>LR989929.1:267500-5267500 GCA_905146935.1 Scaeva pyrastri | reverse complement strand
GTTAGACGAAGACAAAGTCCAATATCGGTTTCTGGCATTATGTGCTGCATCTACAAGTATACGTCTGATTCCTTCCTATATGTATATTTGTAGATGTATCCGGTCGATACAGTCAGAAGTGGTGTGGACGAATTTGGCAAAGATGTGTGTTCAGACGGGACGACTGGATGTGGCCAAGGTGTGTTTGGGCCATTTGAAAAAAGCTCGTTCGGTTCGGGCCATACGACAAGCGATGAATGATGATGATTTGGAGAAAGACGCCAAGGTGGCTGTGTTGGCGGTGGAGCTGGGAATGATTGAGGAAGCTCAGGAATTGTACAAAAAATGTGGTCGTTGGGATTTATTGAACAAGTTGCTGCAGAATTGTGGGTCTATTGATGAGGTGAGTTCTCAAAGGGTAGCAAAGATGATTTTTATGCAAGCAAATCTTTGTATTCTTAAACAGGCTTTACAAATAGCTGAAAAGAGTGATAGAGTGCATTTGAAAAATACCTACTTTCAAAAAGGAGAACAACTCAAGGAAGAAGGCGATATCAAAGGAGCATTGGAATTCTTCGAAAAGAGCCAGAATCCGGTGCAAAACATCACACAAATGCTCTTGGATCATCCAGCAGCAATTAAGGTAGGTTAATATTGAACAGTTAATATTTTGAGTTGGTTTGGTCCCTTTCTTTCCATGGCATTGAATGAATGAATTAATTGAATACGACCGAAAGATGTATTAGCCCTTCCCCTTCTAGAACAAGATAAAGTTTACCTTTTTGCTGTTTTGCTGTTCAATTTTCCAAAGAGTTAATAATTGTTAAGACCATTTCTTCGGCTCTCAAGTCAAAAGTGGAAAAAAGCTCTAAAAGTTAATGCATCTTCTATTTTCTTTTTGGATGCGAAAGCTTTTCGTTTTCTTCTGATCGTGTTTTTTTTTGTTTCGTTCGTTTAAAATTTCAGCAATACATGCAAACAGCCAAGGACCCTAAAATGTTAAAATGGTGGGGTCAGTATATTGAGAGCACTGGAGACATGGACGGGGCATTCAGCGTGTATCAAAAAGCTGAGGATTGGTTCTCACAGGTAATTTCGAATTTCACTAATCTGTAATTATTAACATTTCTTTTTCTATAGGTGAAAATCCTGTGCTACCTTGGCCAGATATCAAAAGCAGATGTGATAGCTCGTCAGTCTGGCGATCGAGCAGCATGTTACCATTTGGCCCGTCATTATGAGAATATTGGCAAGAATCAAGAAGCCATTCAGTTCTATACACGAGCCCAGACTTATGCCAATGCCATTCGCATCTGTAAGGAGAACGATATGCAGGATGAACTTTGGACAGTTGCAAGTTCAGCTCGCCAGCGAGAAAAGTCCACAGCGGCTGCGTATTTCGAAGAAGTTGGCTCCTACAAACGAGCTGTTGAACTCTATCATCGTGCTGGAATGTTGCACAAAGCCTTAGAGATGGCATTTGCCTCAGAGCAGCCTGATATTCTGCAGGTAATTGCTTCAGAACTAACACCCGAATCTGATCCGGAATTGATCAATCGCTGTGCTGAGTTCTTTGCAAGCATTGAACAGCACCAAAAAGCTGCGCATTTGTTGGCGAAGACAAAGCAATTTGAACGTTCTCTTAGGATTTGTCATGAGAAGGGTGTTCCCATCACAGAATCACTGGCAGAAATGTTGACTCCGGCCAAAAACGAACTGGACGATGAGACACGGGCTAGAGTTCTCACCCAACTGGGGGAACTTCTTCAAGAGCAAGGCGACTACCATTCGGCTACCAAGAAATTCACTCAAGGCGGTGATAAAATTCGAGCTATGAAGAGCTTGCTTAAATCCGGTGATACCGACAAGATTGTGTTCTTTGCAAATATGTCCCGACAGAGAGAGGTCTACATAATGGCAGCAAATTATCTACAAGCCCTCAATTGGCACAGGGATCAGAAGGTTTTGAAAAATATCGTGACATTCTATTCGAAAGGACAGGCCTTTGACTCGTTGGCGAATTTCTATGCAATTTGTGCCCAGGTGGAGATCGATGAGTTTAGGGATTACGAAAAGGCCCTAAAGGCTATGCATGAAGCTGCAAAGTGTTTGTTGAAAGTTCCACATTCTCAGAGGGCATCTGATAATTTGCAGAAGACTATTGTTGAAGTGAAGTATGTTTTGGATATCCAGGAAGCTCTGGAAAATGGAGAAAATCAAGCAGTCATTGCTGGTTGCAGAAATATGTTAAGTAAGTTAAAAACTTTTGAGTTTTCTTAGGGGCTAAGTTATGTCAATATTAACTTTCAGTTAAACCAGAAATTCCTCCAATACGACACGCGGATGTATTAGCGATGCTTGTTAAAGGATTGGCCAGCACAAAGCAGTATATTGAAGCTGTTGGAGCCCTTAGAGAATTGGCACTTAAGGATTCAACGTGGAGCAGCAGAGGACTAATTGAACGGGAAATTGTCCAGAAACTAGCTGATGAGTGTAATTTGGATTTTAACGTCATTTGGGATTCCGGTCGTCACAAGGCTGAAGTTACAGTTGAAGATGATGGTGAAGAAGAGATACAAGAAGAAATACAATGAATGTTTGTAATCAAAAATCTACCTACTTTAACTTATGAACTCTAAAATATCTACCAAAGTATTAAAAAACAGTTTTGAAACATTAGTGTCAAATAAAAATACCAAATATTTTCAATTATAATAATTTTCCCACTGGTAGTACCTATTTTTCAATTTTCCAGACCTGCATTTTTGAAAGATCTCCGATTTTTTTTGTTATTGTACATCAGAATAATTGACACCACCTGTCAATTTGACAAGAACACACATCCATACACAAGATGGTGTTTCAATACTGCTCAAGTGCTCATGCCATAAAATGAAGAGTGAACAAATTTCATGAAATTTGACATGTAAAATGGTACTTTAGAATTTCATTGCTTTTGACAGATGCGTAAAATGAAACGTCAGTCGATCAATTTTTGGAACCACAGGTTTAAAAAAAAATTACGTGACAGTATTGCAGATGAATTCTTAAATTAAAGCTGGTAAGTCAGGGCCTAAAATGCGACAGGCTTAGATAATCTTACCGTCTCAGCTTCCCTTATGTGTATAGAAATTTATAAGCATCTTAGAATTGCAAGAAAATAAAACAACAACAAAATTAATTACCATTTCACATTTTCTACTTCTTATTTCCATGTACTCGTCCTCATACTAAAGTATTAAACAATTAACTTTATTACAAAAGTTAATTTCTTCTTAAAATAACTTTCTTTGAATCTCCAGACCTAACGGCACTCTTCAGTTGTGAGTTGTGACGCTGCACTGCGTGGCGCTGGTTAAGTTAGGAAAAGAGAAAAACTCTCCAAAGATTGTTATCCAAGCGTGTTTTCTGTTTTCTGTTTTTTTTTGTTATTGTTTTTTTTTTTGCACTTTTCTTACATCCTCGTCGTCGTCGTCGTCTTCGTTGTCGTTCTCGTCTGCGAAGTGAACAACATAACATCTAATATTAATAAAACTTTCACTTCCGCTGGGGTAAGTTTCACATGGACACAGTAGAAGTAGTCATTTATTGCATGGAAGGGAAGTTCGTATACCTACATACATCCACCGCTACATCTCAGAGGTGCAGGTAAGCTGCAGGCGAGAAAACGGAAGTCAGCCATTAATGGGCTTTTTTAAAATGCAATTTGTTCGCAAGTTAATGCAACAACAAACCCGAATGGGGTATAATGTTGAAATAGTGGAAGTGGAGTGTTTAGTTTACCTGTAACAACCGCACGACTACAACAACAACTGCCACCGGCACCGGAGCTCCTGAGTCACGAGTCCTGAGTCCCGTGTCCTGAGTCCTGCCTGACTTGAAAAGGAACTCTCAAGTTACCTGCAACGACGACGAACGGCAGTGGCTCTTGTCTGCCTCAGAGGTAATTCGTTTGTTGGCCAACACAACGGTAGAATAGAATAGGAAAAGTAAAACTCTTCTCTAGAAATCTCTTTTGTTCTCGGACCAACAAAAACAACAAGGAAAAGGAATAAAGGAGAGAAAAATAAAATAAAAGAAGAGGAATCCTGCTTAAACCTAAAAGTTGTTTTTCTTGAAACTGTCTGAAGAAGAGGAAAGCAAGAGCATGCTTGAGAAGTAAGAGAGGCATTAGGTTTTGCGTTTGCAAGTGTTCTTGCAGCAAATTAATAGCCACCTAGTTTTAATGTCTAGAACTAGAAGCGGAAGACAGCAGCAGCAGCAAGCAAAAGCAACTAGGAAAAATAAAAATTGTGGCGGTAAGACAAAAGGCAGATTTGCTTACGGGTGGTTTTCTCTAATATTCCTTCTTCTTTTTTGTTTCTATCGTATGGCGTCTTTTTGAGCCAACACAGGCAGTGGAAGGATATAATGAAAGTGTGTGCCACCAGTAAGAGAGTCCTTTTTTTTTTTTGCTGGCAACATCGTTCTTTCGTGATTTTAATTATATGTGTGTCTGAGAAGAAGTCGTTAACATTCGCTTTGGCATAACTTTAATAATTGGTTGTGTAGTAGGTTGTAATACGAGAACCTGGTGTAATAATAATTCTCGAGTTTCGTTTTTATTTTTAGGTTATGTTTTTTTATATTAATTTTAGTGCCTTTTCTACGAAGGTGGTTATCAATGGAATGGAGTTGTGTGGACGGACAGTGCTTTGAAAGCCGTATTTTAATTTGGGAAACGAAAATTGAGGTGAGGGCGTAGAAGATGGTATAAAGCCCTTAACTTATGCTTCGACAAGGCAATTTGTTTCCAATTCTAGAAAAAAAATTGGAATAAATTCTTTTATATTTCTTGAATCTTATGCAGCAAAATGTTTTTATGATATAAGAAAGAAGCACTTCATTCAAGCCTTACAAATTTGCATATGAATCCAAAAAACGAAACCCTTGTAGCATTTAATTATAAATAAGAACACGACCCTTTACCCTGAAAAAAGAAAAGTGGATTCTTGATTGTTTATACTCATATGACTCTATGACTCTATGACTCTATGACTCTATGACTCTATGACTCTATGACTCTATGACTCTGTGATTCTATGACTCTATGACTCTATGACTCTATGACTCCATGACTCCATGACTCTATGACTCTATGACTCTATGACTCTATGACTCTATGACTCTATGACTCTATGACTCTATGACTCTATGACTCTATGACTCTATGTCTCTATGACTCTATGACTCTATGACTCTATGACTCCATGACTCTATGACTCTATGACTCTATGACTCTATGACTCTATGACTCTATGACTCTATGACTCTATGACTCTATGACTCTATGACTCTATGACTCTCTGACTATCTGACTCTATGACTCTATGACTCTATGACTCTATGACTCTATGACTCTATGACTCTATGACTCTATGACTCTATGACTCTATGACTCTATGACTCTATGACTCTATGACTCTATGACTCTATGACTCTATGACTCTATGACTCTATGACTCTATGATTCTATGACTCTATGACTCCATGACTCTATGACTCTATGACTCTATGACTCTATGACTCTATGACTCTATGACTCTATGACTCTATGACTCTATGACTCTATGACTCCATGACTCTATGACTCTATGACTCTATGACTCTATGACTCTATGACTCTATGACTCTATGACTCTATGACTCTATGACTCTATGACTCTATGACTCTATGACTCTATGACTCTATGACTCTATGACTCTATGACTCTATGACTCTATGACTCTATGACTCTATGAATCTAATTCAATGGAATCTTTTGAAAGCTTTATGTGACCTTGGCACCAAATTCTTTTATTTGTAAATGATTTCTTGTTTCCATTTATTTCACGAAAAAAATAAATCTGCAATTTGATTCAATAATACCTCAATTTGATTTTCAATGTTCAAAAATGCTATTTTATTGCAGTTAGCCATTAGATCATTAGTTTAAGTTTAATTCAGATGAATTTACTGAAACACCAACAATTTCGTCCTCTAAAAACTTCTAATGACATTTCTGTTTTTACTTTTTTTCAAACAAGGCCAACTATTATAAACGTAGTTGCCTGCCATTTAAATTCCATTGTTCCTGACTTAAAGTGGTTCACATTTTTCAGCTGACCACACAATGTACTCATGGAATGATACTCCTACTTTAGGTATGGACTTTTCTCCCAAACTAAGAACTCACCACAATAATGTAACAAATGACTTTATAATGGGACCATAATGGATGCTTGTATTCGTAAAAGATGCGACGCCCCCTAAGGACGATATGCACAAAATAACACGAATAATAAAATTGAATATCTCAGCACACTTCAGCCTAAACCAAAAATGCGATAAGGAAGAATGAAAAGAATTTTGCTTCAAGCAAAAAAAAATGCTAGAGATGCATTTTTCTTATAACAAAAACGAAGACAAAAAAAAATAAAAAAAATAGGATGCATTTTGCCTTCTTATTCTTCTATGATTTTCCAAGCAAAAAGATGACAAAAAGGAGAGATTATAGCTAAAAACACCCTCAAGCTCAATCGAAAAATAAAAATATAACTTTTTTTCCACTTGATAAAATTATTATTATGTTTCTTGGAAGAATTTAACGAAGAACAATAAGGAACTTTAAGGAAGAATTTAATAGCTTAATTTATTGTAATAATAATAACTTTGATTTTTAAAATATGAAGCTTCTATGTGAAGATGCTTGAGCTAATAATTATGACTATACAAATCAGAAAAAACTAAGGCTATCGAAGTCAAGCAAGAGCTTCATATTTTAAGACTCTGATAGCTTTAGGAAGTAAAGTGTGGTGTCTCTATTTCGTGTGTGCAGTAGTATGAATGTAATGTGATTTTATGAGAGGGTGGAAAGTTTAATGTTTACCGAAGCCAAATCCTCAAACAAGACTTTGTTACAAAGCTGAAAATATTAAATCCGCTATGAGTTTGTTGAGTAGCTTCTTTGAGTATAGTCGCCCAAATCTTGGGACCCCAAACTTCGTATCTATAATATTTCAAGTTATTTTTTATTGTACCGTCCAAAACCATCATAAATTATTTTTAAAGTATACACTTTAAAATTAAAGTTTTTATTCAATCTTTAGCCAAAATCTGAAAACTCTTGAATTCTTGGTCAATTACTTATGCTTTTGAATGTTTTACACGCCAATCGTGTTAAAATCCAGGCTTTTCTTTCCAACCATCTCTGCCTGTAAGACAGCATAAGGACCACTCTTGAATTTCCTTATGCGAAAATGTTAATTAAAGTATTTAATTCAACAGAAAAACAAATCCCACAACGAAATAATCAGATGTTTGAACGCATTTCAACCTCCTGTTAAATGAAAAATAAAATCAAGTATTCGCCACAGTGTCCGCCTTCATTGAATTAACATTATGACAACACCAAAGGTCTATCCACATTCCAGCAGTCATTCGACGAAACATAAAAAACAAAAACAAATACTTTATCCAACCAAAATCAAGAACAACATCAATAACAACACAAAACAACAACAAAGAACCAAAAAAATGTAAAATAATCCCACTCGCACCTTGTTCACTATAAATTGCGTGCAAAGGAAACAATTTTCCAACGAAAACAATAAATTTACCTTAAATTTCCGGTGAAAAGTGATTACAAACAACAACATTACCGGTGTGTGCCACAATTCCTTGCTGCTGCTGCTGCCGCTTCCATCGTCGTTGAACACCAAACGTGTGAGGTGTTCACACGTAATGTACACACAAAAGGTCTTTTCGCACTCGAAAATTGGTATTTTCGACATTCAAAAAAAAAGAAAAAAGAAGAAAAATAACACTCACACAAAAAACTCAATGATAGCCAAAAGGCACTTTCCCATTGCACCAGGAGCCTTTTCCCCGCAACTGACGCTCTGCTTGTGCCATCAAAAGTTGATGATAGTATAAAGAGTGGGAAGCATATAGGGCAAATTAAAAAACAAAACCGAATCAACAAAAAACGAAAATGGTAGAAAATAAGGACTCTTTGCGAAACTCTCTCACTCTCTCTCCCTCTGAAACTCCTTATTTGTCCTTTAGTTGCAATAAGAAATATAACGGAGGCACCTATGTACACTTCTACTTTTTGTTGAAGTTCAAAATCCTTGTTTTTTCTTCGATAGAGTTTTCGATTCGGTTGAACTTACCTATGATTCTTCTTATAGTTTTGACCAGGACAAGGAGTAGGAACACCAGCATCAACAACTGGCCATTGCCCCTTCGATTGGTTAAAGGAATATTCATTTAAGTTTAGATTGTGGGGAAGGGGGGTTAAGGTTAGGTTGGACGAATATTGAAATATGAATATGGAAGCTTTCCAAAACACGCTATTGCCCTTTCTAAAATTATTCTTGACTTTTCTTCTTCTTTCTTTTGAATCCTTTGTTCATTCGATTTCAATATTGAATGAAGTAGAGTTGCCAACTGTTTTTGTAAATTTAATTCTAAGATTAATGTAATCGTTGATATAGTTTCTACTTGCACAAACGGTTAAAAAGTTGTCAATTTTATGTGAACTTTTCCCCTCACAACTTACCTACAGAAATAACTGTATTCAAATAAGGAAAAAGATCCCAAAATGGAGAAACCCTCCGGGAAAAAATTCCCCTTTCGCGATAAGACTGATTAAGAAGTAAAAAAAAAACAGTAACGATAAACAGTTAAACTTGAAAAAAACCAATTTTTCCTTTTACAGAATAAATATAACTTTTAAAATAAAAAATAAATTAATCTCAATTTGCGAATAGTTGGTAACATTGTTATATTGAAAATCGAAGCCAATTGGAAGAGTGTACAAAAAACAAAAAGGAACGCTCACACCATTCTTATTTGCACTAACAGTTGATGATTGAAGGCTTTTTGAGCTATTTGTTTTCTTGTGGTTATTCTTTGCACTCTTGGAAACCCTAAGGAGGGCACACACAGAGGTTTTGAGTTGAGTTAAGAATGAACGAGGGTTAAACTCCTTGGATTGAAGTTGTGGTGGCTTTGGCTATGTTTTACAAGTTTTAAACTTGCTAGGGCATTATTTCTCTTGGCTTTAAGTTTCTTCTCGTTGTTTTATCTGTTTTTATTTTATTTTTTGTTGCTATCCACATTTTGGTTTAACAAATAAAATAAACCGAAGTTTTTTTTTATGTTTTTGAGATAAAGAGCTATTTTGAAGTTTTTGAAAGTTTGTTTTGAATTAAATATTCATAATTGTTCCGCTTTGTTTTGAGAGTGGAATAATGAGATATTTATTGAATGTTTAATATTCAAATAATTGATTATTTTTCATAGCCAAATTGATTCCAAAATTTTCCTGAAATACCATACATCTGTATGACATCCTCCCCTCTTCCGAAAAATATCAGCCTTGTCTGGCTGATACTAAAAATGGATAACAGTACTAGCTTGCTAAAGTACCCATTAATTTATTTTTCCCCGAAATTTGACAAATTTCACTTTCCAAGTAGAAATCTCAGGAACTCCTTAGGGCTGAAATACAAACACGCTTTAGCTTCGGCTTCGCCTGACGTTTACGAGTTCAGCCATTGGAATTCAATGCATGCTATCACAATGTAGCTTCGACCTCACGTTTCGTTTGACAATCGTAAGGAAAAGAACGTAATGTTACGTAATGTGACTCCAAACGGAAGCCCTAGTTCAAATTTGCTGAACAGTTGCTTTGTCTGACAGCTCAAAAGATGTAAAAAAAGTCAACAAACAAAAAAAAATATTTTTGGAAGGATTCCAATCATTTAATAGATATAGTTCAAAGGTAAGTTATTGAAATATAGAATTACTAAACAATTTTTTCTTGAAAACGTTTTATTGGAAAAAGCTACGAAAAGCTTACTCATAAAGCTGATAGTCATAGTTATAAATTAAATAGATATACTTTACACAATCTCTTACCAAGGACTTCAATCGTTTTTAAATCTCATAAAAAGAATAGGTCATAAATTGCTACCATATGGAATAGGTACTTCCAATCACATGGAAAAAATTAAGACTCTCTCTAATATTATGCAACAAGAAGAACACATATGCACATGAAAAACAAAAATTCAAAAAAAAACATTTACCAAAGATGAACCTAAGTACAAACATCAAAAAATAAATATAGCTACCAAATGTACTCTGAGGCGATGACGTTTATTTGAGTGACATTCAACTCAGCTGGACACTTAAAAACTTTGTTCGTCCTTCCATGCCACAAGTAGTAATTTCTGTCCATGATGAGCTACATTTAATGACTAACCATTTGCCAACCTCCTCTTGGGAAATTATATGGTAAAAGCATAAAATGCACACAACCTTACCCATTTCCCCATATGTATACTTATACAGTACCTACATACGAGTATAGTTCCCTATCTCCTGTCAGTCGATCTCTTAATTTTACGATTCAAATGAAAATTCGTACGTGCAAAAGTAGAAGTGGACACGGATATGAGAAACTCCATGATGGCACATAAAGGTTGCTGCATTTGATAACTTTGAGAGGAGTACCTTACAAATCCCGCCTACAGGTTGTCAAAATGTGTC
This sequence comes from Scaeva pyrastri, assembly GCA_905146935.1. Classification (NCBI taxonomy): domain Eukaryota; kingdom Metazoa; phylum Arthropoda; class Insecta; order Diptera; family Syrphidae; genus Scaeva; species Scaeva pyrastri. The sequence continues at coordinate 5,256,942 of LR989929.1, read as the reverse complement.
TGTGTACTGTATAAAAGAGAACTCGAACTCAACTCAAGTAGAAATGTCTGGTCTGAACGTCCCCCAAAACTTACCTACTTGCAACATACTTAAGATACCATATCACATTGTGTCTCTCTCGCATCACCGCACCTCACAGCACAGCATAAAAACTTAACGAAACTTAACCAAACAATTAATATTTAGTCGAGTTCATGTAAAGGCTATAAATTAGTTAGAATCTAATTGATGGAGCTGTCAGTTATTGTGCGTGTGTTGGAAAAGTTTTATACATATAGATACTCTACTCGTACACAAACATACGAATTACGAGTGTAAGGAAAAGACCTTGCATCTTAAAAGTTGTCACAAATAATTAAAGGTCATTGAGAATGGTGACACGTTGGCATCATAAATCATGTTTAGTCGACCGATAGATGGATAATCTTCGACTTAAGATGGACTTTTTGTTGGTTGTACGTGCTTGAAGAAACGGAGTTGAGATTTATATTATGTTTGATATATAATAGACATTAGACATTTGTGATGGAACGTGCCTCAAGTATCTATTAGTATTCATATACATATATACTATATATAGTCGACCTATTGATTGCAATAAAGCATCAGAGAAGCTTTATTCCAGGAATTCGTCTGGAAACGTGGAATTGTTGATTGATGAATGATAAGGAATGGATACACACATATTATGCAGATGTGTTCCACATATCGACAAATCAAATTTCCTTGTTAATTTAATTTAATATGAATTTATATTTCGTTTACATTTGTAAGCTTGTAAGTATTTTCTTGAGAATGGCCTTGACCAAATTAAAGATTTTAACTATTATAAAATAAATGTTATTTAAGTAACATTTTGACCAAATTATGACAGTAGAAACAATGTATCTGGCTTTTGACAGATTAAATGTAATGTGCTTCCGAAGCAATCATTTGCCAACTTTTTGATCATAAGGTCTTTTGATTTTAAGGTCTTATGTTTTAAAACTTACGATATCCTTAACAATTATACGGAATTAACAAGTTGTGTGTTTAGTTTTAAAGTATTGTGGTGAGAAAGTTTCTTAAATGTTGTCATGGGATACAATTTTAACATTCTAAATAAAACGAAATAGCCCTTCGTGACTTCTTTGAAGAAAACCCGATTTGACAAAGATGTTACTGAAAAAGAACTTGTCAATTGGATTTCTAGAAGTATGTAAATCAATATTTTTTTCAGATATTTTGACAGAATTGTAACTACATTGGCTGCATTCTTACGTTAAAGTTTACGTTACGTTTTAGAAGTCACTGATTTAATGTTTGACAGATGGGTTTTGTACGTAACCCATAACGTATTTTTTAAGAAAATGGTCTGACTTCTGTTATTTCTGTGGTTTTTTGCGTTTCATACATTGACACACTCTTCGTCTTCATTGCATCCAAACATAATGTTAATCGTAATGATTTTATAAGAAGTCAGGGCCACAACAATTTGACATATTTGCGATGATACTTCATGAGTGCAGTATGTGAAAATTATGCACATGTTTTATAAAACAAGTAAATGTCTTTCAGTGACATTAAGTGTGCAAGAGATTTGTGTCCTTTTGCTCAATAAATATAGGTATCAAGTGTTTTGCCCAGATCTATATAGAAATTACTTATTTAACCCGTCAGAAGGCGCGTGTATATTCGTAACACGGTTAGGCGCGTATGAGCGCGGCGCTCACTTAGCAGTTTTAAGTAATAAATGTTGTAAATCGAACTCAAATGAGAATTTTATTTTGGGTAATTAATACGGATGACTTTATTTATTTATTATTAATAAATGGTAGCAACAATACTTAATCAAAACTTAATAATTAAACAATTAAAAAACTAAGATAGAATTCTCTGAAATAAAAATAAAAAAATACATACATTATAATAATTGAAAAATTATAAATCATACTTTGAATTCAAAAGTTAAAATACATACATTTTAATTAATTATAGTAAATAATAATAATACTTGGTGATGAAAAAAAAAAATAATGTATGAAATATCAACGAAAACTACACGAAAAAAATGCATACACCAATAGTCGCGTATGAGCGCGCCGCTCACTTTATCGGGACATGACAAGTTTAATCTGTTGTCCTTTTAACAATAGTCTATGGATTTGGTTATTTTATTTTTAGAAAAGTGGTCCTATAGGATAACATAAGGTATGCGACGTTTTAGACAATAAAAATTTAAATTGACACTAGTAGTAGCTAAATTATTAACGGAATGAGCGCCGCGCTCATACGCGCCTTCTGACGGGTTAAATAAAAAAAACTTCATAAGCATGCAAATACCAATCTTAAATAAAAACTGTAATTACACATCAAAAACACAAAAATCATTCCATGCGTTTCTAAATGCTTAGACATGTATAAAATCTATTGATGAAATTTTTATGAGAATCAAAACATTTTATTCTTTCTTACAAAGAAAAGCTAAAAGTAAATAAATACCCCCAGTTAAGCCATAAGATTAAAGAATAAATTAAGGCACCATGAACAAAATTCAAGGAGCTTCAAACAGACCGCATAATATACTACGAAGAATATAGTGCTAAGAGAGACTCTTATAAGAGCTCATGTTCCACTCATATAACACTCCATTGACCACATCAACTACTCAACCAAGCTCCAAGTAGCCAGGCGGGTGCTTATTTTCTTTTTCCACGTCCAAAAACACAAAAACAAAACCAATAAGAAAAAGAAAAACAAAAACAAAAATAAAAACAAAAACAAAACAAAAAGAGTTCCATCTCAAGAAGAATATTTTAACAAACTTAACCTCATCTAAAATTGCACAAGCAATCCAGAAAACCCTCAAACCTAAACCTAAACCCAAACCTAAATCCAAACTCAAACTGAAACTCAAACCCAAACTCCAACTCAAACCCAACTTAACTTACACTACAAGATGTTTATATTTAACTTTTGTGGAATTTATTCCTCCTCACAGCAACGTAAACAGTAATTTCCGTCTTCTCTTAATCCTGTCTCTGGTTCTTGCTTTGCTTCTTAAGTACGAGTATATACTCATACTCATAGTCGTTGCTACTAGCAGAAGGAATAAACTTAATGGTAAAATGTTCTTATTAGTTCTTGGAGTCTCCGCATGCGTTTAAATATTTACATGCACACCTCAATCTCAATCCAGTTTGGAGAGTACATAGGTAAATCCTTGTTGTTCGAGTACAAGGACGAGGTGGAGGACGAATACGAGTATGAGTATGTGCTTTGTTTATTTTTATTTGGCAAACATTTAATTTCGCAATAGGTACTTAGTTATAAATTTCCAACAAAAGACAAACAAAAGGACCATGTGAAACCCTCCCACCTCTCGTCTTCCGTCTACCCGTCTCCACGTCTCACCGTTTCCAAGTTAATTGAGCACTTTTTTGTAATGCCATACAGAGGGGGGCTTATATCCGATCGGTGATGTAGTTTAGGCATCAGATTAGTGCAACACGCCCTCTTTTACCCACCCCCGTTCTCGTTTTCGCTTTGGATACGAGCGAGGTTGAAACTTCTCCCCACGGTCCTATTTCAAAGTCTAATAGTATTTTCTATATCCTGGTATCTGTGTGGCATGAGAAAAAGGATGCTATTAGAATTAAGTGGAAGTCATCAATAACGACGCCAGCGCCACCCACTTTCTGTCAAAGTACCCCGGTTGCATGCATATACGAGTACAATGAGTTGAGCAGGGTTATAGTGCCCCCCAACCTTGCCATCGTCGTCGTTGTTGAGGAGGAATTCGATTATGTGCATGAATCCCTCTCAAAACCATTTTCAATGGTTTGCTTTCTGTGGGCTAAATCAGGAACAGGATACCATATCCACCAACCGCTAACGCTATATACGGCTACGGCATCGGCTCCAGCTACGACCACGGCCACTACCGCTAAAGAAGTCATTTTCCGAGATCCGAGATCCGAGCCCTTCAAGTTCGAGCTTCGACTGACTGTTAAAAGCATAGAAGGTGTACCTATCGACGAGCGAACGGTGACGGTGACGGTGACGGCGAGATGAGTTAAATAGAAGTTTCGCTGGCCACTCGCCCTTGCAGAGTTCCTCTTCCTGCTCTTCCTGGGAGATGGGTTGTTTCAATTTAATTACTGTCATTCCGTTCGGACGAGATACTGACGGCAAAATGATGAGATGGAACAAATAAGTTCTGACAAAGTGAGGTCGGCTGCACACTCTCGGTCTTGGTCTGGGTCTGGGTGTATGGGTGTGAGCCAGAGCCAGAGTCAGGGTCTGGGACTGGGTCGTCGTCGTTCGTCCGGGTGGTGGTTTGTTAATTCAAAGGAGCATATCCAGCTGCAGCATAGAATATTCTTGTGGTGTGTTGTTTGTGTGGACAAAACAAAAAAAGAGGAGGACCAGGACAGCTTCTAAATTAGTGGTCGACGTTATTGGGGTGGTGCTTTCAATGGCGGAAACAATTTTGAAACTTGACATCTAAATGAGTTGTTCCCAGTCGCTCGCTGGCTCGTTTGAGGTTGAGTTAATTTGAAAGTCATGCGGGGATATACTCGTATCGTATCATGCCACGGATAGTTCAACTTCAAGTTTTCAAAACATTGATTATGAACTCGTTATTCACAGGTTAATTGGGAGCAGTTATTTAACCAAGTTTTGTCCATAAAACTAATGGAACGACCTGCTGGTCATAAATTCACACAAAAACAACGGACACCTGCCCATCAGAGTCGATAAGATGGATTATAAGGAGACTTGTGGATTTAAAAATGTTCGATTTGGATATTCAAGGAAGAAGAAAAAAGCTTCGATAGAACTTAACGAAGCCGATATCTGTTAAATAAAAACATCGATATTTTCTGTCACATTTACTTGAAATTAAATTCGATTGAAAATGAAAAAACCTAGTTTTATGTGTCACTTTTATCGTTTTCGAATTAAGTTTGATCGAATCCAAGTTTAAATGAGAAGTGTGATCAAAGCATTTTTGACTTATCCTGATTTCGATAAGTTTTTGAAATTTCACAAAAATCTACGCTTATAATATGAATGTTAATTTCTCTTTTGCAGACAAATGTGGAATGTTTCTCTTTACTATAATCAGTTCTATTTAAATGACAGCGGTCATTAAGTTAGATTCAATTGGTCAAAAAAAACTTAAGTATTTCCTTTTGTTAAAAAGAGAATATCTAATAATTTTCTTTCTATGAAGAAGTTCACACTTCACCGGAACCGTTGAATTGATTAAAGGTATCTGAATTCGGACTGCCTCGAATAAACCGAATAAACAGGAAGAGAATTTACGGTTCTCTTTTATTCCAAAACCTTTATCATCACCTTTAAAATTATTCTAAGGTGTGTATGGCCTTGAACCGAACTTTCAAGTTCGTGTGTGATTCATTCGCGAATTTCTTTTTTTTCCGAATCAGTTTTGTATCTTGTATACACTAAAATAGAACATGGGATTGGTAAACCTTTCCATTTGTATTTTATCATCAATTTTATCTATAAAAAAAAAATATTAAAAACAAAGCTTCAAAAGCAAACATATTTTATCACAAAAAGTTCCTTATCTATTGACAAGCTCTAGAGTATATCTTCTTATCATCTAAACATCAACAAGTTTGGAACATCAACATTATATTCTGTATGCAACATGTTTGCAGGTATAATTTTTCTGTTTTATAGGCTATAAATATACTTGCCATAAAACACAGTTTAGAAACTTCATCTGTCAAACAAAAAACAAATAGAAACGTGCATTTTGCCGCCGCCGTCACTGCTGCAGCTTGATAATGAAATGCGAGTAGTACGCCACCTTGACTTGAATTCATGTGTTTACACTACGCAACTTTAAACAAATTGTATTTCACTCAAACTATGTTTACATACAACGACAACCCACATCCAACCCAACCCACCCATTCTGGAGCATAAAGCGCACCATGTGTGCAAACATAATCTTGTTTGATAGCTGCCAAAGCAAAGCAAAGCAAAGCTAGAGTAAAAACCTAAACGCTCGAGCTTTTGGTAGATATCTCGCTGCTTCCATTATTCCATTCCATAATTAAAATCCAACTCAAAAGTCAAAAGTTAGTCAGTCGCAGTTGAAATGATTGAGAAGTTCGTGATACTGTTATTGCCACTATTCGCTCCGTCTGTGTCCGTGCAGTCGGAGTCCGAGTTGGAGTCGGAGTCGTCGGTACCGACATCGGCATCGACATCAACATCGGTATCAGGATTGCGGGACCCAGAATTGGCCCGGACAGTACGTGTTTTCTCTTACTTACAAGCTGCTGTTCTTAATGACCGCCTTGCCGAGGCCGCTTTTCGTAAGGACATCGTTTTCCATTGCAAGGCAGCAACAGCAACGTATATAACACACATTACGCCGTAGTTGTTTAGATTGTGCAACTCAATTTGAACTCGCTTTGCCTCTTTCAGCAACAACGACAACAGTATATTCCCAATCCACCCCGGAGACATGGGGGGATTTAAAAGACTCGACACGGGTTACAGACTGGGACTGTTCCTGCACGGCTGGGAGTCCCGTTCCCAGAACAACATCTGGATGCTGGATATATTGAAAAGTGAGTGATACTTTGACAGCTAATCTAATTTTCTCACACTGCCGCAAATACTCGCATATATGCATGTATCTATGTAGCTTGGTCGAAGCGGGAGAACATCAACGTTTGCATCGTCGACTGGGGTGGACTCTCGAAGGCGGACTACATGACTGTGGCGTCGAACATTTTCGACGTCGGCTTAACTGTGGCGTCCGTAATCGAATCACTGGAGAGGACGAAGCTCTTCTACCGCACCAATATTACTTTGACTGGATACAGCTTGGGCGCCCATGCTGCCGGGTTCGCTGGACAACGGCTGGGGGGTCAAGTTGACCATATAATTGGATTGGATCCGGCTGGACCCATGTTCACGGTTCCGGCCGATGTCGGTTCCAAATATCGCCTGGACGAGAGCGATGGCCGGTTTGTCCAGGTCATTCATACCACCGGCGGGGTACTGGGGGTTATGGCCAAATCCGGACATGCAGACTTCTACCCAAATGGAGGAGTGTCACCGCAAACTAATTGTGCTTTTCCTTTTCGGGAATCGACTTCAAGTGAGTACTCAGATTGATGAATGTTTGGACTTGCATCAGACCCAGAGAAAGGGGTCGAATTTAATGCCAGTCCATGGATACTTTTGTTAATATATCCATTTGCATTTGTCTGTGTATGTGTGTGCGGGTGTATAGGTCGAGTTGTTTGCAGCCATTATACAGCAGTCAAATATTTTACGTACTCAATGGACAAGGATTTGCCCTATGTGGGATATGAGTGCAACAACTATGGGATGTTCATTTTTGGGAGGTGTCGTTCCAATGCAAAGGGTATCTTTGGCATACACACCAATCGAGTGCCCGGAAGGTTCTATTTTACAACAACCAAGAACGAGCCATACGTTGAAAGGTTATAGACGAAGGACTTATATACATATATGTACGTTTAAAGCAAATACCTCCTGGCTGGGATTCGAAATAAAATTATTAATGCAGATATGAGTATTTTTTTTTGTTTAATTACGAAAAACGAAAATAAGGTATTTACACTCAACAACAGTTTTTATACTTTGAGTTCACATGTGATTGCAATGACAGAAGCCAAGGCCTGAAGTTGCTTTATTTGTAGTTCAGTGAACAAGATTCGCATAAATTTTTGCACTGGATGCAGTCAAAATGGGTTTAAAATTTGACGTTAATATGATTACACTTTTATTTATTTCACAATGTCAATCAATCAATCAAAATCAGCAGTACGTTTCGTACTCAATTTACTTGTGTTTGAATAATTTTGGTAAGTTTTTGAGAACTACAAGAAAATAAGTTTTCTTAGAATTGTCTTTGTAAAATAGGAAATATTTTGCTCTTAGACTTCTAAGCTTTGACAGTTGATGTAGGGGCCTTCTTCTTAAAGGTATTTGACCCCATTCGAATTTTGTTGGGGTATTTAGAAGAAGAGAAAAAAGTCAATAATGTAGAACAAACTTGGTTTTATAAAATTTAAGAAGTGCTTAAGGAAATATCCTGTCTCCTGAAATCTGCAGGATTAAGATTAAGATGTTTCCAATCTGACTCTCTATAATTCTTTTACTAGTTACGGACGCCGATTCAAATATTTAGTTTTATATCTCACTGCAAAAGTTTAACATTCTTTGAGGGAATTTGTTTGAATAGTTTCATGATGGTTCTATATTTTTTTAAGTTATGAAAAACAAAAACCTTTTTCAATTTGGATTATTTTTCAGCATTTCAAGACCTTTTCTTTTAGCAGTCTCACTTCTGTTGTATTTAAACGTTCCTCAGAAATCCTACGATTCGGTCTATTCAAATACCAAAGCCAACATAAATACACAAATTGAAAGCCTTCCAGAAATTAATAACACAGCGAAGCAAAGCAACTAAAAGGATATTCTATACAATTTTCAAAAATTCCATTCCATTCCTTCCAAGTGTCTTTTTCCATTGGCAGTTTAAACTGTTTATTTCCATCAGTTGTAGGTATGTATGTGTCGAAAATGCTGCTACCGACATTTAAAGTCATTTTTTCTGTGCGCTTCTTCGGTCTCTCCAACTCGACTTCGACGTTCGACCCAAAAGGACTTAACATCGACAGAACCGGCCATTTCTCATTAACAGCAAAGGGATATTTTATACATGTATGTATGTGTGTATATTGGTTGGTTAGTGTTGTCTATGTTCGTTTTATGTCTATGAGAATATTTTAGACCTACAAAAGTACAAACATACATAATATCAAGCTGAAGTATTATTCATTGAAGAAACAAGGACGATTCCGCATTCACAAGCTAAATTACTTTGGTTCGAAATGAAAATTTCTTCTGAAAAAAAAGCAATTCGAGAATGCAAAATTAATTAAAATTGTGTTTTTGTGCTGAAAAGTCGGCATTCTAAAAAACCCGAAGGTGTATGTATGAACCTACGTATTTGGTACACTAAGAAAAATTGTTAATTTATTCTAAAAAATATAAAGTAATGGAAATTAATCTGATAAAAAAATATCAAATTCTTCGTCTGGTTGGTAGTTTATAAATTTCCAACACTAACTCTAAGTACATCAGGTGTTCAAAAATGCAAATGATTTGCTTTTAAATATCATCCCAAAATGAGGAAATTATAAAGGGCTTCGAAACTGTTAATTGATTAGTGATGATTACAATAGAAATCTGCACTGGTACACTTAGGCGTATACGTAATTTTTTTAAATTAATTTTTTGAATTTACGCCCCCATTTCAGATGAAATTTCAAATCGGTGTTTGAGCATTTTTGACGCGTTCATTAGCAGATAACATCGAGTAAACTTAAACTCTTGAGTTTTTTAAAAGCTAAAAAATGATTTGTCTGTGGCAACAAACCAGCAGTGGTATTCATTTATATTTTTCAAGAACATCAAATCAAAATCAGCTTAAAGAATGCAATCATAAATTTCACTTTGAAACTACAAATTTCGCAATCACCTGTCATTTGACATCATTGGAAAGTTTGCATTCATTTTTTGCACAATAGTGACTCTAATGAATTGATCGTTGAATTCATTTGCAGTTTTTGTTGTTTTTCCATGATTTTCATTTTGTTCTGCCTTCAAAATTAAGTAACTCAACTTTAATGACAGATAAAGACAGCTTGGACCTCCGAAGGTATAAAAATAAGATATACACTCCTCTCAAGAAAGCAAACTTATTTCTCTGAGTGTAGTTAAAACCTATCATTTTCTGTGTCCGAGGTTTTTTTTTTGAGTTTTTGTTTTGGGCTAAGGCCAAATATTTGTCAGTCATTTTATTCAAAAGATAGAAATTTTATTTTAAAGATGTCAAACATTTACACCACACAAAAGTAGAACAAGAACATGAAGAAGAAGACGAAGAAGAAGAAGAACAGAACTCGATTGCGAATCGAAATCGGAATCGGAAGGTAAGCGATGTCAGCAAATAAAGAGGGAAAATCCATTCCCCAAAAGGATAATCGGAGAACATTCAAACGTTATATATTTCCCACGTCGTCCATTAAGGATATTTTTTGCTCCTGTTTGTTGTTATTTTTCCTTTTACTCACAATCAGCATGTACGACTACGACTACGACGACGACAAAGTGCAAAGGGGGTGTTATAGGTCTTACAACAAGGATATCAACTATACACAATAGAGGTCCTGATGGTTAAATTGGGTGAGAGGGATTTTTCCAATTTCTCAAACTCCTTCTTCAACTCAAATCAAAGGATATGAAAGTGGAAGTAGATGAAGATGACGATGAGGATGAGGATGAAGACAAGGATGAGGACAAGGACGAGGCTAGCACACATTGTTTGTTTTTAACTGGATTCATTGGAGTTGATGAAGTGGAAGGACATAACACCGGTTCAATGGCACGACACACAAGAGTCATTGTTTTGCCTTATAGTTTGGTCTGTCATACAAACGTGTATGTCCTGTGTATGTTATTTGTTTTGAAAACGAACAGAGACTACACAAATACAAACACAAATACAAAAACAAACACACCCAAGTATAACTACTTGTGTGTTTAAGGAAGCAAATCGAATTAGATAAATGATGTCAGTTAAATGGGATGTTTTTTGGGTTATTCATAACATATGGGAGTTAATGTTTTGTAGAATTTGAGAAGCCCGTCCAGGATAATATCTCTGTCCGTGTCCCTGTGCTGAGTGGATGATGAACAATATGAATGAATGGAATACGAGTGTATACCAATAAAGGGTTTGTTTTTGGTTAAAATGCTATTTGCAAGGAAATGAACAACAGTTAAATGAGTTTAAAGGATCAAATTGAACCTGACCACAAACCTTTTTAACAATATCCATACTCTAAACCTTCTTTAGACAAATAAGACTTAGATAAATGTTGTTTTATTTGGTCAACTCGTATATACTAGTTTGTTTGAACAAGACGTAATTTTGAATCTGTTTTTGGTAGATTTCGAAATGTACTCGTATTGTCGTAAGAATAGATTTTGCGATTATGCTGTGATTCACAATTTGATTTAATCAAACTTAAATTAATTTGAGGTAGAAGACCGACCGAAAGCTGCTGACGATAATATTGTAAAGTGGGCATTTTGAATCTGAGGTTAGACTTGACCCGAGAGTTCTATGACGCACTTTGCCTTATTTACATTGATTTTATGTCAAACTAAATAATATTATTGACCAATGAGTTTTGAATTAGGTAAATTTTAAAGCATTCCAGAAAAAAATGAAGCACAGAATTTTTTCTCACTTATGTAACATGTATTGGATTTTTTTTTAATCCGCATACAATTTAAAATTCAGACATTAAACAACAAAAATGAAGGGACTTAGACTTCTACCTTGAGGTATACCTGATAATACCTGAAAAGTCCTTTCGATTAACTATTTTTATTTGAAAGTTAGGTATGAATTCCTGGAGGAAGCCAATTTGATAGAGTTCTGTTCTGGTATCTAATTTGTTTACACTACTTCTCATGTGCACGCAAATTAACTAAGCTCGAAATAAACTGCATCACAAAGTCTGTTTTTCTTGTAAACCTAACTCCATTACCGCTTCTAGTTCTAGATAAATCATCTAACTTCTAACTCCACCTCATTAAAAACGACAAACTAATTGCAAAAAGCAATCAAACTTTTACCTGATGATATAGAATTTACAAAAAAAAAACTCCATCACCATCAAAGAGTGTTATTAAGACAGCAGCATAGGATATTCGAGTAAAACAGTTTCCCAAGGCAACTCAGGACACTTTATTTTATGTTGCGAATTCTTGGAAATTAAAAGATAAATAATAATAATTTAAATTTCTCTCTCTCTCTCTTTGATTTACATAAATAGAAGGATCAGATGCGGGCGGTGGTGGTGTCATATCGCATACAATATAATCATTTATAAGTTTTTCCGCCGCAAAATACGAGTAACATTCAAAGGAATCACTCGAATTAGACTTATGTATATAAAAGTTAATTCTAATTCTATATTATGTATAATATGTATATAGACAGACCGTGATAGAAATCAAAAGGAATTTTATTATGTAAATTTTAATGGCGGAGGCGTTTTCTTACGTAAGAGGATTATTATTTAATTTGAAAATTACCTAAGCATGTCGTAATGTGAAATGAAATTATCATTAAGAATTAATACATAATGCGAAAACAATAACCGCAATTAAATATAATTAGTTGTTGTTTTTTTTCTTTATTATCTAACGATGTTTGACTTAGAACTTATGGATATTGCCAAAAGTCTTCACTTCATAAATAAAAGCTGATAGAAATTTCTTTGACAGATTTAATGTGATATTTTTTGTGAGGACTGCTGCTTTGTGTAGTTCTCAAAAGTGGTACCATTTTTTTACAATAAAAATGTTGACACTATTGAAAGCCAAAGTAGCTGAGTATAAAATGTTAATTCCCATGTTCTTTAAATTTGTCAATAACGTTTTAGAACGAAAATGACAAAAGAGTCTATACAAAATTTAGTATGACAGGTGGATGACAGTTGTTTCAGCTTAAGTCACAGATGATCTCATTCTAGAATTTTAGACTAATAAAGCTTGTCGTTAAGTTTATCAAGCAAAAATTTAAATTACAAATTGAAAACTATCAAATTCAATATATTGCTCAATTTAGCTCATTTTTAGCTCAGTTGCAAATATTTAAATAGAAAGACTCCATTTTAGTTGTAATCACGTACCTGTGTATCAAAAACAGAAAAATATAATTCTGATAACGAAGCTGTCAAATGATCACACAATGATGAAATGTCAACGGGTTTGGTTGACCGTATGTGAACACCGCTTGTTGTTGGCTGTCTTTGTCATTATGGCTGTCTTTGTCATTATGGCTGTCATCGTCGGCGCAGTGATTGTTGGATCAAGATATACGAAAAGGAAGTCTTTGGAAACACAGTATCCAAACCGAACAGAAAACTGGCGTTCAGTTAATAAAATCATTCACTAAACGTAATATAGACTTAAGCTGACATTAGCTGTCAAAAGTTTCGTACGTTCTGTTTGTTGTTCACAATGAGCTGTTTAGCTTTTCTACAATTAAATGTCAATTTTGTGAGAAAGTAAAACTCAAGAGAGATTGAAATTTACTTAAATACCATGATAAAATTATTCGAGTGTCAATACGATCTCAAGATTTTCAAACGTCAAAAATGTTATATGCATGACCCAAGTGTCAATCAAATCTTTCAACTCCATCTGTAATTCCATTTTAAAATGTTCACAGCTTTGGAATTGTGCGGGTATTAAATATTTTGACAACTATTTTAGCTGTAGCTCTGTCTCCATTGTGTTCTGTCAGTTACTTGGCTATTCACACAATTCTTCAGTTGACTCCACCAAGATTTAAAAATGATATTTCAGATAACTAAGGAAAAGACTGAACCCATATTTTTTAACTATTAAAAAGGGGCATTTTGATTATTTACTCGTTCATTTTGAAATTAACCAATTATTCGAATATAATGCAGATTTGACAAAAAATCAAACACCATCTCTCTGACATATTCATACATATGTATATTGCTGGAAAGGATTTAAAAAAAATCATGACTGTCCTTTACGTGGAATAAATTCATCAAACACATATATACAAGCTGCATGAAGCTACGATATGTTTTTGTGGTCGGAGAAATGTTGAGAATATTTTTGAAAGCTTTGTTTTGTACGGGGGCATTAGTGTGAGTGACAAGAATTAATTGACTGCAATATTGACGGGGCAATATAAAAATACCTCCATCTTCGGTCATACATTTATGCACATGCATTACTATTTTGGGGGCAAACTTCTTCAAAGACTGAGTGAAAATACATGGAGTTTTAATTTTTTATTAAAAAATATGTTACTGCTTAAAATAAATATTATTATAATATCTATGTACATATGTATATGTATATAAATAAATTGTAAAATATTCATTGTAATTACCTACATCGAAGTTGTCGGAAAAACGTCTCATCTGCGTATTGCTTCGTTGAATTCATTCATTATAAGAGAACTATCGCCCAGCTGTCAAAATGTTTGCTGGCCGTGAAACAATACAAAGTTGACATTTTGTCAATACAATTTTCGCTTGAACAAATCGAGAGACCAACACAATATGTTATGTATCTACATATAAGCACATAACATTCCTAAAGTTATTATTTTTAGGTGAAAAAACAAGCTAAAATTCATTCCAGGAATTGTGACTTCGATATTCATTGAATTTATCAAAAATAAAAATATAAAAATTCTATGGAAATAAAAAATGTTTTGTCTTTTATCAAAGTGAAATTCCTCAGAATTTTTTTAAGTTTTTTATATACAAATAAGAAAAAAGTTCCTGGAAAAAAATATTAACGATAGAAAAGTTTCCAAACTGGGAAAAAAACTTTGGGGAATTAAATTTTTTGAAAGACAATTAATAAAATAAAGCTGTTAATTAAGGAATTTTGTTTTCATGGTCAATGTCAACTGATCCACTGTCGCAACACATTCGACGGATTCTATGCGTTGGCCCCTTCACTAGTCACGATGCAATGAAAACCCTTTTTTTTCTGTTTGCAATTGTTGCAGTTGAAACAGTTGTGCACAATTTATATGGAATCCAAGACAAAGGGTTTTTCAATAAGAGCGCTACAAAATTTTTTTTTTTTTAATTAAACAAAAAGGGTTTTGGATATCAACAAAATTCTTTATTCCTGTGAAAGTACGTTCGATGCCATTATGTATATGGAACTCGATTTCTTTTACATGCTTGCAGAAGTCCAGACGCTAAACCCAATTTTCGACGGTTTTCAAGCATAAATCGGCCGATACTGCTGCAATTTCCACGTTCGACATCAATCGGCGCTGGCTTGTTGGCATAGACATAGACCATATACTTGAAATAGCCCAACAGGAAATAGTCTAACGCCGTCAAATCGCACGACCGAGGCGGCCAAGTGACTGGACCATTTTGTGAGATAACACGTTCTCCAAACTTGATTACCAATAAATTGATTGTGACATTCGCTGTGTGGCTTGTGGCGCCGTCGTTTTGTTGGAACCACATGTCTTCCAAGTCCATAAATCATCCAATTGGGGCCAAAAATATTCGGTTATTATTGAACGGTAGCGATCCCCATTTACAGTAACGTGCCGGTCTTGATCATCACGAAAGAAGTACGGCCCAATGACGCCGCAGCCGAGCCGGCCTATAAACCACACCAAACCGTAATTTTTTCGGGATGCAATGATGACTAATGGAGTACGTGTCGATTGTTGCCTCACCAATACCACAAATAATGTTTATTGATGAAGCCACTCAGCCTAAAATGAACCTCATCGCTGAAGATGATTTTTCGATGAAAATCCGAATCAGCTTAATTCACGAACATACGACGTTTCTGGTGGTCAAGCGGCTTCAGTTCTTGCGTTAATTTAATCTTGTAAGGATGTAGGCCAAGATCCTTTCGCAAAATTCGCCACAACTACATCACAGAGGTGCCCGCTTGAGAACGACGTGTGAAAGGCACATTTGGGCTTTCTGCTACTGAAGCCTCAGCGTCAGCAATATTCTTGACACTAGGAGCATTTCTTTGTCTCACTGGAACACAGGAACATTTTGTACGGTGCCTGTGGATTCAAATTTTTCCACTAGACGCTCAATTGTTGATCTGCTAGGACAATTATGACAACCATAAATTGGACGTAACGCTCTTAACGTTGAGGCCAAATTGACTCCGAATTTCGGTAGTAAATTTTAATAACTTCGACTCATTGTTGGCTCGTTTATCTTTCCATCATGAAATGGCAAACCTAACTGAAGAGAAATGTCAATAGAACGGCATGAAATATGGCGTCGTTTTCTGTGCCTGTTGCTCTACTTTTGTAGCTGGCCCTGTTAAAAAATCCGATATTTTCGAATTATTCTTCTAATTTAACATCTTCGAAGGTTTGTTGGCTTCCTTTACGTCATCAACATCTACATAAATTACCTTCTTTCTTCTTTGATAGAAAAGTACACATTAAAAAGTAAAAAAAATCACTAAAGTGTCAAAACCCCATTCACATACAAATGCCTAAGCTTGAATCTTAGTTCATGACGTTTTAGGATGTCAAAATAAACCAGCACCTAGCACTGGAGCCATCTATTGAGAAACAGTAGCACCTGACCTAGTATCGTTTCAGAAATTCAATAATCTGAGGTCGACTTACATAAGATTTTTTTTTTTAAACCACTTAAGATTTATAATCTTTTTTTTATTTTTGTATGTTATATGCATATTTTGGAAATACATTATGTATGTATGTCTAGCGATTAAGTCTCGTACTTTTTTTCTTTAAGTTTATGGAAAAAAACTAAAGCATACATACATATGTACATAGCTTTATCCTATAAAACTTCAAAAAACTGTAGGTACTTATTTCTGTTATTAATTTATTGACATTTAAATATTGCTACTAATTACTGTTCTTTTTTATTCACATCCAACAAGGTGTGGGCCTGACAGTTATGCACTCAATTTAATTTGATTTTAAAAATTGCCAAATCATTAAACACAGATAATTAAATCCCTTAATTTCTGCCTATATCATGAATACAGTAAAAAAAAGTAAAAAAAAAGAAACTCCAGTAAAAAATGCCTTTAATAATTTTAAAACTCTTTAAATTCCACATCAACATCACCATCATCAGCATCAGTGCTTCGGCAAGAGTGAAAAAAATGGTGTCTTTCATCACACACTTCAACCTCTAGTCATTCCAGCTTTTAGATAGACTTTCAACTTCTCTGTTGACTTGAAGTTGATGCAAAAAAAAAAAAAAAAAATCGTTACAAGGACACCCAAAGCACACATACCCTCTAAACCTATTCCTCTATATATGCAAAAAAAACCCAACTTCTACCCAACCCGGTTACCCGTTTCCCACCTGCCTGATGGCTTCGTTGCCTTTTGGTTTTGAAAAAAAAAGAAAAAAATAAAAAAAAAAAAAACTTCGAAATAAAGTCAAAACGTTCCGTCCAACCAACACTTATGACTTTATTTCATCTTTTTACCATGAAAATAATTAAATGTGCCCCCAGGCGCTTAAATTCATTTCCCGCTCATTTTTTCCTCTCATGATGCAATGTACTCGTATAAAGGATATTTTCCTTTTCCCAAACTTCACTCTTCATCCCGATTTTTCATCCTGCCGGAGTTAAAGGAAAAATCCCATAGTGTCCCATAAGGAACAGAAAAAAAAGAAAAAAAAAAAAAACTGTCGCCTATCATGGGAATCAGAAGGAAAACATAGAGTCGGGAAAATGTATGAACAATTTTTTTTTTTTTTTAAGGGAAAAGAAAGGAAAAAAGAAGAAAACGGAACGATGACAACGTTCCGAAAAATTTTAATATGAAAATCTTGTGCCAACGGATGCTGCTGCTATGCTGCATCACACCGTTGGAAATGCAATTTTCCATTATGATCCTTTATATGGAAAAAAGGAGCAGTCAGCCAGCTCCAGCTCCAGCGTCGTCGTCGTCGTCGTTGTCGGCATCAGCGGGTGGCCCAGCGGCAAGAGGGTCCTGGTCTACATGGCATGATTATGATATGTTACCCTTACTCTCGTATATGGATATGGGATTTTCCAGCTCAATCCCACTTCTGAATATGTGTAGTTGAGGAACGGAGAACGAAAACGACTATGTGGAAATTATGAACGGAATTAAGTTTAAAGATCTAACCTTATATTTTTGTTTGTTTGTTTTCCTCCTCTTTCTTACTTTTAAAGGCCTTTAACCGGAGGGAGGGGGCGGGGGGTGTTGTTTCTTTGGTAAACTAGGGTATTCTCAAATGGATCAAAGAAAGTTCACTTTGGCCCGTTCCCTTCTCTGTCAAGTTCGTTGAAGCAATTTACTTGAAAACTGTTTTATTTTTTTTTCTGTATTTCTTTTTTGATTTTTTCCTCAGGATGTTTTGGTATTTTTTTTTTTTGGTTTTTTTGGTTTGTTGTTTGCTTTTCGGTCAAAGTAATGACTGAGTAAACTTTCGGGTTGAGTAGTTTATTCATGGGGTATCATTTTATGTGATTTAACTTGACTTAGGACTCGGGATATATAACTAATGGTTGGCTGTCAGGGAGTAGGATCTGCTGCCAAAGCAGAAGACGACGAACTAAAAGAAGAACATGAAGACAAAGTCGAAGTGAATGAAGTTCTTTTAGGGCTATCGCACTCGAGGGGAATCAATGTATAGTAACCAACGAACGAACCGAACGGTACGAGTGTATTCTAAGTGAGTGAAGTTCGAAGAGTGAGCTTTTGCTACGTGACTTTGACCATCTTAGATGTGTTTTTTGCTGGGTTTATTGGAAAGTTAGGGACAGAAGGAATGAAATGGAGATTTTTTGGTAATTTTGAACTTGAAATAAAAGGATATTACAACACGAGGCAAACACATCATCCCAAAACGTAACGTACACAAATACAAACATACAAACTTACGAAAACTTAACGATTTCCAGTGTATGGGCCTTCGATCTTTAAGACCGTTAGTGATGTTTGCTTATTTTGTTTTTGTTTGTGTTTCTTGATGGATAAATGGAACAGCCATGAATTGAATACCCTTTGTGTATGATTTTAGATGAAAAATTGTGTTTTTTTTTGTTTTTCTAACAAGAAATGTCGAATCAAGGAATGTCAGGGATGTCTTGGATTAGTAGAAAATTAGAATTAATTGTTTTAGCTGTTTTGTGGAAAGATTTATGGATAAAGGATAGGAATGACTTGTTTTTTTTTTCTTCAAGATTTTACCTCTTCAAGTTTATACTTTATTTTTATTTCATGGTTAAAAGTTGTTAAAGAGTTTTTGCTTTTGAATGAAATACTTTGCTTGAACGGAAGTGGTTAGGTTTTTTGAGTTTTATGTTAAAACTTAACGAAAATTTAACAATAAATGAGTATAAAAATTCATTTCATAGGTACCCCAATGTTAAACTACTACAATTATTTTGAAATGAGGAAAAGCAACGTTAAAATGAGGCCAATAAATTATTATTATTAGTTTCCAATAAGTTTGTGTTTTTTTTTTTTAAGAATCCATTATTATTTTTATTAAAAGACATCTGCAAAAAATGCTCAAAAATCATTTATTGACACTGTGGTTTTATTTAATTCATTTACAGATAAAGACATCTTTTTAACAAATTTTTAGAAAGTTTTCTTGCAAGCTTAAAAATTTTTGAAAGTTTTTTTTTTGTAAACATTAAACCTGAAAATTTAGTACTTCTTAAATAAATGATTCCAAAAACACTAAATGGGATTAAAATCGATTTTTTTTGGGGTGAACCAAGAACTTGAAAGTTTAATGTGCCACTTTCTCTACTAATTTATTCTTCTAATATTTTCTTGCAAAAATTATCTAACAAAGAAAAACTTAGAAAAAAAAAACTATCAAAATTTTGACGTTTTGACATTTACTTTTAAGAATAATGGCCGTTTAAGATTTTTAACTGTGAATTTTATGCTTATAGGTAACTACATATACACCAACGTGAACGTACATAATTTTTTGTATTAATGATATTTTTATACATTTAAAACTATTCTTCATACAGGTTATTATTATTTTAAAGCTCCATTTCTGAGTGGTATTGTATCAGAATGATTTTCTTTTGCTTTTTGTTTTTATTCTAAAAATCAGTTTCTTTAAGTTCAGATTTTATATCTGTTTTTTTTTTTTTTTTTTTTTTTCTACAAATGAATAATTGTATTAATCAAAAGTTATCAATCAAGATGAAATAATAATATTGAATAAATAAAATAAAATTAAAAGTTTTCCTTAACAGCTTTGTCCTTTTTTTCATCCAAAAACTTTGATGAGTGTCTATAATTGGAACCCAAGACCAAAACATTAATTAGGCGCTATTTCTGACAGAAGACAACAAAAACAAACATCCTTTTCACTTCAACTGTCAAATTATTCAACTTCCTTAAAAAAAGAATATCCTTCCACCTGGAAATCTAATAAGAATCAACACTTCCTTGATTGTGGTTTTCGTCATCAAGAAACAAACAAACAAAAGTAAACGAAAAAAAAAACAAAAAAACAAAATTAAAACATTGCAATTCAAATGAAATGCAAAGTGGTGCCAAAAACTCTGGCATCTGGAAGATTCCCAAATCCATAAATCAGCTTTTAACCATCCCCGCATCGCCATTGTCGTTATAGCCATTCAATTCAATGTCCTTTTTTTCGTCGTGTCGTTCTCGAGTCGTCGTCGTCGTCGTCGTCGTCGTCGAAAGAAGCCAAAGTTAATTGCAAAATGGTCATTAGTGCCATCGCACCTCGTTGAATTCTTTATTCAAATGACGGTTGCGTTCTTGTTCCATTCCCATTCCTATTCCCATTCCACATTTATACCAAAAATCATTCTTTCCTTTTCCTCACTCCACAGCATCCACTCCCGGTCGCTAAAGTAGCAGCTTTTTGTCACCTCATTTTAAATGATAAAATTGTGAAGGAATGCCTTCCATCCCTCCATATCCCACAGCTATCTCTATCTCACGCGTCTATATCCTTCCCCTTCTCCTCTTCCTTTACAGCGTCAATGGAAGGAGCAAAGATGGGATCTTAAAATGACAACCATTCCGGAGGCGTCCTTCATCCGATTATGGAGAGTCCTTCAGTGAATGAATAACAATGAGGCCATCATTTCAATGGATAGGATATAGGCTGGTCTGGTATGACGCAACGCAACGTGACGGCGACGCGACGACAGGAAGTACGTAGGTATTTTTTTTTTGGGGATTCTTTACCATTATTTTCCGATGCAAATAATGAGAATCATGGCTTTTCACCGCCGCCGCCGACGCCGCCAGGGGTGTAAAAATGCAAATTAATTGGCGATTTCCTGCTTGTCATGCCATCCCTGTTCGAACAGAAAAATATTTGAGTGTGGCAGTGTTTGTTTGTTTGTCTGTAAGTGTCAAAACACTGTCAATGGGACAGAAGAATGTTGATGTTCTTATTTGAAGGCTTCAAGTTGGGAAGTTAATTGTATTTTTACGAATAGATTTTTTTTTGTGTCCATAGAAATGGACATATTTTATTGAATAAGTATTTTCGTTTTTTTTAGGAAGGGCATAAGGAATACAAATAAATTAAGTCCTGAAAGGTGAACGTTGATAAGGAAATTGATTGTCATTTATTAAAAAAAAAGTGAATTATTACAGATCGATATTTTATTTATGAATTCGTTTTTCTAAACTTTCGATTTATTTATTTCGTTTATTATAAATAAAATGAGTTTCACTAAATTCTGGACTCTTAAGATTGAATATAGATGTTTAGAGAAATATTGAAAATTATTGAACTTCAAAAAAACTACTATATTGATTGTATCTTTGAATATTGCCATACTTACAAACGAAAAGAAACACCTTAATTAACATTACAATTTACTTTAGGTAATGAGAATAATAAACTTTGAATTTTTTAACCATGTCATGCATATTATCTCATCTTGATCTTAGAAATAATGTTTGTTATAAATCCTGAAAAATACTCATTGCTTAAAAAACACTGATTTCAAAGTCTGGCCCTTGTGGTACGTAGAATGCTATGACAAATCTCAATACGTAACGAAAAGAGTCAACTCGTGAGATATGAATCCATAGAATCATTCAAATGAATGAGAATAATAGTGATTTTATGAAAATAAAAATTATCTAACATGAGGATTTGTTTTGTGCTGGGGAGGGGCGATTTGTGGATTTGGTTTTAAGTACACAAAATTTTAAAATGACTTGCACCTGTTTACCTATTCCAGAAACTTCTTTCCCACTTTAATCGGTGAATTAGACCCAAACTAAAAAATCATCTCATCACTCCTGATGGTTGTGATATTATTGTAATTTTCAAATCATCAAACTCAAACAAAAACGATCCTGAAAACAGTTTAGAAACAGCTTGATTCATATTTAAAACTTATTCTGCATAAGGATATTCCCGCCAAAAAAAAAAAAAGAAAAATAATAGTCCCACTTAACCCTCTAGAGCCCTATTTGTCTAAGAAATCATAAACAAAGTTATAATAATTGCCCTTTCCTGCTTCCCCCGTTTTTTCCTATTTGTATTTCCAACACAAACAGCATTTGGATGAAAAACATCGTCAATGAAATAAATCTCAAAACACTTTATTTGTTCCGATTTCTGTTCATTTAGTTTTAGCCTTTTTTTTTTGTTTTTGGTTCTTGGTTCTTGTTCAGTTTCTTCTTTATGGTTTTGTCTAATTTCAAAAACAATACCACCTCTCACCCGACCCCAGCCCAACATAGCCAATAGCCAAAGTAGCTAACGTACATATTCGAAGCAGCAATTCCCTGATCCGTCCGGCTAAGTGAGGATAAATAAGGGAATTTATGTCCTTTTCACAAGCCAAAGCCGAAGACCAAGTCGAAGCCGACAATACCTCTTGTCCGTGAGGTTTTTCCGAATGGCCAGCTAATAAATATTGTCGAGGATTTCTGCAGGATTCCTCCGATTTGAGTTGAATAAACGGGTATCGGTGTAAGAGAGTATACCTCAATAATGTAGAACCC
Organism: Scaeva pyrastri; assembly: GCA_905146935.1. Lineage (NCBI taxonomy): Eukaryota > Metazoa > Arthropoda > Insecta > Diptera > Syrphidae > Scaeva > Scaeva pyrastri. The sequence continues at coordinate 5,234,300 of LR989929.1, read as the reverse complement.
CTTTATTACTGTATGCTTGTACCTATACATAGTTCTTTTGCATAAGGTGAAGCAAAATTGATAAACCTTTAACTTTTGAAAACATGATATCCATCTGTCAAATGACTGTCACAATTGGTCAGGTCAGGCACGTTTTATTGAATTTTAAATGACATTCCGCAAGATTTTCGGTGATAACTGCTGGCCTTCCTGTCAACTCTTTCGGCGTTTGTCTGACGTTTCGACGCACGTCGAGTTAAATCGGGGTAAGTTGGCGGTCTTGACAAATTGGCAAAATGTTCCCGCACATAAAGAAAAGAAAGCTTTTCTTCTTAGTCTTAGTGGAAATGCACATTGCCACTCATGATAATTTTTAGCCGTTCTCTTCGTTGTTGTTGACATTGCAGCTGTCAGTGTCAAATATGAATGACGTACTCTGCCCTTTGCACTCGCGCATTTGCTGGGGTGATTTATTTTGCTCCACCTAGTGTGTATATCAATGAGAATGAGAATTGAACATGGGGTCACTTGAAGACTAAATGAGGCCAAATAAACTGACCCGATATCTAAAACAGTAAATTTCTGCCTTCGTTTCGTTCGTTTCGTTTCGTCTCGCCCCCGAATCCCAAATCTCGAATGCGTACATGGAAAGAGATGTTCCTTAATGGGATGGGTATAGGTTTGGGTTATAAGGGGGTATCCTTATTTTCATCTTCTTACACTTTCAGAAAGAAGAATATATCTGATTTTGGGACGTATAACGGACGAATTTATCTTGCGGTTAGAGTTGGGAGTCTTCTTGCCACGGCATACTTTTTGGTTTGTTTTTTTGGGAATAGCAAGAAGTGGCTGAGGCGTGAACCCTCATTAAAATAAATTACACGCGATTCCTCTCTTCCTTCCGTCGTCGGCGCCGCTTCAACTTCGGCATCGGCATCGTAGTCGTCGTCATCGTCGTTGCCACCCCCAAAGCCATCTGAAGTTGGTGTATATTTTTGGGGAAATTTACGGTCTGGCCCCTTAAGTAAGACTCTCTTCTGTAGTCGGAATTATTGTGGGAATCGTGTCGGCTGGTGCTGTTATCACTTCATCTCGATTTAAGCAGTGATCTTATTCCTGGTTTTGTTTTTTCCATTTCCAGAGATGGGGGTTCCCAGCAATTCCCATAACCCAGGGTATTATTGGATTGATATATTTGAAGAAATTTTCCAACAACTGCCTCGAGTGCCTCTTGTGCTTCGTGTGCTTCTTGTGTGCCTCGTGAGTCCGCCTATCGTGTGTTTGGAAAAACCGGGAGAAGGCGTGAACACCTTGTTTTAATTTAGTTGATTTAAATTGGTGATTTGCGGTGATAACTTAGTTATGCATCTTGTGGTTTGGATGAATTGTATCTTCTTCCCATTTTCTTCGTCTTCTTCTTCGACATTATTTATCAATGTGATTGTGGGTGATTAATACTGATTTTTTCTTTTTGTTTTTATTTCTTTTTGTAGCAAATTACCATGTAACACTCAAGGTTTGATTGATAAGCCAAATTGTTTTTCTTCAATAAAACGAAATGAGTATAATCTATGTACAGTATGGTCCTACATAGGAACACGAAGCTGGGAAACAATAAAGGATAGAACTAATTTTTTGGAATTACATAATTCCAAATTTATGGTGCAACTTTTGCGTGTTTGTGTGATGAGAAGTATTTAACACAAATCAAATAAATTTAAAACTCCTATAAAAAGTTTTGTGTGTATTCATTTATTTTGTATTTCTAAAATAATGTTTTGAATTGAGGTTAAGGGATTTAGAATTTAAATTTCAGTGGAGAAAATGATATATCTGAAGGCTTAAAGTTTAAAAACCAAAACATAAACGATAATCCATTAAGTTATTAAGATTCGTTTCGGGATAATGACTCCCATTCCTGTAGGAAACTGTTAGGAAGTCACAAGAAATAACAAGACATTTTGGTAAAAAGGTAAGTATTCTATGAAAGACGAATACGTTTTAATAGTTCAAAAATATTTGAAAAAATGTGTCTGTTTCGACTTAAAGTGGTATCAATGTATAAATGAAACAACCTTTTCTTTCGATGTATAAAATGGAAGTGAATTTATTTCTTTTGTATGCATAATTATTCTTTTGACAATTCTAAGTGAAATGAACGAAATGAAACATGACTTTACTTTATTGATTGAAATTAAAACATACAACATAAGCAATATAGGGAGACGCTGGCATCAAGGTGGCGTTCCATTTCTCAGCTCAACAGTGTCAAATCGGTTATTTAAAAGAACGTTTAAATTAGTTAAATTTTATTCGTTGTGCTGAGAAAGGTATTCTGGCAAAACAAATTGAAATTTATTTAATATCACGAAAAGTGGCGATGATTTCAGCAGATCAGGAATGTTTTCGACTCACTGCAGTTAATTGATCGGACACACATAAGCAGTGCACTCAAATTTATCCACAACACAGCAAATAGACTTCTCGGGAAGACGACTGTGGTGGTCCGTAAAATTGCCAAAAGTTACGGAACGTTCTTCAAGTGTTGTCACTTACCAAAAAATTGTGAAAAGATGACTGTCAACAATTTAGTCTTCACCTAAGGTAATTTTACATATCATCATATCAAAATGAGAAAGTCCTTCAAGAAGTAGTTTAACCGGCATTTAGTCTTTCGTGTTAGTAAAGCTCTGATCTTTCTTCCAAGTATAAGGTAATTTTTGAACTGAAATTCCAGATGCTTGCACCAATCCAATAGGAGTCAAATATTACTAAGACAAGTCGCAATACCATGAACTTCGTCTTGTTTTATAAAATACCCTTTCATAACCAATATTCTTAAATTTTGATCGAACTTATGTCAGACATAATTCCGAAAGATTTTCATATTCATGAAGCACGAAAGCTAATCTCCTTTCAACAATTTAACCACTCGTTTTTCTTATAATTTTGTTGCTTTTTTTTTGTCTCAATTTTGTAATTATTTTCATTAAGTTATCCTTGCAGACTGCACCTGCGGATGCCATACGATAAACGAAGGTTAATGGAGTCCCTTTTCTGCTGCTGCATTCTATAGCTTCGAATATATGTACTTCCAATTTTAATGAACAAGAAGAGTGAATTATTTTATACAGAAAAGCAATCAATTTTCCTATGAAGATGATGATGAAGAAGACGATGACGATGGTGATGATGGGAATATGGATCGCGTGCAAGCATCCTTCTAATACGATGAACTATCGATTTTTACAGATTTCCATAGCTTCTCTTCAGATATATGGAATGCACCTCCCTCCAACTAACTTACCTAATATCAACCCGTGTAAGCTTATACCTTACCTTATTCTAGCTTTCACATCTCCATATCACTTCACCTCACTTCATACACGAAGTATTCAATGGTTGTGTGTGTTTGTGTAGCTCCTAAACCGTTACCAGGACTGTAAAGGGCTTCTTTATTCGTGGCAGTGCTCTAAATTATATCCAATTATTTATGACTTCCACTCAATTTCTATGCGCTGTTGTCTGGAAGAATATTGGGATTTTGTTGAGGGAAAGTTTTGACGAAGAGCTGTTCATTAATATATTAAATTGCACTTGAGATGCACTAATGCATCTGGATTAAAAAAAAAAACCGTATCCATATGAAGATTTAGTTGTTGCGGTTACTATCGGAACCATAAGTGTGCTCTCAGACAGACGACGACGATAGCAAAGTCGTAGGCCCTTAAAAATTGTAAGTTCTAAACGAATGCAAAACTTTAATGTTTCAGTCACTCAGGGATCAAGGAAAGCGTTGCCAAATTAATGATATTTGACACTAGTTGAGGACGAACGATTCCTGAAGATTGTACGAAATTTTAATAAATTTTCATAGGTAAATATAAAAAGTGCGTATACGCCCCAGTGTACTATCAATGGAATGTAGCTGTGATATTTGTAACATGGAGCTTAAGGCTGCATGTTGTCTATTGGTTTGTGGTCCTGAATAAGCTTGTATCGATAGATTTTTTCTCAAAAATTTAGAACCTTATACTAATTAATGACTTAATGTTGTGAATTTCTCTAAATTCTTGTTCCGGTTTTTTGGGACAGATATCGTTTACACCAGCAATGATTTTTGCAAGTAATTTAACACTCAGGACACACATTGTCAATTATACGTCTAGTTTATTGCTTTCTTCAAAATGTTGACAGAAGATTTGTATTATAAATTCTTAATGTCAAATCCAGATTCTACTGTGTACAAATATTCAGGCTTCAGAATTCCATATGGTAACACTACCTTCTACAGCCCTTTGGATTCTACATTTACTCCCAAGAAATAGAAGAACAAATAATAAATCTGAATCTAAAAAACTTCTACAATAATATTTTAATATTCAATAAAACTTTTCTTCCAAACATCCCCCATCTTCATGTATAGATGTAGAATCCGAAATTTCATTCCCGACGAAAAAACAACATTTTCAAAAACAATATGGCGAAATAATTTAACAACTCTTCCACATGAGTAATTTCATTATATCCAAATACGAGTACCTCGTCGTATTAACTTGTCCCGTAGTATTTTTTGGAGACATTAAACAAAACCCTTCAAATCGCATTATATTGCACCACCTTAAGGTTCCTTCTTCATCTTCATGTAGCTACATACTCGTTCCTTACCTTAAATACGATTTTTTTTTTGAATAATGTGACCGAGTAAAGTTTCGTTTTTTTTTTTATTATTTTTATGATCCAGAAAAAAGGACGATTTCGTGTAGACTGGAATGAAACTCTACAGTTTCCTGTTACAACGGCTGCGGCGACATCTGGTTGTTGACTCGTTTTTCTTTTGCATTTTCAGTTATGTCCTTAAGTACTCTACATGTAGATAATTTAATATCACTTCAAGGCATGCAACGGGTATTTTAATTTTTTTTTATTATTTTTTTTTTTACCGTCGAAACTTACACCCTTGTTTTCCATCCAAATGGGTCCTCTTATGGTTGTTCATATTTGTCTGCCAAAAAAAAAAACAAAAAAAAAAGGAGGAAGCGGAAGAATCGTCAAGAGCTCGGAGGATGAAGGCGAAGGGCAGGATAAGAAACATACATATATTTAATATGAAATCGTGTAACAGCCGCCATGTGACTACAAAAATGCAAGATTATACCGTTATTATTATTATGAAGTGTAGCGGCTCCTGTACTAACAGTTGACGGTGGTTATGTGAATTCTTACGTGTTTTTTTTTGTGTATTAGTATTAAAGAGAAAATTTGCTCCAAATCATGTGACATAATGGATGAAGCGACGAGACGCTCTTAAGTCGTGGGTTGTAAAGGAACAAAATTTTGAAAATTAGTTCTTTATGTTGGAATGGGGGGTTTTCACATTCCCCAATTTCCTGATTCTGCCCTCTTCATTTGTGTGAGATTAATTTGAAGACAAAATTGACTCGATGATCTACGTAATTGACGTAATTGGAATTAGCTCTGTCGAAGTGAGCTGTTGAAGGTTTACGGACTGTGACTCAGATAGGAGTATATCTCCATTCATACCACGTGTGATTTGGTCACTGATTTAAATGGAACAAATCTAGAAAAATTTATGATATGATCAATTGTAGAAAACTTGTTGTCAAGATGTCATTTAGTAATTTTACTTTAAGATCGCTAAGTTAACCATTCTCTACTGAAGTTCATCTTTAAATTGCCTAGGTTCCATAGCCACAAAAGACATCTTCGGAATTCTTCTGAAGCTCGACATCGACAAGATTTAATGACATTGCGATTACTGGAAATTGAAAATCAACTTTCTTTTTTACATGGAGCCTCAAGGGCCAAAAAGTTCAGTAAATTACTGTGGTAAACGGATCAGTATACTTGCATTTTGAAAGACCAGGAGATCTTTTGGCCTGATGTGACTCTAGTTTTATAACAGTTATTCCTTTATGGCACTTATCCGGCAAAGGAAGACTTAGACACCGTCTTTGATTCCACTAAACACCAGGTTCTATATAAAGAAGTCCACATGAAGTCAGTTTTTTGTTAGCATTAGTTCGGGGTCATATTGCAAGAGATTAATTTTGATTGGCCTTTTACCACAACGACATCTATTATAAGACTCGAAGGCTGAAAAAAAAGTTTGAGTTCCGTTTATCTTCCATGTCAGCCGTAAAAATGTATACAGATGCCTCGAGAGACTGTGCCCGAAAAAATGGGATAAATCGATTCAAGCTTGACTAACCGCATTCCAAAAGGAAAAATGTATTCGATTTCGACGGTTAGAAGAGAAAATGTTCTTATAGCGCACATCGATTCCTGATTCCTTTCCACCGTAAAAACAAAACATGTCAAATTTGTCAAATTAATTTTTTAAATATAAATTTTTCTCATTTAAGTTTAAATTACTTTTAAATAAATGGATTCAAATCACCTATCACCGGAAACTTATGCAAGTATATCACACCTGAAATCACTACACACACATTAAGATACAATTACCTATACACTCGACTCGTATCTAAAGTCTTTGCGGAAATTGATGAATATCGATATGACAAATGCTTATCCTACCCAACTGATAAATGGTTGTTCAATGAAGTGGAAAATTTATTGATGGCATCTGGATTTGGTGGTTTCAACAAATCTATTCCATTTACCATACCCGCTTGATTTATCCCCCCAACGCATCACGTGCCACAATCTGACAATCTGACAATCTGACAGGCCACATCTTAGAAGTAATGGCACCCACAAAGTCAAACTGATATTGACTGTCACCTAACACACCAATCGAATATTATGTTTATCAATCACTGAGAATCCCATATACAGCTACCTACTCCGATTTTGTGACTATATTCACTGTTTTTGTGACACACACACACAAATACACACAAAAGTATAGATGCGGGGAATTCGTATAAATAGGAGTCGATGCTTCATCACCTTTGCTCCATCACCTCCCTAACTTTCAATATATTGGAATATAAACAACAAAATGTCTATTTTTTCGACACAAGTAAGTTGTCAGTCATTTGATCCGTAACATATTTTGCGTATATACTTACGTATACGTTACGTTCAACAGTACATATACGTTCGATGAGATATTATGCACGGTAAGGTTTGGGATTTTAGCATAAACCTTATGGTCTGTGTAGACTTCAACTATTCTGGGGGTGACACACCTTGATGGCAATTTGTCAATGGAAAGTGTCATATACGACTACGACTACGAGTATATTTATGTAGTAGGATGAGATAAATGAGTTTCAATAGTTCAATGGCAGAAAGTAGAATGGATATATTTTGGGGACAATTTAGAAATTGTGTTGTGAATTTTCGAAATTGATTGGTTATCGATTGTTGGGGCAGAAGTTTGGAATTATTATTTATAGTCAGGGGCGGCTGGCTGGTATGGGACTAAAAATACGCAAGATTATATTCATTTGATGCCAGATGGAGGCAGATATCTTTAACTTAATAGGAATAAAAAGAAAGCCAGATGTTTTTCAAGAAGAAGTGTTTGTAGTAGATAAAATTGACAAATTTAAAGATGACAAACTACATGCAAAATAAACTTATGTTTTTGGTAACGTCTTGTGGAATGATTATTTACCATTTCATTATAATAATATTATGATTTAACTTCAGTTGGAACTAAATACAAGGATTTACATATTCTCAGCCTGATAAGTTCTGTCAAATTGATTTTGTATATGAATGTGACAGCACTGATTTTAAACTGTCACTCACACTTGTTGTTGTTCTATAAAAGTCACGAAGAACCAATAGTTTAAGGCTTAAAAAGATGACGAGGAATAAATGTTGGATAAATTATGACAATTCTGAATATAAGATTTTCAAATTTATTTGATTGAGACATCTAAAAACATTTGTTTGTCATATGTCATCAATGTTGATGATCAAAATGACAGTCAGACAATATGTCAATATATCTGATTTTATAAACTGTACAAAATGTCATTCATCAACCGTTTTTCAAAACCACCATTTTATTATTTAGTTGCAATAGTTAACGATAAAAAATTTCGTTTGATTGATTAGCTTACAAGACTCATGAATTTGAATTGTACATTTATTAAGAGTGTCATTCAAGATTGGACACCAGAAATAAATTTAGCATTGAGTTGAGTTAGATTTAGAAGTCGTATACATAACTCTGAAATTGACAAGTTTTGTCCTTCGATTAATAGCGGATCATTGAATATGTACACTTCTTCTAAGATATTAGTATTGAATGTTCTGTTTTGATGACAGTATATAATTTGTGTTGACATTTATACACTCACGAATTTTTGACTTAAATTTCAAGTGGACAGAATATAAAAAAGCCTCTTTACCAAAAAACGATCACATCAGAACACTTCCAAAACATTTAAAATGTCAAAAATACTCTCTTGAACAAAGACAAAAATCAAACACTACCAGATTATTGAAACCCATTATGCCATTGGTTTGAAAAAATAAAAACCAAAAAGGACACTCTCATCCCATAGTCCATTCTCAAATAATATCCATATCAGAAATTTTCGTCTCAAAGTGTTTGTGTCAAAAACTTTGAACCTCCATAAAAGTATCTGGCTTAATCGAATATCTTTCGTGTCTTTAACTTTAACTTTTCATTTTCCTTTTCAACATTCAAAACCAGGCCACAATGGTTATGAGATGTCATTTTATTTTAAATGTCCTCGTCTTCGTCTTCCTACACAATACCAGACCAAGAGTACACTTAAATTAATCTTGAAAGAAAAACTATTTCAAACTCATGTCACATGCAAAGAAAAATATTCCTATGACCCTATACTATAGATATGGCATAACTAAAGAACAAAAAAAAAAAAAGGAAGACGGAAACTTCAAATGGGAACTTCCCTAAAAGTAGTCAAACAGAAAAGAGGAAATACCCTCCCCAAAATAGAAAAAAAAAGAAAAGAAAAACAGGAACAAAAAAACTTAACGACTTAACTTGAATTTTGTTTCTCGGCCATAAAATGAAATTCAAAGCAATAAAAAACTATTATTCTCGCTTTTCATTCACATTTTCGGTCGGAATGTGGGGCTGTGTCGAAAGGGGAATCCAACAGAATGCACTTCACATCATGGACAATGGATTAATGCCGAGGGAATTCGTTCAGAGGTAAGTGGCGTTCCAGGGCTGTTCTGTATAAAGGGCCCACAATTTTTGACGTATTCTTGACAATAAGAAAGAACTAAACACTAAGACAGTTATCTAATGGTGTCTGATTTATAAGACAGTACTGTACTAGAATATGGTAACTCAATTTGTGCTTTTGTCGATTCGACTCTTCTAGACAGACTGTAATCTTATGAAGTCGGAGTGTAATCTAGTTTTTTAGCGTGATGTTTAATTCACATTTAAAAAGATCCGTCAAGAGTTCCTCAAGGTAGCCACTCAAGCCCTCTTCTTTTAATCTTAACATTTTATTTGTAATGAACTGCTAGTTAACCCTTTAACACCACTTTACTTGACCACTTGACAAACTTTAGAAACCTAAGATTTGGTTCGCCATGAGATTCGAAGACAAGACTTATATATTTTTTTAAGTTGCTCTCAACAGAGGGCCTATGGCACCCTGATTCCGTCAATGTGGGTTCCGCTTATCGTCAAACGAAACCCCTTGAACGTTTGTATAAACCTCTACCAGTAGTAACACTCAAAGATAAGAGCCTTTTCTTGCATGTGTGACCAAAGTTGCCACTCAATTCTATGGTCAAGTGAGACGTTGTTAAGTTGTACCTAACATTTACGTACATACATATATAAAACACACGACGATGACGATGACGATGAGGACGACACGTATTATCCTTGAATGAGCATCTGAGTGGTTTCACATAGAAGTACGACGAGTATAAAAGTGCATTTAATGTCCTGTTCTGTTTGGAATTCGCTTTTAATCGGTCCAGTTCCAGTTCCACAGCGGAAAATAAAATATTGTTCGTTAATGGTGTTTATTTAATGGAAGGAAATTGCTTGCTAGGAGAAAAGTATTTAATACTCGGATTCGGAAAGCCTTTCCATAAGGACGACACTATACTTGTGTCTCCTGTCTCGGATGATGGCGGCGATTTAGTGCCACAGCCGTTGTAAATTAAGCTTTTTAAAACCACCAACCGCACGGTTGGCTGGGTGGGGTGGGGTGAATGGAAAGGTCTACAATGTAGTGCAATCTTATCCTGCATCGCAATTTTTTTTTATATTGCTGCAAACTAACAACATTACACTGATCTTTCACTGCACTGAATGCAGCGCCAACCAACGGCAGCAATAGCGGTAGCGCGGTAAAGGCGGAAAAAGGAAAAGGATATTTCTTAATATCATTAACGACACTTGAAGTTTGTCGTGATGGTTCTTTGTGTGGAAAACTGGAAAGTCGTCCAACGACCACAGTCACAGCGGCACCGGCAGCGACAGCAACAGCGAATGCATATAAAAAAGTGTAAAAAACTGCAATCGCACCGGGGATAGGAATGTTATTTGAGTTTGGTTTCTTTTCTTACCCAAAGAAGTAAATGATCATAGAAACTGTCAAGCCACAAACAGCACAAAACTATGCAGTAAGCAAGGACCATAGTCCCGGCCAGGGCGCCATTGAACTAACCAGAATCAAACAACCACATAAGAAACCCTATATATCTATACCACATAAGGAACGGACAAACAAACAAACGGGAAACGGAACGAATGATTGTGACTTTAGTGGCATAGTGGAAATACGTATAACTTAGGTTAGGTACACACTCGTATAAACGGGAAATGGGCTTGTCACTTTAAGTGAATTTTATTGTAAGTTAACACTTTTATGCGCAAACACTATGGAGGAATATAACTTCCAAGTTTTTATGGACAATATTGTGCGATGATGGAAGTTGGGCATTTAAAGAATAAAGAAGCTAAGTTTTCCCTCATGGTAAAAGGTTAAGAAAAGGATATAGAAACCGTTATACGGGTTGGTATAACACGGTTAATATGTATCAATTTGGCAAGGAAAGGTTGAGTAAACATTTTTATGACCGAGTGATTTATTTATGGCGTTGGAACTAACAAGATTATATTTGCAAGAAAATACTAAAGGTGCAAAATAGAGCCTAAAGGACACTTTTTGACTTAGAATATAGAAAGAAAAGGTCGTCGATAGTATTTTTTCAGATGGTTTCCAAAATATGGACATGGATTGTTGGACGTTTAAATGTTGTCATAGAATTTTTCAGTTTTTTGTTACGCGCCTGAAGTATTCGTCTAAATTTGGAAAAATATTGGAATCACTCTTGATTGTTTCATTTCAAGTAACTTTAATTCTTGCACTTTTCATTTCATTTAAAAACTCAAAATATGTTAACTGTGATATTTGACAGATTATAGTTTGACAGGTATGCACTAGTTTTCACAAATCGAGCGACATAAAATGATTAGGTGCCAAAGTGAGTATAGGATTAAAAACTACAAGTAGTCTAACTGTCATCTGTGGAGTTACCTTAAAATCCTGTTTAATTTGACAGAAATAGTGGGAGCGTTCATTAAGTCAGATTAAAGATGTGATTTTAGGACTGTGAGACTTAGAGCATGAGAGGTTAAAATTGAACCTAGGATAATTAACCAAGCACCGTTAACCCCATTCGTTGATATATTTCCACTCAAAATTAAATGACAGAAACTAAACTAACTAACAAGCGACTTTTTGACACATGAAGAGAGATGATGATATTTTTTTCTTTTCCCTCAAAAAATAATTAAACAATACCATAATTTATTGTTATGAGTCTCTAATTGTTGATGTTATGTAATAAATAATAATCTTCATTTGAGTATGTTTTTGTTCTTCCACAAATACTATACTCGATTATTATTATAAAATAATATGATCCGCTTAGAGCGTGGGTGGGTTATTTAAAAAAAATGTAAATAATTAAAGGATAACAGAATTAAAACATAAAACCTCTGAATATTTTACATTCGGAATTTATTAGTATCATTTTGTTTTCATTTCACGGGAAATAGTAATTATTATTTATTATTCCATTAATTGTTCTTGTTATCTACTGTATAGTTTTTTTTTCGGGAAGAGGAGTTTATGCAAACTTTGCATCATTCGATTAAGGTCATAAAATCCCACCAGCTTATTAATTTGACGTACAAATTTTTCTGAGAAATACATATATGTACTTTAGTTGAAGCCCACACGGCATTGGATGGATTCATTTTTTTAATTATTTCGACACTTCAATTATTTGAAACAGATCCACAATATGATAACAAAAATGGAATAGTTCAAATTTTGACTTTAAAAATTTAATCCGGATTTAAATATCAGGTTTAAAACCTTAATCCGGATTGAGTTGGAAGAATTTTGCATTTAACCTGTTCCTCATGCACCATATTAGACGCCGATCTGAACGTGAATTTGGGTATTCGGCACTATCCGGATAGTCTAATTAAAATATCCGGATCTTGGGCTGGATAGGTCACAATTATTTGATTAACCGCATGATTTTAAGAACTTACACACTTTAGACCAGTAGTTTGCCGGTTTAACTTTAATTTATTTCAAACTGTCAATTGTCAAATAAAAAATGTGTAGGGTTGTCAAATATGCAACGAAAAATGTTGGCGAATTCAAATTGTTTGTTTATTGTGGGGTACCCTTTATAAGGCTCAATCACTCATTTAGGGTCTGAGGTACAAAAGTCTACTACGTGTCTAATTTATCACTTGAAAGGTGTAGATGCAAAGAAATACCAAAATTCAGAAGTGACATTAATCATTAAACTCGGATTGTTCATATGTGATTGTTGTTTAATATTTCCTTTATGAACTCTAAGAAAAATATTTTAATCCTTGATCCTATTAAATGAGTTCTCGTATAGCACTTGTATTATCCTCGCGAAAAATTAAGGACCATTCGTGGCTGCATTATCAAAAAATCTATGGAAAAAAAAAACACATACATCCTCCTAACAGGCGAAAAACAAATCGTGCATCCTTTCGCTATTATTGCAGCAGATTCTGGAGGGAGCTGGAAGAGTGGAAGCCAACAGCGACAGTAAGGATGGTTTTGGTTAAGGGTTAGCGCCAATCGGGTGGTAAAATAAAGGGTTTCGAGGTAACCCCATAATACGTATAAAACTAGATGCCAAATATTCCCCCTGCCATTTTTGCATAATAATGTCGCGGTGCAAGTTACTTTTTTCCCGCTTTTTTTTTTGCGGATTCAGTGCACACTGCCACAGCACAGAAAAGTTTTCGCATAATTTTCCTGTTTGGTCCTTTTTTTTAGTGCTGCTATTTTTGTTGTTGTAGTTGTCGAATTTTTCCTTGTATAGCTCTTTGCCCTGAAGCACTGTGTTGTTTTGTAGTTTTGAACAACTTCCTCAAAGTTTACCTACTTTCCAGTGGCGCTTCGTGAATATGGCTGCGGGGGAAATTAGATTCTTGTACTCGCAGTCATGATCATCATTTTTATGCGTTCCCCCCCGGGGGTAAATGTACATATCTCGTGCATTCTGGAGAACCAACGAACGGGTGGCGAAAACGAAGGCGAAGTCGAAGTCGAAGGCAAACGTGAAGTAGTGAACGTGAACGCGAACTAAAATTCCAGGAAATTCGGCAGAGTATGAATAAATTGGATCGGGAACGAAAATATAGAAGGGTAGAATGTGCATTTTTTGTAGGTACCGTTATCGTTAGGGTGATTTTTATATCAGTTATGTTTTTTATTTTTTTTTTTGAATCGTTACAACTTCCTAAAAGGATATTTGCACTCTTTTCCCATGATTATTATTTGTTTTATTTTTCCTTTTCTTTTATCTGAAACAGTTGAAATTAAGGGGGTTTTATGAAGCACATTCAAAGTCAATGAACCAATTTGTTGAGTGCATGAAAATGCATTAATCTACGTTTAACCTCATTGAACCTTAAGAGCGATGGAAATGGGAATAAGTGCTGTCGTAAATAAAGTCAATGTAAGTTGTTGGACTCTCGCAAAGGAAGCGACTATAAAAGGACCAGACCTGATGAGATGGTATGAGTTCCTTTGTCCGTTTACAGTTTACCAGAGACAGATATTATTTTGGGTTGGTATATTAAAAGGCCTACAAAATGGCCCAAGGACAATTGCTCTTTTATTTTTATGCACATTTATTTTCATGTTGTTGTTGTTGTTGTTGTTACTTATGTAAAATATGTGATGGAGAAAAGAAAAGGGAATGCGGGGAGTAAAATAGTTCTCTTGACTCTCTGTTATTTTATTGCGATGATGGCGTTTTTACACATCGATTTATTTATTGTGCGTTAAAAATACGTAAAAGCTTTTTTGGTTTGTTTTAAATCAGTTGAAATGAGTAAAATTGTGGTAATGTTTTATTGTTCCTGGAATGTGAATTGTTTGGCCTTTTGGAAGGAATAAGCTTAAATTTCCATGTTAACGCGCTGCCGTTTTATTTTTGCGGTAAAAAAGGTTCGGATTTAATCAAAAATGTCGAGTTCGAATTGAATTGATTTTGTGTTTGTTCATTTTGTTCTTGATTGCTTTAAGCCCTTTTAGTTTTAACTTTCCGATCGAAGTTTCTATAAAATTGCAGCCTAATTTACAACCCTCAGATTTTGTGCTGCTCCAGGTTCGATGAAGATATCGAAAGACCGCATGTTAAATCGCCTAGAACAAGCTAAAATTTGGCGGCGCATTGACAAGACATCGGTATTTCCAGGTTGCCGAAGTGAATTTAAGAGCTGTCATTCATGTAGCATGACTTCTCTGCCCATATAGTGGATGGTTTTCACGCAGTTCTGGCCTCAATCGCATGGTACCATAGAAATGTAACTTAGTCCCACGAAATAAATCTTGACACTTAAATTTAAAAGAATTAACCAACACTGCTAAATTAAAGACATAATTCATGATAAATATTAATGCAGGACCTATCTCAATTGAAATTTTTAAGTACATGCTGAAAATGAGGAAGTTTTCGTCATTGATTTTCCTTTTCCAAAGAAAAACTTCCCCAGACTCATATTCAAAGCCACATACATACATGGGTGCTTATAAGAGTACGAACATTCATAAAACACCATTAACCATTTGGAATTATTGAAAGAAATGGAAAAAAAAAAATGGAGAAAAAAATCAGGATCCTTCAAAAACACATTTAATGAGTTGGCTCCTTTCAAGCTCAGCCAGAGCAAAATTGATTTACACTTGCAACCAATTACTCGCTTCCGGAAAACGGATGCCTGTCAGTCAAAGGTAGACCTTCCATAAATCAAGACCATTTCTCGCTTATTTCTATTTCATTTATCTGTACCCTATCCACCTCCTTTGCGCCTCTTTGGCTGATGATGGAGGAAGCGGGAAGCTGGCGAATGAATAGCGTTACGATATACAGACATTAATGTTGAAGAGTTCAGAATGCCATAGACTCCTATAGGTCCTATAGGAGGTGCTATTGGCATGGCGTCATACTCGTATCAGCAGAAGCATAACACAAACGAAGACGAGCGACGAAAACGTTAACGTCATCATGAATTTATTACGAAATGCGTTCGCAGATTGAATTCCCAGTCAGAAACATTCGTCAATAAATCATTTTGGTTCAATTGAAAATGTTTTTTTTTTCTCCTCCTGCAACTCAGCATGAACCTAGAATTGAAGCTGAGAGATTTTATGATTTTTTTTTCAGTTTTGAGTAATTTTTTTTTGTTGACTCAAGGACTATTCTAACATTAATTTGACAGATCAATCATTTGACATAACAATTGTTAATTTAGTTTTTTTTTTTTTTAATAATTCTTCTCATTTCAATGGGGGGAAATGTAATTCAAAACTGTAATAAACCTAATATGCAAATTAATATAATACAACCAGCAGTGTTGCCAGCAGTTGAAAATTCAAAGTTATTTCAAAATTGAATTTTGTGTAGTTAAAAAAAAGAAATCTATTAAACCTATTTACTTTTGTCTATAGTTAAAAAAATTCGGAAACATTATTTACAACTTTTTTTGAAGTTTTTAGAATATGAGATTTTTAAAATTCTTTTGTAAAAAATTACTTTCTTTGTATAGTACAGAAATCTCCGTATTCAAAGAGTTAAATTAAAACAAGATTGAAAAGTTGAAATGTGTCAGATTGAAGTTTGACATAACTGTTCAACCATAGTAACAGCAGCAACAGAATATTTTGACAAGTAAGTGAACACATGACAGTTTTATTTCAATCAAATCTATCGAGTCTCGAATCTGTTTGGCGTGTCATAATTTGATAGACATAGAAATCTGTATTTCAGGAACAACTTGTGGAATAGAAATAAATTTCGGTGAGGTTAATACTCAGAACTAGCCTTAAAAGTATTGTATTTTTAAGTTTCTGATTTAACAGAGACCTTGTGAATAAATTCTCTGGCTGAAAAATTTCATTCAGTTTTCTTCAATTCAATATCTAATAACTGCAATAAAATATTTTCGAGTCAGACTTCAACATTTGTCTACATGGCAACATTGAACTGCGAGCATCTTCTGTTCAAAAGCTCATATAAATTCCGATCCGCATTGAACTCGAACTCTCATCAGAATCAGGATAACAAAAATTCATTTCAGCAAAAGCAATCCAGCAAAAAGGATTACATTTCTTCCTTAATTTGGATAAAAGCCAATGTTCACACATGTAATTATGTACGAAATGCCTTTACGTTAACCTTCCGGAAATGCTGTCGATAGTTGTTAATGTCCAGTTCAATTCCAATTCCAACCCAGTCCAGTTCAGTCCAGTCCAACCAATCCCCGCATATACATAGTACTCTCGATTGGACATCATTATTATTACTTGACCACTGAATTGTGAGTTTTATGTGGTTAACATTTTAATATTTTCATGTAATTGCAAATTGTTATGCTAATTGCTTGTGGCAGAAACAAATCCAAATCCAAAAAATAAAAATAAAAAAAATCCAAAAACAAAAAACAAAAAACAGAAAAAACGAAAAATGGCATTCCGAGGGCCTTTCATGTACGAAATGTAAATTTAAGTGGCCTTTATTTGCAACTAAATGGCTGTGTATTGTTTAGGGAGCATAATAAAGCTTTAGGAATAAATTAAATGACAATAAAAAATAATTGTTATTATTATTATATTTCTAGTGCAGGCGGGACAGCAGCAACAGCAACAGCAACAACAAAAAGAGGCTAACATAATGTGTGGTTTCCTGTTAACATAATTCAAGCCATAGAGTACTGCGTGATGGTATCGGTATGTGTCTGTGTGTGTGTGTGTTTTGGTAGGTAACGGTATATGGCTAATAAACCGAAAGTATATCTAGCAGTGAAAAGTTAACAACAAAATACCGTAGCGGAATTAAAGTAGGGACGTGCTGCAAAATATTGGCATCAGAGAATTGTTCATACTTAAAGTTGAACGTTGAAGTTTGCACTCGAAACTGTTTTGGCGGCGGCGGGCGGCGCGCTGGGAGAGTAACGAGAGTAAGTATCTAAAGCTGAAACTTTTCAGATACATTGTTCCCGGATTTTTGGCATCTGGAGCCTGCCAAGGAGAACAAAGTTTTGAAACTCTGTTGTGCATCACCTAGAGTTTTGTTGTTGGTTTTTTGTTGCGAATAGCGACGTGATTTTGATATCGTGTGCATTTTTATTTTTAACTTTTATGAGCGTGTGAAGCTGAGAAGATACACACACACTCACATATAAATTTTTAATTTTTTCAAACTATAGCCAGAGGTAATCATTAATGCAGAAAGAAGTTTTCAGATAATTTTAGTGCACATGTTTTTTCAACCATTGGCACCTTATGATTTAAATCCAAGAGTTTAAAATTAGGTATCTAAGCTTCCAATAGAATCTTTTGCTTAAAAGCCACTTTTTAAAAGTAAGTTAAGAATTAACTAATTTTGAATCCTGGAATTTTATAAAATCTATCAAAATCTAAAAAGTTTATTCAAAGCTCAAGAAATTTGACAAGAGAAGCTTTGGAATGACATTTGGAATGGAATATTTTATGAATGTTTCCAAACTGTCAAATTCTATGATTATACAACTTCGAGGTGCTCTGAAAGACAGAAATTTAGAATTCAGATCTGACATTAAGTGATCAAGTAAAATGAGGCCGAGACGAAGACTACACTCATTACAAGACTGATACTAATTTTAACCAAACCAAGGAAATATTTTGACATAGCAGCTCAGTTGAAAATGGGCATTGCCTTAGATCTTGTGACTTTAACTTCTGCGTCAGTACCAACTCGACTCTCTGGCGATGGATGTCACTACAAAAGCACATTTTTTTTTTTAGGTTAACTTTTCCTATAAGTACAATGCATTGTTATCTAACTGAATCCAAGTTGAATGCGAACTACCGATCACAATTATAGTTCTGCTTAAAGAAAAATTAAAGCAGTTAGCTACTCTCTTTTTTTCATGTCACATAAGATGACATGCACATGACTAGTTAAATTAAATGTTGACAGCTGAATGTCATTGATAACTTTGACAGCTGCTAAAACACATCAGCAATTGGGAAAACTGTCATTGTTATCTCAGTTACCCTTTACACAATAACATCCCTGGGTAGTCTTATATATGAAAAACCGCCAACTTCAAGATCCTAAAACTTTTTTAAATCCGATAAAACTAAAATAAAAAAAAACGTTAAACAAAAGAATAAAAAAAATATATATATGTAAAACTTTTGTTTTGCATTTATCTGCCCTGACATCATCATTTATTCCATTTCATACCATTTCTTATTCCGCTTCCTCCAAACATTTACCAAATCCACAAAGTTACCTTTAATTGACATCTATAAACACCATCAGGTTAAAGAATTAATCCTCGACTCTTCGGCATTATAACAATGAACCAACCAACAACAACAACAACAACAAAAAAAAGGACCACAATAAAGCCCACGTGATGAAATTATTGTCACCAAGATTTCCATTTTAGTGTCACACAGGTTGATATTCTATAGCCAGTTGGGACTTAGGGCTATTAACGTCAAAACGGATATCCCTGTTGACCTTTTATTTGACAATAAAATTTATAGCACAGAGCATAAGGTAAGCGAACATAAATAAGAAAGCAAATAAAAAAAAATACAAAACGAAAAAAAAAAAATAAATATAAAAACAACAACAAAAAAAACTAAAAGCTTTATTCTTAGGCAAGCCCATTTAGACACACTACCTATACATATACTTTCGTCATTTCATGCCCCTGCTCTATATACATATATGTACATACTCGTATTTAGGAGTAGGTATACATATAACGAAAATAAGTTAGAAACCATTTAATGCTTTAAGTAACCTTTGGAATCCCTAAAGCCATAGCACATGAGCCTGAGTGAGTTGTAAATGGGATCCAAGGTATTTTGACGAAATCTATAAAACTGACTTGAAATGGAATCCGAGTGGATGTTGTTGCTCGTTTTGGTGCCGATACTGAGGCAGTGGGCTGGACAATTTCTGATGGCTGAACACTGAAGGTTTGTGGGTTCAAATGGTTTATGGTCTTACATATCCTCCCTTCGGCACTTAACAAACAAGAGCTTACGTATAACGTATACCTATACGTAACGTAAGTAGTTTAGTTTTTAGCTACACTTTAATAGCGCTCCTCATCACACAAAGACCAAGAGCAACACCTTTTCATCTTATCTCGTCCTTTTTTTTTGTCGATTTCTCTTAACCAATAATAAACCACAAACATGATTTATACTGCAAACACAGCCTTAGATTGCAATTCAGCCACACACTCACCGGACGACGAGTGAAATTGCGTGATTAGGATCTGTCTGGCTGGACTCGGGCTTGGCTTGTGTGTACCATAGGTACCCGAAGCCGAACCGAACATAGTAGGTTCGGTACCTATCTATACATTTATAGAGAGGGAAACCTCACCTCCTCCTTGGTGTAATTTCCTAACCATATCCACTTGAATTTATGGACAATAAATCACATACAAATATCCAACCACCCTCTGGGCCAGGCTAACTGAAAATCTCATCATAAATCATCTGACCGCACAAACAAACTTTTCCTCAACTGTACTTACACACAATACATGCATACATAGGTAGATGGAAAAAATGTATAGATACCTATGTATGTTGTTTGTTCGAGCTATATTCATACCTATACTTGCTCGAACGTTACGAATACATGGACAAACAATGCATAAATTTCCATAAATACAAAACAAACTTGAACTTATTTCAATTTCCTATAGAGGGCGCGGGCGGTATAGAAGAGTCGATGTCGATCCGGGTATTTGGTTTAGACGGTGTGCTTCGATGTCAAACCTACCCATCGGGTTCGATTCTATTATATCCTATATATTCATGTTCCCCTCTCCAGTAATGCCGCCGGCCGGACGTCACTGTGTAGTGTACCTATGGTCAACTTCTTATCTAGAGAGATGTGACAAAAATGTTTGACAGTTAGCCAAGTACATATTATAATATTTTCAGTCAGAAAATAGAACTGAACTGATAAATTTTCTATTACGTCACATCGTAATACCTGTTGTAAGTTCAGAACCTTTGAGTTCCGTTATATTATGTTGAAAAAAGGTGTAATAACAGTTACATCCATCTAATTTGCATAAAGTTTTAGATTGAACTCCAAAGCTTATCATTTTGACATTTTATCTATGTCCCAGTATTTTATTAATAAAATACTATATGTGTCAATTATGAAACGTCAAAATTATTCACCAAAAAGTCTTGAAATATGAACTCGTCTTAAAATAGACAACAATCTTTAGGAATTATAATTCACAAGGGCCTGTTTCCACTACTAACTGTCAAATCAACAATACTTTTAAATTAAATAACATAAACGTCACTAATTGTGAATGTATACTTATATATACTTATACTATTTATAAAATGGTTTTGTGGAAAAACTAACAACTAACACTTTTCAAAATGAAAGTGACAGCTGGCAATTAAATAAACGATTTTATTTGACAAGTAAGAAGCATTTAAGCTCTCCATTGTGTTTATGGAGACATAAAATAACAAACAAATTGACAAACGTCAAACTGAACGACGAGGATATTATTCTGTTAGTCAGCAACTATTTGACACTGTATTCATTTGAAAACTACGTAATAATTTGAAGTCTTAATTTTGAAACAGCAAAACTTTAAATGAAAGCAAATGCATGAATTAAATAGTAAATGATTGATTCCAATTTTTGTAATGTTGAATGATTGTTATTTGTAGTGAAATGTGTCAAAATGATATGTCTGACAATCTGGTTTTAAAAATGTTTAATTGGCGTTGTCTAAACTATATGCACAGTACTGTTATTGAAATATACCACCAAAGTTAGAACTGTATCTATACTTATTTATTTTGTGTACACACATTGGTGGCAAGGTGAAATGACTCAGAGTCTAAATATTCACGGAATTCAACCGCCCGCTGACACCGCCGCCGCGCCGCGTCACATCTGAGCAGACCACACGGGCTTAATCCAGGTGTATAGTGTAAGCAAAGCATCGACATATGTGACAGATTCATTTGGGGTTGTACTGTTGGATTGGGCTTGGTTCGGTCTTTAGTGTTGGTTGCTGAAGTTGAAGTTTATACCATCCCCATCATCCTCATCCTGGCCATAACGAAATCAAATGTGATATTCCGTTCGGAATGCGTTTTTATGTTCACTGTGTCCTGTGTATACACAATACACACACATGGAAATAACATCTAACGCTGGATAAACTTTTGATTAGAAAATCCCACTCGTTATCGGGAAGGTTTTGACGGGACAGCCAGCAAAACCCCAAGGGAGAGAATCTATGTGTTTTGTTGCAAACTTTTTTTTTGCAACGATATGACCTCTGGTCATATACTCGTAGCAATGTGGAGGACATTGGTGATATGTCAGTTGTTAATTAGAGCAATTCTCGCGGGGCGCAAAAATGCACTCAGAAGTGCGAAGCGAATGGATAACCCAGGAAATGTCAAAAAGTTGCTAGACGAGCGTCGACGACCGACCGACGACGCACGATGACGATGCGATTCCAGTCAGGATCAGGAGTACAGCTCAAGAGTTTATGGTGGACCATAAAACTAATTGTGTAATGAAATAAAAGAACCGTTGGGTGTTTTCGTTTTTCGGTTTTTGGCATCAGAGGCCTCTATCGGAATTATTGCAGTTAACAGTTGAGTTCGTGGAGTCTTTATTTAAATTGATGTTAAATTGGTGAGGAATTTTTATGACTAAAGGAAATTCTATTGAAATAGAGAGGTAAATTTAAACTGTTAGGGAATAGTCTGGAATTATCGAATTTTGTGGAGAAATAATTTCGTTAAACTTTGAAAATTGATCGGGAATAGCTATCGAATGTTGGAATATGTAAATTTATTCAAGATGGGTGAAAAAGCTTAGAAGAGAAGAACTTTACAACAATAGTCTCTTAAATCTAATATTTACCTACAAATGTCATTTTGAAATTCTCAAATCGCTCCGTTGTGGAACAACAAAGTTAAGAAATTGATTTTTGTCCCATTTTCATTCTCATTTTTCGATACTCTAAATATTAATGTATCTAGATACAAATATTATCTAATTTAAAAACTTCTTAACGTGCCTTTCCCAAATTAAACTGCCATTATTTAAAGACCACCTAGGAACTATCAAATGCTTTAGTTTATTTAAAGAATTTACAACATGAGCATCGTTAACAACAAAAAAAAAAAAACAAAAAATAAAAGCAAGTACCTACTTGCATTCTTAAAAAACAATAAATTTATGTTTCAAAAAAACAAAAACAAATTTTTCATAATATCAGCACAAAGTCAAGAGCCAATGTTGTGTAAGTATTATTTTTTTTTGTGCTTGTTAATTAAAAGTCATGTCGATGATGGAGCACATTGTGAAGTTAATGCCAGAGCACATAGTTTACAACCGCAATTTTAAAGTTTACTAACTTTTTACTTTAACATTGGGCTAACATTGACACTATATTGGAAAATAAATGATATTCATCGGGGAGCCAAATTTGTATAGATGTGAAAAGGTTATTTCGCATTATAATGTTCTCATAAATAGCTTCGTCAAGTTTCGTTCACTTTTTACTATTCAAGGTAAGTGACTTTCGAATTCAGTTCTCTTAAGTGATGAAACTGACATTTGGTGAAATGGAATACAAAAGACACACATAATTATAAGAGAAGAGTAAAAATAGTGATCATATCTTTTTTACACATCATGACAAGGGTTGGTAATTGATTTATGACGTTCACATGTCAAAAAATATTAAGTTTTTTTGTTTTTAAGGATGTCGATTATTATTATCATCAGATGAAATATTTTATTTAAATTTGTAGCCATTTTTTAATAAAACCTTACCCACTGTAAGATCTTACCATATCGTCCTTTCGTTGTTGGCCCAGGTATTTTATAGAGCGCAGAGGTAAGAGAAAGGTTAGTGTGTGAGTTTTGTAGCTTTAGCCATCATCAGACGTGTTTACTGTTGTTTCGTGTGTCCATTGTCCTCATTATAACGTAATTTTAATTATTTTCATACTCATTCTCTTTCATATAAATAAGTTTGTGTACATACATACTTACATATGTGAATGTATAATTTTATATAAAGGAAGGGTTAATGACTTTTGTTATTGTTGTTGTTGCTGTTGTTTGTTCCAATGGAATGAATATAAATAAAAAACTTTTAAAGTTTAAACTCATCTAAAACTTATAAAATAAAAATAAAATAAAAGTTTTAAAAGTTATTTTTAATGAAAATTAAAATACTGTCAATTACCATTGAGACTTGACTTGATGGTGAACTTTGAATAATTCAAACAAAAAAAAACTTGATAGACTGTGTGATTGACTTTGTACGTAATGTTAAAATTGAGGTATTAAATTAATAATTACAAATTTCAAATTTTAAGTTGGCTCATATTCTTTTTGAATGTATGGTAGAACAAAATGTTTACATATAAAATGAAGTTTTAGTTAATTTTTGGCTCATCTGTCAAAACATTTTCTTTTTTAAAATCGTACTTCTGGCAATGCTGGTTCCAAATTAAAAGATGTCAGATTGAATTAGATTTAGTTTTGTAAAAACTGTTCAATTTAGGTACTTGGAATTCCCATACATATATAACATACATATACATATACATATTTAATTCGAATTGTTTTAAGGAATTATTTTTGGGAATCAATTCCTTCACCTCTCGTTTGGCTTTCAGAATCCACTTCTCGATAAAATGTAAAAAAAATTTAAAAAATGTTTTAGGTATTCCAAAAACAGCACAAAACTATTGAGGTGTAAAATAACTTCTGTATATGTATACCCAAAAGTGAGTAAATTGAAAACTAGAAAACAACACTGAAGTAAATTTCCTGGAAAAGCGATGCAGATGAGGAAAACTCGGAGATTGTACTTCAATTGTACTAAATCGTTGCTATACGAATTGCGGCTTCCATAATAGCTTCTATCGAGAGTGCGAGTATGAAAACACGCACTGAATTCCAAGAACCTTCTTATATCCACAAGGTCCTTAATATAACCCAATCGTATATGCCAAGTTAACAATGTACAATGAGTGCCGATGAGGTCATTGATTTAGAAGCATATTTGAACAATAACACAGTTATACATACTCTTATAGTTTAAGCCAACAACAACATACAAGAGATAACCATAAACCCATACCATTACCTACTTGACCAAATTTTGTTCCTTCCAATCTATTTGCAAATTTTGTTTGAAACTCATGCACAGGACCTCATAGTGATAATTGTATATATAGAATAAGGATCTATTCCATTTAACAATGATTTCTTGGTACACGAGTACTTTGGCTAAAAGAGTGTCTGTCTAAATGTGTGCATAGAATTAAGAGATAATATATTTATTGATAGGAAAATGGTTGCCAACGTATTTTTTTAAATTTAATTTATTTCACATCAAAAATATTTTTCTGACAGTTGTTAATGGAGTGTCCATCCACTTTGACGGTTCATAACAAACGATAGCTTCAAATTTATGAATTATTCTTTTTGAAGTATTTTTATTAAATGGAGCGACGAATATTCTTGAAATTTGCTTGCTGGATCTTTTGCATTAATATTCTAGATCTTGTAACAAATCGGAGGTTGCATGCAACTTTATCTTAAGTTTTTAGAGCAATTACTTTTTTGTATTATCGTTACTTTATCTTATGCTGTCCGTTTACTGTACATATTACGAAACATTTTCTAAAGTATGAAGGAAGATTAATTAATAAGAAAAAAGTTGAAATCAAGGTTCGTTAAAGAAAAGATAACAGAACCGCAAGAAAAAGGTACTTCCTCTTAAGTAACATTTCAGGAATAAGACTAGCATTGAAGTTAAAAATTCTATGGTTAAGAAAATTTACAAAAGTGGCAACCATGAAATCACATAACGAATTGGAGAAACAAAGGTAAATTGCAAACATCGCACTCAATTGGATACAAGAGTCCATGATATTCTTCCACATGTGTGAATGTATACTCTTATCCTTTTCTGCATACAAAAGGTAATAGGTATACATGTATTGTGTGTGAATATGAAGTTAGTTTACTAAAACATATACTTTCTCTCTCCTTCACTCTCTCTCTATTTCAGAGTTGCTTCCCATTTATATTTCACCAGCAAACAACATACAAATTAATTGTCCTGCAAATTGCCTCGATTTGTGTTGGTTGTGTGCCAAGCTTTAATGCAAGGCACATACCCACAAAACCCCAAACCCCAACACCAATCGAAACTACTCCATCACACATAAGCTTGTTCCTTTCAAAAATTTTGTTCTGCTCCTGCCAAAGCCAAAAAGGATTTGAGGTGATGTGTGAGCTACAGAGTATATAGATCTATTTAGATACTATTCGGATGTGTAGGTGAGGTGTATGGAAGGTAGCAATATAATATATTGTATGTGATTAGAAAATCGATTGGTCTCGAGAATCATTTCAAATGAACAGCAATTAGAATTGCATGAATAGGATGTTAGTGATGGACTGGACAATAAAGCCAATTGATGGAAAAAGCATTCTACAAAGATAATACACAGAAACAGATTGGCAATAAAAAAAAAACACGAAATTATGACCCATATTTTTGTGCAAGGTAAATATGATGATGAAAAATCGTTTACCGAAATAAGCACACTTTTCATGCATTTTTGCAGATTAAAAACAAAAATGAAAAGAAAAAAAATTCAATTGAAAATATTTGTATTCATAAAAACGAATTAAAAATACTTAGGTGTCCCCAGGAATTTTGGTAATGGGTTCATTGAGCAACAACATCATCGAACATCATATCTCTCGTATTGTATTAACCTTTTTATTATGCTTCTCTTTTTTCATAAATATTCACTCATCTTTATTAATCTTTTGCATTCTTATTCAACCATATGCATTCTAATGCATCTTCTTGCATCCTCATTCACTTTCATATACAATCATACAATCATACAACCTCATACATCCACTCCATACATCTTTATATCGTACTCCAACTACATCAAATATCTTATGGCGAACTCATACATCTTCATAGATCCTCAAAGGTTTGTATGAGTATGTCCTCATTAATACTCATAGATTCTCATAGATCCTCATAGATCCTCATAGATCCTCATAGATCCTCATAGATCCTCATAGATCCTCATAGATCCTCATAGATCCTCATAGATCCTCATAGATCCTCATAGATCCTCACCGATCCTCATAGATCCTCATAGATTCTCAAAGCCCTTCATAGATCCTCATTTAGATCCTCATAGATCCTCATAGATCCTCACAGATCCTCATAGATCCTCATAGATCCTCATAGATTCTCATAGACCTTCATAGATCCTCATTTAGATCCACATAGATCCTCATAAATCCTCATAGATCTTCATACATCCTCATAGATCCTCATAGATCCTCATAGATCCTCATTTAGATCCTCATATATCATCATAGATCCTCATAGATCCTCATAGATCCTCATAGATCCTCATAGATCCTCATAGATCCTCATAGATCCTCATAGATCCTCATAGATCCTCATAGATCCTCATAGATCCTCACAGATCCTCATAGATCCTCATAGATTCTCATAGACCTTCATAGATCCTCATTTAGATCCGCATAGATCCTCATAAATCCTCATAGATCTTCATACATCCTCATAGATCCTCATAGATCCTCATTTAGATCCTCATAGATCCTCATAGATCCTCATAGATCCTCATAGATCCTCACAGATCCTCATAGATCCTCATAGATTCTCATAGACCTTCATAGATCCTCATTTAGATCCGCATAGATCCTCATAAATCCTCATAGATCTTCATACATCCTCATAGATCCTCATAGATCCTCATATAGATCCTCATATATCATCATAGATCCTCATAGATCCTCATAGATCCTCATACATCCTCACAGATCCTCATAGATCCTCATAGATTCTCATAGACCTTCATAGATCCTCATTTAGATCCGCATAGATCCTCATAAATCCTCATAGATCTTCATACATCCTCATAGATCCTCATAGATCCTCATATAGATCCTCATATATCATCATAGATCCTCATAGATCCTCATAGATCCTCATAGATCCTCATAGATCCTCATAGATCCTCATAGATCCTCATAGATCCTCATAGATCCTCATAGATCCTCATAGATCCTTATAGATCCACATCCTTATACAAAAGTTTATCTTCTATCCTTAAACATTCTTCATCTTCATATATTTTCGCATTCGAACTTCGAACACCTACACCTACTCATACTTCTGAGAGAACATAGTTTTAAGAAAATAAAACTTTATATACGTACTTCCATAAATAATCCGTTTTTCAATCACAGGATTCTCCTCCTGTCATGTTCCCCATTATAAAGCCCGAGTGCATTGTGAACCGTTAACGTTCGCAGGTATCTCTATCAGTATCCGTATATGTATGTATGTATCTGTATCAAAATATAATATATGCAAGGCAAGGAGACAATAATACGCGCACTGAGGGTTAAAGCAATTTCATTCTCTGACTAGATTTGCATGCCAAGTTGAGTGTTGGAACACCTGTTGCCTTAGAAGAGCAAAAACGAGAGAGGGCGCTGCTGTAGTAAAAAAAAAAAAATTAAAATGATAATAAAAAAAAGAAAAAAAATCTGCATACACAATCTCCTTTACATGATAAATTGAAAAAGTTATGACCTCGAAAAACTAAGAAGCAATTTGTTTCGTATCCCTGCGAACTTAAGCGGAAAATTGTTGAGCATAAAACATGAGATTTTATAAGATGAAGTTCTTGTTTTTTTTCACCCCTTTTTTTTTGTTTGATATACATAGTTTTTTCCCCCGCCAAGCCAGATTGCCATGGAGCATGCAAATATTATCTCGAGCTTGGCATCGTTCAGTCACTCACTTATTGTTAGAAATGGGGTTAGAAAAAGGGATTACGACTTTAGAAGATGCACCTTGTGTATGACATTGAATTGAAATTGGAATAAGAAAGGGATTCATATGGATAGTGATGGGAGGGAGTCGTCAATATGAAGGGGGATTGTGAATAATAAAATTTACTGAGCCTTTCTAAGAGATGGATATGAGAAATATGAAGTTTTATAACTCAATGTGACAAACGAATGACTTAAAAGTGCAAAAGTTTAACCTCATGGAAATAATGGAGGATAAATGCATTCAATAGTGTCGAAATGGCTCTTCCGAATTTTTCCAAATATGAAAGTTTTTAAAATCGTCCTAGAATATATTCTTCGGTGGTGAGGCCTTAACACAAGAAAGCACTAAGTTTAATTACTATAAAATCAATTTAAGAGTATTTTCATAAAAGTTTACTGTTAATTCGACGATGTCTCTGGAAGATCATTAAGGCATAAGGATTTGATTTCGGACTGTTCAATACAATATTAGTCTTAAATCCACAAAATAAACACTGGTGTTCCTCAAGACTGTATTTGGTCTACTACTCTGTTTCTAATCTCCAAAAATCAACCTCTTTTCTAAAATTTCGTATTCAAATTTATAGATTCATATCCTTGTCCTCCCGATCTGAGTTCTAATCCCTCGAACACCATGCATTGTTCAATACTGCTGTATAATATTAGCATTCCTGTTCTAGGATTGCCCATCAGACCATCCTCAAGCTTAATTTCGGGCAAAGTGTTAAATATGGAGATTCTTTTTTCAACCGAATATCAAAACGTCCTTTTTGACAAAATTGATAGCAGCAGCTTCGAAGTTAGTTTAGGAATTCATCTAACTCAGAAAAATTTATAACTCACAGAGTTGTGAGAGTTGTCCAAAAAGTCAAAACACTTTCACTATATTGGCTTGGTCCCATCGATCGAATAGACAACAATGTTTCAACCAAGAGAATCGCCGAATATCACTTCAAGACGAAAGGTAGAACTTCAATTTTTGAAACCAAGTCATAGCGGAAGACAGAGCACTTTATCGGAAGGATCTTTCACCGGAAGTGACGTGCTCAGGATCGTATAGATGATGAAGACAAAAATGTGTCTCAGAAAGACATTTTTGTTAACTTGGATATTCACTGATGGTCTTAATTTTGAAAAGATTTGAATTAGTATAACTCATATATTGTTGGCACATTATTATTGTTTAAACTCCCACACCCCGGACTATGATTCTAAAATACAAAAAGTGGAACATTTCAAAAAAAAACGCAGGGAAAAAACAAACACAAATCTGGGTTGCACTACATGCAATATTAATTATTCACCGGATTGCTGCCCAAAGTGGAATAAACAAAGCCACGACTTGAATACAAAAGATAAGAAGCCACCATCAGCTCCAGCATCAGCATCCTTTTTTCCTTACTCACCGCAATACCGCACCGTACAACAAAAAAAAAATAGAACAAAAAAAAAAAACAATGATTAAACGTCGTCTTTTGAAAAAACAAATTAATTGAACATCCTGAAGAAAGCGGAAGCCAAAAAGAAAAGTAGAAGAAAAAAAAAAAATATAACGTAAGAAAAACAATAAAGTATCGTCCACTTTCCATGTCACCGGATACGAAAGAAAGCAATTTGTCTGGCCAAGATAACAATTTGGCTCAGAGCAGCTTTCTGCGGATAAAATGATTAGGCCAATAAGACAATCTGTTCTTGGCTCCTGGGATATACCATAGTACCTATGTACGTACATATATACGAGTAAGAAACTGCCATCAGCCAAATGGTTTGGTCCAACACAGTTTCTCCATAAGAAGCTCCAACACCAACACTCCTTAATCCTTTAATACGAAGCCATAATTAATTACACTAAGACAACCTCAACTGGGTCAACGCGCTTTTGAATCCTAATGAGGCACGTAGGTATAGTCTCGTAGCCATTTAGACGACGCCGGACGACGCCGCCGACGGACGGACGACGGACGACATGGCCAATCGATATTATACTCATTTTCGTCGAGATTCAATTTCCCGTAAAATAACAATGCATAATTAATGCGCAATCGAAGATTTATTTAAAGTTCATCGTGAACGTCAGATTCCTAAACTAATGGCTTTTGCTTCTCCATCTACATCAACTTTGTACACTCGCCTTCTGTCATCATCCATTTGTGTCAAACTGACAGTGACATGACAATTATACGATAAGACTCCCAGATTTCCGCGCCACGTAGACATGACATGCGATGACACGCCATCAACTTTGACAGAATATCGTTTGCGTTGGCGGGTTAATTTTCTGCACACGAACAATTCTCACACCCTCGCCTTCCCATCAAAGCCATGATGCCATTGCCATAGGCTTTCGAAAGGCTTTTAAACATCGGGCTCTCTGTTGCGACCTTAAGTCATTATTGAATGTCAAAACTATAAAAGTTATGTGTGGCGTTATTACAGTTGACCTTTTGCTTTTTGACTTTTGATTTTATGTAAAAAAGTTATAGTTGGGGTTTGGGTAACTCTCATACTCTGTCTCTGTCGTCATTATCAAAGTCATAGTCATGTCATTGTAATTTACGTTCAGCACCTAAATGACTTCCGTTAATTTAACAAAATTACCATCACTTCGAAGGCCTGTCCCAATTTATAGTGACATTTAGAACTGGGTTCAGCAGGTGAAAGATAGGACCTTGCCTGGAACTGTACTTTTATAGTTTATTGTTGCTGATGATGGGGATCTCTGCTGCGGTTGCCGCGAGTTCGGATTCGGATTCCAATTCGGATTCAGCTTCGGCTTCGGATTTGATTTGGGAATGATGATGATGATGATATTTTTGGAATTTTCGGTTTCGATTAATCGATTTTTGTTCAATCGTCTCGTCTGAGTTTTGGCCAAATGTATCTGAATCGAGTACACACTCCTATACTCATATATCGAGGTATGTATGTAGATTTTGGTGAAATAAATATAAAGGTTGACAATATGAATGGGTTGAATTTACATTTTCGTTTCAGATAAGGAAATGAAAGTTGAGGTTTTCGTTTTCATCCACAGAGCCATCATTGGACAAAGGAAATTACAAAAGTTGAAGCTCGATATACATAGGTTTAGCCAATGCATCAGGGATCCTGATCCTGATCCTGTGAACCCTGAACACAAGGAAAGGACATAAATAATGTTTGTTTACGATAAATTGCAGCCCTCTGTCCACAATGTTAGTTGAAAATAAGAAATATCTATGGAAAAAGATACACAATGCGATACCTAACGATAGAAAGGATGAACATTGAAGTTGGAAAAAATATTCAAATATTGACTATTATGGGTGTAGTTGCCCGAGAGTAGAGATACATATAAATAACTACATTCATATGTATTTGAAAAGCTTTGTGGGTGTTTATTTTTTGTTTTATTACAAAAGAAATAAAATATCACAACAGGAAAGTCCTTTATAGGGTGTTGAACGATTCTTAAAGGCTACTTGATACCAGAGCTACAGGTTTAATGGTAGGTAGAAATAATTTGTGTTGCACAAAATGGTTTGAAAGTCTAAGCATGTTGTTTACTCCTTTTGATCTGTAATTGTTCATCTGAGAAACTAATTTTTGTCTTATGGCAATTCAAGGTACACTCAGGCGTATGTGGAATATTTTTTTAATTTTTAGTAAAGAAATTTGTATTCGATATTTATGGGTCTGATTCTGTTTTTTCGTATATGTATATCAGCTATACGACTGATGCTTTGGAAGTCAACTTTACCAGTCCTTGAGTTGCCCAAAATTGGACTTACCGAATGGACAACCTCTAACGTTGTCGTGACCAACTATTTTCATGCTATCGTTTTCAAAAAGTTAATGCCATGAATTGTTCTTTTAATCGATAATAAAATTTTAGGTTCACTTTTGAAATGAAGTATCTATGTATGTATGTGTCTTATTTAACATTATAAATCGAACCATAAGATGAATCACCCTTTGGTTGGAGCCATTAATAAATCTTTAATCTCATACCTTAGTAGAATCGTAATATACATTTATGTACTAGTTTTAGCAAACTGTCATTGACTCTAGAATAAAGACCTTTCGATCTTATCCAATACAAGAAGTTGGAAATTTTTAACATCACTGATGAATACCAGTGTTGCCGCTGTAAGAAAATAAAAAATACACAAAAGTTAAAACAAGAACCTACAAAAAAAAACTAAATTAAATTGATGTCACCATCATTATTGAACAACGTGATTTGACATTCAGTCTGTTCGTCAATTTATTTTGAAAGCATTTCCACAGTATTCAAAATTGAGTTTTTTTTTAAGAAAATTTACAACTTTTTGATTGAACTTTTTTAGAATATCTATCTAAATTAAAATTATTTCTTTTACAAGAAAAAGTGTAGTGACATGTTAATTTATAAAAAAATATAAGAAAAAATGATTTAATTATAAAATTGCAAAAAAAAAAAATTGTTTTTTTTTTTTTAATTTTATTTTCATTTCCTCCTTTTATTCACCCACACCTTCCAGGAATTGTTATAAGATTAATTTTATTTTTCTCTATTAAATTTATTTGTTATGCTTTTTATTTTTTATTTCAATAAACATAAATAAATGTCAATTTATCAAGGATTATAAATATTCAAAGGTAATTATCGTCAAATTAATAATTGAATTATTTATAATCATTAAAAAAACTCCCCTAGATTAACTAAAACAATGGTAATGGTGTTTTCAAAGAAATTAAAAAATTATAAATAATTTAAATGACATTAAAAAAAAAACAAATTTAACATTGAAAATATCACATTAATTTAAATCCTCTTAATTTTTAAATTTTAATTTTTAAGTATTTATACATTTTTAATTTTAATACATATAGTTTAAATTTAATGTCCCAACCCCCTACCCCTATACACTTTACCCTTGTGTGTTTTGTAAACAAAATGAATTAAAAACTTATACCAACTCAAATTTAAAAACTAAAAAACTCAAATAAATAATATTTCTGATCAAATACCTAAGAGCTTAATAAGTGCACAGTGGCTTATCTGAGTGTATGGGTATAGGCATCCCTAACCAGAACTTGGTCACCCCCTTAAACCATTTTTGAGATTCAAATCAAATACATAAACAAAAATGGAAACTGGAAACCATGGAGATGTTTATTAGAATACAACTAATTGCCGTTAGTGAACCCGAGGGAATGTACATATCTTCAAACGTCTTTTGGGGTAGGGTACGGTTCGTCAGAATGTTCGAATGAAACGAATGTTAGTTGAGTATATATTTTTAGGATGTCGAATAAACACTCGTGTGTGTACAATGTACATAGGGAAGGTGTATGGCGTATGGGTATGTTTTCATACCCCTAAAACAAGAAAAACTTTTCAAATGATCTCAAATTAGTATAACTTTATCCTTGGCTCTGGGAATGGGAATGAATGTGAGTTGCCGTTGGAGTACCGGCATCGGGACTGGGGGAGCTTATCATCGTCATCAACGCAAGGTAATATGAGTTTGATGCATGCAAATTAATGCCACTGTCACTATATAATCCCGACGCCAGCACCAGCACCAGCACAAGCGCCACCGTCAGTCAGAAAGGCATAAACAAAAACTTTATTTTGATGCGCCCTCTGTGTTTCTGTTTTTGTATGATGATGGAGTACATTCAAGCCGAGTATAGACGAGTACGTATCTTTTTTATCAACATCAACGTACAGAGATATAAAAGTGTAGAATGGATTAAACTGAAATTATGTAGATACGTGAAGTTTTTCTGTTTTGTATTTTCGAAATGACAGAGAAAATTAAAATAATGAATGAGTTGTCTAATTTGGATGTGTGTCCTGGAAATCTACAATCTACATGTGTATATGTATACGAGTATGATGTACTTGTATAAATAGACAATAGATTGACATACATTTATGTAAGTTGGTAATTCACTTTGTTGTACTCGTATGTATAAAGTGAAAAGCGAAAAAGCTTAAGGGCCTCAACAACTCTATTTTCTGGAATTAATATTATTGCATTTACTATAAGTTTGAATGCACTGCAGGTTTTAGCAAAGCGTCTGCGAAACTACTTAAAGGTAAATTAAATTTAAGCTCTTAACAGGATGAACTCGCTTTGTACAAAATTTTCTGCGAAAGTGTAAGCCATTTGTGTCATTGTTTTTGGGAATGAGTCGTTGTTCTGTGTTCTTGGAGTATGTGTGGAGAACTACTTTATAATTATTTCCTTGATTTTCAGATTTATAAAATTTTGGTTTTTTCTCAAATACGATAATTTATCTTTTATGGTAACCATTTACTTCGGAGAATTTGATGAGCTATTTAATTGAAATATTCCTACAAATGTATGGAATGTTTTATTTTGAATTACAAAATTGCGGTTTTCAAAATCGAAGTGAAAAAATATGACCGATTATTATTATTTACATAAGCTATTTCATAATTTTTGTTTAAATAAATTGCTACCCTGAACCCCTTCTCCCCACTGAAGCGAAGAAAAGGATGTCATTCGAATATAAAGTTATGTTTTATCATTTTTTAGGAGTAAATATATAAGTAAGACTTTAATAAAAATAGGAGACAAATTAAGAAGAATATCATACGAGGATAAAATAAGTTTGCAAAAATATCAGGGAGTCTGAAGAAGATGAACCAAAAGACCTTTTTTTTTAAAGAGCAATGATTTACAGACCAAAAAATAATTATCTTCATGAAGTCATAAGGTCACAGAACTTTTTAATTTTTTTTTTTAGTTTTCATTATTTTCTTAAAAATCTAAGAGACATTAAATAATCAAAATTTACATGTGTACAAATGACTTTTGGTAATTATTTATATATTTCTTAAATCAAGTTCTTAAATTTCAATAACTAAAATTTCATGATAAAGCAACCTTTTATTTTTTAATTTTATTCAATAAATTTATTTATTATTTTTATTTAACTTTATTTTTAATTTTATTTCAATTTGTTTTATTTTATTTTATGTTTTTTAATTTTTTTTTCATTTTATTTTTATTTATTTTATTTTATTTATTTTTTTGTTTAATTTATTTTTATTTTAGTTTCCATTTTTTCTCGTTTTTTGTTTGCTATATTTTTTATTTTATTTTAATCATCTTTATTTAGTTTTTCTTTTTTCTTATTTTTATTTTTATTTTTGTTTAATTTGTTTTAAAAATTTTATATTTAGAATTTATCACAATTTCTTAAACCAAGAGTTGATTTTTAAACAACTTATATTCATCAACTAAATCAGGAAACACATTCATTGATTGCTCGTCCTTTCTGTTCGAATAAATCTGCATGTCTATTGTCTGGTGGAATGAAATGAATTCTGACTCTCTCTCTCTATTTTGAAAATGAACACAGAGGATACACTCTCTTATGACAAAAACTCAGTAACTCACCTCAAAAAGGTGAATTCTCAGGGTCCCTCAGATTTTTAGAAGTGAATTCATTTGAAAGTCGGTTCAATTTTCTCTTCCTAGTTCGGAGGACTTACATATATATCAGAGAGAAAGAAGAGAATCTAAATTCATTCGTCCTGTTTCAGATTAAAGGTTAATCTCTTTCGGGGGGAAAAAAAATAAACTTGTTGATTTGTGAGATGGTTCCAATGAATACGTTATGCCTCCAGGAGTTTAGCAAGCTCAAGCCAGAATGTTTTCCTATACAATGTTTACAGTTCTTCAGAAAACCGAATTCCTCGAGCCTGGCCCTCTAGCTCATCACTTATTCAATTATTTATGAAGTTAGATTAACGGTTATAGGAAAGTTTTCCATTTTAGTCACAAATCGCACGGTGGTGGTGTGAAAGTGAATGTGATTAACGTGGCTAATAAATATCCTCCACGGATGCCCGAGGACTCACCTATTTTGGTGACTCTGGCTCCAGTTCTAGATCCATTTATCCGAAGAATGATTATTAAAGGTGGTGGAGAGGGAGAAAGTGGAGAGGTTTGGTGCAAGTTTTTGTTTCTATTTTATGCTTTCCATTTTTTCGTCTCTGATGATTTGATTTCTTTTTAACTTTTTTTTTTTAGATTTGTATTCATCTTCTTCCAGACGAAGACGTCATTTGAAGGTACGAGTATCTTGATTCTGGAATGAGGCAGAAAAATATGGTTATATCATTTTAAGATGCCATTCTTCTTCTTTTTCTCTATCTTCGTCTCTGGATGCTGCTTTCGCTTCGCTATACTCATATACCGTTATATTTCTGAAGCTTCTCTGTTTGAGGTAGCAGCCAGGCAGTAGCGGGGGTGGCAGCAAGCGACGACGGCATGGCAGTATGATGTTGAGATGAGGAGGAGATGTCCAACTTTTTATATGGAAAAAGTTTTGATTGCTTGGCGTTAACTCCATCTGTGGTTCAATGGCGTATGAAGAGTGAACGATGGACAAGTGATGATGACACCAACGATGACAAGAACCATAACGACCGAATGACGAAAAGTAATTAAAATGGCAGGCAACTGGAAACAGGCAACATCTATATGAGATGGAATAAAGGATACGGTATACGGGATACGGGATACTTGACTATGGGATAATATGATGGCCCAGGAAATTCTTCTTGTCAACTCAAGGAGAGGACAAAGTTGTAAATAAATTGCTGCAGAAAAGGCTGTTTTTGTTTCTGTTGTTGTTGTTTTCTCTCTTGATGTTTGTTGTTCAAAAGTTACCTTGTTGCCCAGACAGTTGGTTTAATTAAAGTTTTTTTTTTTTGTTCTTTTGTCAAACAAAACAAGAAATAACAAACAAATGATAAAAAGTGCAATACAATATTATATTAGAAGAGAAGCGAAGTTGGGAAATATAAAAAGCTATTAAATGGAACAAAACTTTTGACATGAGCTTAAAAACTATAATTTTTTGTTTTTAAAATCCCTAAATTAAGTATTAAACTTGACCATATGTCAGAACTGGGAAAAATCTTCTTAAAAATAAGTGGTTGGTATATTGTGTCTTTTAATAACCACTTTTCTTGGAAGTTGTTCAGTGCTTGTTGTCATTTTCAATAAAACACTGAACTCATTTATTGGAAAGTTCTCATGTTATCATGTTAAGAGCTTCGTACAAAGTTTTAAAAACTTTCAAACCACATTTTTGCGATTTGAGGGACAAAGAGTATCTCACTTTATTTCGAGATTCTAAATCAAATTCTCTTGCCCCAGTTCTATTGTATGACAAAAGTAAAGAGTTACATATCTTATTTTAAGATAGTTAAAATGAGTTTTCGGAATTCGAAAATGATAACGATGTACGATATTGAAGACATAATGATTTAATTAAAATAGACTTCGAAGGAGAAAAAAATATTCAACATACGCCATAGTGACCCATAAGATAAATAATAACACGAAGCGTTAGTTTCGTTTGTTTTATTAGTTTTAAGACTTAACCTCAAATCAATTGATCTTCAATTTTGGTTTTCAAGATACAGGGTCTTTCATTAAGCGCTTCCTATCTAAATATCAGCATTTTTTCCATTTTAACGGTCTACCGATGCCATTATGGTATGAAAAATAACGTTGTCCAATTATCCACAGTGGTTATTCTAGGTTGTGTATATCTCTGTCCAATATTTCTCGACTCTGCGACACAATGTTAACGTTATCATTTACCCAGAAAGGCACCTTCTCGTTTTTCCAATAGAAATTCGGGTCAGTTTTCAACAGCTCCAGAGCCCATTCAACTAAGGCATTTGCTCATCTATAAACCTTTAGCTTCTGGGCTAATTGAATTAAGTGAGTGTACAGACAATAGTCAGGCAAAATTTGTCAAATTAAAATTTGCAAAGGAACAAGTTCTTAGAAGCAGCGTGGATTTACCAGTAATATTGTCGTAAATTGTAAATTTAAACATGAATTTGAACCCTACACCTGTCTATAGCCCAATAAACGACAACCTATTTGACTGATAAGTTTTACCAATATGGCCGTTTGGAAGTTTCTAATGAATGACCCTTTATATTTACATTCTAGATTAGAAAAGATTTAATATTTTTTCTCTTCATTTTTGTAAAAGATTTTTTTTAAGAACAAATGATTTGCATAGTAGAAAAATGGTCACAAAATAAATTTGCTTACATGACAATTTAACCAATGACGTTTGACCTTACTGTCTCCTTTGACTATACGATTCTCTGCCAAGAAAATTTACAGTAAAATCACCTTTTTAAATTGTCAATTTGCTCTTTTATGCCTCTACAATTAAGTCATGCCGCTTTATGATTAGAATGCATTTAATTTGACCAATTTTTTCAAATCTTAGACCAACTTTTTCGTATTTTAAACCTATTTTTTGATCTTTTGAATTAGGTAAACGTTTCTGGCCTTTCGGATTGAAAAGGTATAAAAACACAACTTCCAACTGTTTGTGTCCTGAACCCAACCCCCCCCCCCCCACATAAGAAAAAAAAATTAATCTTTATTATTTTAAGCACTCAACAAAATTACATATTTTTCTTTAATGTACCCCTGCATTATGATAATCATATAAATCCCCGCCTCCAGGTATAGTCCGATAAAGGAATGGCTAAAAATAACCCATCTCTAAGTCGATTAGTTTTTCAAACCGAATTCATGTTTCAAATGTAACCCAAACCGAAACCCAAGAGAAACGAAACTTACATATGTTCGGTTCGTCCTTAACAAGGAGAGTAGCAGTAGGATGTATGATGTAGTTTTTTTTTTATCAAAAACTTATACAATTAAAATAATAAAATAACAAAAATGAAAAAAAAAAACTTCCTTTCGATGCTGAAACCTAAACCAACCGATGCGAGTAATTTAAAGTGCAATTGGTTTTTATGGCAATTTGCTGACTTTCGAAGGCACTTTGATGGTTATTGAAGCTCCTGGCGATGGCGATGGTGATGTCGAGGGCAATGTGGATGTGGATATGGATGTGGATGGCGGCGGCGGTGGTGGTAGTGGTGGTATACAGTTGTTGGTTATTTAATCCCGGCTAAATTTACCAGCACGAAACTATTTCAAATTGCATAATTGATAGGTATGGCCATACCGCACCATGGTTTTGAGAGTGCTTTCTGACGTATGCATACGAGTACGAGTACGAGTACATTCGGTTGGATTGGAGCATTCGACTGTTGGAATCGTCATCGTCGTCATCGCGTCCGTCGCGTCCGTCGACCCTACCCAAGAGACTTGGCTGGGCCGTAAAAGGCCGTGGCGATGCCGGGCGAGGCGCGGAAGCGTGCTTCGTCGCCTCCACCATGGTTCCTCCCTCGAAATGCAATTTCTGGCAAATTAATTAAATACATCGGCTACCGTGAGTAGGATTAAATTTCAATCAATATGAAATTGGATTTACATGCTTGGAAATAATGTTCGTAAGTGTGTGTGTTTGTGTATGTGTGCTATTGCTATTGTACGATTGATTGTAGATTTGCGCTCAAACCACAAAAGGATAGGATACCGTCCGTCGCGCCGGCTGGCGCACCGTGAAGCCCTTGAATGTGGGGCTTTGGGAATAAATTAAATATGTATGTATGTAGTTTTTTTTTTAAATATATTTCTACTTGTATGTATGTGGAGAAGGATCCAACAGTTTCGTTTGTTGAACCGCATTATACGAGTTTGTTTGAGTTTACGGCCTGGTCTGTAATTAATATTGAGTAAAGTTATTAAACATAAGTCGGAGATAATTTTGCTCATTTGACAGCATAGCAATTCAGTAGTGTTCAACAGCATCCCAGAGGTTTCAACAAGCCCCCATACAACACTCACAGAGCACACAAATACACACAGAGAGACAGAAAGGACTTGCGTCATAATCCTTTGTACAAATTTAATGAATTGATTTTCAAAGCTTAGTGATTGTAATTATAGACATCAGAGTCAAATATGTATATGTTTGGCATTAATAAATGTGAAATTGGATTACATCAAAATGACTTGCACTATCTAAGTACATATGTACAATTTGTATATACTTTTCAGTATTGATAGGGTGACCATAGTTGTGGCAATTTTTTACAAAATGTTTTTAGTATTGTGTATTTCCTCGATGATAGGACCGATTCAGTTCAAATTTGGTGAAAGGACTCTTTGAACTACAAACTCCATTTCCCAAAATATTAAAAAAGGAAAAAGGAATTGAGTAAAATATACCTACAATTGTTTTTACATGACATATAGTATAGTATAGGAGCTAAAAGGGAGCCCTGAGAAACACCAGTATTTAACTTGCATTCCTTATAATTTTCCACTAGTCTTTGCCCTGGAAAAAAGGATAATTTAGATAAATAGAATCTTAAAATGGCTTTATAAAATTATACCTAGTCCTTGCCTTGTTGAAAAAACCTATCCATACTAATATTATAAATGCGAAAGTAATTCTGTCGGTCTGTCTGTCTGTTACTCTTTCACGCCTAAACGGCTGAACGGATTTTGTTGAAATTTGGTATGGTGATAGATGATAACCTAGAAATGGTCATAGGCTATAAATAATCACGCCATATCGTTCTTAGGGGGTAGGCAGTAGGCAGAAAACTAATTAAGTTACTGATTTTTAATCGTTTGTTTTAAAAGTTTAACTCATTCACGCCTTAACGCCTGAACGGATTTTTATAAGACTAGGTTAATTTAAAGATAGGATCCTAGGCACGGACACAGGCTACTTTTTACGGCGTGATCGTGTCAAGAAGCGCATGACGCCATAGCTACTGAAATGATTTTGATGTTTTTTTTTAACTGAGTGTTACTAAGACGTCAAGTTAGTATTTGATCACTTTTCTAACTTAGAGGGTAGGTAGGCGCTATAATTTAGGGAATTTATGATAAAATTTTGATGCAACTGTCTTTATTTAACAGTTTTACTTGGATCGAAACTTAGCGACATTCCATCACACTACTTAACTTTTAGGGTAGGAAGGTACCAAAATTCAGGCTACTTTTTACTTCGGGAAAATATCTCATTCCCACAGGAACCTATACATAGCTGCATACACTACAACATTAAAACTCTGTCTAGAATCGCATTACGCCAAAACTATTAATCTGATTTGTATACGATTTTTTTATTCAACTGTTACATTACATACGCGGGTAAAAGCAACATTCGGAGCTATGAAGTTGAGGACCGGAACACGATAGTACGATAGTGGGACATTGTTGCAGGCGGACTTACAGCCGGGAGGAAACAAAAAAACTTATGCGGACGAAGTAGCGGGTAAAAGCTAGTCTAGAATAAAACCGTTAAAACCCATATATCAATTTTTCCAATGAGAAGAATTTTATCGTGAAAGAAGTGACATCTACCTCAATCAATCTAAAACATTTGCTCCATTGGTTCAACGTGGAAGCCATCCATCACACAGATTTGGAAATCCGCAAAAAAGCAATTCGTGCCGTTATTGCATAATGGTCGGCACAATTCAGGGCATGTGTTTAAGCTAAGGATCCATTTCGAATAAAACAATTTTACATACAATATATTTCACACAGATGGTCACACTTTCAATATTTTTGCTGAAATTATTGGCAGATAGAAATGCCATAGTTTCTCAAGTGTACAATATTTTCAAAGAACAAAAATAGGACAGTTGCAAGGTAAGACAAATTAAAGTCCTTCATTGAATTTGAACCCATAATCAAATACATATCCTAAAGTTTTTAAAATTAAATAATCATTGTTAGGTTAAAGGGTCTTCCAATTATAACTTCCAAGCTTTGATTATTGTAATCTTGTGTTTCTTTCAAACTGTCTGCTATTTTTCAACACGTTCTTTCAACTCACCATGGGTTCAACAAGAATTGGAAATGAGAACTATTTTATCATAATGGTGGACAATTCATTAGATATTCTGCCTATTTTATGGTCGTCATAATCGTTCTTCCGAGAATCCTCCCAGTGTTGGTAACACACTAAATCAGCTAAAAACATTAGAGGTGTCTATGAGATTTCACATGGCTCACAAGAACTTGGTCTTTCGCACATCACAACCTAAAGCATTCTTGACTTAGGCCTGCAAAGTATGTTGGTTGATATAGGACTCCGAAACAGTTTGAAACTGACCCAAACTTTGATCGGAAAATCAACTTCAGATTTAAAGTTAATCTCTGGATTAAATGGATGGTGTCATATCGGTCTATAATTCTTTGCCTAGTAAAAAAGTCAAATGCCCATTGTGTCCATCGAATTCAGTCCGATTTAACCACTAGATCTTTAAAGGTTTGGCATTTCTTTTGTTCAACTCAATTTTAAAGAAAAGAAGCTCTAAAATAAAGATCAAATAGAAGCTTACTTAACCAGTTTTCAAAATATCACAGTCACAATTCTTTGATTTCCAAGTGATAATAAAGATTGTCAGTTTAAAAAAAGTGACTGAAAAGTTTTTAAGCACACCAATCTTTTTTGAGGAACAAACTCAATCGATATTCGACATTTTTACTAGACTTGTCGAGACGGCGAAACTCGCTAAATTTCAACACTGTTGGAAAATTTGTTCCTGTGAAAAAATTTAATACCTGCAATTTTCGATGTAGGGGCGTGGTGTCCGCCTATTTCATTTGAATTAATCAAAGAAAATAAGCAATTTTGTGCATAGTAAATCTTTACTCTATTTTTAGCATTTTTATGTTTTCGGAAGAATTTCTCTTTCCTTTAAAAACTATATATAAAAACTATTGATTTTACCAAGTTAAAAAAAAATTATGTCTGAAGCGTAATCCAATCTCTTTCTTCAAAAGTTTCCTCGTAAAAAAATATTTGAATTGCAAAAAAAAAAAAAAAAAAAAATCAGAAAGAAACAGAACAGTCTCTTAAATCATTTAATTGTTTTCCCTTATTTTTTTTGTCGAAATGCAATTCTATTTCCATTTAAACATGCCACCGTTTATCACGCTACCTGTCAGCAGCTTTAGCAAAAGGAACTTAACTACCAAACTTCAGCCACTCTTCCAATTTGTAGGCAAGTCAGGGGTTAGGAAGGTTTATACTCGTACTTCACATTCGCAAAACTTTTCATTTGGAAAATATACTCGTACAATATTAACTCGTCCTTTGGCCCTTGTTCCAACGTCGCGTCGTCGTCGCCACCTCCGCCCGCCACCGACCGTCGGCGTCGTCGTCGTTGTTAAATGAAAATACATAAGAAGGTCATAACTGTTCAAGAAACATATATTTTCGGCAGCGCAGTGCTTTTCGCTAAACATAAAAGCAATTAATATTTTTTGGAGCTTTTTCCGTTTTTCCGTTTTTAGCTTAGTGCCAGGCATGCAACAACTTACGGACATTAATTTCCTGTAATGTATCCTGGTCGAAGTGCATACAAAGAAAATTAAGGAGACCAAAGCAGAGTATAGTAGTTTTGTGCTTGTGTTCACTCCTGTTCAAGTGCAGCTCAACTACACACATATACTCTACTCGTAGGTTGAATGGCGTGGTTTCAGGATGCATCCTTCGTCCTTTTTTTCGTATAGGAACTTATTTAGTTTTTATTTTAGTTTAGTTTTTTTTTTTTTAGCCAAAGAAAAATAAAAAGAATGATGAGACTTTCTTTTCTCGGTTCGGTTTCTCGGAGAAAAAAGAAAATGGTCCCGCCTGACATCCGTAAGTTTACTTCTGGTGCATTAGTTTGGTTGTTGTTCCACCTGTGCACACTTTGACTTGACTTTCAAAGTTAAAAAAGAGGACAAACAAATCAAGGATGCTCAGAGGAAGAAAAAGTAAACAACGAGGGATGAAGAAGAAAGTTTATTTTTTTTTTTCAAAAAAAAGGAAAAAAAAGAAGATGGTAGAATATTTTTGTGTCGCGGATGTTTCCTATTATAGAAATGGTTTTTGAAATTATTTATTTATAAAGTGCAATGTCACGTTTATGCAGTTGCATCATTTTTTGAAGAAAGAAAGAAAGAAGAAGAAGAAGAAAAAAAAGGACACCTGATACCAAAAGGTA
The DNA here is from genome assembly GCA_905146935.1 of Scaeva pyrastri. Lineage (NCBI taxonomy): Eukaryota > Metazoa > Arthropoda > Insecta > Diptera > Syrphidae > Scaeva > Scaeva pyrastri. Next base: position 5,189,911 of record LR989929.1, on the reverse strand, counting down.
TGTGGATTCAAGAGACAGAATTAAAAATATAAAAGAGCAACAATAGAGCAACAATGATTTATTGTGTTTGTTGAATTCAATGTGTAACTTTGGATTTTGTAGGTTGAACATTTCATGAGCAACAAAGAAGAGTCCTTTTGAAAATGTATCTTACAGATATCTAGGTACTGAAAGTTAAGCTGACATAGAGTAATGGAGAGAGGTATTGTGGACGTGTTTTTTTTTTGTGCAACTTCTTTGTTTTGAACAAAGTGCTGGCATAAGTTTCGTGTTTCAATTGGCAAAAAAGAAATCTGAGCTTAAAAATAAAAAAGGTATTTATTTAATCAAGAAAACTAATGGCATATGGTCATAGACGAAGATTCCTTACCTTATTATGCCAAAAGATCAAAAAAAAAAAAAAAAAACATAGCAAAAAATTAACGATAAATATTGAAATTGTCAAAACAAATTAATTTTTAGTGTTAAAATAGCGAAACAACATTCACCGAGGAAATAGTTAATTTGCCATTAAAAAGCCGATATCAATTCCACAAAAATACATAGAAATTAATTTATCAGAAAATTACTCCTTCGATTTCTGTCAAGAGCTTTGCGAAGTTAAATCCAAACAAGCAAAGAGAACAAAAAGAAAACATAGAAATCATTGCCTAAAATAATCGCAATTGAATTAATTCACTACTTCTTAATGACATTTTATCAGTCAATTAAATATTTAATTCTATTCACTTTTTGGGAGTTGCTTCTCTAAGATTAATTAAAGTCATGAAAAAAAGAAGAAAACATAGAAAACATTGCATAATAAATTAAAACGTTTAAGTAATAAGTAAATGACAGCAAACTGTTAAGGTATTACAAGGAATTTAAAAGTGTACCGTACACAAATGGTGAAAACAAAAAAAAAACATAGAAATTATATCACCAAAATCTTGACATTGTAAATTTGATAAATTCATAAATACTTAATTGCCAATAATAAATCCATGAATTGTTTCCATAACCTACTTTTAGAAATCAATAAAAAAAGAAAAGAAACAAAACATAGAAAACATCGCACGCAAAAAATTTAATCGATTTAAAATAAGCTTTCCATCTATAGGAGTTTTTGACACATTAATACAAAGTTATAAAAAAAACATAGAAAACATAGCACGACAAACAATATATTGACACAACTACCTGTCGGTTTATTAATCACCGAAGCGTTAGTAATAAATAAATTAAACTTGGTTTTTAGTGTTGCCTTTGGGGTGTAAGTTCCAAAAGTGATTTTAAAAATGATAGAAAACATAGAATGTCACTTATAGTGAACGATAAATTTTTAATTTTTTTATAGCTAGCTGCTTTAAAGTAAAAATTTGGCTAATTTGGTATAATTTGACAGTTGATATATCTACCACGAATTTTTGTCTATTTTCACCACAGGAAATGAAAACAGGCAATTATCAATTTGACTCTCAAATTTTGTATCAACAGACGTCCAACTGTTAAAAAACTTATCAACAAAAACACCCTTTAAAAAAATAAAAATAAAACATGGTTTTTAGTGTTTAGTCCTTTGAGCTCCTTTATTGTCCCAGAGACTTGTCCCAGTTCATCTAATTTCCATTTTATGTTCTCAAATTACATTTGTACCAATTGAAGAAAACACCGAAAGCAAACAAAATAAAGCATAAGCCACATCACTGGATAATGATGATGATGACGATGATGTTGATGTTGTGGCCCGCAAAGTATAAATTCAAATTTTACCAAATTGACATGTTAAGGCAATAAATGAAAAGCAAATGCCAAAGTCAAAAGCACTGAAAATGGCAACGACGACGACGACGACGACGACGACGACGTCAACGACTTCAACGACGATGAGGACTTGAGGAGTTTAAAAAATGTCACTCTGTAATGTGCTCCTTCAAGGTTGGTTAAGTGTTGCGAGGAATCGGGAAAATCCGAGAATGTGGGGACCCCGGCCCGTCCGGGAATATGGCGAATATTGAACGAAAGGAGATGCCATTTTGACGTTTCTTTTTTCTTGTTCGTGGATGTTTTTTTTTTGCATGCTTCTGTGTGTAAAGTGAAATTTTATGCTCGATTGAGTGAACAATCAACTTCACGCGAATGGAGAGTGTGGAAAATCAAATAATATTTTCCACAGCTCAGATACATAAACATACGTTCTGAGTGTGTTCATTTTCTTGTTTTTGTTGTTGTGTGTGTTAAAGGAAGGAATTCGAATTGAATTTGCATGCTTCAGTGGATTTAAGTGATGTGTGTTTGTGTGCTATAGGTTACCCCACCCCCGATTCGATTGTGAAAGGAGAACTTTTTGACGAAATTATTTTAAGGAACCTTGCAGATTTTTTTTTATTGAGTTTTTTAAGCAGATTAAGACCATTTACATTGAATAAGATGATTGAGAATTCATTGAAATGGAGTCATTGAAAATTTCTCACTTAAGTTGATACGGAAAGTTATAATATTTCACTTAAGAGAAAGGAAAAGAAACTCTTTTTGACAATTAAGATGAAATTTAGGCAAATTGCTGTCAAACAGATTGAATGAAATGATAGAAATGCAGTAAAAATGTCACTTCGATCTTGTCAATTTAGGTTTTAACTTTGTTAATGTTAAAAACTTTAAATTGTCTAAAATGAATGAAAGATTTTATTTTATTGACACATTTATTTTCTAAAAAATATTTTCAAGATTGGCAAGCTGTCAATTTTTTAGTGTTACCAACACTTTCCTTCTCATTTTCTGACATCTTTTATAAATCTCAACAGTTACCTATATTTTAATAAATACCAACATAATTTTATACCTTTTGATATGTCTGCAAACATAAGTTGCATAATTATTCATTTTTACTGTCAATAAATGCCAACATCAGTATACTTATATCTCACTTAAGTGCAGCCTTCTTTTATTCTGAAACAATAAAGTAACCCAGCTGATGCTAGGTCCTTAATCATAAGTCTATAAACAATTTATTTATTGTGATTTAATAATAAATCGTAATCGTTATGCGTTATGCGTCATGTGTACTTTATTTTATATTTAATAGCCCTTTATCTGATATTTAATTTCCTCTTAAGACAAACTGCCATTAAACCTAACCTATACCCATTTACTTTATTTGTATAAAAGTACCACGCCCACATGCGAAAAAAAGAAAACATACATTATTAGAAACAATGCACAACATCTGTTGCCAGCGGAACAGTTATCTTAGGTAATCCGTTGAGGATAAATTTTGAAACCATCTTATACGGAGAACCATCAAAAATGTCCCCAAAATATTAATACTCTCATAATACATACTGTAACATCATGATACTTTTACCCTATTTAAGTCTTTTCGAGAAAGTACCTACTCATAATCGTAGAGAAGGGGTTAGGGAAGAGGGTGAGGAAATTTCATATAAACCACAAAGTATCATAATTCGCCCCCAAGTCTTAAAATAATATTCGACAATGTCAATTCCATGGACAATTTGCTCGACTCTGTTCGTAGAGTCGACACAGTCTTTCGACGACGACGGACCGAAATTGCATTCGCTTTTAGGATCTAAGTACGACGACGACGTACGAGTGTGTGTGTGTGTAAAGGATTTAATGGGCCGTAGTCCTGATGGTAAAAATGCCTTCCAGAAATTACGTTCAGTTGAGAGTATATTGTGGATGTGCTGTGCATGTGCGGTATGGTGTTTTCTGGAACTCACTGTTGAATTAACAGAAATATAAGATGACTTCAACGGGGCAGGAACGTATTCGAGAGGGGGGGGGGGGTAACCTTTTTAAAGAAAATCATCTCAAAAATTAAGATTTGTTTTCATAAAAATCAAAATTTTATAGTTTTTTTTTTCATATTAGGAAATTTCTATGCTGATGATGTTATAGCTTCGAAGTGACATTTGACAATAATTATTTTTTTTGGATGTCAAATTCTAAAGCCCCTTTTAGACGATCAGTTCAGTTTCAGAACACCGAACTGATAACTGAATTGAAAATTGATCGTCTTATAGAGGCTTAATAACGAATTTTTATGACTTCAATGAAGTTGTTACATTCGACTGTTTTGAATAGACTTATTTTGACATTTTCTCACTTTGTGTCTTTTTTTAAATTCTAGTGTGAGCGAGATACATTTATAAGACGTGAATGGATTGAGAATCAAAAATTTTAAATTTGTTTCAAAACAGGAAGAGACCCAGACCGAGACCAAAATCGAGACTGAGACCGAAGCAAGACTCCGAAACCGATATCAAAACGACACTAAAATAGGCTAAATTTAAGTTAACTAAATAGTAGCTAAATTATGTATTAACCCAAAACTATTTTTTTGAGTTCTTTTAGAAAATAGGTATATAAATTGGTAACAGTTTTGTAAAAAAAAATTAAATAAATGCTTTTACTTTTAAATTCCAAACAATAAACATTAAATTTGAGAATAATTTTGTGGTTTTCTTCCTTTTTTCAAAAACTTTTGGAGAACAATCAAAATTATTGTTAATTTATTATTCACGAACTTAAATAATTTTAAAGGTTTGCTTGAAATTAATCTAAAAAGTTTCTTACATACAAAATAATTGTGCAATTACGTATGATGTATGTTATTATCTTTATAACTTAATAGTAAGGAAAACGCTGAGACCTAAAACAAGTGTTTTTGGAAAGAAGTTTAAATCTATTAATTTTCGTTTATTAAATATTGAAAAATACGCTTTGCATACTTTTAAAAGTTTTCTACATTCACACGAAATTAAAAACACGTGGACTAAAATTTTGGATAAATGTTTTTAAACATTCAAAATATTTAACTTAAATTGCCTATTGAATAAAAAATGTACCTAAATAAATACCAAAATTAATAGGGATATAATTTTTCAAGTTCTACAAGTTAAAGTAACAAATTGACATCAATTTAAACTGTCAAGATGATTTTTTTTTCGTTCAAAAACTATTAGAGCGATATTTTTTTTTTTGATTTGGAATTGCAAGAAATTCATCACATAAATTCATAAATCAAAATATGTCATTCTTTTCGAAACCAAAACAAAAAATGTTTTATCAAAATTTATCTCAAAAATCACACTTTTTGTAGCCAAAAATAAAACAAAGCGATTTTTGGAGCAATGAAAAAACAGTAAATGATTTTGAATAAGGACACTCAAATAAAAATAAGACAATTTTTGAGAAAAAATGTGATATGACAATTTGGAAATCACTGGTAGATCTGTCAACATTTTTTAATTGTATTCATTCAGCCCCTCTAAAAGTCACCTTCTGCATTAATTTCTGCACCCGGTCCTGGTTTTATTTTATATAATTTTTTGTACTGTTTATTTTCCAAAATATTATTTCAAATCTTACAGGATTCTAGTCCTGTGTGTCGAGTCGGTCCAATATACCAAGTCCATTCAACTATACTCGTATTGTTAATTCTAATATTTTATTGAGTTTGTTGTTTTCAAATAATGAAGTTGACAGTAAATTGGCTTCGAAATTGCAGTTTAAATGTGTGTTTCTATGTATGTGTTGTTTATACAGTTATATATTTTTATATTGAACTATAAATATAACAATTTCAGATCTCCAAAGGACGATGACAGAGAAAATGAAACCAAAATCCAATGTTATATATTGGTGGATTGGATTTCTGTGTAGAACGAACCCATACCTAAAAATACTGAAATAGTTTCTGGAAAGTCAGTTGCAGTTACAGTTGCAGTTGCAGCTTCATTTGCAGTTGCAGTTATAGCTGCTGCAGTCTTGTGGTATAGTTTATTGTTTTTCTTCATCAAGTTCCGTTGAATTGGAAAGCAATTTCTTAAAATAATAAAAATTTTATACAGAAGAACATGGCTTACCTGTACGTATGTAACGTGATTGTGGGTAGAAACGATGTAAATTGTTGTTTTGTGAACTGTAAGCAAATTAAATGGTTAACCATAAAAAGGATGTGTTTTCAAGGAGTTAATATAGTTAAATGGTTTTGAAGGTTTCGAGGAGTTAGGACCCAAAACATACATATATGCAAAAAACTGCATAAAATATAAATGTAAGCCGACGAACCATCAAATTTCAATAAAAAAAAAAGAAATCCCACATCAAGGACAAAAGAACTTAAATCAGCAAATTGTTTTTTTTTCCTCTCTTGGTTTTATTCTTATCCAATTTTTGTCAGTTTTATTTGAACACTCTCATCCCTGACATCGACATGTTGATGTTAAATGTTAAATGTTGTTGTTGTTTTTGTTTTTTGCTTTAACAAATACAAATGAAATCAATAAAAATCCATCTCGCACACACATCAAGGACCTTATGTCATACCTTTCGTCCTTTTATCTCTATCACAGACATCATCTCCATTAAGGCTATAAAGTTTGTCCTCCACAATGTCTAGAAACAGATCAGAGAGAAATCAGATATATAAAAACAAAAAACAAAAGAAGAAGATGAAAACCAAAAAAAAAAAAAAAATGAAGATGAAGATGAAATTGTCGAAACAAAAACCCGAAGAAATTCTCAAGTTTATATCTCAATTGTGTGTCGACATTTATATCCCTTTTTGTTGAGAAAGTTAAATCCCGCCGGAAACAATATCCTTAGCTCCCTCCAAATTTTTATAGATATATCTTCGATTGAAGGATATTTTTTTGTTGTTTTTGTTTTCGTTTTATGTTTGGTGTCTTCGATTGGGTCTGCCTTTAAATCAGATTTTTTTTGTTTTTTATTATTGCTTACGGTCGATGTTAAAGGACATTTTTTTGAAGCAAAGAAAAAATATGTATTTGTCATTTAGATGGATGGTTTCTTCACTGATTTTTATGTAATACAAAAGTCCTTCTTCATCATCAAAAATCATTCATCTCGGAAGAAGAAGAAGAAGAAGAAGAAGAAGAAGAAGAAGAAGAAGAAGAAGAAGAAGAAGAAGAAGAAGAAGAAGAACATTTCTGAACCATGAGGATCTAGATAAAACGAAAGATAATTATAAAAGAACTAAAGGTGAATCGTAACATCAGGAAGAAATAATAAGGAAGTTATACAATACTTCTGAAGCCATTTTGTCAGCAATTAGAAGAAGAACGTTTATACAAATTGAAGATAAGCAATATTGTCATGCAAATCTGAAGAAATAATATCACACATTTTCAAATTCCTATGATATTCTTCCAGTAGAAATAATAAATCCCCAAAAGCAACCAGTTTCGACACAGGTCTGCACCTTAATTGATTTTTAAATTGGTTTTTCTGACTATGAGTTACTCTCTTCTTCACTAGTTCGTTCTTCCATACTTCTTCAAATCGATGAAGACCGTACCTTATAGCTGTTCTAATATTGGGTGTTCGATATGTGGTTACATGAGTTTGAGTGTGTGCGTGTGTGTGAGTGTATTGTTTGAATACTGCCAATTGCTTGTTGGTTGGTTTGTTTATTTATTGTTTCAATTGCTCGTTGAACAGATATAAGCAACAACTTCAAGCAAACAACAACAACTCAACTACTATTTCTACTACTCCTGAAAGGACCACAGACATCATCACAGAAGGGTTATTTTCAACAACATCAAAAACAAAAACCCGAGCAACATTTACAATCTACAATCTTCGAAATTGGGGAACAGGGGCTATCAGCTTTAGCCTTATCATCTCCACACAATCTACGCACATACATACCTGCAGCTATTGATTTTCAATTTGTGTTGTAAGAGTGTTTGTGTAAGTTGATGTGTGAGTGTGTGAAGGATTCGATTGTGGTTAAATCCTGTGTATCATATGAACTCTCTCGGCTTTTTGATGGACTCGACTCTGACCCTGACTCCAGCGTAACTTCATAGAATTCGTAAAGCGATTTTATTTACCGTTAAAAGTTGGTTCCAAAACAATGGAAGCGAACACATATTTTGATTTGAAATTTAGATTGATAACTTAACGGTATACCGAGGACGACGACCAACGCCAACGCAATGATGAGGATCGAAAGGATAAAGTCAATTTTGCGAAGTTACTAAACGATTGAATAACCGCACACAGGAAGGAACTTCATTACAACATCCTTTTCTATACGATCTTCTATATGTGTGGTCGAGAAGGAAAAATGCGAAAAGATGACTCCGCATCCGCATCCATTTTGCGGACGATGCTAGTGAAGAAGTTAACCCTGATTCTTAACCGAACTAGAGTGCAGAAAAAGTCCTTCAAGTGTGGAATCGATTTTCCAATCGACAGCATACAACAATCAAATATAATACATTTTGCAGTCAAGTGCAATCTATGAGCAGAAACTCACTCGTTGTGGTGTGGGAGTAGGGAAGGGACGCATTAGGGTTAACCATTGGCATATGGCTGGCGCAACAACCAACGACGAGCGACGGCGACGGTGACGGTCCACGATGAAGAAGTTATTTTTGGTTTTTGATTTTCGGCAAGGATATGCAGTTTTCGAGGATGCAATGCGGTAGCCCACCATCACATCGATGTCACGGAACCATTGAGATCGACTGCCCTACCGACGACAAACCGACAAACTGACGAACGACTAGCCCCAAGCTAGGTTGAATAATTTAAGAGCCTTCGACGGAATTCAAGGCTTTCCCTTGTATCGATTTTGGGAGCTCGCTGCGCTGGTTGGATGTTCCTCTCATAGTCGTTGTCGTCCTTGTTCATGTTCGTCGCTGGTCTTGGAATGAAATAGATATATTGGACCGGCAATCGGCAACAATGGAAATATAATCGAGTTAACTTTCTGGCTGAGCCGCAAGGATACTCGTAGATAGATACAATGGTGTGTGGTCTAGCTCTAGAGTACGAGTATAAATATACACTCGTGGAAAATGCATAGGAATGTGATTTTGGAAGCGTGACATTGAGTATTCACATTGACTTTAAAATATTGCGGTTAAGGGTAAAGCCAGGAGGTTGACAAATATAAACTACAAAAAGGAAGAGTCAGTATATTCGTATCCTTGGCTGTATAAATGTTTGCGTCTATATACACAAATAAAATGTGTATGATGTTGTATGCGCTTTTCGAAAAAGGGAAATGTGTCAATTGTGAGTGTTTCCTCTCGATTCGGATGTGACATGAATAAGGACTAAACTAAACATACGAAATTCGAGCAATGAAGCTATTTTTCAGGGATTTGACTTTAAGCTTTTAAAAGGCGAACGATGTTTTTAAGTTCACTTGTTGTTGTTTTTATTTTTGAGAATCAATGATATGCATAGTACATACATAAGGCCAGACAGAAAAAGGAGATTTCGAAAATATCTTCACTTAGATTGACTTACTTTTTATGGTGTGTGTTGAATTTTTAAACAATTTTTTGAAACTTAAAAAAAGAAGTCGATTTTGACGGAATCAATAAAATTCAGTAAAGTAGTAAGAGGGTGTCAGTTAACAACTTACCTATATACCCAAAAAGAAGAAAGTGAAGCAAATTAAGACAGAGAAGGAGAATTATGAAATGACAGTTTTAGAAAGTAGTGGTTCGTCCTTTTGCCTTAAAATTTTAATCTTGATAAGTTTGAAACAAGATTCAAATGAACATTAAAAACATTGATGCGATCTTTTTCTTCAAAACTTTAATAATTTGTTACTATAAAAGAAGAGAATTCTTTTTCTTTAAAATGTCAAATCTGATTGTGTCGAAGTTCGAAAGTTGTAACTTTTTAAATTCTTTCTTCTTCTAGAGAGTTAGAGGTCAAGCTCTTTAGGGTTTAAGGTCAATGAAAAGTTAAAAGAAAGCTACTTAGACCAATAAATGACTTGACTAAATTGTGGAAACATTTTCGATTACTGTTGTTTTCACAACTTCGACTGTTTAATTTTTTGAATGATTTAAATGAATTTTGTCCAGCCTTATTACTATAAGGCGATGTAACTTTAAATCCTTATTATAAGCTCCACTGATTTAAGCAATCTTATCTTTCAACTTTAACGACTTTTCCCATTTAAGAATGATTAATTAAGTCTAAATGCATTTTAAGCCCCTCAACTACCTGCGAACAATAATTTGGATTTTCGATTGTAAGTCTAAGTATACTTGAAGTAATTTCCAAAAAAAAAAAAATAAAGCCAACATTCCTCGCAACTTAACCGGAAAATCCTATTAAACCATTTCCCAATGAGTTTACGGTTTTCATTAAATCCACACTGCAGTTATAAAAGCGAAAATAATAGTTACAAAAAAAAATCGTCGTTCTGCAAAAAAAAAAACAGAAAAAATCCTTCCACCCCCACGACCATTTTCATTCCGCTCCGCTTACCGAACTTTGGAGCGGAAACAGCCATCCCCAGATTGCAGGTGAATGTGAGCTAGTGTATGGGTAATTACCTAACGTCAGCAAGAATATCATTTTAATCGCTTATATGTATAGTATATACGAGTAGGTTACGTATACGCCATGTAAGCCACTCGCAGGTAATATATCTTGTACGATTGGGGCGAACACTTCCGCCCATTTGGGTTCTGTACTTTCACTAAATGTAATCCTGGGGTTCCTCAGACGGTTACCTATATGCACGTCGTAGTATGTAGCTGATGTGGAATCTGCTTTATCAAAAATTCTCGTAAGCCATCCCTTAAACGGAGCTACATACATTGCTATGTCGACTACGACTACGACGACGATGATGACGTAGACGTGAAGGAATCCGCAACACGAGCTAAACGTGTTCATTACGCTTTTAATTAGGCTGTGGCATGAGGTGGATTCTAGATTACTATGAGGTGGTTCGATTGAAAGTGGCGCTATTAAGCTCGGTGGGACGTGATTTAATTTTTCTTTAAATACCATAAGACCGCCAATAAACATGTTATATTTGGAAAGATTTAAAGTCCTCCTGAAGAAAGTTTGATTGTATGTGTGTAGGAATTTCCCGGCAGGTACAATTAAACATTTTTCCATGTCCATAGTCTAAAGTTTTTTAGTTTTTTGTTACTTGAAGTGGTTTTGAGTCAATAAAAGCGGCTCAAATAATGCAAATGCAAATAAATTTCAAATAAAAGTATCGACCGAAAAGTTTACCTTGCGAATTGCCCAAAATAGTTTTTGAATTAATTTCAAGGCAGTTTAGTTTTAGTTTTCGATTTTTTTTTTAATATTAAATAAAAATAAAGTTTTCATGGTTAACAATTAGTTGATAATTATTATTGGTTTCGATTTATCCGTAAGCTATTGAAAAAGAAACTAAGTTTGAAGTTGAAAAGTTTACGTTTTTGTATATAGGAAAAAAAAGAGAAATAATTTTAATAATGAGCTAAGGCCTTCGATTCTTGGGGCTTGAATTTTTTTGTTAATTTTTTGTTGTGTTTCGTAAATAAAACTTTTGTTAATATTGACTTCTATTGGAATGCAATTATTAAATATAAAAAAAAAGTTAGAACGTTGTTATTGTATCCAATTCAATCAAAAATTACATAATTATCCTTAGTTGGTAACGAGTCAATGAAGGAAGGATGGAAGGGTTACATAATTACGGAAGACTTAGTAACTATTTTTTAAGGAGTTTTTATGGTTATTCTTTATGGTTTGACAGTCGAAATTATGAAACTTTGTCGACGTTTTGGTTCAGTAAGGTTTGACAGTTTATCATAAATAGCTTAGGGCAGTTGGTACAAGATTTACGGCTAAATGATTAACACTTAAGTGGCAATTTTGTTGATTGATTTCTACCTAAAGGTTGTGTCAAGTCATCAAGCAATTTCTTGTTGAACGATCAAAATTGCAGTATATACATCAAAGGCATTCCTTAAGCTATTAACAAATCACCATTACATTGATTTTTTGCTGCAGTTTAATCCCTAGGGTGGTATCATTGGTCCTTATTTCTTTGGAAAAGAGGAGAGCTCCATCAAGCTATCCTGATATATGAATCAGCTGCGCATTTCGTTCCAAAAAGTAGACATGTATCCAGTATCAATTTCGAGGCCTTATGTCCCGCTAGGGAACACCAACGGACTTCAGAGGCCTGAGGCCTGAGGACCTAAGTAAGTAATATCAATTTGATGACAATTTTATTTCCCGAAGTATTCCTGCTAAATACCCCCCTGGTTCGTGCTTTTCAATTAGTCTTTTTGGAAGTCATTGAAAAACCAACAACTTTTGAAGTATTGAAATCAGTATTCAAGCCATTGACGCTATTCAATAAACTTATCGGAAAAAGTAGTGAAAAATTGAAATTTATTCTTACATTTATGTCTTAATGTAATATTGTTTAAATTTCTCAATAGATCCTTTGCAACACCATAGAATGAACAAACTTTATTTTGATTAAAATCTCGATATTAATAAAATCATAAATCTTTTGAAATTGGTAGGAACCAAAAGTAAGTGTTCCGAATTTTTCGATATCATTTCAGTTTACTAATCCGATATAATAAATTTGATATCAAACAAATCACAAATTCCACCGAATTCCATCACATAACACACTACACTCATAAACTATAAAATCACACGAAAAACAAATCAAAAGTCCTTTTTATAGTTGCACTCGTATATAAAGTTCATCCAAATCATATTACCACTCTCACGGCTAACAATGCCTATTCTCCATGAAATTATTATACTCTAATCTCTAAATCATAGTTGCATAAATTCGCACTCGCACTCACACACTAAAATCGATCCTTCGCAGTTCAATCGAAACCAAACCAAAGCAAATTATCATCATCATCAGCCAAATTGTATATGATTTGATTTCGAGCAAACATTTGCTGAAATTGTTTTTCGGCGGCTTGGCGGAGGTGGTGGAGTAAAATTGTTTAACTTGTTTTATGCGCTAGGTTTTATTATGGCCCCGAAAGCCAGCTAATCAAAAGCATAAAACTTTACGAGCCATATAGAAGCCTGATGGATACATACGAGTACACTGATATATTCGCATAAATACATGCATCATAAGGTCGATGTGAGTTAACATGAACTAAAACATAACCACACACTATTTTAAGGATATTATGTACCGTACCTCTCTGTAAGCAAATTGTTGTGTGAGTGTATGTTTGCTAACGCCATTTATTGATGAATACCCACTACACTCTCGTGTGTCCGTTCACATCATAGGCGTAGGGAAGTAAGATAATCCCTAAAACACATTTTGAATAAATCAAAAAGCCCCTGTAGGCCGATAAATCAATACGAAACCACTGTACCGCTATACCACACTACTATACACGACTATACGCCTGATGAACAGTGCACACACACATAACACTAGATTTGCTAAATTAAAATCCAATTGAAATTGATTGATACCCAATATCCCACATTTGAGTGGGGTGTATACCGACTTTATAGGGTGTGTCGGTGTCGGTGAATATTTGTTTGTACACGGCGGCGCACGGAGTGTTGTTTAAAAATAGTGACGGCGTCGGTCGGTCGGTGAGGCTTTAGTTGCCCTTCTCCCCCGCTTCCCATTCGAGATACTAATACTATGCCTACAATCTACCTACTCGTGAATTCGTGATGAATATTTCGAGCAAATATTTCGAAAACGGTGACTTTATGGTCAAGCCATTTGGAGGGCTTTGCATTCAGCTAGGACTTGGCAATCATAGTTTTATGCGGGAATTCGGAGGAATTAAATAAAATTCACATTTACAATGGGCCGCCCGTTAGGCATTTAATATGAAATTTTCAATTTTCCAACGAATGGTTGAGTCCTTTTTTCAAATTCCCTTCGTTCGTCGTCGTCGTAGCCGTAGGTAGGCGAGATTTTGAAAAATAAAAAAAAAAAACGGAATTGGTTTGTAATAAAAAACAACTATCAAAAATAATGGTTAGTGAGAGCTGGAAACTTTTACGCATTTAGTCAGCAGATTTGCGAAGCGAGGATTACGAGCAATCAGATTTTATTACACCCCTATAGAGATAGACTAGAGAATGCAATCAGAGGCCTTCAGGGTATGTGGAATATCCACAATTTCATTGCAAAAAAAAAGAAAAAAAAAAAAAAAAAACTGACAAAATAAAAGTCGAGGTCCTATTCTGAGATAACTCAATTTAAGGGTAGGTATACATTTATGCAAGGATAAGGGATCTCTCGTAAATGGCTCGATGTGAAATTTTAATCTTTCATTTTTTTTCAACAAATTTTGAAAGCTAAAAATGCAAACCAGATAAGGTGTGGCGGTGTCGGTTATTTCCAGGATTTTTATATTTAATTTCTATATTTTATAAAAAGTCCTTCGATGACTTTAAGTTTTTGTGTTTGGCCTGTTATAATTTCATTCGAATTATTTCTCAACAATTAGCTCTCAATATCTAAGTTTGAAAATTAATTTTCTTATTTGAACCACTACCATAAAAAAAAAAAGAAAATTCACCAACCACATAAACAATTATCATCAACAACTTTTCAGTGGCATATTCTTCTCTTCTCTCTCTAAACATTACCTGAAGACAAAATAAAGGAACAAAAAGAAAAAATTAATTCAGCTCCTGCCAAGAGTTAATTGCAAAACGGTCATTAGCATCATTACCCTTTGATAAAACTTCCCTCTTGATGCCTGCCTGTCAGAAAAACAAAAAATGCAAAGGGATTCTCATCTGGCATTCTTAAGGAATACACGACAAAAAATACGTATCTGAAGGATGTTTGCATCCCCCTACATAGTTCCATCATCAGACTCACAGACATCGTGGTTGGTCGTCGTCGACCCCGCCACCTTCTGTCCCTAAATGAGCAAAGATGATGAGCCAAAAGCCAGCAAGGATTTGCGGGAGACGAAGACGAGATGAGATGGGAATATTCACGATTCAAGAATCCTCGCAGTGTAAACACAGAGCCGAAGTCTTTTTATCCGATTATTTGAGTACTTAAAATGAATACCAATGAGGTTCCATTTTTATTTTTTTTTATTTTCAATTCATTTCGTTTCGAATCTTTTTTTCGTTTTGGAAGTTGACTGAGGTCCTGAGGAATAAGGACTGAGATCCCGAGGACTGAGATTTGCTGATGCAAATGATGAGCACAAATTCGCACTTTGCCTATGAGCTATGAATGATGATGATTGTGAGTTCTATGAGTTCCTTTGGGTTCTGATTGTGAAGGGGGCGTGGACGGTGGCTGTTGGGTATACACTTTCTGGTTTTTGTGATGGTTTTTCGTCTGTTTTTTTTTTTGGACAAAAGAAATGAAAATTCAAATTAAATCGTGTCATTGGATGTCGTAATTTTTTTTCTTCTCTTTTTGAAAATTAAAAAAGTTAAAAAATAATTGTTTTTGAAATTAGCTTATTAAATAAACTTTTTGACTTTGTATTCACAGACTTGTATATACGAAAAAAATGTCTAGGTCAGAATACCATAAATTACAAACTGAAAAAGGGATGATAAATGGATTTCAAAAGGATTAGCTAAGCACTAATAAATTGAGCATCAAAATCCATGTTAACGAATTATCATTCATCGATTGTATAACGTGATTAGATGAATAATTTGCTGTTAATTAGCGATGACATAAACTGTGTTAATTTGACAGTTTCAATTGGCTACATGATGCAGTATGTCCTTTCGTATAAACCCGATTTTTTACAATAAAATACAGTACCTATATTAGTCTGACATTGAGGTCATGGGCAAGATTTCAGAATGACCGGAATTTGGCCGAACAAATGACAGGATTCAAGAAAACAAATCTGCAATTGGCTGTGGAACTGCTGTTTCTTTTGGAAGGACCTCCGAATGAGGACTTCGAATTGGAAGTGTAAATAAAAACGGAAGAGTCTTAAAATTCAATTGGTCAAACTTCATAATAATTTAGAGGTGAGGTCCTAGTTCCGAGCCTTGGGTGACTCCACAGTTGAAAGTCCGTTTTTCCCATTTGATGCTGTCTAGATGTTTAAAGAATTTTCTGCAAGAAAGAAGAAGACATTTTTTTTTAAGTTGGAACGCTGTCAAAAGCTTTCTCCATCAGAAAACATTCGATGGTTCAATACTTACATGCTACTCACGGATTTGGTGATGTCTCTTTGAAACGTCAGTGACAAATGTACGACTTCTTAGGCCTTCCTTTTGCAGGATTTTCTTAATATTGCTAAGAAGAAATATTGGCCTACATTTTGACACTAAGTTGGAAGCACATTCCTTTCAATAGTAACGATCTTCCATGTTTACATATTTTGGGGAAGTATCAGTTGTCGATGCAGTGATTGAGAATAATGCATGTGGAAGGCTAATTGTGACGAAATTGTAGGCTCAATTTGGTATGTGTCAGAAATAACCATAACGTTTCTGTAACTGACGAGGAAAGTTCAATTTATTGTCTTGCTTCATCTGTAGCATAAGTGGTCTTTTAGTTGTTTGCTTCTTAAATGCCTCAAGGTTCCATTTTGTCTACGACTCTTTTTCTTATATGAAAGCAGTAAACTATTCAATTAGAGAAGTTAACCTAGAAGTGGGTCAAAAGTAATCAACTTTAATGTCTTTATTTAAGTTATTTATTTCAAAAAAACTGAATATTGTTTGTTGTAAGAATAAAAAGATGAGGACCTAAGAACCTGCCTTGAGGAATACCAGAGAATTAAAAGGAAATAAAGCTTTTAAGAAAACCATTTTAACGAAACCATTTTGAACTATTTATTTATAGTATAGCATTAGTAAAGAATTCAGAGAAGGATCCGAGGATTCTTTGTTCAGACTTCTGATCAACTTTTTGGTTTCTCTCTGTGATATTGATGTAGGTTCGTAACCCATGCTCTGCAATCTGGAGAAAATCAGTGATGACGGTCAAAACCTGTTGATGTACTAATTCCAATGCGACGGAATACTTTCTACAATATCAGATACAATATCAGATTGAAGAAAGTCAGGCTTCAATTCTTTGTTGAACTTTATATTATCAAGGATATTGATTTGTCTGTGAATCAGCGTGACTATTTTTGACTATGTCACCAGGTAACGCCAAACCAAACCCCCTTAAAGCCCGTCCAACTCAAAGCTTTAAAAATGCTATATCAATTCCAGACATAAGTTATTAAAATGATGTTTAGGTACCAAAGTTAACTTTAATTGCTATGCAAATCTGCTTGTACCTCTTCCATCACCCTTACCTATCTACTATAGGTTCCTTTAACTATTAATCAACACCAAATTCCAAATTAATGAGCAAAAAAATCTCCAAAGAAATTTGATTCCCACATTAATTATTTAGCTTTTTATCATAATATCTTCTTTCATTTCTCGATGAAATTACCATTTACAAACATAAAAAAAACTTCAGCTCCATCAGTCAGCAGCCGAGAGCCACAACCAGCAGAAGCCGGAGAGCGTGGAGAAAATTCTTCAAGCCATATAAAGTTAACTATTCTCCTTGAAAGCCAACAACAAAAACCACACAAATGAAAATCTTAGGAATCAATTAAATCGTTAAAAGCCAACCCTCTGGGCCGTCGAAGGTTTGACTTGGATGGGTGGAGCGGGACGGCGGTGGTGGTAGAGTAGAGTCAACCAGGCTGTTATGGCCATCATCGTCTTTTGTTTTTGGGCCTTCGGGAATGTTGTGGGATTGGACCGGGGCGGGGATGGGCTGCCAAAGTTGATGGTAGGTTGCGTCCTTTGAAGGCTTAGCCAAGAAAAACAGATTAATTTATCCAAACAAAACCACTGCTAATGAGATACCAATTACGAATTGTAATCGTGGAATTATAAGACTCTTATTTCCATCCGTCTCGTCTGTAGTGTGAGTTAGTGTTAGTGCTATAATAACAAGGAGTGTGTACTTCTATAAAACTTCTATGTAGTGTTGATATAAGACTTTTCATCATCATCATCATCATCACACAGAACAGAAAAGTGATGCGGATGATGGGTCTTCCTTTTTGGCAAAATAACACGCAAACAGTTGATTTGATGTTGAATTATTTCAATTAAAATGTTGTGTTTATTTAATGAAAGTCCTTTAATCATAATAATCAACAGGATAATAAAACTATCTACACACAAATTGACAATTTATATCCACTCCTCCTCCACCACCAGTCCCATTCCATCAATCGTATCGTTTTAGGAACAAGATACATCCTTTTAGGCATAACTTACGTATCCGGTTGCACACACACACACACACTAATTGATATAATGGTATAGTCGTCGTACAGGAGCAACTCATCCGTATGACAACAATATTTGAATTCATGTCAAAACTTAAGTAGGCAGAGGCCCACAATAAAGCAGATCCTCTGGAAGCCTTAAACCTGGAGGCAGTATGGCTGAAGGGATTTAATTTGGAATGTCTTGTATTCTGGTGCTCTCAGTCTCGATTCCTGATGAAGAAGCAAAAGCTTGTTTACGATTTAAGCGAGTTGTGTATGGACAGGTTCATCCACACACACAGTAGCAACAGCAACAGGATATATCGAGAGTTATGTTCTTATGTTTCACTTGTGTTCGTAGATCCTTGGGAGTGTTTGAGTGTGTGTAGGGCTTGTGTTCTGGATGGACGGTAATTGATTTGATGACTTTTGGACACATATTATATAGATCCGTCTAATAAATGCATACGATTTTATAGAAGATGCAATGTAAGGACGATGCATCTTGAAATGAGCTAAGATCCAATTCAATTTACTGGAAGCGAGATGTGTCTTGAGGTTGCTGTGTAGGTATATGTTAAACTACCGTACCGGGTGCAACAAAAGACTGAATTTTTTCAATTTAAAGTATTTTTTCTTCTTCTATTTCTGATATTCAACAAAATTGTCTTCTTCGAATAAAGTAGCAATTCTTTTTTTAAATTTCTTAACTAAATATCAATTTTAAAAAACAACGAAAATCTGTGAGTCGAAAATTAGAGGTTTTTGTGTTAAAAATTTGCACACATCAATATTTTTGTAGAATTTCCTTTAAGAAATCCATTTGAATGATTCTTGATGTGAAATACATAGTTTTTAAATTTAACATTTTTGGATAAAATTTTGACATGAGTTATGCTTTAAATTGGAACTTTTTGATTTTTGGTTTCTGAAAACAAACAGACAAAAAGACTTCCTAAATATTTTAAAATCGGAATTTATCCTCTTAGAGTTCGATTTTTACCGAATGGTGTTTTTCTTTATAGTATGCACTTATTTATGTTTCTTAAAAAACAACACTTCTTTTAGAACTGTCATATAACATATTTCACGACTGTAAGTTTTTGGCAAACATTGTTAGAGTTACTTTTTAAATTACCAATGTTTTCAAAACAACTAGAATAATATATAAAATTATTTTACTTTTTAAAGAGAACCATGTATGATGGAAATGATTACTTGAGTCGTAAATCCTTATTATTGAGAATTTTTCAAAAAAAAAAAAAAAAAAAAAAAAAAAAAAAAATAGGTAATTCACAGCCTTAATATTTTTCAAAAATAAGCTTCAAACTATTATACAAAAAATAAATTTTCGAACACATTGATACATCTTGAATAAGGAAGAAAAATCGAGAATTCAAAAAAGAGACTCGATGTTTTTGAATTTCGCACATTTGTTGTGTTTTTTGTAAAATAATTGTTAAATATATAAAAAAAAACTTGGATAAATATAAAAAACTTTCAAAAACTAAGGATTTGGTTGAAAACGTTTTTTTTTCTAACACTTATTTTCGGAAGCCATGTTAAGAGTTTTTAAAACACACAATGAAATTCTAAAGTGAAGAATAGGAAAAATTTGATTGTCAGAATTTAAAAAAAACTTACAGATTTGAAAATTGGTTAGAAACTGCTTGATAATTCGAAATTAGTAACGATAAGTAATTACTTGGATCGATTAAACTTTGTCATAAATTTGATTTTGATTAGTTTTTGGAAAGAAACTCTAAAAACCTATTTATTTGTTACACTCTGTATAATTCCGAAACAAATAAAACTCAAAATACTATTTATTGTTAATTTAAAGCCTAAAGTAAGAACATATTTTCTGCCCTATCAAACATTGTATAATTAAAAGAGATTATACATATTTAGACTGGCTACTTCTGATCTTATGTTATTGGATTAAGGTGTTGACCAAAGTTTTTAAAACATGAGTTCTCTGTATATACATAATTACATATGTGCATTGAAAATATATAGATTTAATGGTTATAGAAATCATGGTTAACTGAGCTTTGATTAAATCATGTGTTTCATTGGTATTTTGGTGTACCTTTTCCAATCAGGCCGAATAATACAATTTATGAAATAAAATCTTTTTCAAAAATAATTATTTTTCGTGGTGAATGTTCAATTTGTCGAACATTAAAATTTGAACAGTTTACAGAAATATGTAATTGTATAAATTTTAGTTTAATAATTCATAAATATTCTCTTCTACATAGCTATACAAATCAATTTCTGTTTCTTTGTCTCGCTAAAACTCAAGAACGGCTTGGCCGATTTTGTTGATTTCGGTTTTGAAATATTTGCCGTAGTTTAGGGAAGGTTTAAATAGTGAGAAAATGTGAAAAAATTGCGAGGAAGACAATAAAACAAACAACTTCATTTTCCCTTCTTTACAATTAATCTACCTTCAAAAAATAAAATATTTTTGATTGTCAGTTGGTTGTCAAATTTTTATATTTGAGTCGTCTGTCCAACGTTTACGGAAAGTTATAAAGTTGCCTGTCATTCTGTCACCATTATACAACTATTAAAATATTTTATCATCAAGTTGTCGGTGCTTGTGATTTGCTGGTCATATTAACTTCAACTCAATACAAATCAATAATTTATTATACCTGAAGATAAACTTTTTTCTGTAAGTTCCGAGAGTAATGACAATTTTGATCGGTTGGTGACATATCGACTAATCTAACAGCCAGGCGTGCTGTTAGAGCCCAACTGGGGCGGGACAAAGTTCGCCGGGTCCTCTAGTTTAAAATATATGTAGAACTAATAGTATGCTTATTAGAAATCACATTTTTACGATATAATATTTCTGTAGCCATTTAAAGTTCTAAGTAAAAACGCAACAATAAAAAACAACAACAATTAAGGGCTTTCTAAAGTTTGTGTATTTCATCTGGGACAGAGAAAAAAAACAACATAATATTGGCATAAAAAACAACAGACACGATTAAGGCACTTAGTAAAGTTTTCTCTTTTATTTTTTTGTTCTCTCTTTCACTTCAATTTACTTTAACCTTTTTTTAGTGCCTTTTAATTTAAGAATATAGAAAGCTAAAACAATTCAAGAAAAGAAAACTTTTCAAATAAAACAAACAGACTCAAAGGAGAATTACCTTTCACTTTTCCATTTGTTGTTTCAATTTCTTCTAAAAGGTAGCACAAAAATGTACGTGTATAAAAAAAAAGAGTTTAAGATACTATATCTAGATACCACAAACTTGAGGTCTTAACCAAGTTGAAAAAGTTTAGTTTTTTAATTAAGTTTTTTTTTTTTTAATATGTTGCAATAGTCGTCGGTCGTTGGCGGTTAAAAAGTAAATCTTTATAATTACTTTAAGTTCAAAATAAATATTCGTAACGTTATTTTTCATTATCTTTTAGATATTAACTAGGTATTTTAATATTAAAGGTATCATTATTCCGAAACTACAAAACGCAGAATTTATATCCTTCATCCTTAAGTTCAAGTTGCATCCTCCCAAAGAACTTCTATAGCTCTTAAGTGAAATCAGATTCATTTTCAAGTGACTTTTTTTGTTTTTCTTTTGTGTTCATCTCAATTGCCACGATAAATCTCAATGACAAGAGTCATCTAAATTCATCTAAGTTTGAAGAAAAAATAAAAAAAACAACAAGAAACCGTTAGTAAAAACGGAAGCAAATTCATTAACACCCAATGTGGTCGACATTTGGCGCAAAATATTTATTCATTTACCCCTAAGGACTGACAGACGACACATATACTTAACCTATTCATCTCCAAATGTATGTGTACACAAACACATAAGGAATGAGAGTCCTTTTCGTATTCATTTATGGCAAAAGTGTTAGGCACTTGGATTTTTGTTTTATTTTGTTGCTGTTGTGTTTGTGAAGGACAATAAATCCTTTGTCGGACGATATAAGCCGAACGAAAAGAATTATACGAATTTCATTTGTGCTTTGTTATGGCTAAGGACTTATTTATGACTTCCAGATACTCTGTATGACCGACTGGAAATTTTAGGCTTAAAAAAAAAAGGAATTTTTGGAATTATAGATAAAGAAAAACTAAAAACTGAAAGTGAAAATAACTGAAAGTTGGAGCAGTTACTACCAAATCAGTGATTTTCCAAGAGGTTAGAGGAGAATGAAAAGCTTCTCAAATGTTTGAGTTATGTCAAAAGATGATTGGTAATGTATATTTTTGAGTAGCGTATTGACAAATAAACGATAAATTTGTGCATAAAAATAATATCGCATCAAAAAACACTGATGTCTAAAATAAAGCCATTAACAAAAACTGTCAGACATGAATAGCAATCAGATTTTAAATCACACCAAGGTCTTCGTTTATAAAGATATAGAGCCGTCTTAAGTGAAGGGTTTCAGAAACACTTTAAAATTAAGCCAGAAAGTTCATACACATACTTTTTATCTGGGGTGGAATCGGCTAAGCTGAGAGTTGATTATCATATTTGACTATAATTTTGACTTTCAAATTTGATAGTCTATACACTTTTCCGTCTGTGTAAGATGATCACTTTTGTGTCAGTTTTTTGCATAGATTTGGTATCACTTACAAATCATTTGCTTCAGGGGGAAACATCATCTAACGAATTTAATTTTGATCAAATTGACAGATAAATAGGTGTCGTTTAAAAAAGTCAAATAAAATTTGACAGTCATATTGACTATCACTTTACACAGATCAATTTTCTTAAATTTGACTGTCAACTATCAAAAATCACCTTACACGATTCCACCCCTGGGTAAAGTTTGACAGGTTTTATTATAGTAAAATGTGATAGAAAAACTTTAATAAAAAATTGTTATTTCTATATTTCTACAAACTTGAAATGTTAAGCTTTATAGATCTTATCAACTTAAGTCTTAAGTTTTTGGCTTTTGAAAAATCCCGTTTCTGATTGCTCATTTTATTATTACCAAAATGAGAATGTAGGCGGATACACGCCCTTAAGTCGAAAATAGGAAATTTTCACGAAATTTGAAGGTTCTATTTGTCAGTCGGTTACGGTTTTTGCTATTCTGCTGTATCTCAGGAATCACTTGTTCTCTAAAGATGAAATTTGTTTCTTGACCTTAGTTGGTTCTATTTTAAGAGTGGGCCCGATAATTGGTGGAGTTCGTTCTTGTAAAAATTGTTAAGCGCCTAATTGGTCTGACAACTGACAACTATCGTGTCTTTTAATTAATTGCAATGATATTTCATATTTAAAAGAAACTTCTATAAAAATTTAACAATTAAAACAATTTAGAAATATTTACTATAGGCAAACATGAATTTTAACAAAATCAAAAAAAACAAAAAAATGTATTAAAAATCTGACTTATTTAAAAATATATAAAAATCCAAAAACATGAAATCAACCTTGTCAAAATATTATTTTTTTCTTAAAAATAAAGAAAAAACAAAATTATTTTATTTACTTTCTAAAATATACTTTATATATTTTGAAAAGAAATTATTGATTCTTTTTTCGGTTTTGGTCTTAGAAAAAGTATCAAATGTATGACTGTGGGTCAAAAATACTTTCTCCAAGTACTTTTGGATAGTTTTTTTTTTTTTATTAAAGAAAAACTATTTTACCAATTTTAGTTGTCAGTAACTTTAGTGCAATCCAAAAACCTCTAGACATAAAAATCTACCCATTCTATTTCAGCATCCGGTTGTATTGTTCGTCATAAATTTGTTGAATTTTTTATGTTCACTTATCAGTCAATTTAAATGTTCAACATTTTCATCAGCTATCTGCGAAAATTTAATATTTTTTCCTTTTTTTTATTAAAACTTTTTTTTCGATGATTTTTGTGCGAGATAATTGCACAATTTTTCAATTTACTCATCACAGCTGTCACTAATGTTGTTGTAGGTACAGTTTTTTTTTAAACACACACATGAGTTATCTATTAATTATTCCTATAGTGAAATATGTGAAGCCAGATTGTTGGATTCAGGATAAATCGATTTTTGGAAGCAATCTATACATCCTTTGTAATACTTTGAAACAATTTTTTCATGCATGTACGTAGATCGTATCCTGGCTAATTTTATTCTGCTACATATATCAAAATCCTTGTTTTCTATGAAAGAAATTATTATAAATAACAATATATCAGATAGGCTACACTCCTGGACATGTGATTAGATTCAGAAAGAATTAAAAAACTTAAAAAAGTTTCATTGTTTTGTTTCTTTAACAAATAAAAAAATGAAAAATGTAGTTCCACACTTTAGAGAAGTATTTGATTGAAGAATTGTGCTTCAACTGTTCGAAACCTAAAACTCTCTCCGGTAATTTTTATAAAAAGTTAACTTTATAAGATGTTTAAAAAAAACCCTTGATGCCTATGCCTCTGAAAAAACAGATAACATTAAAAAGCTTCGGAAATATGAATCACAAGTTTACAAAGCGGTTTCAAGCTTCCATTTTCACTTGTCCCTATTGAAATGACCTCGAGCGTATCCCTATATTCATATCTAATATTTTTGTCTTCCTGGCGACAATCGATGTAATAAAAGAAATTGCTATAATTTTATTGGATCCAGGAAGTGTGGTTACGAAATTCGGTATGAATCTAGGTGTAGCAATGCGCTCTACCTCTCTTCGACTCCCAACCATCACCATGAAGTAGTCCTAAGGCTCCTCAAGCTCAAGATTGTATATTTGCCAAAGTATTAAGGCTCTGAATACCACCACCACCACCACCATCATAAGGAGATGGGCAACATTACCTAAGAAGCTATTGAATTCTATGAATTTTTATTGGCGAATTATGTTAAAGTGATTTCAATTTTGCATCGTTAGGCGGTCGGGACGGGACATGAGTATTTGGCCCCCCAAACACACACACACTCACACCTACAGTGGGCTAAATGTGTGTCTTTGCAGCAAATTATCCAAACACAGGTGTTCAATGGCAGCTGTTGAATTTTATTTTTATATCTTTTCGCGCCAGCAGCACACACCTTTTAGCAGGGCAATATAATCTTCATGCCAGGTAGGTAGTGTCATAAAAATATTAATAAAAAAAGTTAAAAGACCAAAAAAAAAGAAAAAAATGAAAAAAACTTTTCGACAATGAATTTTATTTCAAAAAATGTGTTACTTTTTCGAAATGAGATGAGATGGGTTGTAAAATCTTTTATCTATGTAGGTTTAGGTGTATTTATCGACTTAAGCAGTTTAATTGTCTATAAATTTTAAATTAATGTGCAACAAGAGCTTTTGAACATCTTGTTGAGTTTTGTTGATTTGATTTTTGATGAGGGTTTGAATTTTGAGAGAAATTGAATTTAAAAAGGATATCAAGGACTTTTATTCGGGGAAAATTTGATTACAACAAAACAGTAGTACACAATAGTGTATGATTGAAATGTAGGATTTTTTTCGAACTTAAGTTGTTTATGAAATATCAAAGTCATATTTGAATTTTAAATTTAATTGTTTTTTAACCTTGTTACCCAGAAAAACCTTTAAAATGCCCTCGCAGTAAAACCAATAATTTATTTTTACTCCTATAGCTTTTTGCATTCCACTGATAAAGCAAAAAGTACTTAAAAATTGACTTTATTTAATTATAATAATCAAATATACTTACATCTACTCTCATACACACATACATAGTTATACAAATCATACTTATTCAATATTGAAATGGTCTGAAATTGATTCGAAATTATGAAATATTTCAATTATTCCAATCTAGATGGAATTTTCATTGAAATACCAAACTTGTACTTCATTCACAATTATATTATTATACTTGTCTGTGTATATGTACTCGTACTGCCCGCTCGCTATATAATCACACACAAACATCCAAATTATATTGGTCTTTACTTTTGGAAATACAACAACAAAAAATATTTGAAAACACCACAGAACTTTCCAAATAATAATAATAATGATGATGGAAAATTTCAATTAAATCATTTTTGCATTGGAAATATTTTCCACCAAGCACAGTTATAGTTTTCAGATACAATAAATCAAAGAACAAAAAAAAAAACAAGAACGCGGAAGAATATTAATTTGGAAATATAGACAGAGACAGAGGCAGAGGTTATGCATCTGTACTCTTTCAGCAATTAGGAAGTAAATAGTTTCTTAAGGATTCCTTGAATTTCGCTGTGGGGAATTTCTTGTTAATTATTATTTTAAGGTTAGGAGTACGGACTTTGGCCAAAATAAGCAAACTTGAAGTTAAAGCTTAATTGAAATTGAGTATTTTTTTTTGAAAATTTAAAAACAACTCAGAAATTCCTTTTTGGTTTTGAAAGATGAGAGAATTTTTTTTAAAATTTTATTTGGTAGGGTGAAATTGGGTAAAAATAAAATAATGATATTTAATTTGGAAAAAAAAATCCTATAAAAAGGATTTATGTCCTAGATCACTCTGTCATGTACTGTTGAATTCATTTCAAAGAATTTTGTAGCATTGGGAACTATTGACATGTCATTTCTGCTCTGTTAAAAAGAGAAATTTTGGGACAAATATTGAAAGTTATATTGGAATGAATGTTAAGAAAAAAGTTTTCAGTAATAATTTTATTATTTGACCAAAATTAATTTGTTTAAAACAACTTTGACTATCAAAAAGGTAATAATATTCCCAACAACAATACAATGATTTATAATCACATCATAAGGACCCATTGGGATGTATAGAAACACCGTAAGAGCCATTTTTATAAAAACTTTTGTCTTAAAGGTTGTAAAGCAGGAATCTAGGAAATCATTTCAAATCTCAAGTATAAAGAAAGTTGACTAAGTTGAAGGCCACGAAGTACCAATTCTTAAGCTACTAACTTCCAAATGTGAAGTTATAATATGAAGTTAGGTTTGATACGAATTTAAAGAAATTATATCGCGTTTAGACTCGATAACTAAAGCGATGTCAAACTTGCTTTTCAAAAAGATTTAAATAAATTTAACCACTCATAAAGTACTAGAGGACCCGGCGAGCTTTGTACCGCCCCAACTTAGTTCTAACAGCACGCTTGGCTGTTACATTGGTCGATATCTCATCAACTGATAAAAATTTTCATTACTCTCCGAACCTCCAAAAAAAGTTTTTCTATTCCTAATAAAGAGTTAAAGTTCGTCATTTCCTTTGAATTTTAAGGGCAGTAAAATTTCAGGCAATGACAACTGATGATTTTGATTACTGTATAATTTTAACAGAATGACCGCATCAAAATCCGTTGCGTAGTTTTAAAGATTTAACCATACATACGAACAGAAAAGCGACTTTGTTTTATGTTATATAGTGATTTCAAGGCGTGGTCTGGTGGATTTAAGAAGAAACGGCTGAAGTCGTGTCTAAGAATATTTGCTGCTGATTATCATGATGTTACTGATGATACCTTTACTTATGTTCATGTATGTCGACTTCAAGTTTAATCAATTTAAATCTGTTTACGAATGAAAATAACATGGGTCACCTAGGCGTATACGCACTTTTCTTTTGAATATTTAACACATTTTCTTCATATAATTATACAAATGTTACCTGAACACATACAGATTAATGTTCTAAATGTAATTAAGTTCCTCCATCATGTTAATTTAACATGTACGATGTATCTACCCCTTTAAATTTACCTCAACTGGACGAACTCATCAGAAAAAGTGCCTACTCAGCCAACCGGAAAATTCCCCAAGGAAGATTAAAAAAAACAAAAGTTAATCCTCCGTGTTGTTCATTTTACGTGTCCACGTTCACGTCCACGTCCAGTGTTCACTGTTCACCTTTAAAATATACAAAACTGCTCAGATCATGACTCTTAACTTTTTAAACAAAAAACAAACACAAGTCGAGATATGAAGCTAAATAAAGCGAACCGAGAATAAAACAATATAATTAATCATTGTGTACACGGAACACAAGTGGGTCGTCCTTCGTCCTTCGTACTTCATCCTACGTCCACGTGTCCTCATCCAGGACAATCTAACATTCGATTGTAAACTTTTCCATCCAAATTATGTAAGTACCCGTGTTTGAGTTGGTGTGTGTAGTTGTACCCGTATCCGTATGTGTGAGCTTTAAATGTTCCAAAAGTAATTTGCACCATTGTAAGCCAGAACAACAATGTTGCTCTCATCTGTGTAATCGTTATTTTCAAAAAGTTGTTCCACACCAAATTTAAGGTGATTATCCTTTTTACTAACGATACTTTGGTGGAGTGTACCTGAACCTGTACGTCGTCGGTGTGGATGGCGGTGAGCGGTGCGGTGAGTAAAGTTGGTATGTTTTGTTACCTTAAAACGATTAGGTGCAGTGGAGGTAAAACATGTCAGGTACTTTTATGTTCGGCGCAAAACGCCCCTCAACAGGCGATAAAGAGTTAAGAAAATGTATGTAAAGTGATGAGATTTTTTCGTAACTGTTGTTTTATTTGGCAATTGTAATTTTGTTCGGTAAGTTGACTTTAATTAAAGGTGAAAGTTGATTTGAGTTTTGAACTTATGCAGCAAATTCGTTTTAATAACGTGCTTTATGTCCTCCTAACATCATCATCAGTTGATGGAAATTAGCTTCGGTTTTATTGGAGTTAAATAAACGTTGATAACGAAATTTGAAAATCTATAAACAAGAACAATTATTCAAAATTGGCACATCGCTTAAATTGTTGCTGGAATTCTGAATTCTAAATGAAAATTCAGAGAATTGATATCAGGGACATGCATGCACCTTAGTTTGTCGTCAAAAAAAACCAATGACAGTTATTTCCAAACCATCGACAATTATTAAAATAAAATATATTCCAACACCAACAAAAAAAAAACACAACGCATTCCATTGAAAGAATGATGCAAAAACTTCAACTATTCCAATCAAGTTACAGACCATTAGTCCGTCAAATACCACCGCATCACCGTCGCGTCACCGTTTTCGTCGTCGTAAAAAACCTAATCTCATTTATTGAAATTCGATACGAAAATTCAAATACGAGTATTTTCACAATAGAATTTGCATCTCGAAAAACTCATTTCCAATGAATGCAACTCACACCAGCTCGCTTCAAACACGCCACCCACACGTCCAACCATACATGTTGCTGGCGCAATAATGATTGTCCACACTAGGATTCTCGGCCTCCAAAATCAAATGTCACATCGGACCCGAAACAAATCGAAATATCCGCGATAACCGTATCAACCGCGCTACCGCTTTTCCATCCTCCTATATGCGTCGCGTCGCGTCGTCGGTTGCTGCGACTGCGAATTTCGACTCCGATGGTCGATGTCGGATCCGAAGCCCCGTGGCTGGTTTACCCGGACGTTAAATCAAGCGGACCGAACCTGGATCCACATTTTGGGTGAATTTTTTTTTCCCTTTACCCTTTACGGTCCATTAAATCTGCAACACGATGTAATTTGAGTTCCGTTCGTTGGCGTTGGTGGGTGGGTGTGGCCGGCCTACTGCATGGTCGGATGGGGTTGAGTTGGATTGGGTCTGATATAGTTCGATGAATATGTTTAATGCATACTGCACAGAACGGAAATAAACCCTCATGATGTGGGGGACTGTGCCAGGGAGTTTTGGTCATGGAATGAAAATTGACATCGTTGGATATCATTTGAGCCCTACAGGGGAGATAAGTCTATTATATGAGACCGGCCACACTCATACGTGGCCATATATATAGACATCGACTTTGCTCAACGTTCGTTGGGGGGGACATTTTGGCCTGTTTGCTTTTTTTGAGTGTTCGTTGCTGGTCCTAATCTGGGAGACATATATGTTTGCATTTATCTGGGGCATCACTTTGACACCGGCGGGAAGCGGGGGTAGGTGGAGTTGACACAGTCAGTGCAGAGGAAATTCGGTGGTGTTATATGAAGATGTCGCATAAGCTGATGCAATTTTGGGATGATAAGGCTCGATTATAGTCCCTGCAGCGTATAGCAAAATGTCGAGGTAAATGGTTCCTTGGATATAATTGTGGGTACCATCATCGTCATAGTCGTGAGTGCTTCATGAGAGCTGATGGATTTTTTTTTTTGTGTTTCGATGAAAGGATATGAATTATGATTTAAGGATGTGCCATTTGTCTAGTTAGAAGTTCATCTAAGATATTTTAAAATTTTTTTAAAGAGTTCTAGAGCGTGATATTCAAGTAGACCTGAGAGTAGACCAGAACTCTTTCCAGATCGTTTGGTGCAGTGGTATATTATGTATTTTGTGTTATTTTCCATCTAGATCAAATGACAAGCCTTTAAGTGGCTGATATTATAGATATTTCTTCTTCAAATTGTGTTTTTTAATTGTTTAATACAAATTGAATTGAATTGTTTCAAGTTTGGAGTATATAAAGTAGATTTTTATGGAGTACCTCAGGGCTCTGTTTTATGGCCAACTCTAATTTTTATTTGTAATTTTGTTTTTAGATTTTGAACTTAAATGCCATAGTTTTGATAAATTTATTGCGTTTACATTTTAACAGCACTATTGTCAAATAGAAATAGAATTTCGGTCTTCAAAGATCAAACACTTAAAGCTGTTTTGTATCCTCTTTTTTCCATCTTTTATATGTATGTACATAGTTGCTCCATATCTAGTTTTTAGGTGAGAAGTGTACCCTCAAGCCTCAAGGAAACACATGTTGCTCTTAAAGGCTGTTAGCTTCCGCAATTTTTTTTGAACTTGTGTCAAAAATACACTATTTGTTTTGAAAAAAAGAGACATTCGGCTGCAAAATTAAAAAACGCTTTAAAATTTTTTTGGAAACGGAATTGT
Organism: Scaeva pyrastri; assembly: GCA_905146935.1. NCBI lineage: Eukaryota > Metazoa > Arthropoda > Insecta > Diptera > Syrphidae > Scaeva > Scaeva pyrastri. The sequence continues at coordinate 5,159,066 of LR989929.1, read as the reverse complement.
TGTTTCGCAATGCCTATCAAATTATTGTAAATACTTCTGTTTTACTCGAATAGCTGATTTACTACCTTCTTCGTCTAATTTTTACCAAAATCGTGTTCCCAGTTAATGATGTTGGTGCCTTAAAACTTTAGGACATCCATGGTTCAAAATGTCCAAATGTTCCTTTTTCCATTGGTAATTTTTGGAGTCAAAGACTGCCACAGCTTCTGAATTATTTGTATAAACCTAAAAATCAGAAAATGGTGTCAAATTGCAAATATATGTATATCCTGCTAGACTGTAGTAGATGTCCATGCCATCCAATTCATGCAAAGAACATTATCATCATTGACATATAGTATGGCCGTTGTTGACAGCCTGGTTGATGATGGCCTGGTCAATGTCGTTTCTAAAGGTACAACGGCTGATGATGCCTTCAAACCTAAATTCATTGGCCATTGGGCGTTTACTGAAGCACCTATTGGGCCTCACCTTGAAAAACGATTCTTCGTTTACAATTACGAATAATTTAAACAGCTCAAAGCATCGCTCGGCGCTGAACAAGCAGGCTTCCGCACTAGGTCCACTTGCATTGATCACATCAATACCTTGAGGATCATAATTGATAAGTGCGTCGAATATCGATCACCACTCCACTTGCTGTTCATTGATTTCGAGAAGGCAGCGTCAACAGGGAGTTTATCTGGCTTGCTTTGCGGAGGGGAGAGGGTATACCGGAGAAACTCATTGCTATTATAAAAGCGACTTACGATGGGTCCAAATGTCACGTCTTACATGGAGGTAGGTTGTATCAAGAATTTGAAGTCCAAAGTGGGGTCAGACAGGGCTGCATATTGTCATCAATGGCTTTGACAGAAGCGGAGGAATAAGATGGACTGACAATGTTTGCTTGCTATCCCATAATGACTGCATTGCGGGTCAGGCAATGCAGTGGAACGCATTCAAACAAGAAGGAAGAAGAGTTGGTAGATCGGGAAGCACGTAGAGGAGAACAGTTGAGGAGGAATCTGCGAGATTGGGGAGCTGGAGGGAGCTAAAATACAATCGCTGGAAACCGCACACTTCGTAGGTCTGATGACCTAAGTAAGTAAGTAAGTATTAAAGGTCTATTTCATGAACACACATTGCTTAAAGGTCTTGACGATGTTTTGAACAGATCTTGCAGGTTGGTTGATCAGTTATTGAACCATAAGACCATTTTATAAATAGCACGTTCACTCATTACGGTATCTTAAAAATGTTCCGTCTTTTTTTTCGTTTCAATATTTCAGCATAATTTACTTCATATTTTTTGTGGTGGACTGAAAATCAACTGGCCAAACAAGATTGACGCTAAGACCTTTAATTCATGACTTAGGGACCTGTCAAAAATGCTACTTTCGATTTTGAGCGTTTGATTCGTCTCGAAAAAATCATTTCTGTTCAAGAAAATTACAAAGGTTTTTTTTATAAAGATTATAAGGTTGCCATATGTTACTAAAGACAAAATTTTACCACAAAAATATAAAAAAAATTTAAAATTATATTTATCAATGTGTATTTGACTTAAATCGAATATATCGGAAAAAACTAAACCTTCTAACTGGATAATATACTAAGGAGAAATTATAACTTAAAATAAGTACATAAATGAAATATCTTTAAGATTTAGGGTATTCTAAATATTATTAAACATTGTAATTTATTTATAGTAAACCCAAGTAAAAAACAACTCCTTAATACTTACGAATGACCAATCTAAGACTTTTATTATGTTTTCACATAAATATTTCTACAAAATAATGGACACAAAAGTTTTTATATGTATATGTAGAAGTACAAAAAAGTGTACCTTCTTTACCATCTATTTTCAATATCCTAATCGTAATTTACCTTCTGATTATTACCTTCACAGTTCACATACTAAATAAATTCACACACCTTATAGTAATTAATTTAATTAAAGAAACACACGTTTTCTCACCTCTGTCGCACAACTTTCCTGTTTAATCAGATTTATATGAATAAAACTCCAGAGTATACCTTACCAATACCTACCTCTGAACCTATGAGGAATATTAAGGACTACTTTAGCAAGTCCCAAGGAGATAGTACTTGTAGCCATATGGACTGGCATATTAAAGGCACCTATTGCCACGTTCTACCTACCAACATACACATACATACATGTGTATATGTACGAGTATGTTCTGGTTCTCCCAAGTGAATCCTCTGATTTATAAACGAAAATAAGGCTTACTGCTACGTGATCTGAACGATTTAATAAATTTACGTTTAAATACTTTCGGTATATTAAGCCCAACCTTATGCCGCTTTGCTGCTTGATATTATGCGTAGGTAGTAAGCAGTAACAAGTCTATTAGAAAATATGACAAAATTGATTAAGGACAAGGCTCAGGACGAAAAACAAAAAAAAAAAACGAAAAAAAACTTTTCCTAAAGCGAGGCGAGAATATCCTTTCTTATACGAATAACTGTATACATCCACTATGGATTTATAATATGCCAACAAAGTGGTGGAATTGGCAAGGAACACTTGTTGTCCTTCCTCAATTTCACGCTTACTAAATTTGTTATGGAGAAAATTTACATTCACTCGATTCTTTGCCAGGACGAGGATGTGGATGAGGAAGAAGATCTCTCTAGTTTATCCTTTTACATTACAGGACATAAGTAAGTTTTATGTATGCATTACAGCTTCTTTGATTATATTCTCGTGTGTGTTGGTGTGTCAGTGAGATGCAGAGGGCTTATAAGGACTTTATACTTATTTTGTTTGTGTGATCAAAATAAGGACAAGGGATATATTTATGATTACAACAGGATAAAGTTAGGATTTTATCACTTTTGACATTTTGCCTTTTGCAAAACGCGTACATGCGTTACCATCACTCCCCCAACCCCTCACACATCCATATCCTTATACCTTTCTTAATATGAAAATGTGTGCAGTCAAGAAGAGTCGAATATGTTAACTAAAAAAAAAAGAAAGAAAAAGAACAAAAGTAACATCAGGACTTTATATTTTGTATAGGTTGAGTGAGAGTACCTCCCGGAATAGTTGGAAGGGATTTATTATTATGTTTTTATGTTCTTGCATATACACATACATAGACATACATACATACATTGTGTATGGAAATTCCTAAACTCTGATCACAGAGTTTGGCAAAATATATGTTTTTTGTTTGTGTCTCCTTACATTGAAAAATTCACGTTTGTGTCTTGAGTGGAATAATATAATAAAAAAAGGTCCTTATGAATTTATGAGCCATAAAATGGGAAATGTCAATTTTATAAAATAGTATAGACAAAGTAGACCTATGTAATTTGGAAAAAACAAAAAAAATAATAACAACTTTATAATAAGAAGCAATGCATCAGCGAGTTGGAATCTTAAAGCTTGGGTTTTCTGCTTAAATTTCTAATCTATGTTTCGAAATCGGATGAGTTGGTTTTTATTTTTTATAAACGTTCAAATTTTAAATTGTATTATTGCTGTCATTGTTTTTTTATTTATTTTTAATTTTTAACCAGTGGCTCATATATTTGCAGTTACTCGGGATCTCTGAACATCAAGATCTGACGTCCCACTTCACTAGCTTCATAGAGTTCTTCTTGCACGAGCGATTTATGCAATTAAAGATAAATAATTTAAATATAACGATTCTTTTCTGAACAATTATTCATTAAAATTCATCACCAGAAGCATAATTTTAAGCAGAGTGGATTCAAAATCTTCTTTTTCTGATAACCATCTTTGACACCGATAGTAATAAATTAATACTAAAAACATATCCATATTATGGATCCTTTGATCCTTCTGCTTAAGATTGTTCGTGTTTAAGTATATAAAAAAGTCAAGAATCAAGAAAGGATAATGCAAACTTTCCAAGGGCAATCCATTCTATCGTCTGTCACTACCTACATTTATAAAACTAATAATATTTAAGTTAATATTCAATAAAGTCAGCAATGAAAAATTTAAAATAATTATCTAGAAACTAAGAATACACAACAACAAAAGAATGTGTTGTCCCTAATTCGAATCTCATCTTAATTTTTGTCGAATCAGTTCAATTTTTTGAAATAAACCTCTCTTTAAAAATGTTAAAAAAATATAACATTTAACTTTTTAAAGCTAAGGTTGAAAACAACACAGTTTCAATTACAATTTTTAGTTAATTCTGATAACTTATAACTAATGAGTTTTCGCATTTGAACCTTTAAGAAGTTTCAAAAAAACCTTGAACCTTATTCCTTCGTGATTGTGAAAAATTCATTTAAGACCTCATTGTGGTGCCTGTTAAGAATTTAAACTTCGATTTTAATTATAACATCAAAAAAAAAGAGGCTGGGTGCGACCCACACTGATAACTTCCCATTATGCATAATTTGAAAACTTGGCGTTGCTGATATTAATCGATTTGCTTTTGATGCTTAGTAATAACAATATTACTAACAAAAAAATTGTAAGAGATATTGAAGCGGAAAAACAATATTTAGAATTTTTTCTTAACTTTTTGGAATTTTTGTATTTGTTGTAAAAATTATAATTTGATATTCATCAATATTTTATCATATGACAAATGCATTATGTTAAAAAGAAAATACATTTGAAGTCAATAGCATTGCTTGTTGTGATGATATTTAAGCCGAAAAACAATTTTTGACAGTTTTCGGTAAATTTTAGTTTTGGTTTTTAATTTTTCGTACAAAAACTGCCAATTCGATATTTTTCAAAATTGTAGCATATATTATCAATTGTATTTTGTTTAAACATAAATCCATATCGGTAGTTATTCTCGAGATATTCAAGTCAGAAAACACTTTTTACCAACTATTAATGGAATTTTTTGTACTTTTTTATTTTTTGTAAAAAAAACTGTCAATTCAATTTTTTCAAACTTTCATCAGAAAACGAAAAAGGGTATCTCGAACGTACGAACGTACGCACACACAGACATCTCTCTACAAATGACGGATCTAGATTCTAGGGACCTTTCAATTCGACAAATCGGACCGATTACAATATCTCCCTATTGGAAGTTAAAAAAACTTATCTAAAAGAATGTACATTCTTTTTTGGTATTTATTTTTTTGTTGAAGATGTAATGGAAAATTACACAACTTATCATTTTTTCTCAATATTTGCATTTTATAAATATTTTTTTTCGCTTCGAGTGAATTTAATCTAAGATTGAAATTAATGTTTTTGCAGAAATAAGCTACCTTATGAAGAATTCCATGTTTTAATTATTTTGTGAAAAAAGTATACTGAAGATTTTAATTAGCTCCTAAAGATTTGTTGCTTACGAAAAATTTCTCTTGTATTTGATAAAATTATAAAATAGTAATTTTTAACCTTTTTAAATCTATCTAACCCCATCATAGTTTTTATTAAAAAATATATTTAAGTTTATGTAAACTTACTTCTCCATCCATTTTCATAAGTTTACCTATTTTCGTAAGTTTTTTTTTACAGGATCCCCAATTCACATTATAAGGACGTAGTAAGAAATCATCAAAGAAGTAATTTAGTGGAAAAAGAGTATCTCAAGTCTACAATGAATTTTTATTCGTGTTTATTTTAGATGAAGAAACTTCTCCGAAGGAAGACCATACCGAAAGTTCTCGAGATTTGGTAAACATCAAATTTATTTTTAAAACCACTTAAGAAATCAGTCTACCAAAATAAATGAGAATTAAATGCTGGACCATAGATTGCATGGAAATAATGATTTAACATAAAGACAAAATGCTAAGGTTAACATGTTTAACGTTCATCATAATTTAATTGAAAATAAAACATTTCTCATTTTTATGGATTTGATATAAATATTCGACAATCAAGGCTTAAAAAAAAAACCTTTAAAATTTGTTTTCACGATTTTTATTTAACCAAGGACACCTTGATACTCCGAATACGATCCCAACACATTTTACAGATAGACTAAGGGATTGTAGCTTGACATCTTACTAAACCAAATGTTTAAGTTATAGGAACATAAGGGTATTAGCAGAACTTGTTACTGACAATCCTCCTGCCCAAGTTCTCTGGCATTCTGATAAGAGGTTGGGTCATTATTTTTGTCCTTGTCGTTTGTAAAGCCCCATAGTCGTCATACGGAATCAACGCTTGACATATGTATTTTCTGTCTCAGAAGTCACCTGAAATCCCATTTGCTTGCTGAAACCTCGATCCTTTTTTTTGTTGAAAATTTCGGAAGGATGGTAACCACATAACTGAATTTTTCAAAATTCTGAACTTGGCTATTGGCGTATTTACATAGCTTTGGAAAATTAATGAAGTCATTTAGAGCTTTAAAGTCGATCAGAAGATTTCCATTTGCCATCTTAAAATTTCCAGAATTATCTTAAGTAATATGAATATGAGTGGTCTATGGTCGATCTGTTGGGGTGAAAACGAATAATATTTACTGCTTATAGTGTTAAAGAAAAAATATCCTTATATAGAGCTCATAAAGGTGCCTCATTAATTTAACCATTACAAAGGAAGGCCTTTTAGAAGATGAAGCACATAGATCAGACACAACTTAAACCATCCAATCCTGATCATAATGCATGCCCTCTATTAACAAATCTTCACCGTACTTAAGGAGTTGCGATGGAAGTTCATCTGATCCTGCTATTTGGAGTTGCTAAAAATTATCAACTCTTTTCTAATGCTTCTGTGCCTTTATTAACTTTATCTCTTTCTCAACTCAACCCACTTAAATTTTGCACCAATAAAAGGATCCTTAAATTGCACAACTAATCGATAAAAAAGCTGATTATTTTCGAAAAGAAATATAAATTGTGCCCTAATTTATTAAGGACGCATATGTATATCCATTTGATGCTCAAAGTTTGACATTATACCTTGTATGTATTGTATATGCCTTTAAATTTCCAAAAGAATCCTTATAGGTACATATCCTTAACACTTTTAAATCAGATGTTAAAAGCTTCGACGTATTCAAGCACAAAATGTTGTGATTTTCGTAAGGCTCATTGATTTCCTGATGGGAAGGAAAAACGATTGACAAACTTATCGACAAAAAAAAAAAAAAAAATAAACAACAACAACAAAATATGTGTGTGTATACAAACTTCCCTTTGATACAATCGCTCAACTCAACTCGACATTATGCCCTTCCGGTAGATTTAATCGAGAATTATATCACACTCCACTCCACAGGAAGCCTCCTCTGCTTGGGCTTATACTCATAGGGACGTATAGCGTAGGGCGGCCGTATGGTCGTAGGTATAGGCGTATATAAGCCTGCCTAAAGTGTCGGGTTGGTTCTCCAGCTACAGTTCTGATTGGATGATTCGAAATCTGATAGGCGGCCAAATGAGGCGGAATAAGTTTCATAAATAGATTTTGGATTTGTTGTAATGTCATTATCTTGGAATAAGTTGTTTGTAGATTTAATAACATTATGAGGATATGGAATCTGTTTTTTTTTTTTGGTTTTTTTTTGGTGAAGTACAAAAATTATTGACTCGGTTTGAGGCAAATGGTTTTTTGCTTTTAGTGAAATTGAGAATTGGTTTAATGTGTGGCTTTTTCTGCCTCACAGGATAGATAAAACTTTACATGATGATGGCAATGGGAAATATCATCATTAATTTGGTTTTAATGGCGGTCAAGACTCAATAGTGGAGAACTGTAGTTGGGGCCGTCAGTTCTTTCTTAGGTTTTCAAAACCACACCGAATTGGTCATATATGAAGGTATAATAACGAGGAGCTTATATTGGCTTAAATATACATACCTAAGTAAGTTGATAAGGTCAATATTATATTTTGGTAATTGTAAGGGTTTATCATTGAACCTTTTCACTTAGAATTACATTTGATTATAATTTTTACCCAGAGATGCTCAAAAGCTAATAACAATTAAAGGGTGTATCAACATTGAGGAAAGGTTTTCTAGTATATTTGTAGTAAAGTGATGGTAACTCTAGAAACAGGAAACAATTTGATTTCTGACAGATTAAGACAAATGTATCTACAAACGAGAGCAATGCATTTTCATTTCAGAACACTATTTTAAAAGTTCTGAAAGTAAAAAACCATTTCAAAAATCCATTAAAATCCCTTAGAAAATTTGCTGTCAAAAATGTTAAAAACGAGCTGAATAAGTACAGAAGAGTTTGGATGATTGTACAAAAATATCATTAAGAAGTTTTGAAAAAGTACAAAATTCCAGAACAGCATCCTTCGACACAGCAAGTGATAAATTAAAAAACAATCTCAATTTTCATATAAAACCATATCGATTTTTATGTTTTTTTTATGTTTAAATACCTATCCACCAAAATCAAAATGATACAAAAATTCAAAAAAAAACTTCCCTTTGCATATTAAAAATCGATGCACGGAAGCGTGTTACATTGAAATTGCACATTTCGCCGGTTAGAAATTATATATTTCCCTTTTCCTGTTCACAGGACTATCCACTTCCACCTACAAATACAACATGAAGGTCCGTTATAACTGATGCAAATGTGTTCTTCAGAATTTGCATCATTCAAGGACTTTGCAAACAATCCTCAAAACGAATATAATATTTTAATACTGTATTTTTTTTTTTTGCACGGGTGGAGTCTAAGGGAAGTCACTCGTACCTCGAAGGATACGAGTATGTGTTTAATTTGGTCTATCGCAAAAAGGCTGCCAGTTTCCAAATTTTGAATTGAATGTGTGTGTGTGTGTGTTTTCGTTTGTGTGAAAAAGCATTTGAATATAGTTACATGCTGCCGACAAACGTAGGTAGATATATGACCTAGCATTAGTTACACTTTTCAAAAGTTCAATGCAAACACTTGAGCATCATATAAGCTTTTCGTTTCCATTTTATAGACTTCACATAGTTGGTATTAACCAAATGGTACCTATCTTTGTATAGGTATGTGTGTTGTGCACACACCTATCTAAAAATAATTTTCAAGGAGTTTTTCCATCATATTCAACTCTGTGTGTGTTTTTTTTTTTTTCAAAACCTTGGTCAACATGATGATGTGTTTTTTTTTTAAAAAAAAGGAAAAATGTTTGCATTTCCAGTTTTGGTCAACAACACTATACCAACCTAACCTATACCTTCAAATTTGCTTTGCCTTTGCTCTTTTAGTTGTTAAACTTTTGCAAAATTTCAACAAGATACACATCACACAAATTAGTTTAATTTAATTTAAAACTTTGCGTTTGTTTTGACTAACCTGAAAACTGATGGCAAAGAGAGAGAGAGACAGAGAGAGAGAGAGAGAGAGAGAGAGAGAGAGAGAAACAGAAGGAAATAAATTTTTAAGTAGCCAGACAAAAGTTTAAATTAAAAAAAAAGATGCAACAAGTTCATGATATCACAGCAGCTTAAAAACTGCTTTTTTAACATAATGTTTTATTAAAATTTATGAAGTTTTCGTATGAAGTATGTTTTAATGTCATAAGAATTAACTAGTTAAATATTTTCTTATTTAAAGAAATTTTTAAAAGAAGTGTTTATGACAATGATTCGAAACAGAATTAAGTAAACCATTTCTGATTCCTTTTTTAGGTCAAAACACCACAACTTAATTCAATTAATTTTTGGCTTAGATCAAGTTTGTTAAAATTGACTTGGGGTCTAGTCAAAAAGATTGACTGATTTTCGAACTGAAGTGACCAATTATTGTTATACTTTTAAGCAATGGAAATTCTTAAAAGACCATATTACCTTAGCAACTAAGACTATCAGGTGATACAACACAAATCAGAGGGATAGATAAAACGAAGAACATACAAGAAATTCAAATGATATTGAATGATGCAGAGACGATATTGAAATTCGATTTTGACGAAATGAAACCAAGTAGACAAGACTAGCAAAACTCTTTTGGTGTTCCATTTCCTAATATTAATTGCGGTTCTTAGAAATTACTAATTACTTAAGAACTTTAACGACAGATAACACTTTTTTTGAAGGACTAATTGCAGGTTGTCTATTGTTCAAGGATATTAATTGATTGGATTGGTTTGAATGATAAATTATGATTCTGAGACCTCGATTGAACATCAGTTAATTCATCAAAATCTGTGAGCTTACAAAGCTGAACCACGACACAAGTAGTCCTCAATGTATTAATATACCACCATATCTCAATTTTTTCGCGGACTTATCAAAAGCATTAACCCTTTTTAATGACGAAACGCAAACATTGCAAACATTACGTAGAGAGTTTCCACCACTCCTGGAAATCGAATCAACATGTTTTCATTTATAGCTAAACTTAATTTCTTATTCACGCATACATACCTACGTATAGTAAACGGAGTTGTAGCTCTTATATATTATATTCCATTAATATATCCTTTTCAAAAAGAGAACGAATCCTTTTGGGGATTTGTTAAACTTTGATAAAACAAAAACCATATCATTGCTGCCATTAAGGGAGCATCATCTTCTTCGTACTCGAATATCGTTTGAAATTTATGTCGGTCACTGACTACACTACTTATAATTTCATTCCTATATTTTTGTGTTAACCCCTTGTCCCTCTGTCTGAGTCTGAGTCAGAGTCAGAGTCACAGTGATGGTATAACTGCTGTTATGTGCAACAGTAAAAGAAACTATACACAACCATCAGTTATGACGTAAAATCCATTTTGTTATTACATCTGGGACCAACACAATATGCTGAAATTCAAAACAAGGCAAGAACCGACCGAGATCCTGAAGGAAAAACCAACCATCCAGTTATAGCCTTAAGCCTGGGTAATGGGTATGAGTTTAAAGGAGTTGAAAAGGGAGACGAGTTTCCAGCATGAAGACATCTGTTCGACAAGGATTTATGAAAGTATATAGTTATAAATTTATCCATTTGGATGAAGGAAGGACAGAAGACAGTATTTACTCACCCTCCCCGCCCCCTACATCTGACACCCGTCTTCATCCTTGCCTTTGAGGTATCCCTGCTGCTGGTGGTGGTGCTAACTCTTTCTTTCTCTTAAACCGCATAAGTGCAAGGATCTCAAAACTTTCTTAATACTTTTACTTCAGTTCTGTCTAGAGGACTATAGAGAAGTCATCAGAGCAGAGGGCGAGGAAAACTCTTATAGCCACCAACTCCCCGTTCATTGGTTGTTGTCCAAAACGTGTGTCATTCGCCCAATTCTACAGTTATTACTGCAAATTCGAAAACTAAAGGTTTTTAAGCTCGTTCAGTCGTCGTCACCACCAACAAAGGATTCTGTTTGTGGTTTTCGCTGGGAATAGCTGCTGTCGTCATCGTTGTTGCTGTAATCGAACCAGAAAATGAGATGAAAACCCAAACCTAAACCCTACCACCGGGAGAAGAGTCAACTTGACTGCATGATGGCAGAGGAGCACAAAACTGAACTGCACAACCAACAAACCTGGCCTGCACATAATACTGCCCTCTGTTCAACCAGCACACATTACAGCAGTAGTTTTGGTTGAAAAACTTTGCCAAATGGTCCACTTAAAAGTTGTTGCACAATTACGATTGTGTTCTCCACACACATACACACATACACATATTTATAGACTATAGACAAAAATACTAAAAATATAAATTCAAATAACAATAAGGTTTCGTCGATATGCTTGCTGATGATATGGCCAAGAACTTGGAGCACATCAACATCAAGGCAAGGCAAGGGAAGCAATTTGGAAGGAGTGTAGTTTCTATAAACCCTATACGTTACGTACCCAAACCAAAAGTATACGAGTAGTGGAAACTGGACGAAGAAGCGAAGAAAGAACTTCCAATTTGAATTTTCAGATGCAACAAAAGGGGAATTAGAAAATCGAAATCGATCAATACTCGTAAAGTATTGGACTCGAATGCGATGGTATAATGGAATTCATTCAAGTGGGCATACGTAATGCATTCCAAGTAGATTTGATTCCAATTAATTTTGTTATAGACTCGATGAATCAAAGTTTTGAAGGAGGACCAAAATATAAATCTAAATCAGATTCCCAATGATGGGAAAATGCCGAAGTTACTCATATATGTGGAAACTTAAGATACACTGACACACACATGTTGGTTGGTGGAAGATATCCTCTTCTAAAAGGTGCGCACTTGTACGAGTGTCTGTGTAAATCGATCCATTTATTACAAAATCAACAATCTGACATAATGGGATATCTCTGACAGCTGCGAGGGGAAGTGGCAACCCTTAAATGTCCGAATAAAATTATTATGTCAAAGTCATGTCAAATAACTTCAGTTTATTCAAATTTAGATTGTGCTCTCGTGTGTGCGGAATTACAACTATCTATGTCTTGGGAAGGCCCAAGCCTTTGAGAGTTTCATGTCAAACAAAATAATTTTGCACTCGATTTGACGAGATTTCGTAATCGTATAATCTAATTGCCAAAATCCAAAATTATTCATATGACAATTATGCAATCAGTCAAAGTTTACTTCTGAGTGAGCGATTTTTCATCATTCGAATGTGGTTACGCTCTCCGCTGGGGGGAACCGATATTTTATACATAATTTACAAAAAAATTGTAACTAACATCGATGTTTTTTCGAAAATTTTCAGTCCTTTTCGATTTTTGATTGGATTTTGATTCCATATTTTTTTAAAACAGAGGAAAAATTTTAAAACCTTTGTGGAAAACTAAGTTATATTTAAAAGTTCTTGTATTAAATTGATTGTACTCTTAAAACTCAAAATTTTAATTCTCAAAGTGAAAATTTGGGAATTTTGTAAATGTAAAATTTTTAAGGCAATTTAAAGCTCTAAAATTGTTGCACAATATTTTTGCATAAATTTACTCGATTAACACATAATTTAAAGCTGTTTTTTTTTTGGAATTCGAACTGAGTTTTTTCTACTTTTCTTAAATTTTTTTTTTGTAAGAAAACAACAACTGAGCAAAACTAGTTTTAAATATTTATGGTTTTTGAGTCCTCAACTAAGAAAACAGTATTTTTTAATTGTAATACCTTTTTGAAGACCCTTTTTTTAACTTTAACTTTCATTTCAAAAATCAAGCTTTGGAGTGCTATGGGAACTGAAATACATATGAAGAAAGTAAATTTTTCAATATTGATGTATAAAGCGTGTGTTTTTAGAGGTGTGGTTTTTACTCTAGAAATACTTTTCGGAGTTGGTCTTTTTGAGAGCTGTCACTAGATTTATGCTCAGTTTGGTTTGCTATTTAATAAATGAATAGACTAACACCTGAACAACATTTGCAAAATTTCGTACCGCTTTTACTATAGTGGACAATCATCAGAGACACCTTAAAGTACACCCGAAGAGACTATTGATACTTTGAAGCAGAGTATCGAAAAAGACCCGATTGAGACAATCCACTTTATGGAAGATTTTGAGGAAGGATCTTCGTTAACTGGTTTACAAAAATTCCAATTTGTGCAAGAATTGAAACCAAACGACTATCAAGCGTCGCATGTTCGGTGAATAGACTCAAAACGAGATGGCCACCGATCCCGATTTTCACAAGAAAATTTTGTTCAGCGATTAAGCTGAATGGGTAAGTTAAAAAATAAAATTAAAGTCACTGTTTGGTATGCTCTATCGGCAGAGAGAATCATTGGTCCACTGAACTATTTTTTTGGGGTTATGTAAAGTGGTGATAAGCCCGAGACGATTGAACCCTTGGAAGATAATATACAGCGCGTTTTCTTCTGACATACAAAAAGTGGTCGAAAATTGGTATTCCCGTCTTGGGCATAACATTGAGTTTTGTGTCTCCTTGAAAAACACCCTTTAGTTAAGTTTTCTGTCATGTCCTGCTATCTAGAGCTAGGACTTAACTTGTATCATCAATAGATCAAACTAAATGTGCATTAAGTACAGTTCACTGATTTGGTCCTTTCTGGATTTCTGAATGAACACACTTTCAAAATTTGTCTTATTTCTATAGAAATGTACATCACTGATAAAACACAATTCAATTTCTTTTCTGGAAACAATTCTACAGTATATAAATGTCATATTACTTATTAGTTATTATTGTTCATAAAATTTGTATATAGAATGCTAGATATTCTCGAAATGCTGTACTTATTGTATCAAGTTTCTAATCACCTTTAAAATTAATTTCTGATATTTCAACTTTTTTCCAAATTGACCAAAGTTCAAGAATATTTCACTTGAATCTTCAAAATTTGAAGAATATGTTAAATGTCTCTTATCATTGATCCAACTACAAAATGGACAACGAACCATAAGAAAACAAAACGTTACAGACAGAATTAAGGCCATCTTGTTTAAATGTACTGTTAGCTTTGTGCTTTTAGAATAATATAGAATATTTTAATATTACTGTGTTCGAAAATCTTTTGAACCTAAATACAATCAGAAAAACAAGTAAAATTAAAAAAAAAGACAAAGTCCAAAGTTATCTAATATTGCAAAAACATTGCCCATAAATTTCAACTTGAAATCATGTCAAATTCCTTGCTTGAGGTAGGTATTCGAAATAATTCACACAATATTCACACACTGCCGGGATTCCATAGAAAATCCTTTCGAACCAAACTATATCCCACAAAATGCTTACAAATAACCTCACTCATACTTACACAAAAAAACACATACCCCTCACCACACTCCACCTTTCTTCCCCAACTATCACTGCATTGAAAAGGATATAGCATAAAGGATAGGAAAAGATATATACGATATAAAAGTAAAGGATAAGAGGCAGTATAGAATATTATATGTAGTTGGTAGATGTAAATATGTACGTGTATTAGTTTAGCAATTTATTCCGTGAATTTTCAAAAGAAATTCCCAGACAACAGGTGAAAGGATATATTAGAAGTTATTTGCAAAAGAAATTTCACCAAACGACAAATGACAATAGACGACCAACATAACAACAACAACTACGACAACAGCAACATCAGGATAGTTACGAGTAAACGTACACAAGGATATTTTTCATTCCATAAAGGTACTAATTCTCCCAGGGTAGTTCTTTTTCATTTTGACCAAGTTTGCCATCAGAGAAAATAACCAACCCAACCCTCCTGAAGGAAGAACCCGGAACCGGAGGTATTGGTATCCCTTTTTCTAAAAAAAAATATACATACTCGTATAATAACCAAACAACATAAAGTATTTAGTTTAGTTTTCGTCCTTTTTTCGTTTGAGTGTTTTTTTTTTTTTTTGTTTTGGGATGAAGAAAAACTAAACTGCATCTAAATTCCAATTCCGGTGATTTAGTACGTTTGAGGTGTGGAATTTTGAATATTTGTTGAGGTTGTAAATTGAGAGTGCTGTCTTTTGTCTTGAGACTGAAATATGTTTCCAAAGTAGAGTTGACGGCAGCAACGACGACGACGACGAGAACCTATCAAGAATGCGGATTGGATGTAACCAACTTGCGTGACAATATATCTACCTAACCTATACAGTATACACCCCACAAACACACACACCTCTTTTACCAACGTATATGTACGTACAAAAAACCGTCAACACGTCTGCTTAAAGTGGCGTTGCATGTCCTGGAAGGAATTTTGTTCTTGTTTTTTTTTGTTTTTTTTTTTAACGCCACTGACATTTACTCTCGCACTTTTGTGTACTTAATCATTTTGTTTCACGTATATAAGGTATATTGTTTGCACGACAGTTTTAACGGTGATTTTATGGTAAGATTGATGGTGTAAATGAAAATAGTGTGAATGTGGCGCAAGAAAGTATTTTGTTTTGCAATTACGAGGAAATGAACAGAAAATTAAAACCGAATTAATTAAACATACAAAATCGAGGAGGTGTAAGAATTACCTACATTGAGGTTAAAAATTTGTCCTTTAAGTAAAAATGTTAAGTCAATTTGTTCGTTTAAATTGTGCTTGGGTAACGATTTATAGAAGCACAAACATTTGATTGACCTACTAAATTTTGGTAATTAATCAAAATATTTAATTGCGTCGTCATTCAATTCAGGCTTTCCTTTTGCTGAAATAAGTTGACTACAAATTTCATCAAAAATATGTACCTAGTGTTACAACAATATTACGAAGAACCTTGGTATTTCGGAGCCTCGAAGTGTATTTCCAATCCACTGCTAATTCCGCACCTTCGTATCCATACTAATATTATAAATGCGAAAGTAACTCTGTCTGTCTGTCTGTCTGTTACTCTTTCACGCCTAAACGTCTGAACGGATTTTGTTGAAATTTAGTATGGTGATAGATGATAACCTAGAAATGGTCATAGGCTATAAATAATCACGCCATCGTTCTTAGGGGGTAGGCAGTGGGCAGGTAACTAAATTGAGTTAGTGATTTTTAGTCGTTTTTGTTGGGACTTTTGCTCTTCCACGCCTTGACGTCTGAACGGATTTTTATAAGACTTTATTAATTTAAAGATAGGATCCTAGGCACGGACACAGGCTTTTTACCGGGGGCAAATACCTCATTCCCTCGGAAATCTAGCGTGATAGTGTCAGGTTGATTAGGTTGCTTTGGAACAAATTTTGATGTGAAGTTGAGAACCGGAACACGATAGTGGGACATTGTTGCAGGGGGACTTACAGCCGGGAGAAAACAAGAAATCTTATGCGGATGAAGTCGCGGGTAAAAGCTAGTAATATTATAAATGGGTTCCTGATCTGTTCGCCCATATACCTACCTATAGCTCATCGTTACAGATACGTTTAGGCCAGGACACCAGTAAGATGTTTCGAAGACACCTATTAACGAAGGTTTGCAGCTTCCTGGTTATTGTTGTTGTTATTTTGCAGGTGATGCATCCATACAGTAACAGTCGTAGCTTTGTGTTCAAGCTGAGAGATTTATTCCCCCAACATTTGGACAGCGCAGCGTTCCAAACGAAGCCATTGCTTTCCCGATCCCGATACTACTGGCGATTTCTAGTTCGGTTCCTACTTTAATATCGACGATACTTGCAAGGTATTGTAAGCTCTGTACTTTCTTTATTAGTTGTTTAGGAGCGGATGAGTTAGTCCTCCCATGAACACCTAATCAAAACCATATTTTGCTGAATTTTGGATTGATAATTTTTGGCCAAAATCATTTTAAAAAACAGGGTCTAATTCACCTACAAGTTTAAATTTATCGATTTTTCTGTTTTTGACCATTCTGTGTTTGATATTCGAGGTAGAAAATTTTGATCATTAAAAATTCAGAGCTATCGGATTTAACGTAATTTCAAATAAATTATGTTTTAAGATACTTTTAAACATTAATTTGTGTCGATTTTTCTTCAGTAACCTACATTCTTCTGTTTTCCTTTTTCTTCAATTTAATGTGTTTTTATTTAAACTTTTGATTACAAAATTTAATGATATCCCCTGAAAAATAAATTCCCTGAAAATCCTTGTTATTGATATTGATACTCTTGGTTCCATCATTATCATCATCATCATCATCATCATCATCAGTACAAAGAATCTTCTTTCACTTTATGGGCTGTTTTATTTTTTCAATAAAGTAATGTGTCCTTTTATACAAAAAGTAGGTAAAGGAAAGTAAAGGTAAGGTATATACATATTTACCTATATTGTAAATTCCTTTATTCTTGGATCCATTAAAATTCACCAAACAAACATCTGGGAAATCAGTTTTTCTCTCCAAATAACGGTAAACATCCAGAAGAGATTTTCCCCAAAAGAAAAAGCCAACAAAAAAAAATAATAATAATAATACCCAATCAGAAGGATATCGACAACGAGATAATGAACAAAATGATAAACAGTAGGTAGTACTCCTCCAGGATCACAAGGCGTACTCTCTCGTACCCCAACCAATTACATTGTATTATTTTACAGTAAACAGAGAGTGTAGAAGGTATCACATGTCGATGTATATGTATTTTGGAATTGTATTTTGAGTTAGAATAGAGCCGTGAACAATAATATTAAACAGTATCAACAACGACAGTCCTTAGTTGTTCTACTCGTGTGACTTTCAGTTGAAAAAATAGAGCGGATTTAGACAGAGGTGAAATGGAAAAGTCAAGTTAGGTGTTAGATATTAAGGGGCTCCAACAAGTGATGAAGATTTTCGGCCCTACTCTTACTTCAAAATCAATTAAGCGAGGACATGAACCTCATTAAATTTCATTTGGATAGAATGAGTAGTTCCTGAGATACAGAACATTAAAGATCTCAAACCCATGACTGATTGATTGACTGAAATGTTGACTGACAGATCAAAATGTTGAAGCACCTTAGAATAAAGTATGGTAGACATTTTATTGTTAAGAAAGAGACAATACAAAACTTGCTATTTTTGGGGCGTGGTTTAAATCAAAATGAGTACCTACTTCTAATTCTTGTAAAACGATAAAATTTCAAAAATAGGAAGAGTTGAAGGAAATAGAAGAACTTGGCGTGTTAAAAGATCCCTTTAATTTCCAATTCTAACAATTCTGGCAGAAATGGAAATCTACAATAGCTTATTGTCAATTTTGGCTCATATCCAATTGTGTCAAAAATATGCATCCTTTGTTTGAGTGTGCTTCTGCAATACTCATTAATTTTTTGGGGTAACAATGTTTCGTAATGGTCACACAATGGTCACAAATAGCTCAGATAAAAAAAAAAGTTACATTTCGACAGTCAAAGACTTGACATAAATTAAAATCGGACCATCATGACAAAATGAACTGCCAGTAAAAAACACCAAAGCAATAGCTCTTCCTGTAGGGCAAACAGTCGTCCAATTCCGGGACTGGTTGGTGCCCTTCGGGGATCATTATTCTTAAAGTTTCTGATGCCGAACATCCGGCTTCAGCAGAACAGAAACAGCAACTACAGCAACAAAAACAACAACACAGCAATAGAATAAGAGACTGCATGTAGTAGGAGCCGTTTTATATTTCACATCATTCACTGGAAACCGAATGGGTGGATTGGGAGTGAATTACACATTGTGCCATCGATGAATTCCCAGCACGTTTGTGCAAAATGTTTTCCTATAAGCGTTCATGAGACCCGTGGGCTTGTCGCGCGCGATATCATGATTGTCCCTTGCAAACACTCCAGATCCCAGATCCAGATCCCAGACATTTAACAACATCCAGAGACGAGGAACGACGACGAGGCGACGCACGACGACGACGACGACATGGCGATGGGTACAACGACAAGAAAAACAACAACAATAACAACAGCAACAACACGAACGAAGCGAGAAGAGAAATTGGAGCATAACATTTGTCCTGTAGTCAGCAAAGTCACACCAAGAAGGCAAAAGGACCTCGTTTTCTTCACTTCATTGTTTGCTAACTTTTCGCTTCCGCTTAGCACACACACTCGTTGTCGTAGTCATACTCATAGTCGTCTTCCTACTTCCTCGTCCTGGATGTCGTTGTCGACGTACGACATCGTCATCACCGTCGTCGTCGTATAATTCCCTGATGTTATTTCACCTTTTGTATAATATTCCTCTTTCTATTTACAGTTAAGGACTTTATGGCGAATCACTTTTCATTCACTAGGTGATAATCTGATAAGGACCATTTGGGGAGACAATGATAGTACCACTACCAGTATGAGTGGCGATATGCTCTCGACTCTTGAGTGAAGACGAGAAGAAATATGTTGACAAGACGGTAGGTTGTTATCTTCATTTTTTTTTTTTTAATTTCAAAATAAGACGAAAGGTTCTTTCCTAAAAATTAACTAATTAAATCTTTCGTGTGAGGATTGGGAAATCGATTGTTAGAAAATGATAAGAATCATTTAAGTAATAATTAAAAAATTGATTTAAATTTTTAGTATTTCAATTTCTAGATTTTGTAAATCAAAAGACCTTCGTCAAATTCTGGCCAATCAGAGGTGTTCATAGTTTCTTTAAAAACCCATTACTAATATGTGTACTATTGTTTCAATCCAAAAATAAGTGTTTTGAGAATTTTCGTTGGTAATTTTTTAAATTCAATTTCAGTCCTGTTTTAATTTACAACTAAATGTTAATAGATTTAAAGACTTAATTCTTTGGCTGTATAAAATTTGGACGACCATGACAATTCTTTTGTTAGCCTTGTCACGGTCTTGTGAAGGTCAGTATCAACTCGGTATTGGTATTTGTTTTGCCTCGTATTTCAGAATTTCGTTTTGTTTCGAGTTTTTCACAGTATTTGTAAATACCTCATAATTTTTCCCAAATGTCATTTCCAAACACTAAAATCGCTCTTTTTTTGGAACAGTAGTGGTTTTAAAAAATCAGTTTTGTCTTAAGAAACATTCTGATTTTCTTAGACGATTTTTTATTTTCTTGATTTCAAGAGACGCAGTCGATACTCTTCTCGTTACTCGTTATCGTCAGACAAGGAGAGTGTTATGTCAACTATTAGTTTTTTTTTGAAGTAGCTATTTCCTTTTTTTTTTCAAAATGCAGATGGAAAATTCTCCTAAGATTTATTGTAACCTGGAAGAATTTTCTGATGAAATAAGTTTTTGAGGAAGATGTCAATCATCTTTATCTTTGATATATCTAAGGTCCCGGAATTTGTTTTCTAATTCAAATAAATTTCGAGTGAAAGGATTTAACTTTCTATACTCAGAAAAAGGAACGATACCAAGAGAAACTCTAAAATTAGTAAAAATTTACTATAAAATTGTCATGACCAAAAATGTCTATGTCAAAATTTTTTCTAAGAAAAATAAAGGTGAACCTTTTATTCATGACTATACTGCTGTTTCCAGTATCGATTTATTATTTCAAAATATATTATTCGAAATTATTTAGGTTTAATTATAAAGTCATACTAATTTTTCACCTATGAGATCTTTCGGGTCATTCCACATGACACCTGGGTTCCGTTTAATAAGGACATATTTAGAACTGATAAATAGAAACCTGAAATGTGACTATTCTTTACAATATTAATAATTTACCAACTGATTTGTATGAAGCTACAAACTAGATTAAACTTTTTTGTATTTTATAGATCCTTGCAACAAGTCCAATTGTCAATTTGTGGTAAGGTTTAAATCATTCCCAAAACTATGGCTAGAAACACATAAGTGCTTTCTTTCAAATCCACAAGGACCAACAATCAAAAAAAAAAAAAAATAAGATAAGAACTTTTTCCCGAAAAGGGTTTCCACCATCGACATTAAACAGTTCATATGTCACTTTTCCATATAATATGAGTTCAACAGCATCATTCTAAGGATCAACTTCTTTATTTTTCATATGAAATAGGTTCGTATCCAAAAAAAAACCTAAAATAAATAAACTTCTCAAAACTTAACGTTAACCTTTGTGCACACGCACACCACATCAATGTATTGTGTATCATGCCTAAACATTGTAAATGACCATTGGATGGAAAATTAATGTTTCCTTCTCTCCTTTCCTCTTTTCTTCTTCGTAAAAAAGAAAGCAAAATAATAATAATACATGTAAAAAGGTACCAACCTACTTTCTATATAAAAATAAACTTTTCTCTTCAAGCCCCCGAAAACATTTTTGGCCATAATATATACGAAAATAAGAAGGACACACTGAATGTGAATATATATCCCCCTCCCCCCAAAATGGATTCCAATGAAAAAGAAATTTGTTTCTCTCAGTTAGAGCACATGGTGATGACGGGATAAATGCTCTGACATTAAACTTGATGAAAACAAGAAAAGTTTTATTTTTCCCTTAAGATCCTTTTACTTTCTTCGAGAGTCCCTGCCACCATGTCCCCCACAAAATGCCCGGCCAGATGTAGTGGTTTTACAGGAACAAACCATAAGCAATTTTTTTTTTTTCCATTTCGTCCTTCATATGAATATACAAAAAATGCGTTCTCCTTTTCTCTCATTCCCTCACTTTCTTCGTCTCTTTCTTTTTTTGTATATTTTTTTAAAAGAATTTAGCTAATAAACATTGAGGAGCTAGGTTTTCTTGATATTGTGATGTTTTTCTCGTTTATTTTTTTTTATTTCAGGGAGGGGGGATAAAAAGTTCTTTTTCAGACCCCAATTGGTGAGTATGCAAGCGGGAACAGGGCCTGATTTATACATAAGAAGAAGACGAGGCCCGTTTAAACTTAAGTAGTGATAACTCTCTTTTAATTTTGTCAGTTTTTTCTGTCTTTTCTGATCTTATGATGAATATAAGTGAAAAGTCCTCATCTTACTCAAGTACTATAAATAAAGTCCAAGTATGTACTTAAGTTACTGTTTAAAAATATAAAGTCCTGCTCAAGGTCCTGAAAATCTTTTCAGATTCATGAAAGTCTGCATAGATTCGTGAAGTACTTGCCAAGTTCGTGACTTACTACTTAAGAATTTGAGTACATAAATTTAATACTTGAAAAATGTTTATACTTATGTATGTTTCTGGAAGAGTAGAGTAGTAAATTTAAGTTAAAACTCAGACACATTACTCTATTCACTCCTTTGATACATGTATGTATGGGCTAGGTACTCAAAGTACTCAAGTATTTCAAATGCTATTGAAGTAAGCCTTAACCTTTTCAAATATTGCAAATATATACTTGAAAAAATATTAATATTTTTCTTACACGTTATATTAGTAATCTACTCCTAGTAATTCTACTTGATATACTCAAGTATCAAGTGCCAACTCTATTTCAATATTAACAAATCTAATTTCGGTCTCTTATTAAATAAGATTCTTAAAAAGCTGAGCACAAGTTCTGATCCGGAAGATTAATCTGTAAAAAAGTCTTGAAGTACTTCTTTAGTTCGGTAAGTTCTACTCAAGTACTTGAAAATCTGATACATGGAAGTTATACTCACTTTGGGAAGTAAATCGATGTTTAAATTCGAACAAGCATTCTTCACTCGAAATACTTTAAACACTGCTCAAGTACTTAAAATTCTTCTCAAATCCCACTAAAGTTTTTTAATATCAGGTACTTGGTACTTGTACTGAAATAAAATACTTGGAACTTGTTTTTTAAGTAACGATATAACGTCACTGATGTTATGTTTCTTGTCATACTTACTTGTACTTCACTGACATATGTATAGGTACTTAAGTACCCTACGAGTCTGACATACTCCAGCCCTGGATTGAAGGCCATATACTTACATTATGTGCAGGAAGAGTATAAATTAATGGTGTTGGGAGCTTAGCCGTTGTGTAAGTGGTGATTTTCATGTTGATGTTGATGTGTTTCGGGTTCGTCTGGTGTTTTTGTTGTTTTTTTTTTTGAAATTTAGTGCGGGTGAACCTGATGGACTCCAGTATAAGCATTGGGAGAGATGGGAGGTGTAGAAGGTGCATTAGCTTAAGCAAAAGTAGATCTAAGGATAACAAATAAGGTTAGGTACATATTTAACAATGAAGATGGTAGATATATAAGATAGCCTGTTAAAAGCTCAGGCAGGTGGATGATAATTTAACGCCATCGCCATCAGCATGCTCAATGGAAAGTCATCATTTTTAAAATCGTCATAAAATTTCAAAAGAAAGGTGCAAAATATTTTGTTTGTGTGGAAATATGCATATACCAGCAAAATGTAAGTTTTATGTGAATTAGAAAAGTGAAATAAAGAATGACGTGTAATTAAAATTGTTTTTTAGACTCAAAAACTTACAAAAATGGTCTTAATGGTTTTTATAGTAGGGATAGGGAGAGGTGTAATTTTTGAGGGAATCCATATTAACCGTGCGTTCTTAAGGACAATTTCAGGATTTTTCGAGTTTTGGAGTGCTCTACTTCAAGAACTACTTATGCTATGGATTCGAATTTAGAGCTGTTCAATGTTCATGTCCCGAACTAACTTCCCAAATATTCGGTATTTTAATTTTTAGTTCTAGAACTATCTTGATATATCAATGGTATATCAAATGATATTGTTAATCTAAATTTCTCATTTTCAAAATCCATAAAACCAACGCAACGTGCATAAACTTTATCTCAAATGTGCCAAATTTTCTATTTATTAAATTCCTTATACAATCCTTATTCTATACACACACATAAGCCACACATGATCCCCTTACCCATACTATTGCATATAAATTTACAATCAAAATTAAAACCATTTACAAGCTAAAATAGCTTCAAAACATACTCGACATCTTCATTTTAATAATGAGCAACTCAAAATAAAACAGCTTCATATAAAATATCTTATGTGAAATATACTTCCTAATAATAGCAACAAAAAACACATAAAAAAAAACAACAACAAAAGTTCAACAAAGTCATAACAACTTTTGTGTAAAATTCATTCAATATGAAATTTCATTACTTTGCCATCGTCCCCCTTACCCCTCCCCCTGACACTTCTAAATCACTAAAACGTTTAACTTTGATGGCATTTTACAAAAAGAACACAAGTTTTAATCATTTTATCCCAGAAACAACCTCAACCCTCAAGT
The DNA here is from genome assembly GCA_905146935.1 of Scaeva pyrastri. Lineage (NCBI taxonomy): Eukaryota > Metazoa > Arthropoda > Insecta > Diptera > Syrphidae > Scaeva > Scaeva pyrastri. Next base: position 5,134,741 of record LR989929.1, on the reverse strand, counting down.
GAGTCACTTTTCTGAGAAACTAGAGGAGGATTCAAAGGAGGAGGAAGAGTATCATCTTTACCTACGCTATCACCATCACCATCATCATCCAGCTAAGCCTAAGAGTGTTGCCTCTTCACTTCAAAAATCCACACCCAAAAGTTTTGTGCCCAATTTGCCGTCATTAAAATAAGCAACAGCAATAGCTCGCCTTTTAATTTCCACTTCTTGTATATAGCCATCATGAGATTACAATTTAAAACGCACATCCTTTCCTTTTGATGATGGGGCGGGCGGGGATTAAGGAGATCCAGCAGAGAACATGGAACATGGCACAAGGATCAAGCATCAAGGCATCATTATTTGTGTCAGAGAACCAGAACAGAGAGTTCTATTTCCTCCTTTTGCCTTAAATGTGTTTCCTTGGAAATTTTAATAGTTTCTCCCGGAAGCCAGGCTAAGCTGGTTTGTAGCTGGTTTCGTGGTTTGGTATGCGGAGACTTGAGAGGAATTTAGAAAATCTCAGAGATTTTCACCTTTTTTCTTTTTTTCTGTGTGTGTGTTTTCTTTCTTTTTTTCATTTTTGTTTCGTCACACTATTGAAGCTTGAAGAAAAGGTAACATCAGTGTTGAAGGATTCACATGGATGAAATTCTTTAGGAGGATTTATTCCAAATGATATAGAGACGAACGACGACGACGACAAGGATGACGATGATGAGATAATGATGATGATGATGAGAACGAGGACGACGATGAAACCAGAAAAACATGGGAAGAATTTCAAGCCCAAAGATGCTCCATGTGGCTGGGATCTTAGGTTGGATTATGTGTCAAAAGAATACCTTAACCTAATGTGACGTTATAGAATAAGTAAATTGAGGAAATCTTATTAAGGACACTAATACCCCAAAAGTAGCTCTCTAATACAGAAATATAAGTCCTCGTTTTATTTTCAATTTTTAATTACAAAAATGCATTCAACTCGAAAATGTCCAACTCATTTGTTAAATGCACGTGCTCTAATTCTGAGAGTGTGACTCTGCAAACGTATACCAGTACGAGTACGAGTACGAGTATTATGCCCGAAGGATTTCCACAAAAGGATTTCGAAAAAGTTTCTTAAGAAAATGAGGACGTGCTGTACTTATTTTTACTAGTATATCTATGTTAGTATGTGTGAAGATTTTAATTTCGCTAAGTTCGAAACAAATGGAATTTAATTTAAAAATTTTATTTAATGAAAAACAAATGGCATCCAATTCGGAATTCACGAAGGTATAGTCGTACTCCGTCCTGCTGTTGCAACAAGGAATCTATGTTATAATATGCAATGTGCCTTAAAATTAAATGTTTACATCCTTGAAATTTTAGCAAGACACTGGGTTATCTGGGTCACACGATATTTAGGTCGGTCCCTGCCCGGTGAAAACGGGAATAGCATTTTTTTATGATTTCCTAATGGTGACCTTATTTAGGAACAATATGGAATCTAGGTTTTTGAGGTTTGACTCCTGAGAGTTGTTGCTCTTTTTGTACCACGTGTATAATTATTTAGAAAAGTCCGAAAGTTGTCAAATCTCATGATTAAATGGTGTGATCTGAAATTCAGAGTATGATTATCAATTCCTATAAAAAATTAAATAAATACTTTCAAAATGTCAGAAACTAAGATCACACTGGAATTATTGTTCTAAAGCATGAATAAGTATTTTAGAATTTTAACATCATTCACATAAATCATGCACAAAGAGTACTTGAACACGGACGCTTTATCGATTTTGTAAATGAAATTAAAACTACAGGCCCTAAGTGCCAACCTTATGGCATTAAACAAATAACCTTGAACCAATGTGATCTATAGTGTTAGTATGATTGCAGTGTCATTTTACAAAAATTTTCACTTTCTTAATTCAAAAATCAAAACTTGGTGTAAGAGTTTGTCAAACGTCAAACTGAAGTCAGTCAAAATAAGGCTTAAAGTAAAGAACTTTTTCAAATATTATGTCAATGGAATTTTGTCATAATTAATTTTAAAGTTCATGTTTTTCAAGTAAGTTGTCAAATAGACAAAATTTTTTGAAAGTATCATCACATTTTTCAATAATTATAGTATCACACCTCTATCGAAAATATTGAATTATAATCCTGAGATCATGACTTAGAACCTTATAAGTTTTAAAAACAAAGCGTTAAGGACAAAACTTATTAAGTTCCAACTAGCATTCAATTTCAGATTTTTTTATTTTTTTCTTGCACTTACTGAATGTAATTAATAATCTTTAAATTTGAAAGTCTCCTAAGTATTCATTCAAAACCAAATCAACATGTTATAAAAAACCGTCATACAAAATCAAGGAACTCGCTTCTCTCTACTTAAAGTATTAATTTTAGATTGTTTTCCAAAACTGTCAGTATTGATTTTTGTGTAATTGTTATTGAAAAATGGTTGGTCACTGAAAATTCATTTGAAAGAGTTTTTAAAAAACTTTTATGCATATTTCTTTTAAACTAAAAAACTACAGAATTTAATTTAACACCAAAATATTCCCATGTCAAAGGCTCAAAAACCTCAGAGCCAATTGATAAATACACAATAAATTGTTTCTGCCCTAAGGACACCCTCTTCATCATGTCCTTTTTTTTTTGGTTATAGAAGGTAAACCAAATCAATATGGAATTATTATTTATATACAAATTTGTCTTCGATGGATATCCTTAAGGTAAACGTTAAACAAACATGATGGTGGTAAATCAGTTTTGAGTTTAATCTTCCTGATTTCCGGTTAAAATCACATTCAGCATGAACAAAGGAAACATACTGTCTGTATACTGTTATACTATTCGATTGAAGGATATATTGGTTTCCAATACATATCAACGATATACAATCAAGGTAAAGGCACGTGAGGTAGGTATTGTTCCACAAACAGGAAAAAGGAAGACCAGCTAATAGAAACCGCAGAGTATTTTTTTTTATTAAACAAAAACAAATGAATGGCTTTGTTTTCAATTTGTTGTGTAACGGTGAGGGCTTATAATATTTACTTCTAGGGTCTATATGCTATACAGACATTCATATTGTAGGTGTATTGGCTTAAAAGACAAAATCGGGGACAATTGTTCATGGCCACGGTTTTTTCCATTTTGTTGTGTTTTTTTTTTTTTTTTTAATCAGAAACCCATGTTGATGAATTGTGGTCGCTTCGATGAGTTTGAGTATGATCCAACAAATCAATGGTCGTAGGAAACCATTTTTGTTTTTGTCCTTTATGTTGTGCTTGTTGAAGGTTGGTATATACGAGTATTGGTTTGGATGATGTCCTTTTGCAGTTAAGGTTTATTGAAAACAAAAATCATCGACGACGGGAATGAAAAATAAATTTTCCTTTTTTTGGTTTGATATAGGAACTCGTTGTTGTAGATTGGTAAATCAATGGTTTTGTTGAAAGTTTGGAAATGTTTAACCTTCTTCTGACCAAAATGTTGAACATTTCTTTTTTTTGAGATTTTTTCTTTTCACAATTCAGAGGGAAAAAATGAAGAATGAAAAACATTGGATTGAGTGAAATTTTCGAGTTCAAATTTGTGTGTAAGCAAATCTTAAACCTTGACCCATAATATTTCGATGTTGTGTCAAAATTCATCTCATAAAACTGTTTTTTGTAAGAATTTTTTTCTTTCAAGACGACGCAAAAAACAAATCGATGGTACTCAGTGTTTTATAATTAAAACTTTTCTTTATGTCATTTAACAAAGTTGTCGATATTCAAGTGAGAATATGTATATATGTATATTCATATACGGAATCAATAATTTTATAATTGGATTGTCTAATCCCTAATCAGTTATAAACACATGAGTTTCAAATTGATACACCCGAGAATATAATATTATGTATAATAAAGCTTGTGTGAACATCAGAAACTATAATATAACCACATATTATGAGTTCTAGAAAATTTAGTTTCATAATTTGAAAAGTTTCTCCACGAATTATTTCCAAAACAATACACGAGTATTATGCTCAAACTCACCATCAATTTTGTTCTGTTTATAATTAAAATAGAATAGTTTTTTTTCCAATAAGAAGATACTCGTATAGAGATGTGTTTCTAATTAAAATACCACTTGAATAAAAATGAAATAAAAGAACATGGTTGAATAAAAAAAAATTAAGCAGTTTGTCCAAAAAAGTCTGGTCTCATATTGAAAAAGTGAGATTTTAATTGGAAAATTTGGAAAAAAATTAGTTAAAAACTTTATCAAGCCACCAGCGATTAAAGCTAGCTTTGGTGATATTTTGCTGACAGTTTGAACATTGTGCAGTTGTAATGTACGTAAAATTTTCTTATTTAAATCATTGACACATGCCCATTTCTCCACCCACTCTTAGTTATGTATATGATTTCTATAGATAATTTTCAGATCTATTTTGGGAATTTGAAAATATTCATGAAGGTATTCATCGATTTTAGTCCCAATAAACGAACTGCAAATGCCAAAAATCGAGTCTGTAGAACTAAAATTTTCAAAATGTTTACAACTAATAAATGAGAGAATTGAAAGGGAACTTTCCAAAGAACTGAGTTGACACAGAAAAACAATTAATTATTGACAAGCAATGGTAACACCATCAATTAGTTTTAGCCATGTTTAAGTTTTTTTTTTTTTGAAGAATTCTTTTTCCGTACTTGGTACTTAATAAGCAAAGTTCTAAAATACTCCAAGCTGCTGCTGTACAGGACTATGGTCACGCCCGTAAGTGGTTCCGAGAACTGGCTGCTTATAATAGTGAAAGGCGATCCAACCTCTTAGGCGCGTTCGATTGGACAGTCTTGAGAAGATTTGTTGAAGGACGATTTTGGTCTCTCTAATCAAGAACTTTATGCAATCTACCTTGAAGCAGATATCATGAACAAATTTAAGCTCGTTAGACTCCTGTTGGCACAACACCTATCTCGCATGATCGAAGAGGAACCAGCTCGGAAAGTTCTTCGTAGTACATTTTATGGTAGGAGACAGCGTGGCAGCCCAAGCTTATGCTGCAGAAAAAGCGTAGACCAGGACACCCGAAGTCTTGAGATGCGCAACTAGATGGCATCGGCTCGCGATCGGGATAAATGGAGAGACTTGTTAAATGAGGCCAGAACCGGATCCTGTAGTTTTAGAGCTGATGAGATGATGAAACAAAGTTCTTATCTAAAATTGATTAAACTTACGAAGCCAAATCTAAAGCTATATTCTAGGTTTTGGAGAAAATTGAATGTAACTCGATGCTAAGCTAAACTATTGGTTAAGTTTTCAAACAGAAAAAAATTCGCTGATATTTTCGTCGTTTTTGGTCAACTACTCAACTTACTTGGTTTTTGAGTTTAACTATATACACTTGTACCAAATCCTGTCGAAAAAAAACCTTAAAAACAATTTTGTATTCTAAATCTTTTTGTGGTTTCTGCCAAAAAATCTTAGAAACATTTCTAACCACAAATAATACTATGTAATATAAAACTTCAGAAAATTAAAAACATTTAGTTTGTTAGACAGTTTTCTTTAATTTATAAGATGTTTCAATTTGGAATATTATCTTTCAAAAGTGTACGATTTTTTGTATTTCCCAAGTTAATGTATTAGAACTCTTTTCCCGGAGTTTGCTTTTATATCGGAACCCGATTAGTGATTCCTTCCACACCTCACCGGTATAGATGTTAATTTATTTGCAAAATACGAGTACCACTAAACCTACCGTATTAAATTGCCCCGAAATTATTGCTTAAATTCATCCAAACTATAGCAACTAGCAATATCCTATCCATTTTGGGCAAAGGAGGAATGATTGAGTATCAGCAATGGCAAAAGGAAAAACCCCATCATGTCCATCCGGCATACTATAATTTCTTCTTTTCTTTTTTTTTTTTGTATTTTGTATCACATATAAAAAGTTTTCCTATTTCGACCAAGAATAAAGTTTTCCCGGCCGTTGGCGATGGCGGGCGAGGCGCGCAAAGAAAACTTAACTTTCCGAATGTGCTTGCAATAAATCTTGGAAATGAACGAAAACACTATTAAACGCGGCTGCAGCATAAACTTGCAGACAGAAAGAGACAGACAGAGCGAGAGAGGAAGAAAAGTTCATTTTCTTGGGCGTATGAGCAATATTTTGAAAATGAAAAATGAAAAGCTAAAATAATCAAAGAATGACAAATTGTTGGCTGTATGCTAGTGAAATATGTTTGATAAATTTAATTTGTTCTTTTTTTTCAAATTTCAAGAAGATCAATGAAACTTTAATGTGATAAATTAATTGATCTTAAATGAATTCAATAAAACGACAATACTTGATTTGGAAAACATAATGAATTGTTTCATTTATTGATAAATGCATTTTTATTGAAATTAAAAATTCTTTCTCAAAGGACACAAGGAAAAGAATAACTTATTCAAAATGCAGCAGTAAACCATAGTTACCTTAACTCGTCTTTATTTTTTTTTTATTTTTTAAACAAGAGTTCTCATACCTTAAGGTCGAAGAAGTTACCACAATGTGACATCATAAATCGTTTAACCAAAGTCTTATGACACATAAATTCTCATCATCATGCAAACAAATGTGGGAATTATTTTAATTTCCCATAAGGACGATTTATATCTTGTGTTTGTATAAATAGACAAAATACAAACACATACACAAATACAATGATATAGAGGCTTCATAATAATTTCTGAGTTGTATAGGAGTTCATAGGGGAAAGGGGTCAGTATATCTATCAAAATTCATATAGTTGTGGTTTTCAAAAGGTAAATCCTCTTAGAAGTGAGACACATGAATAAATCGATTTTTTGATTTATTTAAATGCAAAATAATATTACATGTGTATATGTTTTGAGTAAGTAAAATTTATGTTTTTAAAACAAAAAAAAATGTTCTTCAGGTGACGAATTAAAATATTTTATTAGTTTTAGTTTTGTTTAATTTATATAAAGTTCCTTTTTTAAGGCATCCTTGTCATAAATTGCCCACTTTAATCAACTGACTAAGGTTTTATTCTAGTAATTTATGTAAAATTCGATAAGCAAACTGAAAGCAAGTTTGTTTTTCAAAAGCAAATTATTAAAGTTCGAAATCATTTTTTCTGAGAAAAAATACACTTTCCAGAAGTTTCTTAATCTTAATTCAATTTAATTTAATTTCTTAATATGTTTCTTATTGCAATGAAATTTGTCAGTTTTTGTTTGGAAAAATGCTAAATAAAATTTCAAATAACACGAATTTTTCCAGAGCAAGAAATGTATTTGGAATAATTTCGATTTTTATTCCATCGAAATTATAGCCATCTTTCTAAAAGCAGTATTTGACAGATAATAAATTTGTACTAGTTCTTACTTACAAATGTCACCTAGGATGAATTTTTCAATTTTTTTTCACATCAATTAAGAAATTTTTCGAATTTTTCGAATTTTTGATTATTTGAAATTTGTTTTTTTTTTGACATTTTACAAATGAATTTCATTCCTTTTTAAGTTTTAGTACTGAAATGGTGGAAATACTCTTTCAATAAATTCAAAAGCCCGAAAAATAGTATTGCATGCCTTGTTTAAACAATATCACCTTAACAATTAATGCACAATGCTCATAACATCACAAGTAAAAAGTACGCATACGCCACAGTGCACCAATCTGATTGAGCCAAGATGACATTTCGGATACCTTATTTTTGACGAGGAAATGTTTAGAATAATGGGATTGCACAATAACTGTGTTCTAAGCGCCTTTGTGAATGAGAATATACACTTTGATTTGATCAAAAGGTTTAATACAACATAAATATTACTCGTTTGAGATATGACACTTTTTTCTCGATTATGTCAATAATTCCTAAGTCCGTTTGAGAGACTAAGCAACTTGGAATTTTTAAACTTAGATATCTCTCTCAAACCCAAAAATATAAGTTTTAATTGATTTTAAGACCTTAAGAAAGCCCTTTTCGCAGGAAAAAAATTCAAGGGTTCAAAATTTTGGTCTTGGCTTGAATACTGGATTTTCCAATAAGAGGTGTTATTTTGATATTAATGGAAAATTGTATTTTTTGAGATAAATGATTGGATGTTTATTTCAATGTAAAGAAAAAAAACTGCCAATTATAATGAAAGAAAATATCAGTCAAATGGCCTCCTCGGCTACTTTTACAGAACAGTATCCTTTTCAAGAAAATTTCCATCACCAAATCGCAAAATGGCTGCTGTATGCGCTCAATAGCTTCACACATTCCATCTTTGGGGTCTTGAATCTTGGCGTAGACCTTATCTTTCACATAGTTGCAGAGGAAGAATTCACAAGGTGTTAAATCACAAGATCTTGGTGGCCAATTGTGATCACCCCTTCGAGAGATAACACGGTCCGGAAACTTTTCCCGTGAAAGATCGAAGGTTTAGTTGCTTGTTGTCATGAACCGCCGCGCCGTCGTGTTGTTGAAAGTAAACGTTGTCTATTCAATTTCTGCCAAAAAAAAACATTAATTTATCTCTCGATAGAGCAATCCATTCAATCCTAAACTGTTGCTTCAGCTTCATTTTTGAAAAAATTAAAATCCAATGATCCCGATGGAGAGCCCTTTCAACAATAAATCTATGGTTTTCCGAGCCCAAGATGCGACCATTTTGCTTATTGACGTATCCACAGTGGAGACTCATCAGTCAAAATGATTTTTCGATAAAATTCCAGATATCATTTTTATGCATTTCAAGGACCCAATCAGCAATGACAAAATGCGTTGTTAAAGACGAAGAGTGTATCGTTCCATTTTTATTAATGGCGTATTTTCTACTTGTCAAATGCTAAAAAATTACAACTTCAAAAGTGACATCTATTGAAATTGCTGGCTATTCAAAACAATACCTCTTATTGGAAAACCCTTTATAATGAAAACTTTATTGCTGTTATCTTCTAGCTATGTTCGGTAACCTTATATAACATACATAACTACATAAATCAAATTAATATATTAAAATCGTTACAATAATAATCGTATCCTTTAATACTATGTTTAATTTTAAAGAAAATATGTATAACTTGATTGGGTTTCCTATTTACTTATTCATTCATTCAAGGCAAAATTAAAATAAGAATAAAATACTAAAAAAAAACCAAAGTAATCTGATTGTGTTCAACACCTGTAAAAGATGAATACTGATTGACTGACATTTTCCATAGGCTTAGAATTTCATTCTGATGATGGCCATAAGAAGAAGCTGAATATTTTGGTCCGGCTTAATTTTATTTTTGTCACTTCTTAGTCACACAATACCTTTTCTTTTTTTTTTTGGTCTTCTTCCTTTCGTTACTAAGCAAATAATAATCTTTAGGAAAAACAGAAGTTTGGTGTTTGCTTAAAATTAAAAACTTTGTGACAGATAAAATTGAAAATTTACATAAAAATGGTTTTGGGTCTAAATAATGTTTTGATAAACGGAAAAAGCAAAACAAAAAAACTTTTAGATGAAGAAAAAGTTGACAACCAGAGATTGGATTTGCTTTAGCTGTTTTTTAAAGCCAAATTGATTATTGATCCGTTAAATTTTAGCGGCAATGTTACGGTTTCTCAGAAACAACTCCAAAAATACAACCAAAACACAAATATCATGTTTGTAAATAATTTATGTGTACATGCTTTGGTCTATTTTTGGTTGGTTTTCTGTGGAAAATGTTCTTCTAAAAATAATTTTTGAATGAAATTTTAAAATGTATTTAAAAATAAAAGGAAGATAAATTCTAAATTTTGTCTCCGTTTAGAAATCATACCCGCACATGCTTTCACATCAATTTCAATTAACTGCGGCTAAAGGAAGCATCACATTGACTTAAGCTCCAAGTCAAAAACCCTCATTTCAGCCCTTGGCAAAATTATCAAGAAACTGTCGTCTGCGTGTGGTTGGTCAGAACTCCAAAGGCAAGACAACAAAATACGAAGTGATTTGTATCTTCCTCGTCGTCGTGGTCGTTGTGGTTCTCTAAGGACTCTCCCCCGCTACGAGACGAGACGAGATGATGATTCAACCCGGCGAGGATATCCTGTGATTTAGTTATTTCCTATTCCGATTCCATGCTTCCTATCCCATCTTATCCCTTCTTTGCCTTGGCTTCCCATCATCGAGTTTGAGAAAAGATTTTATCACAAAACGTAAAATAGAATCAAAAAAGGAAAGAATCAGAAAAAAAATACGACGCGACGAAGAGAACATGAAAATCCATTTTGTCATCGTCACACGAGGTGATGGTTGTTGGCTTTAGACTATATAAGGTACAACAACATAGACCTTCCCTAAGGATGTATCAATTCTATTCGCAGTAACAGTAACACACACCGCATCATCATAGTGTGCCGAGGACAACGATGATGAAAACAAGAAGTTTCATCGACAGGAAATGAGATTTGTGCCAACACAATGGTGGGAAAACGATGCGCCCTAAAGGACCTTCCTTATAGTGTACAATTATACACTCTATATCGGACTACATACATATATATGTAGGTACTCACTGTTGATGTGTCTGTGTGTGAGTGGTGTATTGAAGGACATTTTTTTTTCTTTTTGTACAGATTAGGGTCCTGCTGCTGAATGTGCGATATCTCTGCAAAAAGGGATTAACCTAATGGTTGTTCATTGTTTGGCTGGGTGTAATCATCAGGAAGCAGTATCATGGATGGTGGTGTCGGACGTCGGTGTGTGACAAGGTGCAAAATTGAATTACAAAAACAATTAAAAAGGAATATTGAAGTTTTTGTTATTTGACAAAAAAAAAAAGAAAATCTAATTTCAGCTGAAAATATGAAGTGAACATAATTTTATCATTGGCTAACCATCATGCGCACTATTCTTTGGATAAAAGAGATTACATCAAACTTTAATGACATTTATTAAATTAAATACAATGAAATAAAATTCTTCTAGATTTCTCTCTCTAAAGTCTTAGGTGTTTAATTTTCCTTGTTGCATAAAATAAAATCTTCTGCAGGATGAAAATTTTAAAAGGAAATATTTTAAACATAGAAAATAAGTACTTTTGTTTTTGTAACTTTTAAGCAATTCTTAAATTTTATATTGTAAAGTCCAATTTTCTGTTACCTTTTATTTGAAGTACTTTGGTATTATTTTTCAGTATTTTCTTCATAAAAAATTCCCTTCGAAAAAAATTGTGTTGCGGATTTTGTCTCTTCCCATTATTTTTCTTATAAGTATTTAAGATAAACATACCATTAAGGAAAACGTTAATTATCCTTACTTTTATACCTACTTAATTATTTATTTCACATATTACTTTACCATGTTTTACTCTAAGATCAAACATCAAGTGGAATGACAGTCAGCCATTTAACTTTTCCCTTCCCTCCCTTCCCGAGAACCCCTCTCACACTGACACTATAATCTCTCAAGAATATTTAATTGTGATTTAAGAACTATTCCAAGTGAGTTTTCTCTTTCTTTTTTCAAAAAAAAAAAGAAGTAGATCTCACGTTCGTGTACTTTTAAGTTTAAAGTGGAGGCGATTTTTTCTGATTGACAAAAAGTTCTGTGACTTATTCCGAAATCTCTTTTCTTAATTTTCCTTTTCTTTCTATTTTTTAAGATTTTTTTTTAGTTTTTAAAAGCAGACATTTATCAGAGACACAATCAAGCTCTTATAAAATCCTCTCGACCACAAAAAAGAATAAGAATTATAACTTCGTTAAAGAAATGAGGCGGATATTTTTTATCATCATCCTTATAAATTGTGCTATGCATAAGAATTTTAAGTTTAAAAATGCATTTTAAATAAATTATTGTAAATAATAGAATTTAAGTATAAGAAAAACTAATGTAATGTAAAAGAGACTTATTGTTTCAACTACTATGAATAAAAAAAAAAAACTCAATTAACTCAAAAATGGTATTTTATGTTGAAACAGACAGAACCAATTTTCGTAATTCTTACTCTTTTCAAATTTAAAAATTCAAATGTGGAAAATTCTAGGAAAAACGTGTGTGACTTTAAAAAACAATGTAGACGTATTTCATAATATGATCAAAGAATAAAAATGTTCTCAAATTTTCAAAGTTGTTAAATGTTAAAAGAGAATTAGGAAATAAGCAATATTCGTGGAATCTTTAAAGAATTCAATCAAAAGATTGGACTCTTTGACTCGAATCCATTGATGCTTAGATTTCAAATAAAAGCTGATTATAATTTCTCGAAGTCTAACAATCAGACCCACCTTCTAGAAGAACTCAGCCTCAAATATCGTAATCTTCAGCTTTGTGTTGGCACCATTTTTGCCCTTTTTACATTGATCCTTAACCAGGTCAGCCTAACGTTCATTTGCAGTGATTGACTTTGGAATAATTCATCCTCGTCATACACACTTTAGAATCAATAAATCTTTTAATTCAACTCAAATCACTATTTTTAAAGATTGAATTTCAAGGACCATTCTAATTCTTTAAATAAAAATTCTTTATCAAATTAAAGGCAAATCTACTCTAGTCTTTAAGGTTCTGACAATTTTTTCTACTTTATCTTGCAATGATATTTTTTTTTTTTTAACACAACGATTTTTATGGCAAAAAAAAAACTCCAACTGAACTCGCCCTTCATTAAATTTATGATTTTCCTTTTTAAAGCTAGCCGGCAGGCAAGTAACTGAAATTGTCCTTACCGTGGTGACATTGTATGCATTTAGCACGGATATTGCACAAGGTAAGGCCCTATTCACATACCTGTCTAGCATTATGTAGGCACCTGTCTGCAAATCAAGCTGACACACACATCCAATATTCCGCAGGAATGTCACTGAAATAATACACATTCACACAAACACACACACAAGGATACTCTCTTACTCTTACTCTCGTCTCGGATATCCTTGGCCGAGCCCAGCGAGCATTCCTTATATACTCGTACTATAACTACGAGTAGTATAGAAAGTTCGTAGGAGTTAAGCAAAGTTTCAGTGGCAAACTTTTTAACATCATCTGCAAGACACATGCAGGAAGGACATTATTTGCATGGAGGAGGATGCTTCTGGTTATACGTTTATACGTATGTATATGTATGTATCCATACATATGCAGCAGTTTATATAGTTAAATATGATGCAGTAGTGTGGTTTTAAAACAAATTGGTGCTTTTGGTTTAATGTTGGTTGGTGTACAATGTATGTACATGTGTATGAGTGTTGGTTCGAGTTGAATTTTTTGAAAATTCTTTCGAAAGAAAATTTAAATTGTTTTAGCACGAGTATTGCTGTAGATCGCCGACGTTTCGTTGTGTTCTTTGTTGTTGTAGATATATTAGTGTTTAGTTTTATTTCAATGAAAGTTTCGATGGTTCAGTTGTATTGGAATTGAATTATTTTTGGTTTTCGAAGGAAATTTTTGAACTTGCATGTTTAAGTGCTTTAATATTTAAATTTGTCCTTGTAAATGGTTTGGTTTTTGAGGCAATTCAGAATGTTTCCGTCAATGGTAACCGTTATTGGAATATGTGCTTCCTGAAATTCGAGCCCATAATGGTCTCGATGTGCTCTGGTTTCAATAAGAAGGGAAGCACGTGAAAAAATGGAATTTTTGAAAAATCATTTCAGTGAGCACTTGATTTCCCGCTTTGCTACGAGAAAATTGGACTATTTTCTTTGACGTAATATTATAAAGTCTCAAGTCTATAAGAATTGTAGCCAACTACGATTGAGGCTTTGGAAGCCAACATTTTCTAACTTCCTCCCTTCTTCGTCTTCTTCAAATGTCGAGTTACAATGGAAACATTTTTTTGCTGTATAAGGCATTTTAAGTTATCATAGGAAAATATGTACAAAATGTTTACTCAGAAACATCGATATTGACCCACTTTTTGATCATGAAAATAAATTACTTCCAATAATCCGAATGGATATCATTCGAGTGGGGATAAGGGACAGTTGAGCCATTGACCTGCTTCGAAAACTTAATCCAAAGTGGGTTTTATTCTCCTCAGCTCATAGAAGGTACACAAATTTTACCTCAAAAATGAAAATATATAAAACCCCGTAGGGTCCTTTGGGAGAACCCTAAATTAAGTGCATATACCTTTAACAAAATTGAAGAAGTACAAATATATTTTCGAACTTCCTGGGTTTTAAGGGTGTCACTATTGTCTCAGAAAATCTACCCTCTCAGATTTTTAAACGAAAAAAAAAAACGTATCAATCGATCTGAAGTCGGATAGAAATCTTCAAATGCTATCCAAGAGCCCACTTTACAAATTTCCATCCCCTTCCCTGAACTTATATAGACACTATACGAACTGGGGGTATTATGTGACATCCTTGTACACACACTGTTAACTGTTCAGATGCACTTAACCCATTATTTGATGTTGACAACTTGTTATGGTGAAGAGAGAAATAGCAGACAGAGCTTGATAGTTTCTACTGATGCTTTTCTCTTAATAGGAAGGAGGGGGGCACACATATACGAGTATATACCCACAGACCCACTAAGGATACCTAAATGGGTTTATCCCTTAACATTGCCTCCTATGACTCCATCCTTCCTCTCGATAGTGGTGCAATGAACGAGTTGATAATGTTTTTTGGTTAAGACGAAGCGGAAGGGTTTGTTATGGATATGATATGGTTCTATCCTCCCTTCGGACATAAAACACAAAAACGAAAACCCCATAAACCCACACATCAAAGGGGGGAAGAGGTACAATGTATGAATGCAGCTGATGATATGTGGTATTGGTGGTGGTGGGTTGGGTGGGTTGGTTGGTTGGGTGGTGCGAGTAAAGGATGCATGAAGAGAAAATCCATTTCCCTGTTCCACAGTGCATGCTGTGAATACTGAAAGCTTATCCTTTAGATAGAATCTGTTTTCGAGTGTAATTATACCATGAAATAGGTATCCGCTTTTTTGTAGTTTTTTTTTTTTTAATTTTTTTCATTTTGAATTCTAGAATTTCTTTAATTTTTTTATTGCATCAGACTTCATAATCAATTGTGGTTCTTTCATTAGGCAAATCCGTTTATTCGAATTTTTTTTTGTTCGTTTTTTTCACTATTTTCAGCTTAGATTTTTTATATGAGATTAAATTTTACGGACATATGTGGAATGGAGGCAGGGCCGGTAACATATAATGGATTCAGCTTTATGAATCTATACAATAAGGACTCATATATCTGAAAACTATTGGATTGGAAAATCTATAAAAAAAATAGTTTCGTTGGCGGATTTAAGCATGTGGAAGAGGATATCTATATACATACATTACATATATACATCTTTTTTAAATGTGTTTGAAATCGGTTGGCTATATGTTAACCAATGATTGATAGTTGAAAGTTTTTTTTCTTTTGTTTTGTAAAATATTTGATCACAGATAAATGTATCATTGACAAAGAGATTCACTGGGCTTATTTTTAGCATTTTTTTTTTCAAAATAGTATGCATTTTTATAAATAGATTGATTTTGGATAAGTTTTTTTCGTTGAATTTCCACAAAGGTTTTTTTTATCATTGCATAATTATGCCGTTTATGAAAATTAGACATTAATATTATACATATTTTTATTCACATAGAAGCCAGTCGGAATTTTATCAAATTTAATTTTTTTAAAGATTTAAAAGTGCAACTACACTTATTTTAATTCAAACCAAAACTTCACTATTTTCATCTCTCAAGTTGTGAATCGAATTTAGAGCATTGGAAATTATCAAGATCGCGGTAGCTAATTGTGATAAACTCTTCGAGAAATAATCGTACCCTAAAACCATAGAATGCAGTGGAGGAAGAGGCTTTTCAGTAATCCTTCTTTTCAATGCATTTCAAGGATCCAATCAGTAAGATACGATGACTGAACTTTAAAGCCTTAAAACATCATAAGTCTTAATGAAAAATACGGTGAAATGTAGTTTATGGAATGACTAATTCGGGCAACAGTAGTAATATTCTCAGTTTTTTTTTTGACCAAGGGTTTTGAATCATCACGTCACCTACTTATTCCAGAAGCACATAGTTTTCCACCATTTTTACTTGCCGGCTTTCTTTCACTACAACATAAAAGTATTTTAACTTTCCATAATTTTTGTAGTGAATTTTTAACATTTAAATTTATTGTTAAGGCGCGTATAAATTCACTTTTAGTAATTTAAAAATGACTGCTCCTAAAACAGCACTGTTAAGTTAATGAAACTTCTCCTTGGGTTTCTTTACAAAATCGTGACGAAATTTTATTGACGAAAGTCTCCACCAGATAAGTCAGAAGACTATTACTATTCTTACTGAACAACATATCATTTCTCATGAAAAAAATGGTTCATATCGTCAACCTTAAGTATTCTCATTATGTGTAGGTACCTCAAGGTTGTAATTTCAGACCAATACTTTTCCCCATATTTATTTTTGGGAATTCAATTAATTACTATTGAAAAACTCAAGCTATAATTGCGTTTAGCCCACTACCATTAGAAGGATATTTTTGATGAAATAAGTCCACATAACCTTTAAAACCGTTCAATAAAAAAAAAGTTAAAAATCGAATTGATTTTAGCCTCTGTTCAGTTAAATAATTTTGATTTTAAACCAGATAATCCGCACAAGAATTCGCCTTAAGCGATTTTCATACGTTTAATGTATTTGAAGAAAATTAAAATAAAATCTATAGCCTTCAAAAGTACACATACAAACATAAAAACAGAGTGAAAATATTTCCCATCTTGAAATAAATAAAACAAATACTTATGTGTAACAATCCGACCAACCTCGTCCTTGACATGACAAACGACCACAAAGAAATGTACATTCTTTACAAAGAAAACATATAAAGACTACACCGTATGATGCCACCATTCCCATTCCCAATCCCAATTCCAATCCCAATCCCAACAAAGGTCACCATCATATTTATTTATAGCCCACATCCTGGGGGTTATACTATAATGCATCTATAAATGTATCTGTATGTGTGTTTCATCATTTTATGTGCGGGTATAATAAGTAAAGGTATAGATGCCCATGGAAATAAAAACAATTTAAGTCCATACATACTTTGACATTGCCATGGTGCGTGAATGGTGGTGTACAATTATACTTATACAAACATACATATAGTGATAGTCGTTCCTTATGACCTCGCACTCTTCCTCGGATATATATACATACGTACCTAGTAGTATCTGGATCTGACCCCATTCACAAAGGAGTCTCTTCTTATTTTCATGCCCTGAATAGCTATCGGGGTCACATTTTTTATATTATTTTTATTCTGTCTCTTTTGCATTAAAACAATAACACAGGAGAAGGAATAAATATAAACCAGTACCAAACCAAGTTTATACACACATACACACACACATACTGATATTTGTGTTATTGCGCCGCGACAGTCTCATTTAATTTCAAGATCTCCTTAAAGAAGAATAACGCTTCAACGCATATACATACATATGTATATATATGTATTTAGTATTAACGGCAAAAAGCATCCCTTAATTCCAGCTTAAAGAATCCGCTAACAGCAACAACAAACAGGATCCATCCGACAAATTTCCCACACTAATACCTACTCTCACTCGCATCACACTGCCTCCAGACAGATTTATTTATTTGTACATATTTATTTTGTTTGTTGTTGTTATTTGCTTAACGGTTAAAGTAGGTATAGTGGTAGTGGGTATTGAAAACTGCGACGGGAATAAGTATTATATATATACAGAAGCCCACAAACAAGCCTGCGAAATGTATTTAATTTATTTTATAATAAGGATAAACTTCAGGCACAAAAAACGTGGAATTAGGACATTAAGTTAAGAGACTATGCCATGCCATACCTATCTACCTACAATCAACATTATCTACATTGTACATAGAAAGAACAGAGAGCAGAAGTTATCCTGATCCTGATAGATGTAGTAGATGGGAGATGCATGGGAAGAAAAGCAGACGCGAGCTCCTTTCGAGTCCTTAATTTGCGCGAACATCTTAATAGCTTAGGAAAATTATTGCTTGAGATATACAAGTATAAAATGGTAAACGTCCTTAGATACTGGAATTGAGTTACCTTAAAATTTCTGGAATTGAATTGGAATAATGTCCACTGAGAACGATTTATCCAGGATTTTTTTTTTTACATTAGGATTAAAAGTTAAAATGCAGAAAAACACATGACTGTCAAAACCTGAGGCTCCTTAAATGTTTACCATACAGATACTGTGTCTTGACGGTGTTGTTATGGGAATTACTTCTCATCAGACAAGCCATCCAAATTTGGCATTGAATTGTAGGTCCCATACATTCCTGAGGGAAAGCTGCTGCTGGTCTCTTTTTAATAAACAGTTTTTTGTCGGATATTTCCTCATAGTCCGAGACAACAAGAAAGATCAAACTTCCAATTTATAGACCAAGCTATCAGGCACTTGGTCTGGACGGTTAGAAGCGACGTGCTCGAAGTCGTAAAGAATGGAAGGCCATCGTGTCTAATACAGAAACCGACACTTTATGGATCGCGATTCGGGAGTCTGATAAAGTAGAGTAAATTCATTCTTGACATTACTTGGGAGCTGTAAGCTACTTATCCCTGATTCTCTCAGCTTAAGAGCCATTAAGTTAGTTAAAAATTAAAGGGGTCTTTAAGAATGGTGACACATTGGATCTATAGGAAATATGGATCATGCGGCCAGCTTAAAATCCAGACCAAATAGCATTGGACGCTCTTGAATCATAAGTGGATTGGTTTTATTTATGCAAGTTTACGTTGATTATTTATAATGTTTGATGAAAATTAAGGCCGGTTTCCAGCTGCCATTAAACGAACCTAATGGGAACGCCCCCTTGTCTCTAGCTCCTGAGCCTAAAAATTTAAACCTTAAAAATGTTGATTTCGTGCTTTCAGAAGCTCCATATCCATAACCAGACCTACAGTCTAAGCCTCTCAAAAGATTTTCTTTGAATCTGGGACGTTTACAAATCTACAGGAGTTTTGATCCACATTTTGGTGAAAAAAACAAAATGGTTGAAAAACTTTGTAAATTAGGTTATTTAAAATCAAAGTACCTACTTGTAGACATGAACATTAAAAAAAAATGTGATAAAGAAAATCATATGTATGTTACGAAATTTTTTTAAATCATACAAAAATGATTTTATAAAAATTTTCACAGTACATATTTTGGAAAATTTTCGTTCGTCATGAAAATTACATAAAACTTGAATAACGCTCAAAATTCTTAACTTTAACTTTGTTTGTTAATCAATTATTTTTCATTAATATTTTGTTTATTCATAAAATATTTAGTAAACATTTTGTATTTTCTATAAAATTATAAAATTTTATAGAAGAACATTAAAACATTATCTCCCAATTTTCAGTGTCTTAGAATAAGAAAACGAGTGTGAAAAAAATTTTAAGAAATTATCTTACTTTTTATACATAACATAAAATATTAAAAATAAGTTTTAAAAAAATCACGTACCTAACTTAAAATCAATTAAATAAAAATTATAAAAAAAATTTTAAGAATTAATAGTTTAGGTGTTAAAATTTCTCATTATTTTTTTTTACATGAATCAATATTTATTTAATACTTTAATAAATTTAATATTTTTTTCTAAAAACGGTTTTTTGCTTAAAATTTCAACGCATCTGTATTTTTGATTACTCTGCAAACTAGATGCATTCGTATTCGTATATATATTGTTAAAAAATTGTTCTTTTTTTAAAAACTCTCTTTCAAAAAAAAAAACACCCTTTGACTACTTTCTTTTAAAATTTCAATTACATAGTTGTTTCACCTGGTTACCGTCTACTCAGTGTTTAGAGCCTATTTTTTGATAGTTCAATTTGTATGTTAAATTTTCATTGCAATTGCAACTACCTTATTTTACACCTATACCTGCTTACATTACTCCTTTACACATAAAGCTACTTGGAATAAAATTCCACTTCAGCTAAAACGAGTCGACTATATTGTATAACTACATAAGTGTGAGTAGAATGTCTCCCGGATTACTTCAAGCATATTTGTTGTTGTCGCAAATATTATTATTATTCCCTTTACATTTTCCGAAGACCATTAGAGTCAGATAATGACGCCAAAATTCCAGAGTTCTTTTTTTCCTTCTTTCTGCTCAACCAGACGGTACAAATTCCTCGACTTTTTCCAAAGGACCCCCAGTTCCTCCTTATACAGCTTGGTATTCATACATATGCTGATGCAGCAGCAATATGTTCCTTGTTCCTTGTTTCTCCTTTCCCCCTTTATATGGGTTAATAAAATTGAAATACACCGACAGAGCCCGAGCGAGCGACCGACATACACCGAGGATATTATAAACCGTTTAAGGTGCACATACACCACACATATGTGCACATACATACATACACCGACCGACACGACGACGACGACTACACATAATGTACACAAATGTGTGTGCTAGATCCTGTGGGTGAGTGCTTTGGTGGTATGGGAGTGTTTTTATTGTAAACCACAATATTTGTGGGCAAATAAAAAATGTGCTAGAAGAAAAAAGAATAAAACTTTAAAAAAGAAAATGACAAAAAATTCAAAAATGTGAATTTAATATTGTGGTGGCAGATTTTTGTACTTTTTTTTTTCCTATCCCGAGAATGGACATTATTTTTGTGTTAGGCAATGAATTTTCATCCACATATACACACACACACAAACAATCATGTTTTTATACGAGTATGTTGGCGACTTTAATACCATGTTTAGATAAACAAAAAATTCGAAGCAAAAATTTAATACGATTACCTATGGATATTTTCGAATGGATTTAAAAACCGACACATAACTACAAATTTTCATATTTAGAGAGAAGAGTTTTTATGAATTTTTAAGTTTCAAATTTAGATTGAATTTAAAAACATAAAACTAAGTTTAAGTTTCATTTTCTGGATGTTTTTGAGTATGATTTCATTTAGTTTTCGTATTTTTAAAGTTAAGATCTGAAGTTAACATACTTGGTTGGGATACCATTTCAATTTTGCTTCAAAAATTAAATAAATCATTCTTTAGGAATGATAAAAATTAATTAAGGTTAAATAATAAAAAAAAGATTACATTTTTGTTAAGTTCTTTGAGAACTTATTTCCACATATTTTTAATTTCACCAATTTTGAACACCTTAAAAATTTGTTCAGTACAATTGCTAACTTTTACCTACTTTGTATGCCAACCAAAATGTTTACTTTTACTCACTAATTTTTTAAAAGTATTTTCGGCACATTTTGAAAAACTAAATTTAGTCAATAGTGACAGAAAAAAAAGGAGATATTCTAAATTTTTTTTTGACATAGGTATGATTTTAGGCAGTTGATAAATATAAGCAAAATAAATTATGAAACATTTATAAATAATTTTTTTTTATTATTAAAGGGATGCATGGAAACTGAAGGTATAAATTGGTACAAATGTAAAAACCTATTTTTGCAATGTTAAACAAATTGTATTTAATATAAACAATTATATTCTTGAATTGATACTCTTTTAAGTTTTCTTATAAACAACAAAATTGCTTTGGATACCATGTATCATACGTAGACTAAAGTTTCTATGAAACCGATTTTAAACTTCTCAAATATTTTAGTGTTTAGTTTTATTTTTTTTCGAAAAAGGTAGATAGCAAAATAGAAAATAATCCGTTGTTTTTTACAGTTTTACTTTCTGCGAAGATTATAACAAAATCTTCTGGGTCAGCTAGTGTAATCTAAAAAAATAATTCGATAGTATCGATCATATATTGATAAGACTAATGTAAATATTCATAATAAATAATTACTTGCGAATCAGTCTTTATAAACTTAATTTCTCCGTATTTTGTTTTAATCCTAACCAAAATGTTCTCGCGATCAGTTGTATTTTTTTTACTAGTGATATTTATTACATTTTCCAATATTTGTAATATTGAAGCTGAAATTTACCAAAACTTACAAGGACCACTAACTACACACTCACATATCACTCAAACGACCAATTTGCTCTTGATTTCCAAAGTGCGGTGTAATCGTGTTGACCATCGTGGACGTTGTCGGCATGTTAAGAATTAAAATGATGTTGTTTTCATAGTGAGATATTATTAAATTAAATAAAAAGCGATAGGATATGAAAATATATCTTCCAAATATAAAAATCAATTGTTTTTTTTTTTCATGTCTCGCTAAAACTCGAGAATGGTTGGGCCGATTTGGCTGGTTTTGGTTTTTATGGAATGAAGTTTTTAAAAGTGAAAAAATGTGGGAAAATCAAAAGAAAGATTCATAATTTAAACAACAATACCATTTTCCCACATAAATTGTTAATTTTTATTTGTCAGTTATTGATCGAATTTTTATATTTCAGTCGTCTGTTAAACTTTAGAAAAGTTATAAGGAGTAATGAAAATTTTCATCTGATGCTTGTAACATATCGACTAATTTAAAAATGAAAGCAAACTAGGTGTCCTATTAAAACTTGAATCCAAAGGGCGTAAGAGTAGTAGTCCATGACGACTCCAATAGGTCTAGGTATACCACAACCAAGTACACTTCTAATACATTGGGGGTTACATAATCGTACATGTATTAAAAACTGGAAAACTTTTAAGATCCCATTTTATTGGCTTTATGAAGTAACGAATTTTTTGTTTAATGTTAATTTGTGCTTCTATTTTCTTTATACAAAATATATCGAATTTCATCTATGCAATTAGTCAACAATAAAAATAAGATTAAAGTTGACATTTTTGTAAAGCTTATATTATTATCTACCTATATCTAATTAATATAAATATTATTTGATATTTTAAAAAAGTACTTTTTGAAATAGTTTTCGGATCTATAGATATTGAAACTTTGAATCATAAAACAAAGTTGAACATTTTTCTGATACTATGTAATAAAAAGAAAACTAATATAAGACTTTTCACTCTGGCGTATACTTACTTTTTTAACCAATTTTTCACTCCTTTCGTTCAGATGTTTTTAATTGTCCCTCGAACATAATCAAATTCTTCAGAACAACGTCTACTGGGTCAGCTCGTAAAATAAGAAAGAAATAATCTTATAATAAATCACTGTTCTTACATAAAACCGTTTGTAACAGTAAATATTGATAAGCGCAGTGTAAAGATTTCTTACACTTTGACCTTCATAATAAATAATGATGATCGACGCAATTTATAGTTTTTATTCTCAACAAAATGTTCTCGCGATCGGTTGCATTTTTTCTACTCGTGATATTTGTTATATTTTCCAATATTTGTAATATTGAAGCTGAAATTTCTCAAAACCTAAAAAATTCGCCAACTACACCAAATAGTGTTCAAGATATCGGAGGAGCTAGTAGAATGCTGTTGGTTTCTGGAATGCGATGTAATCGTGTTGACCATCGTGGACGTTGTAGACAGGTTGGAACCTAAAACTATTTTGTTTTCATTGTGAGATAATTTATTGAGTTACATCAAAGGTCATAGAAGGTCAGAAAATATAAATAAAATAGTTTAGTACTTTTGTGCATCATGTTAAAGTTTCACTGATAGCCTCGAAATTATTTGTCATTAGTAGCGATAATATTCTCGTAATTAAAAAAACTAAACAAAACAAGAGACAATTCGACAATTCTCTTATCGGCAAAACAAAAGTGCTTTAATCAAAAAGTGATTTAATTTAAATACGATTATCCGTTTCGGTTTCACTAAATTGTGTTTCTTCAAAAAATAATTAAAAAGTGTACAAATAATATTCGCGATTAATTTTTTTATAATTTGGTGAAACTACTAATAACATAACTACACTGAGTTACAAAAAAAGTGGCGCAGTCATACTTGTTGATGTTCTGTTATCATTTTGACAATATACCGCTATGTTTTTCCAAAGCTTATTTTTGTTTTAGTTAAGTGGTATATTTATGTATTTGTTTGCAAATTATTTTTCCATTTTTCTTGTTATACGTAATTTCTTTTGGGAAAAACCCCAACATAATCATTTCTTCATACCAGATGCAAGATGTACGGATTTTGGCTTCCGTGACCCCGTATATTTTTAAATAAGTTAAATGTTTTAGGCTTATTTTAATTGGTTGATTTATTAGTTTTTTAATAATTTTGTGAAAAAAATATGCAAAATAACGGCAGAAGAACTCGCCAGGGGGTTGGCTTTGGCTGAGGATGGACGAAGTGTGCGGTATGCCGCTGTTATGATTAGAAAACCGAAGACGACGCTGTCAAGGTTCAAGTCACACCAGAGCTACACCTGATGCAAGGGACGATCGATATTTGGTACTTCAAACCCTTCGAGATCGTCATCAAACAGAGGTTGAGCTGTCTCACAGAATTAGATCCGTTGGAGTGAGGGCTGGGAATGCACAAACAGTGAGGCGGTGATTAGTGGAGAGTGGCCTGAGAGCAAGAAGGCCATTTCGTGTACCAAGACCCACGATATAGCACAAGCGCCAGCGGATGGAATTTGCTCGCCATTACTAAAAATGAACCGAGGTTGACTCGATCAGAGTTCTTATTACTTATGAGTCCAGGTTTTGTCTGCGGTCACCAGATGCACATAGCAGAGTGTGGAGGCGATCAGGTGAGAGATACTCTTCGGTAACAGTTGTCCAGCTTGAAAATTTCTTGAGAGGTTCCGTCTTGGTGTGAGCAGGTATTTCCATGCAAGGAAAAACCGAGCTGTAGTTAGTGGATAGGTCGGTGAACTCCAAATATTACATCACTAACAATTGGGATGAATATGTGGTTCCATTCACACCATTTATTGGCAAAAACTTCCTTCTGATGCAGGAAAATTCTAGACCAAATGTTGCCAGGTGTGTTACTGATTACTTGCAAGAAGTCGAATTTGACGTGAAGGCTTGGCCTGTGATGAGCCCGGACATGAATCCCATCGAACATGTATGGGACATGCTGGGACGAATGATTAGGAGGCGACCTGCCCTTCCCGAGACACTTAGTGAGCTGAGATCTGCTCTAATCGAAGAATGGGACAATTTGGACGACACTACCTTAAGGAACCTAATCCATGGTACTCCCAGGCGAATTAAAGATTTGTTAGCTGTTTGGGGTTGAAATACCCACTACTAGAAAGGAAACAAGACTCGTTAAAAAAAGATAAAAATAAAAATTTTAAATGTTAACTTATGAAGTTTCTGCTTATTTTTGTTAATTTATTCTTCATTCGTAGGTTCTTAACTTTTTTTTTGCCTTTTTTATGTGAATTACTTATTTTTACCTCAAAAAACAAAATTGCATTAAAAAAATATTTTTTTGTCCATCTTTTATGAAATTATAGCAAAATTTCAAGGTGAGCCACTTTTTTTGTAACTCAGTGTATATAATTGAGTCTATGATTTACTCAAAAATAATTTATATTGAAACAATGACTTCTAAATGAAAATTATGTTTACAGAAAGCCTTAAAAAACCTTTACAAAAATTTGTCATGTTGATGTTCTTTTCTTGACCATTTAAGGTGCCTCTTTTCGGACAGTTAAGATATTTTCTCTAATAATTACGATTATAGTTCTTTTTTAAATCAAGTTTAACAGATCACTTCAAACTTATAAATTAAAAGGCTGTAAGCTTCACATTCTTAAAATATACTTTGTATCTATTTGTAAGACTAATTCAAGAATACAAATCTAAAGAAAACTTCTAAGTCAACTACTTCTTCCCCGGTTCTTATAAAATAACTGAATTGCTGCATTATCGTCAAGAGACAGTTAACAGTTTTGTTTTAATTTAATATCAATTTATGTATATTATTTTTCCTTATTTGTAAAAATATGTATTTTATAAATTGGCTCGATTAACTAAAGCAAATCCAGTGGACTCCATCGATATGAAAATGTTACCAAAGTGAGAA
The DNA here is from genome assembly GCA_905146935.1 of Scaeva pyrastri. Classification (NCBI taxonomy): domain Eukaryota; kingdom Metazoa; phylum Arthropoda; class Insecta; order Diptera; family Syrphidae; genus Scaeva; species Scaeva pyrastri. The sequence goes on along the minus strand of LR989929.1, from coordinate 5,108,883 downwards.
TATTTTTTCTTCAATTACGTTTTATTGCAAAAAATAACCTACCGTTATTATATTCGTTAAATTTTCAAGCATAACACCCTACATCTACATACACCTCCTTTTGCCAAAAACTATTTTTGTGAATTTACTTTTGACCATGTTGGTAATTGCCAATGGTAATTCACAGTACATTCGTTCTGCACACATCGACTGTTATGTATGTATATGGATGTACATATGTATGTAAAGGTGGTTCCACTTAAACATTTAGTTGCGGCAATAAAACTTTATGGCTTAATAAAATATTTTGAGCCGTTACTGGTTACTCCCGACAAAAAAACAACCAATCTCCAGTGGGCTTTTATCCATAACAAAATTAGATTTCCGGCCAGGCCAGGCCAATCCACCCGACTCGACTGCTGACGAAATTCGTTTGCGCCCTCCTGGTTTGGCTTCGTCAGAATTCAGATCCCCAGACCACCCAGACCGAGAGTCCTCGCACAACTTACACCCACTCCAGAACTAACCCACAGCAACAGCAGCGGCCAAATTCCAATACACTATAGAATGTAACGGTAGCAGTAGCAATAGCAGCGTGTTGCCTGTGCTTTGATCATGATGAGGGTAATGGTGCGGGAGCGGTAACGGTAGCGGGTGTGGGTGCCGTTATCGAAACCGACGCCGACGATGAGTGCCCCCTCAGTTCAGTTTTTTTTTTAATTTCATTTCAGATACGTATGTATGTTGTAACGGTGGTTAAGGTAATTCTATTTTATTGCACATTTTCGCATATACGAATGGGAAAAAAGAAAACAGCATCCTCAACTTATTCATATGCGAGGATATGTATTTGTATATATGTATTGTATTGTGTAGATTCGGTTAATACACTACACATGTTGTGTCAAGTATTGTGACTGCCACGTCAGGCCAGGACCAGGAACAGCAGGATCAGGTTTGGTTTTTGGAAGCGTTGCCATTTAAATTTATTATACCTAACTTAAAAATTATAAGTGGAAAAATTACTGTATTCATTTCACCATGGCACTTTCACTATTAACAAAGTTGGTGTCGAAGGGGTTTATTAATTCACGATGTTAAAGTTACACTGGAAATCACTTCATCCTTTCGTGAAAAAATTTGACATTTCTCTAGAAACATAGTTTTTTACAAATTTATGTATTTACCGATAAGATTTCAATGTTGACTTCTTAGAAACTTGACACCCTTTATTGCGCTTTAAACTGAAAATAAAAAGGTTATTTCCTCTTCCTTTTTTTATTTTTAAGATAGGTGTAATTTGACGAAACAGATAAAATAAATGACAGCTAATTTGACAGCATTCACAATGTTGCCAATATCAACCGTCAAAGTTCAGAACTCCATATTGGAAGAGTTGCCAGCTTTGTATTTAGAGTTTAGTTCCTTTCACATTTCCTGAAAGACTCTTGAGAACGATAATTAACTTATAAGTTAAAAAAATAGAAAAGAACGATAACATTTTTTACAATCATTAACATCAATCTGGCATCACTGGTTGTATCGTCCTGTATTATATTTAGCATGCAAAAATTTTTCGCTACAGGAGACTTTTGGGAATTGGAGCGGGTTATATTGAGTGGGAGATGGAAGTTAGGGTATTTATGTATGTATGTATATTGTATATAGGTTTGTGTTAAATACTATATGTATGTATACAAATAAACGCCTTTCCCTGAGGAGTCTGGGACCGATGCAAGGCACACGGAATTAATTAAATATCTACCTTTACACTACGCGCGTGCACGAATCCAAGTTCAACCAGGCATAAAGCCTGCCGCGTTCCAATCAATCTTCAATTGGATTTGCCTTTTTCCTGTATTTTTGTTTTTTGTTTTTTTGATTTTTTTTCTGGTTTACGGCGGCGGGTGTTTTTGAATGATGGGAATGATTGTGCAAATCGATTATTCTGTTGTAGGTATGTATATGTATCTAGATACATTTCGTATATTGCAGTTGATATGTTTTAATGTGTTCATGTGTTCATCCTTCTGCACTTGGAATACAGAGGAGGAGGTAAGGTTTACCTTAACCACGAGTGCATAGACCCAAACAACAAAATAATATAAATATAGGAGTGCTTTTGCTCCACAATGAAGTCAACAAGGTGTTCCTACGAGTACGTATATGTATCTATCAATATTGAGAATTTCACAGATAATTTTGGATTTTATTGAAGCCAGTGCAGTGCAGTGTTATGGGTTTTCCATGAGTTTGGGATGAACATAAAGGGATTGGGTTATGGAAATTTGCAAACGTTTTTGTAGGAAAGAAAGGTTTTGATCATAATATACCCTACTGTAGCTTAGATTAAAGGCTTGTGGGTTTTGATAAATAATATTAATTGGCGTTCTATACCGTCCACAAAACGATCATAAAGGGAGCATTCAAAAAGAATGAATAGTCCCTGTCAAAAATTGACCCTAGGCTAACTTAAGCGGATGTTGTATTATTGGGAAATGTTTTTATTTAATTGTGAGCCAATATAAAAAATTTTAATTTCTAAAGTTGTGTTTTGTATGACAGCGTAAAACACCATCTGTCCATAATTTTCTAAGCTTTTTGTTAAAATTTTCATAACAGAATTCTAAAAAGAAAAATTTTGAATTTTCACCTCAACCCCATGGTTCTTAGTTTCTGGAAGTAAATTTTGAATTTCACATCTCAGAAACAGCAATTCCCTATTCGTATCTCGGAAACAGCAATTCCCACTTCCCAGTCACTGAAAAGGCACCGGTTTCCATCGATCACTATAAGTGAGCACGGTTTATAGAAAGATGTATAACTGTCTCAAACCGTTTGAGTCCAGTTGTCTCGTGTTCTCTTCGTTTTTTATCTCTCCCTGTCATTGTTAGTGTTGTATCACCTGATAGTTAATAGACTTTGTCCCTAAGGTGCAGTGCATCTGCTCTGTCTACTATGTCTGGACTATGTGCTAATGTTAAGCACTTGTAAATCACTGCTAAAGATGGTGTTGCAAATAGTTAAATGTTATCTTTAAAGAAAAGGGTGTGAAAAACAATGTCCAGCACAATTTGTTTAAAGAAAGTCATATAAGATTCAACTAAGGGCAGAACAGAACTCACACCGTTAATATACTTTTCCTGATCCTTAACAAAGTGTATAGCTTCCCCTAAATGTCCTGTAAAGAGTAAAATATGTATTTTTGTAGAATTTCAAATCAAAAACTGTCACTGGTTTAGGTATTTCCATTAATTTGTAATTCAAAACTGGACATTGGTTTTGTTTGTCTGTGGTTAAGTGTGTATGTATATATAATTTAGAAATGTCTGTTGCAGAATGAAAACCACACTTGCAACCATTTTGCAACAGCAGTCATTCATGCTGCTTTTGTTACTGCGTTCTCTATACTCGTACAAGTGTATCTTTTGCTGTGTTAAAAACACTCAGCTCTGCAAGGTCCTTCTCAATGGCTGGCTGCTAATGAAAAAAGGGATATTGTCCTCATGTCATGCTCTGCAGGAACTAGAGAACTGCAACTAGAACAGGAACAGGAACTTTCTGTTCAACATTTTGTTGCAGCAACCAGTGAAACCTTAACCAATAACTATAAGCCAACATGATGATGATGGTGATTTTATTTTCATTTTCAGTTCTATAAAAAAAATTATTTTGTGATGAAACGATTTCATTATGATGCGGTTAACCTCATGCGAATGGACTTTTAAGGAGTTTTTGATTCATTTGATTGATTAACATTTGCTAGGACTTTGTAAAATAGAACTTTGTATTTGAATCCAGGGAATTATGTGAAACAATTGTTGAATATACACATACGAATTATTATAATTTTTTAATGGTAACAAAAATGCTTTTAGAGTGGTTTTTGGAAAGCCATTTATGTATTCTAAATGATGGCATATTTATGAAGTGAGCTCCTATTTCGTTTTTTATGCAATTTCTTCATTCTAAAGTGAGCTGCTAATTTATTATCAATTCACAAATTGAGACCAATAATGTGCTATAAGAAGTTGAATGATAAAATGACGTTGGAATTTACAGTATCGAGTATTGAAAACAATTTAACAGGTTTTAAGGCTTAGACGTTTGTATTTTTGACAGTTTCTTGAAACTCGATTACTGTGATCTTAGAGTAGATAGTGTTCACCATACAAAACATTATGACGTCACTTAAAAAATCAACTCTGTTCTCAAATGTTTAAGACCCATTAAATGATTTTGAATCATGGTTAAGTCGAAATAGTCCCCAAGATAAAAACGCTAGCAATTTTTGAATTTTCTATGTTAATACTTTAATAAATAAGAATTATGTGACAGCTTACCATGCAGAAATGAGCCAAACACTGACTAATTGCACAAAAAAAAAATTTAGTTGTGGAATAATATTTAACAATAAAAACGAATTTTACATTATTAATTACTGATCCACAGATTTCTTGTTTGAATCCATATCTTTTCGTAATTTTTCAAATTCTATTTAATTTATTCTGTCACGTTGTCAAAAAGTAGATAGGTGGCAAAACCAAATCGGGTGTTGATTTCGGTACACACATTTGAATATGTGACGCACCTAAAGTATTGTTATGTTTCTTTTGACATTTTTTTAATATTTTTCAATTTTTTTAATTAAATTTTTACAATATTTTTTTCTTTTGTTTTTAGTGATGAACTATCGAAGTGACAAAGGTGGCACGCCATTCTGGGAAAGCTGGGATTTGGTCATCAAAAAATTTTTATAAAAATTTAAAAAAATATTTGTTTTTTATTTCATGTATGTATTTTAATTTATTTAATCATAAAACTTGTCTTTTAATCGCTAAAAAATAGAAAAAATTGATTTTTGAAATTATCAAAAAAAAATGCGGATAAGACTTTAAGCTGGTGCTCAAAACTGCAACTTATTTTTTTTTTTTAATCCCAAATAAAAACCCGCAGTTCCCCTTAGAACTCCTCACAAATGCTAAAAATATCAACGAACCTTTAGACACCTAACCTACATTCGAATTGCCATCATCAGCATAGAAAAACATAGCCTCATATAGTCACTTCAACTTGCTGTTTGTGATAAATGCTTTTGAAAAATGAACGCGCACTTCAGCATACAATAACTACTTTTAAATACAAGAGTACTTTTTCTGACAACCGGAATTAACCATCCATTTTGCCCACATGCAGTTCTATAAGCAAGTGTTATAGGAGCTCTACAGTTATATGTATTATGTACCAATACCAACGGTACTCGTATTATAATGCAGTGTTGGTATAGGGTACCATTACAGTATATAGCCTGCCAGTTAATATTGTTGAAGTGTTGAATAGTGCAGCGTCCGAATTGTGACTGTCATAGCATTGGAAAAGTAATTTATGGGAACTCCCATGTCGGTCATGGTGCCTGATTTATTGCAGTTATTGAAAAATTGGAACTCCATTCAGTTGTTGGTTTGCTTCCCGTTTGTATTTATGGTATTCTTTTGTTTGTTTTTTTTTTACAATTTTTTTTTTATTTTTCATTTTTTTGTTAACTACCCATTGGCCTGTTCTTTTGTACATACATATACATATTTACTATGGAACTTTGAATGTGTACTGGAAATGGTGTACGAGTGGTATGGCATACATTTTGTGAAATAACTTGAAAAGTTTGTGGAAAAAAAAAAAAAACATAAATATTATATGAGTCCTTTGGGAAACGGGTCAGAATCATCAAAAAAAGCAGTGTTGTCGTCAGTTCAAAACTTTGCATCCACTCGTGGTTCAAATTTGATGAATTCTGCAGAAGTACCTACTTTTGTCAATATACTTTTCTTGATAAAAGCTCATATTCAGTCAATTTTCCGGGAGAAATAGACATCGAGTATATTCTTCTGTAATGTTTATAGAATGACAGTAGTTAAAGTGACAGTTCAGTACTGTTGAAACGTCGTCGTTGGTGAATACGTCACAGTTTGATAATGTTAAATTGTGAGAGATAAAAAACAACAGGGAGGGTAACTACTATAAATCTAAACTGTCAAACTGTAACATGAGTATTGAGTATTGTTTGTGTTTGATAAAAAATTGGAAACGTCAAAAATGTGTTTGCATGACATTACCAGATTGTTAGAAAGAAATAGAAACGCCTTCGACAATAGCAATACCTGTACACAAAAAAGGGACTGTTATTTGACAATGAAAATAACCTTAATTTGACGTTCTTGAAAGCTGTCAACTTTTATTAAGAAACCTTAAGTATAGGTATAATCTACTTGAGCGACACCCCTGGCTAATAGTTAGAATTTGTATGCCACCAAAGTATAAAAAGTAAGCAGAATGGAATCCTTTGAGGTTGGGATGCAGTGCCAGGTTCGGTTCTAGCCATCGAGTGACTTAAAAGAACGTTTTCGTAAATATTTTTCTTTTGTTTGTTGTCTTTTCCCCATAATAACGACTCCATTTATGGACGAGTTAACCACCACAACACTATGGAACCCTTCCTGCTTGTTCCTCTCATGGACATCAGCTCTATGTTCTATGGTCTATGATGTTGGTGTCTCTGATTCCCTATCCATATCCATATAAGACCGGCCGAGTCTTTCGGTATCGTTCACCATCAGAAGTATTCGTTTTCGTAGAAAAATGTTTGGGGTGTTTTTTTGAGATGCATTATTCGTTCATAGTGCTCCACAAAAAACAAAAAAAAAAAAAGGAACGAGAAAATACTTTTAAGGGAAATGAATATTTTCAGTGCAATTTTTATTGTAAAATTTATATAAATTGAAGATAGTGTAGTAAGAAGAAAGATACTACGTTATCAACTATCGTCATCACGGTACTGGAACTGGGTACTGGAAAAGTGTGTTCGGAACAATGCTTTTTGGTGTTGTTCCATAGAATTGATGTTTTTTCTTCCCTTCTCCTTTCTTCTCTTCTTTTGTTTACTTTCCCGCTCTGTTGATTTATTTTTCTAGTGTTTTTTTTTTTTTTAATTCTCAAATTCAAGTAGCTCCAGTATTTATAAAAATGTGAATAATATTTAACGAGCTGTTAACTGAAGTGGAAACTCTTGAAGTTTATATGCTGTTATTTTAAGCTTACAACTACAAGTGGTTCATTGACATTTTTGTATTTGGAAATAAAATAAGGAGGCTTAATTTTTTTATTGAGAAAGATAGTTGGGGAATTTTTTCTTTAAATTAATGCTGAACAAAGTCAATTTCGACATATTTCCATGATAGCAAATATTCTAAAAATAGTAATAGAATCTAAGCTCTACACTAGCCTCTTGAATTTAACTTTAAACTTAAGTGCAATTTAAGAATGCAGTCAATTTAAGAAACTCAAAAGATTTGAAGAGGTTGCTAGAAACACAAGTGATTGAAGTGAAAGTATGAATCCTTAAATGATTTCAATTAAAACAAATTGTAAGAAAATTCCTTCCTAAAGTAAACTTCCAAATTTTTATAATTTCTTAAGATATTCAAACTACAACATCTGAAAAGTCACAAAAATGTTGAAAAAGGGCTTTTAAGATAGAAACCTCTGGTACTTGTGACAATCGACAAAAAATGAGTAGGTACACCGTGACGTATACGCACTTTTTTTAATTTCTCATTTTTCTCTAAGAGATGAACATTTTGTTTAAGGTTTGAATTTCACATTATTTTTGTACACAGAAACTTTGTTACTAAATTATTTAAAGCAGAGAATTTTGTACTTTATAATGTCCCAAGCGCGTGCGGATGTATTAATTATGTTTATAAAGTTGCACACACCGAAGGACTGAAATAGAATTGAAATTTAAAACTGTACACTTTCTGCAAAAATCAGCCTAAAATAAATCCATATATAAACAGAGTCTGCAACAAGAAAAAGGCTTGATTAATCGATCCGTTTCAGAGTACTTAAATTTCAAGGTTAAAATGTTGCTATCTAAATGTGTACAAGTTTGAAAGCCTCTCTTTAAATTTACATTTAAAATCCATTTACAAATTTTATGGAATCTTTCACAGCATTCCGAGAAGTATGAGATGGTATCGAGGTTAGTTAGCAGAAAAAAAAAATGCAAAAAAAAAAAAAAAAAAAAACAACACCATCATCATTAAAACGACCAAGAGCAACCCATTCAGTGATGCATCCATCCATCCGCATCCAGCCATCCAATTTATTCTGCCTCACTCATCCATTCCTGACTTTATGTTCCCACCAACCCACCTTTCCGCATCACCATCATATCGCTCCAATTTTCGACATGGCAAGGTAAACCCTATGAAATAAGGTTTATTTGCCGTTACTTTTTGGCTCTTGCTCTCGTTATACAACGTTACCGTGTCTGTATAAAACATTTTAATCGAGTATGTGAACCTTTACGTTGTGTTTAGCCTAACGCCCCCCTTGCCACCACCACCGCTGCCGCGCCCTGCCGGTTATCCTTGAGGTCCTTTTTGGTTCACCCACTTTAAACCAGATCTGGAGCAAAAAATGCTAAAATAATAAAAACAAAATTTACGTCACACGTATTACAGACAGACACAGGGATATAGATGGCGCTGTGGGTGCATGACAAAACACCAACAACGAAAAAAAAAAGTATAAAATAAAGGGAAAAACTGTTCCTTTATCTACTTTCCGGAAAATTTAAATCGGAATAAATTAGATATGTTCATGGAAACACTCTCGGTGTTTACCGCCATAGCCAGCGCCACCTAGCACTAGCATCATCATCATCATCATCATCATCAGACTCAGCTCAACATAAAACCAACATTTTTGCGTGTCTATTAAATAACGGTGTTTGGGTTTTTCGTTGGGTAAATATTTGTGGTTTGGTTTATTTATCCATCAACACCCTTTGCCAGGATAATTTCATTTACAAACATGTTTAGTACCTGACGCATACATACATAGATATATGTATAAGTTTATACGTGCGGATGTATCTAGATTATTATAGCTTAGGTTAGGTACCTAAAACATTATATGGAAAATATAATTTTTGGCTAAGAGCATAAGTGTTATTTAGGGCTTTTAGGTTTATAATTATTTACTGCCATGTTTAATAATAATTATTACTAAAACAAAAATATTATATATTACCTACACATTATTTATAGATACACGTAAATTGATAAAAGGTTTGCCGAATGATATTGGTTCCTAAATAACGGGATACTTGATGCCCTTAAGTTTATTTTGGTTTACTGTATATTAGTTTGATATTAATATTTGAATAATTTGATATAGTTAAAAAATAAATGGCAATAACATAGAAATTAGAATAATATAATAAAATATGAAAAACAGTAACGTGATTTATGTATTAGAATGAAATATTCACGAGAGTATTTTTAAATAAAGCCAAGCTTAAAATTAAGTCCTTTTATTGACATTCGACAAATTGAAAACTAAGTTGGTCTGATTTATTTGATTACACAAATTTAAACTTTGTTTTCTCATGAAATGATTATTACTGATAAATCTTATAAAAATATAAAATATGGAAAAGGTTTCTCTGTTTGGAAAATAAATTGATGTTAAAATGTCATTGCACTCTTTTTAAATGGACTAGCAGCGACTACTCAGTAAATCATCAGCAATTGAACTTATTTGGTGTACTGCAAAGCAGCCACTTAGGGCCTCTATTGCTTCTACTGAGGAATCTACGCAGCTTGTTCCATTCTCTTTGTTTGTCCCCGATGGACTCCTAAACTACTTAACCGATTTTAATAAAATTTGTACACCGTGTGCAGTTTGATCCAACTTGAAAAATAGGATAGCTTACTTCTCAATTTATGATCGCTAAATTGTTTTATATCAAAATATTTGTCTATTGTGTGACAGTCACAATTATCTGTTAGCTCCAAACGATTTTAACAGATGGCGACATCTATTGACTGGATTGGGTAAGTATTCAATAGATGGCGCTATGTCAAATATCTAAGCACGTAGTCTAATTTTTACCCCTGTATAAAATGTATTTTTTAAGATTATATATTGACCACGTTTCACATAAAAACTGAAAACATTTTTAAATAGAACTAGGAAGATATTGTCAACTCTGTGTAAATTGTGCGGTTTCGACCAAAATGTAAAAAATATTCTATTAATAAACTTAAACTATATAAACCCCAAATTATGTAGGGATACTAATTTTTCAATAAGAGTCGGTTTTAAAGGGAATGAAGTTATTTCTTGGAACTAGTTCTTTCTAAGGATTACCAATAAAATATGGTTTAATTGGGTGTCAACTATTTAAGCTCAAGTTAATTGGTTAAGTGAGAAAAGAAACTTAAACATGGTCAGTCATTAACTGGACTAAAATTTAAAAAGGTTTTTAACTTGCTGATTTTCTGTCAAATTAAATTCTGAAAGCTAACCATAAGTTCTTAATTTCTGCTGTACAGGATTATTATCCTGCCAGTACTCACATATGGATTTGAGACCTGGGTGCTTACTCGTAGTTTATTAAGGGCACTCCAACCTCTTAGGCGCTACCGAGAGAATAGTCTTAAGTAGAATTGTTGGCTACAATCAAGAACTGTCATAAAAAAATTAACCTTGGTAGACTCCGTTTGGCTGGTCACCTAGCTTGCATGAGCAAAGAGGAACCAACTCGAAGAGTTCTTGATGTGGCAAACCACGAGAGTTGGTGTAGACCAGGACACCCGAAGCCTTGGGGTGCGCAGCTGAATGGCGTCGTCGGCTAGCGATCGAGATAAATGGATGATGATGATGATATTCTGAAGTAAAAACCCATTTCTTGAGGAAAATTGTCTAAAAATAAGGACAAAAATGTAAAAGATTTTAAAGACACTCCATTGATAAAAACTTAGTATTTGTGCCATTTCAATTTAGTCGACAATTTATAAAGTAATTCAATTTTAATTTAAGGTTAAAATTTGATCAATTTTCGATACTTAAATTTTTTCAAACTAAAATATTTAAATTAAATGAAATACTCAACAAAAAAAAAGTGTCATTGAACTAATTATTAGCTCGATGCAAATAACATCCAAAAAAAAAATTCTATTGTCAATTTAGCAATCAAACGATATGTGAAAAGTTTTTCATTCATTCAAAAAAAAAAAAAAAGAAAAACAACTACAACCAAATCAATTTCCAATATATTAGAATATTTCAATCAAAAACAAACCCAAATGAAAAAAAAAAAACCGAAACCGTTCAAATCAAATCCGATATTGTTCGCTGTGAAATCACCATCCAAAGCTCTCCAGCCACAGCATCAAATCTAACAATTTAATTAAACGTCTGTCCATTTAATTCCATCATAGGTATGCGAGAGTTTGGCCGTAACCGCACAAAAGCATACACGGCTAACCACTGCACTGGCCCATAATAATAATATTATGTATTATGATTCGAGTTCACCAAAAAGCCAAAACAATCTGCAACACATAGTTCCAATTGTTGGATATCTAATTAATGCAACTTTGTGGCCAAAATAGTTATGATGCTAATTCGATCTCATCACAGGAGGCGTAGTGAGCAGGAAATCAAATTATAGAGGTGCAGTTATTAATATACTACCACCTTCATAACATGTACATCAGGCACTCCTCCTCACCTACGACTATACGAGTTGATACACTTATTGCCTCGAAATAGCCACTATGGGTACAGGAAATGTCAATGTCCAAGAACAGCTATGGTTAAAGTTCTATAAATCATAATTTGTGTCAACCAATACCAAATGAAATATCCATCAAATATGAAACAGTGTTTTATTTTTTTTTTTTTTGTTTTCGTTGTTTTGTTCATTTTTAGCTTCATTTTGGTTTTGTGTTCGGGGGGAGGTGGGTGGCAGAATTCAGCTGGCTGTAAAACTTTTTGACAAATCAACTGGAATTAAATTGATACTCTGCCCTCGACATGACCATCTATGGGACCAAGGACATCTATCAATCAAATACCCACTCTCACCGTCCGGTCCGTCGCCTACTCCCCAAACACCCACTCACCGCACCGATGCGATGCGATGTTAGTGGGACAATGGGGATGGCTATGGAACGAGGATATTGAAATTACTTTTTCCCTCTTTTTTTTCTTTTGTTCTATTCTGTTCCGACTAACATCGACTTCGACTTCGACTTTGACATCGACATCACCACCGACCGACATCTACACACAATGTGAGGATTTTTGTCTGTGCTTGTATAGGTTAGGGACCTAATATGATGGCTTCTTTCCACGAAACGAACGACACATCCGCAAAGGCAAAGGTCGTCCTCGCTGCCGCGCCGCCATCGCCTGTCGCCGAAATAACCCACCCCCATCCTCCCAACCAACCCTCCAAGGCTTTGACACACAAGTAATTTGTTGTGCCACACCTTGCGGGTGATTTATCAGCAAGGTGTCATATTCTCATAGATTAGATCGATATATTATTATTATATATATGCAAACCTTACCTATACTCAGCCAGGTTCATACACACAAACACACACAAACACACACTCACATATATATATAACCGCAGTCTATAATGTGGCCTATCCTTTAAACGTGGCCATGTGGTCTTTTATACGAACGATAAAATGTGTCGTGCAGAGGAGTTAAGTTTGTGTGCGGCACGACATTCATAAATCTTTAACCAATTTTAGGTGCTATTAAGTTTTTGGGTAATTATTTTTAAAGGTAATGTTCTTATTATTACTATTTTTTTATTTTATAAATTTAAAACTTCAAACGAACGTAAATGTTCTGTTGAATTTTGTATGTCACTTAGAAATATTTGACTTGATTAATAGGAAATTACCTTCATACATCTAAATATTGGTTCCGTGTTGGAAACTATTAAAAATTCTAATCGAGTGAATAAATTCGATTATGGAGAATTTTGAATAATGGTTTTGTCATGTGAACTTATTTGTTGGTGTATGTAGTTGTGTGTCCGCTGAAACTAAGGAAAACAAGGTTTGGAACCAGTGGCGTTTTTTTGAGAAGAAGGAGGGTCACAAGTTTCCCCAATGACCATTTAAAGCACTTACTTAAATAAATCTTCTAATGGGTATTTAATAAATTTTTTAAGTTTCAAAATAGCCCCTTAGATTTTGATGTATTCGTGTAACAATTTTTTTAATTCTCTAAACTTTTGAGTTTAGTTTTTGAATTCTAAAAAAAAAACAATGATTTGTCTTTTTCCTGTAAAATACAAAACTTTCAATTTTCTGGTATATCCAGAGTTGATTTTTCATTCCTTTAGCCGCACATTTGGTAAATTTGGTATTGCTACGGATTTAACCCTTCCCATGTTGGTACAATTGTACTTTTGTTTCGCATTCCATAAAAAAAAGACGACCGAGTCAAAACAATCAAGGGGGGGTTTGGTTTTAATTAAATTCTTATGTGTGGTAGTTTTTTTTTTTTTTGTTTTTGTGCTGGCTTGTTTTTTTGGTTCAAATGTGAATGCACGAATTTTTAACATACAAATACAATCATATATGTAAGTATTGAGGGAAAACTTATTTTGGAGGTTGGCTTATGGTTTTGATTGATTTTAAAATTGACCATGAAGTCATATAAACCGGAAACTAACTGGAAAACGTTTTGTTTGTTTATTTATTTTTATCCGGAAAGATGATGAACAAAAATTGAAAATTTAACTAAATACGTAAATAAATGGGATTTCCGTCAAAGAGAGAAGTACATATATGTATAACATGTTTGATTTATTTATTAAAAAACGTGATTCATTTATCATAAACTTAGTAATTTTAGCATTGTGCTGTTTTGTAGAACTATTTTAGTCTTTATTTTATCAAAGTTATGTAGCTACTTATTAAAGGAACAAACTCAGCCAAATTTTGATCCCCCACTAAATTCATACCCAAAAAAGTGGAGACTTAAAATGCATATGGATGTCATCTAATTTTAAGTCAAATAGCACAAGTGGTTCCTAAGATACTGTAATTCAAAATTTTCTAAAATCAAAACTTACCATCTGGCTGACTAAATCACTCAGTATGAAAGATGATCAAAATTATGACTCTAGAGATTTCGCACAAAAGGGCAATTTTGATTTAGGGGTCGTAGTATTCCCCCAGATTCAAATAAATGGTTTTAATTAAAAGGATCTGTCATAATTTTCAGTTGTTACACAAAAAATCAGTTTCAAGTTTTTTTTAAGAACTTTTTCTTATATTACAAAAATTACATCAATTATGGAAAAATGTTTTTAAATAATAAAATTTTAACTTCTGTTCATCTTTGCAATCGTGACTTTCGAACCATATAAAATTTTACGAAATCGGTCAAATACTTTTGGAGAAAATTATACCACACACTCAAAATATATATTATATTTATAAAATAATATCCACCTCATTAACCATTTATTCACATTAATCAATTCAAATATGTACCTGAAAATTCAAATCACATACCTACCTACACACATTCATACACGTGCACACATTTCAATTGTAATTACATATTTCTATGAAATAATATTACGCCACAACACGAAGTATACATATTTGTAAATAATACATAATTAATATGCATATTACTTACTTTTCATATTGTTTCTCATCTACTTACACTCAAATGTATATACATACACTCTGGTTTAATTAAATAAAGCCAATGCAAAAATGTCACTAAAAAAAAATTCTTAGAAAATCGAACCACAAGTACAACAAATTGTTGTGTAAATATGGCGGCTTGTTCAAAAATTTCTTCAATAGACAAACTATTCTGTTTCAAAATCTAAGGCAATAGCCCAGAAAGCCTGCAAACTCCAATACCTACTACTTTATGAGAAATTCCTGTCATTTGCATACGGTACACCAAAAATTTAAAATTTTTTGAATAATTCCTTGTTTTGGGTATGAAAAGTGGTTTTTCTAAATGTATTCTCTTAAAAGATTCGAAATTTTTGTACTGTCTTTACTTATATGAACCATAGTGTAATTTACTGGAAAATTAATATAATTGAATTCTTTATTAAATCATTTATAATTAGAATTGAATCAGCTAATCGATATGTTTTGTTTATTTCATCAGTAAAAAGGATATTTAAAGTGCTTTCATTTCCTTTTAAAAGGGTTTTAGTTTTAATACTAAACAATAGCAACAGAATAATTAAAATTTTAATGAGCTTATTATTTTCATTCTGAATTCATTAAAATGCTTACATAATATTTGTGTTTTGTTCCAACAAATTTTCAAAAAAATATTTTTATAAAACTGTTGGTAACTTTCGGAGAAAGTTTTGTTTTAAAAAAAAGTAAAAATTATAAAAGAAAAGCTTCCGCAAATGATACAAAACGGAATTTAGAAAATATTAATTTAAAAAATAATATCGACGAAAGAATTTTGATCCTACCAAAGTTGACCGTAACGAAAAATTCTTACTTTGATGAAGTTTAAGAGATTCATTACTTTGTTTCAAATATTACACACATTAGCGTAAAACTATTTCAATTGGCTTTTTTCCTTTTTGATATCAATTATTTTCGAGAACAAGATCAATTGTATTAAAAAGGACGAAATTCATATAAGATTTTTATCCTCTTACCGATATAGTATAACCCCAAAGTTAAATACATCTTGTTTCACTAAATCACACACAATTACTCCAAACAACGGCATGATACGTAAGTAATGCCCATCAAAAGCTCAAGGACATTATGCTGCTCAACAATGTATTCATTCTGTGTGAATATGAAAAAAAAAATTGTATGTACTGTACATATACAATTCCTTGTTTAATGTCCTCTAAGTAGACTATGTGACAACAAAAAAAGACACCACAGACAGATCCTGTGGCACAGTAGCTCCCAACTAAAAGGCCCTTGACAAAAAAGGAGATTAAAAAGGATTTTATTCGTTGAACTGGAACTGTCAACAGAGTGACAAAAGACCCTCTTCAGTGCAAAATTAGTCCATTTCCTGCTGTTCCCCTGCAGAATACGAATATACAATTTACATATACATATACACATAGTTATACACCAGTCCAGTATACACCTAGAGGAGAAGCAGCTGCGATATTCCCTTTTCTTTGCTGGCAAGGAAAATGTCATCCCCAAAAAGACAATTGTAATTGGGCAGGATTAACGTCTTATTACACAATAAGGAAGAGATTAGTGGTTGGGTTTCCCAGTTTCCTCTTTTTTCAACTAATGGACAAATCTGTGATTAATTACACTCGAGGAACCTAGAAATTGGTTCCTCTAACAGTATACATATACATAGATACAAGTATAGTATAGGAGTCGAAAGAACTGACGAAAACCAACGAAATCAGTGTAAAGAGGGAAATCGGAAAATTTATCTATACTCTGCGATGAAATGGAAATGAAAATGGAAATGGTTTTGTTTTGTTGTTGGTGCAGATTTCATTGAATTCCACATCCGATTTATGTAGACTGGACATTGGACATGCGGATCAATTTAAATTTATCCCAGCTTCGAGCTATGGTAGCTCTCTGGTCGGCAACAAAAAGTCATCAAACAATTAAGCTGTCACAGAGAATAGCAAAACAGAGACTTAAAAAATCAGAGTTCGTTTGTCTGTTGTCGGTCCCGTTCAACATCAGTCATCTTTTGATGGGTCCTTTTGTTTTATATTTTTGTTTTGTTTTGTCCCAAGAAAACCCAGAAAGGATTAAAATCGAATTTAGTTCTTTTTTTTTTGTCTGCATTGTTTTTTCTTTCTAAATTGGTTTCAAAAAAAATGATTCTATTGTTTGTGTGTGTTAGACAAAAGGATAAGAAAATAATTATGTGAAGATTTAAAATTTAAATAGGAATTTTCTGTTTTGTGAAAAATTTAAATTAGCACTGCGAATTAATGACCAATAAAGAAGGCTAAATGCAAAACATAGAAAACATCGCATGGACAAATTTCAGAGAATAATTAGCACAAATTGTTAAGAAATACATTTTTCATCCACTTGAAGACAATGCAATGAAGCCAAGAGAAAAACATAGCAAACATAGTAAACATAGAAAACATAGAAATTCGAATTGGCCAAAGTACATATGTACATTGTACATTAATCAATTTTATTAATTTTAATATGGAAAAAACATAGAAAACACTATGTGTTAAGTTTGATTTCTAACTACAGTTAAACTAAGTCGTTGTTTGAAATTAAACCCAGAATTAAAATCAATTTCTATCCGATTATTGTGGTTTAAGTTTCCGAACACGAGTCCTTTGAAAATTCTTAAAAATTTATTTAGTTTTCAATATAATTCCATTATTGCATGATTGCAACTTAAATAAATATTAAACTTTAACGTTCAATGAACTTATTAAAGGATTTCACGAAATCCTCTTAAGTGCAAAAAAATAAATAAAAATATAAGATAAAAACTAACATCGATGGAAGGTACAACTAATACTTAAAGAAAAGAGAACAAAACAAAACCGTAACCGTTAAATAATGTTTGTAGCGCCATCCGTTGCAAGAGTAGAACCCTAGAGCCACATTCAAAATGCCGACAAGGACGAAGACATCGACGATGACGACGACGTCTCCGCCATGATCAAGGCACAAAACTACCAACAATGGATACGGAGAGACAACGAGCGCCACAGTTGAGCTAAGACGGTTGGCCATCAGGACTCGGGGGTGTCATGAACGTTTATAGAAAAACATTTTGCACAACGTGATGAGAATTTATCGATATAAAAAAGAAATAGAATAAAAAAACAAAACAAAACAAATAATATCCTATATGCCACGCTTCTTTTGTGAAAGGAAAATACGTACCTATACTTATACGATAAGCAGATGTGCAAGTATACAAATAGTATGTGTGTGTATGTGTTTATTTAGCGGAGAGAAAAATGAGAGTTTTTCTGAGATGAAGAAGGCACCAGGACCGGCACCATCACCTCGTGCCGTTGCCATCGCCATCGGGATACATTCTTCTCGTTTATGTTTGAATACATGCGAGCGATAATGATCCCCGCAGGGTTGAGTCTCGTTGTTTTCCTATATCCTTACAGCCTCAACATTCCTTCTTGAGAATTTCCTGATACAATGCAACAAAAAACAAAAAATAATAAAAATTCCAATATAAAAAAAAAACAATAGGTATTGATCTTTGTCAATAGGGATTTGCAGGTTATCTATATTTTTATATTTATTTTTATTTTTACTTTTATTTTTATTCATTTTACTTTGTGTTTGTTTTGATTGCTCATTCTTGCAGCTTTAAATTCAATTTAAAATGTATTAGAAGAAAAGTGACGTTAAGGGAATATTGAATGAAATTAAATGTATTTTATCTTTTTTGTTTTCATTACAATTTCTAAAAGACTTTTACAGGTTAAGACATTAATCCTAAGAGGTCTTTCTTTTAAGGCTCTGAACGGTAATAAATAGTATCTTGTTATTTAATTGGTGAATTTGGAAAAATTAAACTGTTAGAATAAGTTCATGATGTCACTGTATTTTAATTCTCTATGTCAAATAAACAAGCAAAAAAAAAAAAAAAAAAATACGTATACGCCCAGGTGTACACAAATTATAATTGCTTTGAAAACAGAATAACAGTTGGACTCTATGTGAAGTTAAGATTCTTGTGCACATGGTGAGACCTACAAACGTTTACAAATCAATGTTTTATAACAAGCTTTAGGGCAAAAGGCCTTTTTTATTCAATTTTTTTTACAATTTAAATGAATAATTCTATCCTTAAATATTTATTAACAAAATAAAAACTTAAGTTTTGATATTTTCAATTCAATAATAATAGACTGTGAGCTTTTCACCATAATAACGGATTACCCAACATATGTTAAAAAAAAAAACTTGGATAACAATATCTTTTTGGCGCTTTGTTTTCTAAAATAGAAATTGGAAAGCCCAAGACCAAACTCGTCTGCGCCTTTTTTGGAAAAATAATATACAATTTCTTTTTCTAAATATTATGTGTGCTCAGAAAATAAATGATTTTCAAATTTAGTCTGTCTAAAATTATTTGTATTGAATTTATTTTCCGTACACTCGTGAATGCTTAAGAGGATCCATATCCTGTCTGATTTTGGGTGGGCGTGTGGGCGGGCATATGGTCCAGATCAAAATGTCTAGTTCCAGGTTTTGAATATGATTTGTGTTTGGCAGTTTATTTCTCCCTCTGCCTCTTCCCCCTCCCATTCTAACTCTATTACTTTTGCATCTCTTAAGTGGATTTTGTTAAATTTTTTTTCTTCTTATTTTTTGCTCGATAAGTAATATTTCAAAACTGAAAATTTCAATAATTTATAACTTTTTCCAAAGAAGCATCGCAGTGAATTTGTCTTCTTCATATTCACATCGTTGTCTCTGTTCAAGAATAATATGTCTGTCTGGTATGAGTATCTATGTAACAGTAGATATAAATAGACAATCTTTTTCCCATAAAACTAATTCCTAAAAGCATCCCTCGTCGTCATCCCGTCTGGCACAATTGAAATATGTTCTTAAAACCCCCCTGAGGTAGATATGGATACTGTAACAAGGATATAAGAATATATACCTAAGGACATTTTACCATTTCACTTCAAGTAGTTTAAGAACTTTCTCCCTTATCTTGGCAGTGTGTTCAAGCAAGCCAGCATCTTGACCCTTTCTTAAAAAAAAAAACACACACACACACAAACACATACTATTCACTTGTATATGTACGTATTCCTTCTCGTGTATAGATGAAGAATTGAAATAATGTTCAATGCCAGAAGCTGGAATAATGCACATATTTTACTTATCTACCTACACATACTCACTTGTACTCTAAATAATGTCCTTTTCCCATATAACAAGTGAATAAATGTTAAGTGCACATTGTCGGAGTCAAATTGAATGTGTATGCATTTGGATGCACTTAGGCTACCATTTGTTGCTGACATTTCAAAATATTGTACAAATGCTTTAAACTATAACCATTTATTATTGTTTAAATTTTATTCGAGTGTATTTAAGTTTTGAACAAGTTTTTGAAAAATGATTTATTTCTTGGAATTATTTGTCCTTGAAATAAAATGTAATATTTGGCAAATAAGGATTTAAAATAAGGATATTTTTAAATATAAAAAAATGGCATTGAAGTGCAATCAAGATGGCCCTAAGAAAGAAGATTTTTCGTTGACTTGACACATTTTTTGTCGACTAAGAAATACTCCCAAGCCTTTTGGTCAAAAAATACGTTGCTTTATGAATATTTTTTAACAAGACTTTGAAGTTTAAAATTTCCAATTAATGAGGGCATAATTTAAGAAAAAGATTAGGAGCTAAAATGGAGCCCTGTGGTACACCAGGGTTTGGTGTGATTTTCAGGCTAAAATCCATACGAAAGCCTTATGTCAAAGATGAAGCATTCACTATTGCTAAAATATGGTGGACCTAAGTGACTCTCCTGAGGAGCTCCAGATTTGAATATGAAAGCGTTGAAGAACGAACTTCTAAATAAATCCAAATAAGATTTACTATCGGCTTAAACTTGATTTTATTATGTAGAAGAATCATTAAAAACTTTAATTTAAAAAAATTAAATCCTTGACCACTTTGTAATACAACTAAATTTATGACCACAAAGATTTCTGTAATACAAGACTTTGACAAATTAACACATTGGATTGCTTTTTTAATTCGTAGTTATTTAAAATTTAAACTCCCTTTTTAATCTAGATTAAACTCTCTTAAAGATCCAATTATATAATTAACATTTTTGACAATCAAGCTTAGCTGATCTTTGAGTAGATTTAAATTGAATAAATGGACTTCTTTAAAATACGAGTTTGTCTGAATGTATTCAAATCCAAGAGTTTAGTTTAACCTTCAAGTTGAACTTGATGTGTTCATGTGCATATTGCACATTGCTCCGAAGTCCTAAACCTCAACCCACAAAACACATTAACTGTAGATTATTATTCTCATTTGTCCGACTACCAACACATTTGTTTCAAATCGAAAATTACATTCTAAGTGTCACTGTGTTTGAAACACTGTATAGAAATAGCAGCTCGTCCTCTGCATACATACATACTCGTACATACATATGTATGTATGCATTAAGTACAGTTTTAGTTCGTAAATATGTGTGTTATGTGCCTACCTACATTATTGTGTAATGTACTACATAGGTGTCATGTCGGTTTATACCAAAAGGACCCTCTACGTCTACACAAACACAGAGGCCTATTACGGTGTGACAATTGTCGTACGTCGTATACACATACCTCCTCCGGTCCTACCCCCACCAGAGGATAGCCGCAGTTCAATTAGGTTAAATCTCGGCACATACATACATAGTATGTGTATGTCCTGGGCGTTCTTATGGCACAAGTGGGCTCAAGAGGCAGTTTAGCTCTAACCTAAAATGACATGGCATTAATTTTACCTCAGTGCTCCTCTATTCGGTGATTACGGAAGATACTGATGCCCTCGTAGTTCCAAAAACAAATGCTTCCACATCGTCCTAGGACAGAATGATGATGATGATAATGATGATGACGGTGATGGTGATGATGCTGATTCCCTGTGATGGGCTGGAAAAGGAAAGGACATTTTCACCTGTGTCCTGGGCCTCATGACGGACAAGAGCACAGACATTCTTCCCTTTGAGTTTTTGTGTGTGCTTTATCTGCAACAAGTAACAACAGATACTTCGCACTTCCACATTAACATCACTATAGTTCATTGGTTCGATAAGGTAAGGTAACGTAAGGCAAGGTAACGGTAAGGTAAGGTAAGTATTTCGACCTTTCATTCCATTCCGATCTGCTTCCATTTCCACACCCTCAACGTTAGCAGGCATATTCATTGTCCGGCGATGACTATATTGGTAATTTGATTATAATTTCCCAAGGTGTGTCGAAAAGGACATAGACGCCGGACATGTGGAGCCAAAGAGAAATGGCATTTGGAAGCTAAAAGCGATTTTTGTACCTTTTGCACCCTCCAAGGGCTGGGTCAAAATGTAAATGTAATAACAAATTGCCCTATACGAAAATGTGTTCCCTCTCTAACGTTGTCATTCCGCACATATTTTAAGCTTATAGCGAAACACACCCACGTTTTGTCACACGATTTGGTTTATTCTTACGGCAAGGAACGAAAAAAAAAAATCGATGTAAACAACCCTCCACCCTTTCACTAAATAAATCCTTTAAAAAATAATATATTTGCTGACAGATTGATGACCATTGTGTGACCGATGTGGCACTAACGTAACAATCATTTTGTGGAACCTTTGTATTGTGGTATTGTTAGTAGGTCGTTTCTCTACATACATACAAATGTACATTGAAAAATTTCTTCCGCAAACATGTCAGAAAACTAAGCGCATCAAAATTATATGTCAACTGTCAACCCTTTTTTTCCAGATTTGATCTCAAACTCTTTACTCTTTTTACTGTTGACTGATGAGGATGACTGATAAAGGGCTGACAGCATACAAGACCATTCATTGGTACGAGTATAGGGAAGATGTTTTTTTTTTGTCCTTTTTTGGAGGATTTTTATTTTTAAGCTGACAAGCTATAACAATAGTAAGCTCTTTGGCTTTAGGAGATCTTTGTGTTGAAGATATGACAGGTTCTTTATTTTCTATTGAGAATTTAGCTTATAAAGCGAATGAATAAAAAAATAATTGTTCATAATGCATACCTCGACTTGATTGACCTATGTAAATAAATAATTTAATTTTTTAATAAAGAGAATTTGGGTCGAAATTTGAAACTCAATCCACTTACATGGTGTTGAGTTGGAGTAAACTTCAATAAAGTTTAATAAACTGTCATAATAACTTTTCAGAACTAACTAACTTCCATATTTTGAAAATATATGTATAATTCATAAAAGATTTTCTATTTAATCAACTACTCAACAAAAAAAAGATAATATGTAAATTCATCTTAACCTTAACTTTCCCTGTGTCTTAATTCAGTTTGGACCACCTTCTAGATTCAAGAAGCATGACCTTGTCACTCACACACTGCCACTCCATCCTTTAAAGCGAATGAAAACATTTTCGCAGCATGAAAAAGGACATTAATGATAACATTACTGAAATAAAAATCCCTTAAATCATAATCAATTAAAAGACTTACAACAAATTGTCAAACAAACAAAAAAATTAAACTCACCAACAATTATTTACAATTCAATCAAATTTCAATCAACTTGATTCCAACTTGACAACATTTGTCAGCTCTATTATAATCACACCCCAATTGAACTCGAGGCATCCACAAATACAACAAAAGAACAAGGAACAACTGATTTTCTTTTTTTTGCTATAAAAAGGATAGGGTAAAGGTGTCAACAGTGGATCAATTTTTACATCTTGGGCTGTTAAGCTCGCATTTATAATAGTAGCCATGAAATTTTTTTGTCACACCATTTTCAATATATTTTCTTCAATTTAAGCACAAAATTTCAAAACTTTATACTTTGGAAAAAATAAAAAAAAATGTTTTTTATTTACCTTACCACATGATTCACTGTGTACTTTGGGTGTACACAGTGAATCAATGACTGGTACACAGTGAATCAGGGATGTAAAAACAGTATTTTAAGAAAAAAAACTATGTTTTTTGTTTTATACTTATTTTTATATTTAACAGTCATATCTTATATAATGATAAAAAAATAAACAAAAATATATACTCTTTATTTATAACAAAAAAATAAATTAAAATAAAACTCTTCGTGTATAAAAAAATCACAAAACTTAAAAAAAAAATCACAAAGCTTAAAATAAAGAAAAATAATACAAAAAAAAATAAGGAAAGAAAAGTAATCCATTTGATTAAAATGTAAGCTTTCTAGCGAACATCCATGTTTGAATAATTGAAATTAAATGAAAAATCAGTGATTCACTGTGTACCTTTTTCAATTGATTCACTGTGTACCATGTTGCCATTTTAACAAAAACACATTAAAATTAAATTAAATATTTCACACAACTAAACAAATTGACACAAATTATTAAGTCAATGTAACCAGAAATACGAATATATCACTCAAATGGAGTTACGATGCACAGTTATTAAATGAGAAGAAAAACAAATAGAAAACAAAAAATTACTTACCAATGCAGAAAACACAAATACACGAAAATGACCGATTGCGATCAAGGGATTACGCAGACTTATGGTTTGAAGGGATGAAATATACAAGGACGATCTTTTCTCTTTTTCAGATTTATTATAAAATAAAAAATTACACCGTGAGAGCAAATGATTCACTGTGTACCCTGATTCACTGTTGACACCTTTACCCTATAAAGTCCATTGGAAAGTCTTATCCACTCTGTCAAAATAAAACAATAAGTCTGTCTACAAAATGACAAAACACAGCATCCAAATGCCTCAAGAACTTAATGATGAAAGTTAGCTTTGCCTTTAAGGTACGAGTACCAATACCAGTACCATTACATATACAGTATATTGTTTGAAATTCTTCTGTCAACACAGACAAGACAATTCATTCCGATTAAGATCCTTTTTTTTGTTGTCTTCTAAACGGAAGATGATAAAAAACAAAACAAAAGATAAAAAAAGGATTTCAGGGGATTTTCGGAGTCTTTTAGTAGTTTTTTTCAATGATTTTGTTAAAATTAAGATTTAGTTCGGTTTTTTTTCAATTGTGCTGCGATAAGAGTTTGGGAAGAAGAAGAGAAGGATTGTAAGCAAAAACTGAATTTCAGAAGTCAAGAATTTAATTGTAATAGATTGATAGACAAACGGAAAAAATTTGACAATTTTTTGGAATATCGAACTGGAAGATATTTCCAACACAAGTCATCAAGTAATTGTCAGGATTCTAGTGACTTTATTGACTGTTTGATAAAACATTTCGCCACTCACTTAAAAGGAGTGCAAAAATTAAAATAAAATCAAATGACCAAAAATCCAGAAACAACAATTAAAATATCCTTTTTTATTTATTTTGGAATTGGAACAGGGCATCCTTTTTAAAATGGACACGAGTAGGTTTTTAATTTTTTTTTGTTTTTCTCAATATAATTGTAGTTAACAGTTCCCTTTCCACAAACTAAAGAAAAAAGAAGAACGAAATAAAGAAGGAAAAAAAAAAAAACATTTAGCAAGTCCTAACAAAGGACTTTAACATTTCGCATACAGAATAAAACTGTGAATGGTCTGATTCATAAAATGCACTATCGCCCAGCAGGCAAAATGGCGGAGTTGTAACAATGAAAGTTTTTATTCTTCTTCCATTTTTATTTCTTCTATACTAGGTATACCTAAACTAGCAATGTTATATTTCCATTTTCGATTTATACATATATAAATGTACCAACACACTCATATTACCGACATTCATAGCCTTGTGAAAAGTTAACACAAAAAGAAACACACATACATACTCGTATATATAAACTGGAAGCTGGGAGCTCGCCGGAGCTTATTAAGAACGAAACGGAAATAGTTGGAAGATATATATTACTCACGGGTGTATTTTTAATTAAAGAACCAAGGAGCAATGACTTATGGATTGAGATTAGTTTCCGATTGAAATAAGTATGAGTTTTTTTTTTCAATTAAAAAACTTACCCGCCTTGCCATTTTGTCGGAGCGAGAAGGTGTGTATGTGTGTGTTTGTGGAAGTTTTAATCTTTATGAGTTTTTAATAAAAATTCCGACAAAGCGGGTTTTATATAAATATCCAGACGGAAGTAATTATTATTAGATTGAAATGATTGGTTTTGAATTTGCTTTGTCTAATAATCCTGCAATTCCAGTGAAAAAAAAAATGAAGGAAGAATTTAAAATTGGACTTATGGATCAATGAGGGTATAAGAAATACTTTTCTTGGAAGACTGTTTAACTCCTTTACGAATGAAGTAATAAATGTGCTTTGTGTTTATGTTTAGAGTCTTTATTACGTCTTAGAAATTATCGAGGTCAAATCTCAGCCATTTCAATATTGCTTGAAAACTCCATTCATAAAACAGAACTGATTCCACGTTTGGGTGGATATGTTTAATAGCAATCAGTTCTTCGGAGTTCTTTACCGCAAAGCAAGCCAGGTAAACTGCCTGTTGAAGATGTTGAAAGGTTTTTCAAAATCAAGGAAAAATAGGAGTAATCAACGCCAACTTGTTCGATTATGATTCTCAAGGTGTTGAAGGGTTCTTAAGTTTTCGAACTTCATGAAGTCTTCTTATTTTGGGAGCTTGAGAGTCATTCCCTTTTTCGATTCTTCAAGAAAGCATTTAGGTAACCATGGTTCCTCTATGAGCGGACTCAGGTATTCTTGGGTTGAAATTGGTTCTTTTTTGACCGTCAAGCCCTACTACTTTGTTGGTTTTTGCAGTGCTTTGATCGTGTTTAAACTAAGCTTCAAGCCCTGGATGAATGAATCTACATCAGATTTAGTCTATATATAAAGAAGTATTTCAGTAGTTGAAAAAGTTTTATATATTCCTAACACCCCATCCCCCCACCTAAAAAAAATAAACTCATCAAACTGTGAAAATGACACAATATTTAGGTGTCTAAAATGTACTCAAACTTTTTCGATATTTATAACTCATTCTAAAAATATACATACATATGTACATACAGACATACGGAATATAATGTAAAAATATTCTTACACTAAACTTTCTTATCTTGTCACTTAAAGTGGATTTCACTGTAGACTCTAATTTTATTACAGTCCACAAAAAGGTCCTCTCACCAAAAATAACATCACCCAGTGTGTTGTAGTCAACAACAACTTTATGACCGAAGCCTGTTAAGGTTTTCTTCGATAAGTAAAAAACAAAATATACTATAGATGGAAAAAAATGTTTAAATTTTTATTGTACCATATTCTCCAAAAGTTAAATGGATTCTCCAAAAAAAAAGAAGAACCCCACTCTGATGATTGACAATCGTCTTCGTCTTATGTTATGAAAGTTTTCATGTACTAAGTGAGAAAAAATATAATGCAAATTTTTTTTTTTTTTTTTGTTGTCTTCAAAACTTTATAACTTTCTCAGTGAATGGTATACTTAAGTTTTTTTTTTTTTTCTCCTAGGTGTTTATGGAAATATGAATGAAACTGAAAATTCACTTCACACCAAAATTTACTTTTGTGAATCAAATCAACTACACGGGGAGAGTGAGCAGCTTATAAAAAGCCTCGAGGGAAATAATTTTGTGGTATTTACTAGAAAATATCTTAAAATTGAATAAGCAGCCCAGAATTCCTTGGAAAAGATTTTCCTTTCAAAGAACTCGAAACACTTAATATTTAAAGTCTTAAATAGAATAGACTCAACAGTTATTCATAAACAATTAAGAGAGATTTACATAAATGCAAGTACCTAAAAAAAAGTTTTAATTTAAGAATTTACGAGTATATTCCTATTGTAGATGGAAATTTGTGAAAGTGCCAAAAGAATTCCGTCTTAAATAGTTAAGACTTAATAAAGTTAGATTAAAAAATGTTTCATTCCATCGCGTCCGTCTCCGTCGTCGTCTGTTTCTCAGGATCTAAGTACTTAGACATCAAACGTCAAAATGAATTCTGACAAACGCACGTCTTAAAGTTCCCTGTCAATGGTTCCTTATGTGTCTACACTTACACTATCCTTATAAAGTGCTCTATTTCGACACCATAGCATTAATTAAGATCCAACACATTTTCAGCTTATTTCAACGAAACGAATATGTGTCGAAATATATATGTATTTGTGTATGTGTTAATGTCACTATATTCGCACACACTTCAACCATACTTCCAGTTATATTACATTTGCTTAGCCTTCAGAGAACCTACATATATAGGGTCATAAATCAGGAACAGGATACTATTCTACACCTTCTAAGGCCTACAACTATTGTTGGGGTACATAACATATACATATGTACATATAGTAGATGTGTTATGTACGCATGTGAACGGTACCTTATATTGTCCGTCCACAAAAGTCATACACTCAAACTCATATCAGAGTCCAAAAGTAGTTCGTATGGTATTTACGTATACATTTGAGCTCCACGTGTATACCAATTAGGTATTCATTAAGTGTAACTGGTGTTTGCTTAGACTTTGGGAAAGGAAAACTTTTGCAATAAGAAATCTCTTTTTAGCCAAATGACAGCAAGTATATTCCATCGAGCACCACCAGAAGCAGCAGGACCAAAAGAACCAGAAGAACCAGTAGAACCAACAGTAGCAGAAGCCGCTAGCCGCATCCACAAAAATGAAATGGCATCAGAAGCAGAAGTACTCGTAGTCGTACTCGTATATAGCATAGAAGCAGTAAAAGTTCCTTGCCGGATATTACTCACTGAACAACTGGCAACTTGATGTGGTTGCTGCGTCCGTCAACATCCTCCATTTATATATGGATCTGTGTGTATATATGTTTTATATGCCACAGGAACACTCGCTCGCACAAACACACACAAAAACCATGAAACTTATCACCGCCATTGCTATTGCTGTGCGAAAATCCTCAACTAATTCTACCGCATTAACGCAAACCGTTATGCCGAACACAATAGAACTTTCACAAGCTCCGAATGAATTAGATGGGCGGCCGGCATGCAGGGGGAGTGAAATGAGGGCTTCTTATTCTACTCGTACAAAGTACCTTCTCATGGCAACGACGACGACGACGACGACGACGAAGGACGCTACTGCTGCTGCCTTTGCTTCTGTATAAGAAGAGGCAACTTGTTGTAGGACAATATAAGTATTCTTTTATTATTTCTTCCTTTTTTTTTTGCTGGACCTGGATTCGCTCACATTCATGTGATATAAAAGTTCCTGGAAATAATAATATTGGTGGGTGGTGTTTTTTTTGTTTTTTGGTGGGAAGGGGAGAGATTCGGTCGAGGGTGGTTCATGAAAAGTTGTTGTTTTAAGTTCGGTTGGCATTGACTCAAGATTGTGCGACAGAAGTTTTAAGGATATTAGTTCGAGATATCAAAAGTGGGTCAATATTGACTTGTTATGTGAAGTGATTGTTTAATCTTCTTATGTCTCAAGGTATGTATGTATGTATGTGTGTGAATTGTTGAAAATAGGATTTGTCAACTCGATTGGCTGACCAAAGGACAAAATTTAATTTTATTATGTTTTTATTTACGGTCAAATAAAGTGTGACCTTAATTTTACAAAAGATTTTAAATTGCCATCAATTGTGTAGTTGTTTGAGTTCTATTTTTTTTGGTCAACTCTTAAATTGCAACAATTTGATAATTGACAGTTGAGCACTATTCCAAAAATAGTCAATTTAACGGCTATATGTTCTATACCAATATCAACAATTAGAAGTCGGAAAAGAAATGTTGCCATGCTCTTTAGACCCTTTAGCTGTCAGATCTTCATAAAAATCTTTTAGCTATTAGTTCTAGAACAGGAACTAAAGTTAATGAAGTTAAATTGATCACCAAACAGTACGGAAAAGAATCTGTCCACACCACAATTCCTTCATCAAGATCGAGCAGGTGGCACAAAATCTGGGCCTAAGATACGAGCCTGCCAACAGAACCTTCTAATAGTCTGTCAAAGCTGTTTAATTCCAGAAATCTTAACATAACTTCTAAGCAGTAAAGAGTGCAAAACTCACATTATATGGAACTAAGACCTGGGTGTCAGTAGAGCGCACAATTTCTTAGCCGCGTTCGATAAAAAAGTTTTAAGTCGTTTATGAAAAAAGACGATTTCAGTAACGTTACAATCACGAGTATATGAACAAATTAAACTCGGCTGACTCCTGTGGTCTAGTCACCTACATGGATATCATAAGTAAAGAGAAATCTATATCATACTTTCTGGTAGGTGATAGCGTGGCTAGAGCGATGGCGTAGCCCAGGACTCTAAAAAAATTGAGTTGAGCAACTGGATGACATCCGGGATAAATGGAGAGACTTTTTGAGGGTTTTAAGTAATCAATAAAATGTCACTAACAAAATACCAGATTTTGCTGCAGGACTAAAAGTAACGATTCCAATACCCCTAGAAACTTCGAATTGTTAACGATCCAAACATTGAGAATTAAAGGCATTCAAAAGCCACCTATGTTTAGAAGTCCTTACAAATAATAATTGGACATCTTGCCCAACTTACAAATTTCATGAAAAATCAAAACGTAAATATCAAATTGACATTAATTGTACGCTGCAAACAAACAGATCGAAATTGAAGCCAGATTTTGACGTAAACAATAAATTTGTGTTTTTGTCAAGTTCAAGTTTTATTTAATTTTTCCCAAGTTCCCATTCAACGACAAATTATTATCAGAGACATATTTTAAGCAAGTGTTCAAAAACAGGACACAATACTCGTACACAGACAAATACTGGATAATACAACAAAAGCCAATTACGTTCCAATTTATAAGTGACGACTGACACGACGAAGAGGGTGATTTGATTGTGTCGTGTCGTCTGATGCCTGTTGTAAGCCAACCATCAAAAAATGGCTGATGTATGATGACAAAAACATTATAACGGCAACAATAATAATCATTGACATTGATTGCCTCACCTTATGGGTTCGTTCAAAGGTGGCACATTGGCATCAGGAAGGCGAACGAGTGAATGTAGACTTCGATTCCGATTCCGATTCCGACTACGATTTCGACGAGGAAGGACGACGGACAAATAAGGACTCCTAGGTGATATTTATTATTTGTTGATTGTTCGTGGCTCGTACTCAACTTGGTATCCTTGTGTGTGTGTTGAGTGTTGACATGATATACATAGGTGAAAGACGAATTGTGTTGTCAGAGCCAACACATACACACATAAGTGGGATAATCAAGATTGCGGCGTTTTATTTGCCTGTAAATGTCTGTACTGTGTATCCACGCGAACGGAAGCAATAAATTGACGGTGGCTGATGTCAGTTTGTTGTCGGTGTCGGAGTTGGAGTCGAAAGTCTATAAGAAAAAAATCGAATTCCTTCATCAAAACGTCCAATAAATAGGTAGATTGTGTTTGTGTGAGGAAGATTCAGTTAAAATTTAAAATAAAATCAAGGAAGAAAAAAGGAAGTTTTTGAAGAGTTTTTCATCTATTTTGATCTACAGAGGCAATAAATTAAATGAGCTTAAGGGGTAGGCAAGGAAATTAATTTTCCGCTGAAGTACGAATAATAGGTAAAGCAAAATATAAGATGATGAAAACGAAGTTTCTCTCGTCTGGTAGGAAGGTATAAGGTATATGTTATGTATATGTATGTATATGCAAATAGCCACTAATAGTTCTTTGAAAAGGATATACACAATGTACATATAGGTATAAAGATAGACGAAGGTAGATATTCTTTTTGAAAAAGGATTCACCGACAAAGGATGAAGTTTTATTTTTCCCTAGAATCTGAAAGGGAATTCATTTGAGCTTCCAATTGGATGGAATATGCGCAATCAAAATCAAATAAAGATTTTAATAATCCATAAAGTACATAATAAGATAGGATAAATGGGACGACTTTTGGATTAAGTCAATTAAGTAGAAATAAATATTTTTAAGGCCAGTGTCAAAAGTAGCAAATGTACATTTATAAAAAAAATAAAATAAAATAATTAATTTTCCCATGTTTCAGAGTGTCCCAGGAAAGGAATAACTTGAAAACTAAAAGAGATTTTATATTTTAGACCGAGATTTGATAGACTTTAAATATCCTTTCTCATTGTCCTTTCCTTTTGAGATCGGAAAAACATTAAAAAACACAACTTTTCGGTGACGTGAGAAACGCTCAAAAACTAATCACCTGACACAACCTTTTCCTCATGTTGAAAGAGGATGTATTTATTTTTTAAAGGCTTTGAATTTACTTTTCAAAATGATTATATTAAATTTGGAAACAACCTTCAAAATCGATTTATTACTGCAGAGGCGCCTAAGGATGGCCATCTCAAAAGCATCCAAGACAAAACGTAGATGGTGCAGTATATGTATTTTATACCAAAATTTTATAAGGCTCTTTCCAGTTTTGTCGGTCTCGACAGTCTTATTGAATTACTTACTTTTGAAGGACTTATTATAGTTTTATTAAATATCACTGATCCTGGAAAAGATTTCAGGTGATACCGACTTAATTCAAAGTCATACCTTTCTTAACACTTTCCACCTTGTCACGGGTAAAATGTCTCAAAAGTTAAATAGAACCATGTTTTCACTTATTCTTAAAAGTTAATTGAGTTAATCCATCAGAATAACTTTTAACTTAAACTGGATTAAAACTGCACGAATGTGTTTTATTAACGGATGTCTTCTACTTGAGTGCTTATTTTTCTTTTTACAAAAAAAGCATCTGCCTTAAAGCCAACTACATACAAATGATGGCCAAATTAATTTACATAAGTGCATAGTGCATACACAACCTCAAGTTTAATATTATTCAGTCATTGCATTCTTTACACCACCACCGACCGCTTCACTCCACTCCTGGCCATAAAATATACGTTATTCAAATAAATATAGTTTTATCACTCTCCAACTCAATTAAAGACTCTTTGTATGACTCTTGAATACATGTAAGTATGTAAATTTCCCACAAGGGTCTCATCACAATACAACAGACATCCGCAAGGATAATGCTTCACCACCAAATCCACTTGTTAAGCAACACAATCACTTCAATTAATGCACCGTGAGAAATAATACAATCATCATATTATTTGTGTGTCCGTGTGTAACTTAAGCCATCAGTCGGCATCAAACTCACTACTCATACAATACCAGAGTAGCCCCACAACAGGACCTCACAGTCACAACATTCACATTGTTCCTTTATAACTACGACCGACCGACCGACGCACGACTGCTATGTGGAAATGGTGTTCATTTCCATTTCCGGTGGGATGTTCATGATGGAGCTTCCTCAAATATTTTCTTTGTCTTTTTTTTATATGTATATAGATTTTCTTGTTTGTGTTCACTCCAACTTCAACTTCAACTTCATACCAATGTATGTGTATAGTTAGTCCTGTGAGAGAAAATAATAATGGTCCAGGGAAAGTCCACACACACACCCTCACAGTTGGTCTCGCATTGGGAACAACTTTGTATGAAAACATTTTTGAGGTTACGTTATAAAGTCCCACTTTGAGCGCAGCAGGGCTTTGTTGTTCAATGCTCAATATTTGGACAGGAAATAATTGTAAAAAGGGTACTATTTTCAGTTGTATGCATATGCTCGTGTGTATGTATGTATGTGTGTACCATTAAATATTTAAAGAATTTTATTTTTGTTTTGTTTTTCGAACAGAAGTTGCATTTTTTAAAACTTTCTCCCAGTCTTGCCAGCCTTTTGTTCAGACTATGTAAGAGACAAATACAAAAAAAATAAGCCTGACAGTTGTACCATGCAAGGAGACCCACCATATAGGCCCTTGGGGTATTTTTTTTTTTTTTTGCTTTGTAATCTGGTTAATAGTCGACGAGTAACAAAACCGTCCCAAGGGTGTAATTTTATGGCTTTTCCGACGGGTTTTCCAACGTTAGCGTCATTCTAACCAACCGGGATGTACTGTAACCGTAAAATAAAAATAAAGTCACTATTTTTCAATAACTCCAATAAATCAGACAATAAACAAAAACATTTGGACAGATGACAATGTAACTGGGAAATGGCCATAAATAACAATTTCATTGGGTGGACAATGTGGTATATGGAAGTGGTCAACAATTCGGGAGTCGCATGATTTGTGTGGTTTTTTTTTTTGACCCAATATGGAACAAGTTGGGAGTTTATCACGTCTCTATTAATAGGTAATAGATATTTTATTTATGATACGCATAACATTCTATATGATTTAAAGTTTAGAACTAACAAAAATATTATGAGTCTACTTCACGTGGGGGAAATTAAGCTTCATGAGCATGAAAGCTTATTTGGAACTATGGCAAAATCTCAAAATCTCCAAAACCGATTTTGAAAATAGTTTATAAATGGCCTAGCTTACCATTTATAGGCGTCTTCTCCTTTCAAGTTAATAGTTAATTTTCTTACTAATATATTTTTGATACACTCGCAGTATAAAATTTTTAATAAAATGTTATTTGCACATGCACAAAGTGAAATTGTTAATTAAAAGAGATTAAAAGAAGTGGCCTAAAACGTCCACCCTGAGGTATCCCCGATTGCTCCAAGGTGAGAGACAGAGTTCGAAACATCGAATTAGTTATGTAAAATATTTGGAATGGAAAACATATTTGGAAGTTAAAAAAGTAAAGTTAAAAAGTAAGTTAAGTTAATAATAATAATAACTTTTGATTTCTTTGGATTCAAGAACCAAAGATAGTTCGACCTAAAATTTATTTATTTTTGTTACTAACAACTGAGAAAATAGGTCAATCTCCAACACATTTTTGTATCCATGTTCAGGAAGCTGAATTACACTCTTACTGCTATTGCATTAAGAATTATCTAAGAAAGTCCTTCTGAGAAGGATATATCACCGACAACAAACAACTAACCCACAGTCAATTTCTGAAAATTTGGTCTAAAATAGAAACTCCTTGAAATCAAACCCTTATCCTTGAATCAAAATTACCATTTGACTTTTAAGTTAATTTTCATCTTCCTTGTAATATCTTAAATGTCTTTATTCAAAGCCCACTAATAAAATAATATGCCCATCACTTTTCGCTTTTTCTTTAGTATACAGGATTTAAGGATTTGAATTTCATGAAGTAGAACTCTTTCGAAATTTTACTTAGTCAATTGATAAATCCGAGCCAAATGAACCGAAAGAAAAACATCCTTCACACAATTTGCTCTAATTTTGGACGAAAAAAGAAAACATTTTTTTCGAAAAAGACTTTAAGCTAATATCAAAAAAATTAAAAGGTTTACGCCATCACATCTTGTTTGTTCAGCGATTTTTTTTTTAAATCAATGTCTCAAATAATCCTACATGAATTTCTAGAAGATTATCTCGTTTTATATCACACTACGTCTCTTATATCCTTTTTCCGCAACATCAACAACACACAAACATAATGTGCACATACACGAGTACCTATACTATAACAAGAGCAGATGTCTATAAGATGACATCCTGAAAGAGTATAAGGATCTATA
This sequence comes from Scaeva pyrastri, assembly GCA_905146935.1. NCBI lineage: Eukaryota > Metazoa > Arthropoda > Insecta > Diptera > Syrphidae > Scaeva > Scaeva pyrastri. The sequence continues at coordinate 5,073,889 of LR989929.1, read as the reverse complement.
GAGAGACAATAAACCAAAATTAGATATTATCTATGCCATCAGGAGCGCACACTCACACACACACACACTGTGACTTTAATGTTAAATTAAATACGAAAAATATAACGATCGTCCTGATGGAGACGATAGAAACAAGGCACACATGGTGGTGTATTAAAATTATTATTATTAAAAAGAGAAACAATTTGTACCATTTGTTTCTTTGAGTTCAAGATCCAAAAAAAAGAAAATAATCTTTAGCATTAGTGGAGCTAATTTTATTGGAAAGGGAGTTCCTAAGCCCTATTGCTTCATTAAAAAGCAGGAAACAAGGGTCACCAGAATTGAAGACTAAAAATTAAAACAAGAGTTCGGAGCAAATGCTCTGTCCTTCGCTAACAAGATGAAAAAATGTCTGCATCCACTTTTAGGCAATTGTGACGTCATTGATCGTTATTTCAACTAAACAACAAATTAAATTCTGATAGCTAAGATCATTGATAAAATTCAAACGAATCTTTTTAACAGAGTTATTGAAATTAGGACAGCTTACATAACTTGGATTTCTTTTTTAAAAAAGTACGTATACGCCCGGGTGAACCGCACATTTTTTTTTATGGATTTACAGAGAATACATTTGATATTACAAAAAGTTGGATACAGCTCTATTCATGGCTGTGTTTGGTAATCGATCCTCAGGTCCTAAATAATCACGCACTTAAGGACATAAACCTTAAAAAAAAGGATGGAAACGTCTTTTCAACATTTTGAAAACCAATGGCCAAAAATGGGTTAAAGAATCTTCAGAATTTTTTGTTTTTAGAATTCTCTCAATTTTTGACTTCTCTCCCAATCCCAAGATCACAAAAAAATTTGTTTCACTAGTCAATTTTAAAGTAAGGATCCAACCTACGCCACTGCTAGGAACCACATCTTCCTGTCAATTAAATAACAATAAACCTATTTTTTTATATAATTACGACAATAACGTTTGGCAACAAATTTTTTCGGGGGGGGGGGGGGGTAATTTTAATTGAATATTGTTTATTGGTAGCTTGGGGCTGAAAAATTTGTTCAGAAGTAAAGGCTTATCTGCTCGGCGTCATAATGAGACACACACAGGGAGACAATCCATGTTTACAAGATTAGATTCTATGACAAATATTACTGGTTTAAGGAATAACCCCCCCCTCAGGGACTCATACACCCATATTAAATGTACAATGAACAACTTCCTGCTGCTGATGACGATGATTATGATGATGGTGATGATTAAAAGTAAAAATCTCTTTGTACGAGTACGTGTGGTTTTAATGACTAAAATTTTGCCAAAAGTGTTGATAGCAAAAGATTTTCTTCGGAGAAAACGACAAAGATAAACGAATTAGGGAAACAAAATTCAAATTAATAGACTCACTTTGGTCGGTAGAAGGGTACGGAAAGGGTGGGTGCAAGTAGCGAGTGTGGGTATAAAAGATCCTGGATTAGCTCTAGGATATAGAGGAACATGAACAACCCCTAAGGAAAGTGTGTTGTGTGTAAACAAAGCCACAAAGCTAATTTCAACATAAACGACGACGACGAGCGACGACGGCGACGGACGGACGGTGGCAGGTGGCGGGTGGCGATGAAAATGAGAATGACGATGACTATCTACGTTGGTGGGTTATTTGGGGATAACTGTTGAAGGGGTATACTCGTATAATCATCGCGTAGGGAGTCTATATTCCTTTTGACGCCTTTGGGTCCTGTTCACCCGAATCCGAAGGATGATGTGGCTGGCTTCTGGCGGTGGCGTCTGGCTGGTTAAGAGGGGTGCAGGGGGTTGTACGTATTTTCTTTTTGTACAAGATTTTGATGCTTTGTGTGTGGATTTAAGTGGGTTGTGGGAGAATCGAACAACGTTGAAGTTAAATGTGAAAACACTGGTTTAACACAAATTGTACACGAGATGGCGACACAGTGTAATTGCTGAGAAAACATGGGAATTACAGCGCCAAGGAACATGTTATAAATGCGGTATTTGATATCGGAATAGTGCTATTAATTAAGCAATAAATGCGTTACATTGACTATGGCATTGAGGGCATTTCAATGAAGTTTTGGCTACAAAGTCGATCTTACCCTTTGGGTTGATTGATAATAATAATTATAACATCGATCCAGAGTGGTATTACTTACTCGTGATGGGTCATTATATTTGATTGTAAATTATTTCAAATTAATCTTCGTTTCATTGAATGACTAAATCAGTCAATATCTGTAATTGACTTGCTGAGTTGTAACTTAAGGCAATGTAATGTGCCTACATTTTAGTCATCTTTTAATAAAATTACCTTTTTGGGAAATGTAGTAAATTTTGGACATATTAAATTGTTCAGGTTGTTTTCAGGAATAAAATTTTAAAACATTACATCTACACTACTCCAAATTAACGAATACTAGGCACTTAACCTAAACAACAAATACTATCAGATGATACAGCAAAAGACTCTGTTTTCTCTTCTAAAGTCCTAGAAGTTTAAAATCTGATATTTCAAATTTAATATTCGAGAAAAATTGATAAAAATTCACAACTATTTAAAAAAAAAAATATTACATTGGAGCAAGATCGATACCAAGTCGAAACCGGCATTTTTTGACAAGCTTTCAGCCCCTCAGATTTATTGATCTAGATTCTGAATAATATAAAATAAATACTCTTCATTCAGTTAGTCTAGAGATAGAGAGAAACCTTAGAGAACTAATAATGCTTGACTTTTTCTGTCTGTAACTTCCTTTTCATTATTATTAAATAAACCTACTTACAAGATCCAATCATGTACCTACTTCCACCTTTATTCTTATACATATTGACAAAATAATAATAATAAAAAAAAAACAAATTCAAAAATTACATCGAGCAAAACAAGTAAACTTCAATCAAAGTAAATTAAATCAATATCCTTTGTCAAATATTATAACATAAAATTACCTGCTTTTTCACACCAGCACAAACACTCCTGTCAATGTCTTACATGAAGATACAAAAAAAAAATGAAAAAGAAAAACAAGCACAGAATTTCCACTCAATCGACTGGAAAATTCAAGTTCCCTTACTCAGCAAATTACACATATGAAGAGCATAATATGAAGATGTATGTGAAGGACGACAGGAGGGTTCCAGAACATAACATATCAGTCGTCCTTAATAAACCTTGAAAAAAAGTAAAAAAAAACATCAAGAAAAGAAAAAAAACGAACTCCTTGAGAAAATATTTATCCTTGTACAACAACCGATATGGTGCGACACGCCAAACCGTGTGTGGATGACTATACACTCCCACACTTTAATCCACCGGCATTTTTTGGCGCCGTACGCGTGTGTTTACATTTTTTACTGCTTCTTCTTCTTCTTCTTAAAAAAAAAAAAAAATACTCCGATTTCCGGCTCCGTAAAATACTCAAGTATGTAAGTTTATATAGGTTCAAGCTTTTTACATGAAGTCTACACCGACGACGCTGACAAGGACGGCGACGACGAAGACAACCTTGTGTGAATTCAATAACCTAAAACGAATGACATAGTATGAAGGTAATTGGCTTTATCGAATTTCTTATTACACATTCATATGGGTACAAGGAAACACTCAACTCATCCTGTTTTCCCACTTCTGAATTAAGTGAATTTTCTTAAAGGAAAAAATCACTTAACTTGAATGTTATTTTAAAGTATCTAATAAAATTATTCAACAAATTGCTTAACATCATCAGAGAGCTATAGAAATATACACTCAATCATACTTATGTAAGTTTCATATTTATAAGCTTAAAAGTACTGAAGGATCTTCAACTGCTAGGAGGTATTTTTAGTTCTTATTAAGGAATGAAATGAGGAAACAGTTGTTGGAGAATTTTTGTAGTTTTTTGGAATGAAGTTTTGGATTTGAAGAATACTAGTTTTAGTTTGAAATCTTGATTGCTATTTTAAAATCCTTTTGATAAATAACCGAAGAAATAAGTTCGGACACAAATTTGAGTGTTTCCAAGAAGAAAGTGGTTCTTATAATTAGTTTTTTTTTGCTTGGGGGTGAAAACCCCCAATAAAGTAAGGGAACAGTGAAGGTAACACAATCATTTTAACTTTTAAAAGTCTCTTAATTCCTGTAAATACTAATCTAACAAACCCAAGCTTGGTCACAGAAGCTCATAAGAACTTAAACTATAAGAAAACTTAACTAAAGTTAAGTCATTTGATAACGACAAACTCTGGACTGGACTGATTCTGGAGCATTTATTTGGACGTTTATTTTAGATGACTTGATCACTTTAATTTGGAACTCTGTCAAGTGTCAGTCTTATGAACTGATCATAAATGACAAAGTATAAAAACTTATTTTAGTTCTATTGACTTCCCATTCTAAGTTATTGAACTCTGTTCGATTTGTCAAATAAAAGATTTTTAAAAGTCTCAACGTTCCAAGGTCAAAACTTCAAATATTTTACGCATTTTGACGTCAAAAACACTTAGAATTTAAATTTAAAAAATATCAAAAAAAAAACAAAACCTAAACAAATACGATGCCAATCTACTAAAAATGATGAAAAATAATTTTTCGAACAAAATATCTTGGAAATTTAAGAATTTTATTGACTCTGTGATATTTTACAGTAAAATTCTTAATAATTTTTATTTGCAAAAAAAAATATCGAATCATTTAAAAAAAAGAAAAGTTTCTTTTTTTTCTTGATTGCACTTGAATGCACATTAACTGCATCAGATCATGCAAATTTAACAATTCTTCAAAAATCATACATAAGTCTTTCATGTTTTTTTAAGGAATTCAAGGAATAAGGCGTAAGACGCCACGCCCCATTAAGTGTAAAATTACAATGTTTTCTTCCAATTCATGTCTTTTTACAACATTTTATAATTTTACAAAAATTTTACGTGAAACCATTTATGTTAAAGTGGGTGGATACCATACCCACTTAATGAAAAATAGAATTTTATTTCCCTCGAATTGTACCCCAAGACATCTGTGCGAAATTTCAAAGTTCAACGATTGCGGTTTATGTGATTTTTAAGTCTTCTCAGGAACCACTTTTTCTATAAAGTCAAATTTTGGTATGTCCAATTTGAAATACTGCGATTTTCAAGTCTGTCTATCGACGACGACGCCAAAAATCTCTAAGGATCGTTTAAAATCAAAAGTGTAATTAAAATTTCTAATTTTGCGATAACAAAAAAGGGAAAATAACTCAATGTGGCCTATTTTTCCAACACTAAGCCCTAAATTGACTTCACTTAAGTACATCCTTAGGCTAAGACTTCCTATCAACCCTCCTCAAAAAAAAGTCCTTAATCCTTAAAAATAATAATTTGAAAACATACAAAATGCGTATATGTGCTTCTTCACTCTTGACACAGAAAAAAAAAGAAGAAAAACAAACGGAAATCTCTTTCCACTTCCGTTTTTTTTTTTCCGTCTGTCAGCTGTCTCGATTGCCTTGTTGTGTTTATATACTTCAAACATTTTTATTATTGTTTACCCACGTGTTGCTCGAAAAAAATGCAAAAGAGTATTAAGTATTCTCTTTCGATTATAAGAAACCCTTAAGTTTTGGGTACTAAAATTCATTCCTGAGTACTAAAACTCACAACTAGAATCCTATTTTCACCAAAATGAATTTTCACGTCATCTCCGCGGCATGCGCATTCCCCAATTGAGTTCTGAATATTTTCCTTGTATATGAATTCACATCCTTTGTCATACTCAAGACACTAGAGATAAACAATTTGTAACGTTCCGTAAAATATCAGTAGTATTTCACTGTTGGTCGTGTACGGGCAAAGGATACACGAAGTCCTGATCGAGTTCACAAAAAAGTGCAAATCTTCATTGCTTATTTTTGGTCATGAGTGGTGTTTTTTTTGTGAAATTATTTTATCAAATCAATGAGTTAAGTGCAATGTTTAATGTTTCCCAATAAAACATCTTCACACCTGAAATTTGTTGTCTCTCTAAACTTGGTCGTTCGAAAACCAACAGTACTCGTACGTCTATAAAAATTCATAGTAGCGCGATTTACTGTAGTCACACGGTTGATACTTCAAGCCAGTGTCATTCACTCCATACTCATATCACTCACAAAAGATACATTCAAAGATTTTGAAGTTTGCCCTCGTTATTGTTTTCAGTCGGATGGCACTCGAAAACGCCATATCATTACCGCCGCCGCCGCCACCGCAGTCGACGTCGTCGTCGTGTCGCGTTTGATAATGTCACACTGTCACTACTCCAGGCCTTTTTCCCTCAAGCAAAAGGAATATAATTCCCTACGCTAGGATACCTCTTGTTGTATTTAAAACGCCACACACACACACAAACAAAACTCACTCTAATTGTATAAAACCAGTGCACTGCACATAGTGAAAGAAAAATTCAAAAAATAAAAAAAAAAAATATTGTTAAACCAACAACCGGATATCCTGTGAGTTGCATTTTGTGTGTGTTTCAACAAGGATGCGCCTTTGCTGTTGTTTTGCTGTTGCACTGCACCCTCTTGGGAATAACGGCAGAGGCAGTATTCCCCGAAAGCAGTGGAGTGCATCGCACGGCACAGCACAGAAAGCAGTGAGTAGCAGCAAATGAAAAGTCAAAAGTGAGTGTTTTCGAACGTGAACAAGCTTTTCGGGTCACATTACTCAAAATTTGATAGTAGAGGTATTAAAGTGTTTCCTCGTCTCGTCTCGTCTTGTCTGCAAACGTCTACGTTTACGTTTACGTTTACATTTTAGAATCGAGTAAAATAGAAATTTTGGGGCGGCTTCCAGTTGCATGAGGATTCACCGAACGAGGTATTATGAGCTTTTCTGCAACATCACCCTTTTAGCCCAGAAAAGTCTGCAATGGCAAAGGGAAAATCAAAAGGAGCTCTAGAGTCCAATAGCGATTTCGTGATCGGAATTCGACACCACTTTCTAAACTCTTTACAGTGAGTTTGTGTTTTTTTGATTTTGATATGCGAAAATGGCGCGTTAGGGGATGCCATAAGGGTTAGATTAAGTATTGCACAGGACTTATTGTGAGGGTATAATTAGGTGTATAATCTTACATGCAATGTTTTTAGTTTGTTTTTTTAATATTCTGTGAGTTTTTGATGGTATAGGGAATAAATTAATTTTTCGCATCGTTCTCCATAAACCCCAATAACTCCCAATGAACTGAGAATGATTTTTCGAATTGCTTAAAAATTAAAATAATCATACAATAGCAACAAAGTTTATATTGTTTTTTTTTTCTTAAGATATATTTTAGAACATGACTCTTAATATTTTTAATTCAAGAGAGTTACTTACATACGTTTTATCGAATATCACTTATAACTCAAAAAAGTAACAAAGCCTAACTAATTCTTGAATTTTTGTAGATATTCCAGAATTGTTTATATCTCAAGAAATGCATCATGAATATAATTTAAAAACTTAATTTTTAACTTTTTAAAGAATTCTTGTTTTTTTAAGTTAATAAGTTTATGTTAATGTATACCAAATTTAATAATTTGTCAATAATTTAAGGTCAAATATATTTTTTCAAAAAGGAAATTTTCAGTGAGCAATTTCTTGATGTGGTGTACAATTTTGAACCATAACTATGTTGGAGATTTCAATTTAAAAGATCGTTTCTATTTTAAACAAAATAGGAGCTTAAGTGGAAATTTTCTCTTTACAAAATTCATGTTTTCACAGTTTTTGACAGATTTTAAAATAATTAATTCATTGACATTTGACAGTCTTTAAAAAGTTCAATTTTTGTTTTGATTCCAACAAATTTAGAAATAATTTTAAGTTTTTTTCGAAAATTTTAAATTCTCTAAAAGTAAATGAAAAACTCTTCCTTTTTTAGAATAACTTAAGATTCTCAGAGTCATTTTGTTGAAGTACAGTGTAAAAATCTTATTTTGAACTTAATTATAGAATAAATGATAAATCAATTTTTTCAAAATTTTAAGATCGATTGATTTTTAAGGACTTGATAGAAACCGAACATCTAAAATTTCAAAATATTCTTAAGACCAATTTTTTTCTGAAATTTTTGGCGATAAAACAATTTTAATATTTTAGAGCAGCAAACAAAAAATTTTATTTTCAATTTTCAAAAGGATTTTTCATTTTTAAATGAAGTCGAAAATAAAGAGCAATTTATATTTCGACGTTCATAAAATATTCTGTTTCCAATGGAACTTTGATGTTATACATTGACCCTTTTTTTAGTTAAGAACAATAAAATTTGGAATATATTGAATACAAAAAAAAATTAGTAGATTTTGAAAATTTGCATTCTTGCAAACTTTTTTTTCTTCTTCAGAAATAAAAACAGAAGATATACCAAATATACCTTTTTGTTTCCTTCTTACATTTTTATGCATTAAACCTTAGGTTAAATGTAAACTCAGACTTAAAAAAAAAAAATAAAGAACGTCTTGACTCTAATTAAGAGCACAGACATATTGATTCAGTTTATTTCGACTTATAAAACCAGTAAGATCGTAATATCGTAAATCACTTGATTTATTAAAAGTTTAATCATAGCCTGTATAACAACCAACTATCTGTTTGAAGATAAAATAAAAACCCCTTTCAATTTAGATCTCTTACCTGATGTCTTCTCTCTTAAAATGTAATATTATTCCTGGCGCCAAGAGGGTAATTTAATTAAAATTTAATATTGAATCCAACCCCCTTCCTCCACCTTCCACATCAACAGACAGACCCAGAGCCGACCGCCCACATCAGCCAACCCCTTTATGGTAGTAAAAATGATTTTAATTAGGGTCTACGATGACAATTTTAAAGTCATTACTCGTCCTCGTCCTGATGATGGTTTAACAAGCAGTAGCAGCAGCAGCAGCTACCAAAAAGAGGCTTTATATCCTCGTTTAATATTTTTTTTTTTTGTTTTTTTTTTTTGTTTTTAATTTTTGTTTTTCATTTGGTGTTGCTTCTTTTGAATGGCTCGTTAATACTGTGAAAATAAGTGATTATTTGTTTCGTTGTTTGTCGAAATAAACGGGCACTTAAAATGAATTTAAATGGCAAGGACCTCCGACGACTACGACTACGACGCCGAATGAACTCACGAACGAGTTCGTTTATTTTTATGAGTAAATTTGATGTTTTTGTGGAGGGGAAGTCAAAAGACTGGGATCTGGGACTTGCTCCGGGTCTGGTGCTGGTTCTGGTTCTGGGGCATCATTGTTTGCCACAACCTTATAAGGATGTTTCCTTGTTTTATTTTTTATTCCTCTGCAATATTTCACCCAAATACAAAAAAAAAAAAAAAATAAACAATGTTCACTGACCCTGGACTGGTGGTGAAGCTATTATGAGGAATGATTTATTAGGAGTTACAATTGGGTATTGTGTATATTTATAATCAAAACAGCAACAACAACAAATCGAGGTTTAGGCCGTGGCTTACGGTAATTATAATATGTATATACAGACCGGGAAAGGTCATACAATATGAATATGTAATTATCTCAATAACAACAAAAACTTATACCTAACCTACACACACAAGTAGTATGAGGGCTTGATTTGTGTGTGTGATTTAAAGAAAGGATATTTTGCAATTTGTAACTTTACATATACGATTGATTACGAATGGCATGCAGAGCTGAATGCGTTCACTTGCATGATTTGGAGCGTGTTAGCTTTTGATGATTGAATGTGAAATTTTTATGAAGATGTGTGTTTATTTTTGACAATGTACAAAAGTAGAATTTAGGGATTTTTAACTCTCACTTTTTAATGCAATTTATAGTATTATTTGGTGAATTAATTCCTTGAAACATTTTAAACATTTTCCCAATTGTTAAAAACCTAATTTTATGTCACTTTCAAGCAAACAACAACATTCAAAAATGTTTCTAAATTTTTGTTTTCCGCAATAAAAAATACATCGCATTCCATCGCTCAACGGTGCGATTTGGAAACCATTTTTGACACCTCGAAATTAAACTGAGTTCCGATCGGAGTTCACTTTGGTTACGGAAATTCTCCGAACGAATAGATACGTCGATAGGGCTGTTAATTTTTAGGTTTAAATGTATATTTCAAAGTTATTATAAAGTTAAATGTCAAAATAAAAAAACGAATAGTATTGGCATATTATTAACATCCTTGTCTCCTTCCCTGTTTAAATTTGTTCATTACTGAAGAATATATTATGTTTTGTGCATTCAGGTTAAATATTTGAAACAAAATTCAAAGAAAAATTTGAAGGTCATCTGACAGATGGATTTTGGAATGACAGGTTGGATTTCAAAACATTGATAGAAAATGAACTAAGTTTTGGGACGTGAAAATGATTTACTTTTGCATATCGTGGCTGTTCAAGAAAACCGGCATAGCTCAAAAAACAATTCTCTATCTTTTTGTCAAACTGGCATAACTGAAGCTCTTCGGAATCCCGCTATATGGAATTTGTTCCAATGAAAAATCGTATAACTCACAAACTTTAAACTCGTTTTCTAAAGAATCATGTTTTTTGAGTTATGCCAGTTATCTTGAATAGCCACGATATGTAATAAAATTAAAATACAAATTTTAAAAACATATGTACATACATACATATATACATATATGAAAAATATAAATATTAAATAAATGTGAAATATGTTTTCGTTTTTACAAACAAAAATTGATTAATTTGATTTTTTTTAACATAATTGTTTAAAACGTGACTTTTGAATAATTATTATCATCGATGATGTCTGAAATGTTCTTAGATTAATCTATAATAATTTTTTTTTTAATTAAAACTCACATCTGGTTGATAACACAAGAAATCTTTAGTTCCACTTATGGTTTATTTTATTTAAAATGTCAAGTTATTGAGAACATTTAAAAATAGACATTCCAATTTCTGCAAGTCTTATGTATATTTCAAACAATTATATTTAAATTTTAAGTTTATTTGTTTATTTATTTATTTTTCTCATTTAATATAAACAAAATGATAATCCATACTATATACTTATACTATATTACTATATACTATATATATACTATATTTACTATATTTAATATCTGTCTGTCACTGTCTGTTACTCTTTCACGCCTAAACGGCTGAACGAATTTTGTTGAAATTTGGTATGGTGATAGATGATAACCTAGAAATGGTCATAGGCTATAAATAATCACGCCATCGTTCTTACGGGGTAGGCAGTGGGCAGAGAACTAAATTGAGTTAGTGATTTTTAGTCGTTTTTTTGGGACTTTTGCTCTTCCACGTCTAAACGGCTTAACGGATTTTGATGAAATTTAGTAAGGTAATAGATTGTTACCTAAAAACGGATATAAGATCAAAATGATCACGTCATCGTACCTACTTAGTGGGTAGAAAGTAGGCATAAAACTAATTAAGTTAGTGATTTTTAATCGTTTGTTTTAAAAGTTTACCACATTCACGTTCAAAAAAAAAAAGTACAAAACAAAATATTAGAGTGATCGACATGAAAACGTCAATTAAAAACAATATCACATTATAACAATTTTGCTATGAATTACGTAAAAATCAACATTATTCTAATCTTTTAAATCAATAATTTCAAAACAAGATTAAGATGCGAATTTCAAGGTTATTAAATTATCTGCAAATATAGTTTTTAAAATACAGTTACTTAAATTCGATAAAAGTTACAAAAAAATTGAGATTTTGGCACAATTGGCTGTCGAAAACTTGAATTACAAACAAACTTAACTTTATAAACGACTCAGCTAAAATTAAAACACATCTGACGAATATTTAAAAAAAAAAACTTTGATTTCGAGATAAAAAACAATAATTTTTAGTTTTTTTTTCAACATTTTTGAACCTTAACAGCCATTCCTTTTTGCTTGCATCCAGCAGAGGGATCTTCAGTTTGGATTTCGTCAGATGAGGTATTATTCTGTATTGTGAGGTAAGATTGGTTTTCAAACACTGGTACATACGTAATTATATCACATACTGACCAAGACACATGCACCACCCTTTGCAACATCTTTACATACTAATTTTTGTTGGGTTAATGATTGTGAAGAAATGAATTTTATTCTTCCCAAAATAATCACACACAACATTATGGAAATAATTATTAAAAACTTCATTTTTTTTTGGAACTAAAACCTCTTTCCCAGACCAAAACTCAGGCATCACTAAAGAAAAACTCGACTTAGATTTGACAAAATTTCTGAAATAAAAAGTTCCTCTCTTTTGTTTGTAGCTTTATTTGGGATTTTGATAACGCTACAGTAAAAATTATTTACAAAAACAAACCCAATCTGTGAAAAAAAAAAAAATACAAACGATCGTTTTGATACCTTCCCGTAAGAATGTACTAAATTATTCAGGAAATGAAAAAAGCTTCTTATTTATTTACTTTTTATGTATTATTTATTGAACGGCGCTGATTGGAGAGAGAATACAAAATTTGATATCATTGGAAAACCCAAATTTTAATCATATAAGAAGTTTTTACCGCTTAGTACATTTTCGAGGTCAAGACACTAGCGCTTGGTATAATGCCAAATGGCGCATCAAATACTTTAATGGTTACAATAGATAAACGTATGAATAAATTCTGTCGATTAGTTAATTTTTATTTATTTTAAAATTATTTAACATTAATTTTAAAACGAAAATATAAAAAGGACACTTTAGGATTACTCTATAAAAATATAATACAAATAATAATCTATATTAAAAGTACCAAAAATTAAAATTATGTCGATTATTATAAGCGAAAAAAATGGATGAGTGTGTTAAGCGACAATTTCGGTTAAACTTTGCGACACCTAACAAAATTTAGCAAAATTATTCTAGTGAGAATTCTCTATAGTTTATTTTTTATAAATGACTAGAGGATCCAGCGAACTGTTAGATTGGCCGATATTTCACCAACCGATGAAAATTTTCATTATTCTCGGAACTTACGAAAAAGTTTATCTATAATAACATTTGTTTGAATTGTATTGAGTTGAAGTTCGTCTAAATTGAATTAATTTATGTAATAAACTATATTGCGCCACCATAAAGTATACGTACATATAGATATTGGAAACCTCAACTATATCGTATAATGTTTTAGCTTTTAGTAGTAATAGAACATGGAATGAAATATAGTAAGACTGTAATTTAAAAACTAATTTTTTAATTGAAAAAATATTATCTTTTTAACTTTTTCTTGAATCACTCTATCTATTAAAAAAAACGCATCAAAATACGTTGCGTAGTTTTAAAGATTTAAGCATACATATAAGGACATAGGGACAAAGAAAGGGACTACTTTGAAGTGATTTATCATCGATCAATTTAAACTCTTACATACTATGGTTTTTGAAAACTTTCTCTATTAACTATGTATTGAAAAAATATAAATTTAATATAACTTTATAATTGTCTTTACTAAAATGGAAATTAAAATCAAAATCATTCATAATACTTTTTATTTCTCTGACACACCAATTTGTTGGCTCATTTAAAGCATAATTTAATTAGTCTGATGATCTTGACATCATTTTGGAACATAAATTTGATTAAGTTGAGCAAAAAATTGAAGCCGAAAAAAATAGTGAACATTTTAATTAACTTAAAATTGTCTTGCAGTAAGGGGCGGATCGTGAATTTTTGAGGCCCTGGGCTGAAATTACTTAGGGGCCTATCTAGATACTCAACTAATAGCCATGTCAAAAAACTGTTTCTATAATGATACATACCTACATGTATTATTGTTATATATCTTTTATTGTACAAAAAAAATATTAGCTCAGGGTTGCCATTATTGCCAACATTATGGTAGTTTTTTTTTAATGTGGGATATTTTTGACGTAATAACGTCTTATAAATCGATGAACGCCGCGCCGCCGGCAGTACGCACGCAAAAGTATGACTCATTGTCACTATTCAAAAATATAGATTTCAAATTGATATTCTTATTCGTTCAGAAGTTATACGCTATTTAGTAAGCGCCTTTCAGTACAGCACGTTTCGGTCACTTTTTTATTAAACGCGTTTTTCTTGAAATAATTTTTTTTTTTTTCGAAACTACTTAAAAAGTCTTAAACCAATAATCTTGAAATTTTTTTTATAATTTACTTACTGAATATGAACCTCAATCATAAGCGATATTTTTATTTTAACTACTTTTTGTATAGTATAGTATAGTATTTTTTCTCTGCCATCGATTTCGGATAAAAAATGTAGCTTCCATCGTGTACCAACTACTAAGTCGGATGACAACCTACGATTTGTGTCAGCTGATATCTCCGCTACTTTTGAAGTTATATGTTTGTGAAATATGAAACACCTAAAAGTTTCATAAATAATATAAATTTTTTAAAACTTTAAGAAAAATTAATGAAAACATCTTTTTACACGTATTTCCCCCTTAACACAATTCATAGAAGTATGCATAATTCTTCATCAATGTTTTTTTGATGGCGTTATCACGTAAAAATATCATCCAACGGACTTTACAGACAACCATTTTTAAAATTCAAATTATCGCCTATTGTTTTAAGCGATGTAATTTCGGGGCCCTGGGCTACAGCCCAAGCAGCCCTTACTTAAATCCGGCCCTGCTTGCAGTACAAGCACAACTTTTTAAAATGTTATCAAAAAAATGCTTATTACTTACAAAACACAAACATTAAAAAATATATTTTTATTTTGAATACACAAAAATAATTTCTTATAATAAAGTTTTGTGTTATACGTTGATGTGATTTTTTTGATTGTACTTTTTTTAAAAATCAATTTTTTATAGAAGATGGTTGAAAAAAGGATCGTTTTTATATTATTTCTATGCAAAAAATTGAATTAACTATGAATATTAGTTTTGTTTTCAAAAAACATTATACGATTCGTGTTTATTAGTTCATTGTAAGTATACCTTAAAAACGAATGGCCCTTTTTTATGGTAAAAACATTGCATTACTGAATAAAACAAATTGAGTTCAAAGTGCTGAAAATAGATAAAATTTTGACAATTTTGCTCAGTTAAATTTGAAAAAAAAACTAAAATAATTTGTAATAAAATGTTCCCGAAAAGGTTTTTTTTAAAAATGCAATACGTTTATTTTCTCAGTTTAGGAAATAAATTTAAATATGGAAAATTGAAATTAATGTCTTCAGTTGTGATTTTAATAACTAGTCGTAGTCAGGCTGTCATTTCTATCATCAATTTTATATGTGAAAGTTTCAGAAATTTATTTGATCTTTAATACAATAGCAAAAAGTTCTGAAATCTATTACGATTGATTATACGCCAAAATTTCACTTACATACCTTTTTTTCGAAAATTAAATTTCTCTTAAAAGAGTGTTTTTTATAAATGTGTATAATAATTATGGTGAACATTTCACATTGATGTTTCGTTAATCATAGTGATATAAGGACATTCATTATTTTTTTTCGAAAATCTATTTACATTTTTAAGACTCAAAGAATAATTTTCACAAAATTTGAAAATAAAAATGTAATCATTCAATGACCAAAAATTACAGATTTCTTGAATTCCTTTTATCAATAAATTGACTCATCGCATTACCAACTTCATAAAGTCTTAAATCAAGCAATAAAATAGCATGCATCATAAATCTATAAACATATTTAAATTTAACACCTCCAAGAATATTACTTTTGAACGAAACGAATTAAAAAAAAATAAATAAAAAACCATCACTCATACGCCCCATTAAACCCTCAACAACCTGGGAAAATAATATTCTCAATTCTCGAATAATAATACACAAAGTTTTCAAATTGTCATAGTCACAGTTATAACAGTGAAACCCATGAATCTCAGCTCAACATACACACACACAGCCAGAGAAATTAGTTGAAGTAGAATATTATATCCTTACCTATCCTAATGATTCTTGAGATAATAATTTCAAACTCAGTAAACAAAAACTTTGTCCTTGCAGATTGTGGTGGGATGTCAAGCGATGTCCCTTGGGTTTTATTTGCATCCCTACAAAGCTACACATATATACATACATATGTATATTAATATTCCCATCAAATATACCTACATATAACAGTGTGACTGTGATTGTGACAGAATGTTGAAAGTTGTTTTTTATTTTCAAATTAAGGTGAAAAGGACGATTCAAATTCAAATGAAAAACTACACTGAATATTAATTCCGAAAATTTTCCTCGGTCTATCTTTATGGTCTTCTCACAACTATGTATGTATATTGTATGTGTGTATGTATATCCTTTTTGTACGGGTTGTATTTTTGATTGCTGTTTTTCTTTTGACAACAAAGCAAAGCAAAAAAAACACAAAAAAAGAGAAGAAACTCTTCTCTCGAATCGTGGTATGTTTTTTGAATGCAATTTGTGGTCTTCAAAGACATGTCAATATTTAATGACATAATTTGAGACTCTTTGGTATGATGAGGTGATTGAAATGATATAAAATGCACTTTTTAAAACATTTTCAATTTCAATAGAATATCACTTTTTAGTCGCTCTAAACCACCACTCATCATCAATTCTTTATTTATGGCATTAAAGTTGTGTGATGAATTATTTAGTTGATTTAGTTGAATGCAAGTTATTTAGTGCTGAATACGTAAACGGTTTTAATTATTAATATTAATTAAAAATGCAAATTTCAACAATGGCATTCAAAAGTCGATTATTCAAGAGTGTAGGGTGTTTTATAAGATTGGCAGAGTCGAGGGCTTTTGGATGGGGTATGAATAATGCGATAAAATTGTGGTCAACATGAGCAAACTTAATGCACAAATAATTGAATTAGGGTGAATAACAAAATCAACGATTTGATAGAGTAAACAGTGGTATTAAGTCTTCGTCCTGGTGGTTTAGGAATTCTTCAGAAATATATTGAATTTATAAAAAAAAAAATAAAATGATTCAGCATCTTTTTGTTATGCACACATTTTCCATGTATTTGGCTTTGAAAGTTTTTCTATTTCGATTTTGGTTTATTTAAAAAAATTAAATTGCGTAGATATCAAGCGAACAAGATTAAATCCGAAAACAAACAATTCAAAGATTTTGGAAATTAAATTCAATTATTTAAAAACAAAATCTCCTTCAAAAACTGTTCGTGGTTGAAGCTGAAAAAAGATTAAGAGAATTAAGAAAACGATTTTTTATTTCAAACTTTGGCCATCAATAGGGTGAACTGGGGGTAGTGGCCATATCAAAGGCTTAACTAAGATTTAAAATTTTATAAAATGAATTTCGCAAGATAACTATCATGACAAAATTAGGGCCACCAAAGAAAGATTTTTTTGTTGGAATAACTCAAATCCAACCACTCTCTAATTCAAAACCTTAAAAATTCTCAATTCTCAAGATATTCAAGTCAAAAACATTTTTTACCAATTGTTGCTAGAACTTCTTGTAATTTTGTATTTTTGAAAGAAGTATTTTTTCCAAAATTTTACCAGATATTAAAGACGTCATTTCACATTGTAGAAAATTGTTTTGAACATAATATCATTTTTCCTTCGTTGTATATTTGTGTTCCAAAAACTTAAACAATTTTTTTTTTGGTTTTTCTATTTTAAGAAATAACGGCATGTTGAACTTTTTTCAAATTTTTACCAAAACTGTATCACATCACAATGTACACAATATAACTTATATATTTGAAGCCAATCTCATTAACAATTCCTGAGATATTTGCGATAAACCAAAATGTTCAATGTTTTTTTTTTTAAATTGCTATCACAATTGCATTTTCGAAATTATAACCTGTCAAAAAAAATTTAATTGAAGTTGATATTTTTACTCGTTCTTGAAATACGGTGCGTGGACGAAAAAGTGTGTCCAGAACGTACGTACACACACACACGCAGACATCTCTCTAGAAATGACGGATTTAGATTCTAGGAACCTTTAAACGTCCAGATTTGTCAAAAATTTCAGTTAAGAATATATCATTACCTTCTCATATTTTAGCTTAATATATACGTATATACATAGAATAAATGGTTCCTGAGACACAGTAATTCAAAAATCTGCCTGACTAACTAACGTCCAACATGCTCCCAGATTAAATAAACGAGGCATTTTTGAATATAACGTAAGAGAATGTTTCAGGAACCACTTTTTCTGAAAAGATGAAATCTGACAATTCTTGACAAGCGCAGCAAATATTGTGAATTCCAAGTTTCTTATCTGAGTTGTTCTGAAGTTCGAGGCAAATTAAAGAGTCGACTGAAGTCATTTCTGTGAAAAGGGTGTAGTGTCTATAAGAACAGCTATAAGCTAAGAATTGTCGTTCCCTTGGATTTCTAGCAGAAAACTAAGATTTAAGAAGATTAGAATGTAATTATGAATTATGAATTCTTGACAGTTGGTTGATGTTGTACCTCAAGACCATTTTTAATTGTGAGTATTCTGGTGGATTACAAGGACATTTTTGTATGTCATTTACCAGGAAAAAGTTCGTCTATTACAAACATTTCTGTATGAGTTAGTATTAAATCTATCTATTCACAAAAAATCCTTTAATCGATTTAACCTATATATTTTTTTATGTTTACTATTTTTATCCTCTATTTCAGATATCCGCCCGCATAAAGACTCGTTTGAGCTGTGAAGCTTTTATAAATCGATTTGAAAAACCGCCATTATCAACAACTGCAACAGATAAGCAAAATGAAAATAAATATGAAATTGAATATTTTTTCAAAGAACAAAAAGAAGTAACAAAATAATCAATACGTTTGTATATAACAAAAAAAAAAAACACAAAACCCAGAAAGACAAAGGATACCTCTGTGATGCATAATCTTTGTTCGGGTATTTGACAGCTGTCCTGCAATCGAGACTCCTCTGTGCAGAATATCGAACATCAGCTCTGATTTGCATTCAAAATCGAATGCAATGTCATGTTAAAGGGAGCGGACAGTCAAGCAGTGCAGCGCAGTAACGGTGCCGGTGGTGGCTTCACTGACAAACACAATTTGGAGAGATAAGGACGAACCAGTAGGAGACAAAGGGAAACTGAAAATAGAAGAAAAAAATATAAAACAGGAAAACCTGGAACAAATATGGAGGTTCTGCAAATACTTGGATTCTCTTTTCTTATTCTTATGCTAAGGACACAAGGTAAGCCCGAAATGACAAACCTCTAATATCTGACAAATGTATCTATGGAGGTACAACACTGTATCTATACCTTTACCTGGCAACATATTTTTGTATAGCTACAACATCTTCAGCATGGATATAAATGATGGGCTTCGGCTTATCCAATATCCAATTCAACCAGCGAAGGATAAAGGAAGGAGGTTTTCTGTGTCTCCACAGGAAGTATCCTCTTGGCTGATTTATATTATGCACAAAGAGAATTTATGGGAATTTTAATTTAAGGAATTTTCGGTGTTGGTTCTATTTTTTTTTTTCTTCTTCTTGTCTGGGAGGATATTGAGTCACGGCGGCGGCCACGTTACGCTGTGTGACTCACCAAACAAATTGGTAGTACCTATTCAAAAGTTGTTATGTCGTCCTTTTTAAGATCAATGAACGTTTAAAGATGCAAGAGAAAATTATTTGAATTTATAGAAAATGTTTTTTTTTTTAAAGTTTGTTTTTAAACATTTAAATTGAAAAACTTCAACTTTTGTTGAAATTTCAAAACCAACTGAATCTCAAGCTCATAAATTCACTAAACTTTGGGGTGGGTATTTAAAAATCAAACTAGTTTTAGGACTCCATGTTTTATCCGCAACAAAGTTCACAAATATTAATTAACCAGGGGTTTGAAAGACTTAGAATTTTACTGTTATATTTAAACACCTTTTCTTTTAGATTTATGATGCTAAGGTCAGCTTTAAGATACAAGCTCTCATGGATGTATCCAGCCGCCAAATTTAATTAAGTAGAACAAAATTATGTTCTTTAATCTCAAATAAGTATTTTTTAGCCAAACCCAACCATTTTAATAATTAATATTGCCATTTTGTAACAGCATTTATATTTTCCCCATAAAAAAAAAATTCGAAGCAAATTTAAAATAAAACTTTATCCATTTTCAATCGAATCAAATTTTGCATAAATTACGCAAATCTCTTTTCCAATACCATAATTCGTTTTGTACAAACTAAAAATTTACATTTTCCACTGTTTGAGGTGTGTTTTTTTTCCAAATATTATTCATACATACATAGATTTCAAAAAAAGGAGAGAAAAGAATGCGAGTATCTATGCGAATTCCAAATTGAGGAATTATTCGTCCTTTTGGTATGAGTTGAGTTGAGTTTAGTAGATATACGAGTAGGTAAGCCAAATGAGCATAGAAAATTCTTAAATTCCGATTTCGATCGAGTGGAAAATGCATTTTAATCCTTTTTTGCTCTTCTTCTTCTTCCTCTTTTCCATTGAATTTCCATTATTTGTTGAAAAAGCGGGTACAGGCAATAACCGAACCATAACCAAGCAACGAACCATCTAACTAACCATATCGGGCAAATGATGACGGTCAGAGGGAAGGAAAATTATGAGCATATCTATCTACATACTTCGTTGGGCTTTGAAGGATCAAAAAATCCTAAAATTCATGTTTTAGAGATTTTATATTTCAGAGAAGGACTGAGGAGGGCTAGAAATATATCTGTAGCTACCTGGACTCTGATATGAGAACGTTTTGGTGTTTGGTGGGCCACAGAAATACCAGACATAGATATATCTTATATCTATTTTATATTTAGAGCTGTGCAAACAATGTTGATCAAATATCTTTACCAATATCAGCATCTGAACATGAATTTTTTTTGAAATCTAGTAATATGTTGAATTTGGAGCAAATTTGACAAATAGTCACTCTGTTAATTCTTAGTGGAAAAATAAAATCAGTATTTCTCTTCCATTGGTTTAAAAACCTTCTAAAGGATAACTTTAAAACCTCAAGTAGATTTATGAGTGTTCTACTTCCATAGCCCTTTATTAAAAGTTATATTTTCAGAATCTTATAATTTAGAGTTTATACTTTTCCAAATTGATTCAATTTTGCTATAAGCTCGTTGATAATTTTTGTACAAAAACGTTTCAAAACAATTAACTCAACTAAATTGAATTAGCAGTCGAAAATTGATAAAAATTTGATAAACCTTGAAAAAATGCTGATAAATCCAAAGCAGAAAAGTATGCGATGTTAAGATTGTTTAAATGAATAAGCTGTCAAAAGTTGATGCACACAACGCCATCTACTGGCAATTGGAACAAGCATTTGAAATCATATTTATTTTTTAATTTTTCAACAAACATTTGCTAAAAAAACAATTGTCACACAAATTTAGTAACGTAAACACAAAAACTTCATTTATCAAGAGGATGGCTTCGTAAAATCGCTTGACAAAAAATTTTAAATAATGTCAGAATTCCGGAATGTTCTACATGAAGTTTTACTTCGTCAAGGGCATTTTGAAAATAATTATACTATATCCTACAAATACTATAAATGTGTGAGTTTTGATTTATGGATGTTTGTTGCTTAATAACATCAGCACAGCTGACCGGATTTGGATGAAATTTGGCACAGAGTTAGATTAAAGTTTGAATAGGGCATATGCTATTTTTTATCCCGGTAAAATGTGTGTTCCGTGGAATAGATTTGTTTTAATTCTTCCAATGAAGTCAGAATTCCTGAACGGATCTAGATGAAATTTGGGATAGAGATATTATAAATAAGCAGACTTTTGACTCAATTAAAAAATTACTATTAATATGATGTGCTTTTCTATTATTATCTATCTATACCGGGACGAGCCGCTAGTGTATAATTATTATTTACTCAGATTCCGAATTTTTTATTTTTTAATGACACATTTTTCACACAGCACTGTAACTGTAAGGTAGGAACTCGTATCCATAATAATGTTTCAGAGTGCGGGGAATAAGGATTTATTTTCAATGTGGTTCCCATTTTTTTCGTATTTCTAGTCCGGATCTAATACCCATTATATAGGGTGTTTTGTTTTATGTGAAATCAATTGAAATAGGGAGAAGACTGGACGTGGACGACTCGTGTTCCCGCTTTTGCTGTCGTTGCTGCTGCTAGTGAGGTGATGAAATGGGATTATACCATAAGCCTGCCAACATTTGGCCAGAATTTTTGTTAAAGTTCTTTTTTTTCTATCCTTTTCTTTGTGGGTTGGTAACATATGCACCACATACTCACACAAACAAACATAAGACGTAATCAGATAAATATATGTATATGGTAATTTTCTGGCACTGTTCGTCGTCATCGTCGTCGGCCTTTGCTTGGGTTGCTGGATTCAAGATTGATTTTTAGTGATGATAGATTGCAAATAAGGTTCACATAGACTCAAGTTGGGGAAACTAAATTCGATTGCATCAAGATGGAGAGGAGATGAGCTTCCAAATCCTTATGTGTTTGCTGTTCTTTGAATGTTATATCCTTGTGTGATGTTCAAAATTTATGACGCCACACTTCGGGAACAGACATTTTATTATTAAACTATTTACACAAAAAAAAATGAAAAAATAAAAATAAAAAAGTTTAAATTGATTTGAGCGAAGTTTAACCGAATATTTCACACTCCCACTGAAGTTGGTTGATTATACCAAGTGGGAAGCAATTTCTGAAAATTTGTGTTTTTGATTTTGTTCAGAAACAGTCTTCGAAATAAATAAAATTATGAGGACGTACTTAAAACATGTATACATACATAGTTTCGATTTTCCAGTTTTTTTTTTAACCAAAAGTTGTTTAAGAATCAGAATGAAAACATTTTATGGATTTTTTTTTAAATTCTGCTTGTTCGAGTTTGAATTCTCAAATGCCCTATGGTTTTGACAGAAAGCTTGGGTTAGGTGAAATAGGCCTTAGACATTAGTGAAAGAAAAAAGGATTTTTGGATTTTTCAAAAAAACAAAATACTAATTTTTCCAGCGAATTCCTGTCACCTGTTCTATTTAACTTAAGCTTTTATCTATACTGTAATTTAAAAGGGCTTATAAGAAGAATTGGTTTAAGCTTCTTCGAATACATGGTTTTTTGAAACAAAGACTTCCACAAGAACATTATTTTTGAACAAAACTCTCTGGAAGTACTATATACACTTAAACATTTCTTGTAAACTATTTGCCCCCACTAATCTGCAGACCCTTCTTGATTGTTTTAAATATGTATAATCTTTTGAATTTGAAGACCGCACATTTTTCTAAAACTAATTGCAATTTTGTAAGGATCTTCTATTAAGACTTAACCTATATATTTAAACTGTCTCATAAAAACAAAGACATCAATTTGAAATCTTCCTGAATTTTCATTTTAATTTCCGTTTTGCATTTTCGAAATGTCACAAAAAAAAAACACAAACACAAACAAAAAATGGTCCGTCCTTAAATTTGAAGAGATAAAAAAATAAAATAAATAAAACAATGCAAATATATCTCTTATCCTGTCAACCAACAAAACCATTTAAAATGAAGTATAATGTTTTAGATTGTAGCTGCACGGGGACAACATATCATTTTTATGTTGTTTTGGTTTTTTTTTTTTTTTTTTTGAAACAAGCATTTTTAACCACACTTGCATGTTAACATTAATTCTTATTTATTTTTCTACACCATTATAAACCTCAATTTTGTGTGTAAGGAAGACATACACGACACACGTACTCGTGGGCAAAGGTAAGGGGCATTCATTTTTGTTAAGTGGAATTATAATGTCCTTGTGGACTCACTTACGTGTTAAGTTATTATTATTATAAACAGGTACTTAAATTTGAAGATAAGTGGTGTTGGAGTCCTTATAAACATAAGTTCAAAACCATAATAGAAATTCTTGTATTTAACTTCAAATTAGGACTAAGAATGTAAGGATACTAATATATGGGTGGAAATTAAACATATATAGAAACTTTCACTGTAACCAATATGAGACCATGACACGAATTTATACTTTTTTTCTTGAATTTGCATTTTTATTCCGGAATCGGTAGTTCATTATTCAAATATCAAATTGTAACACTTTTTGTTACTTAGAATAAATTGTTTCGTCAAACCACAGTTCTGGTTTTGTGTGAAGTTAGCAAGTCACAAAGTCGATTTCTTTTTCAAAAATCAGACATGCCATGAATTTGCATTTGAATTTGCATTTTAAAGATATGCAAAAGTTCTTGTGAAGACATCAAAAAAAGAATAGGTCCTGTTTAGTTCTTAAATCACTGACAGAAATGATAATAGAAAGCTAAACTTTACAAAAATATATTTCTTTCGTTTACACCACTAAAATAAGTGTCCTAAATTCTTCAGTTGATAAGTGTCATTAAATCAGTTAATTCATCATTAAAATAACAGTAAACAGACGATCAACCCGAAGAAATGAACACAACTGTGTTTTATTGGTAGTTGATAATCCAGTAAAAGTTGAAGGCACATTGAAGTGATGGAAATAGATAAAACATACAATTATTTCGTTTTTAAACTTATGCCAATTAGCAACTTTTTAATTAGCAACTTTTGTAATGTTTCAATTGACTTTTATCTTCTTATATTTAAACCTATCTTTACTTGTTCGTTTTAATTTGGCAAGCAATATTAATTAATAATATTTTACTAATTTGAAAAGTTAATTGAAAAGTAATTCCTTTCTTTTTGGAAACTGTATTACTGAACTAGCTACACATTATCAATAAAACACATCTATCAAAAATTAGGACTATTACGGTTTACCTAAATAAACTGAGAACTAGGTATCAAACTTTGACAGTTGTTGAATCTATATATTTTTAAATTACACTATAAATTAGCTGTCATTTGTCTGGAAACATTTGAAGTTAATAGTTTAATTGGACGTTTATCAACAATATTTTGTAAACAAAATTCATTCAAATGTGCCGAAAATATCAAAGTTGTCGGTAAGAGGCTATCAGTTGAATCCTAGAATTCCTAGGTATGGGATTTCAAGTTCGCTGAATGAGATTTGTAGCAATTGAATGTATATCAGTTAGGAGAACAGTTTCTGGATGGATTGGATACGTATACCAAGAGTCATATCAGCGGTTCTCAAAGCCCGTAGGACCCATACACTCGCTTAAAATCAACCCGATTTAAACGTCAAAGTCATAGAAAATTGGACTTTTCGGTTTCATGCCATCCAGAGTCCGACATTTAAACCATGATGTCTCATATGAATAGAGTCATTGATATAAATAACTTCAAAAATATCATTTGAAATTATTAAAATTTTAATTTAAAAAGGATTCAATATTCAAAAATGTTCTAGGTACTTATACGAGTAATGAATGCAATTTTGATGATTATTAAAATGATTTCAATAAAATCCGATTTGATTTTTATAATTTTAAAACCTTATTTCCAACTCAAAATCTCTTAAAATCTCTTAAAATAAATTCTCAAAATTATAATACAATTTCTATTCATTTATTAAAAAATTACAAATTCCCTCAGAATTCAGTTGATTTTCAAGAAAATTCTTTTTGTCTTTTTTTTTGTCTTCTATAAAAATAATAAGCTTTGTGTTTTTCTGACAAAAAGTCGTAATCCGTACAAATTTAAAAATAAATTTTGGATTCGATTTTCGACAAGTTCACATTTTTTACCATACATTTTTAAAAAATAGTCATCTCGAAAAACATTCGAATTTCTTTATGAGTTTTTCTAAGGAAATTCTACACAATACATGCATTTACAATCGAATCGCTATTGTTTCGATAGGAACAATAAATTTTAGTTACATATTTTTAGTTTAAACATTAATTTCTGAAGAATTTTAACTCTTGAAAAAAAATATGAATTTTTGAGTTAAACCATGCAAATAAAGCTAAATTACGTTTAACTTTATTTTATCACAAAAAGAACTTAAACTAAGACTCCGAAGAATAAAAGCCCCATTAAAAAAAAAAAAAAAGAATTTTGGTATTCATTTATTATACCGCCGCCGCCGCCATATCGTGTATATGTAACTACTCGAAGCCACTCTAGGTTTGGTCCCTTTTTCCCACTCCTCGTCGGAAAGCATCACATATAAAAACCATTAATTTAAATCATGGACCATGACTTGCCTTAAGCGTATACACTTCTCTCTAACTTCTTCACCATCACTGCCACCGCTTTCCACTCCAGCTCCCGATGGAAGATGATTTCAAAGAACGAAAGTTTGGAATAGCAGGTATGATGATTATAACAATGAACCGTTATATTTGAGAGTGTGGTAAGCTTTTCTGGCAAAAAGCATCCCGTCGTCCGGCGGTCGTCGTCGACGACGGTCTCACTGCAACCATACGACCATTATTAGCCATAGCCAGTCCTGGTCAGGTCAGTCGGTGTAAGATTATTAATGACACGTTAAAGCTGTTAATGACTTTAGCTCGCTCAACTTTCTATCAAGGAAGTTCGAGGGGCAAACAATGTTCCTTCACACAATATTCATTGTACCTATACCTCGAACCTGGTGTAGGTACCTTCAAAGAAGCAACAATGATGGCGGTAAACAAAAAGTTTCACTTTACAAAAAGGCAACAAGAAAAACAAAAAAAAAAAAAACAATACAGCCTTCGTTGAATCCAAAAGTGGAGTTCTCAATTAAGGAAAAGTCACATGGGGAGTTCCTCTGCTCCTCCCAGCCCATGCACGTCCTCCCTGAGGACATATGTCGTTTTTTGTTTTTCCTTTCGTCGTCGCAGGACCTTTTTTTTTATTCATTGTTTGTGTACATTACAAGCTCATATCCAGATCCAGCATCAGCATCATGTTGTTCGAATAGCGCTGCTGAACACGCTGCTCTCTGACTCCGGCTGATGGTATCCCGTCCCTGGATTCGGATGGCAAGGCCAAAAAGGTGAGCAAATTGTGTGTGTGTATTTGGCTAAGGCACATATTACATACGACTTGCTGAAGTCGGAGGCAGGGAGGCATGAATAGAAATACTCGTATGTATGTATACAGTTTGGAAACATATAAAAATGTAGGTGCTTATAGAGGTAGGTAGGTGTGTGTAGGTTCTATGGTGAGGAGAGCCCTGGAGAAATCATTGCACCCAGAGTTAGCTACATATGAACATAGATTGACTGTAACTATGACTTTTGCTCGGGCTTCATACTCTCGACAGGCGGGATAAAAATACACCAGCGCAAGGTTGACAGCCTTTTTGCAGACATCAACATCAAGTAATTGGAATCTGAGGTGAACCGAATGGAGAACCGCATCATAGAGCCAAAAGACTTGACATTGATTTGTATGTGTAAAATGTGAATAAAAATGTTGGTTTTTTAGGATCTATGGCATGGATATGGGATATAACAACCCTACAAGGGTATCAGAAGTTGGGAATTCAAGGCGTTTTATACAGAGGTTGACTTTACTTTATGTAGGTACAGAGTAGAGTATAGTCTCGCTTGGTAATGTAAAATGTTGGCATGGGATTGTTAAAGTGATTTAACGTTTTCGTTTTGCCTGTGATATTTCAATGGGAATTGGAGAGAAAAAAAAAATAAAAACACGGTTTACTCTATTCAATTGGAATTGATTTTATTTTATTTTTTTTTTTTATTTACTTTTTTATTTTTTGGTTCTGAAAGAAATTTGAAAATCGGAAAAAAGTCTTGCCACTTTGATAAGTTGAATAAGTTCAGAGGAAATAAAATGGTGTCGATATTTACAATGCAATTATTTTACAAAAGAATCTACTGAAAAAAACTATTACGTTTTTAATATGGGAATAAGGGGTAAATAGGTATTTTCTGTATATTGATTTTTTGGAGCATTTACAACATTAATTTAGATCGTGGAAAGAGGTATGGAGGAGGGCTAAAGTGGAAAACGGACAAGGCAAGGCAAGGCCCATCGAATTTATTTGTTTGGAAGGCCTAGAGGTGTCATTTTGTTTGGAAAATGATATCGGTCGAAGTGACCAATCTTCCATGGAGCAAAAATCAAGATGAATTTGACAGATGGTATGGGTTATGTTGAAGGTTTTCAGGCGGGTATGTGGTTTGATATTAATTCATATTAGCCTGCGCAATTTTTACATCACACATTCTACATGCACATTCTGCACGGATTAGAAACACTACACCTTAGTGTCTGAGACTATCAGATCGTACGAAAGAAGGCAATTACCCATGACAATAGCACATTAGGCTCAGTGACAAGGCTGTTGAACACTGAATGAATTTTAAAAATGTTGATAAATAGATAAATCATATTTGAAGTGACAGTAGGGGGATTTTCGAAGACGAATTTGGTATTTTTTTTTTTTTCACTTAACTCATTTTAATGATTTTACAACTACTCTAAAACTTATTTCTCTTCGATTAAGGACTGAATTAAAAAAAAATCGAACTTAACAAAAACTAGAGCATAACGAACAAATTTAGTTTCATCAAACTTTCGAGTGGGCGTGGTGTTGTGTCATGGGGGATTCACCTTTTACCCACATCACACGCAAACCTCTTTGAAAATTCTCGCTTATCCTTTTTTTAAATGACTAAAATAGGTAAACTATAATCCTTCTTATCGTTTTCGTATAACCAATTTCCGTTTTAGTCTTTAATTCTTATCTTCGAATTTAATATGTATACATAATTAAAACCAACTACCTTGAAAAACGAGACTCATTTCTAAACTCAGCTCCAACAGAGTCCTTCTGTGTCACAATAATTTCCGATTAAGGACACACACATCAACTCTTAAAGACTGGGTTCGCCCCTATATAAAGTTTTTTTTTTCTTCTTTTTTTTATTGGTTGTCACAAAATTTCTTGGCAATAATTCTCAAACAAAGGTGTGCTATAACAACATGGACATTCTAGTGGCATTTTTTTTCTTTTATTTTTAATTTGTTTATACCGGTATCAGAAAAAGGAAGAAGAAAAAAAGGAATATAAAGAAGACAAATAAAAAATTGTCCCTGATGTTTGTCACAAACATGCCATTATACAAGGACACAAAAGAAAATATATTGGCAAACTGTTGTCATGTCAATAGTCACTGTCCAACCCTATTCACACACACGTCACACATACATACATTCGCATACAAAATTGGCTCCCTATTTTTGATTTTCATAGTTATAACATTAAACATTAATTTTTTTTTCTTTATTGACACCGATCAATCAACCGTTTTGCGGTCGTCTATAGAAGTTCTTAGTATTCCTGAATTGAGTATAATAAAAAAAAACTGTCCTTAAATGGGTATAAGTCATCGCAGTAGGGGCAGGTATCTATACGGACACCCAGTGGGGGGTGAAACCACTCCTTTGTGTGTGGATGGCGAAAATTGTAATCAAATTATCGACAAAGCTTTTTGCCATCGCTTTATTTTCTTGGGTGTGGATCGTTAAATAAAGAAAGACCAAGCCTTCTAGGATCTACCCATTATACCCATTATCCCTTTAACCCCACCCGCCCCAATTCCCTTATTTTTTTTCTCTTCATGTCCATGCATATTGAGGAAAAAAGAAACCGAAAATACCTACATACCTGTTGCAAAAAGCCTTCATCGATTAATAGTCCTTCAAAGGAAACTATGTATGTCAACCAGGACATTAATATAATATTTGCACTCCTGACTCATTGACGCTCGCTTTGTATTTGTTAACAGTTACATTTTGAAGCCCGATTTACCATGGAAAATATGAAACACATCAACAAAAACAAAGTTGTGCTCGAAATTTCACTTTAACAACAGTGGCGGTCGGTGTACCCACCTCCCCCACAAAATGGATGTCATGTGGTAAAGGTTAATTAATATTATGTCACTCGTTGTTCATTCGTTGTCCTGGCTTACAACATACATATTATAAAAACTGGAGAATTCGTTTAAAACAACAAAAGGGATTCATGTGCGGAAGGTGGGCGAAGTTATCGGTAATGAGAGTAACATGTATTGTGATTTTTACTGCTCATATACCGTTTAACAACTCGCCTCACTCTCAATCTCGTCCTCACCACAACCCCACCTACTGCACTGACCTAACATGAAAAATGTTTGTTAATGAAAGTTAATTTGTTATAATGAACTCTCTTACCTGGAAATGTATGTGTGTGTGTAAACGAGTATAAGCAGGGATGGCAATGAGATTACACATGTCACTTTGTCCATGTTCATATGCAAGTGTGTGTGTGTGTGTTTGGTAAGGACTGTGGCAGAGTCAGAGTGAAAAGAATTGAATGGTGCAATTATACCGGCTGATTGGAATACAATAAAGGACCTTATCCAAAATTACCAGGGGCCTGTTATTGATGAGGTTCGTTGCGGTAATTGTAATCGATAATAATTAATAATATAATATACTAGCTATGTATGTGTAATGTATTATAATATGTAAGTTGTTTATTTGTTTGTAACTAACTATGGTTGATAAATTCATGAATTATGTAAAACAATTAAAAATTTAAACATAAGTAATTATAAATTACAAATGTACCTACCTATAAAGCATTTAGTAGATACTGAACTCAGGAGTCAGGACACTAATAATATTTTCAATTTAAAAACAAGTATACCAACACAAGTTCATATTGCATTAAGGTCCTTTTTAAATGCCAAGAAATATTTTTGGATATTGTTATAGTTTGTAAGTATAATTTATGAAATTACCATTGATTTATTTTTAACGAACAAATTCAAGCTCCATCGCCAAAAACCTTTATAGTCAAATTAGAAAATTATAATGCACAAAAATCTTTATTTTCACTTCTTTGTGGTAAAATTGAGCTGAATAAAAAGCAGCATGGATACAATGACATTTTTACGCGATTTCAATCTAAAAATAAGTTTGGTTTCATTGCACATAATACAAAAGAGTTTATTTAAGGGTTCCACAAGTGTGTGTTCTCAGGCTCATTGTATTTACACAGCTAGGTACTTAATAATTAGTATTTTTTTTTTCTAAACGGCAATTAGTTTCAAAAACATTTCTTCTTCATTTTCCAAATGGTATCAGTAAAATTTGTATGATTTATTTCGTCATAAAGGGTGGTTCATCTTAAGGTATGATTTATATTGTAAAATAAAACAAATAAATTTAGAAGTGAACTTAAAATTTTTGTCAACGGTTAAAAGAATAATTTATAGCATTTATTGTTTAAAAATAATATTATTATTAATGTTGGTCAATACTATGCCTGAGGTGGTCCATTCGGAAGGTCCAATTTTGAGCAACTCGTTTGAACATAGCGACTGGTATCTCGCGAATAACACGAATAATGTTGGCTTCCAAGGCGTCAATTGTTGCTGACATATTTTTGAAGACCTGAAACTCATATTCTCAGACTAAAATATATTGAAACTAAAAAACCTGATTTTAAATAAATGAATATTTAAAATTAAGACATTTTATTTGTTTTAAATTATTTTATTTTTTTGTTACAGAACTGTTTCAAAATTATTCCATGGTTTATAATTTCAAAATTTCAATATGCTTTGATCTAAGAGTCTGAACTTTGAAAATCTTAATGAAAAAAAACTATAAATTTGTTCTTGTTTTAAAATAAATTAAATATTTAATAACAGATGTTAAAAAATATCAGAAATAATTATCCAACCTCCCTGAATTCCAATAACACTCTTTAATCAAACAGAAAAACGTTTAAAAAAAAAATAATAATAATAAATAAAAAACAAAAACACACAAACACTTTAAATGTATATATTTTTTTGTATGTTTCCCATCTTTCTATTTGCAGTCTTGTTTGCCGTTAGCTGGGAAGAGTGGTGGACCTACGATGGAATATCAGGTGAGTAGATAGAGAAGCTCTAATATATATAACTCCTTTATTCGTTGGTCTAGGTACTCGTATCTGTAGTAGGAGAAGTTCTTGTGCGAGTCCTTGTGTACACAAGTGTTAAATAAATCGCTCACTTGTCTTCCGAAAGAAATACACAAAATTATTCTTCGAAGAAAGGATACAAATACAAATAAAATAGGGAAAAAAAAACATAAAGAGGGTTTTTGTTGAAAGATTCTAGAAACGTCAGCGGGAGGCAGGCACAGACAACGGCACCGGCAACGGCAACGGCGGCGGGCGTCGAAAAATAATCTTCCCAGATCCACCTCAGGAACAAAATTTGATTTTTTTTTTCACTTCTCTTTGTACCTTCACTGATCTTCCTGATGCTGATGCTTCTAATTCTTCTTCTCCTTCTTCGCCATCATAGTCTTCTGGTTTGTCTGCCGTGCATCGTCGCGCGGCGTCGCGTCGGTCGTTTGAGGAAGGAAGTGCACCATAAAACAGTTCCAGTCTTCCACCTTTTGCGATTAGCCATATACACCCATTTGCACACAATCTATCTCTGCGGAGGAGCACGCAGGCAGAGGGTCGTTTGTTATTGCCCTTCTGAGATGTATAGGATGTAGCTCTAGCTACCTAGAAGGAGATGCCGACAACATTAAAGTAGAGGCACTATTCAAGGACCTTTGTGTATGGAAGCACAACGTTTCTAGAACAGAAAAAAAGGAAAAACCTCCTCTCTGAGTAGCATTTTCACTATTTTGTATCTACTTCTACATACAAGCACAAGCACAAGAGGAAGAGGGGGTTTAGGGAAGGAGCGAATAAGTATCTTTTTATGCTGAGTGTTGTTTCTTCATACAATGAATGAGTGTTGTAGGAGTCATGATAGCATGAACTATTGCAACAACACGCTTAAGTGCATTTTTAAGGACAATCCAGGGAGTGGGTTAGTGTACATCGACGCCGCCGCCGCGCCGCGCCACCCGCCTTCATCATAGTCTTTCGACACACAAGCACACACACACACACTCAAACACTCTTCTAATGACTTTTATCGTGTATCTACATACATAAGAGTGATTATGCGTTGTCAACTACTATCTCAAATCTTTGTCCATTCAACCAGTCCATCCTCCCCTCGCCCAACCTTTTTGATTTAGATGGGGAAACTATTTTATTGAAGACTTCAATCGAATTTTTGTTTTATAGATTCTATTAAAGGATATCATGAAAATCAGAGGAGGAAAGAAAGAGACACAGTATAAGAGAGAGTGTGTCAGGTTACAAATATGTAGTTGGTAATTGGGGTCGAGTGGGAAGCAGCATCGTCTTTGTACTCTATCTTCAATTCTTCGATTATGACTTTGTAGTGAACTGAACACCGGAAACTTTGTTAGCAAGTGGAGAAAGGATTAGAGGGGATGTCGGAAAAGTTGGTTATACTCGTAGTTGCACGTGTCATATCGGTAGTTTAACTGCGATAGAGTTTTTGTTTTTGGATTGATAAAAATCAATGGACATGGATACTTTTAAGATTTTGAGTTAGTTCTGTAATTTTTTTTTAAAATGAAACGTTCATGACGAACTGAAGTCATTATAAGGTTTTGAAAGATTGCGGATGGTAAAGACAGTAATGTGACGTATGAAATAATTTTCAATGTCAATTAAACCAATTCAATATGATATGATTCACAAGAAGCATGTTCAAGAAATATTAATACAATTAATCAAGTTCAATGTTTATGAACATTCTTGCATCTTTATAATTATTATACAAAAACTTTTGAGATAGTTAACAGAAACTACGTATGAACATATGTATTTGCAAAAATAATTTACCATAATCACTCATATTAGACGTCAAAAAAAGAAAAGCACATCATATTAACAGTAGTTTTTGGGTTTGGTCAAAGCCGTACTATAATAAAAAGTAACTTATGTGATATTCAAGACTATAATCTGTTTTTGTGCCAAATTTCATAAAAATCCGTTCAGTCTTTCGTGAATAATAAATAATCTTACGTTCTTTTATATAAAACTAGAGGGCCCGGCAAACTTCGAGTCGCCCCAATTGAATGCAGAAACTCAAACTATGGAAAAATATTGTTGTTGCTTATTCGATTTTCTATGTAATTTTGTTCATAGTTTCTATTCATGGCCTGGTGTACTTTGTAAGTTTAATAAAAAGTAGACCGAGCGACAGGATAACGGAAGTTCATGTCCTAGTTGTTGAAACCAACTGTTTCCTTGTGATGAATGTAAAACAATAACAGCAGATTGCTTCAATTTTTTGTAAAAAGTTATCAATGTTTTATTCTAATAAAATATATTTTATCAGGCTAAAAATAAGCTTATGTAATTTACTAGACTGTAAACAGCCTGTGTGCCAAATTTCAGCCAAATCGGTTTAGCCGTTCTTGAGTTATAACTTATAACATATGTACATATTATATACATACATACATATATACATATGTATATGAAGATAGTTACAGTTCATTCAAGTTGTCATTTCCTAACTCTTTCTTTCTGTATCTAAACTAGTATATTATATCATGGCATCCTGGAGCGTAAAAGCACTTTCCAGAAATTGTTCTTCATTTTACGTTCGATAACATACTATATCGATATCCTTTCACCTGCATTACAAAGCATTTCTATGAACGTTCTAAAAATGTTATGTGTCCGATGGACTTTCAGCATGCTGACACCGGCTTTTTGAATTTTTAGAGTTTGACATTCAAAATTTTGTTTTGTTTTTAAAAATCATTAGTGATAATGATAAACTACGACCTTTTGAATATTTGTTTTTTCTACACAAATGAGGTATACAGAACTCAATGTTCCATTTGTTTTGGAATATTTTCTACAACGTACTTTTTTCACACAAAACAAAAATATCCATAATTTAAAGCATATTATATGCATGTATTTATAAAATTGAATTTTAAATTAATAAAATCACACATTTGATTACTTTTTTAATCCATGGATTTTCAAATTTTCACCAAAATTTTATACAGCAAAAAACTTATTCTTCTTCTATTTCTTCTGATGATGACGATGACGATGATGATGTTGATGTTGATAATGTCTGCAAAAAAAAAAAGGAATTTAAATTTTTATATCACAAAGTTCAGAAAAATCATATTTATTTATTTATTATTTAATTACCGGTTTACAGAGAGTTCTATTGAATTTATCAATACTCTTGCAATTTTCTTTTGCTTGAGTAGTAAGAAAGGATTCGTCTTGTGAAATACTATTTTTTACTAATCCCATTAAAATGAGAAACGATAATAACACCCAACCGCACAGTGAAAAATTCATCTTTCTACTAGAAAATAGTTTAACACTTAATAAACCCAGAACTTAATTTTAAATTCAATTGAGAGGAGAATGTTAAACTCTTAAATGATAAGTTCAAAATTCTTTTGATTAAATATCTCTTAATCTTGAATAGAATTCTTAGAAGATTAAAGTTCAGCTCTAAATCACAGAAATAGTTTGATAAGGACCAATAATTGTATAATCAACATTTTGATTTTCTGTGAACATCCATACTAATATTAAAAATGTGAAAGTGTGTGTGTTTGGCCGTCTTTTACAGCGGTGCGCGGCGACGAATTGAGAATTAAGTGGAGGTAATTGAATTGATGGAGAGTGACATGGGCTACTTTTTGTCTGTTTCTTACCCCCCACTTCCCTAAAATGGTGGTTGGAAATTGTGAATAATAAAATAATTTAATTAAAACAATCAGCTATTGAATAGAAATCAAGATGTTACCCATATATTCCTACAGATGGCGCTGATATATTTTTGAAACTCGATAACGTTATGTGCTCTCTATCTGTACTTCAATTCGGACACATTGATTTAACTGCTTTCGATTGGTTGTCTTGGTTTGGTTCGCCGAAAACGAACTCGGTTTCGAATTGGGTTTTACCGTTGTTGTTTTTCGGATTGCATTAATTCGTTAAGCTTACATTTGTATGCAAATCTTTATATTCTATCCTCAAATGAAAAGGCATAATATGGTCTACAGTAACATATAAAAATAATATTCTGTTCCCAGTTCTCTTCTGTGTTCTAAATTAGGAAAAATGAACCGTGTTACCACGAAGTTAACGCGAGCTCGTTTCAAATTGCTTGTAAGGTTTGACATCTGACAGTTTAGTGTTAGTTCAAAACATGAAAAATGTGTCTTATTTTTTTTATTTATTGACAATTTAACCACAGAAATCATAATTGTTATACATGATGACACCAAGTTTTTTGAATTTTGACAAACGTCAATACCGATAGTTCATCCACTCTTGTTTTTTTTAGTACAAAAATAATGTAGAACTTGGAATACCTTTTAATAAAAAAAAAACACAAACAACAATGCTGATAATTTAGATAATAATTATATTTTTTGTAAATTCCAATTAAATCAATTAAATTACAAATTTGACTTCTTTTTTCCATTTCTATTTCTATTTATATTTCTGTAATATTCGGTGAAATCAATTTCTTCTGATGAATCTGATGAATCTGACGAATATGGCATCTGTAAAAAAGGTGATTTAAACTTTTATATCAAAAAAGTTCAGAAAAACTATATTTACTCACCGCTTTACAGAGATTTCTATTAAATTTATCAAAACTCTTACACTTTAGTTTTATTTGTAAATTATTAATTGGGTATAATAAACCATGTTGTGACATACTATTTTTTACTAATCCCATTAAAATGGGAAACGATAATAACACCCAACCGCACAGTGAAAAATTCATCTTTCTACTAGAAAATAGTTTAACACTTAATAAACCCAGAACTTAATTTTAAATTCAATTGAGAGGAGAATGTTAAACTCTTAAATGATAAGTTCAAAATTCTTTTGATTAAATATCTCTTAATCTTGAATAGAATTCTTAGAAGATTAAAGTTCAGCTCTAAATCACAGAAATAGTTTGATAAGGACCAATAATTGTATAATCAACATTTTGATTTTCTGTGAACATCCATACTAATATTAAAAATGTGAAAGTGTGTGTGTTTGGCCGTCTTTTACAGCGGTGCGCGGCGACGAATTGAGAATTAAGTGGAGGTAATTGAATTGTTATTTGAAAATGGATTCACATTGATTTAACTGCTTTCGATTGGTTGTCTTGGTTTGGTTCTCCGAAAACGAACTCGGTTTCGAATTGGGTTTTACCGTTGTTGTTTTTCGGATTGCATTAATTCGTTAAGTTTACATTTGTATGCAAATCTTTACATTCTATCCTCAAATGAAAAGGCATAATATGGTCTACAGTAACATATAAAAATAATATTCTGTTCCCAGTTCTCTTCTGTGTTCTAAATTAGGAAAAATGAACCGTGTTACCACGAAGTTAACGCGAGCTCGTTTCAAATTGCTTGTAAGGTTTGACATCTGACAGTTTAGTGTTAGTTCAAAACATGAAACATTTTTCTTATTTTTTTTATTTATTGAAAATTTAAACACAGAAATCATAAGTGTTAATTGATGACACCAAGTTTTTTGAATTTTGACAAACGTCAATACCGATAGTTCATCCACTCTTGTTTTTTTTAGTACACAAATAAGGTAGAACTTGGAATACCTTTTAACAAAAAAAAAAAAACACAAACAACAATGCTGATAATTTAGATAATAATTATATTTTTTGTAAATTCCAATTAAATCAATTAAATTACAAATTTGACTTCTTTTTTCCATTTCCATTTCCATTTCTATTTATATTTATATTTGTGTAATATTCGGTGAAATCAATTTCTTCTGATGAATCTGATGAATATGGCATCTGTAAAAAAGGTGATTTAAATTTGTATATCAAAAAAGTTCAGAAAAACTATATTTACTCACCGGTTTACATAGATTTCTATTAAATTTATCAAAACTCTGACAATTTAGTTTCATTTGTAAATTAATAATTGAGTATAAAAAACCATCTTGTGACATACTTTTGTTTACTAATCCCATTAAAATGAGAAACGATAATAACACCCAACCGCACAGTGAAAAATTCATGTTTCTACTAGAAAGTAGTTCAACACTTAAACCCAGAACTTAATTTTAAATTCAAATGATAGAAGAATCTTAAACTGTTCTCTTAAATGAAAAGTTCAGAATCTGGGTAAGAACCAGGGTTGTCATGTCTTGACCTAGCTAGTTCGATAGCCCAATTTAGAAATTTTTGTAGCCCAAAATCGGTGCCGATAAAGTATCCCAAATAGTAGCCCAATACCAATAAAAAAAATGTTTTCATAACTTTAATTACAATTTATTTTTATTTAAAAAAAAAGAACTAAAAATAAAAAAAACATTTTTTGTTCATAAAAAGAAGAGTTAAAAATATTATCACATCCATATTTAACTGTTGAAAATCATTCAAAAACTGTTATATCTTCATCAGAGTCATTGTTATCATCGTGGTCATTTGTGGCATAAGATTTGTATATATTTTGGTTAAATTAATTATCCCCATATTGAGGAATCAGGAATCGAATTCGTCACATCACAGTTAATTTTAAGTTATGTTTGCTTTTTTTTAAAAGGAAATTCCAGAATTAATGGAATTAAAGTGAAGATTGTTACATTTGATTTGAAATGTCAAAACCAGATTAGAGTAGTACCTATAAATATTCAGAGAACAAAGAGTGATGCCAACCCATTGCAATGAGTAAGGGGTATGTTTGGAGAGCGAATATGATATGATTTAATTTGTACGAAAAATTATATCGCCAAGATTAGATTTGGGCTATTTATAGCTCATTTATGATCGGGTTGTCATAGTGAAATTGTTGTCGGCAATATTTAAAAAAGAAAGCCCAATTTCCAATAAATAGCCCAATCTGGCAAGCCTGGTTAGAACCTTGCTATAATCGGAGTAAATCTACTCCAATTTTGAGAAAAAAAATTAATCTACTCCACCACTCCGATTTTTTTGAGATCTACTCCTTTTTTCACTATAATGATATGAGCAACATGGATCAGCAAGATCTTGTTACCTCTTGATATTCACTGTATTACCCCACAGCAGAGCGGCAACTGAGAGAAAGTTTTCTGAGATGAATTTATTAAGAAACAAATTTAGAAAAGTTTAAATGTTAAGAATGTAGAAAATTTAATATTTTCAAGATCGCTTATAGAAAATCGTAAGGACGTTTTTTTAACTACCGCTCAAATTAATTAAATTTGTAAGATAATACAAATTTCTCCAAGCAAATTAATTTAAAATAGTATTAATAAATACAAGTATAAGTCTGAAACGTATGGAATATAATATGTGATTTTAATTTTGAAACCAAATATTTACTTTAGTTAAAATAAATCTTTTGCTAAATACAGAAGTTATTGAAAACTTGAGTTTTTCTCTTGTTTTCAAAACTACTCCGGAAATTTTCGATTTACTCCACTGTCTTTACAAATATGCTCCGAAATTTTACTACAGACGTTCTACCCTGAGAATTCTACTGATTAAACATCACTTAATCTTGAATAGAATTCTTAGAAGATTAAAGTTCAGCTCTGAATTACAGAAATAGTTTGATAAGGCCCAATAATTGTATGTATATAATCTGCAATTTAATTTGGTAAGAACATTATTTTGTCAAAAATTATTTCCATATGTAAATATTATAAGTACTGATGTCTCGCCATCATGAGTGAATATTTTTAAATTTACTTAAGAATAATTGTATTTTTGTGTTACTCAACTATATTCAAACAAAAATAGAACATAAATTTAACAGTCGGTTTTTCAACTTGATTTTAAGATTTGACAGCTGACAGTTAAGTGTTAGTTCAAAACTTGACACATTATTTGACAGTTTACAACAGAAATCATCGGATTTTTTTTTGTTGGAAGGTTCACAAATGAGTTCAAAATACTTCAAACCCAAGTGAAACACATGACCAAGATGTCATAAAACCAAATGACAGACATTTTTGAACTATAAAATGCAATATTTTTTTGCAGTTATCATAGTAAATGTGCCTTCAGATGCATCTTTTCAATCTTGAAATGTTAGATTCTTTTTACCTCCGACTGGTAGCTGTCAATGACAATGTTTTGGGCTAGTTATCATCCTGAGACATTCTCAAATGAAAAATAGTAATCTTGTGCAATTTCGATTTAAATAATTTATTGTGTATATTTCAGGTCCAGCATTTTGGGGTCTTATTAATCCCGAATGGTCACTCTGCAACAAAGGACGCAGACAATCCCCAGTTAACCTCGAGCCCCAACGTTTACTCTTCGATCCTAATTTAAGGCCTTTACACGTCGATAAGCATAGAGTAAGTATATCAATATTAATAATTACATTTGAATATTTAATCAAGAATACCATATTCCATCGGCAATCCTTGGATTGATGGTTTATCCCGTTCTTGGTTTCTATATATAACAATATTTCCATCCACCTTTCTATAATGGTCGTCACAGATAAGTGGTTTAATATCAAACACCGGGCATAGTGTCATCTTTACGGCGGGCAACGAGACTGTTGCGAATTACGATGGTTCCCAAATTCCAGTTAACATCACGGGTGGACCGTTATCGTACCGATATCGATTTCATGAAATTCACATACACTACGGCCTCCATGACCAATTTGGATCCGAACACAGTGTCGAAGGATACACATTTCCGGCTGAGGTAAGTGTCAAGGATATATGCCTATTTTCTGTATGTGTGTGTGTGTACAATATGTGTGCAGATTGAGTTATAGAGTTGATTTTCCATGAAGGGGGGTTTAGGGAAAGGGATAGAAAAAGATGAAAAATTTAAACCATGTTTTGAATGTTCTTGTTCTTGTTTTTATTTTTATATACTCGTATTTGGGATTTTATACGCCTCATTGGAAGGTACATGACTTTCCATTTGTGTCCTTTGTATACCGTTTTTGGTAGTGTGTGTGGTGTGCTTGAAAAGAATATTAAGTCATTCTCAGAGTCTGATGCATACTTAACATGATTGAGATGTCAAATTGAAAATTCCATTTCTTGCCCAGAGCAGCTTGGATGAGCACAAGTATATGATGGCCAGGATCAAGGAGACTAAAGACAAACTCCTAATCGATAGCCAATGAGAGAGACGGGAATCGATTTATCCCTATATCTTTGCAATGAAAGGATACGGACAAATTAATTCGCTTTGTGTGTCCACTTAATTAATCATGAGGTCAAATTCAAAGGGACAAGGAGTTCGGTCGGTCAGTCGGTCGACAAGAAGTTATGGTGTACGCTCATTTAGGATTCATTGGCGTGCTCCGTCGTCGTCGTCATCGTCGTCATTGGCGCTCATCCAGAAATTTGTCCTATTTCAATCAGTCTTTTGGCTGTTTGGAATGTAGGTATTTGAGTACATATTTCCATCATCCCCGACACATAAGGTCACATAAATTGGTGAAAGACTCCCATTGGTGTCAGTATTGAACACGGATAATTATTACCTCTGGGATGGACCGAACCGGCTCTATTTGAAGAATTCAATTATTTTTTGACAAACGAATCCTAGGGAGGATGTGAGTTTCTAGACTTAAGCACATCTTCCGCCAACAAAGGGATCCTTAAACAACAACAACATACATTACATACAAATTTCCACCTAATCCGATCAATTATCCTGCAGTCTATTTAAGACTTCCTGTCCAGCCATCTGCACACAATATACCACCGTCTGCCTCATCCAACACACTACCGACTATGTACTTACTTTACATAATGATGAAACGTGAAGCAAATGCAAACAGCAATGTTCGTATTTGCAAAGGATTAAAGGCTTTATGTTTCAGCAGCAAATAGCAATATTGTAACACTCTCGGGTGAATAGGCAGCAGCAACTGGAGTATAGCTGGAGCAGCTTCTAGTATTATATACATAAAATCTATTTAACTACTGCTCCCTAGATACTCTCCTCACACATCAGACATCACGCACAATCAAACAAAGTCACACAATCAATGAAACAACTTCACACAGATTCACACGAGGAAATTGCCGGACAAAACACAAATTAATTGTCCAGCAAATTGGCAGCGATTTGTTAAGACTACGAGTAAGGACTTCGACAACGACAACGACGACGACGACGATGATGATGAAAACGGCTTGAACATAATTTGGTCCCTAGGGTGACTTTGGCAAGATTTAATAACATAAGTCATATACAATAGATGATAAACAGTGTTGTGCAGAAATTTTAAGTAATTTTGTCCACAATGACCATCCTATTGATACTTCTCTCAAACTTCTCGATCATCCACTTCAATGAATATTTCTCAACAAGCAGTATAGATTAAGTAAACAGCTTCCAATACCGTGGAAGTATCGTCTTTACGGAAGCAGGAACCGAACTAGATTACTAGATATGACCAGCCGCATCGGAAAGCAAAGGCTGCGTTCGGGACGTTGTCCAATGTTTGGAGGAACCAATCTCTCAGCTTGAACACAAAGCTAAGACTTTTTAACAACAACAATAACCAGGACACTGTAAGACTTTGTTAATAGGTGTCTTCGAAACATCTTACAGATTTTCTGGCCTAATCGTATCTCTAATGAGGCCTTATACAAGCGAACAGGCCAGGAACCCATCGATACCGAAGGTGCAAGTGGCAGTGGATTGGACACACGCTTCGAAAAGGTAATGACTGCATTGCGGGCCAGCGGCCAGGCAACCAGGCATTGGAACCCACGCACACAAGAAGGAAGAAGAGTTGGTAGACCGAGAAGCACTTGGTGTACCGCAAGACTGTGTACTTGGTGCGATACATTACTATTTATGCTTTCGTAACAAAAAAGAACTTAAACTGAATGGAGAAATCTTTCTATTCCGATTTTCCTGATTAAGGCTCTTAGCTACAACATATCATGTACATTAAGAACTAAACTTCGACTCGTTAGTAACATCATTGCACTTTTTAACTAGAAAACAACTTCAATTCTCGGAAACTGGACAAAATTCATGAACCTAAACTGAGAAATTCCAAATATGGAAACAACCTGAAAAAATTATCATTTCATTGCAACAAAACAATTTATGATAAGTTTCCAAAATATTTAATATAAGTTGTGTTTTATTCACTGCTGAATAGCTAGTGTAGCATTCAAGTGAATAAAACGATCAAACTCACATTACATAGGTACATGTATCGCCAGCGCAGCTGTTATTACTTTTGCTGGCTTCTTTTTCGCCAGCAATCAAATTATTGTTGATTGACGAGGGAAGTTGTGTTGCTTCAGCTAGCTACCCAGCAGTGAATAAAACACAGCTATAAGAGTTGAAGATTTTCTAAAAAAAAAAATCTGCTTTCATATCTTTGCTGAAAAAAATCAAAATCTTAAAATCAACACTTCGTGGTCACCTCTGAATATGGTCACAAAATTCAAAATTGCTTGGTAGCCAGTTCTGAAAATTGCCTAATTTTAATGCCTTCGCTATTTCATAAGAATCCTTTACAATTCTAATTGAGATATATAAATTTAAAACTGCATATGACAGGACTTTGATGCCTATTTGGAAGCTCTGTACAGCTGTTTCCTCTCTGAGGCCTTATTTGCCGAATTGTCATTAAACAATTAGTTGGGATGTCAGTTGAATTTTCCTGGAAAACCAAATTGCCGTGAATTGATTCTGGAATCCATTCCAAATC
Organism: Scaeva pyrastri; assembly: GCA_905146935.1. Taxonomy (NCBI): domain Eukaryota; kingdom Metazoa; phylum Arthropoda; class Insecta; order Diptera; family Syrphidae; genus Scaeva; species Scaeva pyrastri. The sequence goes on along the minus strand of LR989929.1, from coordinate 5,030,493 downwards.
TATTTCAAATGCCAATGTGTGAATGAAGTCGTCCAGATTCAGAATAGATGCAAGGTTGATGATATTTTAACGCAATTCTCAGAACATTTTGGGGACAGTTTTAAGTAATTTAAATTGTTTTTCATTTCAGATTCAAATATTCGGTTATAATTCTCAGCTATACACAAACTTCTCGGAAGCACTTAATCGTGCTCAGGGCATTGTTGGTGTTGCAGTTCTTTTACAGGTAAGTTTCACAAATACAATTAAATAGTTCAAAAATCAAAACTCCTTTGAATCCTCAGCTTGGTGACCTTTCAAATGCTGAACTTCGAATGCTTACCGATCAACTGGAAAGGATTCGATTTGGAGGCGATGAAGTGATAATAAAACGCCTATCGATTAGAGGGTTGCTTCCCGACACCGACCATTACATGACGTACGATGGTTCAACGACGGCCCCGGCCTGCCATGAGACTGTCACGTGGATAGTTCTCAACAAACCTATTTATATTACAAAACAGCAGGTAAGTTAAAACAACAAAACCTGGCAAGGCTGAATTTCTTATTTCACTACGTCAGAGGCAGGCATAAATAAGGCGTCGTCGTCGTCGCTTAAACTTAACAAGGACCTATCTCGTATCTGTGTCCCTTTCTATCCCATTGCAACTTTAACACGCTAATTGTGCGCGACTCGGCGACGACTGCTGTTCGTTGTCGTTCGCCGTTTTCCGTATTTTCTTCAGGACTTTTTTTTTTAAGAGTTAAACATCACTTACAGCTCAGGGAAGGCAGGCACGACTATAGGTACACTATATACGAGTACAGATGCATGCAGGGCTTTGAGATTAGGTCTACAACCCCAGGTGGGGTTTTGTTTGTGTTCAGGAAATGTTTCCAGCACAATGGCGAGATGGAGCTTTGAATAGCTATACATTTTGCGCTTTGATTGTCGAATGAAGATACTTCCGTGGATTTAAAGTTAGATAAAGGGATATTTTTTTTTTTTTTTTTTTTGAATTTCGTGACGCGGCTTAATTTGTTTTTGTCCAATGAAAAAAGGGAGTTTAAATGCGAATAAGGATATAGAGATTGTGGTAGATTCATACGTAGACGGAAATTAAAAAAGAATAAAAAGTTCAGACGCTATTAGAAACATTAAAGAGTTTTTTAGAAGACAAAGGTTTTCGTCTCACATATGAAATGTAGGACATCAATTTGTAGAAAAGGAATCTACAATACTTACCTTATTTTGTATTTTGTTAGGAAGTTTCTTTTAAGTTAGTTACTAATTTCTTATAAGTCTCATTTGCTCGATAAATCATTTAAACCCAATTTTTATTATTAAGCTTTTTGATTGATACACATTTCCTTTGCATGCGATCAGAAGCAGAGAAAATGGACATCACGTAGAAGTGAACTTCTAGAAAACTTCTACAAATCTTGTTAAAGAAATCAGAGTCAATTCGTGATGATCAGATTAATTGTTAGAAGGGCTATCCGTTCATTTCTACGCTTATCCCGAAAATACCCATTGATCTTCTAAGAATACGAGATGAAGACATTTTTAAGGCAACATCTGTGAAAATTCCTCAAATTGTTGCTTCTACATTTTCTTGGTCTCACAAACATTTCTCAATATTTTAGCTGGAGTGCCACAGGGTTAAATACTTGGGACCATTATTTTTTCTTTCTCCTTTTTTGTTGGCTTTTTCCCGTCAAATGTTCTTTAGATCACTAAAGAAAACGTCTGAGGGGGTAGGGTTGTCAGACATTAAGAGTTCTAGACAGTAACATTTTCGTCGATTTTTTGAGTCAGGACCTTCCAAAGTTCATGATCCTCAATAACTAAAGTTAAATTGTGATTTTCTTGACCTTAAATTTAATTTTGAAAAAGCCCAAATAGTATAGTTAGTGCAGCATTAAAGTTAATAAAATGATCAAACTCACTTTACATATTCGCCAGAACAGCTGTCATTATTTCTGCTGGCTTCTTTTTCGTTAGCAATCAAATTGTTGTTGTTTTCCGAGGGAAAGTTTGTTGCGCTAAATACCAAGTAGTGAATTAAACACAGTAACTATCTATTAGTTTCTGTAAAGGCTTTAAAAATTTGTTTGCTTCAAAAAAAATAGTGATCTTAAAGTTTGGATGTCACTTATGAAAATGGTAAATTGTTGGTTCGGCTGCTGAAGCAACCCAGCAGTGAATAAAACACAGCTAATATTGACGATCTGTCTGTGAATTACTTTTTTCGATTTTTTGACAACCTAGCTAGAGATGGTGTAAACTATTGTTCCTGTTTAAATGGTTTTGAGCCTAACAATTTAATTGGGTACTACCGTTCCCTCGATTGTAAAACTTTCAAAAGGGTTATTAATTTCATATAAATTTAATAGTTTTGTTTTTAATTAACGAACAGTACATCGTCAAATTTTCAAACCTACAAAATTATTAAGTTTTTTTCGTCAGGAGTGGGTCAGGATAAATTTTCCTTCCTACCTGAATAAATCATCAAACTTTTCTGCAAGATTTTAAAAGAACACTATGGCTATGAATATTTAAATAAATAAAATAAAAGCAAATATAGTGTTGGCCGTTTCTAATTAATGCCTTGGCGCGAGATCCTCGAAGGAGAGAGGTTGGTGGTATATATTTTTTTCCTGTCCACCCTCTCTCTCCGCTCTCTTTTTGTGGTACCATTTTGGTAAAAGGGTTTGGCATTTTCCTGGTTGAATATTAAATTGTTCATTATGCAAGGATGCAGCAGCTGCTCCTGCTCCTGTTGCAGCTCGTAGGATATTGCCTACATATACATATGTACATACATACATTCAAGCTTATAAGTATGTGCAGGAAGAGAAATATTTATAAGTGCCCACACCCACGACGTTGACGCTGTGTTGCATAATGAAGTATTTTTATTTACAGTTTCTTGTTCTATTTTTTTTTTTTTTTTTTTTTTTTATTTTATTCTTTTCTCAACTCACGCCAAATAACAGTTCTTCATTAATTAAAGGTCACGTTATTTGTTGTTGTATAAATGTTATTATATGGTTCATATATCCTTTCCTTATACACTTAACCAGGAGGTGGGTATTCTGTAAGTTTATTGTTATATGCTGCAAAATGATGAAGTCGAGTCGTGCTACCTGCGATGATGGTGAAACTGAAATGTTGCATTTAATTTACAATTGTAATTAAAAGTGCACTGTAATGACATAAAATGTGCAACGTGCCGTGCAGTGTTGCATCGCCCACCATCAATTTCATTCAGCCATATTCGACAACGAAACGAAACAGGATACGGATACGGATACAGAGATATACAGAACAGAGTTATAAGGGCAAACTGTGGGGTGTGGGTGGTTGCGTCGACGACGACGACGCATACGGTGGTTTGGGAGATGTAACTTTAACCTGGCTTTAGTTGGTGGCAATTTAACGTTTATCGCACCTGTATCTGTAAATATCCACGGGGACAGGATATGGTCAACTGAGCATATTATGATGCATGTGTAATATTCTCTGTTCAAGTGTAGAGGAAATGTCTGGTTTGTTTTATGTCACACAACCTTGCGTCAGTCGTGTGGACTGTTCGTTGCATGTAAATGGGTACATAATGTGACAGGTGTGCTTTCCAGAACATAGACAGCGATTTCATAATTCCGTATTAATTGCAGTATTATATATCATCGTTAAAAAAATGTATAAAGATATAGATTTTGATAATGAGGTTAAATTTAATACTTAAAGTACAAAAGTCCAAAAAATTGTACAAAGGATCAGGACTATTGCACAATTCAGGTTTGCTTAATTACAATTCTAAGTATGTCCAAGAATTTAGGCTCATTAGAAGCGTCATTTTTGTACTCAATTTGTCAGCAAAATTTACTCTTAACAATTTCTTTTGCATTACATATATGTAACCCATGTTTTTTGGACCTTAATAATGAAAATCGACTTTGTGACTTTTAGATCTGTCATCTTTGACATTATTTGAAAAATTCAAGCTATGAATGAAAAGTGAATTGATAAACTCTTAAAAAATGCATTGAAAATTCACTTAAAAACAGGTGAAACGTTTGTAGGAACTTCAAGGACGGCAAAAGTGAAAGTGGTGGAGAAAATTGAGCACTGAAACAATTTTATGATGTGAAGATTTTAAACCATTTGTGTCACTAAGACTTTTGATTCTATATAGCTTGAAATATTAAGGAAAACCAAGGTTTGTCCATTCCACGTCGATCTTTGAAATTAGACATTCCACAAACAATATTCCACAAAATAACTTAAGTCTTAAGGCATTTTAAGTTAAATTTACACAAGAACTCAAGCCAGTCGATCAACAGGATCTAATTGGGTCCTTGAAATGCATCAAAATGAATTTTTATTAAAAGATCATTTTCAGTGATGAGGCCCTCTTTAGAATCAAATAAACGTCTTTTGATAACCTTATAAAAACCATTCGATTTTTTAATATCAAAATTGAACCTCTTATTGGAAAACACTTTTTTTTTGTTACCTCTACTCTGTGTGTTGTCTAAGTCTATCCTCATGATAAAATCACTTCCCGCACATCACCAATGGTGATAAAATCCCACTAGACCCATAATGGAACTTAAGCACTACTTGTGTCTTTGTGTATTCAGGACACCGAAATGGACGTAAAGACACAATAACTCTGGTTTTTAACTTTGTTTTATTTTAAAGACATCTAAATTTGTCATCCAAGTTTTGGTGGGAGTGTGGCACGTCATTTTTACTGATCCCCAATAGAAATTTCACGGTGGCACATTGCCTCCTAAGTTGAACAACTTGTTCGTCTAGATTGTGTCCCTATTTTCGGGAGTGTAGCACAACGACGACGAGGACGACACATTTGTGTATCCTGAATAGATAATTTTTTTTTTTTTTTTGGAAATTACGAAACCCGAGTCGCGTGAGTAGTTTTGCAAGCTGCTGTCGACGACACTGAAACACCGCCATCCACTATACCCAACGCAGCCCCCTGCCAGCACCATGCATCTCGCAGTGCTTGCAGCTAGAAAAACCGGGAATACGAGTATATACAAAAAATAAGCAAAAAAAAAAAGTTCTTTGCAAGTTGGGGACCAAGGGAATTGTCATCCCATGTCCCTGCATGGAATTATTTTAATTAAAATGACTGCGTTATATATTTTCAGTTTTTTGTTCCGCTTTATATGTACTTTTTTTTTCTTTTTTTTTAATTTTCCACGGCAATTCCAGTATTTCGCTGTTGCCATCCGGGATGTCCCGCTTCGCTTGTATGATGATGGCTGATGGTTATGCAGAGCTTTACTAGACCATGCACAAAATTCAATTCCATCATCCAGAGCGTGCAACCGCACACAAACACACTTACAAACTGACAGCGAGACGCATTACACACTATACACACACACCACCACCACACACAACAACTAGAGTGAAAGTTCTAGGAAATAGTAGTGAAATCCTTCTTTTGCACTGGCGAATAACTGAACAGATAAGTGTCCTTTGGCGCTCGCAATAAGGGCAAGGATAACTAAGAAACGAATGAAAATGAAAATAAAAAAAAAAATACATACGAGTACTAAACGAAACCATCAGCTGTTGTTGGGAAAAAATTATAAAAAATAATCTTAGTCCCAGGTCCTGTGGGTCCTGTGGGAAATGGCACACAGCACAGGAACGAAGCAAGCACAGGCATATAAATGTAGATTTTTCTTCCTTCTTTTTTGTCTCTCTTTTTAACATGAATCCTTTTTAATCGGCTTGAAATTAAATTACAAACATCGCAGACAGTTTTTTTTGTTTTTTGAAAATTATACAAACAAAAAATATAATACAAGACATTTAGAGGATTTCAACTTGAAATGAGGTTTAAGGATTTGGAACTCATACATAATAAGAGACAGAAGTTGGAAAAATGTGGTTTAGGAAAATTGCAGCTTAAGAAAAGAAATTAAAATTTACCTTAACTTTGTTCGTGTTGAAATATATGTACCTATTTTTATTATCATAATGTTTACGATCCCAACACACACACACAGATTCAATGCTAATACACACATATTTTATAAATTGAGTGATGATTATTCTTCCCGTAGGCTTTGGGACTTAGACTTTTGATTTGATTGATAAGGAGATAAATGTCTTGAGTAGGTAATAAAAATGGTTTGTTAAATAGAATTTATGATTTTTTTATTTTATTTGACATTTCTTTGTTTTGTGACAGGTTGATTTTATGTCAAAACATCCATCAAGAAAGTCAAAAAAATCTAAATACGAGTAAAACAAATAAAATATTGACTACTCTTACGGGCCAAAGAATACAATCCCCGGTATCGGTGAATTCAAGCTCCCTCCAGCTTTCCCACAATCCCGCTGATTCATATATGAGGTTCCGCAATTTTTGTTTGTGTTCTTGCACTGATTTCTAAGCCTGTCCCTTATCCACTTCCACTTATGTACGTCATAGGATTAGAGTGTCAAAGACTCAAAGGGTTCCTGGTCCACCTTCCTGTTAAGCTCTTTTTAGAACAATGATTTGTCCAAAATAACCCTTAGATATTTTCTAGATAAAAATAAACTAAAGACTTAAACATCCTAGTGATGGTTTTTATTCTGGATGCTGGATTTGTTTAAATTGTTGAATACTATCCAAATACAGCTAGAAATGCTTTGTTCGGTTCAAAAATACTTCCAAGAATTTGGAAACTCATTCCATTTTCCCTAACGCTTGATGTTTGAGCTTTATATAAAAAGTTAAGTGTGTTTCAAGGCTGATCGTCTTACTTTTTCTGATGTTGAGTTTAAGCCAGGAATATCATCTGTCTAGTAAGATGGTTCACAAAAGTTATGCCTCAGGACATCCCTGATGTCTGATCAGTGATCACCAATAAAAATAATATTGGTGACAATAAGCAGAGCCCTGTGTGACTTCATTGTTAACTGTTGTCTAAGGTGCTAACGAATCGATTTGAAGTCTTTATCCAATCAAAAGTAGACAAATGGGCTAAGTCCTTTTTAGTCAACGTCAATAATTAATTTAACCCAGTTAAGAATCCTTTAAAAAAATATTAAATATTTTTAAACCTTAGATTTTTCTTAATTCCGTCATTTTTTAAATAATCAAAATATTTATGTTTTTGTTATAATTTTTAGCTTCATGCATTGCGGCGCTTAATGCAAGGTACACCAGATCATCCGAAAGCACCGTTAGGCAATAACTATAGACCACCGCAACCTCTTCTACATCGGCCGGTTCGGACAAATATTGATTTTAAAACATCGAAAGTGAACGGAAAAGCGTGTCCTACTATGTACAGAGAGGTTCACTATAAAGGTGGGTTAATTATTTAAGTAATACACCTCCCACCTCCTTGCCCCATAAATTTAATAATAAAATTAATTAATTACATTTTTTTTTTTTTTAAATTATTTATTTCAGCAACAAGTTGGAAACAACACTGAATGCGTAAAACTGTAACTGGAGCTTCCTCTATAGAAATCATATATACATATATATATAAAAATTAAAGAAAGAAAAAACAATAACCTACCTTTATATATGAACAGAAAAAATTATATACAATATTTGCATTACGTAAAAATAAAAAAAAAACTATTATATAATTATATATTAACAAGGCTTTAGGTTATAAGTAAAAAAAAAAAAACTAAAAATACATCCAGGTATTTTAAAGTTGTACAGTTTCTTGAATGTATCAAATCAAAATTAAAAAAAAAAAAAAAAAAATATGTATGTACTTAAATTTTAAATAAGAAATAAATAAAAATATATTAATCCCACCCGCATTGTTCCGGGAGGAACACAATCAACTACAATTGAGTATATATACAAAAAAAAGAACAAGAACTAAGAAAATTGCTAAAATCAGTTAAGGAAAAATTATATAAATAATATAAACTGTTTATATTTGATATCATACAAAAGAGAAAGTGAAATAAAAAAAAATATTAATCGACTGTTAAATATATTATTACATATTAAATAAGCATTAAATTATTTAGATTTATGTAGATGCAATTGGTTGCAATATATTCCCAAAATTAAACAAAAAAAAAAAACATATCCTTGGATTGTAATTATATTTTCATTAGATAAATATTTGGATAAAAGTATTAAATCTGAAAGCATTTTTGTAAATAAATTTATCAAAACAAATAAATTCGCTTATTAGACACATATCAATACAAAATTAAGAAATACATTAATTTGATTGGGAGGATTCCATAAAGCAACTTAACGACTGCCTTTTATTAAATTATATTCTTTTGTTAAGCTGTTGTTAATAACTTTTACAAATAATTTAATTTAAATTATTTACTTTATATAAGTTGTAATTTTTTTTAAAATTTTATTTTAAGGATATTTTTGTTATGTTGTTTAAGAATAAAAAAAGAACATTTTACAAACCTTCAAATTATTTATTCTCCTATAATTAATTCTAGAACGAGTTTAACGAAGCTTATTCCAGGATCACATAAGAAACCATTATCTGATCGAAAATTCCACAAGCGTGAATATTTTTTCCGTGTTAAAGAACCCACTCAAATATTCCAGAAGTTGAATTATAAAATTTTTGTTTAATTATTCCTTTCATCAGTAATAGAAATTTATCCGAAAAATGAGTTCCATTCCTGGAGGTGCATTTATAGTTTCTTTTTTTTTGTTTTAATCTCCCAATTTCAACAACACATTTTAGTAAATATTTTCATTACTATAATTCACTACAAATTTTAATTCTCCTAATTAATATAAAATAAAAATCCAAAATGTGTTAAAAAATACTAATATAATTGTTAAACCTGCCATCGGCAGTTGTGGTCTTCTCAAGTTTTATATTTTATTTATTAATAATCTTTCCTGTATGTTGTGCTGAAATTTAAATTCATAATAATACTCTTAAAATAATAATAAACTTCCTGAAAATATGCAATACTCATACTTAACAAACATATCCTTAACAGAAATAAATTAAATTATTCTCATACACTCTGGCGATATGTATGAGTTTGTTTGTGTTTGTTTTTTTTTTTTTACATATTATAGTGTCTTTTTTTTGTTGTAGTTGTTGATTATTTGCTCATTAAATATTTTCTCCATTAATTTTCACAGTCACTTTCAGAGCATTCCAATCACTTCATGTGTAAATTTGTATCCCGAACCTATTTTCCCTCCTGGCCACAACATTATCATCAAAATCCAATTTCATCGCCCAGTGCAGGTAAATTAAATAAAATTCATTCCCCCAAAAAACCAACAAAAAAAAAACAACAAAAACAAAAAAACACTCATACGCCCCAGTGTACATACATAGACAGATAGTTGGCAACGCCAATTCCCGCCATTTCACCACCCACCACGCCGCCTCTGGCACTGCATTGGGGTGTTCGGGTGTTCGGTTTCGTACGACTGTACGACTGTACGACTGCACTGCAAATACCGCAAATCAGAGTCAAATTGCTTCTCATCGGATCGACCTTAATCAACCGCATAATTTGATCCGAGTGAATATTGTATAAATAAAAATAATTACAATCACTGCAATAATTATTCGCTGATGATCATTTAATCGCTCGCAAATTGTTATCTGTGTGTTATTCGATGCTCCAGCAAAGGTTTAAGCCCGGCAAAATAACGCCTCCAATGGTTTTTACCAATATACCGTGTTCTGTCCGCTCTGGCTCGGTGTTTTCTATTGTTTTTTTTTTTTTTTTTTATTCCCGTTTTGTGATTATTTTTGCTATAGACAATTTAATTAATTTTCCTCTACACAAAGTTAGTGCCAGGCAGAGTTTTATTCAGTTGAACCGTGTTTGTAATTAACCTGATTGTAATTGCCAGGGCCAATATATGTATGTAGACACGTACATATATATTTTCTATACAGAGTAGGTAACCTTAAATTATAATGACTCTGATGGGGCTTGTAGGTGGAATAAGGTCAAACAGTGGTGTTCCCTCAAAATACACAAATTAAAAAGGATCCTTTCAATCAATTATAAACTCAAAAAAAAAAAACATAAAACATAAAACAGAAGCTTAAAATTATAATATTTTATTTTGTACAATTAAATCAAATTAAATCAATTCATGTAATTAAAACAAAAAAAAAAGGACTAGCAGAATCAAATTGGTCATTCTCATTATATTGATGTAGAAAAGAATTTATTTTCCAAAATAAAAAAAAAAAAAACATAATTAGAAAGCGCGCAATAAAAATAAAAAAAAAAAATATGCACTTTTGTATGTACCCGAATAATTCTAGTTAGGAATTAAAAATATCATTTTAATTACAAAGTAAGCTTATAGTAAAAATAATTGTAAAATAAAAATAATATAAATTAGTTGAAAAATTAGAATTTAAGTGAAATTAAATAACAATTGTATATTATCATAAACAAAGCAAATGAATAACAAAAAAAAAAAACATAAAACAAAATAATAAACAAAAAATACAGCTGATGAAATTAAAAACTGTTTCAATTTGTTTTATTTTATTGGGAGGGTGGACTCAACACCACAAATGAGTTGGATATCAAATGAAAGGTGATGCTAAGTTTTTTATTTTATAAAATATATAGTTAGAATTTAAAAGTACTTTAATTCCATGTGCATTATTTTATTTCATTTAAAATTTTTAGTCTAGAATTTAACATTCCTATTCATTGGTAACTTAGTTGGTAAATTGTGATTTCATTTCACTCGTCATACAAAATTTAACGTCACTTTTCATTTGATACCAAACTACAGGGTTATGTATTTAACACACCGATGCGATGTTTAGCCATGACACCCACCATTCAAAATGATAGTGATATTGTGCTTTGAGACAGTACCAGCCACCAAAATGGCTTCTTAAAGTGAAAAATGTCAAAATTCAAAATTTTTAAAATTAACAATGAATGACATTTAAAAAAAAAAAGTTAAGGTTTAATTTTCTTACTTTTAAATGTGTTTTCCTAAGAAAAAACAACTTTAAATTTTACCCTTAGGTTTGGTACATAATGTACAATAATTGGAACCATAAGTTTAAAAGGAAACAAATCTTTCTGGACTTATGCGTTTTGAATTTCAATCTTAAATATTTCAAAATCCACTTCAAGTCACTTTCTTTTAAAAAATTTCATGTATTCATGCTTGGTTATGTTCCAAAAGTGTTCCACTTTCATTCCATCATTTTTAACATTTTGGTCATACCATGTGGAGCAACACGAATAATCTGACTTTTCATCTTTTTGTGCCCGTTTTGATGAATTGTTCGTAACTTTCTGCAACATTTCCGATGATAACTGTTATCATTCCTGTCAATTATTATTATCCTTGAGGCCTGCAATTTCTTGATGCTTATTGGCATAACCCTATGAGTTTTAGAAGCTGGAAAGAAAGATGAATATGTCCAGACCAAGTCACCAAAATTTGAAACAACACTTCTGGAAAACTCTGAACAATTTTGGTCGTTTTTGAAAATTTTTCAAGTTTATGTTAGAAAGAAAAAAACTTGCTACGAATCAAAAAAAGGTTTTATTTCTTGAAGTCCTCTATCCTGTTTAATTGGCGAGGTTTATGTCCTAGAGCAGCAAAGACTTACATAGTTTTGGAAGTTAGAGTGGTGTCAAAAATCGGCTAACTTTGTTCCTCCCAAAGTGGTCTAAAAGTGTTGACAACTCATTTTTATAGACTAACCAAATGCTGGAAAGTAGTTCAAAACTATGAACTTTTTATCATGTCCCCGGAGATAACATCAATAAGCTTAATTATTTTGTTTGCCCAAAAGAGTCTCCCTCAAATAGATTTCAATATCTCCTACTGCCATTAATTTGAAGAGTTTTAAAATGTACATAACTACAAAGTTACAATATCTAATGTGTTAAGACACTCCACTAACCCAGAGCAAACCCATTAGATTCCAAATGGGAAATTAGTTTCCACGTTAGGTTTATTCAAATTATGTATGTATATTCAAATCACCCTCAATAAGAAGGATATTTTCCAGTGCGGCTAAAAGTCCAACCGTGAGATAAGAACAAAATAAGACAAACTCACCCGCGCACTCATATCAATCAACTTGTCATTTTGGTTTGCCACCTTATTTGCCACACGACCACGGACACGGCAACACGCGGCAACAATAAGTGGGTGTAAAATAAGCAAACACGGAAAACGAATAATCGTTATACGTTTACGTAGCGTAGATGCGTGCTTGAACATAGTTAAAAGTTACCTTTAAAGATCCCAGACACCATATCGTAATGGTGTCTATAGATACGTTACCGTTACTCTTGTTATCCTCCCACCAAAACACACACTTTGTTCCTTGTCCCTCTTGTTAAGTCCTTCAGCGCCAAAAAGATATCTGAGAATAATAGGTCGTAAAATTGAGTGAGCCACCACCACCGCACCGCACCGCATTGTTTCGTTTTGGCGCACGGATGGGTTTTTCAAAAGAAAATTCCTTATACAGTGGTGTACAGTGTTGACAATATCGGAAAAAAAATGAAATACATTTCTAAATTTGATGACAAATCTTAGATAAACTTATGGCTTTTAAAGGATAGATAATTATCCAATTAATTTATGACAATTTTTCAAAAAGGTGAAGAGCTTTAATACGACATTTTTATGTCCCGTATCTCAGGAACCACATGCACTGTAAAAGTGGAGTAAAGTTCATGGCTACAACTATCCTGGAAAATGTTGTGTTCTGTTAGTTTTGAAGTTGGGAAGTCGAAAATCCGCTGAGTTTTTTCCTGTAAAAAGAATTTGGCTGAGAATTTGACAGAAAATTGGTATACCCTTTAAGCTCAGGGACAATTTGTCATACAAAGTTATGATTTAAAAAGATATTAATAATTAACTTAGTTAATATTCAAAATTTGAAGATTCTGACTTCATTGAGTCATGAAATTAAAGTCAGTCCAGTTGACTGAGTTTGTACTGACTAAAAACTGGTGTTCCTCAGGGCAGTCATTTAGGGCCATTTCTTTTATTTTTAATTATTTTACCTTTCTGCACGATAGACCTAAATTTTATCCGTTTTCTGAATATGACTTGGTAAAATCCGATACTGCGAAAAAATAGCAAATATAGTGAAAAGATTTGTTAGTTTATGTTTTTAATCAATGGTTCTATTTATTTATAAAAATTAAGATAAGACAAATTGATTGAAGGAGTGCGATAATATTGTGCCCCTTAATATGATTTCTCTACATCACTGTTTTTTATAAAGTTTTAAAAGCATTCAATTTCTAAGATAGATATCTCTACTTAATTCATTTTCAGTTTTTTTGCCTTAAAAATAGTAAACTTTGCACCACTATATGTATATTGTGTTATTTGTTTTGTTTTCGTTAAAACTTCGATTTCTAAAGCGAATCACGTACGCAATATCCGAGTATTAGCCTAACGTTAACAAAAAAAACAACAAAACTCCTCGAAACTCATCATCATCGTGGTCGTGGAGCTCCTCTACTCGTATAAAGCTGAATAGGAATTCATAGTGGGTTATAACACTGGGAATAGAGGGCTCATCGGGCCATAACCATAAACATTTTTGCTTTCCTCCTGCAATAGCAGGTTGAGCAGAACATACCGCATTTAGATGGAAAAACAAAACAATATTTACTGAAGGGGAGTGGGGGGTGGTGTAGATAAGCCGAGTTTGTATAGATATACTCGTATAACAAGGAGCTATGATGCCACACATTCAGTGTCCTTAATATAACGGTAATCAATTGACGAAAGGACATCCATATGAGACAGTAATGAGAAGTGTTTGTCATCATGTTGTAACGGAGCCTTGTTGTTGGTTGGTTTGGTCTTATTATGTTTGACAGTCATGCGACGAGAAAGAAAACTCATATAAGAAAAAGGCATTTGTCAAAATATAGGTATCCCAGCACCTTATTTTTACCTTCCCCACTACCCACTACCTACAAACACACAAACACAGTTATGGTCGTGTCCTTGTTGGGCACGTGTGGCATTGATAAAAATTTGTTGTCATGTCATACACACAATTTTTCCAGTAAAAAATGTCATCTCTTCTTCAGTCGTCTTCCGAGGAACGAGGATATGACACTGTTGCATAGAAATAGGCGGAATTAATATCGCGTGAGTTTGAGTTGAGTTGAGTTGTTTTTTTTTTTTTTTTGTTGGTAACATGGGCGCCATGACATATCCGTTATGGAGTTGAGAGAGAGTGCTTTTGGGAGACACCATCAAATTGATTTTCTTCGCACGGAATTGTCTTTTAAAAAAAGTGTCGGTTAAACACATAATAAGGTGACATTTGAAAATTAATAAATATCTACGAGTATTTGAAAAATAGATACGCGTAGGTGCATTAGATGACAGTCATATATAGCAAAGTACGAGAATATTTGCTTAAGTGATTGATTCTTGACAACACAACAACAATATACATACATATTTTAGACAAGAAAGCGAACATATCTCTGAAATAACATAGTTAATGGTTATTCTGGAAATTATTGGAAAATATCGCACGGGTTTGCCAATTATGTGGCTTGACAACTTTGAACGTACGTATATTGTAAAGGAACCCTAAGACCGATGGCCAAACTGTCAATTTCAGAATGAACTTGAACTGCCTTAAAATGGGAATTTTTAGGAATATTTTGGTGCCACGGGAAAAGTGCCTCATGAATTGTGCCTCTGGGCGTATACGCACTTTTTTATTTTCACATTTTGATTAATTTTTGCTCAGATCATAACAATGGCTTTATTGTCAAACATAACAGAGGTTAGACATCGTTTGTCGGCTAAGGTATGGAATTGTTAAGTATGGAATTATTGGTAACGGTAATTTTTTAATTCAACTTGAGTAATGAAGCTCAATCTTGAAGCATCAGTTTTGTCAATATATAAAATGAACGCAAGTATTGTTCTGGCAAAAATCCACAGAAACACTAATTCTTAGAAATACGAGTAGACTGTGCTTAAAAAACGATGGTATTGGGGCTTATGTATAAATGTATAGCCAATTGAAACTAAGAAATTTTTGATTTAGGTTACCCATTAAACTCCGTATAACACTGCATCTTAGGAACTGAGACTATCAGAAGATACAATACGTTTATAAGAGACAGATTGACAAATTAAAAAAGAATATATATGGAAACAGATAGCACTTTAAAAATTAGAAATGATTGAAGCTTAAAGAAAAAACAACATCACAAAATTTATTTTTTTTACTTTATTAACTTTAAGGAAAAAGTAAATCTTATTTTAAAAACATGGACTTTCTTAATGGAGTCTTTGAAATTTTTTTTCCTAAAACTATTTCCAATACTTGCTATCGTCGAAGTGTCTAAACTGTTGACTAAGGTTATAATTACAATTTTTTAAAAATATAAGGGTCTTAGCAGAATTTTTGATTGAATTTAAAAAAGTCAGTAAAATCCTAACACCATATATAGGAGCTTAAATAACGAGTGTCTATTTTCTCTTGTTATTTTTTTTTTTACCGCATTAACTTTAATTAATTTAATGAACTGAAAAATTAACTTAAGAACATGATTGTTTTTATTATTTTTTACATCTTACAAACATTGAATGCAAATGAATAAAGCCTCAAATGATTAAAATCAATTGATTGTTAAAATTATTGCATTTTCGTTTAATGAATGATTCTTTTTAAGCTAATATATTATATCGCTCGAACCCTATTAAACATTTGCTAAGAATCCATGAGGAACAACTTTTGAACTTACTTCTTCAAAGGTCACTCCGATTAAAAAATAAAGTTCTTCAATGTTTCTCATTAACTATATAATAGCAGATTTCGTGTTTTCAAAAAATATCTTCTTCGAATTTATGCGAAGAGAATTTAAAAAATTAAACATCGACTAACTTTCGAAAACATAAAACATTTTTTTATGTCCCAAAAAAAAGTCACAAAAATCTCTTCATCTTCTATTTACAAAAAAAATCCTTTTTTTTTTTTGCTTAGTTTGGTGATTGTTCATGCCTGCGGTTTAACCTAAGGGCAACGTATCTGTGCAACACTGCAGTTCAAAAGTGTCAATCTCATCCTCTCTACATAAACTAAAGAATCTAGGTACCCCATTAAATAATAAATGACAAACTTTCAACCAAAAATGAAAAATGAAAAATGAAAAAAAAAAAATATTAAATGACAAAATGATGCAAAGTTTCCTTCCAAACAGTTTAACTTCTCTATTGTTGGCCAAAGAAAATAGAAGACGGACGATATCTCTATCAATGCAATGAGGCCATCATCATCATTATAACAATACCAACCAGATATCAAGACCGCACCTATCTGCAGCGCAAGAGGCAGCAGTTCTGGACTAGAACTCCAGCAGAAGCTGGAAAAGTAAAAAAAAAAAAAACCTTAACCATTCTTCTATATCATTGTGCACTAAGTAGACAATGATTCAGTTCCTGTCCCAATATTTTGCGCATCCTTTGGGCCAGATTGCTGGGAGTTAAGAATGAATGCTGTTTGCCACTACATCACCATCACGAACAGACCACTAGTTGCTGAATGCTGCTCCTGATCCTGGGTGGTGGTGGTCTTGGTCCTGGAGACCATGCGGAAAGTGTCAATGCACAACAACAATGACAACGACCGAGCATCAAGGACTGACGACACCCACGGCGGCGACAATGACGACGACGAGGTACGAGGATGATGCTGATGATGAGTATGTAGATGATGACGAAAAGGGCGACAAAGACTACGAATACGACTACGACGACCAAAGATAGGAGCTCAGGCAACTCAGCTCCGAGACAAAAGCAGGAAGCTGGTGGCATCTGCTCAATCACTTTGCTCTCAAGGACCTTCCCCCGTGTATGCATGCAAAATTGTTGCAATCGGTTTCTGGTGAAGTTGCTGCTACCGCTGCTGTTGCTCTGCGTCTGCATGGTTTGACTTTCAAAAGGAGATGATAACACTTTGTGTTGCTGCGAGGGTGGTAAAGTAAGAGACGCACGATTATAAATTTTATAATGCAGGCCCGGACTTTTCAAAAAACGGGTTTACATATAAAACATTGAAAGTGCATTACAAAAATTGCATCAAATTTGACAGTGGTAGCTTTAACAAAGTATGTACTATCAACTGTCAAAGTTTGAAAGTCAGATCTCAGAGTGTAAATAAAACGTGGACATTTCAAAGTTCATCTTATTTCTGGTCATTTTTCGTTTGGTGCTCGCCTTCAATAATCACTTCGATTGTTTAAAGTCAACATCAACATTTTTAATATTTGATTAATTTTGACATAAGAAAAAAGGCCCATCCTAATACAAAATCCGGCCATGTTGTCATATCACACTTCTTGAACTTCTATTTCCGGTTTGCCTGTCAAAGTTGAAAACTTTAAATTATCCCATTTTAGTGATCACAATAGAAACGACAACGACTCTGCCTATGTACATACATATATCTCCGCCATCACCCCTCCCCGTCCACCCTTCCCCTCCTGGAAAAGTGACAACAATGTTGATGATGAGGAAGATTCAAAAAAAGACCTGATGCCTTAGGAGGAATGAGAGGAAACACAACATACAAAGTTTTGATGTTCGGTTGGTGCTGGTTTTAAAATTAAAATAGAAACTAAAAAAAAAAAAACAAAAATATCCTCAAGAATAGCCATGGCCAGGCCAACCTGCATTTTATGTCCGTCCCATTCTTTTTAGGTTCGGTTAAATGACAAGCAGTGCTGCGGCAGGAAACTGCAACGGACAAAGTTTGTCTATACTACTGTCATTGTGTTGATTGGTTACAATCGCTTCAATGGCTATAGAAGGACTATATAGGAACCTCAAACTTTGTCTCATCTCATCTCTGTGTGTAGAGTGGTATAGTGATAGTGGTAGTGGTTTAGTTATTATAGAGGCAACTATAATTTACTTAAGTAGGTAAGCGCAGATTGAGTTGAATAGATAGTTGAATTTTGAATTCAGAAGGGTAGTCTATGAAACATGAGTTTGGAAAGGATCTTGAATAATCAGAATTTCAAAATAAAATAAAAGTCTTCGACAATGGGGCGGCAGGAAAAATGTTAATGTTGGGAACTTGCGTTGATAACGTACCTACTCCAAGTTGAGGTTTCGCGAAAATTGAAAATTTGTATCTGATGATTTTCCAATTAAGACATGAAACTTCTTCTTTTTTTTTATTCAGCACGAACCACTTGGGGTATCGTGATCTTAATATATCTTTTATAAGTTTAATTTTTAATTATATTTTATTAAACCTGACTTTGTTGTTTTGTTCAATTATAACCTCTTTAAACTCTCAAACAATAGACCATTAGGGACCTATCATGCAGCTAAAACACCCTGCACTTCTTTTGTTGGAACTGTTGTCTTAAAGATCATTTAAAAAGGGGAAAATTGCATACCCACTTGCTGGTCTTGAAGTGGTCTTTTCAACCACCTGTTTGGATAAAAAAGTGAAAACATTTAATCATTAAAATTAAACAGATCTTTGATTATCAAAATTTTCAAAAAAGTATTGCATTTGACTTTTCAAGAACAGTGTCCGAAGCATACGATAATGAGTGCTTTCATATCAAACATAAGTCTTTTCCACGAATACTGTTATTTTTCGAATAAGTCCTAAAGTTTTAAGACTATATACTTAATTGCTGGTACATTTTTCATTACGACTTGTCTCGAGATAAAACCCTACGAGAATTTTGTTAGTCTCTGTCTCTTTCAAGTGACATTTTTGAGTTCGATGTAACATTCCTTCACAAATGTCACTTCGAAACTTTCAACCCGATTTTTTTTTACTAACAAAAATTGCATAAATATAAAAAATTTTGATCATTCAAAGCAACTTCTTTCAACGATACTTTTGTGCAAAAATTATAAAATTAAATTTAGAGAATAGTAATTTTTAAGGGGTCTTATTTCCCTAGAGCTCTGCTTGCATCTGTCACTGGTAATTGCCACTGATTCAACAATAATTGTCTAAATACTAAGAATTCGCTTTATAATTGACACATTCATATTTTTTGAAATTAGATTCAAATTCGAATTCTACGTATACATTGTGAGACACCCTTTATATTTAATCAAAATTCCGACAAGAGAAAAAGTTGATTATATTTAATAACAATGTACACATTTCTATTTGACTAACTGTTTGTTTTGACACTTTGAAATATTAAATGCTAAACATCAGCTGGTTAAACAAACTCACCTTTCAACAACAAAAACCAAAACACAAACTTGAGAGTTCATGGGGTCACTTATGTATAACTAAGTAACTGATGGAAATTCTCAATTTTGCAAAAAGTCAATGGAACTTAAAACTAATAAAATAATTCCCTGTTAAACAATCAGATGAAAAAAATTTCACATCACTGTAATTTGTCTGATTTTTTTTGCTTGAGTTCAAACTTTTGATAAGCCCCCACTCCTTATGGGAAGAAATAAAACAGGTAAGCCACATGGTTAAAACGAATTAAGTGCTTATCACTATAACGATATTTATTTTTCATTTACAATTTATGGCTTAAAGCTAAGTATAAATAGTTTTTTTTTTTGGTTTCAATAAATTAATCACACTCATAACACTTTTCACTCGAAACACATTCACACACCCAATTTATTTATTTTATTAATTATTTGAATAAAGTTTTAGGATTTTTTCTTTTGCGGCGTTCGTTCTGAAAAAAAAAACAAAAACAAACATTATTTTTATGACACCGACAAAAGTTTTGAAAAAGTGGGTGCAACAGCATTGCACAAAAAAGTACATGTTACGAAATTTGTAATTTGTAATCAAACTCACTTTTGAGGTAATTTATCACACGCCGGCACCGATCTTTATGATCCCGCTTCATTCCCAAGGGACACGGCTTCGAACGCTCCACGCTGATGAAAAGATTTCCCTCCTGAACCTTTTCTTCATTGTTATAGAAAATGACTCGTTTTGTTTCGGTCTCAGAAAAACTTAGAGATAAGACGACTATCGCCAGGAGTGCGTAGATAAATTTCGGACTCATTTCCAGTGGTTCTTGTTGTTTTTGTTGAGATTTTGATGATATATTCTTTTTTATGGCACTCTGTATTCGTGGAGTGATTTGATTCGACTGATCGCGTGGTGGTGGAGCTTTGTTACTTAAGTTTCCTTGGCTCGGTTAGAGGTACAAACGATAGTGTGATATCGATAACTTTTATATGGAATGTTATCAGACATTTAGAGGCGGCAGCGCAGCGATGAATGTGTCGGCATGCGGTGGCTGTGGCGTCAGAGATAAGACTCGATGACTGGAGTGAATTTTGACAGATGTGCTAGTAGGCATTTTCTACGTAATTTGCAAGGTGTGACACCAACACAAGCACATGCAAATCTGAGGAATTCCTAAAGTGATTACGTTTGAATGTAAAAACTTGAGGAATGCCAAACTTGACACGGGCAATAAACGGAATCACTTCCGTTTGGACTTTGATCCAATCAAATTTTTGACTGATTCAACACTGTAAGTCACTTCTTTATGAGAAAAATATATTTGACATTCCTTAATAGACACACTAAGCACGTAAAAGCTATAATCAGAATTATAGTAGATATAATTTTTTTAAATTTTGATAAGAAAGTCAAATGGCCAGTTAAGGTAAAAAAAAACTGAACAGATAAATGGGGAATTCATTTTGGTGGAGGTACGAGTGTCGAGTATGTCATATTTAAACTTAGTCACTTTTGCAAATTCCGTTTATTTTTATCATCACATTCGATGAAAAATTAAATTAATAGGTATTGAAAAATATCAATAATTCGGAAACAGAACAGAAATGAGGTCTTATGCTATAATTTGAATCGATGCAGATTTCCCAAGGTCCCCAAAATACATCATTTGGCATATTTACAGTTTATAATAGTTTTGAAACTCGAAAAAAATATGAAGAAGGTACCTATCTTAAGAGTTCAATACAATATCAAATATGAAAGGGTGTTTTTTTTTTTTTGAGATAGCTTCCAAAAATGAAAATGGCTAGTTTCATGGAATTGAGAAAATATTCCCTTTAAACATTAGGGACTAGACCAAGACAAGGAGATCATTTTTAGAGGTCTAACTAACTAACAGAGTTCCCATACATTGATATTTTGTGTGCAAAAACTTTTCAAAATTTAAATTTTCCAGATTTATGTAAATTTTGACATCGGAGGATCTTCGTTTATGTTTAAAGTCATAAACTGTCAATTTTAATTGAATTATAAACTATCAATTTCAATTTTTTATCTGTTGCTCCGATAAACAGTGATTTCAGAGTTCCAGGTGACATTGACGAGCAAATATTTGGTCTCTACCCGTCTGTCTAATCCGAGAGTAAACTTCAAATTGGAGGTGATATTGTAAATGTCTCGATTTTGACAAGATCTGGTAGAAAAAAAATGATGGAAGTACTCTAAAAATGTAGTTCTGCTTCAAAGTCAAATTTGACATTCATCCCCTTTTAGCAAACCGATTTCCTCTTTGTCATTAATGACAATTTGAGCAACCGCTTGGTGATCAGGATTTCTTTAAATACCATATTTATGACTTTTTGAAGAGTTTGCTCAATTTTTGACGTAACAAATAATCATCACTGGTTTATTTTTTTAAAAATGTCATTTTCTACCAAAACCACATTCACCAATTGAAGGAATATTTGACCTGCTAACTTTTAGGTTATTAAAATTAAGAAGCATCTCAAAATTTCAAACAAAAGTTCCTTAAGGTTAATAAATCTCGAAAATGTACTGTTTTTTTGGCATTATTGGTATCAGTTACAATAAATTGCTGACCCTTTTCCAATTTAAATTTCGCCATTGGGAGTTGAAGTGCTTACCAAAGTGAAAAACTTAATTTTTTTATTATCTGTGGGCGTGGCATCTACCTCCTTTTTTTCTAATTGTTCCAAAATACTCCTTATTTCGAATTAAAGAATTCAGCAGATTAAGTGCTTACCAATGAAAATATTGAACACTTATGATTTTCCGTTTGGATGATGTGGCCAAATAAAAAACTTGTCAAAAAAGATAGATATACTGTCAAATACAAGGAAGTAAAAATAATGTCAAGTTCTCTTCTATGTTATGTACTAAAACTGTCAGTATATAAAATCTTTATGAAAGAAGATATGAAGTTAATACATTATGGAATTTTATTTATTCAAAAAAGAATACGACTCGATATTTAAACTCCTTAGAGAAAAATATTTAAAATTATTAAAGAAAAGTTCTTCTTTATGTTATGGTTGCGAAAATTCCAAAAACTTCTAAATTTAATAGTTAATTAACTATAGAAAATTTAATAATCTTTTCTTCTCGATAACATTGACTCCAAAATTTCGTAGTGTCATTTCTTCCAATAAAAATATTAAAACACATTTTAGGGGCCACTGTCAAACTAAGCTCGATTTTATTTCATACTCTTAGGCTCGAATACTCTAACCTATCAAACAATATTATTGAACTTTTGTAACTTAAATTTATCAGTCATTCCATTAGCCACTTTAACACAATCCAATTAATTAATACAACTATGTTCTTTTTCCGTGTCCGATGTTGACAATAACTTTTTCTAAAAATAAATATGTATGTTTAAAAAGACGCGAAGATTACATTGCGATTGTAATCGTTAATTATATTATTATAATTATTCCACTTACAAAGTGTCTACATCATAATAATTTTATCTAAGACAATAAAACAATGGAATTTTAGAAAGATAATAAATTATTGTGGCAATTGTGACAATGTACTCGTACAATAAATATTTCTCTTTTTTCAATTTTCACCGAAAAATGTCATAACACTCTTTGCTGATATTAATATCTATTTCGGTTAAAGTTTTTTTTTTTTTTATTTCTTTTCTACAGAATATTAGAGATTCGTGTCGTGTTGTTGTTGTTGTTGTTTTATTCAGCAACCAGAATCTAAAAGAATCAAAGTTTTTAGTACATTTTGAAACTATGTGGAGTAAATTCTAAGACCAACTTTTGTTAAATGTCACCATACGCCTGCAGCCACCACGATGATCCCTTCTCTGACACTTCGGGCAGGGTTTTTCCTTTCTATTACTACTCAATATCTGACCTTGTTTCACAGTCAATTCCTGTTCGGCATAGAAAATAACTCGTCGACTTTCACAAGGCTCGAATAAAAGTCCGAAATTACTCAAAATACAAACAATCACTAAAATCTTCAAATTCAAACAAGCCATTTGGTGAAGAATTCCTTAATTTCGTCTAAGATAATAATTTATAGTTTTAAATTTTAAATTTAGAAAGACGACGAAGTGTAAAACCTCTTCTTCCAAGAGTACTGAAAATTTATCAACTGAAGAACTCATTCTACACTCAAAGGCTTTAAATTCAAACTTTTGAAGATAAAAAAGCATGGAGTGGAGAGTTCTTTCCAATACTTATGGAGCCCGAAGAACTTTCTCTCTCTCGTTTTTGATCAATACTTTACTCGTACTAGTAAATGAGAGTAAAAGTCTTTTTGATTAGATTATGGCTATCTTTGAAGATAGTCTTTGGTAATCTTCTAATTATAAACGTGCTAAAAGGTACAACATTCTAATAGGTTGATAAAACTGATCTCTTAGATTATCAAAACTAGGAATGGCCACTGACGAAGAGTTATAATTAGTTTAATAATGTTAGAAGTCATTCTGACAATTATTTTTGTATTCGAATTAGTTGATTTTTTTATAGTTTCTTGTTAGTGTTGAGTTTTCAAAAGAAAAAAAAAATCAGTAGAATTTTGATGGACGTCAAACATTTTGGTGATATGCTATAGAAATCGAAATACGTATGTAGTTTAATCACCTTTGAAGAGGTTCATGTGGGTCTATGGGAATTGTCTTCTACTTTAGGAATTAGAATTAGAGAAATATGTACTGCCTTTGAAGATCCCATCCGAAAGGTAGAAAAGAGAATCACCTGAAGACCTATTGGTCGCAAGTGTCTTAAAATAGTTTATTGCACTATTATAAGTAGTAGACTAGGGGTTAAAACTGAGCCCTGAGGCACACTTATTTTCCTGTCGATTATTCAATAAGATTTCGTTCTTTAAAGACTTTGATAGTTGATAGTAGGCATATTTTGAAAACTACGCAATTTGTCAAACTAAGGTTTTTAGGAGAATCCGAGACAGCAAACTCCGTGTGTGGTCTTATGAGCTGTGGAGCGGTTTTGGAAACTTACTCAAGTTCTCAGCGCAAATTTCCGAATAAATTAAAAAACAAAAATTTTCAAATCTAGGACGATAATAATTTACATGAGATGAGATTAAATAACTTCCAATGCGTCCTCAAAGTCACTCTTTGGAGTGGATCTTGGCTGATATCGTTATTGGTTTATTTTTCTTTGAGGGTGAAGTTGAAGATTTGATTTTGGAATTATTCTAAATTCTAAAGAAGATCAATCTTAATATATATAAATCTCGTGTCACAATGTTTGTCCTCAATGGACTCCTAAACCACTTAACCGATTATAATAAAATTCGCACACCATGTGTAGTTCGATCCAACTTGAGAGATAGGATAGTTTAAATCTCAAATTATAGTCGCAATTTTAATTTATGGCTAATTATTTGTCTGTTATTATTTGACAGTCACAATTATCTGTTAACTCCAAATGATTCTAACAGATGTCGATACCTTTCGACTGGGTTGAGTAAGTAATCAATGGCGCTGCTATGATAAATCTACGAACGTGTCATGTATCTACATTTTAACAGCATAATTACCAAGTGTTGTTGACGCTATAAAATTAATTAAATTTATTTTGTAGTGAACGAAATACCGTATAATTCAATTATTTCCACTTTTTAAATTTTTGGTGTTAGCATATCTATATATATAAAAATGAATTCCGTTTTCCCTTGGTCACGGCATCACGCGTGAACGGCTGGACCGATTTCACTAATTCTTTTTTTGTTGTATTTGTTATTATTAGGAGAAGTCTCTTATGTAAGAAAAAATTACGAAAGTTGCACAGGAAACAAGAAGATCTTACTTTTTTAATAAAATAATGTGTTATGGCAGTAATATTCACGTAGTTGCCATTAAAAACAAAGAATTGTAGTTTAAATGCTCTTTGCAAATATAACGGTCGGAGTTGGTCTGTGGTCGGAGTTATAATAACAAAATACTTATATAATTCATTTACCATTTCTTAGTGTACTTTTCACATTGGTTTCCATAGGATAATTTGTAGTGTGTGTTCATTTGTGAAGTGTTTGTTCAACAAGGTTAGTCAAATTAATATAGTGTTTCAAAGTTTTGATAGACCATTTTCATACTTTTACAAAAGAATAGGTACTATAGTATTTTGTTATTTTCAGTTGAATTTTTGTTTCTAAAAATGCCGGCAATTAGATGTACAAACTTACGTCACAGAACCCGTAATGCTGCAAGTAAAAGAAATACAAGAGCAAATCAAACTGATGAGCAACGTGAAACGCGGAATGAAGTTGAACGGAATCGATGGAACCGACATTAACAAAATAGAAGTGTTGCGTTTAACTCTTATAGAGCTGCATTGACTACAATACACTGCATATCGTTGCTATTGGACCAATGAACGTTGTTTGTCAATATTGCAAGGCATTAAAGTTTAAAAATGAAACCCCTGGATTGTGTTGCTCGAACGGTCAAGTCAAACTGAGGCCGTTGGTACCGCCACCAGAGCCATTACATTCATTGGTTTTCGAAAATGGGTCAGATTCTAGACATTTTTTAACTGATATCCAGTAATACAATATTTGCTTTCAAATGACATCATTTGGCGCTACAAAAGTTATTCAAGAAAATTTTATGCCAATATAGGTATATACCAATTAATATACAATCACAGTTAAAAACATTCTCTGTCGGGTCAGCTTTAGGTACTTAATAAAGAAATTAACTTTATTCAGATAAATAGGTAACAGATATTTCTTGATTATAGGGCGGTACGAAGTTCGCCGGGTCAGCTAGTATACTATAAATTTATTTTCAGAAAATCTACATACATATTTCAATGGCTTTCATTATCAAGTCGGGAGTTCCTCAAGACCGTCATCTAGGGTCACTTTTCTCACTTTAGTAAATTGTTTTTTATGCAATATTCCCTTAAATTCGTTATAGCATTATTCTTATTGTGTACTTAGTTTTCTTCAACAGAAATCTGATAGTGTGAAAATAAAAATATGTATCATAAAATAGTTGCTAAATTCTACAACAAAATGGTTTCAAAGATTATATAGTTAAATTTTATTTCCAATAACTAAATAGACTTAGTTTTATTGTTTTAAAAATATTATAAATATCAAAGTTGAAAGCAAATATATTTTTTATTGGGGGCCCTCAAAATCCTTCTTAAGCTACGCCACTGCTTTCAATCCCTTGACTGTAGGTAGTATATAATCACAATGCACCTGTTAACTTTGGGTTCAATTCAAATATGAATCTCCAAGGTATACACAGAAAGTTCTTGTGAATTCATTGCCATTCTTTGGAACTATTGACCCTATACGTCAAGTCTTACATAATTATACTTAATTTTAATATATTTACACTCCTTACACTCTATTGATAAATGATAAAATTCATAAGATATTTTTGTTGCCATATTTTCATGTGTGTTGTTCTTCAAACAAATTCATTATATCAAACTAAATTTTTTTTATATGTTCATACGTCATTGTGTCGTAAAAAAATAAATAAATTTTTTTTTACATTAAAAACAAATAAAAATGCGTCTAAAAATGAGTTCCAGAAAAAATAAGGTAAACAGAAGAGAAAACAATTTCAAGTGCAAGCGTGATCGCATATTTTAAATTCTTCGAAATTCAAATATCAAAAAACCCCCAACTTGGACTAAGCCAATAATATACCAATAGAGGAGATAAACAATAAATCATCAATTTATCTACACTCAAAAAAATTATCTTGTCAAATTAATCATATGAAGTTATAAACGTTAACTTAGCTCTGGGAGATCGTTTTGAACTTTGTTATTTGTGTTCAGGGTTTAGATATTTATCTACTTGTAAGAAACGGTCAATTCAAATTTTTAGGAATAAAATTATCCACCAGTCAATATTATTTATTGTTCATTTTTGAACTTTTTTTCAATTTCAAAAATAAATATTCTCTAAATTTTCTTCAAAGTCTAACCTAATGATGTTATTTTTTTTGACAAAATTTATCATCCCAAACTTATTTCCTTAACACAGAAAGTGTATTTTTTAAATAGCTATTAATTCTTATTTTCTATACAATTTTTAAAACTTATAAGTATTTTTTACAATAAGCAATTCTTTATAATTTGTATTGTATACTTGGTATTAAAAATTCTGCTGAAATTCTGAAATGATTGATCTTAAAACTTTTCAAGGCATTTGAAAACTAGCAAATAATTTATTTTTAATAATTTTTCAAAAACTCAATATTTAGAATACTTTTTCTTAAAAAACAGTACAGTCTAGGTTTTTCGAATGTAAAAACTGAATTGATTTGTCAAAAAACTATTGTGTCCTGGAAATAATAGTTTCAAAATTCAAATCCTAACCAGTTGGTAAACTTAAGCCATTTTAAAAATGGTTATAATGGTTTCTTATTTTAAAAGATCTATCAACTAAAATAAGGTTATAGTTTTGGAAAAATTGATAAAACGTCCTCTTTCAAGTCGACTTCAACATAAATGCTGTTATAATTTTAAAGAAACTTTAATCCATTCTACTGTAGTAAAAATAATTCCTAAATTGATACAGTTCTCGGTGGAATAATTTACATTCGTTATCATTCGAATTATAATTATATTCTTCTTCAAAAAAAACTGTCGAAATAATTTTAGACAGTATTTTCTCTGAGTGACCTAGAAAAATTAACAAAATACGTATGTACATCGATGTAAGTTTCAGCTGCCATTAAGTCTGAGCCAGACAGAGCTTCACATTTAATGATTAACCGTATTAGAATCAAGTTGGTCAGAATACTTTATAAAAAAAAACGATATAAACTTACTATCAAAGTTATAATATAATTCACATTTCGAAAATGCTTCCAAAAGTTTTCAAAATCCGTGCAACTATCTTGACTTTGATTGCAGTAATTACAATTGAAAGTGTTGTGTCAATGCCAAGTCCTAAAGAGCCATTAATTTCTATTAATAAAACTAACTTAATCTCCTATTGGACTCGAAAACTAAGCGCGAATATTTTGAACATCCCGCCTTGCACAATACGAGACCATATGGGCAAATGTCCTAGTGAAAGAGATAAACAATTAAAAATTCAAAACCCAAAGTATTAGTGTGTGATTGTTATTATTTTATTTTTCTTTTTTTACTGACCTATAAAACAAAATGAGAAGATAACAATTAATTTATTATTATTTTAATCAGACTGACAAAATATTATTTATAAATCTGTGATTGTGATTCATGGACGTGTTAACATGGAACTGCAGTTTTTTTTTGTATATTTAGTTAGTTTTGAAATGTGAAACACTCGTCATGTACTTAAAGTACTCCATTTTGGTGTGGTTCATTTGGACACTCGGTGGTGTCCTTTTGTCAATTAGTTCCATTGAAACATACGTAATAGTGTCCTCACCAGGAACCAGAAATAGTTCATCAACTCTGGGTCTGGATTCGGATGTGACTAATCGATTTTCATTATTGCAGTCGGTGGAGAGGTGTAAATTGGATTTTCGAAAAAAATGTCGTAAAACACCGAAAGCCAATACTGATGGATCCTGGACATGGCCAAAAGATTGAAGATGGTTATTTTATGTTTAAAAATGTGTGTTAATTTTGTGATGTTCAAAAATTTGTATAAATGTATGTTAATTTAAATAAATTAAAGTTACCTTTTTTATTGAGAATAAAGGATGTGGCTTAGGAAATTCTTTAAAAATAATTCAACTGGTTTTGGTTTTATTTGGGTCATTACATGGAATTTTAAAATTAAATTTAAAGGACTCACAGTCAGTGATAAACTTTAAGTCATTATTGCTGGGAACGTGTGTCAGTGAATTTCTCTCTACAACATTATTTGTAAGGTTTATAAACAATGAGGTAAGAGTAGGGGTTTCCCCAGATTGCAAAAGTAGATATATCTGGAATTAAGAAAACAAAATTTACAATTTTATATAATTTCGTACACTTTGTGGTATTTCTGATAAGACACGATTTTTCAAATTATTGTGAAATGTTTACAAAAACAAACGTCAATCTATTTTATTTCAAGAAGGGGTTTAATTGTTATTAACTAATAAATAAATGTTTAGTTTATGTAAATTTCTGTTCAAGATGTTGCGTTACAATAATACTTCTTAGCTTCATGTCAAAAATTGAACCCAAAAAGAAAGATTTTTCAAAATCAATTTTACAAAATTTTAGTAAAAAAAAGCTTCTTTTTTATCAAGATTTTAATTTCGAAATTTCTTCAAAGTAAAAATTGAAAAATTCTTTTTTTTTTTGTTTTAAGAATATTTTTGAGGTATGTACAGAATAATTTTAATATAAATATTAGAATTTTTCGACACTACCTATATTATTATCGATGAACATAATTATTAAGGTACTTTTTCATTGTCCAAGCAATTCATTTAATATTAACATTCACTTTCGATAAAATGTTCCAAATTTAGTTATTAAAATTGTTAAGCCCGTTTTTTTGGTATTTATTTTAAGGAGAAAATCAATTGTAAAAAAAGTCAAGACATCTGTATCCAAAACCGAACAGTTGTCAAAATTATACATATTAAGATCAATGTTTCGTTTTATAACAATGTTTTGTTTGATTAAAATATCAAATTTAATCTTTTTTTCAAATCTACAACTTTCAAAGCCTATAAATTACAAATTCTTTTATATTATTTAAATAAATACGTACAGACGTACACTAGTGCTATTTATATTTTCTACTTGTTTCAAAAATTCAGGTCAAACTTCTATGCATCGAATATAGAATTTTTAATGCTCTCTAAAAATTTAAATACAAGATTCATTAAACAAGTTAACGTCTTCTTGGTTTTAGTAGCTTTTATTTATTTCTAAGAAATACAAGAAAAAAAAATATTTTTGAAATTAAAAATAACAACAAATATTTTAATATAATAAATAGCAGCTATTGGATGCATAAAAAAAATGAATTTGTATAGTGACCTCATGGTTAATTTCGAATTAATAAGAATTGATAATTTAAAATATTAAAAACTAAATGAAAGTTAAAAATAAAACTTTAACTTTTAATTTGCATTTAAAACAAATAAATAAATATTTTTTTTTTTAAATTATCCTCTGATTTTGTGGATCAACTGTTGATACATTTTGTCACAAAGTTTAATGAATAAAAAAATAGTTGAATGCGGTCTTACTTTTTTTTTTTTTTTACTTTATAAACTCTGCTTATGATGTTTTAATATTCTTCAATAGATAGTTGATCAAATACTTGCGACTAGGTTGTGTGTCTTAAGTAACTTTCCAACAAAAAATCCTTTATAAATAAGTTAAGTGTACCCTGAAGACTTTTAGTTATACTCGTAGTTTAACCATCATCGGTCGGTAATTTATTGAGTGAAACAATGCGCTTATTACATTTAATATTTGTATTGTTATTAACGAGTTGCATTCTCTTCAATTATGGATTAACAATACCGTTAAATGAGGGTTCTTCAAAAATTGACAATGATAATAATAATTCAACTATATCACTTCGATATCAAATATTGACAGTCAATCCAAGATGTAAATTGGATTTTAGAGGAAAATGTCGTTAAAAATATAAATAGTTTCAAATAATATCTAATTGTTTATAAAATGTTTTTATAAAGTGTTTTTATAAAATGTTAATAAAATAAAATTTAATTTAATATCGAATGGTTTACTAACATTTATTTGTAGTTTGTTTTCTTATTCGGTTATTACAGTAGTTGTGTTTTATTCACTGATGTATAGTTAGTGCAGCATTCAAGTGAATAAAACGATAAAACTCACTTTACATATATCGCCAGCACAGTTGCCATTACTTTTGCTGGGTTCTTTTTCGCCAGCATTCAAATTATTGTTGTTTTCCGAGGGAAAGTTTGTTGCGCTAAGTACCCAGTAGTGAATAAAACACAGTAAGTATCTATTCGTTTTTGTAAAGGTTTTCAAAATTTGGTTGCTTCAAGAAAATAATGGTTTTCGAATTTGGATGTGACTTTTGAAAATGGTAAATTGTCCATAATTATTGTAATAGTTAAAGTTGCCACCGATTAATCGAAATTATATTTCTGAATATTGCTAAAGTTTTAAATAAGTTTTAACTGAAAAGTAAGTAAACGTTTCAATATGCCAATCTTGGTTAAATGTCAGAACATACATACATAAAGTTTACGACTTTTATAAATATTTTTTACCAATTGCTGCCTTGCTCCAAATGTACATATATATGTCCAATGTATCCGTATTATATTCTTCTTGATCTCCTGCAAAGATCTCCAGATTGAGTGACTTTAAAATCTTTAACAAAATAATAACAACTGCTTATTATCTCACAAAGTTCTATAAATGAGTTATAAGTATGTAGATATGTATCTACAAGATAGAAATTAGCATGAGAATTATAAACAGCTGGTATGGTGAAATTATTGTCGTTGTTTAGATACAAAATTCAAGATCAATCTGGACAACCTGATGAAAAAACTATCAATTATTTTTAGGCACCTATACATATGTACGTAGTAAACATTAAATCGACATAGTTATAGTTGATTGAGTGTTTCCTTCCAAAGAGTTAATATCTTTTTAGTTGTTGTTGTTTTTTTTGTTATTGTTATTTTAATGTGTGCGGGATGTTTAAAGACTAAAATTTGTTTTGTTTATATACAAATTAAAAATTTTGAATGCTATGTTTACTTAGACTTCCATTTACGAGTAAATTGTTTTTTTTTTTTATATAAAATTTATAATTTCAACCATATTGGACTGCTTTTCTTCTATAACTATAATATTTTGTAAATTTTCTTAAATTTTATGAGTAACTTATGTATAACTGAAAATAATATTTTCCAAAATAAAGCTATTTAAATCTAAACACAATTAAATATTAATTTATATACATAATACTCAAGAACAGCTAAACCGATTTGGCTGAAATTTGGCGTATAGATTAGAATTATCTTTCTATCCCGTGCGATTACAGAACGTGCCGATATTGTATAATAAAGACTACCCTTTTGGCGGAAAAGGTCCATAATGATGTCCCCAAAACCACTGTGAGTTCTAAAAACGGTTCCAGACTCAATTTAAACAAAATTTCATTACCTTAAAGTGAAAATGTTTGTAAACTGTTGAAAATAGTTACAAATTTGTATAAGTGTTGCTAGTTTATGACTTTTAAGTAAAAAAAACAACATATCTCTACTTTAACAAGCCCCAATAAAAACAATAGTAATTTTTCAGAAAACCAATTAATAGAAGTTTACATATAAATTAAAAAAATTAAAGTCTAAATTAACATTGTTTAAAAACTTAAGTTTTAAATATGTCAACAGATCTTATTGATGAAACATTTCTCCATAAAAATGTTTCCTTCAAGGTCGCATATTTTTATGAATTCTAAAATTGAGAACATAATTTTGTTTATTGTTATCCTCATCGTCATCACTCATTTCAGACATTTTATTTTTTAAATCATTCAAAAAAAAAAAACTCAATAAAAGAACATTTATTCATATTTCATTCATTCATTACATTAGTTTTATACTGATATCATTTATCATTGATATATTTTTTTATTTTTTTCGTAAACCTAAACAACATAGTTTTCTAAAAAAAAAAAAGAATTTATCAATCGAATTTGGATCTATCATCACTAAATTAGTAAAAAGAATTCCTACGTCACTCGAATGCTTATGTACATATTTATTATATTGATAAAAATAAAAATATTTGCATGTACATCAGGAGAGAGATGTTTTTAACTTTATACAAAAATTTAAAAAAAGTATAGACTGGAAGGTAGAGTTGTATTTTTGATTAAGTAAATAAATTCATAAAAATTATGTTTTTATCAAAACAATATTGTTACCTCAAATAAAAATTTTAATAACAGTGAAAGAAATAAAAAAAAGGTAAAACTATTGGAAACACTTCGAAATGCCCAAAAAAATTGAAGGAAATTTGTTCAATATCTATTTGTAAAATAAATAGGTGCGTTATTTAACAGAAAAAAAGTCAGATTTCTTAGAGAATTTAAAATCCATAAAATTAGCTTTTTTACGACTCAAAAATTAACGATAGCTGAAAAATATTACTTAAAAATAAGCAGACTTTTTCTTTTCAAAAAATTGTTTCATTAAATTACCGAAATTTAAGAACGTAGGTATAATTTGGCCGTCTATTTTGGAAACCGATAAATGAACTACGTAGAAAAATTAAGACGAATTGATTTGACAGTTGTAGGTAATTATTTATGCGCTTGGTTTTTAGCACATTTTAATGTAAGTATTTGTATGTTTCCATGTCTTTTCTTTTTTTCATTCTAAGATATTTTTTCGCCAAGTATTTTTAAAATATTTTTTTTTATTTCTACCAACTTTACCTCTCAAACTATGAATAAACACTCGTACAATGTACATAGGTGAGTTAACTCAAATTCCCATATCCAAACAACATCACTACACAATCTCTCACATCACAATAAACAAGACGTGTGCAGCAATCTGATGTATTTTCCGATTTTCTGAATTTCTGATTTTCCTCTTGTGCTTCGCCAACGCGTTTTCGACAACATAAACATAAAAACGCTCACCACAGCTCGGCGATACCAACAAAAACGGCACAACCGCGCAGCACTACTATACAACCTAAAAAAGATACTCAACCCGCAACCGATCGATGATGTCTTGAGCAACACCACGAAGCAAAGCTACATTACCACTCACACTCAGTCTTTCGATTTGTCTCTGCCAACGAAGACTGCCTTCCCAAGAAGCAGCCAGAAGAACCATAAGACCCGAATCCGAATCCGACCCGAGTGTTCGAAAATCGGCCGTGCCCACGTCATCTGTCAAAAAATCGCTTTATTTTATTTTTTTGCAAAACCAAAAGCATGTCCTCAGCTTTTATTGGCCTGACTAAGTGCGCGACAAATTACTCGCAAATCGATGAACTAATCTAGTTTCGATCTTCTATTTTTTTTTTTTTTTGAATTTGAATTTGAAAAACTCAAAACCTAAATTATTGTATCGATCTTCAAAGATACTCGTACATTTTTGGATGTTGTGCTAAAAATAAGACTGAAGAATAAAAAAAGAAGAAGAAGATACTTTTTCCAATCGTTTGATTCCGTGTATCTCAAAGAGAGCGGTGGACTGAAATAAACAAAAATTCCCTGGCACGCTTCCAGTTTAATATTTTAGTGTTGTTGTTGTTGTTGTTGTATCTGCGGTCATCCTCGTCAGCAAAGTAGGGCCGAATCCGTTCGGACAACCAACAGGTCGCGAGATAGATCTGGCGCGGTAGATAAAAAATATTAAATTAGGTGATTTACTTGATGAAAATATCTAGAGATACATATACATACTCGTAGTTGAAGATACTTTTTCTGTGGGTGTGTTGTTGATGTCTAATTTGTGTGCATCTTTTGTCTGTAACAGGTGGGGTTCGGCTACAAGGTCTTCTTCGGCTACATCAGTGCTGTGAGCAGTGAGTCATTGCTTGTTTGCAATGTCAAATTCATGGATTGACAGCGGCGATGGCACCGGTATCTATTGCGATGCGGATGCTGACAACAATTTGCTGCAACTGAAGCTGAAAAAGCCAAAGGCTTGGAAATGGGAACTAACGACGTCGAGGTCGTCGCCAAATATAGCCATGCCAAGGATTATGCTGTTCGATCATAAGGGCACATTGCTGGTCGATGCGAATCAGCAGGTTGACGATGCGGTCTACAGACCGCCAGAGAAGAAGTCGTCGAAAGTTCCATCTACGAAGAGGAAGGCCAAGAAGTTCGACAGAGCCGCAACAACGAATCTCGATAAGCTTCTCAGTCCTCAAGACGACGAAGACACTGGTTTGGGGTCATTGGACTCTGCTGAGAGGCAGTGGTTTCGACCGTTGTTGTCGAATGACAGTCTGCGATCGAAGCGAAAACCGTCGAACTTCAGGAATGCCAACAGAAAAGGTGAAGACATATCTGCCCCTTATGAGATTGACATTGACTCTTTGCAGATATGTGAGGCAACAGACTCGAATTCTCAAAGTCCCTTGCCCATTTGTGAGATCGTGGACTCGAGTCCGCCCGAAGACAATAAGGACCTGGAAGAAGAACTGAACATTGACACTCCGTGGCGTCGGAAATTGAGTCTCAAAACAAAGTACATCGAGTCGTCGGATTTGGCGAATCTTCAACCACTTGCCAGTGTTCCAGCGATTGCGTCCGACAATGAAGGAACCCCAGAGAGACAGTATATTTCCAAGGCGTCATGGAAGCCATTTTACTCGAATGGTTGCCTCAATGTCACGCCCTCTAGTACAAAACCATTCGAGCGACGAGCAACTTCGTTCAAGGAAGTCCGCTTCAATGTTGATCCGAAAACTGAAACGGAGACGATGAAAAGCGAAGAACAGAAGCTGAAACGGCGATGTCGCCGATCGAACACCAACAACCTGCCAAATCTCACCCACTCCCGATCGATACTGGAACGACAAAGTGCCAGGAAATGCCGACTGTCCTCACCCGAAATGGAGACATCCGAAAGCCACGAAGTTCGAATGGCACCGAGATATTTTCTGCGCACCTGCAGGGCTGGGACTTTAGTTGTAGCCGAAGAGAATGGGCGATACAAGCGAACTCGCCGGAGGATACGGAAGACATCCTCGACGGAAAATCTTCTAAGTCACTCGAATTCTTCGCTATCGAGACAAAAGGGAATTCTGAATTCAAGTCTGGGCGATCCGTGTTCGCAGAGTCAAAGTGTCAAGAACTTCGGGGAATACAATGGGAGCCGAGCTCGCCGGAAGATGGCGGTGCCAATT
This sequence comes from Scaeva pyrastri, assembly GCA_905146935.1. Taxonomy (NCBI): domain Eukaryota; kingdom Metazoa; phylum Arthropoda; class Insecta; order Diptera; family Syrphidae; genus Scaeva; species Scaeva pyrastri. The sequence goes on along the minus strand of LR989929.1, from coordinate 4,994,470 downwards.
CGAAGGCACAGGAGTGATGGGAATATTCTGCTGACGACTTCATCGGAGGAAGAGAATAACTGTGATAGTAGGAGAACGAAGCAGCGAAAGAATGCAGTGTGGCGGCATAAAAATGAAGGTAATAACTTTAATGTTTCCATCTATCAGTTTGACTGATAGTCATATTTTTACCAAAACATTTGATGATTGTTGATTTCATTTATTGTTAATGCCAAGTATTTCAAGTGATGGCATTTTTCCCACATTTTATTTTGCAAAAATTCTGTAAAAGGCTTTGAGTAAGTTACAACCACTTTTCTCTATTTCTTCCAGATGTCAAAACTTATGGCGATTCTAATAAATAATAACTTCTGCATTATGAATGAATCAACACATTCCTTGGAGAACACCAAATGAAACACAAATTCAAGTGCAAAATATCCAACGAATTCGAAATCAGCGGTTTGTGAAAGTGTCAAGCAGTGATGTCGAGAGTGCTCCTAATTTTTGAAGTTAAAAATGATACAACTGACGTAAGAGACGCCATGTGTTAAAGTAAACTCTATTCGCTTGTTTTCGTGCTCGATCACTTAAATAACGATTATATGTAGTTTTTCTTAAGTTTTAAAATTACAAAGCTCAATCAAACTTATCCAATTTTCCACCTCACCAATGAGACAGAAACAGGACTTAAAAAGTGCAATCCGGTTAATTCCTTTCCTCTCCCACTGATTACGATAATTTATTGTTGATAAGAAAAATTAACAAAAGTTAGAATATCAAATTATGTAAATAAATTTAAATAAATACAAAACATTACTTAAATAAATTTAAAGAACATTTTACTTCTTAAAAAATTTCCAACGAAATTGATTGAACAACATAATCACACGAACTATAGTCCAAGAGCAGGAAACACACTTCTCGACGGAAAGTAAACCAAACCATTTTTGAATTTATAGTTGTTCAAAGTTTAAAAAACGCCCTAATTGCATTTTCAGTGATCTTTTAGGAACTGTAACCGCCCCTGCAGAAACTATTTCCGGAAGTTTGAAAAAGTAGGACTCTTGGTCTTGACGTTTTTCAAAAACAATCAAACTTCTTGCAGGTACAGGAGTGCCATCATAATCAAAATAAGTGTTTTCAACTAAAGTAAGATTTGTTCGTTAAGTTCTAAAAAACAAGGCCTGGGGTCTAACCGAACTAACTCAAAAAAGGTCTAGGTTTTTTCTTTCAATGCTTTCATTTTTTCCCGCCTGAACTACTTTTTGAAAAATGTAAAGGTTTTCAAAAATAAGAATCGCAGATAATTACAATTTATTTCCAAAAAAGTATTCAATTTGAAAACTTATTTTATTTTCATTTGAAAAAAGCCTTTTAACTTTTTAGAACCAATTTAAAAACGACTTTTTTGTGGGCGTGGCTGTTGATGCTTGTGTCTCGACTTCAGCATCTACGTCAGCGTTATCTTCGGCATCAACGTCTGCGTCAGCTGTTTCGCCTTCATCATCATTATTGGACTCTTCTGCTTCTTCGGAATTGTTATCTTCATCTTTATCACCTGCTGCGTAATAATCATTGCCATTATCATCTTCACCATTTCCATCTTCATCCCCATATTCCTCGGAAACTGTGGATTTCGCAGTTGCAGTTATTTCTTCAGAAAATTCAGGATTATTTTCTTCTGTTGTCGTTGTCGTCGTTGTTGTTGTTGGTAAACTTACAGTCCTTCGATCCCACCATGACGAAGATGTCGATGTTGTGGAAGGCGTCAAAGCCGAAGGCAATGTTGTTGAAATGTCAGCCTGGGTGGTAGTTGAAGCCGTTCCAGTCACTGGTTCAGGTGAAAATAACCCGTCGTCACCTTGAAAAAGAAACACAAAGAAATATCTTTCATGAAATTAAAAAACAAAAAATCTTAATTTTCCTTACAGTCCGGCATACTCGGATCGTAATCACATCGGACAAATCTCGTCAGATCCTCATCGTGCAGAAATGCATACGGTGGCGGTCTTCGGATTGTCTTGAACACCTCAACCACCTCCCTTACGTAGTTATTCGAATAGGGAATGGGTCTTCGTCGGACATAACGAGTGTAAACAACATTCCTTCCTCCCCTTCTTTGCCCTTCAAGGGGCAAACTTTCAACCGAATTAAATTGACCACTTATAATTAAACTTAGAAGACACAACGAAATCATCAATACTAAAAATATAACCGAAGCCATCTCAGAGCTCGAAATAAACTAAATCATTGCCAATAAGTTTACAATTTGATTGTGCATGAATAAAATTTAATGACAGGAAAAAAATAATAATAAAATAACAAATGCGTTGAGAGTTTACTACCGATTTTGATAACCTTTAGAACTTTTGAAATGCATTTTTGTTCGTATAGAAATCGGATGGGAAATGTTGCATAGTTTGAGGAGGGAATATGTTGCTACAGTGGGGGCCATAAAGTTGGAACTAGCGTTTAAAGTTTTTTTGAAAAATTTAAATTAAATGTGAATTATATTAATTTTTGTCCTTTGCTTAGTTAACAATTGTATTGAAATTTGTATAAAATAAAATCGTCCCAAAGTTGGTGTGAAATTATTTTTTTTTGTCAAAAATGTAATTTTTTTAGTAAAAAATTATTCTGAATCATTTTAATTCTTAAAAAATCCTAAATTATGAAATAATTGTTTGCAGTAAAGTGCCTTTTCAACGTCTCAATGTAAATTTCTACAAGAAAAAATTTTTTTTTACGTAGAAAACTGTTAAAATGTTACAAAAAAATTGTCAAATTGTTTATGAATCGTTAAATTATAAAAGTTGGTGAACTATTTTTAGATTTGTTTCGTATTTTTTTTTTTTTGGTACAAAAAAATTTGATTGCCTTTTGAATCTTTTTAATTAAAGAATTTATTAATTTTAAAATTTCTTTTTTTCAATATATAGCTATATAAAAAATAGAAATAAACCAAAATTTCGTTTAACATTTAAAAAAATCTGAAAAATTGTTTTGTAAAAAAGTTTATCAGTAATGTAATTGCTTCATTCGTTGTTATGGGCGTTGCCAGAAATACATTTTTCAATACTTTGTATCAAATTAATAAAAGAGTAAAAATCACATACTTGCAAGTTCTTATTTTCCTCAACATGGCAATTAAACATTAATTAAACTGATTGAGATACAAAATTAACATAATGTTAATGTTTTTGTTTACATAGAACATTTTTTTTTTCTTGAAAAGTGATTAAAATAATTTATAATTTCGAACAAGAATAAAGTGTTCATGAATATTAAGGAAATAATTACTACTTAACAGTTTAACACTTTATAAAGGCCAGACGTTAAACACTAATGATTTATGAAATAAATGACGCATCAAGTCGAGTCGAGGTTATTGTTAAATGGCGATCTGATTTTTTTAATATGTAACACTTAAAGGGTAATGCATACGGAAAAAGCAAATTAAAAAAAAAGACCAAACAACCAACGACAAAGGTGAGTGTGACATTTGACTTATATCTGACAGAAGAGAACTTAAGAATATATTTTTATTTATTTTTTTAATCTTGAATTTATTGAAGAACTTAACATTTTAATTTTAAAAATGACTTTATTCTTAAACTCGATTGTTTGTATATCGAAGTTGTGTTACATTTATGTCATTTTCGGGTAAGTTTTGTAATTTCCATCAAATATTCTAAATTAGTTCAAAACTTTCTTCTCAAAATCTTCCAGTCTTAGTACAACTGAAATATGGTCAAAATCGAAATAAAAATGACAGGAAAAAAAAAACGATTTGACAGATAAAGAATTTTTTAAACATTTGTCATTTTCTTACGATATCAGATTCTCTATATTAAAAAAATTGACATTCAGAAAGAATGTTATTATTTTAAATACAAATTTTCCACAGGCCCTTTTATAAAGTAACATATGTAAGTTAATTCTGACATTTCAGGAAATTCATTAATTGTGACTTTTATAACACGGGTATATTAACCTTTAGATAAAAATTCAAATTCTAAAATGACTCATACTAAATTTATAAAATGCATTCAAGTTTATTTATTTAAACGTGATGACTTATGTATGATGATAGTAGTTCACTGTAACTGGAACAATAATAATTATATCTATCTTATTCATACATATAGTTGAAAACTTGACTGTTCACTATTCAAACAACGACGTAGATATTACAACATTTATAAGATACTTACCAAACAAGTATTTTTTATACCTTCATTATGAATAAATATATAATATGTAAGTATGTACTCATACATCATAAAAGATTAATTTCAATTTGTTCGAAGATCGTTGACGCGCGCTTGTTAAAGTTGTCATTTTCATATTCTTAAATAATATCTTTTATAGAGACAGTACAGACTTTGGCTGCAGATAAACAAACTTATACATATATGTACATAAATATAAATTTATAAAATTACAACTTACTTATGACAATAGAGAAGACACAGCTTTGAAGAGATGAGATTAAGCCAATAAAACTGTCTTTATTATGATGAATGGAAATCTAAATGCACGGATTTAGGGGTTTTGTAAATTGAACATTTAAATTTTAAAGTTAAATTCCAATTCATTTTCAAAAAAAATATGTTAAGTCAGAGTTCATTTAACAAAGCAATTGTTAAATCCCTTTAAAGGCATATCAAAACGTCTTTTTGACTAAAATGTCATTGAATATTTTGTACTGCTTTTTAACTCTGGTTTAAATCACGACTAAATCTAAATCTTTATTTTTGATTCTTTTTCGATATTTAAATTTATGTTTAAGGACTAACTTTCAATGTACAACATTTTCCATAACATTTTCCATTGGTAAATAGAAATATATTTAAAAGAAAAAATAAAATTGAAATGTGCTTCTTTTTGTTGATACATAATTTCATGTTCCAAAAATCTCGGTTATCACAAAGTCTATGTCTATTGTTTATTTTTGTACTATACTAACACAACTTAACAATTAATCTAAGACCATGGTGACCTTTTGTGATCTTAGTGGTTTTTTTATACAAATAATAAAAAAGAACAAAAAAACAGACTAGGCTCAAATAGAAGCGCACATTGAAATATAATTCTACGACGAATTTATTTTATTTTTCCAATACAAAAGATGTCTATCTCGTCTCGTATAAAGCTCCATATGATCCCCTGATGGATAATTCGATCTGATTGCCTCAAATAAATTCAATTGAATTTAAAATTATGACTATGAGTAGCCCAAGCTCAATTCCAAGTAAGTCAGTATTCAAAAGTCGGTCGTTGCGAAAGGCAAAACGCCTTAACGAAATAAAATATATTACAAATTAAATAATATAAATAAAATAAAAATATGAATAAATTATTTTTGACTGTCGGAATTTTGGTGCTAGCTGTGGCTGCTTTGAGTGAAGTTCGTGCAGAATGTGTTGATGGAGAATTAGTACAACCCACTGGAGGAGGAGGCGTAGCTGGTGAAGAGGAAAACAAAGACAGTGATTTGTCGGTATTTTTCAAAAAAGTCGGATGCTCTTTGAAAAAAGGAGCCGGCCAAGTTAAGGAAAAAGCCAAGGAGCTTGGTGGTGAGATTAAGGAGGGAGCTAAGAAGTTCAAAGAAAGTGCCAAGAAATTCGGATCGAATGTGAAAACAAAGTTTGGAGAATTCAAGGACAAGTTAAGCGATTCATCGGAGGAGATGACTGTGTCAACTCAACACACTTTAATTGCCCAAAATGTTGAACTTATCAATCCTGATATACTTAAGGCCGAACAGAAGTGTGGAAATGGATACATTTTAGATGTTTTGGGAGATTGTAAAAAGCTTTAAGAATTTATGTGTGTGTAAATGATCTGTTTATTATTGTGAACAAATAAACTAAATAAATAAATTATTGTTAAGAAACACGTGGTTACACTTGATATTTTTTGGACTTACGAACTTAGTTGTCTTGTATGAATTAAGATGTGCTTCAATTATTATTTATCAGGACAAGAAAATTAAACGTCAAAGTCCTTTGGATAGGTTAGGTTAGGTAAAGCTGGCTGCTGGTCAAAAGAAACACCACATAGACCAATAAATGGTCCATCGTGACTTGTGACCACTTAGATTAACAGATTCTCCTACTCAGTGAACCATTTGGAGCTAACAATAAAGCGTTTGAGAATGGTAGAAGTCTCTCTCGAGGTGTATTCTACGTTTTTGTGAAAAGGCAGGACAATAACAAAGAAGATGAGGAACTGACTCTTCGTCTTCCTCATCCATACAGCTTCTACAGAAATCATTTTCCGGAGCAAAAAATTTCTAATGTCTTGAACTTAGCTGAAGAGCATTATCCGTCATAAGCTGGCAAAAAGCAAGGCCAATAAATTAATCTATGCGTTAATAACCTTCAGTCTTGAGTACCAAAAAAAAAATTCATTTAGGGGTTAAGATAGTACGTACATAAGTTAAGGTGAAGGTAGCCAGGCAGAGTTCCACATTTATTTTTTTATTACGTTTGTTACCGTAAATAAAAGAGAACTTGTTTTGAATTTTTAAGTTCGTTTTCAATTCGATTTTGTTGAATTGATTTATTTATATTAATTAATTTAGGAAAAAGACTTGGCGGAAAGTTATGTTTTGACCATCTACCAAAATACGCGCCAAAGTGCTTTTTGCTAATGTCATTTGTTTTGACAATTATTTAAGTTTAAAGTGCTGCCCGGTTTGGCATGGCAACAACCTTCAAAATTTGAGGGCTTTAAAAAATGTTTTCTATTAAAAAATATAGTATATGGTTTCTTGAAACATCTTCAAAAGAAATAAGATATATTGAATCAGAAGTACCATTATCCTCTTAACAACCTAAACTAAGAGTAAGGATTTTTATTTCAACATTTCTAAAGTTCGGAATGAAGTTCGAAGAATTTAGAAGATAATAATTTTCTTGAACACTGCTACTAGCAGTTAATAATCATCTTTTCTTTAAAGGGTTACTAGCCAAAAAAATCAAAAGTTCTTGATTTGGTAATAATCTAGTGAATTTAGAATACATTTTTTTATAATTTTATATTTGATGGCTTGATTTTTTTCCAAAGAAAGTTTTTAGTTTAAACTTAAACAAAAATAAAAATAAATATACACATTTGCATTTTATGATATTTTAAACAAATCTGTTGATGGCTTTATTATGGATAAAATGTTATTATTATGTTCTTAAATAAGTTTCAAAATTAAATTATTTTAATACATTCAAATAAAACAATTAAAAAACATTTTATTTTATTCAAGCTTTCATTAGAAATTAAATCAATAGGCGAAAGAAAGCGAATTTGATTTGCATCAATCAAGCGAAATTAGACAGCATACTCTATTTATTTTTATTACTTTTTTTAATAGGCATACATAATAAACATTTTGATAAAAATAATTAAAATGAAAAATTTCTCTTTCGAAAAGAAACATTAAAATATCAAAAATTCAATTCCCATTATGACTTTTGGACAATTCCTTAGAACTTCTGAAACATTAAGTTCTGAATTGTAGAATAGTTGAGTTAGCTAATTTTAGGTAATTTATTTTTAATAGTCTATTGATAGGTAGAAGATCCTCTAGAACTTTCCTCGAAATCAAAATCGCCACTATTCGACACTTGACTAACAATCTTTTTTTTGTTGACATAAACCTATGTATTTCTAACATCTTGTTATAGATCCTTTGGTTTAACGACAAGATCTGGATATCAGTGGATTAAGACCAAGTTTTAGGACTTCTTCAGTCCGTTTCAGAAGAAGCGGTAATCAACTATATATACCCGTTACACTAGAAAGTCTCCAAATTATCATGTTGGATATTTTTTTGGTAGGACATCAGCTATCTTGTAAGGATATGAAACTAGAATCAAGGAAATCTATGTTAAACATCTAAAATTTGCATCCATGCTATATTGATAAATTAATTCTCTAAAACTAAATTTGGCGCCATCAGGCACACCAAAAAGCGTTTATAAAAAAGTATTGATTCACTTTCAATATGTCAGCAACAAATTTTATTAATGTGACAAGTGAAGCTTTTTCAACATGGCTGCAATAACCTGTCAATGCTTGACAACACCTAATCTCTGTAAAAAAAAAAAAAAACTATAACACAAAAACTAATTTTGCTTTTCTTATGTTTTTATTCTTTAATAAATAGGCACACAAAATAAATTAATTAAATATATTTTTATTTATACAATAGATTGACACTTTCCATCGATGTCAAGAACTTGATTTTTTGAACATTTCTCTGGAGAATCTTCATTTGTTTGTACTTCAATATTGCTTTTAATTTCTGATGCTTCAACAATTTCACCACCAATCAAGACTGTTGATGATGTTGCTTTGTCGCTTTGAATTTCTGATGCTTCATCAGCTTTAGCAGCCATCAAAGTTGATGTGGTTGCTTTTTTGTCGCTTTTAATTTTTGTTGTTTTCTCTGCTTCGGAAACTGTCAAAATTGCTGGAGGAGAATTTGTGATCTTTGTTGGTTCCTTGTCGCTCTTCATTTCTAGTGTGTCATCAGCTTCAGAAGTCATCATGGGTGTTAATGGTTTAACTTTGTCGTCCTTAATTGCTGATGCTTCAGAACCACTCAAGTCTGTTCCTGTTGTTGTTTCTTTGTCGCCCTTGATTTCTTGAGCCTCCTCAACCATCAGAATTGTTGGGAAAGAAATTTTAATAGTTGTTGTTGATTCGTCTGTTTCTTTGTCGCCTTTGATTTGGGATGCTTCATTAGCTTCAGGATTAATTAAAGCTCTTGTTGGTGTTGCTATGTCACCATTAAATTCTGATGCTTCATTAGCTTCAACACCAATCAAGGCTGTTGGAATAGATATTGTTATTGTAGTTGTTGAGTCATCTGCTTCTTTGTCACTCTTATCTCCTGGTGCTTCTGCAGCTTCAAAACCAGTAGTTGTTGTTTCTTTGTCGCTCTTGTTGTCTGATGTTTTCTGTACTTCAGGATCAATCAAAGAAGAAGAAGAAGAATTTGTGATCGTTGTTGTCTTTTTATCGTCCTTAATTTCTGATCCTTCATCAGTTCCAGCACCAATCAAAGCTCGTGTTGGTTTTCCTGCATCAACTTTAACTCCTGATGTTTCATCCAGCAAGTTTAAATCTATTAATGAAGATGAGGTTGTTGAAGTTGTTTCTCCGGTTGTTGTTGTTGTAGTTGTTGATTCCTGTGATCCTTCCTGCGTCGTCGTTGATGATTGTGTGGTTGATTCCTGTGTCTCTGGCGTTGTTGTATTTGAATCACTTGATTCACTTCCATTACCATCTTTCTTCAACAAAAGACCAACAACTTGTTGCACAATAGCTTCACTAAACCTCTTAATGTTCTCTTCGATCTTTTTTTTAGCTGCATCTTCAATTTGTTTCATGTATGGCTTGGCTTTCTCGAAAGTACATTGAACTTTCGAAATTAACTTATCAATAATTTCATTCGTATCTCGTCCGCTGGATCCACTACATTTAATAGAAGCACTATGAACCGATGAAGATAACTCCATCAACACTAGAAACGAGAACAGGGTTAACTTTAATGCTAAGGATTTGTCCATAATTATAAATTTTTAAGAACCGAACTAAACGAAGATCACCTAAAGACTAAATCATGGTTTTGACTTCAACCCGGAGGTAGAGTTACAACATCAAGAAGAATCTGCAAAAAGCCAAAGAAGAGGGAATAAATTAGTCATTGGCTAAGGGCTTTCGAATCTTCACTACTCAAACCCAACCCATCGAAGATCAAATCTGCGATGGTCTTTTAATGCGAAAAAGAGAATGTATTGAATATTGAAGAGTTCTAGGTGGTTGTGGTGTACTAAAACTAAATTCATTGATTTGTTAATCTATAGGAAGATAAAAGTTGAAAGAAGAAGATTGAAAACTCGGTCAGCGAAATTGTCTCGTTTGACAGTGTCAACCAAAATGGAACCATTAAGAAATAAGACATTAAAAATGTAGATTTATTTTAAAGTGGAGACAATTTTTAATCACAGTTTTAGATATTTATCCGGTGATATAAACATAATTTGAAAAATAAAATCATTTGTATAACTTCCACATCGATTTCAAGATGTCAAGTCAGCTGATTTCTAGATGTCAATAAATTATTCAAAATCTTCCCCTTTACTAACCTTTATTTTATTTTTCTGCTGTCAGGAATTTCTGAAGAAGTGAAGAACTACACACGAACAATACTGTTACATTGCAGAGCTTAAATTTTCCATTAGTTAAACAAGTCAACCACAGATGATTGTAGCAACCTTCTGTTTTCAAACTACTTACCTACTGTCATATGACTAACCTGTTTGACTAATAATGGCTTCGATAAGTTCGCTAGAAGTCCAGTAATACTTCCAAATGGGTTAAGCCTGTAAAATTCCGGAAATGTTGTAAATTTTTGGGAAGTGGTACAGTGGACAATTTGAACCCAATCCTCAAAACGATCTTTTGAAAACAGGGAAATAATACCTAAGCAGTGAACAATAAAGTCAGCGGACTACAATACAGCCTTTAAGCTTAAGACGTCTTTATCATAAGAACCAACAATATCTGATCCTCATAATTTTACGCAAAAATTGTTAATAATTTGTTGTTCCACAAGTGTTTTAAAGTCTAATCATCTTAAACAAAAAAGGACAGAAGAAAAAAGTAATAAGTTTCCAACACTGCTTTCTTCTGTGCCAGTGCTGTCGTATTAATATTTTAAAAAATATTTTTTTTTTTTTCATTGATGTATAAAAATTGCACTAAAATGAAAACAGGAATTGTTTTAAGATTAACACGAAGAGCTTGATTTTTCAACGTAACACCAGACCGTGGAAACAGAAACTAGTTTCGATTACAAAACAAGGCAATTCCCAACCTTAATTTTTAAACTCAAACTAAAATATTTTCCTATAATTAAAAGACGTATATTTTGGAATACTGAAAAAAGGCATTTTAAATTAATATGTTAAAATTTCAGTTTTAGATAAAATCGGTCCAAGGATAAAACTCAATGGGCACAATTTTTTTTTTTCAAAAATATGAAATTCAAGTATGTTTTTTAAGTTAATGTTTGCAAGGTACTCGTATTACACAATTTTTAAAAGATTTGATTAGGAATTATTTTTATGTAGCATCATAATGAGAATTTAAAGTCAAAATATTTGTGTTCTTATCAAAGTTGTCAATTACTGAATTTCCAATTTAATTTTTAAAAAATTCAGAAAATAAAGTTGTCATTACAAAAAAAATAACAAAAATATTTTAAGATGTCTTTCTAAAATTTTCAATAGTAATTTTTTCAAAGATTTTTTGAAATACAAAGCCTGCAATCCAGAAAGCTCCGTGATCACGGATTCTAATATTTTTTTTAATAAAAAATGAAAGTGATCGTTTAGACAAACAAGATTTGTTTGGTCGGCGTGGATTTTATTAGCCGGAAATATTTTAAATAAATTATTTATGATTAAATTTTCGTAATTTTTTTACGTCATCACAGATTTTGATGAATCAATGAATTTTGTGCGAAATATTCTATTCAACAAGAAAAACTTGAAATTGATTTTTATTAATGGAACAATAATTCAAAAATACATGTTAAATAAAAGTTTCCTGCTTTTTATATGTATGTATATGGACTGAAAAATAGAATGACCTAAAAAATGCATAATTTAATACTAAAACAAAATGGTAAAAATTTAAACCAAACTTAAAACAGAGTAGAATATTTTTTTACCGTCGGAATAATTCCTTTTGGAAGAAATTAACTTTTTTTATATATTTTTATATGTATAGTAGTTCACAGACAAATGAATAGAAACAAATAAGCCGTCCTATATGAATTTATCGTATCAACTACCTATTAGTAAACATTTAGAAGAGATTGCAAATCCACAATAAATATTTCAAACAAGAATATTTCAAACAAAAACCAATAATTGAACCTCAATATAATTTATGACATCAATTCAATCTGAAATTAAAACACCAACTTTTTTAAAAGAATATTAAAAACATGTTTATTATGCGTTCACATCAGAAATGTCACAATAGCTTGTTTTTTTTTTTTTGTTTTTGGATTTGTTGCTAAGCTTCTATTTTTTCTTATATTATTTAAACAAAATCACTTTGCGTCACTTCAAAAGTTTCTATTTGCTAACTAAGTCACTAGCTTTGTTCTTGATGTCCGAGCCCAGATCCTTTACTTTGTCCTTGGCACTCACGAATCCGTCGGAGATTTTTCCTCCCAAATTCTCGGCACCATCCTTGGTGGCCTTAGCTCCATCCTTGACTCCGTCAACAACTTTGCCACCGACTTTCATGACTCCATCTTTTGTTGCTTCAGCCCCATCCTTGACTCCGTCAATAATTGAACTGCCAAGTGACTCGGCGCCATCTTTTGTTGCCTTAGCTCCCTCAGCAATGCCTTCGCCAACTTTCTCAGCTCCATCCTTAATATTGCAACCGACTTTCTTGAGGAATCCCAGGACTGCTCCATCATCACTGCCCTCCTCACACTCGGCGCGGACACAAACTGTGGCAATAGCCAGGACCAAAAAGGCGACAAACACTTGCTTATTCATTTCGATAAGGTTTTTTTTTTTTTATTTGATACTGTTTCTATACGGACCGGACGCTGATGCTGCTGCGACTTACTGGAGAATTCTAGTTTGACTGACAAACCTGCCAAGCTTCGTCTGGTAGTTATAGGATTTCTCAAGCTAATTTAAAACGTTCTAGAGACTCTTGATTGGGGCGAGCGCGCACGATGCGATGCGAATTTCAGGTACTTGACCGATCGCGATCGTTCCTAGTTTTTGATTTCACTTAGCCGCAAAGACCAAGACACTCTTCAGAATCAGATAGATAGCTATTTTCTGAAAAGATTGAAATAATGATGATGATGATGTTGCTGGCATTAAGAATTACATTACATTTATGTAGATAAAGATATGAAGATACTTGCACTAACAAAAAGTAGGTATGGATATATTAGAAACTGACTTAGCCTAGCTCGCCAACGAACGGCAACGCCCGCCTGCCATCGTTCTGTCCGTCGCCACCGCGCCACCAAAGAAATCGCGTCAGGCTGTCATGTCGTCTCGGTCTCGGGCGTTAATTTAATCTTTGTGAGATATTTTTGAATTTCCTATTGTCACTTGGTCGTTGTAGGCCGCGGTCGCGGACGGTGCGATCGACGACGAACGACGCCGTGCGGCGCGGTGAAGCGCGGATACCGGCCGTAGTCGGCATATAATAATGCAAGGTCAACTAAGTGGCTATTAAGTTGAGATTTAAAAAAATTAATTCATCTTTACAGTTGGGGAATTTTTAAATTGGAATCATAACAATGAACAGGGCAGGGCAGGGCAAATTAATGGATGGATATGTGGTGTGGAAGCGGAGTAAGTAAATAAATTTGCTTTTATTAAAATTTAACAAGCATGAGGTAGGTTCTGACAGTTGGAGCCTCGATTTAAAAACTTATGTCCCATTGGTCACCGTGGCATTTATGTTAAAGAGAAGGATTGGTTTTTAGATCCTTAATTTTTGAAAAAGGTTCTTTGACAATTAATTCGAAGTAAAATATTTCAGCCACTAATTTTTTATTTTACCTTCTAGATTCTAGAATATTATATTTTTTTATTCATGTTTGATTTTTGTTTCGTGTTTGTAAACATTTTCTAGCAACAATGGGAATGTATCTAAATTGGTTATTAATATTAATTTTATGCAGAATTTAATGAAGATTATAAGAAAATGAGGAATAAAGAATGTGTTTACTTGTGTTAAGTGAGGAGTTAGTGGGGTAATTTTTTAATAAATAAAACTGTCGAGGTTCTTGAGTTAATGGTTCCCAGAAACGATTCACAATAAAATTAGAATACAATATTTTTGCAATTGATTTATAATTTATTGTTTGCTAATTAAAAACATTAATTGAAAATGTAGTTTTTAGGTCATATCTCGAAATAGCTAGGTTAACCTAGAAATATGTGTTTGATGTGATTTTTCTTTGCAAACGTTTTTTAGAGCCCTTAAAATTGGTTGGCAGAATTTAAGCCACCATGTATTGGAGAGCTAAAACTTCTGGGCTTATTTTGGGGTAGAAAAAGGTACGTTTTTTTTTTAATTTTTGACACGCTTTTATTTATCTCAATTGCTTATGCTTGAAAAAATGATCCATACATTCCATTTGAGCTTTAATTACACAAATTAAAAAACACATAGTTTTTAATTTAACATTGTTTTTTTATTATTAGAATTTATTATATAATGGGTAAACAGCGTCCCAAATAGTCAAGTTTACATTTCGGTGGTGGCACTGATAATGTACTTCCTGCAGAAACCAGTACAATTAAAAACAGTGGAATTAAAGTAAAACGCATTGTTAAAATGAATTCACAAGTAAATTTAAAGACTTAAACATATTGAACTAAAATTTACACTAAATAAAGGTGACACTCTTTGCTCATTTATATTTAAAAACAAAACAAAAATCATATCATATAAGTTAATTAGTGTGAAAAATCAATTTCGTTCCAACTAATTTATAAATTAAATTATTTTGTAAGCTTCAAACAAAATTAAACCATCATGTACACTGTTAAAAATTCTGACATGGTATACTTAAAAAAGAGCGGCAAAATTAAAATGCAACAATTTGAGAGGTCTTCCAATAGTGACAAGTAGATGCTTATAATTGGATATGGTAAGCCGACTTTGATTGAGCTGTCAGATCATATGTGTTTCTTTTCTTTGGTTTGACAGTTACATAAATAAATTATCCCATCGTTCAAAACGTAAGGCCTTTTTGAAAAACAATTAAATTTACGTCAAACTTTAACAGTCAAATTGGACCGTTTTTTTGGGAAAATAAAACAGTTGACAGTTATGGCGCCACCATTTTACACTTTACTAATAATTAAGGTTCCCTTTCTTTCTCATTTATTTAAATAAGCCTTCTGTCAACTGTCAAAGTTGGTTTATACAAATTCCTTTAATAAACTAGAAGGTTAGTTGTGTTTTAATTTTTTTATTAAATTTACATACAATTAAAAATATACAATCGACTAGATATTTATTTTTAAATATTATGTATCTCTTAAAAAAAAACAATATTTAAAATGTACCTCAACTTTTTGGCAAAGGGCAACCCTAAATCGTAATTAGATGTTTTGACAGTTGTCTGATTAGATAAAATGAAGCAATGGGCTAGTTAACCATGTGTCTTCCATTTTTATCAATATATATTTCCAAAAAGTGAAAATTGAAATATTTTTCTAACCTTCAAAACAAATATCAAAAAATTCAAAGGACTGATTGTCTTAAATCAAGACATTTATGTATGTCAATATAGACCCAGTTCTTGAATATCGAACTAACTCTTAACTTTTAAATGTCAAATTGTCACTTTCAAAAGTTACCAGATCTCTAATTTATACAAATTGTGGAAAATTCAAACATAGAAATGTCAATTAAAAATCAAAATTTATCTAGAGAATATAATAATTTTATTAAATAATTAAATAGTGTTCCCCGTTTATAAGAGTGTTATGTTATTTTTATTTGCCGTTGGGTCGACATTGACCTTTATGATCGGTTGGGCACCTCTTGGGTGGTCCACCCGTAATAACGCAATTTCCACCAGTAATTAGTGCAGTTAGTATCAAAAAATAAACAAGGATAGAATGCATGATCGGTCCAAGATGACTTATTCTAACTTTTATTTTCTAAGTAATTTTCTGTTCTTTAAAAATTAAAAAATGTTTCTCTTCACTTCCTTATATATGAGTAAAAATTTAAATTTTCTTATATTTTTAAAGTTTAATTGGATAAAATATATTTTGAATAATTATTATTAGTAAATTGATTTCACACGGTTGGATACGCTATTTACAAACTTTAACTGACGTACTTGATAAGGTTTTGAAGTTCTGCCAATTAGTAAGGAAGAAGAAAAAAAAACTTAAGGTAGGTGACATAATATTTATTCATTACGAGAAAGGTGATATTGAACTAGAAGAAAAATATGGAATCTGAAGAAGTTTTGTTTATATCATGAAGATATTGAAAAGGGACTTTCAAAAGTTCAGTTAGCGTTTTGGGCAAAATTATAAGAAAAATGTAACTATATATTTTTTTCTGATATTTAAACATACCATTTCAATTTGGCAGCACTGATATTGACAGTATATTCAACTGCACCACATATTTGTTGGATAGTGGCATTTTCGGTTCAACTGGAGCAATAAAACGTCTCATAGGTAGCAATACTTCCCCACTCTCCCCTCCTCAAATTCTTCACAACACCTTTTTTTAAATGATGTACATGTTTTTAAATGAATTCTAAATTTATTGTTATATTTTTACAATAACAATAACGAAAACAATAATAAAATTTCCGAAAAAAGAAAGAAACTAGGAAGTATCACATTTTTATAATATAAGCAATTTTATTAACTTTTAACATTTATAATAATTTAATGATTAAAATTATCTCGATTCAATCAATCAGTAGGACCAATCGTAAGGAGGACAAAGATCATTTTTACACCGAATCATTGCACTTCCTTTCCAAATTAAAGCCGTCAAAATCAAAGATATGAATATAAAATTCATCTTGACTGAAAAGAAATATTTAATAAAAAAAAAGTTTTAGCTTTTTACTAAAATAAAATTTTTAAACAATCTTAGAAACAACAAATAATGAAAATTATATTTCAATTAATAAGTGTTGCCAGTCAGTTTAAATTTGGTTATCATTATCATGACTTTAATTTACAAAATAAACTTAAGGCTGATCTCACATGTACCTGAAAATAGTGAGACACATTTTGCTTGAAAAATCGGAAAATGTAACTCTGTCTCTTTCATACAAATTTTATGACTGTTTCAAGACCATCGTAATAATCTCAACCGACATGTTTCATAAGATCAGTGAAATACGAAAAGTGTGTATATGCCCCAAAGAATTCTTATACGATTTTATGTCCTCGCTACATCTGTATTTACGTCCAATCAAATGATCTGAAATGATTGACGCCAATCAATTTGACAGCTATTGTCATTTCGATTCATGTGTACTTCTGTGTGTTAGAATTTAATGAAAATATGTCAAATAAAACATTTTTTTTTGTAATTTAAATTGTAATTCTGTTGTAAACTAAAACAGAATATTACATTTTATTTCTTTATTTACAAGCAACAAAAAACCAACGAAATAAAGATCACATACGGCGTTGAGGACACGGACTACGGATACATACATAAGTAGCACTTCCTCCGTAAACCAGTGCCGTTAAAATTATAGAAATTAAAATGAAACGCATTTTGACTCTCGAAATTTTTCAAATTATCTAAATTACTCACTGAATTTAGTACGAAACTTATACCTAGTTAACGTTGCTTTAAAGATATTTTAGAGCTTTGACGTTCTCAAGTAAAATGCTTTTGTTTTATAGTAACTCATGCCAATCATTAGAGAAATTAAAAATTGAGGTATTGAAAATCAATTATTTTTATTTTTGTGGTTCTTGCAGTAGATTCCGTTCTGCATCTAATTTGATTAGCTATGTTTTATTGGTCTTGGTTGTTTTTTAACAGGCATTTAAATAACCTCTTAGGATCTTGACTTCTATTTAAATTAATTACGGAAGGAAATATCATAAGTCTCCATTAAGACGGATAAATGTTAAGGTAGTGTGAACAGTATAGTCTTTAAATAAAACCAATCGAACATGTTTGAAATGATTAGTACAAAATTATCAATTTCCCGTTTCGAAACGGGAAATGTTTTCTCAAAATTTATGAATTCTATGATGTGTTTTATCGTCTTTCCTAAATTTACTTATGTACTTACATAAATAATTTTTGTTTTTTTGCAACCTTATTACCTTTGTTCTCCACTTGTTAGTTTATGTATACAGTAGTGCCCATATTATGAGGAACAGTTTTTCTTCTAATAATTTATTTGTATGTCTTGATAGACACTGCACTACTGCAGCGTTCTTAACCGTATAGAAACCTTAACAGTGCAAAATTGAATTGCTAATAATTTTTTACTTATTGATAGCACAATTCATGTTTTCCAGGATGAAGGAAATAAGAAATAATTTAACATGTACAAAATGAATCTGAATTTATTGGAATACTGTAGTGCGAACAAAGTGGTAGTTAAACTTGCACCACCAGAGAAATAAAAATAAATTATGCAGACTTTTTTTTTCTGAAGAAAATATCAGAATTTAATTTTTTTTTCATTCAAAGGAAAATCTTATAATTTTTTAACACTTTAGTTTTTCATTTATGTTTGTTTATCCAATTATCCGACACATGCCAACGTGATCAATTCTATAACCTTCCATACATATTGGTAGTGGTGTTGTTGTTGTGTATGGTGGTATATCCAAAATTATTCCCGTTGTTAAGGATAAAAGTCCTAAAACAATAAGAAACAACGAAATAGAACACATTATTATATTATATTTTTTTACTTAACTTTCGACATGAAATATTCTTTGAGCCTATTTATATGTAATATTATTTCCCGTTTAACAATTAAAAACAATTGTACAAAAGTAAAAGCAATTATATCTGATAATATAGTAATTTATATTTATATATTTTTTTAGGAAATCAATTATGCTAATTAGCGAAAAAACATGTGTTTCAACAATAAAAGAGAAAGCAAATAGTTGTAATCAATCACCCCTTCCCCTTACACAATTTAATAAAAACAAAGTTGATTAAACAACATTCATCAGTTAAAAAAAATGTTCTTTTAATGATTTTCAATTAATTAGCTGTGACTATATTGATTTTGTCGTTTTATAATTTATGTACATTTTTTGTTTCTGATTTTAATAACTTGGAATTAACTTAGCAAATCACTTCAAATAAATCCATTTTTCGAGTGAATACATTAACTTGTAGTCAAAACTTTGATTTTTCAATTAATTTTTGATCCAATATATGTACATAGTCTTTTCAAATATACCATATTTTGACATTTGTGTAATTGTCCATTCGAAATTTCTTTTTGAGATTAAAAATTATCACAAAAAAATTCATTAATTTATAATTTTTCCATTGCATTAATGGATTTAAAAATTTTACATTTTAACAATTTCTAAATAAAGAAAATTTTTTTATCAACCTTTTATATTTTATTCAATTATTTCAAGAAATTTTTATAAATATAAACTGTGGTTGCTCAGACATCACTCTCTACTTCAAAAATTTGCTCGCACAAAGGCCTCTACTGTTATCATTCACATGACGACTAATATTAAAAAAGCTCGACTCACAAAATGTAAAAGCTCTCTCTCTCTCTCTGTCTTTCTCTGTCTATGACAACAAAGAACAAAGTTTTAAAGTTATTACTTAACAAAATGATTTATTCCGCAGGTAAATTATACTATTAACTCATCTCAGCAAAATTGCTAATATCATAACGCGATTATTTTTATTTTGTTATAGCTTCCCATAATCTTCATCAGGTATACCACAACAAATTAACACCAAACCAATCATCATGGGAAGTCAAGCGAATTGATTTTGCGTAAATTATAAATACAAAAAAAAAAATAATAATAAAAACAGAATCGTGTTAATGATAACAAACAAAAAAAAAAAGCCGTAAAACCGGCACCTGACTCTTTTTTTTTACTAACAAATAAGACCACAATTAGGATCGCAGGTTCTTGCTCTGAGTTGGAACTAAAAAAACAACACATCTTGCAACTCATAAAAAAACTGAAATTATTTTTAGCAAATGTCAAAATCAAATATCCAAATTGGCTTATTGGAAAGTGATTATAAATTCTCTTAAAGATTAGAGCCTCAAATTTCAGTCCTTACATACTTTGTCAGTCTTTGCAATTCTTCGATATCGTTGAAAAGTTTTCCAAAAGAAATTCCTTTTATGAAAAGTGATTGTCAAATTTGACTATACATATTTGACATTCGGTTAAAGTCAACCATATTCGAAACCATCTCACTCAGATCTCCACACACCATTTGTGATCACCGGGATTTCGTCTAAGTTTCTTGAGACATGAGGAAGGCGGCAATTTTGACACTTTCTAAGTTAAGAAACAAAAACAATTCAATCTGAGTAAGTTTCAACTAGATTCCCATTTAATTTAAAAGTTCAATGTTTTGTCAAAAATGTCTGTCTTTTTTCGAATTTTGAAACCTTAATTTTTAAAATTTTAGAAGACAGAAAAATGATAAAAATATGAAAATATTTATATATTTTTACAAAACCACAACTCGCCCTTAGTTAAATAGAAGATGTTACAACAACTTGGTTAACAATCAAAGTGGGGTACCTGCTTCTCTCGTCACACGCTACCTAACCTTAACGCAGTTATTAAATTTTGGAGTTTTTAGTTTTCTGTCGAATTTCAGCCGATCAAGTTGTATAGCCAAATAAATCACTTATACCATTACCAAACCCGTAAATCAATTTATTAAAATACCTGTTTGAATATTATTTTAATTTGTGATATAATCCATTCAGAAAAATCAGGTTCCGATGCGTTTTCAACTTATTTCCGCCATCGCGCTTGTCGCACTTTTTGTTTCGTCAGTGAATTGTGGTTGTGATAGGTCGGGTGAGGAGAATACCCCCTCCGAGGATGGTGCAGTGACACAATACTTGAAAAATCTCGGCTGTGACATCAAGAAGGGTGCCGAAAAAGTCTCCGAATCGGCTAAGCCGTACATTGACGATATCAAAAAAGGCGCCGAGAAAGTTTCCGACTCAGCGAAGCCCTATATCGATGATATCGGAAATAGAGCCAAGAAATTTGGCGACTCTATTGCTGATCGATTCCAAGACCTGAAGGAGAAGATTAGTGGCAGTTCGGATAATGCTACAGAAATTCCAGATATATTTACTCATTCACCATCAGCTGAAAATAATCCCATCACCGATGATGGATTAACTCCGTCAACAGAATCAACATCGTCAAAGCCAAATAGCGACGACGTCACGTCTTCGCCAGAATTGCCAAATATCGATGATCGCATCCTTTTGGATATCGATGAACAAAGGTGTCCGGAAAATACCAAGAACGACGGAAGGGGACACTGTCGCAATATTGGCTAGTCTAGTACCTATATTTTTTTTTTCCTCATACATGTGTGCAAATCATTTTTAACATTGTGATTTATTTTAATCTTATACAATTATCTTTTTTTATTTCTTTCGCAAAAAAAAAAAACAAAAACAATAAAACAAACATTATTCACCTAATGACTGGGTTATCATTATCATTCCGTGATCGGAAACTTGCCCTTTCGTTGCACTTAGATGCATTCGACTGTGTCTTGGGGAGTAAGTAAAAAAATAGTTTTTGTCAAACTTGACAAGCGATAACATGCAGTGCAACACCGATTTGACAAAAGACTATTTTAATACAAGATCATGAGTAGATAACTTCAGCAAATTTTAATTGAATGTACAAAAAATTGAAACTGTCAAATGACTAACGAGGAAATTTGTGTGGAAATAAATATTGTTTCAACTTTTGCTTGTTTTCTGGGGAATTCAAAATTATTAAACGATACATTGCCCATTTTACCTACCAATTTTGATTTTGATCGATGACAGTTGTTCTGTAAAGCTGACATTTATACAAAACTGTTGGCAACACTAAAAAATAGTTATGGAGAAGCTGTCATTATTTTTGAATTGTGTTTCTTCGTTTTTCTAGTATCAGTGTTTTGTTGTTGAACAAAGACAATTCAACTGTCAATTTGTAAACTTAAAGAAATCGAAAATATAGATTATACAAAACTTAATGCCGCATGATTTTAAAAAAGACCATTTCTAAGTTTTTTTAAAATCTTACATAAAACTTTTTATTTCGATGATGTTTAGATTAATTTTTCCAAGAATATGTCATTTTCGAAAATTTGGTTAGCAATTTTTAACATCCCATAAGTTTTGTCGAATTTAAAATTTGGAAAATCTTTGCGATTCAAGGTAAATTTTTTAAGAGATATCGGTGCACGTAAGTTCTTTTTTTTGCCCATATTTCAAGAACGACTGCAGCGATATTGAAAAAAAATTTGTATTTAAAAGATTCTAATTTTAAAATACACAGAAGGCACATTAAAAAAAGGGTATCTCTGTTCCATAACAATTGAAGTAGTAGCATATAAATTTTGGATGTTCGTTGGTTAGACAACATTTGTGTTGAATTAATAGCCAATTTTTTATTTTGGTTATAGTTAAGAATTTAAAGTGATTTTTAAAGTCAATAATTTTGTTGTGGCTTGAATCGATAAACTTGTTTAAAATTTGAATAATATAGTGTGATTCATTTACGATTGCTATTTGAATTTTCAATTATTTGACGTCAGATTCAAATCAGAATTAGAATATTAATTGTTAAGTCATTTTTGTATACCTTCTAATAATTTATATGCGCCACTTTTTTTGAGAATTCTTGAACTAAAATAACAAAAAATCGCTCTTTTGTTTTGTGTATTTTTTTTTAAGTTGATGCTACACCGAATCTATCTATTTTCGAAGTGAAACAATACGATTTATTATTGGCACATGTCATATTTGAATATGATTTTTGATAAATGACTTTATTGATTTTGATGCAACTGTCATTTATTTATTTAACATTGGAGAACTTTAGAAAAAGTATCGAACCAGAAAACTCTTGATGAACTAAATTTTAATTAAAAGTGTAAAATATTCCTTGAAGTTGTCAACTTTCATACAGATACAATTAATTCTTCTTACAAAACTATTAACATGACCTTTCAACAAGTATGCGACAGCAAAATTTTTGAACTTACTCAAACCAATAAAAATTAATTCTAGGTCTAAAGTAGATGAAAAATGATTCATAAAGATGAAAAACAGAATTGGCCTCAATATAGAACCCTGAGGTACTCCTGACCACCTGAAGGAGTTCGATAAAATTATTTACTCTTAACATAGAAACGTATTTTAAATCAATAGTGATAAGTATAATTGATTAGAATTTTTATTGCTCTTTAAAAGATTTTTCCAAAAGACTGTTAGTAGGTTAATTTTTCTAAATTCATGAGGTGAGTTAGTCTATTAATTTTTTATGAAAATTCTGAGGATATGAAGCATTTAAGTGAATTAAAAGGAAAAAACTATTTTTATAAATTGAATTGATATTTCATAAAAACCGACAGCAAATTGCGGGAAATGAGGCATTGTAAAATTCGTCAAGGAAAATTTAACGATAAGAAATTGTCTTTAATTTTGATTGCATAAGGTAAGTACTTTTTGTTTGATAGAATTATGAATTCAGAAACTATGAATTGAAATTTCCAACTTTTTAACTTCCCATAGGGAGTTATTGTAATGGGTCTGATTTGTCAAATTAAATTTTTTGACAAATCTGGACGTTTTAAGGTTCCTGGAATCTAGATCCAACATTTCTAGAGAGATGTATGTGTGTGTGTACGTACGTTCGTACGTTCGAGATACCATTTTTCGTCCACGGTATTTCAAGAACGAGAAGAGATATCGACTCCAAATAAATTTTATAACCTCAAAAGAAGCTGAAAAGACTTTTATAAAAATTTGTCGAGTGGTTTTTTCACCATAGCAGCTTAGTTGGTTGCAAATATCTCAGCAACGGATGATGCTATTGACTTCAGATAAATTTTATTGAATAGATAACAATGTAATACAGGTTTGGTATAAATTTTGAAATAGTTTAATATACCGTTATTTTTTTTTTAAAGTAAAATCTAAAAAAAAAATGTTTGGAGCGCAAATATACAATGAAGGAAAGATGATATCATCTTCAAAATAATTTTTTACTATAGATAATATTAATATGTGGTAAAATTTTCAAAAAAATTCAATTGACAGTTTTTTTTACAAGAAATAAAAAGTACAAAAAATTCCAAGAAAAGTTGGTAAAAAGTGTGTTTTGACTTGAATATCTCGAGAATGAGCACCGATATTGACTTCAAACTTATTTATGTTTATACAAAATACAATTCTTAATATATGCTACAATTTTCACAAATATCGAATTGGTATTTTTTTTTACGAAAAATAAAAATCTAAAACCGAAATTTACAGAAAAGTAACAAAAATTGTGTTTCGACTTAAATATGTATCATCACAACAAGCAATATTTTTAAAAATGTTGAAATATGTCAAATTACACAAAGCCTTTCTACCTATAGGTAATTGTTTTCTTCTTACGTTCAAATTTATTACAGATAACATTTTTGACTTAATTTGCAAAAAAAGTAGATACATTTTCTACGATTAACGATCTTTTTACCAATCCGCAACTCACCCTTACAAAATACCAGAATCGTTAAGAACCAGCAAAAACTATAAACAGATGTTACAACAACTTGGTCAACTACATTTCACTACTCCCAATCCCAATCTCATCTCACAGCCTTAGCCACTCAGCTGATGGAGGAACTACCTTTTGAGTAAGTTTTATAGTTGTTGAAGTTCTTACTTTTAGTTTTCAGTCGAATCTCAACCGATCAAGTCGCCCGCCCGTCCAGTAAAACATCGATCTTCTGTAACTTACCTCATCTCGTAAAGACCAACCGTTAAACCAGTTTCTAATTGTAATTTAATTCAAAAATCAGGTTTCGATGCGTTCTGCAATGATTCCGGCCATCGGGCTGCTGTTGGTGGCATTATTTGTTTCGTCGGTGAATTGTGCTTGTGATAGGTCGGGTGAGGCGAAACCCGCCTCCGAGGATGGTGAAGTGACACAATTCTTCAAAAATCTCGGCTGTGACATTAAGAAGGGTGCCGAAAAGGTATCCGATTCGGCTAAACCGTACATTGAGGACATCAAAAAAGGAGCCGGAAGAGTTTCCGATTCAGCGAAGCCCTATATCGATGATATCGGAAGTAGGGCAAAGAAATTGGGTGGCACTGTTGCTGATCGATTCCATGATTTTAAGGAGAAGATCAGTGGAAACCCGGAAAATGCCACAGTAACTCCTAACGAAAAATCTTCATCGTCGACGACGAAGACGACGACGACGTCTGAAGGCAGATCTGTTGACGACAGATCGTCCTCGTTTTCTTCCCCATCCTCAACAGCAGCGTCTTCAACACCAACAACTCCAATGGGATCTTCATCAGTTCTCCCGGAAATCGACGATCGGTTCATTTTGGACATCGATAAGAAGAAGTGTGGGGAAAACCAAATGGACGACGGAAGGGGACACTGCCGCAACATTGGCTAATAAATTAATTAATTAATTAAACTTTTATAATCATCTTTTATCAACAATAAAAAAAAATCAAAAAACAAATACCAACAAGACTCGATTATCATATCATTTCGTGATCGGAAAGTTGCCCTTAAAGTTGTATGCAAAGAATACATTAATGCATCCGATCCGCTGGCCTGGCCTGGCCTAGCCTGGCTTGAGTCTTATGAAGTCGACATGTAACACTTGTATTGTTTGAATTGAAGGTGAAGTCAAAATAAGTTGTTTCGTCATTTAAAAAATACAACTTCTAAAGGTCAACTTCATTGCAGGTAAACAAGGAAAATAAACATACAACCGCACAAAGGGTAGCTATATCAAAATTGACCCATTAAATGTCATTAAAGTGCGTTGCCTGAACGGAATTGTTAACAAGCTTGTCACATTAATATAATTTCGATTAAGCTTAATTTAATAGCCAAATAGTTATACGCAGGTAGCTTAATCAAATTATAGACCGATGATTATTGAAATTCGTGGAAACGATGCAATTGTTTTTTGATAATTTATTTATAAACATTGAACCCGTTGCTGATAGTGGATGACATTTTAGTCTATTTTATTTTCTCATTGCAAATTTTTCAGATCAGATTACAGTAATTGCGATTCTTGAATAGTTTTGACATCAAAATCCATAAATGTCTGAAGTTTATTGATGTGAATACAATTTAGGATTGATTTTGAAATGTGTTTACACTAGGGTTGCCAATAGTACAGTGTAATACAAAAACTGAGTTTTAGTGGTTTAAGGGTCATAATGATGGTTATGTAGCTGAGTTGGAATTCCCAAGTTGAACGGATCTAAGATTTATAATAGTCGCAGTAATGTTTCCACTAAAAGTACCTACAGGAGGTCTAATTTTATGACTTGACAGAAGCTCACTTGTTAAACTTAAACTTAAGTCATTTTCTAATTGCTTTTCAAAAATAATCATTTATAGCTACTCGTAAGTATTTATTAAAGAAAAACAAACACGTTCTCAAGTGTCATTTCATTTCAATTAGAAAATAAACTGTAAACTTTGTTTGTATAATATGGTAATTTACATAAAAGATAATCTATAAGAAATCTTATTGCCTACATGCTTTTATAGACTATAAAGTGTCCAATTATGGAACATAAACCTCAAAAAAGATACCAATCATCAGTGGTACAATTAGCATCACTCAAGCTGAAAATAAAACAAATGCTTTACATCAAATGTCACTTTGACGTTTAAAAAAAAGATCTACATTTTTAACAATTCAATTCGAGAGCCAAATGATTAAATAGATTAAAGTTTAACACTCTAACGAATAATGTAGCAAACGAAAAACCTCAAAATGAAAGTTTTGTGAATGATTTTCAGATGTCAATTTTGACTCAGCAATAACAACTCAACTCATTAAATCAAATTTTAATTACATCAAATTGAATTTTATATTAGTTGTCATTATCTTCAACCATCGCTTCCTGCTCTAATTGTGTCAGTAAATATTGGCAGGTTCATGTATTACAAACAATGAAGTAATAATTTGATCAAATTTATTCAAAAATTATTCTCAAAATAGGTCAATGAATTCATTGAAAATGTTTCGAAATAATTAACACGATTAATGGGAATTTTTATGTTTTTAAAAGTATCAAATTAGTCTGAGCTTATTTTGTTTACAATTTGATTGCCAATATCATAAGTTAGTTCTTCTGTGTTTATTTTGAGGTCAATTCTGGCAAAAATCCGACTTTTCTCATGAATTTTCCAACACACCGGTCGGTGGTAGAAGTGTGTATAGTTGTCATTTTTGACTGATTCCGAGAAGCAAAACAAACACAAACATTTGCCAATCTTTTTGGCAATGGCAGATGATGGTTCATTCATTTCATTGTTCAACTTTAACGTGTCTATCCATTTTGTACTTTTTAAGGAACACATAACAGAAAGCCCACAAAACCATAACAGTCATTTAGCAGGTTGATTAAATGTCAATAATCTGTACTTTTAACGTCATTGAACCAAGAAATGACATTAGTTTGCTATAATATGCAGTTTGTCAAAATGGAACTTGCTAAATACCTTACCGCGCCATCTACACTTGATAAACTGGTTTAAGCAATGTTTATGCTTTATTTTTTTTAACTCAATTCGAAAAAAAAGTTGATCTGGTTTAAGTTATTTGGGATTTATTCAGTGCACATTCCCATTATTTAATGGCTCACACGTGATGGCTATTTGTAACACAATAACACCTTCTACAACAATAAGACATCTATCAAACTAATTTCAGTTAACTTAGGTCAATGTTTTTTGATATCCGTTACGGTAAAAGTGCTTTATGTTTTGATTGATTGTTATGTTTTGAAAGTACATAAATGTGGGTTACGTTGAGAGACAAGTTTAGAAATTTAAGAATTTGTTCTGCTTTTACTTCGGAAATTATCTTTCTAGAAAATTCTTAATGTTTTGAAATGAACCAAATAAAATTATGAGACAGTTTTTGAATTTTTCATTCTACAGTTATTACTACTGACTTGCTCGCACTTGCTCTTAATTTCAAGTTACTTGAATACATAAAATCTTTTTTACATAACTCAGTAAAATTATGTTGTATTGCATTAAAATTTTAGAAGTCATTCAAGTCATTTTTTAATTTCTTCCAAAAATGTTTTAGTTGACAAATTTATGTGTAGCTATTTAATAATAATTTAAGGAAACAAGTTATCTTTTGTCAAATTTAATAGTTCTTTTTAATAATGGAAGTTTTCGACTTCAAACACAAGTATGTATCTAAAGGCGATTGCTCAAAGCCAACAGAGCCTACAATCTGTTATTTAAATCCAGAGACCTCACCATAACCTCTAAACAGCTGCTATACATCAGGACTATGGTCCTACCAGTACTCACTGGGTGCTTAGTAAAAGGCTCTCCGATCTCTTAGGCGCATTTGAGAGGAAAGTCTTAAGGAAAATTGTTGGCCCCGTATGTGAGAAAGGACGACTCCGGAGACGCTACAATCATTAACTGCATGGTTAAAACAAAATTGAGCTCGGTACACTCCGGTGGCAGAGATTCCGAAAATTCCGATTCATTCAACTGATTCTTCGGGAATGCAATACAATTTAAATATCTCATTCTTTTAACTTCAGAAATCCATTCCCATTCAATTTTTAAGTCTTAAATAATGCAATCATCAAAAGCAGGCAAAAGACTTTAAATATTTAAAAAGAATGCATTCTTATTTTACTGCTTGCAGTCTTTGAAAAGTCTTTTGCATTCTTTGCAGCCTTAAAGTCTTTTAAATGCATTTAATTTATTGGAGGCTTTTTATCATAAATTAATTAAATCAGTTTCAATTTTCAAAAATAGTCAAAAGACTTAAAAAAAAGTCCTTCCATTCAATTGACTGCATTTTTTTACAACTCTCCCGATGGGCTGGCCACCTAAGTCTTATCAACGAAGAGCAACCAGCTCGGGAAGTTCTTTATAGTACATTTTATGGTAGGAGACAGCTTAGCAGACCATGCTTACGCCTGGAGAGATGGCGTAGTACCAGGACACCCGAAGCCTTGGAGTCCGCAATTGGATGGCTCACGATCGAGATAAATGGAGAGCTTTGTTAATTGAAGCCAGGACCCTGATCCCAGTTGTTGAGCCAATGATGATGATCTAAACGACTCAGTAATAGATCAAAAGCAAAAGTAGTTCTTGAGATAAGTTACTTCAAAAAACGAAAGAATTATAACTTACTGAGATTTTTCGACATACCCAAATTTAAGCTATTGTCGTATCGATAAATGACTTATTGATTGTCGAAAATCGTGTATAAACTTTGAGATTTCCTTTATAACGTCTCGGGAATATTCCCACTCCACTAGCTCCCAATATGAATTTTCAAAACTGCTATACCCACAAGTTAAAAGTTTCTATTCATAGTTTACTTACTGTTAACTTAACTTATCTGAAAGAAATGTTATTTATTTTCAAAACAACTGTATGGGGGATGAACAAATTGGAAGTGAATGAACATCCTTGATGGGGACATTCATTATTCATATACGATTGTCAATCAGGAAGACAAGTTTTATATTACATCAAGCTTTATAGAATTGTAGATAAATTGCGACCCATGCTCGTCTATACAAATACTCAAATTTTATAGTTATAATAACATAACATTCCAAGCTCCATTCTATTCCCAAATCTATAACGAACCTTTTTTCCCTTCTCGTGAGTCATCGTCGTCGTCGTCGTTTTATTATGCCAAACACAATCTTAGTTTAGCATCAGTTAGCTTAGCTTTTCATCATATTCAGTTTAATCAAGTTCAAGAATTACTCGTATATATTTCGTATACAAATCGTAAAGTGAACCTGATGAACTACAAATTTGCAAAAAATAAGATAACCCCCCTCCACTTAACTCCACTCCACTCCAAGACCTTTATTTCATTGATGATATAGAATACACGATTTATTGTATACCTACAGGGTCCTTTCCTTGGTTTTTGGAGATAAAAGTCTTCTTTTACTTCCCCCTTCGCTACGTAGATAGATTTTGGAAGGTTTATCCTTTTTTTTCTTATCCTTTCGATGAAATTACTCAAATGTTGAGATCCATTTTTTTCTCTCTCTCTCTTTTCGGTACTTTGTCGATGTTTCATCAAAACTCTCAGAGTATATACTCGTACAACAGGATTCGAATCGAATGTGTTTTGACATTTGACCTCGCCATCATCGCTTCTTACCCCCTCTGATGTGAGTTTTTTGAACTAAATTTGAGGGTTGTGTCAGATAACTTGGCCATCATTCTATATAGATGTCCCTTTCACCTATATGTTTGTTTGTATGGACTGGTGGGTGTGGGAAGGGGGTAATGGAGGTGGTATATTGTGTACGTTGTGACATCCTTGTTCGAGTCCTGCTTTTTCGGCACAAAGGAGTTTAAGTGAAAGGAACAAATAAATAAATTTACTGACATGACGACGATTATCCTTTTTGTTGTCTTGTGTCTGTGATGTGCTTTTTTGCTTGCTTTTCCCATACTCGGAACCTTAGTCGTCTTTCGTCTATGATGTGTTCCCGAAATCTGGAGTATATGGAAGTCTGTTGTGTTGTGTATAATTTGTGTGTGCTGTGCATGCTATTTTCGTTTGTGTATATGACACCATTTTTATCCTTTTTGAAGTCGAAAGACGACGACCAGGATGAGGATGAGGACGAGGACGACAAACGTTCTTGCTTTATACCCATTTTGTAAATGTGCGTCCTGTATAGTCCTGGAGTCCTGCGTTTATGCTATGTGTGTTATTTGTCGGCAACAGCTACTCGTTGTACATGAGTAGTTGTTCTCCTATTTTAATTTAACGGGTTCAGGAGCCGGTTGTGCCTGTTATGTTCTTCGGGTTAAACTTTCTGTTTTTGTACTCGTACTTCTTCCCTCAGAACTACATATTTATTTTTCGGGATTTTATTATTATTTTTTTCTCGTAGCCTTTGAAATGAGCTCAACATGCATGGAATACGAATTGAAATTGGGGACGATGACGATACGAGGACGACGACTACGACGTAGGATGTGTTCCTTGAAGGGACTTCGGACGGCTACGTACCTACCTTTCTCATTGTCGTTGGGGCGATAGTCAGCGTTTGTTCCTTACTCCTTAGAGTCGTTTGTTTTGATTACGATTGTCATAGATCCTTTGCAATTATATTATCCTTTATATTTTTATTTGTTGGCATTTCACTTGACAGCCAATGTTGGAACATGTTGGACAAACATACTCGTACATTTTTGAACTGAATTTTTACAAACAGATTCAGAAGGTGCGGAATGAGTATAATAGATCAAGAGTTCCTTGGTTCCTGTTCCGTTTTTCTTTTGAGGAATGCATCCCTATTATCTCCATTATCAGCTTATATAGTCATTTTATGTTTTTGACGACTTTTGCTATTTTTATTTAGTTTGAAGTCTTTCGGTGACAATTGGCTGACAGCGATTTTTTTCAGATTGTGGTGAATGGGTTATATTCTGTTTTTTTTTGACAGTCTGCTATTAAAAAGTTAGCATTCCTTAAAATTCAAAATTTCTGGACTTTTTTTCCTTTCTGTGTTTAGCTAGAAGTAGCATAATCTTTCATTAGGTCATGGTGTCAATAGAATCCCAAATGCCCCAAAACCAACACATTGTTTCAATCCACTTCTTTCACTATACTTAACTTTTGGCAACCATTAAAACAAAAGTTTCATATAGCTGACAGCTTATTAGGTTCATTATAAGCTGTCATTTTGGTTTAAACTGTGTAACATCTGTTGAAAAAAACAGATCGTTGGCATCCTTCCATAATCACGTAAGCAAACCCGATTGAATAAATGACAGTCAATTTGACAGATTTGACTTCAATGATGTGTCTGTCGTCTCCCGACTGTCAATGTACAAATTCATAATTCGTTTAACACTTTTTAAATTCATTGCTCATTCTCAATAGAATTTCGTTAGTTTTCAACTGCTATTAAAAGATAATTTATCGAATATCGTAAATACGATCTTATAAGCAGAAATGTGTGAACATGACGATTTAATTTGTTGCATACTTTGAGGCATTAAAAGAAAGCTTTTATTTGTTAAAATTCGAGCTTAAGGTTTTTAAATCAACGGTAGCTCGTTTTGAAAAACTGAAAACTGAACTGAACTAAAGATAAATTGATTTAAGAAAGAAATTCACATTCCACTTAATTTGATGTTTTACGTTTTAGGAACCTTTATCTTGAAGACAATAATCAGTATCAAAATCATAAATTATTAGATTGATACTTTTAAAATCAATCTGAGACGTCACTGAATTTTTTTTCTCGATATTTTCTTAAATTTTTAAAGAAATAAAAATAAACAAATTTTTATCATTATTTTTATGGTCTTAAAATCAACTTTATCATTATGAATTTTTAGCCCTCTTGTGAGTACATATTTTATAATTTAATAGTGTCACCTATTTTATGTTCTTATTATGTATTTATTAATAATTAAATAAACCAAATACGAGTAGTTTATTTATTTTCATAAATATCAATTGATTTCTGTCAATTCCATCAAAGATGTTCATTTCCTTAAAACTAATTTTACAAAGAAATACAATTTATTAAAATATAAATAATTGTTCTTCAATCAAATTCTGCTTAAAAAATTAATATTTCATCCAAAATACTTCAAAATAATCCTTCAATATTAAATAACAACCAAATGTATCCTTTTACTTAACTATATTTACAAAAATATAAAAAAATAATTTAATTCATAAAACAAAATTAAATAAAAAAATAAAAAAATAAAAAAAACTTAATAAATAATAACCTATGTATGTATGTATGTAGTTGCCTTCTTGATACTTTTTGAAATTTCTTAACCTTTGTACACATGCACTCCAGATGTCTTCTATAAAACTCCTATAAAACGTAATAGGACTTGCACATTACCCTCCTCCTGTTCCCTCACCCTACCCCCCTTAAGACCCATCACACACACGAGAGCATTTGATTTCTCAAAATCACTCAAACATACTCGAATCGCATTCGCATCCAGGCAAACTTAAAATAAAATATTGGCAGTGATTCTGTATAATGTAGCTTCCTCTTTTGGCATCTTTGACTTTGTGTTTTAAGTTTGTAAGGGGATTTCCAAACCCCTACTCCCCCTCCTCTGCACCCTCGCCATCACCCATCACCCATCAGCCAGCAGTTTTGCTCGTTGTTGCATTTGTAGTTGTTGAAGTCCCATTATTCCCCGTTAAAGGGATTCCCTTTAAAGCTGCTTTCTTTTCAGCAATTATACTGTTGGAAAATTGCATTTTCGCCTCCCGCTGGTATTCTGCAATATTGTAATGACTTTGCTGTAAAATAAAAAAAAAATAAAACACAAAATTAATAATTTAAAAATTCCTTAAATTTATAAGAAATAGAAAAAACTCCTTTAAGAGTAAAAATAAATGCAGCCTTACATTAAGTGCATCGTTGATTTCGATTTTAAGGAGACGATTCAGGCCCCGGAAGTTGCGACCCAGGATTCGACCCAACTCGTAGCGGGATATGCGATATTTTTCCGTTGTCGTTCGGTCGACATCTTCATCCTGAAACAATTTCAGTCAACATAAAAAATATGGAAAATTGAGCAATGAGTAGGTTAGAAGCTACTTACCGGACTTGGAGTGGTAGTCGTTGTTGTGGTTCGAGTTTGCTTAGGCTTGGAATCCGTGAAGGTGTCCGATATCAGGTCATATATATCGGTTAAAGTGTTTTTCGTGTCCGTGTATTGCTATTTAAAAAAAAAAAAATTAAAATTATAATATTTTTAAGTGTTTTTTTAACAATTGAATATGACTCACATCAACAGCAAGATTTGTGGTTATGGCCAATTTCTGGAAGAAGTCCAAAAATGCTCCACGTTTGGGACGACTTTTCACTTTGTGTTCCTGTTTATCGTCGATGTTGTTCGATGTCACTGATATCACCAGCACAAGAAACAGGCAAAACTTGAATGACATTATGTTTCTTTCGGTTTAGCGATAATGATGGAAGAAGTATAGTTGTTAAACTCGACTGAAAAAAAAAACACAAACTAAGTTACAGAAGAAATTTAATCAAATTCATAATAAGATTGTATCACAGATACATAAGTATCTTAACTTAATGCTCCCGGAAAAGTTAACTGTCAAAATGATTTGTGTTTTTTTGAGTTAAAATATATCGACAGAAATTTGAAATAGTGCATGGTTGTCAAAATGCATTCAAAGAAAGAGGTTCATCAAGTTCGTTAGACGAAATTATTTACATAAATCAGTTCATTAATTGATTTAATAAAGTTTCCAGAAATGACAGAAATGTTTTAAGTAGGTCGTAAAGAATAAATAATTTCACGCCTTAGCTCATTACAAAAATATTGCTAAAGAAAATCTTTAAATAAACTAATTTTATAGTTTTTTTAAATTATAATTATTCAAAAATTGACAGTTTTTGGATTGTATATTGGTATTATATCAAATTTTAATATTCATCTTGGAGGAAATCGGTGATGTTTTGATATTTTGATTATAAATATTGGTCATTAATGAATTTTATGTTTAAACTCAGTGTTTCAAACTTCCGATACTTATATTTATGATAATGCTTATGAATAATTTCAAAATTTTAAACCTTTCAAATACATAAGTTGTTAATTATGCGTTGGACTTGAAATAGGGAAGAGTGTCATGAAGGTCTACTACCAAAGAAACTGATTTGAGATTACAACTTCTAAAATTTTTTACGATCGTCTTAATTTTGACCTATTTAGCTCTTTTCTAAAAACTGGAATAGTTTGCTATAAGCTTAAATCTTGCAACAGATTGTGCTTAAGTATTTCAGTATTTACTAATATTGGAGTACCAATATATTTCAAGTATTTCAATAGGAATGCCAAATACCAGTTACTCAAGTAAGAACTTACATAGTAGTAACTTCAATTGAAGAAGTACCTTGCATCATTATTTCTAAAGGTCCTGTTCTACCTGGTCTTGATATTGTTTTTTTTTATCACACTGTCAGAACAGTTGACAGTATGCAATATCCAGTATTGTATCAAGTGATGGTGGATTAGACTCTGATGTTATCATTTGTAGGATAAACCAAGCTCGAAGTGTTTTTGGAATATTTGTACTGTGCGGAACCTTAGCATAATATCACTACTCACTAATATGAAACACTTCGAGTCCAACGTTGAATTGAGACTTTTGCAGCATTGTGAAACTTGGAAATGA
Organism: Scaeva pyrastri; assembly: GCA_905146935.1. NCBI lineage: Eukaryota > Metazoa > Arthropoda > Insecta > Diptera > Syrphidae > Scaeva > Scaeva pyrastri. The sequence goes on along the minus strand of LR989929.1, from coordinate 4,959,445 downwards.
TTTACTTACATTTCGAGTAAATTACAGTTTTCTATCAAACGCTGTCTTTGATACCGTTTCGATGCCACAAATCATTAGAAATGTTGAGCTATAATAGCTGTGAAAATGGAGAAAGTATCTTCAACGCAGTTCTTCGCGTGTAATCCTTGGGATGAAAGAAGAATTGTAAGACCAAAAATAACATGGAAGTCTACTATTATTAATGAAACTAAGTCCTTTTACCAACAGTCGCGGGCACAACTAAAGTTATGCTGCTCTAGGAGGAGTTGAAGTGTTGCTGAAAAAACTAATGTGACCTAAACACATTATAATCATCAAGATTCAACTGCTTATTCATCTCTGAGTTAAACTCTTAAAATAAACGGATGGACATATTTAGGAAAAAGCCACATGGAAAGATATGACGTATTTTCAAAAACTAAATTTTCTAGTTAAGTGCAATTTCTCAACAAAAAAGTACCATGATTTTTTTAATTGCAAAAGGCTAAAAATCTGAATACATGCATTTAACTTTTTTTGGAATTGTTAGAATGATTTTTATCTTCAAAAACTAACAAACAACCCACTGTACATGTTTCATTAATTTTTTAATCTAAAATTAAAGTCTTTTTTGAATACGCTTTTTATAAATGTAACTAGCTGCTCATCATCGCTATAAAATATAAAATCCTTTATTGTTTTCTTATTTGTTTTTTGTAAACTTGATGTAGATTTTTTTACATATACATATTACATACATATGTATGTGTGTATATGAGTATTTAAAAAAAAAATCCAAAATCAATATCAGCACTTAGTAAATACTCCCAGGACTGACGTATAGGTGCGGCAGGTATTTACGATACTCGAATAGGATCCCTAGATATTTCTGCAAAAGGAATATGAATCACCGGATTGTGCTTTTCAATAAATTATCCAGAATACCCATCAGGTCAGGAACAACCCGGCCACGTCCACAATCCACATACTCGTAACTCGTTTGGTAGTTAGTTTGAGCCGTGGACGGACGGACGGACGTTACGAGAAACGCACCAACAAATAAACGCATAATATTAGCAGGAGCATATTAGAAACTATACAAACAAACACAGCCATATGTATGTACATATTTATGTATGTTTATGGCAAATTTCAAGCACACATCCTGTAATATTTGTAAAATATCCTACCTACATATACTATATGTACCTATGTAAATATATGCAACTATAAGTATGTCAATATGCAATGCATTAGATAACAGGTAAAAGGTAATGTTGCGCCATTCGTTATGCGATGATGAAAATAATTAGACCAGAAATTCTAAGCCCTACACATAACGCGCAACGTTTATTATTATGTATGAGCAAAAAACACACGCACACACAAACACACACCTACATAAGTGCATACAAATAAGCAAGAATTACCGTTTTTTTGGTATGTTTATACATAAAGTCGGCTTATAAAGGATCTATTTCATGTCCCTGCACACAAACATACAAATTAATCTGATAGAAATTCCCGTCCCAATGCATTTGGCATTGGCAGTGGCACTGACAGCAGCAGCGGCAGTGGCAGCAGGAGCGGCAGTGGCAGCAGGAGCAAGGAATATGATATTATTATAGTGAACGGTTGAGTAAGCGATAAAATTGGTAAGCAATTGCAATTTCAAAAGGCATAGTATTGATTGCTAATTCATTCAAAGGCTTAGAGATTTTAAATTTCTATTCTAATTGGTTCAATGTGTGTTGCATGCATTCGAGTGTGTGTGGGTGTGTGGTGTTCATTATTACGAAACAGGTAGTTGGTATTAATTCAATGGAAATGAAAAATGTAATTATAATTATATTATCAAATTAAGTAGTTTTTCTTTTTTTTTATTTTTATTTGAATATAGTGAGGCCATTGTTTCAGAGTACTTCGAAAATCGGTATAAGGGTTCTAATAGAATGCGGAGAGAAGTTTTCCGGAAAATGTTTGTATTCAATTGTTAATTGTTAGTTACATAATGTTAAAAAAAAAGTTCCCTTATGTACCGAAATTGTCAGGAGTAAGTTTTAAATAAAAACATGATAAATAGAAAGTTGATCTGGCAAACATTTTCAAATAACTTTTAACTAATATTACGTAACATAATGAGACCCAGTTTTTCAGACTATAATCATCCCCGTTTCTGATTAAAAGTAGAACTCATTTCGAAATCATATTTTTCACTTATAATATTAATCTTGGAGTTAGTTCAGAATTATAACTCTACACGTTTGACACGAGATTAAAGGAACGGATACATTTGAAATTAGTTGAAATAACAGCAATCGATTTCTTTTTGTGAAAATGTCTTAGTAAAATGTTGTAAAAATTATTAAATTTTTATTATATTCAAATTCCGACCTAAACGACGCCGACTTTCTCGGAAAAAAATGTGTTATCAGATCACGACTAAATCATTGCCATTTACACGTGGAGACACATAAAATTTCGATTTCGATAGTTTTTTGACATTTTTATCGATGTTTTCCTTATACCTAACAACTTTTTCACATCATGTATTCGGAATTGTTCAAAGAACCGTCTTGACATTGTACCTTAATAAAGATAAAACTTGAAGTAATGTAAAATTGTTAACATATCGTAATTTGTATATGGTTGAAAATTTTTGAAAATTTCCACTCTTTTTCATGACACGTTTTTCTTGACATATACATACATAGGTAGACTTCAAATTCTACCATTCTGCGAAAATTTTGAATTTCATAAGAATTAAAATTGTTCATTTTAATTTATACCAAGTTGGAGATACTGAGCAGGTACCACGCCCCTTTAATCGAAAACTAGAAATCCTTAATAATTATTTCGATACAAGACTAAATTTTGTGAAATCATTACTTCTCAAAAAAACACTTTTTAACTATTATTTGTATTCTAGAAGTTTCTATGAAGTTTCTTAAATTTTTATTTTTTTTTTAATTTGCAAAAGTTCAAAATAATAATAAATCTTTGTCTTTTCAAAAAACAAATAGGTATTGATATTTTATGTTTTCATTATAAGAAAAATAAATATTTAAATTTTATTCACTTGGGAAATTTTAATCCAATTATTGCAGAGAAAGAGGCATTTAGAAGTCACTGATAAGAAATGTTTCCAGTTGATCAAAATAAAGCATCAGTTCTTTCGTAACTTCCATCTCTTTGTCTTATATCAGTATTTGTATCACCTAAAAGACTTTGTCGTTAAGATACAGTGTCTCCACTCTTTAAAATTGTGTGCAAAAAACTTTGAACCTCTTAAACTTCATAAATATTTAAACCAAGTAGTTTTTAAAATAATTTAATTGTACTAGTATATCAAAGACTAAGACTATTGGATTATTATATTGCATTCTAATTTTACTGTCGATTTAGATTGCTATTAACATTTTGACGGTTTCATTAGGCGAGATCGATACTAGTCAATGGTTTTTCTTCTCTCGATCCAACCCCACCACATCAAGATAAAAAAGATACCAAAAAGTAAAAGCATTTTCTTAAATTTCTATAAATTTTGGAATCATGAATTCGAAGCAAGTCTCTTAACTTTCTCCATAAGACCAAAAGTATTTTCAAATTATATGTATACCGCATGTTTCACACTTTGACCTAAAATTCATATGAATCTTGTTAAGCCTTATTTTCAAATATCCATTTCACCTTAGGTCTCACTTTTCATCTACTGACACATATGGCAACTATACTCTCATACATACATACAAACACTACACATGTTTATCATTTCAAGGTCATTAGATCTTTCTTCACTCTTAATTACATTAATCCTTTGCCTTTCCAATTTACCAACCTTATTTGATTTCTGCAACAAGACAGGCACTTAAAAGGATAAACCCTGTCATTTATACGCACACATTTATATGTAGATATGTGTGTACCTTTATACCTACCTGTGTATATATCCTTCCGCTTGGTAACCTGTTGGTCCATTGACACTGTTTTGTATTACAATTTCCTTTCCTTTTGAACCTGCACATTTACCCACATTAACTCCATTAAATCTGAATCAACCAAATGTAAGATACACGCACTCATAAACCTGGAGGAACCTCGACATGAACTGCCATATCCCATAACCCCTTTGGACTCTTCTCTTCTGAAGCCAGGCCGCCACCTAGCCAACCAGCCACCACCACCCATCATCCTCCTAGCCAAGCCAAGCAAACCAACCAACAACTATACCCGGCCAACGACCAGACCATCCAGAAGAGAGATGCGAAGGATCTGAGTTTCCTTTGTGGAGCATGGCAATGGCAGCGGCAGGCAGCCATGCTGCCTTGCTTGAATGACTACCAATTATTGCTGTATCCTGCGATGGTAGCTGGTAGCAGTGTGTGTGTGTGGGTTTATGTGTGTATGTGTTTGTTCATATTTCATAAATGCCCGAGACCTGAATAATGAATGTTAATATGCTTTATGGCGTGTATGTGAGACGGAGACCCTGGCTAACATGATTCCATTAGCCCTGCTTAGGGGAGGGAGGGGAAAGGGGGACGGAAGGAAGTAGGTTGGGGTTAGAGTATGGAGACTATGCTATGATCCGTACACAACACCACCAGACCAACTACATTACATATAGGACTCCATGATAGTACACACTCTTATTCACAATTATTAATATTAACATTGTGTTGAGAGGGTGGACAGAGGGGGAGGCGGAGGCGAAGGGACTGCTGCTGCTATACTACCGGCTGAACGGTACGTGTACGAGTACGTGATCATGGACGAAACCATAAATTTACTTGCAAAGGTGAGGCATCATCCACCTACCAACCCCCACGCCCCCCAAATTGCACATATTACTTTCGACGAATTTCTACAGCCTGCAATGAAATTTGATAAGACTCAAATTAAAAATAATTACACCGAAAATTTGAAGAAAAAATGATTTTTATTCGAGAATAATGCAATTCGTAATAAATTTAATCAAAACATTTCATTCGTTGAGTTTAAATTCAAATGAATACGTAGAGAATTTATATGAATTCTCAAAAAGATTGCTGTAGATTGATTTTTGATTAAAGTCAAGCGAAAAGTGATTTTTAAATAACAAACTTGAGTTCAGAATCCTACAACGTCAACTTGACGTACGATAATTTTAAAAATTTTAATGGTTTAGTGATTTTCAATGATTGCATCATTCGCAAGAAATTTGATGTTATTCAAGTCCAAAACTGGAAACTTATTACCTAGGTTTTGCAAAAGAAAAGTTTTTTTTATAGATTTAATACGAATTTTTCAAATCTGAATAATAAGTCTAGTATTTTAATGCAGGGCCGCCTTTTTGGAGGAGGCGTAGGTGAAAATAACTTGTACAATCCAGCCACTCTCTCTCGTTCATTATTGATTCTCACCTCCATTGGCGTTTAGGGAAGAAGGCAAAGTCCACTCTGAAACTTTTTTAACCCACCCTAGAAAAATCAGTGAAGCTAATATTAAAAGAAATTTTGTTGTTAAATAACGTTAAGAAAATTATGAATTTATTATGAAACAATTCAACAAAATTTTGACATTTTTCCTCTCGTATATCAGGTTATAGATTCGAGGTTTCAATTTAGTTAGATCGCAGTTGATAATGAATTCCAGATCAAGGCATCTGAAATATTTGGAAAAATCATACATTTTTTAATATTTAGTTTTAAAACTAAACCTTCTTCCTATTGATACCCCCTGATGAAATATCTAACTACGACAATGCTAAAAAATCGGCATCATTATACCACTGCCTTAAAAAAAATTTACTTTTCAAAACTTTTTAACCCCGATTCGATGCATAAGTTCAAAAACAGTCCAACTTGTTAAAATAAAATAAGAAAACAATCTTCGTGGTGAAATTCCTCTCTTTGTATATTTTCTGTTTCAAATTATGCAGAGTCTTCTGCATGGTTAGGGTGTATTCGCACTTGATGTCAGAAATATTTATCGCCACATATAGCCATCCTGTGTCGAGGATATTATATGGCTAAATGACGTTTAGACTCAAGTTAATTCCACAAACGTGTTCCACCAACTTAGGTAGGTGACGTCGACGATGACGACGTGAGTGATGATGTTTCGATGCCTTTTTATTTTCCATATCTGACGAAAATGAGAAAGCCATTTTCCTGGTTGCTGTTGCAATTTTCAGAGCACAAAATGTATTAAAATATACTTTTAAGGTAGAAAAGTCGTTTTTTTTTGTGTTTTTTATGAGATTCATGGAAAACCTTTTCTCACAGAATTATAATTAAAATTAAAATGTTTTCCAAGTATCGAATAGCCCTCAAAAAAAAAAAAAACTAAGAAAAGAAAAGGAAAAAGGTAAGAAATTATTTTCGATCTGGGAATTCTTGAGGTTCTACGAGTTTTTGCAGTGTTCAAGTGTCCATTATACGGAAGAAGTAGGTATTCTACATCCTTGAATTTTTGTATCTATAGATGTGTAATTTACCCCCATCCTTTTGTTTTCCACATCACTTAAAATTTCCAATATCATTTCAAAAGTCTGCTGGCGCACTATATTTTTCCAAGTGTGTGTGTGAGTGTTTGTGGAAATGCACCAACATTGCCAAACTCGTATCTCAAGGGTGAACTTTCAAGTATCTAAATTTTCATGTTTGCGGTCGGAATGTATCTCCATACATATAGATATACATATACAATATACATAGATACCTTAAGGAAGATGAAAAATTAACCCCGAAGGAGCCCGGATGCAGCACTCTACTTATTCCAGGTGCAAGATCGTCTTACGTGCATTTCGAGAGGCCCCCGATGAATGAAATTGGAATCCTGAGGAGGCTTCTGCCAAAGTGGAGACTTGAGTAGCCCATGGCATTTTCGAAAACACTGAAGCCAAATGGGTTTATTGTTTAAGAGATTTGACCATGAAATAAGATAAAATAAACTCCTAGACCACCATAATTATAAGGAAAACTTCCTCGTCGTCGTAGTCGGTCGTCGTGTCGGTCGTCGTCGGTCGTAGGTTGGTTTAGACCGGGTTAATGATGACAAAGACAAAAAAAAAACGGTCTTGTGTGTAGGAGGTCTTGAATTTCACACGAAGTTTAAAAGAAAACAAAAATAAACCATCATCGAGTGAAATTGGTTTCCAAGAAAAAAAAATAATTTTGCGTTTTATTTTGTATCTCGTTTCGTTATTTGTGATTGTGACGCTGGAGCTGGTTTTTGTGTTGAGGCTTTTTTTTATGTGGAAGAGGCGGTCAAGGTTAAGGTTAGAGGAAGCACTGGTCCATCATGGTCGTCGTCGTCGTAGCACGAGAGATTTTCTTATTATAATTACGGGATTTCAAGTTGATTGGAGGTCGATGACAGTGTAGTAGTGTTAGTGTTATTATTTTCTTTCTTGGAAAAAAAAACCGTAAGGCAAGTCTTCAAAGGTCAAGAAAATAATTAAAAATAATAATCATCTATAATTTTTCTTTCTTATTGTTCTGAACATTTTAAAAATAAAGTATATTGTTCTTTTGAAATTTCGTCATCAGTCATTTAGCCGGAAAGATCTTTGCAATTGAAATACTGGAGGATTTTGGAGGACTGTCCTTTTTGGATGTTTTTGATTGTGAACGTTTAGAGGAGAAAAATTCAAGGAATGGATTTTGGTTGAGTGGATAAATTCTCATTAATTATTTTTTAATACTTAAGAATTTCTTGTTCAATATTTTCTATATTCTGTGCTTAGTTGTTATAAATATAGCGAAACACACAGTTCGAAGAACGTATAATGACGAAGTCTTCTAAAACTAAGAGGATTTATTTTGATATAAGAAACGACTGTTTTTTGAAAATTGTCAATGAATATGATTCAAATAGCAGCCTAAGGTTGCAGAACCATATCGTTTTCTAGAAATTTTCTATGACCAATTTTTACACTTGGTTCTACGTCTTCGATAACTTAGGTTGTGGAGCATTGACATATACTTATCTCTTATGTGGCCCTTAAGAAAAAAAGTTTTAAGTCACGGATCTCAGTGGCAAATTGTGAGAAATAACACGGACAGGAAACTATTTTTGCAAACTAGCATTGCGATTGTTTCGTTGCTTGTCTTGTTGAAGATAAACGTTGGCGTTGTCCATATCAATACCTTCCAGTTCCGTCCAGAAAATTCATTATTCATAGCTCGGTACAATCCATTGGACTCTACAGTAACCAGCCTTAGTTTCAAACAGGTAAGGTCCAATGCAATGAAACGGAATTGAATGAGTTGTTTTAAATAGCAAGTTCTCTTAAGAGTTCACCATCAACCATCGCTATTAAGACCCAGACATCTTTCCCATTTTTTAACTATTTTGTAACCCTTTTATAAATGACTATAAGACTATGTTCCAAAGTTTTGTATCTCTGAATCCCATAACTTCAGTTAAGATCCTTCCACCTTTCATCCTTAACACACGAGACGTTAACAACATCTTCCACTCAACCAGGCCTTAAGCTACTTTTTGAACGATACAAATTCCCACATTGACAATCAATACCAACAAATATAACCCCCTCATCCTCATCCTGCACAAACTTAAAAATAATCATGTTCATCTCAAGAAATTCTTATACTGTAATTTTCACCTCATAAAAATGTAATTTTAACTTTTTAATGATGTTATTACAAAAAGAGAGTCATAATATACGAGTATACTCGTGTATTGGTGCTTTCTTGACTTTCGAGCTCCATACTCTGTTCTGCATATATCTACTCCAACTCACAGCTCCATGTCCTTAAGCGCTGATGTCTGGAGAATTCATACACTTGGTATAATAAAGTTTACTCCTGATGCACTGCATGCTTGAATGTTTCCTTCCCTCGGATGCATTTGCAAAGCATTCGCAGAAGGAGGCACTGCGCCTTAGCGTGCTATAGTTGAAGTTGCCAGTTGTCGAAGACGAAAGTTGAACTCGTTTTCCCAGAGTGCACTAGTCGAAAGTTTTTAGTTTACTCTTTTGGCTTTACGTGTTTATTTACACACCTTTGGTGGCCAATCCTTTTATTAGTTTTTCGCAAAAATAAAAAATGAAATAAAAAAAAAAACAAGAATATTTCAAAACTTGGTTTATAGTTTTTCGGATGTGGATGTGGATTTGGATGTGGATGAAAAAGTTTAGTTACCACTCCTTTGGTATAAAATACGAGCATAATGATGGCGGGAAAAACGAATGCACGAGTTTAACCATGGATAAGAGATGCACTCGAAATATCTTATCTTCTAAGCTCGAATTGTTTTTCATTTTATGATGTATTATTTTGGTAAAAAAAAAAAAAAAACAAATTGTTTCATATTTCGATCCAAGGTTACTTCTTAAAATAGAATATGAGGAATTTATCTCATTTATCTCGGGGTTGGAAAATTGCACCCTTAACTTTTCCTTTTCACGAAGAAACCGATAGTCTTCTAAAGCTTTTTGAAATTTATAAAAGTTTACGAATATATAAGTTTACGTTAATCTAGAGTTTCGAAACTTTTATTACTAATCAACGTTTTTCAAAGTCTTAAGTCTTCTGTGGAATTGGATGCATCAGTTTTAATTTACGAAAAAAAAATATATGGAAGGTGGAATGTGTATTTAAAGATAAAGTTAAAGGTTTTAAACTTAGTTCCTTAGTTGAATGCATCCATACTTCCACACTAATCCATACTAATATTATAAATGCGAAAGTAACTCTGTCGGTCTGTCTGTTACTCTTTCACGCCTAAACGGCTGAACGGATTTAGTTGAAATTTGGTATGGTGATAGATGATAACCTAGAAATGGTCATAGGCTATAAATAATCACGCCATCGTTCTTAGGGGGTAGGCAGTGGACAGATAACTAAATTGAGTTAGTGATTTTTAGTCTTTTTTGTTGGGACTTTTGCTCTTTCACGTCTAAACGGCTGAACGGATTTTGATTAAATTTAGTAAGGTAATAGATTGTTACCTAAAAACGGATATAAGATCAAAATGATCACTTCATCGTACCTACTTAGGGGGTATAAAGTAGGTAGAAAACTAATTAAGTTAGTGATTTTTAATAGTTTGTTTTAAAAGTTTACCTCATTAACGTCTTGACGTCTGAACGGATTTTTATAAGACTTGGTTAATTTAATGATAGTATCCTAGGCATGGACACAGGCTACTTTTTACGGCGGGAAAATACCTCATTCCCGCGGAAATCTAGCGTGATCGTGTCAGGTTGCTTTTGAACAAATTTGTATGTGAAGTTGAGGACCAGAACACGATAGTGGGACATTGTTGCAGGGGGACTTACAGGGAGAAAACAAAAAATCTTAAGCGGACGAAGTTAGTTTTAAAAAAAAATAAAAAGGAAAAAAGTATGTCACACTGAAAAATATTCTACAAAATAAGATTCAATCAAGTTTCAATCTATAAAGTTAGTTTGAACTTTAACCAACCATTTTTGAGAATTTTAACAGGGAAAATGGTTTTTTAATACTATTATAGAAGAGGTCTTGGATAATTTTTACTACTTCAAATTGCAGAAGATCAAACCTGTTAAAAAAAAAAAAATTTTAAGAGTCTAAATCTTATTCAAAAAGTAAGAAAGCTAAATAAAAATCAATGTCCCGTTTATGAACTAGTTTGATATAAGACACTGCACTGTAAAGGTATAGTGTCCCAAGTGTTTTCTTGAGACATTACCAAGTTGAGCAGATAAACCCTCCCTCTCTGACGATACCCCAAAACATCAATTTCCTTAAAGAAATTAAATTAGAGGAAGAATTGTAAAGTGAGAGCCTCATTCAATTCTAGAAGGGGGCACAATAGATCTTTGCACAAACCCCAACTTAAATTAATTCATAGGGTATATATACATAACTTATATCATCATTTTTGTAGAAAAAAAAAATTACCTAAAATCACAATTTCAATTTTTAATGCAAATTCAAAACTTATTGGATAAGTATATGAAAGTTACTCATACGCCACAGTGAACATTTTACATTCTTAATCATAAAATATTTTGTATTACACCAAATTGAACAGATTTTCTATTAAATGGATGAATATCCGAAATGTCCAATTCTCCAAAACTCTTCCACAGAAATCAGTCTGAAGACCTATCGAGGCTTGGAACTTATTCAGATACGGAAAACCCATCAAGAAAGATTGTAATATGTTCCAATTTGGGGCTGACGAATGACCATGCCCTAAAGTTGGTTTATATAAATAGGATTTTTTAAGCATGAGTCATAAATCATAAACAATGTTGACTATCAACTCTTAGTTATAGTCATTCATCCGTCACTAAATTTTACCTCCAATGCTTTAGTTATTTGAAGAACTTAGAAGGTCATTTCATTTCACACCTTTAAGTCAATTGCTTCTTCTTCCAAAACAAAAACCTCTCATCCCAAATATAATTTACATTCAACATATATCACTTGATTTGACCTTAACTCAAAACCCAAATCCATTAAAGAAAAAATTCCGAAATAAATGACCCAACTTTAATATTATACTCCTATGAAAAATCCAAAAATATGGAGAAACAAGATGTGTGACGAACGTGGAATTGGAATCGAAGTTAAAACACATAAAATTCCAAAATCAACCAGAGTCGCATCGTTTGTCAACATTATAATTTAATTGCACAATATTTTTGTTTACCGCCATCAGCCATTCGGCAGCGAACGAGCACATGGCTTAAACCTTTTAAACGCAAAACAAGTCGATGGCGATGGCAAAATGCTCAAGCTTCAATCGTCTTTATTCCGGTAATGGTAATAAAGAGGCATTCGTGTGGATTTGGTCTGCCAATACAATATAGTCAATAGGTCCAAGATCCAAAGACATTAAAGAGTCTGGTTAGAGCTCATAATGCCAGCAATCAAGCCAACTAACCAACCATCCGACCAACACAGGTGTTGTTGACCTCAATCAGCCATTCACACTGGGTCTAGAGTGGTGGAGTGGCTTGAATAATGGCTTTGACTGGGCCTCACATGGTTAGGTCTAGAGGTATAATATCAAAGATTGACAGCTTGAATCACATTTTATTTGCAGTGGGTTATTGCAAAAGACCATGAGCCGGTCAGTAGGTTAGTGAAAAAAAAAAATTGCACAGATTTCTCGATGATGATTGGCGATTTATTGCTAGGGATGCAAATGCACCAAGTTGATGAAAAATAATTAGCTTAGAGAGTTAAATGTTCAAAGGGGTCGTAAAGAGTGGCTGCCAGTTCTCACAATAATATAATAAAATCTTATCTAAACTTAAAATTCACAATATTTGCTTAACTATAGTTATCATTTTGATTTCAGCTTTATAACTCAAATGGTTCCTGAGATACTTTAATTCCAGAATCACACAATCCGTATCCCACTGATTGATTGAAGAAAGCCTTATTGTACATAAAAATTGAATATAAGCTTTTTTCTATTCCATTTCTCCTAAAATTATGAAATCTCGCAGAGCAGTAGAAGTTCAAGTGGCAAGAGAAGACAAAATTCTAAATCTTGATGTTTGCCGTGCAGAGGGCTCGGCATCGAAATTGTTTTCAAATTCTTGTAAAATGAAAAAATGACAGATTTTGACGTTTATACGAGGAAAAAGTTAAAAATTACGATTTTCTATTGAAAAGCTGTCACTAAACACTTAACAATAGAACCAAAAACATAAATGTAAAAATTAGAACTAAGTTCCTTTATGTTCAAAAAACTGTCGGGCATCAAAAGTAAAAACATCTTAAATCTAAAAATACACCAAAATCTGGTGGAATGTAATTTTATTAAAATAGATAAAAAGTTGTTATGTAAAAAGTTAATACGGATTAAAAGTTATGAATTAACTGATGATTTTTTGTCTATATAACTTAAAAAAGTACAATTTAAAAATCTTCAATAACTTGACTAATAAGTCGATCACATCTAAACATGTGCTTTCACATTGTATTGCAAATCAGAGGTTCCTCAGGGAAGTCACTGAGGGCCACTTCTTTTCAATGTTTTCTTGGGTAAACATCATTTAGGTACTGGAACAAGGAAATCTATACTTAAGAGCTTTAAAATTTGTATACAAAACGTCTTGCACAATTTTGGTTTTTGAAAATAAGATGTAAGGCTTAAGTATGAACTAGGATTCAAGGGGTAAGGCAGGCCCCAAACCAATAGATAAGGTATTCATCCATTTTTCAGATTATGTGGACCAATCAATTTGCATTACCCTTGATCTGAGTAATGGTCACTTGACTGTTATTCTTGTTTGCTTTTATGACGAATCGTGCATTTTTCCAAATCAATTTTAATTTCTTCACTGTAACTTTTCTGATGAAATTGGCCAAAAATTAAATTGACTTAAAGTAATAAAACAATTTGATCATATTTTAAAACACCGGAAATGCGCTTGTTAAGTATCACGTCTCACATCAAGTTTCACTACCAAGTTCAAAGTAAATTCTGGAATAGTGGAATTCCACAAGACAGTCATGAAGGCCCTTTACTTTTATTTTTTACAAACGATTTTGTGTTTGTGTTGAAGGACCTAGATGATAAATTTGACGGAAGATGTAACAATCCTCAAAACTAAGTGTAAAACTATAAATCATCTGATGAAAAAAGACTTTTAGTAACTTCTCTTGTTTATTGACTTAGTGCTTCATTAGTTTCTCGTCTGCCTTTGGTGGTAGACTAAAACAGGTGCAAAACTTTCCTGATTAAGGAATTCGAATTAAGGATTTTCCTTGTTTCGAGAGCATTTACGTTTTGTCCTCATTTTTTAATCAATAAATGAGTAATTTAGATTCAAGATTTTCCAAAAGAACTCGAAAATTTTGACCAATGCTAAATTATCTCATAAGCTATCGATTTTCTTTTTCTTCTTTTAATATGTTTAAATAATTTAAATTTATTTGACCGTGGAGAAAATTCTGTCATTCTAAAATTTTTAATAAAAACTAGTAGATATGGTCAGTGGGCACCTTGAACTGTCATTTTTTGTTTTAAGTGTGACAGTTAAAAATTCTAAACATCATAAATTGTTCTATTTCGAATCACGTCACTGAAAATCTCTTCAAGAAAATTGACAAACTAAATTAAAAACCATCATTTAATTGACAAACAAAAATCCATGAATGCACCCATTCGCACAAAAATAATAATACTTTTTTCTTTTGTTTATAAAAAAATTCCACTAATTCTTTAGGTTAACAAAACATAAAATGAAATAAGATTAAAAAAAGAAAAAAAAATACCAACAACCTTCGCTCTGCTGTTGATCATACTCGTTATCATCGAAGGCGATCGGGCCTTTCTAATTGGGTTAATGGTGTCATATCTTGCCACCGCTGCGCTGCGTTGCCGGCCACGAACAACGCTAAACGCTTCACTGACAGAACGGAATGGCCCAGGCAGGTAGTGGGGAATAAGAGCGGTATAAACACAAACAAACAAACAAACGCATAAATTGACTTTTCAAGGCCACGCAGATGACGACCAAATTTTACCTTTACAAAAAAAAAACAAGTATACAAAAATATAAAAGACAAAGTTTTGTGGGTTTAAAGATTGCGTGAGTTTAAATTTTTGTTCAATATTGGATTGGCTATTCCGGGCGATAAACTCTTGAATGAAATTGAATAAAATAATCTTTTAATATTTTATATGTAAAAAGATCTCAATTACTGAATGTTGTTAAATTAGGCTAATTTAATACAAAATGCAAACAAATTGAATATTTGATCAACTGATAAGATAACAATCGGGGGTTTTTTGATATGATGAAAAAAAATAATATTTGACAATATGTTTCGCATATGACATCGTTTTTGACCGTGCAAAAATTATTGTTTTTTAAACAAATACATTTAAACTAAAAGTTAAGTTTGACAGTTGTCATTCAAATTTGGAATATTAGCATTTTTTTGATATCTCTTGTTTAGTTCATTTAGTCCAATCATTGATATTTAACAATGTTGTGTTATTTCTTTAAGCTGAAGAACGACTGGATGGATTTTAATAATCTCTTTTTTTAATTTTTCCTCTATTCCGAATGACAGGAGAACTTAAATACTTAAATATTGGAAAAAATAAAAGAAACTGAACAATTCACTTTACACTATACAATTGACAGCTCCTGTCATAGACACTTGTATAATTTTCGAAAAGAGAATATTTTCAAAAAAAAAAAAAAAATAGAAAGATTTTAAAATATGTATGTATGTATAGAAGAATTCATTCAAATTTAAATTTAATTTTAAGAGACCAACTGACAAAAACTGTCAGATTTCACTCAATCATTCCAGACAATTGCATTACTAAACCGTTTCACAAGACTGACAACTTAGAATGTCGCCTCTTAGTGTTCAAAATAAATAAGATCAAAAACACTGTCGTTCGTCTTTACTTTTAATACTGTTTCAGTCAATTTGTTCTCTCCAAAAACATCAATCTACAATGTTAAACTGGGCGTATACGCACTTTTTAATTTCATTGATATAATTAATGTGCTACCACTTCTTTGACGTATTAAAATGTTTGGATTTGTAACGCCTCCTAACATCGAAGAGTAGAATAGCGTCCATTGGGTCAGCTAGTATAAAAAGGTGGTACAACGACTTAAGTGCCATAAATTATGATTGATTACAGAAAACAAATAATTTTTAACAGACAATTGATTTTTTTAGTGTTTAAAACTTTTGACAGCACAAAAGGTGGCAAATTTAATTGACATTTTGAGACGTATTTTTCTATTTTAAATTAATTCAATCGTTGAAATAAGCTATGACTGAAAGACCAAGCTTCTGAACATTTAAGAATCCGAAAAAGTTCAAACCAATACCATTTAAGGGTTGAAAAAAGTTTTTGTTTAAACCTTTAATAAAAAAAACAGATTATTGTTCACCAAAAATAAAAGGTGAAGTAATATAATTAATGTTTTGTATTTTGTTTTGTACAAAATTAAAAGAAAGTAAAAAAAAAACAACAAAACACTTTCAATCACGTTTCACAAAAGACACAATCAATTACTATCATAATTTCCCACCATTTAATTTGTATTTCACTCCAAAATTTATTCACTACTGCATTCCATCAGCATATGCATGTGGTGAATTAAAAATGGCAGACAAAATCAACTCAAGCCCCCAAGAAAGGCCACACTTCAAGACTTAGGGTTAGATTGTAATTTGATTGGCGAACGTTTGTAGAATACAAATTTGTCAAACTATTATGACAGAGTTTTTATTTCCGTTTGTAAATTTTAAATCGATCCAAAGTTTATCAATTAAAAATAAAAATTCAAACACTTTACTTCGGACTTACCACAGGCTGGAAAAACCTGCAAAAATTGGTCTTATAGTTTCTTTGTTATCCAAAAACTGGTGTAATCCAAAATTATATCCGCATTGAAAATTTTATCATTGATTTAAGAACTTGTCAAATAAATTTATAATTATAATTTATTTTAACTACGCACACAATTCAACTAACCACATAAAAATCACACTTACAGGGAACAACAAGAAGCACAAAATGGGTTGGATTGGTCAAAACACTTTTGAAGATTCGTCACAGTGGACCGGCGATGATTCGAAAAAAATTAAAATTAAATTTAAATTGGAACACTAAATTGAAAAATCAAATACTGGAGTACGTCTAGCGAAGGCGATAGCCCATGTACGAATCGTGTAAGCCATTCTGAAGACCTGTGGAACAAGCCACACTCAAGCTCATTGTATGCAAGCCAGTTAGATTTGAGTATAATAGGTAGACACTGTACAGTGCTGTGCAGTAGTTTTTGTATGTTTTTGAAAAATTAAAAACCAAACCAGTAATGAGAAGGAAATAAATATTAACTCTGCTAAACGTACGCGATAATGTTTAATTTGATTTTTCACGGGAAAAATATTATTTCACTAGACGTGAAAATGAAATCAATTCAAATAACACGAAAATAAAATAAAAGTCTATTAAATAGGTTTAGAATTGTATTCTGTCAATTTCATATTCAACTGACAAGACAATATTTAAAGTAAAATTTCGCTCTGAATTTCACTTGAAAAAAGTAGCCAAATTTTATAAATTTTTCACACAATCATTTCACTAATTCAAACAAATTTTATACAAAATTCGAATTTCTTCACACGAATTGAGACAAATATTTAAAAAGTTCATATCAAAGGTCATCTTTTCATTTTATATTTCGCTCTGAATTTCACGGGAAATAAAAAAAAAAAACTTAGAAGTCATAAATTTTGTTCGCACGCATTCTTTATGTCTACAATGAAGTTGTTTTTTTTTTTTTTTTTCTTAAACATAACTCGATGTCAGTAGTAAAAAATATCCATGTGAAATTTAATTTTTTTCGTGTGAATTCAGTTTTCACCTTCGAGTGAAAAAACAAACTTCCTTTAAACAATTTTCATTTTTCATTTTTACACTGCCTCAGGTTTTTCACTCTGAAAATTTAATCAATATATGAAAAATATTAATTTTCATTTTACAGCAAGAAGTGAACATTTTTTATGTGACAGCATTTTCTGATTTTTGAAATAAAAAAAAAAAACATTTTAAAAGAAAAAACACGGTTGCACCTCTCTGTAGAATATATCTTTAAGATACCACACTCGGCTCGTGGTGGTGATGACTTCGAGCTCAGCTGATAGCTTTAGTAGCTAGCTATTCCAATCCAAGCTGGAATATGGTGTTGCATAATATTTGCACCACCAGCACCAAATTGTATATTGCCACCAATATGAGTTACTTGTATTTGCCCAACTTTTAAGTTTTTTTTATTTTCGTTTTTTGTGCTTCGATCACAGACACTGATAGTGAGGTCGAAGCCACTCACTTGGGAAGCCCAAAGTAATGAAATCCAATGTGACGTGATACCACAAGAGGCGCACTTAGGCTTTGGGCACATGTCTCGTACTCGTATGTTTCCAGAAATTTTGGCAGAACCATTTTGCTGTTGCTGCGTTCGTTGCTGCTTCCATCACTACGTCATGTCATGCTTCAGATGAATTTTAATTTCTTAGATACGAGTATGTGCAACTTTGAGTGGTAACTTTTTTTGGTGTGTTTAGGAAGATTTGGTGAATTGAACTTTTGCACGTTCAAATCGAAGTAGACAAACCACGTTTCCAACGACGACGATGGTGATGGTGATGGCGATGATGGCGACGAAGGAGACCTGTTACCTGAATTTACTGTGACTAAAGAGGCTTCAAGAGCCACTCACTTCGTCGTCGGTCGGTCGGTCGGTGGCGTCAGTTTAGTGAGGCGATGATGACGATGACTTACTTACTTACTTGTAGTTCGCTCGCGATGCAAAAGTTTCGCAATATGGGCCGGTGCGGTGGAGTGAATTCACTTTTGTTTCTCGTTTTTCGCTTTGTTTGCTTCCAATGAATACATTGACGTGTGTGTAGATGTAAGTTGCATATCAACTAAACTGCAACTGGAAGTTCCGAGGTGTTTGAAGTTGTGGTATACAAAAAGATGCAAGTTGATCTGCTTCTTTTGGGCAAAGTTGTTTGGCCTTGGATGACCTAAATTTGGTTTAAGTGAAATGTAGGTAAGGTACTACAATCAGGTGTGTTGTTCATTGAACGCAATTGTAATGATTTTATCGAAGAAACAAGTTTTTTTGTTAAGTACTGGAAGTTGAAAAAATGGAACTTTACATATCACGGGCAACTTCTTGTCTGTCTGAATTTCATTTGTATTTTTCTGTCCAAATCGTTTCCATTTTATTCAAAACTTGACGAATTTGGCAATGCATTTTGCATTTTTTTAAATAAATTTCTGTAAAATTGCTAAGGCTGATGGCCACGAAACAAGAACCGGACCTGTTTAAAGCTCTTCCATACCATAACTTACCATAACTTCTAAACTGTTGCTATATAATATGCAAGCACTGACATATCCCTTGATCCAAGACCTGGGTACTTCTGCTTTGTAAAAGGCAGCCCGACCTCCTAGACGCGTTCGATACTTACCTTGATCGCATGAATGAAGAGGAACCACTTCAGGAAGTCCTTTGTAATATATTTATTATTTATTACGCTGCGCTGGAAAGATGGCGTAGACCTGGGCGCTAAAAGCCTTGAGATGCGCAACTGCGGATGGATGGCTTGTCGGCTCGTGATCGGGATTAATAGAGAGACTTGTTAAATAAGGCCAGGACCAGATCCCAGTTGTCGATTCGATGATAATAAATATAAGGTTTAGGTGGAGGTTTTCTAGAAGAAAAGAATGGCATTAGGTTTTTCTATAGAAAGATTTCCATTCAATTTATTTTTTTCTGCTTTCAAGGCACGTTATTGTCAGATTAAAAAATTATTGAAGGTGTCAATGTTTTGAAGGAAAAAATTATCCGCTGTCAAAAATTTATTGTTTTGTCATTGCAATGATGTCTCATATGAGAAAGTATTACAAAGCTAAAGCATTAATTTACACAATGTTTATTTGGTGTCAATTTGGTCACGCTTTGTTATACTCATTGACAAATTGGTCAGAGTCACACCTCTTGGTTGGTTTATTCAATTAAGCCAATGAATCCATTGCTTACACTTTTTTTACACTTTTACTTTTAAATTTGGAAAAACACAAATTGGTACACCAAGGCGTATACGCACTTTTTTATTTTTATTTTTTAAAATTAATTTTTAATAAACTAATTTTAACATTCCATAATCCTAAGCATAATGTTGTTAAAGAAATCGGATCACTTGGAATCATTTTTTTTTAATTTGAAAAAGGTATATTTAAATAAGATTTGTATATTTTATATTTATTATATATATTTTTTGTCGAATATGATACCACTTAGGTCTTAAAGGTTTTTGTTTTGAGAACATCTGAAAGATTCTTGCAGGACTTCTGACGAATTAAAGAATAATATTTATTTTTCGAGTGCAGTTTCAAGTTCTGGTCTTGTTTAAAGTCTACAACGCGTGTAATTATTGATGTTCATACACAAACACACATACGTACATATATATATTTACTTGTCAATTAAACTACAATTAATTAATAAATTTAATTACTCACTGAAACATTTAAATGACAAATTGATTTCCAATTTATGACACGCAGAAAGGACCAAATTAAAAAATAAAAAATAAAACCGAAAACAAAAAAAAATCAACTTGAATAATTTAACATCATTTTCCGCATCCCGAACGGAACGCGATTCCTTGTTTTCGTCATTATTGGCCAAAAGAGATGCGGCGGTCGGTGATGGTCTCATTTTCTGCGACGACTTGATGTCCTGCGTGCCTATAAAATTATCATAATTGTTGGTTGATTTTTATTTTATTTTATTTTATTTCGTATTATTTTATGATTTCTTTTTAATTATTTAGCGCATTTAAATCGAAATATCGCACCATCATCGGCCGTCCGAGAAAACGTGATGAAACTTACTGTTGCCGCACAATTTGCATTGATAAACGCATTTGACACGTGATATTTGACCACTTTGTGCATAAAGTATTAACTATGGATATTCGAAATCATCAGTTCCAGAGTCAGGTCGCCTCGGAGGTGGCCAACGACCAGCGGCAGGCGGTCTGATGGTGTTTTTGATCTCTTTGGCGGACAGGGAGTGTGGTGAACGCGCGCCAGAGCGAAGCGCGAATAATGACAGGAGGTCACAGAAATGCGTCTGCATAACAATGGGATTATAATCATGCATAATGCAAACACTAATGAAAATTCTGACAAAAATGATGACCAAAATAATGATGGCGATGACGATGGTGAATGGCAATGCTGGGTGAAACAAAATGGTGTCGCATCACTTAACCTTAGCTAATAAAATTATTTAAAATGTTATTCTAAAGTGAAAAGTGCAGGAGTGATGGCCGAAGGGTAAATCGAGTGCAAAATAGTGTGCAATTGTTATTTGGGATTACATAACCTAAAAGCGATATCACGTTGCATTTGTGTGTAGAAGCTCGAGTGCGGTGAGGCGCAACAGATTTTCTAATTTGATTACCTTAAAACACAAAGCACACAGTTTTGTTTACCTTAATTTGGACTGCTTATGAATAAAATAAAATTTATACAAATTTATTGTAATACAATTTGGTTGAGTAGTTACCTAAATTATATCAAGATAGAGAGAGAGGGAGAGAGCTTTTTAAAAGCTTAAGAAGGTTTATCCTAAGGGTATACTTTAGAATTAAAAATAGACGGTTAATTTGTCGGTTTAAGTTCAAACTATCGACTTTTTATGAGCTACATATATTTTTATCAGTCTGATTTGTCGAATTGAATTGTCTTGGAATTTGAATTCATCAGTTTTGAAGTTTGAGTTTTTTTGTTCCAATAGCAATAACAAAAGTGTAATTTAAAATGAGACTTATGTAAATTTGCTGCAACGATTTTGATTAAATTTAAAACTATGCTCCCAGCCACTGGCTATAGTTAAGACTAGTAAAATGGATTTTTAAAGTGTGTTATTTTATTTTTATTAAACTTTTTATTAAAATAGTATTTTTAAGGTTGTGGAGAATAAAGCTAACTTCTCGAATTAAAAGCATGCCTTAGGCTGTTGCCATTCTTATGGATGCAAAAAGTTCTTTGAGAACAAAACTGTCATTGTAACTGACCAACTTTCAAATCAAAACAACATATGACACTTTAAGACAAATATAGAGTTGAAGTTTTCTTAAGTCACAGGACCTGGCTAATAAATGCGACTAAACTGCAAGCCGCTGACAAAATCTAGCCTGATTAAAATTTATTTAATATATTTAATTTTTTTATATTTTATACATATTTATTTTATATATAAATGACTTTTTGCTTGAATTCATCAACTCCTTTCAAAGATGGTAATGCAAAGATTTAGTTCAAATTGTAACAGTCATTTCAAAGGCATTATTTCTGTTACTTTATATGTTTGAATGTTTTCAAAACTAAAATTATTTAAAAAATATTTATAAGGATACCAACTTTTATTTAAAGGTGTTAAATGTATACGTCAACACTTCCAGTTGTTAAGAAAAAAAAATTAAGTAAAATCTGAAAATTATATATTTTTAAATACAAAAAAAATAAATACTCTTTATTAACTTAAATTAAAAATAAACGTAACAATTTAACCAACAATTAATCATTAATAACATTACATAACTAAATTCTTATAAAATAATACAAAATAAAATCAGTCCTCAAATTGAAGTCTAAGGTGACTCTGTAGTTGAAGGCGGGGCATTATATCCTTCAATTTTTAGGGAATCTCCAAAAAGTGGTTTGAAAAATAACATAAATTTAGCATAACGTCTGGCAGTGTTCTAAAAGAAAAACAAACAATTTAAAAGTTTAATAAAAAGTTTAAGAAAATTTCTGTGAGGAAAGATTTTTTTAATGTTTTTTTTTTTTTTTCAATAAAATAAAACAGTTAAGTAAGAATAAATAAGATAAATGACATAAATTCAAATTTAAACAAAAGCAGAAAATAGAAAGCATAAATTATCCCAGACACAAACCAAGAAAAGCTTTCTCGTAAGCCAATGCTTCCTAAACTGCAAAAGTTGAGTACCAGTTGACAAATTTAAATTTAAATTTTAAAATTAAACAGTGAACACAATTTAAATGTTTAAATAAATTTTACTTAATGATTTTGAGATATTATTTTTAAACCGAATCATAAACTAAATGCAAATGTGTTCTTATGAAAAAAGCAAAAGAATAAATATAAAGTTTAGAAATCGGACTTCGACATAAGATTTTCGGTTGAAATTTAAAATTTGAATTTGTTAAACTTAAAGAAATTGCTTGACATGAAATATTCTGTTGAAAGGATGTCTCTTGTGAGCGCAACAGTGTAAAATAATATTCTCAATACACTTAAGTATTTAAAGGTGCTCCACAAGGTTCTGTGCTGTGACCCATGTTCTTTAATTTTGAGTGCCCAACTTGCATTCATTTCACTAAGCTAGCTCTTAAAACAGTTTAACTGTTAAACTCTTCTTCTTTTGAAAACAAATTTACTTCTGTTTAACACATTGCCTATGACTAATCTGGAATCTGAAATTTTATACCATTAAAAGGCCATATAGATACAAGGTGACTTTACTTCAAATTAATGTTTTCAAATCGTCTGTGAAAAAATGGAGATACTACTTAAACTAGAATTTCAAAAATACAAGGGCTTTTTCGAATCTGAACCACGTTGACGAAAGTTTTATGATGTAAAATAAAAAGTACTTTCCTTATCATTCCTTATATCAAAAAATAACATCGCATTGATTTCTTGAATTTAAATTACTAGATAGAATTCTGACACTTATGGGACGGTGTGTCAAAAACTGACAAATGAACATTTTCTTAATGATGTTAATGTCACGTAAGAAACTCTTTGTCACAATAAAATCATTCGAAAATGGATTTTCTAAACTCAAATACTTGTCCAACAATTGTCTTTTCAAAAATTGGACTTGAATCGAATTTGGTTCTGTCATCATTAAAGGGCCCTAAATTCTTCTAAATCTTTTGAATTTAATCTTTTTCATAATAATTAAATCTCAGAAGTAGTCAAGTCATGTCATCATCATAAAATAATACATTACCATAATAAAGTTCGATGCAACTTTTGACACACTTGTCAGTGTTGTAAACGACTGTGAAAATAGTCGATCAGGAATGTCCAATGAAACGTTCTCCCTGTTAAACTCGGGTACATCGTCATCCTTTTTATTAACCTCAATTGCCCTTCCACTCCGCAGTGACTCCGTTTTCTCGATTTTCTGAAAATGTTTGCAAAAATATTTGTCAAAATTTGATTGTCCCGTTTCTTTTCTTAAAAAAAAAATCAAACTAAGAATCGCAAAACTCTGGGCAGGTAGTAAAAAGTTTGTCATCCCCCCAAAAGTCAAAACACCAACAAAAATTCGAAATAAAAAACTATGATTTATTTAATTTTTTTTTTTAATTTGATTTGAATCCTTTTCGTTTATTTAACTATTAGATAAGTGTATCAGCATAAAATTAGCCAACAAAATGATTTTTGTTTATGTTTTTACAATGAAGATGTAATGTGTGTATGTGTTTATTTTTTTCTTATTTTTTCGTGTTAACTTTCCACCATTTAAATTTTTTTAATTTTTTTTTTACAAAATTTCACATGGGGATATGTGGGTTTGGATTTTTCTTAAGCTAGGAAAACAATCATTTATGTATATAGGAGTCTTTTTTGTCTTCTTAAAAATTTACAATGTGTTTTCTTTTTTAAATTAAACAAAAAAGTAAAACATAAAACAAAGCAAACATAATAAATTCAATATCAATACATAAGCATAATTATAAAGTACATTATAATAAACAATCTACTAACAAAAAGTAAATTTAGGTACAAAATCGAAATTCTATATAAAATATATATAATTTTATCATACACAACCACTAAAGGTATATAATTTATAAGAGTTTTTTAAATTAGATCCCTTCTTTATTTTTTGTCTAATAGTTTTCTTCTTCGGAGTCTGGCACAACTTCCGTCGTTGATCCTGACGATCCTTGGAGAATGGGTCCGGAGAAGCCTAAGATTTTCGTAACGATATTACCGAGACCGGCTTGGGCGTTGCCATTGCCCGACGAACCGCCACTGAAGGCGGTGAATGTGGTGAGGACTCCGGTTGTTAGGTCGTTGGCTAGATTACCAACGGCTCGGATCTTTGGCGATACTACGGCTGAGACGAGGGTCTGGAAGTCACGGATTGGTACTGGGGCTTGAATGTTGTATTCCCTGTTCTTTTCTACATTGGTCTTGTCGAGCTGGTCGAGTAATCGGGTCTTGGTGTCCAAAAGACTGTCGATTTTCTACAAAAATTGAAAGAGAACATTAAAGGTCAATCGGAGGTGAAAAATGGGAATTATAATTGAAGGCAACTTACGCCAAAAACAAATCCAAGAACAGCGTTTTTAGCCTCAAAAGCAGCGTCTGGTACTTTTCTCTTATTTCTATCAACATCACTAAGGTCTCCTTCCTGGAATTTTTGTTTTAAGAATTTTATTTGGAATCAAAATATTAAGTGAAATGGTGCGAACAGTGTGGGGTAGTGAGAACGGTGGAACAGAAGGAAAAAGGATTTTTTTTTGGACTTGAAGAAAACGAAGAGATAGTGGAAGTCTAACTTTTATAATTCTTTTTGAGCATTTGTCGAGATAAGACCCAGCTTTAATTATTAGTTTAAAATTAAATTGGAATATTCAACATTTTTTGAATTAATTATACAGTAAACATGTTATAACATTTTTCAAAATAAAGCAAATTTTTCAGGATTCTGGTCAAAATTTCTCATACAATTTTTAACTATCTAAGACTGTTATTATTTTTATAACAGAGAAGTTTTACAGGAACATTTTTTTGATACGAGTTGTTTCCGAAAAATTACATTTTTTTGAAAATACTCTAAACATGATGTACATATATGTATGAGCTTTAATAGATCCACAAACAATTTTCAACTAAAATTATTTACTGTCTTTAACCGGAATTAAAATTCACTATTTAAAATACAAAATCTTAAATATCTGTATTTTTTATTTCAAGGTTTTATAAAATGGCCTCGATAATAATTTAAGTTGTAACATTTTGAATAAATTCAAAGATTTTTTTAAAATATGTATGTACATAAATAATTTAATTGAAAAATATGTAGGTGTAATTAAGTTTTTTTTGCCATTTTTAAAGCACAAAAAAATTAATATTCATAACTATACTCCTTTGGACATAATCTGACTGTGTTTATAATTAATTCATTTTTTATTAACTAAACTTAAATTTTTGGATTCGATTACATAAATCAAGAATTAAAAGTGTATTTTCTTGTTTTTCTTAAGTGGTTAAAAACCAAAAAGTATTTTTCTAGGAAAACTGATTTAAATACGCCAGGCTTATGCAAATGTCAAAATCAATATTCTGTCAAAACTCACTAGGCTCTACGTTTATCTCTTATTAAAATGTAAAGAAATAAAACTTCATTATATGTATATTGTTATATTGATTTTAAAATTTAATTAAAAAAAATATATCTCAAAACATAAAAAAAAAAATGGACAAGGAGTTTCAATCGAGAAGCGACCATTTTTTCTTATTTTTAGATGCCATTCGCAATTTAATGACAGAAACAAAATAAATGTAAATCATTTAATCTTCATTCATAATCTAAGCCTTTACTAGAAAACGATATGAACACTCGCTTTATAAACAAAAATTGCAAACCAAAATTTCTATTAACATTAATATTTCGATAAAAGGTGTGAAAACTGTAAACAATTCACGTAATAACGCAAATGATAATGTAGTTTGTTGATGGATAATGCAGTTCATCTGACATGTTTATCAGACGAAGAAATAAATTTCAAATAATTTCATAGTTCTGGCACTTAAGTTGTCAAATGAAAATAAGGTAAAATATCAAATTGCAATTAATTTGACATTCGGTAAAGAAAGATCAAAATTAACCAAAACCTTATTATCATTGACATGGCTGAAATGTATTTTCGACATTTGGTGTATGTTCTTTTGTTTTAATTTGATTTTTCATGGAATCAATATCTGTGCACAATTACATTATCCCTCTAATACCTTCTGACGAATTCTTGCAATTAATTGACAATTTGCATAAAAAGTAAAAAGATCTACATGTCTGAGGACAAATTATCTGATTTCTTACGAATGAGATAGGAATTTTTAAGAGCAGAAGTTATACAGTAGGTACTTTCAAAGTGTTGAACATTTTCCCCAAGAAAAACCAGGCGAGTTACAAAGGTGATCACCAACGTAACTTGCGCTTCATTTAGTCAAGAACGCTCTAAAATTTTAATTTTTAGTTTAAAATTTTACAATGCTACGAAACGAATTTTTATGACGTTTCACTTGAGACTTCTGACAAAAAATACCTACAAAAAAAAACATTCAACCCAAAAAAAAAAATGTTTAAACTATTCACATAACCCAGGTCTTGGTCTAGGGGACCCATGACCTCGCAGATCAATAATAATTGGTTTACATAATAAACCGGCTATTACCATGCAAATGTGCCAACAACTCTCAACACACATTTGACACAAATATGACTCAAACCACACAACCTATAACATACCACAAGGTTCAAATATTCGAAAGACAAAATATATAAAAAAAAAAAACAATTACCATTATTCTACCACCAACAACTAACTAACTAAAATTATTTTAGTTTTTAAAAGTCTTTATCAAGGCCCACCGTTTATGGTCTAAGCAATGTTCTTGAAATAAATAATCAATAAATTAAAATCAAAAAAATAACTAAAAATAACAACAAAACCGCCATGGAGAGCCAGAAAACTACCACTTTGCATATTTATCACGTTATCACCATCAAACCTTCTCAAAAGTTATAGCGGACTTTACGCGTTGGATTGTGTAATAAATTAAATCGATTAAACCACACGCCGCCTTCGTCGTCGTCACAGCGTCCATCTGACATAATAATTTTATTCAACATTTTAAACAAACAAAAACAAAATCTAAGCCACCACAGTTTTCGACGAATTAAGCTCGTCAAGACTTCAAGGTCATTTGGTGTTCGTCAAGTCAATCCACTATTGGACATTTTCTATGCGAGTCCAACTATTTAGGCCAACCTTAGTCACCTCCAAGTTATGCCTAATATTATTAATTAAGACTCAATAAACCACAAAAGATGAAATACAAAAAAAAAAAACGCACAAAACAACGCGATACAATAGACGTTAAGCAAAATTGGTTATAAAATTCCCCAAAAGCGGTTCAAACTCAAAGATTGTATTTTTTTTTTTTGGCTTTTCACAACCTCGGAGGTGTTATGCATTAAGAGTGTATGATGTTTTTTTTTTGTGTTAATATCTTGCCCGCTGCTCAAAACTGGTTGCAACATTGATCACGAAATTTATTTACACAAAAGATATACGACTCCAAAAGCAGCAGCAACAACAACAACAACACAATAGATACGAGTACAAAGTTGTATGCGCGAAACTACTTTCGCCTGGAAAGGCTTCCCGACCAAAACCACCAACAGGCTGATATTCAGCTAAAACCTCCCCCTGCCCGAGAGCTTTGCTTATGGATATGCGATTTTCCATTTCAACTCCATTCCGTTGTTGCGCAACGGAAAAGCGGAACGGAAAATCTCTTCAACAAAAAACAAAATATGAATAAAGATATTGTACCTGTGAGTCAATAGGGTTCAAGTCGTTCGATTTGGGTCCCTCCAAAGATGTGGCAGCAGCAGCTGATACCGCAGCATTCTGTCTCTTCACCCTGGCACCGGGCAGTGCTGTTGTTGGATCGCAGACGAGGACAGCCATCAGGATAACCAGGACACAAATACTACTTCTCGGATGCATGTTTAGTCTGTGAGTATCTGCAAGGAGAAAGATGATTTTTTCCTTACTCGTATAAGTATCTCAAAAATATCAAAAAATCAGAGTCCACACCAACCGTCGTCTTGTGTCGGGTAAAAAATTGATCAAGAGTAACTACACCGAATGTAAAAACAAGGAGCTCAGCGATACAAACGCGTTAACAACCTCCAACGAAATGATTATAAACTACGGTGTTGGGCACGATTTAGGGGGTATCTGTAGCTTCGGCTCCATGCGGTGGCTCAAGTGTTCGGTCTCGAGTCTGGCTCCAACGCAAACGCAAACGCACCAACACCAAAATCCGAGCGGCCAAACTTGATGCAGCCGAAAGTTATGTGGCTGCTGGCTGGTGGCTTAACCAACACCATAGACGCACCACCACACTCGCATCATCATCGGGGCCGAGGAAGGCCGTTTGATGAACGGTATAAGAGCGGAGCAGTGTGACTTTAGGTAAGGTAAGACTTGTGTATGATTTTGTGTACTTGTGTGGGGAATTTGCGGTTATGGAGGCCTAAAAAGTCGAACCTCTCACGGAGTCTTGTGTTGTGCCAAAAAAAGCTCAAGTTGCAACTTTTGCATCACACTTGTAAAAATACTCTTTCTCTCTCTCGCTCTTTTTTTCTCGTTCTCTCTGTCGCCCCTCTTTCTAACTTTTGGGAACTTTGGAGAATGTGGATTGAAGTTTGGATTTGGGTTCAATTGTCTGAACTGCAATTGTAATTTAAGCTCAACCATACTTCAACGGGTAACAGCCAAGGTGGGCTTGGACTTATGGGGGCTTATAGAGGCGTTTAACTTCTTTACTAAGACCTGTTAAAGAACCAAGCCTTATAATTTTTTTTTCTTCGTTTTTTGGTTTTTTGGTTCACCACTATTATGTACTTTAGGCCGCAATTAAATGTGTGGTTTGAGACTTGAAAGAAGTCGAGGTATCTGTCCATAGGTATACATTTTTGTGTGCGAGTACAAGTATCAATTTGAGGTTGATGATTTTGAGTTTTGGAGTTGTCAAGATTTATTAGACAAACACAACAAAAAACTAAATTGAGTCCGACATGCACAATTATACCTCATTTAACAGTTAATTAAGTACAGACAATGTTTTAAGTCAATGAAAAGATCAGACAGTCACAGTAATTATTATAAATTAATTTTTGTTCCAAATTTAATTTTGTGTTTGTTTTTTTTTTTTTGTAACTTTGGATAAAATTCGACTTTGAAACGAACATAAATTTTTAATTTGTAAGAACTAGTTGAGCCCTTATGGAATAGTTTAGTTTAGTTTAAGATTGTCAAGTGACCTTGAACTGCTGATGGAATAGTCACAAAAAAATAAACTATTTTAAATTTAAAATCTTAGACAATTTGTAAACATTTTTTGTTGTTGTTTTTGGTTTGGTTTAGATAATAAAACGGTTGTTAACTAAATGTGGATGATGATGGGTAATTTTGATAGTAACGCCATGAGTGTTGGTTTTATTATAGCGGACCGATGTTGAAGGTGAAGACACTATTTCTGTTTTAATTGCTTTGTATTATTTATTTCAGGCATTTTGTCTAACAATTAGGTTAGGGAAGTTGTAACCACAATTTGATATTGGTAAAATCTTCATTTAAATTAAAAATACGCAATTTAAATTATTTGTAAAAGTATGACGGTTTAATTGCTTATAATTTCAATAATGCACGCATTTTTTTTTATTTTTAAACAGCATTTAAATATTTATGAAGCAACAAGATAAAGAATGAAGAGAAAAATCAAGGCTTAAACGATTCGAAGTTTTACGCATGTGAAACCATTAGCAAATCAAATTTTATTTAAAGGAATAAAATTAACAGAATTTAGACAAGGTCATTATAAAACAGTTTTGTTTATATTCTTACTCGTTAATTTACATATTTAAAATTGAATACATTTACGAAACTGTTTCACTTTTTTCTTTGCTTAACTTTAGGAACGGTGTCATGTAAAAGTGCTCCAAAATTAACACAGGTTTTCGATTTAGAGTATTTCAAAAAAAAACTCTTTCACTCTTTCTTTTATTATGCTTAGCCAATATTCTGTCAAATTCGAGACAATATGTCCCGCTGGAGAATATCCACGGACTTTGTAGGTTTGAGGACCTGAGTAAGTAAGTAAATAATATTCTATCGACATTCTAAATTTTTAGAAATCACTTTGTTGTGGTGAACATAAAGTCAAAACTCCTTGTATCGTAATTCAAACTATTACAAAAACAAATCAATGGGTTTTCCAATAAAAACATTTATTTTTAATAGCCTGAAATTTAGATAGCTGTAACTTTTGAAGCTGTCACCTTTTGACATTTGACAATTATTATATGTATACTACGTCATTACTAGAATTAGAACGTCACACTTCAACAACATATTGAAATCGTAAAAAAAAAAAAAATGGGAAATATTTTGCAGTCACAGTTCCCAAAGCTAGAGCAATAACGTTCTCAAAGTTCGTCATATTTTTGCAGATTTTGGGTACTTAAGATGCACAAAGTGACACGTCTTCATCTTGAGTGATGTAGACGCATTTGAAGGTGCAAAGTTATTTTATTTCTCCAAGAGGTGATCACAAGTAGCCAATGAGTTCTTGTAATTTAACACCTTTTAACTTTTTAATTTGAAACCATGTGAAAGACGAGTTCTATGCCATGCTTCACAATCTTTTCAAGACTTTAAAGATCAAATTCATGAAGTTACTTTAGGGCATACAGTCGCAAATGTCCGAATTGGTCATGGAAAATTTCATGTAGAGAATATGGTGCTGCAACCGTTGATCGTTTTTTATTGTTAAAGGCATTACTTTATAAACATCCATAGACATATTTGAAAAAATACTCGTTTTTTAATTTTCAAATAAAACCTCTTTTTGGGATGATTAAATTTCCAGCATTGAAAATTTGTATAATTCGTAATTTTAGTTAAATCCATAAAATTCAATGCAATGACAAATTTTAAAATTCAAATTAATATAAATTTTATTGTTCAGTCAGAGTCAGAGGTCATTATGACACACTAAACAATGTAGTTGACCTTTTCTAACTCTTGTCAACTACAAAAGCCATTTAACTGCAATGCAACAATCTTGCAGATCTGAATTAGTTATTATGGTTAATCGCTTAATTCAAACCTAGACTTTAAGCGCTGACTGCGAACAATTAACTTATGAGTCATGTTTAATTCTTGTTAAGCTCTCTTGTTGTCCTAAGAATTGCTAACAGCTGGCTAAAGAAAAAACACAACAAAAAAATACCGACTAACAAATTAAGAAGCCAATCACATTTTATGTTCTGCAAATCACAACCAAATTTGCATAATTTTCAAAACTCATACATGAACACGAACACGGTCTGCATTCGAGTGCGAGCGAGTTTGCAGAATTATCGAATTACAATTTAGATTTTTTATTTTCCAAATATACATATGTATTTTTTTTTTTTTAGTTTCAATTCGAGCATTGCCAACAACTCGAGTGCGTTGTCTGCTGAAATTGCATTGCGCTCATTTTTCATACGCACTCATGCAGTACGTCTCGCTGCACGACTTGATTATGCGCAGCGCCGCCACTGCCGCTGCTTTTGCCATGGCTAAGAACGGGTTTTTCTGCGTAATGCAAAAACGGTCGAGTATTGGCCTGGCCTGGCCCACTTTTCCTTAGGATTTAAGAGTTAGAACTAGAATTCAATGATATCACCCATCGGACCTGGCCAAACTACTCGTATAAGTCCAATGATCAGAGTTGGGTTCTTTGAGCACAGACGGACGTTCGTCGGCGGCGTCGTCGGCCAAATCAATTGAAACTTAATTATCAATATTATAGACCATGGGATTGGAAGTCAACTTTTTAAAACAAAGCCATTAGGCAAATTAGATCAGGTGTGATCCGTCAAGGTTCTCTTTCAAAAATAATAAAAAAAAAAAAAAATTAAATCAAATCAAATGAAATTTCCTGCCATTTAAATTTTCACGATAAAAATAAAAGCAATCACAACCAAGTTCTAACTTTGTTGCTTTGCCATTTTAATTGGTACTCGTGGAATGGTTAACACTTCTTTTGTTTTGACTTCAAGTCGAACGGACTAGATTGAGTGATCTGTGGATGACCGACTTGGCCAATGGCCAGTTGCCAAGGGTCAGCATGGGGTTGGGGTTAAACGTTGCAACGCCATCTACCACCATACTTACCATAAGACAAAGTCTTAGCAGTTTTAAGCTCTTTCCTCCACCACTTAAGACATAAGACATAAGACATAAAACTGAAGACATAATCTCAAGCCCGTTGCGGTTGTGGGGTAATTAAAATGGAAATTAGTTGCAAATGTAAATCCTTGGCCGCGATCGACCGCTTGAATGTTATCGAGTTTTTGGTTCAGCCAGGTGATTGTATTCCGATTTTTTTTTTTTTTTTTTTTTTTTTTTTTTTTTTGCAGCTTTTTATTAATTTATTTTTTCTTTCAGAAATCTCTGAGTGTGTGTGTGTGAGTGTAATTGTCTCACACGACTTTGCAAAAAATAGTAAAATAAAAACAGATTGAAAAACGAGAATTGGATGATATTATACGAGATACGAGTGCGATTTGAAAGGCGTTACCGGTTCTATTACAATCGGAAAGATTGCTTTACTTACCACAATATTATTTACGAAATCGGTCCAAAGGTGTTTTTTTTTTTTTCTTTTGCTTTGGTGTCATGTTTTCAGTCTTGGAATTTTGTACAAAAGGGCCTGGTGGGATATTATTTAATTTGGTCACTATACAGGAATCGTAAAAGCAGGCTAATGCGGCGTATGAGTGACTAATTTAAGGCTTGAAATTTAAATGTTGTCTAAATCTATGAACGAGAGTTAAATGAACAGGTTATAAATGTGGTAAGGAAAAACTTGATAAGCAACATCACATAATAATTTGAAAAAGTTTGTGAATCATCAATCACCATATCCTCTTGTAGTGTAAAAAGGTTAAAGGTTAAACAAAGATACGTAATGAGCTTTTTCTATGGTTTTACTGGTATTTGAAAAGGAGATTGTTTGAAAATCTTTGTAAGAGATGATATCAGTAAATTAGAATGTAAACGATATTTCTGCTGGAAAAAGAGAATGGTTTTGTGAGATATAGCGACTATTACAACGTACATCTTAGATAAGTAAGGTCCAAATAAATATAACTAACTACGTTGTGAAGAACTCGTAAGAAATCCTTGCAAATTGAACTTGTTATTTAAAATAAGTGTCTTGAAAAAAATTTATAAATTTATATAATGATCGTCCTTTTTAAGGAACGTGATTTTAATGTGAAAAAAAGTAATACATGACATATGTCAATGTCCTGTGATTTAGAGAGGAGTACGTTGGGCCTAAACAAACAAACAAACCACAGAAAACGAAAACAATGTCGGCCTTATCTCCGCTTTAACTATTAAAGAGCTTGGTTACTCAGACTGTGTGGGTGCTCAGTAGACAGCTTTAGCAGAATTTGCAAGCCTCAAATGTGTAATTCCCTCATAGTCAAAATAACCCCTGAAATAACTCAAATTAGGTGAGAATGGCTGTAAGCACTCAATTGTTATCATTATTGTTAATGAAAAATGAATTAAGTATGAATAATTTTACTTTAGTTGACCGAAACTCATCACCTCTTCTTGTAATTTCCAAATCGAGTTCGATGTTCAGCTCTTTTGTTTTGTTGCAATTATGTATTTTTATTTTATTGTTAATTTTTTCTTATACCATGACAACTCAGATATTAAAAGAAATGTTACTGTTTCTTGTTGTATTTTTGTTTGTTGCAAGAAACACCATTTTGACTTTTATTATCGCTTAATTTTTGCATAACACCCCTCTTAACAAGTTTAACGTAATAACACCAAAATTCAGTATAATTTCAATCTCTTTTTTACTAACCAAGGTTGTGCAAAATTGAATCTGCATAATTTAATTAAGTAAATTTTGGCCAACACAAAACAGAAAAAAAAAAGAATTTGTCATAAACTTGTTCATCTTTCTGTTATTTTCATGTTTAACAGAATTGTTTTTCTTTGTTTATTTTGTGTTGACATTTTTATAGGTAGTACATTATTTAGATAACAGTGATTTTTATTTTACATGCAAAATGTTTACACTTATGTCACTAATTGAATACATTTTGCAGAAGAAAAGTTAAATGCAATTTACTCCTAAAATTGTGGCTAAGTGAATTAACTGTTAAACGTTTAGATAAGAAGTCAAACGAATTGAGTTTTTTGAACCTTAAAACCACTCTCGGTGAAGTTGTTATCTAAACGAAAGCGCACGACGTTGACCCATCTCACGGTAAGGCTCCGTCATCATTACACTACCGCACAGTGGAACAAGTCATCAAAAAACCACAACAACAAAAAACAAAAACTGCCTTTTAAGAGCTTTTAAAAATGGAAACAAAATTGTGGAAATGTGTTGGTTTTCTTGTTAATTTTAAATCAAGACCAAGAAAAATTAAATTTGTTGAGTTGTAACCACAAATGTCACATTTCATGGTCCTTGATTCAAGCCTATATTTCAAAGACATCTCACCACTGTTTGTATTGTTTTTAAACAACATCAAATATTGTATCTTTCCATGAACTTGTTTCGGTTCTCTCTGGCGACTTTTCGGGGCCCAATTTGAAATTGAAATTGAAAATTCTTCCGCATTGTACATGAATAGCTTTGGGCTATGGAATGACGTTTGTCCAGGCACAGACCTCAAACCCAAATGTCTTTTGCATCCCATTATGTGATCTTTTCTATTGAAGTTTATGGAAATTGTTTTCCCTTCCGCGTACGCGGTCCGTGGACACATTGAAAGGCACATTTGGTGTTTATAAAATTGTACAATGTAGACTTGTAACGAAAAGATACTGGTTATTATATAACTTTAGGTTGGGTATCTTTTGGAGAAGCTAAGTCTGTTAAATTTTAACTTCATATCATCGTCGATTGATATTTTATCCTCCTCGTATTTCGGTTTTTTTTTCGGATGACGACGGATGGCAGCAGGTTTGCTTAACATTTATTGTAAAATAGAAATGAAAATGCAAAATATATGTCTTAATTTTTCAACAAAAAGATATTCACATTTTTGACGATGCTCTCGTTTCATTTATTTAAATTTTTTGCTAAAACACGATTATGGCTCGAGACAAAAAGATAATGATGATTATGTTTTTGTTTTTTTTTTTAGTTTTGTTTTGCGGTCAGAAAATTAAAAGTGTTTCTCTGTTGACAAATGCGAATTTGCATACAAATTGTTACTTGTGACAGCATTGTCAATTAAATTGTTAGATATTTGAAAATTAATTTATGACCAAACATAAATTCAAGGTTAGGCTGAATATTTTAAAAGAATATCGTATTGAGGCCGATATTCGATTTATTTTTATTTTTTTAAATAAGGTTTAATGACCGAAACACATAACAAAAATTTGAATAATTACACAGAGTTTTTGTGTCGTCCATTGTGTTGAAAGTAATTTTTTTTTTGTTGCAGAAATATTTGTTGGTTTATTTTTAAGTTCTTCAAAAGTCGAAAAGTCTGCAGACATTTTCAATTTGATAAAAAACTATTTCACCATTGTACAAATAATTACAATCTTTCTTTTGGTTTTAATTTAGCAGTAACCAAATTGAGACTTTACTCCAATTGAATTGAATTTGAATAAAATTGAAGTGGAGTGAATTGCATAAGAAGTGTCATTAAAAGTTAACAATAAATTTGGTCAGTATAATTTATTACCGAAAAATTAAATCATTTATCTTCTTTTTTTTTTTTCTTCATTTTTATTAATGTTTTCTCCTTTAGATAATCTTCGTAATTTAATTACATTTAAATGACATCACTTGAGTTTGGATATAAAAAAGTCAAAGTGATTTATTTAGGTTGATTTTAATGTGACAAAAATAAGAGCTGACCTTGAATTTTCTGCAGAATGTTACTTTAGTCGGTCAAAGATAATAACATGACATTTCTTATCAGATTACTTAAGAGGTTTCTTAAATATTTCTTTGAACGTGATTTTTTTTAAATTATTATTATTATGCTTAATTTTTTGGTGAGGTTTGGAATTTGTTTAATCATACATTTTGAAGACAGAAAAAATGTAGAATATTCAGGGTCAATTATAAAAAATAATACAAAAATACATAAGTAATTGAAAAACTTAAATTTAATATAATATTCAAAAAAATTGTATCCATAATTTTATATTATTTTTTTACAGCCCCTCAGATGGACGGTTTTCTAAAATTGACAAAGTTCAAGTCAAAGTCCTTCGTTTACCACAAAAAAAAACTCTTTCTGGGATGCCTAATTTTTGTTTAAGTTTATCAGTTTGAACTTCTAATTTACACAACTTAAACAAAATTATTTGTAAACGTGTCATGTAGTAAAAAACGTTAACATTAAATTGCATAATTCATCTGTAAAATATGATTTGAAGCTCAACTCAACTAAGTTAACTTAAGTCTTAACATTTCTTGTTGATGCAGCTAAAAAAAAAACTAGCATACTAACGAGACAAGAGTTGATTTGATATGCCTTGGGCAATTAGCTGTTGCACATTTCTAAGATTCATTCAAGTTAATATACGATCCGATGATGGTAGGTTTATGTAGCTTAACATTTGCAGCATTAATAAATTAAATACACACACATTTTTGTCAGATTACATGATCATATACGATAAATTTTATATTGAAACTACAATTAAATGTGAAACAAGTTGCATTTTTTTCAAATGCATAAATCAATATTCTAACCTTGCCAATATTAAATCTATTAAAAATTTGGCCCAAGATTAAAACTCACATTAAATCACAATAATTTTGTATAAGAAACAATGTATTATGCAGAAATATCTTAAGGACTTAATTTTTAATTTTAATACAAGACACAGAAGATATTTTCGTAAAACTATTTTACATCAGTTAAAATATATTTTTGTTTCTTTTATAGCCACATGTGAACTTTTGTTTTATAATTTTGTCGAATTTATTATATAACGCTAAAAAATTGAAAGGCAAACAAATTATGAAGCATCTAAAAGATGATTTGCAAACCGCAATATTTTATTGCAAAAGTTCGAGCAATCATAAAAAATAGTAATAAAAAATATGCTTACTAATGGCAACCAGGTTTTTATGATTTGCGGATTACAACTGAAATAATAATTGATAGTAGTTATGAACTTCGCATCATATCTTCTAATTAATCATTAATTAGGTATTTCAATTTAATTGCATCTCTAATCTTGTTTTTTGTTTTGTATTACAGTAGTTTTTTGCTTTAGATGTTTATTCGCGGTATTGCAGAGTGGTACATCAATAGATTGTTAGTTGCTTTTCTTTTTAAGAGGTTAAATAGTTTGAAAAATGATTTGATAACCACTCAATTTGGGAATGGTTACAAATATATTTAAATAAGTTTCCAAAGAAGTATGTACATAGTTAAACCTTAGAACTGCATGATCAAGGTTTAAGACAATACCCTGCTATGGCTTAATTCCTATTTGAAGTCATATGCCCGCATTTCAGTGTTCTTGACAACAAAATGACAATCACAAAAGTTCATTAGGTGCTCAAAAGTATTATTTATTTACTAAATTAGTTGAAGTCTGTCTAGACAGTTTTAAAGTGTGCATTTTATTAAAAGATATTTTGTATCTTATTTATGGACTTCAAATCGATAATAAAAACTAATTTTTGTTTCAGTAATTGCGTTTTTTTTTATACATTGCTCTGACTTTTTTGTCAAAGTCAGAAGATTTTTAAGTTAACTTAGTTATGCAACCGTGATAGAAAGTCAATAAATTTCAGTAATTAGTTAACCTTGATTGACCATAGAATTTTAAAGTGCCTATCTTCAAGTCTTCTAACGACTTGAAAGAATATCATTTTAAGCAAAATTACACTTTGAGCGACCAATTAACAAGTTGACATTTGAAGATATTTAAAATCATTTTAATTCCAGGTTCTCGAGAGCCTGAAAGAAAATAATCAACAAATAAAAATCCTTTAACCTCCTTTTAATTTTGTGTCATGTATTAACCAATAAAATTTGAAAGTTCCAAAGGTAACCGCCACTCAGGTAAGTGTTAGCCTTGGTCATCTTTCAACTTCAGTTTGCCTTGGAACATTTGACATTTTAACAATGTTTTGTCCAAGCAATCAAATCAAAAGAAAATAATTTCTCATCGTATAAATGAAAAATGAAATTTGTGGTGTTCCTCAAGGTAGGTTATTCAGTCCCCTATTATACTCTTTTGTTAAAGAATTTAAAATGGAGTTGAATAACCTCCTGAATTTGTTCTGGCAGAGTAGATCAAAGCTTGAGTCTATAACCAAAAACGTAAAAATAGTTATTGATACAGTAATTCTAGTGTTAAAATGTAAAAATAATACCTCCAACATTTTTAACAATATTTTGTAAACAAGGAACTTGTGCAGTAAAAAATTTAACGGCAGTGAAAAAATTCTTATTTTAAAATACATATATTTTACCTTCACACAAATCTTTAAAAATCAAGGCTCTCCTCGGTAAAAACAAGTAAATTTATTCTATGTATTTAAATTTGTTTTTATTTTATTGCTTTCGCGAATCAAGTATACTCATTCAAATCCGCACGTTCCAAAAATGGTTTCTATCAACAACAACAATAAAACTACACACGATAATAATAAAAACCTGCACATGCGCAAACAATCTGATAAAATAAATAATGAAACAAAAATTCAATAATAATTCTTGTCTTCAATTATTCAATTTTATTACTTCCAACTTCGAATGTCTGCATTTTGAAATTGTTTTGTTGAATTGTTTATTCTTGTGCTTTCTTTATTATCGTATGTCCATAATTCAAATTATGGTAAGTACCCATAGTCTATAAAAATCATATTTAACATTGACTTTTAATTGCTATTTCATGTTAAAATCGAAGAAGTCAAATTTTAAGGTTCGCACGACAGCTCTTTTGTTTAGAAGGAATCAATTCAAAATAAACTTCGGATTAAGTTGAATAAAATGGAATTTAACGATTAAGTTATTTATTCGAATTGTGTTAAAAGCTCAATCGCTCAAATGAGCTTGCATATTCAAATACTCGACAAGATAAACTAAACTTCCGCAATTTTTCCACCAAAACAGTGGAAGAAAAAAAACATATTGTGCAATAGTTCACCACCAAAATTCCAACTCACCTTATTTTTATCTCTTTCAATCTCTGTTTTACAATGTTTCTCACTTTGTCTAGTGTTTTACGAGCCGAAACAAGAAAAAAAAAACTTGCACCAAATCTAGAAAAACACTCGTCAGATAAACTTGAAATCAAAACCCACCGAATTACAAAGAAAAAAAAAAAAAAACTCTACACTGTCAACAATTTGAACTTCATAGATCAATAAAACACCACACTGTACTAGTATAACACCTAATATAATTTATATGACTTTCAAAAATTACAAATTCAATATTGCCACATAATTATTAGTGTTTTTTTTTTTTTTTTGCCTGCTGATGAACAATAATAATAATTTGAAGATGCAACCAACAACTCTTGAGAAAGACCGCGTTCCGAAACTGACTCAGAAAAAGTGTAAACCTCGAAAATTGTACTGTTACCCAAGACCCTGGTCAGTGTCAATGATGGTGGTGATGATGATGAGGAGGAGGAACGACCGACCGACGACGACAGTCGCAGTCGTTCGAAATCGAAAGTTTTACATGCACATACATAACTGTTAGCCGGCGGGCGGTGGCGGCGACGACGGTGAAGAGTGCGACGAAGAAGAGCATTTACGTTGATTGTACAAAAAGTAAATACGAAAATAAATCGATGGGTAAACGCCATCGCCACCGACCGCCAGCTACGTACGAGCGTATCGAAGAAGAGGCGTTGAAGTTGCGTCTGCATTCGTTATCATATAGCATGAACCGGTGGTGCCAGTGCGGGACTCAAACTCAATGATTTCCAATACGAAATTACATGGAAGAAGAAATCCGAACGAATACGGAATACGCTATTGTTGTAGCTTCTTCTGGCTTCTGAGTTTCACTTGCTTCATTATTGCCCTTGCCTTTCCTTATGCTCATTCTTCCACTTTCGCTGCAACCATTTTTATTTTGTGTTTTGTTTTCTTCGAAAAATGCAGCACAGATCAATAAAAAAAAAAAACTAACACACTCACAAATGAATCGAATAAATATTTACATTTTATAGGCTTAAATTTAAGTTGTAACGGTAAAATGATGGACTATATAACAGTGAACTAAATCTCTACCATGTTGGCTTGTGGGCCGGTGGAGGTGGATGGGGATGCGATGAACTCGCCAATGCAGAAGTTGATGCCTGCGAAGAGCCCCCGGATGCACCAAGAGCTGCATTCAGCACCAAGCTCGTTACTCCACCCACCAAGGCCGATATGATCTGTTTGACAAACCCGAATGAGTCAGATCCGCCCATGGGATGTGCAGGCATGGCAGCTTCTCCCCCTTCCTCACCCGTTGTGCCTGCTCGGTTCTTGGCTTCCTGAAAGGTTCTCAGCAAGGTCTGAAGGAATACGAATGGCTTTGGAGGAAGATCATCGTCTTCGGGGTCCTAAAAAATAATACGAAACCTTTAAGCATTTGTATTTGGAATTTTTGTTTGAAAGTTTATGTGCAACCATCATACGCCCAAAAAATGAAAGTGCTTTCAAAAAAGTTAGTAATGTTAATGAAAGTGAGTATTTAGAAAAGAATTTATATGTACAGCGCTGAGAGATGCAACAATTGTCCCCAGGAGATTTCCAATGAACTTTCCATTGTTTATCTGAAATTAAAAACAAACATTTTTACAGTAAAAATAATTGAGTTACAATTTTGAAGGATCTTACTGCTCCACCACCGCCAGAGAGTCCGTCAAAAGCTGTGCCAACGTAATTACCCAAAACAGTTCCGAAATTTTTGTCACCCTTAAAAAGTTGAATTTTAAAAGTTTTTGTAATATTTTTATTTTTAAGACCTTACAGAAAGAAGTCCGGAAATTAAGGATGTTCCTGTACTGATAAGGGATTCTATGTCCAATCCTCCAGGCTAGAAATAGTTTTTTTTATATTTTATATTCTTTTCTTGTTATTGTTCAAAAATGTTTACTCCAAAAATCTGTGCTATGACACCTGTTAAGGCTCCTACCAGGGCACCAACGTCTGATCCTCCTTCACCCTTGAAATTAATATTTTTTTTTAATTATTAAAATGACCTTTTTTAGGATTTGAAAATATATGAATTGACTCACACCACTTAAACTTGCTATTAGACCCACTAGTCCCCCGCCTACTCCCCCACCGTCGTCATCATCACCAGCATCTTCATCAGATCCTTCTATTTGATTTGCTGTCTTATTACCGCCGTCGTTTGTATTGACTTCGAAACTCTTTTATTTGATTTATTTTTGTTGGATGAGAAAATGTTAAAAGAACATAGAATCTATTTACATTTGAACTAAGATAAATCTGAGTACACTCGTTTTTTTTTAAGTTTTTTGTGAAATTTACAGATTTTTAAATAAACTTTAAAATTTTGAAATTAACAAATTATTACGAGTTTTAAAATGAAAATTTGAAAAAATAAAAAAAGAAAGATTTGAATTTTGTGACAATTAAATTTCTATGATACCTAAAATGTTGTCCGAGAATTTAATTCAGAGGCCATCGGCTTTTGAACCGTTTCTTTAAAGGATTGCCAAAACATTTATTCGAAATTTATGTACATTTTGTAAAATTGAAGTTGAAACCATTTTTTTATCACTATATGTATTTTGTGCGGTTTTTCTTATAAAAACTAACGGAGTATTTTAAATTTTCAATTTGATATTTTACAGATGACAGAAATGTCTATTCTACTGACAAAGAGCTGCTGTCAAAATTAATATATACAATACATTTGACCTCTGTACACACTTAAATAATGAACTATGAACAATATCTTCATAAATATAAAAAAAATAAAATCCATAAATAAATTGGTTTTCATTTTGCCTTAAATTAAAAAATCAAGTTCGTATGATTAAATTGTGCATTTAATTTTATATAAGTTTTATATTTCCCATTCAATTAAGTTCCGTTAGCTAAAGAAAAGTCCAGTTTAAATCATAATTTAAATTTTTTCTTTGTTTTTATAAATTCACTACTTAACTGAATGTGAATAATAATTGATTTAAAGCAAATATTAATGTACAAATTTATTTCAATCCCTTCGTCTCGCATGGTGATTTCCAAGACTTGTCATAAATTGAATTTTTGAAGCTTACTTAAACTACAACAAGATTTTTTTGAGGGTTTTTATTGGTCTGAGTTAAAATCCTACTTCAAAATCACTCTATCAGGTCAGGTTTTTAAGATATCACTTTCGACTAAAACACCAAGAATTAGAATATCTGACCTTATGTAAATTCATAAGGTTTTTTTTTTCTTCAATTAAATTTTCTGATTAATTAATAATACCAATAAACATATTTCACACTTTCAATTTTAATACTGAATAAAATTGAATTTCCTAATTTGTATGAACTTTTCCATGCTATTTTTTTTAAATTTATTTAAGTTACATCAATATTATTTTTTTGTCCTAGAGATATTCAAGCTAAAAATCTATTCGTACCACTTTTTGAAGAATATTTAAATTTTAAAAAAATGGATAAATTACTAAAATACCACTTTAAAAAAAGAGACTCTCAGATTTATCCTCTTCACTTGTGATAA
The DNA here is from genome assembly GCA_905146935.1 of Scaeva pyrastri. Lineage (NCBI taxonomy): Eukaryota > Metazoa > Arthropoda > Insecta > Diptera > Syrphidae > Scaeva > Scaeva pyrastri. The sequence continues at coordinate 4,916,316 of LR989929.1, read as the reverse complement.
AATCATTAATAAAAGTTAGCACATTTATGTAGTTGTAAATAAATAAAATAACATCAACTCACTTCACTTGGATTAATACTCGCAGGATTGCTCACAATTTTCTCAGTTTCCTGTTCCGTGCTTTTTTCTGTCTCTATCAAATTATTTTCCACTTTATCCTTGAACGAAAAAAAAAAACACATCCTCAAAAACCATTAAATTCAATTGAACCTATCCGATAGAAATACCTCTGCAAAAAAATCCTTCAAATTATTATCCTGTTCAGTGTCTCGTTTCTTGTTGACCTTGATCATATCCAATTCCTTATTTTTTTCCAAATACTTCAAAGTGTCATCGATTTTCTTTATCACCTGCCTCTGAATATTCAGGACATGATCCAAAATGGCTGCTTTCAATCTTGGCATATCGATTTCGTTTTGATTTTGATTTTGAATTTTGATTTCTCTCTTTTTGCTTTTGTGTTCATCCAAGGTCTTTTGCAGCTCCCTTTTGTAATCCTTGACACTCAACGATTTGGTTGCCAAATCCATGGCACCTATCAAAATTTGCACAGCATTTCTATCTCGCTCAATTGTGTCCTGGATTTTTGTCACTTTGGGCAATGCCGATGTCTTATCCGATATATTTGTGTTCAGGATCAAATCGGTGACTAATGTTGTCAGATGTTTTTCCATTTCCTTTTCCGCTTTCAAGGCTCCGTTCAGAATTCCAATCGTCGTTATGGTTCTCAACTCGCGTCGCGTCATTTTCGGTTCAAGTTTCTTATAAGCCAACAGAGCTTTCAGATAATTCGGGTCGATTTTTATCCTGCTCGAGCGTCGCGGTGCCGCCGCCGCTGCCGCGGTAAGGACATTCACCAATCCGAATAGGAAAATGAATCTCAAGACCGTTCGATTCATAATCAACTTGGACAGATTAATCGTCTTGAAAAGACCTTCGGCCACTAAGCTGGCCATCTTCTTTGTCATCCAATATATCGCATTACACATTTTACGCCCGATGATTTGCTTATGTGACATTTTCCGATTTTCCATTGATCGGTTTGGAAATCAAAAGGCGTTTCCATGCATTCACTTGACATATGGACATACATATGTACATACTTATGATGGGGATTTTCTTCTTACAAATTGTTGTTATATTTGCTAAACGTCAAACTAAACGAGTACATCCGTTTTGACAGTTCATGTCAAATAAATACCGTTATAATGTTGCCCAATTCACAATTATGCAAATTAGCAATTTCGTATATCGTTTTGTTTGTGTCAAAAAAAAGTTTAAGCCACTAAAATATTCCAGCAGTAGCGGGACGCAGCGGTTCGCTGAACTCCATCATAGATCTGTAAATAGGTATGTCTGAGAAATAATATTTTGTAACGTCACTTAAGCGGAAAAGACTCTATAAGAAATCTAATGAAACTACAATCGGTTATGGTCGAATAAATTTTTCAGTTTCACTTAATTTTCATTCATTTTGTTCATTGTGTGTTTTTAATCATATTTCCATTGGAAAACGAGTATTAACTGAACATACTTGTGTGTTTGTATATTTTCCAATACAACAAAATTATGGAAAATCAAAATATAATTTATGATCAATTTTATATGTGATATGAGAACCAAAGGCAAAGTAGCTAACGTACTTATAAATTGCAGGTGCGGTCAAATGGATACTTAACTCTAAGTTAAAGTTTGTTTTAAGTTTACAACTCCAGAAAAAACGGAAAACCTCAAACAAATTAGAAGATATTAGAAGAATAGAACCATAAATCTTAAAACAACAATAGAACTAATCTATTTTTTTCCACGTCATGTAACATGAGTGTTCATAGTTAATATTTTTCTTTGGGAACTTAAATAAAATTGATTTATTGCACTTCCGTAAAATTAGAAGGGTCTTACAAAATTAAGAACTTAAGAATAAGACCTTAACCCACAGCTGACTCTAGGTCGGCATAGATAGGTACAATACCATTATAGATGAGTTCCAAGTATTTTTTGAACTCAAAAGAACCTTATAACACCGATTAAAAAAAAAAAAATTGGTAACATCTGATTTCTTTATAAATTGTTTTCAGGAAATTCGTTCATGGTTAGTTTTAAGAATACTTTTTTTAAGATATTTTTTAATAAATTTCCTTCAGTCCACAATCAACAAACCAATTTGGATGAATTTTCCTTGAATTTTTGCCTAAAACAAAAAATTAACAATTTCTTAAACTATATAAAAAAAAAAAAACATTAGCATCATATGACACACATAAACACACATAACGTGTATCGATTAAATCGATTATGCCCGATTATGTGATCGAAACTTTGATCGCGTTTGGTTTTTAATTTATTATATCATTTTAGCCAAACTTAATCTCATACATATTTTTAAATGTATTTTTATTGTTTATCTCAAAAAGGTAACACATTTTTATAATGATTGCATTTACCTTGAAAATTTGCACTAAATAAACATCAAGATATAAAAAAAAATCCAAAAATAGCTCCAAGATGTAGCTCGTATGTAAGTGAAAGTAAAGTTTAAAAAAAAAAAATAAAACAGACAAAAAGATGCAATCTTAATCCGAACAGCACACACACTCACCCATGAAATGTTGTGTTGATTAAAAAGATATCATTATTATAATTTACAATAAGCATACATGCATAATACGTCATGTGTAATGTAGATTAATACTCTTACTCATACACTTTCAACTTGTGCTCAATATTAAGTGTAAACTATTTTGACACCTTTCGTTGGACCAAAATTTGACCTTGTTTTAAAGATTTATTATCTTTATGTGTAGCATATAATTTTGATTCAGTGACACATTGACCTTCAGAGTCAATTTTGTTGTGGTTATTTTTAATCATGAATGAGCACAACAAAAATTTGCACAATTATATTGAAATTGGAAAAACATTTAGTATTTAGATTATTTTTGATTTATTTTAATTTTCTATTAAAATGTTCGCCACTATAAGGTCCTCATAAAAATCTAGAAACACTAAAGGAGACAAATTACAATTTCTGAATGAAAGAAAGAGAATCGTATACATAATCGAACCCTGAGGCACTCCACGAAAACAGAGTTCTTTTTTGAATAAATTATTGAAACGATTGTTATATACTTTTGATTTGTAAAGAATATAGTTAGGCGCGTTATTTCTTTGTAAAAAAAAATCAATCGATATACGATTTTAAGAGACTTGGATTAACAGGGTACCGCGTCAAGAAAGCAGCAACATACTCATGACCACAATGCAAGTCATCAATTCCCCATTTTATATCACAATTTTTATAGCACCATTTTGTACTTATAATATCATATCCATTAAGTTTGAAGTATTTACTTAACCCGTGTAGTTCGATTTAAATACTTGTATTTTGCATTAATGACTTCGCACTGACAAGTACAAAAGAAATACATTTAACCTTAGTAAATTCACCATTTCAGCATTCCCCAAAGGTACTTAAGGAAAAGGGCCGCATAATCTCAAACTCCGTCCCTGCTGGTAATTATCAATTAAAACTAAAATTATTTTCTTAAACTTATACGAGCTTATTAAAACATCCGAAACCTATTAACCTATCCACGAAAATATTTCATGTTATTTTTCAATTGATTTGTCATTATAAAAAATAATATTATTAAACGTTTTAAGCTTAAATTGTGTTTCAAATATTTGTAAACAAACATAAAGCCACAATTTTTATTAATTGATTCATGGTTGTGATAGTTTTTTTTTATTTTTATATCACATTCCATTAAAATAAGTCATGGTACCGTAAATATCTTTCTTGTTTGTACCTATCTTTATATGAACCGGGGCATGTTACATTGTAGACAGACAGAATAAAAACATCACAACAAACAAGTAAATTAATCCGAAATGCAATCTATGTAATTATGTAATAATATTTATACTTTTTATTGTTGACAAGATTGTATAATTTTTAAATAAAGTACCTTTTACTTTTTAAGCTTCAAGTTAAATTTAAGATTGAGGAACAGAATTTAAGGGATTAAAATTGATTAAAGGATCCTGATAAAAATCCAATTCAATAAGTCCAAGTCCTTGACAACTTTTCACCTCAAACTAGAAGTCTGTGACAGGTCAGCCTTGGTGCGACTCTTTCGGTCTCACATAAGCGTATTGGCTTGCAACAAGATTAAACTATAACCTTTTGATTTGATAGTAACACACATATACTAAGCCATAATTATGAATGTTGTTTAATTAAAAATAAAATGTAAAAAAAACCGGCGCCAGTAAATGTATAAAATTTTAACTATACTCTTAAACATAATTAAGGGTAATCAAAGTTTGTCTACAATAAAAAATTAACACAATTACAATTGTGTATGTTTTAAAAATTTACAACAGGTTCTTTTGCTGGTTGAATGGATGTAAGAAATTATGGTGTCTTAATTTGTTATGGTTTTATCAATGAAGTGTAACTTTCAGGTTTAAAACCGGATTAAAAATCAACCATTCATAACAATAATACTGTACACCTTATAACTTTGTAAGTGCAACTTAAATTACATTGTCTTTTTGAGCAAAGACAATATTTTTTATAATATAACTAAACTAGCTGCCCGGACAGACGTTGTTCTGTCATATATTCAACTTCCATTCTTCAAAGGCCCAAAGGGAAAGGCATTTCAAATCTAAAATGAAACACAATATTCTTACTCAATAAAAAAACGCATTTGATAATGAAAACAGTTTACTTCACTCAACAGAATTAAAATAGTTGTCAAAAATAGTCGTACGTACTCAATTTGCATTCTTGATAATGAAATTATTTTGCCATAACACAAATTATTCAACTTTGAATGGAATTGATTTTAATGATACAGCTGACAGTTCTCACAGTAACAGCTATTCGTTCGTGTGTTTAGCCATTTACTCGTTATTTTAAATCGCTTAAAAGATCCCATCACTATCTCGTTCGTTGATAGTGATAGGGTCTTTCAAGCGATTTAGACACAACAACTGACATTTTAGGTTATGTTTGCATTTGTTCGACGATTGTGTTATAACTGATATTGTCTTAATCTCTTAGTCTAGTATTCAAAAAATTACAGAAACAAAATCTTTCCCCAAAACCTTGATACCAAAAACACCTAACAGTGGCTCAGTGGTTTATAAAACAACTTCAAAATTTCACTTTCATTTTTTTGGAAAAAATTATTATTAATTGTGGGCGTTTAATGAAAGTACTTTAAGTAAATTACTAAATCAGTTAATAAGTTTCACCTTCAAGGATGGCAAATTGTTAAAATATACCAGAATTACATACCTTTCGAAACATTTTTAATTGATCTACCTACAATGAAATATAACATCACATTTCATTACATAGAAAATTCCAGACCCAAAGGTTCGAAAAATTGTGACTAAAATGTTTGCGATTTTATGGTTGAGCGATGACGAATGAAGACGTGACGAGTTCCATTAACCCAACCCTGACCTGACCCATCCAAGTCTCTGTTTTTATATTCTATTACTATTTTAATTAAAAAATTTAAACAAATACACACTAAAATTTATGCTTGAGCTTAGAGACATGTTGTTTACATTGAACTGAACATTTTTGATAATTTTTTTTTCTATTTTGAGTCAATAAAAATTGTGATTTAATTATTATTATCTGCGGAGCGGAAATGAATTTGGCATGACTTTATGCGTTTTTTTCGGTTATTGTCTTTTTAAGTTTGAGTTGAAAGGTTAAGGGTTTGAGTTTAAATTTATCTGTGCTTTTTTAACTTCCTAAAAAGTGACGCATGAAACTTGCCAGTTCGCATTTGCGTGTATTTTTTTTTTTTAATTATATGTCACTGGGAAATGTCATTTAAAACCAAGGTATAAAATACATTGACGAATAAACAGAATAATAGTTCGATTAAATGTGTAATTGGTAGTAGCCTTGTTGGCAACAAGTTATTGGTAATAACACACGAGCTATAAGTTTAAGTAGAACAATTCGTGTCAAAATGTCAGCAATGGAATTATGATCTGAAAACTTTTTTTTACGTTACTTTATTTATTACCAGATCAAGGGAGTAATTATTATTTAAACTTCTGAATAGAATTTTCTCACAGAAATATTATGACTAATATATTAATTATTGGTTTACACTTTAAGTGTTAGTAATTAAGACTTAAACGATTTTAACTTGATGTACAAGTTTTTGATTCATTTATTTTGTCAGAATGGAAGGTTTTTGTAAATTTAGAATCAATAATGTGTACTTTGAATAGATTCTATACGTAAATGTGATGCAAGATAATAAAAACTCGTTTTTTGCATTTATGTAAATTAAAACAAATCTATCAAATAATTAACTCAATTGTTGGAATAATTAACTCCGGAAATCTGTTGATGAGAATGGTTCTGATTTTTGGCTAGAGATTGGTCAACTTTTTTAAGTCAAATTTACTTAACCATACTTAAGGCTTTGATTAAAATTTTTAGTTATTTACAATTTAAGTTTAATCATAATGTTTTGAAAACGAAAAAGTCAATTTCTGTGTCACAATTATTAAGTGTTCCAATAAGGATGTTCTAACTTCCACAGTTGATAGATTTAACACTAACAAATGCTTAGTGAAATATATTTAAAAATAGAATAGATTTTAAAAGACATTAAAAACATAATTTATTAACATTTCGTACTTCAATACGTGAATCTTATTCTTTTACTAGAGCATTATATTAATTGGAAAATTTAATTCGAAATATTACGTATACGCCACAGTGCACGTTCTTTTTATTTTGTCTGTTCTCTTAAATTCAAGCATGGTATATGTGTATTTTATTGATCTTATCAAGTTTTTAGTAATTTTTAACAGTATTTGTTACTTTTGATTATAAGTTAACCATTTTTTTAGTACTAAAAACGAGTTCTTAATGATCAATAATGAATCTTGAGACTAAGAATATGATTTATAATAACAGAAATTTAAATTTATACATGAATATTATAAGTTTATAATTAACAGTAACCCTCAAGTTTCTACTATTAAAGGATTAAATTAACAAAATTATGAATTTATTTAAATAAATTCAAAGACAAAGATTTCCGTGATGTTTATACTCATGGAAGTACTTAAGAATTTGCATAATTTTTAGGAAGTTGAATCAGAATTATACTTATTCATCAGACACACATCAGGCCTATGACGAAAATTATGACCTCGATTTTTTTTCTATACAGAAATGTATTTTTGAAAAAGGAAACGCTAGCATTTAATTAAGCTAAAACCTTAATCTCAGCTATTTTAATAATTTTTGTTTGTTATATCAAACTCTAAAAATGTCAAAAACCATATTATATAAATTACATTTTTAATTTATTTAAAATTACTATCATAATCAATTATGCATCTTTTTTATTCTATGTGTTTGTATTTTAATTCCCTCGAATGATCGCGTAACTTAGCACAATAATCGCAATACATAGTCACAGTCAAGTCAGTCAATCTAAACCAGTTTTTAATGTGTGCACACATAAATCTACAGCACGGAAAATTTACACTACAAAGCCTTTTGCCTTACTTTTGCCCAAGAGTCCTCTGGCATCTGGCACATTGCATCCGATCCAATTTCCAGATCGAACATTGATCCTACCTCAACTCAATTATCAACCCTCCTTCAACCAGCTCAAATGTGTGTGGTGGTATGCCACCAAAAGAGGTGAAACCAGTCGCTCAGTGACAGTGAGTTCAGTGGTGTGATAAACCAACACTAACGTATTCGAGCTTTCAGTCTCACTCTCAAACTCACTTTCAATTTCGTTCGCGGAGTGAGATCGAAGCGGAATAAAAAGCTTTCGATTTCAACTACCAGACCACAAATTGAGCTGCTTCCGTTGTCTCTCCGAAGCTTAAACGAGTTTCTTTTTTGTTAACTCTCGCAATACCTAAGCCCAAGTCACAACACCTCGATTACACCACCCATTTTGCGAGGCGAGGCGTGGAGCAGAGGTTGGTAAAGTTTCCAACGAACTTCTGCCGTCTGGTGTGAACATTCCCAGTCGAAGTGTCGAACAAGGTAGACAATCGTTCAAACACACAATCAAACCTCATCCGTGCACAGTCTTGGCGCCCCCAGAAGCCACCGTTTCAAAAGTTGCAACTTTAGACCTTACTCACCAAACCAATTTTGTTTTCTTCTATTTTTGTGAACGTTGTGTGATAAAATATCACTAGTAATCAGTAGTTGGCCGAAGCGTACGGATTATAGCTGTTGTTCCCTCCATCTGTCGATATTTGTGACATCTCTTCATCGAAGCCGATACCTGACGACAGATATTGTACGTTTTTTTTTTGCCTTTTTTTTGTTTGTTTGTCAAGTCAAGTGCCAAAAATTTTAATTATACACTCGATAAGTCGATAAATTCAAGTCTCACCAACCGACCAATCGATCGATAATGCAGTTCAACTAATTTGTATAAATATTTGTTCAGCGATTCGTAAGATAAATTTTTTTTTTGTTGTCGGTACTTGTTAGCCAGTGGATTGTTTACATAAATCTCTTACGAAAGCCTTTCACTTATCACAAATTCAGATGAAAATCTTTGTGTGAAGAGAATCTTCTGATGTAAGATACATCTCCACTCAAGCTCTGGATAAACAATCTAAAGTCCAAGCAAATAGGATCGAAGTTTTTTCTTTGAAGTTCGTGCGGGGAAAACCGTGAAATCATTCGATTCGAACAGAGTACGAGTATAATATGCAGTGATGTGCCAATAGTATATATGTTTGCATAATTCAAGACCTCACTTCGATTGCGCTAATCACTAAAAAGACCCAAAATTGGCTTAAAGTAATTCATTCGAAGTATAAAAGATTAAAAAGTGTGCCATATAAAAGATACTTTTATATCTTTTGAATTTTGTTTCGTCTTTGTTTCTATCTTTGGCTGACGAAAATTTTAAAAATTAAAAAAAAAAAGTGAAAAGATTTTTGAATTTCTTGGCCAAGGTCTGTTTAAGTTTACATACGAAGGTCATAGAATGTAAAAAAGACTAAAAACGCCGGTATTTGTTAAATTTATGGATGAGAGATTGTTAATTATCGATGTCGATGTATATTTACATAATTTTTACAATTATTTTTTTCTATACAAATTTCCGAATAACGTAATAATTTTCTGTTACTTCTTTTATTTTTTTCTTTACAGAGTGGCATTTAGTTGTTTGTAAAGAAGATTTTTGGATTTAAATTAAATTGTGTTTTGAAAAAAGCAAACAAAAAATTAACCCAAGCACACAAACACCAACCAAAAAAACAAAATGAGACAACACACAGTTTTATTTGCCTGCTTATGCAGTACTATTGCCATTGTATCAGCCTTACCTCTGCCTGCCAGTAATCAGGAACTCGATGTGCTGCAGATTCCACTTAGCAATGGAAAGGTAAGTTATTATTTAATATAGGTATTAAAATTATGAGCTTTGGAACGAAACTGCACGATGTTTCAAATTTTAAAATATCTACTACTTAAAGTTGAAATTCCCCTAAAATTCAACTTGGTTCAAGAAAGTTCTTTCAATTTCAACCTCAACACTCCAAAAAAAGTGCTCCCTTCCAACCAAAAACTCAATTAATTTCTATGATGATCAGTTCATAGAGATCCAAGTAAAATCTTCGGACTGTTGCCCCTTTTTAGTACAGTCTTTATTATTTTACATTCCAAGTCCAAAGACGGTTGCTGTCTCGTAAAGTCAACTTCAATGACATTGATTGTTGAACTTCAACCCACTTTCAAACTTATTGTCTATCCAAAGTAGTTTTGACATTTAAAATACAATAGAAATGTCAAAATTGACATTTGATACATCATCCAATTCTGTTATCCGCTCTGTGTGATTATTTCTTACACGAACGCTTATTAGTTACTAAACAATTTAAATTTGAAGATTTTTAAATTTCCATGTGATTGTTTCTTAATTATAAATTGAATCTTAATTAAAATTGAATAATCATTCAGTTTGACTGTCAAAACTGCCAAAAACCTTGAAAGTTGTTTATATAACGGAAGTTGTTCTCATTTTACATTTAACTTACCACCGCTAAACAAGATTTTCTTGTATCTTATTATTTTTTTTTTTATTTAATCAACCCGGTTTTTCTTTTTTGATAAATTTATTTATTTATTCATGTTTTAACACTGGTCTCTTGAATAATTTATTTAACATAATATTATAAAATTTGTTATAATTTCAAGAAATCAGTTATACCGCTGGCAATAAGTAGATAAAATTTGCAAAACCTTGATCTGATTTTCTTAAATTTAATTTTTTTTTCTATGAATATATGAGTATATGTATAATAAAACTCCAGCCCATGTTTCATAGATTACTAAAATAAAATTTCATTAAGAGGCTTTCAGTTTTCTTAAAAGGGTTCTTGACCCCCTTTTTCTTGTTAATTTTGTAGCATCCGTCAAAACAAGCTTCTTAATCGATTGGTTATTTATAAGTTAGTTTCAAGAACTTACCAAAAAAGTAAAGCATTGTATCTTCTTTACTTTTTACCGGCTATATTATTTATGCTAACCTTCAAGAATTTTTAGTTTTGGTCGAGTTCAAAATTCATCAAATAATATCCGGTGTGCCTTAGGGTTCTGTTTTGTATCCTCTACATTTTCAAAGTTTTAATAATTATAACTTAAAAATTTTTTATACAATTATAATTCTGTGCCTCAGGGTTCCGCTCTATCTTCCATCCTTTATTTAACCACATCCGATGCTCCTCAATGCAACCTTGTCTTCTTTTAATTTTGTGTTCACATCTTAGTAAAACAAGAAGTTACAAATATGAAAATCACCCAAGAATAAACGATTTGCCTCAAGGTTCTGTTCTGTCTCCTATTCTTTTTTTGTCTAAAAATGGATGGATATTGAAAATTCAGATCATTTTTAAATCACTTGAAGCTGCTAAGAATACCTTTCAGTGCTTCTGAAGTCGATGTTTTTTACGTTATTCGAGACCAAAATCTTCCTGGTTCCTCTTGTAGTCGTATGGTATAAGGTTACCATGCCACTTAGGCTAATATGCTGATGGTAACATGAGGTCTTCTCTGAATATCTCATTAAAAAACCACAGTATTTATTTAACCTTAGTTCTGAAGCCATTTCATTGGTCCAAATTGTTCATCAAGGACTTCAAAGTGAATGTACGTAAAAAATGAACTATTTACAAATTTTCCATTGTCCAACAAAAGAAAAAACAAGTTTATTAGTGGAAAGATATTAAATAAACCTTTTAAATATAAATAAATTCACCAGATTATAAAATTAAGCAGGTCTGTATGTTCAGCTCTTATAAACAAGACAAGGTTCAGACTTTGTCTTAAAAGTTAAGATTACTCATACAGTTTACCAACTAGTAAAAAACAATAAAGGTACTACTATCTTTCTGTTGCTCTGATTTCATTCAAGGTCCCCTTTTTAATTGACTTATTTTCTTATACTCACACTTTTTTAAGGTGTTTTCTTCTTGTCAGGTTCAGGTTATTTTTTCTTTGGACTTTGAAGCCACCATCAGGTATCAAAAGGAAGCTTTTGAAATAAGAGACTATCAATTAATCATATAAAAATATTTTTTTGTACACTAACATTAATAGTTTCAAAAGTCCCACGACCTTTTGTGTCTTCCTTTCACATACCAACCTCACGTCACATCTCATCACCACATGTCACGTTATTGTGATTAAACCTGTCTTCTTTGGGTTGATTGGTTTTTAAGTTCGAAGATGTATAACTTACTTTTCAACATGTCTTTTCGGACGTTAAACTCTTCTGTCAAAATTGTGTTATAATCAACTTCTAGGTCACCTTTGGATCATACTACTTTTACTTAAAAAAAAAAACAACAACAACAAACCAATAAACGAAAGACCTCAAAAAACAACAAAAACAAAACTAAGAAAAAATACATATAAACTCATTACACCATGCCCACACTTTGGTTGTGTGTGATTGTGATTCATTTTGTTACCACCAGGTCTCTGATCACTTACATAACGGTCAGCTGCAATGTTTGACGTACGAGTACACATAATATAGACTAATCCAATATCCGATTTACTGACTGGTTTCAAATTCAATAGGCAAAAGAAAACGGGAAACTTACGAATTTAAGTTTTGTGTCAGTATTTTTAAAGTTTTCCTCTAATCTGAGTCAGTGTATAGATGTTTTTCAAGACAAGTTAATAATACAAACCGGATATACTTGCACTTATATCTGAAAAACAAAAAAACTAAATGGAAGGAAAGGCACACATCCCTGCTTCCGTCCGTGCACAGCGCCGCCGCCATAGTCACGTCCGTCGGTCGTCGGTTGACCAGCCACCATGTTGTTTTGTGGACATACCCCTGAAAAATAGTCTTCCATACTGCATTTTTTAGCCACCCCACTTAACGTCAGCAGCGGCACACGTTACGAAATTGCACAATTCGTTGTTTTTTTTCTCGATTTTTTGTTGTTGCCCCATTATAAACATAGCAACACGCTGCTGCTGCCGGCCACAAGTGAAAGTCTGACATAAAAATATATCAAACATAAAACAAACAAGAAACAACGTTGCAAGATGCGGATTTAGTATTATAAGAGTCTGATATCTTATCCAGAGGGCGCTGCTGTATCTTAGGTGACGAAAAACAAAACAAAGTGATTAAAAGGAAACAGAACAAATGTTAATTGTCAAAATAAAAATGCATCGTGAGGCAAACGACAAATCTCGTTTTGTCTTTTACCATGTTTTTTGGTGCATGAAAAGTCAAATAATTAAATATGAGTTTAAATGTGGTCTGGAACTAATCTTTTCACTGGCAAGAAGTTAAATTGTTCATAAGCATCGTACCTTTCAGAATTCTTAATACCACCTAAATTACTTTCTTTATATTTTTATAACTTACGAGTATGTGAGTTTACTAAAATATTTGTTATATGTATGTTTAAATCCGTCCCTGGACCACAGGAACAGTCTTAAGCAAAATAAATTCGTGTATAGGTAGTGGCAGATATAACTACTCTACCGACCGATCACCGATGCTTTAACGGTAATGTGCGTAAATACTTCATTGCGAATTTCGTACAGCGCGATACATTTAAGTAAGAGAGGCTATGTATATCTGCCTCAAGCTTATGCCAACTATTTGCAAACAAGTTATTTTAATCATACTTTTTGGTCAGGTTTTAAGTTTTCTTATACCAGCTAGCTTGCTTAGCAAGATCTCTATGGGCCACTAACGCACGCATATACTCGTACTTTGCGGCCTTTTAAGAAAGTTTAGCGTAAAATAAAAATAATATCAATCAAAGGTGAGGGAAGTCCTTAAGATTGAGTTGTAAATGCATTTTATTTTTATTTTTTTGTTGCTAACTGATCAGATTTTGATCGACCTAGTAAGCATTTAGACCAAAATAGGGTTAAGGTTGAGATAACTGGCTTTGATTTTTAATAAAACAGCAATTACTAAATGAGTAAAAGATATACTAAGCACTTTGTTTTAAATAAATCTCTCTCTTTATCCCAAATGGCAATTACAATAATTAAACAAGTGAAGGTTTAATTTAATTTACGAAATACCTTCAGTTTGTATGTAGGTACAAGTCTCGTACTATCTAATTAAAAACCAAATCGATTAAACCACATTCCTTCACACCCGTATGTGCGGTAGACAAATTGAACAAGTTAGTTTAAGTTTCAGTATGTTGCCGTTGCGTGTTGTTGATGATGAGTTTAAATAAAAGTGAATTTAATGGATATTGTGGTAGTAAAAATAAAATCGTTTGAACTTTTAATGGAAAAATACTACACACAAGAAATATTAAATTAAGTGGGTGGCTTAAGATTGAAATGATTTTACAACTCCAATAAATGTTGTCATAATTTGTGCTTTGATTGGAATTCAAAGCAAACTGGATTTTAAAACTCCAAGGGGGTATAAATAAAGAATCAGACTTAGTAGGATTGGAAGCTTGCAAAATATCAATCAATTAATGCAACTTTGAAAAACGCAGATAGCTGCATTTTCGAACTACATTACCGCAAATGACAAAAATGTTATCGATAACTTTAAGGGTAATTCAATTTATATAGTAATGGTGTTTTGTCGTTTTTTCCTTCAACATTTCCGCTCCTGTCTCCTGTTAACAAATATGGGTATTGTTTTCTCATTGTAAATCTACATAAGGTGTGAAATCAATGTGAAACCAAATAAAATGATAATTCCTGCAATGACTCTGCAGATTTCCTCTTGACGTCATTCGTTTTTTCAACTGTCATTAAAAGTTTGATGACTTACTTGAATATTTGCACAATAATCTATAAATAATCCTATGAAGAGCCATATCCACCACGCTATGGCATCGGACGCACATCCCTTTGCAAAATAAATTTTGGTTGGGCGCCAATTATTAATGACGTTTGGTGTCTTAGACATTGCGTAACAAAAAGGTAATTTAAGCATGAAGTCTTAGAGGGCACATTATAGTTTAAAAGCATATAGAGACAAACCAGACACCAGAGAAACCAAATGACTACAATTTTCGTGCTGGTTTTTATTTTCTTGTCTTTCGTCGTATAAATTAATGTATACGTACAATAGTAGTAATCAGTTAATAAGCATTCAACACAGCACTGTATTCATTTGAAAAGGCCGTAGTTGGTTGTTAGAAGGCGAAATTTTTGGTTTATTGCTTTTGGACGTGTTTAACAGCATAAGCTTCTCTGGAAAACAAAATTCGGAATTCCAAAAAAAAAAACAAAAAATTTCTTAACTTATCTTTTTGGTTTATTTGACAGGCGTTACAGTTAATCTGTGATTAAGGGGTTACTTTATTTTGAATGAAACACATACTTGTTTTAATTAATTTGTATTGGGTGACATGTTTTTAGTGATAAATCGAAAAATGTTGTGAAATAAAAAAAAAAATACACAACTTCATCTACTACATTCGGTTGGAATAAATACTTGACCTTAGTAGGCTTTTGCTCCTTAAAATCATCATCCTCACGAAGTTGTTAAAATTAAAAATGTACTGTTATCCGTCAGCTGTCATACACCATGACGACTCAAAAATCATCGTATTATTTAAGCAAACATCATATTTAGTATCTTACACAAAAGCAATAAAAACAAACATTAAATAAATTTATATGTATGTACATGCAAATTAATTTCATTGCCGCAAAAAGTTTGCAAAATAAATTTACATCAATCTGTTTACATTTATCAAACTGAATTAAAAAAAAAAAATTATATCACCAACAAAAAAAAAGAAGAAATATAACTTAAAAAACAATGAACAAATTGTCATCTTACGTCACAAAATTGGAGATCAATTAAAGACCACCAAAAGGTACTTGTTTCTTAATAATTACTCTGCACTCTTATTAGTTTCACTAGGAAGTTTAAAATCATCACGATATCAACATGTTGACAATAATTAAAATTAAATACTCTTATTTAATTGCAATGCACCAACAGCAACACGAAAAAATATATACATATATTTAAACAAGAGTTTGTATAATGACATAATTTTAAGTTCATTTAAATGTTACAACAGCATTTACATTGTTCAGATGGTTTAATTGTAATGATGACAAATTAATACGAAAGTTTATTTTTACACGGGAAAACTCGTTGCTGGAGATATTTCTGACCGGTGACAAGTAAGTTGCCCGCAACTTAAAATTGTTCGGAGTTGTCGGCAATAGCGTTATAATACATGAAAAAGTCATTTTAACAAATACATTGACCATAGTAACCGAAATATCCATTTTCTTACCATTTTCTGAAAATAAGAGTAACGGAAGTAAAAGTTAGAGTTGACCCAAAGAAAAATTTACAGTTGCTAACAATTAAGTTGAGTTGACTAAGTTGTTTTAAATTTACTGAGGCTTTGAAAATGTTGAAAATAAATAAAGTTAGTAAAACAAAAAAGTAGATTCATTCTTCCTCAGATATTTTTTTATCATATACCAACAAACTGGACCGAAATTGTTTCAAAAAGTTGCAAAAAATGTTTGTTATAATTAAATTAACATAAAACATAATCAAAATAGGGTCAACGAAAAATAAAAATCATTCAAATTTCGTCTAACAAGTTTTAATAAAATCAACATAATAGAAAATTATTATTCAAACAAGCTCAACCGCTTTTCGACAAAAAAAAAGTTGATTTTATATACAAACGACTAGTAGTTTATATGATTGGCACATCAATCCAAAATATCTATGAAATTAGTTATGTTTAATGAATTCCATATAACCAATATCTATACAAATTAATTCACACTCTAAAATCACATTACTTTGTTGTTGTGAATTGAATCACAACATATTGATAGATAGAAAAAAAAAATAACGTTAAACAGACAGCGAGTTCATTAAAATGCTTGACCTTAACCGACTTAAATTTCATAATCTTTTGAAAAATTTTAGTATATAATTAAAAAAACACCAATCTAACGTTAAAGATCTTCAATTGAATAATCATTAGAATATTCATTTCAAGAGTATCGATTAAATCTTCGAAAACTAAAAATCAATCGATAGATTTTTAAACTCTTATCGAACGAACGAGTAATGTTATATCAGATGCATTTTATTTGACGTTGATGTGCGTCGTGTCATCGTGTGTTGTCTGTCGGTGGTAATGAGGAGAAATTTGCCAGTCATTTTTATTTATTTTCCTTTATTCAGAAATAGAGAGAGAGGAACTCGTTACTTTGACAACGAACACTAACGAACGAACGTCATGGAAATTGCGCTGATGATGTGCCATTCTTCCGGGTTTTGAATTGCCTCTTGAGGAACTACTTCACCATGACCATGAATTTGAATGGAAGTGGGAATGTACTCGTAGAAGTTTCATATGCATAGTACCTCGCAGCCGGAATGGGGAAATAACCCAGAAAAGTGGTACAAGATCAGTGACAAATCTCTTACCGATGTGTGTTTTTTTTTTTAGTTTTGTTGATATAGAAGAGGCCCTGAAATAATTGCATAACAAATGTGGCAGTCAAGTTGAATGACTGTTTTATTCATTATTTATCTGTTTTAATTGATTGATCATTGATAGAGTTACCAAACCAAATTTGTTGAATCTTTTGATTTTTCGTTTGATAGTTCGATTGCATTTATTTGCATTTTCTGATTCAGATTTTTCATTCTTTTGAACTCTTGGAAGATTTAAGACTCCAAGTGAATTCAATTATTGCAATCTTTGAATTAAGTCGTTAATGATTTCCTTCACAAAAGATTGTGTTCTTTTACACATTTCATTTTCATTCACAATAATGGCGTTAAAGTTCCTTAAGGTTGCTACAGTAAACTTAAACTGATAATTTGTTAAAATCAACATGATGAAAATGTTGTTTCTATTCAGTGTTTTGACTTTGACAGTTTGTCAATTGGTTTAAGGGTACGTTCACAATGGGATCTCAAAATGTTCAAACTCTCAATTGAACTTTCACTTATTCAAATAAACCTGAGATCAGTTTGTAAACAGTTTAACTTCGAACCAGACCCTGGTAATTACTATCCTGAATTCCTGATTTATCGCATCTAACTCAAAAATAAACTTGATTTTAGCAGAAAACCCAAAATTTTAAATTAACCTTGTACCAGCTTTTGTTTGTTCATATACATATGTTTTGGGCTTAAAACTAGTTCTTTAGTCTTTACCCCGTTAGTTTAATTTATTTAGAATGCAATCAAAATTGTGTTTGTTTTTTTTTCCCACAGTAAGAAGTCATATTTATAATTAGATTTAATCAACAACAAAAAAATGCCAAATGACTTAATCTACTGTTATTAAAACATAAAGATCAAAAAATTATAAGGAAATATAATTGTTTAACCTCGGTGGACCTTAAGTAAGCTATAATCATTTTATTATTAAATTTAAAAGCTTTTAAAGTTCAGAGACCACCTCGACTAACTTCCTTCAATAAAAACGCTTATTTATATTTTGAGTCATAAAGTCTCACAGTGATGAACTGACAGAGTGAAAGTACGAGTACCTACCTAGTTGTGGTCTTCGACGTTTGATTGTAACGATAAGGCACGTGGACAGCTCTTACACCTTAAATGATTCACTCATTATTTTACCATCATCATCACGATCATCATTCCAACTTACAATGATGTCTGCATTATCTCATTCATCATTACCATCATCATCATTCAGCTGATAAGCACACTCTCGGTATAATTGTGTAATCATGATGATGGTTAAGCTGGATAAAGTTTAATTTCAAGCCTAGTTCGGAGGAAGCCTTAGTGCAGGCCTGATGTTGATGTTGATAATGATGGTACCATGCCGGAGTTTTATGGCTTCTCCCAGAGATCTGATGATTGAAAAAAAAAAAACTCAGTGGCTTCGGTCTACCTCTGGGGTAGGAGACGAGTCTTCCATATGCAACTTGCCACTTGCAGCATGGATGCGTGATCAGTCATCTGTCCTATAAGTTGATAGCAACAAAACATTTCGAATGCGGGAAATGAAAGAAGAAACACTAAGTATAAGTTGTGTGTTGACGGAACGAGTCTGTAGTTTTGTTTTTGTTTTTTTGTGTTGCCTCATTTGTGTTTTGGGCTCTGTTACACTTTTTTTGTATTTTAGTATTGTTATATTATTTTGCTGTTACTGTGCTGAAAAGTTAAGTAATTGTAAGTAATTTGAGTTTACCTGCTTCCATCACTATAACTGTGTTCGTTCTGCTGGTATGCTATTACATCAGTAAACTTTTTTTTCGGTCAAAAAGGTAGGCGGTTATATCAGCAAAAGTTATAACTACCAACGTTATTTTAAATAAAGCACACAAGTTAAATTTTGGAGAAAGGAAACCGGACTGAATGATACATTGAAAGGCGCACTGACCTTATTGGCAAAATGCAAACAAAAGAAAAGCGGTTTTTCCGTTAACAAAGATTTATTATCAAAATAGACTTTTGTCTGATATTAATAATTTAAGAGGTATATATGTATTTTATAGTTGTTGTTGTGGTGAGACTTATTATCTATTGTTGTATATTATTTTGAACAATATAAGGACATTTGGTTACTATTTTTAGTTATCAGTGTTGAGTTTTGTAGCAGATATACTGCATAAACTCTAATAAACGAAAGAGTTGATGTCCAAACTTGGTATATATATTTTCAATAGTTCATTAATCATTTGTTGGTATACAAATATAAAAAATCAAAAGAGTAACAATGAAAAAAGGAACTCAAAATCAACTCTACTTTTTGAGTCAGTAATATTGTTAACAAATAAAGGTAAAAACTTGGAAAAAAACTATACATTTTGTATAATTATGTTTTATTTTGTACAGGTGTTTATGAATGGCGCATTTTTCTTGTTCAAGCTATGTTAATATTAATTCCATACATGCAATAAATTAGTTTATTTAATTTTGTTTATGCTAAAGCAATTATTAATAATGTTTTAAGTAAAATCAAATGTATTTTTCAAATTAAATAACAGAATTGATTGATATGCATAATTCATATTTAATCAGTAACTATTTTGTATTCCGATATTAATTTAAAAAAAAATCAACTAATTTTGGTTGGTTGATTAGGCAATTAATCAATAATTTTTGGATAAATTTGTTTATTTATGCTTAGCTTTGGCCGTGAAATAATTAAATAGAATTATAATTATATAAATAAAGACTTTTGTTTTTTTGTATATACCTAAATGATTAAATGTTAGATCCATAGCGCATTTTAAAAGTGTGTTTTTTTAACCCTACCATGAGGAATATTTGTTGCTACTACTTAAATATGTACAAAATAATTTTTCTTACAATGAAAATTTCAAGTTTCGGTTTTTATTTTGCCTGGAATATTCGTTTTCTTAAAATGGACATATTTATTGTGAGTATCCAATCTCCAGTCAACAATTCACAATTGTCAAAAAGATTGAAGTTCAATTATTTTAATATTCTTAATGTTAAAAATTTAACATCATAATCTCAGTTTTTGTACTAAGATTTTTTATAATAATTTTTAAGTCATATTTTAAAGGACCACATCATTCCGAATCCTCTTTTTTTCAAAAAAATTAATAATTCACAATAACAATTAACAAATTTTATTTGATTTATTTCTTTACAGGAATTAGATGTACTCACATTAGGAACTGCCGAAGAATTAGCTGAAAGAAATAAGAGAACAGTCGGTCTATTGAGAGATCTCTTCCCAGACATCACAAAGGTAATGAATTCATAAAAAAAAAAAAAAAAAAAAAAAAAACATATACTTATAACACTGATTGCATATTTAAGTAGCATATTTAAAGCTAAATAATTTTAAACAAAAAAGAATCTCTCATTGAATACCTAATTAGGTTATTTCGTAAATCACCTTTAGAGGTATACATAAATGAAATACCTACCTATACTCGTACATTATGCTTTTTATTAATTCTAAATGTGTAGACAAAAAAAATGATATTCAAAAAAAATAACAAAAATTATATTTTATTATTCATCTGCTATAATAGTTGAATGTTTTATTTGTTTTATTTTAATGCCCGGTTTATGCAAAGAAAAACTAGTCAAATGTCTATTTTAAAAATGTAGTATAAAATGCGAATTATTGTTATAATTTAAATTTAAAACATTCAATACTTGCTTCCTAATCGTAATTATTTTGTTTGCTCTTTACTCAATCGTTAGCTAGTAACGTTCTTAATATTTTAAGTTGTTTTGACAGTTCATTCAAGTTATTCATATCGATCAAATATTTTGACATCAAATGTCAAAAATAAATTTATTACTTAAATATAAACGGTTTTTTCATGTTATATGTATTATGATTCTAAAATTTATAAGATCCGTTCCGAGTTTTAAAAACTCATAACTGGACATTATGAAACCGGGCATTAGTTTTAGCATCTTTCAAACATAATACTCATTCACATCCTCGTTTATAGCATTCTTATTCGCGTCAGCTACTACCAGCTAAGATGTCAATTGTGATTGTCTGTCATTGATACGTTGCATTTAGCTATTCTGAGAGCTGTCATCAGCCTTACAGTTCCTGAACAAAGATTCTATAATGCAATCTTATTCAATTAAAGTGCATACGCATACCAGACATAACATTGCAATCATAAATTTAATTAGCAATGCAAAAGTGCTACGTTCATTGATTCATTATAAAAAAAAACCTCAATAAAAGCCACCCCTTAAGTTTTTTTTTTAAATTTTTAAACCGCATGCTCTACTTCATCTAAGCATTCCAACGATCTTCATTTTGAGATCAATTTCAGATTTGGTTTGTGAGTGATTTTTTTATATAGTTTTTATAATTTTGTAAAAAGTAAAAGGTTGCTCGCCTTGCGTTGCGCTGCAAATGTTGTTGTGAGCTAGCACGTTACGATGGTAATTTATTGCACGCAACATCTTAGATTACCTTTTCCTATACCGGTTGGTCATCAAGAGCGTATCATGGCATAACAATAATTATTACGTTACCGTAGCGTAGCGTCGTCGTCTGTCGGTCGTCGTAATCGTCCACAGAGTCCACTTCTGTCATGTTATATTTGTCAGATAAATAAAACCTGCAAGGCAACAATTAACCAACAATAACAATCCAAGAAGAAGTCAAACGAAAGTGTGTCGACTCTTTGGACCATTTTAAACATTTAAAATCTGACACTTTTATGACACCTGAGAGAATTGGCACGACAGAGTAATTGTTATGTCTTATGCATGCATTGCGTACGAGAATGTATATTATGCATTTATTTGAGTGCGAGAGCAATAAACTTGCAACAACCTCATAACTGTTTGTGCAACTTTGATAGTTTAATTTTTGCGAATTATTTTTTTTTTTTTTGATATGTTAAGACTTAAAGGTAAAGTGAGACTACCAAAATGGCCGCATTGAACTGTCACTTTAATCCGCTATGCATGTGACACATGACATATTTTTGCATTACTTATTATTACCTACCAGCATTTAAATTATGCATTGTAGTTCCAGAATTCAGACAGAAGGTCACCACTGAGACTAATAATTTTAATGCTTAAATTGTTTTTAATGATATGACATTTTGGCATCCGAAAGGATGGTAATGACTTATGTCAAAATTATTGTCAAATTAATTAGAATTGTGTTCTACCCATATGATGGTGCGTTGAGTACAAAGAGATAACAGTTGACAGAAAAAGATTCGAGAAGTCATTGTTTTCTGAAAACAGAGTAAATCACTAGACTTTGACATTTGGATCACTTATTAACTGTCATTAACTTGTTAGTTTCACTTTTTTTCTAGATATTTAACTTAACAACCTTTTAAGCATAGACTGACATATGTGACATTTTTTGATATTTTTATAATTATTGTGCGCATAAGATATTCAAATCCCGTTATTAAATCAAATCAATTACAAAGGGAACAAAAATAACTGCATCCGCATGAAAATTTCATTTGATAAAACCAAAAATATTATATTTTCATTTGTTCGGCAAGTATCATTTTGCATGATTTGTTTTCTAAGTTTCGTGCAACTATTTTAATATTTTGCCTGCCATAAACGTTGACTAATTTGATTTCGAATCCTCATTGCATAACACTCATTCTTAACTCAAAATCAAAAAAAAATAATAAAGTAAAAAAATGAAACAATAAATCAACTCAGCTAAAATTTGAAATCGCTGCTAACTTTTTCGTATAGCAAATCGACGATCAAGCAAATCGTATCATTTCGAAACTTCTACGCGCCCTTGGGCCAACAGTATTGCGTACGGCCATTCAAGGCAATAGTGCCAATCGGGCACGTAGTGATTTTGACGCCGACTTTGATGATGACGACGATGATAGCAGTTCCAGTTCAGGCAGCAGTTCCTCTTCGGGTACAAAAGTTTCAATTGAATTACCCACATTTAGCCCCGAAGATAGCAGTGAAGATACCGATACCACAACACCATCAACGAGTTCTGCTGCAGCAAATAATGACAATGTGAGTTCAACATCGCAGTGGAATAATGTCACATTGTCTGCGATCGAATCATCAACACTTCCGGCAGCGTTGTTGACGTCTACTTCGCAGCCGACAGGTGTTAATGATGCGCAGATCATCTCAATAATCGAAAATATTAATCGTATACTTAATTCTACAAATTATTTCATTACAAGTAGAAATAACACCGCTACACCATCAATCATCACCACCACCACCAACAACAACAACAACAACTCCGCTCCATTATTTCCGAACACAACCAACAACAGTAACAACATTTACACAACAGACAAACAAGCGCGTAATGAAATCGAAGAGGATCAGCAATCATAAAGAAAAAAGAAAAAAAAGAAAGAACAAAATAACGCCGACTCAATACATTGCCATTGTTTCAATTTGACATTTTGATTTGAAAATAACACTGCCAAAACCGTCATCTGTCAAAACATTGTTTTTGAAAAATAAAACTCTCTTTCGCTTTTTGTTTCCTTCCTTTGTTTTAATTTATCATATTGTTATCAACAACACTGTCATTTGGTTATTCTTCTTGCATGATTGACAGTTTGTGTAACCTTGCATTTGACAGTGCTTTTGTCTTCATATTGCATGTTTGTATACTACTGTCATTTTTATTGAATGTACTCTATTGCAGTTATCTTTGTTTTATTTTTGGGGTTCTCTGGGCACATTTTGTTTCATAATTATTTGTTCTTTTTCTCTCTCTCTCTTTCTCTTTCATCAGTTTTATGTGTTAACGTTTTATCATTACATTTTTTAAATAATTTTTACTTTAACAAAACCATATTGTGTGTATGTATGTAATTTCTGTGTTTGTTATGCAGAAATGTGCGTAACTAACTGACATTTTACGCATGAAACTGACAAGTTTTAACACACTGTAAATGTTTTGAATCAAGTAACTATTTCATTTCATTGATCTCTATTGGCCAGCTGTCAAAAAATCAATAATTATTTGACACTGACAGCCGACTAATTAGGTAAAGGTATTGAAATTGTTATCTGATTTAAGACTTTCTTGTGTTGATTTAGGGAAAATTTCTATGCATAAGTCTCGATTTTCAAACATATTCAATTGAAACCAATGTTAGGACAATCATGACAAAAATCAATTTTATTATGAAAATGTCAAAAAAAACGTTATTGTATTTTCTCATTATATGCTTTCAAGAAAAAAAAAAAAGAAGTAAAATTAGTTAAAAATGCAATAGCCAATATTTTTTGACATTTTCATATTTTTTTAAAACTTTTTCCATCATTTGAAAAAGATTAAAACCAATACTAAATTTAAGTTAAACAAAAATTATTACAATTGGCAAAATTCATTAATATCATGCTTTATTTTTATTTTTTTCTTTCTTTCTATTTCCACTGTTTACCACACATAAAAACAAAATCGGAACAAAACGTTTATGAATTTTGAATATAATCAAAAACTCAAAAAATCATTTGCACAAATTAAATTCCCGATGACACTATTTTTGCTATTACATTCCTGTTCGTTTTTTTTTCTTTAAATTCATATCCCATCCAATTAAACTCAACACAATTTTCACCTTTCTCATATCTTATTTCCCAAAACACTTCTTTATTACACCACCTTTTTTAAAATCATTCATAATTTTGTAAATTCATAAAAACACAATCTCCTTCAACTATAAAACAAAACGAAAAAAAAAAAATAAACAAAAAACGCATGATTGACACCCTCCCCCTGTCGGCGATAAATGTAAACAAAACAACAACAAAAACAAACAGCAATCCGGCGATGGAGCGTCATTTGATTTAGAAGCGTTAAATAAGCAATTGGAGGAGACAATTCGTGTTGCACGACAAGCTAATGCAGCAGCAGCTGAAGGTGCCGATGCAGAACAAAAATTGACATCTACCAATGAAGTTCAAACTAGCAGCGTCAGCAACGATCAACAAACCGCTGAATCAAAGTCACCGGCTCTTGATGATCTTAATTTGGACTCGAACGAAGATGCCGCCGACATTGATGACCGCAATAAGAGGTGAGTTAAGAATAATTAAATTTGTCGGAATAGTTTTTAAAAATATAGATTTTGAATTTTTTTCATTTTTAGATTTTTGGCTTTCGGTGGACAAGTAGCAAATGGCGGAGGTGATCCTGGTAACAAGGGAAACTCTGGAAATTTCTTGTTTGACATCGTAAGAGTAAGTAAATTATCAGGAATTTATACTATTATGAATTTTATTTTCATTACCAAACCACAATGTGAAGCTGTAATAAAATACGCCCGTATTTGGCCACCAACGTAAAATGGCGCCCGAGCAAAAGACTGTAGAAATTTAGATTATCAATTACCTATGTATGTCACCACAGCCCTTCATGTGAAAGCCAAGTTAAAGTTTCGCTTATAAAATTTAATTGATATATCTTAGACATCTGAGTTTCTACATGTATATAATTGTATATGTACCACTTTAACATATCATAGCAATGGCTTAAAAATAGTAGTTTTAGTATTATTTGTATACTATTTTACCTTTGGCCTGTTTCTTTTATTTAATACTTTCTTACACAGTATGGTCGAATCTTATTAAAAGCCACTTCTATTATCTTAAAGCATGCAAGTATTTCATTATAACCTGTTAAATGGCGCCCGGACAAATTTGTCATCAGACACGATAAAGATCCATATTGTATGAATATATTGATAATTTTAGTTATTTGCTTTCTTACCTTATTTTTTAAAAGGTTTTATAATAACAATGGTATCTAAAACTCTTTTGCTCTTAACATGGAAGTGTTAAAAACTCGTCAAAGTTTTTTTCCTTTTATATAAGTTTTAATTTAATATATTTTCACTTTTTGCTTGACAGTTATTCGGAGGAAGTGTACAAACCCAGACTGGTGATCAAGCAGCTAATGCACCAAGCAGTAGCAGCAGTACAGATGACTCTACCGACAGCAACGACACCGATGGTTCAAGAACTGCCGATGGCTACTCCGAAGGTATTCCCGGACCTGTAACAAGGTTGGTTGTCCTCGCTAACCGTGGCCTGGCCAATCTTATTCAAGACTTGATTCTTGTAAGTTCGAAGTGAAATATCTTTGAATTTCTTCCCTCTTTATAATATCTTCCTTTTTTATAGCGCATTGCTGCAACAAGCGAACGTTTAGTGAACTTCAAGGCACGACTTATCACAGCACTTATTTAAGTCGGTATTATGAAATTGTCTGGCGTTTTTAAAAACCAAACTAATTTGCGGCATATGTCCTATCGTGCCAAATTTTATTTAAAAAAGAAAAAATATGATCAAAACTCTACAACGAAACACTTTTATACATTATATAAACTCGAAAACACTTTTATAAACAAAAACAAAAACACTAATTTATTTATAACTAATTCGTTGTTTAGCTTCATAATTTTCTTTTACAAATTCTTTGCCTTCTTTTAACTTCTTCTTTGGCTAAGCCTGAATCTGTTCATCGAAGGATTACCAATCACTCTTTATGGTAACCTGATAAACTCTCAACTTAAAAGCTTTAAACTTTAACCCGCTTTGTACTCATTTTTTAACATATCGCTTTAAATATTCTCTTCAACCTTTATTCTTCTTCCCCTTTTCTACAGTATCTACAAACAATTGTAAATATTTTTATTGACTGTGGTGTATTTCTTTTATTTTACGTTTTTATTTTGTTGTTTTATTTTAATTATTTTTATATTTAAACTTATTGAGGCTGGTTTGAAACCCCTATTTTTTCCCTTCTCAATAAACTCTGATGGTAGTCAAAGTCACTAAAAAAAAAATTATAAATATGTATAAAAAATAAAATTGTTTTTTGTTATTAAATAAAAATACTTGTTAGAAAGAGACAGAAAGCTGATCCTTGCTTATTTCGTCGGAGAGGTCTGTTACCTACATATTTTGTAAATGTTTATAATATTACATCTTTTTTTTGTTTTATTTTAATGGAGCATTAAGTTAAATGATATATTAAAACATAAAAAAAACAAACGGAAAAATGTGAAATTATTATTTTATACATGTTTTATAAATAATATTTAAGCTTTAGTTTTTAACAATGTGGATTAAAATACAAAATTGTATATTAATTTTATACCAATTGTTGTTGTTTGTTTTTTTTTTCAAATTTGAACTTTTACTTTTTTTTCTTAACAATTATGATTTTACGAAGACAAAAATATCCCTGTATGATATTTATTTGCATGTGCATCAATCCCGCGGGCTTTTATATTCTTAAGATTTTAATGGTTTTTTAGTTGAATTTTGGTAAAAATGGAAAACAAATCACAATCCTTAATCGAATGTGTTGTTTAGAAATAAAAGCGAAACTCACACAAAATTTGATATACAAATAATGTTACATCATTTACATACATTTTACGGCTTATTTTAAGTAAAATGATACAAAATGAATATAAAGAAAGAATTTAGGAAAAAAATACAAAATATTAGTTTTATCTTATTAAATTGTTATAAGATTTAAAGATAAAATGTAAATAAATAATTAGATCTTACATATGTGTTAGTTTTTTCTTTTTTGTTTTATTTATTATTTTTTAATTAATTATTTAATTATTTGAATTACCGCGAGTTTGATGATCGAGTCGAACAAATACTGTAACTGACTGACTTACTAACTAACAGAATCTTGTGAACTCGCACAAAGGTAGGCCCAAAAATTGGCTATTTTTGATTTAAGGGTTATTGTATCCGCCTACTTTTATTGTAACACTGCAAACCAAACACAAGTTTGACAGAATTTTTTTTTTCTAATATTCTTTGGTAACATCATAACAATGGCGTTAACATACCACCTGTCAAAACTCTGCTCTGCTGTCTGTTCTTGGAATAAATTAAATTAGAACTGTTTCCTTTTTTATTTTTAACACCTTTATTACTTTAGATGTATTCGTATAAAAATTTTAATATTAGACATAATATATTGTATGTGCTTATGTATATTTAAATTTTGTATGCATAAGCCCTGATAATGATTTAATGTTGTATATTGTTCCCCAATTCTGCTCAAGCACATTATAATGCATTATTATGTACGTCTAATTTTAAATGCCAATGTAAACTAAATCACCAAGCGACATTTTTCCCGATTTTCGTAGTCCCAAATGAACGCCCATAACTGGGGTTTTACCATATCTAGAAAATTGTCTATAACCCTTAAGTGTATTCAAAGGGTTACCATCTGGACTCCTTTGAGCTGTCTCTGGATCAACATTTGTAAAAATGCATCTGAAAAGAAAAATATTTCCGATTAAGGTTTAATATTGTTTAAAGCTTTAAAAAGTCTTACCTTGTGCATGGTTTGTTAGTTCTAAATATGACTTCATCGCCAATTTTAACCCACTTCCAATTGTCCTCTTCAAATGCACCCGGACCCTTGACAAGGAAATTTGGCCTGAAATTCAAAACTGAGACTGGATTTTCCAAACGGGTATTCAAGTCAGCTATGGAACTCTCGTTTAACAGCATAAAACTTGTGGCATCATGAAGAGCACCCTACAGTAAAATGTAAAACATTTAGTCTCAAAAACTATCATTTATAGAAAGTTCCTGAAGGTGTGTTTACTGTATCTTCCTTCAACATTGTGCTAAACATTTTATTAACAGGCTTAACATCTCGTGTAGCATGATCATGGGGATAGTACATCAATCGCAGGCCAAAATCTTCAGCCAGAATGTAGCGGGAGAACCATCGAGCAACTTCCTCGCCACAATCAACTGTCTTCACGGGTTGATCCCATACGCGAGTAGTAATCGGGGAAAGCTTCTTAAGTCTTTCGACATCAACTTCCACATCGATCATTCCGGGAGCAGAAAGTTTCATAATGTTATCCTGAAAACTGGGTTGTACTAGAACCATTTTCGGGTGTTGTCGTCCTGTGATGAATTCACCATTATTTGTCCTCACAACCATAAATATTCTAAAATTTAAAAAAGCTGCATCTGGTTATAAATTCGGGTGATTACAATCCAACAATGACTGTACCTATCACGCATCACATTGCTTTCAACGCCAATTTTTGAACAGTAAATGGAGTTGACCCGAACTGGACCACAAGATTTGACCGGATAGCAAATGAGGTCGGTTAATTCTCCCACTTTCTTCCATTCTTTTGGCGGGATGTAGTTGTCGCGATAGCGTCTGTAGAAGTATATTAACCCAGAAGCTGTAACCAGTCCCACTCCAGCCGCAATATAAATCGCAAGACGGGTTTTGTCGGCTCCTTGAATTAAATCTATCGAAATAATAAGTATTTATTAATACACCTACCAAATTTATATGGTATGTTATTAAAATTTAAACAATCTAAAACTAAAAATTAGAAATTATTTTGGGTGATATGACACTAATCTGTACTAATACATCGGTATTACTAATTACTAATTAGTAACAAGCTATAATATTGAGTTATAATTACGTTTTATAGGCACCCGGAAATGTAATTAGTGGGAGGCACTTCATCCACTGGTTCTACTTATCTTTGTATATTAATTATTTTACTTTTAAATGTCTGCAAACCGCCATCCTGAGCTTGCACTTAACTGTCACATGACATTGCTTTCATTTTTCTAAGTAGAGTTTTGCTTTATCTCTTTTCCATTTTTAATCATTCCCCACCACGTGCTCCACTTTAATTATTAAATTTACCATTGGTAAATTTTATTATTTCCCCAAAGGAAGTTATTGTAAATGGAATAATATTTTACTCTAAATACGACGTTTTTGACAGCCAGTGTTTCTCACACCTTAGCCTCTTTTTTCTATTTTTTATTTAAGATGCTGTTCATATTGAACTTTTTGGAAGAGATATATTTTGACATCTCATAATTTTTGATGACCTTTTAATAAAAGATAGAGAAATGGACACAGACTTTTCATTTTTTTATTGAGTGAGGGTGAAATAAAATAATGGAAAAATGAATCTCCTCAAAATAGTCAAATGTAAACACCGTATAATTTGTGTTTTATTGTGATAGCAATTTTATGAATGATTAATGGACACAATAAATCTTTCATCTCACAGTGCACAAACTCTAAAATTCATTCAAGATAACAACAAAATATTGAATCTTTTTTAATATTGTTCTTTTTATAAGGCAGGTATGTAAACAATTTAAAAAAAAAAGTAAAGAGGGCAACAATGAACATCACGCACATGGTACCTATTCACTCTTATCAACAAAAAAGAGAACATTATTTTTGTAAAACGCAAATTATTTCATCATGTTATTCTAATTTTTCTCTTCTAATTATTTTTAGAGACAAATACGCTTGCATTGCAACACTTTCTTAAACGTCATAAACATAATACAATTTTACGCAATCCAAAAAAACGTGTTTGTTTATTGTGTTTACTTTTCAGGAGGAGAAACTAATCAAACCTTTATTAAGTACAAATTAACACGTCTGGTTTTTACGCTCAATCAAAACATTTGAATTTTGTTTGAATCAAATCTAAGTAAAAATTTTGTAATGGTTTATAGCGCATGTCACTAGCGGAACAATGTGTCAATCGCCTATAGAGAACTCTTGAATCCCCATTCCCACATTATCACTGTCTGAAGTCTTTAATGTAAGTTAGTCTTCTATTCAAATAAAGTATGCAAACGAGTATACCCATTTAGAACAACAAATAAATCAATCGGTTCAATTTTTCGCAATATGGACAAAACTACTTGTCACGTTATCTAAACTCAACTCACATGTCATTACGAAACGATGCAATGGAGAATATAAATTTTAATTGTGTAAAACTTCAAATTTTAACAACAATATCACTATTTTTAATGAAACAAATAATGTTTTTTAATATTATTATAAAATTTATTTGAAACCACACCCGCAGCCGGTCTGCTTTGTTTTTAAGATTTCTATTATAAGTAAATTTCGTCTGCACTTTGGCTGATTTCAAGACCGGAATTTTTGTAGTTCCGGCAGCCGGCACTCTTTTATTTAAACTAACATCTAAGTTGAACCTTGTTATGTCTCCTCTTTCAAACGTGTTCTGTTTTCTGTATTTTGTATTCTGTTTCTATGTCGTATAAAAAGCACGGTTACCACTTGGAAAGAATTCTAAGATACATAAGACTTTTGAGAGTAACTTAGAATCAGGAAGACCTGCTACAAATTTTTATTACCTTTATAACTAATTTTTAAACTCTTAATTTACCCTAAAAAGATTGGCTTTCAGTTCAATGTCTTAAAGTTTTGACACACATGTGTACATTATGCATATTGGACATACCTATTGCTTGCTCAAACTTTTTCAAAAAATTATTTATTTTTTTAATAGTTTCATAGCTTTACATTTTATTTTTGTTTTGGTTTACATCGTGTTTAGTACAAAATTGGGACTAATCTTTCAACTTACTACAATAATGTTTTTATGTTCAATATTTTATATTTTTAAGAATTAGTGACTCTTCGAGTGCAGTCGCCTTTTTTCGCTCCGTGATTATTTTTTTCTTTAATCAATTCGTTTTTTTTTTAAACACTCCAATTAAATAAGTATTGCCCACAATTTATTCGACGCATACGACTTGTCTCTTTTTTTACTTAGCCTTGCACTTTTACCAAAAAAAAAATACTGTTCCTAAAATTCTATGTTGTTTTCTTTAAAGTTATCCCGAAAAACTCTCAGTGACTTGGTTCTTGTCGTCCTTTAACTTGACTCGTAAATTTTCTTAATTTATTTTCAACATATTATAATATTTAAAACAAAAAGTTTATGGATGGTATTTTGTTTTATTTTTAAAAATACTTGGCAACCATCAAATCCAAAACTCTCAATCTATCGTCATCGTCACGGAATCTTCTGAGCCACTCAAAACTCAAAAGTTCTTCCAATTAGACGATTGAGTGGTTTTGTGTTGTGGCTTGTGGTTTTTTAATATGTTTGCAGATTCTCTTGCTCTTCTGCAAACATTTTAAACAATAAAGAGAATAAACAGAAAAGAGAATACTATGAAAATAAAAAAAGAAAATATATTTAAAAAAGATACAGAAGAAATGAAAAAGAATATAATTTATTTCATTGTGTTCATATGACTACGAATACTTCATCACCCAGCTTAACTAAACCTTCCTTGTGTAGATTAAAATAGATTCCCATCTCTGGTTCAATCTGTCCTGGTTTCATTCGATATCTAGAAGAGATAATTTAGTTTGTTTATTAAAGATAAAATATTTCTGAATGCATGTGAATAATTTTTATGGAAATATGGATATGATTTGATTGTTACTTTTTAAGAGTTCTCAGAGGCTCAAAATCCGGATTACGTTCGCTTGTGAATGGATTGATGTTGGGCAGAACACAACGGTAACATGGTGCTTTATAGCGAAATGTTGCCTTATTTCCGATTCGCATCCATTTCCAGTTGTCTTCAGAAAATGCCGGAAGTTGAGTATTGTTTATCAGGAAGTTGCCACGAAATTGCCAGTGATGGACTGTGGTTAGGAGGCGGGCGTTTAAATCCTTAATCGATTCGTCGACTAAGACCATGTATGGATTTTGGTCCTAAATAAAAGTCGACAAAAATTTATTGATTGACTTTTATCAGACCGCGTGTCACCGAATTCTTACCAAATTTTTTCGAAATAGAATATTTCTCGAATTAACACACACGAACAATTTTAGCCCAGCCTCCTTTTTCAGCAAAAACCTAGAGAACCAATTTCCATAATACGAATCACATTCCACCAAAGGAATAGAAGAATTTCCAAAACGTTTTATAATTTCTTCACGTCCCTTCGACATGTGATGAATATTCAAAACCAAAGGTTCCATTCCAGGTGCAGTCACTTCGATCTCATCGATATCAATAAACTTTGATTTGATTTGCCACATCTCAGGCTTAGCTCCAGCACATAAAGGTTTATCATCTTCACCGACTAGAATCAATTGTCTATCTTCTAAACATCCACTTTTCAATCCATTTTTTTCGCATGATGCTTCTCTTAGTGCAATACCACTACACGATTTAATGGGGTATATTATAATTTCTGCCAAAGTTCCAACATATTGCCAATTGTCTTTCGGAGGTTCGTCTAATTCAAGATCACGGCAACGGCGACATCGAAATTTGTAGACAAAGTATAGAATGCTCCCAAAAATCGAAGCTCCTCCTAAAGCAAATACTAACCGAACACTTTTCATTGAATTGAAATCAATTATTGAAAGAGTAAATTGTTTGTAAATATAAATTACCTTCAATATCAGGGCCTTTGTTTTTTAAAGCTATAAATGCAATAAAAATTGATAATGGAAAATGTGCACATTTTGTTTTTTTTTTGTCTCAACACATTATCGACATGCTTGATAACTCATAAAGGCTTTGTATATAGACTTGGTAGACTCTTGTCAATGCAACTGATTTATGTAGTATATTTATTTTCGTTTAAAATTAAAAAATAATTAGGAGTAATTTTTTCGAATAATGGAAATGGAATCGAGATTGAACCTAGCTTTGACACTATATAAAGATTATTCGAGTCTAATGTGATATGTTGGTAACATTGAATTTTTGGATATTGAAAATTTTGACAAAAATTCCATTGTGTTTTGTGTTTAATGCAAGTTACTCGATATTTGAAATCTATCAAAAGGTCACATCACTATAAACGAGAGAGACAACACAACAATTGACATTTCCGATTAACGGTTACGTTGTTTATCATCTGCCCAGTAAATGAATAGTTTTCTAATAAATGTGTACTTTTCAAAACATTCTATATACAACTAAGGCAAAAAGTAGTCTTAATATAAATTATATGCATATTTCGAAATAACTTTTTTAAACGGTTGGCTGGAAAGTAAGTCAAGAATACTCTAACTGTCAAAATAAATTTCGTTGTGTCAAAATATCAGCTGATTATGTTTTTCCCTCAATTGAAAGCTTTGCTGAATATTCTGCTTAAGCTATAGATTAAAGATATTTCTTGTCAAGCTATAAATACTAATAATTATGTATTTAAAAAAAATGACTGTCAATGTTTTTTATAGAACTAAGTCCATCTTAGTTTTCAATTACTCATTTTAAAGTATGATTACTTAATATTATACTTTAAAAGTATACACGAAAAAAATGATTGATCTGGAAAACAGTGCACCATTTTTGTCGTTCTCAATAAAATTAATGATTCTTTTTTTACGAATCCAAGACTTGGCATTCAAGTCGCACGAATGTCGTGTTGAACAATATTCTATTTAATGCATTAAAAGCTGTTTTAATTTATTATTATTATATTTTCTAGCTAACATTTAATTTATAAAGGTGTGTCATCAAAGTTAGTCGCTTGAAAAGTGGTTATTAGCACCAAATTTATAATAATTTCTTATTTAATACAAACTTAATGATAACTAAATATTTTTTAAGTTTTACTACTCATAATTATGTTATTAAATATATAAATATTTATGAATATAGTTCGTCTGATTTATCTACAGTTTAATTATTCTTCACACTTCCAATGAAAGTTATATGTACATTTCATTCATTGTAATTAATTCATGCTCTTATTAAAACGAGTTATCATCACTATCTGCGAAAAAAAAAACATAAGCAATAAAGATATTTTAATTTAATTATCTAGATATTTTTTTCAGCAGTTTTAGGTTTTAGGTAACCAAACCACTCCATTGATTTGAGTTAGTCTCAATCCGGCAACGAAGAGCAAAACAAATTTAATGGCAAGTATGTGCATTATATAAGTCTTAACTTAGAAAATAAGTTTATTAATTTCAATCCTTTTCTAGGTTCCTTACAAATAAGACTTTTGGGAGCTGTGGGATTTGGACTTTTTGCATCGATTGCGTCCTATTTGTACTTCAAATACAAATTCATAATAAAAAAAGAACTTATACCAAAAAGATGGAAACAAGTTGGCACACTCGATGAGGTTAACTTCTTTCCCATAAAATCGTGTGCTCCAATTGCGTTAGATGAAGCTCTCTGTGAGAATCTTGGAATTCAAGACGCTGCCGACTCGGAGATTAAAGACAGAGCTTTGATGGTAATTGAGAAAGGTGGAGATGTAATAACGGCTCGAGGTTATCCGAAGATGCTTCTTGTGATTTCGAAAATTGTTGGTCCCTCAAAACTCATTATAACTGCCCCCGGAATGCAGGCTTTGCACTTTGATAATGCCACACTTACGAATAGTGATAAATTTACAAAGGCAGAAATCTACGGTCATTCTGCAGTTGTCAAGGACTGCGGGGATGAGTGTAACACTTGGTTCTCGACTTTTATTCTTGGTAAACCAGACGGTCTTCTTTTGGTCTACTATCCATATGTTGATCCAACTAGACCGGTTGCTGACGTATTTCATAATGGAATATTTTCAAAAATGGACACGGTATAGAAATTGTTTCTATTTGGTTAGTAAAAGTAGTAGGTAAAAATGTTTATTATTTTTTTCAGGGAACTTTCCAGGATGTTTCAAGTTATCATCTTATTAATAATGCGTCCGTGAATGATCTTAATTCCCGCCTAGTGAACAAGGTTGTCGCCAGACAATTCAGGTCAAATTTTTATATCAACACTGATTTAGCCTACGGTGAGGATAATTGGCAATGGATTCGAATAGGCGATGATGCTGTATTCCGAAATATTGCTCCTTGCTTCAGATGTATTCTGCCGAATATCAATCCATTTACTGCTGAAAGGGATTCTGATGGTCAACCGCTTAGGACTTTGAAGAAGTTAGTATATAATATGATATGTGATTATGATTTTATTTAACTAAAAATTTGTATACATTTTTATTCTAACTAAAAGGTATCGTATGAAGCCAAATTCTGCTGTGAAATCTCCAGTTATGGGTATTCAAATGGGATTAAGATCTGTTGGGAGAGTCAAGAAAGGAGATCCTGTTTTTATTGAAGATGTCTCATGAAACAATAGATTCAACGGTTTCAAGGAACAATTTTAATTAGTGTACAAAATTTGTTTACTTTGAACCAGTTTATATTTATGTTAATTAAATAAAATATTTAATTATTTCAATTACTTTTTCAAAAAATTAAGTTTGATTCTTGACACTTTGTATGCGTTGCACACTTTTTTGAAAAAAAAAAAAAACTTTATAAAACTAAAGATACAAATATTTAAACTAAATATTTATTTATGTATTTTGTATTTTAAACATTTATTTCCGTACATATTTGTATATGTACATAGATTTTTGTGGAAATATATTTGTCTTAAGAATATAATGAACAATTGTTAAAATAAATCATCTACAGTTTTTAGTTAATGTCTAAACACTTATGTAAATTCAACATGAATTTCCTGCATATGAAAAAAAAAAAGTTTCGACACTTTTTAAAGCCCTCGTCTTCTCGACACCTATGATTGTGTACCTATTAAAATAGGCGATACCGTAAACCAAACAAAATAATTGATATTATATAATTTTATTAAATTTCATCTAATCTTAAAATCTTAATATATAAATCTTATAAAGCTGTCACCATCGACTAATAAAAAACCTTCAACTGTTCCAATTAATAGATTCGTACTAAAGTCTAAGTCACTTTTTCTTAAATGATTTCACGAAGAAAATTAAAAACAAAAAACAATATTTTGCTCAATTTATATTTATTTATGTGTACAATGACATCTGGAAATGCCCAAGACACAGTCTGAAGACTGTAAAACTGCAACGTTTTAGTTTAGAAATGTTAGTTTAAATTTTACCTAGGTATGTAATGTATGTATCTCGTTATATACATACATAAGTACAGTATAAATTTGTTTTCATATAACACTATTTTTGCTTTTCCAGTCACCCATCACTTTGATACATGACATTTGCACAATAATCCATGAAATCTCCATTGGCTGTCGGTATTCATGTGTACAGATTTGTAGAGTTACCTATTAATTTTTTATTAATAAAATTTCTTAATAAAAAATATTTGTTTTTCTCATTCAAAAACCAACAAATATTTTTTTGGGTTTAAATAAAAATTGAGAACTCATTTTCAAATCTTTAATAAATTTTACTCTATGAACTCTAAAACACGAGAAGTTAACCAAGTTAACAGAACTTATCTTTTAAGTGAGTAAATATTTTGAATTCCAACAAATGCTTTCTATGACATCTGATAGTAATTTCATTGACTGTTTATTAAGGCAACCACCCATATTTGAGTTCAATGTCCAATTTAATATTGTTATAAATTATTAACTCAGTTATCTTTTATTTCCCAATTTGTTCCAATGAATGTTTATAAGTTGAACGTAATTCTAAATGAATGAAATGGTAAAGAACACATTCATTTCATTTTCGTCCAATCTTCCTCAATGCAGAAACTGTTTTTCTGTTTACTGTTTTATTTCATTGACAAGTGTCATACAAGCAAGTTTCTATTTTTCACTTACTTACGTTTTTCGATCTATAAATGGGCTTAAAAATTGATCTTTTTTCCCTGGTTTATTTATTATTCCAACCTTGAACTTGTCTCATCGCACAATCAATGTTCATTTGTTTGTTTGCATATTGAAAGCATTCTTGGCTAATAATATTATAAACATTATCATTTATATTGTGTTTGTTTTTGTTTTTATTAAATTTAATTGAATCGGTCGATTTGTTTATCAGTAACAGACGGACGAATTTTGCAAAATGTCAAGTAAGTATACATAGATAAGTATGTACATGCACTGGATTATCTCGATGACACTGCAAGAAGAATTTCGCCGTTACAAAAAGATTAATCTATAAAAAAACAAAATTCAACTGATAGTAAAAAAATTTATACATAAATGATATAAAATTCATAAATATTACCAATAAAAGACTTAAGCAAATTAAAATTTTCAAAACATTTTACTTTTGTGAAATCCAATATCATCTTTAAATTTCTCAACCACTTAATTTTTTTTAATATACCTATATACCTCTTTAAGACAACATTGTTCCTAATAATATATTTTATGTTGGTTTCGCAAAGTGTAAATTAAATACAGTAGTTGTCTTCGATATTCGATATCTCCTTTCTGAATAGCCTCGACCCTCGAATCGTGAATGTACCTATACTTCCAATATTGCCAGATAATTGACACATGATTTCCTTTGAAAATTAATTTGTTGTCATTTACTTTTAAATAATATTAATATTAAAAATGGATTTTATTTACGTGTTGAAGTGCAAGAAGTGTTACTTGTAATATTGTCTTGATTTTTCACAATTCACATATATTCCATTAGCACGGGTAATTGTAGTTTTTAATTAAAAAAAAAAAAATTGTAAATTTTTTTCTAGTAAAAAAATATAAATAACCAGTGGAAATAACATATTTTGAGAAATAAATATCTTATCTTATATATTATATCTTATATCTTATGCCGTCGCTTCAACAATCCGTCAATAAAAACCTACCGCAAATTCACGCGATAAAAATCAAAATTTAATTTCAAATTCGCTTTCGATTTTGAAAATAGATCGAATGTAAAACGAAAGAGGCGAAAACTCATTTTCGACAGCTAAAATGATTCAGTTTGTTTTTCCTAATCAGACATCAACAGTTTAAAAATGTTGAGTATCTCACGTAGTTTCCGAAAATTCTCTTTAATTTAAAATATTTGATCTTTTTTGAACTTTTGAAGAAAAAAATCATTTTTGTAAAATACCTTCTAAAAGTAATTTTTGGTACTGAATTTTAAAAGTAACTTAATACTTTTTTCATTATTAGTTTGCGACTTGACTTCAACTGTGAATGTTATATTTAAATAAAAAAAAAACCTTGATAATAATTTTTTGTCGCTAGTTCCTCTCATATTAATATCCAAATGTTTTTAGAAACATCAATATTTCAATTAAATCCGTAGGTTGAAGACATTTTGATTCTAATGCACCTTTAAATTGAAGAAGACTCAAATCGAGTCCCAGTTAAATTTGGGAAGTTAGATTCGATTAGAGCTTTGTAATTTTAAACTTCAGTTAGGTAGATCATCACTAAATAACTTTAAAAGATTTTATATTTTTCATTAAACACACAAATTTCTTACAGATTCTTCTCAATCGAAAGTGATGGCTACAATCGGCGTCGGTTTAGGAATGACAGTGCTATCCGGCCTCTCATACCTGTACTACAGATACACAAAAAAAGAAGTGATTCCAACAAAATGGAAACAAGTTGGAGAACTTAAAGGACTCTATATGTATCCCATAAAATCTTGTGGTGCAATCGAATTGGACGAAGCTGGATGTGAAAATCTTGGTATTCGCAAAGGTGATATCAGGGATAGGTCTCTAATGATCATTGAGACAAGTGGACAAGTAATCACCGCTCGGACATATCCAAAGATGTTTAAAATTTCGCCAAAAATAGTTGGCCATTCAAAGATGATTTTCTCCGCACCTGGAATGAAAGATCTGCACTTTGATTTTGCTACACTTGGTGATAATTCAAAAGGAGATGTAGAGGCTCTGATATATGGATACAATGCCACTGTATTGGACTGTGGTGATATTTATCACAAGTGGTTTTCGGAATATATTCTTGGAGAGCCAGAAGGCCTTCGATTGGTTTACTATCCATATTCATTTCCAACAAGGCCAATTGATAAGGATTACTCAGAGGGAGTTTTCACCAAACAGGATACTGTAAGATCAATTTACTGAAATCTGAAGAATTTTCGATAAATCTTATATTCATTATTTCAGGGTACTTTCCAAGATATATCGAGTTATCATTTAATCAATAACAATTCAGTTGAAGAATTAAACACACGCTTGAAAGATCCAGTTCCGTTGACACAATTCAGAGCAAATTTCAACATTAAATCCTTAGGCGAACCTTATGAAGAAGACAATTGGCAATGGATTCGAATTGGAGACGAATCTGTGTTTCGAAATATTGGACCGTGTTATAGATGTATTTTGCCAAATATCAACCCATACACGGCAGATCGGAATTCTGACGCAGAACCATTGAAAACTTTAAAATCGTAAGATCTCATTCAATTTTAATTGTATGTTCTTTTTATTTAATTTCTTATTTCTGCTTTTGTTTAAAGGTTTCGTATAATACCTGGAGCTAAAACTAAGTCTCCAGGCATGGGTATCCAAATGGGACTTAGAGCTCCAGGAATTGTTAGGAAGGGCGACAGGATATTTGTCGAAGACCTATCCAATTAAAATACGTAATGGTTTTGTGTGAAAGTAATCTTCAAATGTAATAATAATCCATTCAATATTGAATCATTATAAATAAATTTCATAAAACCATTATACTCTTTCTTGTTATTATTCCTAATAATTGAGTTTTTCATTTTGTACCATCAATTTCTTTTTACTTCGGCTCATTATTTACAACAAATTTGTTCTAAAGATCCTACTCCAGTCTAATAAGTAAGTTAAGTAGATTTGTTATTTCCAAAACGTGAATTTAAAAATTGTACCTTGTTACTATTACACTGCGGCGTATACGTACTATTTTGCTTAAAAAGAAAATAGAATTTTATATGCTAATAACACAAATTTGTTTGTTTTAAAACGCAAATCAATCACTTCTATACATACATACAAATGTTAATGATATTGGTTGACAAAACACTATTAAGTTCTTTTATTATCAGACTCGACTTTATTTTAAAAAGTTTGAAACATCCTACATGAGTGATTCAAATAGTTTATTTTTTTGCAAAATATTTACATTGAGCCGTTAATCAGTCATTTCAACGTAAACATCGTCTCCTCTTCTAACACTTCCATTGACTCTTATACCCAACTGAACCCCCATCACGGGTGAATCATATTTAGATCCAGGAAAAACTCGGTAACTGAAAACGGAGTTTAATGATATTTTAATAATTTTAGTATTTTACGAATATCCTCATTCGCTAACCTTTTCAATGTTTTCAATGGTTCACCATCTGGATGACGTTCAGCTGTATAAGGATTGATGTTGGGAACAATACACCTATAACAGGGACCAATATTTCGAAAAATAACTTCATCTCCAATTCGAACCCATTGCCATTTGTCTTCATCGAAAGCTGGTCCTGTGTTTTGAACATAGAAATTTGCTCTGAATTGTAATAGTGGCACTTTTTCATCATCACGCAAACGTGTGTTCAACTCATCAACCGAAACGTTATTGATTAGATTGTAGCTTGACATATCTTGAAATCTACCCTAAATAAAAATTAATTCAAATAATATTTAAGATTAGATTATACATGCACTTGCAGATATACGTTTTGAATAAGAGTATGACAATTATCAAAACAGAAAAACTAACAGTATCTTGTTTCGTATAAATTCCCTCCTTGTAGAATCTACCAATTGGTCTAGTTGCCACCTGATGTGGGTAGTAAACTAATCGCAATCCCTCTGGTTCGTCCAAAATATACTGTGAAAACCATTTGTTGTACATTTCCCCACATTCTTGAACGTCCGCATGGAATCCGTATATCAATGCCTTGATGTTATTGCCTGAAGGCTTTTTTTCCAGAGTCCCATAGTCAAAGCGAATATCTTCCATACCAGGTGCAGAAAGAACTAATTCCGAGCGACTTAGAATTTTTGGAATTATTTTGAACATTTTTGGATAAGTTCGAGAAGTAATAACCTGGCCACTTTTTTCAATCACCATCAGCGCGCGATCTTTGATATCATCTTTTCGAACACCAAGTTTCTCACAAAAAGCTTCATCGAGCATAATGGGTGCACATGATTTGATTGGAATAAAATACAATTGATCAAGTGTTCCGACTTTTCTCCATTTTGTTGGTATGACTTCTTTTCTAGAACGTCGTTTGTAGAAGAAGGTGGTTATGGTTGTTAATATTGATACACCAATGCCAATTCCGACAATGGTCAATGTTCTGGCACTGAGTTGAGACTTTAAAAAGTAAACAAAGCAGAATTCAAATTAAAAGTGAAAATGTGTGTTTACTTTTATAAACTTGCCATAGCGGTATGTTTCCACTGATAAATCTGATTACCGCCTCGTACAGGCACTAACACTAGACTAATGAGTTTACGTAAAAATAAGAATATGATGAAACTTTAAAAGTTTTTTATTAATTTCAGCCATGATTGCCAACCAGGTGGTTCTGCCCAGCAAAATTTCAATTTCCAAAATAAAAAGTAATAACGACAAGAAATAAAATAAGTGAAGCATTCTGGTATTTAAATTGATAACTTATCGTTATTTTCAATTCCTAGTTCAATTCTTTCGGTATGCAAAACATGTTTTTAGCACAAATTCTTAGCATGGGAAAGCTTAAAGTTGAAAAGAAGAATTTGACTCTCGTTCCAATAGTCTAACTTGAACTCACACGGAACAGTGGAAAAGAGTTCGCCTTTCCAGTTTTTTAATATAGCAAAAATTACCAAAAGAAAAGTAGTAGCCTTGAATGTGATTTACTGGGTCGTTTCAAATATCCAGTTTTTGGTTTTTCTGAAATGTTTTTCGAATAATATGATCTCTTTATAGCTTTTATAACTTATGAAACTTATTTCTTAAAAACAAATGGTGTTTCCTGAAAGGTAAAAAATTAAGTGAATATTATACTCGTATTGTGCTTTTATATATTTTTATTTATTTTTGTTTCAAACTAATTCAATTAAATAACTACATACATTGTGTTTATAAGCAACTTTGTTTTAGGATATCTACAAAAATATGCGTAATAAGATCCAAGATTTTTTGTATCACTTTTAAAATCACACCCCTTAATACACCCGATCTGTACGTTTAGTTTTATTTCAGACAAGTCTGCCAAGTAAGCCCACCACAAGAAATACTGACGATAATGTAGACAATAAACACAAAAACAAATCCAAGCATTACGTAGCATCGAATCTTTTTCCAAAACATCTGTCGTGAAAGACTGCGAGATTGTTGTCTAAATCCGACGGACTAGAAAATTTAAGAAAATAATTTAATTAATAAAGATTACAAAAGATTTAAATACACAAGCTTAAACTTACAGTGTTTTCTAATCGTTCAGTTTTATTGACCAAAAGTTCCAGTTTTTCACCTCGATCTTTTATGATGTCTGTTTAAATAAAAATAAGAAAACTTTATATACAATTTTTGAAGATTCAGCAGAATAAAGTTATGTATGTACCTCGAATTTTGATAGGTACAAAATGTATTTAGCAAATGCAAATAATAGTTTCGATCACGGAGGTTTGTAGAAATAATATTACAAAAAAGGAGAGCAATCGAAAAAGTATAATTTAAGAAGCAAGAAATTATTTAGGTTATTGGTATCGCAGTAGATTATGAACAGAACATAATAACTTGCTCTGTATTGTAGGAAAGCTAATATGACGGTAAAATAAAAATAAAATAGCATGATCGTGTTAATATCAAGAATCTTTGTTGAAAAATCGAAAAACCGTATAACCCCAATTGAATTCTTTAATCTAGATTTTTTAAAGCTTGTATTGGCTTCCATAAGAATATTCTTACTATCCAAATT
The DNA here is from genome assembly GCA_905146935.1 of Scaeva pyrastri. NCBI lineage: Eukaryota > Metazoa > Arthropoda > Insecta > Diptera > Syrphidae > Scaeva > Scaeva pyrastri. The sequence goes on along the minus strand of LR989929.1, from coordinate 4,872,813 downwards.
TCCAAACACAAGAGTTAAACAATTTTTGTAAATAAATTTATTAAATATTACGAATATATTTTTTGCATCGCATCGTTTTTAAATGTATCATAATCCAAGAATAATGTGTGTACTAAAAATAAATTGCATTATAGTATTTAATAATATCTTAAGACAATTTTTCTCAGAATCCGTTTTAAAGGTTTTACAAGATTAGATTATTTAAACGTTTATAGTAAATGCACGTCTTACGCGTTAACAATAAACAACATATTTTTACTATTTTCGCAAGTCTTTTAAATTATAATATATCATCAAATACATATTTGTATGTCCTTGTACCAAATAACTTGGATATCAAAATCAAAAAGAAGTTTTCACAATGGGTTTCACTAGATCTAGTTAGAATAGCATTATTTGATGTCGTTTTTTTTTTCTATTTTTCTATTTTTGTAGTTTGTTGAAATTAAGTGTTAAGAAAAAAAAGTATATTTTTTTATCACTTTCTAACAGATATTTAAAGATTCGATCTGTAACATAATTTTAGTTGCGAATGCAAGTCTGCCAAGCAAGACCACCGCATGCCATGCTGATGATGACGTAGATAATAAAAACAATAATAAAACCAACTATAACGTAAAGTCGAATATTTTTCCAGAACATCTTTCGAGCTAGATTGCGTGATGCATTGCGGAATGATACGGACTATAAAATAAGGCTTATTAGAGAAGAACTTTGTTATATAACAATTTTATTACATTGTTGTCAAGGTGTTCGGCTTTATTGACTAAAAGTTCCAGTTTTTCTCCTCGGTCCTTAAGGCTGTCTGTATAAAATAAACAGGTCAAAAACTGAATGTTAGATTTAATTTATTGTATTAAATTAATGTTAACATAACAAAGAAGTTCTTTAAAAGTTTAAACTCTGATTTTGAGGCTTTTTTGGGGATTTTTTTTTTATAATCCAAGTAAGTGTGCTCAAACAAATTAAGTGCAGCGTAAAAATCATTCAATATATGCGTTTAGGTTGTAAAACAATTAACATTACGAAGTAATCCAGAATGAAAATCAATAGAAATACTCATCTTTAATTCAATTATAATGTTTTATTGTAAAACATTCTATGCAAACCACATTTCCGTCATGATGGAGTCACGACCTAACCAAGATTTAAAATAACAAAAAGAGTTTCCCAGTTGGTGACGACAACTTTGAGATGAACTTTCACTACAAGACCATATTCAATTATAAAAAGCAAACTCTAACGTGGTTTAAGAAACATAGTTTATCAATAAATGAATAACATTTTGGGTCATTTTTTAAATACTACTTTGGACTAGGCATTAATGACATTTAGTTCCAGAAATAAAATGCCAAAAGCTGTGGGGGTTTAAATATTAACTTTAAAAACTAAATTCTAGGAATGTGATGTATGGAAAATGGTTTTGTTTGTTAACCGTCTTAAATGTGTGATTTTGAACCTTTTCGATTAGGATTAAATTTAATTTTGATGTAATCATTATTATCATTTATTTTTATCGTTCAATAAACTAAAATCAAGTATCAAGTTTTCACTGTGACTCTGATCAAGTTTTTTTTTTGTGTTTTTTCTAACGTCACAGTAACAACAATCTGAACTCAAGCAAAGAAAGGTTACAAAATTAGGCACAACGATGTGATAACATTGATCTGAGTCATGATGTTTACTTAACAACAACGAAAATCATTTTCAAACAAATACTGTAGGTCATTCTAAGATTGGATTGCTCTCTTATCACCATTGGAATTTTTTTTTCTTTAAATCATCAATTGCCTATGCTATAATAATATTTCAACTTGCAATGACAATGAAACTACTGTTTCTCGCAACAGAGATGTGATGTTGGTGATCATTGTGCCACTCAATTACAACCGCAATACAGTTTCCTAGAAACATAAAACCTTTAGCGGTGGTGTGGATGCTTTTATTTATAGAAAATAGATCAGACCGACTATGTATACTCCCCCCCAACCCCACCATAAGCGACTTTTTAATTTAAATGGATATAAGCACTTCTCCCAAACTTACCGATATTCTTCACCATAATATGTTTGATTTCATCGATCTGTCCATGAACCCTTGAAATAGCATCAACCTCTCGCGATTGACTAAAGAAAATCATTTGCTCTGCCAGAACTTTGGAAAACTCTGAGTTCATGGCATAGGCGATAGCCGTAGCCACTGTCAAGCCATAAGTCTGGATGAATTTCTGTTTAATGTCACCTAAAAATAAGAAAGCTCTTGTCCTGTCGAACTCCTAAAAACAACAAACGAAGAAAGTCAGAAATTAATTTCACAAGTCACAGTAAGTTACTCTTACATCGTCCGTAATGCACATGTAGATGATTTTATTCTCGCAATTATAATGAATCAAGTAGTTTCCATGGGAATATGTGAGCTTCTCGTTCTTGAGGGATATTTTGGAGATAATTTGTTCGGTTACTTCAGCGAAGTTGCCAACACATTCGGCGAACTTAGCCAGAATGGTTGTTCCTCGTGAGATAACACTGTACAAGATCGGCATCGTGATCGTCACTTAAAATAAATGTTGTCGACACAGTATCTTCTCTAATCTAAGACAAATAGCCAAGAATAAAGATTATTGTAACCAGAAACGCAAACAGAAACTTCTTGAGAATAATGATTGAAACGCACTGATAGTATATATTATGGAAACCACTCAACCACTGGAGCTTCGATTTCGATGTCGATGTATTACTTATTACTCACCGAGAATAATGAGACAAATTAAAGCATCGAAGACAAACAAGTAATAAATTCTCGAAATGTTTTCTTTGTTTGGACTTGGTTTTCAATCAACAGCTTTGCATGCAATGAGTGTGGGATTACTCTTAGAATTTTCCACTTGAATTGTTGTTTTCTCGATTAATTGATGGAAGTTAAGATTATTTTTCTACGTAAATGGACAACTATTTAAAACAAAAAATAATTTTATTTTTTTCACAAGAAAAATCAAAATGTCAACACAGCCCAGCCAGCCACAGAGCAACGGACGTAAGATGACAATTCACTTGTAGGTTTTCCATCGACAATCGACTTATCAAGTATTTTTGTTGCGAACTGTACTGGTACAGTATGAAAGAAATTTAGAGGAAATCTGTGTGCGTGTTCAATTCGACGTTTCGACCAAGTGAATTGGGTTGAAATAGGATTCGTTTGATTGAATATTACTTAGTTGAATACAGTAGTCGGTTCGTTTACTTCCTGCACTTAAACTTAGACGCTAGTAATAATTTCCATCAAATTTTAAATCTTAATTTCGATACATTTATTTGTATAATGTGTATACATACATTTTTGGATCACTTTTTTTAGTAGGGAACAAGCGTAATCTCAAGTAAGAAAAGTTTCAAGTTAGAAAAGGTATTAAATACTTTGAAAGGGCAAAATCAGTGTTTATTTTTATGCAATCTAGAACGGATTGAACATCCGTCTTTATTTCCACTGTATTCCTTTTTGAAAAATTGCAATAATCATATACATAACTATGCAACAGCGGATAACTTGCATAAACCTCATCGGCTTGAACCAAATCTGATAAACCTTAATTATCCCAGTGAATTAAGAGCTCTGAACCAAGAACCAAATTGTTGTAAAAATTAAGCTTAAATACAACCGAATTTTAATTCTTACTTTTTTAACCTGCTTATACACTAACAGCCTTATTTCTAAGCGCCACATAAATCCTGCATAAATTTATACACTCCTTATAATGCCTCTAAACTCGAAATGTTATTTATAAAACTTATGCAACGTTGAATAGAGCCATAATAAGCTAAACGCGTTTTGAGGTTGAATAGAGCCTGACTAAGAAAATTATAGTGACGAAATATCATGGTTAGTGTCCATAATAGAAAAGAATAAAAAGCCTTTTCAATTTTCTTTCTTATTAAATGATTTAAATAATTTAAATCGAGTTATCCTGACTCCGAGAAGGAGAAAAGTGTACAAAAAAGATTTTATCCAATGGAACTTAGCGATGGAGAATTTAAAAATAAATATAGATTTTCGAAAGAAAATATAAAAAAATAATTAAACGCCTTTCAAACAAAACTACAAACATTATCGGATAAACCCCAATTTGCCAAGAGCATTCTTTTTGCCTTCGATTCCATTTTGTATTATTATTACTAGGTATAGTTTACCTATTTCATTAAAAAAAGAAGATACAATTGATTTAATTATGACATCTAAATGGAATAGAATGTATGCAACGTTGAATAGAGCCTACGTAAATCGTTACACACTGCATAACTATTCATCTGTTTAGAGGATTCTATTAAATAAGACTGTAAATATAATAAAATACTTTATATATGTTGCTAAGCTTAAACAGTATATTCCAGATATTATTAACTTATGTTTAAATTTTTTCCTGATTAGGATTTTAGGCAACAACTTAAGGCCCTCAGTTTATTTGCTATAAGTTATCTGTAATCTATGGCTATAACTTATAAAATGGCACTGGGTACATACATATAATAGAATTTGCTTTCAAACCAGAATTTTATTGTAAGAAATTAGTAATTGAGTTTCGTGGAGGATATTATCTACCAATAATAATTCATCAGCCAAATAGCCACTTAAACAATTTTATTAAACCGGCCCTTGAGAATACTTTATATTTTCATTACCACTTGACTAAAACTAAACATAAATAAAAAAGTACTTACGGACACATTCAAGAATTGTTGTCTTAAGCTCATCAATATCCAAACGAGCATCGATTTCTCGTGAACGAATGAAGAAGAGCATTTGAGTGGAAAGAACTATTTTAAAGTCCGATTTTATTTTAGGGGCAACTCCATCGGTGCCCAATATAGAACCATAAGCCTGAGTAAATTTCAGTTTTATGTCATCCAGAAACATAAAAGCTCTTTCTTGCTTAAGTTCCTAAAATGTAATCACTTTATGAAATTGGGGCAACTATTATTATTATTTCCTACCATAAACACTTACACTATCGGTGATACACATATATATTATACTATTTTCACAAATATACCGAATGCGATAGTCTCCATGGGATAAACTTTGCCTATGATTTTCCACTGATATTTTGTTAATAATTTGCTTTGAAAATTCTTCGAAGTTCCCAGTGCAATCTGTGAATTCGGTGAGAACAATTCCTCCACGTGAGATAACACTGTACAAAATCTGCATTCTGTAGGAGTTTACGGCCAAGGGCATCGACTTCGGCGAAATATTTTTATTTTCTTATCTGAATTTTTTTTCAGGAGTTCACTGATAACTTTTAAGGTGGTTGTTGCTTATTTAAATATGTCCAATAATACAATTTTTTATTATAAACTGTTTCAAATGACGATCACCCGGTTGAAGTTACTGCATTGGGTTGATTATTTAACACGACCTTGGCCTAAACTCTGCACGAGATTCCACTCTATTCCTTGTAATTGTATCTTATAAAATAGTGTTTAATTCCAAAATAACTTAAGAAGAAACATCCGTGACCAAATTAAACAGAATCTTCAGAAACACTGATTCGCACCGATTTTTCAATTTCCCAAAAGAGTGCCTTAAAAATAATTGTATTCACAGAAACAAAATTATTTGTATGAACTCAATTTTTAAATTTTGTTTTTGTTGTTGTTTTGTTTATTAATCACCTCCTTTGGTCATTATCGCTACAAAACAAGTAATATTGTAAGGAAAAAAAATGTAATGTTGTTATTCAAAGAAGAGAACAAGGAATAAAGTCCCGATAATAATCTTTGCTTCTTATTTACAATCGAGAAAAGCATCTTCATTTGTACTTTTGCTCTAAGTGCAAGTATTGGTTTCATAAGAAAATCGAGGGTTCTTTTATTATTGTCAACTTGCAGAAAGCACTGCTGGATGGCGGATTGATGTGTAAAATAACACTACTGTCACGCGAGCGGTAAATTCTTAGAAGCCATTCATATCAAGCTACAATAATATTAAAAATCCTTCATGAAAAAAGATCGCAAGAAACATTATGAAACTACATTATAAGCATATTTTTCTTTCAGTTACTTGTGTGACAAAAAGATCAGTAATTCTGATTGGAGTAATCAAAAAAAGTTTAATTTTGACTTCTGGGACTAGAGTTTCGAAAGCAAATTTTTTCCAACTGATTTTATTCAAATTTAATCTTGTGGAAGGTTTTTGATAAATGATTTTATCAGTGTCTTCGTTGAAAAACTTTTATTTACAAAAAATCTAATTTATGGTCTACAGACCCAAGTTTTCCTTTAAATTCAATTAAAAGTATCACTGGAATATAAATGATCTGGTGTAGCGTTTACCTCTTATTTACTTAATTGTTTGTTTGTTTGTTTCTTTTGGCACTGGACAAAGTTTGTTTTCGTTATTTTATGACATATAATGACATAGCCTTATGACGAAAAGAAGAAATCATAATGTGGGTAACTCAATTATTTTTCAATTTAAAATTTTATAGATATATTCCTTTAAATTCAAAATACATTTATGTATTTTTGTAAGATAAATTTTCAAATGAAGTTTTCACCACAAATTTCGACTTGACTCTTTTCAACTGGGATCGAGTCGAATGAAGCTAAATTCAAGCGAATACACGTTGAGTTGGTACTGCGTTAAGCTCAAGTTGGTTTAATACACTATTTAAATGAATTAATTGTATATCAATTTTTAAGGTTTTTTGTTAAATTTATTTCAACGTGTCTTATATTTTATTGTAATAAAAAAATTACATATTCAAATACCCAATAAAAATCGATATCATTGTTTTGCTTCGAACTGTACTAAGTCAAACAAAAACAATTCGAATTTGAACCTGGCAGTGCCGTAATGCTAAATTTACAGAAAGCAAAAAAAGCCAGTATAATCTGTCAAGAGAAAAAAATTGTTTTGAGTGATTCGCTGCTGCAGAAGATTTGTGTTGTTTTATTATTTATTTATCCAAATAATTTATTAAAAATCTATTTCTTCTCATATCCACAACAATAAACTATAAATTCAGTAAATCCATCATTTGAAAAGTCTACCTCCACCACCACAATGAGTCTATCGCAGGACAAGCGCGAGCTCATAACAATACTCAAGCTCATCAAAAAGTATAATCTCAAGCAAACTGAAGACCTTTTGCGAAAGGAGGCCAACATAAAAGATGATATCGTTGTTGATGACGCTGATTTGAGCAACATATTAACAGGTGCTCTAGACGGGGATCACACCCCGGCTCCGGGAAGTGGTGGCGACCAGGAACTCTACGAGATTGCATTTAATGATTTGAGAAATTTCGTCGAAGAATCCCTTGACATATACAAACACGAACTGTCGCTCGTGTTGTATCCGATATTGGTACAAATTTACTTTAAACTCGTTCAAAGTGGACACGAGGTCCAAGCACGACAGTTCGTAGAGAAATATGGACCCGGCCTGGATGATTACTATCAAGAGGATTTGCAGAACATTCTACTCATCACGAAGCCCTCTCAAATGGAGAATAACGATCTTGTTATGGCCATGGAACAGGACAAATTCATAATTCGAATGTCCAGGGACTCACACTCGCTCTTCAAGCGACACATCCAGGACAGGAAACTGGAAATCCTGTCTCAGATCGTGTCCAAATATCTTCTAATTGATACTTACGAAGGGACAGCACGCAGTAAGGCTCAGTGCGATGCCACAGCGGGGGCAATAATTGGCGAAGCTCGTCGCCAAGACAACAAAGTTCGTGTTTTCTTTGGTCTCCTTAAAGAGGTCGACTTCCAGAGCCTCACCACAACGACCACTAATCCACCAGCTGAAGAGGAGGACGAAAACGATCCAGATGCTCCCGATAGGCCAAAGAAGAAGAAACCGAAGAGAGACCCTCTGTTCTCGAAGAAATCGAAATCTGATCCGAATGCTCCCGCCCATGATCGTATACCTTTGCCAGAACTGAAGGACGCCGATAAGTTGGAGAAGCTTAAGGCCCTGCGTGAGTCCTCGAAGAGGGTCATCCTGGGGAAGGACTCGTTTCCATCTGTGTGCTTCTACACGATCCTCAATGGTGCAAACAGTGTGACATGCGCTGAAATCTCGGAGGATTCCTCAATGGTGGCTGTCGGCTTCACTGACTCCAGCATCAAAGTGTGGTCTTTGACACCTGCCAAGTTGCGCGAGATGAAAACTGCCGAGCAACTGAAGGACATTGACAAGGACGCAGAGGATGTCCTGGTGCGAATGATGGACGACAGAACCGCAGAGACCTCACGCACATTCTTCGGACATAGTGGCCCAGTCTACAGATGTGCGTTCGCCCCAGAGAAGAACCTTCTGCTATCTTGCTCCGAAGACACAACTATTCGACTGTGGTCACTGCACACTTGGACATGTGTTGTCGTCTACAAAGGACACTTGTATCCCGTGTGGGATGTGCGATTCTCCCCACATGGTTACTACTTTGCAACGTGCTCCTACGACAAAAGTGCTCGTCTCTGGGCCACCGATTGTAATCAACCTTTAAGGATCTTTTGCGGCCATTTGGCCGATGTCGACTGCGTTCAATTCCACCCGAATTCCAACTACATTGCCACAGGGTCAAGCGACAGGACTGTTCGTCTGTGGGATGTGCTCAATGGCCAACTGGTGCGTTTAATGACAGGCCACAAAGGACCCATTTATAGTTTGGCTTTCTCGATCTGTGGCCGATACTTAGCGTCAGGGTCATCCGACCATCAGGTGCTCATTTGGGACATTACACATGGTCAGTTAGTTGCCTCACTGTCCAAGCATACTGGTTCTATTCATACGATGTCGTTCAGTCGCGATGGAAATATACTTGCAGTGGGAGGACTGGATTGCTACCTGACGCTGTGGGATTTCTCGAAGCTAACCGAGGATTACCAGCTCGCCAATAGTGGCCACCATGCATCGCACAACCCAGATATCAACGATGGCACAGAGTATTTGCTGAGGGCTTTCCCAACCAAATCGTCGCCATTCTTAACACTGCACTTTACACGCCGAAATCTACTGTTGGCTGTTGGAGTTTTTAAAGCCCAGTAATAGTTTTTTATCATTTTTTTTTCAGTTATGTGTAGTTTCGGCAATAAAGGGAAGTCACTGCATTCAACAATTTTTTTTTTGTTCTGCTAAGAAAAGGAATGAGTAATAAAAGGGAAGGAAGTATTAAAGTTTTCCTGTATGAATTTCAATTTATTTCGAATTTAATGATAAAAGGTTATACGATATTTTCAATTGTTGTATTCAACGCTAAGACATTCCTCGCCTATATTACTGGGTGAAGTCTCAATCATTTGGTCATTTGATTCACTAAAAGTTTGGTAAGAAAAACTATAAGTTGTTATTTAATGCGGGGTACTCGAAGTTTACCTATCCAGCGATGGTTCATTGCTGAACATCTCTGTTGGAACTGTAGGTGGAGCTCTTTCGGGGACAAGTTCTGCTAAAGACTGCCTCGACTGCAAATGTCGCTCAACTTCCTCGGCAGTCATGTGGCCTTCGGGCTGATTGCTTGTGTTGTTTTTTGGTGTTTCTGTTTTAGTCTTCTGGGCGATCTTCTTCTTTCTGCCTCGACCTGAACCAGGTCCGGTAGCTGGAGTGCCTTCTGCTTTGCGCCTGTAACAAACAATAGTGAAATCTGTGTAAACACTCAAAAGGGTGAACAAAAGTCATTACTTCTTTGCTTCCTTCGCTTCGTCATCTGAAGACTCAGTCTCTTCACTTTCAGATGATGTTATTTCTGGCTTTTCATATTGCAAAAGACGATCCAGTAGAAATGACCTGTCGCGTGAAACTTTCAGCAGACGACGTTGACTCGAACGCAAGGCATCTTGGAAGAATTCGTTTTCCTTCGGAAAATTAAAAGATAAGCCTTTCGATTCAAATTTTAAGGTATTTAGTTAAGCTTACGTAAATGAGAAATTTTAATTTTCTTTTTAAATAACGTGACTGTGTCTTATAATCGACGGGATTGTTAAAATTATCCTGACCCTCGTCTTGGCTTTCTTCTGAGCCAGATTCACCATCGTTAGCATCGTTTTCTTCGTCTTGATTTTGCGAAGAAGCTGCTTGTTCATTTGCCAAACTACGGCAATACCAACCATCTAACATATTTGAGTCCTGCAGGATTGGTTATTTATTTTAAAAACTTTAATGATTCACAGAAGTTTTTTTTTAAACAAAAAACAACGAATTAAAAATGGATAAATTTCGTTGCCCTATGTTGTTTCTTGTTTTTAGCTTTTAGAAAGCTGTCATTGATTGATAAAGCAACCTGCATTACCTGCATTAGATAAGGTTATAGAAACACTCGGTAACTCCAACGATTGATATTAAAACCGTGTAAAACCATAACTCCAATTTTAATATTTTTATGTTTAGTCCTTGCAACTACGAGTTTAAATTAAGTTATAGCATGAAAATTATACTAGTAAAGAAGTTGTCAAAGTACTATACTATTGATTTGCTACATCTATGAATAGGAACTCATTTTCTGGATTTTTTGAGTAGAATTGGAATTATGATTCCAATATCTTACTATACGTTACTCTGTCATATGTTTTTTCTTATTTGTTGACATTTAAGAGGATTTCTTCAATTAAGATTCTGGATTAAGAACTCAAATTGTATTTCAAAGTCTTGAGTTGACAACAAAACAACATTGGAGTCCAGATCATCAAATCATGATGAAGCCAAATTGAAAAAGAAGGCTTCCACTTTAATAAACTGTATCTACTAAAAGTGCTTTTAAGCTCTGAACGCAGCCACACGAACTTCCTTACCGCCATGACAATGCAGTTCGCTTTTGACAATCCATCACAAAAAAGTCACATGGCTCCCTGCTGAATTGCGTTCAAAATGAAAAAAAAATCATTCAGCTAGCTACACTACAACTTTTTCGAAAGAAATTTTCCACCACCACTCAGATTCAGAAGACTCACTTTACTCACAGATATTTCTTCTGTTGGATGGAGGTCGACTAAAAATTACAATTAATTTCATAGTTTATATTCTATTTAGTTAGCCAGCGAATAAATCGATAAATACATTGTTTTTTACCCCCCTAAATACAAACCGAAGTTAAATTTAACGATTAAAGTGTGCTCAATTAAATTTTATCAACTCAAACAACGCAGTTCCAAGTAAAAATGTCCAGCGAATTTTTTCTCCACACGGATTTTTATTTCACCATTTCTCCCTCAATCGACCACGAATTAATTTTGTGTTAATTTCAAAAGAAAAAAAAAACTCGCGACAAAACTCTGTGTTTCCATAGATAAATTAATTAAATATTTTAATATAAAAACAAAATGCATTCGCTAAGCTGGACAACGAGATTGATCTCACGGGCGCTCCGCAGTGGGTTTTCAACTTTATTAGAGCCTAATGCGACAAGCAAATCCCGACCGCACTTTGTTTCAGTCGTTTGTGGATTTCCAAAAGATTTCCTCACATCCAAATACAAGCCCGGCAAATACGGAGAAGATTCCTGGTTCAAGGCTTCCACATCAACAGCAGACGTTTTGGGTAAGTCTTATGTTCCACATATTATGTACCTAGGATTTGTATGGAAATAAGCTGAAAAAAAAAACTCATTTCGTAATCACATCCAGTTTTCTAGTTTTCTTATTTGTTCTTCTTCTTATGAACTTTTGCTGTTTTATTTTTGTATGGAAAAGTTCTGCGCATTAAGTAAGTTGCGTACTTTTATGTAGCTGCTCCCCAAAATTTACATGTGAAGGTTTTGGCTTCTTCATTTCATATCCAAGGAAACGGGTAGATCAGTGGTACTTAATTAGCTTGTTTATTTTATATTTTGTTATTTTGTTGTTGCCGTGTTATCACGAATTGGGGACAAGTTGCAGGTGATTATGAGTTGGAAAGCGTTTTATTGTGTTTTGTATTTTGGTTGGTAGGTAGGTTCCTAACCAGTTTGTCACGCGGAATGCATTAATTCGTGTTTTTTTTATTTGCATTTGCTTGTCGTTCACTCGCATGAGTGATGACAATCAAACTCTACTCCGCTGTGTGAATTATGAGTACGAGGAGATGGCGATTTTGTTGTCACTTGAAATCAGCCAGTTATTGAAAAGAGTGAATTGGCTTTGCTCTGTCTCTGGTCTCAGGTCTCAGTTCTCATAAAGGGGCAAAGTACGATCGGGCGATCGGGGTTTATTTTTATGTGTGGGACTGTGCAATGAGAGTTAAGTATTGAAATGCAATTTATTTGTTTACATTTTAATTGAATACATATTCCCTCACTGTTTGATGTGGTTTGGGGGTTTTTAAAGTGATTTTTTGCAAAATACATACATAAACATATAAAAAAGTTTTTTTTCTTTATGAAGAGTGGGTGCCATTTGGAAGATCAATTTCTAAACAAATGAATTTTAGACTGAGTAATGCTAATATACTGACAAAATTGAACACTGACGCATTAGATTTTTAATCAAAATAGGTATTAGCCAGTTACAATTGCCTATATTGATTGTTTTTTGCTGTTATGATTTTGTTTTTTGATATAACGCTGATTACTTTACAGTGATTACTTTAAAAGGATCATAACTTAAAGAAGATTTTTTGTAAAGAGATTCTTGATAATGTTATAGGTATTCAAACCGATTTTTTTTTATAGCTGTTGCAATATTTTTGTAGACAACCTGAAATATATTTTGTAAAGCATTTAGTTACAGGGGTACCTAATATTGACGGTGTTATATTGAAATAATCCCTAAATTTTGCTGTCTCAACTTAATCCTTGCTCATATGGTATTAAAAATCGGTGAAAATCAAGTTTCATCGCTCGTTTCGAAGGAAACAAAAATCCAAAATCTGGTCTGGGTCCAATCTTCCCATTGCACAATATATTTATGATGTTGTGTGTGGTCGTCATTAAGTACCATATACATATATATGTACATATATAACTTTAAGCTAATGCTTTTCCTAACTTCTTATACGGTAGAATCTAAAAGTCATTGACATTACCTACACTACTTTAGATGAATGAGCAAATCTTCCAAAACTAATATTCTTTCTTCTATTACGGGTTGCAAGTCACTAGACCTAAGAAGTATTGTGCCAGGAATAGTATTTATTTTTATCTGAAAACCCTAAAGCATTCTTTTCTGTGAAAATCACGTTTTTCAAATGATTTTACATGAAAAAACTTTTAGGTTGTTGTAATAATTTGAATTTCTTTTCAATCTTCTGTTTACTTTTTACATTCAGTTATTTTTCTTTAGAATCATTGGCCCTTTCTTTGATAGTTTTATTTTCTCAATTTGCACTTATGTGTGAAAAGTATTCGTATGTTTTACCCTAGAAAAAAAGGGAAGTATGTACATATATTGCAGTATGGCATCCAGCCAGATGTCTTTTTAAATGCAATACAATTAAAATGTAGGAACATGTTCAAATAGGAAAAGTACAGGAATTCAATAACATAAAACGTGAACAAACTTCCTGATAAAGCGTTTAAATGAGGTATTTAATTGCATGTTAGACATTTTCAAAAACGAATTTGCAGTTGCATATTGTTGCCAAAACAATTAGTCTAATATCAGTGTAAACAAAATTTTAATAGTTTCTTACTCTTTTTTGTTGTCACACAAAAATAAACTCAATAAAAGATTTTAAAAAAGCAAAATATAGGAAACACGCAGTTTAAGTTGATTTTTTTTTTTAAGTTAATTTTAGATTTGTTATTTTATTTTATTGTCTGATCTTTATTTGTTAGACAGTGTCTTTTAAAATTAAAATTAACTCAGGGACTTACTATTTTAAATTGCATATCGCCGATAAAATAAGAAAGCCTCCCGAGTAATGTTTCAGATAACGTCCGCATCTACAGAGTTTTTGAAAACTAGGATATTGTAGACGAGACATTTTATACTTGTACTATCTTAAAGTCTTTGAAATCCGAAGTTTAATTGACTTTCATATCCTATGTGTACCTTCAATGTAGAACTCTAATCTCAATTCAACTGTCAAAATAAATCAAGCAATTTTAAGCTCTAGGGCATTTATTTCAATAACACAAATTGTCTTATTAACTTTCTTAAGAGACTAGGTTTAATAACTAAACACAATAAAAAACTAGCATTTATGACAACAATCTAGTTTCATAGCTATTGCCTTGGCCTGCTAATATCTAATCACGAGAGAAAATTGAGTGGTAATCGTGTTTTTAGCACTTTTTGTATTCCCATCACACAAGAGTACATGAAATTGTTGAACACATTGGAATAGTACTCACCAGCTTTGCACTTTAATGTTTTTGAATAGTAGTAACTATTTTCATACATAATTGCAAACAAATAAAAACTAATAAATTATGCTGAATTCCACATTTTCTGAGTTCCCTCAGTCATTAAAAGAAAATCAGTACTTTTACATATTTATGTATGTATAAATGACTGCAAATGAACTAAAACTTTTTGAAATGCGCCCTACCCTACGCTTTAGGTTATTTATTTTCTAACTGATAAATTTATTTTTATCATTCAACCTTCATACATATATTTTTATGTATCACCAGGCTGCTTAAGTAAAATACCATATTTTGTATAACATGCATCTGTTTTCTTTTTTTGTTAAATTCCTCCCCCATACAAAGTTCTGTCCCCGTAAATAACTAATTGTATATACAAACAATTGAGAAGGTTGATCACGAGTTTGAATATTTGCCAAAAATAAAATTAATTTTCAGACAGAATTTCAAACAACAAGTAGTAAAAGACCAAAAATAAAACAATATTTCCAAATAGACCAGCGCAAGAGAGAGTGAAAATAAAATAAATACCGAGAGAAGAAGCAGAGATCGTTAAAACGATCGATGTGTTGATTTTTGAAAACTAAAATTACACTAACGAGTGTAATTAATAAAATCATTTTTGTAATTGTTTTGACCATGTGTACTCGCAGAACATAAAACATCATGTCCTTCATTTAGAATTTGGATTTTTTTTTAACTTTTGCAAAAGTTCAAAGATCACATTCCAAAAACACCTAAACAACAGTCCAAAGTCGAACAAACAAAATTTGAATAATTTCATTATTGTTGCTCTTATGACATCATAACATGATGATGCCGGTTGTTGGGTTTGGAGTAATTTAATCAGTGTCTACAAATGGAACCACAACTACTAACTGGTTTATTGACGAACGCTAATTAAGAGTTCACGAGTTTAAGGTGTGTTCCATTATATTATAATATATGATTGTTATATATTTTTTGAAATCGTTTATTTATGAACACAATGCACATTTAAATGTGTGAGTTGATCCGAATGCAATTTTGAAACAAATGTTTTGAAAAATGTGAAAGTCTATTTTCACCAGTAAAATATGTAGTTTTAGCGTTCTTCAAGAAACTACCTCCAAATTCAAACTTGCTAAGAAACCTTGAAGAAGAATTAACTGCGTATATTAATGATGATGATTTAAAAAATTATTTTTGCTACTTTTTGATGGCCTTGAAACAATCTCCAAAGCATAGACAATTAAAATCAAATACATAGTAGTATTCTTGATAATAGTTTATTAAATTAATTTAATTTATAGATTCTATCTAATATTGTCTAGCATTTTGATTGAATCTAATTTCTCAATGATTTTATTTTCGTTGATTAACTAGAAATCCTGTACAATTTTGTCGCTATCGTTACCTTGTGTTAAATCATTTGTCGCCATAATCACTTTTATCGATCAAAAAGAGGGTGTGTCTTACAAATGTATAATGTAAAGTAGTCAATGAACTGTACACAACACAGTCTAGGCAAAGCGAAGCTTTAAGAACAAATCTTCTCCCTTGTCATTTGCTCTAGACATCATTCATTTATGTAAGTTTATAAAACCTCAAGCGTTATGCATATGACATTTGAAAAGTGAAACAAGTTTTCGCCGCCAAAATATGGTTGATAGTGTATTTTTTTAAGTATTTTACTTGTTGCGCATTATGGGTATGTCGTTAAGGTCATCACTTGAAATTACCCTCCGTTAGAATATTTATATTTTCTGTCCTAAGCTTCTGAGCGTGATGAGCAGCGAATAACAGCATTATAATAGATACATAAAACTTACGTTTCAATTGTCTCATTACGAAAGCAGTCGTGGTAGTTGTGAGCTAATAAGAGGGCATTAGTTACATACGTATGTAAGCAATTATATACTCCTCCACAATGTGAAAGTGATCTAATAATTCACCTGACTATGTCCAGGCTTGGATAGGGGATTATTATTATTAAATTAGAAATTATGACATAATTATATTGAACGACCAATGCAGTCTATTGATATAATTTTATTGACAATTCTACACATAAAGGGACGAAATATATATGTCTCTTTCATTAAGCCCTTTTTATCTTTTTGTTGGTTTTTGTTCGAGTGCCCATGTTCTCCAGCACAATTTTTGTTGATCGTTTACTTAGCTAATTTATAAAATTTATCCACCAGCCCTTTATCCAATGTCTCGTTAGAACAGTTATGGTTGCAAAGATGTTATCAATTGTGTAAGTTCTGAGGTCCCAAGGCCCTTTAGAAAAAACTTAATTCTTTTATTTGTCAAAATTGACTCGTGTATACAGATACAAATGTTATATATGTAAAGTAGGCAGATAAGTGACCCAGAGATTTGTTTGAACCAATTCTTTCCTCAGACCTGAACTAGAAGAACAGCAATTTGCGAGTGACAATTTATTTACTCGTAAGTTAGTAATAAATCTTAAATGGTTTTGGTTACAACTTTCTTTATTTTAACTATTAACACAAATTATAAACCCTCAATTCATGCACCAGCAACAATATGGCATAGAATACTTCTTTTTTAATCTAAAATCTTTTAATCTTAATCTTAAAGCTTACATATTTAACATCTAAAAACCAGTTAAAATTATTTATTAAATGTAATTAATTGATGCCTCCAAACCCTATTACTCAAAAAAAAGAATCGTTGTCTTTTTTAAGCTGTGGAATATATTACCCAAACCATGCAGCATAAAAATCGATAAAATTATTTCATCAGCTCATGTTAAAACCGGTGTAATCTGGAAAAATGTGAACGACCTTAATTAATTGAAATTGAAATCCACCAGTTACGAGTACTGGCCTACTGGTACTAGTAACAAAAAAAAAAAGTGATAAATTATTTTGTTGACAATAGTAATTCACAAAGTATAATAAAAAATAATTTTGTTTGTTTATTTATTTTACCTGAAGTAGTCTCAATTAAATGAACTAAATGTTTAGTAAGTTCTCTCTTCAATAACACCGCGATAAGTGTAAGTGTGAACAAACTACCACTTTGCATTGCATAAGACGCGGATATTTTCATGCTCTATTTCAGATAACATGTGTATTTTTAACCAAATGACTTATGAATGTGTTTCCTCTTTTCTTTTTTCTTTCGCAGGCGTCGCTGATGGAGTTGGTGGATGGAGAAGTTATGGTATTGATCCAGGTGAATTTTCTTCCTTCCTGATGAAAACCTGCGAGCGTCTAGTCCATTGTGTTAATTTTAATCCACAACGACCAGTAAATCTACTAGCGTACAGTTACTGCGAGCTGTTGGAGCAAAAAAAGCCTATCTTAGGTAAGTTCAGCATTCCTTGGGATTTGTCTTATCTACAATCACATTTGGTTTAGTTTATTCCGTCGGCGGCGCGGCGTCGTCGTCATTACGTTATGAGATTTATTGTTGTTCCTCACTTACATATATCTTTTTTTTATTGTTCTGAATTTGAAACTTTCGAACAGAGATAAGAGGTTTCACATAACATCACGTTTTATTTAACTTAAAAAGTGATTTAGGAAAAAAATGAAATGAAAGAAAAATAAATTGCGCAGGCGATAATATACCTTAAAAACGATTCCTTTAAGAATATGCTTGTCTTTTTTTGTATATTGTCTTTTTTCGTTACGATTTGTCCATTCGAAAAGTTTACCCAATGTCTGCTGGATTTTTTTCATTATTTACACAAAAACGAGACACACCAAATGGGAAAAGTACGATCGGTCTTTTATCAATATTTGTGTGTGTTTACATTTTATAAACATACATTCAATACAATACACACGTCTATGAAAATCTTATTTATTAAATAGTCGAGTTAGAGAGATGGACCTGGGCTGGACTGTTGGCGTCAGAATTGTTTGACCTTTTCCGCTGATGATCTTTGATGAATGTTGATAGTATATGCGAATCTGTTTATTTTTGAAAACAAAACAAGTAAATAGATCGTAAAATTTCATAACACAAGATGAGTTTAATAAAGGCAAAAAATTAAGATAACAAGTTTTTTTTTAGTTGCATTTCGTCCCACACATGTGTTTTGCTGAATATTTGTATAAATATCTTTAAAAAATAAATTCATGAAAAATTCAATTGAATTTGATTTTAATAATAATGTCTGGTTCTGAATCTCGTTGATCTTTTTAGACATTTGGAGAAATACCTGTGATTTTGTTATGTACTTGTTGGTGCAAACTTTTCCCATTTCCTTGTTATGGTTCACATACTCAGTATAGTATTACTTTCGTACTGTTTTACGTTTGGAGTATTACTGCAAGTTCCAGTTACAGAACAACAGGTAGAGTAGTTACACAAATTATCGCCATCAGATGGTGTCCCAAAACAAGAGTCTTGGCAATGAATTTCTAAAAAGTCTTGCTGCATAATCCAAAGAGTAGTGGATAAATCAAAGAACTTTTTAAAAAACCTGAAACCTTTCTTCTTCCTCCACTGTCTTAAATCGGAAAATGGTAACAGTAATAAAACGACACATAAAACTTATAAAAATCATAAACACTTCAGATGAGAGTTAAGTTTTTCTAGGGCTTACCAAAATAATGTTAATTATCCACACATGTTTCTTCTTTCCCTGAGTTGCCTGTAAAAATAATATCTATATTTGTACATTTATCATAACCGATGCTACTAAAAGGTATAAGTGCTTAAGATTTCCCTTTATCCGTGGGAGGCACTCTTTTTTCACATGTACATAACAACTAATAGTAATTTGAGTATCGTCTGCATCTTCAATCCCAAAAAAAGAAATTTGATCCTATGCATCAAACGTTCAAGACATAAGTATTTATATACTTATTTATTTTTTGTCTACCGAGCTCATTAGTAAATGTGTATGAGGTATAGGGCATTTAGAATTTATCGTATTTATTACTAGATTATAAATAATAGAACATTTGATAAATATTAAATTGACGTGATTGTTCACATTGCCAGAAGCATTTTATATATTGAAGAAATCTCAGCACATTCGTGCGTTAAGTATTTAATTTTAATAAATCTCTGTATAGTATGTACAGTACATTGTTCATAGTAACTTTTTTGAAATTCAGAATGCACTCAACAATCTCATGCACATCTCAATAACGTTATTTAAAATTAATCAATTTGCGTAAACATATTCCAACTAATTCTTCGTAGGTGGATGTTTGTTGCTTTCTGGACTTTGTATTCTCATTATTTACTTTTTTCAAGGGGGTAGTGGGTAGCTTATCACAACCTTAAATCTCATTTGGGTCTGATAAAACTAGTTTCATTTATGTTTGCAAATCTCTGCGAAAAAAAAGACCTCAGATGAAGTTTTTTTTTTGTATGCATACACTCGATTAAGTTAAATCCAGTTCGTTGCTGTTTAAAGTTGTTTAAATAAAAAAAAATGCTGCAATTTAATAAACATTTGAGAGAGTACGTTTGTTAGGAGAGTTAAATACTTCAAATATAACAAACACAAATTATGGTATATTTGGCTGAAATTTAATAAAACAAACAAAAATCCATGTCAGTGACCTGAAAGAGATACAATTGAAACTCTTGAACTAAAAGTTATAATAGTAATATACTGGATGATGTTAAGCAATCATTTGTATCATGATGAATTGTCGTAGAACATGCATACATCTTTAATAGTTAGAAATAGTCTTGCAGATATCTAACTTACTATTTTTAATCAGATCAGATTGGAAAATGAACCAAAAAGCATTTTTTTGGTTAATGTTAACACGCATTTGTGTTTCTGCGTTTAATTTTTTTCTTATAAAAAATATTGTTCTTTAAATTCAAACTTTTTAGCTGGTTTCATCAATTGCATGTCCCAAATTAAATTCTATTTTTACGATCCATCCAAAACACTTTTAATTTATAATTCAAATAGAATTTTTTATTTCATCAATAAATAATACAAAAATAAAGTAGCTGGATTAACTGAACTGCTTTGGCATAGAGCCATCATTTTTTATTTATTTTTTTGTTTTTGTTTTTTTTTTTTTTTAATTTATAATACGTTTTTAATTTTCAAATGCATTTGAACGTTGTTTTTGTTTTGTTAATTTTAGGTAGTAGTACGGCATGTGTGTTGGTACTAAATCGGGAGAATAGCACAGTTTACACAGCCAATATTGGTGATAGTGGCTTTATTGTTGTTCGCAAAGGTGAAATCATTCACAAATCCGAAGAACAACAGCATTACTTCAATACACCGTTCCAGCTATCGTTACCACCACCCGGTCATGGACACAATGTCCTTAGCGATAGTCCCGAATCAGCAGATACCCTGAGCTTCCCAGTGAAGGATGGTGATGTGATTCTTGTGGCGACCGATGGAGTTTTTGACAACGTGCCCGAGAAGCTTATACTCGATGTTCTCAAAGATGTATGTAGACATACAAAAATATAATGTTCAACAAAATGTTTTAATTGTTTTCTTGCTCTTGTTTATATAGGTCGAGGGAGTTACCGATCCCGTGAAACTTCAAATGACTGCAAATTCGCTGGCGTTAATGGCACGCTCCTTGTCTTTTGATAGTGAATTTATGTCGCCTTTCGCAATCAATGCAAGGCGAAACAATATCAATGCAACCGGTGAGTTGTTAAACTCTTTTTCTATTAGAAAAAGTATAACAGATTTTCCTTTTTATTTTTCAAGGTGGAAAGCCAGACGATATCACCGTGGTACTAGCAACCGTTTCGATGTAAAAATATTATTTTGTAAAACTAACTAGTTTATATTTTTAAAGCAAATCGATTTTAAATATTCACCTACAAGAACTGGCGTCTAAAACCCTTGGTAATCGATTTGCAAAAGAAAAAGATATATTAGCTTTTTCGTGCGTAGTAACTTTGGTTCAACGTTGTTACTTTACTTTGTGATTTGTCATAACCAAACGACTGTTGTTCCATTTTTACTATTTCCCCCTCACCCACTTCCTCTATTGTATATTATTTTTCTTTTTTTAGTTCTTAAGTTAGTAGCAGTAAAAGTAACTTTAAATACAGTTAAAAGTAGAAACGATAAATTAAAAAGATTAAAATAAAACACACATTAAAGGACTGAACGCAAGCACAGAACATAAATACATTTATAAAGAAAACGAAGCTCGCTATAGAATGGCAAACATAATATATACATATATGCATAGTTATTAATTAGAATTTAGAGAATTAAAGAAAAAATACCTTAGTTTCTTAAGCGAGGTATAAAAGTGATGACAGAAGAGCGTTTTTCTCTTCTGCCTGTAACTGTAACGCTGATATAATCGAACGAGTGCTATTTTCAAATCATTTTAGTTTGGTTATAATATTGTTGCTTCCTATAAATGCAAAATAAGCAGAAGTTTTTAATTTAAGTATTTTAAATTTTATTTAAGACTATGTTGTATATTGTGTGAGTAAATGTTTTTTTTTTTGTGTGAGTTGAATTATCATGGAGATAAACGAAGAACTTTTGTTCGACTGAACGAAATTATACCATATATTTGAAGATAGGATTGTTTAATACAGGAAACCTGTTCTTTTTGACAAATGTTGGTTAATCTTTTTATTTTCACCTTAGACACTCATAAAAAAAGTTAGGTTTGATGTAATTTGTAACTTAAACTAAAAGAACGGAGTCATAATTTTGTTTAACTTGCCAATAATCCTTTATTACCAAACATTTCAATTAATTTAGTCATTTGTTCCGTTTATTATCACACGCACTATAAAATCATCTCTTCTCATTTCAATTACTCATGAATATTTAAGGCCTTGTTAAGGATATTTATTGACTTCATGAAAGGGCTAAATTGAAAAAAAAAATCGTTAATCAGAGCTAAATTAAAAATTAAATCATTTCGTTTCATTTTTTGACTGTCAATTGCAAGTAGTTCTTCTTTAATTCTTTTATTCAGTCTGCCTAATATTTAGGTTTTTGTTGATAATGTTAATAATGATTTGTGTTTATGGCTATTTTTTTATAATTATAAAAAGATACTTCACCTGCAAGGATAAATGCGGTTCGAATGAATGTGAGTATGTAGTTCAGTTGTTTAATAAATCAATAACCGATATTCGAAAAAACATTTACCAATAAATTATTTATCAAAAATATTCAAATTCAAACTTGAAATAGATCTACGTATGAATAATTTCGGAAATACACACAACATAATATGCGGATTGAAACAAACAAATTATTGGAAAAACAAGATTGAAATTAAAATTAAGAAAAAAAACTAATTATGTATTTAAAAAATGAAAACGATTATTACATTATAACGCGATCGTGTTAGGCTAGCTAGATCAATGAGATATATTAAAATAGAAAATAACAATAAAGATCAAATTAAAAAAAGATAAAACATACTTCTGTGTTTCATTATGAATACTATTTACAAAAACAGTAAATAAGTGAAGTTTGTTTCCCATAGAAAAATAAAGCTTGGATCGAAAATGGAGATTTAATTGGAGTGGAGTTGTTATGAAAACCTGTTACTTTCAGTCATGACAGCATAACAAGTGGCAAATTTATGTTTTTGAACCAGAATGATGATTTATCATCGGATACAGATAATGTTTAGAGGCTTCACCCCTAGTCACCATTGATTCTTCATTAACGGTTTTAAAATACATTTAGACTAATAGTTTTCCATTGTGATACCAAATAAATGTATCTTCCCAAATCGTTACACCATTTGGAGCTCACAATGGATCTTGGGATCTACTTAGATAACTAGGATAGAGTCATCGTCTGTAATAGCGCATTACAGGATCATAGAATGTAAATGTAAGGTTTTCAGATTGATCCTTTGACTTATTTTTTAGTATAATCTTCTTACCCAAAGAAAAGCGGCTATTGAAGGTGTTTCTATAAATGGTTTTTCAAATTTGACAAAACTTTTCCAAACCTTTTAATTCTGAAAAAGTCGACTTTTGTTAGTTGCGTTTTATTCATTGCTGCATAGCTAGTGCAGCATTTAAGTGAATAACTATCAAACACATTTCTTATACACCGCCAGCACAGCTGTCATTTTTTTGGCCGGCTTCTATTTTGCTTGCAATCAAATTGTTGTTTGCTGATGAAATTTTGCTAGGCAGCAGTGAATAAAACGCAGCTTATATATGCTGCTAACTTAAGACAAATCCATATTAGTTACCACCGTACACTAAGCAGGTGGTTTTATTTTATGTACGTTACGTTACGAAACCCTTTTCTATATGAATTTTTCTTTACTGAATTTTTTTCAACGTGTCACGGTTTTTAATTCCGAACAAAAATTTAAAATGGCACTGAAAGAAGTTTCTCAATTTCATCAAAGTAAGAACTTTGACATTTCAAAGAAGCGAGAGAGGAATATACTGCTAGAAAAAACCTGGAAACTGGAATCAGTAACGTCTCATTCTTCGAACAATTTGACAGTCCTTGCTTTTATCTGTCATTTTAGTCTGCTCAGCTCATACTCACATTCGTTAATCGTTCGTCTCTACCAGAAAACTTCTGTCAAAATGGTAAGGTTATGCAACTTTATTAATAAAGAAAAAAAATACTAATTATAATTTCAACCTAATTTATAAATTTTTGTAGATGTCTGCTAGCGCTATCCTTAAAGTCTTGCGTCCAGGAGTTTGTGCGTCGCGAAACTTCGGACTCTGCAGCCCTGCTTTAAACAAAGCTACAGATCCCATTCAGAAGCTATTCCTTGAGAAGATTCAGGAATACAAAAGCAAGAGCAGGTGGATATCATATTATAACTTCATATTTAACTTGCACTATTATATTGAATGTTTATTTTCCCAAAATAGCGGTGGAAAGATGGTTGATTCCACTCCAGAAATTGAACGCGAATTGAAAAACGAATTGGAGCGAGTTGCTAAACAATACGATGGTGGTGCTGGAGTTGACATGACACAGTTCCCTACCTTCAAATTTGAAGACCCTCAAATTGAATCAATTACCACTACTCAATAAGACCCTAAGTTTGTGATGATGAATGAAATGCCACAAATATAATTCGAAATGTATGAGATGAAAACCAATATTTTGCTTGTTTTTATGTAATCTTTTTAATGGATTGAACAGAAGAACAATTGTTCGCTTGCTAAGTATTAAGTATGATTCAATCGAATACCCTTATGTACAGTTGTATATTATCAAAAAATGGGAACTGATTCCAGTATTTTCAGGAAATGATTATCTGCATAAATGGCATTCTAATATTTCAGTGACTTTTGGTCTTAGGCTCCACTTTGGACAAGTACCCACACATCTACATGTACTTTGTTTTTTGCACCTTAATTTCTTTTCAGATACAAAAAGAATTCAATTCCTTAAGTATTTTAAATTTTCTTTTTACTTGAAAGTTATTGTAGTGGTAATTACAAATTTCAAGTATCAATGAATTGTTTGCTTTTAAATTAGTTTTCAGGTTTAGCGGTATAAAAGGTCAAATTGAATTTTTTGAAAAAGTTGGAGCATTCTTGTCTAAAGCCTATTAGACTGCAAGGATAGATAAATAATTGTTTACCTCTACATCTCTATTCATTACACAGATTTTAGTGCTCTGATATTAGGGATTGATGTTAATTGAAATCTAACTTACTGTTATGGATAGTCAATATGTCCTGGATAAAATAACATCTACATCTTACTAAGAATAGACTTAAAAATTGCGACGGTTTTTGAATATGGACGAAGTCCATGATTTTTCACCGCACGGAAGATAACAAATATAAAACCTAAGACGCATATTGTGATTTGTGGGACAGCTCGGACAAACAAAATGTACTAGTCAGAGAACTCTTTTAACTTGTGTTTGAAAAACAAGTTTTGAAATAGATTTATTCGAAATTTAGTCAATGTGACATCGAAAGCTAAGTCCTTTTTCATAAATTACTTGCAAATCACGATAGGAATCAAATATGGTTACTAGATCACCTTTCCTATGGAATTTTCTGTCACGAAGGTGTTTGGCTATCAAGTTAATTTTCCTTTGTAAAGATTTGAAAAGTGAAACACGAGTATTTTGTTTTTTTATAAAATGTGTCCGCATAATCCTTAATAATTTTTTCTTTCTATATTATATCTATGTACAAAGAAACTAAAAATCTTATATTACATTTTTTGTGTCTTTTCTACCATAATCTTCTTTTAATCATAAATGTAGTTATATAAAAAAGCAAGAATATAGAAATAAAAGAAAAACTCTAAGTTGTATTGCAAAATGAACATTATTTATAAATAACAGATTTTCCTTTTCCTTCTTTTGTTGTTAGAAATTATTGTTAAACTCAACTCAAAGTCAAGAAATTCTGTCATTGATCTGAATTTTTTTTGCTGTGTTAATTTTTTGGCGTCTTTTTTAGTTTTGAGCTGCACGAGCACCTGCTGCTGGCTGATTATCATCACGATCAAGTCGATTTCCTTCACCAATTTGCTCACCCCAGTCAAAGCCTCCAGGACGATCTTCAGGCATTGGCTGATAATTGCGATCTATGTGTTCGTTAAACATTACCTTTCTAAAAATATTCAAATTCATTCATGTAGTTTTCAATTGATTTATGGTATGGAAAAACTTACAGGAAGTTTGGTGTTTTAAGGAATTTGTATCCATTTTGTTGCTGTGGAAATACGTCTTCAAGGAAATAATAAATGTGGCCCACTCCCATGCCAATGATATCCACCCAAATTGTGTTGCCCAAGATCATCGAGAAACATAACAATACCCATGGCAAGTAAGGGGCTTGGAAGTTTAGCAGCCCAAAGAAGTTCATCCGCACAAAGGGATTCCTCCGTGACCACACATAGACTAACATCAGCGTAAAGGCTTGTCCCAAAAACAGTAGATTAACAAATAGTCCAAAGAATGTCATTAGCAGTCCACCAAAAATGAACATCATGACAAAGTCAGAAGTACGGCCCCGAAAAGAGCCCTCTTCCAGCATTCGACAATAGCGATAGGTAAATATCATGTTGAAGAGAAAGCCAAAGCTTACGGTTCCAAAGAATAAGAATGTCGTTGCAAATCGCCATAGTTGAAGCTTCTTCACTATCAGCATGGGATGGAAGTATAGTTGGAGCGGCGATACTAAGTCTAGATGCTGACAAAAGCAAAAAAAAAAAAACAAAATCAGTTGAGGATGACGTGGGACTCTTTTTGGAGAAGAGCAGGTGACGATTTATGGGATATTTACCACTGCCAACGTTGTTATTACACAGGCGCTAATATAGAATCTGGTAACTGTTGGTATTTCCAGATAGCTTTGCCTCATTATTTGGAGAGCCATTTTTATTTATTTAATTCTATTTCGATTCAGCAACTTTGGTTTGAAATTGCTTATTTCGGAGCTCTTATCGGGCAATACTGGTCATCAATCCCATTGGTTTAATTGGATATATTTCTTATCAGACTCACTGATATGACAGTTTAATGATTGAGTTACTTCCAGTACTTAGAATATCTGTTGCAAATTAAATTTGTATTTTACTATAATGTTTGGATGTAATTTTTATTAAACATTAAATGTTTTAATATTTTTGTGTTGCTTTTACTGGTAAATAGGAATAGGAAGTATTCATGACGTTTTGCCTGATTTTGACAAAAAATGAAATGTCACTTTGTCCAACTACATTACCGATTCATTGAAGTTGGAATCACATTCGAGTGGCACAAGCTATAGCTTTTATATTTCCCGTGTAATACAAATATTTTTATAAAAATCGGGTAAAATGGCTTTAACCATATTTTATTGTATTCTTTTTCATTTTTTACTTTTATTCTAGTATAAAAATTTTGTCATTTAATAATGGGTTCGCGATCTAGCAAATGTTTGTTCACTTATTTATGAAGACTAATAATTGAGGATTTCGATTTGGCTATGATTCAATAATCATACGAGATAGAAGTCTATTACATTCAAGAATCTTATATTGAATAATAAACAGCAAAACTTATAATACTTCACTAATAACAAAGCACTGATTCAGAATAGTTAATTTACAGGATTCGGTGAGTTGACTGGTGTAAAACCGTGGTTCACGGTTATATTTGACTTTCATCACATTATACAATCTTTAAGATTAAGATTATGTCAGTGAATTTAATTTGATAAACAAAGGATTAAATTCAGAGTAATAATTGTTTAACAGAAACACACCTATTTTGTCAAAACATTCAATTGTTCGGCCTCGATATCGAAATATCGATGTTTTCTGTTTCTCTAAACATCGATTTTTGTTATCTTAAATATGCATTGCTCATCTTTAATAGATTTTAAAACATAAAGTAAACGGCAACATTTCCAAATGGATCCGGATAAATATTATTTGACAAGAAGAATTTAAATTTAGTGGAAATGGATCAAACTTCCTGTTAGCGTTTGTGATATTTGGTAAAGGACTCGAGGGAATAAAAAAGATGGTTTAATTTCCTTGGTTGGCACAAAATGACTTAATTGTGTTCTTACGAAATATCGGCAGACTTTAGGAGACTTCGACACTCATTTTCCAATATATAGCTCAAATTATCGCTTTGGCTGGGTACCTTGTTGATTCAAAACATAAATGAAATAAACAAAGACGAATTCCCCTCTGCTTCTAAATGAAAAGTGTTAAATTGACACATTTACGCAAAGGCATCCTACACTTTCCTGAAAATGTTAAATAGAGAATAATTTTGAACAAGAGTGAAAAAGATAAGTTGGAGAATCAAAAAACTTTTCATTTTCATTTTGCCGCCGCCCGTCGAGATGGTAAGTTCAATAAACATGTTATTTTAGTTTCGTTACCATTTTGTTTCAAAATGCAAAAAGGGATATTTTATTTCTTTAAAATACCTATCGAAAACAGTTTAGCTTTCACCATGCTTTTCAAAATGCTCAAGAGGAAGTTTAACACCATTATTTAAAAAAACGAACACTTCTTTAATTGAAAGATATTATTTATTTTTCCTCTCATCGGATTTTATTTTTTTTTTAGTTTTATTTATAATATATTTTAAATATTAGCTTTTTTTATTAAAATTTATTGACTATGTCATAATCGTTTACAATATTTATTAAATATAAATGTAATGTTGTTTGTAATGAGCTGCATTCACATTCTGTAAAATAACTATTTCCAGTTTAAACCTATTTCTTTATCTCTTTACACTTTTAAATATATAACTTGTTTTGTTAATAATTTAATTTTCTTTTTGTAATCCTCCGTACCTGCAGTTGATATTTTTGATTTCTTTTCTAAAAAAAAAATACTGCCTTCATTTAAAATTTTCTTTGTTTAAGTGACAAACCTTAAAAATACTTTTAAGTTTTTAATTTTTTTAATATTTACAGAAGATACAAATCAATCGATTTGATTAAGTTTTTTTCTTTTGTTTTTTTTTCGAATTGAATTTTCATAAATGTTAAATAAAAATTGACATCCTGATATTTTTGAGGTACCTGTTGTTGGTTAATTATAATTACTTTATTTAAAATTTGTCCTTGTATCAATTTTCATTTGTACCTGAGTTGAGCTGTTTATTTTTTTATTACAAACATGTTTGATTTTTTTTTAAATACAAACAATGTGTTAAAATGTAAAAACTTACCACAAAAAAACTAAGCAACTATTATTATGCTTATAATAACACCGCATTAATGTGGTCTTTCAATTGATCAAAATTAAAAATACATTTATTTATGTAAGTATTAGTTTGTTGTTGTACTGTCAAGAAGGCAGCTGGTTTTTTCTTTTTGTTAATCGTTTTCATTTGATTTAAATTTATTTTAGTTAAATAATTTATTTGTTTAATAGAGTGTTTGTAAAATTTGCATATTTTACCTCAGACCTTCTTATAGAATGACAATTTTAACATTTTTATTTTGTGTATTTTTGCGTAGACAGAAAAATTTAAAGTTTTTAGAAATTTTCATTTTGTCAACTTAAAGTTTTGTGATGTAATTTTGAATCCTCAGAATGTATTCTTTTTTATATTTCATATTTTTTATGATGCATATTTTGATGGATCTATAATTTTTAATTTTGTAAACATAATATTGAGTTATAATGTGACACCTCCGACTCGATTGCATTTACGAAACAAAGCCAATAATAAGTTTGTACAAAATTTGGCTCGAGAGGTAGATTTGATTTTGATCTAACTCACTCAAAACCTAAGTTCAAAGGAAATCCAAATCGAATCCAATTCGAACTTTCGATCTTGCATAAGAACGAGAGCTGCGTTCATATTTAATGAAATTTGACGGTAATTTAATCCCTAAAACCTTACCTTCACGTGTCAATCAAAGTTCACAAATCATTGATTAACTGGAAAAACAATTTTACGCCTCTATAGTATAAATTTTACATATTTTACAAGCACCCTGTTAAAAAAAGGTAAAATGATAAAAAAAGAGAAATCAGTTACATTAAGTTATTTTATTTTTGTTTGCTTTTTAATCAGAAAAAGAATTGATTCTGTATCTACCCTTATTCAAACGTAATTATGTAGGTATTATTATTTTGTTAAGATAAAAAATATATTTTTGTTTTGTTTTATTAATATTTGTTGGTTTTATGTTAATGGCAAAGTTGTACACAATTCATGATAACACTTTTCTTTTAAAAAAAATATTTGTTATTTTCACTGTGCGTTTATTTTATTTTTTGTTTTCTGTTGTTTGAATTTAAAATAACTAAAGAAATAGAAATATTCTTTTATATAGTGATTTAGTACTTTATACATAAAATGCTTCTTATTCTTAGTTGGTATTAATTACATTTACACATGAATGATTCAATCAAAGATTTTTTTGTATGTTTTTTTTTTTATTTTTATTTTTATTTTTTGTTTTTATTATTTAATTTTACATCTACGATTATAAATTCGGACTTTGAAGATAAAAAGTTTAGAAGCTTATTTGTTTTTTAATAGATATTTATTTATTTCTGTAATACTGGTTCTATAAAAAAAATATTTATAGATTAATATACATAAAAATTGTTTGGCAACTGACGTTTCAAAAAAAAAGTCTGTAAATAGTTCACACTGTTTCTTTTCCTTCCAGAGGGAAGAATGATATATTAGAAAAAAAAACTTATCATTTTTATTGGCACATGTTTGACCGAAAAATATCGAAGTTAAGAAAAACAGTTTCACATTTGTATGTTTGTGTTTTTTAATTAAATTTCTTTAAGTTTATAAGAAATAATTCCTTGAAAGATACATATATTTTTTTTTTTTTTACTAATTGTTTGTATTTTTTTTAATTTTAAATATATATCTTTTTTATTAAATCACAGATTTTTGTTTTAAATTCCGAAAAAAGACGACGACGAGTATTTTTCCAAAATGTTATATTTTGAATTATTTATAATTTTGACTAATTTTTTACTTTACCTATGCATTAACATTGATTTTTTTGTATGTAATTAGTTTTTGATATGCCTTAATTTAATTAAAAGTTTTTTTTTTTTTGTTTTTTTTTTATTTCAGTGTGAATTTTATTTTACATTTTTATATTTTACTTTATTGTTCGAAGTACGAATAGAAGTTATATTTCCTGATCTTCTTTAATAAATTATTATTATTTTTTTTTCAATTAATGGTAAAATATTTTGTTTTTTATTTTGTATTTACTTTTATATTTAACTACGTCGATAAAATTGTTTTCAAAAAAGTAGTCCACAGTTGTAAATAGATGTACCTATGTTTTAATTTTTTTTTTTCTTCATTTATATAAATATGGATAGATGGACAAGAGTGGATATTTATATCTTATTTTAATTTAATTTAAGTTAATGGTTATTTTTATTTTTTTTTTTGTTCTTAAAATTACAACCTGAGACTTTTTTTTGTTGTGTGGTCCTTTTTGTGTTTTGATAAAAATATAAACTTGTTACTTTTACTATTTTTATTGTGTTATTTAAAAAAAAACTATGTATTTTTTTTTATTGAAACAAGGTTTGTATTAAAATTGGCACGATTTAAGTGAAGTATAACGGCTTGAAGTTTCTATTTTCTATATAATCTGATATGAGTTCCAACACGCTCCAACTTGGATAATTTCAGCGAATTAAACTCAAATATTTAAAATTGAAAATAAAACAAAGTAAAATAAAATAATAGAATGTATGATAAAAAATTTGGAATTTTTCGAACCACAATTTTGAAATTTTTTTCTTAATAAAAGAAATTAAATTTTACTTATAAAAAAGTAATGCAAAAAAAAATAAATTAATAAAATTAAATAACAGCCAAACTAGAATTTTGTTGCTTCGAAATGATCACAGTTGGAGAAAAAAGTTAAATCAAAATATTAAATTATTATATTTTTTTTTATTTACAAAACTTAATCCTAGATACATATCTATGCAAAGGTTAACCAACAAAGAGTTCATTGAGATAAAAAAATGATAAATGATGGTGTTGATTGATTTCTATTGTTCCTGTAATAACAATAAATAAGATTAATCGATTTTTTTCTTTTCAAAATGTTTTCTAAATAAAATTGTCAAAATAAGACTGGCGCCCAACTCGAGGACTTTTATCAAATCTGCCACTAAATAAAAAACAGCTTTCTTTCAAACTTCTGAGTTTTATAAAATGGAGTTTTGTTTAAAATACTCCTGAAAGGAAAACCTTTGCATGAAATATTTATAAGCATTTTGCTTGATTATTTTTTTAATGTTTTAATGGCACACCATAATACTACACATATAATATTATCCTTATTTTAAACTTAAAAATTGATTTTTTTTTCTTGATATGATGGAGCATCCGAATTTTGTTATTGTTTTTTTTCCAATGAAATCTTTTACTCGTAATCCGGTTTATTGTTTCATATAATTTTTTTTAGTTAAAAAAAAAAATCCTTAAACAAATAATTAAATACCTGAGAGCCTGGATATGTGCGAATAACAATATGTTTTACATGTTTCTCCTTTTTATTTTAAATTGTTAAAAATGTCCTTTTATATGATTTTTTTTTTAATTTATTTTAAGACGTAGAAAAATTCATGTTTTCATATTGAAGATATGAAGGTTATAATATATACTTTTATTTTATTTTGTTTAAATAATTATTTTCAAAAAAGATTTTTATGTTTCTTCCATTTTTTGTCATTTGTACTTCACGGGTGAAAAATCACTGAGTTGTTTTTGTTTTCTTTTTTGTTAATTTTTATCTAATATTTAAATATTTTACACTCAAAGGATGATAAATATATATATATGTGTGCTATCCCTGAAATATACATATAATTGTTTATTTTTTTTGTTTTAATTAATTTTTGTTCCTTGATATAACATTTACAAATAGTTTTTTTTATTTTTATTTTTTATATATATATATTAAAAGTATATAATTTTAAGATTAAATTATTATTAATATATTTTTTTTTTCAAGGTGAAACCTTTTGATAAATTTGTTTTTTACCTTTTCCGCTGGAATATTATTTTTTAGAGAAATTTGTTTTTGTTATTTTTTTCATCAACCAAAAATATAAATTTCACTTAAGATATTACATATTAAAAAAATTCAATTTCATTTAAACTTAAAACAAAACACAATTTCAATAAGGATACAAATATAGGCATTTTTGTTTTCATTAAAATTACAAAACGTAAAAAACGCATTTGACAACTGTACAATAAGTCCTTCTTTCTCTTCCAAATGAAAAAACTTCCATCATTAAACGGAGATTTTCAAAAAATTAAAGTAAAAATAAAATAATAAAATAAAAATATTTATTTAATTCTAATACTAATTAAAACTAGTTTTAATAAGAATATTTGTATTTTAATAATTATATTGTTAAACTTATACTAAGTTTTAACTAAAACAAAAAAATATTCATAATTATTTACAACACTTATTTTTAAGTTTATAACTTTATGTAAAAATAATAAAAAAAAAATATTAAAAGAAACTCTTCTCATGAAATATTGCACGTTCGCCAAATTTTTATAAAAAAAATATAAACTTAAACAAATTTATTAATTTTTTTTTTGTAAACAAACAAAAGAAATTAAGGATTTGAAGGAAATAAAAATTCTATTTAAATTGTATTTCTCTAAAAAATCGCATTCCATCTCAAGTCCTATTGGATGCCTGGCGGTGGCTGTCCCAACTCGCTGGTGAAATCAAACAAGCTCGTTGCCCTCGGATGTCCTGTCATTGAGTGGTGGTGATGATGATGGTGTGGCACAAGGACATTCTTGATCGCCGAGGTCTTGAGGAGGCGTTTCAGCATGCCGCTCGATCCGCGGTGCTGGAGACTCTTGTGCGTTGTGAGGGAATTTTTTGTGCGATAGCGACGATGGCAGAACTCACAGACATAGAGGGTGTCCGACTGCTCGTGCTTATCCTGGAAGTGACGTTTTAGCGAGTAGTAGCAGGAGAAGGTGCGACGGCAGTATGGACATTCTTGTGGCTCGTTGATGCCGCCACTTGTTGGTGGGGGCATGCGTAGTGGTAGCTGGGGCTTTTGATCACCACCCATTCCGTGGTGTGGCGATTGCGTTGATGGCGGCGGCGATGAGTGGTGATGATGGTGATGGTGCATGGCGCCGAGGAGGCCGCCAGACGCCAGCGAAGAATTCGGTGATGTCAGTGAGATCGGCGAAGGGGATGAGGTAGAATTTGTCGACGATGACGATGTTGACAGTGGCGTTTGTGCTAGTTGCGCATTAGCGACTGAGACAGCAGCATTTTGGGGGCCTGGTGGGTGGTTTTGGGTTTCGTTTCATTTTAGAATTTCATGTTTATATATTTTTTTTTTGTTTTTGAGTTTTTTTTAGTGTTACGATTTTTTTTTTCAATATTTTTGTATTTTTTGTCGAAACATTTTGTTTTGTGTGCAGGTATAAAGGTGGAGTAGAAGATGGTTGGTAGATGGTTGGTGGTGGTAGTAGTAGTAGGTGGGTAGAGTAACACATTACAAATTCGTGTACCGAAAAAATATACAAGAAAAAACAGAAAACCAAAAAATATTGTAAGTTTTTGTTTTCAATCCAATTTGTAACATATTTTTTTGATTTTTAATAATTTAAAAAATAACTTTTTGCTTTGATTTTGGAACATTACCATACGAGTATTTTTAAGGAAATGAATAAAAAAAACCGAAATAGTATCAGAAATGTTTCAAAATCAAAGCTGTAATTTATGATTTTATATTATATAGTTTGTATTTTTTATTTTTTTTTATTTTTTTCAAAAAAGGTATATATATTTTCCAATATTTACAGTTACACAAGACAAAAAGCTGCACACAAAACACAAACTAGAGTAGATTATTATGAAATTTGGTTACTCACGTATGATAAAAGGATGCAACTTCAATGGGATGGCGTTTTTTATCTTTTCTTTTTTGAATTTTTGAATTATATGCGATGAATGATGAAAAATTGCAAGCATTTTAGCATTTATAATAAGACAGAGGTAAATGAAGAAATTGAAATGAATTTAGGTTCGATTAAATGCAAAATTATAGCTATTATGAGCTCAAGCAACAACTTTTGTTTAACGTGTTCTTTTTAAGCATGTTTTTGCATAGACATACTTTGAGGATTTCTGTTTGTATTTCAGCGAATGAATTTATTTTTAACATTTCAACAGTATACAAAACACAAAAAATTAAAAACTGAGCCGTTAAAAACTGAAAAATCGTATTTAAAAATTGCGTCTATTCTATGGATTGTATATTGCAACTTTTAAATTTTTATAAGAAAAGATTGAAGCTTCATACAGTTCCCCTTTCTCATGCGGTACGAATTCCCTTGAAGTTGTATCCTCCTGCATATAGAATAAATTAATTTAAAAAAAAACGTAACACAAAAATGAAATTATAAAACTATTTCACCAAGTTCCAATGCAATGAAAGAAGAATAAAAATTCGGAGTCTTTAGCATGCTTATTATTGTAAGAACCTATAAAGATTCCTCAAAGCCCAAAATGCATAACTTCTATATAAATAACATATGTATGTAGTTAAGATGAAAAATTAAAGTGAAGAATTGTGTTTTTTTTATTTTTTTTTAACACAGCACAATAAAACTAATACAATATCGATTAAGCTATATAGCTATAGAAAATAAAATGATAAAGCAGATTTGTATAAAACTAAAATTTAAAATGAAAAAAAAAAAACTTTAAAAGCACACATCATGAGAACGGCATTCAAAAATAATTACAAAAAATAAGGAAAAAAAATAGTACTAAAATTAACTTCAACAAAAAAATATTACTTTAAAATAAACTAAAAAATAATTCATTAAAATAGTAATTTAGAGAATTAAAAATAGTTGTCGGAAGATGCATTTCTTTAGAAGTAATTTAAATTTTTAAT
This sequence comes from Scaeva pyrastri, assembly GCA_905146935.1. Lineage (NCBI taxonomy): Eukaryota > Metazoa > Arthropoda > Insecta > Diptera > Syrphidae > Scaeva > Scaeva pyrastri. The sequence continues at coordinate 4,837,192 of LR989929.1, read as the reverse complement.
GATTTTAATTTGAGGTTTCGATTTATAATTGTATAGTAGTAGTTATATAATGTATACACGAGTATGAATATACAAAGTATAAATATATAAAATAATTAGCTTTCATAAAGTAAGGTGTTTTTTAAATACAAATATTTTTTTTTCAAAATTAAAATTTAATTTTTAAAAGCATTGAAATAAATCTACTTGAGATAAACTTGGTTAATATATTTCTAAGTTTGTTTCTACTTAAATTTATTATATATAAATTTATTTTTAAGTAAGAAAAATTAAGAACTTAAGTACTAAATTGTGTACTAATTGCAATAGCACTTAATTTTGCTGCTAAAATCAATGTATACAAATGGTTTTAGCTCAAAAATTTTCTTAAAGCTTTTAGTACAAATTTTGTGTACATAACTTTAGTACTAAATTAATTAAGATGAATTTAACAAAAGAAAACAATCTCTACAACTTAAAAAGATGAGAAAAATGAGACTTGTTAGGTTTTTTTTTACAGTATTTTTTTGGTTGAAATTTTGTATATAATATAGAATAAGAAGATAGAAGACCAATCAATATTTTATTTTGGATAGATCTAAAGTTTCCAGCAACAGCAGATGAAGCTTTCTGAACATGAACAATATTGGAAAAGAAAGAATTGTTCGTATTTGAGACAAACAAATTTCCAAAAAAAAGAAAGAGAGAGAGAGAGAGAAGAAAGATATCAACTGAGAAGAGTGGATAAGGCCTTACTGTAAATAAAATGTAGTCCGTATGTTTAAGAGTGGGATGATAAATATTTACGAGTATGGTTTTCATCAATCAATCCTTGATTATTATTTATTATTTTTACAATACAATTAGAGTAGATTAGAGAGTAAATAAGGCATAATTAGAAAGTGATATATTGTTATGATGCAATCTAGACTAAGCTTGTTCTTAAAATTTCTCAATGAAAGAATATAATATACAAATTTCTAATGAGAGAGAGAGAGAGACAGAGAGGTATAATCACTTAGATAGAGAGTGAGTGAGTGAAAAAATATACAGAGAGATATCATAATTTACAGCAGATGAGAGAGAGTGAGACAAAGAGAGAGTGAGAGTAAGCTCCCCAAAGTCAAAGTATGTAGAGTTGAATTTGTTTAAAAAACAGGATATAAAACTTGTTTTTCTATTATTTTTTTTAAATTGTCTTGTAGAAGGAGATTTTTTGATATTTAAGAGTTTATTCTAACCTTGGCGAACGTTAAAAGGACTCGTCTCTCTTTTCTGAGGATGAAGGTAGATTGTAGGCAGAGTAGATGGCACTGGTTGTGTGTGAAGCTCCTGTGTTGCACAACGGAGTGATGGAGGTAGAGGCGTAGGTGTAGACGGGGTGCAGCAGCATAAGGTTGATGCCGTTTTTTCGCACACGTAATGTATATTTAAATGTATATAAATTGACTACAATTCGAAGGTAGATAGTTCTAAAAAATGTATGTATAAATGTATAGAAGGCGATTGTCCACAGGTAGTGTAGTTTAATATTCACATCAATGTTAACGATACGATTACGGATTATATCACTACTATAGATAGATTTTTTTATTTTTTTTAAAATATTATTAGTACTTTTTTGATTGATTTGTTTTTCTGTTCTAATACTAATATTGTGTATATGGCATTGCTTGTCATAATTCGAAGAGATATTTATTATTATTTGTCGTTGTATTTAAATTTATATATTTTATTAATTTTTTTTGCAATAATTTTGTGTGAAGGATTTTTGCATTTCACACAAATTTTTGTTCATTCACTTCTCTTGTTCATGGTTTTTTGCCTTACGTTGATTTAATGTTTGTCTTTTGTCTTTTGATTTTGATTTTTGCTTGTTTTTTTTTGTATTTTTTTTTGTCTTTTGTTAATAGTATACGAATGGGGGTAGCACTTGATGGTTGGCAAGTGCAAGCACCTCCTAAAAGAATTTAATATCTTTTATATCCAATTCGCCAGGTCGTGACTTATGATAGGTGTATATGTGCGTCATCAAGGAATTTCGAGAACAGTAGACCCTTTCACAAATGACGCAACGGTATTCCTCCTGACGTTCGGCATGCTTGTCGGCTATATGACGTTTAAGTGAAGCTTTCGAACACAGTACCTTACCGCAGAGCTGGCATGAAAACAGTTTCTTGGGTGAACAGCCTGGAAATTTGGTTAACTAGGTTTTAAAAATACACACACAATACACTATTTTTGATTTTTTTTTTTTTTTGATTTTTTAGGATAGATTTGATTTTTTTGTTTACACTTTTATCCTCAGATATTAAGGAATAGAATGTGTAAATATTGTTTATTTTTTTTAGAGTGAAAGAGATACAAGAGAGATAGAGGTGGTTGTATATCGATGGTGGTAGCAAGTGATAGAAGGTGGAGTTCAGACCCTGCCTATTTTCGATTGGGAATTATGATTATTACTATATCATCAAGAAAAAAAAGTTCCAATTTAAGTTCTTAAAATTATAAATGCTTCATTCCGACTACTAGAAAAAAAAACTTATAATAGTTGATTAAAATCCTCAATTTTTTGGTTTATTGCCGAGTGTGCACGCAATTACTATATTCAGATGTTAATATAATAATAATGTAAATATAATTAAATAAACTAAAATATAATAAACCTGATAAATCGGTTTGTATATGTACTATATCCTGCCAGGTGAATAGATGGATAAACTTCAGGCCCCCAAAGCTTGATTTCTTCTTAGAATCCCTCCAAGGATTAAACAAAAAACACAACAAAAACATTATAAATGTATGCTTTGTATTTAACGTGAAAGTCGATAAAGTAGTGTGTGTTTTGAAGTTAAAGATTGACGAAAAAAAAAATAATAATAAAATTCTTTGCGATGGTGAAAACACAAGAATACACACAATTTTTACGATTTTTTTTATATTTTCTTTAATAACTCAATAATTTTCTTTTTATTTACGAAAATATTTTATGTATATATACATGTATATATATTCTCTAAAAAGGTATTCTTTTTATGTACTATGTACGAATAGTTGTTTGTTTGTTTGTTTTTTTTTTTTGTTAATAAGAAAAGAATATTTTAGTACAAACAAAAATTCAAAGTAATATGTAAAAGTATTATATATGCTCCTATTATTTATAGAAATAGAAAATAATTATTAATAAATAAATAGTTTTATATGAATTCTTCGAATTTAACAAACTATTTTTTTTTTTGTATTTCCTATGAATTGTTGTTTCGTTTTTTGTTTCTTACTTGTAGAACTTCTTTTTTGTTTTTGTTATAGGTTTTCTTTTATTTCTTAATTAATAATGGATTTATTTTTTGTTAATGGATTTGTTGTTCTTAAAATGAGATGCTATTATCTGTTTATTTTTTGCTTTACTATTTATTTTTCCAATTAGCAGTTATTTTTTGTTTTTGTTTAAATATTTTGAAATTTTTTAGTTTCACTTTGAATTTATACAATTTTTACATTTATCTATTAATGTGATAAAATAACAATTTAAATAATAATATTAAGTAGAGTAATAAAAATAGGATGTTTAGTTTGATTAAGAATTGTAAGTTTTATTTCTTTTTGCTATGTAGGTATAATGTAGGGATGTATTTGTTAAAATCATCTAGGGACTTGAAATATTCTTTGAACACAATTTTTTTTTATTTTAAAACTTAAGCGTGTACTTGGTTAATTAATATTTATTGTTGCAAAAGTATGTAGTTATTATCATGGTGGAAATGATTATTATAAAAAAAAATTTAATATAGGAGCATGAGATTTAATCGTATGATAAATGTCGACAACACAGACAAACACACTCAAAATAATGTTAGTATTGAAATCACAACTTAAACTTCAGATTGATTGTGTAAGCGAACACAAGCAATAAGTAGTGATTAAATAATAGTAAATAAATTGTTAATCTAGTTTTAAACAAAATAACCCTACTCTAGATCAAAAAAACAAAAATAAATTTTATCTTTAATCTTCAACAGCAGCAGAAGCATCAACCAATGTGGCTACGCCATAAGAGACACTGCATTCAATCGTTATAATTTTTGGGTCATATCACAATAACCCTACACATATTGCTATTGTTAACCATTCACAATTACAAACAACAAATATTTTTGTTTACGATATAAAAAAATAAAACAAATAAGACAAAAACAAATAAGGAAACCCTTTTATACTCGCACAAATGAATGCAATCAGAGACTGCAACTGCAATGTCTGTTCAATTTAAATGACTCATGGTAATGATCATAATTAAAAGTATGTCAAGGTCATCGAAATCGTGCAGGCATGGTGCGCCATGCAATGCAATGCAAAAAAAAATTACCAGATTTTTTTTATTCTCAGTATTTGCCCTTGGATTTTCTTTCTTTTTTTCATTTTTATTATTTACTTGATAACTTCAATACGATTATAATGCTTCAAGTTGTCTGGATGAAGCCTGCTGCATTGACGTGAAGTGGTGATACAACCTACACACGAATACATGTAATTTGAGAAAAGTACAGTTTTACTTGCGGTTTGACAGCAAGTAGGGAATTTGAAGGCGAATGCCGTTACAAGTCAGAATTTATGTATAATGCATCATTTCATTTTGTTATTAACACTTGAAACATTTTATGTATGTATGTGTTACTTTCTTAGTTCTTCATGAAAAGTGGAACCCAGAGGTAACATTTTAAGTTTGAAGTTTTGAGAATGAAGTCTCTGAAGAAATGATAAATTTCACAAGCTGTGTGTTATGGAAAACGTCACCAGGTTAAGTGAAACTTATAATGCGTGCTGTCAGGTTGTTCAGAAGATATTCCATTAACCCCTCACCAAAACTACATACTTTACGCAAATTTGGTTTATACTTTCGATAGGAAACATAAGTGAAATAACTGTCACGAATCTGTTTTTATAAAATGTAAATATAAATCAGAAAATGGTAAGAATATGGATGGAATTAAAATGGTTAAATTATCTCAAAACAGTTTTTTCCTATACAAAATCTAGCATAGCACTCCATTTTGTTTTGTGTTAAAAAATACTCCGTTTTTAGAAAATAAAAACATTTAATCTTATTCATTGTATTCATACAAATTTTTAATTAACTAAATAATTACTATTTATATATATTTTTTTTGAGTTTTGTTTTTTTTTTTGTTTTATGATTTTATTACAGTTTTTTGTTATATTTATCTTGTGTTTTACTTAAAAAATTGCTAATATAAGAAGAAATATAAACTTAATTAAAGGAAACAATAAACAAGAAAATATTTGTTTATGCTTTACATTTAACATATATTTATATTGTGCATTTTACAGTTGACATAAAATTGTTTTTATCTGTTTATTTTATATTTTTAAATTTAAAATGAAAAAAGTTTTAGTTATACTGTTTTTAAATTTTGTAATATTATGTTTTAACTATGCTCTATTTATTTATCATATTATCAATCAGAGATAGGAAATATTTATTTATTTGTTTGTAGAGTTTGTTTTTTGTTATTATACAGAAAAATATTATAAACTTAAGTAAAGAGTAATAATTAAACTTAACATTTAAAAAAAGCATATAGGTATTTTAAAACATAAAAAAGAACTTATAACACATCATTTACAATATTTATAATTATATACGTAAACTTTGTTTTCTATGCACCGTTATTTTAACAATTTTCGTTTTCTTTTTATAATTTTAATAAATTCATATTCTCATTTAAAATAAATATTTATATATTTATATATATAAAAAAACAACAAATCTTTTGTTTTGTAAAATAAAATAAAATTTGGTATCAAATAAAAGTAAAATTCAGACTTTGTTTAAAATTTTTCTTTTTTTTTTCATTCAGTGAATTGCTCACTTATCAAAACATTAAGAAATTTTGATGAAATCCAATGCAATATAAATAAATAAAAAAATAATGTATTTAAAGGTAAATAAAAATTATATAAATAAAACATATAAAAATGTTCATATCTACTATTTCTAGTGTATAATATAATACGAATTCTCATTCATTCTTAACTCTCTCTTAATTTTCTTCGCCTGATTAATTTCAAATTAATTCTTATATTTTTATTTTTTTTGTTAAACAAAATTTTGATTTTGATTTTTAAAATTTTGACATAAAATCAAAGAAAACAGGGGGACGCAGGGAGAAAAATTCAGTCTTAGGACAATCACAAATTGCTTAGCAAAACTTGTTTAAAAAGAAAAATCATTTAAAACAAAGTAAAAATTTTGCGCAAACTAAGAAAAAAATACTTTTCTTTTTTGATTTTTATCCATTGGGTTTTTGGTTTTTGTTTTTTTTTTTTGTTAATATATTTTTTAATTAATTTTTATATTTTTGTATATTTTAGTCTTTTTTTTTGCCTAAATATTAATGCCAATTATAGTCATGATCACAATTCGTTTCACTTTTAATTTTATTTTACATAATTCGGGAAGTTTTCTTTCTTTTTATTTTTATATTTAATTTTTTTTTATGAAAATTAAAATGGAAATTAAATTTTGCCGATTTAAATATTTTTAAATGAAATGAGACATTCTAACCTATCAGTCCTTTCGATATTAAAAAAAAATTATTATGAATTCGATTGGTTTAAAAAGGAAAACAAAAAAATATGGTTTGATATTTAAACAACATACAAAAATCAATGACGAACTAAAATATTAAAGAACACATGTCAGTGTGTACCGTACCTTAAATGAACGATAAAATAAAGAACAATTTACAGTGAAATGGAACTAAAAACTCTTACCGAAAGATCTTTTATCCTCTTAATCATCTAACTTTAATTTTTTTCTTTATATTTATCAGTCCAAAAGTTTAAAAAACTGTTTTACTTTATACTTTAATTAATTAAAAATAGAATTTTAAGTATATGTCACGTCTTTAAGAAAATACGTTGAAAATCTTCTTTTTTTTGAAATAAGAAAAAAATTATAAAAAATACTACATAAATTATTTTTAAATGAATTCTGTACAAACACTTATGCATAATTTTATATAATATATAGTATTTTATCTTATAGTTAGGGTGTATATATATTATAAGTAAGTATTTATATTACACTTTAGAGTACACATTAATTCCGATTATGGGGGTGATTTATGGGTCGGCTACACATTTTAAATGAGTGAAAAGGTCCTACATTTTACACGAGTCAGGGGAGATAACTAACTACATTTATGGGTTATGAATAAAAAAAAAAAAACATGAAAACAATAACCGAAGCCTAAGCATTATATTGTCAACAAAAATTGCACATGGAAGTCTATACTATATTCGATTTACTTAATTTATTAGTTTTTTGTTTTATTCAAGAGAAAATCTAATCCTTAGGATATATGAAGGGCAGGATATTTTAGAAAAATTAAAAAATAGTTTCACTTGTTCTTTGCTCAGCTCTTTTCAAAATTTAAAAGAAGAATTGAACTTTTGACAACATCTTATAGAATTTAAATATTTTAGAAGCCAATTAGTAAATTTTAATTTGAAAACTCTGCCTTATCGACTAAATAGCAAAATATAATTTTGAAACTTATTTTTCTTAGGTATCAATATTTGCCACTCATTCGATCACATAGAAATGTCAATTATTCTCTCAACTTGTCAAGCATTCTTGCAAAGAACTTCAGAAAAAAGGAAAGCTCTTTAAAAGAACATTTCCAAGACAAAAAAAAATCTATCAATAAAAAAACTTTCATATCTAAATCAGTCTGCGAATTGTCGCGTCGTTTCTTCATTAAAAACTCGCTGTCAAAAATATACATTTATAAAAGCCTAACAAAATAATAATCACAGAAAATTGCATTTTATCATATATATATTTTTTTCTCCTTCTTATTTTTGTTTTGTTATCTTTTTTCTTCTTTTTCTTTTCGCTTTTCGCATAAGAAAGAATCCATCTAGAGATCAGAAATAAGAAACAGCAACAGCGAAACAGCGAAAGTGCAACACAGACAAAAAACCCTTGAGTAATAATTTAAATGGAAAATGAATGCTATGGTTTTTTTTAAGTAGGTATTTACAATAAAATTTTACATTATTTTGTGTATTTAGAGTGGCATTCTCAGACTATCTGAGGCATTTTTTTTTGTTATCATTTTGTTACACGCGCCGATACACAATTTTGATAAATTTAGTAATTTCTTTGTTTTTTACAATTTTTGTTTTCATTTTCCATATTTACTGGGCGAATTTTTGGGCGCACACTGTAAACAGTTGCCTCAGAAAGTGATGTTGCTCTTATAAGAAATCCATACATGGCTTTACAACGCCACCTGGAGAGTGCTGTTGCTGTGTAATTGGTGAGAGTAACAACTCAGCCGCACTACTACCGCGATTACCGACGACACTACCTCCTGAACCGTTATTATTACTATTTGTCAACGAATGATGCAAACTACTACTATGGAAATACGAAGAATGGTGATTTTTCTGTCTTCGGTGGTAGATGCTTTTGTGGTTATTAAGACTGTTTAGGGTACGAAATACCTTGTGACACAAATTACAAACAGCATTATTTAATGGCTGCAAGTGCTGTTGTTCCTTGTGACGTTTGAGTGTCAGTTTAGTGCTAAGAAGTTTACCACAAACGTCACAACGATGACATGCTGTCAGTGGTAATGGCAAGAGGAGGCGATTGCTGCTTGCAGATGTTATCGACGACCCAGATGGTCCACTCAGTCCGCCCTGCCCGCCACCAGGCGACAAAGAACGTCTATGATGTTGCATTGGATGATGATGTAACGAGTCAATTGGTGATGCACTGTGATGGTGTAAATGCTGCAGTGCCGCCGATGATGACACAGATCCCGACGACGACGAAGGCATCTGTTGTTGCGAGCCAACGACTTGATGTTGAGGTGATGATTCGTGGTGGCTTGAGTGCGACTGATGATGGTGCATGTGGTGGGAATGGAGATGCGGCGCAGAATGTTGATGATGTTGACTATGAGGTGGTGGTGGTGGTTGTTGTTGTTGTTGCTGTTGTTGTTGTTGTTGTTGTTGGTGGTGGTGGGAGGGATGATGGTGGTGATGGTGACTATTGTTACTACTATTTGAATTGCCACCGGGTACTATAACGCCACCGATAAGGCTGGTGCTTCCACCTATATTGAATATAGGAAGAGAAGAGAAAAAAAGAGACAATAGTGACTTTCAGTAATCTCAGTAGTTTTGTTTTTTGTTGTTTTTATTTGGAGTGTTTTTTTTTGTTTTTTTTTTTATTTACTCAGGCAACTTTAAAAATGTTACAAATTTTGCTAATTTTGTTTTGGAATATCAAAAAAAAAAAAAAAATTAAAAATCGCGAATCACCGCCCAGTTTAAATTTCTTTATTAACCATTGAAAATAAATATCTATTTTTTTAAATTTTTTTTTTAAATTTTGTTTTCAAAAGGAAGCAGGAACAACTGTTAGATTTTTCTTGTAATGTATAAATGTAGTTTTTTTTCACGTTAGTGTTGTAGGTTTAACTAATTTCTTTTTTGTACAGTAACTAAATCATATTACAATTTTTTGAAATTTTAATTAACAAAAATAAACTATCTGACATCCAACAGGTCCACCAATTGGAACCAATTGGTTTTGTTTCTTCTCGTAGTATGTACCAAATGGAAATTTAATTAATTTTTGTTTTTTGGATCAAATAAAAAAAATTGTAAATAAAAATTTAAATAAAGTTTGTTTTAGCAAAATTTTGAAAACATTTTTTGGCCTGATTATTTTTTTTTAGCAAAGATTTTACTTTTTTAATTGTCACTAGTGTCTCTTTTTTTGTTTTTTTCTTGGTAGCACCAGACTTAGTCGGTCAAATTTGTATCTGACTAAGTAGGAAAACACTTTTTGTATCTACTATTCCAAGTCTTGCTAGATTTGTTTGAACTTTAGAGCTTAATACTGAAAAAACAGGGTATATTTTAAGGGGGGAGTTTGGTTAAAAAAAAAGAATGTTTTATTAGGATTTCTATCTCACGTTGTGCCAATTGGTTCCAACAGGAGTTATAAATTAATCGGATTTATTGCGTACTCCATGGTGATGAAGAAAATATATTTATTTGTTTTTTAATATGATATGCAAAGTAAGATAATAAAAAATAAACTTAAATTTAATTTTAATTAAAATTTAATAAGAAAAAAAAAAAACAGAAAAATATTAAAAGTTGGTTAGGTATTTACAGTACAATTTGAAAAAAAAAAAATGGCTAACCAGCTTTTAAAGTTAAAAACAGAGAATAAAATAAAAACTTTTCAATGCAATTTGATTTATGTTTTTGAACTAACTATGTATTTTGTATATTGTATATGTACACACACTTATTATTTTTAATTTAAATTTAACTTTAAATTTAATTTTGAAATTTAACAAAACTCTTTGAGTTTTGTTGCTGTTCTCAAATCAAGTTCAAAAATAGTGCTTTCGTCTTAAATGTAATTTATATTAGCTAAATAATCGAAATAAGCGAACCCCTATGATGAGCGATGATTTAACGGTGAATAATATGGATTATGGCCCAGTGTGGATGGAGAATGGGTATTGTTAGCGGTGTTGCTGGTGTTTTCCTCTTTGGGTTGCTTAAGGTTTCTATGATATATACTCTTGTGGTTTCTAAGGCTATTTAATGAGCTATACACCCGCTTGCATATGTTGCACACTGGCTCTTTGGTAGGGCGCATATGAACGTTTTGGATGTGCCGTTTAAGGCGGGTCAGAGATGAGAGGTTCTTGTTACACGGGTCACAACGGAAATCGTCTCCACCTCCTCCTCCGATTCCAATTCCACCTACGGAGTTTGCGTTGCCACTCATTGCCGATCCACTACCACTGCTCCCGGAAGCGGCCATGTTTGCAGCAGCGGCTGCTGCCATTAGTAAATGTGATGAAGATGGCGATTGGCGCTCGTTTTTGACATTCGATGAACCAGATGATGGTGTAGAGCAAACCATCGGCGAAGGCATTAATTGAGATCCTGGCGTCGAGGACATATTGCAAGTGCTAAAGGTGGAAAGGTTTAGACCTCCGCCTCCGCTTACATTTGAGCCACCAGCACCACCGCCGCCGCCGGTTCCGCACAAAACCGACGCAACTGAGGATGACGTACTTGTAATTGCTGAAGAAGAGGAAGGTGTTTTGAATTGGTGTGGTGAATCATGGTGGTGGTGAATTGTCATAGCCGCCGTCGTCGTCGTCAGGTAACCTGACGACAAGAGGGGAGAGAGGCAAAAAACGTCGCATTAGCCCAAAAACAAAAGATTTTTTTATTTAACATTTAAGTTATTGTTTTTTTTATTATTATTTTGTATTTTTGGTTGTTTAGGGGGGTTATTCAAATTTTGATTTGATTGTCCGTTTACTATGTTTTGCATTCAATTTTTAATAGTGTTCAACACCATCACCATCGTATCCGAATTATTTGTATATTTTATTTCCATATTTATATAAAATTTCGTTTTTGTGGGTTTGTTTTTTGGTAATATGGGAAGGGGGGAATCATATACTACATATACTTTATACAATATTAGAAAATCAATTAGCTAAACCTGCTCTTATACATTCCAACTTGTCCCGTTTTCAAGCATACAAATTTGTTGAGTGTATACTGATTTATTTTTTGGTGGGATTTGTTTTTTGGTTTTTGTTTTTGTTTTTTTTTTTTAGTAAAAAAGTTAGACTACAATTTCAACAAAAAATATATCCTCGATATAAAGCATTTGGCATGTGTGTGTTTGTGTAATGGTGTCATGTATATTTGTGTGTGTGTAATAATATGTAGGAACACAACCCATAATAATGTTGAATAAAAACAAATAATAATACAACGCAACGCAACGCAACCTTTTATCCGATTTGTTGATGTGGGTGTTTGTATTTGTGTGTGTTTTTGTTGTTTGTTTGTTTTTTTTTTTTATTAATTTGTGTTTCTTGTAGGGCGGGCGGTGTTAAATTTTGCTTATTAGTAGAAGTGTTTTGTCCTGCTACCTTTGTATAAATATATTTATGTCCAGGCTTAAATAAGTTTCTAAATAAATAATAAGTTTTTTATGTATATGTATGTTTTATCCTTAACCAAATTACAATTTTTTTTTTAATTTTAAGATTTTTATTTTCCTGTCAATTTCTGATTTATTATTGGCCAACAGTCAAAAACTTTACACTCTAAGTAAACATCGGTCGGTAAGGTAGATTTTATTTATTATGAAAAAATAATGTTTGAGTTTGACAGATTCGAATTGTAGTAGAAAATAAGGCCATGATTTCTGAAAGGTTTGTTTATTAAAAAAAAAATACGTTGTTGTTGTCAGTCTCAACATTTAAGAAAATGAAGATTAAATAAAAATATTTAGAAATCGTTGACGGTTTTCAAAGTACAATCTTGAATTCCAGTTAAAACAATTTTACCACAAACTCATTAATTTAAATTAAAACAAAAATATCATTTTGTGAAATAAACAAAAATCACTTTTGACAGGAAAACAAAAATAACCATCCAATTATTTGAATTTTTTATTTTCTTACAACTAGTTTACCTACTATATAAATACAATTTTGTAATGTTATAATTTTCTTAAGCACTAAAACTACTTTTGTTTAAAAAAATCAATCATCCGCATATCTGTTTAATTTTTTCTTTGGTATTATTTGTACAATTATTCCAACAAAGTATATTATGTAATTACATTCATGTGTCATACCCTAGTGCTTTACCAAAGCGTGTATTTATTTAAACAAAATATTATATATAATCATAAATGTAAAAAAAGATATAGAAATGCTAACGCATAAAAGCATAACCATCCAGGTATACATATTCCACGTACATATGCATACAATTTATTTTATAAAATTGTATTACATAAATTTCCAATAATTGTCATGAACCAAAACGATTAATTAAAAAAAAAGTAATAATAATAAAACCCTTGCATATTTCTTTTGCATTGTTTATAATGTGTAATAAAACCTCTAAAATTGGTTAATAACAACAAAACTAGGATTAATATTATGATCGGGGGAAATTTTAAGCCAATTGATTGTGTTAAAAGTAAAACCAAAATGTAAAAAAATATTATCACCTAATCATCAATATTTTTTATACAACATATATGTAAAAAAAGATGGTGCACACTCTTGTATTCGTAAAAAATAAATGCCGCAATATTCTTGAAACTATTTTTCTCATTTTTCAAGAAAGTCTAATACTTTTTTTTTTAAATTTTGTTTCTGGTTAAACATTAAACAAATAGAATGGTAATTTATGATTGAAAAAATAAGATGAAAATTTAATGAAAACGAAAAAAAGAAACGAAACGAACATTAAAAAAAAAACAAGTTAAATGAAAATAGCGAAAACAATTAACGCAATCAACGAAAACAAAAAAAAAAAAACGTTAAAATTAAAATTAAGAAAAACATTAAGTAATGTTAAAAATGTTGATTTTTATATATTATGTAATTTTTGTAATATTAAATATTTTATTCTTTTTTAATTTTTTTTTAAGAAACACACATACACGACGATAAGATATTTAATTATACATGAAATAAAGAAAACAAATAAATGGTACGATTATATTAATGAAAATAAATATTTTAATATCAATAATAATGTACTGATATATAATAATATAGAATACGAATACAAAATTAGCACACAGAAAAAAACCAATTCACAGAAAATATATATCTTTATGTATAAATTTGTTTTTTAATTTTAATTGTTAATTTTGTTTTATATAATTTTGTTTTTGTTTTTTTTGGTATACATATTATTATGCGTTAAAGGAAGGACGCGATTCTGGTAATATTTAGCGAAGATTTTGAGTTTTTTTTTCGAGACTAAATTTTACTCTAATATATTTTTATATAAAGTTGATATGTCATATTTTTAAATTTATGCTTAGAAATTTCAATCATCCCTCGAAAGACCAACGATTTTTGCTGAAAAGCCTTTAGTGATGCGTATTTTTTTAACGATTTGTCATCTTTAAAATTAAAGTTAGGAATTGAGGCACTTCTGACAGGTCTTCTCAAAATAACAAAAACTGTCACATGTTACAAATTGTGGCAAATGTCAGTTTTTTTCTCAAATTTGTGAATTAAAAAGACATCCCTATATTTTTTACATGTTTTGATGAAATATTTCATCTGTGGTGACGAACGGTTGAACCACCTTGTATAAGGAAATCATAAGTAAATTCATAATTTGGCTTCTAATAACAAAATAGGTTGAGTTATTTATTAAATCCCTTATCAAATTTTCATACTACAATCAACAAGATACTCTAAGAATTCATTATTCTCATTAACTATACATGTGTATGTAATTGGTTTTAATTAACTGGCATTTCATCAAACAATATTTGTTCGATGTTTTAATTACTAAAACACAACACATTAAAATTAAAAACAACAACAACCCAATTAAACAACCCATTAGACTTAACCAAACTATTTTGCCGCTAACACGCACACAACAAAAATAATTTCCCTAAGCCTCAGAGCTGTAAACTTTCACACATCGTTAAAGGGTTAATTATCACTTCAAAAAAGCTTTCTCCCATCACATCAAAACAATCCGTTCCTCAAGTTGCTCCTCGTCCTCTGCCTACTCTACGACCCTAACCCAACACCAACCCCAACCCCAATCCCAACCCAAACTCGAACTCGAACCCGAACTGACACTATTAAAAGTCAAAACAATTCAACATGAAAACATACACACATACAACATGTACTCTATATATTGACGTATGCATACATAGTAAATGCTCATGCCAACCATATGTCAAAAATCTAAACTCCCATCAGACAGACATGATATCTCTTTTATGACTAGCTATGATTCTCGGATGATGATGATGTGCGCTTTCGGGAAAAGTATGTGCAAACTTGTCCACAGGCTTCAACCAGGGCCACCCACATATTCCACACACACACACACACATTCACACTGACATAATTGAAAAGCCAACACAAGTGATGAAGGTATTCCTCTATTTTTGTATCCCACATCAAATAGGATAAATGATGCAGAAAAAGCACAAGTGTAAACGTTCCAAAAACTATTCAAAATGATTTTACCCGAAGGGACTTAAAATATGGCAGCACGTTGCCGTTCGTCGTCCTCGTCGTAGTCCTTCGTATTCGTTGTTGTCGTCGTCGTCGGCATCCTTTTTTGAATTCTCACTCACACCTCACACCTCACACCTCACAAGAATGAATTTATACGAGCACACACATCAAACGGAGCCGAGATTAGAGGGCCTGCGGTTAACTATGAAAACTTTTACATTCAAAAACCTAACCTTTCAGTGAATTATGATGTTGCTGTAGAAAAAGGTTTAGGGCCATAAAATTATTAAGCAAATAACAATTAGACGAGTATATACTAGTACTCGTACTCGTACTCCTAAGCCCCCAAATATTGGCAGAGAATGCGGATGTGGATTATTTTATAAACTATGAATGACAGCAACAACTTGTTGCATGTTTACACTCTGACATAATAATAAAGTCATGCATAACACTGAAACCGAACTCCTCATCTTCATACTCAAGTAGGAGTAGGTGTGTATGTTGTATCTACAACCCGGGAGGCTGGGGGAGTGTGGAGTTATGGGCATAAAAAATGTAACATTTCAAACTCATATGGAGTAGGCTGGTGTAGCTAAGCTATTATGGAGCGTAAAATAGTGGTTACTTTGAAGCGTCCACAATGTTATCGGGTTTTGGGTTTTAGCTTTGATGATGAGCATTGAGCATAACGAGTAGTAGGTATGCAAAAAGCGGGATTCGAAAGTAAAAGTTTTGAGAGGGTAATAGTGTGGGGTTTGAACATTTTATGTTTGTGATTTTATGGTTTATAGAGATGTTTTTGACAGACCCGAGTTTTGGGCCTATGAAGGAAGTTATTCTATTTTGAATGAAAATTGTGGGAATCTTGCCCATTTTCATTGGAGGCTTTGTTTCACTTGACAATTCAACGTATGTATGTTTTTTTTTTACGATTTGCAAATCTATCAAACTGTTCACAATCTCAATAAGGACCTCTTGTTCCAAATAGTCCAAATAGAGGATGCAATTTATTTAAATTTCTAAGCTTACACGCCAGAGGAATTTGAAATGAAATACAACGAAATTTCTTAAAAGTAGGAAAATGTATGTACATTCTCAAAAGACTTTCGTAGGGAGCTAAGCATTGCAAAAAAAAATCAAGAAATTAATGACATTCCACCAATAACTTTAATTTCTTAATTTCCTTGTATTACACAAGAAGATACAAAAATGTATTGGAATTACTAAGCGTACTTAGAACAGTGAGATTAAATTTGAATTGTACGCTGGGTGCTATTTTTTAGTGGAAGACATAAAGTTAATGTATAAATATTAATGTTGATCTCTTGTTTTAAATATTAGGGTTGAAATTCGATTCAAAATAATTTCCTAAACAATACCTTAAAAATAAAATCAATAAGCTAAACAATTATTTTAGAATAAAAAATAAAATCTCAACTTTTCCAATGATATGTATAACTCAAAATCTCCGCTTTGTTAAATATTTTTTTCTTTTCTTATTTTGGAAAATTATTATTTACTTCGGTTATTTTTCTTTCGGTATTTCATTATTAAGCCGCGACGGAAACAATCAAATAAGGATAAGAAATAGCAAATGTCCAATAAGAAGTTAGTGTTAAAATTATCAGACATACGAACAAGGAATATCAGAAAAGGATTTTAGTTTATCAAAACAGTTTTTAATCTTTAAATTAAATCAATAAAAACTTTACTTAATTACAAAAAAAATGATAGTAGCATTCATCACACGCAAAACCCAATATAATAAAAAAAAAATTCAAAATAAAATTTGATTTGTACAAAACCGTTTTATGTCTAGAAAAAAAAAAAAAACGAAAATACAAACACTCAATAAAATTACATAATCCTTAAAAAATCCTTTTCTTAAATATTTCCTTATTCACACGCTGAGATTGGAGCATTTGGATAAAAAGGAATTTTAAAAGTTAAGTATATGTTTGCCAAATAAGGATAGGGAAATTGTAATTTTTTTTGTTTTTTAAATGTTTTAAAGAGATATGTATATAAATGTATAAAACATAGTTAAAGACAATTACTATTTACACAGAAATCAAAGAATATGCTCACCTTGTGGAGAGACTGCCATTTCAGCTGCAGATTGTAGTTGTGAATTAAAACCTGTAACACAAATTGAAAGTAAAATTAAAAATCAGTTAGCATTTCGCAGTAAGTTTGAATTTACATACCTGCAAGTGTAGCAGGATCTGTTAACGCTGCCATGGAGAAATTAAATGATCCAGGCGTTGGAAACAATTTTGAATCAGCAGGCGACATTAGAAATGGCGGTGGTTGATGCGTGTGTACTATACTATTTTCTATTTCATCATCATTTCCTGAGCTGAAGTTAAAATTTGACGTTTAAATGTCATTCGATTGTAAAATTAAAAAGAAACTCACCTCAGAGATCCTTTACCACATTCACCACTGCTTGATCGGTTTGCATCATTTTCACCAGTCGAATCGTTACTATGTTCATCCATAACTGGATTGTTATTGGAGCAGACCAATTCCATTGGTTCCGATTTGACATCATCAGTGGACCGTGCACGTGGGGATGGTGTGAAGTGTTCCTTATCAATTGCTGAAATACCATTATTTGTGGGTCCATTTCCTGTTGGCAATAAATACATGGTTAAATATAATTTATACATTTTTGTGAGAATTGTCAGAAAATTCTTACGTTTTTCGTCCTTTAGCGGTGGTGTGTTGTTGTTGTTATGCTTAATCGTTGAGAAATCGGCCGGAGTTAATTGAGGGGATGTACTACGAATGTCAGGACTATTGTTATTGCTGGGTATGATGCCATTGTCGGGTCTGTGTCGCTTCATTGAACACTCATCTACACCGGACGGAGTTGAATTATTCCGATCCCGACGCAATGATGCTGCTGCTGCAGCTCGTCTGAATAATTGAGAACTGATATGACCAGGGGGACCGGGTGGTGGTGAGCAAGTATTTCGCGGGAATAAAGGATCTTCATGTACGGATGGATGATGATTAACGGGGGTACGTCCACCGGCGGTGTTAGCAAGATTTTGGATTTGAGCTAATTGCTATTTTATAAAAAAAAACAAACATATTAAATATTGGTCTCATTTGAATGGAATAGAAAAAAAAAATACTTACACTATGTGTTTCCTCTGCTTGCTGTTGTGTTAAACCGGACACTCGAAGTACTTCGGCCGTTTTTAAGAATGAACTTAATGATTTCTGGTGAACATTGACTTCACCATGATAAATGAATTCAACCAGTGAATGAAGGTCCAAAAAATTAACATCTTGTAAAACAATAACTGGATGTTTGCAGGGTGTGCTCTGAAAATATCAAATGAAACAGAATTGTTTAAAAAAAAACACTATCGTTTTTATATTTCTAAATACTTTATGTATAAATAGAATATTATTTTAGTGCAGAGGCAAAGTAACTGAATGGTTCTAAATTCTAATGATCACTCCTGTTTTAAATTCCTAATAAAGAATTGAGAATGGTACACAGGGCGTATACGCACTTTTTTGTTATATTATTTTTTTTAATCATTTTTAACAATGTATGTTTACTAGAGGTCAATTGAAAATAAACTACCTAAATAATTACCTAATGACTCTGAAATTGTCATCTGCTAGTTCAAATTTCTTGTGCTTTGTACCTACTACCGATACCTAATGTCAAAATTAATTCTACTGCCAAAAATTCATTATCTCTTGATAATAAACGCTAAAAGCTTTTTTTCATTTCATTAATAAATCAATCATTTATATTGAAAATATATTCAATCATACAAAAAAATATGCAAATTATATAATTTATATTTCAAGCTTGGAACTCTAATTTAACGATTTCTCAAAAAAAAAAATTATTACTTTACATCCAAGCCACTAAAGTTCGAATTTAAAAAAAAATTAAATTATCTCTCCTGATAATAAACTTTTCTAGGTCAAAAGCTATTCTCCCACTAAACAGTCACTTAAATGTTAATGTTAAATACAAATAAAATAAATATGCAAATTTGAATTTAACTGCATATGTCGGTAAGTATGTATGCACGAATATAAGTGAATGACATTTTTAAAGGTTTTTATTTTCATAGCTTCGTGCTGCGTTTTATTGGTCATCCAAATTGTGCTAAATGATTACAAAGCCTTTTAAAATACAACCATTTTATTACTAAAGTGCACATGCGCACCTTGTTATCGTTGCCCCGTAAATCGCACTGAAAAAAAGCCTAAAAAATGTATATATTTGTGGCCTCCAAACAAATAAAAAAAAATGTATAAGATGCAATATAAAATTTGTTTTATATGCAACACTGCAAGGCCACATACGCCGTCACCGCCACCGCCGCCGTTGAGTAGGATACAGCTGTAGAGTTTTTTAGACTCTTATTTTTTAATCTCAAACACCTGAGATGTAACAGAAAAGGTTGGGCCACAATAAAAACAAAAAGACGCAAATATTTATGTACAAATAAAACAAACAGTGTTGTAACCTAAATTAAGTGGCAACCTAAAGCAAATAGAAAGGCAACTTCCAAAAGTAGTGCCACAATGTGAAGCTTGTTTTTTCTGCGAACTCAAACGCACTCGACATCATCCCAAGAGATAGGATAACACAAATTTTAAGAAAATATATATAAAAATACAAATACAAAAAAAAAAACAAGTTATACAAACAATTCAAAGCGGAAAGTATCTATAAAAGTTTTTTAGTAAAAAAAAAGAAACACAGAACGAAAAAAATTGCATGCTGCAAAAGTCGTCATTGTCAGTGTGATTATATTCGAAAACAGCCTTCAATTCGATCGCGCAGGCGAAATTCGAATTACGAAACTCGTCAGGGCTGTCAGTGACTGGCTCTGGCTGTCAAGTTGCCGTTGTCGTTGCTGTTGCCATTGCCGCCGTCTTCGTATGGGTAGATCATATTTATATTTATAGGGACTAATAAAGAAGGGGCAAGTAGGGGGCAGAGAGAAAAGGAAAAAGTAACAAAAACTGCACAAAGTAATAAACATTTTATTTAACTTTGTTATTAGTGTGTTGCTTTTGTGTCGCTGTGCAGTGCAGTGCGGTGCTGCATTGCAAATGCACCATACATTGGCGCAACCAAGCAGCAATGTCAAGCAAACAAACTTGAAACGAAAGGGATCTACGAGTCGAGTAAACTTTTAGAATAAGGGGAGGGGGTAACGAAGGGTGCATAACACACTCGATCAACGATCACCATCCTCGTAGTCTCACCAATACAGATGCAAAACTACTTTGAGTTACAACTTCCAATTACAGAAATTAGGTCAACTGACTGCCTGCATAGAGGCCGCTGCCGTCACCGTCGTCGCCGCCGCACCGCCACCGTGGCACTAAGAAAACGTTGATATGGCTGCTGGGTGCAGTACACACAATAAAAAAAAATGTGTCTAAAAATTGATGGCCCTACTGACTTTGAACCAAAATGCAGGCGATGCGACGCGACGGCGCGGCGGCAGCGGCGAGGGACAACGAAGGGAAATAGGGTATTATATTTATTAGTAGGTATAGGCAGAAGGCACTCTAGATTTGAGAGTGTATTAGTGTAAAGTGCGAAATCACTTGATGCGATCTTGCAAAAGATTAAAACGCTGGCGACTCACGGTGGCGATGGCAATGGCAGAGAGGGGCTGTTTGTACTTTTATGTCTGTTTTTTTTTTATATTCTTTTTAAAACTTTTTTATAGGCTTGACAAACGGTATCTATCAGTACCAGGCATATATTCAACGTTTATGATCATTGTCGATTTACTTCACATCCTCTTGCACACAAAACGAATGCATAAAAATGCACTGCACAAGTTTATTCTGCACAACAGCAGCAGTGAATGAATGAAACAAACTTGAAACATTAAATTTTCCATTCCTAATGACTCACAGATAAATTCTAGCTAGCCTTGAGATTTTGTTTTGCTGTTATGTGCATTCATTTACAGTTTACACACACATTCATATATTGTGAAGAATTTTATTTTGCTTGGAAATATCTGGAATAAAAATAGGCAAATATTTCATCTTGGGGAGGTTTTCTGGAGGATAGCCTTGTCAGGAAGTTGAAAAACATGAACTTTGTTGTTTTCGAGTAACAAAACATTATTTAAATAATGAAAACATAGCTCGGACATTAAATATTTGACAGCTGACAGTTCAACATGGTCAAATAAGACTTTTTGAGTTTTTAAATTTCACTTTCAATATAATTTCGTTAAAAAAATCCACTTTATTAGTTGAAGCCACCAAAAAGATTTTAAAATATGCATAGGTATACAAATTCTTCAATTTTGTTGGAAGAAGTTTTATAGGGTTTCGATCTTATTTTCGAATCAAATGGCTGAAGTCTTTATGTGCAATAGAGGACTTTATGAATCTGTCAACGTCAAAAGTGACATGAGCCAAAATTGACATAAAATGCGAACCTGTTAATATGTATTTCCATTGATAAAAACGATAATAAACAAATATTATTCTCTAATGCAGGGTTTTTTGACGTTTTTTAAGCAAAATAAGCAGGAATTTACCGCGGTTTGTTATTAGTTTATAATTTTTGGCGGTGTTCACATTGGAATCTTTTGAAGCTACTTATTTTGACGTTTAATCACTCCAGTACAGTTAAATTTACATTTTAAGTTAACAGAATGACTTAAATTTGAGTGCAAATGAAACGTCAAATAGGATAATCTTAAATAAGTGACAGAAATTCTGCCTGAATATTTTCAACTTGAATATCATTTTCAATGACTGGCGTGCAGTTGATTCAGGTGCATTTTAAATTATTAAATTTACAGTTTGTATTTCATTTTTAGTTAAAGGGTGTCCACTGTTATATCTTTGTTGTACAGAATTGATAAGCACATGTAACTATATTTATAAAGTCATTTATCCTAGAATATTTTGAACAACTTGCTATTGTGTCTTCTGTATGAAACTTTGTAAAACTAAATTGACGAAAACAATGTGATTTTGAAAACAACAACTAAAGGTTCTTTTCTTTTTTTCAGATAAATCTGCACTCTTCAATAAAATTCCTATAAAATTCAAAATGTTATTCTTGTATCCAAACAGCGAATCAGATCTTAAGATTCTTGATTATAAAATTTCAATTGCTTCCCTACCTTCAATTTCATATTACATATTTTTTTCTTCCTTGAATTTGAAAAAAAACTACCCTACCTTAAAAAAAAAAAACAACTTCTTTTCTTTAAGCTCAATCATCCTGAAGCTGTAACTTTCGACACAATTTCACTGCGACAAAACTGGAATTTCCAGTAAGAAAACACAAAATCCAAAGAAATGTGCAGTAAAAGAAGACACAAAAAAACTTGTATAAAACATCAACTTATGTTGTTAATCTGTTTGAATAAAATTAAAAAAAAAAAAAACTGAAGTGCAGAAGCATTATCAAGCAGATAATTGTCCAATGTCCATTGCATTCTATGCTTGCTGTGCTGTGCACCATTACCTCTTTTCGCCTGTCGCTATTCCAACAATGCTGCTTCTTTATAAGCACCCCTCCCCGGCACACTATGGAACTAAAATTTTGCTGTCGGTATAAAAGGAAGACTTCTTCTTAGAGAGCGAGAGCTGCAGCGAGCATCAGAATAGAAAAAAGCTAGGTCCAGCAGCACAAATTAACTGTACTGACAATTCAACATAACAATAAGAAACAACAACTGTACCGACCCCATCAAGTTATGCCATCCTATACCTACCCCCCTTCCCACGATACAGCCATCAACAAAAACTATATATAAAACTGTATAGGAAAAGAACTGAAAGATAAAACTTTTGCTTCGCGAAAAAGGCCAACGACAACCTAAACTATTTTTTGTTTAATGACCCAGAGGGCAGAGGAATGGCGGAAAGATGGAATGCGAAGGCAAAACTGCAATTGCACAAGGATAATATAATAAAACGAATTTATATAAAAGAAAAACGAAGCAAAAATACAAAAACAACAACAAAAAAAAGACTAAGTATCTACGAGTATATCTATCTGCAAGTAGATTTGTAGATTTGCATTGTATTTGCTTTGGAACTCTGAGTTCTGAGAACTGCGACTGCGAGGCATGATGGGAAGGCGCACTGGTTGAGGCTTGAGGCCTTGAGGGTTTCTTATTCTTCCTTATACTACCGCACCGCACCGCGCCGCACCATCTTCGTCACACCAAGCCATTGCATTGCCTCGCCATCGCCATCACCATCGTCACTCCATGCCGCTTTAATGCCAATGGGGAGAATAATGTGGTTGTATTGGTGTTTTGTGTCGTCATCATTGTCGTTGTCGTCGCACTATTCTGTAGCATAGAAGAGCTGCTCCGCTCAGCGCTTATTTGAACAGAAATAAAAATTAAATAGGAACAGTGTTTTGAATGGAGGAAGTGGAGGAGGCAAAGCCCATCACTATACCACCACCACCAGCACCAGACCAAGCTTCTCTTCCCTACTCTAAACATGAATAATTAATTGACTGCAGTATTATTTTAATTAGTTTTTAAACTGCAGTCGAAATGCAGTAATTTAGCATAAAACGAACGTTTATGCTTTGTTTTTTTTCTGTCTTCTTTTTTTATATAATTCACCCCCTCCCCCTCACTTTGTACACCATCCTTGATGGACCTAGCCAGAGCAGAAGGGGTTTTCACTGTGTTATCTAAGGAGATCACAGATTTTCTTGTTAGCCATCTTGTTTTGTGCTTGGGCAATAATGCAAAACGTCCGATGACCGGAAATGTTCACAGTCCACATTTACACACAAAACAAAACACAAAAAAAAAAGAAAAAAAAAAACACGCCATGAAGGAGCTGTCAGTCAGATGTATCGTGTAAAACTGTAAACTGTAAAAGTGTAAACCAAAGATGTACTTGCCCTACATTTTGAATAGAAGTGATGATGGAGGATGAGGATGAGGATGTGGATGAGGATAAAGATGATAATGTGGTTTCTCTCTTTGACTTGGGTTTCGGCTTCGACTTGGGCTTCAGCTCCGACTCTGGGTGTTGAAATTCCATTCAATTGAATTTACACTTTGGTTTTTCCGTGTTATTTTTATTTTCTTCAAAAGTCAAGATGGAGGTAAATATACAAAAATCAAACAAACAAAAATTGAGATGAATAAAAAAAGAAATCCAAAGCAAATTCCCATTTCCCATGTTGCAATCTTTTGCGGTTTTGTCCCACTTTCTTCGTTCGCCTTTTGTGTTCACACAAGGAATTAAGTTAGCAGATACATATACCTACTGCAACTCTTTTTTTATACATGATGTGATAGTGTATATCGTATATGTATATTGTATATATATATGTACATCCTATAAAATTGCTGGATGCAGTTAAAGTCAAAAGCAATGTGCGTGTTTACACGCTACATCTACGTATGTACGAGCACATACATATGTTTGTATGTTATATAAAAAATAAATATAAAATTAAGAGAAAACAAATGAAGCAATTGAAAAATTGAAGAAATTTCTTGCGATCCCCTGACCCGGTTATTTTTTGTATTTTAAGTTTTATTTTCGTTGCTGTATTTTATGTTTTTTTTTTTACATTTTTTTTTGTTTTGTTTGAATGTTGTAAAATGGGCGAAAATGGCATCTAGACGCGACTGACGGGAGATAAAACGTTCATTTTCGTAAAGCTATCATATGTAATATACAAATGTATGTGGAGAGAGGGAATTTAACGACTTCATGGTAGGTATTTTATTTGAATTTATTTTTGTTTTTTGATAAATTAAGTTCCTATTTAGGTACATTCATTATGTACATATATGTATGTACATACATATGTGATTTCTTGGGAAGAGGGAGAAGAATTTTCTGTTTTTAATTTTGTTCAAAAAAGAAACTTTCTATTTGTATGCTTTGTAAATTTGATGGTTTCATGTTTTTTTTTTTGTAAAACAAGTTTTGGTTGGGAATGCAGTGATTACTGAAAATTGAATTTCAAAGATTCTAGAAGTTAAGGGAAGAATTTAAACACTTCCAATCAAAAGTCCATTCATTGATTTACACTTAACTATCGACACTTGAACTATACTACCGACAATACTTGTAAAACTAAATGAGTGCATTCAGAGGTTTTTATTTAAAATTGCACTGGCAATACAGTTCCCCTTCAATAATTAACTCTACAAAAAACTACAAACCCCAAGTATACATTTCCTAGAATAATATTCACATTTACTAATTTAAAGCGATGAACTTTGAAGTTATATAACTTATCTTTCATTCTTTGTTTTAACTTTTTGCATATAAAATTTAATCTGCAAATCTAAACCCTAATCTATAAAAATGTTTGTTATGTTAACTAAACCAGAGTTCAAGTAGATACTCGTGATAAATCAACCAAGCGTATTGAGTTCGAAAAAGACGATTTGACAGTTGAGAGTTATGTTAGGTGTAGGAATAAACAATCACTTTAAACGATCATCATCACCCACATGTTTAAAATAGACATAATTGAGTGCTTGTTTTAAAACTATTAAGCTTAACTCCCTTTACGGTTTACGAAATAAATTGTTCCACGATAAAAACACGCTGTTGTGACGTATTGATCTGTCATCTATCAAGTTGTTATTTTTAATTGTTTCTTTTTTTTTAAGATCTGACAATGCCTGTTCAGGTTTAAATTCTGATAATCTAAGAATTTTGATATCCTGAAACCTTTACATTTTCGAACCTTGGTTTAATTTTGTATAAACTTACAAAATGTAACAAAATCTTTAGCTTCAAAACTTCATTTATCACACATAAAAAATTATTACAAAGTAATAGTTCCCAACTTTGATGCATATTAATGTCCACATAAAATATTCACCCTTGTTATTAAAAAAAAAAAACACTTTTATATCAAAATCTTCTTCTTTAACAAAAAAAAAAAACGCCATAATGAGTCTATACATTTTATGGAACTGCATATATACTGTACTTATTGCTCGTTCACTAAAATCCTTGCACATTCTAACCTCCCTTGTCTCCCTTAAAAAAAATAAAAAAAAATCTATAGCTCTATTTTTTATCCATTTTTTACTGATGCTATAACAAAAGAAAATCTCAAGACTCAGCGGCTGTAGTAAATATGTATAAACTCCTATAAATACTAAAAAAAAAAAAAAACATCAGCATAGTAGATATGGATATAAGAGTGCAGGATCTAAAATATAAAATAAAACTTGTGCTTTGCTTTTAGTTTTAAGTTGTCTAAGACCCTCTTTCTCCTCTCGCTACTTTTAACTTCTCAAAATTCCTTTAGATATCCTTTTCTATAAGGAATTTCCTATAGGAACATTGCTTTTGTTGGTGTTTGTGTTTTTGTTGTGATAAACTTACTTTTGCTTTATATACTTTTTACACTTTAATTTCTTCTTTTTTATGCTCCCATACTTCCCCCTCCTTCCGTTTTTTTTTTGTTTTTTTTTCTCTAAAAATTGTTTTACGATTCTACACAGTGTGTTGTTTTCATTAGGCGAAAAAAGAATGAACAACACGAGAAAGGGCGGGGATGTGTCGAGTTCACCTCCCCCTCCCCCCCCAAAAAAAAAAAAAAAACTTGATTTAGATGAAGTTAGGAGCACAGCGCGGCGGCGGCGAAGGCAGTGGCGGGTATGTAAAACTTTCTTCAAAAACGAAGTATTTTTTTAAGTTCCTTACTCCTCTGTCAGTTGTTTCTCTTTGAACGAAGGATAATTTGTTAGTGCTTTTTTGAATTTATTTTTCTAAGAGTAATGTTGAAGGAAAATAATAATAATAATAAAAAACAAAATTAAAAGTTTATTTTATGAAACATAAAGGTAAACGTAGTACCTACGAAGTAGATAGCTTACAATGAAATTACGGAAATTTGATTCACTTCATTCTATGGTTGTTTTGTTGTTGTTTTTTGTTTTATTTGTGTATCCATCTAAAATAGTTTATCGTCATGATGTCCTACATTAGAGGAAACAAGGAACGACATAGAAATGGGTGGCAGGTGTGGGATTGGCATGACGATGACGGGGGTCGGTTTATATTCCACAAATCTACCAAGTGAAGGACGGGAGAAAAGACTTACACAATTCTTGTATCATTTGTTTCGTTTGTTTGTTTGTTTGTTTGTTTATATCCTTAGCAAGGATATCTTCTTTGCTGTATTGCAACAATCACCTCCCAACCTGCCTCCCATCATCCCGCCACCGCATGGCATTCTTATAATTTACATTTCAAAACCGGCTTTAGGTATTTAAAGGAAACAGATTGGGCCCGTTAGAGGTACTAACAGTCGAGTTACAGAGATAGGCAATTTTTTGGGAGATGGAGTTAGAGGTTCGTCGTTGTTTTCGAAAAACAGGAAACTTTTATGGCAACCTAATTAATAAAATGAATCTATTTTAAATTTGCAATTCACGTGCAGGCAGACAGGCACATAGGCAGAAGGCAGGAGGCACACAGCCACACTGCTGGCACATCAAGGCAATGGGAAAAAGTTTTTCTTCTGTTAGCCAAAAACTAAGTCGTTTTATTTATTATTATTTTTTTTCTTCAGTTTTTAATTTTGTATTTTAAAGATATTATAGTTGGTCGTTTGTGTTTGCTGCTGCTGCTGTTTATATGTTGTCGTCGGTAGTGGCGGTGCGGTGGTGCGGCGGCGGCGGTTGTGTCATTTACTGTTTATTTTTTTATCTTTCCTTTTTTGAATGTGTATATCAAATCCTTTGGAAGAATATTTATTTTAAAATGAATTGTTATTCTACTCTGCTAATGGATTGGTGGTAATTTTAGAGTGCACAGTGGCGTCTTAGAAGGTTGTAAGGGGTACCAAATTTGCTCAGATATACTGAATAAAGAAGATGTTTAAATGGCCTTCAAAAATGTAGGTACACCCTAGTATTTTCTTCAGAAAAAGTTTGGAATTTCACACTTTCGACGCCTGGACAGGTCCATTATTTAAATCATTTTAATTTATTCCAATAATAAAAATTATTAGATGTCTTCCAATGACCAAGCAAAACTAACCGTTAAATGTCAAACAGATGTCAGTTTCCCGTAATTTAATTGTTTATTGTTCATTGAAGTGGAAAATCATTAAGTTTTGAATATTTTCCAACACAAATATAAAACAATCCATTTTTTTAGCCTCCTTATGACTTCACTGATAAAATTACACGTTAAGTTCGTGCCGTTGGTTATTAGGGAAAATTAATGCCATAAATTTTCCGTTTTTTTTTCTTTTTTTCTTTTTTGTATTATTGTTCTTTCCAAAAATAACAAATTAAATTCATTTTTTGGCCTTAATTAGTGGTGGTTGTAAAAAAATAACCAACTTAAATGGTAATAATATGAATATTGTGAGAAACAGATGTACCAATTCAGATTATAATAAAACAAAAACAAACAAACGCATCCCAGATGCAAGAAACGTCAAACTTGGAATCTAGGTCAAGCAAACATTACTTACACTAAGACAATAATATTAATTGTAAGTAGGTACAGAATACAAAAACTTGTGCACCTACGTCCTACACCAATACAACAATAAAATATTCTCAGATAATGAATTCTTTGTGTTCAGGATACACCGCACCGTGAGTTGTTTTTTCTTTCACTTCTCTTGTTGTTGTCTCAAATCTTCACGCGTTTTTTTTTTTCCACAGGTTTGTTACTTAGGACCGTTTTCGTTACGCTTTTGTGGAACTTAAACTTAAGTAAAAAATTATTTTATCGGTTTTTTTTTTCTTGTTTGCTTTAAGTCAATGCTTACAATCAGCCATCAAAGCAAGGTGCACATGCGTGTGAATCGTGTAACCCTTTATTTTTTTTTACTGCAATGTAACTATCTGGTTTCCTTGCCTAACCTGTCTGTACCTAATAAAAATGATCTCTTTATTGATGTCCTCGAAACGGAGCCGGCTGAGCATTTCACAGTAAATATTTCTTCTTTTTTTTGTGGGTTAAACTTTTTTGATGGGAAAATTGTAGACTTGTAGGTAATGCAGTTTGTGTTGGATCAGGATTTAATATTATAACCGACTGCGTATGGAGAATGCTTATTTGTTTGTTTTTAGTCGGTGCTAGTGAATATCTACTTAAACAAAAATATAGAAATGTGGTTGAGTAGAAGGAAGTAGTCACGCAAGCCTTTTTATTCAAAGAAAAAATAACAAAAAAAAAGATAAATGATATCTGCAGAGGAAAAGTGATTGTGTTTCCGTTTTGATGCATAAGTAGCATAACGCAAAGTTTTTTTTGTTGTTGTTTTTTCAACTGCAGACATGCATAAGTATTTTTGATTTTCTTTTATTCAGGTTAAAATGGTACAGAACTACGATTTCTAACGGTTGTAAGATTTATTTATATGACAGCAGTCATTTGACGTTTAATAATAAAGATTTCTGCTGGACACGACACAGTTTAAAAGTTCAATTGAAGCTTGTAATTAAAATGGTTAAAGGGTGCGTTCACGAAGTAAAAAAGTTAAAAGTTGTCAATTTCCTAGATTTAAACTCTTTACAGTTAAACTTAAAACTTTTAATGAAAAAAGGCCACTATCTAATTATTTAGCAAACATTTTAAGTAGCTAACCTAAACATTACTAGTCCCCTAACCTACATTTTTAGTCTAAGAGTAACACAGCTTCTACTGAAGTAAGATTATTTCGGAATGTAAAAAAAGAAACTAAAAATTTAAAACTTACTTTTAGCAATTCACGGAAATATGGACTGCATGCTGACAGGACCACCCGATGTGCCTTAATGCTGCGCCCATCGCATGCTAATGTCACATCAACGAAATCCTCATCGTCGCGAAGATTTTCAAATGCCGATGTGATACTACTTTGGTAATTATTCCATCGCAGACAAAAATGTTGTGTATCGTCCATGATGATTTTTGTGGTTATGTGAGTTTATCCTGAAATTACAAAATAAAAAAATACATAGATATTTAGAAAATTATGTATTTACTTTTGAATTTTTTGAAAAAAAAAAAAAAAAATAGAACTTGAATGTCAAAAAGTAACTATCAGAGTGACACGATTTTGCATTGATGACATATTCCACAGCTGTTCTTAAAATAATACATTAGTCATCTTACCTCTGGTCTTAACATTTCTTAGAATACCAAGTTAGTTTCTCTCTTTTGAAGTGTCGCCTTTTTTAAGACAGTTCTATGAAGATCTAAAATTTTACTAACCTGATTAAGTTGTGGAAAAACACCTTTTGCCACCTCTTTTTTTCCGAATTTACTCTAATTTATTTCCTCTTAGATACCAAATATACAAAGTCACAAAATATACAAACAAAGCACTTAAAATTTATTTGCAAACGAAATATATTTCATTATGAGGAAAAAAAAGTAAAAAAAACTTCTTGCAGCCGAAAAAATTAGCTTTCTAAATAATTATGCAAACAAAAACTATATCTTATCATTTTTTGTATTTTTTTTTTTCTTCATACATCTACAAAATTCGTTTGAGTATTATTTTTTTTTAACAAATTCTATTCTTATCTAGTTTTTTTTGTGCAATGCAAAAAAATGTGCAAAAACTAATATGAGCGAGTTATCTAAGACTGAAAGTTATTTTTATTCATCAGCTAATGATTTATTAATGCTTTCACTTTCATTGATAAGACTTTTTTATGATAAGTTTTTGTTTTTTTTTTTTTCTGTGCATTAGTTTCGTGAAATAACTATTTTATAAGTCCTATCAAATTATGTACATTTGTATGTAAAAAAAATATTTCCTCAGAATTTACTTTTTTTTTGTTATCAAAACAAAAAAATAAAATAGAAAATTAGTATTCAGTTACTAAGAAAAAAAAAAATAAACAAAACTTCATCAAAAAGAAATTTTGACTGAGTCATCCTGTTTTTTTTTTTATACATAGTGTGGTTTTAGTTATCAAGAGAATATAGTTGGAAGTTCTGAGAAATGTTTTACAAATAATTATATAAATATATGCATAAATTCAAAAATGTACCCAATGAAGTTGTTTCGTGATTCAAAGTCATACAGAAGCTGAGGGTTGACAAAAGAAAAGGGTGTCATAGAATTTGACCAAGATTTCAGTTTGCAATAAGTTGTGACAAGTTCTTAAAAATTTTTCAATGCAAGTATAAGGAATATATGGATTTTTTTCTACTTTAAAATACTTAAGCCTTCATAAAGATTCACAACTGTCAGTTTTTGTAAATAAAACTAATAAATAGTTAAGAAGGCGGATTTCGTGCCTCTTAAGTGTAAAATAACTTTTCGTGTTATTTATGTAATTGAATTTAGTTACACGTTTGAAAAATTAAAAATCTTTTTAAACATGGATTCATCTAGTTGTATTATTATAATGTTTTGTTTTTTTTTGTCTTAATATAAGTAGAATAGTTTGTTTTACAAAGTAAAATCTAAAAATGTTTAAGAAGTTTTTATTTGGAAATAAGAACAAATTAAATTTCAAATTAAAATTCAATTTTTTTTTAGTATAGACAAACTTCCCTATATCAAGGCATTAAACGTAGGGTCCGCTGTCACAATCCCACGACTCGATTTCTTGTTCAGTAAGCAATTGTGAATAAAATTTCATAATAGCTTTGTTTTATTCACTGCTGGGTAGCAGCGCAGCAAAATTTACTTCGCAAAACAATAACAATTTGATTGCTGGCGAAAAAGAAGCCATTAAAAAATGACAGTTGTGCTGGTTATAATATGTATGTATACATATGTAAAGTGAGTTTGATAGTTATATTAACTTGATTGTTACACTATCTATACAACAGTGAATAAAACAAAGCTAATGTCAAAAGCATCCGTCTGAATTCTGTTCTCACTTTAAAACGGTAAATTGTCAAATTTCTGTAAGATAATCACGATAGCCTCATATTCAAGCCCGTCTCAAGTCAAAGGTAAAAGTTTCTTATGCGGAAGTGACAAATCCTCGATTACTTTCAAAAAGTAAAGAACTTTCCATCTTCGACAAAAAATCGTGAATCACATCCAATTTTTAAGTGTGTAAGAAAAACATAAAAAAAAATGATTTCCAGTATTAGTCACTAGATATGTTTGTTCTTTGTTTGATGTCATTGACTTTGTTACATACGCATCACCCATAAGTTAAATGTAATTGATAGTACTTTGAATTTAAAAAATATTCACAAAAAAGTACAGATTAAAACATTTAACAAAAGAAGCTTACTAAACAGAAAACTCCAACAAAACAAAGTGAACTTGGATACATTTTGATAAACAAAGTATTTCAGCAAAATCGGTAAAGTAGATTTTGTGTACCTAATCTATGAACAAACTTATAGTAAGTTTTCTTATAAAATGGCAGCAACTTTAGAATGAATACCCAATGTAATTATGAAGCCTTTTATTTAATTATTAAAATTTAATTTTACCAAAAAGTAAAAATAAAACAATCTCTTAAGACTTTAAATACACCCAAAATTAAAGAAAAAAGAGAATTTTCTATATAAAAATTCTAGTAACGACAGCCATGAAATTCTGTCTCAAGATGCACTAAAACATTTTGTTTGGAAATTTTTCCGTATAAAAAACCAATTTCTTAGAAAAAAAACTTTCTAAATAATTTCCTGCGAATCATTTCTTGGAAAAAAAAAAAACTTCAAAAAAACACTCCAGCTTACCTAATTTTTGCTTTTCATATTATCCAAAGAGTTCAAAAATATTTTTCTTATTATTATATTATTTTGTTTTAATTCCTTTTTTAACTAAGCACACTTGAGATACAATCTCAATCGGGAAAAAATTCAATCTGTAATTTAGACACTTAAAATTCCACTTAAGATTTTTTCCTTCTCACTAATGCCTTCGAATTTCTTCTTTTTTTTGCCAAATTGTATTTTTATATACAAAAAATCACTTAATATCACTATAAACCGAATTATTAATGTATCACAAAATTAACCAAAAAAAAAAAACATCTAATTGAGATCAAAAAGTAAACTTTGAAATATGATTTTTTCTTTTTAAATCACTACATTGGATTGGATTAGAACCGACAAAAAAAATAATATTTGAAATGAATTTGACTTGAAAACCGAAAATATTTAACGACCGAGCTTCGCGTAGAAGCGTCTAGAGTAAAAAGCGCATTAATAGCACTGCCAAAAAACTAGCCGAAATAACACTCCCATACCGGCAAATCCAAGCGGTATTTCTGTGAATACATTTCAGTTCTTTTTTTTTTTCTTCTCATTATGATGATTTTTTTTGGTTAACTTTTTTTTCATTTTTTTTTATTGATATTGGAATCGCGTTTTTTATTTTGTAGTTCCACCACCCGGTGCTGTGCGGTGGTGGCGGTAGCAGCAGAGGCAGAGGCAACGGCAGTGGAAGCGGGCATTAAGCACCGCACACACTATGCAATTTCCCCTAAAAAACACATCCGAAACACAAAGACATATGCAAAACAACAAAATAAAAAGAACATATTCTAGTGGTTAAATTCTTGATTGTGTGTATAGCCGAAACAAAAAGGCATGCATGCTGCTTGCCTGCTTGCTTGCTGACTAAGAGAGAACCCCCTCTAACAAAAAATACAAACAAACAAAAAAAAACTAAAAATTATATCACAAATAATAATCACAAATTATATCTTCTCCATATAAGTTTGACAAAAGAACGCTTTTTGATTCCGATTCTGATTCTAATTCTGATTCCAACAAACTTGGGGCTTTTTTGTTTCTGGAATTAAGAGTCACAACTTGCACAGACACACACCTCAACAACACAAGTAGTTCCTGTGTATCTATAGTTCTGACAGATTTGAGCTTTTAAGTCACAACCAACTTAAGGGTGGGTGGTTTTACCGACTACAAAGGATTACGTGTGCACTTGACGAATACGACGCACGGTCAAAGGTCACTCATTTTGATATGATAACACTAGAATCACATTAACAATAATAAAGACTCAAAGGAACAAATAAAAAACAAAAACCACAAAATACAAATTCAAATGGAAATGGAAACACAACATCTCTCTCATAACCTTGAAAGTTCAAACTGTATGAAGAAAAGATCACACAACCGAACCAAGTGTGTATAGACCAAGTCCAAAAATAAGTGCGATAAAGTCATAGTTTTTTATGCCCGCCATGCAGTCGCTTAATATATATTTCTCTTTTTTTTTAATTTTATTTCATACTAGGTATGTTGATTTTTATTACTCCCTGAATTCCTCATCATGTGTGTATGCTGAACTTTTTTTTTTTGATTTTGTTTTTTTTTTGTATTTTTTAACTGCAAACAAAAAATGAAAGAATTTGAAAAATTGTATAGCAATAGTTTCGATAATCAAAAAAAAAAAAAAAAACGACAACAACAACTTCAACGACGACGACGATGACAACGATGACAACTTTTATTTCTTTCTATTTTTGTGGAAAAAAAAATTAAATAATTAGAACATTTTTCAGCTGACCTTGCTAAATTCATCACAACCATAATATCTAGAGTAGAATACAATGCCCTTTTAAAGAAAAAAAAATACAAGTATAGAATTGCAACAGTAAATTTGTGAATTTCCAATTTTAGGTAATTTTATTTTTCTATTTATTCAGCGATTTTGGTCTAAACGACTGAGTAGCAGAATTTGTTCTTTTTTTTGTATTTTAATATAAAATATATGAGTTCTTTTTGTGACAGATTTGACAATGATCGAGCGATAAATGTTGGAAAGGGATTTTACTTTCAAGGCCGGGATTTATTTAGATTCACAAATATTTGTTCCAAAGAGATTTGGGGGATGTGTGTGACTACCAATTGATTCAGTGAAAATTATCTTTTAAAAAAGTACGTATACGCCCCGTGTACCCTTAAGGATACACACAATAATTGCGAATGGATGCATAGAGGTAATTCGAACTTAAAATGAAATGAAGTGAAAAAGAAATACCATGCGTCATGGCAATCTTAAATATTTTTTTTTTTTCAAAAAATTGTTAAACTTTTTTGTTTATCTTTTTTTTGCAATTTTTTTTTTTAATTATTATTATTTGCTAAGTATGTTGGGTAATACCGTAATTTAATCGTTCATATGTCTTATGTTTTATGATGACAGAACTTAAGTCATGATAAAAAATAGTGTGTTAAATAAACTAAAGAAATTTGTGTTTTTTATTTATTTTACCGCTAACAATATCTTAGCAATAAATTTAACAATAAAATTTCGAGTAAATAGAAAAAATGTCTGTGTCTTTTGTTTTGCAAATAATTAAAACTAGAAAAAGTTAGCTAGTTGCGAATTAGAGGAAAATTGTGTTTTTTTAACAATTAACCACATTGGTACAAAATGATAAAATTTTTGTCCAAATAACATAAAACGAGAAAAGTAAAAAAAAAAAAAAAAAATTAAATACAATTTAAATTAAAATTAAAAATATTTTTTGTTATAATTAATTATAAAATGTAAAATAAAATTTAAATAAATAAATTGAAATAGAAAGAAAAATAATATACAAAAAAATACAAACCAAAATCTCAAGTTTGATTTTTTACGATAGTTTATTAAATCAATTGCTTGGTTAAAAAAAAAAGAATTAAGTGTTTTATTTTTAAATATGCTTAAGTGAAGTTTTGATCTTTTGAATCAAAAAGTTTATTTATTCGTTCTTGTGGTATTTTTTGTAGATTATCTTATTGAAAAATTCGTAGTAAATAGTAAACTCAAATTTCCCCCTTTTTTAATATTTGTTTTAAAACCTGAACATTTATTAAAAATAAGGAATAAAGAATTTGTCTTTAAATAGACTCTTAGATTGTTTCAATTAATTTAGGGTCACTAGTCACATCTTTTCCCTCAAAATAACCGAATTCAAATAATTTATTCAGCACCAGCCTGTTTCAATAAAATTGCCTATCGAATTTTTAAGCAACAAAAAAAAAATTAAATAGAAATAACGAAAACTGTGACCAATAAAAGAGTTATCATTGTATACTGCTTGATGCAGTATGGTGATAGAAAATAAAAATAAAACAAACAAAATTCAAAATGCATAGAAACAAGATCTAATTTAAAATTATTGAGATATCAACAATTCAAACTACATTCATTCTTGTTTATTGTTTTATTAATTTGTTTATTTTATTTGATATATATTTCTCACAAAAAAAAAAAAATAAAATAATCATTCGAGTGAGAAATACTTCTGTCTTAATCAGAAACCTAAAGATCTACAATGCATAATGCAAAAAATATTTTTTTTTATAATAGTGACTATGTTTACAGATAAATTTAATAATACTTCAACTAATTTTGACTTATTTTTTTGGAAAAAGAAATTGGTCAGTATAGTTTATGAGTTGTTTTTTTGAAAGATAAAAAAAAATATTTTTATACCACACTGAGTCTTTCGAAAACTGTTCATTTATTAAGTTCTCAAAAATATAACTTTTCAAATGAAAAATGAAATTCAGCAGAAAGATACAAAAGTGTCAAGAGGAATATTCACCTGCCTCAAGATCAAAGTAATAAAATTATTCTATATTCTCTATAAAAAACTAAAGATAAAAAACTTCAAAAAAACACAAAAATGAATTCAACAAAAAATTTTAATATCTTTTCGCACTTATACCTGCCTACATACTCCTACGCCCACTACTTGGAGGAATAGAATAAACTCGTACTAATTTGTATTTATTATAGTGCAAGGTTGCCTTTTCTCCGCCCCTTTTATAGTTGTGTGCTAATAATTATGAAGATATTGTATCTTTTTCACGAAGTAGTGGTTCCTAAAAGATATTACTTTGCTCAATCGTTGAATAGTTATAAACAATTTCAATGTGCACACATGTGTGTAAGTCTTACGTCAAAGAAGTGCAAATTGCAAAAAAAAAAAAAAATAATAACTAAAAGTTGATTTACGTTCTCATTTTTTTGTTTCAACTAAACTTTTGGCAAACTGTCAATATTGTATTTGCATTCCAAACACACGTGCCACTTCATTTTTTTTTTTTTTTGATTGTCTAACTCAATTTGAATTTAAAAAAATTACTTCTTTTTTGTTCTTTATGTTTTAGTTTGAAAAATTTGAATTTAAACACCTGAACAAAGTATTTTGGGTTTTGTTTGCTCGAAATCGTTCAATTTGTTTTTTTTGTTTTGTTTCGATTTTTTATTTTTTTTTTTTTTTTTTGACAAAAAAGTAATGTTTCTGGAATTTGAATGATAAAATTTGTTTATATTTTTTTTGTTTTATGTGAAAGTAAAAGATAAATAGAATTTAGAATTAAGTTTGTTTTTTTTTTTTTTTGAGGTGAGAAGAGGTAAGAATAAAGTTGATTGTAAGAATAGACTCAAAACACCATTCATAAATAAAAAATTTTAAAATATACAGTGTAAATTGGATATGAGAAGTTGAGAGAGATGATTTTCGATGGAATTTTATCTTTTTTATTATTTAAAATATTTTTTGTAGCGGATTTTTTAATTAAATTCGAAAAAATCTCTTAAAAATAAATCATTGACTTTCATTCTTTTAAATATGCATCCATGAATTTTCAGTAGAATGTTGCAGACTTTCGTGCCTAAATAAATATAAAGACCTCAACACATTTTCAAACTTAAATTTAAATATCTCTTAAATTGCGAAAATCATAGAAAAACCTTTAATTTGTTGGTAAATCTATTCGAAATTAAATTCTATCGTCTTAAATTTATTACACAGAGCTAACAATAAAAAAGTCTGAGTTGCTCTATTCTTGTTTATATCTGTCAGTATATTCGTCCTTGAAGTCCTTTATTTGTTATGCCTTTAAAAAATACAAATATCGTCTTCAAGAAAAGAAGCAAAAAAAAAAAGGAAAGAGAATAATAAGAATAACCCTTTCGCACCCAGGTCAACTGTTCAAATTAGCATAAATTTTCCTTCTTCTTTTGTTGTTGTTGACATAGTACAAAGAGACGGACATAACAAACACTTACACAGACACACAGGCACACATACATACGCATTCAATGTGAAGTTTAACAGCACTACCTCCCATCCCTTCCCAACTCACTTGGGGACACTTGTCACACAAGAAAACCCATCACCCCCCCAAGAGAAAATATGTACATACAAATGTGTACCAACAATTGAGAAGCAGAGAACTCTTGGCATGTATGTATGTATATGTAATGGTATGAGGAGGGCTTGGCGGTGGCGGTGGGGGGATGGGGTAGGAGTTCATCAGAAGAAAACTCAACCAAGGTCAGGAAAGCCCTGCAACCTGTTGTTTGTCAGACGAAAACTCATGTATACCTACATACATACATATAAATGAGTGTGGGCGGAGATGTGGGTGGTGTGAAAATTGGTCCGAGCAAGGGTGACATTTATATTTATCGGGGGGTAAGGAGGTGGAGGTGTCGGGTCGGCATATTCGCCTTAGATTTGACACGAGCCGTGTACCTACTACAGCGCACAAAAAGCACACATGAAATCCGTCCAACATTATTCCAACCCCCGCCATCCACTCCCATCCACATATATACACACCACCGACCGGTAGGAGGATATACGAGAATGAGCGAAAGTGAAAGTTCCACCATAGCCGAATAGCATGAGAACGAGAAACCAAACAAAGCTACGAACGGAACGCTATCGCTTTCACTATTCGAGGCTCCTACTGCACGGATACGAGTGTGCTCGTACCTACCAACCTGCCAACAGTGCAGCGCAGAGCGCTATAGGGGTAACAGGGGTAGCATATTCAGTTGTAGAAAAGAAACAAAGCTTATAAACTACTAGAGAGGCGCCCTCTATGGCAGTGGCACTGGCACGAGTACTAGCACACCATTGCCATCGCCATCGCCATCGACGACGTGAATGCTTCATGTGTGCAAAATGTACATGTCCTTCATAAGGACGAGGAGCCCAGCATCACCAGGAGTAGTGTCCTCCCTCATCCTCATGTCGTCTTTAGGTGCCGATGCCAGTGTGCTGTGCATGGTGTGTATGGGGTGTAATGTGTTGTTGAGGCAGCCAGCAGCGCTAGCAGCCAGCGCGCGCCATCGTGTGTGTGTCCTGATTCTGGTTCTGTTGAATATTCACCCCTTCGCCTATTCCAATGCCGTTACCTACGAGCACTATAGAGAGGTGCCTTTTTGTGGAATGAATACCGAAAATGTTAAAAAGGATAAGTGGAGATAAGTTTTATTCACATGCAACAGAGTGCAGTGCAACATTCTAGGAGCAAAAACGGTTAACGGTTAAAGGATGCTTTTTTCTGTTCTTGTTGTTACCCCAGACCCCCATCACTCGCCAAACTGAATTCTTTCTTTTTCTTGTTTTCCATTCTGCACGGGAGGAGCAAAAACTATAACGGTGTGTTTTATTTTCTGTGGAAAGTGTGCATAATTTCACGGGAGGGAGGCAAGACAAAACAAAAAAAACCAAGTAGGTAGGTGCCATAGGAAAAGCATCATCGTTCAGCTCACTGTAACGTCAAGCGAGTTCGAGTTGGAGGTTGGTTCCATGTGACTATAGGAAAGGGTGGCGAGTGTTGTAGAATTTTATGAAGGCAACCTTGATGATGTGGACACAAAAAACTAGAAATACCTCATGGTCGCTTTGTCAGAATTGCATCATAAAAGAGAGGAAAAGTCAAAAAAATGAACATCGCATCATCAACGGCATAGACACGGTATAGAAGTTGTACGAACTTTGACGGCACAGCACGGTACAGGACAGTTAAACACAAAAAAATATATATGTATATATCAACAATTTTTGATAGACATCAAAACGCATTTTCGAGAGTTTTGTTTCGGAACTCGGAAGAGTGCTTTGAGCGCTTGTTTTTTGTGCGCGGTGCTTGAGTACTGCATAGATATGAGTACGAGTACTTGTTGACTTTTTGGACATTTGTATCGAGTTTAGATACTTTTTTTTGATCTGTGGCCAGGAAGAGGGTGATGGTATAGGAATGTTGAATAGTTGAATTGCAAAAAGAGGGTGTTAGAACTATGAATATTTGTTTGGTTTT
Source organism: Scaeva pyrastri (assembly GCA_905146935.1). NCBI lineage: Eukaryota > Metazoa > Arthropoda > Insecta > Diptera > Syrphidae > Scaeva > Scaeva pyrastri. The sequence continues at coordinate 4,797,092 of LR989929.1, read as the reverse complement.
TTAAATACCATAATATTGAGGAGTTAAACCTTAGGGGCATCATCCATGCCTCAATGATTGACGTGATGAATGAAGCGCTATAAAATTGAATGGATTTTTGAGGGCAAAAGTTGTATTTTTTTTCGTAGCATTGTTGTTGCAATTGACGTTTGATACTCGGTGGCTTTGTATGCAGTGTATAGTGGAGTAATGGAACAGAGCTATTTAAAGTGCCATTTTTAGAAAGTGTCAAAAGAGCGGTCGCTTTGTATTTGAAAGCAGAAAACCCTACTGGAGATGTGGTTCCGGATTTGGTTTTGACAAACCGAAACCGGAATTTATGCGAATTTCCATTGATTCTTTATAGTAAAAAGTTTGTTTTTCCACTTAAGAAAAAGTCTGACACAAACGTGGTAAAGAAGAGTCATTTGACAGACAGTAAATCTCTTCACACACAAGACAAATACTAACTTGCTTACCTATACAAATCAAAAGGAAATGACAGGTTAAATTTAACAATTGCAGTTGGTACAATTCCTTAAAATTTGTGCACTGCATGACCGACCAATATTATAAAAACGAATTCTTAGTGTTTCTTCCAAGATTCAATTGACGAATTAGTTTTTTTTTAATTTCATGACAAGATATAGTATCTAATAAAAAAAAATTCCTAGATTCATCAAATTTGACAGATGGAAAAAAATTCCATTAATTAAGAGATAATCATTGAACAATATAAAATAAACCTAAAAACACAATTATATGCTAATTTGTTTATATTTATTTAAATCTATTTTTACGACAGTTTGGATAAAAACAAAACATACAATTTTCTCAAATTTTGTCAACAAATAAATTTAAAAAGTTTATATCTCAAAAAAAAAAAAACTAAAGATTCTGCAGCGCATTTTTTTCTTTTATATCTCACTATCACTTTGGCCTTGGTCTAGCAGCTATGGACTGAAAAAGTGGAATGAAATACAAAAATAATAAGAAAAAAAAAAAAAAAAAACAATTCAACGCCACGTGAAGTCGCACTAAACTTCTGCTGTATGCAAATGTTGGTGTTAAATTCTAATTTATTTTTATTAACAAACTATCGAGTATGTGTGAGTGCGATATCTATGACTTGAGTTTGATTCTCTCTCTCCTAAAATTTTATTCCGAGTACCTATCTATCTACTCCATAGCCCATACTCAGTCTCAGACTTGGAGCTCTATTGGCGCTGCTGCTGCTGCTTAGCAAGAACAAGCTATTCTGTTCTCTATCTACTCGTATACGAGTATTCGTATCTACTCTCTCTCTTTCGCATGCATAGAATGACCTTCACCTTAACCTAGTGGCAGTTTCGGACAAACGGTCAATTACCTTTCGCGGTCTGTGTTATTTATTAGCTTCCATTTCTTCTCACATTAGACTACGACGACGAGGACGACGACGACGACGACGAAGACGAAAAAGCAAACAGCAACGACTATTTGTTGCGTTGTTTTGTGTCAAGAAACGCATACAATTGCATTAGATTAGATATTGCTGACTATGGCAAGGAGAGTAGGTAGGGTAGCGTTTGAATGCTCAAAAGCTTTTTTTTATTCTCATACGTCGTCGTCGTCGACTTCGTGTCGAACCCCCAGAAACCAACCACAAGTATACGTCGTCGGCCGCAACAACCACAAGCACAACCACAACGTTAGATTCAAAAGTATCTCAAATACATTTTTAGATTTCGCTTTTTTTTTTTTCTTTTCTTATTCTCTTATTTTTTGTCGTCTTTCGTCTTCGTCCGTGCTTCTTGATTGCGATTTCAATCTGTTTCCTATTGCTATTGTTTGTTTGTGTTTTTTTTTTCTAGTTTCAAAGGAATTTATTATATTTTTTTTTTTGGTTTGTTAGTTGGGAAAAAAAACTATCTGAAAAAGGACTTTGGTAATATTTCGTGTTTTAAGCTGTCTGCACTTTTTTTATGGTTTTTAGAAAAATGCACGATCTCTCTAGGAACTGGTTTTGGTGGATTTGATTTTAGTTTCTTATTTTATTATTTTTTTTCATTTTTTTTTCAAACGGACATCCTTTGTGAGAGAATAGAGAAGAGAAAAAAAACACAAAATAAAAAACAAAATACCTACCTACTTACAAACAAACAAAACAAATCTCCAGACAAAGCGGAATGTATCTGCGCAGACAGAATAGTAGATTTTTTTTCTATACAGATAGATATTTTAGATATGCAATTTAGATTAAATATTATAAAAATGGAATTAGTATATAAGAAGAATGACAGAGGAGGAGAGAATGGGAGCAAAAGAGTCGGTCGGTATAGGTAAACAATCTCGATCAAGGTCAGAAAAATGACAGAGGCGCAATAATAGTGAATCGCGAATAGAATTCGCTTTTTTAGATTTAATTTTGTATTTTTTTGGTAAAATCTATCTTAAGGTAGTTTTACCTACATACCTACCTATTTACTTTAAGAAAGGGGTCTTTTGGGATTATAAGAACATTAACAGGTGCATTTTGTTTGATGATTTTGTGACAGGGATAAGTTACCTATTTAAGATCCGTGTGAATATTTCAAGTGAATTATTAGGATGTAGGTTTTTATTTTTGTCGGTAATCTAGTGGGAAAGACCTTGAGCTTTTCAATTTAAGAATTTGATCAAGCAAAACTTCACGAAACATGGCTACCTATAACCTTGAATTTTCTGTACTCTTTTGACAGTTGATAGTGAACATACAATTGAATCTGTGTGCAGTGCATCTGTCAAATTGGCTGTCATTTACTAAAATGAGTATCTGTAAATTTTATATGTAGTTTGAATATGAAAATGAATGATTTTTCAACTGTTAATATTAAAACTTTCACATATCAATTACAGTCAATGAAGATCGCTATGAAAACATGTCAATACTTGGAAGGCACTTAAGTACTAAGCAAATAAGAAAAATTGTTCAAGACTTGAAATTTTCAAATCCGAGTTATGGGACTTTTACTTGTTCTTTCAAATTCTATACTATATTTTAATTTAATTTAAAATTTAATTAATTTAAACCACATTATCTTTTAATTTTATCCACACAATTTTCTTTGAATATATTTGAAGAATTAGGAAAGGGATTGAAGTACCTACAAAAGAAGTAATTGAAAGAACTAGAGAAATTGAAAAAATTGAAATAGGTACTTAAACATTTCAAGTATACCGATAAATTGTTCTGTAACTTGTACTCAATCTTTATCTTAAATTACCAAGATTTGGTAACTTTTTTTTTGACAAATTGCAATAACTTGACATTAAAAATGACAGTAGTGTAGATTCATTTTAACAAGAAGATTCAACAATTGACTTTTTGACAACTATTTACATTCGGTTAACGTGTTAAAGACTTCCAGATTCAACTTGTAATATGTCGAGTTTCGGATTATTTTTGAATTTGGTACAACATTAAAAATGTATAAAATTTTGAACTAAAATTTGTAAATATTATTCAACTAATTAGAAAAGCTCATATCGGTTCAATTTTAATTAATGTGTCGGTATGTATACATACATACATATATATGACGTATAGTATATAACAAAAACCACACACACTTTATCATCCACAATCTTGAATAAGAAAAACTTATCACAGGCCTAATAGTAGGCCTATCCGAAAGAGCATAGAAAAAGCTTTTCTGTCTATGTTCATTCCAACATTTCCATCCGATTCCAATCCGAATCCAATCCCCTGCCTAGTGCCTATACCAACCAAACGTCAGATGAAGAGAAGACCTTTTTTTCTAGTTTTCTATGCTTCAGGCAAATAGTTGCGACTTCGATGGTGTAGTGCCGTGTTGTGTATAGTATACTCTGCTGTTTATTTTAACGAAAAAGGAAAAATAGAAAAATCTACAAATACCACAAGGAAAACAGAAATAGTTGTTTTCCTCTTCCATTGCATTATAATCTGAACGGGAACGGAAACGGTAAGAGGGGACCAGATCTAGGCGCTTGTAAATAGTTAATTGTAATGGTGTTTGTAATAATTTTGTAAGTTCGTCGTTGGTACACACTTGAATAACTTTTACATCGTTCAGTCTTGATCAGTTGCTAGTTTCTTTTCTAATCAAACGGTACGAACTATGGCGGATTTTCGTTCGATCAGTCCTTGAAAAATTAATTATTTATGTGATCCTTTTGTGGAAAAAGTGCAAATGTGATTGGTGATTTTTGTGGAAAAGAAAATTTAATTCAAAGAAATTTAGATATCTATTAAAATCGAAATTATGGTTCCTTCAAAAATAAAAATTGAAAAAGTGCTTAAGTTTAATTTTACAAAAAGAAGAAAAAGCTTTTGAGCTTTTAAATAGCTCAGTTCGTTAACCCGTGAAAAGTTTCGATAAAGTTTTTCACTCTATGAGTCAAATTAAGTGATCTAATACACATGTAAATGATTATATACCTATACACATATAAAATATATGTATATTGGTACATGTAAATGATGCAAAGAGTAAAAAAAGAGAAAAATCCAAAGTGAAGTTAAATTATTCAATCCTCAATATTTTGTGCAGCAAAAAAATATTTTTATAATGATAACAAGATTTTTAAACTAAAATAATTAAAATTTTATTTATTTAATTTTTAAAAAAAGTTAACAAAATTAAATTGATAAAATTAACAAATGCTAAAGAATTATTCGAACAATAATGGATTACGCGTCAAATAATTCTTTCCAAATGGTAAGTTTAAAAATCCAATATGAACATGCCTTTAATTGATACTGAAAAACGGTTAATTTGACACTCAAAATAGAAGTTTAAAATAACAATGTATGTCATTGGAATTGGAACATTATGTGTGGGCTACTATTGCGGCTTGTTTTTGGTATTTCCTTTTTGTCTTTGCGTGTTTTAAATTTTTGTCCGGAAGTTTCACCACGACTAAAATGTTTTAAGGTTGCACCAAATTAAACCTGCATTGCTCTTCTTGACATCTTTCCTTCCAAAGCACAATGATATTACCACCACACCGACAAGAAAACCACATTACCCATTTATTTTGTTTTAGATAAGGTAGTGCTTCTGGGAGCTGTCAGTCAACAGACAATGCATATTTTCTTAGATGAAGAAACTATTTAGCCAAAAATGCGCCTAATTCCTGAAGACTATTAACTATGGCCAAGTAATTAAATAAACAGAAACTTTAGAAAAAAGTTCTTAAAATTAGTACTTGTGGGCCACCTTAAGATAAAAACTAAACTGAACTACGAATTTAGGACCTCAATTTAGAAATAATACACTAATAATGCAATAAACTTGCTTCACTAATGTCTAGAACTTTAAAGGCAATTTCACCTTTAATCAGTGACGAACTTCAAAAAAAAAAATCTAATTTCTACTTTATCATTAAGTTCATAGTTTCAAAGTCAAAGCTCATTATTACATAATATTCATATCTCTCAAACAAAACTGTCTTTAAAAATATACCTAACTGATACGAGGGTTAGATAATTTGGCTAGATTTATTACTACCACAATAAAACAAATGACTAAGCTTAACTTTTAGGTGAGGTCTTCTTCCAAATCAACATTAATTATAAATACAAAATTTCTACTCGTTAGACGCGATAATACGCACGTACAGAGATTCGAGTAGATGCATCATTAGAATATTATTTATATAATCAAACATTAGTTTAAAGAAACAAAGACTTTAGATGAATTAAATTAAATAACTTCTTAAGTATTTACAGCGATCTTAATGAGTTTAAATTCAGAAAACCCGAATAACTAGTTAACTACCGGTTAATCAATAGTTTAAAAAATTAAATACCTAGTTATGAAATATTTGTCAACTAGGTACCTATACAATAAATAGATCCTATCTATCTGGACAAACAATTTCAAGTTTAAACACTAAAAGAGAAACAAAGTGTACTAAATTGATATCTACTATTTACTTAATAGATAATTGGTCGCTAACTTAGGAGTATAACTATGTTCCTATTTTTCTATAATTTTTTTTTTTGGTATTTAATCTCTCTTCTATAAAAAATTCCATAATCTAAAAGATTCGTTATTTAAGAAAAAATTTCCACTGCAAAAATTTGTGCAAACAAAATCAAATAAAATTCAAACGCTAAACCGTTAAACTTAGTCTCACTATGTGAAAGTAGAAAAATATCTAATATATGTATTGTATATACTTATGTATGTACATATGTATGAACATGTATACAAATTCACTCCCACGCCATAAAAAAAACAACAAAATGTAGAAAAGTAGATACATAGTTGTTATTGCACTTAAGCCCAAAAAAAGTTTCCTGATCTAAAAAAAATTATGACTTGCACACTTTTGTTGATAAAAATGATTAAAATTTAATTTCTTTATATAAGTTTTGCGCATGCAATCTGCTTTTTTTATGAGTTAAGTTTTTCAAAGACGATAAGATTAATCTAAATTTAATACCTACAAGACAAAAACACTATGACTTTCTTAAGTTGAAAAGAGATGGAAATAGAAAAAAAAAATAGATGTATCTACACTTCAACGAAATCTTAATCAAAGATAGATTATTTTTTTTTTTTTTTATTGCAACAATCATGCAATAATTTATAGTTAGATCATTTTTCTGCCTTGTCTTGCCTCGTGGTGAGACTATTTTGGACATACGACATACGACGAGTATACTAAACGCTTGAATCACCCTCTAAAATAATTTATTTCTCTCTCCCTCTCTCCTCATCTCTTCTGTTTGTGATTCTTCACAATAAATCTGCAAATAGCCTAATGGCGTCCACGATCGGCTGGGTATGGATAACTATCACTACGTATACTCTTAGCTAGCGCTATTTAGGTTTGACGATTCAAGTTCAAGTTAACTTTAAAAGAGGTCAGGGCCATAAATGCATATATACACACCTAAATAGCTTAGGGGTGTTTGTGTTAGAATTCACTCACACAATTCCCTTTCCACAAACACACAAGATCTAACTCTTCTCTAATACCAAAACAAAGCAAGATCACGATCACCTACCAAACCCATAAATTCTCTCTTTAGAAAACTAAGAGATGTTTTTTTCGAGTATGTAGTTGTGGTTTCGTGTATGAAAAGCTCTCTCTTTCTGTTTCTCCTATCGTTCTCGGTTCTCGATTGATTTGAATTGAATTAGTGTTAGAAAATTTGTTTGAATGTGCAGAGCTGCCCATATATTGTATGAAGGTGTTAGTTATTGCGGATTCCTTGCCCTTGTATAAAGCATGCGCGAGTGCGTTACCCTCCGTAACAGTATGCATCAGCAGCAGCAGCAAATAAAAGCTATATTTTATTATTCTACGAGAGTCAGAGAGACTTTTGGGGCAAATAGATTTATGTGCAACCAAAAAACAACAACAACGGATGGATAGCATTGGTCGAATGCGACGACGACGGACGACGTTACAACAAATACTTTCCCTGTGTATTGGTTGTTGTTTGTGTATTGACAAAATAAAAAAAGACCATTTTTTTGCATATTTTTGGCAAATGTTTGAGCTGCATTTGTGGAGAATATAAGCATAGCACTCGTAGGTAGGCATTTATACATTTGAAATTTAAAGTTTCCCCATTCTCGCATTTTTATTTTTGCAATTTTGTGTATTTTTTTTTACTGTGTGCATTTGCTAAATTTGTTCTATACAGTTTTTTTTGTTAAATATAGGTATAGAAAAAAAAACATTGATAATTTCATTTGTTTTTATCGTCCCCCTCGTGTTGCAGTTACTTGTATGTGTTAGCAAAAGGTTAAAAAACTTTGGGGGTTTAATAACATCTCCAAGGTTAGATTAAAAAGCAAACATTGAACTAGTGAGTGTTGTTGACGCGGTTTTGTACTTAAGTTTTTTTTTTTCGTTTTTTCTTTCGTATTATTATTTGTTGAGATTAGATAAATGCAGTTTTATTTATTATAATTTGCTAAATGTTTTCTTTTTTTTTTCTTTTGAATAGGTAATTAGTTATTTGCTGTTTAAAAATTTAAATCCGCCTCTTTAAGTTTAGTGTAATTTAAAACAACCGAACTGCCTTATCTTTTATCATAATTCAAAATTTACCATTTCCTCTATACTTTTTTTGTTGTTGTTGTTAAATTGTAGTTAAGTCTTAACTGTACTTTTTCTTAAATGGAGAGTTAGTAGGTAGATATACATTCATTGATATCTTAGATTCAAAGAAATCTATTGTTGTGAATCTGTCACTTTTTTCTTTCCCTCTGCGATCAAAATTGTTCCTTAAATTAGTTTCTTGGAAATACTAATTAGTAAAATGGAATGATCAAGGGAGTTCCATTAGGAAGCCGATTCTTATTCTTCCCACACAAATGACATAGGGTTAGTTTATTCTTTACGATACGATCATGGATTTGGACCAGGGATGGCAAAAATTCGTTTAAGTTTGAAAAAAAAAAAGAGTTATCAAATGAAGACTTTTATTTAATACTTAAGGTGCGATAACACTCATATTGATTGGATAATATTTATTTAGACATTCTTCATGAACTCAAGGAAAAAAAGTCTTAACACGAGGTTCTTATCGAGCTGGTATATTAAATTGCTAATTTGACAGTTGTAAAATATGTATAGTTTATTTGACAGTTGTCTTGTCTTTATTGTGAGTAGTGTCGGGATTGAAATTTTTATTTTCTCTGTATATTTTTTTTCTCAGTGCACTATACCTATGTATACCAATTCGTATAAATGGGAAATGGGTATACTCGTATTTACCAATTAGTAGTAGTTTCCTGCATTAGTATAGAGGGCAGTTGGATAAAGCAAAATACAGACTTAAGATTTTTACCAACAATAAATAAATCATAGACAATGTTACTTTGTGCTGTTTTTCTCTCTAATGGTTAATTTTATGTAACAATGGCCAAGGCTATCCGATATATGAAGTATCTTCATTCTTACCTTATTAGTCATAACATTTGGTAATAGTATAGGTAAAATAGGAAGGCAGTAAGTATTCTCTCTCAAGATACTAGAATTTTTTTCTAAACTGCGTCGTAAAATTGTTTTTGAAATATATTTTAAATGTGATTCATTTCAAATGAAAGAATGTACCATATGCATAGATACAACTAAGACAGGAGAGATCTATAAATAAATTACTTGTCATTAAATAAAACTAACTACGTTTGTGATTTAGAGTTAGAATATAATTAATTCAAAACACACACTAATTACATAAAATGAAAACGATTTTCTGTTTTTTGTTTGTGAATCTATTTGAATTAATCTTCAACTCCTTTCTTACCAAAAAAAAATATCTGTAGGTAATGTAGTTCCCTTAGTTTAAGTCAAGGCAACTAAGCTTGCATCTGTCAAAATCAAATTGAAATACGTAAAAACAACTGTCATAACTGTCAAATGTTTTGTTTGTTGAAGTAGAAAGATACATAACTTTTAATAGATTTAATTTAAAACAACTTTAATGTTTATTTTAATGAGTTATGGCTTTTAACCTGATAGACTTGGTTTATTTACACTTAAAAATTAAAAATTCACTGAATTTGAAAGATTAATTTGGTTTCAACCAAAATTCAACCGCTTTTACTTTTTTACTTTAAATATCTTAATATTTCCAGCGCATTTAGGTAATTTTTTTTCTAAATTAACACAAGTAGGTATGTATGGAAATTGTGGGAAATAGCTCTGAAAATATTAAGAACAGAGGTAACAGAGGTTTAAGCATGCAATTATAGGTAGCTTGAACCATTGTTGAACCTCGGTTCATCCACCGAAATCTGTGACTTTAAATATAAAACTTTGTACAATTGCATGAAAATATAACGAAAATTATCAGAAAAAGGTGAAGCCATGGTAAAAAAGTCGAACTGACAGTTGTGGTTCACAGATTTCTATTTTGACTTTTCAGCTACCAAACGGTTAACCTTGTGAGAATGAGCTGCTTTAGAAATGCATAGGTACCTTTACATTGAATACTACATCCGATTGAACAGTTTGTTTTGGTCAAGATAGGGTCGCTAAAACCTGCTTCGTTTTACATATTAAAACACCATATCATCAACCTACCTACACATATATTGACACCAGTTTCCTGTTAATCCACAACAAACTAGGCCATATGCTTCCCAGAAGCCATACTAGTTCCATTATACTAACACCTTGTACACTTTACACATCATTGAACATTGGTAGGTACCTTAACAAAAAAAAAAAATAACTAGTCCATCAAAAAAAGACGCAAACATTCTAAAGTCTAAACTTAACCCAACTTTTTTTTTAGTATTTTACCTTTCTATACTAATTCTGAAAAAAAAAACATGAAGTTGACTCAAGTTGTCCGCCATCTTCATCCATTTTGTGCGTACTTCGGAGCTCCATACTATCACTACACCACCACCACCAGCAGCAGCACTATCACCACCCAGAAGTCCAGAAGCCATCACTGCTGCTGCCGCCGCCGCCACCGCCGCCGCCGTAGTCGTCGTCCGTCGCCGCCACTGCCGACGACGACGATAAAAGTGCAAAAAATAAAAAAAAGACCACAACAAAGAAGACCAAGAACCAACTATACTCCAAACCTACTTCAAGAATAGCACAAAACAACGCAAAGCGCACCCGAGAAAATAATAACAAAAAAAGAATAAAAAAAAAAAAAAACCAGGAGAACCAAGCCAACAGAACAGCGAAGAATCAAGATTCCAGAAAAAAATGTGTTAGTGGAGTAGTTTCGATTACGTCACCTCTCTCTAGACTTGGTCGTCCTCGTCGTCTCCGTCTTCGTCTTCGTCTGTGCTGCCACTCCATGGCGAAGTCTTCTCTATCCTCTATCTATAGATAGACATTCTCGAACTCGATGGGAACTGCGAACAGACCTACTAAAGCCCCAAAGCCGAACAACGTATGTTTTTTTTTTTTTTTTTTTTTTAATTTTCAAGATCTAGGCAAGAACACGACACTGAATTCTTAACCGGCATGCAGGCGGATTGTAAAGATATGCGTGCATTTGTGTCTGTGTCCGTGTGCTATTCACATCTGTGTGACGGAACGGAGATTCAAGATAGATTGGGCCAAACCACAATAATTGAAATCGAAAGTGCTTTAACTAAACTATACATATAAAGTTATGGATGTAGCTCTAGCTTTGAATAGATTCATCCCTCCGGGGCTGGAGTTGTTCCGCCAGGTTAGTTCATAGGTTAATTGAACTGTTTTTTTTTTTTATATTTGTCAGAATGGAAACGATGCATTAATTGTTTTGACATTTAAATGTCACTGTGTTTTATTTCTGATTTGATATGTCGGTAACTAGTTGAACCAAGTGAACAGATATATTAAGCCAAGGTTCGATGCACGATTGAACATTTTGAGTTACCTATGTAGGTACTTCTGTTAATAAACCAAGATTCAACCAGAGTTCAACTTGGTTTGTTCGAATAGTGGCTTGTTTGCGCAGATAAACAATATATAAAGAAATAACTCCATTTTTAATTGAACTACTTTATCCACGGTTTAATTTTTAACTCATAAATACTGGCAGTACTCGATACGCGGTTGAACTCCCAAATTCAGTAGATAAACCTAGGTTGAAGCAGAATTAAACTAGGTAGGTTTGGGTGAAAACTTTTTTTAAACCAAGGTTAAAATATGATTAGATTAAGTTTCTAGTTTCAATCCATTACCCAGAGTTGTTATCAACTAGTTAAGAGTTTAAGTCCTAAAATTGAGATCTATGTTGACATTTCACATTGGATTTATTGAAGTTAGTTAACCTTGAAAATTTGCGCCCGGGCGCCATTTAAACTAAAAACTGCCCTGCAAATTAGTGTTCGCAGTCGAACAGTTCATGGTCTACTTATACACCCAAACATTCAGACCCCCTTGGCCCTGAACGTTGTAAGCCTAGAATTATAGGTATATGTAGGTTCTAGGGTATAAGAGCTGTGATCGTTCGATATATGTATGTAGGTATTATTGTGTGTGATGCTTAACAGTGTGTAAGTCGTTGTAAATTTGTGTAGACAACAACTTGATCGTGGCAATAACAAACGATCCGTCTAGACTAAATGGGGGAACATACGAGTATAGTGTGTGGATTATTGTCGTTTTGTTTTGACCGACCGACGACTCTCCCTCCATACCGTACCGTACCGCACCAAAATGCCGCGACTGACATATAGGTATGAACACAAGGAGTGGTTTCTATTATAGAGATAGAGAGAGATAGAGAAAGCGAGAGTGAACGACGGATGTTTGTATATATATCGATGATTGTCTGGGAATGGGAGGGAAGTCTATAGAAGAGTAGAACCACTCTAGACAGAGTTTGTCATTGACAATGGGAATACCTAACCATTTTAATGCCCGCAGAAATGTTTGCGGTTTTTTGTCCTCCACCCCGACATTTACCTACTCGTATCTTTTTTTTTTTTTTTTTTGAAAAAAGAATAGATTCTATTGACAACAAAACATGACAATGATGTCAGGAAGATGTTGATATAAAAAATGAGGGTGATCTGTGGGTAAAAGACAAGGACCGTCCACAGATGGGTATTCCAAGAAATAATTAATATGCTTTATTAGTAATCCGTATCATTTGTCAAGAAGGGAAGGAGTTTAATTTCACTTAACTTACCCGCGCTATTGCAATTAATAATAATAATTTCTACATTGATGAATATCTTTTGCACTGTCTAAATTCCTTCCTATCTGTCAGATGTCAACTATCACTGTCACTTTAATTCACCACACACACACATCCATTGACACGCCTTGACATAAACGTCAAAAATTACAACTTATGTACAAATTCAAATTACAAATATAAATATGAAATTGCAAACATTGACGATAAGGCAGCGTAAAAAATGGCACACATGCACTCGACCGAAAGGGAAATGTTTGACTGAAACTGAAACTGAGTGAAAAATACGAAAATACGAAACCGAACTGAAACAGAACAGAAATAAGTTTATTGAGATCCTTGATCGTCTGACGTCTACAACCCTGATGTCTGTCTAAACGAACAACTTTTCTGGCTATTCGTACCGTAGGTAGTGTAGTAGATATGCGTTTACTCAGTTGTCTGGTTGCTGGTGATGGAACAAAATAGTACAATGAAAAAAAGAAGATAAAGTCGAAAAAATTGCAAGAAAAAAGAAAATCATAAAACAAAAAAGAACAGCCGATCAAAAAGGTACATATACAGATGTATGCATGTACTATGTATGTAGTAGGAAAGGGAAGCTTCGTATTAAGAGTCGTGTAATGGATCTGGAATAAGTTGGTCAGTCATGTAAATGCGCGGGAGTAGATACGAGAATGAGACACGCGTTCCAGGTGAACGAATTTGTTTCGGGCTTCTTAATTTGTTGATTTGCCGTGACAGTTGATTTAATACCAAAGCGTCAGATTGGTATATCTATGACAGTTAACTTCAATAAATTGCGCTTTGATATAATTTTGGATTTTTATTTTCTTCCCTATTTATATGAAGCAAAGCAGTCAAAGACTACTGTCAAAGATAGTTCTCCTCCTTCTGTCATTTTTAAAACTTTATTTCGAAAGTTGACAGTTTTCTGACGTAAATCTTTTAAAAAAATGAAGGCTAGAGAAATCAAATGCAGAGGGAGAGAAGAGAAGGGATGAAGAAACAATTTATGTATTTAACGTCAACTGTCAATTTTTTAACTGCAGAGTTGCGCCACCACGATCGGCTCAAAAAATTTTATCGAAAATATAACTTCAGAAAACTGCGACAAATTTCAATCTTTGACGTTTACAGTTCACGTTGAATGTCATTCAAATTCATTTTTGACATAGGTAACTGAAATTTTGAAAAACACCATCTGTTTTGAAAAACTTAAGTTAATGGAAATATCGATATTTCCTATTCTATATGATACGTGATTAACTTATGAAACTTCTATAGATTTAATTAACATTTTGTAGTTAATTCATATTTTGACGAAATCATCGCGTTTTGTCGATAAAAATCTTTCCATATACAATGAGAAAAACAGTTCCTATTATATGACGCATCCGGTATTAACGAAGAATAAAACTGTTAATGTTGCTCAACACACACTACAAGAAAAAATACAAAAACAAAAATATTATCAACTTAACTATAGATGAACTTTAGCTAGAGCTTTGGTCTTGGCCAGTGGCAGTAGAATTACTAGGAATATCCGGTTAAGTATGTTTTACAGGTTTCTCCAACTCCTCTCCCATCGTCTTCTATGTGTAATAATCTCTTAAAGGATCATCACTATAGAGCATAAAGTAAATCTTCTCCACCAAACTACCACCTCATACCAATTTCGATAACAAACTTATGCCATAGTCACTTCGTCTTCCTACTCCAGCTCCAGCTCCAACTCGAGTTCCATGTTTCTATGATTCCTATTCGAACTCATTCCCAACCAGACGACAATCGATTTGTACTTATATTACAATCTTATACAATTTTCTTTTTCTCAGGGATTCTTCTTCTTCGTCTTGTGCTTCCTCTTCGTTTTGTTGTAAACTTTGTCCGGTCTCGATGCGAGATGAGCGTTCTGTTGCGAGAATAGGCGAACTAGAGATGGTGTTTTTTTTTTTTTTTTTACTAGAATTAGTGTGGCAAGGCCAACGGGTTGGCCGGTTTTGGAATTGGAATTGGATTCGGAATTGGCTGATGGGAGACATTGGATTTGGATTGTGAACTGGGAACTGGCAGGAGGGAGCACGGAGCAGGGATGAGAAATGCAGGACACGCCGGATAACAAATGTTGTAATAAATCTGGAAATTATTACAGCATTATACCACTATCCTGAGCATCAGGGATGTGGGCGCTGCGATGCGATGCCATGTAACGGGAGGGGTGTCATTCTATATTGTGATAGTGTATTACTATACTACACCGCAGTAATGGATTTTAATGTGTAAATGTGTGTGTTAAGAGAATATTTTTATTGTTTTTTGTAATTTACAGTGAATGTGTGTCCTTTTGTTTACACGAGAGTAGGCGACGATATACTCGTACTCGTAGTAATAGAATTTTGTGCTTAGGCTAAGATTGATAATATTTCTGTGCCAACAAAATGGGGTTGCTTTTGTTAGTTTTTAATCGTAGGTAGTTGTTGTTGTTCGTTTATACAAAACCTACATACACTACACTACACTACATATGTACATACATGTGTAAAGTCCATAGAATGATGCAAGCCCATCTAGAGTAGGTATAGGTAATAGGGTGGCGTTGGCCTTCGTCTTGGTATTAGAATTAATTTTTCACGACGACCGACAATGGCTTAGATTCGCACAGAAAAGGGTTGTTTTAAGCAACAACAACAAAAATTGAGGAAAAGCGGGTGGGCATTGTACCAATTTGGCATTGGATTATACCTACGCATGTATGTATTTGTGTTTTCATATAATTGTGGGCAGTTTAAAAATGCATTTGCTGAGATTGTTTTTAGATATTATTTTTTTTTTTTTTGTAATTTTATTTTAAGTTCTATAAACGTAGGTTTCTAACAAAA
This sequence comes from Scaeva pyrastri, assembly GCA_905146935.1. Taxonomy (NCBI): domain Eukaryota; kingdom Metazoa; phylum Arthropoda; class Insecta; order Diptera; family Syrphidae; genus Scaeva; species Scaeva pyrastri. The sequence continues at coordinate 4,781,600 of LR989929.1, read as the reverse complement.
AGGGGTGGAAAATAATTAAAACAAGGGATGCTGATTGAAGGGCAACAAAGTGGGCGTAGTTTTACTTAAAATAAAAGAATTCATTATGGAGGCAAAAAGTTGGTTGTATTATTTTTTGCTGTCCCATTTTTTATAAAATGGTTTATTTTAGAAATGACATTTTACCGACGGTGTTTCATTATCATGGTGTTTCTGCTTTCAATGTTAGTAAACTTACATGAAGATGACATGAGCATAAAATAAGGACAGTGAGACAGACATCGATGACAGAAAATGATAATTACATCACTTTAAAAACCCAATTTAAAACATTGTCGCCAAATTGCTTGATACGGGCAAATAAAATTTATTTTTCCGTTTTGGTGAACTTTTAAAAAATTATTACTTGCAAGTTTAAATTCAGTGCAAGATGCAAGATGGATGCAAGACGTATTAGAAAAGCCTTGTGTTTTAGAAAACGGTGTGAGGATGTTCCTTAATATTTTTACTTAATTGTCATGACCACTGTGGCCAATATTTTAGAAAAACTTGTAATAAAATCTCAAAAAAAAAAAAACGTTAGGATGTTCAGTTGGGCATTTTATCAATGCCTGGATAGCCTGGATTGATTAACTGTTATAATGAGTCTTCACTGGTGTTGTAGCCAAAAGTGGATTTAATAAAAAATATACTGTATTTTGTTCAAATCTTAATTTAAAAAATATTTCTTTTCAATGAAAACGAGATTTTCTCCTTAAATCATAAAAATACCTTTGGAAAATACACTCAAACATTTCTTTAGTTAGGTTTTTTGATCAATTTCAGTTTTAGAACTAATGTGGTGTCCATAAATGTTAACGCTGCACATTTCAATTTATATAAATTTAAATCGGCAATATTTAATAATGCCTAAAATAAATTTGACACAATTTAAAGGAATTGTTTAGCCTAGTAAATTATAATTAGATATTATAAATTAAATTTTTAAATTTGAGTACTTTTATTTACATGTGAAAACAAATTTTAAAAAGGAGTTAATTTGCAAGGATCACATAAGTTAACTATGTTTATTATCAGTTTTCGAAACAATCTTACAGTTTAGTTATTTTACACTAATTACACTTTGAATGAATATAATGTCAATTTGAAACATACACATAAAATTAATTAGAATTGCATTTATTCACATGTTAAAATAATATTAAATAATGTTGTAAATCTCGGCATCTTTTTAAATCTACACTACTATCCTATGAGGTTAAAATACACTAGTATGAAGAAGAATTTAGTTACAAAAAGTAATTAAAATTTAGAAAAATAAATTTCCTCAAATCCTTTTTCTATAAATTGTAAAAAAAAACAAATATTAAATTTTTGGAAAAAACTAAATGAAAAACCAAAAAATTATTTCAATTCAATGCACATAGGAAATATCCAATTATAATTTAACCACACAAAATTCAGATAAATTTCACTTAATTCAAATTAAATTGACACACACAAAGTCATCAACTCAAGAAAAAGGTCAAAAAACCTAAACACAATTCAATGACCTTTGATACTCAAATTATCAAAAAAAAGTTCTAAAAATGCATCCTGTAAAGTCAAATTCAAAAAAAAAAACTTACTTTTTTCAAATTAGTCACACAAAAATTTAGATTTTTAGGTATCCGCGTTTTATTCTTCTCACAACTATTTTTTTATAACTGTCATTTTTAATTTATTTAAACAAAAAGTTGTAATTTTATCCTTGTAAACTGTATCTGTATCTATGTTTGTATTGGTGTAGTTAAACTACTTTCTAATTCTAAGCACAAGTTTTCTTTTTTTCAAAATTCACTTTTTTTTTCAATTTTATTTTCAAGTTTTAATCCTTATCCTTTGAATTGAGTTTTGGTCTATGATTCGAAATTTCAAAATTTTTTTTACTAAAAATTCAAAAATTTATAAACGGTTTTAATTTTAATTATATTAGCCAAAGTCGCGTGTATTTATTGCACTGTCCTCTTTGGGTAGATAGTATATCTTTTTTTTAACTGAATTTTTTTTTTTAGAACACAACTAAACTAAACCTTTACCGATTGAATTAAAAACTCAACTGAATTTCGTAAAAATGCAACTCAAATTGAATCAAAAATTTTTTTGTTGTATAAATTTTTTTTACAACGGAGCCGTGCTGCTGCTCTGCTGCTGCTGTTGCGGTGAGGCGAGCCGCACCAGCAGCGACAACAACAACAACAACGACGACACACAAAAACGCACACCACATAATAGGTTTTTTTAGTTGTTGTTGTATTTAGTAGTGTTGTTGTATATATGTATGTATTTATTGACTATACACCGATTATAGTAAGGTATAGAAGATAGCCTGGGCCTGGGCCGCTCTCTCTCTTGACGACGTTTGTTGCCTGCCTGCCTGCCTTTCCGTCAGATACAAGTTATTTGTTAGAGTTTGTTCATTTTTTGGCACTTTTTCCGCTCGCGCTTGTCGTATAGCCGTTTATTCTTTTCGTTGTTGTTGTACCGCTGCCGCCTCCGCCTCCGCCTCCGCCACCGTCTTCGTCATGTCGTTTGTTTACAAAAAGTAAAAATAATACACAAGAAAATTGGGCAAAAAAAAAACATACAACACATTTGTGTGTGTGTGTGGTATTTGCTAAAAAAGTGCGCACACTACGAAGCCGACCATTGCATATCTCCTCTCTGTGTCTCGTTTTCGTCCGACCGTCCGCGTCCGTCCCTCCATCCATCCGTCTTGGCGAAGGAAAAAATATAAAGATAAAAAAAAACTGCAGCCAAAAATTCACCAATGTATGGGTGCTTTTTCCCTAAAATCTACTTCAACTTTTCGGATCCCCCCATCATCGCAACGACTATTCTTATGCGCACACAAATGCATGCAATTCCCCTCCCTCCGCACACTTACCCCTCCAATGGAAAGTATTGTAGGTGATCTTGCCAAATACATAGGAGCTTTTTTTAGCTTTTTTTTCTACTCGTTTTTTATTTGTTAGCAAAGTGTAAGCGCGATTGGATGTCTTCCTGGCTAATTAAACAAACTACCCCTTTTCAATGTTACAGTGTGTGGTGCTGTGCTCTATCCCCCTCTCCCCACCAACAAAAAACCAACATAATGACAGAAAGAAAGATGCACAGAAAAGTACATATGTATGTTTTTGTATGGATGGATGGGGTCACAGGAGAAGAAGAAAGTGTAACGATCGTTGACACCTCCTCTAGACTTTTTTTTTGTAAGAGACTTTTTAGAATCTTTTATGATCGTGCAAATTGTGCTTCATTGAAAAGTGCATAAAAGAAGTTTAAGCAAAGCTCAAATAAAAGTTGTAAAGAGAAACGCAAAGAACAAATGAACACGAAGGGAACAAAAATGAATAAAGAGTATAGTCGGAGATGGAGAGTTGGTTGTTGTTGTTGTTCTTTTTTTTTTGAGAATTGAAACTGGATTTTTTCGTGGTTTAAACTTTAACTTTTATTATAACTTTAGGCAGGCTCTAAGCAGTGTTTATAAATACGACTGCTCATTTGTGATCTCTTGATTTTTGTGGGGTCTTATGACTTTTGGGAAATTCATGGAAATTAATACAATTTTTCAAAATTGAAAACATGATTCTTAAAACGTCTAGAGAAGGATAGTTGTTTATCTGATTCTAATACTTGTTTTCAGAATGGTTAATTTTTTATATTCAAAAAATAAAATGAAGTAATTTCGAATTGAGAGATGGACTTGAAATAAAATAAACACAATATTAAGATCGGTACACTTGGGCGTATGCGTACTTTTTTGTTTTAAATCATTTTCAACAAAAAGAAAAAAGAATTTATTTATTAATACTATGCTTTCAGCACACTACAAACAATTGATAAATGGCAAAATAATCCCTTTTCTAACTATTGATGTAAGAAGGTGTCAAAAAAGAAAACCCCAAACTAAGACTTTTGCGGTTTTCTATAAAATTTAATTGGAAACATGTATCGACCAAAAAAGAAGTTTCAAACAAAAATCCATAGATGACATATGACAGTTAGATATGCACGTTTAACTGCAACCTGACGTCTTGAACCATAAAAGTTATATTCCTGATAAAACACTGAAAAGTGCGATCGCCGATTAAAAGAGTAGGTAAGTATATGGTGTTAGGGGTGAGCCATAAAATAAAGCAGACCACGAGTACAAACAAATTATTAACACAATGTTTGATCAGTTGATTTAACAACAACAACAAAAACAAAAAAGTACAAAATTCAAAGAAAGACACAAAAATGAAGACAGATGACAGCAGTTACCCATATAATGGCTGAAGAACAAAAAAAAAGCACAAACAGAACGCTGCACGGATGCAATTTTTGGGGTTAAATATCTGGGGGTCGAAGGAATCGCCCGGGGTAAGTGTACAGATATAAAAAAGAATAAAATATTTACATACATGTATACATGCACCAGTTAAAGGTAGTTGATCTATGTGTCGGTCGTTCATCGCACTTCTACATCATTATAAACAAAATTTTTATTTCATACCACCATCATCAAAAGGCGAGAAGCTTGGAGCTTTTTTTTTTTGAAAACAGATTGTGGTGCGAATTAATAAAAATGAACGAAAAAAAAATAATATTATTTTAGGAAATTTAACAATCATTTATATTATAGCGGTCGATCACCCCTAAAATATATAATATACTTTCGTACAAATGTCGAATGTGTGTTCATGTGGATGCAAAGAAAAAAGCGGTCTACACCAATCTACATTTTATCTGCGATTGTGTTTTGTTGTTATTTTTTCAGATTTTTTTCATCTTTTTTTGGAATTTGAAATTTTTGGAAGATGTTGTGTCAGAGATTTAGAAATTGTGTTTGAACACGTTTTACGTTACGTTAGTCAGGGTTTTATTCTTCTTCTTTTTTTTTTGCATTCTGAAATGTGATGGCTTCATCGGATAATGATCTTAAATTCACAAAATAGAAGTCGTAATTTTTAGCATTTTTTATCATCATCTAAAAGTAAAGTTGTTAATTATTTTATTTAAGTACCTTTACTGTTCAACTTTTTGTTGCTGGTTTGTCAAGGAGAAATGAAATTTTTTAATTTAAAAATAATATGCATTTGTTGAGACTTCTTGAATTCTTTAAATTTTAAAATATCTACTAACGATGAAACAGATGACAATATTTTAATTTTTGACTATTGAAATTTGTTTTTCCTATTTTTGATTGAACAACAAATTTAGAAATAATTAAAAATAAATAATTGTTTCTGATTGAACCATTGTCAATTGTATTATCCTATAAAGTAAATAACAATAAATAACTAATAATTCAGATGTAATTTCGACAACATTTTTTAAAATCCAAAACTGAATTTTAAGCTTCTATAATTTCAAGAAAAAAAGATTTTTCAGGATGAATTTTGTAATCCGTCTACTATTCCCTTGAATCAATGTAAAATTTTCGAAATTCTGAAACCTTAAATGTTTTATTTTGTAATACATAATAATTTTTCAAATTGTTAATTCAAAATCTCTGTTATGTTAATTCTGTATTTATTAACAAATCACGTATTTAGTACATCTCGCTTTTGATATGATATTTAAAAAGAATGAATATTGTCAACAAAAAGAAACATTTTTAAAATAATGTCAAATGACTGATAATAATAATTATTTTTTTGTATATGTTTGAATGTGTAATCGAACTGAATTAAATAAAGAAAAATATAAAGGGACATGGATAAAACCAAAAACCAAGTGCATACAAATTGAATAAAAACATCGAAATTATTTATTTAAAAAAATGATTTGTTGTACTGTATTTAAAGGAACACAACACTAACACAATTTTTTGACTCAAATGAAGAGAACTTATTGCAAAACTCCATCTAACACATTTTTTAATTATTACTTTTACCTAGCTGTATAGAACTTTAAAACTATAAGATTCTTATTTGAGAAAACATTCAAAAGCAAATTTTAATAATTATTATTTATTTTTATTTTTTATACAAATTTGACAGATTTTTAAATTACTATCGTTGAAAAAAAAAACAAGCCGATGACATTTTTAATTCAAATTCTATTTTTACTTTTGATAGTCAAAAATGTTTCCTTTTTTTAATTTAAGTTATTGTGAGTTAGTCGACTACCAATAAATTATCTTTGTATTGTTTTAATATTATTTTTACATATTTTAGCATTATTGTGTTAAATTTACTAAATTTACTAGAATCTATAAATTTTAAGCTTAAATAAATAAAAGTTATATTTTAGAGAAACAAAAAATTATACCCCACAAATTATTAAAATTATTTTTTTTGAAAAAAAAAAATTGTTGAAGGAAAATTTTGTAAAAAAAAATATTGATGGTAATAGTTAAAAAATGAATAAAAACGATGTAAACTTACATGAACTGGGATTTAAAATTTGTATAACCAAAATAAAGAACCTATATTATATAACAAGAAATCAATTAACATTATTTTACAATTCTACCTTTTTAGTTTTTTATAACCTTCTGTGATTTTTGATTTAAATAAAATAAAATATTAAAATTAAAATAAATTTTGTGAAAAGAAAATTAGTTGTAGCTTAAAATTTCTTAAATTAAGATTCTCATAACTATTTTATGAATTGTAAGAATTATGTCCGCATTTCGCATTGTTATTTTAAAATGTTTTATTCATTTTAAATCCACTCAAAATAGTGTTTGATATAGTTTAATGTTTGAAACGTACGATTTAATTTACGAAAATTGACTCGTTTTGTAAAACTTTTTTGTGCTAAGTCATTTAAAAAAATTTATGTAAGAGATTCAAATTTCGATAGGCACCTATTTTGTTGTGAATAAAAGTTTTACTTATTAAATTGAATGCCTTCAAAAATGTTCAAAGTCAAAATGTTGTAGATTTAAAAAAAAGAAATGCAACTGAATTTGAACTTTTTTTTTAATTTTTAAATAAAGCTTTCAAAAAATCTGATGTGGAAGAAATTACCTAACAATTTTTTTCTTTTTAAGATCAACTTTAACTGAAAGAATTATAAAAAAAATACCCAATATGGAAGGCTTACAGCTGCACCGAACAAAGTCTTATTCTTTTTTTTAATTTAAATGATTTTCAACTGCAGATTTTTGAAATTGAAATCGTTGTAATTGCGAGTATTTTTTTTTTTTGTTAGTTTTTATAAAATGGCAGGTTTTTTGACTAAACATCTTATCATCATAAGATAAAGATTGAGTTTGAGTTAACTCACCAAATTCTATGAACCAGTGGATCAATTTTAGCTACAAAATTCAATACTATACTTTTAACTTTGAAACTGAATTAAAAAATAAAACCTAATTCAACTAAAATTCTCAGCTTTTTTTTAGACTTTTTTTTCGACACTTTTCCATTTTTTTTAATTTTGCTCTTAAACAAAATAACAAATTTTGTTCTAGACTTAATTCTGTAAAATTTGACATATTCATTTTTAACACTTGAGCATATTTTTTCAATATGTTTTTTTCATTTGTGCCTGGTTAGAATGCCTATGAGAAATGTCATGTCTGAGAAGAGAACACCGAAAATATGAATACACCAATATATATATTTTGAAATTCAAACATAACATTGTCAATATTTTGTTGAACAAAAGCTCTGAGTGTAATAACTTTACATAAATGAACATAATTTTTTGGGAATACTTTTATTTTTTCTTACATTTCTATATTTTGTACTTGAAACACCACATTCACAAGTTTCCAATTTCGCAAGAGAAGATTAAGCGAAATATATAGAAAATTTCGAATGCATTATCAAATATGATAGATTCTACTTTTAAATACAAATTTATTTTGAAATTAAATGTAACAAGAAATTTCCACTTACGCCACACTTTCAGTTTCCAAATTAAATTCTGGTTGGTTGTCTCCTTTTTCTATATCATCTTGTTTTTAATCCTTGAGTAGGTATATTGTTTTGTCCTTTGAAACAAGTTCAAATATTTCCCAAGTCGTTTTGCATTATCTTCGTTTTTTTTTATTAATTAATTAATTATTTCAGGCTCAAATAGAATTGCACTTTTTACTTTCGAAATAAAAAATCATATATTTTAGGTTTTTTTTTTTTTTAACCTAAAAATTAAACAAAAAATATTCTTATAATACACTTTTCTCCGAGAACAGACGAAAAAAAAAAAACAAAGACACTGATAAATTTTGATAACACTTTCAAAATATTGATAAGCGAGTACGTCGAAACGTCGAAAGTCAGAAGAGACACTTTGTGTGTTATCAAAAACAAAAACCGGTATGCATCGTCACACTTTTCGCTTTCACGACAAATTACACAAAGTTACGTTAAAGTCAAAAGACAACTCAAAATGTGTCACTGATGATGGATCTTAGGAATTTCTTTCGTTCGATGGCAATTGGTAGACAAAATTTCGATTTTAAAAACAACAAAACGCACAAAATTCTTATTTTTCTATTCTAATTTTTTTTTGAAAATTTGAATATTCGTCGTTATAAACTCACTTCAAAAGTACAAGTCCCAAAAATATTACAAGATTATAACAACAACAACAGCTCAGCAGAAGTTAGTAAGTTTCCCAGAAAAAAAAATAATAATAATAATATCCAACAAAAATGTGACAACAAATATACACACTACGGAACGGACGAGACCAACCAACTATGTATGACTGCCTAGTCTGGCGGTTAGAAATCTTTTGGCTCTAAACGTTATGATGCTATGTGTATTTTAGTTTTGTACCATTATAATAATCATACACACATATACACACATTATGACACACCACACACCGAACGAGATCCAGCAACAGCAACAACAAAACAAGGACCAACCAACACCAAAAAAAAAACACAAAAAGAATATAAAAATACCCACCAAATGAAAAGGATAAATAATGGGAGAGAAAAAATACAACATCAAAATACACGCGGCGGAGAAAAAAATAGAAAAAAAAAACTCAAACTCAAACTCGTACTCGACTCGACTCGAACCCAACACGAACGAGCGAATCAGGAGGAATAATAACAACACCACCACCACCAACAACAACAAAAACAACGACAGCGAGGACGAGGACGACGAAAAAAGTAGTAAAAAGCCGCTGCACACGAGCCGAACGACAACGACGACGACGACGTGGTAAGGAAGGAATTCAATCCCAACCCCCCGCGCCGTACGACCAAGCCAAGTGGTCCCCCGCTAGTCGACGAGAAGACATCCTTCGCTCCGGCTCCGTGCCGTTGTCGTGCTTTCATCCCCTTTGCCTATTGCCTTTGCTTTTACCTTCAGCTTCAGCTACTGCTCTGCTCAGGCGGTACACACTCTCCGTGCTGTTGCCGTTGCCGTTGCCATTGCCGTACCGCACCAAATCATTTGCGAAACGAAGCCCATTGCCATCTCATCAGAATCAGAGTCAGAATCAGAATCAGGAGCGAGAAAATACTGAGTGTGTGGAAAAACAAAACAAAACCGAAAAAAAAAAAAAACCGAACAGAACCCCCGAAAAAATATCCTTATTCCAGCTTTGCTCCCTTAAAAACCAACCAAAGTACAACAGCGTACAGCGAAAACCGCTGCCGCTCCATCCCCTTTGTTTTCCATGCTCCACTCGTATGTATGGGGCATACTCGTATCTACAAAAAAGCACACACAAAACTCCCGCCGCGCCGCCAATATTTTATTATCCCATTTTTCCTTCATTTTTCTATGTATGAATGTGTAATAATGTCGGATGGATCCTTTTTTTTTAAATAATCAAATACATTCATAAAAATTCCACCGAAAATTAAGGAGAATCAAAGCGAGTAGAAAAAAAAAGAAAACAAAAAATAAAAATAAAACTCGCACAACATCCCTCCCGCCCAATTGGGAGCGCGAGCGAAAACAAAAAAGTCCTCAATCGCATTCGCATCCCCCTATTGCCAACCCCCTGCCCCTCCTTCACCCACCCACAGCAGAGTAGAACAGAAAAATCAGGAAAAAAGGACTAACCTATACCACCCACCGACTTCTACCCCATGCCACCCACACACGAACAGGAAAAAATCCCCCTCGATTGGGAAAAAATACTCGTGTGTACTGTGAAAAAGAACGCAAAAAAATTCACGCGAGAGCAGCACACACACACTCACACACAATACAGCAAGTAAGTATATGAATATGGACTATGGAGTTGCGGATGCCTCCTTTTTCCATACACACTCAACCACACACAAACAAACACACACACACACGCCGTCGTCGTCGCCGCCGAGCACATGTTGTTGTTTTGTGATTCTTTTTTTCGCCGCCGCCGAAGCCTGCTCTCCCAAAAATATATTTTTTGACGAATGATGACGGTGAGATTCAAGGTTGGACCAGTGGATGGAGGAGTGATGGAAGGGGGGGAGGGTAGAAGGCTTCTAGGAACACATGTGGGTGGGGGCAAGGCATAAACTTCAAATTCCTGATATTTCACTAACGGCAACAGGGAGATAAAACGTAATTTCTTAGTCTACCTTTTCACATTTGAGTACTCGTACTTTAACCGAAGGATTATCCTTAGATCCTGACACAACTTTTTCCCGCACGGACACCGAAGTTCCGAACTCGGAACTCTTTACAACCGAGAGTAGCTTACCGTTATCAGGCCCGGCAATGAATGAACCATTCAATTTCGAGTCCAAGTCGATCAAGAAGAAACAACAAAAGGATTAACTTTTAAAAAAATATCGCGAGGACCTCTTATAACATCGTCTTCGTTGTCGTCGTCGTCATCGGTCGGTCCTTATCCTTACTCAGTTTCGAAGAAGGATAGATGATAAACTGGCCAAGTCAACACAGCAGCCAAAGTAACAGAATTCGTTCCTTCCAATTCCAATACTTAGAAGAACAAGACACTGCTGGTGGCTGTCAGTGTTGAGAAGAAGAGGACATTGTTGCCCTTCTGTATCTGTATATTCGCATTCGCAATTCGCACACACAGAACCAAACCAGAGCCAGAGCCAGAGGTATAAAGCAGAAAGGACATCGTCCAAAGAGAATAACTGTGGGCTTCTGTCACAGTCTTCGTCCTCGTCCTCGTCTCTGTCTCCATTAGATTTTGCCATTTTTTTTGTCTTCGTCTTCGTTGTCGTTATAATAATCGCGCCAAAGTCGCGTGTCAGTGGCAAAGCATGTAAGAGATTTCTCTTCTATCCCCTCGTTCTCAGCGAGGAGATACTTGTTCCTGTATTTTATTCAAAGCAGACTGAGAACAACAGTTAAATCTGTTTCTGGTGTCTTTTAGTCTCTCAGAAGAATACACACTCACACATTCACACATACTCAATTAAGTTTAAAAATAGGGAATCCTTTAAGAGAAATTCCGAGCCCTTTGCGAACTTAATTCACTCTCTTCGAAGTTATTCTCGTTCTCGTCCTTGCCGCTATAAAGTACAATTCTTTTTACTTACAACTTCATCGTCCCCTTCGTTGGATTGAATACCAATATAAAAAACCGGAGAGACATCCTTTTTTGTTGCCTTCCTCTTTCCTACCTCAAACTCAGACTCAGATTCAGAACTCAGACTCAGACAGACAGCCACCCCTTTCTCTAGGTCCTTTTTTCATGGAAATATAAATTCTCAGGCTTTTTTGTGATTACGCGAGAGAAAGAGAGTCCTGAGTTTTTGGAGCTATGCCTCTGATTCTGTTTCTGAGTTCTGACTAGATGCAGAAACAGATAGAATGGAGGAAGGATATTACGTTCATTGGAAATGGGAAACACCGGCTTCTTCGTTTTTCTTTTGTAGTAGTTTCTTTTTCGCAAATCCTGCGAATGTCGGTGGAAAAAAATTGGGGAAAGTGAAAGGGATTTTTTGTTGTTGTTGTTGTTGTTTTTGTGCAGTGTTTGCAGCGTGGCGACCGAAGTTGGTGACGGGGAGGGGATGGTACTCGTAGGCTTTTTTTGGAGGAAGGTTGACTAGAATTTTTTGTTGTTGTTTTTGATGTTTATGTCTATTTCTTTTCTATTTTTTTGGGGGTTTTCTTTTACTCTTTCGTTGTTAGTGTTTTCGGAGGGGAAAGTTATTTTTTATTTTTTTTTGGTGTGTTGTGTGCTCTTTTGAAAAAGGAGCCATCGTGAGTTTTTTTTTCGGAGGCTGAACGTCGAGAGATGCTGAAGCCGATTCTGATGACGACGACGACTAGGACCGACGACGATGATGATGATGGGTGACTTTTATACACACACTACAAAAAAACCAGGCAATTGAGCACATTTTTTTGAGTGGCAAAGTGTAATCGAAGAGATGAGGTGTTAAAATTTTTCTGTGTGATCCTTGTACACATTTTTTCTGCGTTTTTTTTTATTCTTTGATTTTTTGTCGGTCGTTTTGGGTGCGTGTAGACAGTTTTTATGGACGATGGTGTAGTTATTTTCTTCATTTTTTTGTGTTTTTTTTTTTCTGTTGGTTTTTTGCAAAAGAAGGTAAGCGGTAAGGTAGAGGTAGGTAACTTAGTATTATTTTGCTGTTGCTTTTTTTCCTTACTTTGGTGTGGATTTATTTTCAGACACGTTACGGGTTAAAGTGTATATGGGAGTCGTTGAATTGTGGGTGAGTGAGTTGTCGTCTTGTGGAATTCGATTTTTTTTTTCATTTCTTTTGGATGATTTTTGTACCTGAGCAATCGAAATGGAGTTGATAATATAATTAAATTTTTTTTTCTTTTGCTTTGAAGAAGGCTGGCTGTTGTGCAGAGGAAAGTAGGAGGGGGTGGGCGGTGGAAGAAGAGATCTTTCATCTTCAGGGTTAGTTTGATATATACTATTGGGGTTTTTGTGTGTCAGGCTGGAAGGAAGATTATTTTCGTCTGGTTGTAAATGCTTTGCTTTACACGGAACTTATGAATATGATATGTGGGTATTTCTTTCTATTTTTATTTCTAGGCATTTAGGTACCTAGATAAGCTTCGCGAAATAAAAATTCGAAGAAATTAGTCTCGCAGGATTGCTGGAAGGAAGATAAAGGAAGGCAGCCTTCTAGGCATCTTATTTGTATTGAAATTTTCCTTCTATCAATAGATTCAATGGTTTCGATTGAATAAAAATCAAACGAGTCGAAATTCTGGTTTAAGAATTCTGTTTGTCAAAATGTTGGCTGTTTGGTTTTTTGGCTTACATAAAAGCTCTAAATTTTACTATTAAAGCAATTTCAAAATACCAACGAAAAATTACATATGCTTACAGTTGAATAACACAAAAATATGGTAAGATATAAAATAGTCCCCCTTTATTTTTTCGAACACCATTTTTGGACACGAAGAAATGCGTCCGAACTGTTCAAGTTATAGAACTGTTCTACTTGTCGAAATTCAGCTGTATCTATACCTGTCTTAGAACTTTCGATTGAAGACATTCTTAAAATGTAAGGTTAAAGTATTTTGGTTTGCTTTAACTGAGAATCAGATTAATAATACAAAAGTACCTATAATTTAACAAAATCAATTAGTAAAATTTAACAAGTGTCTGTTTAATTGAGTCAACTCGTGTAAATTCAATCGCAGTCTACCTTTTTTATACTCAAAATTTTCTAGAAATCATTACCTATTCAAAACATCAAAATAATAAATTTCAAGAACAATCCTGTTAACAGGACACATAAATCGTTTTTCAAATGCTAATATGATAGATTAGACTTTAATGATTCAAATTTATCTCAAATGTTTTTTTTTTTTAAATTTTGTATTAACTCAAATGTTTAAACCTATAAATTACACACATACATACAAACATAACTAAAACAATACTAAAACTGATGTCATTCATATGTTAATTAAGTTTTCTGCTTCAAATGTTTCAAATTACTCTTAAAATTTGAATTTTACACTTTAATGTGCATCAAATAGATTGATATTGATACATATATGTATGTATGTTTTTTGTATTCAATATTATTTCGTTATAAATCATCATAAGCAATTACATTTGTAGAAACGAGCCATCAATGATAAATTTATCAGTGTTAGAGCCTCATTTAACAAAAATAGTTAATAATCTGTTTCCCGAGAATTTCAAAACAAACTAATTTGGAAAATAAATTCAAGAGGAACCTGCGTTTAAATTATTTAAAAAAGTTCTGAAATATTGATCTTTTTTTTCTAGATTAACAGTACTTTTACATAAAAAATCTTGGCTCTATTTGTGACATTTGACTTTTTTTGACTTGACGGTAACTCCACTTCAATTTCTAAATTGAAATATCAATCAACGAAAAATTACAAGTTTTCCATACAAATTATAATAACTCTTAAAAAAATGGGTGGATGCCACGCCTCCTTTTACTCCTTCTAACCTTTGTGCAAAATTTCAAGATTCTTCAATACTGGTATGTGACTCATAATTTCGGTGATCTGAAGTGTTTTATCTCAGGAACGACTCGTTCTAATCAACTGAAATTTCGAGAGGTTCATGTCTATGACTAGTTTAGCCCAGAAGGTTTGAAAATGTGGTGAGTTTGTTCCCTACAATATGGTGTAGCGCCTAAGAACTTGGCTGGGTACCTATATGATTAGAATAATATAGACATTTGACACTTCACTGTCACTTCGATTCATTCCCGTTCATCAGTGGGTGAATAGTTTGTAATTGGGTTGATACTTCAACGAGAGTCAGGTTAAAAAAGGTCGAAGAAAAAAAGAATTAACACCGTGAGTTCGTATTACTCGGTCATTACTCACACTTAAACTTCAATGCAATTAATATTAATTTTCATTTAAAAGTGAATCGAAAGAAAATGAATGCTCAAAAGCGCGTTAAACTGCAGGTTCTTTAATAGAAATTAATTGTAATGCTTCAAATATCTTTCGGTTTGAAAATAGCTTAAATTAAAAAAGCCGATGTAACCTTCCTACCTACGACGACGATGGAATATATAGCTCCATGTAGCATTTTATTCGTTGATGGTGTTGTTGTTGTTGTTGTTGTGTAAAACAAAAGAAACACTCCTGTGCATTCAGCTAGATCTCTTTCAGTTTATTTTTTTTCCTTTTTTTTTAATGACAAGTATTGTTGAATGACACTCCGGTTTTTCTCCCTCTAATGATGGAAATTGTGACCCAAGTAACAATACGTTGTAGCACGAAGCTTACACAATAAAGAATTCGTTTTATATGCTTCCATCAAATACCTACTAAGCTATCCATCCATCCATCTATCCACAGTCAAAGCCAGAGCCAGAGTCAATGCCAACAAGCCGCATCCATCTGCTGTACGGGTATACCTTGCCTAGAAACCTTCCCTATATTTAAATCATTCGGTTTTTTTTTTCAAAGCATCTTCTCACCCTTGAAGCTCGCTCCTAAGCTTGTCTCGGTTGGAAAAAGTGAGTTTTGTGTTTTCTATATTTTGCACCCCTACATGTGACTAACTCACAATGGCGACGACGACGACGACGACGATGTCGACGGCGATGGCGATGGCGAAGCCTGAATGATGGAATTCGTTCGAAACATCTATGGCTGTTGTATTCGGTGGTTGTAGCGGGGTGCAACATCAGGCGGGGGGAGGTTGGTTGGCTTGGTAGTGCGGCGGCATACTGCCACTCAACCGCACACTACCTCTATGTATACCATCTACCGAGAGTCGCCCGCCATCGCCACCCCCTTTGGCACTTTTGACAACGATGACGACTATACGTTGAACCGAACCAGGAGGCAAGGGGAGGTGTGGCGGTAGCAGAGCGGAGTGTCATGTCGTTTGCCATAAAAATTAAAATTGTAAAAAGCTGAAGGAGCATCACCCGAACCCAATCCTCCCCTCGCCAACCGAACCGAACGAAACCAACATGAGAAAGCGGAAAAAAGTAGGTATTCTAACACACACCGCCCACTAAACTCACATGTGTCAGTGTCTGTGTGTATAGAAATTTTTAACTAATTTCACATATAGTTAAAAAATTATATACCTACCGTTGCCGTTGCCGTTGTTGTTCCGTTACATACTCTTACTCGTTCTCGTCCTCGTCCCCGTCCTCGTACACGCACAACTCCATCTACATCTCGATTTTTATGCGAGTGAGAGCGCGCACATAGGTAATATTCAAACATTTTTTGTAATTTTAATTTGTATACCATTTTTGTTGGTAGGTATAGGAAGGTACTACGCGACGTCAATGTCGACGGCAACGACGGAACGGCTTCGGCGGTACATGTATGTACATATGGGGTGGTTTAGGGGGGCGGTGAGGTGGAGTAAAGGGATGAAATAAAACAAAAACAGAAAAAAAAAATAAAAAATAAAAAACAACTTTGAAAAAACCCATCCGCGGAAACGCACTGCAGAAGCGGAGAGGAGAGCAGAGCGGTGCGCGGTGCGTGGAGTCGAGGAGGAAAACGATTTTCCATTATAGTGAAAAATAAAAACAAAAGTTTCCCGAAATCCTCGCTCGGTTCAGCAGAGAAGAGAAGCCGAAGGGGGGGGGGGGGGGGGGGGGTGAAAGTGTTTTGGCAGCAGTAGCAACGCTCCAACGATGAGTAATAATATAGAAGGATCTATAAGGCAACATCATCCATGAAGGGGGGTCTTTTGAAGGGGTGCGACACAACACTTGGAGCAGTTTTATACGAGTATGTGCCCACCTACTATATTATACACAACATGTATAACACCCACTTTCCGCGTGTGGTGTTATTATAATAAAAAGCTCACATACTCACACTCTAATATCTTTTGTTTTTGTTTTTTTTTTTTTCTTATTTACATCAAAAAATTAGGAAGCTGTAAAATGCGAATGGTAACGAAGGGCATTGGAATTGTGAAGGGGGGTTACTTAGGTGACTATGTACAATTTTAGTAAGAGAGATGGGAAAGAAAGAAAAGTGTTAAATATTTTATTTTCCCATTAATATTGTTCAAATACTTACTTTCCTAGAATTCCCCCCCCAAACTATTTTTTTTTTGTTTAATATTGTGTGTATATCATGAAGGCTTAGGGTGTCTTAGAACCCCGTTTGCATCAGGTGCTAATTATAAACTATACCTTTAAAAGATTAGTGAAGTGAAATCACCCCCAAAACTAAATAAGACCAAGTTCCAAATTTGGATTTATTCAGTTTTCAAAATCAAAATAACTAAAATTTATTTTTAAAATAATGTGAGGCATTAAATAATTTTGGAGTCAAGATCACTGCTTATTCTCAAGACATTCAAGTCGAAAAACCATTTTTTCCAGTTTTTAATTAAAAAAGATATCAATAGTTAAAAACGTCATTTTTGTAGTATGAAACTATGGATTCTATAGTCAATTTCAAAAGTACGTATATCAAGATATGTCAAAATTTTGAATGCAGTAATTTTCCATGAGAAGTTAATAAAACCTACTACAAATGTTCTGCTATTTGTTTTTGGAAAACGGCATAAGACGACGTTTTTAAAAAAATGTGATCTTATTTTTTTTAAGTTATTAATTTGTCTGAGAAAATAGAATAAACAAATTCTGTATATGTAGCTGCAAAAAAATTCCCGAAAGCTGAATTTAATTTCCTTTACAGTTCCTCAATTTGGAGTGGAGCAAAAGAATGTTCAGATTATGATACTGGAAAAGGGTTTATTTAAAAGATTATAATGTACTTATTTAAAATTATCGGAAAAATCCAAGTCTCCAAACCTCTATTTAGACTAAAGATTTAATTTTTAACTGTCAAAACTTAAAACCAAATTGATGTCATTTTGTAGATATTTGTATACTCTCCAAAGCTCATCATTTAAAAAATATGAATATTAAAAATACACTACGTATCCAAAATCTAACCTTCGGTCATCTACAAGCTCTGTTATCTCAACTTACCCCTCATTCAATGCAAATTGTGCTTAAATTATTAATTTTTTTTTTGCATGCATAAGTTCAAAAGATTTCGATGCAGGGCTGCCCCTTCAGATCAATATATGTATGTATGTTTAGGGCAAATTAAGCAATTACGGGTTATTTACGTCATCGTAGAGGTAAACGGGATAAGATAAGGGTCAAGTTTGTGTAATTGTTCGGACGGGGGTAGTTGTAATAATATTGTCCTTTTTTTTTCGTCTCTCAGAAACCGGTTGTCCAACGGAAAATGCAATTGTACTGTATTGAAAAATTGATATTAATGAAGAGGAAGGTTTTGAAAAATAATTTTTCTTTTTCAAAAGGTAGATGCATAATATGTGAATTAATTTTCATGATAATCAAAACCAGTTAAAGTCTGTTTATATTGTTTAACTCCATTATTTTTTTCATGGACAAAAAAACACAGAAATTATACTGAGCTCATATTCATTTCCCTTAGAAGTGTTATTATGTAGGTCCTAATGAAAATAGAAATGTCAAACTTTGAATAATATTGTGTCATTGATAATAATTTTTATATAAACGTCAAAACATAGACAGTCAACGAAAAACAAATAAAAACAATTGGAATGGAACAGTAAACAGTAAACATGGAACATTGTATTTGAACTATCATTTTGAATATCAAGTTCTGTCAATTTAACTTTGTTGAACTTGACAGAATTTTGAAGTATGTAAATAGCATCGAAAGTCACGAAAACTTAAATCAAAGGAAACAGATCTATTCATACATAGGTAATATTTATTCCAAGGAGTAACTTATATCTTATTTTTTAATCATTTTTTTCTTCTTTTATTAAAAAGATTGAAAGTATTTTGTTATTTTTTTTTTTGATTTGACTGCACACAAATTGTCAAGCCCGATTAGTTTTTTGTTTGACTTTTCAGACTTTTAGACTTTTAATGATGCCTGATTATGATTTGCAACAAAATCGTTCCAACGAAAGCATTCCACTTTTTTTGTATTCCCACCTGTCAGTTTTTCTTTCAATGATCAACCCTAACCTCAAATTGAAAATGGAAATTCGTTTGTTTAGTTTTTTTTTTTTTTTATTTCAATGAAATACATTTTCAATGACAGATATTTTTCAATGAAAGGTATAAGCAATTTGTTAAAAATTCATAGTTCAGTAAAAATCTGTGTTTTAAAACTCTAAAAGCTTTTATAAATAAGCATTCTCAGATAATGACTATAAATTTAAGAAACAAAAATGAAATAGGTAGTGTTCAAAAAAATGTACATAGTTTTGCATGAATACTAAAACTGTTTCATATGTCATTTTGTTTGCTTATCAAAATATCTAGATATTTTCAAAAACTAAATAGTAAAAATGCCTTTAAAAGTTGACATAAAATTAATATATGACTTTGCTGGAATATTTAGACATTTGTCCATACTAACACTTACGCCCTCACACTGTCAGTTTAATGATTTAGTTAATGAAAGTTTGATAGAACATGATTCGTTGATATTTAACTCAAAAATGCCAAATTTTTATTGACATAATTATGTCAGTTTGCTTTTCTAGCAACGATAATATAAAATTCTTGACAGATGTGAACGCTAATAGTTTCATACTGTAAAATATTCATCAAGACATATTTGACAGATAAATATTTGAGAGTGTGAACCTCACTATTCATTCTTATTTGGTATTGGCTTAAAAATAAGATATTATTGAGGAATTTCAGTTAGTGGAAAAACTAGAAAGACAATCATTAACTTACTTAAGTTTTAGTGGTCTGATGTGCATACGTTATTAGAAAAACTACAAAGTATAACAATTCCACCATCTTTAATTTATAGACCGCTACTTTTATTATTTAAATGCATATTCGTTATTAGAAAGTTCCAAATGAATATAAAATTTGTTTAAATTAAATATTAACAGAGAACAATTTTTGTTCCTCCCCCTACCCCTTTTTCCTAAGCCTCTATACATGTTTTTTTTTTTTGTTTTTTTTTTTTTTTAAAGGAGGAAAAACTCTATGTGTTATTTATATACACATAATTTTATTTTTTTTTTTTAAACATCTAATGCTCATCTCTTTCTAACTCGGCGACTGATTACTACTTTTATTGCCAGCGAGTGAAATGCGAACAAATGAACGCGCATCCACCTACCACCTACCACCTTCCACCTGCTGCTACCCTTATCACCACCCTCACCCCCTGTTTACCACCCCCTTATGATGACTGCCTTTAGTTAAAGTTTCTTCTTGTTTCTTCGCCTCTATTCTCTATGTTTGGGGTGGTCTTGTATTTTTCGACATAAAGCCCCGATATTTACCGGTGTATGAGTGCGTTACTAGCATTAGAGAGAGTGCTAGAGTGTTTATATGTGCGTGTGTGTGCAGGTTTTTCCCGTTATTTTTAACTACGTGTTCACAGTTAAAAAATCTCATCTTGTTTTTTTTTTTTCTTACGTTCGTTGTGAGTTTTTTTTTATTTTATAAAGAGCTTTTTTTATGCTGGTAGTGTGTAGTTACATCCCTTCTACGAGTATACATACATACATATATTGAATAGCAGAGAAACATTTTCTATTCTGTAGGTACTTTTCGTGTCTTATGCGGAGTTTGGTGGATTTGTGGGTTGCCATTATCAGGGAATATTGATGAGTTCATTTTCAGGGAAGAAAAAGAAATTATTCAAGAAGTAGTTTGGTATACATATTATAGTTAATATTATTTTAATCACAGTTTATTAATAAAGAATCAACAAATTGAACAGGAATTGTTAGTTTAATTTTTGTTGTTTTGTGTATATCCTTAAAATTATCATCGAAGTAGTCTTAATTACCTTTTTAAAACTAAGCAATTTTATTTTGACCAAACTCGCACAAAACTGAGTTTCAAGCCAAAAAATAGTTTGACAAAATAAATGTCAAACATTTCCTAAAACAATCTTTTAAATAAGAAAAGACATTTTTAAATTTGAATTTGTAGCTCCGGAAAATTAAGGAGTAAAAATCAATTTTAATATTCGCAACTGATTGCTGTTTTAGTCCATTTCATCCTATAAAAGTACAAAACCTTTCGAATGCGTTCAAAAATTATACCAACGAATGTTTCCGTAAAATCAAATTAAGTATGCAATGAAAGAAAAACAAAAAATGAGTTCAAAACTGAAAAAAGGAATTAAAATCTTAAATCAACGAGGAGAGTAACCTATCTCATTATTCGTCCTTATTGAACATAGTGAACAAGTTTCACAAACTTTACATTTACTTAACTGTGTATATTTTTTTTTCTCATTAATACTAAATAATTAATATTTGTGTCATTTAACCGCCACGTGTTCTGCATTCAAATTCTGCAAAAAAGAATTCTAAAACAGCTGCATACACATCTCGAAAAAAACGTCATCAAATCTGAAGTACCAACTATGTACCTACCTTTTAAAATAATTATTGTTCAGGCTTCTATAGAATTTATAGGCTCGCTATAAGTTTCCTATAAAAACCCACTTATCTTCAAGGATATTGTTTTTCATTGTGATTTTTTTTTGTTTTTAATTTTCAGGATTTTCTTTCTGCTAATAATGGCAACTCTATTCTAGGTTGCAGAGTGTGATGCTGCTTAGAAGAATTGCTACCTCAGAAAAAAAAAAGAACTGAAAACTCGAGATGAAACGGCAGCAGCAGCGGTCGGAGGGGGTGACGGAGCGGCGGACGACGATAGCGGCGGCGGTGATGTTGTATAAAACCGTTGTCGGGCGGCAATGATGACGACGACAACGACAACAGCCAACGATGGGGGTTGATCAAGAAGTAAGGTAACGTTAACAAAAAAAAAAAAAAAAAAATCCCCTAGTATAGTTGTAAGTGGATATTTTATGTAGGTATGAATTTATATTTTATAACAATTTTTTATTTTTATTTTAACTTTTTTTTCTCTATGCCTTAACAGATACTTACCTACAAGTATAGTGCTATAGTATTAGTGGAGATGTGAAATCCGAAGGAAACATACATACCTACCTAACCTATACACATCGCGACATAGAGGTCCTTTTTGTTGTTGTTGTTGGCTCTCTATCTCTATCCCTATATTGCTTTTGTACCTTTGTTTTTTTTTTTTAATTTTAATTTTTTTTTGCGAAGTTAAAGGGGGTGGTGGATTAGGATGATTTAGGATAGGATCAAGGCAAGGGCAGGGGTAGGATCAGGGGGGAGGGGTTACGGATTGTGGATTGTTGTGAGAGGAAAACATGTACCTAGCTATGGGGGTTTTGTTTGTTTGTTTGTTGTTGTTTTTAAATATTGATTGCGCTTGTTTTAGGGGTCCTAAATGCCACAGCAGCCAGCAACGCAACAAACGCGACGAGGATGGGGGCGCGGCAGCGGGTTAAAGTGCCCTTTTTTCTAATTTAGGTACAAACTCATTATGCGAGTGTTCATGACATGTCCTTTGTTGTTAAAATGGAGACAACAAAAAAATAAAAAGGATTCATACTCACTACCGCACTCTCATGTATGCTTATATTGATAAGAAACTGCGGAGACAAGTGGGGATGGGCAGGAACACAAGCCTTATGTAGATGCCGCATCACAGTCACAGACCATTGACTATCACGCGAGTGCCCACCCCCCACCGATGAGCAACAAATAAATTTATCTACATACTCGTGCAGAGTTACCTACATATATACTCGTACATTGTAGGAATGTATATTTCTTTGAGTCCTTGGCAATACTCGTATCCTTCGATTGGATGACTTTCGTCTATTATTTTCATTACCATTTAGAGTGTGTGTTGTGTACTCCGGTTCCAAAGGTATTTTTCCACAGTCGCTGTCGTCGTCGTCGTCGTCCTCGCCGTCATCTTCGTCGTTGTCCTGATGGTCGTCCGTCTCAAGGACTTTTGCGATTTTGTTGTTATGGTCGCAACGCAAAATCCTCGAAATTCACTTTCACCCCATAGAAGTTAGGTACAACATGCACAGGACGACGCCGAAGACGACGAAGACGGATAAAGTAAGTAAAATGTACCGACTGACAGAAAGATTGTCGGCGGAGGAGTCGTTGTGGGGTGGATATAGGTGCGAGATAGAGTCTTATGGTCGGATGGTATTCGCACAAATGGCGAAGAAAGTCAGGAAATCAAAACAAAACCAAAAGTCGTCCTCAATGATGATGATGATGATGAAGACGATGACGATGACGATGGAAGAAAAGTAAGGAAAGTCGTATTGAGATGCTGGCTGTGGAATATAAGTACGAGTACGAGTATACTATGCGTATACCGTCGGCGGCGGCGAGTCGAACTCCTTGGAAAAGAAGGACATTTTCTTGGGAATAATATTCGTGTTGCTCTCGACCTATAGATCCAGCTATGAAGATACCTATACCAACCTTTAGTCAGTGCAAGTTGTGACGTTGGTGAAGAGACGAAAGGTATTGAATGAAAGTACCAACTGGTTGCTTTTACTTGAGCTGTATTTTTTTTTTTTTTTAAATTCTTTGGTGGTCCACCATCAGAGAAAGAAAACAAAATTATTTGAAATTAGTTCACTGTGCTATCGATTTAATCTACTTTTGGTATAAGAAGGTGGAGTGAATCCCGATGTCCTTATTTGAATAAAATTTAAAGTCTACATTGAAGATTGTTTAACAAATAATGACTTTAAATCTTGATTTGGTGTTTAATCAACTAATAAAAAAGACTAAGTTGGAATTGGAAAGATATATCAGTTTTGAGAATTGAGAATTTGATTCAAATTAATTAAAGAACATGACAATATTTCACGATACTTTTTTTTAAATGTTGGGTAAGTGTTTTGAGATTTTCAGCATATTTATTTGCTTTTATTTTTCTTCAGTTCAACTTCAGAATTATTTGTAATATTTTTTCTTACCGCACACAATTGATTCCTGGATTCACTGTACCTTGATGCACAATTAAATTCGTAAGACTCCGTGGCGCAACGGTAGCGCGTCTGACTCCAGATCAGAAGGTTGCGTGTTCAAATCACGTCGGGGTCAAAATTAATTTTGTGCATTTTTTTTCATTTTTTTATTAAATTTATAAAAATATTAAATTAATTATAAATTTGGCTTACCTGTTGGTATTAATTATTTTAAGATTTTTTCTCAATCTGACAAAGTTTTTATCTGAAATAAAAAAAGGCAAAGTGTTATTTTTATTATTAAAAAGTAATTTTTAAAATTATTGCAAAAATGTATGTAGTATAAGTCAAATTAATAGTTTTCTCAGTTAGGTATTTTTATTTGTTGTTAAACTTTAACTTAAACTTCAATTATTATCAATTCTGATTTTAAATAAAGGGATTTCCTCACAGTATCAACATATTTCTGCGTTTTTCTTAGAAATTCTGTTTAAAAACGACTTCTTCAAGTGTATTGGGTACAATTTTGATTTATACGTTTTTAATTTTAAGTATTGCGTGTTGAAGCTTTTGTTACATTACAACACCGAACTTTAACTTGAATAAGGAAGCAAGAATTAAAAGACATATTTGAATATGTTATAAGAAAAAAAAAGTCTGGCAATGATGCATATTGTCATATATGCATTATGTAATGTATGCTTAGTAAAGTTATTTATCTTTTTGTAAAAAAAATAATATATATAAAAATAAAAAACTGAAAAAAAACCAAGTAGGTATACGCCTCAGTGTACAATTAATCTCTATAGGTAATTTATTTTAGCTTAATTTGTAGTTAGGCTTAGTTTTCAATACCAAACTGTCGTAGGGGAATTCGGAGGCTCATCAAAAACTTAGTGTTTTCCTTCCGACCAGGAGGAAAGACTATAATGTTATTCTGGGTTTCAATATGCTAATACATATCTAATTTACATCAAAAAAGTCATTCTAAAACAAACTCAGAAGCACTTAACCCACATAAAGCTTTTAATTACTGGCAAATCTGTTTTCGATTTAATCATACATAATTGTAATTCCGCTTTATCGTACGTTATTAATGAAATAAGGAAATTTAAAGTTCTTATATGTAAATCGGTGAAATTAATTCACTCGTACACTCAGAGAAAAAATACCATAAATTCAATGGGAATACCATTGTTTCAATGGTTTTTTACTATTAAAATTAGTCAATAGGGTGTGTACCATTATTTCAATAGTTTTGATACTATTAATTTAATGGTATGTTTGTACTATTGATATAATAGTTAAATACTATAGAAGTAATAGTGTGTACCATTCAAAAAAGTATTTTAATGGGACGCGCAGTATTGAAAATCTATGGTATACCCCAATTAAATCAATAGTATAATACCATTGCTTAGTTTCGAAATTCGAAAACAATATCGAATTTCGAATACAATGTGATAGTATTTCACTATTAATTTGATAGTATAACACTATTGATTTAATGGTATAATACCATTGATTTAATGGTATAATTCGATTGGTTTAATGGTATAATACTATTGATTTAACAACATGGTATTATTTATTTAATGGTATAATACTATTGACTCAATAGTATAGTACTATTGATTCAATAGTATAACACTATCCATTTAATAGTACATTACCATTGATCTAATAGTACTGTACTATTACTTTAATAGTACTGTACTATTACTTGAATAGTTAAGTACTATTAGTTCAATAGTATAGTACCATTGAATTAATATGTATGTAGTACTATTGATTTAATGGTATATACTGTAGAACCATTGATTTAATAGTTTTTAAAGCTGAAAAAATAGAACTTCTATACATTTGTTAGCTCTTGATTCATATTTATCTGTGCATTTGTATGCATATACTTACCTTTTCAAGATGAAACGTCTTCCATAGCCTTAGTCTCATATGAAAAATAAAATAGTATTTAAAATACATTACATTAACAATCAATTTATTTATTTTTCATTTCTATTTACACTTTTGTAGACTTAAAATACTTTACATACATTTTTAAAGATAACAGTTTTTTTCATATTAACATGAATACAAACTTTTTACAATATCATTTTGTTTAATTAAATAACTAAAAAATGATTTGAATGCATTAATTGCTTCGTCTCTTTTGTTCTTCAATATATCCGACGTTACTCCGAAGTCCCAGGTATCCATGGTAACTAAAAATCAAAATAAAAAAAATAGGATATAATACTCATCACTTAAATGGGATAAACTACTGTAATCTCAAGATGACTAGATGAATACAATAAAAATCTAACGGGACTTGAATGTAATTTTGAACGTGTTTTTTAATATTAATTTAGGGAATTTAAAAACATACAAAACTATAGTTCACTATTATACTTTATTATTACTTAACAATTTTTATAGACGTACCAGATTTGAAACGACTTTCAATTTAATAATTTCGTTTTGAACTTTACACTTTTCTCACACTAAGTTAAATAAATTCAAATATTTTGGCGACCGCACTCGAGGACTGTAGCAAAACAACTGGCAAAGTTTTTACCAATCAAAAATTGTAAAACAAAATCTTAGAGTTTAAATAGTCTATATACTATTAAAAATAATAGGAAATACTATAAAAGTAAAGGGACGCTACTATAAGCAGTGCGACAAAAATTCTTACTTAATGGGATCTACTATTATAATGGAATTAATACTATAAAAATGTAACGGGACTTGAATTCCATTTGCTACGTATTTTTAATACTATTTTATGGAATTGAAAAATTATTGGGGAAAACTAAAATTCACTATAACGTATTCGAAAATAATTTATGAAACATTCCAAATTTGAAAGATCATACAATTTTTTAATTTTTTTAACTATACAATTCTTTAAAATCATATGCTAAATGTTTGTTTTTATCGCTGATTATAATCAAGGACTGCAGAAAACACTTGATTATGGAAAAGTTTTTACTTGGCAAAATTATTAAAATCTCAGAGTTTTAATGGGAAATACTATTGAAGTAATGGGGTACTACTATTACTAGGCCGGCAAAATTTTAATTTCAATAGGATATCCTATTATTCATCTTAAGTTATGCGATATATACTTTGCAAAACTAACGGATGTTTTCTAAATTAAATGAACACGTGGCATTTCTCAAAAAAATGTCGATTTGTGCAAAAAATACCCAAATATTTGGATTTTTGATTTTATCAAGAGTTTCATGAATTGTATTTTTAAAGTAAAAAAATGCAATCAAATCACAAATCTTTAACAACATTAAAAGAAAAACAGATTAAAATTAAAACTACTTTTTCTTCAAAACCCAAAATATTATGCAAATGTAGATACAACTTTGCAATAGTTTTACTTCCTGATACATTTTTTACCCGGTATATTTTTTGTCTTTACTTTTTACTTTTAGGTATTTTAACAGAATATGAGAATTATTTTATGAAAAGATTAAAATTTTCTATAAAAATACTTAAGTGCTAGGATTATGTTTTAAACTAAAAATAAACTATGTTCTGCGATGCAATGTATAAAATTGTATAAGCATAAGTAAAATAATCATAAGATAATTATTATATATAAAATTAAACAAAATCTTACTTACCTTAATAAAATACATCACGTTTTGTATCATCATTTAACTTCACACACATAACTTTTAACTTGTACATTTTTTTATTTAACTAACTTAGAAGTTTTTAAGAGTTCAAATAAATGTCAGCCAATTTTTGTTTTTATAAAGTTGAATTGTTTGTTTTTGGTAAAATATTTGAGGTATATAGGGTACCAATGCTGTCAGAAACACGATAGCTTAATATTTATGTACAAAAAATATGCTAAACACATTTATTTAACTAGGTATAGCATAGTGAAAATCAACTTTGTAGGTAATAACTCGGGAAATATTTTACTATCTTTCTTATACAATTAGATTTTTATTTTTTGTACCTACTTCAGTTCAAATAGCAATTGTATTTTCGATTTTTTTAGTTTAATCATAATACATCGAGTGTGTTGGTAAAAATAACAATAGAATCATATATTAATAATAGAAACAAAAATTGTATATATGCATTATAAATTAATAATTTTTCAAATCTTATACTTAATTTATCAAACTCACAAATCTCATTAAAACGTATGTTTTAATAGGATCCACTATTATCCAATAAAATTTTCGAAATTAGGTTTAATTTAATAAGACGATACTATAAAAAATATAGTACATACTATAAGCCTCAATATGACAAATCTTATTAAATCGTGTATTGTAATGGTATGCATTATTAACCAGTGTATTTTTCGAAATTCGGTTCTATTTAATAAGATGATACCTTACATATTATAATACGTACTATAAATACCAATGGTAGGCATTATTAAAAGTGTAGATTTTTAATAGTATGGATACTATTAAATTTTTATAGTACTCAACTATTAAAATTATGGTACTTGTTATAAGATATTAATGGTAAAAAACTATTAAAACGAAAGTATTTGTAATTAAATTAATAGTATGAGTCCCTTTAATTTCAATAGTTTCAAAACTATTGAAACAATAGTTTGAAAACCATTAATTTAATAGTAAATCTTATTAAAAAAGGCTTTTTTTAATCAATGGTCGTCCCATTGAACAGTTATAGGATATTTTTCTCTGAGTGTATCTTACAGACAGACAACAATAAATTACAATTTGAATTATAAAACCCAGTTTTTTGCAGACGGCCAATGGAGTCCCACAGGGATCTATAATCTTCCGAATTCTGTTAATTATTTATATATATGATTTAGGAGGAATCATCAGGTATTGTTCAGTACACAAATACGCTCATGACGTTCAATTTTTTATTAATTTCAGTCCAAAATCGACACATACACTGTAATGCCCAGATATTCTAGCTTTACAGATTCAGAGTTCCCTCTATTTTAACTCCTTTGTCACTTTAAAAAATGTAATTCTAAATTTTATGAATCGCTACAAATTCTAATCACATTTTTTTTAAATTTTAACTTTTAATCACCCTCCACATCTATAGCTACCTTCCTGAAAAAAGTACCTAATAAAAATATGTACATAAAAACACCCATCATTATAACTATACCTAAATACCTACATAACAAATAACAAAAAAAAAGGGAAGAATTTTCTATACCCTCTCTAAATTCAAAAATCAATATCCACCAAACTAAGAACGAAGAAAAAGAAAATGAAGAAAAGAAATAAATATTAAAAAAAAAGAAGAAGAAAAAAAAATCAAGAAAAATATGTATCCCAGATATAAATTCAAAAGAAAAAGAAGAACTATCCATTACTTCCAGGCACATTCATTCTATTTCCGCACTTTTACCTACACATAGATACACACAGACATATATACATACCTATCTACCTACCTCTAACTACCATCAACATCATTTCACTCTCTCTTCAAACTCATCCCTTTTATAGAACAATATTTCTAATTCCCTTTGCTGCTTAACCATTCAGCCACTAAAAAAGCAATAATAATATCCCTTCACATCCTGTGCAATATTATATCTAAGGACCAAGCCAAGGAATACCCATCACCTCTCTGGATTCCCTTTGCCCCCGGAATATTCTTATAACTTTAGATATTCCATCGACAACCCATTGTGTCCTTTTTGGAACTGTTTTAGCTACTGCTGCTGTTGAAGCTGAAGCTGATGTTGCCACTACTATTCGTTCTACTTTCTACCTTATGCACAGCTCCAGCTCCCTTAACTAAGGGAACAAAAAAAAAACACCTTCTCCAAACCTACCCATCGGGCCAAAATGTGCGCCTTCTAATGTCGTTTAAACTCGCATCATTGTATTACATTTCATAGTTGAATATAAAGATAGCGGACGATTTATGTCGACCTACCCTCGCCCTCGCCCTAGCTCGCCGCTCAACCCACTCAACCCACTAACCCCAACCCCAACCCGAACCCCATCGAAAAGAAACAGAAATTAAATTCAAACACACATAAAAACCCCCCCGAAAAAAAAAGGATGCCAGCTATAGATGGATGGGTGCCCTGGCTGTTGTTTGGGTATAGGGTACAGGGTGCAGGGTACACACAGGCAATACAACAACTATAACGACACCACACAATCAACGAGGCAGCATAGTGGAGGCTATAGTGCCGCGTTACAGAAAAAAGCTTAGTTCCACACTCTACACTCTTCATCTTCGTCCTGAGCTCCATTCTCATTCCAGTTTCCATCATTCCCCTTTCCCCACAACAACAACAACAACAACTTACGAAGAAGGACGACTTGAATAATAAAAATAAGAAAATAAAGTAACATCGCAACATTACAGCACTGGTATTACTTTTCTTCGTCCTTGTACAAGAGGCACCACCAATCCGCCATCGTCTATACTCGTATAGCGCATAAGAATAAGAAGAAGAAGAAGCAACACAAAAAAATAAGGAAAAGAAGAACCCTTCCCCCGTCTAATACAATTCGTCTCCAGCCCCCGCGCCCACCCATCGCCATCGTCGTCATCATCATCATTTGAAAGGGATGCTCGCTCACTCGCGCTATTTTATAGCGAACGACACGACGACGAGCTTACTACCTATACAAAAACTTAGAAATAATCACCAACATAAATCTCTAAAGCAGTAGAAAAGAAAAAGATGAAGCACAAGGGGCAGCGGTAGAGGAAGAGGCAGAAGGATGCTGGGGAAATCCAACCTCAACCGCCCAGCATCCCATCTAGTACCTAAGTAATACAAAGCCAAATCCAACGAGACGAGGAAAGAATAAAATATAAAAAGAAGCAAAACAAAAAAAGAAAAACGTCCCGCTCCCGATCCCGGTCCCGGTACACCATCATCGTCATCGCGCGGTAGCTGTAAAGAAGGAAGGACCTTCGCTTTGCTCTATAGTAGCAGAGCAGAGCGGCAGCGGTAGCGGTGTAATAGCGGCAGCCTTTAATTTTTTTATAGTTATTTCAAAACGAAAACGAGCTCCTCCGTCGCGTCGCGTCTCGTCGCGCTGCGCCTTCTTCGGTCCCCCCTTTCATCTAAGCACAGCGCACACGGTCGTAACTCACTCCACATCGGCACGAGGGGGGAATATATAAATCTTCTTTTCAGAAAATAAACACTAATACCAGAAAGGAAATAAAAGGAACTAGAAAATTTAGTATCTATACAAAATTTTATGAAAGCGCAAAGGACGAGGACGAGTACGACGACGACGATGAGAAAAAAATCCTTCCTTCTTTTTTTCCCTCCGCAACAACAACAAAAATACGACCCACCTCCCCCCCCCCAAAAAAAAAAAATATATAAATGCTTTAAAATAAGAGAAATGTGAAAAACACAAGGAAGCATAAAAGTTTTCATTTTCAAATCACCACCCTCTTACACAATTTCGACTCTCTACTACTATTATACTCGTACTATTCTCTAACGGTATCCCAATATTGTGGGCATAACCCCTGCCCCAACCCCAACCCCAACTACAAGAAACATCCTTGCGCCTTCCTGTTCCTAGTTTCATAGCCCGCGAAATTGAACTAAAAATTTACCAGGAACAAAACTCCTTATACACTAAACACACACACACAAACACAAACTAACTTATGTAATGCAGAATGGGAAACTACCTGCTAAAAATTATTACTTTATCCTTAATATCGCTAGTTCGCTTAGGATGAATAAGATTGAAGTTCGGCGTCGGTGGGGGGGAGAACTTTCTTTCATTGCTTTTGGTACATCTTTTTCTAAACTATACAACTACACTATACACAGAAGCTACGAGTAGAAAAAGGACCTCAAGTAAAATCAAAAAAATAAATAAAATAAAATTTGTAATAAGAAGGACGATATAGACGACGATGATGACGGTGATGATGACGACGACGGGCGGCGTGTTACTTCACTGTGGACCAGTAATCACTAATTTCGGAAAAAAAGACAGTGGTTTATTTTGTGTACTTTAACAAAATTTAAACAGCGCTATTTTTGGAAACTATCAATTTAAGTAAATTTAACACTAACAAAAAGTATTGCCAGATTGAAAATATTTGAATATAATTGAGATTTGCTAGTTAAATAAAATTTTACGTTATTTTTTAATTATATGAAAATTTTAACTTAGAAAATAAGTTTGATACTTTGGGGATTTTGGGGTATTAAGGTTCATATGAGACAGAAAGTGAAGGACAACATTGAAAGCATTTGTTTCCATAATTGCTATACTTAAAATACATCATCACAAATGGCAAATCGCTTAGAACTACAATTAAAAGCATTTGGCCTAAATGACTACCTTGTGGGATCCCAATAGAATTAACTTTGAACTTTGCTTGATTTGAAATAGACATTATTAAATACTGAATTTAAATAAAATTTAATTTCTAATACTTTGAAAGAATGTTTTGATGAAAAAAATTCAAATTCAACAGTTATTATTTTATTTAAGTTTTCACATTGGATTTTCTTTTTTATAAAAAGCATAAAATACAAGTGTTTGTTTTATTTTCTGAACTTATAAAAGTTATGATGCGGAAATTATTGTAAAGTATTTATTTTCGCTCTGGTAATTCTCTTTATTTTGTGTTTTTTCAGTTTTACTTTATGGCTAAGACATCCTGTTGTTATCCAGGATGCTTTGCAAACAAAACAATCATAAGTTTTTTGGTATTTTTTTTGTTAATACTTATTTCGCAATAATTGTCCTATTTTGCAAGTTAATCATTTCGCATATTAAATTGTTTCCTTGTTCTTGTTTATCAAATTTTTGTTTTGAAATGTACTTAATTACTCTGCAAAAACTTCATTTTTCAATTTTCATGTCGCAGTTCCTCAGTTCGCATTTTAAAATTGAGCTAAATACTATTTCATTATTCATCGTTTTTTCTGTTGGTTTAATTTTCCACTTTATTATGTGACTTTGTTTTACTAAGCTTTTTAAAGTGTCTCAAGATGTTCATAGTGGCAATAATTTTAAACTAAATAAATTCAAAATTGGTAACTTAAAATTTGCGAAATTTCAATCACATGATTTGCGATAGAAGAAAAGTCAGTTTCTTTCTGCGAAATGACTGTTTTGTGGTTCAATGGGATAAAAATTTGGAAAATAAAGTATGAAAGAATCAGTTGTTTGAACATTACCCTCAGAAGCACAGTTTGAGAAATTTAAAAATAAAACTTTTCGCAGATTTCCAAATATCGTAAAAACATACATTTACTAAATTATATCTCAGTTGCTTTAATTTAACAAAATTTCAAATTTTTATCTTTGAAAAATCTCAAAATGACCCACAGTTTGGCGCATTTGATTGGGGTGGTAAGAGTGGGTGGTGTAGTGTAGTGTTTTGTGGGGGGAGAGATTTAGTTTGCAGTTGGCTGGGCACACACAGCCTCCGCGAAAAGTTACTATCGATTTAGAGTGTGTTTTTAGTCGAAAACAGTTTTTCAGCAGTTTCTTTTTTTTTTCTTTTCCTTTCTTTCTTCACAGCCACCTCACTGAGTTATAATCCCCTTCATCTATCCCAACAACCCCTCCCACCCCACACAGCCTTCCATAAACAACTGAGTTAGTCCTTGTTGTTGTCGTTTACGAGTTTATATTTTTCTACTACATACTATTCTTGCTTTTTCTTTTTTCTCAATTTTTTTTTTCTCTATTTTATTTCTTCAAAAACTACCCTTAATGGTTGTAAAGCGATGACGACGATAAAAACGGTGTGGAGGATGTTAAAAAAATCATTTTTAAGCGAAATCTTTTTAGAAGTAGAAGTAGGGACGCGCATAAAGAGAGCGTCGCTCGATGACGACGACAACGACAACGACAACGACAACAAGGACGACGACGACGACTATGGACAAAAAAAAAGGAAAAATCCTGCGGAGTGTTTCTTACTTATTTTTTAGTTTGTGTGCGAAAGAGACGCTCAGCTCATTGGGCCACATTGTTAACTTAATTTTTTTTTCATTCTCTTGCCATTATTATGTCCTACCACCACTCCAACCCCCACCCTCGTCTTTGGTTTTTGGTATATTATGTTTGCCTAGTTTTTTTCCGAAACTCTCTTTTTGGTGTTTCGAATCGAACAACAACAAAAAGGGTTGATTAGGGCAAAGCATCAGCTCGGCAATAGAAAGTAAAGAGGAATTGTATAGGTGCCTCGAGTGTAGAGTATAGTTCCTTTGACCGATTATTTTTCATTTAATCGCAAGAGCCTGAGCTATAGGCCATCTCATTGGGCAATCTGATGCCGCTACCGCCGCCGCCGTGCCGTGCCGCTTGCTCTTAAGCTAAGGTATCCATCTCTACCACTACCGCCCGTGGCCGCACAAAAGGGGATTAAAACAAAAACAAAAAAAATCCAAACAAAAAAAGAACCAACCCTTTTTTCGGCTTGTTCCGAATCGAGGTTTTAGATTAATCATGGGTTTTTGATTGATTGAATCAGTTTTTTAGAGATTTCCTCCGATACACAAAAGGCCCAACATAATATTTAATGTGTGGTGTGGAATATCAGAGGGAGAAAGAGAAAATGAGAAAGGAAAAGAGGGAGAGAGAGAGAAAGGGAGAGAACATAAAGGAAGTATGTAGGTACGAAAATTGAACAAATAGAAAGGGTACGAGTTGACCTCTTCTTTGCACCAGTGAACCGTAAAAATCGCATTCCTTTGGTCAAACGAAAATAAAATATACACACACACACATACAAATAAACTCTTTTGAGGAAACAAACACCAACACAAAAAAAAACAACAACAACAAAAGCCAAAAAAATACAAAGTGAAAAAGGTTTTTTTTCGTTTTTTTTATTTTTTTTTTTAAATGGAGGACTCACGAGTGAAGGGAGAATTTTGAATCGCGAGAATATAGGTCGTAGGTCATTGCTGAAGGTGAGGGAATATCGAGATGATAAATGGAAAATAAAGGGTTCGGGACTATAATTTTTTTTTCGAACATAGATTTGGAAAAGGGAAACAAAAGTTCAAAACACCAAAAAAAAACAATCCTTACATTCGTGCCTCTGTTTCAGGTATTGATTTGAATTAAGGACCTCAGGTCAAAAACTTGTGTATTTTTGTTTTGTTCCATAAAATACATAAGTACTTGTATCTACAAGTAGGGTGTCTCATTGATGAACCTAATTAAAATTAAATAATCAAATAATGGACAATTTTGATTCCTCACTTAACCGAGAGTGTTTTAAGGTCAAAGTTTATGATTATGGGAAACATGCGAAGGAAGAAGGAGGTAGTTAGTTTTTGGGATTTTCTGATAACCTGATTTTTGATTTAATTCGAATTTTAAATGAAATTATTCGTTAATGGGGTTATGTATTTATATATAGAGAAGAGTGACCCATTTTTGGATATTTTTTTATTTTTTCTGAGGAAACAGATTTAGGGTTTGATTTTAAGGGTTTGAAAAATAATTGCTTGTGAAGGCTCTTTACTATTTAATTTGATTTTAATTTTTACATTTAAAACATAGTTTTTTAGTATTAAAATCAATAGACAAAGCTATGATATTGATTAACTTCCCTTACTGCGAAGATCAACTATCCACCCATTGACGGTTAAAAGACTTTATCAATTAAAATTTAAATTGGTATTGTAAAAATTAATTGATAAAATATTGTGCTGTTGAAAAGTACATATGTTTTTTTTTAATCAAGGCATTAATTAATCAAAAACAAAGAACAAAAAGTGTTCAATTGGACTATTTATTTAATGGAAAATGTTTAGAATTCGATCAAAATTGACAGATGAATGTAATCCTTTGGAATTCGATTAGGTTATTCAGCTCTCCGGCAATAGTTTGTTTCAGACTTTGTGTTTTCTACATCTTTGGCACAAAATTCCTTTGTGAGTTCTAAGTTCTTCTCAATTAACTGGACCAATCTGCATAACTGTTTATTGATAATACATGATTGAATGAAAAATTGACAGCTGACAAAATAATAGATGAAAGTTCTTGTTCAGAAATACTGATATTTTTCATTCACAATAGATTTAAAAAACAACAATATTTGAACAATAAATTTACCCTATTAATTGAAGGTTGAACTCCACAATAAGGGTGGTTGTCAATTTTGACAATTTTACTTTTTCTAGAATACTCAAAAAATGTCCATGCCGTGATTTTTATATGGAACATTAATCGTATTTTTTTTTTTAAACGGTGGCAGTTGCAATAATTCTTCATAATCCCAAAACACTACTTTTACATTTTTAGACTGCTTTAGATCTCGCTATTTTTAAGAATTATTTGTCCTCATATTGTTGTATGGAGTTGAAACATAGCATCTTAGTGACTGAGTCTATCTGATGATACAATACAATTTTACGAACAGAAGACAAAACAAACAGCAAAAAGAACAAATGAAAAATACTCATTGTAGGTTAGGTTTTTAGCTGATGCTCTCATTTTTTCTTCATTTCTATGATCGATGAGCACCGATGTTTTTTCAGTGACAAGGCTTCTTCTTCTTTTTTCACATGTATATGTAGGTATACATATGTTTAATATAGAAGAATGCACACGTTGAGATTGTGACGAGGCCGTTTCAATATAATTTCTAAAAAAGTACGTATACACCCCAGTGTCCCAGTGGCGATTTTAAATAGAAAGAACAGTCTTATTTTTATCATGAAATTCAATATGAATTTATAATAACTTAATGCTAAGGGATGTAAAATTCGACTTCACACTGTCAAAGAATAAATCTGTCAACTTCAATAGATGATGAAGTTCCAAACCAAATTCATATACAAATAAATTTTTCCGATGTGCAAATAGTCACTTCGAATATTTGGGACAGAGATAAATGCAAAAAATAAAAAAATATTTAAATGGGTCAAGCCTTTCTCGACTTAGTTTTATATTTTTTTTTTAACTAACAAATGTTTTGAATCAACAAGATTATTTTATTGTTTCGCATTTTTCGAACTTCTCAAACCACGCACCTGTCAGCTTTTAGGTTTTATTGGTTTGAGATACCGAGTCTTTTACTCACTTAATTTTTAATAGACTTCCAGCCCCTTTCTTTCAGTTTTGTTATTGAAAAAATTATGTGTAAAAAAAATCTCCTGCAGTTTCGGATAAAACGATATAAATTTGAAAAACAATAATTTCTTGTTTCGTTTAAGGTGCACAGCACTTCTATTTGATTATTACAATAAATTCCGCGCACATCTGTTAGCAATGGTTAATAATTTTAAATATTTCTGCCAATAGCTATTATTAAAAATTTTAAGTACGCACAGATACTCTTATAAATCTCAATTCATATAACTGCAAAATGTTAGACAATATTTTAATATATAATTTTCGAATAGCAAAAGGCTGGAACTTTATTTCTTCCATTTTTATTTTTGGTATTGAAACGCACATCATACGCGAGTACTCGTACATATGAAGGTAGGTACTTCAAAATTCATTTGAACTATACACAAACAAATTTCGAAAGAGTACTCATATATGTACGTACATACAGACGTCAGAGAGATAACAAAAAATCCTATAAAATATTTTGAAATGAAAAAAAAAAACATCACACACACACACAGATACTCGTAGATAGACGAACTCTTTTCAAAAAACCAGGAGACAATCACAACAAATGCTAACGAAACTTTTTGACAATTAAAACCTCAAGTTGTAAATATACTACTTACATATTTATCCTTCTATACATACATAACATATACATGTGTAGCTGTGCGTGTGTGTGTGTATTTTGAAAAAAAAAAAATCAGTATCATTGTGCGGGGCCAAAACCTATCTCTTTTGCCATCTGTAGGTAGGAACATTGCATTAATACCAAACACACACCCACACACACATTCGCATACATAATATTACACAATTTGTTTGCTGGTGCCCTTCACGTTTCGCCCCCACCCCCCACACTACCCGACCCCAAGCCCGCTGCCACTACCTACTTACTACCCCACTCGTAACGACTTTGAATAGAAAAACAACCATCGAAAAAGCAGTTTGTAAAAAA
Source organism: Scaeva pyrastri (assembly GCA_905146935.1). Classification (NCBI taxonomy): domain Eukaryota; kingdom Metazoa; phylum Arthropoda; class Insecta; order Diptera; family Syrphidae; genus Scaeva; species Scaeva pyrastri. The sequence goes on along the minus strand of LR989929.1, from coordinate 4,743,873 downwards.
AGCAACAAAAAAAAAAAAACGATGGAAAAAAAACCGAAAAAAAAACTTTCTAATAAATTTGCTTTATGTGCGCTCTCGTCGCTGCTGCTGAAGCTGATGCCACCGAGCCGAACTGTGTGCTCTTCCCTTTTACCAGGCACAAGGGTTGTGCTCGGGTATAGTCCCCCATTTTTTGCCATTAATATTACACGGCTCCCATCAAGCCCTGAGTCCTGACTCTGACTCCGACTCCAACTCTGACTCGCTGTGTACCCATTCCAGAACCTAAAACCTATTCCTTTCTCTCTAAACACACTATATCCTTCCCCCATACAGCACTTGAGTGCAGGCTTCACTCGGCAAGCACCAAGGACGACAACGACAATATTGAGACCGAGACGCGGCTAAGGCAGCAGAGCGCTGCGATGTGGCTATGGCTGTGTGGCAGCGGCTGAGGTGGCGAGCGGGTGACAGCCAGCATCCCGATCCCGATTCCGACGTACTTAGTTTCGGGAAAAAAGGATTTTTGTGTATTTGTTAGAAAAAAGACTAAATAAGGAATAAGCCGAAGCCGAAGTCGGGGCTGGTGCTGGGGCCGGGGCTATGGGGCCCACAATCAGGCAAACGGGAGCGAAGGACGTTTTTAACATTTTTGTTGAGTTCTGAGTGTGTACGTTCGTCAAGTGCGCTGTACGCCCACCACACCAGCAGCGGCAACCGGGGCTAAGAAAAAATAAACCAAAATGTAAAATAGTCCTGAACCCGCAATCCGAACACGTACCCGCGTGAAAGTTGCTGCTTGCTGCGCTCCAAGGGAACACAACGACAGCACAGCAGAGCAAAGTGAAGTGAAGTGAAGTGGAGTGAAGTAAAAAAGGACGAGACGTGCGGAGGAGCGGAATGAAGTGGCATTATACCTTCGTGTATATACAATTAAAAATGTAAATCAGTCGTAGAGCGCGCGGCACAACTTATACGGTTTTCGTTTTTTTTTTTATGTTTTATTTTTATTTTTTACTTTTTACTTTTTACTTTTTATACCCCTGGCCTTGGCATCCCTTCATATTCTAACACATCGTCGTCGTTGTCGTTTTGTGTGCGGAAGAAGATGAGCTCTGAGTTGCGAATGCGATGAAGAGGAGTGATGTGATGGGGCTCCAGGTCCCCCATCCTCCGCTGTTCGCGGTTAAGGGCAACTTTTCCATACACCACATTTTCTCTACTATAATACCCCCTCCCGCCTTCCACCTTCCAACTTCCACCTTCTACCCTCCTCCGTCACCCCCTCGTCGCCCCGTGCGTAAACTTATTCTTGCTATTCTATTTTTTGTGTTGTTAGGAACTAGAAGGGTGGCCCCACATATACTATGTGTGTATGTATGTATGTATGTATCGCATATTCATACGTATTTGTTTGTATGGCAAAAGGATGTTGTGTACATATATGAATTAGGAGAAAACGAGCAAAAAAGAAATTTGAAATAATATAAAAGCTGAAAAACACAAAACCTCCCGGGGGTGGGGGAGTGGGAGGGGGAGGAAAAAATAGCACTAGGAAAGAAGGTAGGTAGTTATAATGTTTTTTTGTTGTTGTTGTTGCCTTTATGTACACATACTAAACCCTACCTACATTCACACATACACAAACATACATACATATATGTACTGTACATTGTAGATATGTTTTAGAATGATGCGGGAAGAAAAGTTTTATGTTAGCTAACAACTCGTATTATATTTTGCAAATTGATTTGAATTTTAAATTAAATTTAATTATTTTTCTAGTCTAACAAAGGAAGTAAATATTATCGTACACATGTGTGTGTCGGTTTGTGTGTAGTGTAGGTACCCTCTACAAACATAACATAATACAAAATGTTTTTATTCAATTGTATGCTAAAAGATATTAAAAATGTTGTGTGTAGTGTTTTTATCTTAGGGTTTTTTATCGTTGCTCTGGAGTTTAACAATTCAGTTCTTTTTTTTCCGTAGGGATAAATTAAACGGGCTTAAAATTATCTTTGAAGCAACCTATAAGGCACGTGTGGAACATTCAATCTTCCGTTGGACAAAGTATATAGAAATTTCAATAATTTTAAAACCCATACTACAAAAGATCAGAAGTGGGATTTGCTAAAAAGTACAGAGCCACGGAATATTTAGTTTATAAAATGAAATAGGAAGATGTCAAGTTCCGCCCAAAAAATTAGTGACAGATAAAACGTCAAACGTGTCAATTTCTGTACAGATAATATTGACATTTGCAGATATAACACTCTCAAGTATATCAACAAAGAACAGCTGATAAGTCCTCAGAGTAGACAGGTCTAGTCCTTGTTCATCAGCTGTCACTTTTGGCACTAATCCTAACTCGGTTTTGGTATCTTAAGACATAGTCCACTTCCACTAGTAGAACAGCACATACTAAAACTGACACTAAAAACAGTGCAATCTGAATTTTTTGTAAATAAGCTGGTTCCACAATTATTGGAGATTAGAAGAATCAACAGATAGCAGACTTCTAAGACACTAAAAATATTAGGCTTTTGTTCTGATAAATTTTGTTCGTGTTTTTTGAGAATCTAGAAGCGTTTGCAAAGATCTAACTCAACTTTTGGAACTTGATTTTTGGGTAACGTATGAGACGAGAAAAGTTTAACTACTGCATCTTGTAATACTGAGACTTTACTAAGAATTTTAATAGGGTTTTAGATAAGATTGGATAATTTGAACTGATCTTTTCCGATACTCTCTCCAGTCTCGTCAGTTAAGCTAACTAAACTCCTATTATTTATTGTTCTTTTATATATAATTTACTAGCAATGAAGGGGTTATAAATTAACCTTAATATGATCTTTATAAGATATACCGATACTAGAAATATATGACTCGACTCAAAACAATCCAGGAATCTAAATTTCTCTAACCAAAGAGGCTTCCTGAATTAACATAAAGAAATAATTGAAATTAGTATACTCAAGATTATGGAACTCTTCAAAATCCTTTTAATATGAAAAAGCACTTAAATACTACAAGAAAAAGAAGAAACAGCACAATACTTAAATTTTCAAGCTTGAAAAGTTTCGCCAATTTTGTCCAATATATTCTGTCAATTCTGCCATTGCATTCAAAAGCTTCTTAAGTTTTTGAATTCATTCAAGCGCAAATCTTTTAACTATGAACTGAACTCAATTTAAATACCCTTAACTTCGTCAAACCTTAAATACAATACAATTCTATTCTTATTTCATATCTAAGGTTCAGAATTCTATATCAATACCTATTTTCATCAATTATTGGTATCTAAACCAACTTGGTGAACAAGAAGAAAGATTCAAACAATATACACTTCTATCCTCAAAAACAGACAAAAAAAAAAAATAAAAAAAACCCAAAAACTGATTGACGAAAAGTAAAAACAAAAAAAAAAATCATTATAGAATTCTATATGTACCTACTTCGAAAACAAAAAACGACAGCAACTTTGACATGACAAAAATAAAAATTAACATGGCCGCATCAAACTTTTACTTTCGCTTCAACCTCACTTAAAGAAGACGAGAAATAAAAAGAAAAGAAAAAGAAAAAGACGAAGAAAAAAAATCCTGATTTCCGTCACAATTTCACCCCGTCAACCCTTATCACAAGGATGACAAACACAATCGCGCATTGAAAAATAAAATATAAGTTATAAAAACCTCACCTCTCACCACCTTCTTTAAATTATTATTTTTCTTGTTTTAAATACAATTTCCAAAAAAAAAACAAGATAGGTTGGTTGGTATTTTCTATGCAAAAATTTACCTAAAACAAGAAAAATAAAAAAAAAGAAAATAATTTAGTTCTTCCTAAAACGAAAACCACCAAGGAAACAAGAAAAAGAAAAAGATTTATCCTTTAGGCTCAGGCATAAGTCAGATTTAAATATTAACAAAAACAAAACAAAAAAAATTGATGATGAAATATAAGGAAAAAGGAGGAAAAAAAAAACATAGCGAATGTCATAAACAGAGAATACTTCAAATCAAGGATCTACCATGATGAATAACCAAGAGAACCAAGATGAAGATAAAAACATGAGAAATAAAACCAAAACCAAAAAAAAAAAAGAAAAAAAAAAAAAAAAACGAAGGAAAAACAATTGAAAAATGTAAAATGGATGGAAAACAAAATTGCAGTTACCAGCCACTTTCAAGCACAGACTTTGTCGTCGTCGTCGTAGTCGTCATCGTCCTAGAATCCAAGCCAGCCAGCTCTATACCGGTTGAAAGAGTTCATCATCATGGTACTCGTAGTGGAAGCGAGTTATCATCAACTTGAAAAACACTTTTTTGTGTTTTTTCTCTCAGCCACCACTGGTTTAACCCTTTTTTTTTTTAATTTGTGTGCTGGTTTTTGTTTTAAAATTTTTAGAAAAGGGGTGAACCTGACCCTTTTGTAGACAAAACAACCTCCATACATATTCAATTCATACATGCTGTCGGATATCTTGAAAATGAGGGTTGATATCTTGTAATTGGACGACAACTGACAACTGACAACAACAAAATCACCAACCTTCTAACCTTTTTGAAAACTATCCCGAAACTTGAATACAAATATTTCTAATTCTAATTCAAATTCCAATTCTAATTCTAATTGGTCAGGTCATTCTCGTTGACCTTTGGAAGTCCGAGTTAAGCTAATAAATTGACCAACCGCAAACAACCCTCTCTTTCTAATTCGAATTCAAATTCGAAATGACAGAAAAATGACAAACCACCATCACACACTGGGACTGAGAGTGCCAGTGTGTGTGTGTGTCCGGTCGAAAGTGTTGGAAATTAGACACCGCACCAATAGTTATGTGTCCTGTTGGAAGCGCACTTGAATACAAATGAGACCACATCCTTAACCTTTTTGACATCTCAGCTCGCATACCTTACCGCTTACCCTAACCCACCCCATCGTATCGCCACCAGCAGACAGCCGAGAGCAATCCTGTCACCGCTATGTCATCGCATCATGATGGAAATAGAATGGAAGGACGAGCAACAAGAAACAAAAAAATGAAAAAAAAAAAACGAATCAATTGTTTTCTCACCCCTATATGACCCCGGTCTATGACAACATTCGCATACATTTACACATAACATCACGGGACAGTGGGGGATTGCCTATTCCTTTGGCAAGGATATGCCGGCCGCACGGAAAGAAAACATTCGGGATAACCCAGTAACCAGTACCCATTGTATACCCACCCCACGAGCTGAGGAACTGAGTCGGGCTAAGCCGGACACACATATTTGGGAAGATCCTGAAAATTTCCATTTTATCTCAACGAAGACATCTTTCCTTGCAGCATATGTGTCAATTTGCCAAAAAAAAGAAAACACAGAAAACGCCCAACAAGTGTGTGTGGGGTTGGGCTGTAGATGGAGATGGAGGAGATGTGGATGTGAATCGGGCGGTATAGGACAGAGGATAAGATATGTGTTAAGACGCACTATTTGGGAAAGGGACCGGCTAATATATTCATCCCTTAAGCGGGTATAGGAGTGGAGAGATATGTAGAGAGGGAGGGCTTGGGAGACATACCCACCTACATCCTCTTGAATTCGTGTTTCGTGTGTGGAAACGTGGTGAAAGCGAACGAAGAACGAAGACAAGGAATGAGATTTGCGACGTCCTTGGACGTGAATGTTGTTTTTTTTTTCTTCGTTTTTTGTGTTATTTTTTTTTTTTTTTGTGTGGTTACTTCGCCTGTGAGAATTTTCTTCGTCTTAGGGTTGAGTGGATAAATTGTGGCTTCATTGGCCTTCTTCACACCTCCTTCTCCGCCTCCGTCTCCCCCAACACAGAATCTCATCACTTTAACATTCATTCAGAGAGTCCGGAAGTCCAAACACTTAAGGAAGTCCTGGAGCTGCTTTTGCCTTCTGTCAGTCGTCGTCGTCGTCGTCGTCGTCGTCTTCGTATCGCGTCGCGACACATTTGTGTACTTTTATATATAAGACGGAAAACGATGAAGACAACGCCAAGGACTACCGACAACGACGAAGACGAAGACAGCATCAGCACGAGCAACAGCAAAAGCACCGGCAAATGGCAACTTAGCCTGTCGTCTTCTGATGGCAGTGTGAGAGGTGGAAAGGGGCCAGCTGTGGGGTGGCATGGCGGGCGTGGGGAGCGGGTGGTTGGTTTTTGAGATAACCAAAACCTTTTTCTTTTTCGTATATTAACCAACAAGGACTTTAAGTGAAAGTCTGGTGTTTTGGTTGTGATGTGGCTGAGTTTTGGCTTGTGAATGTGTATACACTTTTGGGTAAGGCATGGCATGGGGTGGGGGTCTCTGGCCTGATGATGAGTCTCCAGTCTGAGTCTGAGTCTGGGTCTGGGCGATGATGATACTAGGAACACCATGCTGCCGTGGAGAAGTCGTTTTTGTTGAAAAGATTCACCTGTTGCCAGTGCACTCTGTGCAGAAGAATCATTTTCACACCGAAATGTGCTTCGTCTTTTTCTCGTTTCTCGCTCTGTCAGAATGTGTTTGTGGAAGGAGGGAGGGGGGTGTTTGCTGGATGGGTGGGATGATGTGGGCAACAGAGCATTCTTCGCACATCAACCTTGGGTCGATCGGGAGAAAGTCGAGTTGAGGAAGTCCCAAGTAAGCATCGAAAGTGAGAGTTAAGTCTGAGAAGTATGTTTTTTCCGCAAGTGGGCATCTTTGTTTTTTTTTTTGTCAGGGATGAATTAAGCGGGGAGTGGGGGGCGGTGTTGCCTATGACGACGTGGATGGTGGTGGTCTTCGTCGTCATTTTCGCATCGCAAGACACATTTGGGGGTTGCCAAGGAAAAATGCCGGCACTTTATGAATGAAAATGATGGTCGAGGCGCCGACATCGCCACCCGTCCTGCCGCCAGCAGAGGGGCTCAGACTTTGATGCCAGACAAAAATGTGCAGTTGAAATAATGTTCAAGTTCATAAAAAATAAAAACACAGAAAAAAAACTCGATTGACATAATCATCAGCGCAATTCAAAGGGAGAGTGAGAGTTGCTTGACGAGGTGAGTAGCTTCATACCTACGCACCTCAAAGCAATCCAAAGTTAAAAAGATACAAAAAGTGTCTACGGATAGTTTCAGTACACGTTATAGATGATACTCTTTGTGTGTGTGTGTGTGTGGGGGAGAGTGAGAGTTGCTTGACGAGGTGAGTAGCTTCATACCTATACGCACCTCAAAGCAATCCAAAGGGAAAAAGATACAAAAAGTGTCTACGGATAGTTTCAGTACACGTTATAGATGATACTCTTTGTGTGTGTGTGTGTGTTTGTAAGAAGCCCCTATCTACGGGGTAATTAGATACCCAATTCACTCATACAAACACACATAATGTATCATATACCACACAAACTAGTTTATGAATTTATTAGCTTCAAAAAAAGTATCTAAAGTTAGAAAGGAGGTAATATTTTGGGAATTTCGACAGCTAAAAAAATAAAAGTCATCATTAGCATATGGGAAGACGACATATTGAATTACTAGAAGAAAAAAAACGACTTTGGTGAAATTATTTCTTATATTTTTTGTTGGTCTTTTTTTTGTTGTTGTTAAATATCGATAGCCATTTGATGGGCTTTGGTCTTTTTGTATGGGTATAATGAGCAGAGGCGACATACTGCTGTCAGACTTTGATGAATTGCACCTTTGATGATATTTAGACGTACCTATGTATATGTATATTCAAAATATACATATCAGGTTTCATTTAATGTTAATTGAGTGACGACAGTAGCTGGGAAAAATTGGCTGAAGTGAAAGGAGTCAGGATAATGAGATTTGTGATAGGAACGCAGAAGGGAGGGGACGAAAAGTGTCTTTTTTTAAGATGGTGAAAAAGTTGCGTTGCAGGTGGCTGGAGGAATTTGTTACATTAATGCAGGAGCCCAACAAATTAAAACTATCGCAAAATTTGTTCTCAGTTATTTATTCAAATAAAATTGATAGATTTTTAAAAATATTTTCTAAGTATCAGAGGCAGGTTTGAGTGAACACCAAGTTCTGAGATATTTACATATGAAAAGGTTTTTCGGAATGGATTTTTGTAGCTTATAAGGTCACAAATGATCGGCCACGGTAAAGGCTCACTTGAACACATTTGCTTTTCTTAAGTTTTGTCCTTAAAAAGTTATTTAATAAGAATTAATTCGATTTTTAAAATATTTATACATCTAAAAATAAAAATTATAAGTTTATGAACCTTCTGCTGCAGAGATTAAATCACCAAGTCTTGTGAACTTTGAAATGAAAAATTCTCCAGATATTTAATTCCAGGAACTGTTTCTTACATTTTGCTATATCGTCGCTGTTTAAGAAAACCGGCATAACTCAAAAAACATGATTCTTCAGAAAACGAGTTTAAAGTTTGTGAGTCATACGATTTTTCATATTACTGCGGGATTTCGAAGAGCTACAGTTATGCCAGTTTGACAGAAAAATAGAGATTTTTTTGATTCGATTATCATCATTAACTCAAAACTCGTGTTTTTTGAGTTATGCCGGTTTTCTTAAACAGGGACGATGTGTATTTCGGATTTAATTTTTCATTTAGGCTATTTAAAATATGTAAATTTACATAATGGCATTGTTTAAAAGAAATGAAATCGTTCCGTCAATCACTCTTGATACGTTCCAGGTTGAAGAAATTTTAATAATGGCTGCATTCAGACGGATGATAAGAAGTTTAATGATGGGAGTACTTTTTAATGAAGTAAGAATATGAAACAGAGGACGGGACGAATAGTTCTTGTTCAAGAAAAGTACTTGCAGATTAAAAAGAGGGAATTTTCTTCCTTAAAAACCATTTCAAAACATTTTATTTTCAATGACTTAAAAATTAATTTTTTAAATCAGAATAGAGTACAAATGGAAACTGATTAAATTAACTAGAACCATGGTAAAAATTAATATTTACGAATTACTATTTTTAAATTCAATAAAAATATTTGAGTAAAATTCAAAAAATATGGAAAAAGTGTTTTGAATTTTTATGTAGGTAACCAAATTTAAGATAAGATAACAAATGTTAAGCTTATTAATTAATTTTTTGTTATGTTGGATTTATTTTAATTTTTTATGTTAAGAGTTCAGTTTTTATGTGTAAGAATTTTTTGTTTTTGAAAAAGCACTGTAAAGTCTTAAAGTTAAATTAAATAAATGCATAAAAACAAAATAAACATTAAATCTTAGTCATGTCATATTAATAAGGTTTTATGGAAGGAAATAAGTATTGCTGACGTTGGGTCGCATCATTTTTGTAGTCCAACACCAACATCAACACGAAACATTTACTGAAGCTGTTCAAAATGAGCCTTTAGCCACAAGGACATTAAACAGTCTATAGAAACTGTCTTATAGTTCATAACATGTTTTTTTTCTCTTTTCTCAACAAATCAAATGAATGACAACGTTTTAGCAATTTCGATATTGTTTTCTATTTGAATAATTATATACCTTTCCCCATGAACCTCAAAGTTCACCTCCAAATGATAGTTTTTATTTTTCTTCTTTCCGATCAAAAGGAGATTTTCCACCAATTTTCTTTTTTTCTATCTAATAGTTACATATTCGTCGACTATAATCATAATAATTAATGACATTCCATATAACAAAAGGACGAAATAATATTTTCCCCTCCTGGTGGCATATTTTTTTATTAATTTTTTTATCAATAAAAAACTTACAAATTACACTCGCATTTTTATTTGTTCGTCTCTTATCCTCACACATTTTCCTACCAACAACAAATCACTGAATTTATTTAAATAAAAATCAACGGTGATTAGAAGGGATATCTATCTACCTTTTTATTGGAGGGGGAGGAATAAAATTTGCAAAAAAATTTATTAATTTCATTGCACATGCCATACACGACATCGAACAACGAATAACGAACAAACGAACGGCGACAACACTCATATCCTCCTGATTAAGCACACCATTGGGATACCCCAGCGTGGACATATTGGTCCTTGTTTTTGGAGAGTTTTTGCTTTTTTGATTGTGTAAGTAGTGGAAGTTATCTAAACCGATTTCAACAAAAAACTGGCTGCCAAAAAAAAAGCAAACAACTCCCTGCCAGAAAAAAAAATGAAAATCTCCCTCACCGAATATTTAAATGCTTCAAAATAAAATAAAAATAGAAGCGGCCAGAATATAACTCCATCATCAACCCCTCGACCCCCTCTCCCCTCCCCTCCCACTCAATCTGCTTTGCATTGTTGTGTAATTTTTCTAAGGCACTAATACATTAAACCAAAAAAGGAAAAAATAAAAGAAAAAAAAAAGAAAAGCTCGTCGCATCGCCAACACGGAAAGAGCAGAGGGTATAATAAAAATAAAAAATAGTGCCAGATTAGGTGAAGAGTAACATGGAGCGGGGTGGTGCGATGGTTGTAGCAAGGACTGATATTCGTGGTACCTCTATACCCTAGGTGGAAGTTTAAAAGAACCGCCCCCCTGTATGTGGCCCTATGTAGATTCTCTCCACTTGGTCCTCGCAGTCGAGTCGGGTTGTTTGGTGTATAGGTACAATGTTCGCTTTTTTACTGCTTTTGGGTAAATTTTTGCGCATCACCGAAAATTATTAGGGAATATTTTTGTTCGTCCTTTATTCTTCACCTTCAATTCACCACCACCACCACGCCCCTCTTGGCCGCCACAATCTGCCATTGCCATTCCTGCTGATATGCTAACCCCCTTGCTGCCCGTTTCTCGGCTTTAGAGACCCTGCTATATCTACTTGTACTCATAGCTTGTCATCTCCCCCTGGATGTTCCTCTTCGGCCCGTACTCCTTACCCATTTCCAGTGTGTTAAATGTTATTATTTTTTTAATATCCGCTCGTAGAGCTAGCGAAGGGCAGATCGGTGGCGGCGTTGGCAGCGATGATGATGGCAAGCTACTACCTATACATTATTTTGTTGTGTTATTATTATTATTATGTGAAACTAAATGAGAAATGAGAGCAGCGGTAATAGCAGCAGAAGCTCAAGCTTTAGCTCGAGATTCAAGCGGAAAAAAAGGCAAACAGACAACTTCACCCCAACCCCCCCTTGTCGTCATCCAACAAAAACAACTACAACATAGAGAAAACGAAATCATAAAAAACACATCATACAAGTTTTAATGTAATGTGCACAGTGAGTAGGTACAGTTATGAGGTGGTATTTCGAGGGGTGGGGTTAAAGTAGGTGGACTAGGTTCGAAAAATCCATCCTTAAAAAAATCCCTATAAAGGGATGATAATGTAATGTGTTGTGGCGGCAGCAGAGAGTATAGTGTTGAAGATAGGCGAACGAATAGGGATTGTATTTTTTTTCCGTTTTTTTGTCCATATCGGCATTCGTTTGTGAGTAAGCGTTTTTTATAATAATTTTTTTAAAACTTTATTATTATTATTATTTTTTATTATTTTTTTCATTTTTTAGATTTTTTCCTGCATATCATTTGGAGGGGGTGTGGGATGTGCTTATTTTTGGTTAGATGCGGCTGAGATGATGATGATGATGATGCTTTGCTTCTATGGTCGTACAATAGAGGTATAGGTAGGTTTCTTTTTTTTTCAGATATAGAGGTCGTCCTTTCCCCCCTTCTAGTTTGCTATGTATGTAGATGATGCTGTGTGTTGTTTGGCCTTTGTTATTTCACAATCGGATTTATGGGGTAATTTCGTTTTTAACTTAAATCCATTGGACTGGCTATGGCTATACGACTACGATTATATAGCACTCTCAAAACAATGCCATACGAAGTTGGTAACAGGATCAGGAATGATACAAGGACCTTACACGGCTCTGTGTACGTACGTCGTACATAGCGACTTATTTGTGTGATGTGAGGTTATTATAATATGAGTAGCTATCTACCTGCCATCAGATATGAATATATTTTATATAAGGCAGGATATATGTATGTACATAAGTGTATTGTTGTTGTTGGTCTATAATTTTAATAAGAATAAAGTTGTAGATTGGAATGGGTATTGTGAAGTGGTGAAATGAGCTTTTTTGCTATTTATATAAAAATGTAAATTACACATTTTTTTAGACTTACTAAAAAAATCTATAAAGAAGAAATGCACAGAAAGTTACTAGGGAGATGATTTTTGTGCCCGATGCAGCAAGGATCTGTAACTGGGAATAGATATATGTATATTAAATAATACTACCAAAAATCCAATTGTAATACACATATTTTGGAATTTTGTGTATTGAATGTAATTGACTTCGCAAATGTAAATGTCCTGTTTTTATTTGATGAATATCATTAACTTTTCAGATTTGATTTTGATTTTTTTTTTTTGACTTCTCAATCATGAATTGTGTCTGACGGATGGAAGGTCCTTTGTCAAGTAGCTGCGAATTGTTGTCAATTAAAATATCAACAATTAAAATTTATACCAATATAGATTTGATGGTCTGGTAAACTCTAAAGCCAATGCTATTTAAAAACATTTGAATATTTTAAAATGTTCAAATTTAACGGATAACCGGTATTATATTTTGATGGAAATCTGTACAGTAGTTCGCAAAAAATGTTTTGATTTTACTCCAACTTAAGTACATGATACCGCCTATATTTGGTGAAATCGGTTTTAGTAAGACTTAAAATTGATTTCATTATTAAAAAGGATATATATAAATGTTTATTCTTAAATTTTACTGTTAAACTATATTTAGTAGAATTTTTTGCAATATTTTTACAATTTTTGTCAGGAACAAATAAAATGAAATAACAAGTATTCATCACTCTAATCAAAACATCGTAGGTACTCAATTTTAACAACTTTTGAAAAAGCATATAATTTGCATTATTTTATAGTAAAATTATTGTTTTATAAATGTTGGATTAATAGAAATAAAAATTTAAATAAAAATAAAACACCATTTTTATGTCACATTTTGAACTTATAATATTATTTAATTATATTGAAAGTTGTGTTTTTATTTTTATTTACATAACTTTGCAAAATAGATTTGTCTTGGTTATTTGTATTTTATATTTTATACGAGCAATTTATAAATTAATGCCATCACATCACATCGCCAATCAAATTGCACTTTCACAATAATTTTTATTTAGCTGTAGATAACTTATCACACTTTTGTTTTTTTTTTTGTCTTTTTTTTATTCAGTTGATTGTGTGTCATATTTTAATCGCATGAATCCAAATTGGGTTGAGTGTATATTTGCTAAGAAAATATTTTATTAATTTTTCTTTTTTTTTGCAAATTTATTTGTTTGTATATTTTTCTTGTCATTGAAACGTGTGCGGTGACAGATTAGCGTTTACAATGTTTGTAGGCGAGGTTATTGCAATAATTGTGTGTACACATATTTTATTTCTAATAATAAGTTGCGAAAATGTGTGTGTTCATAGGTATATGAATTATTTTTGTAATAATCCCAAATTATATTATATATAAGCACAGGTATGGATTTTTATCGTATGGATGTTTTAAAATTTGATAACATACTCATTTCTAGGAATATAAGAAACATCAATCTTGGGAAAGCATAAATGGAGAAAATGTTTTTTGTAGCTTTTAAGGACTCGTTTATTTTTATCTGTGATGTGGAAACTTAGACAAGACATTTTTACAGGAAAATTGCAAATAAACACTTGGGTTGTATACATAACTGTAATGGGTAAATTTAGAGGTCGACATGAGGAGATTCTATAGAAAACGATTTCAAATCTTTGCATAGATGTCATAAGAACAAAGATTAAAAACTTACACAATTGTAAAATTGACGAAAAGAAATGTAACCTTTTTCTGAATATTTTTTAGGTGAATTTGAATTTTTTTAAGGATAAATTAAAAAGTTACTGATAGCGAAAGACATTTTGGAGTAAAGTAAGGGCTCGAGGCGGAGAAAGAATCGCTCTCGTTTGCACCCAAAACGAGACTCTTTGGTTCGAGACTTTTGCAATAATACGTCAGTATTGTCAATCTTTAAAGCAATGTTTTTTCTAACTTAAAAATTCTTGAAAAACGTTTTTGTTTTTTGCTTTGCTGTTTCTGGTTCTTTAAATATCATATCCAATTAGGAATCGCTTTTCAAAAAACCCTTTAATGTTCTTATATTATTCGAAAAATTCATAAGAACATTTTAATAGTTAATTTCCATGTTATTTCTATGTTCTATGTCGTTGTTAAAATATGCACTAAAAAATGAACAAAATACTCATTTATGTTTGATAATTTGAAACAAGATTAAATCTTAAGATGAGTGTAATATATTTGAGTTTACAGTTCTATATTTTTTGCTATGTTTTTTATTTCTATCTTTAGTTAAAAACGCAACTTATTTCAAGTGTTTTTAAACAGAGCTATTCTAGGTTGAAACGGTATGACACTTGACATTTCCATTCTGTTCAAAAATCTGTATTTTGCTAATTTTATATAAAATCTTGAGATTATAAAGAAAACATAGAAAACGCGATGTTTTGAATTGTTGAACTAAATAACGAATTGGAATTTTAAATGTCCTAAAACACTAACACGAGGAAATATTTAGGTACAATTTTTGTTCATTAAAAACTTTTTAAGCATTTTCACTACGATTTTTGTAATTTTAGAAATTTTCTCACCTAATTTTAAATCTTTTCTTAAACCAGTCAAAAATTTAATAAATTCAAGTCAGTTATCTATTCGCATCAATCTTCTTTGACTAGGTATATGCACTAACTTCTAACTATACATACAAAGGTATGTAGGTACCTGAGTACACCTTGCCAACCTACACTTGCAAAGTCATAGGAAATTCTATGATTTCTACGAGATTTACCTAAATTAAATCAAGTGAAAATAAATAAAACAGAAAATTCCATAGGATGTCATCAGAACTCAGAAGGAACAACCAACGAACGTCTGGTCTGGGAGGAAGTATTGAAGCATCCTGATTTGCTTCACTGTCAACATTCCAGACCGGAAGACACACGAGATTTTACTTAGGTATTTGTTTTTTTTTTTCTTACATTATACATTTTATCGAATTTATCGTATAATTCTTTTTCCTTTTCTTCCGCATTTATATTTCACTTCAATTCACTTCACTTCGCTTCATACCCCCCTATAGCTATTCCTACTTGTATTCAGCCATATCGGTTGAAAATAATTCTTGTCATTGCTAAAAATTCAAAATCCTTCAAAAATAAAAAATATCAAAAATAACATGAATGTCACCTAATCCATCTCACACACAAACACGGGAGTAGATGTGTGTATAGTGTACCCATACCCATTCCTTAAATCTTAGCATCACCACACAACACACGCATGTTGCAGGATTCGATGTTGATGTCGATGGTTTTTGGTTATAGAGGTAAAAATATCCTCTCTTTCTCTGTGTGCTACATAATCCACCCATTTGAAAGACATCATTCCCGGGAAGCCATTATAACCGAATTCTTTTTTTTTTTCTTCGTTTCGTTCTTTCTATATTTTTATTGATTAAATAATCGATAATGCGCGGCATTATAATATCCTTCGCTAACAGTGAGAAAGACTGCTTCTTCTTCTTCTATACGTCTTTCGTCCTTCGTCCTTCGTCCTACGGCCTTCGTCTTCTGCTTCTTTTATGGCTAAAGAACAAAGGCATCGAGTTCGGTTACTTACCACCCTCAACTCCTCTGCTTTTTTTTAACCAACACTTATTCCTGCTATAAACTATACGAGTATACCTAGGTATAGGTTATATAGCAGTATAAATTCACTACAATCTGTTACAATGCAAATCATCTTCATGTACTTTGTGCTCTAAGGCGATACAGCCCCCACCGCCGCGCCACCGCTGCCATACCACACCACTAAGGGAATATTTTAAATGAAGAAGCAAAACTTTCATTTTAGAAACTTGATATAAATGTGAAGGTATAGGTACACTACACTCACTCCCACTCTCATACCTACTGCCGCCCACCCCACTCCACTCGCACTCAACCCTGTCAATGAACGAAATTTTTCAAAAGGAATTTCACCCCCCGCTCGCTCGAATAAAATATCTTAAGTTTCTTATACCTCGTGCCAAAGGAGATGTACCCAAAGAAAAGAAGTTTAAATGAAAAATAAAAAAAAAAAATTCCATCACCGCCCTTGGCACCTCTCTCTATACTCTATAGCATCTCAACATCAACACCCGCCAAATTTATCATCCCTCTTGAAGTTGTAAGTTAACAAAAAAAAAAAAACGAAAAAAAGAAGAAAAACCGAAGCAAACGAAAGAAAATCGAAAAATCTTACAGCCCTCCTTAAAAATAAATCTTCCATCAGCCAGTGTGTCTTAAAAATCGACAACTAGTGCCGTACACATCACTGTCGATATTGAAAAAGGAAGAAAAAAGGCAAAAAAAAAAAAAAATGAAAAACATATAACAAAAATCCGGAAGACTCACCCCCATGCTCGTATACACAATTATAGATTTTTCTTGTACATGTAATAGCACCCCCTAGGGGTACAATGAGGACGACGACGACGAAGAAAGACGAACGACGAAAGACGAACAACGACGACGCCACCAAGCGCACCAGGATCTATTCAAAAATACTTTAAAAAAAGGAAATTATTCTTTCTAACCCCTGGCACTAACCATCACCATCAACATCACCATCACCCTTACTCAATAACTATCTCTACTAACAATTCTATCTCATTCTAATGCCAAGTGCGTTCTCCCTTGCTCTCTATCTCTAGGTATTCCTAATCTCATCCCTTAGCTTAGAGTGAGCAAAAACCAGCATCTCGTAAAAAACATAAAAAGTAGAGATGTAATAAAAAATAGAAAACGAAGAACTTTTGAATTTCATAATCGGGTTCTTTTCTTCTGTCGTTTCTGTTCCTTTCTCCCTTCCCCCCCTTCCCCATTCTCCACCTCTTTTGCCATCAGTTTGGTCGCCCTTTTTCAGTTTCTAGTACTTTGCTTAGTTTTTATGCCAAATACTACCCCTAAATATAATTCTTTTTTTGTTGAAAATTGTATCGCGGGGGTTGGGGGTGGGGGTGGTATACTACAGGAGCAGCAGGAGCATCCGCGTATAGAAAAACTTGTTAACTGTATGAATGCGACATTTTTTTTTAAGCAACCCCCCTTTACTTTTACAACTTACCCTACCCCCTTCCTTCGCAACGGAATATCAGCCATAAAGCGAAGCTAGCAATATAGTAGCGCGACGGCGGCGGGCGTTAAGTTTTTTTCTTTACCGCGCCGCACCGCGCTGCCGATAGATGGGGTGGAATTTTCCACTTTTACACCCCCAGCCTGTTTCTATCTTTTAGTTTTGTTCTCTTTTTATGAGCGAGCATCAGCTAGCTAGAAGCATAAAGTATAGAGTTTTTGTATTTTATTTCGCTATATATTTATTTCTTTTTCTTTCTCATTTTATTTTTTTTTTGTTAGAGAAAAATCAAGAAAGAAGGAAAGAATCTTTTTTAAACGATAAAAAGCACTTCATCTCTTTTTCTATGTTCGTCTTTTTGAACGAGGCGAAAAGCAAGGAAGCGAACTTCGCGCGCGCGAGGAGCAGCATTTGGCGGCATCGGCATCGGCACCCAAAACTTTTCACGACGAACACACACAACCGTGCGTTGCGTCGCGTCTCGTCTCGTCTCCCGAATCTCGATACAACCCCAACAACAGAATAAGTAAAAATTAAAAAAAGACACAAAAAAAAAACGAACCGAAAAAAAGAAACTAGAAGAAAGAAAATAAATCCTTGCTTCCACCTCATCGCTGTGCCACTTTCGCTGCTTCTGGCTGCCATTATTGCCATCTCTAATGGCTCACAGAGAGTATGTGATGGTGTACAGTTACGGATTCGCGATGCTATAAAAATATTTTTCATTCCTTCATTTTATGGATTTTATACTTTTTTTTATTTCTTATTTTTTATTCTCTTTAGGTTCCTTCGCTCATTTTCGTTTATATTCCCTGTTTTTTTTTTTTTTTTTAATTTTATTTTTCTATTCCCACTAAAAATATTGCCCTAGCAAAGTTTTTTCCCCGAAATTCTTCATTCCGACAACCTTCAATCCGCGCCACTACCACCCCAAATGGCCCCCTAAATTTTGTAGGGGTGGTTGGGGTTATATGGGGTGTAGGTATAGATGGAACCCTTGAAAAAGTATAAGAAAGGTCTCATGCTGTTCTATTTGTAGTGGTAGTGTATAGGTACTAAAAAATGTTTTTAACAAAATAATAATACAAAAAAAAAAAAAACGAAAACGAAAACAAACAAAAAAGGAAAACTAAAGAAAAGCGTTTCTTTTCTTTGGAGCTGTTTTGGTGTTTTTGTTGGTGTTGGTTAGATTTTGGGGATAGAAAATTGTATACATAGTTTCGCCTTCGACTTTAATCAAAATTTCTAACAAAAACTGCGGCTGACGACGATGCGATGATGGTGTCGAACGGCGGCGATACATAAAGACGAAGATGACGGAAATGAAGCGAAATCCAAGGAGCATAGCGCAGCGCTCGGCTCTGGCACTGGCTGGTATTCCCTCGCTCATTTGTATGTAAAGTTGCAAGAATGCAGTTTTCCTTTTATACAGTTTTTTTTGTTGTTGTTTTGTTTTATGTATATTTACCGATGAAAATGAGTTTTTGGAAAAGTTTGACAGTAGATACAGCATTAGCAGCTATTGATGAATATCATTAGCAGCATCAAAGCATCATCGCGGATATAAGGATGAGGACGAGCGGAAGTTGATACTGGAGTTTCAGAGGATCCTTTTTCAAAATTGTCAAGAAGGATACAGTTTTACATTTAATTATTGTCTTTTATATTGTTTATCAGGAGATAAATAAAAAGTAGGTAATAAACCAACAGAATCAATAACGAATTAAAAACAAAACACTAAAAGACAACATAAAACTGTTTAAGAAACAGATAAAGAAAACCAAAATGAACAAAATTGACTTAGTTTTAAAAATCTTCTTACATAGTTTTAAGAAATCGAAAAAAAACTCTCGACAACTCTTCCTCAACAATCTTCAAAATGGTGCTCATTTTTGTTTAAACTTTTAGGTGCAGAACACAGATTTAACACAACTTGAAAAATATTTAAATTTATAGGTTTTTCAAAAACGTTTTAGTGTCGTCAGTACGAGTAAAATAAATCAATAAATAAATTTACGTAACTGCTTTAAGAGTGTTTTTCTACTGTGCATTCTACATTTATGTAGAGATAAATATGAGTACAGACATGCCAATGCTACAAAATCAAATAATACTATAGCCGTGATTTATTGGCAATCTTTACCTAGCGCAGTAACACAAGTTCCAAAAAAACGCTTTATTCACTTTGTAACTCACTCTAAATTCTACATGCAGAATTCGTATGCCAACATTAATTAGAGTGTGTTTAAAAAATTTGGAATATGTATTTTTTAGATCGATTTAGAAAATGCATGGAAATGTAGATCGAGTTGAAATATAAGTGGAAATGTAGACCGAGTTTTTTCACTTTTCAATTTGGATCAAAACTTTGAAAAAAGGCGGTTCTTGTTCTTCGGACTGCCGTCCCATTTTTCACGTTCATCTTTTCAAATTTTAATCACCATTTCAAATCATAAAATTTTAAATTTTGAATCTAGCAAATTTTGTTAAGTTTTAGTAGATAATTTAAAAACATCTAAAAATTACTTTCTTTCTCTTTACTTTCACAACATGAAATGTTTAAATAATTCTAAGCAATTTATGAACCATGATCTTTATACACACCTTGTTTTGTAATGCAGTAAATTTTTAACTAACTAGAACTAAAAAGAACTCAAAATGGAATTACACGCAGTTTTTCTCTAATCTTGGTGTTTAATTTTCTTTTATTCCCTTTTTTAACACACTTGCACCTCAAACAGAGAGTTGTGCAAACGATTTTGCCTTAGGTTCAGGAAAGAACTAAAGGATTATATTTAAAAGTTTGTCAAATTTTCTATAGATTCAATATTAAACAAAACCCGAATTTTCTGAATACTTTAAAAAAAATGTTCCACATACGCCACCGAACACCTCTAATATATTTAAGTTCTAAACTGTTTGCATTTTGTCCATTAGTAAAAAGAAGATTTCTATCATAATGTGCACGTTTGTAAATAATTTTCAAAAATATGTTTTATGTTCATGTTTTATGTTCATATTTTCAAAATTTACAATACTCATAAAATAATCAAAATATCCAATAAAGAAAATAAAGTTTAATAGCCTTTTAAAGAAAGTTTAGTTAATTTGCAAAATTACGAAATTTTTCGAAGAAATCGAATGTCTGTGCTTTAGCATCAAAAAATTGAAATGTTGCACCTTCGACTACAAAAAAAAAATATAAGTGTATTCTAAAAACGAACCCCCTCTAAAGGTCTAAGACCGCTGTCTTGAATTCTTTTGAACAAATTTATCAAAAATCATGAAATACAATTCAATAACCTTGCCTAAAATTAGTAACTCTATCAAAATTACCAGCATTTTTTATGAATCATAATATTAAAAATTGTATTAAATTGATTTTACAACACTTCTAAAGAAATAAAAATAAATTAATTGATTTGTATCTCATTCAACTCTGTTTTTTTGTTGTTGTTGTTTTCAAATTAACATCTTTCTCAGATGACTTGCAAACATCCTTTTGTATATTAGGTAACAATATCTTTCGAAAGCTAATGACCATATAGACGAAACTGAACAACGGTGTATTTAAAAAAAAAATTTCCTTAGAAATTTTGCATCTGACTCATTTTTGTTGTTTTTAGCATCTCAAGCCCGAGATCAGTTGAGTTTCTATGTGCAGCAACATGTAAATGCAAAGATCTTCATCTCCCCTCCGTACAAAAAGTCAAAGTTTCACAATAACGATCGTTGTTTTTCTGTTTGCCAAAATTTAGGTACAGGTGTGTGATTAATCACCATTGATCTTTAGAAGAGGAGGGAAAAGCTTTACAACATAACTTAAGCCATTGCCACAGATCTCGTTTGAAGAAATGGGGTTGTGTAGATGCAACACAAACAAAGAAATATCTCTCCAAAGCCGACAACCGACAACTGACATATTTGTCATGATTAGTCGAAAAGAATGCCACACAAAATAAAAAAAAATCACACAAATTTGGAATGGGAATGGGAAAGGGAAATACACAAAAAAAAAAACTGCAATCGTGTTGTTGCTATCAAACAAAAGTTGCGAGCGCGAACGAGAAGTCAGTGATCTTTGCAGATTGTAGGATGTGGGTATAGCGCTGAGTTGAGCGGCTGCCATCTTGTTTAGTATTTCTGTCAAGTTTGTCATTAGAATGCAATCAACCGACCGACCGACCGACCAACCACCCGCCTGTCCATATACCAGGGTTCAATGTGACGCATTGAACTGTGCTTATTAACTTCGTCCCTCCGCAGCACTCTGGCTTTTTTGTGTTTGCTTATTAGGGGGTCTTTGAACTGTCAAAACAAACGTATTCTGATCAAGGCCTTTCTAACCAAACCATACGCGACGAGTGTATTGAGGTTAGTTGGCATTGGCAGTATGGCACAATGGCATCATACTTCATATACAATTAACAAAACAACATACAAACACAATTAAAAGAATTATTATCGTATTTTTTTTTTTTTTGGCAATATAGGTGTCTAAAATGAGGTGTCGTAGGTCGCGTTGGATAATGCCAAAATGCGAACGTGAATGCGAATGCGAATGGACTGCGGGTGACCGATTTTACGAGTATGAGATATTTTGACGGCTGCGAGGGAATGGTTCCTGAAGTAATAAAATATCGGTCATTCAACCACCATCGCTGACAATTCGGCTTCTGACTTTCTATACCTAATTTAGGGGAAACAAAATATTGGTCGGAATGAAGTAGACAAAAATGTGTTTATGTCGAAACAAAGAATCTTACAAAGTACATACATATTTTTAAATTCACTTTGTGTTGTGAGGGAGGGAGAGGGGTTGTTCATATTTTGATCCACATTCAGTGGAAGTTACTTCAAGTAAAAACCTAAAAATAAACTTTTGTTAAATATTTTTTGACTGATAAGTGCGAAATTGAAAGGTTCAAGTTACTAAAACATTTGTCTTTATACTTATCAATCTTTTTTTTTGAGGGTTTTTCAAATCAATACTTTTTGTAATGTAAATGGTTGAACTACCTATTATCAGTTTTTTTTTTTTTTGCGATATAAAAATGATATACAATTTGATTGCAGTCCATCAGAAGTAAGTATAAATGGCGGAAGATAAGGTTATACTTTAGTGTCTCTGTAGGTTAAACATACAGTTCAAGGGAAGTTTTGTCACGACACGAATTTGTCAAATTTATTTTTAGATAACTTTATAGACATTAACTGATAAACTTAAACTGATATTTGTATTAAAATAGATTTGATAAGTTTGCTTATATTGGCTTATTGTTTCATTGTTTAACTGATCATTTGGAAATTTCACACAAAATGGTGATTTGAGGTTGCCTAGAAGTAACATGACCATTATTTTTATATTTTGTAATTAAAATTATGTATGTACATGTTTTAAATATTCAAGAAGATAAATAAAACAAAAAATTAAAAATTAAAAATTAAGGTTCACTCAGGCGTATACTTGCTTTTTTTTCAAATTTATAATATTTGCTCTAAATAAATCTTAAACATCATTCCTAAAGGATTAAAGATCTTTAAGTTCCTTAGCAATTAAATCTCATTTAAAGAGCTTAAATTAAAAAAGGCTTAAGACTTAAAATACGTTTTATATCCTACCAGTACATTATGTACAAGTGTATCATTCTATACAAACCGTAAGTTGGTTCCATCACACATACATACATATTATGTACTTCATTATGTGAGTCATTTTGCCAAAAATAAAAATCTTATTTCCCAAAAATGAGACTAGCTATAATTATGTGCACATTGCCTTTCTTATTTTGGTTGTTTATGTTTTCTTTCCATTTACATAATTATTTGCTTAAAAACTTTTGTTTTTAAGTGTTACAGTGTTGCCACTCTTTTACGATATTGTTAGACTTTTTTCTTAACTGTATTAAAAATTTGAATTCGTGTTTCAAAATTAGTTCCAATTTTTTTTTTTTTAATATTCTAATTATTAAAAAGTATGTTATTAATAATTAAAACTTCACATGTTCTTAGTTTTTTCTGGTTTTTATTTCGAAAACATTTTGGTCAAGGACTACTGCCGGCAGTATTTTTTTTTTTTTTTTTCAAAATTAGAGCTTTTGCAATCATAGTTGAAGTTAAACTTTCAATGTGTGTGACAGGGTTACCATCATGTACAGCATCACAGAGCACTATCCTAAAATTTCACTGTTACCAAAGTAAGGAAATTGCAGAGATGTTATTTACCAGCTGGAAATTAAAATTGTTGTCTGAACAGCGGATTCGTGTTCAAAACACATTACACCTTTGGGGGAGTTTTTGAAAGCCGTAATATATGAAAGTTCTTCTGACTGGTACTTTTCTGAAAAACAAAATTCTTACTACTACTTAAATCTATTGAAAATTCTGTGAGGCATCCAAGTCTTTCATAATCAAAGAAGAGTTGTTATCCTTTCAACAAAAACTGTTTGACATTTAAAAAGTCACTTCATAATTTATTTGATGATTAACCTGCTATAACTGTTATACACAAAAGATGTCATGCATTTATCTTTCCTTCGTCCTCAAAATGCATTGTTTATTATAAAAGATCAGAGTTGTTATACCTTATTTATGTACTTTTTATGTTTCAGTGAAACAAGGTGACAAATTTTTGTCAACAGACATAAAATTACAGTTTTTTGAACTAAAAATTATAGACACAAGGAAAACGAAAACTATTTTGTGAACTCCAATCAAAAGTTTAAAAATTAACCCTTAATTTTAAAATACAACCAATTTTGAAAATTCCTTTTCGAACATAAAAGGTTTAACAACCCTGACAAAATTAAATCATTAGATGCGCCTTGCAAAGAGGTAAGTTATTCGAACTCTGTCGTTTTTTTTTGGTTTTTGTTGGTGTTTCTATATTCTTTCTACTGGTTTGGACTTACTTTTGAATAGGAGGGGTATTTCGATGTTTTATGTTCTTACACATAAACGAATAATCACACACACACAGACACATTTATGCAATATATCCAATGCATATTATAGAAATCTAGAAAAACCGGATGCAAGGTTCAGTGCCTTCCTGATGATGGTGATGGTGATGGTTAAAAAAATCACAATATTTTTATAAGGATTTCTTATATTTTTGGAGCTTCAAATGCAGCATTGAAAAAAAACGACTGCAACAACAAAAAACATACAAAATTCATCCGTCGTCGTCGCCATCGTTGTCGTTGTCGACCGCGTGCAACAAGTTTGGTTCTCTTTTCGTAATTCTTTGTTTTGGTTCTTCATTTTGTTTTTCAATTTCAAAAAGAACGTTAGTATCGTATTTATGAGAGTGTATGGAGGGTAGGAGGTACTGTAACCTAACCATTGCAGCGAAAGAAGGATACTTTGTAAGTTTGTGAATTTGCGAATGTGTGTTTTTTTTTTTGTTGTTAGAGGAAATAGATAATGTTTTGCTTTTTGTGTTTTTGAGTGAGTAAGTGAGTGAGGCTAAGCAATGCAGTAAATTTGGTGAAAAGTTGCACCGTTTGTTGGACTTTTGTTTGTGTATTTTATTTTGTATGTATGTACCTATGAAAGTAACAAAAACGGATGTGGTTGTTTTTTAGAGTAACTGACGGACGAAGTATTATAATAGAATAGCAGTTGTATGGATTCTTGATAGTTTGAAGCCACTTATACTTAGTTCCCAAGAACTACATACGTAAATATATTGAACTAAAAGAAGAACTATAAAATATGCCCAGGATTGGAGGTACATAGTTTGTTTATTTATTGACACTTGATTGACTGAATATTTGTAATTCAATACTTTAATAATTTTCTTATAACTTTTTGATAAAACAAACCAAATTATTTGGAAATTGTTTTAAATTGTATGATATGTACTAGACGAGACTTTATAATGGGATGTTACGAGACTCTCCTTAGGTAATCTCTAAAACATTATCTATTTACTGGACTGGTCATTAAAGTCTACAGAAAACACCTTCTTTGAGCTTCTCCTAAACTGTGATAAGTTGTGGTGAAAACATCAATGTTTGTTTTTGTATGTGAAAGGATATTAAGCCTTATGAATAAAGACAATACTTAATATCAGCTTTTGAAATCGATGATTTTTGAATTAATTTTTAAATTTTATCCGAACTTTCAGAACTTTGATATTTCCATACACAAACTATTGTTTTGCTTTTAGGTTAATGTTATTCCTTTTATTGCTATTTATAAATACAAAATACCTTATGTGGTTGCTAATTAACATCAATTGTTTCAACGACTCCGTGGCGCAACGGTAGCGCGTCTGACTCCAGATCAGAAGGTTGCGTGTTCAAATCACGTCGGGGTCAATTGTTTTTTTTTTTTTTTATTTTATTATGATTTTATTATTATTGCTAACCGATCCGATAAACAACTTTAATACAATTTAATATTTTTATACTTTTTTAATTTTAATTAATAGAAAAAGAAACAAAACATGGAAGAGAAAATTGATGTTTAATATTTTCAATGTGACAGCTAGATATACATAAGTATAACCATTTTCTGCCAACTGTCAAACAAAAATTCGCAGTACACATTATTAGAACGCATTCCTCAAGCTTTGTTCATTTTGTCTTTTGGTTATTCACGTATGTAAATGACATGCCAAAATTCACAACTATGTTTGTACATGTACACACAATTTTTATGTGTCAAATACAAGGTGTCAAAAAATTTATTAGGCTAGCTGTCAAAAACAAATTTTGTGGTCCACAAATTGAAGAACAAAACATTCGTTGAAATTTAACCTCAGTTTTAAATCCACCTTCGTTAAAAAATAATGAATATCAACTCGCAGCTTTCAACGAACAATTCTGTCAATTAGTGTGAAATGTCAAAATTTTTAATTTTTCGTAATTAGTTGTCAATTTAAATTGATGTTTCCAAATAGATCTAACCGAATTAATTCACTTTAAATTTAAATGAATTCATAAATTTATGATATTACACATCCAGTAAAAAAATAATCAGAACTCCAAATGTCAAATTATGCTAAGTATCTATCTGTATAAAGTAGGTATTTATTAAAAAATTTCATTTTTGATTGGCAACACTGTTCTCGATTTACAATTTGTATAACTTGCTGGAAACTTCAAAAATGCGACAGCATTGACCCAAGGGTGTCATTCGTGTGATAGACAACTTTTAATACAATGACAATGTGAACGTTGACGGAGAAAATTTTGATTTTTCGATGACGTCAGAGAGTCAACGCGTTGACCCATTACGTTGACCGTGTAATACTAGCTTTATCCTTGTATCCTAGATATTCTATTTTCTATTTCAAGATATTTCAATGGAGGTTAAGAATTAAAAGATTGAAATTGAGGCAACTATGTATTTTCTCCACTTCGAAAAAAGCCATCGTACTGATATACTTAAGTCTGAATTGGGGCTTTCCCAAAATAATTAAACTTTGATTAATTCGTGTACTCAATTCATTCAAATTGATCATTGAGGTGTATTTAATTAATTTATTCTTGTGACTTCATGCCGCGCGGTACACCTTCAGATCATCAGTGTTACGTGTTTTTTGTTGTTGCTTTTGTTTGCAAAACTGACGCGGCAGGTCAGTGTGATTCGTGTTTCGATTTTTTGGTGATGGTGATCACGTCAGATACAATTTTTCGGGTCTTTACTTCCACAACAAAACAATACCATACCACCAACCAACCACCCATGTCGTACTGATGCTCTTACTGTGCTGTCCGTCCGTCCGTCCATCTGTCCGTTGGATTTTTGTTTTAGTATTGTTGGGTCAGGTTATTGTGTGCCATGGCATCGATCAAGCGACCGGTAATAATAATTATCAGCCAGGCTCTTAAAAGGACAACGCACTCCCGCGCAAACTCAATGATCTTCATGTGTCGCTCGCAAGAATCCCCATCGCATCTCGCTGTGAGAGGGTAGAACACATACGTCTTGTGGTCTTCCAGCGGTCCATCAGCATTCGCAGAGGTTAGGATATTTGATACCCATTTGATGATCCTGGTCCTGCTCGTCGATTCGATGGCCAACGAAGGATCAAGCCTTAGCAATGGCAATGGCAATGGCAGCTAAGGCTAACTAAGTCTTAAGTGCATGTGGCCGGCAATCGGCAATAGACGAACGTTGAACGATCATCGCATCGAATTGTTGTTGGTTTGCGTTTCTTGCTCCGCATTCTGGTTCGTTGCGATTTTTAAGAACGCAAACAACATTTTTTTTTTTCGGCAGAGTGCAATGACCCCGGGCTCGGGGCGGACTGACGATGATGATGGCGGCAGCAGCGCAAAGCTGTGTGCAATTTCTTTTCTTCGTTTTCTTCGTTTGTTTATGTCAACATTCTGTACATGTGCAAGTTTTGCCAAAATTGAAGAGAATAAAAATTCAAAAAGAAATGAAAAAAAAAAAAAAAACGTATTTGCAGATCGTCGATCTTTATTTTGGTATGAGTGCGGGACAGCAGCGGACAGGCAAGGCACAGGATGTGCATAGGAAGAGGGGGGCTGCGAGAAAATATACTTCTATATAGAACCTTCAATTGTTGCTATGTATTAGTAGTACATAGAAATTTGCTATGCTTCTATGTGTGCGCGCGTGATTGCGATGCAAGCGGGACATAGGAAGGTACATACTCGCATACGTGTATATAATGTAAGTTGAGTTTGAATTTCGGCGGTCGACGATACTTAGATACTACGTTCGTTAGCCCGCCCTCTTCTTCTTCTTCTTTTTGGTCTTTGGAGATTACTTTATGTATGTTGTTTTTTTGTGAACTTTTTTTTTGGGGGTTGGCGTCATAGCAACTTGAGATTGGAGTGCAACACACTGGCAAAGTAGATATGTACCTATATTTCTACGTTGGCGTATATTTTTCAAAAAAAAAAAAAATTGAGAATATAGGTATACCAACACAACATCAGAGAATTCGCATCTCGCATCATCACACGGGGGCCAATGACCCCCGAAAAAAATAGTAGGTATTATAAAATCTTATGTTTGCTATCTGTTCTGTTCGCTAGCCTGGCAAGATTCAAAAACACAAAAACGAAAAAGAAGACTTCGATTTTGACTTTGGTTTTGGTTTTGTAGTCCTAAACTGGAAAAGTCTTGACGAAGAAGTGTTGGAAGGGGAGGAATTTTTATTTTTGGAAGGTTTCAATTCGATGTAGGAAGATAGGTATTAACAGAAAAAATAAATAAATAAACAAATAAATAAATATAAACTGCGCACATTTTATGTAGCGGGTGATTGTACATTTATTTTTGGAATGATCGATCAGTGCCTTCCTAAATTTAATGTAGGTACATACATTTATATTTTTCAAGTTAAGTGCCTACATTATATTATATTAAATTTGTTTAAGATACAGTGATATAATGGTTATTTAGGGTGTTCGCCATTAACCTATCTAGACTAGATTTAGGAGATATTTTGTTCTTTTTTTTTCTTAATATGGAGAAAAAAAACTATTAAGAGATTACTCAAATTAATTCAAAAGCATGTAGTGATCTTTTTCGTGGATCTAAAGTTTATTTTTTGTTAAGAATCCTTAACAGGGTTATTATAAACGAAAAAAATGTCAGCAAGAGAAACTTTTAGAACTATCCAAGATACGTCTACTTAAATTTGTTTTTGGTTACAGATTTTTCATTCTCAATCAAATTATCCAGTTTGGTTTTCGATCATCCAAACCTTGGTTTTGAAAAATGTGTATACAAAAATACACTCACATTTTATTGAAACAAAAAAAGGATGTTGTGTTCTTATCTGTTATAAATTTAAAAAATTGCGAGTATGTATTTAATTTTTTCTAAATATTTGGTAGACAATTTAACGCCATCTACTAATAATCATGTTCATGATACACGAAATTAAAAAGAGTGATGTTCAAAAATTATTCTTCATTTTCTGATTTTTGTAAATGAAAATCAGAGTAATAATTTCAAAGTATTTATATACAATTTCGTATTTAAAAAATATTTAGTTAACAAAAACAAAATAAAATGTAGAAAAACGTACCTACATACAATAAAACCGAATGTGCACTGTGGCGTATGCGCCTTTTGTTTGTTTCATAAAAGATCATTCATAAATATATTCAAAATAACATTGCTATATAAGCTCGAAAACGAGTACTATCTACATATAAATGAAAAACTGTCTTCCTGAAGTGGCACAAGGAAATCTAGGATATGAAGTTTGAACTAATCAATTTTAAATTAAGACAAAGAGGTTATTGCCTGAGAATCATTTTAAAAAAGACCTTATTTTAAAGAGTTTACAAATTCTAATATCATTTAAAATGTTTGAATAATGCGAGATGTGGCAATACCTGCTTTCGTCAGTAACCTCCCACTGAAGGTTCCACATTTAAACAGAAAAGACGAAATATGTAAGTGATTTGACGAATATTTTTTTCGTTCGGAGTAAGTTTAAGAAAGCCTAAATGTTCCTTATGACGCGAATCTATATGTCTTCTCGCTTTACTCACAAACCCTACAGGCCTTCCTTTAAGCTCAACAAATCTAACGTCTTTTATTAGGCATTTCGTTTATGGAGGATTAGGAACGAGTCTTTGTTTATATGACCACTCAAAAATTGCATCTAGATCCTAATTGATACAAGTGTTTTATTCACTTCTGTATAGCCAGTACAGAATTCAAGTGAATAAAACTATCTAACTCACTTTACATATGTACATATATCGACAGTACAACTGCTATTTATTTTTGCTGGCTTCTTTTTCCCCAGTAATCCCCAGAAAATTTTGCTGCGCTAGCTACCCAGCAGTGAATAAAACGCAGCGACTGTTAACACAGTTTTCTCAGCTTACCGTCGTCGTAGGCAAGCAAGATTAAAAACTACTAACAATTAACATTTTTAGCTTTAGCTATTTTTTCATCGTGTTTTCAAGTATATGAGTATTACAGGTAATAGAAATAAGCTCTTTCAATTCTAAACTTCTTCAATTTAACATCAACTCGTAAGAATTATAGTTCGTTTCTCTGTATATGGTCGTTATGTCATTTTATTTATTAGAATCATTTAACTTCGACATAAAACCTCAAACCATCGTCTTCTCATAATTTTATCAGAACACGAAAGGCAGAACATGAATGCATCCCAAGTTGACATTTATAGTCAGCCACATTTTATAAGTGTGCCCCTGTTATCTCTAATTTGTGGTGTGCCGGAAATCAATTCCGACATCATGATGACATTTAAACCAAACTAATGGTAGCAATTAAATGTCATCTATTTGATTTACATTGCCGAGTCAATTCATCGCAACATTCAATTTAGAAATGACTGTGATTCTATATAAATGGCGATAATGGTGCGAGGTGAGGGCGCGTTGGTGATGGTGTTGTGCGAAATTAATTTCGTTTAATGTAAATTTGGCCAAAAGCGCTAATTGTCCTATTCACCAAATTCACTTACTCTCAATAAAATTGGTCTATGTCGGAGCGACACGGTCGCGTCGGTCCCATCCCCATGACGAGGACAATGACTATAACGATTGACGACTTATTTTGCTAGGAATGGTTTTGTTTAATGAAAAGTTTTTGCGGTTTCGACACAACACACAAAAAAGTGTCAAATCGTAAGGATTGTGTCAGTGTGATCCAATCAACACCTGTTGTTGGCACTGCTCTGTCAGTTTGAGTTTCCTTAAGCAGATGCTGACGGTCGACGACTATACGACGATGGGTTAAAAGTTATTCCTACTCTGAAGAAATGGCCAAAACCAAGAATACGAAACCATGATGATGATGGCGGTGATGGTGATGATGATGATGATGGTATTTATGGAGTTCGGTTTGCCATGCGCACGTCATTGGCAAACCAAACATCACCATTGATGACGACTTCTGATGTGTTTACTTCCAGTTTCATCGATGGAGTCATCGTGTCCTTCCCTCTGTGGTAACACCTTCTTAGCTTGTTGACTTGGCATGGCATCAAGGATGAAGGGAACTGTTAAAGACAGAAGTACGGGCACATAAATTGCCAGTATTCCTCCTCTTGCATAACAATTCCGAATTTATTCACACACAGTTACGTACATTTAACCTCACTTATAAATATATTTATGAGTATGGACAGTTTGTATACAAGAATACCCAATGTACAGTTCCGGTCTTCTGGTCTTTTGGTCTTCTGATGGG
This sequence comes from Scaeva pyrastri, assembly GCA_905146935.1. NCBI lineage: Eukaryota > Metazoa > Arthropoda > Insecta > Diptera > Syrphidae > Scaeva > Scaeva pyrastri. The sequence goes on along the minus strand of LR989929.1, from coordinate 4,712,560 downwards.
GATCGACATGTTGATGGTCAACAAATGTAAGACATTGTCAACTCTGTTCAAGTTCGGTACAACAACCCTGTTGATTCATAAAACTACGTGGAAGTTAAGAGTTCCTTTTTCCTTTTTATTTTTGCTTGGCACTTTGGTGAAGAAGTCAAGTGTCTCATATTAAATTCGGTGAGTTGAAGAAAAAAAAAAATATGACATCATCATGCAGGCGGTATGGGAAGGTATACGACAGCTACTAAACCATAATTAAATTGGCAGAACGCATTCGGAAGACATTCGAAGGGCCCGAAAAGTGTTAAGTCGATTTGTTCGTATTTGTTTTTTTTTTCGGTTTTTTTTTATCTTCTTCTTTTTCTGGAGTCCTTCACCTAAATCGGAATTTAATTGTTTTGTTTTTTTCGTTTGTCAAAATTGGAGTGCAAATTCATGTTCTTGACCAATTAAAAGGGATACTTTAAGACTTTTGATTATCGGTTAATCTGACTATTGAAGCATATTTTTCGAATTTAAAAAACCAAGTGTTTTTAACAATTCAACAAAATGCCACCTGGGTTTGAAGTTTAAAGACAATTTTTAAGAATCAGGCAATTATTAAGAAGTCTAGTCACATCAGATCTACTTTGCTGGACAGACAAGTGAATTCTTCATTTTGTATGCAATCTATATGACTTGAAATAAGGAACATAAAAGCCTAATTATAAAATATTCATTTCTTGGAACCTTATTCATGAAAACCTATGAAGCAGACAGAAATAAGAACGCCACCTAATTCGAGTTTAATAGAAATGTTCTTACAAACAGAATTAATGATAACAACTGGATTTTGACAGTTGTGTTGTCTTACTTGCAATGAATGCATTCAGAGAGGAAAATATATATTTTTAAACGAAACAACTTGCTCGTTGACTTGATAAAGAAAAAGAAGGTATTAATATTAAAATTTTGAGAACAGAGGTAAATAGCTAAATCGAATGAAATTGCATAATTTCTTTGAAAGAAAATCGAATTTTTATTTACAAATTTATTCTAATACAGATTTTTAGTAAACAGATCAAAATTAAAAAGTAAAAACATTTTTTAGTAAATACAAATGTTTTTTAAACTGCTTAACTGATTTTTTGAACGAATTGATGCTAATTTTGACATTTTCTTCATGTGAGTGTCCACCGGTAATTGAGACGTTTCAAAACCAAAAAAAAAGAACAAGTTTTGAGATTAAAACTTAACTAATTTTAGTTGATTTTTATTTCAAGCACTGTTATCTGTTCAATTATAAAAAAAGATTTTTTTTTAAATAAAATTACTATCAAATATTTCCTTTTTTTTAGGTTACAAGCGATGTAAAAAAAGTTTATAAAACTGAACGCAAGCAAATGGCAGAATACAGTCAAGTAAAAACAATTGGGATTAGACTTGATTCAGCTTTTAAATTAACAGAATCAAAAGACATGTAAGAAATTTGTTTGACGTTTTCGGAAATTTTTTTTTTTTGTGGCTATTTTTTTAAAACATTCTTTTCTTATGGCGATTGGTCTTTAGGGTAATATTTGAAAACATATTTGACAGCTTTAATAGAAATCATGATTTTTTAAGTAAAAAGTCTCATTATCTTTTTTATTGTGATGCCAAAATCTCTTAAAATTCAAACTTTAAAGGTGATTGGGAAAATTCTGAGTGTAATTTTGGAGATCATTTTATGATAGTTTGAAAAATCAATGTTTTGGTCGCTGAATTTCTACCATAACTTTTCACATGGAAACTAGCTATAGTTGTCAAACGTTACCATTTTCTTGACGATTTTAATTATATCTGAATATGAAACAAAAATACATTTTGGCATCACCTAAAAAAATATAACGGTACAAAAAAGGGTTTTTGACAGTCCTGTAACTTTCACTTTTGACATGGTAAAACTTTGAAGTCTGTAATAAGAAAATAAATGCGATTAACATGTTACAGTATCAGAAGATATTAAGTCATTCAAGGTCTGTCGTGGATAGTTTAACTGGTAGGGGGGTTAATTTTAAAGGAAATAGTTATGAAGATTGGGCATTTAACATCCAAAAAATATGCATTACCTATTTATAGTGAAAGTGTCAAGCCTTAACTCATCAAATTAACCAACTTAGTAAAAAAAACTTAAATCACTTAGATAATCGAATAAAACTTCTGGCAATTTTTTTATTATGCAAATTTGTTCCCATCCTCAACCTCAATCGCTTACACGCTCTCGTCTATTTTCATCATCCTCTATGAAGCGTCCTTCACCCATTTACACCTAATATCCGCATCACAGCGCCCGTCGGTTTCACTTTTCCTCATCATCATCATCATCATCATCGTCGTCGTCGTAACTACCATCATGTAAATGTATGTACCATGACTATGTTCCCACTTTAGCCAACGTTACATGAACTAAACCGCTTTCTAGCCACCGACCGCATTGTTTGCAACAACTTCGTCTTCATGTCCAAGCAGCACGAGATGCACAAAGCCAGAACCAGAGTCAGAGCGACGCGACCGGCAGCGTGCCATGTGCCAGAAAAAACAGGTCAAGTATGCGGTGCACTGATGCACAGATGCACCACAGCCCACCGCATCGTCACCATTAGAGAACTAGACGATGACGATGACGACGACTACGACGACGACCGCAGCAGAAAACGCAGCAATAACAACAACAACTGTTACACGACAACGACGACCGACCGACCGACGACGACGACGACGACCAACAACGTCCTCGAGAGAGGAATTGAACATCAACTTGTTGGCTCCTAGTCACTAGTATACTACATGCCATCTGGTGGCAGCAGTAGCAAGATGCGGTGCGGTGCATTGGGAAGGCGGATTGGACTTCCCTCATGGGGATTCCCTATTCCGGACCGGAGTGGCTCTATTTGTGTTCTTTGTGTAGTTGGCGCTAAGCACGACGTTGACGACGATGACGATGACGATGTAGACGACGACTACGACGGCGAATGCATAGCACCCACTTTGCCGTTTCCTACTTTTCGCTTGCCGTCCCTCGACTACGTGAACATGAACGTGAACGTCAACGCCAACGATGCAAAGTGCTCCCTAGACCAGAAGGTGGCAGCAAAAAACGCCATCGCTTTGCCAGGCTTTTGTCCGCCTTGCTGCCTCAACTCGAATGCAACTCAACTACAAACTCGACTTCGTGCAGCGTACCTAAGTATGTCCTATACCTACGAGTATGCACATACATATGCACATACTTTCATGTATAGCTAAGCGCAGCGTGTGGCGTGTTAGCGACTAGCGAGCTCACATCAACATGAACGGCACTTTTCTATGAGTTATTCTTTTACAGTTTGTTTTGTAAACCCAGCACAGGATACGGGATCACGTGTGCAATGCGCTTTTTGAATGGAATCCGACTCCGGTTTGGGCGGGAGGTCTGGCTCTGGATTTGGGATGGGGGTACTATTCATAGGAGCCATCCGTCCCGGGCTCGTGCTTAGAGGAATAGTTGCGGCGGTGTTGTGGGTTCGGGCTCGGGGACTGCATCACATGAAGCTAGTTTCTGTTTCTGGTCTTTCGAATGGGGCGCGTGGCGGCGGCAGGCGAGCGAGCGGATAGATGGTGGCGCGGCGCTTGGCCAACAGATAGCGCTCTTTCTATGATGCAAAGTTGGGTCTCGTGGGTTGTTGTTGTTATTGTGGATGTTGTTTTGTTTCCGTTGGTGTGTTTTGTGTTTTGTTTGCCAACGCTAACGCTTACCCAACGGTAGGTAGTTGGGTTAGAGTTTGCAACCAAGCGCGCGCTCTTGTGGCGGGCTCTCGGGTGTTCCAGTTAAGTGTGCGGTTCACCGAGAGTGTCGGAAGTGTATTTTAGTCGAAAAACATTTATCTCCTAGTTGCATTGCATATACTCGTATTTGTTTATGCATGCAGTGGCACCCTTTTAATTGCCGCTTTGTGCCTCCAGTCGAGGAAATGGCAGTTGGTTTTATTTTAGTTCAAATGCCGTCGGAACTCGGAACTCGAAACTTGGCTTTGGCTCCTGTTTAGTTCCTGTGGAGATGGTGTGGCTGCATTGGTCAATATTGACATAGACACTAAATAGGAACCTCTATCTCTGCAACACGAACACGACAACGACAAACTATTCGCAAGTGTTTTGTATTTTGTTTGCATTATTCAGGATTCAGCTGCGCTGCATCGGCTTCCCTCCAGCGCCAGTGGCAGTAACAGTATCATCGGCAGCGGGGGCAGATTGTCATCCACTTGATGATCTTGACTTGAGTATTTAGGAGTCAACTCTATGCAACTACGAGTACATGTGGTTTCACTTTTTTCGCAGTTTTATTATTTTTTTTTTCTGTGATGTTGCATTGAAATTGCATCGGTTTTTTATTGCCCCGATATGCGGATAATAGCGGAGCTTGTGTGACAAAACCGGATTAATTTTATGGTCTGTCGTAATGCTTTTGAGAATTGCGCTTATATTGATGCCACTTCGCTTCGCTTCACTTCGCGCGTAGCGTCGCATCGGCATCGCTCTGCTGCAGCGCTGCTGGCCTTGTTGCAACAAATTACGGAGGTCATATTTTGGCAATGAGTTTTTATGAGTTTAAGAGCTTTTTTAGTTTCCAGATTAAAGCCTTGGGATTAGTTATAGATTTACTGGATTGCTTTTTTTTGTTGATTATATTTTTGTTGATTATGATTTTGTGGGAATTTTTTTTTTAAGATGCATCTTATCTCGAATGGCGGTTGGCGGTTCTAGTGAAGATCATTGATTTAATCTATGTGGCAGCATGAATTGATCGGAATTTTTTTTTCCAAGAAATTGAGGAGTGACTCACAAAAGACTAACACGTTTTGGAACGATAACGATGAATCTGCTTGATTGAGAAATGTAAATTACTAAGAATAAGATAAAAAACTTCAAGTTTGATGATGTTTAAATTAAAATAAAACTTTTCTTAGCACTCATCAAACAAGATCATTGAAGTTGAAGATCACTTTTGCTAAATTTTTAACAACATATCTTATTTTAAAAATTTAAATTAAAATATAAATTCAGTGAAGCAAAGCTCAACAAAGTTTGATTCTTATCACTAAGACAATAATTCAACGTCAGTCTATTGATCTTGACATGATAAAGAATAAAACGGAGGTCCTCATAATTATAGCAGCTGCTTAATATGTCAATCTAAGAAACTGCAATAAAAATGGTTGATATTTATAGTATCTACTAAATTGAGAAACTGGTCCATTTTACTCATAGCGCCAAAGTATTTCTCACTATAGATCGGAGGCAATACTTTTTCGAAAAATTATTTCATAATTTTGTTATATGAAAATCATTTCCAGAGAGTAAAAATGGTGTTCCACAAGTAAGCATTCATACTTTACAGATGATACCTATATTAGGTTTTGGAAGGTTGCAGTTTCGTTGATATCTAATAAATTCTTTATATAAAGGAGGAAACAGTCAGTTTTCAAAGTGATCGATGTAATATTAAAATTGAGGATCAGTTCAAAATTTGTTCCTTTTGATATGATAAGTTGATTTTGAGTTCCCTATGATTTGAATTCCTAATGAAACATGAATGGAAGAAAATATAGAAATAAGACACTTATAGTAAACCCTGAGGAAAAAAGAAGAGATCTACAGTCGATCGTAATCAAGATATTTTCGGGAATTTGAAATAATTCTGAAATTGAATAAAAGATTTAATGAAGCTTTTCTGTATAAATAAAGCGGTTACAAAATTTTAAGAACATAGGATCACTTAAATGTTTTTATAAGAAGATCGAGATTTGAAGATCATTTTGGTTTGTTCAAGGCTTTAAAGCCTTGTTAAAATACAATTTTCTTTTAAAAATATTCAAAAATAACTAAGCAAAAAAATAAAAGCTAACTTAAGCTAAAAATGATCTGATATCAAATTAGTTATTGTTGTAGTTTTTTGATAAATTTGTTTTTCAATTAATATCTTACTTCTTTTTAGTTCAGATATTTCGCCACTATAAGAAAGATTTTATTTAATCAAATTCAGGTAGTTCATAGTATTGACAATTGCCTGTTGATGGGAGCAGTGTTGCCATTTCAATTAAGAGGCGGGAAATTTAAACAAACCCGGGCTTATTGACCCGCCCTTTTATAAGTGAAGAATTTAATGACTAAGCTATTAAAGTTGTAGAATTTTTTTGTAATATGACAGTTAATAATTTGAAAACACTTCAAAACAACACAAAAGAAAAAAAAATGATTTTGTTAACAAACTAATTTTTATATATTTTTTTACAATAAAAATAAAATCATGCAATTTTTCAATAAGAAGAATGACAACAAAATTAGAACATGCTCTGATAAACTGATCTCAGTTGTTACATCGGTTGACATTTATTTGACAGATTTGTATGCATGCATTAGATTTTGTTTGATCTCGTTTCTTTTTCACTTTTAATCATGAGCTGACCGTACCTATACTTTACCGCAAACTTTGACAGCTCTCCTGTTTAAACAGCTGTCTAATTTATAACCAGTCAATATTAATGCTATTAAAATATTTCTGATCTCTTCAGAACTCTCGTAAATAATTATAAAATTTTTGATAACGCCGTGCGTATTTATATTCAATTTAATTGTTTGTGGGCATTTATTGAGTACATTTCAGAATTAGACAGCTCTTTAAGATTAAACATTCAAATTCAAAAACACTTCAAATTAAGTAACAAGTTCACTGAGGCTAGATAAACTGCACGATCGAGGAACGAAAATAAGTATAGTGTAGAAAATAAGCTCATCACTATCACAAAATGTCAACACTACTTTGACAGAAATAGTTATACCTACCATCGCAAAAGAATTAAATGCTGAATAATAAATACTTGAATAAAAACTTTAAACTAATATTTAAATATTTATTGTTTTGGTTATATAAATTATATGACACAGTTTTATTTTGACATTTTCAAAATAAATACCGATAACTAAACAATCATGATAGTTTGGCAATACCGTCTTAATAAGACCTAGGGTAAGCTTAGATTTGAGGTTAAATTGACAAAATACGCGTTTTGCGCGGGACAAATTGTAAAAACCATAACAAATGTCGAAAAAATAAATTTTATTAATTTCTAACTCAATTTTGGAAATACTTCTTCTTAAATCTAATTTTATCAATTTTATTGAGAGCTGTCAGATTACAACAAATACATTTTTCGTTAAGTTAGTTTAGTTACTGGCAATTAAAACTATTTTTTAAGGTTATTTAGAGTGAGGAGAGCAAAGAAATTGGAAGATATTTTATCTTCTTTTCTCCAATACTAATTTTGTGAGGAAACAGTTTAAAAAAATTAAAAAAACCTTAACAAAATGTAGAACAGTTGGTATTTCTAGCGGCCAAGTTTAAATTTATTGTCTCAAAAGGTGTAGGTATTTGAAAAACATTTACTATTCCAAAAGCGGACTCAACTTACAATAAAAAATGAATTGTTGTTAGTGAAAACTTACAATGATGTCAAAAATACAAATATGTTTTCGAATAATAAAAAAACCATTGTTTTTGAGTTTGAGATTGTGGCGCAGATTCAATATGTATAATAGTTATTACAATAGTGACAAGTTGCTAAAATATAACTGAAAAAGTGGAGTTTTCATTATTTGAAATACTAAAAACGGGTTCCTTAATTTCATTTGACATGTTGTCAAATACTTTATTAAATTAAATTCTGTACTTTAGCCTCAAAATTTGGTGGCAACCAAAAGCGATAATCTTTTAAACATATTTTACTGGCAAAATATTCATATTGTAAACTTGAACAAGAAATATCTTTATTAAAAAAAGAAGTTTTTGAAAATTTAAAATCAAAAATTTGAAATCTACTTGTTGCGTGTTTTCAAAAAGTGTTTCTAACTTAAGATAGCTTGTCATTATGAGTTGTCATACTTCTTTCAAAATTTCCTATCTAATCATTTTGATAAAGAAATTATTTTAAACTATCTGACAGTTTGACAAAATTACAGTAAGACAAAAAAATTGCAAAATTTGTTGACATGAAATTTTAGGTGTCAGAAATATGTGAATCGGTGGTTTGAGTTTCTTGTTTACTTCTTACTTTACTTTGTTTTTTCTTTGAGGGACATTTTTGAAAAGGAGAAACCTAGGAACCTTATGCCATGTGGGGAAATTATAGTCTTTTTTTTACTTTCTTAAACTTTTTTCTGAACGCGGCTTATGCGCAGTCTTAACATAAACAACAATATTGAACGAAAGACATCGAATCTTGAATGTGAAGACACACATTGTAAATAAACTCCATTTTATTTTGTATACGTACGGATAATAAAATTAAAACTAAAACACTCACCTTTCGATAAAATTTGGATTAATATTTAATGAGTTTTTCCACAAGTCCTTGTTTAGTTTGATTTTTTTGTTTGTTTTTTATTTTAATAAATATCCTGGCACATTTGTAATTTATTTTTTTTGTTTTTGATATTTTTCACCACCGAAAATCTAGTTTTTTGTTAATCTAAAAAAGAGAAACAATTTTAATTTAAAAAAATATCCACACTTGATGAAAATTAGAAACAAACTTTAAAAAAAAATCAAAGGACAATCAAAGTAAAATATGAAAATAAAAAGACAAAATTTAACTGAAAAATATTGAAAAATTACATTTCGCTGTTGTTGTTTTTTTTTTATTTTTTCTTATAACTGACAGAAATTATTTATAGTTTGAGATGTTTTATTGTTTAGATTTAATTTCAGATACTCTTTATTTCCACTCAGTATGTAGGTCAAAAACACTTAAAATATTTTTTCAAAATCAACTTGAAAAACTTCTGCAAAGTCCTTCGGGACAGTATCTTATTAATTTTTTTCCTTTTTATATTTATTTTTTTTTTCGTTGTAAGTTTTCACTATTTGTTTTTGGTTTTTATATTTTTTGAAAATATTTTCAAAAAAAAATGAAAATTTTTATTCACTTTTTCACATTTTTTATGATTTAGTTCGATTTTTTTAAAATAAATTTTCAAAGAATTATTCTGTGTAGGTTTTTTTAGTTAATGTTTAATTTGAGAAATATTTTTGCAAAATCTCCAGCAAAATTTTTGACAACGGATGGCAACTTCTGCACAAAACACGACCAATCCAAAAGCTTTCTGTTGTTCATCTAAACGGATCTGAACTATCCGAAAAATTATTTTACGGTCAAAGTTTTTCTGACGTTGCTGATGATGCGTTGTCGGTGGTGCGAATGCGAGGTGCGGAGCAGCCAAGGGAAGGCATAGGTAGGTATGTATTTTTTTTATATTTTTTTTTTTTTGGTTTAATGTGCTACTAGCTATACCTACTGCCGATGTTGCTGTTGCTGTTGATGATAACGATGCGATGCGGAGTGTTGGAGGACCAGCAATGCACATTCTATGTGTGTTGTGTGCTGTTGCAAGTTGCTTTTGGTAATTTTTCCAAAATTCTTCGTCGTTTTTTTTTTTGTTTTGTTTTACATTTTGTTTGTCAATGTTCTCGGCTACTTTAAATGTATATTTACTCGCTGCTTATAGTATTACACACTCACATTGGAGCTCCGACCGAATAAAGGAAAAAATACAACCAACAACATAAAACTACACGGTTTGAGTTTGTCCTCCTCTCTATCGACGACGACGACGACGACGGTGAAGAAGACGAGGTACGAAAAATCAGCCCAAAAAAAAAAAAAAACAGAAAAAAAATCAACTTCAATACAGAAAATAATCCAAATTGGGAGAGAAAAAAAAAAAGTATTATGAACAAGGAAGAACACAACAGCGCAAAAAGGATCAACATTAAACCCTATAAAAATGCAATGCCACAGTCCGAAAGATGCAGCTCCGCTCACACACAGGTACACGCCATTCTCCACACTAACTTCGAATATTGAGCCACACACTACCACCATCCTCGCTCGCTCACTCGCTTGCTCGCGCTAAGGGAAGCGGCACGACACGGCGCGGTGGGGTAAGGGAGAAGGGGTGTCGTTATTTGATGCAATATTGCAATGGTATGGGAAGGCCCATTATAGGCATGTATTTTGACCGAAAACGACCGTCATCATCATCGTCAGACCACTACAAGTTTAGTGTAATAAATAAAAATTTTGTTCCAAAAAAAAAAAAAACAAAACAAAAAAAAAAAACGAAAAGATGGAGCAAATGTGTGTGCAAAAAAAACTGAAAAAATCCACTGTCAGCGGGAGGGACCGAAGGGCCGAAGAGGGAGGCCGGTTAGAAGAGCGAGCCTATCGTTTCCCAAACACGGAACAACGATATCCAAGCTTCTGAGTGTGTGCAAATAAACGAGAGAAAAAATGCACACACGAAAAAAGAAATGCAATAAAAATAAAATTCAAAAACAAAACAAAAAAATGAAAAAAAAAAAAACGAAAACATAAAAATTGCCGAATAAATAAAAATTCTGGTAGTGCGTGTGCAAGTGTATGCGTGCCACTACAGTGCAGTGGCCAAAATTTGCCTCTAAAATGTGCGGCTCCCCTTCTTCGCCATTCCGTTGTCATCGCCCTCTAGCTGTGGCCATTGCACAAATAAAATGTGTGAGCGGAAAATAAAAATTCTTGTGCGCGAGATAAAAAACCCCAATCAACCCCAATTCCCCAAATAAAAAAAATTAAAAAAAAAAACACAAAAAAGTACACAAAATTGCAAAAAATCGAAAAAATAGAACAAAAATCAGGCGAATTATATCCTGGATATGGCCGCCTAACACACGCATAACATGTAGGATAACAATTTTTATATTTTTCCACAGAGCCTCCCCTTTGCATGTGCACTGTGTAGTGTGTAGTGTGCAGTGTGCAGTGCATTCTCGCACTGAAATGCAATCTGATTCACCACCCCCGCCTCATTCCCCTCTCGATGCACCGTCAAATTGCAACAACACTCATTATGTGAGCATCCAGCAGCAGCACCAACACTCGAAAGTGCACTCACGCTCACGCACACATCATTTAGCCCAGTCAATAATAATAAGCCCCGTAAAACGCAGCAACAGAATCACAAAAACAAAAAAACAAAAAAGGAAAAAAAAAAAACAAAAAAGGTTCGTCCAAAACTTGGCAAAAGAAAATAAACTAAAAAAGTTCCAATTTGCTTTTTTAAACACATTGACATTGAATGCGCCCACAGGAGTTTAAAAAAAAAAACAAAACAAAAAAAAAATCCAAAAAAGGATCAAAAAAGGAGCGCGAGAGAGGAAGGTTGAAGTCGCTATCGATATAGAAGAGTAGGCCTATCGGTTGGAGCGACCACCACCGTGCGATGCACCGCCGCGCCGCCGATGGATAGAGATTGGAAATGCGATACCACCCTGCGCATCCCCAATGCTCGAAATCAACCCCAAAACAACAGAAAAGGGTTGACATGTGTGTAAGAATAGAGGAGGAAAATAAAAAGGCAGAACCGAACCCGGCGGGATGGGGTCCGAAAAATAAAAATAGACCAAGTTTAACGAGAGGAGCCATCAAAACAAACTAAAGCTACGCACACACACTCTTTTTGGCTCCACTTTGATGTTGCATTTAGGGGTGATGTTGGAGGGCCATGGCATGGCAGGGGGACCATGTTGTGTTGGACATGACTCGGAGGAGGGTGGTTGCCAAAATATCTACGACAAGATAATAATGATACGACTACACCAGGCACAAAGCAGCACAGGCACACATCGTGACGCACAATCGGTCGTACGCGCTGGACGGTCCGGCCGGTCGGTCGGTGGGTGGGTGAGTGAGTGTGGCAGTGGTCCGCTCTCGTCCGGTTCGGTTCATTTCGGTCCGGCTCCATGCCAGTGGACAGTGGACAGATGGACAAACTGACGATCGTTATTCATAGGGAGTTGTGTGTTTTCCCGAATTCGTTCGAGGAAGATTACGTCTGCGGAAAGGCAGCGGAAGGCGGCCGGCGGTGATGGGGTAGTTTGTGTAGCATAAAAGTAAAAGAAAAAGGTCCCAAAAAAAACCTTACACAAGCACCACACACGTTACAACAATATACGCAGTTACGGGAACAATTTGTATGTGCATTCTGTTAATGTAATATTAAAAAATTGTTGATGCATATATGCGCGCAAAATGGAGGTGCTTTTCGGGGGGTAGGCATTAGTATAGTATGATGGGCCAGGGGGTTTTGTTTCCACAAAATAGGGCCGAACATGAAAGGGTATAAGGTTTGCATACTACGGGGGGAGCGATATACTTGCAACATAAAAATAAGCCAAACAAAAATACACACATAACTTGTCCGTTTGTCATTATGGTTGCCGTGTGTTTTTTGTTTGTGTCCTTCGTACATATATTTTCACGTGAACGTCGTCGATACAAGGCAACGAATGTGCGTGGAGGTGGGTTGGGATTCAGGATGTGTCAATTTGGTCCGGTAAAGTATATGGTATGGGATGGCAGGGCTAAACCGACTTCAACTTCAGTTTGAATTCGAAAGGCTAAAAATGGTCGAGCTTGAGCCAGGATCTTTTTTTTTTAAATAACTTCATACAGAGTATCTATCAATTTCAGAGTATTGACTTAAAAGTCATTTTTGTCATTTTTCCTTTCCAGAATGACAAATGCTGATAAAACGTTGAGATTCTAAGGTTACCTGCACACGAAAAGTCTCCTTACTGTCATCAAAGATTATCACGCTTGATTTCAATTCATTTACTCCCAATGATGTCGCTGATGGCGAAAAATACATCAATGTTCGTCAACTCCGCCGCTGCGCTGGCAGAAGTTCAAGTATTTTTTACTTTCTGTTTTATAAATTACCTAAATTGATGAAATTAATCAAAAAATTTCACTATTTTTACTTATACCTACTAAAAACAGTCGCTGGCTAAAATAATTAACATTACACTCTTTGGCCTATAATTCAGTCAATATGAACTATACTCAGTGACGTAACAAGGATATTTGGCTCCAGGGGCAAAACTATAATTTATATTCTAGCGTTTTCTTTATATCGTCGTCTTTAAGGTGACAAAATTTTGATTAAAGTATTTTTGTAAATCAAATTATTAAAATAGTTGTTTTAATACTTTAGACTTAACATCGGGATGACCATCCATCAAAATTTTACTAAAAATGATTGAATAGGAATATAGTGTTAGATGATAAAAAGAGACGGAGATATTGCCGGTACAGACAAGAAAGAATATATATGAATTTGGACCAAAGGTCTAAGCATGTGATAAATACTGTTAAGACATCTTTAAAAACAGTGAAAGTAGCTTTGTTCATTAAAAGAATACTGTGTTTTGAACAATAGACCTATTTAATTTGATAAAATTACACTGGTGAAATACAAAAACCATTTAAACAAATAGACCGAGAGTTCATATACCAAATTTAGGGCAGTGAAAAATAACCAATGAGTCGATGTTAAATTTTGGGAAATTTGTTTGGGTAATGCCCCCGCCCTGATTACAAAAAGATGTCAGAGAAAAGTTCTTGGCGCCCTGTTTATGTTTTTTTTTTTAAACTGCGAATTGCTTTAAATTTTAATTGCTTACGAGAAGGCAAGATCACTTCTGTTATTAATTTTTAAAAATGTTTGCTTTTAAAAAAATTAATTTTCCATGCAAATAAAAATTGATGGTCCTTTACAAATAAAACAAAAAAATTGGAACTTAAAAAAAATGTATATTCATTCGTTTATCCAAAGTTTCATGACTGTGCTAAATTTAATTTGATTTCAAATATACAAGTTAAATTTTATACAAATTTAAATTTGTTGAAATTAAAAAAAATTGAAAACAAAAGATACAATTTATTTCAACCATAAAATTGACTCTATTTAAAAAAAAATGAATAAAATTAAAAAAAAACTACAAAAGTCATGTTTAACTTTTTAAAATTTCAAAAAGAATATTTTTCGGTACAGAAAACTGTAGATATTACATCTAAGTTATTTTGTTGGCTGTCTTAACATGGGATTAATTAATTTTTTCTTAAATTTACATAATTCACTTTTTTAGTTTTTTTTAACAAAAGTAAGGTATGTAATTTTAAAAATTAATAATTAAAAAAATTCTTGGTACATATTAAAAATAACCTCTTAAGGGGAAATAAATAAGTATTTGCTTCAAAATTTGTAAAAAAAAGTCAAAAAATCAGTATCATGTGAAAAATGTTCAATATTAAATATTTTTTATTTATTCAAAGCCTAAATTTTATAATTTAATTTATATAATTTTTAAGATTTATGAAAACATTTCGATTTTTTGCTTGTAACTGTTAAATTGTCCGTTTAATTGAATCCATATTTTTTTTTTATAAAAGTTAAGAATTTTATTTTTAAAATTATTATTCAATATTAAAAAAAAAAATATCGGGCATTTTTTGTGAAGATAATTAAGAATATTTTAGTCAATGAAATTTTCGGAAGAATAATTTGGAATATCATAAACAAAAATCATCAAAATTAGAAAACAAGTTGTTTTACAAAAATGAATAGTATTTTAAAATAATTTTTAGATTAAAGTTTTCTTTAAAATATTTATATAGTTATTTTTCAATTTTATTTGGAGACCCAAACAAATTTGAAACCTTTTTTTTTACAAACTTCCTGATAAAATGAAATAAAAACTTAGTTCACTTTTATAATTAGTGTCAAAATTTATTTTTTATTGGTAAAACCCAGTAGAGAAATAGTTGTTAAATTAAAAATCAAATGTGTTCCAATTCAAAATCAAATGTTTACTACTAATATTTAAGTTAAAGAACTTTTAAACATTTTGTAAAAATAAATTAGACATTTAAGCAAGTATTTTACATTACATTAGTTTTGTGTCTTTTTTTTAAATGTTCTTCAGGAATTTATTTTATTTAATCTAAACAACAAAGTTCCAATTTTTTTTTGTACCAAATTTTAAGTGGCAGCACTGAATACTGTGAATTTAAGGAATTTCTTGTAACAAATGCCATTACATTTTGTCAGAATAAAAGTGGGCAAAGATTTGTCTCAAAAAATTTGAAAAACTGGCTACTGTACATTACCGCTGAATAAGGTATCAATAATTTTGTAGATTCAAATTTATCAGATTTAGTGTTTTTTTTTTTAGAATAAAAGTTGTTTGACATTGTTTTTTATCACTGATTTAAAGTATTGTGAACTGCTGAATTGAAATATTTTTCGGCTGCTGAACTAGAATCCACCATCAATATAAGTATTTATACAGTGAATATGAAATGAAAATTTGACATTTAAAAGCTGATTTTGATGGCGCCCAATGTGCGACACCAATGGTTTTGCTTGCCTTTTGGAGATTTTTTGAATTCTTTTTCTTAAATACTAGAATCATCTATAAATACATATGGATAGCTTATTAGATACTTAGTATTTTTCAAATTCAGAACCCGCACTCAACCAAGCCTGGCATTTAATTAAAGGCTTGTATTGCGTATGGCTTGAGAGTTTTTAATTAAAATTGCATTGTGAATTTAATAGAAAATCAATTGCTATTGAAGTGAGTTAATATGAACATAAAGGGATGATGATAGGTGGAAGTGTCATGCCCCATACACTACACACATACCTAAGCAAAAAATAAAAATAGAAAAAATAATAAAAAAAAAAAATACAAAAAAAAAAACTTATTATAGAACATCCTCTTTTTGGGTTGGAGCTGCATCTCCCCATAAAAAGCCACATCCTAACACACTCCTATTCGCCAGTGAAACTTTTTTCCTGAAACGATTCGGCTATTTAACTCGTGCTTTTTAGATGTGGCTACCTTCCCCCTCCACTACCACCACCTCCGCCTACCCACCCCCCCTGCACTCACTCAATTGTCCGTATAGTGTTGCTCACCGAAGTCTCCTATGTAATAGGGTTGATTTTTATCCCGTGAAAAATTAAAAACGCATATATAAATAAATTTAACAAAAATAAAATAAAAATAAAAATATGTAGTATGGAAAAAGTTAAAAAATAAAACAAAATAAAAATAAATACAAAAAAAAAAAAGAAACAAAACAAAACAAAAAAGTGTAGAAAAATAAATATTTTTTTGTAGAACTCTTCTCTCCAATGTGCGTACATTGAAAAACATTAAACTGGAGGGATGTTCTTTTTTCGTGCGGCACTGCCAAATGTGTAAACCCTACCCCCGATCTATTAATTTTTTATTTTAATATTTTTTTTTTGTTTATTTTTATATTTTTTTGTATTTTTTTCTCCTGCGGAAATAATTTCAGTGAACAGTTTTTATTTTTTGTAATTTTTTTTTAGTATGTGCATATTTTTTTTTAGTTTTCTTTTTGTTTTAACATCGATGGCTGCGCGTTGATGGAGAATGAGGAGTTGGATGGGTGGTCAAACTGTGGGGAGGGGGGTATAATTTTAATGCAAGTGCATACGCATTAGTAGAAAAAAAGTATACTCAGCACAAGTAGTGGAAAAAGGATGCAGTACACTGAGAGAAATGTTTTTTGACTTTGAAAAACCATTTTTTGATATCCATTCAAAATATTCCATTTCAAAAGTCAATTGGATTTTATAATAAATCGGAGAAAAAAATAAACAAATTATTATCAAAAATAAATTATTCTGTTTGTCATTTAATTTTTTTCTAGGACTAGGTGCAGAATTTTGGGATGAATTGGAAGGCATGATCAATATCAAGGACACTCTTAATTTGCTCCAGATCACCTAACATAAGGATTTAACATCCCAATTGAGTTCAATCTCGGTTGGAGATGCCAAGAAGATATTAACATTGGACTCACAAGGAAATGGCCCACTTTAAAAATAAGCCCAATTCTATAATTGTAATTATGGAAACTTAGATAAAAGTTGGCTGATTAAACCATCATTTTGTTTTCCAATACCCTTTCTGATAGTCCCAATAACCACCAAAAAATTAATAAATAACCTATTGCATATTTTTACCGTGTACAAGAAAGCAGTCACACATTCGACACTGTCCAGGAGTTAAATTGGTACTGTTCATCGTGATGAGGGGGTGGTTTTGAATCCGCCATAACATGTGCATGTAGTGTGAGCCTGGTATCCCCGTGGAAAAACTAAAAAACGAAGAACATGTCAACACGTTTAAAAGTGCATGCAAAAAGTAAAATAAAAAAATAAAAAATAAAATAAAATAAAACAAAACAAAATAAAAAAAAATCCAAAAAAAAGCAAAACACAAAATCACCCCAACCACCATCGCTGCATCCATCGCGCCGTATTGCTGCGCTTTGGTGGGTTTTGCTGTGAGAGATACCACGACGAGGACGAAGTGCAAGGACGAGTTTAACGGGAAAAATCGCGTACACTGACGGTCGTTGGTCGTTTGGATTTTTATTTTCGTGCGTGTAGTACCATCACCAATTTATCTAGCGCTCCTTGTTTTGCATCCACTCTCGCCAAAGACACACACACACGCGTGTCCCTGTGCAGTGCCAGTGAGTGCGATAGTGGGCCACATGCCCAATCATCGATGAATGCATTAGAGAAGGATATAAAAATGTTGGACTTTTTTTCGCGAAATGTTCGCATGTAAAAGTTTTTCTTGTGTTGTGTTTTGAATTTTTATTTTTACTTTTTAGTTTTTTTTTGTTTTGTGTTTTTTTTTTGCCTCTCTCCTAGCAGCGAATGGGAGGCTCTGGAGAGCGGGCGAAGTCCTTGTGTGTTTTGTTTTTGGTTTTATTGCAATCCCGCCGATAATGTGATATTCGAAATTCGTATTAGCGGTAGCTGGAAGGCAATCCTGCCGCTGCTGTTGCTGTTGATGCTGATGCTGGTGTTTTTGCTTTTGCTATACGCAGACCCACGCGCCCTGCTCATCGCATCGCCATCGCATCGGCATCCCACTCCTTCCGGTTGGTGGCGCAGTTGTCTATGGCATAGTGTGTGAGATGCACTTTTGTGGGCAGCTATTGTGCCGGAGTGTGATGCGTGAATGGGGCTGTGTGTGTGAGTTTGGCTCTCCCATTCTTCTCGAGTGCCATGCCAAAGTGAGTGTCCTGTGAGAGTCCTTTTTGCTATACCTATTCGTATACCTATGCATGGCTTCCAAGTCCGTCGACCATCATAACGACTACGACTACGACAACGACGACGACGACGACGACGACGACGGCAACGATCATGATGATGGGTTTGGCCGAGTTTTGCGAGTTTAAGTGCATAGCACAGTGAGAGCCCGGGTGCAGCTGGGGCTACCATTTTAGTTGACTTCGTTTACTTTTCTTTTTTTTTTTTTGAATTTTATTTGTATCGCTTATACTGGTATTTGAAGGACTCTCGTAGGTTTGAGGTGAATTAATTTCTCCCACATGCTGCTTATTTCTGCAGATTCCTGCGATGATGTTGCTGCTGATGATGGCCGGGCTACTTTCTTTTTGGTCGATTTTTTGTTCTTCCGAAGTGGGAGAAATTAAATTACGTATTTGTATGGGATAGGGAGGGATGCTTGATGATGGGGTGGTTGCGGATCCAAAGATTTTTTTTTGTATTTGTTGTTAATGTTTGTGTAGACTTATTCCATGGATTTATTATGTCTATTGATCCATAAAAATAGGATGTGAATGTTAATTAGGGGATGAAGTGCAATATTTGAGCTTGATCGAGCATACCGAACCAGGACCTAGGAACAAGTCATAGCATAATATAGAAGATAAGATAATTTGCCGTGTTAGTGTTGGTTTTTGATTATAAAATATATTTTTTGATGAAGTGGCCATCATCAATCTATCTGATCATTTGAACCGGATGGGATGATGAAATTTATTCAAAAAAAAAGCTATTTCTTTAGTTGCAATTTTTACAAGGACTGGAGTAAATATTTTTGTTTAACATTAACATCGCGATTAATCAATCAAGTTTTACGTACAAGTCAAGTGGCGTACTAATTCGAATGATCATTAAGTCACGGCTAAGTGATTCTTTTAATTATTAAATAATAATTTTATTTATAATTCTTTGAAAAATTGTGTTAGCACAAGTGTGCATCTGCATAGTATGAGTATAATGTATCTCTTAATTACTTACCTACTTGTAGTTTGAAATAACTTCAATATTACTGAGCTAGTTAAATAGACACTTTGTATTGGGAAATATACTTTTATCAATTCGACTTCTGAGCTACTTGATAGTATAACCTATTTGAGTAACTTCGTAAGATCTGAAATAGCTTTGCTTTCTACAAAACACCTGCCATTTTCCAATATCTTTACTAATACTTTTATAATTGAATTTAGTGCATAAATCAGGCTTCATTGGACCAAAGGCAACACCCACGTTGACTTTGAGATGAGAAATTGTAGTTCGAGGTTTGTTTGAATAAAACTGGCACTCACAAGGAAAAGTCTTCCAGGACAAATCGAACGATTTGACGAATTTTGACCACAAGAGTTCTGCGAAAAGCTGAGTTCTAATGAAGATCGTAATATCGATGGTTCTTATTCTTCTGATTCTGTAAGATTAGCTGTGATTTTAATCTTTTGTTTCATCATCAATCAAAGTTATTAATTAGTGTGGAAGTTAGAAGAAGAATAATATATTTCGGTACACTTGGGCGTATACGCACTTTTTATTTTATTGAATGTCTACTACCATTCCTCTATTTTGGTTTTTGGACTTTACAGACTTTTCTGAATCATTGTATCGTAATTCGAGAAATATGTACTTAATAACTACCACAATTCAAATGTCTTTCGATCAAATTCCAAGAAAAATACACAATGTTTAAGAAAAAAAAGAAAATTTAATTCTTTAACTCACGATCCACAAATCAATGCCCAAACTTGAAATTTTCTCTTGAAAAGAAAAACTCTCCAACTACCACACGCACACCACATAAGGTGCGTCCTTTTAAAGTTCTATTGTAAATTATTTGACCATTTTCCGAATAAATAACGGCTTTGCGTACCATGTTTGGTTTATTATCCGCAAAGCAATAAGATTGCCCGTTACAATTGCTTATATTTCATCCCAAGCATCCAATTACAACTTCACTCCCTCGTTCGTCCTTTGTAACCCCCAACAAAAAAAAAAGGTAGAAAAATTAGGCCCTGGTAATAGAAAGTGCTCAACTTCAGCCATAACCACCAAATCAACAACCATCATCAGGCGGTACGGTATAGTATACCGTCTACCTAACCTTACCTACACTATAAAAACCATCTCGTCCGAATTGGCCAACACACAATTGGTTGGCAACATCTCTGCCTTTGGGCCATATCGCTAATTTATTGCATTCTTTAGTGCGGCTTATGAAGTGCGTAATGTGAAATCACAAATTAAATTCGCATCATTGCGGGAATGAATGACCACACCGCAAAACGGGACTATCAGCCCGGCTACCGCATCATAAGAAAACGAATCTCGTGTCTTATGATGACATGACGGCGGCGGGCGGTGGCGGTGGTAGTGGCCGAATGTGCGAACTGTGAACGGTCTTCTCGGGCGGCGGCAACGGGCGGCAGTATTCGGACGGACTCGGTATGGTGGCAAAACGACATCGATGTCAATTACGGTCGTAAAATTAAAATAATTTCTGTTTTCATTTTTTCTTCGTCGCGTCGTCGTCTTCGAGAATTTCTTCTGTTCCACATAAACCGAAACTTACAGAAGATGGTCCAGCAATTTTAACATTTCCCCACGGTACTCGTGGTTGTGGTGTTGAAGGCGAGTATCTTATTCTTCCCGGTCGGTCTCTGGTGTTTCTTTGACTCGCACCTTCTTAATGGGAAGCCATCAGCTCAGCTCGAGCAACAATTCCGGGGAATGCCGCATCACACCGCCGCCGCAGCCGTCTTCATCATCCATGGAATCACTCAGGGTCGGGGTTGAAATTTGGGATTGTTACTGAAATAAGATACAAACAAACGAAAGAAAGAAAAAAAAAACCAACTGCCAATTTGAGGGCTTTACTCATCACGCTTGTTCGCGGGCAAGTGTTACATCTGCTCGATGGTGCTTAGGCCAGGGCTAAGAAAAGGAAGCCAGATAGTGCGAATAAAATAAAGCAAAAGTGTCTTCTCCTTCAATTTATATGGCAGCTCTAAGCTTAACGCCGCCGCTGATAAGGCAGAGTTGCCATATGGTCAATAATAATGAAAGTAATAGTTTTGTTCTGGTTGTTTTTTTTTATACAATGTTCAATAAAATTATTGTTAATCCGCAAGAACTATTTTCTGAAATTAATAAAAACATACAATTTACCCGCATAAATAATAATTTCTAAAAGTCAAATTACTTAAATTGAAGAAAATAATAAAATTCTGATTTAAGTAATTCAAAAAATTAATAAGAAAATGATTTGGAAATCAGGTGACAAGTCTTGAGGAGCTAGTAAAAATCTGTAGATTTCATAATCGTTTTCGCTGAGGAATATAAAATGTTCTGAGGCTTCTCATTTTAGAAAAAGAAATAGTTTCAAAAGAAATTACTGTAGTCAAAACTTACAGAAGAACAACAATTCAATTCTTCCACTACGAAAATAAGAACAAAAAATGTTACACATACGCCACAGTCAACATATGTTATTTGAATGACTAGGCTTAGAATTTTGTTTAACAATTAGTAGCAATGGATATAGCTTTTGTTTTCTTAAAATGTTTCTATAGTTTTAAGCTATAAAAATAATTAATGTATTGTTCATTACCTTTTTTCTTTTATTGACATTTTTTTGAAAATTAGAATGTTGTTTAATTTTTTTGAAACAATTGTATCAACACTTAACATTCTGAATTCTATAATCCTGTATGTATAAAATTTGCTTAGTGAGACAAGGTAAAATATCTTAAGTTCACATAAGATAATATTTTTTATTCAGTTTAACTGGAATCGAAAAAAAAATGTATCAATTCGGAAATTGATAAAAGATATTCATTTATATTTTCCTGTCAATAATGTAATGTTTTGTTTGTAATGTTTTGACTAAATTGATGGCATAATAGTCAAACATTTTAAGTTTATGTATACCTACATTAACAACTAAACTGAAATAATAACTGAATGCATCTTAATCAGTTTATTAGCAATACTTTTCCGCCATAAATAATATCAAAGTGTCATGTGGTGCTTAAATTATAGCAGCTATCTACTTTGTGATTTTACCATTAGTACAATTTTTAGAAATTCAACTATTCTTAAATACATAGTTTATAATAAGAAATGGGTGCTTTTTAAATAATTTAGTATCATAGTTAAATTAGTCAAACATCAAACTAAAATTATTCGTTAATTCGTTGTTTATTTTACAAATAAATTCCAAAAAGTTTCAAAACTATTTTAAAGCAAACGCATGGAAGAACTGCAATCTATGAGCATCACCACTACAAGCAAAAATTACAGTCATTTATTGACCGGCATTCAATTAAGAAAGTTAGGAAAGTCAGAATATACACTAACACCTACATAGTTTTATTTATAAAATGGTTATAGCGACTGATTAAACTATCTTATGCGTGAATTTTTTATTATTATACTTGAAGAATTGAGACGAAGTAAGTTTCATTTCATCATCATCAATATCATCATCGGCTCGACAACCGGGATAATGTTTTGGCTTTTTTTTACAAGTCTCTCCATTTATCCCGATCATGAGCCGAAATCCTGCTCTACGTGGCCATCCCCCAGCGCAGCGTAAGCAAAGCATACCACGATATCTCCTACCATAAAATGTACTACAAAGAACTTTCCGAGCTGGTTCCTCTTGGTGAACATCCCACCGGAGTCTAGCAAGCTTAATTTTTTTACGATATCTGCTTCGAGGTAGATACAGTTCACGATCATGATTGAAGTGTCTTCGAAAGTGTCCTTCCTCACATACGGACCCAACAGTTCTCCTTATAAGTATTTCCTATCGAACGCGCCTAAGAGGTCGGAGTCGGAGTGCCTTTTACCAAGCACCAGGTCTCGGATCCATATGTAAGTAGTGGCAGCACTATAATCCTGTACAACATCTGTTTAGAGGTTACGTCAAGGTTTCTAAATTTAAATAGTTTTGATAGACTTTAGTAGGCTCTGTTGACTTTTAGCAGCTGCCCGCGGATTTATTCTTCTATGTTGTTATCGACTGCTAAGATTATTGACCGAAGGTATTTGAAGATTGCATTTGACCTTTGTTCAAAATAAAAACCGAATATCGAAATATCAATTTTAGAATTTACAAAAATCAATGTTTCTTTTGTAACCACTAAATTTATTTTACTAATCACGCTTTGCGAATTATAACTAGGATCAGCTTCTTTCATTTTGAATAGCCCGCTAATTGGTCAGCTGCCACTTTTGAAGCTGTCATTCATTTGACATTCGACAAGTCAAGCGACGCCATTGCTAAAAGTGGAACAATGTATTGAAATTGTTGAAATTCACTACAAACATGGTGAACATTTTACAGTCGTCGTAATTTGTAAAACTAAAGCACTTTTAGAACATCTTCAAGTACCTTCTTGGATGGCACTAGTAACTTGTGGAAAAATTTGAGCTTTTGAGACAAGAATCAAAACCGTGAACGGCATTTAAGAACAACTGATAATATTGCTGCTGCTGCAGTTCGTAGTGTAGACGACGACCCAGTTTTATCGATTCCTTTTCGATCTTTGTAATTAGGAATTCCTTAATTAGACGGTATTTTGCATAAAGGCTTTGAAAGTTTATTCAACTCAAGAACTCTATCGGGTCGATCATAAGCAACCTTTGTCGCCGCTTCGCTGATTAAGTTATATTGAAATGCATCCAAATGATCAAAAAATCGTCTAGGGTCATTTTCACATCGGAGGCCATGTTAATAAGAAGAACTGCCGCATTCGGAATTAGGAAAATCCAAGAAAGATGGTTAAAATTAAAAGGCATCTGCATTATCAACGTGTCACTGATTGGAACTTGCGAATTAATTGGACTTACTTATTTAAAAATGAGCCTGGTCCAACTAAACCGCTGATTAGATTGTGCTCCAGATCTACGATTAATGATTTATTATATATGTACATAAATGGCCAGAATTGGAAGATATTAATGTGGATGACGTTTATGAAAGAACAGTTTCCTGAACGTGTTATTTCTTGAAGATGTAATCACAATAAGCCATCGAGATCTTGTGATTTTACACCATTAGGCTTTTTACTTATGGAACCACGTGATGGAAGACAAGAGTTAAGCCGATGATGCACAATCGATTAAAGGCCTTAGAAATAGAATTCGTGAAATTATCGAGGACATAACGTCAGCTGCAAGTGTTCAAACAGGTGCTGAAAAATTTTCCTTAACGGATATCTTGCTGCAACCGTAATATTGGCGACCAAATGGCTAATATAGTTTTTCATTGTCAATCACTCTTTCATGCACAATTTTAGACCTTTTGAGTTTCGTGAACTTATAACTAGTAGCTGTGTTTTATTCACCGCTGTGTAGCTAGCGCAGCAAAATAACCCACCGCAAACAACAATAATTTGATTGCTGGCGAAAATGAAGACAGCAAAAAGAATGGCAGCTGCGCTAGGCGATATATGTATGTAAAGTGAGTTTGATCGTTTTATTCACTTGAATGCTGCACTAGCTATACAGCAGCGAATAAAACACAACTAGTGTCACTTAAGCCACCTTGAATTGTGAAGGGTTTTCATTCGATAAAGTTTTTCATTTAATCTAAAACGACAAACTTCTTCATCAAATACTCAGTGGTTTAAGGTTGGAAGATTTTTTAATTCTTCCCTGTTTCCAGACCTCTTTTGAGACAGATTAGTCTTGCCGTCGGCAACTCTGAAACCAAACAACTCATTTCTCGATGGAAGATGGTGACGATTGAAGGCGAAAGGGCTGTCTTGAGAATAAAATGAGCAAACAAAACTTATAACCAGGTCTCGTCTTGGTGCTGGTGGAGTGCTCCAGCAGCAGGGCTTCTTAAGCAAAACGTTATAGTGACGAACTACACGGTGGCGACTCCGACGGTAGTGGAGGGGCGTTGGAGTGTCGTTATCGTTATCGTCATCGTCATCATTGTTATATTTGCGGTGTGCGGCAATGAGTTGCGTAACATCTCGATTGCCTTGGATTTGATTGCCCGTCCGTCCATCCATCCAACCACCGTGCGTCGTCGTCGTCATCGTCCGTCCGGTTGGCGTATTAATTTTTGTTTTGCGCGCTTCCCTCCTCGATACTCGTACCTTCACCACGACCGCAGGTGATTTGTAGCGACGACGACGGCGACAACGTGCGTTTGATGCATACTCAAGTAGGGATGATAACATAATTTCAATGCGAGCACCTCGCTCGATTGTTATTATTTGTTGTTTTTGTAATTTTTGAATTTTTGAATAATTTTCGATTTTTTTACTTTTTTCTTTTTTCGTCATCCAAATCCGCAACAAAAGAGGAGAAATCTGAAAGTGAGTCTCCTTTTTGGAAACGTTTCTAAATTTTATTTTCTCCGCGAGGATGAGGATGCGGGGACTCTTGAAGACCGAAACAAAAAGGTGCATCGAGTACCTTCCAAACGTAACCGGTTGAACGGTTTTGAAGCTACAACAACAGGGCTTCGTGAGCGCATCATTATCTTCTTTATATCACTGTCTTCTGGCATCGCTTTGATTTTTGTTCGTCTTCTTCTCAATTTCTTCTGTCCACCTTTATACTCGTAGGTCTTGGGAGCCTTTTGTGTTGCAGCTTATACTCGTAGAGGTGCCTACCCGTTTGGCAAATTTTTAGAAAGTCTCTCACATTATTCCAAATCCATTGTAAAGTGGGGAAGAGGGCAGGGCAGGTCTGGTGGTTAGGAGAGAAAGTAAGAATGGATGCTTGGGTTACTGGTCAGGCTATAGATACGAATAACGGTAAATGCTGTATTGTTTTATATACTTGGGTACCTACATTCTACCCGCTGCCGTCGACCGTCTGCCGTCGTCTGCCCTTCGTCGTCGTCATGGTTGTTGCAGTTAGTCAGTGTTATTTCCTTGGCTTTGGTCTCAATTTCTCCTGAGATTTGTGTTTTTTTTAATTTTTAATTTTATTTTTATTTTTAAGAAAAAAAAAAGGAAAACAAATTGTTGAATGAAGGTGCCTTCTTTTTAGGGACATTGAGATGGAAGTCGAGTAAAACACATTATGCATGCTTTTGTGGCTTGGAGTTTGATGATGTTTATGACCGACCCAAGCCATGAGATGCTTGGGCTTGGCTAAGGCTTAGGTGAGTGTGAAGCAGGATTTAATTTTAGTCAAGATTACAAGAACAAAACCACAAAAAAAAGTCAAGTTGTGGCTTATGGTGGCGTTCGGTGGGTTGCTATATGGCGAATTTGGGTACGGTTTTACTGCAATGCAAGGTATTTAGCTTTAAACAAGACGGAAATGACTTAACAGTAAATGTGTCCAGTTGTTTAAATACATTTAATAATGCCTTAAAATTCTAGCATTCGCCAAGGTTTCATTTAAAATTGAAAACGTGAAGTTGATTTCAATCGGTATTAATTTGGCGACGTTTTTCGTTTTAGCAACTTATTTATTAAATTTTGAAAGCCTTCTGGTTTCTTTTCAAAAACTATTAACACTTAGATTCTAAAAGTACTGTAAGTATGCATATGTAATTATTGTCAGATGAGACTATACTACCTGGAGACGCTTTAGAGATGGGACCGAGACCAAATCGAGACTGTTTATTTATGATGGATATTTCCTAACACTGTTTTGGAGTTACGTATACCTGAAAATTTCAGAAATTCATAAATCTAATATGAGCTCTATCAAATCATTACCTAACGAAATTATGAACATTAGGGCTTGTATTTAATAAAATATTTAACCTCTTAGGTTTGATAATAATTGACAACCTCGATTAAGCCATACCGGAATAAGAACTTCTTGAAATTTAAGAATTTGACATTATGGAAAGAAAAGTCTTGAAAACTGGTATTGGAAGACATCTAGCTGAATACGAAATTTTCGGTATTGTTACTCAAATTGCCACAAATTTAGGGTCTGGGTGTTAATTGGTTTTCCCTGTTCATAACATATGACACCTTAAGACCTAAATTTCAAAACTTTCTATTATTCTTTGATCGAATGTTGTGTTAACATGTATATTCATCTAGTTTTTGAAATATCAATTTGGAATCTGAGCGATATTAAATTACTTTCTAGATTCAATTACGTCACTATTGTATCAGTTGAAGAGAAAAGTGGTACTGAAGTACTGAACAGAATTAAATAAATCTCTATTCTGTATGTTTTCATTGTCTCAAATGCTTTACTTTTGAAAAAGGTTCCTTCCAATTTATTAATACCATATTATTATTTGCAGATTTGATACCAACCAAATTCACATCACAGCAATTGAAGGAACTCCAATAAATTTTTGGTAATAATTTTGTCATCAATGCATCCACGTGATCATGTGTATAGAAAAAAAAAACTTCAAATGACAACTTTCTCATAATCCCTAAATTTCCCTCTTCAGCAAAATTTAAAAACCATCATGATCACTTCGATTTTTCTTTTTTTTTATAACTTTTTTTTTAATGTAGCTAAATTTGAATTTCCTTTCTCATGCACATTCGTAGGCCGGCCGCCTCATATCCCTCATTTTAGCTTCCCCACCAAATCATTTCAATGCGACGAGGAGGTTAACGGCTTAAGTTTGCAAAATGCATTATAGCTTTTTTCTTTTTGAAATTTTAAGAAATCAACGCGATCAAAAAATCCAAGTAACTATAGAGAGAGAGAGAGACGAAAAGTGCGGCAAGAGAGGAAGGAGAGAGAACATAAAATATAAGTCAAGATAGGAACGAACCCAGGGACAGGGACATAGAAATTGAAATTGAAAACCTGCACATGCACACAAAATCCCATCACCATCGGTTTCCTTTTTATGCTTTTCTGCCAAAGTAATATCAAAAACGAAAACAAAAAAAATATATAATATAATATTATGTACGTGACTACTACAGGGACATCGGACAAAATTTACCCCTCTCCAACAATATTGTGAGTATAATATGGAACATCAAATCCCTCAAACACACACATACTTTGACATTTTAACTGCTCTCTTCGTCTTTTTGATGATGATTAACTGCAATTTGCCGAAAATTTCATTTTCAGTTAGTGTGAGTGAGGTGCACTCTGGTTAAACACACAAACAAACATTTTTGTGTGTCTTATTATTTTTATTGTCTTCTTTATGCTTCATTCTAAGAATGTATTAGATTGCAATACACATATAGAGATGATACACCTAAACGAAAACCTCTAATGCGAATCTGTGTGATGATCTCAGTTCAAAGACCGACAAACGATATAAACACGTTCCTAGTCTTTTAAGGTTAGGTAAGGGATTTTGTTTTTTTTTTTTTGTATTTGTAAAGCTTTACTTTTAGGGGGGTTCTGTTTCTGTTCTGTGGGAAGGTGAATTTCACCAGAAGATCGAGAAAAGCATTATCAAAGGTTTTTAGTCTTTATCATGCTATAAATGTAAAATATAAAATTAATTCTGACTTATTTTTTTAAGCCTCATATACAGAAAAGTTTAAGTTTAATTTTTTTCTAGAAAATTGGGTGGATGCCACACCTTACGTTTGTTTTCTGTTTGCATACGTCAACTCCTGAAGTTCTGACAAATTTTCAAAATCTTACAAGAACTGGAATTGATTATTTTAATTGATACCGATTTTGAGAAAGTGGAAGGATACCACGTCCAGAAACTTTATTGAATTTTGATCAACGTACTTCAAAATAGTTTTTTTTTTAAGTTCTGTATTTCAAGAACCACTTGCGCTCTAAATTTGAAGTTTGTGAATTATTGGGTTTGAATATTCTGAAGTTGTATATGTTTTAAGAAGGTTTTATTTTGCTCCTTAAAAAATTGAAATGGCGTGAACGGCGTTCTTGACCTTTGACCGCAGAAAGCCACTAAATGTTTTTTTAGGTCTGTAAACACTGATAAAATAAATAAGGTCTGATATTATTGCATGCAATAAACCGCACTTAACCCCCAATCTTTGTATAGAACTTTCTTCTCTTCTCGACTAAATGCCTTTGCTTTTTTATATACTCGCAGTTGCTAAACCCTTTCAAGATCAAGTCTCAGCAGGCTTGCATTTCCAAACTTAATTCATAAATAAGCTCAGTTATCATAACACGAAGTCGAAACACTGCGTTTTAGAGTAAAGACTATCAGGTGATACAACACAAAACAATACTAAATGACAGTGGAAGAAGAGACAGAGAAAAAAGGTCTTCCTTCCCTTCCCGTCTTCTAATTACGCTTATTGATGCTTGATTTCGGTGATCGATGTAATGAATCAATTTGCCAAAAATCACGGACTTTAATTGCTACTTGGAATTGTTGCTCTAGATTTTGGTATTAAAACTTATTTCAATATCAAACTTTCAATTTGGAAAAATTCTTCTAAATTTTTGTAGAAAGTTTGTCCCCGCACTTATTTTTTTGGCAGCGGCAGTTGTTGTTCCCATAAAACAACCTACATCGTTAGTCTTTTCGAGCAGTTTTTGGTTTTTGGAATGAAACAGTGCGAGGCTATTGACTGCTGCACTCGGTGTCGGTGGTGCAGCGAAGCGTTGAACCTACACACAAAAACCAAAAACTCAAAAAAAAAAAACCAAACCCAAAAACGAATGATGATCACCAACATCTTCTCCTATAGATGTACATTGTACATACCTACAAGTATTTGGATCTTATTTTTTTAGAATTTTGCATTAGGGGCCTCGGAAATCTGAGGAACCACAAAAAATAAAGGAGTCGTGTTTTATACACGTACACAGCTCTCAAAAATGGATACACTAACCAAAGACGATGATCACGAGTGCAATGCACTCCTTTTGGGCTGTGGATGGCCCAGGCCCAGGCTCAGGCCAAGGCACAGACCCATCAGGGCACAGGATGGCGATGGATATAATATGTTTTTGTTGAAAACCTGCGAGGCTTAAATTTCTATGATGGAAGGCACTTTTGTGGTTATTGTTTTTTTTTTTCTTTTTTTTTGAATTTTTATTTTTTTTTCAGTGTTTTTGTTTGCTGAATTGGGGACAACGCAGATGCATGCATGCCGGTGCATTACGCACGCGTATATTATACATACTCGTATATATGGGTTGGTTTTTTGGGTTTCCTGATGATGTGAGGACTTTGGTCTTTGGACTAAACTATCATAAGCTGTCAGAATCGATTAAAATACCTACCTCATTGGCGGTGCGACCAAAGTTTGTTGATGAAAGGCTGCACTCGAGTCATTTGATTGCAACAATTTTGCCCGCATAATAATTCCGAGGGAGCGATTATGTGACGATGATGTTATTTTTTGATGTTGCACTCTTGATTGAGCAGCATATGTGAATTGTGTAGTGTATATAGAATATTTATATAGATAGATATGTATGTGTATACATAGATCAATGGCGCCTAATAGCTTAGGCCGGCAGGAGATCAAAGATTGAACCCTCATGATATTGGCATTCAAACGACAGATAGTTTGATGGTGTTGATGTCTTTTCGAGACTTTGAGCGTTAGTTAAGTAGGAGTATACCTTCAAAACAAGCTGTTAACATGCGAAATTGGTGTACCAACCTATCAATTTTAATTTAAGCAAATACTTGCATATACGTACGTAGTGTTTACTTTGGTATTGCCAAAGTTCAGCGACCGAAAAGTAGCAAATTTTTAAACAGTCAAAAAGTATAAGAAACTGTTAATTTACAGTAATACAGTGTTTTATTCACTGCTGAGTTGCTAGCGCAGTAAAATAAACAACAATTTGATTGCTGGCGAAAAAGAAGTCTGCAAAACAATGGCAACTTTTCTGACGAT
Organism: Scaeva pyrastri; assembly: GCA_905146935.1. Classification (NCBI taxonomy): domain Eukaryota; kingdom Metazoa; phylum Arthropoda; class Insecta; order Diptera; family Syrphidae; genus Scaeva; species Scaeva pyrastri. Next base: position 4,681,757 of record LR989929.1, on the reverse strand, counting down.
ATATGTAAAGTGAGTTTAATCGTTTTATTAACTTGAATGCTGCACTAGATATACAGCAGTCAATAAAACACAGCTGTTGTGCAAATGGCCAGCAATAATAGTGAATTATAGTGAACTGAATTCGAAGCGTGAATAATGGCAGAGAAATCAACTTATTACAAATTCTGTATGAAATAAAATGTCGGCTGAATGCTCTTCACGGCTTTATTGGAAAACCTTCATCTGATGGTTCATATTTTCAATGATGCTGATAAGTAATTAAGATTCAATACCGTTATCTCTTCCTTCAGTTCTTGAATTGTTTTTGGATTAATGACGTGCACAAAGAAAGAAGTCCAAGGGTATGAAGTCAAATTATCGTGCCGAATAACTCACTTCGAGACGTCAGATAAACCTTAAATTGAATTCCTCACTTAAAAATCGCTAACTGTTTCATTGGCTGTCTTGGAATCCGAACTACATATCATTCAGCTCCATATCCTAATTTTGGACCGATTTTTGTGCTATATCCTCAGTGCTCAGTGCAGTATGAATTCTACCCCAGTACAATTCCACAGTGCTATAGCGCGAGATCTATCTGACACCTAATTTGTATCCAAGGCTCATAAGCGTTAAACAGGAACCTTGGACTCCATTTGCTCCTGCGGTTTTGGGTAACTATAACCACCAATTTACTCCCACTATTGACCAAGAGTCCAGATATATTACTTCATGAGTTTCTATTTCTATAGACACAAATTTATCATTCAAAACTTTATATTGAAGACGTAACCGATTGTTCCTATATTGGAACCAATTGTGACAAAAGACTGCAATACATTACTAAGTTAGTTTTGGGTCTCCCGATCCATGAAGGGTTTCTGTCTGAGAAAGTGCGCGGTGCAGTGCCTCACAAGTTTCGGTATCAAAAATTGACTGCAATGTTTATTATATTTTCAAATATCGAATGAATCGAAATCTAAGTACTTTTCTAACTTATCTCAAGATGACAAATATACAGTTCCTTGGATAAACTTTTTCTACATCTTCGTACTCATAATACATAACTTCTGGTAACTGCCAACTGCGACATCATTTGACCCTTGCTTAAGTGTAAACAAAATTATGCTATAAGCCATCTTTCCAATGACTATTACCCCACTTAACCGGCCCACCACCATAATCAATTTGTCACCCCCATAAAAAAATAAATAAAAAAAAAAAAACAAAAATTTCCCAACTACATACGATATCATTATGTTGTTCGTTATTGTAAAATGAAACATCAAACGACACACTCATGTGACCCGAAATGGATCACATCCACTTCCACATCATTATCATCATCAGAAAGAGCAACAAGGCGACAAATAGGCTAATATAATGGCCCAAAAAAACAACAAAAAAAATCACTCCTCTCTGACCCTTCAGTCAATCGAAAGATTCATATCAGGAATAAGTATATCCATCGTCGTCTTCGTTGTCGTCGTCGACTTCGTGCCGTCAGCTTCAGGATTGCCTTTTTTCTTGAAGGCGATATGTCCCCAAGGTCAGGACGAGCCAAGAAATCCAAAGCAATATCACCCGCTGTTGTCGGCTTCGATTTCGACTTCGGCTGTCTGCTGTTGGGTGGCACTTTTGAAGGCGACAGCCAAGGAGCAGGCAAGAAAACCGCACTGGGATATGTTCTGTTCAACCCTTGTAAAACGAAAAGGATAATGTACACATAAACATTTTTCTTCCTCATCAACAGCCGCAATATACGTAGAACACAATATTGTCCCAACCCTTGGATGGATATACCTTCCCGTGTATATTTATTTCTGGAAGAAGCAAGCAGACATGTCTGGGACTTTGGTTTTTTGTGGTTGTTGTTGTAAATGGTGTGCGTGCTGCTCCAAGAAATGATGCAAAAACACAACCCAAACGACATCCCTTTCTCAATCATCGACATTGACATCGGCATCGACAAGTGGGACAGGACAGACATCCTTAATTCTCGGCCCCATCCCCGGCTTGCCGACTCCTTTATCGCTTAACCTTCACACCATTTAACAATCATCAGCCGAGAAAAAAATGAACACGACCAAGGAGAAAAAGGACAAATTTCAATATGCTTCATGTTGGGGGCGGGCGGCCAGAATGGGTGATGGGCGATGGGCCATGTTCCTTTTTACGCCATGGGTCGGTCGGAGGCATCAAGTGTCCCGTTACTGGAGGCAATGGCGGTGGCAGTGGATGGCGGTGGCTGGCTTGTGTGAAGACGAACAACTTGTCTTTGTCAGCTCGGAAGCAGCAGCAACGAACGGCAGCACTCTATGTTCTCCCAAGTCATCAGTTTACAGACAATAAAGCCGGGCGCTCTGGCCGTAGATTTCGGGGTGGAATTCGAATCCAGACGATGGTGATGGGCGAGGGGCGATGGCTGATTGCTGATGGGCATATAGCAAGGACGATGGCGAAAAAGGGTCACTTGGAAGGAGGAATTTCCCACCCCACGTCTTGGTTCACCGAGTAAGAAGAAGAAAAACAAAGCATGAATGTATGCATGACCTACATATTATTCAAGGGCCAGTCAGCAACCCTTGAAGGGGCTTCAGAAAGGTCAGTCCGATGTCCGTATGAGTGAATTCCTCAAAACCATCCCCCTGCCATCGCACCCCATCCCAAATCAACAATCGCACCTTGGTCGATGAATAACTACATACATTCTTATTCTTTTGACCTGTGTCGGAATAAGTGTGTGCTGTGCATACGCTTGGGACACCCAAACAACTTATCTTCCCAACCCAACCTAAACTGAACCTTATATCCTCCAACCAACCCCTCCAACATGATTTGTCCGACTGACTGACTGGTGGTGAAATGTTGATGACGGCTTCTTCAACACCACCCACCCAACGGGCGGGCGGCAGCATTTGGATATGTGTGGAACTCAGGCGGGAGACGTCAGCCAGCCCAAGACAGCCGAAGGAAGCAAGACACGTACGACCCAAGCAAAGTGGGCATAAAATCGCTCTATGAATTTATTAACTTTGAGCGAGTGAAATTTCGGATTTTCTGTCGGCAGTCTTCCACTTATTTTATACCCAAGTAGATTGGGGTGCGGTGTGAGACAGACGGAATCTTTCAGCACTTGTGTGTGGGGGTTGAAGAAGAATTCCATTCTCGGCTGGTTTACGGGTTGAAAGTGAACTTTTGCAGAAGTTTCTACTACGGCCGGCTTCTGATGGCGATGGCTGGCGTACTGCCGGTCGTCGTGGCGTGCTTCGGGCCGGCTTAATCGTATGAGGCATATTAATTAGCACATGGTGTCCCAAGGAAACCGAACCCATCACCATCGCCACCAGCACCATCACCATCACCACCAACGATGCCAAAAGACCATTCCGCACCCTTGATGAATTCCTTAGCCTATTAAAATCACTTGTGGTGGTTAGTTTTACGGGTTTCCCCACTCCCATTCCTCGTCCCGTTACCGTTACCGTTACCGTACCGTTGCCATCTTCATCATCGGAGTCGTAAAAAGTAGTAAAAGGATCATTGCGCCAAATTAGCATGCTTAGTGCTTCCTCTAATCGGATTTGGGACGCTTGTGTGTTGTTTGTGGACATGTGTGCCATTTTTAAGCCTTTTTTGCCTATTTCGGGTTGGGATGGGTTGGGTTCGGTATCGGTATTCGGTAGGGTTTGGGGTTCAAAGGTGGATATGGATATGGATATGGGTATGGGTATTGACCTGTTGCTGGTGTTGAGAGTTCCCACAAGCATAGAGAGGAATAGAGGTATCTTTTGACAGGACACTTAACCCTTTTAAACTACATATTTAACATGTTCCCCGTTGTAAATGGGATAATTTACAAGAAAAGGTGAAAAAAGGGGTTGAGAGTGATGGTGGTTTGTTTGCTTTGTTTTTTTTTTTCTTCCCTAATTTTAAGTGGGTATATGGGCCTGGACTGAGATTGATTTGACCTCGGGATTTCCTCGGACGGACGGATGGAACAGCACTTAGAGAGAAGACTAGTTGGAGAGGTGTCAGTTCGGGTCATGTATGATGTATAATGTGTGAGTGTTAAATATGTTATAATTGAATGAATTAAATTTGCCATCAGGGATGAATGGGCTTAGCTATACCATATATATGAAATAAATACCCTGTCAGTTTTGACATGGGGAATTTTGTAGGTTTTTATAGTGTTTTGTTATATTAATGGTTAAGGATGAGATGATCATTTGTCAGTTTGAAATAATCCCTGTTGGGCATTTGTTTTTCCTGTTTTTTTTTTTGCGAGAAGGTTTAAAAGTTTATATTTTTTTAGAATTGTTCAGGGGAAATATTATAAAACTTTCAACAAAACTAGGTGTTATGAATTTCTAGTGTTAATTTATTATAATATGAGTTGTGTGTTGAAAGGATTAAATCCTTATGGAGCTCGATGATGGGTGATTGTATATTTTTAAATATGTTGACTTGGCCTTCCAGCAATTTGGGGAACATAAGAATGATGTATCATTTTGTAAACTAAAGATTAAGGTTGTACCTGCAATTACAAGAAGAGATTGACATAGTGTGAACCCAAATGATGTTGACCCGTAAACAAAGGTGCAGGTTAGTGGGTATTAAAGATTCCAGTATTTAAGCTGTCTTTCACTTTGATACCTAAAAATAGCATTGAACTTTTGTAGACATTAAAAATTTGCTACCAAGAGTGCTTAGACCTAAAAGAAGGAGTGAGAAACAGTAACCGGAGCTCTGGGGAACATCAGAATTTAGTAATCCAATGTCATTTGAATGAACTCCAAGTCGAGTTGTATCCCGGAAGAATGGAAACTCCTTAACTTAGACTTAATAACCGAGTTCTTCAGAATTTTTTTTTCTAGCAGGCCTTGTCTGATGCCCATGATGTTGTTGGTGGGTTGCTCTAGGATTGAAGTAAAGAATTTACGTTTAGCGACTGCTATCGAACTTTGACTAACACAATTTGCAAGTTTATCAGCTGTAAAACTTCACTGAATTTCTTCTGGCACTGATAAGTCTAAGTTCCTGAGCTTATTTTTCTAATAACTCTTATAACCAAGTAGGATACTTATTTACCTTCTTGCGGGACCAGAAAACTCCATCCCTATAACATACTCTTACTATCATTATTTCTCAGGGTTATTTTATATAACTTTCTAATAATCAAGAATTAATTGGCGCCCAATAGTTCTATAGAAAAAAATCTTAAAATTGTTATAAATCGATTTTGATACATCACATTTTCCCCTATACAATCACAACTTACTCAAATCTAGGTATTAACTTTCTTTTCCACATAATAAACCCAAACCTACTCCATTTTGGAGTAATTTCAGATGCTCTCATCATATGTAGGTACATATATCCGCGTGGTATAAAATCTAGGACGCAATCAATTTAACCAAACATCGAACATCATTAGCGAAAGCCAAAACATCTTTTTATCTCATTTGTTGGCTGTCGAAACGATCCAACTTTAGTACAGGATCAGCAAATCACTTCGATTTGGCACACAACCTTAAAACAAAAAATCAAAACAAAAAAAAGTCGAAATTGCCTAAATCTCATGCGCTGCGTCGCCCATTTCCAAAAAAAAAATGAATACCCATGCTCTTACATATAGCTCCGGTCGGTCCATGGTAAAAAAAACAAAAGAAGGTGAATTCGAAACCGGTCCCGATAAGGATTTGAAAACATCTTAGTTCTCGAATAGCATTCCCAATATCCCCATCCCATCACCATCACCGCACCGGCCCGGCCGCGGCCCAGCATGGACGCAGGCTGCACAAAATTGAAATTTCAAAAAAAGACGGACAAAAATGAAGCCGCGTCGCGTTGTATTAAATTGCATCGACCTACATAGACGACGTTATTGCTTTTGGTTCCGAGAGATCGTCGTCGTCGATGCCCAAAAATGCATTGGACATGGGTCCTCCCCCCTCGGAGTGCTTCTATTATACGTTCGCTCAATCGTGACTTTGACATATGCAAGATGGGTTTATTCGACACACTAATACCATCCCATTCCATCAGTTCTGTTGCCTCCTCGTGTTCCTCGGTCCCCGTCTAGGAATTGCAAACAAACTTGTTCCCATTTTTTTTTTTTTTTTCAATTTCGTTGGGTTTTGTGTAGATTTTGGCCAAACTATGTGCATTGGCGCACTCAGCCGAAAAAAAGACACTGCGTTGCGTCTCATCGTCGTCGTTCATCGTCGTCGGTCGTGGTAAGTAAGGGTTTTAAATTTGCCAAAAACCTTATACCGCGTCTTCCGGGACTAAGACCAGGACCGGGGCACCGGGACCAGGGAGATAAAATAACCGGCCACTTTTTCTGGCCACACGATTTCGATGTTATAGATGAGATGCACTTTCAACAAACCAAACGAAAATAACACGCTACAATAATTTGGGCAATGTTCCTTCAATGGCCGTTTGGCCATTTGGCCATTTGCTATGTTCGGCTCCATATACTCGTAGCGTAGCTGTTGCGGGTTTGAAAGTTTTTGGGTGGAAGGAAAGCAGAATGTTGACCATCACTTAGGCACTATACCAACGAAACGGAAGAGTAACGAACCAAGAATTTAGGCAATGACCATGGGCGCTGTTTTATTTTTTGGTTTTTTATTTTTGTATTTCTTAAGAGATGCGTTTTCAGTTTTTGGATGCAGAATAAATTGCAACACATGCAGCATTGGGCAGGTTATAATCAACGTGAAAATCTTTTTCGCAACGCATCATGCATGCGATTGACATGACGGACATTGAGATGGCCAAACAATGGAACAAGGATGTTGATGGCTGGGAGGAAAAAAAAAACAATGTATTCCTGAGATTAGGAAGTTTGAGTCTTGTAACAATGTAGCCAAGATTCATAATCACCAAAGAGTAAGAAGGTAGTTGTTTCATTTTAATGACAATTTACAAAAACAATTCAATTTAAATTTTCTTGAATGCAGTCTACAAAAAACTGGGCATTTAGATCAACACTTCCAAATGGAGGATACCTTTAACGTCAATGGTTAGAGGTCTCCACAAGGAAATTGTCTTGAAACTCATTAATGAGGTTCTGGAGGTTTTGTAAAACAACCATTGATGTATCGATTATGTCAAATGTTTATGTTTTGAAGTCTGATCTGTATTTTCGAAGGCAAAAATACCACTTCTAAGCTAATTAGTATATTAACCGTTGGAAGAAGCCATTCTTGGTCGATGGATAAAATCATATATACTCATGGACAACGAAAAAGCAATCCCATTTTATGCTGACGTTGGTTGAGTCTATCACCGTAAATTCAAGTCAACCCCAACCCCTACCAAAATTACACTTGAAATTCGGAAATCAACGCCCTAAGGACATACATGTTACAAATTAAAAATCCTGATTTGTTTCAACGTTCCAACGTTCCAACAATTGTAGTTTTTCACTATCAAAATTTTACTAATTTCCTGCTCGTGGTTTTAACCCCAACAGGAAGGCTAAACCCCCAAAAAAGCCTCTATGGACGAAAATAGTTATCCTTACAATGTCTTGTTCCTAATTTACGAGTAAGTAAGGAAAAACTATTAATTAAAACTTACAAAAAAGACCTTAATGAACATTAAAGATCCTTTTTCCATAGGTTAGATACATTCATCTAAATACTTGAAGGCAGTTACCTACACATTGGCAGAAGCATTTACTCTCTTATTTCAGATGTATTCTATTATTTCCCTTACACCTATACCTAACCTATATCTTATATTATTACAAAATAATCGATGAGGACCATACCACCCCACCCATATCAGTCCATCCCAGTCCAGCCCATATCCCATCCCAACCCATCCAGCCTCCTTCGAAAATATCTTAATAACAGCTATTAGAGAATATTATGTACATGTTTTAGTATGTATTTATGTAAGTAACTGAATTTGTCTGGAAGAAGAGAAAAGAAAAACCTTGACTACCACCAGTTGCCATGGTCGTGTCGTAGAGATGTATTTTCCCGAAGGCGATAGACATATTCATTTGGCAGTCTTCTATTATAACCTCCAAGTCATTCCTATCCTACCTACCTACGTGCATATGTACGAGTATGTATGTATATTCTTTTTTCTATGTGTCTCCTTTTGAGTTACATACTTACATGACACAAGGTTGAGAGAAGAAAGGAACGAGCAAAGTGTAAGAATCAACAAATATTTTTTTTTTGTTCTTGTGATTTCTCAAGGAATGGTCCTCTGACCATCGACACCCCAAAACTCACCTCAAGGGGGTGGATAAAAACAAAATTTCGCCGGTAAGTCTATAAAGCCTCCTGCATATATGTATGTATGAGCCCTCTAGATCTGGACTGTGTCTTAATTATTTTATTAAATTCTCCTCGGTCATTTTTTTCAATTTTATCCTTGAAACAGAAACAGAAACAACAACAACCATACATAAATAAATAAAAGTCCCACGTGCACTCATCCTCATTCTAGACGACGAAGACGACGACGACAACGATGAAGAAGAAGCTCTGGGAACTTTTTTGGAGACGTCTCCATAGTTTTTCGGGATTGTTTTTATCTAAGATGTGTGGCCAACAGAATCCCCATTCCAGAGTGTATATGGTATTCCTGGGCAATGATGTTGTGTATTTTTGTATGCGAGTCCTTTGGAACTCGATAACACAACAAGGGAGGACCTAAGGATAAACAACAAAATCCGTCTATGGGTAGGTCAGGTAGAAGCTAAGATGGCCAACAACAAAAAAAAAAGGACGAAAATATTCGCCTATAGAAAAATATAGACAAACAAACAACTCTGGATTGTGTTGCCATAGTTGAATAAAATAATATACCAACAGTTACTTCGATTTGGAAACATGACAGGACATACATATTTACAAGCATAATAATGTAGTCTCCGCTCCATGAACCTCGCCATGAACAGGCGAGGCGTCGTCGTCCTTTTTTACCAGGATTGGGAATGGGATTGGAGGAACCACCAGTGTGAGTTCAAGTGTTCGAGTGCGAGTATCTGGAACTTTTTCGTAGACATTCTTGATTTTTATCTTGAAGTTTTCTCCTCTATAGTCTAGGATACCAAAGTGGAATAAAAGCACAAGGATCCTTTTTATTCCTCCTCGTCGAATTGAATGGAACCAGCCACATGTGTTTGCCACGATGTCTCACGCACAGGGGCATCATAGACAAAAAAAAAAAAATAAAATGTGTGTGGTGAAGGTCATCGGGAGGAAAGAAAAGTATTTTTTTTTTTTGTAATTTTTTGAATTTCTGAGATGGCAGTGACGATAGGAGAGAAAGAATATAAGAAAAATACATAAAAATAACTGTTGCGCGGCGCACACTAAGGCAGTAAGGCAGAACACATCAGAACATGGATCCTCTGGACTCCTGGACAGAAAATATATATTTTACCCAAAATGGGATATAGGAAACTTTAAGTGTGAGAAATTTACGAAGGAGAAAATGTAGGTTCATAGAAAACAGAAAGAAAATCGGTCGAATCGATGAAAGAAGTTTCCACTTGTAGAACACTTGAATACGAGTAAAAGTTTGCTGGAATATTAAAGAGTTTTTCGAAGTACATAATTTTTGCTGGTATCACATTTTGATACCTTCAAAGGCGTGTTAAAACGAAATTAGAAACATTTGCAGCTCTTTAAATGAGTTAAATTAAAGTCGATATTTTTTGGACGTTGAGGAATTTAATTGTTTAAAGGTTTTATGTAAGAGTAGAAATGGATGTATGGGTAGGATATTTGAAGTTAATACTAATAGACTTCGACACCGTTTGAGCGATCACCTTGAAAGTTTGGGATATTGAGAAGGTTTTTATCATTCCTATTCTGTCCTTAAGTACACCCATTATAGATTTTATAGGTTTTATATCTTTAAAACAACGATATCTTAGTGGTACACTTGGGCGTATACGTAATTTTTACTTAAATAAATTATGAACTAGATTTTCTCCTCCTTTAGTAAGGTAACCTAGTCTTAGGTATTGTGTCATGGATTTTATTATATAATGTAAAGAATAGAAAAGATGAATATGTTATCTATATACTATACATACATACACATACTATATACTTTCGTTTACTTCGAACTAGAGCCTTTAACCAATAAGTTTGAAATTTATTACTAAGCAGAGTTTTTGGAATTAGGTTTAAATTAGAAATTTCCGTTACCGCAGAACAATTTCAAGGTTTCATCTTGAATGTCTAGTTTTTCAGTGTGAGATTCTAGAATTCTAGTTCAATTTCAGCTATATAAAATTTAAAATGTTAGCTTTGATCTTAACCTAAATTCTTTCGACTTTTCCCACTTTTCCAGATTAATTTTCAGTCTCTTATGTTTGTATGGATGTGATTGTGTGCCCTATTCCAAGCCCAATTTCACAATAAACCAATTTTCTGTATAATTTTTATTTTGTTAAACTTAATAATCATTCTGTTTTTAAGGGTGGAGAAGAATAAAATAATTAAGAATTCATTAAAATCAGTCTAGTAGTTTTTGATATATACAAGAAGATACCAACACAATTCATTATCTTATATTTTGTTAAGAAAATGATTTAAAAAAAACTCTGTGGATGCCATGTATAACAGTCCGCACAGATAAAAATATATATATAAAATTTTATAGCAAAATATTTAATTTAACAATTGTATATTTTTAACATGATTTAAAAAAATCGAAAATAAGTCTTTCATCACTTAAGAGAATGATCGTAATACTTAGAGGCGTTTATCCATCACCGAAGGACCAATATTTTATTTTTCAAGAAGTTCATGAACCTAAGTTATAACATTTAACATCACTTCATTCCAGAAACCCAAAGAGTTTTATCTTAGAGGAAGCAATTTAATCTTTAAAACATGTAACAAAAATGGTCATAACAGACTTGTGCAGACTACTCCTGGGTTTTCAAATTGGCATTGGTTCTCGGGCTTTTTATGTGAATTGGGGATACAACAAATTTTAAGTTGATGGAATATTTTGGAGTAGAATTGCTTTAGCAAAAAGCTTCGAAAGTACAATTTTCATCCAAAATCATAGGTTTGGTTTACGAACAAAATTTGGACACCTAAAACTAAGGGAAACTTTGTCTTTTTACTTCTTTCCGGAACAAGTTTTTGTGGACATCAACTATTCTAAGGATTTTCACCCATCAGAAACAAACATTCTTCTCTCAACCTTTTGCATTCATCCGCACCAAAGTGTTTAACTGAAATCTCTGATATATTGAAAAAAATGAAAAAGTGTAGGGCTCAAAATACAACCCTGAGGCACATCTGACCATCTGTAGTTAATTTAAACCAGTTTGATGTGCGAGATTTATCCCAAACGTTAACATTAGTTTGAAATACTGATAAGATTTTTCAAAACACATTAAGGGTAGTCATTTTGTATATCAGAGCTTGACGTTGACTGTGTCGAATTTTGATTTGAAATTAACAAAAGACACATCAAGCTCATCCATGATTTCTATTTATTATCAATATTTTCTTGCACTTTAAAAAATTAAAGAATCGACTGAAAATTTGTTTCAAAACGATGTACACGCGTGTGTGTATAGGCGTTTACCTATGTGTGTAAGTTTTCAACAGTTCCACAAATTAAGACATATTACTTTGGGTCACTCAGACCTGAAGCATTTTCATCTTCTCCATTAATTTGTAGGTACCTGTTGCAATCGATGACCATGAAAGTTTTCTCGATTTTCTCTTAGGACTCACCACACCACACTGCCATGTCCTTTTTCTCAAAAAAAAACAAACAAAAAAAGGAAAAACCACAAAGTTCGGTTTGGTATAGAGGTACATTGTAGGTGTATCTGTATCTGTATCAGTATACAGAGACTTTTTCACAAAACAAACTCAGCTGTTCAATTTCACATCAAAGAGTGCGAACCCACAGAAAGACAAAAAAAAATAAGAAGAAAAAAGTAAGAATGAGCAAAAAGGAGCTAAGAAGCTTCCAAATCCTGAGTTCTGTTGAGTTCTGATCCAGTTGCTGCCCTCATTTCCTTTCTGCACTCGCCTCAGTGCTCCTTGTATATTCAAGGACGAATAAAGACATGGATAGATATTCTTTGTGATTTTTTTTTTGTTGTGTGTTTCTTTTTTTTTCTTGTTCCATTTTTCTTTTTTGTGTGTTGAGCGTATTTTTCCAAACATCGTCCTTGAATATCCGAAGAAGAACACAACCGAAATCGAAAGTCCCGCTGAGCCTTTTGTGTACTAAGAGAAGCAGAAGAAGAGGCTATATTCGTACATGTACACGAACATATGTATATGAAGGAGCTATATGTACCCACCTACCTCTACCTTTTGGCATGCGAAAAAGGACGAAAAAGAAAAGAAAGAAGAAAAAAATTGCGCGTGTGGGGCACAGAGAATCAACTTTCTCTCCTGTGGCTGACAACAACACAAAAGAGTAGAAAAAAAGGAATCAAACCAAAAGACCATTTTTTTTTGTGTGCTGCTTCCCATTCTTTAGTTGCGAAGTCGATCTGAAGTGAAGTCTACAATTGTAGGTATGTCAGACGGTCTGTATGTGTGTATGTGTGTATGTGTTTGTGTTTCCTGGACCCCCTAAAGAGCGATTCAACCCCCATCAGCACTCCACCCCCTGCTCATTCACGAGTTTCGAGTTCAACGAAAGAGAAAGCTTTGGGAAGTCGTTGCTCAAGTTGATGTTGTCTAGCATGAGGACGAGGAGGGTCACCTAGAGTAAATATACACATCCGCTATCCGCATATAGTCAGACGTCGTAGTCGTCGTCGTCGTAGTCGTTTCTCCTTCAACTTGAACCTTTTTGAAGCACTATCAAAAGGGGGCGGTTGAGTGGGTAGTTTTGGGTGGTCGGGCGGTTGGATAAATCTACTGTGGAGAACATCGAAGTGTATTCTTTGTTGCTTTATATTTTCCAACTTCCCATTGTACACATCGAGAGATAGGTAACAGCATCATTGAAAAACGCTTGGGATTATGTTTGTGTGTCCAAGTCCACGGCAGCACAGAGTCAAAACTGGGAACAAAACCTAAAAAGAAAACTTAAAAATCGAAAACTTTCTCTTTCGAATATCCTCTCGACGCGTCCCGTTGTATAAGCACACAAACGTACACTATACATACAGAAACTACACTAAGGTCCTAGTATATACATATGTATGTATGTATGATGTATGTACACAGTTGAATTGGGTGAATATAAGACCAGCATCCAGGTATCCTTATATTTCAGCATTTTGTATAAGGAAAACTCTCCATGGAATTTGAGATTCTAAGGAAAAGACGAATATCCCTGTTCAAAGGATAGTTCTAAAGGAAGTATGGGCAGAGGATTAATGGGACAATTTCTCCAGGTTAGAGTATACGCTTGAGTTCTCCAGGTAAATTCAGCAACACAAAAAAAGGAACTAGACGAAAATCTACAGGTCTCCTTAGGAATAGGGCACCAAGTTAAGAGTGGGTCTATTTATCGCAGAGATGCCACCGCTGCCACCGCCGCCTAGTGGTCAGGAAGAGGAATTGTTAACAAGGATCAAAAATTGTACTCAGCGAATATATATACAATATTTTAAGAGTATCTTTAAGAAATTCGAGGTAGATTTGATCTGTGTGGTATACTGCGTAAGGAAAGTAAGTTTCTCTGAGGAAGTTTGTCGGAAATTGAAGGAACCTATTTTATGTGAAATAAAAGTTATAGAGAATTGCTGGTAGTAACACTCATGGAGGCCATTGATTACAACCAAATGGTATTCATAAAGGTTTTTTCTTTACCATTTCAAATTCCTTAACTTTTCTTTTTGTGAAAAATTGTTTTGTTCTTAAAATTTTATAAATTGGCTGGATTTTGTTGTGGTGTTGTTCTTCCTCACCAACGAGTCCAACAATGCTCTGTGAAACTTTACTCTCAAACGCACCTAAGTGGTTTGGGATCCATATGTGAATTCTGGGAGCACCATCGTTCTATTCGTCCTGTACAACATCAAGTCAAAAGTTATGGAAAGGGTTTTGGACTTAAAGTGCTTTGATTGACAGATTATAGTAGACTGTGCTGGCTTCTATGTTGTTATCTGCTGCTACTATTGAACCAAGGTATACGAAGGACTGCACTACTTTTAATCAGGATCTTGATTGTTGGACTATGTTCTTCTGGTTGTACTTCATTTTTCTTTTACAAATATACTGACTGCTCGATCTAGGTGAAGGAATCGTGTACAGCTGGTTCGGTCCTCCCGATGATGAGGTGAGGATGTCGTCAGTGTAAGCCAGTAGTTGGCTGGCCCTGTTGACGATGGTCAATCTTGTTTGGCGTGCCAGTCTCATGAATTGCTTTCTTCAAGTGCAGGTTAACGAGGATCCTTGTCAGACCATCCTTGTCGGAATCCGTTGTAGACGTTGATTGATCTGGAAAGCGATCTGAGAACTTTAACTACATTTATAATAATTAACTAAGCAGAGTCTTGAAAATTTTCGGTTCGAAACATATACACCCTTGTTTTCGTCTTGTCTCGTTTCGTTTTTTCTCATTTCCTCAGCTCCTCTGTATACAAATATTTTAAGTTTTTAAAAAGTTAATTTTTTGTCAAAAATCTCATCATCGATAAACTATTTATGTAAACTAATTTTATGTTACTTTCTGAAAAATAGGCTACTCCAGTTTTGAATGTTCAAAACCAGATAATATTCATGTATTTTTTAAAATAGAAAACAATCTCATAATTACAAGTACTCATGTCTAATACTTGTAAATACTCTTATTTGTCAAGATTGTCAATAAATTTATTTAAATTAAAATTCTCTGTCAAGTGAACGTGCAATCTCACGCGAAAATGGGGAAACAAGTACCCACTTACAATTACGAGTAATATAACAACATTTTGAAGGTCTATGTCATGATCCAACAATGTATATTCCACTATCGGCCATTCCACCTTGTTGCCATTATTAAGCTTCTATTCATAGATGTACTTTTTGTTGTTGTTTTTGTTATTGTTGTAAGCGTCAATTGCAAATATGTACCTACTAAGCCGACACACACTCACACTCAAACAAAACAAAACCAAGACAAACTATAAGAGTAAAAACACCAAATGACCTTGTTAGCGTTCAATAGCACGGTCCCCAGTCGCCGTCTCTGTTCATGCATTTGAATAGCTACGACTACGACGGCGACTGGAAGCTTAGAGAGCGTTCGTTGCCGTCGCCGCCGCCACCACCGCTAGTGGTAGTTAAAAAAAAAAATAAAACAAAAACAAACAAAATATACGCACATCTATCTAATCAGCAGCGGAACGGAGGTGCTGGTCATGATGAGAGGGAGCAGGGGCTCGGCTAAGAGTTTGTCTGGATTTAGATACATCTATGACTCAAAGCAAACATTTGCTGCCAAGGGGGTATACCCATAGATACACACACAAACACTCACCCATACAAGAAGCTATCGCTGCGAGTCTGGATATTTCACAGACTTTCTGCGTCGTTAGTTTATTTGTGTTTTTTTTTTCTTTTTTTTTGTTAAGCTTTTTTTCCAACCTCCCGCGCCGCTCCACTCGCCGATCTAACAAAGAAACTATGAATGGGAATGGAATTCCGATTGGGCCGAATGTAGATTAGGCAAATTTTGTATAGCCGCTTCGGTGAACAGGCTAAAAAAAAAAAAATATAAATGATTCAAGTCCGCTTGTCTAGACAAAGTTTTTTGCGCTATTTGGAGATAAAAAATTTGTGTGAACTTGATCTTGACCGACTACAAACTTTGCGTCTGATCTCAACGAGTCTGATGAACTTTAATTTCAACTGTTAGATGTTTTTTCTTTTTATTAATTTGTTGGTCTACTGATTAAGTATACTACTCAATGTTTAAAAATAAATTTGGCAAACTATAAAATATTATAAGGAGTTTTCATCTTTGTTTCAATTGATTAGATTAGATCGATACTAAAGATTTAAAGTTTCTAGTAGCTAAGCGTTAGGTCATTCTCTTTCCTTTTGAAACTTAACTATGTCGATGTTTTTGTTGTTAAGATATTTTCCTAAAATTTGAATTTTTTTATGTACTAAATCTGGAAAAATTGATCAAGGATCAAGAAAAAAAAATACAAAAAATTGCGATGATCATAATTCATAACAAAATAACTTAAATTGACGGAGGTGCGCAGGTGGTAGCAAAACTTTGGAAGTTATCGTTCATCAAAATAAGGTAAAAGGGCGAACTTTCCCCTTCCAAAATCTGAGCTAATTTATGGCCAGTCCCGAATTTTATTTAGCGTATACAAATTTTTTTTTTAAATTGTAACTTATTCTTCACAGTTAAACTTAATTTTTTATAATTAAGATTGTTAAAGGTAAAAATTAAATTTTGTGAAAGTTAATAATAAAAAAAAAAAAAAACAACTTTACAGAAAAATATTTTGTAAAGACATATCATTTTAATTTTTTTTTATAAACGAATACAAAATTATTTATGTAAGTACTACATTCAGAAAATATTTGTCGAATCGAAGAAATGACACCTTTTTAGGCTAAGTAATGTTTATTTTATATTTTTGGTAAAAAAATATTATGATCACCGATTCTATGAAACTGGAGCTATAAACACAACTGTTTATGATTCGTTTTGAAGACTGTCAATAACTGTGTCATAAAGTGGTTAATTTTGGTCAGAAATACTCAACTGACTTTCATTAAAAACTTCTAGGCCATATTAATAAAATCAAACTAGAATTAGGCAAACATTTCATATAACAAGCCAAAAAAGGTTTTCATTATAAAATGGAATTCAAATTTTTTGTTAAGCAGGATAAAGAAAAATATTTAATATTATCTAACGAACTCGTTCCAAATAAGAAATAGACAATCATATTTGACATTTTGGAATAGATTTTATTTTTTCTAAACCAATTTTTTTTTATCAAGAATACAAAAATCAAGTAAGTGCACCTTTTGGTTATGCAACACTTTATTTATAAAAAATAGTAAGCATAATTTTAGTTGCATATTTTTAGGAATATTTGAATAGTAAAAACATCGTAAATTTCGGAGTAATGATTTTGCAAAAAAAATCAAACAAAATTCTTACATTAAAAAAGTCTTAAGTGTGGGAAGAAAGATTTGTAACTATTTTTGATAGTTGTCCATATCATCCATTCCAGGCCATACCATACCATTCATTTAGAAAATGGTTCTCATGGTCGAAAAAAAGCTTGAAAACTATTTATAAAGTTCACTACTCCTTATTGAGACCCTTCAAAATGGTTTAAACTCACGGATTGCTACCTAAGATTGTTTACTTTGTAAACGTATTTGCAGAATAACCGCGTTAAAAAGTTCGATGCACCTAGGCGTAAACGCACTATTTTAGGTATAAAAATTATTGAACTAATTTTTTTTGCATTTTTAATGCCATTGTTTATCAAGTAGAATTTAGTCAAATAAAAAAGGAAGAAATGTATATTTTTCGACAAGATGATATTAATCCATTACTAAATATTATTATAAATTAAGAACGAAATTATGTTTCATATTTCATCCTAATAGTTAGTTCCAAATTTGTATGTACATACATATATTGGTGATAACAAAATAAAAACGTTGACATATTATTTTAAGCAGGTACACACATTGAACTTAATAATGTTGATGCCTTATTCCTAATGTCAAACTTGTACCACTACTATGTCTTTTTACCGCCCATATAGCTCCGCTAACACCATTTCTGTGCCTTTTAAACATTATCCCAATCTAACACTATTTTCTCCCTACCTATCCTTGACTTGACTACTTTAGATGCACATTAATGTAATGTACCATAATGACTCTATCTCTATTCTGTCCCAAATTTAGGACAAAGAATCATTCAAATGGACACCTGCAATATATGTATGTATATAAAGATCTACCAAATCCATATTCACAAAAGTCCATGATCATTGTTGTGAATGACTCCATAAAGTACGAGTTCATAATTTTTTCAACATCTCACATCACATACATACTCGTCCTTTACCCACTCAGCCAAATTGTACACACTTTTTACTGCACAAAAATCACTTTAAGAACACTTTGCCGCCGAAGTCGACCACAGTCGTTCACTTAACCATTTATGTGTAGTAACGCAAAACTAGGGAAAAATAAACGAACTCTCGACGGCTATGTCCTATAATATCCATGAAACTGGAAACCTGACCATCAAGACGCTCTCAAACACAGGCCATCTCGTTAATAATGGAATCTTTCTGCCAGAGTCTGGGAAACTCTTCCGACCTTCAGCCAGTTCAGCCCACGCAAAGGAAAGGCAAGAACAAAAACCAAAAGAACAAAAAAAAAAAAACATAATATTATCCTGTGTAACGGGAAAGGAAGATGGAATTTGTAAACAAGCGTAGATTTGATGTTTCGCTAAATCTATGCGATATCCTTAAATATTTGAAGGAAGACATCACGACCACGAGGGCCATAACACCAACAACAACAAAAACAACAACCACAACAGCAATGGCAAAGAAGAAAGTGAAAGGAGATGTACTTTGTGCCATTGCACGGCGTGCCATAACCATAAATGGGCTTAGCAATGAACTTCCACCTTCCCTGGCTTCCTTCAGCTCATATATACCATCAGGACGAGTGCGAGTGCGAGTGCTAGTACACCCTGGCCTGGTGGTGGGCCTTGGGACTAAGAATAGGAATAGGACCGAAGGAGCACAAGGACGAGAAAGCAGAATGCCATTTCTTCCGTTTGCTCTTTTCGGCTGATGCCAAGGCTGGAGCTTTGGATGCGAAGGATATTATACAAATGACATGGAATCAGATAAGGATAAGTGCAAATTGGCTTACAAGCTGGGATTTCTTTGTACTCTATCCAGGACGATTCCTTCTATATGTTGTTGAGTTGCTCGCTACACAATGCTGCCTGCCGATATGTGGTGCAAATGTGTGTGCCACGATATTATGGATCGAGTGAGTCCATTACATAGCACATAAAGCACATGCTCCTTCTCCTGCTCATGTTCCTGCTGCGGAGCTTGTCTATCTCTATACGAGTATAAATAGGTATAGCAAAAGATGTGCCTGTTGAATATTGTATGGGACAAAAGTGTGTATTACTTCTTTTCAGTATGTATGATGCAAGCTCATTCTTCAGGACTCCCAGAGTCACACCGACCGACGCACGACGTCAATGTGAATGTCGATGTCGAAGTCGATGTGGAGTGGAGTCGAGTCGAGTACAACAGGAAATAGGAGGTTATCCTTTATTTTTTGATTTTTATTGCCATCATACATAGCGCTGGAATGTGTGTTGTTTCTGTTTGACTATGTGTGTTGAGGAACTTTGGACCATGAGCACGACATCGGCATACAGAGGGCATATGGCATACCACGAATAGGATTGACGACGACGACGACTATGACGGCGACGGGCGCTTAAAGGATTCACTTGGATGGAAGTAAGTACATTCATTCTCGTTTGCTCTCGTTTGGCGAATGGCTGTTTTATGGTCTCGCGAAATGGTGTCAAGGATTTGTTTGGAATATTCTTCTAATGAATTTATATCTTTTTATTTGTTTGTTTTTTCTTTGTGTTTTTTTGTACGTATTTTCTTGTTTTGTATCCTTTTTTCGGGACAGGAGAGATTTGCATTTACATATACGAGTTTATTCGATGTGTGACTATATGATTTTTTGTTTTCTGGAAAAAGGTGAATTGAACTGAAAGCAGTTTTGATTATGGGTGGAGGAAATAGAATAATATAAACATAATGGTAACAGTACTTTCAGGTAATGGTAGTGTCGTGTGTGTCCTGTTTTAAGAAGTACTTTTTCTGACACGCAGAAATGTGGTGTATTAGAGTTAGAAGAATATCAAAAGATGGTTACTTTAATGTTTTCAAAACTTTGTATATGTCAAAAAATCACAACCCCTTTCTTTGTCATATTTTCAATTAGAATGCGGAACCAAGAACTAGCATAAGAATTGAATTTCTTAATTCATTCGAGGTGAATAAAGTGTTCATCAGAAACTGCATAGAAAATATTTGTACCTTATCATTCACTAAAAAATATTCTTTGGTGTGCCTCAAGGCTCTGTTTTCGGTCCGATACTGTTTTTTTTTTACAAAATGAACTTTTATTCCATTCATTAACTTAATTTTTGTGAAAAAAGAATGTACAACCTTTTGAAAACTAAGTTGGTATGGTTCTTGGGTGCTGTATTCAGTCTACGTAATAGTTTCTGGGCCTTAGTCTGCCAAAGCTCTTTTAATCAAAACACCTTATCAAAACTGGTTCGGCCAATTCTTAATTATTGATCCTAGAGTCTTAAAGAAGGACGATTCCGGAGGTGCAATGTACTTCGATGAAGATAGATCGCAAGAACGAAGAGGAACCACCTCGGAAATTTCTTTATAGTACATTTTATGTTAGGTGACATCGTGCCAGAAGTTGCTTACGCTTGGGAGACGTCAAAGAAGTCATCGAAGATTTTTGACAAATAAGAATACGATTTCGTTCGTTCTGATACAATTTTTTTAAATTTTCTACATACAAATTTTGACAGTTGATTGCGAAGTTTACATAAATATATATAACAATAATTGTCTTTCCAATAAATTTAGGAATGTGAAAGCTACACTCGTCCCCCACTTTAGCACCTTGTTTTAATAGTCTAAAACTACGGTTCGAATAAATGCTCCTAAAAAACACATTACTCCTCTCGATTATGACCCCCTTCCTTTGGGAAAAAAATAATGTTCATTGAGTTATAAAATTGATGAATATTTTCAGGTATCTATACCCAAAATGAAAAACATGAAACAAAATAGATAAAACTCTTGTTAACTCGTTTCATTCCATTCCATTTTTTTGTTGTTGTTTTTACTCATCAATAAAAATAATTCCCATAAAAATTCTATATTCGCAAACTTGAATTCATCAGTAAAAAAGCCTTTAATCTGTTCCTCGCACCTAACATAATCGAAACGTACATATAGACGTTGATATGTAAGGTATAATGTGTGTATGGGTGGGTGTGGTAGGTGGGTTGTAGATACATAATGTATCTCACCACCATTGCTCAAAATACTTTATTTTCTTTTTATTTTTGATATCTCCTATACTATAGACGATGCTAGATGCACCGTTATGGTCTGAAAAAAAAAAATTAATTCTGGGACTCTTCCACTTCCACTTGCACATCCACTTGGACTTCCACATCCACTGCCATTCCATATCCACCATACCGCATCACAAACTCAACTTAATCAGCGAATATTTGCCTCCGAATGATGTCCGGTTGTGAACATCAAAACCTTGTGCATCCAAATATAATCGAAATGGACTCTCCACTGACGCTCTTCAATGTGTGCACACATGACCAGTCGCGTCCTCCGCTAATTTTGTGTAAATTATATTTTTGTGCTGTCCTGTCATTTTGCCCATAAAACAGCAACAACACAAAATCCAAAAACCAAAAAAGAAAAAAACCAAAAAAATAAAATAAAATAAAAATGCACATAAATAAAAATGGAACTTTTTCTTATTTTTTTCCCAAAAACAAAAAAAAAAAACAAAAAGAACTGAAAAAATAAAATATATAAAAAAACCAACCCCCCTGTCACGCACCCTAAAAGGAAGTGCATCCGGCATATACTACACACGTCAAATTGATTTTGCCGCTTTTCGGCCATTGCCGGGCTCCAAAAACGCAAACAAAAACCCGACTCTTTGTGTCCCAACTCTCATCGTCCACGTCGCCGCCGCCGCACCGCGCCGGTGGAATACCTAAGAGATGGCATCCCTGCCTAGTGTTAGTGTGTGTAGGATATCAACCCTCGGCCCATTCCCAATACATATATCGGCCCCCAGCCGATAATCATTCATTGCAATGTACAAGCATTCGTTCGGCAGAGGCGGCGCGGCGGCGATGCTAGGTGAAATGCTATGACGAGCATAATCGGTGCATCCAACAATAATTATTATTGCATCCGCAGACGTATGCTGGACTGGGGTCGGGGGTGCCGGTGTTGGTGTTGCTGGTACTTGGCCGTAATACACCCTTAGAAAAAGCTGCCATCATTTTTTTGTCTCCCGACCAAAAAAGAAACTCAAAAAGAAGATCCGGCAGCAAAAAATGTTTTATCAGTTTTTTGCTAAATGTTTGCGCTCATTGCAACTCATTTTTCATCGCCAAAATGTGAGTGGAAGTGGGTGGGGTGGGGTGGAGTGGGGTGGAGTGGCGATGCGAAAAGGGGTGGGGGGAGGCGATCGATGGTGGGATGCCCGCCAGAAATCCGCTATACGCTTTCATGTCGCATCAGAATGCATTACCCGAGATAAAAGAGCACAAATCTAGGAATGGGCTGCAATATGCACCTGAGCTAGGCATGCCAAATTTTCGAGAGCCCAACTAGCACCTCTCTAGTTTCGGGATGGGGCTTCAAAAATACCAAACAACAACAACAACAAAAAAAATGCCCTTATCCGGAGACGAACTTTTTCGTTGTATTTTCGTGTATAGGAAAAAGTAAATTGGCCGCAAATGCAGGTGGTGCATCAGTGAACCGATGCGATGCAGCTCGGTCCTCAGTCCCCGGTCCTCGGTGCCGTCCGAGTATTGAACCTCAGTGCGTGGTGGTTCAAACTTAATTTCGACATAAAGTGATTTTAGTTCCCGATTTAATGGAATTCCTGTTGGTCTGCTATTCTAGCTTGGTCCCGGATGATGTTTCTATTTTTTGTCTTATTTTGTTTTGGGTTTTTCAGTTTTCACTGCGAAGTGTCTTTTTTTCAAGTCGCAATTTTGACGTATGCGGACTGAGAGAGAGAGAGTGAACTTCGCTGCACACAAACGTCAAATCCGTTTTGGAGTATAGATTCCTCATCAACATCATATTCGTGGTGCCAATTATTTGTGATGAATCGGGAATCTGATGGGGTTGTGACGGAAAGTCATCATCGGAACATGGACTCGGATTCGGATTCGGAATCGGATTGCACAAAAAAAAAAAAAAAAACACTCGAATGCAGCGACAAGCCAATATAAAGTCCTGCATGGATTGATGGGGAATTAAGAGGCCATGTTTATGCGAAGTTTTATTTTCATGTGTGTGCTTACGAGTTTTTTTATGCATTTCGAAATTTTGTTAACCAAGTGATAAAGGATGTTTTCGTCAAAAAACAAAACAAACAAAACCAAAAACAAAAAAAAAAAACTACTCCCCACACATGTGAATTCAATTTTGCAAATGGAATTCGTAATTAAGTAGGTATACGATTCAATAATAACTATTTCGATGCAAAATTGACAAACACATCTACACAAATATAACTTCGGCTTGGTTGTCAAATATATGATTTTTTATGCGAAAGTTAATTGAAATTTATTCAAAAGTAGGCAGGCCTACCTGCACCCCACGCCGCCGCCGCCGAAAAAAACCTTAGTCTATCGAAGGAAAAAAAGTTTATTAATGCATGCATCAAGGATTTTTAAAACTTTAATTTTAAAAAATTCGAGAATTAATATCACACTATTTGCAAAAAGAAATTAAAAAAAAAACTATGTATACAACTATAGGCCTAATTAAAATGTTATTTTCATATAAATGACATGTTGAGAGCGGAATCTAATTAAATATTCTTGTTTTTTTTTTTTTTTGGTTTTTGAAATAATGTATATAATTGAAAATATGAATAGGTCTCAGATGTAAAATAAGAAAAAAAAAAATAATAACTAAAATCATTTGACAATTTATTGCCAATGATGTGTAATTGCAAAAGTCCTTTAACTAAAGTGCAAAACCTATTTCGATGTTAATCATTATTGTTATTTTTATTAATAAATAAAACTTGACAACTTTGGTTGAATTAGGTCAATTGTCGTGTTGAAATAATTATACTCTTGAACTAATTTAAATTAAAAAAAGAATTCCAATATTATGTTTACGAATTCAATTATTTTAATAGTAGATACTGTTCCAAAAAATAGAAAATTTGAGATATCAGTGTTTGCGGAAGAAGGCACAGAAGAAAAGAGTTGTAAGTTCATAATTTTTTTTTGAAAGTGGGTCACAAGCCCATACTATGGCCAAATAAAACAATTAATTCGATTTTTGTAGTTTTAAAGAAATTGCCTATACCTACAAAATTTTGAGTGCTTTAAATTTTTCATATAGTAAGATGACTGCAAAAAAGTAAAGGAACTCCAAGACTCTTGACTTGTAACATAGATTCTTACAGTAAAGAACTTGTATCCTTATCTAAGTAACTAATATTTTATTCTTATTGCATGTCGTTTGATATTATTTAGAAAATCCACCAATTTTACCTTAAACAGTACATGTTTCCCATTCTGCCTCCAAAAAATTGTTCAAGACTCAAGATTTTCGAAATACCGAGGTAAACCAAAATACCCGTTTACATCGCAGGAGTATAAGAAAAAAAAAATACTTCTGACTTTAATTGGTTTCGTAGGCAGTCGACATAAGGAGTTATGTAAGACGTATATGTATGTACAGTCGACGTCACTTATAACAACCGTCAAGGGACCAGACATAACTGGTTGCTATAGCCGGCGGCGGTCGTTATATCCGAAGCAACGTTGTACTAGTACAAACTGTTTGAAAACCGTTAAAAGCGACTGGTCATTATAAGCGGCGTCGTTATAGGCGGCGTCAACTGTATTTGAGTTCAATTAGAAACTCCATTAGAAACCAAATTTTACTACTTTTCGACCAAAATTTCCAAATAATTATTTAGTCACATAATCATTCAACTTTTTGATTAATTAAGGGAATTGAATACATTTTTTATTAAATAGTAAAACTTCAAGTATGAAAAGTCTACAAAACATTATTGAAAAAAAATAAAAGTACGTATACGTCCAGTGGCCTTTTGTTGGAAAAATGTTCCAAAAGAAAATTAAATTTTTGCTCATAAAAAATCAACACATAAACTTTTTAAATTTAAGTTTCATTATATCTATTTTGAATACTAAACTTACGTTATTCGTTTGATTTTCAAAAGTTTGTTAGAAAAATTGTGTTTAAAATTTCAGGATCTTTTTCCTATGACCTCAATATTTTTCAAAGTCGTGCCTTCTGTCCCTTTCAAATGTGTCGTATTAATTTTAAAACTTCAAAAACTTCCTATTTCCTTTTTTTAAAAAAAGAAAACATTAAAAATTACATTCGAAACCCTAAAAATCAACCGGATATCTTCTATCTATATATATAAAACAAAGACGGGTTTGTTACAACACTTATAACTCGAGATCTGCTGAACCAATTTTCATGGTTTTTGATTCGTTGGATTTGTCTCCACCCCGAATAGCAGAATACATCTTAAAAACAATGAAAATTAACACACTATGGCTCATTTTTGTCTCTGCACTATTGAACACTGTACTATGCCAAATAATATGTACATATGTATGTATATTAAAAAAATGTTTTTTCCTTCAATATTTTAAATTAAATTGCTTACGAAATTAAAAGTCTTACAAGATTTGATGAATGGTGTCGAATTTCGACACATATTTTAAACGGTTGCCACTTTTCACATCTGAATTTCTTTATTGAAATAATTTAGACTTGCCAAATACCACTGTTTACAAAACAATCATAACATTAAAGATTGAAGTTTAGAATGGTCGAATTGAATTTTTGACAAAACGGCCACAGTACCTAAATCCATCGTTTCTCGAAAGAGTTGGTAACATTTTTAAGACTGTATTCTACTGAACCGATTTTTAAAATTCTTTTACCAATAGAAAGCTAGCTATATATGTATTTGTGATAAATTGGATATGGAAAAAAGCAGAAAATAGTGCCTCAAGATTGTGTTTAAGAGAAATACAAGGGAAATATAGTGAACAAAATATTAGGTCCATTTATAGGTTCTTATGCTGGATTGGAGCTGGTATTTTCATGCCCTCTATTCTGTAAAAGCTTTTTGAATCTTAAAATCTAATCATTTAAGTTGCTATTGTTAATGGTCCCATGATGTGGTCCTGTATGTGAAGAGAAAAGATCTAGGAGACGCTTTTATTTTGCAAACAAAAAATTAATGGCGTTTCCAGAATTTCAAAAGTCATTAATCGAATTGAGATTAAAAATTCTCATTGTTTAAGTAAGGAATGCCAAAACTTTATTGGAACCTGGATATGAAGATTTAAAGCAATTTCTTTCACACAGTTTGAAAAACAGGGCAGAACAACGTCTGCGGGGTCAGCTAGTTCTTCAATAAATTAAATTAACCACATCTTCATTGATTTATCGTTAACTCGAAATAAAGTCGGCCACAACCCGACCAACAACATCCAAATCAAAACAAAGACTTTCCCTTGAATCACTGTTCCACATGATAAGCTTCAACCGACAATAAGAAAAAGAAAAACACCCCCCCAAAATACACGCGAGTATATTCTCTTGAAAATGTCAACAGATTGTGGCCCCCGATTAAGAGGCCAAAAATCAACTGCCCCGACGCGCCGCGCAGCACCGCTCATATGTGTATGCACGAATTTATTCTCAAAAATAAACCAACAAGAAGTCCAACTCAATGAAAATTGACTTTCCATCTATACCCCATCCAACACCATCCAAATCGACAAAAGCGACAACTCGACTTATACGGACTTCCCTTTTCACGAACAAAAAACCTAAATGACATATCAATTGCAACCACCTGTGGCGCCAACCCCACTGCCAACGCCAACGCCGAACAGCAGCAGCAAGCACAACGTCCTATCGCTTAATCAAATCCATGACGGAATCTCAGCACCGACGAAAAAAAAACCCTCTCTGTATCCACCACCCCCCGTCGAGTCGTCGTTGGCGGCATCGTCGTCGTCGTCCGGAGCGGAACAAAAAAAGCATCTCCATATTTCGATATAGCACCAACACCTCATCGGTCTTCGGCGTGCCCTCTCGAAGTGGGACAAAAATCGTACAAGAAAAAATTACCGTTCGCCCGCATTGTCCCGATCCAGATCCAAGTTAACATGCGACTCGGAAAAAGGAAAAATCTTCCGAAAAAACGAACATTCTTCGGCTATCATTTTTTGTGAGCTCCCCAATTTCCATTTCCTCCCGCGCCGAGCCGCGTCGCGCCATAATGCCCCCGGTAAACCAATTGTGTACTTGTCCTGTGTTACCAAAGATGACCTAACCGCACGACACCCGACCACACAAGCATAGCAGCGAAGAGCAGAGAAAAACAGCTCAGGAATGGGAAGCCGAAAAAATCACTCTTCTGCGTCGTCTTTTTGTCGGGCACCCATCCCACCGCAGTCCAGGCGACCGGGACGACGACGACGATGATGATGATGATGGCGGCATTGGCACACTTAACACACAATCGAGTACGTGGCGCAATTCTGCAAGGATCACATTCGTAAAAAATCCTTTGAGTAGAAAATACTTGCCCACATCCACTCCCGAAAATAAAACCTACACAACATCGGCTCAAGCTCCAGCTACAGCGCTCCAACTTCAGTACAGTGCATTAATCTCTCTCCGACACAACAAAAAAGAAACATCAGGACACCGTCAGCGTCATCGTCATCGTCATCGTCAGCATCACCATCAGCATCAGTATTGGAGTCCTAGTCGTAGTCGTAGTCCATCGGAAAAAGTGACGTCACAGGAGGTGGAGGAACTTTCCGTCCACTTTCTGGATTATTCACTTTCCTGGTTGCCCATTTATTTTCCCGTCGCTCGATGCAATGTGCCGGCGGAAACAGCAGTGGTATGGTTGCCGTTAGCATCAGTGAGGTGGCATAAGCGGCACTGGTTCTGGATCTGCTGGATTCTATGGAAGTATAGGGAAATACCTATTTGCTGTTTTGTGTGCATCTCCTTTTTCTCATTTTGTCTTCCATTGAAACCATCGAGAGGAAAAAACACGAGAAGGACTTTTCTTTTTGTCTTCCACCATCCGCTTCCACTTCCACTTCCTCCACCACAGTCATCATCATCGTCATCGGCATACTGTAGTGTGAGTGGTCGTGCTGATTTTCAGGTGCAAAGGAGAATTTTCCGCAATATTCCCACAGAGCGTGGAAATTTCTGTTTTGTGTGTTCGCGATTGCATGCTTACATTGCGGCTACAATATTGACAAGAAAATAAAACGGCTAAGGCATCATCATCGTCATCATCATCATCATCACATACTCGTACCGTACCGCTCCACACACGCTTTTCGAAAATTTGAAGAGCTGTACGTGATGGACGATTAAAGGCAACATTGAAAAGTGTAAAAAGAATTTGTTTTTGTAAAAATGACAAAGGGGTAATTTATTATTGTTTTTTTTTTTTTTTTTTAAGTTGGCACCATCGTTTTCGACTTTCGTATTGAAGTATTACAAAATACTTCGGGTTTGGATTTTGACAGTAGCTAGGACAGCCGCTAAGTTAGGTCCAACTAAATTTAGAATTTCGAAAACGTTAGTGTAAACAATTTTATTAAGTTGTGCTGAAAGGTATAAGTGTTGAGCTTTTTTTGAAAATACATAGTTTTTGAAAAATAGTTTAAGCAAGGTATAAGTGTTTTATTTTATTAAAATTAGAATAAGGATTCAGGGATTGCAATTTGTATGATATATTTAATAGTTGACAGTTGAAGTTGAGAACGATATAAAAGTATTGACTATTTCAAGGAAATCGAAAGGAATACAAATTCCTTCAGTAAAAAATTTTTAACTTTTATAATTTCTTTAAAAAATTAAGTATACATATTACATTCCAAACATAAGTTTTTTTAATATTTTGAAAAACCTTAATATTTTTATAAATTTTGGTATTTACTTTACGATCTTTTTATGTTATTAATAAAAAATAAATTGAATTTATAAAAATAAATGTTGTACAAAATTTAAGAAAAGCAGTGTAACAAATTGGAAAGTATTGTTTCATTTAGTTCATAACTCTGAAACCGTTCTTGAACTCATTTTAGATAGATAAAAATATAAGAAATATAAAATGTTAGCTGTGACATTAGTGACAAAATGTTTTTGAAGGAATTTTTCGAATAAATACAAAAAATGGCTACTTGAACTTTAATTTTCTAAAATGACTTCATCGATTTCGATCAAAATCTTAAATTTTGTAACTTTTTTAAAATTCAAAAATAATCTTGGTATTTGTAAAAGAGTTTTTAAATTTGAAATAAAACTATTTAAAAAACAGCTGAAATGTTTTTTGTTGATTTAAGTAGTACAAAGTTTCAAGAACCTAATCTTAAATTGAACACGAAATTTTATTGAATTTAAAAAATAAAATTTAATTTTAAAAAAATATGAAACATTTGAAAAACTGTTCTGTCAAATTTTGAGAAACTTAAAATGAGTTCCAATAAATGGAGAGGTTCTGGCTCTTAGAAGCTTTAAAAAATATTTACTGTGATTTAAAAAAAAGTCTAATTTAATTTTTGAAAATTTCAATCTTTTCAAAAATGTGTCAAAAGAAATATTTGTTAATTTGTTATTAAAAAGTCGTTTGAATGTACTCTCCTGGGCAAAGATCCAAATAAATAAATATTAATTTTGTTTATAATCAGCGTGGACTTAGGGGATGTGGCTACCCTTTAAAATACAGTGTTATTAGAGTTTAGATACAATTTGGATAAATCTTTTTTAAAAGCTTTGAGTTTTGAAGCCTTGCCTTAACCAATTGCGCTAAACAATTAATGTTAAAATGCGTCCTCGAATTGATTTTTTTTTACAGAAACACCTTTTAAGTTTAAGTACCCTCTCCTGCCCACTCCTAAAGTCGACGTCGACGGCGGCGGCTACGTCTGCATAGGTACTGTCAATTTAATTCTACTGATGAAATTTTCCTGAGCTGCATCCAATGATTTATAAGTATACATCAGCATCGAAAGCTGCAGCAATTCCCCGAAGTGAAGTTCCGCATTCCGAGTGGTTTCCCCCAAAATAGAGTAATTCAAAGGATACTATACCGTTTGGCTGCACACATGCAATTCAATTGGCCAATCCGCCCATAAGTCGAGAGGTGAAATTTATTCATTTCCTCATCGTTTTTCGCAAGCAGGAGCAAAAAAGACGACCCCACTCTCCCGCAATCTAAATTTTCTTTTTCTTTTCATTATTTTTTTCATTCATTCATTCATTCATTGCAGCCGCCGAAGCCATCGCCATCGCCATTGCCATCGCCAGTGGCGGCAACAACAAGCCCCCAACTCTCGACTCAAGGTTTCATTTCGGCTACACAAAAACAGCCGAATGACATGGCGCAAAGCCCCCTTGTTCTCTTGGTGCTTGACGGAATATATGGAGAATGTAGAACCCATATCGGTGCGGCGCGGCGTGGCGCGGTGCAGTGAGGCACCTTCCCTGCCGGCCACCCGCTCTCTAGAGCGATTGTGAAATAGAGTCCTCGTTCTAGAGCTGTTTGTGGCTTTTTCGTGTGCAATAGCAGTGCCATTGTGGACGAGAGTAAGGGCGGCGGTAGAGGGCGCTGCTGTTCGTCGAAGGACGTTTGTTTTGTTGGCCCGTTTGGTTTGCACGATGATTTCACTTAAAACGTGTCGGTTGAGAAAGCCTTTTTCGTCAATTTTTGTGGGGGCCCAGCCAGCGCAGTGCCAGGGGGCTCAATGCACCCCAACCTCGCCCGGCCACGCTGAGGGGCTTTTATTATTTGTTTACCTATCCGAAAAAATATGCATGATGATGCCTTTCGCGCGGAATGTGGCGAAGAAAAAATCATTCGGCACTCAATTTTCATGATCCGCGCGAGAAGAGTGAACTACGGAGGGGTGGGGGGTGGTGGGTTCACCTAGGTAGTGGGTAATAGCCCGGGCACATGTTATGCACCGTTAGTAGTTTGTTCTTATTTCTTGTTTCTACGCTGGAGCTGGAGATGCCTTTTTGTTTTCCTTGTTGGGATCTATTGAGCGTGGTACTCGTTGCTCGATGCTCGATGCTTGGTGCTGGTGCTGGTGCTGAGGCTGAGCCTGGCCAGCAGCGGACTGGGGATGGATTTTTCTATGCGCGCAGTCGGTTTTTACGGTTTTTACCAAAACGGATATTTTTAGATAGTTGACGAGTGCAGGTGGCTGTGCGCCCAGCGCCCAGCGACCAACCATCAGCCCCCAGCCCCAACACGCTTCCATGGTTTTTGTGCTGTGTGCGGTGCTGTGATGCTATGTGAGCTGAGGGCTTGAAAAATTGGATTAGTACCGGGTTTTTAAGCATTTAGCAGATTTTGTTACCATTTTACCATTTTCGGCAGCAATTTGTTTTATGGGCTTTGAAAAACGGTCCACTGGAGAATGGGCTGTTTTTATACTGCTGATGGTCAAAAGCCCTTTGTGCTCCCGAATGTTGTTGAGTTATGGATTTTTTCTTATTATTATTATTATTTTTTTTTTTTGGTTTGTTTAAATTTTTCGGGAGTATAAAGCATGTGCTTTGCATTTATTCCCTGTTTTGGAGATGTTTTGTTGGTTTTCTTGTGCCTATTTGAATGTTTTTTTGAAAACGGATTGTGTATACTGTTTCTGTTATTTTTCTTGTTTGGTTAGAGGAGGACTCCTGCTTGGTTTCGGGAGTGGAACGGACCCATTCTGCTGGCCTACTCGAGATGGAAACATTATTCACGCTAGGATCAAGTGGGACTTGATGAGTACTTTGGTTGATTTTCAAGGGGGAATGATTTAAAAATGTGAGAACTCACCGTTTAGCTTGATAGGTTTAAACATTTAGCTGATTTTTTGTTGAAAATTAAAATTTGTGTTTATACAAGTATTTTGAAATGTTTTTATAATTATTTGATATCACTTCTATCTATACTTCAAAATGTTCTAAGTTTGAGGATTTACTCAAGTATTAGTGAAACTTTGAGGCATTAATGAAACTGATGTCATACTTTTATACAAAAAAGGAGAGCTTTTGAAAAGTTGAGTTTTGTTAATCATGGACATTCTCGCGTCGGAGAAGTTTCATCGTTCTGAAGTAACTCACTCTTAAAAACATTAATTTTTTTATTATTTTAGGTTTTAAACAAATTTAAACATAATGATGATTATCTTAAATTTTATGAGTTTACATGAAGACAAAGCTTCAGGTTTTAATTTAAGGATGTTTTTAAAAATCTAAATCATTGTTGAATGCAAAAACAAAAAAGGTTTAAAAATGTTTACCTTCCGATTGGTTAACGGAAATTTTTTTTTTCTTTCCCAAATTTCGTATAACGAATTAATTCGTTTTCAATTTTTTTTTCACAAAAACGTCTCAGAAAAAAGAGTTTCCGACATTTTAGCAGCTTCTGTTCTATCTCAACTTCAGTTTTAATACCTTTAGTTTTTTAACTTTGTCCATCAAAACTTTGTTTTTCGTTTCTTTTTATTTTTGAAAAATCATGAAAATAAAGAAAAAATTTGATGATCTCATTATTTTAAAAAATATAAGACAAAACTGATTTTTATGACTTAAATTAAAATTTAATAAAAAATTAAAATTTAAGTATTGAAAACAAAACATTTTATTTTTAAACTCACATTCATTATTGTTAAAAAAAATGCAACCAAATTATTAGTTACAAGTTTAATATTTTTTCAGATTCAGTATGGAAAAAATGGCAGGTATGTAGGCTTAGAAATGTCTCCACTTTCTTGAAGAATTGTTTCAGTATATGGATTGATAGTGCAGTATTTTATTCTTTATTATATATAAAAATAAGTTAATACAGCTTCACTTTATGCGCCGTGTAAATAAATAGTTCAAAATAGAAATATTAATATTAATTTTATATTCAGTCTTAATAAAGTTTTTTTTTTATTAAAATTGAGTTTTAAAATATAATCAACTGAATTTAGGTTTTTTTTTCGAGTCTGCTTTTATCACTTTATTATATTTCAGAGATCACTCACTCGATTTTTAAGTGAGAAAAAAATCTACAAAATAAAAAACTAAGCTAAGCTAAGTGTATTACAGTTTTACAAATCAGAATTTAAAAATCCATTTATTATAATTATTCAAAAAAAATTGTTAAAATATGATTTTTTGATAAATAGCACTTTATTTTGAAATGCTGTATTTAATTTAAAACCACATACATAAATTACAAATTCTTCACTTCAATTTTCAAAAATATAATTTATCCATTATATAAAAAAAAAAATGTCTAACCATTCAACCTTATTTCTAAGGTCTGCGTAAGTATTTTTTAGAATCTTGTTTGCTAACTATATATAAACAATGTTAATTAATTATGTATTTCTATGTTGAACAAAATATTTTTATTTTGTATACTTATTGCAGACATCAAAAGGTATAATTTTTTACTTAGCATAGGAGTTTTTAAACAATACTTATGGTTGAAATATTAGTTTAGTTCTTCAAATTTAAATTCGAACATTATTTTCTTACAATAAGAAAAAAACATTGTAACAATAACAAATGGACTTTAGTTTTAATTTATTTTGAACTATTGTTTACCTAACATTTTTTTATAAATAGATATGTTTCTCTATTTATTATAATAAGAACTATCGACTTTATTTTATGATTCAAACGAATTTTTAGAATAAAATAATTTTTAAAAAATGTCAAATTCATAAATTTATTTTGTTTTAAATCTATAAGCTAATATAATCGTTTTTAATACTTAATATCATACCTTATTTGTATACAAAAAATAGTGTGTAAAATTTATTCTATTCTGAAAATTCCGTTTTTCAGCCAATGAAAATTATGAGTTTTCAATTCTGTTTTTTTGTTATTTAACATATAAAAATACTGAAAAAGAATTCCAAGGATTGGTTGCTTAAAAAAATCTTATTTTTGGTTTCATAAAAACAAATCAAAAATATATTACCAGGAAACAGAACAAGAAAACTCCTTAAATTATACTCTTACATCAAATAAAGGATGCTTCAAATTCCTTTAAATAAAATTGTCGGTTAATTTTTATAAATTCCATTCCCTTTGGCACGAGTATATACCCGTGGGCCGTGGGTATGTATTAAACAAAAGCACTTACAATTTTTGTGGTAGGTACCTAAGCATAACCATTAAACATAAGAAAGAAAAAATATATACCTACATATAAAAAATCCCTCACATGAAGAAACTTTATTAGAACATTGGTCACGCTATTCCTATAAAATTGCATAATAGGATTTTGTAAAAATTTTTAAATCCAAAACCACAATTTGATTTTATGCACCATAACCCAAAGTCCTCGTATAATACGAGTATCAACTCATATACCCATACTCCATGACCATCCACTAAAAACTTGAACAAATGTTTCATTATACATATGTATGTACACACCCCTATATACAATATACATACATACATACCTTTTATAATATAAAAAGAAAACAAAAAAAGAGCACACTAAGCCTGAAGATCCATCAAAATGGGATTTATACATAATCGAATTGCCCAAGAATAATAAATTCTAGCGCATAAAGCAGCAGCTAATCACATCTTATACAACATCCCTCTTCCAACCCCCTCCCCCACAAAAATAGCAACAAAAACAACGAATCAAGTACGAGAGTACATAAAAATAAAAAAAATAAAAAAAATACTAAAAACATGAACAGGGGGCTGCTGCAGCAGAAGGGCGGGCGTGGAAAAAATATATAAAGTCCCAAAAACTGATGACCTCTGGTTGTTTCTCTAGTTAAACTCGAATAGAGATCTGCGCCATTACCCGCGCAAAATAATCCCATTACAAAGTTTCTAAACTTTACGATTAAATATAAAAAAGAGCGCGGCGAAACAGCCCCGGGGCATTAAAACGCCCCCGGTGGCGGCGCTGGCAGTAGATTGGGATTGGGACGGGGTAGCGAAAATGACGACGATGACGATGGCAATGGCGATGGGGGTGAGCTTGCGATTTTACGGTCCCTGCAACATTGATCACACAACAGTAACCTAGAGCGGCAGCGTATAGGGTACACTGTGCAGGGATCGCTTTAAGACTCTGGCTCACATAAACTCCCTGATTCACCTTCTTCTGCCCACCGAAGACGACGACCGAAGATGCCACCCGTCTTCCTCAGCATCGTCATCTTCGTCGTCGTCGTCATTTCGGTTTTAATTTCCGTAATTTCAGCAGAAAAATTTCTGCAATATAAAAACGAAATATCGAAATTTATAGACCTCTCCCTGGTGCTGCTGCCGCCACTGCCGATGCTCGATAGATGGTTTATAAGCGTCGCTCCGCTCGTCGTAGCGCATCCATCCCGCTATATACGGATTGCGAATGGCTGTGAACGCCTGAACGGTGTACCTACCATGCATCTCCTGGTTGCGCTGCTGCTGGCTCTGATGCTGCCCCAAACGCAAACGGGGCGAAGCGATATTAAAACTTGAAATAACTTCAAATAAGAACACACCCACACTTTGATAGACTAAATCTATACAAGTAAACAATAACAGGATATACAGGATGCTTCTTGGGTGGTTGCTGATGATGGATGCTGCTACTGCTGTTACTGTATAGTAAGGCTGTATGGGTAGATATAAGAAGTGACGGATACAACGTACTACACGGAAAAATTTAATGACAACACTAAAAAGTTTAACCGTTATTATTTTCTAGGGCAAAAACCCCCGGAAAAATATGAGGCTGTAAAAATGGCAAATTCATGACCCGCTCGCGCTTATTTCCTTACACAACACAACACAGCACAACACACACATACTCGCTGTTACCGCCGCCGTGCCTCTTTCCCTCCAAAACCTGTCTACACACATCGATGGTTTTGTAATTCACCAGCGGCATCTTTAGAGCTCCGGTGGTAATAGTATCAGGGAAGACAAGAAGACAACCAAAAAAAAAAAAAAAGATGACGAAATGTATATTTTTAACAACTTTGTAGCGTCCATGCTTAGAGAGGCAACACTGTATAGAAAGTTAAACTTTATGCCCTTCAACGATGGACAAACAAACTCGTTGGGGGTGCAAGGACGCATCATTTTACTCCCAGCTCACATCAGCCATTCATCTATACCTATCCTATATCCTATGCTCTATGCTCTATCCTCTATCCTTTGGTGCGTTTTAATGGTACAATAAAATAAAAAGTTGCATTAAAACTGAAAAAACAATTAGCGTAAAAAGCGTTTTTGAATTTATTTCGGACTAAACCGATGCGCGGTGCGATGGCGATGGGGGAAACTCCAGCGGTAAGGGCAAACTATTGCTTTTGATGCGGGTTGCAGAGTGGATGTGGATCAACTCCAGCCTCGAGGGGGTTGTTTTAAAAGCCGTGGCCGTATATCCTTGATGGATATCCTAGCCTTGCAAACATAGTATAAGTGTGTACTATAATTTTTTTGTTTGTTGTCTTTATGCCAAGCCAAGACTGTTCCCTTCAGATGTTGTCCAAGGGGGAAAGGGATGACGCTGATGCTGAAAGTACCTATATTTTACGTTGGCACTTATATAATGGAGAAATTTATGAAATGTTCTTCTTCTTTAGGAGAACAAACAAAAATGGATGCAAAGATAAAAAAGAACAACTACAATAAGATACAATTTAATGGCGCTTTGAGAGCTAAAATCAAGTTACAGTGGAATTACTGCTGACATAGAAACATAAAAACAAGACACTTTTTAGAGGTATCTATATAATGTAAATACTCGTATAATGAAACAATATATGGTATGAACCAGATGTTAAAAAGATAAGGGTGAAAATGAAACAAGATAGAAAGATTTTCGGAGTTTTAAGATACTCGAATACCTCTTCATCTGAAATGGGTGATAAAGCAATTTCAAAATTTATCTTAAACTAAATTTTCAGGCTATTTATTTTGGAAGTTAAAACCAGTAATCCGTATTTGAAAATTTTCACGGGTTACTTTATAACATGCATAATGTATGAGCTGTCGAAAACTAAGGTCTTCAAAAAAAAAAAACTTTCAAATATTCGTTACTTGATTTTGAAATTCTGAGGGCAGATCAATGCGATTCTTAGATATGACAATAGTTGTGTTTTATTCACTGCTGTATAGCTAGTGCAGCATTCAAGTAAGTAAAATGATCGAACTCACTTTACAGATATCGCCAGCACAGCTGCCATTATTTTTAACTGGCTTCATTTTCGGCAGCAACCAAATTTTTGTTTTTGTTGTTTGTTGCGCTAGCTACCTAGCAATGAATAAAACACAGCTTTTATTTAACCAATATTTACTGCTATCAGTTGGTTCTTTTAAGTTCTCTTACCTTTAGGTGAAGGTGCACTTTACTAAAAGTTCGTTAGTAGATACGAGTATATTAGGTCTGTTTTTTTATTTGAGAAAATTTCCGAAGTGAAGTAAGATTTTACACGTATTGCAAATACAACATCCTCACTGCCCATAGAATTAGAAGTATTAGCCAACTGCTGATAGAATTTTGAAGTTTGCTCGAGTTTCGAATAAAATTGTTGGTGCAATTGATTACTCTTGTGAATCTCAAAGATATGTTCGTAGAGTTAGCATTATTCATTTGTCACTGAGAGTTTATTTCTGCATTTTTTGAGATTCCATGTTTATACTGTCGGTAGTAAAGCGTTGCATTTTGTATCGAAAGCTGTGTAATCTTTTCTATATGAAAAGTTGTCTAATTTAAGTAACTCATACTTTAGTTAAACAGCGGCATATATTATACAAAAGAGTTAATAACACTACAAAGCTTTCTTATGATAAACGCTGAGTAATCCATAACTAACTAAACTCTACAAACCCTTTGACTTTTGTTTTGATAGCAGTAAAAAAAATACACAAAACAACAAAACAAATCGCACAACTGCGGAAACGTTTTTTTGGGAAATCCTACTTGACTGTGGATATTTAAACCAAACACAAACCTATTATCATGTTAGAGGGTTGGTTTTTTAGCTGTTTCTTAAATATTTTGATTTGTTGATTTAAAAAAAAAATGTCTTCACAATGTTTTTTTCTTCGATTTTATAGTTAATTTTAATTCTTTTAAAGGTAAAAAATTCGATAATTCGTCGCTCTCAAAAATTATTGCTCTAATTTTTTTAAAAACTATTTCCACAAAGATATCAATGATCATGGTTGCAAAAATGATTTTCAAAATTTATTCATTTCTAAAAATACATTTTTTTTCACAAGAAGAATTTTTATTTTAAGTTTTTTTAAGATAAAATTTTAATTTTGGTTCATAATATTTTTATCTATATAGCAAACAAAAAAAAAAAACAATTTAATCAAATTCAATATATAAAAAACTCTAAATAAAACTATGGGATCAATTTACGGACCTTCATTGACGCTTTTACTTAACCTCCAAAAGTTTACAATTTTAATAAAAAAAAAAACAGTAACAAAAGCTCAAAAGCTGCACAAAAAATCTCACTAAAAATAATTTTTGCAAGATCAATTTATGGTATCAAAAATACTACATTCAAAAATAACTAAATCAAATAAAAAATAAATGGTTAAATCATAGAAAAATAATAGCATAGATTAAAAATAAAAAATAAAAAAATAAATTAAATACAAAGAAAGATTTAGAAAAATTTATTAATATTACAAAATCAAATGTGTTTATTTTTTAAAATATAAATGTAATATTTAATTTGTATTTTATATTTTACATGCAACATAATATTCTGTATCACACAATTTTCAAAATAACCCAAGATTTCTGCTTGAGCTTAATTGACAAAAATATTTTTCAAATACAAATGTAAATTGTGAAAGTTTGTTCGATTTTCAATGGTGAAGAAAATTGGCGCAAGAGATAATTTTGTATTTATTATTTTTTTAATAAATTAATACATAACAATAATAATCAATAAATTATTTAAAAAAAACTGTGTTGTTGATTTTTTTATGAAATTTATTTTTACCAATTTTTTAAAAATTTTAACAGATGTTAAAAATGGTTTTATTAAATAAAATAAAATCACTTGAAATAATATTCGAGTTGAAAAACAGTTACCAATTTTTAGTAGACCTATTGGTAATTTCATATTTTTTTTTGTAAAAATTGTCAGTTGAACTATTACAAGAAAATTTACCTACTAGTTTTCATTCTCAAAGACATCACTCTAAAAAGTATAAACTTAGATTCTCGGTACTTCAAAAAATCATTATTTCAAATGCTCAAACTTTGACTTAGTGGCACATCGTCATTGCTGAGTTGTAATTTGTAATCAACCTCATTATGTGATTGTTAAATAAATGTTGACTCTTATTTTATAACTTTAGCTTGTAAAAATGAAATAATCATTTGTCTATATTTATTTCATGAGAAATAAGTTTATTGAAACAATGAGTTTTCTTGCAACATCAACTTACAATTTACATCCCCTAATAAGAAGTTAATGCAATTGTTAATTACTATAAAATTATTATATGTGAGTATTAGTGCGAGTTCTCCGTGTGTGTTTTACACCGGCATTGGTTTTGGTATTGGAGGTAAAGTTGGACATCAACTACCATACCAACAACCAACGGTCTCAGGTGCATCTTCTCGTCCTGCGTTATCTGTAAGTATAGGAATTACTTTATTACTCTGGAGGGTGCCTCTTCAAACAGGATTTTTTTTGTTTGGTCTTATTTTGTTGGTTAACTTTTTGTCCATATCTCTGCACACGTTGTATACGTATGTATACCACCTACCTTCCTTCTTTTAGTCTGAATAAATTGATGGCAGCGATATAGCGAGATACTGTTTTCCGTGATGCCGCAGATACGGAACCTAAATGAAATAATTAATGTTGGGGATGCATCTCACCCCCACAGCCAGCGTAGCGCGGGCTTTCTCTTCTATATGCCTACTTTTGGGAATTTAATTCTTTGCTTCTTTTTGTTTTTTTTTTTCGAATGACTACGACGACGACGATGACGACGAGGACGACTACCAACACCATCACCACCACCATTGCCATCACCATTACCACCACCATGTGTATAGCTTTGTCCAGGTCCAGGTCCTGGTCCAGGTCCATGTTGGGTTCTTTTATTTTTGGTGTTCTGCGTGAAAATCACAAGGCCCCACCCCTCGTATCCTGATTTATAATATAAAATAAATCTACTAACGAAAATGGGGTAAGCATCACATTGAGGTACAAGTACAACCTTATTGCATCACACTACCACCATCCACCATCCTACATCCACCACCACCGCACCATCATATCTGGGTGTTTGCTGGAATTGGAGCTGTTGTTGTTGTTGCTGTTTTTGCATTACCTAGATGCTGATGGGCCTCACTGCGCCTCGGCCTGCTTTGCCCCCTAGAAAAAAAATCGTCATTGGTCGGTTGTGGGGGTTGTACTCCTTTTTTAAAACTTTTATTTTTATTTTTTATTATTTTTTTTTATTTTGGTTGTCTTTCTTTTTTAGCTGATTATTTATATATATTTTGTTGTTGTAGTTGTTGTTGCTGTTTGCTAGATGCGACCATGTTTGCTTTAAGTTTATGCATTTTTAAAATTAATTAACAGAAAACGGCCGGCAATGAAATTTTTGTTGTGCATCCACCATCTTTTTTTTGGTTTTGCTTTGTTTTTTTTTTAATTTTTTTAATATTTAATACCAAATGCAGTTAGTAGGTACCCACCTTTATTGATAGAGGAATGGTCAAACCATCATAGGTTTGATCACTAATTTTTTTTTTTTATTTTGAGTTCGAACTGGATGCATTGCATAATATGCATGATTGCATGATGCATCCCAAATAAATTATTCGTGAAGTTCTTCAAATAAACTTGTGTTCCTATATCCAAAATTAATATATGCGCTCGAATGCATTTTAATTACTGTAAAGGTAGAAAATCAGAGTTTGTTGCATAATTTGGTATAATCTTAATTTAAATTGCTAATGAGATTTTTTTTTAATGATGATCCAAAATAAGATCAAATGGAATAATGAAGAAATGTGTTTTCGGCTAAAATCTGATTTATTTTTTTTACTTTGGCTCAATAAATTGAAAGCAACATCAAGTTGGAAAAGAGTTTCCTCATAGCATCTGTTAACCTATGTATGTATGAATTTTTAATTTAAGATCCAAAAATTCCAGAATTTTTTGGAAATTGATATAGCAGCAATGTTTGCCTTTCTTTTAATTTTAAATAATTTTAAGCCTTTTAATAAAAACGATTAAACTTCAAAATGGGATTAATCTTCCAATAGTTTCTAAAATTTTGAAAGAATCGAATTTTTGAATAATTAAAGATGATAAAGTTTTCTAAGTTATTTGTTTAAGGAAAATAATTTCAAAAGGATGCCACGGACGGTTAGATTTGCATGAAAATAAACTATTTATTGTTTTCACATTTACAAAAATGAACTTGTTTAGTATTGGAAGTGCAGTTTTTAACACACAATTCCGACTTTTCTGCATTTTAAAATTCACCAACATTTAAGATTCTAGAAGGATCTTACGAGAAATCTGAAAAACAAAATTTTGATTAGGTTAAAGTTTAGGTTCACAAAGGATTGAAAATAAGAAAAAAATTGATTTTTAGTTGAAAAGAAATGAATTAATTCAAGAGGAGACAAAAGGTATTTATGAATAGAAACAGATCGTACAATTAATTCCAAATTTTGTCCATTTTCAATTTTAATGCATAGTGCACTTACTTATGTCCCCAGATGTTCTAAATCTATTTCCTGGCTGCACATATGGCTTCATCTAATTCTATGTGCCATGGGACGTCCTCTATGTTCTTCTTCTTCTAAAAGTGCTTCTCAGTCTTCCAACTCTTGGCTTCTATGTTCGTCAACAGTCTTCCTGTATAGTATAAGGTTGTAATAGTACTAGGACTGTTTCCACATTTAAGTGGTATAATCGTAGTTCGGTGCTTAAATTGAGAAACTTATTCTGAAATTTTTTGAAGAGATCCAGATCGAAGTCTTTGAATTCTTGATCTGAGATAATGACAACGCTCTTAAGATATTGATATTTGACTTCTCCCTATTAATTTTCAGCCCCAAACTACACCCTCGTTCATTTGATTCTATGAGAGAGGAAACATGCATCATCTCCATAATCTAGAATTCTAGATACATCGAATTTCTCCGTTTCCTGTCAAGACAGTCCAAAACAGATCACTGGTCAACAATAAAGGCATAACTGATTACAGTATGCAGCCTTGAGCTTTATCTGATTCCATTTTGGATTTCAAATTCATCTGATAATATTTTACCTTGGTGCAAGATTTTTTATTTGAAGGTTTATAAAAGCAGGGCCAAGTGTACCTAAATCGCAAT
The DNA here is from genome assembly GCA_905146935.1 of Scaeva pyrastri. Taxonomy (NCBI): domain Eukaryota; kingdom Metazoa; phylum Arthropoda; class Insecta; order Diptera; family Syrphidae; genus Scaeva; species Scaeva pyrastri. Next base: position 4,639,548 of record LR989929.1, on the reverse strand, counting down.
TTCATAGCTTGTATTTATGATTCATTCTTCTAAGTCTTCTTTTCCAGGAGCTAAACTATTCCTTTTTTATATAACACTTCAAAGAAGTGCTCAGAAATAGATTTTGACATTTAGTTTCCGAATTGGTTGAGCGATGTCCAAGCATTGGTCGTCTATCAATTGATGAAACGGATTGTAATTTTTGATTAAATCTTTTCACGATCAATTTTTGAACTTGTTTTCCATGAATGATAAAACGCAAGACTAATGACATAATAAATCCTGAAGCAAGTTATCACAATTAAAGGTATTCCAACATTGATATAGTTAATAGTGTCATGTTTCTAAAGGATATTCATCGTCCTACAGAGAGGATTATGGGCAGTTCAGTGGATTAATTTGAGTTCAGTAGACAATCATTCACCCAACTCAACATTTCCTGAAAGCAGACAAATTCTAAGGACTTGATTTCACATCGATCAAAAGAACCAAGTATTTCAAAAACCACACCTTATGGAATTTCGTCAAATGTATTCCAAAAAAGTTAATGTTTGGTGTGCAATTTAAACTGGGGAGTCATTGTTCCACATATTTTGAGAACAAAGTTGACCAAGCCATCACCGTCAACGACCAGCGCTAAAGTTCCGTGTTTACCAACTTCAGGAGCTAAGAGTACGTTCCACAAACCTCACTCAAGGTTGAAAATCTACGACCAATTTGAGGACATGATTTTCTCAAATGGCAACCGACATCTTGTAATTTGACCACGTTAAACTCTATTACTGTAAAATTTTCCGAAGTAGCTGGTATAATAGGAATAAGCCACAAGCCACTATAGGAATTTAGAAGCCAACGGAACAAACGCCATCGTTCAAATTCAACCCTGTCTGGGTATTTAAGTTTAAAACAAATTCATCTGTCAAGAATGGACTTTTGGCCGCTACCACCTCAAGAAATGTCCAATCCACCCGACTGTCATTGTCAATTTATTAGATAAAAATAATGGCAAACGTGTCAAATAAAAATTCTGCATAGAAACGGTTTATTACACACCAAAACTGGACCACTTCTTCCCTTTTTTTTTATTTAGGAAACACTGGAAGAAGACATCACAAAAACATACAAAACAAGGGCGCGAAGAGTCTTAAAAACCATCCCCTATAATCTAAAACACGAGTAAAGTATCATTGATGCATTAGACTAATTTAATATGGGGCTACCAATTCATCTGTTGGCAATTCCTAAACCGCAGTTATGTTGTCCCAAGTGATTTTCCGCCAAATAAAAACCCGCTTTATGCGTGAAACTTTGAATTCTTTTATCGGCCGATAAAAACGATAATCATCGTTATATACGAATGAAGAACGAAGAAATAATGAGAAATGCCAAAACAAATTTGGGGGAGGGTACGAGTTCGAGTACATCCGCTTCCGTATGCCATGATGCCCCCGCGAGTGCACTCGTATAAGCAAACAGTTATGTGCTTGTATTATGGGTGTTTGAGGACCGCATTGAATGGACGGTTTTCGTCCGTACGTGACAGCCATTCTAATGTTGATATTTTGGGGAGGGGCGAGTTTGAAAACCTTCCTTTGAAGGTAAATCCACAATGTGATGGCCTTAAGTAGGACTTTTATACGCTTTTCTTATGGTTTTTCCTTTTTTTGATATCTTTTATTGACGCACAAATACAATTCTCGCTTAAGCCAAAAGAAAAATAATCTAAACGAACACAACACTACATAACTGCTAGCCTAGGAAATAAAATAACGGAAAAATTGAAAGAAGGAGTGATTCGCGTGATGTTTGTATAAATGTTTCATTCAAAAATCAAAAATATTGGTTCCTGTTTTCGTTGTCTTTTTTAAATTAGAAATTTTACTTGTTTTGGTTTTGTCGATGTCGATGTCGAGCACAAACAACAGACTCGCGCAGCTATAATGTAGATGGCGTTGCTGCTGCAGAAGCTAGATGATGTCAGAAGGATCTTCAGTTTAGAAGCACTTGCGATGGACAATTCCTGGGCCGGATTCATCGTATTCCTGCTTCGAAATCCACATCTGTTGGAAGGTGGACAGAGAGGCCAGAATGGAGCCACCGATCCAGACGGAGTATTTACGTTCTGGTGGTGCAATGATCTTGATCTTGATGGTTGACGGTGCCAAGGCAGTGATTTCCTTCTGCATACGATCAGCAATACCTAAGATTTTGACGACACTCAAAATTTATAAGATCTTATCAAAAACACTATTTCCTTACCTGGATACATGGTGGTACCACCAGAGAGCACGTTATTGGCGTACAAGTCCTTCCTGATGTCCACGTCGCACTTCATGATCGACTGATAGACTGTCTCATGGATACCGCACGATTCCATTCCCAAGAACGAAGGCTGGAAGAGGGCTTCTGGGGTGCGGAAACGTTCGTTACCGATGGTAATAACTTGCCCATCGGGCAACTCGTAGGACTTCTCCAACGATGTTGATGCAGCAGCGGTAGCCATTTCCTGCTCAAAGTCCAGAGCAACATAGCACAGTTTCTCTTTGATGTCCCTGACGATTTCCCGCTCAGCAGTGGTTGTGAAGGAGTAACCCCTTTCGGTAAGGATCTTCATCAAGTAGTCAGTCAGATCACGACCAGCCAAATCCAATCGGAGGATGGCATGTGGCAGGGCATAACCCTCATAGATGGGCACAGTATGGGAGACACCATCACCAGAGTCCAACACAATTCCGGTGGTACGACCGGAAGCATACAACGAGAGGACAGCTTGAATGGCAACATACATGGCGGGTGAATTGAAAGTCTCAAACATAATCTGAGTCATCTTCTCGCGATTGGCCTTTGGATTTAAAGGAGCCTCAGTCAACAAGACTGGGTGCTCCTCGGGGGCAACACGCAGCTCATTGTAGAATGTGTGATGCCAAACCTTCTCCATGTCATCCCAATTGGTGATGATACCGTGCTCGATGGGGTATTTCAAAGTCAAAATACCACGTTTGCTCTGAGCCTCATCCCCGACGTAGGAATCCTTTTGACCCATACCCACCATCACACCCTGATGCCTGGGGCGGCCAACAATCGACGGGAAGACAGCACGTGGAGCATCATCACCAGCGAAACCGGCCTTGCACATACCGGAGCCATTGTCCACAACCAGGGCTGATGCTTCGTCGTCACACATTTTGGCGGATTTTTAAGGTTAACTAAAAAAGTTGGAAAAAACCAATTCAAATATCTAAATACATAGTTATAAACTATAAATGCTGGTTATACAAATTATTGTCATTAGGTTAATTGATACAAGTGACATTTAGATCAAGATAATAATGTCTTCCAATACTAGCTGACCCGAAAGACGTTCCTTTTGAATATAACCTCAAAGTAATTATTTTTAAATTTAACTTAATAACATTTCTTATAAGCACCGTTTTTTGACTTGCCTTTAGATTTGCAGAAAAATATTCTTACAAGATTTAAAAACGAAAAATTTCAATTTCGAACAACAAAATTGCTAAAAATCGTTACTTGAAAACAAAGAGATGATGTTAAAAGTTTTGAATTACAATACTTGAAGAGGATCATTGCTTTTTCAAATTTTCCTAATGTTAACTTGGCATTAGCGTGTAACAGAATTTTTTAAACGGAATTTTGTTTCTACAAATTTTGGAGCTATAGTTTTGACAGATTTCCATTAATTTTATATTCTCTGCTATTTGAAAGACAATCCACAAAACTTAATTTAAACTTTTAAGTCTATGCATTTCACTAATTAATTAATTTTACTTATACAAAATGTAGTTTTCAAAAACGAAAATCCATGTTTTTTTAAACAAACTTTCGTCGCGTTAAGTCAAAAAAGTAAATCTAACCAATTGCAGAAGTAAAGTTTAATAAAATTAGATAGAAATATATGTTCCTTAATTCGAGAAGTTAAATTTTGAAAGATATTTCGGACTTAGTCGGAATACAACTTTTGAGTTTTAAAAAGATCGTTTTCAACTGATTTCCATTAGGAAAGATTGAATTTTGTAACCAAGTGAGTTTAGCTTTGTAAGCGATGAGATGGAAAGATCAAAAAAGAGACTTGAAACTATTTTTATTTGCTATTTTTTTAAACTAAAATTCAAGCTTAACTCAAAACTGAACACCCGTCAAACATTGTATCACAATTTTTGACTTCAATCAGAATTTCGCCAGTTTCAGGACTTTTAATATTGTTTCACTTTAGTAACTTCATTCACAAATTAAAAAAAACTTTCAAGTTGTTCTTTGAATTAATTATTGGTCTTCGGAATACAAAAATCTTTTTGAAACTTTTTTTTTTAACAAGTGCACTTTTTTGATTGATATGACGATTAAGAACAAAAACGATAAATCCTACGTACCGTACTTCTTGTGAATTCCGTGAGGGTAGCGACTAGAGTGATTTGATTCTGGTCGGTTTGCTGTCTTTTAAATAAATTATTTGACAATGTCACTTCAGCTACTACTACAATAATTATATGCAATTGGATTCTATGTCATTGTTTTGTTTTTGTTTTTGATGTTTTTTTTTGACATTTTACCAGACAAAACACAAAAACACAAAAAACAAACGATTCCCAACAAAGTGTAAGATTCTCGGGTGTAATTAAGAATTTACAAGAATTTGTGCAAAACTTGTGCCAAAAGATGAGATTGAATTTTCGAATGTTTTTGACAAAAAAAAAGAATTCAAAAACATTATTGTTTGTGTGTGTATTTGGAACACTTTTGTCTTTTTCGTCCGTCTCGGCTGACATAGTGGGCGCCCCAGGATTGATTTGTTAGAAAAAAAAAATGAGGGTGTGCCAGAGGGAGATGTATTTTGAAAAGGAGTCGAAACTGTAAGTTCACACTTGATGCATTCAGTTGACAAGCTCAAAATAAACACTCACACCAATACCAACACAAATGTATCTTTTTGTTCTGTTGAATTTTAAAAATGACGAGATATTTCTTCGGCGGCAATAACCAAAGATGGTTCGGTTAAAATGGATGAGTGCTGACATTATGTGTGTTGCATTGTTTTCTTAAGAATATTGATTTGAACAAGCACCGTTAGACCGGGCATGTGGTCAATTATGGTGATGAATTGTCGGCTAGTTCACGTCGGCGCATTGACAACAAAAATCTATTTGACGCTTTGATGATTTAATTTTACATTCTGACAACAAAATTTTACAAAAATATCGTCTGTTATTAGTTAGAAGAAGAACAACATAGTTGTTGTTTTTTTTTTTTAATAGAAAATTTAAGTGGCAATTAGAGCCATTTTGGCACTGTCATATCATATGTTGGAAACGATGCATATATTGCGGATTTTTTTGTCATGCACTTTTAAGTGACATAATTAGAACGATTCTGGTGATCGTTCTCAGAATTTTGTTGAAACGGTTCGGTTGAAAGATGTGTTGATGGCTGATTATTTAGTAGCTTAGTGTTTTTTTGAAGAGAAGTTCTTGGGAAATTAGTGGTATCGGAGATGAAAATGTGGATTTCATATAAATTTAATCATGATGCGGTTTCTATTATAAAATAATTAATAAGTCGTTATTCAAGACTTATTATCTTACTATATTTTCGTCTGTAAATTGTAAGTTAAGAAATTATACGGAAATCCCGAAAAATGTTACTTGATACTAGTATGAAGCATTAAAAGTGCTTTTGGAGATGGTTTCCAATTTAATAGTAAAGAAGATAGTTCTGTGTAAAGAATTCAATCTACAGTTATTTTTGATTCCCTAATGAACGTGAGAAGAAAAGATTCATCTGTAGTCCTTGCTACAAGCTGGTCCAGAAAGAAAATAACAGTGACGGCTTTGGAACATTTTTTTAGGTTATGTAAATTGATTAGTTTTAAATGATCTTCATTAGTTAGTAAGATTAAATTAACAGACTGAGGTGTGCAAATTGACGAAATCTACGACTTTGATTCTATGAGATTGGTTATCATGTTGGGAAGACTAGACTTGTATCGTACATACATAGGGATTTAGTGACTTAGAGCTTAAAGACTGTAAGAAACTTTTAAGTCAGAATTAGGAATAGAACAGAGACATAATGTAATCCTTTACTTTAGCAACATGAAGTTTTAAGAAACTTTGTCATACCAATGAATTTAGATCTCCTTAAAGTTGATAAAATCAGAGAGATAAAAACTTTGAGTTCATTGTCGCTACTTTAGATATACTGTGAACAAATTAAGGCTTTAAACTTAATATAAATACTTTCGTCACTGAAGTTATTAAAAGTCTTACTAAAATCTGCGGCTTTTATGTCCATTCCAATCCCTGTCTTTAATTCATTTAAATTTTAGATATCTGTGCAGGGGAAAAGACGGTGGTGTTGATGACAATGCTTTTCAAGACCTGTTCAAGAAACAGTTTAATGGTATTGATTTATAATCATTAAGTTATTAATAAAAGAAAAAGAGTTGAAGACAAAACTGACCTCAAAATTGGGGTTTATTCTTTATTGCAATGAAGAAAATACTAAATGCATGCAGTTTAAGAAACAGAGCGTAATCCTAAGTGAAGTGATATTAAACGTCATCGTTGATCGTTGAAATATCCAGTACAATAAAGTCACTGTCTTCGAAATTCAGTATTTCGTTCAAATAACTTTTATACATTTAGATACTATACACTTTAGTGGCCATAATTAATAGGTGATACAACACAAACCATAGAATCAGAGAAAGAAAAAACACATAACACAGTGTAGATTCCAAATCTACCTACACAATGTTCACTGATCCCTTATTTCGATGATCGATGTTAACGGTGGTATGGTTAAGAGAAGAGAAGAGATTAAACTGTCACAATCTGACATTTTTCACACATTGACACTTTGTGTTGGTTGTGTTACTTCGAGTTCTCAACCTCTAATACAAAGTAATTTTTATGCTATCATTTCTTATTGCACTTTCATCCTTACACTCTCATAAGATTTTGGCAGAATCAAGTTGACAGATCTGGTTACTGATACTCTGTTGAATATGACATCCTAAATTTTCAACTCAATCTCTCTTTACATTGTTTTTGTAGTTTAATATTTTTAAACTGTCATAATTGAAAGTGGAATGATCCCTCATAACGCACCCTCTACATTTCTTTCATTTTCTTAAACTGTCAGTGTAATTTCCTCTCATAATTTCGTAGTTACTTTAAACTGATATATTTTCACATTTTAATGTCGTTTTTAATTGGCAATCCGGAATTGGAATTAGAAGCAGAATCCCAATTGAACAGTTTTTCTGAAAGTGAAGTTTGGTGCGACTGTATTGGTAAAGTGTGACATGTGTTAACTACAAACAACAAAACTACAAACTTCTGCAAGAGAAAATTAACTGCATCACTTTCATCGTCATCACTTGATGAAGAAGATGAGGAAGACGACTCCAAAAATGTTTCTAACAAATTAGGAACAATTGTTAAGATATTTTCAATATTATTTTCAATTTTTGTATATTTTAAAATATGACGTTTATCAAGTATGACATTTAAAATTTTTGGATGTGTGAGTGATTCTGTTTTTGATTCTGATTTGAAATCTAGATGAGAAATCTCTTCTTTTTCAGAATCAGAACTGTCCACTTTTGCCCAATTGAACGCTTTCAGAATTCTTTTTTCTGCTTCCAGATTGCCAATTGAATACGCCATAAGACTTTTAAAAGTGTCATACCGCTTTTAAATGATATTCACACTTCAATTCGTGTCCGAAGTCAAAAAGTTTAATGAAATACGAAATAAGTTTTCTAGGAGTGAGAGTTGCGTTTTCAGCTTGAAAGATTCGAAGGTGGAATCAGATAAATAGTGAAGTGATTCTCACATTTTTGATAGTTAAATTTTATTATTACCAAGTTCTTTGTTGATGTAGACGTATAGAGTGATTCAAACCAAATCAATTTGATTGAACAACTTCGAATTAAAATTGTCAAAATAATAAGTGCAAAATTGAAATTTTGAGGTGATTCGAAATAAAAGTAACAATTTAACTTTTTTGAGATAATATTCGTATTTTCCAAAGTCAAAAGCTTTTCAGGTCACAAAAAGGTTTTTTTGAAAGGAAAGAAGTGCAGTACCATTTTTGTAAACGTCTGGTTAGCTTTACTCATAATTCTTCAGAAATGTCACAATCTCTGAAAAGTGAAAATTAAACTATAGTGCTGTGTATGTTTTTACCGTCAGATTGTTATTCCGGAATGTAAATTTGTCTACCGTAACATAACTTTGGTGCTTTAGAACAATTTAACCTAAACCTCGAAGTTCTCTCTTTTTAATGAAGCCTTCTCGCAAAACTCGACTCCGACAAAAGAATAAAATTATTTGAAGGATTTAATGTCATATTTTTTAATGCCTATCAATTTAGATAATTTCGTCAGATTATTATCTCAAATGAATATTATGCCATTCCACGCCAAGTCCACCTTTAAAACTCGTCTAACAAAAACATTTTTTGTGGTTTCTTTTAATCTACGTCAAATTATTTTGTGTAACTAATTTCTTACGTCGCTGACGTCGCCGTTCGTTGCCATATCGTTGGTCGTCTTTTCGTTAGGGTCGATGGTTTCAAGATAATCAAACTCACTGGTGATGGCCAAGACCAGGACCGGGATCACAACCAGTGTCTAAAAAAGAAACAAAGTGCTGCGCGCAAGTGGTAACACAACTCACTGCCAAAAAATTAAACTAAGCCCACTTCTCTTTTCGGTGCGCGGTCAATGTCTATACCCACTTTTTGAAGAGTGCGACAGAAGGGGAAATTGATGTGCGCGCAATCGCAATTGAAGCCCACTGCGGTTTAGTTGCCAAAATATAAATTTCTACATACATAGGACGGACCTACTCAATTGAGAGGCTAGTTGCGCGTTGTGCTTGCGTTTCGGACTTGCAATATTGCGATGTTATAGGAACCTAACTATGTACCTATATTTTATTTTCGCCATTTAGGTTTCGTTTTTCTTTTTTCGGGATTCGGTCAGGTGAGCTGGGAACCCGGGAATTTGTTAGTGGTTTTATTTTTGGCAAATGTTCGTTCTGATCTAAGGATGCATTGGAAAGGTGTACACACCGATGCGCATTCTCTGATGCGTCCAGCTGCGGGTCAATGAACGGTCTTCTCACCTTTCGTAGATTCCTCGCAGTTGGATGAACCCATTTTATTGTGGCTCATCCTTCATGTTCTCATGGAAGCAAGTTGCGCTTGCGCATGCAATGATGGTTTGAAGACAAAAACATAAAAAATAAAAACTAAAATGCAATTAGATTTTTGTGGAAAACGGAAATGGGCTTCTATTAGTTTTAAGTTCGTTCTATAAGTGGGTTCTTATTACTTATAGCGAATTGGAGGGAAATAATGGGAATGGCCAAAGGAATGATTGAAAGGTTTGGCAGGTATAGGTAGGTAGTTAAAGGGCGTTGTTTTTAGAAGTTTGAAATGTTAAGGTGATGGAAATAAACACAGAAACAGAAACAGGTATAAGTATGATATAATTTAATTTGTAGGACTTGGTTTAGCATGTAACAAGTTAGCAAAAAAATAAAGAAATTATAAAAAAATGATTATTCGTCATGAAAAAGAATTTAAACCTGAAATTTATAAAACTAGGAGTGATCAGTAGACGAAGCACGACGTGACTTTTCCTAGCTTCGTTTTCACCAAAATCGAACAATATCAGCCTAATTTCGGAATCGGTCTAAATCTGGGAAAGTCTTGTCTTAATGTATTGAATATTTTTATTTAAAGTCTAGTATTATTGGTATTCAGTTTTTGAACATTTGAAATTCTAAGGCAGCCAATGTCTGGACCAACAAATAAAAAAAAATCTGACTTTTAAGAGAATTTCTAATACTTCAAAGCTGTACCCCGCCCCTACCCATGTTTCAATTTTATGAATTTGAATATGGGTGACAAACTGTACATACTTTGACACATCATCCATATTATTGGTTTATTTCAAAGTGTGTAATATAAAATTTCCAAACCAAAAAAAAGGCCTTGTCAGATTCAGAAAATTTCAGAAAAAAAGCGATGCGAAACCGAGACTTTTCTTCTCGTGGTTAGATTGAATAAGGTGGCGATGACTTAGTGCCTCTCAACTGTTAATGTTTGCGAGTATGGTCCGGGATGGAGTGAACCTACAGTTTTTATGCTGAGGCCGAACTGCTAGCCCTGGATAACGCCTAGAAGAAGAAGTGATTAAAAAAGTGAAAAAGAGAAAGCTTCAAAAGGTAGGGAAATGAAGGGATATTTGAGATATCATTCTGAACTGCTTTTCACAAGAAAAGTCCATTTGCAAAAAAAAATTTGTGACGCGATGTGATAGTAAATTAAAACTTAGCCAAAAAATAGATTGAAAATTGAACTCGGAACTAATTTGTTAATGATTATAAATTATTACTTATATTTTTTTTATTTTAAGTCAGTTTTACACTTTTTATTGCTCTGCGTAAAATTTTATTTAAAAAACAATTTTTAAGTTCCAATAAAATCAATATAAAATTGTTAGATAGCCAATGCATAGATAATTTTAAAAATCTTTGTTTTTGGCAGTTCAAGATTAGACTTCTTCTCAATATCATAGGTAACATGAAAACTTAGTTAATTATTATTAATATTAATTATTATTAAATATTGTTATAAAATACACAAAGGGTGGTATGACTAAAAACGAATATGAAAGTGGCCTTGAGGAACCTGCGATCTTGCAACGAAAGCTCTTCACAAAATTTCTTCAGAATGTGACGTGTTATGGCCTTTTTTGGTTGCCTTTAATTGTTATAAGGTTGTAAGTGTAATCTTAACAAGAGATTCGAATTATATTTTTGTTATTCGTTAAATGTTTTTATAGTTATAATTGAGTTTATTAATATGTAGATTTTCGAAGTTCAGTTGAAATTATTTTTTAAATTCCTTTTTAAATTCATCAATTCACTAAAAAGTTTAATGTTATTCTCCACACATTTTAAATTTCTTGATCCTGACAATCACGATCAAATTTTCATTCTTAAGTTTGATTTCATGAAATTATTTTTGTAATCAAGTATTTTAGATTTAAGTGAAAAAGGTATGATTACTTTTGTTAAACATCATGTATGTGTTACTTCGAAAAAATGAAACACTGATCAATATGGAATTTATAAAATCTCACTTTTTAATTTTTTTTGTTTTTCGAATACGTTATGAATTTTTTAACATGTTCCTATGCATAAAATAAAAGGAAGGTATATTCCGATGGAATAAATGACAAATAGTCAATTTATTAAAAGCACGATGTAACTCCGCCGGAGAAATAAAAGTCGTTTTTTTTTTACTTCATTAATACTTTTGTTCAAGACTTTCTGGTATAAATGTTTATTAAAATATGTTTCCTATAAGACACAAGTCGAGCTTGATCTTGATACTACGAAGATTTTGTGGTGTCTTAGTGATAAAAAGTTCAAAAGCCCGTCAAGTTTATGTTTATTAAGAACATAGCATTTGTATGATACTACAGAATGAAAAAATTTGACAGTTTAAATAACTTAAGTAAATTGCATTTGAACGAACAAATTGTTAGTTAATATTATGTATGTTGAAAAATTTTCGGACCTTAGATGATTTTTAATTTCGAAGCGACTGTTTATAACGGAAAATGTATTTTTAAGAGGTTGTGATTTTTACGGAGTCCCAGCGTTTTTGCTTTAATTATATGACGGTACTTGAAAGTTTAAACAGCTGCTGCCATTATACCTACTTAAGAGCAAACAAAAGTTGTTAGCAATGATGTTTAAACTTACAATACAAAAAAAAAAAGACGACACTTAAAATTTGAAGTAATATTGAGTCTTTTTCAAACAATATAAATTTTATGTAAGAATTTGTAAGTGCATTGCATTTATGACATCAATGTATCGTTCATATAACACTTTGACTTGTGACACCGCTAATACACGCGAATGGCGAATATTGGAATATGGTAAAAGCAAAAGGTGAGCAGTTTGAGTTGTTGCCACCTGACGCACTATGTAAAATTGCCTACCAAACGCATTTCTATCTCACTCCATATTTTAATATAACATAAATGTCTTTCTATCTCTTCTCTATGCACATCACTCGTTCTCTCGCTTGCACACACTCTTGGCAACTATAGAGAGTTAAAAATGCATCGTTTAAGCCCATACTCGTAGTCTGGCGCCCAAAGCCAGCCTCATCGGCCAAATCATCCAGTGCACAAAATCTCATCAACACACTACCACCGCGATATAATACATTATAAATTAGCACACATTTATTTAGCGCGAGAATTTTTTTTTTGTATTTTTTTTACCGCATCACGTTTTTTAGTTTTATTAGCTTTTTTTCAAATAATTTTTAGGGCGGAGTTTTTAATTTTTATTTTCCGCCGCCCGCCGCTGTCCGCCATCCGCTATCCACCGTCGTCGTCGCTCGTCACTGCAGTCCACAGTCCACAGCCCGCGACCCGATCCGTTCGAAGTCCTAGTGCATTTATCCACATGTGCGAGGCCAAAAAAAGCACACTGCTCTCCAGAATGCAGCAACAACCAACATAGGGACTACCTAGTTTGATTTTTTTATATAACGGTTTTGTGTATCTTTTTTCCCAATTTTTCCCGCTTTTTTTTTACTTCCTTTTTTACGTTTTTTACGTTTTTGTTTTGTTTTGTACGAGTTTTTTTCGATTTTTTGATTTTTTTTCTGCCATTCCGTGTGCTACTTTTTATATTTATTTTATTTTAATATAATGCATCCCCTAGATGTGGTCGGGATCGGGAATGGGTTGTGAGTGGGATTGGGACTGGGGGTGGCTGTGGGGTTTAATGCTGTTTTACAGTGCAAACACGATGCACAGCCGCCTACTTAGTCGACCATCATCCATATTATCATAGTGCATTCGCGTTGCAAGGTATTATTGCTGCAATTGGTTAGTTGGCGGGGTTTGAGTTCTGGGTGGCGATGCGATGGCGGTTGACTCACGAAAAACACAAAAAGTCCGAAAAAACCAGGACAACCAGGAGCAAATAAAAAAATAAAAAAAAAATAAAATAAAAAGTAAAATGAAAACGTATAAAAAAAGCAAATCAACCGCCAACGACAACGACCAGGCAGGCCTAGGCCTAGGTATAAAAATTCTATTTATTTCGCTTTTTTTACCTCCACTCGTAGGCTCATTTTTAATTTTGTATGCGAGCGAAAACGGGGTGAAAAAAACGCATTTTCCTATACATCCCCAACCTACAGATGTTGGCCGCTAACGAACGAACGAACGAACGAACGAGCGAGCGATCTCCTCACCTCAGCAGAGCAGCAGCAGCAGCCTGACTCGCACATAATACGAGTACGAGTATTGCATTTGCAGTGCGAGTAGTGGTGCTTAACGGTAAAAGTGGGTTCTTCCCCCTTCCACGGGCAATGGTTCGACACTTGTTTGGCATAAATGTGCCGCACGGATAAGACCCACTGTAATAACAAAAGTACACGTGCTCTCTGTCGTTCTTTTTGGTCGTCCGAATCCGAATCCGAACTAGGTCTCCCTCTATCGTGGAGGTGACACTCTCTCATCTCAACCCTTATACTCAATTCATAGTCCTTGCTCCTTGTCCGTACGAAGTCCATGTGCATTGTGCAATGTGCATGCATGATGTCCATGTCCATGTCCATGTCCATATTCATAGGACCCGGATGAAATTTAGGATGGCAGTTTATTTTTCGGGGAATGCACATTACCGGGGCTCAGAAGTGGGATATCATCATCATAGCATTGCACTGCAACTGCAACCCCACTGCATCCAGTCATCCACCTTGGCTGGAGGCGCACAGGGGGTGGAATTTTTTCCAATTTTTCGTGTTTTTATGCGTAGAGGTGCATGGTTGCAATTTTTTTTTGAGTGTGTGCTCATAGTTGGTTTGGTTTTGAGTCGTTTTTCGTGTGTGTGGGGGAGAAATTTTGTGTTTTGTTTGATTTTTATTTTTAACGATTTTTTCGTTTTTAGTTTTATTTTTATTTTGTGCGAATTTTTTAATGTAAAATCAGGCTGCGATTGGGGTGGGGTGTGTGTGAGGTTTGAGAGGGTTGAGAGGGTTGATGTGTGTGCAATGCGAGAGAGAGCTTTATAGCTTGAATAATGACTGCATTTTTATTGGCTGATTGAAAACAATGTACTAAGTAGTTGCCCCCTATTTTTTTGTGTTTTTGCGCCCAGCTGTGTGTGCGAATTTTTGGTTGTTTTGTTTTTGAAATTTTTTGTTTTTCTTTATTTTTTGAACTTTTTTGTTTTGAAGTGTTTTTTAGTTAGTTTTTTTTTTCTTCATTTTTTTTATTTTTTACTTTTTTTTTATTTTTTACTTTTTTTATTTTTGGGGTTTTGTTGCACATAAATGCGAAATGTTTGCGTATGTGCATTATTATGATGAGGCTGATGTTGGATGCTGGATGATGATGAGTGGGTTGGAGGGGGTTTGGTATTGAGGATGGGGTTGTTGGCAGACTCGATGGAATGGAGTTGGAGTTCGGACGCACAATTATTATTATAGGTTGTGTGTGTTTATATTGTGTCGTATGTTTTTTTCAGGTCGTTCGTCGTCGTTGGAGTCCTTTTGCTTTGTTTTTGGCTTATTTTGTTTTGTTTTGTTCTGTTTTGTTTTGTTTTGGTTTATTTTATTTTATTTTGTATTTTTTTGTTTATTTTTTAAGAAGAAAATATTATGTACTTGTATTCCTTTTTTAGCCATTAAATGTGTTTCGATATAATAATGCTGTAAAATGTATCTGAGAATGAGGTGAGTTTTTTTGTTTTTTGTTTTGTTGGTAAGGACGAGTATAGACAGGGAAGGTGAGGGAATATTATTTGGGAAAACGAATTTCTTCTTTGTATTCGTTTTTCCGTTATTTTTTCGTTTTTTGATTTTTTGTTTTTACTTTTTTTGAGATATTGTGGGTGACGATGGTCATTGCATTTTGGTAATGACTGAAACTGAAGCAGAGAGACCATCAAGGATGCGTGATGTGAATGGGATTAATATATATTTATTTTTTTGTGTTTTGTTTTATTTTTATTTTTATTTTGTTTTGTTGGGTGTTATGCGAAATAATATTGTGACGTGATGGTAGCGAGGTAAGTATATTCGTATGTGGGGTAAAATGGGGTTGAGTTTTTGTTGGTTGGATATATTGGAAACAGGATATACGGTGCATTTGATGGCGGAAAAATAATTACCTTGTCGATATTTTGCGAAGAATGTAATTTCAATTGAAATGATGACGATAATAATGATGATGATGATGATGATGATTACGATGAAAATGAAAATGAGTAAGGAAAAATTATAATTAACTGGTTTGGTATACGAAATATTGAAACTTGGAAAAAGCAAGAAAAGACTTTGGTCGTCAAATGGTATTTATATATTGTTTTCATGTATCCCTTTATTTTATATTTCAATTTCTGTACAAATTACCAATCTACACTGAAACAAATAAAAATGAGGCCAGGGTCGGATTCAATGATGATTTTGCGCTCGGCCCATATATGCATCGGAAAATTCATGTGGACAAAAACTTATAGGACATTTTCATACGCTTTTTTAGTAGAACTTACTTTCCAATTAACACAAGACGTTCCTCTCAAAAGCATGACAAAAAAATGTTTTAATGGACTTTGAACCGTAATTTTTATTCCTTTAATTCGAGGCCTTAGAACTGATAGCAGCGATGTATATTGTATGTGTGTTGTTAAAGTTTTTATATGTATATTTATATGTATGTTAAAATTGTTTCCGAAATGACCAAAGTTCCCAGCACTTGAAACATTCATCTTCGTTTAATTATTTACAGACTCAATATAAAGAGATTAAATAGCATAACCTCATAATAATTGCGACTTAAGTTAGTTTCAGCCATTTAAGATATCCTCCATTCTAAGATATTAGTCCAGAAGTCCTGAGTATTCTTATGCATTGTTTAACCACCGTTATCAACAAAGTTGATGGCCCTGTTTGCCCTGACATTATGTATTTATGATTCTTAAAATTAAATCAATAAAAAAGTGCGTATACGCCCAGTGTACAACTTTGTTAGTATTATTGTGTTTTTAGAATAAAAAGTTTATGGTATTATTTTTATCGATTATAATTTATAGACTGCATAGTTTTGCAGAAATATATTAATAAAGGGTACAATTTGTTTTAGTTTGTTTGTCGTAGTTAAAATGACCCAAAAACAAACAAATTACAATTAACTAACAATTAATTAAAAATTTTACTTTCCAAAAGGAGTTATTGTAATCCGTCATTTCTAGAGAGATGTCTGTGTTTGTTCATGCTATCTGTCAGTTTACTAAAAAAGAAAGTCCTTAACTTATTTTGACTCTTTAATTTAATGTTTTTAATCAAAATTATATTAACACAAACAAATACTTTAACACTTATCAGTCACACCGAATAGTTATTCAAACATTTGGAACTATGTCCCAGATTGTACATAATCCAACTTAATTCAAGAGTACACACTTCATAATAAAATAAAGTGAAATTGAGTATCTAAAAGTTCTTGCAAGTAATTCGAAAAAAAGATATTTCAATCAAAATACCTTTCTTTGTTTTATACAAACAAACACTTAAGTTTAAGTCTCCCAAAAATAATCGTTCCCTGTCAAATTAGCCTTGCGACGACGACGGTTACACTCATCAAGATACCTTTCACCGTCTTTTCTGCCAACTCATCCTCTCCCTTCCGTGTCTAAAAACTTAATCTTCAACTTTACGGAAAGCGTGGATATAATTCTATTTTTCAAAATTTATAGTAATTTTTCAAGTTACTCTCTGACATTCTTCCCCAAATTCTCGAATCCTCTAGCTCTACATCATCTTTGGTAATTTTTGGTAGGTACACAGTACAGTATAGTTGTCAAATCAAGGACTCTATACACAACAGCGAAATAAATCTGAATATACTTTTAATAAAAATTGTATAGTCCTCCCATTCCACAACCTCAACCCCCCTAGCCCCACCCACCACATTCTATACTATGGTATTTGGAATTTCGTGAGTATAAATTCATTTTTGCACATCTGCTCTCACCCGGGAATGACTTTAGGAGAGTTGGATGTTATAACATCTCTAACAGAAAAAAAAAAAGAAATAAATGAAAAGTAGGTAAAGTTTCCCCCAACTCCACCCCATCAGCCACCACTTCGCCAAAATAAAGGGGGTTTTTGAAAAGAGGGAGGCTCGCCAAGCCAAGCCAAGCCAAGCCGAGCCAAACAAACACATTTTTTAATATACGAGTATTACAGCAATTTTACGAGTGTATTTTATTGCAAAGCAGGAGATAAGCATGCCTACACGTATTTGTGTATTATGTCCTTCCATAAAAATAATATTAAACATTGTTATATCCTTTTAACTATTTTTTTTTTTGCGCTCAGCTGCTCCTCTCCGTGTAGGTACGGTACGGGGGAACGAACATAGTACGAGTCGAGTATAGCGCGAATATCAAATTATCCTTTTTTCATATTCTGCCGAGACGCAGCGGCGGTGGCGGAGGTGGTGGTCGTGGTAGTGTTGGTTATATGTGCGCTTTTTATTTCGAAGCAACATTTTTAGCTATGGCGCGGCGCGGCGGGCGATAGGAGCGAGAGTTGCGTTCGCCATACAAACAGCTCACTAACTTTACACACAGCAACAATCACCACCTCTCGCGCCTCGTCGCGCATCGCAGCTTCCCTCTGTCTTATGAAAAATTTCAAGTTGAATGGTGGAATGGTGGAATGGAAACCTTATGGTCGTCCTAGGGGAGCATCACCCGGACGGGCCGGATGCGGAATACCCATTTTATAGTTGGTGTAATTTCATTTTTTATTTCAGCCGCTCATTGTTTCAACACAGTGCTGGATGCTATTTTTTACCTTGTTTACTCAATTTTCATCATTTCTATGCTTCCCCTAATCCCCTAGTCCGCACTCAGTTCGTTCGCAACTCCTTGATCATTCACTTTATATTTTTTTGTGAGAAAACAATTTCGAGTCCTTACTGTTGGCGTTAGGGTAAAGGTGGTACACTCTTGTAATGGTGCATTTTTAATTGTCAAGATTACGTTGACGAGTGCACATTTTATAACCAATTCTGAACAAATTTTCAAAACTCTATACAGTATTTTTAAAAATCTTATATTGAAAAAATTATGTAGTTACTAATGTTTTTGAGTTTTATAAATTCAAATTGTACCTAATTATAAGAAATCAATTAATTATTATCAACTAATTATTCTTACCAAAAGTCAAAACACACCTAAAAAAAATATTTGGACATTAATTTTACTATGTACAGTACATATACATATACATATAAGAAAAACTCTTTTTTAATGCTTGTATTATAATAAGTAAAAATGTTTAATATTTAAGTCAGTAATTAATTAATGTCTATGTCGAACATTTTTTGTTCTAGTGACACAAAAATTAATAGAATTAAAAAAAAGGTTTCAAATACATATGTATGTATGTATGTACCTAAATTGATATCGAACCGATCACCCTTGAACTGCAAAAGTTGTCATATTAGGTGTGTTTTTTTGGGAAAAATATCCACAGTGAAGTACGATTTCACAAAAAAACGTATGAGCAGTAGTTTTGTTGTTTTGTATATTTTTTATCTTTGACAGATAGAAATCAAAACACCAACACGATACCAAATATAACGTTTTTCTATCGATACCGTTTTCAATTTTGTCGCATTTTTGTTTTGCGTAAGTTTAGTGGCAGATAAAACATGAAAGCTCAAAAAGTGCACGAAACGGTAAACTCTTAGTTACAAAAAATGAAAAAAATGCGAAACAAAAAACTACTTATCTTACTTTACGAACATGTCTTCGAGATTCACAAGAATCAATTTTACCGACTTTTTTATTCGAGACTCGAGAAAACGTCAAAATTCTATCCGCATTTGGATTCTACTTCTACTTTTATCGGCAGTGGGGATGTTGTATTTGCAATACGTGTATGATTTTTTTTTATAAATTTTTATCTAGCTGTAAGGTAGTGTTAAGATAAATTGAAAATAAAAATGAAAATGATACTTGTAAGATCTTACTTCACTGCGGATACTTTTCCCAAAAAAACGTGATATAACACGGCCATTGAATTTCTCGGGCAAAGATCCATTGGCTTTTTATAGTAATGTAGAAATTGGCAACCCTCTATAGGAATTAAATACTGTCCACCTTCATTCCCTTAATTTTTGATAACAAAAAAATACATACGTCATCATCTCGCGATAGCGAACACGATTCACGGTAAATGCTTGGCCTTTTGGCCAGTCTCATTTTCGAAGAACAAAAACAGTCTTGGGTTTCAATTTGTTAATTCAGCTTAAAGAAGTTTTTTTTCGTTGACGAATCTTGAAGTGGTGATTAAACTTCAATTCTTGAATCAATTGGAACTGTTAGGCGGGTAATTTCAAGTCTTTATTCAACGGCTCTTCTGCCACTTTTTTGCTAACTGTATCAATGTTTTTCGCAGAACAAACTGGGTTGTCATGCACAGCACATCTCTGGCAGATCGGGTTTGCTAAAAGTTTCGCATAATAATCCCAATTTTGGACGAAGTCTACGAAATGCTTTTGGATTTGAACGTTCATTTTTATAAAACTTGTTTGCGTAGCTCTACACGGTTGAATTTGTCAAAGACTTAATCAAGGAAGTTTCAAATAAAATTGACGTTTACATAATATTGTTAACATATATGTACATAGTAGTTCCGATCCTTGAAAAATTTATATTCGAATTTTAATTTAAGAAAGAAAAAATTCTTGCCATAAAAATAGCAATACTACAAGGTTTTTGGGCGGAAATTTGTTCGCATGTCTTAGTTGAATCAATTTTTTTAATCTGCGAAATATCATTTCGCAGCATTTCTATTGCTTTTTGCTTTTCGCAAATGATATGATGGCATTCACAGCTTTTAATAGTTTCTGGTGTTACACAGTTTATTATTTACATAGCTGGTTCGTTATCTTGCCATATTATCATTTTACCGTTTGATTAACAGACCAATTATATTTAAAGTATTGACAAAACAACGGTCATTTTTTTGACATTTAAACATTGAAGGAAGAATGTTCCAACTAAGTAGGAAGTAAATTGTTAAGTGACAGCTTGATTTAGACGTTAAAAATGAACAATTTTTATTCTTAAGAATCATACATATTAGTTTCCTTTGTTGACTATTTACTTAAAGTATTAACTAGCTTTTATATTGTTTTATAATATGTGAAGTAATAGAAGCAAACAAAAAATCATAAGCAACTTACAAGAATGCGAAGTAATGAAATTTGGAAATATGTAATGCTTTTGAAAAATAATAAATATTACGAAACAAAAACTGCGAAACAATTTGATGTGAGATATGTAATTGTTGCAAAAGTTTTGAAGAATTCTAGAACAATCATTGTCAAGCAACGAACTTCTATGATGACGTTCAAATGAATTTTAGAGCAATACAGAAGTTTTTGAAATCGTTGTCTATATTTTACTCTGTAAAAATTTTTAATTGCTGTTCTCTTTTTGATTTTGAATGTTATGTTTCTGTAACTATTGATAGTTTGCATTTAGAAGGAATTTTTTCGGGTACAAATCTTTATTTTTGTTAAACTTTGGACCTCTGAGAATTTCTATGAATGCAACAAAATTGACTTTCAAGATTTTGTTAAAATAATTTACATAACGTAAATAACGTAAAAAAAAATAAATACTTTATAAGGTAATAAAAAAAGAAGCATTTCGGCCAGTGAAAATATAACTTTTTAAAAGTGAAGTCTTTGTACTTTCCAATTACTCCCATCATTATTTCATGTCATGTTTTTTGTTGGCCTTAACCGTCTATCGAAGGAAGAATCTAATCTTGAGTATAAGCCCAATGTCCAGTCTTGGTGTGAGGTGGACTCTCAGATAAGACTCTTATCGATGGAACAATATTACCGATCTATACATTGTCGTCGTCGTTGGAATCTTGAAGATATTTTGTGTGTTCATGTTCAGGCGGTTCACCTCTATCGTGAAAGGGTTCAATACAGCCAGCCAGTGAGTGGTGTTCTACTTCGATGTGGCAATGGTAATAAAAATATTTATTCCTGGTCAAAAACCAATTTAGAGAACTTATTTACTTGTATTATGGAGCCAATAAAAAACATAATATGGAATATATGTCATCTTTTTGCATCGGAAAATCTAATAAAAGTTCACATCATGTATCATAAAAATTGTGTGTGTGTGGGTTTTTTTTTCGTTTTTTTCTTTTTTTAACGGAACCTAACGACTAAAACAGAAGAAAAAGCGGCCATATCACGAGAACGTTTTCGAGATAAAAGAAGATGTTTTTTTTTTTCTTTTTGTTTGTTTGGATCTTTTTTTTATATTTTTTAATGCGGGAAATACTAGTAATAAAAATTTTCCATTTTCTTCAACGGGGGATGAAAATTATTATTTTTCCTTGATGTGAATTTGATACGGGTTAAAAAATAAAAAATAAAAAATGTATGCTCGTACTTACAATTTCGGGGACTTTCTATCTATGCACGCGCGGCATATGTTTTGAGTAAATGTGCCATTTTTTATGGCCTTGTTTTTTTTTTTTTGTTCTTTACGACATCATATTAATATCGTTACGTTTTTTGTTTGGCCTACTGGCAGTATATTTTTTTGTTCTTCAGAGATGCATACTCCTGTGGATAGATGGCAGAGGTGTATAGTGGTTTTGGAACTGGAACTGCAACTGGAAGGGGGCTTAAAGTCCTTTGAATGAAATTACATTATTATCAGGAATCGTATAAAAGACGTAGTATGTACCTACACCGAGACCGAGGACAGATATATATCTTTATTTCAATCCTTTTGCTCTAAAGTTTATGATTTCATTTAGATACGTTTTCGTAGAGTAGAGGAGAGGAAGGAATATGTCTTACGGGCATGGAAATAAAATTGCTTACTATACAAACAAAAATACAAATTTTTATTTGATGTACCTTCATAACATAATATTAACGGTTATCTATAAAAAAGTTATACCTATACATTTTTATAAATTTTATAAATTCATTATAGAAGCACTTATTCAAAATGCGACATCGCAATAAAAAAGTACGCACATTTTACATGTCTTCCAACTTTGACAATCATTGTTTGCATATCAGTATATTTGTAATTGAACTTAAAATTCTCTTACAATTTTGAAAAACATCTTTGACTTCAAAATTAAAACTTTTATGTTTAGACACATTTAGTACAAAAGTTTAACAAAGATGACCTATTTAAAAAAAAAATTAGACTCCTTAAAATTAAATACTAATTGTCCATCTGAAGATAACTCAAAAAAATTACATGGTAATGGTAAACATGAACAAATTCTTACTTAATACGATTTTTTCATTAAAAATTTACAATTTAGTTTGTTCTTTTCATTAATTTTAAATAAAATTGGTCAATTTGGGTCAATGATTGTTGTTCATAGATTCTATGTTTTTTTTTTTAGTAGATCTTTTCTTTTTTTACTTTGTTTTCAACCAGGTATGAATTAAAAACTTAATATAAATCTAACTGATTTAAATATATTCCAAAATATAAAAAAAAATAAAATAGAATAATGCTATGTATCATAATTATTAGTCTAAATAGAGTATGAAGCTTTTAAGACAAATAAATAAATAAATAAAATAAAACAATTTCAGTCCGAAAGTTCGCATACTTTAAATTTTGAAATATTTTGTCTTAAAAAAAAAAAAAACATGAAACAATTTAATTTTTGTAACGCCTTACGTGTCGTTACGTCCTATAGAAAGAACAGGGGTGTGAACAATCAAACGATACAGAAAAAATTCGATTTAACAAACTGAAAACTTCGTCCTTTTATATTATTCTAAAAATATGCCCCATCACAATGATGCCATACCAAAAAAGCGTAATTTCTCAATTCGTTTTAAGCAACATTTCTTTTAGTGGCCTTACTTCACTTTTTAGGGCCGTGTCCGAGGATCGAAAACGTTTGGGTATGACCCCTTTTAACTTTCCATACGAAATTATTGTAGTCAAATTGAAATTTTAGTCAAATTTGAACATTTCCCAGGCTCTACTTAAATAAATCATGATAGAGTGTACTTTTCAGATACTTTCTTTCGTTGGCAATGTCTCAGTCTCAAGAAGTCAAGATATCTAAGTCAAATAAAAAATTGAGTAACAGATATATGTGTTAAGTTCAATATATCTAGAAAGGACAACTATCTCACTAAAAATAATAATAATTCAGTTAGCTTCAAATTTCTAAAAAATACCTTATAAAATGTTTGAAATAGATTTTATAAACTGGGAAAATGAAAAAATAATTCAAATTTACTTTTTATTGAAACTGCACACCTAATTCATATTTTTAAAATGCAAACACTTAAATATTTATGCCGAGTTTTCAAAGGTACCAATTGGAAGTTAACAGTGTGGATCGAATTTAAACTCTTATTTTTTATTTTCAAGCCTTTATTTTGGCAGAAAAGTATAAAAGGTTTAAAAAACGAATCAAGTCTAAATCAAGATTTCACTATAATTTTCATGGAAAAGTCTTACCTTAACTAAGTACTTAATTTTGTTTGATCAAACAAATTTTAAACTTGTAATAATTTTGTGTAACATTATATTATAACTTATAAGACCAAATTTCTTACTTTTGATATGAAAAACTTCGAAATTGAATTTTATTTAGTCTTTCGTATATACTATACATGAATAGAATTATTTAATAAAACTATTAAAAAATCATTTAATTTAAGCTACCATTTTCATTTAAGCAATATTAAAACGTTATAAGACATTTTCTCACTTATAAAATACCCTTTGACCTTAATTATATTAGTGAACTGTCTTGATTCTTTATTCTTATGCCAAATTATTTATCCACTCCAAATGTTATTAATAACTTTATTTTATATAAAGGACTATAAATTTTTACATCAGGGTAATTAAATTTCTTTGGTTGTGATCTTACCCTAAAATCTTATATCAAATGTTTTGGATGTAACAAAAAAAACAATATATCAGTTTTTTTTATTTGCACTATCCCTCACGCCCCTCTTAAAAAACACGATTTTACAAAAAGGGAATATAAGGGTTTTTTTGGGGGGATTTTGATGTGTTGCATAGAATAATATTCTGCGTTGATACCAATTATAAAATTTCATGAATTCATTTTTTGGATCTTTCGGTTATATTTTGACTATTATTCCTGAACTGTTAATATTATAACAAAAATTGAGTAAATGAATTTTATTTGTTCTACAAATTTGTCTGCTTTTTTATACTTCACTGCATTCATTTAATCGCGGTCATATTTTTCCCATTTATCACATACAAATTTGGAAGGTAACGTTATAAGACTTTTTATCATAAGACACGCATATAATTTTTTATTTTATAACAAAGTTGTTTACTATAATTTAATTTCACCAGAATTATCTAAAAAATAAATGCACAACAATTTCACAGAGGTTGTACAATATATTCGGCAACTTCAATAGCTACTTCCAAAATGTATTAACCTTATCAAATTAAGCCAATTCTAAGGCAAACTAAAAAAAATATAAGACATAAATAAAAACTTCTTTCCACAAAAATTAGATTTAGTATAAAGATCTGTCAGACAAATGTTTAAATATTAAACTTGCATTTTAGTTTTTTAAGTAATGAGGAAAAAACTTACAATGTAACGTTTATAAGACCATGGCCCTGCAATATTGACTTATTAGCATGAACCTATTGACATAAAATCGTAAAATAAAAATGTTCACTAAAATAGAACAATATAGTTTTTATTGTTCACCTTTTTTAGCCCGCAACAAAATATGTAAGTTAGTTTTTTCTTAATTTAAATATTCACTCATTTACAAACATTTAAATTTTCCGTTCATTTTTGGAACACCCTTTATTGTTAAATACTTAAAATAAATAATATTTAGTTAAACAGATAATTATGTATGTTTGAAAAAGAACAAAGCAATATTTAACCGTACAATTATTTTTTATGTAACTTTTTGTTTATATTCTTTACTATGTTTTTATTTATTTAAATATTTCTTGTAAATAAATTAAGAAATGTGTTTTCCTTGGACTGATAAACTCTTGATTTTGAATTATGCTCTTTTTTTGAAAGTCAAATATCAGTTTTTTAAATTAATACTATTTTAAATAGTTTTTAAAGGTTATAAAGTATTTAAGTAAAATTCAAAATAAAATGATTTTTATGCAAAATGCTAAAAAATATGTTTGTTTAAAAACATAAGTTTTAAGAAATAAAATAAAATTTGAGACTAAAATTTTGTTCCAATATTGCATTTAGCATTTTCTTCTTCCATGTTACGAGCAAGTAAATGCAATCGATACTTCCCTTAACGAATATTGCATCATTCACACCATAGGCTGGGACGAGCAGCACATTTCAAAATGTATGTTAAATGAACTGTAATTTTGGAGAACTCCATCTCTATGGACCATTTAGAAGATTTATCGATGTCAGTTCTATCTGTCAATTATTTTCCAGCTGTTGTACTTTTATACAGTACCATCCCTTACCCCTTGGCAATATTATTGTGTCACCTAATTCAAAAATACGCGAACATTGTATGGAAAATTTATAAGAAAAAAAGTTAAACTAGCGACAGAGGACTGCGTAAGACTCCTTTGCAATGCTAGTATCCAATAACTGTACGCTACATAATATAAAGTCAAAAATATCTCCTCGAGTCTAAACTGTATTTTGAAAAGGTAATAGAAAAACATAAAATGAAAAGTCGTAAACATAAATTTTATACCTTTGCGAATTGAAAAAGTAGTAGTAGTAGGTAGGCACTAGGCAGTAGAAGAAGATGGAAAATAAGACAAAAAAAAGGAGAAAAAAATATAAAATAAGAAGAGAATAAATCCCTAAGCCTCCATCGCATCGCACACACTTTCCCCCAAACGTCAAACAAAAAGCAGCTCAGCTAAGGCAAAGGCAAAGGCGAAGACGAAGGCGAACTTGCTTTTGTAATTTCTTCGCGTGCTGGTTTCGTTTCTTTTTCGTTTTTGGCGTTTTTGGCGTTTTTTTTTTTTCTTCTTCTTAATATTAACATCTTCAAGGCTCAAGGCTCTCTTCTTTCTTTATTTTATTTCACTTTTTATGTGTACTTTGTTTGCATCACCCTCGCATCTGTCGTTGACTAACAATACAACCCCTTGGAATATCTCAAAAATTAATGTGAATTTCCACTACTCCTACGTACGCACATCATCATAATGTGCTCCATGCTCGCGCTACCTCCGCTACTCCCATCATTCCCTTTCCCATCCGTCCTTCCTCCCCCTGAAAACCCGCCACAAAAAGAGGATCCCTCTTCGACTTGTTGTTTGTTGTGTGTTATGTGTGTACAGCCACTCTGCCTTCTGCCATGGAATGTGAATGTGAGTTGTGTGTCCTTGGGAAGTCCTCTTTTTTAGTTTTTGCACAGTCAGTTTTGCACGTTTTATGTTAGTATTTTTTTTTTTTTTTCTAATCCAGAACCAGATCCCAGAAACCAGCTCGAGTACTGGACGGAGCGATTCTGAGGACAACAACAAATACAAAACAATAACGGAGCAGGCACATCCAAATCCAATGCATCTTTTAAGGTTTCCTAGTTTGGAAGTTGGTTGGCCGGGTTCTGATGACTGAGGGTGGGTTTGGGGGGTTCTTCATCTAACCAAAGGGAAAATTATTTTCGGATCGGATTTTGCGCTTATAGAGCGCACAAGGCACAGGCACCGGCACAGGCACAGGCAAAGCATCAGCATCACACATCCTCGCTGTCGTTCGACTCCGCATGTGGCAATGGCAACGAGAATGGCAACGGCAACCAGAGAAACAGCCACAGCCACGTTTACAACTATGAACGATGGGATCCGTTTAGACGGTTCCGCAACAAGCAACAACCACTATGCTGGCAGCACCGGATTTTTATCCCGTTTTTTGGGTCTAATCAGATTTCTACTCTAGTCGTGTACCGTATGGAGATTGTTTATGGGCAAGTGTGCGCGAGTATGCGGGTAGCTTTGATGGGTGTGTGTGTTTTTGGTTGAGTTTCCACATTGTCTATGTCATGTCGTCCTCGCCTCGTCCTGGCTGGATGCGATGCGATACGAATACGAGGAATACGAGCAATACACACGCCCTCTGCAGCAGTTACGGTGTGTGTAGTTTTTTGCGACCTCGTTCTCGTTCGCTTGTGCTCCTTCTCTTCTTGTTGATGTGGGGTGTGTTGGGGGTTTTGGGGGCTCTTTTTAGTGCGGGGTGCGCCAAAAAGGGATGTGCTAGAATTTATTAAAATAATTTGCGATAGTGTGATTGGCTTTTCCGTTCGTGACGTCGTCGTTATCCTTCGTCGGGATAGCCTCGTAGTGTTGTTGTTTTTGTTGTTGTTGTTGGTGTTGTAGTTATACGTATATTATGTATCTATGTACGTTACGTTCGGAGGTTATAGGCACAAGTGGTAGGCATCTATTTAGGCATCAAACACGAGGACGACAGCGGGCGATGCGATGTGTGTTCGTCTCTAAAATTAGGCGATGAAAATGGGTGTGGAAATATAGAACAGAAGGCAAAAGGCAATAAAAAGGTTTCGAAAGATTTCTACTGGCTGATTTGAATGTGTGTGTGCTCGGGCTTTCGAATGTGTGTATAAAGGGATTTATTAGATGCAAACACAAAGTTTATGTTTAGTTTGTCTTTTTCGATGCTAAGATTGAAGTGCGTGGTTTTGTTTTATGTGTGTACATAGGTATAGGTTATTTTATTCTTGTTGTTGTTGGTTATGGTTGGTAAGTTAAGTAGGCAGGCAGCTTCGACTACGAGTACCGGATACGGGGATTTTCTAATGTCAAAAAGAGGATTTCTACAGACGGATGGAGAAGGCTCTCTGGTTTATGTTTAATTGTTTCGAGTGTTATGGCTTAGATACACACGTATACTACCATAAAGGTATACGCATCAACACACACCTTTACAGCTCTGATGAAGTAAATTCTGCTCAAAGTATAAGTATGATGGTTATGAAAGTATATTATGACATAAGAGGTGTGCAACAAGTGGGAAAGGAGTTTTAAGAAAGAAGTTTTGAAAAGTAAAAGATACCTAATGTGTGTGACGGATAATGGAAATAATAAAAAGGTGGGTATGTACATAAATCCTGATTGACAGAATCTCACAAGAAGTTGTTTCTTTTTTGAAGTACTCCGATTTAGATTAAAAGGTACAAAGGTAGTTTATTTTTGAGATCTTCCCCAGCTAGATTTTCTATCTTGGTTTTTTTCATTTCAAATTTTTATTTCTTCGTTTCTAATTGTGAATCGATTTTTAGGCTTTGGTTGAAGCCAAGGTATTAGAACGTTTAGCTTTTGGTTAATTTTTTTTTCTTAAACTTTTTTTTGTTCTACAATCTATTTATATAAGTTCTCAAGAATATTTCTAGAAGTCATCAACAGACTCTTCTTGTAAACGAATCCTTTAAAATCACTTTTTGAGCATATAAGGCTGGCCATGAAACGAGATCTTACAGGACCTTAGCCTATGTCGTCTTTGGTTTCTTTTTAGAATAGAAAATTTCCATTCTCCCTTTTCGGTAGAAGTATCGGTCACGTCTGTTTTTTTTTTTTTTTCGTAGGTATCAATTCTTGTCTAATTTGAAGTCATCTTGCCTGGAGCTATCAAACCATTCCTACTTAGTTTACGTTATTATTGTTTGCAATGCACTTCCAAGAAATCTGTTTATTTTTTTCCAAAACTATTACAGATTTCAGCGTTTTCTAAATCCATAGAAAACGAATTCTTTAATCTATGACTTTGAGTACCTATAAACAGTAAACCGTATTTTGACACTGATAAAATATTCTACCCTAAAAGTAATTTCGAAACTAAAATTTCGTCCTTTTCGGAGGATACAATAATTACCTTAATATAGGAAATTTCAATATTGTTGAACAAAATTTCTAATATTTCAAACCAATTTTCATCAAAAACATTCTGTAATAAAGGATGGTTAAATTTTAAGGGCCAATGTTGATTTTGAATAAAACACAAATTATTTAGGAAATTATTGTCATTTCTTTTTATTATGATAGTATTGGTATGGTTCAATTATGTATGGAACAAAATATCGGACCTCGAATTATCTCATCCTTTATCTCTTGAATTGTTGCTGGCTTATCGACATATGTACACCTTTTCTTTCAAATAACCCCAAAGAAAGAAGTCCAACGGTGTCAAATCCCATGATCTTGGCGGCCAATTGACATCGCCACCACGTGAGATAACACGACCATTGAATTTGTCGTGCAAAAGAGCCATCGTTTCGTTAGCTGCGCGGGAATCACCGTCCTGTTGAAACCACATATCGTCCACATCTATATCTTCCAATTCTGGCCATAAAAAGTTCGTTATCATTTTACGATAGCGAACACCATTCACAGTAACTGCCTGATCGGTCTCATTTTGGAAAAAATTCGACCCGATGATGCCGCCAGCCCATAAACCGCATCAAACCAGTCAATCTTTGTAGGTACATTGGTTATTCGACAATCACACTCTAGGATTATCATTCGTCCAAATGCGGCAATTTTGCTTATTGACGAATCCACTGAGGTGAAAATGTGCCTCATCACATTGTTCGAAAATTGCACGATATGCATTTTGATTTGAACACCCATTTTCATAATAAGCCTGAATAACTTTAACGCGTTGCCCGATTGTGCATCTTTCCATGGTTCAAATTGAGTTAGTTTGAAATTGAGAGTTGTCAAATGAAATGCAGAAACAAATTTGACGTTTAGGTATGTGGTTCACATTCAACATCGGCCTTTAATATTTAACCACCCCTTACAATAACATGTTTCCAAAAACACTTTTTTAACAATTAACAAAATGATTTAAACAATAAATTCAAAATTCTTACACTTCGTAAATCGAACATTTGTTGATCTACTATTTCTGAACACGTCTTAATTCGTCTTAATTTTGATATAAAATACTGAGGAACTAAATCGGGAGTTTTCTTGAGTCAAACATAGAAGACTGAGATGTATAATTGTATAGCCAGTTTATGTTTAAGATTATTCTTGATCATGTTGCACATTGCACTATCAATTAAATATATCTATCATCAACTTTCTTTACCTCAGAGTTCAAATAAGCTTTGTATTTCTTGAATTGTGCAATTTGTCGTCTTAGGGACACAAAAACGTGAGTCAAAAGTTGTGTTTTATTCAAAGTTGTTCAGCTAGTACATCATTCAAGTGAATATTACGATCAAACTCATTTTACAGATATCGCCAGTACAGGTGCCAATATTTTAGCTGGATTCTTTTTCGCCAGCAATCAAATAAATTGTTGTTCTTTGCCGTGGAAAATTTTGCTGCGCTAGCTACCCAGCAGTGAATAAAACACAAATAATATTTGCTAATTTTCAGGAGAGTCTTTTTTGTGATTTTTGTTCACATTAGTCTTATGGAAGAAGTATTGATTCAACTGTTGATAACTCCTAAGTTATATCACTTAGAATATACAACCAAAAAATGTCAAAAATGCAGTTACGCCTTGGAGCTTTAAGACAACGAATTGATAAATCATATCAAAAACGGTTTCAGCTATTCTCAGTAAAAATGAGAAATTTTGTGTGGTATAAGTGGACAATAGTTAACTTGAACTCATCCCATTATTTACATAAAATTTAACAATAATTCAGTTTAACAGAAAACAAGAACAAAAATTAATTTTTTGATTTGCGTTCTTTAGTTATGTATTTATATAATTTTTGATGTTCCTGGTTTGAGGTGATGTCTTCAAGGATCTTATGACATTAGTATTTCTATTATTGAAATTTGAAATTTGTCTGTTTGTGAAATTTCTTCCTACACGTTCCTTATTTTAGACTCAGTTTCTAGAACCTAAATGTCAACGAAATGTCATCTTTGTTTTTTTTTTGTGATAACTAAGCGTCATAAAAATGAAAAAAAGACATATTTTCCAATAGAGACGACTTGTTTTAAAATAATTGAAATAGCTATAGTTTTAAAAAGTATCTAGTATCGAAAACAGAGAAATTCTGGATGTATAACATTTTTGAATTTATTTAATTTTCTGTACCGCTTCAAATGAAAGGTCTTGATAACGCAATGAATTTTTTTTTCATAAGATGATGCTCACTTTTAGTATTGCAAAAATGTCAATTACTTAGCACTAACATTTTTTAAATCATGCGATATATGTAGGTAAGCTCAGGAATAAAATAATTGACATAAGAGTTAAATAAGGTGCTATTTTATGTTTTCGGGCATTCGTTCATTTTATCACATGTATATGTATACTTCCTGTGAAGAATGGACAAACTTCTAGGAATAATTTTTGTCCCCGTATTCGAAAAAAAGTTGTAGTTTTTTCATGAGATTAAAAAGGAGTTGAAAACTATGACACTTAATATATCCCATTTTCCATTTTGTTTTTTTTTTTTATATATTTTTCAATGCGTTGATTTAAACAATATAATAATAATTTGCAATTAAATAATAAAAATATTTTTGAAAATATCGCATTGTTTTATTGTGTAGTGTAAAAATTTGAATCTCATTTTATGACGGACCACATCAAATTTCTAGGCCCGTGCGTAAGTAGACAGAAACGTAATGGACAGAGTTTATAAAAATTCCTTGAAAAACGATAAATTATTACACATGTTCCAGAAATGTAAGAGAAATACAATTATTTGCTGAATCTACTTTTTCATGAGTTAATCTTAGTATAAATTTATAAATTATGAAAATTAAAGCCATCACTAAGTGACACTAACTATATTATATTTAACCTCAAAGTTTTTCAAAAATGTATCTGAATTTGACAATTTATTTATATTTGAAAAAAAAAAAAAATCGTGGTTATAATAAATTGTAATTATTTAAAAAGATACTTATTTGGTAAACCATAATTTTGTTAGTTCATATGGTTATAGAGTTAACGAAATTTTCTTTAAGATAATAAGAAAATAATAATAATACCTTTTTAAGGTTTGTTTTTTTCTTCTTTTTTTTGGAGCAACACATTTTTAAACAAAAATTGATTTTTCAATGCAAACATTCAAAAAGTATACGAGATTTTAAATCCAATTTATCTTTTTAAATATTAACAAGAAACTGTGTTTTAAATAAACTAAAATATTTGTTTTTAAATAATCGACCTTTTAATTTAAAAACATGGTGAAAATACCTTTTTAAAAAATTTATATTTATTCAAACTTATTATATAGAAATTTTCTTATATAAAATAAAATAATATTAATATTATGATCAATTCAACAAAAATATTTATTTTGAAAGACCAAAACTAAATTTAAGATCACAAATACTTTAAAATGATTATTACACTTTTCCAAAACTCCGATTTTAGTATCATCTCTCAAAATACAAATTTCAAAAAATTTCACTTAAATTTGATTTATTCCTCAAAATCCCTTTTGTTAATTTTTGCATTTGAAACAGTCATACTTTAAAAAAAAAAATATTAAAATATTTTCATTGATAGAAAAATTAAAAACATAATTCTTATTTATAGAAACTAATTCTTTAAAATTATGTGTTAGAAATATTTTAGACTAAAGGGCTCTGCAAATTCGTCTCGACACAATTTAATACAAAATATTGTTGTTGTTTTTTCGATTCTCCATGAATTTTTTTTTATAGATGGCCCGGTGTACTTCATATAGGTTTATTAAAAAGTGGATCGAGCAGTAGGACAACCGAAGTTCATGTCATAGTTGTTGAAAACATCTGTTACGTTGTGTTGAATGTAAAAAAATAACCGAAGATTGCTTTAATTTTTGTGTAAAACGTGGTCAATGTTTAATCCTAATATAAGACTATAAACTGCCTCTGTGCCGAATTTCAGCTAAATCGTTTCAGCCGTTCTTGAGTTATAATAGTGTAACTAACACGACTTTCTTTTAGAAAGTGTTCTTAAAACCATTTTTCACTAATATTTAGTTAATGATTAGATGTAAAACAAGATAAGTTAAGTTTATTCATAAAATTAATAAAAAATACTTTTAAGAAATAACATAAAACTCCACAAATGGTGTATTAATTATATTTGGTCAAGAAGACATTCAGGTACCTTTTAGAATCTGGCATACAAAATCCGAACCACTCTTAGGTAGTGTTCATTAATATAACATATATGAGTATACAAATATTATCTGCTATACCTACTAAATAAAGTATATTAATAAAAACATAAAACTTATATAATTTTTGAGAAAAACAAAAAAGAATAATGACTTTTAGTTTGTTCTTATATCTCACAAATCTAATTACCATCACTTAATTCAATAAAGAAATTCGATTTCAATTTTCTATCTTCTTGACTGCTGCTCAATCAAATAACACACATAACCATCCCCACCACTCCCCCCAAAGAGCATTAACCAAATTAAATCCGAATTTAACTAATTCCATTAATATCAGCATTTTAAGCCATCACAAATCGCACACATATGCTTTCGTAGGTCTTTAACTTGCTCTATCCTTATTCCAGGGGCGTAATCGGCATTTGTGTTATAAAGTTGCCTGGGGGTAAGACTAACTTTTTTTCAATTTGGATATTGAGTCATTTTGTTTTCGAAATAAATATCTCAAAAAGAATTGTCTAAAAGCAAGAATCTTCCATAAATTTTCATAAGGGGCACTTGACCCCCGATATAAAATTTCGTATTCGCGCCTCTCATGATTGAATTTTATTTAACTTACTTTGAAAAACTTAGAATTATTTGAGAGAACATTTTCCGGTGCATTTTAGTCCACACCCTCCCCCTGGATCCGTGCCTGCACGCCCTTAACCCCTATCAAAACAACCAAACGAAAAAAAGTTCAATCCTAGGGATCCGTCTCTCCACAAAAATAAAAATCAGATTTGCATATCAAACAAGAACTGAAACTTGGCATTGTTGGCGTCCCAAATTTTTCTTATTTTCCTTATTTTTCTTATTCATTTCGTACATCATCAGCGCGCATCAGCTTCAGCAGTTTTCCATTTGTACGTAGTTGTGAAGTTCTAATTTTTTTGCTTCTTTTTCGCTTTTATAAAGAGTAAAGATACCCATCACCTATTTACGCACCGCAAAGTATGTGCGTATAGGAGATAGAGTATCTGGAAGATTGATTAAAAGTGTCTTCGGCTTGAGGTGGTTTTTTTAGGGGGAGGGTTGGTGGTTGGCTTTGGCATCGAATGGTGTGAGGGTAAGGGTGGAAAAATGAAAATCCTCTATGCATTAGGCATGGACTTATTTTAAATTGAAATTTTTTCATATGCCTGCTTTGTGTTGTACTCGCTCGCATAGCTTGGAGCTACTTATAAGTTGTTCCTTCGGTCTGAGCGGTGTGGTGGCGGTAGCGGGGGGAAAATGTACACCAAACCAAACCAACTCAACCCTCGAACTCGCAGTTTCTTTCTAAACTTTAAAGAATGGATCTCAAAGAACACCACGCACGGCACATGTTTAAGATAAAT
This sequence comes from Scaeva pyrastri, assembly GCA_905146935.1. Taxonomy (NCBI): domain Eukaryota; kingdom Metazoa; phylum Arthropoda; class Insecta; order Diptera; family Syrphidae; genus Scaeva; species Scaeva pyrastri. The sequence goes on along the minus strand of LR989929.1, from coordinate 4,604,955 downwards.
GTGGAGGAGCATAGTCATCATCCGCAACATATGCTCGGAGGCAAAGAGGATGCCTTTGTCCTACATATCCTTTCCTTACGCTTACAATCTTACATACTTGACGCGCGGATGTTGTTTTTTTATTTTTTTTTTTTGTGTTTATTATTTGTTTGTTTTGATAGAAAAGAGGAAAAGTTTTTCATTTTATTCTTTGGAGCTGCTGTTGCTTGAATTTTTGGAAAATTTTTCGTGAACCAAAATTAAGCTTTTTATATTTTTTTTTGCTTTGTTTCCAAGGCGCTTAGTGTTGGTTTACTTGGGTTTTTTCAGCAACCCGTATGCGGGGTGTTTTTCCTCCTCTGTAGAAAAAAAGAAGAAGAAAACGAAAGTTTGTTGGTTTATAACGCCCTCGTATGCCACGCCACACACCATCGACGACGAAATAATAATAAGTGAAACCCCAGGACTACATCACTCTTTCCTTCGTGAATTTGTATAAAGGGTGCTCCTATGAGTTCCTTTTTTTCTTTCGAGGCAAACAAGAGGTTCCATCATCACGAGAACTGATGTTGGGTGTTTGTGATAGAAAAGCAAGGACATGTTATGTCAGAAACGGATCACTAGATTATAACGGTTTGTATAGGTATCCACATACACACATACATATTGTGTAAGTACATATATTTGTTGGTATGTAATGATGTGGGTGAGCTTAGTGAGGGGGAGAAGTTTTAAAAAGTTGTTGTGCGGTTTTCTTAGAACAATATTTCTTCACAAAGAACACAAAAAAAATGAAGACGACGGAAAAAGGAGGCAACATGTGATTTTAAAAATTAAATTTTGACAAATAATGAAAACAAATGACACTGTGGGGACTTTTGGAATACAAATTTTTGTATTTACTTATATGAACTATGCAAGAGAATTACCCCAATTACGAAAATCGTATAGATATAAGTTAAACATCTCAGGATTCTTCTTTGCACCAATTTAAGTCAGGATATGTTAAAGAAGCTTGCTATAAAAAGACACAACACAGGTATCATCTACGTTAAAAAGACAAGCAGTTAAAAGCACTACTTTCGCATAAGTCATGCACTAAGAGTACTTAAACAGGGACAGTTAATCATTTATAAATCTAATGAAGAGAATAGAAACTAAATGGTTACCTTGTGGGATTCCAGAATTAACTTTGAAATTGTTTGAAATACAGCCATTGAAAAGTACAGATTAAATTGGATCCACTTTACCAAATGTTTATTAAATTTTAGCAAAAAGAGTATATTTGGAAGAAAAGGCAGAAAACTTAAGAAATACAAATTCATGATATTCGCAATTTGTAGTTCCGGGTCTCATGCTCTCATGTGTTGTGTTGTGTAGAGTACCTTAGAAAGAACCAAGCTAGTATAATTAAGCTACTTTCGACATAAGTCAAGTTATTTTAGAAATCATCAATTTTGTCAGAAGCTTCCCCCTTTATAAAAAATCTTATTAAAACCATATCGAAGTCATCATCAAAAGTAACGCGTATACGCCTAAGTGAACCTAAAATACCTCAAATAAATTTTGACTTTCAGTTTTTGAAAAAGTCTTATGTTTCTAACAAGTGCTAGTAAAGTTGTACGAATTTGGTCACTAAGAATGTTTTTAAAGTTTCGTATATTGGCCAACAACGAAGTAAAAATTGACAATTAAATAAAATATGTACATTATTGTATTTATGAGAATAAACCTCCGATACAAGTAAAACCATTTTTTTACTAAACAAGAAAATATATTTCATAATTTATGAGAAGTGAGTATAGTCCTTAACTTAGTCCTGAATTTCCTCTTTGAATCCACTGTTTTGGACAGACTCATAATATGCACTGAAAACTGTAAATGTATGAAAAACTTTTACTAAAACATAAAAATCGAAAGTTGATTTTAAAGCTATAAAATTTACTAAAGACTCTTTCTTGTATTTTGAATGGAAAAAAAACATTACACATTAAGATTCTCTAAATATTTCTCTGATCTCTTATTTCTCCCTTACAGAAAATGACTATACAACTCAGCCGAAGAAAATCATGAACCTGATGACATCTCTGGTAAAACCTCTCACCAACACCATTTGAATTTAATCGTCAATAAATTCCTAAAACCAGAAGAAAAGAGGCTTCTTAGGTCATACCAAAAAGTTTCCTAGTAGATTTTCCATAGTTTCGAAAATCTTAAGCTTAGCTGGGTCTTAGGTGCCTCATTTACAATTTTTTCACTGAAGAAATTAATATGGCTTCAAAAATCGACATACATTACATATGTTTGTACATTACATATGTATGTGTGTAATAAAAAAGTTCCGTTTTAAGTTGACTGAAGATCAACCCTAATCAAAATTGTAATTTTTTTTGCTAAATTGTATTTTTCTTATAGTTGCCAAAATGTATAATATTATTTTCAATAAAAATTATTATGTATAAATAATTATTATTATTGGTAGCCAAGCTAACATCATATTCCTAGGCCATGTTTTTCAGAAGTAAATTGAATAAAACGGGCCAGAGACACTTTGATTTTGATATTCAGCAGGCAGGAGGAAGTATACCAATTCTGTTCGAGGGCGGAGCTACTTCTTTGCCAGTTTGAATTATGTCCAATATTCCCACTAACAAGCTTTGTAATAAGTAATGATATTGAAGATGCTAAAGAAATAAAAAAGTTTCAACGAATTAATCGCATGATCTGCAAAAGTTTGCTCGAACCAAATTTATTTGATCCATGTTCGAGTGTCTACGGCCCGCACAAGATAGGAGAGTTACCAACACTTTATTTGTCTATGTCAATGTGTTTATCATTTTTTATACAAACTCTGAACCCATAGGTTTATACTTGATTTTCAGTCTTTCTTGAACCTTTTCTAATATTTATATAAATCTACAAGTTTCGGTGTATGGATGTTTGTTGCTTAAAAACACCAGAACGGCTGAACGGATCTGGATGAAATTAAGAACAGACCTGTTATGAATAAACAAACTTTGGGATTCTACTTTCATCGGGAGTAAGGATATTGCATTTGCAAAGCTTCAAAGCTTCTAAATATTATCCCGTGTGATGCCTGGAATAGCAGCTAGTAATAAATAAAGTATACTTTGGGTTGCAAAAATCAAATTTCTTGGAGCTTTACTCGATAAAAAAACGCTCCAGTAACTCTTTACTATTTCTACATTATGTATTAGGAGTGTAAGCAAAGAAATTGGTACAAATACTTATAATATGAATTCTACTCTTGGAGAACTGTCAATTTATTTAACAGGCAAACGGTATCGAACTAAAACCACTCGGGACTTAAGAGGCTAAACATTTTGATCACTGTGACTTTCGTGTTATTTAGATAGACCCTTCAATGACTAAAAACTAGTACTTTACGAGAGTACTTCCTTGTGCTATTTGTTGAATATATTGATAGGCATTCTTGGGTTTATTTCTTTTCCATAAATTAACTCTGATCGGCCCCACAGTTTGGTTATGATAAAAATTACCACAGCAAGCATATCATAAAGCTGCTACACACTATACACTACTCCACATGCACCTAAAGTGGAACCCCAAAATATTCCCCTCCACTCTCTTAATACCCGTTTTTAAAAACCAAAAAACCTGATACCTCTTCATAACCCCCCCTCATCCTCACGTCTCACCCTATATTCCCACCATTTCGCCAGAGGAACGCAAATTTTACTTTTCTGTGCAAAAGTTTCTTCTTCTAATAACTCGCTGTACACACAGTTTAAATAGAATTTGCGTTATGTTTTTGAAGTCGGGTTTTGGGCACAAGAGGTTCTGGCATAACTGGGTTCTGTTCTGCTTCTGGGGCATATGGGAAGAACCAAGAAATAAGGACTAAAGGGCTGTGTTTAGTGTAAGAGAGAAAGAGAGAGCACTTCAACCACATCATCATCATCATCATCAGTACCCGAACCAGCCAGTGCAAGTATTCAGACGGAGAGAGGCGGTATTTCATTATTTAAAAAAGGGAAAAAGTTTATAAAATTGGCAAAAACTTGAGTGTAACTAAACATAAATTTGGGTTTTTTTTTTTGTTAATTTTTGTCTTGTTTCAGTGGAAAGGGTATTTCGGCAGGAGATGTGAAGTTTATACTTCTTATTTCGACGTGGTTGTTGGCGTCGGTAACGACGACGTAGATGGAGATGGAGATGGAGACGGAGATGGCGACGACGACTACGACGTTAGAAGGCTTTGGTGTAATTTTTTTTCTTGTTCTACTTATTCGTTTGCAAACAAAAAATTAATTTAAAACACACACATGTGCGGGAAGAAAGAATAAACATCCAACTCGAACTTGGGGATACATCCTTTGAAAGTTAGTTTAGGGAGTTTTTTTTTTTTTTAATTTTTGTATTTCGTTATAGAGGGATGCCAATGTACATACAATGTATATAACTCACATACTCGTATATATATGACGTGTAGATGTTTTTTTGCTAAGAAAAAAAAGTTTTCAATTAGGCAATAGATGTTGTGTTGTTCGTCGTTCAAGGGAATGAAACGGAAGCTATGTGTTATACATTACAAGGCTGTTATCATTACAAGGATTATAGAATGTCGCTCATGAGATGTTGGATCTATACTTTGTGTATCTATCTGCCTCCGGGGTCTTTGGGACCTCACGCCCCGTAGATAACTTACTTGGTTTGAGATTTAAGAAACTTTGTACAAAATTTAAAGAAAAAATCAACAGAATACTAAGCTTAAGTTGTGGCGTAAAACTAATACCTGATATCGAAAGTAGATGTCGTAGTTTTTCTTTTTCAAATGACATTATAAGTCTATCATACTCGTATTTGACTTTCCGTCAATAATTATTATTATCGCATTTTCACTCAAATGCGGTAAAGTCAATAAGCAGAATGAAATGCAGGAAGACCCATAAATCATCCACGCTAGTCACCGTTTCTAGCGATTGCTGGAGGATCATGCTAAAAGACTTCTAACCAGCAAGAATTGCATTGACACTGGATTATCAAGAAAAGGTGCAACTACTGGTCCTGGCCATTCAATCTCCCATTTTGGCAATTTTTAATATAACGATCTCAAATTTGTATCAACATCGGCGGCGGCAACCACTTGACGGATATCAATTTCCATCTTGACAGGCAAAAATGAAAAGTCAAAATAACTGATAACTTCCCATTATAACTTGAAAACTCGGCATTCCAGTTATTAATCGATTTACTTTTGATGTTGATTGATAACAATTTTAATAACAAAAATATTATCAGACTTAAAAATATTCTCAAGATATTGGGTAAGAAAAAATATATTTACCAATTTTTCGTAGAACTTTTTGTAGTTTGTATTTATTGGTATTTATTGTAAAAAAATGTCAATTTGATATTCGTCAATATTTTGTCATATATAATGACAAATGCATTATAATGAAAATAAAACACATTTGAATTCAATATCATTGCTTTCTGAGAAGGTATTTGAGCCATACAAATTTGTTCGACACTTTTCGAAAAAAAGGTCAATTCCATATTTGTCAAAATTGTATCATATATTAATAGGTGTAGTATGTGTAAAATAAAATAAAAATGAGGTCAATGTCTTTAACTGCTCTTGAGATATTCGAGTCAAAAAAAAAACTTTTAAAAATTTTTTGTAGAATTGTTTGTACTTTATAATTTTTTGCAAAAAAAAAAACTTTCAATTGAATTTTTTACAAAATTTTACCAAAAACATTATTTTACACAGCAGACAATTGTTTTGAAGATAATGTAATTTTTTTTTTATTGTATAATTGAGCGCCAACATTTTTTTTTAGTTTTTCTATTTAATGAAAATAACGGTAAGTTGAATATTTTAAAAATGTATACAAAATTTGTATGTACCACATCACAATGTACACAATAAAATTTATTTAAAGTCAATCTTCATCCGTTTATCCGTTCCTGAGATATTTGTGACCAACCAAAATTAGTTCAACAAGATGGTGCAGCTTGTCATAGAGCGACAGAATCCATCAAGACATTATCCAATACAATCTTAAATGATTTTGAGGTTTTTCATTATGATAAAGATGTTCTTGTTATATCACTTCTTTTGAAAGTTTTAATTTTTTGACAACTAATGTTTCATAAGCATAATAAAAATGAAATCTGATACTTTCCCAGGTTTTTTTTCAAAAACTTTTGAATTAAGTTCAATGCTATATCACTGATATCATAAAATTAAAAAAAAATTTGAATGTCAATTCTTCAAGTGGCTTAAATATTGGAAAGCGATACTATCAAGTTGTACCACCATCAAACAATACATGAGAAAAAGTCGTAGTCCTGCAGCGGACAGCCAGAAACCCTTCTTCACTAGAGTGGTTCACCATAAAGTCTTCTGCACGTTGAGTTTTTCATTCACAGATCCCTGTCCTCAGTTGGCTTTTGGTAACAATTATCTACCCACTATTGAAATATAGAAAAATTAATTTATAGAATAAAAAAACATACACACACATATACCCATCACATTCTAGACAATAAATTCATCTTCACAATGGGCAATTAAAATTTTCATTTAAAAAATATAATAGAACCATAGAATAGCCAAAGCCATTACCTGATGATGTTTTCCCACACCAACAACAAAAAAAACACCTCTTTCCTTACAATCAGAGCAATATGAAATAATGGCACAGTACTGTAATAAATACAAAGCTATAATTACAAATGGTTGCCGTATGCCATGTTCACATTTTTATCAGCTAGAAGCAGAGTTTCCTGTGAAACAAAAAAAAGAAAAAGAAGATGAATAATTCGACTTAAACAATAGAATATACATTTTTCTGCCTAATTGGCAGAAGTGTGCGAGAAACGGAACCCTTTTCGGAGAAAAACCAAAAATTATAAAACATCCGGCCACTTAGTGTAAAATAGTACAACAAACAACAACAAAGCAGGAGGAAGCATTAACGAAATTATATTTTCCCCGGAAAAATTATTTCACTCTTAAGAAACACTAAAAATTAAATATACACGTTGTTAGCTGATGCTGCGGTTGCATTGTATAGAAGAAAGAAAATTGGATCCTTTATGACAGGATGATTGTATAGAAGAATATCACTTATACATACATCAAGGATGTTCCACATACATACATACTTACATTTCCACATTAAGTGGAATTTTAAGGAAGTTGAACAAGAGTAGTACGGTTCTGAAGAAACCATTGAGTTTTTAACTATCTGATTTTAAGGCTAACTACGGAACTTGCTCCTTGTGATAAAACTTAACTTTAACTTTTTTTATAGTTTAGCGAGAAAATTTAGTTTAAAAGTTCGAATTTTGATAAGTTGTGTTTTCGTCCTTTACACCAATATTCCAATAACTGTTACTGATTCAGTGACTAACTTACAAATTGGAATTAAGTTTTAAAAGCAATTTCCATAATAAAGTTGTTTCCAGATCCTAGCATCAGTGTTAACTTCCCATATCGGTACATTTGAAAATTTGACATTTTTTGGTGTTTCTTGATATTGACAAGTTTAACGTTTTTAATCAATGATTAAAAAAAACAGCATTTTGACAAACAAACCCGTGATTGGGACTGTTGAAAAAGTGAGAGACAAATTGAATATCATTAAAAAACTATTAAGAATCCTTGTCCACACAATTTCCTGTTCTCTTGAGACTGTTCGTTAATTTTTAGTAATATATTAGATTCCTCGGAGCTCAACTAACCTTCTAGTCTAGTGCTTAATGCAACTCTTTGTCTCTAGTGACTGTTCATTAGATTGTCACAAATTGACTTTGGTCACAAAACATCCACCTCATAACGTCATCATGATTGTTGGGTTCCTATATAAGACCGTAACTTGTCCATAAGAATTAAATTTCAGCTTTCAGGACACAAAAATGAAATTGTTGCTTAAATTGTCACTGTCATTTTTATTGGTGTTTATTTCAAGTGAAATTTTCGGTTTTGAAATTGGAATAAAAACTAAAAATAAGTTAGCCGAGTGCCTTCATAAATTTATTAGTAATGAAAATGTTAACGATTCGAGGATTTTGTCAATAAACATAGATTTTGACGGTTCTCTATTGAAAAAATATTATTTTAACGATATGATTGACGGGTTCTTAGCAATAAATACAATTAATTTTTCATTTGAAATAGTTTCCGATGTAAGAAAACAATCTTCAACCGATTTTCATACGCGAGTTGTATTAGCTGATTCATATTCTGATTTTGAGTAAGTGATGTTTTGTATATGCAGAATTTTATCAATTTCTTTAATCATATAAGATATCAATTATTGGTAAAAAATAATAAAATATTAAGCACATTTTTATTATCGAAATATAAATATGTCAAAATGAACTTCATCAACTTGAATTTTGCTAAAATACGGCGGCACAAAGCTATTCACAATGTAGTTTCTAATTTTGTTTGTTAATCTGATATGGCAAAGGCTTATAGGAAAACCTTTCCTCTTTCACAAAAAAAAATCAATCTTTTCCAACTTGAGATTATTTTGTCCTATTCTTTATACAAACGTCCAAACGTCCGAAAAAAAATAAAATTGTACACTAGGGCGTATATGCACTTTTTTATTAATTTGATAAAAAGTTAAAACAATCTGTAAAATCTGCAAACTTCAGCAACTAAAATTAAACAGTGTCGAAAATATTAAAAAATTAAAAAAATTAACTGGATTTTACATGTCAAAAATTTGAGAAACTGAATTTTGAAAACAGTACTCCTAGGAAATCTTGGAAGCAGAATATCGGTTGAATCCAATGAACCTTCAAAAGACACTCGATTTTTAAAAGAAGTGTGAATTTGAGACTATTTTGAAAAAGTACTCTATTACTGCGGAAGATGTGGGAAGTTTAAACAATTCTACTCCAAGCTTTGAAAAATTGAGCTCATATTGAAATCGACTCTCTTTAAAAACAAAATTAGATTTTCATTTCAATATTTTTTTCATTTGAAGTTTTAAAATTTACACATTTGGATTAAAAATGTCCTATCAGAATTCAAAAATTTTAAAATAAATAAATTTATTAATAAAAAAAACTGTTCTCTAATTTGTCATTAGTGCAAGTAGGGTGTAAATTGTGAAATGCTAGTGTCTAAACAAGAAGCGAGTTATGAAGACGGAATTTGTAGAGATTTTCGAACTTTACTGGAACTTCTAGTTCTTACCAAAACTTGTCAGCAAATGATAAATCAGAACTTTTACTTCGAATTTTATTTTGATAGTAAGATTTGTCTCTAGAAATGTCAAAATCATAAGTCAGTTATGTACATTAGTTACATTTACTCGTAACTAATTAAAACTCCTAAAACTCGGGTAAATTACCAACATTGGTTGAATCAGAAATTAGGAAAATTGTTTAAAACAATTTAATAAGTATGATTTCAAAGAGACAAAGTGGTATAAGGAAAAATTCAAGCTAAATTTAATTATTTACATGGTTTAATTTTCCCAATTAACTGTTTGTTATACATTAAAACAATTTATATGATATAGGTTATCTAGGATGTTGCAGGACTATACTGATTCCAATTGTATTTCGTTTTTAAATTATTATCTTAATCTTGTGTCTTTTCGTTCCTCAGGTCTCTAATTGTCGAACAACGTAAATACGCTGCCGAAAAAATTGTTTCCAATCAATATTTTTATGTAATTCTACCAAAAGACATTTCCAATCATCAACTACAACATATACTTGAGGAAATTTTCAAATTTTGTCTTCACACAGCATACATTTTAAATATAAATATTCTGCATGAAAATCCGAATGGTGACGTCACAGCTTATTCATATTTCCCATACGATAAAGAAAGTTGCCAAAATGATAAGCCAGTAATTCATAACATTTGCAGAGATGGCCGTTTGAAATGGAACAAAGAGTCTTTTCCAAGAAAAATCAGGAACTTATGGAAATGTCCTTTAAGAGTTGTTGTATGGAACGAAGCACCAGTTCTTAATTTCAATGAGAATAATGAGCTGGTTTCAGGAATAGACTTTTATGTTTTGGAATTTCTTCGAGAAGTAATGAACTTTACAATGCTGCTGGTTGTGTCTCCAGAAGGAAGAGGAAATGTTTATTTGAATAGAACTTCAAACGGGGCTTTTAAAATGGTGAGTATGAGTATGAGAGAGGGTTTTTTGGGATTATGTCTTGACAACTTTTACCTGAAGGGATTGGCTCTTAGTAAGACTGGCTGTGTTAGAATACACTGATGATTAAACGTAGTTCTTTAAAAGACAGTTTTTAGATATTAAAAATCTAAAACGACCAGTTAATAATTCCTAACCTAGATTAAAGAACTAACGCTGCAACATGTCTCTGAAATATTCTTTATTGTCAAGCTACGAAAAAAAATGCCCAAAGACACTACCCTCATGCTACCCTCATGAGAACAAAACACTACGTTCTTGGTTCGTGAGAGTGGTATTTGAATATTTAGAAATTGACACATTTGTCATGCGTTCACTGTGATATTTCAAAGTTGTCAAATATCATGAAAATGTATAATGTACAATGTGGATGTGAGTTCTTATTTTTTTTTTTTTTATTTTCAGCTACAGAACGGTTATGGAGACTTAATGCTTGGATGTTCAATCTGCAGTCGAGTGAGGAGGAAATTTCTGGCTTCGACGACTTTTTATTTCACTACTCCCGTAAATCTAATAATCAAACAAACCGAAACTTACCATGCTCTGGAGATCTTGCTGTTTCCATTTGATCAATTCACCTGGCTTATGGTTCTGATACTTGTTATTGGCCGAAGAATCGTTCCTATGATGCTATTGAGAACCAATTTAAAATTCAAACTGATACTTTTTCCCTGGCTATTTGGGGTGCTAATATTGAAGAGTTCATATGAAGGTTCAGTGTTTAAATTTCTCCACAACCGCCCGAAGCGACCAGTGCCGAATGATCTTAAAGAAGCTCTCCAAAGAGGCTATCATTTTATTTCCGATGATAAATTGAATATTTTCCTCAAAGATTTCGGCGAGTTAGAACGCAAATTGACACTGTACGATCTTTCCAAGTCAGAAATGTTTGATAAGTTGTATGAACTTGAAGGAAAGGTTATTTTGATAACAAGGCTTGAATTGTATCAAAGCAATCAACCAAGGATTTCACTATTTCGCTGGTTCAAGAAATTGAAAAAACCAATAGTGTATAATTTCGCCTGTATGTATATGCCGAAGTTTTCGTTTCTGGCAACTGAACTTAATATCAGAATTGATGAAATGATTGCTTATGGGTTTTTAAAACGGATCTTAGAAAAATCGACAATAACTGGACTAACATGGAACAAGCGCAAGCCAAGAAAAGAAGAAAGGACAATGACCGTAGAGCATTTAAGTGGAGCATTTGAATTGATTATAGCCATGTTAGGACTGGCGTTTTGTACGTTTTTATTGGAACTTGTAGTGTTTCGTTGGACCAATTAAAATGCACTTTTGTTATTCAACACTTTTTATTAATATTGTAGTTATTTTTAATGTTGTGTTTTTGAAAAAATAAAAACTTTAATATGTGTTGAAAACTATTGGATGATTTATTGAAATACATGGGTGTGCCATAGGCGTCTATATTGGGACATATACCCTCTTCTGTTTATATTGACCTCACTTTTTCCATGATTATGATCTTAATTTTTAAATAAATGATCTTAAATTGATCATGATCCTTCTTTATAGTATTATGAAAATGTTTCAGATGTAAGACAAATGTAGTCATATCACTGAATTGTAAAATGTGCGGTTACTTTTTCCTTTAAAAACTGTTTTGCTTAATAAAATATATCTATCTATCTATCTGATCATGATCCAACATCTTGTAGGGTTATGGAAGTTATAAGCGAAAAATATTCTTAAGCTGAAAAATTACTTTTGACGATTCTGTGCAGCAAGACGAGTATACGATAAGAGAAGTCTGTAAATTTATGGATGATAATTAAAATTTTCTTAACTCTATTTTCATATTTTAAGTTCTATTCAAATTGTGGGTAAATGGGAGTCATACACACCTGCTCCTCTGTTTGAGACTTTTTATTAAATTTGAGCATTGAGATATTTTTAGTAAATTATACAATTTTTCGAATAAAGTTATGTGTCTTTTTGATAAGCTAGGGAAATGAAATAATCCTTTAATATCTTCACGCAAATTTACAACCAATATCCTGAAATTTGTACCTAAACAAAAGTTGAAAGTTTTAAAAGACAACCAAAAAGTATCGATGCTGCAACGTAACCTTGTGGTATATCAGAATTTGTTTTTTTGAACAAAAAATAAACGAATTCAAAGAGGTTAGTAATTTTTTCTTACTGCCAAGATAAATATCAAGTTGAAATACAAAATTCTTAAATCCAGAATCCTCCGAAAGCAGGAACTATAATATTGACAAAAAAATAAATTTTGAAAATATCCTAGTGAAATTAAAAAAAACTAGATACAAGATGTTTATGGAAAATTTTTACTTTGGTGTGATCTTGGTTTTTCAAAATTTGAATTGGGAGTTTTTTGAATCAGGATTAAGATTAGGTATTGGAGAACATGCAGAGGTATTTTTAAACTTTTTAAAATGTCCTTAAACTCAATTAAAATCAAATTCAAATGGAATAGCTCAAATTCTTGACATAAAATTTACAAAATTGACACTTCTTGAATTCTATTTTTTTTTTTCAAAACTTTTTATCCACGTGAAAATGTTTGAAAAGCGAACCAAATATAAACTTAATTAACTCTCACAATAACTTCTCCAGAAAACAGAGGATTGGCAGGATTGTATGAACTAAGACATCCTCCATCATCTTCTTTGTAATTGAAACGCATCCTTAAAATTCAACACGAACTCATACACACACACAAACCTCCTCTTGGAATCAAAATCAGAATTCCTAAGAAAGAATACCCAAATTCTTCCAGTTAGGTAGTAGCGCCATCAAGGTCAAGATTACGGCGAAGGACAAACAAAAAGTAACAAGTACAAAAGTACGAAAACATGGTTAACACTCGCGTTGCTATCGAACAAAATCCCCCTGCTGATGCGAGGGGAGATGGAAAATTCTTATAGAAAAAAAAAACAAAATCAACAAAAGCAAAAGCGAAAAAACACAACAAGATATATATAACAACAAATTAACACATGTTTCCTCTTGTCCTTGTGATGTTTGTGTTTTGCTTCTTCTTTGCGTTTCGTCCTCTTTCTTAAGGAATCCTCGACATTCCTATAATTATTATTTTTTCGAACGTCATCCCCGCCTCCGCCCTTAAATTTCGGTCCAAATGGCTGCGCTGCGGGAGAAGACGGGCTGGGCATGGCATGGGGTGGGGACAGAGCGAGGGTGGCATATTTTGAAGCAACACACCAAAAGGAGCTGTCTCCACGTGCCCGACTTCTCCAACTCTAAGAAGACCTTTCCCGTCCCCCACCACTCGACCTTGGGAATTCCTGATTTTTCACCTACTTTCATCCACTTCGCCGAAGATTGAATGTCTCCCAAGTACGATTTCTGAGAAAATTTACTTTTTATAAGAAGAACAACACGAAGATGGCGACGAAGATGGAAACGGAGACGAAGAGCGGCACAAGTGAAAGTGGAACGATAACATGTGTGTTTGTTTGTGTGGGCGGTGGGTGTTGGGCGTTGGGTGGTGAGAATTGGGCGGGGGTGTTTAAGGATATTTTCGGTCGAAGACTGGTACGTATATGTATTCTGACCTTGTAAATAGAAAGACATACTCACATATGAGTTAATATACCTATACCTACCTTACCTACCTACCTCTCGTCATCACCAGGAGAGCCAGGATTTCCAAAAGGAGTCCTGTTGCCATCATCGTCGTCGGGGACGTCGTCGTTGCTATCGTCGTCGTCATCGTCGTCGTCGCCGCTGTCGTCGCCGATGTCGTTGCTGTTGCTGTTGTCGTTGCTATTTGATATTGTTGCCGTCTTCGTCCTTGGATGATGGCCAGACACAAGGCTGAGTAAGGGTGGCGTGGCAGAAGTAAAAGCTGAAGCAAAAGCAAAAGCAGGAGAAGCCCAAATGTTTGGTTAGCTGCGAGACCGATTGTGTGTGTATATCTGCCACCCACGCGAAGGACAAAGTCTGTTTGATTCTTATGCAAAGAAGCTTCGGGTGCTGTGTTGTCAATGTGCGTCCATCACAGGATGTCATACATCGGCCGAACAAGAATAAATCAATTACAATTGCCTGGGCTCCCCAAAGCGGATGATATGCTGCACAGGTAGCTTCTGGCAAATGACATGGTGAACCATTCGCAACCATACCTCCTTTCCCCTCACCCAACACAACCCAACCCATCCCATTCCGATTTCAACCCATCCCGATTCCAATGCCATCGCATCGCATCAACGCAATAATTTATAATTTCAGCAAAAAGTAAAAATACAACAAAAAAAAAGGATACAAATATAAAATAAGGACTCTGGGCTGGATGGGCAACAAATAAGAGTTTTGTTTTACTATTTCTCCGCACTTTTTGGTGATTTTTATTTCCATTTTGTCCAGTGGGAGGGGATAGCCTATACGACGAGTACACATTTGAGCTGACCGACCGTCCGTCATCGTCGTCGACACCGGCCGGACGTCGACGACCGACGACGACTATGATGATGACGATGATGATGGCAGCGGAAGTGCACCCTCATTGGGCTCATTACGAACGCATAATGTGGGCATGTGGGCATGTGGGCCCGCACAAGGCCTCCCGCCGGCCGTTGCACAAAAAAAACTGCATCCACATTCGTGGGAGGAGTTTGGCGTTGATTTTTATAAAAATTCATGCTTTTTTTTTAGCCGAACAACAAAAAAAGGACACTAAAACGAAAAAATAACACAAATAAAATAAAAAGAATTGCAAAAAGGATACCTGCCTGATGTATAATCGCATAGGCCCATCTCATAAAAAATCATTTTAACTATTTCTGTGCCATACTCGTAGTCCTGTCCCGGCTATACGTTGCACTGTGTGTGGATGGATGGAAGCCCCGCCCGCTTTCCGTGAGTTATCCTTTTTTTGTGAAATGTTTTTTTTTTTGTAGAATTTTTGTATTTTTTTTAGAGATTTTTTTGTTTTGTTTTGGAGGTCCTTTTTTTGGGAGAGCGGGTTTTTTTTTATTCAAGCAGATAATTACATTTAAATAAAATAAAAATTTTATGAACGGCAAAACGTTGTAGCTGAGGCCGAGTAGGTGTTCCAGTGTCAGTGTGCGAAAGAAGGAGTACGGGGGTATAGAGTTTGTTGGGCATTTGGGTTGGGTTGGGTTGCGGGTGGGGTCTGAGGCTGTGGTCGGGTGGCAAGGCAAGGATATCGGCCGTGTGGTATTGCAATGGAAAAGGGACTGTATATCTAGATGTTATTTTATAATTTATTCGCATTACGGTATTTTTTTGGCAGTTCTTTTTCTTGTTTTTTCGGCGTCGTTGTGCGTTGCGTTGGGCCTGGGATGGGGATCCAGAATTTCAGAATTTCAGGAAACCCTTTCGTTCTATATCCTTTCCGCTTCGCATCCTCACAAATGTGTAGACAATTAATATACCTAGGTACCATCGCATCGTTTCATATGCGGAGCAACCTCGAGAAGGCGTTGGGTGATAAGGCGGGTCGGGTGGCTGTCCGACTGTGGGATATTTTTGTCGCAATCAACTGGGAATCCTTGCTGGAAAGTCGTCCTCGTCGCGTCGGAGAATTCCTTGCAAAATTTTCCATGTTCCATGTGATGTAGGTTTGTGCTGCTGGATGCTTGCTACTTGCTACTTGCTGCATTGTGATGTGGTGTCCTTTCCTATCTACATATCATTCTAGGTTGTGCCTCGCTGTTCTCCTGGCATAATGTTGATCTCTCGGTCTTTGGAGCCCCAAAAGGGGTTAATTGTCTCACAAAAGTTTTTTGCCATTTTGCTCCTTTTGCTTCTTGCTATTTTGGTTTTATTTCTAGTGAATGGTAAATTAAAATATTTTTTTGTTTCAAACACAAGACGTCACACTGAGGGGGGGAAAGATTTGGAACATAGCAATATAAGGGAGCGCAAAAAAGGATTCTATTTGCTTTAGAATTATAAATTTAGGATTTTGCGACATTTTTCATTTGGTTAAGGGTTTTTTTTTTTTTGGTTTGGCTATATAATGGGTATGTACATACTCGTAGGTATATGTATATGAAGGCTAAGAATAACAAAAAGTTGAAGGTAAAACCGGGGTAGGTTCGTACCCAATTCTATTATTCATGGTAATACACTACGGACTAAGGCTATACCACCATCATGAACATACTTAGGAGAGTTTTGTTTTTTGAGAATCTTTGAACAAATTTTGATTATTTAAAGAGGTCTTTTATAAACATACACTGTATACCTATATTCCTTGTTTTAATTAAGAGATCTAAAAGTTTTTTTTTTATTGAGTATCGTTGGGGTTTTCTACGAAATTTTTGAGGGAACCTTAGTCTAGACATATACCTACCTTTATTTGTTTGAATTTGAAAAATCATAATTTTTGAAGAGTAGTAGATTTTCTATTTATACCTTCTAACTGGTGCCTTAAGGATTTTTTTAAACTTTGTTCACATTCTCCTAAAAAATGCATCGAAAAGATCTTAAGTGATTCACGAATTTGACCTTTAAAAAATGATTGAACACGGTGTTCTTGATCCTTTTAACATCATAAGCGATCTAAAAAGTACATACATTAAATTATTACGTCATACGGCCAGATTTAGTAGAAAAAAGTGGTGAATACAGTAGATGTCATAACGTATATAATCTTAAAACTTAATAGTTTGATCCCATTCCCAATACTAACAAACTCGTCTTAAGTTTTAGGAAGAGAAATCAAGAAGATTGAATTAAGTTAAAAATATGCTAAAGGGTTTTCCAATAGGGACGGGTTGATTTTGACAGATCGTGGCGACAATATAGTTCCTTCTACTTTTTGTTTAAATATTTTTTTTAATATGTCACTAAAGACAACTCGTCATGTCAAGTTACAGCGTCGAGCAACACGTGCAACTGATAAAACTTTATTATCAAAATGGGTGTATAATAGTAGCAACGATGATGTGTGTACATGATCGTCCTTCCTCAGTGAATAAATAATGCCCATACCCGTTCGTCAACAACACGCAAGACTTGGCGAAAATATAGCCGATGTTCTTAAAAGTGTGCAGCAGAATTCGAGGCATTCAATTCCCCATCGTTGACAACAAGTTGACCTATCGCTTCGTGATTTGGGCCTGCACCCTTACAAACGACCATACGCAGCGTCGTGTTCGTGTGTTCGCTAATTGGGTTTTGGAGCAGTTATAAATTGATCCCAATTTTGGTCGGAACATCATCCTTAGCGAAGAGGTCTATTTTTGAAGGAAGTGGTAAATGTGTACGTGAATAAGCAAAATTGCCGGATTTGGGACGACACCAACCCAACCGAGATTCACGAGGTGCCAATGCATCCAAATAAAGTTACTTTTATCACCGTCAACGGCGATCGCTATGTGTCAATGATCACAAACTTCTTGTGGTCTGAATTGGATGACATGAACACCGAAGTCATAATAGCTTCAACAGGATGGCGCTATGTGTCACACAGCTCAACACACAATCTGTATTCTGCACGAGCGGTTTCATGGCATGGTTATCTCAAACCGAGGCAACGCGACGTGAATTGCCAACCAATATCTTCTGATGTGACCCTTTAGACTTTTTCTTGTGGAGCTTTCTTAAGTCACAGGGGTCTATGCGAATAAGCCGCAAACCACCGGGGCCCTCAAGGACAACGTTATCGATGCCGTCGGTCAAATAATTATTTTACAAATTTGTCGAAAACATGATCTTTCGAGTGAATAGTTTTTAAATTTATTCAGTGTTCAAAATTATTCATAATTCATACTCATACTTATTTTAATACATTTAAACTAAATATATGACATCTCAAAAATCATGCCATATTTTGGTATGCTTTTTTTTCGACAATATGAATTATGACTTAGTACAAAGCCTCAGTACACAAACATATGTACTCATATATGTACATATAAAAATTAATGAACCTAGATTCGGAATATTGTCCTCGAAGAAACCTAAATTTTTATAGAAACAAAGTGTCTGCAAACACTATGTACCGCACATCAACTGACAGTGCATTCCCAAAGCTTTGTACCCATCATCGTTCACAATGACATTTTAATAATGTTATTTTTTTCCCAAAAACAAAAAAAAAAAAACAACAGCACGCTTTATAACGCCTTCAAGTAACGACAACTAAAAACTGTTGCAGAGTAGTGTTGTTTCAAAAAAATAAAACGACAAAAATATCCCAGAAACATTCTCAACTAGAATCCATTTCGGGTAAAGCAAGCCGCTGCAGCCGCCACGCCGTTTGCCGTTGAGCCCGCGACAATCCTTTGTCCTACATTAAACGGTGCTATTCCGGTGCCGCTGCCGCTTGCATTTTGTCAACTGTTTTCCAACTCAAAGCAAAGCGTTCTAACATGATTTTAATTACAAAAAAATCACCCTTGAGCTTACACACAAAAATACATTTCAAACTGACACACAGAGGCATCCGAAGCAGAGGGAGTTTGGTCTTGGTCCTGGTGTTGCCTGGCGCTGTAGATGTTGCTTGCTTGTACCCATCCTTTAAGCCTAGAGCCTTCTCAGGCTCCCTCCAAATGCAAACACACTTATATATATAATATACAATACCACATACCGCCGCCGCCGCCGCCGACCGACTAACCACCTCACTATACTATACTGTGTTCTCAAAGCGGATCCAAACATAATAACGATGAAAATTTCGTTGATGACTCTGTATTTTCTTTCCTATTTTCTATCGAAACCAAGCGGATGGATTTGATTGCAGTTATCTTAACGGCCCATTAGATTAAAGTTGGGTGTGTAAGGATCTACCAAGTTATTTCAACAGATCCAATCCAACCAACCAGCGATCAATGCGAGATCTATTCTCTAATTAGTCTGGTCTTTATTACCGGGACTCACTTTTGGGACATATAAAATCATGAACCGTTTAAACTTTCCCAGCTTCTATTTAGTCCCAAAATAAAAAAAAAACTCAATATCGTTAATTCCACCATAAAAAATATTTGTCCCAAAATAAAGAAAAATTGTCCCAAAAAATAACTCAAGAACCATTTTAAAGAATTGTCCCAAAATTGGAAAATAATAAGAACGAATATGAGAAATGTCGAAAAAACATAAGGAATGTCCTAAAAATAAGTACTGTCCCAAAGTATATAAGTAGTAAACGAATGCTGACAAGGGCCCTGTCAAAATAGAAATAATAAAAATACAAGAAACATTTGTAAGGGCTGTCCAAAAATATCAACACTAGAAACATTGATATAGATTGTCCTAAAATAAATAAGAACTGTCTTAGAAAAACAATTGTAAGGATTGTCCCAAAAAAAGAAGGATTTAAAAGAAATTTTCCAAAATAAAACCCCCAAAAAACTTTTATCAGGATTGTCAAAAACTAAAATTATAATATTTTTATTTTTGACATTAGTAATAGTCTTCAGCATCAACCCTTATAGCTATCAAACCGATGTTTTTTGTAGAATTGTCATAACTCCACCAATAAAATTGTGGGAAATTTAAAGCATGCGTTAATTTTGGGACATCTTTCATGCCGATAAGAAAAATTCTACTTATCAGTCTAAACTATCGCCCACTAAACTAAAAATGTCAAATACGGCCCTGAATTATTTGTTGTCAGCATGGGGAGGGGGGGATTTCGTGTGTAGAGTTTTATATTTTAGGTTTTAATTTAAATCCTTTCCACTTTGTGTAAGTGAGTGAATAAGTATGTGAGCAACACAGTGCCTGGCAGAAATTTCTTTTAAATTATTATAACATTTTGTTCCTTTTTTTTCCTTTCCTTTCCTTTTTGTTTTGTTTTGTTTGTGAGTTCTCTGTACTCCTTCTCAGCATCATAGAAGAGTGTAAGAAGAAACACGTCGTATCGTCGTCGTCGTCGTCGTAGTCGTAGTCGTCTCTAAAAGCTTTGTGGTTTCATACGTCATTCCAAGTCATGTACATTATTTTCTTATTTTCTTCTAAAAATAAAAAAATCCATCACACAACAACCCGAAGTCATATACCTACTTGTATAACGGTTATAGTATGGTCCCATACACATACAAACATACATACATACATACATATGTATATCCGAGCCGTTTCCCTTTGTAGGTAAACATCAGCGAGTCCCCGTTAGCATCGAGGAGCAACAAATACAGAAAACCAACGAAAAATAATTTATAAATTTTTGAAACAAAGTGAAATTTTATCCACCATCACATCGCATCGGTGTGTTGCGCCTTTACCCCTCATATCTCTAGTTCAAATCCTACCCCAGCCCGTCTTTGTCCTCAAACTCACCCTCACTTTCTTCACCCACCATCCAGGATACCTTTCCCTATACCTACCTATAGTTGTGAAGAACTTCTGAAGAATGTTGCGAAAAATAAAAATTCTTACATTTGCCATCATCAACCAAGCCTTGGTTAGGTTTTTTTAGGAAACACTCTTAGCCCCATCTTGCTTATTTTTTTTTTTTTTTTTTTTTTGAGCGACTTGTAACGTCTCTTAGAAGTTTTTTCTCCCATTTTGCTGGTTCGTTGGATCTGGAAAGTGAACGGATCCTTGAAGGAGTGTATACTGTATACTCTCTCTGGTACACACTTAGAAGGGTTATGTTTAAGTTTTTTTTTTGGTTTTGAGTTTTTTTTTTCTTCTCTTATTATTTTTTGTAACTTTTACAAAAACAAAAATTCTCAAAAATCCTAAAAAAATTAAATTTTCATTAAAAAAGAAAACAAGAGACTTTCTTTTGAACTTTCTATCGTGAAAACCAAAAATTAAAAAGAAAAAACTTCTTTTCCACTTGAGACCTTTAATCAAAAGAAAAAAAATAAGGAAAAAAGTAAAAAAAAAAAAATCCCAAAAATATGTTGTGTTACCAAAGGTGATTTGGAGGCTGGAGGCCTGGTGACACAATCACGGGTTAGAGAGGTGTGATTTCGTGGGACCAACATGTTAGTTTGTTTGATATTCTATACTTTTTATTTGGTGGGCGGTATTGAGCCAAAAACCCACAAATCAAAATCGACACCACCTCAAATTCTTTTAAGACTGCTTTTTCTAATGCTAAAAAATGCAACTTTGTATAGACCAAGTCCGGTGATAAGTTCTGTTTTAAATGTAACCAATTTCAATTCAAGATTTTTGCGATTTTAAAAGTTAATTAAAAAAATAGTTTCACTCAAAAGGACCATCGTCATTTTTTTAGCTTTAATGCAGACCTTTAAAAGTTGTGACCATTGATTTATTGTATCTGTGTTTTATTCACTGCTGGGTAGCTAGCACAGCAAAAAAATTCACTTGGCAAACAACAAAAATTTGATTGACGGTGAAAACGAAGCCAGCTGTGCTGGTGATATATGTATATGTAAAGTGAGTTTGGTCGTTTTATTCACTTGAATCCTACAATAGCTATAAACAGCAGTGAATAAAACACAACTAGTGGCAGCACTGTTTCTATTCAAATTTTTGTTTCAGCTGCGGTTTACTATTTCTTTATACATTACAAATTCTTGTGATACATTTTTCACTCCCTGTTCGCCAATTTTGACAGTGCCGTTGGAAAATTTTGGTTTGCAGCCTTAAACGAAGCCAAGTCATTTAGTGGAAAAAATCATGTTTTTTGCCCACGTAAAATTTCCAAAAGGTCAAATGTTTTGCTCAACAATCTGTTGTATTGAATTAAAAAAAAATATCGTAAAATTGGGATTACCAGCAGAAAGAGAGTCAAGAGAGGGTCAAAAATACGACCCTAGCGGAAGCTTGATTGTAAGTGCTGCACACTGTAAAGTCGTCGGCATTGGATTCCCCAAATGATTGCAGTGGGAACAGAAACATCTTATAACATAATTGTACTTATGACTTGTGGAAAATTACTTTCTTTTCTGACCAATCGAAGGAAAGACTGAGTTCTGAATGCATCTAACGAATGTGCATTGTACGCTGTGCTGCGCTGCCTTAGATTGCACAGAACACCAGAGTCGGGTCAACATATACATAAATAAAATTGACAATTTTCTGTTGAAGCTTATTCGAGGTCACATTGGAAGAGCGATGTTCTTGACGAACAGCTTGATTATTGGGGCCTGCTATCTGAATAATGAATACTTTAAGAGTGTGCGTCTAGTGGCTTTATACCGCCCGAGGCATTCCTCTATCTAGATAATCTAGGGCTCGTACAGGATAGTTTGGCGATTCGGTGAATCTACCACGTCGGACGAAGAACCGTGGATAGGCGGCTCCTGTATGATCGAGACATTCTCGCATAGGGCGAAGAAGAGCGTCTTCGGTTCAGTAGGACTGGGTCTGGCCGAGACCGTAGAGATAGGGTGAATCAGGAGAACCTATTCTGGTGCCTTCTGACGGATTTTGATAATTTTTGATAGATATTTTGTAGTCATGGCCGACTTACATAATGTATGTGTTTAGAGCTAGGTAGGGACAATCAAGGTGGTACAAAAAAAAACATAAAAAAACTGCTGCTGCGGCTGTTCTAGTTTTAAGTTATGATTAGATAGGTTAAGTATAAGTATAGTTTTAAATAGTTTTAAGTAGCATTAATTTACTTTAAGCTTTATTTGTTTTTAAGTACTTTTAATTCTATTTGAATTAGTTTTTAAGTTAGTTTTTTAAGAAAATAAAAAGATTAGAAAATCAAGTTTTTTTTTAATTTTTTAGGTTTGTCAACACTTTACTGCATAAATGGCGACAAATTTAAATCCTGTGTTAATTTTGTGACACCCGGTATAATAAAATATAACAGATTTTTGTTACTAATATTTTTTATCATCTTTGCCAAAACAAAAAAACAGTCAGGAATTTTTAGAAGAAATGTTTCAATATATTGCACAAGACGAAATTGTTTAACCTAATCAATCGTTAGTTACAGTAATTATATTTTTTTTATTTTCTTCTTTACTTAAGTACATACAAACATACATTGATACATATTCAATTGAAATTATTATGAACAATTTTCTTGATGGTTTGGTTATTTACACAACTTCATGAATATAGGTACATACAACATATATATATATACAACTTACTAGTAGTTCTTAAAAATCTTAAAATATCTTTAGTCAGTTGAAATCTTCAATGCTGTGGATGTTATTGAAAAAAGAAATATAATTAAAAAAAAGAAATCAATTTTTAACCCTATATAAAACCAAGACAAACACTTTTGACTAGCTTAGGCAATACATGGAAGTAATATAGCGATTGGCAAACAAAAATACAGGACCCACTTATTAGAATCGTCAATGTCAATAGTCGAAATTTTAAGAAAGTTTGAAAGAAGATAACTTTTGTAATCAATTCTAATTTCTAAACTACGAAATGTGGTTAGTTTATAAAATCAAGCATTGTACATATGTTTATTTGAAAAAAAACATATTTTTGGGAAAATTCAAGAATACTGTCAAGAAAAATATATCAGGATGTAAAAATTTCTAAAATAAAATTAAACCAAAAAAGAAGCTTACACTGAAAACTTCATAAATCACCATCATGATAAAAAAAAATTTAGCTTCTACTTTCCTTAAAGAAATTCTGGAATAATTAAAATAGAATTTTTATTGATGTTCCAAATTCTAAATCGGAACAGGGGTGAATATGAGATAAGGGATAATACTGAATAAAGGATACACTTACGCAATAACAAACAAAATTCACCGGCACCGGACATCCCAGCTAATTTTTCATAATTTCCTTATCAATTGTTATTATTTTTATGTTTTTGATAAAACAAATATTGAAAGCATACATGTTATTTTCATTGCTAATATGTATGTAAGTTAAAATATGTATGTAAGCACAAAAATAAGTTTGAATATTTTTTGTTGTATTTGTTGTTGTTGTGGACCTAACCTTTCAAAAACACAAGCTGTAGAGTAGATAACCTTGTGTTGTGTTTGTGTCTAATTTAACTTATACCTACTGGTCCTCATTTTACCCCAGTCATCGTATCCTGTTTTTATCTAAACGCGTTTAACTAAAACGTAGTCCGTGCATACATAAACAAATCTAGCCCTTACCCCAATTAAGTCGCTAACATTCTTTTGTAATGGAATTCCACACACACTCATAACACACCTATACCCAAAGTCATACGAGTACATACATACATATGTATGTTTGTATATGCAAACTAAAAGGACCCATTCATTATTATCTCACACAACCCCGCATTTAATGGACCCAACTCTACCTGCCCCCATTCCTGCAAAACCGCTGCTTTTAGATTTACCTACGTCATTTTCATCTAACACAAGCGACAACCCTATCTGTTCATCTATCTCTAAGGCTATTATAAGTATACGACACACATATCTACACTATATAGGAGTATGCACATTAACAAAACCCCCTAGTGTCCAGCTTAGAAAAAAAGTCCGTGCCATGCCGCCGCGCCGCCACCGCCGCCGCCGTGGAGTATCCGGCTTTGTTTGACCAAAACAGTTTTCACTCCCGCTTATCCGGTCTAGTTCAATATTGCTGTTTGCTTTGCTTTGCTGGCGATGCTATGCGATGACGGTGGAACTGGAACCCTTTCCTTTCAGGACCGCTTTGTATGTCTGTGCAAATCTCGAACTATACTCGCATACAATTATACAGATACACAGTTAGCTTCTGCTACACACGGCTTCATACATCAATCATGATGCCAGTCTCCACTGTCACCCTATCTTCAAATACTTAGACTCATTATTTTTAGAGAGTTTAGAGAGCAAACTGTATTCGAGTTCGAGTCTAGAGAATCCAAATCCACCCCCGGCAAAGTACGAGTGTACTCTGTCTGTTCCTGCTGTTCTCGTCCTGGTTCGTCTTATATTAAGGAGATGTTGTGTTTCTGAGGGTTTTTTTTAGCTCTAAAATACTCTAATACACACACACACGCAAGCACACACTTACACTTACGAGTCTATATCTCCTTGTTCGCCATGTGTGTGCAGAGACTGGGCAATTAGGGTCTAATGATGATGGCAGCACCAACTTGATATGAATCTTTGTCACCGTCATATAGTCACCCCCAATCCCCACTTAACTATTTAGAAAATGGTCGGGTTTGGGTGACTTTGTGAATGCCACGGCCAAGTGTTTAGACAGCAGTTGGTGTGGGTGATTTGGAAAATATAACTCGTGGGGGAAGGAGATGGGCTTTGTTGTTTTTGAAAAATTAAAAAAAAAAAAATATTTGTAGAATAGGGTGTTGTATGGAATTGTAATCAGGCTTTGGCACAGAGAAAATAATTTTTGGCATAAAAGCTAACGCAACTAATGAGAAAAAAAATAGAGAGTTAAGTGTATAGAGGGTAAAAAATAGAACTTTGAGTATTGAAACTGAGCGTCTTAAGATCTTTTCTAGCACTAAAACTGGAAATTGTCAGTTTGGCTTTGGCATGGTGTCGAATTTTCGATTGAATATAAATCAAATCCCTATCTGAAGAAAATCCTGGGGAACCTTCAAAAGCTGTAAATGACAGACTCATTAACTGATAAATCTTCAACATTGTGATCAGTTTTCGGTGTCGTAAAATAACGGTAAACCTTGTGGTAAAATGAATTGAAAAACATCACAAATGCACTCTTTTTTCGATTTGGAGGAAGAGGGGGATGTTGTAATATCAACCCATTTATGAATTTAAAGGAATACCAAGAAAAATTTTGAAAATCTTAGACTTTGGCTGGATTTTTATGTCATTTTAAATTTTATTAAAATATGAGATCATGAAAAAAAAGTCATTATACTAATTCTAGAAAGTGACTTACATTTTTCAATTGACGAGACTGGATACAAGACCCAGACGAGTCTCCTCGGATCTCGTGGCCAACCCAACACAAAATATTGCATTAATTTAAATAATAACTTCCTATATAATTATATTTCAGTGTATAACCATCCTAATTAGTTTGACATAGACACATACTCATGACAATATCACATGAAACAAAAATAGGGTATTGTATAATTCATGAGATGCAAACTCAAGTGTCACTCGGAATAATTTTCAAAAACCCTTCGTCGATATGGAGCAGGTTTGCATGCAATCAACCATTTCTTGTAGAACAACGAACGCAAGGACAAAGACGTACATTACATAGGTCGGAGGGTAGGTAAGGTATAGTATAGATGTACTAACGCACATGACACGACCCAAGGGGAAGTTTTTAATAACAAACAACTGAATCTGAATCGCCAAACTGAAAATTGTGGGGTTGTAACTTTGACTGTTGGCCATTCTACATCCAGATGGGCAAATCCACCCTTCACAGAGATAAGAGATTTGATCATTCCGTGAGGTCAGTTTGACACAACTACGAGTAACTCTAGGTTCATAAATCTATTGTGTCCAAAGCAATGGCTGGTAGGGGAAGTGGGGATGCTTATGCTAGGGCGAGGGCGAGTAGATTTGGATTATGTGTACCTACACGTTCATAGTTGAGTTGATAGGGTGAAGCTTGAGCTACACAATCAAGATAATTACATGAAAAGGGTTTTTTCTTCTATGGTTTTATCATTAAAAGCGGTTGAGTTGCCCCCAACTGTGCACCTGGTTTAATGTCGTACATACATACCTTTATAACAATCATATAATCGTATCTATATATTATATATGTATAATGTAGGTACAAACATTTTTATACGTGCGTATATATTAGGAATAGATAAGCAAAAGCAAAAGAGTGTGCAAACTTAAAAAAGGCACTTATCCACGTCACATCTCTCACATAAGCCCTTAAGTTACATATTCACGACTTACCCCCTCCCCACACGTCATATACATATGTATGTGTGTATATTTTTTTATTTTAACGCGAATCTTCACGGCCCCATAACCGCTACCACCACCACCGCCACCGCCACCGCTCCACGCCGCACCGTATACAAGCAACTTTATCTCATTGTGACACGTTCTACAGCCATTATAGGTTTTTATAACTTGTACACATCGATACGCATTAAATTTTAACATCGTTTCAATAACGCACGCACCAACATCCACTTCCACAAGATGGAGATGAAGATGAAGATGGAGGCAGAAACGTAGCGAAACGAAGCTCAAAACTCCCGAGTGTACCACTCGGCTTGAATGTCCCAAACAATGGCATTTGCGAGTTTGAGTCCTTTTTGTTTTTTGTCAGATGGATGGATGGATGGAGGGTGGTGGGGGTAGTTAAGGGTAGAGCGTTAGCATTTGGTATAGTTAAAAAGAAGCTTCGCGCTTTTCTTTCACTGCTGCCTGGATCTGCGAGGAATTTTGAACTATGAGCGTGGTATGTAAAAATGTGTGGTTTTCCACCAGGAGCGCATTTGTGTGAGCCTTGATCCCTTAATAAATAGGATGATAATAACTTCACGAAAAACTTAAACCACTCTGATATAACCAAATCACCCACTAAGCTTGTAAGAGAATGCAATCTTTTGTGAATGAATTCGTATTTAAGATTGCATTCATTTGAAAATAGTCTAACACTATATACTTTGCAATCACCAATTAAATAAAATTTATTGAAATAATTTAAAACTTCATCATTTCACTTGAACACTTTTAAAGTCTCACAATTATTTACACAAAAATTACTTCAACACTTAAAAATGAATATTATGAAATCCTTAAACTTGGGCCTTCTTTTCCCTTACTAAAAATACTCCACTCCTGTGCAGAATGTGCGTGTGTTGTTTTAATGGCAAAAAAAGCATCCGCGGAAAAAATATCTAAGAACCAAAGAAGAAGAAGAACAAGAGGAAGCTTCAAGACCTCCCTTATAATTTCAGCCCAGAAAAAAAGGAGGCGTAGGAGGATCATAAATGTACATAGAATCCTTTTTTTAATGGCACTCGCGCGGATGTACGAAGGCGCATTAGTGCGTGTTCTAAGAATAAATACATATTTCGGTGTGGTGTTATATGTTTGAATATAGTGCGGTGTTTTTTTTTTATTTTATTTTGTTGGTTTGGTTTTTAAGAGGACGATGAGGACGAGGACGACGATGTATCTCTAAGGACATACTGAATCGTTTATGATGCTCTGCTGTATGTACGGTACGATGCTCACATTGGTTAACTGCGTGCTGTATAGCACGCGAGCATCAGGAGCGTGTACAGCGAATGGCCCCATCTGGCCTAGCTACAAAACTACCATAAAAATCCCATTTAAAATATATGTTAGAATTTATATGCACGAAGTGACATACAAAGGTATGTCTATGTATGTATAGGTACCTCTATATGAAAGTTTGTTGTTTCTTAAAATAAATAAACAAAAAAAAAAACACAACGAAGCAAGTGAGCGGTGTGAAATAGAGTATAGGTATCAATATATATTACGACTTACATAATATAAGATGTTATAAATAACACAAAAGATATAACATTTTAAAATTGATATGGATGGGCCTGGGGGGGATAATCGCGAAGATAAGTATAGATTTTGTGTTTTTGAAGGCATATCATTCGACTCGCTTTGCTAAAATGTTTGACAATCGTGTGGCAGAGAATCTTCAAAATGGAATTCTACAAAATAATTGGAACAAATATCTTTTCATCAAGACAGCCAATTTCTACACACTCGTTTGAGGATATTATAGGAAGGTCGTAAGTAAGCAAGTTTAAAAGTTTGACTGAATTAAGAGCGGTCTAACAACAGACATTAGTATTATTTTACGGAGTGATTTTTATTATTAGTTTGTATATCTATATTTGCTTAGTTTTTCACTTAAAATTAAAAAAGTACGTATACGCCACAGTTCACCATTCTTGTCTTTTTGACTTCCACAGATAAGTAATAAGATAAAAACACATAAAAGTTGTTGATTCTATTTTACAAAAACTTAACAATTGATTGATATTGATTGAAAAAAGAAGTAATCGAATGATTTATGGAAGGGGGAAATTCTGGAGTAGGTACTTATAGATACCAAAAAAATAGAGTTAGAAACTATCGGTTGATGAATGGGATAATGGTGCGGAGATTGCCTCCTCTAAGTTAAGTAAGTGAGAATGCAATTCAGATTAAGGTTTAGTCATTCTGTTCCAAGATTCATTCACTTAAACCAACATTGCACATCTACTTTTTTATTTTATTTTGTAATATTTTAATTTATGTATTTCATTTAAATTTGTTTTATTTTTTAATAACTTTAAAATAAAAGCTTCAATAAACGCTTAAGTAAAACTATACTCTATAGTAACTTAAAAAATTAGAGAAGATCTTTTAAGCCTTAGGTAAGCTATAGTTAGAAATGATTGTAGATAATATTTACCGTTACTTTCTTTACAATTTCTAGGAAGTAAAATAAAGTTTGAACTAGTGTTAAAATCCAAACATGGAATAATCGTAGGTGTCCAATTTTGGAATAGGGATTTCAATGCTTTATGTGTTGACCCTGGGCACATAATGATTATGCTGGTCCAGCGTTTGATACTTGGATCTGTGACTTTTGAACGTGAATCTCATGGACATTGGTGGCCATTTTTGTTATTGATATGTTGATTTACATATGCTTATATTTCATATTTGGGTTCCTATTTCATATTTGGTTATTCTGAATTTGTTTTTTTATGTTTTCATTTCTATGAAGTTTATCGTTAAAACAAAATGGTATTCCATATTTGTGGACTTTTCTTAACACTTTGAAGCTTAGAGCAAAATCAAAGTAAGCGACATTTCTACACTTCATCAAAGATTCAAGTCACTGAATTCTTCAAAGAACAATATCATAATCCAGAACCCATAATTAAATACATAGACATACATTCCTAGTGAAATAATTCATGCATACACAAATACATAACACGTTCAAAAATATTTATGTATGTACATATCTTCATTAGGACTGGTTTTCATTTTTCAAACTCAAAAGCTTTCTTCAAAATTGTTTTTGATCTCATAATCATGTACTCTACTCGCATCGACCTAAGTATATGAAGTATGAGTTGCACTATGAAATGAATATCATCAAAAACAGCAGTGCACGGCAACCCTTCTAGACCTATGCACATACATACGTCGTCGTGGATAGCACCCACTGATTCCATCCAATTACTCCTTTGGGGAGTTGGCAGTTCGAGTGACAATGTCATTTGAAACCCGTTAATTGTGACAAATGCACATGACATTGTCTTACAACCCCATAGATACACATCATTGTGTGTTTCGTTTTTTTTTTTTTTCGTTTTTCATCAAATAACAAGTACTTATACAATCTGCGTGTATACGTGTGTATGTTGCTAGCTTTTCCCCTAATAACTTTTATCCTAACATTCATATTAGTCTGGAAGGTGGGCATAAGGCACAATAGACCTATTGAAAATTGCACGGCCGATAGGCAACACTCACTCAAGAGCAGAAACAAGAGGAAGAACAAATAATCCTTAAAGCGGCCGAAATACACACAAAAGAAATCCACCTTCCACCTCTATTCATTCAACATCAACATCCCTACCTACATACTCGTACATACATACATATACTTACCACACTCACCCTGTAGCCGACTAAGCTCAAGAGTCAAAACGATACGCATTCAGTGCCACATAAATTTTGTAAAAAAAAAAAAAAAACGAAACAAGCTCTATCCTCTATCCGTCCCCCTATATTCACTGTCTGACACAACCGAAGAACAAAAGTCTCGTTTTTCGTTTGCAAATCATTTCACTTTTAATACACGACAAAAAAATACAAAAAATGTTAAAAAAACACCAAAACTCCAAGCCTGTATTTTCCTACCATCTTCCTACCTACGACGATCTCAAAAACTTAGCTAGAGTACACACGCTCAGGAAGCCTTATAAGCGGGATATACTCGTACTCCCATTCGAACTGAGCTCCCTCTACCACTTCAACTAACTATTAAGTATGCTATGAAATAAAAAAAAATATATAAAAATCTTTAACATTCATTGCCTTTGTCCGTAACATCCTGCTAAGCATCCTTTTCATCTTTTCTTTTCTTTTTTTTAATTTTTTTTTTTTTTTATTTTCCACCCCTGGACCTTATTCATATTCGCGCAGTATTTATTTCCCCCCTCCCCACTTACTTTGCAAGAAAAAATATGAAATTTTAGGAATCTCAAGCGGAAGAAAAGAATTTTTACAACACAATGTGTGCATAGAGAAGTGAGGGAGCGAGAGGGAATGGAAGGTCCTTAAGTGGGTGAGTCAGTGAAAGCGGGATCTACCCCCGGCCACCTTTATACTTGTATACTCGTACGTGGAACTTCTTGCATCCTAGCTCGCGCGCTACAAGCAATGTCAATGTCGTACGTGCACTTTCTAGTCGTGTCCTTTAGTCTCTCCTGATTCTATACACAACGAAGAAGGAGACAAAAAAAAAAAAAAATGTGAACTTGTCGCTTGTCGTCTACGTTATGGAGCATCCCTTCGAGGAGTCCAACAAACCTCTATAAGTGAAGTACATGCACCGTGATGCACTTCTTCTTTCTGTGCTTGGGTCACAATTACAGAATTGTTAAGGGAAGGCGAACTTGCATGCTCCAAGCTCTGCATCTCTGGTGGTGATATGTTGTTGACGATTACACTACACAACCACGACTAGGATGACGACAACAACAGCAGCAGCAACAACAGGGAATTTCACCATGAATACAAAATTGACAAAATGTGTTTTGAATCACACAACTTCAATTCAGAATTCAAATGAGACTTTAAGGATGTGGGATATTGACGAAAGGGGCGGGCGGTCAGCCATATTGTTTTTTATTCTATGGGATATTCATTACGGAGTAAGCCACTTTAGATGAGAGGCACCTACATAAATGTCTGAAAGACGTATTTACATTTTCAAGGGTTATATCCCAGAAGCATATTCACTGATACCTTATGTTTCCCATTACTAACAATTTTTTTATCACTGATTAAATTTTCTTGAAACAGCTTTTATGGAAATATGCATCCCACAAATTCTTTTCTTTTCTTTTTCTTGGAAGGGATATTTGAAATTTTTGATCACCTCATTTATGGGATATTTGAATTTAGAGTACACTGAATGTTCATAAAATTTCAACTTTTTCGATGAACTTTGTGCAAATATTTTTAAATTTTTCAACAAAATTATTTAGGGGATATTCAATAATGAAAATATCCAACTCGTCTTAAGAGTATAAGGTTATCGAATATCCCATACCCCAAATGTCTACCCTAGATAATTCTAAAACTAGATTTTTCACCAGTAAATATCCTTCACAGTTAATGTTCAAAAATTT
Source organism: Scaeva pyrastri (assembly GCA_905146935.1). NCBI lineage: Eukaryota > Metazoa > Arthropoda > Insecta > Diptera > Syrphidae > Scaeva > Scaeva pyrastri. The sequence goes on along the minus strand of LR989929.1, from coordinate 4,572,600 downwards.
AATTTGATGAAATTACCCGAGTATTCCCCCATGTTGCCACAAATAAAAATCTATTTCAGAACTGATGAAATTCCCCAATTCCAAAAGCTACTAACAAATGTGACGGGGTCGGTTAAACGCTACCTCTATACACATGTCACAAATGTTCTACCCGGCTGCATCCTGTTCAACATCCAGATGGAAGCACTTCGAGCATATATCCTGTGGATGTGTGGGTACATCGCTACCAAATCGTCGACATCATCATCATCGTCTAACCTACAACACAATCTGGGGGACACATAGCCGCAACGTACATTCAGAGCATTTGCCACTTGAATCAATAGACAACACTTTCGCTTCATACCTGCCTCCCCATCACACGCTGTGCTGTCGTGCTCAGCAGCCATGCAGCATCCACCTTCCCGTGCACCCCTCTCAAAGCAATGCGCTATGCTTAGTGCATTAGAGAGTCAAGTGCAGTGCGCACCCCAGACCCCACTATACACCAAGCCGCCCGGGGAGGGTTGTGAACGTTGTGTAGCTCCGAGCCATCAGAAGCATCCATCCCTAGTGCTCGCCGTGCCGCGCTGCTTCTGCTGCTGCGCTACACGGGCAACGAAAGTGAAATTGTGCTGCTATTGTGCACTACTAATAGACTTCTGCTTCTGGGTGGCGATGGCAACAGTGACGGCGGCGACGAATGCGATACGGCGACGACGACGACGACGATGGTGGTGTTTTTTCATGATCCCGGAACAGGCAGGGGAATGCCGGTGCTGCACTTCTTGTACGTCCTTTCTCTGCGTCTCATTATCATCCTTTGCTCCGTATCGTGTCTATGAAGGTGTCTAGGTGAAGGAGATTCCAAAAACTGGGTGGTTTGGTTGAGAACGAGAGATGATGGACTGAAGAGCCAGCTTGGATTTCTTTTTCACTTTTTTTTCTTCTGTTTTTTGCAGTTTGAATACTTTCCATGTGACTACTTCTGAAAAGCGGCGCGGCGACCGTGGTTAAGACTTTTTTTAGACGTTTCTAGTGTGAGCTGGGCATTCAGCCCAGACACTCGGAAAGTCTAGAAAAGGGTGTATGCATATTGTTGTATCACTGTGTGAGTGGGTAGTCATTTATGGATGTGTGTGGTTGTGTGCACCATCATCGTATCCTTAAATGAGTTTTTAGAAATACCCAGGGGATCAGGGGGTGCACCCAGGCCAGGGATTGATGCATAACTTTAATTAGAATGCAAAGCGAAGGAAGTGTGAGACGAAAGAAGGTGCTTTGCTAATGGGCTTTTGCGGAAAAGTCATCTTTCTCTGTGGGGATTGGAGTTGATAGGGGTTGGGGTTGGTGGTGGATATATAAGAAGTTATGGTGTAGTTAAAACTGATTTGGGTAGACTTTTTAAGTAGACCTCTTTAGTAAAACATTAAAATATTGAACGCAAATTTAAGAGTGAGAATTTCTTGCTGAAGAGTAATTATATTGGGGGAAAGAAAATTGTTAGAACTACAATTTAATGCAGTAATTGAAATATTTCAATTCATTAAGGTTGTGCTTAAATGTTTAGATTGATTAGAAAAAAACTGCATTCAGCTAAATCCTTTTAACCAAGGTCTTGACTAAAAAAAAATGAAGCTCAGAATTCTTCATGTCAAAGTAGTATATTAGAAAAAATGGACTCGCTTAATATTTAAGTTCGAATATTCAAAAGCATGTTTTGAATATTATTTTATATAATTTTAGGTAAGTGGCATCTCATTTGTGATTGTAAAATCACGAACCAAGTTTCTTAAAAATGAAGAATACCATATTTCTGACCTCAATAAGGTCTATGCACCTTAAATCTGCTTAGATCAGTCATAGGGTCAATGCACATAAGGGCTTATCAATACTTTGTTATTCGAAACATGTCGTCTGTTTAAGTTAACTATCAACACTTTAAATTAATCTGATGGTTAGTTTGGTAAGAAACCTGATGATTAAAAATATTCAAAAGTTGTTGAAATTGTGGTGCAGTTTTATTGAAACAAAAAGTTCAAAAAGAACAACTAACAAGATTCAACACATTTCATAGTCATTTAAATGGTCTGCTAAGTTTTGTATTCAAATGATGATTAATAAAATATTTTTACCGAGATTAAATCAACAATATTTTTAATCAAAAAGGATGTACAAGTACATATTATGACTTTGAATTCTTAATTTCAGTGCAATGCAAAGAATTCATCGAAATCTATATTTTATTCTACATTGCATAAATTGTCAAAATGTACACATAAAATATTTGTTAAATACAAAATAAGGGTAAAATTCTATTCTATTCAAAAAGCAATTAGACAAACCGTTAATAAATAATTGATTTAAAATAACAGTTTACGATTCATGGTGACATCTAGGAAGGTGACCGTGGAAAAACAAAAATTTTTCTTTTTCAAAAGCTTAGCAAATACTCAAACCTCTCGAAACTGTAAGCTTAAATTTACTTTTTCAAGCAGTTGAAAATCCATTCCGAAAATGGTTCTCATTTCCGATTGGGTTGAAACATGTGCTAATTAAGTGCTGTAAAAAATGGTGGCTAAAATTGTAATGGTTTGTGTATCAAACAAGAACCATAAAGCTTTTTAGCTTATATCGGTATAAAAGCTCTCATAAAAATGTGCTGGAATAGGGAAAATTTTTAATGTTTGTTTTGTGGGAAATAAACTTAAACAGGGTGGTTTAATTTGTTAAGTAATGAGGTGTTTAGAAATTAGGTATACTAACAGAGTGGGGCGCCCGAAGGTTTGGGTTGTGCAACTGGATGGCGTTGGATCGCAATTGGAATAAATGGAGAGACTTGTTGAATGAAGGACAGGATCCCGGTTGTCAATCCGATGATAATGAATACCTACATGAAATTATTTGGCATTTTTATCAGACAAAGTAGATATTTGACTCAGACATTCATATGTCCTAAATTTAGATTAGTAGTTCATTCGTTTTGATACCACATGGATTCAAGGATCTTTTCTACTCCTTAAGACAATTAAAGATTTTTATGAAGCGAAGGAAGTTATATTTCCCTCAGGTGGAATATTTGTCTTTGTTATAGGTTAGAACTTTTGGATAGAAGGTGGGACATAGTCTTCTCTTCAATTCTCTTCGCAGGAATTCCAAGTCTAAATGTTTTGTACTAGAGCCCAATCAAGACACCAAAGCTGAGCATCACCCTTAGGCCATATCTACTATGTATTGTATATGTTGTGAGGTATATCTCATTTTTAAATTCAATCTTTAAATCTATTTTTTAATTCTCATACTTTAAGTCCATGAGTATATACATATGTATGTATGTAGTACATTAGCTAAGCCTATTCTAATTATAATATTAACTACTCAAGAGAGTCCAAGAGGGCACTAAGTCAATATATTTAACTGTGGCAAAATATCAATAAAGTACAACTACTATTAGGATAAAATATGTTTACCTTCTTTTCTAGCTTTATATGTATAATGTGAGTAGCTTTAGTTAGTCGATAGTCAGTAAAGTTAACAAACCTCCTCTCTCGTCCACCCAAACTCCTACGGAACGTATATATATTAATTTATATACACACACACCAACATCTAATACCTATATACATAACTCGAAGGAAAAGATACAAAACAACGATTTATAGTCTTGCTTCCTTCGCACATAATCGCGCCGTAAAACTTTGACTATCACTCCATTAAATGTGCCAATATCCACATTAACCACAGAGCCAAAGCCAAGGAGTTTCTTTTTTTCCGTTGTTTCAAGCTTTTAATAGCCACTTTGCAAAACCACTAGATACAGAAACACTCTTGAATCTTTTCCATTTCCTTGTCGTCGTGTCGGTTGTATCGGTCTCAGTTTTAGTCTCAATCTCTATAAAGACCTCTAGACCTAAACTCCTTTTCCACTTCTATAAACATTCTTGTGAGCAATCGCCCCTAAGTAACTCTTATCTTTATAGGCGGCATCCGGTTCTTATCGAATAAACCCAAAGAGCAATATGGATGACACTCTTTAACTGTAACATTTTATTTTAGGCCATTTTCTTCTTCTTCTTCGTTTTCTTCAAGAGCGGCTGGCTTTCGTCCTGGAATGTGTCCTGTCTCCTGTCGTCGTCGTTTCCTACCTGTTCTGCCTGCCAAGAACCGAATAAAATTTAATATCAACCATCAACGTAATGACCATGTGGAATTGTGGACTTAGGATGAAAAAGGACCTGGTCACGACCAGGAATTAGTTGTTCTTATTTATATCGCACTATCCATAATTTTGTATGTAATTAAAATCACACCAGTTCCAGTTTCAAAACGCACTGAGCCAAACTAATGACACCAAAGTTATGTGTGTTTGCAATTTCGCAGGATTTTAAAACATTTCGCATTCCAATGTAGTTCAAAAAAAACACACACATGCACGCAGCATATAAAATCTGTGTCCTTAATTAGAGGAAAATAGATGTCGCACGATTTTATTCAAGGACATTTTTCTAGTTACCACGTCCGGGAATATTTTTTTAATGGCAACTTTATATATGTCTGCATATATGTACAACATTGCATACGAGTATGTTACGAAAGTCTTTTTTGTTGACCTTGCATTATTTTCGTATCGTAACCAAGGACCTAACGACCAACGCTCATTTTGACCACAAATTTTTCAGTTGCACGCTTGTAAAGGGAAATAAAAGCTAAAATCTAATATGGCGATGATGTAGGAAGTACAATGACTTCCTGACATATCAACTTTGTCCATTTATTTTCATTGTGTATGAATACACACAGGATGCCATTCCAAATAAAGTTACATACATACTTACATCCTCCTATACATCTACATACTCGTATAAACAAATCAATGTAACACTAAATTGTTCATGTTGAGTGACATACCTACTATGGTGAGATGGTAAAGGGTAAAGGGAGGGAATGAATTTCGAATTCGCAACATCATCAGCAGGGCATTACCGCACATAAGTTAAATGTGTTTTGCTGTACCACTTTAAGGACGAAAAAGACTTCTTATCGTAGAAAGTTCAAAGTTAGCTTTAGGATATAATATGTACGAGTAGGTATATGTATGTAAATCTGCCCGAAATGGACAGGCGTAGAAATGAGGCAGCTTTTATCGGTAACAAATTCCACAATGGAAATCAAATTCTCTTCTCTTTTCGGAGTCTTTTTTGCTGCGCCTGTGCAAAGTAAAAGGACATTCACTATGTTGCTACTTCCATTAAGAATAAAGTATCAGTATCCTTTTGGTGCTGCAATCAGTTGTTGTGATTTATTTGGCTTTATGGAAATTTTAAAAAACAAGGTATTTTGGAAATTTGTTGCTCAATAGAAATGTGGTGTTTGAAGAATTCATAGTACATATTTGAAAATAATGTGAATGAAAAATTGGAGAGTTTTTTTACTGACTGATTGGTTATTTCAAAAAAATCATTCAAAATACCCACATTTCATAATTTACTAAATAGGACACCCAAAGAAATTAGCTATTAAATTTTATTTTCCTTAAAAATAAGGACTTTTTTGGTGAGTATAACAAAATTATAACCTTAATGTCAATTGATTTAAAAATGTTTAACAGAAAATTATATTAAAAATAAAATATCAATGCTATGTAAACCTATTTTAAATGTGTTTTATTTGAAGTTTGCCAAAATATTTAAAAAAAAGTTCTAGACAATTTAATTAGGAAAGGAACTTGGGTCAATACAATTCTATATATTTCGTTTAAAAGCCGGAAACTGGGCCGTAAAAATTGTCAAAAATAGCATCATTTATCATAATTTTTTTGAGGATACCGATACCTACTTAGAAATGCGTTAAATCAGTGTCAAATCTTGGAAGTGACGATAAGTCTTGGACCGCATACTCGGCATTATGAAACCAAGCAATAGGATTGCGTGAAATTAATCATCCAATTTTGTTTTCGAATTACTATCTAAAACTTTGCATTCCTTTCATTTAATCTTCTTTAGGACTGCATTTATCTTGTTGGAATAAGCCTTAAAGAAACCTCGAAAAAAGAAGTCTACAATAGTTAAATCTTACGATAACCTTAGAAACAGTGACCCTCTATTACCGTTCTTTTAAAAAAATACGTCCCAATCACTCTCTTGAATGGCCTTGGATGAATATACATAATCTATTTAGTGTTCCTAAAACAAAGATTCTGGTAACCACTTACGTAACCACTTTTTTGACACAAATCATCCTCTTTGTTGTTGCATTTGAAGAAAGTTAGACTCACACAAGCATCACATCACACTTACATAATATATACTGCAGCTGTGTCACAAATGTCAAAATATGATTGACATAGGGTGATGCCATCATAGATTCTAAAAATGGTTTGAACAAGTTTCGTATTATTTCAAAATTCTAATGGAGGGCTTAAGTATCAGCATCAATCCGACGACAGCCTCCGTTAATTAAATGATTGTTTTGAATTCTACTATATAAATATAAACAAAAACTTTTAAACCTCTTAAACTTTATTTAAAAACCAAAAACAAAAAAAAAGGGCTCAAGTTTGTCTAATTTCAGTGGTGAAATCTTGAACCCCTAATGTCATTTTTTTATAGAGCAGCATAATATTTTAAGGAAAGTTTGCAGACATTCTTAAACCTTTTTTTTAACTGAGGTTGAGATAAAACGTCAAAAAGAGTCAAATTAATGTAAATACAGTCTTTGAAAATAAAGACGCAAAGATTATGAGAGTCTAGAAATAATGTTTCGACAAATCTTCTGTCATATACGTAAGTGTACGTCATCAGTGAGTTTTCAGAAGTATGTATGTCTAAGTTTACTAAGAGCAAAGACTGATATTCCAAAAATACTGATACATTCAATTTTCTTTCAAGTTAGGATTCATTCATTAAAGTTATCCTTTTTTAGGAAGAAAAAAATATTTTAAAAAATAATGTAAACTTAGGACTGTTTTTTCGATTATTGGCAATACCTTTTGTATATTTCTATCTTCATAATTAATGTTGTGACAGAAATTGAAATTAGAAATGATTCATATCGAAGAGTATTAATAATTTGGAACTGATTTAATAAGGTCCCGTCTCATGAAACATAGTTTTTTTTTTATTTGTCATCGTTTGATAAAAACCTCTAATTCTTCCCCGCATCCAACACACTTCACAAATTTTAACATTCGCAAGTTTAAAAACAAAAATATATATAGGAACATCCCGAGTTGTTGATTTTCAAACACATTAATGTTAAAAGTTACTTGACATAGCACCGAGCTGATTGCATCAGCATCAGCATTAGAGCCCTTAGGCTTTTATAACAACTTGCACAACACAAGCACACAATGATTTCACTTTTTGAGCTCTAAAATTTCCTCTTGTTATAATATACAAAGTGCTTTTCCAACCCCCCCGCTTTTTCTTATCAGGGGAATATACAATTTTCACTTTGCTTTATGATGCCAAACACATTCGTTTATTTTCGAGTACAAGTACATACTCATATAACAATTCAATTTCAATACTATATACATTTTCGCTGTGCAAAATGAATCGCTAACGTTCTTTCACCCTTCTCAAAAAAGGATATGTGGTTTATAACTATACTACTCGCGATAGCTACCCCTCTACAATACTTCGTCACTTTTTACCTCCTATATACTCGTATAACCCTTAGCTAATGTTTCATTCACAGTCATGAGTTCTTGAATATATACGAGTACAATTGACGCCGCGAAGAACTTCCGTTAGTATTTTGATATAATTCTAGGGAAACATTCTGTTTTAGAATCCTTATAGGTACTCATACTCATATTTATATACAGTTAGTTTTATCAACCTTATTCCCAAAAGTATATTTGGTAAGGGTTCCCAATTTAAGGAAAATTCATCGCGAATTGGCTATCATTGCTTAAGGTATTTAAAATCGGTTTTCAATATTTAGTGCACGAGTGCAGACTTAATTCAAGACCGGAAATTGACCAATTTGTAATCAGTAAAAGTCTTACTTCTTGAGAGCGACTTGGATTCTAGTGCCACGGATTGCCCTGCAAACTTTATTTTATTATTTTCTCTTTTTTCTTTTAGTTTTAAAGTTTTCAATCAAAATTTTATCCAAATGACCTTCTCACCCTGTGTCAATTTTATGACCTTCATAAGACTAAAGTTGAAAAAATTTTAAAAAGTAGTTTCAAAGTCTATCAAAGTGGGAACCCTGTTGCCTGTTGTTTCTATACTCGAACGACAACATCCACTTTAAAGTACCTACTCAAGTTTCACGTTTCAAAATTAGAAATTGAAGGATTTCCCCTGTCTAGCATTTTGTATTGCACTCATGATATTTTTGTTTTGGAAAGGAAAATAAGATAAATCCTTACAAATGAATATCCTTTTCATATTCAGTAATTTATAGAATTAGATATTTCTTTAAAATTTTGATTTCTTTTATTTTTAACTAATTTTATTTTATAATTATGAAATATTGTAAGAATTTCAGGATCAATTTTAGGGAAGAAGCTATGCATTTGTTTTATTTTTACAGGGATACCTATGTCCGATGTACCGTTGATTCTCCGAAAAAAGGCTTTTCCACCTATGATTTAATTGCAGTACACTCGGGCGTATACGCACTTTTTTATTTCATAACATTTTTACTGTGTCCGTTTTTCTTAATTTTACAGACATATTTGTATATACTGGTGTCTGTGTCATTCAAGAACAGAACAACGCCAGAAGAAATTTCCAATTTAATTTTTTAGCGGTTTCCAGTTCCAAAATCTAACATATACAAACTCAAAGGTCGCGGTTTTTTAATCTGGAAAAACCATAAACATAAAAATACAACGCAACATTTCTTGTCAAAATTATGTTTTGTATTTTACGGTTAATTTACAACAACTTGATAGAACATAAAATAAAAATAATAATTTTATCACAAGATTAAAATTTTCTTTTGGTTCTCAAAAATGGTTCGCTTAGCTAAATTCCTTAAGTTCAGATGTCTCTACAGTTGAATTGCACTATATGGCGATTTTTTTCTGAAACAAAGAAAAATCCGTAATCAATCAAAAACGTTTAATATCAATAATAAAAAAAACAACTCACCAACTTTATACACATCGTAGTGAAACTTCCTCACTCTCTTCAGCACAACCAATCCAACAATTGCAATGATTAGGAGTGTCACCAGGATCCAAATCCATGGAAAGCCTTCAAATTGATTTTGTCTTTCGTGTTTTCCCGATAGTTTTCCATCCCGAACGCACTCATACAAATCCTTAGGATTATGTCTAAAACCATCAAGACATCGACATTTTCCCGTTGGTTCACAAACTCCATTGATGCACTTTTTTTCACAATCATCACGAACACAACCTTTAGCATATTGATAGACGAAACCTTTGTGACACTTGCAAACACCATCTTCCTGACAAATTCCATTGTGACATATTTCATCACAAGATGACTTGACGACACAGCCACTCGACTTTGGACTGAAGACCGAACCTTTGGGACACTGACAAAGTCCATTCACACAAAGTCCGTTGTGGCACTCGTCCTCGCAATTGTCCGAGGAATCATCTGGCGAGGTGGAGTCTGATGTGGTTTGAGGATAGTCTTCTTCTGTTGATGTTGGTGTTGTTGTACAAAGGCTCTCTGGTACGCATTCGCCGGCCTGGAAGCCGGAATCACGATGGCATCCTGACCATGCGTGTATGAAACCTTCGTTACATTGACAATCTCTGATTATCCATCTGCATACACCATAAAAACACTTGATCTCGTAGCCGCAAACGGCATTTCTCTCCAAGTAATGTAAGGTGGTCTGTTCAACCTCGGTCGTGCTTTCGGTGAATGTCGTAGACGTAGAGACAGTCTCTCCAATTGTGGAATCTCTCAGACTCATTTCTGTGGAAGGCAGCTCTGTCTTTGTTGAAGAAGTGTGCGGTTTTTCTGGCGTATTAGTGTGGCGTGTAGTTGGTTGAACTGTCGACCACACCTCCGTGGTAGTGCTATCATCATTTGAACAGGTATATGGCATTAAGCAGAAGTAACAGTTGGATGCACAAATTGGCTCACAGCTTCAAAAATGGGCAAGGTTATTCAAATTCAAACTCAATGGCATAACTGAACTCACCGATTTCCCCTCATTAAATATCCACTTTGGCATTCACAAGTGTTCGGCCTTGCACAGTTTGAAAACTCAGGACATCCGTGTGGACAGTTGGGTTCGCAAATCTTATGCACTCTATCCAGGGTATATCCCTCACAGCAGACCCGCTCTTGCCTGCTCCTCGGCACCAGATCAGTGACAGTATACGAGACGATTTTCCTCCTGATACCAGCGTACCAAGGTTTAAAGGTCATGATTTTTGTTTGGGCTTTTGTGACTATCGTGTTGAATGTGTTCTCCCGAATGCACCAATTGCCATCGGCGGCGATGCAGACGGAAGTCATAAGCCACAGAGTCCACATCAGGATACACTTCAAGTTGTTCATGTTCATTTTGATGTCTTGTCACAATAAACTTCAAAAGCTGACTGAACCGAACAATAGTTTCTGAATTTCTGATTTCTGATTTGCATGATCATGATGGTGGATATTATATCCGGAATTTTCATATTTACAATGTATCCGCATATTTTCACTTTCAGCACAGTTATGTGCGATTTCTGGAGGAATATGTGATAAAGGTTCGACCGACTACAATACACTTCTACTGATAAAATTTAATTTCGAATCATTAATGCCGAATGCCGCTCCGCACCGCCTTGGGCTTATCTGGGTTGAAAATTGCCATTTCCATTTCCATTCTCAAGCTGTGGTCAGTGTGGTGGCGGGCGGTCGGAGCGCTGCTGTTAGTAAACAGTTGTATTGTTTAGAGCACGTATATAGTATAGATCAAGGGTACAAAGATAGATTTCTGCGGTTAGACTGTTTCTGTAGTAGAATACAATGATAGCACTCGAGACGTGATAAACTTCATTAATGAGCGAGCGGCTTACAATATTTTAATTACTGTTTGTAATTCCGATGTTGGAAAAAAAAAAATTTACAAATATTTGAAAAACAATAGATTAGGAGTAGGATTAGGAACTCGCATTCATGATTCATGTGGATGGTGATGATGTCTGACTCACAGGTAGGAAAAAATTGTTTCGAAATCTAAACAGTCTTTCATTGAGTGTTTCTTATCTTTAAATTTAAATACAATCTAACCCAAAATTTGACAAAATTTAATGCAATTCTTGTTCAAAAATAGTATATTTGAATTTAATTTGATACAATTTGGCACCAAAAACTATTTCAAGAGTCTTAAATTTTGTAATTAAACATTTAACATATATATGTCAAATCACCTGCTAACCACTTAACATTCATAATTTTATAACCTACACAAAAATCAAGACAGGCATTTGAAATTATAAAATGTCGATGAAATGAGAAATTTTGTGGGATAACAGTTTTTTAATGAACTGGCTATAAACTTTCCTTCGTACCTTCCAATAAAAAGCAATCGAAACCCAAATAGGTACATAAATGAAGGTACTATTTCTTCCCAAGATAAGGTTATTTATGACTTCTTAACCTCCATTAAACTTGGTCAGCTAAGAAGTAAAAGGTATCCATACAAAAACCCTTGCTTCTTATTTTAGTTTCGATCTAAGGATCAATTTGTTCATCTTTAAGATGTGTATCTTGTTGGTTTTTTTGAATCAAAAAATACTGCCTATAAAATGACAATTTATGTATGTTCAGACTGTACAGACTCCTTTTTTCGATATCTAGGTTTTATAAGAATTGTTTTCTGCATTTTTACTTTAATTTGTTTTAAATTTCATTTACATAATATGTATATTTATTTATATTGTTATATATGATACGTATACATACATATGTACATTATATCCAATTAAATACCTTAAAACAAAAATGGAAAAACTTATTTGTTGATATTTTAAGTGAGTTTATTTTCGTAAGCCCACTTTTCCTCTCCTTGAATTGTTTCAAAGAAAATTATTTTATTTTCATTAAATACATACATACATACATATTACATACATATGTATGTAGGTACATAATTCTCGAAATACGTTTATTTTTCTTTTTGCAATGTTTTTCAAAATACACCTACACTTTGATACACAGTATGTAATAATGATGCCTAAACAATTTGGAATACATTTTTACTCCTTTGATACGCCTCGTTTTCTATGTAAATTAATATTTTTATCTACAATAAAATTTCATTTGACATGTGTATGTGTAATATACTTAGAGTATGAGTAAAGTTTGAAATGAAAAAAATTAAATAAAAACAAGAAGTTCAAAAATAGAATAGGTACCTCTATACTACTGTATCTATGACATTCTGAAATAATTTTTAAACAAAATTTGTAACGAGGTTTCGCTTTATGACCAATTTGAAATAATATTTTTAGCGCTTTTGTTAAATTTGTATTTATTTGATTTATACATAAAAATTATAAACAATATAAAAATAAAATTGTAAACAGATTTCTAATTTTAAATTGTCACGATAAAATTCGAAACATAATTTAATTTTTATGAGTAATTTTTTTGTAATGAATTAATTAAGATACATCTAATCTATATCTAAGTTTTTAATCACAATATTTCGAAGACTTCAAGTGATATAAACGTTCAAACAGTGGGCCTTGTACTCAATTGGGCATTGAGAAATCAATCAAAAATAATTAAGATTAAAAGAAGTGGTCCTAGTTAACTGCCCAAAGGAACACAACGACGAAATTAGTTGAGAAAAAGAGTGAGAATTATAACCATACTAGCAGACCAGCCGACGCGTGGCTAAGATTTTTGTTAAATTGTATTTTAGTAAACTATTTAAGTGGAACAGTACCCTGTTTAAAAATATTTATTGAACAAAATTGACAGACGTGCGTCGCTCAATGCAAATTGTGTACCAGCACCAAAAATTGAAAAAGTACGAACAATTGAATTTCACTGTATTTACTTAGATACTATTTACGTCCTCAGACCTACGAAGTCCGTTGGTATTCCCTATCGGGACATAGGGCCTCAACTACTCATACTCTCCATCGTGTGCGGTTTCCAGCGATGTATTTCAGCTACCTCCAGCTCTTTCCCAATCTCGCAGATTCCTCCTCAACTGTTCTCCTCCATGTGCTTCTTGGTCTACCATCAACTCTTCTTCCTTCTTGTGTGAGTGGGTATTTAGCTTACTTCAAAATAAATTTAACTTGTACTTTAGCTGTGCTATTATATTGTAGCTTACATGAAACGTACCATAGCGCCATCTATTGAATATACTTACTTAATCCATTACATATCGCCATCTTTTAAAGTCATTTGGAGCTAACAGATAATTGTGACTGTCAAATAATAAATTGAGATGTAAGCTACTCTGTAAAGAAATTCGCTTAAGGCGCCATCTGTTCTAGACTTATGGAAACTACGATCAATAACAACAATCAACGTTGTTGATCAGTTTATTATTAATTATTAATTATTGGGACCGTTAATTTAAATAATAACTATCCTATCATCTAAGTTGGACCAAATTACATATATATGCCAACTTTCATGAATATCAGTTGAGTTGTTTTTGAGTTCATTCAAGACATACACACGGACATTGAATTTTTATATATTAAGAATTAACCATTAAGACAAACTTATTTAAGGAATAGTGTGAATCCAAGAAATGAATAGAAATGACCCAGTGTATTTTTCAGATAAATTGTTTAAAAATATACCATTCCTTACTGCTTAATCGTATATGGGACATATCTAAGAATACGCTGATGCAGTCCGTTATCTCAAGAATGCCTTTGACTGCTGGAATCATTTAATTGCATAAGATGACTAATAGTCAATTTGTGATTGGATATATCACTTATTGAGTTTGACAAAGAACTCAAAGGTCAAGTCATTTGATATCTGCAACAAATTATCATAGTTCTAAGAAGTCAAACTAATTTCAATACATTCCGAATGAGACTTGGCTTGTGTATATTCTATTTATAAGTTTAAGATAACTCTTAAGATTGCTTTAAACATACATATATAAATACAAAATGTACATCACAACCGGTACACTATTGTAACATTGTACTCCATTATTAAAACATCTTCATTTGACATAGACAAACCACACGAATGGAGGTAAAACAAAGACATATTATGTATGTATGTATGTATGTATGTCCATTAATTATTTATTCTCTTCTCCTTTCTCATTACCAACAAGTTTGTGATACCATTGTTAAATATTCACAATAACAAAAAAAAAAACTAAATTGTTTCATGTACAATGTATACATACATAACATTTAGATTATGATTAACAATCATCCTATTCATGATTTATGCATTTAAAAAAAAAAAAAAAAAATGTCACTCATACGCCACCGTTCACCATCATAATATCTCATAAGATTCACATTTTATCTATTGTATCTTTAAAACATAAACACGGGATGATAATTAAAATACATAAACAGTAAATTTCCCTTTCCAACATAAAAATGTTCTTATTTTTCGCGTCGGTGTGTTCGTGTTCGATGACACACAAAAGCAAGTGTTGAAAAGATATATAAAAATGATAAAAGTCTATACCCGAAAATTTTATCGAATTTTTCAGTCCAAAGTATAAAATAATTCACATTTATCCTTGAATTGTGGTGGCCACCAACCTTACCATACCTACTCGAAAAAAATTAAAAAATGGGGGAATGAAATTCAGACCGAGAGGGGATAAAATAAGAAGCAACAAAAACCAAACATTTTCTGAAAAAATTAAGTACTTTTAAAACGCCATCAGCTAACGCGATGTTCTTAAAGTGTTCTACTACTTTATAACCAAATTACCAGTGGTGGGTCAAGTTGTTTTGTTGACTGCCAGACTGTGCCCCAGTCACATAATCAAAAGATTTCGTGGTGTTTTTTGCCTGTTTCTCTTAAATAAGCAATTTTCTACTTAATAGATTTGACAGAGAAAAAAGTAATAAATCATCTTGCAAACGAGTGTCTGTGAGCGTTACAAATATTTGTATTTATATATTTTCGTTTTTCTTTTGAAAACAAAAACATTCGGGAATAAATCATCCTACGACGACGCACGTGGAAAAAGAAGGAATACGAAGGACAAAGAGTATTATAGGAGTATGCAAAGTCTAAGGACTGTGTTTTGAAAATACAAGCGAATTATTGATTTCTTGAGAAAAGGATCAAAGAAATTTGTGCAGAATTATTTGGGTGCAAAAGAAGGGTGAAGCGATATGAGATTATATTGATTCTCCCAAACACTACATCCTTGATATGGTTACGGAAGTATTGAAAGATGCAAACCAAACTCCCATCTTGTCCTTATGAGGTTGTGTTGAAGAAGGACATATATCCATAATCATAAACGCCTGTGCTGCCAAAACTTATCAAAATCTTATGAGTGCAAATTCTTGTTTTTTGTCCAAAAATTATATTTCATAATTCACTTAATATCTGGTTTTGAATTCATGTAAGTGTTTCCAGGTACCTATCCTCGTCCTTAGAAAGATAAACAAATCAATATATTTAATATTTGAGGTTTAACTGTTACGAATGTGTATAAGTTGTTGTACTGATGTTAGTGACGTCTTGTATTGGATTAAAACAAAGTAAATTGACATTGGTAAGCTTTCAAGACCTTTATAAAATCGAAATTTAAACGAACAAAATTAATCTTGACTTAAGGTAAATGTATTCCCATACATAAAAGACAGGCAGACACGATATACCTTTGCTTTTCAAAATGAACAAACAAATCCTTTCATTTTGTATTTGGGTGTGTCTGAGTATGAGTATGCGTGTGGGTGTGGAGTGTTTTTTGGGTTGATTTTGAAAATGAAATGCACTATTTTCAAGAGGAATACACAATACAACTCTAATGGACAAAATGTAATTTTCGTTAAAAGCCTCTTTCCGTGCGTTGTTATCGTCCTCTTCCTCCTCTTACGTCGTTGTTGTCGTCATCATCGTTGTTCGTGAGACGAAGGACACACAATCTGATAGGATTTAAGTACCGATTTTAGACATCCAGGTTTCTACTCGGTATCTTCACCCACCTAAGCTTTTGCATGTTAGGGTGGATCCTCCCGAAGGTTCTTTAGATAAAGAAAAAAATCTCATAATTTAAGGTCTTAATATTTTTGAAGAAATAAAAAAAAAAAAACTAACTTAAAATAGGTAGAAATGACTCCCAATGAGAACTCTTAAATAGTAAATAGATGTAATTTCTCTTCAACTTACCAATAAAACACGGTTAAAATGTCAATATTTTTATTTCCTCTTTGAACATTCGTGTCATGAAACAGTTTCAACAATTTTAAATAAAAGATTTTTATAATTTTTGAAAAATAAAAAAGTTGAAATTTGTTATCAATTTTGAAGCCAAAAATAAATAAGGACCACCCTTCTACACTCATACACATAGACAAATAATGCACTTAAAGTTGGTCATGATGCTATTGCATTGAAATTTATTGAGTTTTAAGTCTCTGTTGGTCCCCACCCACAGGCGAACCTCATCATGCACTGCCAACGGCCGTCGACCGGTGAGAAAGGTAGAACAAAATTCTACCAATACACACCTCTATATTCACCTCCTTGCTACTTGTTCCTCCAAATTCGACTCGCATCAATTTCACTAAGGTTTCATTGGACGTTTTTGTTTTTGTCAAATGGAGAAGGTGGACAAAAAAAAACTAAATTGAGCAAAAATTATCTCCTTCGGAAAACTTGAGAGAAAAACAAGTCCTTAAAAAAGTTTTTTTAATATTTGTTTTTTTTTTGTTTGTTTTTGAAAAAGAAACTTTTAAGCATTAGTTATAAATCGCCTTCATGATGTGAAAACACAAAGATGGATTGAGAATCGATAAGGTCCTCAATGAGAGTCATTTACTATCTCCTATCTTCTATACATACATACATACATTATATAAAAGAGTCCTCTGGAGTCCTCTTTGGTGTTTTGAAATTTGATTTCATCGCAATGTGGGTGTATAGGTCGGTCGGTCGGTGTCAGAGGATAAAAAACATTAATAATTTAAATCATATCCTCAAACCGCATTGATTTCGAAATGTTATGATAAAAATAAGTATGAGTATCTACTCGAAAACCATCTGTGTTCTAAATTCAAGCGAGTGAATGTTTCAACACTTTGGAAAGGTCAACAATCCTATCAATTTTATTGCTGTTCTGAGTGGAAGTGCATGGTGTTTTGTCAGAATGTTTCAAAGATGACATAGCGGGGATAGATTAATCTTTGGAGAGGATATCATAAATGGTACTATCGAGAACAAAACATTTTGTATTATGTATTTAAGTATCTAGTCATAAGTTTCTTTGGGGTGATTTGTTTTTTTCCCAAAAGGATTCATATTTGAATTTTTGAAAAAAAAACGGAATTTTTTCGTTCATAAATAAGTCAACCTTCAAAATGTTAACAAAAACATTATCTTTTAGTTCAAATTTTAGTAGATGTTCTTTAGTAAAAATTACTTATGAAGTTTGCTAGTCATGAAGGGTGCCTTCCAAGGACATAATGGTATTTCATATTTCTCAATCCCTAACATTTAACTTCCAGTTATCCGAACCATGGAAAAATGCATTCTGGAATTCATGATGATTTTATTTTTAAACCAAAGATTCGGTCTTCATTTTTGTTTCGAACCTGGGGGTTGGCACTAGTAGTAGTAGTTTCGATATGACCGGAGACGATGAAGTTGAACTGCACAGCTTATTGAATGTGAGGATATTATGTTCTGCTCGTTTTTTCCTTTAAAATTTGGTCTTATCGTCACTACATAACTGACTATGTTCGTTTGATTGCTGTAAGGACTCTAAAACGTTCCTTTGAGAGCGGATGATAATGCCCTTGTTGTTGTTGTCCTTATGGACATATATTTTAGTAGTTGTACCGATTTGCCGAATATTGTGCTTTCAGTGTTAAAAGATGCCCTAAGTAGGTACCATCTGTTTTATGATGAAGAAATCATAGAAGGATCCTGTGCATGTGTAAAATAGTTTAAAAGAAACTATTACTAATAAACTTGTAATTTACACTGTATGTAAGTTTTACAAGAACTTTTTTTAGTTTTCTTTTGGGATGATGAAGTTTATCGTTGCATTTTTCAAGGTTTTTGAAACAGATTTAAAGGCCTGTAAGCAGTTTTTTTTGGAATTTTTAGGCCACCTTCGGGTTTTGCTTTGGGCACGAGTCCTTTCGAATGTATTAAACAATAAAATAATACTTTTAATAAATATCAAACTTTTAATAAAATAAATAAAATTTCAATTCATCAACACATTTGTTTCTTTATTTTTTTTTTGGCGAGTTTATGTTAAACAATTTCAAAAAATATAAAATCAAGCTCTGATTAAAGACATCATCAAAAACACCCTTTTGAAAGTTCTGCGTATATATATGTATGTATATAAAAAAACCATATAAGTAAATAAAATCACCAGCAGTACTTATTTTTATTGTCCTGTCAAAATGTCTATATACTTCTATCTTTATCAAAAGGCTCAGCAGGAAGCCGGAAGTTATTTCCTGTGGCGCCAAAATATAAAATAAACTATTATTTATCTTAACAACTTTGAACGCCAAAAAGAAACGACACACACATAACTCCTTGCTATATGAAGAAAGCCTTCCTAACATTAAATAGGCTAGGTGTATGTGTATGTATACATATGTAATGTAGATGTGTCTCTATCAAAAGTCAAGCAGTG
This sequence comes from Scaeva pyrastri, assembly GCA_905146935.1. Lineage (NCBI taxonomy): Eukaryota > Metazoa > Arthropoda > Insecta > Diptera > Syrphidae > Scaeva > Scaeva pyrastri. The sequence goes on along the minus strand of LR989929.1, from coordinate 4,553,841 downwards.
TCTCATAACAAGTGACTTTTTGTGACATATGCCTTTGCCTGTTTGTGACTTATTCATCTTTTGACAAAGCACAAAATTGTCCTGTCACATTTGATTAACTCTGCCAAATCTCAATAGGCCACCATCATATAATACTTACACCGGATATGTATAATGTTTCTCACAGCAACAAAAAAAAGGATAATAAATAATGTGATTCGTTGAATCTAGATTCCGTTTGGATGTCATAAAGTCTTGAAGGGGATAATTTTGAATTTGATTAATCGGACGACTGACGAAATCGTATTTATTACCTTGACTTTGGTTTGAATTTGAAAGAGGAGCTATTAAATATCAACACTTCATTTTCATAAGTTCAACACGTATTTATTTCATATCAGAATTATTATTATCAAATAAAATTTAATAATAAAAACAAACTTCCTAAAAGACCGGATGTACTATGTACCTACATATACCTACATACAAGGGTCATATGTCTTGGAAATAGATATCTGTAAAATCTGACTGTGCTGACAGAGCCGTTTAAAATCACCAGTTGCCATCGCCATCGCCATCGCAATCGCTATCCTCATAAATGGTTCCCATTAGACCCGAGTTCACTTTGTATCCTGCATCGATGATGATTACCTCCTGCTCTTTCCACTTCATCCCTGAAGCTACCCTCCTAACTGCTCGTACGTGATTTCATTCAACATGTCCATGGTTCCGGTTCACAATCATTGAGTTCGGCGTATGATAAAAGGCCTCAAGTCAAACCGTATAGATACTGTACATGTACAAGTACGAATAGACTGTGTACTGAGTTGGGTCTGGAGAGCACCCCAATAGCGTTCATAAATCCTGCCAGTTATTACTTTATAGCCGACCGACCCCACTCCCTCTAATAAAGGCATCATTTTACAGCAACAACAATATAACATCAGCAAAACACATTTAAAGTTTTTTTTTCCATTTTTTTTGTTTGTATTTTATTTCACTAAATAAAACCATTAGATAACGATTGTTCATGGGATTTTGACCGCATGGCTTGAAATTGGGGATATTCTTCTTCTTTTTTTTTGTTTCAGGATAATAATTTGTGTAATCCGATAGAGCGGTTAGGGAGTGACAATTTTTTTCCTTATTTTGAAATAGTTATTGGGTTAGAAAATATTGTTATAGCGGGGAGATGTGTTTTTTTTTTTTCTTCATTTTACCACAGGAGAAATCGATAGATTGTTTGTTTTAATATTGAAAGTGTAAAAATTTGGGGTAATTGCTTAAAGAGTTTGATGTTAAACGATGCATTTGTTGTTTTTCTGAGAAATTGATGTGAGTGTCAATATCTAAATTATATGAGAGCAGATTCAATTTGGGTCATTTACAAAGTTAAAATTTCACAGAATTACAAAAATAAAATAATACGTATACGCCTCAGGGTCAGATAGTAGAAGTTATGAAAATAAACAAAATAAAATTTGATTTAATAAAACTGAGAGTGCGTAGAAACACTGGGGAATGATTGAGAACGATATGTGGTTGATGGGGTTTGAAATCGCTGGGGCATCGTATGAAAAGTAGTTTTTACAAAATTAACAGAATTCTTATTCTTTATAACTTTACTTAAGGCTTAACTTATAATTTTTACTAAAGCACACAAAAAAAATTAATTAAGATACACGAAAAAAAGCGGTTCAAAATGAATATTAGGTATCATATTTATTAAGTTTCGTTGACGGAAACTTTACATCAAAATTGCATTTTCTTTAAAAAACGTCTACCCGTTTTCCGTACCATATTGTGATGTCATTAGAACATACATTATGACAGAACGTTAATATTTATAATATTTTACTGTAAAAAATTGAACTACATATTAGGTCCTTGAGAATTTTTCAAAATCTTTTTTTTTTTTCAAGAAAAGCAGGGCTTATTTGAACTGTGATCGATTATTATTATTATTAGGAAATAGACTGCCCCTTTATAGCAAAATGTTAATTTTTGATTTTTTCAGTTTCAAAGTTTGTAAATATCGTTAAAAGCCTCTACTCCGTAGAAAAGTGAGATTTTTTAAATACTGTATTTCAGAAACTACTCGATTTATCAATTTTATATTTGGTGAGATATATTTTCTCAACTAGCCTTACAACTGTTATGAATTTTAAATATATGCTTTTATTGGTTCTTAGATTAAAAGGGAGTTAAAAATTGCCACAGCATGCCAACAATAAAAAATAAAATCTTTCAGGGAAGAAAATATTTAATAGCAAAAATGACAACAGATCCGCTTTTGAAATCGCATGCACGTTCGCAAAACACTTAAATATTTTTAACATAATATTTGAGTCAAATGACCTTTGAAAATAGTTTCTTGTCAAAACTTTATTCCGCCCCATCCTCCGATCCAACGGGTGGGTGTTTCTCTAATTCGTAATTCTCTCAGCATAACGAGACTGCTTAGAATCACAAATACATATGCATGTAGAATTGTAGATGTCTTCTATTTTTCTTGAATTCTTTTTTTCTTCAATTCAAGTTCAATTAAGTAATTAATATTCCGGCCACACTTACAATTTTTGGAATTAAAATGTTCATTATTTTAATGCATCATATTAACATCATTTTGATTGACAACGTTCAATTTTTATAACGCTGCCAATTCAAGACTTTGCAATAAAAACGGCTACAAATTCAAATTCAAATCTTGTGTTCTTTTTGGAAAACCCTTTATAAATTACACCATTCACTTAAAATTTATTTTACAAATTCAGTACCTATAACTAAATATATCTGAACATTATTAATATATTAAAAAACTGTAATTTCCGAATTACATTTAATTTTTGTCATTCTAACTTAAAACAGCTTGAATTTCTAAAAACTATTAAATAAGTCAATTGGCTCTGATTATTTAAATTCATATTAAATTTTCCGCCATTCGATTATTTAAAAAGGAGGTTCAAAAAGTTTCAATTTGCTTAACTTTGTGTATTATGTAAAATATCACAAGTCCAAATACACACATTTAGTCTTATGTTACGCCACCAATTTGTCCTACAATTGAGAGAAAAAATCCTTTTTTTTTTTGCATTTTTCCTTCTTAGATAAAAAAAAAAACAATAATAATAATCACAATAAAGAATAAATACACACAATATCCAGCCACAGTGTTATTTAACAAACTAAAACCAAAAATAAAAATAAAAATAAAAACCTTAATAATCCAGCTTAAAAAATTCTTATTTAAATTTCGCCCCTGACACAATTTTTCTCGCAAACAATATCGCACTAGATTTTTTTTCCATTTCCTATAGAGCGACATTTTTTTCAATTAATAAATCATTAGCTTCGGTCCTCATCTCGCCAATGTCACAAACAAATATTAATCCTCAAACAACACTCGGACATCCCGGCTTACCCCAAAAAAGTGCCAACAATAAATATTAATGTACAAACAGCATAAGCTGACGCTTTCACAAAAAAAAAAAAACAAAAAAATGATATAAAAACAAATGAAGAAAAAAAAATATACAAAAGCCATTTCTGTCTAATTTAATATTCACATAGGAAACGGAAATTGTACATTTGCTTTCGCCATTGTTTTATGGTTCAAACATAAAAACAGTGAGACACACACACACAGTCTCACTCGTCGTCGCACTGTGTTCACCGAGCGCAGCGTTTAGAAAGTTTTCTGTAAATAATTTTATTTTATTCTTCATTTTCTATGAGTGTATGTGTACGAGTATCCTTATACGAGTATCCTTGTTTCGAGTCGAGACTAAGGCTAAGGAACATTGGTGTTGTTGGAAGTGAGAAGTTTTGTGGCGTGGCACCAGTAGTGTAGAGTGTAAGGGGAGGAGAAATACGAGTACGGCTTGTTTTTGTGTAGTTTTTTTTTTTTGGTTTTTAATGAATTCACTTCTTCGTCCCCAGAAGACCAAATCAAGCACCATCAACATACCAGCACTATGTACGAGTAGTGATGGAGGATTTCCATTTCCATATCCTCGCCATCATATCAATTTTATGGCAAAGTTTCTATTTCAATTTCCATTTTAAATTAACGACCTTGAACAACAAGGCAAATGGTCTCCGATGGGAACTGAACTGAGCTACGAGTATTCCAAGAACTAGGACAAGTTTGTGGACTTTCTACTATTTTTCCTGGATATCGTTGCTGAAGCGGATGGTGATGTGGCTGGTGGTGCTGGTGGTGATGGGGTGATGACTGAAGTTTGTTGAAAAATGTTGCTCCATGTGGATAGCTTTAAGTTAAGGTAAATTTCCCAAGAGTGATGGGAATATAATTAATTATACTACAACTAGCCACACATAATGGGTCATTCAATGTGCACCATGTGGATAATCATACTTTTGTGGGAGTTCACTTTGGTGCACGAATAAAAATGCTGGAATTACTTGAAGCTGTTTTATAATCCATTATTATATACATACCATATTATATAAATTATACTCGCGAAGATAATTAAGTAATAATGCATAAGAGTGTAATTTAAAATATTAATGTTGTGGAAAAATAAGTGTTTACTCAAAAGAATATAAATTAATTAGATTTTAATGACTCATAACTATAAGGACACAGTTACTTGTTTACGAATACTTAAGGCAGTTCCAAATGTGTTTGTATTTTTTTTTTTTAATTTATAATAATAGACTTAAAAAATATGAACGTATTGTAAGTGGTTAAAATATGCAAATTCGAACACAGGATTAAAAGTCCATAAGCCATAATGGACAATTACCTCTCTCAATTGGGCCAAAATTCCATATTAAAAAAGAGTAGGTCATACTTAAGTTAAAAATTTTATTCAATTTATTTAAATTTTTGAATTTTATAAAGAATTAATTGTTAAAAAAAAACCTTTACAAAAAACATTGGTACTATTTGTAACAATTTGTCCTGTCAAAATGGACATAACACTTAAACAGCAATAACGCATTGAAGCTTTTGGGAAACATTCGTCAAGCTCTTTCTAAATTCTAGTCCAGAATTGGCTCAAAGTTGAAAAATATGCTTTTTCAAAAAACAGTTGATGATTGTAACGCCTCGTGAATCGTCCTTCCTCACATACGGACCCGATGATTCTTCGTGACACTTTCCTCTCGAACGCACTTTAAAGGTCAGAGTACTTTTTACCAAACTATCGTCCTGATTATCATTTGGTCTAGAAAATTTTAACTATATTTGAAACATCAAAATCAAAAATCAATGAATATTTCAAAACTTGAAGCTTAAAATCTGTTTTATTTAAAGGTTTTCAACAATAACAATATATTGTACATTTTTGGACATTCTGTATTTAAAATGGATTCAAAAAAAAGACAAGTGATGCTTTGGAAAATTGTTCAATTTCATGCAAAATGATATATTCTGGTTTTGAACCTACGATTTTTAAAAGGTGTAACATGCATTAATCTTGACACCAACTCAAATTAAATATCAATCAATGGAGGATCCTTCTAATTCTATTGTGTACTCGGCACACAGTCTGCTATAGACATTAGTCCTGGACTTTTAACCTTAATTCTTTCATACTCCAATCAAACCCGACAAATAAGGCTCAAGAAGTCAGGAGGAACTGTCATTCAACGTCAGATGAAATCGATTATTTTTATCATTATTATTATTCGAAACCAGCAAGTCATCTCGTTTTTAAACTCTCTCCCTTACATTGCATATAAACGAAAGTCAAAACTCAAATATTTGTTCAATTTACGAAGATGATTTGAAAACATCCTTTTTACCATTATTTTCCTGATGTTCGCATATCTCACAAGAGGAGTTACAATGCTTTAAAGTTAAGCGGAAGGAAGTTTACCCAATATCTTGAGGGTTTTTGTTTTTTTTTTTTTTTTGTTGTATAGGCTGTTTGTTCAGGACTTTTCTTTGTGAGACTTGACTTAGGTTTTAGCTATCGTATCTAGATATTTGTATATAAAATTCTAAAGTCATTTCATATGGATTTTTATTCAACCTTTTCTGAAGAGGTATATATGAGTACAATACAAATACTTACATACATGACTGCTACTTGTAATGGATGCAGAAAAATGATGAAATGTTTGTTATGATTTTTGTAAGCCTTTAAGGCGAGTTTACATTGTAATGTTTGTAATTGTGTATAGATGTATGCAAGCAGAAAGATTCTTTTGTGATGAATATTCTACAATAAAAAAAAATAAGATAGAAACCATTCTATAATTTCCTTAGGATATGGGATATTGACAAATGATTGGGGGTAATATTTCCGTTTTCTTGATTGAGATATTCGTTTTGGGAATTAGAAATATTTTTACAGCATTGTTACTTTGAAAAACTGTTTGCTCGGCTGCATCCTAAGTAAATGCTTACAAATGCAAACTTCTACAGTTTCCTTAAACTTCTAACCTATGGAGGTCCTTGTTTCATTACTATACAACATTCCTTAAAAGTAATTTAAAAATATTTAAGATTTATGGTTTTCAAAGATTTTTTATTTTTCTGAAATACAGCAGTTTTTCAAAGACCAGTTTTTATCAGTAAACTGGCAAAATAATTGTGATATGGCGTCGAGAAAAGTAAATTGCTTATCATCGCCCACTATAGGCAACTTAGAGCAACATCCCGGAATTATTAGATACGGTTTTTTTTGTTGAAGTTTTGAGTTGAATTTTGTCTATTCATTTCCCAAATATATGTAATTGTATAATAATTTGAAGAAGATATTGAACCACGACCTTTAAGTTGCTGGCAACTTATTTCTATAGTTTCTATCTCTCATATAAAATAATGTAATTGAGCTATGAATTGCTCGAGTGAGTAACTTTATGTTGTTAGATCTAAGTACAAAAACTGCCTTTTTGCAAAAGTTCTGCTGCATATTCAGCAGTAATACAAATTCTAAGTCTACTTGTTCTGTATTTCTATGAATATTTCAACTCGATCTACATTTTAATGGATTTTCAACTTGGCCTGAGTACATATTATTAATTTTGGAAACACTCTCCAGTTAATGGAATAAAACCTTTCTTTGGAACTTTTATTACTACGCTCTTCAAAAGCTATGTTAAAAAATGTATAATTAAAAAGGATCAATATAATTAGGTCAACACTTTAATAACACTTTAATAAATTACAAGGACATTTATTTGATCTTATTTAATAAGCGTTAATTACTAAGTTTAAATCGAGCTTATAGTTTTTCATGCTTAATTGTCAGCCATTAACTGTGTACTTAAATTCATTACAAACAAAATGGACAAAAAAAAAATGACTTGAATCAGGGAACCAAATGCCATCATGTTTTTTTCCATTAGCATTGAATTAATTGATTTAAAATTTATCTTTTCCTCTTGGCTTATGTATTTTTGTTTTTGTTTTTAACTTAAAAATGCTTTGTTTTAAAATGTAAATTCTGTCTTTTTAGTTATACAACAATACAATGTTAATATGCATTGGGTTTATTTTTTATTTCTCAGAATTGAACAAAGCGGAAAATTCTGATAAAAAATAATTTCTTTTTTATTTTGGCAACAAAAAAGTTTCCTTGAAAATAAAAAATGATTTGATTGGGATTGTCGTTGTACATGTACATTGAACATGAATGGCAAATCAAAAGATGAGAATTAAAATGTTTGAAACAAAAAATACATATAATATAAATAAATCCTGAAAAAAGAAACATACATACATACATAAATCTGAAATTTATAAACAAAAAAGTTAATCAACAAACTCAAGCATACAAAATACATTCTATAAAATTTTGTACAATGGGAATGTTACCAGATGTGTGGAAAAAAAGAAAATATTTTTTTTTATTTTTGACTCAATAATTGAGATGGGTGTGCATATTTGAGATAATTATTCGGGTATAAAAGTTTTTAAAAATGCAAATATTTTAACTTTAGATTTTCATTTTTTCTGTACGTTCACAACAATTTAATCTAAAACAATTTGTAACGGAATATGACTACAATTAGTCAAAATCGAAAGAAGAATAGGACCGATTTTTTTACTTATCGTAATTATTATTTTAATATTTCTCTTTTTTATATTTTTTAAATATTTAATTAAATATTATTATTTATTTATTATTCTTTCAAATCGTTGTAGACTTGGCCAATTAATATATTATTTTTAATTTTGACAGCTAGAGAGCGGACATCATCCAGAAAAATTCTAAATTTTGTGAAAATTTGAAAACTTGGTTTTGAATATCTTTCAAATGTGTAAATCATTACGATGTACAAACGTATTTGCATTGATAATTAAAAGCCCTTACATTTTCTAAATAAAAAAAATAAATAAAGTAACTTAAGAGTTTTTTATTCTTTTTGGGCATAGAACTAAGACTGATAGATTTTTGGCATTATAAAGTTCTTCCCCATTTCGTAGAAACTTGAGATTGTTCCTGGTGAACATTTCTTTATAACGATTCCTGTCATTATAAAGGTCTCTTTTTGAAACTTGAAAACTGTAATAAATTTTGATTTTTTGATTGATTTTGAGGCTTATTAATCATAAATCTATAAAGTTTTTTAAATACCTACTATAATTTAATGATTAATAATGACATGATGTTTTAAATTTACGCTCTTAGATTACTATTTAATGAGCTTTATCAAACTAATTTAAAAATCTGCATACAATTTATGAGACACTTTCAGAAAGTCCATCTCATTCAAAGTTTTCCACTTTTTTCTCTATATAAAATATACATAATTTTAAAAGGATATTTTCTATGGCATACAAAATTCAAAGCAATACCCAACAAGTGCGACTCTTTCCTTAATATGAAAAAATCTTTATTCGCTCATAAAATACCAACAAAGAAAAAAAAACTCCATTTTACCATCCTTATCCCGATGTTTTCAACATTGCAGTGGTCCTTTTTCCTTTAGAGCATAAAGATACTTATGGAGAAACAAGAGTTTTTTAAGAATAAGAACAAGGAAATAAAATTATTGTTCCCTAGTTTCCATGCGACCTCTTTTGATCCTTATAGGTGAATATTGTAAAAGTTCTTATGTTTTAATCCTTTTTTTCTTTTTTTTCATTGTAGAGGTGTTCATTTTACTTATAAAACTTCTGTAGTGGAAACAATAAACTCTTTCAAGGACATAATAAACGATTTTGTGTAGTAAATTTCTTTCCATGAAGAGAATGAGCTTAGAAAAGTAAGTTTCGAAGACTTGGCTATTTTCTGAAAGATAAACGTGGAAAGTGATGGAGCTTAAGTCAATTTTGCAGCAAACAAGATTGACAAAAGATTGTAATATACTCCGAATGATAATAATAATAATGTTGAAGGAGTATTTATAGTCACAGTTTTTTTTTTGATAAAAACACCTTTCCTATAGAAATGTTCAAAGTGTTCTATGTCTTACTACGAGTCTTATCTGTGTAAAATCCTTTGTAAGTAAGAGCATAGTAAAAGTTGCCTGATTTTATCTCAAGAAATATTTTGTGAATCTAATGAATCATTTTTACACAACATAGAGAAATTAAGTAACACTTGAGATTTTGAATATGAAAATATCTACATGTATGTGTGAGTACATGTTATATCAAGATGTTACCATATCCTTAAATTTGGAAGTTGTGTCTGCTGTAAACATTCACCATGTTCAACCTCATGTTGTTTCTATTACAACAAAAATATCACTCCATAAAATAAGAAAATATTAAGTCCTTAACCAGGACATGATACTCCACTATAGGAAGGTATGTACAAAGATAATACAAAATTTATTTAGGAAGAAACTAATTATTGTAATTGTTACTCTAAAATATATTTATATCGTAATCTGTACATTTATAGCAAACTAACATACTATTATAGTTTATACATTCATCCATTAAAAGAGGTCAATGAATTCTTGTAGTACTATGGGCCCATCTCCAGTACAAATTAATAAATTTATAGGTATTGGTATTCAATTACATTCAAGTCGAATTTCAAACCTTACTTAGGATTGATTTCTTAAATTCAGTAAAATCATGAATAAATTTTCCATCCTTTGAAAGAAATATGCTTTTACATATTTATAGTACCTACTGGCAGATCCAAAGTCCTGTGCCGCAACAGCTTAATGGTTATAGTAAGGATTTCTGGATTTAAAAAACTTTGACAGACTATAAGGATTGTTCCACCTTTTTGGCTGAAAACACCTCGACACTCTCAATGTTTTTATTAATACTGATTTTTCAATGTTAAATTTTTAACAAACAATTTTATTTATTTTTAGGTCAATATTTTCAATAAGAATTCAATACTTCAGAAAAAAAAAAACAATTTAATACCTCAGTGTTTTTCATTTTCACCCAATTTAGTCCAAAGTACCAACTGTTCCTGATGTTGAAAATTTATAAACCACCATTTGTCTTTTGTTTCCTTTTTTTAATTATTTTCCAGTGCCTCTGATGATGTTGAATGAACTGTCAAAATTAAAATTAAGGAAACTATGGAGTACACTTCGACTGCCACCGCCACCGAGCCGCGTCGTCTGTGTACCACCGACATGAAAAATGGTTCCCATCGTTTCGTCCTGTCTGCCTCCAAGAACAACAAGGACCTGGATATCTCAACCAATATAGAATAGTACTCCAAATAAATAAACTGGAGAAAGAGTGTATGGTATAATATGCTTTTTGGTTTATTTTCTTCGCGTCAAACGACAACGGCAAAAGTGATTAAATAATAAAATGGAGTTTTCATGTTTCAAAGAAAAAGACAATTACTTACTTCTTGACAGATTCGTCCTTTTAAAACATATAACATTCTGTGTTGGGTTGAGTCTTTAAGACTTACGGCAAGAAAAAAGACACGAAGAATTTTATTTTTTTAAATAAAAAATTGAAAAACTGAACGTATGATGGATTAACATTTTTTCTCTTCCATCTGCAAAAATTAAATAATTTAAATGATTATTTTTTTTTTCTACCTCCAATGATAAATAGCAGGATAATACTCAGGAGATGAAGTACCTTCCCGTTCCCTATATTATAGTATGTATACTTACCTACCAACGAGTATCTACCCTTGAGGAAAGGCACTTCAGGATGGAAGCGAAAAATAATTATTTACCTTCAACAACGAGATGTTGTACCAACAAGGGAACAACGAGTACGAGTACGAGTTCGAGTACTTTGTGATTGAAAATTAAATACGCAATATTGAGCAGATGATTTTTTACATTTTTCTTCATTTTTTTTTTTTTGTAGATATAAAATATTTATGTAGAGAACTTTAAAATTTATTACAAATTTATTGATTAAATATTTTTATTTTTTAAAAGAAAATAAAGTTATGAAAAATTGCAACAGTTTCTTATTCATATAAGATGGATTATACGAATAGGTGATATTCTTGTTCGTAATCAATACTTACTGATGCTAACAAAAAGATAAAATAGTGAAATTCATAGTCCTCCATACACAAATCTACAAAGAGGAGACACTGCGCCTTAGCAACTAAGGCCATCAGGTGATACAACTCATTTCTTTAAACGAAATTGAAGGACAGAGAAAAGACAAAACAAATAACAATAAAAAGCACATGACAACAGCCCATTTTAGCCTTCAGGCAGTCGCTCATCTACTTTCTTACAGAGTCTATTCGATTCTAGATACAAATAAATAAACAAACTGATATCCGGGTAATGTGGAATATCCGGATTTAGACAATCAAGTTAAAATCGATTCTCCGTATGATTATTATAAGCAAGACAATCGAGATCCAGAGAGTAATTGATTGTTGATACTAGGATATTTTTTTAATCTAAAAACAGATTCTTATCTGGATCCCCATTCTTATCCGGATCCGATTTAATCTGTTCTTTGTATATAGAAAAGTGAAACAGGAGAGGATTAATACGGACACAAGATACAATTTGACACCTTCCTGACTGTTTGGAAGCTAAATTGTTTAATTTACAAATAACTCACTCCATTTGAATAGTTAGTCTCCAAAAACTCATTGACTTTCGTGATAATTTCAAAAAATAGCTGCACTCTATCTCTAAATGTCAATTACGGCACCTAAAACTTCAAATGATTGATGCAAAAAAAAAAACTTTAGCTCGAAATTTTTGAAACAATAAATTCTCCAACACAACTTCACGCATTTGTCTCCGAAAAAGTGAACAAGGATAAATCTACGAATACATTTCTATGTGAGTCTATATGCCTCAATTTGACTTATTCCCTGTTTCCAAACCCTAATCGGCCTTTTTTATTCCCATTTTATTAGCTCCATTTTCAAGGAAAACCAAGGGTTTTTGTTGTTGCGAAAATCATCATCTACGAACCAACGATCAAGGACCTGTTTTGCCTCTTGGTTTTTTATTTTCCTTTCCTTTTTTTGTTTTTTTGTTTTGTTGTTTTTTTTTCTTTTATTTTATTGAGTCTTCCAGGCTACCGTAGTCATGTTTCTACATTCTATTCGTCATGGTGACTCAATGTAAATGGATTACGCTTGGCTGGCTTTGGCTGTCGTGTTGTATGTTTAATACCAACACCAACAGCAACACATAGATATCTTTTGACAACATTTAAATATGACGGTATTTGCCGCGCCGCGTCGCGTCAACAAACGTCAATTCATCGTCATCGTATTTACATCTCTGCGCCAGCAATTTTTTTTTGTCCTTCGCATGCCTCCTTTTGTAAGTGTGTATAGGTTCCAACATGATGTTATTCAAATATTTTGCCTTTGCCATACAAATTTTGTTCGTATTAAAGCAGCCAGCAGTGGCCTTGTGTACGAATAACGCGTGTAATTTGTTGCATTCGAAAGGGTTAAAAGGATTTCGTCTAACCCTCAATTTTTACTTGTTTAAACCTTACACTTGGGAACATAATCACTATACTGGAAGTACACACACATACATGTGTATATACATTTATGTATATACAGGAGTATTTTTCTTTTAAATTGAAATCGACAGTGTTGTTGGCAGGATGTCAAGGATCAAGGATGAGTGAGGGTGTCACTGTTGACTGTTGAGTGAAAATAAAAACAAAGATGTGTTGGAATTTTTTATTATTTTTTTTTTTTTGGATTTTGTTGGTGTCTTTATTTCTTTTCGGTGGGTATATCCTTGCTTTGTTTTCGTATCCTTAAGAAACAAGAAGCAACAAAAAAAAAAACAAAAATCATAGCATTTTTTTGGTGTGTTGCGATGGTCCTTTTTCAAATAAAATCAGGATAATGAAACCATTAAAATTCTTGACCTTTTCTTGTTCGGGCCTAGAAAATGTTATGGTCGTTTATACTAAATTGAATGAAATAAATTAGCTAATAGTCTTGGAAGGAATTCTTATGATTTCGAAGACAGTGAAGCAATCCGCTTGATGAGGGGTGTGTAAACATAAATAAGAATAAAATATTCATATAATTCACTCGATGGAATTCAGAAATGAGCAAAGTGCTTTAAAATGTTGTTGGTTTATTTTTAATTCGGATGTACTTTACATTGTTCAGTTTTCAAAAATGAAAAAAAGTACTCATACGCCGTAGTGAACTTTGAATGTTTGTTGGTTTAATAATAATTATGCTTTTTAGTACCGAAAATGTGGGTATCTGAGATAACACTTTAAAGACACAGAATCTCCAAAAATTCCACTTAACAATGAGTGATTGATTTTTGATCTCCTGTTAATTTCTGTTCATTTCATGACCACCTTAGAACAAAAATCACTTTTCATAAATAGTTAAGTCTTACTTGTCAAGGTTTTTTAACCATTGATGCAATTTACTAACTGTTACATTGCATAAATATAATAATATTAGCCTCTTATTCGAAAATCAGACCTACGTTCTTGAAATGAAAATTAGAATTCAATATTGATTTCATATGTAGGTATACAAAAATAATGAACAACAAAATGTCCTGAATCAAAACCTAAATGCAAATTATGTTTTAGTCAAAATTTAATTCATCCTCGACATCTGCGGCGGGGTCATAATATTCAGCACTCAAAACCCTAAAAACCATGCTTTGCCGGTTTGGAATTTCATTATGCATACTGTACTCGTATCTGCGACCTATTTGACCCAACATCGGACCGAACAGCAATCTAATTACCACTTCATACACTCTACCATTTAAATATACACAATTTTTGAAAATATAGCTATACAGGATTGAGTGAGAGTATGAGTACGAGTATACACTTTGTCCAAACCGTAGTTAGTTATTTAATACTATTATCTACCTCAAAACACTGATATTTCCATTTTGAGTAATTGCTGTGTAATTATTCATAAAATAGGTTCTCCACTCTTTGTGAGTCTGAGTTGAGGGCTGTGCTATGAGTGTCGAGCTCAAGTTCCCATCCTGTCGGCAGGACCTTGTATATACATAGCTCTTTGTATATAAAATTGTGAGAGGTGGATATATATTTACTATAGAGGAGTATATGTTCGTATAGTGTAGACGTCGTCGTCTAAATGCGTGAATTTTATATTCAACCAATGCACGAGTTCACATCATTTTCAATTAAAGTTTAGCAAGAGAGTTGTAAATTGTAAATTTAGATGCTGTAACGTGATACAGGATACCTCAACAACTATAACCATGTAAATATTATAGAGAACAGTCCATGTGCAGCAGAGAGTTGGTTGAAAAATACTCTAGCCGAGCAATTATACATCCAAAGTCATTAGATTAGGGCTAGGAAAAAATTCTTGTTTGGGGTTAAAAGGCAAAATATTTCTCACCTTAAAAAATAAAACATCTTAATTTGGCTTAAGGTGATTTAATGATTGAAGCTGTCAAACGTTTAAAGTGGAAACTCTTAAAAAACTAAACAAATTGTATCTAACAACTTTCTGTCATAATTTTAAAGTATTTCAAAAACGTTTATTAAAATATTTTAAATGTTTATTTCTATAAATAAATTTCCAAATCAATTTTAATTCAACTGGAAATTCATAAAAATGCTGCACCAAAAAGTGGCTATACATAAGTATGACCTTAATCAAGTGACCTGGAGTGTATTTGAAACACATATGCATGTATATTTACTTTTACTTACCAATAATTAACTATGTATGCAGCATTTGACTGTTTTCCAGGACCAGCAAAATGGAGTAGGAATTGTATACTACAATACAAATACATGTTAACAAAAAAAAAATCCTTCTATTTTTTTGTGTGTTGCTCTTGTATGATGTATAATTGTAAAACCCCTCTCTATACTACAAGACTACAACCGGGACAACAGCTTGTAGTTTCCTGATATTGTGTGTGTGTTCATTTTTTTGCACACTTAGTGTATACATAACACGGACACAATTTTGAAAGCCAAAAACGGAACGAAAAAGTTAGTGTGGTGGCTGAAATTTAAGCATAATTAGCTACGTGACTTCGAGTAGGGAAATTGACCAAACCACAAATAATAGTTCCAGCTCCGCTCCTGATGACTATAATAATAAATTTATGCGGGGGACAAGAAAAATATAATGAACATCAATCGGAAGTAGGTAAAGAGGTGTACGGTGTACGTTGTACTGTGGAAGTATTTGAAATAAAATACATAACTTTGAATGGGCTCTGGAAGATAATAGATATGTCCTGTGAAATTATAGGACCTTATGAATTAGGAGAGGGTTTTTGAAAACGGTCTTCTTTTATTATATTTTGGTTCATTTTTGAATAGGCAATGTTATATGAATGAAGTTTGTTAAAATTTGCACACGAATCTAGGATTTTAATTTCGGATTTTTGGAAATGAATATCAACATCAAAACACCCACATAGACTTTGATAAATACAATTAAATCTTGTTGGTGTATATTATGCTGGCAAATTCAAAAAAAATATATTCAAATCAATTCAATTCAATTTAATTCAATATATTTAACAATTCAAATAGGATTTTGAAAATCGAACAATAAAATCAAAATTTCTAACTGCTTTCTAAAGATTAAGAAAGTGAGTCTCGCAATTTTTTTGTGGACTAAAATATCTTAAAATCCTTACCATCAATCATAAAGTTATATGTATACATACATGTAAATTGTAAATTTCCGGTCCAAAATTATACCATATCGGTATATTCTAAGATGCTTTGTAGGTACTAGTTTCGAAATGAGACAAGACAGAAACAGGGGCACCAACCCTATTGTAGACAATTTAAAACTATTTTCGAAAATTCAATTCTTTCGAAAAATTCAACGAAAAAAAATTAATATATTCATAACATATCAATTGCTACAGTTTCTAAAATTCATTATATTAGTCCTTCCAAGTTAATATAGTTTCAAACGCATCAAAAAGTCTCAGCATATTTAAAAACCACTAACAATTAATTTTCTGAATTGTTTTGGCAACTTGCGTTCACAAGTTTTCATTTTAAGTTTTCAACAATATGGAATAATCAGCCTCTTTCCTCCCTCTCTCTCTCTTTCTCTCTTTAGTGGTATAACTTTCCTACTGACCAAAAAACTCATTTAAGGATTGGTGTCAATCTCTAACACTGACAATCCTTTTGTCCCAAACTGTTTACAACTATATAACTTTCAACCACAAACAAAATATCATTTCTCGGATTTAACCCTTTTAATTATGTTTTGTTTTACTGGTGGTACAATATTCTCAACATACTCTTAGATATAACTTAAAATTATTGCCGGTTTGCCCCCATAAAGGATCTCCACATTCCAAAAAGGGAAAATTTAATTGGGTGATACCTACCTACGAGTATACCCACTTAAACAAATTTGATCCCTTTTTAGTTTTGGTCTTTTTATTGCAGATGCTTTCGATTATTTTAAAGCCTATTCAACAGTTTTGAGTTTATATACGACATATTAAAGAGGACACGAAAAGGAAATAACACCCACCGAAAAATTTCTTTCAACCCCAAAAAAGCTCTACAGCTCATCCAAGGAAACAGAATTCAATGAAGTAACTTATTACAGAGGCAGGATTCCCATCATGAAGTGCATTCAAATCAAAAAAGCTGAGTCGGTCTTTTCTGTCAGGCATTAAAGTTTCAACAAAAAAAAAAAAACTTCAAAGGACCTAATTTCTCACTTGGCAAATTTAGCACACCAATTTCCTCCTTCGTAGTTAATATTAATGTTTAATCATTACTCAATTTTTTTTAAGCAGCCAAAACGAAAGAAATTCCAAAAAGCTTTTTCTCAGCTGCGGAAAAGCTGGAACAGCTGAAAATAAAATCTGTCAAAAAAAGTGCACGAAAAAGTCCTGCGTAAGAGCCAGCAATCAGCAATCAGCATCCACTTCCACATTCTCATGACATATTCCAGTTGAAAAGCTCCGCATATTTTCCATGGTTACATCATAGAAACAGAAGGATCCATCTCGTTATTATCACTCAGGGAACTTTCTCTCTTTTGGAATCTGCTCCGGCGGCGGGATAAACTCTGTCTACATAACTGCGTCTGTACCATAAAAGACCACCTTGTCTCTGCCGTCTATTCCAATCAGTTCCTTTTCGGTACTTGAAGAGTTCGCAACACATAAGCAAGGATTCTCGGGCGTTTTTCCATTCGTAGTCGCGCCTTGCTTTCACATAGACCATCAAACAGCCAGAGAGCCTCTTGCTCCGTGCGTCGTCGTTCGAAGGATTATTAATAAACATAAATTAACCATAAATTAATTCTTATTGCCTACCAACCCAACTTTTATTAGAGGCGTGTTGTACCTTATAAGAACACCACATACAGTTAGTTGTTGTTATTTTTTTTTTTGTTGTTGTTTTCTGCTCGAACTCAAACGTTTTTCATTTTGCCGAGTTTCTTTTTTTTTGTATCGTATCGCATTGATATCCTTTTTCCATCCTGCCGCGGGACGTCGTCGATGATATGAGTGTAGACAAAAGGAAATTATACATTTTGTGGAAAGAAATAAAATAAAGGAAAATAATTTTTCTTTTTTCCTCTTTCCTTTTCGGAAAAATATATTTTCATGTTCTTATTGTTGTTTTGTGTTTCGTTCAGTGAAAAAGGATACGTCGCGGTAGCAGTGCATTTTCCCAGAGAGTAGGTCAAGAAGAACCGAAAACCTATTAAAGTGTGTATAAATGTATGTTGTATGTGTTTGAGAAGAAAACCGGAAAAAATTATTAAAGCATTCGTTTGTGGATGTGTGTGTGTGGATGTGTGTGTTTTCCATTGTATGGGCTTTCGGAGAAAGCGCTCGAGTGCGACAGGAGTGTGTATTTTAAATGTTTGTTTACTTAAATAAAAGTCCTTAAATTATAACCTACATACATACAAACATATATACATACGAAAAAAGAAAGAAAAGAAGATATAAATGAAAAAAAGAATTAAGTGCATTTGACGAGTTTTTTCCTTAATTTTATAGAAAAAAGTGTGTTAAGTGGTTCGAGAGTATATACCAACACACATACATACCAATTAAATACATACATATACCAACATAATAAACAATATTTATATTATAATAATTGTGTGCGCAGCAATAGGGTTCCTCTGGATAACCGAGCAAAGGATATTTGTTATTTAACGTGCAAAAGGATATTTGATTATGTGAATGGATATATAAATATTTTGAGAGGCAATCGAAAGGTAGGTACGTACTTATTAATACATAATACACATTTTGTATGAGAATAAAAGGTTTTTAATATTGTACATGAGAGTATAATTTTTGTTTCTTTTTTCATAAATGTATGATTAATATTTAAATTGTTCTATAAATAGCGTTTTTGTTATTAATTGCCATTGAGTGCTTTTTGCAAGGATATTTATTTAGCTTTGGAGTATCTCCTTTTTATTATTGTTCTATGTTTTTTAATACAGTATCATTGATAGTAATAATTGTGTTAATTCAGAATAATAGAATTTATATTATCAGTACAGACATTTGTCGAAATAAGTTCTCTGGCTTAGGATAGAAAAATTCAGTAAGAACTATAAAAACAAAATGAAGCTTTTCTATCATGATCCTTGAATCCTTTAACTGTAAGTAAGATCTATTGCAACTACCACGAATAATTTGTTTTCCGTTTTTGATTTAATTTCGTCGTTACCTAATTTTGGAGATTTGTTTTTTGACCATTAATCTGTGCTCAGTGTCCCAGAATTAATTGAACAGGAACAAAATTTTAGATTTTAAACCATGTACCTTTTTTAGGAAATGGATGTTAAAAAGCACAAAAGACAGTTAAAATGGTAGTCTAACGATGTAAATCACTATTAATTTATTTTTAAACGCTTTCGATATTTCGATATTTTTTAAAAGAAGATACTTTGCTATATTTGGAAATAAGATGGTAAACTTAGTAAATATACAACTTACTTGGAACACCAACAAAAACAATCAATTTTTGTTGTTTAACTCCATTTCTATCAATGTTCTGCCGCCAGAAACCCTAACATTGAAAAGTCTTACCAAAAAATCAAGACCTTGTGAAATAACTAGAAAGCAATTTAATTTCCAACGTAATGTATTTAATTCATTTATTTATTCCTTGAATATGAAAAACACCTTAAAAGTGCATGCTATTCAAACTTCTTTCCAACAATTAATACCTAGTTAAGCCCATCAAATCATTCAACACTCACCAACCCTTATCACACAACACATACCTGAAATTTCTTTGTTTCAAATCACCTCCTTCATTCCTTCCTTCCTTAAGAAAAAAAAAATTATCGAAAACAAAATTTAAATCGTTGAATTTAATCAGGATCCATCCTTACAATACTCACTATAAGTACCTACCTAACTTAAAATTTTTCTGTGTGAACAAAACCTCACCAGAAACACGTCTCACTGACTCCATACTCCATTCAATCGGAATTCCATTTCTTTTTCTCTTTTTTTTTGTCTACGTCTATGTCTAACGTCTCCAGCTAAGCCAAACCAAACTTCCTGCTTGCTTCGGTGAACACTAGCTTGCATCATATCCCAGAAAAGCATTGTTATGGAATCATATTGCATAAAACTAAGTTCCACTCTAGAGTCGTACTCCAGAAATTCCCATATACTCGTACTCGTATCCACTCATATATCCTCGCTAACATAACCAATAATTTTCCACACAACCGTAAGAGACTTAACGCTTGGCTGCGATGCTATGCACTCCAGGAAATCGTGGAAACTTGAAATAATTCCTTCATTTTTCTGTTGCCAAATGCGAGTATGTAGGTGTGTATTTGTGAACATGAGTGTGTGTGTGTGTGCTTTGGAAAAACTTCCATGCGATGTCTGTGACTAAAGTTCCATTTAAGGTAGGATTACCGTCATAGACAAAGGAGCTTGAAGTTTAAGTATTTTCTTCAATTACAATCATACTACGGCACAGGGCTGACAACATCCTAAAAAGAGCCACATAGGCTCACACGCCATAACTTAATCTTCATGCCCTTCATCATGCATCTTATGCGATTTCGTCGGTCTTTACCTTTGGATTTAAAATGATGCCGGGAAAAGTTTTATCTTGATCTTTTCAACTTAAAGAAACTTAAACTTCAACTAGATGTTGAAGAATTCACATTAAATTCTTATATGATTTTTTTTTTTTTTGAGGAATGTCAGAGACTTTGATCTTATTTTTGACAAGAAAACAATTGCTGTGTTTTATTCACTGCTGCGTAGCTAGTTCAGCAAAATTTCGCTTTGCAAACAAAAACAATTTGATTGCTGGCGGAAAAGAAGCTGTGCTGGTAATTGTACCTATAAGGAATGTGTTTGAAGGTTTTATTCACTTTAATGCTGCACTAGCTATTCAGCAGTAAATAAAACACAAGTAATACTAAGTTTTACATTTCAACTAACAAAATATTAACTGCTTTTAAAGAACGCGATTCTTAAGGAAAAAAGCTTATTAGTCACATTACCAACATAAGTTGCGCTTTATTCACTGCTGCATAGCTAGTGCAGTATTCAAATGAAAAAAAAATCATTCCTTATATAATAAACAGCACAGCTGTCATTTTTTGCTAGCGTCTTTTTCGGTAGTTATCAAATGCAGTTAATAGTTAAAAAAACACAACTATATTTGATATAATTTATCATTATATACTGCTTTCAAATATAGTCGCCCTATAGTCACAAGAACGTATTTAACTAAATTTTTGACGATTTTTAACTCGGTTGACACTTTTCTGAAAATAGAGCATTCTATGTTATGGCAAAAAATTGTACTTCTAAGTGATATAGCTTAGGAGTTATCATTAGTTGAATTGACATTTCTCCTGAAAATTAGCAAATTTTGACTCACGTTTTTTTGGCACAAAGGTGACACTACGATTTAATACATAAACATTTTTTGTTCCTTAAATGACCAAATAAGTTCTTGTAACTTTTAAGCACTGAAATTGGCAGCACTGCTCACTTCATAACAAGCATACAAAATTTCACAACGAATGAAAGATTCTCTTAAGTGAAGACTTAGTCATCTTTATCATCTTCAACGGATTGAGTCGGGTTTAAAATTTAAGGAATTCACTAAGCTAGAGTTTTATTGTGAGGTTGTTAATTGTAGTCTATTAAAAATATTATTCGGGTAAACTTTGAACATTATTAGAAGTTGACGAAGAAATTACATGTATGCTTTTGATGTTCTAACAGTTAGTCAGTATTTTCTTAAGAATTTTTATTTCCAAGCCGTAAGTTATAACCATTTTTTCGAATAATGTATTTGCTACTTGGTTTGAGAATAAGTGTTTCAACATACATACATAGGTATTCGTAGTAACATCTAGATGCCGGTCGTTTAGAAAATCAGGAGGCATCTGACAACCATGTAGGATTAAACTTCAGAAAGGATGTAATAGTTAAATAGTTTCAGAATTCTCAAGTCTGGATAAAAAATTTATCAGATTTTTCTTTCTGGAGGAAGAAAAGGTTCTGATGAGAAAGAAGAAATCGAATAAAATTTCAATTTCGTTGGCTTTCATTTTTTGATTACTTCTGTAATCTGTCAACAGGTGGTATAAGTGTTCTAATTATTGGATTTGATAAGTAATTTGGTCGAAGATTAAGTCTATGAGCGTTAACACTCTGTTGCAATTCAAAACAAAACCAAAGATACTTAGAAGACCAGTAGAAGTTAATTACGGTCCAAGGATTTTAAATCTTTTTGAAATGAGACTTTTCTCCTCTCATGGTAAACCTTAAAAATTATTCTTTCACACATTTTTCTGTCATGTATAAATGATTAATTTTAATCATGTGTAAGTTTAAGCTGTCGAATAATATTTCGGGGTTGCTAACACATTTTCATACAAATGGCGGAAGACTGCAAAATATGGCATTTATCAATCAAATCAATTTTGTCAAATATTCATTTCAATTCGGTTCAACATCAAATTTTCTTCTTCAAGGATATACATTTCTGTATTTATTTACCTAAGCCCGTATACTCGACTTGTAGTTAATAGTTTCGCACAAAATGATGATATCTTTTTCGGAAAAAAAAATTAGAAGTTCTCTTTTCGAAAACTTGCAAAAAGAATCATAATAAGGATTACAATCTTCTTATGAGACTACCATTTAGAATTTATGACATCTTGATTGAACTTTACTTCAATGTGATCCGTTTTTTTTTTTTTTTTTTCATACCAACAAAATAATACAAAATTGCCAAAATGTATTCCATGTCCTGTCCAGTCCATCCACTGCCCATATAAGGGATGTTTGATATTAAAAAGGAATGTTTTCCTTTCCGATGTTATCTGTTTGCTGTTTTTCCGGAAATGGAGGGTCATTTCTATGATGACTTGTCACCATCATTGACCATAATATCATGTGACAGTGTGGCACAAGAAGTACAAGTAGGAGTACGAATACAAGTATTGTCAACTTAAGTAGTGGAGGCAAGTTCAGTTCCCTATTCAGTGTTCGTATCAGTGTGTATGTGTATTTATGTATGTCTACCCATTATCCTTAAGCTTTAGTTTGCCCAAGGGAAATTGTCATCGCACCTAAATTATATAAAATTCCCCAAGTTCTGGAAAAAATTCATAACTGAAGTGTGTGTTATGAATATTTTTTTTTTTTTGTTAAACGAAACACCCTCCCCCACACGCTACAAACACTTACAGTTTTTCATCTTTCGCTTTGTACATTTATTAGACCAACAAAAAATATTTTCTAAATTGCTTCAGATGAGACAAGATGACATATTTGTTCCATTATGCGGTCTAAGGTCGAAGAACCAAGCCAACACTAGGAGTAGAAACCTCTAAGGTTTCCAAGGATATTAGTGATGTAAGCACTCCCATTTTCTATGTTAGATAGGTCATTGCCTATGAAGAACACGTGACTCATAGAACCTACTTCCATGCCCTAGTCGTGCTTCGTTATACGATACTATATAAATGTACGTATGTGTAAGTATTCCCTAGATCAAGGTCCAACCCAAAATTTGAGATGAAAAACAGAATTAATTCCCATTACTAGGGTTTAAGTATTTAGTTCTCTTTGACAGGTTAAATAGAAGGTTCGACTGGGAATAGTAACCAGAAAAAAAAAAGCTGAGAGAAAATAAGAAACAGGAATAAATTGATTTTACCGAAAAGAAGGTTTTACTTTAATTGCAAAAAGAAAAAGGATACCTCTTCATGAATATACATAGGTCTTGCAGAAGGAGCAGAAGAGCAAAGGAACATATTAAAACGGGACGTAAATAAGATGAGTAGGGTTTCCTTTAAACAGGTGTTGTTCTTCAAAAAACCAGCAGGTATCTACTTAATGAGAAAATTTAATTAAAACTCTCTTACCTAATGGCGTCAATTTATCAAAATTAATTTTAAAATGAAAAAGAAAAAGAACAAACAAAAAAAATATATAAATAAATAAAGGAAGTGATAACAAAATCAAGTTTGAGATAGAAAAAAAAAAACAAAACAAATTGATTAAGTCCTTGTGGTTTAAGTGGAAAAATTACTTAATTTATGTTGGTGAAAAGTATCTACAATTTGGAAAAGTAAATGACTTTTCATGGTAAGAAAAAGCAGAAGCAATCCTACTACTGTTATAAATGTGAATATTTGGATGTATGGATTTTTGGTGCTTAATAATACAGGAACGGCTGAACGGATTTGGATGAAATCTTTCGCGGAGATGGATTGTAGTCTAGAATAGGCTAATTAAATGTAACTTTTTGTTTGTAAAACATAATGGACACTCATTTAAGTGCGAAATAGGTCCTAGTAATTTTGTCTAAATGATCTGAACAGGTGCTCTTCTTCTTTTTAAGATCCTGGCAACTCTGATCATTTTTCGTCTTATGGAAGATTTTTAAGAATGAAAACTTTAATGGCAGTCAGTACGGCTTTTGTAACAATTTCATAGTTTATCTTCGGAAGATTGAAATGAATTTTTGATAAAATTTTGTGGAAAGCAAGTTGAACACAATTGATATTTCCAAAGCCTTTGAAATTTAATTAAAAATTAGGCCATTTTTAATCATTAATTTCTTTTACATAAAGTTAGAAATGCATTGGTTGCTAAAATTATTGAAAATACATACTTAATAGATTTATTTCCAAAAAAAATATTCAAATAAGTTTTCCGCTTCGAATGTTGAAGTTTAACAACTGATGAAGATTTTTGGTGAAAACATTTTGGTTCACGACCCACGTATGAACTTCAAATTACATATTTTCAACTGCCAGCAAATTTTTAAATTTTTATATTATCTGAAAATCTGAAGAAAAGATTAAATTTAGAACTGCGTGACCAATTTTTTTAAAACTAAACTTGAAGTAACCTAAATTCAAAATTGTTGGCAGATTTAGCACGTTTAGATATCGAAAGATCCTTTAACTATCTTTAACCAGGTTGATATGCATAACATCTGATCATTTCGTTTCAATTTCCAAAAAATGTCAATTTTTATAAAGTGAATTTGAAAGGACTTAGGATTAAATAGCACAATAAATCGCAGAAATTCAACGAACGGAGCAAACTATTACTGTTTAAGTACTTATATAGCATAACATCTAAGATCTTCTTTATATTTTTGTACTGTGGAGTTCCTAAGGGTTCAATGCTGGTGCCTTTAATTTTAACATTCATGCATCAAACTATCCATATTTTGATTTACTTAGTAATGTTGATGTACATTTGTGTGAGACAAGTTTTTAATTAATTAAAATAACACATAGTAAAGAATTTAAAATTCTGTAAACATACATATTTAATCAAAATCAGTAAAAAGAAAATTGAAAATCGCCAATGTACAAAAAGACATAAAATCCTTTAATATACATTTCGGTTTAATGTATCCACCTAAAGCATCCAAAATTGATTGCTAACTTCATAAATTTTGTTTATCAAATCCTTTTATAACTTCCCCTTCGTCTACAATTCCCATCGTTTTTTTTTTATAAAATTTGATGGACGAAAATGTTGAATATTTTCTCCATTAAAAAATATTTACAAATGGCTGACTACCGAACCCCATCTTACAAAAAAGAAATTTATTTACATATATACAAAATCCTATCCCTTATCCAAAGGAAATAAAAAAAACTCAATTATAAGTTGTTGTTGATAAAATAATAAGGAAATTGACTTTTATTTCTGTGTCTTCAAAAGGAAATGTATTTATGTATTTTATTTCAGTCCCTCAACAAAAAAAAAAAAGAACCATAAAGTTAAAAAAGAAAAGTAGAATAATTTATAGCTATAAATTTTCATTCGATACAGACCAATAAAAATAAAACTTTGGGCATCTATAAATAAAAAATTTGGTTTGAAGACAACTTTTTTTGTACATACTTTTTTTTATTAAATTTCATCGATTTAGGAATTTGATTCCTCTAGGCACATTATGACCTTTTTCGTTTTTAACAAATAAAAAAAGTGTTTTCTTATGTTTGATTGTTTTGTTTGTTTATTGTTTTTTAACCCTTAACGTAAAATGATTTTTGAATTAAGTTGGTTTTTCAATTCGAAGCAAACTTTTTGTAAACGATTTCTTTTTCCTAATTTGCAATTTTTGAAAGAAAGACGAATTTCTTAATAAAATTAATCAATTCAATCAAACATTTTTTTATTGAATATGGGAGAAATCCTGAGAAGAATTTCTTCAAAAGAAATTAACCTTGACATGGGCAAGAAAATCAATGTCCTCAAATTACCACTTTAAATCGGGTTCTTCAAGTATTATAATCTTGTATTGCTTCAAGACTATAGGATAATAGCTTAATAGATATCCAAGAAAAAAATCTTTCCACGTCCTTGATACGGAAAGAATGATTAAAAAAAAGCATACAGGAACGCCCCAGTTTCTAAATCAAAGGATCTTCAAGTGACACAGAGTTACCCAAATGATGAATGTTCCCAATTGAATGCAGTTCTTTAAGAAGTCTTAATGAAATATTTTGTACGAAATAATTACGTTATGTTGTTTTTTTATAGATTTCGATTAATTCCGTTTTATAGATTTTCAAGAATACAAAAACTAAAGCGACGAAAATTGTATCAACCGGAGAATAATTATACAATTACGTATACGCCTAAGTGCACCACTACTAAATTGTCATTTAGAGAAAATAAAAGTAGTATTTTTGGATGAGAAATATCCTTTTTTGTTTAGGTAGAGTTAAATTTTTAAACGTGAACTTATGACAATCTAATTCAAAGATTTTTTGTGCCACACTCTTTGCCGGGTTCCCCCTTAGAAATTTTTGATCAGCAATGCTTTTTGTTCTAGAATAAGTTTTCTCACAAAAAATTACTTCTTAAATAAGCCCCTTCTCTACTACTACTCTTATACAGTAAATTTTAGAGTTGTAAGCCCCTAGTTGAGAAAGCTTAGAGGTGTTACCCTAAAATGTTTTTGCTAATTTTGTTAGACTTGCATCGGAATAGGTTTCAACAAAAAATTTAAAAAGTATTGAATTGAATTTAATTTTTTTCAAAATTAATTTGTTTTCGTATTATTTTGAATAAAGTGTCAACACTGAGACCGTTCTTTTGAGGACAAGGTTTACATGAAATTCAGCGAAGATATGACTTCGTCCCCAAACGGAACATTTCCCTACGATTATCTCGAGCGATGAGCGGAAGTACTTCGCGGCGTCAATTGTATGTATGTATCTCTGTGTATAGTGAAAAGCTCGTGCATATGAATGAGCCATTAGCAGAGTGTTTTAGATGTGAAACGAAGCGGTAAGGGGGACCAAACTGTGATGGGTGGGGCTAGATCCTTTATATGTATGTATGTTCTCGTGGTTATATTGTAGTAGCTGTTTTGTCAGCTATTTGAATCCTCCAGAGAGTAAGCCGTATATTTAAATTTAATTTCTCTTCAAACTGCCAGCGTGAGGATGTGGAAAAATGGAGTCTCCCAGTTGCTGACTCTTTGATAGTTTGATGTTCGAAAATTTTGCATTTCTCTATGCTTCCCGGATGTGAGCCGAGGAACTTCCGTTGTCCTAATGATGGCACGTTGTCGTTGCCATAGTCGTCGTCATCGTCATCGTTGAAGTCCTCTCGTTATCAATGTGGGTGTAAATATGTATGTATGTGTGGCGTGCGCATTATATACATTAAGGAAGCTTTACAACCAAAGCGAAATTATCTTTTGAGATATACATCAAAAGACCGATGAATGTTAATGCAATCAGCTTGAAATGAGCTGGCGCATATGGTGGCGTAGTCGAAGCGTCTTCTTATATTAGTTTCGTATTCAACATGGGGAACGATTGATTCAAGAGTATAGCGAAATACATATCAGCGATATAGATTTGTTTGAATAGTAGTCTGACGGAAGTTGTTATAACGGAGAAGGCGTCTTCTGCAGAACCTTTCAATAAATGTAATCTGTGGTGATAATGAGATTACCAACCATTGAATCTAGAAATTAATCGATTTGAGTATGATTTTCTATTCAAGGATATTACATGTATTTGATTGAAAGATATAATAAATCAGAAGACGTTATACAATTTGTCTCAAGTCGGAACACAATAGTTTTGATAACAATACACTGGATGATTTTGTTTCGTGTTAATAGTCTTAGTTCCACATATGGAAACATTTAATACCGTTTAGCTTACCGTTATAACTTTTAAGATAGCATTTAGGATGGTAATTCAGGTAATCAGCTAGAAACAACAACGGGCTTACGAAGTATAGAGAACGTACATTTTTACGAAATTTAAAAATATTTTTTTAGGCAAACTAATGATTTAAAAAAAATTGAAACATAATTTATCAACCAATAACGTATTCTTTGATGTTGATAGATATCTTTGTAGTAGTGTCAGAAACTTCCATTCTCAGAAATATTACCTTTTCAATTTTCAAATACTAAAATATGTAATTTTTTGAATGGTTTCTTGAGTAGTCTTTTGTTTAGCTAAAGCGAATTTTAAATATTTATTGACAAAATATGGGAAGTTTTCACAAGTATACTTTTCAAGACTGCACTAACAAAAAACGTTCTAATACCTCCACATTTATTGACTTAATTTAAGAAGTATTCCCTATAAAAGTGACCATACGCCTAAGTGCACCATATTATTCTATATCTTCATTATGCGCATATGTATGCCAAGTTTTTGTATCATGAACTGTGGTCTCTCCAAAGCCAGTGAATGACGCTGGATGCAATACATTGACACATTCTTTTATCAGAACAGGATTTGGTTTTGTGAAATAGTAATTCGACAAATTTTGTTTAAAAATATTATGATTACCCTTTATGATCTTTAGAACCGCATGCCAGTGTAAGGATAAGAAGAAAAGAAGAAGAAGGATATGAAAGAAGATTTCGAAAGAAGCTCGTAAAAATACATACATACATAACTGAAATTTCCTTAAAATAGACACAATTTCCCACTATAGAATAATTCTACGAATTTATTATGTTTCTTAATTTAATCAAGATATTTAACATGATTTTCTTTTAAATTGAATCATTAGAATTCCTTATTGGTATTTCTGTGAAATACAAAAAAAAAAAAAACACAATGCGTACTTACCACTTAATTCCCACCGGTGTCCAATTCTAATTTCAAACATAACATAAGAAACAAAAAAAAAATCTTCCAGAGATACCGCATTATCAGGACGAATAAAACAGAAAAGAAAAATAATGAAATCTTTCTCTCTATCGCCGGCCGCCACCACCGCCGCCGCTGTCATCGTCCTCGTGCGTCGGTTCTTGTCCCAAGATACCTCTTCTCATTTTCCATTTATTTTTATTAAATCCAAAGCGCACAGTGTGCTTTCAATTCAATTTGTCCGCATCCAGATTAACGGATATAAGCGCCACTAAACAAATTTAAATATCTTATAAGATACACTATAACTGTACATTTATTTATTTTTTTTATTTTTGTTTTTGTTCCTCCAACTGCCTTCCTTCTAAATTTTCTGCTCACTTTGCATAAGTTTCGCTAGAAAATAAAAAAAAACGAGAAAATCGAGAAAAATGAGGAAAAGCCTTTATTCTAGTACAATATCGTTGAAATTGAATTTTTCTTTCGTTGTTGAAAGTTTCACTCACTTTTGTACCTAATTTGAATTTTTTTTTCTTCTTTTCTTTTTTTTTCTTGTTCCTAACCTCATTTCAGAGTGCACAAACCATAACGGAGACGGATATAGACGCCGCTGCATAGACATCATAGAAGGCGAGTAAAAATTCCAATATAATCAACCCACCTTAAGAATACGGACATCCAGTATCCACCTTAACCATCAGCCAGACAACTTTGACGACGAGGACGACGTCGACTTTGAAGACGACAAGGACGACGTTAAAAACGACGGACGACTTTGTTTCCACAAAAGTAAAATAAAAATAAACTTTCAACTGCTTAACGTGCAACCGAGGAGAAGGTTTCTTTGTAAATTAAACAAGAAGACGAAGGAAAAAAAAAACAACACACCTCTTGAGTGTTTGTTTGTGTGCGTGGAAAAGTTTTCCGCAAGAAGTCCGTTCTGGGTTTCGGTTCTTTTGGGAATCCGAACCATAAAGTGTACTTAAGTGCAACACATTTCCATTATTTGTGTGTTGCCATAGAAATCGAGAAATGGGGACAATAATGCAGTTGGAACGTAAAAGTTAACTGAGCAGCCCAAACCTCCCGCAAGAAATCGAAAGAAGACTCCATCTAAAAAACTCAAAAAAAGTAAGAAGCAAGGAATACAATATCCAGAGTCTAAGAATACACGGTTGCCTTGGAATCTGCCCATCTGCCCGATGGGAATTTGATCCATTCGACCCTTTGGCCATTCAGAGAGTGAGAGAGAGAGAGAGAAGAAGAAGAAGCGGAAATCGTAGTGATACACCTTTCAGGATGGGCAAAGTATTATGTACCACATGCACCATGGAGACAACAAGCTGTCTTCTTGTCATTATTTGTATGGTCCTCGTGCACAGCACCGACCTCAGCCAATGTGCACCTTCAGAAATCAATTCCCCGAGCAACGACCATGTCACTGGCAACTATCCAACAGCAACAATATCACCGTCGACGATGGCGATGGCTATGACTATGACGACGACAAAGAAGATGAAGACGACGATGCCAATGCCGATGCCGATGACTTCAGCTTCAGCGTCATCTTCAGCATCAGCCAAATCCTGGTCTTCACAAAAACCATCCCGAAGTAAACACATAACAAAATCAACTCTGTATAAAAAAACTACCAAGGATAAGGGCGGCCGGGCCAAAGTACCATTTCTTTCCCCGACATTAGTCCCGACAGGTTATGATGTGAAAAAGGATATAAGCCATCATAAGGAAGTAGAAGCACCCAGGGCAACAACAACAAAAGCAGTTGCCACCACCATAGACACTGTTGTCGACAACGTCAATGGCCCGAAAGATTACACCAACAAAAAGCATACTAATACTTCCACCCTGCGGCACTTCGACTCCCTTTCCCTGCTGGGAGTTAGAGATGGAGTCGAAAGTATACTCTCTACAAATGCGAATGGTGACGAGGATTCTGGCAAGGATATTGACTTCATATCTGATTCGAGAACAACAAAAGCTGATGAGACTTATGCAACGACAGAAGGATATCACGCCAAAGCAGGAGTAGCAGCAGCAGGAGTAGTAGTAGCAGCAGCAGCAGCAGCATTATCCACCACAACAATGCCAACCAGCCGAGTGGAAAATCCCGTATCCAATATAGAAACCATTCCCTTGGGACACGTCAAGGAGGCGGAAAAATCGATAGCTTCCTCCGTCGTCGTCGCCGCCGCCGCATCAGTGACTTACACTCCATCAGTGCAGAGTAAGTCAATGCCGGTTAATGCATCGCTATCCTTTTCAAGTCCTTTGACGACTATGCTCCCACCGTCATCGTCACCACCAAAACTACCAGACGTTGGCCATGATGGTGTTAAAGTCACAAAAAAGAAACAGCTGTTTGATAAACATTTTATTGCTGCATCGAGTCCTTCGCCATCTGCATTACCGACACCGTCGCCCTCGCTTTTGCCTTCACCCTCAGGCTCAGGTTCGTTGCATGCTTCGATGAGAAAGGATAATCCATGGTCGTCGCTGATGTCAATGAATAAGCCAACGAAGAGTAATTTTGCTGGCAGTAGTGGCAAGAAATTAATGGAAGTCCCCAATGGATACTTGGGACCGATTATGATGAAAGAGAAAACATTTTCAGTTTCGCATCATCATGGCAAAAAGCCAAAGCCGTCTCTAGTCGAACAGAAGTTAAAAGATAAGAAGCTTGTTGAAATAATTGCTCCCACGGCCCTAATGGAACCGACAAGCAAGACGAAAAACTCGCAGCCTGATTTTGTTGCTATTGATATGACGACAACGGTGCTGATGCCAACTACAACTACAACAACAACAACAGCAGCAGCAACAACTACAACTACAACAGCTGCAACGACTATAGAGGGCTTGGGGACATCCACTGAAGTCCCAGCGCCAGCGGCAGGAAAAGGCAAGAAGAAGGAAATTGAGTCTGAAACTGCTACAACATATTTTTTGGTAGTCCCACAAGAAGGCAGCGCCAGCGGTGGGGCTTCATCAAAAGAAATAGCCAGTGAAACTGTACGACCTCCGGTCTATCCAGAAATGGAACCTCTGAATTCGGGGGAAATCGAAACTACACTGAGAGAAATCTATGCAGAAGTTATTAATGCAATGGAAGGAGGCTCCCGCGCAAAGGCCACTTCAACTGAAGTTGCTGTTACAGAGAATAAATCCAACCCTGCCACAACAAGCGTTTCTCCTGATCCACTAGACCTGGGAAGTTATCATGAATCAGGCTATCAAAACAAGCTTAGCGCTGATAGTGATCATCAGGAGCTATCGGAAAATGCAGAGACAAAGAGTGAAAATGTTGATTCTTCAACTGATACACCTTTATTCTCAATGGGAACGCCACTTACATTAAATATTTTCGATAAGAAGTATTTTCAAAACTCTGGAAAGGAGGTGTCTTTGATAGCACACACATTAACATCTGAAGAACCAACATCACCAATCGAGAAGTTGACTTCTTCCACGACAAATGTCGACGAGATAACCACAACAGAACCTGTTATTTTATCTACAGATAAGAAACTAACAGATTTAGCAGGGAATCAACAAAATTTACCAAAACCTGACCTGGTAATTTCCCAAGAGACTTCATCTTCTGAACCACCAAACACTGATCACAGTTCTTCAACGAAGACTGTTGATGAAAAACAAATAATCTCTTCTGAAACACCATCGATTTCGATCACCGAAAGGCTTAAGACTAAAGTCCCTTTTGTTTTAGAAAAGATCGATACTACTACTACTTTACCGATACATACAAGTACCGATGAACTGGTCGAAAAAGTTTATTCTACAGTTCCTGTCATTATATCTTCAACTAAAGAATCAAAACCAGTTGTTACAGATGAAGTTACAGTCAGCGGCCTAAGTTTCATTGAATATTCTTCTCCGTCTACAACTCAAAGCTCTGTTCCATCACCAAAATCATTGATACCAGTTCAAAATGAAGAACCAACTAACAGAAATATTGCTGAAGACATTTCGTCAACCACAACTCAAAGTTCCATGGCATATTCAAAAGTCGATACTACTCACTCGGATGACAGAAGTCGCTTGACCACTACTTCTAAAAGTATCAGTGAGAACGTTTTTACACAAGAAATCAGAAATCATCTGCCTACTGAATTGAGTTCTCAAGCAATGTCTTCGTTCAGTAGTGCTTCTATGACCAAGACTGCAAACCAGGCAGCTGATACCATTCGTATTTCCACACCTGAATCTTCAAGAAACGAAGATCACACTGAAGATAAAACCACTCCAAAGAACCTACCACTTTCCACAACCATAGGCTACCACACTTCAAAACCCACGGACTTCTCCTCATTTACAACCCAGGACTCATCCACCATCACCCCGTCAATAGCTCCTACCCCAAGATATCATCTCGAGATAAACTCAACTTCAGTTCCACGGGCCACACAAAATAGTGAACCTGCAGAGTCGAAGATCTCCGACATCCAAATTGAAGTCTACGACTCTACGCTAGAACCAATTGTTTCTGCCACAAATTTCAAGCACAGTACCGATGTTTCCAGTTCAACAAAACACTCTAACAAAGATCATCATCAGGAAAGATTTACGCAATATGTGGTCGATAGATCGTCTGACTTTGCCACCCAAGAGTCCAGTGCGGTGGCAAGGACTCCTGGTAAGCCCGAACCAGCAGCAATTGAGATACACATCAATGTCTCCGAAGGTTTTGGCAACGAGAGTGAAGACTTGGAGTTCCTCTATCGTCAATCGGACTTTCGGAAATTTCCCTCAAAGAAGCCCCCGAATTCCTTGAAACCCTTCGATGTGGCCCCACAAAATGAGACAAGCAACGAGGCAGCCGAAGAGATTGTCGTAGAAATCATCGATGGCAACTCTAACAGTACCGAGAATTCGGCCAGCCGAGAGAATCTCAATGTAAATCCCGTCTTTACATTCCGATCAGATGATGACTCCCAAGTGGAACTCAAAAATGTCAAGTACTATCCCGAGGACAGACCACCAAAAGATGGCCCCAAGTCCACTGATGACTTCTTTGTCCCCCATGTCGGTCAACAGCCATCCAGTGCCAATAAGCCCCTGATGGACAGGGACTCGGATACGATATTCTACATTTCCAATACCGAAGTGAAGGTGGGTGAGTCCCTCCCCACAACCAATACCTACGACACTCAAATGAAGAAATCCCGCCTCGAGAGCCAGTTCTTTCCGGCCAACTACGAGGAGCACAAGAAGGCGGCTCCGCAGAGGTACGAGGAGGACATCATTTTGTCACCGCCAAAGAATGGCCCATTAAAGGTAATTCGAAGACCCTTGGACATTAGTTATGTTGGAGAGTCCATTATGGAAGTCGAACAAGTTACAGTGACTACAACCGTCCCCCCATCACCTGTACCCGGGTCGACACCCGATGTTATCATAGAGCCAGCAATCCTGCCCGAGATGGCTATAGGAGTGCCTGTAATTGGTGAGTTGCCTCCACAAATCGAGCTGAAGGAAATCGATTATATGCCAAATTTCGATGGCAACAAGGAGGAATCCTCGATTCAGTATGGCGGAGATCTCATCGATGAGGGTGGTGCTATGGGAGTGGGATTTGACATGGATTCTTATCCTCTTGGAAATCTGGGAATGGGAAACAAGAACGCTGCTGCTGATGCTGATGCTGCTGCTATTTCATCTCAAATGCTTTTCAATCATCGAGTGAATCATTTGCAGAAGGATGTCCTCTCAGCGGATCTGGGTGGCTCCTCGGAAACCGCCGATGGTAACGACTTACTTCGGCAGACCAATGATTCCGTAAACGGGACGGCTGTGGGTGAGAAAATGGGCAATGCCACCGCTTACTCTGTCATGGAGGACCGAACAGCTTTGAATGACATTATGCGTAAGTATCTCAGTCCTGAACAGTTCATTTAGCTTAAGGACTCATTAAACTTACTTATGTATACTTTGTTTGCTTGTGTACTCCACAGATTTCTTCACCTTGCGCACCCTGGTGTTCATCGGGCTTTACACGCTGATACCGCTTGTCCTGGGAATCCTCCTGATTTATATTTGGCGGTAAGTACGGATATCAAATTGCTTTGCTTTATTGTGGTTGGGATATGGAACGCGCCCCTTGGCCCATAAAATACCCTCAAAATGGCCGATTTTAATAAAGAAATATAATTTTGATAGCGTTAATTATTATTATCGAAATGGAACTCTCCCTGGGATTAGGGTTTTCAAACCAGGATAACCAGGAGTAGCCGGATGAAATAATACCCGACATATTGTTTTCCAAATCTAAAGGTCGAGGCTTATGCGAAAACGAAAAGGGACCCTTTTCAGTGACAATTATCCATCGACTCTGATGTTGTGAAAAGGGATTTGATCTTCTATTTAAATTTAAGGATTTCCATGAGCAAATGAAGGGGGTCATGTAGCAGCACATGTCGGTACATAGTTGAGAGGGTATGGATGGACTTTTAAATAGAGAAATATCACATTTCACATTTCGAACAAAATATGCAAAGTTCCCAAAGGGATTATAACGTCCTCTTTGATCTTTCTTATTACGTTTGGGATACTCTTTTTGGGGGTTCAATATATGGAATTAGAATTAAGGTTTCAATTGACATTTTGTATTTTGGTTGAGTTAATAAATGATTCAACATGATTATGGAATATATATTTTGGTATACATATGGATGATGGGATATACGTCATAGTGACGGCTTACTAAGCCTGTGATGTAGAAACTCCTGGGAGGGGAATGGTTTTTTTAATAACCAATAAATTTAAAAAGACCATTTCACTCCTGTTACTGTCATTAAAGATTCTCGATTTTCAGCTCAAGTCATCGATACTAGGTTTGAAGAGTTTAATATATTTTTTTGAACACACATTGTTTTCTTACATTTTTTTTCTTATTCGCACATAAATGAACGAGTAGACGAAGTAGAGACATTACACCAAAAGCAGCTGTCAGGTGATACAACACAAAACACAGTACAGTATGGAGGGATGGAGGTACAGGAAATAGAAAGAGGTGCAGCACCATTATACCGCTTTTTGTTTTTAAATACTGCATTAAAATGAGGCAGCTTACTTAAAGTTGGTTTTAAAATTAACATTTATTTCTTTCTTCAAGTCTTAATTAGGTGAGTTCATTAAGGATAATGACATTGTTTATTTCAAGGTGTTGAAACTCTCACACTTGTCCTTGAGGGTTCTGATTCTTTAAATGTCACAAAGAAAACATGATGCAATGGTTTGGATAGTAATCAGATGAATAGCATAGCCTTCGACTTAATGACAAACGGTTCAGTTGTCAAGTTCTTTATCAAAAGTGAAGTTTATCCTTTTAGAAATCATAAACATTGCCCTTTTAATTAATATATATTTGAATGTATATTTTTTTTGACTTTTGTCAGTCATTTCATTAATCAATACCTCTAATTTTAAAACACATAATCAATAGTCACATTGTTAAGTCTTGTGTAAGCTACGAACATGCATAATTAATTTCCGTAATGGATTTTCCTGCTCCGAGTATTTTGGCTTAAATTAGTCAACAATATCTGATGCCAAACATACATTATTACTTTCATTAAAATATTTGTCTTGTCTTATAAATTAGGCTTCATTAAATCAAAGCATTATATCAATTTTCTTAATTGAACCTTTATTATCATCGATTTTTGTTTCGTTTTTTTTATTTCTTTTTTTTGCAATTTTATTTAATCT
This sequence comes from Scaeva pyrastri, assembly GCA_905146935.1. Classification (NCBI taxonomy): domain Eukaryota; kingdom Metazoa; phylum Arthropoda; class Insecta; order Diptera; family Syrphidae; genus Scaeva; species Scaeva pyrastri. The sequence goes on along the minus strand of LR989929.1, from coordinate 4,517,143 downwards.
CTTCGTCAAAATTTTTCCTATTTCTTGAGCTCAAGAAGACTCAATACCAATTTTTCCCATCATTAATTATAACCATCAAAACTTTCTGAGAAATCCTGAACTTCTATTTACCCATCAGTTCCTTAAAAGTTTAGCAAAAGAAAAAAAAAATGACCACTCATTTTTCATATTAAGTATCCAGATCACGTTTCAAAGTCATAAATCAGGGATTGATTTGTCCAAAAAAAAAAAATTCCAAAATGAAAAAAATAAAATTAAATTAAAACTGACCTTAAAAGAAAATCGTCTTAAAGAAGGTCACAAAAAGCTTTAAACAAAAACCGTCACATCAAGGACAACACCATCGCACCATCATGACTTCGTGACTATTTAAAACAAATTAAAATCTTTCAAACCACAGCCAGCACGGACGATATAAAAAGGATGTGAAAGGATTCGAGGTTTTCCATCTCGCGATTTTCGAAAACCCACGCAATTACATGAGCGTCGTCGTCCTGGTGCGTGTGTTCAAGCGTGCGGGTGTGCCTGTCTATAGGTTTAGTCGTATTTTATGAAATGTGTTCTTGCGTCAAAATCATTTTAAATTTTTTCCACCGAAGTACGACGGACGTCTATATCAAGCATCACACAGAAAGGAAAAGGAAAACTAAAAAATAAAAGGAAACTTGGAATATTATTATCCTTGAAACTAAATTTAGAACGAAACGATTAATGTGACCTCGTTTTGAGAGAATTTATAACGGAACTGGAAATATCAAATTTCAAGGAAACGGTTACGGATAATGTCGGTCGTTGGTGTGTTGGTGTATTGGTGTTGGTGGCAGGCACTCCCCAGTCAGTCCGACGACGCGAGCAACGAAGACTACGGTCGTAAGGATTTAACTTCGCCTTATGACATTTACATTTTGCTACCCCCCTCATTTCTAGCAGGATGCGGATGTCGACACTCGTATATATATTTTTATCGTCCGCCGAAGTCCGACGCGTGAAGGAATTTCCTTTTAAAGGAGGTCACACCTTTTAAGCTTTAGTCTCAAACCAGAAAGTTTCAACAAAACTGGAATATACAATCTATTTAAATATTTACCATCTGTTGTAAGGCATGGTCCTATACCCTTACTCTCTTCGGGGTTAAGAAGTTTTTTGTTTGAAAAGAGGGACCATTCTCCATATACATATACATATACCGGGATGAAGCAATTTTTGATCGACCAGATTTAGAAATTTCAAAAAACAAAAATAAAAGGAACATTGCAACATGGAACGAGGCATCAATTAAAAATACATTTGCCTGCCTTAAGCTTGTTTGACTTGACTCAACTTTTCTTTTCTTTATTTTAATTCAACACGTTTCGGATATGCGAGTAGTCTTGTAGTCCTGTTTGCTGATGTAAAAGTCCTTTCCACTTAAGGAAACTTTTACAAAGTTCAGTACCAGTATACACTTCGTATTCGGAACGCGCACGTGACAAGATATTAGAATTGCAGAAGAGCAACAAGGATTAAAGGTATATCTACGCTCTACGCTCTACTTGGGTGTATAAAGTTAACTGAAGAAACTTTTAACGTTATGCCCGTGTGCCGGAACTTAAGGGCCATATCCTGCAAGGTTTTGTTTAAAGGTTTTTGTCGTCAAAAGATATGCGGCAAATCCTGAAGGACACAAACAACATAAACTGTCATTGGAATACCTTTATAGAGTGGGGATGAAAATTATAGGAGGACATTTTATTCAATTAAATGTTCTGGAAAGTATACCTAACCTAGAATAGGTTTACCTTCTTGCTGATAATACACAAGACACAACTCAACTCCACCTCACCTAACAGGATTCCCGCCAAAAAGAAGATTCTATATTATACTTTTCGTTGTTGTATGTTCAATGTTCATACACTCAAGGACATGACGACGACGACGTGTCATTTAATCTTGTATCTGTACATATACTCGTGTTTAGTATATACGTCACATAATTGATATCACCACAACACCGTAAGGGTTGCTTGGAAAGTTCTTTCTTTCTTTCCTTTTTTTTTCCTCACAAGAAGTCTCATCCTTCAATCTTTACACGGTTCGTCCTTGTTTATGTTTAGTGCTCACTAATTAGGGTAATGGGTATCTTGAACTTAATCTTTGATGTAAATTTTGCAACTGGGACATTTTTGGTGAGAGCAGGTTCAGTGCGGTGGGTTGGTTAATTATGAGATTTCATGTCACCGACGAGTTTGACAAGTTCTCAAGAGCATTGACAGTGTATATTTTGTTAAAAAAAAAATGTAAGCAGTATAATAATAATGGTTTATGGAACGACTTAATATCCACTAAATCAAATTTTAAGAAACGGGTAGTAGTAAAACGGTGGAAAGGCTACAGGAACATTAAAATAGAGTCTAATAAGTATTCAATGTTCGCTGATGGGGATTTTGGGATAGGTTCATCATATGCGGGAAATTATGAAGCCCTTAGAAATTAAGCCCTTTATTAATTTACAATACTAACATTAACATGTTTCCATGTGATTTATGTAATTTGAAGACACTGTTGTGGTGTGATACCTTCCATGATGCTTTTCCAAACGATACTCAACAAAAATGATAAAGCAGTTTGACAAGAGTCAGGAATCATCTGTCAAAAGAAGCGTATTGAAAATCAAACCTCACAATGAATCACCCGATATTACAAACCTAAAATCTCATGTCACTAAACTGAAATAATAGAATACCTACAACTATTTTTTCATCACTTAAATTTTATTTATTTTACCAACAAATCTTTTAGATTTTTCCCACAAACTTAAACTGTGGCAAAAAAAATACCTACAAGTGTCATTAACCAAACCAACTGAGAAACGTGATTTAAGGATCTACTTTTGTTTCTGAATTCACTTGCCATCCCCCCGTTTGAACTTAAATAAAACAGTTTTTACTTGATGTAGGTGTATATGTATACAACCATAATTTTCCACAAGACAAAGACCATCAACATAATTAGAGATTTACATTTGTCAGTGTCTAGCCTGACATTCTTTGTCATTAGTTTTCCAAGGCTTACAACTAGAAGTACTTTGACAGCTTTAAGAGCGTGCTAGTAGAGGACAACACAACAGTGGAATAGGATGTTTAGTTTTTTTTTTTAGAAGCCCCAGGGAAATTTTACTAAAAAATGCTTAAGCTAATTTTAAAAAGTACTTACCTTCAAAGAAACTCTTTTTTTTTATCTGTGTTTAAATTTTTAACATGAAGATGAAAAGGTTGTTTTTCATAACAATTCACTTGCAGACAGCAGAACAAAAGTTATAATGAACAGTATCAACCATCAAACATTAATGAATCATCAAAATTGAAATGGATGTTAGATATAGCATCATTCGAGAGCTTTTTCCATCTTATTCATGAGAATAAACCGTGAAAAACAATTGGTTGTGTTATTTTTAGATAAATTAAAAAATGTTAATTTTATTCTAAGCCAAAGGCACATTGCTGTCTATTGGAATTAATTATTATTTAATCCTTAAGATTTGTATTAAAACTTTACCTAAAAGTCGAACCATCTGCCCCACTGTGTTCTTCCATCGAATCGCTCTTGGTTTTGGATTCTACATATTTCACCCCTAATAAATAAAAGCATTCTCATAAATTCTAATGAAAATCCTTGCCGTCCACACCACCAGAAATAATAATTCAGCAAATCTATACCCAACATAGATTTATAGCCCTACAAAAATATTTTAAGACTATTTGCCCGAGGAGAAGAAAGGAATTTTAATCAGAAACTAGTCACTATAATTATAAGGTGATGAAAATATTCGAGTTTTTGAGATTTTGGGGGTATAATAAAATTGTACATCAATCTTTAAATATAAATAATTTTAAGGCATCTCATGAGAATCATATTATGCATAATTTTAGAAGGAGCTAAGTTATGAAAATTGTTGTAAAATGTGGACAGAAAGAGATAAGTAATAATTCCTAATTAAGTAACGGTAAACTTATAAGAAACACCGTCAAATGCTTTGACAAGCAGGGTCTCCTAAGACATCTATACACTTCCATTTTTATAATAGTAACAAGAGTTAAGTCCATTTTAAAAAATAACAAAATAAGACTCAAGACTCAACTATTTTTATCAGCTAAGTCTTAGAAGCTTTTTGGAACAGAATAAGGCTTAAGTTCACCATGGTTGACTAATCTTAGCTACTAAAATATTTTAAAGTTGAACATTGCCAGTATACTCCTTCATATTTGCTTAGTTATATAATACATTGAGTAACAGTAGTAACAAATATTTTTTAAAAGTAGTGGACCCAATATAGATCCCTGAGGAACTCCATTCAATATATTTTTAAACTATGTAGAGTTTTTACTAAAGGACACTGATTTCTTCCTTCGAGTTTGTTTTAAATAAGTCGAATTTTCAGTAAAATTGGAAATTTTGGATTTAACGAAATAAGAGCTGTCCAAAATTCAGTTATGTTCAGATACTTTTACAAACGTAGATGAACAACTGGTGACTTTATCCACGTGAATAAATTTTGCGGACTTACATATGTATGTGTAGATACTCTAAGGAAAAACATGATATGAATATGTGACAGAATAATTTTGAAAAATGGTGGCAGGATTTCATTTAACTATTCTCGTTTTCGTTTACCCAACTTTTCTGGCTAGTGTATGTAATTATTTTTGATTTGATTGATTTTACTAAACCCAACTGACAGTTATCCAATTATGAAAGGGAAACTATGAAGATACTGTCACGTCCGAAAGCCCGATTCTTTTTGAAAAGCAAAACATAATCAAAATGAGGCCAACTACAGTCAAGCCAATTTGCATGAAATTATTTTAAAAACCTTTGATGCAGTCTATGAACTGAAATAAAACCAAAAATAAAAAAAAATATTAAACTAAAAAAGTATGGATTATCTCTGATTAGTAGAAAATTCAATTCCCGTCACAGAATTCGCGATAGTATTCACAGATACAAGCACCGGTACAAACCTATACAAAAAGGGAAGTCAAATAGCAGCAACTATATTGCCCTCTTATCCTGTCAACCTTTTTGGTCCTATCGTTTTTCTCAATTATTATTTTTTGTGGTTTTCTACAGTTATCTGTATAATGTACGAGTATTTTACAAACGGAACTATAGTGAGGAGATATTCTACCGCCTCACATCCCCAGGTCGCAAATCTTTTGGTATTATACTCCTACACACACATACCTACCATTGCCAAAGCTGCCATTTATGGTTAATACAAAAAAAAAAAATAAATTGCACACCAAAAATGTCGAGAGAGAGAAAGAGGATTCAATTTCGAAATGGCGTCGTGTGTCGGTCGTCGCGTTCGCTGCAAGGTTTGCTAACCAATTTCCGGTGCTCGTACTCGTATTGCGATTGTGGTATCTCAGCTCTCAAACTCAAATCTAGGTGAAGTGAATGATGGGGGGGGGAGAAGGTTAAACTCTTCTCGCGAGCAGATAGCGCATCACAAGGATAGAGCGGACCAAACGAAACCAAACCAATATCATTTAATTAAAACTTGAGGTAGCTTCCCTGGAAAGCATCATCACAGACACCGCACCGCATTTTACTTCGACCAACCACCAATGATCGTCCGGATGGGAAGCAATTAAAAATTCACTTCATGGATATGAAATTAAATTTCCCATTCAAGGATGTGTCATTTGGGGTTTTGTGGGTTTCCTTAGTCACCGTGTGTCCTCATCCTCATCCTCATTCTCGTCCTTCGTTTCATTCGTTTTGTCCGCTTCCCGCGCTCCATATCCCGTGTCGTGTTTCCAATGGCCAATTAGTTTGTGGCACTTTCTATCTTTTAGTTTCATGTCACGTATTACATTTACATTAACCTTTGGTCTTTTTCGTGTGTTTTTTTTTCTCTGGTTTTTAGGGACTATAACCGGAAGTACAAAAGGAACCCGTTCAATGCGATGGGTCGCAACAGCAGCACCGATCCCTTGGATGCCGAAAAAGGAAACGGCGGCGGTGATGGAGATGCGGATGGAGCCGAGACTCCTGAAGAGGTGAGTACCTAGAGTATATAATAGTTGTTAAGGCCAATATTTATGTTACATACACACATATATGTATATACTATTCACCCACCCACGGAAAATAAACTCGTACTCGTTTACAAATCCACCTGATTTCCAACAGAGAGATAAGGTTTAAGGATTTTTTATTTGCCGTTTGGTGCCTGGTGACTGGTGCCTGGTGCATTTCCAAGAAAAAGGTACCTACCTCTATAAATTCCGATTAAGCCAAGAAATAAAATTGTATTTCTTTTTTATATTACGGTATTTATAAAGGATCTTAATTTCGGTGTAAAAAGGTCAATTTAGTGGTTTTCGGGTGGCCATTTTCATTTTCATTTTCAGTCTTGTTTAGTGGCATAATGTCCAAATACCGAGAAATCCTTTTAAGAGGACAAAAAAGTGACGCATTTTTCGGTTGCCCGTTTTATACCGGCCGGAGGTGGTGATGCTGTGATAAAGTTAATAAACTAACAACACAAATACATAGCTAAGCCAAAGGTAAAGTTTATTTAGCTTTCACAAAGACAAAGGCAACGACACGTCGTTCCTCGTCGTCATCGTCTTCGGTTGTATAAGTTCAAATGGCAGAGTTAAGATTATGTCCTTTGATTTGTGAGTTTTTTACGTTTGCCAAAACGACTGCCACTACACCTCCGCCGCCGGACATTTGATCTAAATCTCTTTAGTTCTGTTTGTTCTTTTTTTTTCTCTCAAGGAAATTGAATTGGTTAGAAGCAAAAAAAACACAAAAAAAAAAACAAGAAATGTGGAGAAGACAGTGAGATGCTTTCCAAGAATAAATCAAATTACCTATTCCAATTTATATTATAGCAAAAGCGAAGGTAGATGCCTTTGTGCCAATTTCAATATCAAAGGGTTTTGATAATGAGATGATGATTAATGAAATTGGAAAACGGTACGGTTGCCGCAAAGGCTGATTTCCCAGTAACCATAAAATGACAAACATTTTAAGAAGGTGGATTTTATTGTTTTTGAGAATTTCAATCATTTTAATTTAGTTTAGTCAAGGAGACATATTAAACGGTCCACCTTTTCAATCAAGATTTTTTTTAGGAAATATTAAAAATGGCACTTTTACTGTAATTTGTCAAACATCATCATCATCATGTGCTCGACAACCGGGATTCGGTCCTGGCTTCGTTTAACAAGTATCTCCTTTTACCCCGATCGTGAGCCATCCAGTTGCGCACCCCAAGGATTCAGGCGTCCTGGTCTACGCTATCTCTCCAGCGTAATGTGTAAAAATGTCAATTTAGAGGTTTTGCTGTCTTCCACCATAAAATGTACAACAAATAACTTTTCGAGCTGGTTCTGAGTCCACCGGAGTCTATACCGAGCTTAATTTTTATCACGATATCTGCTTCGAGGTAGATTTTCATGATTGTAGCGTTACTAGATTCGTCCTTCCTCATATTTGGGGCCAACGATCTTCCTTTATCCTTTCTTCTCAAACGCTCCTAAGAGGTCGGAATCCCTTGCTTAACATAGCATAGTTAATAAATCGGTCTTAATTTTTCGATTGAAGATTTGATAGAACTAATATGCTTGGTTGTTTGAATTTGAGTTTGAGTGATGCAATTATTTTTTTATGCTGTTTTGGATAAGTGGTCTGTCTCCTTCTGATGCTTACAAACCTCGACCTAACACATTTTATAAAATTAAATTTGGTGGCGATAAGGCTCGTGAAGAACCAGGGACTAGTGACTTACAACTCTTAACCATTCCTGTTTCGAGTATAATGACAGAAATTGAGGAGCATACAGTTTTTAAGCCGAATCCGAACGGTGACCAGAATATTATTATATCCCCGTCAAAATTTCAAGATCATGGATCAAGTACACTCAGAAATCATCAAATGAAAAATTATAAGAGCATTTAAATACACAAAATCACAGTTATCTAAAGTCTTACATTTTTTATGAATATTCTACTGAGCTGTCAGACAAATGCAGAAATTCAAAAACTAACAGTTAAAAAAGCAAGCACCCGCGACTGCAAAATTTTGTGAAGCAAGTGCGCAGAAAAGGTTTATTATCATCTGTCAAAATATATTTTTTCCAATTCCACAGGCTTGATGACATTTTTACTGAAAACAACGAACTTTGTTCTGAAAAATCAAAATTTCTAGTTTAAATTATTTTCTTACTTACTCTGAAATAGGAGTGGTAATGATTTACTGTTCACATAGATGAAATTAAAAAATGTTCAACCCAAATTGATACAAAGTACCAAATATTTTTATTAAAAAATAAAAATCATAAAGTTTGACTTTTAATAGAAAATAGAAAATCATAATTATAGTTTCGAAAAATCATAATTTTTTTTTATCAGTTATTCAAAGGATAATGTTGAGACCAAACCAGCGTTTAGTGTTGTTTTCGAAATAATTCCATGAAATTAATTACAAATTTAACTAAACTACAAACTAATTAAGGAATCCATGAGACACCCTATTCTTACCATACACATCAACACTCAGTAATGACCTTTGTAAGAAAAAAGTAATTTCTGCAATCCAAGAGCAAGTTTGTACAATGCATTCGGGTCCTTTTCAATACCAAATAAATTAAAGGACCAGTGCTTGAATTTGAAAATATGTACAAAGTTTTGTACTCAGCATGAAACAAAATAAGCGAAGTAGCATGGAAGGTTTTTTGTGCGTTTCCTTTCTTTCGTTTTCGTTTTTGTTTTTGGTTTCGTTTTTTTCTTTAATTCTCAAACTTTACAAATTTACTATTCACATTTTATGAATACAATTTCAACTTGGCGAAGTTGATTAAAAACTTTAATTAAAACTTGTAGACATTTCTACAAAACAAAAATCACTTTTTTGAGTGATCGCTTTTTGTGCTTGCAGTTTTGTTCCCGTTCCATACTAAGTAGGTATAGGGAAGGTACGTTGCCGTTGTCGTTGCTTTGGACGGTACCGAGTATGACAAAAAGTTGTACTTCGTTTCGTTGAGCTGTTAAACACTCAGTATTCTACATAATGTTATTTGAAAGCTGATTTCATTGGCGTTTTTTTTGTTTTGCTTCGCTTTTATTCTTTGCATGAACTTAGGTCCTCACAATTTTTCCTGTATATTGTTCGTGTAAATTTTTTCCTTGCATTTTTTCAGGGAATTAATTTAGTGCAAAGTCCTGTTTTTCTGGTTTCTATGGAAACGAGATGCTCGCTGTACAAAGGACAATCTGTCGGGAAACTTAATTAACATTTGCAATAAGTTTTCTGACGAGCTTTGTAAGCATTGCACATGCACAGAGAAAGAGAGAGTGAGAGAGAGGGTTTGTATTTTCCCAAATCGGATTACGTTCACCGTTAGTTCGTCTACTTCAAAATGGAGGCACACCCCATCATGCTAGAGTGTTACAGGAAATGGATGCAAGAGACACAAAAGGATTTTAATTACCACTTCTGTTTGGGCTTGTATTCTTCTAATGGCACGTTTAGACGCCTAGTCTGTCAGGACTATTGGCCTGGTCGTTTAAAAGTCTTCTGTGGCCGATCATCCAACTTAATACACCACTACCTCCTTGCAGGACTCCTCGCAACCTCGCAAGGACAGCACCAACATTAGCTGTAAAACTTCGTCCGTACTTAGTAGACTTGTATGTGCCTGTGCGCCTTTTGGTGTTTCTATATTGTTTTTAAATTAAATGTGTGCCAGAGTGCAAACGGCCACTTAAAGGATTAGCTAAACCTTCAAATGCAATTAAATGCTTATTCGTATTTGCTTTCGAATAGAGAGCATGCAACACATTTACACTTATCGCTTTGATAAACATCCTTTTTTATTGAAATCCAGAACAGGTCATTAAAATTTGCAGCTCTGGTTTTAGCCGGAATTGCATATGTATACATCGTATACTTGTTGTCTCATTAGACGAAAGGATTTGCTTTGCAGCTGAGTAGCTGTTGTGTTGTTTGCATTTTATGCCAACATCCGGACAAATTTGTCCTGGTCCATTAGATGTGACACATGCATATAGTATCTATCCTTTATATATGTATGTAGTGCAAGAGAGAATCCATATACACGACCTTTCGTTGGGCGTTGGGCGCCATTTCTATAAGGAGAAAAAGCAGTTCGAGAATTATATCATTTTAAATGACATACAAAATTTATTGCTTCGAACGAACATTACTGGCAAATGTCCTTGCAGGCAATAACATAAATTTAACGTCCCCGTAAATTTCACGGCAAAAGAATAAGGAGACCCGCTACCGCTGGGCAAGGTTTGGGAGGAAGGATATTTTTTTTTCTTCTTTTTTTTTTTTGTTGTAAATAAAAATGTAAAATTTATTCCTGGTTCAGTGTTTGACAGTGTGAATTGATTTTTTTTCCGCTCGCGATATGTGGCGCTGTATGAGTTTAAACGATAAAAAAGGTGGTTTTATACGTTACACACATACGTACATATATTATAGAATGTAGTGTTTTTTTTTTTTGAAACGTGCCTCAATTATTTTATATCAATCTACAAACATATGGATTTATATGGCTTTGGTTGCTTCGTTTGCATATTTTTATACGTAGTCGTTTAGATGGAAAAATTGATTTTTGATATTCATTTATTTCGTGTTGAAGATTTTATCATATGGTGGAGCAATTTAAATATTTTCAGTAACCAAGCTATTAATTATTATATTTGACATGTGGTTAGGAATTAATGAATAAATAAGCTTTGTTTGAATACAATTATTTAAGTATAAAGAGACTTCGAGTATAAATTCAGGGGGATTTTGATATCAAATGAACACACAAATTAAAAAAAAATGATTTGATCTCCAGTTTACTTGTTTTCAATACCAGAAAATTAAGTATTTTAAATGGATTAAGAAATGTGAAAAAAGTCATACATCTTATCCTCGAAAGGAACACTTGATGAAATAAAGGACGACTCACCATTCATAAAAAAGAAACAACCAAAGAAACTTTTTGACATTTGAATTATGTCAAATGTTGAAATGTGATTTTAAAGTTGGTACATAAAAAACTCCACTTTTTTTTAAAAATCTTCCTTAAAAATTTTAACAATTTAAAATTTCAACACCTTCTCAATCCTTACTCCATTGGCTTCTTGTTGAACGTTTAAAAATTTATCGGTCAATTTTTTTAAGATACCTTCTAGATTGGTACCTAATAAATAAGTTTTTCAAATCTACTTCAGTCAATTTTATATTTCTCACCGCTCTACCTGAATATCACGTTCGAAGTAAAGAACCTACCTACTTCTCAACTTATTACTACGATCATAAACATCGTAGAAACAAAATGAGCAACTTTTCAGACCGTTTTTTTTTTTACTGAAATTATGATAAACTTTCCAATTATCCCCGGGCAAATCGTTACTTCTATGTTAAAGTATCTAATAACTAACAACTTAAACCTGAACACGCACAAAACGGTCTGTTACTGTTACCCTGGATAAAGCAACAACAACAACAACAAAGTACAAAAAAAAATACAAAATAGGAAAAACTAAGTAAAACATAATAATAATAACCTGATAGAATACAAAAACAAAACACAAAATACAAAATGAAAACATAAACGCCTTGACACACACAAACATACACAACAACAGCCATCAGGATGTTTTACAGGACGATGCGATATGGCAGGATTTCTTTTCTTGTTGTTTTTCTGAAGTGTTGAAATAATATTTACTCATAAATGAAATTATCTATCAGGATGAGTGGAGAAAGCGAAAAAAACACACACACACACACTCCACAAAAACATGAGAAACAAAAAAAGGAAATTGGTCCATATTTCGTTTCGTGATATCGTAAGATAAAAATTCCCGCACCAACCGGAAGTTACCCAGACTCACTCTTCAGCCTTCTCACCGTTGAGTTGGGTCGGGGTGTTCACCGGAACACCTTTCTGGCGAAAAACAAAAAATCTGCTAGCCACGTTCACAATAAAATTCAGAAGAATCACAAAAAAGGCGATGAGGGAAATTTCAGGAAATAAGGTTTTCTATGCCTTTATCAGTCTCTGGATGCTCGAATTGGTTAAGAGAGGGAGCACTGAGCATGGGTGTAATGGGTGTAGGGTGGAAGGGGAGAGCGAGATGATGATGATGACGATGAGACTTCCCTACAGGCCCGTGCGTCGCGATATAATACAAAAGCGTTATTCAAGAGGGGGTCTAAGGATTTCTCATTAACACCCCGTCTTCCTAAATTGTGTAACGCGTTTTCTTTTCTTCGTCTTCGCTTAGAGGAAAACAGTTCCCGGCGAAGGAATGTTGATGCGTCCATTTATTATCGATTAACAATAATTTTCACCTAGTTTTTTAATTCACCTCACTTTACGCCGCAAAAATAAAATTGTAGGTGCATTTTAAGGCTGCAATCTTTGCTGAACTCCAAAACACAATCTAAGAGTACGGGCCTGTGTTTTTTCAGCAAATGAACACGAACGAACACTGGAACACTACTCGAATGTAATCGAAAAAAAAGGTAAAAGGAGTTCCATTCCACGCAACGTGACATCATTTTTGATGGGCAACAGTGCGCATCAATTGAGTTCATGAATCGAATCTGAATTTTCCGTTTTTTACCGGTTTTTTTTTTGCCCCCTTTTAAATGTGTACTCCTACTCATCCCGCTCTGGATTGTCTCCATAGAGTACAGACACAGAGTACACTATGCATTGGTGTTTCGGAATTTTTTTTTTCATCTGCTTGTATCTTTTCGTTTTCGGTTATCATTGGAAAAGGGGGGTAAAATCGACATTTCCATCGAATTTCGGTCGTTGATTTTTGCGCGCTTCTGCCAAAAAAAAAAAATGCACGTAAATATTGGTTTTTCGCCAATGTTCTGGATACAGGATAAATGGAGATGGTACTCGTATACGTATGTCCTGAATGGGTAGGGGTCCGGGTGTGTGTGTGTGCAACGAATGTGTTGTGTATTAATGGGATCTACACACAAGGTGATTCTTTCAACTGAACACATTGGCTGAAGGTTATTTATATCGAGCGCAACAAGGCTATTGGTATTGGTATTGGTATTGGTATAGGGAAAATGGATGACATTTACTTATCTAGCCACTTTTTTGTTGCTTGTTTTAGCTTGGTCTATACTCATTCTATTTTAAGAATTGTTTCTAAATGTCACGATGAAAGTGGTTCAGGACATTTTGTGACTTGGACATTTTTAAAATTGGTATAAAATTTATAGATATATCGTAAAGTAATTTTTTAGCCTGAATAAATTATTATTATTTTGATAAAGTGTTTATGGATATGACCCGTTTTTTTAAAGGTTTTGATCCATATTTTAAAATAATTATTTGGAAACTTTGTCTGAATAAAATTTAAAAAATCGATTGTTTACTTTAAAGTAAGAACTAGAAAAGGATAATATCCAAAAAGTATATATACGACAATAGGCTCTACATTTTGGATCAACATTTTTGAGTTGTCAAAAAATTTACGTTTTTAAATTTGACATTAATTGTAAAATAAATTGAATCCTTAACTTCCTTAACTATAAGCAAGGTCCAAAAAAATTACTAGCAGCTGGAGTCGCAGGGATACTAGAAAATTTAGAAATTCCTAACTATTAAGCAATTCTTGGTTTGGTTAGACCACATCCTTATCAAGAGTTTATCGCCTTAGTGACACCAAATTCTTTTGATGAACAACAACTCAAGTTTTTGACGGTCAGTTCTCCACATCAAAATAAATTAAAAGTCTCGAATTTGACACCTTATATTGGAAGCCATTTCGAGAGTTATATTTTTTTTTAAGATGTGATTGTTCTTAGTTAGGTATTGATTCGAAGGTTTTTTGGTTTAAAAATTGGCATATCAGACTTTGATTCCTTCAAATACCTGTATACCTACCAGATCTTCATTTTTATTTCTAGTTTTGGTCAAAGATAGGCTAAATAAAGGTTATTTTTTGACGAGAACTCAGATTGTTTTGAAAAATGGTATTGAACCCAACTTCCTTCTGATGCAAAATTCATATTTTTGAATAAAACATATAGATATTTTAAACTTATTTTGTATCCAGATAAAAATTAAAAAAAAAACTTAAACCCGTTCACTAAATGCATTCTTAGATTCTCAAGACCTTTTTGAGAATTTTTGAAAAACAATTATATTGTTCTATAATCAAAATACTTTTCATTTTCAATTATTATGGTCTTCAACATTAATTTGTATCTTCAAATTCTCTTCATCAAAAATTAAAATTAAAAAAAAAACACAAAATCTCCTCGGCCAGCTGTTTCATTCTCGTGTTTCCTATTTTTTTTTTTCTCTTCTTCTATTTTTTTCTTCTCTGCAATTTCAGTTGCGAGCATCCTCCCTTGCATTTGGAGCCACCACAAATACTCCAAGTCTCGAAATTTGCACTGATTCTAATGAGGCAACAAACGGCAACGCTAGCGATGGTGATGGTCGTAGCAATTGTAATAATAGCAATTCAAATAGTAGGGCTGCATCCGATACCATGGACTTAGGTGAAATAAAAGCTTATAATTCCGGCGATGTCCAAGAAGAAAATTCTACACTAACCATACATTTTTGCAACTTTGAGTCTCCTCGCCCTCACCCTCGCTCTCGGCCACAACAAATGCTATCATCAAATATTCAGCCACAATCTACAACCACCACCAACGCTGCTGGTGCTGCTGCCACAGCCGCAGCCATAGCTGCAGCCAGCTCTAGCTCCGGCTCTGGCTCCGCCTCCACCTCCGTCTCTGCTTCTGCTTCCGCTTCCGCTGCCAGCTCCAGCAACGCCACCAATGGTTCGAATTCTGGAACAATGCATTGTAATTATTCTGGGGCAAATGGTTCAATTACCACGATGACCCTTAAAAATAATCACCTCATTGTTGAGACTGAAGAGCGAAATGTAAGTTGAGTGTTGTGTTGTATTGTGAATTGTGATGTGATGTGATATAAAATGTTTGTTGTATGATATTCACAAGAAATTAAAAAAAAAAAAAAAACGAGGAGTGCTTTTTTGCCTGATATGGTCTTGTACATAATACAAAAAGGATACTTTCGAATCCGTTTTTAAAATAATCTCAATGTTGTAAATCTGTTTAAAAAGTCTCTTTTATTTTTTCTTTCGCTACTATAAAGATGTAAATATATAAAAAAAACAAAAAACTTTGATGTGCTATAACCTATTTTTCTCTCTTTTTATATATTTATATGTAAAAAATGATAAACTAATAAATTATAGTTGTTCTTTATGTGTATGTACCTTTTTATATAGAATTAATTGATTTTTGAAGTTACAATCTGACAATCCTGTTTCAATTTTATTATTAAAACTAGAGGACCCGGCGAACTTTGTCCCGTCCCGAATGAGATCTAACAGCACGATTGGTCGATATGTCATTACTCTAGAAACTTTATGACTTTTCGCTAGCGTTGGACAAACGACTGAAATATAAAAATTTGACAACCAACTCTGACAGTCAAAAATATTTTTTTTTTTTCAGATAGAACTGCATGGGGAAATAAAGTAGTTCTTTTTTAGTGTCAATAGGTT
The DNA here is from genome assembly GCA_905146935.1 of Scaeva pyrastri. Lineage (NCBI taxonomy): Eukaryota > Metazoa > Arthropoda > Insecta > Diptera > Syrphidae > Scaeva > Scaeva pyrastri. The sequence continues at coordinate 4,501,541 of LR989929.1, read as the reverse complement.
TTCGCTTTTTAAACCTTACGACAAATATTTCAAATCCAATATCAGTCAAATCGGTCAAGCCGTTCTCGAGTTTAAGTGAGACAAACAAACAGAAATTGATTTTATACATAGATAGATATCAGTCTGTCTCATTTTTTATCAGTAGACGAAATTAGACTTTCTTGATGAGAGAAGGTACGTAGAGTTCAAAATGAACATCAAGCTCTTTTCAAACCTATAAGGGTTAAAATTTTATGGAAAACTCCATTGTAGGCCATTTTTGACAGCTGATTTCGTGTTGTGAATAAAAATGCGGAGCAGGATAATTGACAAAAGATGAGTAAAAAAATGTACATACGGGGAAATAACAAGAAGGACGAGCTTTAAGGTCTACAAACATATAAGTACGTATGTACATATGATCAGGAAAATATTTAAGCTCCTTATTTTTAAAAAGCCGTAGTTTGAAATAGCAATACTGAAGATATAAGGAATTTAGGATTAGGTCCTTAAACACTGGTAATGTTTTAGTTTCTGCATCCTCAGTATTCAAGTCTGATTTAAGCCATTCAATATTATAAATTCATTATAACAGTTTTATCGTCGTTAAAATTTAAACATAAAACAAGTTGGTTTGCAGTTCTTGTACTCTTTATGTTTCTATATGTAATATTTGTGAAGAACTTTTTGTACAAATATATTTTGGATTACAATTTAATATTCTATTACAAAATCTATATTTCTATTAAATTAAAAAACATATTTTTGTTAAAGCTTCATAAAAAACCTCATATATGTTATCTATACCTACATTTCTACATTTATTGCATTTGAATGATGAAACTCCTTCATTTTTCTATAAATTACATCTTATTAAATGTTAACTTTGAACTTTCTTCGTACCTATACACTCATTGGTCACAAAAATTCATCCATTTTACTTTTATTCTTATTTCATTTCCAGGACATCTCTCGTGACACCAGAGTAACAAAAATGCACTACAACAACTCTGAAAAGGATGGAGTTTTTGTGGTCGAAGTATCGAGAGGAGCTGATTCGAAAATCATGCCTGGCAGCCCTGTATCCGATGGCACCGAAAAACGTCCATTTAATATTGATGCTGATGTTAAAATCGTCCAAAGCGACACCGAAGCACTTCTATCCAATCATGAAAAAGTCCAAGTTCATCCACCGCCACCATTGGAAAATCTCATCAATAACGGCAACAGCGATGAAAATGATACAAATCATCTCCATCAGATCGACGAAGTTGATGAATTCGAAGAATGTCCTAGATTTACCAAGAATTCCAATACCGGTTTGTCGCAATCCGATTTGAGTTCATCGTCGTCGGTGGACTCGAACAAACGCTACTCCTATGGTAATCAGGAGCTCTATACCATCGAAAAACAAGATTACACAACTCCGTCCCCGACCGCCACTAAGGCGCCCCATCCACACGCCGAATCGAAACATCCCCAGCCTGAGAACCACAACGATGATAACGGACATCCCGAGAATGGCCATTGCCTTGAAAAGAGTCCTACGCCAGCTCCGAAATGTGACTCCTCCATAACACCACAGCCGCCGCCGCCGTCAACTGACAAGGTACACGATATGAATGGACATCATGAAAGCGCTGTCGAATCGAAGCCAAAAATCACAGCCGCTCTATTGAAGCAGGACACAGTCGTTGTCAACGAAGTGACAAATGGTTCAAGCCATGACAACGGCAATGAAAACGACCAGAGCCAGGAGAACGGAATGAACACAGACACATGCACAGGCACACAGCCAAAGAAGGCCAACGAAGCAACTCCACAAAACCCCACCATGATTAACATGAGCAGTGAACCGGCTGCTGATATAAAGACCCATCATGTCGACTACAGCGCCAACACCGAGAACGGCTTCGACAGCATAATCAGCCTTCCCGATCCACCATCCACTGAGGAGATAAAACAAATGAACGACATTATCCTAATGGAGACGAATCAATTAGATTCCCTGCCACCCCCACCACCGCCGGCAACAGACAACCACCAGCATCACAATGGCAACAGCAAAAGCAACGGCAGTGCTCCGTTTGCTGGCGAGGACCAAAATGGCGTTGGCAATGGCGATGGCGATGCTGACTCACACTCGATAGTTTCGTCATCGGAGTCACCCATCCAAACGCCTACAAAAGTGATGAAGCCATTGGTGCCACCGACGATAACCGTGGCAGACACTTCGGCGCTTACAACAACTGCTACTGACATCCCCGTGCACTCCAATGGAAATTGCATGACAGGACACGCAAACACTGCTATAGCTGTCGAGGTCTCCGGCAGTAGTTAATACTAAAAAATACAACAACAACAAAATCAAAAACCCAAAAAAACCTAAAAGAAAAAGTATATATACTTTATCCATCCACCATTTTAGCAAGATCCCAAAGAGTCTGGAACTGGAAGAAGAAAGCTGCCCCAAAAAATACAGTCAACTAAAAGCGACACAGGATTATGACCAAATGCCAAAAAACCCAACTTCAACAACAAGATAAGGCGGATGCAAGTTACAGGGTGTCAAAGGAGAGTTTGACACATTTAGAGTCCTTTTGAGAAATCTGTGTCCCGATTTTACTTGAAACACCCTGAGTTGTTCATGTGCTATTTTTTCTGATTTCATCTCAACATTTCTAAAGTCCTCTGCTTTCATTTTCTTATCGTTTCATCAAAAATAAATTCCGATATAAACCTAAATGCAACTTCCACTGAAACTGAAATCACAGCAAAATAAAAATGCCAAAGTACACCATCACCGATCCATATCCAGGACTTTTAAAAAGGAAGTCATAAAATCCCAGAGAGGTAGATTTATCAGTCTGTCTCCGTCTCCGCATAATGGCGACGCGACGCGACGGTGGCGGCGCTGCTCTGCTCTGGAGACTTTTTAAGTCGACCGGAAACTGGAAACTGCATATGACATTACAAAAATCTGTATCAACATACATAAAATATCCTGTTCCTGTATAAGTGTGTGAGATATAAGAACATGACAGGAAAGCTGGACTCTGCGTGTATGATATGAAAATACCGGATGGGAGGACACATTATCCCTACCCTATACACATACTCGTAACATACATTTAAAAGTTTATATTTTAGTATGAATAAACGTCATAACGCTAAACCACCCACCACCAAAGGATAAAACTCCTTTTAGCAACGTCCAATTTTGGCAAGCCTTTTGAATCCTTTCTTTCTTCTGTGTGCATATATTCCAAGCCGGAGAAAACAAGGATATTCAGATGTAAGAGGGTACAATACAGTCACTCAAAAGTTAAACAAGGACAGTAATTGAATTTGTGAGTATAGAAGCTTACAAACCCACGAGTACAAGAGTACATACTCATATTACGGCTATAAAGGCAAATTGCGAGCGCGTGTGTGTGTGTGTGTTTGTGTGTGAAAAAGTTTAAATTGCTCAATAAAATTTAACATTTAAACAGGAATTCCTTATTTTAAATCCCATAATGGTGATTTTACAGCTTCGGTTTAAGAGCAATCGCAAGAAAGGGTTATTGCATATTGAATTTAACGAGAGAAAGAGAGATGAAAAGAATAAAGTGGTTAGTAATGGTGGATTTAAGGAATCTCAATTCTAAAATAATCATAACTTAGGAAGTATTAAGGATGTAGGAAGAGGTGGTATGGTTTTTTTATAAATGCCTTTTCATTTTTATCTTAAGAATCATTTACTGACCTGAAAAGGAAATCCCCTTTAACTTGTTCTTAAATTGAAACTGAGGTCTTACCTTTTGAAAAAAGAAAACTTTTTGGTCAAGATTATTCTGGCCTCTTGCTCTTGGGGCCAACAAAGTTTGCGATTGTATCTCCTTTTTTTAATTTTACCTGATACTCAAATACCCTTAGAAGATTTTCAATTCTCAATTCCATCAAACAGTTTCGTCGAAACGAAGGATATTTGGATTGAAATGAAATGGTCGTTGGTTTAGTCCTGAGTATCTTGGTTTATAGGAATAAACTTGAAGTTAATGTCATCAGCGAAGCAGTTAAGTGATACAAAATATCATTTATGAAGATAAAGGTAACAGTGTCGGAGAAAGAACTGAACCTTGTGGCACTCTTCTATTTTTTTTTTAATAAATTCAGAATTATGACGTCTTAGAAGCAACTTGGGTAGTATGTAGTATGATTACTTTAAAAGTGATTCGTTGATAGCAAAAACCAAAGTTTTTGGAAAATAGAACTAGTTTTCGAACTCAGTCAATCTCAATCTTGTCTTCAGAAAGCGTTGATTTTAGAGCAAATGGTCAAAAGTATGAATTGTGAAGATTAAATGCCTTTATCTTTCAATCTGATTTTCAGCTTAGGCACCTTACTTTAAGTTTTAACTATACGACATCCTATTAAGTTCCTCACTTTTGTTCGTATCGGTATGTGGCCCGTCATCTCTAGAAGCTCTGATACTGAAATGTCCAAAACATAATATTATATATGAATGTATTTTGCAGTGAGGAAAGACACTAGTTATTGCTTGTCTTTTAAATTTTTAAACCCTGAAAATAATGTCCTTCAACATTTTAAAAACTCCGAGTGACTGTAAAAACCCTACAAAAAAAAAAACTGTAACATCCTTCACTGAACAAAAAAAAAAAAAAACACAACCATTACTGCGGATGTAGGACGACGGAAATCTGAATTGAATAATACATTTTTACGATGCGATATGGTGTCCTGTCCAGGCCATAGAGCCTCCCTGTGCGCATAAGTTTTCCTACTCACTTCTCAAAACACGATGTCCGACACCATAGTGTTGCATATTCCTATTTTATTTTAAGGTATGTTGAAAGGAATGTATAAAAAGAATGTTTATTTTTTGTGTGGAGATTGTAAAATTTCTGATTTAAGTCCTTTTATTTTTCTGTTTTATGTGAGAAAGGATACGAAGTAATATAAACAAAAAAACATGTAGAATTTTTTTTTGTTTGTGTATGGCCCATTATAATATTGTTATTATGTTATTTTTTATACAGAACATTTTTACACTCTTAAAAAAAAAAAACAAAAAAAAATTATGTAAATGATTAAAGTTTACTGAAGTAAAAAATAAATCTATAAATAAATTTCTGTAAAACTAGGTTATACAGTGAAACTAATAAAAAAGAACGTGCTCTTAGAAGGATTAAATATTTCAGAAAAAAAAAAATAATCTACCTAATTATTTTGTTAACAACAATGAAAAAAAAATAATTAACAATTACCTACCAATGCAGAAATTCAGCATTTAGAAATTGTACCAAAACTATACAACAAAATAACATTTTCTCTCTTTACCTATATTTAAGATGAACAAATAAAAAAACTAAAAAATCTCTATATATATTTACTGTATACCTACTTATTACTCATTAAGTGTCAAACAAACTTACCTAAAAAAAATATGTCAAACAAAATAATTAAGTTTCTGAATAATTTTTCATTGAATAAAATCGAAATGGCCAAGGATTATGTATTTTGAAAAAAAAAATTAAATTTTAGCGAATGTGTCAATATATATTATTAAATAAGGAAGTATATAATATTCTAGATTAATAATAATGTTTTTAAAATTAAATTTAAGAAAATATTTAATACAAAAAAAAAGGAAAATGAAAACCACAACAAAAAACCGAAACAAAAATCAAACAACAATTTTTTTTTTTTTAATTATAAAAATGTTATATAGATGTTTTAAGTATAACAATTTATTACTCATATATAAAAAAATTAAAAATAAATGAATTAACCTATGGATTGTAGAGTAAAAACAAAATAAACAAATAGATGTTTCTCGTCTTTTATTATATGCATGAACAAACAAAAAAATAAATAAACCACTAGACACCCCCCAAAAAACAAACAAAAATTACATATATCTGTCCCTCTCTATTTGATAATAATATTTATATAAAAATAATATGATGTCTTTTCTCCCGTTGGCCAAGCTAATTTAATTAAATAACACCACAGAACAACTAAATAAAAAAAAAATAATTTAAATAAAAACCATACACCTATTTAGATTTTTAAGCGAATAAACAATAGAAATTAAATTAAAAAAAAAAAACAACAGACAAACAAAAATGAAGTGAGACGACACGATTTACGGCACAAATGCCGAAAAAAACAAATTCGTGTAGAATTTTTACAGAGATTTTTGCATTACGTGAAGAAATAAAATTATTAAAAATCCATAAGAATGAAAAAAAAATAAATATTAAATTTAACTTTAAGTTAAACTTAAATTAAAAAAAAAAGAATAATGTTATACTGAAGGTGAATTAAGTTTTAGAGACAAAAAAAATAAATAAAACACATGCATACGGTGAAAAGTTGTGAATATTAAAGCTAGGTTATTGAATACAACAACAAAAAATTAAGAAATAAATGTGATTGTTATTATAAAAAAAACATAAATTAATGAAATAAAATAAATTAAATTTTAACAAATTAATTTTATTTGAATAAATTGTTGTTTTATTTATTTTGTTAATATAAACTCATTTTTGGATATTGTTCCTGTTTTCTTGGATAACTTTGATAATCAACAGTTTTGTCAAATTTTGTTAAAAATCGAGTAGAGAACCTAAATACAAACTCGACTGAGTTTTTGTGAAATTTAAGGTAAGTTTCTAAAAAAGGACCGGCCAACAAACTTTTTCCTAAGAAACTACAGCTGGTTTCATCTTCGTAAAATTCGGAGTCTTTCACAAGTCATTCACAAGTCATTCACAGTGACTTGGACTGGCCAATAGAAAGTTTCATACCTTAAAAAAACGGGTATGCGATGAGACTGTACAATTTTGACCACAATGCCAATATTTTCACTGTTTTACATTTACTGTAGAAATTATTTACTTGCTCCAAAAACTGACAATTTCTTAGCTTCTGAGGAACAGTTGGAACAGTTTCTCATAGATGTCAAAATATAGTTTCTTGTAAATTTTTCAAGTCATTATCTCTCGAATATCATCTCACAATCTATAAACAGAGGCTTGCAGTAGCTGGTAAAAGACATGTAGCTACCAAAATTTAATGATCAATTTGTAATGGTACACTGTGGCGAATGAGCACTTTTTATTAAGCTATATGCTGCCGTTTGTAACAGCTTGAAAGTGAATTTATTTTTCCGAATTTTATTCATCCCAATCTAGATGTTTAGGTTGCAGAACACTTATCCCAGTTTATTTCTCCCACTCGTGACTTAGAACAAGATGAAAGGATATTTTAAAATCAACTTTAAAATTGAAATAAAATATTAAACTACTGAAACTTGTTAAATTACTGAAATATGTATACTTGATACGATGACAAGCTCGTCATTTTTATTTGACGGAATAAAACAAGGGAACGTATCAGAATCCCGCTTTTAAAAATCCCGTTTTTCAAAAATCCCGACAAAATTATTTTAAACTACCGCCTTCTAAAATACCGTTTTTTTAAAATACCGTTTTTTGAAATCCCGTTTATTCAAAATCCCGTTCTATTATAATCCCACTTTTTAAAATCCCGCCTCATCCCGCCTTATTTCGCCTTATTCCGTTCGTTTTTATTTTTAAGAATGCATGTTTAAATCTTATTTATTTCATATTGGTTATATTTCACGTTTTATACTTTTAAGATGTTATTCAAGATCTAAGATAACTCGACTAAAAGAAAATAGGCACTTTTGTTGTTCATTATCATCACTGTACACTTATTTTTTGCTCACAATAACAAAACTACAGTAAAAATACTGTCCAAAATTATATTGCAGTTAACGGCTAAAGGTTTTACCGCTATCATTTATTGCAGTGACAAGTGGCTAATGTGAAACATATTTTTTAGTCTTCAGAAAGGTTAACTGAGCAGCAGAACAACTGACAGCGATGAGTTTTTGTGTTAGTGAAGTAAAATCGAATAAAGGTATCCGAAAATTAATAGTTGATGGTTACGATTATCACCTTGAAAGGCAAGTAGGAAAAGTGTACCGATGGAATTGTTCTCAGAGAAAAACTAAATTTTGCAAGGGCAGAGTCCACACAACTTTATTTGACGGGAAACATATTATTAAAAAAACTCCATCGGAGCATTGCCACAACCCTGATTCTTGTACTAAAGAAATTTGTTCAGCAAATACCAGAATAAAAAAATCTGCAGAATCACTTTGTTTAAATCCATCAGGAATTCTACGTGATAGTATAGTGGAATGTGAACCATCTGTTAGACCATGCTCACCATCTTCTTCTGTATTTCACTTATTTTAAAGTTTATTATTATCCCGCTTTTGCATTCAAAACTAGTTGTTTTATTTTAAAAAAATCGCGCGATTTTTTTTAAATAAAACAACTAGTTTTGAATGCAAAAGCGGGATAATAAGAAACGGGATTATAAAAAACGGGATTATAAGAAACGGGATTATAAAAAACGGGATTATAAAAAAGCGGGATAATAATAAACGGGATTATAAAAAACGGGATTAAAAAAACGGGATTTTAAAAAGCGGGATATCGTACCCAACCCATAAAACAATTTATTGTATTAGGTATATCTGAACAAAACCTTAGATCAAATAATTCTTTGGTTAAGAAAACCAAACCAATAATTGCCCATAAAATCAGTGTGACAGCTTTTACTATTCCATTACCGTAATAGTACAGTTCAGTTACACTCCGATAAACTGTTTTAATCAAAAGCAATAATTTCAAAACTAATGTAGTTTTTATTATGGTAAATAATATTATGCATTGTGAATTAAGGATAGTGACTTTTGCCTTCTGGGTGTTCTGTCAGTTTAATAGATATCAGTCATTCGATTTTGAATCAATCATGATGATGGTGTTAAGACTTTTGACCTTGATTTTAATTATTTACCAACCATTTCTTGTGCAGTCAAAATCTTTACTTTCCGAAGCTGTCAAGTATGCAGTTGACAGTTCTTTTAGTGACGAGGCTGACATTTTGCAAGTTGTCATTGAAACGGATCTAGAAGACAACAAAGAGTTTTTTTCTGACACAATTGATGAGATTTTGATGGAGAACTGGAATTTCCGATTTCAAATTGACGTTAACAATTTTGATGGCCGAGCTGTGAGTGATTATAATTTGTGGTTTATTGACTCTTACGACGGATTTCTGTGAGTAGACATGTTGCTAGCACTATTTTTACTATCTGACAGTATTTGTCCGTTTGTTCTGTCTTAAAGACGTTTACTGCCATGGATTCGTGGCTACTACAAGGAGTCACAGCTGTTTTATTTCATTGTCCTAAGGAGCTCGTGTATGGATGAGAACTTCAATGTGACTGAGAGAATTTTTTCAGATTTCTTAGAACTTACCATTGCCAATGTCAATGTGATAATAGAAAACACATCCGATGGAGAGTTCTTATTTTACACCTTCTTCCCGTATCAGGACCTCAGCTGTCAATCAGCAAAGCCCATCATGACACATCGGTGGTTGGGTTCTGATGGTTTAATGGAACCTAGGGGACAGTTTTTCGTTCCAAAAGCTGATAATTTTCATGGCTGCCCACTCCGGATACGAAGTAGAAATGAATTGATTCTCATTTTGGGTGACTTTGAGTTAAGCGATGTAGTGGCCGACTATGAAATGGGTTTTCTTGAACTCATAATGGTAAAGGAATTTGCTGCTCGAATGAAATTCACATTTTCAATACTCAATACTTCACTCGTGATAAATGAAACTGAAGAGAATCCCACAGAAGCCTATCAATTGGTGAGTACCGATGAAGAAGTCAAGTCTTAGATTTGGAAATATATTTCCGTTTTTGTCTTCGTTCAGATGACCGATAAAAAGCCCGATTTGATTGTTGGTTTTTTCAAGCTGAACGTCCTGGAAGACCAATTACTTTCGAAGAGTGTGACATATTACATATCGTGGCTCGTTATCTGCTTGCATCCTCGACCAAATGAACTCCACACTCATAGTTATTGGCTTTTTGTCGCCTTCACGAACACTACCTGGATTTGTATTCTGGTGTTTTTCATCCTTGTGTCTGGATGCACGATTTTGGCGAGTAAACGCCGCCACCGCTCATGGCTCTGTAGTTACCCAAGACCAAGAGGTTTGGAGCTCCTGTCATTTGCCCTCGGAACATCTATGGGGCACTTGTCATCGAGAAGAAGTTCCTTGCGTTTATGTTTCACTGCCTTGAGTTTGGGTTCGTTGATTTTTCGGGCAGCTTATCAGGGCAAACTATTTGACGCATATCGTGGACATAAAATGCTCAAATCACCTCGCAGTATCAAGGACCTCTTTGCTGACAATTACATCATTTGTTCTCATCCCTACTATCAGCCGGCCATAAACTACCTTAACGAGCAGAATTATCCGAATTTTAGGGAAATAAAAACAATTCACGAGTTTAATCCGTTTAGTGTCGAAGAGAAATTGGCATTCGTAGTGTCATTTGGTTACATTCATTCGTTTTATGGCACTGAACAGCGCAAACAGCTGCTATTGGTTCCCGTTTTAAGGGAACTCTTTTCCATGTACTTCAAAAAACACTCAGTTATTCAGCCGAAAATCAATGAAATTATTATGAAAATGGAAGAAGCTGGGATTTTGTCATATTTGAGAAGGAATTATGAGAATATTGAAAATTCGGGATTTTACCAGGACAAAATTGAAACCGAACCAAAATCTCTAGTTCTTAAGCAATTTGTGCTAACATTTTATTTATGGGCGTTATTTTGTAGTATTTCATGTTTGGTTTTTATTGGGGAGTTAATTTGGAACAGGAAACAAAACACAATTTTCAAAAATAGCCCCTCGAATAGTCCTATTTATTAAATAATATTTTTTCGAATTAATTTTAGTATTAAGACTCCTGTTTTAGCTTTTTCATAGTGCGAATGTATTTTCCATTGAGTTAAGAATTAAGTTTTTCAGAACTTGGAACTAACTAACTATTTTAAAGCTAACATTTTTCTTTCTGTTTTTTTTTTTTGTCAATCAGTCTCGTATCAGTGTTCTGTGTTGTATCGTCTGATAGCCTTAGTCATTAAAGTGCAGAGTCTTTTATTCGTGGATTAATTTGTATCATCAAGACTTTGTCTTTGGATAGTTTAAATTAAATTTTAGACACTGCTGTGGACTTTATAAGTTTTTGGAAAACGGTTTCTAGATTCAAATTTGTTTTTTCTAAAAAAAGATATCTTTAATTTTTGTCAAAAAAAAAAAAAAAAAGACAATAGCTGTTCGAAATGGCACTGAACCTCTGAGCATCAATATGTTAATTAATTAATTAATTCAGTTAATTATTTTAGATTTTTTAATTTTAAGCAGGAATATCAATTTGCAAAATTAAAATACATGCAAATTAAAATTAAATGAGTTAAAATTTTTTTTTTATAGAAATTTTAAAATATTATATTATATTTTTTAACGTTTTTATTCTATATAACTTAAGCTTTAAAGAAAGCGAAAAGCATCTGTGTATACCATGTACTATAAATTGGTTTGACTTTTTTATTTAAAATTTAACTTTAAGCGCTGAACTTATAAAATAAAGTAAAAAAAAAAGTGTTTAAGTTTAATTGTTGGATAAATTTTATCAGATTCGGAATCGTTTTTATTGATCAATATTCAATAAGTTAATCTTATATTTTATTTAAATTCATATGTTCTTAATTTTTTTACACAGTAATTGTCAACCTAAAAATATCGAACAAGTACGTATAATTAATTTAAACATGATTTACATAAAGGTACTATAAGCTTATTTATAATTAACTAAAAATCAACGAAAGTTGAAAGGCTTCTATTTTAAAATGAAATAAAAAATAACAATATTTTGAAGGCAGTAACAATAAAGTAAAAATTAGAAACTGTCATTATTATTTAAAATAAATTGGCATTTAATTTCGATTAGGATTTTAACATACCTTAGACCATTATCATAATTTTGCTTCTCTGACTTTTTCATCAAGTTGATGTAAAAGGCTATTAAGGCTTTAATAGCCTATCCTAGAATTCAATATCAAATTCATAAATATCTACACAAATATGTAGCATAGGGTGATTCGTTTAAAACTGAAAAAGTATTTGTTAAAAGTAAAAAATATTTATGAAAAACTAAAATTATAACAAACGATAATAATTGTTAAATAAGGTTTTTAAATGGAGTGTCTACAAAAATGTTACAAAAAATATCCAAAATCAAAATCATATATTCGGGCTTTAAAAATGTTTTCAAATGCAACAGTGAAAATTTGTCAAACATGGATTTGTATTTTCCCCAAAACAAGCGTATATTAATCCAAAGTGAATAATTTCTCCCTTTCGCATAAAATTTAGTACACCCTGTAAATACGATGTAAATACGAGAACGCATGGAAAAATGTCCAATAGACATTACATACATAGATACCTTCAGAACCATGTCAGAACACATTACTTTTTCTCTTCATTTCTGGATTCTGAGTTCTGACTTCCCAACTCCAGAGGTATGTGCTGTACAATGTACATGTGCGTATACACATACACACAAATAATATGACTACGGTGAGCTGATTACCCAAAGGATCTTGGCCCACTGGAGGAATTCCCAAGCCCAGAGCACCACCCATCACATTATAATATGTATGGTAATTTAAGACTTCATAGTCCAAGTCATTTCAGATTCTGCTTCTCCTCCGGCGAGAATATTGCTCCGAGCATAACAAGACCTTGACAAACTTAATTCCTATATATTCAAATACACACACATATAAATAGCCTAGTAAATTGTTATTTTTACTGTACTCACACACCTTCGTTTTTGGTTTATTCGATGGCTTAACCTCGTTTGGTATTATTAAAGAAACGTCAGGAGCTCTTTAAGGAAACCAGGATGGTGTTGCTACAAAATTATAAAGGAGCAAAAACAAAAAAAAAACACCGCCAACTCGTATAGTTAAGGACCTACGGCTACAAGCATCTTGTTCCCCTCGATGATGATGATGGTTGGTATGTGTAATTGCCTTTCCAGTCGAATCTTCAAAAACGGCTCGTTTTACTTGAAATAGCAAATTGAAATCATAATCGTATTATACTTCTGACCATCTGATTACATTATTTCCGGTTCCGGGGTCAGAGCCGTACATTCAGTCATACTCCTTCCCCATACAGAAAAGGGGTAAAATTTGAATTTGGTACAAATTCTGGGGTTAGATAGAAGATATAAAGACACAGATCTATGTGGCTATAGTAAAATAAATCTGTCTGTCAGATTTGGGTAATTGAATTTGAATTAAGGATGAACATGGTTGGTTAAGTATTACGGTGCTTAGCCAATGAAAGGAGACAAACAAAAAATCCTAGTTCGATGGTACTTTGGAGGGGCTGATATTATATCGTAGTCGTAAGCAGGTTTTTGTTACCACAAATCTAATAGGGTTAATATACTGAAAGCTGAATATTTATCTTGGAGTATACGCTATGCATTCGTATATCCTTTTATGCAGGATAATATTCTATTATCGGTGCTGAATAACACATACCGAGGGTTGATGCTCGTGCAGAAAAGGGAATGGATTTGACTTTTTTTTTTTATTGCACAGGGTGGGATTCATATGTGTGTTGGCATGTTTTTTTGAAAACCAAATGATTCTTAAATTATTAAATAAAAATCTATATTTTTTGACAGTCAAATGGGAATAAATAAAAAGTCCAAATGAGTTAAGTTTGTTAAAAAACAAAAAAAAACTAAAACAAAGAAGGACCAGACCAGAAGGACATGTTTCAAAGAATGTTTCGACGTCTGAAAAGACTGTCTTACGAGACTGGTAATAGCATTGGGATAATTTAATCTAAGATTAACGGGATTAGATCTAGACTATATACTAATAACTCAACTGTTAAAAATTTTAAACCATAAGCTAAACTTTCGAGTTCGAGTAAATCCGCTCCTGGTCAAAAAACATCATCGTCTATCTATGAAATAGTAATAATTTCCTATTCTGTTGAAGGGGATGCTATTACGGCTCTGATAACTGAAGTAGACAGTAGACAGAGTTCGGTTGGAGTAGAAAATATGTGCACCACATCAGTGCACGTGATCAAAGTGAATGTGAATCAATGAATTGCATTCCTAATTGCAAGACACGAAAGGCCCGATAGGCTAGCCCTATGCAGCACTCCAAGTATACCTCAATACTTTACCCCATACACACACACACACACACACACACACACACAAACATGCTTATAAATAACTGTATATGCAGGATAAAAGCGTGGAATCGGTAAAATATGAAATATGAAAATGTTGCAACTAAGGAAATCGCTAGAAGGAATCTAATGAATAGAATTAGCTGAGTTTTGCAAGGCAGATTTGAATTGCGCATATTTGCATCCAGGCTTCTCTGCAAAAAAAAAAAGAAAAATGAAAATGCTAGTACATGCATTTGCGAATAATAATTCAATAATACATACAAAATTGATATTGGATTTAGAGCAAGACAGAATTTTGAAAGGATCTGAAAATTACGATTCAAATATGAATGACGCTCATAATATATTGAAACTTGAAAATGGAACTTGTTCGGTTCTGATGCAAGGTCCTGTGGAAATACGAAGTCGTATATACTCGTAACTTGGAAATTCAGCCTCAATTTGAAGTGAAAATTGATGACTGTATAGTGTGTGAAGCTTCTAAGGGACATTAATGTTATAATTTGTTACTTGTCGTCCTTGCAGAAAACCAGGCATTTTAATATTTTCCACTTCAGAAGCAAGTGTCTGGTGTAAGAGTGTATTTCGTTGCCTCATGTTTTTTGTTGTCAACTCGGTTTCCTTAAGGAGCTTTCAAAACCCCTAATGCTTATAGAGAATGTTTTCTGTTAATTTTTCAAAAGCAATATTCATTTGAGTTAACATACACCAGGCATAGAGGCCAAGCAGAATAATAAATCATTCAAAAAGAATGGGCCAAAGGGGCAGAGTCCTAGAGACACACATACACTCGTATATTCACATAGAATTTGGGGTTTTTGGGTATAAATCATTGCCACATGGCAGGTGGGTAAAATACGCAGGTTTGTTCGAAATTCAAATAAATTAAAATGGACAGGAAAGGAAGTCGAATAAAAAAGGATAACATACACTTGAAAAAATTTAATATTCATAAATACGCATTGGAATTCTTTATATAAAAAATAGATTACCTACCAAATAGGATGAGTGCCATATAACTTACAAATTCTGAGGATCACATTTAATGTAAGACTAATTAATGGCAAATTACCACTTAATATGTGAATTTATTGATCAGTCTTCTAAAAGATGCTGCACTTGGTTGACAAATAGTGAATGAATCAGCATCGAAACTGTGAAAATAAATTAAATCAAAAGTGGTTCCAACTGACAGCTGATTCGAAAAAGTGGAAAATGTCACATGGTATTCATTGTCAAGCCATTAAATTGTCAATAAAAATCACAATTCAATTTTACGTCGTCACATATTTCTTTCAGCGTAACTGCAATTGATACCTGTCAAAAAAAATCCCCAACCTAAACTTGACACAAGTGACAATGGTTGCATAATTAAGTGAGAGTCAGCATTCGTTTTGGCGCTTAATAAATCCTCCGTAAGCCTCCATACAAGCAAACATTTAAAACATTTTAACTTGCGTGTCCTGATGTGAGAGTGTGCGAGTGTGCGAGTGAATTGGAGTGAAGTGAAGAATCCTAGAAAGAGCATAAATCGCATTTAATTGCTTCGTGACAGAAGCAGAGCATTCGGAACTCCACTGGAAGCCAACTCGACTGTCGCGGTGGGTGCTGGCAGGTTGCTACAAATCGATTCTCAAATTGTCACTCTGCATATACGAGTACTAACCACATATAACTGTAAAACGTCAGGATTGTTACATTCTCAGCCAAAAATGTACTTATTATAATTTTTTTCTGTTGGTCCTTTAAGTGTTATGTGCTTTTAATAGCGCGAACATGGATTAACCTTGGTTTTAATAGGGACTTGAGAATCAGGGAGTCTATTAAAAGTAATCCAATGGGAAATGTCGTATTTTCCATCATCGTCATCATCATCAGCTGAAGAGAATAATTGAATGTATGCAGTTATTAAAGACTTTAAAGAATGTAACCATAACCGTAACAGTTATTCTAAGTGGACCATTATGTAGTTAAATTGATTTATTTTGTAATCCGTAAGGACATACTTTAAATCTGTCCTCAAAAACCCATCTCAGCAAATGGTAGAGCCTATTGCCAGTAAAATATATGATCAAATTATCGATTGATCTTTGCTAAAGGGCCTAAATGTGTTCATCAACTTCTTTTTTTTTAACCCAAATATTTATTTATTTTTCTTTCAAAAATTCCAATATTTTTCGAGAAGTATTTAATTCGTTGTTGGTTATAATAATATTATTAAAAATTAAAATTCCTTAGAACTTTTTTAAAATATTTCATTCAAGAAATTCATTTCATTCATTCATTCAATTAATACAAAAAAGTAAGTATACGCCAGAGTCACCCATCGTGTATTTTATCGCATTAAGTAATGGAAGATTTGGATCAAAGGATATGCATGAAATTATTTTTAAAATCTGTAACTAAATGCTTAAATATATAATGTTGAAAGTGGCATACGCAAGTGGTACAAGATTTTTTAAGGCAGTGTCAGGAACAACTGAATTACAACACTTTGAACTGAATATTTGACTTATTCCCGCTTTTGAGATTAAAGAACCCCTGAATGTCAGAAAAGTTTCAAGGATAATAAAAAATCAGGCATATTCGTATATTATGTGTATAAAAGGGCTAACTTTGGAAAGGGTTAACATGGAAGTTTATAAATAGATTCATAAAATAAATCACATTGTAAAATAATCTTTGGTTTAGTATTTTCCATAATGTTCGATTGAAGTTAAGACAAATTGCTGTCAGACAAATTATGGTCACATTAAAAATTATTTTTCATTAAAATACAAAAAGGATATCTGTATGCTTGTGCATTTGTGGTTTTTTATAATAAATAATAAAAATTCATAAATTTAAAATTTTCATATTCAATCTACTCCTCATTACGTATACTCCCATTTTTGTATTCGAAACAACACACAATCGGAAATCAATAAATAAGGATATGGAAATAATTTTGATTTAACGTTTTATTTCTGTTCTCAATTTGAAATCACCATAAAAAAAAACTGAGATCAAAGATATCTGATTTCCATCAATATATGAATCACCATATAAAATGAATCAAATTTTAATATGTTTGGTATTTTTTGATGTCGAAAAGGAACACCGACATCAGGCACAGGACTCAAACTGCGAAATCGTGAATATTGTATGTAGGACGACGTGGCATGGTGACGGTGAATGGCGAGACATCAACGTCTATACAATTGATATCAATTTTCGAAATTGTGCACTGATGTTCCTCAAACTCAAACCTATGTGAAAGTCAAGATCCCAAAATCGTTTAATTTTCGAAGGACGAGTACATTAGACACGAGTTTATCTTGAGTAGTAAAGTGAATTTTTATTATACTCGCTGTTTTTTTGTTTCCTTTCAATTCCACGATACTTAACTAAGACATACATGTTTGTAGGTGTGCTTTGGGAAGACAACAACAACGACAACAACAGAAAAACTCCTCTTACAGGATTTTAAAATAAACCCAAATGGAAAAAAATCAGTCAGGAATGAACGACGAAAATCCCCCGGAGGAAATAATATGAATAAACATTGATGGCTCCAAGTCACTCAATCATATTTGGCTATTATATTATGTTGGCAAAAAAAGGACGAACAAGACAAAAAAAAAAAATATGACAAAATCCAGTGAGGCGTAATCCATTACATAAGTCAACGTCTTTGGAGAGAAGACAGAAAAAAATAATAAATAAACACGGAGACTCAACGACAAGTTAAATATTTGACACACAAACACTCACACACACACACATACCATACAGATAAAACACATATATTATATATCCTTCCATAAAATGACGCGAAAGGTTTCCTTCTCCCTCAGGATTTTGAATAAAGCTTGAGGTCATATATGTGAATAAGGCTAATAAAATATATACTTACATATACATATGAACATATAATGTGTGGAGGTACGTAAGGATTTAAGACCTCCACTAAAGCAAGCCTTCAAAATATGCCCCGATGTTTATCCCTGATTGTGTGTCTGTATGTGTATGTACAAATGTCAGGACTCAATAGCGTGCAAACAGCTTTAGTCAACTGAAAATTTATGGATCAAAAATGTCTCAAGTGGCTGACTATGATATGAAGTTATGCTGTTTCCGGTGAAAGTAAGAGAAGAATTATGTTTTACTCCACTTTGGTCGTAGATAGAAAGCATGCTTTGGATTTGGCCATTTTTTTTTTTTTTTTTTTTTTTTTTGAGGTTAGAAAGTGGAATGATGTGATTTTAGGCAAATGACGCGTGGAAGAGATAAAATAAACTGTCGCTGGCACTCACAAAGTGAATAAGCAAAAATGTGCTTGTGTCAGTTAGCGCATGTAGCCAGAAACCATATGTCTCTTGGCTTTTGACACTTAGAGTATTCTTGTTTTGATTTGCTTTAGTCCACATGTCAGATATCATTTGCATTTAATTTGACACATGCTTGGTGTCGTATGCTACTCCCACTGACAACTCAGTTTCTATGTATATGCTTATAATTTATATTGAGCTGTTTTCTTATAGAAGTCAAAGTTATTTCAAAACTTTTGAATCTTGCATCATCCATTCCCTCCATTTCAAAATTATCTAGAGTTTAATTCGTTTCTAATCAAAGAATGACGCTACAGACTGCAAGGGGATACACCATTTATAAATTATGTAGATTAAAAGAAGTGGCCCTAATTGACTGCCTTGAGGAACCCCAATAATTTATTAATGTTTGATTGTGGGGAGCCCTTATAATTTATAGATCAGCATATACCTTGCCATTTTTTGACATTGACCATGATTGATAGTTTGACTGCAATATGTTATTCTAACGCGTACATTTTTTACAATGATTTGGCGTACAAATTTCCAGACGTAAGACAAATAGCAATTGAATAAATTTTGAAATTTGTCCATGAAGTTATGAACCTTACGTGCGTCCTAATGAAAACGTGGTGTAAGTTACTCCCACCCGAATAACTTTGAAAATCTTTTTATTTGCATAAATTTAAACCCCTTGCTTTTTTTCCAATCCAGAGATCAATGTCCTTTTTGCAATTGGACCACAAAGAACAACAGGAAAAGAATGTTTGCGTCTTAAAATCCACTTCAATGTAAATGGTTTTTCTCTTTGAAAAATCATTGATTTTCCATTTCGCTTTATATTCTCTGCCCTTTCAGTGAAGGAGATTTATGACTTAAGTTTAAAAAGTTCTCGCATAAAAAAAATCTCCACGAATCGTTTTTTATTCTTCCTGTTTGTTTACCCTGTGGAAATCGTTCCGGCGGCGGCCAGCGGAGGTGGGGTACTGTCACGTCCAATAAGATTGGCTCCATTTTTTATATCGTTTTCTTTTCGTTTCATTTTTTTTTTGCTTAAACTAAGAAGACCAATGCACTGAAAGTGATGCTAGGACTCGGTATTAAAAGTCAGAAATAAGAGAATCAGGATATTTTTCTTTGAAGTTTTTAAGTACAGAATGGAGGTATAGTGAATGTAATCTACAAATTCAATGAGTTGCTTGATTTTATTTTTGTGGTTTGTTTTAAAACTTATTTGGCCAACCGAAAATTCTTAAGTGCATTTTAAATGCAAGTATAATGTCAAAGGGTAAACACCCAGAAATTTCATGGGGGATCCCTCTTTGGTTTAATTCTGAGTTGTTTATTTGAAAAACCACTTAGGATTCCTATTTCTATTGGATTATTGTTTTGGAGAAAATTCAAAAAGTCTTGTCCTTAAATATTTTTTTCTTAAGGATTTCGAGAGTCAAAGTAATTTCACATGAGCCGTATTCATTTTAATTGATGCACTAACATAAACTAAGTCCTTTCAACAATTTTGTATTTAAAAGGTTAATAAAGAGGGATGTTCTTACTTTGACTCTTGACCTTATAGCTGGAAATGTCAAATATAGTCTTAGTCTTAGTCTTAGTCTTAGTCTTAGTCTTAGTCTTAGTCTTAGTCTTAGTCTTAGTCTTAGTCTTAGTCTTAGTCTTAGTCTTAGTCTTAGTCTTAGTCTTAGTCTTAGTCTTAGTCTTAGTCTTAGTCTTAGTCTTAGTCTTAGTCTTAGTCTTAGTCTTAGTCTTAGTCTTAGTCTTAGTCTTAGTCTTAGTCTTAGTCTTAGTCTTAGTCTTAGTCTTAGTCTTAGTCTTAGTCTTAGTCTTAGTCTTAGTCTTAGTCTTAGTCTTAGTCTTAGTCTTAGTCTTAGTCTTAGTCTTAGTCTTAGTCTTAGTCTTAGTCTTAGTCTTAGTCTTAGTCTTAGTCTTAGTCTTAGTCTTAGTCTTAGTCTTAGTCTTAGTCTTAGTCTTAGTCTTAGTCTTAGTCTTAGTCTTAGTCTTAGTCTTAGTCTTAGTCTTAGTCTTAGTCTTAGTCTTAGTCTTAGTCTTAGTCTTAGTCTTAGTCTTAGTCTTAGTCTTAGTCTTAGTCTTAGTCTTAGTCTTAGTCTTAGTCTTAGTCTTAGTCTTAGTCTTAGTCTTAGTCTTAGTCTTAGTCTTAGTCTTAGTCTTAGTCTTAGTCTTAGTCTTAGTCTTAGTCTTAGTCTTAGTCTTAGTCTTAGTCTTAGTCTTAGTCTTAGTCTTAGTCTTAGTCTTAGTCTTAGTCTTAGTCTTAGTCTTAGTCTTAGTCTTAGTCTTAGTCTTAGTCTTAGTCTTAGTCTTAGTCTTAGTCTTAGTCTTAGTCTTAGTCTTAGTCTTAGCCTTAAGTACATATTAGATTTTTCAGGACTTTAATCTTCTTTCGTATTTTCTAGTTAAGGAAGTGTTAAGTATTGTTATATTGGCGTTAAAGGAATGACATTTAATGACAAGACGAAACCAGTGTATTTAGCCATTGAACTAATACTTTAAACATCACACACCCACTTAGTTCCCTTATCAAACAAAACTCCTGATCATTACCTCGGTCATCCGATTTCTTTTTGTATGCAGGTATTGGTATACTACGGGTAGCTGTTAATAAATCAAAACAAGTTTATATACCCACCTATACCTACATACAAACATACACATATTTGCTATCTTAAATTCCAAGCATTACCGAGCAATTTTATCGTTACCGTTATTATTTCTGTCCCAATGAATAGCTTATCTTCAATACATTTGAACCTTTCGCCACCTTCTCCTCGACAAAACACAGACAAACAGTAAATTCACCTCACAGGACCCAAAGTGTCCTGCCTGCTGCGCTGTACTGCCGAGCCGTACCTCGGTATAACTCTTCGTTATTCGAAATTATAACCAAAACAAAACCAAACAAAAAACGGAACAAAACAAACCATCGCCTTCGCTTTCGCCATCGGTCGTAATGCTTGACTGCGTCCTGCTCCTTGCACTGGTTATGTTGGGCAATCCTCGGAGCAGAGCGGATCTGAGCATAGCCAAGGCATTACATTTACAACCCATTAAGCCGTCCTATTGTTTATAGTTTTTATTATGTAATTCATGGCACCAACTGCCCGCCCCAATGTCCGTCCGTGGTCCGTCTGTCCATCGCCTCCGTCCGCTTCCGTTTGCTTGTTAGTTTGGGGATTCTTTTTAGAGTTTCCTTGTTTTTTTTTTTATTTTTTATTTCTCAAGAGTTAGCCTCAGGAATTTATTTTATATCCTATAAGCAGTCGAGCATGAAACAAAAAACTCAAAGTATTTCTGTTTTTTTGTGTAGTGTTTCATTTTTTCCTCACATTTTTTTTTCGTACATCAGAAACTTACTCATTACAGTTAGCCGGATACCGGCGGCGGCGGGGTGGAGATACCGGATCCCATCCCTATTTATATTCCAGTAGAATACTTTATTAATATGCGCTACGCCATAAACAGCCCGACCGTTATGTAGTTTTCATTTCGAATGGAAAAAGGATCAAGTATTCAAGTCTTGAGGAGAAGGACCTTTTATTCTGTAGTTTTGTTGTTGTTGCTTTTTCTTTGTCACTCCTCAGAGTTCTCAAAGCAGGAGCAGAATCGTGGATGCTTATTTTATTAAGATAAGTGGGGCGACAATTATTTACCAGGACATAAATAGACCTCGTTGTGGGTTGCTGTACAATGTACATATACATAGAGCTGTCAGCACTCTACGAATATCCTTGTACAGAAAAAAGCGTTTGAATGGAAAAATGATAATACAGGAGTTGTTGTGGTGCCAGGCGCGGTTGATATTCTTGACGTCTATTATAACGTGACAAACTGGAATTTAAGCAATTTGAAGCCAAGAATAATGCCTTAAAGAAGTGGTTGAGTGAGGAATGGAAAGGGGGGGAGGGGAGGGTGTGATATTATTTTTATTTGAATTTCTTTAATTTAATGAGCGAATGATAAAGGGTTGTTAAAAAATTAGTTATACAAATTATTGTCTTAAGAAAATATTATATCAAGAGAACAAGGGAAACAGTTTTTCAAAGTCAAGTTATTTTTATCAAAATCATTTGCTTTCAAACCAAATGTCCTCTTTACTGCACTTTCATCTCAATTTCTTAAAAATATATTTCATAATTTATTCTCATAAATTTCGTTGGTCCAAGGCCTTTTTTCAACATAGTAAATATTTTTATAATAAAATTATGTTTTTTTGTAGTGATTCAAGAATCCTAGCAAAAGGGAGAGGGATTTAAGATATTTTTGATTCTGTTAAACTTAAACTAATTATTTTTTCGATAAATCCAGCCGGGACAACATCGTGAAAGTAAAGAGCAGGTGCGATTTTAGTCGATTAAAAATCGGCTGAAAAATCAGAATTTCACTCTGAATAATCAAACGACAATTTTATAGTTTGAGTTGACATTTATACAATAAAATATTTGGTATGCAGCATATTGTTGAATAGCTCGGGCCGAGATTTTAAATTTAACTCTTCACGGGGAAAAACGAGGCAAGGACTCATAAGGCCATTTTTTCGGTGACAAGTTCAAATCGAGAGTAGCAAAAATCTCCTACAAATGAATACAAAAATATAAGTCAATATCAATTCAAATAACAAAAAATTAAGTATACTCCCGGGAGACCCATTATATTTATTTTCTGATTATTATTTTACAAAAAATGTCTGGGTTTGAAATTATTAATGAAATGAGTAGTGGTTTTAGTCAAAAACTTGAAAAGAAATATTTGTTGGTACAATTTTTAAATTTTTGACAAATCTGGACGTTTGAAGGTTCCTAGAATCTAAATCCGTCATTTCTGGATAGACGTCAGTGTGTTCGTGCGTTCTAACGTTCTAACCCCCCAGACAAACTCCTTAGCTACGCCAGTGGTTAAAAAACCGACGTAAGAAATGAAAACTACACCAATTATATTGTTTCGAAAATAAAAATATAAATGCTTCCCAATTTGTCAACCCAGGCTCATTTATTCTACGTAAAGTAAAACTGTTCCATTCAACTACTCAAATACCTTCTTCCGATTTCAAGGCATCTCTTGTCACAGCACTTATTATCCAATCCATGTCAAGAAAGAAACATTCTCTTTTTGCTCTTCACTTGCATTCGAAAATGCATACGACTATGGAAGGTTCGTTAATCAAATCCATGTAGATCTAAGGCAGTCTAATATTGCGCAAAGTAAGAGGGGTACTAAAAATATCTCATATTTATTGCCATCGTGTGCATTCCAGACAATGCACTCCTCTCTCTCTCTCTCTCTGCATCTGTACTCGTACTTTTCAGCTACTGAACTGATTATGGGGTACTCGGTTCTTGGTACTCGGTATACTCCTATTCCTATTCAGTATTAGTTTCCTCCCGTCTAACCCTGCATTTGTTTTCCTTAAAGCAACGTCAACCGCTTATTCGCACATAATCTATCTAAAGTGCAGCTTTCGCATGTGTGGCACAACAACACATCCTGTCCAAAAGATTTATACATATCCTGACAGCTTCCTCTTCGTGATGCAACAGCAACACAAAATCTATAGCATCACAATATACATACAAACATATACACACACACAAAGTCGTACTTGACTTGTATAGAATATAGCAACAAAACGGGAGAAAATGTCCTTGGGTGACATGGAGTTGCACATTCTATTCATGTCCTTTCCGGCGGATGTGTGTTCGCATCATTTACTCCTGATCTCTCACCAACAACGGCAACGTATTCTATTCACGTGTCTGTGTATAAGTCACTTCTTCTACTGTACTGCACTCGCACTATGGAAAAAGGAAAGGACTTTGAATGAGCAAAAGGCGTTCGGGATATAAAGTAGAAGGACATAATATAATTTTCATTTTGATGCAAATTTATTTATGTCACATAAAAATTTCGCTCCACTCGTCATTCTTTATGAAAGGGCGTGTAGCGATGGGGGGTAGTGGAATTTGCACCAACGACAGCGGCGGCGTAGCGGAGTTGACATGAACGTTAGTTCGTCCATTTTATAAAGTCACACACAACAAAAAAAAAAATAGTTTTGAAGTTATTGCCTTTGGGGTAATGCACTCGCAGGATGTACTCGTACATGTGTATAGTGGAGGAAACCCACAGTTACATTTTGCAATACACAAAGACACTTTGGATTTATTTCAAAAATAGTCGTAGGAAACTTTTCTAAAATTGGAACTTTAATAACCTAAAGTGGAAATACCCTTTATGGTATTTGTTGTAACTTTTAAGTTGATTTACTGATGCTGTTATAAGACCATACTTTTCTTTTCCTTATATCGAAGAATGATAAATGCCAGCAGATTGGCGGTGAAGGGTACAAATCAGGAAAAAATCCTGAATGGCATATAAATTGAGAAATAACTCCCATTCAAAATAAGTATTTTTTTCCTGTTGGATTTGGCGTAGTCCTAGTGGTTTTGGGGTTTTCTTTGTGCAACTTACATTCCATGTGAAAATGTCAACATGCATGTGTTGGACAACGATAACGACGCTACAAATTTTTATTAATTTTTGGCCTGTGCATTTGTAAAATTTGTAAGAAAAACTTCTGAAAAAAAAATTGGAGTTACTATGTGAAATGAAAATCGAAAAACTCAGCTTTAACCAAAATAAGTTAAAAATCGTTTGGAAACAGCATAAAATCTATGAACTTAAGAGATCAATTTTCTTTTAAAATTGATACAAAATCACCTTAAACTTAGGCAACTTCGTCTACGAACCATTAAATTTTCTGTTACCTTGACGATTTGTTCAACTAAGGCCCAGGGTCCAGGTTCACAATATTTTATTATTTATACAATTGAAACTTATTTATTTTTTATTTACTCGTATTATTTAATCTTATTAGTTTAATCCTAATTTTGTTTAAGACCACAATACTTACTAATAGAGTGTGAGCTGTTGCCACCTGTCGGTCGTTAGAAGCAAGACTCAATTCACTTAATCGGAAATAATATGGCTGCGCATTTATTTTTCTCGAACACTTAGGTTGAAAACTAACTATTGTACATGTATACATTATAAACTAAGACTTCTATCGGTAAGGATGTAATGTGATTGCATGACAAGCTACAACCTGCTGAATGCTTTCGAAAAATAAGAAAAATCCAAATTTACTTCCTTTTTTTTTACTTCATCTAGAAAAATACAGTTGCACTAACGTTTCTTTAATAAATTTATTATTAATCACAATCTAGCCATTAATAACACATTCTTTGCAAAAAAACTCTGATTTTTAATTCTGTGCAACTAAGCTTCTTGCTTTTTGTTTCAATAATCGTGAACAAGTAGCTTATGCAATCAATTTACTACCTAACTTTTTTACTCTACAATCTACATACAAGTGTGCCGCAAAGTTCTATTTTGGAACCTTTGCTTGTTTCATTTCACATACAAAATTTCATTTCGTCGTTTCAAGCTCTACTTTTTTAGCTCTACGCTGCCGACAGTTAGTTAGAGATCATAAAATCCTCAAATAAACCAAGAAGAGAACTAAAAGTGTGTTTCCTTTCATTTAATCTTAGTTTCTATTTATATTTACTTTTTTTTCTAAACAAATCTCATACACATATTAAAAATTTAATGCCACACAATTAGTATTATTATTTGTACACCAAAAAACAAAAAAACACAACCTTAAAATTGTCCATTAAATCCTTATATAACAAAAACGTAAGGTGTTACAATATAATGCTGGGCAATAACAATAAATGTAAAAAGTAATTTAGATCCCGTAAGAAAATGATAATAATGTTTTTTTTTTTTGTTTTTCAAGAAAATGTGTGCATAACAAATGAACCAGAAGGCTTTTTTGCTGAGAAACCATGAAATTGGTCGTAAAAAGTGGTTAAGAGACCAATCCATATAAGAAAAGGTATAGGAACTTATATACATATACAAATAAATTAACTGTAGGTAGGTATATTGTTTTTTGTTTTTGTTGTTATCCTTTATTATAGCCCACGTACGTGAATCAGGAAAGTTTTATTGTGCGGAACCGTTCGTGAATGATTTGATTTTAGTACTTATGCTACCCAGTTTCCGTTCCTTTTTTTTTATAGTAGATTCCAAACTTGAAAAGGAGTTGGACCGATATAATTGAGACATTCCTCAATGTCGATGGTTGGTATGCGATACCACAATGACAAATTACACGCTTACACAGTCAAAGAGACAGAGTTCAGGTAATTAGAACATTGAAACTGGTTGAAACTGGAGTCAGATGTGTAACTATCCTTATAAATGTCAACTTAAATTAAAGTATTTTTCCTTAAATTTGTTAGTTATTCACTCATTTAGAAGAAGAATTAAGGACTTTTATGATTTAAGTTAAAACAACAAACTTTTGATGTATACCATGTTTTGTCCTGCCCCAACAAGCGAGCCTCGTCAAAATTGGAAGCTGCTAATTTCACCTCGATATTGGTCTAGTTTCTAGTAGATAACAACATTTTTTCAAAAATTTAGATTTTTGAAAGCTTAAAAGTCTTTTGATATAATTTGACAGTTTATTGATAAAAACTATCATGTGTCTCGATTCTAAGAGAGAGACTTTCATCGTCTCATTGCCAACAACTTTAAATTTGAGTCATGATTCGAGGATGAAATTTAAGTTTTTTCAAGGACATTATTCAAAATTCTGGCTTTGAGAATCAAAGAATAAAAAAAGGCAACACATGCTCAATTTAACATAAAATTTGATGTCAGAATAAAATTAAAATAAGTTTTTCTTTATGATAAATTAAACTTTCAAAAAAAAAAAACTTTAATTCTAGATCCTTTTTCTCATCCTCTTCCTTGTTCCCAAAATGAAAAGTCAAAAAAGTCTATCCTTAATGTGCTTCGATTATTATCAAATTTTTCTTCTTCGATAAACTTTATTTACATTTGAATAAGAAAAAAAAAACAGGAATAAAAACACTTACACAAAATAAAGTTTTAGTTTTTATACTTTTAGATCAGCTGTTTTCCCTTTTGATTAAAATCAATTTACCAGAAAAAGGACACAAAGCGTTTTATAACAAGCTAGGAAAAAGGCAAAAGGTATTCTACATATACCCACTAACAGATATACATATTCAATACATGTGTATAACATATGAATGTAGTAAATATACTCGTCCTTTGTTGTACTCTCGTGTATTCATTTTGAAAATGCGTGTCTGGAATTCCCCAAATGGGATTAGTGTTTCTCAACGCTCCCGATCTAGAAATGAGATACCTTCATCCCACATCCACCTACACATACACCATGATGTAATAAATGGAATTATTTGATTTCACTTGCTATCCAATATCGAACAACCGCCCACACAAATAACAATCGAAGCTATAATGAACATTGAATCCCCTGAGAGGACACAACTGATTACGAATTAAATTTATTTTGGCAAAATCAATCCCAACATATACATACATAATGTGATGATGTGAAAAACGGTTGGGAAACAATTGGGTTAGGATTTTTGGTTAACAAAAGTCAACGTACGTGAAAAGAAAAATCTGAAAAAAGGACGATGGAGGGTGGATTGGTGTTTTTGGGGGAAAATTGCAACTATAAATTTTTGTGTTTGGTGCAGCATTTAGAAATTAAACACACTGTTTTTAGTTTGTCTCAGGAACGACTCGATTGATTTAAACGATTTTTGTTTGGTTTGAATGGATGTTTTAATTTCACGAGATTGCGATAGTGCCAAAAGATTTGCCACTTGAGTCTGGCCCCAACTACCATTAAGAAATTAGATGGCCGATTCCTTGAAGATTATGGGTATTAATTTTTTAGATTTCACATGTGAAGGCAAGATATCTTCCGAAAAACCATACGAAGATGTTGCTACAAGGATTGGCATTGACTGTTTGATTAGTTTTTCTTTTTCTAGCAACTGATAGAATGCAACTAGGATCTAATTCAATATATTTTTGCCAGACGTATTCCAAAACTAGAAAAAATGTAGATAACGATGTCATTGTTTCATGTCTCGGCTTATGAACGAATCATTCAATGTCAAACAGACTAAAATTACATGAATATTATTGGTCCAAGGGCACACTGCTGCGGCACTCCACCAAAAAATGTAGAAAAGAATTACAGAGCTTGCTTTATTTAACACGTGCTTTGTTGTCTTCCACAAGGATATAATATAATCACTATTTAATACAGTCAACAGTGTCAAAGTCAACTTCAAAATGTCAAAGAGCCCTATCATTTCATTGCGGTTCATAAATCGTCAATGCTTAATCTTGTTTTGAATTTACCTATTAAACTACTGTTCAACATATTGGGATTTCTGGATTCCAAGAAGTATTTTAACTGCACAAAACTTGATCTAAGTTAACATGTAACGGTAACTAGGAGTTTAATTAAATTTCCCTTGGTATACAAATCAATGCAACCTAGTTTTTCTTTCCCGTGAAAACCTTATACTCTTAAGGATTATACCTAGCAATTCACTCAAAGTACACATTCGCATTGTTACTTTGTGCTTGTCACTCAGTATAGGAACCCGATGGGTCGATGCGATGGTTGCACATACTCGTCAGGCATGTCAGACAGCCGTCACTTATCATCACATGTCAACCTGTCGTTTTTTAGCGCGCATTCCATTCTATATACTCCAGAACCAGCACTAGAATCAGTGGCACCATCACGCAATTGATTGGATCTAGATTCACATAGGAGCAAACATTTTCGCCTGCGTGCTGTGGCTTAGGTGACATGTGGGAAATGTGATTTCCATCTTCGACGCCTTCAACAACATAACCAAGTTGCATGTGGCGGCTACGTGTTGTTCTTTTATGCAACGAGGCCGCATCCAGTCAGTGTTGCAATGTGGCTTACACTTGTATCAGCTTTAAAGCAATGAACTCGACCACAGTCCCCATCAGTCGACCCCCTTTCTCCTGGAATGTTTTTTGATTGACAGTCGAAGTACGTACCATCGCCGTCGTCGTCGTCAGAGCTATAAGTGTCTCATTTGTATGCGGTCGCAGCTAATAAATTAATTTCGTATTGCGGCCGCAGGAGGAAACATCACTAAAAGCGTATAACGTCCTCGTCCATGCAATATTAATATACCAATACCAACAGTATCGCACAACATGTCACACTAATTCAGGTCAGCGCAATTTAAATCCTTATCCAAGCCACTCTCTGATGCTCCACCAAATTAGTCCTTTAAACTTTGTTCGTACCCCCTCCCCTCACAATACAAACATACAAACATAAATAGATACAGAAGAGACACATTGCCTCGTCGTTGTCGTCGTGCAGTCAGTGGCCCGAAACAAAAAGGATTATACGCGACGCTCATCATGTCTATTTTTAGAACAACTTTGCTCCGTTAGTGGATATAATCAGGAACAGGAATTGCACTTTTGGGAGGGGCATAAATGGGTATGGGGAAGGTGATTAAAAATTCAGTTCAGCTTTAACTATGCAAATAAATTTTCGGCAAAATAATTCATTTCAAATTACCACCATGCTGCATTGTTTCGGGGGGTGCTTCCGTCGCGTAGGTTGGTATCGTTGTAGTCGCGTCGTTGGGGGGCAGCTCGCCTGGGGTTGAAAGTGCGATGGCAAAGTTCAAAATTAAGTTAGTAGCAGAGGAAACAGAAATTGCGGGCCAGAGCCAAACCGAGTTTTGCGAGCGCAAACTAAAAATGAAAACTGAATTAAAAATCTAAATTTGGGTCAGTCATTAAGTTGCCTGGGAATAGTACACCCCTATACTCGTATCGTAGTGATGTTGGCTTATTTTTGGCTTAAATGCGAGCATGCATACCTAATTCTACGAGTGCTGAAAAAAAAGCAGGGAAAAAAATATTTAATTTGCTCGTGGAATGTTTTTATAATTTAATGTAATCTCTCTTAAAATTAGAAACGCAAGTTAGGAACGTTTTAAAACAATCTCGGGAAATTAGTACAAAAAATAATATTGTTCCTAACCTAGAATTAAGTATATTATTCTATGACTTTGCCGCAGACACACACAAAAGATACATACATATATATGAAATGCTACTTTATATTAAAATTAATGTATAGGGGCTGGTCAAGAGACGAGAAAAGTCTCAGTCTCGTGTGGTGAAACCAGGACTAGACTGTACTTTGCTAAAAGGACTCCAAACGAGACTGTGTATCTTTGACCTGTCTGGTCGGCGGCGGCGGCGTAACCACAAGTATTTAAATTTATTGTTCAACTAAATTAATTAATAAGTAGATATTTTTTTAATACTAACAAAAATATTCGTAGACATAGTTTATAGTTATAGCCCGCTGTTTCGGTAGATGTCACTTTTGAAGCTGTAATTTTTTGACATTATTTGACAAGTAGAAACTACGGCATTAATAAATAAATGGATACACGCTTCAACAACGCATTTTGTCTCTGCTGATTGGGTCCTTGAAATGCATGAAAATGATCCGGAATTTCATCGAAAAATCATCTTGACTGATGATGCTCATTTCTGCCTCGTTGAAATTGTCACATCTGGGGCTCGGAAAACCTAAGATTTACTGTGGAAAAGCCTCTCCTACTCAACGTTTAACAGTTTGGCTCGGTTTATGGTCCGGTGGGCTCATTGGACCTTACTTTTTTGAAAATGAGGCTGGAGCAACAATTACGGTGGCTATTAAGGGCAAACAGCAGGTACTTTTCGCCATCTTCCGTATGATAGTTCAAAGAGAAAGGATAAAAGACTGTTTTGCTTTACAATTCCACTTCTAGATAATATTTTTTAACACTTAGGTACTGGTCTAAAAAGAGGCGAATGGGAGGCTCAAAAAATGACTGACCATACCAACTGAAAAATGTCTGTAATGAGTTCGAATTAAATATCCTTTTTGCCTATTTTCAAAATATTTCAAAAATTCCTTATTTTTTACTCAGGCAATAGGTTTTAAAATACATTCTATCCATCCATTCATACAAAAACGACTTGAAATCGAAAAATGTGGCTTGTAACACATGAACTTTATTACTACATCCCGTCCATTCAACCCTTACAAAAGACATATTGAAAAATAAAAGTATCAATTTCTTCAGAGAACTATAATCACCATAATGAAAAATGTTCTACCGTAATAATAAAATATAATTTATTCCTTGATCCTTATGTATCAATAAAATAAAAATGTTATTCCAATAAATTATAAAACAAAAAAAAAGACCACCATATAAGAAAGAAAGAAAGAAAGAAAAAAAAAAACTAGACAAATACATTCCATTTCAAACATCATAAAGGTTTGATTGCCCATTCAACTTTTAATGTCGTATTTATATCGAACCTCTTTTTCCCATAAAACCCTACAGCCATCCGTCCACTCGCACTTATTCCCTAGAAAAGCACATAAAAAAACAAAAACAAAAAACAGAAAACAGGCAAAAAAAATAAAACTATGTAAAAACAAAGTTAAGTTTGAGCTAGTAACTCACTAATGGGAACATCAATCAAAGATTGACAGCAAAACAACCCAAAAAGTAGGTTTATATACAGGAACAATCAATAGCATCAGCAAAAGTAATATAGTATCATTTGCAGGACCTCCCATAGTATAAAAACAACAACAACAACACTACATCAACATCCACATCAACATACAAAAAAAAGTAATGGCCCTAAAAAAGTTTCCCTTCAACTCCTTGACTGACACTTAATATAAAATGTTGTGAGTGAAGTCTGCCTTTGGCAATCTATCAACCTTCAAGATATTATGTTGTGGCAGACCATAGATATTTTTGTTGTGACTCAAAGTCTATAGTCTATACAGCTTCAACTGATATGGCAAAGCATCCTTTAATTTATCATACACCACCACTACCACCACCACCACCACCGACACACAAATAGTCCAAGTCCTTCCTCCTCTATGCCACCTTAAAATATGCTCCATATGACGCGACGTGAAGAAGACGAGGAGTGAGGCATGGACAAATGAGGGGTTCTTGCGCTCTGCTCCTGGATCCCTGTCGTCAAAAAACAATTTTAAAAATCACAAAAAAGGACCATATGTGTGTGTGTATTTTGCCATCCCAAGACCCACACACACTGTCCCAGACCCATAATTCGGGGATAGTGGATGTGGATGTGGATGCGGATGCGGATGTTTTAAGGACGAGGATGGAGGAAGAAAAAAATGTCGAAAACAGCATATCACAGAATTTTGTATTTTATCTTTTGACAAAAAAGAAACATGGCGGGCAATTGTTTCTCAAGGGACACGACGACGACGACATATTATTATGCTCTGGCAACGTGTGTGGACGGAACCGTTTGTACCAGGCCAGGTCAGGCGAGTCGAGTTGAGTCGGGACCAAAACTCTATCTCAGTCCATGAAAATAGTTTAGATATCTTAATGACCTTCTGGACTTTATGTTTCTCAGATACTCGTGGTATGGTACATATGTATGTACGTCGTCGGTGTTGGTTGCTGGTTGGAGCGTCCGGACCGGTCTAGTTCCAGGAGTCAGAGTCGGATTGTGAGAGCGAGAGGTCGAGGTGGTTTAGTTGGTCTCCGTATCAAAGCAAGCCTTATATTTTATAGAGCAGATGTTTCTCATGGGTTTTTGGTTTTAAACGGGAAATTCCCGACACACACACACACTCTCTCTCAAACAGATTCTGCTTTTTCTGCCAAAACTGCAAACCACAGCTATTATTATGAGATTAAAGGACTTTTTCGTATCCAGTTCCAGTATCTAAAGTGTGTGTTTTACTCACTCTACTCGTATTTAGTTGTATACGATCCAGAATCCAGATGGATTATGGATAGAAATAGAAAATAAAAATAAAAATATCGTTGCTAAATTGTCGTGTCCGTGTACGAGTCCTTGCCCAGGATGAGGTGGGTTTTTTAGATATGAAAGTTTTTTGTTGCTGCGACATTCGGTCGGTCGTATGAATATGAATGAGGCAAGATTAAAATAATGTTCTTGCTTTGGAAACTCATCAGCATAAGGGGATTCATTCAGATTTTCATTTGAGGGGGGTTGATGTTATAATTTATGTTCAA
This sequence comes from Scaeva pyrastri, assembly GCA_905146935.1. Taxonomy (NCBI): domain Eukaryota; kingdom Metazoa; phylum Arthropoda; class Insecta; order Diptera; family Syrphidae; genus Scaeva; species Scaeva pyrastri. Next base: position 4,467,979 of record LR989929.1, on the reverse strand, counting down.
CTTTGTATTATATATACGAGCATACATCCCACATTTGTACTACCCATATCACTTTATAGTTTGAAATTAATTTTGTGCATAAATTATAAATTTTAACAAGAGTATAGTCATTATGGCTATTAAAGAAACGTATTGTATTAAAATGTTTACATCTGGAAACTTTTCACTCCCTGGAAATTTTTCATTGAAAGCCAATTAAGGTTAGAGTTTAATTTCTATTTAATTTTTATTAAAATTTAAATGTTTTATAAAAGTTGTCCTATCCGGTCTGGCATCGATTATGGGTGGGGAAAACGTATGTACATACATTATTATAAGTTGTAGAATGGAATATTATAAATAGTTTATGACACTTTTATGCAAAATGTGATTCATTTTTAAGACTCCATATTTTGGTATAAGGTCAATTTATCAAAACTTTAGGATATGTTCTTATCCTTTCAACAAATTGCAATAATATTAATCCTCAATTTTAACCCAAATGGGATTCAGTTTAGTGTTTTGTACTCTAAATCTTTTAATTTCTAAATGTCCATTTTTCTGAATTTCAGGGATGATCATTTTGGAACAAATTAAACACTTGCAATCAACTTAAATTTTGTATTTTTATTTTCTAGTTGGTTATAAAAAAGTGGTCTTTAAAGGGTATTTTTTTTTAAAGACCAATATGGTTTTCAATCTGGCAATACTTTTTTCGGAGTTGGTCTTTTTGACAGCTGTTACTTGATTTATGCTCAATTTGGTTGGCCACTTCATAATAAATAAACTTACTACTGAACAACGTTTGCAAATCGTGCAAATTTATTACCAAAATAATGATTCTGTTCTACGTCCAATATTCGATCGACTTTATCGCCCAGCAGAATCGGTAATTCGGTCAACCATGGATCGGTTTTGCACCACATTTACTCTAGCGGAGAATTAGTATCCTTAGAGACGACTGTGGAGTCCATCCGACATGGAAGATTTTGCGGAAGGATCTTAGTTTACGGTCTTATACAAAATCGAACACATTGAAACCGAACGAAAATCAAGCACATTAAGGGAATGGGCCCAAAACGAGATGGCCACCGATCCCGATCTTCACAAGAAATTTTTTTTCAACGATGAAACTCATTTTTGGTTAAATAGGTACGTTAATAAGCTTAATTGTCATATTTTGAGTGATCATAAACCACAAGCCATTGACATCTTCAAAAAGTCAATGTTTGGTCCATTTGGTCAAGAATGATGTTGGCCATAATATTACAGTCAATGGGGAACGCTATAGTTCCATAATTAATGACTTGTTCGTGCCTCCATTGTAGGATGTTAATGTGGATGACCTTTGGTTCCGACAAGATGGCGCTAAATGCCATACAGTAGTCTCCAAGATCGTGCGATTTAACACCTGGACTATTTACTATATTATTGCTTACGCAGATAAGCCCGAGACTATTGACGATTTGAAAGTGAATAATCGGCGCGTTATTGCTGAAATCTGACCCCAATTGCTGCAAAAGCGGTCGAAAATTGGGCTTCTAGGCTGGAATATATTCGAGCCAGCTGAGGCAGCCACTGAGCCACTTACCCAAAATCACTTTTAAAACATAATGGCAAACCCTTATATACATAACAATTGTAAATTCTTGGCCAATACATTATAGTATATGAGTTTAATTTCTTCTTGAAAATCTCACGTCTAAGAAAACACACTTTAATAGTTTCGAAAATCCTATTTTCAAAATATGTTGAAATGATACAATAATTTTTTGAGTGAAAATGGATGGAATATCAAGTTCACAATATGTCTTCTTTTTTACTGGCCTTATTACGGTTTTTTATATTCTACAAAATTGAAAAGTATTTCCTAAAAGTAGATTATAATAATTTTTAGAAAACTGAGTGAATTCAAGACTGTAACAATTGTCAATCTTCCAATTTTTTCTTTATATACATTTCAAATACAACTCGTATGCCAAATTGCAAATGGTGAAAAATGTTTAAGGTTGAAAAAAATATTAATATTTCAGCAAAAATTCAAAATCTTTTTTAAGAGCTTCAAACTGAAAACTGTGTGAGTTTCTAGGACTACCATTAGTTATGGTATTTTTTAAAGGCCTAGAAATCTAAGAATTCTACTATTATTTACTGATAAAACGACATAAGAACTTTTCGGCAACATTTTTAGTAATTCATATTGATTTTGGGTTCGGATTTCATTAAAACTTCAATTACATGGTTTTACAAGAATATCCAATATTTTGCCAAATTGAGCAAATCAAAATGCATTGGACATTATATCATCATTTTCCAACAAACCAATTCCAGATTTACTGATGGAAGAAATCTACATAAGACTGAAATAATTTATATCACAAGTATAAAGGTTTGTAATAATTATTTTATGCATTCGAAATGAACCAAGAGATGGAGCCCTCTACAACTAAAACAACAACTACAAATAATATTTTGTTTTTCTGCAATAAATTCCCATCAAGATTCCATCGTGAATATGAATATGAATGAAAAATATAAAGATTCAGATATTTTTTTTTTTCGTAATTTTCTCATTAATAAGAAAATCCTTTTCCATTTATTTGTTTCTATCTAATTTCCTAGAGTTGTATATATACACAATTTATCTTTGTGTACATTTGCCATTAATCATTCTGCAGAAAACATGAAAAAAAATACTTTCCTTTTGCGAATTTTCCTAAATTCCCAATTAAGGATGTTTCGAAAGATGATTTCCATAGAAATTTACCATCGCAGTTGACGTAGCATTAAATTATTTGTCTGGGATTTCTTATACTAAGAAAACAAACTATCCGCTTAAACTATAAATACTATAAACGAAAAATGTTATCCAGAGAGATCCAGATGTGATATGGGAATAAACTTCTCTATACCTATACATAGAATCGATAGTACAAAATATATTTAATTCAAAAGAAAAAAGGAAATGAAATTAATCAGGAAGAAGCCATAAAATTGAACTACAAGTTTATCAAGGACATTAGAATTAAGTATTCAACGATTAATTGCGGAGAGCCAGACAAATTTCCCCAAAAGAGTGGGTGATGGAGCTGATACTGTGTCGGGAATATTTGTTTTCCCTCTGAGTGACATCTATATACTATTTATATATTTGGGTTCGTTTTGATGTTTAGAATTATTACACTTTTTTTGTGACTTATGTTGGTTTTATGGGAAATTAAATCTTTCCCATCGAACGATTTTTCGGAAGATTTCTGGATAAAACAAAGAGAATAAGAATTATTTTTATGTGAATTTGGATTTACGTTTGCAAACACACATCCTTATCCTAATATTAACGAATATCTACATATACCATAAAATACTGTGCACTATGAATGAAATTGAAGCTTATGACTTTAAATGGCGCCCAATGGTTGGCAATAAACTTTTAAATGATGATGTTATGCGAATAGAACCAAAAGCTAGTTTGTTAAATATAATTTGTTTGATATGTATGAAACATTAATTTCTGCTTAAATTGGGAAGTTTCAACATTATTCTTAAGAAATCAAAAATTAAATGGCGCCCAATGTGAATTCAAATTAAGAACTTTGTTTATGTATTTTGTTTTTTTTTTCAAATTTCTCAAACTCCAAAAAAAGAACAGTGATAAGACCAAAAGCAATGTTTAAGTTTTTCACGACTTGTGTCACCATTCACTTTAAAAGATTTATAAAAAAAAATTTAAACAAGTATAGAAAATTGTATTTCAATTCAAGTAACGTTCTTTAAGTTTTTCTATTTATTTACAGAACTTCAAAACAAATTCCCATCATCAGAATGTCCTAAATTTGAAAATTAGAGCAAAGTCCTTCAGTATCTCTAAACTCTAACTACGAATATGGCATTTGAAGTACAAAAACCAATTCCATATGTTACATCATCAACATCGTCATGCTCATAATGTTTTTACTCGTAAGTCCTTAAGTTTGAGAGTGGATATTTTTTTAAACTTTTTTTTTTATTTTTGAAAAAAAACTTTTTTCTTTTACTCTTACTCTCGAAATGTCATCAAAAACATTTCATATGCGAGTATAGTTCCGTTCCTCCTAACGAACATCCTCTTCGCGGTCGTTCATGGAAATGTTTTATTTTCTTTCAGTTTTTTTTTTTTTTTTTTTTTTTTGGGGGGGGGGTGCTGAACGAGTGGTTGAAGTAAATTATAAATGAAACTTTTAACATTTTGATAAAGTGATTGGAAAAAAATATATATTTCCAGTATTTTCCAAGCCACGAGAAGAGGACACGAGAAACACTCTTCGGTGGAAATAATAAATTCTCAATTTTTTAAGAAGAAAACTAAAAAAAAATTCAATTATGTTCCTCTAGTGTAAGTCTATATGTGAGTTCTTTTTTATTTCAAGGACGAAATTTAATTTGAGGAACTTTTTACTTACGTAAGTAATTCTCATATTTGGAAAATCAAGAACCATTAATAAATAATGGAAGAATATGGGATAAGACAGAGACATCACTTGGCAACAAAACAAAATTCTAACTAAGTACTAATTTGTTCTGGATTCCAAAATCAGGAATAAATACTTTCTTATATTTTGAGTGTATTTAAGTGGCAATCCTTACTTATTCGATTAAAAGAATTGTTAGAAGAAGAAGTACCCCAAGTGGCGGCAGTAATTCTTCCAGGAACGTATGTCTCAAAAGAAAAGCAGACTTATCAATTTATGTATGAATGAGCAAATCGATATTCAAAACTCTTTTTATATGTAAAAACCGGTCTGACTAGAAAATGTCCTTTTAAACTGGATCAAAGTTAAACGAGGTACACCGAAAGGCGATGTTCTATTTCCTCTTCTTTGGAATTATTGAACTTCTAACCATAGTCCAAATTAGGAGACTTTAAAAGCGACTGTCATTGTTTCTGAAATCTTGAAATAACAAAACTGCGTTTCTGATTCAAAAATTGACTAAGTATTTGGAAAACGGTAATTTCTATGTCATATAAGTTATTAATTCAAAAAATGTATGAAATGTCCCTCCAACTTTTCTGTAATGTTTCTTATTTAAGATCACTTATAAAACCTGCATTTAATGGACTACCTCATCATAATCAAAAAAAGCTGACTTATGAGAGTAATATTTTCAAGAACAATGTTTTAAACGATAAATTTATGACCGCCATGTTTGTTCTTTTTGGACTGGAAGACTCATTTATCGTTAAACAAAATATAAATATTTTCAATATCAGAGGGATGCCATGATATCAACATAAAACACAAACAGATAAAACCCTCGATATTATAAATTGGAACCTTAATATAGCCACTCAAAGTTAAGCCCACATTTTCGTACCGATACCAAAAGACTCTTATAATACAAGTACCTATCTACCAATACTAAGAAGTGTGATACCACTTAGTGCTGAAGGCAGATGATTAATGAAAAAGGTATTAAATTTATACATCTTCCTCCCAGAGACCCCACATCCTACTCGTATATAGCTTCAAAAAGACTCTCAGCCTAGCAACGTACATTATTTATCTCACCATAACATGAGAGCTATTCAGTTGATAGCGCATCATCATATCCATTCCCCATAATCATGGCTGGTTGATGTGATGGCGCTAGCTATCCTCCCGCCCAAATCAATTTCCTGAATTTGAATATATATTTTTTTACGAACTACTTACTCACTCATTATATTCTGCTCCACTATCCCCGATACAAATGGTCCTTAACCACCATCGGCATCGCAACCGAAGAGGCGGAAGCCTCAAGCTCAAGTATAGAGACTTCCATTATATTGCTACCACCGCCGCCACCGCCGCAGTATCGTTAAATAAACAACCCACAATTTATAGCCGTTCCTAGAGCCGGAGCCGTTCCCTCTGACAGCCATAGGATCCTGGGCATGTCCTTATGACGTGTACTCGCATACCGTACATCACACTCATACTCATACACACCACCATAACCGAATATAAAGTATGATGGCAGCTATGCAAGTTATTAAGATTGTTGGTATGTATTGCTAGCACTTGATTTTGATTACTGTTCTTTGGTAACTTTTGTATCTGTGCATTTATTATACTTACGGCACCAAAACCACTGCCGCTTCCATAGCGATAGGGAACCATTGACGAGGGGGGCGGCCAGGGTGTATGTATGTGGGAACTATTAACATCACAGCCTAGAATCAACACCAGAAACGGGTCCACCCGGAAACCACTCATGCACCGAAATAAGATACATTCGTCATTATTGTGTATCCGAAAGTGGAAATTGGTTCGTGCGATGAGGCACACGGGTTCCGAATCGAGTTCCAGCTTTCATCGAAGAGCTTGATGAGCGTGTCTAAACCTAAAATGGGTGCGCATTATACCATCGCCTCGCCGCCACCACTGCTGCCGACTCCCTATCGGGCGTAATTTGTATATCGATGCTCCAAATGATTCCCGGGAAGTTACATACTCCGCACAGCACACATCTGTATCTCTGTAGCTAAGTTTTATGCCAAACATACACACTCTGGCACATTTTGACGGGAATAACATCATCCCGAGCGGAATGGCAGAAGTTTTCCCATTAGTAGCAGCAATCAGCGGCAATTTTGTTGGAGCGTATGAGATATAAATTGTTTTTCTTTTGTTGTTATTGTTGTTGTTGTTGTTGGTGGTGCTGTACTGCCATCCCGCTGAGGCAATTACTTTTTGATTTGTAAAATGAAAATGTTTGACGCAATAAAAGGCGCTGAGCCAAAACGAAGGCGAAGGGATACGAGTTTGTGCTGTGATGTTCTCATGTTCATGTGGCAACCGACATTATAAATGAAATTGCATACTATTGTGGCAGCTCTGATTCGTTTTAATGAAACAAACCGCCAATGTTCATGTTTTATAATGGAAAAAGGAAGTTTTTGAGTTTTTTTTTTTATTTTTGATATTATTATTTTATTTTTTTTTTGTTTTGTGATGTCTCTTTAATTTGACAGTTGAGGCCCAGATTCGTCCCGGATTGTAGCGCTACCTAAAGTAAATTTTGTCATACTCAGACCAGACTATGGTATTTTGGACATGAAGGCAATCATTAGTAACTCTTCAACAATTAGTTGTTTAGTTAATGAATGTTACCCAGGTTATATTTTTTTTACTAACAGTCATTCCAAAAGCTTGAAAGGTGGAGTCATGAAGCAGGGAGCAAGTACTGCCTAAGGACCATTCCTACTCTGGACATATTGGTCATTGCTCTTGGCAAGGTGCAGAGCATGAGCTTAAGGCTCTGCAGAAAAGACCCTTAAAAGATAAAGGAAAGCACTAATACTTCAGTGATTAGAAATTGAATTTCTTTGCTAAATTTTTAAAGAGCACAATTTTCCCTTGACTGTCATAAAAAACAATTTTTTTCGTCATATGAAAAATTGGTCTATTGCGTTCCACAAAATGCAGTCATAAGATCATTGCGCAACTTAACACTAAAATGGGTAAACACTAAATTGAATCCATTTTCCAGTTATGATATTGACAGTTGACAATATGTTTAGTTTGACAAAATATTATCCTTTACATTTTCTACTAATTAAAAAAACAAAAATTTGGGTTTTATTCAACAAAGAATATTTTTTAATTATTTGTGTAAATGCACTGAGGCGTATGTGGAACATTATTTTCTACGAGCAGTGCTAGTAGATTTTAACATATCCACAACAATGTAAACCGATCAGATTAGACTTACGAGTATTGGTGACTTTGATGTTGATAATCTTTAGCTTGAAGGAAGTCTAATAACCTTTGCTGAGAATCTGTGTTAAATGTTAGAAGGACTTTCTAGATAGTTAGGAAAAATAACTAGTCTATTTTTATTTTTTTTAAGATTTAAAAACAAGGTACTTGAATTTCCTTTCGATTGAAGCTTAAAGACGTTGGGTGTTCTTTTTGACGCTAAAGTAGTTTTTCACTGACCAAAACAAAATAAAATGTCATAATATCGTAATAAAGTTGTTCATTATAATAGCTACCGTTGTCAAACCCGTTAAAACCTATTAGCCGATATAATTTTTCATTAATTCATTCCAAAAAATTCTCTAAATTTTATCGACTATGACGAAAGCAATCGAGTATAGGTAAATATCAAAGAAAAATATTCCTTACACCAATACAAATGTTGTCAACATTTTTGTTTTTCAAGCTTTTAAGCGTTTTGTCGTTTTCAAAGTTATTATCAATCGTAAATTTAGATAAAGAAATCAATAAATGTTTATTTTCAACAATCAACAACCTCATCTTTTAAAAGGCACCTCATGTTTTATTGACATAGAAAGATGATAAAAGATTTTACGGAACAGGAATCGCCTAAGGACACACTCCACAAGATATTTTGTGTGGCAAATATTCTCTCCGGAACTATTTCAAAACGATTTCCTTGAAAAATTCTAAGAGCCAGTTGTAGGTATAGCTTGAAAACATCAAAGAAACAAGAGTTTAGTTTTTTAGCCTAGATACAAGGATACACACGAGTACAAGTATCTTCTCCATGATGATATCCTTGTTTGGATTATCATCATGATAATGCGAAAAATCATGAACTAATCAGTACGTAATAAAACCGAAACGTATTCTTTGAACATTTTCCCATAAAAATATTTTTATATCCTCAAAGTTGATTGAAAGCAAAACTTGAAATTGAAATTCACTTCCTGTTTCTATACGATCTTACGTATTTTGAAATACTTTTCATTTTGTTTTTTCGTCCTCTTGGTATAACCTCGTCTCTCTTCCTGTCTCTAGCTGTTATCTCAAAACACACACAATGAAAAACGTTATTCCTTGTTTTGATTTAGGAACTTCACTGTTCACCTTTACCTTTGATTTGTTTTTGGTCCTTTTATTTTGGTTTGAGATTGCCCATTCGGATGGATTTAGTTTCAAATGGGTATTTTTTTTTTCCTTTTTTCGGTTTGTGATTTTGTTTTTTTTTTTTGAGATTTTTTTATATTTTTTGTGGGGGTGGTGAAGATTTGATTAACAGGAAACTGAATGTTGTTTTTGAACGACTTTATTGCTTTGGTTTTATAGTGATTGATGGACAGCAAATTGCCTTAGGATACCTTTTGGCAGTACGTATTCCTATTTGAATGTTTAGTTGTTTTTTTTTCCCTTTGGAGTAAGATTTTGACGGATTTAATTTTTGGAAAATTTCAGTTGAAATGTGAGTCTTCCAACTGAAAGGGAGATATAAGGAAGCTGAAAGGAATTGTTTCGAGTTTATTTCACATTTTTACTGATTGTCTGGGAACTTTGTGTAAACCATAAAAATAGATTTTGACTTTGTATTTTGAGAAAAATTAGAAAGCAAAAATTTCGATAAGAAAGAATGTTAAATATTGGGAATACTATATGATCCAAAAAAATTTAAAAAAAAAGTAATAAAATATTTTCTTTTTTCGTCTAATATTTAAAATTGTTAAATTAAAACAGCATTAAGTTTGTAATAAAATACAATATTGCAGTATAGACCAAGAAGAAAAAATGGTAAGTGTTGGAATTGGAGTACACTGAACCAAATTCGGTGGTCATATTGACGAAAAAGCAAGTAGATTTGAAGAAAGAGTGATCAATATACGGTCAACACCTCCTATCCGTTGGTTAGACAAATATTATGTTGATTTGAAGAAAATTCGTCAGTTTGAAGAATTGAATAAAATTTTTCGTTGAGGTGTTGAATTGACAAAATTTTGTCAAATTGAAGAAAATTCTTCAATTTTTCATGAAATTTTTTGAATAAAATTTCTTCAATTCAACTAAAAATTTTATTCATTTTAAAGAAATTTTCTTCCAGTTGAGAAAAAAAAGAACATCATTTTAACTAACCTATTTCTTCATATTAAAGAAACATTCTTCCATTTGACGGAACGGGCTCTTCAAATTAAGGAATATTTTTTCAATTAAACGTAACGATTTCGTTGAAATGACAAAAAATTTGTCGCGTTAACCTACTTGTTTCTTCAAATTGAATACAAACATCTTCAACATGAATATTATATTCTTCTAATTAAAGATTTTTTTCTTCAGTTTGACTCCAATTTTCTTTCAAACTGAAAAATTATTCTTCAAATGGATGCATATTTTTCTTCAAATATATTAAGATTTCTTCTATTGTCAACATTTGTAAATTATCTCAGAAATACAAGTTAATTGCCCCAAAAAGTAAGTAACTTCAACAAACAGGTAGTTTATTTTTTAAGTAATATGTTTTTATTTGTTCTATTTTGTTAATATATGTATAGAACTCCTAGTGAACTTAAACATTTGTTAATTTATTTATAAGTGAGAGTACTTTAGGATGTATAAGTAGTGTCAATTTTATAAAAAAAGTTTTGGATAAACATCCATATCAAACTTGAAGATTTAGGGTATTCTAAATTAAATAAATTAAAAATCTTAAAACAAAGATCTATAGCTGAAATAATTGAATTTTGCTTAAATTTTATACCATCGAAAAAAACTACTATGTCCTTAGGATCCAAAATTGTTCCAGTTACAATTATTAAAGGTTAAAGGTTTTGTTTTTCTTTTTGTCTTAGAAGCATCTCTTCGTCACAAGCTGCAACGGACGCGGACGGTCCAATAAAAAAAAAACTGGACTGGGAGTCCCGAATGGAAAAACGGGTAGTAGACTTCTGTGATCCAGTGCCACTGATATTTTTAGCAGTTGGTACAAGAATACTGTGTATTAAGTAAAAAATTCCACAGGCCCGTCCATCTGAATACAAGTAAAATAGACACATTAACATTTTTAGTAATTTTAAGGTAGATATAAGATACATAATGGTATATAGAGGAAATTTATTTAAAAAATTATTGCAAATGATAATAAACTTACTCTCGGTATGAATTTGATTCCTATCCATCATTTCACATAATATCTGGCGATTTCTTGGATCCTTTATTTCCTCTTCGAAGAGAGGTAGAATTTTAATTGAAAAATCGTTATATTTCAAAAGTAAGCTTTCAGCTTTTGGATATAGGTGTTTGAAATCCATATCGATCTGAAAGAAATCATTTACATTATTCATACTCAAAAACATTTATACAGATACAACGTAAAATTTAAACAGGTTTACCAATTTAAATCCCATCGGGTCAGTATATCCTCCGGTGAGTTGGCTCTAGTGATCTCAACTAATCTAAAGTTTTTGGAAGCATCCCAATGCCTTTCCAATTCCACCCAAGTACAATTATTTCTTATAATCTCTTCTACATGTTCGGAAACATCAGATTCTGGCTCATCTAAATTAAATAATCATTAGAAAAAAATAATCTTTAAAATGTACCATGGTTCAAAATTCTTTTGTCCGAAATAACTGGTGACGGGATTGAATACAGCCTTAAACAGTTGGGAGCATGAATCTTCAATACACTCAAATGTACTCAGTGTGGAAAGTGAATAAAAAATTTGCAAATGTGTTATTAATGAATTAGGAGAACAAATATTTGTTTGCACTTAAAACCAATCATTTTTATAGTTATACAAATGAAATATTAAATTCTTTATGTAAATAAAACTTTAAAGCAATATTTTTCTGTCTGTTGTCCTTTTAAGTAAACATTAAAGCTATAAACTATATTACATTTTCTCAGGTTAAAACAAATTAACTCTATAGCATGTATTTTTCGTCTACTTTTTTGTAACTATTAAGTTCATTTTTATTATGTGAATTTTAAAATAAAATAAGAACAAATATTATTTACTTAAACAACTTTAAATACTTTAAAAATATAAAACAAATGTAAATGATATAATATTAAACTATTTGAATGTATTTATATTACTTTTTGTTTATTAAACACTGAAAATAGTTTAAATAAAGAAGTTATAATTTCAAAAATACAGATAAATGTACATATTCAATTACTTACATGTTTATTGATGTTTTTCACTTCCAATTTTGTTTAATTTTTTTATTTTATTATTTTATTTTTTAATTTTCAAATCTTTTCACGATCACGCGATCTATTCGGCACCAGTTCACTTACAAGAATAACACAAATTATCACTTTGAAAACAGTTAAAAGAAAATATTGAAGAAATACTTTTCAAATTGACGAAATTCTTCAATTGGAAGAAAACACTTTCTTCAATTTAACAAATTTTCTTCAAATTAACGAAAATGAAATGACGACAATGAAAATTCTTCAATTTGAAGAAATTTCATCAACGTGAATAAAATACATTCTTAAAATTGAATAAATTTATTCAATTTGAAGAAAAATTCAAGGAAAAACCGTTACCTAACTGTTATTTGCCTTGTAAAAAGTATTTATATTTGTAGGCATATACATAAGTTATCTCTGACGAATTGAAGGAAATTCTTCAAATTGACAAATTTTTGTCAACATGAAGAAATCAATTGCAACTGTATATTTTTTATGTAACAAATGTTTTCGTTTTTTTTTAAGTGACCTAAAAAACAAAATTTTTGACAACATATCAAACTAAAAAGTAAGAAATAAAAATATAGTTTTATAAAAAAAACTGGAAAGAAATGGAAAAGAATTTTTAAACTAAATTGAAAATAACAATGAAATAAATATACACAATTCTTTATTGTTTTCATCCTAATTTAAACATTATTTTCCATTTCCATTAGTTTTTTTTTTTTTAAGTACCTATACCTACTATCTATTACTACCTATACATAGATCTGATTCATTCTACAGTTCCTAATTGTCAAATTGAAGAAAATTTTGTTTAGTTGAATAAAATACTAAACGTTATAGCAGTTGAAGAAATTTTTGTCAATTTGAATATTTTTCTTCATTTCGACGAAAAATTTCGTAAAATTTCTTCAATTTGAATAAAAAGTTCTTCAAAGATTGACGAAAAACTTTCGTCAATATGACCTACGTGATTTGGTTCAGTGTACCCATATCTCCTGACAAAGAAGAATCCAAATCTAAAAACATTAAATTTCTTCAAAAAATTGGAAACATCTTAATATATTATATTGTTTTTGGTCATGTAACATTGTTTGGAAACAGGAAGGAGAACTTTTCCCAAAATTCCGTAGATCCACATATTTTCCAAGTTCACAAAAATTTTCCTTAGTTTCGATTTTTTGGCTATTGCAATTTTTATCGTTTTTTTATTTTTGACTATACAATGTTATTGCATTCAAAAATACGTATTTCAGAATTAAATTTACGAAAAAAGGAAAAATTTTAAATATTTCGAGGTTTCCAATTTTTAAATTTTGGATTATGAATTCAGAACTATTAAATTGACACTAGATCTAAACATCAGAACTGAAAATTGATTTCAAGGCAGTTTTTTTAATTTTGTTCCACAAGGAAAAGTAAATAAGCTTTGTAATTTCAAAAAGTTGCAAAAATAAGACAGACAGACATTTTTGACCACCCATAAGTTGTTAAATTATTTTCAACTGATTGACCATTTTCCACGTTCTTGAACCCTGCTTCAAATATCCTTAAAACTGTTTAAGTAAAACTTAATATGTTTCAAATCAATCAATAATGACTGGATTTCTTTTTTAGATTTCTGAGCTTCTAAAAAATTATTAGAGATCTTTGAAAAACGTTTAAGAGTACGTTATTTTAATTGCGTCTAAATAATTCAAAAAAAGAACTCCGCAAACAAATTTATGGTGTCAATTCTTCCATGGACTATTAAAAAACAAGAAGTCCCACCATTTATAATGAAATCCACACCTAAGACATTTGTCATTAGTTTGAATAGATCAAAAATTCGATGCGATCTTGATGGAAGCTTTCGTCAAGCCTATAAGATATCAGAATTTGGATTTTTCGTCCGAAATGTCAAGATTACACTCAAGAACTGACATTTGGTCAACTCTAGTGGCTTCGTCGTCTTACACATTGGAATGCCGTTCATATGTTTCATAACCTCAATAAATCTAAAACATCAAACTGTCATCTTCAATTTAAAGTACTTTAACACTTTCTTACCCCTTCACCGCATTAAATTGGCGCGTATAAAAACCAAATTAAAAACCATTTACCCTATCAAAGTGGTCCATGTTGATTTACGTTGAAATTTTTGACAACCTATCTTCGAGTGACAACACAATTTCATGCCTTGTCATAAGGTGCATAAATCAAAATTTGAAAATTCATCTGGCTTTCCAGGGAAGTTTTCCATAGGACAGTTTTCTCCGATAACATTACTTCCTTCCCGCTGTTTTTGTTTTTTTTTTTTTGTATTCCTAAAAATGGTTTTATTTTTAGGTCTTTTAAAATTATATTGTGTGTGTTTTTGCTTTTTATGAATGACCTATTACCATTTCTATATAGAGATGGGAAAATCCCCCGTCCCTGGTTTTTATAGACCCAAATAAAATGCGTCATGTTGAATCATTTGTTATCTGGCAAAATGGGATTGACTAAAAAATAAAAACCTCCCTTTTTTATCCTGAATTTTAAAATAGAATGAATTTTCCCTCTAAATCAACAACATCGAATTGACATATTCTTATTCGACAATCGACATATACATAGACCAAAATATACATATGTATATTTATTGTAAGTCCTTAAAGGATCCACGGGTTAAGTCTCTGTTGATGGGTATACATGTAGGTTGTAGGTGTGTATAGGCTTTCAATTTTGATGTGTATAAATTTTCTTCCCATAAAAGAAAATTTAAAAAGCGAAACTTAAAACAAAATATTCAGGCCTTGACTTTGAATTGAAAAAAAAGATGAAAAAATGTAGATATATTGACATTGGTAGTTTGCATTTAAAATATGGCCAAAAAGGTGTCATTTCACCATGAAATTCCATCAACATAAACAACTCTTAGCTCTACCTATACGGAGACTGAGACCGAAAGGTGGTTTTGGTAAGACCCTTGATTTCCACTCCTGCTCTGATTTCAACCAAGTCCTACTGTCAATCTAAAGATACATAGATACATTTGTATTTGTCCTTGAGTGGGTTCCTTGCCCTGTCCGTCGTCTTTTTTTTTTTTTTTTGTCCTTTCCCAAAGGGGGTCCTTTTGTGTTTATTTAAGATAAAATCCGATCTGATGTTTCAATGAATTGATTTCAAAAATCCACCAAGCTAAATAAACCACCTGAAAAGAAATCCTTTTGGGCCTTATGGTTATTTAGAAAAGAATAAATTTCATTCACATAGTAAACACATTATTTATGTTTACCTTCCTATATCCTTTACTCATACCAAGATACCTACCTATACCTAACCAATTCAATGGTATAGTGTTTTTGAGAAGGGTTGAATTGAAACCTGTACAAACAATTCTCGAGCAAAATCAAAGCATCCTTTCCCAATGTAAGTGTGTTTTTGTATTTATATTTGTATTTGTATGTGATCGTGTGTGAGGATATAGTTTATTTAATTGAACTCACGTTTCGAAGGTCATAAGTTAAATTAAACAACATGTGCTTTGGAAATACGTGACTGATTTAAGCTAAAATGGCTGTTGGTGTAGTTCGATTTATTGCTTTTATAGTTATTTTTTTTTTGCTGACTTGATACGCTCTATACAGAGTCACAGTGTACAGTTTTGTGTAGGGAAAGGATATTGGGGAACCCCTTTGAAGAGACTAACGTGTAGCCTTGGAAATATCTATTACTCAATAACCATTATAAGGAAGGATAAGATTGGAGTTTATATTCAAGTAGGCAGGTGTCTTTTTCTTGTCGTTGAAATTTATATTTTTAGTTAATTTTTTTAAAGGATTTAAGACCAACATGTCCTTGAATTTTAAACCATCGAAATACTATATGCAGTGCTTATACCTTTTCGAAGCGTTTGTCCAATCCACTGCCACATGCGACTATGGTATCGTTTGGTTTCCTGACCTGTTCGCTTATATATATAACTCCTCGTTAGAGATACGATTTGGCCAGAAAACCCGTAAGAAGTTGCAAGGACACCTATTAATAAAGGTTAATGGTTATTTTCCTTGTTATTTCCCAGGTTCTACATCCATATTGAAGAAGTGATTCGACGTAAGAGTTAAACAGTCGTTGTGTTCAAGCTGAATGATTTGTTCCTCAAGACATTGGACAACATCCCGAACACAGCCTTTTTTCTTCCTTAGGTAGAGATGATACTTCCAAAGTATTGGAAGCTCTCTATTTTCTCTACTGGTTTTTGAGCAATGTTAATCGAAGCGGATGATACCGAAGAGATCCATGTTCCTATGGAAAAGCAAGCATACATCGTCTGTGTAGTCAATAAGTTTAAGGTAAGTTGTCCATCTTATTCCTCCGCTTCCTGTCAAAACTATCAGCAGTACATTACTTATCACCAATAAAAACAAGATTGGTGAAAGTATGCAGCCCTGGCTGACCCCACTTTGGACTTCAAATTCTTCTGGAAACCTACCTCCGTGGAGCTTTTAAATGAAATAACAATGAGAATGCCCCTCCTCTGGAAAGCAAGCCAAATAAACTCAGTGTTAATGCAGATGAAGTGCTGAACGTTTTTTTCCACTTTGGCCAATGGAACATCGTCATTGATATTTTGTAATCAATTTTTTTTAATTTTAAAATTTAATTCAAAACCCTAATTACCCCATAACACTTCCGTATACCCTGATGGCAAATTATAAACCAATTTCATGAACTAAAAATTAAAATTCACTCATCTCATTTTATGTTAAAGTATATTATTTTGTCTACATCCCACTTCATCTCTGATGTGTACATAAAATTTAGTTCAATAAAATCCAATATTAATTTTTGAACACACGACAAACGTGGAAGTATAATATTTGATAAAAGCTAAATTATATTCCATAGGAGCTCATATTTTCATAGAGCAACGAGATTAGAATCACACACCAGAGATTATTTAAGGATTAACATTGAAATAGAGTGGAGTCAATAAAAACCTAGTCGAACTGTTACTATTTAAATTTTAAGCCCATCCACAATGCAATGCACCAACATCACACTTGATATAGAATGACTCTCGGGTCAGGTCGTGAACGGTCACTATGAATACTCGTTAAGTAAACAGTACCTATTCAGATTTAGATTATGACAAACAGATATTGGATATGTATAGTATTTGTCAATATGGAGCTCTTAAGCCTTTTGTATAAAATAGATTTCATCAGTGAAACTCCAAATCCAAATCCCAATTTACAAAAACATAAACATTAACATACACTCACTATTATTTTGTCAGTGTATGTTGAATGTGATAACATTAGATAACACATTTTAAATATTGTGTGTGAAGTATCATTTAATCGTGTTCACATCTTTGTAACGACTAAAGAGGGCTTAAATGCAGCAATGTGAAATAAATCATAAACAAATAGTTTTTAATGGTCATTGAGGGGATATTTTTGAAACTGGTGTGTAAAAATATTAAATTTGTGAATTTGGTTTTGGAAAGTGAACAGATTTTTTAAATTTATACATATTTTCGATTTAAAATCGTCCCTCCAAGGATTACAAGTCAAAGAAAGTTTACACAAGCTCTGAGGGAGTTAATTTAAATAAAATATAATTAACAATTGACCTAGATTTCAAAAATCGTATTAGAACAAACAAAAAACAACTATAGACTGAAAAAACAAGCTCCAGGTAGAATAATTTAAATAAAATAATAGTCCAGTAAATTTAAAATAAAAAAAATCTAAATATTTTTAATAACTGGATAACTGGGGAGTTTAATTTTATGTCGGCTTTGTAATGAGTCCCATTTGGAGAATCTAAATTTTAAAATGTTTTGAAAAAAATGTCAGCGTTGCTCACCATGTTGAAAAAAAAGGCATCATAAACCTGAGTTGCAATATTTTCTGCTCCTTTGAATGAGTTTTATTGGAAGAAGGCAACATTTTTTAACAAATTCTACCTATGCCATTTTCGAAAATGTTGGAACATTTTAAACGTTTTTTACTATATTAATTTTAAGGTCATATAACTTATAAACTCAAAATTTGACAAGGTGGTAACCCTATGATTTCAACATTTTGGAAACTATTTTTTTAAAAATGCACTTCTTTTGTGACATAGAACGAGGTAAATGTTAAAAATTGTGATTTGTGAATTTTAAGACTTTGTTGGCGATTGATTGTATTTTTCATAATGGCCTCTACAATGAAGAAATTATTTTTATGAATTTTCTTGTGATGTTCAACCTTCAAATTTTGGTAGATTAAAAAAAAAAAAAAATTATTTTATCTATACAAAATGCAAAAACTATAGTCAAATAATATTTACTGAGTAAATAAGCGGTCATATTATTGTATGTATTTATCAATTGAATATTGAATTTATGTTCTAACGGTCAAAAGAAAGCTATTGTGACAAGACACTTACAAAAATGTAGCTTGTATAGTTTTAACGAAAAAATACCGCCTTTTAATGGATTTCAAAAATGATTTGTTAGTGTGCAAGCCAAAATAACTGTCAAACAATTGCAGTAAGTCTTTTTTTCTTTTTTTAAAAGAAGTTTGTTTTCAAATAAATTAATAAATAAATAATAAAAGTAATCAAGCATCTGAAAGGGTAACTGTGGCGTATGTGGATTTTTTTCAAGGTAAGGCAGTCATTTATTTTACTTGTCTTACACTTTTTACAATTGAAAATAAATAATTCTACAACAACAATTAGTAGAAACTAAAATGAAGGTTGATTTAAAACGTTTTTCTAAAAATGGATTATTTTTACTCACAGAAAATGTCAGCTTTCAAGTTGAATCTTCAGTAAATTTCGGAACACCCTTTTTAGTCACAGAAAATCATCCAAATAAAAATAAGGTTTTTAGTTTCATAAAATTTTAAGTCCAATGAACCTTAAATCAAACCCAGATATTAAATAGTTCTCAAACTTTGGCTTCTGACAAAATGACCAAAAATACTTTTTATTTATTTTCAAAAGTGTACATGTGGTATTTGCAGCTTTTTCAATATATGTACATAGGTACCGCAATTGATTGCACTTTAAATGCTGGTATCTCGATTAAGGAAGATAAGATTCAACTCAAATATGTATCTTTTTCTTACCTTTGTGATAACAGGTGCATACATATGTTCAATGTTCATGTGAAAACTCAAAACATATACGGGCTTATAATGCATTTCACCAACTGCTTCTCCTTCTCTTATCATTTATCAATGGAATGAAAGAAGCAAAGTTAGTTTGAAACAACTGGCTTTTAGACAATCAAAAAGTATTTGTAAAGCAATTTGACTCACGTCCTCCCAAAAAAACCCCAAAACTCAAATAAAATGAAGATAATAAAAATAAAACAAGAAAATAAAATCATTTCATTCCTATTTCTTTCAATCGAAAAAATATCTTTCTTCCATCATTTTTCTTTTTTTACATCCAAGTCTTAGATACTCAAACTTGAAATGTTTTATATGGGCTCTGTTTTTATTGTATTCTTCAATTTCATATAAAAGGACCTTCTGAATAATGTCCGAACATAAAACCAATAGAATCACTAAGTTTATCACCAGTTCGCACCATTTGAAGATACATACATACATATTTATTAAATATACATACAAAGTAGGGAAAACAAAAAAATAAAAGGAAATATTATGAAGATCTCATCATTGAGTGGTTCTATTGGACATCATACGCATTTAATAGCGCAATAATACGGATTTCCGACGAGAATTATTAACAAGAGTTAGATTTATGCGCACTTACGAGATAAAAATTGAACACTATTAAGTCGAATTTATGCGGCGGCGGCGTTTCATTTACAATACTAAAGTACCATTTTGGAAAAAGAAATACAAAAGACAATCATTATTTAATAACATGGATTTTGAAATTTATTAAGAAAATATTTAAGTTCTCAATGCAAGGGTACGAGAAACGAGAGTATTCTTTTGGATTTGGGTTAGGGCAACATGGGGTGGATTGGGTTGTTCCACTTAAGAGCTGATATTTAGGAAGCTTAAAAATGGAGACAGTTGACTTTTAAAAAATTGCTCACTTTCAATAGAAACTAACTCAGCCAACTGGATTTTCAGAAATTTCTTATTTGAAAATATTTCTGTACTGATAGAACCTGACTGAATTCATATCTTTTTAGAAAAAGTGGTTCCTGAGATAAAGCAGTTTGTAGACCAAAAAACCCTTAATCATAAATCATAACTATGAAGCTATTCACGAGTGTTTGAAATCTTATAGGGTTTTTTATTAGTTGTGTTTTATTCACTGCTGTATAGCTAGTGCTGCATTCAAGTGACCAAAATGATCATACTCACTTTACATATATAGCCAGCATACCATGCCGGTATTTTTTCTGGCTTCTTTTTCTTATTGTTGTTTGCGGGGGGAAATTTAGCTGCGCTAGCTATGCAGCAGTGAATAAAACACAACCATTCTTAAGCAGATTTTTGAAACTTCAAGCCTTTCGAATCAAAATTTCATGTCTATTTGACTTTTTGTTTGGAACTTGAAAACAGTAAGACGCTTGGAAAAGAACATAATTATCAATACAAACTATTTGGACAACAACTTTCGACTCACTAAAAATATAATGAAAATCATGTAAGTTTTTTGTCGTTAAATGTTGACTCATTTAAGCTTTTGAACTAAATTTGAAAGTTAAAATTTTACATCTTAACGTTTTTGAATAAAATTTTCAGATTGTTTTTGACATAAAGCGAAAACCAATATTGGGTGTTGCCCTAAAGAATAAGTTAAAAGTAGTGGAATAACAAATAAAGTTGAAATTACTTCCCCTTTGACAATAATCCTTGTAATCCTTGAATCTATCTATAAAGCCATAACTCTCCTTATGGTTGTTGTTGTTTTTGTTGTTAATCTGACTTGTATACGAGTACTTTGGAACTCCATTATCCAGCACTCGGTTTTCTTAACATGTTTTTTTTGTGTCCTTACTTGAAAATAGACTTAAATAAAGGAAATGTGTTCCAAATGAGTTCACTTTATGTCTTTCTTGGAGTAACCACACACAAATCGCCTTGCCCTTGATATATAAAGTTCCATTATTTTATAGTTGCAAAAGATTTTCTCCAAAGCGTAAGCGTATAAAGTATAGAAGGAAAAATGTGTATTTGTGTTGTTTTTTTTTGTGATTTTGTGATGCATCCAAGAGGTTGAAATTTGAAAATAAAACTCGACGGTGGCGGTGGCGAGAGAAGGTGCGGCGTTTCCTTATCGTCAGTGCTGTGCTGGTTGGTCAGGTCAGTGATGCTGATGTTGATGCTGGTTTACTGCTCCTGCATCGTCATTCTTTTCATCCTTTTTGATATAGATTCACACGAAAGTTTATAGGTACACACAGGGTTCGTCCTGGATTTCTTCGTATACATGTTGTACAGGAACAGAAGGTGCAGGGTAATATGTCCAAAGATTATTCCTGACTTTTTTATCTTGAAAAAACATCAAATTTTCGTTTTCTTTTTCAAGGATCTTCATCTTTCTTAAGGGGTTATCCGTATTATTATCACAAAAAAGGTCATAAAAGCTGTCCCAAAAATATGCAAAATTTTAATTTTCCGACATTTTATTGGTAAGGTGTTGACAGCCTTAAAAAGTAATTTGAATACTTGCAGCTTATTCGTTGTTAGTTAATACGAATAAATGTGAATTTACATAAATCTTCCGTAGATTTTAGGACACTCTTAATAAACTAAACTTCAACATATCTATATAAATCTGTATTGATTTATACTGAAGGGAGCTTTTAAGAAGTGTCCCAAAATAAATGCAAACTTTGAATGCGCCATCAATTAAACCAAATTCAAATCTTACGTTTGTTTTGGGACACCATTTGCAAACCATAATTTTTTTCATTAGATTGTTTTTTTAATGAGTATTGCCTGTCACAATTACAGTTTTCTATATTTCCTTAAATCATCATTTTCTTTGCTTCAAAAAGCTCATTAAAGGTGTCCCAAAGTAACACAGCATTTGAGTATTCCGCCTTTCGTGTGGTATAATAAAAACTGTTGGCAGCTGAGAGAAAGACGTACATTTTGGGACACACTTTATCAATTTATTAGCTTTCATTTCATTTTTGAATTTTAAAATACAATTGTCTCTAACAAAAGGACATACATAAATGGTGTAACCAAATTGGGACAGAATTTTAATGTAACTACGACGTCACTGAAGTAATGAAGTGGTATCAACTATAGAAAAAAGACATAGTGCAGCGTGTGATATATTAAGTACGTAATATATTAAAGACACAGTTTTAGCCACTTAAGTTCAAAATTATTACTCACTTATTAGATATCGTAGAACCTTGAAATTTTGCACTTAAAATCGAAAGTTTGCTATTTCAAGGACACGCTATTTGTCCAATCTCTTATAATTGCGAATAAGTACAATTTTGTAAATTGGTATAGAAGTTCATGTGCTCACCAAGGACAATAATGGCAACTTGAGTTTTATGACACCTCAAAACTGTGACATAAAATTGGAAAATATATTTTTTTTAACCGAACCCATTTTTGACATTTCAGTTTTTTGTAGGACCTTTTGATCAATTATCCTTTTGGACTTTGGATTTAAAAAAAAAAAAAATTAATTCAATCTGTTAATCCTTTTCTCGTCCTTTAGATGTTGACCTACTAACTTGTAACCCTGTGTTGCATGTCAACTTGAATTCAAACAAAAAATCTGACTTTCTCATTCTACCTGTGTGCCTTTCCCTCCCTTCCCTACATATGTACTTTACATAGATACATACATATACAGCACCTAGCTTTGTTGGTAAACATTTTATATTCCCAGGTAAAGCGAAAAATTCAAATTAAGTATACAAAAGTGAGTGAAACTCTTGCCGAGATAAAATTCAATTTAACGGTAGGTATTGTGTATTTTTATTTTGTGGGTGTTTTTCTGCAATTTATGCAAAGTTAGTGCATACAAAGGTACCTACGTACCTCATCTACCCCTCTGCCACACCTGACTTTCCCGCCTCACCAACACAACACACAACACACATATTTGCTTGAATAAATACTCTAATGCAATATAAATTGAAAGCAGTATTCATAAATCTAACGTTTTGTGTTTTGTTGTGTGGTGTATGATGATGATGGTGGGTGATGGGTGATGGGAGCCTGGGACCCCTTTCTGGAAATAGGGGTGCCATTTTCAAATTGCATGCTGTGACTGTTTTTCTTTGTGGTGGAAAATTGTAGTTTGAGTTAGGAAAAAAAAAACATAAATATAATAAACATGGTGCATTATGACGGTCGGGGGTACCCGACTTTTTTTTTATTTTACTCTATTTTATTATATTGAAATTTCTTTCGAGGGAAGGTTTGGGTGAGGGGAAATACGAGTATTCAATAGCTGACTGCCCTCGGGCTAGAAACGGTTATCCCAAAACGAATATTAAACATTGTGTTTTCCTTTTTCCTTTTCAAAGCCACGGAAGGAAAGTTTAAAGTAGAAACTAGATGGCTCTTAAAAATGCTTTCCACAGAATTTTTCCTTAGAACTTATTTCAAGTCAGTGCATTGTAGGGGCTTGATATTGCTATAGGTACATACATACAACGCCACCGCCAACATAGTGAAAGGGATGTTGGGTGCTCATGCTCAAGTGCATTATTTCCAGGTGGATAGAATTTTATACTTGGTAATCAGAGAAAAAAGTCAGAGAAAATAATAAAAACAAGGAAGGAAATAACTTGAAGATTTTAAAATAATTAATTGTAAAGTATTAACTTTGTTGTAATGTTTTAATTCTTTGCTAAATAAGACACATAAGATATTTAAAAAGAGGACTGAAAAAAGAATTGGCATTTTCCGCATTAATTAATAGGCATACTACCTTCTTAGCAACTGAAGCGATCTCTTAAGTTACTCCTAGAGCTAGCAAACCAAATATTTTTTTTAATGAAAATGAGTTCAAAATATACATTTCGATGTTTATAAGTCAGATAACATTACATTACAAACTATTATGCACATAAATAAATAGAGACAATGCATTGCAATGCATTTAAACGACTATGACTATCAGATGATACCCCACAGTGTATAAATATAAGACAGAGATTTGAAATTGTAAACAGAGAGATGCCTTTAAAACAAAAAATAATATTTTTAACGATTTTCATCAGACAAACCAGTTATGTGTAATCAACCAGTCAATACTTAAAAAGAAGCAATTATAAGTTTTAAAAAGGAAATTGAATCGTCTCAAGCTTTTAAAACTGATCAAAAGACTTAAAATCGTAATCACACTTAATTTTCTCATTCTCCAGGATATGACACATCGAGCACATCTGGTAACGCCATTCACCTGTCACTGTTGTATTATATCAACTGTCATCGACAATATGGTCTCTACCACTTTCAGTTTTAAAGTATTTGACTTTTCGTCCTTACAATAGCCGCCATTTTGAATTCAATTTTATATTTTATTAATTATATGAGTGATAGTATGTATTTAAACAGTTTTAGTTGTTGTTCTGCCCTGTTCTTCAAATTATGTTACAGAAGTTGCTTTAAATCTTCATATATTATCAAGGTTCTAATAAAGTTTTGACATTCATAACCGAACACAATTCGATTTATGATTTTTAAAAATCTGGAAACGCAATTGATTTTTTGTTTTGCAAAATAATAGCGTCTCCTAGATCGTTTCTCTTCTTATACAGGACCAACAATTTTTTGTAAGAATTTATCAGAGTATAGTTAAGAGGTCGAGACTCCTTCTGCTCAAGAATGCATAAATGTGAGTACTCATAGGACCATGAACAGCAGCAGATTAGATTTGTGGATTCAAAAAGCCTTCACAGATTAAATGGCATGAAGATACCAACTTCAGACCAGCATGAAAATGTATGCCTAAATGGACCTTATATTTTTTCAATATATATGTTTATCCTTGTATTTCTCTTAAATACAAACTTCAAGCACTATTTTCTGCTGTATTCCATATACAATTTATCAGCCTATGTTTACTCACAAATTACGTTGCTTTCTATTGGTAAAAGAATTTTCAAAATCGGTTCAGTAGATCTAGAGAATACCCCCTACAATCCTACAAATTTTACCAACTCTTTCGAGAAACGATGGATTAAAGTAATGTGGCCAATTTATCAAAGATTCAATTCAACCAAACCATTCTAAACTTCAATCTTCAGTGTTGTCTGTTTTGTAAACAGAGCTATTTGGAAAAGTCTAAATTCGAAAGTCATTTTGAGATATCAATTTATTTAATTTTAATTTTTTACACATTTTTGAAATACACAATAATTTGCAATTTTTGGCTGCATAAAAGAATTTTTAAAAAATTACTGCAAAATGATAGAGTTTGGTAAAAAGTTTGGCAAGAATCTAAAACACTAAAACATTGTAATATTTGGAAAAACACCAATATATTGAAATATTGAGAGTTGCGTTTTAAAAACTAAAACACAAATTGTTACCTATAAAGTATTTTTAGTTATATTTTTAGATTTGTTGTTTTTTGGAATAAGTTTAAACTTAATGATTTTTCACGAAACTAATATCTAATAATTACCCCGTTAAGCAAATATAAGATAAAATTCTTGGAAATATCTCAGTTTGATTGCATTTCATAAAAACTAATCAACTATTTTTATGAAAATAGTTTACCCTTTTGGCAATAAATTCATAAACTAGCCATTTTTGAAAAAAATCAAAATGAATGTAATTATGTATGTCAATTTAATATTTTCGCAGAAAATCTCTTAATTGACTCGATAAATTTAGCATGAACTCATATAGTGATACTTTTTTTGGTTTATTTTTGAAACATATTCAAATCAATATTTAAAGCAGTAAATTCAATAGAAACGTGTTTTATAGATTAGATTCTAGTAAATTTTAATTTATTTGGACAACACTTAAAATTGATGAAGTTTTTTGTTTCACGCAATCGATTTTGAATGAAATCAGCCCGCGTGATATTCGCATCATTTGTCGAAAAATGTCGGTTTATTTTTGCAGTGGTTTTGGATTGAAATTCGTTTTTTATCATCAATTATCACTCATTAAACATTCTTTATTTCTGGCTTCCTAAAAACGGTCTAAATTCATGCTTAAAGGTTCGACTTTCCACAATACCGCGATTCGACAAAACTTAAGCACTGCCGCAGCTGAATCCTTTTTGGATGAAAATATTGCTCCACATGAATTTAATTCATCTCTTATGTTGAATAATTTTATTTTGTTTTTTTTTTTTCATCGAAATTATATACAACTTCAAGGCTGCAGCAGCTGCAAAGTTCGTAGGATGTGAGTATTCATCGTTTAATGCTGATTAAAGCCATTTACAGAACGTTCATTTATTCAAGAGAAATGTGCCGTATATTAATTGAAATGAAAACATCAAGCCAAGGTTTTTCAAGGACCGCACCGCACCTACTCCGCCCCTCCCCCCTGATAGTGGTTGGAATGCTGGTTGTGCGTAACATATGCATAATGTTGGCTTCCTAAGAGAGAAAAAAAGAGGGATTTTCTGTAAGGTAAAACACACTACTCGTATAAAAACACCTTAACTTGAATATATTTGAATAGAAAATATATGGAAATGGAAAACGTAAACCACTTGACTTCAGCGGTGGTATACTGTGTTCGACTTACCATATGCAGAATTGCACATGTATAAAAGTACCGCAGCAAATGCAATCGGGAATCTAGGTCAGGAGAGGGAGATTTTGCCGAATGGATTCTGAGAAAATCGTTACCAATTGCATGAATATTAATTTTGAATTTGTATTAAAATCGCGTGAATTAAGGTCTTGTGTGTGGTATAAATCCATTTATAACATTTTTCCAGGTAAGTGTTGTACTTTTCTTCTAATTAGTAGACGTTACTGGCATTGCAAAAAACAAGGACGATGGTAACGACGACGACGACGGACGGTGAGTCTTCTGAGGCTTTAATCAATGGAGTTCTATGGGTCTGATGTGAGTGATGTGGAATTATTATTGACTTTAAACTGAGGAAATCCGTCAAATAGTTTGCATGTTTTCCGGTCATACATATATCATATTTCCCGAGGGAGGAAATGTTGGAATTCTTCTATGCAGACATACATATGTTCGTTAAACTATCTTCTCTTCGAATAGGCTTTATCTTCGCATTTATTTACAACCCTGGAGGAGTCTGCTTTATAGCTCTTAGTCATTGCTTCTCCACCGCACCACCATTCATCTCCATCTGACTTGACTGACATCATTGGAATTCTCCAGGTGTGACATGATGATATCGCAGGATGACTGTTCGTTCAAGATGAAGATTCATGCTCTCCCCCCTTCTATTTCTATCGTTTAGATGCCGGAACTGTTTCAATATGTCATTTGTACGATGAAGAACCCCTGAGGGTTAGAAACAGAATTTATTATAGTGCCACAAGAATTCCAATCTCCTTTCAAGAGAAATAATTCTTCTTTGATGCGTTCTAAATAGCTTCATAGAGCGTTTTATGTTATGAGCTCTTTTTTTTTTGTTTATTGATGAAGTACAGAAATTAAAGTTCAAAAATTTAAGAAGTTTTAAAATTGAAGAAAAATTATTTTACTAACCGAATTGTAAAACTAGGCATTTGAAATCTCAAAATATAGGGTGTAGTTGGAAGAAAATGATGAGGTAGAATATCATGCGGGTTTAGGATAAAAAGATTTTTGGGACAACAATTTAACTTTTTACAGTTGAGCTTCTAAACTATTTAATCAAATTTTTTATTCATAGACTTCAAATTTTAAATTTTTAGCTTTAATGGATTTTTGAAGGGGCTAACTGTGAAATGGAACCCGAACTAACCCAAATTTTAGTTCTGTCGTAGAAAATGTTGATACTGTATTAGACTGGAATGTTTAGTTAAAACATTGAGTTTTTTAAAATTGTGTTAGATTCCAAAAACCTTCAATAAAAATTTTGAAGGTTCGCTTAAGTCAATGCTAAATCTGATCCGTGTCGTTGAAACAGTCTACCGATATAAAGCCCAGCCAAGAAATACCCCTGACACAACTGCATTTATGTATAGTAATATTTTATTCAATAAATCATTAGCAGAGCTCCCATCTCACCAATGTCATGCAAATATTTATCCTTAAATCACGCCAATAGCATCCTTTTTACGACTTTATACGGGTACATTCCGCAAGCTTATACCCCCCAGAACGCGCAAACAATAAATATTTATGTACAAACACAACCATAAGCTGTTGGATGCTTTTTAAAAACAAAAACCATTTCTGTCCAATTAAACATTCACATAGGAAACGGAAATGGTGATTTTTCTCACCCCTGTCAAACACACAACAACAACAACAACAACAACAAACAACACGCAACACGCAAACAAAAATGAAAAGCAGTTTGTTTCGCTTTGAAAAGTTTTTGTGTTTTTCTTTTTTGGTTTGTAAATATCTGTGTTTGTATTTCTATCTCCATTTCCAGACAGGATATCACTGTTGGTAATGGAATAACACAGGAATTCATAAAAAACAAGACTCACAATATTTTTAATGAATTCATTATACGCAGCGCTGCTCAACTCACCACCCCCCGTGACCAAATTGAGCTTCATCATTATAAGTGCCAGTACAATTATTGCCAGTTGCCACCATCATTTGGAACAAAGTTTCCATTTCAATTTTCCATTTAAAATTAATGACCTTGAACTGAATGTGCGAGGATCTAAATACTAGAAAAAAGTGTGGGAACGGGGGATTCTTTTACCCATAGACAGAACTGTCCAGAAGCAGCACTGGTTGTTTGTGGTTTGACTTAGGTGTTGAGAGAGAGAAAAGTACTGATGAACATACTTTTTGGTCAGTTGGTTGTTGCTTGGAACATTTGGTCATTTGGCAATTTGTGTTGTTTTGAATTAAGATGGAATCATTAATTTCACTTTGTATCAAGTTATTAATTATAATTGTCCTTAATTTGGAATGTTTCGTTTTAAAAACTTAATAACCATCTTCAATTATGTATTACAAAAATTCATAACCTTAAATTTAGAGTCAATTCTTTTCTATCATCCATGTGGTCGGATTTAAATACTAAAGATACAATTTAAATGGATGTTCGTTATTGTTTTCATTATTATTTAAAATAGCGATGAGAAGGGAAGTTTTATTATTAAAATTAATAACATAAGAAAAAAACTACGTATACGCCCAATTGACCCTTTCTTCAAGCGCCATTCTTTAAATTTCCAAATTGACATTTGACTGTGCCATAAAATTTCCACAAACTGTTACAAAATTAACAACATTTTAAATGGTACATTTTGAGAACAATTTTCTGGGAACTTTAAGTTCTTCAAAGTTAAAAAGTAATCATTATTTTTGGCTATTTGCTTCTAAAGTTTTGAGGCAATTTTTTAAATAAATAAAAATATTTAGGAAAAACAGTCAAGTCCAATACCAAAATGAAGCTGACATTTTTTCGATTTCGACTAGAAAATATAAAAATACAAAAATGTAAGGACCCATAAAAACCAAGGAACTTAAACTATTCAAAATGTTCGTGTTTTCCAAAACATAAAAAGTTGTCTAAGATCTTTATAGATCAGAAAGTTTTAGGACTTAAAAGAAGTTTCATCACATAAAGGGAATTTCGTACTTGACATTAAGCTCATTCAAATTGTAAACAATCGCAAACCAAGGACCAAACGTCAATGTAAAAATATTCCCTAAAATTAAAAATTCTGTCGTTTTGAAGTTCATTCCAGCTGTGTTGATATTAAATTTTGTTGAGAAGATTCGTTCCGACATTTAATCTTTTTATATCGTACACTTTAATTTGTCAAAAAGAGATAGAAAATGAGACAGACACTTTATATTTTAGTTTTTTATAAAGGAGTAGGAGTAAGATAAAGTGACAAAACGATAACGTGAACTGTCATAAAAGAGTCCAAAGTGAACACCTCTCATGAATAAAGAGTTTTCTGAAATAACTAAATTGAAAAAACAAAATTCATCGTCAGTGGTCGTAGTTTTAAAAAAGCGGTTTCAATTTGTCTAAGATTTCTTAGCTTAACAGCTTGGTCAAAAAACAGAGTACCCGTTGTTGTTGGGCATATTTAGTACCAGTATTTACCACAAGAAATCGAAAGAATTTATTTAGAACGAATTTCATTTCAATGAATTAAATTTCAAGACATGATTAAGAATACAAAAGATTCCAAATCCTTTCTAATGCCATGAAAAAATATATTAGAAAGTATGAATGTAGATCATATTGTCAACTTTGACAGCTCTTAAGGTCAATCTCCTCTACTATTAACCATTATTTTATAAATTCTTTTTAAGGTTATGGTCGAATATGTCACGTTTACTTTGTTAGAATCTTAAACTAGCTATCAGACGATATTTATTGATTACCAAAATAGAATTAATTAAAATTATATGTATATGTATGTGTTTATCTTTGTACTCTTATACATTAACCTACATACAAACTATAATCAACATTATATGCAATTTATGTAAATAGAGACATATTCTTTGATGAAAATCCATTAAAATTTGCACACGATTTCCGGATTTCCGCATTGATTTATGTGTCACACGTAATTCGGTCAACAAAATTCAAATATACATACATCTATTTCCATATGTATATCGATATTTTCATATAAGTTCCAATTTCAAACTACACATATTTTTCAATTACCTTATTTCACATATACATACAAACATTTTTGATTATTTATAGGAAAATTCTCTCAACATGAAATGGAAAATCGCAAATGAAGCATAAATTTAAATTATTTATTTATGCATTGTATACCTAAATAACAATTTTTTTTTTCTTTTTCTGTGCTTGATAAATTCCCGTTCCGCACTGATTTCGAAATCTGTTTTGTATAACCCCTTTTTTCTAACAACATTGTACGTGTATTTTCGTATCAGATAAAGTGTGACATGAGACGTAAATTTATTATAATTGTACAACGCTTTAGTCGTGAAAAATATCCTTTTGGTTGTGAACATAAAGTTTCATTTAGAATCACTCCCACCACCATACCACACCACACCACACCACACCACACCACAGCCAAAGAGACCAGACTCTAGTAACTACTGCACATACAACTCTCAGCCCCTACCCTGGTTTTTGAAATATTCACATCCGATTTACAGACATAAATCATCGTCCGGGCTTCCCGCGGCCATTTTAGTTTTTTTTTATTCACATTACATACATACATACGTACATAACTTAGGGACTATAGGGAGAGGATAGAGGAGAAATGTTCATTATAATTATTCTCGCTAAAATGTCACCATAAATAGTCACAGCTGGTGAAAAAGGTGCGGGAGATGATGGTGCCTTTTCCCTGGGACCAAATTTGTTAAGCTCTTTATGAAACAGGCTTCGCATTAAGGCCTATAACATCCCACTTCCGGTCAGGGTAGAAGCGAGAAATTATTATAATTTCTATGCATAATTAATGACTTTTTTTTTGCTTGTGTATGTGTGTGTGTGTGTTCGTTAGTGTGGTATGGTATGCAAGAGAATAGTTGATGGCTCCAAAAGGGCTGTGAGGGTAAAGTGGATGAATTGATTGGTATAAAAGTGTCAGTCAGTGTGATGTTGTAGAATAATAAAAGTTAAACTTTGCTTTGAGTTGGGTATCACTTCATTGGGTTTGTTTGTATGGGGACGTTTTAACAACATCATAGAAAGGACAATTGCACCACCTACTGTGTAGTCATAGTGAAAAGTTGTTATCTATAAGATGAGTTTTCGATTAACAAAATGACTTCTTTGAGGTGAAACGTTCATTGCACAACAAGATTCTGTGTCTTTTGACAGAGTCTGACCGAAAGAACACAATAGCTTTCACGTGACGAAAATTTTCATTGAAAAATGGTCCAATAAAACTAACAGCAGGAAACCGAATTGCACAGTAAGTTTCCGTGGAGACTTTTACTTGACCAATACTGATCTTTTTTTGTCGAAGACGTTAAGCCAAAATTAACCTCTCAAAATGTTTATTTAATAGTTGAAATAGTCGCTCTTAAAGTTGCCAATATCTAGGCCTGAGCTGCTGAGCAAGAAATGAGACAAATTGCCAAAAATGATATACGAAGCGGGACCGAAATTGGCCGCGAATTATCGGTAGAGTCGGTCTTTTTGAGATTCATAGTTTCAGCACACGAAATTCAATATATTTCTTTTAATGTATTGTTCAAATTATACTTTATATGTATGTATTTTCTTATTTTCAATATTATTGGAATATGGTTCTAATCATCAAAATTTGATTTGAAAATTAGGAATTTTGTAAATTTTCTAGATTAGCTTTGCATTGACATTTGGGGTAGACTATTGTTGGGCTGTCAACATATTGACTCTTGCTCATTTTCAAAGTCAAAAACTATTAAATTTTTTAAAATTACAGGTAAAGCTTTGGAAAAATTGCCTGAAAAATAATTTATCTTAATTTGTTGACCATGGTAGCAAATATTTTACAGTTTTTTGTTGCTGTTCTTCGTTCCTGAAATTCGACATCATACAAATTTTGTTTTTGCTTAATGTTTTGACATTAACAGTTAAATCATCGACTTAAGGGTGTGTTCACAGTAGGAAGGAAGTTTTCTAGTTTGCGTACAACTGTCCAGTTTAATCTTCACTCTGAAACACCCTTCCAAAATATTTCTTAGACAATCTTTCTGAATTTTCAAAATGTCAGAAACTATTAGTGGAATATGATTGGACAGAAGTCATAGCCTTGAAGTGTTTAAGCCCAAAAAGCAGCTTACCATTTGTTTTATTAAAAACTATCATTCAATTAAATTTTTACACTTCAAAACCATTTTCATTTATTCTAAATTTATCTTTTAATAAATCGCTTGTTCTCATTTTAACTATCAAGAGTACATAATACTCGTACCTTCTCTTAAATCCTTACAATTGCCTAAAACTTTTCTTTCCTCTCCTCACCCTCACCCTTATAGTCCCAACCAAAATGACTAATGTTTGTCACTCTCGCTACTGGGGCTGGTTAATGACATTGGCTTCGTATAATTAGGTGCTGAATTTTATTATGTGATAATAGTACAATTTTCAAAAACAAATTAACAAAATCCGCTTTTGAAGCTGGCCTTCATTAAAAATTATTCCAAGTGAAAAGAGAGAGAATTTTTGGCGCTGCTGGTAAGTGAACGGTATATACGAGTATATATCTATATGACTATATAAATTTATTTTGGTAGACATTTTCACTGTTTTCGCTTTTTTATTACTCGCCCCATCTCATTATCAAAGCTTGAAATGCTTAATGACGCAATGGTTTTAATTAGGGGAATGGAAAATTCATTTATTTTACACAAAAAGTTCTATAACTTTAATGAGAATTAAGGATAATAACTCCTAATGATTGCCAGGCTTTTGAATTTATATTATACAAAAATAAAATGGCTTAACATTCAAATTATTAAATTATTTTATTTTTATTTTCAAAACATAGACAGTTGAATTAAAAATGAACTGTGTTTCTACATAAAAATATTTATTTTCTTAAATTAACTCAAATAATTTTTTTGCAAATGAAATGTTTATAATTCAAATTATACTCAATTGTTTGCATTCAATTAAAGTTAAGAATTATTCTTTTCAAAATTTAGAAAATAAATTATTAGTTTTTAAATGGATAAGAATTGTGTTTGAAATTCATGGTTGTATTTATTTTCGTATTTCCCCTCTCCCTCCTTATTGATTTATGATTTTGAAAAAGGTCATAAAAATTAGCTATCGTATGCCATGAGATTGAATTAACTTGATTGCGCGTATTTCGCACAGATTTTCTCAGTACACTAATGTTAAAAAAAAACCATTGAAGAGGACTATAAGTTATTCAAAGTCCTTCCTTTGCTCTATCTCTTTCTAACTCTCACTCTCGCTGTCTGTCTATCTATATCCTTGTAAGAGTCATTGAAGGATTGATTGATGATGTACCATAAAGGTCATTCCATCAATGAACTTTGACTATGAATAATGAATAATCGTGATTTTTACAACAACAACACCAAAAAAAAAGTATCTATGACTTTGCGCTTCTCAGAAAAGGAAGTAAAAAAAAGATATCTATATGAATATAGAAGAATGCTGATGGCATAGAACTAAATGAGCCATCACTGCTTATAAAATGACTTCATTTAAAACGTTTTTCCAGGAAAATTATATTTTCAGTCTTTATTGGATTTCCTTTTATATATTTTTTTTTTCCTTCCCTTCAGAAAGGGCAAAGTAGGTTTTTGTGTTAAGCATTTAATTTTCTTTAATTGGAAACTCAACAATTAAATCAATTTAAGTCCTTAATATAGAGGATTGAAATTATATTGACCATTGTCTGTTATGATTATGACTTTGTGACAAAATGTTGGAAGATTCGATTATGTTTGTTTGAAATAACCAAATTTAAGGTTCTCAGAAGCCAGTATCCTCAACTGAATCATAGAAAAATACTTAAGCAATCAGAATTTTATATCAAACACTGCTGGCATTCGAGGCATGAAAGGCGAACCGAAATGGTCTAAGCCAAGAGCCGAAGAGTCCATTGGTTGCAGTTGTTATTCGGAATGCATAACGTCTGTTTACAAACGGTTCTCTGAATTCAAATCCAAATCACACAAACGACCACGATAACATGCTGCCCAGATATAGATCCCGGAGCTAGACTCAGACTCAGAATCAGACTCCCTGTGTCCATGTCCATCCAATTATACCAGGAGTGGGTGAATATAAAAGTCCGAGTTGCTTTTTTAATTGTCTTTTCATGCTAAAGTAAGATTGAAGAAAGAGAGGCTTAAAAAAAAAGAACGACCACCATGTTGATGCAGCAGAACCTAGATTCTAGGAAAAGTAAACATTGGTGTTCATACACGGAGGTTACACGATACCCCAGAGTAATGGCCCACATTTGACTGAATTGCAAGTGTACAAACTTCAGATAACTGCAGTGGGTATACGTATAGCTTAGCTGGTCCTGCTGTGCCTTATACATCAACACAAGATACTCGTAGAACAGAACACAGAGGCAGTGCCAGAGCCAGAGCCAGAGCCAGCCTGGTTAACAAGTGATGCATCATGTACGTTATACATAATTCATGCTGTCTCAACCCTCTTCAACACAGCTGGAAAACATAAAAAGGAAGCCAATGTATGAAGGTATAGGTTAGGTACTCTTACCTTACCTTAGATACAAAGAGTCCTGACCCGACCCCACCGAGGAGCGAGGAGGGAGCAAAATGTAAGCAAAATCCATTTAGAATATGGAAATGTTGGTGGTCACTTCTCGTTCTCGTTGATTCGGAGGCATTTTTGTGCAAAGTTACAACCATTGACGATTGGCTTTCAGACATAAAGGCAAACATTTCTTTGCCGAAGGGCCAAAGTCTTCATTAAGGATTCATTTGGAACCGAACACACACACACAAATCCATTCTTTTGAATGTACTCGTAAAGAAGAAGGACGAGAAGAGAACCCTATAGAAAGAGTATACCTACATAAGTATAATGTTCAACCTCACCACATATCTTCTTTTCGGTTGAACTTTACGATAAGATCTTTCTAATAAATGTGGCTTTTTGGATTTTCTTTGTACGAGGACGAGTGTAACTTTGTTTCAGAAATGTTTATTTGCAGTATAAATTGCTGCAGATGAGTGGAATTACTAATTAAGTGAGTCATTAACATTAAACTATACAAATTATATTGCAACATAGGGAAAAATGGGTATTGGGTCGTTTTCTGGGAATTAATTAATGGTGTGTAATTGTTTTGAGATTCTAAGAAATCGAACAATCAATCGTAATACATACTCCTGACAGCTTCTTGATAGGGGAGGGGGTGTATCTGTTATCCATTTCACATGCTTCAAGTTCAAAGCCGAGTAGTTTAATAAGTCCTCAGATAACTTACGACCTTTTACCTTAACGAGTTCCAATTTAGAGGACAAAATTTTATGTAAGTTTCGTAAATAAGTAAAAGACAATTTGACAAGTGGCAAATATTAAGGCTTGCCATTAAAAAAGCTTCAAAAACATTTCTATATAATTGCGATTAATTAATTCAAAGTTGACAAAATACATTTAATTGACGAATTGTTAGATTTCAAGTGAAACCAGAACTTGGTGTGGTCTGTCTCCTCTTTAACCTGAATAAGCCACGACAACAAGAGGGATCATCAATAGTCACTAGGTCTAGGCAGGGAGACCGAACAAGCTATACACGATTTCTTCACCCAGATGGAGCAGGCCGCACAAAATTTGGGGCTGGTCAAACATTCAAGGAAGCGGTGTATGAATTTGAGGTAGTGAAATCCTTCCAATACCTTGGGTCAATAGGATCAGCTGGCGGCTGCTTAAAGCCAGCAGAGGCTACTATAGTATGTCAAAGCTATTTAAATCCAGAAATCTTGCTATAATTTCTGAGTTGCTGTTGTAAAGGACGATTGTTCTGCAAGTACCTACTCATCACATCTAAATCCAAGTCCTGTGGGTTCGTAGTATAAAAGTCACTCCAATATCAGAATAACTCTTTTTTGATAGCTTCCAATATCAAATTTTTGAAGTTTATGTCATCGAAGAAATACCTACACATAAATGCTTGAAGTTTTGTCTTTCAATTCATTGCAATATGTACACAATTCAGAGCTAAGTAATTGTCCTGAGGATGACGGATTACGTTTTGCATGCATGGCACACAGACAAAAATTCCATATTCAGTGTGTGTGTTAGCGTGTTGACGTTGAAAAATGAGATTCCGTTTATCCTTTTACATTGCAACAGTAATTCTTTTTGCACCTTCTCTACAATCTATACACATCCCTTCATTTATGTATATGCTCTTATAGCTGAAAGTAGCACCATCAGGAGCATATATGTATGTATGTATATAAAGTCAAATGTTTGTACAATGCACAATTTCAAAAAGTGTTTACATTTGCGAGACTAAAAAAACACGACCTAAGTTCCTATAGGTACCCACAAAGGCTCAAAACCTAGCATAGTATAGAAAACCACCCAACTGGCTTTTTGAATATAAAGATAAATACATTCACATGCATAATAGTTTGTGAGTTTGTGTATATGTGTATTGTATAGGTTATCTATAATGTTAAACAAAATCTCAAGGCTCAAGGACGATGAGGTGTTAGGTATTTTGATCATTTTTATTTTTTTTTGCATTTTATTTTCCAACAAATTTCACCCACTATTCACAGTGAATTCTCGAGAGCTTTTTCATGTGACTTGGAGGCAGTACAGTGTGAAATACAAATACACACACATATTACACAAAAAGGAAAAAATACAACAGCGCAATATCCTTAGACACGTCTTCTTTTCGTAGTAGTGATAGATGCCTAGCCTATACATGTAGGAAAAGCATGGAAAAGCGCAACAGGGACACTCTCTGACTGGAATACCATCAACCACCTACCAGCTATACCAGTTCCCACCTAGCTATATACTCGTAATAGTCTACCAGTTGAGGATTCATTAGTGCTGCTCAAATAGAGGAGGATTTATGATTCAATGAGGACTGAGGACTTTGGAGCCCTGCAAAAAAAAAAGGGGGAGTGAAATGATGAACTCAGTTTGTGTTTTGCATACTAATAGGTCTTGTTCATTTGATTGAGTGATGGCACGATGACGTTCTGTGCTGTTTTAAGGAACAATAAGGCAAAGCGCGGGAAGAACCGCTAATTGCGTGATGTTTACAAAATGACATTAGTCGAGGTGATAAAGCATTTCCGCTTAAGTTGTTATGAAAAATTATGACAAAAGGAACAATCCTTTCCGGGGGTGCTCTTTGACAGAAAAAAAAACAAAATGATTTGGAGAAGAGATTATTTTTGTCCTATTGAATTGACTTTCAGTTAAAAAAAAACTGGAGTTTTAACTGGGGATGTGTTTTGGATGACATATTTTGTACTCCTTTCCATGGAACTCTGTTTGAAAAGACTACAATTTGACATTTGTGAGTACATTTATTAATAAAAATAAAAGGTATTACATCTTTAGGTATATAAGCGCCATTTTACATTACTACATTTTTGATGAGTATTTAAAATAAGGTAATAGATTTTGAGTTCTAACACTTTTGACTTTTGACAGTTGCGGTCTTCTAATCATACTGAGACAGCCATTTTACTCTTTCTCATTGAACAGACAAACGTTGTCCTGTAATTCTTTTTTGTACGAAGCTGAAATCCAGGGTGTCTTAGAAAAAGGTAGTTATGGAATATTCGTTTGGGATTCCGTTTCTTGATTTTTAAAGAAACCAAAATTCAACTAGGGAATCGGTTAGACTGAAGCTTGTCTGCAGTGGAACAAACCAGGTTAAAAACGGACGTAGACAACCTTGTACTTGGGGCACTATCAACTCTCCAACTTCGTTAGCTAGGAGTCTTTTTTTCCTTTATCTACATCGGATTGATTCCAATTACCAATACCAACCAGGTTAAAAACGGACGTAGA
This sequence comes from Scaeva pyrastri, assembly GCA_905146935.1. NCBI lineage: Eukaryota > Metazoa > Arthropoda > Insecta > Diptera > Syrphidae > Scaeva > Scaeva pyrastri. The sequence goes on along the minus strand of LR989929.1, from coordinate 4,429,553 downwards.
CAACCTTGTACTTGGGGCACTATCAACTCTCCAACTTCGTTAGCTAGGAGTCTTTTTTTCCTTTATCTACATCGGATTGATTCCAATTACCAATACCAAACACGTTTTATGGCAGAAGATGAATAAGTGGACATTCCGCCCTAAAATTGAATTTTTAAAGAGCAACTGATAAAATATCCTTGATATCGACTTAGATCCTGAAAGCTTCCCAAGACTCGGACCGGATCGTTACCCCATCAAAACACCCGTTACATTACTATTTGATCATTTGTCCTCGTGGTAACTTTGTACCTATACTATAAAAAAACTATTTTTAGCCAAAGAAATAACAGCTAATTTGACAGAAAGGAATGAGTTGTCAAAATTGAATAATACTCACTTTAATGAATGACTTTTTACAAATCTTGCCACTTGTCATTTGTTTATCTTTAATCCCTGAATTCTTCCATTTTTGAAAAATTGTAAAATCTCTAACCGAATTGAATTTCCCCTGCACTTACAGAAATATTAAGATTTTAATCAAATTTATTATTATTTTGAAATATGAAATAAAAAAAGAAAAAAAATCAAATAATAAGAGTGTGGTATAAACTTTTTCAATGTAAAAGTTAATGATAAGGTCCAACAAAGTAAAGAAGTCCATCAACAGTGATAAATCTCAAATTTCTTTGTCTGCCTCATTCCCAACTATTCTCTTTATATCTGTTTTCATTTGCTTCTGGCTTCAATTAACTTTCTTGACCACAAAAGAACTTCCAGATCAAAGCAAAAGATAATGACAAGCACAAATAGAGCAACAGACAATAATGGCTAGAAGGATTTTAAACTTCTTTTTTTTCTGTTTTGTTTTGTTTTGTTTATTGTAAAAGACACAAATCAAAAAAAAAAAACTTCGTCTCCCTTAATCCGTTGATTCACCAGACATTTTTTCTTTTTGGTTTTGTTGTGATTTTGTACGTTGCTTTTTTTGTTTTAAAGTTACTTTGCATAAGGATTTATCTCTATTTCCTTCTTTCATTGATCTTCTTGAATAGATTTTTCTATTTTTGACTATTGGGACGGTTTTCTGCAATGGCAGACATTCTATAAACTTACATATACTATTAATTCCAGTATTCATTGATTTGGTGTCTGAATCAAGAAATTCTGGAAAAAGACATCATGAGTGTCCTTGAGAGATTCTATTTGCCTAGATTTTTCCAAAATTTGTTAAATACATCAAAAATAATGAGTGTATTCACATTTATGTTCCAAATGAATGATTGTACATTTCCTAACCAATATGTTCTTCTAAGATTGAATGCTTTCATTTAAGTCGAAAACTTAATTTGTTTACTCCTTGAGCCGTTTTCATTCTGCCTTCTGTACCTACCATCAGTGTAAAATTATCGATCTAGCTAATCATAACCACAAACATTAAAGTTGTATAACCTTTGTGACAGATAAGACTATAAAATGTATATATACATTAATGTCAATTGTGTTTCAGGGACTGTCAAATATTAAAGCTCTATCAGCCAATCAAGAGAGTCCATAATTGACATCAGATCTGTTTCACTTCAAGTTAAATAGTGCTGCCAAAAATTGTGGATGCATCCTCTATATCCAAAAGAATACGTGGTTTTTATTTACAGTACTTAGTTTTGTTCTTTTGAACTCTTCCAATCCTGTACACGGTTTCGGCAAGGAGATGCGCTATCATGTGATTTCTACACTATCGTTCTGTAACAGATAGTGCGTAGATCAGGAGTCAATACGGAAGGTACTATATTCAACAGATCAATCGAACTATTGGGGAATATGGGCATCATCGGCCTCTCACAACGCTCTCAACAAAAACACATCCATCCACCGGCTTGGACACAACGTCACTATTGATAGCAGTAACTTCGAAGTAGTCAAGGAGTTCATCTACCTCGGAGTCAACATCACCTCCACGAACGACATCTTAGTGGAGATTCAGCCAAGAATTACTCTAGGAAACCGCTGCTACTTCTTCGGTTTGGAAAAACAAATGAGTTCAAAACTCCCCCTCTCGAAACACAAAGTGCTTGCTCTATAAAATTCTTACACTGTCAGTCCTGCTATATGGAGCTTAGTGTTGGACGATAACCAGAAAGACCTCGAATACTATGACCTGTAAAAAAATGTCGTTGTTGTCCAAAAAGTTAAAACACATCGACTTCATTGGCTCGGCCACACCGAGCAAATTGACAACAACGCTCCAGGTAAGCGAATCTTCGAATCCCATCCGGACCTCCGGTTTAAGAACCAACCCATCCTGAATGCCAGAACGCTTGGTTTGAATGATTTGAAGCTCGGGATCGTAGAGGATGGGAGGCCATCGTATTTCAGGCAGAGACCCTACATTGATTGGCAGTCTGATTGAGTAAGTAAATTATTCTTATGTCATGGATTTACTTTTTATTTCAAAATTTTAAGAATTTCCCCTTTTTTGAAATAATATTTCCTTGGTAAAAAAAATATCATAAGATAGTTAAAATCTGTTAAGTAAAATTACATTATTTCAATCTTTTAACAAATCGTATATTATTGCCAAAAATTTGACAAAATTCTAACCAATTGGTCTCGTAAAACATTTTGGAATTTACAGTTACATTACAAAAGTACGTACTATTATTTTTTTATTATTTTTAATATACATAGGTCTCAGGATATTTTTTTGAAATTTTAACAAATTGAATTCAAAATTTAAAATATCCTTGAAATTGGAACTGTCCCAGAAAAAAAATAAATATTCCATGTGCACGATTTGAATAAACAAGATTGAAATTTAAAGGAACAAAGTGATGACAGCAACACAGCACAACAACAACAAAAACGAAAAAAGCAGTATTCTAAAACATTTTTGTAGAAAAATGTCAGTTCAATTTACGATCGAAAAAAAAAATGCATGCAACTTGTACCAATTCAATATATTTTCACTCGAGTCCTTTTGCATTGCCTGATGTACTCCTACAAATATATATGTATGTATGCATGTAGGTATAAAGAATGTGGTTATGAAACAGGAAGGAAACTATAACAAAACAAATTGTAAACAGTCCTTTCCTGGGAAATGTTCACTGCAATTGCGATGAAAGAACACTCATTTCATATTATACTCGTATCGACTCTATAGGGTGATGGTTAAGGAAGATCCAATATCAAAATTGAATTTCTCTGAGTATTGCTATCCAATTTCCGCCTGCTGCGCTAGATGAATATATATGTAGTTGCTGGTGTATTTGTATACTCCATAGGTACCTTAATCAATAATCTTTTGGCCAAGGAACACGAGCACAACCTTTTCCACCCGTCTCGCGTGCCATGTATGGCTATATATGATAGACACCATAAACGTAAACCAATATCATTTAATTAAAAACTCCTTCCCCCTGCCTCGAGGATGTACTCGTACATGTGCCTGCAAATGCAGATACACCACACTCACCACACAGACAGAATTTTTACACCACCACCATATACATTTCCGGACGAGGAAGCAATTTAAAAATTTTTACTTTTGAATCGAAATGAAAATTTCCCTCAGACGACAACGACAACGACGACGATGACGTATAGTTTCCTCGGAGGCAGCAACAAAAAAATAATAAAATAATTGATTTACCTGCATGTTGTTAAAAGACCAATTACCATCTTTGTGTCTTGAGTGCAGGGCCAACGGTGAAATGTATATGCAAATAAAGACGCCGCCGCCGGAAGTAACCTCACCTCAGATGGGAGATTTTCTACACTGTCAAAAATATATGCATTCGACCATAACTTCGACTGTTTCGATGGGAATTTAATTTGACAAAGATTTTCTGAGATGGACTGGGCAAAACGATATCCGCATCCGACCCAATGCTTGAGTTGCCATGACAACTGATGCTATAACAACAAACTTTGTTCCTCTAAGTACCATCGACATCGACAATGGAACACACAGACACAATTATATAAGTTTCTATAAAACCAACAACACGTTTTGGTTTAAAATCCTGGAAGTTTCTTTTGATGCTGATGAAAGTTTTCGAAATACAAGTAAGTCGCCCAATCCCAATCCCAGTCCAAGTCCTGAGAGTTCTGATGGCAGCAGTTCCGGGGTTTGTTGTGATGAGACGTGCTGACGCCGAGACGAGATGATAGATCTACTCCAACAGCAAAGGCAAGTACCAACAATATACCTATAGTTCCATTTTTTTGTATCAGTGGAGGTGGCGGCCATTGTGTCAAAGTTATGGACCATTCCTAAAACGTTATTACACCAGAGGATCTGTGTTAGTGTATATGTGTTGGTATAGTATGTTGGAGTTATTTTAATATTGGTGTAATATTCTGTCACGCAATCCATCATAATAAAATTTCATATACGATTTAGTGGAAGGACATGATTGTGAAGACGTAACATACAATTATTCAGATTGGGTTAATAAAATCGTCGCATAATGTCGCCATTTCGTTCGAGGCAGGTTAAGTGTGGAGTTCCCAATAAACATAAATGAAATGTCTTGGGAAAGTGTTAACCAAAAGATAAAATCCTTCCTTTTTCATACGAATTCTATATTTATGGAATAAGTTAGTCAAATAAATATGAATAAGAATATGTCCTTTGTAATTCTTTCATTGGTTAACTAAAATTTAAATTAGACAAGAAACTCTGATTTCCTATTTGACTCAGATAAGTTTTTTGGGAAATATGTTAATATCGAAATACTTAAGATCCTGTAACGAGGCGGGTATGCCATTAACACCAAAAAATGAAATCAGTCAAATGGTCGCCAAGACTACAATTGAAGTTTTATGTCCTTCAAAAGAACTTTACAAATTCGATCGTTAACGTATACAATCGATTGTAGAGCATTGACACGATCTAACATGTATTTCACGTGGTTTCAAAGAATAGAAGTCTTGAAAGTGTAACTTCTTCAAGAAAAAATATAGTCAAGAAACTATTCTTGTCAAATTACGATTGTTTCGTTGCTTGTATTGGCACGTCTTGTCAAAAAAATTAGTCCACATCAATAGGCGTTTTCCTTTTGTAGTTCAGAGCAGAGCCTGAACTGTCAAACAAAAAATTGTGTTTCTTTTTCACCTCCAAACGTTCAGATCATCAAATTTTTGTTTTGTTTTTTCGTTCTGAACATGTTCGGAGCTTATTCAGAGGATGTTTTGACCATGCTCGATATGCTCGTACTTTGTTCAGATCTCTATTCTGAGTTAAAAAAAGAAAAACGCCTTATATCTTCGAATCAGGGTCAAAAAATATTAATCATTTAGGATGATGTAGGATAAGCATCTACGTAGCTCATTTTACTGGTATTTCTTAAAAACGACTTAACCAATTTTTATTATACTTCGAAGTTGTTATTTAAAATATTTTCAATAAACTGGTTATTACATTTTTGTTAAAAAATTCACTAACTGAGATTTTAAAGTTTTGGGTAAAACATTAAAATAAAACATAAAATATTAAGTAATGACGCAAGAGTTGACATGTATGTATGTCATTTATGACAGATTTATTTATGACTTATTTTCTGCGCTTCCAGTGGACGCCATTCTATCGTACATTTTATTTTCACTCAGATGGCAGCATTCAGCCGTACAAAATGGTGACTTGGAACTACTTGTTGACGTTTTACATTCTTCGGATTAAAGTGACGTTTTTGGACTCAACTTAAGACACGTTTTTGTCCAATACTTAAGCTTGAGATATGATCAATATGGACTTCACTTTAATAGAGGTAATAAATTATTGGAGAAATAAACGATAATTAGAAATTAATTTGCATTTGCCTTCTCATGCATTCGTTGAAGGGCTGAAGCCTCAAGTATCATCACATTCGTACGAACATGCCTTTATAACCACATGTATGTACGTGTACTGTGCATGTATTGTATCTACCTTTATGACATCGTGTTTCGGCTTGGTTGAGAAGCCTTGAGCCCTTAGCGTAGTCATCGTCCTCGTCGTCGTCGGTCGTCAGAAAGATAATTCCAGAGATACGACTATACTCTCGGGCACACACAAATTAAAGGACAACCTGGATAAAATTTATTACCAAAGCTCCTGCAGTGGGTTGGTAAGGTATAGTGGTAGCTTGTCTGTACGTATGCAACTATATTGCCCGGATGGCAATGTTTGTTTAACATTATTCCTTGCCAGCCTCTTCATTGTGCTTTAGTGGACGTGTGAAGTTTTAGTACCTGTGGTCCACCGAGACCAAGTTGCAGACACACCCACATTAATATAAATGGTAATTTAGAGCGCACCCCTCTCGGGAACGACTTGTAATATACAAAAGCTAAATATACATAGTTATATGTATGTATGTATCAATTGTATAAGGTAGACGTTGACAGTGGTGGCAACTTGACAATAATTAATGTTTACTTGTTTTACGGATTCTATTCCACCAGGCGGCGCTGCGAGAGCATCTGTGTTTTGTCTTGTTATTAGAAAGTCAAGAATGTGGTAAACATCGAATGGAACACACCGACACCGGATATGGACAGGCACACTCTCACTAGGACACGGACACGGACACGGACACGAACACAAACACGGATACGTTCCTGAAAAATACCTCCAGGGCAGACAGATATCCTTGAAAACTTTTTGATTTCGCATTGACATCAAGTGGCTGATTTAATTATTTGAATTTTAATTGTTCTTGGTTTTTAGGGGAAAAAACAAAGAGGGTAATTGGCGCACTTAAAACGCTCCTGATGCTCTAGGTTTCCCCGCTTTCGCTTCAGATTTTGTGTGTTTTCTCCTACGATTATAACAAACGTGCCTATTACGACGACGAACTAACATAATTTATATTGATTCCCGCCCGTTCTTCCCGCTTGCTTATGATAATGCGTCGCGTCGCTCCAATTCCACTTCCACTTCCACTTCGACAATTTGGAATTTTGGTTTGTTTGATTTAATATTATTTTACCGAACGTGCCTCATTGCTTCCGACAGTGCGCGGTGGCGGTGGTTTCAGGATGTGTTTGTGTGTGTGGGTGTGTATTTTGTGCGCTAAAGGCTTCCCAGAAATTTCCGTTGCTGGGTTTTTGAATGTGGGCTAGATTTGATTAGGAACAAATCGAATACGAGTACACAGCTCACAGAAAACCAACGCACGCTGGCTGCAAACAGCTGGATGGCTGGATGAATGGATGTGGAACTGGAACTGGAAAAAGTGATTGATGGGCTTCAAATTGATTTATTCGCAGATTATTAAATTAGGCTTTTTGTTATCATCCATGCGATATGTACACACATACATTGCTATTAAAAGGATTTGCATAATTGATTTAGGGAGAGAGGGAGGATACTTGTTTGTATATGTATGTATATGCATTCCTATTACGACATTAGGATGAGATTTATATACTCGAAGTTGGTAATTTTTCGACAAGGAATTTGCCGAATGAGGAAAATGTTCAGGATTCGTTGGAAGGAATTTTATTTTTAGGTCAATTTCTAGAGTTTTAGTTTTAAAAAATTGTCTGGCCACTAGACGAGAACGCAACGGAGTCTTGTCAGTCGACGCGTCGTTTGCGGTATTATAGTTCAGCCTTCACCCTTATCAAGAACAAAAAAGTCCCGGAGTTTTTTGCTTTAATATCGTGAATCATTCTCCCAGGGAACTTTTTTCCTAATTTTGATACAAAAATTCCAGTAAGTAAGTTCTGTATGAAAAGTTCCCTGGAAAAAAAAAGTTACCATACAGTTGGCAATAGGGCTCATTATGAATTATAAAATTATTGTTGAAATCAAAAAATTTATGTTTATAAATAATTGACTTTAAAAATTTCTATTCAAATTGACATTTAAACTATTACCTACTTACTACTTAAAGCGCCATCGTGATGTGCGGTTTCCAGCGATGTATTTAAGCTCCCTCCAGCTCTTTCCCAGTCTCACAGATTCCTCCTCAACTGTTCTTCTCCACGTGTTTCTCGGTCTACCAACTCTTCTTCCTTCTTGTGTGAGTTGGTTCCACTGCATTGCCTGGCTCGCAATGCATCCATAACCTTTTCGAAGCGTGTGTCCAATCCACTGCCACTTGGGTCTTCATATACCTAATGGTATCTATGGCTTCCTGTTTACTGACCTGTTCGTCTATGTAGGTCCTCGTTGGAAATACGATTAGGCCAGAAAACCAGTGTTCAAGTTAAGTTAAGCTTCATCCATACTTGAAGTCTTTGAAAAAAAAAAACGTTTTAAATAAGCTTAAAAGAAAAAACACTTCGAAAACAATCTTGAATCCCATAAAATTATCTTCAGAACATATTTCTTTGGACCACTTTTATTTTCTTTGTACTACAGGCTTTTGAAGTGCATATACAATTCTGGAATCATCACTTTCAAGTCATTGTAATTTTGCATGAATTAACGCCAATCAATTAATATTAAATATAAAATGTATTCTTTTATACATTTGTAATTTTTTAAACGTCAAACTTTCATTATTTTTGAGACATACGCATTCAAGAAACGAAAACACTTTGTTCTCTCGTATAGTGTCCCATTTTTTCTTAATTTTAACTGTCACCTGTCAAAAATGTTTAAATTTCTATTTCACCTGTCAACATTTTACTACAAAGATGGCGGTGGATTTAAATCCTGCGTCAATTTTGTGAATTTAATGAACAGAACCTACAAATGTAGATTAATAAAAAAAACATCACACCATCTTATAAAAATATCTCGTATCCAAGGACATTACCTTACCTATACCCACTTGTTAAAGAATCTTCAATTTTATAATCCGATAAGAATTTCCGTAATACGTGTTCACTAGAAATAAATACATAAATATGTACGTGTGTCTTTTAAAGATGATGAACGATGTTTTTGCTTAAAATTTATGTCCTTAATATCATCATACATTATATTTTTCTTTTATGTAAAATGTGTTTTATGCTGCCAACAAGATAAACATATGTGCAAATCTACTTAGACTAAAACATATCCTTTAAGCACACTTTGAACCATCATTTCCATGTGAAAGAAACCAAAACAAAGCAAAACATAATATTATTATTTCCCTAACATGGGAAAAACACAAAAGCCTATTGTAAGCCTACTTTCATTTCCATTGTCATTTTCCAAAATAAAAAAACAAAACAAAAAAAAAATGAAAAACTCACACACATCGCATACTCAACTTTTATAATAGGCTTAACCTGTCTAGAGCACAAAAAGCTCTGTTTCGGAAAATATAATAAGCCTCTGTTTTTAGTGTAAGCGGGGACGAGTACATCAACATCACCTTTCTTTGATGAAAACAATTTTAGAACAAAAAAAAGATAAAAATAGTAGGTACTAGGTACTCGTATTTCGTATACGAGGTACATCAAAGCCTGGGAAATTGGAATTGTTTGTGACGATGGAGAAAGTGTCTTCCCTTTGTTTTTGTAAATTCAACAATCCTTTTCATAATGAGGTCAATCACTGTCTGTCTCTGTTGGGTTTCAAAAACGTCAAGAATTTCGTTTAAAATCAATTAGAAAATGAAAATATTTCGGTCATGAAAATATATGGTCTTCGATGAAACTCTTAGAAGCAAAATAATTCAACTTGAAAGTTGAAAATCAAAAGAAACCTTTAGAAGGGTTAAAATTGTAAAACATTAAACATAATTTGAAAAAAGTATTTAAGACCACGGCTATAACTTGGAAAAAAAATATAAAACGATAAGTCATGTTCATAGTCATATCTTAAACCACAGTCTAACTGAACCGGAATCTAAAGTTAAGGCCCAGATTAGAAACTGATGCTATTCAAAAAGAATTTGGCAGCACTGTTTAGTTAGAAACGGGTTCAAGGCTCTTCTACTACAATCTTACTTCATTTTTATTCAGTGATGTTTTATAGAGTTTAAAATGGCATAAACATTTACTCTATATCGTGTTTATACATATTTAGACTCCAGATTATCGCTTAATTTTTCGATGAATAACATAAACTGGAGTTTAGTTTAGCAAAGACAAAATGAGAACTTATAAAAGAACTATGCTGTCTTTAAATAAATTGCTTTAAATTATTATAGAAAAAACAGTGTTAAAATTTGGTAGAAAATTAGATGCACACAAACATTAGCAATTAGCAGTATTAATTTTTTAAATAAAGAAATTCGTTTAGGTCGAAATTAGAAGCTCTATTTCATGGAACATAATATTGGAGGGCTCACGGCTGCACCGAACCTAGTCACCCAGCGTATGTAGTTACCACTTATTATGAGAAATAGGCGGATACCACGCCCCCTAAATCAGGAGAAAAGAAGTTAGTCACTTGTAGTACCCAAGAACTTTTGAGTAGACCAAATACAAGAATAATTCCGTCAAAACTCTCCAAACTTGCATCTCATTATCCACTTTTTTTTTTTAATCTGATTAAATCTCTTAAAATTGTCATTTACTGTTAAATGTTAAAAAAAAGTTTGATGTACGTATCATAAGTCTTACCTATTAAAAACTAACTGACAATAGAAGCTCCCTATAAATTCTAACCGCGCTCACTCCATGCTTCTGACTTTTACTATTCCTCACAGGATCATCACTCCATCAAGTGTCAAGCTCTTAAAAGAAAACCAACAGACTTATTAAAAAAAAAAAAAAAACGAAAAACGAAAAAAATCTATCCCACAGGAACCACATAGAAAAAAAGAAAGCATTTCCCAAAAGCATTACTTCAATTTCAAAACACTCATTCACAACATCATCGTATCGTAGCTGGGGTATTTCGTATTTACCAAAACATATTGTCCTTGCCATGGTTACATTTCATCCTAAATGATATGTCCAATTCCAGACAAGGATTATACTTACCCATATACAAAGGAAGATAAATGAACAGCAAATTTACCATTTACCCTATACGAATCGGGTCAAAGTGGTCATCAACAATGCTTTGGATTTTCGAATTATTTGGGTCAGGTTTTCTATTTGTTTTGTTTTCATTTTGTCCAAAAATATTTGGGTACAACACATTCGTTCTAAGGAGACAATAAAAAAATCGGTCAACAGGATGTTAGACACAAAGGATATTGGATGCGACACCAAAAGAACCATTTTATTCGATTTGTAAAAATAAAAAAAAGGAACCATTTGGGACACGTTTATTATATTTGAAAACCACTTTCTGTCTGCGGTGATTGAGGGCGGTCTGATGCTGATGTCGTGTTCGTGTTCGTGTCTAAAATGTAATTTCATTGGAAAACAACTTCTGAAATACATACTTTCACGAACGAGAATGTACGCAGATACTTTAGTTTAATTTTGAATTTTTATCTCCCGAGTCCTTTAAGTATAAACAACTTAAGAGAAGTTTCAGTTGGAAAAATATACGGAATCCTGCCTAATTTATTCCCATTTCATATTCCTTCCCTCTTCCTATGCACAGAACAAGAGGATATGGGTCAGTCAGTGCATAAATTTAAAAATATTCTTCGGGAGAATGCTATGAGGAACTTTTTTTCAAAATAAAAAAAAAAGTAAAAAACTCAAAAACGAAAACGAACATATCTAGGTCAGTTACATTCATTTTATTTTATAGTTTATTCCCGCACAGAATTGTGTGTATTTTACATTTTTTCTTCCCGTTTTTTTTTATTTTTTTATTCTGTAGAACTCATGGAATAAAAGGGAACACAAAAGTATGTTGGGATCTGCACAAAAACTGAACTAAACTGAAAATATGGGTTGATGGTGCTTAAGGGTGAATGATGGATTGTTTCAGATTGAATTTTTTTGTACCTATTTATTTCTGTCGTTTTTGTTTTTGAAATCTGAAATAGTTTTTGTGGGTTAACCCCTGTTGTTTTAAGAGTTATTTTTACAATTTCACTCTTAATAGTTTAAGTTTTTTGAGTTCTTTTTTCTAAGGAACTGAGTGACTGCAAAAAAATGTACGTTAAACGAGTTTTGTAGTTGAAGAGCTCGGGTGGATAAAAAGCGAAATTGTCCTATTTTTTTCTAAATATAGTAATTTAGAGCTCCAATTTTAGGTGAATAAATCATTGATGGTGTACAATTTTATTTTTAGTAATAGGGTGTTTTTTGTTTCATGTAAAATTAAAACTATACAAAAAGAGACCTTTTAAAATTAAAATTTTGAGTTATTTAAAATTACTTTTTAACTTTTTTCAAAAAACTTCTTTAAAATTTCAATAATTTACATTGAATAAAAATAACAGGCACATGGGGAATCAGATATGATGGAATAAACTTTGATGATGACGGCAATGGACATGGATTTGACATGGTACGAACTGTCAAAGAAGAAACGGCTTTGAGCGAAGACAAGGACAAGATCAGTATTCTTTAGTAAAGTTCTTAGTGTTTTCCCAATTTTATCTCCAAAATTCTTCTAATGATTTGATAAAATGTTTAATTAACTTTAATGGTCAAAGATTTATTCTTTAATAAAAAAAAAAACAAGCAATAATTTCGTACGATATTGTGTTCAGGAAAACGGAACTGCATCCTACACAATTCCTGAGACTATGAATATGACATCAATGACATAAAAGCTATAGGTGCTATTAAGATATCAATGAGTTCTAATAGTGGCAACTTAACCAAGGAATGAGATACTCCTTATTATCAGGGGTACCTATTTTTACAATCCCTTGTATTTGTTCCATAGGCATACAGTGTTTGATGCTCACAAGGAAAACAATGGTTTCTAAGTCGTGAGACTTAAGATGTCCATTTCTTATAGTCAAGGGGATATACAACCAAGATCTAAGTAATAAGAATCAACTTCAAGTACTCAACTTCCTTCGTCCAAGTGATTCCTTGAATTCAAAAGAAGCCTTTCAATTCTCCTTTGGTACGGTTCTGTTTTGAATTATGATCTCTTTCATCAAGAACATTTTTCACTGTGATCTTTGATTACCAAAGCTTTTAGCCGAATTAATAAATTCTATTTGAAATCAACAATCTTCCTTAAGAAATAAACACATATGAATGTATGTATGTACTGTACAAGGCCTGTGTCAAAACCTAAAGATACGCTTTTACTATTTCATCTTAAGGATAAAGGATCAACATCCGATGAAGTAGCAATCTGCATTACAGCAGCAAAGTGTTGGTGTGTGTCAGTGTCCTCCTGGTATAGGGTCTTTCATTCAACTTAATTTCAAGACGAAAATCCATCCATATACAAAATGTGTTGGTACACTCTTCAAAATTGGATGAGTCCTTTCTATTGTATGTGTGAAATTCTCTCTAAGAACACCACCTGAAGCTTATTTCATATGGGATTAGTATATCAGAGAATAATGCCCGTAAGTCTTCTTTTCAATACCTACTCATGTTACTTCCTGGGTATAACATGAAGCTTAATGCATCCAACTTTTATAGTACCTATGGTATTGTGAAATACAAGATTATAAACCAGGGTCTTCACATATACATACAAATAAAAAACTTGAAAATAGAAACACATCATAACAAATTTTAGCATGAAGAAGAAGAAGACCAGGTAAGATGAATCTAGGCCAAAAGTTGAACGAATTTGAGAGATTTGTTATTAAATATTGTCAATGTAAGAGTGAATCTTGTTATGGCTGCATCCATTTTGCATTTAAAGGATGAACATGAACATATACGAGTACTGATACTCGTATCTTTACCTCGAAGGTCCTTGAGTTTTTCATTACTCAGAGCTGAAGTGTCAACATTGACAGCTCAATGACTCAGGTATACATAATGCATATAGGACGATAGGCTGAGTGGTGCTCCTTAAAACGGAATGCCACACCACATCTACAACTGCACTATACACATAATACTAAAACAGTGGAAACATGTAAATTTCATCACAAATCTACGAAACCGTGCCAAACGTCATCGTTCGTCGTTGTCGTCGTCGTTGTAGTCGTTGATTTTTGTCAACATTCAATCGCTGTCAAGTACTTTTCAGGAGACACACAAGTACGAGTATCAAGAGGGCTTTGCTTGCTGATAGGCTATGGATAGGAATGAATGTATCAACAAGTTTAGCATAGAAATTCGACAAAAATAGAAAACAATGCAACCAAACCGAACCAATTTGGCAACGAACAAACCAATGGAGGGTGCTAAGAATTCAATTTTCCAGGACTGTCAAGCTCTGTGCGTTCTAAATTGTTGGAATGGATTTTGGATCGGAGGAATGGATTAAAGTTGAATGGGGGAAGGTGGGCAAATGGCTAAAAAGTTTGTTCTATTTTTTGTAAATTGGTGGCGAATTGTTGTGGCACGAGGTGAGATACAAATCGCATTTTAAGAAAATCTGAATAATTCTGACATGCATTTGAGTTGTTAGGGGAAAATCAAAGCAATGAATTGAGGACAAGGATTAGAGTTCAAGAACCCTTTAAGTGACACTTGGCAAAAAACAAGTTCCCATTCCTGTGAAACTTTGACAACACGTACTGTCTTTTTAGAAACCAATAGGGGCTCAGATCTTTTTAAGACACAAAATAGGGAACCGATAGTCTCTAGGATTCTAAGTGAATTTTTGTTTTTTTTAATAAAAAATGGTATGTTTTGAAGCAAACGTCATTGGCTCGAAATGTCAGTTTTTGTCACATCGAATGACATTTCATTTTTGGACTTCGATTGAATTTTCCGTTCTTGAAATGTGAAAAAAGAGAATGGAAAGAGCTGGTCATCTGAATTTACTTTCAAAAATCAGTTTGATTGACAGATCTGTCTGTCATGTCAAATTGATGTGTCAAAATAATAGCTATTTAAGCTAAGTTGGATGGTTGATAAATGTCAAAAATAGAGTTGAAGATTGTTGCGTGAGTACAAAGTACAAAATTGAAAACCTAAGATTTTTCATTGAGTAGGCGTGGTCAAGAACCTACTATCGTTATTAAGGAGCAAGTAAATTTTTAACAAAGATTTTTTAAAACATCTTTAAGTAATGATTTTGTTGTGTACATACGTATACTAGATGTTTATATGGCTGAAATGTGAATAGCAACAAATTAAATTATAGGCATATTTAAAAGTTGTTAAAATGGGATCCGCAAAATCGAATCTAATAAATTTAACATATTCGTACATACCAAATTTTTTTGCGAAACAACTTTCATAAATTAGGGAATATGTAGATATTATATTTTTCTATATTCTAATGGCTTCACATGAACTCAAATTACCTTAATTCCATTGAATTACCAACATCCGGTTGCCATCATCATTCCCCCAAAAGCCTTAGGGCAAATTATATTATCACCCGTTATCCGCTTTTAAGCATAAATTTAAAAAAAATATACATAAAACAAAATGAGTGATGTTTCATGTGTATACAAAATACATACATACATCTAAATATATACTCATACATAGATAATCTTCAAAAACATATAAAACCACCAACATCATCAATTTTCTGAGGTTAACCAAAGGTATAGAGATACTCATATACAGATACACATACATAAGTCGAATATCAGTGAAATAAAACCAGTAGAACTGTAATTTAAAATAATTTTCAAAGAACCGCAATTTGATGTATGTTCGTGTTCCGTTGCGTTGGGAGTGTTCGATATGGAATGGCGGGCGGGCGTGGGCGTAAAGCAGAGCGCACGGTGACGTTTAAAGTGTCAGGAAACCCCAGAAACCCAAGAGCTCATACCTCATATCGGTTTGGTTAGGATTGGTTTGGTCGGGTCGTCGAGTTTGGCTGTTGGACAATTGCATTGGTTTATGAGTGTTGTAAATCCCAATAATGTATTATGTTAATAATTTTAAATCGACCACAATTTGTCACTTTTATGACATAGAACATTTTTTTTTTTTTTTGCTTCAACCATGATGGAAGAAAGATTTAAAAAGGCAAGAGATTTCACTGGGTTACGTGACAGTGGATAAAAATGATTTGTGTACATAAACGTCACTTTGTAACTTTGTCTTTAGAAAGTTTGAAAAAAATTCGAAAGTCTGTAATTTGACAATTCCAAATGACGTTCTGTAAAACTAAAATTCCTATTTTCTAATTTCAAATGCTGAAACTATAAACACTGAAAAAACTGACGTAAGTCCATTTTTTATAAAATGTTTACTTTGAATCAAAATATTGGCCCAGCATTAATGTTAGCTGACTATCGTGTAACTGTCACTAAATTGCATAGTATAAATTTCAACCCCTACTCATTACACAATCGTCATAAATAACCAATATGACCATATTGACTGTCTCTGGTGCTTAAAAGATTACCACAAACACTTAAGTCCTTCATATCAGCAGAAGTCATCATTCAATGATTATAAATTGGTTTTCAATATCTAATTGATTAATTATATTGCATCGAAATGGGAATGGGAATGTAATATGAAGACTCTGGTTTATTGTTTCCCAAATTACGAATCAATAAGGATTTTTCTAAAAAATACATTTTCGATAAATGTGGAATTTGTAAATATTGGATATTGTCAATTTTTGAAAAAAAGAATTGAAAAGAAAACGATCTGTTAATTTGGAACATTTACTTCCTTAAAACGTCATTTCAAAAAATGGTGTTTGAAGAATAAAACGAACAAAAGTAGCCTACAGGAGTGATTTACAAAAGATGACAGTCAGGGTTGCCATATATCCCACTTATGTGTCAGTCAAGACTACGATGTCAATTAACGTACTTAAATTTATTTCGACAACCAGATTCTTGATCTGCCTGATCCTTTAAAAAATTTCTACTGCTTCCCTTATTACAAACCAATGCCATATGTACATTTGCCCATCTCAAGACTTCAATCCTCCTGGTCCACTTATCACTTATCAATTACCAAGGTAAGATTCATTCATTGAAGGTTACAAAACTTTTTTGCTGGTTAATGATTGTATAGAGTATCCAGGAAAACATATGGTGATTTATTTATTTCCTGACAAAGAGCTGACTTCAATTTTCCAATACTTTCACATTTGTTCTTGTTGGTATTATGGCCTCCAGATTGGAAGCTCAAGCCCTTTTATAGTAGGTATTGGTATATACTTTATATGGGGTTTCAATTAAAGATCATTTTAGTTAATGTATTCGTGAAATTCTTGAGGCTGACAAGTTCAATTCTTGAGATAATTTTTCTGCTTCTTGTCGTCTATTTCCTTCAATTCAAGCCCTCACCTTTGGAACCATTTCTGATCAATTCTTATAGTCTTCTAGAGTTTTTATTCTTAGGCTTTAAAAGCTAAAGTCTTATCCCTGCGTCGCGTCACGTTCGTTGTCAATACTGTCAAATTGAAATTGGTTGAACTTCATTTGCCACATCTTTCTTAAACATTTAGTGACTTTAAAGTTAAAACACAAGTCGGGGAACTCATTCCGTCAGGAGTTAACTAACATTTAAAAGATAAATCCCTTCGATATGTAAATAAATATCTCGAAACACATGGTTACAAGAAGGTTCCCTACTTTAACACCTTAAGACACCGGTTGTATTTCCCTCATCAATATCAGCCACTTCTGATGCTTAGTCAGAATCTTGTGGTTTCACTGAAATGGTCTGCACACTCTCTTTCATTAACTCGAAAACCAATATTTCTTTGGAAAAAATCTGTCGAATCTGTCGACACAAATAGATATGAGCACTATTTGTCTATTTCAACAAGCATCCGATATCTACCATAAGTGTCTTCACATAAAATATTTCCTTACCGAAAAACCAACAACTTTCGTTTCCTGTTCCGTCTTTCGAAAGAAGAAGTTGAAAGCCCCATAACCACTTCTATGCATGGGTTATAGGAAAATATCGTGTATAGCCAACTTTTTCCTTAGAACACTTCAGATCCTGGCTGGAAGGCGGATTGGCTATGGTCACTATCTACTGCATTGAAGAATACAAGAATACACCAACAGCGTTTTTTTGAATACCTACCCCCCCTCCGTTTTATCCGTTTTCCATCGTTTACATGCTTGAGCAAATTTGAATAAAAAAACGTTTCGACCTAAGAGATGGAAAACTATCTTCTTTTTTTTTTTGTAGCCCTGTCTCTGTTTATACTTGAAAAAGTTTAAACTTTTTATATGTTTTTATGTGTGTATGTGTGTGTATTTTTGTAGCACTCTTATCTATTCATTCATCAGCTCGAATCCCAGGATTCTGTTATGTTCCGTGGCTCCTATAACCGCCCTTAAACTCAATATCTATTTATTTAACCTGGAATTCTGTGTTTTTATCTTTACCTACCTCTGGCTTTCTGTATTGAAAGGTTTTACTTAAATATATTTTTTGTTTTTTTGTAGTTTTATTTAGTTTGTAGAGTGGCATCAGGTATACAGAAATAGGGAATGAGTTGAGTTTATTGCGCCAGAATCAGCCTCTGACCAGGTGAAGGAGCACTTGAATCTAGATTTTATATCTTTCCTTTTTTTTTTCTATTCAAAATTAAGTAGTTCGTGGTAATCCTGCGGCGGCGGGCGTTTCCTGTTGTTCAATGTAAGTGGAGTGAAACCTTGAATAGCTAGCTATAAGCTGGAAATGGAACAACATTGAATAGAAAGATGAAAAAGTTAAGAATGTTCCCACAGGCTCCCATGGATTCGTTTGAAGATTTTCAGGAGATTTGAAATTGACAACGTATAAACAGAACGAGGTTTTTTTTATTTTTAGTATATACATAAAACCTCTTGTTTCAAAAAAATGAAAAACTGTCAGCACTTGTTTTTTTTTTACAGTTTCATTAAAAATGAAATTTCAAGTAGTCCTTCGAAAAAATTCAAACAAATTTCGAGGAAACGCTTTATTTATACATAAGTCCTTAAAACTTTCCAAGAAGTTCCCTAAACTTACACACTTTTTTCTAAAATCTTTGAAACCATATTTTGTTTTTGAAAAAGAAGTCTACAAAAATTATTGTTTGTAATTCTACACAAGAAAGTTAAACACACTTTTCTTTATTCAATGGATAGATTTGAAAAAAGATTCAAAAGAGTTGGGGCTTAGTAGATTTAGTCAAAAAAATTATATAAATTCATATTTTTGGGTATATTAAATTTTTGCGATATTTGATACATATAGTGTAAGTTCACAAACGCATCACTGCAGTAATGATGCCCAAATGTTCAAAGTCAAACGTTCACAAACGCAGATTCTGGAATCACTTTTCTCGTCAACTGTTCATTATTGCAAACTTGCATAAACTGATGCGCAAAAACTAAACAAAAAAGCATCACTACGACAGCGTGATTAGTCGGCATCGCATCAGCAACAGCTGCATCAGCATCAGCATCGCAGCAGTGATGCCGAATCACTGCCGCAAAATTTGACGTTTGTGAACTTACACATATTATACCAAAAAACAAGTTCTGGTAACATCTTTTTTGACGGAAAATAAATCTTGAGCTGCTTTTGCTTAATTGGTTTGTACATAAGTTATTTTAAAATAATTTTGTGAATTGAAAAATCATTATCGTTTGCATATTTGACAGTTTTGTTGGAATTAAGAAAACCCTTCTTAAATTCATCCAATTGTTCATTGCAGCTGTTTATTGAACGCACGGAATTAAACCCCTGTAAACGTCAAAATAAGGCAGGTACAGTGTAATGAGTCGAATGTCAACACCATTGAAAGTTCATTTTAAATTTAAGAAAAAAAAAAAAACATGACGGGGGGGTAGAAACGACTTAAGAGAACTGTCAAAATAATAGTTACCACAGTGAAATATTCGTCTGGTAACTCTTTTTATATTCCTTCAGAAACTTCAAATGTTGCCGATTTGGTAGGAAAGGTGCCTTAAAACGGTATTAAGTTCGTTTTAAACATAGACCAAAGAAATAAAAGTAAATAACGAATTTATTGTCATGTACGTAATTTAAAAATTAACTGTGCAGAAAGTGACAAAACTTTTTCATCATTGCGTTTTTATTAACATTTTATTATTCATCAGAGCTCTGCCTATGTGATATAATAAACAACAACTTTAAAATTATGAATATATTATGTAAAATATGGTTCAGATGTTGGAACAACCAACTCATTGAAACGTTCACAAGTCCGAAATAAATAGACTATCTATAGTGTACTTAGGTAGTCATTTGAACATAATACCTACTTAAATAAAAAGCCCATAAAATGTACATACGATTAAATTTGTTATTTTCATATGACAATCAAATACCTATAATCCTTTGTACTTAAAATATAGCTTTTTAACGACATTATAACACATACATACATATCCAAAACAACATCATTTCATATAAACCGATGGAGGCATCATGGACAGGACATTGGACTCGTATGTAAGTTTAATAAAACACTGATTGTTAACAAAGTTTATATATGTACGACGACGTACGTATACTAGTACACAAAAGGACGAAATACAAAAGGTTCTATACAACAATGGCAATATAATATTCCATTGTTCAATTTTATATGAGCCATTTCATTCCTGAATCCTGAGTCATTCATTTATACTTTAACAAAATTTTGTTGGACCGCAGTAAAAACAAAAATATCAAAACAATTTCTCGTAACTAAAATATTTTGGGCAACAATTTCGTTTAAATACATTACATTCCCTTTAACATTTTCAGGATTCTGGATGAGGAGTAGGTTCTTTTGGTATCGTATAGGCAATTCCTTGGGAGCTGAATTTTGTTGAAATACTGGTACATCGTAAGATCTTTGTTATGTTCGTCAATTTTAACTTCTTCATGTGAACAAACTCGAAACCTTTTGTTAGAAAACTCTCAATTGTTATCAGAGATTGAGGAAATTTAAAAAGAAAACATTTAAGGAACATTTTGTAAATATTAAACCGGACAATATTTCGGCAGTTGGACATTTCTATGTAGAAAATATTCTGACTCTTAAATTATTTGCTTTAAGTGCACAGAACTTGAATCACGGTTAATAAAAGTGGGATTTTCAAAATTAAACCATCTGTGATACGATATGAAAACGCCCCATTTTAAAATAATTTCATATGGAGTGAATTTTTGTTTTTTTTTGTTGTTTTCAAGTCTGAGATTTGAGTATTTGGCCATATCTCTTAAAAAACGAAATATATTCTGATCCTCTGAACTTACATGTAAAAACCTGGGGTTCTTCAGGTCAGTCTTTTGTGACTGCTTCTTTTTATGTTAGTAAGCAATATTTGTAAACACTTTTAAGTTTCTGGTTGAGCCAAGAAGTTAACAACGTGAAAAAAACTCACTGGAAGTGAAAGCTAAATTACAAGATCTATTTTTAAATTATCTAAAAGAAATCAGTGTAAATATTAGTTACAAAAATAAACTTATATTAGTAGTCCTTTTTGAAAATATCTTAATTTCTCGTCATTATAATGACTAAGGCACTTATTTTGGTTGTCACTTTTTTGGCGGACTCAAGAAATTTTAATCTGAAAAAAAAGAGGCTGATAACTTCCTATTTTGTATTTATTGTACAAAAATGTCAATTTGGTATTCGTCAATATTTTATTTTTTTGTTATTGACAAATGCATTATGTTAAAAAGAAAATACATTTTAAGTCAATAGCATTGCTTATTGTGATGATATTTAAGTCGAAAAACAATTCTTGTCACTTTTCTGTAAATTTCGGTTTTAGTTTTTTATTTTTAGTAAAAAAACTGTCAATTCGATATTTGTCAAAATTGAAGCATATATTAATAATTGCATTTCGTATAAGATTATAAAAGTTTAAAGTCAATATCGGTGCTCATTCTCGAGATGTTCAAGTCAAAACAAACTTTTTACCAACTTCTCTTAGAATTTTTTTTATTTTTTGTAAAAAAATACTGTCAATTGAATTTTTTTCGAAAATTTTACTAAATGTTAAAGACAGTATTTTCTATAGTTAAAAATTATTTTGAAGATGATATTATTTTTCCTTCATAGTATATTTGCGCTCCAAAATTTTTTTTTTAGTTTTTACACACAATAAAATTTATTTGAAGTCAATATCATTATCCGTGTCTGAGATATTTGCAATAAACTAAAATTTTCACTTTTTTTAAAACTGCTATGGTGAAAAAACCGCTCGACAAATTCTTATAAAAGTCCTTTCCACATTTGTCGAAGTTATAACCTGTTGAATAACAAAATCTTAAACAAACTTTTAATTTGCAGTTCAATTTTAAGTTTTAAAAATACATACACTTCTGGTCCGCTGAAGATAAGGACGAGTTTTCAGAAATAAACTTTTTTTTCATATTTTCTCACTTTTTAAACCTTAACTACGACAAAAATTTCAAAAGCAAAATCAGCCAAATCAAAAAAGTCGTTCTCGAGTTTTAGCTAGACAAACAAACAGAAATTGATTTTTATATATAGAAAATAAAAAATATAATTGTGGAAATTTTCAAAAAAGTTTACCATTCGTTTTTTATATTATTTTAAAATATTGTGAATTTTTGTTCTATTTTGAATTCCTAACCAAAGCTCTACTCGTACTATTTTTCTTTTGAAATAAGTAATTTATTGGTTTTCTTAAGTTTTTTTCTTAATAAAATATTAAAATTTAAGCCACTTGATCCAGTCCTGCACTTCATATACCAAATTTTGAAAGTAATTAAGCAAAAAGTCTAATTCAAAGTTGCATTTAAATACTGTTTTAAAGATTAATGAAAAAGTTTAAACACCGAGGCTAACCAAAACCATTCTGTTTCGTCGAATTTCAACATTCGTTATTTTAATTTTTGAACTCAAGTAAAATAAATAAACAAAAATTGTTTATTCTAACTACCAATATAAATACAAAGAGAAAAATCATCTCTACATATATTCCCATATATCCCTTCATTCCGATCCTTCGAACAAATGCTTTTGATTTTATCTTTTTCGTGTACCTTTACACGTTTACATACATATAACCCACATGAAAATATCCTTTCCATAGACATACATAAGTGTTTATACTCGAATGTATGTATGTATGTAGTTCATATATGAAGTTGTAGTATTTTGTTGAGCCCTTCAATCCGTCAAGAACTCTTCATCTTCCTATTTCCATGTTCCTGAGTCCTGAATCGAGTCCTGATGATGCAACGTCTGTTTTCTAAACAAGGACTTAAAAATATGAACAGGAAAACTTTTAATGAAATAATTTCTGAGAGTGTGTGTCTGTGCATGTGTAGTGTATGTAGATAAACATGTTGTAGAAGGTTTACGCATATTTATACAATACAATACACATCACACGCTTGTGTGGCGTCGTATATCCCTGCTGGTATATACATATACAACTCACACTCTCACATTATACATAGCGAGTGATGTTTCTGAGGGAATTTAATATCAACGCTTATAATATACGAAAAAGGAATAAAGATTGACGTGTGTGTGCGGAGGAGTGGAAAATTTGAGTAAGGTAATAATTAATGTTATGTTGAAACTTTTTGACAACAATTAAATGAAAGTTTAAACTTTTTGATTAAAATTTAAAAATTAAAATATTTTCTTTTTTTTTTTTTGATTTTTAATCTCGGATTTTTTATTTTTATATACTTGATTTTCTTAAAATCATTTTCGGAATGTTGAGGAACTAATGTGGTTGTTTTAACAGATGATAGAAAGCTGCTCCTGTCATTCGACTAACCAAATTGGTAACAAGCACCGTAGAATTATAAGGAATTCTTGAAGAAGTGAAATAAAGTTTTTTAATTGCACAAAGATCACCAAATTTTAAAAATAATTTTTCAAATACTCCTAAAAATTCACAATCTAGTGTCTGTCAAAGTTAACACTTTTTATTAAACATTTGTTTGCATCTTAAGAATATAAAAAAAACAACAAATAACAACTCTTTTCAGATTTGTAGGATTTATCAGCGATGATAAATCCAGAGTTCTGTGTTCAAGTTTCTTTTGAACACTACCTTTTCAACGAACTGTACAATTCTAAGAAAATTGTCTTGGAAAGAACTCATTATCACCAGATTGTTCTTCGT
This sequence comes from Scaeva pyrastri, assembly GCA_905146935.1. Lineage (NCBI taxonomy): Eukaryota > Metazoa > Arthropoda > Insecta > Diptera > Syrphidae > Scaeva > Scaeva pyrastri. The sequence goes on along the minus strand of LR989929.1, from coordinate 4,405,656 downwards.
CCTTTAATAAAAGTTTAAAGTTTCTGAGCGAAAAACTTCAACAAAGTTTGAGTTATAGTGAATTTGACAGGTGGTGGACTTGTCAAAGTTCAAAGCATAATTTTCGCATGTTTTTTTCCCAAGACACTTTGCATCCTAAAACAGCTAAACTGTTATGTAAAGAATGACATTTTTATCTGCTTAGTTTCCAAATAGTGTCTATGTAGAGGCGGAACTACTTAATCAAAAGTTAGAAAGCTCTATTTCGAAAATTTCGAGGTACATCAGGCAATCAGTCGATTCGAAGTCGTCTTGTTCAAAAGTAGCATGTGGCAGGCCGGTAGGGAGTAGATATATCAAATGGAATCGACATTTTAGTCCAGCGAAAGTTTTATAACTAAGAATAACTTAAATTTGACTCCAAGGACTTTGCACTTTTTTCAAGGCTATATTACAAATTTGTATAACTTCTTACTGAAAAATGCCAAAAAGCCATAACTAAACGAAGTGAGAACGAAAAAACAATCATACTCCTCCTATTTGCTAAGTTTTGATTTAGTTGCTTCCTCAATTAGCCTTTAATGTTATTTGAGGTCTACGTGGTGTAGGTACATATATACCACTTAGGGGCACCTTCGGAACACCTTAATTTAACCATTTCCACATAAGTAATTTCAACACTTCTTCTTTATGGCAACACACATATAACATTAAATTCAACACAAAAGCATTTTTTATCCTGTGAACAACAAAAATTTCCACATTGCAAGCCAAAAAGGAAGGAAAGGAAGAGGAAGCTATCCCAATGAAATATTTCCTGAATTCTAGGTATTTCCTTACACATGCAATTAAAGTGTTACCTCGTGTTTCTATATTTAAACAAAAAAAAAAATAAGGAACAAACAAAGCCACGTTTATGGTTGTTAAAATCCTGAAGAAAGCATTTTCCAAGGCAGTTAAAAGTTTTGCAGCTTTTGTAGTGTGGTTCTGTTCTGGTTGGACCATTTAAAAAATATCTTGATTTACAACTCAATGAATTGGAAAATGTCCGTAGTCGTTGTCGTGGGACGTTTGGGGGTATTTTCGGTCATAAAAACCAGAGGCACCTATACTCGTACGTACCTATATGAAAATGAAACAGTTACAGGTAGGCAAGGTATTGCTGTGTGAGGTCTAGTTTCGGATCTACACAAAAAGCCAAGTTGAGATTTATGCTGAGAATTTAAACTCCATTTGCTTAACTTTTAACTTACATACATAATAAAGTTGTTTGCTTTGTGTTGGTCCTGACTCCCGATGTTACATAAGGAATAATTTCCCATACCCATACACTCCAGCTCCGTGGTCCTTTCCTTATACAAATACATGGATAGCAAAAGTAAAATGTCAGATGTGAAAAAGGGAACACCATCAATTAACCAACATGCACAGCACAGGAACACTAATGGGCTTTTTCATGCATGCCGAATCATTGCCAGTTCCACTGTCAATCATCATGGTATTTGAAGCTCTTTCTATACAAACAGATATTCTCCTCTTCCCACCCTCTGGCTGTATCCTTGAAACCGAAAAAAACCCTGTTTTTCCTGCGATGATGAAAAATACTCGTACTCGCATAGAGGGAAAAAAAACCCTTCTCTAGAATTTGACTGACTTGCGCTCGGGTACGGGTTTGGCTATTTTTTGGCTTGGCACACAGGAAAATAATGATGGATGAGTGCATACGATTTCGTGTTTCTGGAAACGCAATTTGATTGTGAAACAAGAGATGGACATTCCACAGGAATTTATTATTCCACTCTACTATTGGGGCTCATACATTTAACTGGGGATAGGTATTAAGAAATGGGATTGCATCAACACTGAAAAAAGGAAACAGATCCTTTCGTTGTTTGTTTGTTAAAATGGTAGGTATTTGGAATTTCAAATTTAGGGTTTTTGTGTTAGTTTTTGGCCAACAGTTTGTGACGAATGAAAAATAGGATTTTTGAAGCATGATAGGATGTCAGTTTTTGCTTGTTATGTGATTTAAATCTTTTAAAGTTTCTTCATAGCATTTAAGTTAAATGCTTCAAACGTAGATATTTTACTTTAAAATAATTCGCATATTGATGATTAAGAAATCGGACAAAAAATTAAAATCCTCGAAACTTCAAAGTTTAGAAATTATTGTGATATACTTCCTTAAGTCATATTAAGTTTTTAGAGTAGCGAAATGAAAAGCATACAAAAAAAATTAAAACCATCATCTAGTCACTTTTTGACTTCTATATGTTGTGATTCACACTTGTGTTGTTAGAACATGAAGTCCAACTGGACAAATGACTCAAGAAATTGTATTAAACACTACCTTTGTATGTCAAGAACTCTTTTTTTAAACTCCCCCCAAACGAAAAAAATACAAAAAAACATGAAATATTTTAATACTTCATCAACTTTGGATTAAAAACGAGGCAATAATAACCCTACTATCATCAGTTGTGTTTTATTCACTGCTGCTTAGCTAGCGTAGCAAAATTTAACACGGCAAACAACAACAATTTGATTGCTGGTAAAACAGAAGCAAGCAAATAAATGACAGATGTGCTGGTGTTTGATGATTTTGTTCACTTGAATGCTGCACTAGCTATGCAGCAGTGAATAAAACACAATTATCATAATATTTTATGTGGTTTGTAAGTCTCCTATGCCCGACTCATACACTGAACCAATTTAAACAAATTAGGTTTCCCAAAAACGAGTTGTATAAAATGTTGAAAAATTTGACATTTTATTAAATATTATAAGACTTCAAATGCTTACGAACTCATGAAGTAAACACTTCCAATATCTAATAATGTTTTGACACTAGGTCTGTTTCGTTTACAGTGTACCTGAAATTGATTTGCAGTACAAAAATAAGAAAATATTAGTATCTACAATGCTTATAAAATTTAACATTTCTTTGACAAAAAAAGTACAATTTCAAGTAACTAACTCGTGTTTTTTTTGCACCGAAAAATGTGCATTTTAACGAAATTTATTTTTTAAAGTATCTATATAAATATTCTATTTTCCCTATATTGATATTCTTCATACCACAAAGGACTCACTTCAAAGAAAAGTCCAAGTTTCTTTCTCTAAGAACATCTAGAACCATTTTGTTTGGTCTTCTATGGAATCCAAGTCCTACAATACAACTTGTTATTGAAACTTTGTTGTTTCTTTTTATTTCCTCCCGCAATCTCGGCCAGTGATTGTAAACAGATAGATAGATACTCTACCGAGATTTACCACACTATAACTCTTAGATACATGTGCATAATTTAAAGATATGTTATCCCTTCGTGTTGGTATAGTATTCTCCATCGCTATTTACGAGTATAGAATAACATCAGCACCTGACATGCGAACCCTTTTCCTTTATTGATTTAAGGCACTCAAGCAAGAGTTCAATGTTTCAGTGCACTCTGGCGTATAGAAATTAATGAGCTTCTTCGTCATGAAGTAGCGTAACATTTACATTTTGCATTACTCTAAGTGAAAGGGTTTCTATACTCTTCTCTTCTCTTCTCTTCTATCTATCTTCTATCTATACGAGCTATACGTACTTTGGCCTATAAGTAGTTTCCTCTTCGTAAAGATAGAGATTCTTCTTGTTCTTCTTATCTACACTTATTTCAATGGAATCCTTATGAGATGGGTTGTGTTTTCAAAATATAAAGAAGGGAAATTTTGTAATTTGCATTTTCCATTTCCATTGGAAAAAAACAAGAACAAAATCAATACCTTGCCAATTTCATGTCAATTGCAAGTACGTATTATTTGTCAGAGAAGAGCCTTCAGCATACCCACCGAGCGACTCCTCAAAACAACTCAAGGATAACATCATTTCGTCGTCATAGTCTTCGTCGTCGTCGTCGTAGTCGTCTTCGTCCTTGCTGGGTGCTCGACGACAACGCTATAGCTGGTTGCTTTGGGAACTGGAAACTAATGGGAAAGGGAAAAAACTGAGGCTAGACACTCAAGACACGTATTGAAACAAGTTAATTATGCAGTCCACTGAGGCTTAAAGGAACAACATCTTATCGAACAGCAAGCAGCTCAGCTCATTAACATTCTCTTCGTGAATTCCATTACTGTATTGGAGCTTTGTGAAGCTGTCTTAGTTTTCCTTTTTTGTCCTTTTTTTTTTGTTTGTTTTTATTTCGTGTTGTTGCCGGGTCAATGGGTGCAAATGGGTGTCCCTGTTCCTTCAAAGTCCTCCCATCTAACCTTCCTGGCATTGATACCGAACAAGTGGAATATGCCCCATAGATATTTCCCAGGCTTTTCGCAGTCAATATGCGCAGTGATTTTTCGTGATTGGATAGCTTTTTAGTGAGTTTTGTGTACTTAACGAGGCTAAATACCAAAAGGTAAAAGTGGGTGTAAAGAGCGGGATCACAATTTTAGCCGAAATAATTATTTCCTAGACGAAATATTATAAAGCTCATCATGATTGACTTTGGTATTAGTTTGTGTTTGTGTTTTGTTTAAGAACCAAATCGATTGATAGGTTTATTTTTTGGGAACATTTTGTTTTTGAAAAAGAAAAAAAGATAAGGAACTGAGACTGTTCCAATACTTGGTATTCATTTAATGCTCGTTCTGTATCCGTATTAACGATAACAAAATAAGATAAATAGTTACAAGTACAAAAGATTCTTTTGAAACTTCAACTTCTTGGAATTACAGAGAATTTATTTATTTGTTGTTTCACCACTGTCGGTAAAAATAAGCATTTGAAACAGTACCCGAACCTTTCAATATTTCGAAAATCCGGATTCATATGAATTAGACAAAGTGGGTCCGGACTTTCCAGATAGCACTGGAAATAAAAAAGACACTATCATGAGATAAAAATATAGTTTAAAAGGCTAAATCCCAATAAACTATTTTGTGTATCAAACTTGATCCAAATTTTAAACTACATCATTTGGATTTGGATCCGGATCTTATATCTGCTTTCAATTGATACCAAAATAAAGAGATGTTAAAAGAAATTAAATTTTATTGGTACAAATCAGAAAAGAAAATGAAATTGATTATCATCACATGACAACTCAGTTTTAAAAGTCAATAGAAATGAGAAACTGCCTTGTTCCACTTTTTTGAATGCTAGAAATTCGATCATTGTGTAAATTCTGATACACCTTCATGTTTCTATGAGGCTGTATACTGTCTTGATCTGAAAGGTTGCCTATAAATTGTTTTTATTTTGATGACTGGGACAGAATTGTCTCCATTATTCCCGAACAATGTTGCCAATTTACAATTCGTCAAGCGTTTCAGTCCTCCGTACATCATCTGATCCTCACAGGCACAAAGCACCAGTGTGTCAACTGTCATCTTAAAGTAAATATCAATTCAACATTGTATTAATAAAAAAATATTTAAACTTACTTCAACAATAGAAAATACAATGTGAGAAATACAAAACGCACAAATTGAACTGAACAATACCGGAGCCATGTAAAATAATAGATTTTCCTGTTTATCCTTCAACAGAAAAACTCCAAGTAGACAAGTCAGAGTTGCCACACACAATTTACTCAAAAACATCACCAAGTCGAAAACATTACTAACACTCTTTGCTCTTGGGGGAATTTTGGAAGATATTTTAAAAGCCTTGAAATATGTAGAAATTCAGAAATAAATATTTCTTTAATGAATTTTTAGAAAGTTTCTTGTGTTTTCCTTACAATTTCAGCACTTTGGCGAAAATCAATTGTTTCGAATGCTGCTGGGACATAGGCATTATGATTGAACACTCCGACACATTCCTCAATGAATTGGAAACGGCCGAACCAAATTTGACCGGATCTTTTTTTGAGTCTGAAATGATTTGGAAATAATGTACTCCTGCTTCAAACTTTACTGTAAACTTTTGAATCGATTTACTGTTTGCATATAAAAGTAATGATCAGCCTTGGAATCTTAAGCAATGTAATGACAGCTGCTCCCTTCGCAATAGTTCCCAAGTGGTATTTGAAAAGTACTCCAAGAGCTCGCAGTGATGGTGATTGGCTAGAACACTTAAAGTACCAAAAAGCTACCGTGGTTCCAATGCAGAATTCCCCAAAGGCAAATATGAATTCCGTTGTCCAAAGGAACCCGAGGATGTAAATCAAAAAAGTCCTGCGGATTGGCTTCGACTCAACATATTCGATTTGCTGAAAAGCTGAAAATTAATAAATAGTGAGTAAATGATTGAAAAAGTGAGTAAGTGAGAAAGTGTTGATAAAGTGAATAAGTCGTACTTCTAAATTCATATACTATGTCCTTTTTTTCTTCGAACATGTCTGTTACCGGCGTTATGGTGGAAATAGTTGCGGTAGTAAGACATACCAACGTATACCCTGTTAGTAAAATTAATAAAATCATATTAACAAGTCCAATTATTGGCGCTATACTAAGTCCTGGTAAGCGTTTTATGCAAACTGTCCCTTCTTCAAAGAGAATCTTAAGTTGATTCAAATGTCGAAACAAAATGAATGTCAAAATTATAACAACAATCTGAAATAAAAATCATTTAACAACACACATTATGTAATGTACAAACAACGCACATCGAATAGTGCTGTCAAACCAACTGAGTACAATATTAAAAGTTTGTTCCATTGGAATTCATCTAACAAAACGATCAGGACATCAGATTTGTAATTTTCATTCAATGAAAAAATTATTTTTGTTTCCTCAACTGGATAAACATCATGTAGCGACCACAACAAAGTACATAGTCCTGCATTTATTACAATCGAAAGACTCCAAATTAACCAAGTTATAAGTTTCGTCAACCAAAGCATCAGACACAATATCAGAAGAGAAATCACTATAAGAAAATTGCAGAAAAAATATTTTTTCAAAATCTCATAAGTATTTTTTAAGTTTCACTCACCAAAAGCAAATCCACACAAAATGGCAACATAATGCCAACTCGAGTATACTGCCAGGAAAAAGAACTGATCCAAGCCCCCAGAATTCAATAAGGTGTAAAAATCGTGGATAACCTGTACTGGGCCAGTTGGAACACACCTATTTCTATAAGGGACACTAAGTAAATTACAAAAAAATAAATGGTTGAAATGTGCCATGGAAATATATTCCGTTTTTAACCTTCTAACCGTTGAAGGCGGACACGGACCCCTTCTGCCAGTAGAAGTTGGATAATCTTCAATGCTGGCTGCTCTCAATAAATTAAAGTCATATCGACAAATTTGAGAATAGGATTCCTCCAAATACAAGAACATGTTGAAAATACGAGTAATTGTCCATTTAGGACATATTTCGACACAAATTTTCATAACACTGTCCACATTCTTACTATCGAAAAAAAATAAAAACGGTTTTGTTGATGTATCTTTTCCGGAAAGCGTAAAGTTTTCAAAACGCTTGTTTTGGCTTTGGTTGCAAATATTTCCAAAAGAATCGGCACCTTTCAAGGCGGCATCGTAATTTCCGTAAGAAATCGAGAAGACAATTATAACAATCTGAAAAAATAGTAAAATAAGATTTGATGATTTTCTTCAAAAAATTCTGACTTTCACCATAAAACATGTTTTTGAAATTCAACTTACTAAAAAACACCAAAATGTTAAAAACAAGCAAAGCCAGGATGTATCAGCACAAGTCTTTGGCCTATGACGATAATTTTCGGGACTATTCTGAACTTTCTTACAATTCATGTCTCAATTTTATTTCGTGATTCGCCAACAAACGCTTAACTTCCTTCTGATGGTCGAGATTCACTAGAAACATGTCAAAGTAATGTTAAACATTTCACTGTGTAAATATTAAATTCATAACATCAATAAATGTAATTAATTTAACCGCACTATAAAATATTGTGCGTAAACACGGTCTAATGACCCAAGGGATTCTAGGTGTAAATACATGTAACATTTTGTAGCAACATTTTCAGAGTAATGGCTGCTTTATGGAACACATTAGCACTCAAGTGATTTTTCAAAATGAAAAGCAAGATTAAAATTAAATTTTTAAGGATAAGAGTGCGAGGTATATGTCCTGTTTACCACTTAAAGACCTTAAAAATATAAACTAATATTTTATTTATTCGTAACTAACTTTTAAATTAAGTTAAGTTTGATAAAACCCGATTTTTCATCTCTAGATTTTGTGTAATTTCTCAACTGCTTCTCACTGATATTTCGGAAATATGTTTTTCATCGGGACTATATTTCTGAAAAGCTCTTTTTTAAAAGATAATAATATTTTGGTTATTTTTGTTTATTCATTTCTTATTAGCCATTTTTAAGTTTGTCTAAATATTCCTCATTTTTGTATGACATACCTGGAATGTCAGTTCAGAGTTGTTTTGGATGCGTTCAATGCTAATTTAAATGACTTTAAGAAAACTTTGCTCTATTTTACATCATTGAACATTTACCTACTTTAGAATTGATTTGTCAGGCAATTTCAGTGTTGAGGAATTTTAACTCCTCACTATCGCTATTAAATTGGCCTTGCGTTAAATAATAGATGAAAATTTAAATGATAGTCGGCAACTAAGTTTCACATATATGTTCTTAGGAATGAGTTCTTGAATATCACCAATAATAATGGCTTTTCAATTAAAATTCCATTTCCACTCTCCTTTGAGTTTGAATAATAGTATTTTTGCTCTTAAATACGTAAGTACAGTAATTTTGTCATTTAAATAAAAAAGATGATGTGTCAAAAACGTTCATTCCAAATGCTTTCACAAAAATAGTTACTTTATAATAAGTTCTATTAAATATAATTTTCATCAAACCAATAATAACGAAAAAACAAAAAAAAAATAATTCCATGAGACTGTGAGTTGGCTCGCAATTGTATTAAAATATGTATCGTTGCATTGGGCCTCAACACTTAAAAAATTACTTTTCTGACCGTAAGGTGAAGGATGTTAACTCCATTTTATATAAAATCTGAAATTTCGCAAATTTGATCCTTAATCAGTAATATATTTAAAATATACGGATATTCGTATGGTTTTTTAAATGTAAACAAGTGTTAACTAAAAGAAAGAGAAGTATTAAATTTACTGTAGTAAATAAAACAATAAAATAGAATTGCTTCTCATCTCTTGACACGCGATGAAGCGATTTCTAAACTTTATTTTTGCTATCTGAAATCAAAAGAATTAAAGCCTAGAATTAACTTTAAGACAGTATTATATATTTTAGAAAATACGTTATTATTGTATAGATCTAAAAGGTTGCCTATAAATTGTTTTTATTTTGATGACTGGTACAGAATTGTCTCCACTGTTTCCAAAAAATGTTGCCAATTTACAATTCGTCAAGCGTTTCAGTCCTCCATACATCATCTGATCCTCACAGGCACAAAGTACAAGTGTGTCAACTGTCATCTTAAAAAAATAATTGTAAATTAAATATTTTATTGATATACAATATTTAAACATACCTCTAGAATAGAAAATACAATGTGGGAAATACAAAACGCACAAATTGAACTGAACAATACCGGGGCCATGTAAAATAGTAAGTTCTCCTGTTTATCCGTCAAAAGAAAAACTCCAAGTAGACAAGTCAGAGTTGCCACACACAATTTACTCAAAAACATCACCAAGTCAAAAACATTACTAACACTTTCTGCTTCTGAAGGGATTTTGGTAGATATTTTATAAGCCTTCGAATTGAAATTCATTAAAAAATTTATTTTAAAAGCATTCCTTGAGAGTTTTAAACATCTCACAATTTCAGCACTTTGACGAAAGTCAATTGCTTCGAATGCTGCTGGGACATAGGCATTATGATTGAACACTCCGACACTTTCCTCAATGAATTGGAAACGACCAAACCAAATTTGACCGGATCTTTTTTTGAGTCTGAAATGATTTGGAAATAATTTATTCCTGCTTCAAACTTTACTGTAAACTTTTGAATCGATTTACTGTTTGCATATAAAAGTAATGATCAGCCTTGGAATCTTATGCAATGTAATGACAGCTGCTCCCTTCGCAATAGTTCCCAAGTGGTATTTGAAAAGTACTCCAAGAGCTCGCAGTGATGGTGATTGCCTAGAAGACTTAAAGTACCAAAAAGCTACGGCGGTTCCAATGCAGAATTCTCCAAAGGCACTTATAAATTCAGTTGTCCAAAGGAACCCTAGAATGTAAATCCAAAATGTCCTGCGGATTGGCTTCGACTCAACATATTTGATTTGCCGAAAAGCTGAAAAAGTGAGTAAATAGTAGGTGAATGTATAAGTTGATAGCTGAGTAGGTATCCTAGTTATTCTAGTAAGTAAAAAAAGAATAAGAAAATGTACTATAAGCAAAATAAAAGATAAACTTACTTCTGAATTCATGTAATATGTCATTTTTTCTTTTGACATAATCTGTCAATGGTGTTATTTCAGGGACAGTTGCTGTTGTAAGACATACCAAGGTATAGCCTGTTAGTAAGATGAACAAAATTATATTAATTAAAGCAATTATCGGTGTGATACTTAGTCCTGGTAAGCGTTCTATGCAAACTTTTCCTTCTTCAAAGAGAATCTTTAGATTATTCAATTTTCTAAACAATAGAAATGTCAGAATAAGTAAAACAATCTGAAATAAAGAGTTAATTTAAAAATACACTTATAAGTGTAAAAAAAAACTAACATCTACTAGAACTGTCAAACTAACTACACTTAATATGAAATATTGGTTTGTTCGAAATTCATCTAAAAAATTCAACACAACTTCTTCCAACTCATTGTGTACTTTTTGAGCTGAACGTTTTGTATAAAGTGACCACAACAATCCACAAAGTCCTGCGTTTATTACAATCGTTAGTATCCAAATAACCCAGGCTATTAGGTTCGTCAACCAAAGCATTAAGCCCAACAATATGACAGAAATAACTTTAAGAAAATTGAAAGATAATACAGTTTCCAAGAACTTTCTTCCACAGCCCCACTCACCGATAGCAAATCCGCACAAAATGGCAACATAATTCCAACTCGAGTATACTGCCAGGAAGAAGAACTGATCCAACCCTCCAGAATTCAGTAAAGAGTAAATATCGTTTAGAATATTTAATGGGCCAGAAGGCACACACCTATTTCTATAACTGATACTAAAGGAAATTAAAAAAACATATTTGAAACTTAAAATATTAACAAAAAATCATTTGTTACCTTTTAAATGTTAAAATCGGGCAAGGACCCATCCTGCCATAAGCTGGTAAATATTGTTCCGAATAAGCTGCCTTTGATAAATTAAAGTCATATCTACAAATTTGAGAGTCAAATTCCTCCAAAAACAGAAACATATCGAGAACATCACTTGAAAACCCATTTGGACATTTTTCAACACAAATTTTCATAACACTCCCGAGATTGAAATTATCGAAGAAATATAAAAACGGTTTTGTTGATGTATCTTTTCCGGAAAGCTTAAAGTTTTCAAAACGCTTGTTTTGTTTCTGGTTGCAAATATTCCCAAAAGAATCAACACCTTTCAAGACAGCATCGTAATTTCCGTAAGAAATCGAGAAGACAATTATAACAATCTGAAAAAACGACAAATGTTTTGGATTTATAGAAACATTCGGCCTACAAGAGTGAAACACGTTTTTGAAATATATCTTACCAAAAAACACCAAAATATTAAAAACAAACAAAACCAGAAGGTATCAGCGCAAGTCTTTGACTTATGACGATAATTTCCGGGACTATTCTGAACTTTCTTACAATTCATATCTTAATTTTATTTCGTGATTCACCAACAAACACTTAACTTTCTTCTAAGTGTCGAAATCCACTAAAAGCATGCCAAAGTAATTTTAAACATTTTACTGAATCAATATTGAATTCATTACATCAATAAATAATAATTAATTGAACCACTTTAAAAGATTGTGCGTAAACACGTTCGAATTACCCAAGGGGTTCTGGGCGTAAACACAAAGTGTAAACATTTTTAGCTATTTACATAACTTTACATAGTTGTCCATTAATTTATTGTTGTTAATTTAAATGGAGATGTTTAAAGACGGAGGTGCAAATATTTCCAGACACGGATAAGAATTTCAAAACTATCCCAAATTTTTCAAGTTCAATAAATTTCCCACATTAATATCGTCTTTAATTCAACTGACCTGAAGGTTTCCTGATATAATTCTTAACATTCATACCAATGATATGTAGTTTTGACATGGGCGCCACACATTGGAAGTTCGGCAGGAGCGATTCGGAATAAGCTATAAATCAGAGCTGCCCTCAAAGCCAACATAACCTTTCGATCGATTATGAAATGCCGGCTGACTTATGCGCCAAAGCAATGTTAAAATTGACATTTTGGTGACAGTGAATAAAAGGCCTTTAAATCTAAAATAAATATTGACAATATTGGTCGAAAGCTCTTAATGAAAGACCCTGTAAAAAGATTGGTATAACTTTGACAGCTGTTGATACAATATCAAATTAAAGAAAAATGTACACATGTCAAATTCTGAGTCTTAAAACAAAATATTAAGCCCATTTTCAATACTTTTAGTTTTGAAAAGTTTGCTTGCTTCAAGCACAAATAAAAATAGTACTTACTTATTCCTCTTTGTGCGGAATATAAGACCATAGACAGACTTTGAAAAAGTGTTGTACAACTTAAAAACATTTTATTTTATTATTAATACACAATCAGAAAACGTTCTTTCAAAACTTTGACTTCTCTGGTACGAGTACTTGTACAAAACCGTAGCGAAAAAAAGAGAATAATCCCCACAATAAAATGAAAAATTAAGTTTCCCTTCTCTTCTCTTCTGTGCCGATGGATGGTGTGGCGTAAACTTGTGATGCAGTTTACCCTTTTAAACTTCCTTTATATTCAAATATGCTAAATGCCATCAACTTTTTCATCAAAATTAACAGGAAAAAAAAGGAAGACAAAAGTCCTCAGCTCCAGGACAATAACACACTACCTTACCTACACCTACCAACCAACCAACCGTTTTCGTTTTCCTGTGTGTTGGTATTGGTATACGGTATACCGTATAGCTACGAGTATAAAGGACAATTTAATTAAAATATCCATTGTCCGGTGGTGGAAGTATAGATAGGTACGTGAAGCACGCTTATACTCGTACGTTCGTACGTACGTTCACACGGCCACAGTGTCCTGATTAAATTAAGCTTTCCGAATTATTTTCCAGAGGCGATGACCTATAGCACGTTTTTTGACATGGAATGCCTCGCTTTCGGCCGCCTAGCCCTGGCTTAGCCTATCCTGTCCCGGCCCAGCCCGGCTCGGCCCACTTATAGCCTATTTACTGATGTTTTTAAATGGATCATCCTGTGAAAAATTAAAATCATTGATGAAATTTTCATCATCAAGCATTTGGTGTTGCGAACCCTTCTTCCCCTGCTATGGCGTGTCACCATTAGGAGGTGTTGTTGGGCCTTTATGTGTTTTTAATACACGGCGGATAAACTCATTTACGCCAGTGAATTGGGATTAATTTACTGCCATTTCATAAAGGACACACTGTCTATTGATGTGTGTGTATCGGTATGGGTGTGTGTTCGGGGGTTACGGTGTTGTCATATTGTGTGTGTGTGACTGTGAGTTGAATGTGAAATCACAGCTATTCAGTTTGATTACTATTGCACAAGTGTGTTGTGTATGTGCTCTCAGGGTGTATTTATTATTCAATCATTTCACCGCCGCCGCGCTGCCATCGCCATAGTGACATGAGTTTTAATTTACCTTTTGATTGCATCAAGGTTATAAAGTAAATTGTAACATAACAGTATTTTGTTGGCGGGGGACTTAAACTTTTATGTAGTGATTTGAGTTTATTTATTTATACAATTTTTAACAGGTTTATAAATACACAAGATTAAACACAAATAAACGATGATAGATAATAATTATTATGAATGAATCGAGCGATGAATTTAAATCATTTTTATGAGTTTTTAATTAGTTTTACTTTGTCACTTGCTGTACTTTATGGTTGGGTTAAGGTGCGGTGAGTAAAATTAATTGAAACACAAACAAAAACTGATTTTTAACAAAATTTAAATGTTCCTACAGTCATTTACGATGAAAAAGGAAGTCCTGAAGCTTCTTAATCATGAACTGCACCCTTGCCGCTTGCCGGAGGACAAGACACCGGAGATTCTTAAATATAAATGTGAGGAGCAACGGGTTCTAAGGAGACAACTAATTTTGTAAATTTTTATTATTTTTTCAAAACTAAATTCGAGGTCAGAATCCCACTTTCAAGATATTTGAGTGGAAAAACATTTTTTGCCAACTTTTGGTAACAATTTTTGTGGTTTTCAATTTTTTATAAAAAAAAACTCTTTCGTTTGAATTTTTTCTAAAACCTTAACAAAATGTTCACCTTTTTTAAATAGCTGTAGAAAAAAAAACCGCTCAATAAATTGTTATGAAAGTGATGACACAGGAGAACTAAACATCAGGAGCAAAGAACAGCACACCATTACTGGAGTAGCTCAAGTTTCAATATTTGGACCAATTCTTAACACAATAACTAATTCCGACTTTCTAAAGCAAGGCAGCTCTTCATTTGGAAATTTGTCTTAGCCTTCAAAGAAATAAGGCTCCTTAATAATTAGAAGCTTGTCTTCTTATGAAGACTTACTTAACGTGTTACATTCTCCTTAGGAGTAAGTTTGTCTTAGCTCCTACTGAATAAGAGAAACTGGACTAAGCCAGCAGATAAAAGTGCTAATTTAAAAAACCCCTTAAAGGTGATACATGTCGTCATATTTTCCGCCCACTTAATACCTACTTTTTTGTAACTTCAGACAAGGTGTAGGTTATGTTTTGAGTGTTTTTGAAAATTAATTGTTTTTCTAGCCAGTTCCATAACGGACAGAAATTTCAAACCGTTCTTGTTACGTGTGGGCTTTATTCCCGTCAATTTTATGGCACTGAACCATACAGAAAACACATTTGACTGACATGTTGCTTCCAATTTCTAAAACCACAACAACCCACACAGTTAGCAGAGAGGTAGCCAGGATATTAAGTCCAAACTAAAGGTATAAAATCCAATGCAAACATAAAGTTTAATTTATAATGCCATCTACACTTTGAAAAACTCAAAGTCCGCCACCTCCCACTAGGAACCTTAGACTAAAAACAAATAATGCAAATCCCCATGTTCCAGGTTTCACGCTTTTTATACGCTTCCTCGTATTCCTTTTCCTTTTTGCCGCTTACCGCTTACCACTTACCACTTGCAGCATGCCGTACCTACCGGAACTTAGGAGCTCAAAAAGAATGTTTATTTTATTTTATTGCCGGAAAGCCTTTATAAATAATCACAGTGGGTTTCTGTACCTACATACTCGTGGTGTATCCAACCAACAAGGAAAGGTGGAAAGGTAACGGTGGCAAGGCGCCCGAAAATTTTCTGCAAAACACCAGAGGATTAAGCCCGAAGCCCCGATGATAGCCAGAGAAGTAGAAAATTATATTTTCCTTGCATAATTAAGCGGAAGCATTTTTTACACTGGATGGGGATGCCCTCTCGCTCTCAGTGCGGCCGGACGAAAAGAGCTTCAGACTCACTGTCGTCATGGTCGTTTTATTACCTATATAATTGCAGGACCGCTAATTAGAAAACAAAGAGATGGAGGAAGACGAGGCTTTGCCGCGTCGGACGTCAGTATTGAGGCTGGATTCAGAGTATGTCGTGTCGGTTCCCCACGCACGAAAGCCTTCACTCGACGATAACGGTAACAGAGGCGACAAACGTTTGTTGGACAAATATATACCTTGAGTTTGAGTCTCCTCGAATACCTACATGAACCTGTGCATACATTGAGGAAATTTTGAAGTGCCAAGAGAAACACCAAAGCCGCGAATAACTTTCAATTTTCATGGCTGCTCCATCGTGTTTGGCTTGGATAAGCTCACCACTAATCCCATATACCTTTTTAATGAGCTATGCGAACCGCTGAGGCATTCCAAATCTGTAGACGTTTGTTGGACTAAGAGAGGAAGCCGAATAGTGCTGGTAAATTGGAGCAGAATTCCTAGGATTAGCAATTGAAGGCTTTTGGTTGCTTTCTCTCTTGCCTTTGCCTTCATCCTAACTATTACCAACACCACCGGCTGCCAACCGTGCGTCGCCACCATCACCATCACCGACAACGACCAACACACACCTGGGGATTCATTTTATCCATGTTATCCGCTGAGCACAGATTTTCCGGATCACGCAATCTGAGAGCCAGACCCATAGCTAAGAGAATGAGGCAAATCCCGATTAATGGACTCAGATCATTATCACATGCAAAGGTAAAGGCGTTTTGCGAATTCCATTCCATTCCAAGCTACTATGCCACGCGTGGAGCTCCGCGCACCTTCTACTCACCATGCCATCGAGTCCTAGAAGGATCCGGGATCTGGGATCGGGGCTGTAAAACAATCACAGAACAATGCCTTCATCAAAGGAAGGTTCCGCATCCGGAGTCCGGACCCAGAGAAATGGAAAATCTTTGCAAGGCACAAAGTGTTGTACAATGGTGATGGCTGACCAACCTCAAAAGAACCAAGAGGGAAAATAAAACGTGGATGTTTTTGTGGAGCTAAAGCCTTACAAGTTGCTACACACGAGTATGAAGGACGTGGAGGAAGGGGAGGAGGTGAATTCCTTTTAGGTACCCCAGAGCTGTGTTCTACATTTTCAGATGAATTCGTCAATGGAATGGCAATGGATGGCGTTGCTCCCAGAGTCTTTGGTTGCTTTACGGGAAAAGTGGAATGCATAAGAGGCAGCGAGCCAAAGTGATACATCATGCACGGAATTCTATAAATTATTCATGCTCGTTCCAGGACAGCTGAAAACCAAATAGTCCCGCTTCGGACCAAGAACAAATGTTAACATAACCTGCTTAGAATACCGGCACAGCAGTAGGTACCTATTTCTATAGAACAACTACATATAAAACCGTCGACAACGGTTGGTCAGTATGTTGTATGTGTGGCGCGATGGTTTGTTGTACCTACCGTTTGGTGTAACATTGCCAAGAATGGATTGACCGGAGTCAGAGCGGGTGTTTTCGGGTCAAAAAGGACTCGAATACGTTCATAAAAAATGCATTTCACCGAACGAAAATATTATGTTGACTGAATGATGTGTCAGTGTGGGTACCATTTTTGGGATATCCTTTGTGGCAATCATTCCATTCTGATACGGAACGGACTCGGAGATGAAAAGGATATAGAACTCCAACGAAACTACATTGCTTGGATACTTCTGGAAATAGAACAGCTCATTGCACACAAAGCACCTTCTAAAAACGAGGCGGCATCTCATTGAAGAGGTGCAGCTGGACTTCATTTTGGTAAACTCACTTTTGGCAATTGCTTAAAGTGCAAAAGTTGAGATTCAATTTTGTCCATAGGGATTAAAGTGTACTTAGAGATGAGTTAAAAGGGAAGATCTTAAAAAAAAAAACGGTGCTAGGGTTTTTAAAGAAGTTCCAAGTTTGACTTAACTGACAACAATTTTACGGCTTTGCATTTAAGGACTCTCAATTTTAATCAATTATGAATCAATCAAAATAATTAAATTTGCCTTTTGGTGAACTTTGGTAGTTATGTGTTTATATCCAAAATCCCTTGGGTGATAAGACCGTTTGCACGCACAGTTTTTTATACACCTTCAATTAATTATGCATCGATACACCGAATTTAATATTTTTTTAAATGTAATGAGTAAAAATTAATGGTGATAAAATTCAGTTCATTTCGATCAGTGCATATCAAAAGAATGCAAAGTTTTCCTTGTTTTCAGAAACCCGAATTCTGAGTTGAGCCATGAATTGTACGAAAGTTCACAATAGTCCCGAAAATTACCGTCAAAAACCAAAGACTTGTACTGATTCATCGTGGCTCTGTTTGTTTCTAATTTTTTGGTGTTTTTTAGTACGTAAAATTTCAAAAATATGTTGCATTCTTGAAGGCTGAATATTTCAATAAATCCAAAACTTTTCGTTTTTTTTTTTTGCAGATTGTTATAATTGTCTTCTCGATTTCCTACGGAAATTACAATGCCGCCTTGAAAGGTGCCGATTCTTTTGGGAATATTTGCAACCAGAAAGAAAACAAAAGATTCGAAAACTTTAAGCTTTCCGGAACAGATACATCCAGGAAACGGTTTTTATTATTTTTCGATAATTTAAAACTCGAGAGCGTTATGAAAATTTGTGTTGAAAAATGTCCAATTGGGGTTTCAAGTAATGTTGTGGATATGCTTCGGTTTTTGGAGGAATTCGACTCTCAAATTTGTAGATATGACTTTAATTTATCAAAGGCAGCTAATGCAGACAATTATCCACCATCTCTTGGTAGAAGGGGTCCCTGTCGCCCTTTGGTTTTTGAGAGGTTTAAAACAAAAGATCTTTTTTTAATTTTAAACGTTTCTACTTTTTACTTATTTAAATAGTGACCTTTATAGAAATAGGTGTGTGCCTACTGGCACAGCAAATGTTATCAAAGATTTTTACACCTTATTGAATTCTGGGGGCTTGGATCAGTTCTTCTTCCTAGCAGTATACTCGAGTTGGCATTATGTTGCCATTTTGTGTGGATTTGCTTTCGGTGAGTGGGACTGTGGAAGAAAGTTTTTGAAAATTAATTGTCTTTCTCTTTTTTTTTAAGTAATTTCTGTCATACTGTTGGGCCTGATGTTTTGGTTGACGAAACTTGTAACTTGGTTTATTTGGATTTCAACAATTGCTATTAATGCAGGACTTTGTGGAATGTTATGGTCACAATATGAAAAACACCTGGCTGAAGAAGTGGATGTAAGGTTTTTTTTTGAAAAATTGGTGTTGAATTTTCTAGATGAATTCTGGATGAACCAATATTCAATGCTGTTCTTGGTCGGTTTGACAGCTTTAATCGATGTGAGTTTGTGAATTTGTTGTTTACTAGTAATGTGAATTTTTGAATTAATTTAGTTTTTCAGATTGTTTTGGTTATTCTAACTTTGGTATTGTTTAGACATTTGAATCAACTTAAGATTCTGTTTGAAGAAGGATGCGATTGTATAAGAAACTTATCAGGGCTTAGTATAGCGCCAATAATTGGGTTAGTCAGTATGATTTTTCTTATTTTACTAACAGGCTATACGTTAGTATGTCTTACTACCGCAACTGTCCTCACCATAACACCAATTACAGATGTTTTCGAAGAAGAAAGAGACATATTGTACGAATTCCGAAGTAAGTACTTATTTACTTTATCAACACTTTATCAACACTTTCTCAACTACTCACTTTTTCACTCATTTACTCACTATTTATTAATTTTCAGCTTTTCAGCAAATCGAATATGTTGAGTCGAAGCCAATCCGCAGGACATTTTGGATTTACATCCTCGGGTTCCTTTGGACAACGGAATTCATATTTGCCTTTGGAGAATTCTGCATTGGAACCGCGGTAGCTTTTTGGTACTTTAAGTCTTCTTGCCAATCACCATCACTGCGAACTCTTCGAGTACTTTTCAAATACCACTTGGGAACTATTGCGAAGGGAGCAGCTGTCATTACATTGCTTAAGATTCCAAGGATGATCATTACTTTTATATGCAAACAGTAAATCGATTCAAAAGTTTACAGTAAAGTTTGAAGCAGGAGTACATTATTTCCAAATCATTTCAGGCTCAAAAAAAGATCCGGTCAAATTTGGTTCGGCCGTTTCCAATTCATTGAGGAATGTGTCGGAGTGTTCAATCATAATGCCTATGTCCCAGCAGCATTCGAAACAATTAATTTTCGCCAAAGTGCAGTTATTGTAAGAAGAAAATCAGAAACTTTCCAAAAATTCACTAAAGAAATATTAATTTCTGGATTTCTACATATTTCAAGGCTTTTAAAATATCTTCCAAAATTCCCCCAAGAGCAAAGAGTGTTAGTAATGTTTTCGACTTGGTGATGTTTTTGAGTAAATTCTGTGTGGCAACTCTGACTTGTCTACTCGGAGTTTTTCTGTTGAAGGATAAACAGGAAAACTTACTATTTTTCATGGCTCCGGTGTTGTTCAGTTCAATTTGTGCGTTTTGTATTTCTCACATTGTATTTTCTATTATTGAGGTAAGTTTAAATATTTTTTATTAATACAATGTTGAATTGATATTTACTTTAAGATGACAGTTGACACACTGGTGCTTTGTGCCTGTGAGGATCAGATGATGTACGGAGGACTGAAACGCTTGACGAATTGTAAATTGGCAACATTGTTTGGAAACATTGGAGACAATTCTGTTCCAGTCATCAAAATAAAAGCAATTTATAGGCAACCTTTTAGATCAAGACAGTGTGTACCTTCTTAAAAATTGAAAAATAAAGCACGGTTTTAATTCGTGCCTCTCTTTTTATGAAAAAAGCGCCACCACCAAGTCTCAATTTCAAATATTTTTGTCTTCGAGGATGAAATTCATAATCATCTTCAGAACCTTTAATTTCCAAAAGTGGTACATCGATCGATGTGTCGCTGTCCAGACATTCCAAATGAACAAGCTGCCTCAGTAACTAATTTGATCTCTGTTTTCTCATCTCAGTAATTGTGGAAGAAAGTAGACGATGAATTTTAGATGACATTTTTGTTGGTCTAAAATCATGTTGTTAAGACTCTTACCTTAACATGACATCAGTATAGACTCAATGGTGTTCCATTTCATGTTTGAGTGCATTGCATTCGCAAAGTATGACCCACCTCGCTTCTCATGAATCCTTCCATCATTTTCCATCATAACAAAAAAAAACCAAAGCTGATTTTGAAGGTTTTTTGTTGTTTAATTATTTTCTAATTAATTTTGTTCATGGACACAGAATCAAAAGATTGTGTAATGTGGCAATGGTAACCGTCATGTCAATCCTATAAGTCCTTGGTTGCTTTGCTTCTCATCTGTGTCAACAAAAAGACAAAAGTGCACTTCAAAAGGACCGCCTCATACCTCCTTTTGGTCTTTCGAAACCAAAGAAACTTTCTGATTAAATTTCGTCCTAATACCTACACATACTCGCACATAATGTACAACACACATACAACCAAAATTGCACTCCAACATGGTGCCAATGGCATGCTGAGAATAAATGTCTTCAATTTGAATGACAGGGCAACACTAGCAATAGCACTTTAACAATTTGAATTCCTTTCAACCGAACTACACGAGTACGAGTGCGAGTACGAGTTTGAGTACAAGTACCAGTATGGGGTCCTTTTTTTGTGTCCATGTCCATGCTGTAGCTGCTGCTGAAGCTGAAGCTCAATCGCCTTTTCCTCGATCCTGTTCCCGATTCCTTTGATGCTTCGGTTTTGGTTTTTCGATGGGATCCTGAGATTTGCTTTTCAAAAGGGTTTCCTTTCTTCAGGAAACCTCCAGCGCCCAACCCCTGCAAAAATAATACAAAGCACAATGGAAAATCTCCAACAGAAACAGAACCCAAATTTGTTATTTTGAATAATGGCCGAACGAATACGACGATTCTTCAATTTCCATTCAGCAAATAGAGCAAATTTTTGAATAATTTTTCAATCTCACACACTCTCAAGTGCACCTCACCTACATTTGTGAGTAAATGTGTAGATGTGTGTGTGTGTGTGTGTGTGTGTAGCAAGGATGCCTTGTTTCCATGTTTTCCAATAAACTCGTAGACGTAGAAGTGAAAGGATACGAGTATACTCAACTCATGCCAACGCATTTCTGCAAAATGAAATATTAAACTTATATTCTTCAGACGAAAACACACACATAAGCACTTCTATCAATTTCAAAATATTTTGATGTGTTTTCATTTTAAGAGGGGACACGGTGACGACGACGACGACGCACGGGGGGAAATAGCATTTTTGGTCAATCTAGGATATGAAGATGAGTCCTTGAATAATGAAGTGTTTCTTGAAATGCTATATTTGAGATAAGACGAATGAGGATTCATGTTTTCTAGGATATGCCTTTGATCCATTTAAGCTACAGGTAATTGGTATAAGGTATGCTTATGATTATGATTATGACTATGAGTATATCAGATAGGAGATGTTGTCCATTTATATAGGAGTGCTTTTTGTTCAAATTTGATATAGGACACATTTAATGATCAAGATTAGTGGAATTCTTGAGAAAGAAAGCATTATTACTTATAAATGGGACTTAGAGAATTGGAAATTCTTAGACGATTTGCGACAAATTTCTTTGATTGTTTCAAAATTTTAGACATTTCAATATTTATCATACCATCTTATGTTTTGATTCTAACAGAAACACAGGTCACAAAGAGGTTCAAAGGGTATATTTTATTTAAGTCCTTTCATTAGGTTATTTGTTGTAATAATACAAGAACATTTGATGTAAATACTTACCATAGAAATACTTGAAAATTCATAATTTTTTAGTACCAAAATCACTGTTTTTAAGATAATATTGTTTATTTTTGAAAAAATTTCCAAAATACTTAAAACATTTTGTATTTTGGCGAATCGCTTACTCTGAGTGACCTCTTTAAGAATCTTGGAGAATGAGGCACTTAAGAATTTCAATAATGCTGAAATCTTACTGGAACATCAACTTGTTTACCAAAAAAACCCAATGAGCATTATCTCTGTCCGTCAAGAGTTAAATTTTATATCGATTCACTATCTGCTCTTTTTTAGTATGTGTCTTCATCTAAACATCACAAACGTATTCAATAAAACTATTTCTTACTTAGGATAATTTCACCAACAAAATTAACACACATCAATTAACACAATCTGCAATAAATTAGACCCACACACACTTTAATCGAATGTTGAATTAATTTTTAATGTTAATATAGTTCTTTGATGGGATTTAGAGCTTAAGGACTCAAGGGAAAAAATAAAAACTTAAGAGAGAATTATAAGATCATAAAGCACCGATTTGGACACCTGCATTATGAACTATTTTGTAATAACTTCAAAAACTTCATACAATATTCATAAGACAAAATAAACATACACCACCGTAATCCTTATAGAAACTAATATTTCAAATTTAATTCCTCTTACCTTCCAAAAGTTATCAGACTTCGATGCTGGGAAATTTAAAACCTCCCATCTGCCACTATTTGACCGTGTAAAATTTGAAAAATTTGTGTTTTTCTAATTCAAAACCTTCTTAAGTTCCTGCAAGCATTTCATCCTCTTCCGCTCGACCAAGCACCCCAAATACAACGAAACAAGTTACTTTATTCCTTGAAAATGTTTTCTTATTTTTTTTTTTTCATTTTTTCTTTTCTTTTTGGTTTTTTAAATGAAAAATAAACATTTTTTCCATCTTATCCTCAATCTGCGGGTGTTGATGTTCGACTTTCATTGCTTAGGATTGCAATCAAAAAGCTGCTTTTCATTCGCCCCGCCCCCTCTGCAATCTGTTCTTGCTGATGCGGTAGGTAGGTTTAGTCTTTTGAGACCTCCACAAATAATTCACATGATTTGGTGTTGGCTTGAAAAAGATGTCTTACGAGTTGGTGAGTGTGTGTGTATGTATTGTTTTTGTTTCCATTCTAAAGAACACTACGGGGCGTATGAGTAATATTTTTTTTTTTTTTTCTGAATCATGTATGAGATGGAAATTATTACTCTACACATAAAAGTTTTCCTGGAAAACTCAACTCAAGGCGGAGAATTATTCTTGGTTATGTACTTTGTTTTTGGTTTTTCGTGTATTTGTCGGAATGAAGACGCATTTTTGTAATTTGAATAAGGTAAACCTTTTTGGAATAGGGTTTTTAGTTAGGTAAAGTCACTTTTTATTTTTTTTTAATTTGAATTTTGTTCTCATTGAGTTTGCAGGTTCGAAAAAAAAGTGGTATACAAGAACGTGGTTCTTATAAGTGTAAGGAATTTTTATATAGCTTGTAACAATTTTTAACATTAGCATTATAAAATTTAACTTAAATTTATACCAAACACGAATATTAATGTTTAACCATAATTTTTCTTTTTTATTGAATTTAATTTTTCTATTCAAATTTTAATACATTGTAAGGAAATGCTTTAGAAATGAATTAATTAAGACTTATCTACACTGGATCTTGATATCTATAGGGCCTTAGTACTCTTTATTCAGCAAAAGAGAACTGTGGAATCATACGTTAAAAAAAGAAAGAAAAAAATACTCAAGGGATACATCTTCCTTAAGGTTAAATTAAAAAAAGGTTAAACACATTAAAATATCCTTCATTCTATAATTTGAATGAAAATTCAAGTGTCCTTTCATTAAAATTTGAATACTATATAAAAATGTTCAGTCTCGATCTTAAGGTAAATCCGCTACTGTCTTCTTCATTAAAATATGTATAGTTATTCTTGCATTTTCTAATTCATAATAGACTTTAAGAATGTTTTATTTAAGTTTATGCTTCCTTAATATGTTAAAAATATATAATTAAAGAATTATAATGGAATAAAAGAATGGAAAATTAGTCTTTCAGGCAAATTTTAACAGAGGATGTTTTATCTTATCAAATTTAGAAAGTCTGAATAATTTAATTCTTCGTTTCACATTTTCACGTATTTTAGGAAAAAAACATTTTGAGAAATTATGATTTTTATTCCATCAAAGTCGTAGCTATTCTTCAATGAAATTTCTTTTTTAACGGCTGTGAATATGGACCATATTTTGACGTCTATTTATTATTCCATTCCAAATGTTAAATATCCACACCAAAAATATCTTAATTCTCGAAAATTTTAATTTATTTAAAATGACTTTGCATTCTCCTCACTAACACAACGCTTATTCGTTAAGTTTCGTTAAAATTAATTAAGAGAGATCGTAGTTGCATAACGAAATAAATAAATTTGACAGATAAGATTCACAACAGTTAACAATAAAAATAGACGCAGTTTCTCAGTTATAGTTTCATCCATTTTATTTTACTGCACTTTCCGAAAACAGACATATTTTGCATTCGAAAATTGAAAAAAGGACTCACAGACATTTCCATAGACCTTTTTTCATATTTTTCATTTCCATTGATTCTATACAAATTATTTTTCTCAAGTTTCTCACACACAATAGCGTGATTCAAAAGGAGAACTTCCTTAAAATAGCATAAACTTATTCCGTTTTTGCTCGGAGTCTGATGTCAAAATTTCTACATAAATTGCTTTTATGGCAAACCAAACAGCTCCTCATATTGATGTTAACAAAAATAGAAACGGAAACAACAACAACGACAACAACAACAAAAAAAACTACACAAAAACTTTATTTGAAAATTATTTTTGGGACAAAAAGTTAAAACTTTCGTTGGTTAACCATAATCTTGATTGCAATTCTCCTTGAAATGAATATGTATTTGTGTGAAGTATATTCGGTCGTAGTTATTGTATGTGTGTGTGTGTATGTGTAATTTGAAATATATTTTGGTGGCGTCAAAGTTTGAGAGTGCCTTTTTCACAAGTTGAAGAAGATGAAGAAGAAGTACTCGTAAGTGCGAAGAAGTTCTTTTATTTTGCTTGCTAGACAACAACTGTCACTCGTTGTGAGTCACTTTTCAAGTTAAGGATACGAGATATCTCCTACCAGTTGACAGCTGGGAGGAGTAATGACAAAGGATGTCGTACACGACATTGACAAATTTGAATCTCTAATTAATGCTGATGAGCTCCGTTGCTATGGAACTGTGACAATGATTTTGAGTAAATGACAAAGGAGATGATAGAAAACTTTCAAGTTTTGTTGATGAGTATTGTTGAGGGTAACAGCGGCGGGCGGACGTGTGTGAGAAGGCGGTGGCGCTGCTGTCGGTGAGATGAAGAAGTTAAATAATGGAGTGAAGAGAATATGATAACTTCTTTCTGTGTCAATTTCCACTTTGACTTTGGGTTTTGTCAGTTTTTAGTGTTATTTGAATTCACTATCATTTGTTCTTAACGAGGTTGACTGCGAGATGAGATTTTCAATTCATTCGTCAAAGTCTTGTCAAAATTTTAAACGTCTTTTTGTTCGTGTTATTTTTCACGTGAACAGTTCTATTCGAAGTTTTGTCAGTTATTACCTAATAGAAAAATGTATTTTAAACTTAATACTTAGTTTCAAATAACACCTTTCTAACATTACGTTGCAGCCATACTTACATAAGATATTTGACACTCTGTTCCAAACGATTTTTTGACAGCCACATAAAACTTAAATCTAAGTGTCACTTTCAAACCGTAAGACCAACCTTGTCGGTATTAAAACGTTACCCTTTAATTTTAAATGTTGAGTTGTAAAATTAAAGAACTTACAATTTGACAATTCAAAATTACAAGCAATTTGTAAGCTAAAACTGTTACTGTACAAAAACCACAAAAAGACTGACGAGATTGTAAAAAGTCGAAAACTAATGTCCCCTGAATTAGTGAAACCCTGAATTAGTGAAACTAAGAAAGGCTTACACATTTAATATCTTGGTAACAGGGCCACTTCAGTACATTATGGTCTGCTTCAAAAGCCCAAAGAAAATCTCAAAATATTGAACTGTCATAAATTGAAATACTTTTAGTAATAATTTCTAAGGTTTTCAATTATTATACTTCCATTTAAGCCATCTCAGTGTTTTCAATGTTCAGAATTTTGAATGGTGTAAAGTTCAACTCCTACCGCTCTATCAAATTTAACTATTGAACAAGGATTAAGGTTCTGATTTTGATTGATTACAATTAAGAAAAAGTAGGCAGATACCACGCTCCCTAGAAAATAGGAAAATCTTCATTTATGTCTTTGATTCGACCAAAAACCTAACATTTTGCGAAATAATCGGTTAATATAGAAAAATCTGTTTCACAATCTTCATTATCATTCAGCTACAATTTTTGAAATTTTTGAAGTGCTATATCTCAGGAACCACTCTAGATATACAATTGGAATTTGGTGAAATTGATATTCTTAAATAGACAAGCAAAGTTGGCAATTTAAACTCCTCACTAAATTGGTTGTAAGGTTGAAGTGGTTTTGAAAATCTCAACATGCCAGCAAGCAAGAAGAATTAAGCCTTCTTTATGAGCATTGGACTGCCTGAAGCCATAGTCCCTGTTGTATAATCAATTAGTTTCGAATTAAGGAATTTAAGTTGTACGCATGGAAAATTTCATAGGTATATATCAATCAACAATTCGAAGACCTTTTTTGGTTATGTTAGGCATAATTGAATATTCAATTTTGGGATTTTTTTTTAAATTTAAAATAAAAGGGATATTTAATAATTACAATTATTTTTATTGTCTTCTTGTGCTGCCATATAATTACAACAGCGCCTCTTCTTAGCAACAATAGAGGACACAATGATGTGAATATAAGCCACTAACGGCGAAGGCGGTTTTTCCAAGAAGTTTTAGGGAAAACCGCTTAAGAACTTCTTCGGTTACATACATTTTTCCTTTTCAAACTTATTTCTTTCTTCTTCTGTTTTTTTTTTGCTACTTTTGTTTCATTAATTTTTTGCTCCAATTCAACCCATCTGAAATAAGGAAAATGTATTAATTTTATTTTTTCTCTTTATCCATCCTCTCGTCGTCCTTCACTCCATTCTATATACATACATACATACATATCCCACAAGACACTCGTACCTTCAAAGCAGTGCCATCCAGGCTGGTTTGTAATCTTTTCACTTTCCAAAA
Organism: Scaeva pyrastri; assembly: GCA_905146935.1. Lineage (NCBI taxonomy): Eukaryota > Metazoa > Arthropoda > Insecta > Diptera > Syrphidae > Scaeva > Scaeva pyrastri. The sequence goes on along the minus strand of LR989929.1, from coordinate 4,378,026 downwards.
ATAAAATTCAGTGAAAAAAAGTTTTGTTCTTCTCCTTCTGGTTTGGTTTTGGTTTCCATGGAACATCCTTGAAAACGAGAGAAACTCTTCGGCAAAATTAATTAACATTTGAAATCAGTTTTCCCATCAGAAAAGAGATCTAAAAAGAAAAGGTATTCGTATACCCTTGAGTGGGCATTAAACAGTTCACAGTCCTTAAGAGGATTACACACACTGTTGCGATTTCGTCTTCATTTTAGTTTTGGTAAAAATTAAAGAACAAAAAGGACAAAAAAAAAAACGAAAAAACAAAAGGAGGATATTTTAATTGGCGTTCCTGCTCATCCTTGATTCTAATTACACGTTCATTCACCCTCTAATGCTTTCTGTGAAGTGAGCAACTAGCAACTAGGACAGTAGACAGTTTTAAAATCTTTTGTGGCCAATATCAGGATAAAACCTCTGCACTTCGCTCCCGCACTTAACACGCCAATTGCCACTTAACTGTGTTACATCCTTTTGTTCTCCCGCGTCCTACGTCCTGCACTGCGCCTCACTGCCTTTTCACCTGGCTCCTTGTTATGTTCAAGTTTCATGCATGTGTGTTTTGCGTTTGATGTGTGTGTGTGTTTTTGTGTTTGTGCACTCTTATATAGAACTATTGTGTTCTTTTATGTCTGCATGGACAAAAGTTATAGTGCATTCTCGTACTGACGTTTATAGCGCCATTTCGAATTAAGTAAAACTTAATTAACACCGCTTTCGTTCGGGTTAGTGAGACCCGTTTTATTGGTTAGATACAATGGCATGGTTGATTTAATTTTAATTAAAATGAAGTGAGCTATTAAGAAACTTTCCTCGCACAACTTTTTGTTTCGACACACATATACGGTATACTGTATACGGATACGTATACGTCAAATTGAGGACATAATTGACAAATGTGTTGGTGTTGGTTTTGGTGTTGATGTTGATGTTATGCTGGAGTGTATATAACGAGGCTGTAAAATTAATTTCGTGCGGATGTGGGTTTTTATTTTGGGTCATTTTTAAGGAATATAAATCACTTAAATTGACTCTGAAGTTTATTACATCGCATAAATAAATTATGTTTTATTTTTATTTGGTATGATGTTCCTGGCGGCGAGTGTAGGTATATATTTAATAAGAGTGGACAAATTTGAGCATTCGCATTTGAGTTTCGAAATTAATTTGTCATTTTTATTAGTCAGCATTTTTTTTTGTAGATTATGTTGCAATTGACAAACGGACTACAATTTATGTTTTATTTCATTTGATATTAATCAAAATCATATAATATTTTTTTTTATTTTTGATTTAGCACTTTAATGCCACTTGTTAGCAGGGCTGATCATAGGACGTGAAATGGTCGTCATCACTGAACAAAATTTCACGATAAAAAACAGATTTTTATTTAGTTTTTCCAAAGCCCATTTACTGAAAATACTCAGCAAATTCAAGTAAACTGATGGCTTCAATTCTGGCACAAGTTGAATTTTGTATGATTTTAGGCGGGAATCCTCGCGTTAAATATGCCAAGTTGTCGAATAAGCCAAGCAGCTGACAACGACGACAAATCGATTGGTCTCGGTCGTACGACTAATGTAAACTGGGATTAAAATCTGCGAATGGTATTGACAAACGATAATGAGCAAAAATGACAAAGCAGTTTGACAGGAGTCAAGCGTCATCTGTCAAAAAAGTCTATTAAAAATCCAATCTCACGATGAATCACCTTATACAAAGGGTATCTAGAACTACCTTATCCATTTTCTGTTAACAATTGCAATTTTCCAAAATAAAGATAAGGCTAATTAGAATTTAAGGTCCTTATAACCTTTTCAATTTTTTAAAATGTTATCTCACATTAAAAAAAATCCTACTTCTAATTAATTTCTCCATTAGTTGATTAAAAACTTGTTGAGAGTATTATTACCTTTCATCAGAACTTCATCAGAACAGTGTAAGGTTATAAGACTCTTTGGGTTCCTATAAACATGAATTAAAATCTGCTGTACCTATCCCATGGTGTACTTAAGTTAAATGTGTTTATAAGAAACTCAAATTAATTTCTGTTAAGAGATCATTTAAATTCAAATTTGCAATTCATTAATTTTTTTTTTTTTTGTTCTCCTTAAACTGGATCTCTCTTCATATCAATTAAGGTAATTTGACTTTTATGATAACACACCTTATCTCAATTCGTTTTAATTAACAAAAATGGTTTAATTCACTTTAACACGTAGAATCAAATTATGATTAGATGGTTTTCTTATTGTAAACCTTTTTTCATTTTTTACATTCTAAAATCTAACACTTGCTTCGAGCAAAATTTTGGCAAGTTGTTGGCTTAAATATCCTTAACTAAAAAATAGTTACTCATTCTGAAAAAGGCATTAAATTCATAAAATTAAATGAGAATGCAAAACATCATTTTAGTCTTAAATTAAATTTGGTCTTATGAAAGACATCATTTAGTTCGTAATTTATACAGTTTAAGAACTTTGATGTACATCTTCAAATGTTAATCCAAGTATCGTAAAAAAACTCGCACAATCTCATTCCTGGAATTCCTCTTCAAAGTTGACATCGTTTAGCTTATGAAATGACACTGCGTCCATTTAAATTAACAAAATTAATGCAATTGACGTTCAAGTTTATCAAAGACTCGTTACTTTTTTGTCCAGAGATTTTAAAATGCTACCAAGCAAACATCGCATCAATTAAAACTAATACCTTGCCATTTCCCGCGAACGCCATTACACAACCGTGAGATTTAAGTTTTCCTCTTAGGAACACCGGAACGGCATCGTCGGCAGCGCAGCGCCCGGCAACCAACACGTCCGTTACAAGTTTTTCCATTGACAACATTTTTCCAAGCCCCATCAGCTTCAGTAACTGGTTCGTGAACGTGACATGGTTTTTAAAATTTTCAAAACTACCAAAAAAAAAAATTTGTTTTTTTTTCTTTTCTTTTACCTGAGAAAGTTTTTTTTTCTTCTTCTTCTTCGTCTTCGGGGATTACGATTGGTGTTTGAAATCTCGGAAAGTAGCCGACAGCCAAACCGAATGGCCTTGATATAAATATTGGATGAAAGGAAAGTTTTTTTTTTATAAAATATGGTGTGTGGCTTGGATTGGACGCGACACTCGAAGGGATTGAAGCTATCATGACGCGTTACCTACTCGAGAAATGGGTTGGAATTTAATTCAATTTATGGTGGAGTCTCAAAAGACGGGTGTTTTTTTTTTTCATATTTTGAAACAGGTGTGTTGTATATCTCAAACACGTAAAAGTTGTACGAAATGATTTCATTTTGACTTTTCAAAATTATATAAGATGATGAAATATGTTTTTCGACACTAAAAACAACAAAGAGGTTAATCCCAAAGATTTAAAACGATTGACCAAAAATGACAATGAGAAAAGGACATCTCTGTCAAATTGCACACAGCCAAAGAAAAGTATAACGCCTTTCATTGGGTTGTGGAAATTTTTGCAGCACATTGAAATCTATTTATAAATCTTGTTAACTTCTTCAAAAAAAAAAAAGTGCAAAAAGACTTTTATCATAGTGAATTTCACAATTTTCCGAAATGTTTCAAACTTAAATAGAATTTTCCACCTTTATTTCATCTAAAGTCATCCAATCATGATTTCGAAGGAAAAAACATTCAATTTCTTTTGCGTTCTATACAATTTTCGATGGAAAAGCTATTCCAGAGGAATTCGACATAAGAAAAATCAATTTTCGATTATTCCAATTCCCAGAATTTTCTGAAGAGTTTCCCCAAATAGATTTTTTATTGGCATAACTTATATTTTCTTGTGTAATTCAATAGCAATGACAGATATAAGTTTATTTCAAACCTAGTCAAGAACTTTTTAAATATAAACTGTCAATAAATATGAGTGCATGTTTTAAATGATCAAATCACTACTTAATTTTTATCTTAACTTAAGATATTTAAAAACCTTTTTAGTTGTGATAAAAAATTTATTGATTTGACCCAGGACTCTTTTCACATTTCTCGTAGTTCAAATTAAATTCAATTCTTATAAAAATCCACTTTATCTCAAAAACCAAAGACCGACGCGACGCGACGTCGACGAATGATGGCGTCGACAGACAGTCGCTTGTCGTCAACATTTTCTTGCACAAAAAGAATTTCATAATGTGAAAAGAGATTTTCCAAGAGACTGAGTTGTATTGTGGCATTGTTGCGCGAAAGTTGATTTAAGTTTTCCCATTCAGGAGAAAAAAAAAAGTCTGTCAGTTATTGTTGTTGATGCTTCCACTACTTTGCATGCTTTCTTTAAACAAGAAAAAAAAAATTGAATGCAAAGTCAATATCCTTGTCAACATTTTGTCATTACAACTCCTTTTATGTGTGTGTAAGTTTGAGTAGACTTATGTATAAGTCGAAATTGTCTGTTTAGTTTAGTCACTGCAATGATGACGATAAGAGGCTACACACACAAAGCTCTGATTGGTATTGTTCCGTTAGAGTAGTTATCCTTTTTGAAGTATTTTGAGATTGACGTTGTTGAAGGAACAGAAAATAGGATTCTATTACCTCGTTTACTGTCAATTTATGTCATTTTGTTATCTTATATTTTATCAAAGGTAAACAATGATTAAGTAATTCCCTTTTTTCCTCATTGGTTTTGTACATCCTACCAACGAAAAAGGTCTTCTAAATTTTGACAATTGAAAGTTGAAATTTTCTGTCATTTGTTTGTTCTAATTTGACTAATCAACAACAGGGGTAAATGATAAAATTGTTTTACCAAAATGGAATGTTCTGTTCGAGGAACGTTCCGCACAAACTTTCTTCCTAAAATAATTTTCCAAATGTAGTCTGCTTAGGTACACAATCAAGACCCGTACGTAAATGAAAGATCTGTAAAGAAAATTAATGGTGTCCGAACACTGTGCAGAAATAAACAAGACAATATATTTGGCGTCGGTAACCTAAAACTCGTTTTGCAGACCACATCTTGACGAATCAATAAAATTCATATGGCCAACTGTCACTGTCGTGCTAAAGGCATTTTTTCTGCTTAAGTTCATGTTAAAACTTGTTTACCTACGAAATACACGCAATAATACTTTTGTCATAAACCTCATCGAATTTCAATTCTTAGATAAAGTGGTTCTAAAACTGCAGTACTTCACTTATATTAAATTATAAAAAACTGGAACCACCTTACCGACTTTCTCATTCACTGACAGATCATTGAAATAATGATGCCATTGTCGATATTTTGGAATCTTGAAATTTTGAACAGAATTATCTCGTGTGATATAAATTTGACAATTTGGTTCTTTTTTTGTCATTTGTATATTGCTATATCGATAAAAAAGATCTGGTCTTTAAAAAGAAGGCAAAGCTTATTCGATTATCTTATGTGCAATTTGTTTGATTGAAAATCCTTATAGCCAACAGGTAATCTATGTAATACCAATAGCATTAACAGACATTGCAAACATTAACAATTCCCTCCCTTTAAGCCGATCAAAATAATTAAATCAGTGAAGCAGCAACCTGTTTAACCATAACCACGAAACCATTTAAGAAGGTAAAAGGCATAGGTATTGATTATCATCTTTTCAATCGAACCATTTCTACTTCACATCACACAATCTTCTAACCATCAAATCTGTCTAAGAATTTTAATCTTATTATTTCTTTAGAATTCACCTAAGCAACAAATCGGACTGTTTTTTCTTTCATAGACAAAAAGACTCAACAAAAAAAAAAAACTAAAGACGACACAAATAGAAAGACCCAAATAAAAAACGAAAAAGAAAATCTCATCAAATCTTTTCCATTTCGAAACCTAAAATCTTTCATGCGAAAACATTCTTGTTTTCAATTTCAATAAGATTTTCATTGATACCAAATGTTCTTAAGTTTTAATAATAAAATACTTTTGATTGCAACCTTCTATAGATTTTTTTATGTTTACATACATCCAAACACATGTATTGATTTAAAAAAAAAAGAAAATCTCGTTTACATCGCGGCATAAGTATAATTCGAGGTACGAGTAAATAAAAACGACATCACTTCAATTCGCTTAGATATGAACTGTGAAGTGAAAATACTTTCGTGGAAAATGCTGATACCCATAACGGAGGGAATTGTGTCGCATAATATTTTTTAGGCTTCCTCATAAGAATGTTGTAATGTTCTCACCAAACACACGACATTACAAGGAAACGCACCCAACCGTTCTTCACTATAATACGACAAAACAACGACGAAGACGAAGACGACGAAGACGGAGTTGTCAAATCACCATGACGAATATAATGGTAATGGAGACTAAGGCTTCTAGCTGGAAGGGAAAAAAGAATAGAATTCAAATCCCTATCCTCATCCCAGAGTCCCAGGACCCAGTTCCCATGTTCCCAGTTCTCAGTCCTATGTGTCTCTAAAGAATTTCTAAAGGACTCAAAAAAAAACAAAAAAAAAACAGAAAGCAAAAGAAAAGAAACCGTTGAAATAGGGCTAATAAAATGCGGCACAAACAGGCAGATTAGGGGGTGAATAAGTCAAATTGAGGGCGAGTAAACAGAAATATGCGTTACTGCCTCATACAGCTGCTCCTAACCCTACGCTGAGCTCTTAAGACACGAAAACAATGCGGCAACTAACCTGGGAATTTATTGTTCGTGTATTAGTGGGAGTACCTACCTACATACATACATTCCTGGAAAATGCGCGTTGTTTTTGGTTGGTTTTGCACGTTGGATAGGTAATTTTTGACAAGACTAAAAGCCGCAAAAGGTGAAATTGGTTGAGTAACTTGTATATTATGTAGGGTAAGTACGTGTGTATGTACGAGTATAATACTTTGCTTTTACTATGAAAGAAAGGACTTGCAAGTAGTTAACCTTAAATAGTCCTTACGGCGGCGCTAAACTGACACTAAAAACGGCTATAAAACAGAAAGCTGAGTTTAAAAAGCCCGGTATAGCTTAACTGAAGGAAGGCAATAAACCATTTAACTTAAGTTTTAAAATACAAAAGTGCTTACATTAGCGTTTTTGAGTTAAATGAGCTTTATTTTGTTTAGGGTTTATAGAATTTTATGGTAATAACATGATAGAAAGGTTTAAAGGTTGAAGGAGTAAGGAGTGGGTATATGTAAGTGTGATGTGCTTATGCTGTATGACTGTTTTTGGAATTTATTTTAGTTTTTAGTTCTTGATTTTCTAAACTATATTCGCACAACTAGCCGACCCGACAAACATTCTTTTGTATTTTTCACTAAGTTTAATTATATTTAGCGTCTCAATTAGATCTTATCTCTGTTGTTCTAAATTTTGCCTTTCTAAAGTGAAATAAGGAAAAATTAAGTTAAATGAACATAATAACGCTTTGGTTATAATTTTACAACTATTACAACAATACAATTTTATCTATAAAAACAATAAATTCCATTTTAAATTTTTTTTTTTTAATTTTCAATGTACGAATTTTGGTTTGGACAGGAGTCAAATTTTTAAAGCATACATAGTTTTCGAATATTTACAATTTTGGAAGTGTTTTTTTTTTTTAATTTAAAAGCAAAAAAATACCTTCCGTATGTTGCTCTTGCCACAGAAAGTCGTTAGAAATTGCTTAACACTTTGGACTATTTTGGTCATCATAGTCCAGCCCCAGTCCTTACATCAGAACAATATTAAATATTAAGATTTAACCAATTAAGTTAAAAAAAAAAATTGGCATTACTTGTCACTACTTATAAATAAAATTCTTCAAATTTGCGACATTCTCACCTGTCATCAGTCTGTGCTTGAGAAATATGCTACTATTTTTAAGTTCTTTTAAGTTATAACATTTCTTTATTTATTTATTTTCAGTAATTAGAGATCATTAAATCTACAATCAGACTACAAATAAGGTAATCAAAACTGGAAGCTACATTGTCACTTGGAAATAAAAAACTATCATGTGTCAAAATTCATATTAGACATGTTCCCTTTAATGCAAAACGATACTAACGCCCTCACACTGTCAGCTTAAGAGTTAATATTATAACAGTGTATGTTTTTAAAATTTCATGGAATGTCAGCTTGCTTTTAACGACACGATAGATTTTCTTCATTTTGAACCAATCTCGATTAAGTTCATCCTCAGTGCGTCAAATTCAGTGAAGTAATCAAAACGATGAATTTAAATATATTTTGATAGCTAGATGTCATTTGTAACTTTGACAACTGCTGAAACTTACAAAGACATTTTTCACATTGATTTATTACTTGGTTTAAAATTAACAACTTTCCAAAAACAAAAACGTGCTTTAAAAAATGTTTCACAAAAGATTATTCATACCTTTACTTGATCAGCTATCTGCCTTTTTAATTTGTTTAGGGATTTAAAAATAATTTTAAAAGACAAAAGACATAAATTATTAAAGTTTCTCTTCTCAAAGAAATTTGTTACCCCCTTCTTTATTTAAAATCAACACACCCCAATTAGTAAGGTGTTTATAAAACAATCTCCTTTTCCCGTTAAAGGTCATCTATTATCAGAACTTAAGGGTATAGTTATACCAAGTGCTTTATCTTGCCAACATTTAGTTGTTGTCACCTTTGTTTTGTGATTTTTTTATTTTCATTTATAGCTTTATTTACATTTAACTTTATGTAATATAGAAAAAGGGACAAAACTTATTTCCATTAACATTGAGTACCTATTTTGCACTTTTCGAAAATAAAATCAACAAGAGTTTTTGGAATGAGTAAGAAGCAACAACTGCAAAAGGGAAAAAGGGATTAATTTGAACAGTAAAAGTGCGGTGCCCTTAAAAACAACTTTAAATAAGCTTCTACGAAAATAAAATTGGGGACAAAGTTTCAATGTTAAACAATGGTATGAGTTTTTTAGGGGTTGGATCATTTTAATCAACTAATGCGGTTTGAGTATTGAACTTTTAGTAAAAAAAAAATGAATGTCATTAGGGTCACTCTTACATTGAAAACTGAAAGCACTTCAGATTTTTAATATACATTCATATGTATGTAAATTCGGTAGAGCTTAAGAGTTAAAGTTTACACGCTTGAAAACATTAAAAGCTTGAAATTTTCGAAATACTTTTCAAAAATGCGTTTTAATAAATGTGAACTCCTTATACTATCTCTAGAATGGCAAAATTTGATTAAGATTATAGAAGTTGACATGGTATGACATATTATGAGATCGATTTTCTTTTGCATAAATAATTTTCGACGTTTGATTATCGGGAGTATACGAACCGAGTCCATTTAAGCTCAAATTTAAAAAATGTTGAAGCTAGGTTCAATCCGAAATGTTGTCAAAATGACATCAAACATAAGAAAGCTGTATAATAAATAGAAATGTATAACTTTTTTGACAACTGTTTCAAGTACCAGTCCAAATTTTAGAACTTGTTGTTTCGTTCAGTTAAGCTTTTAGGGATAATTAACTTTTTTACCTACATTTCTTAATGCCTACTTTTTTAACCCTTCCCCCTGCCTGGTGAAAACTTTTTTTGAAAGTTCTGTCTATTATGAAAAGTTTTTGAAAACTTAACTGGTCTGTCAAATTTTGAGCTTTTCGTGGCTAAATGCAGTTTTTGAGAATTTCGAATTGAAATGAAATTGATTTTAAAAATCGATTTTGTGCTTTACGTATATATTTTAAATTCTTTGTTTTACCTACCATTTTGAAATCCAACCTTCTTTACTTGTGTTATGTTTGATGTTTTTGCTGCTGTCCTTCATCCTGTTAAATCCCCCGAGTTTTGCCGGATAAGACGCTGGAATAACGATAAATGTTACGATTCAAAAAGAAATATACATGGACAGCAACAACGATGACTGGTATTTGTATCTTTTAAAGTATCTCATTATGAAGTAAGCCTGGATAATATAAGACACTTTTATGGGCCAACGAAAAAAACGAGGTAGGTATGCCAACAATGCTTCATAAAATTTTAATTCCATCTCTCATACGCCCCGATAATGCCGATGCCGATGCCGATGTCGAAGTTGATACCGATGCTGACGAAGCTTTCGCGTCCTTGATGCTTTCACATCCTGCAACTGGGGGCGAGAGGGTGGTTGGGCATAAGGATTGTATTGTATATGTGCAAGCAATAAAAATAACTGTAAGCAGTAAATTTTTGTCAATAGAAAGTTTATGGATACTTAATAAATGCATTTGGGGTTGGCTTGGCTTGGCTTGGTACGAAGCTGTATAAGCCGCATTCCACATAACATGAGAAGAAAACGACAGTGCAAAATGTCTACCCTCATGATTATGGTGGTGTAGGTATGAAAGCAAAGGACTAAAGGACCGACGACCGACCACAACCTACGGTTTTGGCCACAGCACGGCAGCGGTGGTGGTGGTGAGACGTAGCGGGATGGCTTTTGCAGACTTCTATAAATACATACACTCTTGTATACACTCACAGCTCACACCATTGTGTTTAATTGGATTACTTTGTGGAATGTACGTGCATAAGGAACATTTTATTGTGCAGAACGGACCGTTAATGATGTCAACTTCAAAGCCAGATATCCTGCAAAACCAGCTAAGAGCAACAGTGCAAAAACGAGACGAGAAACGATGGTGAGTCCTGAATCGTGATCGTGAGTCGTGAATTCATGCGAAAAAAAATACAGCATCGGAAAATCCGGGTATTGTCGCAATGCTGATTGTGTCAACACCACCAACCGACGACGGACGCGACGACGACGACGCCGCCATCGACGGAAGGTAGGAAACTATATTCGTACAACATAAAGCCAAGGGGAAAATTCTGGCTTGTTCTCGGTTTTTCCTTTTTTTTTATTTTAAAATTTCCTTTTTTGCTGACATTAAAGCTCAGAAATATACATTTGCAAACGAACACAGTTATCCCATAATAATAATACTTGAAAATAATTATTAAAATAAATATTTAAGTGAGCAGGAATACCAATGATGGACTTTTTACATATACAAAGATATATGCAACGAAGGGTACTTATATGGCTTTATGAATGCTGAACAAAAATAGCAAATATTTGAACGAAGAAGGATATTTTTGGAATCAATTGTAAATAAAAGTCCTTATTGTGAAATTTAAAATGTGTAGGTGCAAGAAGGTAAGTGGAACATGAAATCGGTTTAGAAAAAGATGCATAAGTTGCGATGAATATTTTTTTTCAAAAATATTCTTCTGTTGTCGTAGAGAAAAATACCATCATAATGCTATTTATTTGTAATAAACATTTTTGATATTTAAGTACATGAAATCAGTTTTTGAATTCAATGCTTTATTTTTTTTATAAAACTTAAGACAATGCTTGGAGATTTTTATTTTTTACTCCATCATTGTATAAAGCACAGTTTCAATTGATTCAAAGAATGTTCAGAATTTAAGGAGCTTCTACTAAGATTTTCTCTTTAATATGGAAATATGAGAAGGTATTTATAAAATATCCGAATTTAATTTGAGATCAGTTTTCTTTTGATTGCAAGAATTAAGCAGCACTTAAATTCAATAAGAGCTTCAACACCCTTCCAAAAAATAATATTAAGTGTTGTATCACCTCATAGCCTTAGCCGCTAAGGTGCAGTGTCGCTACTCCATACATTTACATATGTGCATACATTGCTTTAAGGTGTACACCCCGATTTTATCGACTAGATACTTAAAACTAAACCAAAATACATTTTTGATCACTTTCACAAAAAAGGAGAGGAACTCTTAAATTCTATAATAGGGTAAAAAAAGAGTATAAAATTTGGCATAAAATTGTAGTTTTATTTCACACCTACTATGATACAAAACGAACGGTATTTGTATTGAAATTCAATTGATTCTAAATAGTACGTATACGCCCAAGTGTACTAGTTCAGTTTAGTATCAAAATAATAACTGATTTGTTCGATAAAATTATTTTAAAACATTCAATTGTAAGTACAAAATTGTATATAGAAAATTGTTTTATGTAGTTTCATATTCCCATAATCCTCACAAAAAATAAGGAATTCATTACCAAAAAGTATAATAGATGTAATTTTTATGATGGCGAACGTTTTTAATACATTTTTTGTTTTAATTAATGGTTCTGATGAATATAAAGGCTGAATAAAGACATCTAGCAAGCTTAAGTAATGTTAAGAAGACCAAATTTTCGACACTTGAACAGCTTTTTTCATTATTTTCAATCCAAATTGCAAAACTATCAGTCTCTTTTTTTTAACTATCGAAATATGAAATTAATATTATTAAATTACATTGTGCAAAATGAAAATAACTAGAAATACGATATTACCATATTTTGTAATTTAAACGAAAATATACCCTTTTTGTATGCATACAAAATTTGCCCTCATTAAAATCTTTTTTATGTGTATAACTATCGAGGTCTATCAATGTTTTGAAAATATATTTTTAATCTACTCTCGTATATATCCATATTGTATGAAGTATTTATTGAATGTAAATTATCCTTAATCAGTAGTTCACACGCATTCTAACTACGTACTTTGGTTTATTATAGTATATGCACAATTGCACAATGCACATGCACACTTTTGTGCATTTCATAAAATGTCTGCAAATAATAATTATATTTTATATGTACTTATTTATTGGAATTCAATAAATTCAATTAATTTCAGTTCAGAAATTTTATAGGTATGAATTTTTTCTTTGTGATCGAACTCATTAGTTTTACCATGCATATGATGTTCAATGAAATTAGATTATTGGCCTCAAAAGTATTCTGCATATGAACAACAAGCGGCGATTTAAAATATTTAAGCAATTAACATAGTTTTTAAATAGAATTGATTCAAAATTTAATAATTTAAAACAATGGAAATATTTTATCGAACTAAATTTCAAAATGCAAACTACATACATGTACTGGTCTGAGAAAAAATCAAATCTTTTGTTTTAATTGGGGCATTTTTTAATTTCTGTTTTTAATTTCTGTCATATTATAATTTTGACAGTTCATATCATAATTATGTTTTGTGCATTTCATTTTTTTATTTTTAAAGTATCTAATCAAAGAAAAATACGTTCTAACCTCTTGAAACAGGGACATACACTGCAAATCACTAGAATGAGTCCATAGAATTTACAATCGATTTTTGTTCTCTTTGCCTGTTGGACATTTTGTACACTAAAACAATTACTTCCTGTGACGAGACTGGTGACAAAATCCAAAATGTTCTGCGTCGTCTTTGGCTTGTCTCGGAAGCTTGATAAAGAAATTGATAGACACGGAGACTTTTCTCGTCACGTGACCAATTCTTAATAACTTCAACTTAAGTGTGATGTTTCTTTAAATATCACGTAAAAATTGTATTCTGTTCCTAAAACAAATTCAAGATTAAAATGCCAACACAGCAGCTACACTTGTCCAGCAATAATCTCACTATCAAAAAAACTTCCCCAAATAAAATTCCCCCAACTCTACCCTCCGAAACAAAAAACATACCCTAAACGAAATCTGTTTTAGCAAATGAATGTTCAAGCTTGAACAACGATAACCCCCAAAAAAAAAAAAAAATGGAAGACAAAAATTCTGAAAATGAAAAATAACCATTTCCCACTGTGAACGAGAGAAAAAAAATATAAATGTATGCATGTAAAAGCTTCCCCCTTATTTGTTGGAACATCACAAAAGAAATCCTTTTGTTCGTCCCCTTCATTGTTTCTGATGATGACGATGATGATGGAAAAAAAAGGACATTCTTCCAAATGTTTGCTACTTCATTTTTGAATTCCTTAAATCTGAGAATAACGTAGCTTGACCCCTAAGATAAGGCGAAAGGCGATGCCAAATACTCTCGAAATTCGAAATGTAAACCAGCACCAGCTTGGTTGTATGTATATGTATTTAGTCTTTTCGACTTATCTTCGTCCTTCTTTCTTCCTCTTTTTATATATTATATATATATGTATATATATTTTGGGAAATAAGAGACCAAACAAAAAATATGTGTTTCATAATCAAAATTAATAATATGAAAAAAGTTCCTTACACTCGCACTCGTACTAGTAATTTTATAAAAGGACATTTCGAAAGAAAAAGAATTGGGTCGGGATTGAGATTGGGATTCCCTAGATTTTTGTAAATTTGTATGTATGTATGTATTTATTTTTGTGAGTATGTATTTCGAGTAATGAAAATTCATGTTCAAAGTGTTTGAATGAAGTTCTCCGCATTATTCCCTTAAAGCCCCCAACAAGAGGAAAACCTTTTCATTTCATTTTTATTTAGTCAGAATATAAATCTATCCCTGATGATGTCAATATCCTATTTTAAGGACATCATGATGAATTCATGAAACAAACCCTCTTCCACCTTTTGTATATCAACTATACACGTATATCGAACGAGTATGATGAACGAAACGTAAGGTTTGTACCCTTTTGCGAAACATTCCTGCCAAAACAACTTAATTTATAGCCAGGTTCGTCTATCGACCAAAATAGTGTAGGTTCGGTGGATTCTATCAACCGCAAATTTAAGTCTTTTCAAACTATCTGGGCTAACTAATTTACTATGCAAATGGAATCACTGCCAAGTGAACAGGCATTCATTCAATTTGCGGACGATAGACTATTAAGTTAACTTACACATACTCACATAAATATCTAGGCAAACAAAAAAAAGGAAGGATTTTGAAAAATAAGAAAAAATAGTAAAACAGTTTTTGGGCAGAGTGTTTCCTTTAATTGAAAACTTTTTCAACTACATACCTACATATATATTTGTATCTAATGTACATTATATAGGACGGGTAAGAAGGAATCAATTTCAGATCGGTTTTGGGTGAAGTTTTTTTTATTGGGAATCAGAGGGAGCTGCTTTTGAAAAAGGATGTGGCTGTGGTGGTGGTGGTCTTGAACAATGGCATTGTTGTTTACTATTCAAAAGCAGTTCAATAGCTGCCTCCCATGAGAGTATATTCAATAATTTGAAACGCAGTTGTTTTTATACATATGTATGCATGTTCAGAGAAAATTGGATTTTTTTCCACGAATCTTTGAATGGATTTATTTTTATAAATGCAAATAAGAGAAAGATGCAACTCAGAACATAAACAAATGTGTATTTAGACTGTTTCAACTTAATAGGTTTTATTATTTCCAGAAATATCACAAAGGTAAATAAAGTTTCACTTTGATTCTCTTTAGTTCAATTTTAATTCTGTTTTAAAAATTAGGTTTCGAGTAAATTTTTAATTTTTTGTTAAATCGAATTTAATTTAAAATTAGTTTGAAAGGAAATGCATTTAAATTTCTTAAGGAAAATTTAATTGTGCCTGCCTTTTTGGAACGGGAAATTTAATTAAATTTTGTAATAACATTATTTCAACAATTTTTGTATGAAATTCTGAATATTTTAGATCCTATTATCAAATATTGGAAAATTTTATTGCTTGTAAAATTCAATAGGATTGTAGAACCACCTGCCAGAATATTACGGTTGTAGTAAATTATTACCTTTACCTTTTTGCCATGCCGACATATACAAACAACTCTGTTTTTGAGGTACTCAAAATCAATGTATCAATGTTATTTCAATGACTAAACCGAAGAAGAAGTCAGTCACTAAGAAGGTTACTTTAGCCTTTCTGGCTGAACCCAAACATAAGTATCCAAGACCAGAAGTGGCTAGAATTGGATTGGAAAGTGAGGATAGGAACTCAAACCTAAGGAAGAGAACTCTCCTAAGACTATGTATAAGACTGTGAGGAATTTTGTAGATAAATTCTCTAAAATCAGTTGAGATCGAATTAGATATAAAAAAAGCAACGAACACAATGATATTTTCTATTTCTGACTACGAGGCCCCTGGAAACGAACAATCTGAAATAGTACCAGTCAAACTGATATTTCATCAAGTGGTGAAAGTCCGAAATTTTGAAAATTTTTGATGACATTTCGATTAACAACAAAAATGGTTCATCACTTCTAATACCTACTACGTTAATGAAATACAAATTGGCATTACATATGTTCAAGACACCTGTCAAAATATCATAATTTTTGTGCACTAATATATTTTCTCAATGGAAAAATAAAGAGGCTGGGTGCGACCCACACTGATAACTTCCCATTTTGTATTTATTGTACAAAAATGTCAATTTCATATTCGTCAATATTTTATCATTTTTTAGCTATTGACAAATGCATTATGTTAAAAATAAAATACATTTAAAGCCAATAGAATTGCTTATTGTGATGATATTTAAGACGAAAATAATTTTTGACACTTTTCGGTAAATTTCAGTTTTGGTTTTTTATTTAAAAAAAACTGCCAATTCGATATTTGTCAAAAAAGTACCATATGTTCAAAATTCTGTTACGCAAAAAATAAAAAAGATTCGAAGTTAAAATGATTGACCATTTTTGACATATTCAAGTCAAGAAACCTACTTTTGACAAATTTTTTGGTAAATTTTTGATTAAGTTTTTTATTTTTTTGTAAAACAACTGTCAATTCGATATTTGTCAAAATTGTAGCATATATTAATAATTGTATTTTGTTTGAAGTCAATATCGGTGCTCATTCTCGAGATATTCAAGTCAAAAAATACTTTTTACCAACTTTTGGTAAATTTTTTTGTACTTTTTTATTTTTTGTAAAAACACTGTCAACTGATTTTTTTTTTTTAAACTTTTACCAGATGTAAAAAACATCGTTTCACATAATAGAAAATAGTTTTGAAGATAATATCATTTTTCCTTCATTGTATATTTTCGCGCCAAAATTTTTTGTTTAGTTTTTCAAAAATAACGGTAAATTGAAAATTTTCAAATTTTATATCAAATCTGTATCACATTACAATGTATACAATAAAATTTATTTGAAGTCAATGGCACTATATATTTTTGAGATATTTGCTTCCAACCAAAACTTTCACTTTTTTTAAAACTTCTATAGTGATAAAACGGCTTGACCAATTTTTATGAAAGTTCTTTCTGCATCTTTCGAAGTTATAACCTGTCAAACGTAAAAACTTACGAACGTACGTACACACGCACACACAGACATCTCTCTACAAATGACGGATCTAGATTCTAGGAACCTTGAAACGTCCAGATTTGTCAAAAATTTTAATTTGACAAATCGGACCGATTACAATAACTCCCTATGGGAAGTTAGTTAAAAATATTTTCAGTCAAAAATCGTTATTGGTTTCTCATGGAATTAGTTTCCTTATACCCTCAGACTAAGCTAACAATAGCTCATAATCTATTTCGTCATCATTGCTGAGGTTATCATCGTTCGTTCCGATGAATATACCAAAAGATACGAATACAGAAGAATTTCATGTTCACTTTTTCTAGATTTTTTTCGGTTGTTTCTTTTTTTTTCAAAGAATAGCTTCATTTTCATCAGAAGCTTTTGTTCTTTTTTTTTTGCCTTCTCTTATAAAAATTTATCTTCTATTGTCATGTCCAAGTATCAATTTTCGTTTTTCTTTTTATACTTTATTGCTTTTCATGGGATATTGCTGGAGCCACACATCAGAGAAAACCAAAAAAGGAGCCACATCCAACCAGCAGGATTCCTTAACTCCAAAAATACAATAGAAGTCGAAACTCGCATATATCTGTGGCCAAAAGCCATAACCGCCTAAGTCGAGTTATGACGAAATTGAGTTATATTCAGAATCGTATTAAAGATGTCTATATCTATATCCAGTCAAATTTTTACATCTGTAGCTTTTCTCAAACAGAAGTTATAACCAAAAAACCTAACAGCTTAACTCTTTTTTTTTAAGTTTTAGTTTGCCATAACCACTTAACTCAAAAAAAAAACTATTTTTTCAAACGGCTGTATCATAACTGAAGTTAAGCTTTCTTTTTATTTCTGTAAAAAAAAATAATAATGCATCGTAATAACATAAGTCAAGTTAAGAAATTTACAATCTGTTCATAATTAAAAACGGTAATTTTTGAATTTTTCTTAAGTCTAATTAGGCTGTTATTCCTTAAATGAGAAAAAAGTTTTTATTTTCCTATCTTGAGTTAGGTTGTTATGGCAAATCACAGTTGCATTCGTGGGTAGTCTTATTTTGAGTTAAGTCCTTTTGGCAAAGCAATGTATGGTTTTTTGAATGTCGTATTTTGAGTTAATTCCTTATTCCAAATTTGAATTTAAAAAATCACAGATCTATGTTGGCTTAGGCTTTTTTGCCTTAGTGAATTTGCTATAAAAGGCAAAGAAATATGAGTCATAAGTTCAAATAAGTTTTTTGCAAGCAGTCGGATTAAGTGAAGGTGTTATTTAAAAGTGAAAAAAGTGTTGTTTAAATAGTTGAAAGTTTAAATTTGTTTATAGTTTAATTTGAAAAGTTTAAAAATGTCCAGTCGAGCTATGAAAATGGTAGAATTAGCAAAGATACTTGCAAAGCGTAATAAAACCAAAGGTAAGATAATAAGTATTTGCTTGTTTTTATTGATTTATAGCTGTGTAAAATTTAATTAAAGTTATTTTAGTTTGTGACAGTGCGTTGAAATATTTTTGTATTACTAAAAGAAAGTGTCTATAACTATATTGTCCTTGTTTTAAGTTTAAGTCCTTGTTTTAAGTACCTCTGTTAAGAGCGTGTATAAAATACAAATGTTTGTAGATAAATTGATCTTCCTTTGAACAATTAAGTTTTACTATTGTGGTTGTCACCATTTAAAAACATTATTGTAATATTGTTTCAAGATAGAGAAGTTTTTCTTTTCACGATACATAATGAGAGTTTGATTCAATTTTATCCGTTTATATATAAAAATACGCTAACTTATCCATTTAACAAAATAAACTTAAACTAAAATACCAAACATATTTATATAGGACAATTCATGTAAATATGTAAATGTAAATGCATACACAATTTTGTTTTATGATGAGTTTGGCTTTTTAACTGATTATGATTAACTTCCAAATGAAAATTATGTTTTTCTAGAAAACATTCAAGGTTGTGAGGGATTAATTGATGAAGAAGAAAATATTGTAAAATATATTGACAAAGGTAAAAGAACTATTTAGAATTCATAAATGAAAAGAGTATTCACTCCTTGCACTTAGGGAAAACTTACGAAAGGGAAACTAATTGTCAAGAAAATTCAAAAATTCAATCATCAACAGCACAATGGTCAAGCAATGAAACGTTTATCAATGATCTAGTGCCCAACTTTACACCCATTATACGCAATGAAACACAGTCATCAATGAACGGGCAAAATTTTGATATTCAATTGCTTCAAGGTAACAAACATAAAAACCTTATAAGCTATTTTTACTTCAAGATATACAATTTTGGGCTTTTATTTAGATATGTATGTACATTATGATACTCGTATGTATATTATTTTTTATTATTTAGATGAACTTCAAATGTCCGAAAACATTGAAAATGATTTTGATGTAGGAGGTAATTTATTTAATGTACCAGAATGGATGAACTCCGATGATTCTCTATCAGATCCAGATTTTAATTTATCTGAAACTGATGAGGATATGATTGCTCTGGGAGCTCAAATAGAAGAAGCTTTAGCGACACCAAAGTGCAAAAACAAGAAAAAACTTCGAACCGAACTCCGAAATAGTGGAAAATCCTACAAATCAGTTAGTAAAAAACTTGTTAAGGCTAGAGTTTGCAAGAAGTTTGATATTTGCAGATATAAATGCAACGAAAAAATAGAATTTGAAAAAATGCTATTATTATTTGAAAAATACTGGTCTCTAGGAAGCTATAACCAAAGAATTTTGTATATTGGTTCGTTGATACATGTAGAAGATAAAAAATGTGATACCTTGGTCAATGCAATCAACAGAAAGCGTGAACGCAATCATACTATGAAGTATACGCTCGAAGTTGACGGTAACATTTTTAGGGTTTGTAAAAAACATTTTATTTGTTGTTTTGACGAAACTGAGAGCTTCGTCAAATCAGTCATTCAAAAAAAACTTGGATGTCCTTCAATATCTTTTAAAGATAAGAGAGGAAAACATACTCCTGCTAATAAGTACAGTGCAGATGTGGAAGAAGAAATAAGAAGCCATATTTCAAGGTTTCCTGCCTACGAAAGCCACTACAGCCGAAGGGATACCTGCAAAAAATACTTACCATCTAGCCTTAATTTAACACATATGCACCGCTTGTATAAATCAGAACACTCTAACCCAGTAAGTTTGTCAAAATACTCCCAAATTTTTGGAACGATGGGCCTAAAATTCAAAACACCAAAAGTAGACACATGTTCTACTTGTGATGCTTTTATTTCGAAAATAAAGGTGGCCGAATCCGAGGACGAAAAGACTGCTCTGATTGAAAGTAAAACAAATCATTTGGTTAAGGCTGAAAAGGCATACGAAGCTAAGCGGAATGATAAAAAAGAAGCCACACAATCCAAAAATGTTAAAACTTTTGCCTTTGATCTGCAGCAATGTTTGCCAACCCCATTTTTAAGAAACTCCATAAGCTTCTATAAGAGACAACTCTGGACTTTTAATTTAACTGTCCATGATCTAGAGACTAATAAGGCAAAATGTTTTATGTGGCATGAAGCTATGGCCCGTCGTGGGGGTAACGAAATTGCATCATGTATCTATAAGCTTTTAAAGGTTTTACCGGATGAAACTAAAAAAGTCACTTTTTACAGCGATTCGTGTGCTGGACAAAACAAAAACTCTTTTGTAGCTGCAATGTTCATTTTATTTTTAAAAAACTGTGTAAATATTGATACTATAGACCACAAATTCCTTGAACCAGGACACACGCACATGGAATGCGATAGTGACCACGCACTAATTGAACGTATGAAAAAAAAAACGAATGTCCAAATTGAAACGCCGAGGGATTGGTATCAATTCGTAAACAGCGTTGGAAACAAGATGGAAGTGGTAGAAATGAAGTGTGACGATTTTTATGACTTTGGAAAATTTTCAAAATCTAAATTTTCATGGAAACGAGTTGATGAAGATGGCAACAAATTCACTTGGAATTCAGTTCGGTGGCTTCGCTATTCCAAAAAATGGAATCAAATAACGTACAAAAATTCTCTGGACGAAGATGAGAACTTCAAAATTTTAAAAGTCGGAAAGAGAGGAGCTTCTCCCAACCTCAACGATATTTCAATCGTGACAGATGTTCCAAGTATTTCTAAAGAAAAGAAAAAAGATCTCATGGACTTGAAACAGTTCATCAGTCCAGAGTTTCATTCTTTTTATGAAAACCTGTCATGTAATGTGGACGAGCGAAATACACATCCTGATTTAACAGACCCTGAAAACTCAGAAGATTCTTAAATGGCAATACTTGTATTAAAAAATAACATTTTAATAATGCTTACGCATGTATAGCATTAATAAAGTTTCCTTAAAAAATTTTAAAATTTTCTCTTGTTTCTTTTTTTCACTTCCGCTTCCTGATTTAAAGGTAAGAAAAAATATCTTAAATCAACATAAAAAATCTTGTCTTTCAATCACACACAGGGAAGAACGACCTAAGTCGAAAAAAGAAATTTTAATCGTATTTTCCAAATATGCCATAACAGCCTTACTTGAATTAAGCTTTAGTTTTTAATAAGTTTAATATGCCATAAGAGCTTTACTTTAGTTAAGCTTTTTATTTTGATGAATGTCAATAAACCATATCGACTTAAGTGTTTATTTCTTAAATTACTCCTAAATTATAAGGTATACATTTATAAACTTTGAACATATTGCCCAGGTGTATTTTTTCTTTATTTTAGCATTTAAAAAATGTTAAGTTTAGCAAGTACTTATTCCTATTTAGGAATTGAAACTTAAAACTGCTCTCCTGAAAAGTTGTAAAAATCGACTTAAGCGGTTATGGCTTGTGGCCACAGATATATGTATATCCCTCCATGGGTCTTGTCGATTGGTGGTCTATATATACTGTCCTTCTCGCAGAAACACCTCCCTCTACCCTCCCCTTCAGGAAATGAATTCTTCTGTTATGATAAAGGCGCAGAAATAAGTCTTTATTTTTCCAAACACAAAAATGCATCACATAAGTCAGAGCAAAGTGTAATCCGTAATCTCCGAAAAAAAAATGAACAACCGGACAGCGGACAACGGACAGCGGATATGCCATGGAAGAATTTCCGAAAAAAAATCATTCCCGACTCGTGAGCGCCAATGTATGATAAACTGTTGAAAAAATATGATTGCCAAGTGAGTTTAGTTTTAACATTCAACCGAGTTCCGATCTTGCACAAAAGTAAGCGGAAGGTGTGACTTTCAAAAATATATATTAAATTCTATCAGTTAAGTTCCTGGTCGCCGGAAGTTTTATTTTACTCATAATTTGAAATGATTGCATGTCTTCTATCTTTCCTTTAATAAAATACTTGAGTAAGGTTAGGTTGAAGTTGCATTCCTATCAATAATTTAAAACTGACTTAGTGTCCGCATAATTCCTCCAAATTCAACGGCCAATATGGTAGAAAAGCGGAAACCCCTCAACTTTCTGAATTAGTAAAAAGGATAAGACGGTATGCGTGATATAAGCCCATCTTTCATTCTCACAACTGTTGAATAGCCTTCCAAGGATAATAATTGCTCGACTAATATTATATCCTGGTCTTGGCTTGCCTATTTGTTAGCTTTAAGGTAAGATTTGACATTTAAGTTGATAGACAATAAAAACACAGTTGGCAACATTATTTGTTTTTTGATATTCTTGCAACTCCAGCAATTAACAGACGAGTTTCTTATCCGCCTCCACGTACCCAGTTATGGTTCGCTGTGCCCTGATTTCTTCCAACCCATTGCCGCCCGATATATTGATTTTGAAGATTCCGTGCAGATTTTATTTGGAGAAGGATACTCCTTCCACTATATACCCCCCCCCTTAGCCCCCACTTTGTATCCTAAAGTGTAATTTATTATTTGCACAAGTTATGTTAGCTGACAAAAGTGTTATCCTTCTGGGGCAGTGGATATCTCTTTTGCTCTCGAGTTCTCTTATCCTTATCCTTGACGAGGGCGACCGATTCCTCGAACCCTCCGAGTATCTACGAGTGTATATATAGAAAAAGGATACATACGAAAAAAAAATGATTAATTACAATTGTACGGAATAAATGATCTAAGTCTAGTGTATTGGAATAAAGGATGAGAGTGTGCCGATTCATACAAATGAAAGATTTCGGGTGGCGACAATGACTACGAACACGGCGAGCACGAGGACGATGACGATGAGGACTACGATGCCTAATGAGGATTAATGAATCGGAAATAATGGCACAGAGAATCCGGCCATTCAAGCCATCAGATACAGTCGAATATTTTATATTACTTTTGGCTTGGAAACGGAAGGCGTTGAAGGAACCATTTTTGCTTCATTCGTTTCTGGAGATCCTGGATTCTGGATTCTGTTCTCTGGCACCATTCGCCATAGCCCATAGAACATAAACCAGAGAGCTGGAAATGATTTTTCATAAATTATCCTTTTGAAAATACATATACAAATACATATTTCTGTTCTTCTTCTGCTTGGGCTTTTATTTGGCAAGCATAAGAGTAAGACGCAAAATGAGTCCCTAAGTATTTTTGGTGAAGGTACATGGAATGTGGGCATAGTTGCATGTTTTTTGTTTAGTTTTTTTTTGGTCTGAAGACTGAAGGCTTCATTTTTGGTAATTCAATCAGTAGCTCAGGGTCCTTAAAAGGAGACTACATTATTTGATTAAATAGGATGACTGATCGACTTCCTTTTGTATGAGAATGGAGTTATTTAATTCGTTTTTTTTTTAGAGAGAGACAGGCCTAATGACCAAATGCAATGGAAATGACAACGATTTGTTAAACATTTCTGTCATCAATTAAATTCAACGCTTTTGTTTTTGTCAATTTAGTTTTTTGACATTTGACATTATGTGACAATGACATTTTGCTTGATGATGATTATTTTTGCAGAAATTATATTTACAAGTGGTATAACTCAGGGCAATAACAATGAATGTTATTTATCTATAAGATAAGATAAATGATGACAATGCAACACCCAGTTGGATAATGTTCATTTGAAATATTGCCGACATCTTGAATGTGTAGTTCCATAGATAACTCAATTTCGAAGTAAAAATATGAACGAGAAAATAAGCTTAGTTAAGTTCAACTTTGTTTAAAGCTAAATTTTGTTATTTTTGGATTTAAAACATTCACAAAAATCAGTTTTGTATTTCTTGCGTTGGGCGCCATTTAAGAAATTTTTATTTTTATTGATACAGGGTTACAAGATAAAAATATTGGGAATAGAAATTCGATTACAATCTGATTTGATTTTGCAATTTCTGATTAATATGCAAAATTGACTTTCAATCTTTAAAAAATCAAAAAAACAATTTATTCACAATTTGTTTTCTTTTGTTATTTGATGTTTATATTCTAATGACATCTTCTTCAAGAAATGTAGTGAGTGAGTACACCTCCTCTTGTCATCAGTCAAACATCTTAAACTATTGAGACAAATATTTACCTCATTTCTTGTGTACCTATCCCATAAATAGCTAAATCCTCTGTTCTTAAAAACATTTTATATTCCTTTTTTTTATAAAGAACCAACCAAACCCACATCGACATCAAACTTAGCTTCTTTTCGTAAAAGAAGGAAACCAAAAAAATAAACCTCACATAACCATAAATTCAGCTTAATGTTCTACAAAAAGAACTAAACAAATCGTAAGTTGGAAAATAAAAGTAAAAAAAGGTTTCGGATCCACAGGAAGTTACAAATACGAATAACAGCTTGCCTTCACAATTTGAAAATTTCCATTGAATGTGGTGGCGAAGGTAGGGGCGTGAGGGAGAGGGCGTTGGGGATTTAAGTTGAAATAGAATCCACCACAAACAGGTTTATAATTCGTGGATTCTTGAACTCCTTCCCCATCCGTCCCACATGCCTCCTGCCTTTGCATCGAGATCTATGGCCCGAAATTGTTTTAAAATTGGTACAAATTTATTGCATGGTATAGGTAACGACTTTAGGCGCTTGTTGCAAGGATGAACGACTTAAGAGGAGAGTTTTTCCATGTTCTGTTTTTTTCAACTCTATATATCCGTATACCTATGTATAAATGGTCGTATGTTTAAAAACTGGCATTAAGTATAAAAAAAAACATTTTGAAGTTAATTATGAGAATATTACTAAATTTTGACAGTTGGTAGCTGCCATATTGGTTGAAGCTGTAAATGTCAATTTTGCTGTCATCTCATTACAGATGTTGATGTTTTTTTTATCAAAATAGTTGCTCTGTTTACGTTTCTGAAAACGCCAAACTTAATTCGGTCGGCATTATCGTTCTTTCGAAAGGACTATTGGCATTGTGATGGGTACATTTAATTATACTGGTTAAGTGAGTGGTCAACCAATCGGTACGTTGAAAAAATACAAGATCAATCAAAAACAGGGACGAAGCCAAATTTCGACGCTTCACTCACAAAATACTTAATATTTCCAATTTTATTTAATTCCCTTTCAAAGTTTACCTGACGTTTTTCATTTCTCTAAAATTATGCGTACCTACACTTTTCTTAAAAAAAAAAAATATTCCCCCTCACTCCATGTTGTAAGTGTTTTTACTTTAAAGGTTCCCAACTTAACTCGAAACTATCACTGTGCTTGACAGCAACTTAAAAACAAAAAATATTTATAGTCCTCAAAGGACAAAGGAAAGAGCGACAAACTCTACTCGTGCTTCTATAGGTATACTACCATAGTTCCTCGGCTTTACGTTCTGGAGCAACTCACTCAACGCTACGCATAGTTGAAAGTACTTTCGGGAATATTTTGAAAATGGTCCTTATAAACGTTCGGATAGTTATTTTTGAAACACAACTTTGCGCACGTCCTTATTCTTATTTTATTTCTTGTTTTTTTCCAACTTTTCCTTATTTACGATGTCATCACTCTCAATAAATGAAAAATAACTTTTACTAAGCTTTATACATCTGTGTGTGAGATGAAACATTTTATTTTCGATTTTGTCTCCAGAACTACAACAACTAAAACGAGAAGGAGAAACAATGAGGACGATAAGGACCACGACAAAAAAGTCCTTTTGCCATACAAAGGTGGGTAAGTCGTTATGTGCAACTTTGACAAGGGAGGGCTAAAAATATAATAATTCAGGTGAAATGACATAATTTATGCACTTGACTAGTTGAGGAGAAAACATTTTCCAAAAAATTCCAAAACATGCGTTTTTGAAACTTTTGAAGGGCTATGCTGTGCAAAGTATTTAAGTTTATGCGAGATTGATATAAAGTTGGAAGGCATGGAACTGAATCTGAAGGGGAAAAGTGTTCTCTATTTTGACTTAATGAGAGAATGTATACATATATTAAACATGCTGAACATAAATGAAGTTCCCTTCTTTCTGTTTCGGACTGAAGTACTACTTAAAACTTTTAATATTATGCCATAGTTGATGACATACACATTTGAGTGTGTGATTTGTAACTTGAGATACTCACTTGATGTTTTGAAATGGGCTAAATTCAACCTATGTTGTGCCACTGTTGAAAAAAATTGTAGATAAGTTCGCAATCTAGAAATAAACAACCTTTTTAAAGTTATGAATTCATGAAGAGTTTTGTGATGGCATATGAGATGTTCTTGGGTTCTATTGCCATAACCTTCACCTGCAGTTTTATTTCAGATTTTACTGAAGATTTTGAAATTTTTTACTAGGATAGTGACAATTAATTGGCTGGCAGTTTGATGTTTTTGAAAAGCACTCCATTCGTCTTCCGGGTAAGGAGTTTTGAACCTTTTGTTTCTCCAAACCGAAGAAACAACGATGTCTTTGGGTAATTCTTCGCAAAATCTCCAACAAACTGTCAACACCACGAGGTAGATGAACTCCCTAACTGCTTCGAAGTTGTTGTTATTAACAATGACGTTTTGTCCAAATTTTTTGACTGTTTCCTGAGTGATGCGAATGCTCCGTGCTCTAAACATCTCCACTGTTCTTAAAAAGTTCCACTGGAAGTTCTTCAGAAGTGATGCCCTTGTTGTTCTTTATTCGTCACTGGCTGGAGGGACTTTTTTTTGCAGTTGCATGCTCCTCTTCATGCGCTTCCAACTCTTACTTTGGTTCGACTTGATTTGCCTAAAGAACATTCGAATGATATTAAAATCACTGGCTGGCTGAGGGAGCTCTCTTCCTTCTTTGCAGGATCTTGTTTTCCTCCTTACCTCTGGGTTGATACTCTCTTTATAGGCTCTATAGATCTCAGAAGTCGACTTTTGCCCCTAAAAAAGTGAAAGTTCACAAGATGCTGGTACGTGGTCCATTTAATTCATCCTTAGGTTGTTTCTAAAGATCGCCAGATTGCCTAATATATCCTACTACTTCTTATTACCATGATATAAGATTCAAAGTCAGGGCAGACAAATGTTCTTCGTTTCGTCATGGAAAGTTGGAATTTTGTTTCCCTAAAATTACTGGACGTAAGAAAACGAAAGTGTTTCAACTGTCAAATGACAATTTTTAAGATTTATTTCTGTACATATCTGACTATGAGTGTAGAGAATCTCCTCCTCCTTTTGTCCTCGGCAAGTGTTCATTTTTTCAATGTAAACAAATTCGCTGAACACCTAGGCGTATACGTAATTTTTTCTTTTCTTGAATCGTGAGTGTGTAAATTCAATTGGATGGCGTTTTTTTCAACTTTCATAAAAAAGTCTATTATAGTTTCAATAAAAATATTTCATTTTGATTTTATAGACGAATGATCGCTGCCATTTTTGTACTTGTGGCATATTTTGATTTATTTTCTGCAAGAGATGCCAATTACATTTAATTTTAATTACTCTTCAACTTAAGGTTGGGTATATACAAAAATAACATTCAACAATATTCTCAGAAAAGAACAGAAACGGCAGTTTAAAGTTTTAAATTACTTGACAAATTTACACTGTCATGCAGCAATCATTCAACTGCATTCATCTGCCACTTGCCATTATATGTGACTTTAAATCTTGAATTAAATTGCATGCGTATTGTTCACGTTCATCCGCTTTATAATAACGACAGACTCTATGGTTACCATACGAATAAACGTACATATTTATTTTTATTGCACATATTCAGAGTAGACACTGATTAATTTTAAACCAACCGTATTGGCATTGTACGTATTTTTACTTTGACCCTTATGTTCATCGAGTTTTCATATAGCCGCAAAAAGTTGTAAAAGTTTATCATTTTGGTTAAAAAGTGACATTGATGTCAAGCGTGATGTCTGCAATGGTCTGATGGCCGGATTGTTGGCATGGGTAGTACGAGTACGAGTACGAGTATATGCAGCGAGTTGATTAAATTTATTTCACATTGTAACCACATAGAATGACACGGTAAGCGTAAAGCACGTTCGAGTGTACGAATAAAGCGCATTTAAACCACAATTTTTGACAGTGCTTTTTAACCAATTTTCTGCCACACAATATTGAGCGAGCTTAACATAATATAATAATGGTTGTTTTTAAATAGTTTCCTGTTAGAGATTTACATACAAGGGTACAAAAGTTAATGTTTATTACTTTAAAGAATTTTACCTTAAACAGAGTTGTGTTCTTAAGGAGCACTTCCCTTTTTGGTGTTTGAAATGTACATACCTCCTTCGCCCTTCAAATCCTTCCTTAATTTTTCTTAGGGCACTACTTACACTAAGTTACATTATTTCGACTCTAAAATAGATTCCAATCGTCATCCTTATAATCTTCTTTAAAACATATTTTTAGTTGTGTAAATTTTTCTGACACGATAATGAAAATTGACATTAGACTGCTTATCGGATCTGTGACAAAACAATTTAATGGCTTGTCAAAAACACACATATCCTATACTCATACACTTATATGTACCTAAACAGCTCAGCTAACAAGTCATCGTTTCCATTTAAGGTTGCCCGCAAGGCAAGCAAGGAAAACACATCATTTGATATGACACATTATCCTGTGCCTGTGCGTTTTTGCTTTCAGCATACCTATTACATTTTCATATACATACTATCCATTTGTTTTCATTTTTTATTTTTTTAAGCCATATATATATATGTATGTACATAAATATTTAGAGGAGTAATGTTGTATTTTTTGAATGTTTTTTTTTTATGTAAGTCAATTTTCTGGAGTACTAGCTGACCTGACTGACGTTGTTCGGCTATACACAATTCTTGAAACAAAATCAAAAATATAAAAGGCTTTAAGAAAAATCTTTAAAATAAGTACGTATACGCCTAAGTGTAGAGCTGTATATTTGTTTACATTTTAATTGAAGTATTTTTAGTATAAATAAATACCTTTCAAGATTTAAACGTAGGTATGTTGCATTTCCAGCATCTCTTGTTCTAATCTCTTGAGCCTATAGATTTTGCAGTAGATATCAATTGTAATTCAACATTTTTAGCTTTACTTTTTGCTTAAAGTAAGTCCTAACGTAAAATCCATACAAGGTTCGCTTCTATTTGCAACAATAACTCCCAGACTATGTTGTCTTTTTGGCTCCATGGTTTGTATTCATATGGTTCTTTTAAAAGCAGATTAATGTCATACCTTCCCACTATGACACTTTATTGATCTAGCTCTTATCTATTGCTTGAAAAAAAAAAAAAACTTCCTGCATGTTAGTTCTTTATTTTTGTTTTATTTTCAAATAAAAGACCCGAGAGTGTCCATATTTGAAATCTTCTCTCATTGTAATCCTTGCATCCTTACTTGACAGGATTTATATTGGATTTAGATTGTCTAGATAATAATATGTCAAGAAGATAATAAACCACACGAAAGGTAGGTAAAGTTGTTCACTCTTTAAAAACGAAACAAAAAATGGACTTTCTACGAGTATATGTGTTTGTGTATGCACACAAATACAACACAGAAAAAAAACTGCCTTTATACTTTCGATAGATTTTCAGAGGCAACCAAAAAAGGAATACAATGAAGAAGGGTTTTCTATTTCCTCTCCAGAATTCTTAAGCACAGGTGATTTACATTTAAA
Source organism: Scaeva pyrastri (assembly GCA_905146935.1). Taxonomy (NCBI): domain Eukaryota; kingdom Metazoa; phylum Arthropoda; class Insecta; order Diptera; family Syrphidae; genus Scaeva; species Scaeva pyrastri. The sequence goes on along the minus strand of LR989929.1, from coordinate 4,347,989 downwards.
GTGTCCTTGACCGACACATTTTTTAAGTATCATATCCACATGGGACTTTCGACAAATAAAAGTTGTTGCTATTTTTTTTATCAACTAAATGAATTGTTTTTACCAACAACTTGTAACATTTTGACAATATTTTCTCTTGGGTAATCTCTGACATTTATTTATTTGTTGTTTTTATGTTTTATTTGACTTTGTGATTCTTTTTGGTAGACTAAAAGAACAAGAGAAGAACGAAGGTAACTATAGTAGTAAGTTTCGTTAACATTGCACTCAGCTTAAAAAAAAAATTTAACAGAATATGAAATACGAGTTCTTGAATTGCGAATGGTCGTAAATTTCGACATTTTATTTATAGAGTGCTACAAATTGCAATACGTTAAAAGGTAATTTCAAGTGAGGGGTTAAATTTAAACATACGTTTTATTTTCTATGTGTCTAAAAACACTCTTTTATGTGAACTGTCAAATATAATAATCAGTGCATACATACAATATAATATAATAACATACATCCTGTTGATTTCTATGCATAAACTACCAAGTTTATCTTTCGTGTAAACTCCTCCTTAAAGTAGAAATAGCCTTACTTAACTAAAATGACAATTCGCAGCTGCTAGAAAACATTCATATAATCGATGTGTCAAAACTTCTGCTGAGTATATATGATATAGAATTTATAAAAGACGTTTAAACCTTTAATTCGCAGTGTGAACGCACCCTCTAGCCTTCAACCGATCAGTAAATTTCAAAATAGAATAGAAATTGGTTCCTAATACTCATCAATCTATAGTTGACAGTAATATCCTTAAAAAATATCTTTCTAAATGGAAAATATAAACCAGTTGCGTTGGAAGCCAAAACTTCTACGATGCATTGGACGTCTTTTGCAGATAAGTGGAGTGGTATTTCTAAATTTTACGTATCCTGAAATACACCTCATTGTTAAAGATGATTTCTGGACAAAGATTAAAGTCTGGAACCTAACTGCTCCATATAAAAAAGTCTGAAAACAAGTTGTTGTCTATGAACATCGGAGTCGGTTGAACCTTATAAGTCTCTAAGTCTTCTACCAAAGGCCTTGGATTCTTTTCAGCACTACTGTACCCAAACCAGGATGATGTTTTCGGCACACCTTGACTTAGAACTTCGCTGGAATAGAACACTCAAAATTGAACACTATGGCCTACCCGTCTATTACTCATACGAACAAATTCAAGAAACAAAACCGCCTCAAGGAAACAAAATGATATCGAGACGCACAACGCGACATGGGCGGGTCGTGACTTATTTAAAATGAAAACCGAAAGTCGAAAAATTAGGAACCATTATCTACCAACTGCTACGGATATACGTGCCTCTGGTGCCTCATATATAATCCCGAAATCCCATTGAATCAGGAATTAGTTTCTATATCCTTCTGTTCTTAATTTCCCTTTTCGTTTATTTTATACATCGGCATCAGCATCAGTATCGATCTGTAAATGAAGGATAGACATGACATTATTCAAGAATACAATGTTCTTCCAGAGTTTCGTCCTTTCTTGTGTAAAAGACAATACAAGTTGGAGCAGGTAAGGTGGCAGGGTGGGTAGGTTGTTTAGGGTGACAGAGTGATAACGTGGGAAGGTGGCAGGTGTGATGGTCGATGGCATCTGATGGAAAGGTGATTACTTTAGAAAGTCAGAATAGGACACTTTTTGCCCTATTGATATCCTCCCTCTCTCTCTCTCTCTCTCTCTCTCTCGGTTTATTTGCCTTTGGGTCATCAACAGTAGAATGCTTATATATTGTATGTTAAGAAAACAACAACAACAAAAAAAACAAAAAGAAAAGAAATTAATCAAATAATGGTGTCGATGGTGTCCTGTCTTGTCCTTCTGGGAATCAATCAACTCGAATCAGTGTCAAAGTTTATCCCGTTTGTGTCTTGAGTAATGGGAAACTTTTTCTTCATTTGATATTTATCGTTTCTGTTTCATCAGTATCATCATACATACACAAGATTGCTAGTTATGTATGTATATATGTATGAGTGTTCTTTCTTTGTATTTCTTGGTTTTTTTTTTTGCTTTTTTAATTAAATTGAAAGGAATAGAATTATTCAATTAGTAAAAGAATTATTATTCTAATTTCATTAGAATGATTATTAAAAAAAAAAATGTTTCTTCTTAAATGTCTTCTCCAAGCACTTCTTGAGTTTGAACATAAATTTTTATATATTTGTTATCACTTATTGCCTTTCCATCTTTAAATTTAATCTAAATAATGGGTAATACTTCAGATTAATTTTTGACGTCCTTTGAAGTATCCGGACACTTTGGATAATCGAATTAACCAAATCGATATATCGACCAAATGTGAACTTCAAATTAAATGTTGACAGTTTATCTCAATGGATTTGACAGTTGAAAGTCCTTAGGTTGCTAACTGTCAAAAACATTTGATCGGAAATCAATTTGTTTTATTTTTAGGCTACTTAATTATTTTTCGAGTGACATAATGGAACGAATTATTTTAAAAATTCATAAACTGTCAAGTTCCATCCATACGACTTCGATGGATTTGAAATTGTCAAAAAAACTCTAGTTTTCACTCTAAAAAATCATTTTCTTTTAATTCGTTGTTCTTGCTCCAAAAAAGATCAATGTTAGAGTTAAAAGGTAAAATTTGAAAAGCAAGGAGGTATATTCTTCGAATACTCGAAACCGATAAGAGACGGGACTTAGTTATTCGAAACTGAAACCGAGAACAAGATTTGCATAATACGTGTGTATCGGGAAGATATGGGCGTTTTTTAATTTTGAAAAGTCTATTCTATAGTTGACAAAGATATGTTTGATTAAAATCTCAATTTTGAAATGCAATCAATACTTTCCCTATAAAGAATTTAAGACTGAAGAGAACACAAACTTAAATCTTCTAATATTATTTCCATTTTCCTTCATTGCATAATCTGGATATTATGGCGTATTGGAAATGGAAAACAACGATATGATTGTCTTTTTAAGTACGTTTTTTGAAAATATTTTTTTCCCGGTGCCAAAAGGCAAAAGAAAAGTACCAACATATTCGTCGTTGGTTTTTCTTTTTTTTTTTGGTATTTGCTGCGTCAGGAAATATTTTCTACCAACACGAATATTGAAGCCAAATTCTCAAATTGACACCGATGACAGTCAAGATTGGAACTGACATTATGACCAACAAAAAAAAAAATAAGAAGAAAGCCAAAAAGTCTGCTGTCGAAAGGACATGACTATCGTGTCGTGAGGAGAATCGAGCTATTCTTATCATAAAAATGGAGGAATGGACCCAGAAAAAGCATTGCGGAATGTGGGAAATATGCCAAGGAAGAGCGAATACACACGGACAATGTGTATCAAGGATATATTAGGTATGTAGTTTGAGTGTGTCCAGAATTCCAAATGAATTCGAAATTGTATCGTACGTCCAATCCAAATGGTCGTCATGTACCTACACATTTGTACGTGTCAAGGACATGAAGGCATTTTATATGCATACATATGTAGGTATGTATGTATGTATAAATCAATTAAAAGTTAAAATGATTCATGCGGATATGTATTTGCATTCTAATTTGAAATTACTGTACTATATACGGCTACTACTTACAGTAAAGGACTTCCATAGCAATTCATTATGTTTAAATAAAAGGAGGTAAAGTCCTTGAACAATTGTATTTCTATTATTCTAATGATTCGTTTAAATTTGACTGACATATGGTATACGAAAATGACATTAAAATTAATGAGGTACAAGATATACAAAATATATTGGTCCTTTTCGAATTATCGGCTGACAGATCTATTATTTGATTTAGCAAAAGGTAGCCATCCCAAAATTTGATTGGAAAATAGGACGTGTTGATTTAATTGTCATTGGACGTGTTTGGGTATATTATATTTGCGTCAAATTCCATTACGTTAAATTATTGACAATTAGAATCATATGAGTGAAGATGTGAACTGTCTTATGTATGAGAAAAACAAAGGCCTAACAATTCCTGATTCTATTTTGTACATTTGCCAATAAAAATATAAATATTTGTGTCAGTTAAATTCGATCATTCTGCCACGCCAGCAATTCTTGTGTTTTAGTTTTGCAAAAGAGGCTCAATAGTTTTAGAATTCATATTTGGAGCATTATGATTATTATGAACAAATGAATAAAAGTCAGTTATAACCTTTCAACTACCAGGACGACTTTTCTTTTAACTTTGCATCTAAGAAACTTTTCACTTTTGAAGAGTTCGTTCTATTTATAAATTGACTTCTATTAACTGATTCTTATGTTTATATATTTTCTTCATTCTGAATATTCCAACATTTAAATTTCAACTGGAATTAAAAATTGTTTCGAATAACACGAAGAGGTTAAACATTTATACATTGTCCTTGGAATCAAATATATCTCATTTTTTAAAGATGTTGTCTGCATTTTTTACATACTCGTACATAAACATGGTTCCCTTTCAATTTAATGAAGTGCATGTTTTGTTTCAAAATACAATTTAAGTTTTTGTATCCACAAAAATGTCATGTCCAAGAGGAAAATCGATATCAAAGTAACTGACTATACACAACTTCAAAACAAAACAAAAAAAACAGAAACTTAATAATCTTAAAAACTTTGTGGTTGTTACAGCTATCAACAGCAACTCTGTCTCACTACACAAGTTTAGAACACATCTTCTATAAAATAATAAAGTTCACATGTGTTGGCCATTATATACTGGGTACTTCAGCTCTTAAGGATAATAGAGTTCCACAGGATAGAGTGCAGATGGATTTACACTCAAGTTTATTAAATATTAAACTCAGCTTAATACGTTGAACAATATGTTTTTGATGGTGCAATGGTTGCGAATGAAAACAACACAAAAAATGTTGATGTTTTTTATAATAAATGAACTTCTAGTCAATAAAATGTTATATTGAACATGAAAAATAGCAACGAAGTCAGGAAAAATAATGTACTAGTAGAACAAAGGGGAAATGTAGTTAAATTACAATTACATAATAAAAAAACTTACTTTTAACCTATATTTTTTTTACTTGGAAATGTCAGAAATTTTTCATGAAGAATAAAGAATTATTTCAAAACAAAAAAAATGTCTAGACTCAAGCACTTGCCATCATAAAGATTCCACTTGCAACGGCCTCATTTTTATACCCTTTCCCATCACTTGTAATATTATTATTTTGTGGTAAGATGAGGATTTTCAAAGGACCCAAGCATACAGGACTGTTGGGCTCTAGTTTTATAATTACTTTCTTAATGAAAAATCTAGAATCGTCATAAGATCAGAAAATCTTTTCGTTCAAAATCTAAACGAAACATAAACCGTACGTTAAAGTATTGTTGAATTTTTAGTTTTAAGATACTCTACTTTGACACTTTGTTAGATGGCACCTAGTTTGACAACTTAAGTACTAAGTACTAAGTACCTGTCGGTGTATATTTGAATTAAGACTTAATTTGCATTTAAGGTTTGACTTTATCTAAAAATTGGGTACCAAATCCAGCACAGTTATAAAATGTTAATTATATCAATTTTATTTTGATTAGTCAAACGTCAAAGAAAATAGAGGAATTGGAAATAAACACATGAAAACACAAAATTGTCCGTAAAATTATAAAACTTTAAAATTTAATGTGTTAGTTTTTTTTCACACAAATAATTTACCTTACAAAAGTCTCATGTGAACACTGCTTTAGGTTTTAAAAGATAAACTCTATTACCTCAGTTCATTTGCAAGCGAGTTCACATCAATGAATTTCTGTGAATTCATTATTTTGACAGCTGCTATTGCAATTGCAGCTATCACTTGTAGCTTATTCTCCATTGAGTTGAGTTCTTATTGACGTGGTGTTAAAAAAATGGGAATACCTCTTTAAAATGAAATTTAATGAATTAAGTTTCGGAACCTTTGAGACTTTTATATAAGGTACCCTAAACATCAAGCTATTAAGAAAATTCTTTTCTTTCGTTATGAAATATCTACTTACAAATTATTAGTTTTTTTTTTGCTAAACCATCCTGACGCCTGACACATGGAAAGATTAAATCCAGCAAAGGCTAACAAAAAGAACGTGATGACAAAAAAAGAAAAAAAGAAAATATGAAACTAAATGTAATAAATCCGCTTGTAGAGAATACTTACTCCTTCTGTTCTGTTATGAAATCCAGTCACAGTTTTTCGTTGGATATGCTCCACTTACAGTTTTAATTAACATCAAAAGAGTGAGAAGAGAACTAATTAAAAAAATTAATTAAAATTTTATATTTTATATAATGTTTTGTAATTTGATACAACGAATGGCACAAATTTTTATACTTTTAGGGCACATTTATAAAAGTTAAAATAGAAAAAAGAAGTTATGTTGTATTATTACGGGATTCTTTTATTCTTTTTATTTAACTGTAGTAAAATAATTCATAGGTAAGCCAAAATTTAAATATTTTGAATAACAGTTAGTTTTAGTTTTGTTTGTTGTTTAATCTTACGGTAGTAGTGTTTTAGTGGTTTGTTGATGTTATAATTTAATAAATTTAATTATAATTTAGACATCAACAAAGACAATGTTGACAGTGACACTTGTAAAGAAAATTGCTGATCAAAATACTAAATGCCATTTTTAACTTCCCTGAATAGTCACACAATATAATACGGAATCGTCAAAAAAAAAGACGAATATGTTGTGGTTCAATCTTGAGTCAGAATATCTCTTAAAATTTTAATAAAGTAAATGCTACTTTACAAAGAACAAAGTTTTTGCAATTTGACAGCTGACATCCAAATGCAAAAGTATTGATTTGATGAAAAACACTTTTAAACTTTTGTCCATCCATTTCGACATTTGTCCGAATTTTTCACAATTCTGTACATTTGTTGGTTTTGAGTTTTGGATTGTTTCTTAGTCTGAGGTTTGAAGTTTGATAAATGTCTGAATTTGACATGATTAAAACGCACCAAAATTACATACATATTTACATATATTTAAAATAACAAATTACATATCAATTACAAAAAAATATTCGATTGAAACTCTCATTTTTTAAACTAAAAATCTCTGATATTTTCCGCTTGTGAAAAAAGTGAGCAAAATATTTCACTATGAAAATCGATCTAAATTCCTATTAAATAATTTATCTGTGCAGTTAATTTTAAATGATAATTCATTCCTACCCCCAACAAAGATATTTCTACATTTTCAATCAAAAGCTAGAAATTCACCAATTTTTTAAAACCACTTTTTTATGCTGCCTGTTGTTTAAATGAATTGAGAATATGGAAATACATACGGGTACAAAACACAAACTGTGTTTCCTGATAAGCATTGGAATTTTAATTTAATGAAATTATATTTTTTTTTATTTTTATTTTTTCCATCAACGGCAACAGAAGCACTGTTTTGCTAAAAAAAAAAACAAAATAAACTAAAATAATGATGCATGAGTGCAGATGTTTTTATGTATAGAGGTGGTGTTTTTAGACGTCCGTCAGTTCAGTTTCAGAACATGTCACCGAAAATGTTTCATCGTTGGCTTTTGCTATACCAACCCCACCATTGCCTGTCAGCCTCCGTTCTAGACAACAACTATACCTCGCGATTGTGGATACATTTTTCCTTTTTTTTTTCATTGCTCGGAAGGATTGGCATTTTAAAATTCAGATTAGGCTTAAAAGTGGGCCAGTTATTTTCGTTTTGCCTCCGGCTCCGGAAATTCAAGTATGATTTTTCCTTTGTGCCTGTTTGGAATTTATTTTTTTTATTTTTATTATTTATGTATGTATGTATATATTTTGTTGTGAATAACTGCTAAATTTAGAGAAGTGGAATAAATTTTCAATTTGTAAAGCACATTGTTGGGAGATGCAAATCCAACTTGGTTGTTAGACTTTTTGACGCTCTGTTAGGCTTTTGTTGAATCAAGTATTCGAGTACATACATAGGATACACATTCCAACGAAACGTCATTTGAAATCAGTGATATTTAATATTTAAATATTCTGCGGAAAAAATGTATACAATTTTGTGAAGTTTTTAATTTGAATTCTAAATTATCTTTCTATGCAACTGCATGAATTCCAGAAACAACGTTTTTAGTAAAATTTGTTTTTAAACTGAAGTACATACAACAAATGTATATTTTAAAGCTGAAATCTTTATCAGAATTTTAATTTAGTAAGAAACAAACAATAGGTGATATTTTGACTCAACTACTCTTTACAGAGCGTTTTTAATTTTAAATTCAAGTCTCTTATGTCATTAAACCTACCCCGACCCGCTCTTTCACTAGGAATTCAATCTGCAACAGGCAGTAAAAATCTGAAAATCGACGTTATGACACATCATTAAAATTTGGTTTCATTTGGCTTAGTGTAGACTTGCCACAATGCCAATTTAAATGTCATAATCATCAAGCATACAGCATCGGTATGTCAGGGAAGTCATTTTAAGCTCTTTGAAACTTTTTTAATAGGCATCCTGATGTAGCAAAAATGACAAGCTAAAAAAAGACATATGTACATATGTATGTATGAATAAGACTTGAACTAAAAAATTAACATCCTTTACGTAGATTGTAAAAGTTCAATATTCCTTTAATTCACTTCACATCCTGTTATTTTATGCTAAAGCAAAAATGCATGATGGTCTTTCAAAACGGTATCAGCTAACAAATTAAGTAAGTCAGCAAACACACAGAAGAGACCAGAAGAAAGGAAAGTCAAAAAAAAAATTGAAAAATATGAAAACCTTAGATATCCTTGTAACATGCATAGACGGTTTTATGAATACCACCATCCCTAATACCCTCTTAGTATACCTATACCTATACTCCAAACTCAAGACCTTCTCCTACCTCCTCAAAGTAAATCTTCGTTTTTAGCCTTTTTTCTTATAGAACCGGATGTGAAAATCCAAATATTTGCTCGATTCAGGATGAGAAATGAACGGAAAACATCCTATACCGTTATATAGTTCTATTCGTATTAAATATATATACAAGTATGTGTGTTTGTTTTGTGTGAAGAAAGTTTTTTTGCTTTTTCAGGGCAAACGGAAGTTTGCACAATAACTTCGGTAGCGTTCTGCTTCTGGTTCTGGTGTAGGGCTACTTGCACACAAACTTATCCGAAAAGAAAAATCCTACTCATATTTAGCATGGATTCTATATTTTCACTAAAGTTGCGTCTTTATTTTAAACCGGAAACAGGATGTTTGCAAGCGATGATGATGCCGTTGTTGTTATTATTGTTGGTGGCGAGGGCTTAGTGGGATGAAAGTGATGATGGTGAGGAATAAATTCCATAAGTTCCGCACTTCTTCCTGTCGTACAAGCCAAATTCTGATGGGAATCAGACGATTTAAGCGTCCTTTTTAGGAAAAGAAATCACATGAAAATATGTTTCGGGACAAACCACCAGTGTGACAGTGTTACAATATGCATATGTATCTTGCGTCTTTCAAAATGATAGACAGCGTGAAATTTTCACACGGCACATTTTGACATTAGAAGTATTCTGATCTGGGTCAACACACAATTCGGCTTTTTGTTTTAAAAGTAATTTCCAGGAAACTTGAATGAATTTCTGTGTTGACAGGTAGATGGCTACTGTTTGTGCAAATGTTGTCACCACTGCAAAAAATTAATGGCAATGTTTATTGTTCACACAAATTTTGTTTTAAATAACAATTTGAATAAAATATGAAATACTGCAATACGAAAATATCTTCCCTTTGTTGTTTTTAATAAAAATGGAGAAAATTGCTGTATTATTTAGCCGTGTTACCTTTTAAAAATTTTGCCCAAGAAAAGTAATACACTGGACAAAGTCCTGACGTAGACTTCGAGCAGATTGACTATCAACAGAGTAAAGAAAAGTTATAATCCTGATGTCATTTAAATAATTCAAATTCTGTTTGTCCATTTTATTGGTTTTTATTTTCTAAGAAAGAAAAACAATTGAAATTGTGCTCTGCTGATTTGGGACGATTTATTTATCTTGTTTTTCTGAAACTTCTCTTCTTCTTGATCTTGATACTGTCAATAAATGCACATTCAATTTAACCGAATTATTTTTTTTTTTAACTTTTAATATGAATTTTGAATCTCTAATATCAAACAAACATGAATCTACTTTCTTAAATTCACTGGGAATATTCTTTTTTTAAACTCTTGGGATGAATAAAAATATCAAGAAGAAAAACTTTCCTCTCTAGGAAAAACTTTTGCTAACACCTGGCATCTAGTCAATAAAATGATTCGTTTTTTTTTTGAAAATTGAAAATCGAAACGAAAAATTAGAAAAACAATTTCCTGAGTTTATTATTAGTTGGAAAGTTATTTTATACCGATGTATTTTAAGCTTGTTTATTTATTCTTACTAGTTTTAAGTTGGTGCAAATTAATAATCAACGTTTTTGAAAATATATCTATATAATCAAATTTAGTACCAATGTTTACTGTCTAAGAGTAAATGATTTATATGTGTGTGGATTGTCATTATTGAAATGATCTTCTTCACCTGATGTATATTCCTCTTTTTGACGTAGCCGTTAAGCCTGAAATGTGCTCCTGACCAAAGATGTTTTGACAGAAAATTGACTCGTTACTTCGAGAACCTTACCATTATCAAAATTAAGTTTTTTTTCATATTTTTTTGACAGTGACAGATTAGTTAATAGTTTAAAGTTGTTTTCACAGCATAAGTTCGAAGCTGTCAAATTTCAATTGTGTCTGTTGTTTCAAACCTGCTCAACAGTGCTCAGTGCATTTTTAAAACTTTAAATTCAACAATGTGATAGATTATATTTTTCACGATGAAAATTATATGCACTGTTCATACAAAATTAAAACAGTAATTTATAAATTTTAACAATAACAATTTTTTATTTTATCAGTCGAAACAAGCGTTATGCGCTACGGTTAAACAATGAGTGCCGACCGACCAGAAAGTTTTCAGAGGGAAAACTAAAAATTGGCCAGTCAGCATAATTAAAATATCAGAGCGTGAGACAAAACATTGAACTTTTATTGAGGATCATATTTCGTCTGGTCTCACGCAGCTGAGGGAGTTAGGTGAAATAGGAGTTGTGGGATAGGTATAAATTTGGATTAATGTGGAAATTTGGATTATTGTGGGAAATGATAAAAACATCACTTCCCATCGTGTCAGCAATTTAAATGTGATAATTTATTAGTCAGGTGGTTTTTTCTTAACATGCACCTTAATGAGGTTTCTATGTATTTGGCACATGTTCATTTTATTTGACAAAGCCGTTTAGCTGAAACTCAATTAAAAAATCGTTTTTTATTCAATGCCTTAAGTGCACGTTATAGTTCAAATTCATCTTAGTTAGAAAACCCTTGAAAAATTAATGAGCTTCCTCTGTACATTAAAATTAATTAAGCAAATGTTAATGTTAAACAAATTGTTTCAACTTTTCTCTGAAGGAAGTAAAAAATATGTATGTGTATGTAATTGCTACACAAAACATTAAAATGAAATACATCGTTCAAGCGATTACATTTCACGTGTCATTGCCACTTCTATCATGCTTGAAGTACGACCCTTTATGCTACGTGTTTTGATTAAAAGAAGTCTCAGTCTTTCGCAAAAAATTTATCCCTAAAAAGTTTAAAATCTAATATTTTCTCGAAACAAAATCACATACCTAAATGAATACCTCTTAACTAAGGAAATACTACAAATTTCCTGTTCGAAGAAACATTATTCCCGCTATCAAAATCACAGTCACCATCAGTGTCACCGTCATCGTCACAGTCACCGTCATCGTCATAGTTACCGCACTTTTCCGCTCACAAGACTGATTATAATATTTCAGGTAAATTGTCAAAAGTACGCACTCGTTTTAAACTAATGAGCTCTGATTTTATTGACAAACTTTTTTGAATTTCATTTGAGCCTTGCTCGCGTTGCGTTCTATGAATAATACAACAGTTTGTTGTTTTTGTACTTTTTTTTTTTTCCTTATTTCATTGTCAGCAGCCAGGAGGGCGGGAATTTGAAAGTACCGTCATTATCGTCACCAAAGCTAAGAATGGAAAAACAAAGACAAATTTTAGAGCTCGCACCTCGATATATCACGTGGAGCCGTGCCATGTCAGGCCCAGGATTCTTATTTTGTCAAAGAACTCGTGCGAATAACTTTAAACTTCGTGCCGTAGTCATGCATATTAATCGCGCGAAACATAGTACACAAATACAAACATCCACAAGCACACATACATACATACATTACATACATACACAAACAAATTCCTTATAAAACCAACAAAGTACAGAAAAGTGAGGCAGATCTAGGATGTACTTGATGAAGATGTGATTGTGAAGGAATATTGGAATTGGCGGCATTTTGTTAAAGGACATTGTTAAGTTACGCAACAAATCTTGAGACCAATTTATTTTTTAACGGTGCTGTTACGAGCGAATATCCTACTCACTTAATTTGAATTTTAAATAAGAAATGAATCGAAACAGTAAATTTCAATCAACATACATATGTACATACATACGTTGCGACACACATTAACGTTTTTATGTAAATTCATAAGAAAATGCATTTTCATCAAAAACTTACATAAGTGACTTGACTTTCGAATGGAATTATACCCGCGTATCATTTTTTTAGATTTGACTTTTTACAGCTTAAAAGTGACAGCGCAATTGACATTTGAAATGGTTTTGTTTTTTTTTTACTGAATTACAATAGTGAGTTGATGGTGACGTTGTCTTTAAGAGCCAATTCGATTGTCCATTGTGATTAACAATGGGAAAATTGAACCGAAACTACCCTAGCTAGTACCATTTTGAAAATGTATTGTGCTATTCAAGTGATGCAAAATGGTTTAGACTGATAAAGTTACCTGTGCGATTGATGAATGACATTCATCTAGATGGAGAACATTTTCGTTGTGCTTTACGTTTTCATTGGAAGCAAATGGAAAATTGGGCAGGTATTGCATTTTAAAAGTGCACTCAACATTTTGACACACACTTTTTGGAGAATTTAAACTTAAATTTATATAGAATAGTATAGAAATACAGTTATGTGCAGCATTGCTTAGAAAACGCAACGTCTTATTTTTTTTTGGTAACATTAAAGGTAAACATTTGTAATTTGTATTTTTCTCTTTCACCAGAAATTAAAAAAAAAAAATAAGAAACATTTTATACATTTTTTCATTGATTGAACTTACCATAACTTTAAAAGTTGATAGCCATTTTAGTGTAGCTACATCCATTTTTAATTTTGGATTGCCAAATCAAGAAGATTTTTCATATAGAAAGGTCCGTTAAATCTACTTCTACGTCTTTGACCTGATGCTGAAAGTATCCCTTAAACGGTAAATTCTAAAACATTTCGAAGAAAAAAAGGACAGCTATAAGCTACTTAGCAAAGTTTAATGAATATTTTTACAGAATGATAGCATTGCTAACAGTTACTACTACCGGTCACCTTACTAACTGATCACCTTAAACGAAGATTTACCTTTAAATTTTCACATTGATGATGTGCTAATGAATCAAAATCAAAATATGATACAAATTTTTAAAAGTAAATATGTATACGCCTTAGTGTACCTACCCAGATTTATGAACTACGATGTTATTTTGATACCATATTTAATTTTCTAATCAATTCTTTTTTGAAAAAGAATTGATGGTTGTGTCTGTCAATAATACGCACGTCGATGAAAAGTGATTACCTTTCATCTGAGACCTCTTCCCTGTGACAGCTATACAATTTGCTTCTTTTATACCCGAACTTTAGAAAATCAGATTTGTTTAAAAAAATTGTTTACAATCTTTTTTATTGTTTTTTTTTTTTTTAATTAAAATTTAATGACCATAACTTGCCTTCGATTCGTATTAATGTTAATTGAAATCCCTCGAGGCTATTTTCCCCAACAATACAAAAATATCCTTGCTCACAACGTGTGATATAAATGAAGTGATACTTAGATTCAATGAAAATGTAAATTTCAAATGTAACTTTACGCAAAACGATAGAGAAGAAAACCTATTAATTTGAGCACTCTTGAGTGCACTGAACTATACCATCACCCTTATGTGAGAGTACCCTAAATCAATAAGTAAATTGCTTGCTATATACGAGCATAGATGCTTCTTCTGCTCCTCATGCTGCTACTGCTGCTGCTGCTGCCAGGACTTAACCTTAAGCTCTTCTTAACAGATACATGGTCTGAAAATTATGCATATGAGAGAAAGCCGAGAAGAAAGTTTTCCACAGGATATTTACACACACTTGTACACTTGAAATTCATATAGAATTTTATTCAATGGCATACAAGAGGGGTGACTTTTTACTGTGTAGGGTATAAGAGTTGCCTTTAAGCATGAGAAGATAAAATCAGACTAAAAATAAAGCTGAAACTTGGACAGCAAGAGTTTCTAACGACCGACGAAGACGACCAACGATAGACTATTCTCTTTAAGGGTATACTTATAGCAGGATATGTCAGAGTGAGGATAAAAGTTACCCTTGGAAATGTGTTTCTGATGCCTGACAGTAGGTACAAGTAAAAACAAATACGAGTACACACACATTATAATAACTGGACAGAAAGGACTTAAGCAAGAATATACTAGGTGCCTTTTACAAAATCCAACGTTTTTGATGTTATTTTAAGTTTCCTTGAATGGATCGTAGGTCTTTCCAAGCGTAAATATGCACACAACATGGGGTCAAACGTGTGGTATTTTATGCTTGTCTGAAATAATTGCATTTAATGTTCTCACAAGAAACGTTCAAGAGGGCTCTCTTATAAGTCTATCTACAAGGAGCCATATATGTACATATACCTACATACATACTTTAGACTTTGAGCAGAGCTAAATTAATTCTATGAAATTCATAAAGAATATAATAGATTGTATTTTTTGTACCTTTCAATTTTTACAAACGAACTATATGTAGATAAATTTAATTTTAAATCACAATGTAAAAGCCTTTTAGGAAAGGTTTATGATTTTCTCAAATTCTAAACTGATTTAAAATTGTTTACAAGGATGTTAAATGATATAATAGTGAGTGAGGTTGTACTTAAAGTGACCCATGTAATCATTTTGATGAGACGTCAAAGTAAACCACTTTAAAGGAGTCCAAAGTGAACAGTGAATAGTGAATAGTGAATAGTGAATAGTGAATAGTGAATAGTGAATAGTGAATAGTGAATAGTGAATAGTGAATAGTGAATAGTGAATAGTGAATAGTGAATAGTGAATAGTGAATAGTGAATAGTGAATAGTGAATAGTGAATAGTGAATAATGAATAGTGAATAGTGAATAGTGAATAGTGAATAGTGAATAGTGAATAGTGAATAGTGAATAGTGAATAGTGAATAGTGAATAGTGAATAGTGAATAGTGAATAGTGAATAGTGAATAGTGAATAGTGAATAGTGAATAGTGAATAGTGAATAGTGAATAGTGAATGGTGAATAGTGAATAGTGAATAGTGAATAGTGAATAGTGAATAGTGAATAGTGAATAGTGAATAGTGAATAGTGAATAGTGAATAGTGAATAGTGAATAGTGAATAGTGAATAGTGAATAGTGAATAGTGAATAGTGAATAGTGAATAGTGAATAGTAAATAGTGAATAGTGAATAGTGAATAGTGAACAGTGAACAGTGAATAGTGAATAGTGAATAGTGAATAGTGAATAGTGAATAGTGAATAGTGAATAGTGAATAGTGAATAGTGAATAGTGAATAGTGAATAGTGAATAGTGAATAGTGAATAGTGAATAGTGAATAGTGAATAGTGAATAGTGAATAGTGAATAGTGAATAGTGAATAGTGAATAGTGAATAGTGAATAGTGAATAGTGAATAGTGAATAGTGAATAGTGAATAGTGAATAGTGAATAGTGAATAGTGAATAGTGAATAGTGAATAGTGAATAGTGAATAGTGAATAGTGAATAGTGAATAGTGAATAGTGAATAGTGAATAGTGAATAGTGAATAGTGAATAGTGAATAGTGAATAGTGAATAGTGAATAGTGAATAGTGAATAGTGAATAGTGAATAGTGAATAGTGAATAGTGAATAGTGAATAGTGAATAGTGAATAGTGAATAGTGAATAGTGAATAGTGAATAGTGAATAGTGAATAGTGAATAGTGAATAGTGAATAGTGAATAGTGAATAGTGAATACTGAATAGTGAAAAGTGAATAGTGGACACCGTCCTATGAATGTCCTCATCATCATCGTTGTACTAAAAATTATTATTCAGTTGTTTCAAATAAACAGTTGACTTATTAACGCTGTCGATTGGTGAAATTAATCCTTTGATTCACTTTTATGCTGACACAACGATATTCTGCTAAAAAAATGCTCAATGCTTAAATATGATAGCCCCCATTCTTATTCCCAAACCAATAAAAAAAATATTCCAAATTGTCAAGTTCTTTTTAGAAAATACATATGTACATAAAATACTCGTAAAATTTCGATATACATATTTTTGTATAATAATGAATTTTCCTTCTTTAATCCCAAGCTTAAAGTGTATCGCATCAGTAATTTAGTTTATAAATTACTTTAAAGATAGAATTGCAGACCATATCAAACCGAAACCGAACGTGAATATTTTCTGTTTCTCCAACGCAAAAGGAAACCTTCAAAACATAAAATGGAAATTCCAACCCAATCGTAGATATGCCATTGTTTAAAGCCTATACAAATGCCTTCTTTACATCTTTTCACCCTAAGGGTATGAACATAGATTCGTTGATATATTCCCACGTCTGCTCCTGGTAGGCATCTTCCAACTTGTGCACCTATTGAAAACCTAACTTCGAGATATGCTTCAACATCAACAAAAATGACCACTGAGATTTCCCTATTCTCTATTCGAGTTATGTTTCCACTATAGAAGACCATTACCCATGGCATATATGTACATACATTCCTTTACCTTCTCTCTTTATGACCACTATAATAGGAGATCCTCCAAGTTATGAATAAAATATAGTTTCTGGAAAAGGTATACGAAATACTCCTACCTGATGCTTTACAGTTTTCAGTTTTCATCCAATTCTCTATTCCGTTTCCGTCTATTGGACTGACATTGACGTTATTTCTTGTAGGGGTTGTGATTTCGACCAGCGATGTGGAAACACAGCAGCTTGCTTGTAGAAAATGTGCCATTAATATGGATGTTGAGCATAAGTCTGGTGAACCATGTAATACACTACAATTCAACATGCTCGTAGATGTTGATGTTGATTTCTCTCAGCTGGATTGGTCGGTGAAAACTCATATATTCCTTGTTCTACTTCTTCCGTCATCGTCATTGGGTTTGCTTTATTTTCTTCGTCAAATCCCTATTTTTGGTTGTAGGAAGATTTAGAAAATTCAAAGATTTTAAATTTGACAGAGAACCAAGAAACCAAATAGAGTAAAAAAAAGGCAAAGGATCAAGAAACATAAACTTCGACAAAATTGCTGCCAATGTTAAATTTTCGTTTTGATTTTGTAATCGGAGGTGAACAGAACGTGTGCCCAATACATATTTTAACGCAGGGTCATAAACCCAACGCACAGTGACGTGGAACATCTTTAAGAGCCTCGCTCAATTCAAAGGTTGTACTATATAAAATTTTAAATAAAAAATATCATTTCGAATATGAATAACCCCATTCTTTGAAATTTTGGAGGAATTTTTATTATGTGCTTAGTTCCTCAGATCCTTAATCATTTCCTATAAATAGGGGAAAAGGGAATTCACAAACACTACCATATAACTATCTCTCTATCTTAAGACTGGCCTAAAATGAGAAAAAAGTTATCTTCAGTTTTGCTAATCATCAATTCAAATAACCCCTTGCAATAGCACATGAAAGCTTCATCCACATAATAGTGAAACAATATTATTCCTCGGTGGTTCAAAGCGACTTCTTGGTAAGAATAAAAGTATGAATGGGACTACTGATGGGTTTGTACTTTGCAGATACAAACTGGTTAAAATAAACCCGTGCCATAGCCATTAACATTAAAAGTTATAGACACCCAACACCAACTCTCATCTTGTAGTTGTGCTTTGCTAATCGGTTCTGAATTATGCATTCCCAACCCAACACAACAGCACATTCCCCTCGTCGCGTCGGCTCTGGCTATATCCTACATTTTTCACCCTTTTTCTTGTTTTTTATTCCATCATAATCCCTAATTACCCTTTTTTATATGTAGGTACTCTCGTATAAAATAAAATGTCCGAAACGAGTGTATTCATAGAGTAGAATTTCCACTTAATTAAGCTCGGGAAATGCTGAATTCCATATATACTCGCTGTCCGCCTCCACAGTTATTTTTTAGGTCTATTATAACGGTATACGAGTACAAGAGTTTCGCGAATAATCCGGTGGATTAAAGAAAATTTGGTCCAGAAGAGGGTGTAGCTCCGTCTTTTTTTTTTTTGCAGCTGTGATTATTTATGGCGACATTTTAAAGGGAATTGTATTAAAATATTTCACTGTCTAAGTCATGGTGTACAAAAAATAGCTAAGCTTAACCCAGACGATGATTCATACGCGGCGCGGCGCGGCGCGGCGTGAACAGAGGCGGGATAATGTAGAATAATTATAATAGCTTGCAAGTGTTCCTGATGTTTTGTTTTCAATTCAAAAACTGTTGTCGTTTTGGCAAAGAGTATTAAATCTCGAACTGTACATAACTTAAACTCGAATTTACCAACAAAATTTTCAGATGCAAAATGTAAATGTGTGCACATTTAACATTGGATATCCATTGACTTAAGTATACATAGGTCAACAAGAGTGTTACAATTTTTTTATAAAATTTACCCTTCTAATAAATCGATTCAAAACCTAGTTTAAAATATACTTAGTTTAAAGGTAAAGACTTTCATCAACTTTTTTAAGACTTTTTCAAGATCTTAAATAGAACACTAATTTATACTTACAATTATACCACATATCAATATAGAACTACAACTTTAACTAGGCCTTGTAAGTGCTTAAGGCTTTTAAAAAAATGAATGTATGTGAATTGAATGAAGTGTATGTATACAGATAAATAAGCCCGTCCAAAATGATTCATAGTCAGTATAAAAATGTTTACAATTGTGTCGTAGATATAAAAAAAAAGAAAATTATGAAATATAACATTGGTCTGCCATCTTTAACATAAGTAAATAAAGGCTTTTCATAAATCTTCAAGTTAAATTCCAAATGTAAATATCCTTTGAATGAAAGCAAAGTAAACAAGGACCATCATCAAGCTATACATAGGATTATTTAATGTCAGAGAAGGTGGTAAAGCCAATTTGTGTTTTATTTCTTAAAACTTTATTGTTTTATTTTCTTGGTGGAAAATTTCAATATGAAATTCCATCCAATTATGTACGCTTATGTATATCGTACCTATACACATACATACATACATACATTGGAAAACAAGACTGTAGAATATAATGAGCAAATTTACCTCAGGGAAAACACTTGACTCTGGGTTCGGCTTTGCCTTGCGACGAAGGACTTGCGTTTGTTTGCCTGAAGCTGACAGTGAACGTCTGATCTGAACCGTAAAAACCATCTTCTGCAAGTACATGAATCCTACTTCTAAACATTGCATTTTGGCTCTTGAGTGTTGGCTTAAACAAGGATATATACGAGTTACGAGTAAGAATAGATTGTAAGAATGTAGATGGCATGATGTTCATACATACATACATATTTACTCTTAATATTTAAACATTCTTTGACATTCTTAATTGCTGAGATTCATTTGTGTCATGTGAAAGACGATTGTTTGATAGAACCACCACGTTTAGGTGTTGGGTGTTAAATGTTGTATTTTATGAAATACTTTATTTGTTTTATGAGACGAAAATTCTTTCAATAATTATTTATTATTATCTATTATC
The DNA here is from genome assembly GCA_905146935.1 of Scaeva pyrastri. Classification (NCBI taxonomy): domain Eukaryota; kingdom Metazoa; phylum Arthropoda; class Insecta; order Diptera; family Syrphidae; genus Scaeva; species Scaeva pyrastri. The sequence continues at coordinate 4,328,028 of LR989929.1, read as the reverse complement.
AAATTTGAAAATTCGTATTTTTCGGTGAATCTACTTTTTACTGTGACTGTAGAAATTGACAGAGATGTCAGTTTGACAAGACCGATCGATTCATTTTGACAACCATAATAATCTTTCTTAGCATGGTTTTGACTAGTTCAATTTTGAAAAAGAAAAAAGTTGACAGATGGCGAACTCATGCCTTTTAATTTTGTGCGTATACAGATGCTGCACTAATAGCTTGTATTGCTGTTTTGACAGCTGAGTTTAAAGTCTTATGCGAAAAACAGATTGACACAGCAACTTTGACAGCACAGAAAGCTTTGACAATAAAAGTCATATGTATATATGTACATATCTAATGTATGTTTAGTAATAGTTTATTTGAAGGAAAATGCATTGAAAATTCAATTCAATTCAAATCAATTTTTTAATAAAATCTTAAATCACTCTTTTTGTTGCAAAGTGAGCTAGAAAAGCACTATTTCTTTGACACAATTTAAACCGAATTTTCAAATATACATACAAGCATTACATACATATGTATTTATATTGTACATACTTTTCAATAAACCTCTTTGCACCCCTTTATTTCCTATTGTTAAAATATTTCCTATCAATCAAGTGTACCTTATTTTCACATTCAATTAACACTTAGTTGATAACAATCCTTTGAATTTCTATATTTTTGTCAATGTCTATATCTATAACATTATATGAATATTTTATAAAACATATTTTGCTTCATTAGCAAATCATGTTTCTTATCATTTACGAGTACCTAACGGTCCATCTTTTATACGTTAATTATTTCAACGAGATTCCTCTTTTGTTTAAACATTTGTCAATTTCCATTGTTTGGATATAATGACATGAATTCAGGTTTAAGTCGCTGAATAGCAGAAGAACTTTTGTTAAGTTGGATTTTGTAATTTGCAGTTTGCAAAACTTTAATAACAAGACATCAGATGACAGCAGATTTTATCCTAGTTATTTTTGTCTAGATAAAATGACAATGCTTAAAAGATGAAATTAATTTCATCTGGGATATTGAGTAACTCTAACATAATTGAAACTTAAAATACATACATTAAAACTATACATTTATACATTATGTATATAGCAGTTACACACCAACAGTAACGGACATGAAAATGTATTATCAAATGTAGATTATGACATGAGGTTTTTCCAGGGATCTTCAGATTTTTTTAAATCTGATGTTAAACTTGAATATTCCTAAGCCTAGAAAACCTTATTTCATCATGCTGGATTAAATCAAAAAGCTTAAGATTATTTTTTCAACACAGCTTTCATACTTGATAACTGATATTTCATCAATTCCTTTTAATAACCAAATGACGAATCAATAAAAAGGTTGGTAAAAAATGGAATATCATCTAAAACCAACTGTCTCAACACTTAACATACATATTTCACTATTCGAAAATCTGAAAATGTGAGAACAATTTTAACATTTTTTTCTTAATTACACAAACATTTAAACTTATACTTTACTTTTTTATCTATTTAATCATTGAGCCGAAGCGAAATAAGGTGATAAGTTATCAGTGTTTTAACTTGTATTTTTTAGTTGGCAGAATAATAAATTTGATAGGTAGGTACATTCCCAACATTATGACTTAACTAAATCGTTGAAGACCATGAAATACGAGTATGAAATAGGATTTTTTAAATCCGTGTTTCATATTTTCAAATTCCAATTCCTGCAACACACTCAAAGTATATAAATAAATTTCCCACAATCTGAGTTATTTTAAAAGGATTATTCTTTAAATAAATCTCTAAGATAAACATGTTTCAAAATGCTTTTATAAATGTTCCTATACCTACATAAGGTAGGTAAATATTTTTACGCAGCCCCAACCAACGCGCCACACAATTATTTGAAAATTACTCATTAATCTACAATAAGCGGAATTGTTTTTATTGTTATCGCTCCTTATTTTACACGCTGTGCATGTAAATACAATTGATTGGGGTAAAGCTGTGTTCCTTTTGTGCATGATCTGGAACAAATCTACATGAAAAGCACAGCTGCGAAAAGCTTCTTAATCATATGAGATGCCGACACCCACACCTCTATTACACCTCCGCCGCCACCACCGTCGCCGTCGCGTCGTCGCCACCACCAACACCTTTAACGGGTATACATATACATATATATTTAGATACACATACACACATACATAATGTATTTGTGTACACATAAATTAATTAGCAAACAATTCATAATTAATATTCAAACTTGTGTTTGAGTTTGACATTATGCAAATTATAGCCCTTTCCTCTCACACTCTTATGTGTACACAATTGTTTTTTGCCAAACACGACAAAGTTGTATCTAAAAGTTTTGAAATTCTGTTCCATCAGCAGCGGCTGTGGTGGTGGCGACGCACGGTGAAGACGAACGATGGCATGGTGGCGTTGTCGTCGTCGTTGGCGCCCGACGTTCTTGATGTGCTTATCATTAGCAGCATGTCTGCCCATTATAGTCTCTTAGCAACCCACATGTGTGAGTTCTCATAAATTTTACACCCTTGTGATATCTGCCCCCACCACTCCCCAATCCTAGCGCAACTCAGCTACCCTCAAGATAAGGATGTTAATATACAATTTTAAAATTCTTTGAGGAAATAAGCTCTCTAACCATCATCGTTTGGTTGGTATTGAGACGCACATCTTCTAACGGCACACGCACCCACTAAGGCACCAGGAGTCAGGACCAAGTCATTGGCAGGTATTTTTGGCTGGCTTGAAGTTGAAAAGCCCGAAATTCTTTCTTTTTTTCATATCATATAAATTCAACTTGCTGAGGTATACTCAACTGAATTTTGATTAAAATTACCCAATTTAGTCAACAATATAAAGTGGTTGCATGACTACGGATACGGAGACGCAAGACTTGAGGCTTCCGCGGATACTCTGTTCAGTTCAGCGTGTAGCATGTACCTATGAATGTACGTATTGTTGAACAAGACGCAGATAAACTGATAAGCATGGCAACGTCTTTTGCAAGATGATTTCCATTAAGCTCGAATGAATATACAATAATAATTATTATTCGGAAGTCTTCATTTTGGTTGTCCTGTTGCCTGCTCCAGACTACTTGGGTATAAATTTCAGAACCAAGACACACTTCCACGTAGAAACATAGATTTTATGTTTTAAATGAAAATTATATTGTATTTTGTGCTTAAAGTAGTGAATATGTTCATGATGTAATCGTGTCAATTGTCAATTTAAAAAGTAGAATGTATGGGGTTTAAAGTGTTTTGACAAATTTAATTCCGATTGGAAAACAATTCTATTTGTGTTTTGCTTGTGGTAATCCGAAATCCGTTATGGTACAAAGTTTAATCATCTACTCGTAGGTTTCAGTCTTTAATTATTAAGAATTAATAAGATCAACGAATTCCAAATATCTTAAAAATATCATTAAATTATTATTCTTTCCCTCAATATCTTTCTCAAATTTAAAAATTCATATCAAAAATTCAACTGTACTTTATTTTCAAAACTTTAACTTTCAAAGTTCTAATTTGGCTTTAATATTATTTCATAAAATCAACTACAAACATGCATTATATTATAATACTAAACTATGTATGTTGTTAAACATCGTTTACACATTTTAGACTTATTCTGTATAATCTTTTTATAAAAAAAAAATCACAAACATATGATTTGAGATTATAAGTCGTTTGGGCGGTCCATTAGTTAGTCCTAGTTAAGATTTGTCTAGCCATGATATTTTTTTTTCTCCAAAAACCATGAAACTGAGGTTTGCCATAGCGTACAAAGAAATTGCCCAATATTTGGTGGGAAAAACTGCTTCTAAATTTAATCGCTTAAGATCTACATAGTTTATCTTCATGTAACATTAAATTCAAGTAAAAGTGAAATAGCTGATTCAACATTCAAAAGTGATAACTTTATTATCATAGTTATAAGCTTGAATAATAACGTCATGCACACGGATGCTACTAATTGCATAAACTTTAGAATACTATATTTTGCATATAAATACAATTACGTTGACAAAAAATGTCATGTAACACATCAAAAATCATCTGGACATTGTATGATTGCATGATAATCGTAATAGCCAAGCTTTTTTGCTACTCGTGTAGAACTCGTTAAAATACTGTTACGATTCACAAAAATTTAATTAAATTTAGCCACATGAAATTAAAAAGTAGTCAGGTATCTATGTACATAGGTCCATAAGCCCATTAGCAATCATTGAACTGAATTTCCGAATTTGATCGTCTATTTCTGTGATGTTAACAGCAATTACTTTCTACCTTTATTTCCTATTTAAACCAACTCGAAAAATCAAAATGTGAAATTTGCGTCAGAGAGTCACAGACATATATTTTTGTGGTCAGAGGATTTTGGTAGCCAAATCACGTATAAAGCTAATTAAGCTTACAATTTTGCCCTTCACACATCTCTCTACATACTCTAGGTGTGGCTTTTTGGAAGGTTGTGCATCAAATGCAGCAAAATACTGGTGAGAGTGTATAACCATAAAGTCTATGAATGGAATATGCGAGGACGCGACCAAAGTTGGTCAGGTCGTGTCCTTACCCTGGTGCGTGTTTGTTACGAATGCACATTTATAAGCATTTTAAACTTTATAAATTTACAGAGAGTTGGTACATGTAAGGACTCGTAGATATCTGATTTTCATGCCACAGATTTCCCAAGTAAATTATGGGTATGATTAATGTGCTCTTCAAAAACAGTGGTGACGTTATAGGCAGACAATATATGTAGGTACATACCTATGTATGTACATTTACATACATAATATAAGTTCATAGGTACCTACTTATGTAGATTGCATATGCACCCAACTCCATTAATGGTACGAAATAAGGATGGGGAGTTGAGATGTCACGCTACGGGATCCAAATTAACAATTTACAACTTTCCCAAGTTTAATTGAAAATGATGTGAACTCATGCATCGACTCCACATAAAATATACGCATGCTTCCACAGATAATCGTGTGTCCCATGCAATACACAGGCTATGATATATGTATGTATGTATGTATGTACATAAATGCTCGGAAGTTTTTCATGTGAATATCAGTAAAAGCTTTTACTTTATACCTAGTTACGTAATATATAAAGCCTTTCTTTATGAATAATAGCATATCAATTTATTACTCAGTGGTACTACTGTATGAATATCATTTTTGTACGTGTACTCCATGTTCCGTACTTGTATGACGTATAGTAGTTGCCGTTAGTAGATTAAAATATTGTTATGGAAACCGAATAAGAGCACTATGTTTTCATAAAATCATTGGCTTCTACATTTGAAATTAACAGCAGTTTTTCAAATTTATACATTAGTGAACAAAATATAAATTAAAAATTAAAGTTGTATATACCTACCTACTTTGCCGTCAAATATGATATAGAGTACGTATTATAATTATGTAGTATGTACATATATATGCATTTGTATGTATGTAGTATGTACATACATATATGTACATAATTTATTATCCTGCATCTACACATAAAACCGTATCCTAAAAGTTCAATAGAATCAAAATTTAATCCCAATAGCATTTTATATAGTAACAGATTATTGCACTTGTAAATTGCAGCATCATTGAAACCACTGTCGGCATTGGATGGTTCAATTACGATAAGTTTGCATTAGATTAGATTTGCCCCTATACATTCACACATAAATATATGTACATGTTTTTTAATTCTATATAATAAATAACCTGCAATACACAATTCAAGTTTAGGACAATGTATGTATGTACCTACATTTAAGCGTTTTACATTTCAATTGATTTCACTTTGGCAAATTAATTATTGTTCGTAACCTTAACTCGCCCTATCAGAAATCTGGATCTAATTAGGATGAGAACAAGATCAATAAACTCTTACATCACATTTTCAATATCGTTGTTTAGTTTTTTATTTAATTTTAATTTGTATTTTTTTTTACTGAAATAAAAATTCTAACATAAGGAAGAATTGACGTTTATGATCTCTTTTATGTTCGCTCGTTGCTGGGATATTTATTCATGAATTCACTTTGTTGATGAAGAAACATACGAGATTTTACATTATAATTACTCATCCATAGAAACAATTAATATAAAAAATACATATACAAATCATTTGATTTCATCCATGTCGGCCACCTTGTGCTAGAAGCATAAATGTACAAAAATAAATACATACATACATATGTAGATATAGTATGTTAGTAAATCATTTTTGAATGTTAATATCTCCTGTAAGGCTACAACGTTCGACTTGTAAGTTATGTAATACAATTTTTAATTTTTATTTATCTTTTTGACTCAAATAATTTGTTCATCAATGAAACCTTTAAAACAAATACAGTAATGCCAGTTCCACGAATGTGAAACAATCAGAATTATAAGTCAATTAAATGTATCAATAAAAAAATATGAAGTTGATACTGAAAGTAAATCGCAGAATTTTGCGCTGAAATGAGACCAGTTAAAATTATGTTTGTAATTTTAAATTCGACTCAAAAATAAACTTAAAATACAGAAAAACACTATAGCTTTTAAATAAGATGCGTCTTATTTTATCATACATAAGGTTTTGTTGTCTTTGGTCTTATAATAGTTTAATTCCACTGTTTTATTTAGGAAAACATTTATGGATTCCCTTTGTAAAAAAAAAACACCATTTGTCTTCTTTCCATACTTTGAGTCATTTGTTTTATTAGAATACGAACATGAATATCAACTAGCGAGATGGATTGGAAAACTTTTTGAATTAGATAATACGCTATGTATGTACGTGTACCCAATGACAAAAAAATGAGATCTCTTTGGTCACAAGAATTGCAAATATATTCACATATAAACGAAACGTGTTCTTTAAGCAAATATACTCCCGGAAAAATGCAAAAGTTATAAAAGCGTCCGGAACTAGATAAAGAACCAATTTACCCACCCCTTTTATGGATATGAACTCCGAATCCGATTAATTCTGAAACACCTTTCAAATTCCAAGATTATACTGTTTTTTATTTAAATTCAGTTAAAAGAATTATGATTCAATTTTTTAATTTAATAATAATTATAATTATTAATAATTTAATTATTATAGATCACAAATTAAATGCCTTACTTCTAAATTACAGATGTTTATTTATTTATTTTTTTTTTTTTTCAAAGACTCAAAATCATTACATGTGCAGATGCTGGTTAAAATAAAATAATGAAATTAATTGATTTATGAGATTTTACATGAGGTATGTATGAGAAACGTAAGATAAGTGATGTGAGATAACAAAATGTGTTAAACGTGAAAAGATCATCGAATTACTATTTGCAATCGATGTTCCTAGAAGATCATTGAAATCCTTTACAAGCTAATCAACTCTTTCATCACTTTTTCTTTTATGCATTTTCCATTGACATGGCACACAAAAAACTATTCTTAACTCTTAAAGGATACAAAATACTTAAGTTTTATTATATTTTTGGTTACACACGGGTGCAGCAAGCTGAAGCGGTTATTAAAAAGTGATTGCGCCCTTCAAGAGCCCATCGATTCTGTTCGTCCCTTAGTCCGACTTGGTGGTCTTCTCCTTAAGTTGGTTGATTTTCGATGAAATTAGGCTACCGAACTGGTTCTTTACGGTGCCAATGAATCCGTGGCGATGAAGACCTGGGTACATGCCCAAGAACAGAGTGGTCATGTAGGCCAGAAACAGGTTGTCCATGATAGAACCAATCCAGGCCAAACTGAGAAGAACCGTGCTCACAACAATGAGAAACTGCAAGAGAACATTTTGTAGAAGAATGACACAAATACTCCTCCTCTACCTACCATAGTTGATTTTTTCTCTTTGGCAGCGAATAAGAACGTGTACCAGGAGCAAACTTTCATTTTGGTTGCGCATATCTCGTTGCAGACCTCTTCAAATTGATTTTCCTTTGACCCGTTCCAGTTTTCAGCATGGAACAGAAAATGTGACAAGATCCCATAGCCATAGTCGAATACGACCCCACACAGTGCAGCCAGTGAAACTAGAGTCAAAGTGGACATATCCAGATACCACAGTATCAAATAAACCAGCGAGACAACCCCAAAGATGACGCCAGGGTAGAATTTCTTCTCCCACTTGAGGAAAGAATTAGTCAGGACAATCAATTCACGCCATGCCTCCAGGTCGTGTTTTAGTTTATTGAAAGCTCGTTTCTATTTCAATGAAACACAAAATAAAACATTTTTAGATTTAAATACAATTATTGATTGCAAAAAGGGTGGCGGCACCCCACTTTTTCCTTCTTCCTTACCTGGTCCACTTGTGACATTTCTCTAAAACAGTAATCTTTTTTTGCAAGCTGCGAAAACGATGAAAACTTTGGAATTATCCAGTTAATTGCGTTTTATTTGAATTAAATTAATTCGAGGTGTGAGAGTTGAAAAGATGATTTCACTTATTCCTTAAATAGCAGTTACAAATGAGATTTTTAAAAAAGCACTTTTTGCCCACAGAATGCGTTTACGGCAATTTTTTTTTTTTTTTGATTTTTTTTTCTGCACGACCTTCTGTTTCTGCTTCTTCACTTCTTGCTTGTTGTGTCTTCTCTTTTCTTTCTTTCCACTATTTTCGAGTTGCTGGAAGGTGACTTTTGTTTTGTTTGTGCGATGAAATGGGTGATATGTTTGTATGTTTATCTTCCTTGCTCGTTTGGTTGGGATTGAGAGTCTGATTGGAAAATTGAACTGCCATGAAGATAAGGTAGTTCGGATATTGACAAATTTAAAGGTAGGAGCAGAATGTTGGAAGAAAGTAAAGCTAGTAACGCGACCGTTATTTTTAAAATATGTTCAAAATTGTTTAATAAATAAAGTTTAAATTGACTGATTAAAACCGTGCTTATACTAAGCAATACATTTTTTGACAATAAATGAAATCACAACCTTTAATTTAGGTTCTGAGACATAAATGTACTTGTTTTAAAAGCGGTCAAAATATCCAACTGTCAATTGCTCTACAAGCGTTAAAACAAACAAAAACACACAAATAATAAATTTGCGTTCAAATTAAGTTTTTATAAATTATCGGATTTCATTTTGTATTGAAAAAAAAAAAATTGTTTTCATTTTTGTTATTTTTGTAATTATATATTGATATTTAATAAAAGATATAAAGAGAACGGGTAAGGTATGAAACCCGTGTTGCCGTGCTTAATTTTATTAGTAGTAACAACAAATATTTATAAAAAAGTGTAGACTTTATTTTTGTTTTCTTTCTAATTGTTGTATGTTTTTCTGCAGTCTAGAAATGTACGTTAATATATGTGTTTATCATTGAAAAAAGAATGATTTTTTATATTGTAATTAAAGAACACAACTTGAAATATCTCCAAGAAGGCTTTCCTTTTTTAAACTTACAATTATCTTTTGTTCTTTAACGTACAAAAGTTATTAATTTAAACTTAATTAAATAAACTTTAATACATTGCTTTAATGTTCACCTATTGAGAGGTTCTTAAGCGAATTCCAAAAATATATATATGGCTGAAAATGACTGAAAAGACAGAAATAAATTAAAAATAAATAAAGTTTATTCGACAACAACTTAGTAAGCGATTTTATTTAATAATGCTTCCAAACAAACCTTTATATATATGCATCTCAATAAACACTGAACGTTTTGAATATGCCACACAAAAAAAGATACAATCATACTTTTTAAATATCTATATTTAAAAAACTTACAATTTCAAAAACACTTTATTATAAAGTTTATAGAAATAACTTCTAACTAATATTTTTATATAGGAAACATAGACTAATAGAAGTACGAGTATGTAAGTATATAGTGTAGTTAGTTGAGAATTTAAGTATTTAACATTTTAGATTTTTGTAAAATTATACACTATAACTGGGAGTAATTAAACTTTGTCAAATGCTTTTAAAAAGAGCCCATAGAACACATATTATTTTATAATTAGTATAATTAACAAAGTCAGTTTTAATAGCTTTGTTTATCAGCTATATGATTTAATGTAGAAATATTCTTGACTATTTATTATGATATCAAATAGACCAATTAAAATATAATTCAAGCTATTCGTTTTTTCTTTGCATCGGTATCTAATCGATTAATTTACATTTGGTTGAATTATATATATACGAATATATACTGCAAAAATTGCATTTTTTTTTTAAGAAAAATTTGAAATAAAGGTTTTATGTTTCTCAAACATATTTTTTATAAAAAATTACAAGCTAGCTTTCCTACTTAAAAAAATTGAATGTTTATTCTTCTCCAAAAGACTTCATTCGGGAAAAGTTATTCCAGTTCTTTCCATATTTTCTCGTATCCACTTCTCGGCTCTGGTTTTCAATTTTTCACTATATTCCGTCTGCCATCCATTGATTGCCGTTCCCTTTCGTACAAATCCAGCCTCACCGGCATTCAATATTCCGATATCATTCATTTCCTGTCCATTTACCGCGGAATTTTGTTTAAAATTTGAAACATTCAAATGGTTAATGAGATTTTCAAGGTCTTCATTGGTAAGTTCCTTTTCCAAGAAATTTGAGAGTTTAGTTAGAATATGCTTCAGATCTTTAATCATATCCTCATAAAATAAAAACAACACATTTGGATGGTGACGATGATCCCATCCCTCTTTGATGTGACTCCAATAAGGCATCCAACCATCTGAAATATTTCATTGTAGTTTTTACTTTTGTTAACTTACACCAAAAAGAAAACCTTACTTAGCCCTTTTTCAAAATACGTCCAAAAACGTTCAAAGTCTCCAACGTATCCTTGGGTTTTATAGAGTCTATTGAGGTAGTAGAAGGATACTGCCACGTCCTTTGGATTTCGAGCGACATAAATAACCTGATTTTAAGATAATACAAATAAGAACAACATTTTGAAGCCAACTTCATTTGAAAACTCTTACTTTACACTGTTCCTTCATAACTGATGGAGGAAGAAGCGAAAATGGTAAATGCGTTTTAATAAATCGTCGGTCTGTCGCATGCTTCAAAAACTCATAACCTGGCTGAGATATTTCTTCGATGAATCCCATCTTCTCCGGATGGTAAGCATTTTCACTAAGAAGTTCTTTTTTCACTTCAGGATGAACACAGTGATCGAATCTTCAATAAGTGAAAAAAAAAAAATCAATTTTCAAACAAAAACACTTGGCACATATTTTGTTTCGCCTTACTCAAAAAATGGAAATCTTTTTGTCAGTGGTTGCTCTCTGGCTTTCTTGTAGTTCAAATCATTGCAAATCAACCAAACCATTTCTTGCGTCCAAGTGGTTCCTGATCTGGGGAAAGTTGCAACCCAAACATCACTTTGTCTAGCCTCAAAATTATAATATGCTTCTGCTGAATTTTTAAATTTTTGTGCGAAAAAATATTTGCTCGGTCCAACTTGAACAAATCCATCTCGTTCACCTGAAAAAAAATTATTAATTTGTCATTGAAAATATTTTCGCAAGGAATAATATGCCCACCATGGAAGAATGCCAGCAGCTCGGCGTTGGTGTTTGGATCAACAGGAACGATATCGTAGGGGAATTTGTGTTCGTCGTTAGATTCGTTTGAGGCCATACTTGATGATTCCAGCCGCTAAGCCTTGCCAAGTGGTACTGTTAAAAATGCTTCGCTTTTGATGTACTATAACCTTGCTTGGAATTGAAGCTTAAGCTAAGTTTCAGCGTCATAATAATGTCGCGTGTTCCACATTTGGGTAACAAGCTGTTAAATGGTGCGTGTAATAGAATTTCTTCAACACAAAAAGCTGTAATGTAATTGCATGCATCCGGACCGGACCCCGACAGCGAAAGTTTTCAGCCGTCGTCATCAAAATATGAAAACCTACAACAGTACAAATAATGTACTCGTATAATGTGGGACATATTGTAATAACTTCACCGTTGCTTCATTGACTGTTAGCGGTGCATGGTTGGTCGATGCGCATAATACATCAAATAAAAATTAAATAATTGTTTACAGTAAGTCAAATGGTAACAAACGCTGCAGCTGTGAATGTTTAATACTCATATTTTCTTGCTGATGTGCTTTTAATTTTTTTCTGGTTTTCTTCTTACTTAATTTATTGCAAAACTCATGTCAAGGTTATGAAGTGTTTAACAGTTTAGGTACATTGCATGTAATTTAATTTTTATTACCAAACATTAGATTACTAGACTATAATAAGATGAGTTATATACTAATGTTTTGTTGTTTAGTAACGCCTAATTATCTTGAAGTTTAAAAATTAAGCGTATTGTAATCTGTGATTTATTTACATATCTTATGATTATGATCTGACTTTGTGGTTGATATTAAGGATTGATTTTTTAAGTAGATTAATTTGATGTAAAATTAAAATTAAATTCTAGTTAGTTATCGAATAGAGGTTAAAGGATTTTTTAAATATTTTTTATTTATACTTGCATTTTGCGCAATACTTCAAAGAACATCAAAATGTATGTATTTTTTTAATTTTGATCAGTTGTAAACAATTAATGATTTTTTTCTAATTAATACAAAAATGCTACCATTCACCAAGTTTCTCAAATTTATTTCTCGCAATATAGAATTGTTGAATTTTAACTTCTAACAGTAATTTTGTTGCAAGTTGACTGTAATTTTTATATCTTTTCTGTCTATTAAGTTCAGTTAAATATGTAATTGCTTAGAGCTTTCGGAATGTCTATGATTTTATATTTCAAAAAGCGTAACCCTGGCATTTGTACGAATTTTTTGCTTCAAACCTCGAGCCTTGACTGACGTAATAACACAATATAAACAACATTATTTACAAACTGAAAAAAAAAAAACAAATTGCGTCTCAGAAATCTCGATAACCAAAAAAAAATGTTTAAAAATTACTATTATAATTTATTTTCGTTTATTTTATGTACATACAAATTACAAAATGCAAAAAAATGTATATATTATTTTTATATTAAAATTCAAACAAAATAACCGACAGCAAAATGCTTTTCTGTTTTCAAACTACCGACCGAATAGATCCACTTTATATCGATATAAATTTATCCATAATAGCTGAATCACAATATCGCGTTAGGTCGGTCTTGCATTAATTTACAATAAATAACACTATTTAAAAAATAAAACAAAATTCGCCTCAGAAATCTCGACAACTGAAAAAAAAACGTATGTATTTGAAATTGGTAGGTAGTTTGTTTTATTTTATTTTATTTTATTTTATTTTATTTTGTGTACAAACAAAAATTAAATTTTTAAAATACAACAAATATCTGACAAAAAGTAGCTTTTCAGCTGTCAAACAACCGACCGAGTAGAAAATAGATCTACTTTTGCTTTGCTCCTGAAGTAATATTTCGGATTGCCTCATAAGGACACATAATTTCTATTCCAAAAGTCAAAGCCCGACTGGCCAAACGCGATATTGGGATTTAGCAATGTATAAAAAGCTTGCACTTTGATAAATTATAAATTTATTTATACCTTAACATAATCCACAATTTTGTTATCTTTTTTATATGTAGGAGAAGAGGTATACAATATTGTAGACATTGTTCAATTTTTATTCCACACTTTTGTATTTTTGGTATTGTTTTGAACTCCAGAACTGAATTTATTTTATTCATGTTTAAATTGTCATTTTGAACAATATTAATAACAAATGTAGCTTTAAGTAATTTTTATTAAAATATTATATATTTTATTATATATTTAAAGGTATGTATGTGTTTTATTTTTCTTCCCCATTTGAGAGTTTCTGTATTATACTCTTATATCGCAAAACTAAAAAACTGTCACTTACTTGAACGCTTCAATTTATTATGTTGCCCGAGCCAAGTAACTTCGCCACTTTAAAAATAAGTTAATGTAACACCAGCATTAAAGTCTATTACCCAAATAGTAGACAACTCCCTTTTTTAGCGAGACATCTAAATTCTAAATCTTCTACAATTGTACACTAGAATGACCCATATAATACTCTTGTTAACTGTCACAGCCAATGTAGAGCTTGCATAATTATTTGTAACAAATCGAGGTCTTTTGATAAATAATTTCAATTTTATTTCTATTGTTTAATTTGATGAGCCCTCTAGTATATAATACACATTCGATTATTTTTTTCACTGATTCAACATTGGTTTCAAAGTTAAACGATATAATTGCGGGTTAATCGCACTAGAAAGCTTGGTAAAAATCGATCGATAAAATTACTCCAGCAGAAATGAGTTCCGTAAGTTTTTTTTTCTTTTGTGGCATTTCAAGTTTGCTGGTTTTGCTTGTGTTTTTTTCTACTAATTAAAAAGATTATATTTAACTTATGTAAATTCCACTTTCGTTGGTGATCTATTCAACATTCATGGCATTTTTTTTCTTCCACAAAGATCTCGAATGTTGAGAATCTCTCCCCGCAGACGATACGCCAGGTCATGAAGGAAATGCGTTCGTTGATCGACAGTCCGCTAGAGGGCATCAAAATTCAAATAAACGACTCGGACGTAACGGACATTCAAGCCTTTATCGAAGGCCCATGTAGGTATCGATGTTCTATTGGACGTCTTGTATTTGTTGTGGGAATTCGATAACCAGACAATGGTTCTCCTCGTTCTTTCTTTCTTGTAGCTGGCACCCCATACAGCAGTGGAGCATTCCGGGTTAAACTAACACTCGGGAAAGACTTTCCACAAACGCCACCGAAAGCATTTTTCCTAACAAAGATTTTCCATCCGAATGTTGCATCCAATGGGGAGATTTGTGTCAACACACTTAAGAAAGACTGGAAACCAGATCTGGGCATTAAACACATCCTGCTTACCATCAAATGCCTTCTCATTGTTCCCAATGCCGAATCAGCCTTGAACGAGGAGGCTGGCAAGATGTTGCTCGAACGGTACGATGACTACTCGCAAAGGGCGAAAATGATGACTGAAATTCATGCCCAGGTAAGTAAATTCATGATTAATGTTATTTTTCTTTGTGTGGTCCCAAAAATATCCCAATTTAGTCATACATTTTGTTTTTACTTTTGGAGATTGCTACTTTCTAAGTTGCGAAAAATGTTACTTGCGGTATGAATTACGGTACATAGGTGGTCCTACTGCTCTTTGTTTCAATGTTTTTCACAATCCCTCAATGGGTTCATTCAGAGAATGTGAAATTGAAAACAGTATTTATGTAAGTAGATATGAAATTTTTAAATTTAATTCATTTCTTACATCATGGATGCTTAAGAAGGTGAACAATATAGGCGGAACTAGGTCGTCCGCCTAAATAGCTAAATATTACTCTTTTTATATCCCTTAAAACTGGGCATATTCCCAGAAAGTTTCCACCGTCTATGGTTTAGTTGAAAAATACCGCAAATTATTACTAAATCATGCCGATGTGGAACTATGTTCATACGCAACAAAATACTTCAATTTTCGAAAAATGCTAGTTTTTATTGGCAAATTCAGGTTGAAGTAGTTACTCTGATAAGATGTAAATAACTTGCAGTAGAACGACCTTCCGGTTGATGTTTGTCGTTTCATTCTCATAAATAGACAATTGACGATTTTAAAAGAAATTTTTTTCAAGTCTAAATGACTGAAGTTGAAAACACAACCCGCAGGTAAATTTTCCAAACTTGAAACAAATTTTTCTGGAATTGTACCTTATACTTGTTATACATCTACTTTGGAAACATAGTCTTTCATTTATTTATGCTCATAATGTACTCAGTCATGAGAATAAAAAGAAACATTTTAATCAATTTTAATGACAGCCGTTTAACTAGGTAATACCCATACGAGATGTTTAATTTTCCATGACTAGTGCATAAATCAGAGAAAAAAATAGGATCAGTTTCAAACCGAGAGCTCACTTAACAAGCGCGATTTGTCCTCTATTGTGGTTTCCCTTCCCTAGTCCCTAAACTTTGTGGACAGGTTTTGTCTGTAAAAGACCAAATTACTGTGAGCTACACGAAATTGACTGACTGACCGGTGGGAGTAATAGAGCTCTTAAACGGGGACACTCACAAAATCATTGTTTAAAATGATTGCATTAGGTTTTCAAATTTCACACCTATAATTAATTTTGAGTAACTTCAATTGTAATGATTTCTCAATTATGTTTTATTATCTTAATCTGTTATACAGTTTTAATTCTGACTACTCATGCAAAATTGTTGCTTTTTGACTAAATCAAATCTTCAAATCAACTTGTATTTTTCATACTTGAAGCCTCCAAAAACAACAGACGCCAAAGACGACGATGGACCATCCTCTAAAAAGCATGCTGTCGACAAAAAACTCCAAGATAAGAAAAAAGAAAAGCTCATAAAGGAAAAGAAACGCATTCTCAAGCGATTATGAGGCGCACAAAACTAATTACAAATCGGGCACATCCTTTGCCAACATTATAACAATGATATGATTTAATAATCTAATAACAAATTTTATTTTATTAATTATAAATATTTATTCACTTTCATTATCCACACAACCAACGCAATTCCTATCACAGTTTAAACCAAACCAAAAAAAATTGCAAAAATCTAAGAATAAAAACTAAACCATATACAAAAAAATAGCACTTAAAATGCGAATACTTGAGCGATGCAATGAAACTAGCACACATCACATTTTTAAGTTTTATTATTCGTGTGCAACCGTGTGCTGGATAAAGAAAACATCACTTAGCAAAGCAGTCTATCGTCTTATTCATTACTGCAAGTGCTCAATAGAAAAGAAATCATTCAAATCAATCTGTTTCCATGCCAGGTGCATTCGATTCAGTAAGTTCGTGTATCATTTGCATTCAGATTAAAGAGAAAAACTTAAGGGGAGAATAAAAATCATGTACAAATCTACTTTTAGTATAAACAAAACGACTATTAAATAGAAAATACAACTGGAAATAAAACAAAAGAGAATAACACTTAACTATAGATTGAGGGGTTAATTAAAAAAAGAAAAAGATAAGAAAATCACCCTTTCAAGTAAAAAAAGAAATGAAAACATTTTCGTGGTCATGCTTCTGCTTTAGTAATATCAAAAAGTATTATTACTCTATTAGAACTATAGTTTTCCTTGAAATACATTGCTGCCGTTTCTCTAACACTGCTTGATGCCACTTCTTTTCAATGAAGTTAAATTCAGATATTACTTTAGCATTAGTGTGATCTCGCATAATTTTACTTTTTACCCAAAGGGCCATAACATAAGTGCAAAGAATCTTAATGCAATAACGAGTTATTAAATTCAGATTTAAAAAATACAAATAATTCTGGTGAAAAAAAAAGAATAAATAAATTTTAAATATAAGATTATTTTTTTTAGATTTAATTTAGAAACAGCGTCCAATCGCCGCAAAATAAATCAATCACATTTAAAAATTTAAGAGTAATAATGAATTCGTTAGATTCAAGGAACTAAAATAAGTTTTTAATCCTTCATCGCAACGCATTTCTTAAGTGCAAGAGGGTTAATAATATAATTGTGTGTCATTTTGTCATTTTAACAGAAAAATATATATGTCCTCATAATTGCAATATTGTGTTTTATTTGAAAATTATTTCTTATTTTAAGACGAAGATGCTGGTTATTGAAGACCGAAAGGGAAATTTCTTTCGTTAGGAAAAATGTGTCGGCTAAGTGAAATTCTCTTGAATAAAAATTCAAAACGGATGATTGCCGACTTTCTGTAACTTTTGTCTACAAGTCTTAAAATCATTAATTAAATTATAAGATTCTAATCATTGTCTTTATTTTCATTCTATAACTTAAAATATTAAAATCGTTTAACATTTGAAGGCAAAAGAAAAACAAATAAATTGTTATATGTATTTTTTTCTCAAGTAACTGGCCGTTTTCAAAAACAAAATCAGTTCAGATTTTGAACTCCTGTTCAACCTAGAAATATTGTTTTTCTTTTATGGGAATAAATAAATTTATGTTTTCCTTTATTTTTCGAGCTAGTTAAGTTATTTCACCATCGATATCTTCTAACTTATCATCCATATACAACTGAAAATTCAAAACGAAATAACATTTATAATTTAGTTAATTGTTCGACATAAAACCAGCAAGCGAGAACCTAGCGAAATTGTCTCGTTTGGATCTTGTGTGCAATTATTGTAGTAGAATTTTGTGTTTAAAGAAATTTGGCATCACTAAGGGAAGTACACTTGACATATTTAAACGTCAAATTTGAACAAAAGAAAAACTGTAAACAAATCGTTATATCTCATAAATTAAATATTTCCATTCGCTTGACGCATTCTACCAAGAATTTGCGAAATTCACTAATCACACCCCCTTTATTTGGCATTGACTGACCACACTTCACTTACCTAAAAATAAACACATTAATCATGATGACCGACCTTAAGGAAATTCGAACAAAGGTCGACATTAAAATTGAGGAATTGCGTCAGCAGGCATATTTTGCTGTTAACAGATACGACTATCATCACAAAAACGATGAACTTCAAATACTCGAACAACAGATAGAAATTCTTGGCCAAGTAGCCGGCACTTACACGAGATTTCTCAATGAAATGCAAAAGTTCAATCAAACGCTAAGCGATGCCAAACAAATGAGCGCCCAATTTGACCAGTTGTTGGGGCAATCGCAGCCAACAACGCAGCAGCAGTCCCAGTCGTCGCCAAACGAGCGACAGCTTCAGCACGAGATGCAAACGACGTCGACAAACCTACACCCGCTTACGAGCTCGAAGAAGGACAACCTCAAGGACACCACTTCAAAAAAACAGCTCTTCCCTCCTTCATAGGCAACCCCACCGCCAATACAAACAGTTGGCGATGATGTATGAGAAAAACAATATTTTGTTGGTGTTTACCTGTAGCCTTGCAGTTAAAACATTTATTTAAAACTTTCAATGTCTTTTTCTTTTCTTGATTGAGGTTTTGTTGTTTTCTTTTTCTTTTTTATTTTTAAATAAATACTTTAAATACATTTTTCTACATTTTACAAACAAGCAGCAGCGTTTTTCTTACATCTCTCGTATCTATGTACCAATATATAATTGAATATAAATAAAAACTGCTCGAGAATAAAACAATAAAACGTGTGGCTTTTTTGTTAAAAAAAAATTAAGTTCCACTTTATATCTAGAAAAAAAATACTAAACCAATACAATATTACAACAAATCCAAATATAGATAATATAAAGTGTAATTAATTATTTGATTATAATCTTAAGGTATATGTATGTTTCTGTTTGCGCTTCTCTCCTACCTGACATCCATCCATCAGTAATTTTTTAATGTACTATGCTCAAAAAATAATAAATTTAATATGTAATTTTTCATCCGTCTACCATCATTCGTTCCGAAAAAATTTAAGTGTATGAACAGCGCTGCGAGCTGGTAACAAGAATGGGGTAATTCAAATAAAGTGTTATATATACTTTCTAATCGTCTTCGTCCTCTCTGCAAGCAACAGCCGCAACCAGGGCGGCACCTCGACCAGAACCATCCTCAGAAAGCATCAAGTCGAAATGGATGCCAGGCTTGATGAGACTCTTGATCTTTTCGTACATTAGATTGTGGAATTTTGGATGGAAACGGTACACGGAGCCATCCACTCCGACAGTGACAAAAGGCTCGTTCATTTTATTGATTAGAGTGGCAATGCCACAACTGACCAGGTGAGCTGCTCTCGTCGACACACACTCGCAGATGAAGCGCACATCTTCGCAGTCTTCATCGGTGGCATTGTTGAGGCCGAGTTCTTCGAGCACACTTCGGCAGTTTGTGTAGATTCCAACTTCGTCCGCCTCGATTTCTGAAACGTATTTGGTGAAGAATGTTCCTCGAGTCATCAGAACGTCGCATTCCTGGCCTTTGAAAAGAATTCCTTGTTTCGCGAACTTAGCCAGTACCAGACGCACCAATTCTCCCATATACATACCAGAAATCATTTTCTCAAAACATTGCTTACCCGGGTTAATACTATGCTTATCCACGTCGTCGTCGTATTCTGTTCGCACAAAATCTAGGGCTCCGTTATCTCCGAAGGCTCCCCATTCTGTGTTAATGAGTACATGCGTCTTTTGATTGTCTTTGCCATCGAACAGTTCAGCTTCTTCCACCCTTTCCACGTAGCAGGCATTGCTGCCCGTGCCGACAATCAGGCCAATTTTACAGTTGTGGTTTTTCCAGGCACATGACATAAGAGTACCCGTGGTATCGTTGAGAATTGCACAAACGTCGATTTGCACATCTCCTCGTCGAGCAATGGCGTCCTTCAGTAGCTGCACAACATCTTCGTTGACTACTCCCTCACAGTTGAAACCTTTTGTCCAAGTCACAAGTAAGCCCTTTGTCAAGCCTAATTGTTGCAGTGGAAACGAAAATGTGAAACCCAAAGGCAAACGCTCTTTGTAGACGTCATGCTCGTTCATGAAGTTTGACAAGCACTCAGCGATGTGGTCAAATAACTGGATTCCAGATCCAAGCATGATGTGCTGTGGTATCGCATAGATACGTGACTCCATTTGAAAGTCATTCTCACCCTTCAGATGAATCAGCAATACACGAAAGTTGGTACCACCCAAGTCGAGGGCCAGGAATTTTCCTCGCTCGTTGCCGTTGGGCAGATCCTGCACGTATGTAACGAAACACTTGACATTAGCGCGGTCGTGGGTATCCTTAGCCAGGCCACGTTTGATCTCGTGCAAAATGCGGTAATTTAATTCTTTTATTTGCTCTTCCGTGAGGATGAGTTCTTTGCAGTGTTCGCGAATCATTTTTGATTTTTCACTGAAGATCTTCGGCGCTGCAGCAGTTTTTGACTTTTCTTTACTTTTGTACTTCTCTTTGCATAAATCACTATTAATAGCAATCGTTTCTAGCGTTGCACTTATCTCTTTATCCATTATTTGTATCTGTGGTTTTGGTTTACCTTGTGATGATGCTGTTTTTTGCACGATTTTCTTGTTTTGCTTTTGATGTGTAAAAAGATTCACTGTCTCTCGGATGTTTCTTTTTTTACTTTATCTTTTTCGTTGATGGTTTTCCCACTAAACTAGTGCTGCGTCGATTTGAAGGAATTTTGAAGGTCAAAATTGACAACTCGCACAAGACGCGAACGACAGTAGAATGAACACACAATCGAGGTGGGTGGTTGGTGAGAGGAAGTGAGAACACTACAACACCATTTATTACAAAACAAACAAAAAAACGAGTTATCGTACTAAACTGTTATATACGCACGCAGGTGCATGAATGACAGCACATAAAAGAATAAGATATTTTTTTTTGTACTTCGTGTAATACTTATTTTATTTTTTAGTGTTTTTTCTTTCACTACTATTTTCTATTTTACCTTGTCCCGCTTGAGATGTTTTACTATTTTCTTTTTATTTTTATTAGTCTGAAGTCTGGCCTGTGGCGTGTGTTCGGTTCGCACGTCCAGCTAGTCTGAAGGGCGAGAGCAAAATGTCATGACCGACAGAAAGTTTGCGTTCCGTTGCCGTTGCCGTTGCCCGTTGGTTGGTATTGATATCTAGTTTTTATTTTTTGCCAGCTAGGCTAGTCCAGCAGAAAAGATAAAATCCTCCTCCAGTTATATCACTATGAAGAAACCGGTTTGATCAACAATCGTTTGGCAGCGGCGCAATAATTTATTTTAAAAAAATGTATAATCTGCTACGCGGCAACACGCGGGCCATTCAGAAAAATAACTGAATACTGAAACTGAATAAAATAAGTGAATCTGAAACCAGAAACAGAAACAACACTCGTGTAAACTAACACGTGCTACAAGTTAAAGATAATTTTTCAATCTGTACCTATGTATGTACATATATGTAGATTGTAGGTAGGTATTCTTATTTGAACTCTGACAAGATGCGCCAGCCCAGCCCTCTACGCCAGCCTATCAGTTATCAGTATCTGTTTTCGATTTTTATTTGAATATGTGTGGGTTGGAAGAGAGGGTGTTGGGGAAGATGAACTCTGTGACGTGCCTTCTTGACCTAGTTATAGATTCAAAATCGGAACACAGAATATCTCGCACAATTGATGGGAAGTATTGCAAAGACGTACACAGAATTCATAAAATGAGATGATTCGAATGGGTATGTCGATTGTCGGATCTAAAAAACTTGGCCTAATCTGGTTTAGTTTGGTGGACGCCTGGACGGTTATAACCAGTTTTACACAAATCCAAATGCAAGTTTTAAATTAAATGGAATTGGGAATCCAGTAGATAACAAGTTGGAGTAGGAATTCACATTCCTACCAATTTACATAAATTATAGGTATTTACGAGTACCTACTACCTAAATATGTTGATTTGAATTTGAGCAGTACCTAAATTCAACTCAAATGTTTGCATATTTACGTTTATATGTAAGTAGGTTTACATGTACATATTAGGTATTTTTTTTTTTTTTTTGAATTTTTGCGATAGGACGAAAGCGAAAGTTAAATTTTGTGTCCATGAATGTAGGTAGGTAGGTTAGGTATGTATGTACTTAATAATTTAACTATGTTTCTAAGTACCTACGTACCGTAGAAACTACTTAGGTGTGTAGCTGGGTTCATGCATTATAATTAAAAATTATTTTATTGTTTACGATATAAAAAAAAAACAAGTGGTTGGACATGGTACCTACTTATACAAGGGAAATTTAGCCGTAATTTTAACAAGTAAGTATCGGTACATGCGTAATAACTTTGCATGCAAATTTGCAAAATTTATTATAGGTATTAGAACTTGTGAACTCAACGAAGATAAAAATAAAATTTAAACCACAATATAGAAATAGCCTAAAATACCACCTTCTTAGCTTATCTGTGTAACCTTTATTATCTTTGGCTGTTAGGTATTTTATTTATCATTGAGCGAAAACATTTGTGTTCATGAACTTTTCAAAGACAAATTAAGAATTTTGACAAATTTAAAATTTGTATGCATATTTATAGATATGTATTTTCAGGTATTTTCCTTATTAATTATCACACTAGCTGTTCGTCGCAGCTTCGCACTGGAAAGATAGATAATAGTAGAAAAGCACATTTTAGTAGTTTTTGAGTTTAGTCTTTATTTATAATACCTATCTCTGTGCTAAATTTCTTGATTGGAAAAATTAACATACATCTATCCCACGATAACCATACATTTTACCGGGATAAAATGTAGCCTCTGTCGTGTTCCAGACTATAATCTATCTCTGTGTCAAATTTCATCCAAATCCGTTCAGCCATTTTGGTGTTATTGAGCAACAAAAATATCCGTAGGTACACCCAATCTTTCACATTTATAATATTGAATGAATATAATTTTGGGGTTTGTGCACTGCGACCTGTAAGATCCATTGTGCCCTTTTTTATTATACATACATATATTTATAATATTAGTAGGATAGGATTATAATAACTATTTGTAAATACATACATGGTAGCTGCATGTATTATATTTGTAATTTCTTTTTAAAGATAGCTTTAAGTATTTTTAAGATTGAATAAAAATAAATTTCAAAGAAAAAACCTCTATAGTTAATACAGATAAGAACGTCGCATCGCCCCGTCAATTTAATTATTTTGTTTTTATTTAGTTACTTCAAGTAGAAAAAAAATAAGTTTTATATGTACTATTCTTTTATTCACTAAACAGAAAAGAAGTATCTTATTTCACCTTAATTGATAGGTATAATGATAATAATTGGAATCTTGGTTTCACCCCTTATTTCTATCATCCGTAATATTTCTACCAATCAAGAAAAATGGAAATAATATTATAATTGATAGAATTTCCCAACAAGGTTGCAAATTAACTCGTTTTAGTCTTGATGCTTTTAACCAAAATTATTGTGCAAATGATTAATTTATTTACGATGAGGATGGACGGTGGTCATGCATTCTCAGCTCAATTTTTTTTTTTTTTTTTATTCAATGAACAAAATTTTGTGGTTCATCGATGAGCTTTAATGACGAAATAGTCAAGTTGATTACATAATCCGTTGAATAGCGGATGATGGATTGGATAAAAGTGTCCAAATAAGCTTCAGATTCCTTATTGGACTCTGTTATCAGTGTATATCTTATACCTAACTTCTTGACTGATTCTTCAGTTTTTATTTTGTCATCGCAGTTTCATGTTGTGTTGCGTATTTAAATATGGAAATACATAAAACACTACTTTTCAGAATTAATTTCTTTTTTATTTCAGATTTTGTAATCATCCTTCATGGGTCAAAAATCTAATTACTTTGTCTTATCTGATATACTAGCTAATAATCGAAAACAAACTGCCAAGATTAGCGGGACTTCTAAATCCATAGTTCCGAACTTCGGATTTCCGAATTCCGAAAAAAGAAAATTGAAAAAAAAAATATAAAATTCCAAATTTTATATAAGGAAGGTCTAACAAAAAAACTTTGTTGACATACCTAAAAGTTTTAACTGAAATTAATTTTCACAAAAAAAATACGTACTGAAAAATTAAATGAAATCGATTTATGTAATTGTGTCTGTCTTAATTTGTTTTCGAGGAGTGCAGTATACTATACTGCATATGGAATCCCTTACAATATGTCTTTTAAACGCACCCATTTCTAAAGGTTATGTTAGAATGTTTTATTTTTGAAACATTTTACGTACGCATAGAAACATCTCATCATCTATTAGACAATAATTATAATTAAATACATTCTATTTTTGTTTTTTATAAATTCGCAAATATTTGGAATGTTCCGTTAGCGGATTTGCAGTTGCATTTAAGAAACAAATAATTATTTTAAGGTCAATTTAATTGCACCAAGAAACGGTCATTCGAAAATAACTAAATGATTTTTTATATCTTTTGACTAAGAGGTTTTTTAATACAAGCAACAAAAACATTTCTGAGAACTACAAAATATTATAATAACTGATAAAAATTCCAACCAATCTTGAATTCCAGAATTTGTGTACGCTATTTCAAATACGGTCTTAAATCTCATAAAAATATTTACTAACGCTTCTTTTTTATTTGTCCATTAACAAAATATTTACACAAGAGCTTATTTTAAAATGAAATAAATATTTCAGACACAAATATATTTTGGATTTTTGCACGCAATTCCATTGTTTTCGCAATCATTTTTTTAACGCATCATTACGTTCATCAAATTTTGATTCATTCCAAAAATGAAAAATCTACAAAACATTACGTATGCATAATTATTGAGCTCATAGGAGCAGAGCTTACGTTTAAAGAAAAAATATGTTTCCATTGAAAACATGTCACACTCGTATGTGGCTAATTCTAATTTCGATTCGTTTAATGGTGATCGCTGCGATCGCAATCTTGTTTAGTTTTATTGCCACATGCCAGTGTGACACGGAAGAACATGGA
This sequence comes from Scaeva pyrastri, assembly GCA_905146935.1. Taxonomy (NCBI): domain Eukaryota; kingdom Metazoa; phylum Arthropoda; class Insecta; order Diptera; family Syrphidae; genus Scaeva; species Scaeva pyrastri. Next base: position 4,302,652 of record LR989929.1, on the reverse strand, counting down.
TGAGCTATACATAGCCGAAGACGTTGACATTTTGTTTTTTCTTAAATAAGATGACCTTGTCAAGCCCCCACACTTTTTCTGTATCAATGTGATTCATTTGGCGAATGCATAATAATTGCGCGGTTACAAAACAACGTATTTTTTAAATATCGGTGTTGTTTTCTTTTTATAAAAAAGGCATTAATCTTTTTTAACTTGTGGCTTCCATGTAATTCACCGCAATTGCAGCTAATAGCATGGAAGTGGGTTTTTGTTGTTTTTTAATCAAGCATCTAGACACTCTTACAGTTACGTGTGGAAATAGTACAGATAATTGCGAATTTTCACAATCATTCGAAGGGGATGCGGTATTCAATATATATTCGTATTATTGTAATTTCAATTTCTTGATATATGTACATACATACATACATATGTACATATTTGTACTTACTAAATGTATCCACCATTAGGTAAATTGGAATTTTTTTAGTAGTCACTTTCTTAATAGACTATCAACTTGATTTGTTTTCATCATGGAGCGATAAGTTTTCAAGGGCACAGTGTTTTTGTTGATTATTATTATTTTTTTTTTTTTTTTTGCTAAAATTATGTTTGATTGAGTTTTAGAAGATTTTAAGATGAGATGTCGTCGTGCGGATAAAAAATGTTTGCAGATACTACCTCTTGTATAATTAAATAGTATAGTGTGTATTGCGTAGATAAAATCTATTTTTGAAATAATTGCAAACTGGTGACTTATGGAGCGGTGGACTGAAGCTGTTATGTGTTCGCCTTTATCTAATAATAAAAACGAATATTTAGTAGGAACTGTGTTGATAACAAACAGGAAAATAAGTTTTAGAAATACTGTTGACAAAATGATGTGTTGGAACACGTGTGTACACAGCATCTTTTATAAAAGCAAACATAGTCCATATCTTTATGCTTTATTTCAGCTAAAACTGGGTACAAAGACAAACCTTCGAGAATATGACCTGATCATGAATGTTTATTTGCTTAAAATCAATATTTGGTAATAAAAATATTAATTGTTTGTTCAAACCTGTCTATCTTAATTCACCGATTAAAAAACCGGGTAAATAAAATAGCAGCATGAATGAAAAGTCTCTTTTAAGTAAAGTTAAATACGTTGAAGGTCACTTAATAGGCTATTATAATGTTGTTGACTTATTAAAGTGATAATATGTAGATTCTCCACTAGTAAGCTCTTCAACATTGCTAATCGCAATTAAGTTAATTGTAGCATTCTTTTAGGAGGGGGTCAATTAGGCAGAAGAAAGGCCTATAAAGATTCATTTTAATACAAAAGCTGGGTAAATGTGGCTGTTACATCTCTCTCTAGGCATACACCTAGTGAGGAAACAAATATTTTTAAACAAATGTTCGACAAACATTTTTCGATGTAAACCACAAATTTTGATGTTACCGTTATAGAAACGTGTCGTTTGAATTTTATTGAGAGAAAGTTGGTGCAAAAGTGTTTTCTGCTGACTTAAATTTGTAAAATATTAAGTTCTTGTTAATACCGCTAAATAATATCATAAAGTTACTCGAATAAGATTACCCTTTGTAAACGGACAATTGTATAACAGTTATAAATTGTGCCAACTACTAATTGAAATTCTCATCTCTAGAGGCCCCAATCATCTACTACAATTCTTATATCAACTGATAACATCTGTCAGTTTTATTTCCGCAGTAGATTTCGTTGTCTTTAATTGTTTTTCCTATGTGATATTTTTAAATGGCTCAAAAAATTCCAAATATTTCCCGACTTTCATCTTCAATAATTCGAGTCTTAGGATGTAATCCTGGTCCAATGACCTTACAAGGTACAAATACATATCTCCTTGGAACTGGCAAAAAGTATGTTCTTTTCATAGTCAGATAATAGCTAGGTACCACAAACGTCTGGACTAAAAATTTCAATCTTTTTTATTTATGTATTTCACCCTACAAAGACGAATTCTTATTGACACTGGCGATGAAGGTGTGCCTGAATATGTTAACAATTTAAAATCAATTTTGGACGAAGAAAAAGCCACAATAAGCACAGTCATATTAACGCACTGGCATCATGATCACGTTGGTGGAGTGAAAGATGTTTTGAAACTATCACGGCCAGGTAATTAATACAAACAAATATTTTGTACTACACAGGACAAGTTATATTTTTTCGAACTCCGTTACATACACAAAATCTAATAAAATAATTAAGAACCAAATGATTAATTACAGTTTGCGACATTTGGAAGTTTCCAAGAACTGATGCACCAGACATTTGTCCCGAAATACCATCTGACGTCAAAGTTGAAAAACTCATAAATGGACAAGAATTTTCTGTTGAAGGTGCTAACGTAAGAATTGTTCATACACCTGGTCATACAACTGATCATGTAATCCTTACAACTCAAGACGGTGCTCTTTTTAGTGGTGATTGTATATTAGGTTAGTCCAATGGAGTTAAGTTTCATGGCTTAATTGCAGCATAGATGCATGCCAATAATTTTAGGTGAAGGAACTACAGTTTTTGAAGATCTATATGACTACATGAAAAGTTTGAATGGTATTCTTAAGATAAAACCGTCAATTATTTATCCTGGACATGGAAATGTTATTGAGGTGCATATTTTCACCCTTTTTAAAGCTGCACATATTTTTTTATACAGATTTCATTTAAGGACCCAATCGACAAAATTCAATATTACATAAATCATCGTAACCAAAGAGAAGCTCAAATAGTAAAGTTCTTCCAAGATAGAGCACCAAACGGTTATACTACCATGGATGTTGTGAAAACTGTTTATAAAGGTACTCCAGAGACACTTTGGCCTGCGGCTGCTTATAACGTCGGCCATCACATAAAGAAACTAAAAAAGGACGATGTTCTGGAGATAATTGGTACGGAAGATGTTGATGACACCGAAGTCCGTTGGAGGATAAAATCAAAATAAACTTGTAGAGGGCGAATAACATTAAAACATTTTTTTATTTCTTAACAATTAATTTTGCATTTTTTTATTATTTCTCATCAGCTTCGTATGTTATTGTTGGATCTTTAAAGCAATGCACATCTTCAAACCAAATATCTTCTGGCAATCCTTCGTTTTCAGAGTTCAAATTTGTCGGTACTGGTGGTCCGCTGACTTGTGGTTTTCTGCGTGGCAAAATAGTATCGTAAATATAGACAAGACCATTAGTTACTCCAGGGACAGAACTTCCTGAGACCCACATAACATTATATTTAGTATTAATGCGCCATATTTTTAGACCTTTGATCTTTCTGAATCGGTTACCCATGTGACCGGGTAATTTTGTTCCTGGCCAAACTCGGCCCTTTTCACCGCCACCACCAATGTTGCCAGGGCGACGATGTGTCTTTGTCACACCGTGGGAAGCAGGCATACCCTTGAAGCCGTGCCGTTTAACTACACCTTGAAAACCATGCGATACACTGAAACGAATGAATCGATCAGAGCAAAACAACGTCCGTTTTATTAAAAAAAAAACAGTAGGTAAAATGTTTTTAAAAACCCCAACTCAGAGAAATTAGTTCATTACTAAAAGTCATACTTTTTAGTTGCTTGAGTTATTGCTTTATAAGTATGAGTTTTCAATAGAAAGAGTTGGGTATTTTTGTTAATTTTAAGCTTTAAGTACAAGGGGAGAAAATTTAGAGAGCTCGAAGAAATTATTATTAGTCGACAAAAATTTAATATCAACAAATATAAACTCATTTGATACTTACGTCTTTCCTCTTACATCGACATAATCTCCCACACGAAAATGGGTCACATCTAGTCGAGTACCTGGATTTATTGCTGCATTTGGTGTAACCAAAAATCGTGCAATATTCTTCTTAGGCATAACTCCAGAATCTTTAAATAATCCGCAATATTCTTTGGTGAGTAATGATGGATCCGCACTTTCAGCGCCCACTAATAAACACCCATATTTTTTCAAATTTGTTACTTTGGGTATTCTAGCGGGTTGGTATTCCTCTGGAGGTACGTATTTGATAACATGGTTATCGACTATGTGCAGCAAAGTTGTCCTTATCCGTCTGCCATTCTTCAACCAAAGTGGATATTGACCGATTTTGCGTGCCAGCAATCCAGTTCGTCGACATTGAGGGGACCATTCTACATTTACCTGTTCTTCGGCTTTCAACAGACTCAACTTGTTGGTTTGATCATATGTCTGTACTCCTTTTATTATAGCTGGCGGTCCGAAAGTCTCCTGGATAATTTCCTTGACGAAAACTTTGTTTTCAGGGGTTATGTTATCATCATGGATCTGTGAATGTTTGATTTATAAGTAATGATGAACCGGCAGAGATTACCTAATACTTACAACACGATTTTTACGAACAAACCAATAGGGATTACGAAGTCGGGGTCTGGTTAAGTGACCTTTTTCACGTACTTGTATTATAGCTGGAGACACTCTAAATAAAACCAATAAATACTTTATTGAAGTTCTATCAAAAAGAAGAAATACCTTAATCGAGAGAAGTCAAGCATTAAGTTTCTTAGTAAGCTTGCGTTTCTTGATATTATAGACATTTTTATTTAAAAAAATAACCTTTCGAAGACAGAAATGGAGACGGTCGACGGAGCACCTAGAATTTTTTAAAACATGTAGCTGTCAATTCAATTGTCAAAAAGAGTGACAGCTGACATGTGAGAGATGTGTTTGATAAGTTTTGTTTCTTTTCACAATTCACAGGATACTAGAATGAATTAAAGGTCCCCGTTCAATTCGTTAAGGATTTTATCCACAGCATCTTCTTAATTTTCTGCATTTTCCTGAAATAAAATATACAGTTGACGCCACTTATAACGACGCCACTTATAACTACGTGCATCTATGGATTAGCTTTTTTATGATTTTCGGCACGAATTTTATTTGATATATTCGATTGACATAATTTTATCTGCAGCATCTTCTATTCAAAATTCTGTGATATTTTCTTTTTCCGTTTTTTTTTTTTTTTTTTGGCATCTTTAATAAGCTTGAACAAACTTCAATTCTTATAAGTATTAAATTTTCAAAACAAAAAACAAATGCCACACATTTTGACATTTACTGCAGTGTTGCAAACCGATGAGAAAAAGTGCGTTCACGATCTACTAAGAAATAATAAAATTTCACATTTTTGCTAGGCTCGTTGCAATAAATCGGGAATACCCAAAGTTTAATTTCGAATTCATAGTGACTACATTAGTGCATGTACCCAATGTTTTTTAAATACACGTGAAGTGTAAAGTTCGCAAGGAAACACTTTACTTTTATTGAATATATTCCGCTGAATTAATAAAAGACTAAAATTCATTTAGGAATTCTAAACTTACAGAACTTACAATTTTGAAAATTAAAATGTAATGAAATACAGTTAAATGTGGGGCCAAATTACCGAATCAGTTAACGAGTAATACGTGACTGAATTATGTCAATTTGGCATTCCCTCTCACGTTAACGACCGATCTAGTACCTCAGTTTGGAATTCTGTGATCAGCTATCGAACGAGATTTCACTCGACAGACTAAAAGTCAACTGATGGTATGTTTTTGCAGCAAATTGTGGATCAAAATGTAACAATTATAGTATTTATTATTTTATTGTTGTATTTTAAACAAAATTTTTCGTTCAAGTTCATAAAAAAATGAATCAGGAACAAAAAAATTCAATGGCAAATTATGTCTAGACACCCCAATTTGGCCAAACATAAATAAAATTTTGGCCTGCTTGCTTCGTACTTTTCATAGTCTGAAATACTAAAGTTTCTTTAAAAATACTTCATAAAGGTTGTTTTTATTCTCACCTTCAGTATCACTTGATGAGAACAAAATATCCATTATAAATTATTCATAATTTCTTTTTTTCAACCTATTCACAATTCACATAAACACAGATGTTATCTGTCACATCACAAGTCGCAACTGTAGAGAGAGAGAGACTCGATGAAATTTAAAGAGGAGTTGATGTAGTAGATTATAACTACTACAATTATAAAAATCTAAGCGATACGTCCCACCACGTATGCCATCATCCCTATGTAGTCACTCGTTCGTTTGATAAGTGATGGAATTTACTCACTCGTTTTCTTTTTTCATCAAATCTTTTTTTTTATGCATGACCTATTTGTTGTTACACTCATCTTAAAATTATGTACATACATTTGCATATTTTTTTTCGGACAATATATAAGGACGAAAGATAAAAATTCTAATATTCTTTAAAATTGAAAAGCCAACCATATACGAACGAGCCATTTTACTCCGAGTTGTTATGGACTCTATGGATTTCTAATTTTCTAGAATGACAAAATATCTCTCTTTTGTGGAACACGGCTGATCAATTTGATTCGAGAAAAAGAAGGCACCAAACTCCTTACTTTAAATCCAAAAGCGAAATGTCAAAACTTCAAATTTTGTGTTGTTGTTGTTTGTGTTTTTCTTGTGTTGTGATGTCATGTCCCACTGTGAATAGTTTGTGGTTAATAATTTTTATTAAATTAATTGAATTGTGCAAAATAACATTAGTCTAATGTAATTAATAACACGAGATTAGCAATTTGAAGAGATTTGCAGTGGATACACATGCGAAAAAATAAATCAAAATGGAGTGTACCTATCTAAACAAAAAAGAGAGAAAAACGTTGCCAAACTAATTTTGTAACTTTCTAATTAGAAAACCTAATGAACATAAAAAGGAATAGAAATATAAAATATTAAAACATACAAAATGCAGTCGTCTGTTCCTCTACAACCACAAATTAATCATCAAATACTTTTAGTTAATTTAAGAAAATCGATTGAATTGTGGTTTCTTGACAAAAGAGATCAATCAGAAGACGAGTGGGATGATTATTTGTATTTTGGGATACAAAAAGATATTGCTGCAATTATATCCGATGGGCTTCAGTTGAGTTTGGTGAGAGTTTTGATTTGTGTGTCGCAATTTGTTTGATTATAATTTTTTTTTATCAATTGTGTATGCTAGAGGTCAATAAAATGTGTGCTACTTTTCTCTTTTTCTATCATAAAATTGTACTCAGATTCTTGTGGTGGCAAAGATTATCTTTTACAGTGAAAATAAGCGGATAAAGCTAAAGCGAGAGCACTATGACAAAAATTGCAATTTACTCTCATCTTATGTCGAACAAACGACCTTGAATTTTAAAACCATAATAAGTAGGTATTAGGTGTTTTTAAGATGCGAAATTGTAAAAGCAACAGACATAAAAACAAATACTAGATAAGAAATTTGAGGAAGGCCAATGAAGTACCAACTCGGTAGCAATCTAAGAAAACATTTTTCCTTGTAAGGATATTCTCTCTGTACGAGTATTTAAGAAAAACAACATTTACAATCGCAGGTAGTTGTTCTTAAAATGTAAGTCGTTTATTCTAGTTAGTTCCTAAGATTCTTTAAATTGATCACAACTATCGAGACGAAACACTTTATATAAATAATGCATTCGACACGAATAAATATACAATAATATAATGTTTTATGATATGGTTAACAAGACAACAAGATAGTACTCAGCATTTCAAGATGCACCATCTTTAGTACTTCAAACTATGAATATACCGTCAATTTGACATAAAAACCAACAAAGGCAACTGATTTTAAGTACCATAATTGACCTTCTAGTTTTTAACATTTATTACCATTAAGCTCCGATTTAATAATACTATTTTAAAACGATTTATTTCCAGCAACTGCCAAACAAAGTTCGTTTACAAAAGTTCGCCGATGAGTTATATTGGCTAAGAGCTTCGGTTCAAACGAAAAATCAAAGTTGTATCTCAATATCAGATTTGAATAGTGCCAAAAGTTTTCTAACAAAATGGGTGCAAGAAAATATGGAAGATAACTGCCTGTGTGCTTGTGTACAATTATTAGTCACAGATAAAGACATACTCACCACTTACTATACCAAATACTCCTACATTCGTAATGAAAAATACGCAACGGCATTATTTATTTGCATTTCGGCAGTCGAATTAAATCGTTGTTCGTTACTTACCCAAATAGATGTTTCTCTGTTTGGAGAGAGTCCTTTCAAAACTAAACGAGCAACGTCTCATCCAAATCTTTCTATCTCACCTCAGCCGAAGAGAACGACGGCTAGACTGTGGCAACAAGACATCTCCGATGGAATTGTTCAAATAAAAACTCCTAGAAGTATAAGTTCCATCCGCAAATGGAATAGTGTACCCGCTTTAAAGCATGTTAGTACCAGAAAACGTTCTAGAAGTCAAACACTAGGCAGTGCACAGGAAATGTCTGAGAATATAGGAAGGTTGCACAAAGCATTAGATATACAAAATCAGAAAATCAAAGCCAATGAAAAAAATGTCGGATCGCTTAAATCTAATTCATCGTCATCCGACTACAGTAAGACATCTACAGAATCAAATAGCAGTTCTTCAATGGGGATTGAGCTAATCAAATGCGATCACATTAAAATTTGGATGGACCATACTACTTATAGCCAAACTAGTACGAATACACAAAATAACAAAGAAGCGCCGATAGTGGGAACATCTTCGCTAGACATGAATTGCGAAACAAGCCCGAACTCACGCAGCACCTCGAGTCCGATAAACACATTTATTTCAAATATCTTCTCAGTTCCGTCATTCCGTGGCAATTCGGGAAGTTGGAATGATAGTTTCCCATCGCTTTGCCACTCATCTTCAACGCAAAATGATAGTGTTCTGAATTCATTTCTTCCACGGTGCGGTGAAAAGTTGCCCACAAGAAAAACCAGTAGTTTGTTTGATGATCCCAATTCACCACAAAATGGGAAGACAGTTTTAATCGGCCAATCAGTTGGTGAGCAAAGTTTGGCGGCATTTTTACAGAATACTCAGTTTTCTAGAAGTAATAACGATTTGGAAAGAGAAAACGCCCACTTTCGTATATGTGAAGACATAATATCCGCAATAGAACGCATTAAGTGCCAAAAATTAGAAGCAGATAAAAAACCAACATTTATAGAATCGTCAGATGAAAGTCATGGTAATAATAAATTTTAAAATATAAATTTCAAATACAAATAAATGTTTTATATAATAATAGATCGGCCTGGAACCTCAAATTTTAACAGAGATCTCAATTCATACACAGAACAAACTACGAGTAATGAATCAAAACTTGAACAGAATTCATCTACCATATCAGAGGTGCTGAATTATTCCATAGATTATTCAATACATTTTCATAAATTTAACTCTCAACAATTTTAGGATATTGTCAATATGAGGGATCACATGCCGTATGCTGAACTGGGAGAAAGTTCACTTGGTGATGTTAACTCAGCAGAAAACATTGGACTATCATTAATTTCAAAATTTAAAGATAAAAGTCTTCCGAAAGTTTCTGGCTGGAAATGGCTCGTTCAAGAAGAGGTAAATAAAAAACTATTTGATATAATATATACATAATATCTTATAACTGTTTTCTTTTACTTTTTTATAAGGACACTCCACAAAGTCTTCTACCAATGCCGCAAAAGTCTAATAATCCTGATGAAAATATTATGCCAATGGTAACTAGAGGAACACGGTATTGGGCACCACCCAGGCAACAAATTATTTTTACAAACCATCCATCCCCGCAGTAATTATTAGATAAATATTTTTCTTTTGGTTAATAAAAAAAAATATCTCCCAAGGAGAAAACTTCTAATTCAAAAACAAAACTATCGTTGTGCTGGTTGTGGAATGAGAGTGCCAGTTAGCCATATCAAGAGCTTTCGATACTGCACTTACTTAGGGAAATACCACTGCACAGGTTGCCACCGAAACCAAATATCAGCAATACCATCTAAAGTTCTTCATTTGTAAGTAGAATAATAAAAAATCAGGTCACGTATGTAATCGTTTTATTTTCAGATGGGATTTTAAATTTTATCCTGTAAGTGTGTTTGCTTATCGGTTATTGGAACAGATGTGGACCTACCCACTTTTTTATGTTCCCGATCTTAATCCTGCGCTGTATGTCAAGAGCAAACAGCTAAGAAATGCAAGACTGAAAAGAGTGCAAGCCCAGTTTGTTAAAGAATTTATAACAGTTTGTCGTTTAGCTGATAAGTAAGTTAAAAGTTTCTACTAAAGCGAAACCAAAATCAAAATTATTTTTATTTTTAAATCAGTGAACGAACGTATTTTGCATCAGTGCCCGATTATATAACGACTGATCCAGATACATGGTCAATGTCTGACCTTATCGACTCGAAAACGAACACTATCCACAAATCCCTGCAAGATTTAATTAAGAAATGTGAAGATCATATAATTGAGTGCGTTGTAAGTACATATTTCAAGTTAAATTTTTTTATATTTTATTTCTAATTTCTTGCGTTATTCGTTCTACAGCTTTGTACAGCTCGTGGATTTATATGCGAATTTTGTCGTAAGGAAACTGTAATTTATCCGTGGCAACCTAAAATATTACGGTGCGATAAATGTGGGTCTTGTTATCACAGTAATTGCTGGAAATCGCAATTCGACTGTCCGAAATGCCAAAGACTTAAATCTCGTCAAGTGGAGACTTAGTTCATTAATTACCCTCTTTAGTAATTGAAGTGGTGCATATTTTATTTTAGATGAATTTACAATTTTTTTAACTTTTCTTTTTTAACCATGATAACAACGGATGTGATATTATTATTGAAGATTCTATAAATTAAGTTAAATAAAAAATATACTATACTATATATATTATGTACACATGTAATATAAAATATTCGTATAAAAAGTCTATAAAACAACAAATAAATACTTCTACACCTAAATATTTAAATCCAATATTTATGGTGCAGATGAAGTTCTAACAAATGGAGCTTTTTTTCGTTCTTCTTTGCAGGATATCACGATTTTAGCCGTTGGAGTTTCTATAACAGCATTTTGACGGCATAATTTGTGTCGTATGCTCTCACGTTTTGGTTTTATTTTCTTATGGTGAGGCGTTGGTGTTTTTTGACTTTTTGAAGATTTTGAAGCCTTTGAAGAAGGGTCTAATTTTTTTGGGCTGTCTTTTCTCTGTTTTTTTGAAGTCTTCATTTCCTTTCTTGTGGGTTTTTCATCTTTAGTTGATAGCCTCAAAGTACTTGTAGTACTTGAGGCCTTTGATGTTTTTCTTTTCGTTTCTCCTAATTCAGCTTTGTGTAGTTTTTGAGCTCGAGCTACTTCTTCGATTTTCTTTTCCTATAACATACAAACCAACTAAATTATATTCCCTAAGAATGTTCTTTATGTAAAGAAGTAGTGATACTTACAAACATCTGGCGTTTTCTTTTATCACGTTTTGCTAATATAACTACCCAACCACCATAGAGGATCATTATAAGAGCTGGCACTAGAATACCAGCTAAAACAGTCGTTTTTCTTATCCAAGCGTGGTAAATAGCCAAAAAGATTACAAAAGATGCAACAATTACTGCAACCAAACGTCCATTTGCTTTTCTTTCTTCCTTAAAAAAAAATATTAGTGTTAAAAGTCTTGCAACCAAGTGAAAAACGGGTTATGGTACATAAAAAATACGATACCAATTAAAATTTAATTTATTTAAAGTGAAATAAAAATTAAAATGATAATCAAAAAACCACACAACAAAATAAGTTGGTCAGTCTGGCATTACACAGCGCGTATTGAGCGTTTAGTCTGTAACCAATAACAGCGAATTTGCAACACCATTATTTATTTTCAAATAAAGTTTAAAAGAAGCGCCTGTTGGGTCAGCATTTTCCTAATAATTTAATTTTCTTTATTATTGAAACAGTTATTAAAAATAATTATGTACATAATGTATGTAGTAGATACGCTGTGGGTGTCATAAAAAAGTCATTAATATGTTGTATACAAATTCATGGACAGCACTTTTAGATTTCCGTTCTTGAGTCTGCTTTGAAATTAGCAGTTCAAGTAATGTGAACTTTAGGTTTTCATTGTGTTAGATTTATTAATAAAATTTAAGAAATTATTAACTTTTTCAAAGATCTCCTAATGCGAATTCTGAAGTAAAGTTTCTATACACTGCGTACGTTTAATTTCATTTGGGTCTTCTCTGCATTTCTTTAATGGTCTTTTAATTTTTTTTTTATTTTTCAAAAGCTTCATTAGAACTTTCGCACTTCTTCTTTTTGTCTTTATTTTGGCATCAAAGAAATAAATTATTTTATTCTCAAAGTATATCAAAATTACTAATTTATCATTTAAAAAAAATTCATTTATAAACTTCACACTGAATGGCGCCCAATGCAAAGTATTCGTGCGCCAGATAAGTAGCTGTTTGTTTTGTTATTTCGCTTTTCAAACATCCGCTTCATGTACGAATTGTTATTGTAAACATTTCTATCACCTGTGTGAAAAATTCCTTCAATGATTTTACCTGCATTGTTTCAATGAAACAGTAGTTCATTTTGTATTTACAATACTTATCGATCAAGGAATTTTGTTGATGTATAGTAAACTTTCAACTTAATGGCTTTTAGATCTTTGAACTTGTTTATTGTTCTTTTGTCCTTGTCAAGGAATGTGAATTCCTATTTCTGACAAAGGTCGAATTTAAGATTTACACGTACTTCATCTGTATTAATTTTTTTTTTGTTTATTGGTTACAGAAAAAAATGTTCACGGCTGAATTATTTTAATAATAACAATAAATAAATATGTACATAAAGTACATTGTTATAATTATTGCCTATTGTTATTTGATTTCTTAATCGGGGAATTATTTTATTTAAAATAAATTTTGATCGTCAGATGTCTTTTACTATTCATTTTCCGTGTCCTAATTTTATGCGATCAAAATGCCTTTTACAAATAATATTATTAAACGAAATGTATCTACGATTCCTATAAAACTGTCTAATAAAACCTGTTTCGCGGAAAGAATTAACAATCCTATGCATTTATACAACTTTTCTAACTTTAGACATTTCTTCACATATAAAATTTTGGTGGCGGTTAGGAGCGATGTTTTCTTATTATATCTGAAATGGCTGCATTTATTTCGAAATAGGTATTACAAAACTAAAAAATTTGGTTTTATCGTTTTATGTTTTCAATGCTTTTTTTAGTTATGCTATATTTATTGAAATCGGTTGAAGCTCGTGTCAATTTTAAGAAACATAAAATTCCAAAACATAAAACAAAGAATCATAAATGTCCACTCCTTATTAACGACTAATTAACAACAAATTATAATGCTAAGAACTTCGGATTTATGAATAATTCTTCACTCAATTGACACTGCTTCAATTTATCGAAAGCGGAAAATTGTGTCGAAAGCGACAAATTCAAAATTTACAACTGATCAGTAAAATCATTATTGTATAAGATCATTATTTTAGTTACTATCGTTACTTTAGTTCAAACATTACAAAAGCTTTGACAACCGTGGGTCGTCGGTCTCGAGCGCCGACGACGGCGACGGTCGTTTAGATAAAATGGCAATAATTAATCTATACATGTACGTACAATGTACATGTATGTACATATTATGACATTGTGAAGGTACATAATAATTATTGGATCGTGATTGGCACATATATAAACTTACTCTCGATTCCTTGCCGATGATTTCCTTAAGATTTTCTTCTATATCCTTTTCAGACATCTTTCTAAGATCCATTGCAGTTGTCAATGTAAATATTCCAAAAGAACAAAAGAACCCGAACAAATACTAGTCTTTCTTCTTAAAATCTATATTTTGAAATTCAAAACTGAACGACCCTTGGAATAAAATAACACTTAACACTTTAAGATATATGTATGTAATATGTAATAATGCATGTACTTATGATCATTAGGTCTTTAAGGTATTTTCAAAAAAAAAAAAAAAAATATCAAAGAGATCAATACGTTTTCGCTACAAAATAACAACTAGATACTGGATTTCGTCTCCCAAAATATAGAGGTTGAAAACAGATTTTCACCATTTTGGAGCACAAATTGTGTATGTATGTAAATATATTTGGAGATATGTATGTACATAGGTAGGTGCTGGACTGTAGAGGAAAGTTTTGTGTACTTTTGTATTATTTTGTTTACAGAACAATAAATTATTCAGATAATGTATACAACGCATCGTCCAGTAACGAGTTGTATCTTTTTTTAAATTTGATTCGTAACATAAATTCTTTTTATTCGCGATAGGTAAATATATACATATATGTCTGTATATACTCATAAACGGTAGGTGGAGCGGTATTAGACTTAATTAAGAACATCTGATCTTTCTTACTTCTAGGATTAGGTACATACTCGTATATTCAAGTACACTCACACGTAAGATGTTGTTAGTTTTATTGATTTTTTAGGCATTTTTTCGTTATTCTTTAATTGTTGTTCTTGTACCTTTATAAGTATTTAGTTTGGAATCATCAATGAAAACGTGTTACCCGCTTTATTATTTGATGACTATACGATTTTCATTCACTCGTAAAACTGTATGAAGTCCTTGAACTTTCTTTATGACACCGGTTTTATAATAATGTATGTGTATTAAAAATAGCTTAGTGTATTTTTTTTAAGTTCATATTTTTAGCGAAGTTTTTTTTAATCAATTTGGCAATAGTTATAACTTATATTTTTTCAATGTAAAATAGCATCTACCACCTTTATTAAGTATGAATTACGTTTCTGAACAGTAATTTCTTGACAGTTTATAAAAAAAATTTGTTGGTCTTAAATGAAGAACTCCAACAAAGTTCTCAAGTTTACAAGACCCGTTTTTAACTCCTGTCCTTATTTCTTAAGAATTGAGTATTGCAAATAATAAAGCCACGTTACTTTTAAGTTTGAAATTATTTGTCATGCAATTTTAAATTTAATAATCACATATGTATGTATGTATGTATGTATAGGAAAAATAAATGAAAATAATAAAATGCATTTCAATTCAAGTTATTGAAAGAAAATTGTGACCGTTTCTGATTATAAAAAGAAAATAGCAAATGTTAAAAAAAAATTTATAAAATCTTATTAAAAAAAATCGTTAGGCGAAAGGCGGTTAACTTGAGTCCTATTGTGGGACAGCAGGTTTGACCTAGTGAGGAGGGATATTAATCAAATAACAAAAGTTATGGTAATTATGTTTTATTATAACGATCATCCATACATCATTCTATTGTTATTTATGTACATATACCTAGCAGCTACAAATATACAATTTATTACAAAACTCACTATCATATATGTTGATTCATTAATATCATACAGTCCGTTGAACTTATACATATGTTAACATATTTATGTATATATATTTTTTCTAGGTGCTACTATGTATAATAATTACTGTTATTTTTTCAAGCTGTATAATTAAATATTTGGATAATGAGTGTAAAAATATAATAATGAAAAGAGGGACAAAAGACGAAAGTAATATAAAGAGACTTAAAAATCGAGCCAAATTTTTCAAATACGTTGATAAAACGTCCATAACAGTTTGCAATCAATTTTAGTCACACGAACGTTAAATATCATTTTGTTTCAAAATTTTATGTTATACCTATTCACAAGATAAAATTTTACTCAATTAATTGAACCACAGTTTAGAACTGCAATTTTGACATAAAACGACAACTTAATAATTTTAGAAGAAAGTGTTAAGTGAAATGTTCTCAATGATAAAATAATATTCTGATTCTCATATGGTGGCCAAATTACTTGCTTTTGCACTTTCTTGAAATTAAGATGCGAATATCTACAGTTATTTCAGAAGCATACTTATTATGAGCATAAACAAACACATCAATTAATTATGAGTGACCTAAACACCTTTAACAGGTAGTTATTATAAGTCGTACCTATTCTTGGTAGAATAGCCTGGGGAAAATGACAGAATATAGATTCTATCTACTAACTTTAATTTCTCCAAAAATATTTATGTAATAAATCATGGTCATAAGTCATCTTCTAAATACCCTGAAGGGCCACATCGCTTTTCGAAAGAAATTGATTTCAATAATAAGATAACATGTATGTAGGTTTGTAAAACTAATTCATTATTTTGGACAGAAATTTTGAATTTTGTTTAGCCGGTTTCAGTCAGAGAATTTTATATAAAAGCTGTTCTTATTGAAAATAAGTGTATAACTAAAACTCAATTCGTTGGAAACAGTCAAGTTATTTGCGATGAAGTCCCAATTTATTGTTCTTTTTGTTCTTGCCGTGATTTTATCACACTGCTCGTCATCGGCTATCAAGGGTAGGTTCAGGTTGAGTTTGATTTAATTCTGGTATTAATTAATTTTTTTTATTAAGGTCGGCGATATGAAAAGGAAAATCCCTCAAAGGCAAGGATGTTTCATAAGAAAGGAGGTCAAGTTGCTCCTCAAATTTTCTTAATCGAAGCAGCGTCGCAGATGGCTCCCATGGATTATTATGGTTATGATTATCCATCAGAGACAGAGTCTTTTAATATTGGTTTTGATGGTGACGTTACAGTTGAAGAATCTAATAGGAGAGCAAACTTTGCTGATAATAATGAAGAGGATGATGTTGATGACTTTATTGATGATGACAATGAACAGACATCAAGAAGAAACAAAAAACGAAACAGCAATTTTAAACTAAAAAAACATACCACCACCGGAAAGAAAGAAACTCAGAAGAAGAATGCTCCTTCTGCAGCCTCAAAGAAGGGGATGAATAAAATTAGATTGATTCAACTGAATGACAATAGTAATGGCCACCTTATCGACAATATTGGAATACGTCGTGTAGGTCTACATTAATAAGATAAATTTGACAAAATACACATATACACATATGTACATATGTTTGTATGTTTTTATTAAAAAAAAAAATAAAACAAAACTACATAATTTAAAAACTAAGTTTTTTTATTCAACTTAAATTTTAAAAGGAAATAAGTATATATGTATGTACATACTTACTTATGTACATATATACTTTTATAAATAATGCATTTCTGGAAAAGAAATTAACCTGTGTAAAAATAATTGAAAATTGAACTTCGTCTCATCCCAATTTTACACCATATGATAAATTCCAGAGTGATAATATAACTAAGATAATTCAAATTTCAATGTGATTAACATACATATTTGGATAAAAAGCAATATTGTTCGATTATTTTTCGGTTCAAAAAGAAAAAAGAGAAATTCGAGATTAAATTCACCCACTTCCAACGATTGGTCGTTTTCAAAAGCCGATCGAGAACTGAATCCGCTTTAATTAGAATAGGAGATCAGTTGGAATATTGGAACCCATGGGTTAAGGTCCTTTTTTCCTTTGAATTTTTCAGCGATAAGCTTCTTCTGAATCACATATATCGGACACTTCAGATTCCGAAACAAGATAGTGATCGATCCAACTAGTTGTAAAGTTTGTAAGTTAAAAAATTGCTAGTACAATAATCCAATGGAGATACATTAATCATATCGGGTAATTTATAATTTTTTCATTCACCATTTGCGGATGATGTGTGAATTGAATATTGAATTTTCCTCTCCTTAACAATTGTATCAAAATTCCTGGCTACAGGTAGGAAACAGTTTGTACTGCAATATATAATTATCTATTTCGATTTCAAATGCAATTTTTCCATAACTAACTGTCACAAATATTTCACCCTTTTCGATTTTAAGCGTCAAAAATTAATTTTTTTTTTCTAAAGAGAATTGTCTTCGAAAATAATTTTTTTAATATAAAAACCATATACAGACAATTCTCTACAAAATGCAAAAAATATATTTAAAATCGGTACTTAAATCCGCAAGTTAGGCAGCCATCATAAACACATTTTTTAAACTCTCTTTTATTATGTGAATAAATATAGTTTTTTTTTAATGATAAAGTGACTACTAAATCCCTATTGTTTATATACATATATACATTTTATAAATAAATGAAGTTATTTTCACTTTTTAGTTTAAGCCCCATAGTATGAAGATATTAAACAAAAAACATTTTCCGGATTCACTAAAAAATAAATATAAATATAAAAAATAATTTATTTAATAAAAATATTTTTAATATTGTTCGGTTTTCCGTTTCCAATAATTATGATAAATGAGAGTAAGCAATCTATTTAAGTGAATGAACCTCTATGTAAATCAGTTGTTCATTTGACAACCAATTTTTAATTTGTCGTTATGTGAACTCAGAATATTATCAAAACACAAAATATAAATGAAATTTATAAAAAAAAAACACTGTGGATTGTCAAAGATCTTTTTTATACAGAAATCTAAGGAGCGGAACATATTATTCAAATTCACAGGCAGATACACTCAGTAAAACGTCGATAGCAAGTCAAACTTGTATGTCCAATATATACATACATACCACCTAGCTAAAGTATCCAAAAACCACTCGACTTTTTATGACAGATATGTAGTTATTAGAAGAATCAATAAATCGAATATCTTAAAATTCTAAATCAGTTTTAAGTTTGTTAGTGTTGAACACACGGGGGGATAGTAACAACAATAAAAAATTTTAAATACCTTATTTTTTGACCTTCAGTTTTGCTTAATTATAATTTATTTTTTGGTGTGTTGCGGTAGTAAGAAATCAAACTCTACAATTATATTTCCCTTGTAAACTATAAAAACTGCACGAATACTCTCATGCTATAAATTTCACAAATTTGACACAATCCAATTCCAACACTTGTCAACTTTGCTATAGATTCAGCACTCAGCCATCTTTCAAAAGCAGCTGTGCCAAGCCAATGCCAATGCAGTGAAGTCTGAAGTGACATCGGCCATTAATTTCTAAACAAAACAGAAGATTCACCGAATTTATTCAAACTGTATAGTTAAAAAAACTGGTAAGCACCTACATTTAATCGAAATGTAAATAAAATGTTGTTTATATTAATTGTTAATATTATTTTCGACTAGGACCTCTGAAAAATCTCATCAATATGAGTAGTAGCAACAAAAAGAATAAATCTCTGAACGATGATCAGAAGAGCAAAAGAGTAAAGAACGAATTTATTCGCTTAGCAGTCTCTAATTATATAAAAGACAAACGTTATGCATCATCTAAGAAAGCCCGTCGTCCAGATTGCAGTCTATCCCAAGCGAATAAGCAGTTTTTCTTTAACAAAATGATCAAAGACGATGCTTTTATTAACAACTTCTTTCTGTTTTCAAACGTCACTTGCAATTCGACAAACTACAAGTTTATATCCGATCAGTTTAATAAGTTCACAAATTTTGTTGAGAACCAAAAGGTTGACATAAAAGTGCAACTACGCCGCTTTTATGGTCCCATCATATGCCACTTGTATCTAGAAATACTCAAAGGTAGAGAGTCTTCTCAAGCTATGGATTTTCTACGTAATAACGCCCATCATGTACCTTCTGAGGGCGATATCATACTGCGAGGCAAAACATCCTCAACAGAATTTGAAAGCAGCTGCAAGTTTAGGGTAAAATACTTCATTAATCTTGTGAAACTTCTGTTTGCCTGTCCTACACTTGAAGCAGCGGAGAACGTAAAGGAAATAGTTGCCTTTCGTAGTTCCAAGTTTGAAATTGATGTAAATATTGATGCCATACAAACTCTGAATGAGTTTCTCAAAAATCACGCAAATGTCCTGCTTCTAAGTACAATTCACACATGGTTGCACATCAACGTCACCGATGTTAAGGATCACAAGTCAGACAACTTGATCTTCATCAAAGAAAAGGAACGACGCGTTCTAACCGACATGAAACCACCATTCCCTGTAAAAGGTGCCAAGAAGGAACAGCCAGATAGTTCAAAAACTCAACAACCGAACATCTTCCAGGTCGCTCTCAAGAACATAAATCATATAATGCACGAAATGAAAAAAGTCCAACAAGACTACCCACATTACGTAAAAGTTTTCGACCCCGAAAAGTTTTTGACATCAGGGCATTTTGATAAGAACCAATGCCATGTAGCAGCTGGATTTGATGATTCTGTAGTAAAGCTTTGGCAACACAGTAGCCAAATGTTGAGAGGGAAAAATGTATATACTTCCTACAGTGAATCCGTATGCCCATGGAACGCAAACAATAGATTCATAGAAGAAGAGGACGAGGAAGAACTTAAAATAGACATTGAAGAAGAAGAATTCCCAGTTGGAATGAACAACCAGGCTATTTCCGGGGAGATACTTTTACGGGGTCATAGCCGAGGAGTCACCGATCTGCGTTTTTCATCACACTTTCCCATTCTCTTGACAGTATCCAAGGACGAATCAATGCGTTGTTGGTCGTCGAAAAGTTATCAATGCTCTAGAGTTTATAATGGACATAACAATCCAATTTGGTGCGTCAATGAGAGTCCAATCAGCTCTTACGTGGCAACTGGTTCTAAAGACCTGACTGCTCGCCTATGGTGTCTAGAAAGAGAATTTCCGCTCATCACTTACATTGGACATACTCAAGATGTTAATTGTCTTGCGTTTCATCCGAATGGAAGTTACATTGCTACTGGTTCTGATGATTTTTCAGTTCGCCTATGGTCTGTGGCGACCGGCAAAGTTTTTCGGGTATTCTCCGAATCAAAGCAACCAATTACAACGGTGGCGTTTAGTCCTGATGGTAAACATCTAGCCGCGGCCGGTGATGAGAAGAAAATTAGAATTTTAGATCTTGCGGCTGGACATCAGATCTGCGAGCTAAAGGAGCATGCAACAAGCGTTACGAGTATTGCTTGGAGTGCCAACGGAGAGAGAATTGCATCAGGAAGTAGTGATGGTATTTTGAAAATATGGAATATTAGTAAATTAGATATTTTACGTCCAAATACTACTGAGAGCAGTAGTAATGATGCTACAACGTCAAGTTCTGTGACTCCGGTTACATTTTCTAGCATTAACTTAAGTCGAGTGTGTAAGGTAGAATATACCGCTGATAATGTTCTCACATGTATTGGTAGAAAGTAAGCAAATTTACTGTAAATTATTATTTTAGTTTTAAGTCCATTTGTTTTAATATTATATCAAATATACTTATATCTTATTAAATACACATTATACAATTTGATGATCACCCTTATTCCGATAGAGTTAGAGTCGTGTCGCTTTTCCATTCCGTATTCCAGAACTTAAACTCTCTCACCATAAGATTTCACATAACAATCCACATAAAGAGAACTGAATTATATATTTGTGCCGGTATGTTTAAAAAGATTAAATATAAAAAGGCAAAATGTGTAGTGTGGCAAGTTATTCCTTATGGAACTCCAGTGACGACGAAGATATAAAAATATAAAATGAAAAAAGATTTAAGACAGTTTTCCGCAGCAACGTTCCTTGGTAACTCCATGAAGGTATTTATCAAAAAGGACTTGCAAACGATTACAATTTGAGTTTGGCCCAAGCCCAGCCAACTTTTAGAAAATTTCAGTGGCCACTATGGATAAAATGAATGAATCCATGCTTTTGCTTTGTCTTAAATTTCGCATAATTCCAGACATTACAGATAAATAATAATTAATAATATACATAAATTACAATAAAATAATAGTAACATTATGTAAATATACTATACTACGTAAATAATGAATATTTTAAAATATTTATATTTTGCCATTCATTGGTGGCAATGTAGTTAATTTTCCTATCCCACACTAAAATTTTCTGAATTCTTAACATTTTTATTACTATTATTATATTATTTATTATTATTATTGCTAAATTTTTGTTTTCTTCCATCAACGCAATAAGTCTGATTTGTTATTTGTATCCTTTAAAATGGTTTAAGGTTAGATAAGTTAAAAGATAAGTTAAGTTAAGAAAGATAAGTTAAAAGAAAACTTAAATTTTTCAAATTTGTCTTCTTGTAGACAGCAATTTCCGAAACGACTGTTTTTCGTTTTTTGTGTTCATTAAGCGAAAGAAACGACTAACAGAATACTGAATAAATGCATTCCACACGAGAATTCGACTAGATAGACGTTCAACGACTATCGTAACATAAAGTCCACACTGGCGTTTTAATTTGTGCCGTTTAACGCCTACCGGAAGAAGGGGTGATAGCTGCAATTCAAGTTCATACTGAACTTATGACAAAACGGATGTATTTAATTCGAATCCACCCTCATAAACTTTGTTAATTAGATGAAGGATACACAAAGGATTCAATTTTTGTATTTTAAAACAAAACTAGATCTGAAAATGCAAGGCACAGGCACATAATTATTCTGCTTTACTCCGATCTGCAAATTTAATTGTATTTGGTTTAACTATATAATTTGTTTATTTTATACAAATTACATGTCAACAAAATTAAAAATTAAATGTTAGTGGATGCTCCGAGAAATATCCACCACTTTTGAAAACCTGTTTCGTTAGACGATTAACATTATTATCATTGTTCATATAAGGTCCATTCGAGATTTCATAGACTAGTGTTTTCACTTTAGCTTCCCCTTCAGCGCAGATAGTTAAAGCCAGTAACAGCTCATAGTCGGATAGCTTTAAACCAATACAATAAGCTCTCGACGCCCGGGATGTGCTTGCAAACATTGCATAAATATGCGAAACAATTTCAGTTAATCGATGAATTTCGATATGTTTTTCTATCACCTCCTGTCCATATCTAGTCAACAGAATTTCTGCTGCCATTTTCAATCGCAAAATCGAGCGTTCTAAACATTGAGCTCCAGCTTCTAAGGAAGGGTGTAAAGCTTCGCCTAAACGTAGTTTGGACTTTGGGTTTTCTATACTAGATGCCTCCATAAATTTGGAGAACATGTGACCAGGATGGAATAGAGGATTTCTGGATTTCATAACAATTTCGTTAACATTTTGACCGGTATACTGCAAGCCTGTCAGTGAAATGTACATTCGAAGAGAATCGAGTGGTTCACTCTGAGTACACAGCTGGAGAGCGTTACGAAAGGCAATTTCCGTTGGCTGGCCGGCGATGAGTGATTTTGGTCCGATTACATCTATACTTTTTGAGGAAGTCTCAAATAGCCGAGACAGCGCGTAGTACTGAAAGAAAAATTGTTTTTTTTTTTTAAATTGAACTTGAACATAGGGGTGCTTATTAACTTTTGTAATTGCAGCTTCCATTCCAACGTCTTGTTGATCGAATTCATCCAACAACCCTGCTGTCAAGTAAATCATACTTTCCATTGCATAGGTACTTGTAGTCATAGTTGAAATGTGCTTTCTGATGCTTTCCAAATCTCTAGTTAAAACCAAATAGTTTGTACCGTTATTCTATAAAAAAAAAAAACAATAAACTTACTTAAGGGCTGTACCGGATTGCTTGTTTTGAATACTGTACTGGGTCAACTCACAAAGGATTTTTTTGGATAAGCCCAAGGCAACCATGGAACCTCGTAACCTGGAGCTCCGCAAAACTACTTCCGCTGCTAAACTACCTTCATTTGGTTGTCCAACAACAGAACCTTAAAAAATAATGACATGGATTAAACATACATAAACGTAAGAGTTCAGGCCATAACTTACTTTCTGGAACCTTTACATTGTTAAACTGAACCTTATATATTGGCAACCCCTTACAGCCAATTGTGTCATGCTTTTCACCAATTTTTACACCTGGTGTTGCTTTATCTACTAAGAATATAGTCGTTGTTCTTCCCATATCACTGGCCATATTTAGCTTGGTTGTCTGAGCAATTACTATGAATAGCCCAGCGTTAGATCCATTGACAACGAATGCTTTTTCCCCATCAAGAATCCAGACTCCTTCGAGAGGATCGAATTTAGCTGTTGTGTTGAAGAAGCCTTCTTCAGCATCTTTGGACTCGAAAATTGCTTCAGTTGCAAACAGTGACCCTGCAACCAAAAAACGAGTTATAAACAATAAAATGCTCAAGTGACTTCCTAGTTACCGTTTGCAAGCTTCGGTAAGTAGAGCTCTTTTTGAGCATCAGTACCAATCTCATTCAAAGTGTCAATTACAACTCGATGAGGAAGAAGGCCATTAGCAATTTCAGTGGCACTGGATTCTGCCTCGGATGCAACTAAACTTTGACTATATCGCCAGCCTCGACCTGAATACTCATCTGGTGCATTGATGCCATACAACCTAAGTTCCTTTATATTATCTATAATGTCTTTAGAAATTGACTTTGAAGAATAAATAGCTGTTTCGTCTACTGTATCAAAAAAACTTTGGAATCTGGCAGTTTCCTCGCGCAGTTTTGCCATTTCTTCACGATTTATCACTTCAGGATAGGCAAGAAGATCTTTTTCAACTTTACCCAAAAAGAACTCTTTAACCAGAGGATTTCTTTTAGGTAGCTTGCCTATTGAAGCTGGCGTTGGTCTAACTTCATTGTAGTTTTTATAGGAGTCTACACTTGGAGAGTGTTTCTCTGATTGTTCAGGATTTGATTGTGTACTTTGTGATCGTTTAATGTGAAACAAGTAAATATTTTTTGTTTTTCTTAAAAAAAATAAACGTGTTCTTAACATTGTCTTTAGTAAAAAATAAATTATTTCTTTTATATACTAT
Source organism: Scaeva pyrastri (assembly GCA_905146935.1). Classification (NCBI taxonomy): domain Eukaryota; kingdom Metazoa; phylum Arthropoda; class Insecta; order Diptera; family Syrphidae; genus Scaeva; species Scaeva pyrastri. The sequence continues at coordinate 4,278,182 of LR989929.1, read as the reverse complement.
GATGTAAACGTAAAGTACTTCGTCGGCACAGCAATTTGCACAAATGGAAATAATATTAAGATAAGAATAAGAAATATTATGCAACTGTCAAATGGTAATATGACAGAACAGTTAACGAGGCGCATTCACAATGAGATAAGGTCCGTCCCACCAAAAAAAAATTTGTATGAATAAGTCATTATCATAATATATGCTCGAGACAATGTTATTGTACAATGTAAGATATTTGATATTGCATCAATTATTGTTTTAATGAGACTTTAGAATTTGCGCGACAAGAAAAATTCACAATTTGATTGTAAATAAAAAACATCTAACTTATGGTTTTAAATTTTCAATCCGGAATTGGAGTTAGAAGCAGAGTCCCAATTGAACACTTTTTCTGAATTCTGAAAAATTTCAAGTTTGGTATGACTGTATTGGTCAAGTGTGACAGGTGTAAATTACATTATGTGTATTTATTGTACGGAATAAATTAGGAATAATTGTTAAGATATTTTCAATATTATTTTCCATTTTTTTATATTTTATTTTCAAGCAATCACTTCACAGTTCGCACAATTTGTTAATTCATAAAATGTGACATTTATCAAGTGTTACATTTAAAATCTTTGAATGTGTGAGAGATTCTGTTTTTGCTCCTGATTTCAAATCCTTCCCTTCATTTTCAGTATCAGAACTGTCACTTGTGCCAAATTGAACGCTTTCAGAATGTTTTTTTCTGCTTCCAGATTGCCAATTGACCCAATTGGGTTAGAACCGAATGTCAATTTTATTGAGACGAAATCATTTTGCACATGTGTTAGTTTTCTGATTGTAAACTCCTTAAACAAAAGCAATCATGACTTTATTGTTATTCTTCACCGAGGAGGTTAATAATTTCTCTTCGTTAAATATTTTAAAGAACTTTTACCTATTTATATGCGTACCTTTTATGGTACAATTTTGATATAATTTTATAGCTTTTTCTTTAAATCAAAAAATTACACTTTCACCTTAGATGTTTTCATAAAATCTTTTCATTCATTTCATTATTTCATACATAAAATAAACATTAAATTAAATTTGACTATTAACATAGACAAGCAGTAATTTCCGTTTCTATTTAAAAAAAAAATATTTTATAAAAACTACTATACATAACTTTTCTAAGGGATGTTTTTCATTTTAATTTTTAACTCCTTTTGGGTATTTTAGGTAGAAAAAGAATTTTAAATTACTCAAAATCAAATATTACAAATAAATTTCAACTGACATCTCTTTTCCCAATCTAACCTTATTTAGATTGTTACATCGACATCTGTTCCAATCATTGAATTACCTACTTGAAATTAGTTTAGTGGGTCTCAGAAACTTTTTCTTTCCAAGTTTTAAGAAAATTGTCCTATTAAATTACGAGCCCTGACTGTGACTTTTAAGAACTTTTATGGCTGACTTGTATTCGAATACTTCTAAGACTGTATCTAAATCTAAAATTCAACACGTACGATAAAATAACAGTTAAGTTTTTGGTTCCAAAATAGTGATTAAATATTGTCGAGTGAAATAAAACAAATAAATTCTAATTTCACGAAGCCTTCTTGTACTTCGTATAAAGGTCAAGAATTAAAAATTACTTAAAAAATAAAACATTTTTGTAAAAATCAAGGTAATTTCTCTTATGGATAAATATATTAACTACATAATTTTTGTGGGTCTTTTGTCTCCATATTTTGATACTAAGTCTTCACGGTGATTAAGAACATCATCATTGGCAAATAAACAATTAAAACGCCCAGAAGAACTAGGCTTTGAGTAATATTTGTTGGAGCTATTGGCATCAATTTTGGGATAAAATTGCAAAGCCTTCCCATCTCCGCTAACGTAATATTTGTCCTTTAAAGTAATTTTTTGCTCAACAGTTGATTCTGATTGTCTTTTATGTAATGGAATTATTTTAGAATTTTTAGAATTTTCACTGCAAAACGCTTTGACTTCTTTCTTATGTTTTTCGATTTGTTCTTCCAATCTCTTTAACCTTTTAACATAATAATTACTTCCGTCGTTTAGCATTGTAAGTTCATCAGCCATGGGAGGTACTGACTTTTTCTTGCTTGGTGAAACCATTTGATTATCATTATACGCGTTAATGTTTTGGTAACTCTTTCGAAAACCTGAACTGGAAGTCTTTGATTTTTCACGATGTCTATTTGTTAAGTAATTATTATTGTTGTGGCTTGGAAAGATCATTATAGGCTTTTCTTTTTCGGACGACTGATTTCCTTGAGAGATTAGTGGATTGGAAAGTTGAACATAGTTGTAACTTCCATCAATTGAATGGCGTTTTTCCATTGAAGTTATATTAGATTTTGAATTCAATCGATGAATTCCTGCTAATTCTGGAGATGAACTTGTGTTTTTAGATATGGAACTTTGAACATTTCGAACTGGCGGTTGCATAGAATACTTTGATTTTGAGAGAACTATATCAATTTTGGAATTTGTTTGATTATGGTCAGCTATAAGACTTGTTATTAGTTGTTTTTTAGGATTGCGATTAGTATTTGTCATAGTTGTAGGTGGTGGCGTTATTTTTACTTTTGATGTCCTATTAATGACAACCTTAGATTGAGATGTAACATCAATTAATGAATTGGTTTTGCCTTCTTGAGATCTGTTAGCATTTCGTTTAACTTTTTCTTCATAGCTATTTACATTGGAAGGAATAATATCGGTTGACTTATTGCTAGTCCTTGATGGCTCTCTATTTAATTGAAACAAGAAATGCAAATGTGGTATGAAAAATATTAAACCAAATATGTATATTAATACTCGTAAATTGTATGTATAAATAAGTGTAACTGACTCTTCTATTGTACGAGTATACATATAATACCCTACATACAGCAGTGGCACGAATAAAATTCAGCCATCATGTGTGTGTTTTTTTTTAATTTATAACCCAATGCCGCCACAAAATCAGTAGCTTATTAACCAAAAGTGACAGTTACATACCTTTTACGAGTAAAGTTATACGATTTCCCATTACTAGTGAATTTTTCCGTCGGCTGAATAATTTCATATAGCTTTGATCGATATTCATTCACACTTAAACGAATGTCATCATGAAAGGGTGGTTTGACGTCAGCATTTAGCTCTATTAATTCAATTCTGTCCTGAAATCTATAAAAAAGCAATTAAAATGAATGTAATGCAATAGAAGATTGCGTATTCGAATATTATTTTCCACACCTTTCCACGTATTTGTGTTTTAGAGCTTCAATAGCTGTTAGTCGGGCCATTGGATCAAGAACTAAAAGCCGCTTCACAAGGTCGTTAGCATCGGTTGTTCCGTCGATTAGAAGCTCATTCAATGTTGTACTACTAATTTAAAATTTTAAAAATGGTATTTTCATAAGTGTGAAAGAAAATAATTTGTTTTACCATTTTACAGGTATTGCTTTGCTTAAAAGAGCTGAACCAAAACCAGCACCAACAGAAATAATGTCTTTTTCGGTAACTTCTGGTAATGCTGATACAATTTTCTCAATCTGATAAAAAGATAACTTCAAATTATATAATTTATTCTTATAATAATAATTCAAGCAAGAATAGCCCACTTGGTCTACTGTGCTGTTTCCTTGAAATATGGGTTTGCCACGAATCATTTCACCAAGTATACATCCAAGGCTCCACATGTCAATGCCCTTTGTGTACCTTCATTTAATATTTGTTAAATCCATTAGGAAAGCATTATAAAGAAAGCTCTATTACCTTTTGCTAGCCACGAGAATTTCCGGAGCGCGATACCATCTAGTAGCTACATAATCAGTGAGCATTGGTTCAAGGGATTCGTTTGCATCAACTGCATCACGCATCTGCTGATTGGAGACAGACCGCGCTAGGCCAAAGTCTGCAAGCTTACAACTACAAATAAGCTCATTGTCATGAAAGGGGCATTTTGAATGACTAATAATAAACATGATGCTTACTTGCACTTTGTGTCAATCAGGACGTTGCTAGGTTTTAAATCACGGTGTATAACATTTCCGGAATGAATATAGCTGATAGCATTAAGAAGTTGATAAAAAATGTATCTTTTGTGAACATCTTTTAGCACATTACCCTTTTTGATAACATTATGAAGATCGCTCTCCATAAACTCAAAAGACAGGTAAATATCAAGATTGTTAGAAGCTCTTGAAGGTCAAAAGAATTTATTGTTTTTTTTTTGACAAATGTTGTTGTAAAGATATAACTTACTTGTAAACATTATGCAACTGAATGATACACGGGTGGTCACGAAATGCTCGAAGAAACATTATTTCACGAAACGTTCGCTGTGCATCGGTTTCGTCTCGGAAAGCATCAAAGATCTTTTTAACAGCAACAGTTTGATTTGTTTTTCTATGCAAAGCTTTCCAAACAATACCATAAGCTCCTTTGCCCAGTCTCTAAAAGTGAACAAAAAACGTTTAAAGAAAAAGGAAAACTCAAAATATTTTTTCCTAAAGGTACAGTACTATATTTATTGTTTTTCCAAAATTTTAAACCTTAAACGCATTAAAATTATACAAGAGAAAAGACCAAACAAATGTTATCCATTTAATATAGAATTCAAATATGCAGGATTTCATTAATAATTTTGTGTTTGATTAGCTGATTTTTATTCTATGAGATCAGTTTATTGGTTAAGATATTAAGATGTTGAAGTACATTTCTTGCTTAAGTATTTGACTTACCCGTTTAATCTCAAAGTACTTAAATATGTGATCATCAATCTCGCACATCTTATTTTTCTCTTGAAGCTTGGTTTTGCTATTCATCGTTGTTGGTTTATTTTACCGATGCAAATATATTCAACTCTATTATTACTTCCGACAAACAACACGTTAACGACACATCCGTCGCAACCAACGAAACACAAAATTTAATAACTGAAACAATTCATAGTTTCCTTAAAAACTCCAATGTAAATTGTTAGATCGATGCCTTCCTGCCAGATAGATTTTAATATACGAACCACTGTGAGCCAAATTCAAATTTATACTTTAGACAATTGATACTGAAGAAATCACACGCGAGACACAATTGCAATTCAAAAGAATTTCAATCTTATTCAATGTTTATATTCTGAAATCACTCTGCCACCTCAAACAACTTAGCACTTTCCATGATAGTTCTATGCACGGAATCTATGATATATGTACCTACGAGTATTTATGCACATATATGTATGTATATTTATTTTACAAATGGGTTAAGGGAAACTTTTTTTTAATTTATTTATTTGATTGACAATACTTTAATTGTTTGTTACACATGTCTACGAAATAGAGAAATTTAAATTTATTTGAGGTAGTTTTAGGTTTTAGGTTTATACGTAGGTTTAGGTTTAGGTTTAATAAAATCTGTTCTCCTGCCGTTAAGTTAAAATTAAAATAAACCAGAATCCTTTTTTGGGAAGGTTCTTAGAATGCTTTCGGTGGACGAGTAAATGTACTTTTGCTGATTGTAGGAGGATTTTGATTTCCATGTATTCTGTTTTGTTTACAAAATATTCATTTAACCAAGCTGACATAGCAACCACCTTTACCGGCAATAGAACATTGTTTGTTGAAGAACAGGTTAGGGGGTTGAACATGAGAGTTGAAAAACCTTTTCATTACCTCACTTGCCTATTTCTAAAGTCGCCAGTTGATGAAAACAATTTTTTGTTGTTGAACTCAAAACAATCGTAATACCTATGCAATTGAAAACTGAAGAAAACCTTCACTCTTGCATGCACCTTTATGTTTTATGAAATGTATCTATTGGTTTGAATGCTAGGGTTGGTTTTATTTGAAGAAGCAAAATTGAATATACATGTGTATGTAGAACCTTTATATAGCACTTATGTATGTATAGTTAACAATGGTCTCATGTTTTCATAAAACTTAAAAGTACTTGACTAAACAAAATATTTCATTTGTGTGATAATAATATATGTACATATGTATGTATTAATAAAATACAATAAATTACTCGTAGTTAAATAATATAGCTTAGGTTTCCTTTATAATTTTGGTTGATAACAATCGTAATACAAGTGACCAGTTTTATTATTATTAATGTCAACAAAAAGTTCAAGTTATAATAGTTTTTATTCAATAATTGTAATTAAATGTTTGTATGTATTTTGGTTCATAGAAGGTGTAATAACATTCTTCCAACACCTATGTAAGTGAAACTGGTGTTGGTACGAGGTACATTGGACACTTAAATATGAATTATGAAAGACCAAAAACTTTTGATAAAATGCTTTTTTTATATTTTAAAAACCTCAGCCAGTAACTGTTTCGATCCATTATCTGGCGTTATATTTGAAAAAGTATTAGTGGCTTTAGTCTTAATTTAATTGAATGTTTGAAATACACTTCTATCATGGTAGTAGTCGATATTTGAAAACTGCATTTTGTGGCATGATTATTTAACATTTGAGTAGTCAATGTTTATGTTTAAGAAATACATAAATAATACTAAGAAAAGAACTAAAACTAAAGCCTAGTACGCAGATCGAGAAAAGACAAAAATTATCAGTGTAATTTTAATCTATACAAAAATTCTAATGGTGCAGGGCAAAAGTTTGAAGTGGAAGAAATAAGAAAGGTGTTAGGATCATATTTTTAGTTGGTGATTATAAGGCGCAACTGTTTTTTTTTAAACCCCTTCATATAAGCATATTATTTTTGAGAATGGGTGCATTTTGAATTGTTTTTTTATCAAGTTATAAGTTCACTTTTATTTTCAGAGGAAAATATCCCGTAAATATTAGGTTAAAATCATTTTATAATGTGTAACCTGAATCATAACTAAACAAAAGGTGAACAATTAACATCACTTCCTTTAAGAAAAATAAGAATTGGCTGTTATAGCGCTCTATTAAGTTTCCATTAAAAATTACTCCGTCATGTTAGAATGGATTTGTGTTTCTAAGAGCTGTCAAAATTTGTCTGGCAAAATAATGACTAGAACATTATTTTCGCGGAAAAACGTGGTGGAGACTTTTTTATGCCTGTTAGGGAACTTGAAAAGTATCGTTGAACTTGAGTTTTTGTAGGTTTTTGTCAGCAAATTGTGAAAGTTTAATTTTACCCTAAAAGTAAGTATTGGGGAAAAAAATATCCCTATTTACTTACCAAAAGGCCTGAAATGTGAATATGGACATAGCCTAAAAAACTATGACTATTTAATAGAACCGGCCTTAAGTTCCCACAACATCTGCTGAACGCATTCACTAACGCCAGCTGTTGTAACAAGCAACCGCTGGCTGAAGTACATTTTTGATTTGCTTTATTTATTTACAAATTTTTTGTACATATTCGAGTTTCTATGATTTTATAAAATACAGTGGAATTGTAAAAAGAAGTAAAACATTAATATGGAGAATCAAACTCAAAACCTTTGCAGAGTGTGTTTTGATATTGGACATTTTCAACTCAGTGGATATGAGATTAATGTTCAAGGAAAGAACATATCAATAAACGAAATGATTAAAAGATTTTCGGACATAGAAGTAAAATAACAATACAAAATTCCAACTCATGTTTAAAATAATATTTTTTAAAGCTTACAGACGAAAATGCACCCGAGCTGATATGCGAAAACTGTACACATGATCTCGTTCAAAGTTATTTGTTTACAGAAAAAATCTTAGAAGCCGATGCCAAAATCCTCAGCCTCACACAATTACATGAAGAAGAAAAATATGTCTATGACCCAGAATTACTGAATTTACAATTGGAAAAAGATGAGGAGGAAGCTGTGGAGGCAAATATAGACGAACAAGCAGTTATAAGTGAAAACATAGAAGTTTTAATTACAGAAGACGTGGCCGTTTTCGAAGAGGATCAGTGTGATCTAATAGAAGAAATCGCCGAGTCAAATACTATCGATGAAACGTTCATTGAATCCGAGATATCATCAGATGAGCTTGAGGAAAAAATTTCTTCTCCAGAGGCGAAAACAGAATCTGCGATTGAATCTAATCCGTACAAGACAACTGAAAGCATGAGGCCTTTCAACTATAATCTTTCGGAATTAGAAACAGATGAATCAAATGAGCCCAAAAGAAAGTATCAAAGAAGAAATAAAGCGGACAATGAAATCGACAAAAATGGTTCCTTTATCATAACCCAATTCGCCTGCTCCACAAGTGCGCCAGGTATGCATAGGAACCCGAATATCGAAGATAACGACGAGGTCTTGTTGAGTGATGTTCGTATAATGAATTACGAAACAGTAGAGGTGAAGGCAGGCAACATCGACGTGCTTAGCCAAACTCCACAAAGTGAATTTCCGATTGATGACAGTCGAGTTTACCTATGCCAATATTGCCCTCGAGCTTTTTCGTCTTCTTCTTTTCTTGTTGCCCACGTAAGAAAGACACACGGATGCAAGTTTTGTGCAAGTTTATTTGAAAAAGCAAAAGACTTGTACGCACATATACGCGAGGCTCATTCAAAATTCGAATGCGTGGTGTGTGGCAAGGAGTTTGCCAGCAACAGTAATATGCGTAATCATTTAAAGGTCGTACACAAAGTTAAGGTTCCAGCTAATGTATCACTGATATCATATAAAAGGCAAAGTGATATAGAAGAGGCAGTTTAAGGAGTACATAGGCTTAGTAAAAAATATGGTCAATCTGTATTATATAGTATAAATTTAAATGTAGCTTAAAAAATGAAGCTTTTCAAATTTTATAAAGTTATCTCGAAATCAATTTTGTGTTAATCAAATAAAATCTTCCAGGTAAAAATATAGTCAAAATAAATTTTGTCGTACCTACCATATTTTCAACAAGTAGGTATTTAGCCCATCGATTTCAATAGATATTTGAGCATATTGCTTATATGTGAAGAATATACCTCAGATACTTACTTATATATTGAAATGGATTTTCATATATTTTTTGTTTAATAAAATTAAATAAAAAAAAAAACTAAGGTCTGGTTATTGTCTTGTTTCTAATACTCTTAAATTTTATGTGTGACAATCTCTGCGTCTATGAAAAATATTCTTCTTAAAAACACTGAACCATTATACCATATTTTTTTGAATTGGAGAATTGGATACTCAAATCCTAAAACTAGTTGAGAATACATTTCAGAAATTTTAAGAAATGTTATCATTTCAAGCTGGCAGTTCTTCCTTTAAGAAACATATATCCTCCATGGCATCCCTGTACGAGAGGAAATGTCATTTCTGTTATCTACCGCCTTTGACACTTTGCCAGTAGAATTTCTGTTTACGTGTATGGTTTTGGTAATTTTCATTTTTCAAATGTTTCTAATCGGGCGAGTATAATATAATAACAAGAATAAAGCACAAAAGGTTCTTTGTTTAAGATTATCATAAGTTAACTTAATTAAATTCGCAATGGCTATACATGGTTAGTCTAATTTAAGAAACTTTATACTCATATTAATTTTGTCAATAAATTTACAGTCAATGCAAACACATTAAAATACGTGAGCCTGATCACTTTAACACTACAAAATGCTGTTCTTGGACTCAGCATGCGGTACTCACGGACGCGTTCCAAAGACATGTTTCTAAGTTCAACCGGTAAGACGCCCCAAAGTCAACAAGTTATTTGACCTACTTTAATAAATTTCTTGCTTACAGCGGTGCTAATGTCGGAGGTGGCCAAACTGATAACCTGTATTGTTTTGGTATTCAACGAAGAAGGCAAAGATGCACATAAATTCGTCAAAACTATAAAGAGAACCATCATTGAAAACCCTATAGACACACTGAAAGTGTGCGTTCCTTCCATGGTTTACATAGTGCAGAATAATTTACTTTATGTCTCAGCGTCGCATTTAGATGCTGCCACGTACCAAGTAACATATCAACTAAAGATTCTTACAACAGCAATGTTTGCCGTGGTGATTTTACGTCGTAAACTCTTATCTTCTCAGTGGGGCGCTCTAATTCTGCTTCTCGTAGGAATAGTATTTGTTCAGTTAGCTCAAACCGAAGAACCAGACGTTGCATATGCGGCTGCAGCATCAAGGCCTGTACAAAATCGTATGCTAGGTTTATGGGCAGCGATAGGTGCCTGTTTCTTGTCCGGCTTTGCAGGTATATATTTTGAAAAGATTCTCAAAGGAGCAGAAATCTCAGTGTGGATGAGGAATGTTCAACTAAGTTTGCTTAGCATTCCTTTTGGTGCGATTACATGTTTTCTAAACGATAGTGATCGAATTCTGAAAGACGGCTTTTTCGTTGGATATGACGGATTCATTTGGTACCTAGTGCTTCTACAGGCCGGTGGAGGCCTTATAGTAGCTGTCGTAGTGAAATATGCCGACAACATTCTGAAAGGCTTCGCAACTTCACTCGCAATCATTATATCTTGCGTGGCTTCTATTTACATATTCGATTTCAATTTAACTTTACAATTCTCTGTGGGTGCTGCACTAGTCATAGCTTCGATATTCTTGTATGGTTATGATCCAAATAAAGGAGCTAAACTAGCAGTACGGCCCACTTTGGACGAGGAAAAGCTTTTGCCTCGTGTTTAGGGTATTAATTCGCTTAAATTACTGGCCATAAACAGATTTAATCGAGAATTCCTCCAAGCAAAGTCAAAAGTAACTTCATTGCAAATCATATCACACTGAGTGAATCCTATATGCCAGTATTTTATATATAAAGCAATTTTATTTTATTTTAAGCCTTCTCACCATTCTCAGATAAGTCGATTGCTAAAAATAACTACTTGTCTGAAAGCTACTGTTCTTATAAATGTATCATGTTATGGTAATGTTAAGACACCTCTTATATTAAGTTTTTCGATTTTGAACAAAATACCGTTATAGTTTTGGAACCGATGTTGAAGACTGATTTTGCAATTGTAAAATATACTGTTAGTCAGTAGGAAAGACCGAAACGATCACAAGTCAACAAGCCCATTTGTTGCTTAATACTCTTGTTGACTTTGCTACTAGCAAATATTTTTTTCCGATCTACCTGCCCTCGGAAAGAATTAGTTTGTTTTGTAGTTTTTTCTACGACTGACAATTGATTTCTTTGTTTGTGCACAAAATTAAAGACATTTATATAGCTCCTTCCCAATTATATCTCATTAAAAAAGGTTTGTGTATCAAGAACCTTATCTATCTTTATTTATTCCTTATACTCTCAGTACTTAAAAATTTAAATATGTGTTTGTATTGTATGATTATACTTAATATTATTGTGTTAAGCGATTATCCTAGGAATATACAATTTGTTTTATATAAAATTGTTTAAACTTATGAATATTTTATATCAATAAAGCAAAAACCTACTTAAAACGAAAAATATATTTGTTTAGAAATTAATAATAAAATAATCTCTAGTTGTTTCTTGGCTTACACATAAATTTCTCCCTAAACTATGCTTTATGAGTTCATAATTTTTTATTTTAACTACATACTTGAATTGGATCTTTAGATGAAAGAAAATACGACCAACAACAATAAGGAGTAAATTAAAAACAGGTTAATAATTTCAAACAAACTTTTTTGGTCAATACACTAGATGTGTTTAGTTCCATAATTATTTAAAGTGTTGATGTTGTGTTAATTAAACCAGAACTTTATACAAATAAATTTGAATTTTACTTCCGAAACAGCTTTTAAGATCTGAGTCCATACAAAGATACCCAGATAAACATAAAAGAATTTCTTCAAGAAAATAGCGAATTAGTTCGATTTTATCATTACTTAAATTATTGCGCACATAGAAATCAGACCTAACTTAATTATTTTCAAGATACATAGCTGTGTTAAGCTGGTGACGATTTTAATTTGTGGACTAATTCACTTTTCCAATCCTCATACTTTTCCGAGTGTTTTTGAAAGATATATTTCAAGATAATTGTTTTTTTTTTTTTTTTTTTTTTTTTTATAATTTTGTAGGAACTACCCTTGCATTGATACTATGATAAACTAATGGCGATGAATTTAAGTACAATTGTTATTGGATACGTCACAATTTTAAAATTTAGTTGGCTATGAATGAAAAACAAAACGCTACTATAGGCGAATCCTTTAAGTAAAACTATAATGGAAATTAAAATAAAAACTGACTTTATTATTATTTTTCATTTTAAATACATGTATTTATTTTTTATGAATTTAATTCAAAGAATCCAACTTTTAGTAAAAGTTTAAATTAAAAGATAACTTTAGCAAAATAAAGTTTAACTGGAAGATCTTTCTTTAGTTACAAACAAGAAATGATAACTAATAAAATGACAGGTTATTAAAAAGGTACCTATTATAAAACTGCAACTGTGCAAAAAGTAGGTAGTTATAATAATAGGTACTTAAACAAGAAATAGACTACCAACCTATGGTTGGATCAGTCGATACAGATTGTATTTTCAAAACAAGGTTATAAATCCTCAATGCTGGGCCTAATTTAATGGCCAATCTGTTCACAACATCCGAGCGTTTTAATAGCAATAACGACTGTCCATCGATGTCTTGGTCTTTAAAAATGTCTGCTTCGTTCGGAAAGAATTTTGTAAAGTACTCAGTCACTTGATTTGCTGACCAATTCTTGACAATTGGAATATCGGACAAGTCTTGAGAATTCGCTTCCGCCAACATCGAGTTCGATGATGGCTGCAAAATAGAACTGACATTTGGAGAAACGCGTAAATTAGGACTTGGAGAAGATTGCTTTTTCACAACGATTTTGTCGCTTTCTTTCGTATGGTTGGCTGTTGTTTCTACTGGAATAGTCGGCTTCTTATCAACGTCTGATGACAATGGAGGTGATGATGGCGGTGGAGTTTGAACGCCTAAGACTTTTAGCAGCGACTTAGCTTTTGGAATTGTACATTTCGAACAAAGCCATTTAGTCTGAGTCGGAAAGCGAGCCATACTCGGTATATGACATGCAAAGTGGAAAGACTTAACACATTTTGTGCATGTTATAAGTTCTCCCTGAAAAGAAAATTAGAAATTAAAAAAAGTCTTTTGGTGGTGTAGAGGGGACAGTTTACATCTTCAGGGCCTTCATAGCAAGATGAACAAATTTGGCAGACATCACAGCGATAATTCTCACGAAGCTTTACATGGTCTTCAAAGTCCAAACGAAGACACGAAATATGAGCTAAAGAAAAAGGTTTTGTTAGGCTTTAGAACCTCTGTCCGGCTTAGTATTAAGTTGCTTACCTTTGTGATCACAGTCTTTGCAAGAAATCAATTTATTTCTGTTTTTCTTTAGTTCCCGTCTTCCGCATATATAACAAGTTTCATCATTAGCATTGTTCATAGAGTTAGAATTAATACGTGGCTTTTCTTCCTTTATTTTTCGTTCATTCGAGGTATCACTCGCATGATCGGATTGCTGTTGGCTACTTTGTACAGAACCAGCTGAGTTACGTAGATGTTTTGGAAGGTTATTATCTGATGGATCAAATACAACCTTTGCTTTCTAGAATATAAGAAATAAATAAAAATAAGAAGACTACATACGGAGCCAGTCAGAATTACAACATACCTTTATTCGTCCAGTTGTTCGAACAGTCATAGGCCCGTCGGATTTGCGACCTCTTTTCATCTGAAAAGAAGTTAATTTTTAAAATATTTGGTTATATAAATTTAGAGAAGTAATATTCAAATTGTGGTTATTCCTTGAAAATCTATTTTTTTTATATAAATTTGCCGCCTTTTTGATACTCCAAGCCCCATAGAGAGTGAAGAAAAGTTTTTAATGCAGTCACGATAATAATAAAAGAATTTTGATTTACCGCCTTTTGAGCGTTTGAAGTTAGCACTTAAATGAAATTTTGAGACGCTTACCTTTAATTTATTTGTTTGCGCCCGGCCTTGTGCTTTATCTAAATGAGGAATTGCAATGTGTTTTCCAAGTTCTTTCTTGTAATTAATTATTTTTGAACTAATTTAAAAACTGAAACAAAAATGTGATAAAGCTATGACAACTGATGCATTGTATTCTGTTGCCTTCTGGTTATATTTATAAAAATAAATATAATTAACTACTTTCGTTTGGAAACAAAGATGGCTGATTTTAATGTTACAAAAAAGGCATTGCCAGGTGTGCTGAAAAAATTCCCTTGGATTGATCCCAACATATACAACAAAACTGTTATACAAATTATGTATATGTTATTTATAGTAGAATAGCTATCGATCCAGGTATACGATGTCAGTGGATCGAGGAATCGAATTGAAATAGAATCGAAATAACATTTTGGTTATATTTGTGTGCGTACTGTGTTGTGACTTTGTGAGCATATTTTCTCAAATAATTCAAACAAAATAATGCTTACAACAACAACACAATACAGAGCACCAAAATAAACGCATCTCAAAACAAAAAAGAGAGAAAAAATATAACACGCACACAAGCAAAACCTCACACACCAATAACTCGATTCCCCGATTCGGGTTTACAAACAAATTTTCGATTCGATTCACCTCGTTTTGTGGGATCGGATTTAGTAATCCTTTTTCGATCCGATCCGGGTATACGCGGCGCTAAATCCTGATTCAATTCGGATTCAATTCTCCTTGTAAACTGGGTATGTGATGTGATATAGCAGTCGCATGTTTGATGTCAAATAGGGCGGCATCTAGTTATCTTTTATTGAACGTCTCGTGGAGAAATTATTTTCAGAAGGGAGACTTCCAACTGACGAGAATTCAAATCAAAGCAATACAAGAAAATACTATACAATTTTTGTGAGAGTAAGAATGAATAATAAAAACGAACATTTTACGTTTATGTTAGACTTTAAATTTTTTAGTAAGTCTTCCTTTACTAGACGAGACAAATAAAAACAGGAGTAAAGAAACAATTTTGGATATTCTGTACGGTTTGATCTTTGATGAATTTTGTGTTTTTTTCTTATTAAAATAAGAATTTTGAAGGTTCCTTAACTTAAGACTAGTTTTTCCTTCTTTTTAATTCTCTTGAACCTTACATATTGTATCGATATTTCGAAAAGAAACTTGGTAGGTAGGTAAGTAGAGTAAAGCATTTATTTTTTAACATTTTCATACCTACCTACATCTGTGTAAGTTTAAGTGACTTTTATTTAATGAACTAACCTTACTCAAAACTTTTTTTATATCCTTAAAAATTTTGGACAGAAAAAAAAAGCCAGAAACCATTATTATAGTTAGGTTGATAAGTTTTCCAATTTCAGTTTTTATTTCAAATCCTAGATTTCATGGCATGTGGCCCTGACATCAATTTCAGCTGAAACAACCATCCAGTAATTTTTTTTAAGGATTTAGATTTGTCCAGGTTTGCATTTCGATCGATTTGAAGTTAAAAATGTAGCTTCCATGTATTTCATTTGAGAACTATGTATTATGTATGTACGTACATATACAAAAATAGTTCCAAAATGTTCATACAGTTTCCCATTTTTAACACGCTTATATTAGCTTCACTTGTATGTATGTATGTAACCGACTCCTTTACACTCGATTTTAACCCACTTTACACGAACCGATTTTATTAAAACTCTATACACATATCAAGAACCAGTGGCAATACAATAATTTCATAAGTTTATCTCAATATCCTTATCAGGATTATCAGAATTAAATATTTTCCTACCATAGGTTATATTTCTACCTGCTTTTATTATGAGTTTCTAAAATGTGTGTGTGGCCGCCTAACTCGCGCATTTATGTACCGATTTAAATTTGGTTTTTTGCCTTTTATAGAGAATTATCTGTAGATGGTTTCTATGTAAAAAAAAAGTTATATTCGAAAGCGCCATTCTCTACAAATAGCAAAAAATTAAATCGATTCATAAAAACGCAATTTTGCAACATCAAGAACATATGTACATATTTTAACAGTTTTGACATTGTTTCAAATAGATTTTGATACTTTAAGCACACGATTCTCCAAATTTCCATTTTTCATCGCACTTGCTGAAATTATAGTATTAAGGCGTTTTCGAGAATGTGCAGGTATTTTTCGGAATGGAAATATATACAGTAAAGATGTTCAATTTTGGTGTTAGAAAATATATTCCCATTATCATTAATTTAGCTTTAAACATAGTTTTTTTGTAGCTTAAATTATTTTATTTTATTCTGAATCGTTTTCAATTTAAATTTTTAAACGTGAAGTGATTTTGAGTTATAATACAAAAAAGTGAGTGTTTTCAATATACCGATGTGTAATTTTTTTGGTTTCAAATGTATTTAGGAGCACTTAAGGATTTTGTTGTTTAAATAATTTTGTTTTTGGCATTTTGTAGAGAATTGTTGGTATATAAAAAATGGTATTCGAAAACAATTCTTTACAAAATGAAAGTCCATACAGTCACTTTTAGTCATATTCGTACACCTTGTACTACTTGCATTTATTTGCTCCCAAGAAGGAAACAAATAAATTTTAAACAAAATAGACATGCAGTTATTTGAAATAAATATTGGTAATCCTAAAAATGACAAAAAATCATTTAACAAGATGTATCAAAATTGAAACTCTCATTCGTATTCGTACATTTGAATCTTTTCGGATTTTTTAACGAAAGGGGCGAATTTCGATAGATTTTTATTATCTTTAAGTTTTTGTATACTTTCCTTCTTCTCAGAGTAGATTTAAATCATTAAAATCTAAAATGGGACAAAATTGAAAAAAGCATTTTTATTCTTTTTAATTTCTTAATTTCAATTATGGACAAACATCTGAATGGCATTTCATCACTATAATTTCCGAAAAATCGAAAAAGTAACAATTATATTTTTCAGTATAATCTGTTTTCTATCTGTTAGTCATGAGAAGGTTTTTATAAAAGAAAACATTCCCAAAAAGTCAGGAAATTAAAGTTGATTTTTGTATGAAAAATAAAATTGTTTTGCATGCATTTTGCGTGAAGAAATCAGAAAGATAAATAATAGATGGCGTTGGGGTAGGATCAATGCCAAAATTTGATTGATATACATAGGTTGTGTTCAATTTGTGAGTGTTCTTTCCGCATTGTCATTTTCTATTGATAAAATGTGTTGATTTTTGCTGCAAGTGTTCGATTTTTGTGTATTATTACACCTACTTGGAATAGTCGTACATCGCACACAACACACGCCATATGAAATGAGCAAAAATTATCTGAAATCTTAATTATACGAAATTGAAAATGTCATTCAAGAAACTGTTGAAAACAACGTGATTCACGACAGGAGACGATTATCAATGGAATATTCAAAGGAGAAAAGCACCTTATCACACGGGTTCCAATTATTATTACAACTGATCTTCCAATTAAAGCGGATTCACTTTCCTTTTCTCTTTTGCATTGACCAATCGTTGGAAGTAAGTGAAATTAATATCGAATTTCCCTGTTTTCCGTAAACCGTCTTTTTTTTGTTTTTGAACCGGAAAACTTATTGAAAAATTTAGCTTTCCATTAAATTTGAATTTTCTGAGTTTTATTATCACTCTGGAGTGTATCACATGGCTTTAAATTGGGGTGAGACGAAATTCAATTTTAAATCATTTTTACCCAGGTTAATTTTTTTTCTTCATAAATGCACGCAGCGAAGCGGGTGGGAATTAGCTAGTTTCCAATATTTTGCAAATCTTATAAATTATTTCATTTGAAAGTTTTTTCAACAGCCAGTTTTAAAATAGAGTAAAAATCGATTTCCATACTGATAAGAATAAAGAAATCATAGTAAAATTTTTTTAATTGAGTTATCAAGTTATTTCGAAAAAAAAATCTGAATTGTTGATTACCAGTAGAAAATGGAAAATTGAGTTAATGTCCGCTTATATTAAAAACTAGAGGCTCATCCGGGAATGCATGGGATAGACGGATAATAGTAGAAAGGCACATCATATTAATAGCAGTTTTGAGTTGAGTCAAAAGTTTGTTTATTTATATGTAAATATCTCTGTGCCAAATTTTATGATTGAAAAAATTAAGAGAAATCTATCCCACGGGAACAATATATTTTTTCTGAATAAAAAACTAGGAATCAATATCTTAAGTATGTTTATTTAATATAAGGAAACTTTGTCGTGCAAAACATCATGAACGTTTTATAGAAAACATTAAGAATTCTTCATTCTCATTTGTTTTCCTTTTCTCCAAGCCATCTTGAGCAAATCTAAATTTTCAACACTCCAACAGCAGACACATACTAAAACTCCAACAAAACCTATACCAACGTGTACAAGAAATGAATTCATTGTTATCTGAAATAAAGAAAAAAATTAAAATACAAAAAAAAAAAAAACACAAATTATATTTTCGATAGTTACCATTGAATATTTTGATATTATTCCTGTCGTAATTAATGCTAAAATAAATAAATTTCCCGGTATAATACCAAGAAGAGGATTCATTCCCAATGGCCGATATTGATGGAGAATAAATTGTGTGCTATAGCAAATTCTGCAGAACATATTTATGCAGTTGGCAAAAATAAATCCAACAGGCCCGAAAATGCTCGTTAGAATATAAGACAGAATCAGGAAGCTAATTGAAAATACGGCCATAAGGTAATTATACTTGTCGATGTCTTTACTTGTGTTCGTTGCAAACATGTATCCTTCAGTGATGCCATTCACAGCCATAAAGCATATGGCTAGGCAATGCCATTTCAGAAGACTCTCAGGCAAACCGCCTGCAACAAAATCTGCCCCACCATAAATAAGCAGCAGAGTATGGGAATAGCTTTGTCCAAATGTAAAGGCTAATAAGCCAATTGACGTTACACCAATACAAAGCGTTTTTAGAACGTTTCCAGCTTCGTGTACTTTTGTCTGGTAAAGTAAAATCATAGTGATACATCGTCTTTTAAAATATATGTACATATGTTTAAAACTTACTATATTCTGTTTCTCTAGCTGAACGTCTCTCGATATGGTTTGTGTAAAATAAAAATAACTGCTTTCCTCTATTGGCCGAAAGATGAACCTCGCCGCGAGGCTTCCTAAGTTGTTGACAACATCGTAGGTAGCCTGTTCACTGAAAGATAGAACTGGACTCATCGACATGACATATTTCTCTCCTTCGGTTAAAATCTGTTTTAAAACTCCTTGTTTGATAAAGCTCAATGTCAGAATTTGAAGTTTGGAATTGAAAAACGAATCCTAGAACAGCAATAAATTAATTACATTAACTAATTCTTTCAGTACTACATATATACAGCATTTTACTTTGTTTTCCATATAAAACGGAAGTAGTTCGGACAGCCGTTGGAATGGAAAATCATCCATACTTTGAAACATGGGTTTATCTAACTGTTGTGTATTTGTCTTGCTCGACTTGTGCTCATTAAATCTTTGTATGTAAAAATAGAAAAATGCATAATGTCCAATAAATATCACAGTGGCACTAGCGAGTTGTGCTACTGCGAAAGCGTCAATGGCAATACTGTGATCTTTAACAACTATCCAAATAAAAATCGCCGATCGCACCATTATGTGCAATGTGTTAAGGAAAATCTTCAATTTAACAAAACAGAAAACCTGTGTGAGGAAGACTGGCGCCTCAGCACATAACTCAATCACACAGGATAGTGCGACAGCGTAGCAGGCGAACTTATACTGACTTTTGAGATGATCATCGACTGGCGTCAGGACGTCCAGCCAAATGTATGTACAAGGAATGCATAGGGCAAAACATGTGGGCACTCTGTAAGGATTAAATATATTTTCTATGGAGAACTAAGATATAAGAAGTACTAACAAATACGAGTACTTACGTCAGCCACATTTGGTTTATTAATTGTGGCCAAGAGCATTTGTCTTTTTGTTGTGATGTGGCACTCAACGCAGCACGATTTATAGCTTCACGAGACAAAAATAGAAGTGTGCTCTCGAGCAACAGTAATCGCACATTCATAACGCCGAGTACATCTCGGCCAACATTGCGAACAATGAAGGCGTTGATTCCGAACGTGACGAAACGGCATATAATCTGTATGAACAATAGGGCTTATATAATCAGTGAATATAAACACAATGAATAATAAATAATTATAAATTTATTCTTAATTTATAAACATAAAAAATTTTGTTTACAAACATTTTTGTGTTCGACACTTACTTGAAAAATGATACTGAATCCGGCATTCAGCAAACTGCTATGCAACACGTTCCGAGTCATGACTGATGGGTTTCCGTGGCCTTAAATGTTTATTGGTTAATCTAAGAAGCCTCGATCATCTTTTTTTTATCTATGAGATAAAGTACCGAAATCAATACTTGGAAATATGAGAGAAATAAGTTTTGGGGAAAAAATAATCTTTTGTCAACACGTCATTCGTTTTCATGACAGTCGAGCAGCTGATCTTTGTAAACAAACAAGCAACTCACATTCTACAGAGTGCATTCAGTTCGAATAAAATACAAAATATAAAAGTGTTAATGAAATTATTCACAATAGTCGCATTAAGAAAATGATTCTTTGTTTGATGTTATTTGTTTAAGAACTTGTAAGTATAGTGTATTCTATTAATTACACTCAATAAAGATTTATTCTTAAATTCTTTTTATATAGCATCAAAATAAATACAGACTACGCCTAAACGAAGAGGTAATCGATAAGTAACACCTACAATTCTTTTACCTTTAAAATAAAAAAACAAAAAAAAATAACAGATGTTTAGTCATTAAAAAGTTTCTCCACTACACGACACGGAATATAAATACGAACCTGAACGCGGTAATTGACCAACCGATTCAAAATAAAAAGCAATGAGCTGGCAGTGCTAATAATAGTAAACTCCTTACATTGTAGCATTCTAAATCGTTGAGATAATTTAGTTTTAGAGTTTTGACATAAGATAAGATGAAAAATTCAATTATTTTTATTTGGTCTCGAAGTGTTTTTAAAATTATTTGAAAAGCTCAATAAATATTAAAATAATAGTAAATAGACTTATCAATTTCAAAATGACATCCAGAAATCTTACAGAGGTTTTCATTATAATGCGTAACAATGCATCAAAAAATCGCAATTTATATTCTGATGACAGGGTACGTAAAGAAAAAATTAAATAAATATCGATCTGTTGATTCAGGTCCAGCTGCTAAAAAATGTTCTTACATTTTTTTTAGCGTGGAAGCGATGCAGAGAAACTCATCAAGAGAACGTTACACGATGCTGAAGAAGGAATGGAAATGCGAGACGAATACGGCTCACCACCAATTTGGATAGATAAATTGGAAGAGGCCCAGTACTCCATGTCGAAGTAAGTGTTTCTTTGCTTAGTTATTAGGAAAAAAGCAAAAAAATGTTCTTGTTTTCCTTTCGAGAATTAAACCCAAACTAGATGAACTCGGATCGCTCCATGCCAGACATCTTCTTCGTCCTGCGTTCGATGAAAATTGCGAAGAAGAACACCAAATCGAAATACTTTCGCAAGAGATTTCAAAGCTTATTACATCTACCCACAGACACATTCAATGTATTCGATCGAGTCTGGGTGTCGGCAATAGGACAGAGCAACGCCTGACTGCCAATGTCGTAACTTACCTTCTCCTGTCGTTGCAGGAACTCACTTTCAAGTTTCGTAATAGCCAGAGTGCCTACGTCAGGCAACTAAATTCACGCGAAGAACGATCTCAAAAATACTTTGAGACCCCTGACTTCACCACAATCGATTTGGATAGCAAAAGCCAAAGCAACTTTGTTGATTCATTCGATAACTTCCTTCAACCCGCTTCAACATCCAATACTACACAGTTCTATGATGAAACCGACGATCAAATCGATGAACATTTCCAAAGACCAGTTACCAATCGAATGACCCAGCAACAGCTTCTGCTGTTCGAGGAGGAAAACACCAAGTTAGCCGAACACCGCGAACAAGAAGTTTCAAAAATTGTTAAGTCGATCTTTGACCTGAACGATATCTTTAAGGACCTGTCCCATATGGTGCAGGAACAAGGCACTGTTCTCGATCGTATTGACTATAACGTCGAACAGACACACACCAGAGTCTCAGAAGGCCTCAAGCAACTGCATCGCGCCGAAATGTACCAGCGAAAGAATCGAAAAATGTGTTGCATCATGCTGCTAGCGGCAATTACTCTCTTCATGTTAATTTTACTAATATTCACAAAGTTTTAAAAGCTTCTCCTGTATTGTTTACATATTCCATTTTATTTTAGTTTAATAAAAATATCCATATAAAATATTTACATTCTTTCTGCTAAACGACTTGCTACCGACCTAAGATTACCGTAAACTTTGTTTGGTGGTGAACCAAGAATCAAATTACAAATGGCTCTCCTGGCTAGTTGAATATTTTGGTAGCTTCCGAGGATATGGATTTTGCTATCGGCCAAAACAATACGTGTTTTTGTGACGTTTTCTATTGTAAACTTTGTTCGTCCACCCTTTCCAGCTAGGCGACCGATGGCTCGACTCATGTGATCGCCCTTGAGCGTTTTCACATCCTTGATTTCTAAACTCTCTACAAATAGATCTTCTAGACGCAGCAAAGCTAATGCATCATCAACTTCGAAACCACAGAGGAAGGCTTTTACGAAGTCAGCTCCTTTTTGTAAATTGGAAATGTCGGGTGTTTCGGGACTTATGCGCAATTCAACTTGACGTGCTTTAGTGTTGAAACGTATCTGCAGCTTCATGTGCTCTACGACTGGTGTGAAGATTTTCATCCAATGTTCTTTCAGAGATGAAAATCTGCAATTGTTTTTAGAAATACGTATTTAAAATCAGAGAAAAGTTACACTTAATAGCTTTTTTCAATCAACCTGTGGGGCGGAACTCCGATTTTACGAATTTCATTTTTAGTTCGCTTTGCTCGGGGCACAGTGTGAGATTTTACGACTCCTTCAATGCCTGTTGCCTCATCAATTTGCATGAGTTCTGTGTCTTCGTTAGCAGACCGTTTTTTTGCCTTCTTTGTCTCTTTTTCGGGCACAAAGACGTCAGCTTTTATATTTTCAACTTCCATTTTGTATGTTTTTCGTCTTTTATTGAACTTAAATGTAATAGTTGTGTAAAATGAATATTTTTATTTACTGCGTTATAGAAAAATACAAATATTCGTACGCGGCCATGTGCCGTAAAAGAACTAAGCCTAGGAATATGACATGACAGATTGACAGCTGTCATCGTTGGTCAAAACAATTCGTTAAGTTTAATATTCGTTTAACTTTAAAGGCATTGCCATTATGGTGTGTAGTAGTCAATTAGTGCGATTTTCTCATTATGGTATGCTCATATGTATCTTAATTACAAAACTGACTGAATAAAGGAAACACTTCCTTGGCCCTTGCCCTTCTGTTGGATAGATATTATAATCAAAGCAAAAGAGTCATAAATTTATTTAGAATAAATGCCAAAAAGCAAGTTTGAATACAAGTGTTCTTTTTCGTTACTTACAACATACAAACTTCTTCAAAATTGAAAACGAAGATAAAACAACTGTTTTGCATTGGCAGTTATATTATATTTTTGTTTCCACAATTTGAGGTCAAAAATTTCGATTCAATCATTTCAGACCTAGTTGAAACTGGAAAAGTCAACTTTGAATAAAAAACCAGTAACTTGATTTTTGAAATTGTTAGAGTTTTGGTTCATGGTCTGTTATCACTTGCCAAAATTCATTTGTTTTGGTATTTAAATCCCGAATCCGGATTGGGACCAAAATAACAATGAGCAAAAAGAAATCGACATAAATTGAATTAGGGTGGCAATGTTGTCTGTCTGAGTTCTGACAGATTGGTTTGTAACAAAAAATATACAATTAACAAGTTAACTTTTTTTGTTTTTTTTTTGTGTTCGAACTTATTCACGTCTTGTATAATGGAAATATGTGAAGAGAATATTAAACTATTAGCTGAAGAAAAAATCTTCTTAGGTAAAAATTTAATGGAACAACTGGAGCAGTACAAGACAATACCTGGTGCTCAAAAAATCCAACGTAAAATCAATCAAGAGATCAAGTTCTTACAAAAGGTATGTGGTGGTGGTGATCTGTCCACTTGGTAGTATATTGGCACAGGACACAGGACGTGCACCTGTGTTCCCTGTAAGCCAAATGTTGTTAAAAATAAAGAAAAAAGTCCATACCCATATGTTACAAATCACAGGTTGTATCAACAAACTCCATTAAATTGAATCATGTTGTGTGCAGCAATTTGACTCATTACGAATTTTTGGTTAAAATCCTTGAGCTTCAGAAGGATGTTGTCCATATAGACTGCGGGTTTCCTGTGGAAGAGCGTAACAATCCACTTAGGGTAGACATTGTATGTGAAAATGGGCTCAAGTGGATAAAAGGTAGGCATGGAATATTTTAAGTTGACACTTATAAGATAAAATCTGAATCATTCCAGCAATCGCAAGAAATTCCAAGTCATTAACAGATGCAGCGAACGGTCGTGCTAGCTACGGAGCAAAGAGCATTATTGACCAAGCTGAAGAGTTTATATTCGCAGCTAGTCAAAACCTTTGCATGTTTCGTAAGCCCAAGGTACTTTTGTATGTACTTTTTAAAGAACAAATTTCTTAAAGATGATTATAATTGCAATTGCAGGTCGTGTTTTGCTTTAGTCATGAAATCGAAAATGATATACTCGAAGACATGAAAGAAATTGGGGTAGAAACTTTGTCCATAACAAAGCAAGAACTTCCTGCTGCTAGCCTCTTGGACGATGAAGACAATACAAAGATGGACTATGCCGATGTTAGTACTTTGAATCTAGACATAACAACTATGCTAGCCTATATAAGTTCCTTAACCAATGGAAGCACGAATTGGCGTTTTAAGGAACCCATACTCACCGAACAGGCAAAAAGAGAAAGGGAATGCCCTCTTAAGCCAGTTCTAGATAAAATCTTTGAAGGTAAACGATTAATTTGCTGCGAAACTGCATTTCAATCTTTCCAAGACATTGTTAACTTGCTGGCTGGAGATTTAGAGAAACAACGAGCTAAAGACCTTATGGAAAGGGTGGAAATACACAAAGATGTTCAAGAGATTCCGAATGAAGTATCTGTGATAAATGTAGGTGGAAAAATAAATCCCAGAAGTTTGAAAATTTTTGCTTTTGGCATTACAATGAAAGCATTGACGATAACTTCTAATAAAGGATTCATACGGTCAGCTAAAATGCAGGTAATTATTTTCACTTTTAATAAAATTTTTTACATACATAAATGTGTACGCACATTTCTTTTTTGTTTGTTTTACTTCCAGGGTATAAATGTTCCCGTTTTTATTCATCAGGCAAGAGCATTAACTGAATCTAAAGAAGCAACTGCTCAACCTTTATAGTGAATGTTTAAAACTTTTAATGTAAATGTAGTATTTAAAAATATTGAAAAAATATATTTATTATTGGTCAAAACTTGGCTAATCTTTTATTTATCACTTTTGAATATGATCATAGATCTCTTACAAGTGACTAAAAAATGCATAGTGTTTTGCACAACAATCTTGGAAAATAACACTGGATTCTAGCTCAGACAGGAAATTCAATATATGAAGTTATAGATTTTTGAAATTGTAAATATCTTAGTTTATAAACTAAGGAAAGCCAATAGTCCTTAGTTATATTTTATTATATGCTTCTATTAGAGCCTGAAGCAACGTGATGTAAGTGCATCATACCAACATTTAAGTATACAATCCCAAGTCCCAACCGATATCACATAAAAAACTAAAAAATCATTCGAAACACAATTCTCACTTAAGGGCTGCATAAGTTCTCTAAATTTGTGTTTCAAAATGCAGACGGAAACGAATTTTTGGAGGAAGAAAAAAAATCACAAAGATAAATTTTCCTAAACTCGCCAATTAAATGTAATTTTAATATCAACTTAATTTTTTTTACTGAAGAACAATTTCTCATTATTACATTATTTCCATAATGTAAAATTTTAAGTAACTTCAACCAGATTTTTAATGTAATTTAAATGATGGAATTTTGTTAACCTATATGTTTATGTTTATTTTCGTGTAGTTTACAGAGCTACCAAATGACAGAATATTATGCAATTGCAGAATATGTTCCGAGAATCTGATCAAAAAAAGTTTGTGTTTCAGCAATAATAAACAATAGAAATAATAACATACATAGATGCAGTACTAAATCATCCATAAAAGTATTGTATTTTTTCAAAATACTTTACAAAACATTTTGAAATAAAACTTTATTTGCAAAAAATTAGAGATAATATAATATATATATATAATTTCTTCTTAATGCTCTTATATTTCTTACACAATATCTCTACAAACGTCATAAAAATATTTAAATTGATTTTTATTTTGTTTCTCATCTGCTTTTATATTATATTATTATTCTTGTTTTTATTTATCATTTGCAATATATGTATAACTTTTTTCCAGCTTATTTAATAAGTTTTTTGTTTGTTATTAAACAATTTTCTTTCGTTTATGAACATTACAGAAAAATTCCCAATTAAAATATAATAATAATATCCTTTTTTCGCTACATGCAGGACAACAAAAAAAAATAGTCTTAAAATGAAAAATAAAATAAAATGTCAAACAACGACAAAACCCTTTCCGTTTGGAAACAAAACTCGAACATTACATATTTACGAAAAGTAGAAATTACATTATTATGTTTAATTTTTACTATGAAAGAAAGAAATTATAATTTTTGTTTAGGGCATAGAATTTTCATTAATTTATACTATTGATGTACGTCGCAAAACACCAAATTGTAATTTCAACTCTTTCACATCTTTATTTCGTTTGGGTGTCCATTTAGAAATTAAGTTATTAATAAAGTTGGGGGAGCATCTACACAGATACAGAATAATTTGTCTCACTATAGACCTGATACGTATCGTCTGAAAAATTTAAAATATAGAGAAAGAAAATAGTTTTAAAGAATCAGAATTTGTAATCTTGTTGAAAATTTTATTGGTTCAGATATTGTTATGCGCGGGTTGGAAGGCCAAAATAAAAAGAGAACAATCAAACAAAAACTGATTTCTGGAATCCTTTTGTTAGTTTTAATAATTTCGTCAACCTTGGAATATCTACACACTTATTCTTGTGTTAATAGAAAGTTAAAATTTCGTCTAAACCTTATAGTTAAATAAGTTGGTTAGTAAATGCTTTTCCAAAAAGTTAGCTTCGACCAAATTAAATGTTTTATATGCAACATTCATATTTGTTAAATAATTTGACAGTATGAAATGCACGATTATATAAAGACATTTTTATTTTTATTATAAATGTTGTTACTTTATACAGCCTAAAAAACTGATGCTGGTTTAGTATTCATTTTACACAGCATTGGAGGTTTTCTTGAATAAAATTCACGAACTGAATTTGCATATTGAAAAAGTGAACTTGAAAAACTTCGAAATTATATTGAAGTTAGCTTCTATTAGGACTATCTTGTCTTGTCTTAGATTCAAGAACATGTGTCGTGCTGTAGAATACAATTTATGACTGCTGTTGGCGCTCACCATCTAATACACAATATGATGAAATTCATTCCTTTTTACAAGCAAACTAAATAGATATTATTCTATCTTGGTTTACTAGATAAAATTGACCGTTACCATGCTTTCTTATGTAATGATCCATATTGGAACATACAAATACAAAAATTAAATGTGTCCAAGATAATTTTGTGTACTTGTGAATAGTTTGAACCCTGGATTTATCATGACAGAGCTACTTTCGTGTTTTGATTTTGTTAGAATTTATAGAAACTTAAATTTTTGATTTTTGTCGAATTGTTAATGATATTGTATCTCTATATAAAATTATATTTATTTCTTTTATACTATTTCTCATCTCCAATTTCAACTTTCTGTCTATTCAATTAAAATCGTGAAGAAAAGTGTAGTTTTATCTAAAAAAAAAACATTACTTTGTTTTCGGAATGAAAATGAAATCATTGAACTGTCTCTTACTTTCTTGCATTATAGTTAAACAAGGACTTCTCTCATTAAATTGTAACCATAGAATAGTAGTTCCCCAGTTTTAAAACTATATTTTTTTAAATCCTTTAATTTCTCATTGATTCTAATCATTTGGCCTTAAGTTCAGCTTCATATATGTTATGATTAAAAGCAAGGCACACACTTTTATTTATTGTCATTTTTAATCTTTGTGTTGTTAAGTGTTTTGGAATTACCATGAAACTGAATTTAGTGATTTTTAAATAGCATTTATGACTATGAATCCGTATTTTTATTTAATAGTTATTTACAATGGATTATGGCATATTCAAATTAAAAAACAAACTCAATAAAAATAATAATGCAGTTGTTTTTCCAAGAAACGTACTTTAAAATTGTCCAGGTATCTAAGAAAAAACAAACCATAACCACAACATTAGGTTTTAAAATTTCACAAGTTGAAAACCACTTCTCCTTTCTAAAAACATAAATGAACAGTTTGTGAAGTTAAAAATCTTGAAAGAATTAAATTAATCCCTAAACTATAATATAAGACAGTATCTATGCCAATCGATTGTGTAAGTAGTTTTGTATGTATACACAAAATAACAACAATTTTTAAAACTGGGTGAAAACAATTCAAAATAAATAAACAAATAAAATTTACTTTTAATGCTTCAATTTAATTGTGGAAGTGTTACCCCTTCATGTATTCAATTTCAACAGCATCAGTTGTAAGTAAATCATCGCTTAAGAATTTTTCATTTGCATTCTCTGCAAATAAAAAAAATTAATGGTAGAATATGTGCTTACTGTACAACAGAAATAAATTAAAAATTAAGAAATAAGAAAAAAAAAAACTTTGAGTTCCTTTTCAAAATTTGATTTCTTTTTTATTGTAATGAAATTTTGTTTTTTTCCAAGTCACAAAAAAGAACTTTGAGCTAGACCTTTAAAATTTGTTATTTAAGGAATAAATACTGAATACATTTTAAGCGATGATTTTATATTTAGTGTAAGCTTCGTTAAAAATTTGAAAAAAATATTAGTTGGACTTTTTTGACCTCAGATGTCTAAACGTTTGATTAAAAATATCCCTACGCATTTTAAATACTTGAATGCTTCTATAAACATTTAATTTTAAAATATACTTATACTTTTTTTAAGCTAAACAAAATCGGAACCTACAATTTAAAAATTAGTTTTCAAATAAGTAATCAAGTAAAAGATATAATAAATAATAATATGATAAAACATTTAATGGTTTATAAAGAAAAAAAAAAGAAAAAAAAGATAGATTAACCTGTCATCTAAGGCTTAACTAAGCAAAATTATGAATAATCATCAATAAGAGACGAACCAGGATTAAAACTTGAAACCTTCGGTAAGTGAACCACATCCCGTCGGAACAGTGATAAGTTTTGCGTAAACCTGTAAAATTAATGCTTAAGTTTCATTAAGAATGTTAAAGTTAAGATATATAGAACTTGAACACACCTTTCCCTGTTTTTGTTCGCTACATTTCGTTCAATACCATCCATCAGTCCGTCAAACCACTGTGCCATTGTTTGTTGCTTATCGATGGGTTGCGATCGGATTATGTTCTCTTTGAGTGATCTATGAGTAGTTTAAGAATAATGATTAAACAACAGAATAAATAAAGAACTTATGTATATATTAAATACCTGAAATAGTCTTCGTATAGCAATATTAGTACTAAGAGCGGACGGGACATAGACCATTGATTTTTGGAGTCTTCTGACATAACCATATTCAGAAGCGTTGACATTATGCCCTGAAGGATTTCAGAATTCATCTCTACTACCTGTTTTAAATTGTCAATTAATTTACAAGAAAAAGAGTGCAAACAGAATTTAAAACCTTACCTCAAGGAACTGTGAATTCTCCGGTGTAATATTACGGAGTTTTTTGTTGGGGAATGTCGAAACTATAAATACAGATCAAAGTTTGCAAAATTAAAACTGTTATTAGGAGTTCTTTTTTATAATTACATGCAAAATTGTTAAATATTTTTGAAACAAAACCAAGAGTATTGGGTTCTTTTTTAATCTGAATTAATACAAATTCTCCTATAGGTTAGGTTAAGGTGGCTGCTGGAAAGACCAGCACACTTAGACCATCAATGGTCCATTGTGATACCACATAGAACATAAGATCCTCCTACTACTGGCTTAAAAAATTATAATAAAAAAAATATTACCAAAAGTATCTTCTTTTTTAATCTATTTTATTACGTCTATGGAAGCTAACTGATTGATAAACATGAGTACGTTTTTAATCGTGCTCTACAATTTAACCTTCTACAGGGTATTAGAAGACCCGTAATAGTAATCGATATAATACAAAAGTGATTATATAATCATACTGTAAATATTACCTTTAATTTGCAGCTGCTTAAATATATATGACACAACACTGTCCAATATTGAACAGCAACATATAAAAATCGTGGAATCTAAAACGTATACAAAACGTTAAAGCTTTTTGTTTAGTTAAAATATTTCACAAGCTCACCCAATGCTGTTAGTCCCTTTGATAGACTTTCTAAAATATAAATAAATGCTCGAGGCTCCAAAGAAGCCAAAAATGTGATATGGTCTTGAGACAAACAGTTCAGAAGACCATAGTACGAAGATGCAAGTTTTGGATGTTCCTTTAGAAATTAGAGAGAATAACATTAAATTCAGTTTAAAATGATTCAATAGACATACTCAACTTACCAACAAATCATTTTGCTGAATGGACATGATTAATTTTGCAGCAATACTCAAAACATTGTCCAATGTATCATCACGATACAGTTTGAAAACTCCAAAGTTCACATAGTTCCCACTCAGTGCATTCTTTAGTATAAGGAAACATATTGAAATGCCTTTCAATTTCATCGGATACTGCTGGTCTCTCGGCACGTCCAAATGGAGACTCCTATTACCATATATGCATATGAGCTTTGAAGCCTCTCGAAACAGCAAGATTCCCATAGGACTAGAAACGTTTCCCTGCAAACGTTGAGTTCTACAGTGTACAAGTTCAGCGAAAAGTTTCAGTACTGGTGTTGTAACGGCTGGATCATGTGCCCATAGCTCAACGGCACGTATTAGTATGGGAATATAATCTGGATAGCTAAACGTAAAACAAAAAAATGAAAATATTGCATCTTTGCTTTGACAATCAAATTATTACATCCATTCGAAGAGCATTGTGTAGGGGGCTATAGCATTCAATGGCAATGCAAGACCACGAAGATCACGTGCCAGGCCAATGATTGCCTTCTTTGCTTCCTCATTTGGAAAACTATTCCCATCCATGAGTACGGAGCCAAGTGATTCGAATTGGTCTAATAATGAGATTTGATTAATAGCTATACATTTATATAGACCGATAAAAAAAGACTTACTAGTAAGTGGGGTAAGGAAATTATAGAAGCGCTCTTCATCCTCACCAAGATCAAACATCAGCAACCTACCCAATGATGTGTAGAACATAGTTCTACAGCGCATTTCAGTTAGAGAAGAATTTGTGCCAAGGAAGGGAAAGTGTTCACTCTGCAAAAAAATAAAAACAGATTCAAGCACAGAACCTAAGCAAGAACTAAACTAACCGTGTGATGTGTTAACATAAATTGAATTTCCTCCAATTTGGCCAATTTCCGCAAAGAATTAAAGTTCACAGAAAGCTCTGAGAGCAACATAAGAGTCTTAGTTATAATTGGCTCTGAACGTCCCCAGTATTTTAAGTTTGTTATTCTATGAATATTATGATTTATTTAAAATGTGAAAGCGATAAATAGACGGAAGCTTACATTTTTCTATTTATCAAGCTTAAGAGCATCTGTTCATCGCTTAAACCAAATACTTCAGACAGTCTTTTATAGACATGGGCCTTTTGTGCCTGTTCACATATGTGCATTTTGCGCACTTGTTCAAGGAAACTAAGAATAGCCAATTCAAGTTTTTCACAGCCGGCTTGTGGTAATCTAGCATCTGTGAGGCTCATTAGTTGCAGTACCTTAAAGGTTAAATTGTTGAAAAGGAGTTTAATTATATGGAAATAAGATTATTATATACCCGTATCACAAGTTCCCCATCCATAGTGTCTTGTTCGTCATTCGAATTAAACGACAATCTACCGACGATAGCTGAGCCAATAATATAAACAAGCCACGTCAATTGCAGTTCATGAATGGTAACATCCATTGGATTAGGCGATTGGCTTTGTAACAGTTCTTGATATTCTCGCGCCTTCTGATCGAAATGCTGAACTAAAAGCGTGCAGGTTTTGTCATACTCACAACGCTCTATGACCGACAGCTGCTCAAGTTGCTGTTGAACCATGCACAGGTCATCGAGAGGATCCTCCAGGTTGTCTCTAACAATCACTGGTACAGCTTCCAAGCGGGAAGTTATGTACGCTTTGGTTACTTCTGGTGTATATGTACCAAGCAAATGAGGCTCTGGTGATTTGACATATGGTACCGAGGCCACCATTCGCTGCCACAAAGTAAGCAGGTAATGCACACTGTTTGGCGCAAATTGCCACATCTAAAAGGCAATTAAAGATATAATAAATTTCATATTACATAATGGTTATATATTCACAAACCTGCAACGATTGAACAGTGAACTTTGCTATCAACTGAATGGCCTCTGGATAACATTCTACTGTAATAAGTTCTCCCAACTGGTAGTTTGACTTGAGACGAGCAAGAAGCCTGCAGAATTCGTGGTAATTGTCTGGATCACTGAGGCCCTAAAAATCGATTGAATCACAACACAATTAATGAAATGAACTTGTTGTATAGTTAAGATATACAATTTACATGTAAATTGGTCAGAATATTTTTGACGCCTTCGAGCAGATGAGTTAAAAATTTTGTACGTTCAGGATTATTGAAAAGTGATCGACGAACCGATGTCATCTGAATAATTGAAAGTAACCAGATGTTAAAACAAAATTCATGTTGATAAATGCTCAAAACTCACCTGCACTAAACAAGACAACGAATAGCTTGCCAATCCGTTTGGTAGAATTTGATAGAGATCAAAAAACAACTTCAAAGTATTTGAATCCAGAAATGCTGGTCTCCAGGAAGTAGGAATCTGTTAAAAAAAAAGTTTAAATTCAACCGAAAAGTTATTTTAATTGATTTAAAAACAAATTATTTACCTGAACACTGTTCATATCATCTGAAGACTCATCAGTGGAACTTCCAATAAAGTCAAAACTCAAGCAGTTCTTAGTTAAGCGCAGGACATGTGAAATTAAACTGGCAAAGAAAAATATAATCTCAATGTTTTTTGTAATTTTTATAAAACTATACAAATACTTACGCTTGCTGGGACTCATCCATAAAATTTAAACTTTTACTGTTGTCTCTGGCTGTTACCAAGAGCGAACACGACAACAAAAAAATGTCGTACAGTTGTTGGTCACGGAAAGATGTGGCGATTTTACGATTTTTTGAAAATGACAAATTAACGTCTGCCTCAACAATTGAATTCATTTCGCACACAAGTTGTGAGAGAATTTGTACTCCGATTGTACAGTGCTCAGAGGAGCCTTGCTATAAGATTAAATTAAATTATAATTTTGGTGATTTTTTTAAATGAATACCAAAAAGTAACACAAAATCTACCTGGAGAAATTTCTTCACATCCTCGAGAATGTTTTGAAAAATGTACTCATTTTTATACGTATCAAACCAACCGTATTTTGTAATTTTAGCCAACAATGTAACAAGCGCTTGCACAACAAAATTTTGCAAATTTGGGCGGGTGGCAAGATAGTTCAAAATATAACTCCTGTTAAAAATCATTCACATAATAATTAAAAAAAAATAGTATATGAATGTATGCAACAAACCTTATATCGATTCTTTGCTCCAAATTTAGACCCTGTATCAATTTGGTTAAAGTTGTAGCAGCAAGTAATTGTGCATAACTTGAGTCAGCTCTATCCAATAACATTTGACATTTTGGGAGTGCATCTTGGCTGCTGACAAATGCAACAAGAGCTTTTTCAGCTTCAGAACGAATAACTGAGTCAGTTGCTTCGTACAATTGCTTGCATAAAATCTCAAGCTGATGAATTTCCTAAAGCAAAAAGTGGTTTTCATTAAAATTGATTGAATATAATACAAATTGAATAAAACCCGCAATGTAAGACTATATATATATAGTTTTATTGTAATTCTTTAATAAAAAATCTCTAGCCTTGTGGTAGCGAAAATAAGTACATGCGTCGGCTTTATTTGACGGTCGCGCATTGAGTAAATTGACAACATAGTTCTTGTCTAGCCCTCAGATTAATATCGAACCGAAGTAGTTCCTGTACTTGATAGCTACTTCTTCTTCTTTTTGTTATTGTGTATCTAAATCGACAGAGATAATTGTTAACGAATGTGCTAATTGCGAATAAATCCTATATTTCGACACTGAAGCTAGTTTCAGTAAATGGTCTTGTGAAAATTGTTATCGAAATGTAATAACACAATAAAGATCCATAATACCAAAACAGAACTTTGACGTAAGACTATCGATAATAGGGCATTCGCAATAAGGGCCTCGTATGCAAAAACCCTTAGATCAATATTTAGTCCGTTATGATCCTACATGAATATAGAGATCTTTCCCAACTTCGAACTTTTTATAAATTGTTTATAATTCTGTTTCAACATCAGAATCGGTCATGACATTCAATTTTTTTGTTGCGAAAAATTCCTCCTTGAGGATTAAGAAAAAGTCGCTTTAGACAAAAAAAAAAGTTTGATGAATGTTCTTGACACAAGCCATCTGTATCACTATCTATTGAAAACGACAGAAGTATGATCTGATTGAGTTTTTAAAAATATGTAAATACAAAAAACCTTAAGCTTCCTATTATTTAGGAGAATGAGTTAAGCAAGAAACCTAGAAACCGAGCAGCTGAAATAATCTTGAATACTTAGACATTTTGTTTTCAAACAAAAATCAACTATAGCTTCCTATAGGAAGTAAACAATGAGATTAGATTAGAACAACATCTACCTCAAGTGTTGTTAAAAGGACCTACATAAACAAAATCATACTTCTTATTAATAAAATTGTTAGATCGTTTATTTTCTATTAATTGAAAATATTTAATAAACTAGAATCTTGTCAGAACAATATTCTTTCGAATCAGATTATTAGCTAGAGTTCATAATATACAAATGGGTTCAAAATTGTAGACTGGCAAACAAAATATCTGCTAGAGATAAGCTAAACCTAAACCACTAAACCAAACCCGAAAGTATTTGTTATGTATTTTCTGAATTGAAATCCATTACCAGTGTTTCTCAACTAGATTCAAATCTATAAGAATATCTAGCAAAACATCGGAATTAATTACATTCCCGAACTGACTATCAGAAACAATTAGGAAATGTCATACTTCTGGACATTTTTTTAAGGTTAGGAAAAACAGATCCATCATCACCGATAATACAATTCTCCCTCATTTAAAAAAAGAAACAAAATTTACATCATAAACAAAAACATCAACAACTAAATGGGTAGGTTCATAATTTGAACACAGAAAAACATAGACCTGCATGGTGTCCAAAAATTATATCCTACATTCACATGAAATCTCAACTCAGCTCAGCGAAGGAAGAGAAGTCGAGACGAGTAGAAAAAAAAATCAATTATTCCCAATTATTTGTTCGATAGTCCCGTAGAACTTGGTTGGATCTTTTCTGATGGTAACAAAAGAAAACACCCCGCGTCCCCCGAACTAGAACGGTAGGATTTTGCGTTGTTCTTGGTCGAGTGAGACCCTTTACTGAAGTCGAGTCTAGCAGCAATTCTTTCCCCACGGAGTTTGCGAGATGGTATCTTTTGTTAATTAATGTTTTTTTTTAGTTTTTTTCGACAATAATTTGGAAGAATTTGTTTATGAGCTTTTGGTGGGATTAGAAATACCGAATCAACAAAAAAGATTTTTTCTTCTCTTGCACCCTTCTGGACTCTTTACATTTTACAAACAAATATAAATTACACCAGAACACAAGATAAATTTTGCAAATGCGTACCATTTCGTTGCGAATTGATGAGAACTTTTTCTTTCTTTTCTTCTAGTTGTTTTCCACAGCGAACATACAAAACAAAAGATGAATGTTTCGATTTGATGGGATAGGAAAATCAGGAAAAATTGATGAAATTTGAAAGTTAAATGACTTTTGATTGAGATTTTGGTTAAAGTTAAAAGATAACCCGCTGCTGAATTGCACCAATCACCATTTATATTTTATTTTCCTTTTTTGTATTTTTTGTTAGGATTATGTTCGTTCGTCTACTGATTCGCCGGTATCCGCTTTGTGTTTTTCGGCGAAATGAGTTTTGATAGCAGATTAAAAAGACGCCTGGTGGGTGGTAGCTGAAGTAGAAAATGTGAGCATTCTATTACTTTATTATAAGTAGTGGGAGATACTCTATTACACAGTAACTCTGAAGGTAAGGTAACACCCGTCGGAACTTCTAAGAACATTTTGTACATATTAAGAACCGAACTTGACAAAAAAGACAATTACAAAAACTATATAAGTATGTTACATACATAGCCGTCAAAATTGGTTTAGTCTTTGTGTATAATAGATTAATACATAGTTAAAAGGCAGCTTTTACCTATAAAATGCTAAAAACAAATTTTGGATAAGAAATTGAAGTACGCGTGCTCAACTAGTTCAAAGCTTAGGATTTAAAATGTTACAGCATTTCACAATACCTTGTTAATTGCTTATCCAACTGATAATTCTTCCATATTTGTCCAAGTATTGCATATACTATGCTTTTGCAAAATTCGGTTTTTCATTTTATTTTTCAATTTATTTCCAAATTATAGAAATCAAACTAATTGAAGTTCCCGATGGTGATGCTGACTTACTATCAGCACTTCAGCCTTCAACCTTACCGGATCGCAATAGGAAAAAAGATGAACGATGTTAAAGAATACAGTTATTCGTTGTGAAATTTGCGATTCAATACTAGGGCAATTTCACTAATTTCGGTCTTCCGGGGAAAAACAGAGAACTTAGAATTCACAAGTTTCTCATTGACTATGTAATATATGTTTTTGTTTTCGCTGTAGACAAAACAAAGCCCAGAATACCCATCACTAGCCAGCCAGTCCTTTAGCAATATTCTCTAGTACATTAACCAATTCGCCCGCTGCAACCATCCATGTGCTTCCACCCTTTTAACATTTGTTTGACACAAAATCGAATTTTTTTTATTTGTTTAGTTCTCTAGTAAATATGGGATAGAGTTTCACTCATGAATTCACAAATAAAAAATGTTATTTTCTTCAATCTGTGTCCAAGTTCAATCGAAATAATTGTGCTCGCGTATAAATTAAAGCTGTAAGAAGTACAACAATGGAAGATTATTTCGACGAATACGAAGAAGAAGATCTGTATGAGGATTACGACTTTGACAAAAGGCTTCTGTTTCCATTTAGCCGGCAAACACTTGAGGAAACTTTAAAGAACTGTGTAATCCCTTCGCTCAGTCAAATCACATCCTATGCTGGTACCCTGATCGGATGGAATCTACTCTGTCGTTTGGCCTGGCTTATGGCAAAATTAGCTGGCATCCGGCCTTGGGTGGATCACATTATTTCCTTTATAACTGGCTGCGGTGTTCTGTATTACACAATTGGGCTGGATTTCCTTGTAGTGTTGCTCTTCGGTTTGGTGTCCTATGTAATACTTAGCATTCTGGAGTACAGGCAGTCTAAAAGCATGGGGTATATACTGGGAGCTGTTTGCATTACGGGTCTGTTCCTGTACGAATTGCTGGCAGAAAACCCTACGGTGTGGCATAAGATTCGCGGAGTACAAATGGTTGCCACGATGAAAGTTGTATCACTTGCATTTGATCTTGATGCTAAAAAGCATGCGCGCACACCAGCACTTTTCCCTTTTCTGGGGTATATGCTATGCCCGGCTAATGCCGTGCTTGGGCCGTGGATGTCTTTTGACGAGTACACCGTTAGCTTGGATCAATCGAGGATAGAATTCCAGTGGTTTCTCTGGACCGTTTCAAACAGCGTGGCAGCACTGGGCTTCCTCTTACTATCAAATTGCTTTTCGGCGCTTATTTGTACTGATTACGCTTCAAAATGGATTATAGCTTTCCGTGATGCATTATCTTTCCGCTGCAGCCATTATTTCATTTCGTTTCTTTCTCAGGCAACAATGTCAGCTGCTGGAGTACACACAAGTCAAAGTTTGGGCGACAGATCCAGGATTTTTGGAAGTCTGGTCACAAAACCATGCTCAATTGAGTTGCCTCGCTCGCTTACCGAGGTGGTCCGCAATTGGAACATTCCAATGCACCGGTGGCTAAAGACGTATGTATTTCGAACCATCAAAAACAGGAGCACTCTGGCTGCCATCATATGCACGTATGTAGTTTCGTCGCTGTTACATGGGTTACATTTCCAAATATACGCTGTCCTATTGTCACTCGGTATCTTCACCTTCATTGAGTTCCAACTTCGGGCAAAAATAGCATGTATATTCGGAGCATGCATCCTGCCCAACCCTTGTCGCAACAGAGCCTGTTCCCATGAGCACAAGTGGAAGTCTACGTTCAGCTTGATTATGAATTCGGTGTTTGGACTGTTGACAATGATGCATTTAGCCTACTTAGGTATAATGATGGAAGGAGCAAGCTCACCTAATGCTCAAGCGAATCGGTTCTCCATACAAACCGGGTTCAATAAATGGATGTCGTTGGACTTCCTCAGCCACTGGATATTTGCCTGCAGTTATCTATTTTACTTGGTAGTCTAGTCTTTTAAACTTACATACATAGCTCAGTGCATACATTGCAGATGCCTAATTAAGAGGCCTAGGTACTTAAAACTACAATTCTAATTTTTGTGTGTTTTTGTGATAGATATTGTTTCGAAGCATATACTTACAAACTCCAAAGTGTCGAAACTGTATAAAACAGTATTTTTAGACTCGTAACTAGTATTTTTATTTTTGATACGAGCTTCCATAGGAAATAAAAATAGATGTATTTATACTTATTCAACTGGTTTTAAATTATAATGAGTTGCATATTTGAATAACTTGTGTATTTAATTAGTTCCGCAAGTTCTGCCAAATTTGTAACATGCTTAAAAAGGTCATCTTATCGTAGGAGTCTTGCCTTAAAAATATTAACAAATTAAAGCAACAGATCTTTTCATATGATACTATCGACCCACCATACTCGTATACTTTAGGAGATTGTTAAATGGTTTGTATTTGATTTTACTTATAAAACTGTAGCCTCAAAGAAAACACACAACCTATCGTATGTGTGTCCACGTAGGATTCTCTTAATTCAACAACGAACATTTTAGTTTTGGCATCAATTTAAATGCCACATTTACTACGGGCATGGGGTAAATTACGCAAAGTTTTCGCTTACATTTGAATCATAAATGCAGAAATACATACTTTAATAGTGTAGAGTAGCAGTGCATATTTATGAAAATTGTTATCAACTGATTTTCGCTTCGCAGTTTTCACCAACCTGCACTAGCTCAAAAGTAAATAGTGCACAATGAGTAATGACAATATTCAGAACAAGTCTAGCATTCAGCTCATTGAAAGTCAAATCAAGTCAGTGCAGAAATGTTCTCAATGAACAATTTAACATCAAAAAGCTATAGGTACTTTTCTTTTCAGAGTAGTAAGTGATGCTGGTTGAACATAGCTTAATTTGTGTTGAATAAAGCTCCGTGTTGAACAACTTTTTGCATTTGCAGTTCAATGAGATTTTTGCTGTTTAGAATAGATTCTTTTCTTTTTATAATTTAGCGATCTTAGGTGGAGTTGGTATTTCGGTGCCTTTTTCTTATATTTCGGTGGAATCCAAACTTTTTTGTAAACTTTTTGTTAACGCTACACTATTCCGTTAAATTTTGCTAAACGAGCCTATTTCATTCATACAAATGAACGCGTCCATTGTTCATATATTATTTTGACAGCTGAAATGAAAAATACATAGTTGATAGTTCCAAAAATAAAAATAAAAGTTTATTTTAATATTTTGCATTATTTATTTTAATCGAATTAGTAACAATGAAAAAAACATTAATAATCTTATCCATTTACTACGAATTGATTTACATTGTTCATTCGACCCACGCAAGCAACGACAAGGAAATATCCATACAACAATCTCCAAAGTTTAATCCACTTGGCCCTCTTGTTAATTGTAGTTTTCTATCAAAGGAGTTCCTTGAGTGCAAGGATCCCGTCGACCATCGAGGGAATCAATCAGCACGCGATGAAGTTGGCTATGGGTGTGTGAAATTCGGAGGCATATGGTATGAAGATGTGGAACACACGAAAGTGGATTGTGTCGTCTTTCCCGACATTGAATGCTACGGGCCGCGAACGTTCCAGCGCGATGGCATTCCATGTGTTAAATACACTGACCATTATTTTGTAACAACTCTAATTTACAGTATCTTGTTGGGATTTCTGGGAATGGATAGATTTTGCCTCGGACAGACGGGAACCGCTGTTGGCAAACTATTGACTGTAGGTGGAGTCGGTGTTTGGTGGGTGATTGATGTAATTTTGCTAATTACTAACAACTTACTGCCAGAGGATGGAAGCAATTGGAATCCATATGTTTAAAGCGAATATATACATATATATTAGAGAAGAATATTGTGAAGAAAATATGTTAATAAATGTGATATTAGAAAAATAAAAAAATTAAATACTTTTAAGACTACTCTTTGAGTTTATTGTTTTAAGAATGGATAAATGGTGGAACTTGAACTAAGTAATACATATCACCATCGTTGCATACAAAAATGACACTGCTATCAATAAACATTTGTATAATGGAGCTTGGACATGAATTTCTGTCCAATATTGTGGTTCAGTGTGAACTATTACGCTTTCATATTAGGCGTGTCCTGAAAAGCAGCAGATCCCATTTTTTGTGACCTATGTGCACAAATGATAACCTTCATAGACTATCACTTTCAAAAAAGTTGTTTCTTGTTAAAAACTTGACCAATAGTACCTGATAATTCCGTATAAAAGATGTAACTTTTTGCAATTTAAACATTTACAAAGACAAGTCGTATAAAACTTCTGATGGCATGCAAATTTGTACATATCATGACTTAGTAAAAGTTGAATAGTATGCACTATTCAGAGTTAATCTAGTACAAGAAAGAATGGAAGGGCAAGGTTTTGATACAAATACCAGTTGAGCCCTTTGCAAAACACATCATTTTACGTTTGATAGCACTTTTAGTGTTCCGATCATATCCTAATACCATACATTGTAAACAAAAACCTACGAATAAAAATAAATACATTTTTTGATTAAAAATTGAAGTCTTTATTTCGGAAGGCAATACATTTTTTCAACCAATTTCAACAGACAAACGAAAAACTACATTATTATCTATGTACATTGACAAATATTTAAACTTGACAAACATAGCTTTTGTGAAAAGCAAAATTTAGCCTAAACAACTGGTAAACCGGCTGATATCTCACTCTCAATGCCGCAGTGGTCGCTGCCACGGAGAATTTTGAATGTTCCATTATCACCCCAGTCGGAATTCCATGAGTTGGCAATAAGCCAGTAGGGTGTGTTGTTTTCGACACCCCATCCAATGATACGGATAGCATGGCCACCAAGAGCTTTACCATGTACATGTTGATAAACCCCTATTTGGAAAATAATTAAAAATAATGGACGGATTAGAAAAAATTGTATGTTAGTTATTTACCCTTTTTGTACAAAATCAAATCCTCATAAACCGTGAATGCTCCTTCTACTGGTCCATTGGATTTAATTTCATTCTGAATTTGTTGAACATCTTTGCGTAGTGAGTATGACGATTTTCCAAAGTGTTTGTCATCGTTGTATTTTACTTTGTAGGAGTTTTGGCACTGATGTTGGCAACGAGGTGTTTTGCCATGTTCCCCATCGCAGGCAGGACGGGTTCCGTTAACGTGATGCTCGCAAGGTGCAATTTCATATGGACGACATCCCTTAGCAGTTTTAAAAAATATAAAGAAAATGAATAAGATATCCTCTAAAAATGAATAATAATAACATATTTCACGACTGTCAAAACTCGAACATCAGTCTCAGTCTCCTTTATTTGTGCAACAAATAATTTATTTACCTGATTTGATCCAAAGGCGCCTCCACTTACAATACCCTTTCGTTTCCAATAGGCCCAAGCTGCACCAGGGAAGCCGCCATTGCATCCGAATCCACAAGTGTGGCAGCATGAAACCAAGTCATCAGCTGAGAAGTGGAAATTAATTTTTCCTTTGGAGTGGATGCAAACCTAACAGGATTAAAAACATTCAACTTAGTACCTTTCAAAACTTGTTTCTAATACAAATTGCATTTATATCAATCTTTTAATCAGTGCGATGTTGATAATTGCAGAACTTGGCCGTTATAAAAGTCAAGCCA
The DNA here is from genome assembly GCA_905146935.1 of Scaeva pyrastri. Classification (NCBI taxonomy): domain Eukaryota; kingdom Metazoa; phylum Arthropoda; class Insecta; order Diptera; family Syrphidae; genus Scaeva; species Scaeva pyrastri. The sequence goes on along the minus strand of LR989929.1, from coordinate 4,235,792 downwards.
TTTACAATTTCTGATATCCTTTGTTTTTACATACTAAGTTTTGATTCGAATTGCGTCATGTTAATTAGTAAATAAGTTTTTGCAATTTACCCCTACTTTAGGCTTTGCTTAAGATGAATCAATAATCATCATGAATTAATGGTTCAGTGATAAGCCCAAGCAAACAAAGAAAAGTCAGGCTAATAATCACTTCACATGAACAAGCAGAATAAAAACAAAAATGAAGAAGAAAAAAAAAACAAAAAATAAAACAACCGCTTAGCTCTTATCGCCTTTTTGTGATAAGCTAACACCAGACACATATAGCTACTAGCTATAAACAGAAACTTACTCGATCTGACATAGCTTCCACAGCTCCAAATGCCCAACATGAGCCACAGGAACCCTGATCACGTATTTCTTGAATAGTGGGACAGTTTGGCCATTGTTTGCGAGCATCAAAATTCTCTGGAAGATCATCAGCTGAAAAATATTCCATCGGTTTTGGTGGAAGAGCGTATTTGTGGGCGTCTGGATGAACTCCCATTAAGCCTTTGATGTATGATTCAGATACTGAGGCTTCGAAATTACGACCGACCTTTAATTGAATAAAAAAAGAAATATTTTTGAGTATAGTTCTTTGTTTCTGCAATAAACCGAACGCAATTTTAAGTACCTCCCAGGTTTTGGCCTTGGAACGAACAACTTCAATGAACTCATCTGACAACAGATGTGGATCAGCTGCAACTGCAACATGCACAACAAGTGCAACAAAAAGCAAAGCGAATCGCTTCATTTTGTTCCTGCTTTTCCAATGGTATTAATCTAATTTAGTTGAATTATAGAATTTTTATTTGGTACATAAAAGGAAAACAAAATGGCGTAAAATATTATTGTATAAAAATTGCGTCTTACGATAACACGTCTTTGTTTGAAATATAATATTAAAATTATTAAATTAATATTGACATTGAAATTCACTCAATATGTAGTTTTTTTGTGAACATACCAGGATTTAGAATTATTTAAATGGAGTGCTAATTCTGTTAGTTTATTTGGTAACAAACGACTGATAGTAGAAAGTACTTTAATCTTTCCTTAGAACTTTCACAATGTACTGTACTGGCAAGTGGCAAGTTCCAAAGCCTGATTCGATTTGATTTTGATTTTGTTTCGATTTAGATTTAATTTTCGTTCAAAATAAAAATATGGCAGGGTTGGTTTGTTTTACGATTGCGTTCCGACTTATGAGCGGTACGTCAGACGTAAGGTAAGTGTTACAAAACTCATGGCTGAAGTGATGCCAAAACTTCTAAATTTCGCAAGAATTACATAAAAATAAAATACATTAGGTGGCTCTACAGCTCAGAGAACCAGGTCTTAGTCCTTCCTTACTCCTTAGTGACTTACAACTCTCAACCAGGGATGGAGGGGACCTACAGTTTGTATGCCAAATCCGAACTGCTAAATTTTGAGGAAGCACTTTTCGTGACAAGAATTACTCTTGGAGGGGTTGAACCCAGACTCCTAACTGGGTAATAAATATACCCAGACTTATTTAATGGAATCCGCTAAACAGATGAATAGTTATGCTGTTATGCAGTTTATAAGGATTTATTTAGGCTCTAACGTTGCATAAACTAGTATTTATAAATTATAGTTATTCACTTACTTCTAACGTAAAAAAAAACTACCAAAATGGCAAATATATTATTCATTTAGATATCGTAATAAAACCAGCTGTATCTTTTTCTTGCAATGAATTACGTTAAACAATAATCAGCGCTATCGAACAAATCGGCGAAAATTTTCTTCCCAACGGATACCTCGATATAGGGTGTTTATGTACAACAAAATGGAATCGAAAGGCAGAGAATGCGGATGTGACAATCGATGTCACTGTCGAAGTCTGAACGGACAATTTCAATTATTTTTTTCATATTTGCTTTCGAAAATCTTTATTTATTTTTTTAATTTTCTCCATCGCTTATTTCCATTGGATTAAATTTATATTTATATACATTTCTCCTTCTCGGAGTCACGAAACTTGGATTCAAATCATTAAAATCATTTAAAAAGGTAGAAAATTGGAAAGGCATTTGTGTTATTTTTTAAATTCAATAATGGACAAAAATCAGAATGACATTTCGTCACAATAGTTTCCTTAAATAGGCTCTATTCAACCTCTTAACTCGTTTAGCTTATTATGTTATGTCTCAATTCAGCTCAAACAGCTTTTAGAGGCATTTTAAGGAGTGTATAACTTTATGTAGGCTTTATGTTGCGTACATAAATAAGGCTGCCAGTTTACAAAAAGAATTGAATCCGAATTAAATCAGGATTTAGCGCCGCATATACCTGGATCGGATGGAAATATTATTAATATTTAGATGCGATCCCACTGGACGAGCTGGATCGAATCGAAAACATGTTTGTAAACCTGAACCGGGGAATCGAGTTTTTGATGTTAGCGTGCGTGCGTTCTCCTATTGTAACCGGAGTATATCACGCCAAGGGTACTACTAAAATGGCACAAATTTGTTGTTTGAAATTATTTAGTATGGTTTTTTCAATATTAACTTGACTATTAATATTAAACTTAACTTCTGGTTTGAAGTACTATCAATGTTTACTTACGGTTTATAAATGATAAAATATTACATTTATTTTATATGTTTAATAATAAGACTCGAACAATCCAACTATCAACTATAAGTGAACTAAATGTATGTATGTATATAAAAATTATTTACATAGAAACATGTACATTACTTAATAGTTTATAAGAACAAAGTATATTTATGTATGTATGTATGTACATATATCAAGTGTATTTTCAACAATCTAAACTTTCAAAAATCAGCGGCTTAACCAACAAGCTTTTTTAAGCTGCTTTTATATAAAGGCTCCAGTTCATTTGAATAAAATACTACTTCTACAACTACTCTACAGCAGAATTTCTGGTAATGGAAGTGTTAATTTTTACTTTCCTTTTTTTGGCAGAAAAAAAGTTTTAATTCAAAAACTAAATAAAAATAAGGTAAAACAAAAGACAATTATGTTTTTATATATTGCAATCGATATTTCAACTTCCTTGATTTAATAAATGAGGATACTTTGATCTTGCATCGGTCTTTCATTAAGCAGCGGAACCAATTTGGGAATAAGGAGCTCTAACTGCCCTATAATTATTTTCCACTTATGTATTTATTTTTTCGACACAAACAAACAGAATTCGTAAATAAGCATTCCGTCTAATCTATGTATGTACATACGTATATAAACAAGTAAATCAGGAAGAGTTATGTTTGTTAAAATTTTAACTTCATCATGTACAACCCAAGACCCAAGGACAGTAGTGATTTTAAATTCCCCTTACAATGTCTATGGCTTAAGCTAAATGGCTCATGGCCTCTTGAAACTAAAAATCTCTTATTAAAAAGAGTTTACAATGCTTGGTCATGGTATGTAGTTTTTTCGGTTGGCATTACAATTTACTTTCAGACAGTATTTTTGATATTCACATTTGGAGACATATTAAAAACTACTGAAAATTGTTGCACAACATTTATGGGAGCTCTTAATTTCATTCGTCTTGTACATTTAAAAATGAACCAAAGATCTTTTAAATTGATTCTGCGGAACTTTGTCAAATGTATTTGGATAAAAAAGTAAGTTTTAATTTATTTAAAAAAAAAGATAATAATTATTAACAGTCAATGTTTGAGTGATAAAATAGTTTCAGTTTTTAATTGTCTATTAAAAAGAAGAATCGCTGCGGTTATGTTACTCAATCACAATTCATATAAGTTCAAAAATTAGAGGTACATATGTATGTACATTATTAGATTGTTTAAAAGACTTCCTTTTAAATGAAAATCGAGATATACGATAGGTACATCTACTTGTAATATAAAAAGTTTTGTTTTCAGGACTTTTGTTTATTCAAGCAAAAATATTTTTTTATGGTTAAGTGATGGCTTTTAGAATTTTAAATTTGTTACTTCTGTAAAAACAACACGTCTTCAATTGCATGGCTAAATTATTGGCAATGTATATTTATCTTCATTTTCATTGGAAAAATTCTTCAAAATATTCTTTTTAAGGTATACAATACTGCACAAAGCCTTAAGCAAATGCAAAAGAAACTGTTGTTTTAAATTCGACGTTCTTTAACACTTTTTTAAATGTTTACGTAATACATATGTATGTACATTTATTTTTAAGGGGTTCCAGTCCAATGATTGAAAAGGAATGCCAATCTTACATGAAGATTTTCAGCTTGGTTTCAATAATGATGATGTGTTTGATTCTGATGTATTGCATTATGCCACTGGTGGAATTATTTTCAAATCCTGACCTAGAAGAAAAACCGTTTCCTTACAAAATGATTTTTTTCTTTGATGCAAATCACGGCTGGAAATATGTTATTACATATATATTTACTTCTTTTGCCGGAATGTGTGTGGTAACAACTTTATTTGCTGAGGATTCCTTGATTGGATTTTTTGTCACCTACACATGTGGTCAGCTTCGAATATTGCATGAAGATTGTTCAAAATTAATACCCCGAGCACATCGCCAAATAATTTCTGATTATGGAAAAGTTCCTGTGTCAGAAGTTTTTATTCAAAGAAAGTATACTCAAAATCTTCATGCAATAGCTCAACGGCATAGTGAAATTATCAAGTAAAATAATAAAAATTAAATACCTCGTAGGTTACAAGAATTTAATAATTTTCTATTCTTTACTGCGGTTACAGTTTTGCACATAGTCTGGAGTCTTTTAACAGTCCTCATTTGCTGGCTAATTTTTCAATAAGTTCAATCTTGATTTGCATGGTGGGATTTCAATTAGTAACGGTAAGTGGTGTATGGGGAAAATTATCGAATTTTTAAAATTATATTTATGTTTATTTTTCAAAAAGGTTGAAATGTTCATAGGAGATTATATCAAGTTTTTGGTCTATATTCTATCAGCTCTTTCCCAACTCTTTATCTTATGCTGGAATGGAGATAATTTAATACAGAGGGTTGTTTTATTAAAAATTGTTATAAATTTGTTTGAATTATTGAAATTTTCTATTTTTTGTCCAGTCATTAGAAACTTCTTGGCATTTATATGCATGTAATTGGGAAGGTGGCGAGTTAAAGCTTAATGACACAGGAAAACAAGATCCTATAAAATATTGCCCGGCTGGTAGAGATTTTAATGCAAAATTGCAATTAATGATTATGCGAAGTCAGAAACCTTTACAGATAACTGCTATGAAATTTTCGGTTTTATCATTGCAAAGTTTTACCAAGGTTAATTGAATTGATCTGTATACTAATTTTATTAAATTTTAAATCAATATTACTTTTTTATAGATTTTGAGTTCATCAATGTCGTATTTTACTCTTTTGCAAACAATGCTCGAGAAATAGTTCTTTGTGTTACTGTCACAAGATGTGTTATCATTATATTTTTTTTGCATAACCACCTACAAAAATAATAAATAAATAAAAACACATGTAACAATTAAATAAATCGGTTTAACGCCATATTGGTCTTACATTTGGACAAACAGTCTAGGGAATATGTATATATGCCCAAAAAAATCACAGAGATTATTATGTATCCTAGAGAAAAACGAAGTGGTTTTTAGCTGAGATTTAAAGCAAATTACCTGTTCCAGTTCCAAGATCTGCTTCTCTTGGAAATATGTAAATTGAGCAACAGATTGTTCATAAAAGGTGTGGAGTTGCTAAAACTAAATTTACTATAAAAGGCAGTTAAACAAAAACAAACGATAGTTTTTAATTGATGTGTCCAATATTTTTGTTATTAGAGCTTCCCCGAAAACACAAATAAATAAATGATTTCTTTTAAGATTTTCCATTTTGTTTGTTTTCATTTATTATTAATTTAACACGTTTAACGAAAAATTAGTTTTTATTTGCATTTCTCATTTTAATTTATATAATTATTAAAATTAGATATAATATTACACATTATCTACGTTTTTTTTCGTTTAGTTTTCATTTTCTTATTTTTGACGATTAAAATTAATTTCATTTTCATTCTGTTTCTTTATTTTTCTTTTAAGTTTATATTTTAATAATTATACCTATTATTTATTTATAGCTTGTCTTGTTTATTTTTTAAATAAAAAATGAAAAATAAGATGTTTCTCGGTACATATTTTTTTATAAATGTATATTTAAAAGAATATTGAGTTTTAGTTTCACACATTCTTTGAAGTTTATGAGATACTATTTTTTTTTTTTTTTTTCATTTTTGTTTACGTACAAAACTTTACTCCATTCTTAGTGTATAACATTTAAGTCGATATCTTTTTAATAATCATCCATTTAAATAATTTTGTCTTGTTCTGAGTTAAAATGAAAGTTTAAACTAGAGAAACAAATAATAGAAAATTCGAGAAAAGTTATTATAAAAAAGAAAATTAACTTTTATATCACAGGTTAAATAAAATAAGTTTTAAATATAAAATTCGAAGATTAAAATTTAACAAACATGACAGAAATGATTGAAGAAAATAAAAAGTAAACAAAAACTTAGTATCTTAAGTTAATGAATTTTATTAATGATATGTTCTTTAAGGTTTGTTCCTTTTTTTGTATTTCAAAACTTTGATCGGTTGCCGATATAATCAAGTTTGTCTTATTTCATTTCCATTGCAACCAAATAATGAAATAATTAAAAAAAAAAAAAAATGATTTGCTTAATTATTAACAACTCAAAAATGAGATGATGATAACGAAGGAAAGAGATCAATCGTAATAAAAAAATAAACTAAAGACAGCTAAGATTTATCAATCAGAACAAGGTAAGGACGTTAATTATTTCACACATTCAATCGTAGCAGTGTGATTATGATTTTTAATTTATTTTCCTTTTTTTGTAGAGTTTTAGGTTTTATTTAATTCAATATTTGTATTATAGGTTTTACAATAGCATTTGCACAAAAAAATCTATTCTGTAAAAAACAATGAACAATATAAATATATATGTAGTATATAGGGGGAGAAATCTTCCGTTAATACTAATCAAATAATACAAACAAAACAATGTTTTTTTATTAATTTTTCTTTATTTCATATTTATTTAAAATACTTTAAACATTTATCTAGTTTTTTGTTTTATTTTTCATTTATCTGGTATTTAGTTATTATAGTAATAAATATATAAAATACATATGTCTTGTTTTTAATTTTGAATCTTAATGAAACAAATCTATCCAAGATCATATACATACATATATATGTAGGTATATTTACTGTTCTATGTACAAGGTTTTATTGTTGTTCTTTTTATGAATATTTTTTTTTTGTTTAATTAAAGTTATACCACGATTTTCATTCAATTTATTGAATGTGAGTAGATTACTATAGGGAAATATCGACACCATTTAAATTTTATTTTGTTTATTAAATATAGATATATATGTATATATATAAATGTATTTGCTCTTTTTTAAATATTAGGTTTTGTATATAAGTAAATATTTAAGCGATCATAAGTTATGTTACATTAAATTTATATAAATGTTTATTATATGCGTATTAATGCATTTTTTTTTTATTTTGATAAAAAATCATAGATGCATTTTATTTGACAAAATCTTAGTTAATGGCAGTTGTGATATGAACAGTAAATTGTTAACAAATAAAGTAATGAAAAGAGCAAGACTGTGCATATTTTGTTTTCAGTTGAATTTCATTTTGATTGAACAACTTTAAACAAATTTGTTGGCCGAGACAATTGTTGGGGATAATCTTTTTAATTCGTGAAAGTGAATACGATTTTTATTTATTAACGCGAAATGTTAGTGATCAACAAAGTGGCTATGAATAAAATAACACTGTAAAGCAGCTGTTCCTGTTCAGGAAAAAATAAATAATCTCTAAAGGCGAAACCTTTACATATACATATACATATGTATATTTGTAAAATTCTCCGGTCTATTTTAGTTCGCTTGAATTTTGTTGCTCCTAGTATGTGATTAAAAAATACTTTCTTTCAAAACTTGATTTTTTGGTTTTCTTGACAATATCAAAGGAATAATGTCCGCAATTCTAAAACTTGAAAGGTAGAGTTCTTCTCAAAATATAGAGGTCGGTCCATTTACCTCACCAAGAATCGGAAGTTCCGACCGAATTGAATGGGAGAAATTACTTCAAAATTAGACTGGAAAATTGAAGTACCAATATTATGAATTTCCAAAATTTATTGAGCGGTTATGAAATGAAAATATTTGTGATTGTCTTTTTTATAATTATTGATAAAATAATAAATGTATTACTACGTTCACGACTGGCTTCTCAAAAAAAATGGTAGACCTTTCAATTTTGATTATGGAAATATAAAAAAAAAATTATAAGAATAGGATTAGGTTCTAGTTCTGTTTGTTTTTAATTAATAAAGACTATTAAAACATTTAGGTATTTAGTAGATTAATGATTGCGTTAGAATGTGTAACAGACTATGAATAGATATCGTGATCTTAAAACCACCAAGCAAAAGTCTCAACCAGCTAACAATTTGCTTTCTGCTTTGGCAAGTATATACAAACATACATACATAAGTAAAATTTTTGAAAGACCGTAAAAGGTAAAATTAAAATTAGTAGATGCACATCTTTACTTCAAATCCCTTAAATATTTCTTATTTAAGTTTTAAAATACAAGCTTTTTTGATGACCTCAATAAATATTATATGTGTTTTATGTACATGAAAAGATGAAAAGATACAAATTCAACAAGAACAATATTTAAAGTACATAAATACATATTTTAATCTGGAAACTCTTTTGCACCATTTTGTATAGTATATTTTACTAAATATAAACTAAGCCGTTAGTATAGCTTTTTGTTTTTTGGGGCAAATATATTTGATTTAACATTTTTTTTCTTCATCGTGCGGTCGATAAAGGGTAACATTTGAAAAACTAAATGTACAATCGCAAATAAATATACATAGATATAATATAGGTTCTGTATGAGTAAATAAGGTAACGATGCAATGTTAAAATTTAAAGAAATGGGTTTTTATGTATTTATGATGTTGTTTTTTTTTAATTTAATTTCTTTTTGTTTTTCGATGCGCAGTTGTGAGTTATTTTGTGTTCTAATATTGTAATTATTTTTTTTTTTTTTAATATTTTGGAAATATATTCGGAATACCTTTGTATTGTTCAATATTTTTTTTAAAGTGTTTTACATATTTATTCTTTTCTTTTTTTTTTAAATGTGTGTATCTATTGTGAAACTGAATATATCAATTTTCCCCCTAAAAGTTAATGTATATAACTTGTTTTTTTTTTTTAAGAAAATTTTGACAGCTTATTCAGTTATATTATAGTTATTATCATTTTTGTTTCTTTTTTTTTTTTGCTTAAAATTATCTATGTGTATGGTGTATATGCATAGGTTTTTTGAATTTTTTGTTTTATTACTTATTACAATCATTCTTAAAATCACTCTTTTTGCCTTTTTCGTATCCTTAACCTCATCTAAATAGCCTTGTTTTTATTCTATTTCAGTTTTTTGTATATCTAATTACATATTAATCTAATCTCACATTCAGTAATCTAAAGTTTACTTTAGTAATATACATTTTTCAGTTAGGTGATTTTTGTTTTATTTTTTTTATTTTGTGTATAAGTATATAATAAATTTATATATGCATTTGATAAAGTAAAGCGGACGAAAATAAAATTTCATTATTTTATATTAAATTTAAAATTTTATAGTATATCTTTTTTTTACTAAAAATTAAACAGAAAACATATAATTTCGATTAAATCAAAAATTAAAACAAGAAACGTAACGGTTTTACTTAATTTTTTCAATAAATTTTTAATCTAAAAACTAAATTCAAATTATGTATAGAATAATTACAAAATCTAATATTTATATAAAAATAAACGATTTATTACACCTAGTTACAAAATACAGCATGTCGTTGAACAGCATCTACTGGATCCACCTTTACTTTTTTGCCGTTGATCTAGTGAAGAAAAATAAAAATCTGTATAGGTTTTTTTTATTTTATGGGTTAAAAAACGAATATTTACCTTGTGAATTGGGTTCTGGCAGATTATCACGCGGAACTAAATGCATAACAGTCGTTTTGCCCAATGGAAGTCCTAGTGCACCTAATGTTACATTGCAATGTAAAAATCTACCTTGGTAAATGAGACGAAGAATTTCGGCTTTCGAAACAATTTCACGTTCCCAATCTGAAAAGTAAAAAAATTATATTATTTTTAAGCAATATTTTAAAAATTTATAAACAAGTACAAATTTAAATTTAATAGCAATATGAAGGTATCTTTGACTTAATTCTTTGGAATAACGCAAATTAACACCAATTGTCAAATACATAACTCATCATCATCAGTCAAAACTCATAAGTTTCAAACATGGAACTTTCTTTTACAATCCTTACTCGTCAATTTTTCGTCCAAAAAGAGCCACTGACATTGTTCTCCTTATAAGATATTTTTATTTTTGTATTATTTTATTTACTAATAATGATAATAGAGCAATGAAGTTTAGAATCAATTAAGTGATAAAAGTAAAATCAACTGCTGTTTTGACACAAGTATAAATTTTGCTTGCGGTCAACTTGCCCAAATTGGAAAGCAGTTTTCGGACAGCTGACCAATCAGAAATGTGAAACTGTGAATTACATTTAGGTCCCTACTTTGCTATTATAGCACTTATTTATGTTTATGTTTTCTAAGCAACTGACATTAAATTTAGTTTTTCTGACAGCCACTGTCACTCATTTATTTACATTATTATCTATAATATAATTACATTAATCTATAAGACCAACAATAAGCTGCTCATTCTGTACCTTCACATAATTTTTGAAATTCTTTTTTTAAATAAATGTGGTTTTAACATGAATTAATCTGCATATACGTAGCATAATAACCAGCTTTAGATCTATTCAACAACAAAATGACATTGACCATGAATGAGACAGAAGGTACTCAAATAGCAGCATGGCGCAATTATACTTAATGTCAATTAACTTGAAAGTCTATTAAAGACTTGACGAACTTCTAAGAAATTTGCATTTGTTCTGTTATATATGTTTATTGTATATGTATGTTCATACATACAACATACATTATATTGGAATATGTAAGTGAATTGAAATTAAATCCTACTCAATCATACTATGTGTGTCAGTCTTAGATTTATGATTTTATAGAACGATTTACTTTCTTTCCTTGTAATGAAAGAAGTGGATCAGAATTTGAAATTGCAAACAGACATTTTACCTTATGACGATTTTTTGTATTTTAATTAAGTAGTCAACTCACCCGAAAACCCTGATTACAAATAATAATAATTATTATTTTATTGTTTTTACATAAGTAATGTACAGAAAAATAAAAAACTACAGACTTTTAGGTTGTTTACAAATATAAATGTACAGTTTGCAAATCTAAAGAAAATGCAGGTATGTTTGATTTAGATCACTTTAAATGATAAAAAAACACATGCCGATAATTTTGATGAAACAGTTTTAAGCTTTTGCACCAAAAAGGGTGCGTTTGAATACTAAAATTACATATTAGATAGTAGATACTAACAGAGGTTTAAGTTTCTGTGTTCTGTATAAAATGCAAATTGAAGTTCGGAAATTGAGTAACTATAATAATTAGGTACTCGTATTATAAAAACTAAAAAAAAATTTAATATCAATTTATCCGACATAATCCAAATCCTTAAAAAAAAAATTATTTTCAAAGTCAAAGGAAGAAATAACTAAGTTAATTTCTATGAGCTTTTCGATGATATCATACACTTCAAGGTTTCCAAACATGTCATCTGAATCGTTTTATTCAAAAACCATGCTAACAAGAATTTCATTCAAAGTTTGATTACATATGTACATTACATACATATGTTCTTTAAAAAGCGCTTAAAGTGTCAAAAATTGTTTATTTAGCCCAATCAAAATTTGGTGTACAAATATAAGGTGTTGCGGTTTGATGCCTTTAGTTGGGAACGAAGTCTTCTTTGAAACATCAGCTGGAGACCAAATAAATGTAAGCTTTTTAATGTTAAATAATAAATTTATCGAAAAATTTGAAGACCTAACCCAGAGTCAAAGTGATATATTTAACGGTGATTGTGTTCTATAAAAATCTTGATGATATAGCACGACGCGCCGTTATTGTTGACTTCTGGCACTAGAAAATCATTTAACAAGGCTCTATACCGCATCTACATATACCGTTGAAATTAAGCATTCATATTCTTCTTCAATATTTCATTTGACAGTCCTTGCACACCTTAGTGCGAACCTGTAATCTTGTAACCATCATTAAAACGGATATTATAACAAATTCAAAAAGTTTAACCTTTGACCCATTGGATATTGGAAATACTCGTACTTTATAGTATAGTACATACACATAAGAATGTGGAACATATTGATTTTTCATTGCGCAAGATGCATGGAGGATGGTGCCGAGGAACACCTACAGAATAGTGGGTGTGGTTGTGGAGAGACTTCGTTGCGTGTGTTTAATTATCTTTAATTATGTATACATATTTATAATTTTCTTTAAAATTCTATGTGGACATTCAAAGCACCAGGATGTATCTACTAATTTTTTACAACAACTGACTTCTCATAAAATGCACTTTGCATGCTGAACGACAAGGAAATTAATGGAAACAAAACAGCATACAAATCTGTTTATATGTATGTATATGTATATTATAGGAGATATGTATGCACATACATACATATTTTGTTTGTGTTCCATCAATTTAGACATGACTCAACAACAAAGACAATAATATGTAGTTATATATGGTAATATAATATACTTCATTAGGTATGATGCTGTATTAACCGCCCACCATTATAAACATCATCATCATCATCATCGTCATATCGCTACTGATGCCGTTGCACATAGAAGACCTGGCCTTGGAAGTCTTTCTTTGTTAAAGTATAATTCTTCTCGTTAAATTGTGAAATAAATTTGAAAACATTCATAGGCATATTTTGCATATAAAATGTCAAACGGAGAACAAAAACCAACGCAAAACGAAAACACAAATTAAGATATAAGAAAACCTAAAGGCGGAAATATAGAAAACTTGTTTTATATTACTTGGAACTGTTTGTACTAATGACAATATTACATACACTGTAAAGTTTATATATACCTACTACATATACATATGTGCATTCTTCAAGTTACAATGAAATCAGATTAAATTGATAGTAGAAAATGTAAGGTTTTATATTTATTTATCTGCCCTCGGCCTCGGGTTTCTCTCATAGCTGCGAGTATAATAATAATAGTCTACTTAATTACATTACAACATGAATTAAATGACTAGAGAAAGTTTGATGGACTGTCATTCTTATGAATACAGTACAGCCTCGCTAGTCCGGACACTCGCTAGCCCGGACACTTCAGTAGTCCGGACACCTCTATGTTTCGGACATTTTCAAAAGTTTACCTCTACAGTCCGGACAGCGTATTAAAATGCTTATGTACAATACACATACATATATTATTTGTCTCTGTTTCTTGGAAAAAACGTTTGTTCATACGATTACGGGGAATCCCCTTCTAGTTTTGTCGCTTGTAGTTGGCTCTGGAATCTAGACATTTTAAACGTTGCAAATTTACTCATTGGAAGTTTATATTTGTGGTCGTTGATTTTTCATGCTCTGTTACATTTCATCGTGAGCTTTCTTTAAGGATAAGGCATATTTTTTGGTGTATAATTTGAATTTCTCATTGAAAATTTTTAAAACATAATTTATTACTTATTATGGCTTCTACAAAGAAAAGGAAGCATGTTACTTTGACACTTTCTGAGAAATGTAAAATATTGGATGATATTGAAACTGGCAAATCAGTCAGGCAAGTAGCAGAAATTTTCAAAATCTCAAAGTCAACTGTTTTTGATATAAAAATGAATAAGATGAAAATTCGGAAATTTGTAGGGGTTTTCGGTTGTCCATTGTATTTAATTTTTTCTCTATAGTCCGGGCATTTCGCTATTCCGGACACGGTAGAAACTTTATGTGTCCGGACTAGCGAGGCTGTACTGTATATGTATTTACGCTAAGACCGTTGAACTACTTTTAAGAGACAAAACTGCGCTTGGTCAGAAAGATAATTTTTTCACACTTATGCAAGGCTTTGTAAGTTGATGTACCAAAATCATCAAAGAAAGTCGAACTTTTGACAGTTCCAATTCCATTTACGAAAATGAACCGAATATTAATAAAAGAGACATCGAAACCTGTCATGCCAAACCTCATTTTTGATATACCATATGTGTGTATGTAAATCGATAGAAATGTAATTGCTTTTCCAAAACATTTTTCTCAATACTCGTGCCACAGCACTGTACCCAAATAAATAATTCACTTTCACCAGTATTCAAAAATATTTTGTCAAAATACAAAACTTTATACCTAGTCTTTTTCTGCATATTTCTATATGTATCATGCAACATTGAAATGCTAAAATATAATAAAATGTAGAAAAATGATCATAGCATTTCTACTTCAGAAGGAAAAAAATATATACATACATATATAAATTAAACATTTTCTACACTGAATTTCTTTTCTCGTATAATATTCTGTGCTTTGATTATAAAATGCAAAAGTAATTGATTTGGATTTGGATTTGGATGGAGCCCAAAAATACACTCGTATATTTATATTAAATTTATTTTGCCTATGATTATGACTTGGGTGATTTTATTTAGAACATGCAGGTTTCCACTGAAAAAATGTGGTTTACAAATTTGTGATTTTGTTTGTACTTTTTTGTTGTTGTTTAAGCATTTTATCATTTTTTCTCATTTTCTTTGTTGTGTATATTTGATTAAGTTTTATCATTTTTTGAAGTAAGTGAATAATAAACATATTATGTGAGTTGTGTTGTGAGTCGATGCAAAAGTTGTTTGTTTTGACATTTCTCTGCGTTTCGCTTGTATTTGCCTTGATTAATGGTCTT
Source organism: Scaeva pyrastri (assembly GCA_905146935.1). Classification (NCBI taxonomy): domain Eukaryota; kingdom Metazoa; phylum Arthropoda; class Insecta; order Diptera; family Syrphidae; genus Scaeva; species Scaeva pyrastri. The sequence goes on along the minus strand of LR989929.1, from coordinate 4,220,781 downwards.
TATTTCTATTGCGTACATGAAGTGTATTAAAAATGATTAATCTAGAAGTTGGGTGGGTGTGTGCTTCTTTGTGGTCTTCCACTGCGACAAATTAATTTATATAAGAATACGTACTCGTATATTGGGCTGGAGTTGCGTTCAATGTAAATTTTTTAAAAGTTTCCCGCACAATATGTCACAGTCATACTCGTAATCAAATGGAATGTTTTTTTAGGTTGAGTATATGTATTTCCTTGAAAAGTAAATGAGAACTTGGAACTTTATGATTTTGTTCAAGGATTTTGGATGTCGTCATTACCATCGAAGGGATATTTAAAGCAAACTTGTCTAGTTTTGTGGTCAATTTTACTACTTTTTAAAAAAAAATTTTCTTACTTAAACTGAACACATTTAGTTTCTGATATTTTTAAAATAAAATTTTGACAATCTTAGAAACAACCAGTTTGACAGCTGTGATTCCTTTTAGCTCAATCTGTTAAAAATAGTTAAATTTTGTTATGCGTAAACCTTCACTAAGACAAGCGTTTTAATTGATCTATATCAATTAAGCTTTTAATTTGCCTTTGAGATTGTTCTTATTATTATTTCTAAATATGAAATGTTTATATTTTCAAGAATACAAATATTTCTGAGATCTTATATCTACATATATATATAAACTGCGAATTATTTCTTTTCCACAAATGAAATTTGACACATCAAGTTCACCTTCGTGTTCTTTTTAAACCTATGTACATTTATCTATGACAACTTCACTAACTCTGGTTCGATGTTACGTTTTAATGCGAACATTAAATGTCAAAAACTATTTTTCGTTTTTTTTTTTTTTGAAAATATATTTGGGTGGTAATCACGAAACGAAAGACATTGACATTGATTGGTTGATTGATGAGATCATATGCTTAGAAGATTATAAGTAACTTCCCAGCATAAGATTGGAAACGTTTATTAAGATGTAGTCCCATTAGGAAAATAAAGAAAAAGTAGGCCTTTCTCAACAAGAGACAAAGTAATTCCACTCATTTATAGATAATATTTCTGAGAAAGCTCATCGTCATAACTATGTGGGATTAAATAACCAGTACTACATAAATTGTTAACCTTAAAAATAGCAACAAAATAACAGGGTGATATAATTATTATTCTAGCACCAAAAACATAACAGAAGATAAGATTTTTTCTAAATTAATATTCATTCGTATGCAAATTATTTAGTTTCGAATTCCTTAAAATACATTCGATGAAATTATATATATGTTCAAAATATTTTTTATAGCACACATTCGTTTCATTTCTGTTTTTATTTTTTACTTATTTACTAAATTAACTCGAATCACGTAATCGAGGCATAAGAATAAAATTTCAATAAATATTTATTCCGGTTTCTACTAAATTCGGGGGCTTATCGTGTTTCAGATATCAATTAGCGAGTGGGGTAGATGTGCTTCTCTACATACACTTCTTAAAATTCAAGTCCTCATATTGTTGCCTTTTTCCTTAACATTTATCTAAATAGATGAAAAAAACATTATTTATTGGAGTTTAAATGGGAAATTTAGAATTCTAGGCTAAACAAATCAAAGCTGTTCCGCAAAAGCAAAGTATAAGTAATATACTTCTAGATTAAGCAATTGGGTGCGAGGACTCTCTTTGTAGACATAAAATAAAAATAAAAACTTATACACCCATATAAGCGAATCCAAACAATTCGTCAAAAATTAAAATGATTTTTTATTTCGCGCGAATTTAGTATTCCGAACATGGAACGCGTGCGATGCTTTGTTATTGTGATTTATTCCCTCGCTCTGCGAATATTGTTTCACTTCGTCTATGGTTGTCGTCGTTGTTGTTGTACCTTTACTCGTGCAAAGTCGGCACTTGGCAGCGACATGGCATTGGCACTCCTCCTGCTTTGGGGGAGAATTCGTGTTCCAGCTCTCAGCTATATAGTGAGTTATTCAGAATACGCCGCGCCACGCCGGCCGCACCGTTTGCGGTCGAAGGCAGCAGGGGCAGGATGAAAATTTTAATGCGCTGAAAACGTGTATATGGTAATTTCGTGTGAATAAATGGAGACCGACCCAGCAAGGCGGAATACAAACAACGATCTCTTAAATGCTCCATTACACTTCTGTTGACAGTGCGGGTATTGCTTTATACCTACTTAGGTATACGGACAGCACTAAACGGTAGCCAGGAAAAGCCTAGTCGTTATAAACGGTAGGTACTAGGTAGTTGTACAGCAGGACACCGGGTTGATTAATTTTCTTCTTTTCCAACCAGGTGATGTCACGACGCGACTCCGTGTCAGCCGCGCTCTGCCGCTTCGAAAGAAGACCAAGACCATCAGGACGAGCGTTAATAGAAGGCAAAAGGATTTAGTTATTCTGATGTTTTTCTGAGTCAGCAGCAAAGTAGAGAATCGGTCGTTTTTTTCGCACCATTTAGCGAAAGCGATAGCCGTGCGGCTCTCAAGGAATTTAAAATAGCACACAGATAAAAGGGTGGTGACCGCAAATAAATTCAATAGTTCACTAAGTGATGTATTCTTCCTTGAGGATATTTCAGTTGGTATATATGTATATTCGCGATAACCCAGAATGGCGTACTCAGAAGTAGAACTGAGTGTCAATGACCTTGTTTATTTTAAAAAAGGTTTTTGAATGAAAAAAATAAAGAACATATTTTTCCAAGAGATAAATGATAGATAACACAAAAAGGTCCTTGGTAGATTTCCTTGGAATAATTATAAGATGTATGAATCTTTGATTTATAGAGAGCGATGTAACTTTTTTGACGAAATTTAATCACGATTTAAAGGAACAACATTGATTAGTATGGTTATTGGAAAACTAAGTTCTTGGAAAATCTTCTATGAATTTACTTTTTACGAAGTTTCTGTTCATTTTGCAATCTTTAAGATGCCCAAGCCGCATATTTACAAATGATCTTAGATTGATTGTTGTCAATTTTATCCACTGCGAGTAATGCAGTGTCATCAGAAATTGACCTTAAAGTCGTAATACTCATTTCTGTTTCTCAATATACGACAATTTTACAAAAAAACTTTGGAACAAATAGGCTTATCTTGAAAATTCGCGAATACATAGGTACATACTTCCATCATGATTAAAACTGGCATGTAGATAATAGGGCTGTTTATTCTTCATATACATGCAATTTTTTCGGATATTTCGGGTCGAAAGCATGTGGCAGCGAAGACGCTTCCGAGATTTCAGGTTTTTGACACTGTTTTTTTTTAATTTTTTATCCAAAAACAATACCGTATGATGCCTTAGGTTGGATGACATACGAAAGCAACACAATATTTTTTTTTGTTCCTTTATCAAGCTACTGATAGCTATTCAATTGCAACTTGAAATTAATAATGCAATAATCTGGTAACCGATACGTCCTCATATCGACAATCTTAATTGAATACAAACGAATATATTGTCGCATGTGGCATGAGTTTTTATCGATATGAAAAAAGAAAGCCTTTAAAAAACAAACACATTGAACAAAAAACATCGAAAAACAATAAACTCCATTAAAAACAAAGGAAACAAAATGTGGGGTCACGATTTTGTGAACTCTTCATCAATCAATTTTTCTCACTCTTCGGTAAATAACAAACAGCAATTATACAATAGACCATTTAATTGTCTAAATAATAAAAGGTCAACAAAACTAAGTGTTTCGCAAAAATAAAATTAAAATATTAATACAAAATATACGAGCAAATGCGGAATTTCAGAGTTAAATAAGTAGGTACATTTCCAAACCAAGGAAATTGGATAAAATAAACACTAAAGTGTAGTAATTAATTAATTAAAAATTGGTGCTTTAAAAAATCGTATTGAAATCAGGATCATTATGTCGATAAATAGATGCACGATAAATATTTTTAAAAATCGATGAAACGTCTCTTAGAACCGCTATCCCATCAAGGGCTTTGTTGTGTGGGAGGAGTTTGTGTACAAAAAAAAAAAAAATTAAATAAACAAAAATGGAAAAAGGAACACACCACATAACACACAATGGCTCAGCGCACAGCAGCATTGTGTTTGTTCCTTTATTATATTAGTATACGTATGTACATACATATATGGTATAAATGCTGAGGTACATCAGAGTTAAGGGTGGAATCGTATGCATGGAACTCTTGGGATCAATCCGTATCGACATGGAAATCTATCGACGACATCACACATGACTATCCGAGGACATGTAGGAGAATAATTTATGTAAATGAACCGCGCTGCAGATTAATTAATTAGGCAAACACAATGCCAATGTGTACCAACATAACATTCTGCTGACGCCTACCAATACAAGTTGAATGCAAACATAAAACTGGCGCAAATGTTCTCGTATAATATATGTACATACACCGGACGGAACCAGTACCACAGATGAGCCATTCAAATACAAGCGGAAATATCGAGTCACCCGAAGATAAAAATATTTTTACTTCACTTTGATATATTTTGCATGATACAAGCTGAGCTGGATATAGGAGCTTCTGGTTTTTGAATTTTTGCATTTAAAGCAAAAAACAAAAACAAAACAAAACAAAAAAAAAAACGTAAACAAAATTCAAATGAATGAATTTTATTCTTTCTACCTACCAGGTGCTCCGATGATGATAACAGATATCCAGTTATCAATTGTTAATCATTATAAAAAATGCAGTATTTCGATATTAATAACCGGAATATACATAGTATACTACTCACCATCGGGCCAATTATCGAATACTGTTTGTGCGATATCACCAGCTGAGTCTGAGGGGCTGAATAGGAATTCTTTTGTTTTGCCGCTAACGAGTATTAACCGGAGATTTATCTGAAATTGAAAAGATACACAAAAATTAAGTAAGCTAAAACAAGACATAATGAATATTTATCACAATAAAATTGAATAGGAATTAAATAACTACAGTTTGAAGTTAATAAATATATTTTGACATAATAATCCAGTTACTGCATATAACTTGACAGTTGAATCTGACAGCTGGCACTTGAAATTTGGAAGTTTGAAGGAAATTGTAAGATCAAATGTGGTCAAAATTAATAAATACATACATACATGCATAGATGGATGGGTAATATGTATTTACGTAATTTTTTTGTAAAACCAAGGGAATTCCGCGATTTAGATTACACATTGTCATTCTACACTGATAACACTTAGAATTGATAATATCATATATCACTTTCCCAATAAACTAAGGTATCATGAGCTCCAGATAAAAATAAGACGACAAGGATGTTTTTTGATCTATATATGTAATATACATAATTTACGTATATAATAATAATAATTTAAATCACAAAACGACTTCATATTTGACAGTACCTACTTATATCTTAAGCTTGAGATTACATGTGAGCGATAGATAAAATGACAGTTGTTCAATTAAGTTAAGCAATGCATTTCATATTTATACTATAGTACAGATAAGAAAAAAGATGTCAGAAGACCTACGTTTTGAGAGTCCTGAGCTCAAACTGCAGTGAAAATTTTATCATAAGATTTTCGACACCCGGTGTCACTCTGACACTTTTGTAATATTGATCTACGCGAGTCACTGTGACATGTAAACTTTGTTCAAAGTGATATTAATTGGACAATTGAATTTAAAACACAAATACATCAATACCTACTTAAAAACTTGTTTTCCTTTTACCGGGATATGAAACTTCTTGCTCTTTGCTTGAATATCTATATACAATAAAATTGAAAACGCATCTTGAATCGAAAACTCTCTTCGATTAGTAATATCATCTTCAAAATGTTCCTCCGTTGAATCTTTCAATTGATACCGTGTACTATATGAACGCTGACATGAAGCAGAGAGATTTTTACAAGATCGATTATTTATTTCAGCTGACATTTAAAATGTGTAATTGTGTAAGTGCGGCTGGCCGATTTTGAATTCAAATTCAGGAGCACTTTTTTCTTTCAGTTGACTTTTGAACGACCAAACAAATTAACGAAATTTCCTTGTTTTGATGTCATCAGTTTCGTTAAGTTATCTATTATGTATTTTTGGATAGCTAAGCAGAAAATCCTTGCATGAAAAAAAAGAAACAAAAAATAAAAGTGATGGCAAAATAATATTTTTACAAAATTATTTTGTTATTCCAATGACGTTTGTACTGCAATAATTTGCAATAATAAAATGAGAAAGCACCGCACCTCTTTTTTTGTATACAACCAAGAGAAAGTCATCGCCCGACCGAACGACGCACGTTGCTCGTTGTATCAATAAAAAAGACATCTATGACGGAATGATTAACTCTCGTCACACTTGAACTTTTCTATGTCAATAATTCCACTAATAAATATATGTACATAACACAACACTAATGTTGCAATAATCATGATATTACACGCTGATACGACAAATGTTTAAAGGTCAAGTCATGAATTAATTTCATTTTTGTTGGTGTCATAAATTACTAACTTAATGATCATCTCTCATAAGATGTCAGACATTTAGTCAACTAAAGATCAAACAATGGTCGTCCTCGTCCGTTGCCGTTGAGCAATATAAAATTGTGTTCACTTTTTTCTTTGGTTATTTTTAAAGCTTCTGTTTTTATTTAATGTTTGTTTGTAAACAAACTTTTAGCTGCACGTTAATTCGACTTAAATGTTTGTTGAGGCTCGATTTAAAAGATTTTTTTTTATATTATTTTGTCGACACGATGCAGAATCGACAGCGGCTTGGCGGTGGTGACGGCGGGCGGCGTGTCATTCCGGTGTAAATAATGTTCGAATTACTTTTTTTCCATTTGCGTGTCTGCAGTTGGTTGCTGTTAATGTGTTTCTTCTTTTTTTGGTGAGAATTCCTTCAAGCTGTCCCTGCTTTGGCTGGGTCTGCTGCTGTTACTTTAAGTTGACAAATGTAATTGGTTTATTATGCAATTTTGTATCTGTTTTGTAATGGAAGCGAATAAATGTTGTTTTAAGATCTTTATATATTGGGTAATATTTTTTAGCTTCAATCAAATTCAAGAAAGAGGCAGAAGGTCAGAGAAGAAATCAAATAAACAACGCATTAAGACACTTACGACCTTAAATGAGGGGGGGGGGGGGGATGGATGTGTTTCAAGAACGAATAAATAGTGCTATATTTTTTGAAGGTTATAGCTTGTCCAATAAAATTAAGACTATTTATAATGCGTACGAATAGTTTGAAAATAAGGAAAAAACAAAGAAATAATAGTATTTAATTTTTGAAACTATACTTTTGTTATTGTTTTATTGTTCATTGTTTGTAATTTTTAAACTTACTTTTAGTTGGAATATGTCCCTAAATCGACGAAACGAATACTTATTAAGTCTCGTTTTAAAATGTCTCGTTCAAGATGAGCAGATATGTAGTTTTTTTCTTTAAAATTTAAGAGCCTAACTTACGGCTTAACGTTAATCCAAACACAATTTAACAGATCGAAAACAAGTAAAGCGTTCAAAGTAAAAACTAATTTTTAAATAATAAACGAGTCAAAGTACCAGTCGCAATATCTCTAACGAAATCAATACATTTTTATCGATTACCATAATTATCTAGGGATCGCAGCACAGCGCCATCTATGTGTTATTTATATTTTTATCTTTTTGACAATGCATCAAAGAATAATAGTGAATTTTACAATTATCAGAAATTTTTAACGCTTCGAATCGGACCTGCTATTCACAGGTAATGAACTACTATACTTTCACGACATATTTACATATATTGATACGTACAATGTATATGTATGTATGTACATAATATATCTATAGAAAAAATACAAGTAAAAACAACAATTTAATACATATGTGTGTAGTTTCATAAAAAATACCTTTTTTTCTGGTGTTTAAAAATATGTATTGATATTTTTATTAAACATCAATATTTCTTTTTTTAGCTGATTGTAGGAAATTCTATGTCTTCAAAATATCACATGTATGTACATATACTTTACAATTGAGATACATATGTATGTATGTGTGATGAGTTTAACACAACGCTTTTTTAGACTTTTTATCAATTTCGGTGAACTTCTAACTTTTTCACTAGGAATATTTTTAATTACCAATTATATCAAAGAAATTTGAAAAATATTATGATAAATTTTATTTTTAAATAATAAATACTTTTTGTCACTAAATATAACTATGACAAACAATGATTCATATCTGAATGACGAAGATTTTTTCAACTTTTTGATATTAAAAAAAAACACACACAATTCATAGTGCGAATAAAATGAAGAAGGTTAGAGAGGAGCTGCTTTTGATAATTTTTATAAATATGAAATATTTTTTTTTCAACAAAAGTGATCCCATTATTCCCTCCGTATAATTTTTGATAAAGTTCTTTTTTTTTTAAAGATTGCTATGAAAACTGTGCACAATATTGTATATTCTACAATAATAACAAAGTTATATTTTTCAACATTTTCAGAAAGAAATTTAAAAACTTTATCATCTGATTCACTAAGCGTTCATTTTTAAATTTACAATAATTTTCCTGAACAATTTATCATGAAATATTTAACTGTAAACACATAATTTAAAAACAGGAAAAAAAAACACTGAAAATAATTGGTTAATTGGAATTTCGCTAAAAATTATGTAAATCATCTTTAACACCAAGCAGCTAGTTTCATAGTTTACTCATACGAACCCACAATTCGCATTGACTTAGCTCATCGCTGCACTACAACGAACGCCGACGACAGCCGCCGCCGCACCTCATCGCATCGTTTCGCTATGTCGGTCGTTGGTGCCATTCATTTTCCAATGTAATTAAATTCAATTCCACACTCTCCCGTGTGTACTAAGCATTTGCCAAAAACTGCTATACACATACTAATAATACCATAAATTAGGTACATATACTACGCCTACATACATAAATTATTTTCAGATTTTGAACAAAATTTCTCCAGGCACGCACAATAGATTTTATATTGCAATGTATATCCCAGTGTCGATTAATTGCACACTGGGACAAAAATTAACACACAATCATTACCTGTTCTTCTCCTGGGACATAGAACCGAGTGGAGTTGTTTCCTATTTAAAGGATTCTAAAAGTAGGTAAAGTTTTCTAGAATCAGGTTTTTCCAAATAGTTCACTCTATAACCGTTACTATATCCACCTTGAAAGACTGTAGTTCCAAGTTATAACCAGTAAAAACTTCCGGAAGCTGCTTAGGAACTCATGTCTCTTAACTGTTATTACTTTATGATGTTGTTATTTTATAATTGGGTGTTCTTTTTTAAAGAAAGCTTTTCAGTTTATTTTTTTTTTATATGACAATACCTGCCCCACTGTATAAAAACGTTTCTTTTCGAAAAACGCATACTGCAGGTGTGTTTAGATTGCAAAACATTCTAAGAGCATGCATATTATATACGAACATTACCGCAACAAATGCAGCTAATAATAATCCCGAATGTAATTTGAAAATAAAATCCCGTTGATCATGTTTATATAGGTATACCGATGTGTTCGAAATCCAACGCAAACTTTAATAGTTGGCGAAGCGCACCAGCTACCTATTTGCTATTTGATCGAATAAATTACTTATCTAGGCTGGTTGCTGGCGGGAAAGCTTTAAATTCCATGACTATATCTATTATCGACTCTCTGGATGACGATGACGCGACGGAACAACAGGCACCTTCCTGCAATGTGAATGTTTGAGTTTTTGTGTGACTATAAAAATATATACATACATACCTACATGTATCAAATACCAAAAATTCCTAAATTCTAATTTAGATTGGAAAATACCTAACAACGCGTCAAAACATTATAAAAGGACGACCACCCTGTATAAGTACGTGTAAGGGTAGTTAGATATAGACGATTTAATTATTTGATGGCTTAATTGCCTGAATGCTTTCGAATTTGCATGATTTTATTTAAATGTATGTACATATACAGTATAAACATATATTTATGTGCGTGTTTATGTGATTATAATTATACATACAACAAATATTATTGTTGTTTTATAATATTACAGACTTTTTCACTCGAACTTGACCCTTATGTTGATGCATTTTTTAACGAGACAACAATACCGACGCGACGACGACGCACGGTGTTGGCTGTCGGCATGGTAGTTCTAATTGGTTTGACAAATGCAATGATGTATAGAGTATCAAGTAAGGAATTTAAGGCAAAATAGAAAATACAGAATCACTGTTGGCGTTGGAGCGTTTAAGTTCTGCATGCATTGGAACCTATTGGGTGATTATCTACATAATGTTTATTTATGCCTTCATCAATTATGAATGTCATCCAGTCAATGTGATTGTCAATTTTGCAAGGCATGTCAAGATTTTTGTTTGTTTAAGTAACCTTTTTTTACCAAATTTAAAATTGGAATTCTATTTTGAATATTTTTATGAGTGAATTGAAATATTAATACGTCATTTTGAACCAAATTTAAAGAGTTGATCATTAAGCGCAAATCTAATTTATATATCTAATCTATAGAAAATATCCAAGTAGGATATTGAAAGAAATTTTATTAAGCCTACAAAGTATAAGTTTTGGAAAGAAACCTTTTCAGCAGCTGATTTTGATTTATTTGAAAACCTAAGTACTTGGCATACTTTATTATTCTCAACATTTCTTTTACTGTGTTTTCACTCAAAAAAGACCCTTAAAACAATATGTGTTCACATTTAGTAGGTAACTTATCTATGCATGTACATATGTATACCCATTCCCACCTACATTCTTTTTACTTTTCGACCCAATTTTTTCGTCATTTCTTATAAAGTAAGTAGATATATGGAGCTGCGTGTTATACCCTCATCGTTACCCTAGGAATTTATAATAAAAATTCCATTGGCAAACAATACTCCGTAACCGTATATAACCCGAATTGATCCCTCGGTCTCCTTGAACAAGAGAAGAGTTCTGTTATGCCTTTCTTCAAAATCATATCCGCATCCGCCACCGCACTGCCATCATCATCATCATCGTCGTCATCGTACTCAGCCTCAGCATCTTTCATCATCATAACTTACAGTACGAGTAGAAGCAAGAACACTCTTAACGCGATTTCTATTTACACAAACCATTCAAAGAAGACTTGAAAAGCAGGTAAAATATTAAGTGCGGCTTCTATATGAGTATAAGTATACAAAGAAATGCAATGTTGACGGGTGGATGGCGGCGCGGCGTGGCGGCAATGGCAAAGCAGCTCTGATGCTAGCTAGAAAAAGAACCCTCTACATGATTTCAAGAATAGACCATCATCATACACACAAAGTCAGCCACCACCATCCAACATCCACCGCCATCAACTAACAACCAACACTAACGTCATTCGTCACGAAGATACTGCCATTGCCATCTACCAACTCAGGCCACCATCACACTGACACGACACCACCCTCAATCCTGCTGCGGCATCAATAATTATTATAGGGGTGGTTTTAGATGAAACAAAGCCAGAGTCAAGAAGAAGACCAAGTGGAGGTGGGAGTGGATGCAAAGCGAAATAATAAAAGTATACAAAAACAAAAACAACAACAACGACCCAAATGGGGAGAGAAGGATTGGGTTTTTCTGCCCCACATAAATCAATAGAATCAAGGCAAGTTTTATGGTTTTTTAAATGAACTGACTTTGACCCAGGACACAGCAGCACATAGCAGTAGCAGTAGCAGCAGAAGCAGTACCAGCTTCACCACCACCCCCAGTGGAAGAGGTTGGGATTGGGTTATGTTGAGGGTTCTCTTTCTCTCTCTCAGCATGGCATGGTGTTCGTGGCGACGACTTGCTGTAGAAAGTTGGCGCCTAAGACAGCATGATAAAACGGGGGGTTGTAGAGGTATTCAGGTCTATTTAGAGCGCATAATGTGGCATTCGCATTTGTATTATTATTTTTTTTTATGCGAATGCATAAAAATCTCATTAAATTTTCCAGATTCCTTCTTTATATGGTGTCGTCGTCGGTCGTCGTCGTCGTCGCCGTAATCGCAGTTGCCGTTGCTTTAGCCACCACCAACCAACGAACGTCACCACCGCCGACAAGGTTGGTTAATGTGGGGATGGGTTTTTCTTTTTTTTTTTGTAATAATTCAGTTAGTCGACTTAGAATGAAGAGAAAAATGTTAAAACGTTGTCAGAGGTTGTAACTATGATTTTATTTGAGGGTAATTTTTGTTTTCTTGATAGATTACCTTTTATGACGTATTTGGGGTCGTGCCCTGTGACTTTATTTAATTTTTAAAATTACGTGTGTTTTGAATTATGTCAGTTCTCTCAAATTAAGATACCCCACTCCCAATCTGCTCAATGTGATTCAATGAGAAAAAGAATAAATGATGAATAGGGCATCCCTTCTCACATAGTTGATCCTCTCTAGTATTGACGCACCCTTACTATGAATTTGGAACAACATTATCAAGGGGAAATTTTAAAAATTCATATTTTAAAACTCATAAAAACTTTCAAAAGTACGAGTACTTAGTCCGTGATTAATTTAGTACTATCAATATTGAAATTAAACAAGTTTGTTATTTTTATTCACTAATTATATAATTTCAATTGAATGTGAATAATTTAACGATAAAACCTCGTTTCGTCGGCCTTGCAGTTAACGGTTACTTTAGTACGTTCACCTAAAAACTTGTTTTCAATTTTATCTTTCAAGAATGAAAACAACAAAAAAAATTCAAAAAAATAAACACAAAACGAAACGAAACAAAACACTCATCTTTCATTGTCCTTGATTTAAAAATAATAACAATCGAAAATTATAACTAATCAATTGGAACGGTTTCTTTTTGTCGCAAATGACTTCCGTGTGACTTTATATTTTTTTTTTTTTTGACATAAATGTGAGTTATCTTCGCTGCCTGTCCCATCTTAATGACATTCTTTTATTTAATTCGTTATGATGATACAAAAAGCGGATAAAACTATAATGTGCCATCTTCTTGTGAAAACTAGGAGGCTCTATAAGTGAATTTATATACCTATACATATATGTTTGCATATGTAATGTATATGATGTGTAATAAACTAAAGTAGATTATTAAAATGCTTTTACGGCGCTGATAATTATGACGATGGTGATAATGGTGATAGTTGTGGGAAGGGGAATAAAATAAAGCCAAACCAAACCACAGTCACTACCATATAATATGAGATCTCAACTCTCTTCAGAATGACGTTGATATGGCTGTGCAATAATTAATTTGATTCTGCGGTTCATTACCACAAAGCGGAACCAAGTTTCTCAAATATGCATAAATGTACATACATATGTATATGCATATGTTATGTATACATATATAATTTACTCGCTGCTGCTTTATCCCATTCGTGCTACATTCGTTGTATATTTCCTTCGCCGGAGTTGACGATAATATTGTTGAAATGGCGATGATAATTTTCCAGATCCGATGATAAAGTAGTTTATTGTAAAGTTAAAGAGTGCACTTAAATGTTTGCTTTATTCGAGTTTTTATTTCTTTTTTTTTTTTTGACTTTATCCAAGAACTGTAGCGTTGAATGGAGGCGAAAAATTTACTGTAAATGCTTTCGCTTTCGCTTTCAATTAATTAATGCGGTTCAAGTGACTCATTTTCGACGGAAGTTTTTAATATGTGTAATATTTTTTTGTTCGTTAATTTATGGGTACTATAAAATTGAACCAGAAAGTTACAATCGAAAGAAGTCGAAAGTTTAATAATGGGAATTTGTTTATATGCATAATTTATACAATCATCAAGTTTGCAAATGAAGCGTTTGTGTGCTTTTAAAAATCAAAGTTTGAATCACTTTTTTCAAAATAACCAATTGAATGTTTAAATTAAGTGAAAGAATAATAATATTTATTTCTGACGTTAGTCATGAGTTTCATTTGAGAGTGTATGTGTTTATGAGTATTATAGGGTGATGACATAAAGGAATGTTGATTCTTCCGAATGTTATTTCAGCTCCTGTCAAGGTTACTAAAGGCTTCAAACTGTCAAAATATTTACACTATTAACTTGTTTTCTTAAAATTTAATTTTTATGTTAGAGCCTTTATTGTTAATCTTGAAAATTGGGTAACAATGAAGAAAATTTTGTTGTCAAATTTTAAAGTCGATATATGTATATATTATAAATAATGTTAACTAAATATTAACTAAGTGTTATACTTACATTTTAAAACACAAATTTTGGGATAAATATATAACAGCTTGACAGAACAATTTACAACAACAAAGCTAAACAGACAACGTAACAGTGGTTCATAATCGAGGCTAAAAATAAATGTAGGCATCCTTTTTATATTTTTTACTTATTTTTATGATGGGCTAAAAAAAAGTCTTACCAACTTGTATATTTTCCAAAATATTTGCAATGCTCTTAAAATAAACTTCGTTACAACTTTTTTTCTTTGCCATTCCATAAATTTTAGCTGAAATATGCATGGCAATATAAACCAAAAAAAGGAATCTTACAAAAAAAAAAAAAACCCACAGAAGCAGCTTGCTCCTTCTCGACCCTACCCTACCCCATTGTACTCGTAGCTCTTACGACAGTTATTGACAAAGGAAGACACAAAAAAAAAAAAACAATAAGGAACCGACACAGAAACCCTGGCCCCTATTTGCATTGCATTAAAATGGAAAACAAAATACTTTACATGTTTCGAGTTTACAAAAAGCCACCACGAACGAAAAAGGAAACAAATTTACGGAGCGGATGGAGAAAGTCATCATCAGAAAAGAGAGAGGGAGATAGAAAGAGGAAAGAAATAACTTAAGGCACTGGCAAAGAAAATGAAGTGATACAAAGGGGGTGACGATGATACCTATCTTTATATTAAAGAAAAAAAAAACGCGGATTATAATGCACATTGTATAAGAGTGTGGAGGTCTGTAAACAGACGACGAACGACGACGACGATGACAACGACATCAAGGAGGTATTCACTTAGAACCGAAGGCATAAGTAGTACACATCGATCCGGATTATGATGAAACTCTTCACTGCATCATTTTCTACCTCGTATACTCAATTCAACCCCCCCCCCCCCCACAGCAACACGACTCCATCATCAGCAACCAACCGACCCGAATCCCTTGGCTCTGTCAGACAACATGATGGAAAAAAAATAATCATTTTAGCCCTTGACCTATTAAATAAGGACCTCTGCAACTCATTTCGTCCTCGATACACTTTTATAGTCCTCCTCCTTTCCACCTCCTCTCCCACCATCCACCCACACGGACATCAGTTTGAAAGTTTAATGTTTACGTAATGTAAACTAATATATGTACTCGTGTACTACAGGCACAGGGAACATGTGCACACAGACAGAATGATGATAGATAGATTTGAGTCATTCGACCTCCATGTTGGATGTTCGAACCGGTCGGTGTCTTCTTCTTCTTCTTCTTCTTGGATCCTTCCTTCCTAATCTAATTGAGAAAATTTTATTTTTCTCGCGGAAAGTAATTGAAATTGTCTTTCCTTACGCTTGGCTTGCGTAACGTTGTCTCATTGTTTACTTGACATTTCTTTTGCTCAGAGCAGGATTACCCGAAATGACAAATAAAAGGCGCTTTGTTTTTCTAAGGTACATTGATCGATAAAGAGTTCAACTCACAAAACGCCAAATTTTTGTGCAGCGATTCGGAATCACTGCTTTTTTGCGATGATGATGCTTATGCATGCACCCTCACTGATAAGATAAGATGCCGATGCGTTAGTGATCGGTTATTTGTTTGAGGTTAAAAAACATTTTTGTTTGCGTAATCCTTACGTTTTAAAAATTAAATAAATTTCAAGGTTCTACGAAGTGCGTCATAATTATGATGATCGAATGTCAGTTAATTACAGGTTTTGAATTTTTTGTGCATCTCAGGACTACTTTGGCTTTAAATTCAAAATTTAGCGAGGTGCATTTGAAGTTTCTGACTTTTTGATTTCAAATTTAAGAATGGGAGAAATCGGCTGGGTTCGTTTCTGTGAGCACTATGTGGTGAATTTGCTGGCCTCTATCGTGCCCCTTATCATCATCGCCTCACATAATAAATCAGCCAATTGTCTATATATGAACACTCTACAGGTAAATACATATGTGAATTATGAACACTTCTAATCTACTAAATCAGGCTTTTACCAAAATTAATCCGTCCCTGTTTTCAGTTTTTCATGGGAATTTTTTTTTCCTTTAGGGACGGGTATCTCTTAACTTGTCTTGTCTGTTGACGAAATCATATCCCACTTCCCTCCCTTTACCGCCTTTCTTAACCACCACTAATATCTCCCTACTTTAGTAAATACACGCCATTTTTTTCTGCCTCCACTCTGATGCCTGCCATTCCTTAGCAATGGAAGTATGGAGACCAAAGAAATTATAACGGAAGCTTAAATTAAAATGAGACACAAATACTCGTGCATTTCTATACATAATTTTTAATTTGCTTGCGTATACGAGTCCTCAAAGTAACCGAAAATCCCTCAAGTGAACGTGAAATTGTGTATTTATTACATTTTTCGGTTCCTTTGGTCCCTAAGGGAGGTTTATTGTTTTGCTTTTAACCACTTTTAAACTCCTTATACATATGCTTACATAAACGTATATGTATAACGATAAGTACACATAGATCTGTCCTGCTCGTTTTTGTATAATTCGTATAATAAACCCTTAAACATTAACTCTGAAGGATTTTGCTTTGAATGATTTTTTGTGCTCAGGCTCAGACTGACAGCAGCGCGATGTCTGTGTCAGTGTTGCTACTGCTGGTTTTGCTGCTTCTGCTGGTTTTGATGATGGTTGGAGGTTGAAAAAAAGGGAATTTAAATTGTATTTATTTTTTTTTACAGAGATGAAGTTTGAAATAAGTTCAGTTTTTTTCCGTTTTTTTGGCAACCAAGGGTAGACGGAAACAGGTTGTTTGAATATGAACTGATGTTTATTTTTTGAATTGGGGCTTGGCAGTCAATCAGCTGAGCCAACAGCAGCGTTCGCAAGTGAAGGAATGTAAAAATGCTTTTTGTGGTATCGAATTTATACTCAAAGTTGATTCGTTACTTTTGATAGGTAGAAGGTAATGAACAGTTGTGTTGCAAATTTATATTGGAAGGTCGAAACATTAACATAGACTAAGGAGTTATTTTAAAGAGTAAATTTGTTTTCTTCTCAAGGCCGTCAAATTCGAAAGATTTCTTGATGATTGAAAGGAAAAGACGAACAGCAGAACCGAATGTCCCAAAATCAACTGGGGATCGTGTACGATTTGTAAAATTAAACACTTGTAATTTTAAAAACTATTTGACAGCTGACAGATGAGGATTTTGAGTTATTTCTCTTGCTATTAACTTAGCTCTACACTTATCACTTGAAATTAAATTAATAATAAAATAGCAAACAATAAAAAAAATTGTGTAACTTCGAAGTTCTTGAAAATTAAATGATGGAACACTTATGTATTAATTATGTATGTACATAATTTATTTAGATATGTATGTCTGTAAAAATATAAGGCAACATGCATTTTAACCTGCGCATGGGTAAATATAGATTAAAATTTTGATGGTCGAATTATTAATATCAATTCGTTTAACATGTGTCTAATGGCAACTGTATTCCCTGTGAAAGTAATACTTTTTTTTTCTTTTTTGATTTAATGCCATTTTTTACTTGAGTTCAATGAACATCATTTGAATACTTTTTACCAAATTAAATTCAAACCAACATACTCATACGCCCTGTAGTCCTAATTCACCCAATGTGGTAATAAATATAAATACTTATCCACACCCACATAAATGTCTAAAGGCTTTTAAAGCAAACATGCACCATTATGTAGCATTGGAGACACGAACATTTGTATGGCTCAACGTGTGCCTGATCTGCACATCAAATCATCCCTTAAATTGCAATTCCTTTGTCCCTTATAAAACATGAAATATTCCTCATCACAATTCCCAAAAGTATCTACAATGGTTGGTGTTATTGGCGTCGTCGTCGTCGCTGGCTTTTGGGGTGATTGTGAATAGAAAACTCGCTCCACCACCGCCGCCAGCTAGATAAGAACCCTCTGCATTCTGCGTAGCTATATCCTGCTCATCATATGTCATCTTTGTTGTACTATACGGTCGTAAATCCCAACATCACCCGCCCATTACTCTCCCAGTTGAACTTAACGATATAATTAATGGTGATTGATTGAAGGGCGCCTCAAAGGTCAATTTTTTTTTTATATTTTCTTTCAACGTCAAAATGTTTCCTTCTTCTTTTACTTCGTGTCATCTTGTATCTTGTTTCATTTCCCTGTTGCATTTGAAGTGACAAATAAAAACATGACAGGTTCGAATTAACTTCAATTTTTTGTCTCTAGTTCCCAATAAGGCAGTTTCACTTTCGTGCTTACGTACATATACATATAAATTCGTATGAATTTAGCAATGACCGAAGGCGATGTCAGTCGATGATGATTTGTAACAGAGGGGTCATCGTTTACACCAAAGGGTAGGTACTTTTAATGTCACTTATGCATTAGGGGGCCTCACTCTATTACAATTTGTTTATTATGTCAGACACATACGCAGGTCTTCAGTTCCTAAATGAACATAGCATTGTGCTTGACATGAAATCGATCTATAAAAATAAGAGAAAAATACGCTTGTGTCATGGGCTAAATACAACTGAGTTTTATTTTCTTGCTGTCAAAATGAAAAAAAAAAAAAAACTTTTATTCCTTTTCTTACATAACTGTCAAATTGTGTCTGATATTTAACGTTTAGAGTTCCGATTTTGTTTGTTTTTCCGTGTGTGGTTTGTATTCAAGAAAGCGAAACATGGCAAGCTTTTTTTTTATTTGATTCTCTCCTCAAAACGTCAAAGTGATGACACGATGAGAAAGTCGCTTCAACATTTAGGGTTTACAATATTTTTCTTTACGTATTTTAAGAAAAAAAAAATCTATGAAAAACATCGAACAACTACAAACTCTTATTCTGAACTCGATTTTAATTTTTGTTCAAACCCATTACATGCCCTTAGCTCTTAACTATCTGTATGTGTACATGTTTTTTGCAAGTAAAAACAAAACAAACAAAAAATGAAGGAAGGAAGGAAAAGAGGACAAATTTATGACCATTAACGAATAGCTTTTGGCCATTTCATTCAGTACACGAAACATATGGGAGACACAAGAACCAGAGACTCTTCTATACATACTCAGGCTTACATATGTATGTATAATAACCAAGCACTCCTTCTGAATGAAATATGAATTTTATTGATCTTCCTTTTTTTCCGTTTTTTTTTTTCTTTTTGTTTTTTGTAGTTTTTCTATTCCTTAGGGTTTTATTGCGGCTTGAGGTTGTTTTTCGCCCTTCAGTGTTATAAGGTACTCATGAATTGTTGAAAATGAACTCAAGTACTGAGCATAGTTTATATGTATAGTATATATAGGACATTTTCCATTTTATATACGTTTTGTATGAAATATTAATTTATTTTATTGTATATTTGGGTTATGGATGGGTTTCGTCAAGTTTTGGGCAAAATTTTCATGTTGTGACATTTTTTATTTAAAGTATTTACTTTAGTTGAGTATACGATTGTATCAATATAGGATATCAATTTAATTTGGTTTCGGTTCTATAAATATCGAACAGTCTAAAGTATATATGAGTATAAAGACACATGTCTATAAGATATGGTTGCAGCAATAGCTGGTTAAATTTATTTAAGTTGAGTAAAGGTCAATTGGTGTGTCAATTTGTCGAGCGCCACTTGATAATAAATTGTTTGTTAATTTGATTGAATTTCCATCAGTTTATATGTACTAAGATAAAATGTCAAAGGCCAGCAGAAATAGAAAAGTAGAAAATATTCATTGAAAGAATGACACTTCTTTAACTTAATGTATGCGTTCAATGTTTTATACTTAAATAAGAACTTATTGGTTATAGAGTTTAATTAAATGAACGGACTCGGACTGACTCTTAAGAAATTATATTTTGGTCGAGGGACTTATTAATACGAAATTAAATACACACATAGATAGATACATATAAGAAAAAGTAACAGTTTATTTTATATTTTGCAAACGAACTGAACATACATTTCAAAAGTTTTTGATTGCTCAGTTATCTTCTTATGATTGTGTGAGTTTTTGTGACATTTAATTAAGTGTCATACGAATTTTGAGATGACAGATTTTGTGCATTTGGTGCGTCTACACAAGTTTGACATTCAGTTCTCGTCCAAGTAGCAGCTCTGTATTATGTTTGACAAGGTAAAGTGACAGGAAAACGAGACCTTAAACTATAGTTACTTGGTGACTAGTTTTAGTTTTGATTTCTTTATTTTTTAAATACAAATTTAATCTTTGAGAATTGGTGTAGTTCGGGAAATGAAAATCAACAAGTAGACATATTAAAAAAGGATAGAGACAATAAGGTGTAAGGATACGTGACATATTTTGTCCTCCCTATTAAGCTGGTTCGCTTTCGTGGAATGATGATGGAAAAATCTCTGCGAAAAGCACAGCACCCAAGGAAATTGTTTATAACATAAAGCTTAATTTAACCATCAACACCAACAACATTAAACTTAATTTATTGTAAATGATATTTAATTTTAATGAGTTAACCCAATAAAATTCCCAAATTACTTTTACAGTTACATAATAATATTTTCTTATCACAATCGTTTGTTTAAAATTTTAATTAAATTTTGTCTCTTATTTATTTTTTGCTATATAATTTCATACAAACTCCCCCTTGAATATAATTTAAATACTAAACTTCTGTCATATAAATTTTCTACTACTTGTAAAGTCTTTCTGTGCAATAAATATTTCACCATTTCAATAATTTTATTTTTAAGCTTTATTTCGGTAATAAAATAAAGATGCTCAAATTATAAGATTGTATGGTATATGGATTATATTGCAGCTGTCACAATCAATGAAATGTCACCACAAAATGGCGCCACATTATACCCACTTACATACATAATATTCAAGAATTGTCTCTTATACACACTACACAAGCTAGGTGTCTATATAGGTACCGACTCTACTTTACCGACATCTCATAAAATAATCCTTAAATTTGACAGAATAAAGTGTAACAACCATATTTTATGTGCGACATGTCCTTCTTCGGTTATTTAAAATGTGTATAATATCTAATTAATTGCGATGAAACTTCAAATCGCACATAAGAAAAATAAAATTAAAAGAAACAACAAAAAGAAAAACAATTACCTACTTGTCTTATTAGTGACCCGATTCATTAAAATTAAATTTGCCAGTCAAACACATTAATGGTTCGTCATCACCATCGTTGTTGTTTTTGTTGTGTTGTTTCGTTGTTTGTCTTCGTCGTCGCGTCGTTGACATAGTCGCTGGCGTTATAATTGTGGATGGAGGCGGGCAATGTCTCAGCAGTCTTTAACAACCCCTGCAGTGATTCATTCATTAGCTTCGCACCCCGCATAGTATGTCGCAGCGCTGCTGTTGCCATTGCCACCACCAAAAACCATCAATTATAAATTTAGAATTTTTAGACACTTGTCTCTTCTAGCTCAATGATTACGCAGACGACGACGACAACGACGACGCGACGGGAAGCACAGTGGTACGTATACACATTATTTCAGCGAAAAAAACACCAGACAAAATTATAGTTATAGCAACTTTGAGCTTGACGACCTTAAACAATAAATATCGGGCATTACCGTGGGTAGTGGATTCTTTCATCAACGACCAGACTAAAAATAGACACCTCAAAATTGAATCTCACTAAAATGTTTGTCAAAATGTGTCACTGTACAATACGGCGCGGCGGCGGCGGCGGTGTCGGTATCGTCTTTGGAGTCAATCGTCGGAGGCGGCAGCAGTGTAGTGTAGGTAAATCTCAGACAGTAAGACCCTCCTTAATTGATTTAAAGTGTTTTTTTTTCCTTCTTCATTGTGTGATTTTTTGTTATCGTTTGAAATTGGTTAATGCTCCCAATCTTAAGAGAAAGTCGTGCATCTACTGCATTAAATCTTTGTAGGAAAATAATTTAAAACAATATCTAGAACAACAACTGTATGACTTAAGAAAGCAATGGCTCCCTCGAATTTCCTGCGTCAAAACCGAGCCCATATGGAACCCATTAGTTTAAGGTGGTGGTGGCACTTTCACTGATAAAGACACACGTGGGGTATCTTTTGTTCATTTTAAAATTGGTTGATGGATTCTGAGATGTTTTTATATTTATTTGTGATTTAAGGGACGAGTTGTGTTACGATAAAAAAGAAAGTAATAAAGTGAATAGATTCAGTTCGAGGGAGCCTTAAATCTCGCATTTGAAAAGAACATTATGGGTAATGCCATAATTCATCATGACATAAATGCAAGACTTATGAAACATTTTTGACACATACAAATTAACATGTGATGTCAAATATTGATAAGTGTCATTTCCAGTCGAAACGAATATTAGGAATTAGAAATTACCGAAAGTGATCGCTGAATCAGATGCGGAAGGTCTACCAAAATTTAGTAAGCTAACTTCAAAAAAAAAAAACTGGATTGTTTTTCAGCCTAATCGACATCCGGCCAAGAAGGTGTTCTGGCATATTTGCTTTTTAACATTGCGTTGGAAAAAGCAATTCTACACTCTAGCACGCCAACAAGCGAAGCCTTCATAATCATAAGGTCCAGTCAGATAGGTGGCGTCAATTTGAATGAATGAATTTGAAGCCGTTCAGTCTTAATAATATTTTTGTCAAGAGTCTGTCGAAGGTCTTTAATTTTAGAAACTTAACCATAACTTTAAGTTCCTTCTATACTGGACATGAACAAGATGGAATTAGAAGGGGACTCACCGAGGGAAGCCGGAACCGGACCCCGATTATTGCGTGATCATTTTCAATCTTCTTTTATTGTATCAATGAAAGCCATAAAAAGGACAAATTCCTGCGACCTCTCTGTGCACACTTTACAAGAGTGCTCATGAACATATCACTGAAACTTCAAATTAATTTATTTACAACGACATCTGAGTCTTTGGTGCGAACAAAGCGTTTATGTGCACACGCACAAAAGCTCAATAAATTGCTTAGAGTCGTCAACCTATTCCCGTTCCCGTTCCAGCACCATCACCACCATCATCATCATCATCATCAGCAGCAGCAGCAGGCAATAATTTGCTTTCTTACTCAAGATGATCAGTGGTGCGCGTACACTGCCGATAAATGTTATCTCCATCCGTGCAGCATAAAAGGGGTCCGCACTCCTTCCTGGGATTGATGTTCGCGTATAATAAGAAGAAAGTGGCCTATTGCCATCACCACCGCACCGTCTGCCAACACTCTTCCCCCAAAGAAACACTCACTTTTGGACGTAATGTCATTTTACTATTTAAATAGAATAAGAAATCGAAAGAAGAAGCAAAAAATATCGAAAGAAAAATTGTTCTTTTCTTACGCATGATTGCGGAAAAAAAGAAGAAGTAGAACCAAACCAGATGAAGGTTACTCCGGCAGCGACCATCCTCCGTATCTATGTCAAGCTTATAGAGAAGTTGGTCTATAAACGAGTACGAATACGAATACGAGTATGTACGCAGTTTACATGAATTGATGGGGGAGATTTACGCACATATTGCGTGCCCGTTTACGACTTAAGTAGACAAGATTCTATAAGAACACGATGACGAAGCTCTCGAGGGGGTTTCTGTGTCTATAAATGAACATACCTATATGTACGAGTACATAGGTACATTTAATGATTCTTATAAATACGGGAGTTTTATTTAAAGAGGGAACTATATTCTGGAATGGATATAGACGATAATTGTGTTCTATATATTATATTACTTTCTTTTCGTATTTTTATTTCTCTTTGTTTTATTCTAAAAAGGAGTGACATTTTAAATGGTCACACATGTCAGACGTATTTATCCGTATTCGAGTACATATAATTTTACCTTGTCTTTTGTATAAATGTTCTATTTCAAAACACGTCCCAGACTGAGAAAGTGATGTTTTTCTTTGTTTATGTTTTTTCTGTTAAGTGTGATTGAAGGTTGAATACAATAATAATTTCTATTCGAATGTGAAAAAATAATAATAAATAAGGACGAAAGACGATGAAGATAACAATATTTATGTAGAAAATTATAGTTTTGCGAGTAAACCAAACTTTGACCTTTTAAGAGGCGTAACCAAAATGACATTTGACTTTAAATCGACTGAACACAATACAAAATACAATGAAATATTTTATAGTAGATGCTAATAAACGATTTTCAAACAGATACATATTTATGAACATTGACATTGATTGTGGTAAAATTGTTGTATTAAAACCTGTCAAATTGGCTACCATTTCTTATGTTTGTCTTGTCAAATCAATCAAAGTGTTTATCAAAGAAGAGGGGGATGGGGTTTCGGCGGTTTATAACCCACATAAATGTTGGGGAAAACAAGAGATTGCCCAAGGTAGTTTAATAATTGTTTCAATTAAATTACATCAAATTTAGGAAAGTTGTAAGTCATTTCGGACATTTAGGTGAGTGTACTATCATTGTTAAAATAATGTCTTCAAGTGACACAAGTTCTTTCTGGCACATTAACAATAATATTGGCTATGAGCTTTTCCAACGACTCTGTCTCCGACTCAATTTAAGAATGTATACATACTTTATAATGCATTATTTCACACGATGCAGACATTGACAGTTGTGTCATTAGTTCAAGGATGCGTTCGCATTGAAATTTTAAAGGTGTCAAGCCTCAATATGCGAAACAAATGATATCGGTAGATACCATTTTAATTGTGAGTAAAACTAAAACATAAACCTTTTTTATATGTATTTGGTTACATTCTGACTGAATAGTTTATAAAATTTTCTTTTGGCAAAAAAAATATGCTTTTACGCTGTACCTAAAAATACTATTTTCCATTTTCTGTAAGTCTTATACCATCATACTTATATCATTCATCGATATTCAATAGTAAAATTCACATCAGCAAAAGTTTCAGTAACATCATCATGTACTGTGCATACATTCCACACATTCATACTATATACTCAGTATACGCCTTAACGTCACAATTTTTGTGTGCCTCTATAACATTAAGAGAAGCCTCGAAAGGCATCATCACATCAAACAAAAATACACAAAAAAAAAAAAAAATCGGAAGGAAAATCCCATAAATAAAAAACAAAAATACACCCGATACAATGGTTGTCACCGTTTCATTTCCATTCACACCCACCCAACGAAAGAATAAAAGGAATAATAAGTAAAACGAAAACGAAAAACACATAGAAAGGATAAAAGCATTTTTTTGCTTCTAAACTTACTTCTTTGCGAAAATTTCTTATTGCTTTCGCATTTATTGTTTTTTTTTTTTTTTTTTTTTTTTTTTTTTTTTTTTTTTTTTTTTTAACTGTTGAAAGTTTTCTCAAATTGTAATGTCTACTCACTAAACAAACACATGGTATGATGGTGAATAAGTAATATTACGCTCACGATGAAAGTGGAGTAATTTTTCCACTACAGTCAAAATCGCATATTGGAAGTTTGGTTTGCGATAAGAGTTTCTGTCAGAAATAATTATTAGTTTAGTAACAAAAATTATTACCTGGCAAAGTTTACCTAAAACAAATGTTAAAAATTAAAAGTGTCGTGACAAAGCAATTAATTGGAGAATACACGATCACAAGCATTAATGTGCCAAAAAAAGCATGGATATATTTGACATATAATTTGACAATTGCCTCATTTTGTTGGAAAAAAATGTCTGATGTAAGAAAATTAAGAAATGTAAATTAAAGACAAATTCAAGAAAATATGATCTTAGTTTTATTCATCAACCAATTTGCTGTAATTGTTCGGAGTATTCTAAGATCAATCTTTACCTGTACCACAAATCCTTGAAGAGAAACTCTAGTCCCAAAAAAATGCTTCTTGATTCATCCAGAAAACTAAACATTTTGAAAAATGCAGATATGACAATTTTACTATTCGACTATTGATTATAAAAAATGTATGAGTAAAAGTTCGTACGCAGAAGTAACCAAAAAAAAAAAGGGGGGGAAACTTTGAATGCCTTTTGGCATACATTATGTTATGTGTGTGTGGAAGCAGTGCATTTAGTATATTGTGTTTTACTTTTCTTTTTTCATTAAATGCATATATGTACGTTTTCGTTTTGTTGGTCTTGAATTATAATGTTTTAATGAATGGTTTTTCCTATTTTTTTGTCCCGTGCGTTTTAGGTAGTGCAGCTGATGTTGTTTTTAAAGGAAAGCGTGGTGGGTTCAATAATGGTTTTCTTACGTAAGAAATTTTCTTGATTATAAAAAAAAAGAAAAACAGTTTTTTGAAATTGTGCGTTAAGTTTGTGATTTCTAATGAAAGTTAGGAAGTTTTCTAATGATAGTTTTAAAAGGAAACACTTATCGGTTTTCAACTTCATACCATTTTTGACATTCCAAACAAATGGCAAAGTGTTATAATGGAATTAAAGGAGAAAGCGTTCATTGAACAAAAAGTAAATAACAATAATTAACAATCAACACATAAAAAACTGAGTAAGTAAACTGTTATAATCCAGGGATGTCAACACATAATTGAGGCATATTTTATGATTTAATGATTTTATATATAATAATTAATTGTTCAACAATTTAGATAATAACTAAGCTAGTTGGATAACGGGAAACAGTTTACTAAGACCCATAAATAAGATTGTCAGTTTTCTTTGCACGGAAGCTTACATACTTACGGTCTTCTTTCAAGTATTGATTAATGTCATTAGTTCTTTTTTTAAGCGTAGATATATCATATTCAGATTGCAGTTTTTAAAATTACCTGAAATAAAAGAAAAAACAAAAGTCAATAAAAAGTTATAAAATTAAATATTTTGTTTAATTATATCATTTATTGTAGAAAACACGAAATTTGAAACTGTCTGAATTGCTCAATGACATAAATGCAATTTATTTTCTGACAGAAGAAATAACTGTGAAAATTATATACTAAACATTTTCGTGTTCAGTCGAAATAAAACTACTATTTTATAAAAAGAAAATTGATTTACTTAAAAATTGAGAGTATTTTCAATCAACTTTTTTCTTTTTTTTGACATTGATGGATGAACTTTATGTGTAAAACGCTTCTAACAACTTTCTGACAGAGGAGCATTTTTGTATTACCTTCAATAGGACTACCTGTAATATTAATTATAAGTCAACATATGGCCTTAAAATCAACTTCCGCGATGAAAAACTGCTTAGACGAAGCGCCTACGAGTATATACTTACTTAATCTCATTAGCATGCAACAAGTTTAAATTAAAAATGATTTCCTTGTTAACTAAAGCATAATGCAAAAATTTCAACTGCGTTGTTTCGGCTTATCGGACGATAAAAAATTAAATGTTCAAAGCTTAATTATTTATTATGTATGATGTTTAATATGAGTACGAGTATTTATGGAAAAAATAAACTCACTACCCGATAAGTTTTAAGATAAGCTCAGTATATATTCATTCTTGACAGCATTATTCAAATTGCTTGCAATTTGTTTGTTATAAACAACATTGGTCATATAGGGTAAAATAAGATAACAAACAAAATAATAATTGTATGTGTAATCGTATGTGTTTCTGTACCCAGCTAACAATGCAATCACGTACACAAAAATAATGCGCTATCTTCCAAGAATACTTACATATACTTATCTTTAGTTAAACAACAAAAACATAAAAAAAAATATTATTTCGCTTTGAACGTTTTTATCGTCCGATAAACCTTTAAGAATACAAAGTTCGAATCTTTGCAATACATACATATATTAAAATAAGGCCATCTGCACACTATGGAATATTGTAGAAAAATATTTGACGTTTTATACGAAGTGACAAAGGACAGTAGTTTGTTAGCCAAAGAAAGTACTTTGATGAACGGTCAACATCATTTCACATCTTAATGTCAGTTGACTTATATTTAAATGTTAAATTTCCATGTCATGACAGCTGCCACCATGATGTTTGAAATCAATGTTTTGCAGGAATTGAATAGAACATAAAAATTGACGATTGACGAATAATTCTTCTGAGTGCTCCGATCTTGTTTTCAACTTATCCACTTGAATTTTTTTAATTGACCAATAAATTAAAAGACTTCAAGGCAATAGAGTGTCTTGTGTGCCAACTAAAAGGTCAAAATTAACTTGAAGTCAGATTCGGATATCGTACGATTCATCATTTAAATGTTTATTGACTACGCAGACACTTAATGCAGAATAAGATATCAAAAATGAGAAGTTTTCAATTGAAACACTAAACTATAAATTTAATAAATTGTCATTTAAATACAACATCAAAAATATTACTCATCAATAATACGTGACTGTTCGAATTTATTTATTAAATTAATCAGCTCAAAAACTTACTGCGGAAAATTATGCTATTTTGTATAAAAAACACGTGCACCAAATGATGGTCGTTACAATGTAATAAACAGAAATATACATATATTTTTATATATTTTTTTCAACACGATATTTGAAATTGCCTAATCTATTTTGTCTGTACGTAAAATTTTAATCAATAAGGAACAAATTATTGAATGAGTGACAAAATTGACACTTACTTCCTAAATCTAAAATGAAATAAATAAAATACGTCAATTGGTTTGTTTAATTAGCATTAAGCATGAAATATAATTCGAGCTAAACATTGACAGATGCAGAAGTAGTCTAGCCTTAAGGTAATATTTATTTTTTATTTGATTTCTCTTTGGGAACAACAACGTTGAAATTTCAAGAGCGAAAGGTATTTGTGAGCTGTACTTAAACATTAGTAAATTGTTCAACTTTAAAAAATAAAAGAGTTTGAAAAGAAGTTAACCTATTCATGTTCAATTAATTTATTAAATTCGTTATGTCATTTTGACAGTTTCACATCCGACAATAATTTCGAATGAAGTTTTTGGTGTGTTGCCATTCGAACAATAAATCTGAGAATACTTGAGGGCACGAGTACGATAACTTTGGCGACAAGAAAAAATAACGGATTTTGGTAGAGGGGCTCAATACAAGCATTTTTTACTATGGGAGGGGGGGTCTATCTCCCCCCGTTTAGGCGGTAGGGGCAATTTAAAATAAAAATGCTTTGAACGAACAAAGAGTTGTCAAAAAATAACGGTAATAGTTACAATTAAGTATGATACATTTTTTTAAAGCGTATACTCTATTCTATCAGCTTGTTTTTAAATCAAGTGAAAAAAGTTCATAGTTTTTGAGAAAACTAATTTTAAAACCAAAATTTGCCCAAAAAATAGCTTAAAAATAATTTTGAAGAGTAATTTCTCAAATTTTTCATGAAATAAAAAAATTTTTTGATTTACAATTCGTTGCTATAATTAGTTCTTAATCAAAAACTGAAAAGTTTATGAAATTATGTCTAATAATTTGCGAGAAAATTTAAAATTACTAAAATTACTTTTTAGGAGATTTTTGTTTTTTTTGTCTTACTTACGTACATATAAACTTGAAATTTGAAAATATATTAATGGTAGCTCCCAGTATTATAGTGCATAAACAGTAAGGAATGTAAGGGGGGGCATGCTGCCCCCCTGCAACCCCCCTGCTTGCACACTATAGGAATTGGGGTGGGTGCGAGGTGGGTGTATGAAAAGATACTTTATTATTTAAGGAATCTGGATTCAAATTGACTCAGAACTAATCTCTACTCATATATTATTATGTTGGTATTAGATACCTATTTATTTTGGAGAGTTCCCCAATTTCATCCAATTTGAAAAAGTTTTAAATAGAACAGGCTTTTCGGGAAAATAACTCAGAGCAATATAGAAGAACTTTCCGATACTTCGCTAGGGCTAGTAATCTTAATCCTAAAATCGAGTATAATTTCTGTGTACACTTGGATGTTATTATTTTCTTACAATAAACCCTAGTCGACGCCAGCACGATCTGTGTACTGGAGCGTAGCAGAATCCCATAAAAGTGAGTTGTTACCCAGCATTACAGAGAAATAAATAGTGAGGTATGTAACCCCCCTGCTTGCACACTATAGGAATTGGGGTAGGTGCGAGGCTGGGTGAATGCAAAGTTTCTTTTGAATTTAACTAAGCTGTATTAAAAAAAATTAGTTTATACCATAATGTATTTTCATCAAATAAAATGAATTAAGTTAAAATATTTATTTTGTTAATTTCTAATTTTCTCGAAAACTATTTTACATAAATTCATATAGTTTTCAGTTTTTGATTAAGAATAAGTTAGAGCAACGGATTGCAAATCAAAAAATGTTTATATTTTATTAAAAATTTGAAATATTACACTTTAAAGCTACTTTTTAGCTTTTTTTTGGACAAATTTTTGTTTTAAAATTAGTTTTCTCAAAAACTATGAACTTTTTTCACTTGATTTAAAAACAGGCTGATAGAATAGAGTATACGCTTTAAAAAAATGTATCCAAAAAATGAAAAACCAGAATCCTTATGGGAAAATGTTCTGATCGTAGAAAATCTAAAGTCTTAACTCGTCATCGTAATATTTGAAGAATAAACGAGGTTTTATGTCCTTTCATAAAAGTTTTTTCCTTAAACATCAAATATTTAAAATTTCGTTTGGTTTAGGGCAACCCGCATATATATAAAATCAAATCCAACCAATATAAAGTTTAACAAAAAAAGAAAGAAAGAGAAAAAAAAAACAATATGCAAATCTTTCTTCTTCTTTAAGGAATTCCAATGTCCTTTCATATATTTTCGTATTTTGTTTTCCATCCTTGGGTTCACTAAAAATATTACGCTCTTGTCTGCAAATAAAAGTCCTTTAAACAAAATGGAGTGAAGAAGAAAAATCCAATTCAATTCATACTCCCTTTTCACATGATATTCAAACAATTGATGCTTTTCTTTTGAAAGAAAAATACAATATTCAATGACATCACATCACACATGAACACACAATACACACTTGTATAGTCTTCTTGTTACTCACAGCAAGAAACTTCAATATAAGTCCCTCTATTCCCTATTTGATGTCTTTTAATATCCGTTGACCCTTGCAGATCAATTTTTATCTTCACTCAGCTCCGTAGAGAATATTTATACTTAAATTCAGTTTGTTTTTCTTTGGGGATGTCTAAAGTTTTTTTTTGTATTTATGTATGTATATGTATGTATGTTTGTTTCATTATCACAACAACAAAAAAAAATCGAAGGCATTTCAAAATCAAACAATTTCAAACTCCCTCAGGGGTGGCCGCCGTTAGCTTAAAACCTTTATCTGTCAAAATATTTGTCATTTAATGACATTTATGTACTTAATTTCAGTTTTTTTAAATTTACTTTTTAAATAGGCCTGCTTTAGTAACTTCTTCAAATTAAACTTGAAGCCAACAACATTCCTATGCACCTTTCTGCCATCTTCCAGGAAATCGAATTGAAAACAAGGATAAACTTGGGAAATTATACAAATGTGTGTTAGCTTGTGTGATAAATTATCTCCTTAATGACTTCTCTTTTGCCACAAAATTAACACAATGAAATGAAATTCTTTTTTTTTGCCAGCCATCAGCATACAATTTTCCCTCCGTTCGCAAATTCCCAATTGATATAGTCGTATCAAGGTCCGTAAAAACAATATACATTGATATGTATGTATTAAAATCCACCTCCCGCACTTATTCGTTTTTCATTGTACTGTGAATATCCTGCCACTTAATCCTGGTGTGCGGTTGCATGTTTGGCGAGTAATCGAAATATACTCGTATTTTCACGAATAAAAGCGCAAAAGTTAAGGATATGTTGTGTAATATTTACCCTCAGAAAATAATATATACTATGTAAAATCGTGTAGATGTACCTACTGCCCAGTAACATCTAGACATGTGAGTATGAGTACAGTGAACGCCCTTATTTCGGAAAGCTCTGTTTGTCTACTCTGTCTAGAGCAAATTATTTTTCTAAGATCTGTTCGAAACTCTTGTGATATAGTTTGATGACATCTTTTGACATATTACGTTTAAAAATCGTACGTTATTCTCTACTTTGATAATTTTTAAGAGTTTGACAGACATTTTTTGAGTAAAGGGTCCTTTAAACTTTGGAAATTAATAGATGCCACATTGTTGAAGATACATCTGTCAAATTGAAAAAGAAGATTTTTGCAAAATGAGAATCAAAATCGATAAACTTGATCTATGCATATACAGATAAAAATAGAACGCAACACAAATTTGATAGGCATTTTCCACTGAATTTGACGTTTCTGACTCAATATATGATTAGAGTTACCATTTTGACAGTTCTCATTGGTGATTTTATCATCAATTTTACCAAATCATTGGTGTTATTGTGTTTTTTCTTAGTGCACCGTTCAGTGGGATTCACCAATTTTACGGTAAATATGTATACTAATTGTCCTACCGAAAGGACTATTCGGAGTGATGTGTTTAATAACTTGAATTTTGTAAACGATCAAATTCAGCTTGGCTTATAAACTAGTCATGGAAAATTTGACATATCGGATGACATTTGAACGATTATGTATTCAAAATTTGTCGTTCATACAAATACAAAATTTTGATGACATATTACGCACACTCTTTGCTTTACTTAAATTTAAAGATATTAAGCTTTTATTAAAAGACCCTGTATACGTGTATAATCCAAAAACTAACGTTACTATACTTGTATCGTTGACAAGCTTCCCTTCCTAAGTCAGGTAAGGTAGGTATTAAGTTAATCGACTTCACGCGTTTAAATCTTCATTTTTGTGTACACAAACTGTTATACCGATACCATTTATGCGCCTTTAGGGGAATTGACTGTAGTCTACACGTACCGAGCATTATATCCACTTTTCCTCTTTTATTTTGATGTCGTTAAATCAACCGACTTCTTTTTCCCATCCCACATTTCCGGGGAGTACGACTAGGTGGAGCCGTTTATATAATAGCCCGGGTTCGATTGCCACACACAAACTTTGAAGATTGGAGCTTAATTTCATTTCCATGGTTCATATAGTTAGCATAGGTAGATGTTCCATCGCCGCGCCGCCACCGCACCGTGCCTCACCCCCGTCTCCGTCATTGCTGTGTCGGTCGGTCTGGGGAGTTATTTAACTTTTAAGCGCGAGGAAAAAGGGTGGAAAAATATTTGCGTTCACACACAAACAAACTTTGTCACCACGAAGCACACCAACCGACGACGACGACGCGACGCGACGGGATAAGAGGAAGTTATTTTTATATGGTGACGGTGTATGGGAGAGTGTTACACGGGAAGCTCTTACTGTGCTGCAGCCCCCGCCCGGCCCTCTGATGTGGGCGACCGTCAACCTAGAAAGTTAGTTGTTTTTGATTTTTTGTAAGGTATATTATGTATGTTTGGTATAGGTGTTAGTGTCAGATTCATCCGTTAGAGGGAGAGAGTGTGTCCTTTTCGACCTCTTTTCAGTTTATTTTTGGGAAATTATGTGACATTAATTTTAAAATAACCTTCTTATTTTTGTTGTTGTTGCTTTGGGGTTTTTCATATTTTAATCCTCCTTCATTCCCTTCTTTTCCTTCCCAAAGTCGAAGTGGATTTTCCTCTTATAGAATGGGTGTGGTGTGGGTATATGGGGGTAAGTAAATATGGACTTGTTTAAACTAATTTAGGGATAAAATGGCGTAGCTTTTAAGAGCTGTCAGTTTAAGTTTAACAAACAAAAACAAAAACCATAATATGAGGATGATAAAGGAGCTAATATTTATGTCAATTTGAAATTTCTTAAAATTTTAAAGCTATGTCCACAGCTTAATTTTTAAAGGGGATTTGAATGAACATTTTTTTTTTTTTTTTGAGTGGGTGGTTATAGCGATTAGGAAAAAAACAAGTCTAATTAAATTTTTATTCGACTTAAAACAATTACTGTATAAGATAATACGAGTAACTCTCTTCAATGAAAAATATTTGAAAGAATGGTGATGATGATGAACAATGATTATTATTTGTTGTTTAAAATATAGTTAGTTTTAATTTCAGCTGATTGTCGTTTTTTTGAATAATACTCAATTTCAGAATTTCAATCATCAGAAAAATGTATTGCTTAAGTAATTTTAAGAACTGATCAAATACTTTAATACTTGAAACTGCTAAGACAGGCACTTGCAAAATACAGAATTTTATTGCGTTTTATTTAAGAATTAAAGTATTTGAGCAGTACTTCCAATAATTTGACTTTCTTTTAATCAGATCAATAACAGAATAGATAAATCCAAGTGCAAGTTTTTACTGCAGGCCTAATAAGAAGTATAGTTTTATAAAGTTACCATTAATGATATAGTTTCTTTTGAATTAAAGTCTTAAAGTCATAAATCTAATAAAATGAGATTAATTTAAGAATTGTTAAGTTTTTAGGAAAACCTCTGAGACCGCATGTTCTGTAAATCATATATTGGTCAAATACATAGATGAAGAACCGATAAAAATATAAAACTTTAACTTCAGTATAAATTAAAAGAGTCTTTAATCTAAGAGCACTTAGTTTAAATTCTTATTTTGTTGTTGTTGATGTCGAAAGTTAGTTCTCACTTTATACTTTTGTTTTTTTTTTTATCAAAGTGAAGTTGATTACCACCTTGCAATGAAACGAAGCCAACTTCAGTTGAGTGCATTAATTCTCAAACAGTAGAATTATTTCCTCTTTAACACACCTGAGTATGTCCGAAGATTAAAATATTCGTGACACTTTTTTATTTGAAATCGTTTTCGGAGCTTTTTTTTCATTACTTACACTCTTCGTATTTTTTAGGAACAAGTGCAATCGGATTTGTTTTCAATATTGAATTCTTTTCTATCTTCTTTTGTGCACATTCTGCCTTTATGTATCTACATCTATACACATGTATGCGTGTTATATACATATAACCTGAGTTTGATTTTATAGTGAATACAAATTTCCTTTTCATTGGAAAGTTCATCAAATTTTTATCTTTATGTAAAACAGTACTGTGCAAACATTTGAACAACTTTTTTTGTGTCGTTGAAATGTCATTTAATAAAGTTCTTATAGTTAAAAACTACATACATAGGTACATCCAAAGAAAAATTCCAAATCAAATGGGCGATTGAATTTCATTATTGTAAATGAGGTTTATTTTCTTTTTGAAGTGCGTAAGTTCAGAACAGGATTACCCTTTCAAAAACAAACCAATTTCTTGTAATGTCAGAATTTACTTGTCCTTCAGCATTGGGATTTGGATTCTAACATAAGTTAAGTAGTTGAGGTCCAATTTCAACATAACTGGATTGAATTTTGTCAGAGTCACTGTCGTTTCAATAGAAGCGGAATGTTAAATGTCATACAACTGATAAATTCACTGTGAAATTGATCCCGGTTTTCAATCCTTGCGTGTCAAGTTAATTTTCAGCTTTTAAACAACTGAAATGACATCTGAAGTTAAAAGTATGTGCCGAGTTAAAAATTAAACTAGAATTTATTATTGCACATCACTTTTATTATATTTTTTTATATCATTGCAGTCATATTGTCATACGTTATCCACTATAACAGGCAAGTTCTTCTTCTTCTTCTCCTTCTTCTTCGCCTTCTTCTGCTTTTGCATCCATACACATTTGTATATCTACATACTTCTATAGATATTGACAGTGCAGCACTAAACTAGGTTGGTTTGGTGTTGAGTGTTTTGAAATCGATACAAAACTAAATCGGCACCAGGGTGCCATTTAGCCAACAGTTGAAGTGTGTCAACCAAACGATGCCATTGGTGGATCCATATGACAGCAACGACGATGACATATCTACCTTACCTATACTCGTATATAGCACATTCTGATTCTGAATATACTCGTACGTATACGAGTAAGTGTATAGGAAAACAGATGTTCTAATTTTGAATGAGCAATTGGATATCGAATACAAATTGCATTTCAATGGTGTACAATTTTAGATTGATACTTGCAATTGGATTTCTCTTCTTCGTTTCGGTTGGAATTCATTTGTGTGTTGTTATGATGGTACGTTTACATATGTATGTACGAATACATGTACAACATCACATGAAGAGGACCCTATATTTATGCATTGAGTTTGTATTTGTAAGTTATTTATGTGAGCACACAATTCTTTACATGTATATAGTATACTATATGCACATATTTAGTTTACGTATATAGTTGCATGAAGTCCTTTAATCGTTATTGAATGCATCAATGATGATCCTTGATATTCAAATATTTAGAGATGCATGTTGTTCATGTAAATTTGTTCGTACACATGTACATACGTATACGTTTAGATATTGCATCACACATTTATATACACTTATACAATATACATATTGATTAGATTATCGACTTCAATTAGAAATAAATTTTAATCGGATTTTATGGTCTTTGGAAATAATTCAAAAGACTGATTTCGATATTTATATAGAAGAAAGGACATCAAGAACCTACATTATGTACATCTCTGTATAAATTTTAATTTAATTTTAAAGGACATAAAATGCTTTTTGTTGACTTGTTACAATATTATGCAAGTTCAAGGTACAAAAAAAAGAAAGATAAAATAAGCTGATACGTCACATGAGTGTTTTTGGTTAATTCGTTCTTTATTCAGTTGACTAATTTGAAATAATGAACTTTTGTGCAAACAAAAATAGGTCCATCGGAAAAGAGAGGATCTGTTACAAAATCAAAGGATTATATTAAATCGGTATATACGATATGTACGTATATTGTATATACTATATATGTAGGTAGGTACATATGCTGCAGCTAGAAGATTTTGAGACATTTAGAAGTTTAATCAGCATTGTCTACTACATGGAAACATCTTTTAATCTGGCTAAATTATAAAATAAAATCCTAAGTGGTTATAAATATATTAATTACGAGAAAATTACTTTTCTTTTTCATCGAAAATGCGTTTTGACATTAGAAACTATACTTGGTCACAAAAGAAAAAAGGCTTCAGGCGTCCTCGTCTATACGCTATCTCTTCGGCGGCGCGGCGTAACGTGACCTGCCACTTTGTCGCCTACCATAAAATATTATACTAAAAAATGACTTTCCAAGCTGATGGTTCCTCTTCGTTTATACGAGCTAGGTGACCAGTCTGCTGGAGTCTATCGCGATATCACATTCGACGTAAATTGCATACAGTTCATGATTGTAAAGTCTCCAGGATTGTCCTCCCTCACATACGGGGCCAACAAAACTTCCTAAGGCTTTCCTTTCGAACGCGGCTAAGAGGTCAGAGTGCCTTTTACTATAAGCATCCAGATCTGAGTCCCATATTTGAGTACTGGTAGAATCATCGTCCAGTACAGCAGCAGATTGGAAGTTGCAGTGAAGTTTCTGTGTATTTAAAATGCTTTCATAATGAAACACACGTTTTTTTTTTACTGAAATAGTCTTTTACACAGTTGATATCGGTTCTTATGAATTTCAAGTTTCTGAAAATAGTGTTTAAAACTATAAGTTCGATACAAATTTGATAAAAAGCGTTTCGCTTTGTTTCTTTTTATGTATCTCTTTCTTTGTGCTAGGTCTAGAGCAAATCCACCTTATTAGATAAGTTATAAATAAACCTGCACAAAACAAAACCATTCGAATCACAAAGAAAGTAACTTTAATTCTCATCCAGTCCAATATTCCTCAACCAACATCCGCAATTGAGCGACAAATTAATAAACCGTTGATGTGGAAATCAGCTTCATCATCGTGTATTTTTCCTCAAAAATATCTAAAATATACTGAAGATGAGTTTAATTACAACCGATTTGCTTTTACATAAACGAAAAAGAACTCGAAAACTTAACGTAAGGAAGAAGCAAAAAAAACTATATCCTTTTGCAACAATCAAAAATATTTATCTTTCAGCCATTATTTGAAGAAAGACAAACTAAAATAAAAGAAAAAAGAGAAAATTAACAAAAAAAAAAAAAAAAAAAACATAAAAACTAAAAAAGAATTTTATTTCCCTCTTTGTCGGTTAGAGGAATTTCCATGGCAGTGCATAAAAGTTTACCCTCCCGTGCTACTTTGATTACCTACCATTAAAAAAAAAAAAAGCTAAAAACACAAAAAAGAATCTGCAACCGTGCCAAACTCCATGCAAACAAGTACAGATACCTATACATACATACCTATACCCTTAGCAGCAAACTTACACAATATTTCCTCCTCTATCGACCTAATTTGCGGGAATTCCAAGTGCAAACAAAAGTACCTACCAACTACTGCAACATTTTTGCATCCTTTTCTGTTTTCTGTAGATCGTACTCGAATAGTGCCTAGATACATAGCCTTACAGTCCCTGTATTCACAAACACATTCTCTCCTCATTTCGAACACTCAAAGCCATGCTCTGGGTTTTTCAAATAACAAATAAAAAAAAAAATAACGAAAAAGCAAAAAAAAAACTTCCGAGTCCGAGTATAAAATTCCTAGAATCAGGATATTATTATGGCTATCCCAGCATTCAACTTCAACTTCAACCATCGCATCGGAGAGAGAGATATAAAACCCACAGTAAACCGGGAATACGAGGAAATGAAATGAAAAAAAAAAGAAGATAAAAATGACAAAAATTGGGTCAATCCGACGTGATTACTCCCAGGCCCACACATTCGCATATTTCATCTCAAATTACAAACATTCATATAAATTTTACTACAACGAACGGTTCCAGGGAATTCCCCTGGAATCCTTTAAATCTTTTTTCGCAGGACGAGTACCTCTTTATAACTCCCTCAAGCTTAAGCACAACAACAAAACTACAACTAACCTCAGATATGCCGAGATGGAGAATACAGGAATGGGAATGAAAATGAGAAGAATAAAACTTCATTTAAAGCGAACGTTACGTTACTTTCATTCCTAATGAAGTCCTTTTCCGTAACGACAATGTGTATGGTGTATGCATAAAGTGCAACCTCCCATTTCACGTGGGCATTTCAGACATCTGGCTTAGCGTTACTGCCTGCTACATACCATACTTGCTGATTTTACCGCTGGACGGGCTTGGACCAGGACCTGGCGAAAAATAGAGATTTTATATTCCCCCACACGCAAGGACACCACCATCCTCTTATTTTTTTAAGTACTTTCGGCCATATGCCATCAAAGTGGTCCTTTCGGAATGCTACTACTGCAACAAAACATACGTACGGATACGAGTGTATCCTTGCCACCACCACCACATCGACAACGGGGGCCGCCCACCCACGCCCTGTTCGCAGAACGCCAACCTTTTTCAAGATGATGCCAAGCGGAGAGTAGCTGTAACTAAAGCAAAAAAAAAAATTAACTGAACAAACGCTGCTGCTTGTCATCGGTCGTCGTCATCCTAATGGTATGTGTCTGTCCCACAGGAAGCATCTCCTACTTAAGTATACACAAGCAACAAAAACTACACAAGCAAGCTTCTGAAAAGTCTACAAAAGAATTCTCGTATTTCCCAACGACAAAAATAACATTAGAATATTACGAGTATGTTCTGCTTTTGAAGTTTGTTTTTGTTATCCTCTCGCTGATATGCTTGTGCTGGCTGCACTTGAAGTTGAAGTGCATTTAACGGAATTTTTCAAAATGCAACGACCAACGAAGGAGGAATTCAGTGTAGAAATAGCTCGTTTGCATTTATGGAACTACTCCAAGCTCCAACTCCTTTGCTTTACGAGTTTACAAAGTAAGCTAGGCTATTTTTACATTTAAAAGATAAATGGTTAAATATCATAGACTGATGAATCTTCTATATGCAATTATAAAAAACTGGGAAGTTCTAAATGAGTAATTAAGAAAACTTATAGCTTTGAAGTTACAACAATATAATTAGAATTAGAGTTAAAAAGTTTTAGGCAAACAAACGTCTGTTGTCAACACAGCGACTACGCGACGTATGCGTTTGTCATCACCAACGAGGCCAACTGCGTAAACAAAATGGAGACGTTAAGCTGCAACTAGGAACGCAGCTGTAGTTTCAGTTACTGTCCAAATATTTAATATACCCACAAATTAATTAGAAGTTTTTCTTTTTTAGTTCTTAACAAAGCTTGATCTGTCAAACTCATAATTGTGCATTCAGAGCTTCAAAGTTGTGTTATTTTTTTCGTTTAGTTAAGCGCTGAATAGAAAAATATGAGTTCCCCTACGTTTGACTTTGAAGTATAAAATCATTTTTTGACATGTTACAATTGATCAAGTCTTTGAAGAGTTACATGATCTCAAACTCTTTTAAAGTCCCTGTTCCCTTGTAAACGTCTGGTTACTTCATTCATAGTGCATTTAAAACGGCTTATCTTTTGAAAGTGTTCCTTATATACTATTTAAACTATACACAGACATTGACATCGCAAATCATAATTTCCTGATCTAAAGTTCTTTATAACTAAAAATTGTAAAGATTACACGGCTTAACATGAAAAGTTCAGACCTTTATATATTTTCTGTCAAATTATTTTCCTCAAAAATATTCATTTAACGCTGATGAAAAACTCTTTGGCTGGATTGATAATCAACTCAATCAAATTTCGAAAGTTTGATTCAATTAAAAAAACAACTCCCGAATTTTGACAATTGGTATACCTAGTCGCTTATTATTGGAGCTACACTTGTCAAATTTTCAGTGATTTAACTGGTCTGCTTCAGCAAATCACCATCAAAATTGGTTTTCTGTTTGAGTAACTTTGTAAACTGACCCTTGTTTTCATTTTAGAGTTGAGGATCATTTCTGGATGGAATGTCGAATTTTAGACTAAGCCAATCCATATTAGATCCAAGACGATAAATAAATTTTTTTTTTATTAAACCACACATAATGGATTTAAAAAGTTGAAACAAATTTTAACATTTTTTTTTTGTAATTCTAAAAGGAACTACAAAGTTAGCTTATCATAAAAAAAATACTCAAAAATATGTTCAAAAGTATTCGAAAATTACCCCGAAGGAAATTGAAAGGTTCAAAAGATCAAGGGACACCGATTCAATTGAAATTATTTTCATATTAAATAAATAAAAACAACTCCAAGACATCATGAAGGTCTCCTTTGTCTGTCTTTTCAAAAGCATTGTAACAAGATACAATTTAATTCTAGTCTTTGCATATTGCATATATACCTCCTCGTAAACATCGTTTAAGGTTCTTATTGAAAGTTTGCCTTTCCAACTTACCTCAGGTATCTAAAAACCTACATACATATATCTATTTGCCTCTATACCTATTTAAACTCATTGAAACAGCTGTCTCTGATGTTTATATTGAGTTTAAGGCCCATAAAGAGACAAAAGGAAAATTAATTTAGGTCTCCTCCTTTGCATTTCCACTACCCGAGTGCCAACCAACCAACTCCACCCCCCACCCTCGCATGAACAAGTATATGTACAATCTCTATCAACATCATCATGTTAAAATTGTGTCTATACACTTTTTTCTTCTTCATCATTTCATTTCATGGCCATCTTGTTCTCAATTCCTTTTTAGCTTATTATTATTGATTAACCTACATTTCCGGATATGGGAATAAAAGAACATTCCAACATTCAAGCAACTGAATAAATAGCAACAACCTGAAAGGAGCATCCTTATTTGTTTGGCACAGCAACTTTGTACATGAAAAACCAATTACACAATGAAAAACAAATTGAAAAAAAAGAAGAAAATTACAACAACAACAAAAAAAAAAAACAAAAATGACACAGAAAATTGTTAAAATAATAAAAAAAAAAACTAGCTTTATTATAATAAGCGAGAGAAGGGGCCACAGACAAACATTTTTTGTGCCCTATACAAGTTGGAAAATTAAGCTTTTCAATAACAACAACAAAAAATAAATGAAAACAGAGGTAAATTAGAAAGGCTGTTTTTTTTTTGTGGGTACACATATACATACATACGTACATATGTATATTGAAAGGGATTTTCATTATTTTACTTTTATTTGGCAGTTGTTTACGTTTCGAATGCAAATTAAGTGAATTGTCTTTTGACCTTATTTTAATTGTCACCAAAAAGAATGTATCCATTTCATTTACTTTATTTTGTTGTTTGTGAATTTTTATTTACTTTAAAAATACTTAAAATAATTTTTATTTATGGCGCCATCTATATAAAAGAAAATCCTTATCCTTATTTAAATAACATGAATTTAACTTAATCATGAAATATAAGTTAAAAATTGCAATTTTAAAACAAAGATTCTCAATTTTTCTCGAAATTGCATTTTCTTTGAGCTAAGTTGATTGTCCTAAAGATTTGGTTACATTATTTTTAACTCAAAAACGGCTGAACCAATTTCGATAAAATTTGGCACAGAGATAGATTTCAGTCTGGATAAAACATTGACCACGTTTTGCACACAAATTGAAGCAATCTGTTTCATTATTTTACATTCAGCACAACGAAACAGATGGTTTCAACAACTAGCAACAACAATATATTTCAATAGTTTGAGTTTCTGCATAAAATCGTGGCGAGACGAAGTTTGCCGGGCCCACTAGTTTTTATATAATTTTGAAAACAAGAATTACACTATAGTTTTTGCTCTAGCTCATCAATAGAGCTGATAGCTGAACAAGAATGTTCTTTTCTCTTTCAATTTTTTTTCAAAAACTGCATTTTCGATTTTAATTAAACTTTAACCTTTATTGCAACAAAACTTTATAACGCTCTTATTTGTATATAACGTATGTCCGATCAATCTTATAATAATAAACTATATTCCTTCATTGTTTCTGCAATGCCATATATGAAAAGCTTCAATAAAGTTCACGGCCTTGAACCAAAACAAGTAAACTCATGCGCTTCAGTCGTGCTTTCTATATATTTTGTACCTTTGTATGTACATTGTACGTGCAAAACAAATTTAACTTTTAAACAACATCATACAAATCGTCTTTTCTTATTTTTTCATAATTATAAAATTAAATTTATATTTTCAACGCCTCAATGGACACCAAAGTTGCATACCTTCCCACTTGTACAAACTAAAAATGTATGTACATATATTTTATAAAATTTTGCAATCTTCTTGTCAAAAAGTTAGACTTTTTCAAAATAATTATAATTATCAATAACTTTTTTAAGTCACACATGATGCAGAGAAAACAACACCAGCTGATGATTGCACAATGCAGATAACTCGAGTACGAATACATAAATATTTATATGTACATACATACTTACGAAATCTGACACATATTTCCAAAACTTTGTTTTTTCCTCAACTTTTTATCTAATTGCATCCTTCCAGCCCCCCTTACAGACATTTATACGTATAGTATATAGAAGATACAGACACAAACAAAAAGCCATCGAGGAGGCCGATTCGATGCATGCATATATTGCATTATGCCAAGCATACACATACAACCATATGTATATGCATGTGTGAAGCTAGTACACATGCGGTATCGGTAGGTTTAGACGTGAGCACCAGCACATCTCTTGTGGCAGATCATAAACAAAAACAGATTAAGCACAATCTTGTTTCCAGCAAAAGCCAAATGCACAAGCAACTACAACAACAAGAACAAAAATGGCTAGGATCAGTAGTAGTTGGACATATTGAATGTAGGAAGAGGACGACACATACTCAACTCATACTAGGGTTTGTTCTTTTTATTCCATACCCATTTCTATGGCTGAATGGTGTATTTTAGTGAAAAAGGAAATGGGTGATGGGTGATGGCTGATGGGTAACCAACTCCCCAGATCCATTCCATTCCCAGTTATATTGCTGAACGTATAACTTTGGCCTTCGTAGAACGGAAAAATAAGGTCAACTACAACAAAATCGTCATCGTCGTCGTCATTTCCTCATCCTCATCCCCGTCCTCGTTCGTATCTATGCACTGCACAACTTGTGGAAGAGGAACAGAAACTAAAAAAAAAGGAGAACAATAAAACACCACAATGGCAGAAAGAATAAACAAAAAGAACAAGTACGTGAAACACACAAATTGAAAGAGCCCAGCGTAGTGCAAATAGAGTATGTGTCTATGTGCAATAATAT
The DNA here is from genome assembly GCA_905146935.1 of Scaeva pyrastri. Classification (NCBI taxonomy): domain Eukaryota; kingdom Metazoa; phylum Arthropoda; class Insecta; order Diptera; family Syrphidae; genus Scaeva; species Scaeva pyrastri. Next base: position 4,176,723 of record LR989929.1, on the reverse strand, counting down.
AATGGGGAAGGGAGTTAAGGCTGATGAGGGGTTTTCTGGTGCGGTGCGGTGCTTTTGAATCGGGAAAAGGCTTAGGATTCAATGCACGTTCCATTTTGGAATGTGCACTTCCATCGACACTCAAGTGTTGCCAATGAAGTTTTCTTTCAATATAACAAATAAAATTTGTCATAATTAAATCTCAGTTTAAAGTATGTTCAATTTTAGACAGTATACAACAGCAGACATAAAGAAAACCTTAGATTTAGACACTAAAATTGACGAAAAGTGAAAAATTCTATATGAAAATTTAGCTTTGAAATTAAAAAAATTTCTAACGGTTTACAATATTTTGCCAATTTGAATAGCAGTAATGTTATAAAAATATGTTCTTTGTGCAAGGCTAGGTTTGTTTGATTCAAATTGAATTCGTTGATTCATGTCAGAACCTCGGATAATCAGCGCTGCACTGACTCCAAAGTTTGTATATGTTAGATGCTAATTTCCATTTTATTTCAAAGGTTAACTCCTACAAAATCAATTGCAATTGGCAATACTGTTCAAAAACCATCGAATGGATTCTGAGAACGTCATTCGAGGATGAATTTACTATGCATTCTGGAAAATATTAGAGTGATCCTTCTTTTGCTTTTTGCCTTGAAATATCCTCACGCCTGGTTACTTCGATGGTTGTTGGTTCTATAAATTCATGCACATACATATATGTATGTACGTTTATCCAAACCTATACCACTATAATGTCTTTGGTGTTGTTTTACTATAGATACGAGTATATGTATTGTAAAGTCCTTCGCCTTCGAATAGTTTATTGGTTTATTGATGGTGGGAGGAAATAAGGAAGTATAGTAATACTCTTCGTATAGATTGGATGGTTTTCTGCTTAGGTTATGCTTCAATGGAATAGTTATACCGTGTGGTTTTCTTATACATACATACATATATGAGGAAATAGAAACAGCGCGTCGCAACACAGATTGCACCCGAGTTGAAATCTTGCGACAAGTTATGTATATACACGAGGATAGATGTAGAATTATAGGTATAGCAAATTAAGTTTAAGTTTTCACTTATATTAATGTAACTATATCTATACAACAGTTCACCCATCGCTGGTGTTGGCATCCATTACCCCAAAATCAGTTTTACACAATAATACAGTTTTTTCTCGCTATATTTGGTGGGTTCATCCTCTTCTGGACTGTGATTTAGTTTATAAGTAAAGAACAAGTTAATAGAAGAATATTGACTTCGTATCTAACTATATTCGTGTTTTATTGGTAGTATTTAGCTAGCGCAGTATTGAAGTTTCAACAGAAAAAAAAACTCTTTATTCACATTACTCGCTCATAGTTTTACTGCCAAAATTGGTATTCCTTCATTAAATGTGATGTGATTGAAAAATTTGTACCTGATGTATGTATTTCTTAGGTCGAGTTGAGAAATGCATGAAAATGTAGATCGAGTTTAAATACTAATTGAAATGCGCATCTTGTTTGTTTTAGTTTTTTCCCAATACTAATTTGTTATTATAGGTCTACTTAACCACAACTTAAAGTTGCACTTCAATTCATTCGATTATATGAGAGATCACAAACTATGAAAATAAGTTGCCGGCAACTCAATATTTTACTAGTTGTTTAATATTTTCATTTGGGCAGTAAAAGTTTACTTTATTTAATAAAAAATTTAAAATTAAATTAAAAAAAAACACTTTAACTAAAAAATTTCGGAAAAATTGCCAATTGAGCGATGATCAGAAATGGAATATTTCAATGACATTTAAACAATACTAATCGAAATTATTTGCCTTGAAATAGATTGATCCTATTAGTTTTACTATAAGTACAACATAATTATAAATTTTATTCAAGAAATATTTGTTATATTATTATAATTTATAATTATAAGAAACACTTCTAAAAATTGATCACTTTTTTCCACTTCGGTTTGTTATTCTAAAAAAGATTTCTGTCAAAACTTAAGCTTATACGAGTATTGTTAGGAACGTAAAAAATATTTTCTTGATTTAAAGAAATAATAATTAACTAGCTCATGTATATTTGCGTATCGCGAGATATAAATCTAATCTTAATCAAAATTACTCATTTATTTACAAAATTTTTTTTTTTAATTTCTTATCATATATTTGCTTAGATTGTCTTAAGTCAATTCTGATTAGATATCTAATTAAACAAAATTCATGCATGTCTTTTGCTTGTATTTGTTTATTTATTTATTTTTATTTGAAAACAAAAACCACAGAAAAAGAAAAATTGGGAACAAATCAGTTTTAATTTATTTTATGTTTTTTTTTTTTTTTTTTAAATGAAAGCATACGTTATGAGCAAGTCGAATAGGAGTAGCTAACTTTCAGTCACATAAAACACGACAAAACAATGAAAGGCAAATTTATTATTAGATCTGCAAAATTATTGATTTTAAACACATTTTGATTGTTTGTTTGTTGTGAATGTTATTTGCCAAATAGTAGTCGAGAGTTTCATCACGTTGCGTTATTTTTACTCACATCATTGAGATCTTGAAGACGTCTGTTGATAGTGTCTGGTGGATTTCATTAATGATTACATTTAAAAAAAAAAAAATTGGTATCTATTTCGAATAGGTACACAACAGATGTGCTTAATAAAAACAATTTACAATGAATCAGGTTTGAGATTGTGAATAATAAAATAGTTCACATTTTTAAACCTTTAAATGGAGCTTGAGTGGAAAAATCATAATCAGCTGATATTTTGACACATTGACATTAACAGGAATTACTCATCCACAGATGTTTTCCCTTAATTGGAAGACCATTTTCTGACAGCTGACCAATCAGAGACTATAGTAACTTATAAGTCATACATACCTTCAAAACTAAACATCAAAGTTCGTAAGAAAACTTCATATATGTACATATTATCTTAATTATCTTACTACTAAAATATCTTAATACGTCAAGATACATAACTGCATAACGTGTCAGTCGTTTTTTATGAAGGTCATATTACAGCGATTGATTTATTTAATAATTGTTTTCAAAAAGGACATTTTTTGCAACCTACACTATTTCTTAATTGAATTCTGTTAAACAGAGATATGACATGATATTTCCGTAGATATAAATTAAAAATGTATTTATTGGACGATAAGCTACTGAAGAGCAAAAGCAAAAAAACATAGTACGAGTATATACAATATCTAAATGAGGATATGAAACCTTTTGTTCTGTTGGCCTAACACAATGTTGTAATTACAAGTAATTCTTTTTGTTGAAAGTTAACTAAGGTGGTTCTTAAGAAAAGTTAAAAAGAAAACAATATATTTAACTAAAAAAACACTTATTTATTTTCAAACTTATTGTTCCAAGGTTTCAATCAAGTGTTTACGCTAATTTTTGTGAATTTGGAACAAAGTATTCATAAGCTGTCAAATTATGACTTCAATGGATTTATATAAATACTCTTGAGTGTTTTGGTATTACATTGTTCCAAGATTTCAATTTTGACAATTCTTTTTTGAATGAAAAAATAGTTGAACAAAGATTGACATAGGATTGTAAGAAAAAAGTCAAATAACAAACCACCCTATTGACTCGAATTGAGAAAAAATCGATTGACACGAACAAAGAAAATGCCAAAGAAAACCTATCCGCCGAAGGAAGAGAAAAACCCAACCCCATCCTGTCGCCAAGATATTATACCTAACCTAACCACCCTCTTATGTTCTTCCTCTTCCAGAAGTTGTCCATAAAATTACTTTGCACTTCCATCCACATTCTTCATCATTTTCTCTTTTACTTAGTTTCTTTTTGTTGTGTTTCCTTTCTTTCTTTTTTTTTGCAAAAATGTATCCAAAAGTTTATATAGATTTGTATTGTGTGTGTGTGTGTGTGTTTATAAGAAGGTATTTGTTTTGGCAGCCAAATATATTTCTTTTCTTTTTTTTTTATTTGCGAAAATTCTGAAAAGCAAGTAAAAGGACAAACGACCAAACATTTCTTCTCTACGCTATCCTCACAAAATCCTGAAGGTTCTATTTTTGTTTTGTTTTTTATATGTTTATGTTGACTCCTTTTTTTCGTTGTACATATGTATGTGTATATGTAGGTGTACCTAAGACAATATACAATATTGTTATGTGTGATTGTGTGTGTTTTTTGCGATGACGACAGATTGAGAATTTTTCTAAGTAATTCACGTCCACAAATGTAACATGTCTGCGAGAGATAACTCAGAGGCGACAGTGGTTGCAGAATCCTGGCGACACATTCTAACTTTTGAAATGAAGAGTTATTTTTTAATATAAAAGTGTTTTATTATTATTTTCGTTCTTTTCATTTTTTGTTTGGCTCTTTTTTCTCTTTTCTTCTGAGAGGGGGGAGGGAATGTTTTCCTTTTTTTTTCAAGGGTAGTTGGGATCATCGAAAAATGAAGTTTATTTAAGCCGCCAGGGTTTATTTTGAAGCTTTTTGGGTTTGTTGGGAGATTAAGTGAGATTTCAAGAGGAAGAAGAAATTTAAAATTTGGTGCCAAAATGTTTTACCTACATATAGTTAACTGTTTATTAGATAGTCGACTTCGTGGGTCTGTCTATGTCAAATGTTGAATAGATTTAGACTTCTCAAGATATTTTGTGTAGATAAGGAAAGGCAAGCTTTGTATATTTTGGTATATTTTGTATTATTATTATTGGGTTGAAATTACTTATAAACAAGACCGGACCTTCTTTTAAACTAAATCGTTACTTTGCCTTGACAAAAATTTCGACCACTTTCAAGTCAAATGCTTAGCTTGATTCCGATGAAAAAATTCTCACAAGAGGTGCGGAGATTTTTTGTAGACTTGAGCAATGTTGTTTAACTAATTAATAACAGAAAGTTTAACACTGGTTTTATGAAAACATGTATTCCATTCGCCAACGAGAGATTGTGCAATTTATGTAATTTTCTAGTTGTGTTTTTAAAAAGTCTGAGGTTTTTGCTAAGCCACAAAATTTTCAATTTTTTTTTTGTACATATGTATGTGAGCCATTCAGAGCAGCCAATACTTTTGAAATATGTACGTAGTGTTTATTAAAACAAAAATAAAATAAACATTTAACATTTTGATAAAAAAAAAACATTTTTGTCCAGCCTTGAACTCTAGAGTAACATTTTAAAACATTGTAGAATTTATTTAAACGTAAAAGATACCATTTTAATGATATCAAAATGATTAAAAATATCCTGATATCGAATGGAATCAAAACCATATGTATGAATGTATTCCCTAGGCATCAAATAATACCCCATAAGCATTCACAAATGTACATATTTCAATTAATTATCCCTCAAGTAATTCTATCGCACAATAACCCATGTGGATTCATTAAAATTGATAATCGTTATTTTACGAAATCTTTGTCTACAAAATAATTCATAATTTTATTTGCCATTCGTTTATGGATTTATTTATTTTATCAGAACGTGGAAACCAAATAAAAACCAGCTAACGATTTTATTCATTCGATAATATTATAATCCTCTCTATAATTACTTACTTACTCTATAAACTGCAACCAGCATTCAAGTAGGTGGAGATTTTCATTAAAAAGCCAAATGAGGGAAGCAAATTTGTGCAAGCCCAATTCATGGCTATTGAACTTATAAAATTATTAACATTTTAATAGGTAGCTAGGTATACCCATTAAATTATTTGAATTAAGTACTTTCTCTTTTTTTTTTTTTTTGATGAGATGGCGATGCATAGTCAAGGTTATTGATATTTTTTTTGAGGTTGATTTGAGCGTAAAATCAGGGAAAGGTATCTATTCCACTTTTGTTTTTTTTATAATCAAAATATCTGTATAAAAGATAAGATTAAAGAAAACGTAAATGGTGCGTGTGAATTAACTTTGGCTCTTTTATTAATAAATCTATTTAAATAATATGCGGTCAGTGTAAATTCTTCAAAGGCTAATTTAGGCAAGCCAAAGAAAAAGAATGAATAATGAGGTTTAGAAAACCAAAGCACAGTTAATATAGAGAAAATCAATATATTTTAATTTTGTCTGTGCATAATTTTAAAGATTTATAAAAGAGAAGCTTTAAATACGCTCAGTGTGCCATGAAATTGGGTGTTATCTTTTTTCGTCTGATGGATTGGACGTAATTTTAAATAAAAAATAAAGAAATGTATTGAAAAATGAAAATTCCACATTAAAAATGGTTTATAAATGAATAGTTTTTTGGTATAGAACTCTGGCAAATATATTTTTAGTGGTATTAAATTTGACAATACTAAATTCATTGACGGTATTCAAAATTTTACTTATTTTAAAGTTTCATCATTTAATCTCCCTTCTCCAATGTCACTTATAATGACAGAACCAGTGACCTCCTCTCAATTGTCATATTCTAATATATTGTTCTCTGTCCATATGTCAATTTTCATTCCTGATTAACAAACTCAATGTTTATTCATGAGAATTTTATGTCAAAAAAACGCTTCGAAGAACAAAAAACATGAAGTGTAAGGTAACAAGTAAAAGAACGCACCACATACAATTTTATGTGTTCAGCCGTTAATGTTCATCGGACATTCAAATTAAGGTTGCATTCAGTAACAAACATTCAGCTCGTGATTTAAATGAACAAATTCATTCAAAAAACCGATAACCGAATTCTATAACCATGAATTCTTTTTATGTTTATTATTTACTAATTTTATTACAATTTGCACACGTATTATAATTATTGATTTTTAATCGTAAAATTAAGAATAACACTTTTTTCTTCTCCTTGACATTTGTGTTTGTTTTGGCTTTCACTTTCTTATAACCGTTTTATTTTCGTGAGACTCAAATTTCACTTTGCATTACATCATCATCATCATTATCATTGGATCGGTTCAGTTGGTGGGAGCTGGGAGCCTTCATTGTGTTATATGTATACAAAGTAAAGTTGAGATATGCAACCATTTAATTAGTGAACTAAAACCTTGTTTCGGCCATTTAACTTACGAAACGAAGAGTGCATGACTTGTTTAAATTTATTTCAGCATTTTTATGGATTATAATGTTTTCCTTCAATTTGAACTGCTATAATGCTGGCTGATGGTTAGAAAATGTGTGTTATTTATGTTTTTATTTGAGTTAGCTTTTATTGTGATGGAAAATGAAGAAAAAGAAAAGGGGGTCTTTTTCAAACATACCAATTTCAAGTTATTTGTTTGTTTTTGTTTGAAAAACATTAAAGAATAAAAGAATTAGGTCGCTTCAATCATCTTAATGAGGATAAGCTCTACATGGAGCTGAAATGATGGCTAAGAAGCACATTCTATGTGTATAAAGATCATAAAGAAAAGTATATTTATCAATACAAAGTTTAAATTTGGTTATATTCAAAACGACCCGCATTATTATAAATTATTGAAAATGTCTTTTTTAAACGATATCGTGCGGTTTATTTAGATAAACAGTTTTAAGCCAGAATGTTTTGTAAATCTCATTTAGAAATCACAAAAATGTTTATGAGATTATGAATATTTTATATATTGAAGTTTAGGAATTTTGGCCCACATGGAAATCATCCAGTTTCTCAATTAAGTTCTTATAGTGGGTCTCAGACTCGGGCTCATATTCACATTAATTTATTTATGTGCACACTTAACATATTCTCGTATTTGTGTTTTGGACTTGTCATATAAATGATAAGCAATTGACAAGTTTGGCCATTGTGTTTTTGGCTTTTGTGAATATTAAAAGGACTTCAACCACTAGCGCCGCTCAAATGATTTGAACAAATTTGTTTTTATTTTTTGTTTCAAAAAGCTCAATCTCGTCTAAAAAAAATATCACTTCATTTAGTTTGATTCCAGCAATTTCAAATGCAATTTTTAATTTGTTAACCACATGGTTGAAAATGACAGGTCTTGGTTGTTTGCTCTTCTCTTTTGACAGATGTCAACAGACAGAATCAATGTTTTCACTAAAATACAATATCAAAATGTCTTATATGCTAAAAAAAACATAAAGAAGAAGGAAAAGTAGAATTAAACAAAATATAAGTTTTAAATAAAATTATAACAATTTTGAAATGACATAACATCGTTTGGTGTATCCTATAAATACATATTTCGAAAGTATTTGCATTTAAAGCCCACCAAATTTTATTCTGTGTATCTGATGAGATGCGATTTCATTCCTGAATACTTTTGAGGTTTTAGGATGATGGTTGGATCGTTGGATGATTGGAGCGATAGCGCTATTTCCACCAAACCAACACAGGAAATGAACATGCAATATCAGCCATGGTATCATGATGGAAAGATTTGAAAGAGAGTTGCCTTTTTTTGTGTCGTTTCTTTCATGCCGTATGTGTGTATCGTCACTATACATATACAATACATATGTATGCATTCGATATATGAATGAATGTATGTAGCAATATGAAGGCTCCTGCAGTCTGCAGCGGAAAGTCAATGTTATTGAATTTCAGCGAATATCGGAAGCGATGAATCGGATATTGGCAGAGTGGATTAAAAAAAAAAAAGAAAACAACAACAACATCAACAAAATAACAACCCCAACTTGGACGGACATGCAGAGGAAAAATTGCATAAGTGCATTTGGATTTAGATACCTTCAGCGTCAGAGTCAGTCAGAGTTGAGCCTCAGTCTTCATGGCCGTCGTTGTCGTTCTTATGGTAGATGGTACCATGCGGAGCGCTAGTGAGAAAAAAACTACTTCATAATATGGTAACCATTAAAAGTTGATGTGGAAGGAAATGAAGTTGCACTACCAACAAACATACTCGAAGCTCTCCAGTTACAAAAAATCATCCGTTCTGTGTATTATTTGCACAATGATGAGCACATGTACACGAGTATACGAAAGTGTCGATGGCTATTGCACAGGAAATTAGGAAGTATTGCAGTTTGACGGCACCTCATGTAGTGTACATGTATAAATGTCTTAGAAATGCATACGAGTATATATGGTAAATTTTGTTGAAAATTTAAGTTATTATTGCCAACTGTTTCGGTTTGGAAATGTTTCTGTTCGTATTTCCAATTTGTTCTGATTTTCTTCTTTTTTTCTTTCGAGAAATCAGACCGATTTCAATAATAACTAATAACCAATGCAACAGTCATTTTTTCTTCATTAAAAAATGAAAAATTTGATCTTAACAGTTGAAGGTTAAGAAAAAAATCCGTAACACTCATTTTTGTAAATTTCACAAACTGAAAAATTACATTACCTACTTAAAAGGCTTAACACCGGCTTAACTATAAGACTGTAAGGAATGAAAGAAGTTTGTATAATTAAGTTCTTTAAAATAAAATTTTATTTAGTCATAATTTGTTAAAAATAGAAAATAAGTTGGCAACATTTAACTGCGAAACCTTTTGTTGTTGTTGTGTTATATGAAGAGAGAAATTAGTTAAGTATATTACATTGCCAACAACTCATTATGCGAACAATATATACAAACATACAAACAAGGTGTAGATGTACATCAACAACTGAAGTAATTAAATGAACCTATAATGGAAATACAGTGGGACAGAGGAATTGTAATATCAGATGAAATTACAAAATGAAAAAAAGTTCTGTAAGAGCTGAAGAAGTTACAAACAAGTACAAGAAGTTAAAAATTGTTTTTAGCAAGCTAAATACTAAAAAGTAAAATCAAAACACTTTTGAAATTAGTTTTCCCTTTTCCATTTTTAATTTAAAAAGTGACTACTTACTTACTTACATCTTGTGCCGTTAGGGGGAGAAATTTAGAGCATTTACAAAAAAAATTTTAATATTTTCAAATTTTTCCAAGACGATTGTAAAGTCACCCCACTTTACAACACTGCCGGTACAAGGTATAACTATACTAAACTAGAGATCGTGTTACTTTGTAATGAGGAATCCAGAGTGTAACTATTGTTTTGTGCGGTTAACATTGGTGAGAAATAAGTGCGGTTTTGGAGAACTCCATGCAATGTTATTATATGATGTCTTAAGTTATACGTAGGAAATGATTTTATGCAACCTTTTTCTACTGTACATACGTTCGTGAGTATACTTCCTACTTAAATATTCACTCTCACCCTTCTTTTTTTCAATTACAACAAAATCTTTATATACAAACAAAACCGCATAGATATTAAATATGTCAGATAAAATATCGCTTGCGGTAAGAAAACATAAAACAAAAAATAGAATTCCATCAGTTTGAATAAAACAAAACAAAAAAGGAAATAGTTTTAAGTTTGGAAAAAGTTTGATAGTTACATAAAAGTTTTTTCAAAATACATACATATGTATGTACAAATGCATTCGTACCTCCTAAAAAGAATTGTAGCATATTTAAAGAAAAAACATACATACAACTTAAAAGTTTGTGGGATTCTAATTTGTGGGTTTTATTGACTTTTTGAAAAGTTTTTGATAATGGAAAAACAAAATAAACAAATTTTCTTTTTATACTTATATCTACCTACCTAAATTACATACATATTTATAAACAAAAATTGCCGTTGTGATGCATTACACTGCTGGTTATATAAGCTCGTAGGTTATTTAACTTTTAAATCCAAAATAAATGCAATCCTTATATACATATTTTATTATTTTTTTTTTGTTTACAATGGAAAACATGAAAAGTTTTCCGAAAGTTGGGTTTTTCAAATTGTGTGTGCAATATAATATGTAAGTTGTTTTAAGTGAAGACATTCCAAAGAAAATGTTTTTAGGGAATCTTTCAGCTTAAGAATTTATGCTCAGTTTCAAAAATATTGAATGTGATTGTAAATTTTGAAATTACTCATTATGTAAGAAACAAATGTCATTTTATGATTTAAGAGTGATTTTTTTTTACTTTTTAAAAGGACTTAAAATTTTTCATCATTCAAACTTTGAGATATGTATTTGTATTTACATAAATATTCTTTAGGATATTTTTTGGGGGAAAAAAATGTGAAAATAACCCACAAACAATTTCAAAGGTCAAAAATTGTCTTAAAGGCTGAAATACTCGTAGCTTTACTTATGAATGTGTTAATTGAATGATTTTTTATATGTGCTTCCTACATTTCACATTCCAAAACTCTATCTCCACTAAAATATTTGTACTGATTACTGACTTATATTTGTTAACTAATCCGTTGTTATTTTCCATGTAAATTTTTGCGATGTACTGTATTCACTTATGTATGTACCAAAGAAAACAGTTAATTCTCTATATATTAAATACTTTTTATCCAGAACACCATAAACTTTATTCGATAAAGTCGTGCATGTTGTTCATTATTTTATCAACATCTCATCACTTTAAAAGATTGTAAGACATTAAGTGCAAAGTCTACACACATTAAACTAGTACATACGACCTATACAGATATAGTAATATGTACTGTACATACATATGTCTATAGTTATGTATACGTATCTCAAAGATAATATAAATCGAGATTGTTTAAACAAACTGTAATATTATAATGAAGAGATACGTAAACTAATAAAGAAAACAATTTACTGACAGCAAAATAATTAATCTCTCTAATTTTACTATCTCGCTTGACTACGGCCAGACGTATGAGTACGATTACGAGTACCTATCTTCTAACTCGCATACACAACTTTACATTTCTTCTTTTCAAGAATCCACCCACGTGAATTTTCTTGTACAAGTTTACACTATAAATACATACATACATATATGTATGTACATTTGCACATATGTATGTATGTACATATATTCATATACGTTTACTTGTACGGCCACAATCTCAAAAAAAAAAAAGAAGACACTTAGAAACTTTTCATGTACATATATCTCTCATGGTCGCTTTTTAAAATGTGTGGTTTGGTTCGGACTCCCACAGCTACCAAATATGTACATACATATATGAGAAAACCACACACATAATACAACTGGGAGGCTGAGTCTGAGGCATGGACCGTTTGGGAAACCACCTTATACGCCCCATTAAATGTTTGAAAATCTTCAATTAACCGTCTGTCCGTTTTGGCCCCCCATGACGTCCGTCACTATGTCGTCTGTCTTACTTTGACAGCATCACATAGTACACCGTACAGCACATCACTCCACTACGACAATGAGTCACATAGCGTGCCACACCGTATACCTACCAACATTTCACTCCACATCCACCCACCCGGATTGTTGAATTTACTAGGTCAGCATCAGCTACACAAAGCACACAAACATTATTTCTAGTTCAATCACCGCACCGTGATGCTTTGTCGTCGTTGTCGTCGTCGTCGTCGTTGTTGTCGTCATCATCACAGTCGTACAGTCACTGCGTATAGTACCTATTCTATCTACGCCACGTACACACGACACCGTATTCTTTAATTTACATAAAATAATTAATTTGTACAATAATTCTATATATGTATGTAAGAGTATAACTGTGCCTATGTACACAGCACAGACGGATCACATACATACATATCTAATATTGTCGACCGTTTTGTGGCAAAGGCAATGTCCCACAGTTTCTAATTCAACTGATGACAATTGCGGGGGGCCTTTTTGGTTCCAAAAGGAAATCCTCCTTCAATTTACGGAACAGAGCTCTAATTGCACTACCATTTGTGGTTGGCCAGGCCATATACGAGTATAGGATGAGGAGCAGCAGCAGATCTGTAGTTGTTGAGATAACCACCAGATAACTTCACTAAGCTAAGCTAATGAACTTCAATTAATTATTTTAGGCGGCCTCATCTACGAGTATGTTGTTGGTTGGTTGTGTGGTGTGGGGTAGTTTTTTGTTGTTTTTGTATTGTATAAAGCAAAAGGTAACCATTTTTGCCTTATTCCGTTATAATTTCCAATTTTAATTAAATTATTTATGGTATGTATGGTATTTGAAACAAAAAGTTGATTTGACGTATTTGCGGCACTAATGTATGTCTTTTCTATGGACTATTGATTCAATGAAATTTGATTTTTTGATTTGCCTACCTACTTCTATTTCTTTTGAAAGGATCAAGTGCAAGCGAGATAGAAATGTCGTTAAAAAAAATCAAATATGACACTGCGATTTAAATAGAAAGTATTTGACGTAATCTTTGTAAAAAGTCAAATCAAGGTAATTTCTTTTCTAATCAATTTAACAAACGCCAATTTTAAACTTGTAATTTTAACCTCAAAAAGACCTTTGCCAATTTAAATACTCATTTAACTTACAAACCGCATTAGAAAATCCAAGAAAAATGACAATTACAATTAATCATGTCATACTTATTCATTTATCAAATGCTTTTCAGTTTAAAATGTTACGTTACTAATTTCTCCATAGCTTTACCACAAAGTACCTATAACTTAAACGTCATCTTTAAGGAAATTCCTGTCATTCGAATAAAACCATCACCTGTCCACCTTCGCTCAGAAAAAATTCCTACAACTTGACAGGAAACGTCAAAGATGCACGTCATTTATACTCAACATATTATAGTTACACTACCCAGAACAGACAGACTCGTTTGCCATGATGACAAAACGCAACGCAACGTCTACTTCTACTCTATAATACAGAACTACTAGAGCGTGAAGTTAAGATATAAAAATGACAGCTATAATACCGCATTTAATAAGGTGACACACAATTGAAAGCTGTGATTGAAAAGAGGTTTCACTTCTTTATACAAAGCACGAAGTGTGTAACTGTAAAAAATGTTTGCCATGAATGGCAGCCAGATTAAAGACGTCAGATTTTATACATACTCATACGAGCATGTACAAAAGAGATCTTACTCGATTCGAGAGTCAGCACGGCACGGCAATAGGCACCAAAGAAAATGAGAATGTAGCATAGGTATTTATAAAAATGTTCAACCAGTTTTGAAGCATTTAGCATTGTCATGCTTAACACGGATGAGCTTGAGACATTGTTAATTTCACTTTGCTCCAATGACCTTATAATATGACATTTCAATTGTCAGTGAAGATTTGTATGTACTAGCTACTTAAATGCCAAAGAAAACGTACTCAGCTATCTGACAATTTAAACTGAGAGGGAGAGTGTGACAGATTGAAGTCAGCAAAGCATAATGAGAGTATTCGTGTCAAATCGTACATTTTATTGGACATCCAAAACTTCGAAACAACATACCTAATAAAATGTAGCCTCATTGCCAGAAGGCTATTATATACGTAAGACTTCTTAAACTTTGCCGTCGAGAAGAGATTCTGATTACCAAAACAGTTATTTCTTTCCTATCGAAATAACGTTTGTTCGTACACAGACGCACAGCACACATGTGGTGCGGAGGGTTCAAATCGTGGATTCTGTCTGTTTCCTATTTGTGTTTTCCATGTAAAACATAAGACTCCATGATGTAGTATGCTCTTGCGTTGTGCATGTTGAACGCAAACGCACAATAATTCCCATGGTCGGTCATGGTTATTAAGTAGTTTTGCTTTTTCTCGTTTTCACAGCGAGCCATGTTCATCTTCTCTCTTGTGTTTCTTTGTAGTTCGAGTGAGGTTTACTCGGATATGGATACATGAATATGAAGAAAAAAAATTACCGTTAAAGTGTTTTTTCCTGAGCATAGTTCATTGATGACTTCAAGCACACATTGAATTTCTTATGCCTGTGCTTGATGAATAGCTTTTTAAACGGTACCTACGTACATAAACTGAAGAAAAAAAACACTCTTCCGTTCTGAATGATCATCCGGATAGGTTCCATTATGCAAGTACACATAGCGGTAATAAACGTAGAGTGTCAGTTGTTTTTTTTATTCTTTCAACTGAGTATATTTTAATTACCTGCAATGAGAAGAAAAAGAAAAAACAAATTAGATATGAAAGAATTTATTATACTGATATAGTAAAATAAAATCTGAATTAATTTCATAAAACAAAACACTACCGAGTTGGTAGCAACTAAAAGACACGAGTACCTATGTGGCGCTTAACCTATTGGTTGTTATTAGGTCAGTAGGTAATTTGTGTTGTTAATTAATTACTTGCTCATGTTTAAACATGAGATAAATATGTAACAATAAAATTGTCTGTTTGTTAAGATATTTTTACGAGTTGGATAGTTGAAGATCAATGTTAATGGATTGCTTACCAATGTCCATCACAATTTTATAATGAAACATTAACACATTTAAATTCAAAAACAATGTAGGTTATCAAGTTTAAAATTTCCATTATATCGTTATAACTTCGAAGCAATTTTTTAACCACTATCGACTCAGAGAAGAAAAAAACTTACTTTTCAGTAAAATTTACTCGAACGCATTCATTACATTTGTTCGCTAAGCACTGAAGTCGTCCATGATTCTCCCTAAACTCACTCTAAACTAACTCCAGCAAACGGTAAATTAGTTTTTATGAATGAACTGAGGAACCTTACATTGTTAATACATACATAGTTCTGATTACACAAATTTCCACAAAGAATGATTATTATTTTTGTGTTTTAAATCCCACTCAACGTGCATAAAAGTTTGGAATTCGAATTTCAGGAGGGACCGGAGGGATCCTTAAAATAAGTAAGGTACACCCGTTTTAGAAAGCTCATGCGTCAGCTTCTATACATTATATTATACCCTGCTGAAATCAAACTTTATTTATATAATGCGGTTTTTTTTTTTTAAATTCACCACTGACATATTTAATACTCCATATTGATGTTGTTTAAATGGTTCACATATAAATATCTACATTCATACAAACCCATATAATTTTTCTTTCCTATTTCTGTAATAGAATTTTAAATTATTCAAATGGCATTGCAAATTCCCTTAAAAGTTATCCCCAATGTAAAAATAGATACCTATATGAAAATATCTGAGAGCTTAACTTAACCACAAAATTGTCAGCGCCAGACTGAACTCATCGTAAAATTGGCGGGCGTTCGCGTTTTAGCTCAGAGGGAATATGATTACATCATAACCACCAACGCCAACACTTTTTTTCTGATGATTATATTGCAAAACTGGAGGATATATTTTATACTCGTATATACGTACATACTTACATACGTAGATATATTTATATTTGTTTGCCTTCAATTTTTAAAACCACAAACATATTATAGTTTTTGTTTCCACTTCGTATTTTTACGAATAAGTGGTTATATTTATGTGTTTTTGTTTATTATTCGAAGGAAATACAGAACTACAGTAAGCTATATCAAAGCGCACCAAGCGTCAAACATCTGGTCGCTCCTTCACACTGTCTATCCGAGCGTTACAAAAAATAATATATATATATGTATGTATATATAGAAACGCACTTTCTAAATATTTGCCATAAATTGAGTGCGTCTGAGTTTTTGAATCCATAGAATTGAAGACGACCAAAGATGTCGAGGACGACTTGCTTTTTTGTTTTTTGTGTGCTCCGTCTTTCTTTTCCATTTTGATATTTTAATTGATTTTCATCCGCCTCCAAAGGGAGGTCATTCGTGTAGGTGAATCTAACGAATGCGTTTTATTTATCGATTCGAATGAATGAACACATAGGTTGGGGGGAGGGTAGCGCTGAACACATCAACCAAACTAAATAAAGTCATCATTTTTAATTGGATCAATATAGGTATATGATATTCAATGTGCACTTGAATTTGGATTATTTAGGTCTTTATAGAAGGACTAACAAGAGTTTCTTGAGTTATCATGGTCAATCACATTGGGAAACCAAGTGTGTGACACAGCACAGTGTGTACTCACCTAGCTAAGTATCAAAAGGTTTATGTATGAATTCATATAAGCAATAAATGAGCTCTTCTACTCGTATATGTGCCTATCTACATAATTTATGTTTTGCTTTGGTTTCACAAAATAATTTAATTGAATAACTTAGTTAAGACATCATAAATCACAAAATTCTGAATATACATATTAAATTAAAAAAAAAAAAAACTGAATTTGGAAAAGGCTTAATGATATAGAATGATTTGGAACGCAGTTTATCTTTTAAACTCTCGATTAAACACTTAATTAAAACGAGAATTAATAAGAACTCCCCTTTTAGACCTAAAAGAACTTTTTTGTTGAATTTTTATTCTCATCTCGCAACAAAATCCATAAACCTTCTTAAATTCATTTTCCTACACCGATTGGGCTTAAAATACATATACACATTGTTTTTCAAACATAAATTTAACAAACATATCTAGAAAAATCGGTGAAAATCCATTGGTACCTATATTCTTTTATTTAGCGAAATAAAGTAGACTCTTATCTTAATTGAATCATTTATTTTCTTATTTTCAAAAGGGCTCACGTTCATTTAAATTCATACACAAACATATACCCCTATATTATGTTTAAGCAAGAGAAATAAAATATAAAATAAATAGTCTCTTATATTTACAATAACTAAATAATAATGTATTTACGATTCAAAATTGCTTCGGAAGATCGTAAAATCCAAATGCCTAATATAAACATCTTGCTGATTCTCATCTTTTCTAGAATTTTCCACTTGACTAATTAACAATTTTCTTTTTTTTTACCTCTTAACTGGATTGATTTGCAAAAATACAGTAGCAGTTACAAAAACCTATTTCCCTAAATTTTTCACATTTCTATCCAATTGATTTAATGATATTTATTTGTAGTTTTGTATTGCCGGAATGTAGGTTAATGTTAATTTTATAGTTTTGTTATGTCTTCAACTATGACGAACGAAAATTCTCCAACCATATTCAGCACAAATTTCCATCAGGGAGAAATCATAATAAGTTATCCTTATCATATTATAAGCAAAGTAGAAAATGTATAAAATGTATGTGAATTTCATTAGGTTCAGAAAACATTTTTTAAAACACTTCAAAACAACACAAAATTAAATCTACTCCTGAATAAACAGTAATTTATTTCATTATATTGTTTATGGAAATTTGATAAAATTCACACAACCAGAAAGTTCAATAATTCATATGAATAGATCACAAAACACATTTTTATTATCTTCAAGATGATGTTCAAGCAAAAATAAAGTGTCATGTCGGAGTCAAAAAAGCGGGAGCGCAAAAAAATGTTGAAGTATGCAGCCTTGTTTGCATCAACTTTGTATTTTTAACTCTTCTAAAAAGATTCCTCTGAGTAGGAAACAAATTATATTTAAGTGAAAACAATTCTTCAAAATCGAATCTGTTACGTATATACATATATGTATTTATATATGGTAATAATAGTACCCGATAAGATAATCAGAAAGGAACACATCCCATTTATATATTATCAAAATTTCCATTATGTACCAAACCTCTATCTCCAAGTTAAAAATAGAAAATGAAAATTTATACTCGTATGTACTCGTACCTGCTACGGACGTTCTTGCAATAACCCATGGGATTCACTTCTAGTTAGACTTTTCATTTATTTTATTTTCGCCCCAACAATTTTAGACTTTCAACACACAAAACTGAGGTTAAACTGTTATTAACTATCTAATTCAGTGGTTTCTCTTCAGGCATTTTGACAAGTATTATGCAACCATGAAGAATATACAATAAAGAAGCAGTCATCATCAAGCAATGTACATACTATAAATACCTACAGCACCTACCTACA
The DNA here is from genome assembly GCA_905146935.1 of Scaeva pyrastri. Taxonomy (NCBI): domain Eukaryota; kingdom Metazoa; phylum Arthropoda; class Insecta; order Diptera; family Syrphidae; genus Scaeva; species Scaeva pyrastri. Next base: position 4,158,176 of record LR989929.1, on the reverse strand, counting down.
TAAACCAAAAAAAAAAAGAAAAAAAAAAACCTTTTACATCCAAAGAGTTCAAGTTGCTGTGTTCAAGAGTTGAGTTTCATTTGCATCAGGAACAGGAGCAGACCCAGAGCAGGCATACTAAAATGCAAAAATAGAAAATAGAGATTCTCAGCTGACCTCAAGGATAATAGAAAAATTCTTTGACATTGAAAACATGATATTTGCTAGAATATTTTTCGTTTTATCTTTCTAATTGGAAAAATGTACAGATTTTAAAAGATAATGACAGAACAAAGAAAAACCAGATTTAAGTAAAACCACCTTGAGATAATAATGTACAAATGTGTACTCGTATGTACGCATAAGTAGGTTCATGCATGCGAGTATGCTGATATCGGTTTCGAGGAATAGAAGCTATGCTATCCTTGAAATATATTCAGATTCACAATATGTTGGCATATAATGTATGTAGGCACACAACATTAATGTAGGTAGATATATGTATGTGTACGTATAAATTCTTTGTTTTAGAAAACGAAATTTATATTGCTGTCTGTCCTAGTTGCAACTACCATGATCACCGCTGCCACCGTCACCGTCACCGTCACCATAACCATCAACACATCTAACAACAAAAACATCAACTAAAGAACTTTCTCATCGTTTGTGCTGCTGCTGCGTTCCTTTATTCCATATCCATTTGTTTGGAAGCTGTGTGACTATGACGACGACTGTGACCACCGGGAATATCTAAACAGATATTTAATTTCGTGGAAAAATGCAGAAGCACTCTCTTCCATCTCTCGATTCTCGACGTTTCTTTTTGTGTTCCCACTTTACCAGAGTAGTACAACTCGCTTCAGCCCCAGCCCCAGCATCAGCCTCAGTTTCACCCATTTTGTAGAACAAATGAAATTTGAATAATTTCTTTAAGCGGTGGGGAGCGCGGATGGCAGCGGAGCACTAGCAGCGGCGGCATAATAATGAATTGGCTTGCATATAGACCATGTACTACACAATAAACTACATAGACAAATGTGGCATTGCCATTGCTGTCAGTCACGTTCATTGATAACGAGCAAATGAAGCAGCAATAAATTTCGTTGCAGGCAAATTGAATTTTAAAACACACTAAATGTAATTATTGTATCTTAAACAACAAGGACCTGGACCAGGACCTGAACCTGGACCCAGACAGTGCACAGGACAGGGACTACAGTTAAAGGACCGTTATGAGCACCCTAAACTAATTCATTCATACAACCATTGTTAACAATAAGTGTGAACACTATAAATATACCAAAACGACGGTTGGGGCAAATCAAGTTTATTGTAAAATAAGGTTTTTGACTTTTCGTCTTTCTAGATGGTTAACATGTTGTTTCAAAATTAAATTATCGCGTTAATAATTAACAATTGACCTTACAAGTCCCAACTTCTGTCACTTTTTGTCTAATTTGTATGGCTAAGGGTTGATAATGATGATTGGTGAATGTGATGTCAGAGCTTGTGTGTGGCTATATACTCGTATGCATGCTCGTGCTACAATGGGGAATGTTAATTGTTCGCCTTTATGCAAACATTTATGATTGCATGAGTTGAGTAGAATTGAAGTGTGTTTGCTTATTTGTCAAACACGATTTTCAACGTTTAATGACATCATAAAATTAGTCAATTGAGTTATGCATTTACGGTGTTGGTTTATTCATCATCAAATAGTGTTGTTCAAATTATGCGTGGAAACGTAGGTACATTATATCATTTAAATAAAACCTTAAAAACAAGAGTTTAAATCAATTAGGGAAGACCGTACTGACGCCTAAATACTTCTTTTTTGAAGCACTGAAAGAATAATATAATATTAATCCAACAATTCTAGTCTTTCATTTAATTTGGATCATATCTTATAGACTATGCTCAATCAACAATCAAAATATGTCAACTGAAAACCCATTAAGAACCTTTGTTATAAAAACTAAAAAGGTCAAGAATGCAAAAAGAAAAATACGACAAATCTACAAAAAAGAACTTAGCTAGCTAGACTCCTACCCTCTCTTCATTCCTCCTTTTTCCATCTTTCATCACTTTCCGCAATTCATCCGAAGGGCAAATTTAATTGTCCTGACCAACACTATCATCATCAACAGACAAGTCTCTGCTTGCTACAACATAGAAATTCCAATTCATCATCATCATCATCATCATCATTTTGTGCTCTTCTCTTGCTGCATTAGGTTATCATTAGAATTGAAATCAAACAAAGCAGAAGAAAACGTAAAGTGACTTCTTTCCAAGCGCCGCCGCCACCGCCAGACCATCGGCTGTATTCATTGGTCCTCTTCTTCGTTTCGTTCCTGTAGTTGTTTGAGTTGCTTTTACTACGTCGTCGTTGCTATCTAGCTTAATCGTACAACGACGACGACGAACGGCAACGAACAACCGACCAGGTAAAATAAGAAGGTATTTGCCATGCCAACCTGATGGTGATCTCAGGCTCCAATCATGCAGGCGGAAATCTTATCTTTGAATGTTTATAATTAAAAAGGGATGTGACCGGGAGAGGGTGCGCTATACACCACGCTGCACAAAGTGGAACCAGTATCAGCACCAGAACATGAAGCGACGGAAGGCAGCATCAACAAACAAGAAAAATATCAAAAGGAATCATTTGAAACAGAAAAGGAATAAAAATAAGTGTATTGGTCAAGCAAAAAGCTGCAGTAGATAAAAAAGATTCCACACGTCAATCGTCTATGGCGAAGCCCTAAAGGTGGAGACAGAAAACAAAACAAACCAATAAAACTGAGCAGAACAAAAAAAAAAAAATATCCGCCGGGGTTAATTCGACAGGATAGGTGGCGTGGCAGTTCATTCTTGCTTAGAGAACGAACTGAATCGGAAATCATAAAAAAAATATAATATGCAAACAGAAAAGGGATTATGATTTAAATTTTTTCCAGAATATTCGTGAAGTTGAAAAAGTTACCAAGAAAAGAAACAACATTTTAAAAATAAATGGACGCACCTTTATTAGCAAAAAAATGATAAGAATTCTCATGGCTTGAGTCACGAAAGACCTGCTCTCGAAATTCTCTCGATTAAGTTTCGTTTTAAATAAATGGAAAAACCAAGAAGAAGCGAATCAAATTATATTGGTTATCTCATCTCTTTTATGTATTTCTTCAACTATCTAAAATAAAGCCAACGTTTGGAGTCAAGTTACAGCGAACTCGTATGATTATTCGAGTTTCTTAATTGACGCCTGATTTCTTCCGTAGTTTAAGAGAATATTTTACAGGCTATTTTATTTTGTTTTTTTTTTTTTGTATACATACATATGTATGTATGTGAACTTATATTTTATTTTTTCAAAGGATTAACAAATCCACTTCACCCTAGCACATGCTGCATGTGCAGGGACGCGACTACACGGCGGCGGCACGACGACATTTCTTTAATTAAATTTGATCTTTAATTGTAAAGTTCTCAAGTACAACTGCAATTTCCCTATTTGAATTACACGAACCATTAACGTTGCACACAAAACTATAACAAAAAGAAAGAACATAGTCTACAACAGAACACGGTAGCCGCCAGGAGGCAATGACAAGCTTCCTGTTACCCAAACTGCATCTGCAAACTGCATCCTCTAAAAAGAAAATCTTTGACACTTAAACACAATCTGCTTGGATTCCGACCTCTTTCTTGTGTTTAGCCGACTAGGTAGGTACTACGTAGTTATGTTAAAAAAAAAAAAAAAAACGCAAGTGGCAGCTACGGGGCGGCGGCGGCAATGCCGGGCGGTTGCAACGAGGACAACAAAGTCAAATTTCTTGTTCCTCGCAATATTTTTTTATGCCAAGAAATGCAAGAAACACACAAGTAGTATCCAGGTCAAGTTGGCATATTTGTTTCTGCAAATGTAAAACAGACACTACGTAGGTACCTACTTACAGAAGAGGAATGAAAAAAATAATCAAGCTCTTTAAATCTTCCAAAATAGAGGTGCAAATAAAGAAACTATAGAAAGAATAATTTTGTTCAAAAAAATTAAGTACCTAATTTAATAAGAGTCAAGGTGAAATTTTAATCTCGAAAAACGTTATCTTAGCTAAAAAAAAAAATGCGAACGCCTTTAATTTTGCTTTATGTTAAGAGCATCATATTAGCTTTATATTTTTTGTACATATGTATGTACATACATACAAATATAGGCAGGGGGGTAGAAACTAATTCATGGTATTATTATGATTCCAAATAATTGAAGGTCTTAAGCGACATTTCCAGAAATTAGAATAATATGCTTTCATAGTTTGTAACCTTTAAGTAGTTTTTTAGCAAAATGGTTGCATACATGTACAGTACATATATACTTGTATATTGAAATTGATGTGATTGAGGACTGATGAGACAGAAATTTAAGTTCTAAAAACCAACGAGCTCCATCATTGGAAATACTAACATATTTCTTGTTTCATCTGAGCGTAAGAATTTTATCGGTGATATTGATAAATTTCAATATAAGTTTTTGACATAACTCACATACCCCTTTAGAAGTTGGGAATATTTTTAAACTGAACTAAAATTTAAGAATACTCATGTACATACATACGTTTTTAGATATTTGGAAAAATTAACAATTAAATATTTTGTTGATTAAATGCAAAATAGCAATTTTTTTACTTGCTCCTAGTGACGAGACTATGTACATTTATGTATTTATGTACATAAGAAGGTACCTACCTTATCAGCTGGAATAGTCCGAGACATCTTCGGTGTGACTGTTGTCTTCTTAATGCTGTTTGGGGTCGAATGGGTGGTTGAGGAGGAAGTGGTTGTTGTTGTTACGCCTCCACAACCCCCAGTTGATATAATAGATGTTGCAGCAATAACAGTTGTCGGATGCAAGGGTGGCGGGGTTGTTGGTGAAGGTGTTTCAACAGACGTCGAAGACATGTTTTATGATTATTTGTTAGAAATTCTTTCGTTGCGTATTTTTAACTCAGTAAATAAAAAAAAACTTTTGAAGGTATTTCCAAGTTAGTTTGTGTCGTCAGTTAGATAGGGTAGGTGTATTGATGAAAGCAGCTAAGTAAGCAAAAGTAGTAAATATTTTTCCTTTGTTGCTTTTTTCTTTAATCCTTTATAATTCTTCTTCTGCTATGTTTCCAGCTCCTGCTATTTTTGCTACATATATTATTCTAGCAGCCACTTCTGCTTGGGGGCGAACAAGCAAAAGAAAGATAAAAACCACCAAGTAGAGGATTTTCGCCCCCTTTTTGCTTCAACTACCACTATAAATATTGATTTGCAAAAAAGAAATCTTTTGCAAATTCAATTCGATTCACAACAAAAACAAAACATTAAATTGGTGGATTAAATTGGATTGGATCACTGCTGTTCCAGGGCCACGGAATCACAATCGAAAGAAACAGAAATCAAAAAATAAACATATAGTAAATTTTTCAATCAATTTTTATTATTATTGCACATTTATCTGGAAGCCTAATTACTTTTGTATTGTGTAACCCCTAAACACTGGATCTGAAAATCAATTAAAGGGAAATAAGACAAATAAAAAAAACACTGAAAGGCACGGCACGTCACGGCGCCCGCTGATGCACGTTTTCTTTTTTTTTAACGATTTTTCATTGATTTTCATGTAAACATTACCAATAAAAGAATTCACGACGGAACAAGAACGAAAACACACACAGATACACACACCTGGAGGAGCAGAAAGGAATTACACGAAAAAAGGTGTAGGTGCTCCGCGCACACCAATACAGAATACACCAGGCGACTACAAGACAAAAGACAACAACAAAACTCTCATCAAATATCGAGGAGCACAGAAAAATCACAGCAGTACCAGAAAAAAATGACAACGAACAACGAAACGAAGACCAAATATGCGAACGCCGACGGAGGTGCGGATATCGGTATGAAAATTCTTCTTTTCGTTAATTTTTCAATTGCATGTCGATAACGATTTTTTTAGGTGTTGTTGTTTTTCCTGTCTTTTTTGTTTCCTAATAACTTCTTGCACTTTTGGATAATCCTTTTTTCAGTAAGTTTTTCTCACTCCCACTTTTGGTGGTGGTGGTTGGTAAAAGACAGGTTGTTTGTGTATCTTGTTTGTTTGTTGAATTTGGATTTGTTTCTGTTTCTGATTCTGTTTCTTCTTCTTCTTCTCGTTCTCCGTCCGTGACCAGAAAAGAAGAAGCAAGAGGACTACGATGAATATGAATTTGTTGAAAAATCTAAGACTTGGACGAACGAAAGGAAAAAATGTCTATTTATTTTGGGAGAAGAGAAATTTTCAAGGCAGCATGAAAGAAACAACACTATTCGACGGAACTCGCGAGCCCGCTGCGATAGACCGAGATGTACCGATGGATGGCGTTTGGTGTGTGATGGTGGATTTTCCTTGGGATTTTTTCCCACTTGGCGACGATTGATTTTTTTTTTCGATTTCGTTAAATTTTCTTTTACATCGAATTCAACATATTTTCGTTTGAAAATTAATTATCCTCGTCATTTCGAACTGGACTCCTTTTTTAAATCACGCTGTTGTTTTGTGTTTTGTTTTATTTATTTACCGAATTGAACAGTGTCGTCGTTGTGCAGAGTCGGATCGTCCGTCACTCGCCACTCTACGCCACACAAATGTCAACTTTTTTCTCTAAACCAACTGACTTGACTGGTTTTGGTTTGGTTTGGTTTTTTGTAAGGTGGTGAGTGCAGTGCACATAGAGCGAAGCGAACATCGAAAGCATTAGCAAAGTGCAGTGCAGCAAAATGAGAAAAGAAGCACCATATTTTTGTATTGTTTTTGTATTGCCTACCTTTTTCGTCTAGGTTATTTTGTTGGTGGTTTGTTTGTTGGGTTTGATGCTAAAGTGAGGTAGGTAGAAGTTGGTGCTATATAGTTTGTCTCAGTTTTTCTTATTGGAATGATGAAGAAAGTAGCCAGCCATGTTTTTTCGGATAAGAAGTTTCGTTTAGTGTGTGGGAGTTGCCAGGTAATTGTATTATTGAACGCGGATACCAGCCAACTCCCGATAGTGCAACAATTTAGTATTTGTCACTAATTACTCAATAAATTATTAAAATTGTTATCATAATCGACGGTCCTTAACTTGGGAAACTGAAAAAAGGAACCATATTTGTACTGAATTTGCGGAGGCAATTGAATATTGATTTTTGACATTTGTACCAATGCAAAAAAGTCAAAAACTCACTCCGAATCTATCCACAACTCATTCATCGAATTCTGTAATCGGCATGTTTATTGTTTAGGAGGTATTTATCATAGAAATGCAGGTGTACAATTTTCTTTCAATATTTGATCAATGGTTCAAAGTCGTTCAACCCAACAAAATTATCGATTTAGACTGCTGAACCATTAAGTGATATTGAACCAAGAGTATGTATTTGGCCCTATTAACTTAACTTGTGAATTTCAACATTAAAATTTTATTTTTCAAAAAAGTATTCTATAATCTACAAAGCGTATCTAGAAGCAATCTACTTGGCCGGGAAATAACCTGTTGACAACACATGTGCCCTAAAGTACTTTTGTACAAATTGTGGTTAAATATTTGATACGTGGTTATTAGAAATCTTAGTTCAACTATTTCGGTAACCTATTTCGGTTAACCATAATTTAAGGTTCATAACCATCATCGTAGTTATATCAAGCATGTAAGTAAGAAAGAAAATCGTTTTTTAATATTAAACTAAACAAACTAAAAACCCGAAGACAATGGTGGTGTATTTGAAAAAGAAAAATTTAAAATAAATCTCTTGTAATTATAAAGTAGATTCCAATTATTCAATCTTTCAAAAACATTTTTGTATCAATTCTGAAAATCAGTTATAAGTTTCTTTAATGTATTGAGAGTGTAAAAGTTTAATTTTCAGCTTTTCGCAAAACCAGCTTGATTTCCACAAATCAAGATTTTTAATATTCATCTGTGCATTGGACTCTAAATGTTGAATTGAAATGTTTCTATGAAGTACCGATATTACCCTTTCTGTTACAACCCACAACTGAACTAATTGCTCATCTTAATGTTGAGTAACTTTGCACTCTATTTTCGCCCATCTAGAACTATACTTACTTCGGATAAACATTTGTGCCAACTACTTAACGAATCTTCTGCCATCTACAGTAATCTAGCAAAACGACGTGATATCAATACAAATTCTTACCAGACTCATCTCGTCGCAAACAAATCACCCAGCATCTGGATATTAAAAAACTTCCAGTTGGAGCCATTTTATCCGCGTCACTTATCCCCAACTAACAAATGTCACCCCAAAAAGGAATGTCAGTTTTTTCCAATTTTTCAGCTTTTCTAACAGGAAGAAAAGCGACGACATAAGACAAAAAAGGAAAAAATCCCCACAGCTCTTTTCGCAGCAGAAAAGAAGAACAAAATTTTCTCCATCGTGTCCAACAAACTCGCTGCGAAAGAAATTTTTTTCCTTCCAAAAAAGTGAAAATATTTTTTTATAAAAATGCATAAAAGAAAATTCCGAAAAATGTTACATGTGAGCTAATATAATAAATAAACTTTGTTGTTTGTTATTTTCTTTTTGTTTTTTGTGTAAAATTTTTCCCAAAAGAGAGTTGAGCATTTATAAATAAAAAAAATCGTCGTGAATTTGGATGAAAAATTCACACACACACACTCGGAAAACAATCACACACACATCACACCAACGTACGTTCATTTATTAGTGAAAAATCATAAAAAGGGAGAGACGAGAGAAGCAAACGAAACGAATCAAGAAAACGCAGAAGAAGCAATAGGCAAAGGAAAAGTTGTGAATTTTTGCTGCTGCTGCTTCATCTCCATCTCCATCCAGCTCCCCATCGCCCCGCACGCCACACACCCATCGCTATAACCATCGCCATCGCCATCGTTCATCTTTTTCGCGACGAAACGTGAGTGAGAAACAAAAAACAGCGAACAACCAGGAAGCAGAAGCATCATTGGAATCAAAGAATCTCGAGCGCTATGGAATCGACATTGAGTGGAGTCGCATCGACTCCGCTCTTCCTAGAACTGAAGAACGAAGTGGACAGTCTGTTGACGCTGTCGCAACAAATCGAATTTATCCTTCAGGACCCGATGCCGGACCGCACGCCACCAGCGACTCCGACTCCTAAGCTGAACCTCGATTCGAATGGCTACTTGGTGAGCACATCTCGCGGGGACGACACTGATGTTGGAGGCAGTGAGTACCAAATGATGGACTCGTCAGTAATAAAAGTCGAGCGGATGGACGACGACGACGATGTAGGCCGCGAGGAGGAGATCACCACCCTCAACTCGTCCGGACTGAGCCACAATTCAGAGGAGGGAGGATCCGTGTCGTTGATGGACGCAGCCGCTATCTCAGAGGACGAAGACGAGGAAGATGGCATCTCGCCATCTTCGTCATCGGTGTCCAGTTCCTCGATTCCCATTAAGATTGAGGGAACGCAGACGTATTACTTGAGCCGCAGCAGCGGTAGTGGCAACTCGACTGTCACCACCTCCACCTACAACAATCACCACCACCGTCGAATGTCATCGATAGAACAAGCTCCCACCACGAGCGGCAGCAGCTGCAGCAGCACCAACAGCAACACCGTCATTGCTGGCCCCACCAGCTCGCATGCTCCACCACCGCCGCCGACTCCACCGCAAGAGTACCAATGCTTCGAGTGTGTGGAGAAGTTCGACAACAAGGAACTTTTCGAAATCCACAAGACTGGCCATGCCAACAACATGAAGTGCGCCATCTGCAACATGGTGTTGAAGAGCTTAAAGAACTACGAGAAACACTGCTTGCGCTGCAAGCCGTATGAGTGCCAAATTTGCGGACGAGTGGTACGCTTTCGGCCGAATTTCATCAAACACATGCGCGTCCATACTGGACAGCAATCGGAGCGGCACAAGTACAAGTGCGATGTGTGCTTGAAGGAGTTCATGAGCTTCGAGTACTTTAAAGTGCACAAGAAGATTCACAACGACAATGTTAACTTGACCTGCGAAATTTGCGGGAAGGTATTCAGTGCTCTGGCATCGTTGCGAGGCCATTCCAAGCTTCATTCGGGAGTTAAACTGCACAAGTAAGTTGAATTTGACATAATTTTCTGGATCTTCCTGTTCTTTCTTTTCAACTTAAGACTTAACTTGTATTTTTTATACAAAATTGAAAATTTCTATCTAGTTCTCTTTTAAAACGAATATATTTTGTGTTAACAAATTTTATTTTGGGAAGCTGACGTTGATGGAGTTGATAGATTTTTGGGGCATTAATCAAGGCAATAGAACATAAACATGACTTTGCATGTTGGACTCGACAGATTGACCAATCATAACTTTGACTTTCAAGGAGCAATAACCAAGGAAATAAGGGATTTAGAAATTTAAAGTTAGAAGTGAGTTGGCTTACTTAGGTAGATTTTTTGGGGGATTTCCAAAAGTTGCTAAGCTTTTTTATTTTTTTTTTGTTTTTGTTAAATTGAAACACCATTGTACAATTTAGTTTAATAAGTTTTAGCGCTAACACATTTCTGAGCATCTTTATGTTTTCTCATCTCAAGATCAAATCCAACCTATGCAACGGAATTACAAACTTCGGGTAGCTTATTCGATTTGTTTTATTATTAGTCAAAAAAAAAAATCAAATTTTTTTAAATATAATAAGCCCAACGTCGAAATTTTCGACAAGTTGAAAAATAGTGAGAAAATATTCACAGGTGCACATATAGTCAAGAATAAAATAGATCATGATCATAGAAGAGTAAATCATTCATATTAAATTTAATCAAAGACTCAAAACTACCTATTTAACATAGGTATGTTACAAGTTGGTACCTACTGTAATTATTTTTTTAATTTATAGATCTTCTGATCTTTTTAAAAAAAAACTAGCATACCCGTTGTAACGTTGATTTGTTACTTTAAATCAATTTATTTTTATTAAATTGTGTTTTGGATTGCTTTTCTATATTTAAAGGACATTTTTCAAATACTAATACAGCGGCAGAACATCTATCAATAGGAAATCACTCCCAAATATACTCGTTTTACTTTGAATTGAGCATTTTCCATCGAAGTGAACCCCTTGTTCCGCTATGTTGCATATACATATTACACTCTAGGGATAAATCAGAACATTGTTTTAATCATTTAAACTCTATTCGAAGTTGCGGCCGAGATTATTAATTAAGTAATATTAATTTTAGTCTTAATTTTTAAGTGTAGTATTGTTGAGCTCAATATTATATGTCAATTAAAAATTATAGTGTTTAGTTTAGCGCCTTGACGACGATTGGGACAAATATACACAAACAATATAAACTGTATGATAAATAGATCTCAAACAAAAATCATTAACTAAATTTATGACAATAGGTATACAAAATAATTTGTTTAATGAAATGACAATAGTTCCAAGTTTTTTATTGTTGTTGATAAAATTACATTATTTAGTCATATTTCCTCATACTTTTCCAATTATGCACACATCAACTGTATGCTCAGTCCATTGTAATTTTGTAACCACATTGTAGCCTCAAACCTCAAGATTAAGTTATGTACGATTCATTCGTGTGTAGTGCATTATTTGTGCATTTACATATTATATAAAACTTTAAAAATAAAATACAAAAGTGCTAGAATTTTCTTGACTTGTAAGATTTTTAAAGAGATTTTCTTTTTTATTTAGTACTTTAAAAAGTTTTGCCACTGGTCTAATAGAAAAATAATCGTTAGTGGTTTGGTTTTTTGTTTTGTTTGCGCTAGTTTATGGTTGTAGGATGAAAATCTTTGACCTCAATAAGAATGTGCATTGATTTGTATCTTTTATTTAATTTTTAAAATGTATTCAATTATTTGTATGTTTCTTTTAGATGCGATGTCTGTGGCAAAGGCTTCGGTCAACGATATAATCTTAAAATCCATGCTCGCACTCACACCGGTGACTTCCCATTCGAGTGTAAAATCTGCAAGAAGAAACTTCACACGCAGTCCAGTTTGCAAACTCACATGCAGACCCATCAAAAAGATCAAACAAGCCAAGTAACAACCACGATCAAATACGAGCCGCTTGTCGCTGTCAAGCTCGAACCACTCGAATCTCAACAGGAGCAACAGCAGCAAGAGCTGCATCGCCACCAACAGTTACTGCATCAACATGAGATGCTCATTCAGCCGAAGAATGAACAAGATCTTGACGAAGTTCCAATGTACTCGCACAACCACAATAATAATATTACAACAGCCAACGCATCAACAAGCACCACCACCGAGGAATCCTCGAACGAATCTCATCATGATAACAACATGACACTTGTGATAAAGAACGATGTACAAAACGGGCCTCCCACTCAGGTTACATACGCACAACAACCGCATCATCTGCGGCATCAACAAAGCCACCAGTTCCAACGGGTCTCAGCAATAATTAAGTCCACCGCTGCATCCATGTCGTCGCAGTCGCCAAAATCCTTGGTCATCTCTCCATCACCATCGCCGTCATCTTCGTCGTCCTCGTCACAGTCGGCTTCATCGCCGGGCTCCCATGAATCGGTTACGGCAACAGCCTCCACTTCTGGGGGTGTAGTCGCTCACACATCGCTATCATCAGTGTCATCAACGTCCTTGCGACATACAAACGAGAACTCACCGTCCCTGGCCACTACGGCCCTACTAATCAAAAGCGAACCAAATCTTTACTCCTCAGGTGATAACTCCGTTGACATGTTCATCAAAAAAGAAATATTCGACGAGTGCTCAGCACCGTCACAGAACTCTCCACCGACCTCGAAATACCACACGAATTTCGATGGCGACGACCTGGTCGACGCACACGATCTAACGCATTCGTTACCTTACTCGAATCTCTTCGAACCGAACTCGATTCCAGACAGCATTCCAGATGACCTCTACCCGGACGACCCAGACGACTTTCGACTGGACCACAGCTCCTTGGGCCTGCAATCGTCCACCACCGATGGGGATTTCATCAAGAAGGAGTGGGTGTATGGCTCCGGGACGGGTTACACGATCAATGGCAAGTTCGACGATGACAGCGACGCTCTCTGTGATCCTGCCAACTTTATTTACAATTAACAAAAGTAAAATAACACTTGTTGTGTCGTTGTCATCGTTATTGTCATCTTCACTATCACCATTGTGACGTGCGTCAATCCCGTCGTGTCGTCACATTTTGTTGTCGATTTTTAAGCGCAAAAATGCATGCATAATCTCTATCTTTCCACCAAAACTAAACGTACTGTGACATGAGGAGTTCTTTTTCGCAGCAGCAGGTAACTAAAGATAAATGGGATGAGGTCTCTAGACAAAAAAAAAATATATATATATATATATAAATAAATAAATATGTAATTGTATTTAAAGGGTATTAAGGAAGTTCGTTCAAGTGTTTGTTGAAATTTAAACAGAAGAAAAGCTTCTTGTTTTTTGTGTAAAACTATACAGACGATGAGGCAAACGAAATTTTTCATTACAAAATAATTACTATTCTAGATAAATGTATTTTTGATCTGCATGCCTATTAGTTCGTTCTTTTTTTTAAGAGTTCTTGTAACTTGTACGAGTTTATAATTGATTTTTGTTTTTATGGTTTGATTTTGTATTTGTATTTGGATTGAATTTGAATATGATTTTGTGAGAAGATTGTGCGTGAAGGTATATATATTTTAATTTTACTTAAATCTATTTATTGTCCACGTTACATTGCATTTTAACAGAAACCAGTGAATGAGTAGTCGATAGCTACTCATAATATCAGTTATTATCTTAGTAAAACGATACATTCTTTTAACTTAACGCACAAGTGACAATAAAAAATAGTTTTAGTTTTTAAAACCTATCTCTATGATACATATAAGTTTCCATGCGATGTACCCATTTAAGCCATTGTAATGAACCTTTGACTCTTGAATCATTGAGATCCAAATTTCAGAGAGGATAGGTCCTGTTCATGAGCGCATAACATATGCCTTACGTGTGCCAGGTGAATATTGAAGAATCAAGCAGCTCATTTGACAAGCTCAAGGATTCGTGTCTTCTAAGCTTGCATTGAATAGTGATGAATCTTTTTATTACATTTAAATTGTTCCTTATTAAGTAAATACAGTCGAGATTATTTCTGAGATGTAGTTACCAAATAATAGTACACATACACTTCCTCATCTTACATTTTCGTAAGATTTTTGCTGGAAAATTTATTATGTAGTCGCATCTGCTGTTTTGAATTTTCGAAAACCTAATTTCAGACAGGTTTGTTTATTTAAACTTAAATCAAATAATATGTATCTATAACAATACTATAGAAAAATAGAAAACTGAAATGATAATAATTAGCACTCAATTCTCTGACGACATAAATTTGACTAGGCCTTCCATTAGTTTTTTTGGATGCAATTGCATTTATAACAATAACCTAAATATTTAATTTGAACATTAAAAAATAAACATCCATATAGAGCCCATAATCTCTATGAATGATCAAAAACTCTCAATATTCGGAATGAAATAAATATCTGAAAGAAATGTTTAGCCATGAATTAGCACAATTTATTTTTAACCCCTCTAACGAATTCCTAGTTCATCCGAAAATTGTTAGGAATTATGAAAGAAACTATCACAAGTTCCGATGTAGTTTAAAATATTACACAAATAACTATTACGAAGGTATTCTGTGATAGTTTCTCTCATAATTAATTTGTAGAAGTTTCCGATTATGATTGAATACATTTTAACCTATTCAAACTCTTCCTTAATTCTTTTTTAAGTAAGAGAACAAAGCAAATCAAAGAAATAGAATCGAATCGACATATATAGATTTTCCTTAACTTCAGCTTTAACTAGGACATAACTTAGAATATCAACTTTAGTATACATTTATAGTGATAACCTAAATTAATAGAATCAAAAACAAAAATAACGCACCCAGACGTGTTATTCACAAAGTTCCACGTTCATTTCCAGGCCAGCATCGATCAATAACTCTTCCTTTGGATACCTCCTTCTTCTTCCGGATAGAAGTAAAAAATCTCAAGTTAATACTTTGCAACTTTGTGTGCATTTTGTCCAGATTAAGGAACTGGACTTGAAAAATAACAAGCAACATGCCGCGATTAGACTTACTTTCCCCAACTAACTGTTTGGACTTGCCTTTTTCGTTTACTCTATATGTCGAAATTATGTTAACACCACAAAATTGGATATTATACGAGTACTTGTTAAGCATTTTTGTTTATAATCATCTTTGTTTTAATTATGATTTTTTTTCTTCAAATTCTGACACAAATTAGCGTGCAATCAGCTCGAAGTAGATATACTTTCTTTTTTGTTAAATATTTTACATATATGTATGTATTTATGTCTAACTTAGTTTTTAGTTTTAGAAAAAAAAAGGAAAATATTGAAAATGTGATTCTTTCACACAAATGGTGTAAAAGTAGATCGATAAAAGTTAAACTTTAATTTATCTTATAATAATGTGAATTTTGTAGGTTATCTCGAATTATTATTATTTTTCTCTTTTTTTGTTTAAATTAGTGTAAGTGAAGTTGTTGACAAAATAAAAAAATGTTATTTGTTAAATACATTACGAGTAAATATATCCGCAGGCAGAGACGATACAAAAGGCAACTTATTTTTATTATAAAAATTCAAAAGAAACGGTATTTTGGTTTGTAGAAAATTCGAATTTAAGTGAATCCATGTGTACCTGTGTAAATTTGAGCAATAGAATAATAATTTAAAAAAAAAAATTAAAATTAACAAAAAGAAGTGACACACACACGCACATAAACTAACCCCAGTGAACAACGAGGACTTTGTTCTTTAAAGTTAAGACTTCTTGATTTAAACAAAATACATTTTGTTTTATTTACTTTTCACCTGTTACTACAGTTATATATCTGCTGCCTGTGGTGTTATATTATTGTTTCAACTATATTTTCCTTATCTCATCCGTTTCGGTCAGATATTTTATTTAAAAAATGAGTATTTAGATTGTAAGTAAATAAAACAAAATAAGAATGATAGAAATTTAGCTTATTAGTAATGTAAGTAGTGTTCCTTTTAGCTTCGTAGATTTATATGTGTTTTAGCAAAAAAGAAAAGTTAAAATAAAACTGATTATTCGTTTCCATAGATAGCAAATGTCATTTTATCTCAATGTGTCATACCATTTATCTAAACGTTAACCGCTGCAGGCGGATATAAACCCTCCAAAAAAAAGAAAATAATATTAATAATAATAATGTATTGTACATTTTCTTTGAAAATAAAAGTTTATAAAAATAAAAGAAAACAAAAAAAATAACAAACATAACAAAAATGTATCTTTATCGTGATTTATATTTTTTCAAATCTATTTATTATTGTATTTTGCATTATACTTAAATATATATGTACTAACAAACAAAACACTCAAACTTTACTGACGCAATCTTATATATAATTTTTATTTGTTATACTTTTTTTGATTTATTTTTCCACAATACAAAACAAATTTATATATATACATATATAAAATAAAATAAAAACAAAAAAAAACATAATGAATGTGAAAACAAAAAAAGTAATTATATTATATACATACATATAAGTTCTTTTTTCATTTTTCTAAAAAAAGTAAAAACAAAAATTGAAATACAAGATATAAATTTAAATAAGTAATAATTTTTTAAAAGTACCTAAAACAACAAATTATATATTATTATAAATGAAAAATCTTATATATATACATGCATATATTGAGGACAAAGTGAAATATATAAATGTAAAACAATTTATTTATTAATAATAATTTAACAACAACAAGAAAAAACCAAAGATAAAAATAACTATATAAATTGATTTAACAGAAAAACCACAACAAATAACATTACCTAAATATCTACTTATTATATATAAAAATATATATATATATCTTTATCGATATTAACTGTATATTAATTTTAAGAGAAATAAAAACAATTATAAACAGCTAAATAAATGAGGAAGATGAAATATTGAGTGTGGTCGCGAGTGGGGACAGCAGTTCCTTCTAAAAGATTTAATAAATAATAATTATGACATAAAGAATTCTAGTCGTGTTTCAGTATTATAAAAAGAAGTTTTAAAAGAAATAAAAACAAAAAAATACAATAAATGTATAACAGAAAAACAAAAGAAAAAAAAACTAAATGGAAAAATACAGAAAAATTTTAACATAGCTATTAATTTACTAATATAAATTAAATGGATGTACTAACTTATAAGCGTCAAACTAATGATTTATCATAATTAAAAATTACTAATCTTTACAAAAAAAAAACAAGAAATTACATTTATCGATTGGAAAAAAGAGAAGAAGAGAATTCTAACACTTCGACTAACTCAATAAATATAATAATAATAAAATTTAATTACATTTTACAATAAGTTTTAAATATATTATGAAAAGAAACAATAAGTTAAAAACAAAAAAATATTTAAGAAAAATAAAAAAACGTAACAAATTTCTTGCAATGTGTATGTGTGTGTAATTCAAAGTAAAAAAATGTAAAACAATAAAAAAAATATTTTATGTCTTTCGTCATTTTAGAGAAATATAAAACAAAACAAAATAAAAAGAAAAAAAAAATAACAAAAAACAAATGGAAGGAAAACCCTACAAACCACAAATCACTTGATGGAAAACAGAACAAACATAAAACTAGAAACAAGTGAAAATATTATTGAAATAAACCTCGTCTTTAAAAATAATCGATTGGGTTTTATTTTATAAAAGATTCCTTTGCTAAAAAGTATATTATTTAAATTATATTCACATTTCTAGATCAATTCCATGTCGGAAGAATTTTTCATTTATTCTTAAAGGAAGTACATAGCAGGAGTTAAAAGCTAAAAGCTAGATGTACATACATATACCTCCCTGAAAAGGCACACAAAATTTGTAAAAAGAATCAAATCAGGAAATCTCGGAAAAAATTAATAGGACTGAACTCTCATTTTAGGAAGATTTTTTATAGACGAATATTTTCAAATTTGGTCAGACAAAACTTAAGAAGTTAGCTAAATGAAATAATTAAGTGCGTATATGCTTGGTGTACCCTTCGCCAATTTTAGAAATAATAAGATGCCTATTTCTGCAAAAATTTGCGGTTCGACTCTAAATGAAATAAACACGGTAAACATTTTTAAAGATAACGAATTTATTTGCAATGGGAATTCGTCCATTGGTTTAATTTGGTTGGCAGGTATTCATGGAAAAGTAGATGTTCAGGTAAGCTACTGCAGGTCACTCCGATGTGCGTAGTGTCTCTTTTATAAAGAAAACAGTGAGTTCATCAAGATAGAAGCCTTTTGGTAGAGGGTTAATTACGTAAGATTATTTTATGTAAAAATTATATTAGTTAAAACTTTTTTTTTAAAATCTTACTAGGTATGTACTTACCCAATTGATGAACATAATAAATCCTTTCGAAAATATATACGAGTAAGAATATTTTGTTTTATAATATAAAATATTTTATTATTATTCACATAGAGTATTACAATAAAAAATACAATAATTTTATTAATTTAACTTTTCTTATAAAAAAATGGCGACGAATTAGTTTTTCGTCCAGAGCTAATTACAAAAATATATAACATATACAGTTTGGGGTTTTCATATCGATACAAATTATAAACTTATACGTCTCTTCTTTAAGACACTTTTTTTCTTAAATTTTTTCCACGGAAGACCGTCTTACTTTAATTTAACATTTTACTTGATATTTTACAATTTTAAAATTTTCCATCGAATGGAAAATAAATGAAAATAAAAGAAATAAAAACTCATTTTTAAAGACATGCAAACAGAGAATATGGTAAAAAAAAACAATATTTTGTATCATAAATTAACCAATACATATCTATGTTAGTATGCATCTGTATGTATGTACTATGTATGTATATGTAAAACAAAAGTTACTTAACTTCTAAAGAATATATTTTGTACAGAAGGGAGATTTATGAGGAGGGACAAAGGGAAGAAACATTTTTAGGTTGTCTGTTTGATAAGAAATAATCCAACTGAAAGAAGAATGGCCACTGTAAAAATTCACATCCGCACTTAATTGGGAGCTTTTGTGCTAAAATATTTTACCCAAGCTATGAGTTCGCCTAAAAGGATTCCACGAACTTGACGAGATGCTTCCAAGTCGATTTTTCGGTGTCTTACATCGAAGTTTTGGTTTTGAACTTGTTGTTCCAGTGGGACTCGATGAGCCCGATGAGACTCCAGAAGAACTAGCAGCTGATAGTGTGGATATAGACCCTTTCGATGATAATGGCTGTAGGTAATGGTAAATTATTTTTTAAAATAAACTTGTATAGATTTTTAATTCAAAGAGCCACACTAACCTTAAGATAATTTCTGTCCATTGGTGTGATGACTTTTAATTCCAAAGTTGAGCCAGCAGCTTGAATTGCATGGACAACTTGTTGATGTGAATACCATTTGACATCGACCCCAGAGACTTCCACAATAAAGTCACCTTCTTTTATTCCTCCAAGCTGTAAAATTAAAAAAGGTTAAAACAAATTGAACCTAGTATGAAATCAAAAGCTTACATCCGCAAGTGAGTTCATCTCGACATGGGCAATAATCACTGGTGCATCTCCCCTCACATGGAATCCAAAGCTGTCCACATCATCTTTATACAAACTACAACCAATCTCATGCTGATCTGTCGCCGGACAGTGACAATGGTAGGCTCCACCAGTTCGGTAAATTGGCGAGCCCTTTTGAAGTCGCACACATCTCGGTGCGGTCCAATGTCGTCTCGCAGAGAAAATTGCAATTGGTCCTAGCCGTTTGAAGGGATCTTCAACCTTGTACGACGTGAAATCGGGTCCGGTTAGTGTGAGTGTGAATTTAGAACAAGCTTTTTAGAGGATACAAATTAATAATAATTAAGTTAATTAGGATTTGATATTTTTTCTTGTAGATTTCGATTCTTATTACCATCAACAATGACGTCGATTAAATCAAAGTCTTCGTCAATGTCCTTTTCGACTCTTTCTTCTGTGTATTTTTCGTATTCGTCTTGGGTTTTGTAGTGAGCTTCTTTTAGCACCTGTGTTAGTGATGTTTTGTTCTAAAAAAAAAACAAATATATTTTTTTCTTTAAGTTAAACTTGTAAACGAAGATTGAGTAAAGTGTTAAGGTTAAAATTAGTTTTTTTTTTTAATTTTGAAAAAAGTTTAAGGCCAGTTGAAAAACCCTTAAACTTCAATTAAATCCCAGATTTATTCCAACAAAAAAACACCAATTAAAAAAAACTATCTAATTGTAAGATAAAGTCGGGACAAAATTTTATCAAGAAAAACCACGTTACTGTCGTGCACAAAACTAAAGCGCCCATTTATTAATCTCTATAGATCAGAGATCACCTTAAATGGTCTACTCCAACGATGATCCTATGTCTATATAATAACTCACCTTTAAATACCGGCACATACGTTGCAGTCTCTGTGCCTCCTCATGACTAGCTAATGATTCTTTGAGGTGTGCCCGTTTCAAGGCACTCGCACACCCACCATCCTCATAGATGCTGCTACTTGTAGCATCCTCCTCCGCATTACCAATAAACGATTCCACGGTGGTCTGGCTTCGCTTCCCACTGGTTCCATGCGATGATGTGCTGTCAGCATTTGCATCAATACTCCGCGACTCATAATGATGTGACAATGCTGTAAATTTCAAATGGAAATTGAACGCTTGTAATAAGATTGCCAAGGTACGTTTGGCAGAAGACTATAGGAGTGTGTAACCTCACCTTTGTAGTACTCAGCTTTCAGGGGCACCAAGCCGGCCCAACATTCGGGCAAATATGTGTGGGTATCGTTGAGTTGAATGTTTTTGTGCATCTCGTTGTATTCCATTGTAAGTTGTGCTGCCTCACCGGCTAGATCTTTGAAAAGCTGCAAAGGTGGATGAGAAGAATATTACATAACATAAGGTTCTTTTGGCAATGGATCGATTAAAGACGAAACTTCGTGTAGGTACTTACATGACTCGATTCGGTGAGTAATAGTGACTCGATTTGGAGTTGTAGCTTCTCGAAGAGACATTCACGAGCTTGTGCTAGCATAAGCGAAACCAAAACGTCCAGCACCTGTGGTTTCAGATCCATTGAAGGAGCATTTGTGAATGTGTCGTAGATGTGACGGAATATTCCAGCGGCCCTCAAGAAACTATCAACAGCCGCATCGAGTCCTTTTTCTGTTGTCCGGTCATGACGGGCTCCGATTTGTGTGTAAATTGCTCCTAAATTGAAAAGTGTGCAGGCTTTTTCGAAGGCAATCGTACGCTGGCATGAGGGAACTCCTGGAAGATTTACAAAACAAGAAAACTTAGCCATAAGCAAGAGCTCAAACCTGAAGGTCTATAGAAAATTGGTATTACCTGTCAATGAGTCGTACCACTCGAAATAGACTCCCAAATTCCGATCTGGTGGAAAAAATCTCCTTTCGACATAGTACAGCAGATTGTAGTAGCGAAAGAGCAAAGCAACACCCTGCAAGTCTCTTGATGGTGTTTTCGAAGCCTTTCAATTAAAGCATTTTAATTTTAATAGCTCGATTATGTAAGAATTAATTTTCATTACCTGTCGAGTATCTGTAATATCAGCAATTGCATCGGTATACATCGATGGCTCTTCACTGTAGTGTTCCAATATAAAGTCGGAGAACGGTTCTAAAAAGTTTATTTCTTTTGTTTCTTTGAGTCCAAGTGGTATCATTGGCATAACACTGTCTTGACTGAAAAGAAAAAGGCAATTACGAAAAAGAGATTAGAAAAGTTTGGATTCTGATGATGGACAGATAAGTTTATTTATCGCTTGGTTTATGATGGTACTTAATTCATCATTATACGAGTATATAGTATAGGTTATGGAAGCTTTCATTTGAGGAACCTGTTTCACGATTCAACGATCATCATTTTAATTGAGATTCCTTTTTTAGGTGTTTGGAAATTAACTTGAACAGCTATAAAATCACAGTGTCTAAGCGTCTAATTAAGTCATAATAAATAAAAGACCTACCGATTTATTTGCAAGTGGGAAAATAAACGAGGAATTGAACAGTTGATTAGGATAAAAGGTTAAAATTAAATAAAATAAAATATCGATTGAACCATGGAATCCAAACAGGAGTTTTAAAGGTAAAAGAAATATCTATAAAGGTTAAAATAAATTAATTGCAAATTATTGCACACAAATTGAAATTGACCGTTACTAAAAATACTTGGTTAAAATTTTCGAAATTGAAAAATCGATTTCAGTTTAAAAAAAAAGTATTGCAAATTTTCAAAACATGCCAAAATTGACTTTCTAACAGATCGGGACTACAAATAGTTAATTTTTTCTTACTAAGTATTGGATATTCAAATAAAAGGTTCAAATTTGAATTTAGATTTAACACTTTAACATTCAAGGATGCACATGTGTTCTAAAAAATCAAAAATTAAATTTAAAAAATTGAGAATATGATGTAATGTGTCGTTCTCTTTTTCGAATTGTCATTTTCTATTGATCAAATGTGTTATTTTTTCCTTCAAATAATCGAGTCTTGCGCGTATTATTACATTGATTCCGGATACTCGTAATTTTACGTATCACATCTGCACGATTCCACAATAGTTTACATTGATGTCAAAAAGACAAATTCAATCGAAAGGATATCTTTACCATTCGAGTTTTGGTTATTCTAAATGATCTAAATGATCTCAGTTTCATTGGATTTCGCGATGACAATCAATGGATCGAAAAAGCAATCATCAAAAG
Organism: Scaeva pyrastri; assembly: GCA_905146935.1. NCBI lineage: Eukaryota > Metazoa > Arthropoda > Insecta > Diptera > Syrphidae > Scaeva > Scaeva pyrastri. Next base: position 4,135,329 of record LR989929.1, on the reverse strand, counting down.
TGGAATTGGAATTAATCTTGAATTTCCCTCTTTAACGAATGGTAAGCTGTCGAGTGCTGACAAACATTGCTAATCATATCGCTCTCTACTGATTTCTATTCCGTTAAAATAAATCATATTGGAATTTGAACTATAGCTTGCATTTTATTATCACATTGGATTTTATTGAGCCGAGACGAAGTTCGCCGGTTCCACTAGTAAATATATTTATGTATATTATTGTTCAGAACCGAAAAACGCATTTCCAGTAGTAGTTTAATTTTAAAGACAAATTTAAATTGAGGGTTCAATTTCGGACGTTAATTTGAACTGTTAATTCAGTGGAGATATGTTATGTATGTATTATAAAAATCAAATAACACGAACCCGAAATTTTTAAAATGAATCGCTGATGTATCGCCTTATTCTTTTTAAGCTTATTAAACAAACCAAATCCCTAAGAATTCCCAGCGCTGCTGATTCTATTTATAATTCAATTTTCAACAACTATATGTAATGAAAATAGATAATTATGCAGTTACATACCAAAGTGTAGTGTCCGTTAAAATCCTATTATCAAATACCTTACCTAATCCAACTGGCAATTAAATTGATTCCCAATCCTACCACACTTGACAAGGGTTTTTGTTAAGGGGATGATCTCACCTTTTTTTATTTTATTCCTATACACACTATCACACTCTTACAACTACTTAAATACTTCATGAAAACTGCGCAATTTCTAACCAAAACATGTTTGGTTTGTGTTTTAATTGTGTTGTTTTTGTTTTGTTGTGATTTTTTTGTTTTGTTATGACGAGGGATAGAATTTAATTTGCTGACAACAATCAAAAGAATCGATTAAGTAGTGATTACTTAATTTTTTTTATTTGTGGTGTAGATAAAAAAGTAAGCATGGAATCTATGTAGATAAGTGGAAGTTGTGTAGTAGTAAAAAAAGAGTAATTTTAAGTGTCAAAAATATGAGATTGCGTAGGTAGATAATAATTCAAAAGCCCTAAACGGTTTGGTGTAATTTTCCAACCAAATAGATTATTATTGATGAGTAATAACCATTTATATTTAATGCTATCACAATTTCATGGGAAATGCCTAAACCTGGGATTTAACTTTGTTTCCAAAAATGTTTATAGAAAACGAAAATAATATGAGAAACAGAAGATTGCAAATTATGTTTCAGCTTTTGAAAATAAGATAAATTCACTACGGCGTATACGTGTTATTTTATTAACATTTACTAAATAACTTCATCATTTAGTTTTAAGAGCTGATGGTATAAATTTCAAAGTTTTATTTGCTGACGTTTATCTAGAAGAACACACGCTGAAGATGGTTTATGGGTACAAATTTGCGACTTCGTTTTTGTCTTTTTTCTGAATCTAACCAAGTTATTAGCAAAACACCCTGTACACGTACAGTGTAAATCTCAGAGTCGCATAGAATGTTTTCAAATCAATCTATGTAACTCCTTTATGCCAACGAGTATGACTACACACGATCTGCATTTAATATCGATAAAAATGCTTTGACTTTACGTTGCGTTTCAAATGTGTGATAAATTTTCGCATTTTTGCACGTTTTAGACGCGAAGATATTTATGTGCTTAAGTATATTTTTATAACCCATTCGATTCTGCTCCATTTCATGAATAACAAATAAGAAGTTCATAATATGGGTATACCTATGGGGTATTTTGTGCGAATTATAAATTAACTGAAAAATAATTCCGTAGTTTGAATTTGATATAGAAAAAAATAAATAAAATTATGTAAGAGTGTTTTCATGAACTGCGTTTAGAATCGTAAAATTATTCGAGAACGATATCTTGCTGTTTTTAATAAATAACTGAAAACAGTGAAAAACTTCAAGCTTAATTCAAGGCTCAAATTGAATCTTTTTTTTTTTAATGTTGTTGGAAAGGAATCGACAAATTTTCAATAAACACGACGATCAACAACGACGACGGACGTTATGAAATAACCAAACCACGTGCTAGGAAGTAAAAAAATTGATATAAAAGTGCTCCAAACGTCAACCTTCAATTTGAGATTTTGTAAAGCAAAAAATCTTTTGTTGTACAATCTAAATCTAAACTAAAAAATTGTATTATTCCCTTTTAGTTGTTTGGCTTGAATGACTTTTCGGCTTGAAGTGGAACCTGCAAGTCGGCATTATGGATTGAAATTCAAAAGTTTTACAAGTAAAAACAAAAATAAATATACAAATAACTATAAATATACATAAAAGCAGGTGAATGTGATTGCGTTCCAGTAGTTAACCACCATAGTGGGTATGTACCTTTAGATTGGGAGTATTTTTCTGCTTCAACATTGCCACTTTAATGTGAATGTCCCCCCCGGCTTAATCTTGGAAATTGGAGGCCTGTTCGAGTGGTGGTTGGTGGTACTCGCCACCGCCGCCGCTGCTGCGAAAACACCAAACAAACCCAACCCAACCTCATTTTAATTTTTTTATGTTTTCAGATCAGAAATTGATTTTATTTTTTCTTACATCAGTTTTAAGTTGGTGGCGGTAGGTGTATACGAGTATTCTGAGCTTTTCTGCAACGGTTCCAGTTGGTTGCAAAATTTCGCGCTTGACCGTGCAATTAAGCGCGAATAAAAACAACACATAAACAATAAACACTCTGGTTGTGTCATTTGATCAAGATAAAGAAAAGAGTTTCTTATTTCTATGAACTTTGTTCGTTAATTTATGATATTTGTTTAAACAAACGAGAAATGATGGATGCATTCATTGATAAAACTCCGTAGAATTACAATTTACAAAAATTCAATATATTTTTTGTAAAAAGAATTCGCTTCAACCAATGTTGTTGGTTTTATTAAAATTGCATTTTTTTTATTTGATTCCAATTTAAACCATGAGCGGTAAAATGTACAAAAAAAATTGTAAGTTTTGCATGAGCTGACTTCTCTTATGTACTTTGGCGAACAGTTTGTGGAAGAACAATTGCAGGAATTTTTAACAACCTATTTTCTAGCTAAACTAATCTTTTGTCTTTAAATTCTTCGATTAAAAAACACGAAAGTTCGTATAAAATAAAAATTATTAAATAAAGCTACTTTTAAAAAATTTTATTCAAAAATAAGCTTGCAAAATGCAAAGTCAGGAAATTCAATAATTTTCAAAACAAAACTTCCGGTCTACTAAAGCCAACGGACTTTGATAACAGTTTAAAAAATAAAAATTGAATAATTGTCGTCAGTTCCTATTTCGTCAAAAGTCTGATTTTACCTCTGGCTTCATTTGAGCTGCTTAGAGTGTAGTACATTATAAAATATAAACTTTAAAGTACATACCTTAATACAAAATAAATACACATGTATGTACATATGTATGTACAGTACATATTTATGTGTATCTATAAACCTTCTTATACATAAATTGATTGATCTGATTTGAAATGTGAAGATTGAATTTTGTGCACACATACTTACATAGCATTTTTTTTTTTATATTTTGTTTGACCATTAAATTCTTTTCAGCTAACTCTGGAATTTGGATTAATACCACAATTGAAGTGGATGGAGCCATGATTGATTTAAGACTTGTTTATCTTTTTTGGCAGCAGTTACGAGTGAATGAAAATCTATCGCTGCATGTGGCAGAGTGCATTTTTTTAATGCTCTTAAGACCAAATTGAAAAAAAAAAGAAGTTTTATGATGTAAACGAACCTGCAATTTGTTTCCATTACGGAATGTGGTTAGCTTTTCAGAAATCTTGTTTGGAAATGACTTATGTTTTGTCCATATAAGCATCATCATATTTGGTAATTTGGTTTTGTTTTTTTTTTTATTGGTTTTTGTTTCTTTCTTAATTTGGGATAAGTTTGGTTCTTGTCAAGATCCAATAGGAACACTTTGTTTATCTGGCCACAGAAACCGTGATAAGCAAAATGATTTTTTGACGATTAGGCTGTCAAGTTCCTAATGAAGCACTGCGACAAAAAATTAATCTCGGTAGGATTCGACGTATAGGCCAACTTAATACTATACAAAGTAGCAAAACCTTTAATGAAATATGTATGCAATTGAGAATCGCAGATTTAAGAACTGTCAAAGCAAACTGCACGAAATAACGATTGCAACAAAAAGCCATAAAGTACCTACACTACATACAATGTTTCTTCTATCTTCTACAAACCATTTCAGATAAAGTCTTTTTTGTTGTTTTTGTTTTTCATATATGTACTTTCTTGAGAATGTCAAGTCAAGCTATCAAATGAGTTCTAAGAACATGCATGAAGCAAAATAGTGCATATCACCAGACAGTCAAAGAAGGTACTCCGTACTGCCTCTCTATATGTAAACAAAGTCCTTTCAAAGTTGCTTTGCTGTTGATAGTTTTGCAAGTTTGTTGGTGGACAAAATGGAAAAAACAGTACAAACGAGGACGAGTGCGCGTTTGCGTTCGAGTTGACGACGACGACGACGACGACAACGCCAACGACGACGACGTCAACAGCGCGAATATCTCTGCATCAAGATCACTCCGTATGCAATGCAACTGAATTAATGCCATCACACGTAGACCATGTCATTTCATGCATTTTAAATGAATCCACGAAAGGGCTTGCTTGGAAATGATCCTCGCTTTTGTTTTTGTTTTTGTTCTTATTTTTGTTTTCGTCGTCATTTCCCTGGCGTATCTTTATAACATTCGCCTTTGACGATAGACTTTACCATTTAAGAAGCCAGAATCCAGGCACTGCACTGGAAGGAAAACCAATAGGTACCTTATACCTTTACTTTCCTCTGTGCACTCGTTGGCGTTGGGATCATTAAAGAAAATTTACATAACACGTCTATCGTTGGTACATATATATTACAAAATCGTTCTACTAGTTGAATGTCGTCGTCGTCGATTTTATAGACAAACAGGTCCGCATCTATGAGTTCTTTGTTTAAGGCTATAGTTAAACTAAAAAAGCCCGAATGTCAGTGGGAAAAAAGTTAACAAAACAAATGAAGAAAGAAATAGATTGACAGTTACCATATTTTAGAAGGTGAACTACATTCATGTGACAGTTTTGCCGAGAAGAGCACTTGTTTTGTTTTCATATGGCCCCTTTTAGACGATCAGTTTTCAGTTCAGTTATCAGTTAATTTTTCAGTTTAACTGTCAGTTAAGTTAAAATGAAACTCAGTTCTGTGTTCGGTTCATCAAATTAACTTATAACTGAACTGAGAACTGGTGGGAATTCCATCAGTTTCAGTTTCAGTTAATCGCTTCAGTTTTTGTGTTTAGACATCAGTTTAACTGAAAGCTTAACTGATAGCTCAACTGAAACTGATCGCCATTTTTATTTTTTCTACAAACTGTCAAAACTATACAAAACGAGAATCGGTTGGTTTGAGAAACCTTATTCTTATCTTGACAGATTAATATTATTTTCATTGAACAGTTTATGAACTTATTTTTCTCTGAAGTTGTCCATAAAAACAGTCACGACTTGATTTAGACCAATTCTAATAGAAGTTCAGGCGCTAGCTATCAATTCCGGCCCTTGTACTAGATTGACGACTTTTATTTCATGCAAAGAATTATCGGAAGAAGTTGAAAAATAATTGGATATTGTTGGCTCAAGGAGGTCTATTTCTTCTGGGCTTGGGCTTCGGGATATAGATGGTATATAGTTTAACTATTCCTGTTGTTGGCTGTTTAGGAGGATAATTGTGCGGATCGAAGAGTATTTATTTTAAATTAAATTTACAACATCAACGACGACAATCGCGCAAAGGGTCAATTGGTATTTATTTAAATTTCCCTATGCAGATAATAATAGCTGAACGCACGTGATCAGTCGAAGGACCGTACCTTCCCTTCATGCCTTCAAATCTGTGCATAGCCTATAGGGAAGGCTATAAGTTCGGCTTCGGCACCACCTTCGCGATGCTTGTGGTCTGAAGAATTTTAAATGCGGTATACTCGTACATGCGACTGGACTGATTGGGTGGGTCTGGCATTGCATGTAAAGGTATAATGTATCGACTGGATACTGGTACTGGGTAACTATTTTATATACAAAGTACTCACCTATCATTTTGGTATATTTCCACGGATGAATTTAGCTCGGCTAATTGTTCCTTTAGAAGTTGAAGGTTGGAATTCACAAAGCTTAGTTCGAGGGCAACTGTGTCGCGAAGTTTACGATTTGTGGTAGCCTGAAATGGAGAGAATGATTGTAGAAATTGTCGAAGAATTTTGCATCACACTGTCCATTGGCTTAGTCCTTACCTTAAATAGATTTTCGGCTCCGGCACGTAATCGAAGCTCTTTGTTGATTTCTTGATTTAATTTACATCGACGTGTTTGAAGTTTACCCCGACATGTTGCTGCTCGAGGATCCGATCCCTGAAAATAAATCAAAGACAAGATATTTTTGAAAATCTACCAAATTATTTGAGTTGATGTGGTATTGGTAATCAGAGGAAAATTAAAATGTTTTTTAAGGAAAAATTGATGTGGAAATTGTATTAGTGTGAGGATGTTTGACGACGTAATCTTATTTGGTTTGTTTTAAACAAACTGTCAAAATAATAAAGTTAGGTTAGTTTGAAATGACATGCTCTTTTAAAGTCAAATAAATTTGTACTTTTGGCTTAAAACGGAAAAGTACAACGAACAAATTTCTGTCCACATTGATATTTAGGACAACAGTTCAGTGTTGGTCTTTACACACATTTCAGAAATCTGAAGGCATACAAGGCACGTTCAGGAATAATTTTCTTATAAGTGGTTGATTTTAAATATTTAACGGATCTCTAAGATCTTTACATTCCAAAAGACGTCTATATTCTTTAGCAAAAATCAAAAGTTTTGCTGGGTTGACATTCTTCTATTAACAATTTCCCATGGAGATTAGGTTTGAGTTCTTGTTGGTATGTGATTTTTCTCAGGTAGAGATCACACCTCTTGTTTCAAAGTTTCTTGTTACGTAAAATACAATTTTAGTGAGGAATTTCATATTTATTTTAAAAATAAACCCGAATGTCATTATTGCTTTAAATTTCATTCAGGCGTCAAAACTTCACTCATATACATAAATAATAATTCAAGTCAGCTCTTAATTACGTGGGTAGGATTTTTTAAGATATAACTCATTGTGCCATGTTAACTTATTTAACCTTACTTATACATACAAACATTTGTATGTGTGTATAATAATAGATTATATAGGAATGCCTCAGCTTACTGTCAAATCCATGCAACTAAAAGTCACAACAAGCCTCGCTTTTGTTCTCCTCCTCAATGAACACTTTATTACTATTATAAGTCAAAAGGCAAAGACGCAACATTTTGACGGAACCTTTTCATAGCTTACCGAACCTACAAACGACGTAGACGTTTATATGTGTATAGGTAAGGTACTTACTACATCAGAAGATAGAAGTGTTACAACTTTTCTAATACAAAGCTTGTTATGCTGTTATGCGAGGGTGGGGTTGCATAAACGTACATACAAAGTGTTTTTTTTATATGAAACTGGCTCCACACAAACAACCAAACCACAATAAGGAATAAGGTTGTTGACACTTCAACTTCTAAGAGTTCTTCATAGTCACAAACAAACCCTGGGAGACAATATTGGAATAAAAAACAGAATTTGCCTCCGTCATGTCACCTTCTTCTCGGACGTCTTTGTCTTACCACTGCACTGCCGATTGAATATATGTACCCAACCTATACCTATGTATGTATGTATGTATGTACTAACTCTGTTGCTTTGTGGAAAGGTTCTTATGTGACTCTTTGAAGTAGGGGAACCGCTAGCTCAATAGCACTATGGTTACGGTGACGCGACGAAGATGGAGCATAATAGACATTTGGAGTCCATAAAGGAGTTGAATGTGGATTTATATACATACAACCACATATAGGTATGTTTATTTTGTCTGTGGTGACGTTTATCTTGTCGGGTTATCATGTCTCCAAAGACTTTTGTAGTTGAATTTTGTATGTTTGTTTTGATTTATTTTGTCGGGGTTTCACATAGGACTCTTTTAAAACTAAGAATTTTGACGTTTCATCATTTTATCTCGCACTTTTTAGGTTTTTGTTTTCAATTATTATTAAGTAAGAACTAGAAGTTACATGACAAGACGTCAAACTGACTCGTCTCTCAAACGCTCAATGTAAACACCGACATTTTCATTTTTCCCATCGTGTATTAACCAAAATGGAATGTCAATTTGACATCTACTAAAGTGAGGTAGGTATGCCAAAATGACATATTATGTCAATATAACTTTGTTAAGAAACTTTTAAACAGCAACTTATTTAAACCTGTTCAAAAAATAAAAATATCTGTAAACTTTAAGCAGTATATTTATATAACAATATACATCAATTGGAATAATAAGTCTTTATTTATTTATTACATGAAAACTTTCACGTGGGATATTTCTTTAAGTTAAAGAAATTTAAAGCTTACATATGTACATATGTTGTTAATTTTTGTTTTTTTTAAATTTTCTTTTTCGCTTTTTTAACCCAATCACGTCAAATGACCAATCGTTATTCTAAAATTATTACAAAATACATAATGTACTATGTATGTATATTGTTTCCATGATGAAGACATCTTCTTGGAGCATTTCCAGCACTTATCATTAACATGGCGATTGCCACCATCGCGATCGCGATCGCATGGCTCAAGCTCAATGCTCAAACTAATCAGCATCACTATCACGATCAATTGCCGAGACCTAAGAGTGATGTGGTGTGCTTGGTTTTGCTTGTTCGTGCCCGTGAAGTTTCTTTTTCGTTTAAAAGTAAAAGTTACTTAAAAATCTATCATTGGCCGTGATGGCAGCGCCAGCGTGCGGCTGAAAAGTCAACAGCTGAATTATGATGCCGGCAATCATGAACGGGCGCGCGGTGGCAGCAGAGTTAAGGAATTGGCTATGCACGGCCATGGCGAAAACGAGAAACGAGACTGCAACCAGCCAGCACCTGATCGGAACACTTAAATAGCTTCAGAAGAGGAATTATCATCATCATCACCGTCATCGTCATCCTTTACCTATACTGCATCAGCAGCAGCATAGCCATACATCATCTATGCCATCAAGAAAGTAGTCAACTATGCATGTGAATGCTCCTCCGCTTTGCTCCGGACGTGGACAAAATGTCTTATAGCGTCTTGATAAAATTTCACCAGTGATATTACCCGACATTGAATGGCGGCGCGTGGCCTCGTGTTGATGGTCATTTTACACTCGTTCATTTAATTTTTGTTAACTCGGTTTTGGCTGAATTTCAAAAGAAAGCATACTACGCTATTGTTTCCCAGACCAAGCCAATATGTATGTAATTGTAAAGTTTCTTCCAACGCTAGGCGCTAGGGGAACGGATAAAGGAAAGCGCCATCATGATTTACTGGCGAAAATGCAGAAGACACTCGAATCGAATACCATAACCTCGACGAGAACGTGTTTAACCTTTAAACGAGCTCTCGTAAGTCAGGTCAGCTTCATGTGTACCATTTTGTCTGTTCTCCTTTGTCTTATTTTGAACCAAAATAAGCCTCACTCATTGCTCCGATCCCCCAAGTTCTGTCAAGTCATGAAAATAAAAACCACAATAATCTATCTTAAATCTGTTGGTTGGGAAAATTCGACACCATTATAAACTTTGGAGTCATGTCTCTGATCTGGTCCTAAACGCTCTCGAATGCTTATAAATTTGCTACCAACTGTTAAACCGGGTTTATTGATGGCTGACGTCGTTTAGTATAGCCTTTGTTACAACTCACAATCAATTACGTTTCCTTGCATTTTAGTTCTGATGTGGGGTACTTTTCACACCACGTGGTAATTTTCCATGAAATTTTAGCCTTTGTGAAGCGAATGTTTTGGTTTAACTTAAGTTCCATGGAAAAGGTATCTTATACTCGACTCGTTAATTTTTTTTTGTTTCTGGACTTGATGAATGATCTTAAGAGAAAGGGAAAACCATTGCAGAATAGAGAGTGTCTGGAACTCATTTTTGTACAAGACATCAATTACGATTATTATCGTTGGTAATTCGACTTGATTTGGACTTGAATATGAATCATTTTTTAAAAATCTTGTGTGAAAACTTTTCTGATATCTATTGATTAATTAACTTTGTAAAGCAATTAAAGACGCACGAGCAATCATCAAGCCGATTGTTCAATAAAATTATTCTCTCTCTATTTTGTGATTATATACATTACTGTGTAAAAGTCAACAATAATTTTGCAAATGGCAGCGAATGTCAATTTGACTTTGACATATGTGAAGTAAACAGATTTAAAACGCACGTCAGTGAAAGTGCATTTTTAAATTATTTAGCTATTCCAGCAGCTGTCAAAAATTTTAGAAGTAATTTGACATCTTAATTGATTTAAAAACAGGTTTCAAGGTTTATTGCAATCCAATAATATCTGAATTAGACTGAGGTTTCGAATTGAATCCAGATAGTAGCTAAAAGACTCGGATATTAATTAAGGCACTATTTAAAACCAATCGTAGTGTTAATTCTTTTGTTTATTCTTTCTTCTAAGTGTCGTTTTGATTTGTATTACGTGATAGATTTAGTCACTAAGGTGCAATGTCTCTTCTTGGTAGATAGTATGATTTTTAATTTAACACCTTCTTTTATCGACTTTTATCATTAACATTTTAAAAAAAAAAGTATTATTGACTATTAAACCATTAGTGACTGAACATTAAGTGACTGAAACTAATTTCAAGAATGAAATGACAAATAAAAGGTAATAAGAAATGGTTAATAAACTGACATATAACGATAAGATACCCTAGTAAAGGTTTACCTTTCGACATGTTCTTGAACGGTATATTATAACAATTAGTATAAATAAATTGTGTGTAGACCGTTTAACTCTCTTATCAGTAAAAGATTAGGTACCAACAACGTTAATTCGATTGAGGTTAATTGCAATTATTTGCCAACTAATATTTTACTGATAAGTCAATTTCATAAAACGAGCCTCTGTACAGTCATCTGGGTGGGGAAGAAAAACGTACATATTTATGCCGTAAACCAGCTTTCCACAAGGCAGCAATATTGTGCAACAATGTTTTATAGAGCAGGTTTGTGTGTTGTGTTATCACCGAAAGAAAATTGAATTCAAAATGTTCTACAAACAAACTTTTCCATAAAACGAGTACGTACTCGTAATATCGCGAAGAGTTAATCTTCTATACTCACAAATGTAAACACATGTCGTCTTACGCGCACCTCCATCATCTTCAATCTTTAAACTAAGATTAGACCACGTTTAAACTAACATCGCGTGCAGATTGAGACCAATCTGGGTACATATAAAGATAGTTAAAAGTCTTAGCGTTTTCTTATGATGAAAAATGATCTGGACGTCAAGTCATCGTCACTGGAACTTCTTCGTCTTCGTTGTTTTCTTTGATCTTCGTGTGTTTTCGAGGGATCTGACAAGTGGACAAACCCGATGGCCGATGATGGAAGAAGCGACCGGGAACAAAGTGCCCTCTATAACTCGTAATTAATGGCGTTAACGTTCATAAAAAAAATTACCCCCCAACATCTTTATACTGTGATGTGAGTATAAAGTGAGTTAACTCTTCAAAGTAAAACATCTCACTCAAAATGAGATCATAGTGGGTAATAAACACAGATTGCTGAGATGGGCCATAAAACTCGGAGTTCATCTTCCAGGAATCAGAAGTCTATCAGGGACGTAACGAAGAATTTATTTTGGTGGGAGATTGAAACGAGGAATCAACGATCCTTAACCTAACTTCTGTTTTGGAAGATCAGAGAAGAACTTGATAGTGTTTCAGAATTTAAGTCTGAGATCCTAAAAAGCCTAATACGCTTTGACAGAAGCCGATGATATGTTTATTTTGAAGAACCGATATGCCCCAAAATCCCCACCAAGATCTACGGTCTTAAATATACAAACTACTAGCAAAAAAAGTATCCAACAACATCAAAGAAAACGTTCTTCAAGATGAGGACATCAAAGATACAAATCTAGCTCCAGACCTAGAACACCTTTAAACCAGCTTGCATTAGGTAGAGATATATGAAAAAAGAGTCTTTATGGAAGAAAAAACAAACCTGAAAAGGTAGGTTTATCTATTTACAGTTTAATAGGCTATAACTATAAAGCTGAATGAAGTGCCTGCACTCGGCAAAGTCCACATTATAAACTGACTACTTACTCGTATATGGAACGTTGGACCTACATAGAAATGAATATATCTGGGCACTTAATTGGAGTGTGGGTTTGATGATAGCGATTTTATGGCAACCAACACTTGAGCAATTAATTTGTTGATATAAATCTTGCTCTATTTCTTTCTTTTGATCTTAATGGTTTAAATCTTTAAATGAATGAGATAGTGGACAATCAGGTATAAAAGTTTGACAAAGGCATCTAGGGTCTTCGTTAGCTTCTTTTTATACAGTTTTTTTTTTCATATCCACATATTCAAAAGGTTTTTTTTCTCCAACGGATCTTATAGTTTACGAGTTCTGATACACGTAAGTCTGCAGCTGAAATGTCAAATTTGTAATGACATTGGCTCATAAATCAGGCAGAATTTGGCCGATTTTATAGATTATGTTGACTTTGGGTAGAGATATGGGTTAAAAGTTTTGTTCTCAAGAATAAGCAGTTTCTTAAATTTATCTTGTCACTTGACAAACACCGATGACACTTGCACTATTAGTATCAAAACAAAATCTATTACTTTTTTAAACGAATTTGACATACACAATTGTAAAGCGTTCGTTCTTTTTTGACATTTGGTAAAATGATGCTGTCCCCAATTTTGAAACCAATACTTTCTGACCAAAAGGAAAATTAATGTACATACACACAGAAAATGAGAAAACCTAAATAAGATCTCGATTTTGCAACAATTTAATGTCACTATTTGTAGGAGCGGCGGCAATTGTATGCACCACTGAACCACTTGATGGTCGGAACTCGAAATGGCGGACCAGATACATGACAATGCTTCCACCAGCATCAAAGACTAAAGCACTTTAGCAGCTCTCAGCAATCACGCCGTTCCGCCGCCGCCGACGTCGCTGCTTCTAAATGGACCATCCAGCCAAAGTTTTCAATCAGATTGCTATTGGTTGTTTTATTGGTTTATCTGTTTGTTTGTTTATTTTGAAAACGTATAGATTGATACTTAAGTAGTTGTGGTGGCTGTGCCTGTGATGCAGTACAACTTGTTCTCCTTGGGACAGCATTCCAAGCGTTGGAATTCCAGACGTGCGACATCAGTCACATCATTATAAGACACACCAGCAGCGGCGCAGTGCAGGGCAGCTATAGTCTTGTTTGTCGGTGGTATTGGTATTGGTATTGTTGTTTCTGTTTGCGTGGTGAGGTTATTGTAGAGTTGATTGATGTCTTGATGTTTACAAACAGTCATACTACGAGTCGGAGTTGGCTTAGGAATAACTCTTTAACAAGGATCTTTCTTTCTCGGTTGACTTGACAAGCATCTGATTAATTGCAACATGGAGCTTGTCACTTTTGTTGTCATACAATCACATCCACATTGAACTGTGATGAACTTGTTGTTAAAAATGTTTAAATTATGCAAATGAAGTTTTAGATATAAGTGCGGATAATTATTACACTCATCACTCTACAATGTTGTACCTATCTTAAAGATACTGGCAGTTTTGACCGATTGAATAACTTAAAGGAAAACTTTTAAAATAACCATTTTTTTGCTAATAAAGGAACGAGCATTCAGAACATGGGAGGACTTGCATAGCTTCTTGTTGTAAATTTGATTGTTCTTATAAATACAAAATAAAGCGTATAAGTCACCATCATCCTCATCACCTACAAAACAAAATTACATAAACACGGCAAAGTCCGAAACGGAAATGGGCAGACAAGAACACTTCACAACGTCACGATCACGAGTTTCATCTAATTGATAGTCATAGTATTTCTGTCCACTTATACAAGTACCCGATTACCTATCCCATTCAATGATGATGTGTAAATGCGTTTTTGTAAACGTTTTTTTGTGTAAGTATTCAAAACAAACCAATAAAATATTATAATTCAACGCTTCTCGGGTTCATTAAACATTCAAGCTCAACCAACACGAAGATTATAAAAATCGAGGATCGTTATGTTCTTTATCGCATATTGATTGTGTGTTGTCTGTTGAAGGAAAGCATTTCAATAAAATTTAACTGCCAACTGCTCGTCCGTCGTCGTCCGTTCGTGCCCGCCCACTCGGAAGTGCGGCAATGATATTGGTTTTCAAAGCCACACATTCAAAACAATTCAAAATAATGTTAATTTTCAATCCAAAAATAAATTTCATTTAAATTAAAAATCGAGAAACGTTTTCATAGAGCATAGAGCGGGAAAGCACTCGATTGTGTGATTTATCGATATTCGATATACGATATCCAGTAGTGATGGTTTCATTTTGTTTTATCTTATTTTCAAATTTAACTTTTCACGAGTTCAAAAATACAGTTTGAGCATACTTAGCGCCACAATGCATAACTAAAAAGTCCGAAGTTTCTAATTCACAATATTTACTTGTAAGTTTCCAACTTTACATATTGTACAAGTGGTTTTTGAGATACGGCATTTCCAAATGACAAAAATCTAACTGACGAGCTCACTGACAAATCATCGGAAATTTGCTATTTTCGATTAAGAGGGTGTGTTACCGCCCACTTTCACAAATAAGTAATAGTTAACTGTATAGACTAAGGAAAACGAAATTCGAAAATAGTTTTCTTTAAATTAAATAAATTGTCCGCTTGCAATATGAAAACGAATTGACTTCTGTTACGTTTACGTTACGTAAAAGAAGTCAATCAGAAATGCGCAGTAACTGTGTTCAATTCCATGAAACCAAAAATAATCAGATCTGTTTTTATTCCTATTTCCTTATCTGGTCATGAATTTCTTTTAAGTTCGCCTTCGCATATTAAGGCTCGAACTTAACTCAGACTAAACGATTTTACTGTCTGTTTCTGTTCACTCATATAAAAAATAGTGGGAAGAGAGAGAGAGAGAGATGAACTGCCCGTGGGTGCATTTTATCCTTTAGGAACCGCGCTGCACATATCGAAAGACAGCACGCGATTTTAATTACAAATTAATTTTTATTGCTGACAGGCAATGCTGTGTGCAAAGTGGAGCACCACTGTGGTGCTCCGCCACCCGCTGCCGCCCGCCGCGCCACCTTACCGATGAAATACATAAACGAAGATCAAGAATTAGGAACGAACCATGGGGTTGTTTTGATTGCAATTACTCGATAGTCCATATAAATTATTTATATGTGAGTCCTCCTGCAAGAGGCGATATTATCGTGCTTTGGAACTTTAGAGACTACCTTCATCCATAGACGGCGGCGGCGAGCCGCGGAAGAGTTGGTTCTTCTTTAGGTAAAATATTTGTTTTTCAATTACTTTGTATTAAAATGAAGAAGATTATATACGGAATTTAATTTATTCATTTATTTCACGGAGATGGTTTTTTATGCACATTATACTTCGTCCGGATATACTACTGTAAGTGGAATTAGAAGCAATTTAAAATCTGTGATCTGAAGAATGTTTGATATTTAACCATTTGTTGGCTGAATATATGGAGTAGGTACATGATATCAAGTAAATGCAATCGAATTGTGAATTTTATGTGAGTATTGTACTTAAAATGTCAATAACATTGAATTTAAAAATTACAACAATAATATTCAAGGAAATCCTTGAAAAGTGTTTGTACTTTAAGACGGAAATAAACAAACTCAAATCCTTGGTTAAAAAAAGTCCTTCAACCACCCATTTTAAATTTTTAAACTGTCGCTTCGTTGAATCATTGTTTAATTGAAACTTTATATCTTTATCACCAAATTAATTACCACAATTGAATAAGGCAAATATAAGAAAGGTATTGTTAGAATTTTAAATAGGTTTCTAGACTTAACCTTAGCTTTTAAAGACCTACCCTAACTTTGTCTACTCCATATAAATTAATGACATTCACTATGTTTCTTAGAAAATAGCAAACTTACAAGCAAAAGCTGTAAAGCAATAAAATCGAACGCAGAAATGAAGTCAACGATTTATTATTCTTTTTGTCACGTTCACGTATTTTACGTTTTGAGGTTGTTACAGACTAAAGTCATTCACAGTCATCGCATAACTTAAATTTATTATTATTTTTGTAGATGACGATGAGACGCATTTTTTTTAATGTTACCGACTCAAGCCCACAATCAACTTCAAGACGTTCAATGAACTTACAATGACTCGTCATTTTAATAAAAGTATTATTTTGTTGTGTCTTTGAAGATTTTAAATTCAAAGTTTAATTTGTCTTTTTTTGTGTGGAGTTAAAGTGAACATTTAAGAAACTAATATTTGAATCCAGTGACTATAAATGAACACCACAACTTGCTTTAAATCTAATGGTTTAAATTTTTTGTAATACTAAATCTAAGTTTTCGAACTCAAGCAACAAAAACCAGAACACTTTTTATTTATGACTTTAAAACTCAATCACAAATTCGTTTTAATACAATTATTTTAGGTCTACTGCATTAATTGCAACTTGGGCCAAGGTCCTGGGTTTTAAAGCTTCTTAAAGATTACACAAACAGACTATAAGAATGGGTAATGGGGTTTCTTTATCCTTCTAGTTAAGGTGGGAAATTTTCCTATCAAGTGACATCTGTTAGCATAGATAAACAAACAAAACCTGCATTGTGTTGAAACGCATTTTTAAATATTGTTTTTGATTAAGTTTTTTCTTTGTTTAAATCTTAAAACATTTTAAGAGACAATAAAAAATGATAACATTGAGAAAAATAATTTGAAAATTAGTGGATAAAATGTCACAAAACTTTGACAGTATTCTACTTAAACTCTAACACAATGTTTTATATAAAATAAGATTTAAACTGTATCTTGACAAATAAGGATAAGTGCTTCTCAAAATGAACATAGAATTTTTGTTATCTTATTTCTTTATACAAAAAAAGGAACAATAAAAATACTAAAACACCATAAACTGCTAAGATTCAAGTTAACAAATTTAAATTTTTGCCTAATTCCACAATCGGCTGCAGCTGCATCAAACGTTTGCATCGCCCTTCCACTTCATCTCTTTCAAAGTGTGTGTTATTATTTTAGCAATTGTTAAATGAATTTAATCGCCATTTGTGGTAACGACCACTCTATAGGTGGTATTTTCGCTAATTTCCCCTTCCTTTACCTCAAATTGTACTATAATAAAATTTACCCTACCTCACATGTCCGACATGTGTATCTGGTGTAAAAAGTAAACATTTTACTTTATGATGGAATACACGAGTATAAATATTTTTTGTTTTGAAAAATGATGTGCATTTTTTTATCGGGAAAAAATTATTTAATTAACTATATATAGTGGATCAAGAGCGCCAGAATGGCTATAAGGCACGCAACAGGAATCACTTTCAGATGCACCATGCGAGAATGATGGTTTTATATACGATTACTCGTATCTATTAAAACTGCATAAAAGATTGAGAGTGTAGATTAAATTAATGTTTTCAATTATTATCAGTTTATATTTTTGTTTTTTCTTCTAAGAGCTATTCATCAAAAACACGGTATTTGCGAGCATGAATTAATGTGATAGACTGAATTAGATAGGGTAAATAATTTAATAATTAAGTGGTACTTTGTCTGGGATACTGAAGTTTTTTCCTGATGTAATTATTATTATTGAAGGTAAGGTTGACAAAATTGTTTGTGATAAACAATCTTTTCCGGAAGGTTTTTTAAGACAGTTATTATATCTTACTACATATAGAAATCAATTTGTGTATGTTTGTCCCGCTAAAACTCAAGAATGGCTTGGCCGATTTGGATGATTTTGGTTTTGAAATGTTTGTCAGCGAAGGTTTTAAAATATGGAAAAATTGCAAAGAAGACAGTAAAAAAACAAAACAACTTCATTTTTCAATACAATTATTGTGTACTTGCAAACAAAATATTTTTGATTGTCAAATTTGTATATTTCAATCGTCTGCCCAACGTTAACGAAAAGTTATGAACTTGCCTGTTTTTCTGTCCTTATTATACAGTTATTAAAAAAATACTGGTCTTAAAATGCTAACGACGAACTTCAACTCAATACAAAATATTTCATTATACTTTTTTATACATATGTTCCTAGAGTAATCTAACAGTCAGGCGTGCTGTTAGAACTCCAGTTTTTTTTATAAGAAAAGTAATTCTGTTAAATAACTTAGACTTTAAATATCCTCATCATAATATTACTGTCTAAGTGTCTGTAGTACCTACTAGGCAAAAAAAATGGAATGTCGAAAATTGGATGAAAGGAAAATCATTCAAAATTATTATTTATATTCTTAAAATTTAAATTTAGTTCGAAAAGTTCATACTTGCGAAAAACTTAAACATTATTTTTTTCTTACTACAAATATTGAAATATTTTTCTTTACTATAATAATCATTCGACATAATTTTCTTTTTCTGTAACACATCCATTTAAAGAATTATTATTGCTAAAATTTAATCTACATATAATTGAATTATTAAACTTATTTCTAAATGTGAGTCAATTTTAAGAGCACTTAAATATAAGAAAAAAATCACGGAAGATTGTCTTTTGATAAATTAAGAAAAATGGAAAAGAATCACCATCTTTCAAAAACACAGTTTGTGTTATTCACTGCAAATTACATGTAAGCAAAAATTAGGAACCAAATGACAACTGTCAAATCGATTGAATTAAATTCAATTCATTCTGACAACTAATTGTACTTGTTTTGTTGAATGTTGTCTGTTTTTTTTTTTTTTTTGTCAATATAATAAAAGTACACAGAATTAATGAAAGCATTCAATCTTTTTTATAAGTGTTTTGCAATTAATACAGCTGTTTTTTCCATTAAATAAAAACTTAAGACGTTAAAAGTAAATTAATTACTTCGTTTTTTTATATGTACATAGATCAATAACATTTAATTGATTGCTGTTAACTTTAACAAAAAAAAAAAACAGAAACACATAAAAGTGTAACAATTTAATTATACTATTAACAATTTCTGAGAAAAAATGTTAAAGCCAAGCAAAAAACAATATGCAGCTAAGATTAACGATTCAAAAGGGAATAATTTGTTTTTCAATGAGTTACCTTTTGACCTTATTCGATTGGCCCTTGTGTACCGTTTGAAGAAGTCACACTAACACAAACTTACTGAATTTACATATGTATTATGTTATGAACGGTTTCTCTTGGCTCAACTTATTAACACTATTCTATTAATTTTTCTGTTTAAATTCTTTTACAAAGTTCAAACAATATTCAAAAAATGTTTACATGGTCACAAACGAATGAGTTGAAATGTTGATAGAATAAAAAATCTTCCTATTTTCTATATGAAACTAATTTACAATTCAATACTAGAATTAAACCTTGCTCACAAAAAAAAAAACCGTTTAAATCAAACATCTCACATTTATACAAACTGAATTGGTTAAATTAAGAGTTATTTTTAAACATCAAACTACGACCAGTTAACACCAATTCTATAGATAATTCGCTTTGGTATGCACAAATACCGGAAAGTTAAATAAAAATACCCAAAAACATATAAATAAAGAAATAAAAACAATAAATTAATTAGCCTCGAGGCAAAAACCATAGAATTCATTAAGTTGTATTCGTTGTCGTTTCTTCGCGTCGATCATCTTCTTGACCGATAATGGAACACTGCATCTTAAATTTCTATACATGTATTAAAAAAAAAATTGATTTTTAAATCAATCTCTATAAGCTGACAGTTCAGCACATTTGCCCATTAGCTATTTCGGTTTTAAAAAGAAAAACTGTAAAATCTGTTCGGCTCTTATGAACATGTGCAGTGCATTGTATACGCCTCCCTGAATTGAAAATTGTAACCGCCACAAGTGTGTTACTGTCACATTTAAACTTGTTTCTCCATTAATATATTTCCCTCTGCGTTCCGCACATGGAATTCCGGAATATGCGGAATTCGTGTGTGTCCATAAAACCCGCTACCAGTTGTACCAAATGGCATCTTGTGATGGTCAAAATGAGATCTCTTTCTCTCTCTCTCTCGCAGCAGCGGAAAAATGAAAGAAAACTTCTAAGCCCGTAGTAGCTTATGGATATGAAGTGAAGACTACGAGTAAGTCTAAGTCGAAGCGGCTCATTTGTATACCATAACATGTGCTCTGTCTTAATAAAGACACAGGTCTAAAAGTTGAAGATGGTGGAGGCTCTTTTTTTATTGTTGATATCTAAACAACAACTCCAACTGACCTAGATATTATGCGTTCAAAAGAAATTTCTAATTTGTTTTCTTGTCAAGCGAGCTTGGAGTCAGTGTCGGAGTTGGAGTTGGATTTGGAGTCTCTCAGGTTCACACCATCATCATCAGCATCACCATCTGTATAAAGTAGTGTGCCTAACTGTAGTTGGTTGCTCAGTCAGTCGTTTCTGCAGGCCAAAAAGTCGTGGACGACCAACATCTATACTATATACTGTACTACTATAGGATGACGTGATGATGCAGCTGCAGTTGGCAACTTCTACATCATTAACAACAACTGCAAATCTAATTTGAATGAAACCTACTCAACTCAGGCTCTGACAAGTAAGTCGGTTTCTAGGTCAGGAATCTGCTCACTGCTGTGGCTGTGGCTCGTCGACCGATTAGGCTGGATAAATGGAGGAAGCAGGCTTACACCTTTTTCGTCACAAAAATACAAGGATAACTCTGTACCTAAGTCATGTGTCACTTCGTGGTTCGCTTATAATTTTTTAGACGTGGACGGAGTATTGCTATTTTGAGAAGTCGATAGGAGGGTCTTCTGAAATATTAGCCATTTAATTTTTGGATTTATTTTCTTGTTTTTATTTATATTTCTTCTCTTTATACAGTGGAAATGTATAGCTAGTTAGAAATAATAACAGGCCGGAAATCAAATCAAAATAACGAAACAAAAATCTAATCAATCACACAAATATGATTGAGTCCACTTCAGAATGTTCTAATGTCCGATGACTTTTGGTCTTTCAATTTTAAATAGAAAAAAGTCATTATTTATAATGGACCGCACTTAAGTTAAGGAAGTTAAGAATGTTTTGGAGTGAGTCAATTAATTTAATGTAAAAATGCGTAGGCAGAACATGGATGAAAAATTGGTATTTTTTTCAAGAAATTATTTGTCTTATTATTATTATCAAAATTACGCATTGTTTATTTGTTGAGAAGTACAATAATTTATGCGTCGAAATTTGATAGATGGGTATTCCCTATTCACTTTACGCTATACCGATCCCTCAACTTAAAAGTGGGAGGGATCATTAGTATCTATATTTTTTTTTTCGAACAAATATTCAAAATTTGTTTTGCAGGTTGTCAAAATTAATAAATAATGACGGTCCAAAATGACACCTTATTAGATTTTCAGTAGAAGGAAAGGTATTGTAATAATCCAAGTGTCATAATTAATAAAAAGTGACAGTTGGCAAAATATGTCAACTTTAAACATTTAACATTTTTTAACGTGTTAAGCGTGATTTAAGTACACATTTCCCTTCGATTTTGACATATGGAGTAATAAGACAAAATGTTTTGTTAAAGTCAGTTTCTCAGATGTCATTCAATTTAAGGCTTGTTTCACACGTATGCAGTTTGGTTTGGTTAGGTTAGTTTCGTTTTAATTTATTTATTTACTGTAAACATATTTGTTGAAAGTTTTTTTTATATTTTTATTTATCGAATTTTCAACTGCTTCAATTATAAAAAAATGCCACTTTTTGAGTTAAATAGTTTGTTAAACATTCTTAGTGTCTTTGAACATTGTACAAGAAAAAACAGATTTAAAATTGAAAAACGTATAACACTCCATCTTAAATCCTTCATTTTATACCTTTTTACATTTTTCTTAACTCATATTGTCTGGAATGTGTTGTAAACCTTATCGTTTATATGTTATTTTAATGTTTTTCTTTTAGTTGGTAAATCTTAATCTAAACAAACAACTAACCTACTTTCGTGTTTGTGTAACTTTAATAGTCTGGTGTTTTAAAAATTCATGACAAATTAATATTAACCAACAAAACGACCACACCAACGACCACATTAACATAAAAATAAAAATTTACCAGAAAGAAATTCACACGGTACCTACGGTAGCGCAAAGCGTTTAAATTAAATTGGTAAATTAAACTCTTATTCATACCATTTGTTCCAGCTTCAGCAAATAGCCCATCGCTTTGTCCAAATCACTCATGAAGACTTTGCAAAAATGTATTATTATATCCACACAAATACTTAATTTGCTTATATAAAACTTCAGCTACTGATGCCCGTACACTGTACAGGTGGCTATTATACGAGTATCTTTAACAGATCATCACTTCAATTCACTTTGCTTGGACCGTAGAAAAAAAAAAAAAAAACTGTTCTAGTTTTTTTTCCTTTCTTCAATTTAATCTTTAAATGGCAAATATTTTCACAAATTATTCGATATAAACATCAGCAAAATACACACATCCCGAGTAAAATTACTCGCGCAATAAACCTTCTCTTCTGGCTCAAACGATAACTACCACCAAGACCTAGAGCAACTGATATTTAGACAAACAGAAAATAGTGAAAAATCTAATTCGAATTCGAATCCGACACGATGAGAGATGAGGAACAATGCGTCTAAACTCCACAACCGACTGAATAGATCTTCAGCTTCTTTGCAGTCCGTTTGTACGGAAATGACCAATTCCTTGGAGCTTCTCGTCGTTGTCGTTGTCGTTGTCGGTCGTCGTCGCCGTCTTTGCCGTCATAGTCGTATGAACCTTAATTGCCATTCTCTCAGAACCTGCATCTCTTCCAGAGGTCTTCCCCGTTCATTCGTTTGGCTTTGGTTCGTGTTCATGTGGATGAATCGCTGTGAAATGTGGTGGCTTAGAAAGATTCTTTCACCAAGATCAAAACAAAAACATTTCTTTGAGAGAAGAGCTGACGCTGAGAAGTAAATGGCGCATGCGGTTCTATTCCATGTGATCCACCACAACAAAATACATTCACTTCTATCGGGTCTAAGTTTGAACGACAGTAGTTTGAAATAGTGGAAAATTGAGCCAAATTGGAAATGAATAAATAATATTGTGACTTGAAAATTGGAATCTGAACGCACTCATTTGTCATTCGCACAAATAAGGAAACTGAATGCATTCAACTCTTCTCAAACCAACCATTTTTGTCCGAGCTTGACACTTTTATTTCCGTTGTTTTTTTCACTGAGTTGTGACATGTGAAGATTTACCATTTTAATGATAATTGAGGATGCGGATTTGATTTTTTCTTGGCTGTCGATTAAGATGTCAAAGTACTAGGAAAATATTTCAAAACTCCAAGATATTATTTATTTTATTTATTTATATAAGATTAACAATAAATTAAAATCTATTATTAAACAGTGTTTTAAAGAGCACTAGCATCAAAGAACTTTCGGCTCAACCCAAGATATTATAATCTACTGCCTTTGCTCGGGAGTATATGGAGTATACTCGTAGTGATATTCGGGCCTAATAAAGTAAATGTATTTGTCCCACTGTACGCTGCACTTTGCGATCAACCAAACGCGTAGTCCCCAAAGATAATCTTTTTTCCCCTGTTACTTCCCTACGTATTTTTTTGTATTTTTTCATTCCCATTTTTCTCACCGTCTCATCATACAGGTACCATTTGTAACGGTTCGGCGGAGTAGCAGAATTGTAAATTACGAAAATGGGATACAACAAAACAAAGAAAAACAAGAAGAAGAAGAAGTGAAGAAAAAACTAAAGGAACAAACCAAAGTATATTGGTTGGTTCTTGGCTGAATGCATTGCTCCACACGTTTGGTTGGGTGAGGTGTGGTGAGAGGCAGAGGGAAATATAGATAACAATAATTAGATAATCTGGTCTTAAGATGCGACAAGAGAAAGACCAACAAAATAGTTCGCCACCAGGTGGCGCATCGCCGAGCGGTGTTACTACGTATAAACTTATATGTATGCATGCATATCCCTCTATATACGTTGCATAATAATTAACTATACAAGTGTGTACCTATAGCTAAATATTCCCCGCGGTGAAGAGAGTTTGCTAGCGAATTGATTTACTTATGTCATGTGTGTTTTGTTGTTGTTGTTGTTGGTTTTCTTAAACAGAAGTAGTCCAATCAGATCATGGCTCATGGGAAATAAACCTGATTAAACCGTTCGTTTATTATTGGAAGACGCAATCTGTACGGAATTCCATTTGTTATTCGGACAAATGATCGAATTATGATAATATACATCGTTGAATGTGTGGAGTTTTGTCAATCAGTTTGTCAAGAAAAAGAAAAAATATATATATAACTTGCAAATAAGTTGGATACTTAATTCAGGTACTAAAATAAAATTGATAGATACAAACCAAGCTAGACAAGGTCGTATATTTTTATTACACATTTTTTTTTTTTTTGATGGGGATTAAGATCAGCAGTTGAATATTGCGTTAGTTCTTGTTTTACTGGTTCGAGAAAGATGAAATTAAGACTTCTTTGAAGAAGATTTGTTAATAAAATGTTAAAGTTGCGACATGATTCAATTATTAAATTGCAGACATATACACGACATGTGATGAGTGAGTTCATTTCAAATAAAATTTATATTTATTTGTTGACACTAAGAAAGAGGCGTTTCCTTATAGTCCTGTCACACTGAGTACCTATCTCAGGAAATAACATGTCAAACATGTGTCTTGACTCTTGATTGTCATTGTCAGTGAGCATTGAACTCACTTATTTTGTGTTGGTTCTATACACCAATGTAGGTTATGCATAAACAAGCTTCAAGTGTTGAAATTGACAATATCAATCGAAATGTCAGTTAAAGATTTTTATTGATCTGAGATTTTTATCCACAGAAATAGAGGTTACAGCTATTTATCTTGATATCATACACATGTATAATATTTCTCTATTAAGCGGTAGTCATATTTTCGCACAATAACGCAATTGCCTCACAATACATTTTAAACGTCAATACGAGGATGTCATTTACAACCTGTCTATGCAGGAAGATAGAAATGTCAAAAATTAATCTCAACAACTAAAGAAACACAAAGCATTCCTATATTACAAAAAACTTAACTTCCTTCTTATTTTTATGTGGTTGGAATTTGAACGGCATTCGTACTATCATAACCAGCCTCGTCAGTCGTCACATCTGATCACAGATCATTAGCGGTAACATTAATTTAAATTGCTGGTTAAATCCTGAGTTAATTGCAACAATTAGGCCCACAATAACAAAGAAAAAAACACCCATCCATAAGATAATTACTTTCAGTTGTGCTTTGGCTTGTTACCTATTTCTTCATTTCTCTCCACGAGAAACTTCAGTTCGAGGGAGCATTGTTGATTGTTGATCATTCACACATAAACGCAAAGTGGTAACACTTCTATTCAAGAAACCAACAGCAAACAGTTTAAAACGTGACACTAATGTCGCGATACCGTATTCTGTATGGACGGTTGGGTTGGTTAGATTGTTCGAAAGATGGATAAGTTTACCGTCCATTTTATACCCGGTCACCTACTCATAAAATTTTATGTGGCTCTTATTTATATGTGCACAATATGTATAGGACTTTTCTTTTTTATTACATGGCACTCTCCAAAAACGGGGAATTAACAGTTGTTTCCGCTAAAATTGCGCACCTATAGGAGGACCAATATGGTACAAAGAACAGTCATATTGACAGATGCCATATAGCTGTCAGAAGGTATACTTCTGTGTTGGTCGTTCGGCTTGCCATCAATCTTGAATGATGGCCATCATCAATTATTAGAGCCACGCAAAATTGCATGGAAATGTGGCCGAAGCGGCTCGACGAGGAGGCCGCGGCTTCCAGTGTTCCCAATAAAATTTTTATAGGCTATAGGCTTCTGCAGTGTGTTTGTCCACAAAGCGTGCTCTGAGTACTTACCGTCATCATCATCACCACCAGACTTATGAAGAAAACCAGACTTTGATTCCACAGCTGGTCGAAGACGACGACAACGACGACGACGTAGTAAAAGCCATATTCCAATCAATACGTACATACATATATGAAACTCGAGGAGCTATACGAGCATTGCTGATGCTGATGTGGTAATGTTATTTTGATTGCACATTGATTAGAAGCAGCTTCTTACCTTTCTTAAACTACTGGATTCTTAATGTATTTAACTAAATTAGACGCTCGTTGTTGCTGTATACAAAATAGATTGAGTTATAAAAAAAAAACAGGAAAGTGAACAAAAATTAAAAAAAACAAGTTTAGCTTTAATTTGAATACGGTTAAAAAATACTTAAGTTTTACAACAATTTACAAGCATTTTCATTCAATTTGTAATAACAGTTATTTATAATTTTATTAAGAATTAACAGTTTGTTGAGAATGAAAAAAATCATACGTCCGAAAGCCAAACGGATCTTACACCAATGAAATTAATTGGTAAGAATGTTTTTGTCATTTTAAATGACTTTTCTCGCAATGCGTCAAATGTTTTACACCATTTTCAATCAATCTGTCAAATATGTGTATAACAAACGCTTGACTCAAGCTCATCCAAAGTTTTCTCGCGAACTTCCGTAGATTTAAAAATTACGATTTTCATCGGACAAAATTTTAAACGGAAATTTCTGTTCCTTTACGCAAGTATTGTATTTGACTCTTTCACTTCTACTACAAACTATTGTTTAAAAGAATTTTTTCCTTCACTTTTAATTCACTTTTAATAGAAGATAATAATATGGTGTCCCACAGGGAAGTCATCTGGGACTTGTTAGTTAGTTTTATATTGACAATCAATTCCATCGTATTATTTGAATATTTTGGATTACCAACTTTAGCAGATGACAAAATCAATATTAAATTATATTCTTCGCTTAATGATATGATGGCTTTTTTGTAGTATGATTTGAAAAAAAAAAATAATATATTTTTGTACTTACAATATTTAGAACTTAATGTCACCAAATGCCAAATATTCTGACAAACTTTCCTTCTTTATAAAATAATAACGTTATTCATATAATTCATTAATTTAGGTTAAAAGGATTTGCTGAGTTGTGATATTCTTTTTTTTTTTTAATTTGGGGAAGCTTACAATTCATAGCTAAATCATTAACATTTGTGAATATTTCGACAGCTGAAATGTCATTATGATTGCAATTTTGACAGTATGTATATATTAAACATATCACTCTTGAACTTTGCTATTTAAAATCAAGAATAACCCTGTTATATAAGACATTCTAAATTGAAAATATTTATATTCTTTCAAGAAGTTTGACAATCAAGACAAATCACTTATTGGCAAACCCATTTTTGTACCTATACAACATTAAATTATTAAGTAAATATAAAAATTCAGTCAATCGTTCACTGTTCAACGTTTGTTTTTGTCTTCAAATATCATATTATTTACTTGGAAATTATTTTCAATTTACTTTTTTTATTTGCCTCAACTTTGAATTGCTAATTACGCTTATTTCAGCAAAAAAAAAAAAATTGAGCAATAAGTTTAATGGTTTCAATGTCAACTATCAGTGTTAAGTATATTTCTTGATAGTAATTTTTTTTTTCGTACTGGTCTGGTGATTGTCAACATGCTAGTTGGTGTGTAAGAGGCCATTAACAATTTATTTCTTCTTTTTTTTTTTTAAATGCATGAAATAATAAACTTTACGAGTATAAACAGAACACGTGTGTGGGGTAATTGAAGGTGTTGGGGATTGATAGACAGCAATTTATTAGCAATAATTATATTAATATGATTTATAGTACCTTTGTTTTATATACGAGTATGTATGTAGTTTTATACATATATTTGGGCATAATCCAATGTACAAGTGTGCATTAGAGAATGAAAAAAACCTTTTTTTAAAAACAACTTTACTTTCCTTTATGAGGACACACAATTAATCGTTTTCTGATTATGGTTTTTTAATCATTTGTTAAAACTATTTATTATTTAATCAAAGTGATACATTTTGGTAGCAGATTTGGTTATTTTATTTGTGTTTTTACAAATAAAACAAAACATGTGTTATAGTTAATCAAAAAATCAGTTTTTTTTTTTTGTAGTACATATGTAGATTTAACGTTATGTTATGCATTAAAAAATACTGGAAATTGATCGATATTAAAAAACAAATTTCAGCAATAAAACTTGATAAATTATTGACAAATAACGAGTACATTTTTTGCAATGACAATATAGTTACTTTTAAATAAAATAACATTTCAAATTAGCATTTTATTTGGCTTATTCTTGGAAAGCAACTCAAACATTGACAAACAGTCCCAGTTGAACGTTCTTTCGCTTTCAAAATTATACTTGATGTTATAAGACTCAAAATAATGAATTTTGTTCTTATTAAAACACCAGACAGAAGTCGATTAAGAGCGTGAGTTTTGTTAGATTTGTGAAACAAAAGAGTTGATGTTCGAACTTTTGTTTTTTGTAGTCTCAGTTAAATTTAATTCAAATGAAAAAGTTGGTCCTTGAAGTGATAAATTATACTCATCTTCAAAAATCTACTTTTAATTTATCACAAAGTGTTTGACTTACATTTATTATGAAATTAAATAAAGTTTGTGTTTAAATAAAGTTTATCAAAGTTATAAATTAACACTCGAAGATTCTAAAGCCAAATATTTTTGTCTCCTTAGTGTTATAGAATTTTTTATTTAGAAAATTGTTTGGAATAATTGTAAGATCGTGGTTTTAAAAAGAAAATTGTTAGTTAGTTGAAATTCAAAAAAAATGGCACTTTGTGCCAATTTTTATAAAATTGTTTGTTTCTTTTAATTGAATAAATTCAAAGTAAGATTTGGAGCAATTCACATATTGCAATTCACTTTCTTAAAATAAAGTACAAAATAAAAATACATTTAGAGTAATTTTTTATTTCAAATACGAATTCATAGGTGAACTTAATAAAAAATGGATGTAAATATTCTCATTTAGAACCACGGAAGCATGGTGGATAAAGTTCTCTTTAAATAACAAAAAAATTATTTTATTTATCTTATACATATCACCTTAAGTATGTATGTATGTATGTATGTGTGTATGTATGTTTGTATGTATTTTGAATGCTTCTTTGTTAAATGTTTGCACTCAAGAAATGTTAAAGTCTCTTTTCAGTAAGATTATACTCATTCAAAGCTGTAAATATTACATATACCTACTTTCAAAATAAGTTAAATTTTGACCTACATAATATGTATGTTGTTCCCTACCTCTCCCCACTCTGAATCCACTTCACAAATTTTGAAGCTAATCTAATATATCATATTTAAAATAATTTGTTGAGTTGCTTTTTTATTTCGTATCAAAAAACGATCACGTAAACACAACAACCATTTTAGTAGAACAGCAATTTCCGTTGAAAAAAAATAAATAAATAAATTGAATAACAACAACTTCATACCTACTTACTTTGAACTTGACCTTCATGCATTGAAATAGTATCAAATGTAATTAAAAACTAGTAACAAAAAGTCAAAAACAAATCGTGCTTACCTGTAATGAAAAAAAAAAACAATTAAAATTTGTTCATAAATGATTTAACAAAAAATTAATGGATAGTTGTTAAACTCCAAGCAATAAATTAACAAATGTGAGCAAATTACTGATTTAAGCTAAGAAGACTTTAAGCTGATTAAAAAAAAAGGAAATCACTTAAATTTAATTCCCCAGACTTAATTTAGAATCTTTGGAACCCTTTCGATAAGTTATATAACAATTCATCAGACACATATCATTATTTATGTCTTTTTGCTCACGCGATTTTATATTGCTTAATTACATTGCTCTAAAGATAATAGCTGATGCGTGATATCGCGTATTGCAAATCAAAAACAAACTAAGCCCAATCAAAATCACATACAAAATGTTTAAGCCTAACTCGGACAAAAAAAGTAGTTTGTTCAAACGAATCCAGGTGTGGACTTGAATAAATATATAAATATTTTAATAGAAAAATAAAGATTGTTTGAAAAGCAATTTATTGAACGTGTTTCTCATCTCTCATTGGTCCCTCATGGTGAAAGTCCAACTTAACCAGTTTATCTACAGCCTAAATAAAGTATGTGAAAATTAGAAATTAGAAAATTAGAGCCCTAAAAATGGGAATGAATTTTCATGTTATAAAACGCTGCTTTTTAAATGTTTCCATTTGATAGTGTTTAAATATACATCATAGTACAATCTTGTCATCTCGTCTCCGCCTATAACTACTTTAAGAACCAAATCCGCCCCTGGGCAGAAGAAGAAAAACAAGTATTTGCGCAGTTAGCCGGAAAACAATCGCCATTGCACAGCAAAATATCAATTTCCTGCTAAAATTCCAGCACAATTTAAAAAAGAAATAAAACGTGGTAACAACCAAGCCAAGCAAATATAATTCCCGCATTTGTACGACGACGAATTCCATCGAAATTGTTGTTGAAAATATAAAATTGCTGTTTACATTTTACTATTCATTTATTGTGCTCCACATAAGCGAAAGTTAATTAGCCCGCTAGAGGCTAAAGGCTTCAAAGCTCTGTCTTTGGTTGCAATCTGGCAATTCAAAAGAGTAACCAAATAGGAAAACTATGGTTGTTGTTCGAGGTTTCGTTGGCGCTGCCACCAAAATGATGGCAATTCTGCATTGGAATTCCTGGAAATACAAAAATTTGCATCGTTATTGGCTGGCGACGACGACGGTAATTGCAAATTCATATACTCGTACGAGCAGAAATATCCCCGGGCAGTTTCTCTCATCTCCCATTTGTATCCTTGATTGCAGAACATCAAGACTAATTATGCAATTCCATTTGAGCGTCTCCTCTAGGGAGTAGGGCTGCGTCTCCGTTGGCCCTGCATGGACAAAATCCCATCAACAATATGAGGAGATGTGCTTAAGGTGGAGACACATTGCAGCCACTTGCCTATCAACATCAGCTGATGACTGTGTTGCTTTGTGTTGTTATGTTCATTGAAGTGAAACTGGGCGTTAAACGTCAGGATCAGGATGGACGTTGGGCTTGCTGCCAGCACTAGTTCCACCGCATCAACAACGCCGCCGCCACCGCCTGCCATCGCTCTACTGGTGTTGGCCGAAAGTACCTTGAAGTACCTGTTGTATTGCTAGTTGTGTAGATTGCCAGCAGCAGACCCAGTCGGACTGAACCGGAAAAGAAGAGGAATAAAATGCGAGAATGAATGCATTATCGCCCAGGATACACTAATTGGAATACTGATGGTGGAAGAAATGAACTCAACTAAACAGCTCGCTGGATACGGTCTGACGAGTGGCAAGGCAACTGGCTTTGGTAACCGGGCGGTTGCGGTGGCGCGGCGGTGACTATATAGCGATTGAGACTGGCGGCATCTTCAGCAAAATACGAGAAAAGATAGGGTGCCTAAGTGACGTCAAGTGCATTCGTGCAAAGAGTAAGAGTGATGACCACCAGTTGGTCAGAAGATAGGGTTTGTCTTTGTTTTGAGATTGTCTGATTGTATTCCGAAGCAGATGAGTGTTATCCAGTTGCCACGGCAACAGAGGGATATTTGTATTTGGTCAGATTCAGAAGGAGAACTTTAAATATATTTGCATTTTAAAGAGTTGAAAGAAAAATAAATTCTTGGTCAGGTTGATCTTGGTCGAATTTAAAATATTCAAACAAATTCTCTACAGTTGGCGTTCTATCAAGATTAGTTTGAGGGAACATTTTAAAGAGCATCTGTAAAACAGCTGGTTTTTAGTTTGAGCAAATTTAAATAAAACATTCTTTCATTTAGAGTAATATTTTTTCTTAATTTAATCTCTTAAACAAAATCACATTTACTGAACAAAATCTGCTGTCCTGAACATTCCCATAGACCATGTTCAATGGGCGTCACTACGTAGTCAACTCACTCTGATTGGTCAAATACAACTAAAAAGTTAGTTGAAATTTCCCCTCCGACGTAGTGTAAAAATTTTCAACTTCAAAGGTAGTTGACAGCGATTTTGACATTGTTCGATAAAAATACAATTTTAATTTACCAAACCACTAAAATATGATCTAAATTTAATTATTTTGCATACATATGACATCATCTTGTTCCAAATCACTCATTTTATATCTTATATTTGATTTGATTTATTTTAAAATGACAATTGATTTTCATTTTATTCTCACATCTGTCAAAAATATGACAGTTTACGATTGACTAGCTTTGTAGTGAATTTTGCACAAAGCTAGTTGATTTTCGACTACATTAGTGAATGCACCCAATATTTACATTGAATTTATGCTCAGTTGAACAGATTCACTGAAAGTAGTTAGAGAACGTCTAAAGCTCTGAATGCAACCATTTAAAAAAAAATTCTGATTTTCTGACAAATTTCCTTTTGAAATAAACATTTATAGACAACAAATCTTAACTTTAATCAAGTTTATCACTTGAAAGAAAACTTAATATAAAATGTTTTCATTTTATTGACATTTGTAATACTTACCTATAATCCTATTTTCATCATTTTAACGTAATATTTGCCCATTAATTACAAAACAAACGCCATTAAATAAAGTGCAACTAAAGGGTGTTTAACTTTATATGTTACCTGTACGTTTTGATTGAATAAACTACTTGTGATCTAAACATGCATGAGCCTTTCCACATGTAAAATATTTTCTTCGAGGTTATAGTTTTTACTCATAACGGTCTTAAAACCTTAACACCCTCAATAACAACCCTTATTATTTCATCTATGTATTATAAACTCTAGAAAAAATACTCGTCTGATTTATTTTTAAGGCTTCAACAATTTCAAGCAAAACATAGTGTTGGACCTTATTTTATAAGTAACCTAAACATTTCGAAGAATGCGAATATTTATAATGTTTTGACAGAAGTAACAAAGAATTGTTTGAAATCAAGTTCGATGCCATCAAAATTCGTTTAAGGAACTTAAAATATATGGAGTTACATGAAAATTCAAATCTTTGTTTAAGAAAATTGATAAACAAAGTGTAACCATTTTGTATTTCTATGGCTTCTAGTGTAATAAAAGTCATTGACATTAATAAAATGGGCATATGCAAGTAAAGAGGAAAATAAAAAAATTATTTCAATGATATTTTTTATACCTACTCGTATGTACATAAAAATAAATCGATATTATGGAACTTTTGTTGTATGCCTTATAATATTGCTATCGCAGGTTTCCCCAAATATATAATGAAAACAGTTATTTGTCACGCAAAAGTAAATAAAATTTAATTATTTCGTTTGAGTTAAATAACATAATCCCAAATGTGTGCATATTCTGTTTTTGGTGAATAAAATGCGATTTGTTTAGTGAAAGCTCATAACGACGACGTATACGCAGACATTACGCAGACATACTCGTATTAATGGGGAGAAAATATGTTATGCCATCTTTTTTTTATGGAATTCTGGTTTGAATCGGGTTTAATAGCTTTTAACCTATGTAAGTTGTATAAGTATGATGGGTACCTAATAAAAATAAAGGATCGGTCGTACTTTGACAGCGGCCATATTACTTAAGCATCATCTGTCAAATTGGCTGTCAGTTATTGATTTTCATCGAAAAATCATCTTCAACAAATAATTTTGCCAATCAATTTGGACTACCGTTTATTTTGATATAATTACATACAAGATACTTTTAACCCAAATAGAGTATTGGTTCCGACAGAATCGTTCTACGTCCTACGTTTCTATCAGCACTAACATATGTAAGCGTTCAGCGAATAAAATCTGAACTATTTATAAGAAAAAAACTCCAAGTCTCCGAAAAACATCTCCCAAATCTATAGAACTTTTTAAACAAACCCCTAAAGAGGCCCTTGAACAAACAAGTGCCATTTTAATTGAAAAATATCCACAGCTGTTCAATATATAGGTATTATTTTTATTCAAAACCTTACCTAAACCAATTAAAATGTGCTACGGTATTCAATTACAACACCATATAATAATATATGGAACCCTCTTCTTTGGCTAAAAGGAATTATCACTTCCTCTGTTGCATCTTGATTATGCGGGCATACTCATATTTAAATACGCTATACGCAATGCACAACACTTACTCAAATTCCAATGATTGGAAGTGCATCGATATGTAAGTGTTGCGTATAATATAATTGACCACTCTAGCCGGAAGCAAAGCACACCTCACATTCAACCGCGAATCAATGTACTATACGTTAACGGCCGGCCGGTTGCATTCAATGCACCCTACAGCTATACACAGCAATCACTGCCAGCCACACCGTGAATCCAACCACAAGCAAAGTGACCTAATCAGTCGGAACGTCAAGTTATCTGTCAAACTTATGGCGACCAATAAGTCTGTGCGGCACAGCGATGAATGCTGAAGAACAGGGCAGCGCAGAGCAGCGGTTTCGTTAGTGAATTGTGGCTTCGTGGTATTTCCTGCATTTGTCCATTGAGTTTACAAAATATAACCATGACATACCATATAGCTAAACTGTCAACGCAGAAGCTACATTCCGAACGAAACCACAACGCTTGTCAGTTAGCTTCCAGTTTTCCATAATTTAATAGACTGTGACGTTTAGCAATGGAAACTTCATTAAAATTTCTTAGCTACTTATGAATGTAGGTATTTTGTTTGTCTTTGCGCATCTTAATAATTTGTTGAAATTATCTTGTTTACGGTAAAATCTTATATTTTGACACTTACATGGGGAAGTCCTCTCTATTTTGTATTAAATTTCAATTTCCAGTTCATTGTGTAACTTCCTCTTGTCATACCTAATGAGTAACTGGGGCGTACGCGTTTATTGATATTTTTCCATAACCCTGCTCAAGAAACATATTCAATAGAGTTCTAGTGAAGTTTCAACTTATCCCTTGTGTGTGCCACTTTAACTTACAGCCATATAAAAAATGACAGCACTATGTACTAGTATATAGATATGGCAAGGAATGAAACATGCTTTTGAAATTGAATACGATATTTTTTTCTTCTTTACACACTTTACACGGTGTCTTTTTCATTCTTTTCTTCGTGATTGTCTATTTTCTGATTCATTCAAAGCAATCATGTCGATTTGATATGCCAACAAATCATTCATTTATTCAGAGCACTGAATGCATCCAATGAAAGCATCTACAAAAGTGTTCTTTTAGTTCTTCTCTTCTCTTCTTTTTTGTTATTTTTGTTTGGTAAGAATCATGGCATTTGATGAAATTTATGTAATTGCAAAATCAAATGCATGCAACAAATAACTTCAATGCAAGAAAAAAGAACTTCGTTCTTCGATTTCATGCACTAGGAAAAATATTGGTGGAAAAAATAAACGCAAAAGAACGCTGGTTGTCATTTACGAACTCGAACGAGAAATCATCAAATATGCCAGACGTTCCGGTTTTAAGACAAGTCAATGAATAATATTTGTTTTCTGATTAAATCCTAATTTCAAAGTTTTTCCTTCCGGTCAACTGTCATTAACAAATATAATGTGTCAATCATCAATGTATGCATTCAGCTCGATATGTGCAAATATGTTTTATTTTGGCCCAGCCAAGTTAATCTAAAGAATTGCAATTTAAGTAAATACCAATTTATATTTCTTTCAGTGTTCGAACTTCGTGACATGAATGTGTGGCGCACGCGGCCTTTTTTGTTGTTGTTGTGATTTGATGCAGCTTCTCAATGACAGCAAAAACATTAAAAAGAAGTAGGTAATATTCAATTTACTGCTTGGTTAAGAATCTGTGTGCAAACTGAATGCACTTGAATTGCGCGATTATCTTTAGCTTCTTTTATACATTTCTATAAATGAATATGTTTATGTATTTTGCATGTTGTGCGTAGCGAGTTTCAATGAAATTGGAATTCATCGCTTCATATCGAAAAAGATGCGAAGAGATCATTGATGGTTGCATCATGCATCAACTTTCGATTAAAATTAAAACAAAGTAGACGATGATTTTGTGTTATTACCATATGAAAGATGCATATCGGGGATATGGCATGGGTGCATCAATTTAATGTGACCATTTATATAATTTTATAAGGTTTTAGAACATAATGATTGAAGTTCTAATCTATGAATAACCCACGCAATTGAGATTATGTGGGACATGACACAAATATTAAGC
The DNA here is from genome assembly GCA_905146935.1 of Scaeva pyrastri. Lineage (NCBI taxonomy): Eukaryota > Metazoa > Arthropoda > Insecta > Diptera > Syrphidae > Scaeva > Scaeva pyrastri. The sequence continues at coordinate 4,099,067 of LR989929.1, read as the reverse complement.
ATTTTCTAAAGTAGACGAATTTTTATCTTTAAAGTTAAACATTTATTTTTAACATTTTCAGTATTGAAACAATAGATCTTATGACAAAACAAATATCTATCTTTTTTAACTAGTATTTAAGGATTTAACATTAAAGCTGGAAAAACAAGCTCAATCTTCAGGGTCAAATATTTTGAAGCTTCAAATCAGGATAATTCAATAGAGAATTAAAAACTTTAACAGATTGTTAGTTGTCATCCTTCTGAAGTTACAATTGACAGATAGACTGTCGATTCTTTGATTTTTCATATCATGTTTTTTATTTCCGTTTAACAGTTGTTTTAAAGGAGAGTTTGGAAAATTTTATATTTCAAGCAAATCCAAATTCTTTATAAAATACATTATGCAAACAAATATTACAAAATGTAAAAAATGTTTACCTGCAAAAAAACCGCATAAAATTCTCAAAATTGGTTAAGTGGATTACATGAATAACCCTGATATCAATCAAATGTTAGACCACTAATCTTACTCATGCATATCTCTCAGCTTAACCTTAAACTTCAGTATGTGTGTAACCACAATCCAAATACCGTTACACATTAAAAAAAAAATGTTAATGCACATAACATGTTAATTTCTTACGAAACTTAAGCCTTATCAATTAGAAACAAAAACAAAAACAACAAAAACAAGTTTGAACTAAAATATGAAAACTACTTCTTTTCCTTCAAAAATAATGTGTTCGAAATCCCTTACATGTTACCAACTACCTACTCAAGATGTGTGTTAACTAGCTGCACTCATGCGCACTGCTTGGAACCTGGAATGACCTTAAGCTTAGATAATTTTCTCATCCAAAGCTAAAGCGTAGCAAATGACTGATGATTGTTTTTAAGTACAAGATTATGTTACTACTTTATATATTTTTAAAAATTATTTGTTTTGCCATTTACAAGTTGTCATTTTTAATGTACCATACAAAAAATGAGGAGTTTCAAGTTGTACCCAATCTGAGTCACTTAACATTCCAATGAAAGATCATACTTCCAGATACAAGATACGAGATTTGTATGTCAGATTTCAATGAGTTTTTTCCACAGCAGTCTTTCAAGAAATCACATTAATTTTGTTTTGCTTTATAAATTAAGACCTTGAAAAATGTTTGAAAGGTATTTCACTATGAGTTATGATCTATGAAATAAATACATTTAATCACCAATTAAAATACTGAAAACCAAAATTAAACTGTTATACGAACTTAAGACTCACTCAAGACTATACTTTGGGCAGGAGTGTTTTAATTTTGTTTTTTTTTTTTTTTTTTTTTATATATAGCCAACTAGGAATGTGTGAATAAATCTTACCACTTACAGTTAAGTTTTTGTGAATAACGTTTTTATTATCATTTGAGATTTTATGCAAATGCAAAGACGAAAGAATAGTTTTAAATTCTAGATGATTTATTTTAATGAGTCCCAACTGTCATATAAATTGCAATGTGTGTGTGTTTTGTCTTTTAAAAAGAATATCTAAGAATCTTTTCAATGGTCACAATATCAGTGACTGGGATTAATGGGAAGATTTATCTTTTTCTTTTTGTTTTGTGACAATAGGTGCTTTAGAAAACGGGAAAGGAACAAGAAATTAAAATATTAAACAAAAGTCAGGTCATATTTCTGATGGAAGTTTAAGCAATAATAGCTGTTTTTTAGCAATAAGAGTGGTTTGACTTCGGAGCAAAATAGTTTCGGTATCTTCTGTTCCAAACTTAAAAATCCTTCATTTCGTATATCAAAAGTTTTGACTTATTCAAAGGAATTTTAATCTATCAAAGTCTATCTATTGAATTAAGTTTGACACTTTACGACTTTGAGTATGAACAAGAAATAAAATATTGACATTAACAAAATAATGATATCCGTTACAAATATGTCTAAGTCCGAAAAGACCAAATTATACTGTTTCGTTTTGGTCTCGTCTCGGGTGTTTTTTGAACTTATCATTTCGTGGGTAGCAAAGTTCAACACCTCGAATTTTAGTGAACTTTAATATCACCGCAGTAATGTTTATCAACTTAGTATATTTGCTCTATTAACCAAATTTATAGCTTCAATAGGAAGTAACGGATTTAAAACATGACAGTTCTATGCATGACATTTCAGTGCAAAAATAAGAACTGGAAATGTGCTGTTGTCCCTGAGCTTTTTTCTCCTTCAAGCAAATAAAATAACCATTTATCATCTAAGTCTTTATCTTCAACATCCAATTAACATCTACACATAGAAGTGTACTTCCCACGCTTAAAAGTAGGTCACTCCAAATCACTCTCTACGGATGTGTTCCTGCTCCTGCTAGTTACGAGTATATCATCTTAATTAACATCAAATCAATAAAGATGTCCCTCAAAATTTATTAGAGCACACAATCTTGTTTCATTTGTGTTTCTCTCACAACTTTGTATCTATGTATGTGGGTATTTACCTACTATATATTTTTCTAAAACAAGTTTTCCATATTCGAATTTTAATACCATCTTCGCACGCAACAACTGCCAGCGAGGAATATAAGCACATACCTAAACATCTTACTCCAGAACCAGAGCCAAAACAAGATCCATCATCATCTCCACACCAAGCTCTTGTTTTCCAAGTAGAAAGTCACCTGTTTGGCCATGTCGGACAAATAAAAATGAAAACCAAGACAAACTGGCCCCAACAACACCAACTCCATCAGCATCTCAAAAGAAAAGAAATGCATCTTCAAGTTTTCACTAAAAAATATAAAGAGAAATAAAGTTTCATGCCAAACTACTTCAGAAATACACGCAGCTGATAAACGCTACGCAGTACGCACCGCACCCGGAAAGACCAATTCCTCATAGAGACACATAATAATATACGAGTACCAGAAGAAGGCAACAACAACAACTTATGAAAAGTCCCGTCCCATGTGGATTTGGCCAACTTCAGGGAGAAAACACAACACGGATGCGTGTACAATCATCGCTGATGGCCATAAACGATCAGCAATAGAAAACATCTATTCAAGTCTTGTACACCTTTTTTATTTCTTAAAAGATGATAGGTACGTACATATGTATATCTATATCGATATGTACGGACCTCAACCAGGCCAAAGACGGAACTTATAACTAGTGTGCTCCAAATAGGCAAGTCCAGTAGTCGGAGTAGAAGGCCTTTCTGAACATTTTTTTCTGTTTAATGGGACATTACATTTGTTTGGACTTCATCATATAGACAGATTTGAATTCAAACAAAAGCTTCCGTTGCGGAGCGGAGGCGCAGAACAACGGCTGTGAAAAATTTGATTGAACATTTGACAAACGTTATGTCGGTCGTTTCACACAGGGTTCAAAGACAGAACACTTTAACGCACTTCTTTCGAAAATCAACCTTAATTAATAGGAACTCATAAGAAACTATAAAATTTTGACATTGGAATCATCAATGAAGTATGTGGCATTTACTTTTGGTAGACACAACGGACGTGATGACTAAAGCATTAATGAAGACACTCCTCGTTTAGGCTTTCCTTGAAATAAAGAGGTTTTTATTATAAATATACAATTTTTTATGATATGAAGTGTTGAAAAGTTCTCTTTTGAAGATGGAACTAATAAGTCTGTTCAATGAAGCTGTTCCGAACAGTTTGGAACAGTTTAGAACAGATTAGAACAGCTTTTTGCTGTTCAATGAGGTTTTTGCTGTTCTAAAGTGTTCTAGTTTGCTGTTCAATGAGGCATCTAGAACAGTTTGAAACACTTTAGAACAGCATTTTCTATACACTTGCTTTTTAGGTAGAACAGAATTGTGAAAAGTGTCAAAATCATCTGTCTGTAATTTGTGATTGGTTTTCATTTCGTCTGTTGTGCTTTATATTTGTTTTGTGTGAGAATAAAGTAAACAAAATATTATATTTGGAACAGTTTTAATTGATTTTTATGTCGGAAACTAAATAATTGGTTTATTTATCAAAAATTGGTAATAAATTTTCATTAAACGTGAGTCAAAGCAAAACAATTTTTTGTTTACAATTTCAGATGCCAGATATTTGACTGTTCTAAGTTGTCTGACGTTTATTGTTCAGTTCTTTCCTATCCTACGCTGTTCTACTCTGTTCTATCCTACTCTAAAACTCAGTGAACAGACTTAATGTTTTTTTTAGTGACGATCAATGACAGGATTGTAGCGCCTATACCACGGTATCAGCTGAATAAATTCTACGAGGCCTCGAATTTATAAGGGCTTTGATATCTACACACACAAAATTAATTGAATAGAATATGAAACAAATTAAAACAAAGCAAAATAATATAATTTTAATAAATTCACAAAGCTTTTATTTACTTTGAAAACTTGGAAATCATTTTAGAAAGACTGCAAAACTGAATTATTCTTTCTTTTTTAATATAATATCTTTGATATGTGCATTAACTTAGAACTAAAAGAATTAAAGGGAGTTTTGCCAAATGCCTTAAAGTTAACATTAAAAATGTCTAATGATGAATTTTAATAGTAGCTAATTATATTTTGATTTAAAATGTACTACAGTTTTATAAATCTAACTAAGCACTTACATCTGTATAAATAAATTATGTACATGTTTAAATTTGTTTGATGTTACCGATATGTTTGCTTAAAAAAAAAAATAGTAACGAAAATTATCACCAAACTAGGAAATGTTTCAGATTTCAAAAATTAATAACATTTGTAGAAATCGTGAGAAGGTTCCATGCGAGCAAGTTTATATTTTTACGAGTATGCACTTCAAAATATTCAGAAGAACACTCGTTTGTACAGTGGGGCGTATATGCACTTTTCTTATTTTACTGATGGCTGATTAATCAAATTGTCTTTATATTCTTATGCATGATACCTTGCTTTCGAAATCGAATAGAAACTGCCAGAGTCTTCCTTTGCCAAATATAATTTCCTTTATTTATATTTGTCTTTAAAAAACAGATCTAACAATCATACTCACTTACATACATAAGTTGTATGCCTTACAAAAGTTTGCCTGTACTTGACTCATTATTCAGACTTAATTTTCGTTTGTTCAGCTGTACAAGTAGAATGTGTTTAATCTTTGCCGATCTTTTTTGAAGAGTGTCGAATAAAATATTGAGATGAATAGAAACAAAATACTGAATTACTGATGGCAAGGAACCACAAAATTTTACTAATTTTGGTCCAATTTTAGTATTCAGTCCAAAATCTCAAGTCATTGGTTGTTTGAAAGAGCCTTGTAACAATATATACTGTGATGATGAATTCGGAAATGAAAGCAGCTCAAAAAAGCTTTGGCAGTCTTTGTTTAAACTCAGTTCCGAGTTTTTAGCACAATAGAGTGACAGATCCAGCACTCCTTTATGTGTCATGTTTCAATGTCTACTTTGCGTTGACTTTTAAATTTTTTAGTGAAACTTTTACCACAAAATCAGTAACTTAAACATGGGCATGTCTAAAATCATTTGTCATAGAACAAAAAGCATATATATTTTTAATTATTGTTGTCATTTAAAACTTCTTTACTAAACTTCTCCCTTCTCAAGATATACATACATAAAATTATATGTATTTTGTGAAATTCGCGACAATTTTTTTTTTTGTACATCATTTATAATAATTATGTTTATCATGATAAGACGGATTTCGGTAAAATGAAAAAAATTGTTGCACGTAATTACTTTAGAACATTATCCAAATGAGATGTGAAAATATACAACCAGTTGTTACCATAAAATAAGTGGCATGTACTTTATGCAAATGAGTCAAATCATTAAAGAAAACATCCAAGTGTGTATAATTATTCAAAAATGAAGAAAAAGTAACGAAAAAAAAAAAACTTAGAAAAGAAAACCAAATGAAAACTGTTTTGTATACGAGTATCTTACAGTTCGTACACACTTTTTCCTCTCGATTTCCTATACTTGAATCCGCTGCAGCGGCGGCGGCGTTATGATAAATAAGAGATTTTTATAGCCATGGAATCAAGACCAGACAACACCAATCTTTTTCATCCAAATGTACTTTCAATGAAAAGAAGAAGTTTCTTTCTAAAAAAAAAACAACTCGATGAAGATGACATGACGACTATACGAGACGGTGAGAAGAAAAGCTAATTTATGCACCAGCATCCGAGCTTGAGTCCACTTTTTCTCAACGACCAACCCGCCATAGTTGTCCATAGATCATTTAGAGCTGTTTCCTAGTTTTTTTTTTTTTTTTTTTTTATTTGTCTGACTTTAGTCAAAGGTACTTAAAGTGAAAATCCATGTATCCAATCTAAATCACAGTCATTCACAGCAAAACGAATGACAAATATGCATTTTGGAAGCAAAAAAAAAAAGGGAAATGCATGAACATACCAATCTCCATACATTTTACACACATGATGGAGTGTGAAACATTTTACACTTTCCGCAAAAGTTAATAATATACAAATGTATCTCTCTATCTGAAAGATACTCGTACATACCAACATAATGATCAAATATAGGTGAGGCAGCATGCAAAAAAATAAGATCTTTGCTAGTTTCTCTGCGAGTTTGCGCCTATTTTTTTTTCATCTCTTAATCTGGTCGGAATATCGTTTCACTTTATAAAATAAAAAAAAACAGAAACAAAAACAAAAAAACACAACTGAAAAAACAACCGAGATACATAGATTCAAAGGTAGTACGAGTGTAGAAAATCTTCACAACCTGAGATGATTATCATTTGAAGACATTACTGCCGCCGCCGCTGCTGCCAGCCAACACTCCATTGATGGGGGAATTCGCTTTGGAACACACACAGCTATTCGCGGCATCATCAACTTCAGAAGAAAACAACAACAACAAAAACAAAAACTCGAATATCCATCCATTCGATCGACAAGTTTAGCACTTTCAGCGTTTTCGTTTGGGAGGAGGATTATAGGTATAAACTTTGAATCGAATCGAAGGAGAAAGTTAAAATGCTGCAGCCACTGCCACCACCACCGCCTTGAGATACTTCATTTAGCGTTTAGAAAAAAAAAAATCCATCCATTGGACGATGCTGCTGCAAACAGTCAAATATTCTTACTTTTATGGACAGGATGCTGTCAGGTGGCAGTTTAGCAATTTAGGTGCCGTAGCATCGCGCCGCGCCATAGTAAATTACGCGAATATTTTAGATATGAATGTCACGGTACATATGCCAATGTAGCTCATTAATTACTGGATGAAGGCGATGGCAGAGTTCTGCATAGGATTAAACGGATACATTTTAGCTCACTTAATATATATAAGCTTAAACCTGACTTAAGCTACGAGTACATATGTATGTATCTTGAGGCGGAGGCAGGTGTTTTCGTTTTTTTATTTTGTAATTTCTAACTAAAGTGAGAGTGGACAAATATGTTAACTGATAAATATTGTGTCTGGTTTTTTGGCGCCTGACTAGAGAAAAGATTGCAACTGAAGATGAAGTTACAAGTTTTATTAGTCTTAGATATGTGATGCTGGTGCATCTTATCGTAAAACTTTTAATTTGTAGACTGACACAATGAACTTGTTTTAATCACTTTTCTAAAATGATCACAGTTGAACACACCTAAAACAGTAAATTCAAATGTAAACAGATCATTTTGACATTTGAAAATGTCAAAGTGACTATAAAAGTCGCTTTGCATTCTTTTGACGGTGTTCACATCGGACTTGTTTGAGGCAACATAATTTTTACGTCGAACCCCTGTATCTCGTTCATACTTGCAGATAGAGTTAAAAAGGGACGGGGAAAATAAGGAAGAATGTACCTATTATTTTTTTAATGAGTGGGAACGATATGAAATAATAAGTCTGTTCCAAGTGTTTTGTGCACAGAAATTCACAGCACACATTTTTTTAAGGAGTGGGGGTAAAATTCACCGAAAACGGCTTTTCACAGTTTTTCGGTGATTTTCGGCGAATTTCGCACACTTGGAACAGACCCAATGAAATCCAATCTGGACACTGCTTTTGATTTTGAGCTGATCCATTTTGACGTTTCTTTGAAAACAAAAAAATATACATACACCATTTCTGCATCATGTTGTTATCTTTTTTTAAATGTCAAGTGTGAGCGAGATAAAATGATAAAACGTCAAAATAAATCGCCTCAAGAAAGTTATTGGGAATCGTCTATGAAGGAGATCAATATCAGGAATATCATTATTTTCGTCATTTTAATTTGCTCCAACTTGAAAAAAGGTAGAAGTTTTGTATGCTTTTGCTTTTGATAACGAAACGTCAGAGTGAGGAAAGTTATAAGTTAATTCAGGGTTAACTGAATTCAAATCATTAAAAGTATTAATAAAATCAACATATTCAATTGTTTTATAGGAAATTATTATGCATATAGAAATAAAATCCTACAAGTACAACCACAAAAAATATTCAAGAGCTTTAAAGCATACAATTTAATTTTTTTTACCAACTCCCCCAACTTATCAGACTTTGGCCAGATAATGAAGTGTCGGAAGAAGTGTTACTTCCGGAAAATTGCATTAAAAACAATACGTATTATTTAAATATTTTACGATAAGTGCGTTTGAGTACACTCATGCGAGTGATTTGTGTAATCAGATCTTCTGGTTGCTCCATTGAATGCACACGTTCCACCTATTTTTTTTTATTAAATTTCCGCAATACGTGGAATTTTTGAAACTTTTTTTAAATGGAAAAATATATTCCCACACAATATTGTTGGGATGTGGTAGAAATAATATTTTGGCAGCAGTTACATACATACATATGTATGTAGAGGTCAAGCAGAAGATGCATTTTGTCATTAGATTGGAAAATGGAAACATAAGTAACCGCCATTTTGGTTAAGCGGAATGACAGATAGAATTGCATCGGTATGAATGGAAAGTTAATCTTGTTATAATCAATTTGAGGAATTCGTCGTTCAATACACCAATTCTTAGACTTGTGAATCCTAATTAATTTTGTTCACTTTAGAGAGTAAGTTTTAGCAATTGAGAATATCAATGGTTTCATAAAAGTGTCAGCCATTGCTTTGTTTTCAAACTGACAGATAAGGTGACATTTGATAAAACGAAAAATGAAAGGCTCACAATTGAATTCGTATAATTTTAATTAAGAAATAGTATACTATAAATTTATCAAAGTGCTTCTTATTGCCCTGACAGGCTTTGTTCTGATTTTATTTCATGTTAGGTACATTGGTAAGAAGATTACGTGATAAATTTAATTTCATAACACTAAGTTCGACTTGGTTGAGAATTAAAAGTTTTGAATTGGATGTAATTTTGATTGATGAATTTCTGAACTTAAAGATTATACCAAAATATAATGATACGGTTATTGTTCTCATTATTAAAGTTGTAAATTATTTTTTTCGTGAGAAATTTCGTTGGCGTTTTATGTGAACTTTTCACTTGATGCATAGGAATACGTTGACTTCAACATCATTTCAATTTATTTTTGTTTATCACCTTATCTCCTTGCAATCGTGAAGTCCGGATGTAGTTATTATATTTTGAAACCAAGTTTTTGGTGAATCAATTAAAAAAACTGCAAGTTACTTTTTCTTGTAAAGTATGGTAAAAGAAATATACTTTTAAAAGCGTTTTTAAGATTTTTCTAATAGTAATGAACTAGTATAGATTAATTAATAAAAAATTTAAAGTAAAGTTTAAGTTTATTGTTGACTGCTTAAAATCATTAATCAATACACGAGTATGTGACAAATCTTAATTGTTTTTGAATTATGTTTGTAAAATCTCCTATCTTTAGAGTTGTTGAGTAACAAACCGAATATCAGCCAAATTCGTTTGAAAATGTCACAAAAACCATCTGGCATTACATAATGTAAATCGCTCTTATCAGTGAATGCATTTGTTTCATCTGATTTTCAGAAATATCAAATAAAATGCCCATTCTTATACTTATGTTGTTTTGAGATAATATTTTGTTGACTTTTCCTTTTAGTATCACGTCATTTTGATAAGAAAATATAAATTTAAATAATTAACAAGATAAAGCATCAAACTGCAGAGAGAGAGAGAGAGTAGAAAAAAAAATAAATTCCTATAAACAGTGTTAACTATTAAAAGATCAACATTCCATAACTATGTAGGTATTAAATGAAAAGTTTTCCATCTAATTTTACTACAATTTTAAAAAATCCCAAAGCAGGGAACTTTTTCTGTATAGCGAGTTAAAAATAAGATAATGGTACAAAATTTTTCACAAAAATGAAAGCGGTTGATTTTATGAATTAAATTTCCACAAAACTTGAAAATTGGCTTATTTCAAACTTTAGAGCATTTATTTTTTGTCAGTTAACAAATTTGTAGGTAATTTGAATTCAAATGTCAATTATGACATCTCAACCATAGTAAAATTGTCAAAAAATCATTTCGAAACATCACATTTCTGTCGTAGCTTTTGAATTCCAACACTAAAAAATATGTCAGAGATCCTTGAGACCTCATTGAATCTAGAAAAATATGAATCATACACATTCTTCATCTCTATGATGCCCCAGGCCCCAGGCCGGACGTTGTGTCAGCAAATATAAAAAGTCTTACAAGAGGAATACTTATTCGTCACTATCATCGGAAAGGTCAACGATTCGTAAACCACAGAACCGCCTTCTTGTTTTGTTCGTTGATTCACCTGTTGTTGTTGTTTTGGTGCTGTTCTTATACTTGCACGTTTATTAACACTCCCCCGTGTCAGTTTCGGGCTTTGAACGCTGCTGCTTAATTGCCGTCAAGTTATGGCTGACGGAACGTCTGTCTGTCCTCTTTTGATTGTAATGTTTTATATGTACATACCTATATTATGATGCGCTAAGAATTTTACAATCGAGTAATTTTTCGTAAGTTTATTGTACCTACCTACATTACATACAAATCTTGTTTTTGTTGTAAGGTATATATTAAAGCAAAATGGACGCGTCTAGATGCAGTTCCACTATCTGACCACCATAAGTGGTTGAAACCCCTCAAAGGAAGACCCTTTAAGATTCTCTTGCACCGATTTAAGAAAATAATAAGTGCCCGACCAAGAACCTAAACCTATACATATAAGTATACGCCAGTACCTATGGGTCTGGTCATGCGTCGGTGGTTGCATGTTTGGGCTTAATTTATTTAAGAAGCATGTTCTAGTCATTTGTTTTAAAGACCCCACAGTAAAAAACGACCGCTGGCGCTGGCTGTGCCTCTGGCTGGTCTCGGGCTGCCATATACTACTGAAGTGACACGACACGATGTCACGTTCACGTCACGCCTCACGCAACCAAAGATTTAATGCGTTCGGATTTGTTTAGGCTTATTAGGTAGGTATAGTAAGCTTCAGAGATCAGACACTCCACAATAATTATCACAGGCAAATATTGTGCCTTTAGGTGTATGAACTTCACCGCAAAACAAAAGCAAAAAAAATTGATTGAGTGTGACTTTCTTTAAGTACGAGAATGAACCGCACATAATTAACTTAAAACCTCAAATTGGTTAACTTAACAATATTTGAACATAGCAATGACGTTTGATATCAAATGACATAAACACTAAGCGCGGGAAAAAAATGATTTGAAAATGCATAGTTTCATTCAACTAAATGGTTTAATGACTGAACTTCCAGACAAAGGCACAACGAAGCGATGGATGTTATAAAGGTATACCCAGGCAAGTAAACTACATAAGTGAAAGAGTATACCTTTTTTATTCAGGAGTGGACTGGGGATCAAAGGGTCTCATGGGACAGTTATATTAATATTTTTCACACTTTCTTTTAAGATACTTCTACTTAAACTTATGCAGTTTATGAAATGTTTTTGGTTATTGTTAAGAGGCTCCTGACTTCTGACTCCTGATTCCTGACTCCTGACTCCTGACTATTAAATTGTGCTAGAAAGTGTAATCCAAATCAAATGAAAAAAAACTTCAATTTTAAATGAAGACGTTTTAACATTCCCTCGCTCTGGATTCCTCCTGAAATCTTTGAATTAACTAAAAGGGCTATACATTTCTAACTTTCCCAAAAAAAATCAAAGTTCGAGGGTCCTCAAGTCCAAATCCCTGCTGCCCATTAGTAGGCCAGTCCGCCCTTGCCCAATTAGAGAAGGTAAGGTAGGTACGTGTGTCGTGATGCTTTAATTTGAAATAGAACAAGAAAACGGTCAACACCGGTAATACCGTCTACGTCCGTCCGTCGTTACCTACTGCATATGGAGCATGGACCATAAAAGTGGGTGTATTGCCCTCGTTTCCATTTTGGTTATTTTGTTTTTTGTAATATCCAAACTTGCTGACACAATCACGTTCCCATTTCAAGCAGTGACTTTCCGTATTAGTCTCAGTCATTGACTCCTTTCCGAGCAACTAATCGATTATGGCAATTTTCGGTCTTGTGATTTTGGTCTTCACTGCCGCCGCCGGTTCATGTAAAAAAGACCTTAATCTTTCTTGATTGTTGTCTCTAATGGTAATTTATTTATTTTGTGTCTTGTTTCAAAATTTAAAATTATGAAAACAAAGAAAAAACAAAAGTGACTCATTAAATTAGTAAATAAACAAGCGGTAAAATATATCCCATATGGTCTAGTGGCTAGGATATCTGGCTTTCACCCAGAAGGCCCGGGTTCGATTCCCGGTATGGGAAAGTTTTTTTTTTTAATTTTTTTTCTTCTACAAATTAAGAATTTAAAATTTTCGTATTGGCTTGAATTCCACACGAATCATGGTGCTTCGGAAATTTTGTCTAGTTGATATTTTCGTATGTTTCAAGCGGAAGCAGGTGGTGTCAGTTATAAATTGTCGGAATGTGCAAAGTTGCAAAAAAAAAAACAAAAATTAAGTGAAAACATTTCAAGAGTCAACTAATAGTCTGACAAATATGTATAAAAGTTATGTTAAACACGAATTCTTAACTAAAATTATTTAAAAAAAAAAAATAAATGACTTACCCGAATAAAACAAAATGACAGTTGATCGGAACTGTTATCCGAATTTGTTGACGTATCCATTTCGCTTTTGTTTATCACTTCTGTCAGTTTGTATATTTTCACTCAATATGCGAGATGATTAAGAACTAAATAAATAATATCCCACGAATGTGAATTTTAATTTGTATCTCGGATTATAACATTTATTAATAGGAAAAAGATGTATGACAAAGAAAGTTGACCGCGACGCGACAACACGGTGAAAATATTTCTTTTTGAATTTGTTGTTTGCTGTTTTTGTGGGGGAGATTAACGGTAGCGGCGACGGCGTGTATTCATGTCAAATTCATTATATGCAGCAGATAAAAAACTAGAACAGCCAGTTTCACTCATATTTTATTTTCTTTACAAAAACAAAAAAAAAATGCACTCAAAACGCACTTCACATACACATTGTGCATGTTTTTTCTTCTTATTTCTCTTTTTATTACTTTTTTATTTACTTTGTGATGAGAAAAAAAAATATTTAAAATTCCAACACGATAAATAGGTGCAAACATGCAATCCTCGTTCAAAATTGAATGTTGGGAGATTTTTTTCACTCTTTTTTATATAAGATAAAAATAAATTTTGTTTGAAATTAATATCCGTTAGATGCAGTTTTATATTTTTACTTAATTTGGTTCAAAATTTTACAGTTTTTGGAATAAACGTCGTAACACGCTCGTTGTATGTTTGTTTTTATTGTGTTCGTTTAGTTTGTCGTTAATCACCTGAAAATAAAATAAAAATAAATGTTATTGAATGAAAATTATAAAAGAAATATTTTTACAAGAAAAATAGTGTAAATATTAGCATCTTTGAGAAAAAAAAAAACAGAATTGTAGAACAGATTTTATGAAATGATGTTTGAAGTTCGAACCCCCTCTAACTTTAGAATGCATTAAGTCGCATTGATAGACATCATCTTCGCTGCATATAGTTCCTGAGATACAAAACTTCAAAATCACAAAAATCGTAATTGGTTTAAGGTAGGCCATGTTTTACAAATTGCTTCGATTTAGGGGTATGTAACTTAATTTTTCAATGAGCACTTGCGAATCCTGAAATAGGTACACATTGTAGATCTAAACCTTAAGTCTCCATATTTATGTATGTTCCACAAGCTTATTGGTAAGCTTTTATAAACACTTGCCCTATTTATTTGCCATAACATTACTCTATCTGTGTATTTCGTTACGCAAATTTACGAAGCCATCTAAAATGTGCCCAAATGAACCAAGCTCATACGTAATGCATGAATATTTATATAAAATCGGAAGCTGGTCAGCATCTGAAAAGCCCGGCCCCATATAGGTACGCAACTCTGGAGAAAAAATAAGTAAAATACCCGCAAAACTTTATACATACATGTGTACATACATACATATTTAGGTATGTGCAAAATCGGTTAAACGTAAAACAAAATTTATATTGAATTGATAATAATTTTACACAAAAATAAACACCGACCGCATGATATAATAAGCAGGTTTTAAATTACCCTCCACACACACTTCCAGTGAAAATCATTGACCCGAACGAGACATCTTTCTGTCTTTGTGCAGTCGACCGGTAAGTCCCGCTCCAAAAAAAAAGAACAAACTTAATGTTTTTTTCTGGTACATTTATACAAACTTATAAATGTATACTAGTATACTTAACAATCAGAGGGAATTTATTATGGAATTCAAGGTAAGATAAAATAAGACTGACTCAAAATATCCTTTGTGACAGCGCAGCGGGTCTAATGATCCCCCAAAACGCACAGATTATAAGAGGTACCGAAACCGCGACCGTAATAACGAGATTATTAAGAATTTTGGGAATTTCTTATTTTGTATTTTTATGTTTATTATTTTGGGGATTTTAATTTGATAAACATGGGTTCTCAGATTTTAAGTTACCGAAAATATTTTTTTATTTTAAAATGATGGTGGGACTTGAAGTTGATTTTGTAATAATTTTAATGTCGGACACATTTTTGGAGGAAATATTTTTATGAGCAGAAATAAGACATGACAAATGCTATTAAAATTCTCATTTCAATTTATAAAAAAAATTGTTTAAATTTATTGTGATTTTGAATGAGGTGAAACTCGTCTGTTTGCTATTGCTATTTTAAATATTTTCTGACATTTATAATTGTCATTTACAAATCAAGTGTGGCACAAACATAAGTAGGTATGTATTTTGATTTTCTTTTTCGAGATTTGAACCCAAAAACGGTGTTTGAATTGTCAAGAAATTGAAAACAGATGTTAGATCCGAATGTTTAACTAAATCAAAAATCCACAAGTAATTTGGAAATCTACAAAAATTCAAGTCAAGTTTTTTAAACTCATAGATAAGAAATTGATCAGAATTCAAAAAGCTTTCAATTTGATGGATTTTAAGTTGATCAATTTTGATCGAAGCCTTCAGGGAGCTATCATCTTTAAAAACGTATCATGTCTTGTCTTTATTTGTTGGAAATATGTATAAGTATTAAAAAAATGACCATTGCATGAAAAACTCATAAGAAATGTATATGTTTCCTTTAAGTCCTTCAAGTAAGATAGCTTTCTTAGAATATTGGATCATGTACGTGAGACTTAGATTTGAACTTTATTTTCTATTCTTCAAAAAAAGTATTTCTGAGCCACTCCTCTTTTCCACCTTCCTTAAAATGACACATTCAAGATTAAATAATTCCATAAGCCACTCTGCCAGCTTCAGTTCTACTTTGGAATGTATTTAGGTAGATCTATACTATACCTTACCTACCTCATTCACATCGCTTCTCTACATCTACGAACTATACGAAGACGAAGTTCGATTTTAATCCCTCAAAACAAGGATGGAATTTATGAATTCCAAAGAAATGGCTTAAAGTCCTCTCCCTTCCCTTTCTGTCATTAGAGTAATACTGAATCGATAAAACCATGTATAGGTAGCATTATTCCTCTTTTGAATATAGAGGTGAGGTATATTGTATATACCAAAGCTATGCAGGTCTAAGTTGGCCTTTTAAGTCCCATATACAAGCCGCTGCACTGCCGTAAAGAGCAGGAATACCTATAAAATCATAAAAACTAATCAAATCCGAACAACGAGTCGTAAAGTGCATCCGAACAGGTACCTATTTAAGAATCGGATTATGAGGTAGCTGATGAATGGTATTCCCTAAGAACTTTGAGTATTTTAATTTTTTCTTGAAGTCAACCTCCTCCGTCAGTGCCATAGAATAAATGGGTCAGAGTTGCAGTAGAAGTGACAATAATTAAACATGTAAAGGTTCTCACACACTAGCTAAACATACATAAAGTTAAAGTTGACTTTAATGTTAAAAATTACTTACACTCTTGTCTCGTGTGTGAAAATATCCATAAATAGTTTTATTTAAAAAAAATTCTTCGTTCTTGTTTTCTTTGACACAATTGAAGTTATATTCCGGTTTTTATTATTTTAATTTGTGTTAATTTTGTTTAATTCACCATTATTATTCACATTCAAATATAAAACCACAAAAAAAAACAACAGTTACTACGGGTTACCCGCGTACTATGGATGGTATGCGCGGAAAATAATATACGCGAACCTTGTTGGTAAACAAAACGTGCTGCTGTGGTAGCTGGTAAGTAACCTTTGAAAGCAACAACAGCAAAATAACGTAAGGAAAAATAATAATTCGAAAGCATAGGTAAGGGCGGCACACTGCAGCGGCGACGGTGGCGGCGGTTACGACGACGACTTAAAGGTTTTGATCTGTAGCTCAATATTTGAAGGGGAAAATTTACCCGCGTGTTGCGTCTAAACTCGCGAAGTATCGTTAATCGACTGAAGTTTGTACGGGGAACAAATTTTATCACAAGCACAACATGGTAAAGTAAATTTATGGACGACGACGACGACGGTGGTGGATGGATGACGACAACGACATCGACAAAGCAACGACGAAGAGTACCTGAAAAAGGTGCGCAACAGTGAAACCAGCAACCGGCAGTTATTTACATTCTCACAACAGAGTATTAACAGTGTTGTAACCGATTCAAAGCGTATCCGGTTCCGGTTGCTGTATCGGATAAATGCCAGTTTTAAACTTTGCGGATTCTAAGACAATCTGTTAAATTTGAACTGTCAAAGTATTCGAAAAATCATTGACCTTTTTTACAGAATTCTAATACCAAGAATAGAAAGTACATCTTAAAATATAATTTTCAATTTTTCATATAAATAATTCAATTTGAGAACCACATTAAAAATCTGAGTACACACATATTGAATAATGTACATTGTGTTTGTAGACATTATTATGAGGAAACACAGAGTCCGAAATATTTATTCCAAAAAAAAGAGTTTAAAAGAGGCTCATTTCGAAGATGAACGTTTTCATTTGTAGTCATTTATATTCTAATTTTAATTTCAAGACTGCAGATCGATGATGATGACGATGGAGTCTTTTGTACGTGTTATATTTTATATCCACAAAGCTAGATAAATGCTGAGTGAATACTTTCGTTTCGTTATGTGTATAAGAAATTGTTAGTTAAAATAAAAGAACCCTTCAATTATATTTCACAACTTTATTAAATGAGTTTCAAATAAGAACTAACTAAATTTCATATATGTAAGTGGGAAAGAAAATTATTGTATATGTATATATTATATATAAGTTGAATGCACAATGTGTGGTGTAGGGTTGCCGAATATTTTAACACCTCCTCTCAAACGTATTCCACACATAATGAGTTGTTATAAAGACAATCCTAATAAGGTTAAAAACTTAGTGTGTTTACATTTTTGCAAAATTTTTGTAAGAATGTCAGCTGGCATCTCATCAGTTGGAACATATTTCAAATCTATAAGCCGCTTCTGATATACTTCTCGAACGTAGTGAACTCTGATGTCAATATGTTTGCTTCTGGCGTGAAACACCGGATTCTTTACCAATTGGTGAGAACTTAAGTTATCACCGCAAATAAGAGTTGGACCTTCTATAGTTTTATAAAGGCCAAGTTCATTTAGCAAACTCCTAAGATAAACAACCTCCTTTGCTGCCGAAGATAAGGCCATATATTCAGCTTCGGTGGAACTTAAGGCCACAGATTTCTGCTTACGTGATTCCCAAACCACGGCCGCTCCAGCAATGTAAAACACATACCCGGTATAAGAACGCCTGTCATCAGAACCAGTAGCCCAATCTGCGTCTGCATAACCCTCCAGAGGTTTACCCGTCTTCTTGTAAACAATTTTTAAATCCATTGTGCTCCTTAAGTATTTAAGGATATGCTTTGCAGCAGTAAGGTGTTCTATATGGGGATCCATATTGAATTGTGCCAGCTTGCAAACACTATGCAATAAATCTGGTCTTGTTGATATTGAAAGATACATTAACGATCCGATTAAAGATTGATAAGACTTTGAATCTACCTTTTTACACTTGTCACAGTTAGTACATTTTCTCAACTTCAGTCCTGGGTCAATTGGAGTGCTACATTTTCTTGATTCCATCATGTTATATTTTTGTAAAAGGTCGATAATGAATTGCTTTTGAGAAATACTGATTATTTTTAAATCTGGGTTACGCTCAATTTCCATTCCCAAAAAGTAATCAATTTCACCTTTGTCTACCACGTCGAACTCTAGTTCAATCTGCCTCTTAATCCACCTGAGGGTTTTGTTGCAAGAACAAGCAATCAAAATGTCATCGACATACACTGACAATATGTTGATTTCCCCATCCTTCTTCAATATATATGTGCAGTTGTCGCTTTGTAGCCGCATAAAACCAACTTTCATTAGCACAGAATTTAATTTCTCATTCCATTCGCGACCTGCCTGTTTAAGGCCATATAACGCCTTCTTGAGTTTGCACACTTTATTCGGAAAATTAGTATCCACGAACCCTTCCGGTTGTTGCATATAAATGTCTTCTCGTAAATCACCGTTTAAATACGCAGCAGTTACATCCATTTGATGGACAATAAGATCATACTCGACAGCTAAAGCCAAAATAGTACGTATTGTTGAATATCTCGCAACTGGTGAAAAAGTTTCTGTATAATCTACTCCGAGTTTTTGGCTGCATCCTTTGGCCACAAGCCTTGATTTATAACGCTCTATAGAACCGTTTTTATCTCGCTTCAAATTAAAAACCCACATCGATCGGATGGCACGACGGTTTTGAGGTAAATCAATCAACTCCCACGTCTGTTTTGATATAAGAGATTCATACTCTGACTTCATTGATTGGATCCACTCATTAGCATCCTTTCTTTCGAGTGCTTCTTTAAGAGTTCTTGGATTTTCAGCTTCAAGACTATCAGTGGTGGACATGGAAATAAAATTTTTAGCATAAGTACGACCTGACCTTAACATTTTTTTAGGAACAACACTTTCATTTTCTACTTCTCTATTTTGTCCAGAAATCGAAACAGCAACATCTCCAGCAACAACGTCAGCAACACTTTCATTTTCTACTTCTCTATTTTGTCCAGAACTCGAAACAGCAACATCTCCAGCAACAACGCCAGCAACACGTTCATCGCCGATCACATCTACAGCAGAGCGCCCTCTTACAACAGTACCAGCAGCAGGTTCTGTAGGAACGACATCTTTGTGGCTCCCGTCCTCAATAACTTTGTCGTCAGGTTCGAGCTTGCCCTCCTTTTTGAAGTCGAAAATCAAATATTCAGCTTTCTTACAGCTTTCAGGAAGAGCTTCTTCACGATCTCGGGCCATTTCATCACCTTCACAAGAAAAATCTACGAATCGGTCATCCGAAATACGTTCATTCTCTAAAAATCTGACATCTCTACTCTTGTGTATTTTTCGGGTTTTGGGATCGTATAGGCGGTATGCTTTTGACTCTGTTGAATAACCTACCATTGCACAAGTTATTCCTTTCGGTTTGAATTTTGATTTGCCGGGACGTTTGTCTAACATAACCGCCTTACATCCAAAAGTTTTAAAATAATAAACAGACGGCTTTCTTCCATTCCAAACCTCAAAAGGCGTTATGTTCTGCAAAACTTTGGTTGGCGCTCGGTTTCTTAAATAAACCGCAGTATTTATAGCTTCTGCCCAGAGCGATTCAGGCAGATTTGAACCTAGCAGTAAACATCGTGCCATCTCTACAAGCGTGCGGTTGGCACGCTCCGCCACACCATTCTGCTGTGGAGTGTATTCTACCGTGAGCTGATGTTTTATGCCGGAGTCTGATAATAGTTTCTTAAACTCGCCACTTAAATACTCGCGGCCATTATCAGTACGTAATATCTTAATACGAGTTGACATTTGAGTTTCTACTTCGGCCTTAAACATTTTAAAAGCACAAAGAACATCGTTTTTCTGTTTTAAAAAATAAACAAAAAACATTCGAGAGCAATCGTCTATGAAAAGAACAAAGTATTTAGCACCACCATTCGACGGAACCCTCAATGGGCCACATATGTCACTGTGTACTACTTCAAGCAAAGACTTACTTTGTTGCTCGGGGGTTCTGGTTGAAAACCGTTGTTGGCATATTTTAGCTCGTAAACATATTTCACATTCTATTGGCACAAAGTTCCTTATTTTTAATCCATTAACCATCTTCTGTTTAAAAAGCAATTGTAACCTTTCATTATTAATGTGCCCAAACCGATTGTGCCACATTAAATTATCATTTTGGTTGAAGGCACTGAATAATTGAACCTTTCTTGGCATATATAAAAATAAATCACCATCTCTAATACCTCGCAAAATAATTTTTTCATTTTTGTCATAAATACTAATAAAATTATTCTTCATTTGAACGGTACACTCTCGCGATGCTTTGGTAAGTGACAAAAAATTACACTTTAGTTCAGGTACATAGAGAACTCTCTTCAATAAGATCTTACTGTATTCGGTCTCAATCTCTACGTCACCGATTCCCGTTGACCAAATAAAATTCTCACCAGCAAGTTCTATTGTTTCTTTATGTGCTTTCAAGTTAATAAATATTTCGCGGTAACAACACAAGTGTGACGTAGACCCGCTATCAAGTACCCATGTATTGGCATTCAAATTCAAATTTTGTCGATGGTTAGCATTAAGTAATGCAAATGAGCTGGTAGGTTTGTTTGCAACTGATGTGCAACTATTTCCATCTCTTCTAAAACGACAAGTACTTGATAAATGGCCTCTCTTCTTGCATATGTAACATTTACCTTTGAAAGGCTTATTTACTTCCACTTGTGCTTGCGGTTTTGCTTTTTGTTTGTTGAAGAATGCAGTTTCGCTGTGATCAATTTTTGGGAGATCATTCGCCCGCCTTTGCCCTTCCTCTATTAATTTCGTTTTAAGAGCACTCATCTCGGGCAATTTGTCACGAGATTCTATGGCAACTACAAAACTTTCATATTCCTGTGACAGACTCGAAAGCATGATTATAACAAGGAGTTCGTCTTGGAGTTTAATATCTATTTCAGTTAACTTCTCCACAATTTCAGACATACTTCTTACATGGTCTGTCATAGAGGAATTTTGGGCCATCTTCAGGCTCAGAAGTTGTTTAAAAAGCGTCACCTTTCTGGCTGGTCCACTAGGTCTATGAACCTCTTCTAATTTGTCCCAGGCTTCTTTTGAGGAGCTGCATCTTTTTATGTGAGTTAATTGAGGAGACTTAACACTCAAGATTATTGATGCCAAAGCCTTTTCATCCTTCTTTTCCCACGGTGGAATCTCAGCTGCCAAGATTGGCCTAGTGCTACTTATGCATTGCCAAAGCTCGCTGTGAATCAGCACAGATTTCATCTGCACTCTCCATCCCTCATAGTTCTCGTTGTCGAGTTTCTCTATTTGATAAAGCGAAGAACTCATCTTCTAAATTACCAATAAAATTATAAACTTTAAAATTTTATAATTATTAATACAAACTCTGGGCCCATAACCATTTGTTAGTTAAAATAAAAGAACCCTTCAATTATATTTCACAACTTTATTAAATGAGTTTCAAATAAGAACTAACTAAATTTCATATATGTAAGTGGGAAAGAAAATTATTGTATATGTATATATTATATATAAGTTGAATGCACAATGTGTGGTGTAGGGTTGCCGAATATTTTAACAGAAATGCATGAATAATGTCGGGAATAATTACTTTTTTTATTTCTTTCTTCTTTTATGAAACATAAAATAATAATTCGATATATTTCTGAACGTTTCAATCATTTTAATTTGGACGTTGTCTATGTTATTTTTAATGTGAGAGGCATACTCTGCTGAATGCTTTCACCGGCAATTTGTTGTCTTTTCACATTTGTCAAAAACCAACTGGAATTTTCATCCCTATCGCTTTCGTAGTAGAGTAGGTCGACTTTTGTGAAATTTGCTGCATATTGTTGAAAATAAATACTTTTAATTATAATTACTCACAGTTCTAATTGTAAAAATAAATTTGAAATATGACTGCATTCGAAGAGTTTGGTGTGCTTCCTGAAATTGCAAATGCAATCGAAGAAATGGAGTGGACTCTACCGACTGATGTCCAGGCCGAAGCTATCCCATTGATTTTGGGAGGCGGTGATGTTCTGATGGCTGCCGAAACTGGATCCGGCAAAACTGGAGCTTTCTGTCTACCTATCCTTCAGATTGTGTGGGAAACATTGCGCGATATATCGGAAGGCAAGGGCACCAAAGTAGGGGCTGGTGGGGCTATTGCACCATGGACCATGTCTTTCTTTGATCGTGGTTCCGCTCTGGCTGTCACTCCCGATGGAACTCGGTGCCAGTCTAGGGAATTCAAAGAGTGGCATGGCTCACGAGCTACAACCGGAGTCAAGGGCAGTGGAAAGTATTATTTTGAGGCAACAGTCACCGATGAGGGACTTTGCCGTGTTGGATGGTCAACCAGCCAGGCCTCGCTAGATCTGGGAACGGATCGATTCGGCTATGGTTTTGGTGGAACTGGCAAAAAATCTCACAACCGACAGTTCGATGATTATGGAGAGGCTTTTGGCATGCAAGATGTAATCGGGTGTTGCCTGGATTTGGATAAATTTGAAGTAAGTTATACAAAGAACGGCAAGCCTCTTGGACTGGCCTTTAAAATAGCCGATCAATACAAAAAAGAAACATTTTACCCAGCCGTCGTGTTGAAAAACGCCGAAATGATGTTTAATTTTGGAAAAACGGACTTCAAGCATCCAGTTCCGAAAGGATTCATCGCCGTGTGCAAGGCCGATGAACGAAATACACAAGCCAATCCTTTCGCCTCACCCGACAAGTCTGCGGCCAATTCGAAACCAGCTCCAAATGCGCCAGCCGCTATTATAATCGAACCAAGTCGTGAGTTGGCTGAGCAAACATATGAACAGATCGAGAAGTTCAAGAAGCACTTAAAAGATCCGTTGGTCAAGTCATTGCTTCTTATCGGTGGTGTGAAGTTGGAACAACAGCGAAGTGTGCTGCAAGCCGGAGTGCATATCGTTGTTGGTACACCAGGACGTCTGGAGGAGATGATAAGCAGCGGCTTTGTTCAGTTGACTCATTGCCGGTTCTTCGTTCTGGACGAGGCCGATGGGCTCTTAAAGCAAGGTTATGGGGACTTAATTGATCGCCTTCATAAACAGATTCCGAAGCTGACATTTGACGGGCGTCGCCTTCAGATGGTGGTTTGTTCGGCGACGCTCCATGCCTTCGAAGTGAAAAAAATGGCAGACAAGTTGATGCATTTCCCCACTTGGGTGGACCTCAAAGGCGAGGATGCTGTTCCGGAGACGGTTCATCATGTCGTGTGCATGGTGGACCCGCAGAGAGACAATTCTTGGGGAAGCCTAAGACAGCATATCCAAACTGACGGCGTGCACGAGCGAGATGGAGCACATCCTTCCAAACAAACCCCCGAAACCTACTCGGAGGCTGTGAAGATTCTCAAAGGCGAATATTGCATCCGCGCTATTGATGAACACAACATGGACCGAGCCATTCTCTTTTGCCGGACAAAACTCGACTGCGACAATTTAGAACGGTATCTAAGGCAGCGTGGTGGCAACAAATACTCCTGTGTTTGTCTCCATGGTGATCGAAAACCATTCGAAAGAAAGGCCAATCTGGAGAAATTCAAGAAGAACGAATGCAAATTTCTGATATGCACTGATGTCGCAGCCAGAGGCCTGGATATCACAGGTCTGCCGTTCATGATAAATGTAACTCTGCCGGATGAGAAGTCTAGCTATGTTCATAGAATCGGAAGAGTAGGACGTGCCGAACGTATGGGACTGGCTATTAGTTTGGTGGCGACCGTACCGGAGAAGGTATGGTATCACGGGGAATGGTGTCCCACTCGTGGACGGAAGTGCAATAATACAAATTTGACTGACAATGGAGGCTGCTGTATTTGGTATAACGAAAAGAATCTCTTGGGCGAAGTGGAGGAACATCTTAATGTCACCATTACCCAAGTCGATAAAAATATTAAGGTCCCACTAAATGATTTCGATGGCAAGGTGGTGTATGGTGAGAAGAATTTGAATACTGGAACTGGCTACAAAGATCATGTTGACCAGTTGGGACCAACTGTTCGTAAACTGACCGAACTTGAGTTGCAGGCGCAGACTTTCTTCCTTAAACGTTTGAAGGTGTAAGCGGACAAGAATAATATTTGCAGCCAAAAATTATGATTGAGATATCCATGTAATAGAAATTATAAAATAATATTAATTTACTAACTAATAAAATATGAACTGAATGTCTTTTTGCATTTTGTTTATTTATTTATAATGTTAATGAGTAACGAATTTTAGATTTTTTTTGTTTTATATATTTAGAATTAGAAAATTAATTCTCTAATTTAGAATGACAAAAAATGTCGAAATATAAAATCTGGAAGAGTCAGAACAAAATCCTAATAAAGCTTAGAGACAGCAGCCAATTGTGAAGACGATACTAGACAGACGGAAGAATTTCTAGCGAAGGTAATTTATACCTCTGTTCTTAAGATCAAAAAACACGGTTCATTTGTTCAAAAACTACATTATAAATGGGGTTTGCTTTTTACTACCCTTAATATGATAAAGGAGCAATTAAGAAAGTAGCATTGGATTAGATCGGAGATACCTATGCACAACATCGGTTTTGAATGTCTGAAAATAATGAGCCGGGTAAGTAAAACTGCTGGGCATTAATAGAAGTATTACCCTTGAATTTTTTTAGGGGTAAAATGCAACTAGCTGTTTATAAAATCAGCGATAAAAAATATTCTACATATAAATCATTTCGGCGGTGTGATTGTAAAGTAGTACACAAATTTCCAACCTTCTCTATCCAAAAATAAATGGATACTTTTAAAAGGTGCACACACAAAATTAACATAATTATGTATTGTTTTGTTTTATCAGTCACTTAGCGAAAATTTCATAGTTACTCTGAAGAGTATTAGGCCTTGAAAAAACCCCACCAAGGGAAAAATTTGTAATAATAAAACCTATAAATCACAACAAAATCTAAGACTTCCAAATCCACCAGAAGCTTTCGAAAAGAATCAACATACCAACAATAGGAGTGTACAAACTTTTTATAAAGTTATTAAAAACCAGTATTATTATTTATGTATGTGTATGATTTTTATTTTTTCTTCTCTAACATTATAATATGAGTTATATAAATTACAACAACTATTGATAACATTAATATATATATATATGTATATATTTTATATGTAATCTGTTTACTTCCAAAAATATTTCCTAAAATCTAGGTATATGACGTGTATAACATTTTAATTTTTTTTTTTTTTGTTAATGTATAATAGCAACTATCCTAATTTAACAATTGATTACGTAGTCCTAATAAAATGTTTTCATTTTGAATGGGATCAGGGAATAATTTTGTAAGATGGGTTTTTGATTTCTTCTAAATACCAGTCACAATATTCAATCGTTATCATAATTATTTTTAAAGTGAATAATAAAAATATATATCTTAGAACTAGTGTGTAAGAATATTTTCAAATTATATGTAAGGGCATATAATGCGCATTTTAGCTCAAATTTAGTAGTAGGTTTTTTCTTCCCATTTATTGAAAAACTTAGAAAAAATATTCAAAAGTCTTTTTTTTTCAGTTAGTGTTTTGTATTTTTGTTGTTGTTTACTTTCAGCTGCTTGATATTATATGTATAAAAGAAACTTATAATTTAAGGAAACAATGTATATATATATATATTTTATAAAAAAAAAACTTACTTAAGGAAATAACAAGAAAATAATAATTAGATGAACAAAAAATTGTAATAAAAATCAGACTTGTTTTTCAAAAAAAAAATTAAAAAAAAAATAAATTACCGACAAATGAGGTGGAATATGAACATAAATACAAATTTAATGTTAAACAAAACTCTCAATTTTCATGTTAAACCAATTATTAATTCTAATTTGTTGTGTGTGCGTAGCCCAGTTTTAGTATAACATTCATAAACATAAAACATTTATAAAACAGTTTTGTTTTTATTTTAGTTTTTCTCATTTTAATTTAATTACTTTTATATAAGACACTTTTTCGTGTAAATCTTTTTGAAATGACTAAATTTTTAGTTTTGTTTTTATTTTTGTTTTTGCTTTTGTATACGCAAAATTATTACACTTCAAAATGTATACATACATATAATAAAATATATTTTCTATTTATTATTTAATAATAAATATTTTGTTTTGTTTTTGTGATAAGTTTCTTTTTTTAAATATGGCAGTCATTGATTTACTTTTTTTCTTAGTTCCTTTTGTTATAAAATAAATAAACAAAAAATAAAAAATCTCAAAAAAGGAATATCAGATCTTTTGTTTACAGTTGCATAATATATATAGACATATGTATATTTTTGTTTGATTTTAATCTTGATTAATTGTAATAAAAAGAAAAACAAAGAAATACTTATTCTGAACTTTTGAAACTTGGTGGACAATTATTTTCGTTTGTATTTCTGTACTCAAAAGTTATGGTTTCAATGTATTTTCATGAATTAAACTTGGTTTTTCCCTTGTAATATTAAGTCTGATTTTCAAACTTTAATTAATTTTATTAAACGTTAGCCCAGAAGAATTTGTTTCTTATGAAAGGGGCTACTAAAGTTAATTTTGTTTTGTATTCTCCGG
Source organism: Scaeva pyrastri (assembly GCA_905146935.1). Classification (NCBI taxonomy): domain Eukaryota; kingdom Metazoa; phylum Arthropoda; class Insecta; order Diptera; family Syrphidae; genus Scaeva; species Scaeva pyrastri. Next base: position 4,072,005 of record LR989929.1, on the reverse strand, counting down.
TGTCTAGGTTCAGTGTTTTTCAGACATGTATTTTTTAAAACCAATTTCTGTGTGATGCTGGACCCTTCAGACTGAAAAAAAGAGGAAATATAAAATAAATTATTTCAATGCATATATATTATTTAAATAAGAAACCATATACGAGTAAATAGAAAGTGAGAGACATTTTGACGATACTTAATAGGATAACAAGTGATATGCTTCACTTGTCTATGATTGTTCAACCCTTCCTTCTTATCGGTAAAAAGGGGAAAAACATCTCATTTTATTTGTGTACAGCTGGCGGTTGTTTGTTTACTTTAATTGAAAAAGCAGCTGATATTATTGAAAGTTATGATCTCGGATGTTTAGAAGGATGTATAAAAGCATAAAGTATTTGTGAAAATGAAATTAGTCAAGACTAATTATATTATTGTTGACTACAACATCAATAATAAAACAAGAAATAAATAAACATTTGAATATTAAAATATCAGAAAACAATTCACTATGCACAGTCTAACATCAACTAAATGATAAGCAATTAACTTTAGACGCGCAGTGTTGATGCCCCATTTGAAGCAAGTACTGTCTGTTTTGAGTAAATGTCTGATAAGTAACGTCGTCGTTGCGAATATAAATAACTAAACTGTAATGATAATGGGTCAAAGACTCATCGAGGTGATTTTTATTGGCTCTTAGAGTATTCATTTCTTCAAACTTACTCTGATCAAAGGTGCTTGGATTGATGTAGCTTATTAAATCTTGATCCGACATAATGGTTAATTCTTGAGGAATTGCCGTGGCAGTTGCAGGTATTGGACCTGCTGGCTGGGGCACATTTAGCGATACATTCGGCAACATACCGTTCAATTGTTTTTGGGCCACTGCAACACTGTTTTTCTGTAGAGCATTTTCGGCCAGGGCTACTGCTTGAATGAGAGATTCCTGATTTGTTTGTGGTCTACAAGAAAACATTATTATTTTTGTTTATTAATTTTTATTTTTTTAATTCTTACGAAACGCTCATATTCAGCTGATTAGATTTTTGTAGGCTCTGTAAGTATTGCGTTTGAGCTGCATCGGTTGCAGTCACATTCTGGACGTCATGATTGAGAAGAATATTCACCAATGGGACTGCCTCTTGTTGGCGGGCTTCTAACATTTGATGATGTCTATTGTTGGCAAGAAATTGTGCCGACGAGCACAGACCCGGTTGGGTATTGGGAACCATTGTATTGGTGGTGACTGGCGATCCACCAAGCATTTGAGAAACCTGTGACTGAGTTTGAATGGGATTGTCGTTGAGACTCATTAGGGCATCGATTGCAGACTCTGGGTTGTTTTCGTGATTAGATATGAAATCAGCTGCCGCCTTGATTATCATATTGCTGACTGCTGTTGAAGTGGCTGTTACTTGTGGATCTGTCTGCTGGTCAACAACGGGAACTTGTCGTGGAGGGGATTGCTGTTGTTGTTGTGGTTGGGGTGATGTTTGCTGTTGGATTGGCGGTGAATTTGATGGTGGTGTCATAATAATGCTGTTAATGAGGGAATCCTGCGATGACTGAGGTTGCATCCCGATTCCATTGAGAAGTGAGACCTGATTAACCATCAAATTGGGAACTGAGTTCGGTGGGCAAAGGATAGTCGAAGGTGAGATATTTGAATTGAGAATCATCTCGGATGGGATGTGGTCAGTGGGCTGAACTGCTGCACTTGGTTCAGTGCTACTTAACATCTGTTGCATGTTCACCGAGGTGATGACAGCGGCTGGCTCTGAATTCAAGATGATGTCATGTGTCATTGGAGAGCTATTCGGCGACGATGATGATGATGAAGATGACGAGGAGGATGTACTCGACACCGACGAGCTACGAACCAACGAAAGCGACTGCATATCATTCGAAGGCGAGTGGTTGGCCACTGCCAGCATGTCGTTAAGGGTTTGATCGATATTGTTAACAGCGTTTGAAGCCATTACCATGCTATTTGGGGTTTGTTGTGGAAATATTACTCCTGTGCCAGTGCCTGTGTTATTAACAAACATGGAATTCTGTTCCATTTGCGGCGAGGGCTTCAAGTCAGTTATTGTCGGACTTAGGCTCGATAAGAATTTGTCAACAGTCTGCTGTCCTTGGTGAACGGCAGCTGCAGTGAGAATCTCCTTGGCAATTTGTTCATTTTTCACCGCAATATCGACTGCTGCCGCAGCTGCCATTGCACTCATATCATTGTGATGTGTGGGGAAACTTGGCAAACTGTTACTTTCATTCAACAACGACATCGATTGCATGTCCAGCATGTCAATGCTCTGCTTACGCATGCGCTGATTATGCATTATCAATGGGTTTTGATCTACTAACAAACCGCTATCTCCTTGTACGACGGGGAAACGTTCCAACGATTCGGATTGCATAGCATCCGCAATCGAATTCTGTGAGTTTTCATCCAGAATTTCAGTCTTTAATCCACCGATTACCATCTGATCGGTGATCATAGCGCTGGTCAATGAAGGCCGCCTCACAATCATTGGTATCTGTGTGCTCGCCGGTGGCGGCATCATGTCCGCATCGATCTCATGCTTTGTTTCAGTCCACATTTGTTGCACGACCGCAGCACTACCAGCTGCATTCGGCGAGCATGTCGACACACCGATTGTATCCATGTATCGAGTATCTACAAAGAAAACTTGCATTAACATCACACAGAAATGGAATCACTTCGGAATGTTTGATTTGAAAACAGAAAAATAAAATTTAATTAAAAAAAAATCAATTTCTCAAACTTAAACTAATTTTTTTTTTGTTCTTATCAACTAAAATCTTAAAAAGCCACTAAATACTAATCCTAATGGGAATTTTTTTGGGAACAGGGAACTCTAAAACTAAGTACTACCTACAACTTAAATCTTTCATCAACCAAATCTAGATTCAATTAGAACTTAATTATTTAATTTATTTTACATATACTATTTGCTTTAATAATTTCATAAAAAAAAAAAAACAAAAACAAAAAACAAGATTTGGATGATGAAAGTTATCACTTTGAACAACATAAACACAGAACTCGCACCTAAACGAACCCCAAATTTTCACACACAAAAAATAAAACTAAATGATTTCAAAATATCTAATCAAATGTTAAAAGAGTACCAAAAATTAGTACAAATATAAAATGATTCCCTAACGACAATATTTGGCTCACATGGGAGAAAAATCATAAAATTCAAAGTGATTTAAATGTTGTAGTTTATTTTCTTTGATTTATTTAATAAAAAGCAGCGCACTCGGACCGTGTGTTCCTGTAAGGGTTTTTGTTACTTGAAACATCAAACAAAATAAAAGAGTGAAACGAACGACCAACGTTGACTTCCATATCTTTCGAGAAAACAGCTGGAACCAATAGAGTTTACGTTAAAATAAGTTATGTATTTAAATTTTTTTTAAATGTTAGATACGAGAGTTAAACAAAAATCTTATGTTTGTAAGTAGTGAGATTGGAATTATATTTTCCATTTAATTTATCGCGTTCAAAGTATAAACAAACGTACATATATGTTGGAAGTAGCAACAAATAAAAAAAAAATCTTTAATGGAACTAGTTTTGAGGTTATTGGTATAACTAAGAAATATGCACTTATGGGTCTAACACTTGATGCGAGCATGTAGTAGATGTGAGCATAAATTTAGTAAGGGAAAGTCGAAACAAGTCTGCATTCCTTCGCATGGCAATCGAAGAAAAATTCTCTTAACATTTTCGAATTGTAAGTGAAAATAGCCACGTCTGAAACAACGAAATACAACTTGGCGTCCAGTTCTACATAATTTTCGTATAGCTTCAATTATATGATAATGTTAATAATATCTTTGCATATTACTCATGCGGAATTTTAAAATCTTATCCGTGCTTTCATGTTTGTGCTCGTTGAGAAACTCATTTGCAAATTCTATTTTTATGTGACCAATCTCTTAACATTCTGTTATCTTTTGTCGAGTTATTAGAGGATTTAATACGAAGCAGTAGACAATACCTAGGTCCAATAATCGAAATGAGGGAGAGAGTAATCGATTCTTGACTCTTCCTCCAAATAAAACTCAACTGAGAGATAGCTATATAGTATAAAATCTTTATGATTTTAATTTTTTTCCAATTAGAAATCTGAATAATTTGAAAACAAAATGTTCTTCGAAAAATTAGTTTAATTCTTTTTGCAATACTAGTGTAAATACTGGTATTCAAATTTCAAGCTATGGTTTTGTCAATGAATTAATCAGAACCTAACAAACTCAAGAAGTTCCATTAAAGATATTAAACTTTTTTCTATTCAAATTTTTACCGATCAAAATTCAAGACGAATTGTAAAAACAAATAAAAAACAATTTACATAACGAACCCGTTCCGTAATTTAACCGATCGAGAGCAAAAATAATCACAAAAAATGTTTTGATAACCAAAATACTCGTATTCAAAACTACCGATTAAAATGTGTGTCAATTTAATTCAATTTTTGATTTGATTTGTTTTTTGTTTTTTTTTTTTTTTTTTAATTAACCAGTACCCTAATGTACAGATGCACTGAAGAACTGATGCAGACGTAGCGATGTCCTCTGGAGGAGCCTCCATGTGTCCATTAATTTTAATTAGCACACGTGTGAAATTGTGGATACAGACTCCCATTTCTTTTCAAATTTATTCATAACGCGAGCGAGCAACCTAAAGAGCTAAGAGAAGGAAAAATAAACAAAAAATAACATTTTGTGATTAGCGTTTAGAAAAACAAAAACCCTTAACCTTTTTTATATATAACAAAAAAAAAAGAATAAGCAAACTAAATCTCTTTTATTGTCTCTTTTCTTGTCCCTACAGGGCGATCATGACTTCCAAGCCCATTCTAGAAGAAGTAGCATGAAATTTGAACTTTCCCTAATCACAAAATATTTTTGATTTTCTGTTAAGGTTTTTATTTGTATTTTGTTGATTTGCATGACTGCATGATTTGTTGATTTTTGTTTTGCTTGAGTATTTCTAAATTTACTTTTTATAATTTAAATATTCTCGTTTTTAGAAAAGTCCCTATGGAAGAATTAATTCGTTAATAAAATCCATAAAATCATGATGATTATATTTGCAGGGCAAAAGAATAATCCAGAAAACTCTGTCGATCTCCCACACTCACATACAGACAAATTTTTCCTCTCACACACATGAAAACAATAATAAATAGAATATTATGTAGTTATTAATCAATACAACAAGAAAAAAATGATTTGATTGATTATTTTTCAATTGAAAATCGCGACTGTTGGCGGTTAATTGAATTGATTTGCAATAAAAGCAATTAACTTAAAGGGACATGTAGAAAACATTCATACGACAGAGTTGTCTAAATTAACTTTGCTCAAGGAAATGTTGCATCTTGTTGTCATCTCTCCTTGTTTCTTTTTATTTTTGATGTAAGACCTTTTTATGTTGTTTTTTTTTTTATAAAAATACATTTTCAATGATCGAATTATGTTGTTTGGAGAAAAATTAAAACCTAAATTGGCAAATGTATATTTTTTGAGAATCTTGCGATATTTACGGAAGATTTTATTGTTTTACATGAGAGCGTGTTGGCGTAGTACTAACTCTACAGAAGAGACCATTTCAGGCAATTTTGTAGTAATTGAAGTATATTTGGGAACAAAAGATAATCATAAGTGTTCAGTTGGTCCCTGATTGGTAACGAATACATGCTCGATTCAGGACCGAGACCAATGTATTAAGCGAAGCATTTTTAACAAGGCATTTAGATGCTAAAACACATACAGCCTTTTATATTGAAGCATCTCGGTAAATGCATCGTTACTCAAAAACCAAACCGGCATACTACATTAGTTTAGTTATTAATTAATTAAGTTAATCTGACTGCGGGGTACACTTTTATGTACGAAATTAGTACAAGTCCCAGAAGATAGTAAATTTAAAATTAAAAAAATAGTATTATCCAAAAATTAAATATCGCAAGTTGCTGTTGAAGCACGAACAAATAATTATTGATTTTATTATTTTTTTTTTGTTTTTATTCCGTGATGAAGTTTTTATTATTGATGTTATTGTTGTTGCTGTATTCCCTAATCTAAACTGAAACTCAAGTTCAAACTCAAGATAGCCAAAATAAATATGGGCCTTTTGTCAGTCGAATATATAGATTGATGCCACTTGAATTTGAACGAATTTCTGAACTTGAATCAATAGATACCTTGTCCTGACATTGAACCATGCAATGTACTTAACGTTGTTGCAGCCGAGAGCGTGGTGTACGATCCTTTCGGTGTGTACGTGAAGGTGTGTGATTCGCTCTTTTTCCCACTGGATATAATGCATAATTGCACTGTGACTGGTTTCAGGATATTTTGATGAATGTAAGGTGGGACTGTGCAAATGAGATGAGTCTGGAAGAAAAACAAAAATCTCATTTCCATTTGAAATTAATTCTTTTTTAGTTCTCACCTGTTGCAAATACTCTTTGTCGGGTAACACTGATTGCTCCCACAGCGAATTTATAGCAACCATTTCATTAGTTCTAATATCATCGAGGGTTTCTTGAAATAATACATGTGTGTCTTTAAGGAAGTTCTTTCCAATAATAAACAATTCAAGGCCCCCATCTACCGGGCAAGAATTGAGGGATTTTTTACATATTTCTGGTACTCCAGGTGGTTGTGCTGTGTGGTAAAGTAGTGATTTTTTGTTAGTTTAAGCAATTTTTGTGTGTTTCAAAGAAAATAACTTACTGCAAATAATTGGATTTGAACACACTTGCAGAGTTTCTACGGTTCCATCGTCGTGGGTTATTTGTGTTCGAAATACCATACGGCAGCGGGTTGATTTCTTCTTGCTCTTCTGAGCCAAATGATCGGGAAAACGATGTTCTACATCTACATTGCGTTCCTGAAATTTGAAAAAAAAATTAACAAAATTATGAATTTATTAATTTTCGAGCATTGGTAATAACTTAGAAATAAAAAACCAAAGACTCACCTTAAGAATTCCAACGCAATCACATGTAATCGTCATTTCCGATTCTGGCTTAAAATCAATTTCTATAATCATTGTTCCATCGACTTTCTTTTCATTGCACTGTGTTGAGTTCTTCCCGGCCACTTTACACGCTTGATAAAACATATGTGGCGCCACTCGGCCAATATCTGTTCCGATGAATACTTGCAGAAGGGCTGGTTTATTATAGCCAACCATTCGAACAATTGGAAATCCATTTCCACTACGATCTTTAACGGCACCTCGGCTTCCTTCGGTTTGATATCTGATTATGATGAGAAACAGAAATTTTAATTTATAACGTCAATGTAATAAGGATTTGTAACTTCTTTTACCTAGCTCTATGCTGCTGTTCTGGCTGTGACAAAATCTCCAATTGCACCCGACCATTCGATGAAGTAGCAACATTGTTGAGAGATGCTGTTGGTTGGCGTTTGTGTGCAACCCGAGCTATTGATCTGGCACCGTTTGAATATCTGTAATAAAAAATAAGAATTTTTTCAATTAATTTAAGGAGATCGGAGCAACTGCAAATCAATTAAACTTGAACAAATGAATTAGTATAACAACGTCATGCTGAAAAGCTTATATTTATGTAAGTTTGCTGGCAAATTCGAAGCTTAGGTAAGATTTTATAGGGCATAAGTTTTTTTTTGTTTAAGGAGATTTTGCTGAATTTTTGAACTTGGGATTTATCTTTAAAGTGAGAATTGAAGCTTGAACAATGTATTGTAAGGCCAACTGGAATGTCCTGGGAGTATCGAATAACAATAACCATTGGAACCTATGCCATATCAAATCTTATCGCAGCTTAAGTGTAATGAGTTAGTAATGAATATGAGATGAATATATATAGGTTTTAGTTTTTAGTTAAGTTTCTTGCATGCAAAAGATTGGAGGAAGTTAAGTTCAAAGCCTCAGGGTGGTCTACGAACAAAACATATACAAAAATTAACTCGAGTAACAATTGAAAAGAGATTTTGATAAGAAAACATAAATAAAAATATAAATAAAAATAAACAAATTTTGAACGATTTGAATTTCATTCTTGTTAAATTTCCTTACTTTGTTGTTTGCTGTGGTAGCGGTGACACATAAGCATTATGATTGTTGTTGATTGGTGTGTTATTAGGAGTTGTTGCCGCCGAAGCGATTCGACTTATGAATGCGTCTTCACTGCAGGCATCGTCATTATCTAGTTCAACAACTCTTTCGATCTTTTTACGTTTGGCTCGATATTGAACGCGGTTCTGAATGGAGTGATGATGATTGGGTATGATTGTGTATGTTTCATCAGAGTCATCGGTGCCGATTTCGTCGTGCTGCTCAGCATCGTTTCGAGTTGATCTAGTGTAAATGATTTGTTTTTTGTTGTTGTGTTTATTTCATACGTATATATGTATATGTATATATTGAAGAAAAAAAAATCAAATAAAATATAACTACTTTCTCTCTGAACTGTAATCTGGGTTTTGAATTAACAGCTTACACGATTAAGAAACAGAAACTTATTTAAAAAAATATAACCAATATAACGAGTAAGTGGGTCTAGACTGAATTATATTAATTTTATTATTGAAATAATAATGGGCGTTTTTTGTTTTATAAAATATAATTATTTATGATTTGCATAACGAATTATGTTAACTAATTTCACTCATACGAGTATTCTTTTTCTATTTATTGTAATTTGTGGGATTATGCTAATCTAATTCAATCACGTAGGCTCTTTGATTCGAACTACATACATTTTACGAGTATAGTAAGATATAGTTCTAAGAAACTTTGAAAAAGAAAAAAAAAATAAACTAACTTTAGTTTAGAATGATAATGATATTTTTAATGAAATTGATGAGTGCTTTTATTATGTTAAATATTTCAAGGCAATATTAAATTAATAAAAAAAAAATATATTAAAATGAGTATAAGTTAGGTTTGTATGTATTTGTATATCAGTGTATAAATAAATTTGTTTTTTCCTATTTTTTTAATTAGAATATTTAATTTTTGTGTAAGGTACAACTGTTAGGCCATTGACACCTATTACACTTGTTTGTGTTTTGTATCTAGCTTATGTTTGTTTCAATAGACAACAAATTAAAATCGAAAAAGCTGCGGAACCTTAGAAGTACACTGGGACCTGTCAGTGGAAATACAATTTTAAGCATTTGATCGATGTTTTGGTTAACGAAGTCTCTTATAACTTCTTAACCTAAAAAATTATAGGTAGGGTAGGTTTAGAGGACTGTAAGGCAAGTTTCTAGTGTCTTATTTTTCAGCTATACAAATTACATTTTTTTGAAAAGATGACTGAATAATAAAATTAATAAAAACATAAATAAAATTAATTAAACTATTCATGCATTTTTGTTGCAATTCGAGAAAATCCATAATAATTTGTTTTGCAACCATTGTCTAATCTACTTTTGTTGATATTTGTTTATTATCATTGAATTATTGACCTATAACAATGTGGTACATGTAAATATTAGCGATCAATTATTTTGCGTATAAACTAACATCATTTATCAGCTGGCTTTCTCCCTGCTGATAAACAAATTAAAAAAATTAAATTGCATCGCTATTCGTCTGCCATTATTATTAATTTTACATATTGTTTTACTATTTTCTATTTATAATTTGCATTTAGGTAATCGTCAAGCACCCAACAAATTGTGATAAGATGATCCAAACATTTATTGATAAGAGTTCTATAAATTAAAATTAAAAACTCTCGTCAATCCTTTTGATCTTTTGCCATGACCTATAAAATTATAAAAAAAAAATCGTCGCGCTGTCGGCGATATTGTCGTTTCGTCTTAATAAGCTGTTGAGAGTTTAAAGAGTGAACTTAGCGATTAAGAGATTAAAAAGTCAAATAATTGCAATTAAATACTCGAAAAAAGTAATTAATTGCTATGCACACTCATATACTAGTATACGATTTTCAACAAGTAGCATTGGACAATTTATTAATTAGTATTTTAATATTGCTAATTACATTAACAACCAAGATTACGTGTTTTTTATTTTTGACACTGAGTTTTAGGATAGAATAAAGTTTTCTGAGTGCACTTATCGTTAATGACACCCTTAAGCCACTAATCCTGACCAATATAACAATGGAACTAAAGTACCTATAGAAACTAATAGTTCCATAGAACGTTACGTGCTTTTTCCATCAGTTAAAAAGCATAATATCCAAGTCAGGTTCGATTACCTTGATTACTGACTTGATTGAAAGAGTTTTATTGGCACATTTTTGCCTCTTGATTCACACGGCTCTAATAAGTTATAACTTTATGTGGACTGTGGAATGTGGATTTAAAATGTTAATTCTTTGAGAGACGTGTGGAAAAATATTTGCGCAATAGTGATCGGTAAAATTTTGCACACCTTACCACGAAAAAGAAGAAAGAAATCGGCTAGACAACAATTCGAACTCATAATTGTGATAGAATCGATGTAGGAAGGGTGACATTTAGAGCCAGTAGTTGCTAACGGACAATAAAATATTTGAATTGGCAAAATCATTTTTGCAAATATAGATTTTGTATCATTAAAATGTCCATAAGCATAAAACTGATAGCTGTGAAGAGGCTTTGTTATTGAAAATTATATATGGAACAAGAAAAATAGGTTTATTAATTTCAACTGAATTATTTGCTATCAATTTATTGTATTCCTTTTTTTGCAGAGCTTAACCTTTTTTATTGGCTTTCATTTATTACAACTGAGGTTTATCTTGTTGATGAGTCTGGCTATCGTAAATAAGGTCGGTAATCGAATCAAGTCTACTACATATTCAATAAAACGGTTGGTAATTTGAGGATATAATGGTAACAGTGAAGAAGATGCATGATTTGATATAAGGGACTTCATTTGCATATAACATTTCGTGATAAACATTCCAATAACATTACCAACAAAAGACTGGAATCTTGCATTGTTTTAAGTAGCTTTTGTCATTTGAATCCAGTGTTTACTTCAAAAATAAGAGATTTGCTTCTTCAAGAGCCTTAAGCTTCAATTTACATTACAACTATATTTTTATGGTTAAATCTGGGTTTGCCTGCACTTCTTAACATTTTAATAACACAAAAATAATGACAGCTACTGGAATTGAAAGACAATTTGTCTCTCCAATCTTTAATTCCATGTAAACCTGGCCACACCCTTACAATCGAGCAGACTAACCGACTTGACGGGTAGTATGGATATGGACTTCCTTGTTATCATAACAAATAGTTTTTTTTTAAACTTTAAAAAACAAAACAGCAATTCTGAAAACAATTTAATGATCGACTTCCTTTTGAAATTCAGTACAACACCTACAGAGCATTCCAAAGTTTATAAAAGTACATATTAAAATTCTACAACAGTTTTGATGTTTTATGATACCTATTAACTCCAGAAGAAGTACAAAGGTAGATTCTTTTCAAGACACAAATCCTGGACATGTATTCAAATACGAGTAAACCACTTCCAAAAAAAGATAAACAAAGGATTAATTTTTTTTATGATTCATTTTAGCAAACGGATTTTCATAATTCAAAAAAAAAAGGAAACCTTCTACCTTTTATTTTCTAAATTAATAATAACCAAATAACAATTTTACGATAGGAATAAATTATTTTTTGTATATAATAATGCTCATAATTTGTATGATTAAAGTTCTTTTCGAACAGGTGAACCATCCAATGTTAGTTTTTTTTTCTTAACTCAAAAAAAAAAAAAAAAAAAACATGTCCAGTCCACCTTCAACAATACAAAGTTCAAATTAAATTTAATTCGTCTATTTATATGCAATAGCGCAATAACAAAAAAAAAAAAAAATCAGAAGAATTAAATTATTATAAAGTGACGAAAAGTATAGACATACATATAGACGTTTGTATGTTGGGTTGGGGCTGTCCCATCCAAATTAAAATATATTAAAACAATGAATTCCCCACCGCAATCAAAAAAAAAATCAAATCAGACAATTTTAAAAACTTGTTTGCAAACCGATTAATGTCATCGGCGGCAGGCCATTTCGGGTTTTGTTTTAAATTATCTATTTAATGTGCTAATAAATATATTCTGCAGCTCGGATCAAAGAATAAGCCAATGGTTTTAGCGGTAAAATCAGCAACAACGAGATTGTTATTGTTATGCTAAGTATTTTATTTAAATTAATTATGTCTACACCAAAGAGTCTAATAGAAATCTAACAGATGTAAGCTAATGATTCGACAAACATATAATATGTTTGTGTGTGAATTTTTATTCAGCCATTAATAAGAATTATAATACGGTTTAGTTTTTATTGAATGAAAAGTTCAACTAGGGAGTGCTTCAAATGCAAATTTTTCTGTATTTTAATATAGATAACTTTTAGAAAAGTAAAAAATGGTATGATTGCCAACGCGTAGGACTGTCTCGAGATGTAAGTTCAATCACAGATTCTTTATTGTCTTTGAAAAGAGCTTACAGAAACCAAATTTTAGATTTCAAGTCAAATGGTACAGTAGAAAAGTTAAAAGGTCATTTTAACATAGTTATTTCATCATAAGGACACGATCTCTAATTATAATAATTTGAAATAGTTGTAATAAATGGAGTTAAAGTGAATATCGCTAACATAAAGCATAGGCTAAACTAACAAAAAAGAAAAGTAGCCCCGCCCAATAATTATCATGTTTCTACATACTATCTCAACATACTGCAATAATATAAATCGCACAAAGTCCAATAAGAATTATTGGCCACAGACAATAAAAACAAAATCGAATTTAAAGATTAACAACATTTCTTATTTTTGAATTTACTTGATGAAGGGAGTACTGTTCACATAGAAAATAAAATGAAAGGTAAATTGGGCCAAGCCGAACACTTTATTTTATTAATAAATACCCGGATTAACTTATATTCATTTTTATTCTCACAGGCTGTGCCTAGGCGTGAGTGAATGTGGGACTTAGTGTATAATATTGTGGGGATCAACTGTTTTTCTGTTTTCCCTCTGAAGAAATCAGCATGCAATGCAGACGAGACAGATGATAACATTGTTTATTTTGATTTTTGAAAATTATGAAAAAAGTAAACATTGGTTAATTTTTGAACGCGAAGGAAATCCTATAACGGAATAGGGCTATTTTATTATCTATGTATAATAGCTTACAAAAGAACCCCCTTACTATGCGACTATTATCATGGATCAAGTTCCAAGACCATTATAAAAAATCTTCTAATAATAATAAGGTTGACTAAATATAAACTAAAACTATTTATTAATAATTAATAACCTACAGCTTTGCTTACATGAATTAATGAATGAATATATTAAGCACAAGAAAGAAAAAGAAACTTCACTTAAAATAAAATACATCAAGCTAATTATATAAATTATCTTTGCTCAGTGTTAAACCCAAGTGCTATTTAATTAAAAATAAAAGTTAAAATTAAAATAGAAAACAAAATAAAAAAAAAAACATAACAGCCCCGTGTAGTAATTTAATCAAATGTATAATATACATACATTATATAGGGATGTATTTATGTATATGTAATTTTAACCTAGATCAAGACTCACCTTGATACAGGCATCGATCTTATCATGTGTTGATTACTATTTTGGACTTCGACATGTTGATCAAAACCGAATCCACTATCATTTGAATTATCACATGGCGGTGGTTGTGGCCTCTGTTGCATTCGTTTGCCCGGTGGTATTTTACCCGGACCAACCTGAAATATAATTTGAATTTGTGTGTGAATAAGAATATAGAATTAAAAATTACGAGTTCTAACTCACTCTTGACATTGAATGCAGTTTGCCGGGCAACGCTTTGCCAGGATGTCTTTTGGATGGTATACGAAAACCTTTCCTGTGTACTCTTGGTGTCATTGTGGAAGCTGTGGCCATAGTCATTCGCATACCTGGTGAAGATATAAAAATCAAATTATTATATTTTTATTGACATACTCGTATATAAGAAAATATAAAAAAAAATAACGAACATTTTGATAAAAAGTAGGTTAATGTCTGCAATGTTTTTTGGTCTTAATTAAAGTTCAGGCAAATGATGATACGAGAAGTTTAATTTGGCTTTCTTGCCAATAGGGCAATTTGAAACTCAAATTTAAGATCTAGATAAAAAAAAAAAAAAAAAAAAAATGTCCTAAATAAGATCATACTTTATGACAGAGTAGCGCACCAATTCCTTTGGCTTGGTTTCAGTTCCAAATTGAGCAACATTTGTGAAAATCAGTCTATAACATCCTTTAGTATGAGTGTACTTCTGTCAAACTTACTTTTTTACCTTTTCTTATATTCCATTTAAGTTTTTGTTTTGAGGCTTGCATCGTCTTGTTGAGTGGACGCTTTATATTTTCAATCTGTGGATATAAATCCTATAATTAAATCAGTTTTGTACTACTAAAACAAATAAAATAATAAATCCTGTATAGCCAAACCACTTCTAAGTCCGCGCAACGTAAATCTTGTTCTCTAAGTTAAGTTTCATTGTGAATTAAGACTTATGTATATTCAACATAAATGTAATTTTAAAATGAAATCTCAATAAAGTTACTACTACTACTACTTTTGTTTTGAGGTTTTTTGTCAAAATTGATAGGAGTAGAGAAACCTATGTATGTATAACTTAGAAAAGGCATGTTTATTGGAAATATGTAATGTTATTGTAACCAGTGGTACATTTTTGTAGAGTTCTATAGGACATACGTATTTAAAATGAATGACATTTGAAAATCAATGATGTCCCTTATGTCTCCTGAACGTGCCCAATCTTTATCAAATGACAGTACACGGTATCTGTAGAGGTTTCGATATCAATATTCATAAGTATAATATACATAGAACGAAAAAAATCGAAGAAATCTAAAGTATTCATCTTTATAATTCATCGCAGTATGTATAGCTATGACACCAAAATACATGTCATATTTTAATGATTTTGATAAACACAAAAGTCTTGCTCTAGAAAAATAAATAATAAATCAATTTATTTACAAAAAATGACATGACAATCAATTTTTTGCATTTTTTTGACGTTGATTTTTTTGACACTTTTTTTGATAACGTCATGATCCCATAATGCATCCATCATGATCATCATGAAAATGGAACCCAATTGCCGTTCAATTCAGAACCGTTTTATATTAATTGTGTCTACATTGCGTAAATTATCGGTTCAAGTGGCGTTCAATGCTGCTAAAACGTCAACCACTGAGTACTGACCGAATCTGATCAAATCGAGCAATCGGGTTCCGAGGGTTTCGGGGTTTTCGGGGGGGTGGCTGGTTTTTTGTTGTAATGGGTAGAAAAAGGCAAGATTGACGGAGTCGGAGTGTGTAAATTGTCCGCAGTAAAGTTTCTTTTGTTAATGGCTGACTTATTGTGGACGGTATGTACTGTACGTCGCGTCGTCGTACGGGTATACTCAAAGTCCGCACGTTGTGCTCCCATGAAAAGTCCACAAATTGCAACACTCTAGTATTTTATCTCAATTCAACTCAACAATGCAAAGCCATCGGGTGCATTTTACAGTCTCATTTCTGTGTGTTATCATAAATATAAACAAGAGATGATTGCTTGCATTTAAAGAAATCAAAACATTCGTTGTGGGGCTAATGCTCTCTTCTTGATGGCTGCTTCTGGGCGAACTACGAGTTACGAGTACATCACAATACCAGCGCAGCGCCAGCGGTCGAGGCGGCCGGTAGGTATAAATACTTACATTTGTGCGTGTATATGATGTGAATGAGTTTATTTGGGTACTGGAGTGGAGACGTCAGTCGTCGCGTCGTCGTCGGTAGGTTGTTTAGTTGGCCTTAATTGAAAGGGGAAATTGGCCATTCAATGAGTTTAAATAAATGGAAGTTTCGGTTTTGATTCTTCTAGGTCAGAAAATAATTTTTTTGTTAGGGTTTTTCTGCATTTCTTTTATACATAGTTACATACTCGTTTTTATAATAAAATCGTTAGGAAGGAAATTATATGTATGTACATACATATGTATGTACATAAGCAGGATGATTTTATAATCAAGACGAATAAATGGTTCAATTCCGATTGATTAAATTGCTATCCAAATTGCTTTAAATGTCAGCATTTACATCACATAAAAGTTTGCCTCCTGGATGTTTAATGATAATTTTTATAAATAAAGTTCAGATGGGTGACAATTATTTTAAGCCATGAAGAGAAAGAGAGAGAGAAAAAAAAAAAACATTTTATACAGATCAACAGAAATAAGTTTTTTTTTTATTAAACCGAATTATTAAAAGAACTCAAAGACAGAGAAAACAAAAGAAGAAACTTGTCAGGAAAATAAAAATTGCACTGAATAAGCTGAAGGCAAAAAATTGATAAAGTTTCCCTGGTGAGAATAAATAGGTCTTTAGTCTTAAAAGTTTATTTGTGAAATAATCAAATTTTATTTAAAACGAGAAGCAGGAATTCAAAAAGAATACAAGTATAATTCAAATTGAACAGAAGTTAGAGAAAAAAGGATTTATTACAGTATTACAGATTTATTTAGGTACCATACCTATAAACTTCAAGTACCAAAGAATTTCACCTGAGTTGTTCTTACTTTAGTACCAATTATGTTACTTGATTACTTTAAAAGCTTTCTCATAAATCCCACGCATTCACTAAAATTAACTGTCGGCTCTCCGTCTAGTAATATTTCATTTGCCTCAAACATTTTTATGGTACAAAATCATACATATCAAAACAAGAACGAAGTCCAAAAAATTAAATTTAAACATACATACATACATAGATAAATATTTGATACTAAAAACAGAGCCTACAATTATTTAACTTTTAGAGAAAAGCGGAGTAACTTTTTTAAAAAATTTTTCACTTCTGTATTTGTTGTACTGTTTTGTTTTGTATCATAGGAAACAAAACTGAATAAATATTTAATCCGACATTTCAAAATAAATAATTTTAATGTGAACGTCAAACTACTTTCCAGTGTACTTGCATAAGTTCATTTTGCAAACAATTAATAGAAATTAGAGTTTAAAAAAAAGCCGACTAAAATTTTTAGATCTGTTGTTGTTGCAAAAGAGAAATTTATTTTTTTAAATACTCGTCCAATCTGTTTTGTAGTTTCATTTGAAAACTTTAAGTACATCCACCTTTTCTCAAGTATTAAAATTAGTTTTTTATTACTTTAATGGAATTTAAAGTACTTGAAGAAGTGATTCCTATAAAGTACAAAAACAAAAAATTGAAAATGAATTCAATAACTTTAACTCGAATATTGATCAGATGTTACAATAATTGTTTTTTTGTTTATTTTTTTTAAAGAAATAAAATTTTTACGACTACAACCTTATACATATTGCTGTTATCGGCGATTTAGATACACTTTTTTTTTAAGTCAAAAGTCCAATTTGTCTACTATATTGGGCGTAGATGTCCCCAGTTATAATCATTTATTGTACAGTAAAATAATAAGCAAAATATAAGTAATGATAAAATATTCAAATTGTTTTTTTTTTTTAATTTAAAAATCTGAAACCTTATCTTAGTATGACTTGAATTCGTTTATGCTCAAGATCAACACAAAAATCTTATAAATCAATCCGATGAAATCAATTCATCCGAAGTAGTCAGGCGTGCGTCGCGTCGTGTCGGCAGTTTCAACTAGATTGAAATAAAGCCTTTTGGTATTTGATTAAGGGGACAAAGTAATTTTGTTAACTGTTAATTGACACGCCTTCATTCGATGCAAACAGATTTGTTGAACCAACAGAAGTCGCGCGATTAAATTAAAAACCAATTTAGTATTTTTTTTTTTATCATTCTATTGTCAAATTTTCAACATAAATAATACCACACCTGAGCGGCTCTTGTCACGTGATTAAAGAAAAAAAATAATAATACGTATGTATGTACGCAAAACAAAACTATAAAACTCCTTTTAAAATCATAAATAGATTAGTATCTTGATAATCGCGCCGCGCCGCCATCGAAACAATTTGTTAAACTATAATTAGCTTATTTTGTTAAAAAAAAATAATCTTAATCATTTGAATTTTTCTCTGATAGAACAGACGGTATGTGCGTCATAAATAGAAGCAGTGGACTGTACTTAAAAAATAAACGCAGAGAAACCCAGAAACAGAAGAAAAAAAAAACTAAATATCTTCTTGTTTTATTTACCTATATATTTTTTATTGGGTCTATTTTTGGTTATCTGACTGTTCGAAGAAAGAGGTCAATGGAATTGTCGCCAATTCTTGATAAATAATCATTAAAAGAAAACTTCAATTTTAGTAATTATATATTATAATATTTATTATGATGACGCCTCATCTGTCAGACACGACTCCGGATAAAGCTCCTTTGACACGAAGTACCAACAAAATCAACTCTTTTTTGTTGTAAAAGTTCTATATCACTTTGTTACAACTTAAATGAAAGAATTTAGAACCCTTTGACGAGCGAGGTTGTAAAAGAATTCAATCGTTTTCAATTTGCATTCACTGGTTTTATTTACTTTGTGAGTGCAACTTCAAATTCACCAATCAACAATCTTTAGCCATTTAAAAGTTTTAAGCATAGGACTACAATCATTTGAGACTCAATGATGAAGATATTTTTGTATAATTAATTGGAAGTTTATGAATTCATTTTCATTCATTTTTATTCATTCGAACTCTTTCCAGTATTTGCATTTTGCGAAAGATAAGAAAATTAATGGATTACAAAAGCTCAAAGATTGCGAAGTATGTTAATTAATGCAAATTGAAGGCAAGTGGCATTCAGTGAAAAAAAATCTTAAAATGAATCCAACTAAATTCAAAGAATGCACATAAATGCAAGGACTTTTAATAGACACATGAATTCTAAAACGGACAAATGATAACATAAAAACTGATCTGTAATATTCTTAATGTTGAATGATTCTTGATTGCTAAACTAGAAGTCCATTTCATTCAAACTAACAAAACAAAAATAAATTAAAACCCCTGTCTGTGAAAACGTGAAACAAGCTTGCAATTGTCATTTACCACAAAAAGTGTTGTAAATGCACGACATTGTTATTTTGATGATTGTAACTTGTGCGTAATAAACTGATTTTAATTGATTACTTTAACTGATTTTCAACGGACGACGCGACGCGACGTTTAAAAAAAAGAACTATGTTTTTTCGCAAACATGAAGTCTCCACCAATAAATTCATCGTCTGACAACTTCGGTGCATGATGAGAGAACTAGTAAAAAAAGAAAGGGATTGTGTTTTTTTTAACCTAATTTCTTAGAAACTTATTAGATGTTAATTTGTATCGTTTACGTCAGTAAGTCTGAAATGCATTATAAATTAATTTGTTTGGTAAGCGCGTCAGAGTTGAATAACATAGAAAACAAACACTTAAAATTAGCCTATTCCTGTATAAAAATATTTTACTTTATTACATGATGCCTTTTTTTATAATTGAATTCCATTTGATGTAAGAGATTGTTTTACAATTAGTTAGTTATTGTTTTTTAATTATTTTAAAACATGTTTATACTCAACCGGAAAAGACATATTGAAACCAACATTCCCAGACTATTTTTAGCCTTTTATAATAAATTTTAAATTTTAATGCAAATATTTAATGTTGTTCTAAAATAGTATTTTCCTCAAATGAGATCTAAATTAAAACATTTTTTTCTGATAAAAGTCTTCATCATCTAAGCTGGTTTTAAGTCATATCTTTATACTACGTATGATCGCATTATTTGCTCGAATTGCTATCTAGTTTTATACGTATTCCTGCATTTGAAAATGCCTTTTTATCGCTTGACATCCACGCCTATTTGTCTAAAATCAAACAAAATATAGAACACAAATACGAAAACAGTGACAGAGTTTATCAAGTGCGAAATTGACGGTTTAAAAATGCTGAAAGCGCCACACCAGTGATGTTATATGTTCAGAAATAGATTTAATGCATTTGTAGTTGTTGTCATGAGTAAATTTCAATATATCTTCATTAGTAATTTATTTTTAAAATAATATCGTTCAGAAAAGTATTTCAAAAAAACTTCTTAAAATTTTTTAAAAGGCTCCACATTTTTGGGAAATTTCCTGACAGTCGCTTTCAGTTTAGAGCTAAGAAGTTAAATCTCAATTCTTCTGACAATTCTATAGCTGAGTAAGAAGAGAAATTCAAACTTTTTTTTGTTTATTCTAAAGAACTGTGTACGTATAAATGGTTTCAAACTAGTAACCCCAATTTATAACATCGCTGTTCTAGCGATAAAAAAAATAAAGCAAACAAAAAACAAAATCGCTCGCGTTTGGATGAAGTGGTGTTAATCGCGTGGTAGTCGTGTGGATTTGACATCTCTAGAAAAAAATGGATTTGAGCTTTAAGTGATCCCGATCATTGATGTTTTTTTTTTTTTCTACAAAATAAATTTATTTTTAATATTTTAAAATTCAAATACGTTCAACAAACCGTCTGCAAATAATTAACAACCTATGAGTTGTTGATGGTGATTTAATTTCATCACACATATGTTTAAGTGTGTTTGTGCATATGTGTGTGTGTGTAATCCATTAAGAGCAGATAAACCAGATGTTATCAGTAAGTATATTAAGTTTTGCTGCTGGGATATGACAACAAAACGAGATAAGAAATTTTAATTTTATAAAAATAGTACAAATCTTATTCTTATTCGTATTTTGTGATGATTGTGAGATCATTTGAAAACATTTTAAATTTAAAGAAATGTTATCATTATTGTATATTGTATTATAATTTTAATTATAGTACAATTATTGTATGGTTATGAAAAAAAAAATAAAGCCTTGAAACCAGCTTTACGTAGATTTATTTTGAAACGTATTTTAAGCTTTAGGAGGATAATACAGACATAGTTAAACTCAATATATTTTATTAAAGATTATGCGTTCGCATAAATTATGTTTCAGGTACATTTAGGTCTTATTATCTACTACGACTACAGAATCGAGGAATCTTCAACTACAGCATTTACCATTATAAATTAATATGTCTACAAATTACATATGTATATTCCCATTAGTTATTTTAGTCAGTATTTTGAGAAAATAGACTTTCTTTTAAAAAAATAATTATTTAGTCTTTTTTTTGAAGTAACATGTTTTTAAAGTTATTTAAATGTTAGTCGTTCCAATTCGTATATTGTAAATAATTTATAATAATCAAAAATAATAATTTATCAAGCGACCTAAATCTAAAAAAGCTGGCTAAGTTTTTTAGGGCTATGATATTTCAATTGATAAATATCATTTTAAAACGAAATCAAATAACTTAATAAGTTAAGTCAGTTCAACTGTAAAGCGTTAAAGGGAACTAAAATCTTATACAAATATTTGACAGATAAAAAATTGAAGTTCTTCTAGGTAGAAGAGATAATCATTCTGATGGGCTCGTTCATCTTTTATGATTGAAGTGTCATAATGGTGAAAGAAAATGAATGCATTCAGTCTCAAAAAGTTCATTTCTATGTACCAACATTGATTGAACAAAGAAGATACAAATAATTAATAGCATTGTGCCGTTTGTTCTCACTTGATTTCTGTCATTGTATAAATAATAAAAATATATTTCAAACATAACGGCATATTTGGAATACATTCGAAAAAATGTTGACACATTCAATTATGAAAGTCTCCTTTCTTTCTTTTTTATGAGATAACTTGTTCTGAATTCTGAAATTTTTAAACATTTGGAAATTTACATTGGACGTCAAAAATTGATTTTTCACAGAAAGAAAACGTATGTTGTACTCCCAGCTTTTTGTTTAACCATCTCGTATTTAATTTTTACATATGAGATGTCATATTTATTTAATTTACAAAGCCATAACTTCCCATTGTATTATCAATATTGCAATTAAGAATATTAAACCGATAATAATATTCTACTTAAACTGTGAGCTCTTGTCATACATTTCATGTATGTAGATGTCGCTCAACGCAGAACAGGAAAAGATTGATAACACACAATACATTATTAACCACAACCAGGTTAATAACCTCCCAGACTGGTCGCAGAAAAAGGAGACATTTTTTTTTTGTTGTTTTTGTTTTATTCTTCCGACAGACATCGTCATCGTCATCATCACTGACATCTAAAACGTCAACGACAGCGACAACAGAAGGAGTGTGATTTTCACAAACAACAAAATTGGTCAATTAATTTAAGTATAACGTAATCCTTAATAAATTGTTGCTGCAAACAGTAAATTACCAGAGCGCACACTTATCAAGGAAAAAATATAAAAATAAAAGACTTGACACTTGAGAGGATTCTTCTTAGATTCACTTCTGTCTTCTCTGATTTCTGAATATAAAAGCACTCGTACTCGTACTATCTATCCAACATCTAATATAATTAATTGAAGAGCGAGAAAAATTAGCAAAATACGAGTAGCAACGAAAAAAATAAAGAACTTATTTTGGGGATTGATTGTTATTGGTTCTTGTTGCTAATCGATATAAATTCCTATTTGGTATCCAACCAAAACAATTGGCACATTTACATTACAAATAAATTCAAGTCGGACTTATTTTTATGTGTATAATTACGGCAGATTATCGTGTTTTATTGTAGAATTTTAACGACGATAAACATGAGACGTGCTGCTGTTTTTTTTTTTTTTCAATTCTTATTTTTTGCAAATACTTGTACTCGTCGTACCTTAATCCACTTGTTGTTCTCTAAGAAATTTTGTTCTTTTATTTTTTTGACACTTAGCTATACATTTTTTGTTTGTAAATTTAAATAAGTGACAACTTTGCCAAATTTGTTCTGTCGTTATTGTTGCTACAATAAACTATTAAAATTCAGAAGCGGTGGCGTTGGGTTGGAAAAAATAAGCACGTAAAATTGTTGTCAAAATACGAAGAGGTGTGTTTGATTTGTACTTAAGACATAACACATAGCTACTTGCAATTATTATGAGTTGAACCGGCATGCATTTTAATGGATTGTATTTTTCGTGAAACTTTATATACAAACATCTTCTATAGGTATAGAACTGTGCGTATATGTTCAATTTGTTTTGTTACTTAGATTTTTTGGAGTGCATTAAAGAGTCAAGGACAAAATGTATTGCACCATTTTTTCTTTGTTAGAAAGTAGAAACCACTTATTTCCGTAGCTCTTATTGAAGACCGCCATTGAATTACCCCTATTCATACGAGGAAACTGTACTTTCCAGAAAGTTTAAATATATTGGCGGGCAAATTTTATTTTGAAAAATAAGAATAGCAAAGCAAAAAAAAAAAACATTCTTTTTTTTTAAATCATACTGTATATTACTTATCATAAGACGAAATTTATGTTTTGAATAATATCTTTAAATTACAAAAAGAAAGAGAATTTTGAAGTCTTTAAGGTATGTACTTAAATATTTTATTACGAAATAAAATTAATGTATTTAATTAAAAATGACCACCAGCTTATGGAACCGTTACATACAGAAAATAAAAGTATTATAGTATTTCCATAAGATTTTTAAATGTTATAATAAAAATCCCCATTAAAATTTTTCATTTTAAATTATTCATATTTAAGATATAATATGTATGTATGTAGTTATATTTATGCAAATAATTTTATTAGATAAAACACGAATACTAAAGTTAAAAATAATATTAATCCCAAACTAAGATTAAACACGCACATCTCTGTTGTCTTTATTTTTAATCCAAACTTGCTTTTAATAGAACTCCCTGATGTCAACAAAAAGACGGAACTCTTTCCAAAGAATTAGAACTTTTTTGGAATTAATTTTTGAAAAAGTGCAGCCGTCTCTTTTCCACAAAGGTCATTGTAAGCGAACTAGCCTACTGGTAATTCTGCTTTTGTTAAAAGTTATCGGCATTTCTGATATTGTAGAATTGCTTATACAAATTTTCATATACTTTTAACAATGAAAATACACAATTTAAAGACAAATACATATATTTAAAAATAAAAATAAAATATTAACTTTCAATGCGATAAAACTTGAACTCAATTTTGCGTTTGATATATGTAATGCCCCTAAAAAGTCTTCCTATTTTCTGACTTGTTATAATTTAACTTTTAATAATCAATTAAAATACATACATAATTAATAAAATATGATCACGTAATTTATTGGCATTAAAATATTATTTATTAATTTTTTCTTATAAATAACATTTTTGAAATATACTATTGTTAAATGGTGTCGGCCCTATATTAAAATATTAGAAATACAAAAGTGATGGTATTTACCGAATTGAAATAAATTAAATAACCATTCAAAAAAAAACTTTATAAGTTTAACTTTCCAACAAATTCCAGTATAGCTTGACAGTTTGTATGTTCAATGAGAATTGAATTTCTTTCTACTAATTTGTACACTGAACGCACTCATTTTGACAACCATAAGTTAGACATAGTTTTGAGTTTGAAAAAACTTTGTTTTGCTGGTTTGCTGTAAAAAATCTTTTTGTTGTAAATAATTTAAATTCAATGTGTTTTGATTTCTTGCTAAAACACTCAAACCCAGACGTTTCATTAAAAAAACGTCAAGAAAAATCTTAATCCGCCTGTAATGTTTCTAAGAACTAAAAGCAACGTTTTTTATAATGTATTTATCCACCTATCCTTAAAAGTTTTCCATGATTTGACAACTTATAAATAAATTGTATCGATATACCTACATATAAGCATCTCTTCGAATTGCAACAAATCCGTGCGACACTGTCATGCAAACTTATTTGTAAAATATATTTTATCCTGTGATAGCTTTGCGTTTGCATGAATCTTTAGACTGAAATAAATGCAAATTATCTGGGTAAACCCCGGGAATTTTGTGTAATATCCACACACGGTTATAGTTTTGTTTTTGTTTTAATGATTCATCATCATCATGATCAACATCATCACAGCATCAAATTAACATTTATATATCGTGCAAATCCATTGACTGGCATTAAATTTCAATACGGTGATTCCAGAAAGTGACGCTTCACGTCGTCGTGTCGGTCATTCGTCGCGTCGCGTCGTTTGTCGTCTTTGTCGTAGTCACCGTTGTCGAGCGATACGTCGGATTCGATGTCACGTCATTAAAAAGCTTGAATTAAGAATGAGATTGTTTCGGATCGATTAGTGTATAGTTTCTTAAACTGTTTATTTCCGATGTCATTATAACGGAAAAGTACTGAATGCATTGTTGCAAATAAAGCCGGTTTTATTATTATGTATTTTGTATATATACATAAAGTTAAATTTGCTTCTTTTTTATTAGCCGCGATGTAAAGCATTGTTTTAAAATTGTTTGCTTGTCCATCGCATTGATTTTCATGAATAAAATTGGAATCAACATAGTTCTGTGACAAATAAATTCCCAGTTTAATTAACCAAAACTTAAAGGCACTAAAACCGGCTTTACTATTCGGAGTTCATAATTTTGTTTGCAGAAAAAAACAATCGCGCAAGAACTCAAAAAGTGGTTTGTTTTATGGAAAACAAAAGAAATATAAATACACCTTTTTATGGGTCAGTTGCAAGTTACAACTTTGTTAAATTGATCCGAAAATTAAATTTTGTCATAATTAAGGTACAACAAAGAAAATTTAAAATTTAACAAGGAAAGTGCTGTTTTTCTTAAATAATATACTTTATTTTTAATACTGTTTGCTTACACAAAAACCAAAGTTTTCAAATTGAATTGCAGAGGAAATACATTTAAAGAAAGCACAAAGTTTCCAGAAATAGGGTTATTGCATGACTTACATAAATGCTTAATAACAATAACCATTGTGAACTACCCAGATTGAACAAAATTTCAAATTTATGTTTTATTTAACTAAAAGAATATTTTAAATTGAAAGTACAACAGCTTAAAAATATTAGATTTTTTTCTATAAAAAGACTGCAGTTTTCTTTTATAAGTTATTTTCAAGTTTGATTTCAGACTTTAAAAAAATAGAAGCTATTCTAAATTTTCTGTGCTTGCGATGGAATGTGGATTTTAGACTTTATTTTAAAGTTTGTTGTAAAATAAAATTAAAAATAAGAACTCATTTCATAAATAAAATCTATTCTTTTCCATATTGTTATTTTTTAAAATCATTGTCAAACCCAACGTAAGTTCAACACCAAAACACATATTTAATATAACGACTAGATTGTCAATAGAATAACAAAACACCCTGTAAGTTATTAAATTGCAATTTAACCGATTAGATTATTATTCCGATGACATTCTTGGACTTAAAAATAGTTATTTTCCCTCAATGTATAACTCTGCAACCACAACAATTGATTCATTTACATGAATCTAATTAAATAGACCTGATTAAGGTTTATTCGATTTTAATAGTTTGTTTTTTATTTTTTACTTAATATCTATTTGTTTTTGATTTATTTCGTGCTAATTGACAATGAATAAATAAATAATTCATTGAGATTTAGGATTTAATATTTATAACTTTTGTTGAAATTATGACGCATCTTAATTGCATTGTCATTGTGAATAATACACAATTTTTCTTCTCCATCTGTGATGTAGATGAAAACAACAGTCATTTTTAATGATTTGTTTTTAAATTAAAAGTATAAACTGTAAACATTATAAATGATTTTTTTTAACAAAAAATAGAAATACAAAACCTTCTTTCATTATGTTTAACATCAATAAAAAAAAAAACCATCATAAACTCCAAGTTCAATAGAACAAAAAAAAAAAAAAAACAAAAACAAAAACATCTTTCGAATAAAGATAAGATTTAGATAAAATAGCTTGTTTTATTTTGTAATTATGCTATTTTGTATTTTTAAAAAAATACTGAAAGTGCAATAAAATCGAATGAACTTTATGAGTTTAAATACTTTTTCGGAATTTTTTAGCTGAAAAAAAAAATAATATTAAAATACACAGGCAGGTACGTAAGTACAGGTTATTTTTGTTTCGTAACAAAGTCTATATTGACAAGATATTTTAGAGCTTTGTTAGCCCTTCAAATTTTTATTGAAAATTCATTTAAATCTGGTGGATACTATCACTGGTGCTAATTTAATGGTAACGACTCCACACAGTGGTCAAAAAACATGGAAAAGTTGACCATAATTGATAAAAAAATGTGTGACTTTTGTTATACATTACATTTATTGAGAGTTTGACATTGGTTGACGAATTGTTCAAGAGTTTTTAAGTCCTCTTACTACAAATTGTTTATAGCAGAAAATAACAATAATTTTTGTTATGTCAAATAATCAACCGATGGTATTTTTTTGTTGTTGAAAGATTGGGTTCAATTGAAGTTTTTCTCTGCAATAAAATGTATTTTCCAAAATAGTCAACATTTTGGAATTTCTGACTACTATACAAACGGCGGCGTTTTGTGGTTTTAAGTATAATACCACTTAAAAAAACGTTTATACTCACCAGTATGTCAATAATGGTTTTAATTTAATGGAAGTTGATATATGTACATCTGGTTACTATACCAGTGTTACCATAACCTTCAATGTCATAATTGTGCGAGCTAGCAACAAAAATTGTATTATTCGAATGTTTCTTAATTTATTTTTATTTTATTTTTTTTTTCAAAAATTTAACAAAATTTAATAAAGTAAACAACTGCGCAGTTGTAATGATAGATCAATGAATGTTTTACATTATTTTTGCCAAAATTTTGATTTTATTTGGACAAAATGTTGGTTCAAATTCAAAATTGTTGAGAAAATTGATTCGACTTCTAAAGAGTGAGATGAATTTACTGAATATTTTAGACGATAACTTGACAAAGGGATTGAGAACTTATCGGAAGTCATTGCCCTATTTAAAATGTCGAGTAGTAGCTGTTTTCATGGAACCATATATTGTTCAGATATTTCAAAATCTACAAATAAAACAAGAAACAAGTCCAAGAAATCGAAATATCCGGGTCAAAAGTGAAAATTGTTTGTATCATTCATTATTATATACGAAAGAGTGTTTTTGAAAAGCGTTGTACTGCCCAAGTAAAATAAAACACAGTTTGCCAACTTAAATTTTCTCGTAAGGAACGCTCTTTTAATAAAAATCAAGTTTGACAACAACTATCAAGACTTACGACTTACGTCAAAAAAATTCTTTCGTTTAAAGGGACAAACATTAAAAGTGTTCTAGTAAACACACTTTAATAGTATGGACACACAATTTGAAAGCATACATAAGATTGATAAATTCATCTAACACAACTTGAAGTTCGTGTCAAAAGATTTGACATGTGTATTAAAACACATTGTTTATATGAAAGCTATAAGAATTGGTTTTTAAATAAAGTTATTTTACACTTTTAATTTAAAATAGAGTTAGAATTTGTTGAACAGATATTCAATTGATTTTATTTTTAGGGAAATCATTGAAAACGAAATCGGTGCAGTCTTCTGCAGTGACCAGACTTCAGCTGTTAAAAATTCAACTATAGATTAGAACAGTAAAACAAAATACTAAGCTAAACTTGAAATTTATTTCTCACAGAGAGCGTCTCTTTAAATTGAGTTTCCCAAATTCCAAATATTTCAACCAGCATCAGCAGTTTGAGAAAATTAAAAAAAAAAAAAAACAACAGATTTTACTTATTGATCTACAAAAAATTAAAATTCGAGAACAAACTCATAAAAATTCAATAACAATGTTGTTTACATTTGAAAATATAGATTTATCAATTTTTCCAATAGCTACAATAAATCAATGACTGCTATATAATTTAAACATACACATTCACATATTAATTTATAAGATATACGATAATTAAAATACAAATGTTGCATTTTTTGTGCTATCCATCAAAAAGACCTTGAGTTTGGAGACGGCGGCAGTGGCGGGAATATTTATCATTAAAAACAATTACTAAATGACACACAAATTCTATTGAACTCAATCAATAAAATTATTAAAAAGAAAAAAAAATCTACAATTCTATATTTTTGAAAAATGAAAAAAAGAAATCTTACCAAAATTGTTTTTATGATGCAGGTGAGATGCATTGTGATGTTTTGATGGAATCCGATAAGCGGAATCATAGTAATTATATTGATTGCAGGCGAATCTCATTATAAATTCAATTAAATTGATTTGTTGTGAATATTTCTTCTTTTTTGTATTGTTTTAACACTTTTTCGCGAATTTTATGTTGGAGAGTGAAAAATGCGAGCGATTTTTCAGGCAAATCATTCGAAATTCAAATCACACACCGGGCGCGCGAAAAACAAAAAAATATATATATGTATGTATAAATATAAAAATAATAAATATTGTGAGACCCAGACACAGGGGTTGACGGTTGATATAATTACGTTGTCATTTATTTTGTATCTTTTATTTTTGTAATTTAATTTTGTTTTCTTTTGAAGAGAAAAATTCTTTTGTTTAAAATTCAGTATGGGTAGATACACTGATTTGTTTTTTATTTTTTTTTATTATTTTGTTTTCGAAAACGAAAAATACAATTTTATTCTTCGTCGGGATACATAAGTAAGTCTGTAAGAGAAGACAAAACAGACAGCGCAGCGCGATTAAACTAATTTTATTTCTTACAATAAAATCACAAAAATACTTGAATATAATTAGAATTATATCTATTTATTTTTTTTTGCAAATCACTTAGGAGCAGGGACTATTTTTTTTTTTTAATTCTTGTTTAACTAAAGGAACTTCAAAAATTTAAACGATATCACGAAGAAGATTTGTTGTTAAATTTCAATTTAATTTATATATCACAATGATTAGATAACTTTTGTACGAAAATTTTTTGGTCTTGTTTTTCTTCTTTAATTTTGTACATGAAATGTAAGAATTTTCTAAGGGAACTTAGAACTGCTGATCCGTTTCCGATGGGGTTTAGAACCTTTTCGAAAATAACAATACGACTTGAATGGTGGAGCTCTTTAAACGGCGAGTTGTTTGATGCACATCAGAGAATGAGATTACAGTGGTGGTGTGCCTATTATCCATATGCAAAATTTGATAAGAGATAGTAAGTACTTTTTAGATTTGTTTCTTTAAAGCCGAGCACACACCCGTTTTCCTCGAACATCCCCTACTCCGACACTAAGTTTTTAT
Organism: Scaeva pyrastri; assembly: GCA_905146935.1. NCBI lineage: Eukaryota > Metazoa > Arthropoda > Insecta > Diptera > Syrphidae > Scaeva > Scaeva pyrastri. The sequence continues at coordinate 4,041,890 of LR989929.1, read as the reverse complement.
TAAAAATTTGAGGTGTGAAACATACGAACACGACGCTTATTATTATCGACTTCGTTGTCGTCTTCTTTCTTTAACTTTATTGTTTCTTTTTTTTTATTATTTCTTATTTCTTATTTCTTCCGATCGTCGGGGCTGAGATCGATGAACTGAATATTTTTTGGGGGAGAGCTTTTTCTTTCGGTTCAAAAAAAAGAGTAAGTATGTACTCAAAATTCACTCACTTACTCGCTTACTCACAGCGACTACAACTTAATAGCTAGAACTCTCAACAGGAACTTTGTGTCTTGTTCCCCACGCAACAACCCCTCGAAGACCAGAGCTACTTACTACTACTATACTACTTGAAATTTAGTCTGTTCAGAGTGTTCTATTGGCAATTTTGTTGAATTAGTTGATTAAATTAATGAGAAGCACATACAAAAGAGCGGCGAGCGGCCAGACCCAGTGCCCAGAGTGTGACAGTGAGAGAGGGAAGAAAAAGTGTAAAACGGTTTCTATTGAATTTGAATAGCAGCAGCAGAGGGTAGGTAGACCGCAAATCAGTCAGCAGTGGTAGTAGTAGCACTTGTTTGGATGAAAATTATAAACATTTCCCGCGCCACCGTTACGTATTGTTCGTTCGTCACTCTACTCACTACTCACTACTCACTTCCACTACACTCGGAATCTCGGACTCGAACATATGATTGGACGCTGATTGTCTATGGTATGAGGTATGGTGGTTAACAGAATTAAATTGTCATCGTTCGCACTTCTGTTGTTGTTTCTGCGGCCTCTGTCATTAAACTGATGATAACAAATTTAAATATAAAATACATTCACACACAGAGGTGGCTCTGTGCGATAGATGCTGTGAGCTGTGAGTGTGACTATGTTTGTTTGTGTCAGTGACAGGAAAAATGTATACAGAACACAGAAATAAAATTTAAACGACAGAACAGAAACAGAGTATGGAACACGATAACAAACGAAACAAAACCATAAACAACAAAACAACGACAACGGACAACTAGGCATGCGTTTACGCACTGAAGAAAATGTACTCGTACTCGTAGTCGTAATGTGCTACGACACTTGTGCCTCGATCATGACGCGACGTCAACGGCAATCAGTTGGAAATATAAGAACAACAACAAAGACAAAAACGACTACGACAACGACAACGACAAAACAGATCAATGACGGCGGATGATAAGGATGACAAACAAAAGTAAGTACGGTGGTGATTTTTTTTTTTTTTTGTTTAGTTGAGAAGGAAAACAGGCACAGGGATGGCATTTTGAGAGTGAAGTAATTATGATTTTTGCATGTTTTTGTTATTGTTTATGTTTTTTGACAGAAAGGTAGATTATGCGATATGTCTGAGGTGACGCAGAGATTCTTGGAAATGCTTGGAGATAATAAACAAAATGATAACAAATCAAAAATCTATTAAAATGAACTTAAAATTAAGATATAATTAAGTTTATTGAAAAATAATATTTTAACTGCTGAGACTATAAAATCAGATTCTAGACTAAATTTGATCGATTTTTTTTCTAATATTTGACCCTTTCCATAAAGGGACTTTTAAAAACGGTCGTAACTTTTTGTCATATGCCATATTTTTATTTTATATTTTTGTATATCTTTAATTAATTTTTTTTTTAAACTTTAGTTAGAAGAAAATATATTTTGTTTATGTTATAAAGCATTTATGTCGCTTTGAACTCACCGTCTCAAGTTTAGCAAAATAAACTAGGTAACCATGAAAAAAAAAACATTAATTAAAACAAATGGCATATATTTACTAAACAAAATAATCTGTTCCTAATGACAGTTTGATTTTATTTAAGATCAGCCGCCATCAGGACGCTTGCCAATTTGCAAACTATCCGCACTGATAAGGTTATCTTTAAAGGTCTTATTCGAAAAATTTATAAACAAAACATTTCATTATGAAATAATCATTTAAAATTACACTTTATTAAAATTGTTGAAAAGAAAAGAATTGAACTAGGTACATATAAGTATAAATATGTATGACGAGGAAAGGAGGATTTGTCTTCTAATTTAATTGTTACAATATTGTTATTGGTACTAAGGCCGGTTTTGTTTACTGATGAATTTAGCTTGTGAATCACGCTTTTCAACTTTTGAGCTGATCAAGATGTCAACTTTCGAAAAATTAGAAGATGACGGGCAAACTTAAGGTTCACATGTAAATAACTTTTTAAAAAATGCTGTTGGCTTAATTCAGAGTAAAATTATTATTTTGTTAGTTTTAAAACCCAATCCCGCCATAAATTGAATTTTTTTAAAATGCCCCAAAATAGAAGACTGCAAAGTTATTGAATTTGTATTTATTTTTTGCATTTAAAATTAAAAAAAAATAATTAATTTTTGATTTTCATTTTCAAAATATGCAGATAATTAATTTATTAAATATAATGATGTTTTTTAAGAAATTCTTGTATTTAAAACAAAAATCCTTCTTAAATAGACGAGGTACAGAATACATGAAACGAAATTTTTTAACAGTAATTTTTTTGACACTTTAAAGACTTCATCGAACATACATACATAAATATAGCACATTATTTAACAATCTTTTTTAACGTTCTTCCAATGGATCGTTGTGACATAGCCATAATATTTTTAGTGACATACAAAAATTAATCCAATATTTGCATAAAATAAAATTTTCTTTCTTTTAAAATTTAAAATTGTCATGTTTTGTTATGATCTGTGAATTAAAAAAAATAATCCAACTTGCGTTTCAGCTCTCAAGTTGAGGAATAGTGAAAAAAAACGCCCTTAAGCTAGCAGAACAAAAATTATGTTTAAATGTTAAGGAAACTGAAAAGGGTTTTTTTTTATTTAAAAAAAATAGTTTCCGTCTAAGCCAATATTATTTAGATTATTAATTTCATTGGTCGCAAAAAAAGTTTTTTCATTCAACTATCTTCATTAACCTAATTACTGCAAACTTGGTACAAAGAATTTTAATATGACTTTTCTGAAGCGAAGTTTGAGAGTTTATTTTATCAAATTGGTTCTAGAAGTATTAAAACCAACAAAAAAAAAAGTCCGTTGGTGTTCTTTAAGCGTTAAGAAAATTCATTATTTATCCGAAAATAAGTATTAAATTGAATATTTACCGTTAATGTTTTATTGTTCACGAAAACGATTCATGTAAAAAAAAATTAACACCACCAAAACCATATTTTATAGTTTCCAAACTTAAAAAAAAAAAAAAAAAAAAATTGGTTAACCACCTTTAACCATTTAAAGAAAAATACATACATATGTACCTACTTACTATAAAAATCTTGATAATTTTAAGCGATAATACACGATTAAGGTTCAAAGTGCATAGCATGAAGTTAAACTTAAGCTTTTTTGTTTTACTTCGACATCTCTTTCTCCTTTTTTAAGCCTCCTCTCAGTGTCTTGTCTTTTGCATTAAATCCAATTCGAGCAATAAAAATTAATTGGTTTATATTTCTTTTTTATCGAAAACTTCTTTTTCGGTTGACATTGCAAACAACACTTCCGCTTCAATGGGTTCACAAGAATCACAAAATGTCATATTGTATTATTTTTTATCGGTTCTCTTTGTTTATTTATATTTCTTTTTTCTTTTTGTGTTTCTTCTTTCGAGTTTCAATTGGGACAAGAAACACTCCTCCAATCAGAAATTTTGTATTTTTTATTTTATTTATCCAAAAATAATGCGTTTTCTATCTAAAACTTTTGTTATCAGAATCAACTACTATAAAAATATAACCATACATGTAGTACCTACGCTTATTTTCGCCCATAGAATTGAATTTCAATGATAACCTAAATAGAAGACTTAATTGCAGTTTTAAAGTCTGCAATTATCGTATGAGCCAGTACTATAGCAGCGGAGATAATAATGGCAAATGCAACAAATACTCGAAGATACTCAAGAGTATACTCGCCTAGATAGAGGCATGCTTAAAAAAATGTAAAGCCATATATCATCTCTGCTCTAGTTTTTGTTTTTTCTATGATAAGCCCACATGACATCCCTGTGTGATCATGGTAAAGGCGATTAAAGTTGTTGTTAGCTTGTTTACATTTCTCAACCGTTTTTTCCTCTGTACTTGATATAAGTATATTTATACATTAGACTGATTCAAAAAAATAAACTGAAATAAAAATGAATTTGCAAAGCAATACTTTGACTCAGGTTTTCAATAGATTTAGAAGGAGTAAAAATAAATAATATAAATAAAATAAAAATCATTTTCATTCAAAATTAATAATTTTCAAAGCTGAAATTTGGAAAAATAATTATTTTATTTGACTTTAACGAACAATATTGAAAGTCGAAGGTATTTTAGTCTTTTGAGCCAGTCTAATGTACTTATAAATTTTTATTCGCATAACTTTGGTGTAGTTACAGTTTGATAATAATCAAAGTAAATGCTCGCAAGCTCTTGGCAGGTACTAACAGAGGAGAGTGAATAAATGTTGTATTATTTTAAAGTATGTAATTGTTTTTAGTTTAAATTGATTGAATGGAATCATATATTTTATCAGATAGAAATCGAATATGTTTCTGCTTAGAAAAGTTCTATTGACCATTATTCATTTTTGACTATGAATCGAAAAAACGTGCTTCTAGCTCAATCGAATTTCAAATATTGCAGTATAATGCATAATACAATAATTGTGGTTATAGTTTCAAGGACCTAGACCCAAACTTCAGGTAAGGGATGGTTTTAAAGAATTTCGGGATCTCTAAGAATTTTGTGACCATTTTCTCAGCCGAAAAATTTAAATACATGTAATAAGTTGAGATAAAGGGCGCATATAGGCGACATAGGATACTTTACACTAGTAATAACAATAGAACTTGAATATTGAAAAAAGCTCGAGTTCAAATCGATTTTGCTAGCCGCATTTTGAGGAGCCCAATCTTCTAGTCTAAGTTATATTTTTGATTTGGAAACAAAAAAATCAAATTCAGAACTTCTAAAGAAACTCCATAGATGTACATACAAACACGATACAAATCTAAAGAAAATGAAGTGAATTTATCACCAAGTTGATAAACCTTCCGTACTGTTTTATCACATGAATCACTTCACAAAACATTTCATGTTAAATTAAATACGTATACTGTACAAAGTTTTGTTGATCAGTTTAAATTCGTTTGGACCTTGAACTACATATTTGTTTATATTTGGGTAATATGAGCTCATAAACAAAAACAAAATATAAAAAAATGTAGGAGGAATAAACATTATAATAATGATATTTAGTGTCTTTTTAAAATAAAAAAAAAGTCAAGTAAGTTATTTTAGTATATTTTTTAAACTATGTGAATGAGTAATCTATCATCAAAAAATTGAATAATTTTGTTGTCTGTTCGTTGAATGCAAACAAAATTGTTTGTTTATTCTGGGTTTTTTTTGGTAAGTTTAATCGGTGCGGTGGAGAATAACAATTTCATTAAAGTCAAATTATTATGAAGAATATGTTTTTAATTTTACTTGCATGTCCAAAAACAAAACGACTAACTTAAGCTCGGCTTAATAGCTGTCGGGTAATTAGTAAATGTATATTAAAATCTTACAAATTCCCAAGATCTGACCAGACGACTACAAACCTCAATTTACATTTTCTTAAGCTTGTTCGATTTTTTTTTGTAACGACAATTTGAATATGTCCATTTTCGACAGTGATTTTGTCATACTTTTGTTTTTATAATTTGTTGTCTACACGATTTCATAGTGTAAATGGTATTTTTGTGAGTGTAAATATAAACTTTTTTCGAATCAATTTGCAAAGCTATGAAAGCACAAGTAATAATAATTAATTACTGTCTCATTTTTGACATCTTTTGATATAGTGTTGCTTTTTTTTTGTTAGTTTTAATTGATTGATGGTCGATAAAAGTTTCGAAGATTTTTTCCAACCATAATAATAATTAAAGCATAATGTTAACATTGGTTCACTTGGGCGTATGCGCACTTTTTTAATTTTAGCTTCAATATGCACATTTCAAAATCGGATGAGTAAAAATTATGAATTCAAATAAGTGATTCAGTAATTTTAATTGAAAATAAAAGAAAATATTTTAAGATTGATAATAATTTGTGGAACACAGTTTGTACTGAATTTCACTAAATTATGGACGCGGAGGACGTTCCTTGAGATTTCAGCAAAAAGCAGGGTGTCTAATAAAGCTCGTGAAACAAAATTGCTGTGTTATTTCCGTGGTACTTCATTTACATCTCGAGTTCAATATTAAAATAGTAAAAAAAAAATTAATTCTGAACGGCTTTATTTCAATATTTTTTAAGTCTACAAAGTAAAATATTATTTAATAATTGTTTCTAATTATACCCCCGGCTTAACTACGAACTTTCTTGCTTATAAAAAAGTTAGTTTAGGACTCTGGTTCTTGTTTGTTAAGTTCAGTCAAACAAATTTTCGAATCGAATTTAACCATATTATATTTTGACGATTTACATGGTTTTAACGATTTACATGGTTTTAATTAAGCACTTAACTTGTTCCTTAAACTTTTGTTTATGTCGTGTATAAAATTGATATAACATTTGATAGCAGTTCCTAAAATATATCTTATTTTAGTTTCATCTTTTTTTTTTAATTGGAGAAACCACAGTAAAAAATAAAAAGAAACAAAACTCATTCTATAAATTAACTCAAAAAAAAATATATATTTAAATAAAATATTTTATTTTAATAACCTTGACTCCTAACGTTCTATAACATAACACATTTCAAGTTTAAACAAAATTATATACAATTCTATAGAGGGAGCCTCAGAGAGTTCTTCTTAGAAGCTTATTATTATTATCAAAAGATCATATTTTTGTCATTTTGGTTATTAGTTGTGAAATGTTTTGTATAATATATTCTAACAGTCCGAGAGAGAATGTGCTAAAAATTCAAGTTCACTTTTGAAAAACTTTAAAATTTAGTCAAAAAAAAAAATCAACTCACAGATAAGATAGAGACTTGACTTAGACATACGAGATTTACATGACACGTTATTGATATAGGTTATTCCAAAATTAACGCAAGATTCGAATTATGTAAATAAAAACACAGTTTTTTGTCTTTTTATTGTAATTTTTGTTTTGAATCATAAAGTACATGGAATAAAGTTATTTAAATCTATTTTTTTATTTACTTCAAATCTTGCGTTAATTTTAGGACAACCTTTATTTATTAAAAAAAAATTATTAAATTTACATCCGGTTTCGTCTAGAATTTAAAATAATCTAATTATTCAAAAAGATGTAGAAGTATGTATATTTAAGGATCATCACATCCAATTGATAAATTAAAAATACAACTTTACGTCCCAAACTATTAGTATTCAAATTTCATAAGGCATCTTTGTTTAGTTGATGCTCTTAAAAGAGAATTATATTTACTTGTTAATAAATAAAAAATAAACATTCAAAAATATCCGAATGTGGAAATTGTATTGTCAACAAACGAAAAAGTTGCAAGTTTTTGATATTTTAAAGAATAGAAAAGAAAAGACTTCAACAATTTTATTTAAAGTCCAAATTCAAAAATATTTTTTCATATTTTTTTTTTTTTCAAAAAGTACAATGGTTCTTTATGTGAATAATGAGTACTTAATAAAATTCACACCTTTTTACAAAATCGGGAATTTAAATATTAAAAAAAGAAATAAAGAATGATTCTAAAAATTTAATAAAGTGTATATACTTAAATATATTCACTATATGTACTTATTGTTATGTATAATACTTTTGGACTCCAGGGGTACTTTGTGATGGCAGATTATGAAGAAAAAAAAGGTAAGTAAGCTTGTGACATTTAGTTCATATCACAGATGAAAATTCTTATAATTATGTAAAGTGAAAATTTGAAGATTTTTGGACACCTGTAAGCTTAAAATTGACAGTAATGTGTTTAAAGTCGGGAAATGTTCAAGAGAAAGTCTTTAAAGTCTTTTAAGTTTTTTTTTTTTCAAATTTTACATCGTAAAAACGTAGTATTCGAGTAAAATCTTTGAATAATATTTAATTTCATTTAAATCATTTTATTTTTAAGTTTAATGACCTAGTGACCACAAACTTTATTATAGCAGTGTAACAGATTTGAACAATAAATTCGTGAGGAAATTAAATGTGCAAATTAAAATTAATGAAGAGTCAATGACTCGTAAGCCACATGTTATTCGAATTGCATGCGCGCAAAAAGTAAGTTAAATGTTATATGAATTAAACAAAACAAAAGAAGCCTATTGTTGACTTCTAAATGACGTATTTCCCCCAAAAACCTATTTTTCATAAACAAATATTAAGCAAACAATTGAATTTTGAATATGTACACGAGTTTGACTTTTTGTAAGAACATTTTAACCGAAATCAAAAGCTTATTTAGAAATACAAAATTTAAAAATCGGTCAAATTCGAAGTCGTATTTTTTATAATTTTGTATTTTAATATTTCTGATTAAGCAAATAAACTTACATAAAGCTTGAAAACAAATATATTTCTTCACATACCTGCAAGAAAAAGAAACAAAATATTTTAGAAAACATCGAATATTTTTCAGTACATATTTTTAAAGTATAAAGTAACTTTGAATACAGAGACAAAAATATTAAACACTTTGAAATACTCGTATAATAAGGCCCACTTAAACATCAATCCAATTCAAACAAAAAAATTAATGGATTCCATGAAATCAATATTTTCTTTTATACAGTAAAATTGAAAACAACAAAAAAATTAAAAATTAGTATTTCCTTAAATATCCCATGAACATATAATCAACTTTCATAAAATTTTATTTTACACATGTATGTACATATGTACATATGTATGTATGCGTATACAGACTTTGTGATAATTTTATGCGAAGAAGAATAACGATTTTAACAATTAGTTAAAAATATAACTAATTTATAACATAAAAAACAATACTAAAAAGAAAAACGTATTGAAAACAAACGCAAATATTGACTTCGGATAATTTTATTTTTTAAACCTAAAACTGTCTTAAACAACTTTAAACATTGAAAAAAAAAGACAAATACAAGTCAAAACTTTTAGACTGAAATATTTTGAAAGGATCACTAATATTTACTAATTTTTCATAGTATAAGTACAAAAAACTTGTAAAAAAAACACAACTAAATATAATTGATAAAAATAGTTTTCGAATATCTAGAGATCGAATTGAGATACTGATTTTAAATGCATTTTATGCACAAAAAATTGTTGTATAGGAATATTAATGTTGTTTTTTTTTTTTCGTGTGAAGACTTTGCTGGATTCATTATTTTTGTTCTTTTTTGACGTTTTTAAACTGTCAAAATCAAACACTCTACATTAGGTTCGAGTACTGTTTGCTTTCTGAAGGAACCTTTTCAACAAATCCATTTTGTATTTACCTTGTTTTCGTTACTTAAAAATATAATAAATACCCAAGAAAGAAGAAGAAAAAAAGCGGACTTCACAAGTTATACACTTGCGACAAAAGCGTGGTGATAATTGATTGACGCCCGCAAAAAAATATTAATACAAAAAAAAAAAAAAATTATTTAAGCGGGATGTCGCCAAAGGAACATGAATAAATTTGCTAAAAGTGTTTGTATACAAGATCGTTATACAAAAATCAGTGCTTCTTCTTCGTCTTCGTCTTCTGCTTTTGCTTCTTCAATAATAATAATTCATTATAATTTTTCATCAAACACATACATATGCTAAATGAATGCTAATTTTATGGATTAATTTTATTTATTTGACTAACTAACATTACATTCGAAATGAAAACCAAACAAAAGGTTACCAGACGAGATCTGAATATCAAGGATTATTAAATTAAGAAGTTTAGACCCCAAGATAAATGAATCTAATGCATAGAAATAGAAAAATGTGTTAGAAGTATGAGAGTACAAGAATGTGGTTAAATATAGATAAGGCTCAAATAATGTAAACGTACTTTTATTTATCATTATCATTAGAATATTTATTATTTGTCGACAGCACACGCGAAACATAAAAAGTTATAAGATTCTTATGTAAATAAAAATATATAAAAATTATATTTTTGACATTTTTAAACATTAGAGTTGCAGAAAAATCGAAATTAATTTTACTTATTTTTATGTGATTCAGTTCTTAAATGCTCTATTTTTGATGAGCAAATCTAAGGATTTCTAATCCATCTATTCTTCAATAAAAAAAATGACAGTTCGTGAATTTGAATAATGGATGTTGTCCATTATTCATATTTTGCAAATGTCAATCTATAGTTTTAAATTCATCAAGTGCCGGTCAGAAATATATAAAAATATAATTGTATAACATATGTGCATAGGACTTCAAAAATCTCGCGGTAGTAGATGGCTGACTATAACTGAATAAACGAATAACGAATTGAATGACCGACTAACTAACTGATAACTAACAAACTGATTGATGATAGAATGACTGAGTTATCGACTGATAGATTGACTGAGTTACCGACTGCCAAATAGCTTTGATCGCACAACTGCACGACACTACTCTGGACAAAAAAGTGCAGCTTTTTGGTGCTCATTGAGATTTCTGCACTCACTAACTTACGTTGATCGAGTGAACTCTAGTTCAGAATATTCTGCACTACTTTCCTTAAATGATGTCAAAATCTGTTAATGTCGTTATTCGATTATTATTCCTTCCATTTTATTTGCGCCAAATATATGCATGTAATTTGTTTTCTTCTTTATAAAATCTGACGTATAACGTTTTTCGTGAACTTGCTCAAAAGCAAAAACAATTGGCGTTTTTCTTTTGTAGTTCAGAGCAGAGCCTGAACTGTCAAACAAAAAATTGTGTTTCTTTTTCAGCTCTGAACTTTCAGAGCATCAAATTTGTGTTTCTTTTTTCGTTCTGAACATGTTTTGAGCTTATTCCGAGTGCGCTCTATGAGCTCAGAATAAAATAACTGAGCAGACTGAGTTGAATTTAGTTCAGAGCTTGTTCAGAGGATGTTCTGAGCATGCTCGACATGCTTGGACTCTGTTCAGAGCTCTTTTCTGAGTTAAAAAATAAAAACGCCTAATGATAGTCTGACTGACTTACAGCCTAACTAACAGACTGAGAGACTCTCTGAACTCTGACTAATTGAATAACACAAATTTAACTTAAAAGTCGCAAAATAACAACACACACATTGAGACCTTCAAATAAGAGACCATTAGCGTCCAATAAATGATCGGTTATCTATTTTTGGTAAGTTTTCATTTTTATTATTCAATTTCTTCGCAGTTTTGAAAACGTGACCAGTGAACCATATCTGCCTTTAAGTCAGGCGCCAAGCTGATCCGAAACATCGTTTATTTTTTGTCACTTCTGTTTTCACTTTTTGTGTTTATCAACACAATATTTACTTTTTGTTCACTCGCTCCATTACAGAACAAACGATTACGCCTGAATCAATTCAACAAATCAAACAATTCTTAGTTTATAAATTAATTAAAAGAGAACCAACCAACCAACCTACAAATATCTCGCTTCTGTGTTCTGTCCTTATCACTACTATATTCTATTTGCACAACATATTATTTTGTTTTTTATTTATATTTATTATTTACAACCATCGCCATCGTCTTAAAGTTATTTTATTTTTATGTATTTTTATTTTATTATTATCACCAACGTCATCATCAGCATGATCAACATAACTATATACAGTATTTAGTCAATCACCAATTCAACTCGTGATTTAAAATGCGTTGTTGTTGTTGTTGTTAATTAAAATAATATAAACAATCTAATCAAATAAATACAAAATTGTCTTTGTCTTTTCCATTTTTATTTTTATTATATTTTATATTAAGAGTGCGTTTTGATAGTTTTTAAACTTTGATTTTGTCGAGTTTCAAAAATAAATAAGAATTCTCGTTAGTCTCGTTGTCATCTTCTCGTCTTAAATGACTGTCAACCACATAGAAATTTGTCTTAAATCAAAACTACCTTGAACTTGTTTTTTTTAGATGCGGCAATACGCAGTTTTTCATGAATTGTTCTTTAAAATAAACTAGACAGGAACAAAAATAATAGAATAAAGTAACAATTGCGAAAAGGAGTTTAGGCAACTTGTCAACTTTGACGTTGAAGGTCAAAATTTGAAGCTTTAATAAATTCACATGTTTCTTTCGGTATTTATATTTCTATAAAAAACTTTCAAAGTTTTACGGAATAATTGGATCTATGTACATAACATAAATCTAGGTAAGGGAGAATGCGGTAAGTGAATTTGACAACTTGAACAAAAAAGTATTCTTTCTATGTATATTAAAGCTATACGTTGTCTTTTCTTTAAGTGATGTCGATTTGTGTGTTCATAGCTGTGTTAGCCCCAACTTTGACATACTTTTTTTTACGGTAAATGCGTTGATATTTTTTCGACAGCTTTGGGCATGACGACATGATGTTTTAACAAACTTTTTATAATAGCTGCCCAAATATGTGTAAAAATATGTACAATATCTAAAAAATTCCCTTATTTTTATACCAATGAAGTTAAACATCAAAGAAGATTTTCTTTTGAGATGTGGATCGAAACAAATTGGCAACACTTTTTTATGGCAACCGGTTTGATAGTTCTTAAATATTTGTACTGTTTGATTTGACACTTCAATAAACTGACATTACCTAAAAAGTGTAATACCAGAGTCGAAACCTCTTATCGGGCATTGAATTTTCACAACCACTCTATGTTCCACAAATGGTCCCTTCTCCCCTATGTTTTATTTGTTTGTACCATAATTCGTCAGTAAATTCTATAAGATGTTAGATTAAAAAAAAAAAGATGAGAAATTCCATTTTGACTTTCAATTTGGCAAAAGTGAATTCAAAGAATTTATAATGATGGTGTGAGTTGTTGTAGGTACACAATATTTGCATTAATTCAATTAGCACATAAAAATGGGCGTGTCAGAGAACCCACTTATCCACATACTATACAATTGATATACTACTTCCATTGTTAGTCGTTAATATATATTATTTAAGGGGATTTGTGCTGATAATGGGACTTAAAATGTATATTTTAAAAATAACTGACGAAATTTAATAGACAATTGCGTTTTTGATGCTATAAAATACTTCTTTTTATAAACTTTTGTTTTTTTTTTTAATTTAATTTTGTTGAGTGAAGATAAAGGTGTTTGATTCTAGAAGATACATACATAATTAAATAGACTAGAAGGTTTAAATCACATATTATTCGATGGAATATAATGAAAACAGAAAATATTCTGCAGCCAGAGCAAGAAACGAGATAACGAGACTTAAAGATTATTTTTTAAGCCCTAGAAAGATAACCATACTCGTATTGCATTACTAAGTTAAAGATAAATTCTATACTCCTCTGACGCGTGTTATACTCAACTTTGCGGTTTGAAGATTAGTAACAAGGCTATTTTTATTGCATTTATGAATTACTTATTTATATTTTAAGTTGGCTAATGTTTTATAAAGAAATAAAAAAACTTAAACAAACATCAAAAAGATAACATCTTTAGTAAGATAAATATGTATGAAGATGTTTAAGGAGGTAAAGTCATTCTATGTACAATTTTTATGATTGATAAGAAAGCACTTGTTTTCAGAACAAACTATGTACCATGTTATTAATAATAATTTTTTCAAACTGAAAGGCTTGTCATAGAACAATGACAGCAGGGTTTTTTTGTGCAAACATATCCACTCGAAAAAAAAAACACAACAACAACATATCTCCGGTTTTTATATTTAGTCAAAAAAAGGCTTATATTGGCTCATAATTAAAATATAGTAGATATTTTTTCACATGAAGCTGGTCTTGTTATAAAAACTTTAAAATCCCAACCTTTGTGAAAATCGGCAAAGTCGTTTCCAAAATATGTACTTTGACAATTTAGAATCTGGCTCTAGAAAGTTGAAAGTCAAAAAATGATTTCCATGATAGTAACTGTCATGTGTGTCGTCAAATTGCAATCAAACTGCAATTTTAATTAAAACAAATCTATTTAAATTGTAAAACAAAACCTAACCTTCTCCAAACTTATTTACATACTAACTTGATAACTTTTTTATTTTTTTCTATAAGAATATGTATATTCTTATCAATAATTGTTTTAACAACAATAAACTTTTATCAATTTATAACAATGTTTTATTCATGTTTTCAAGTGTTCAAAAATAATTTTATTAATAAAAAAATATCAACCAGTTGCCATCACAAAATGTCGTACGATTGATATGATTTTTTATCTTATTTTTTGAAGAGTCACAGTGAGCAGTGTTGAAGACGGTGGTGGTGGGGGCAGTGTAGAGGAGAGGCGATAAGACACCTGTTGCTTAATAATTTTTTTGTAGACTGTACCTACCTACTCTTCACAATTTTGCAATTATATGGAATATAAACAAAAAGAAAATAAGACAGGAGACAGGAGAAAAATAGCAACAGAGTTTAATTGGAATAGTTTCGGTGATTTTTGGCAGTAGAATTGCTTAGTTATCATTTATCTCATTTCTTTTTTTAAAAGCAAATCAAAACAGTGAAAAACATATTATTTGACAAGATGTTTTACATTTTTGACGGATTTGAGGGCATTTGACAATAATGTTTACAAAAAGTGGGTGTGGCTCTAGTTGCAAAATTGGACATTGGGACATTGAGAATCTTTTAAAAAATACAAGTAAAGCAAATTTCAATGGATTGATCTTATATCTATAAGTTTTTTTGGTCGAAAAAATGTATAGAAGAATTTATAAGTATAACTGTTCATACATCAAATGATAAAAGAATATTTTTTAATGTATCCTCATTTTAGTCCAAATGTTGCAAAAAATGATCCCACTGTTAAATGGGCCGGGCAAACGATATTCTTCAAGATTTAATTTAACAAATATATTAATTCGCGTTATTCAGTCAAATTAACACACCCAATGAATTTTTCGTTTGTCACTTTTGCATTTTGCCCATCGAAGAGTTAAGAAACACCCGATAATATACAAAACAAAAAAAAAATGTAGGCATTCTCCATCTCTCGTACAAGTTCGGCAGCTTCTCCGATATCTTGAAACAGTTCAAAATGAACTGAACTTATTTTGAAAATGGTGCTTCATTTCCGTCGGACCGGCAGCAGCAGCAGCAGCGACAGTGGCGGCGCTGCGCAACTCCCGTCAGCCGTCAATGGACCTAAATATTTTAGCTTTTCCTCTCCTCGTTCTCTTTTTCTCTCTCTCTCTCTCCATCACTCTCTCTCCCTCATTCTGCTGTCTATGTGCCTGGCTGATTATTGGTTTGCATTCAAATGGACTTTGGAATCCAGTTTGTTTAATATCATTTATTTTGTTGTCGCCTTTAGTTTTGTAAATAAAGCATTCGAGGAATGAAAGAGTAAAAAGTGCCTTTTTGATAATAAACAAGCAAGTAACCGAGATAGCACGAAGAACTGACCTTAATTTGAACGAACGTATCTTTTATTACGTTTATATGTATGCATTTCGAATGTGAAACTTAGTTTAAACCGAAAGATTGTTGGCTTTTTATTTAATATTCTTTTAAGTGTTGATTTTGGGCGGGTAAAAGGTGTAAAAATCGAAGTTTCTGGTTTTTGTTTTACTTAAGTATTCGATTCAGCGATACGAATAAAATCATCAGTGATCAGTAGGATTTGAAACTTTGTATTAATTTTTTTTTGTTTCATTATTTAAATTAGTTCACGAAAGGCTGTTGATGTGACGCAGGTTTTAAGCTTAGTCACTGTGACTTAAAAAGATGCAGAAGCAAAAGCAGAATCGTTTTTAATTATGATAGAGTTGGTTAATTGGATATTCCCCGTCAACCGGAATATAGTTTTTTGTCAATCTGTTGTGCTTTCTGTTTTGTTATTGTATTTATCACAAAATACTTAACTATTCTTCTTATTCTTACAGTACCGGATATCAAATCTTGGGGTTCATGAAAATGAGTGTCGTAGGTTGGAGTAGAAGACTCGAACTCGAGATTTTAATCAAATGAAATGTATTCCAGGAATTACCACATTTTCATTATGTCTGGGCTAAGGGCTAGTCATAGTTTCCATTATTTGATATGCTTAAAAATTTGACATCAGTTACTACGAATTAATACGAGTATATTATTCTCGTAGAATCGATTTGTGGACAATATCTACTGAAGGTATTTTATATGCATGTGGTTTTTGATTGTGGGCAATCACCTTGAACCCTGACGGATGCTTCAATGAGAAATATATTGCTTTACAATTCATGTGCTATTTTTTATTAAAATAAATAAATTCGTTTTTTGCATACACTTTCGATTAGGAAGGTAATGAAATACCTTCTTGTCGTGTGGCAACACTGTTTATTAATCGTTCATGGCCAGTGTAGGTGGTATCCGTCGTCAGGTTAACAACCTCAACAAAAAAAAAAACACTTGGCCAATAAGTTTTTATACAAGACTTGCAATTGGTTTGATTAAGGGGGTTTATGATTAGAAAAAATAATGGTTCTTATTGCAGTTGTCGATAAACTATCGCTTATTGTGTAGTTAATTAGTTTTTGTGAATGAAAAATTATTATCAATTGTGAATTTTGTTCTTTATTTTTTGGTTCATTTTATACCGTATCGTATAAAGTATCGTCCAGTTTTTCTTGGTATTATTTCCTGTCCAGTCAGAACCAATTCAATTTGTATGACAGTTTGTCTGATGAGATTTGTAATTTGTTTAAATTGTGTTAAAAATTACTAAGTCAATCTAACGAAAATTTTATTCAAAATTAGTCTTCAATTTAACAATGGGCATAAGAATTCATATGATGTTTTTTTGATATTGAGAACTTTGGATTTAAAAAAAATAAAATTCTTACCAGTACTTCAGAAATAAGAACTTTTCTTAGCCGCTTTAAATTCTTATTTTTGTTAAAACTATTTAAAAAAAAACATGGGTTACATCTGTCTTTTCAAAGCCTAAGTATAATAAATATTTTGTTGTTTCCTGTTAAGAACTAACGTTAAATAACATTATGTAAGTATGTATATAAAAATATAAAAGACCAGACATTTATTCAAAATAAAACACCCAAAAATAGGTACCTATTCATTGGGTCGGTTGTTTTTTTTTTAAATTTTTGTTGTTAACATGACCTTGGACAATAATTAAAATAAAGTGAAAAATCAAGAAACAAAAACACAATTTATTACCTCGCTTATGATTCGTCTACCAAATTAAAATCAAAACAACATATTTTTTATATTTTTGCGGTTAAGAACACGTTAAGCGACTTTCAACTGGTTGTGGTATTTTCAATTTTTTTTATATATTTTTTAATTTTTAAGTCACACATTAGCAATTGGGAATTCCTAATTCATAGAATGTTTTATATAAAAAAAAGAACTGATTAACGTTCATGAATCGCAAATGTATTGAGGCCATAAAGCCATAAAAAACAATATTTACCAAAGTTTAAGACCAGTAATAAATTCTTTTTTTTTTCTTTTTCTTTTTTTTTAAGGAAGGTCATGGTCATTTATTGAGTATTTTAATAAGAAATGCTTTGTCATAGAGCTAAGGTGAAAGTCCAGACGATAACGCCATGTTACATCCTCAATCACTAACTACATATTCAGGTACTTAGGAGTTTGTTTTTCGCGAATTAGGTATAAAACCAGACAAGTACCGCAACTGCGACTGCTCCAAACTCAACATGGTCATGGAATCGTTTTGCAGTTTAATTACATTTCTATACATATACAAGTACATGTTTTGTAAATATGTATATAGCTAGTTAAAGCATGCACTGCACGAGATGTGGAAAAGTACTTCTGAGTTATTTCCTGAGAAATTCAGCAGTAGCAGTTTTTTGCACACCATAATTCAGTGCGTTTTTTCCTTAGCTCACTTAACTAACCACAATATCAAACCTATAGTGATTATTTAATTAGTTCGTCACGTGAGTGCTTCAAAAGTTGATACCGTTTCGAGTAAACTCAATGATGACTCGAACAGCGACAATTCCAATCGAATTGCTATTCAAAATAGAGAACGGACAAACGACTGAAATAAGCGAGAGAGAATCATCTCACAATCTCAAAGGAAGGTGAACATGAAAAGGCAAACAAATTATAACAACAGTGCAAATAATGATTACTAGATTAATACAGTGGGGCCGACAATCATGAAAATTGAGAAAAAAAGAAAACATGAAAGACATACATATTTGTAGTTCTTTTGAAATGAAATTTTTCAAATTAGCTAGTTAAAAACTATATGTTTGATAAATATATAAAAATAAATTTAATAATTAAAAGCCTTTTATATTTAAAGAAGAAAATTAGAACAAATTTCGTGTTGTGTTTATTTATAGAAAATGTATTTTTTAAATTTAATTTAAAATATATTTTTTGTATTTGCAATTAAAAAAAAAACTAATAAAATCTTAGGTTAATGAGCGATAAACTGATTTTGAGGTTATGACTTAGAAATTAAATTTGCTTTCTATTTATATTTCATTTATTTAAACCAGAGAATATTTGAATCAAAAAAAATATATTCTCAGAGTTATTCCCAGTCAAAGTTAGACATTTTGAAGTTCTATCTTTTTGTCTTGCTACAACTTGATGGTTAAAAAATGATGTACTTGTTTAATGGTTAGGACACTAAGAGTGAGATTAAATGATAAAGCATCATGATTAGCAGCCTCAATGAAGTCTTTTTTATTAAAATTCAACTTAAAAATGTTCATTAGCTTACGACAACAAAATAAAAGACTAGCTTCATTATTTATTTAAAAAATAATATAATTTTTGTAACACCCTATATTTCTTAGATCATAACAGTCATAACTATTTTAGCCTACTTTATGTCGTTATTTTGTCCCACTATACTGCTCTGTCCACCAGATAGGCTGCCAGGGCAACCACATTACTACACTTTCAGTATCAGCAACCTAAAATAAAAATTACTAACTTAATTAGAAGGGAACAAAATAAAAAATACAATTTGACGACACAGCGAATGCGCTACGTATTTAGGCAAGAAGCAAGTATGTAATGTAGGTACATATCAGAGATTCTGGTAATTTAAACGTCGCTGTCGCCGTCGCCTCGTCGAACTCGAAGGGCATCACGGAGAAGTCGAGAAGTCAGAACAAAAAACAACAATAATAACCAAACAATGTAAATTAAAACTTGTATTTTTAAGTTAGTAAAGCACCTGAACCAAAGCTATAGCCAGAGCCAGAGCCAGTGCCAGAGATAACTTCAAATGTATATAATTTAAGCAATTAAATGATTTTTGTTTTGCTAAGGAAAATACAAACCTGTTCCGCGGGCCACAACAGTTGACAAACTTGTTCCACTGTTGGATGAGGAGCTGGAGTTGGAGCTATTGGTGGTGTTGCTACCGTTGTTGGTGGTGCTGTTGTTGTTGTTGTGGACGATGGAGTTCGTCGAGTTCAAATTGGAGTTGCTGGCCTGCGTCGAAGAGCTGCCACTGTCGGAATCAGCAGTGGCGGCCGCCCTCTTGGCGGAGGCTTCTCCAGCCTTGCTACTTCGTGCCACACTAGCAGAGCATTTGAGGAGCATTATCTTGCGTCGAATTTAATGTATGCAAAGATTTATTTATTTACAGTCCTCGATTGATTTCTCACTAAAAACAACTTGCGATTTATTTTTAATTCGAAAAAGAAAACACACTCGCGTAAGTGGAATGTTAGGTTCTTTTTTTGGAAATCGGAATTCCAAAGATCCCAATTGTTCACGTTTTCTTCTGTTTTTTTTTTATCGTTCGCCGTTTGTCGCCTATGATGCGTGTAAATATTTTTAGAAATAATTTTTCTTGGTTACGTTTTTTATTTGTCTTTCTATTTTTGTCGATTTCTATCGATTGTTTATGTTTTAGACGTTTATTTCAATTGTATTGTATTTTGCAAGAACTTCACTACACTGATAAACATAGATTAAACTATAAAATTGCGTTTTTATTTATTTTTGTTTAGATTTTTGATTTTCATTGCCGCACAAGCAAAATATTTTTTTCAGTTTTCACTCTTCGTGTTGGTTTTTTTGAAGTTATTTTTCTTGTTGTGAAACGTGAAAGTGCATTCAGCTGCCTCAAGTTTTATTCAGCGTGGGGACTGGTTTTTTGACACTTGTTGGACGTCCTCGATAGAATGGGTGTGTTCGGGAGTGTATTTCTGTTATCGCCAAACTTAAGGTGGTTACACACCAAGCTCAAAAAGTTCGATTCTCAGCATAGCCTAGTAGTTTTTCTGCAAATAAAGTGCAATATAATTTTTTTCTAATCAAGATTTTTATAATGGAAGTCGTCTTACATTCATTGTTGTTTTTAGTCGATCTTCTGTTTCATTTTTTTGATATGTATGTATATATTTTCAATTTTATTTGCAGTTGTATATTTATGTATATTTTAGTGATAAGTTTCCTTGAAGAATAAGTAATAAAATTAAAACAAGATCATTGTTTGTTTTATTTATTAGATGAAATCTTATTCTTGAAGTGTGAACGGTAATTTGAGGTCTTAAAAGTTTTCAGCTTAGTTCTTAAATTTCGCTTTGGTAGAAGACTATTCATTTAAGGATGTAGCAAAGCTTTAAAGCAGACAGTTTAAGTTTTATTTGATTTTAAATATTTAAAAAAATAGTTCAACTACACCAACTACAGATAAGTTCTTTAGTCTGCTGAGGGAAAATGTCAAAAAATCACTCCAAAGCTGTGATCAACATAATTATTTTCTTCTTTAAACTCAGGCAATAGTTATGTAATTATTGGCATCACTGTTAGTAGTAATTTTACTGCAATATGTAAGCCCACTAGTGTTTGACATTTCAACTTATTTATTTACCTTGATTTACAAAAGTAAAGTTCTTCAAATAAAACAAACCGTACAACAAGCCAAATAAGATCTTTTATAAATAATTCAACTAAAATATAAAAGCATGCCTCCCAAACTTCAACCAAAATGTATTCAATGCGAAAAAAATGAAAGTCCCATGTGGCGCAACACCGATCTGGGGCAGTTGTGCCAAGAATGCTATGACCAGAATTCCAACCAAATCAAAACCGAACCCGCCGAAACCGAAAACAATGCTGACCAACAATCGAATGGGAACAACAATGGTAACAATAATGCTCCTGCCAATCCCCCGCCAGCTAACGACGAGAAGAAACTTCGCAAGAGCACACGCGCCACACGATTCAAAACTAAGTCCGGCCAAGCTGGACACACGGGCAAAAATCTTCCCAAAGGACGCAGTCGGAGAAATATTTTCAAGAAGACTCCATTTAAAACGCCCATTGTCCAGGCGTCCACTCACACAGTTGATTGTTTGTTCTATAAGGTACGTGCAATTGCAATTTTCGATAGAATTTTGGTTATAACAGGAGATGCACTCTTTCAGGGTTCCTATATTCAAGTAGGCGACATAGTGTCTCTTATGGACGCCGATCACAACGTGTACTATGCACAGATACGTGGCCTCCTTGTGGACACTTACTGCGAGAAGTCGGCCTTTTTGACGTGGCTCATCCCGACACAGGTCAGTCCCGATCCTAATGAGTCATTCGATCCCAGCACGTACTTGATTGGTGAGTTCAGAGTAGATTGTATTAGTCGTCTTCTCAATGAGATCCGTTTTCCAGGGCCCGACGAAGAACAATCTCGAAAGCTGTCTTGCCTCGAATTTGTCATGCATGCACCCAGCAACTATTACCACGACAAAACGACGCCCTTCCCACCGCCCGACTCAATGGACTACGATACCAAACCCGGCGGATACATCTGGACCAACCTGCACCCGGTAGATCGCCCGAATAAAAACAAAAAGGAGTGCGATACATAACTTCGTGCCCAGATCTTTTATTAGTTTTTACCTAAAATTAAAATAAAATGCCTATTACAGACTTTAATGAATTGACTCTCTCTCCTCGTCTGGCTTTTAGTAGAAATCATCCTCAGGATCTTTGGATCCATGTTGCTGGTTCTTGATTTGGTCTTGATTCGAGTACATGTCGGCGACTTGTTGGGCCGAAGTGGCATCTTCGGGTGTTTTGTCATCTCGTATCCTAATGAAACGTGGAAAACGCAAGGAGATTCCTTTCTCGGGATCGACAATTCCAATGGCCGCCATGTGGGCCGGGCTGAGAGACAAATCGGCGCATTTTATCTCCCAAACTTGAACGGCATCGAACCATTCGTCGGGCTCGTGCGAGCTGTCGTAGCGGTAGTAGGACTTAGGAGATTTGATAACGTGTTTCTTGAAGAACTCGGCGTGTGTTTGGAGGTCTTCGTCACTGAAACCTTAGACGTAAATTTAAAATGAGTCTCTCATCTATGAGGGGCTTTCATTATGTTACCTGTTCCAATTTTGCAAATACTCTGATACTCCTCGTTGTCGGCATCGTAACACGCCAGCAGAAAGCCTCCATAGGTCCCTGTCCGCTTGCCCTTGCCGATGTAGCCCCCAATGACGACAACATCCAGGGAGTCTCCCACCCCAGAAAGATAGTCCTTCTTCAGTTTCAGCCAGTTTCTTGAACGCTTTGCTATTTCATAGGTTGCCTCTTTGTCTAGGGTTTTCACCATTAGACCTTCGCAGTTTCCTAATAAAAAAAAAACGAACGAACAAATAGAATCATGGTCTCAATCGAAAAGGTCCTGGTCAGCATTACCTTTGATCGACTCTTCGAGGAACGCCTGAACCTCGTCTGTGTCGCTGGTGTCCACACTCGTTGCAAACTGCCACTGGCCCTGGATTTCATTGAAAGTCTCCTTCAACAGGCGCCTGCGATCGACGAAATTCTTCGTCACCAAAGGCTTCCCATTGAGGTACAGCAGATCGAACATGTAGACGCAAACTTGAACCTTTATCTCAGCCTCGTCGGCATCTTTGCGTTTTCGCGTGCTCAGCACTTGGAACGGAAGAATTTGCTTTCGTTCAACATCCCAAGCCACGACTTCACTATCAATGATGTACGACTCGACGTTATCCTTTTTAATGTCGTCGATACGAGAAATCAGATCTGGATACTTGGAGGTGTTGTTCTCTTGGTTGCGACTGTAAATGCTGATGACACCTTTGTCGTCGCGGTGGATCTGGGCGCGTTCTCCGTCGTATTTCCATTCACAGGTGAATTGGATTCCTTCGAAACGTTCCAGAACTTCGTGGACTCCCTTGGTGGGATGGGCCAACATAGGTTTGAGTGGAGTGCCAGGCTCCATGGGACAATGTTCAAGCAATTTGCCCATTCCGTGTTCCAAGAGGACCGGGATGATTCGGTCGTAGTTAGGGCATTGACTAAAGAAGAAAAACCGAATCAGAAATAATTATTACAATTATTATTACAAATTACCAATAAGTGGTTTTCAAAATCAGTGCATTCTCATCGACTTCGGATTTGAAGGCGCTCTCGCTGAGCTTCTTAGCTGCGTGCAGAATCTTTGGTGGGTACATTTTCTGATTGGGAGGAGTGTTTGTACATGCTAGGGCGAGAGCTTGGAGTAGGGATTGCTCGGCTAAGCCAATACGTAGTTTTCCCAACAGCGAACGGATGAAAAAACGTGCCTCCGAGTGACGACACGCCACGAACAACGACTGAATTTTGTCAACTTTTTTGTTCATTGCCGAGTGACCATGCATTTTGGCAATCTCCTTCAGTCGATGGAATACAGAGTCCACTGTGAGTGCAGCCGGTTGGAACATCATGCGTTGATTGCTTCTCGATTGCTCAGCAACGATTCCCAAATCCCCAGTTGACTGGACTTGGGACTTAATTTGGGCCATGCTGCGACCAGTTGTTTGGCAAATAACCTTCATGAGGGACGTTTCGGCAACTCCAAGTTCAAAGCCTTACATCGAAGAAAAAAAATTCGGAATCAGTCTCAATTTAGACAAGAGTGAGTTTAAAAATACCTTCATAGGCTGGAGCCAGTTGGTTAAGGCAAAGATAAACACAAGGCAGGAGGTCATTCGGACTCAGAACTATCACCGAGCGAAATAAGTTACTCAGGACTTCAATCATTTTAAGACGCCCACTGATCTCTTCAACAAGTTGGAAGGTTCGAGCCAAGGCCAAGTACGGTGTTCTGAAAAAGTTACATAGCAAATAATATTTTATCTACGGTGATCAACTCAGGTTGCGGTCTATGGCTTATTTGTCCTTAGAGCAGAACTTTTTTACTCACTTTTCACCACGATTCCAAAACGCATCATCGATTGGATGGTAGTTTCTCTTTGAGGGGTCATAGTCGGCACCTTTTTGTCCTTGGCCAGCTGTCTGGAGTTTTAGTTCTTTAACTGCGACCTTTTCCTCGGTTTTGCTTGGGGGAGAAGTCTTCTCACTCTTAACAGCTACCTTCTCCTTTGATGGTGTTTCTTGTTCGGGTTCGGTTTCGTCTTTTGGAACTTCCTCATCCTTTGTCTCCGATGAACTATTCTTTGCCTTGTTGTCCTTTTCGGTCGATGATTTTTGTTCCTTTTTCACCTTCGCTGATGTTGGGCTGGACTTCTTCGACTTTTTCTCTGACACTGGGGTCTTTTTAACAGATTTCGGTGTGCTTTTCTTTACAGATTTTACTGGTGAAGGTTCAGGTTTTACAATCTTTTCAGGTGATTTCGAGACTTTTTTTGCAGCATTTCTAACGAAAAGCATGATTAAACAACTAAAGTAAATCGATGAACTGGGGAACACTTACTCATTACTGTCGGGACTTTCCTCATCGCTGCTGGATATTCTTCGACGCTTGAACTTCTTCGACTCAATTGGTTTGCTGCAAAAATACACGGAGCAAGATTTAGCAAAGTTTAAGTGTGCCGGTGGCAAGAGATAAGATTTGCTCACATAATGAACACATCGTGTGAGTATTCTCAATGATAATGATGGAATCATCTGAAAGTTGGAAAAAAGAACATAAATGAATTACCTTCCAAAATCATCGTCGTCGTCGTCGGAACTATTTGTTGTTGGAGGTTTCTCAGTTTTGGCAGGTGTTTTTGTAAAGAATGATCTATTAGGTCAATGAGAATTTTGTTTTTGGTTTTGGTTTTGCCTGATTGGTTTGATTGGTGAACTTATTTAAAACTTACGTGATGGTTTTTTGAGACATAGTACAATTGAAACAAACTCAAAAAAGATTCATAAATTTTAAATGCAAGGATAAAAGAGGTTAGCCGCCAAGTTGTTGTTTATAGTTTGGGCTCATGTTCTGACTTCAGAGTTCAGATATCTGTCAAAACAAAAGTCCTCTGCCTGTTATATGACTAGTGTTGCCACTTAAAAAGTCAAAACTGAAAATCTAGTCAAAACTGACTTAATGATGGATTTTATATTTTGAAACTCCACAAAAAAGACAGTTTTGCTTTTAATCAGAAAATAGCTTCTTGAATAATGCCATAATAAGCTAAACGCGTTTTGAGGTTGAATAGAGCCTGAATAAGGAAATTATAGTGACAAAATGTCATGGTTTCCATGGGGTCCATAATAGAAATTAGAAAAAAATAAAGAAGCCTTTTCAATTTTCTTCCTTTTGGAATGATTTATATAATTTAAATCGTGTTGCCATGACGATGAAGAATTTAAAAATAAATAAAGATTTTCGATAGAAAATATGAAACAAATGATGGAAATTGTCCGTTCTGACCTCAGCAGGGACAATTGAGGAGCCCGGCCAGTAGATATCCAAGATATAGCTGTATGTACCTTAACGGACGAATCCCAATTTGAAGAACGCATTCTCTTTCCTTTCGATTCCATTTTGTATTATTGTTATTATTTATTTACGAAAAAACAATTGTTGATTTAATTATGACATCTAAATGGAATAGATTTCTCATTTTGGTACTTTTTTTGATATAAGAACTGTATAACTATAATTTGTAGGAAAAAGTTTTATAAATACGAATTTATAGAACGTTGAATAGAGCCTACATAAATCCTTATACACTGCATAACTATTCATCTGTTTAGCGGATTCTATTAAATAAGGCTGTATGTGTATAGATTAAAAATGAATAAGTAATACACACTTCAAATATTCAAGAGATAAGGAAAATGTTTATGCAGCTACTTGAATCTGGAACAGTTTAAACATTCTGCTGATTGTCCTGAACAGTAAAATTAGTTCAAAATTTTCAAGCAAATACCTAGGTGAACATATTTATTTTAAATGCCGTTTTATAGTTAGAAGTTATTTTTTTAAAGTAAATTTTGAAATAATATAAGCAGCAGCATTAGTCAGAACAAATACAAAACTAACACAAAGCAAACTCACTTAAATGGAATGGAATGTCACTTTGACATTCTTGTTTTTCTGCATCTGTGAGAGCTGAAAGGATGTGTTCGTTGATTTTGCTGCATAATAACTCTTACACACTTTGTTCACAGTAAAGTTTAAATTTATTTTAAATTATTTGAATTGTTTATTTCAAAAAAAGTTCAGGCGAATATTGAACTCAGATCTGACACGAAAGAAGACAAACTGGCAACGCTGCTTATGACATGAAAACAGTCATTTAATTTTAAGCTGATAGAGGGCTCTCCGAGCTGACTACGATGTGTCTGAGCTAAAAATTAAACAGATCTTTTTCTAAAGCTCAGTTTCCTGCTCTGATGTTGTGTTTTTTTTTTAAATACATTCACATAATTTTTGATTTATTTTGTGATAATAATACTTATATTATTTAATGCACAAGAACAATTAAAAAACCAAATATTCTTTAATAGTTTTTCGATCAAAACAGTTCCAATATTCAAACAAAATAAATATTCAGTCATATTTATAAACACTATAGCTCCAAATGTCATAAAGTTATTTATAACGGTTCTTTAACATAAGTCTTTGAAGGTAAATGCGTTTAAGGGATTGGAAATTTCTTTTTTTAAGTTTATATTAAAAAACAGTTTATTAAATAAATGATTTTATTTTGAGTGGAATCATCTCACACGTTTATCTCATTGACCCTAAATCATCCATCACATTCCAATACTTGGTTCATCAGCATTAGGGTAGCTCTCCTTCATTTGTTTTTAGCATAATAAAAGTTCAATTAAAGATGGATTCAGCCAACCGAAACAATCGAACATATTCACTTTGCAGCGATGACGTTCACTGAGCAAGGCCTGGAATTAATGGAAAATAATATTTTTTTATTTGCCTGACTGCGCACGGCAATACATATCCTTTAGGCACCTCCATATACGAAAACTAATATCCATCCTTACAAGGAATGAATACATTGCTAACAAAATTGTTAAGTTTGAACTTTCATCGGGTAAGGACCTCTACCTCAGTTCTGATCTAACAGTTCTCGGCTTAACAACGCATATCGGTTACGTTAGCGAAAAGAAAAAAGTAAAGTCCTTGAAAAGTGTTTTTAGTGTCAATAAAGTTTTCTAGCAACCATAGATTTTCCGGATTCTAAATTAGTGACAGTTTGTTTTTGAAATTTCCACTTTTTATTTAAATGATCATTAAAACTCAAATGAATTCTCCACAAACCAATGGGATTATTATGGATTCCCAGCAATGTGAAAGTTTTTATTTAAAACGGAAATTAGGTCCCGACGACCAAATCGATAACGGTAACGGCTTTGTTCAGGCGAAAAAGAGGCACCTGCAAGAATATTCTCCTACGCATAACAATTTCCAGGCTCTAGGAGAACAACAACAGCAGCAACATCAGCAACAACAACTCGACCAACATCAGGAACAACATCAGATTTGCAATGATATTAATTTTTCCTTGAATTCGAATAACTACATCAATGATCTCTTCAGCTATGAGAATAATCTTGTGCCAGTTCAGACAAACTTCGGTAATGACCAATTCGATGGGAATTGGCAGAACTCAGATCTACTAGAATTGGATCACAGGTATAATTCTGGGCTCGTTCTTACGAATGAAGCTACCCAAATCCATCAACAGGATGCAGCAAATAACAATCTTCAAATGCCCCAGACTATCGATGGTGGTTCCAATCAGCAACAAAATTTGACGATTTTCACGATGCAAAAACAAAATTCGAATTTAGTAGGAGACTTCCATGTAGTTCCACCCCGTCGGACATCTAATGCTGAAAGTCAACGGACAGCGGGAAAATTCAACACTGATGCAGAATCTGACTTCGAGGATAAAAATCTGTCATGGTTGTTCAATTTTAAGTTGGATGAGTTGCCACACCTTTCGCCGGAAGTTAATCAAGTTCAGCCGGCACCAGTAGTTGTTAAAAATAATTTGGAAAATTCGTCAAAATCGCAATCGAAAAATCAAACTAAAACCGTGAAGAAATTCGAGGAACTTGTTTTGGAAGTCACATCGGAATTGGATGCAAATGATATGATTGTTGGGGAAAATATCGTCGTTGAGAATACTCCGAGAATGTGAGTAATTTTTTTTTAAATGTTACTGATTTGTAATTTAATTTTTTAATTTTAAATCTATGACATTAAAGCCCCATTTAGATGATTATTTTAATTTTAGTTAAAATTGAAACGTTGAAACGACTGCAATTCCCATAAGTCATCAGTTTCATTTAAGTTGTCAGTTAAGTCGACATTTCAATTTATTGCAGTTGGCAGTGAATTAACATTTTTATTATGTCCAAACCGAGGGATAAAATGGTCGATTTCATAGAAATCTTCCGCATCCGCACATTTTTGTGGAAGGAAAGTTAAACTTTTTATTACAATTTAGTGAAAATAGAAGTAGAATACAATATTTTCCTGCAAGACCTAAAAGAAATGAAAGCTCAACTGAATTTGCATCGACCACGTATACATTCACTGAACTGATAAATCATCGTCTAAAAGAGGCTTAACCTTTGTGGAGTGATGTTAAATGTTATCAGAAAATATAACCATAAAAACTTATAAAGAAATCGGGAAAGGGATAAACAAAAGCTAGTCCAATTTTTTATTTGGATTAAGTGAATCTCATCCGTCGCTAAATGAGTATTAACGCTCCCGCGCCTTTACGTACCCAAGAGTTTAAAAATGAACTCTTTAATTGAAAAAGGGGTTAAGTGACATTATTTGTAATTTGTTTAGATTAAACTTTTTTCGTCTAAAAAATCAAACATGTAAATGGGGAAGAAAAATAAAAAATATACAAACTTTTTAAAATACACATAAATACTTTAGTTAATAGGAAATGTTTAATGCTAAATTCAAAAGTTAACTTTGTTCAAAAATGTCACTTGTCCCTTTCTTTATCAATTATTCATTTTTAATTCAAGCCTTCAATAGAATTAAAATTTGTTTAAACGGATTTTTTGTTCAGGATTTCCAAGAAAGGCAATTCAAATTTCTGTATCAGATCAACAAGATAAAGTTAAAAATTATAATCCAGTAAAATTTTATAATGCAGCCAAAGAAACTTCTCTTGTTTTCAATGACTTTGCATTTCAAAATTGATTTTTGAAAAAAAGAAGATAATCACAAAATGAATATATGACCGTAAGTTAGTTAGCGTTAGTTATTTTTGGTGACTTAAGTTTATCAGAACGTTCAGTTAAAGATATCATATTCAATTATAGAAATAAGAGAAATTTGATGCAAAATTGTATGCATTTCAATAAATCAATAAAAATTGCGTATACGCCCAAGTGCACTTATTATAAGTAATAGAATCAAATTATGTACTGCATTCTCAAGGGATAGTTTTTTGATGATTTCACATTATAGGTAGTGATTATCAAAACTGAAATCTACATCAAATAATATTTTTCCTTTTAAGAGTGCCTTTAATACTTAACTTTTTTTTCTCCAAGTTGGTAAGTAGATATAAAAATTATTGCACAAATCAAATCAAATCAAAAATTCAAACTTCTTCGTCTAGGGTCTTTTGAATTTATATTTAATTTTGGATTCAAAACAATTCACAATAAGTTCTTATACGTGTTCTCACTCTTCATTTGGTAACAAATAAAGATTAAACAATTAAATTATTTTATTTAACTAACACATTTTTTTAATCAAATTAAATTAACTTTCACAAATCAAAACTATGTATGTAGCACGTATGTATGTACAATTGTACATACATTACATTAAATTGACAGATAAAAAATGTATATGCAACATACATAGGTTGAAATTAAAAGATCAATTTAGTTTGCTTAATGGAACGAGAAAGAAGTTCCCAATTAATTCATTTCACTAATAGGACACACCATTGTATACAAAATAGTTTATCTGTTCAAGAAATTTCTTTTTTTTATTTTGAATTGAAATGTTTTTATTTTTAAAAGTCAATATAATGCATTCCTTTTTTTGCAGGCCAAAAAAGCCACCATTTACCTACACTGAACTTATTGAATATGCTCTCGAGGACAAGGGCGAACTTACAGTTTCTGGAATTTACCAGTGGATATCGTAAGTAAAGAATTTCATCTACATTTTTATCGTGGCACAATCGAAGCCACTTGGAAAAGTTTTTTAGTCTTTTCGCCGTCAAAATAATCAAATGGCCCTTGCGACATTTTGAAATACAAAAGAATTCTTGCAAAAGGGTGTTTCAAAAAACATTTGTTCGCTTATTGCATTTTTTGTTTACAAAATATTTTTTTTCGTTTGATTTTTGTTTTGTTTTTAAATATAAATTAATCACAACAAGTTTTTCGCGTCTGGGAAAGTGTGTTTCCTTAGCGAAACTTTGCGAACATGTTGATATTTGTTTACCGATTAAAATAGTGGTGTTGTAAATTAACCAAAGCCAAACACTAACTTTGCAAAAGAGTTTTACTTTTATTTCCCTCATAGTGGTGCTGTCAGGGGATCGAGGAGGGCGGAACTCACTTTAATACACGACTTCGCTCCCCATAAGAAAGTTCGTTAATGGGGTAGAATTTGGAATCGCGTGGGAGATGGTATAAAAAATCATAGAACTACTTGTCAATTATTTTCCGTGCCAGGTGCGAGCCGGTGCAATACCCGGCATAAGAAGATTCATCGCATTTTGACAGACGTCATGGAATTTCATGTGCTGGTCAGCTGCTGAAGTTCCTTTTGGATTACCCACCACGGTGCGTGGTGGCGGGCAAGCAGCCTGATCAAGCATGATCCTCACCCAATGAAAGTAATGACCGGAACGGGGGGTATCTAAATCGATTAACTCACCTACGGCAGGGGTGAACTATGCGAGCCAGTTTAACCCCCGACTGCACTTTAACTCAACGGTGGCGACTGGCGACGCGACGCCATTGAAGCGTGTAAAAGGTGTATATGACTGCAAAGGTCGTCACGTGGCGAATGTACCTGTGCTACCTGTGTAGCGAAAGGTTGATGATGTACAATTATTATAGATAGATAGATACTACTATAAATGTATGTATGAAAACGGTAAACATATTTAATGGGCAATTTGTAAACGAAACGGTATGCCCAAAACGGAAGGGTCTGTCCTTTTCACTGTACACGTGGCATGATGGCGATGGGGGATGTGAAATGTGTAGGTACATTATATTTGTGGATGGTTTTCCGAACTCATTTCACGTTTTAGTTTTCCCAGCTTTTTTATTGGTTGATTGTATAGGGGGAACAGGTTGTTCGCTGCCAAAAACGTATGCGAATACGTTTGCACGCAATGCTGTCAATTGCTGATGTGCTTAAATACCGCACTCACTCAGCTTTGTGTACATAAATTTTATTTGTATGTAAATTAGGGCTGAGGTTTTTCGGGGTCGAATGTAAAAGTTTTTTCTTTTTTTTTTTTGCTCTGTGAAAATGATAGAAAAGATACTTTTTCAAGTTTTGTCATTTAGCTAAATTATGAAGGAAATTTTCTGATTGAAACTTGTTTTCACTGTAATTTTGGAATAAAATATTCGTGTCAAAATACTGCTCACCAAAATAAGGACTGCAATTGAATGAATTTGACATATTGTTTTTGAAAGATCGTTCATTTTGAACGAGTATATGAAAATAATTATATCCATTTTTGAAATAAGTTTCAAGATTTCATTCCTATCTTGCAGAATATTCAATCCTCTGTGGGATCATGACATTAGGTATCTCAAATTCAAGAATCTCGGAAGTACAAAAATCTCGACGTAGAAGAATCTCGAAAAAATGTAAATTTGAAATTTTTCGAGATTTTATAATTGTTAAAGAAAACATATGTACATATTTTTGTAATTTAATTCATAATTTTATCTATTTTTACTTGTTAATTACGTAACAGTAGGTACAACAACAAAATTCAAAGAAAAATTTAAAAAGTTAACAAAATCCAACAAAAATATTGAATTTACAAAAAAGAGTTTTGAGCTGAACGCAACAAACAATTTCAATAACAATTTTTTAACAGTTAGCATATCAAAGTGAAGTTAGTTGAGTTTATAAATTTTTGTGTAATCGAATCGTTATGTTATCGAAATGGTTTAATCGATTGGCTTAGGATGCAAATAAAATGAGTTCATTTTTAACTAATCTCGAAAAATTATTTTTTTTTTCGAGAATTTTGTATTCGGGATTTTTTTTCGAGATTTCGTGGTAGACCATAACCCTGCAGTTTTGTCTTTTATCTTGAATATTTGAAAACCTCCTTGTCTGTCAAAATAAGAATCTAAACATCGTAATAGAAGAAAGTACACCAAAATAACATTCTCATCTACCGCTGATTGTAATTTTTTTTGTAGATTATAATAAATTAACGAATTATTTCTTCTTGAATTGCTAACAGTTGAATTTACCTCTCGTAACATTCGAAATCTACAGTAATATAAAATGAATTCCACAAAAAACTATATATCAAGGACGGGACACAAAATGTTTCTCTTCTTGATTCTTCAAAAGCCGTTTAAATTATTGATCATTTATATCGTCGTGTTGGGACTAAGAAGATATGCGAAGCACATTTCTATATTTTTTTCTTTCTGTTCACTGTGTTTATGCATTTTTTTCTGATCTGAACATCAATCTCTAAAAAATAAAATACATTGTTTGATTGGTTAAATCTTTCGAAATCTTTAAAATCATTTAAATCTTATTTGGGCAGGCTCATAATTTGAATTGACAAGAATATTTAGACATACCGTCTCTATTAGTCATCAGTCAATCATATAAAGCAAGCTCATTGACAACTTTTAGAAAAGTTGATTATGTGACAAAGTGTTTAGAACATATTTTCTTTCCAGTGAGTTCTTTTCTGTTGATTTTGCGTGGGTTGTGATCTTACATCTGATTCACCAACTAAACACACATTTCAATTAAAGTTTTCCAAATTATGACGACATGAATTCATACGACGCCTTCTAAAGTGTCAAAATTGTTCTTCCTTCTACTTCGAGGAATACCTATAGCAAAAAAGAAAAAAATAAGGAAACAATACAAAACTAATGGCGTTTTCAATTGGAAATTTGGAAGCAGAAGAAAGCATTCTGAAAGCGTTCAATTGGGCAAAAGTGACAGTTCTGATTCTGAAAAAGAAAAGATTTCTATTCTGGATTTGAAATCAGAAGCAAAAACAGAATCACTCACACATTCAAAGGTTTTAAATGTCACACTTGATAAATGTCATATTTTTTGAATTAACAAATTGTGCGAACTGTGAAGTGATTGCTTGAAATTAAAATTAAAATATAAAAAAATGGAAAATAATAATAATTGTTCCTAATTTGTTCCGTACATAAATATACCTACTTATGCAGTTAACACATGTCACACTTTACCAATACAGTTACACCAAACTTCAAATTTTTCAGAATTCAGAAAAACTGTTCAATTGGGATTCTGCTTCTACTTCCAATTCCGGATTGCCAATTAAAAACGACATAAAAATTATTTCTTGTATTGGTCTTTTGACGCATTTTATATGCAAATCACTCCACAAATTCACCCAACTATTACCATTTGCCACGACTTTGATCAATGATCACATTTGAAATGAAATTAAAAACAAAAATAAATCAAATATGTAATAGCCGAATGACAAGACAAGTTGAATATCTAAAGGGAACATGTTCATAAATTTATCTTTCCCCTTCACCACTGATGTGCTTCTCGAGCTTGAAGTCCGTATATCTATATACATACATAGGTATACCATTGGCTATGTTTTCAGTTTCATTGTGAATCAGGTTAAATTGACTTTCAAAGTTTAATTTTTTTTTTCGGTCCTGCGACCCTTCCGTGGGACCAAATTATGGCACGAAACCGAAGACTCTCTTCACCATTGCTCGAGTTCGTTTCTGCTAATGTACGTAAATATTTATGCATACATTTCTGTAGGCATATACCCCACCCTCCCTTGCTACTAAACCAACCAGTAGAAAAACCCGCTACCACCAAGCTCTTTCTAGGCAAGGTAAGTCGTCGCACATATATAAAATATATAATTTATGAACTCACTTGGTCTGGTGCCAGGGATCTGCCTGGCACGGTATCCTTTGCTTGGCCATTCAGAAGCTCTTTATAAAACTTCAGCTAACTCCAACGAGGGATGGACAATGAAATGAAACCAACCCCTTGTAGGGGGCTTTCTAGAATTCATTTTTTTTCTTCGTCTTCTTCCATTTCTCTAGCCACCACCAACCATCAGCCAGCCAGTCAACTATTTATCCAAATAGAGCCAACCACCCTTCAAGGGATGAAGTAGTTAAATGTGTATAGTTGTGTATGGAATGAGCCACTATTCTTACACACACATATACATATGTACATCTATAGAAAGCCACGACAAAACGAGGATTGAATCTATTTTTCTTTTGCCGAAAAAATATTCAAAATATCAAAACACAATTTGAAGGATGATAGACCCGCTGCACGGGAGGTCATAATAAATGATATTCCTTGCTCGTGATTTTTGTTGCTCCCCCTCTTCCTCGTGACCCCACTTTGTCCCTCTTGCCTTACCACAAGTTATTATTGAAGTGGCATGAAACACGATTGACAACTCCTGGCCTATTAAAATAGGAAATAGGAAAAAAATATGAAAACGAATCCTTGTACTGGCAGTTGTGACGTTGTAGATATCATTGGCCGTCCTCAGAGTCGGACTTCAAGCAAGTCGTGTCCTTGTTCATTGTTCAAGGTGGTTTAAGTAGTAAGAAAAGTCACTGACGGAGCCTTGATACAATTACAATGCAATTCTACGTTTTGTTCAAACATTGTTCGATTTTGAAGCACTATGTGCATCTCAAGTTCGACATTATGTCCTTTTTCTGAAATAGTAATTAAAAGATGACATTTCAATTGTTAATTTTAAAGTTTTTATTAACGGGTTATAATTTATTCCACAAATACGGGCCCCACTCAAATGCTATGTTCCCTACCTTGGAGAAATGAGCAAATCCGTCAATGGAACAATTTCTTGAGTAAGAGCCTGGGTATACATAAAATATCCCTACTCATAGAAGGTAAGTAAGTCTTGGCTCTGCATGGAGAGTTGTTTTTGGTTTGGAATAATTAAGG
Source organism: Scaeva pyrastri (assembly GCA_905146935.1). Taxonomy (NCBI): domain Eukaryota; kingdom Metazoa; phylum Arthropoda; class Insecta; order Diptera; family Syrphidae; genus Scaeva; species Scaeva pyrastri. Next base: position 4,006,450 of record LR989929.1, on the reverse strand, counting down.
ACACGCAATGCTGAGAACGGGTCGAAGTCGTAGGCGTATAACGAGCACGGAATATGCTGCTAGCAACTACAATTTTATAGGAAGAGGAATGAGAATCGTTTGGTCTTGTCGTCGTTTCGCGGAAAGGTCATTAAATTTCTTACATTTTCCGACATTTTTTTTTTTTTTTACTGTCAAGTTTCGTTTAATGGGAAATTCCAAACCCCAGTCCAAGGCAAACGATTGGATGTGGTTGGGGTGTGTTTGGTGTGAGAATATTTTAGTGCGCAGGACCTCACAATGCATATACGATGTCCTTTGGTCGGCTAGCTATAGATAGCAGTACGAGTATATGGCATTTGGTCAGATTATATGGTGGGTGTTGCCTTGATATGGAAAGAAAAAATAAAATGGAGTCATTCATATTGATGGCAAAAAGTTTGTCTTTCACTAAATACCTATTTCAAAACCATCATAAAATTGTATCCACACAGATTTGCACCTCTAAAATCTAAAAGTTTAGAAAAATTAAAGAAGTTATTGCTTGGGAATGTCTGAACATTGCTTAAACATGAATTTTTTTCAAAACAAAGTACTCCGACAGAAACTAATAAGAACGAGTTTGCCTGTAGGACACTTTAAGTCCCTAAATCTTAATAAAATCAACACCGTATTCTATGGTCAATCTGTGATAAGATTATCCACTTTATTTTTAAGTAAACGGAAACTGGACAGAAGGTCGGTGATGGAATTTAAGTTCTTAGAAACTCGTCATACGTCATACGTTACCAAAGTTCGGAATAAGTTATGAAAAGTCTCAGATTTCCTTAATATTATTGCCGTATAGTTCTGTGAGAAGTACCTATAGCTTTTAGCCGACTGATTAATAATTCCTTCACAATTTCTTTAATAAAAACTGTATCGTGTATTTTCAACTTTACTTGGTAAGCTTTTGTTTTAGTTGCAATACAAATTGACCCTTTTCCTTTTGTTTTCGATTTTTTCTTTCAATTTTTTTTTAAATTTCTGTTTTCGTCTTCTAAAAGGCTAAGTAAAATGAAGTTCCGACTACCTATTGAAAATTGTCACATCAGTCTAGAACTAGGGTTTCTAATTGCAAAATGGCAGTGTTTTAATTTAAAAAAATATCGATGGTTTACAGAATTATTTTAGAAAAACGCAATCAGCTAAAACTTTAATAGTTTATTTAGTCGGTTCTGTTTTTACTTTTCCCTTATCTTATATTGTGATTTAATTATGATTATAAACTTCGATTTATCAATTTTTATTAAATTAAACTTTTAATCTTGTTTCTATGGAATTTCACTGCGACATTTAATATTTTTGTGTTTGAATAACTTCACAGTGACCGCTTTCCATTCTACAAATCAAACGATGACCGATGGAAGAATTCAGTTCGACACAATTTGTCGATCAACCCTCACTTCAGAAAAGGCGTTAAAGCTCCCCAAGGTGCTGGCCATTTATGGACAATTTCTAGTGGCGATTCCGAGGAAAATATATTAGCTTGGGAACACGTGAGTTGCTCTTTAAACCCATTTTTGAAAAAAAAAAAACATTCTATGTGTCCCTCTATAGAAAAAACAACGCCTAGATCTATTTTTCAAAATGGAGTCCCTTCAAAGGGAACGAAATGAATCTTCTTCGAATAGCCGTGATCAAAGCCAGTATGACGAAGCAGCAGTGGCCGCTGCAACAATAGCTCAAGAAATGCACTCTTCCATTTCTCCATCAGATCATACAATTTCTACATCAGCAGAACAATCTTCGACCAGTTGTTCGCCGACGTCTTCGTCGTCGACCTGTGATCGTCTGGTAACGTCAACTTCAGTTGTGTCAAGCGTTCATGAGTTGCCATTCAATGACCTCATCACCGACGAAGACCTGCGCAAAACTGCTGGGCAAATCCTGAATGGAATTCACCGAGATGTCGAAGTCCAGGCGGTCAATTCAATCATTAGCACATATCACGATAGTTACTTGGACACTGGTGAGTTGGAAATATTTCCTAAACATTGCCCAGAACTAAACATGCAAATCTTATCCATCATAGAAGACTATCTCAATCCGATACAAAAAGATGTTTCCGTTCATGAAAGCGGTTTGCGCAGTGAATTCTATGTGACGGAAATCGATCCAATCGAATTGGGTATTCAAGTCGAGGAAGAAGTTCTTTTCAACGATGATTTCAATTTGAATTACTTTGGTTACAATGCAGGCAATGATATTGTGGCTTGACCTAGATCCTTTGTAGGCCCTGGACAATCGGACATCCCGGAAGTCGGCCCCTTGATTGCGGCAAGTGGATCGGCTGCGGACCAGTGTTAGGACGTTGATGCAATTATCGGTTTCGGCTCGAATAATCATGGAAAATTAAAAGTTTAGCCAGTAAAAGGGAGAGCAAAGGATTATAATGAAAATTATCCTTGTTATGAACTTGTGTAATATATAATAAAACTATTTATTGATCCTAGAATCTAGTTAGAGCGGTGTTGATCGCCTTAATAAGTAATGTTTTTTTGGTTTTTGTGTTTTTTTAAATCAATCAATAGAATAGAGTTAGTTCTTTTGTCAGATGATTGTATTGTAGTTTAATGGTAATAAAATGTAAGAATCCTTTAATGAATTGTGTTTTTTTTTTGGAAGATTTTTGTAAGATAATTTTGGTTAAACAAAACGGACATTGATGGAAAATGCATCCGATTTATCATTGACTTTTTAAAGAAGCTTTCTGGCTGAATTATAGTAAAAATGTAAAGGAAAAGTAAAATTTACATGTGTAATTCGTTTCTTCACATATGTAACTTACATGATCATGGGAATCCCGGAAGAAGTGTTTGACAAAAAAGGAAAATAGTATAAATCTACATATTATGTACACCGAAAAACAAACAAAACACCATCTTATCTAAGAACTATGAAAAAATCCCCTAAAGAATTTTAAAATTAATTTATCGGTCAAATGGAGTGAGTTTCATTCAGTCTTTTCCATTATTTAAAAGCAATTGAACGTGTAAAATAAGTCATCACGCCCATCATGAAACTCTGCATATTATTTTTTTCACTTTACGTGGTAATTGGTTGTGTTGCAATTGAAAAGAAAAACGGTCCTTAAATACCATTTATTTAATTTAAGAAAATACGAATGATATTATTGTTTTTAACTCTTCTGCAGATTGTCCGAGAATAAAGTCGAAACAGCAATGGGAAGGTGTCACGAATAATAATTCCATCAATCAGACATTACCTATCCAAAATGTAATTATCCATCACACAGTGTCTAAGGAGTGTGCTTCCTTCGGAGAATGTGCAACTATCTTGAAAAATATTCAAAGCTATCACATTCTTCAACGGAAGTTTAGTGATATTGCTTATAAGTAAGTTAAATAATAATTTTTTAAGTTGACATTAAAGACAATTCTTTAATGAATAATTCTCAGTGAGTATCATAATCGGAATATGTCAGATCTAGTGATTTTTCACATGTCACAATTCAATGTATTTTATTCTTGTTTAGTTGTCAGTTCAGGTACATTTTAGCGGCCATTTTGAATTTTTAACACTTCCAATTTTGATAATAACCTGCGCCTAACTTCAAGTGTTAATTCCACGAAAAACAAAAAATTACTGTGTTCAGATTTGACGTGACTCATTTTGACGTTTCATCATTATATTTCGCTCTCATAAAGTGGTTGCAAAGAGATAGGAAAATGATGTAAAATCTTGTACATACGCGTCGCATCAATCGTCGCAAATCGTTCTTGAATTCAAAAATCAGTAAAATCTCAATTCGGTTTGGCACATTTGTTTAGATCAAACAAAAATAATGGCTACTTGTCATATTTCAATATTTTGATCTTTATTGCATTGTTATACTGTTCATTTTGACGTATATACAGTCAGACTATTTTAATTCTGGGTTGATTCGCACTAGACAGTCACTTGAACAGCCTTTTTTTATTTCTGTCCTCCCAGTTGACAAAAGGCCATTTATACCTTTGAAATTATTCTTTTTCACACAATTCACTGAACTGTCAAAATCTGACTGAAGAATAGTCTCAGAAGTCTTTAAATGAACCAGCCCGTTAACTCATTGAATTGAAGAGTCACGTTCCTATTAGATTCAAACAAGATAAAAGATGAAACGTCAAAGTGAGTTAAATCATTTTTTGAGTTAAAACCGACTTATTGTTATTAATAACCCTCATACAACTTGGCCAAATTATTTTTTGAAGAGTTCTGAGAATTTTCTATGTCAGGTTAATAGAACAAAGGAATTAAATATGTACCTATAAACAGAATTATTCTCCCAAAAGTGAAATAAGCTTTGAATTATGCCAACTGAATGATACCAGAAAACGACCGTAACATCAGGACTCAATTATCTTCTTTGGACAATAACCTATTTTATAAATTGAACATTACATCGATACTCTAATTTGTTTTTAAGCTTCTTGGTTGGAAACGATGGACTTGTTTACGAAGGACGCGGTTGGTACGAATTAGGAAACCACACTCGTGGTTACAATCGTAATGCCATTGGAATAGCATTTATTGGAAATTTTACAAGTAAGTTTAGAAATTTTTAATGTTTTAATTTTAAAATAAAACCACAAAAGATTTAAAAGTATGATTTATTTTTGAATTTGTGTAACTCTAGCAGGTATTGGAAAAATATAATTTCATTATTCACAAGAATGACTAAATTATAAGATGTTTATATTTTCAGGTAAACTACCGAAACCAACAGCATTTAATGCATTAAAAGATCTTCTTCGATGTGGAGTTAACTTGGGAGTTCTACATCCAAATTATAAACTTATAGCTGCTCGTCAAGTATCGAATACAATTAGTCCTGGTTTGCCAATTTTCGGAGAAATCCAGGAATGGGATAATTGGACTCATAATAATCATCTACCTAAAGCCAATTAAGGAGCTGATAACATTAAAAAAACGTATTGTTACTATAAACAACAAAATTTCGTAAATGTTAAATAGCTTTTGAGACAAAATAAAATAACATAAGTAAATAATGAGCCACTTGTGATCTATGTATTTGTATCTTTTTTCTCACCGTGTATTGTCAGATTCAAAATTTCATTTGTTGAACTTATTTATAATGGGACAATTAAAAGATATACCCACTAATTGGATCCAAAAATACATAAAGAGAAAAAATAAATACTTAAATGAATTATTTAACAAAAGTTATTCGGTGGCGTATGTGGAACATTTTTTTTTTTTTATTGTTTTGGGTTTTTATTGAGTGAAGCCGCTGAACTCAAGAAATAATGTTGCATAAAATTAATAAAACGGCAGCTACATTTTTCCAGATGAGAACTCTGCTTTAATATAAATCAGTCTTATTACCGATTCATTGTAAATTGTTCGCGTTTTCTGAACTAATTTTGCTCAAACAATGCATTTCCGGTTATTTTTTGTTTACTGATACAAATACGGAAATAACACAGCTTCGCTGTGTGCATTTATGAAGAACACAAATTGAACCTGGGTAAAAATAATTTAAAATTGAATTTCGTCTCACCCCAATTTAAAGCCATGTGATAAAGCAGAGTGATAATAAAACTCAGAAAATTCAAATTTAATGGAAAGCTAGATTTTTCAATAAGTTTTCTGGTTCAAAAACAAAAAAGACGGTTTGCGGAAAACAGGGAAATTCGATATTAATTTCAGTGACTTCCAACGATTGGTCAAAAGAGAAAAGGAAAGTGAATCCGCTTTAATTGGAAGATCAGTTGTAATAATTGGAACCCATGGGATAAGGTGCTTTTCTCCTTTGAATATTCCATTGATAAATCGTCTCCTGTCCTGAATCACATTGTTTTCAACAGTTTCTTGAATGACATTTTCAATTTCGTATAATTAAGATTTCAGATAATTTTTGCTCATATCATATTGCGTATATTGTGACAATGCGGAAAGAACACCCACAAATTGAACACAACCTATGTATATCTATCAAATTTTGGCATTGATCGTACCCCAACGCCATCTATTATTTATCTTTCTGATTTCTTCACGCAAAATGCAAGCAAAACAATTTTATTTCTCATACAAAAATCAATTTTAATAATTTCCTGACTTGTTGGGAATGTTTTCTTCTATAAAAACCTTCTCATGACTAACAGATAGAAAACAGATTATACTGAAAAATATAATTGTTGCTTTTTTGATTTTTCGGAAATTATAGTGTTCATCATGCCATTCAGATGTTTGTCCATAATTGAAATTAAGAAATTAAAAAGAATAAAAATGCTTTTTTCAATTTTTTCTCATTTTAGATTTGAATGATTTAAATCTACTATGAGAAGAAGGAAAGTATACAAAAACTTAAAGATAATAAAAATTTATCGAAATTCGCCCCTTTCGTTAAAAAATCCGAAAAGATTCAAATGTACGAATACGAATGAGAGTTTCAATTTTGATGCATGATTTTTTGTCATTTTTAGGATTACCAATATTTATTTCAAATAACTGCATGTCTATTTTGTTTAAAATTTATTTGTTTCCTTCTTGGGAGCAAATAAATTCAAGTAGTACAAGGTGTACGAATATGACTAAAAGTGACTGTATGGACTTTCATTTTGTACAGAATTGTTTTCGAATATCATTTTTTATATAGGTACCAACAATTCTCTACAAAATGCCAAAAACAAAATTGAAATCGGTACATAAATTCGCGCGTTAGGCGGCCACACACACATTATTTAAACAACAAAATTCTTAAGTGGTCCTAAATACATTTGAAACCAAAAAAATTACACATCGGTATATTGAAAACACTCACTTTTTTGTATTATAACTCAAAATCACTTCATGTTTAAAAATTTAAATTGAAAACGATTCAGAATAAAATAAAATAATTTAAGTTAAAAAATGGGAATATATTTTCTAACACACAAAATTGAACATTTTTACTGTTTACATGGAACTGTCGATTCCGAGAAATACTTGCACATTCTCGAAAACGCCTTAATACTATAATTTCAGCAAGTGCGATGAAAAATGGAAATTTGGAGAATCGTGTGCTTAAAGTATCAAAATCTATTTGAAACAATGTCAAAACTGTTAAAATATGTACATATGTTCTTGATGTTGCAAAATTGCGTTTTTATGAATCGATTTAATTTTTTGCTATTTGTAGAGAATGGCGCTTTCGAATATAACTTTTTTTTACATAGAAACCATCTACAGATAATTCTCTATAAAAGGCAAAAAAAAAACAAATTTAAATCGGTACATAAATGCTTGAGTTAGGCGGCCACACACACATTTTACAAACTCATTTTTATATATATAAGATTATGGAAATTCGTTTATGTCTCGTATTTTGCCAAAAAAAAGATGACACACAGTTCACCTTCTTCAAAAGTTAAACCAACAAAAAGATTCCCAGAAAAAAAATCCCCGGATCAGAATGTTTTTTTTTTATTTTTTTTAATTATTATCAGCTTGCTTAAGTTAACCTGATCAAGGTTTCTTAATCAGTCGTACTGAGTATTGTGCCACAACTGAACGTTTTTAAGTTACACAAGTTTGTTGTCATGAAAATCTTCACGCTATGTGTTGTAATATTTGCTGCAATTGTTTGTGTCGGGAGTGAAAAGAACAAAGGTTCGTTGGAAATAGTTAAACTTGGTCTAGAATCCAAATATTATCTTCCTCTGCAGATTGTCCAACAATCAAGTCCAAGCGGCAATGGAGCGGAGTTATGGCCAAACAAATTGACTATCAAACAATACCTGTCCAATATGTTATCATTCATCACACTGTTAGCCAGGAGTGTGATTCGTTTGCAGAATGTGCAACCATCATTCAAAACATCCAGAGCTATCACATGAACATTGGATACAGTGACATTGGATACAAGTAAGTCTGCTTCCTAACAAGCACTCAATATTTAAATGTAAGTATATATAAAGAATACCTAATCAATCAAAATTAATTGATTGCAAAAAAGATTAAGGTTCAATTACGTTTTGACTACATACATTTGTGTATATTTAAATACCAAATATTATGAGTAGTTAAGTTCCGAATTGTTTGTACATGAAATGTTCAAGACAAGCTTTTGATAAACGATGGGTCAAGAGTTGTAAAAATATATTTAAGTGTTTACTTTTGTGTTGATTTTAAAATAGAAATAAAACCTATGTAATAAGATGCTAGTTTTTGAAAAGCGTGATAAGAAGTGGCTGAGTCCGAGTGAGAAATCTATGAGTCATATTAGTTTAAAACCAAATGCGCTCAGTAAAGCATCTATCTTTGGAGTGTTTTTTAATAAATATTTCTGTAATAAGCTGCCATTTAATTACTATTTCCTGTTTTCTTGATCCTAATCTCATTTCAGTTTCTTGATTGGCAACGATGGATTCGTTTATGAAGGATGTGGATGGCACAAAATAGGTGCTCATACTTACGGGTACAATCGCAATGGCACTGGAATAGCATTTATTGGTGATTTTACAGGTACTAAAGTTTAATATGATGTTTTTCCATAGAATATAAATATTTTTTTTTTTTGACAGATAAACTTCCTTCACGAAAAGCATTGAATGCTGCAAAGAAACTATTACGATGTGGAGTTGCTTTGGGTGAATTAGATCCACGGTTTAAATTGCTTGCTGCACGTCAAGTATCGGGGACAATAAGTCCTGGCTTGCCAATTTATGGAGAAATTCAAGAATGGGATAATTGGTCAGAGAGTTCTTGATCACATGAATGCATACTTTGATAAAGAGAATCAATAAATGTCCTTACATAACAAAGCTCTTTTTAAAGTTTTTTCATTTATTTTTCCAGTTTAACTTACAAATTGACAACAGCATTAAAACCTTAATTGAACTGAAAATGAAATAATTTTTAGAAAAAATGCTTTGGCATACTGTAAATAACTTAGTGACTCATTTGGTAATTTTTTTATAATTTTAACTCAAGTCAAACGTATCTTAATTTCAAGATAATTATGTACCTAGTTAATTATGTAGGTATGAATAGGAAGAAAAGTAAAACCGTCCTTTTTATATCAAAGTTGCGTCATCTACATTTCAGAAAGAGTACTTTTATACTAGTTTTTTTAGACCAATAGTTTATACCAATAATTTCCGTTAGCCTAGCTTTGAACCTGGAATGGTGAATATCAATTATCAAGCTCGACTTTTTGGTGAATTTGTGTGGTTACCTTTTTATCTTTGTACCTTTGTATATTCATCTCCCTTCCTCCACTAGTTGCTTATGGATAGTAATAACATTCTGCTCTCAGTCATTCATTTGAAGAGGGATGTTCATCTTCACTCGGGGACACTAGCGCCAATGTGGCATGTTGTCGCAGAAAAAAATTATGCTAATACGAATACTTTGGTTTGGATACACAAAAATGGAATCCTACAAATTTGATGATTTTCTGTCATTGGTCTGGCAACTATCAAAAAATTGGTTAAAAATTGGACACGGTTGGTAAAGCTTTTGTTAAAAAGTGTACATGTTAAATTAACCGGAAATTTGTTTATAAGAAACAGTATTCACACGAAGGAAGTCGATTACGGCGACATCTTTCGTAGAATTTCTCGTAGACAACTTATTTATTTATTTTTGGCAAGGAACTGAGACGAATGTTTATGGTTTTGGAATGCAAATTCAATTTTTAAATAATTTTTTTAAGTTCTTAGGGTCAGACATCCAATTCTTAAAATTAACTTTTTATAAGAATTTTAAGGAATGTAAATTTCCCTTTGGAGGTAAGCAGGATTCTAATTCTCGTGTAATCCCTTAAGACGGTTTACTATTTGATTACGAAAAGTTGGTTGAAGTATAGGCAGACATTCTAAGGCAATATTTTGAACTTAAGTTACCATTATACTCGTAAATCCTCTAAGAAAGCAATTAAGGGTTTTTCAGATTTCTGAAAACCTGAAGGTAAGATATACATAGATAATGTACATTACAACATTGTCAACTTCTAATTCTAACGTCTTTTTCCTACTCCTTGTTTTCCTCATAATATCTGGACCAATGAAGTTGAAAAAAAATTACAGTTGTTTATTTATTGAATTTATTATACGGTATATTTTCCATTGTTAAACAGAATTAGATATTTTTAAGGGTAAGGTGTTGTATTTATAAAAAAAATGACTACTTGCTCGTTTTTTGCTTTCATTAGCTGTGTTTTATTTTCCCTGTGATCCGGATCAGATCATCTATTTATTTACGTTACAACAACAAAACGAAATCCTGTTTTATGCTTATATCTGTTTTTGAGATCCAAAAATTAGATTTGAAATACAAAAATAACATAATGATGATCCGAGTTGTTTTATTTTCCATGATTTAATCCAGATTGGATCATTGCTATAATAAAACACAGCTATTATCGCGTTTAATTGGCTTCGTCAAACTGCCCTAAAGAGGGGTTATATTTATCCTCAGATTTTAAGATAAAATAAAAGCAAATTTAATTTAAGATGAAGTAAAATGTCTAAAGCTTGGACTTTTTGCGAAATATATTAAAGTATTGTGGTATTATTTTTCAGGAACAACTGTCAGCTTTTATAATTTATAAAATGACAATTATCTACATCTATGATAATTTAATAAAAATTATAATTGCATATGTAATTGGAAGCAAAGATGAAGAAAAATTTAAATAAATACGAGTGTTAAATATCTAGCGTTCGAGCAATTTTGCACGACGTAGACGTGAGTTTTATTGTTGATTTTAAAGTCAAACTGGACTCACCCGTTTTTGATTGAATACAAAATTTACTCCTTTCAAAGTACGCCCCTTTTTCAGGGTTACGTGTTCGTATTATACGAATTACAACACATAAAGTTGACACAACATGCATACACCACTTTATCACGGCCAGATATCCCAACGGTAACGATAACATTACAAAAAAAAAGTGAATAAATGTGACACACCATGTGTCACACCTTTGTTGCACGAGCCTTTGGATTGGACTTTGGCTGATTCGTCGTCATTGCGTCGTCGGAGTCGTCATCAATCGCTTACAGTTTAATATTATTCTATACCGTTGCTGCTGCAACATTTATTTAACGCATAGACAATAAATTTTATAGCTTTAGCTTCAGCTAGAAGCGATTTAATGTAACGATCACAAGAACTGAGCGCAAGAGCTCAATAAAAATAAAGGTAATAACACGACAGTGTAACTGACTTTAAATTGAAATAGATACTGCACCGCGCAATTGGATTGATTGCGCTGCGACAAAATAATTGAATCACCGATCGTCGTCGTCGTCGCCACCGGATGAAATGATTGCCGTTCTGTTTTAATTTCGTTTTTTTTTTTTTGTTCCTGCTGATTGACTTGGGATTATGATAGAATTTTAATCAAGGCTTGTGGATCAGTTCCTGCTTCAAGTCAGAGATAGATGATTTATTGATTAGATTCTTTGATAGATTCGAGTTGTCATTCAAAAATGAGCTGACAAAAAAGAAAATGGATGCCATCAGTTATGAGTCGAATGGATTTTTTAAATTACTTTAATAATAATGTTGGAACCTAACCCAGGTGGGTATCATAGATAGAGGCATTCGTGACAAGATTTTAAATTGGGGATAATAATTAAGGCTTGGTCATCTACCAATCACCAAAAGGAGTATCATACAAGTATTTGTAAAATTACATTAAATAATTGTATACGTTATGTGGTTTTGTTTCAATTGGCGTAAATTTAAATTTAAATGCTAGTGTCGCATTTGTTTCTATTATCACTAACTTCTTTTGTAAACTTTTTTCTAACCTTCAATTCTAGAAGCGAAAAGAATCTTTCTTCAATTGTTTTCTAGTGAGAATACAATTTCTTTAGACAAATCTCATACCTGGCATTTTTCGAAGTGTAACATCTCTTTTTTCATGACGATAACGTGTAGGTGGATGTTGAAGAAGTTCCAATTACAACACCCAGGAAGTATGCCCAGCCCGGGTCCAACAGATACCTCGTGGTCTTTGACTTTTTCTACAATCCAGATACTCGTACACAATGTGCAGGAATAATTTTATATACTATACAAGCAGTAGACAGTAATAAATTGTAAGCAACTCAAAACCGTCACCAAGCTCGGTTCGATTGCTTTTAGGAATTCCATTGCGCAGCATCTCGAAGCTGCGTACCTCTTAAGATTGTGGCAGTTTTCTCATCTTATTGTGCGACTGGGAAATGTGTCTCTATGAAGCTAAACCACAAAGACTCAAGCTGAAGCACTAAGCAGTACATACTCGAATGCGTATTAAGTTTCATAGTTCTTTGCGTTGTTGTTTTATAAAACTTCAACTTTGGATAAAAAATGATGAGTGCGGATAAGAATGAGTTTCATATTCTCCACTTAAAATCTATTCTTTCGGCTAACATAGTTTACCAACTTCTTATAGGAAATAATGTAAATTGTAAAGTCTATCTGAACTAAGTTCCTGAAATATGTATGTTCGTTCAACTTCTGTGATGAAGTCACGTTTTAATCACATCACACTTAATTGACTTAATTCGGCTTTGACACAAAGAGCTCTTCAACTAAAAAGACGCATTTGCTTGGTCAGATTTTTAAAGCCTTATTTTACAATAGTGCCGGGTCAATTTATATCACATAAAATCAACCACAATCTCTGTTAAAGCACTCTTATTGATAAAATATTCAAATCATTCTTATACTAGGATTAATCTTTCTTGAGAGGCTTTTTATTTTGTTTTAATTTCCAGGTCGTGTGTTAGAAGAAAAAGTTCTTTTAATTAATTACCTACAGGTACCATATTCTGTATTATGCAAATTCAAAGTCTACTAATCAAGTGACGATAGGTTAATTTGAATATTCTTTCAATAAATTGTAAATGCAAGTAGAAAGCTCTTGAAAAAAAAACGATGGGCAATTGTAATTGGGCGTAAGTCCAACAGCCGTATTAGCATAAATAAAATTAGTAAAAAATTCTAATATTATGTATATGTTTGTATTTTAAACTTGGTGTTCTTTTTTTAAAATTAATAAATTGTATGTATTTAATTTGAAGCAATTAATCAGCGATTCTTGGAGATGTCATTTAGAACAATAAAAAATATTAAGTATGCCAATGATTTAATGACAATTGATTTATTTGATCAAAAAAGAAATCTAAAGGGCGTTTCATAATTTACACATAACTTAAAATTGCTGCGATTCAAGTTGCAAACTCTAAAAATCTACTCAATATACATATTATAAACATAAAAGGGGTTATTGAAAGGAAGACTTAATTTTGACAGCTGTATAAAAATTAATAAATTAGGTGGCGCTTCAACTCATAAGGCGTTTTTCTTTTTTAACTCAGAAAAGAGCTCTGAACAGAGTCCGAGCATATCGACATCGAGCATGCTCAGAACATCCTCTGAACAAGCTCTGAACAAAATTCAACTCAGTCTGCTCAGTTATTTTATTCTGAGCTCATAGAGCGGGCTCTGAACAAGCTCAGAACATGTTCAGAACGAAAAAAGAAACACAAATGTGATGCTCTGAACGTTCAGAGCTAAAAAAAGAAACACAGTTTTTTGTTTGACAGTTCAGACAGAGAGCTAGGGCCTAGTGACTTACAACTCTCAACCATTGATGTGTGCGAGTACTGTCAGCCTATAATCCTAAATTGTGAACTGTCATCCTATTTCTTTTTTGTGTATGGTTGCCAACAGTTTACCGCAAGCAAATGTGGCAAGCTGTTATCTCATAAACAGTTTATGTTGACATCCGTCAATTTTAAATGTTCAATGGGTTTAACCGCAGTTCAGCTCTGTATTGAACGCAAACCAAATCGAAATGTCAAATGAAAAACATTTTCATCTAAAGTTCAAAATTTTTAAAACAATTTGTGACAGCTGTTAATCACAATTTTGAATACCTATTCACTTTTGAATTTGTGTGCATTAAATGCAAAATTTTAAATTGTTATCGAATCCTTATAAGATTCATTTAGTACTAGATTTGTTAAGTTCTAGCGAAATCTCTTCCGCATTCAATAGAACTAGTCTCTATCTCTACCTACACCTACTCTAACTCTCTTCACCATTAAGCACCTTCCGTTGAATATCGTATCATTGAAGAGTGTAGGTAATAATTACCATAATTTTACTCTAGAAAATGAATTTCAAAACAAGAAAGTGCTTCTCTACTCAACGACTGAACATCTACATCGCGATCGCGACCGAAGACGAACGACACACGCCGCTCTACCGCTGCTGATGACGCGAAGAACTTCTGCGGTTGAATTGGCTTCTACTTCCTAGAAGTATACACATAATAATTTGCCATTTCAAAACTGACAATGCCAACCGAAGAAGAAACATCGCATGAAACCCAAATCAAATAATTCAAAACATCAAACCAAACCCAACCAACTGGTAATACCTGTCGTATCAATTTGAAAAAGTCAAAAAAAAGAATATACTAAAAATATTAAGCGGTAAGCAAATGCGGTGTTGAAAATGTAACGTCAAATTTAAAATAAAAATCTCCAAATCCGCTATACGCTTTCCCCTCGTCCATCTGTCTACTGAAACATGAATCCTAGAATTTTATTGACATCAAACGCTAATGGTGACACCAAAAATGAAACCGCGCGCTATCCGCGACGACGACGACCGAGACGCAGCTTGAAACCCAATGCCTATCGCTTCGCGTTCCCTGCTCCCCGTTATTAGCTTTATTGACCATGAATCGTCAATAGTAATTGGTAGAAATTGGTGGAAGTGGTTTTTGGCAACACCAACAACAACTCAGGCCGAAGCACCAAGCAACATAAAATGACAGCGAAGCAGTTTTGATCTTCAGAAACAAACATGGCCGCCAGTTTTGTTTACAAAGTACACAAATGCAACAAGTGTCACCCACACAAAACAGTTTCAAGTGTTTGTTTGTACTTGTATTGTTTGTTGTTTGTGTATATGTGTAGCTATTATTATTTATATTGGCAAATGACGAATGATGTAAATGGCGATGGTGAAAAACTGAAAGCGCAGCGCTCTCTCGTGAGTCTGTTTGAATTTTGAAACAACTTCCGTGTATCTTGCTGATCGAGCGATGTTTCAGAGAATGAGAATCCGAAACCTTTCAGAGTGAGCGTCAGTTGGCCGTCATCGTCATCGTCTTCGTCAGGTAGGTAATAAGAGACACACTAGGCAACAAGAAGGAATACAAAATCGAGTTGGTCTTGGTCTGGTCTGGTGTGAGAGTGAGTACGAAAATCGGACTGAACGACCGACTGACTCTTCGACAAAGTGACGCTGAGTCGATCTAAGCTGATGTGCCAATAACAGTGGATTTAGCTGATCTTGCAGAGTTCTCTTTTTCTGTAGTTCGTTGCTGTAGTACTCGTACCTACTCGTATTTTCACGGTTTCTTTTTACTATGGCTTTCCATGGTGTGTTTTTTTCCTGTCTTGTGTTTTCCTTGGATTTTCTTTGAGTTTTTGTTTCTTCAGGTTACAAGAGCGGTGAGTTTGTTTTTTAGTTGTTTGTCCAACATCAGAACTGTACTTGTGGAATTAACTTGGGGGCAAATGAGAGAAAAAACTCTCTTAGGATTGTAATCTGGGGGTACAATGAAATTGAAATTTAAAAAAGTATAGGTATTTAAACAATTTGAAGCTTTTCAAGAAAGAACAAAAATTATATTTTGTAATAAGTAAATCGAAACGTCAGAAGTATTTAAAACATATACCCAACAAAAAAAATTTGACAGCTGTCATTTCCGACTTTTATATTAAATTATAAAAAAATTGCATTATTCCAGGAAAATTACCATCATAAGATCAAATCAGAGCGTGACTTTTCAAAAAATCGCATTTCTTTTTCAAAATTTTCAAATTGTAAAGAATTTTATAGAAATGATGACAGATCAAAATGACTTTTGTGTTTCTTTATGGTACGCTTAGAGCTCTTCTTGTACTTCACAAATAATTTTATATTTCCAAGTGCTGCCAAAGAAAGAGTTCCCATGTTTGGTGTTATGAATGTGAAAATTAAATGAAAACAAAAATTAAATTAGAAATTATGTTTTCTTCGGGTTCTTTCTATAAAGTTCAACCGATAAGTGCACCTGTTGTGCTGTGACGTCTCATATTAGTCTGTTTTCGAACGCACCGAATTAACAGCGACAGCGAAGCAGTGAACAACAACAACAAGAAAGAAGAAACGAACGATCGGTTCTTGGCTTCATCTTATCCACCGTTTGCTTTACGTTTTGCCTTTCTTACCTTTTCTACTCCATCGTGTTGTGTGTAGCTAGATTTTTGTTTCTTTTTATTTTTGAGGTTTTCTTTTGAGATACAGATACAAACATTGCGTACTATCAAATAGGTACGACGTACGAACTACGAACGAACGAGACTTGCAGCGAGTGAGTTTGATGGCTGTTTGCTGATGTTTTGAAAATTGAAAGACAGTTCGCTGTAAAGCAAGCAAGTGATCGCACTCATAGTATTGAACAAATCTGACGGAGGCGCGTTGTTTTTCAAAATAATCATATCGAATATTTATTAAAAGAAATCGAATTCAGTATTTGATGGAATAAATAAATAGTTTAATCGGAGATACAGTGATTTAGGATTATCGAATTAACACAATACCGAAACGTCAAACCGCGAAAAGATTTTATGTCAATCGCATTTCGAAACGCAAACTTTACACAAACGTCACCAAACATTTACCTTTGCTCTGTTTTGGGTTTATTATTGTTGTTTTGTGAGTTGATATAAAAGAAAGATAAAAAGTTAATGTTGGCAATCTTCTCAAGAAGAGAAAGCGCAATATTTTTTTCCCTATCAAAACATTTTGGTTGATAGAGTACCTATGTTGGTGTTTAATATTTTATTTTGTTTTTAATTGATAATTGAAATTAAAAAGGGTGATATACTGCTAAGGCATGATCATGATCACATCCACTTGAAGTGTGTTATCAATTTGAATTTCGAAAAAGTGGGTGTATCAAATACTTATCTATCTGGGTGTTTTTATTTTTTTTTGTTAATCTTTTAATATTGTACAGTGCACAAGTGCACAGTGTATGAATCATAGAAGCTTCGTCAATTGGATTACAAGATCAAACGTACAAAATACAAATTATTTATGCTGATTCCGCAACAAAAGGATTAACATCAAGCACAGTTCTCAATTTTTATTTGTATTCTGGACTAAATTCGTGTATACCTAGGTGAGTTCTTAATTATTTTAAATTACGTCTGAAGTCAATTCAGGAGAAGAAGAAGATAGAGTTGAATAAAATCAATTTCTCTATTAAATGTTGTCCTCATCAGTTGGTTCGTAGCTTTACAAACAGTGGGAATGAAACAGACATTTCTGTGGCTTTCTTCGACGAAGAAACCAAGAAACCGCGAATTCCGTTCCTTGCCCTCGTTTGCGCAATCATATAACTACTTAGAGATGATTATAATAATTTTTCTCCTCTTCATACCTCCAGAAAACAATTCCCTATCATTTATAGTTAGATCGGCACTCGGTGTCTGTAAATATCTACCATAAAAAAAGAGGAAAAAGATAATTGTTTCATGTTGGTACCAACCTGGAGATTTGCTGAAAACAAACGACAAAAGTATATTGTCAATCTCAAGAGGTATTAGACCTTACCTACCTAACTGCCAATTGCACAAGAAGACATGTCAATCATGCAGTTTGACTTCGAGACTGTCAGCAATAAGGGCAAGACAAACAAAACAAAACAAAAAAAAAAATAAAAACGCCAACAAAAATGCTGAGGTTTCAAATTTCACCAAAACGAAAATGCATTTTGTTGGCTTAGACTTAAAATTTAAAAATCACAATTTAGTGGTGTTACTTTGTTACTTCTATCAACACCAAGTACCTAATGATTATCCTATTGAATTTTTGTTTTAATTTTTCGTTGAATTGTAGGAAATTTGAGACGTTTTTGTTTCGAATGTAAACACAACTTAAGGGTCGAATATACCTACCCTATTTTGTATCGATATATCGATATTTCTTTAAAGACAACACAACAACATTTTGTAAAATGACACTGACACACATTTACTTATACATATACTGTATACTCGATCTGATGAAACAAAGTTTGGATTATTTACTTAAGTGGTTCTCAAGTAGGTAAACATGATCGGCTTTTTAAGTAAATGATAGAGGTTAAATGGAGGAGTTTCGATTTTTTTATTTTTTTTTTTTTGTTAGAGTAAAAATTTGGCATCGCACCAATTTAGGTGTGGGTTTTCAAGGTTTCAAATGTTCATTATTATGAAATTGAGGTTTTGTTAGGATTAAACACTCATTAAAGTTTTTAAACAAATATTTAGATTTATCGGTCTTGGATCAAATAAATGTTTGATTTGTAACTTTTTTTTCAACTCATCTGAACTCAGCAGTGAATTGACAGATATTTTAATTTTAAGAGCTTCTGATTAGCCAAATGTCATACAAAGTTAAATGACGTTGGAACATTCGACATCTAGAATTTGAGTACCTACTGTATTGTAGATGAACGTACCCATAGATTCGTTTGTCAATCTTCTCTGAAATATCAATTATCATATAGTTGCAGAAAAGATGCAACTTAGCGGTTTTCATTCATAAAAAATCGGTGCTATTGAGCACATTAAAACATTAGGTATGTACATTATGTACGTTTTAATATTTAAAACATTAATATACATACTTTAAATATATCACGAACTTGCTGTTCTAGTTCAAGGTAATATAGTTTGTAGTTTGACATTAAAGACATACAAAATAACATTGTCAACAATTGAACCTATTGCTACAAGTGTTTTCCAAAATTTAAAGCATAAAAATAAAAGAGCAAATTGAGTATTTTCACAATTTTTTCGATTTAAGCTATATTGGGACTACTTTCCTCTGGCGAAGACGAGCAAAAAACAGAAAGTGTTGTAGATTTGGCTATTTCCACGTTCCTACAAAACAAGAAAACACTTTAAGATTTAGTTTCTTGAGTTTAAACAATAATTGATAATAACGTTGTTAGATCTTCCGACGAGGTTCTAGATTCAAATGAAACAGTAAATTGAGTTGTTAATAATAATAATAATTAATCGTAGAGTGGAATTGTGTTAAGTAAACTTGTTCTTGTTCTTAAAAGGAAGTAAAAATATACGAGTATCTATTTACAAAAGTATCTTTAAAACAAAAATGACAGATAAATGCACTCTTAATAAAACCTACAATACCTGAAATATCTCTATACCAAATTATTCCATATCTTCTTTATTTCGTAGATTAATTCACCCGGATGCAATAAATAAGAAACAATATTGCACACCAACTCGAGTACTTCAATAAATAAGAAATTTATGTAGTCCTTATCTTAAAAACAAATGTTTTAATTTTATTTAAAAAATAATCTATGCCTAAGTAGGAATACAAAAACGGAATGAAATATTAGACCACTTGACGCAAAAGATAAATATCAATACCTACCATCAATTAGTTTAAGTGGAATTCTTTAAAATAGAAAAAATAAATCCCAACAAAAAAGTATCAACAGGTAGCTATTTGAAAGATATACATACATATACTCATAGACACACATTCCATAGATACTTTTACTACTTTATCCCGAACCTATGGGGAAGAAAGGAATTTTTAGGATTTAACGTCTCCCAAGCGATATTTTACGATTCTCTTAAGACAAATTATGTCCTCATAATTATTCTGCCAATCAATCAGAATTCCCTGGAATAGAAATTAAATACAAAAACAAAAAACAAAAAACAATTGCATTCCCTGCCTTTCGGATAGGAGCGAAGAAGACGAACTATAAAAATGACTCTCGTGTCACTTGACGACATAGACGAGGCCACACAAAGGCTGTCCCGCAGGTCCCCCCGTTTTTTTTTTTTTTTCTTGCACTGATACTATCTTTAGCGATCTGGTATCTCAGTTTTTATGATTCCTAAACTACAAAGATGGTTCGTGGTAAATCTAGATTCTAGACTCTAGAGTAGAGCGCAGTAGTGGACTGGACAGATGATGATTCAAATGTCAAAATAATATGACAGAACACACACGAAGATGGCTGTTAGGTGTGTTCCAAGTTTAACTGCTGTGGAAGCGTACTCACTTTCTTTATTTGAAGTAATAAAATGTTTCCAAACTCTTTGATGGTCAATATGATGGTCAAAAGTTTATGCGCATGACCGTACGTCGTCGCCGTCATACACTCCGGCCTCCAACACCATTATTGCCGTTGGTCTCTTGAGATTTTTTTTGAAATACCCATAATACTCTTTCCAAAAATAGCCACAAGTATACAATTCGATCAAAATCGAGAAAAAAATGTTGCTGATACATTTGTGGACTATGCTCGTACTATGGTCGCCATAAATTTCGTATCTGAAATTGAAATTCATGTTTTATACGAAACTAAATTTACCGAAATAGGTGCACAGTTTTCCCCGGGTATTTTTTGTATCTGCTACAGATACAAGTGCAGCGAAATAAATCCCAAGAACACGTGCTGGGTTTTCTTTTTAAGTTACTTTTTTCAATAAGCGCATCATCTTCATCATTGAGTTTAAAAAGTTCACAATATAATTGGAGTGTATTTAAGAAGGATCGACCTCGATGTTCGATTTCGAAGTGTGGCAGCATAATTGTGAGGAAAAATTATTTATACCTTAAAACAGGGAATTTGAACATATGGAATACATTGTGAAAAAAAGATCTTAATAAAAAGAAAACGATGAGAAAGTAAAAAAAAAATATATGCAGTTGTTATAAACCTGCTTGTTTTTTAAAATAAAAACATTGAGGGATACAAATTTGTTTACTTTAACTCATACATTATAATTTTTGAACTTTTTTTTTGGGAGTGATATGGCACACATATGCATCTGTACATAGGTATCTTGAATAGTGATAGGTTGATAGGTAATTGACAGTCCCAACTGTGAGCATGTGATGTGTGGATGACATTTTTGACAGATTGTCTTAAGAATGGAATTCATGAACTGTCAAAATAAGACTATGTTCCAGTGAATATTGCATCTTACCACATTAAAATTTGAGAAAATGTAAATGTATATGACTGAAAATAATAATTGGACTCCACAAAATGTTGACCTCTAGGAAATACAGGGTCTCTTTAACTAAGCTCTTTATTGCTTTAAATTTATTTTTATTCGTGTACGCAAGGCCTATCGATGCCTTTATATACGTTTACGGAATAAACACCGTTCAAATGTCCATTTTGGCGTTTTAGCGTGATACGCGTTCGAAATGTCATCCGAGTGACATGAAAATCGACTGTATTAGATACTCATATATTCTCATGGACAGCAAGTGATGTTTTTGACAGATCTGGTAGTTTATCATGTCAAAATGTTCCCTAGTAACGCCCATTTGGATGCAATACTCGTAATTTCAGTTATTGCACTATTTGTTGAACGCAATATTGTTCGATGGTGATTTGTCAACTATTAACTGTCAAAGTTTGAAAAGCCTTATTAGATGGCTCTAAAATGTTTATAAAATTCTAATTTCAAATTTTTGCACTCAAATTCTATAATTTATAAAATCAAAAACCATTTATTTCTCCGGAACTTTTTTTTTAATTGGTATACCTACATAATGTATAGTTGTGTCCATTTCCGTTTCAAAAAGAATTTGTGCAAACAAAATTAAACACAACCAAATTGTGTAAAATAACGTGTGAATTTGCAAATATTTTGTATTTGAGTTAAAGTCACGTTCCTTGCTCCCAAAGTCTTAAAGTCTTATACGCATCGTTGACATTCGTTTGGTCATCGTCCGTGTCGTCGTCGGCGGCAGCGTATAATCATTAAGTCACGAACTTTGTCCACTTCGGTCATTATTATTGAAACGTAAAGTATACAATGTATAACTGATTTTCGGTGTCGTAAATTTTAAATATTTCGCATGCTTAATGTGCCAATTTTTTTTTATTTTTTTTTTTCCTTTTGGTGTGTGTAATATTCTTGTATTCATTTCGTGACCCCGAAAGTGTTTCTTTAAATTTTCTTTATTATTCTTATAACACAATACAATTGTATCTTTTGTATGACTGTCAACATCCAACAAAGAAGGTATCTTTGGAATTCGATACGCCTTTTGTTGAAGATACATTATAAAAAAAAATCTTCCGGGAGTTTTACTTTTGTTCTTTTGGTTTCTTTCAATCAATAGATGCTTGCCCGCTAGCTAATGAGGTCTCAAAAATAAATATTGTAAAATCACGATTGTGTTTTTTTTTATGGCACATTTTTATATCGATGAAATAAAATCGATCGTAAAATTATAATTTGTTGTCTTTAAAATGTTCTAATCATTTTTGCTTTACTTTCTTTTTGATAATATGTATATTATTGTCTAGGGAGTTTTTACGAGTTTTTTAAAAACGTCTTCTTCAACGAAACAAAAAATGAATACTAAATTGGAACGAATATTTATGATGTGATATCAAAAATATTTAATAGCTTAACTTTTCAAATGCATTAATTCTAAATAATTCAGTGAGAACTGACCATAATTTAAAATCATGCTGCTCTTATGCTGTCCATTTACACAAAACTATAAATTAGGAACATATTTTAAGTTTTCTTTTTTATTAAATGAAAATTTAATGTGATATTTGTAAATCTTAAAATCAGAAGAAAACGTTTTAGTTGATTTCCTAAAAATGACGTTTAAAGAAAATCTTTTTTAATATTCAAAGTTGGTGAATTGAAAAGTATAACTCAAAAATAGTTACATTCCTGACAGTCCATTTCCATTAAAAGGCGTTTTTCTTTGTTAGTTCAGAGCAGAGCCTGAACTGTCAAACAAAAAATTGTGTTTCCTTCTTAGCTCTGAACGTTCAGAGCATCAAATTTGTGTTTCTTTTTTCGTTCTGAACATGTTCTGAGCTTATTCAGAGTGCGCTCTATAAGCTCAGAATAAAATAACTGAGCAGACTGAGTTGAATTTAGTTCAAAACTTGTTCAGAGGATGTTCTGAGCATGCTCGATATGCTCGGACTCTGTTCAGAGCTCTTTTCTGAGTTAAAAAAGATATGTTCTGCAGGCGAAACACATATTATATATGCACATTGACACTCTTCGACATTCACAATAAATATTAGTTCTGTCAAAAGGAATGAAAGCAGTACTAAAAAAAGAACGCCTTATTAAGGTATAAAGACGTCAGCACTTCAGCGGCTAGGCTATTCATGGATTCGTTACCACTGACAGCTTTGAGCTTTTGTGTCATTTCATTTCGCTGCATGAAAAAAGCTGTACACTCGTATTTGCATAAATCATGAGTTTTGCTCACAAAAAACTAAATATTTAAATAAAAATTATTCCAAATTATCAACTTGTTGCTTATTTGCCAAGTTGTGTCATCCATTATCGGAGTGATGATTAAATTTTATACCTAATAAAACTTCAAACGACATAAAAATAATTTATTATAAAATAGCGCCACCTATTTAGATTTTGAATATAGCGCTGATTGCAATCCATAAAAAGTCATTTTGTTTGCCTGGCACTAACGACCTGAAGCGTTTAAAATTGTAAAATGTCAGTTAAAAAATATGATTTGTATTAGTTTTATTATTTTAAATCACAATAAAAGCTGGAAACACTCCATTTCATTCGCCCAATAATAATCACACTGATTGTTTGTGAATTGTCAGTAAAAGATGTTATGGATTTTATATCCATTTTAAAATTAAAAATAAATTATAATATTTCCCGCTAGCTTAACCATAAACTTATAAGTTTTATATGTATGCCCATAAAATAAAAATACTATAAACGAATAGTAACTAATTTGAGCAGAGTAAAATTTTGTATGTTTTTTTCTTTTTCTATTGATGACAACTCTATACCAGATTGAAATTTATTTAAGCGTTGGTGGACGCTCAAAGGCGTTTTATGTGTTTTAATCTGATTTTATGGTTGGATTGAATCTGATCAAAATTCTACGAACATCCGACGCATGCTAATTCGTATTCACAAAAAAACATAGCACGTGAATGAATCCTACCATAAGTTATTTTGTTAAGTACCTTTATTCTTAAGCTCTGCCCTCACTTTTAAAATTATTTATTCAAAAATAATTGCAGAGGCATATTAAATTAAACGCGGTTAATGGCGGTTATGGAGTTTATGCATATTAAAAACTTTCAATAAAATAATGCCTTAAAGTGCGTACAATTTGTATATGAAATGAATTCAACACATTTTTTTTTATAATTATAATGCAGAAACGTCAATTGCTCAATCGAGTCAAAAGAGGGAGGTGTCAAACATTATTGAATATTAATGTCAGTTAATTAATAGAATGCAACGTCCGCCTTAGGTTCCACGTGCCAAACTGAAGTGTTGGCAATAATATTTACGTTGAATACGTTTCAGTTATGAATGCTAATTCAAACATTTTGACCAAAATGGTTCTTTTTTTCAAACATCATCGGTTAACTTGCACATTGTGTGATCTCTCCATAAGGAATCACAAAAATGTTTCATTTGAATATGAAAATTATTTTCAATTTAACATCGTATTATACAAATGTATAAAATATTCGTGTGAATTTTTGAGGTGAAATGTAAAAATGAAAGTGCGAAATTAAGACACTTATACATGTGCCTGTTTATATTATGACAGAAGTAGGTACTTCTTTTACCAATTAAACAATAGAAAGTACTTAAACTCAAAAACATTACTCATAAACAGTTTAGTTTTAGTTTTATTTTTCATTTTTTCTTTTGCTTCGCTTTTAATGAATATTTTATGAGGAAATTAAAACTGTGGAGTTTGGTGTTAAGGAATGTTTAGTAATGTGTTAACTGATGTTTTTCGGAATGTTGTCATCACAGCTGTTAATTTTCTTTGAAGCCGTTTGTAAAAGCAAATTAAACTTAAGTGTATGTTAGTTGATTTATTTTTAAACAAACCAGTTATGATTTTGTTTTATGGTTTGAAATAATTGCTACCGGAACTAGATAATGTACTTTTAATCAACTTAACCGTTTGTATTAAATGCAATATGTGTAATATAGTTAAGAAGGCATACGGAAATGTGGAATGGTATAGTTGGTAGTAGAATTGTTGGTTAAATTTAAGTAAGTGCTTGGTATTTAGCTTACAATTCAGATGAAATGAAGTTTCATCTCTCACTCGATAAATTTTGAACAGAATCAAGGTCACATACTCATCTTAATATAAGGCAAAAAAGGTTCTAGAAACTTTACGATGTTTTGAAAGAATCACTAGCTTTTATAGTAACATATCTTCCTACTTTAACACCTAAAAATACTTCCATTTTCTACAACCTCGTTTTGTTTTTAAAATAAATTTCCTCAGCTTTTAAGCATTGTTAAAGTTAAACGATTCATCAAGATTCAAGAACTGTTTAACTTATTGAAGAAAATTTAAAAAAATTCTAACGATTTGACAGGTGACAGCTATCAAATTCTGAAGCTCGGTTACACACGAAAAAAGAACCCTCTTTCCTATACAATGACAATTAATGTCTCACATTCCCTTAACGAATACAACAAATAGAAAAGTAGACAACATAAATTTGAATACATTTTCCCAGTAATTTTCTTTTTTTATTCTTAATTGATTTTGAATTGGTTTGTTCACTTTTTTTTTTTTTAAAGATCACTGAACCATGATCCATTCATTGCACCCACAACCTAAGTTGTTTGTTCCAATTTGTTTGATGTCTTCTAAACTTCACTCAAAAGCTTTTAAAAATAAAAATCTCATTCGTTCTAAGAAGTAAAACCATAATCACCCAATTGACAGAACAGAAAATGGTTGGCGTTCCGATTCCGATTCCCCTCAAAGAGCAACAAAAACGTCAAAACATGGTGACTGATCGTGTGTGTTGCATTCAACGCTATTTACTTATTCTATATACCTACACATTTATGTAGATATGTGTGTTGTGTGTATAGATGTGAAGTGATGGAGGAGGAACACGAAGGCGTTTGATGGATACAAATTGACCATAACAACAAAATACTGGTGATTAAGGCATATTTTTCTACTTTTCTACACCCACAATGCGATGGGATCATTTTGGACCGAAAAACATGGTGGATTGGATGTTTTCCATTTGGGGGAAAATACGAGTTGATGCGTAGATACATATCTTCATTTTCACACAATGCGAGTGGGTGACACTTGGTAGAGAGTGAAGTTTCGTCTGACCTTGTATTTTTGTTTTGATCTTTCATTCGCCCAATGAAACAATATTTTCAGTTCGGCATTTTACCACATTTTATTGCTATTGTCAAGTTTCGCAACGGCGAACCAACTTTGGCAGTTTCATTGTTATTCCCAGCTGCGATGCGGGCGCAAAAGATCAAAAAGCATCCACGCGCTACGAATACCGGCCGGCTCGGCTTTGGAAAAGATCAACCATAGACGAAGACGATAGACATTAAAAAGTGA
Organism: Scaeva pyrastri; assembly: GCA_905146935.1. Classification (NCBI taxonomy): domain Eukaryota; kingdom Metazoa; phylum Arthropoda; class Insecta; order Diptera; family Syrphidae; genus Scaeva; species Scaeva pyrastri. The sequence continues at coordinate 3,979,977 of LR989929.1, read as the reverse complement.
TTCTATTTGGACATGTTGGCTGTTGAACTAATAAATTATGACCCACATGCGAACAATGCCCTTGCGTACAGATCAACGTCAAAGAAGACGACAAAGACGATGACGATGACGATGAACGCGAACGCGACGTACGGCACAACAACGAAGATATACCAAACCAAGATGGGGGAATTGACAAAGAAGGCTTGTGTTTTGTCCATGTCCAGTCCATGTTGCTGATGTTCATCAATTGAACATTCTTTTTTTGTGATTACAGTCAAACAAAACAAACAAAAAAAAAAAATAAAAACATGAAACGATAAAACCACGGATGATGTAAAGATGCATCGCAGAGAAATCTGTCAGGATTATTTACGCGTGTTTGGTTTTATACACCGAGACGGTATTTAAAGGTAAAATTCCAGGGTGAATTCTTCAGAAGAAGACACCAAGCCAAGAGCGACTTCTTTTGAAAGTAAAATTTAATTCCAGGTCTTAAAATAGATTTCATTCATTCTGAGGTATTTATAGCAGCTTCGTGGCTGAGGATATTGGTATATTTACCTTTATCGTCTTAAACAAATACCTGTACATACATATATCATTGCTATTAAAGGAAATGACTTTAAGTTGCAATAGTTAAATGAAACGCAGGAATCTTTTTGAAAATACAAGCGTCAAAATCATTTTCTTCCAGTTGAAGATAGTTTTCATATACAAATAACTTGGGTCTATGTAAAAATTGGGAAAATAAAAATGTCTTTCTAAACATCAATGGTATATGTATAACATTTTCGTTAAATTCCAAACGTCAAAATGTTTTCTTGATGAAAATATGCTATATTTTTTTGCTTATCCACAAACGTCAAATCCTTCAGTTTGATGAAAATGACGTTTGTCTTGAGCCGATAAAAACCTCATTTGTTTTGTTTTACTCACTGTCACTTTCAATTTCTTTATATGTCTAATGTTAATTATTATTTAATTACATATTTTCACAAGAAGATGGCGTTAACCTTAGACATATATTCTTTGATCGTTAAACATCAATCTTATGCAACACTTCAGCTTAAATTCCTTAAATTGTTTCAAACCGTCCTACACCTTAAGCAACAAAAAACAATAACACCTCACCGTATATTTCTTATTGTAAAAAAAACTTATTGACAAATTACCAATGCCAAAATTAAGACAGAAAAAGTTCTGCAAATCTAACGCTATAATACACTACAACAGTAGTCTTTCTGGCACAAACGCCCCGTCATGATTCGACGGCTTAACGCAGTGATTGCTCGCTCACAGGCCGCACCGCAACCAATTGCGTCCTACACTTCTCCATGATCACCGCGTTTGCCATCATCATCATCGGTGGTAGCGAACCGAGCGAGGTAATGGTGGTGTGACTGTGACGAAGATGACGAAGTCTACTACGAAGGCAAAGGCAGACGCACGGAAGAAAAGACCTATGTACCACTCAAGCTCCATCTCTAATTAAATAAAATTGTAATTCAAGCTTAATCCGCAGAAAAGACAAAAATAATAATAACATAAAAAGTATCTGCAAGATCAGTGCCTTGCTGCTTCATAGAGAAGATTGCAGCAAGCAGCCAGCAGTGCAGCAAGCAAAGTGTTACGGTAGCCTTAAGATACATAGACGATGATAAAACCGCCATTAGTGCGAACCAGAAAATCTGGCACGGAATGTTGTTGATCTCCATTTGTGGAGATCGCATTGATCGTGGATCGTGAATTGAGGTGCCATCCAAAGAGGTGCCATTGAGCATTATACCCAAGTATTTGACTATCATTAGAGTGAGAAGGCAATTAATGCTCAAGCCCCTCTCCGAACTGGCTTGAAGGAAGGCTTGATGCGACTTGTGATTCAGAGGGAAAACAGAAACGTACAAAAATGTATATATGTATGTAATTATTTGTCTCACGTCAGGGGAAAGCGTCAACTATGGCGCTTTGCTTCTGCGAGTTTTTCTAGTTCCTCCAACTTTCAGGTGATTTCAAGCTCGAATTGGGGGCAAGTGCAGACTGCAGAGAACACAAGCACACACACATTCACTGACAATGGGACCGATGCAGTGTTATGCCAATGTTAAATCAATGTTTGGCGATCTGCTTGGCTGCCCGTGAAAATGACGTTTTGAGCGGCTTTGACCTTAAGAATTAGACGGAGGAGGCTGCGCGGTTTGATCGTGCACTGTACATTGAAAGGGAAATTGATATTGAGTTTTGGAATTTTATTCCGACGGATTTGGGTTTGAAGTTTTTTGAATATGTAGTTGAACATTCCACATAGAGTACGAGATAGAGATAATTAGTTGAGTAATCAATCAAACGATCAGTTGATCGTTGTTGATCGATAATTCCCATAATGAGAGAAACAATTTAAATTCTTTTCTATAAGTCGAACACTCCCGAATTTGTTTTGAATGTTATTTTTTATTGTTGAATTTGATTACTTTGAACTGAGGGAGGTTATTCAGATAATATCTAACCATATGGGTTGGTCATGAGGTTACTTAATCAAATAAAAAATCTGAAATGAATTAGATGATCGCAGCTTTGAAACTACTGACTTTTATGGCTTATAATCTGTAAACGTTTATACGGTTGTGTGGACTCTCTTTATTTTGAAATAAAAAATTTGGAATTCTGTTGAATCTGTTGGTAAAAAAACAACAACAAGATAAGGTCTTAAAAGCAATAAGAATAAGGGTCTATCTTACTTCAATCAATCTCATACAACCCCCCGATCGACTCCACTGCAATGCACGAGTACAACGTTCACCGTTGGAAATCTTTTCGAGATCATTTTAAAAAGTGGCCCTTATTACTTTCCACACTTTTGTAGCCGTCTGCGAAACCTACTTATCCATGCTTCAATTTAAAAATTAACTTATCGGACAAATTGGGTCTTTCAAGAGAACACTACGAGTAATTGGTTCTTACATGTGTCCATAAGATAAGATGCGTGTCCTACACGGGAGCATTTGCACTCGTTTCTAGATTGCACTTTTATCTCATCATCGACATCAATTTAAGCGGAATTTTAATTACATATGATCGTTCAATTTAAACGAGAGATTCACACGAGCTGATTCTCATATATGCATCAAGCACAGTTTCTGGCCAAAGTCATATGCTCTACCTTAATGCATAAAGTGTAGGAATGGGAATACATCACCACATCACTGCCTCAAGGCGTTGGTCGTCGGTCGTCAGTTTGGTCGATATCGTGCCGGAAGGTGTGGCGTGTTGTGTACCTATACTTGACTTGATTGACTAACTATGCTATCTTATTCCGAAGAAACAGGTGGATTTCAAATACTTAATTTTTATCGCTATTGACTGGCAGTTTATATTTTTTGCTGTTACCTTTGATACTGTGTGCAAATATTGATTTCATTTCGATTATTTTTTTTTTATTTTTGCAATGAATAAGAACCTTTCATTTACGGTAGAATGCAATTGTTATAATTGTTTAGATAAGAGTTATACTCGTATAGTTGATAAAAGATTAATTTACTTACTCATTGATGAAAAATAATGCTTCACATTGAGTGCATCAATAAGTTTTGGAACAATAATTTAAAACCGAAGATTTGATATCTCATTTAAAAAATTATAATTTTTAAAACGTCATGTAATTTAAAATCAAGTTTGATTTATGTAAGCTTTTCCAGTGTTGCCGTCGTCGCTATATTAAATGTGCTATAACATTTTCTGACACATACAATTTTGGAACACATAAATGTCATAAGTATTGCCATAATTTAAATGTTTGTGTTGTCAAAAGTTACGTTGAGTTAAAAACACAGATAAGTATGTCTTCATGTGTCAGTGTCATACTTTTTTAATGTGCAAACATAAATATTTTACCAAGACTTTAACTTTTCCTAACTTTCATCAAAACGGTATTTTGATGGATTTCGGATAATCTGCCAAGGATTGAAATCTTCGTTGATTCCAATCATAAAATCTTGTGAATTAATTATTTGAACTTTGTCTTTCCCAGCTTAATAATATAAATTGAGTTTTTTTTTTTTTGGAAAATTACTTATAATAAGCTTCATTTTTATAAAAAAAAAGACATCAGAATTCTCTCTTGAAATCAAAGAAAAGACATAATTTTCAATGAAGGTTCCCAGTGAGAGCTGTAATTGACATCCGACAAGATCTGAATGACCATTATACATTATAAGCTCGTGATGACAACATAATCATAATCTCATGGTGATCTTTTTTTATTTCTCATTCAAACGAAAAGACAAAAAAAAAAAAAAAAAAAATCACAGCGAATCGTGATTTTTCTCATTTATAATTTCCCTAGTTGTATGTACATAAGTATGTAACTTTCCCTTGAGATTTTTCACTTCACTTTAGTTTACTTTTCGATAAGAAAAAAGTCAATGTTTTTTTTTTTTTAGTATAAACTTGTGTACGTGAACAAAAAAAGAAAAGTTTTCTATAAAATCACATTTTTTAACGAAGAAATTAATGAAAGAAAATTAATCCAAAAGTTGCACGTATTTGATCTTGAACCTAAAAAAACTAAACTAAGTTTTGGCATTGAGGAAGTTTTGAATTAATTTTAATTTTCAATTGTAAGACAAAGTTTAAAAATCAAATCATACATTTAATTCATACTTTTACAAACAATTTATAAAAATCATATTGAACTGTCAGAATTGTTTAAGCCGAATGTGTCTACAAACTTCAAAACTTAAGAACCTTTCGAGTTAATTTTGTTACAACCCAAGTTAATAACATATTATAATTAATTGTTCACACAAGCATCTCAATGTTAAGACGACCGACCGGCCGGCCGGCCTCTCGGTCTCGGTTGAGGGTCCTTTTTTGTGTGCATTTTTGAACTGAAGGTTTCGATTACATCAAGTTTTTTTTTTGTTTTTTTTAATGTTGCATTTTTTGCCTCGAGCATATCGCATCGCTCATGATGTTGATTTGGTTAATTAGGCTTTTGGGAAAGTACTCGTATACGTGATTAAAGAGACGCTTAATTGCTTGCAAAAATCTCGATGAAAGACAGACATACCTACCTACTAAAAAAAAAATAATATTTATTAATAACCGAAGGTTTCTACGGGAAAAAATACTTTTTTTTTGGGGAGTTGTTAAAAAAAAAATCTTTCATAATTTATGATGTATCGTGGGAAATAATTCAAAAATGGGAATTTGATTATTATTTTTTTTTTGCTATTCAATCTTTAAACTTTGATTATGTTTTTAAGTCGTTTTTTGTATTTAAAAGGTGAATTTTGAAAAAGGAAAAAAAGAAACTTGATGGACTGTCTTATTATTTTTTGCTGTTCAAAATCATGTCTTGATAACTAAATGACAGACGAATATAAATATTCATTTGATATTAGTCATATACATAAATTTATAGTGAAGAAGCTTTGAGGTTTTAATTTATTCAGTGATTTAAGTTATTACTACAAGTCGGAAGATCTTAAACCTACCTACTGATTTTGGCAAAAAGAAAACTTGGAAGTTACTAAAGTTAAAGGTACAAACACATTAATCTAACTTATCTATTAGCTCATACGATGTTGGGTAAGCTAAGCTGTGAGACGAGCTTCTGTTTTGATTAATTTAATTTAATTTTGATGTGATGTTACTACTACGACTACTACTACTGCTGCTTTTTTTTAAAAAGACTCTTGGGTTTATTGAACTTGTAAAATATCTCAATGAAAGAAAGGTGAAGGGTTAAGTGTGTTAAGTTTTGTAAAAGTCATGTATGGAAATGAAAAGAAATTTGATTTGGAACATGATTGATTGTGATTTCAATCAAAAGAAGTAATGTATTTATTTTATTAAAGTAACAGTTAAACGGTTTTTTAGTTAGTTACTTTAAAAGTTGAATACTTTTACTCAGAATTAATTTTGGACTTTGAATAAGATTTAAAAGTTTGATTCAATTTCAAAATTTATTCCAGTCTAAAATTATGAAAATTAAAAGAACTCTTGGAATTAGTTACTCGTAGTCGAATTAAAGTGTAAAATTAAATATAAAAGTTACATTTAAAAGAAAACATTTGAATGTATAAAAATCAACTTTATTTATTTTGAAAACTTCCGTCAATGTTCGTATTGGAATGGATTACTTTTAAAGTTCCATTACTAATTTAAAAAAATAAAATGTCAGACTCTTTTTCTTTTTCTTATAAAAAGTCTAATCTAGACATCAAAATGCGTTGCATCGAAAGAGCCAATTAAAAAATGTATTGTTTTTGAAACTTTAACTGACAGCTGTCAAAATATTTTCATTGGGTTGTAAAAAGTTTTTTTTTTAAACAAAGTTAAAATGTTGCACCAATATGAAGGCACAATTTATAAATCTGTATTCTGCATCGTGTAACTCTTTTAACTCTTTTACAGATGCATTTTAAAAGGTTTGAATAATTTTTGACACACCTTAATGTTATATCTATATAACAATGCACTCAACATTTTAATGAAGTCATCTATCTGCAACTAAAAGTTATTAAATAATGATGTTCTTGAAATGTGTCATGTTTAACATATGTATCTAACACCATTTTTGTCAAAATTTGTATTATTGTAAAAAAAAAGACGTTATTAATGCACCCACTTCCCACAAATTTTTAACGAAAAAAGAATTGGATTCAATTTGACACTTCACAAAGAAATGCTTATCTCACTAAAAGCTTCTTAATCCGTCAATCTTTTGATTCATCAAAAAAAAAAACATAAACAAAGACAACATTCCACACTGGTTGATTGATAACCAACATCGAATGTAATCACGCTCATCATCTACCACTGTCATTGTGTATAAATACCCACACCTCCCTTCCTTGCACCTATTCAGATTAATAAAACATACTTTTCAATGCAACAGGCACAGGGTTGCCAGCTAAAAGTTATTCATTTTTATTTGTCATAAGGTCATGCAGGTCTTAGACCGATTTTTTCACAGTCTTTTCGATCTAAAATCGATTAAATAGATTTATCCATAATTAAAAATAACTTATAGCAATTAGTGAATTAACCAGTAACTTAAGATGATCATCAGTTAACAAATTGACCCTTCCCATAATAAATTTTTGGCAATAGCTGCATTTTATCATATTGAAATTCAATTTCACTTTTTTTCGTGTCAGTTAAGAAAAACTTCTCTTTTTACTCAAACATACGGATCTAGGGTTGCACATTTAAAAAAAAAATGAATTTTCAATACTCAAATATGGCAACCATATGCCCAAACGTAGTTAACATGTCTGGTTAATTATTATGATGCTCCACATCATCGCATCGAATCTGATAGATTTACCTCCATGAGGCACACAATTCTCTAGCACTTTTGAATCTATTCATATTTAATAGCAACATCAGAATCGTTCCATCATTCAATACATTATAATGCATAGGATAATAAAAATTCCAATAAAATTGATTTGATGTAATTTTTCAGGGCCATTTAACATAGTTGAGTTGTTGTTCTTATATTTTTTTTCCTGTCCTATAATCAAGTAGCTATAGCCTCCAGTTGCTAGTAGATAGCAGGTGTACAAAAAGCCACAACTTACAATTGATCGCATTCCTTTTGGATTGCGATTGAAGTTGTAAAGCTAACAATACACATTATCGTCTAAAGGTTGTACGCCAAGTAGTTATGTGAGTGTTTTATGAATGAATTGAAGTTGAATTAGAATAATTACAGATTTTGATAGTAATAAGGGAGAAAAATAGAAAACAATGAGAGGGATCACTTTTTTAAAGAAAAACTTATCTAAAATATCCAAAACTCATCGCAACGTATTTAGTTTTTCATATTTTAAACTTAAATAATAATATTACTCCATTGTCAAAAATATATTTTTATTAAAAACGGAAACGAGTGAACTAAGTTCTTAACTATTGAAACTTTGATATTGGTAAAATGCAGCTGGCATCCGGTGAGAACTTGAAGCTTTATTATACCATTCCAACATTTATTTAAGGTTTTTAATCGTTTTTCAAATCCAAAATATGGTCTATCGCAACGGTTCTCAACCTTTGAGAGTGTGCGGACCCCTAGCAACGAATTTAACCGACTGTGGACCCCCCCTCAAAAATTAAATTGAATGTATTATTGTATATAATCTTTAAATTACACTGGTCGGCAAGGTTTTGTAGCTGACAATAAAATTATATTTTCTCGGAGGTTTTTTGTTGGCCTGGATTTGAATCCGACTTCAAAACCAATCTATCACGTCAGGTTTTTGAAATATCACCTTTTAAAACTTGATAAACACCTTAAATTAGGCTTTCTGAAGCTATGTAAATTCGTGAAGTACTTTTTTTTAAATAAAATTTGTGATGATTTCTGAAAATCTATAATCCCATCTTCAATATTCAGTTTAAATATTTTCAGTACTCATTTACTTTTAGAAAAATTCTCATTATTTGGTAGTCTTCACCTGTCCCACATTGACTTTCAAGAAACGTTGAACCGTATGCTAAAACGGTTCTTAACAGAAAAAGGCAAAAATGGTTTAAAGTGATTTTTTTGTCCTGAATTGAAATTTCAACTTAAATATTTTTCATCAAATCAAGTTTTTGAATATAAAAATAATTTTGAAAACGGTTATTTTTAAATTTGAGCTCATAGCTAAGATCAAAGTTCGGATTCAAAATCATAGTCAAAAAATAACTTTAAAACGTGTTTTTCAAACCCATAAAAGCATAAGATTCAGGGTTTCTCAAAACTTCATATAGAATCAAATGAACACTCATAAGCCATTCAAAACTAATGATATTGTTCAAATTTCAAAAACTTAATGATATACTCAAAAGATTTAAATTGTACCTTGAAGACAAAGATTTGCAAAATCATCATAAAATTTATTGTTAGGAACTGTCTTTTATTTTACCTTAGACTTAGAAATATCGAATTTTGGATTTTTTTAACATTTGTAAAGAGGTATATTTCAAAAAACCTGACGTGATGGAAAAAATATAAACTGAGACTCGTTTTGGAACCAAGTTCGTTACAATAATATTTAAAACGTACATATGTATGTATTCCTGGTGCTTTATAGAAAATCTTTCGCGGACCCCCTGAAATTCTCCGTGGACCCCCAGGGGTCCGCGGACCACAGGTTGAGAACCGATGGTCTATCGGATCGCATTTTACCTTCTTTTTTTTTTGGAAGAGCAGGTGTAAAAAATTATTGTAAATTGTTTTATTGATAGAATGACAGGTACCTATCTATGTAACTTATTTAAAAATTGGGAAATTACTCAAAAATGTTTTTGTTTTCAATTTCGATTAAAAATATGAATAAAGAGGCTGGGTGCTACGCACACTGATAACTTCCCATTTTGTATTTATTGTACAAAACTGTCAATTTAATATTCGTCAATATTTTACCTTTTTTAAGGTATTAACAAATGCATTATGTTGAAAATAAAATACATTTGAGTCAATTGCTTGTTATGGTGATAGTCACACAACAAACAATTTTTGTCACTTTTCTGTAAATTTCGGTTTTAGTTTTTATTTTTATTAAAAAAAACTGTCAATTTGATATTTGTCAAAATTGGTGCATATATTAATAATTGTACTTTGTATAAACACAAATAATTTTGAAGTCAATATCGTTGCCCATTCTCGTGATATTCAAGTCGAAAAACATTTTTTACCAACTTTTGGTAGAATTTTTTGTACTTTTTATTTTTTGTAAAAAACTGTCAATTCAATTTTTTCAAAAATTTTACCAGAAGTCAAAGATCACATTTCACATAATAAAAATTGGTTTGAAGATGAAATCATTTTTCCTTCATTGTATATTTCTGCGCCAATTTTTTTTTTTAGTTTTTACTTTTTTAAAAAATAATGGTATGTTAAATTATTTTCAAATTTATACCAAACCTGTGTCACATTACAATCTACGCAAAAAAAATTATTTGAAGTCAATAGCTTTATTCGTTCTTGAGATATCGTTAACGAAAAAGGGGTCTCGAACGTACGTACACACTCACACACAGACATCTCTCTACAAATGACGAACCATAAAACGACCAGATTTGTCAAAAATTTCAATTCGACAAATCGGACCGATTACAATAACTCCCTATGGGAAGTTAATAAATAACCACTTCTTAAATAATTTTAGTTTAACAAGTTTAAATCAATCTTAATTTTAGAGCGAATTGGAAAAGAGTATTTGATTTTGAAAATTCCTACTAACTCTTTTTGAGTTTTTATGATAATAAATTCATAACACACAACTTCTTGTCAAAGTTCTAGAAAAAATTTAGAACTCCAGTATTTCTTCATATTTTGTTTCTGAAGGGGAAATTTAAGTTTCTAGAAAAACCTCAATATTTTACTGCAACTCTCGTAAATATAACTTTGAAAAACCCCTTTTACCCATTAGACTTAAAAGACACAAACATAAACAAATTACTCAATAAATCTCCCCTTAAGTGTATCATCTGCAATACCTAATGTTGCTCTAAATTGATTGACAATTTTCTTTTCTTCAAATATGAATCGTTTTTCTCTGGAAAGTTTGAAGCTGGTTTTCCACTTCAACAACAGTGTATAAAACAGTCTATATTAAATATTCCTTCCTCATTTCACAAACTCCATATAGAATAATAATAATACCTATACATAATGTATATAATTGAATCAAAGCCCATAGCTCCAACCCAAGCCCATCATTTGTCCGGCCATAACCAAACGACAAGTGTAGAGTTTTCTATAGCTTATGTAAAAAATAAATAAAAAAAAAAAATGTTATCATTTGATTATTATGTATGTTGGGCACTTAAATTTATGCTGAACAGGTCAACATTATAATATTCTTAGACCATACCACAATTTACAACTCATTTGTATTCAAAGATAGACCCACAAATAGACAGACCGGTTGATGATGGGCGATATGGGCGAATAAGGACAGTTAAACAATATTGTGTAAAAAAAAAAAACAAAAACAAAAAATATATAAATAAATATTAAATTAAAAAGAAAAAAAATACCTTACAAGTTTTACAACATCGAACAACTTGTTTATTCGAAAACTGTGCGAGGTCAATAAAATGAAAATTAGAAAACGAATCAAACCAAAGAAAATACCATCAGTAGCCGATTAGGTTATTCAAGTTTATTGGCCACTCCACTAATTGTAAGGTGGCTTATTGTTGTTAACATATGAAGACGAATACAAGTTTATTCGATGGACATTTCTGTCATAAAAGTTATGATGGAAGTAATGTTGGGAAAAGAAGTTCCATTGCATTGGTGACAAATTCAAATATTACTCACGTCTGTTTTATTTGAAATTTCTCAAAAATTGTTTTCATATGCTTCGCCTATTTCTAATCATAAAAATTATACATGTGTATGAAAATTTAATTTTTTAAAATTATTTATGAAGAAATTTTAGTACAAACGAACACAAACAAAGCGTACGGTAGTGCCCAGCCAAGTTTTTAGATACTACACCCTTTTCACAGGAACAAACTCAGATGATAGTGAACGATACAATACTGCCTAAAAAGCAACGAGACTGGGATGAGTCTCGCGCCAGTCTCTTTGGTCTCTTCAGTCAATTCGTATTTTATAGTTTCTGTACACAAAAAACAGTTTGGATTTATTTTTAAATTTACTTATTTATTAATATTTGACCATCAAAATCTCTTTGATCTTATGTCAATGATTTTGATGCAAATCTTCTAAAAATAAGATATTTTTCTGATAATTCAAAATATTAGTGAACTTTGAAGCTTTAAGTTGAAATTTAGAATTCAAAATTATATGTCAAAATCTATCGGGGCTTTTTCAATAAGAGCGCCACAGAAGTTTTTTTTTTAAGTAAAACAAAATCGGTTTTGGATATCAATGAAATTCTTTATTCCTGTGAAAGTACGTTCGATGCCTTTATGTATTAGAACTCGATTTCTTATGCATGGCCACCACGGGCACGCTTACAGAAGTCCAGACTATAGGTAAACCCAATTTTGGACGGTTTTCAAGCATAAATCGGCAATTTCGCGTTCGATATTCGTAAGAAGTTCATCAATCGTCGCTGGCTTGTTGGCATAGACCATAGACTTAACGTAGCCCCACAGGAAATAGTCTAACGGCGTCAAATCGCACAACCGAGGTGGCCAAGTGACTGGACCATTTCGTGAGATAATATCACGTTCTCCAAACTTGGTTTCCAATAAATTAATTGTGACATTCGCTGTGTGGCTTGTGGCGCCGGCCGCCGCGCCGCCGTCCTGTTGGAACCACCTGTCCTTCAAGTCCATATCATCCAATTGGGGCCAAAAATGTTTGGTTATCATTGAACGGAAGCGATCCCCACACAGTAACGTGCCGGTCTTGCTCATCACGGAAGGAGTACAGCCCAATGACGACGCGTCGCTGGCCCATAAACCACACCAAACCGTAATTTTTTCGGAATGCAATGAGGACTAATGGAGTACGTGTGGATTGCTGCCTGACCAATACCGCGTATTTTGTTTATTGACAAAGTCATTCAGCTAGAAATCAGCCTCATCGCTGAAGCTGATTTTTCGATGAAAATCCGAATCATTTTCAAGTTGTTGCTCAGCCCAATTCACGAACATATAACGCTTCTGGTTGTCAAGCGGCTTCAGTTCTTGCAAAATTTGACACAAGGACGTCACAGAGATGCCCAACGGTTTAGAACGACGTGTGAGAGACACATTTGGGCTTTCTGCAACTGAAGCCTCAGCGTCAGCAATATTCTCGACACTACGGGCACTTCCTTGTCTAACTGGCACGGGAACATTTTGTACTGTGCGTGTAGATTCAAATTTGTCCACTAGACTCTCAATTGTTGATCTGCTAGGTTGATTATGACGACCATAAATTCGACGTAGTGCTCTTAACGTTGAAGTCACTGACTCCGAATTTCGGTAGTAAATTTTCATAATTTCGACTCGTTGTTGGCTCGTATATCATTCCATCATGAAATGGCAAACCTAACTGAAGAGAAATGTCGAAAGAGCGGAAATAAATATAGCGTCGTTTCCTATCCCTGTTGCTCTACTTTTGTAACGTCCTGTTGAAAAACCCTTTAGAAGTCCATACACTATCAATTGTCATTAAAGGATAGCTACAACTTAAATTTCTGCGACTTTTAGAAAAAAAAATTTAATGGCTCTGTTTTTGATGCAATCAGTTTTAATAAATTCTCAACTACACATTACTTGAATACTATAGGCTTAAGGACTTAAAAAAAGACTTCTTGTCTTTAAATATAAATTTTACACTTTAATGACTTTGCATAACTGGAACTATACGACGTAAAAACTTCGGTCCTCCAAAGACCAAACAAAATAACAAAAACTCCCTCCAAGATCTTGCAGCCTAGATACAACCTACTCAATGTACCTCCCACTTATGTATGTATACCGCTCAAACTCGTACATAAAAGCCCGCAACAACATAATAATCCACCACCAGATCGCACTCCAAACTCAGCAATGCAATTTGTTCCGAGTCTAATGTATTCATGATCGAAATAGGATCTTAGATTCCAATACTCTCTGTCTATCTATAAGCCATCATCCGACTAAGACTTTACTATAACCGGTAACCGGCCACAACTATGCCACAAACAGGTGTATACCGCGAGTCCAAAGGAAGGAGAACAAAATTTCTTTGGTAGCTGACGATTCCGATGGCGATGGCGATGGCATGGCGGCCCGCGCGCTCGTAATTAATTTCGATCTAGAGCAGAAAATCACTTTAATCTTTCAACAATGTCGAGTCGAGTCGATTCGAGGCGGTAGAAGCGTCATCCGCGTCCTCCGTTCGTCTGCCGTCCCCTGTTGCCATCGTCATCATCACTATCTTCGTCGTCTTTGACGTATACGTTTGAAAAACAAAAATGGTTCTCCGTCATGTGGGCTGTGATGAGAGTGTGCAGTGTGCACTAGACTATAGGAAAGCGGGACAGGTTTTCTATTCCCGCTTGAATAGGAATTTAGATCAGAACTTATTATCTCTAAATTATTATATCAGTATATGTTTGTGTGTGTGTATGAGTTTTTTTTTCTTCTTCTATTTTTGATTAAAGTGAATTTTTTTTTCTAATATCTTTTTGCAGTTATGCCGCAAGCAAGTGACTCGTAGTTACTATCCGCTATCGGATTTCGAGCTGTTTTTTGCTATTTTGTAAAAAATGGCTTCTCCAATGAGTGCTATGAGTCTTTACCGCACTCCAGGTGGAATGTGCACCTCGCCGCCACCGATCCTCAACCAACAGCAGCACCAGCAACAACAACAACAAAAACATCAGTCGTACTTTAGTAATATTAATGAACACAAACGTATAATGCAATTGCTGAGTGCCCCAGCAATTTTGTCACCGATGGAACCAACGTCAAAGGGACTCCTTAATGGACCCGGCCAGAATAATTGTTTCCTCAATTGTGCCGTTCAGGTGAGTCGTTGTTAATAATTGTTTAATTGAAAATGGCGAGTTTCTTTTGATACGAACTTTAAAAAAAAAAAATGGAATTATTTTAGTCAAAGACCATGAGCTAAGTCACATGACAGGGCTTCTTCCTGCGAACCATTTAAAAGTGTTTTACTTAGTTTCCATTGGTTGGTTAGGAACAGATATTTGATTCAGTGTAATCATCTGTTTAGTAACCGAAAGATGAAGCCAGGTGGTGATGCTGAAATGTCAAAATAAGTTCGTCGTAATGATTCAGTCACGAAGGAAACTTTTAATTTTTACCCACAAGAGTTTTAGAATATAAAAGTCAGCATAATAAATAGATTAATGTTTCGAACGACCGACGTAAAAGGTGTCAAAATTTGTGATTAAATGGAAACTGATGACATTTACACGACTGTCAAAATTTCATCGATTACCCTTGAGTCTAGTGCAACTATTTTTCCAGTATCATTTTAGGCAATTTTCTTTTTTAGTTCAGAGCAGAGCCTGAACTGTCAAACAAAAAATTGTGTTTATTTTTTAGCTCTGAACATTGAGATCATCAAATTTGTGTGTCTTTTTTCGTTTCTTTGTTCAGAGGATGTTATGAGCATGCTCGATATGCCCGGACTCTGTTCAGAGCTCTTTTTTGAGTTAAAAAAGAACACGCCTTTTATTGTCACTTTTATGTGAGCACCAAGAAATCCATTAATGTGACGCGTAACGTTTCCGGTACAGAACTCCCATTTTGGTTCAACTATTTTATCATGTGTGTATGTGTTGATCGTAATATGACAGCCAATTGACTGATTGGAAGCTTCGATACAAAATGGCTGCTAACAACTGTCAAATTTCAAAAGTCAGAATTGGAATACCATTTATTCGCTGTACCTATCTGAACTGAGTTCGAACGTATACAGACAATAATTTTGATGATTTTTGACTTTGAACTCTCCCCTCTTCGTCAACTCACCATATATTTTTATTCATCAATCAGTCAGTTACTGACAGTTGAATATAAATGATTTGACGAAATTCAACTGATTCATTGAAGTTCACAAAGAGTTCAGAATTCAACTCCAGCACTTTCACCTCGAAATGCAATTTATTTCAATCTGACACAAGATATGTCAAATTTTGTGATGGCAGAAAATGAGACAATCTTAAATTACACTTTCTTATATGAAAACAAATTGAAGATCTTAAAGATTTATCTTCAAGTAATAAAAAAAAAACTTCAATTTAATGACTTCTTGTATGTAATTCAGAAAAAAAGCAATCAGGTGTCGGACTTCTTCTATAAATTATCAAATTTTAAAAACACTCAACCCCCCCTGTGACGTCCGACCATAAAATTAATGCACATATAAACTTAGATAGTCAGACTAAATTAAATCTATAACACACGCGAGCCTCAATTTTCTTCATGGGAAATGGACTTTGATATAAAAAAAAAAAAGGAGGATGGCTAATTAAATGGCGTCATCGTCATCGTCATTTCCATGGTCTTCGTTTGTTGTTTCTTGCAAAATTTCCTTCCTTCATTAAGGCGCCCTGATCTTGGGTTGTATTCTGGTTGCTTGGTTGTTCGACATGGAAAAGATGTTGTTTTTTTTTGCCGCAAAGGGTGTCTTTTTTTTTGTTTGTTGGTTTGTTAGTCGAAGTTCATTATAAAATGTGAGAATCAAATTTTCTTTCTTTTTTACTATTTTTAGTTCTAAATGTGGATACAGAGTCAATGGGTCTTGGCATGAATCCCATGACAAGAGATTTAATTTGTTGTTGTTGTTGTTTTTTCTTTAACTCTGTGTTATGTTCTTAATTGTGATTAATTTTTGTTATGAAAAGGGTCCGTGTTTGAAAGTGTTTCAATTCGTAGGCTTTTTTTTCTTCTTCTAAATAGAACACAGAAAGTGCAACTTCTTGTTAAGAGACTCAACTCATGCATCATGATGATAAAAAAGATGATGAATTTAATATCTTTGGGGTCTGGTTCTGTGATGGGAAAGTGGAGAGAGGTTGTTGTATTTTTCATTCACTGCTTGGCGAATAATTGTGCTAATGGTTTAATCTGACAGATGAAAGAATAAATCATTATTCAATTTGATGGGAATGGTGCGTTGTGTTGGTTTTATGTTATTTTTTTTTTTGTTCAAGGAACGGTGCTTTATTTTAACTGATCATATTCTGTTATTTATGTTTTTATTATTGTTGTAACAATTTGCAACTAGAACTATCCTAGAAAAAAGATACAAGTCTCACAAATCCTCATAACCCGAATATCAATTGTTCACATACCAGTATTACCATAAAAAAAGAGTTCTACCTTTTCTTATTTTTTTTTTTAATAAATAAATTATTGTGGCATCAATGCGTACAATTTTTTTTTGTATTTTTATTTGCGTACGAACTCTTTTGCAGACAAATAAAAACCATCTCAAAAGGCTTCAAACAAAAAACATAATTTTTTTGTTATTTTGAGTGCCAACCTTTTTTTTCTGAAATAAATTTTAATTTTTTGGGCTCGGCTGGCACATTGAAACGAGTTTTATTCAATTAAGCAAAAGAAAAAAAAATCATAAATTGATGCTTCCTTGGAATTTTAATAGTGTGGGAGTTTGTTTTTTTTTATTCTTCATTTTGAGTTTATTTTTTTCATCCTCTTGAAATTCAATATGCCACTGATTTTCTTGTGTAATGTTTTTCAAGGGATTCTTCAAGAACCATGGAGCAATTCACTTTGGGAAATATGCACTTTATTTAATAATAAAATTTGTCTTAACTTTTATTTGTATAAAGACTACTATGTTTTAAGATCCCAATTAGAGAGAATTTCAAATACAACTTGAAGACTATAAAAATATAAAAACAGAAAATTAAGTTTGCAAACTGATTGATGGTCTGCAGGTGTGTTATACCATCCATCGATTATAAATTTCATCAAGCAAACGAATTTAAGTTCCTTTTGTGTCGAAGGAAGGACCTCTGACCATGAGAATTGTGCCAATAGTTAATCATTATAAGAAATAGCACGCGTGCGGTTGTACGCAAAATACACAGCAAAAAACTTGCCCAAATTTTAACCCGAAAGGCATCTGCTTTTCAAGACTCCTATTGACCAACTTTAACCCATGAATATCTTGGTATAATCTAACAGGTTTCTTGCTAGCAGGCGAAATAAAAAATAAAAAACAATCACAAAAAAAGGTCTAAGCGAACGCGAAGGCACACGAGACGAATAACCATGAATTATTTAATTTTCTTCTGTTTTTATTTTTGTTTCACTGATGGGCTGTTAACCCTTTTTATTATTTTTTGTATTTTTTCCCGATGATAGACATTGATAAAGGTGGCATCAGCAGGTGCTAGTGGCTATTTTAAAGTTGTTTCATGTCTGTTTGGAAATTAATAATAATCGAAAAAAAAAAGAAAAACACGGAATTTTTTTTACAAAATAATCAAAATAGAGTTCGTTCTCAGCTCTTTTGTATTCAATTTATACAAATATGAATGTATGTTAAGCAAATTCGAACTTTTATAAAGAAAAGAAATGAATCCAATAAGATTTTGTATGTTACTGGTTGTAAGACTATGATTGATGGTAACATACCTACATTTTAAATCAATTTATATAATAGAATGGTCAAAGCGTAAGTGATAGATGCACGACCATTTTGTTGATGTTTGGTATTTTAGGTTTATCATTAAAATAATTATTCCAAAAAGTGACCGTTGGCTTAAGAGAGATTCTTTTGTTAGTGTATGTTATGAAATGTAATATTTTAAATGGCTTAAGGATCAAATAACACCATTAAATATGAGTCAACATAGAAGCTTATTCAGACTATATTATTTGATATCTTTAGCTCGAACAACAACAAAAACAAAGAAGAAAAAAAAACACAAAATGCTGTCAAAAAAGGGTAGGCTTAGAGTAAACTAATCCGGTGAGCATTTGATGCCTTTTTGGGCGGGTATCCAATCCGATTAGAAAAGCCATCAAACAAAGTAGGCATAGGTAACCAAATGTTTTTATTTTTTTTTCTCTCTAAATTTTAATTCCAGGTTTAGATGAAGTTCGTTTTTTTTTGTTTTTTAGTAGAGTCGACGAATGATTGAAAATATAAGATTAAAAAATAAAGCCTAGAGCATAAAATCGAGTTAAACTTAAAAATCTTAGCTTCTGTCTGTTTTGTTTTCTTTGCTGAAATTGAAGATGTAAATTTTTAGTTTGAGTGAATTATTATGGTTTCACTAAAGGGAATTCAAATTTTATTTGAAATCTTGGCGAAAAAAACCCAACAGATCTAAAACGCATATTCATTGTTATCTGTGTGCTGAAGAAAAATTGATGGTAACACACTCTTAAATTTTCCGCAAAACGTCTGCAAATGGTTTTCCGTTGTAAGAAGAAGTTTAAAAATGTCTTTTTAAAGAGATGAATCTATAGTTTTGTTAAAATTTAATCAACAGATTACCTGAATCTATGTTTTTAAACTCAGACAAGAAATAATTGTAGAGCAAAGTAAGTGAATTACTGAACCTCATAAGATTGTAGCCGTAACTAGGTGTTTGAAAAGTGCACCATGTTAATTTAACAAGACACTGACTTAAAATAACCAGATGCCTTTTTTTCAACGTGTCAAACAACGCATGTTTTTATTATCCTTTTATGTAAGTTTGAATTCAAAATAATTATTATTATACTTCAAAGTGTCATTCACATTTTATTATTCTTTTGAAGAAATGTCATTCACTTAAAATATAATCATTAAGCTTAAATCATTCCAAAAGTAACAAAAAAAAAAACAACACTTTAACGACTACACTTTCTGAAGTAAACTTTAAGTACTTTATAGCCTGTTGAGCAACCATTAAACGATCATATACAGCTGCCAATTAAATCATAACCACATAATAGTTTTTTTTTTTTTTTGCTCTCTATGCACGAACCCGCCATTAATGTCTTTGAGTGCTTTTTAACCATTTCGATATAAAGATATATAAAATAAACTCGCAGTTCATCGTCACATAATGACGATTTATTCACGCCCCCGAAATCTATAAACAAAAAGAAAAAAGACGTGTAATTCTAAGCCACAAACGATCATTGCACGAGTTTTCTGTTTTTTACTTAAAAATAACGAATTAAAATCAAGGGCAATAAAATTGTAGAGTTTTATTACCTTACCACGCTTAGCACGCTCGATATAACATCACACATTGTCGCGTCGTCGTCCTTAAGTCACAAATCTACATACATAGAAATATGTGAAAAAGTGAAACCACTGCACGCATATTGTATAGTACAAAACGAAAGAGTTGAGCCACGAACTTTGTTGCCCCGGATGATTATGCAGTCTAGACGAAGGTCTTCAACTTCACGTCGCGTCGTCCGTCGTGTTGGTCGCCAGTCCAGACCTTTATCAACATAAATTACCAAGAATCCAACTCCAATTTATAAACTTTTCGGTTGTCTAAGAATTAATTACCAGAGCTGTGCTAAAAAAATTTCCCAGGAAAATCTGCGAACCATGATGGAAGGAAAACAACAAATCCAGCCAGATCTTCTCAAAGTCATGGGAAAATGGTGTGAAAAAAATTGATTTGTTAAAGCCAGGTTTCAATAAATAGTATTACCTGGCTACATGGCGAACATGTGGGAAGATTATGAGGAAAACATGATCCTCCGTAGCAAAAAGGTATACGAATATGATGACATGCAGATGAAAAATTAAGATGACACCTGTTCATTTGTGGTTTTTTCAATTTGACCTTATAGTTCTCTGTGGATTGTAGTCTCAAGAGTGGTTCAGTGGCCGATTGTGATATTCTGCAATAACACTCCATATCGTCGTCGGTTGGCGAGATGGATACGAGGAAGAGGCGTGATGATACAAAAAGTACGAGTACTCGTAACTCGTATACATTTCGTCTGAATCCAAGAATATTACTATGCGCTTCATGGCTGAGCAGTCCCATCATGCGAGGGGGTTCCTAGTTGAGCTTATCGTGTGAACTAATCTCGATCTGTGAACTGAAGCCAGCATTGAAGCACAAGATTATTATTACCTTATTTCTTCTACTTCACCACACAACCCTCTGTTTTCATTTCATTTCATTTCATTTCATTCACAGAGCTCGAGCGTCTGCTCCCTTTGGCCCTTCAATGTTTTCCTCTCTTGGACTGCATATCAAATTATATCATCTGTACAATTCCCATCGTAAATGTTGCGGCAGTTAAATATGCAACAGCAACTGCAACATACACACTACATACGAGTAGGAAAGAGCTCTTAAATAAGTGTCTTATTTCCGTTTAGCCATCATGATGATGACCCTGTGTGTCGGTTGGTCTTAGGAAATTTATGCATTTTCGTGGATCATGCTAAAAGCGTGGGTAGGATGTGTGTTACACCGTCCGACAGACCCTTTTTTTTCTCAAAAAAAAAAGAAGCAAATAGGAGTTTAAATTTAGATTTGGCTTTTATTTTTCAGTTTAAGATTTGATTGTTCACTATATCTGCCTACCACTTGCAGTTGAATACTTACGATTTAATTAAAATATTGCTGTTGCATGATGATGATGATGAGTCTTGGGGCTTATATACTCGTAGATAGGGTTTCCATCAGAGAAAATAGAGAATCATCATTATAGGGTTGCAACAATGAAATTGACGGGTTCAGTGGGTTCCAGTGGGTTTTTATGTGGGCTTTAATTGAGCATTAGAGAGGGTAATAAATTTATGTTCTTAGAAGTTTTCAAACAAAGTCTTGACTTTAAGTGTATTTTGATGAAAAGGAGTTTGGTTTTATTGCTAAGGGAAAGCCCTTTTTTATAGGGCGGGACTAATGCATTGTTTGAAAAGTTAAACTATGTAATAAATAAATCAGAGACATATGTGTATGTACGTAATTATGTACTTGTGTTTAAAGTAGAAACAAATAAATTTAAGATTATGTTAATAACAAACAAAAGTTTGATTCTTGAAAACTAAATTTAAGAGGAGATGCAATTCGAAATAAATAACAAATAATGGCTATTACCCCGTACATAAATCTACTAAGTGGAGACACTGCAGCTTAGTGACTACGAACAATCAGGTGATACTCAATTACACATTTGTATACAAAACAGATTGACAGAGGGTTTTCTCTCCATTTTAAGCGCATCCGTCTTATCAACATAAATTTAGTATTATCAAATATTTCGCCAACACGAAAAATTAATGATATTTCTGGCTTGCAATATATTTAAAAAAAAATATAAATCAAACTTAAATTTCAACCTAGTAAACTTTCTCCTGTTAAAGCAAATCAAATATAAATCTAAAATGATTAACCACATAAAATAGATATCATAAGACAACACCTCTATTCTTGTCTATCTTTAAAAAACATAAATTAAACCAAACATTACTGTTTGTTGCTCATAAAAATAAACGATAAACTTTTTCTAAGAATTCACAAAATACTGCTCTTTTTTTTTTTGTAGAAGTTTACCTAAATTCAACTAGCTATTTGAAATTAAAAAAAAAAATGAGTGCATGATATTTTTTTTTTATTGCAAAATGTTCTTTACCGGCACAAGCAGACACAAACACAAAAAAACATACCACAAAACCATATCGTCGCCGACGACTACTGCGGCCGTGGAGTTAGAGCGGTTTACTTTTATGCCAGAATTTCAACTTAAAGTAATTCGATAATGACCATAACGTATTCTTGTGAGCACATGCAGCTTGTCGAAAAGATTTTAACCGAAAAATGCACTCTACCGAAAAAAGGTACGTCCAATAAAGAAAAAATTAAAAAACATATACGAAAGAGCTGATGTACAAACTCGATTTGATTCTTCTTTCATATTTCACTTAAGTGAAGCTCTGACATCAATGACCTCAAGTGCGGTTAGGTAAGTCTGAGATGAATGCAAAATAATATGATTATCGTATCCTCTTCTGCATTACATAGTAATCTTGAATCTTCTCACATAAAAAACCTTCCATTATCTCGCCCTTAAAGGGTCAGGTCTTAGAAGAGATGTGCTTAAATTCGTTTTGATGGGTAAAATCCTCCGTTGTGTTCGAAGCTGAACTAAAAATAGATTTAAAATAATACCTTGCTAAAGGCGGTCTGAAAGTAAACGAGTAATAGTTACCGCAATGCAACACCATTTCCAGTAAAGAAGACACACTTAACATCTTGCCACTCGCGGCTTCTCATATTTTTTGCCATCGAGGGTATCGTTGCTAAGATGATGAATAGGTTGTCTCTCTGTCGGTGGCGTCGTCGTTGTCGTCGTTGGCATCTCCCACTGATTCAAAAAAAAAAGAAGTGTCTTCCAACTGATTTACAGCCCAAATCCCATTTGTATGATGTGTTCTCCAAAGACAGTTACAAGATTGTCACTCTAAGGTGTAATAAATCCCAACTTGCCATGGATTCATGAGTGTATCTGTGTCTGTGTGTGGTAACAATAGTTATTGTTATTAACACGATAACGGTGCCATCACCGACCGACCGAAGCGGCAAAATAATGACAAAAAATTACAACCAACAAACGATCATTCTTCTCTGGCTCCATCATGGTTAAATTGTATCAATTATGTAACTCTTTTGGTCCGGGCGTGGCGGCACGGTGGCGGCGCTTTACGTGAAGCTGGAGACCAAGATGTATGCCTTGCCTAATTGGTTTGGGAAGAAGATGAAAAGACAAAACAAAAATAAACACAAACAAACCCGTACCGGATGGAAGTAGTGCTTTAGAACATCCTTCCGGTTTCATGATTTGAATCAATCGGATATGAGTAGACGAACAGGATATAGTTGATGATAAATAATTTTAAACCTCCGCTCAATTGCTATTATTCTCTTCGGCGCGGCGGCGCAGAACGGCGTCTATCTACGGCAGCAACGACCGACGCGACGTCTTCGTCACCATTCTTCTTCTGACGATAAACTCAAAAAGTAAAGAAAAATTACCTATGACAACAATTAACCTTGGAGACAGTATATACCTCGGGTTTATCACTTGAAAATATCGAAGAGGTAGGTTTTAGCAAATTACCCAACATGTTCATGTATATTTATTTTTTGTTGTATACTTTTAATTTTGTTTTATGAACTTCATAAAAAGGTTCCATTATAATTCTCGCTATCGTCGTCGTCTACCTGAACATATGAGTCGAGCGGAGTGGTAATGTTTAAGAAACCTTCTTTTAACCAAAAACCAAAAAAAGGTCGATTCTATATCGTCGTTGTTTATCTAGCTCCTGCTTTTTCTTTTTTTTTTTGGGTCTTTCATGTTTCATGGCGACGACAAGACAGGCATTGGAGATTAGCACGTGCTAGGACTGCGCTTGGAAAAAGCCTCTTTTTATGTTATATGCGCAATAACACACCTGGGACCATATCGCGGTCTGAAAATCTGAAATGTGTATTTATAAATTTGGACTTTGGATTGGAACCATGAATGTGTGTATTATGTAGTGTATGTGATCTCTCTGGAGTGCGAGCGCTGCTGCTTTACTTCGGTTCAGAGTTGCCACCTTAATTTTTATTTCTATACTTTTAACAAATGATCAAATTCTTTAATAATTTACGATTTATCGTTTTTGGTTAATAAGATTTTATTCAAACGCAAATGCAAGTCTTGAAATGATTTTAAGAGATGAAAGATGGAGGAAACAACCTAAAATTTTGATCAAAATCTAACGCCCTATTAACTTTGTACTTTGTAACTTTAAGACATCACTAAAACTTTAGCTTAGACTTCTTGGTTTATTTTTTAACAACTTTAACAATTATTGTCTCTGTAAAAAATTAAAAGAGAAACAGTTACTGATCCAATAGTATAATGTTTTTGTTATTTGGTAATGTGGCAACTCTATGTATTTGTGTTCTCGTTTTGTGCCATTACTCCTTGTTATATGTCAGTGTTCTTTTCTTCTTATTTCTTATTTAATTTATTTTATGTTGTACGATTGCACATGCTTCCTCAAGAAATGGTTTCATCCATCGTTCTCGGGTTTTTTTTTTTTGTATATCTTCTTGAAAAGAGGCAAAAGTGCATCGGAATACACATCCAAGAAGCAATTTATCATCCTTTGCTTCAGATTTAGCAATTTTATGCTCAGAACATGGTTAACACTCACACTTGAACATGCATACACGTATTCAAATACATATGAATGTTATAACCATCATCAGTGAGTTTCAATGGTCTTAAGTTGAATTCATGTTTTTTTTTTTTTTTGTTACCTCAAAAACAGAATCTGTCCGAAAAAGATTAAATTTTAATTTATTGGACATTTTTCAGATACATAGCTGTATACTGTATAGTCATTAGTTTAATTTTGAATGATTTTCTGGTGTTAACTTTTCTTGTGTCAGTTTCTTTTTTGTTACTTCGAGAATTGATTAAAGCAAGACGGTTATTCTTCTGTTTCAAAATTGAATTTAAAAACTAATTTAGTTGCTCATACTTTGTTAAAATCTTTTTTCATTGTCAATTATGCTTGTTTTTGAATTAAAAAGCATATGAATCATTTTAATGAGATTCTCTATATCTCTTACAAAATGTTTTGGGTTGTTCCGGATGTTTATTCAATAAGTCTTTGGTTACAAAATTAAAGATCTTTGTATGAAAGAGAAAGTCTCCACATAATTTATGGCAACATTATTATTACTTTAAGGATGTGCTAAATAATTGATGGAAACAATAAAAATAAAAATTAAACACATAATACAGCTTTTAAGTTGCATGGGAATAAAATAAAAAAATGGTTTGTTGTCCATGTCCATATTTGATTAAAAGTCAATAATTCGATGGATTAAAGTGAAAAGAAAAGATTTTTCCTCGATTTGATTTTGAATCGTCCACTTCAAGAAAAGCTGCCTACAACTTTTAAATTTCGACCAACCGTAGTTTCGATAATTTTGAATAATATTCGGAGCAATATTATTAATAAATTCATCTTTCGTTGAAGGGAATTTTCAGTTGGAATCGATATCAAACCATTGGAAGTGTCCATTTAGGCAGTTCGTCGGAGAAAACATTTGAGGCGTTATTTTTCTTCAAAAAAAAAACATTTTGAGTAATGAACTGATTTGCAGCTTTGACGGAAGCTTCAGCGCCAAGTGAGCCTTTATTCCACTTTCGAACAGTGTTTCAGCAGTTCCTGTAGATGCAAGAGTTCAGGGAAAATAAAAAATAGACAACCGTTTCCATTAGACAATAAAGTTTAGTATTTTCCGACTTTTCTTTTATTCCTAAAGCTTCACGTATCACGTAGCAATTATAATTAAACATTTCTAAATTTCATTCGCCAAACTAAATTATAATTCTTTTGTTAATCTCAAACCTACGAAGACGCCGTGACAATATTGTGGTTGTCTCGATTAAGCCAAAAATATTTCCTTAATTAAAAACTCATAAAAAATATTTCTTTAAATGACTAAATCTCATCAAGAGGCCATAATTATGGTCCATATGGAAAGGCCAGACTGACCTATAAAAAAAAAATCAACTTTTCCAATAAAAAATTTCCAACCAACAGGTTGTTAGTTTTCTTTCTCCAGTTCTTTTCTTCATTTACAATTTATCCAAATCAATTAAAAATGCACATAAATATACATACATACATACATATAAAAAATAAAAAAAAAAATGAACTTAAAGAAGAACCATAGCACCACGCCGCCGCGGCCGAGTACATTCTCTTTTTTTTTTCTACTCACGAGTAAACATTAAACCACCGCACTTACTCGTTAGACAAATAAGACTCCTTTGATTTTTTTTGTTCCTTTAACAAAGATTAAATCCCCTGTAAGACATAAAAACTAATAAATTCGTTTGCCCAGAGTCTTGGGCTGCAGTAGCATCACAATATGTTCCTACATTTGATCATCAGCAGTCAATAGACACCCGCGAGAAGCTAATGATTCCAAATGGGAATTATAACCATCAGTTGTGGAAGTTGTGATGGAGACTACAAAGCCAATTGGCTGGTGTTCGTGTCGCATCCAATAAACCCACCAAATGGCGACGTGTGTTTCGTTGAATGTCTACAGATGCTGCTTCTAGCTTACGCTAGGCCCGCGTGTCCATAATCCGGTCAGTGACAAGATTCTTAAGTCCTCTGCACACATTCATCAGCCCACAGCTAGAACTAGAGAAACAATCGGTCTCCATCAAATTCGAGTGCTTCGATGGTTCAATGGCGACTGCAGCAGCGACGAAGACGACGACGACGACGACGATGCGACGCACGGCGACAATTGGTACGTGCTGTGTAAATAAACTCATTAACTCTCCGGCATTAACAAGATGGCAGTTTGGGGGACGAAAGCACGAAGCGGAGAGTAAAACAAAAACGAAGCCTCCGTCCTCCTCTGATGGAGTATCCTTGTTGAAACCAGAAAATCAGTGTGCTCAGCTCGTGCTGCATCATCAGCACCACTCCAACGCCGCTGCTGGCTGCTGATGCTGACTCTGCACAGGCACAATGAACTTCAGACTGCAGCATAAAATCAAGAAGACACAAAAAACAAAAAAAGACTCCTGGTGACATGGCTGGATTAAGGCCAAAAGAGGCCTTTGCAACACATCTTCGAGAAATCCTGCATTTCAAATCGAGAAGTAACGTTTATGACTAAGGAATGAGCTGGAGTGCCAACAAGTTGGCCAAATCTTATGAATTTCAGAACTAAATCAGTCAGTTGAGTAATTTCCGGCCCTGATTTTAGTCTCTCGCTCAAGGTTAGCTACGTCCCTGGATAAAAGTATGCCAGTGCATAAAACTCGTGCCTGGAATATCCATTGAAATGCATAGAAAGACTTGAGGATAAAAACGCGGCTTACAATGTCGCTGGACCCATTTTAAGCTCGTGTCTTTCGAAAGTGGTACGTCTCTCTGTCCACAACAGACCACCAAAACAACAACAACAAAAAGAATAAATATGAAAATGAAAACACAACAACAAAAATAAAGAAAACAACATGCAACCAGCTGGACTCAAGCATCAATTATTGAAGACGACAAGCCACCAAGAAAAAGGTAAGGCCGCATATACTTACTTGTATTCCTGCAGCAAAACAACAACAAAAACCGCAGCATCACAGAAATAAAAACCGTTTTTATCTTTGAGACGTAATGGCGTTGCCATGTTTGGTCCGCCTGCAGACCGGTTCTTTTTTTCTCGCTGCGTTTTGGTTCTTTTAAGTTTGTTTTTTTTTTTTTTTAATTTTTACGTTGAGATGTTTTGTTCGCGCCAACTGAACCCAAAGAAGAGTTAAAAAAAACATAACTGATGATGCTGCAAGCAATCTGACAGAGATTGCTGTCAAAGGGCTCCTATCATTGCTGTCAGTGGATCTGTACAATTGCAGGCGGTCGCGCATCGGTGGTGGAGTGTGGATACTCCAAAAATAGCCTAGACAAAGATGCCTTTGTATAAAGTTGACGTTGATGTACTTGTACTTGATTCGATTAAATTGAACACAAACAAAATATATATATATATGTAAGAATATAAATGAATTTTATATAGAAAACGTTGCGGGAATATCAAGATCACGAGCGCATTTTGGAGCACATCTGTGTTGATCCTTAAATGGAGGTTCATGTTTATCTTCTATGTAATACTTGTTCTATAAAGTTTAAGTGAATAAACTAGACTATGCTTGGTTTTTATGGCGGGATAAATTGTTTGCGCGCAATTTTCTAGTCTGCCTTAAGAAATTTCATATGGTTTGCAAAAGACAAAGTTTGCTTCTCAACTCTTTTGTTTTCTTTTTTTGAGATAATTCTTAATTGTGTTAAGATAACTTTCACTAAACGAACATATGTGTTATTGTATCAAATCTTAATAAAATGTCTTTAAGTTCATCTACAGTCTTTCTTATAACAACCTTCAAGTCACAGCTCGTTCAAGGTATCTCTTAATTCCTTTGCAATTAAGATTTAAACATCTAATCTGGCATCAAGGTGCCCATTTAAGAGCACTTTTGGAGTCTATTCATGGCCCTTAAACGGAAATAAACACTTTTAATTAATATTTCAAAGCAAAACTACCAATTTACAAAATTTGGGTTAATTCAATAATTAACGTCAAACAAAACGTTTGCTTTGTTTAAGTAACCGCTCAACTTATCATTTACTTGACTTTTTTTAATTGTAAGATTATACATACATTATTGTATGCAACCTACATATATATGTATGTACAAAAATATTAACACCAATAGTATAAAAATATAAATATCCATAAATGTTTAATAACAAGTCAACAAACTACCAATCTAACCAACCCAGCTTTGATTAAGTACGACACATACAGGTACTCGTATAGTAGAGACTACTTCTACTTGTGGCGTGCGCAGCTTGGTGTGCAAAACAATATTAATAAATGTGTACAACACCAGCATTAAAGACAAATCAAAAAAAATGTAAGAAAACAAAAAACATCAATCCAAGCATTCCGATCCACTCGACCAAAGAGACGCATTATGAATTTGAAATTAAGTATTTATAATCATTCGACACAAAAGTTGTATCTTTCTTGTTGTTATTGTTTTGTTTAAAGTCCCATATCAAGCCGCAAAGCCACTGCCAATAGACCACAGAGCTCAGCATAAAGAAACCCGAAGGAAACATATCACAGTACGAGAGTAGGTATATGCTTTGTGCATAATTCATAGTCTGTTTGAGGTTAGGCCACTTTTACGCGCTCTGATGGAGTCTCCCGCACACTCCTTGGTATCTAATTTACAACCACTTCGTACTCTAGCTGTCTTTTTCTATCGATATCTTTACAAATGATATACGAACTGGTTTCTTTTTATAAACACAATTTTTTTGGCCAGAACTGCTAACCCGCAGAAAAACTACGCCAAATACTCTTGTGCAGAAATGCCTTTACTATACGAGCAGGTATATGGTATGAAAAAATCTCGATTTCCTCCGAAAATGTTGCAAGACTTCTTCTCTAAATTGAGGATTCCTCGATTTCCGAATCAAATGAAGATGCTCCCAGCTTAAAATGTCAGGGTCAACATGGTTTCTTCACTGAAGATGGTGGCGATGCGATGATGGCAGGATGATATAAGACTCTAATTTAAGAAGAAAAAATTATTGTTATGTGGGCGTTTCGCAAAGTACGAGTACTTTGGCTCTCTGCGTACATGCATACAAAATTAGCTGATTGTCGAGTTTTTACTTATTCACCGTGAAAAAATAACGCATAAGCCTCTTATAAGTTGTTAAGCAACTTTGATTCAGATCTCAACTGTCTGCTTTGTTGGCTTGGCTCAATATTATGCTCCACATCAATCGAAAAGTATTGTTTGGAATAATACAAACAATTGTTCTGTAGTTATCTTTCCCGCTTCATTCAAGTACGGGTATATGTTTTGGAAAAAAAAGCGAACTATACCATCAAAACAAAACTACAAAAATAGAATAAAATGCGCTGAGGCTGATGCTGCGTTGGGCCAGAAGGCTGCATCTTCTTCGAACCATTATCATTTACCATTATCGGTGATCGCATTTCTTCAGCGCATAACATTCATTCTTTCTTGGAACCATTATGGAAACACACACACTCAAATAATGTTGCCGTCGTCGTACTTCGTCGTTGGCCGCGTGCCCCCAAACTGGTTTGATTTTCTATACAAAACTAGTTGTGGATAAAAAGCCGCCATTTTGTTTAACATTACATATACTTCTACCACAAACGAGTAGTAGGTACCAATATCATGGATGGATTAAGGCACGGATTTAATTGCATAGTGCTTTGTTTGGAAAACGTACATATATAAAAAGGAGTGGGTTTACGTGACTAAGAACTATTTGTATTCCCAATCCAACTTTAGAGTAGAAAAAAATAACAAAGGATTCAAAAAATCATAGCTAGCTATGAACCAAAATTCGAAAAAAACTCTCTCAAATATAATTTCCCTATTTTTGTCGAAAACACGTATCAGAGAGAGACTTAAATGTTTCTAGTCTTGTATGATTCTGTTG
The DNA here is from genome assembly GCA_905146935.1 of Scaeva pyrastri. NCBI lineage: Eukaryota > Metazoa > Arthropoda > Insecta > Diptera > Syrphidae > Scaeva > Scaeva pyrastri. The sequence goes on along the minus strand of LR989929.1, from coordinate 3,949,499 downwards.
TGTGTCTCTTTTTAAACAAAAGAGCTGAGTTGCGAACTCGAAAATAAACAGAGTAAAGTAGAAAATTTTGTTGCATAGTTTTTGACGGTTTTGTAACGTTGATATGAAATGTTTGCTATTGAAATTTAAATCATAAGTTTTGTTTTTCCAGTGAATTAAATAAAAATTAAAAAACACTGAAATCATTCTTTAAACGAGACTTAACAAAGACAGTCATAATATTCAATGTTTGAGTGATTAGATCGTGAAAAGTTTAGTGAAATGTTGATGAAATTTATGTATTCCATTGCTAACACAACTGATAAATTGTGCTTGCATATTTCAAGGGGTCATAAACACTTCCTTCGAAGTATTTTGTTTTATGCAGCAGAAATAGTTAAAACCGCAAAGCGAAGCTAAATCAGATTGATAAAATATTAAAATATTTTTTTCTTTTTGTCACGCCTGAAAAAAGTTCTTTAGATATAACCCACACTCAAGATTTAATATGAATAAATAACATATTATTTTTGTCCTTCCCTTTTTCGTGAGTTCAAGTGACCTACCTTTGGAAACAATAAAGCTAAAGTTTCAAGGGTCACATAATTATCCGAAGAACTTTTCTATTGAATGTGGTTAAAGTGTCTTTTGCTTAACATTCATCGATAAATCCCTCAAAAAAATGACTTCTTAGATTTGTGTTATGTATCCACTTCAATTCTTCGAATTCCCCAAAACCAAAAATAAAAATAAATTCTTATAAATTAACTAAATCTATAAATAAAGACAAAACCTACAAGCATAAATATTCTCAGACTTTTGTGTTTTTTTTCTTTTGTTGTTGTCATGTATTACCTCAGTTTTATGTTAAGTACACTTATTTAGGGTCAATTCATGTTGTGCATCTTTCTTCAGTCATTAATCAGCCTGACACACTCAACGCAAATTTTCAAAAAAAAAAACCAAAATAACAATGGAAACCCTTTTTTCGCCGAAACTATACCTCACTGATTCGTCTATCTATTCATCCATCCGTTTGTTTGTCATGTCAGTTATTTCCATTCGACTGAACACACGTTGTTTTTTGTTATTTTCCTCAAAATATTCCTCGCTTACCTTTTGAAATACAAAGTCTCTTTGACTGCACAAGAATTGAAGAGTATAATGCAGTTCTCTCTGTCTTTGGTGGGTTATTCGCTCTCATAGAAAACAATAAAACCTCGCTCACCTGTGTTACCTGCATTCGAACAGGTAAAAACACTAATAAAGGGAAATTTACTTCGAACTTCGAAAAATGTCTTAAGGCAGTAAGACACTGACTTGTTAAGAAATCCCTAAGAGAGTCTTAAGTCAGTGTTAGATTTGCTCAATTCAAAGACGGAGGTGTAGAAATATTGCGGTGTTTTTTTGTTGTTGTTATTAAAAAAAAACTATAAATAAATAAACAAAAACAATAAGAATTTTTGAGAACCAAAAAAATAATTAATACAAAAAATTGCAGTGAATTCAAAAGTGAAATAAGAAGTTTAATCTTCTTCTTGAAGAAGAAAAAAAAGATTTCAATCATTTGCAAAATCTTGGGCATGTGCTGCCATCTAGTGTTTCCAATATGAACTGTGTTTGGTGCGCGCAACAAAATGGTGACGTCAAAGACTAGATGTTGCCTTCAAATTGTGTTAATACTCGCATCCAACAAAACTTGATTTAGTACATTTTGCAACTTTTTGCCTGTGCTTTTAATATGATAATTAAAGTTTATTAATAAACACAAAAATACAAATAACCTCAATTAGGGGATGAAAACTGAACAGTGAATAGTGTTTGTGAAAAACAAAAAAATACAATACAAATAAATACTTGTTAGCAAAAATAAGGGAAGAAGATTCCTATACTAATAAATAATTGTGTGCCAGTGGCAAGACAGCAGGTGAATACAGTCTTGTATCTTCTTCGTCTTCATTGTTGAAGCACCTGTCACCCCTGCAGTTGGTTTGTGTGTTATTTTTTCTTTTCGACCGAGTCTTTGAAGCATTTGCAATCATGCGCGAAATTGGTTGGCAATAAATTTCGCAGAGTTTTTTTTTCACACGACACACTGCCGTCTATCCGTCTCCCGCCTATCTCTTGATCAATTAAATTGGATTACCACAAGGCGATACATTATAGCACATTCATTATTTAGCCAGGCTATGGATAGCACATTAGCACCACCACCACCTCCACCGGTCAGCGGGGAAATGTTCCCCTCGTCTAATGTTGGTGCATTTTTCCAAACCTGCAAGGTAAGTTCCAATATGATGCGTTTTCACTCTTTTCCAGAATACTCGCGGCAAAATAAAAGTCAGATTTCAAATTATGAATTCTTAAGTTGCAAGAATTGGCAGTCGATAAAAAAAAAGAATACAACTTGCAACACGTATCGCATAAGGGCACGTATACACATTTTATGTCCATTGCATTACTGTTATTTTAAGGTGAGGTATGTTTATTATGCGTGTTGTTGCCAAGAAGGTAATTAACAATTCAAGCGACAGGTTTTTCACTTGCATTGTTTTGTTTTGTTTTTTTCCTTAGTAAAGTTGGATTTTGCAGAATAAGTCTTTGACATTTCCTATACCTTTACGTTTGAAAAGATTGACAGAATTGAAGAATGACAATGGTTAGATGATGATATCCTTCCTGAGATTATGTTTTGCGAACCAAGGATTATATAGTAATCCTTTAAAAGGCTTTTGAGGCAGGTATTCCAACAAAAAACTATACTCCTTTGATATGAGGCATGCTGTTCATCTGTCAGAAAAACGAAAACGTCAACTCAAACGTTGTAACTTACTCTTCTCAGAAATTTCATAAAGACAGGTTCTAATATTTTTATTTTATATTTAAGTACTAATTAACAACAGTAAATAATTGTGTGTGCCATATTTAAACCGAAATTGGCGATGAAATATGACATTTTGCACTGTCAAGCAAAATTCAAACTTTGGATTTATTTTAAAATGTAAGTCTTATTTGAAAATTAACAGTTTCTAATGCTGTTGACTCAACGTCCAGTGACTTTCTTTTTTTATAATTATGTTTGTTTATTTATTTAAGGCTTTTGTTTCCATGGTATACATAAAAAAGGAACAGACATTTGTCAAATCTTACAATATTGTCAGATCTGTCAGTATTTTGATATAAGTTACCACTCAATTGACAGACAATAGTGAAATACGACTGTTAAAAATTGTTCGGTCACACACGGTTGACAGATTTTGTACCAAAGTCAGTTGGTTTGCTGATGACAAGAATGACGTTTCTAAAAACTGTCATGATAGTACATTTGATTTGGTTGCCAACTTGGCCAAACTTCTGTTCTCTGAATTTTTCATTAGACTTATACCATTTTAAGATATTTGGGACTTTTTCTGCCCTTTATAAAGTTTGAATTTATATATTTTTGTTCTGTTGTCTTAAACTAAATTAAAAATATAACTGCTATAATATTCAACCAATTCTGAGTCTGCTGCAGTCAAATGCAGCACCAAAAACGTTTAGACTTTCAAACCACAAACAAGAAAATTTACGCGCTGTGTTTATTTCGAAAAGTGAAACTTTCCCAAGTCATAGGAATAGGAGGGACGTATTTATGTTCCCGCAAATGAAATTCTCCTCACTTTTGACCACTTCATTTAAAAATCAATAATAATAATAATAATAATAATAACAATAGATAGAAGATAATTACCATATAGCGCCACACCATCAGCAATTCACATCTTCACCGAAAAACTTTTTCTCCTCTTACCATGACTTATGCAAATATTTAAACAACTCGACAAAATGACAATGTTAACTTTTCTTCGTCATAAGAATACACCTTTTTTACTTTGGTGTACTTTCCGTCCCTCCATAGCTGCTACCACATAATTTGGGAGACTTCGAATTTAATTTAAGTAAATTATTCCATTTTAAAAAAACACACGTGAGAAGATTCTATGCGGTCCAATAGACCTTCTATATAAAGAGTCACACATGAGCAAGTTGCACTTGTAAGTACATACATATGGATGTACGGTACGCCTGGTAGTTAGACCATTTGTTGTCTGGTCTGGGAACTTCCTACGGAAACAACTTTACGACTACGCTTAGACGACCGACTACTCGACGTCGAAAATAGTCATCACCATCATGATCATGATGACGCATAATCTTGAAGGGGTTACACATGTAATGGGAACTGGGCACACAAGACAAACGTTGTCATTTTTTGTTGCAAAAGAAAAGTGGTAATATAAGTTAACTTACCACGCTTAAGACCGCCTTATAAGTTCATAACTTGAGGAAGCTTATTTATGCAAACTATAGATTAGCCCAATATCTCGTTGAAGCTTTTTAAAGCCAATGGACATTTTTGAAGACATTTTTTTTTCATCTTGGGTCAATTTTTGTCAACTTGATTGATTCTAATTTTTTAAAATTGTAATTCTCATTTTGATTTTTAGAAATCTGTGAGAACTGATTTAGTGATAAGAAAATTTAATTAATGATGAAGAACCCTTATAATGTGCTCACAGGTGGTGGAGGTATAAATCCAATTCAAGAGGGATTATATTTTGTGCAACAGATGTTGTTGTTGTCCAATGATGGATGAAGGGTGTTAATCAAATATTTGATGTGATGTTATTATATCTCACAAAATGAACAGATTTTAATGGAATGAGAACGAAATTGCTGCGAAACAAATATTTTCTTAAGATCATCAATGACTTGGGGCTATGATACACAAGATCATTTATTTACACTTTGTTTTTTTCAAAATAACTATTTAAAAGAAAGATGTTTTTTAAAATGATCTTACAAAAACTCATCTTAAAGGGTTTCATATCACAAGCTATGTAAAATCTGCTTCAGTTTTCCACAGAACTATAATTTTCTTTTCGTTCCTGGGTCTCAATTACGTAGATAACTCCATTACTCCTACATACCCTTTAGTTAAGTGTTTTTTCGGGAGATTTAATTTTTTATATTTTAGCAGTCTTTTTCGACAACAGTATCTTAAGTCCTTAATCATAAGTAATTTTTTTCATTTGTCAGGGTTATATTCCTTAGGAATAGAAACCCATTCTGTTTATGTTTTAAAAATAAAAATTAAAGCAATTGGTTAAATATCACGTTTGATCGGATTCACTCGCGAATATCTATCGAAACTGTTCCACCTTTTCCAACAAAACTTTTGACACTTGTTTTTAAATGTTTTTTTTCTACTACACATGTTTTCATTTGAAGGTTATGAAATTCAAGAGTTTTTTTTATATTATAAAATTGTAAACAAAACCTTATTTTGAAATCCATAAAGTGTGCCGAAGAAGATGTACCTTTCGAAGTTTTGAAAATGGGCTTTTTCAAGTACTTTGCTGAACTCTTAAATACCGCCTAACATTCTTTCGAACCAATAAAGTCTTACCGATTTACATTTTGAGAGTTCCATTCTTCTTCGAAGTCGATGACAAAAATCAATCTTAGCCAACGCACGCCTCCAAAATAATTTAAATTCAATAGGTGTTACCCAATTCAAAAGGTTTTCATCGGATGACAATTAATAAAACACTTAAAATATCTTCGAGTTTTTAAATGGCTTAAGTTTAATAGACGACTTAGGGTTATTTTTCACGTCACTCCCACTCCCACTTACTTATTGACTGTCTTCATTAGAGTTCTTATCTTTTAAAGAGTTCCCCAATTTTTATTTTTTTGGCCTAAAACTAATGCCATTGAAGGAAATGTAAACAACTCCACTTTTAGTGGCCAAAGCAAAACCGTGGGCATATCATCCGTATCCGAAATCAATATAGTTGTAAAATAACTATGGCGCTTTGCATCTAATTTAACAACAACAACAAAAAACTATACCCCCGCCTACATTGACGGGAAAAATGCTCAAAAATGTAGGCTCTCGAAAAAATCATCACACATAGTAAATATTTTACCAAATTAGTTTGGTAAGGTATCCATAATCATTATCAAAAAATTAAATGCCTTTTTTTTTTGTTGAAAGTCATCAATTTCATTTATTGGTAGAAAAATATTCGATGGTGGTCATTTACCTTCCGGTGACCGATGACCATTTTTCTTGTTGTCATCGTTGTGGGGATTGTTTGACATTCATAAAGGAAAAAAAAATGATAGGCGACTTATCACAATATTTCTATGAATGGCGTGAGTGACACATCATGTTTTTCCTGTTGCGGTTGCGTATTTACACACATGTCTAGAAACGTCATGTTTTCTGTAGGTTCGACACACGCACACGTGTAAAAACTAACAAAACATCCTACAGATACGTTTTTTTTTTGTTGTTTCTTATAGATACGATCATGTTGTGTATATTATTGTGTCGGTGGATGTGTTTGATGAATTTAATTGAGCATTTACATATTTGTTTTGTTTCTTATTATCAAATTTTAAATAGTTTATGCAAATATTTGGTTGAATCGAGTGTGACATTTGAAATGAATATTTCCACTTGTTTCTTATGAATTGATGCTAATAAGTTTACGAGTAGATCGTGTTTGTTTGAATAACACGTGAAAATTGTGAAAGAATTTCAGATGACGTTAACTCTCCAAAAAATGTTACATATCTTTAGAAGTTTGCAAAGTCTGTCAAAATTAGACATTTAACTAAGGTTTTATATTGAATTTCCAAAACTTATGTCAGGCAGAAATTCTTCGATCTTTGATTATACTTATTTCATCCTCTAAATATCGTATATTGAAGTCTTTGTCAAATAATCCATCAGTACCGGTTAGATACGGATAAAAACCGAATAAATAAAAAATAAACTTTTCTTTTTCCTCGCTTTTAACAGGCGACTGAAAATAGGTGAAAGGTTTCTTTTTTTGTTTTATCTCTGTCCCAGATGGTCATATCTCATATCTAATACCTTATAGCACACGCATAGGGTTTTTAATTTCATTCGTTTTCGTTTGGCACATGGCCGGGCCTCAGAAAGTAAGATGATATTTTTTTTTTAATCATCAATTTGTCTCTAAACGATGAACCCCTTAACCGCATCTGGCTCGCACATATAAATACATATTTTTTGTATACTTCCTATAAAACTTAAGAAAAAAAAATAAAGCCACTTCTGTGGTCAATTTTTTTTAATTCTACTCGTACTTTGCTTTAAACCTTAACGCACACAATGTCATCTTGTCATAAGGTGTGTGGATGGATTTTAAAGCTTACTTTTTCACATTAAAAACATTTTTGTTACATTTTGAACCATCGTCGAAAAAAAAACAGTGAAAGAAGTTATTGTCATTTTGTTTTAAGCCATTTTTTGTGGTCATTGGTCAAGCATAGCAAATGGCTTAAACTCTATGTTCTTTGATGAACTAGTTTCTGCACGTGAGCAAAATGAAAATTGCCATACGTACCTATTTCCTTCTTGTGTTTTAAATGAATCATTCTACATTTTGTCCCCCAAATCCAATTACTTTATATTCGTTTACTGTTTCAATCTATTTAAGAAATAGTTCAGCATTACGATTGCACTAATTAAATGTTGTTGTTTTAACAAATAAATCACAGATCAGCAGAAAAAATAACAAAAAACCTAAAATCAAGTTTTTACCACAGCTCTTTTGTTTCATTTATTTGGTATATAATTTTTTTTTCTTACTTTTTTTCGTGCAATTTTTGTGTGTTTTTTTCTATGGGTGATCTGAAAACTGGCAACATTGTTAAGTTTATCTAGTTTCATGCACCAATCTCCCTTTAAATAGAAACAAATTTAACACGAAAAACACACAAAGAGTCTGTTTCTGTGTTTCCCTATGACAAGCTTCAAGCTGGCACACATGAAAATATATAAAACTTAACCAAAAACCCTATTCACATGTATCTATCTGTCTATGTACAAAACAGAAAACTTTCAAATCTAGTTATACATAACATTAAGCCAACCTAAAGCTATACAGACAAAGTATGTACCAGGGGTAGAGTGTAGGTAGTCATATACTCAAACCCAACTAAGATGAAAGATACAAAATTTAAAATCTAACGCCAAACCAACCATCTAACCATCCTACCTTACCTACGTCGTCGTCGTCATGGTGTCGGTTGGTCGTTCGCCAGCTTCGAGACTCTGAGACCAAAAAACCAACCGTAGAGTGGAGCTTGACCCGAACACAATACCAACAACCTATGTATGGCTTGTCTTCGAGTTATATACCTTATTCGCAACCAAAGTCACATCGACATCACATAACAAAAAGAAGTTAAATATACGAGTAGAAAGGAAGTGAATAAACAACGTCTGGGGAGTGAGAAGAGGGGTAAACTTAACACGACACAAGTGGTCGAAAAGAATAATGCCCACGAGAGGAAATTGCCATACGAGATAAAATTATACGTTTCCCCAATCCCCCATCTTGAAACAACAACCGACTACGACTACGACGAAGACGACTACGAGGGGACGTAGGAAAGACTCCAAGACAAGATTCCATTTTGAATTTGGAACCGAAACACACTTTTGCTCCAACTTCCAGCACCAGAGCTGGTCCGTATAGCGAGTACAGTCATTATACAGAGTGTAGCTTTTCCAATGGACACCAAACCGTACCTTGGATACAAGCGGGCTGGTTTGAAGATAAACAGGTTTTTCCGTTTAACAATTCAGCTCAAACTCACTCGCTGCTAATGCGTAGCCATCATGGTGTACTTACCACTACCTACTTAGTTTCTTAGCCCACTAATACATTTAAATTTATATTTGTATTGATGATATGCATTTGGATTTCTCTTCAAGTTTTTCGGTTTACTTACATTATTACATTTGTGTGTGTTGTTTTGTCGTTTTAGGTTCTGTGGCACTTGGACGCTTTTAGAAGATCATTCCGACAATTGAATCAACACGTATGCAGCGGCCAAGATTGTATATTTTGTGCTTTAAAGGTAAGTGGATGTTATTTATGTGGACTCTATTCCATCCCGATAAGTATGCAATAGAATTCGGTGAAATTTAGTCACTCACAAGTCAGACGGCGGCTATTAATCTCGTAGTCGTAGCTCGTAGGCTGTCGGTGGAAGCTATAAGCGAGTGTGGATCTAAAGACAAAAATACATTCCACAACTGAGTTGTAACAGAGTTGTGGAACCTATTTAAATAGCCTAAAAGTTGGTAAGGGTTCATGAAATGATTTTCGTGAACGATTTACGATTCATGGTGCAAAGTAGCACAGTCATTTGAACCGAAAAAAGGAGGTCGAGTGCGAAGCTTTTGTAGCACTTTTGCATTTTTGCAGGTATTTAATTAAATTTTGTGTTGTTTGCTAACACTTAAAAACTGAAGTTCCGAAGATTGTAACGTCATCCACAATAATGATGCACTTAAAGTGCTTCAACACAGATATAGTAAATCGTTTTAAAATAAAATGAAAAGGATAGGTCCTAAATGACTATCATGTGGTATTCCAGAACTAATTTCAAACTATTTCGATTCGCAACCCTTCAAAGTTACTGAGTAGGATTTCTGAAGAATAAATGAGACTGGAGTCTTTTTACAAATGATCAAGCTCAGAGTAAAATTAATTCAAAAAAGCAGGACATATTTATAGTTAAGTTATTTTCAGGCATTTATCATATTTTCCATTTGAAAAGGAAACCATTTTAAGAACCTTTTACATATTTTTTTTGCATTAATATGTGCGTACATAAAAGATAGTCGCCTACGTGAGAATTTGATTAAGTGCTTTGTTTAATATTGAAACACTTCTCCCTACAGCTAAACGTGATTAACCAACCTTTCTCTAAACAAAGGTATAAAGATGTTCACAAAGTTACAATCACATATGTTATGTGAGTGCGTAAAATTAAAATTCCAATTAAACAATAAACCTATATCACTGCATGTACAATCCCACTTTTCCGTGTATTGTAAGTATATGAAAATTACAAAACATTCAATTTGACAAGTTCATAAGAAATTCATTCAAACAAATCTGTAAATTCCAATATATCGAATGATAGATTCCTCCATATGGCTACCATACATTTTGCAAACCATAAAAAGAAGGAAAACCCATCAGAAAAAGAATATTTCCGAAATTCAACGACTACTAAAAAATACACAAGTTCAAAATCTGATATTTTCCGAATTATACCTTAAAACGTGTGTTTTTCCCCATTCACTTCATTTATGAAAGATAGATAAAACAAATAGAAAACCCCCGCGCCAAAAAAGCACACATGTCCATCACGTCCATGCCACTGTCTGTATTCGAACGTGAGAACCCAATTCACTGATTCTTTTCATCAAAAGAAAAACATCGATGTTTCATTTCATCGACATGTGTTCCAAGATACACCATACACCATACAAAATAAAAGGTCCTCCTAACAATTCTTCACACCTTCATATAATTTCGTCCTAAAAATTGGAAAAATTCCCACAAATCTTCAATCATCAAATGTACCTTCTTTGAAGAAAATCGAGTTCTCTGCTCAGCTCTTTTGTTTAATACAATGTGATGTAAAATTTACACTATGACATTTGAAAACTACAAGATGCGGTGCATCTTCAAGTGTACAATTTTGAGTTTGTACACTCATCCGAAGCAATTTAGCACTGCATATACGTAAGACATCTTCAGCGCAAGAAGATATGAGTGAACGAGCGCCTGTAGGTACAAAGTTGTAGATGTTGTTATGGCTACCTAAGAATGTTTACAATAGAGTAAATAGTGGAATTCGTTTGCAATTGTTTTTATTTTTATTTTTGCTTCTAGCATGAAAGACCCATTAACCTCCGACTTAATTATGTTTATTCACATTTTTTAAAATGACGTGCCTTACCTGTGCATCTGTGCAGATGGTACCCTTTGGTGGGACTTATTAACTTGAGAGTAAAAGGTCATATACTAATGCATGTTCAGCGAGTGGGAACTGACCTTCATGGTTATCTTAAATATATGCATATTTCTGAGCGCCATAATTGACTTTTCTCACTATTTCCGAGATCATAATCTTCTGAATTCTTAGAAGTTATTTACTTTTTATAGAATTTATTATATTTTACTGCATACCTAAACATTCACAGAAACAGTAAATTTCCACCCCGAAAATTCACTTTTATTCCCACGCACATATTTAGATTGAAACACCTCATAATTTTTATTTAAAGGGTCATATAATCATAAAATTTGGAATTCAATTAAAATCCTGTGTAAAAAAAAATACATTCCCTCGGTTCAATTTACTCCTGGCAAACAAATCACAATCCAGGACCTTACCCAAGTCCAAAACAAAACAAAAGCAACAATCATCATTTTGACGACGACGACGCGATCGGTGCACAATCGGATTGAAAAAAAAAACAGATTTACAATTTGTATCAAAACTCGTATAATCCAACGCAACCTGAGGGAACCTCTTAGAAGGGAATCCAATTCAGTCGTATTTGTGGCTGCTTCACCCTCTGTGCCTGTGAAGTGTTGTTTGTTGTTGTTGTTTTGCGTGGGAGAATGTAACATATTTCAATTTCAATTTTTCGTTTATTTTATTCCTTATTCCCTATTAATTCAAAAGGGGGAATGACACACAGAAAACGAACTAATACACACACAAACAAACAGTAAACAATGCAATACATTAAAAAAATACACCTTTAAAAGAACCCAGAGAAAAATCGGTGCGAGTCATCATCACTGCGCGGTATAATGTATACATGTTGTGTCATAAGGGACAGCAGGGAGGAAAAACCTTTTAGGAAAAACTCTTTCTCGAAACGCCCCGACCGGGAAAAAGTACAGTCTTTAATTTTCCTCGACGATGTTCTTTCATCTCGATCTCTGCTGGAAGATGATGCCCACTTGGAATATAGTTGGTGATGATGATGATGAGGTTGATATGGAGGCATACATTAGTTTTGTTTTTATTGGAACTGTTATAATAATGCTCTGTTAGTATTATGGGTCAATGTACAAGCTGGGTGTTGAGTTGACTTGATGCTGATGGCTTTGGCCGTGGATTAAAATGCCTAGACGATGCACGAAAGAGATTACGAGTATATGGTATATGGTTAAATTTGTCTTTCTTTGTCAGTTAAAAAAGAGGATTTTCACTGACCATAAGCTGATCTGTCAAAAGAGAATTAGGTTCTCAGTTTTTTAAATAAAATGCATATCATTTGAGATGCCTAATAAATTACAAAGAGAAGTAAATTGGAAAAAAATAATGACTTAATTCCAATTTATTAGTTCAACTCTCGATTCTTTAGGTCTTCAGTACTTTTTGTGACATATTTTTTTTGTATATCCTGTTAAATGCAAACATTTTCTAAATACGAATTTTTTTAACGTGCAACTCATTCAAAGTCAACCTGTTTAAAATTAATATGACAAAACAAAAAAAAACGAGTAACCCTTTTTTTCGTCAACACAACTCCCCTCGTTTTATTTTTGTTTATTTCCTTTTTTTCTGTTTTTTGTCAAAATACATAAATAAAAAGCAAAACATCGTGAGGTTTCCATAAACGATAGTGTTTCCTCAAACTCTGTTTGCGTTTATTTTCACTTTTTTTTATTCAAATGAAATTTTCGTTCGAAAATTAAAGGTAAATGTATAAACGAGAGTACCTGTGTGTAATAAATTTCATTTGTTTACATGGAGATGTATTGTTTATTATTTGTTTTAATGTTTTACATTAAATTAAAAGGTATCTACATAAGCCGGGCGGCTTAAGTACATACATAAGTATATACGATAAACGAAATGAAAATTAGGACAGACAGATAAAAACGTTGACAGTGTCTTTTCATTTTCCATTCTAATCTCAGAAAGTCAAAAAAATTTACTACGAGCACTAGAAAATTCCTAATTGTGTTTATTTTGTTTGGAAATTAACTTATCATTTTGTGTAAACTGAGTTTTATTACCAAGTTTTAAATGGGCACATTTTTACATAAGGTTTCTTTGATGCCTTTTATAAAATAGTCATTTGAAGTACGATCAAATAATTTGTTCTTAATTTCAAAAGAATTGCCAAATCTAAATGACTGTCATGTCTTGCATGATAATTAAGTTTAATGTCTGTTTAGTATTAATTTATAATTGAGTAACAATTTTGAGATTATAAACAGCATACTTCTGTCGAAAAACAAACCAACTCAAGAAAAACTCTTGAAGAACTATGATTTAACATTTTAGAAGAATTTTGTACTATAAAACACTTTTCCACATCAAAGCAATAAAAGATTTTAAGTTACTCGTATCTTAAAAATCTATCTACGAGTTCGAGACACAAACAAGTTGCCCTATATTTATAATAATAAAAAAACCAAATTTAAGATCTTAATCTCCATCAGATTTATTTGCCCTTTTTCATCCCGAAATATCTGAAAAAATCTTATTCAATATCTCTTCACAAAATCTTCTTTTGTCACGTTTTATCCCCCATCGACGACCAACGCGACATTCCAAAAAATAAATAAAATTATTTGAAAAGGGTGATGTGATACCTCAACTGCCATAGTTTCAATATCAATTTCCGTGAAATTCCATCAAGGTTCAATGTTGGTCAGGAATGTTGGTTTCGGTTCATAAAAATCACCTACTCTATATGACATAACCATATATATTTACATCGAATTCAAAACAGAGGAACCTTTTTTTATGCTTGGGTTTAAATGACTTTTTTGGTGATCTTGCGCGTGACTCACTTTAGGTTTACCTATACATGTAATCTTGACTCATCCATCGACCATTTAAAACTCTTTGACCATCACAATATACTTTTATCTGGTTTTCTTTACTATCAAATTCGAAGTCATCGTCAAGACCTTTCAATTCGAGATGAAGTCGCTTCATAAAGCCATCTGTGTTTAGAAAAAGTGAGAAATTATATAAAATGAAATAATGTCTCGAAGAATTTCCGCAATCACTTATGTTTTCTGTTCGATATGATATGGCTATTTTGATTCAACTTTCATTTTATGGTTAAACCCCGCAAGCGCAAATGCGCTCCTAAAGTTTATACTCAAACTTTATAGTAAAGGTTTGGACCATCAAGGAAACAACAACAAAAAAGTAGAAACAAACTTACAATTACAACTCACACTCAAATTGGCAATACGAGCAAGTACCTACATATATATTTAGCACACCAATACACAAAACTCGAAACCCCCTTAGCTAAGCGCAGTCCTCGCATAAGACTCGTAGGTATAATTCAGCAAAAGGAATCAAAGAACAAAGAGTATCATTTGACACAGAAATATCCGTTCATCAGCTCGGACTCGGCAGAGTTTTCCCTGTTTTCAAGAAGAAGTCGTAAAATAAAAAAAAACTGAAACCCTATACCCATCAGGAGGTACACGGGGGTGTTCTGAAGATCCACCTATACACAAACCGACACACACACACACACACACATAAAAACATCGACACACCTGAATCTAAGGAAAATTGTTGCCAGCAACCAACTTCCATGAAACACAACAAAAAAAAAAAAACTCGTTTGTTGTCGGGCCCCGCACGAACACTAAGATCTTCGTGAAAACCTGAATTTTACACACGTGTGGGTTGAGGCTTTAGGTTTTTTCTCTTTATGTACAGAGTACGGTTATACCTGTACCCATTCGATACCTACACTGTGTAGGTAGCATAAGAATACAGGTAAACCTCAGGTGTGTGTACTCAGGTGGACCTGGTCGGTCCCAAAGAGTATAGTCATAGTGATAGTGACACTGTGAGTGAAATGCAGAGTTGTGTCGCAAAGTTAGTCTCTGCGAACGCTTTGCGAAGCACGGATTTCGTACGGATAAATGTGCTCTGTTCGATTTGGTTCAATTCGATGCTTGTATAGTTATGTGTTAATTTACATAAGATAAAAAAAAAGAAAAGGAATAACCTACACAAATTGACCAAAGAATCTCGGTGTTCAGTGTAAATTTTGCTCAGCTTCTTTTTTCAAATTATACTCTTATAAACCGTGCGTCGTCATCGAAAATAGTGAATTTTAGTGAATTGAAAATAAAACAAAAATTAAAACGATATGAAACTGGCCAAGAAATAGTCTTAAAAAAAATTCTTCTTCTTCTTCTCGTTGTCTATTGTAAGTGTCCAATGATATAAAAGTTTTCTTTGGAAATTTAATTCTGGCTACGCGGTTGATTTATTGGATACACATCACACAGCATCATCAACATTATGGATACACACTCACACAATCACATTTGCACCTATATTCTTGCATAAAAGCAGAACATTGGTTTGAAACTGGATTTCTTTCTTTTCATATATAATTTGTTTTTTTTTTGTTTTTTTTTTTTTTTGTGGTTTCATCAACATAAATCTCTGAAGTTCGTCGTCGTCGTCGTTGCCGTTGTCGTTGTTGGTCGGTCGTCGCCACATGCATTCTCCCACACCTTTTCTTATTATTTTGCATATAAATATACAAATATATGTATAGAGTAGAGATAGATGATGATTATAATAAAACTTCCATTTAAGACAAAGAACAAGAAGGAACAAAAAATTATATTCTATGCACAGAACTTTAATCACACACAGAGGCTCATATTTCTTGCAATAGCGAGGGAAACAAAAGAGCTGACTAGCAAACTTGCCTTTATGCAAATTTGCATTTGAATGGGAAAAAAAGTCCGTTTATAGTGCTCGAGTGTTGCTTGTTGAATTTAAATTTAAATTTAAATTTCAAATACAAGTATAAAAAGGGTATGATGCCTGCCAACATTCTATGAAATTACCTTTTAAAAATTATTCTAAACTTGCATTCATCTCTGATGTACGTGCATACATAAATGTATATATGATTGTAATTATAAAAAAGCGGACTTGAAGTTAGTTTATAGATAATAATAATATTAATAATAATAATACAAATAATTCATTCATTCACCGGTGGTGATGAGGCTCGGCGGCACAACGCGGCAATGACAAACCTGACATGAATTTCATTATCTTAATTTCCATCGATTATGGATAATGGTTTTAGTTTTTGAATATATTTTGAACCTTCGAGTTTTAAGATTTCATCCAAAGGTATTCACTGATAGGGGAGATTATCGAAGTTCGACATTTTCGTTGGATAAAATACGAGTGGTAACAAGACGATCAAGCGGGAGATGGTTCATCTTCTCAACAATCTCAGCAGGTCTTTTTTTTTTTTTGGTAATTTTTTTGATGTTAGGGGACTTAGACACAAAAGTGAAAAAGAAATTTTTAAAAGGCGGGTAAATCCCTTAACAAGAAGTATAATCGAGATGTGTATGTATAAGTATAAAGGTAGATATTCAACTCACAGGTGTGTTTTTAATTTTTTCTTTGAGGTTTCTTAATAAATACGATTTTGTATGGATTTTTTTCTCTGTCAATCATTAGAAACTTAAGTAATAATTGATGAGATTTTCTCTTGTTTTTTTTTTTCATTTTTCATAATTACATGTTTTCTTTCTAAATTTATTACTTATACTTGTATTTTATATAGGACTACAGGCTTAACCTTTAATTATATTCATATTAACTTGATATTTTTCTATATACATTTTTTAAATACATTAGCTAATTTATGATTATAGTCCGTATAAATTCATTTGATTGCTATTTTTCTACTTTATTTATTTAAAAAAAAAAAAAACGTTCAATCATCACGTGCACGAGTGTGTACAATATTGTGAATTGTGTAGGTATATTGGTTGTATCTTATAAAAATATTTCAAGGTCTTCAAGTGGTATTTTGTGCTTTTAGATTTTTGTATCTTATTTCAGTTTTCATTGAAAAGCTTCTTAAGAACACAATCCATGAATCCAAGTGATTGAAGTATTGGCAATATATGACACTTTTACACTAACACACACACAGATGTGTTGATACTTAGAATGGAGTTAATGTTATTATGCTCCAACTTATTTTTAGGTATTTGTATTTTAGTTTATTTTTTTTTGTTTCTTGTGTTTGATAGATTTTCTTATTTAAATGTTGGTAGAATTGTAGAGATTTGCATTTTTGAGCGAATATGAATGGTGATTGACGAATATTGTTGTTTTGCCTAATCTTAAGCGTTTTTTAGCTAATGTTTTATTAAATTTAGATTTTACTAGTACATCAGAGGAACCAGTCCCAATTTTGTTGAATCTATTTCCATTGTATTTGTTAAGACTTAAGCAATCATATCAAATGATTATAGCAAAGGTATTAATTAATCAATTTTGTTTGGATATTTTTCCAATCGAAGAATTTTACAAATGCCAAGACTTTTGTTGAGTTTCTTTTAAGCTCAAACTAAATGATATTCTCTCTGAAAATTAATTGATGAATCTCTTTTGATATTTTTTATTCTCTTTTGAGGATCAAATTTAAACTACATAGCTGAACTATAGAAGCCAATATTTGAGTTAAATCTTAGAAATTCAATCTTCGTCCTCTTCTAAAAATGAACACACTTCTTGCGTTTTTCAGACTGACTGATGTAAACGGGGTTTTCATTTTAGCTCATTTCAATTTCAATGATTTTTCCACCAAAAAAATCGAAATTACATTCAAATCGGCATACTCTTGCATTTGGTCTTAAAATATTTAAATAGAATCATGATCTTTAAAATACGAGAAAGAAAAACTTGAAACCCTTTTCAAATTTTCTCTGCATATCCAATATTTAAATGATCCGTTTGTGAGTTTCTTTCTGAACTCGTTGCAATTTTTTAACTACGATGGCATCCATGATAATTTTGAATGAAAAAACTGAATTTTTTAACCAATTGATATCATTTTCTTATCTTGATATCAACACAAAAAAGATCCCATCAAGCAATACAATTATCAACTACACACACGATCACTAAAAAAAAAAAAATAAAGAACAAAATTAAACCAGGCCACTGAATTAGTACTTTTATTATTGTTAAACTTTTCTCAAATCAATTTGGTAAAAAGAAAAAATAATTGTTTTATTAGTTTTTTTTTTATTACGAATTTATGCTAAAATCAACCTCAATTAAAGTTTCTGGAGGCAAATCTTAAAATTGCAATCACGATTTGAGAGAAACAGTAACATCAAGTGCAAAATGTTTTCAACGAAAATTAACAAAATAGAATTTATTTATACATGTTGAAAAAAAAACACACAAAAATAAATTAAACCATTAAGTTCTTAAAACATTTTTAACTCATGACCAAAAAAAAGAAAAGAAAAAGAATTAACACTGAATACCAACGAAGATGGAAGCGAAAATTAAGAATAACATAAATTGTTGTGGTTTCTTGTTTGTTTATTGTTGTTGTTGTTGTTTTTTTGTGATTGTTAAACCAGAATTTTGGCAAAAAAAAAATACGAAGAGAAAGTGAAATTCAGTTTTTAGAAGGCGGAAGGAATGTTTATTATAATATACAAAAATAAAAGCCATGATAGATAAATTATGAGCACTTTCATTTGAAAGACATTTTTTTTAATCAAAATTAAAAACTAATCAAAACAATACAAAAAATAATTTAGAGAAGATTCATCTTACTTTATGTAGCTCTCATTTTAGTGGGTTAGATTCCAAAATAGTGTTGGCGTTAATGGGAATTCCATGATAGCTTCCATAATCTCTTCTGAAATTAATCTTTTGTGGTAGGCCAGCAAATATTTAATTTCTATGGGATTAAAAATGATGTTGACTCCCGAAAAAAGTGGTGGTTTTATGTTTTTAATTAAAACGAAAATAAATAAACAAAATAGTCGGGATTGGGAAATCCCATCGCATTCTTTCTCTGGGGTTACACTTGAAAGTTGTTTCCTAACTTCAACTTAACTTCATTTATATAATTCGAATTTATCTGAGGAAATATATTTTTCCTACCTACATCCACATCCAACTCATCTCCATGATCCTTTTTGGCAACATAATTAATGTTAACAAATCGATTGATCACAAGCCTTCAAAACTGGTTCGACAATGTGTACCATGGTCGAGCGCAAAACTAGTAAGCCATGTGTGCTACTTTTTTCTCCATGAATGTACATATGTACAGTACATAATTTACATGTGTAGGTACTCTCTGAATTTGTGCAAAAAAGACCTAGCAAATGGTTATTCGATTTTGCCACTTCAACCACCTGTTTTTGACTTGATGCCACATGCCAAAGTAAAACTTCAGAAGAAGGAAGACAAAACATATATCAAGTACAATGTACATAGTAGGGCCCCTAGTAGCAGTAATTAAGTATGTATATGTTAATGACCATTATAATATAACCATCCTGGTTACCCCGATGGCTTAAGGTACCCTTTCGATTAAAAACTGCAGTCCAATGAAATAAGAACTCAAAGTTTGTTTCCTTCTAGTTGTGAATTGTAATATGAGAGTAATTGACATGAAAAAGCATTTCCTGTCTTCTTGAACGAGTTTTTTTTTAGTCACTGAACAGTCAGCTTTTGATCATGACTCAACGGACAGTACCTAAATAATTTGGTTACCTCTTCTTTTATATCTTCATCAATAAGAGAATCCACAAATGAAAGCAAAGTTGATAATTAAAAACTAAGATCGTCAAGCATTAGTAGGTTGACTGTACTTCTATTTTAAGATTGTAATTATTAAAGTATTGGTAAAATCTAAGTGATTGATGCAGACATGTGTGCGTGTAAAACATAATTCAAACTCTTCTTCGAAGCCAGAATGCAATTTCCAAAAAAAAAAGTAAAAACTCAACATTAAAATTAGAATAAATCAATTCCATAGTTGACGCCATCTATTTGCCACTTATTGAAGAAAAACACACACCAATTTACTACGGCAGCAAAATGATTAAATTTCGTTATAAACGAAAAGAGCCAACAAATATTGTTGGCACAGCAGCAGCCACAGCACCCGTCCAGAAAGCAATTAAAGAACAATCATCAAAGCAAACCAAATGTAATCAAATCAATAATTTTACAAATGGAAATGTTGTAGGTGGCGCTAGCAATTGCGCTGGTGGTGGTGGTGGCGGTGGTACTTTACCACGCATAAGTCCAAAAAAATATACAGAACAAAATGATGCTAATAAATCTGCAACTTTGACACGAAAAACAACAGCGAAGATCACTTCGGGTATTGCAATGGTAACGCAAATTCCATCGACTGCTGATCAATTTCACGGTCCAACCAATGAAATTATTATCAATCGTGATCGTTGTATTAATGCCGTTATTGTGAGTGACTATGTTTTTTTTTTATTCAATATATTTAACTGATTGTGGATTTCGATGCGAAAACTATTTTAAATTATAACTTCTTGTTTGGAAGTCGGTCAAGAGCGATATTGATGTCACTTTTGACAGGAAGTACACAGTTCGTTTTTGACTTGACATGAACCGAAACCGAATTCCATGCTTAGATATCAATTTAATATTTACTTTCAATGAATAAATTACAATTTTTATATAATGATACATTTTTTTTTTACAGGAACTCTTTCAACAACTTCAAACTAGTTCCGAACCAGCACTATGTCCCGAACCACTTCGTCGCGCATTGGCAAGTGGTCCATTAGCTGGCAGAAGATTTCCGTTGGGATGTTTGGGAGATGCAGCTGAATGTTTTGAGCTTTTGTTGCATCGTGTACACTCACACATATCACCGGACGATGGAGATTCCTGTGAGTCACAGGCGTGCATTGCCCATCGTCGTTTTGCAATGCGTGTTATTGAACAAAGCGTGTGCAAGTGTGGTGCCAACTCCGAACAGTTACCATTTACTCAGGTGAGTCATTTTAAATTAAAGACGCGATTAAGAAATTCCTTGTTTTTTTTAAATAAGTGAGGTTAGGAGTGATATGGAAGAGGATTTGTTAAGGAAATTCGAGTTTTTAAATTCCTTACAAAACTTCGTGTACTTTTCACATAAGGAGTGAGAAATCTCCAACCGTTGCAAATTTGTTTACGAATTTATTGCCAACGAAAAATTTAATTTATTAACAAAATTCATTTAAATAAATAAAAGTGTTGTTCGTTTTTTTTTTTAAATGAATTATTCATTCGTTTGAGTACGGTTCTTAAGAATACTTTCTTTTCTAATGCGAAACTACTGCTGAATAATTTGTAGTTTTTTTTAAATATAGCTTGTAAATATTAATTCAATTTCATTTAATTTTTTGCTTTCATTTTTATTTTATTTGTATCAAACAATAACATTTTTATTTAATAAAAAAAACCTTGGCTGCTATTCAAAAGTGAAAACAGCATAATTTAATGCAGATTTTGTGTTTAGTGTTGGGCGCCACTTAAAGCTTTTAATTGTAATGTTGGTAAAAAAGTATACTTTGGTGACTTCTGCGCCTGACGATTAGGAAAAATAGTTGTCATATTTACTCATTCGAAGTGAAAGTATTTTAAATAGTAATTTCAATTGTATCAATTAATCTTTTCTTTCACAGATGGTTCACTATGTTTCGGCATCAGCTCTGACATCACAAAACAATTTGGCAATTCAAAATCACCAACAACTGACTTTTGGCCAACTACTTCGTTCGGCGGGAAATATGGGCGACATACGTGACTGTCCGGTGAGTAATGATTTTTGTTTTTGCTTTGTTTTTTTTTTTTTTATACCCTGCTATAAAATCCTATATCGTGACACATTTCTTCATAATTAATCAAACTCAATGAAAGCGATTATGTAAGTTCAACGTAAAAGGAAACAATGATCGTAAATAAAATGCACCGCAAAACACCATATGGCTGTGTCCATTTTCTGACCTGTCAATTTTGGTTAACCTCAATTGAAAAAAAAAAAAACTGTCCAATTTGATCATGATGAAATGATGAGTGACCAATATTGCTGGCATGTGGGTCCTAGATGTCCCATGTCTTTTATGTCATATCCATTGAAAAACTTTAACTTAGTTTTTTTTTTTAATCTTCAGAATTCCTGTGGCGCTAAGATCGGTATCTGTCGTGCACTGCTCAACCGACCAGATGTTGTGTCAATCGGGATCGTTTGGGATTCAGAGAGACCTGCAGCGGACCAGGTTCATGCTGTGTTGAAGGCAATTGGTACTACATTAAGACTGTCTGATGTCTTCCACCAAGTGTCTGATCAGCGTTGGGCGCAAACTGTCCAACACGAACTCGTTGGCATTGTGTCTTATTACGGAAAGCACTACACAACGTTCTTCTTCCATACCAAGCTGAAGGTTTGGGTGTACTTTGATGATGCCAATGTTAAGGAAGTAAGTTTCAAACTAGAACGCAGTTTTCCGAAGATCGTTTTTAAATAATTGATTTTTCCAATTGCAGGTTGGTCCTAATTGGGAGGGAGTGGTTGACAAATGCAGTCGGGGACGCTATCAACCATTGTTGTTGCTCTATGCAGTTCCCCAAGCTCCAGCTGGACCTCAAATGCCACCGCAATATATCCAAGAACTTATACAATCGACTGCCCGGCGGGCCATCACACCCAGCCCTGAGAAGCCCATAATGGGTAATACCCGTCGTGCCATAACGCCCACTCCCATTCGATCACCGAACGATTATCAGAACCTTAGTGTCATTCAAAGCAAGATCTTTCCGTCGTCTGATGAAACCGATGCCTATATAAGTCGCAAAACGGTTGAGAACGTTCTAAACGCCCAGTATCAGAATTTGAGCGTTATCCAAGATAAGATCTTCCAAAATGGAAATCAATCGTTAGAAGACAAGGAAGGAGGATTTTTGAACCGCAAACCAATTGAGAACACATTGAATTCTCAGCTTGCTCGGAAACACCACTTGAATCTTCATCGCAGTTTGAGTGCTGAGTCAGGCCAGGTGGCCAACGGCTCCCCACCAAGTGATGGTCTTACGATCCCCGACCACCTGAATCAGCCGAGACGCCGTGATTCAGGCAATTGGAGTGGTGATAGAAATAGTGCCAGCTCGGCCTCGTCTACAACTCTTGATAATCCCTACCTTTACATGGTGGGTAAACGGGGAGGACCTGCCGCGGTCCCTCAAAGTCCGACAAGGCAAGCTGGCATGCCCTACGATCCGGGCTATGACTCATTTTCGCTATCGTCAACGGACTCGTATCCTCCGAAACATCACAACCCACAGCTGGCCAAAATTCCGGAATCGGTGGTGCTTACTGGAGACTGTGAAAAACTATGTCAAGAAGCCGATCAGCTTCTTGAAAAGTCCAGAATCGTTGAGGAATCTCATGATTTAGAAACCGCTCTTGTACTGTGCAATGCTGCAGCAGGCAGAGCTCGAGCAGCAATGGATGCTCCCTACAGCAACCCACACACTATGACGTTTGCCAGGATGAAGCACAACACTTGTATAATGAGAGCCAGAAGTCTCCATCGCAGAATCTTAGTTGAAAAGGGCACCGATCTGGAGACCAATTATCCCCCAGAGTTGGTAAAGAACATCATGAGCGGTGGAAGCGTCAAGCACGTCCGTCAAAACAGCAAGGATAAGACTTTGGAGAAATCGGTGAACAAGAATATTGAGATCTATGCTACTTTGCCCAAGAAAAAGACTCCAATCAAGGCTTCTATTCTTGCTGATGACAATGCAATTGAATTCGATCCCCCGGCAAAGCCAGAAAGGGAAAGTCGCAGTATTTTTGGTCGCAGCAAGGAAAAAGACAAGCGCAGTCGCAGTGAAGATCGCAACAAGATCACGCGAGAGTTTTCGGTAGCTGAGACTCTGCTGGTAAATGCCAAGGACACCCTCAAGAAGCACAAGGAAGATAAGGACGAGAAAAAAGAGAAAGATAAAAGTGGCAAAAAGCAGCACAAAATCCGAAGGAAGCTTCTTATGGGTGGATTGATAAGAAGAAAGAATCGCTCTATGCCTGACCTGACCGAGGCAAATGCAGTTGAGGAGCAGCAGCAAAAGGAGAAACCAGCTCCAGCGATGCTCTCTGTGGATGATAGTACTGTCGGCTTGAACAAAAACAGTACGAGTGGATACATATCGGAAGGACATTTCGATTACAGAGAGACCAGCAATGCCAATCCTAACCTTGAGCGCAGCAAACTTATGAGAAAGAGCTTCCATGGCAGTGGGCGACAATTAACAGTTGTTGCTAAGGTGGCTCCACCACCCCCCTTGAGGACAAGTTCTGCCCTAACCCAACAAGACCAAACCATCCAACCCTTCCACGAGGCAAATCTGTCCAACATTTCCAGCATGAGTGAAGATTCTTGCCAGACAATCATCACCACCTGCGCACAGGTTCACTCAGAACAGTCTCCAATGAAGCATGATGAGCAGAACAATAGTTATAAAAATCCATATGGCTATGCGGATGGAGGAGTTGATGAAGTCGATGGTCGTCTCATGGACTCAACACTCGATCTTCCTCCATACCCAAGCCCACCAGCATCTGCCTGCCATTCCAGACAGGCAAGTGAAGATTTTCCCCCACCTCCGCCAGAAATTGACATGGAACCACTTAACCAGCAAATAAACCAGATTCAAGCTCTCGAAGCCAACAAAATTCGCAATCTGGAAACTCTGGAAGGCACCACAAGCATTCTGGCCCAACTTCAGCAGCGACAGCACCTCTTGAAGATGCGGAATAATCAGAGCTCCCCCAATACCACTGCCAATGATAATTGGCTAAAAGAACTCCAGATGAAACAAAACGACTTAAGAAACAAGAAACCTGACTCCGTGGGGTCTCCAAACAGTGTAAGAGATCTGGCCAATCGTTTCGAGCAAACGAAGCTCCAGCCACAACCACCACAGCAAATGGCTGATCAGAACTCACAAATCCGGTCGTATCCATCACAGGAGCTTCTCAACAGCAAACCACAAATTCGAACACAAATGAATGGTCTCCCGGGTCCAACAGGTTGCAATGGAGTTGACGAAGTGGACTGCCCACGCCCACGACTCCCTTCGAACCCGGGACTTCCCAAGCCTAAGTATGAAATCGCTCAAAGCCAGATTGCCGAGGAAATACGAGAAGTTGAAATGCTGAACGCGGTAGTTCAGCAAACACTGAATAACTCCCAAAACGGCAATAAGCGAGTAAAGAAGAAAAGCGTCTCCTTCTGCGATCAGGTCATTCTCGTTGCCACTGCAGACGAGGAGGAAGATGACAGCTTCATTCCCAATCCGATTCTGGAGCGGGTCCTACGCACTGCCCAAAATCCAAATGACAAAGTCACTGCCCAACTCATTCAACAGCAACAGCAAAACATGCTGCGCCTTTCAACTGAAGCGACTCCAAGGAATATCTCCCAACAACAACAGCCAAGTCCAACCCCATCCGCAATGGATGCCAGACGAAGCATTCCCCAAGACATGCAGCGCTATATCCAGATGAGACACCAGCACAGCCCGCAAATGGAAAACAGTCGCCACGAAATGACTTACCCTGGCAGCAATAGTCCACAATTCCATCAGCAACCGCAGATCCCACCCATGCAGCTGCAGCAACACCAACAGCAGCAGCAACAGCCGCCACCCCAATCCAACTCGAATACTAACACTGCTACACATAACATGCGTTCACAAGTTTACACTCCAATGCAGGACATTTTCAGAATGCAAAATGTACCAGGGCAGATGAACGGAAGTGCCAATACTAACACCAACAACTCCAGCCCCCACCCTAATACAAGCCCAATTAACAATACTAACGGCTTGGTTCAGCAACTACCGCCTCGAACCAGTATGAGCGGCATCGCTAGTCTTGCCAACATGCAACACATGCAGATGCTCAGTGGCAACTCTGGACAAATGGACGCCAATGTCAATGGCATCGTTGGATCGCGGGCCCCAATTGTCGATCAGCAATCCTTTGCGAACGCAAATCCTGCCAGTCGCTTGCAAGTGCCCAATTTAAATCAGAGCTATTTGGTATCCCTGCAAATGGCAGCCCAGAAGCAACAGCAGCAGCAACAACAACAGCAACAACAACAACAACAACAGCAACAACAACTGCAGCAGCAACAGCAACAGCAACAGCAAATTATGAACCAGCAACTACCGAACGGATATCACATGATGTCACAGCAGAACGGTTACCACCAACTGCAAGATGATCGGCATCATGCAAGTGGACCATCGCCTTATCAGAGGGTGCCACTGCCACACGGTGCCTACTCTGGTAACAATAACTCTCTTCCCCCAAACCCTTCTCCTTATTTTCAGCCACCAGCACCATTGAAGCAGATGTCTCAAAAGAAGGTCAGCTTCGAACCTGGCACCAAGGGTGAAGCCGATCTAGCTTCTCAGCAGCAGAACAACAACAACAACAACAACAACAACAACATGCCTACGCTTGAGAATGGCCAGCAAAATGGCGGTGCATCTGTCAATGTGACCGTCATTCCCACCCGTGTCTATAACAATGCAATTGTGAAGGCTTCTGCAAAGGCGGTCGAATGCAATTTGTGTCGGAAACGTCACGTAATTGCACCAGCGGTTTATTGCACAAACTGCGAGTACTATCTGCAAATGTTAAACAACAGAAGATAGGTGCATTAAAGAAGCGTCTGTACTCTTGGTCCGTTCCCGCCCTTCCAAAATATGGTCTCTCTCACTCTAAGTGCAAATTATTTACAAAAGATCTAAACTTTTAGCTCTACTTAACTTTAACTTAAGTTATAAAGATATTTTTTAGAATTAGAATAAGAATTTTATATTTTATATTTTAATATTTTATGGCCCGCCCCAAAAAGGCGTGTCTGTGCATAGTAGAAGGTAAGTATTTAAATTGATATTGTGATATTTAAGTTACAATATTTTTTTTTTTAATTTTAAGTTTAAGTTTTAATCCAACCCACATCTGTATATTCACGATCTTTTGAAGATTAAGAGAGTTATTTTTTATGGTTGTACATAAAAAAGTATGTGAGTATGCATTTATACATAATTATTATTAAAAATTATTAATTTTTAGGAATATTATTTTCTATTTTAATTCTACATTTGTTTAATATAGTTTTTTTTTAAATGAGTATTTTAAGCAAAAAAGGCGATACTTCCAAAAATGGTGTTGCAACTATGAGCGTACGTTTTATAATGATTTTTTACAGAAAAAAAGAAAACTAATTTTCTAAATATATAAATAAATAAATAAATAAAGTATTCTTTTACAGATAATAAAGTCTTTTATTTATTTTTTGTTTTGTTGCTGGCAGTATTTAAATTTTCTGTTGAAAAGTTGTTTTAGACATTATAAGTATTTGAATTTTGATGTCCTACTTATGACACGACAAATGGGTTGTCAAAGTTAAGTTTAGAAATAAAAAAAAGAAATATAAAACATCATAACTTCTGACACTTCAATGTCATGCAAAATGGCTGGAAATGTGCATTAATATAATATATTTTAACTTCTTAGGTTATTCAGCACATTAGAAGAATATTTGTGCAAGTATCAGACATTTACTTTTCTGTAATGCAGACATAAAATAGCAGCAGTATATCATTTGCTGAATGACGTTTTGTTATTTTAGTTCTCAGGTGTAACTTACCAAACCAGCGAAATTTAGGGTGGAATCAACCTTTCTTACATATAACATTATATCATGATTCATAAATCTTGATAACTTTATATTTGATTCTATTTGGCTGTAACAATCCTAACCATAATTATAACCATGAATAATGTGGTTGAAATTCGTAAATCATGAACCAAATCTAAATAATTTCAAGAGTATTTTCACCAGTTTACCCAAAGCTTGATGTGAATAGTGCCTTAGTCATCTATTTTTTTGCAGAGTTCAAAATTTTTAATCTTCTGATATGTATATTTGCACATAATAGGTCTGTTCCAAATGTGTGAAATTCGCCGAAAATCACCGAAAAACTGTGAAAAGCTGTTTCAAGTTACACATTTTTCGTAGTTTTTCACAGAAGAGAGATCTCTTAAGAGAGCACCCTGCGACTTTCAGCCTCAAATATTTCTGTGCACAAAAAAATTGAAGACTGTCAAATAAAAAAAAAAACATTTAATATTTCAGTTGAATTTTAAATTCTAATTTTAATTATGGAAAACACCAGTATTGAGTTCCAAATCGAGTCGTCATTGTCAGATTAATTAATTAATTAATTAATATTAATAACAATTTTAACAAAAAATACATTTTAATTTAATTTTAAACAATTTGAAAAATTTTCACCCACTATCGTATCAAATTTGTTGAAATGATTTTTTGTTAACATTTTTTTGACGTTTCGTAGAATCTGTGATTTTCTGTAAACTGTCGTTCCACTTCGTTGTGCACAGTTTTTCTCTCGCTGAGAATTTTACCCCCACTACTTAATAAAATGTGTGCTGTGAATTTCTTGGAACAGACCTACTCTTAGTTCTAAAACCAAGAAAGTATCACCCGAAATACGAACAAACGTGGCCACTATGATTGTTTGTTTCTTGATCAGTACTGTATGTTTAAAGACATTTTTCCATTCTTTTTGTAAGCCATAAGTACAGCGGCTCAATTGGTTGCGTTCATATTTGTATCCATATTCCCTTTTGCCATTTTTAAAAGAATAATTTGATAAACAATTTCGTAAAAAAGAACTTCCCCGTCAAAAAAAGCGAATAGAGCGAGAGAGAGAAAGAAAAATAAGCTCACAAGGGAAGTTAACAAACACATTAACACATATTTTAGTGGAACTTTTTAGAGTTCTTCTTTGCCAATCAAAAACACCCAAGAATTCGAAATGTCAATTTTCCATTTGGGCAGAATCGAGTTTTTTTTAATTAGAACTCAAAACATAATTTTTGTTTTTCTGTTACTCATATCTTATATAAAGATGTCCATCTCCATCCTCTAAATGTCAAAATGACAACGATTCTTCTTAAATTTCACATTTGACTGTATTTATTGTTAGGGCAACTAAGACCTCAGCTTATAACCTGTATAATAATCACAATTAAATGCTAAAATACTTTCAAGTGTTATATAATTTACGATAAAAATCTTATCTCATACAACCTATATTTTACATAAATAAAAATTATATTTAATATTACAAATTACTAAACAATATATACAAAAGTAATTTTGAAAAGAAAACTATCAATATCTACACAAAATATAAATTTACAAAATAATAATTAAAAAAAAAAAAAACAATGAGAACAAACTGCTTAAAAATTTCTTAAGTAACATTGCCCCTAATACGAGATTCGATTAGTTCTACTTGTCTGACTCGAAGGCTTGATTTGAGTGTCCACTTTCTTTCTTAGCTCGTTGAGATTCCAAATTATTTGATGGAGTTTTATTGCCAGTATCTTCCTCGACATCGGAATCATCAGTTTGGTTAACATACTTAAACCGCATGGCCAAAACGATAAATATTAGCATATCAGCAACCATAAATGCGGCGAAAAGTATAAATTCTTGGGCCTGGAATGAAAAAAAAAATATTTTGTACTTGAGTGAATATCATCGATCATGACTGATAGTTTTGTTTCATTCAAAACTGCTTTTTGTATTAAATGACAGTCTAACTTTATTATGTACATTGTTTATGGATGAAGTGTACAAAAATAGCTAAGTTCAATTTATCAGTTAATTAACAGTCACTTGAGTTAGGCTTGTTATGTAATTGTTTATAGTAGTCAAAGCAGTATCTTGTAAATTCCTACATTTTATACAAACTTATTTTTGTACACATGTATACGCAAAACTAGCTTCAGTCAAGATCAAAAATGGCACTACATTTATTTTAACTCACCTGTGAATCGAAGAATTTAAGCTTGGCTATAACTACAACCAAAATATTTCCAATAGCTACAGTCAGAAGCCAGCAGGCTTGAAGAACGGATTTCATACTGGCTGGAGCTTGGGTGAAGGAGAATTCTAGACCAGTCACAGAAAACATCACTTCGGCAGCTGTCATCACGATGTACTGTGGTAACTGCCACATTATGTGTAAAGAATTTGATTCCACGAGAGTATACAACGAAGTATTCTACAAAAAAAAACATGATGTTTTAAAATTATGGAAATCCGTAAAATGAATCATTTTATGCACTTACATATCCATTAGTTTGGCTTCCCTCGACCGTTATAACTGTAACACCCCCAATTTGACACATCAGTGATGCCACTTCGCTACCATCTACTGTCAAAGTGTAAAATCCAGCTGGGATATGCAGCATATCTGATTGCGTTTTGTTGATGTTCAGGGACAAATCAGAGCCTTTGAGTACTATTGATCGATCTTCGTCGCCTTGAACAACATTCACCAAAACCCTTAATGCAGATTCTCCGGACTTAGGCTTCCCGGGTGCATCTTCAAACTCTTGAACTTCATCATTTCCAACAAAATAACTCATTGCTTTACCCGGATTAAGATTAAACTTTCCCTTGAGTGGAGGGCATTTAATCGCATCTCTAGAAGAAGCTGTATAATTATAAGCCATGGAATTGGCTACAATAAAATCCTTATCTTCGAACACTCCCATCGCTGGCACAGAGAAATTTCCCTTAAATGGCACAGAGGTCATGAAGTCATAATTACATGGCATTCCGTTGTAGATTCTCAATTGAGCCTCTTGGGGTCCCGGAATTTTGGGGTCCATTGCTTCAAGTTCAAATTCCACAAAGGCTGACATCAAAAATGCAGCTGCTGCTAGCAATCCACCCAGAGTCAACTTTTGCAAAGGTCTCCTTATTCCAATCACACTCAGTATTGGATAAACGACACAATTAAAGAGCGGAATGAATCCTAAAATCAACAATGGATTGATGACTTGCATTTGATCTGGTTTGATTGTGAATCCTCCGACAGAGCCTACCATCCTGGTAGCCTGGAAGGTCCAACGAGAACCTTGCTGATCGAATAGAGCCCAGAATACAGGAAGTGGCAGATATAGAACCAGAATTTTCAGTAAAGCTTTGGTGTCTTCGATCAATTTTCTGCTACACTTGCCCTCGGCATAATCTAGCCAATGGATACTGGGAGTTTTCTTGCCTTCTCTAAAACGACCTCTAATCGCCTCAGACACACACTGAGATACTCCAAGGATCATATTGCCCGATGGGGGCTTTATGACATACAAACGCTTTCCAGCGATAAAGATAATCAGAGATAGGACCATCAGAACAGCTGGAACACTGAATGCCAGAGAGAAGCAATCCTTGTCACCGAAACAATGGACATCTGCACGGAGTATCGGAGTAATTGTTGTCGAAATAAGAGATCCGGCATTTATGGCGAAATAGAACAACGAAAAGAAGGTAGCCAACTGCTTAGCTTGCTCGGGAATCTTGAATTGGTCACCACCAAAAGCCGAGACACAAGGCTTTATACCACCAGTACCGGTGGCTATCAGAAGGAGACCTATCACAGTTGCCTCTCTGCAAAAAAATAAACTACATGGATTTTTGAACGAGTATACTTCAAAGTATAAACTTACTTTACTGGCAAATTAATTGGCGGTACAGCTCCCAAGGCAATCACCACTGCTCCGAAGGTATAAACCACCGACAAGTACCATATTGTCTTGAATCTTCCAAGCCAGCTATCAGCTAAGACAGCTCCAATCAATGGGAAAACATAGACCAAACTTGTAAACACATGGAACAGCACTGTCGCCTGATCTTCTCCATATTTTAGTTTGTCCGTAAGATACAGCACCAATATTGCTGAAAGTGTAATTGTATTATAATTTGTTTGCTTTGATTAAAAGACATTGCTTATTAATCATTCGAACTTACTGCGCATGCCATAGTAATTAAACCTTTCGCAGAATTCATTTCCAATAATGAAGCCTACCGATTTTGGGTATTTAAGGGATCCTTGCTGGAATGAATAAAATGCAAAAAAAAAACATATTAAAAACCTTTTAGTTAATGTTAACGCAGGTCTTCAAAACTTTAATGATGATTTTCTAAAATGTTTAAATTTAGATTCTTTTAGATTTTTTAGGTTCAATAAATTTCAACCTAGCAAACCTTCAAAAACCGAAATAAAATGAAATGATTGAATTTTTTACCCGCTGACAGACCAACAAAATTATTATGTCGTTTTTAATTGGCAATCCGGAATTAGAACTAGAAGCAGAATCACAATTGAACAGTTTTTCTTAATTCTGAAAAAATTGAAGTTTTGTGTGACTGTATTGGTAAAGATGACTCTAAAAATGTTTCTAAAAAATTAGGAATAATTGTTAAGATATTTTCAATATTATTTTCCATTTTTTTATATTTTAATTTTAATTTCAAGCAATCACTTCACAGTTCGCACAATTTGTTAATTCAAAAAATATGACATTTATCAAGTGTGACATTTATAATCTTTGAATATGTGAGTGATTCTGTTTTTGCTTTTGATTTCAAATCCAGAAGAGAAATCTCTTCTTTTTCAAAATCAGAACTGTCACTTTTGATCAATTGAACGCTTTTTTCTTTTGCTTTTTTCTGCTTCCAGACTGCCAATTGAAAACACTGCCCTATCAAATGATGTTTATGGTAAAGCGGTGTCATCACACAGGGACGAAACAGGATATGGAACATTTTTATGGTTTTTATATGTTTTCTTAGTTACTAAAATACTAAATTGATTTAGGTAATAGAATCAAGTACATCGGAAATGCTTACGGAATAAAATCCGTTAAATTGCATGCAGATTGCCAACATAGCTATCGCCGTAGATTTTATTTGACTGTTTCAGCTCAGTTTTTAAAAACAGAAGTTAATTATTTGTCTTTTCCGAGTCATTGCTTTTATTTATAGATTTTTTTTTTTAACCACGTTGGCTCTAATTTTGTTTCATTTATGTTTTCTTTAAAATCTTAAATTAGAGATAAGAATAAGCATTTTCGAATCGAAACATTAGCACTTGAATGTCCATGTAAATATAAAATATTCGTAAAACAAATCACCCTGTGCTCGATCAGCGTCAGCTTTTGTAACTAATTTGATTGGTTTAGTTTTGATAAACTATCAAACTCGTATTTTTACGGCTCGTCAGCTCAGCTAAGTTTAATCATCAAAACAGCTTACGTGTGTAACTTCCATATATCGACGAAATCACTTTCCTCTCTTGTTTAAGGCAAAACAATAATTTTAATTTTTGCATAAGAGTAAAAGTCTGTCTTAAAATTGTTATGTAAATAAACTACTTTTTTGTACTCGTTTGAGTTTATTCGAGTATGTAAACAAAAACAAAAAATATGTCTATATAGAAACGCAGGTAATTCATTTAATAATAGTCTAAAAACAGTACACCTACCTACATGCCTACTTTTTATTGACATACCGCTACTTTTTGTTGTTGTTTTTTTTTATGTCACTCACTCAAGTTTTGAGTTAATCGACTGTGGGACGGTTATGAGTTTTTAGTATTTTATATTTATCGAAAGCGCAGCTTAGACTTAGATTTTGATTTCGTAATAATCGAGGCACGCAGCTGTCTCAAAGTTTAGCTATAGTTGGTAGGTATACACCTGAAGAGTAGAAACTGTTCCAACGACCACCCTTGACATAGAGAGGTGACGAGCTGGGCATGTGGTGCAGTTGCAATGCATGCTGAGCCAACTGTTACTTTATTGACAGTAAATAGCTAAATATACAAAATTGATGACAACGCATGCTTAAATTTTTTAGATACTAGAAAAAATAACACTTGTTAGTTCGGACGTGGCTTAAATGCGGAACTATGAGAATTTTACGAAACAATGCATTATTTGATGTTTTTTTTTTTTTTGTGTTGTTGCAAAATAAAGTTTCTATGTTTATTTCGATGTTTATGTATGTACTAGTACCATTATCTAAGAATGTATAAGTAAAACCTGTTTGACAAGAACTGTCATACAATTATAATGTTAATGTTTAGTAATGCACTGTGGTAAAGTTCTCTTGTAATGAAATGTCAATGAATGAATAATAATTTATCCAAAGTTTTGCTAAAAATAAAGATGGTTGTAATTTTTATTTTTATTTTTCTAACTTTGTATGTAGTTGTTATACTCGAGTATAACCAATATATTTTACATACATATGTACCTACATAAGTAGTTATTAATATTTGACATTGGGCATTAAGGTTTTATGTCTGAAGTCGAGAGGCTTGGAACAACACTGCCAATCAAAAGACAAGATATTGTTATGTTTTTTGAAGTTTTCAATTCAAGAAATTCTGAGCAACTTAGTTCTTCTCAAGATATTAGTTTTTAACACTTTTTAGCGTAGTTTTACATATTCATACCAAATCTTTACATATGGTATTTACTATTTACAACTTAAAGAAATAAATGGATTAAATTCAATTGCATTATTTGTTTGCGAGATATTTGTTCGAATTTCTTTTTAACCTGGTAGCAACATAATATTATATTGTATGTTCTTGAATATAAACTTTTTAGTCTAACGAATTATGTTCGCATTAAAAAACAATTAGGTAAGTAAAATAATTCATTATTGAAAACTACAAAACGTCAATGAGTTACTAATGGACAACAATTATGAAACATAGTTTCGTTTTTTGAATAATACACGACTTAGAATTCTTAACGAAAAAATAAACTCTTAATGTTCGATTTTTAAATTAAGTGCGAGTGTTTTTTTTTTTTTAAAGCGGGAAATGTTAAAAAAGTCAACGAAAACAACAACATGATGATTGTGAAGTTGTGTTTTGACGTTTTTTAAAATAACAGAAGCCATTATTTTCTAATAACGGAAAAACATTTCTTACATACGTAAATCTTTTGCTTGGCTAAAAAATAGATATCCAACACATAAAACGGCAAATTAAAATTTTGTTATAAAATTTTTAAATGCTCAACAATATAAAAATAAAATCTCCAGCCGTCAGAATAAAATTGACATTTACTGTCATTTATAAAAATCATAAGAAGTATTTGTATAGGGTGATTAATTATTATTGATGATGATGAGCGATGACTGTTTGTACGAGGGTGGCAACTTTTTCATTTATTTCGGTGATCCACCTGAATCCGGAATAGATGTTCTTTAATTGACTAGGCCATATCGTTCATGGAGAAATTCAACCATCTGACATTTATCCATATACTACTATTCGCAATTAACTCTCTTCTTAATGAAAAATTTAGGTATACGAAATTCATGTATCGATGTATGTAGATATGTATATAATGTACCTTTTTGGGATATGTGCGTAATCGCCTGGAGGTCTAAATTTTAACAGATGTTTGTTTTTCTTTAATTTATTCTTTTGTAGAGCAATTAATTCGTTGCCATAAAACAAAACCGCGAGAATTTTATCACACTCAAAAAAACTCAAATCAAAATAAGAATTGAAAAAAAAAAAAATATTTATACATTACATTCGAGTATATAAATTTATATTCTGACCCTAAAGTGAATCTATCGATTTTATTATTATTTAAGTTTTAATTGTTTTGGCGTTGGCCGAACTCAAAATTCGTCACAAGGTACAATTTTGAAGAGACACATTTTTGTTTATTGATTTGGCGTTATAATTAACTATTAGATTTTGAGCCCTTGAATCTTGTCAAGTTTGATGGTAGAGGGACGTGCGTGTCGTAAAGAGAATATGAAGTGGAAATTGTGTCATGGCCAATTTAATCTTATACGTAGGTATATATGTATACATACATTAAATACATATATATTTTATCCGTCACACATTAGATTATATAAACATTTAGAAATTAATAGAACAGTACCTACACCAAAAATTGTTTCTACATTTGTACATACGTACAAATCTTTGTACAAATATTTTTCTTGAGTTTGAATGTTTCTAAGTCCATGCAATTTGATTATGAGCTTTTGTCACACTCAAAATCTATAAATTTGGCTTTTTTTTATTTTGTTTTAATATTTTTAATATAGTTTGTTGGCATATAAGAAGGTATGACTTTGTTCCATTGCGGGATGGGGAAGAAATCCATTAAAGTGATTAGTGATTTGCGATAAATGACAGTCTCTGTCAGTTCATTTGGTCACTGTGTGCTTAATTTATTAATAATCAAAATCACATGCACAGTTCATGGTTTTTTGTGGAAAAAAAAACTTAAAATATGTGGCCATAATTAAATGATATCTCTCCAATTAATCTCCGAAAGTGTCTATTAAATTCAAAAACATGCAGTTACGGTCACGAAATTAAGCTCAAATTAAGATTAACTTTATATTCAGCAAAAATTTTTGAAAAATGTGTTAGTGATTATTTGACATTTTTAAACTATAGTAGAAATGTCAAAATTTAAACTTAAATCCCTCTCGGTTTTAATATTGACAATAAAGTGAAAGGAATTCAGTATTTATTTGTGAACGACCAAATGTGAAAAATATTTTTTAAGTTGTTAAAATTATGCATACAATCGAATAAGGTTCAAAAATGGCTTGAAAATTGCTTGATTCCAATATATTTAACCTAATACATATGGAATTGTTATCGCGTTGAAACGGTTTCTGCAGAATATGGACATTAAGATTTTACTAAGTGTCATTTAAAGACATCTTACTTTTTATGTACAATATCGGAAGCTCTAAAATTCCTAAAAGTTTTAATACTATCTGCCATTAATAATATGTGTCATTAACACTTGCAATGAATTTTGTGAATTGCGAGCATTTTGATATCAACTTTTATGTATTCAGGTTAAAAAGTTTGCCCATGATGATAAAAGGAAATTCATTAAAAATCGCTTGCGTAGGAGGCGATGGAACTGTGATCTAGTTGATGTTGCCTTAATCAATAATTGTTTACATTATTAAATTATTACTTCCTATTGTGAGCCACAAAAACTATTTTTTTCTTTCTAAATACACAAATAAAGTCATAAACATTAATTTAATACCAAAAAAATCAAAGAATTGTGATTCCATAAATAACTAAAAATTAGCAATCACAACTTCCTATTTGTTTGGTTTCGAAACTATTAAAAAAACAAATACGGAATCTTTTAAAATCACTATAAAAAGAGTGCGGTAATATGCTGTTTTAGAGCCTTTAACACCCCCCCCCCCAACAGCTGAATCCTATATCCATCACTGGCAGCCCCCTTATTTAAGTTTTACGATGATTTTGACATTCATTTTTTCTGAATACGCGCCTGACATATGCAGGTTAATATGTATTCAAGTGATTTCCAAAAAAAAAAACCAAATGGGTTTGATGACCAAAACAAAAAATATTTAAAGAACAAATTTACATAATACGTTTTTGTTTGTTTTACTGAATAAATAATTTTATTTAAAAAACAACAATAAATATTTTGAAAAATTCTTCTTGTACGACAATCACGTTTGGTTTGATCATGAAAAGCGAAGCAGACAATCAACTTTGTTATCTTTTATTTTGAACCATAAAAAAGCAATAAATGGTACACGTATGCAAATCACAAAGTTACAATGAACTGTGACTATAAATTTATTGTATATTACTGCTAAATTTGTATTTTTACTATGACTTGAATTGCTAAAATTCTATTCGACCTTGGCCTTGTTTTAAGTGAGTTTTATAAACTTGGATAATTTTAAAGAAACAACATTTCAACAAGTTTAAATTTCAGAAAGAGAAATCTCTCCACATTAAATATCTGACTATAGCAATTGTATTGAACAGATTGATTGACACAATCTCTCTGTCGCTGTCACATTCCCATTAAACCTTTCATCACTTTCTCAACTTGTTCCACTGATATCAGTCATCACATCATCTTGCAGGCAATTAACGGAAATTACCGCGAAAAAAAGAACAATCAAAAGAATACCTTCTCTTACCGGTTTGTCAGTTATCTTCAACGTACTGCTAACCATGGTCTGTCACTTTGTTTGTTTCCGTACTTTACTCCTCGGATTCAAAAAATAATGATCGTCTGTCTTACTGTATATTAACAACACTCCGTATTTGGCATTCCGATACGGAACTTCAAACGATACGTGTTTCGCGTATAAAACCAAAACAACACAAAGCAAATTATTTCTTCACGTCACAATGCTGTTCAAGGATAACGGTTAGAAGGTGGCGGCAAGGTTACTTATCAAAAATGAAAGATGCGGCAATAGATTTAAAATACGAAATTAAAAAAACGTCACAGGCAAAGATTACGCGGTTATTGATGTGACAAGACAAGAGAGGTTTAAAACAAAACAACGCACAGAAAACCGTTCACAGATCGACTACCGATCGACCCACACTTGACAGAAGCTCGACTCGATGTGTTTGATATTATTGGGGGTAAAGTATAATCGTGATCGTGAGCATTACAAATTGAATCTTATTTCACTCACTCATTCGTTATTTCTTCACTACCTACTCTACTCGTACCTTTGTTCGCAACAAAGGAGGGGCAGTACCGCACTCAAAGTGAGTAATTGTCAAATATTGTGAGTGATTTGATAAAATAAAGCTTAAGTAAAAAGCCGCTGTGCCTAGCGCCACAACTTAATCATAGTTGAGCCGACAATCACAATCGGGTTGGGCCGTGCGTTGGGCGGCTGCAGAGAGTCGTTTATTATAAAGTACGAGAATTGATATTAATAAACTTTATTACTATACTCCATATACACGGTAAAAAAAATCTGAATTGTGTCAAGTTGTAACTATAAAAGTTTCAGAAATATACCAAGACTTTATGCAATATTAGACATGCTTATAAAATGTAATAAAAAGTTATTTAAGATTTTTGAATAAATATTAAAATTTTATGTGCGACATGTAGTAAAAATATAAACTAGATAAAATCCATGTATAACTGTACATAAGGAGACTTATTTTAACTAATAGATGTAGAGTTTTATGAGATGAAATGACTCTGACGCTGTAGAGTTTAAACTTAAATTAACTTAAAAGTCCTTAAGATGATGCAATATGAAGGAATTAAGTTTACAGCCTGTAAACTGATCCATATTCACTGTATTATATACAAAAAATATTTGTTGTTTGCTATATTTTGGAAAAAAAAAACCGTCAACAGTCCTGGTGTTCAAATGCCTTTCTATGTAAAACAAAATTCTTCTTTATTGTAGTTGTAAGTTATGATAGAATTTTTGTAATTGCCATGCCATATTGGCTCTTTATTGCATTTTATTTGTAAACAAACATTAAAATTCTGTTATACTTTTCATTTCTTTTTGCTAATCAACAGGAAGCTAGATAAAATGATTACATGTTAAAATGAGTCAAAGATCCTAGTGTAAACTACGTGTTATTCAATCACAGTGGCAGCTTTCGGAAACTTATAAATATTTGTATTTGTTTATTAGTTAAAAAAAGTCAAAAGTTTAAAAATAAACTAAAAATATGTAGGCAACTGAAAATATATTGACAAAGGTTTTAGAACACTGAGGTGTGTGAATAGTCTTTTTGGCGATATAAATAGCAATGAAACGCATACTGCATTATGTATATCCCAAATTTCAGTGTCCGTTTCTGTTTCCATTTTAATTTTACTCTTTAATTCTTTAAATTTTCTCGAAAAATTTAACCAAGGCACTCGAAAAATGACGCTTTAAAAATCAAATGTCAGAAATCTGTGATCCCATTAAATAATTAGAGATACGAAATTTTTTGACAGAAGAGCATCTGCAGCTCGGTTATAATCTAGTTTGTGTTTGGTTTTAAAATATTCAAAATGGCAGCCGCCTCCATTGCTGGTTCAACTTATGTCGTACATAACATAAGATACCACTTTTTTGTATTTTGAAGTAGGTACTAATGATAAGATCAAATGCCGCGACAGCTATAACCAATTATTCTTGCTTATCATCAACTAAAACCTAATACAAAAATGATTCAAAAGTACATAAATCAGCGTCAGAGAGGGAAATACTTTTTTTTTTAAATCCCATCCGGCAATTAAGAAAAAGCACCATGTTAGATGATAAACTTATAGACCATTTTAATTCTTATCATTGCCATTGAAATATAAATAATGAGTACCTACAAAAAAATGTTTCCGCGTAACTATAGGGTGCCACTGACTGATGTCCGCATTCAAGTTCACGGACATCAGTCCGCCAGTATCGAATGCAAAGATGCGATGATTCAACAGAAAAATGTTTGCTATCAACAATCATGAGTGTGGACTGACTGCTGCAGGAACATACATTTTTATTGTATAGCCACGGGTTTCCATTGCACTTGACCGAATCACCGCTGGATGTCGGTCGGTGGATAGCCAAGACCGAGACCGAGACAGCGACAGAGTACATTAGAATTGTAGCTACTCGCAACGGTATTTATGGCTGTGATCCGTCAGTTTATCACGTTTTTGTCATTTTCAAACAATATCAGCAATATTCTGCCTCGTCATTGTTGAAGCGTTGAAGATGCAATTTATTCGTTTAGAAGCAGCCACTTAATTTATTTTCAATAGAGTTTTTCTTTTTTAATTTAGTGAATGAATTATTTAAAGTATGCATGCAAAGCTTTGTCGGCAGTTAGGTTTAAATATTACTGCTCTTAGATTCTTCATATGATAAATTGCATTCACTCTAGCAATCATACGGTACCTACATTTGATTCACACCCATTTCAAAGTGATGGAATGAAAGAGAAGCAAATAAAAACAAAGGGGAATTGATTTGAATTTAGTTAAAACATTCGTTTTTGGTGTGACATTTATAAGAAGACCAGATTATTTGAATATGAAGTTTCCTTTCTTTAAATTTATCAGAAAATAAGAGACTTACCACTTCTAATTCACTTGAGGCATCCTTTGAGTTGACATCTGATGCGGAGCTTGCATTTCTAATCAATTTGTGGTATGATTTTTTTGAGTGAATAAGTGGCAGACCTAGGAATTATGGAAATAAATTTTAAAAACCCACAGTTCAGTACACATTGCTTAAGAGTTTTTATTACACAACTTTCAAAATAAAAATGTGACTAGAAAATTTTATTTTCAAATAATTTTGACACTTTGAAAATTATATGTTAAATAAATAACCACCTTAAGCAAATGTGTATTGTACAATGTAATTACTTTCACTTGATTTCAGTGGCATAGTACAAAACAGATTCCCTTTCGACAGCTGCTCCGTTTAGTATTTTTTGAGTGAAGCAAAAACAACACACTTCATGTTTGATTTAAGGAAACTTCTCACAGAAATGATTAAAATAAAAAATTAAGTAATATTGTGTTAGGGTATTTAATAAGTCAATGCTCCCCATGTCATGATAGTTAAAAGTCATGCCTCTTAAAGCAGCGTTAATATTATGTTTGTTCTTCCTTTAAGGTTGAGTTTTTTTTATTGACATTTTTCTTTCAATTTTTTGTTAAGTTCTAGAGAAGGTGAACTGTCATTCTTAAAGAATAGTAATACAAACAAAAAGTTGGGGAAAACTCGTAAGAATAAAGATACAGTCAAAAGACGGATTAAATAAATCAATTTAAATCGTCTAACATCGAAAACACTTTCACAAAAACTCAGACTCTGTAAAGAAGTAGAAAATAATGTTTCCCAAGGACAATCGACAGCTGTCAAATTTGTTGTTTTGGTTGGAAGCAAAACTTGACACAATTAATCACTCAAAAATCAAAAACAATTTCTTATTGTTCCTTTTTTTATTATTTTAATGTCAGTACAAAACTGCTCGAGCACTCTCGAACAGATCTACAAATACAATTTAAACGGCAACTTATAAAACGAAAACATAATAATCACAGTTTTTAGTGTAGTTAATACAATTTCTATATTGAAATAAAAAATACTACAAAGTGAAAAATAGAATTGTCAAAAATTAAGTTACGTCAGAATTTAAATTGACAGCTGAGCACTGAACAGATTATTATTAGCATTATTTCGTGTGAACGGGCACATTAACAAGAATAAAAACTGTAATGAAATTCTTAAACTAAACTTAAACTTTAAATAAAACTGTTATCATAACATATGTATTTTTTTTTTTCTGTCTTCGGTTGTCAATTTATTCATCCAACTTATGAAGTAACAACTGGCTTAATCCATAGAACTGTTCTTTGTTTCTTCTGTGTTTCCTTCACTTATTGAATTTAAAGCGTTGGGATCGTTTGGTTTATAAGCATAAGCTAAGAACATGAACGCAATCATATCGATGAACATGAGACCAGCAAACAGGAAGAACTCATAAGCTTGAGACTCGAATAGTTTCAGTTCGGCTATTATAACCACAATGACATTACCAAAGGCTACTGTCAATAACCAACAAGCTTGCAATACAGATTTCATAGAAACCGGAGCTTGGGAATAGGAAAACTCAATTCCAGTGACCGAGAACATGACTTCTCCCAAAGTCATCACAACATATTGGGGAATCAATAGAAGTATGTTAACCGAATTCGGCTCAGCGATTTCAAAGAGCTTCGATTTGTAGACTCCTTCCGATTCTTCTCCAATTACCAAGGTATAAACACCACCCTGTTTCAAGGTTGTCTTAAAAACTTCCTTGCCATCAACGCTCACAGCGTACTCTGTTGGTTTGAACTCGAACAGGGGATAGAAATCGGTCGTGTTGGTGTAAGCTTGATATCCTCTTTTGATCTCCTTCCATGTGACAGTTCTTATACCATTGACACTTGCCAGAGTTCGCACTACTGGATTTCCCCGGTCAGGTTTATCAACTTCGTCTTTATATTGAAGCAGTCCCTTGGAGTTGATGAAAAAGCTTTGAGCTGTTTTTTCCTTCAGACTCAACACACCAGTTGGGAAATTGGGGCATTCTGGAATGATTTTTGATCATTTAAAAACTGAATTTTCAAATACTATAATAATATGTAATCTACCAGGTGATGACTTAGTGTGGGAAATTACGTCGACAGCCGTACGAATGTGTTTTTCCTCAAAAAGTTCCATAGATTTGACAGTAAATACCGAATAGTCGGTTAGGTTTGTATTGAATGTGTAATCACAGTTGGGCACTCCATTAAATATACGCATTTGAAATTCTCCAGCTGCTGGGAGAACTGGATAGGTTGTCTAAATTAACAAACAAAAAAGAAATACTTAGTAAAATTGTGAGTCTTAAAACCGTGAAGAGAAACGTTGACATTCTGTTGTCACAATGACATTTAACATTCCATCTTAATGACGTAGTGTGAGTTTAAATCTTAGGATTTTTGATTTTGTTCTACTGTCAATTGTCATTGTGACGTAAAGTGACACTGAGTTACTTATGTATTGTGCATTTCGATTTGACTTGTCAAAATATTGTAATGCGTGTGAGTACCACTCATTGGAATATAAAACCTTACCTCTAACTTGAGCTCAATCAGTCCAGATATTGTGAACGCAATTCCAGCCAAAATTCCACCAGCTGTCAATTTCTGCAACGGCCGTCTGACTCCAACCAAATTGAGCAAGGGATAGAAGGCCACATCATAAAGTGGAATGAAAATTAAAATCAACAAAGGATTTAACATTTGCATTTGATCGGGCTTCAAAGTAAATCCGCCAAAATCGCCGTTCATTCGAGTCGCCTGGAAGGTCCATCTTGAACCTTGTTGATCAAATAATGCCCAGAATACGGGCAATGGCACATACAATAATAGGACTCGCAACAGCACTTTAACATCGGCAATAAGTTGTTTGTCGTACTTCTTCTCCGCATGGTCCAACCAGTGTTCTTTGGGATTGCATTTACGTTCTTTGAAATATGTTGAAATTCCATTCTACAAACAAATTATTAATTTATAAGATTTTTAGGTATCAGTTTTTTGATTATCAACTTACTCCAATAGTTTTGCACACCAGGACTACAACGTTTCCTGCTGGAGGTCTGATTTTAT
The DNA here is from genome assembly GCA_905146935.1 of Scaeva pyrastri. Lineage (NCBI taxonomy): Eukaryota > Metazoa > Arthropoda > Insecta > Diptera > Syrphidae > Scaeva > Scaeva pyrastri. The sequence goes on along the minus strand of LR989929.1, from coordinate 3,905,863 downwards.
ATAGCGGACGACCAAGAACAAAAATAACTAGAGGAAGATTTTTTTTTAATGTTCATTCAAAAAGCGGCAATCTAATGTGAGGGAACTTACTTATGGATAGAATCATAAGAACTGCAGGCACCGCAAATGCCAGCGAGTAGCACTCCTGCTTTCCAAAACAACGGACATCTTCACGCAGAATCGGTGTCACTGTGGTCGAAATCAATGAACCAGCATTGATGGCAAAGTAGTAGAGCGAAAAAAATGTAGCAGCTTGTTTGACTTGTTCCGGCATTTTGAATTGATCTCCACCAAAAGCCGACACACAAGGTTTTATTCCACCCGACCCCAAAGCTATTAGAGCCAGTCCAAGCATTGTGAAGGTCGTTGCTGGCAGATGCCATGTTGGAACAGCTCCAAGTGTCACCAGGACAGAACCGCAAACATAGACCATAGAGAGATACAGGATTGTCTTGAATTTACCCAAAAGACTGTCAGCCAATATGGCTCCCAGGATGCAGAGGAAGTACACAAACATTGTGAATATGTGGAAGATGACTGTTGATGAATCAGTGCTGTAGCCAAGCTCTCGATTAAGATACAGGACCAATATTGCTGTGGAATGTTTATTTGATTAGAATTAATAAAACAAGTAATTTGACAAATTTCATCAAGATGGCGCTTTTGGAAGATGTTGCAATTTTTGCAAATATCAGTTAACCATTGAAATTTTTGTTTAGGAAACTTACTTCGCATTCCATAGTAGTTGAATCGTTCACAGAATTCATTACTTATGATGAAGCCTACGGACTTTGGGTACGGGATTTTCTAAAAATAAAATTTTAAGATTTTGTTACATTTTGCAAATCGAAAAATCTTTTTTTTTAAATACACTCTTCAAAGAATTTAAATAATTTTAGTATAAACCAGAATCAATTTTGTTTTCTTTCTTTATTAATAGTTTATCACATGTTTAAATAATTGATAACGCACCGAGGTAAACTAACATTTCAGATAAAATATCACCTGTTTTTTTTTTTTTTTGTCTAAAAGAAGCAGTTTAATCAATATTTTCTGTCATGTTGGTTTTTAACTTATCAAGCACTGATGTAGTTTCATTAGATTTAAATAGAGGGCCTTAGTAAACAACTATGGCTTTATATTTAATCAGAATCCGTCTTACCGTCACGCCGTGCGACGATAAAATGCACGATAAGAAAGATTTGAAATAAATAAAAGACCGTTAAGATTTATTGATATTTTTGAATAGTAATTTTTTTTTAAATGCATTTAGTGACCCGATTTTTGTTTGAATGGAGGAGTTCAATTTTAATCTTGAAAGCAATTTGAGATAAAAATTGACAGTATTATTAAGGAGGAGAACAAAATCCATTCAACAAATAAGATTTGACTTTGCTTTTATTTTATTTATTATTTTTGCATTTAATTGTGCACAGTGAAAGTCTTTTGTTCATCATTGATTAATGTTTGTATTTCTAAATAGTCTTACCTTGATTTGTCCTTCCATGGTATCAGGACTATGGATCTCCCCATTGTCTTCTTTGCCATCTTTATCAACTAAGGCAGGTAAAATCTTTGGTAGATTGTTTGAGTCATTTATATTTTTTTCCTCTGAAATAAAAAAAAAACACAAAAATTTATTATTTAGCTGTTTAAAAAAATTCAAAAACGATTTCTTATTATATTATTTAATCAATTAAACTATCAAAATCATTTTTCATTCAAATAGTGTACAAAATTAAATTGAGTACACAAATATGCACAAATTCAAAAATGGGCGTTTAAAATAAATCATTTATTTATTTTCGTTTATTTCCATTTCCATTTCGACTTCAAAATTTGAATCAAATAGAGAGTTTTATCTGTTATTATAGAACACATTAATTTTAAATATTGCAGACAGGCGGCGACGGAAGTTCGAAAGATTACTTTTTTATAACCTATAAGAGTGAAGTGTCTCACGATAATCTTTTTTCATACTTTTATGCTTTCAATTTAGATAACACGAGTATAAAGTTAACATAAATATCGATTTATGATCAAAAATAGATTTTGGAGTTGGTAGTGAGTATTTTTTTATTTACTTGCATCTATTTGTTTTGTATTTTGTTGTTGGTGAATTTACCCTGACGTGAACTTTTCTAATTTTGTATAAATATTTTCTTATATTGAATACAGATTTTATTTCAAATCGTATCCAATTGACTAATCTAATCCGATTCAGATTGCTTAACAATGATTTATCACATTAAAAGAGTCATAATATAGTATTTAATCGCAAATGTCAATGAATTATTTTCCACTTTGACAAAATCAGATTTATAAAATCCATTTTATCAAGTTTTTGTTTCTTGAAGAAACTTATTTACTTTTGCAATTTGTTTGATATACATAAGTGGAATATCTTATAACCAGTGCATTTTGAACTTAACTACAACAATCAATTTTAGCAAATAAAAAAGCACTTTCACTGATTAATTCAATTGGTGATGTATTTCAAAGATTTCCTCATAAAAAAAATGAAAGATTAATCAATAATGTGTCATTTAAAATACTAAACAAATTCAAAAAAGTTAATCTCAAGCATTTATTTATTGTCAAGATTGATAAATCATAAAATATTTTATATTTTTTAATCCTAACGCAATCAAAAATTATCAAGTTATATATTTTTGTTTAGCTTTAAAGTATGTCTATAAACTAGTTGAGATTTGATATACAAACTTTTAAGCAGATATTTAGTAAGAACCTTGATTTGCTCAATTCAACGATTAAGAATAATATCAAAGTGCTAGCATACCAATATGGCGATATGTTTTTGTAAAGTGATAATTTTAATAAAAATAATTTTTTTTTCATTCAAAAGCTCCAATATAAAAGTCCAACATTTTTCAAATCCCAAATAAAATTATTTGCTTAAAACCAATGAAATATTTTAATTATTGGAAGTTATCAAAAACTCATAGCAAAAATAAAAGTGCGTATACGCCATGGTGTGCCGATTGTAAATAGAAGGAAGTTAAGCTTTCATGGAGCAGTGTAATTAATTAAATAAAGAATAATGGTTTATTAAAAACGAATTGGGTAAAGATAGCTTCCTTTTTTACACTTTACATCGATTTGATATTTTTTTTTTTTATTTTTTAATTCAGTAATTACTTAAAAGAGTGTCTCAAGTTTGAGCCATGGAGAAGGTAGGTACTCCTATTCTGTCTCAATGAGAACTAGATCATTAACTACTTATTATTTTTTATAAACTGTCAAAATTTATTACAGCAACATACCTCTAAATGTTATTTGTAATAATTTATTCAGTTATATTGAGACTAATTGACATTTTCGAGCACTTAATCTAGAAGCATCGGATCAGTTGCTTCTTTTCTAGATCCAGTATCTTTTGATGCACACTGTAACCCCCATCAAATCTATTGATCCCTAAAGTAATGATTCCAAGTTACAAAAAATATCATGTCATTTCCTCAAAAGGCAGACTACCTTCATAATAATCATTATAACATTATCACTTTCATCATACACAAAATCAACAGATAAACTCGATTTGCCAAAAGAATATACATATGTAAACGAGAACACCTCGATAAAAATAGATAAGAATATTATTATAGTATGTATGTATGTATAAAACATAAAAGAACACCAATTACCACATATTTTTATATCTAGCCTTAATTCATATGCACACGACAGACAAGTGCGATTAAAAAGATATTTCTGTCTCTTTGAAGAGGGTTGAAGAGTGAAACTACACAATATGATCGAAGTTTGTGTAAAACACCGATTTAATTATTGTGTGGTGCTTGAGTGTACTAAAAAATACAAGTTATTGATATTTACGAGAGGCGGTTTTTTTCTGTATACAAACTCGAAGCTATTTACGACGAAAAATGTAACGAGTGCAATTGGACTGAGTAAAAATTATAGAGTTCATTCAGTGAATTTTACAACTCGTACATATATAACAGCCAAAGGGGAAAATTAGTCATCAACTCAATTTATTACGTTTAAATTAATAGACTTGCTAGGGTAATTTAGACAATTGATAACTATTGACAATTTGCGGATTCATTGTGATGTATAAGTTTTTGTTTAGGGATTTTTTTTTAATCAAGGGTGCCATAATTGCTTGTAAGATTGAAATTTGACGCCAATTGTCGAGTAAAGTGCTGACAGGTGACGTTGTTCTGTCCTTACTATGGGTTTGATTGAATTGAATTAATCACGTTATCTCACTCTTAAAGTTTAAATTCTAGTATGTTCTAAACATCTAAACTTCATCATCGATTTATTTTTACAGATAAAAATTCCTGTTTTCAACCGATTCCACCTTTTAGAAGGCAAATTAAAAGAAATTCTCCCCATCAGCTTTAAAAAAATAAAAAAAAAACATCATCAGAAAGAGCAATGTGAAGAGCTGTCAAATAGAATGTTAGATTGCAGTACCGACTGTTTAGTATAGTACTTGAATATAACTCAAAAACGAAATGTGTCCTAACAGCACACTAGTTGCGAACTTTTCCACGTTTTTTCCAAAACTTCGTGTTACATTGATCCAATTTAGTACGATTCCTTACATCTACGTACTTACGTTTAAAGTTTAGTTAAACAAATGTAATAATTGGTTCTAAAAATTTTCAAAAAGATCTCTATCCTTTTTTTAACATACAAAGATTCCTAAGAAAGCAAATGTTTTTATCGTTTTTGCGTGGTCTTGTGTTTAATGTAATTTATTTATCATTCATTTATTGTTGTACTTAAATTATGATTGTTTATCAGGGCTTTTTATTAAATCCAATCATAAGGATGCCCTCACACATATACATACATACATACATACATAATAATCGATAACATTGTTGGGCGTCACGATAACCGTTTGATTATGACAAGTTTTTTAATCGAACTTAGAATTTATAGCCCGTGAAAATTAATAAAATATAAATTATCCGACATTGACTTGCCGCCGAGCCGAGCCGTGCCACCGTCGCCACCGCTACCGCCGCACCATCACAATAACGTTGGTTGTCGTGTCTGTCAGTCGTCCGTTTTGTTGATATAATTTACAACATTTACTCGGTTTTGCTATTTTCTCGCTATATTGTTATCAATTTATTGCATTTTATGTTTAAGGTCAAAATAATTTACAATTTAAAACCTTTTTGTTTTAATTAAACTGTTTGAGTTGACAGCAAAAGTGAAAAATTTATCACTAGATTACGAGTGACTTTCAATGATATAAAATTTGAGTAGACGTTTTATCTTATAAATGAACATAAGACAAAAGTTACTGAAGATAACCGAAAATCAAAATTATTCTAATTTGTTTTTAATTTAATTGAAGTATGTACACATATGTATTATGTATGTATGCAAGATGTCCCAAAATAAAAACTTTTTCTTCCATTTGTATAGTAGTTGGCAACACTAAAAGCCGTTTAACAGCTACCATTTTCACGAGAAAATGATGTAGGCATTGTTTTTGTAAAAAAAATTAAAAAGTAAGTCAAGATCAGAAAAAAACACGAAATTGACAGAACTGAATGAATTTTAAGAACCTTTTAGTTAGGAGCTCATAATTATAGTCTTTTAATTTTTGCTTTACTTTGTCGACTTTTAAAAACAAAAATGGCAAAATTTTTAAATCTTGATTTCATTAGATTTTCTGGAGAATGTTTTATCAAAGATAATTCAATGAAGAATTTGGCGATTAATACGAAAAAGTTTATCTTAAACTTAAACCAACAAACATGTTCTGGAGTTAAAAAAGTACATTTACGCCCGAGTGACCATAATTGTATTGTTGGTTTTTAAAGAAAAAACTAAATATATTTTATATCCTCAAAAACAGACAAAATTTTTAAAATGTGCTCCCGTTGTTTTATTTTATAACTTACATTGTAATTAAACTTAAAAATTTTGTTGAGATCTTAAAAAAAATATTTTCTTCCAACAACTGCAAAAAAAATATAAACGCATTAAGAAAATAATATAACTTAAAAACCGACCCTATGAACATTTGGACTGAAGACAAATAATAGTTCATGTGACATCCAAACTAACAGAGTTAATAAATCCAACCTTTCCTACTCCTCTATCATGCAAGAGATTGATTTCTTGAGAGAGACACATAAAATTGATCAAGTACCATCACATTAACTATTTTCTTTCCTTCTCATGGATTTATTAGTTTAATTAGAAATATTTATAAAAATCACCATTGTTATGAGATTTCTCCTCTGTTGCTCCCATAATTGCAAATGTTCCTCTTCTATGTCGCTTTTTTATTAATCCAAATCGAACTCAAACTAAGTATTTTGACATTTCATTTGTTCTCACTCCCGATTGTCACTTGTTTTTCGTTGGCAAACACTTAACACTAAACAGACCGAAATTCAACAAAATCCACAGAACGATCAACGAGAGATGTCCTTGCCCGTTAACTTCGTTACACTGACTAAACTATAGTCCACATTGGAATACTTCAAATACACGGAGGCATGTCAGATCGAACTAGGGCTAAACTCACCAACAGTAGTGAAAAAAAAGAACACCTTATCTAAACACCGATTATACTAAGATAGAGATTAAAAATTCTATATCGACTTCAATATCTATATGTACCAGTCTCTATAATTTACGAGCATTGAATATCTGAAAATTCTGACATTTCTGATGTACGGGTGTGTAGTTGTATTGAAGTGAACTGGCTTATCAGAAAACAATAGCAGTTAACATCTTATCAATATTCTCACGATATCTCAGAATTTTAATCGAAAAGTTATATTATAAAAAAGTGTGGATATATCGTGTTATTCATTGTCATTATATTTTATACATTACATGTGTTGGAAGTCATTTGTAACTTGATGTAATTTCTGGATAGTTTATGAAGTTTGCAAAAAGTTTTACGATCCATGAAAGCGAATAACGTACGCAGACAGCCTTTGGTTTTTCCAAAAAAATGCAGTTCTTGTCTAAGTACACTTGTCACATGCATGCATATATGCGTAAGTTAAGTCCAATGCCGATTTTCCAAGAGTTTTTATTTGGGTTTTTATACACCAAATGCTTGTGGATTAGTTCAGGTTTCAATACACTTAAGATAACAACTCAGTATATGTCAGTGAGTGAAATAGGTGTATTCTAAAGACTTCTAATACAAATACCTGGGTTTGATGAATAAGACCAAATGCAGAATGCTTTAAATCAATCTGTTTTTCATATTTTGTCCAATTTTTGCTTTTAAAGTAAGCAATAGTCAAGACCATTAATTAGAAATTCAGTTTACTTAAAAAAACAATAAAAACTTAATTCACAATTACCCATGACGTGTAGCTGTCAATATACTCAATATTTTTTGACACTTTTTTTGTTCGTATTCATCAGAGATCAGGCAATTTATTTATCTTGAGAAGTTATCAGAATTAGAAACCAGGAAAAGTTTAACCCAGATTAAGTCTGTGATGTAATACGTAGTGGGTTCAACTAGTGAGTGTTCAACTAGTGCTAGATATAATAGCCATAGTTTTTAATTTTGATCAAAACACAACTTTGTCAGACTAGTTCTTGTTTTGGATCTGCGGTTACAAAAAGAAGACTACCTTATCAGAATGTTTTAGTCAGAGATCAACAGTTTCTCAAGATTCTATTTTTCCAAACTTAGCTTTTCTGTTTTGCAATGTTAATTAGATTAAAGTTTTGAAGCCACCAGCCTAATGATAGCTTCTTCACTTTGGTTGATTCTGTTCATTTAACGGGTTTTTCTTAAATCTTCGAATTCATAAAGTGAGGGGTTTTTCAATACCTTTATTTCCAAACAACATAATAAACCTTTAAACCGTACTTTCTAATCTGTCATCGATTTAATTGAATTAAGTCTTTTTAAAACTGAAAACATTTTCAAGTTTAAACTGCCCTACTTTTGATGGATTTGACAAGTGATTTCCTGTTAGTAGCACAATACGATTATAAGAATTATAATGGATTAAGAATTTAATGCGATAGAATTATCAAAATAATCTTCAGAAATACTTCAAAATTACACTTACTCTACGATAAAAAAAAAATTAATCTTATAAATATACTAATCAAATTCAATTATTTACTTTCTGAAGAAGAATCATTTTGTTCTACTTCAATAATTTTTTTGTTTTGTCATTTTTTGATGATTAATACAAAAGTTATTACTTTATCTCTTTCAATGAGTTCAAAGTAATTTCAAATAATTACTATTCGTTTTTGAGGCAGATTCATTGTTATAGAAAAAAAAGACTGAGTTTTTCCACACGAGTGTCTGTTTCTTTTATGACTTAAGTAATAAATCGATAAAATATCAGTGTCTTATCAAAACGTCACTGTGCCATAAACTATACTTTCGTAGACATTAATATGTATACATTTTGGTTGTAGTATTTTTAAATAAGAATACTCGAATCTCTTGGAAACATATACAACATACATAAACAGCCGAAGATTTTGTTTAAACTTCTTTACCGGCTTTTTTTTCTATTTTTCATATTAAATATAAAATCACATTTACTCACTAGAGCTGTATTATATTCTTAATAATTAACAAAACAAAATTGAGTTTGTTAGAACAATTATCACTCGAGAACGACTTAACCGATGTTCATGAATTTTGATATGTTGTATGACGATACTGAATAAATCGCAACATCGACCGTCCGTCGGAAGTCTGTTCGATTAATCTCGTATCTACTCCGTTTGCACCGGTAAACTAATTGATAAAATTTGCTTATCATATAATTTTTTAAAATTTAAACTAGCTGTGATTTATTATCACTCTGACAAGTACTTTAAAATCCTTCTTATTTTTTATCAAAACCCTAATTTTTAAAATGTGCCATTTTGATAATTTTGATTTTGATTTAATTTTGTTTTCCTTCGAATAATCATCCACTCAATTTTTGATCAAATACGAACTTATTAAATTAAAATTTAACTAATTAAATTCAAACCAAATAGAAATTTAAGTTTTTGAATTATATTTATCACAATCATTTTTAACAAACACAATCACAAAAATCACCTCTATCGATCTTCACTCAATATAAAAATGTTGTAGGTAATATTAACCTATTTTTTTGTTTATATATAGTTCTTCGAATTTCCACTTTCACAAACCCAAGTGATAATTACGTTAATACTACAATGACTTGAGTTTTCTGCAATGATTCATAAAATACATCTACTCTACAAACTATAGCTCTTACCAATGAGAGGAGTTGCCTCGTTTTTTTCTGCTTCCATTTTTAAATTAACTTAGATCTGCTTATAACCTTTATGACTATCATAACTTTAGAATGAGTACTGCATGAGTTATTTTTATTTATCTTCTTTTATAAAATAAAAAATGATTGTTAACAAACAGGGATGCCAAAGCCCCTGCAATTTTTGCTTTACTCAAATGACTTGCACAATTTTAATTTTAATTTTTATTACATATATACATACATACAGTATCTATGTACAATGTACCTACATATTATATAGTTAGTAATTTATAAAATGTTCGCGTACTTCAAACACTGCTGCTAACAATAATTAACACATTGGGTATGTCTTTATTATAATTGGAAATGCTTGATGAAGAAAATAAATAAGGTGTTTTTTTTTAGAGCTCTACAACTTAAAATTGAAATATAAAATTATAAACTTAGATTTTGAAAAAATTGATGTCACAGCTTAGTTTTTTATGCCTAATATTTTATTGTAATATTTTAGATATCAATTAAAAATGAATGTACAATTTAAATCACATCTAAATTAACAGTCATTGCTAAAAAATATCACAACAAATTCCAAAACACATGCAATACCATATACATCAAATCCATATTCCCGTCAAACTTATAGCTAGATTTTGTATTATCTGCTATATGCCTACAATTGTATGAAATTCACATCCCCTAATTAAAAAAATAGGAAATTGCATTATAATATCTTATCAAATGATATCTTATTATATGAATGACGAAAGTTACATAGCTACTTACGTTATAATTATTTAGTTTCTTACCCACTTCAGATTTACGAGAACATCTTTCTTCTAAAGGTGCGCTATGGATTCTTAAAAAAATCAATTAGAATGAAATTAAATTAAAATCTGTAATTTTACTAAAGTTTTTTGTCATCTATTTTGTTGCTCAGTTTTAATTATTGAAAAAAAAACAATTGGTTTGAAATGTTTTTTTTTTAATATTTTTGATTAAATGATAAAGTTGTTTCATATTTTATTTAACAAAAATCAAAACTACGAAAGGGTTTGAAGTTTGGAAAATGTTAAAAGGTTTTCTATTTTTTTCATAATACCAAGAACTTCAACAGCTGCAAATGGATTCGCTAATATCTTAGGCACAGGAAGTATCCCATCCGCCAAAAAAAGGTTTTTCTTCGTCTGTATTTAGCTCGTTAGCTGTTTCTCAATTAAAAAATTGTAGTATCATGCTTTTCTATACGTAAAAACAAAACGCATGTGAAATGCATAAGAAATGTTCATAATGTCACTGGATCGGAAAGATTGCGAATCCGTGTTTTTGGGATAATTTAAGTCTACACCTTTGTTTGATTTTAACAACAGTCTTTTTTTGTGAAACGGAAATCAAACCAAACCGATTTTAAATATAACAATTTCCATTAAATTTTTAACAATATACACATTTTATTATTCGACAAAATACAAGAAAAACTATAAAACTAGAAACTATAAGTACATATTTACATAAAATTACAAAAAATATACATTTACATTTAAAAATATCTTTTACACCCTGAATCAGCTGGTTATTTTTTTATTTAATTTTTTAATTATTAAGAATCTATAAGGCCTGCTGAAGACCCTTAACCCATTTATATCTAAACTAAGTATTTTTTTTAAAGATCCCAGAATCCATTCCAGTTTAAAGTCACTCTTAAAAAACAGTTAATCTTAAATATGCTTAAGTTTTGTTTCATATTTAACTAATAACTTACATATACAATTAACTTAACCTAAGCTCGTTTGTGTGAGTTTTTAATTTTTATCACATATTAACTTTTCTTTTAGATCCTGTCCCTAAACAGCACTTGAGTATAGGATAAGTACACCGCCATCATTGGCGTTTCACTGCATTTCTTGAGATTGTCGCCAGTTTTCACGTTGTGGTTTCGGTTTCCACATAACCGTTATGGACATAACCACCTTGAATATCACTGCTATCGAGAATTTTCTCGAACACAGTATCGAGGCGGCAACGATTAATGGTGAAACGAACTGAAGTATTTTCAGAAGTAAGGAAATTCATTCTTCGGAATAGTTCGGCTAGTGTTGGATTGGTTTTATCTTCGGAACTTAAATAGGAATTATCACCCTGAAATGAAATGAGATCAGTGAAAACGATAAGAAGATTCGAAAGTATTTCAAAACATACCTCGTGAAGAGTTTGCTGGATTTTCAAGATGAACTTGATAGAATGAGCATACGTTTGAATATCACTGCAACTGGGGAATGTTTCGTGAATTTTCTGAAAGAAATAAAACGAAACATATGAAGATCACAATCCATCAAAGTCACAAACGTTCGGCACTTCTTGTAAGTTCAATCGGAATCAACTAATTCTGGAGGTGATCGTATTGACATTCTACTTACTTTTCCTATCTCCCCAACTTGTCCCGATCCACAAAACACCGCAACACTGTAGTATCCCCCGTATTGCATCTTCAGAGTTTCTGGTCGACTGCAAGTCAGCATTTGTCCGTCTTTCAATACCGCAATTCGATGACAAATATGATCGATCTCCGATATTGAGTGAGATGTCAGAACAATAGCTCGCTGCTCAAGGATCAGATCATCAATCGCATGATAGACTATTGATCTTGTCACCGGATCCATATCGCTTGTAGGTTCATCCATGAGTACCACATCAGTCCAGCCGAAGCATGTTATAGCCACATTAAGTTTTCTTCTATTGCCGCCACTTAGGTTTTTCACCAAAACATCTTTGTAGCTTTCTAATTGGAACGATAGCAGGGTACTTTCTGTCAGCTGGAACGAAATTAAATAGAAAATATTTTTTTTTACTGTTTGGATAAATTCGTAATAAGTTTATAAAAGATGTCTTTTAATTGTGAAGATTGTGATCGCCTGCAAGAAAGTCTTCCTGAAGGAAATGCCTCAATTCGGCCACAGTTCCAGATGTCGACCATGTACGATCACTCGAGTGGCTTTGCCAAGTACAAGGGGGACAAAGCTCTTGCTAGGAAATTTAAAATCAAGGAGGGGGAACTTTTGAAATTCAACAAAAAATTCACCAATTTGGAATTTGATAAGAAAAGCGCCGAAGTATTGGACACTTTCAGCACTCAAGAAATCGCAAAATATCGGTCCGATTTGAAGGCAGCTTACTTAAATCGACAGTCCGACAGAGATGAACAGGATAATTTGAGGATAGGGCAACACGACGACGACGACGACAGTATGAAGGCAGCTAGTTCATTGACCACAATTTCAAGGACTCCAATTTCATGTCCGGTGAGTAAGTGTGGACGGACCATAGGAGTGACATCACTATTGTCACATTTCATTCGTGATCATACAGACGATTTGATGGTGGAATGCATTGATCTCTATGCCGATGGACGTTCGATTTTGCTCTTCGAGCGGGATATGTTAACCTTTGGTGAAAATGTCTGCTTGGGGATCTTATCTTATGGAGGAATAGAAAGGTATTCATTTGCTTGGACAACTTACTCCAGACCCAAATTTATTTATGGAACTTCTTTCACAGTAAAAAAGCATCTCGTCCAGCTTTGAGAGGAATTTGCAAACAGAATTCATTTCTTTTCAAGCCATTTACTCATTTGGAGAATCATCTTCCAATATTAGTAATGGTCTGCAAGACTTCAATTTGTGCACTGCTTGATGACAAGAAACTCGTAAGGGAATAAAGTACAGGATTTAGGTAGCCTAAACTAATGTCATGTTCATTTTCAGTCCAAGGAACTTATGGATCCAAAAGATCGAACTAAACATGTTCTTGTTATTTGGTTGGCAACAGTTCAGACTATAAAACCCATCTTCTGCACTGTTACAGCTTTTGATAAATCAATGATTTCTTCGAGAAGTACCATTATAAATGTATTGAAGTTTTACATTAAAATAATTGAATGGGATAACTGAATGAATATAATTTTCTTAACAGGTCCGAAGTCTAGATTCTCCTCAAAATCCTGAAGAATTTTTAAGCAGTGATACAAATTATTTAATGCTAAACTGTGGTGAGTTGAATATTCTTTCGGAAGAAGGCAAGGAATCTATTCGAATGGAAATTAAAATTCACGAATTTGTTGAATAAGTTCAATAAATAAATACTAAATTCACTTAAATGTTGTTTTTTTGTTTCTCCACCCTTAAGAATGGGCAGCTTGAATATTGTCATTTAGTGTATTCTATAAAAGCTTAATCAAAGGAAAAAGAAGACTCATGTATCTATGTGGTTTATCAAAGAAGTCACAAGTTGTTTTAAACTATTTTAATCGCAAAAGGATTGTTTTTTTAATCTTCTGTCTTCTGTAAAACTATTTTTATATTTTAGCATATATTTATTTCATTTACAGTGTACCTCAAGGTAGGCATAGAGGCCCACTTCTTTTATTTTTATTTATATGGATCACAATCCGTATTCAATTTAGAATGAATTATGATTTGTATTAATTACCTTTTGAATGTCATTGATCCTCCTGAGTTTCCCATAGAAATGGATCATCTCCTTCACTGTCAACAGTGAATCCAAAGTATTAGTTTGTGGGCAGTACGCTATATCTTTCTATAAAGTTAAATAAGAACACTATTTAATTGCTCAAACTTCCTTCAATTATTCTTTATCAAACTTACATTAGCATAGACAATGCTTCCACCACTCGGTTGCATTTGTCCCGAAAGCATTTTGAATATTGTCGATTTTCCTGCACCGTTTTTGCCCAACAAACCAAAACATTCTCCAGAAGCAATTTCAAAACTAACATCCTTGACCGCATATTGACGTCGATTGAAACGTTTTGTCAATCGATCCACTTTCAAGACATGCCTCTCCAAAGAACCGACTTTTTCGCTTCGCTTCAGAGAATTCTGAATGGATATTATTTTGAGATCATCAATTGGTTCTTCAATGCGGCCTTCAAAAAGTTTCCTTAGAAGTTTATTAGCCACACCACTTTCAATCAAAATATTCAAAGTCAAAAATACAATTCCCAAAACCACTAAGGCACTCATATGAGGCACCAGTAGATCGCTGGTAATTGGATTCTTATAGGAGTCAATGTCATATCGACGGAAGAATTCAGCAACGACGAAGTTCTTGCATATCTCGAGTAAGCCATCGCCAAGAGCATGTTGAGGGAATATCAGGAATGCTCGATTCAAAAAGAAGCGCCAACTATCAGCCGCTTCTGACTCGCCCACAATTCCAATAAGCACCACGACCGCCATTGTGAAAATGGGTATAATGGCGTTCATGCAGAATATTGTCATAATGGCCATGCTTGAGTCAGTGAACAGCTTTTCAACCACATGAATCGCTGGGATGCATGCAAAACTGAAAGGTAATTGCTTGTCAGATCAAAAATTAAATTGATGTATTTTCAAAAAATTTTACCCATAGAGGAAGGCCAGGAGGCAGATGCCCCAGAGGTTGGATTTTGTTGTGTAGACGGGCATTCCAAAGGCGAGCAAAACTGTGGCGCATATAACTATTCCAACAATCAAAACCTAGAAACCACATGAATCAGCAGACATTCATATTTTTGAAGCCATTTAACTTACCAAATAATCCCAAACAAATGCCACACCCCAATAAGTGGCAGCATCCACACCACATAACATTTGCTGGAGTTTTTCACCCTTCACCCTTTCGTTGACAATATACACTGACGCCACAGCCATGACCAAACTGAGCGATATTAGAAGCACAAAAGAAACACCTGCATCAGAAACCTGTCGGAGTCTAGAAAAGAAAGACAAAATTAGACCACATTAATTCTAGTCTCAGAAAAGAAGTCCCTCCTACATTGAAGATATGCTGAATTCCCTGTCGCCCAGCTTCCAAGGAACATTGAAAGAAGTTATTCTGTACTCCGGGTCATTCATCTCGGCCTGAAGCACATGAGAATTAAGGTCATTTAGCCAGGAGATCATGGAATGATGACCCTTATTGTTGTACCAAACCGTGGCTCTGGTCTGATTGAAGGTTGTTCCACCGTAGCGTTTCTCATGGAACAGATTGTCAGTGTCCAAGATCCAATAGAAGGCTTTCGTGGAATTGTCGAATTCCATGCAATCTAAGCCCTTGTCTCGGCATTCCGACTGAAGGCGACTGTAAATGTCCTGAGTGAATTCGGTGGGATTTTCCATACTTAGAAGATTTGTTGTGTGTGGATACAGATCCTTTGACAGCTTCAGTGATCTATCGAAGTCATCTTCCAGTCGAAGATTTACAAACCACATAGCGATCATTTCAAATATTGCAGGCAGAATCAGGGCACACAAAAGCATCCGATAGTTACGACTGAAGTGAGTGAAACGTTTTCCAAACAACAGCTTAACTTTCTCAATGATACAAAGTGGTTCGTTTCGGATTAATTCCTGGAAACCGCCAGATTTTTTCAACTCAACTGGTTGCAGAGTCTGGCGTTTTGATGCGTAGCCATTTGTCTTATCGGATAAACTGTTCACCTCCGTAAAGACTTCCTCGAGATTTTTACTGTTTATCGAATATTCACTTATTTTGCCAGATTTTTTAAGACTTTCCAAAGCATCCATGAGTTGGGGACAATTGTTGGATTGCTGATCGTAGCTTACTTCCAGTTTAAAATCAACTGGAGTTTCCTGGGCGATTTTAAAACTGGTGAGACTGGCATCGAGTTCTTTTTTGACGTCACTGACAGCCTGCACATCAGGACATTGTATTTCGAGATCAAAACTTTCAGTGAAGAGAGCTTTCATTGTTTCCGGATTGTGATGGGCAATTATTTTCCCCTAAAAATTTCAACGGATATTGGTTAAGATACCTACTTTGTAAAAATTAAAAAGCTCTTACGTTTTTCATGATAAGTATAGAGTCACTCAAATATTCGGCCTCATCCAGAAAATGAGTTGCAAATATGACAGCTCTTCCCTTTCTCAAGACTTCGATGAGGTCCCAGATGTCTTTGCGGGCCTTGTTGTCAACACCGTTGCAAGGTTCATCGAGGATAACGACATTGGGAGAACCTGCATAAATTGAAAAAAGATTTAACAACATCAAACTATATATCTAAAGGTCTTAAGGAATCTTTAACCAGGGAGCTTTTCAACTTACCAATAAACGCAATTGCTACACAAAGTCTTCTCTGATATCCGCCGGAAAGCTTCCAAGCTGGATAGTTCTCATGTTTCCCAAACTTCATACTTTTCAACGTCTTGTTCACTACCGACTGATAACCTTGTTTAAGCTTTATCTTTGCATACAATTCTAAATGCTCTTTAGCTGTCAAATTTGGTATCAAAATATTGTCCTGAGAACAAACTCCAATTTTGTCATATTCTTCAGCTTGTTTCTCAGAGGATTGTGATAGAATAACTCGGCCAGTTGTTTGGACAATCTGTCCAGTAAGCATTTTTCTAAATACATAAAAAAAAATGTTATTAATTTATTGTTGAATTTCTTTTATAAACTTACATTATGGTACTTTTTCCAGCTCCATTTCTGCCTAATAAACATGTGACTTGGTCCCTTTGGAAACCGACAGAGATATTACTTACAGCGATATTATTTTCACCGTAGATCTTAGACACATTGGTCATGGTTGCTCCCATGTTTGGTGCCAGTTCGTCTCTTGTGACGTCAGTAAATTGATATTCATCTAAAAATGTCTACAATTTTATATTCTAGATCTTCAATGGTCAGATTTACAAACGATTTGATTGACGGTTTAATTGAGATTCAACCAAAGTTGAAAGTAGGTTGAACCGTATGTAATCAAATAGTTTGTATAACTGACCATTACCAGTTCAAATAAACCAGTTTTTTTTAGCCGCGTCGCACTCACCGTCTGTCCAATATTCAATAAGATACCCAATAGCAGCATAAAGGAAAGTATCAAAAATTATTGTGGCAAACGCAAAACCAAATTCACCGCTTAAACCATCTTCAAAGGCTCCACTGAAAGTCAAACCAGTCATTTGCAATTCCATTCTTAGGATATTATTCCAAGCTTGAGCAAAGGCTGACGTAAACGATAAATTCAGGAAGAAATTCTCGAATGTTGTCAACTTAGCATCGTAGATGATGAACAGAATGTAAGGACAAAAGGAGATAAGAAAGAATAGGGAAGTGGTCACCGAACCAACAGTGGCTGAGGTAAAAAATGTTGCACACATATAACTGAAACAAAAAAGAAATAAATTATTTATTTAAAACAAAAAGAAGAAATGTTGAGAAAGTTACCAAAATGAGATCAAACAAAGTCCAAATATTATCAAGAAAATTAACACGAAAGAAAATTTGGTGTAGTGTAAAATACTTCCAGAATACAAAATAATGCAAACGGCTATAAAAATCAAAAGCATTTCAATAAATGTTGTTATGCACCATGAAACAAGCTCCGAGGAAGTCTTGAGGCCCATCGAACGCATTATCTGAAAAGAGAATAGCAAACAAATGTTAAATGATTGGGTTTGGAGAATGTTGACGAAATCATGCTGGGTTTCAAGAATATAGTTTTTATTCTGTCGAATGTGATTGCATATAATCCCCCAAATATTTTTAATACTTAACTGGCGCCCAACGTGAGACCTGTTTTGTATGAAGTTCTAACTTAATTCAACACATTAGTATGAAAATAGAGGTTAATTCAATTATTGTTTAGTTTATCTGCCATTAAAGTGCTCAATTAAGGACTAAAGTTTTAGTTGGTGCCCAACGTGATTTAGACTAAACTTATCCCCATGTTTTAATGATTGAAAAATCGATAGGAACTTACCATAATATTTCTACTTTCTCGCATCCAAATGCGATGTCGGACACAGGTTGCAATTAGTGCCATTAGACCAATGAAGAAAGCAAATTGTATAGCTTGACCCAAGTAGAGTCCAGTCTTGAAGCTGCACAAAGAAAGATGGAATTTGATTAATTATTCATTTTTATTTGTTTCTCCAATAAAATAATTATTATTATTCTAATCAACTAACTTATCTTTGGTGTAAGCAGGATAGGGAAATTGCTTAGTAAAAAATTGCAAGTCTTCCACATCGAATACGTCCCCAGTGACCTTGTTAGCTGCCATTCCCAGAAACATGTCCAACAGTCCCTGTGGAGCACGCTTTGCACGACGCAATTCAACCTCTGGCTCAATGGTCGTTGTAACCTCCATTCCATCATCATTATCGTTGAGGGAATCATCAGCCACCGTGGTTGTTGGTGGCAGAGTAGTTTCTCCCACAATCTCCTCTTCATCTTCGTTTGAATTGAGACTGTCGTTGTTGCTCTCCCTATTCACTCCATTCATTCCGTCCAAAAATCCACTCAAAAGACTCGAGAAACCACTAATAAGTCCACTGCCACTACTTGAACTGTTGGTTGTTTCCGAACTGTCATCGTTAGTAAACCAATCATCGTCGTCGTCGTCATCTTGATCTTGGTTTTCATTCTCGTTTTCGTCCACCCGATAGAATTGAACCAAGCTTTGAGTTGTTGTTGATGGTTTGGCGGTCGTGGGCTTCACAAGATTCCAACGGTGTTTCTTATGCTTAATGATACCCATGTCGATGGCATGCTTGATCTCAACAAAACCCTGATGATATTTCATGTCTGTTTCCATTGCTCCGGCTGGACCAGGAAACCAAAATCGTTTTTTCGTCTCAACCGTTGGTGGTGTATTATCGGTATCCATGTGGAAATTATAAACCACTTCCTTCCCTTCGGTCTTGTTAAAATGAACTCCAGCATAGAAGAGTCTTTGTTTGTTCATATTAAAGGCGAGTTTTTGAAGTTCGTCTTCTGTTTGGACTCCAATAAAACGATCGATTGAAAAGCATTCTAGAATATTCTTTATAGTGTGAACAACTTCAAAAACTATCGGGTCTGTACGTATTCCAATCATGACAGCTTCTATTTGGCCGATATCTACGGTGTCACCAATAAGAGATTTCACAATAGGTGATTTAGCCAGTTCTAAAATGCTATCGAACTTAGCTTGGAATTCAGTGTTGTTCCGGAGTTTGATTAGGGATTCATCGAGAGCTAAAGCTAAGTTTACAAGACGATCGAGTTCCTCAAAGGTGGTATTCGACTAGAGAACGAAATAAAAAAGAATTTAAAAAGATTTCAATAAAAGTTAAATTGGCACTTGCGGGTAAATTGTTGAAATTTCTATATTTTTGCTTTAATAATATGTAAAATTACTAATATTAATTTGAAAATCCGTTTGTCAGAGTATCAAGCTTGAGAAGAAACATATCTGTCAATTTAATTAATCAAAAAGAACAAAAGAGATCTACCAATTTTAAAGTGGTCTAACAAAGGAGGAAATAAGGAAAAGCTTAGAGTTCCGACTTTTGGGAAATTCAAGTGAAATTTTATCATTCATAATACACTTACATATTTCATAATTGATTGTGTATCTTCTGTTATTGGTGAATATAAAATTTTCCCATGTATAATCGGCTTAATTTGACTCCAAGTCAATTTGCCAAAATTACTACTTGTCACATCCAGATATAAGCGCTTGCAGTAGTTTGTAGGCATAGCATCAAGTTCATCATCGTTAACTTGGCTAAAATCTTCCGAATATAAAATGTCACTGGCAATTGGTATTACGTCTGTGCTTGGAAAAGGATGACCACAAAGTAAGTTGCCACCTCGTACAAATGTCGAACGATCTATTATGAACAATATAAAAAATATAGATTTGTTCAAAGTATAATTAAAATATTTATAACTTTATAGAACTTACCTGAAAAAAGTCTTTTAATGTCAAAATTATATCCGAGCATTTGCTCAACTTGTGGTATGGATGAAATTACTTTTCCAATGTGATCTGAAAAGATATTTATTGTTGTCAAATATAAGCGATTTGTTACCTCGTCAAAGTGACAGTTTTAACTTAATTTTTTGACGCAAAAAGGAAAAAAGAAACCAATTGGTGTTTTCAAAATGGCTGCAAATTAGTATGACATTTGTCAAGATACAAAAATTCACATTGAACATGAATTAATCATTGCAGGTACTCCAATGAACTCGAAATAATTTTATCCCAATGATCAACCTTTTTCTTAAACACAACTACATCAATGTCTCACGTTTTAAATTTTTTCCAATCAGCCAACACTGAATTAATTTTGTACTTACTTCTTATGTCATTAAAATTCTTATTTGTAACGAGAGATGTCACTGCTGCTATAAAATTGGCCTTCTTTGGCAGGTCAACAAGTGTGTTATAAAGTGAGTCATCTTTAATAAAAATTTGTGCAATGTCAATTATCGGTTTCATTCTGAAAAAAACAGTTCGCTCTTGAGTTTCATCTTTTGGAAGGAAAAGAAAATAACTTACGGGGCATCTTCAAGCTTTGAATACTCTTCATACTCTTCGGTACTTGAACATCTGTTCTCAATACTACAAATATACGAATGAAAAAATGGTAAGACGTTGGCTTTCGTTGGCAATTGACGTGTTGGAAATTGACAAGTGTCAACTTTGACAGCTCCAAATCTATCGCGGATTGTATAGAGCAAAAGGAATATCAGACAGGGCCAAATAAACTGTACCACTGTCATCCACTGGAAGACAAATTTTTATAAAGTTAGTATTCAAATATCAATTAACAAAATGAAGGATAAAAAAACTTACTGGCTGCCGCATACGAACTAGGACATCCTTTTTAAGCAAAGCCTTTATCTGGGGGGCACTAAAAGCCGCCGCCCTCTTTAACTTCATTGTAGTTTAGTATTAGTTCAAATGGTTCTAATTGAGATGCTTAATCGTCTGATGATATTTCATATTCTTATCAGTAATCTGTAAATACAAATACATAATGATGATGACAATTATTATTATGAAATTTATATAGGTTAAATAATCGAAATAAAGTGAACTTAAGCGTAACGATTGAGCTATACCTAATCTATTGCTATTCTATTGGAATGTCTCACTACTTGATCGACATGCGAATGAAACAAATTTTATGCGTAGATCAGATCTTTTCTAATTGCTCCCATAGAATTTATATTCAATGCCATATTTGACGGATGACGGGGATGAGCAGAATGCTAATCTGTTTTCTGTTCTTGTTGTTTTTGTTTATGGTTAAAATGAAGTTTACACAAATGTTTGAGTGGTTTTATTTAAAAGTGTTTTTTGAGAGCGTCAAACTTTGCATGCTAATTCTTTTTTTTTTTTGTCGCAAGGAAGAAGTTATACCTTTTAAGAATAAGACTTAAAAGCTATACACTTATGAAGCGGTCTGTTTACGAGTAAAATGTTTGTATTTTTCCGCTCGTTTCCGTGGTTTTTTGAATTTGCTAAAAAAATCAAAGAGGACACTGCATCATTGACTCGAATTATATCAATCAAGTAACTTGTCATTTAGATTTTTTAAAATGCTGTCATTTTTACTGTTCTCTTTTTTTCTCTCCGTTCCAAATCTTTGGTTACATTTTTATTTAAACATTTTTATATTGTGAAACAATGCACAGTCTTGTCTATATTCAATTAAATAAAACCAAATTAATAGAATAATGAAACCAAATGCATCCTTTTGTTCTTAAAGCTCAATTATAAACCATTATCAAAACATACACATAGCTTGTATTGTAAATATGAATTGTTATCATATAAAATATGTAACGTACCGGTTTTTTAATTAGAAATATTTTGTAAAAAAAAAAACCACTTAGCTAATAGTTAATTAATCTTTGAGTTTATACAATGTTTAACATTTATTTCTATTTACCAAGTTAGTAATGTTTATTCAGACGAAACAAGCACACAATTTAATAAATGTAGGTATTGTTTAACATCAAAGATTCACAATTTGATCATTATAGATATAGTGTATCTGTGTATATTTTACAATTTGTAAATACAATCGTTTCATTAGGTTCAAGTACACTATGTTAGCTAGGTTAAACAAATTCATTGCGATGGCATCTCAAATAAGACAGAAATTAAGTGATTTTGTTAATTTTTACCCGGGGAAACCTAAGAGCATCATCATTTTCGAAAACAATCTTGATCTTACTTTGAAATTTTTAAAGGGTCTTCTAACATGGACTTTTAAGCTTTGACAGCGGCAATATTCTAGAAAATGTATTTGTCAAATTACATGTCTTTAAGGTACTCAGTTGGTCTTCCCAAAAAATGGTTCATGGTGTTCTATTCGGGCAACGTTCCATGCCATTAATCCAATTCACCTTCGCCATAATCGTTTTATGATAACTCGCAGTGTTGTGCATAAATTTGTCCCTTAGAGTGTGCAGGAGAATTGGAGTTCCAGTTGCTTTTGCAAACCACAAATTATTGTGGAATCTTACGCCAATACTTGCGTTTGCGTGTGCAGCTGTATAAAATTCGATTGACTAAATGAGTTGAAGGTTGACGCTAAATAAATATACTCTACAGAAGTTGAAAAATTAACCTAATTTTCATCAAGAAATCAATTTGGGACGATGCCAATCTACGTAAGATGCAATTCATCCCGAAAAAAATATCGGCAATATCTCACACACCCTTCGTTTTATTAAAATAGAAGAAAGATAGTGCTAAATGAGACACCCTATACATAAATACATATACAAATAAAGTAAACAAGTGCAATGCTATTTTGATGCTATAAAGTTTTGTCCACTTTTTCTAAACTCCACTGTATTTAAAGAAGACTCTTCGAAATGTTAACAAAACGATTATAGTAAGAACTAAAACTGATAAATTAATTTTGGCTTTAAATCACCTGCTTAAGTAATAATTGCACAGACGATATAGAGTTTAGAGGCAGACTGGTCCACTGGTGTATTTATAATCACTTTCACTTTAGAATCTAGGTAAGTACTTATTAACTTAGTATTTATAAATAAATTAAATAGATTCTTGACCAATTTCATTCACTCCTACTGTTTCTTGATATAATTGTGATGAAATAAAATATTATATGCATAAACATCATTTAAAAGCTTCCAAGTTCTAAGCAAATCTTTGTCGAAGGTCTTGGCTATCTAGCCGAGAGCTATAACATTGCGGATTGAGTTAATAGGAAAAACATTAGAGTCTTCGAGCAACTTTGCTTCACATACAAGGTGGTCATGATATAAATTTACTACAGAACTGCATTGCTTATGAATGGAAACGGCATTTACATACATATAAATGTAGATACATATAGGTAACAAATGGCCATAACCTGACATTGAATTAAAATGATATTGAAATTGCAAAAGCATCTCATAGATATACTTACATTTATATCAAGTTTAGAATTTAGAGAAAAAATAGGTAATAGATATTCTATATGTTATTGCGTGCTAGATAACCAAACTTGAATAGTATTTTTATTTTATAGCAAACTTATTGTTTATACCCGACATAGTCATGACTTTGAACCGCATTGATTGTTACTGCTTCTAAACCGAGATGTGTTTTTCTTGAACTAGAACTTCATTTAAGACTTATTGGCTTTCAAGAATAATGAACTTGTAGTGAGGAAATATAATTTTTTTTTTAAATTGCAAGTTGAGGTATTATTAAAAAATTTTTGTAACTTAACTTGATGGCAATATGACAATATGAGTCAATGTGAATGTTTTAAATGTATATTTCCAAAGGGATTTTTAACGGCTTATTTGATTGTTGCGTGATAAGGCACGGCTAGTTATTAAGTATTTTTTTTTTCAAAAAATGTTTAAGCAAGTTGAGGAAATGATTTAACCACGCAAACACGCCAGAGATTTTGTATACTTAAATAGTTGTAAATATTTAACAATAAACATAGAAAACCTTGTATGTATTTCAATTTTTAAAAAGACGAGGTTTTAAAGTAGAAATTAACTTGAACATCTTCAAATATTTAATGGAAAATTATAATTTTTAATTAATGTGCAATTAAAACAAATTTGTCTTTAAAATAACGGACACACCCGATTGTTGCAAAAGTATATTTCTTTAAATTTCATGACGCATATTGAGTTTGTCTATTTATTGAAACACTTTAATAGAATTTCATAAATTGTTTAAATTATGATAAGAATAATAAGAGTTTTAAATATAAGTCAAAAGTGTCAAGGCTGAATCGTGTATTTTTATAAATAAAGGAAGTAAAACAAATTTCAAAGATAAAGTTTGACTAAAAATATTTTAATGTACTTTTAATTAATTGTTTCTATTTGTTTGTTTACATTTCATCACTATTATATACATGTAGTCAAAAGATATAAATATTTAATAATAATTTTATTTCTTATTTCGTATTCGTCGGCTTATTGCAAAAAGTCACTGAGTACACTTTAAGTCAATTTAAATCTAAAAATGCAGAATTGTGAGTTTTGATTAATCAAATAACTCATTAAAAGCTATTGTGTTTTGACTTCTATTTTTCTTAGAAATATCAACCAGAATCTATTAAATTGACATTTTCTGGATTTAACTTTTCCATTAAGAACATTATTTAACATCAAAGGAATTTAAAAATTAACACTTTGAGAGTCAAGAACTCAACAAAAACAATATTATTATTTAAATAAATTAAAAAAAAAGAATTCAAATAATTGTTAACCTTTAAAACTCCAATGTCCAATATCTACAGTCTTATCTTGGTCTTGTCTTGAAAGCTTTTTTATTTAACATTGTCTTGTCTCACTCTCAAGAAACCAGTCTTTTCTCGCCTCATAGCCAGGCCAATACGACTGTTGGAAATTAATTATTTAATGAAAGTACTCTATTTCTGTTCTTTTGTCTAAATTTTTCATTTTTTGTTCACACTTTCTCAATAACAATAAAATTACTACAAAAGCTACAATCTGTATCTTATTCATGTTAGATAAAGCTTTTCAGCACAACACCATTTACGAGTGATGCAGTCGTGCATAATATCTTAGCATGGTAGGAAAATATTTTGTATAACGGCTGGCAGATACAAGATACATGACTGAATTGCATGAACCCTTTTCTAGATTTCTAACCTTTTGTTTGTAAATTTGAAAATCTTTAAAAAATAAACAACAAAATCCCGCATGAGTAACCCGTTCTAAAATGATTAATTATATTTGTAGGGTCCCATGATCGTGTCTAGTTGAAGTCTTTTTGCGCGGTTCTTTAAACTTAAACAAAAACTGGAATTTGTCTTTATTATAAGTTTAACCGAAGGTTGGTATTGGAAGAAAACGTCTACAACTTAAAGTATGATAAACACTTCCCTTTAAATGCCATAAATAAGTTGATTATCATCGTCTCCTAAGAAAAAGCCTTAAGTTCAATATTTTCATTTAGGTTCCTCTAAAGATAGATTTATTATGAGTCTTGTCAAGGTTCAATATTGATGATGTGAATTTATCTTATTCAAACTTCTCATTTACATAAAATTAAGACAATAAGATACTTGATTCTTGTTTGCAAAATGAATTAAAAAATATTTCTAAGTTTTATTTACATACTACATACAAACAGTCAGTACAGAGATGAGAACCCATTTTGGTTTTAAATATATCTACATACGAGTATGTGAGTATTATTAAAACAGGTGATTTGTATTCTGGGTATTCACAGGTTGTTAAGTGTTAAATGAGTTTTGATAAACGATTAGAAAAGAGTGAGTACATGTAATAAAATTATGTAAATATGTAGGTAGGTATACACATCTTTAGAACGAAGTAGATGCTTAACATTTATTTTTATTTTTATTTAAATTATTTCGAATGAAATGCTATCTAAAACTTCTATCACAAAACTGCAAGTGGCCAAACGAGAACTTCCAGATATTCACGTTTCGAAATTTGAACTTGAAAATCATTTAGTATTCAAATATTTACTTATATCTACATTAAACAGTAGGGTGAGAAATTTAACATTTAGCGGCTTTAAGTTGTAATTGTTGATTTAATAAAATATTTACGTACATTAGTTCCAGATGTCATAAGGGAATGTGATTCGAAAATTCATTCGATTTTTGAAAATATAAAATTCAAAATGTTTAATTCTAATTTTAGCATTAATTGATAAAAACGTGATTAAAACTATTTTTTTATTTTGCGATAAATGTGAAATGTCAACAATCTAAATCAGATTTGAATTTTTTCATCTTTTATCTAGACTAACATTTGTTTTCTATTGTTTTTATAATTTTCTGAACAGAGACGACCTTTAAGTTAAATTTATTGGCAAAGAATATGACTACCAAAATATAAAAACTTGTTTTGTAGAAAATATTATTCTTTTTCCAATTTTTATTTTATTTTATTTGAATAAATAAGAGATACCAAGTGTCTAATAAAAATTTCTTAAAAAAATATAAAGTACGTACCTACTTTGTTTTTAAACAGAAATTAACATTAATTAATTATAAAACTAAATGTCAGCTATTTAATAGCAAGAAATACAAAGCGTGTGAATCTCATAATATTCAAATATTCTTTAACTAGTGAATCATCGTTATCAATTTATCAGAAATGAAAGAAAAAGTAGGAATTTTACAAACGAAGAATAAATTAACACATGATTTTCTGTCAACTGTCGACTTTGTCTGAAACTTTTGAGTCACTATTCTAAAAAAACCCAAATAACTTGGAAGATTTTATTTAGAATTTTATATTTTATTTTTACCTTTAAAGAGAAAAATAAATCTTTTCAAATCTTTACATTAAGGCTTTAAATTATATTCATGTACAAGTTATAATATGACTTCTTCGAATGAAATAATTTATTCTCAAGCTACTTTTCAAAAGTTCTAACTTATTCAAATAATTGACTTGAGTTTGATATGAATTAACATAACTAATTATCCAATAAGTCATTGAGGCAGGTACTTTTAAAATAGGTCCAAACATATATTTTATAATTTAATTAGAGTACTGCAAGCTAAAATCTCTATAAAAGTAAAATTAATAATGAAGGTTGCTATAAAAACTCGTTTTTTATGTTTTCAAAACACATAATTATTTTGATATAATGTACTATGTATAAATTTATAAAAATATAAAAAAGTCCCTTTTGATTTTCTTACACCTATTTTATGAGATCAAAGTTTATCAGACTAGAAGAAACTTAACTAATTATTGGTGGAACTAGTTCAAACCAGGTTTATACAGCTGCAAGATTAACTTTGCGGGTGGCAATATAGAACAGGTGTTTTATTTTTAATCGAAATGGAAATTACGACATGTTTTTTTACTTAAAAACTATAAAATTTTGTATTGAAAATTGAACAATTTTAATATTTAAATAGGTGATTCCCTTATATTCAGGTATATATCCTTAATTGCCTCACCAAATTCGTTTTTACTAGGTTAGCCGGAAGATTATAAAAGATTCGAATTTAAATGGTATTAAAACAAAAACTTTTTCATGGATTACATTTTTGAAAAATATAAACACTGTCCTTTCTTATTGTAAGCATAATACGAATTTTTAGAAATAAGTGGTAGTTTATTTACAAATGTATAAATGTGACTAAATTAATTTCAGAAATATTTCGAACTTTCAATAAAATAAAACGACACATATTTTATTTTTGTTAAGGTACCTTGAAAAAGTATAACAATATCACGTTCGCGTATTGCTCTAGAATATTAAGCTAATATTTAAATTCATTTAATCAGGTGTATTGAAAAACGTAAAGAAAAAATAAACAAAAGATGAGAACAATACCATCAATTATTTTGCTTTTTGTTTTTTTATTTATTATTTTTATTTTTGCTGATTTTAAAATATTCCAAATTGAAGCTGGCAAAATAAACTTTTTTTTTTCTTATAGGTTAGAGTTAGATTTTCTATGAATCATGACTTTCAGTGAAGTTTAGGATCAATAGAATACATTTTATCTAAGCTTTTTTAAACAGATTCAAGTCAAATTTACAGATAACTTTCTAAGTTGCTTAAAAATATACAAATATTCGATATTAATCTATTTTTTTTTTTTAAATTCAATATTAGTTATTTCTGCTTAGGCATTTCCTAAATAAATATTATAGCCAGTTACGTCTGAAACAAAAAACATGTCAAAAATATTTGTTGAACATTATAAGCTTTGAAAAAGAATTTATTGAATTGGAAACTTAAACATAATTAAAAAACATTGTTTGATTACTTATTAACTAATTACTCAAGTTTTATATTAGTAGATCGTCTTGTTTCATTGTAGCCGTCTTCATAAATAGAATTAATAATTATTTTGATTTGCGTTTGTCCGTAGAAATTGATTACTTGAACACTATGAAAGAATTTTTTTTTTAATTAAGAACGCGTCACTACTAGGAACCTACATGAGACATGACCGTAACGATTTTTGACCTTCACTGTTAAGTCATCACAACTTGAAGAATATAAAAAGAAACAAAGTTTACTAAGCTTTAATATGGGGACACGGCTGGAGCAGGGAACTAAAGTCGAGTGTGCTGACATAAAACAAGGTGAATGTCGAATACTGTGCATCGAACATCTGCTTAATTGATTTTCTTCATATTTTGCTTAATTGACATTTTGTACTTCCCATTCACTTAAGTAAAGATAAATAGATACAATGTCAACACAGCCGTGTGTTGACCGTTTCTTGAAAACTTGATTAAGTAACCAACAAATAGTAAGTGCAGAAAATAAGCACTTATGGAGGAAATTAAGGAATCTAAAAGCAGATGCATTTGAAAAGTGCATATTTTCAGCAACCAATATCTACATACATCGAGTTTTATGGGACAAGAAGAGAAAGCTGGCATCGAACAGAATCAGAGAAGATCTAGATCCATCAAACCAGTAGCTTACGGTCTATAATTATATTCTTTTAAGTTGGGTTCATAATGTGCATTCAAGTCAATTAAGTTATGTATTCAAATATTCTTTCAATTATTTAGAAAACTATGTATTTTCATTTTTAATGTTTCAGATTCGTAATTTTTTAATTCACACTTGGCTTCGTCACTCTGTCAAAAGAAAGGCACAAATTTTTCTCGAAATTTTATAAAAATTGATCGTTTATCAAATTACACTTAATTAAATGGGGAAACAAGTGGTCAAAAGAACAATTTTTTTCAAAGTCCAAAAGGGAAATTCAAGAAGAAACTGAAAAACATAGCCGTGTCTTTATAAATTCTTAGTGACATTCAATTTCAAAAAAATGAAATAAAACCATAATTTTTAAATCCAAAAACTCCAAAATTAGTTATAAGTCAATTCTAAACAAGTCTTTGTTGGCTTAAAGCCAAGTTGAGACTTAACTTCAAAAAAGAATAATGATCTTCAGGATCTTCTTATCTCGTTACAGGTAGGTTACTATCACCCTTAAATCATACCTTCATATGTATGTAGATATTATATCTTTTCAATGACTTTATTACCCCAGTCTGTCTGCATACAATCAGTGTCAATTTGCTCAATACCCATATTTCATTTAAATTATGTAAAGTTTATTGAAGAACAGTTTGTCATTCGACTGTCAGTCGTCACATAAAAACTCTATAGTCTATAAGTTTGGTGAAAAATGTCACAAAAACGATCAGCAACGGCGCGACGCACGGCGTCTAATTTAACGACTTTTTGACACAAGCTTTCCTGTCAAAAATATACTGATCGATTTTTTATGGAGATGATGAATGACTTACTATATGTGCAGCTTTGGCACCCCTATTTCCATAACAATTAGCAACGCCACCAATAAATTTTTCTGCTAATCTGCTCTCTGCTGAATTTACGATGCAATAAGCTAATTTGAAATTGAATACGTTTAATTGTGTATACATATGTATGTACATACGAGTAGGTAAGTATTCAATGAGCCAAAGATAGATAGTTCATTAATTAATGACCAAAGTTAGCGATGCACGAAAAGCGAAGCTTCCGTTTTTGATTTTATTTGTTTGTCATTTGTTGGATTTTATTCGAAATTATGTATGTATAAACGAAAATGGGGTCGAAGTTATGTGTGTATGGATGTATACTCGTATGTAACAATAACACCAATGTAAGTACGAGTACGTACACAATTAAGAAAAAAAAAAAAAAACAATCACACGAAAATAATGATGATGATGAGACTGCCAATGATTTCGACTTGGAAAAAGAAGACATTCTTGACATAATTTTTGTGAGAGAACGCCTCCTCAGTGGGCTTATTGTCTCAAAAGTTGCAAAAATTATATACACCTTAGGCTTATGAGAAAATTATACCTTTCATTGTTTCATTACTATGCCACCCCCTCATGGGTAAAGCTAACCATTGAATCAATTATTCCTTTTGCACAAAAAAATCGCAATGTGTACAATTAAGAAATCGTGCATCAAGTTTGAGGCAAGAGATAGAGGTTTCAGAATTAAGCTGACATACAATAGTTGATGCTTAATCAGTACCTACATCATATTGTCCTTGAAATCGTATACATTTATTTTCTGCGTGTTTTTTTTTTTTTTGGCTCCCGAGTTTGATTGCGTAAACTCGTTTTGACTTTTTCATATTTCCAATTGCTTGTTACAACAGCTGTTAAAGATGAAAATGACATCCAGATGTCAAAATATAAGTAAGTTTTGACATTTCATCAACATTTAGATTCAGCATATTGCACAAAAATGACAATAAAACGTCTTGAATTCGCCAATTAGGAGCCAATTTTGACCACTGAATTTAAATATCAGTGATTGCAGTTAGTAGAAATAGAGGGCAATTTAAAATCTGTCCTTCTATATCCTTAACACCTTGTGTCGTATCACCTGAATGCTTCATTCACCAATGTGCAGTGTCACTACTCCGTAGATTGTTGTGCGAAGCAATATGAATATAGTCAGTCTTGGTGGGAGATCCAAGTGTTCAACTAGTGAATACAAGCAACAAAATACAAAGTTACAATGAAAAATGTTTTTTCTTCATTATTATTACAATTAAACATTGGTGGTACACTTGGGCGTATACGCACTAATTTGGATTATTGTTTGTAATTAATTTTAATTACTTACACTTACTTCTTATCTATTGTTAAATATTATTTACCTATTTAAACAGCATTTTCTAAGCTTTATATTTTTTAAAAGATGTCGGTAATTTTGTAATAAATATTTAAAATCCAAAAACCTTCACTAAATATTTTACAAGACTTTAGTATTACTTTCTTCTCAGGCACACATTATTATATTACCTGTTTTTTTTTTTAATTTAAAGCATTTACATTTACTTTATGTTAAGCTTTTTTGACAGAAACGTAAAATAAAATTTTTTGAATGCAATGCATGTGCTGTGCATATGAACTTTTTATTCATGTTAAATAATTTAAATAATTTTTCAAATTATTCAACTCCACCCAGTAGTTAATTTCCGCAAATGGCATTCTTGAATTCGATTAATTTAATTGCATATAACCGTCTAGTATTTCATAGTACCTATCTACAGTGCTTATTAAGTAAAGTTTTAGTGAGTACCTACTATTTTATTTATTGTGATTCATTATAAGTACATTTAAGGCCGACTTGCATAAAAGTTTTCTTGCGAACTTATATCTTATATTATGTTGGATTTGTTGTTAGTTATTATTATTTCTTTTGTGTACTTAAAAAATTGATCAATTTGAAATTTTGAGATCTCAGAATTCTCCGTTTACCTGGAAAAATAAACACATTTTTGGAATAAGATTTCTCATTTTCAAATGAAAATTCACCTTGAAAAGAAATTAAAAGTGTATTTGATAAGAAATGTTTAAAAATTTCTTAGAGGTCTTGAAAATTTAAATGTTCTTAACACTCAATAATTTAATATTTTGTTTATATTATTTCAAACATTTTAATTATATTTTTATTATGATAATATTCATTTATATCTATATGGTGCAAGTGGTTTTTAATTAACAAATGATCGATTTATTTATTTCTTTAATATTGTTAATAACTTTATGAAAATGCAACAATAACTGAGCTCACAAAAATGATATTAGTATTTTATATTGTATCAAATAGGTAGTTGTCAGTCGCAATTAATTTTTATAATTTCCAAAGTTACAAATGAATAAACAAATGTTGATTAACGGTTTATCAAACGAATCGTTTGTCTAACTTAATAAAATATAATATACACATGTATGTATGTATTTTCTAGAAATGTAAAAAAAAAAACAAGACAGAATTAAAGATGTTAAACTTTTTATAAGACGCTCAGATTTTTTAAATTCTCTTTTTCCTAACTAATTAGTATGTACTTGTTTCTTTTAAATTTCTGAGATTTCGATTTAATTCAATGAACCCATTACCTTGTTCTAGTATCTAGTAGATAATAATAATCAAAATCAAAATTAAATATCACCAACTGCTAACTAACTCACCAAAGTGTTCTTCCGCCTAAAAATGTGTTCTATTTCCGCAATTCGTGTCGCAGCAATTTTCCTATAACCGCGATCTCTT
Source organism: Scaeva pyrastri (assembly GCA_905146935.1). NCBI lineage: Eukaryota > Metazoa > Arthropoda > Insecta > Diptera > Syrphidae > Scaeva > Scaeva pyrastri. The sequence goes on along the minus strand of LR989929.1, from coordinate 3,873,244 downwards.
GCAAACGAATCGTTGGGTTTTTGTTTATTTTTCTGATTAATTTATTTATATGTACATATGTATGTATATTTATTTAAAACTCTATCGACAAATTTCTTGCATCACAGATTAGGTAGCACTTTTATTTTCAATCACTTTGATCACCAATTCAAACGGATTAATTTGTTTCTATAAAATGTAAATAATAATTCCACGATCGTTTGTTAAACACTCTTCGGTGGTGAGGTGTGACTTTCAGATACTTTTTCTTTCACTGAAATTAAATAAAATTAAAATTTATTTTTTGTTTTCTTTTTTTTTTTTTTTTTTTTTCTGCTCCATCAACAAGTTTGTATGGGGGGTAGAGTCGTGAATAAAATCATAGTGAAAACGACTTTATTTTATTTCGAATTTGGTATGGACGTCACGTGGGAATGCGGACAATATAAGAAGTGCAATTGTTGTAAATTTCGTACACATAAAAGAAGTACACAGGTAATCGTAATTACCACCAACACCATGCAAAAGAGCACAACAACAGAAAAGAAATGTAAACAAAAAGCACAAAAATGCTAACACCTTCCACTTCTGGCCCTTCCAGTGAGCACAAAAGACATCGGCCAATAAATAGGCCCACCAAAGCAAACCATTAAAGAAGAAATTCAATGCGCAACACATGCACCGAGGAAATCACTTTCCAATGGAAAATTGGTATTCTAAGCGCGGCATTCCCGTTCCCGCAATGCAAAAGTGACAAACAAAGAGTGGTTTGCGTTCCAATAGCGCCAAGTTACTCGCAGTCAGCGAGCTTGGAGGGAAATTATTTAATAATTTTATGGAATAAAAAACAACTAAATTTATGGCAAAATTGGAGGCATCCTGTTCGAGACGACCAGCCAGCGACCGACCGGTCTATGAAGTTTGTTTTTTTTTTTTTTCTATTTTTGCTTTTTGTTCTTTCAAGACAGGTTTTACCAGATCTAGAGATCCTCATGGAATTTTACAAGTTATCAGAACTTTTATGGCTACACGAAAGTGTACCTTGCTTCGGTGTTGGACAATAACGACCGAGGAGCAGCTGAATAGAGTGTTCGGAAAGAGTAGTTTAATCGTGATCGTGACAAGTGAATTTTTATAACCCGCTGGAATGAATTTTAAATTGCGATTGCAACCGTCCGCAGATTTTGATTTGCAGGTCAAACGAAATGTCAAACTGACAGATTAAAACAGTTTTACTTTTTTTACCTAACTGAAATGATTTTTTTTTTTGTTAACCCTTATCACCAATGGAATGCACTTTGTTTCAACAAATTTTAATTTCAAATCACAAAGTACCGAAGCGAATTATTGTAAGAGAAATTCCGCTTTCCGACCGATTCTTGGGGAAGCCGCAATGAAACTGACAACACTAAGCCCAACCATAAGATCATTTCCAGAGCTTCATCAGAATGCCGATCAAGAGATCAGTTTGAAAGAAATGGTAGAATCGAACTCACCATACCTTTACCTACTACACTGGGACTGGACGGGCTCCTCGCTTCGGTGAAGATGTTATTAACTGTTAGCGGGTCATGGGGATGGGGAGGTAAGTTAGCAGCATCAGCTGCGTTGCGTACATATGACGCCAACGAGTAACGATTACGAGGGCTTTGTTGTTGGGCCGTTGTTTAAGTTGACAGTAAATGTGAATTTGACGTGTCTGTAGAGTATAGAAATAGATTGTAGACTTGTATAGCTTGTAGGAGAGAGTCAAATTAAACGGAGAGAGTATTTAACAAGCTTGTGAAGACAGAAGCTAGTTGTTGTGGCTTGTGGAGTGTAGTAGAATCTAAAGAAAGCTTTTACTATTTAATTTTTTAACTAGCACTCAAACATTTTGTTACAGTGCCTCTGCGCAGGGGTTGAACTGGAGTTTGGAATATGCAAATGACTTCCGAGCCAGACAGTCTGAGAAGAGATATTGCATTTTTGGCTATGATGAGGTGTTTAAAAGTTGACTTAATCTTTGCATATGTAAGTCGATTCAGTTCTTAGATACAACTTTTCAGAAATTAAATAATAATAAGATTTGTACTATAAATAAAAGAACTAATAGCAAAATAAAAAATAATTTTAATAGTCGTAAGATGTAAAATCTAAAGGAAATATGGTTTTAGAATTTTAGATATCCACTTTTCTAAAATTTCATAAATACATATACTTAATGCGCAAAAATGTTTTTAAATATAAAAGCGCTATAAGTTTAAACACGAAATTATTTGTTATACCACAATATTCAATCAAGATCAGGCCCAAAAAGTACCTACATATAAAAATCATCAGCATAAAATTTGTCAACTTTATCTTCTTGACTATTATGAAATTACCGATAACATTCTGATATTGTATTTATGTCTAACTGCATATACCCTTAGGTAAGTCAAGTGCAATTTTGATAATGATTAAAATAATTGAATAATAGTAGCTGGAAAGGCAGTCCAATATAGAATGAACATTATAAAATGTTAACACGTTTTTCCTAATAGTATTCGCTGATAGCTTAAGGTACTTTTCATTTGATGAATCAAAAATCACGTTCATGAAAATAATTGAAACCAAATATTTTACGTCTATTGATAGAAAAACAGGCATAATTAATAAATAAATACTTGTTTAATTAAGATACTAGCTTGTTCAATGCAAGAGTCGTCGATTGAAAGCTGTCCATTAAAACTAGATGAAAAAATGTCAATACCTACTTATTTTCTAATATTTAAAAATTTTTGAATGAATGTCATTTTTTAAATAATTTTTAACTAGTTTTATTATAGTTCCTTACTGCCTAGCTTAAACTAATCTTGGTTAACTTGGTTCTAAAAGTTCGTTTATGTTTAATGCTTTTAATTATTTAAAAAATAAGTATACGCCACATTGAACATAAAAAGAAAATGCAGATCGAACTATTACGATAGAAGAATATGAAAACCTTGAAATATGAACTCTTGCTTGGTCCTTAAAGTATAAGTAGATAAATATTCAGAAACCCACCTGTTCAATGCATGACCTTCAAGAAAACAATCCACTCTCACGATAATATATCTTGATAACTAACTGACAATATGCATAATTACACTATAAAATCTTTCTCATCACAAAATTTTTCATATTCTTCATTACACCACTGTTCATTACTTCCTTTTTGTTTGAATAGCCATTGATTAACTTTCTGTATGTTTGCATATTTGTATTCATGAATTCAAAATGTCTAAGTTAAAATATTTTGTGATTTGTTCCTCAGCCAGACTTGCTTCAAATAAAGCTATTACCTCATTAGTTTTTAGTAATTTTTTCTGTGGAAACCATTTTATTACCTGAATCTAAAAATTTTCAAAACTAGAGAAAATTCTTGTTACATTTACAAAGCTAGTATTTTTATTCACATAAACCTATAAAAGTTTTAACGTTTAAATAATTTTTTTTGGTACATCTCCTGACACAATAATTTGTTTTGATCGTGAGCTTCTGATTTGGAAAAAATAAAAACTTAGAGGTTCTACTAATAAATCAAGACGTTATTCTCGGAATAACCAAAGTTGTAAAAAGACTTTTTTTTAGAAAACAAAAAAAACCATATCTTCCTTACTTTTATGTAATTTTAGTGCTACAAAAATATACTGCCCACTGTCATACACACAGTGAATGACCATTAATTATGATTGTTTCTACTTGATATCACTTGAAATTTTAATTGCTCAAGCGATTAATTGCCATTGTTGTTAACTGAAATAAAATTGTTAATTAAAGAATTAAAGATTTTAAAGAAGCTTTTCCATCATGTTTAATGAATTGGATATATGCGTAACGTTTAACTCAAAACAAAAACGACAGGTAAGTAGGAGATTAAAAAAATATACGTACATAATTTAAGGTTCGTTCTCACTATAACCAGCAATTCCGGAAGTTAATATTTAAATTGTTCTTTTCGTTTAAGTATACATCATCAAAAGTTCTAGCAGCAATTAAGACGTTCAGCGAACTATAGCATCAAAGGGAGTTTTGAACTTTGTATTATTTATTATTGTTAGTATATTTGTTTACTTGATAAAGAAGATTTTAATACAGTCATTCTTCAATTAAGTTCTCAGGTATTAATCAAGCAATTAAAGTGAACATGTGTGATAGAGTTTGGCAAAAATGTATTACATTATCACTTTAAAAAGTAGACAGTATAAATTCAATGGGGATATTATTCATAAAACATGTTCATTACTGATAACCTCAATTGCTCCGCTTATGATCTTCTTGATTTTTGTATGCTGGTTTAAAAAATGAAAATTTATGTCGATTCTCTTTTCCTTTGATAACATTACTTTCAATCGTATTATTTTAATATAGTATATTTTTTATCTTTCATCTCCGAGGAAATTACAATTTCGATCTTAAATTCATAGACTCCGACGTACATATGTATGTCGGAACTTAGAATTTTACGAATATCTTTCGATATATTTAGATTGTAGATGCATATGCATATGAAATTGAAACTATAAAAATAAATTTTATTCCTTAAAACAATGATAGCAAGAACATAAAATACTTGACATTTCATGCATGCCAAGATTATTACACATAATCCATTATGTATATACATATAATATAATGTAAAATTATTATATTATATTAAAAATTGGATTCACTCTTCCAATAAACGTTTGTACTCGGCAAGAATTTGTTCCTCTTGTATCAAAGGCAAATCCAAGTACTCATTTTCATTTGTAGATATGTCCTCATTGAAACGATTATATGCATTCATTGAATCGATTTCTTTTTGAGCTTTCTTCAAAAATTTTCCCACAACTGTCGATTGACCGCTTACTACTCCAGTGGAAGTAGATGCTTCTGTAGTTGTTTTGACTAATTGCTCGACGGTAGTGCTTAGATCGTTTCGGTTTTCAAATGTCTTCAAAAGGAAGTCCATAGCTTTTTCTGCATTATTTCTTGTAGACTCAAGTGCTAATCGGACTATTTTCTCGTCAAATCCCATTTTCTTTAGCTGAAATTTTTTTAAATATATGTAGCTAGAAAATTAATACAGTATTCAACTCACTTCGTTTAACAAAGTTTCATCGATCTTTTGGGGACCAGACGGTAGGGCTTGAATTAACGCCTCCGTATTCGATTGCAACATGTCCAACTAAAATAAAATAAATTCTTTAAAGTTTCGAGAAATATTGTAGATAAAATGCTTTACTAACCGCCTTTGTCAGATCGTTATCGGCCATTTTCAGGGCAACAACAACTAGTTCTTGTGGAAATCCCATTTCAACCAATGAACATACACTTCGTGGATTCACCCAACTCTCAGAATCATTACTCAAAAATTGGGACTCATCAAGTTTTGCGTTTAATTTTCTTTCTTTACTCGACTTCTTGCGAGCTTCAGCAACTTTATTCTTTCGTTCGTGGATGAAATTGATGGCTTGACTGAGATCTCCTTTGCAAGCACGTAGTCCTATTCTTGACTCCACTGAATCGAAGCCCATTTCGACTAGCTGCTCTACAATACTATCGTCAACTTTCAAGTTTCTCAATTCTGACTCAGCAAGATCGAGTTTCTCATAAGCTTCATTACGTCGGTTTTGATGGAATAATAAAACACCCTGTAGCAAATGCAGACGCATTATAAGAGCACGCTCTGGGCATGAATCACCCTTGAAGTTTATCAAGCGACTCAGGTCTTTGCCATAACTGCGATGGAAGCTTTTTTCGCAGATTTCTAAACGACGCTGGGCATCGGGTAGTTGAGTCAGATTCTAAAAATAATAATAAAAAGTAATCAATCAGGACCCTGAAATAGATTTTGATTAAAAAATAACTGAGCCAACTCAAAATATTGAAGGGTGGGTATTTCAATTGCACTTATTAAAAGACTATGAGAATATCAATTAAAAATGTTCGAAATTACAACAAACAAAAATTATTATAACCTTGAGACAGAGGTAGCACCAAACTATATCCAAATTAACTAGAGCATAATTGTCCACTGACTGTAGAAACTTCGAATTACATGTGGTGAACTTTTCGTCGGCCTCCAGCAGTAAAATGAGTGCTTCATCATATTGATTGCGCTTCATAGCGGCTCGCGCCTTCTCGCAATAACCCATCGCCATGAGAAGAGCTTTGTTTTCGTTTGGTGGAAGGAAAACTGGATTTCCATCTTGATCTTCCATCTTAAATATAAAAAAAATTTACATTATCTTAAATATAGTTTTGGTTGAAAAAACTTCTTGTTTCAACCTCAAATAAACGATTTCCAGAGTTTACAATGGCTTCGACGTCTTCTTTAATATTTTTTATACGATCATACATTGCATTTTGAGAGTTTAGAGCGTCGTTGTGTTCTCCACTTATGATCGTCATCAACTGCTGATTGTTTTTGATGCCTTAAAATAATACAGGCGGTTACTTTCTGAAGCACTTTTTATTGATTTTTAGTGCTCACCTTGAACATCCAAAACAACTTTTGGATTGACAATTTTTCCAGCAGATATAATCTTGATCCGAGCAGCATCATTGACTCGCAGTTTTTCAGCAATTTTTTTCTGAAGCTCCTCGCCGTGATCAGAAAGAGCGCATTTGACTTCAAAGACGTTCTCGGTACCTTCTGTGTTGTTCACACGACGGACGCTGAATGTGGCAATGCCTATAATCCAAATATAATCAAAATCATCTTACTGATATAAAATTGAATCTTACCAGTTTGCTCGAACTCCTTGCGCGATGCCAGTTTTCGTAGGGCTCCATCCTGAAGCTCACTCAATGCTAGTTTACAATTCACGACAGAAATCCCGAGATTTTTACTGAACTCTTCGGAGAGTTTCTAATTAATGAAGGAAAGTTATAGGTTTCTTAGAGGAGACCATCAAACGCACTTACCTCTATTTCAGATTCTACAATGCCGATATCTTGATAGTAGTACGGCCCAAGCCAAAGCTTAATTTGCTGCTGCTGAAGTCGAGCTCGAACTTGGATAATTACATTATCAATTTGATTTGGCATTTTTGTGTGTGTTCGGCGATCGATATTCCTTGAGGAAACTTTGTTCTATTGTTCGAAAACAATAATAATTGTGAAATTGCCTGTGTTTGTGTTATACGTTTATTTTTGGAAAACTAATGGCCCATTGTTTGATATTCTTGGAAGTTAAACAAAAAACATATGATTTTTGTTCTTAATCAAAAGATGTAAACATCAATTCGGCAGGGTCCGTGGGAGTGATGCTAGACAGAACATTCTGTCGGTAAGGCAGTATTGATGGTTGTAATGCTTCGATGTACAGTAATATTCAAAGCTATTTTTTAAACTTTTTTAACTTTTTTCAAAAATTGAAAAGTACATGTCAACATTCGATAAATTATTATTGAATACGGCATTAATTCTTAATAAAAATGGTAAGTGGTTAGAGAAAAAATTCTCATAAAATTGGGGATGCGGTTGAGTATTTTCTAAGACTGATATTTCTCTGTTATGTTTTATCTCAGGTTATTTACAAAAAAACATCTCAAGTCGGGTTGTTCATAACAAAACATCTTGGGTAATTCGGAGTATTTATATGATGAGATGCATGAAATTCTTTAAAAAAAACTTAAATAACGTAGGAATAAATAAATACAAAATAATAAATAATAATAACAGATTGTTTCTGCAGGGATTTTCCAAATTCAGAAACATACTTTCCAATTTTTTCTTAATCGGGTACTAGCTTTATATAGCTCATGACTTTTTGATTGATTTAGTTTTAGGCCCGTGGAAAACTGATGCGATATGATGTCATTTTATTTATTTATGATTTACTTTTTTAAAACAAAATTTACAAAACTTCAGGAAACAAATTGTTTAAAAATGAAATGTATCCCTAATTTGAATGAAAATTCGTCATCAACTTACAAAGTTTAAGTCTGGTTGAAATTCTTTTATACCCTCAAATCGGCTGGTCAAAAATGCTACGTGTCGTTTTAAGTTATATATTAAATTTCTCTCATAATATTTTGTTCGAAGTTCAGCTTTTATAACTCGCTGATTCTGGTGAATTAACTATTTTTAACTTAAAAGTAGAGTACGTTAGTTGAGTTTTATAAAATAAAATTATAAAGTTAAAATAACTGAAATATAATTGTGCAACCGAACCTTAGCTCTTATATGTAGTTAAAAAAAAAAACTTGTCAGTGATGTGAACACAGTATTAATTACACCTTCATGTTAATTATTTCTACAGTCCGAAACAAAAATTTGATTTACTACCTTTATGTACCTCCCACAGGGCTATTTTGGCATTCATGTGAATGAACTAGATTACATTTCAGTTGATTTCAAAAATAGGACCTATAAATATTAATTCAGTTTAACTAATGCATTACTTGCACAAACATAATATCGTATCCACAAAGTAATAAGAACATTAGTGTTGCCAAAATTGGAGTTGAATTAGGTATTTTTAAAAATGTAACTATTTTTGTTAACTCCTATGCCATACCTGCTTTTTCGTTTTGACTTTTTAACTGCGCTCTGAAACGCACCCCACAGACATTTGTCAAAAGTTGTGCAGTTTTTTTTTGCTGTGCGAATTCACATGACATTTAAAATTTTATTACAAACGTCGCAGAAAGATGTTCGTGTTGAAGCTGAAATTGAAGTTGATGTAGTTCTTTGTAAACAAATTTAAAGTGATTTTCTGAAGAATTCGTAATCGAGAATAAAATTGTTCCCCCAGAGCCCATCATGTGCGGCTATCACGAACGCATCATGATGGAATTAATCCATGTGTACGAAATGTAAGTACTCCAAAGTTGTTGTAATTATTTATGTTTACAAAAAAATCAAAAACAAAATATAAAACCCATCCAAGGCAAGGCGAGCCACTACGACTACGACTACGATTAGCTACTAGCGATAGCGAGAGAAGAAACAAGAAAGAAAAAACACACTTCCACACTTCTAAAACATGACGCAAATCGAAGGCAAGTCCTTGACCAAATACGACGAGTATGTAATTTGTTATCAAGGAATTTTGTTGTATAAACGAAAGAACGTAACATTTTTTATCTATCTGTTGAGTTGTTTTGCAATTGATTTCTCTGAACTACCATCAAGTGTCTGCTGTCAGGCTTTGGTCTTTTGGTTTTTGCTGTTACACACAAAAGAAAAGTACATTGAACCAGGTCCTCACAAAGGTTTTCACCTTTTTGACTTTTGAGTGTGTCCTGTTGCGACCGACATACATACATATGTACACCTGAAAGGCTATGAAAATCATTAGATTAGAACTCAAAAGAAAATGGTTAGGGTTTCTTTGTTTTGGTCAGTTTTTATCTTTATCTAATTTTTTTTATCGTATTTTTATACTTTTTTCATGAGCTATTATGAGGAGTAGATTTCCGGTAGTGTTATCGAATTAACATAGGGAAATAGGTACCTTCAAGGTCTCATGATTTGCTGTGGAATTGAATAATAAAAAAAACAGAGCTTTTTTTCTGTATTTTGATAATAATTTTGTCTATCTTCGGGCCAAACAAACAATTTTTCAAGGTCGTCGATTTCTAAAATAACAATAAAAACTGGTTCATTGAACTAACGAACCAAGTAGCTTCTTTGTTTTGGGTTGAAGGAAGAGACATTTCGTGGGTTGCTGTCTTTTGTCTCGAGAATCGCATGTTAGAATTAAAAGCATATATTTATTTTCTATGGGTAGATATTAAGTTTAATATAGAAAATCATTTTTTAATACTACACTCAGTTGATATCGCTTTTTTAGCTTTTGTTTTTGTTTGTTGGTATTTTCAGCTTTTTAAAAATTCTGTTTTTGTTTTTATATTTAAGAAGTGCGTCACATATGTACATATTTGTATTTACGCCTTCATTTTTGGTGTTTATACGTTAATAAGTTGAAGTGGTAGCCTCGAAGAGTGTAGTCCATTAGTACGGTATATTCGTATTCGCGTGATACTAAAATTAACGAAACCAATATTGTCAGCATTTTGCAGAGAGCAGAGATAGGTAACTTGATCACGGCCCTTGGGACTATCCAGTTGCACGCTCAGTATAATAAATTAAGTTTAGTTGGTGGGTTAATCGTGCTTTTAACCTCCCCTCTTTCCTCACCGAAACAACTGAAAGTGATGAAAGTTTGTATTGAACGTTCGAGTTTCTATTTTTTTTTTTTTTAATAATTAACAATTTGTTTAAACAATGCGAAACAGGTAACCTTTTTTCTATTGTGATCACGTCAGAATAACATTTACCGTCTGTAAAAAGTTAAGCATTTTGCATTTGTGTGTCTATCATTATTGCATTGTTCTGTATTGTAACTCTAATTTACATTATGTAAATTAGAGAAATGGAAGACTAGCAGTTTTTATTTTAATTTAAAAAGTCTTTATTAAGAAACTGAACGCTTGAATTGCAAGCTCTAAATGGAATAATAATGTGGTTAGTATTATTATTCTATTTGATAACATCTTGCCATTTGATCAACAGAATACGATAGGCCTCTAAATTTTACTTAGCAGGAGACATCACTTGTACACTATGTGTCGAGCCTAATATTGGTCATCTGCTTAGATTTAGAGGGCATCAAATTTTATATCATCATTTCTCACATTTGGCTCCAGCAATATTTGGTATGAGTTTTCGCTAGACTGTTATTTTGTTTAATACTCAATTAATGCTTAAATTTTACCTTTGTTCTTTATTCAGTTCTTATAACCTTTATATACAACTTACAATCAACTGAAAATCAATGCAAAAATGTAACATCAACAAATACCTTTAAAAGCTTGGCACGATCGATTAGTATTATCTTTTTGAACAATCTGAGTGTGATAAATCTCAACGAATATTAATCCACATTTCATGCATTTTGTTGATAATTGACACGTATATACTATTACTGAACCAACTTTTTGCATGTTCAGCAGCAAGCAGTTTAATATTTCTGCTTAATTTTTTATAAACTTTTTATACACCTTATCAACTCAACAAAATGTCGATTAGTATACAAAATATTTGTTTAATCAACAAATCAAAAACAGTCTACAGTGTATTTATGAAAAAAAAGATAGATAACAAATTTAAAATTATTCATTTGCCTAAAAGGTACGTTAAATGTTGAAACAATTTAATTTAGCACTTCTGGCAATTTTTTTTTTCTATTTGACACTTGAAATGCATTATATCAGTTTTAAAATTACTCATAGGAAACGTACAGACAGAAAAACTGATGCAATGAGCCCTTCATTCGAGTTGTTTTTGTTTAATTGAAGTTCAATGTTATTTAGAATTTGATGCATATTTTTGCAATTCTTCTTTTCTTTTTTTTCCCGTGTAATTTGGTATTGTTATTAAGTTAAATGAATCAGTGTTCTAATTTCGAAGAAGTTGGTTAAAAGAAATAATAAGCCCAAGGACAGTGATCGTAGCGTGCGCAGGAATTTTAAGTAAGAGACAAATGCAGAGATCCAGGGGATAAATCAAAGGCAATACCATTCACAAATATTTGTATATACAGATACTTCTTTTTCATTTCTGCCCCGAAAAATGCTTGAGAGCTGTAAGTCAGCAGACCTTGGTACGAAATAAGATCTACCCACTTAAAAATAGTCCAGAAAAAAAAAAGTTTTTCTATTAATAGAATTACTTGAATGCACAACAAATGCTGTGTACTTGACTGTTTCTTTATCTTTGAGTCATCCAAAAACCTGACTTGAATTTCCTACGGAGACATATATTGTGCTCCAAATTTGCCCATATTTGCCAACCAAAGACACTGCTTATTGAGTTGTGCTGTCCTCTGTTGCTAAACCATCGTCAACATTAACAGTTTTACCTTCCTTTCACTTTATTTAACATTGTGACTAAGAAAAGCGAAGTCTAGAATACAAATCAGTAGGTCAATGCTGAGTAATGCATTTTGGAACTAGGTAGGTGTCCAGAACTAAAGTGAGTCAAAGAATAACATAATTACCCTTTTCTTCATTCAAGCTGCAGATAGATGGATCTTTTGATGTAAATTCTATTTAGAGTTCAAAATAGGTCTTATGAAATTTATATTTTGCACTTTTTCTGGAAAGCAGATTGAAAATAAGGGCAATTAAAAACTTACAAAAGCATTTTTTTATCGATATATAAGGTACATTTGACATTTATTCTAAGTTAAGGTTTATTTTTTCAAAATTCTAAAGATCCCAATTCTAATAACGTCTAAAATGTGTTGCATAATCCCTACTAGTAGCGTATTTAAATTATGTAAGCATACTCCAGCGGACCTTTGAACCTTAAGTGAGTCAGAAAATTCAAAGCAAAAGCCTTGCTTGATGGTGACAAATTTAGCACTATTCAAAAATTTGCGAGTTTGGTTTAGTAAAACAATTTAATTATATTTTAATTTCCAATTCTTTTCAGGTTACACATAAAACCGTTAGGTCTACTATTCCTCCTAATATTCTTCTATTGGTTTTACAAAAACATCTTCTCTGTGCAAATTATCCCACCCGATGAACTACAAATGAAAATGATGACACTTATCGATCGAGTAAAAACAATTCGTGAAGAAAATCCCACACTTTTCTGCGCAATGGCCTCTGTTGTTTTAGGAACTTTGGCAATTGTCGGACACTTTTTATCCGGTTCTACAGTGGTACTAATTAGCCTGGTTGTTGCTGTAATATTTTCAACCAAATACAATTTTAAAATATTGAAAATAAAGAAAGCAGGTAAATGTTGTTTGTTTATTTTTAAAATGTTTCAAATGTGCTAAAATTAATTACATTGCATTATTTTTTTTTTATAGAAAATAAAAATTTGGCTAAATTGCAAGAAAATGAATTTGATGAATTTTTACCCGAAGTTAACGAGAGTAATATGTCGCTTTTGGAACGTGCCAGTGATCAATCCAGTGCCGCCCTTCCTGCCGAGGAGGGCGAAGAGAAAAGTGAGGAAATTCCCTCATTTTTAATGATCCCTGACTGCATACCAGAAATCGACGAAAACTCAACCGATGAAGATGATGCCCTCGGCATAGGGGTCCCCGATGAGATAATCGAACGTACTCGAGCTGCTGAGATCGAGTTTAAGAAAGGACACTTCAAGAAGGATTCTTCAGTATCAACTTCTTCCTCATCCGACGAGGAGAATCTATCCAAGGGCTTGAAATTCCCCGATCATTCGAATGTCGTCGATCACGGATCACAAATTAAAAAAATCGAGCTTAGCCAACAAATGCAGCAAACCCTGATTATGTCGAGCAATATTCTACCAAACCTGGTCACAGGTCTGGTATCGTGGGCTGGTGGTGGCGGTTCTAGTGCCGCAAATGACAATATTTACAACAAGAGTGAACCGCATCGTGTAGTACACGATGACGATACTAAAATCTATTCAGATGAAGACGAAAGTGATTACGAAATTGTTAATACTGAAGAGTATCAGTAATCGAAACAAATTTTTGAACTAAAAAAAAAACATTAATACATACATATTGTGAGATTAAAAATAATAAGAAAAAATAAAATATTTAAAATAAAAATGTGTAGTGTAGTATTTTACAAAATTATTAGATTTTAATCAGAAGCATAATGTCAAAGAGTACTAAATCCTATTCGAATAATTATTATAAATAAATTAATATTCTCATACAGTTTTATGTTTAAACGAATCACTAAATTGTAAGAAAACAACAACAAAAATAAAATAAATTAATATTTATAAATTCAAATTAAAGAGTTCAGTTTATCTTGCAAATTTCTGTCAGTTCAATCATAAAGAACGTTTTTAAAATGTTTGAAAAGTTTTCGAGACGGAAACAGTTTTGAAATCACAATAAAATTAAGCCCAGAAGTGACTTCAGTGGCATAATCTATTTTTATTTTAAAAGATTTAGCTGCTATTTCTTGTTAAAATGTTTTTTTTTTCGCAAGTTATTTTCAAGATGTGTTGTATTCCTGGACAACTGATCAAAAGTTCTGTAAAAGGACAAAACCCAAAGGTCTTCAATTTTAAACCAGACTTGCGAAATAAATTTTGAGAATATTTCCAATTAAACAAATTATGTTGTTTTCTTTTGTTGTATAGTTTAATTGGACATTCTAATTTTAATTACCACATCGTTGAAATCGGTTTTACTTATTATTATAATTTTAGTCTATCATGTAAAAAAATGTCAATTATTGCTATAAAACAGAGCTTTTAAAATTTGCAAGATTAGAATCGCAACAAAAATCTAAAATATTAATTTATTTTTGTATTTAAATAAAAAAAAAATAAGTATTGTTGACAAAAATGCCAGCATGCTAAGATTGCATGAGTACAGCCAGTTTAAATTTATGCTAATAAAAAATGAATGTGCTAAAGTTTTTTGTCTTTATTCCTTTTGTTTTTGGCTATGTTACACTACACAATGTGTACTATGTACTAATTCAATGGGATTTTGGTTCTATGCTTAAAAGTATGTATTTCTCGCTTATTTTAAATTTTAATCAATCACTCTACACCTTTAGCGGCTTTATTTCATGATGTTCCATATGACAGTCAAGAAAATAAATTCCAGTCGCTAAACCGCTTAAAGACTATTTATGAAAAGAATTTAAAAAAAAAACACAAACATTGTTTGAATTTAAGAAAAAAAAACAGTTTTATTCTGTTATATCTTGTGTAGACACTTCTTTAACAAGCCTAGGTTCCGTTGTATTGTTTTCTACCAATACGACATCATTTTCCTTCCTGGGCGTTGTTGGTAGCACAACTTTGCCGTTCTCTTCCTTTAGTTTAGCACCTTTTCGTACCGGAAGAGTTTCCATAATTGCATCCGCCCAAGATTTACCCTCAGAGAGCCTTAATAATATTTCAAAAACTAAAAAAAAAAACAAAAATTGTACATACGAGTAGTTTATTAATATTTTTATTTTACTAACCGTGATAAGTGCTCAGCACCGTTCGCGTCTTCATGTCTACATGTTCAGTCAATGGCAGTCGGGCAGTTTGAAGTGACAAATTTTTCGCTCGCTCAAAACACAGGCCCTTGTGATGGTTGTGATCCACCAGGCCCCCAATAATGTACACTTTCTTGGGATCGATCTCTTTTAGAATTTCATCAGAGTCGCTCGTTAGAAAGACAACTTTGTCAGCCGTGAAATTCTTCGAGTACGATTCATATACCCACTGCACGTCCCAGTGCTCGTAGCCGTCGTTCTTTTTCAGTACCTCATGGATTCTACCGTCGGGCTTAATGCCGGTAAAATGAAGACTAGCCGGCATCCGTGATCTTCGATTGACCGTGTAGATTCTGAGTAATTGCTTAACGCACTTGGCTATATCTTTGTCAATCATGAGATCATCATAATCCAAATCGATGGCCACACTGAGGGGACTCGGACTTTTAATGGCTTTGTTCCTTTTGAGTTCCTTTCGACTGGGACCCAATGATTTGCCTTCGAGGATGGCGGTTTGCTTTTTCAGTTTGTATTTTTCACGCTCTTTCTGGCGTTTTTCTTTTTTCTTTTCCTCCCATTGGGCTTTCTTTTTGAGTTTTTTCAATTGTCGTTTGGAGAGAGCTGGTAAATCGTTGGCATTTTTATCATTTTCTATTTTTACTAAAGCAGCAGGATTAAGTTGGTCGGATTTTGGTTCTGGAACCTCAGAGGAACAGGGAGATTGTTCTTCCATGCTTTACTTTTATTATTGTTATTTGTTTTGAAATGTCAAACCAACTTTGGTCCTTTTTGAGTTGTCATCGCAAAAAGACATCATAGCATGCGGAAAATCTCAATAGTTCAGAGAGGAAAAATCGATGAGTGTATTCAACAAGGTCAAAAGAGAAGATATTTTTATTTTTTCAGTTAATCAACCTAATATGCTGAATTTTGTAAAAAAAAATGTTGAAGTACTAAGTACATAGTAAATATTCTTTAATATTTAGTCATTCAATTAAGCGAATAGAACAAAAGTACACAGCTCCAAATAAAAACGATGCTTTGCTACTTATCACACATCTATTATCTGTGAAAATTTGACACAGGCAAATATATCCGAAACATTTTTTAAGTCTTCTACTTTTTTTAAAATCTTTGTGAAAACAAAAACATTATACCGGGAAAATCCTCACTTCTTTTCGAATAATACTGCTTTGACATACTACCACATACATATTAATGTAATAAATTAAAAAAATGAATAAAGAGGTTTTCGTGCATCATAAAGTCTAAAAATGTTTCTAGTTGCATGAATTTCCTTATTATTATGTAGGTACATATTGTGACTTGTAATGACTTTATAGCTTTGAACACAGTCTTTATCTAAACTCAATTTTTATCTCTGAATGCATCCAATATGATTTCATTGTGTTTCATATTCATTTCGTTCCACTTGAATTAAAAAAAAAATGGAGTATTTGTGACAGGCAACTAACTGCTCCCATTCAATTCGAAAAATTGTTTTAACGGCATTATTGTTTGCGTCCTACATTTTCTATTTTTTCGTAAAAACGAATGAAAAATCGAAGAATTTCTTTATCTTTGTGAATATAAAATATATTGATGTTTAAATAAATGTAAATTTGTGTTCGAAAATGGATTCTGTAAATATTTGGAAGAAAATCCTCCTGCAATGGGTAAAATAAAATAAAATTTATAATTTTTGTTTCTTAAATAAATTAGGTATTATTTTGTATTTTTAGATAAAAGAATGCAATTTCTTTGAAGTAAATTTCTATAGTATTGACCAAACCGAAATAGAACAATTCTTTATACATTTTAAAGATCGTTTCAAAGGAGGTATTTGCCGATACAACAATTTGTCTTCTTTCTTGAAAGGTTTGGGCTTTGAAATTCTTTTGATTGTGATTTGGGAGGGAAAATTATAAAAACTTAAACATTTTTTCCGCCCTTTAGAAGAATATCCTCTTTTCGAACCACATTTGGATGATGAAAACACCCTTAGTGCAAGTGACCACATCTATGTGTATTCCCTGTTGCTGCACTTTTCATGTGTTCGCTATTCGGACCCGTTTTTCCAGGAAAATTGCAAGAAACTAAATGATAGGGCTCAGCAGAACATAACAGCATTCTTTCAAAAGCTTCTCAATGACGAATGCCTTACTAAAGAGAATCTTCGTCGTGTAATTGCTTCAATTCAAGTATTCACCCCGCCAAACAGTCGGTTCGAATTCAACACCGAGAGTCCGATAAAAACACCTAGAAAGATAACAGACATTTCACCGCCAACCCCGAGGAGTTGTATGCTGCAAGAAAAGAATAAGAAAGTCTACACTCTGAAGGTAATTTTTTTTTATAATGTATGTATTTTTTCGTTATTAACTATTCAAAATTGTAGGCACAACTGGAAACGTTGGAATACGAAAAGACTGCTTTGGAAACAGATTTAAAGAAGTATCAAGACAAAATTGATAAATTAGGTAAGTAAGGATGATTTTTGTTTGAATGAAGTAACGCTCAATAATCTTATATCTCAATCATTAGAACTAGAACTAAAAAAATCACACCAAGAAATCCAGGACCTGAGAAATGATATTCTGTCAAGGAAAGGGTATGAAAGCGGCGGCGATTGTGGAGCAAGGAACTCTGGAGAGGAGCAGGTTTGTTTAGAACTTCTTATTTTAATTTAAATCGAAAGCTAAAAGTGTTGATTTACCCCAAACGAAATTTTTTAAAACAACAATGTTTTGTTTGCTGTAAATTGCCGCTTACCTTCCCTAAACTTAAAGCAATATAGATAATATGAACCTATTTATTGTAAGGCTAGATACCTCTCATGGAACCAATTGTAAAAGGGTTTCAAACATAAATAATTTTTTGTCGTTCCTCAAAAATGTAATAACTATCTCTATTCCTAATAGAATGGGGTAGGTTATTAAAAAAAGGCAGGAAGATGACGTATTTTCAATCTTGTTTATTAATTGTTGCCTCTTGTACACCAAAATACAAAAACAACCCTTATCTGCTTTCAATTCAATTGACACTCGATCGACGTCTTTTTTGATATCTATTCAAACTTTAAAAAAACATAAACTGGACTAATTTAACATAAAAATTGCATCAACATCGATTTCACCATTTTTTTCTTCTTCATTGGAATGCGACTAAACAGGGGATTGAGTCTGCCAAACATAACCGCACTGCTTAGAAGGAATTACATGTCAGCAGACCTAATTCCTCCAATTCAAACAAAAATGTTCGACATCCCAAATGAAGTTTTTTTTAGTTACTCTACAAATGTAAAGTGGATTCATCAATTGAGGGTTGTCAGTTTCTCGAAAAAACATTTGGTTTTCTTATAATTATCTTATCATTTAACTAAAAAATAAAAAAAAAAAATACAAACATTTCACTCTTATTGCTAGAATGCTTTTAACATTTTTTAATTTTTAAATATTGCAGATACGAAGATTGAATAAGAAAATTGCAAAGAAAGAACAGGAAATAGCTAAGCAACGCGAAACTATTGAAGATCTTTCAGAACAAAAGGAATGTCTGAACGAAAAGGTAAATAAAAATGTATCCCAATATGTCATAAGTTAAGAGCGAATAACTAAAGTCGTTGGACCAGAAGTTGCAATTAATCGAACATAAATAGAAGTCGAACGGAAAAATCAAGAAGATACGATATTTTTTTCTATTTAAAAAAGTAGAGAATCAGTTCCTAATGCCTTGAACGAGACAGTTTTCTCTGTGATGTATGGCCTTTAGAAGATCTGCAAATTCCTTTCTAGGGATTGATTACTTACCGGGGTATAATCCTAAAATATACATATTCCCAAATTTTTCGTGTTTATTAGACAAATTTAAAATTAAACATATTTAATTTTTAAATTTTGATCTACTGTTACAAATCAGTAAAACCGTACTTTTTATAGCTCTCCGTAAGTAAAACCTCTTTCAGGCATAAAAATAATATCAGTGTACATAATTTTGTTATACATATTAATATTTCCCACTACCTGCTAGTTTTTCGAACACACGTTCGGTATTTCCTGATTTGGGTTTTTAACATTTGCTTTAAATCAAAAGAATTAAAGCAAAGGAGTCATGAACACTTTTAGCACAGAGGTGTTAGTATACATAAAGGTTTTTGCGTTATAATCCTTATAATCATAATACTTTAAAACCAATTAATTCCTTTTGTTTGAAAACAAATAGGTAGCAATTGCTGTTCTACAGAGTTATCATTATCGCAGTTTTAATCTGATTTATGCTTAGCAATTTTTTGTGCTGGGAATTGTTTTAAAGTTTCTTTGTACATCTTCCCATTGTTTCTTAGATATGTAGTTAAATTTAAATATGAAATCCGTATTCTACTCATTTTTATTTTGACTTTGAGATTATAAATTCAAATGCTGCCATTGACCTGCTTGCGTTGGCAAATTAAATACTTTCGTCGGTGCTTTATTTATTTTCCTCGGGTTAGTATTCGCATAAATCTTTAATTTCTTCTTGGAGAAGCAATTAGCTCATGAGGTTTCAGGTTTTGATATAACTTAATTGATATAGTAGATCTTTTTAAGAGATAAATTAAATTTTTGACAACCTAATCGAACCAGAATTGTGTAAATTATAATTCCCTGTTTTTTTTTTTAATTTTCTTAACATCAGTTAAAAAATGCTGAAAAACGGATCAAACAAATCGAAAATGGTATGGAGGAATTGTCTGGCAAAGTAGATGATCTCTCACAAGAACTTGAGGTAAGCAAAATGATTATTTATCTATGCACAACATTTTCATGTTTTATTTTTGTATTTTGTGATTGTTAACGTTTTTGTGTATCCTTCTCCCATAATCCCAATTTATCCTTTGTCATTTCATAATCCAAACAATTGAAACTTAAATCACACACATAATCGCATCTTTGGCCATCTCAACCTCAGCAAAAAGAATTCCAAATACAAAATCTATCCCATACCAATAACGAATTGGAACAGTACATCACTGAAATTCGCTCGTCTACAGCCAATTCCAGGCCAGATCTCAATACGTCCTCTGAATTCCTAGACTTGTCACGGGCTACAAACAGCTCTGGTAGCATTAATAGTCCTGAAAATCTTGGTTTGGTCGTTGATATAAAGTTGCGTGAAAAAGAAAGCGAAAATGAAAAACTACTCGAAGAAATTTCATCGATTCGCAATAACAATGCAAAGCTATCCAAAGCGATGGGTGAATTGACTGAGAGATACTCAAAGCTCTTTGATGTTTGCAATCAAAATCTAATCATCGATGATGACGAGAGCATCAATGATCCTGCGAATTATTTCATGATTTTTTCAAATTGCATGCAAAGTTTTGCTAGCAAATACGAAGAAAGCTGTTCCGCTTTGAATAGGATAAAAGCCGACATACGACAAATCGAAGAACGCAACCTTAGTCAGGCATTAAAACTCGAGGAAATGGAGGTAAAAAGTTGTCAGCAAAACCAAGAAATTAAAGATTTATTGAATGCCAACAAACTGCTCCAAACGACCAAATCAAGTCTTGAAAATTCAATAGCAGAACTTGAAAATAAACTTGAAAGTTGTTTCAAGGAAAGATCCGAGGAAGCCAACAACATGAAAAACCTTCAAAAAGAAATGGCAACTCTTAGAACTGAAAAACTTGATTCTGAGAAAATATACAAGCAGCAAATAGAGAATCTCAATTCTTGTTTAGCGGACAAAGAATTAAAACTACAGAAACTACAACTGGAAAATGAAAACAAAGCTCAAATAATTCAGACATTAACCGATGATCAGAGTCTCAAAGCTGCGACCATCTTGAAACTTGAAGCTGACAAAGAATTCTTGGTAGATTCTATGCAAAAAGAAATTCAAACCCTATCGAGTGTCATAAGCGACTATGAACAAAAATTCGACATAGCCATAAACCAATTGAGTGATTTAACCACGAAGATGGTCCACACCGAATCTGAACTTAATTCAAGCCAAGAGCAATTGCAAAAAGTGTCCCTTCAGCTTAACTGCTCGAGCACTGTATTTAATAAATTAACTTCAAGTATCCTTCACCGTGTAACAGATGCGGATAATTCATTGGCGTCATGTGATTTTGAAGATGTTGAAGACAGCAGTTTAAAGGAAAGAGCCAAGGCTTTGCTCGATAAAGTTGAACAAGTAGTGATAGATAATGTCTCCCTTCGTCAGAGGTTGTCAGAACTAGAACATACCACTAAAGATCTCAATGAGCAGAAGTCTTCATTGGAAAAGAATGTTTCTGAATTAGAAGCTGAACGTCTTGAGCAGATTTGCATGACAGAAAACATGACCAAATCTGAGGCAAATCTGCGAGATCAAATAACAGCTATGACCTTATCTATCGAAAAACTCGAAGCAGAGATTCTAAACAAAACTATTTGTGCAGCAGAGCTATCAGAGAAGCAAAGTCAAGCTGATGAACTTGTTAAAAAACTTGAAGAAAAAATAATAACGCTAGAAACTGATTCAAAGGCAGCTAACGAAATAGCAGATAAGTGCAACCAAGATCTAGAAAACACAAAAGTGCAACTAGATATTGAAATCGCTGAAAAAAACACAACAAGAGAAGAGCTTCGAAAAACAAAAGAATATATCACTCTCCTTCAAACGAGGATAAGTTCTTTTGAGACTCAAGTACAAGGACTTAAAGAGGATGCTTGTAAAACCTCTGGAGAGCTTAGTCAAGAATTAGAAAGAACCAAAATACAATTGAATAACGAAGCTTCCGAAAAGCAACAAATAAAGGTAGAACTTCAAGATTTACGTCTTCAATTTGAAAATCTAGCTACAGAAAAGATGAAACTGTCAGAAAACTTTGAAAATATCCAATTCCAAAATATGGAAGCCGCACAAAAGCAGAAAGAAGAACTTCAAAATATTACACACAAACTTGAAACAGATATTACAAACTCAATAGATGATCTCAGAAATACCAAATTGCAGTTGCAAACTGAAGTTAAAAACAAACACCAACTAGAGAGAGACCTCGAAGAAACAAAGAGTCGTTTGGAAAACGAGGTCCTAACATGTAAAATGGAAGTCGAAAAAGTCCAACTCGAATTGCTGGAAGAAAATCAAAGAAGGTCGAAAATATCAGAAGAATTCGAAAGCACTAAACTTCGATTAGAAAATGAAGTAACAGAAAAAATGCAAATTCAAGAAAATCTCAAAGAAACTAAGCTGCAGTTGGAAGAAAAACTCGCTGAAAATCAGGAGCTGATAGAAGAACGAGAAAACATCAAGTTGCAGTTAAAGAGCAAAGAAACAGAAACATGTAAAGTTGAGGAAGACCTTGAACTAGCAAATAAGGAAATAGTTGAGCTTCGAATAAATGTAACAGAATTGAAAAATAAACTTCAAGAAAGCAATAAACTTCAATCGGAAAACGAAGCCGTTGCAAAAGAAGAAATCTCTGAAATCAAGGACAAGCTCGAAAAGGCAAACAACGAGCTTACGGAGCTGCAGACTACTATCCTGAGCTTAGAAGCTAAGAATAAGGCTGTTAATCAAAAGGCTGAACAATACAATGAGCAGTTGGAAGATATGAAAAAAAATCTTAAAAAGGAAGCCACAGAAAAATGCCGCCTGACTGAAGCTCTCGAAAATACTAACAAACAAATGAACGAACTCACTCAGCAGAAAGCCGTTCTCCAGAACGAGTACCAAGTTCTGCTCACAGAAATTGAAAAATCAAGAAATGAAGTAAAACGACTTAAAAACGTAGAAACTCGCCTTCTTGAAGACCTAGAAGCACTCAAAACCAAAAGTGAATCAGAAATTGAAAAGTGCAATAAGGAAGCCTCCGAACAGAAAGAGAACGTTTCTAGATTGATACAAGAAATAGCATCTATTCGTAAAGAAAAGCAACAAGCTGAGGACGAGAAGAAAATCCTATCAAAACGTCTAGAAAGCTACCTTAATGAACAGAAAACAATTGAAACAAACCAGAGGTCAGTGGAGGAAAAATTGCTACTAGCCGAGAAGGAAGTTCTTGTTAAATTGAATCTCCTCAAAACTGAACAACTCAAGAGTCAAGATTTAGAAAATCAATTAAAGAAATCACAAATAGAGAATGCAAAACTCGCAGAAACTTGTAGTAGCCATATGAAGCGTATCGAGAAACAAGCGTTGATGTTAGGTGAAAGTCAAGCAAAATGTCAGAAACTTAAAAAAGAAGCCGATGTTGCTCAGAGCAGCTTAGAAAATATCAAGTCATCAGCAGAGATAACTCAGCGAGAGAATAGTAGGCTTAACCAAGAAAACAAATCGCTGAAAGAAAAATTCGCAAAATATGAAAGGTTACAGAAGGAAGTCGAAAAACTCATCGACGAGAAGAAAACCCTAGAAACCTCTGAAAACAATTTGAAAACATCAAACAGTAGTTTGGAAAAAATCAAACACAATTTGGAGGAAAAGATACGGAAGTTGGCAAAATCATTGAGTGACTTAAATGTGGCTGTAAGCAGACTCGAGCAAGATAAGGTTCAGCTGAATTTAGAAGTTGGTGGGCTAAATAAACAATTGCAGGAGTATAAAACACTGCTCGCCATGAAAATGTCGGAAATTGAAACTCTTACATCGAATTTTATCGACCTAAAGAACAAAAATTCGCAGCTAATGGAGGTGAATGAGAAAAATCAAGTCGATGCTAAAGAAATCGAAGAGGAGAACTCTCGTTTAAATGATCAGCTGTCGAAACTTTTGCTTCGTTTGCAAATCACCCAAGAAGGTCACGAGACTACCAAGACCGAGTTGGAACATCTAAAATCGACCATTGAATTTTCTCAACGAGAACGAGATGCAATTGAAAAAGATCATCGAGCAGCAGTCGAGCGGTTAATGGGTATCGAGGGACTCGTTGAAGAACGCCGATTAAGTGAATCTGAGTTCACTAACAGAATAAAAACATTAGAAACACAAATTTCCAAACTGTCAAATGACAATTTTAACCTGGAAGAACTGCGACGCAAGAATAAACTAACGATTGAACAGTTGAACGAAGAAATTGTGGTTCTCAGAGGAAAACTTGAGAAAAGTCAGGAAATTTCCCAAGAACGAAGTTCAACAGAAGCGAATAAAATAAGAACTCTAGAATCGCAAATTTCTAAACTATCCAATAATGTTTGCAATTTGGAAGAACTGCGAAGTAGAGATAAACTTATGATCGAACAATTGAATGCAGATATCAAGATTTTCACGTCCAAACTTCAAAAGAGTCGGGGTGTTTGTGAGGAAAATGAAAAGAAATGGGCTGAGGAACGAGAGTTGCTATCTGCTGAAGTTAGGGAGAGTGATCAGCGCATTAAGGATACACGCTTGGAGCTTGAGGGCAAGCTGGAAAAAATGAAAAATAAAATGGTAAGTGATTTTGTTCATTTTTGAGTTCAGGTTTTCTTGTGAATACATTTGTTTTGTTCATAAAATACACACACGCACATACACACAATTTCATTAAAAGGGCATCACATTTATAATTTTTACTGTACAAATGTTTTTGAACTAGTTTAATACATATTTTTAATTTTTGAAAAATCTTTATCAGTTTAATAATGCATGTTGAATTTATTTAGGATTTGTTTGTCTTATATCTGTACATCTCCCCGTAATAGGTAATCTTGATTATTATGTAGTTGATAGACTTAGTAAACTATAGTTTGTAGTCTGAAATAAATATGAGTATTGATGCTGCAAATGTCCAAATTTGTAAACATTTATAGACTTTGAAAATCTTTTAATTTCTTATTGCGAACTAAACATTTTATCAACCTTTAATGAAAAGTTCTATTGATTATCGCCGCATCCGAATTTTAAATTTGAAACTGGATGAAATAGCTTATTTTACAGTACGCCCCTTAAATTAGTTTCTATTAGGAACCTTACAGAATACAATATAAAACTAGTTTTTGTTTGTAGTTCCTTATAATTTTGTATTGGTCTCCGCTTCATATTTGAACATGTTTTGTTGACTTGCAATGGCAAATCGAGGTCCTTTCCTATGATTTTATACGTCTTAGATCACTCCATCCATCATTGCAGTGAAAGTTTAGTTAAGATAGTCTAATGAAGCTTCAGTGATTGTAAGGATAATTGTAAGTAACAAAAAACAACATAAAAATTATTTTATTTCACTTGATTGACCGGATTCACAGGAAGGATCAAATAGCTCTTTAATAGCAAGATCTTTTCCAGGCAATTATTAACGACTAAGGCTGCATGAAACAAACTTCTTATATTTACATAGAATTTTTATATTTATTTTAAAGGCATCAAATGATATCATCTTCTGATATCTTACTTTTACGTTTGTTTTTCTATTAAGTCTCTATGAGTCAATTATAACTATTGTTTGTTTATTTTTTTTTTCTCTTCTCAAATTGTAGTTTTTGCAACAAAACAAGAGTAGAAAATGTCATATGTTGGAAAACGGCAGACAAAAATGGTGGAAACATGGCCTAAAGTCCTGCTTCAAATATTCCATATTAATTGTAGTTTTTCAATTTCTACTAATAATCATAGTAAAATATTTAATGCTAACAAATGATTTGCAATTAATAATTAAAAGTAATGTTCCCTCGATATTTTAGATACAAATTATTATTATTATTATTTTTTTTTTTTTGTATAAAAACGTATGTATATGTACTTAATGTCAGTATTACTTATTATTTTGATGTGATGTCCTGGGATGTGTAATATTTTTTTAGTATTTCCTACTAATAATAAACACAGATTGTAATGTAAAATTTTATTATTTAAAAACCCAAAAATAAACAGAAAACTTTATATAATGACGAAGTGACGAAAATGAAAAAGAAACAAGAACGTGAGACTGCGGTTTTCAAAACGGAAATTGATTCATTAAAAGCTAAGGTACATATGGGAATTTTTTTTTGTTGTCAATGTAATTGGTTGTTTAATGATTTTATTTTATTTATAATATAAAACTGAACAGAATGAGAAACACGAAGCACACATTAAGAAGCTTTCTAGTCAGATTTTCCGACTGAACGAGAACATTTTAGAGTATCAGAAGGAAAACACGTTCTTGAAAACCAAACTCAATGATCTTGAGAACAAGCCACGGCAACTGAGTCGTGCAAGGTCGACAAGCAGTACATCCAATCCTGCCCATCAAGTTATAAGTTCCAATTTGCGAATGGAAGATGAAGAGGGTGAAATCTTCAACAACACCTATTTGTCGGACTTGAAAGACGGACGAATGTCAGAGTACTTCAACACCGACATCTGGTAAGAGCAATATTTGTTTTTAAGTTAGTAATATTTGTTTGAATTTGTTCGTTTTTCGTTTTTTTTATTACAGTGCACAAGAACTTCAATACAGAAATTCTCTTTTGCCTCCACACCTAAAAAGTACTTATTTTGCTCAGTTTGATCACCAAATGGGGGAAGATGAAATTCGAGTAAGGAACATAACTAGTTTAAAAAGGACACCAGGAATTAAAACGATTCAGCAACAACACAATACACAAAATAATGACAATTGAATCGCAATCAAATAGAGTTTTTTTGTACGATAAATATTTAGAAAACCAAACAAGAACAGAACTTATCTGCTTTAATTTAAAAATGCAATAGTAATGAATAATAATTAAATGTTAACATCTTAAATTAAAATTATATTTTCAATCATTCATATTCATCATCCTCAAACAAAGGATACGAGGGAGAAGACATCCCTTTTAACGTTTTTGTGTGTCGTACAGTGTTTCAAGTGATAATTGTCAATTTGTGTTATTCCTTTTTTGTTTTACTTGTGTCCCATTTTGTTTGCTATTAATTCTTTTCAAAATAGACACATTTCCCATTTCATTGTCTCAGTATAATTAAGATGTTATTTATTTATTTTGCTCCAGGATACTCCCACTTTGGATGACAGCTCAAGTACTTTGTTAAACACAGGTCAAAGAAAGAAAGTATCTGGTGCAACATCTTACAAACGCCCTGGGCCACCAACTCCGAGTAAAAACGCTGGTCGTTTGTCTTTTGGTGGAATTGGGGAGCTTAATCGGGAAATTCTTAAAGAGTCCATTGACGTGGCTAGTTGTTCATCGTCGTCGTCGAAAACGCCAGCCAAATTTAAATTCTTTTCTTCTAAGCTAAGCATGAGAGGAGATGAGGTAGGTTCATGACTTATGTTTTATTTTTGTAAAATTATTAATTTTAGTTTATTTTGTAAGTTAAAAATGTGTAGCTATTAAGTGGATAGTTTTAAATGTTGTAATGCGCTGAAATTTTGTTAATATTGTTAACCTGATCTTGTGTAACATTGTGGACTATACATACATATGTGTATCGAAGCCAAACTTAGATAAATTAATAATTTGCGATTCGTAGAAGTGGAATTCTTAATTAACACGAACCAATTCAGCTTCGGAATTATTGCTTTCGTCGTATTTATTTAATTCTCATCACTGTTACAAATCTGCTTATGGATTTATCGAAACTAAATCGATCAAGGTCTAATTCACCTGTCCTATCAAAAGCACAGGACTTGGCGATTCGACAGCAAAGACTTATTTCCAAAAGTATCACTCTAAGTTTCTCTCAACAACAAAAATACATTCCTTTTGTCTGTCTCTTTTTTTTTTTGTCTTTGATGTCTAATAGTCTTCGTGTTTTACAAGATTACGGTCGCCAAGTTATTAAAATAAGTTCAATTATTTCAGCGTAAAAGTTATGTGAAGAACTTCAAAAGAAAACTGCTAACCGGCAGCGGCAGTTCCGGCTCCACAATTCAATGTTCATCAACGCCACGAAAAAGCAAAGCACATATTGATCAACGTCGTTTGCTTGATCAAATAATGTCCAACGCTAGTCCGGGGCCCGAATTTTCGCCCGATTGTATTGTCAAACCAGCTGTTAATCTTCCATCATCTCTAAAGAAAATAGAGTTGAATCGGAGGATGTCCATGTTCAAATGGCGGCAGCCACAATTGTCCTATGCATCGGATAGTGGAAATTCAGATATAAATTCGCCTCAAATGAAAGATGCTAGATATATCAGTAGTGGTTCAAAAAAACGTTCAAAGCGTTACAAAGATCGGCGAGGTTCTATTTATCTGCGTGGCTCAATGTTTGCTAGAAACTGTCGCACTCCGACTACGGGCTTTCGTGAAGTATTTAAGAACAAGTCGAAAGTTCAAAGAAATGCCAATTTTAATAAATACCGCCATTCAGTTTTGAATGAGATGCTCATTAAGAAACCCTCATTATGTCTTGATGATTGGGACGAAGTATGCAACAACAATAACAATGATTTGTTTTTGAAAGAACTGGACATGAATAAGGATTCGTTACAAGATGGTAACTCCTGTGGTGAGGATGGCGAAGATGATGTTAACTACGATGAGCCCTCAAAGCATTTCCAACAGCTGTTGAAAGCTAAAGAATCCCATGCACCCTTCGAGATAAGTGAAATTAACAGCAATCCATCGTGCAATAACGTCAATTATTCCTCGAGTAATGTCCATTCGCGAACAATCTACGGAGCGAGTGTGATTTTGAATCGTAAAATACCGAATGTCAGTACAACAATGGTGCGCAAGAGTTCAATTTATGTGAAAGGTGTCAATGGAAAGAGTGTCATATTGGTAACCAACCAAACCATAACCCTCAAGGATCTGGCACATATGTGGCTCCAAATGAATGTATCGGCGAAAACTTTTATTGCCTTAAGTTTAACAGCAACACTCATTGGAATTATTTCGTTTGTTATTCAGTTTCTTCGTCAATAGAAATGAAATTATATATTTTTTTAAGGATAAATAAAATTATTTATTTTAGAATTACCTTTGTATGTAAAAATGTTAATAAGTTGTACCAATGTATGTATATACAAAAAATCAAAGCAAAAAAATCTGTAAAATTAATATTGTCGTTAATCAAACTCTAATACAAACTTACAATTACAACAAATAAGTCTACATAGATTAAAAAGAAATTTTCTACTATTTCTCTGTAATAATTTGTTTTATTATCAATTTATTTTCTTTGCAGAACACTCCGCCAAACAAAAGACGACTGAGTAATTTATTTAAGAAAAAATGAAACCAAAACAAATAACTACCACCCCAGCTTAGCTGCATTGCAGTGTGTTTGCAATTTGTACAAATTTTAATTAAAACTAAAATTATAACTTTTTAGGTTTTGTATTAGATTTATGTATTTTTTAAGTTGTGTATAATTATTGAAATATTATTTTATTAATATATTAAATACTTATTTGTCTTTGATACTAATTTTGTGTGTTTTGTGTTATTTGATTTAGTTTTCCAATTCGTTTAGTTTCTATTTTGATTGTATATGGCTGTCCAAGGTTATTATATGTTAATAAGTGTTATATATACAAATTTTCCTGATGGTGTGTAATGTACATAGATAAAGAGAATACCGATATATTTTGTATGCATTCGTTAACCCCAAACAGTTTTAAGGATATCTACCGCTGTAAGTAAAATTTGCACTGAGGTTTTTTGTTTGTGGTTTGTCGTACATCCCTCCTGTCGTTTCGTTTTTTGTTCAATATTTTCGCATTTGCAAAAAAAAGGGCCAAATTTTTAAATCTCTCTTGGATCCTAGAAAACAGTTACGAGCTTCAATCAGAAATATTTTCCCTTTGAGACTGGACTAAGACATTTATAGATCTATGTGCAGGGATTCGTATTAGTAATTTGGTTTCATTTTATTATTTTTAAGTGAAAGGTATTAATCAGTACATTGCATATGAAAACGAAATCAATATTGAAATAATTGTTTGGAGGTTCGAGACCTTTAAAGCTTGGCTACAACTTCTCATACGCTCGCCTAAAGTCTACAGAAGTTATTACCAACATATGCTTCATAGACAATTTCAGTTTTGCCACATCTCAAACAAGTAATACGACTTACCATGAGGAATGAGAAATGCACCCCTCACTATATGCGGACACAATTAAATCAGAACACTTAAGAAATTACCAATTGGTATTTGCGTGACATTGGCCGGACGAATACCTTCTTTATTACAAATCTTAAATTCATCAATTTACGCTCGGTTGAACGACACTTACATACAATCGCTATTCCCATGAACATGACATACAAAATATTAATAAATTGCCGATTCATTATACATATTAGAAAACTACTAAAGAACCTTCTTTACATTGTGAGTATTCTTGAGCTTTAATTGAAATTTCTTCATAAAATGCTTTCAATTTTCGAATCCTTCAAATTTTTTTCCTTTCAGTAAAAAATCGATTAGATAAATGTTCCGTCGTTTAGTTCAAATTAAAAGAATTCAGCTTCACTATGTCCTATACATACTATACTTTCATTCAGTTTATTAATGAAGTATCATTTTTGTTTTCTCCTTATTTTCTTTTACTATTATAAAAAAAAACGTAACAGAGAGAGAATTTTGTCTTTTAAGATTTAATACAGAAAACAGAACTACAGGTGCAACTCAACACCTCCTTGTGTACTTTTAAAAACATTGTGGATAGCGGATGTTGAAAGCTTTTATGTATTATACCCAGTACAATATCAAATCCTGTCCGGCGCCCATTTATTTCATCCGGCAGAGGAAATTTCTTTCATCGTTTACCCTATAGCTACACCAAAGCGGCAATGTTTCTATGCTGCTTGAATGGTTTCTTGTCGCCATTACTATTAATTTGTTGCTCATTTATTGTCCATAACTTTCCTTAATTACAGGAGGTTAGTTTATTGTTCAAATTTGGCCTTGGGTTTTCGAAGCCGACTAATTACTTGGTGTATATGCCTTCTGGGTAATAGGTATGTTAAATGTGTGAGCAACAACTAACGTTCAGGTGTGTTTTTTCAATTATTCTTTTGGTAGATTAATCAAGCCGAAAGCAATTTCATAAGAAACTTTCCTTTGTTTGTTTCTTTTTTTCCTTGAGGGAGCAATATCTTTCAGGGATTGCGTTTTGATCATGGCATGAACTTGACAAATCCGCAGGCAGTTTTCCTTTGGTATAGAACACGCGTCCTAACTTGGCCTCATGACAAAAGGCTTTTCAATCAGTAATCGAATAATAAAGGTGCCACTGTCTGTGAACTAAATTTAATTTAATTTAATTTATTTATTAAAATACCCTAGGGCCACCCAAACACTTGCACAGTCTTAAATTTCCAACTAAATAAAAACTACAAACGTTGAACTTTGACTTTGACTTTGAAGCTATTCAAACAAAAACACTTTTTATTGCTTTGAAAATTGTTGTTTTTTGTTTGCCCATTAACTTCATTACTTTGAAGCTGAATCCTTTTTCGCAGTGGCCGATTCAGTAATGGGAGTAGTCAGTTGTGAACTTTGTAATATAGCATCTTCATTTTGCATAATTTTCAAGGGCCCTTCCATCCTGGCATCACCTGTTGAAGTTCCCAAGAACCCATTCAAAGCTTTATTTTCTATTATTTTTTCCTCCAAATTCATCTTCGTTATTTCTTTATTCAGTGTCAAATTGTTATCGTGTCCTTCGGTGGACTTCTTAACGTCGTCGTCGCCGACAACACTCTGATGCTTGTTAATCTGTGGAAGTGACTCTTTTGGTTCTTTGTTGTCGTCATTACTATTCATTTGTTGGACATTGCTCGTCGAGGTCCGCCTTCCTGCTACATTATCTGCTGTAGCAAAAAGTTGTCGCTTTAGTTTGAAAACCCCTCGGGCACTGCTGTTCGAATCACCACTACGAATCGAGGAAGACTTAGCCGTAGTCGGACTTATCTCGATGCCATCCAAAGTGTTGTCATCAGCATTAAACTCTGGGGATGGTCGTTGGGTTGCATGAGTCAATTTAATGGCATCGACATTAGCAGTTGTATTTAGCAATAGCGATGGCATTTTTGTGCGAATTACATCTTCGTCCTTGTGTTCAATCAATCGCAATACTGTAGGCCGTTGTTTGCGCTTGTCTTGAGTGTAATTCTCTACACTTGAATCGTCGCTATTTGAAAGCAGAAGTTCTGGTACTTGTGGTGATGGTGATGATGTTGGATTTGAAAGTGCCTTTTTGCTCCTCGAAAGGACTTTTCTTTTTGCAACGCGAAAAGGATTCTCAAACGCTGCTGGCGGGCTTATTGATGCAGCACTGATATCGTCGATGCTTATTGTGGGAATTGTTAAGTCTGCTGGGGTTATTCTATCAAAAATCGTGACAGGATGTTTCTCCACTTTCTTAATGGTGGTTGATGCAGTCAAACGATGATGGGAATCTAGCTTAGATTTCCCCAGAGCATAGTTCTGCCAAATAGATGTGGCTTTTTCGTGAATTTTTTGTTTTTCACAATGCTGTCTCTCGAGATAGTCGCGAAAAGTACGATCCAGTTGATTGCTTTCGTGTTCCAGTTCTTGAACACGCAGTCTGAAATTAAAGTTTTGCATATTAAAATCCAAAGGAAAACTAAAAAGAAGATACAAATAATATATGACTTAAATAATTAATTAAGGAAAATGTTATAAACAAACTGAATACGCAATCAGAAAATAAACCTATGTAAACAATATTACTCCATTTATCACTGTTGTTTCCTTACTTACTTAGCATCGAACACAATATGATCAACTTGACGCTCCTGATCGGATATATGTTTGATCATATCCTGGATTTTATTTTGCTCATTCACTAGATTTCGAATGGACTGCGAAGTAATGTCGGTTGTGTCTTTTTGTGTTACTTTGGCTTTTTCGACGTCTTCCGATTGGTCACTTTTAGGTGTGGACTCGGTGGTTATTCTTTTTTCGGCTTCCTGACTTTTTAAATGCAACTCTTTGTATTTGGCTTCAAAATCGTTAAGTTTTCTTTCGAATATCTCATTTGCTTGCTGTGAATTATCGATTTTCGTTCTAGATGTACTTAAAGCAAGTTCCTTTATGGAAAAATGAAATGTCTCTTTTTCAGTTAAAAAAAATACTAAAGTGGTATAAATTTATTTGAATACTATTTCTATGTACCTCGCTTAGTTTATGCTTGTATTTCGATCTAAGAATATTCTTTTGGATTTGCATTCGTTGTTTAATTTCACTCTCCATTTTCTTTCTTTCCCTGTGGATGGCTTTTCGCAATGATGATTCTATCTGTAAGAGTCCAGAGTTTTTGAATGCTTAATTGTCATTTAAACTTAAACGAATATTTTACTTATTTTCCATTTACTCTTACTAGTACTACATATATAATCATCTATTATATACCTATTGGTATTTCATAATTGAAACCAAAAAAGTAATTCAAAGTGGCAAAGGGAAAATGTTTAAATTATTTCCAACCTAATATTAAGTAGGTAATTTTGTATGACAAGATACCTTTCCCAAGAACAATTTCCCATTGTCGGTGGTTCTCATCTCGTGTATCCAATCGCTATACGATTTTTGAGCACCAACTGGACCTCCTACGTGTCCTCTTGCCATTCCTTTGCTCAATTGATCAAAGTTCAATAGGCACTTTTCAAATTGCTTTGCCATAGCGTCGACAGCTGTTACCACAGCCGACAGTCTTTTATTCTTCCTTTTCGATGTCGACAGATGCCTCAGATTTTCCGATATCTTCTCCAAATTTCTGTTTAAATTTTCAAATTTTCTTGCTTGAAGTGATTTCTTCACAGTCTTGGGCGATGTGTGATTTTGATTTTGTTTTTGTTTTTGCAAAATATCCAGATTCACAGACATTTCCTTCATCTTTCTCGAGAGTATCATCAAATACTTGTTTAAATATCGAAAATTCCTGCTTTGATATTCAACTTTCGAATTAAGTTTGTCAGCAGTTGTAGATGGAATTGGAATGCAATGTGATTTCTGAGGCATATCCTCCTCGATCGATGGTATCGGTTGCTTTTGGGTTTCCTTCGCCTTTGGTTTACTTATTAGATTCTTTATTACAACAAACAATAGCGAAGCATTTTTCTTGCCATATTCTTTGCAAATTGATTGCTTTGTGTCCGTATCGAAGTAACTGCTTGCAAGTGCATCGAGTATTTCAAATATTTCAAGTTCATTGAACCGAAAATGATGTGCGCTCTCAAAGTCAGGCAGTGTGTTACGATAGGGTACTTCGGTACAAAACACAGATAGGGTGAAATGACAGTTTTGAGCGTAAAGGAATTCTGCTGCGAGTGTGTTTAGGGCCAGCAGCAATGGTGAAAGGTTTAATCGATGGGAGACACCTGTTTGAGCGATGATTTTCTTACCTGAAAATATACATATGTGGGAATATAATGCAGGTTTTTGAATCATGTGGCGGTTATTGGACTGTATTACCGATATTATGTATTTAACTACACATGAGTGCCATGGTAACTTCTCCAAACATAAACAAATCAAAATGTGAGCAAAAATTTGATGGTTTATTGTGTTTTTATTTTACTTTTTTGTCTACTTTAATTTAATACATAGTGTGCATCTTACCTAAGGAAGTTTTATTAAAATTCGCAATTAGATCTTTTCTTAATTTTGCTTGCAAGGACCGCGCCACATGGTCTTGCTCCATCCAATCCCGGAAGTGTTGTTGAAATTCTTTTTCAGGGATTTTTGTCAAGTTTTTTATGTTTATATTGGATGATTCCATGATTTATAAATAAGTTGTTGATATTAAAGAAGGAATCAAGAGAACTGTTAGATAAATGTAAACAAAAATTCTAATTTATATTTTCTTTTACTGCACTTCACTTTAACGTATAAAACAAACACTTAATTGTGTGTCAAAAGCACAAAACAAACACATAATAATCTGTCAAGGGCTCTCTGAAAACTGACATGAAATGTTTGTAGGGTAGTATACATTGGTTTGCTTTTTTTGGGGCTATTATAGTGGTTGTTTTTTAACACGCTTATATTAGCTTCACTTGTATGTATGTCTATGTATGTATGTATGTATGTAACCGACACCTTTACACTCGATTTTGACCCACTTTACACGAACCGATTTTAATAAAATTTTGTACACATATCAAGAACCGGTGGCAAAACAATAATTTCATAAGTTTATCTCAATATCCTTATCAGGATTACCAGGATTAAATATTTTAATCCCACAGCTCCTGCTTTTTCCTGATTTTATTATGCGCTTATAAATATTAATAGACTCCCTCATTTTAAGTGCTGCGGTGGCTCAGTTGGTTAAAGCGCGGTTACGTTTCAGTTTGAGCGTCAAGGGTCGTGGGATCAAATCCTAGCTATGAGTGCCTTTCTTTTTTTTTTAATTAAAATTACGAGATTTTAAATAATAAATAAATACATAATTCCAATTTCATTTACAATTTCAATCAACTAAATGGGTCAATGAAATGTTTCAATGTTTTCTTAAATCACAAAATAAATACAGTTTAAAAAAAAACTAAAAAACACGCTTTTAAAGCACGTTAAACTAAAAAGTTAAAAATAAATATAGTTTGAAAAAACTAAAAAACACGCTTTTAAAACCCATCATACTAAAAAAGCGGAAAATAATTTTTAATATAAGCTGAAAACAATAATGAACTAAAAATACAAGTGTTATTGTGAATAAGCGTGGGGCGCTCGATATATGAAAAAAAAAATATGCCCAACGCTTTTTCACAATAACACTTGTATTTTTAGTTCATTATTGTTTTCAGCTTATATTAAAAATTATTTTCCGCTTTTTTAGTATGATGGGTTTTAAAAGCGTGTTTTTTAGTTTTTTCAAACTATATTTATTTAAACTAAATTTCTAAGGAGAGCAAAGGTTCATTTATTGAACTTATATTTTTAAAGGTCCAGTTTATGTTTAGCATAAATAAATTGTCAAAGTGACATTAGATTCGAATAATTTAATCCCGTTTTGCGTAGGTTATTTATTTTTAAATAGAAATTAAATTATTAATTACTTTAATTTAATAATAATCGTAATGGAAAACAAACGCAGAACATCTTGGATTTGTTTTTATTATCATAAATACAATTTTGAGCTGAGGTTGTGAAGACAGTCTAAATTACCCTGAGTTCAATATCCAAGTCCAACAAACAAACCTAATGTAGTAAACGAATGTGAAGTAACTCTATGTAAAACTGAACAAATGCTTGTTTTTTTGTAATATTTACAGTGCCAGTGACTACTTTGAACCTGACGTTCAGGAACACAAATTTAGACCAATCAGAGACTAAAAACTTACCTTCAAGTCCTTTCTTTCGTCCCAAAAGAACCGAAATCAATTCATTAAAATTAAATAAACTAAATACTAAACCAGGATTATACTGTTCTTATTTTGTCAATCTAAATCTTTTCAGTAAAACCAAATTAACTACTCTTTTACTCACATTTTATTTCTATTTATTTTTTTTTTTTTACGAATATCACTTACGATGGATACTTTGGTGTTAAATTTAAAAAATAAAAACCGTACGACGATTGTTTTGGTGCAAATCTTAATTCTAAAAAATGCCGAAACATGTACATACATACAATATGCTAATTGTTTATTAATAATATTTTATACTATACACGAATTACACTCTATTTTCTATCTACTGGTGTCGAAACCCTTTTTTTAATGCTAAGGGCTTTAATGTTTTCTAGAGAAATAATTTAACACAGATTGTATCAGAAATATCAGTTCGCTTTCTGAAATGCGAACAGTCATAAACGGTATATGAAAATTAACCCACGTTGACATTGATGTCACTATCGGTGTGGAATCCATTGTCAATGTTCGTGTTTCTATCCGCTTGGCTAATTTACCTATCATAAAACTTTTCAGATACCGTTGTTTCGGCAGTGAACCGAACATAGGCGCAGTGCCTTAACACAACAAAAACCGAAATTATTGCGAATGAATTTGTATAGGTATACTCGTACATGAATTAAGCCATTTTTACGTCTGCAGTAACCGACAAATACGAGTACTACCGAATTTTATTGGTACAGAACTGTCATTAGAATAATAGTTTTGAGTGACGTACAAAACATATTTAACATCACACCTGTCAAATTATTCCACAGCAAAACATTAACGCCTAATTTTACAATGGTAGTATTTTCGAATGGGGTTGCACTCTTAAAACTAAATTTACTAAAATTACGTATGTAGGTGCAGAGTACCTAACCTACGTACATAGTTGTATGTCTAATGTTTATGGCAGTAAATATCCCAAACACATTGTTTATTCCGCCTTAAACTGCTGTACCGTTAATTACATCATATCGCCCATCAAATAAACTCGCATGTGACCTTCGGCGTTCCCTCTCAATTTCGTCCAAATCGAAGGCGTCATATACCCCGCCCGCAGACACATCACCACGTCGATCATCAAATGCATATGCCCGTGCGATTTTCGTCGACGACGTCCTGCCAACCATTGCAGAATGTTGATGATGCTGAGGCTGATTTCCATATAAAAACGAATTGTTTGAGAAATTCGAGGGTGACGTAGGGATTGCTGTTGGCCACTGGACGGCAGTTGGCATTAGATTTGTGGATGTCCTACGTGAACCACCAACGCCGCCAACCCCAGCCCCAGCGCCAACGCCAGCATGAAGGCCGATAGAATTTCGCACGTCCTCACAGGATTTATGCAACGCTTGTCCCGAACGATAGATGTTTGCCTCCCTCGAACCATGCGATAACCTGGTCGGCTGTGCTGATGGATAATGGTTGTGTCCATGGCCAGTGACAGATAGACGGCCCTGGCTGCCAGCAGTTGCCGCCGCGGCTGACATTAACAGGCTCTCTTGGGAGTCGAAATTACGTTTCATAAACGACCTTGGTAACGTACGACTTTGATAGACATTGCAGTCCTGCAGTTGCTTTGCACTGCCCTTTGCATAGAAGTGCTCTGGGTATGTGTTCCAGATCTCCGAATCGCACCGGTCCAAATCGAAGAGACTCTTCTGGTAGAGTTTAGTCTCGGCATGCAGGGATAAGTTTGAGTTTTGCTTCCGCAGTGAAATGCTCGGTGGCAGATCAACGAACATAGAGTTCCGGCGGGGGTTTGGGTAGTAGACTGCCTGCTGGCGTTGATGATGATGATATTGCTGTTGCTGTTGCTGTTGCTGTACCTGCCCGGAGTTTTGTGGCTTGGCACAGTCTACAATGTAGATGTTTTCTTCGTCATGATGATGGGGGTCGTCTTCATGGTCATTGATGAAATAGATATCTTTCGGTTTGGGTCGAACTCCAGCCTTTTTACAGAACTCATTGAAAAACTCATCCTTAGTCTTCCGAATGCCACGTGATAAGCCACAAATGTCCTGGATGCCGGTAGTGGAGCTGCCATTTCGCATCCGTGTTCCACTTCCACTGCCATCGCCTGCATCGTCACTTCCGATGGAGTCATTGTCTTCGTCATGTCGGTCATCTCGAGTGGGTTTTGATGTTAGGGTTGCTTGGTGCTTTTTAGTGGAGACACTGGTCGAGGTGTTCGTGGTAACCGAAACTCGTTTCTCGGTGCCGTTATTGTTTTGAAAATGGTTGTTTGTGTGTTGGGTCGCATTGCCGTTGCCAGAATTGGAGAAAATCTCTGTTGCTGTCGATACACTACGTGTTAGGGGTGCACATTCGGATTGCTGATGATGATGCTTTTGCTGTTGTTGGTGCTGGTGCTGCTGTTGAAAGTGAATATCCTGTGGAGGCAGATGATGGAAGTGCGGTGGTGCTGGTTCGGTGTAGAGTTCGTTCAAGCTTTTGGCAATGTTCTTCGAATGTAGGTCACACTTTTGTGGTTTTTCAAAATAGTACCTAGAATATGAAGAGAAGGAAAGAAGTTAGTTTCTTTATTTATATAACTTGCAATTAGAAGGGGATAACATTGAGCTCTTTACAAAAATGCAGATAAATGTGGCAAACTTGACTTACTTACCGTTTTTCTAGGTCATTGAAGACATTCGAGGGATGTTTCTTGCAATTGTAGCCAGCAACTGTTAGGTTATCCTTGCGTCGATGGGGGTGATGCTTGGAATTTCGATTTTCACCTTCCCTTATTTTTTCTTGGATATTTGTAAATGAGAGGCAGGGAAGTTTCTAAAATCAAAAGTAGTTTTTTTTATACATTTACATACAAAAGGAATGATTAAAACTTGTTAAAAATAGTTTAGGGTCAAAAAATTAAGCATAAAAATAGCAGATTACTTGTCACTTTGTTTTTGCAGAGAAAGAATGGACCAAGAAAAAAAAGCAGTGTAGGGATTTAAAGTTCCTTTGATGAAAGAATTGGGATAACAAATAGAAAGATTTCTTTGCCTTGAGTACCGTTGAAAATAGAAATAAATTTTAATTTAATTTGGCTACTTACGGTCAATTACGATAAAGCATTGATAGTACACTTGGGCGTATACACAATTTTTGAATGCACAGCGTATTCCTGTCTTAGCGTGCAAGAGCAAATTCAAAACTTTTGGTTTAAGTTTATTTATTAGTTTTTCAATATTGGTGCAGGCCCCAAAAAAAGGTTTTTTTTTTAAATAAATGGGTGAAAAATAACTACTCCCCTTTGAAAATGAAATAATTATTAACTGTACTGGACAGGACGGACATAAATTCCATGCAATCGAATCTTTTGTTTGTTATTTCATTGTGTGGATTTGAATAACCTATCAGTGCTAAAAACATTCGCACCCATATATTTAATATGTATATGTCAAAAACACTAAAAAAAATGTGTTAACTATTAATTTATTTGTTATTTTTGGGAGTTATGATATTTATTTTTTTTCTGTTGAAATTTTTGCCAATGAAGATGGTGTCAACACGCAAACAGGCAACATTCCAGGTGATTGTATGAAAAATTTGGGAATTCGAGGTTTTTACCGCAGAAAACTTCAGGTTCCATTTATATTAATTTTCACAAAATTGGTTCAAAACAATGTATGCCATTAAATCAAATTGAATTACAATAACTAAAAAATAAAAAAGCCGATAAATGGCAAGGAAAGTCCGTAAAAATGAATCAGCTGTCAAAAGTTGATGCACACAATGCCATCTACCTACTGATGGCAATACCGGTATAATCATTTGGAATCATTTTCGTTTTAAATGTGTGAAAAAAAAATTTCTACAAAAACAGGAGCATTAGCCCCGATTTTTAGTGGAATACCTATAGTACATATGTATATTAGATAGCTTCCAGCTTTTTATATTATATGTACATTGTACATATGTACATAGAAGAATAAATTATTTTTTTTTATTTTTTAACATTCTTTTGAGTTTAATGACCTCTTCATTAATCATCGACCTTTCGTTCCTAATTTTGTTTTATTTTTATCTCCTGCACGTGTATACATATGGAAAAAAACGTAACTTAATCGCCGCCGTTAATTTTATCGTCCGTTGTTCCCAAATCTCAACTGCAAAATGTCATAAAACCCTGCATTTGGTTTGTGCATATTTGACAGCCCGGAGTCAGACCACCTCTGATGAACATTCAAAACCCACTGTCACAGTAATTTTAACCTTCTGTTTATCTTCTTTCATTTTTGGGTAATCTAATAGTCAACATCCGCACCGTGCACCACCGCACCGCTGCGCTGCCTGTGCGGTTAGCTATTATCCATTTATGTGATACCAACCTTAGCAGGAGTAAAATAAATCCACCTTCCTTAACTTAGGTACTCGTACAAGTATATTAAAGCTTTAATAAATTTTTCGAACTAGACAAGCGGAAGTTAAGTCACGATTATGTCATAAATCTGTGGTTGCATAAAATCCTCCTACTCCCCGCCACCGCACCGCGCTTGCTTTACTCCTTACAAATACAAACAAACAAACACACACTCAAATTTACAATTGCTGCTGGATAAGCGCGGGAAATGAACATTTTCAACTTTTCTCACCGAGAATGAAATTTGCAACCGGAAGCGAGGTTCCCTGCAACTGCGATGACGATGCGATGGTGCGACTATGATGGCGATGATTATGATGATGGCGGAACCATGACGATAGTGTGATTCAGCCAAGAACAGAGCTTTCAACATTTACATGTTACACGTTACAGCACCGCGCACCGCACCGCCAACGAACGCCAGCTAACTTTTCGCTTATAAACGCTATTCTCCCTTCCCACCTACCACCGACCGTGGCGTAGTCCCTGCATGTGCTTTAATTGGCCAAAAGAATCTTTTGACTTAGTTTGTATGTGCGTTTTTTCTGTGTTTCTGTTTCTGTTTGTGTTTGTTTTCGTCCTTATTCTTCTTCTGTTCGACGAAGGATGTTTGTTGCACTTTTGTAAAATATAAAGGAAAAGTTCAACCGCACCCTTGGGGAAGATTACAAAACTACAAAAGTACAAAAAAAAAAAAAAAGAAGAAAAGATAAAACGAACAAGTTCAAAGTTGTGCCGAATGAGATTATCCTACAGATTTTCAGGGAATTTTTAATTAAGGTTGTGAATGGGGAATACATTACATACCTTTTGAGGGAATAAAGTTCTTTTGTGTGTATTTGTCTACCTATCGGAGTGAGTGTGTGCATTTGTAAGGATTCAAAATCGTATGAAAATGAAGTAGACGGAGTGTCTCACGTCTTTGCTGTGTAGTGTTAAGAAAAACCATATTTCATTTTGCGAGTAAGTAATCGCATTGAGTATTTACTTTGAGAACTGATTTTTAAAATAAAATAATTTTAGGTTTGTATTATTATCAAATCACGTATGCAAAAATTAAAGCACAGATTCTGTGTGAGATTTGGTGCTGAGTTGAACTTAAGATTAAAAAATTAAGTCAAAGTGAATTGTTGACAGATACCTAGTTCTAGTTAAAGTTTAATTTAGATATTTAAAATACTTTTCATCTGTTGAAATGTAAGCAAAGGGGCGTGGCGAATTCCGACTCGAGAATCCCATACTAGAATCAAATAATAAAAAAGTTCTATTTTTTCTTAAAAAAAAGATCGAGAAAACTCTCAAAAATCTTAAACTGGCCAATTGCATTTAAATAATTAATTGAGAATTTTTTAAAATTGTAACAAGTGCCTTATATTTTTTTTAATACTGGGGCTAATTTTTTATATGAACCCAATACTTAAGACAATAAAATAAATAAAAGGGACTAGAGTATGGAATTACCTCTGCCTGAAGCCAGGCAAATGTACAAAGATCGAACGTTTAGAAAATACCATGGAAACGATTAATAGACTTTGAATTCTGAATTTAAACCTATGAACATATTATTATATATGTATGAATATTTGTTAAAGTTTAGAAGGCATTTATTTCAATATGTGTGTGTCCATATGTATAAATATATTTACTAGAACAAATGTGAACATTTTGCTCTTTTGGATTATATCACATATGATAACATGCCTATATTCCCTTGGGTTTAAGGTTAGGAAGAGGAATAGGAAGGAGATAACATACGTAGTCTCATTAAGTTATCAAATATCATCTTATTTAAATCCTTCCATGATAAATACTTACTTAGGTTTGTATTCAATTGGAATTACGAGTGGGTATATGTTAGTATAGGCTTACATAAACCAACCGCATATAAAGGTGGATTTGATATGGTTGGGTTAACCACTTAATTAAAATTAACATTTGCCTTGAGATTTTTAGAAACCTGTATGGTAATTAATAGATACGTATTTAACATATGTGAATGGATTAGATTTGTGTTTTATTGGATATTGTTTGTTATATAATGGTAAGAAATAATGCTACTTTAACGAACACAACAAAAGAGTATTTGTATTTCATGGAAGTGTTGACGGAAAAAGTTCATTCATAACTAACTGTTAGTGAGAGACATTTATAATTAGTTAAGGTCCAAATTTTGACATCAGGAGTTTTTTCAAACTACATTTTTAAAAATTCTGTTATTGAAAATTGCTATTTTCAAAAATAATCATATAATAATCAATGAAAATGTGAAGGTAGTTTTTAAGCTTCTAGTTTTGTTGTTGGTTTATTAACTTCCCATAGGGAGTTATTGTAATTGGTCCGATTTGTCAAATTGAAATTTTTGACAAATCTGGACGTTTTATGGTTCCTAGAATCTAAATTCGTCATTTGTAGAGAGATGTCTGTGTGTGTGTGTGTAGTGTACGTACGTTCGTACGTTCGAGATAGCCTTTTTCGTTAACGATATCTCAAGAATGAATATCGACTCAAATTAAATTTTATTTAATAGGTCATAACTTTGAAAGATGCAGAAAGGACTTTTATAAAAATTTGTCTAACGTTTTTTTCACCATAGCAGTTTAAAAAAAAGTAAAAATTTAAGTTTTTTGCAAATATCTCAGGAACGGATGATGCTATTGACTTAAAATAAATTTTATAGTGCAGATAACAATGTAGTACAGGTTTGGTATAAATTTGGAAAAAGTTCAACCATATATTTTTTTAAAAAAGTAAAAACTAAAAAAAAATGTTTGGAGTGCAAATATACAAAGAAGGAAAAATGATATCATCTTCAAAATAATTTTTTTCTATAGAAAATACTATCCTTAACATCTGGTAAAATTTTTGAAAAAATTCAATTAACACTTTTTTTGCAAAAAATAAATAAGTACAAAAAAATTCTATGAAAAGTTGGTAAAAAGTGTGTTTTGACTTGAATATCTCGAGAATGAGCACCGGTATTGACTTCAAACTTATACCAGTTTATACAATATACAATTATTAATATATGCTACAATTTTAACAAATATAGAATTGATATTTTTTTTACGAAAACTAAAAAAACTAAAATCGAAATTTACAGAATAGTGACAAAAATCGTTTTCCGACTTAAATACATATCATCACAACAAGCAATGACGTTGACTTCAAATGTATTTTAATTTTAACAAATGCATTTGTCAATAACTTAAAAATGATAAAATATTGATGAATA
Organism: Scaeva pyrastri; assembly: GCA_905146935.1. NCBI lineage: Eukaryota > Metazoa > Arthropoda > Insecta > Diptera > Syrphidae > Scaeva > Scaeva pyrastri. The sequence goes on along the minus strand of LR989929.1, from coordinate 3,829,461 downwards.
CCAAATTGACATTTTTGTACGATAAATTAAATACAACATGGGAAGTTATCAGTGTGGGTCGCACCCAGCCTCTTTTTGAATTTTGTTTTAGACTTTATAAAAGGACTTAAAGAGATGTTATGTTCAGTGAGTTAAACTCCGAGTTAAATCAGATTTAGTTAAACCTGAAACCAGAGTAAACTCATAAAGCAGTTTTTTCAGTGCAGGATAAATTTTAGCCTGATGACTGAATTTCAATTTGGTATCACTGCAAAAATATCGATAAATTGTGTAAAAACTATCGAAATCTATTTTTTGAATTCTTGTACGATGTCTTTTAAAATTTATGACTCTTTTTAACTTTATTGCAGAAAACAAGGAAATCGTACACTGAGAAAAAAACATCGTAGAACCAAATAGAAATACTCTGAATCAAAGAAAAACGGCTATGATTTGGGACCTAAGAAAGCCGTGGCGTGTTTTAAAAAAACGTAATTAAAAAACAAAACTATAAAAACAGACAGGAATTGAACGATTTCTACAAATATAAGTACATAAATGCTTTTTTGAACTTAAAGAAGGTATTTTGATTTTGTGAGTTTGTCAATTGCGTTTCGTATTTGAATTTTGAATTTATTTCAAATGTGAAACGTACTTACCTGACTTTGTAAATATGTTTCGTATTTGAAACAAATATCTACTCTTTTAATTGAATTCAAATGCGTAATTCGAAAATGCTTATTCGATTTGAATACGAGTGTATTAGAATCTAGATAACCGTTTTTCTCTGGGTGTAATGCAGTTAAATTTGAACACGTCATCAAATTTAATAGTGATTACCTGGATTTATTATTTTCTATACATTTTCCCAGAACCATTTTTCTATACACTCATCCTCATCCCTATTCAAGCCCCCCTTTCAGTAAAATATAAAAAAACAAGTAGTCGTACCCTTCCTATGCTAGATTTGTATATGAAATGAAATTGTTATACATATGTATGCATACTCACACTATAATATCCGACTTCCTGTAAGCTTATATACAAGAATACATTCAAAACGCCAACAAATTCCGTCGATATAAATCCAAATACGTACAGGAAAAAACTTTGACCGTATGTGACTTTGAAGAGGGCCGGTTGCAATGTCGACCTTGGACGTAGTTTAGAACCTATTTCCGCTTTCAAAATCGAAATGTATGCAATCAGTCCGATGAGCATGAAGAGTCCTGTAAATATAATTTTATAGAAGGATAAAAATGAACAAAAATTCTAATATTTCGTTTGTTTGAGAAATAAATCATAAAAGTGGTGACCATACGATTATATTTTTTTAATTGACACAAAAAACGCTAAAGCAAAGAAGAAAAGGAATTATTTTGTACAGAATCATACGTCGTGAAATTTAAGATTTTGTGGATGATTTAAGCCCAATCATCACTTTTTTAAAAGCACATTTCATATTTTTCTAAAAAACACTTAACCCAACTAAAACAAATTTTGTTCCCTTAATTTATTGACTGGGATAATGTGGTCTGTTTTGACATTTACTTGTCATTTATTTTTTTCAATTTTAGTGAAACATTATCACACTCAGAAATTGAACAATTCAATTAAAAAAAAAAAAAAACATCTCCTGAAAAGACTTCAAAATACCGAAAAACATTTATGTATATAGTCACCTAATTAATATTTATTAAATAATTTTTCACTTACCTGAAACTATGAACATTATTCCCGAACTAAAATAATATAGATTATTTTGATGTGAACACGTTGGCACCAAAAATACGATGAAGCTAATTAATAAAAGGATGCCAGATGCCAAAAAGAATGGACATGATTTTGTGATGGTATCTGCGAAAATTGAAAATCCAAAAGATTAATAATAAACTTCCTATAGAAACTCGGAGATGTAATAAAACAAATAATAATAAAAATAAAAATAAAAACAAATTTATTGGACCAATGAGTTCGAACGAAATTTGAGTCGTTCTTATATTTATGACATGACTAGTGTCATTTCGAATGATATAAAGGATTGTTCTGATGGGTTTTTGGGGGATACAACAGACAACCAATGGATTCGAAGGATTTATGGTAATTTGACTTACTTTGGCAGGGTTGGATTTGGGTTGGTTACTTTTAAGAGTTCAGACCAGGCGCACAAGTTGGAGGGGCGCACTCAATTTGAGAATTAAAAGACTGCAATTGGTGAAGTCCTTGTCATATTTAAGAAAGAATGAGCTTTCAAAAAATCATCAGTGATCAGACTTGTTAAAGAGTGGAATCATTTATGAATGCAATCGATTTTGATTTAAATTTCTTCTTTCGAAAAATAATTTGAAATTAAAAACTAGGGTTCAGAATTAGTCCTCTTGCCATATGCCAGCACATTGACGTTCTTAGCCATAGAACAAAAATTCAAAAGCAAAAGAATGCAAGGTCTCCAAAAGAATGTAATAAAGCCAGTCATTGATAAGGAACGAAAAGCTGCAAAAGACTGATAACCTTTTTTAAGTTAAATGATACCTATTAGGGCTGGAAACCTCTTGCTTTTACCTTGTTAGTTGTTTTTTCATCCCTGAAAGCCTAGATACCATTTCTGCATCCCTGAGAGCCTAAAAACCATGTATTTCAAAATTCAACCTTACAACAAATTACAAATCCAACCCTGGATATAACCGAAAACAGTTCCAGCATTTTCAGACATTTATCATATCGAACTCGACTAGATGGAGTTTTGAGTAAACAGTTTATGGACTTTGCATATACATATGTATGTATGTATGCAAAGCTTAAGTTTTGCAAGTTGTATCATCTGATTTATGTTTCCCGAAGTTCCAGGAGTGTCGTGTCTTGTCTCGTGTATATCGTCTTGGTCCAGAGAGTTTCTTTATTTATTACCCAACCTCCCTTTTTCCGGATTGGCAAAGTGGGTGCGATGTCCTTTTCACTATCAGACTCTGTTGTTTCTCCTTTATGTCAACTTAAGGGCTTGCAACGATTACCAGAAGAAGACTGGCAATGGCAAAATAGAAATTAGCTGCAGAGTTGTAGTGCCATAGTTTGTAGTTTGAGCCCGAACAGTATATGAGGACATAGGGAGGGGCTGGTTAATGGTTAACTTCATCTAACTTGGCTCGTCTAAGTTGTCAGAGGACGTTGCGTCGGACGGGCCAAGGACGTCGACGACGACGACGACGACGACGACGACGACGACGACGACGACGACGACGACGGACGCGACGTAGAGTGAGGAGATAAATTACGGTGTGGCAGTGTGGTGAGGTTTAGTCACTTTTGGTTGTTTAGCTGGTGGCACAAGATGAATGAATGTCGTCGCTTAATGTGCCATTCACACATAACCAACGCAGCACACAGAGCCCATTTAGCTAGTCTTTAACCCATAGAGAGGATGAATTTAACTGCATGAATGGCAATGGCAAGAGACGTCAGACGTGAGTCGGAACCCTAAGCACATTATTCACTTTTTCTTGGGTACTCTATTGGTTGGCAGAAGCTCCGTAATTCGTATAGCCAAAGCAGTGCGTTTTCTAAGCTTGTTTTTTCCTTTCGAAGCAGCACCATTTTATGCCCCAAGGAGGAACAAGGACGAGACTCCTGGCTGACGCTGAAGAACACTGATGCTTTATCGGAGCAGTGGCAGTGTCTGCCTCTGCCGGTGCCGTAGAGTTTGGCGGTTAAGTGGAGCTTTGTATGATGCACAATGTCTTCCTCGTTTTCATATGCTCCGTCTTCAGTCTTGTCTTGAGTTTGTGGGGATTTCTTCAGTTTTTTTTTTGAGGGGTTAAGGTGACGCTGATGGAATTGTTGTTCCTGGATGTGGAGGAGATGTCGGCAGCGGCGGCGGCGGCGTTCTGGTAGGATACTTCGGTTCGTTATTGTGATGTGATATGTGACAAAGAAGTATTTCTTTTTATATCTATCAGATTTGAGTGGACTTTTAAGTGGGTTTTTATTATGCTTTTATTTTCTCTTGAAAAGCCCACCTCAACCCACCGTCTTCTGCCTCCAGACTATAAGCTATTTCTACTCCTAAAAGTTATATATTTCTCGTGAATAATATTCTTTTGGAGAAATAAAAATAAATTGCCTGCTCCAACATCTGTCATCGAGTGATAAATCACAACATCACCCCAAGTGTCACAAGTTCAGGTGATAAAGGTTCCTTATATGTGTAACCTCGGCGAGCGTGGGCCTAGGCCGCCGCCCGCTACCCATCTTGCTGAGGGAGGTTTATGTGAAGAGAAGAAAAAAAAACTCATTATTCCAATTCTGGCACATAAATTAGCGATGCGGATGAATTTAATAATCAAACGGTGCGGTATATGTTAGAATTTAATTCGATGCCCATATACAACGCAACGCAACGCAGCACCAGCACCAGCGCCACCGCCTCGACGAGGTTCGAGGATTTAATTAAATTCCGCACAGAGGATTGGAGAAATCCTGTTGTTTGCCCTCCATCATATCGAACCAATAAATATTTCTTCTTCCATGGCGGCGGCGGCGGTATGTAGAATTCAACTACATATGTAAATAAGATATTTGTAGTTGGTGTTGGCGTTGGGTTTTTCGGGGGTTCAAGACAATATTCTCGTGTCTTCATTTCTGCGAAGGCATATTTTGTCGTGCTTCCCAGATCCTTCTTTTTCTGTTTTTTGATGAGTCAAGGATTTTTTCTCTTTTTCTCTTTTTTTTTTGGAAATTCATAAAGGGTGTTTCTTTCTGAGTTTATTGTAAAATCTCCAATCATCATAAATATGTAAGGACTATCACAAATGGTTTATTAATCTGAGTTTATGGCCAGAAAGCTTTGATCTAAGGCAAATTTAGCTTCATTTGTCAATATAGACAAATTGATTAATTTTATCTGTCAACGATACTGTCAATAATGTGTCTTGTTGCACGTATATTGCACTCGTAGAAAAGCAAATGATACTTGCCATGATGAAAGAAGGATGATTGACCAAATTTACTTCTTTTAATATAAAGTAAGGGAATTTTGACCCAAAATTTCTATTAATTCAATTTTGACCAAATTCAATGAAAAATTTTAACTTAAGTATTTGGCAGATAAATAAGGTTGACAACGGATGATTAGGGGACGAAATTTTCTAAATGTATTACTTGGCCACTGATAAATTTGGTTGATAAAGAAAGTCACAACGTTCATATGAGGTCCTAGAGAGTGAAGAAAAGCTCAATAATTATGACATTTATAGAGAAAGCTTATCAGTAACGATGTTTGCTAAAGTAAAGTGATACAATTCAAAAATCATCTCAAATAGTTTTTCAAAAAAAGACAGACATAATAATTTAAAAAAAAGAGTTTTCAATGGAATCCGCATAGTAAAAAGCTTGCTGGTTTATGAAGATATCGGTTTACGAGCTATTGTAATAAAAAGGATGTGGCCTGAAAGGATGCGATAAATAAATTAAACGTAAAGAGTTTGAAACTGTGCTTTTGAATATTATTGGAACAAGCAGGATAAAGTTGTTAGGATAGCAAAGATGTGAAGGGAGCCTATCTGACTCGAACTCAGCATAACTCTTATTTGACCAGATCAGGGCCAATTCTTTGAAGAATCAATTGGCCGATGCACAAATGTAATAGTAAAAAGTGTTTTAAAGATACAAATTCCGATAACTTAACCGAATATTCTTCCACCTGCGCTTTCAGTCAGCGCCATTTTATTTAATTAGATAACAACTAAAAATTGCAAAAACACAAAACTTCCTTTTCACTGCTCGTTTAAAATGTACGTACATATATTAACAAATATTGATGTACTTGTTAAACCTATTCGAATCACATTGCACCGCATTATCCTTCGTGTTTATATCATTTTTTATTTTTGAAATGTTAATACCCTTTTTAGCTACCAACATTTTGCCCAAGGACCAAACATAGAAGCAGATTCTATTTTCATTTCCACCGGAAGAACACAGAGCAGCCCTCATCATCATGTGTCATTAACGCCAGAACAAAAAATCGTTTATACCCTACATGCCGCCAACTCCCATACCAACATATGTACAATGTACATGCATACATACATATATACATCGATTATAAAGGACTCCACTACAACCCAATAAAATAAACGGTCAGACTTTAAGCCGATGTGTAAAGTGCCACAGAGAATCCCTTAGCATGGCTAACAAAACCATGCTTCGCCTGGCAATCAGTTCATCGATTATAATGCCACACATACAAAAACAGGACTAAAAAAAAGGAGAGGAGTTTTTGAAATTGATTACTGGAGCATAATTAAAATGTTTCGATTATTCGTGCATACTGTCAGCAGCGGTAAGTGGTCAATGGACCCCGGCACATGTATTGTTGTACAAAAAGGGCTTCTACAAAAAAAGAGAAGGACAATAACAAAAAAAACACAGCGAGGATAAAGAGGGAAAAGAAATTGTCATTTTGTTGGCTTTGTAGCAATGTTTTTATTGCCATAGTCCACCCGCGTCAACCGCCACCCCACGCCTCACCGAACCGAAGGGACAGATCATCCTTTTGTTATTCGTTATACTCGTATGTATTATGTTTGCTCGGGCATTTTCTGCGCTCGTTATACGATTCAGGCCAACAACGGAACCTACTCCAGCGCCACCGACCAGCTAGCGACCAGCAGCGTCCAGCCCGAAGCTGCGGCAGAAGCGTGGACATGTTTACACTTTCGTATTGGCCGTCTATTATTCGCACTGATTTTTTTGCAATTTTATTTTTTCCTCGCTTCTCTGTCATTTTAAACGCCCGCCCTGCAGCCAGAGGCTAAACAGATTTTATACAAAATCCCGAAATGCTTTTAACATTGCTATAATTTTTATATCAGTGATTTTTTTTTTAAATTGTATTCCTAAAATGAAGTAGTAATATCCTCATTGTGGAGATTATAACTACGAGTACTGTTACATCCAGCCAAATACATTATAAAATTGTGTTTGTATAACTAACACAGTAACACCACACGACGAGAGAGTTTTTTTTTTTTTTAATCTTTTTGCAACAGAATTTAAAAGTAATTATTTTATGATTAAAATTTGTTATTAGGTTTGTGGTGAGTCCTAGAAAAGTATCGATTTTCCCGCTACCACAAATTTCAATGCGGGTATTTATTTGGAAAATTGTTTTAAATTTCAAATACATTTGATTTTCACACTAACGAGTATTTATTTGAACAGTTTCAATGATTTAAATTCTTTTGGTATTCTTTTTTACCTGCCTCCTCCGTCAGCGGCGGACAATTTTCGGAAAAACAGATTAAATGAGTTCGCTGTGTCAAGTAGCTAAAATTTATAATTTATACGTTTTCAGTTCCAAGAGTTAGTTATCAAAAATTACGTTGATTTAAAGTCGATTAAAAGTAAACAAAATTAAAATTGTATTAAATAAAATACAATTAAATTAAAGTAAAATGAAATGAAATTTCTAAACATTTTAATTACATAATACATTAAAACAGTTTTGAATTCAAGAATCCTTAGATGGAACATTTTAATTAGTGGAAGGGTAATATGTTCTTTTATTTTTCATATTTTATATTAGAACTCCATTAACAAAAAAAAAATACTGATTTCACAATTTGTATAAATATTTGTACGTTTATGTATCAATATTATTTTTTCATTTTTAAATTATGTAGTTTTATTTAAATTGATATAAAAACTTAAATATCTACTATGCATACTGTGGCGTATGAGTATTTTTTTATTTATTAAATGCTGAGAAATATTCCTTTTATTTAAAACTAGCTGTTCCCAGCGACTTTGTCCGCCTCAATTTATTATTATAGCTTAAGATTAAGTTTAAAAAAATATATTTTTAAGTACTGTAATAAAAACATACGGATTTTCTCTGCAACCCGATTTTGACAATGGGACGGAAGCTCTTTAAGATGAATAATTTTCTTTACTTTTGCAACATTTTCCACTGACAAATGGCCTATCCAAAGCAAAAAGCATTTTTCAATTCGATCACGCAGTTCCTGAGGTCAGCGCGTTGAAACAAACAACGGAAGCCCTCAAAGATGAATATTTTTCCCCGTTCTTTCCACATTTTCCACTTATTCTTCGCTAATATTGTCGCAGTGTGATGTTATAAAGCCTATATAGCCTTCCTCGACAAATGGACTTTCCAACGCAAAAAGAATTTTCAAAATCGAAAGCGAAATAGTTGTCGATAGTTGTCAATGAGGTCCCTGCGCCAATTTGCCTTAGACCTGTATGAACTTTTAGACCGAAATTACCTTCGGTGTTCTGTAAAAACATGAAATAATTTAACAACCTCTTTCATAAAACACATTCATTCATATACCTAGTCGAAGTGTGAAAGGAAGATGAACATGTCGCTTACGACATTTATAAGTAATTTTATTTTTAAATAGATCAAAAGCATCAAAGACCCTGCCTGCATATGTTCTAAATAACACAACAGACCAGTGAACATAAATGCGAGTCCCTAAACAGAAATCAATTTCCCACTTAGTTTGAAAACCCTTTTTTGTCCATGGGTATTATTATTATTATTCTCATTTAATTTAAAAAGCCATCCAACCGTGTATGTGATCATTCCAAAATAGTTTACCCTTTTTAACCCATTTATTGCCGTTCATTCATACCCATACGCACTAACTTGTATGATTCAATCAGACGCTGGCGCTGCCACAATGTGGTTTACAACAAACCCTTAACAACCACTATAGGAAACCAACAGCACCCCGCTCTCAGTATATCACACAATAATCAATGAGCCTGTTGTTTAGTCCTTAGGGCTGTAGAACTTACATATATCTATCACCCAGACAACTATGTCACTCCAAGATATTCTATTCATGTCATTTTACTTGACAGACAACACACGCAATGCTGTATATCAAGCCAAGGGAGCTGGAACAGAGAAATCACAAAGAAAAAACAACCTACCCTCTTAACACAGCCCAACAACAACGGCGTGTTCCCTCTGGGACGTGCTTTCACAATTCAAGTAAATTGAATGTTCATTTCACCAAGGAATTTGTCTCGTCCAAGTGTGTTTTTATAAACAAAAATATATAATTTCAGCAGAGAATTTATAACAGAGACTCCAACTCCAACTCCGACTCTGACTCCGCTCCAACTCTAACATCCATCATCACCCATTCAACATTTCACTTTATCACACACACATATACAAACGCCCATGTCCCAACCCATATCCACCTCTTTTACCACTGTTTTCACCACAGCGCACACAGGTAATAAGTTCATCCGACAAATTAAGGAGCTGTTCAAATGGAAAATCGGAAAATTGGTTTCCTTGTGAGCTCATGTTGTTAGCAAAGTCATTGGTTAGTCAACAGGAGTAGTACAGTTGCTTCAACAAATCCGCCCACCCTCACCACCTTCCATATCCAGAGTCAATCCTTACCTACATTTATATACGGATACCATGGAACCAAGTGATGTTTTTCTCAGGATGTTTGTGGTAAGCAAAGAATAGATGAGAGCGAGAGGGTTATCCTTGAGGGCTTACTTCCGGTTTTTTGCTCGTACTTCTTATGTTTTACTGTTAACTTTAGATGTACAACAACTACCTTTCATCTAATGTATACTTATTAAGGGATCAGGGAAGTATTTTTACTGTCAGAGGACAAAGGCGAAAAGAACATTGAAAATTCTCTTTCTTACGTATTCGAAATTTATTCGTATTCGTATTCGTATTCGTATTCGTATTCGTATTCGTATTCGTATTCGTATTCGTATTCGTATTCGTATTCGTATTCGTATTCGTATTCGTATTCGTATTCGTATTCGTATTCGTATTCGTATTCGTATTCGTATTCGTATTCGTATTCGTATTCGTATTCGTATTCGTATTCGTATTCGTATTCGTATTCGTATTCGTATTCGTATTCGTATTCGTATTCGTATTCGTATTCGTATTCGTATTCGTATTCGTATTCGTATTCGTATTCGTATTCGTATTCGTATTCGTATTCGTATTCGTATTCGTATTCGTATTCGTATTCGTATTCGTATTCGTATTCGTATTCGTATTCGTATTCGTATTCGTATTCATATTCGTATTCGTATTCGTATTCGTATTCGTATTCGTATTCGTATTCGTATTCGTATTCGTATTCGTATTCGTATTCGTATTCGTATTCGTATTCGTATTCGTATTCGTATTCGTATTCGTATTCGTATTCGTATTCGTATTCGTATTCGTATTCGTATTCGTATTCGTATTCGTATTCGTATTCGTATTCGTAAACTGTTCGAATTTTAAAACAAAACAATCGCCCATGTTCTGCATTTCACTTATTGTGAATTCACTTGGCGAAAGTGAATTTGGGTGTTCCACAATTCGTAATTGTGAATTGGAATTTCGAAAGTGAAAATTGGTGTTCTGCATTTCGGTTCATGCCGATTTCTGAACGGATTCAAATCACTTATTTTTTGTTTGTGAATTGTCTGTGAAATTTGTGTAAGTGCAGTTACTTTGTACATATTTCTTCGTCTGTTAGCAAAATGTAAGAGAAAAATATTTATTTTCGTCATTTCAATCTAAAATTACCACGAAAACTTAAAAAAAAGCAAGAATTAACTTTATTTATCAGAACAATTCATATAATATTCACACACTCACATTGTGTCAGGTAAATCTAAAACATTTGATTTGTCTCGCAAAATTTGTCTTATTTATTCTTTTGAATTCTGCTTTCTTCCATCCATTAAAATTGCCAATAATATTGCATCCATGTTCAAAGCACAAGAATTTCACTTTAGAAACAAAATAAAAATGGATGATCCTTCAGTTCTGACAGTTCGAATCAATTTCGAAGTTTTCGAAATCGGACGAAATCTAGAACATCCAATTTCATTTCACGTGAAATTCAAGAGTGATTTCAATTCACTTTCGATCGAATTCCGGAACATGGGCGAATATCTTAAAATACGGCCATGCATCAAAGGAAGTAATAAGGTATTCAAAACGCCTTTTGGACTTCCTTCATTATCAAAAACTGTGTTGAATTGCAGACTGCTCCTGGCTATATGCGGTGCTGGTGGCTTCTCATGCTCAGTCTTAGTTCTAATGCCACACATGAACCAAACGGATACGAGTATGCCCCCGCCCTCCCCTAACAACAACGATGGATGATGGTGATCACAATGAAGGAAGAACAAGTTCCGTTTGACTTAGAAAATATAATGTGTGGTTAGGTTACGCTTTTGTCGGGCTTATCCTTTTGAATTAAATTAAACCATTCAATATACATACATACATACATACACACACACACACATACTTATAAACTTTCACACAAGAACACAAAATCCTAGCTCACACGAAGTGTAAGTGTAAACCCTATACGTGAAGCGATTGGTGTAATGTACGACCGCAATTTGTACGTTTGGCTGAAGCGAAATAGGAAGCTAATCGTAAATTAATGCGGAATTATATATTAAAAGCCATGTTTAGTTTAAGCTTTGATGGTTCTTGGTTGGATTTGGCTGTGAACGGGGAGTGGAGTTGTTGTGTGAAGATAGTTGGTTATAGTGTCTGTTGTGGTAGACAGTTTATGGGGTGCTAAGGTTTGTGAGAACTTTTGTGACAAAGTAAAATTATATTTTGAATTTTATGAAATTGTCGTACTCTGGAAAAATGATAAAAATCTGATTTTTATGATTTCTTGTTACAGAATAGATTTTGCAATTCTGGTGTTATTTTAATTTTGATTCAGAAAGTTGCAGTGGGAATATAAAAATGTTCATATCTGATGAAATAATTTCGTTAAATAATAATTGATTCAATAGAAGTGTGCTTCAAAATAGATAAAATGTATAGTGGATGTATTAAGATGATTTGGCAGTTAGACTTTTCAAAAGTCTAAGAAATTATTGAAAAGATTTCTTCCCAAAAATTTAAAGTTCATACGAGGCAGAGGATACTATACCACCAGACCTGAACCTGAAAGGCGTATCCCAGGATTAACCGAATAAATGTCATGAAAAGGTGGTTTAAAAAAGGCTCAGGAAACTGCTTTGAATCCATCGTAACCCAAATAAAAATTGCCATAAAGGTAAGTCCTTTATAATTATTAAAGGTCATGTCACAAAATAAAGCACCAAAGTATTGGGCTATTAAAAGAATCTAAATTTAGGGGTTTAAAAGTCACCAAATTTAACGTACCAAAAGTTTTTCTAAACTCTTTAGCTTAGGCACTGATTCAAAAAGTGCCCTCTATCTCTTCTCATCATCTAATTCAATAATTATAATTTTTATTCAATTTTACACAATTATTTCATTTGCCGTTTTTTTTTTTCAAATTCCCAATACTGAATTCTAGATCAAATTTCACATCGAAATAGAACGCCAAATCAAAAACTAAAACACCTTAACCTCAAAACCCAATTCGCCAATTATGCAACCTAATTTCAGCAGCAAATTATTGGAGGGAAATCATTGAAGATGATGAACACAAAAAAAAAGAAAAAGCGGAAATCAAAATGAATTACCGCAATTTTCTTGGCTTTACAAGGCGCGTGATAAACTCATCGATCGTCTCTTTTCTTTCTCTCTCTCTCTCTCTTTCATTCTATAAAAGGCACAATTTTCCTATTTTCCGAAGCAATTTCCCTCGTAAAAACTTTATTTTAAATGCAATTAAATACTCCAATAGTAAAGTGTACGAGTATACACATAAAATATACGTATGTATGTATATAGATATTACGTAGGTCACAGGTTTACACACCCTTATACTGAGAAGTCTATATTGGAACATTTCCAGGCTTTGAGCGTAACGTCTGCACAAAGACTGACAACGAAGACAGCTTCTCCCGTGTCTCACTCCCACTCCCACGTCCCACTTCCCACCCGGGACTTACTCCCGTGCTGATGACTTGATAAAACAGCTGACAAAAAAATTTATATTATTTTCGTTGTGATGTTTTTGAAAATACTCGTAAAATTGATGTTTCTTTTATTTGGAAATAGTTGAAAATGAAATTATAGCGCTCCCAGTGACACACACCGCACCGCTCCACACCGCACCGTCACAAATTGAGTTTAAACTTTCGTCTTGGAATTGCCATAAGTAGGTAGTGGCAGTTATGGGAACAAATATTCCTCTACACAGGATAACCGAATGAATAAGTTATCAGCCGGAGGCGGGTTCAGCAGACAGACCCATGACGCAGCATCTCCGAGCACCCGAGTGAGTGTGAGGTTGACGAGGAGGCCGGGATACGAGTGTGGATGGATGAAGATGATTGTGGTGAAAGATGATAATTGTCTTCGCAAAATGACTGGGACGAAAGTGCAATGACAGTCCGCTGACAGATCATAGTGCGTTGTTAGCTGAACTTGGCGAAACTTTAATTAGTCAAAAGTTAACGGCATAAGTTTTTGCAGCCGTCATCGTTGTGCTTCGCCGAGGTATGGGTTGGGGCTTGAGTCATCTCATCATCACTCCCCCATTTTGCAAAGGCCCCACAAGGATTTTGGGCAAATTATACAATATATTCATTTTGGGGGTTAGGGTGTCGATGTGGATGTCGAAGCCAATGACTTTATAGAGGCAGAAAAGGAAGCTGGAGGATATGGAGTGAAGTTTCCTTTATGAATTTAGATTGTCTTGTTTAATGTTATTTGCTTGTTTGCCTGGGGCTTTCAAATCCAAGTCAAGGAAAATTATAAGATTTACGCTGAATAATTTCACGGGCGGAGCGGAGGTGGAGCGGTGGGTGGCAGCGAGTGGGTGGCAGCGAGTGGTGGCATGGCGTCGCAAGTTAAGATATTTCGACGAATTGGCCTAATAAATACATATAAAGTATATGTGAGTTTGTACGAGTGGCAGAGAGCAACAATGCTTTATGTTGTTCGGAGGTTTGAGCTATTTTTGAGCTTGTCTCGAGTTCAAGCTTCAAGGAGTGATGGAAGCCTCAGTGCGGCTTTATTGTTGATGTTGCTGTTTTGCAAAATTATTATTTATTTTCCGGCAGCATATTTCTTGTGAATATAATTTATGGAGGCACATAGAGTTTGTGAGATATTTTAGAGGGCATATAGTTTAAATTGAACGCCAACTTTTGAGAGAATCTTTTTTGTTTTGTTTGTTTTGTTTTTGAGAGATAAAATAAATTGTAATGTGAACTGTCTGCCTAAAGGGAATGTAAATTAAAAGTACACCAAAAAGAAAAAAATGAAAATTTGGCATCACTTAACAATTACCTATCCCAGTGTTGTTGAATGAGCAATATATCTTCCTTGAAAATTTGCATGATTTTGACACATTTTTTATATTTTTGACGGTACGTAAGGCTTTGCAATTGTTTTTTTTTTTTAACTAAAATTGTTGCCATTTCTGAATTCTTTTTTTATTTCAAACTTTGAGTTTAAAAATTGTTTATTTTTTCGATGTGTATCGATAACAGAAACTTTATTTTATTTGAAAAAAATGATTTAAGAAAAAAAAGGATACATCAATCTATTTGGCATCACTGCTCTGTTAACCTTAGTAATTTGAAACTTCTTCTATTAATTAAATATTTATTTTTTTAAATTTATTATTATCCATTGCTTGCCTTATTTTATCGCATTAAATACGCACTTGACAATTCCAGTCAGTCAAATATAATTGGCGGTCTATCAATTTTGCTACTATGTATTTTTTTTTAACAAATAGTATCAAATAAATTTTACAACTTAAGAAAATATGGAAACTTAACACCACCTGTCCCTCCTTCAATTTCTTCGGAGGATTCGAGACGGAACTCGTTAAGTAAAAACAAGACAAAATCTAAAAAAAAGTTTTAAATGTTTCATCCTTTACGTGTCGAAGAAATAACAATAATTTTTAACAAAATATAAAAGCAAAAACTTCCTTGTTTTGAGATAAAATACATTATTGCAAAAAAAAAAAAACATAAATATAAAACTAATAAATCATCAAAGATCCTTAAAACAAACACTACTCCATTTGCGTTCTCGAAATCAAATATTATTTTATTTGAATAAAATTGCATCAAAAACCAATCCATCGTCATCGTTTGTCTCTTCAAATCTATTAGAGCCCCAAAGCTTCTCTTTTTTCCTTTTTTTTCTTTCTTTGCAAAATCAAAACCCACAAGATATTTATACCATTTTTTTCTTATTGCATTAAAAATGTCCTTTCACTATATAAAAACATAAAACAAAATGAAATACAAAAAATTCAATTCTTTCTATACCCACCCACGGGCACAACTCCTCATTTATCATCCGGTAATCTGCTACATAAAGATTTTCAATATCATTCATACATACGAATAAAACTAGATTCTACGAGTGGATAAAGGATATTTTCAAAAAAAAAAAAGAAGATATATAAATTATACTGATACTCGTACATGTACATAAAACATAAATATATCAAGCTTCCAAGGACCTTGGCTCAGTGAGAGCTGCAACTGCAACTGCAGTCAACCCTCATGAACTGCAATTTGCCAAATGGATTGAATTAAAGTATATCTCGCCCGTTTTCGAGCTACAAGGATGCGAATACGAGTCCTGAACACCGAACAAGAACAAGAACAAGAGACATTTCGATGCACCATCATGCACTAGTACCAGCACCAGGACCAGAAATGTTTCATGTGCCAGTCGCATCACAGTTTGGTATCTTCCTGCCACAAAAAAGGAAGACACAAAAAAAGGAGTCAGTCGAGAGCAAGGTCCTGAAAAGAATTCTGTGAGAATCCACTGAATGAAAGCTTCATTTTGTGGTCACTAAATAAACACACTTTTGTCTGGACATGAATTGCTACAATTTACTATTCCAAACGAACGTACAACGGACACGTTACGAGTCGAGCGGGAAGCTGGAAGTGGGAAGCGGGATGGTATACTTACATGGAATAGCTGGTGTCGAGTCGTGTGGATCCGGCTGATATCCTTCTTTGGGAAAATAGTCGATTTTAATGCAGTTGTAGGTTTCTATTCCTGCGTAATGTTGAGCGGGTTGTCGAAGGTGAGTCCCGGATGCACAGCGCATGGAATTATAGAAGAAAAGAGAAATAAAGAAAAAAATTGAATGTATGTGAATTAATGTGAACCGAAAAGAAAAACCTTTTAACATTTCCATTTATAATGAAGAAGACAGGATTTGTGTCCTTTCTCTTCAAAAATAATAATTAAGAGGATTTTTTGTCAAAAGAAGGTTCAAGGTTTTACATACTCTACTTGTATGCAGATAATTTAATCTGTGGTTTTTGAGGTTAAGTATGTGCTTGATTTTTGTTTTGTGAAAGTAATCGAACATAAAACAAGATGATAATTTTAAAATGAAAGCTGAAAAATCCTAAATTAATTTATATCAAAGTTTAATACAAAAATGTTGAAAATTAAGAGTTGCGGTTTAATTTATTTTAAGAATGGAATGTTGTAGCTTGACAGTGAAAAAAAGAAAAAAAAAGATCTGTTGGGCGCCATTTAAGAAGAACAAACTTTGAAATACTTGTAGCTATATGTTAAGGAAATGTGTAAATGCGAATACAGAAAATATGATATTTAAATATTTTGAAGTTAGTCGATTCTTTAATTCAAGAAATCAAAGCTGAGGAATATTTCTGCATTCGAGCTGGATTGCCATATACAAGAATTGTAAATGCGACGGAATTGGATTGTCAGCCCATTGACAGTATTTTGTCGCTTGCATAGATTTTTTATTAAGTGACTTTAAATGTCCAACTCGTTCAAAATTTAGTAAGAAAAACTTACCATTCAAAGACTTAACGAAAAATTTGAAAATTGTATGTAAAATTCATAATATTTTCAGCACAATATTCCAAAATTACCAGGGGCGTAGCTACTGCGTCATTCAGTTCCAGGAGACATGGTGGAGGGAGACTTTTATAACCTCAAAACTCTTAAACTTGTAATTTAAAAGGGAGTTAATTACCCCCTCGAAGAAGATCTTAAATTAAATTTCTTGGATCTAGAAATGTAAGATGAAGAAAATATTTTTGTTAAGTTATTTCCCTCATACATGCAAAACAAATCTTTGACCAGAAAAATACCCAAAACTTATGCCACAGAACAGTTAAGTTTAAGAGAACTTGAATAATTTGAATAAATTTCGTGTGGTTTTTCTAACATCGACCTGGGTCGACTCGACCAAACTCCGCATGACCAAAGTCCACCCATGTCCATAACAAACCCTCAAGTCGTTTCCAAAACTAGTTTACAAGTAAATTTTGATCTTCAAAAATATCGTTGAGGAAAAATATTTTGACTTATTAAACGTCAAAAAGTTTCAAACTAAACAGTAACTCTCCTGAGGGCGGATGGGAACATAAACTTCATTTTTTTTGTCCAATGTCAAAAATCGATTCCCAAAAACTGCAAAATTTAATATTCAAAACCGAAAATGTATTCCGAACAACAAAATGTCCCCCATTTTTCACCATCAAATCATCACTGTTAAATTTTCATTAAAATTTTGATAAATATCCCTCCACCACGAATTGCTTTAATATTACCCCCCCCCCCATACAATTATGATGAAATACCAGTTGCATGTGAAGAAAAATGAGAACCAATAATTTCACCACACATCGCATAACATTACACTTTCAATTTTTCCACATGAATACGGTTTTTTCCTGTGTCATCTTTTTCACTTCACTAGCGACATAACAATGTGCAGTGTGCAGTGTATATATTATTGGAAGGAGGAGAACAAAGTGCATTTGCAAGTCTAAAGCCCCACCTATAGTAGATGCTGTGTCGCGAAACGCATGGGGAAAAGGAAGAAACGGAAAAAGTGAAGAAATCTTCTTAGCAGCAGCTCAAATTTGCAAGTGCGAAAAGGAAATGCCACAGGGCCCCAGGTGTTGCCGACAAGAAACCGTTGCACGTTGACGCCATGTCATCCTCGAATGTCTTGCCTACTACCTGCCACCAGAAACCAGGGCTTACCTATTTTTTTACACAAGTCTTCGTCGTCGTCGTTTGCATAGACATCGGTCGGCAGTGTGGTGGTGGTGGCAGGATCGTTGTTGTAGTCGAGTCGTCGTCGTCGTCGTCGCCAAAGGCATCTTTATGAAGGCCATAATTCATTTTGCTCCTACTTTTACGACGACATGGTATTCTTAAGCTGTGTTGTTACAAACCACCTACCCCAACATGATAAAGAGCCTTGAATGGGTCGCAAAGTTGCAAAGCAATATGCAAGGCGGAATAAGGCACGGCAGCACTGCGAGGCAAGACACTATAGACTACACCAACTAACTAGTGCTCCACCATCATCGTATCGTATCCCTCGGGTTTCAAGCACAGAAGGATACAAAGTGTCGCATTATTGCCTGATCTTACATGGAAGCTGCTGTGGCATTGGGTTTCTTGCAGCAGGCAGCAGGCAGAAGGCAGGAGCAGAGCATCATTCAACTGTGTGCAGCGACATTAGCTGGTATAGACTTGCGGTGTTTGCTCCCTTCTGCATCTCCATCTACATACATACGTATGTATGGACGTCCTCATTGAAAAGGAATTCCGCAAAATGCTAGGAGCGAGGAGCCCATAGGAGAAAGCAGCAATCTACCCCAGAGAAGGGAGTGAAAGCTGAAGCGGGAGCGGGAGCGTCTTCTTTTCTTGATTCCACAAGGGAACCATGACAATTTATTGGATTTGTTGACGAAGGAAATGATTTTGATAGACTTTCAGCAGAAAGGAAGCTGATTTCTGTTGGTTTCCTTTGCTTATGACAGGAAGTAGTTCCTTCTTGTACCTACTCCTCGTCATATAGTTAGTTGGTATGTGTGTTTATTTTTTGGTTTATTTTTTGTGCTATTCGGGCCAAAGAATGATTTAACGGCTTTTTCATCGTATTCCATGTTATTGTACGCTTCGCTGGGAGCTGGGAGCTGAGAGTAGTTTTACCTAGTGCTATTGCATTTTATAGTCTTTAGTTTGAATTTGAACTTGATATTGATTTGGGATTGCTGTAAATGAAGACGACTACGACATGGACATCGACTTCGACTTCGACTTTGGCAATAGATTTCAGTTTTTGTTCGGACGTATTCCTGTGTGTTGTGGTTATTCGTTTTGACATATGGTAAAGTGAATTCTTTGGCTTCTCGGGTAGCAATGAAAAAATTAAGTCCCTCTCTGAAGGGACTTGATCCATTCAAAGGTAGTCAACTTGGCAACCAAACAAAAACCAGACTAAGCCATTGGAAATACCCGCATATTAGCTATTAGGTAAGGCTTTCGTGTATAGATCATTCCTTCCTTAAATCATAACGGAAATGATGAAAATCGATTCCCCGCTTAACTGTCATTTTTTGATGAACCTTAAAAAAGTGTTCCTGACGAAAGGATGTTTCAAGAAATATTATAAACAAAAAAGTGACACTTTTTTATCAATCCGGATATCACGGGATGAATTTTGGAATTACATAGATTTTAATTCTGATTTTTGATGTTTTAATTTATGCGATATACATAAATTAAATTTTCAAAATAATACCCTTCTTTAATTTGTTTTCGTTTTAGAATGAACTAGACTTACGAAAAGCTGAAATTTAGATCTCTTAGAAGGGATACAGATCAAGTAGGTTGGTCCTAAGCTATCAGATGATAAGACATAAGAAATGAATGCCATTGCCGTATACAGAGGAAAAGAGACAACATGTGTTGTATTACAAAATTTGAGGAATATTATGAGAAAAGTATGGAAAATTAAAAAATATTTAAACTAGTTTCTGGGGACAGTTTACCGCCTTTAGTTTTTTGAACGTTCGTTCGCTGTTTGCTGACCGTTTACACAACTTCTTTTTTTTTATCCATCAAATTAATTTTATTTGTACAGTTATTATTAGGTCATTTTCAAAGATACATTCCTCATCATTTGTTGGTATACTCCTATAATAAAAAGACACCTTAAAAAAATACCTTTACGTATAGACGAAGATATGTGTTATTTGTCTCCCGCTTCTTGATTTATTATTTAATCAAAATAAGCATTCAAGCCCTAAAATAAATAGATATGCATGTATGTAGAATATTTGCTTAGGTTTAATTCCCACAAATACCATGATGCCCGCAAAAAAAAAAAATCAGAACAAATCTCTTCCCTGGACTTATCCTCTCTGTCAAAGGTGTACCATGTTGACTATACTCCTATACGAGTAGACACACCTTAACCTAACCGACATAAAAGTAATCACCTTTTTTTATTGAAAAAAAAAGGATTTCACCTACGGCGCCACCGGCCGACGATTACTACTCCCTTAAGCTTCATTACAAGCAAAAAATATTCCCACAAGAAAATAAGATTATCTTCGTCCAAGCACGCAATCAGCTTTACCATCATGACCACTGCAGCCACACGAACGTAACAACACCACCGACCGCCCGTCGAAGCTTTCAAGGCCGTATATTATGGAACTTGATGTTCTATATAAGCTATGGTCAAAGGCGGGTATCTTCAAGTCCTAAGTATAAAGGGTTCTCAGAATTGAAATCGGAATCCAAGTGGCAATAGGTAATTTCTAGGAAGATTCAAAATGAACATGTCAATAAGTCCATGAAATAATCTTGAACTTGGAATTTTAACTACTAAAATAAAAAAAGTTAATTCCTTGAAATAATATGACGTAATAGTTTGAAGAAACCTTCTTCGTTTTGAAATTTTAATTTTCCAGTTTTGATTTTCAATTCTTGAGTTGACGAACTTAAGATTTGTCCAAGTGCAATCAAATGGGGGAAAAGTTAAAGGATTGTTCAGCTGCTAAAAATTAAAACATCAATAAAAGTCAATTAATCAGTTCAGTCGTTTGATCCTAAGAATTTGTTAAGTGATTCTCTGCAAGAATTAGCAAGCTGGAAATTATCAAACTTAACATTTGAGCTACAAGACTGTTGAAGTAAAAATATTTAAACATCTATAAGAGCTCCGAAAAGGAAATTATGTGACCTGGTTGGAGAAAACAATCCGTGATCTTGGTACACCAAGAAAAGAGATCATAGTCAAGGTGCATCCCAGATTACTGGCTTATGGAGATGGCATCGTCGTTATCACAAGAACCGTAGGTCAATTAATGAATCTTTTTAAAACCTTAAATGGAATTGCAGCAACCGAAAGCAACACAGGAGGAGAAATTAGCGTTCGGCTTCTCAAATCCAACGAGGCTTATTACAGTTTTTTAAAGTTCGTTAAATCTTAAAACCTAACGACAATATTAAAGCTGTTGAAGATCAGGTTCATAGTTTTGCCAGTACTCAATACTCATACAAACTCTAAATTTTGAAACGAATATTCAAAAGATACTCCAAGCCAGTATTGTGACAAAAGTTAAGCTGGGTAGACTTACATAGGTGGACAGTTTACTGATTCGGAAACTCCTTTGTAACACATTTCAAGGTAGGTGTCAGCTAGTGATCACGATATATGGATAGTCTTGTCCCAGGCCAGGGCTGACAAAAAATCAGTTTTGAAACTGACGAGAATTGATAATTACGTTTAATTTCTCCAGTATACAAAGGACATTTATTAAATCAGTACGAAGTGCTTCAACTTACGATTTTCAACCTCGGACTTGAGAAACAAAATATTAAATGAAAAGTTTTAATTTACCAGTTGTCTAATTCGAAAGTTTGCCATTTCATTTATGGACTAGACACATTTTTACAGATGTTTAGAAGACTTTATGAATTTTATGAACATTACCTAAGTGATTTTTCACGACAAGTTACCCTCCAGAAGATACGTTCCTTAGCCTGGACTAAGTTGCACTATGAGTAGACCTGATATCCCATTGAATGAGGATACTTCTAATTTTTATACTTCATCTCACATCAGGGTAAGAATGAAAATCTTACTTCAAGTTGATTGCACATCAAGCCCTCACCATATGCATGACATACATCCGAACGAACAAATGTAATTGAAATGTGCTACAAACGACTTTACAACAACTAACAACCCCTGAGACTAATAAGTCTGTGCTTTTGGATTATAAATTTGTTAGATGAACAACAGCACCGACTTTTATCAAATGCGTAAAAAAAGTATTACGTATGAGTTGTACATGGTTTGTTTGTCTGGTGCTGGTTTGAAAAATCTCCCATCCAACCAAGGACTCGTTAGTTTAATGCAATTCAATTATTGCATAAATCACCATTATTCCAACAGCGCCATCTACTTTTTATACAAGGCGCGGTGGCGTAGTGGTTGGCATCTATCTATATGAAACTTAATATTAATGTATATGTACCTTACTGCTCTCTACACATGCAACCACACTGATGTTTTGACTTACCTTGTTGGGCTGTGCACAGAATCCATAAACTGGACTTTGTGTATTTGGTAATGAAGGCGCCATCGTCCTGGGCGTTAAAATTCGCCGTCCCATTGTAGTTGGAATTCGGAAGTTTCTCCTCGGTGAACAGCCATTGTGGACCCGCCAAAGCAGCAATGACTATGGCCACGGAGAAGCTGTGGGAATTAATAAAAAAAAAGAAAAACAAAAAAGATTTAACAAAATTAAAAAAGTTTATTCCTTGTTTTTTTTTAGTTTTTGTTATATAATGTTTTAATATGTAAATGTGAGGGTCCGTAGGAAATCAGCAATCTGCACAAATACACACACATGGAAGGACCCACAGAGACACAAATCAAAACAAAAAGGACTCGCATCCGGATGGTTGATGAATTCGTAGAGCAAAAGTGTTTTACTCGTGCATATGTGGTGCCATCTATTGGCAACGCGACGAAAGAGTGAAATGATATTTTGTTCTTTTTGAATTTTAATAAATGAAAATATTACTATTAGTTTTTTTTTTTACATATTTTAATTCACTTGACCAAGAGAAGAACAGATCTAGAGACTGCAGTTTATCATTTAATTCATGTTATTTACGGTGTTATTTTTCGTTTGGTTATGTTTTTTGTCTGCAGTAGTTGAAAGTTCGAAATTAAGGAGGAAAATGGGAAAAATTGAGAGGTCATTTTTTGTTCCACTTTTAAACCCGAGTTGTCAACAAGGGCTGTAAATTTAATGTGTTAAAGTGTAAGTTCGAGTTTATGCGGTGTTGGATTCTGTATCTGAATGGGCGACAGGTAGCAGAATGTTGTCCCTGATAAAAATATCAGTTTTTGAATATAACACCAGGACGAAGAAACTTTTCCTGGACAGTTTTTGTTTTAATTTATTCAGGAATTTGTAAAAGTTTCGAAAATATTTGTTCTTTTTTTGAACTTATTTTTAACTGTTAAAGAAACATTTTTGTTAATATACGAAATACCTACTTTGAACTTACAAAAACAATCAAAATATTTATTTAATAAAGGATGCAATAAGATTTATAAATTTGTCACGAAATTTTAGTAATAATAGGTTTTTGTGTTTTGAATAATGGAATATGGAACATACACAAAATTTTATTGGAAGAAATGGAAAATTCTTTGATTATATATGTACCTATTCCATATTTTTCTGATTTTTACTTACAAACCTTTTTTAAACATTCTTTTTTTAAACACCAGAACGAAGAACCATAAAAACATAGATCGAGCCATATACTAGAAATTTAAAAATATTTTGATAGCGAAAGTGGCTTCGTAAATCATTTAAGGTTCATAACAGAAACCAATCTTTTTTTTAAAATACAACAAACATTTTTTAGATTGATTTAAAAACCGGCTCTTTCGGATTTTCAAGGACTTAAGCCAAAAATAGAAATCATTTTTGACAATGTATAATTTGTGAACAGTTAAAGTTACTACAAAGTTTCTGATGGTAGACAATAGTGGAAGATTATTCGGTTAAATAAAAAATTGCGTATACGCCTAAGTGTACTTACATAAGCTTTTTTTCATTTTGATTTGTTTACTTTAGTTGTTATGAAATTTGTTAAAAATTTAAACCGTTTGGATGTGAGTTCTGTTCCCTAGACAAAAAGGCACTTCAATTCTATAATCATTAAGTTTGGAACCTTTACACAAAGAGGAAAAACATCGCCAGACTTCACAATCAATATCACTGCAAACCCTAAATTAATTTATCTCTTCTATCAAGTACCTACATCAGACTTTGGTTAACAAAAGTACAAACCCGTTTTTAAGTCAACTAAAGGTCATTCTTTTCTTAAATATCAAACATGAAATGTCGGTATTTCAAAAGACCTGGATATTGACAAAACGTTTTTAAAATCGCGAAAAAAAACTCAAAACAAATTTTATTGTGTCGTTCTGAACAAAAGAAGAAGAAGTTAAGAAACATCTTAACTCTTTTTAAATCTTTTCATACAAACGACGAAGTACTGTCAAGAGCGTATAAAAAAAACTCAAAATAAGTGTTGTTTACCTTTTATTGTGGGTAAATTTGATATTGTAGTAGAGATGTTTCTCTACTTATTTAATTTTTGTTTAATTAATATAGCCAAGTAAATTTAGGTCGATCGGGCCATAAGTGACAGCGTGATGCGTCTGCCTATGTCCTCGATATTAATAAAAGAATAAGATTAGTCTGCGATTGTTCGAGAGAACTTTATTCGTCGATGGTTCAAAGTAGAATGAATTTTAAAAATAACATAAAACTAAAAAACATAATATTTTACAGTTATCCTTTAGAAAATTTAAAGAGAAAGAGAATAAGTTTTAAACTTTAATAAAAAATGAATGTAGTAGATTATTTCGTTCAGTAACAATGACTCAAAAGTGTATTTTTACATACATTATATGAAATGTACTAATGTACTCGTACTTAATTTTAAATAATAAACAAAGTATAATTCTATAAGTTAGATTAAACATTTAATAAATCATTATTCTTGTTAAAGTTAAAATATATATGAAGGTATGTGTTGATTGGCGTTGTTCAGTTCGTTACAATATTTGATATATATATGATTTAAAAAAAATTTTAAACCCAAACTTTAAATAATTTAATTATCACTTTGTTCTGATGGAACAATAATAATTCACGAATGTATTCGTAATTATAATGAATGATGTTATCTAAATATGAACAAAAGAAATATGAAATTTTACATATGGCTTATTGTTTATGGCCGTAGAAAATAATTTGTTGCTTTTAAATATTTCGAAATATGTATTCAATGATGCAATAAGCTAGAGAAATCATAATTGGAATTTCAAATCGAAAACATTTATTCAGGGCAATACAAGCAGACTGAAATGGTTTAAAACAATGTCCTTTGTTTTCCTTTTGATGAACATTTTTGTGGAACATAAACCTACAAAATAATTTCGAACAAAGGGACAAAGTCAAAAAGATTAACAAAAAGAGCTTAGTTCTTATTTCTCCTTCTATGATGTAACGGAAATATGTCATTTATACAACAACTTTATGAAAATATATAGGAAAAGAGTTGGAAAAAAATTTAAGATAGAAAATCATTTTAGCTCAGGTACCTACATAGTCGTATATGAAATACTTACAAAAAATTGAAACATTTTAAGGTTGACATTTCAACTGTTGGATGATGAAAGCTTTTTGGATATTAGGAAAACATTTGATGTCATAAATCTGAATTTTAATTGGAAGAGAATTGTCTTCATTTTCATGTTATATTTTTGTCATTTTAAATGAATTACTTATTATATTGTATATCTTACAAATATGTAAAACTAAGTTTGTTCAAGGGTTTGTCTGCAAAATTACTGAAGTTTTGGAATGTGTATCAGTACGCAATTTGAAATATCGTTCTTCAAGAGATGAAGAACATTTCTTGTATCGCAAAAGAACGAGACGAGAGGAGTCGAACCTGCTTAAAAATCCACGGGAAGAACTCGAAAGGAGAATGCATATTTTGACAGGAACAAGTTGCTTAGATTTTAACGGATCTTGTCGAGTTATTGTTTCAATGAATTTAATTAATTCTAGCTGCTGCCCGCGATTTTGCCCGCGTAAATTTCAGTTTTTGTGATGGAAATTAAGATTAAGTTTTAATAAATATATATTTTGAAGTACTTCTGCGTGGATGATATTTAAATTTTATTTTCTTGTGGTAGAAGAATACACTGATTTTCTAGGCAACCCGATCTTGACAACGCGACGACGCACGCGACACGGGATCATGACGTTATTGAGAATGACAAAAATCAAGAACGGACAGAATCTAAAAAAAAGAATATAAGTTAAATTGTTGCTGATTGACTATCTTAATCTCTAACTATAATTTAGGTAAAGAGTTCCTTAGGTTAGCATAGATGTCACTGGTGATACAAAATTGATATCTCAAATCATTTTCAGATTGATTAAAAGTTCCGATATTGTTTTTTAATAATAATAAATCGTTAAAAATCTCGAAAATCCATTCCAACATTAAGCATTGTCTCAAAAGTGAATGGAATTTCGAGATTTTTAACGTTCTATTATATTATATATATGCATTCGATCTTTTGTTTTCTAGATTTTTACATTCTAGATTTTGTCTTTCGAGATTTTTGTTTTAAGGTTTTCGAAGTAGACCCCAACGCAACGTATTTAACGTGATAATGTCGATCTAAAAGCGTACAAAATTCAAATGTTGCAGGAATTGAAGCCAGGCGTATTTTCAGGAAATGAGCTTTGGAAAAACTCAATGAAAATCTATATGGTTAAATTATTTACAATATATAGTATGTATATCAAACCTAATGATGAATCACCCTTTACATTTATTTCTTATATTTTAAAATTCCACTGAAACAATGACAATGTTGTCGATTGGAATCGTCTGAAAAATTATGAATTTTTTACTTCATACTAAATGTATAAGTAGTTGAAAGTTAATTCTCAAATTTACCAGTCAAATTCGGCATAAAATTGTATGTCCCTTCGATTCCTTGCACATTAGAATGATTGAAAATGGTGAGTCACTTAAACATGGTTTCATTCATTAGATTAATTTTTATAATGACCTTTTTCCAAAATCCAAAATCAAACAACACAAAGTTCTCCTTTTTCCCTCAGTTGATATTTTGTACAGCTTCTTCCTAAACAATGACTGTCACCCACTAATAATTGTACCTTTGTGTTTTGAGGATTTTATATTTATCAGAAGGAAAGCTTAAAAAAAACAAAAGTCTTTTCAAAGTAAGGATATTTTTTGAAAATTTCAATTGTATAAACGAATTAGGTCACTTTGTTTCTCGGCCTCTTTTAAGTCAAAGAAATAAAAACAGACGCAACTCAACTTTTCCCGACAACTCTTTTTCTCTGCAATGGACTTTTGTCGGTTGATTTTTACCAAAGTACAAGTTTAAAAGAATCAAAAGATCCTTTTTTTTTTGACGCAGCTTTTCAGCCATTACTTTTCGTCTAAAGATTATCCAACAAAACCCTTAAGTGCTTCTGCGATTAACTGGTTTAAGTTTTTTGTATAGCGTTTAGTTTGGTAATAAAATGTATCTATAAAATACATCTGATTTAACTTAAGGTACTTAACTTTATTTCCTAACACGAAAGTAATTTTCTGTTTCTGTTTAAGTTTTTCTTTTTTGTGATTTTTAAATTCGTTTCCGTTAGTTTGTGCAACGTAGCGTTTTTAAGTTTCCTTATTTTTCGTTTTTCGTTTTTCTTATTCAATTTCTGCTTTCAGGCATAATGCTTTACCCATCATATAACGTGAATGTTCCCCAACAAAACGAATCTATATAAGTTTAAAAAGTGTAAATCTTTCAGTGAAAGGGTTCGGAGTAAGCAGCTAAAGAAGCAGGAAGAAGAAGAGTTTTATGATGGCCCCTAGCGAATGTGCCATTTTGGATTTACCTAAGTTAAGAAAGTTTTAATGAACACATCTATTTTTTACTTATATGAAGATCTACCTACCTAATTAGAAATGTTCAAAATTTGTTCAGGATTATAAAAGTTTCAAAAAAGGGTTGGTTTGGTTTGGTTTTGAGTATGGGTAACGGTAAGGCTGAGTCTGAGTGTGACTGTCTCAATAAAAGATTTTATGAAGTGAAAGATTTATTAGACATTTGTAGCGGTAACATAGTCATAAACTCTACAGAAAGTTACTCTTAGGAACTTTATCCATCATGAATATTGAAGTTTATAGTTTACTGTCAATGTAAGAACGATTGTGGGTGCTTTAGGTATTCCAAATGCAATAAAAAATCACGTTAATAATTAAAATATAAATAAACGTAACCACACTTTGAGTGCGGTGTACTTTAGTATTGGGAAGGGCTTGAGTGACATATGCAACTACTGAAATCCCATCAGGTGAAGTTAAAAAGTTGGTACCTAATCTTGGCAACAATTAGGAAGCATGCACCTGACCACCTCCACTTCAAATCAAAACGTCCTTTACTTTATAAACTTGTATATACATATAAGCACGATTTTTGAAAAGGGGACAGTTTTACTGACTCATCATCATGAGGTTTAGTGTAAACAGGCAAAGGACTTTCCAGTACTACTTTAACATCATACTTAGCGAGTTTAAAAGTGAGTAACAATTTTTAGACTCAGTTATACGAGTTCACGTCAATACCAAGACGAAAGTGACACTTTTCGATATTAGACTGGTAAAAGACAACTTAAAGCCACAAATCCTAAAAATGAAGACAAAATAACCTTTAGATGCAATTTTGTTTTTCAATTAGTTATTTAATTATTATAACTTGATGTCAGTTTTCAAACTCCAATTACACGATTGGGAATCATAAATTTCAAGATTTTGGCAATTTTTTCGAAGTGAAATTTAGAACCAAAAATTATCAGGAATTCGAACTCGAAACGGGTCTTCAATTCTAACACTTGGTAGAGACGAGACTCGATTTTCTAGAACAAGACGAGACTTACATTTTGACAATTATGACGACACACTGACAGAGACCAGGTTATAACAAAAGTCTCGTTTTATCTTCTTTCGTATAATAATATGGATTTGTATTACGCTTTTAAAATAAACAGATCTTTAATAGAAATTAATACATTCTATTTATTTTTTTTTCTGCAATTTACAACAATTTCAAAGGAATGTCAAGTAGAAACTAACCAGAATTGACTATCTCCAAAGGTATATGCATATAAAATCAAATGTTTTCTGAAGTGATGATTTACTTTTTGTGTTTCTTTTCCAAGTGCCGATGGGTTTAATTGTAAATTAAAAAAGACAAAAAGAGAATGGGTGCGACCCACACTGATAACTTCCCATTTTGTAATTATTGTACAAAAATGTCAATTTGGTATTCGTCAATATTTTATCATTTCTAATTATAGACAACTGCATTATGTTGAAAAGAAAAAACATTTGAAGTCAACATCAATGCTTGTTGTGATGATATTTAAGTCGAAAAACAATTTTTGTCACTTTTCTGTAAATTTCGGTTTTAGTTTTTTATTTTTCGTAAAAAAAAATATTCATTCGATATTTGTCAAAACTGTAGCATATATTAACAATTGTATTTCGTATAAACTTATATAAGTTTGAAGTCAATTTCAATGCTCATTCTCGAGATATTCAAGTCAAAACACACTTTTTACCAACTTTTCTTAGAATTTTTTGTACTTTTTTATTTTTTGTAAAAAAATGGCAATTGATTTTTTTCGAAAATTTTACTAGATGTTAAGGATAATATTTTCTATAGTAAAAAATTATTTTGAAGATGATATCATTTTTCCTTCTTTGTAAATTTGCACTCGAAACATTTTTTATTTAGTTTTTAGTTTTTTAAAAAAATAACGGTATATTGAACTATTTCCAAATTTATACCAAACCTGTATTACATTGTTATCTATACAATACAATTTATTTGAAGTCAATAACAACATCTGTTCCTGAGATATTTGCAAACAACTAAAATTTTCACTTTTTTTTTAAACTCGACAAATTTTTATAAAATTCCTTTCCACCTCTTTCGAAGTTATAACCTATTGAATAAAATTTAATTCGAGTCGATATCTTCATTCATTCTTGAGATATCGTTTTCGAAAAAGGGTATCTGGAACGTACGGACGTACATACATACGTACGTACACACACATACAGACATCTCTCTAAAAATGACGAATTTAGATTCTAGGAACCATAAAACGTACAGATTTGTCAAAAATTTCAATTTGACAAATCGGACCCATTACAATAACTCCCTATGGGAAGTTAATAAGTTCTTCAAAATACTGTCAATGAAAGCACATCTTTTTTTGACTTATTTAAAACAAACAAAAATTGCATTCAAATTCATCAAAATCAATACGGATTCTTTTTTTTAGCGTATCTCTTTTGCTTCCCCCTCTTTTTTTTTTTACTGCCATCGATTAGAAATTGTAGAAACACGCTATAATAGCTGCAGGGGGGCAACGCTGGCAATGCATGCAATACACACGGGTTGACTTTTTTTTTATAAAAACAAGAAACTTCTTATTTCAAAGACGTTTTCAGGTGTTTGATATGTTATCCTTATCACTATCAGATAAACAATAAAGTTTGTGTCGTTTACCTTCGACTCTTTCGAGTTGAAATAATTTATTTTTTGATTTCTAGATTCTTTTTTAGTTTTTTTTTTGATTTAAAAGTTTAAACTTTTGAACTAATGTTTGCTGTGCACGAAAGTGATAAGAATCCAATACTGCACTCAGTCAAAGTCAATGTCATTTTTTCTTTTCAAAATATTCCATGTAGAAAAAACATTACTTGCTTTTATTTTAAATAATATTCAATCAAGATGTAAAATAAAATTTTACAAGGGTCTCCAAATAAATTTTAGTTTGAAGTTACAATTTAGTTTAAATTACATAAAAAAAAGGAGTGATTTCATATCTAAGAAAATGATTTTTTGTTTAGTTCTTCAGTTCTGAAGGCAAAAGCCGTTTCAATATACATAAAAATAAAGTAATACTTTTTCTGAAAGACAGATTTTCTGATATTTTTTCAAATTTTCTATTTTAATAAATAGTTTGTAAGAAAATGAGTTTCAAACTCAAAATTTATAAAAAAAAGGGTGAAAAACATTGTTGTATTAATTCCTGATGTTTTATTTGGTGAAAGAGGATCAAGGTCATAAGTTAGAAAGCCTTAATATATGACCATCCCAAATACACATAAAAATCATCAAACATGGCGGATGAACCATTATGATCTGGAGCTGTTTTTCGTATTACGGTGTTGGCTCCATGTACTGGTTCAAAAAGTATCATGGATAAATATCTTTATGTAAAAATACTGCAGGACAAAATATATGCGTTATGCTTTTAAGAAAATGCCGTTAAAGTGGTTATTCCAAATGAACAATGACGCGAGAATACCAACAAACTCGCCAAAAATGATTTCTCTATAATAGAGTAGATGTTATGGAATGGCCCGTACAGTTACCAGACTAAAATCAAATCGAAAACATTTGGTCCGTCGCAAGTAAAGACGGAAGAGTCCAAGAAAGAATAATGAACTTCGGTGTACGGCAGGAAATCGATTTCTGTCGAAAGATCCCAATGTCTTGTAGACTCATGGCAGAGGAGCTGTACAGCTTTATTTGTACATAAAGACATACCACAAAATATTGATCTGGACCAGTTTTTAAACAAATTCAAAAATGTATTCTTAATGTTACCAAAAATGGTGTAGTTTTCATTTTGTAAGATATTTTTAGGATGCGGTGCTATTTTTTTTTAACTTGCAAAATATTAGGAATTCAATGGAAACTTAAAAAATGTCAGACAATGTAATGAATTTTAAATCTATTTTCTTTTTTAAATGAATTGTAGTTTAACAGAATTTATTTAAGAGAAGACAATTAGATTCCAAACATTGAATTTTCTTTTTTTACGTCATAAAGATTCTAATCGACTATGGTGCTATTTTTTTCACCGCAACTGTACAATTCCTTAATGTATAAAGTCTCTATCAAACACTGATAAGTACATTATTGAAGACCTTCTATAGTTTTTGAGAAAATTGGAAATTTGGCTTTCTAACTTCAAAATTTGAAGAATATGACTCTTGGCTTGATACTCTTAATAAATCGTATACAAACAATAAAAATTGTAAATATTTTGTGTTTTTAAACTCGAAAAACCCGCAAAGAGAAAGTAAGAGTTTTAGCAAATTTCGGGCAAAAATATACAGTCTCGTTCCATGGCTTCACATTTCAACAAATATAAAGAAATTCCGAATAAAATCAAATCCACAATATAAATTGAAAAATATTTTCAAAATCTCACTTTCCAATTAAGCTGACGAAATTCTTTTGACAATTTTGATGGCTAACTGCATTAGAATGGCCATAATTAATTTACTACCAATTTATCTATTTATGCATAAATAAAATTTGTCTAGTTACCTACATTTGTACCAATTCTTAACCTTTCAAGTAGCACAATGTTTTTGTTTAAAACAAAAATAAAATTCGAAACATTAGATAAAACAAGTCCAACTGAAATTCGAAAAAAAAATATAAAAAACTATATACATATGTATATTGTATGTATATAATATATGTGAAAAAAAAAAATATTCGTTCGTGTAAAGTTAAGGACTATGCTGGGTTTCAATCCCTCTTTTAAGAACAACCCATTGGACTATATGACAAAAATGTTCATTAGCTCACATGGCGACAAAAGTTCTTCAACTCAGTTATGGAAGGAGAAATTGGGAAACGTTTGGTTTGTTCTCAAATTTTTTTCTATTGAAAATGTCCCAATGGCCAATATTAATAAATTAAACCTTCGTGTTTACATTGATATTCCATGCGAGGTGCTTGACCTATAACCGAAGTCCATGTCACCTTGTAACATTTTGACAAGAACTCCTAGAGAAAGTTTTTATGTAGAAACACGTGTCCCACCGTTTCTAACAATTCTTACATTCCTTTACTTCCAAAATCTACTTCTTTTTATCATATCATAACTAATCAGCTAAAACAAACTTCAACTTTAGCATCAACTTCTTCAAAATCTTCTCAAGAAATGTGTGAAGTTTGAAAGTCGTTATGTAACAAAAACAAGACTTTAGTTACAATTTATTTTCCCGTTCTTGGTTTTGTTTTTTACACAAAAAAAAAAAAAAAAAAAACACAAACATAAAGTTTAAGTATAATATCATTGTTGTTTTTTCCTTTTCTTATTTTATTTCCGAGCACCACCATTCTGATGATAACTTAACCTTTTCCATCATAGGTATTCAACAGGTGGAGAGTGGAGAACCGACTTTTCCTCTCGAAATGTGTACTTTACCTGGGAACTGGAAGCCCAGGACATAAGTAGCGCTGCTGTTGGAACACATCTATCATTTATCATGCATAACTTTTTTTATTTGTATTTCAGGAATTCTGTCAAGCAACAGGAGGTAACTTGGTAACTTTTCCTCAATAATCTACCTTCGGGACCAGAAAGTTTGCTTAGGACACACGGAGTGCAGAAACGAGAGTGACAGA
The DNA here is from genome assembly GCA_905146935.1 of Scaeva pyrastri. NCBI lineage: Eukaryota > Metazoa > Arthropoda > Insecta > Diptera > Syrphidae > Scaeva > Scaeva pyrastri. The sequence continues at coordinate 3,796,093 of LR989929.1, read as the reverse complement.
AGTGTCAAAATATATAAAGTTCTCTATGTGTATTTTATTTTTAACTAAAAAATACCTACAACACTTTGCCGACATTTATATTCAACACAAACAATAAAAAAAAAACAAAAAAAAATATAATAAACGTTCCTCAGGAACACAAGTCATGGAAAACGACTTCATCATGAAACATCTGAGATCCGAGACACACACACACACAAAGCGGAATAATTTCCAACTCCACTTCCAACTCGAAACACAAACAGAATTAATCCTTAATCCTTTTTTCCAACCCTCCGTCACTCTTGCTTAAACAAAAAGAAAAACAACCCAAGGCTACAGAAAGGAGCACACATTGTGTCCTATCCTCCACTCACTTCACCGACTACCGCACCATTTGCCATCCGCAGTCGATGCTTACCTGGCAGCTACAGGTGTCATAATCCACAAAAAATATCCAGAATTCTTTTCATGCGAGAACCTCCGATGCAGAGCTACCCGGCCGTCGAGGTATGGAAGATCCCTGTGTCGAGTGGCGGTGCCTGTTCCTGTTCCTGTTCCTGGTGCCATTGTCGCCGAGCAGGACGGTATGTTATTTATGTCTGTAAAGGAATTCACACTTATATTCAAGTCGCTTCCCTCGCTGAAGACACCACTGACGGCCGCGCCAGCTCCCGCTCCCGGAAACCCACCAACGACATTCGGGACAACTGGCGGAATAGCACCGGATATGCTATTAATAGCGCCATCACCACCACCACCGCCACCGCAACCCAATCGCATCTGGCTATTGTTCGCGGCGAAGTTGAAGTTATTACTGCCTGCAATGGACACATGCCGATTGGAACTGCTTCCTGTCGTGGCACTACGCCTCAGTAAATATTCCGACGACTTACCGTTATGGTAATTCAATTCAATGCCAACGGAAGACAGATCCTTCTCGGTTTTCTTAGCACAACGGCCAGCGGAACCGCCAACACTCACGCCCGCACCACCACCACCACTACCGACTCCGCCGCCGGATGCGGCTGTTGTGTCACCAGTGCCGGGGCTAATTAACGACTGTAAAGCACCACTTCGCCCGTTTGCATCGACCAGATTAACGCTGTTTGTCGAGCCACCACTCACGCGAAACACATTCGGAATGGAAGGATAATCGCGCATCCTTTCGGGGAGAAAACCGCGCGTCGCGTCGGCCTACGCTCTTTTGTGTATTTATTTATATTTGTTCGCTTCTCGCTTGTATTTTTTTGGTTTTTGGCTATCGACCGATTTGATCAGCAGTTGTCGCTCAACTGAAAGTGAATTACTTGAGAATCCTTTTTTGATGCCGACAAAAATACTGCTTGAGCTTCTAAGCACTGCCTCGACGCGACGCTCTATCAAGAACGGTGAAGCATATGGACTACGAAGTCGACATGGCGACCACGACAACGACAGCCGACAAACGACACCAACGACGAAGATGTCCTCAACGAGCGACGACGACGACGACGACGATGAGGAGCGACAACCAAGAACCAACTCCCAACTACGCTCTATGGCAGCGACTGTGCAGCAGCAGCACACGAGCTACGAACCCGAGAGAATCTCTTTTGTAAAGCGATGTAACACAGCCAAAGTATGTTATCACAATGATGTTCATTTAACTGGTGGAGCCGCATAAGGGTCCTGTAACGGCAGGCGACATGGAGATGGAGATGGAGATGGAGCATTATACGAGTATCTTCCTGGCTTGCATTTCAAGTTTAGAAGGGGATTTGTGATGGTGGCGATGGCGATGGCGGGCAGCGAGTAGGCGGATGTGTTGATGTGAGTTGTGCCAGCTCAAGGACGCATGTGCCACAGCCACAGAGTGGTGTATGTTGTGTGCTGAAGCTGATGTTACCATCATCTACCGCTCTACATTCTACAACCCCTGTTCTGCTCTGCTCTGGCTTTGTGCTCGTGCTCGTACTCGTACTCGTACTCATCTCTGTCTATGGCCAGGTCCGTATTTGGGCTTTGAAAGGTCACGGTAATGGCTTTAATGATGGCATTTTATTGGGTGACAATAATCCTATTAAATTTGTTATATCACGATAAAATTTCTTTGACAGGAGCGTATACATGGAAGAGATTTCGTACTAATAATAATTATACGATTTTATTGAGAGATTTTTTTCCATCCGAAGGGGTTGAATCTTTTAAATTATTATGGAGAACGTACTTGTGCATAATCTAAAATTCAAGGGGCCAGTGAATTATAGTTGCTGAAAATGACAGCTGACAGTTAATTGTAAAACTGTCTCTTATTTACGGTATTCACATTTAACTCATTGAAGGGACTCAATTTGACGTTAAACCATTTTATAGCGCTCATATTCATTCGAAGAGAATAGAAATGTCTGCAATAGCTATTTTTTTCTTCTTTTTTTTTAACATGCAAGTGGAAGCGAGATAAGATGAAAAAAGTCAAAATAAGTCCCCTTAAAGTCCGTTATTACACAGCAGTTAATATTAAATACAATTAATTTGAAAAACACAAAATAAGGAGAAAGAGTAAGAGAAACGTCAATTGGCGTTTTTCTTTTTAAGCTCAGAGCAGAAAACTGAGCTGTCAAAAAAAGATCTGTGTTTCTTTTTTAGCTCAGACACATTAGAGCACTCAGAGGAGGGGAACAAGTTGTGTTTCTTTTTTCAATCAGAGCTAGCGTGGCTAATTCATTTCTTTGTCATATGGTACGACAGAGACAGACTGCTTTGGCAGTTCAGTTTCTTCCTTTCTCTTTCGCAAAATGACTAAACATGCGCCGTGTAACAACGGAAAAAGAACCGTTGGTCTTATTACAAGTAATCAATGGTTAAAGAAAGACAAAATTGGAATTGTTTGAGAGAGAAATTTAATTAGAAAATCTACAACAATAAACAAAAGTTTCTGAAAGGTTTGTCAAAAATTGAGAAGCCCAATTTAAATATTTATGGTATTTTAAATACAATGTACTGCGAAGAAAAATATTTGCAATTGCTGGTGTACATTAAATTTCACACATAAACTCAACATTTACAGAACCCCAATGTTGATTTACAAGAATTATTCTATTCTAATGTGAACGGGGCCTAAAAGTTTTATAAAGTGAATCTTGATTCTTGTGAGGACTGCTTTAGCAATTATGTTTCTGTGACAATAGTTCCAATAATTCGTTTTTACAATAATGAGTAATGACGTCGGAAAAAGTTGTGGATATGATCTTCTAATTTTTGAAAATTTCGAAAAATGTCAAAAAGACAAGTGCATTCAACAACCAATAATAAATTTGAATGGAACGTTGTATGGGCCTAGTTCTTGATGATGACATGATTGATGACTTTAGTTTTTTTATCGATAAATTCAATTTTTTCTCAACTCGGGATAAGCCAAAGTGAACTCACCAAATTCTAGGACCTAAATCAGTATAAACTGAATAATTGCGTTTGATTTTGTATGCTTTGAGTTTAGTAAAGTCTTGAACTCCACTTCAAATATACTCTTTTGGAAAACTTTAGTTTTTGGTTAAGCTGTTGATTAATTAATTTCAGGCTTACTCTAAAGATAAATTGGACGAAAGCCGTTGACTGGAATAAGTGTCAAAATGATTTCCCTGTGGACGTTCGCATCAAATTCGATCACATTTACATGTATAGAAAAATCTAATTTGAAAAGTTTTACGTTAAACTCTAAACTTGACAAACAAATCATTTTGACATTGACTTGAAACCACATTAGCGTTGTTTTTGCTGACAAATACGGACCTGCTTCTATACTCCCTTTCGAATTACAAGCGAGAAATAGGATACCCAAAATAGAGTGCGACATCCTTCTGCTCGTCGTCGTTGGTTCGGTAGTTGGCATCATTATCATCATCATAATCATAACCATTATCATCTTCATCCCGGAACGTCATCATTGGCATGAATTTCGTCATCACCATCATGATGACGATTATTGTGTTGTCAGTAGTAGAAGAGCAGAGAAGAATAGAAGAGTACTCCGGTTGGCCATTGTCATCTATTTCAAGATCCTAGTTTCTATATTGGAATTTACTCGCTCACTGGCGCTACCAAGGATAATGATGTGTAGTAAAATTTGTGTATTACGGGTGAGCGCGCGTATTTTTGTGATCCAAAAAGCGAGCCATAGTCATATAGCTGGTCCTGGTCCTGGTGGTTGGTAGTGGTAGTGAAAGATACTCTGCTAGAACTATACTGGGGATAATTTTATTCACTGACCATGTGATTGGGCTTTAGATTTTATTTTTCCGGTATCATACGACAACACCCTCGTGCCAAGTGCATAACCCATTGACGGTTTCGTTGACGAAGTTGTTTTTGTTTTTAATATTTTATTTTTTAACTTTCACGGGGGAGAAATTGCCATTTCCGGTTCTTTGAACTTCCATTGATGAAAACGAGTGGAGTGTTACTTTTCCACAAAATATTCACCTCAAAGCAACCAAATCAAAAGAACTCTGGAGTAACTCTTTTCTATCTTTTTGTAATTCTACCCTCCCCCTCGTTTCTAACGAACTATATATATTGGACACTTGTAGTTCACAACTCCCCTATTGAAACCTTTAGTTAGTTGGGAATTTTTCTACTAATAAAGGTGCCAATCCAGAGTATAGCATCAAAAGGTATTCACTTTGATTAGAACCAAAGTTTGGAGAACCCTGATGGATATTGAGTGTGTGTGTGTGTCTGCAGAAAGGTAAACTTAAAACAAAAATAAAAATAAAAATAAAAATAGCTCCGCTTCCATTTCAATTTGAATGCAGAATAATTGGGTAATCAATAGTGAAAGCTTTAGAACTGCTGCAGAAAACGTGGATAAAGTTGGCAGAGACCAGAGAAGATGGCGTTTTATAGCGAAGCAGAGGCATATATTCACTTTTTGTGTATGAGGATATAAATATGGGAGGAAAAAAGGAATTACATATACATATGTAAAAATTTGGCAGAGGACTAAAAATGCGAAGGATTAGGACGGACGGAAGTAGAGCAGAGCAAAAGTTTTCCTTGCAGCAAAAAAAAGAACGACAAGTCAAACTTAAACAGCACACTAAATATTTGGTTTAGGACCTAATTTTATTGGATTATACTTTTGCTGACGATTGATTTTCTTTTATTTTCATTTCAATTAAGAAAACAGATCTCTTTCCCATCATATTCAAGTGAATGGAAACTGGACCAGACCGGACAGGACAGCGGACAGGACGGGACCATATGCTGGGGAGAGTGTTTTATTTTTATATTTTTGGCAAATTTTATGAGGTTGTAAAAGCACGAATAGCCAAATGGCAATAAAAATGATCAACGGGTTCAGTTCAGGGCTAATAAAAAATTACATATAAACGGTTCTCTCTCTTGATGTCAGTGTTAATTTTATAGAACAAAACCATAGCATTGAATATTGATGGTTTTGTTACCAAGAAGTAGGACGAAGAATTGGTGACAGTATTGTATAGAGAAAGTTGCCGACTGTCGAACATAAAGTCGAATGTGATTATAGGATTGCACAACACATACCACATAAGTAGGTAGGTACCTTTAGGTCGAATAGTTTCTGTGGCATGTATTTTTAGGGAGAACTTTTTGAAACAACATTTTCTTCCAAACTTATCTTGTAATAAAGTGGTTGCAACGTGCCTTGAGCTGATTGATTACTGATGTTATTCGATGAACTACAAGGACCTCTTTGTTTTATTCGATTTCTATAAGGTGACGAAACGTGTCGTATTGATTAGTGGAGTTGATAAAAGAATTTTTTAAAACTGAACGTCCAATGTGAGTCTTAAGAGTTCTATTGAATAGATAATATAAATGAAATTATAGTTCTCATAGACATTTCATCATGAACCAAATACATTTTTCATGTCTCCATATCCATTTTATAAAGTCACAAGATTTGAATTTTATGTTCCAAATGTTGTCATAAATGTTTAAAAAGGAATTGTAAAAGATCAAGGCCCTGTTTATGATAAGAAAGTAGACACTTAGAAAATCAAGACAATCCTCAGCCCCCTCATTTAACGTCTGCAGCATTATGGCTATAAATAATAAATAATCTTTAGTGAAAATTTGCCAACAGGACTTTGAAAAAAACTCCTAACTTTTCTCGAACTTTTGAAGTAGTTTTGAAATCAACAAGGATCGATTTGTTACAATTTATGGTTTGACTACTGATTTACTATATCTACTTTTACTCTCCGTCAAGAAGTGATCCCAAGATTCGTTCGAGATCAGGCTCAGGTTTATACCTCAACTAAGAGAACAAATCGGATTGATTAGCGACTTAAAAAAATAGATCTTTTTAATCGTTGATATAAGTCTCTGATAATATGTAAATATTTCTAAAAGTTCCAAAGGTATCAAATTTGTATCCATCTTAGACCTTAAACCCACAAAACTTGAGTCCTCAACAGCTTCTATCTAATGTCAACTTTCAGTTGAGAGCGCACTAAATTCGCAGTGAGGAAATCTACTACAAGTTTAATTTTTTATTTTCAGATTAAGCTTAAACCTGATTATAAGATTAACTCTGGATTTGCACTTATTTTCTTCTGCTTTTTTTTTTAAGTCTAAGGAATGATACGGGCTTCGGGTAATTTCTCGGATGTTAAGTTCTTTACGCTCGAAGTAAGTTGTTGCTCTTTGAACGTGGACTGCAAAGTTTTATTTTGAACATAATATTTTCGCTTATTTTTTGCTTTCAAAAGTTTTACATTTTGTAACAAAGTTTTAGTTCCTTCAAAAAGTATTATTTTTTCTTTCATCTTAAGTCGTTTGGAAATCTGCATCTTCCTTAAAAAAAGAAAAACCTCAACTAAAGAGTTTGCGAAACTAAAAAAGCCTTTCCGATTTTTCATCCTTAATGGTTGTGAACGGCTTTATGTAAAGGAGCAATCCCTAGAGTTTGTTTTTCCACTTGATTCATATCATACGAATTTGGAGAGAAGACCGTTCACCCGTCCTCCTCTTGGCTTGTAGTAAAATTCTTTATATTCTTCATTAAACTGACAATTTCTTCAAATTACTTTTGGCTGAAACTATCTATGGTTTAGGGCCAACCTAGTTTTAATTAGACAAACCTTATTGCTATTAAAATTTTGAATTTTTTCCTTGTTTCCGGAAATGAAAAATTCGTATGCGGTCCGAAATGATCGTCAATATTTTGACGACTATTAAAAAGCATAAAAAGGAAACAATAATTTATAGAACTGTGATTAAGAGACGTTTTAATTAATTTAAACTTAAATAAACAGGGCATAATGTTAAATTACTTTTAATTTCACTCTAAAACTATTAAACTCTGTAACAAACATTAGATAAAATGTTTGTTGTTTTTGTTTTTGAACTAAGATTTTTCTAATTTAAAACAATTTTCAATTTCCCTCTGTTTTCTTCTCCTAAAATTTGTGTTTTTAATCCCAGAAAACAAATAACATCGTTTAACCTCCTTAAAAATTCACGTCTTCCGCAAACATAACTTTCGAACTTAGTGGCTTCAAGAGAACTGAGACCGAAGTGAAAATGAGTTGAGAAAAAAAACTGCAAAGATAAACAAATTATTCCAAAGTTTGCTCTTAACTTTGTTTTTGCTTAATCCTTTAAGTTCATTATGATACTAGTATAGCTTTAATATAAAGCTGCGAAAAAGCTCCTATAAGTAACAGTCATCGCAGTAAGGACCTTCTTTCGAGCATCCACAGATGGCACCACTGCCATAATTTTAACATTTTTTTTTGTACTTCTCCTTTCGCTCGAATATGGTAGCGCAAAAATTATGTTAAGCTTTCACCCCAAAAACCACAGAGTACTGCATCCTGCGCAAGAATTATATTAATTCCAAAATTGTGCTTCCTGTCAGTAGTCCCGTTAGCGTTGGGCTTCAGCGGCCACCTGCATCTTTTTATCAAAAACAACAACAACAACAATAACTTTCACTGTGCATTTCTGGCAATTAAGAACTTTTTGTTTGGAATATTTTGTCTTGCATCTTTTACTCTTTTTTTTGTAGCCCGTCTGCACTCTATGGTCCTTCTTTGCTTTAGCTTAGCATAGCACAATGGGTCTCGGGTCTCCACTCCGTCTCCTGGCCACACATCAAAAAACAGATAATTTAGTGTCTGGGGCTCTTCAGAGACCAAGACCGGGACTATCTGTAAGAACAACATGCAAACTAGCAGAAGGACCACTTCTCCTTCATTTCTCTTCCTGGATCCTTTATCCTGCCCTGCCCTGGCCTGAGTCGGGTCGGTCGGTCGGTCGGTTTGTTGTTCTTTGTTTTATAGATGCCGCAGACCATGCAATAATTTTTGGTTTTCGGGATGAATTTTATTTTATTGTTGGTTCTTGTTGCTGTTCAGTGTTCACTGCTCATGGATATCCTCTTTAAGGCTAACTTATGATGACATAACGATGCGATGGAGGGGTGGAGATTTGGATGCGCTTATATCCATGTACAATGTACATCCTCGTTTTTACCTTCAACGCTTTTGCAAATATTTTCGTTTGTTCTTTATCCGAAAGATTTGAGATAGAAATTGAAAAAATATGAACATGAGCACTCCGAGCTCCAAGGATCCAAGGATGTGCTGGCAGCTGACAGTGAGTCCTTGAGATTGTATTTCATGTCGTGTCGGTGTCTTCGTTTGTGTCTGCGTGAGTGTGTTGTCACGTTCATATGATGGCGGAAGAGGAAATTAGAATTAATTAGAAAAGCGGAAGTATTTTCGAGAAGAAAGTTGGACGGGACGGAGATTGAAAGACACTTTTTTAACCATCAATCAAGGACGTCTCAAGGATTTATAGTTTAACCTAAATGCAGTTGATAAATGAATTAATCTAACACTGATTTGTGTTCCATTTGTTTGCGTGGATCAGATCAGGAGGTATGTCTATGTATGTATGTATGTGAATAACTTAACGAAGCCCTTTATTGTCCAAATAGGGGCTTGAGGTTTTATTTCGGTGTGCGGTTTTGAACCTTCTACTCGTACCAAATAATAATAATTATTTGTGATTGTGTAGCCAATAAAATGCAAAATTGAGGATTTCAATTTGGGGTTTCAATGCAAGCAATTAACAACACGCATGGTTTACATATACCGACGAGTATTTATGCATATTTCCGCCTTTTGTGGGTTTTCTTTGTTGTGGCAACGTTTGTGCATTTAAATGACAAATTTTTGTTTGCATTTGGATACACTGTTGCTGTTCCTGCCGGCATATTTTGCGAGTTGATGTTTTAATTAAACTTATATGTATTTATGTCAGTGCATTATGGTTTATTTTTTGAATATATGCACAATTGTGCGGTTTGCTGATGACAATTTCATTTAAATATTCTTGACGTGCACTTGACTTCATTCCGATAAAAAAAGCTGGATGCATTGAGAGGAAGTTTAAACACAACGCTGTTACCTTAAAAGTTGGTTAAAATTTTATTTAAAATAGCTGAGTTTTATTATGCGCGAAGATCTGGATCAGCACTTTTTATCTATTACAAAAACATTACAAGATCATGATACTTTTCTGGTTCAATTTTCGTGATCCGCAAAATTGATTCCTATAGTGTTTGTAAGTGTAAGTGTCTTTGTTCTGTGTTGTCAAAGCCACAGTATTGCCAGAAACTGTTTTTTTCACTCAACGCACTTAATTCCAAATCGTTATGGCAAAGCAACTTAAAGTTAACAACATTAAGTTGCGTCAGGACTAAGTCAAAATGTTTATTTTGTGGGGTATAATTTATTTCAAATAACCACACATCATTTAAAACCAGAAGGAAAAATATGATTAGTATCGTTTTATTTTGAAGATCTGATTCAAATCACATTTGTGTGCACAATAAATCGCGGTAAATATCAATTGATTGGAGGTTGACGAAGAATAAAGGAATACTGATGTATATATATCAACTCAAATTTACTAATTTCAATTTTAACTGGCGTTTATAAATGTTTTTAATATATTAGCATTGCCAGGCTTTATTAAACCATTGAAGGACTCAAAAATAGCATAGACACAAACCAAAATGCCTTTTGTATGAAATATTTTAACAAAGTCGTTAGAACGGGTCTAAGAAAAACAAATGTTTCCAAAATGCTTGTTTTGTTTTTTTCCTTTTAGTTTGGTTTAATTTCCTGTTCCTATAAATTTCAAAAATTATGATAACCTATTAATAACGTTTTAAGAAAGTCAAACTACTTGTATACATACTTGCCGACGCTTTATAAATATGTCAAAGTATAATTGACACTTCCCACCATTTTCAATTATTACAGTAGATATCTTTCGATAGTAGGGTTGGTAGTGAGTCTCGTCTCGATGTCGTCAATATGAAAAACTGAGTGTCTCGGTTCTCGTATAACTGAACTAAATCGTATAATTTTAGCTTGACAACTCTAGTATGTATGTGCTTCTATATATCACATCCGAAGTCTTTAATGGTCTATAAATTCAGATTTTTTTTTAAATTAATTGATAATAATCGTAGCTTCAATGAATATTGACAGTCTATGACTTTGAATCCGAACAACAAACCTTTTTTTGGACATCAAAACTTAGATTGGATCTCAACATTGTTCTAAATTTTTGTCAGTGCAAAGTACAGTGAAAGTGAAGGATGTCAATTATACACATGTAAATAACGCCAACATCAAATGTCATTCAGTATGGTTTAGGGTGCAACCGTCGTCTTCGTCACTTAACTTATTTTTACAAATATTGTAATGACTAACTTATGTGTCGGTACGTATCCCTATAGTCAAAGTAATCTAGTTCCTACGTTTTCCTATAAAATCCTTCCTAATTTTCTGGTAATAAAAAACTTTATCAGAGATTCCTTTATTTAAAAAAAAAAAATGATGATAATATCCAAATGTTTCACTTCCATTCACCATTTTTTCTTTGACACTCTTTTTATCTACAAAAATCTATTACATTCTGGATGCAGACAAATTGCGCTGAATGCATTCATTTTAGAACCAATTCCAACATGTCTTGGAACATGTCATAGAATTCTTATAATTTGATTTGTTCAATGGTTTAAAAGGATAAAGTACATAATAATATGCATTTCGACGTGATCAATTGATCATATTCGTATTTTTAAAGATCTGAATTAGATAAGATAATTTTTTAAGTTAATCCATTGATGATGTATATTTTCTCACTTCTTTTAAAATCAAATAAAATATATTACACAAAAAGTTAAATGTTTATCTGTTAGTTCGGTGACTTAAGTGGCCAATTCAATCCTAGGTTGTTCCAATTTAATTTTATAAATGTTCAGTAATTTTTTGGGACACTATTTCGGGCATTAAGTTGCACAAAACTCAATTAATTATAAAATTGGGAATGGGTATTTTTCTGTTATTCTGTTTTATTTTTTACACTAATAAGTTTGTGAGACTTCTTTTTAAAAACTAAGTAGAGGTAAAACTATGCAACTTTTAAACAGATAAAAGTTTTTTTTAATTCAGGTCTTGTTGTTGTTTTTACAAAAATAACTACATACTTGAAATAAAAACATAATTTTAATTTCAATGGAGTTTACAATTTGCAATTTAAGACCTTCCTATTTCTCAATTCCGAATATTTCCTAATTTGTTAAGTAATTAAAAAAGTACAAACCATTTTGCTCTCATCAAGAGTCCAGCTTAATTTTGTCTGTGACTTACCTTTTTGCGTAGAAACGACAAATCCAAACAATTATTAACTTTATTTTATTTATAATACTAGCTGACCCCGCAGACGTTGTTCTGCCCTGTTTTTCAGATTTCGTGAAAGAAATTGCTTTAAATCTTCATATCCAGGTTCCAATAACGTTTTGGCATTCAAAAATGAGAATTTTTAATCTCAATTCGATTAATGACTTTTGAAATTCTGGAAACGCCATTAATTTTTTGTTTGCAAAATAAAAGCGTCTCCTAGATCTTTTCTCTTCACATACAGGACCACATCATAGGACTATTAACAATAGCAACTTGAATGATTAGATTTTAGATTCAAAAAGCCTTTACAAAATAGAGGGCATGAAAATACCAGCTCCAATCCAGCATAAGAACCTATAAATGGACCTTATATTTTGTTCACTATGTTTCCCTTGTATTTCTCTTAAACACAATCTTGAGGCACTATTTTCTGCTTTTTCCATATCCAAATTATCACAATTCATCCAATTTATCAATTACCAATTCTATTGGTAAAAGAATTTTAAAAATCGGTTCAGTAGGTCTAGAGATTACCTAATACAGTCTTAAAAATGTTGCCAACTCTTTCAAGAAACGATGGATTTAGGTACTGTGGCCGTTTTGTCAAAAATTCAATTTGACCATTCTAAACTTCAATCTTCAATGTTATGACTGTTTTGTAAACAGTTTTATTTGGCAAGTCTAAATTATTTCAATAAAGAAATTCAGATTTGAAAAGTGGCAACCGCTTGTCTTGATCATACTTCCAGAAGGACACTTTTTGTATTTTCATATCGATAATAATAAATATTTATGTTTAATGCCAACTGTGACTATTACTGTCAGTTAATTAGTTCAAAAACACGGCGGCGAGCGGTTTAAAATGCGTCGAAATAAGACTTGTAAGACTTAAGACTTTTAATTTTGTAAACAATTTAATTTAAAATATTGAAGGAAAAAACATTTTTTTAATATATTATTTGGCATAGTACAGTGTTCAAAAGTGCAGAGACAAAAATAAGCCATAGTGTGTTAATTTTCATTGTTTTTAAGATGTATTCTGCTATTCGGGGTGGAGACAAATCCAACGAATTAATAACCATGAAAATTGGTTCAGCAGATCTCGAGTTATAAGTGTTGTAACAAACCCGTCTTTGTTTTATATATATAGATATTTTATTTACATTATGTAACTTGAGTTTTTTTTTTTGATTTAATTAATAGATTTACAATTTTATGTTTTATATTATAATTTTCTTTAAATTCTTTTATTATATTTAAACAATTAAAATTAACTACAATTTCGATCCTAATTTATAAGAATTTATTTAATATTCACATTTTTGTTGTTCATTGTAAAAAATATATTATTGTTTCGACTTTCGACTTTCGATTTCGATTTCTTTTTTTTTTTTTTTTTTTTGTAATTTCTACAATTTTATTTAATTTATTTTTGTATTTTAAAAATAAAAATTAAAAAAGATTTATTTATTTTTTCAAATAAAATATTTTTAATATTTTAATAAAATGTATAATATTCTATTACATTTTCGTGCTATACAAAAATTGTTGATAAAAATATATGTTGTATAAAAGTAATAAAAAGAAAATAGTGCTCTACTTTCCATAGTTGTAGGGTGCTTGAGTTGGGTAGCTCTTCTGACCGTTTGATTGTGAGGACGATGAGGAGCCAGATGGTTTTTCATTGAAGAGACCACCAAAGTTCTTGGATGTGAAAATGTCACCAAGTCCACCTGAGCTACTTGCTCCATGACTGCCACCGCCACTGCCGCCGCCGTTGTTTCCCAGGAATTGTCCCAACAGAGCGAGGCCACTTGATCCAGAGGATCCGCCACCACTACCACTACCAGCACCACCACCAGCTCCAGACAAAACGTTTCCGAGGAGTCCGCCCAAGAAGTTGCTTCCTGAGCTTCCACTGGTTGACCCACCTTGGCCATAGCCACCGGATGGCGCATATCCTCCAGCAGGCTGAGCACCACCATTACCGCCAGCAGCACCACCACCAGACAGAGCCTTCGAGATTTGACCAGAGATGATGCCAGTTACCGCCTGATTGACCAACGGGTTTGACAGGAAGTTCGAGAAGAAGCCACCTCCTTCCCCCTTTTCCTTCTGCGCTGGCTGTGGACGAGGGGGATTGTAACCTCCAGCACCTCCAGCACCGCCACCATAACCACCACCACCATAGCCGCCACCGCCATAACCACCACCTCCTTGGTAGCCTCCATAGCCACCACCAGCAGGTGGCGCTGGCTGATATCCTCCCGGATACGGATTGTAGGGCTGATATCCTCCATTAGCTGGATTGGGATAATGATTGGGATTTGGTTGTGGATTAGGATTGCTATTTGGTAAGGTTGGGTACAGGCTATGGCCGCCAGCTGAGAATCCATTAAATCCTCCACCACCACCACTATTACTACTGCCATCTGGATATGAGGGTGCCGATGGTATGGATGGACCTTGGTTATGAGATGGAGAATGGGAAGCTACACTGTCCGGTCCATTTTCGTCTGTGATGTTCGACACAACATAGAAGTTGGAGTTTTTTTTTCGATTTCATTTCATTTTGCGCAACATAAATGATAAGCAGAAGAATACGAAAAAAAAAAAATACAAAGAAACGAAAAAACACAAAAAAATATAAGCAACATTTTTTTTAAAAAAAGCAAACAAATATTATTCTAAAAAAAATGGTTATTTAAACAAAATATAAAAATTAATTACAGTTTATTAATAGAGAATGAATTAAAACATAACTAGAAGGAAAAAGTGATGAATTTAGAAAAATAACTTTGTTTATACAATTAACAACCTGAAATACGAAGTTTTTGAAAAAAGAATAATTTCCTCCAAATTATGTTACAAAATTAGAAAATAAAATGTTTGTCAATATTTAGTAACAAATTTACAAAAAATTAAAAAAGTTTTTAATGAAATTCGGAACTCTCTCAGAGTAAGAGTAGGACCGTTTGAGTTTATTCCAATCCGTAGAGATTGGTCCTATTCCTATTTGTGGGCCTCCGCCAGGGTCTACTCGTATTCCTTCGTCTTGTAGGTCGGACTAAAATGTGAGAATCATTTATTTATTTGAAGGGGATTTATTATACATTATGTAATTATGTACATAGCTTAAAATGACCTCAGCTCTATTTTTCTAAAAAAAAAATTGACGACATAAACTTTTGAAAAGAATAAAATTTTCATAAAGAGGTAAATTTGACACATATTTTCGAAAATTTTTACGAATTATTTCATAACGATAATTTATACAAATTTAAAAATTATATCACAACATTTTTGAATTACATATTCCAATTGTCAATTTTTCAAGAAGTACCGAGGCTCTTGTTAAGAAATAAAATAAATCGTTAATAACAAAAGCTAAGCTTTTAAGACAAAGGACAAATACTAAGGTTAACAAAAGTTTTTTAGCAACTCTAATTAAATATAGAATATTGAACAATTATTTATCATTGTTAGTTACACATACATTATGTACATATTAAAGTATGACTATGCTAATTTTTAAGGTTATTTAAAAAATACTCTTGGAACTCCCTATTTTGATAGATATCGAGCCCTAAACGATCTGGTTACGCCACTAAATTCTTGTGGTTTGGAAAAACCTAGGAATTTTTTTTAAGGTGGAAATTTCTACAAATTGATTCATTGAGATTTGAGTCTTATCAAAAATAAAACAAAAGATATAGATATTATTTAATTTCGTCATCACCGTTAGATCGCACTTGTCACCTCTAATTCACTCTCTTTTCTAAAGTGGACTTTTTAACATTGACAGTTCATATTTGCCTCATTGTTGAAGCTATATCTGTGTCAAATTGTCTGTCATTTATTCAATCTTTCTATGGATAAAGCATTCAACAACTTGTTCAAAGTTCATCAAAATGACAACATTCAGCGCTATTTGTTAATATCGAGTTCATTGGTTCAGTTAATGATCAACCTACTCCCAAACGTCAACGAAGCGCAAGATTTTTCAAAAACATCACTGCTGTCTGCGAGAAGTGACAAGTATCCGAGGCAGAACTTAGAAAACTTGCACACAACAAGAAAAATAAACTCAACCCCAACTCGACTGTGACCAATGGCCAAGCCATGCTATTGTTCGCTGAATGGATTCCGGAGCAGTTACAACTGACACTAGTTTTCTTTGACAAATAAAATTTCGATTTCGGGACGATACCAATACCAACCATGCGATCCAATAGCGTTCAATGCATGTCGAACAAGAAACTGTCAAGTTTGGATTTTGGACTGTAATGGTAACAATTCATTCAGATCTCACGGTCAATGATTACGGATGTCAATGATATGTGATTCAACCGGATAATGTCACTTTTGAAAACTGATTTTAATTTTGCCCAAACTCATATAAAATTTATATTGACAAACATTTTTACTGAACAGTTTTTTTTCTATTAAAACAATTCATCACTATTCATCACTTTTACCTCCCAGAATTAAAGCTATTAAAAAAGTAAAACAATAAAAAAATACTTAATTCATATTTTAGCAAATTATTTTGTAAGTATTTAGTTTTATGTTCATGCGTCAATTTTGTATTATATTCAATGCAAATGAAATTGCGAAAAAGTATTGTTTCGCTATAAAGTTTGTTAATAAAAGTTTTTTTTTTGTTTTTTCTTATATAAAAAATACAAGCGGACGGATGTTAATTAATTATAAAAATGTTTACATTAAAATGAACACAATATTAGTAATTGAATGACAAAATTCGATATTTGTTATTAAGGGAATCATCAGGCTTATACAATTATATTTGTTGGTGTTAATTTTTTTTTGTTTTTAAGATTCTAATATAATTTATTGTTGTATATGATTTATTGAGAGAGCTACCATTTTTACAATAAACATAAATTAATAACATTTACTTGTAGTATGTTTTGTATATGATCTTATTTATACATCATAGAAATTAGAAATGTAAAGATAAATTAAATAGTAAAATGAAAGATTTAATTTTTATTATATATATTATTTTTTTTCTTTTTAAGAAATATTTACAATTTGCATTAACCTAAATCTAATATAGTTTTTTTTATATAACAAATTCGTATTTTTGTTCGCATTTTTACAACTTTTTTTTCCCATTTCACTCTTTAATTGTTATAATAATTATTCTTAAATTAATTTTTATTGTAAAGCCATCACCCAACAATATTATTTTATTTTGCTTTTAAAATTTGAATACCTAAGTTTTGAAAAATTTTCACAATTTTTACACATTTAAAACCACAAAATTCGTTGTTGAAGAAAAAATTCTACTTTCTGAATTTTTATTTCTAAATGTTTTATATTGAATATTGTTAAATTGGAGGTAAGGTTTTTTGTTTTATTAAACAACTGAACTATTTTCTTAAGTAGAGGAATTTATTTTTAAAAATTGGTTTGTTGTTGTTTTATTAATTTCTGTTAAATTGTCTGGCAGTTAATTTGTATGAACTGTAACTCGAGAAGGGAGAAGTTTTTAGTTTTTTTTCAATAATAATTTTTATATGATTTTATTGAATTTTGTTTATAGTTTTAAAAATTTTAAAATCTTCTAATCTGTCTATTTATTTTTAAATCTAAGTTTATTGGTTTTATTTTGTGATAGTTTAAAAGCAAAAAATTATTTAATTTGGTCATTATTTTACACTTATGTATATTTTTAATATTTAAAAGCTATAAAATGTTAGTAAATGAAGAACAAAATTAAGGTTATATTTTTTAATTATCTTTTAAAGTTTGTTTTTGTTTTAATTAAACTTACATTTTAGGTACATTTTGGCGTTTTTTGATTGATTATTAATATTTTATTTTTCGCTTATTTTTTAACATAAAACGTGAGTGTGAGACTTATTTATTTTTTTGAAATTATTTGGAATTTTTAATAATAAAAACAAAATTAATGAAGATTTAAAAAAAATTAAACCGGGATTAGTGATTTGATTAGTGATGGGTTTCCAGTTAGAACTCATTCAAAATGATTGCTGTTGAAAGTGACAAAAATAAACAAAGTTTTATAAATACAAAGTTTTTTTTCGGAAATTAATTGGCGCCCAACATTTTGAATTGTACCTGTATGTTGTATTGTATCTTATTAAGTCCATCGGACTTAAATTTTTAGGAATTTAAGAGTTCCCACAGAGCTGCTAATCTACATAGTTATAAATTTACTTAATCAAGTCTCACACACACAATAAGTCACCACAAAACTCTATTATTTTACATTTTTATGAAAATCTGATTAAAGCAAACATATATCTGCTTATTCGTAAAAACAATAAGAATAAAAAGAAACATAAGAACATTTAACACAAAAAAAATATTTGCGAAACTTTGAAGCAAAAACACATAAAATTATTTAAAAAATAAAATTCTCAAACAGAGACTTTAAAAAAAACTCCAACTGAAAGCACAAAATACGTTTGCTTCTTGGCAACGAAAATCACACACTTTCAGATGGACCTGTCATTACGTTCGGAGCCAATGTGTCATTCGTTGTTGCAGCATCGCCAAACCCAACACAAATCCGTCAGTTACCATACTCAAACCACCGCTGACACTTGACAGACTAAGCAAACCACCAACAACAACAACAATAAGTCCTGTCGCCCCATGATGCACACCGCCAGCAGCCGATGACGGATGGGACTGCGTCTGTCGATTGTACGGATTCTGATTGGGCAGGTATTGTGGCGGTGGCTTGTTGAACATATTCGGATTGTTATAGCCACCGAGTCCGAGCCCGATGCCGCTGCCACCACCGGGCGCCAAGGAACCAGGCGGTCCGCCGGTGCCGCCGGGATTAAAGAAAGGCTGCTGGCCAAATATGAACGGTGGATTGTATGGATTCACTGGCTGAATGTTTTGCGGGAAAGCAGGACTCAGACCGCTGCCGGGATGATTGGGCTGTGGGAATTGCTGAAAGGCTGGAGGTTGTGTGGGTTGGTTAAATGGAAATATTGGCATGTTCGGGATAATGGGCTGCGAATATGGCGCCCCAAACACATAGTGCGGGTCGATGGGTGCGTTTGGATTGTTGCGATTGCCATTGCTGCCACTGCCACTGCCACCATTGTTATTGCCGTGTGCGTAGTTATTGTTACTATTACCGTTATTATTGCCGTTGCCATTGCCACCATTTGAATTGTATGAATTTGAATGCGATGCTGGATTGGATGAAGGTGAGAATATTGTATTATCTGGGACTGGATTGAGACTAGCACCTGTGAGAACAAAAATGAGCACACAATGCACACGTTTCACATGTATAAAGAACAATCATTGATTCATTATCATTATCATTATGTCATTATCATTATGTCATTAGTTTTGAAGCAGCTGAATTGATATATGAACATAAACAAAATCCCAGCGCATAGCAAAAATTAGATTATGTAAGAATTTAATTATGAATTTATGGATTTTGTTATTAGTTGAGTACAAAAATGTTTCAAATGTTATTAAATTATTTTATGTTTGTTTTTTTTTATGGTATTTCTTTCTCGGGGTAACAATTTTTGGCTTTGTTACGCAATGGTTTTTAAGTTGAAATCAAAGAAATTGGCAACAGTTGGTCGAAGCCAAAAATTCCGTCACTGATGGAGGTTGTAATGAAATAAAAACTCACTGAAAACACTGCTAGATTTGGTAGAGACCTGAACTCAATTTTGACTTTATAAAAGCATTCTAATAGGGTCCATTTATATTCCTCGTAGCCTTAGACTTTGAGCCAGATTTTTAGCAAACAAATTTTATTAAATAAATAATACTAATATGCCAATATTTTTGGAATTCAAATTTCATAAGAATTGAGCGCCATTAAAATTTCGAATAACTGATTTTTCGAACGCATAAATAAATCGAAAAGGTTTCATTGCGTTGATTACTGCAAGGAAATGTAGAAATTGCTGTAACAAGTTACTAAGTTTACACTATCCAAGGGAATATTACCTAAAATTTGTTTGACCTTTCATCAACAAAAGCAAAAGTATTTTTAGAATTGAGACACAAGATTGGTGCACGGAGGCGTATACGCAATGCACACTTTTTTTAGCGAGTACAATTGCCTTGCTTGATACTTAAATGAAAAAAGCCTAGAGAAGATCCGTAAAAAATATTGAAGAAGAATTAAATCCAAAACAACTTCTTTAGTTTGAGACATGTCCATTCAGTAAAATTCGTCCGATTTCAGTGAGGAATATTAAGGTTTATGAAGGACAGATGTTGCCGAGCAAGAACCTCAGTAACATTATTTGCATCGGTTTAAGTCTGAAATTAATGGCGACATAATAAGGTACTCGCACCTGGCAAGGTTATTCGAGAATTAGTCAAGAAAATGTTTTGAAAACTTGCTTTTATAACAGAAGGCTAGAAAAACACCGTTAAATAAAGAATAAAAAGAAGTAACTAAAGCTTTCCCATTTAGCAAACAGTCATACATTTTCCCCATTTTCACAGAAGTTATATAATTTCTTTTTTTAAATAAAAAGGATAGGGGCTAAATGACTACGTTGTGGAATCCCAGATTTAACTTTGAACTTGTTTGCTTTGAAGCCATTAACAATAACCGATTATAATCTTAAAAATCCAGTCTCATTAATTTAAACAGATCCAGTTGTAAGAGTTTGAAAGGTGCTTTAATACCGATCCAATTTTGATTTTTAAATGAGTCGATAAAATTGATGCATAAATTCTTTGACGTTAGGCAACAAGGTCTTAAGTCAGAAACTTCAATTGTTGTTAGAACCAAATTAAAAATCGTTTAATTATTTGCAAAACCTGGTTAAAATTTGTTTAAACAAAAATTACTAAATTATTACGATGGAAAGCAGCTATCCTAGACTTAAGTCGAGAATTCCAAAAGTCCAAAATACAAATTTTTTTGACTCAAGACCTTTTTGTCTAACGGCAAAGAATTATGACAAACAAATAAAAATAGACGTCACTGTTCGTTGCAATTAAAAAAATCATACGAAGAATTGACAGTCGGATAATATTGTCATGGGAACGCCAATAGATGGCGCTAAAAAATTTGTTATTTATCGAATAAGTATACACACCCAAAATATCGCAGTGGATATTGTCTCAAGTTCATAGCTTTTTTGAGCAAATTTTAAACCTTTTTCTATAAAACTCAAACATTTATTGAAGGTTAAAAGATTAAAAAAAAAAAATACATTTTTTTTTGTTTTGAATCACCCTAACGTACATTTAATATTTACAAAACCTGATTTACAGTGTCACTAACGTAACAATTTACACATCATCAAAAATGAATGGGAATTAATCGAATTTTGGTATTTGAGAAGATAAGTCATTAGCGTGCTGATATTCAATATTTCAAAAACAAGGTCTCCTAAATTCAACACTAATACAAAAGAAAACTACATTCAACATTTTACACACATAAATATTTACACCCATCATTACGTCAAAAACCAACTTTTTACCAGAACCAAAAATTGTTACCCAACACCAATAATGAAATATGAAATTTATTTCTACAAACTCATTTGAAAATTATGCATACCATTTCCAAATGTTATTTTACATAAAAGTTATTAATATTGCATTTCTATAAATAATTTCGAAAATTTTGTTAATTTTTTTGTAGTTTTTTTTTTTTTTTTTTCTTCCTGTATTTTTGAAAATCAAAATACTACTCGTCTATAAAAAAAAAAATAGTTCCCATTAAATGTGAATTATGTTTAAATGCCATGGTGCCCATAAGTCCCGGTTTAAATAAAAATCACCTGACGGTTTCACACCTCCACTATTAGATGGCGCTGCTCCACTTTTTTTACATGTCGGATAACTGCCGCATTCCTTGCCATTTTGCTGGTGAATTCCACAAGCGTCGTGCGACAAAACACAAACCTCATTTGGCAAACAGCCGATGTCACCGCATCCGCGTCCGTATTCTGGCAAATGTCGTCATAACATATAAAATAATGTAATGCCAATAATAATAGAAAAGAACATAGAATTCTCGATTACATAACATTTCGATTCGATTTGCAGGACGAAACAAAAAGACAAACAAAATCGAACCAAAAATAAAAATGTTATAATAATTGTAATTTGTTCTTCGTATGTTTTTTTTGAAAAAATATATTTTTTGTATATGATATCAAGAGAGAGAGAGAGCGATAGAGTGATAGAGAGAGGTATGGGAGGTGATGTAGATGTAGAGGGACTTAGGGATGGGATAGTGTATTTTTGTTCGAGTTGGGGTTTGTACAAAAATATCGCTTAAAACGGGACAGTAGGGGGCGGATGATCAATTTTCATTTCAACATACTTGAGTATGAGTTGACATTGGTGATGGTGCATAGAATGAGTACCACCATGATGCTCCACATCGAGCCCAGGAACGATGACGTCCTCATGTTGTTTGTGATGTCCTTTCCTTTTTTGTTTTTTAGTTAGAAGTCCTGGAAATAAAAGAAAAAAAAAACACAAACAAAGGATTACTTGAATGCCCATTGAATTCAAAAAACGAGTATGATATGATGAAGCGGTGAGTTTTGGACGAAGGGAGGGGGAGTATATAGATGAATATCCTCCCTACCGCCTACCGGTGTGTACCTAATGTTGTGAATTCCACTGAATCAATATTGGACAGATTCCATGTTCAGTGTTGTCAACAAGAATTTCAAAAACTCTTCTACTTTTTTTCGCTCGCTTTTCCAATTTCACAAACAGAATGTCTGTAAACAGCCAGCAACGAAGCGGTGGAAGGGGGATATCGCTGTCCGTCGTCGTCGGTTAAAAAAAATCGAGAATTTCAATTGGCATCACGGCTCAGGGTTGAATTTCAATTCGAAATCGAAATCGAACACAAATGCCTCCATGACGACGCGAACGGTGAGGTGGCGGGCGGGCGCGTGATGCGGAATATGTTTATTTATTTGCCCATCAATTCGACCGTAATTACGCGGGTGATTGGGTCGAAGTCGTTGGTGGCTTTAATGATGCCACACATTTAATTTAAGGAAAATAATTCGATTCTTTGGTTTTTTATGATGGCAAAGGGTGGTAAAAAGAGTGCAATCTTTTCTGAATGCAATCACTTTAGATTGATTATTGCATTCATATTAAATACTGCATTCATTAATTTCACTTTGAAGCTTTAGGACTTCAATCAATTGTAATAATTTTTTTTTCAATTCTTTGCAGTCTTTGTATTCACTAACGAACACAAAGATTTCAAATAAAAGCTATTGGCAATTCTTTTTCCAGCTTGAAGTCATTGAAGATTGCATTTTTTACATTTTGTACAAGTCTCACTAATACCGTATGTATTTGGTTTTATTTCCCAGATTAGGGGTCTTAATTGTTTAGTTAATTCTAATTTGACGGGGTTAAAAAGGAGGTTTTTAAATGGAATTCAACAAACATCAACAAACCAAAAAAAAACCTTCAAATTTTTTTCTAAATTCATTTCATCTCCCTTCGTGCTGGGCAAAAACCCATTAGAAAATCTCTCCAAACCGAAAAGTGCAAGGACAACACAATCCAAATCCATTCCCATCTCCGGAAATATGGTACATCGTTGCGAGGTTCGCCTTTGCCTTGCTCCTTGCTGTTGCCTCGGTTGTTTGCATGTGGCCAACAAAAGCGCGTAAAAGGATTATCGTGTTGTGGACTTCTTGTGTGACCGCATAGTATTTGCTCAGAATGCAAATGAAAGCAATCCCAACGTGCGGTAAACAATCTGATACCCAACTACTAACTGTAGATATACCGGGGTTATCCGCCTCCATCTCCATATCCGACTCTGCAATGGCTTCAAGTCGGGGCAGCAAGAAAAGGAGCTCATTGATATTCTGTAAACAAATTGTTGTTTTCCAAAAGAGTTAAGACTAAAACACAGAAATTAGAAGCCTCAATAGACCAAAAGAGCAAGCATCTAAACCTACACATCTATACCCGGAGAAAAAGGACGAAGAAAAAAACTATCTTCAATTTCATTTCATTTCATTTGTTTTCTTTTGATTTTATTTTCCTCCTGGACGCCCCACCGGCAATCCTTCTGAGGAGTAATTTTCATTTAAGGTAAATATTTGCGAGAAATAAAAAAAAAATTAACATCTTTAAGGATTCCCTCTCTTTTATATGCTTCCATGGTGGAACTCATGCAAATTAATTCCACTTTCGTTCGTGTCCCATGTCAGTTTAATTACCCACCTCCACTTTCCGACATCGTTGCAGTGAATTCCTTGGTTTCTCTTCGTATAACGTTCTGCAAAAGGACATCATACAAACATACCGCACCCACTGCCATCGTGTCGTCGTCGTGTCGGTCGTCGCCGGAAGGAGCAAGCGAAGGTAGACCAACTACTCAATGGCCCCCCTTTATTCTTGCCTCTCATATCCAAGTTGTAAACCAAAAATTGGCTTGCAGCCAAAATGCATGAAGAGACATTGAATTTTCATTTGCAATTCCAATTGCAGCAGGAATTCAACATCAGCATCAGTAGGTACATATATGCATCAGGACCAGGACCAGAACCTATACGGAGGACCAGGACCAGGACCAGGACAAGAAGACGGAGTGGAAGTGAAGGTGGAAGAAGAAACAAACTGACAAGAAAATTTCTATAGGTGTACACTGCACTTTATATGTACTCAAAATTAATCTATTCGTCATTTCAGGTTGTTGGTTGTTTGAGGGGGAAGGGGGTTGGGGGTATTTGTTTGTTTGTTTATGTTTGCATTGTGAACAGGAATGTCCCCCTGTTATCCCAGTTTAAATTATCCCCTAATTTGTTTTCCCAGTGCACACTTTCTTTTGGTATGGCTTAAAGTAGTTATACTCAAGACCCCAATCTGATGGAGGAAACAAAAACAAACACCACACACACCAACACGATGAAAGCGCCACACATACACTTCAGTCTGTCCGTGTCAATGTCCTGAGGAAAGGACGAACAGTTTAATGAGCGGTATGACATAGGAGATGCTTCCTAATTGCATTTATCTTTTGAAATTTTCTATCCAATGAATTTAATTCGATTCACAGCTTCAGTTGGCCTCGTCTCTTTTATTATCCTTTTCTATTTTTTCTTATTCGTCCTGTGTACCGAGCGCCACTGTGCGGGCGGGCGTGCCCATATTCTGGAAGGATTAATTTTCGTTTTGACCGTTTTTCCTTTTTCTCACCTTCATCTTTCTCTCTCTCTGACTGTGTCGAATTGCAAACTTTCACCTGGAGGGGGGATTCTTGAAGAAAGGGGCAGTTAGAAAAACAGTTTTCTTGGCAAAAAAAAACATAAATGGGATCTAGAGTCGCTGGGGCACTGCCTTCGGGGTAATTCCCAACAATGTCGGCACAAATAAAGAAGGATGTCGTTTCCTAAGTAAAGTTTAAGTTGAGGACTTGAGAATTTTTCAGTTTTTTTTTTTTTTTTCTTTTGAATTTTTCTTTCCTTCGCAAGTTTAATTTATACTTTTGCCTCAGCATTTTTCCATCTTCCCGGTTACTAGAAAAGAAAGGGCTAGATTGGGGATTCATGAAATAAATATAAACTGGAGGTGCTCATTAATTTAATTGCAGACTTGCAGAAGCGATTGCAAAGAAATACTGACAGAGTCAAATAACGCTGCAATCAGTCACTCAAAAAAGTTTTTTTTTTTTTCAGTGAAGATACAGAATATAAAGTTAATACAAGCATCTGATAATAAGAGAGCGAGGGAAATGCACCTTTTTTAAGGAACGGGTTTGACATTTCATCTACTTGGAAAATATCGATTTTTTTCGGAACCTATAGTTTATCCTTTAATATCCATTTTTCAGTGTATAAGCTCCCATTTTCAAAACAGATTTTTTTAAAATGAGAAATAAAGCTGCTCTGTCTATGATCGCTTTTTTATGTCAATGAAGAAAGCAAAAGTTGAGACACGAATTTTTAAGAAGATGCCAAATTTTTGAAAATTTTTGTACCTACTTAATTTTTTTTTTTTTATTAATTTTAATTCTTCTTCTTAGGGAAAAATCAAATAATAGCTCGAAGCCGAAAATTCATTTTTTAAACATCAATTTTTGCAAATTATGATTTTCAAAGAATTATTTTTAAGAACTTTTTGAAAACTTGGATTTTTCGATTTTTAGAAAAATCTTAATTTATCATTAATAATAGAAAACGAATTCAGCAACAGTTGAATCACCATAACGTTTTGATAAAATTTTTCATGACCAATTCACAACTTTTTGGCTGTATGTAATCGAATGTGGAACATTGGACCTTCACGCGGCACCAAAGAAAAAAGTCTAAAAGATTGAATCACAAGATTTCAGTGGCTAATTGTGATCACCTCTTCGAAAAATAACACGGTTTGGAAATTTTTCTTGTAAATATTTTCCAAGCTATTATAAATCCTAAAAAAAAAGTTGTAACATAGAGATGCTCTTGTTAACGTAGCCTTCGAAGTGAAAATGGGGTTGAAGATGATTTTTCGATGTGATGTATCATTTCAAAGATCGATGGAGAATTAAAAAAACCTGGACCCATGTTCTGTAACTCAGGCGATAACTTATCACGTCGTTACAAAATGAAACGATTTGTTCCCCACTTATCGCCACTGGAAAAATTTGTGTTTCTGTAACTTGTTGCGATAAATTCAATTCGAGATATATTTTCACTGGAATTTCCATTGGAAGGCGATAAAGACGAACTCTCATTTTGGCTTTAAAAACAAAAACATTGCTCAATTGAGTATTTTCAAGTTCATGTAAACTTTTTTTTTTGTTAAGAATGAAATGCAAACTTGAAAGTTAATGAAATTATTAGTTTTTTAATGAAACGAAAAAACACAAGATTCATACATATATACATAAAATTGAAAAAAAGGAAGAATTGATTGTCGGCTGTTGGCATCGGTGAATTGGCCGCGGGCAAACGGCTTGTTCTCCGCCATAAAATCCACCAGTGTCTCCTTCTGGCACTTTAATAATCTTTTTCATCTCTATAACATAATATTTATTAATTTAGTTCTTAAATCAATTATTTATTATTTATGTATTACCTTTTTTGCCTCCTACATTATTCTTGGTCTTCGCGTATCGCCTGCTTTTTATGTAGTGATAAATTTTGACATTTAAAGAGAAAGACTTATCGACTTTCAAGGATACAGAAACCCATTTTATCGAATTTTTCCAGGATTCCTATTCCGTTTGTTCCAGCCGATAGAATTAACGACTGTCAAAGTTACAGAAACCCGACGATGTGATAAAATGCATTTCGTCCCAATTTTCACCGTTTCTCGACCAGTTTTATCGCTTCGAAAGTTACAGAACATGGGTACTGGCTACAGTAGCAGTATTCTTAGTTATAGTCGAGCGACAAACACAGTTCCTATTCTTCACATAAGTAACTTGTCCCATCAATAGCTTATTTTTTCCACCAGTTTCACTATAGTAGGTAATTTTAATAATTTCAATTCACTTCTAAAAAGTGTTTTCTTATTTTTCAGTTTTTTAGTTAATGTCAAGAGATGACAACTGCCCAAACAGCAAAATGAAACCTCTCATTAAAAAGCACTTTGCCAAATACGAAAGCTAGAATATTATATGGAATATGGACGTTCCGAATTTCAATTCTTAACCTTACTTAATTTTATTAAATTATACATTTTTACTATTTTATGTAACTTTTGTATTGTATTTTGACACCTAAGTCTCAATGATCGTATTGAACAAGTTGGTAAGACATTGACGTGCACTTAATAATCACAAAGATAGGTTCCTTTTTGCTGATGCTGATGATGCAGAATAATTTTTATATACATAAATACAATTTCGATTTAAAGATAAATGGCGAACAAAAATAACAGATAAAATGTCTGAGAGTTGTTTTATTAAACTTTTGAATGGAGTGATTTAAATTATATCTTACCCGTTTCTTAATCTTATTCTTGTCATTTTAAGTTGTGGGAATAATTAAAATTTGAATTTAAATTATTATATTTTTAGAAGAAGAAGAATAAAGCTTTAATTTAAATGCATCAATTAGTTTATGAACTCATTTAGAAATTAATTTAAAACGAAAGACTGTAGAAAAAATGAGAACAAAATTGCAAGACCAAAATACAAAAAATACTTTATTTTAATTATGGAAGACGATTTTTTTAAAATTCGTTCAAATTTTGGGAAAAAAATAATATGATGAATTAAAATAAGAGATACTCACAAAGAAGAAAGGTTAAAGACTGTCTTCTGACTTTTCAAGACTAATTATTAAATAAGAAATTATTGATAGGAAATATAAGGACTAGTCACTTTGCAGCCAGAAAGAAGTAGTCAAACGATTTAAAAATTTAATGAGAAAAATTTGGCATCAAAACCTTTAACCAATACATTAACTTATAAAATAAAGTCAAAATTAATTAGTCGAAATAAAACTTATTTCATTGTTGTGAAAAACTTAATGTGGGCTAAAGTACCTTTACCTCAATCTGTCAACCCTGTGAAAAATGTCTTCAAGTAGGTAACTTTTTTTTTAAATCTATACATATACATACATACAATATACATACAATACATATATATAAAAATAAACCCTATTTTCTTCTGGTCACGCTATAACTTGAGAACGGCTAAACCGATTTCGTTCATTTTTCTTTTAAATGTTTTCTAATGTTTCGTAGAAAAATGCACAGAAACTTAGAAAATTAAAAAAAAAAAAAACTAAACAGGTTGAACTTTTTTAATATTTGAAATAACTACCAGATTAATATACCTATCGGAAAATTTATTAAAAATAAATAAAAATAGAAAGAGGGTTCAAATTTTATTTTTTCTTGATTAACCGATTAATGAATCGCTGTCATCGCTTTTCCAGGGAACTGGTTATTTTCTTAATTTTGTAAGTCGAATCACTCTACCAGGATATGATAATGTTTTGGATTGTTAGGAGAAAAGTTTGTGTAAGTTTTTAGGTTATGTGTCATCGTTAATTTTGGGACGGTTTCATAATTCTTTTAATTGCCAAAAAAGTTTCCTTCTAAGAAAATTTCCAATTTTTCTTGATTTCACCAAACCCATACTATGTCAACAACTTTTCATTGACGTTTCACTCAGATAAAGCCGAAGCGGTCAGTTGTTTTTTTCAGTTTGTATACGCACTCCCGTCAATATTAATATCTTGGAACACAAACCAAATTTTAGCAACTATCAACCAATTTTGACTAAGTTGAGATCGATGAAGATGTCAATATTTTTGATATACTATTAAAGAAAGACGTGTTAGTTATGCAATTTATAATTCAAGAACGGCTAAACCGAATTGATTAAAATTTGGTACAGTGACAGTTTATAGTCTGGAAAAGCAAATAGGCTGATTGTTTCAACAACTAGGATATGAACTTCGATTTTCCTTCCGCACGATCCACTTTTTAATAAACTTACGAAGTACATCGGAATCAGACCATCTAGAAACTATTAAAAAAATTGTATTTAAAATCGAATAAGCAACAACAATATTTTTTCAAAGCTTGAGTTTCGGCTTTCAATTGGGGCGAGACGAAGTTCGCCGGACTCCCTAGTATTTTAATATTTTTGAGGATATATATTTTTTGGTAGGTTTAGAAGCCAATGAATAAGATAAATTTTCAAATTCAAAAATTTGTTTCAAATGACACATATTCATACAAGATGTAATTTCTATACTCTTTATTCTTTTTAAAGAAATATTTATCAAGTTGACAGTTTAACTTTAATTTTGTCAAGGTGCTTATTTTTGAGTTTATATGAGTGAAATTATTTGTAGATAGGAGTTAAGGCAGCTAATATTATAGTTTAAAGGTTATCTTTTAAATATTGACAGTAGTTACTTTTAAAACTTACTAATAAAAGTTGACTTTTAATTTGCGCCAATATTTTCCTATAAAGAATATCGTCAAATGCTCAGTTCCCCACTATATACCCCTCCTGCATTGAACCTCAATTTCCTTAGCAGACTGAATTAATCATCTATAATTCTAAGGCTCAATCATTAAACACATGTTTCCGTTATGTGCTTCCGCCTTCTTGAGTAGGTACTATATGGGAAAATATTCATAAAAAAAAAACATAAATTACACACCTCTGCACACAAACTATCCAAACAAAAAAAAAAAAAACACTCCATGCCTATAATATACGGAGCGTTATACCAAACGCATTACCATCACAACCGGAAGTTCCCAAAGCACAAAAGTTACACATAAAATACCAAACAAGATATAACTTTTCTCAACCCCCCTCCTCGGTCGCCCTTTTACCCGTTTCTATTTTTTTTTATAAACAAAATAAATTTACGAGTTTTACTGCTCCCTTCCGAGACCGCCCCACCGACACCGACCGACCAAACGGACCAACTATGTCGAAGTCGGACTACCGTTCGACCAACCGACGACGACGATGCGACCGACCGACCCTTAGGCAAATGCTAAGGACGCTGTTGTTGTTTTGGCTCAACTATATTAAAATGTACAGCAACTCCTCAAGCTAACAAAAAGCAAATAAAAAGCAACAATAGCTTCGTAACTCCCTCCATCACGGCATCACCTTCCCTCCCCCACCCACACCTCCATTGAACCCCACCAACAAACCGACAACTATCCGTGTATAAATTTTTGAAACGTGTACAACATTTTGAGGAACAACCATCATCATCAGCCAACGCCATGCCCGCTAGCTAGCCATTCCGCACACTTTAAATTATCTAGGAAGCAATTCCGTGCTTGCCAGAGGAGGAGAGGGGGCGACAGCAAAGAACTTTAATACAAAAACCGGGGTTTCCAGCCTCTTCCGTATACTACCCACACTCAATAGACTTCCAGATCCCAGCCCCAGCCCAGACCCATGGCGGACTGACTAGGACTCCAACTACCAACTGTGCCGGCAACAAATAACAAAAACTATTTAAAAGTGCATTGCACCGTTGTTGATGTTTAACTATGTGCTATGGAATGGAATTGTGTGCATGGCACGGAGCAGGAGGCAGGAGGCAGGATTCGCGCCCGCCAAACACAACAACAACAACAACAACGACTTAGAGGAGATAAACAACACAAAAACCTTTGTTGAGCCTCGCTTCCTGAAATATGAATGAGGAGTAAAGGCTAAAGTTAGATCCTTTTTCTGGCGCCTTCCTCCGACCGTCCGCATTGCTCGTCGTCGTCCTCATCGTCGGCGGCGGTGTTCACTGCGATGGAATTTTATAGGCCAGATGAACAGGAAAACACCAAAACGCAGGGCTTTAGGGATGCACCGGGTTGGTTATGTTGTTTATGTTGTTATTGTTTCTTGTTTTTTGTTGTTTTAATTTTTGTTCTTATTATCCTTTCATGGAGTCGTCGTCATCGTCATCGTCATGGTTGGCGTTCTAGTCGTCGACAACGACAACGACGATGTCTCTCCAATTACCTCGAGCCTTCCTCTAGCTGAATAGAAGACAGACGCTGCACAATGCTTAGAGTAGAGTCCTCAAGTAAGTTCGTCTTTGATTGCCAAAAGGATTTTTGTATTCTTGTTAGAAATGGTCTTGAGGGGGACTTTTTTTTTATTTCGAAGCTTTAGTTTTTGTTGTTGTTGTTTTGACTTTAAGGAACAAACGAAACAGATGCCAACATACTCGTATAAGGTGCATATGGATGTGTGACACGGCGGTGGAAGTAGAAATGGAAGTGCAATTCAATAGGAACCGAGTGGGAATATCCTGATGCAAGGAAAGGAAGATATATATGATAGAAACGTGTCCTTGTTCTATGCAGCTCTGCTTAGTGCTCAGTGCTCCAGCTACTGCTTCTGCTGCTCTTCCAAGCCACGGGCACGACAGACATTTGAAATAAAAGACAATGCGAATGAACAAATTAATCTCTTGTTTCTTCGTTCACATTCTTTTGACTGTGTGTGTACTCTTTTCCCTACACAACGTTCCTACTTACTACTTCTTGTTCTTCTTCTTCTGGGTCTATTTTACTTGTTCGGTTCCTGAATGAATCCCAGGATAATGCCTGTGCGACAATTTAGTTGATATACTAGGTACGAGCAGTCTATAGCCTGTGCTATGCACTGGCACAGTGCACAGTGGTGTTCCTGCAGATTGAAATCTCACATGAATTGCTATTGCCTTTGCTTGGCTGGGATCCTGGATGGCTGAGTCTGAGGCAGGCACACTCGGTTCGGTATGACAGGCCATAGTTGGCACGTAATGGAGTACTACACGACACGTATAAAAATGTAAGAAACGAACAAAAGAAAACAATAACAAAAACAACAACAAAAAGTTAACTTACAACGTTTTATAGTTCAGGAGAGAATGTTGTAGCATTTTGACATTGACATTTACATCAGCGGCCATTTTGAATTTACGTATTTTAAGAATATTTCAACTGACCACAGTAATGAGACTTTAAAAACTACGCAGTTTTTGCTTTGATTTTCTGATCGAACATAAATGTCAAAAGTTAATTACTTATTCTGCAAAATAGTGAGACTTGTCATTTCAGCTTGAGTCTAAGTCAAATTCTTTATAGCACTTTCCGATAACTTTGCAATTTCAAAAAATAATTTTTTTTCTTTTTTTTTTAGTTTCCAACCCTCAGTTTTTGACTATTTCAAGGGAAAACTTAAAAGTTATTTTTTTTTTAATCTTAAGGGAAAAACGAAAATTGAATGTTGGATAAGTGAGTTTTTTTTTCTGCTTTTTAAAAATTGGTGTCCCATGTGAGAGAAGGAAAATTCAATTCGAAGATGATCGCTGAGATTGAGTTATGAAGAGATTCGGATGAATTAATGCATTTTAAAAGAATTTCTTTCGTTTTTGTTAGAAAAAAAAAGAACAGATTACTCATACGTCGTGTGGTACCATCGAAACTTTGATGATTTTATAACATTTTGACTTAAAAGTAAAAAATCAGTGCTGAGCAGAATCTAGTATCTAAAAGAATATGTTGATTTGGATTGAACAGAAAAGTCAGGCAGTTAACTTCTCGTAACAATCAGTGGTTTCCCCAAAGGACTACTAATTCATCTGGGTTAACCTGAATTTAATGAAAATAAAACTAGAAAAATGTATGATTTTCCAAAGGCACTCTAAAATTTATCGGAAAACTTGTGATTTTATAGAGAAACCTGACTTTAAAAAATTAATCCATTATTTATAACAGAAATATGTATTTTTCAGAACCAACTTAAGATTAACCAGAAAAACCGGCAGTTAACCTGATAAATAAAAGATTTACCAGAGTCAACATATTTATCCGAGTTTAAGATGTATTTCAGTAACATTATGGTATTTACAAGAATAATTTAAAATTAAGAAGTATTAATCTGGAGTTTTTCAGAGAAATAAGCGATTTACTGGTGTCAAACTATGATTTACAAATCCGGTGAAGACTTCAAAGACTCAATAAGATTTACTTTAGGTTTCAGAATATTGAAAAAACTTTCAATTTACTACAAAAATCTTTGAATTTTCTCCACCTCTGCAAAATAAACAGAAGTCATTCTTTATGGATTTTTAATTCGATACTAAGCGATTGATCTTGTTTTAAAATTCCTGAAATTCAAATACCTTTATAGACTGATTTATTATCAATACTCGTACATTTCCTAAAAAATTACTACTAAGCTATTTCTGATGTTATTTCCAGGCCATTAGGGTCAATTATAAGGCCATTAATCGTATATAAGCCTTGCACCGTTCAACCCAAACTTCAACCCTCAAAAATCGACATTCGAGCCATTAACTCTTCTTTATTAACAAATATACCTACACAAAATGCCTTGCCATTCTTTACCGTTATATTTTTCTCTGGAATTCACACCCATATTGAGAATATTGATGCCAAAAGTAGGCAGATTTGTATGAAAAGCGATCAAAAAAAAAAACGTATAATAGCCGAATCAAAAACCAATTACGAACCTTTTTCTCCTTTTTATGATGTTTTTTTTTTTTTTTTGCTGCCGTAAGCTTTCAAATCTCGTAAAATCCTCATTGCATTTAGCACTTCCTTCTCCATACAAAACTTTGGGGTCAAAAGACCCCCGCCCCCACCCAAGCACACCAAAGTGTATCAATAAAAAATATTCCGTCCATTTCCTTCCGTCATCGTCATCGTCACTTTGATGGCAATATAACGTATAGGAGTTTTATGGCCGGGTATAGCCTTGTGGTCTGTTTAAACCGACATTACACCCAATAAAAATAGGATACAAACTGTGTCGTCCTTCCACATTGTCGTAAGCATCGTCATCTTCATCATCATCATCATCATCATCGTCATCGGATAAATTTAGAGGGTAAAGGTTTCAATTCTCACAGACAGAGGGACTCATTGACGAACACCAAGGGTGAGTTATTCTGCTATGATATGCGGTTTTCAGCCGAGCGAGCGAGCGACTTGAACTTTTCGATTCGGCATTAATGGTGCGGAAGGAAAATGTTTCAAACAAATTTTCCTTTTCCTCTTTTTTCCGTCGTACTTTGTATGAAAACAAAAACAAATTAATGCAAATGGAGTGTCGGGTGATTTGTTGTTAAAAAGATAGTAAAACACACCATCAAGAAATTTCAATTCTATTACGGTTCGGGAGTTTGGGAGATAAATAAAAAAAAAAGTAAAATGAAATGAAATCAGAACAAGGAGGGTGGAAACACAAGTTTGGGATGGTTTTTTTTTATGTGGTCTTAAAATACATCAAGGAATTACTCTAGATCGAAGGTGAAGACGAAATACGTTTGCCTTTGGATGTGAATTTGATGAAGTTTATTTTTTGAGGAAGAAAGGAAAAATATTTGAACGGTATGATTTGTTAAATGAAGAATTGCAAAATCAAAAATCAAACCTTTCTTTAACGAACAGACAATCTTATGAACCTCCAAACCGACACGACACGAAATACACGTGAGCATAGCTGTCAAATTTATTTCAACTTTAAACAAAAACTTGATGAACTCACCACTGCTTTAAATGTCAAAAAAATAATTCATCTTGTCAAAGCAATTAGGTAGGGGTTAGGACGTGAAATAAAAGAACAACAAGGTTTTTCAGAAGATTATTTTATAGAATTATTTTTGAAATAAAAAACTTTGAAGTGAAATTTGCCGTCAAGTTTGATTTGACATTTAGTCAAATGATTTGCCCATACAAAGTTCTAATTAGTTACAAAACATGTAAAACAACTCAATCAGCATCTGTCAAAATGACTGTTGAATAATTGAGAGCTATGCTACTCTATTACAAAGAAATTAATAGTAATAGAACAAGAGAGACAACAATAGTTATGAATATCCTCATAAAAAATATTGTATTCAATTGAAAATGACACCGAAGTCGAAAACGAAACCAAAACCGAAACCGAGACAGACAATGCATTCTTGAGCTACTTAAAACAATAAATATTACAGTAATTTTGTATATCACTCTCTCTATCAATTTAAATAAATTTAAAACTTTGAAAACAATGAGAAAACTACCATAGAACGGGACAAAGGCCACTGTGTACATACTCGTTATTGTTGGGCACGTTCCAAACTAATAAAACTTGAGGACTTGGACATACTTTTGCTGTCCATCTTCATTGTCGCGTCCGTTGTCATGTCGGTCGTCTGTGGTTGAGGTTACTAAAATAATCAAGAGAGAAGGTATACCTACACTTTGGCCACTTGGGGTAAGTTTCTCTAGCTCTGACAATCATCCACGCAGTAATTTAGATTTTTGCATAACAATACGAGTATACTTAAAAAAAACAGCAAGGAACAGTGGAACAGCATTAAATCAAAACTGTCAATCAATGAAGTGAAATATTTTAAAACTTTTCATGATTTAAATAATTTGGAAACCTTAAAGCTCAAAAGCATTTTCTTTGAAAAAATTCAAATTGATAAAACTTACAAAAAGTCATCGAAGTTTTTTCTAAACATTTTAAAAAGTAATTTACTTTAATACTTAAGTTAAATGATTGTACGTATGATCTGAATTGAAATTGAATATTTACAGAGTTCAAAAGTTGAAATGTGAACCAAATACTTTGCAAACTACTCTTAAAAAACGCAGAGGAAATGTCAAAATATCAATTGATAACTTTCAAATGTCATTGAAGTGATTTTCAACGATTTTTCCTCACTTTGATATTTTATGGCTCAGAGAACCCACAATTCTAACATATCGTCCTGAAACGTCAATAGGTCTTGAAAAGCTTTCTTTTTTTGACATTCTTTTTATCTAGTTTTAAAGCCAGATAACGTTAGATTAAAACGTCAAAATATCAATAACTAAATGTCATTGTGCCCAAATTTGACACAAACAAATTGTTTAGACAGTTTTTTTTTGTTGAGTATTCTGACACTTCACTACATGGGTACCGTTATGGTTTGGGAATTTTTTTGAAAAGTATTCTTCCAAGCTTATGTCCAACCCCACTGTCCATTAGCTCTCATCATGTCCGCTGTAAATTGCTTGCAATTTAGAAAATACAAAAAAAAAAAAAAAAAACTAAATACCAACAAGTTAGAAAATTCACAATACATTTCCACGACAACTATATGTACATTCACCAGTACATACTCCGTATAACATGAATGTACTTCAAAACAAGAAAAGCGTGAGCAAGGATAATCAAAAGGAAAATAAAATGACCTTGAATGGTCATTGCCATCAACAGAAAAATGTCTTGAAGCTGAAGAATTTTTGTTCTGTTCTGTTGTGTTTTGTTTTATATTTTAAGTGCGTCATTAGTCTAGTTTTATGTTAAAAGCCACACAATATATTCTTATATATGTATGTAGGTGCTTGTTTGTATATAATTATGATTAAGGTTTATCACGCAATAGGTGTAACAGTCTAAAAACTGAGCTGCAGGTGACCAATTAAAGTTGAGGGTCTCCAACTAAATGGAAAAGTCTAAGTGTAGGGAAAAAGAGTGTAGCAGTGTAAGTGTGAATGTGCTAAAGAAAATGTAAATATTTAAACTCAAGACATGTTTTTATTTTAATTGCTGTGAGCTAAGAAGATTAAATAGACCTGATTAGTCCTTCAATGTATATGTGGCATCACAACTCATAATTTTTGATTGTTGAAGCTAAACAGAAGCGAAGTTTGAAATTCGGTGTTCCACAAGGCAGTCGTTTAGGTCCGGTACTTTTATATTTTTCTTAAAATTTTATTTATCAGCTTTCTACGGATTATAATATTTAAGTCTGATTTTAAAGTTCAGACATGACATTGAAAAAATCTGGTGAAATAGGTAAAACACGGTATGACTAAGACGAGACTCAGCTATACGAGCCCAAGTTGTCATTTACTTCGATTTCGATGAGTCCATTAAATGTCATGTCGTAACTCGTTTCATTACCAACCCTTGCTGTAGCTCAAATGCAAGGAATTTTAAACAATACATCACTCTCTCTTTTAGACATTTCTCTTTAGGACATTTATGTATGAGTGAGAATATTAAAACTTTTTGTTTTTGATTGACAGCTTAGTATCTGAATGTTCCCACAAAATGATTGCTGTCACTTTGACATTGACAGATTCGGTAAGTCCGCAAAATGAGAGACAACCAGTTTATTCATTCATATAGAATTTGATTTATCATATTTTTTATAGGATTACTTGTCAAATGAGTTTGAAGGATATTTGTCAAATAGTGGACCAGAATCACATTTTTTTCGAAATCAATCTTCTACATACAAACATACATATGTATAATGTCAAAGATAAAATATATTAAGATAAATTAATATCAATATTTCCTTGTTAAGTTTGCTATAGACATACATACATAGAAACGGAATTCCTGTTGATTTATTTCCCCGGCATAATTGCGTCAAACATTCAGCATAATTGGTCCATGGAGGTGTGGGTGTTGGTGGTTACACAATCGACATAGTAATTATTATTATATTGTGTGTATCATGTTTGCTCAACACCAGCAAGCAATAAATTAAATAATAACCAACATTAAACTAAATATTCCCCCTTTAAATCCTTAAACGTCCGTTCGGCCATTAAATCTGGTTTAAATAAAACCTTCCGGTTTTAAGCTGTGTTTCCGTTGAGTTAACAAAATTAATCCAACCGGATGAAATTAAAATCTATACGAGTACGAGTACGAGTACATGAACTGGCACAGACAAGGCAACAGGCAGGGCAGCACTAACCGACTGAACTGTCCATCAGGAACAATTTCCTAAAATAACTTTCGGGCTTAATTTGTAGCTGCACTTGAATCCGATTAAAGTCATTTTCTTTTTTTTTCCGCTTCGACTTCGCTTGGGTATTTTTTGTGCATCCAGGTACCTACTACCAACATAGTTGCCAAATTAATTCGTTTGAAGTATTTTTTTTCGTCTGTTCCCGCGCCAACGCCCCCGCCTCTCCCCCGCCCACTGGCAGCAAGTTGATGTATGAAAACGTTTAATTTTATTTTTTCATTGAAATTGTTATTTATGAAAATTCATCAATTTCTCGCTGTCAGACTGCAGGACACACACAAACGCCCGCACCCGTCGTAGTTGATGGATTGGATTTTTATCCAAGTTTTTCATTGCTCCACAACCTAGGTAGGTAAAGGTATACATTTATTCCTTTTTCAAGGAAACATCAGTTCAATGCCCCAGGTTGTCTGCTTTTTTCTGTCTCTTTTTCGTAAACCGGAAGCCGGATAGAGTATGAAACATTTTTTGATTATCCGCTTTATGAATGACACGGAGAGGGCATTTGTGAGCCGAGCATAATGCGCTCCTTTGGTCCTTTTGTTTTATTAAACTTAAGCCAAATGTGCGAGCAGGCGGAGGATACAGAGCAGAAGCAGGAAGCTTTACTCTAGGTCTGGGGAAGGCATAGGAGGGTCAGTGTAGGTATGCCAAAACTTTGACAAATTGACATCAAATATTCGGGTGGGTTCGGGGGGCAAAAAAGGGAAGAATGCGATTAAATTTTCATCGGATTTAGGGGATTCCCCTGTTCAGTCATCAAAGTGCGCGGTAGAAAATTTCTTTTTTTTTTGTCTAACCCTCTGCCACCCACAAACATTCAAACTCGTCCCCCCCATATAAGGACTCTGTCGAAAAAAACCCTTGAGAATGAATTATTAACATGACAGTGTGTGCTGAGGGCTGTTCTGGTTTTTTCTTCTTTTTTTTTTTTTGTTGGGTTTGGTGGCGGTTGATGGTCTGAAGGCTTGGCAGAGCTGGATCCTTTTTGGGGCTGTGTGCTGTGGTCCGCTTTTTTTTTTTTCTTTCTTTTTCAGCTGTTCGTGGGTGTATTGTACTCGTATATATGCACAGGGAATAGGGTCAGGAGGACATTTTTCTGGTTGCATACACAGAGAGAATGGTTGGGAAATCATATGTCATACCTTATAATTGGCACACAAAGCCGGAGTCGGAGCCGAAGCCGGAGCCGCCACATGACAGGATCTGGACTAAAATCTATGTACACATGGTCGATTTTTGGTTTGTTACGTGAAGCAGTTAAAATGAATTTACATATTTTCGTGGCATAAAAGGTGCAATGGCCTTTCATCTGGTTATCCAATCAATGAGTGTGAATACAGATACTTTTTTAAATTAATTCAGATCGGTATTGTTTGAAAATTTATTGTTTGTATTTGTTCGTGTTTTAACAATAAGGGAAGATAAATGTTTTTTTTTTTAAGAACTGTAGGCTTATGAAATACTGAAATACAAAAGTTGTAATACAACTTTTTTAAAACTTTAATTTAAACCAATAAAGTATTAAAAATAGTATATTAAATGAGATGAAAATAAAAATCAGATACTGTTGTATACAATTGTAAAAACTTACAGTTAATTATGTTTAGACTCCGAAATCTGAAATGATAAAAGAATAGGTATAATATTTAATTATTTGTCAATTTAGTTATACTTAAACATCTTAAGCAGATCAAGATTTCATAGTAAATTAATATATTAGTTTGGCGAATCTAGATTTAAATAAATAATTTCATTTTTGATCAGTCTTTATTTTGAATAATTTGCTTATAGAATTAAAGTGTTCATTTGGCAACACTGTTTGGTTTGACGGTTGGTTTGACAGTTTTTGGTTGTAAAGTAAATTGTGCTTAAAATCATGACAACAGTTGCCCCGTGTAAATCTTTTTGTCAGTACTTGATTGTATGAAAATACGTATAGTTATCCCGCTCTTCCCATAATGTTGCACATATCCGTAAAGTACTGTAAATTGCTCAGACTACATTCATACCTACATTTATTATATTTACATTCAAACTATAATATTTCTTAAATGTCTTAAACATTGAATATTTCTCTCATACAAATATTGTCATAAGCGAACAATTGAAATATTATTCATCATGCTTAACTCATTGCCACAGCGTCGAGCGACGGTGGCGGGGCGGGGTTCGCACAACGCGTTCCTTATTGACCTTTCAACAACCGCAGCTGAATTAATTAGTAGGCAATTATTCCAATTTTCACGTGAATCTCGCCCATGCCGGACATCGCATCGCACACTATCGTATTGAATCGCATCGGATCGTATCGCATCGATAACAAGGTCCGAGACCGATTCAATATAATTTATCCCCATGGTGTATTTTTCTTTTATACTATATCGTATAAATGCAAAAAACTCTACGGGAGGGGGGAAATTGCGACAGGGGAGTGCAACCGACGACGGCGATGGCACTGAACGGCAGTGAGTCGTAGCCGCGTAGCGTAAAAACAAAGACATGCAGCATAGTTTTTGTTCGAAAAAAACTTCAACCTCAACCTCAACCCAACCTCAACTTCAACCTTAACCAAAAACAACAGCAACAACAACAACAAAAGTTCACATTATCGAATTTGTGATATGGCAAGTTGGCGTGCATGTGTATGAGTGCATGATGGAGTGACGGGGATGGTGTAAATATTTAAAATATTCATTTTGTTCATTCGTTATTCATGACCGGTAGCCAGCGGCGGGTATAAAACTTTTTTTTATCGCACAACGATAACGGTAATGCTTCAAAAAATGCGTGACCATTTTTGTTCAGTTTGATATCATTTTTTTTTATTATTTTACGTTTTTGTTTCACTGGTTCTGTTTTTTTCATGAATGTCGAAGTTAAAAAATTTGTCCTCTCGCATTAATCCGCTGTACAGCCGGGGACAAGTTGGTTCATAAATAAAGTTCAATGGTTACACGTTTTGTTTTGTGATGTTGTTGTTTCGACTTTTAAGGCATTTTATTTGTTTGTAGAAAAATTTAAGGTTGAAGAATGCAACGAAAACAAAAACAAAAAACCTTTTCTTTACAGCATACTGACTTACGGTTACGTACGGAGATGCTAGTGAATATACGAGTAAACGTTTGTATGCTGACTGGATTACTGGATGCGTTACGTAGACTTACGATTACGATGACACACCAAAAAGCACATAAAGACTTATGCAGACGTACTTTGCCGCTTTTTATTATCATTTCGGTTAAAATATCCCATGAATTACTTGCAGATTGATTCGGAATGATTTGTTGACATTTTAAATATAATATAAATGTCAAAACTGATATGCCGTAATCGGCGTGTGTAATATGTGTAATTAGTTAAGTCTACAATATTCAGTAATTTTTAAAACTAATTTTACTTTCTGTGAGCTGGAAAAAAATCATCAAAATAGCCAAAATGGCGGATGATGTGAAGGACAGCTGATGAAGCATACTTTTAAAATAAATCGGAATGGAACACACTCAGATCAGAAATCGTTCAGAGAATTCTCGGAGGTTTAGGGAATCCGTTCAAAGCTCTACTTCTACTACTATTTGATTAAGAAAAAACGTAAATAAACGCATGTTAATGCATTTTGACGTAACGTTGACACAAACAAACGTTGATTGCCACTTTGACGTAGAAGAATATTGACACATGTTAACAATAACGAACTTAGATTCATTTAGTGTTTGTAATGTCAAACTTAAATGAATTTTTATGCGTTTAGGGCTTCAAAGTTACTTTCATCGTTCAATGGATTCAGTTGAAAACGGGACTGAAAATATTCTTCAACCG
Source organism: Scaeva pyrastri (assembly GCA_905146935.1). NCBI lineage: Eukaryota > Metazoa > Arthropoda > Insecta > Diptera > Syrphidae > Scaeva > Scaeva pyrastri. Next base: position 3,754,323 of record LR989929.1, on the reverse strand, counting down.
GATATGAACAAAAACATGAGACCGAGTAAAATCACAATAATTTACATTTTTGAAGAATGCCCATCATCCAGGGAATAATGTAATTTAAAGCATATTGAGAGGGTTAAACTTTAAACAACAACTGAACGTTATTATAATTACAATGTCCGTTGAAGTTGGAGTTGAATCCTGTTCATTCTTCTCGACTAAAAAAAAAGGGGGAAAGTACCCACCTACTTAATAAATGAAAACCACAAAAAAAGAAGCTAAGGTGTATATAAGAATGTATGTATATGTTTTATATGACGGTTAACATGGTAACATAAATATCCTTATTTTTTTTTTTTTACAAAATTGGATGTAATACTTAAAAGAGAGCACTTAATTTCTATAAAAAAAAACTTTATTCCAGTGAAATGCTCTTGAACAACCAAGCACAAACGAATAATTTAACCCATTTAAAAATGGGAGCGTTCATTGTAAGAGAGGCATACTTGAGTTGTTTTCTTAAATTGAAAAATAACTTATTTATTTAAATTGTATTTTTCCAGATTTAAAAGCCAGCATATCAGAATTATTGAAATATTTAATATTTGTGTTCCATTGTCAAACTTTTAAAGCTCAGTCGTAGTAAACTGATTTCAAAGAATTCTGTAAAACTTCCAATTGGATTTAAACTCAAATCCATAAATGTATATGCAATTAGATTCTTATCCCAAGTGGCACATGAAATTTCCCTCGATCATTAAATATTTATTGAAACTAGTATGACAGCACGGGAAATGTATTGAGTCTGCCAATGCCATATCGGGGGCAAATTTCAGCTTCACCAATTTAATTGACTGGTTTCCAATTATCTGCAAACATGGAGTTCCCGAATTCAATTCAACCGGACAATATCCCATCGATGTTTTTGGAAAAATTAAAATGGTACTCACAAAAAAAAAACAACACACGAAATAAACACACAGGACTAACTTTTCCATCTCAATTAACTCATATATTGAGATGAGTGCATTTGGGAATTTGCTAAATGCCAGACAAACCGCAAACGGCCCCCATTCCATGTGGCATCGTCCTCGCAACAACGGCGGTGGCGGCAGTGGCAGCGGCTGCATCGGCATCGACATAGAGAATTCAGAAACATAACCCAAATTATGGAATAATTTCCCCATGAAAATCATATTTTCATTTCATTAAATTAAATGTGCGACCATGCGAATGTAGAGAGTCCTAACCATATAGCCATTTGCCACCGCGTCAGTAGCAGTGGCAGCAGAGCGCCATTTGTGCTTCAGTAGCTGCCGCTGATGCTGAAGGTCAATGCAGCAGAAGTATAAGCGCTATCACACGTCCGGGGAAGGGCACTGACGAACGGCGTGGCGCGGCAGCGGAGTCAACATCAGCAGTTAACTTAATGAAATGTCCATGTTCAACTCTATTTAAAACCGCCTCGGCTGTTTTACCCACAGTCATACGCTCCATTGTCCTGGTTGTGTCCTTTCCCTCTCTCTGATATTGAACTCATTTCCCATGCACTAAATCACAAATCACATTCAGATGCGATCTACTCTCGGCCTTACTGTTGCCTCTGCCTCTGCGGTGCGGTGAAATGTGGTGGGACAAACGACAGTGGCAGAGGAAGGAAGACCAGGGACATAAATGTCAAAAGAAGCATCTCATAACCAGCTCAAAAAAGGATGGATCCCTTGCATGGTGCATCACATCATGGACCTGGACCTGGAAATGGAAACGGACACCGACATGAGTCGGATGGTGTTCCATTAAAATGTGTTGTGTTCTAAATTCCCAGCACACTGAATAACTTAACACTGAATGACTGAACACGCTCGTGCTGTGTTGATGTTATTCGAAAGATTTCCCTTAGGAAACAAAAGACATCATAAAACATAAAACATAAAACAACGCAAAAATGCATTTAACTTTACAAATTCTATGAGTTTGTAAACACAATACATATATATATTTATATGGGTTTGTGTTACTTGTCTGTGTGTTGGTTTTGGTTTGTGTGTCATTTAAATTTCCCTCCCTTCACTTTGTACAGCGGCGCCACCAACATGAAATTTAACTCTATAACTTCAGGTGGGAAAAGTAAGGAAGAATGAACGATTTATGACTTTGAATATTCTGTGTCAGGTTTTTTGTTTTTCCTATAAAAATAAAACTTTTAATTAAACACATTTTTTGTAGAAAAGAAAATTTCATATCACATTTTTAGAGATTAAAAATTAAAAAAATCTGCATTCAAAATTAAAATATGTATTTTGGTTTTTTGAAAATTTCCCTTTCTTTAGACGAAATGTGGCCCATCACTGGTTGATAGTGATGGGAATTTACTACAGATTTTAACTTAGCTGCTATAAATTAATATTTGCAAATCATTACCAACACGACCAAAAAGTTACAAATAAGGTCACTAAATGAACATAGTTTATTGGTTACACGCTAAAAAATAGAACGTAAGACACTTTTTGACAGTTTCAGTTGCAACCCCAGCTGCCAACAAAATGTTGAGTGAAAGGGACGATTTTTAAGTATCGAATCGAATTTTTCGTTCAGTTAGGACATTAAGTTGGTGTGATTAGCAGCTGTCACAAATGCTGAAAAATTGAGAAAAAAAATCTAAAAGTAAATTGACAGACTGTATTGGTTTTTCACATACAATAACGCTTTTGACATTTCAAAATTTTATGATAAACTTAAAGATCATGCAATTTTCTGCAGAAAAAGTTGTGTCAATTTTATGCATTTGACTTATCGGTAAGAAGATGACATCTAGGTACACTCTGGCGTATGTGTACTTTTTGTTTTATTGAATTTAAATTTATTCTCATTATTTTATTAAGTCGATGTTCTTCAACTCAATAAGAAATTAATTTATTCAATGAAAAGTTTTTCTTAAAATATTCTTGCAACGAATATTCTGTTGCTGTAGAAGTCTTATTTTCTGAAGAGCAATGACAAAAACAAATACATATTAGTAAATATAAAGAAGCAATACATTTATTGAAATTGAAGTTTCGAACAAAAGTCATAAAATAATAAAATAAATACAGTTGTAAACAGTACCCTGTGGCTCTTTAGTTACCGACTTGAAACCATAAAATTCAACTTCCTACCCTTGTTCTACAAAACCAAGAATTTATTTAACTTCGCAAAGTTGTTACTAATATGAGTAAATTTAATCCGTCTTAAGTTTTGCTTAAAATTATTAACTAAATTCTATGGTATCACATTTTTTATCCGGCTTTGTTTTTTTAAACAAATCAAATTCAACTTTTCAGTGTTTTATTTTCTCGGAAATGTTTAAGTAGTTTGTTATACAATTCTATTTTCGAAAAAGAACTGATTTAATTGTAAAAGGTATTCAAATAAGGTCCCAATTTCATCCATTGAAAATCTGTTACTTAGAAAATGACAATGGCATCGTAAGAAATGATTCCAACAACATGTGTTTCCAACTGACAAGACGTGAGTATCAAATAAACTTGTCGTCAATATGTCATTTTATGGTTTTCTCATGAAAATGTTAAGGATTCCCAAGTGACCATTAAATGATAACCGAGATTTAAATCTATATGATATTTGAATCCTTCATTCAAGTTGACTTCTAATTTTATATTTTCTCAGAACTCTGTCAATAAAAAAGGATCCATTGAACTGTCAAAAAAGGAACACTATTTGAAAAGTTGTTTAGAGCTTTTAATATGTCAATATTCTGAGTTGAATCACAGCCACCAAACTACTAAAGAAAACAAAAAATTTCAATTCCCATTGGAAATTTCTTCCTTTTCCTCTGTTACCTTCAGTTCTATTTTTATGATCCAACTTTATTACATACAAATAAAAACATCTTATTCAGCACAAAACTAACCTCTAGGCCCACATAAAAACTCTATATCGCTCTATCTATATTCATTTTTCGTTTCAGCAATTTAAGTAACTTTATTTACCATTTTAATGGCTTTTACGCCTTTTTCCTTTTTCCCATTCCAAGCAAAGTTCAATATTCTTTTGTTTTAAGACACAAAATTATAAAAAAAAAAAACAACATCACAAAATATCGGAGCTATAATGTAACACATAAATCTTTTCTCCACCCTTTTTGAGACAGCCTATACGGGAGAGAAAACTAAAATTAGTTCACAGCACATTTCTGGCGCCACCATATGGCCCCTGCCTTATACTCGTACGTAGATCCTTATGCCAAAAATCCTTCCATATACACAACACAACACACACGAGTATTGTAGCAACTTCTGGCAAAAACAAAACAAATCCAATGAAGTGTATCACCATCGCCTTCGTATTCGCCACCGCAGCATTCATTGATTCTGGAATCACATCCGATCAAAGGGATTATGTCATCATAATCCTTTGCTCGTTTCCTTATAGAAAATATTAAGCCAACAAAAAAACAAAAACTCACTCAAAAAAGCCAGGACATATACGAGTACTCGTAGGTATTCAAAAAACCATTGACGTTTATTTTTTACGCAACATTAGAAGTCCATACAACGTTGCCCTAAAGGCTCAATAGAAATTGTTAATAAATAGACAGTGTCCGGTGTCCTGTGTCATGTGTCCAGCCTCCGTGGCTGCCAAAATAGCAAAACAAAAACTGAAAGAAAGGAAGAAAAAAACATCCTGAATGCCTATAAGGACCTCAATATACACACACTCCATTGCTTCCGTCCGGCGGCGGTGGTTGAACGGCCAGCGGCCTTCTAAAATGTGTTTTAGCCAAGATAGCCATTTTCCCAGATGACCATTCCAAGTTCCAACTGAATTCAACTCAAAATGTCAGCAATAAAAATATATTTTTCATCGGTTGGCGCGTCTCCTTTTTTGTGTATATGTATTCTTTTTTTTTTTTTTCCTCAATTTTCTTTGCTCGAAAAACATTAGATGAAGGATTAAGTCCTGGTGTGAGAAACAAGAAGGGAGGGGGGGTGACAAAAGGGAGAGACAGACAGACAGACAAAATCCTTGGCAATAATAAAAAATATTTATAACACGCAACCTCCTTCTGCCAAATAATTCTAAACGGCTGACTTGAAAAGCCTCTTTAAATAAATTTGTTTTCCTTGCATCCTTCCAGCCATCCTTTTGGTTTTGCCGCATAAGTAAATTAGCAAGGAGCAGAGAACTAGGAGAAGCCTGTTTTTTTGTCCCCCTTTTTTTCCTGGCAAATTTTGTAATACAATTTTTTTAACATTTTTTTTTTTTTTTGGTTGAACCACAAACGATGCCATTAGGGGAATGGGGTCAAGATGCAAGGCTCCAGGTTTTATGACTGCCAGATGATACTATGTACATAGCTCCGGAGTCACCAGGGTGTGTTGGTGCTCGTTATTTCATTTTACTGACCGTAAGAGATTTATTGCATTATTCGAGTGAAACCCACAGCCCACATCAGAGTCACAGTCTCACAGTCAGAGTCACCGGACTGGGAAGCTACATAATATCTACGAATTCTCACAAAGCTTCCATTGGGTAAAGGTATATCCTTTCTGTCTTCTTCTCAGAAAAGGTGGCGCAAAATTATTCATACAATTTTGTTTTTTTTTTTAAATTATTTTCTCACTAAATAAAAAACATAACTTTAATTCTGGACCGTTACAATATTCTTTTGTCCATTTCAAAGGATTTTCCACGACTATTCAAGCAAGACTTCCATTGATAACTGTTCGCATTCTTGCCAAAGGTACAACTGTCTGAGTTTTGTTGGCATAAGTCTGCAACTTCATCAGGCAGTCCCACAGATGTCAAAGATGGTTAAACCGGGTGATCTTAATTCCATTAATTCCAAACCGCCAAAACCGAAAATTACGCGATCAGAGATGTGGTGATTTTAGACATAATTTCGTCCTTGCACTGTATGAAATTTGGACAAGTTTGACCGCAATTCGCAAGAGCTCCATTGCCCATTTGTTTGTACACTTCATCTGTCTAAATTACAAATGTCAAATGTGATTGAAGTTCGATACGATTTGCAAAACTTGTTGCGTTTGACAGTTGTTCACTTACTCTCCATTGTCTGATTATTTTCACACATCAGAATCTGTCAAAGTTGATTGACACACATACGCCGCCATTTGCAAAACATGTTACATCTGTCAATTGGATGACTAATTTTGCGCCACCTTGTATCTGGTTTGTTTTCTCTTCTCCATCTAAACAATACACTATTTTTGCACAATTATAATATCACATAAGGGGCTCTAGGCTAAACAGGGGTTGAGGGGTGAGTTTATAAGTTGAACACAAAACAATTGACCTCGGCCAAAAAGTTTATGTCCTGTAACGATGCCCACCGCCATTGGTCGAGAGAGACACAAGCTCCCGCCAGAGTGAGAGTGAGAGTCCTTATTTCGCATATACGACGACAACGACGACGAGTACCCGATAGTTGTCCTTCCATAATGATGTACCTAACCTATTTTAAGTTAACCAAGGAGCAACAGAATAGAGCTGGGAGGATGGAGGGATGGAGGTTACGATGTCAAAGAGGTTGAAGCCCAGCCATTGTTTGTATACTCTCGTACCTATACAGTCCTAGTAACTTACCTATAATATGTAAAAATGGGTTGACATTGTCAGTCGATGGATGTATTGTTTAGTCCTTCCACCACTCACTGTTGCAAAAATGCAAATGCCAAGAGGACGAACCGAACCACCGACCTATACTGAGACGGGAGTGGGGACGGACTGCACCATCCGACCGACCGACAAACGACGACGACGTGCATCGAAAGCTGAGAGGTTAACTTTTGGATTTACGATATAAACAGCATGATGGAAGCATCAAGCATTATGCACAGCTACCAGGTGGATTTAATTCAAGAGACTCTGATGAGGGATTAAGGAGATGCTAAAGGTACGAATAAAGTGAATATATTTTTAGAACTTACATCATCAAGCAGGTTATGAGTGGTTTTTAAATATACATGCTATATATTTTTTTTCTGGTTTTTGTTAATAAAAGTTTTGAAGGACTTTTTAATCTGGTCAACTATTTTTAAAGCTTAAAACTTCTCAGTTCTGTTATCTATAAATGCGAAGGTTCATACGATTTTGTTTAAGGATAAAACTTTTAATTGGCTGAGAAAAAAATTTAATTAGTTAAAGTTCAACATTCAGTTAACTTCGGCTCTAGTAGTTATACAAACTTGGATGTAACCAGAAGTGGTCGTGGATTGCTTTTACTTTTCGTAAGCTCAACTCAAAATATCTTTTTCTAGTCCATGCTTCAAATGTCATCAGTATTAGCTCATGTCAAGCTGTTTTGGGACTCCTATATGTTGAAGTAAAATTAATTAGAGCAAATTTCTAAACTGATGGTCGAAGGCTGCCGATGCCGAGTAAGTAAAACAAGTTTCTGAGACCAGGGTACCAGTCAAGTTTGGGAAGTTCTGAGAGGTCATTGGCCTGCCAGCAGAGTCATTTACAAGTATTATATCCTAAGAAAGGTCTTGGTGTTATCTCGGTCCAATAATTTATTGACGAAAAGCTATGAAAAAGAACCTAAATTATTGACTAATCAAGGCCTTACTAAATAAAGTGAATTTTCATTTTTCCGAAAAATATCAAGTTACAACAAATCTCGAAGCACTTTTGATTTGTACTTTTCGGAATGTCTGAGATATTTCTTTTTTATCCTCCTGATCGTGTCAAATGTTGTTCTTTTACTGATCTCTTCAATATTGGAAACAGGAAAAAGGACGAATGAAGAAGAGTGTTATAGTGCTGCATGAATTGTTTTGCACAAATTTAGAAGACGATACTTCAAATTATATCAACCAAAATAAATATGTTAAGAAAGTTGATGGTCTCTAGATTAAGAAAGTGTGCAAAAATAAATCGAAGGGATACCGATGATTTCTGAACTCAAACCTATCTTTATTTTCAACAGGGAATATCCGGCAACCGCTTGATGCGCATTTTCAAAAGTTTCTAGGAAAAGATCTATCGACAATTTTTTTTGAAAAAGTCCAAATGAACACCTCAAACTGCACATAATTTATTGATTGAAAGTTGAAAACACACTAAATTACATTTCTGTCGAAATCAAAACAGAAGAACTACCGATTTCTTTTTTATGTTGATTAATCAGCTTACATGATTAACGATTGACTTCTTTTGGTCATTCGAATCTTAGTAGGCGTCATTTTATTGGGAATCACTATTATTTGACAAATAGAAATGATATGTCTTTTAAACACAGCAGCGCCTAGAAACCACTTTAGCAATACGCTTAACTTTTCTTGTAGTTGAAAAGAGAATAGAGAAGAAATAAATTATAGCCGTGTTTTATTGGTAATATATCCGTAACATAGTAACGATATACTCACTTTTAATTTGTCTTCTTAAAGTTGGTGTCCCTACATTATTTGTCAAATTATTGATGTCAAAAATTTCTAAATCCTCTAAAAGGCAAATGTGCAGTTGAAAATAGAAAAAATTCAATGCATATTGCAAACAAAAGTTGAAAACATAAGAAATTTCTGGCTAACTACATTTTAGTTAATTAATCAATTTGAGTTTGAAACCAAAAAAAAAAACAACAGCTGTTCTACATGGGGTGTGTTCGAAGAATGTGTAATTATATAAATTGTTGGGTCGAGTTGGAAAATGCATGAAAATGCTTGTTGAGTTGAAGTTGGTTTAGAATTTTTCTTACTTATATTTGCAGCAAAACTTTAAAAATATAGAGATTTGACAGCTTAAAGTTGACCACCTTAGCAACTCCCTGTTCAATTTCGTTGGCTTATATGGAAGAGCGAAAACTATGGAACTAAGTTTCCGGCAACTTTAAAGACCAGTTGAATAATCGTGGTTCACTATTTTCTTTAAATTATTATCCAATTTATTATAAAGACAATTTATTTGGATAGTAAACATTCTTTTATTCATTTTATTCAATAACTTACGAAATAATTTTGTTTTGATAATTTCAACCCATAAAATATTTGGTTTGAAATTTGTGGAACGCTTGCACTTTCCAATATGCAGGCGAAGTGTAAAAGAAGTGTATTTGTTACCGAACACACCCTCGCATGTTCACCAACATTTTTATATTTCTTGCACTTCTTGACTGCCTCCTACATTTAACTAGATGAAACTATATGGTCACTAAAATACTTTGGATGAATACATTGCTTGTTTTTGTTTTCCACGTAAAATTTTACTAGCACGGCTTATGACTCAAAGACAAAATGGAAGCCGCTTTAATATGATACAAAAAGACTTCAGCCTTACATAACCGTTTCCCATTTAAAGCGTGTCCCGTTTAATTGAAATCACTCTTAAAATGCATTTTCTAAAAAAAAAAATCAACATCATTGCCTCCTCATCGACGAAGTCCTTAATCAAAACTTTATCTGAATATTCCTAATTTTTCCGATTCAGATCATAAGCCCATAGCCCTTCAAGTTCATTAAAAACAATCCCTCTTTAAACTTTTTTATTTGGAGTGGGGGGTGGGATGGGTGACAATTTAAAGTTTTGGTATAAAACTTTTGCTGGTCAGCAGCGACAAAGTAATTATTAACTGGGCCATGAAGTTTTCAGTTCATGTGACTTTTACACCGTTAATCATTTTGCCTTCACCTTCATCCAATCTGAATCGCCACCCTCTGCTGAACGAAAACTTTGTCCCCATAGCATACGGCGCTGCGAACGTTAGCTGAGTTCCTCTTGCTTAGAATCATGCTAAGATCGTTCACCCTTGATTAGTTGCACTCGAGGGAAAGTTGGCTAACAGCAAATTACGGATATCTCTCTACATCCTAATTACACACCTTCTAAGCCACAATCGTATAAGTTCCTCCTTAATTCCCTCCAATTTGGAAATGGAGAATTCCTGAAACCGTCCGTCCCGATTCTCGGATGGAAATTTGTTTTATTTCGAAAGTTCAAAAAGTTTAGGCGCTTAAAATGTTCACTCAAATTACCATTTTGACAAAATGACACATACTCATAGTCACACCATCACACTGTCACTGTTCACTGATGGTATTTTACAGTTTGGTTATGCAGGAACGAGCCAAAGTGAGAAAGAACAGTTAAAATGTTTGAGTAAAAAGTTTTTGGAATACGCCGAGCCAGTATCCCTGCTACCACCACCGTTAGCAAGGTCTGCAAAAGTCCAGAAATTTGAATGCCATAGCCTGATGCACGTGATGGTGTATTTCTGACAATCTGAAAGTCTGCATCGGGAACAAAACTTGTCGACCATACACTGAAGGGGCATCGTCGTCGTTTGGATCGTTCCGATTGTTGTGTTTCTTTTTTGTCTGGTTACGTTAAGGAAGGAATTCGCCCAACAAGGAACGCTTCGATAAGCCAACAGCCAAGAGCCGAGAGCTGTTTGTACATTTGATGGTATCAATGTACAAAACCACAACTTTGTCTGTGAAAATAGAGACAAAAGGCTTTGACTTCCGGCTCGAACTCTCGAAACAATTGCGACTCCAAAGCCGCCCCCGTACATGGCGGCTTTTGGTTTTGTATCGTCATAGTTGCCGTCGTCGGTCGTCGTCGTCGTTTGTCCTCAGCAGGCAATAGTTTGAGCAGCGGAATGGTATTAACTTCTTCCACATTATGTGCATTTGGATGTCATCGCATCGGTGCGGTGGTGGTGTCCTTCTCTTGTCCACAGTATGATTGTGGTGACTGTGCTACTCCCACTCGGTGGGCCTCTGCTCTGCTCTACTTGTGCTGAGGTCTGGAGGCAGCAGCGCAGCGCTTTGCCGCTCTATGCCCGGAGGATATTAAATTTCAGTTCTTATCGGGCAAACAGTCAAACGCCATCGGGTTTTGCACACTGTCATCTAAGTACGTGTGGATGTGGTGTGCATTCTGCATTGTTATGCGGAGAACAGAAGGACTTGCTCCTGCTTGAGCTCTTGCCATGGAATGGTTGCTATCGCCAGCGCAGATACGAGTATGTGCTAGAACGTGGGACACAATTATTGGCTTCGTCTTTGTGTAAACTTCACTCGCAAAATAAGTCCTTTGCTATGTGATGACTTTTTTCAATTTCCGTCAATAGGGTGTGCGGGTTTTTGATATATGAATGCAATTTTTTTTCTGAGACCATGAAATATCAGTTATTTATATTAATTACTGAAACACTCATGTAAAAGTTTATATTACATATTGAGATTAATTTTTCTGCAGCCTCGAAAAAGTTTCCATAAAGGTTTTGAATTTCTTCGAAACCACAATTTCCAACAGCAGCCTTGGAAACTCGTGCCGTCTGAACTGCACCGTTCTCATGAGGAAGCAACACACGGGTGGCGATCTGTTTAAACCTTCTTTTTCTTCTTAATTCCTCCCATAAATGAGGAACTTTTCGACAGAAGAAGTGACTTTTAACTGTTTCATGGATTAAGGCACATTCATAAATATTTTTAAATCTTAAATTATACTTACGGTTTAAATTCAAAGAAGACGTGTTAATACTGCATAAACTTACCTAAAAATAAAATTAAAAAAAAGAAATTGAGTTAACATGCAATCATTTATCAACATAAATTAAAATTAAAAATAAAAACAAAGAAATAAATTTGAAGAAAGAATAAAATAAAAACAAATGCAAAAAAATGTGTCAATTATAATTTTCACTCTATTTAATTTGACCTCCAACACAAATCCCTTCCTTCAAATTTCTTTAAAAAATTCTAAACAATCACAATATTACAAAAATGTAGAGAAAAACTTGAAGCTCATCTGCACCAGGGCCAGAGTCGGCCAGAAGAACAGAACCACACCATAGCCATCGTCTACCATCAGACCGAACCAGCAATCCGCAACCACTATCATAAAGTGAAGTGATACTCATTACCTTCCAAGGAATGGATGGTTTTCTGTCGTCATCGTCCTCTTTGTCGTGTTGGGGCCAAGGAAGAATAGTGGGGGGACATTGTGGGACTTTAAATTGTGCAAAACTATCACCCTATACCGTTAGGCAAGATTGCTTCCTGCTGCCTCGGTGGCCTTCCCGAATGCGACATAATAATTATCGTAAAATATCCCAAAGAATAATATACATAGTTTTCAGAGACATCCTTATACACACTTACAAACATACATACAAACGTATACGCTACTGATTACATACAATGATGATGTTTGCTTTAATGCGGGCTTTCCTCTTCATCGCCACCTCCTTATGATCCACTAATTGAACCTCGTCCTCTTCAACTTTACCCATCTCAAGATATCCACACCCACCATCACTGCTACTACCACTACCAATACCAATACCACTACCACTGCAGCAACTAAAGTGTTTTCTTCTCTCACAAAAACTAATTCCACGAGCTTTAAGGCGAATGTCCATCTCATTAGAGACACACAAGGATGTGTAGGTACACTGTCTTCATCGCAATACACATATGTATGTACATTGTACATACATAATGTACGAGTATATATCCTTCGCTTCGAGGAGAAGATGATATTGACAAAAAGGATATCTCAGCTCTGCAGATATCGGTTTGTGATTCAAGAACCCATCGTCAGCGCCATCATCGTCACAATAACGAATTAAAAAAAAAAATGCTTCTCCAAACAAACACACACAAACACCCAACGGAACGGATTAAAGGATGTACGACGACGACGACGATAGAAGCTATAAGGGTGGACTTCATCCAGTAAGAGCGTTATTTGTTTTCGTCCTGGATGCATAAAATATTTTTATCTCTTCCCTTGTTCGATAACTACTTGTGCTATCAACAGAAAGTGTGAGAGAGACCAAAACAGAAAAAAAATATCGAATATAATTAATTAGGACCGGCATCCACGGACGGCCTTTGTTTATACACCAACACCAAAACCATCACCATCATTCCCACACCAAATCGCCCCCTTACACCCAAAACACATCAATGCAAAAAGAAAGGAGGAAAAGAACTTGCTTTGATAAGTTTTTACAATCCTATCGCCATACTGACAACATGAATAATAGTGATATCCTTGGAAGAGTGAAACAACACAAAAAAAAAAATTGAAACTTATAGCCCGACTTTGCTTGGGGTGCAAAATCTTCAGCTATGAATGAAAATCCTGAATAATGACTTATCGGAAGGGTGTACATTTCTGCGGAGACCAAAGGGGAAGTATCAATTGAGATAAGTTTGTAGTTCCTTTGTTCTCAGAAGACCTTCAAGGTTTTTCTTTTATAGGAGCATTATTCGAGGAAAAAAAAAAAATAAAAATACGCAAAATGTTTGCCCATCTCTAGCGTGTTTTGATGCTAGAGATGGGCATCTGATATCATTGGGATTTTTTTTTTTGCAAAAAGTGTTTTGCTTTATCGGCATTAAATGAAATAATTCATTAAATTTGCTTCGAGGTCATACTTGTTTATATACATATTTTAGTGGGGGTAAAAAAAAAGTCCCAGATTAATGGTTAATGCGATGCAATTTACCCTCTTTGATATACACCCGTTTAGCTTTAGATGGTACTCAATTATAAGTGCATCTAATTTATGTATGTTTTTATGATAAGCACCTTTTATAAAATAATTCTCTCGTCGATATTTTTTCTAAACTATTATTTTTAAGAGATGATTAATGTTCCGAGTTTATCCTCATTTTATCGCACTCTCTATACTGACCTAGTTTTTTTCGTACGTAAATTAAGGTGAACCCAATTTTGATGTGTTAACACTGACAAGTTAACCAAATAGACGCAACAGAGGCTACGTTTTAGTTTCTGAGTTTGAAGTCGATATTATTGGCCAAATTTCACAAAACAAAACTTTCTACCATCTATACTCAGTAAATTATGGCATCCAAAGAAAAAATTTAGTTGAGTTTTTAACCATAATCTTTGGTTGGTGAGTACTCTACCTTAGTCTTTCCATTTATTGTAAGGTCGAGTTTACTTTATCTTAAAATTGGTAATACTAGTTGGGTAATAAGACAATTATTGCAAGATTGCAAATAGAGACTTACGAAAGTTTAAGCATCTTAAAGGCTATATTAATCCATATTGAGCCTTGAACCATTTTAAAAATTTCAATTAACCCACCGAAATCTGATGTTAAACCACGGATCAAATATTCACAAGTTTTTCTTAAGAGTCTATCGAATTTATTTTGTCTATCTCGCTGTTGCACATTTGCACAGTCGTGGTTCAATATTTTAATCGTGCTTCAGTAAGTCTAACTCAACTTTTTCAATTTAACTTATGTATGATTATATTTAAACCTCCATTAAACCAAAGTTAATCCACTTAAAATATTGAATTAAACCTAAATATCTACAGGACCCCGGAGTTTTGAGCCTTGAAGCTTTGCTTTCATAGTAAATCCAACCCTGACTATGGTTAAGCGAAATGCATTAGTTCAATTAAGTTGAAGGTGGCAACCCTAACATTGCAGAGAGCCATTATTAACAGCTATGAAAGTATATATTCAATCGAGAGTGACTTCTTAAATCGTTTTAAGTGAGATTTAGTTTTTACTTTGTTTTCATTTTTCTCCATATAATTCCTACCTTACTGCAAATTGCATTCACTCACGAAAATAAACTGGAAGTTCCTTTGTTTTTTTTTTAATGTTGTCGCCATCTCTTTTACCTTCTTAACTTTAAAAGCAAAGTGACATCACGCGATCGCGTTCATAAATGGTCTTTGTTTATTTTTATTTCTTTTGCGCGAACGAGGGTGTATCTTTATTTTGCTTACGAAAAAAACACTCTCAACTCGAAGGTATGCAGTTGCTCCTTAATCATAGTTTAAGTGGCATGAAGTAGGTACCCAACTTATGGGGATAACTTGCAAAGGGAAGGCGCAAGGTGCTAAGCTAGTTGGAGAGGAAGCGTGACACATAAGCAGTAAAATAATATTTTTGAGGTTTATCCATAATATGTACTTAATATGAATGAAAAAAGTCATAAGATGCTGAAGGGTATTTCAGCCCGGTGTTGCACAAGTGAGTTCTTTATTTTTATTTCACACCAAGCTTGTCAAGGTTGTAATGATGAAGTGTTCTTTACCCAATGAAAGCTTTTAAAGCGCTGTAATCTCAAAATTTTCTTAAGTGTTATTGTTGTTTAAGGTTTTAAGAATTCCAATACTAAGATAGACCAGAAAAAAACACCCTTTGATGTGAATTATCAAAACAAATCTTATCTCACTCTCAAGTTCCAATCAACAAAGAAATGCTATAATTTTACCAAAAAAAAAACCGGAACCCAAAACAAAAACAGCTTCAAGTGTCAATCTATCAATTTTTGAATGACAAGTGAGAAATGAATTATGTCAATTTGAGTTAATTTATGATGATTAAAACAAAATTATTTTCGAAAAAAGTTAAAATTTATCATAATATATAATGGACATCCTTATTGTCCTCAAATCTCAAGTGAAATCATTTTTGCCGAATGTCAAATGTCAATTTTACTCAAATTAACATTCCAAACTGTCATCTTTCTCAAATGTAAAAGTGAACTAAACTTGACGAAAAACATCAATCTGAAATTATGAATGCAACATATCTGACATTTGTTTTTTTGTTTCTCCATTCGAACACATAATTGAACGTTGACATATTTTAATAAGTTTGACATTTAAAAACACGTTTTTTTTCTATTTTCTATACTGGAAAAGGGAACTAAACAATAAGCTGATAGGAATCATGTGTCAAAACTTAACGAATGAACTGTTGAGCCTCTGGTAATCTTACTCAATGGAATGGGTTGCGCTTAGCTGTGATAAAGATCAATACAATAATAAAAGTACTTTAAGTATGAAATGTGAAAAAAAAGAAAAGATTTTTATTAAATTAATTAATATGCTCTTTACAATAAATATTATATTTTTATTATGTGTGTCATGTTTACTTGTAATTTACTTAATATTCAGAATCATCAAATCTTCCTCCAACGGTGCGAGTGCCGTAAATTCTCCACTATCTGGATCATACATTTCCACCAATATCCGTCCACTACCATCATTAGCTTTCCCGAAAAAAACCAGTTTATAACAGAAAGCAAACATCCTCGTGCTCATAAATCTATCGATCCCCTCTGACGGTAATTGCGTCCATTCCATTTCGGTCGGACTGAAACGTGTCAAGATTCTTTCATCCGATGCAATCAAATAGAAATACAAATCATCGCCGATTGCCACCATATCGACAACTTTGTTTACGTCATAATCGAAGTCATGACAAGACCACTGGAATAGCAACGAGTCAAAGCACCTGAGCTTTTTTGGTCGAAAAGTATTGGTAATGTAGATCCGGTCATTGATAATGGCGTATCTATGCGAGTACTCGATCGGACTGGGCATGATACCAATGTTGTCCCAACACCGGGTATATGTATTGTACCTCTCGACCGACATTTGCGGACTGCAGTCATCATTGAATCCGCCCATCACGTACAGGTTTCCCTTAATCATTGCCATGACGTGGCCAAATCTGGTCTCTCGCATAGACGAATAGGTTTTCCACGTTTTGAGTTGAAGATCGAAGCTCTCGACACTTGATGTCGGCTGTCCATTCACTTTGCCACCGGAGATGATAACTCGATTGTCCACAGTTTTCACAGCCTTGAAGTACTTTCTCTTTCTCTCCGAACTTGGCAACGTTTCACGCGACCAAGTGTCAAGCATTCCATTAAACGTCATGATATACCAGTTGTCGGTTGACTCGCCACACAAAATCGAATAATTGTGACTCATGTTGCGGGCTCTAATCTTCGGTATGAATCCCTGATGGTGATTTTCAATATGATAAGTGAGCCATTTAAAAACAACATCATCACAATTGGGGATATTACGAGTGGACTCCCTGATTCGGGTTAGAAATAGAAGATCCAGCATTTCGAAACGAACAACATTTAATAGATCGGCCAGCAGACTATGACGATTGGATGGATCGAAATTGGCCCAATCGATTAGGATCTGCAAAATAACTTCCTCTGAGGTAACCTGAAGGAAGTCACTCTCTAAAAGTTCGCGCAATAAATCGGCACTCAGCTCGAAAAATTCGTCCTTCTTACGCACCTCCTCGAAGTTTTTGTGTGCAAAAGCAAAACATTGTTTTAAAATAGAAGGCTTGTCGAAGTCCCATGCAAGTTTGGCAAAGCCCAAGCAATTGTCAGCGTTTATATTCTCCCCCATAAAAGTCAAACACGCATCGATCAATATGGTCATCTGAAAGAGGACTGCCGCTTTGAAGATACGCTTCACCGTATGAGGCTTAAGATCAATTGAGCTGGTGTACATGAATCGTATAATCCATTGCATCACAACCTCATCGACTTTCGGGATTTCCAAGTAGCTTTTCTGTGGTTTGAGGGTGAATTCATCGTAAAAGTACTGGCTCGACGCAGCCAAAATTAAACGGTGTGCCGGGATCCTGAAGGTGTTCCGCCCAACAATTAAGTCAATGTCGACAAATTTTTTTGTCTCATAGAACTCATATAGTTTTTGAGAAACTACAACTGGGTTTTCACAAATAACGTTATCCGGGATTGGTAGATGTGTTTCTGGTACGGGAAAGATATACTCTGACATCTGGGTAAGGAGAAGCAAAAAAAAAATTAGGTATTTAGGTCCTAAACTAAGTTCAATTATTCTTACCCTTTTATGGAGAAAAATGTATTTCCTGGACCACTTTAGATTGAATACTGTTTTACAATTTGAGATTTAAATATACTTATGAGTAAATTTTTTGTTTGATGATTTGTAAATTTAACAACAAACGATGTAATTTCAAAGTTTTTAGAGAATATCATGAAATGATTCAATGCATGATTCAACTAAAAATTACAAAATCAGACTCCGCATGATACCAAAAAATTGGCTGATAACGAGTAGGGCCCTTTTGAAAATAAGTATGTAAGCCTTGTGCTTAGTCAGCAGAAATTTACATGTTGATGATGATAAGTGAAATGAGGAATAAAAGTTGTAATTTGAGTATTTTTTTTTTTAAATCGAAACCAGACCAAAACAAACAAAGTCTTGTAAAAGAATTACACACACTAATTGGCGAAATTGATAAAACGGAATTCAATGAACGAATTCAAAGCATGAGCTTGAAAGCGCGGAACAGCATTGGATGAATTCAACGCTGAAATGGGCAAACGCAAAGTGAATCATTGGATGAATTCAGCGCTTGAACTTACAAAACAATATTAATCCTATGACGAATTCGATACATGAACTTGCTAACTGAAGAATATTTTATTAATACTGGACAATGATGACATCGACATGACTCGATTCAGTGCATTGAATGGCGAACTGGTCGATCGGACAGACAAAATTCTTAAACGAGAACCGCAAGCATCTGATCTGACCCGATTCCATTTATTCCAACTGTCAAAAATGAATTGCCTTCATTCCACCTAATGGAAAACAATTTAAATAATTATAAGGGTATTATTTTCGAACGATTAAAAGGCATCTCTAACAGCCAGTACGAGTATAATCATACAATCAATTTGGAACAACCAACCCCGCAAAGCATTTAATCGTTAAACATATTGATTTGATTTGATATGGCCGGGATAGAATATAAATTTGCTCTAAGTTAACACCAATTTGCATGTGTCATGTTTAAATTAATGACAAATGACAAACACACACCATTCCTACATCACACGAACCTTTGACAATTTACACTACACAATACAAAATTCAACCCCCTTTCGAGCCAAGTTAAGTCGATTCAAGTCGTGCTTAACCTTTGGCCCTTTTTAGAGAGAAACAGGGGATTATTCTGTTCTCTGTTAAGTTAACCTATCAATAAATCTTCTTTAAATGAACATGTGTGTTTGGGTATGTGTGTGTTATGCATGTGAATGGTGTAGAAGGTGATTTTGAGAGTACATGTATTATGTCACATCAACATATTTTGCCCGAGGAGGGACTTAACTCCCTTTATTCATCTTTCTCTTGTATATACACGAGTATGCAACATCTATTGTTGCTGATGATGATGGCGATGATGCCCCCCTTTTTGTTGTGCCATAACGTGAGGTATAAGAATGTTATTCGCACTTATGACACGTACAGCAATCCACTTGATGCTATAAAATTTTGTATGTCAAGAAAAATCCCGCTTAAATTATGGTCAAGTGGGCAAACATACATTTGGAGGGGTGGGGATTTAAAATAGACATCAGAGAGTTTTAAGACGGAGACAAAAAATTTGATTATTATTGATTTTATGTTGCTATTTCCTTCTTTTACTTTTAAAGTTTCTGCCAAAAAAAAGGGGAACTTGGGTCCTCCTTAAAATGTCAAATTATTATGTATCAAACATTAGACAGACCAATAAGCCATGGACAACATGATGCTTATGTTGTCAGGATTTGAATTTTGGAATAGGCAAACATTTAAAACTTCATATTTGACAGATAGGGTATATGTGGCATTGAGCCTGTCACTTCACAAACTTTAAATGGCTGACAGTTTTTATACACAAGAGATCATATTCACAATTATTTGAAAATTGTATTCAGATGATGGAAAATCCGATTGAAAACTAAAAAAAAAGCATAGGACCTAAATGACTACCTTGTGGAACTCCAAAGTTAATTTTGAACTTGTTTGATGAGCAACGTTTGAAATTATTATCAGGATCTATCGAAAAAAATATTATGAGAAGCACTTAACAAAATGTTTGCTAGATAACAGAATTTAAAAAGAAAAACACAATGTGACCGTTTGTCAAAACTAATAATAATTGATTTAAATATGAAAAATTAACAGTTTTTCAAAATTGTAGTTGAGCTGGTAAAAAGTCTATACAAAATCATATATAAAATTTGAAATGTTTTTACGGAACCAAAGTCTTGAACGATTTCGTCAGATTTATAGAAGTTTGAAGTATCATCAGAGTTAAAGATGTCATAACTGAATTCAGTTTGAAAAATTAACGTTATCTTGATTTAAAACTTCATTAGTCTTCTAACAAGATGGGTTAGAACACAACTTTCAAGATATTTTGATATTTGACTTAATTCAGATATTTCGGATACCCGTTTTTGGATATGATTAAGTTTCGGATATTTTAAGTTTTCAATTTAACAATTGAACGATTTATTGTACTTAATTAGAGTGATTGAGCTCGTTCCTAATACTACATAGTTCTGAGTTCAAACAAAGTTCGATATTAGAATAATCAAAGTGGCTGCCAGTTCCCATTTCACAATTTTAGGAAAATTGGCTTGTTTGAACATTTCCAATCCGATTTTATTAAGCAAAAATCCACGATGTTTCATTTTTTGATGATAAATGGTTTTATCCTTCTTTTTGTGTGATGAATTTGCTGAGTCAAATTCGTTTTTTAGTTTCGTTAAATTAAATTTTCCAAAAATCCCTGAATGTAACTTTATGCTTTTCCGACAACGATAACAACGACGACGAAGACTACGACGGATAAAGGATGCAACCATATCCACTTTAGAATAATTTACATTGCACTTCAACATCAGCATCACCATCATCATCTGCTGATTGATGATGCCCTTAATAGAGGCAAGCCTAATACCAAGAAGGAGCTGCAACTACAAGTACCTACATTGCACGCTCTGTCAAGCATCCTCCTAAAAAGTACATTAATAAAATTGATTTCAATTTTAGATATCATCGTTAGGAACCACTCAGAGATTCAAAAAAGGGGAAAGGGAAACTGAGGAGGGAGTGTGGAAAGTGAAAGAATGAGCGATGAAGTCCTAAAGGATGCACAAAGTTTGGCAAAGCACCATCAGCAATCGAATTTTTCCTTCTTTCAAATTATTTTTTAGTTCAGATTTTTTTTTTTTATATTCAATTTGATTCAATTTAATCTTTGGTTGAATTTACTGAATGAGGAACACAGATTCTTTTTTGAGTTCGAGTCGAATGCCATAAGAAGAGAATGAAAGTTGCTGTTTGTCGATCTAATTTTTTAAAGGGGATCCATTATCGTAACAGTTTTTGCACCTCTTATAAATTGACCGTAAAAGAAGTTTGAAAGTGTGTTGGTTTTTGGAATAATCTGTTCGTCCTTTTTTCCTGACCAAGGGATTTTCTTTTCAAATTAAACTAGAAGCCTTTGGAACGTTATGAATTTCCGAATTCCGGTCATCCAACCTTTTCGCCATTATTCACTTCCATTTCATCATCCGCAAACAATGCAAATGTTACCTAGTTCCTAGATCCTGATGGCCTGGTTGACAAGGATAATTAGAGGCTTAGTTTAGTTTTGTTTTCTTTTTCTGTTTTTTTTTGCTAATCACCTGGGAAATGAAAAATACCTGTGCAGGTTGATTGATTGCGTCGTGATAAAATTGGACAAATGAGTTGAAAATGTTGGCAATTCCTTTTGTGCCTTTCTATTGTGGGTTGAGTTGGAAAAGTGAAAAAATATTTATTTTAAAATAATGAAATATGAGGGAGATTTTTCCCTGTAAGCTCAGGTATATGTATAATCAACCACCGGCATTAAAGTTCTCCCTTTTTTTTTTCGTCATGAGGTTACGAGTATGTGTCAAGGTAATGAACTGGAATAGAATAAGTAATGTTGACTTTGTACATTATGAGAAATGTCAACATTTTGTGGCAAAAACCTCATGTGTGTCTTTTACGTAGGTTTTTGTCGTAATTAAGAAAAAACGTGAATCAAATAATTTGTTTGAATTATAGTGAAGCTTAAAAATTAAAGGTTAATTTTGCTCATGTTTAATAGCGAAATTTTTCTGACATTTATATTATTGAAGTCTCATAACGTAATTAATTTAATTTTATTTATAATAGGTACATGGTAAAATAAATTCGAAATAACTATTTCTGGAAGTTCGATTTTGAAGTTAAAATGTTTGTTGTTAAGCGAAGACTCAAAAAAATTAGATCCTACCAACAATTGAATACTGTCTTAAACATCTTGACTACGCAGACGATGTACGCTTGCTTTCCCATAGGATTATGTATCTTCATCAAATGGCAAAGTGGGCAGATAGAGAAGCATCAATCGTGGGGCTGAAAATTAATACTCTCAATCATCCGCTACGATGAACATTTTTCAACAAGCAGTAGAGAAAGTAAAGAGCTTCCAATACCTTGGAAGTATCGTCTCTACTGAAGGAGGAACTGAACTAGACATCGTCGGCCACATCGGAAAAGCTAAGGCTGCGTTCGGGATGTTGCCCGATGTTGGAACAAAACCCTCTCAGCTTGAACACAAAGCTACAACTGTTTAACTCTAACGTCAAATCAGTTCTGCTATATGGTTGCAGTACCTGGAAAATAACAAAGACAATAACCAGGAAACTGCAAACCTTCGTTAAAAGGTGGGTTCGAAACATCTTACGGGTTTTCTGGCCTAATCGTATCTCTAATGAGGACTTATATAGGGAACAGGTCAGGAACCCGTCGATACCATTACACGAAGGCGCAAGTGGCATTGGATTGGACACACTCTTCGAAAAGGTAATGACTGCATTGCTGGCCAGAAAAACCAGTGGAACCCACTCACACAAGAAGGAAGAAGAGTTGGTAGACCGAGAAGCACGTGGAGAAGAACAGTTGAGGAGGAATCTTCGAGATTGGGAAGGAGCTGGAGGGAGCTAAAATACAACGCTGGAAACCGCACACGATGGTGCTTATAGGAGTAGTAGAGTCCCTATGTCCCGCTATAAGGAACACCAACGGACTTCGTATGTCTGATGGGGACCTAAGTAAAGTAAAAATTTAATAATTTTGAGATGTAAATATGATCTGTTTTCGAACATGTGTTTTATTGGGAAACATATGTAAAAAAGAACCATTATGTTGGCAATACTCTGCTGGCAGCTTATAAAATAATACTAAATTACATAACACCAGAAAATGCTCAATAATTATATTCCATCCTTAAACTTGGACAAAAGACAACGATTTTGGAAAAGGTAAGTTTTTATTTCTTTAATTTTGATGTTTCGTTTCTTACACCCTAAAACTCTTAAATAAATACAAACTTTAGCATATAAAAACAAATCAACAAAATCGAAACTCGGGAGCGGCAACCCTGAACAATTCTGACAGTTTGTTGGGTGTGAAGATGGCTTTAGGCTTTTTTTGCAAACTTTAAACTTATCACATTGTGACTTAGCAAATTTGTTAATAATAATGAAACGAAATTAAAAAAAAAACAATAATTCACTTTAAGTCTTAAATGTTTTATTAACAAACCCATCGTTTCCATTAAAAAATATTGAACTTGATGTTTACACAAGGTTACAATAATTTGGTTAAATAAAAAAAAAATAATTAGAGCTCTCCGTACACAAATCTTACTTTTTATTCGAATGATAAATAAAATAAACTCAAGATCAAATGAATAAACTTGTTAAACTTGAACTTATTTTGTACAAATCAAATCAAATTAAATCAAGACAAGTTATTTAATCAAAGTTAATGTGAATTAGACCTCAAGTAAATAACTTGTTTGTGTGTTTTTTTTTTTGTATCCGAATCTAACTTTAATTACCTAAATCATGAAACCCAATTCCTCTGAAGCTCTAAGTAACTCTTTTATTTAATTTCGGTAAACCATTGAACTATATTCTTTAGCCATTTGGTTTATTCGAGTTCCTTTCACATTCGTCCTTAAGGCTTTATTCTGTTCATTGAATCAAATTTCAAAAACTGTTTTGTTGTACACATATCTATTTACTCGTAGTTAAAGTTGCAGGAGAATCTATACAAATCTAATCTCAAATCCATTCTCTCAATAAAATCTCAATTAAAAGCCCCAAATCCCAATTACAATAGACTACATTCATTCATATCAAACCAAACCGAACCGAACCCAACTGAACGACCTCTTTTATTCCATTACAACCATTTAGGCGGGTATATGTATATGTATGCGAGTACTTGGGCACCGGGAGTGTGGGGGGACACCCGGGCGGGTAATAATAAATAATAACACTTTCCTCCACTTTGCGTACGGAGGCAATTTCGAAATGGCAATCTCGTAAATCATTACAACGACCGATGTTTAGAAAATAAACAAGCTGCAGTACGAGTATTAAGTTTTGAAAGCAAACAATAAACCCCCCGTCCCCGTTCGTCGTCATCGTCCGTTGTTGTGTCGGTTGGTTGGTTGGACGGTATAGTTCCGTCGTGCGTCGTCTTGGTCGTCGTCGGTTGGCCGTCCTCCTCAAGCCAGCCCTGCGCATATGGTCTGGCTCAACTATACACGGGTTTGTGTGACTTGGATAGACCAGAGCACATAGAGCTTGGAGCATAGAAATAACATTTGGGCTCGTTGCCCGGTTTTGTTTGCTACATCTTCTTTTGTGCCCTGGCTTCCGTCTCATCTGCTGGCTTCACTATATTCTCCATCCTCCAGCTTCATCCATTCCATAACAAAGCAATAAATAAAAAATTTATGAAAGCATTCGGTAGTCATTTGGAAACAAATACGTACAAATAAAACTGCAAAAGGAAACAAAACACAAAAACAGAAAAAAAATCAAAAAAAAAATACTCGAGCACAGTGTGAGTCAAAGAAAATGTTACGTATACGCCACAGTGAGTGGGGAGAGGACGAGTATTATGTCAAACGTTTGTTCCTTTGACAGCTGGAAGAAGGAGGACGATCAGCCGTCGCCGTTACCGTCACCGCCACCGTCACCGTCGCCACCGCCATCTACAACATCCAACAAGAAACTATCTGTCGGTTTCCTTGTGTGGGCTGGCGATGCCGATGACGATTGCGATGGCGTTGGGTATGGGCATGGCTGTGTATTTTCTGTCTGCGTATTTTATTGCGAACGAAGCAATTTCATCCCGGGGAAAGGAAATGGAAAAACGGAAAACGGGAAAAGGAAAACGGGAGACAACAAAAAATATATAAAACTCATCTCATCCGCATCAGGTTTGCATATTTTTTAATTTTTTATTCTGAATGTTATTTTTTTATTTTTAGTATTTTTTTTTTTCATTTCTCATGTGTTTTTTTTTATTCCCTTTTCACCCCCTTTAGCGGCAGCTTTGTACCGCTTTTGCTTGTTCTGTTTTTTATTATATTGAAGCTGTGAAAGACGAGAAGAATTCCTCGAACAAATAAGGGAACACTGGAACACTATTAGTAGAAGAGACAGAAAATAAAAAATAAAAAAAAAACGATATCGTAGAGTTTTAATTTTAAATTGAGTTAGCACAGAAAAAGAAGTGGGAGAGGACGAAGAAGAACGAGGAGCACAGAGAGGGTATGAGTGTGAGTGTTATGGAGCTCCTGTTCCTGTTGTTGCTGTCGGAACGCTGAGCAAACAAACTCCTCTCCATCACAAGCAGTTAATTGCGTAAATTTAATTTAATTGGTGGAATGTTTCAGAAATTCCTTAATGCAATTTAGTTTTTATTTTTTATGTTTATTCTTTCATTTCGTTTTGCTCTTTTCTTCGCTTCGAGGGTAAGAGTTTTAACATTTATTTAGTGTGGCTTTTCTTTTTTTCTTATACATACAAAATTCTAGTTTAATCATCGTTTTAGTTTTTTTTTTTTAATAGTGGAGGATGAAAATAAACGTAATGGAAGATTTTTGATAACAAGGATTTGATATTTAAAAAAAAAATATAATTTAACATTATTCTTTACTTTCAGTGTTTTTGAGCGCAACCATTTTCATAAAATAGATTTTCTGACAATTAAATATAAAAGAACGCAACCTTTTTAAAATTCTTATATTAGTTTAAAATCTAAAGTGGATGGTAACAGCTGTTTTCCAAAAAAAAAAAAAACCTTTAGAAAAATGTTAAAAGCACTTGTTCTAAAATGAAACTAATGTTCGAATTTGTGGCAATAAAATTTGTGGGGAGATTTCAATTTTAAAAGCACAAATAATTTCAAAACCAAGAAAATACTTCAAAATACAATACTGATTTAAAATCAAAGAATTGAAAGAATTGGTATTTTGATGAATTATAGTTTTAAATCGTTCATTTGCTATACAATATCGTCATAACTTATTAACATGATTTTTCAAGAAATGAATTTCAAAACTTTGTAGCGATGAAATTTTTGTGTTAATCTACAAAAACAAAGGAATTATAGCTTATGACAAAAAAAATATATATTGCAATAACTTCTAAGTTAATAACTCAAAATTCGTGATTTTTGAACGATATTGCAGCAAATGAGAGATATTGGCTCTCAGTATTTTTGAAGGTTTAATTAATTTTGAAGCAAAAATTTATACCTTACATTTGCCAACAAGGTTTTCTTAAATAGCTAATTAAAATATTTTGATATTAACTTTAAAAATTCGAATACAAAATTTTTGCTAAAATAAATTTTGATAACTACCTTAAAATCTCAGGAGGACTATGACTATCACGTTTCAAAATGAAGCACAAAAAAAGTTAAATTAATGTTGAAACGGAAGATAACAAAAATCCAAGTTTTTCAAAGGTATATTCGAGAATCTGACTCGAGATTCGAGTATTGTTTGTCTTGAGTTACACAAAACGACTTTATTTGTATGACCAATCTAATTTAGATTGCCTTACGTGTTTGTATTTTAGAAAAACTATCAAACATTAGAAAACTGCAAAAATAATAAAATAACTGTAGAAAAACTCTAAAATATCTCATATTATAAATCAATAATATTTATATAACTAGAGGACCCGACTAAACTTCGTCTTGCCCCAATTCAATGCAGAAACCTATTCGGCAGGACAACCGAAGTTGTTGAAAACATCTGTTTCGTTGTTTCGTTGATTCAATTTTTATGTAAAACGTGGTCGATGTTTAATACTTAATTTTACCGGGGTAAAAATTAGCCTACGTGCTTTTTAAGACTGCATAATCTTATTATATATTATTTCAAATATAATATAATATAATATTATGATAATACTTAACGCAAACACCAAAAAAAAAGTAAAAAGTAAAATTCACTGTATTTCGGTTCACTACAAAATAAATGTAACCTATGATTTAGCCTCAGCAACATGTGGTGGTTATGCTATCAAGTTGTAGCTTATATGGAATGTTTAGACGTTTGACATAGCGCCATCTATTGAATTCTTAACTTACTCAGTCCAGTGCACAGATGTCGCTATCTGATAAAATCGCATGGAGCTAACATATAATTGTGATTATCAAATAATAGACAAATAATTTGCAATAAAATAATATTGTGATCATAAATTGAGATGTAAGCTATCCTATCTTTTAAGTTGGATCAAACTGCACGCGGTGTGCAAATTTGATTAAAATCGGCTAAGTAGTTTAGGAGTCCATCGCGGACAAACAACGTGACACGTAATTTATATATATTAAGATAATAATTATCATATTTAAGAGCATGACTAAATCGTCAAAGTGTCACTAAGTAAGTTTCTTACAAATTTGAAAAAACAAAAAATAGATTCTACTTCAAAACATGCAAATCCATTTTTTGCACAAATTTTAAAGCCAAATGATAATCCGTAAAGCAAACCTTTAGGATAATTTAATTTATCTTCAAACTTTCATTCAATAGCTCGTCCTTTAAGCTTAAGCTTATAATTGAAAGCAAATTAATTCATTTTGCTCTTTTTTTCCAGTCGTGCCAATCAAGACTCGTCTATATCGGCCTCCATTAGCCCCCTGAAGCTTGA
Organism: Scaeva pyrastri; assembly: GCA_905146935.1. Lineage (NCBI taxonomy): Eukaryota > Metazoa > Arthropoda > Insecta > Diptera > Syrphidae > Scaeva > Scaeva pyrastri. The sequence continues at coordinate 3,726,709 of LR989929.1, read as the reverse complement.
GGATTAAATTATGCCAAAAAGCTATTAAGTTGTCCCAATTATAACCAAACAACTTCTTCTTGACACTTGGCATTTTTTTTTTTTCTTCTTTAACTAAATGCTAGAATAGATGTATGAGGACATCTTGAGTTAACTCACGCGAAATAAACATCTTTCGCCAATATATTACACAAAGCCATAAAATCGAAGCAATGAAATTCATTCCACAAACATTATGTCAAATAAATCGTCTAATATCATAAAAATAGGCTTTTCGATTCAGCTCATTGTGAATCTGATTCGTAAATCGAGTGCCATTAAGCTCGACATAATTTTTCCTCTTGATCATCATCCGAGTCGTGTTATGTATGGAAGTGTGTCGATTGTGTGTTGTGTACTCTGTGACAAACGAAACATAAAAGAATCAGAACAAATCCATATTCATCAATTTATTGAAGGCAGTCGAGGCACCATAGAGTAAAACATGGCCACATGAATCACGAGCCATAAATCAGTTCACCCGCCACGAATGCCAACCGACAGTCAGAACGGAATTAATGTCAATTTGCAGCAATGGCAAAAGGCGTCGGGCACACACTCAATAAACAAAAGCAAAAGCAAAAGCACAAGCCCAGCACAAGCAACAACAACAGCAAAGAACTTTAATAGTACCGCCACCACCACCGACCGCCGCCACAGCGAATACACACCCCAAACGAAACGAGAAACTTAAATAAGACCGTCAGACAAATGGTTTCTTTCACTCTGGTAAATCCGCTTAGTAATGAGCCTGCCCCTCCTCCACCGCCCACCACAGCCCAACACCAACGAACGTGTTAAGAGCTCCCTTACAGCCCAACATAACAGAAGATAGTTAACTGTTCGTATCCGAGTATGGTATCAAGTCCCCCCGTACGTCGTCGTCGCCACTTCGTTCTTCCCTGCTCTTCATTGTGCCTCATCGGAAGTCGTCCTTTATCATTCGCCGTAGTTTCTTGTGAGCCTACTCAGCGCTTGTTGGCATTTTATTGTCGGGAACGGGATCCGGATTTAGCTTAAGCGATTTATCGTCGCGCATTCAATTAATTCCGAATTAGTTGGCATTTAACACTTTCAGCGATTTTGTTGCAATGACGAGGAGGGGAGGCGTTGTAGATGATTTTTTGTCGTTGTCGTGTCTTGAGCTGATAAAAGGGAGAATCTCAACTCAAGTCAAGAATGGGTTGCGGTGGTGGTGGTGGATGGCGGTCGCTATGCCAACCGATTTCGCCATTGATTCCTTAATCCGCCGACACGCACAAACGCCTTCAATTGCATTTCTTTGTGTGTCAATATTTATGTATAACGTAACGGTTTACTTGTCAAAACCCAATGAGGCCAATGAGGCCAATCACACCGGGTAGTTAGGTTTATTATACATACGAGTCGATAGTTGGCGTACTTATTTGCATACAGACAAGTATAAGTTCACTTGTAAACGATGAAATTCAGTTCTCGCAACAGGGACGGACTTGACAAAATACTTTGACGTTTATGTTGATGACAAGTAGACTAAAAAAATATATGGCCAACATTAGACATAACCTAACTTTTTCGAATTTTTTTTTTAATGTCACAAGTGAACAAAATCTAACAACCCACAATGTTTCATATAACATGTAGTTGAAACGAGGTTCAATTGCGGTTCAACACTATTTTTTATTCTGCACGTTTATAAGAAGAATTCAAAGCTTGAGTTCGATAAGTTGGTGTTTGTATGATGACATTAGAAGAAACGGGGTTAATGTTTACATTTGACACTAGAAAAACCAAACTAAAATTTCTGTCAAATTGATTTAACTTAAGTCAAACTTTATTAAGCCTTCAAAATATTTGCAAACTTTGACATTTGTTGTTAAGTTGTTATTAATTCTAATTCAGATGTCACTGTCAAATGTGCAGTGCAGAATAAGTTATCAAAAAAATCGCCCCTTCATTCATCTCGCCACCTTTGACGCCAAATCCAGCCCAGGAGTCCCGAGAAGGTGGATGAGATAACCTCGATACTAGTATCTATTCCAGTGTAATTCAAGCAACCGACTTAAAGCAGTCCATGGAAATGCATACAGGGTGGCAAGTTATTTGCACTCCACAAACAGAAACGTGCAACATGACTCTATTCCTCGTTCTCGACTTGTTGCATTTTTATCCATTACTAGGATTTTATATTTTTTTTTATGTTTCTTTTTTTTTCATTCAACTTTTTTCATTTGGTTCTTCTATTTTCCTGACGAAATTGTTTGAATCGTGTTTCGTTTCTGTATTTCCCTACCCGATGCAGCCGCCGGCCGACCGGGCGTCCGCCTGTACCCGTTCGTCCTCGTCACTCACCATAGAACAAATAATATCCTAGCAGATGAGAATGGTCCTCCGCTCATCACACATTTTAAAACTATAAAGGAGCCTCTCTGTGTGGTGCGGTGCTGTGTGGTGTTAGCTTGGTTCCGCAACTACACGAGCTGCTCTGGTCTCCCCGCCCAGGACCACCGTCTAGATTGCAATGGTGAGACGACGACGGTGAGTTGGATGCATGCCGTGGCAACTGGGTATGATATTAGTTGATGAAAGCCACAGGACGTTGAACTAGGTCGTATATTTTTTTCTGCCCTTTTTTTTGAGTTGAACCCCAAATGGAACTCAATTTATTTGCACAAAGGCGAGTGACCATCCATCCAAGAGGAGGGTGTGATGGGTGGAGGGAGTGGCATTTAAATTTATTTGAATTTCCGGAAAACGATTTAATTAAATTGCAAATAATCCCCGAAATCGCGAATTGCAATCCAACGGCCGCGACGCGTCGGCCGAAGGCGGAGGTGGCAATGGCGATGGCGATGGTGTTGGTCAATATACAAATGCACATAAAATATGTATGGCCGTGTGTATTGACGTTTTATTTGACTTTTTTGCATGTTTTTTGTTGTTGTTTTTTTTGTGTGAAACGCAAACAACTGGTCGTCATTTTGTGTGCGGATAGTTTATTACAATTTTGATTAAAATTTCATTTCAAAGAATCGAAACTCTCGTGAAATGACGCTGTTATGTCAGTGCAGTGGGAGGGAATTGTATTCGTTCCGATAACACTGCCTTACCACGCAGAGGGGTCGTCAGGGAGAAAGACAACAATTGAATCAATTATCGGGAATTGGCAATATGTTGCCTCACATACTACAATATTACACTTGAACATACATACATACATGTATGGATGTATGTAAATACGTTATGGCTTACAGCTTATAGACATAGAGTGAAGCTTCATGGCTTATTTTCGAGGCTATCAATGACGCATTTTGTGGTGGAGGAGATGTCAATTTGGGCAAAAGCTATTGACTGTAGATGATTATCTGATCAGCAGAGTATGCAATGTTATAATTAAAATGACAAATTGACACAATATAGCTGAAATTGAAGTTGACACAAAAAACGATTACATATATGCTTGTACATCTTTGCATACATATTAGGAATTAAACAACACATTGTGGATGGAAGTGAGAAGGGAATTGATTTCGGTTCAGTAAATTGTCAATTTTATAAAATTTCTGTTACGGAAATGTGTCAACTTTTAAAAACCACAACTTCTATTATAGATAAATAAAATAGAGACTCACATTTCATTTTCATTGACATTTTATCAATGACACGTTGATACCTTTGGGAGGCGCCCGCCTGAATGAAAAACATTTTTCAGTTTCGAATGATGAATCTGACGGGAAATCTTCAGAAATTTTGAGGAAATCATTTTTCATTTTAGATCGCACACGGTTTTTCTAAAACACCATTTACATTGGGCCCCTTAAGAATTGAGACCGCCGCCGATACTACGGTAGTTACGCCTCTGGTTGCTTGACAATTAAGATGACAGCTTGTCATTAAAGAATCTTTAACAACATTTTGAAATATTTTTTAATGGCGGGACAATAAAAAACTATAACTTGACTTTTGACTTTTTGGTACTTTATAAATATAAAGTATAATTTGACAGTTAATTGTTAACTTCCTTTAGTTCCAAGTGTCAGTCCGAGAATATAAAATAACACTTTAATGCAGTAAAAAAAATATTTGGAAATTTTTAAATTTTCTGTACTAAACTATAAAACCCGAATAGAAGGACAAAACTGACATGACAAACACGAGAGTCTAGTGTATTTCTATTTCTGATAATCGGATGCTTATTCAGTAGTAGCTTCTAATCTAGTCGAGTCTCGTGATCAGCCCTGCTGTGAGTTTGCAGTCTAAATATTTGACAGATGTAGCTTCAACAAAATGGTCGCCATAAAGTGTCAAAATTCAGAAATCCCTTTTAAAATGCTCTTCAGTATTTATTCTAACATAATATTTCCATCAGAGAATTATAGAAAGACCTTTAAATTTAAATTGAAACAATATAATAAATTGCTCATACTACCAACAAGATTTCTAACTCCTGTCATTTTGACATTTTAAACTCTCCTCTCTGCTTCTTTGTATATATCTTCCCTTTGGAGAACTCAAAATTCCTGGTGGTTTTATAAATATTTAACCTCAATTTGCCGTGATTTCAAATGAAGAGACGTAGAAAATATTATGTAAATGGCATCTTGTCTCTATTACTAATTAATTCACAAAAAAGCAACTGTACATTCATTTAATAGATGGAATAATATGCTCTGTCTCAGCTGCTGTCTCTCTTTCTGTCCTTTTTTTTAACGTTGATGAAGCATTTGTTCTACTCTACATTATACAATCAATAAATCTAGAGCACTCATTCTTGCTTCCTTTGGTGGTGAATGTCGTATGTGTGTTCGTGTGAGTGTGTGTGCGTTTTATTATCATACAGAATCCTTATATCAGCAACTTCCGCGATCTGTCGTCTTTTAACGAAAAATATTAGCATATTTCGAGAATGGGAGGGCGTGTGTGTGTGGGCGTGGGCGGACTCGAGATGATATCCCGGGGTTTTGTGTTCCTTCTCCCGACAATCACTTGTCACTTGTTCCCATTATTGCCTTGCAAGCTCAGTGTGCGAATCCCTATATAGTTTCCGTGCATCACAACAGAAAACCAACCCATTTTCGGCGTTTGGGAATGGGAATGAGAAGAGACCGATATGCGAGGCAGCGTATTTTAAATAGGTTCCCTGAGCTATTCCCCAAAAGTGTGTGGAAGTGCAGGATGTCTTGTCTCGGGTTCGTGCATTTAATTCTTGTGCAGCGTCATCCTGTGAAGTCTACTTATCTCTTTGATGGAAGCGGTTGACATGTGTATGTGTGTGTGTGTGTGTTTTTCACTAGGGTATTGCACTGAAATTGGAAATGCCGACCTGATTTTTCGTCTTGACGCGAGAACAAGAGGGAACAAATGTCTTCGCTATATATGTCTTCCACGATATGACAAATATAAGCCTTTCTCAGGGCGCATATTGTATTTCACAAAATGAGATCCTTGAATAGCTGATTGGGAAGAAGAGATTTCTAGTAGTAGCATCAGTAGTATAGGTATCATTTTCCCCATTTATATACCCACTCACTGACATATTGCACTTTGGTTCTAAAAGGATTGTTAAAGTTGATATCATTCAAGATGAACTTTACACCACCGTGGAGGATCATAAAGTGCATATAATGCTTCCTATTTCAAGATATTTGTTCCCTTTTCAAGAAGCGGAAGAAGAATGAGTGTGTGTCATCATCATTACTTTCATCCTTCGTTGACACATATACGATTATGTTAATGTATGTATATACATATGTAAACCAAAATGCAGAACAGGATTATCATTATTAGTTGTTTTATATTCCACTTTTTTCTCTTTTTTTCTGGATTTTCTACAAAATAAATATTCATTGGGATTTTTAGCAACGAAAAGTCAAAAAAACTAACATGGTTGCCAATTGTTTTGACTGGAAGCTGAAAACAAATGAGAGAAGAAAGCTTTTAAAAAGCTGTTACTTCTGTAGAAGCTTTTTGAACAAATAAGATCTTGTTTTGTGTGTCAAATAAATTTAAACATCGAAAATTATGTGTTTGAACAAGTTCTCATTTATTTTTACAGTTAGATTCCATTGAATTATTGTTTTCTAGATTAAGGATCCAACAGTTTTGAATGAACAGGTGATACAAATTCTTTAATAAAAGCTCTCTCAAGCCCCTTTTAGAAGATCAGTTTTCAGTTCATTTTTTCAGTTTAACTGTCAATTCAGTTAAAATGAAACTCAGTTCGGTGTTCAGTTCATCACTTCAACTGAGAACTGAACTGACAACTTATGGGAATTTCATCAGTTTCAGTTTCCGTTAAATGTTTCAGTTTTTATGTTTAGACACCAGTTTAACTGAAAGCTTAACTGAAAGCTTAACTGAAAGCTCAACTGAAACTGAAACTGAACTGATCGTCTAAAAGGGCCTTACTCTCTCACTTCAGACAAATTTTTGGGAGTAAATACAAAACTGTTTAAAATAATGAGATTAGAGATTAAAGTAGCTTTGAAAACTAAAAAATGGATAAGCTCTATGAAAGCTTTAACGAACTAACAATTAAGTATTTATTAGTTTAATATTTCGTCATACATCTTCATCTAACAATAATACAAAAGCCCAAATGGCAACTCTGCTCTACAAAGTCAGATTGTTAATATTGTTAGTTTTTCTTTCTTCTTTTCATTTTTTTTTTTTTTGTATTTCAATCCATCCAGCAGTTCAACATCATCCTTGCAGACTTTGATTACACTCCTTTATGATGGTAAGAGCCTATACAAGAAGGACTAAAGCTAAAAGATGCAACATCAGGTTGAGGAAACCAGCAGTGACAACAAAAAAGACAAAAACAAAAAACGAAAAAAAAATCTATATACGAACAAAAAAACATAAAAAAAAGAATACTAATCTGGGAGTTAGTTGATAAAATGAAGGCTTTTGTTCGGATCTCCTTCTAACCGGCATTTCCATTTCTTTCTATTTCCGGTGGACTTTATGGAGGTAGGTTTATATACGATGCATGCAGAAGAAGGAAGAACACTTTTTTTGCTACAGTATTCGAGTATTGTCGCCTATACTATACACATACATACCTTCATACGTGCTCCATTCATACCCAACACAAATTTATGTATGAAGTCAGTTTGGTGTAGATTTTTTTTTTTTTACACAATTTTTCCAACGAGTTCATTTACATTTGAATTATTGCACATAAGCTATATGAACATTAAGTGGGTGGTAAAGGTGGGTGGAAGCGACGATGACGGCGGGGTGGTATTTATTGGTGCCCGGGGGGGTTAGGGAGTGGAATGGTTGCCTCAAAGACGGAATCGTGCTTCGTGCATCAGCAATATTTCATTTATCTGCAACCATACATAATGTGAAATACATGTTGAGATGTTTTCATGCATTTTGTCTTCTGTTTACAGACTTAGTTACATGTATGTATGTATATGTACGACTGTCTGTATGTATTTGAGGAAAAACTCTGGGATAGCATAAAGCAGAATACGACAGGATTCTCTCCCAACATGACATTGGGGTGCAGTAGTCTTACTTTTCGAGATTTTGTTTTTTATTTTCTGTCAACTTAGTGTCTTGTTTGTTGATTTGTGTCAATACCTACATAGATCTGGAAGCTTGTTGCAGAGGGCAGTCTTATTGATTTTCTTTTCTTGACTGTCAATATGTCATATATACAAAGTCATAAAAACATACACACATACACACACATACCAAAGATAAAAGACGTATTTTACATTTTGTTGCAGACAAGGGGCGTATACGTAACATTTGTTTGTTCAACTTTTCAGTAAGTAAATAGAATTGGAATTTAGTTGAATTTATTTGTTGCCTATTGTATGGAGGAGGTAGCAAGTTAAGAGGATAAGATTCTTAATGAGGAAGGATTGAGCTTGAGGTATACACTTATACATATGTATCTAGAAAACGTCGGTCGTATTCATTGTAGGTTGAAGTAAACAGACATGGAACAGAACTACATACTTGCAGATTAAGATCTCTTGTTACTCAGGGAAAAAGTCTCTTAAATACTTCCTCATGGGCATACTTACAGCATATTACATAAAAAATCTAACAAATGAAGGCAATGGACGAATTTTCAATTCCCTAATGAGAAACTATACGTGACAATTTAACTTCATAATAAATAGACATTTTTCAAGTATTTTCGACGGAAGTTAAGCTACAGTCATCCAATGGGGTATTTTTGACGTTTACAGATGATCCATCAAATTAGCTGTTATTTATTCAATCTGCCAATTAATCTTAGACAGATTAAAAGTTCAACAATGGGTGTTCAGTTGAGGCAATGTCTCGTTTCCTGCACCTGTTGGACATTGCCTTAATAACCCCACCACTGGGAGCACTATTTGCCAGTGTTATGGATGACTGTAATCAATCTTTACAGCTAATGTTATAAGTAGGAAATTACTAAATTCATTTAGTCTAAGACAACATTGATACCTGTCAAAATGAAACCGCAATTTGTGATATTATGTTGTTAAAGAATGGCAAAAGCATTTGAGTTGCATAGTGCGGTGACAGTATTAAAAACAACTAAAACTAAATTCAAACTCTTTTCAAACCAAGTTTCAAAGTAAATCTTCAACTATTTTCAACTCAAGGAAGTAGGAGGCTTACTGTTCTTTCATGAAACTGGACACAGGTTGACTGTTCCATTGCATTCGAAATTCTTATTTTATTTCCCATTAGACAATCATTGAAATGTTTTTTCCTAAATTTGTACAAAGTTCAATAAGTTGTTTCTCTTACCTTTTTGTTCAAAGATTCGATATCTGAAAATAAACAAGAAAAAAAAAACGAATATTAACTTCAAAGGTCAAAAATGCAATGAACAAACTTAGAAAATTGAGAATTCTTAAATTAGTATTTTCCAAAGCCAAAAAGATACAAACATCTTCTGAATATTGTCTTACTTCGTATGCTCCGAAAATATTGGATCTTATCCAACTTCTTACGAAGTAATCTTAGATTACTTCCTTGAAATAAATTCACTAAACCTCATCGTAATATGAAAAATACAACCACTGCCAATATTAAAAAAAAAACTAACTTAAACCGAAGCAGACAAAGAACACAATATTTAGAGACAGAAAAACAACAAGACTTTAAGTGCATTATTCTCGTCCTTAACGTTGTTGTTCTTCCACTTTTAAATTGTCCCTCCTTTTGACACCGTTTCATAACGTTCAAAATCAGGTCATACCTATACTAAACTTTAAAACACAACAAGCATCATTTCCACTCATCGTTCTGTCATCGTCGTCGTCTTGTAGAGAAGTCAAAATGCTAAGATCATTTCTCACAATTACCGACAATATTCTCTCTCAATTTCTCCAAAAATCCTCTTATATCCTTTCCCTAAGAATCCTGTCACTTATGCCTTCAGCTACACAGGCAGTGATATATGACTGCGCCAAATTGCGTCAACAGCAACGCCAGCAAACCTTACAAACTTCTGGGCTCGCAAGACTCACAAAAAAATGGTTATTATTATTCTGATTCATGACCATCTATCCACCACCGCTCTCAACCCTCCACCCCGCCCACTATAGTCGCCCATTTTCATCTACAACATTATTTATTATCACTCCCAGTGCACTCCTGAGTATTCAAGAAAAGAAAAAACGCTGGCAGTCACTTTTGTCGTTCTCCTAGACCTAGAAATCTACTTCCAACGATGCGATGCGATGAGAAAAAAAGTCAACGAAAGCCTAAAAGGCAACAATGACAACGACCAAGAAGATGACGACTAACGGCAGCGGCGGCGTCGTCGTCGTTATCGTAGTCGCTGACGAAACAAATCATAAATGAGAACCTTTCCATATTGCATCATATAACGGCCACGAGCGGCCTTACAACGAGAAGAAATGGGATCAATCTCATATCCACCCAATCGGATTCCGCATCAAATGACGCACGGACCTGGACAGGTATGTAGAAATGTCAAAATGTATATATATGCTGTGTCCAAATTAAGCCACCTTCCTTTGGTTGGTTATGTTTCTTTTGGCGGCGGCGACGACGACCACGTTTTTGTTGTCATTGTTATCACTTTTAAATTAAACTTGAAAATGTCAAAATTCGTTGGCGTTTGTTCATTTTGTTTGTTCTTCGCAAAGCCACCACTTCCTGATGCAGCCAACGGTAACCTTGCTCTGTTCCATATCTACCTGTTCGTGTGTGTGTGTGTGTATGTGTGTGTGAGTGTGCTCTTTTGTATTCCTCGCTCCAAGGACTCACTACATCATTGTAGAGTGTAATTTGCCTTCGTCCTTGCACAATAAATCCATTACACCTTTTGCCAACTGATTCTGAATCTGACGGCCTACATGCATCTGGATAAGGTTTTGGGAAAGATGCACTGGGCGGAGGAGTATAGTGAAGTGATGCAGCGTTGTGCACTGAAGAGATGACTCTTAAGAGAGAGAGCATCAACATTTAGTGGGTCTATTTCTATTGTAAGCACATCGAGGAGTAGAGTCATTCATAGGCATGCCTTACTTTAAGCTGTCCATATAACGTCGTCGATCGATATTTTGAATAATCTTCCCGTCTCCATTGAAAATAACAATAAGCAAGAGTGAACTGGAGGAAGGAGGATTATGTATTAGTGTATGTATGTGTATGTGTACGAAATATATTCCAGACACACATATAGGAACTATGCAGTTTTGAATTAATTGATTCAATGATTCCTTAATCCAATTGTACATGTGCTAAAAATAGCTCCGAAGTTTGGCATCATTTGACATTTAGCATCGTTATGTTAGATCTGTTTCTTTACTTCAATACTTTGAAAGTTAATTTTCGTTCAAACTCCATTTTAATTCAAAATTCAATTCAAGAATTTGTTTGATTACAGTTTTAAAAGAAAAAAGAATTAAACTCAGTTTAATTCGCAGTTTAATTTAACCCACAGTTACTTTACCTGAAGGAATTCGAAGACAACAAAAGATAGTTGCATATAAAAGTGACGTTTTGGATACTTTACGTGACATTACGCCATTGAACGATGTTCAACTAAAGTGATGCTTAGATTTCACTGAACGGAACGATTTAAACTAAAACACTTGAACAGAGTTTAAGGGGCCGGTTTATAGCTATAAGTAGAATCCATCAGAAAAATTTGAAACAAGAGGAATCTGAAATGTTTTACTGATGAGCGTTTATAGCAATCAGTAAATATACGTCATTAAATGTTGTTTTCTTTCGACTCAGACAATTTGTTTACTGTTGCTTTCATCAGTAAAATTTTTAATGATGTGATCGGAACAATAAAAAATTGGAAAACGAAATGGAATTTTTTTTGGCTTTTGGCAGTCAGCTGTTCAGTAAAATGAAATTTCATCATTAAAAAAATTAAAATGGATCTATAAATTAAATAAAACTTTAAATGCGTTGTTTCTTTTTGAAAAAAATATTTGAATTCTTGGATTCATCTTATTGCATCAATCTTTTGCTAGAAATAAATCTGTAACATGTTCAAAAACTAAAAACTAAATTTTACTGATCGATAGCTGTAACCGGCCCCTAAGGTTCAGCTGAACTGAAGTCTAAACACTTACTGCGAAACTTTCGGTAAATGTTTTTTGAACGAAGTAGGTATATTTATTTAATCCAGACTTGTTCATTTATTCAACTTAAGTTGGACTTTAACCTCATACTAAACAGCTGGGCCTAATAAATATAGCATTATGATCTTCATCAGTTAAACCCTTTAATGAACTTCAAAGCCGATAACATTAGGCAATTTCTAGAAAGGAAAATAAAATCCTTATAACCTTAAAACTTAAATAGGTACAAATCTTAAACGCCTTGTCCCGACTTCCCAAGTAATAACCTAGTTTTAGAGATAGACGAATTCAAAAAATAAGAATAAACTTTTGAATCCATTTCCATTTTATTAGATCCAAAGAACTTTCGAAACATCTCTTCTCGTTTAAATTTTTGAAACAAAAAGAAAATTTGTACTTCTCAACCCAAGTAATCCATTTTATAAACTTTGCCTTATTCTACCGTTATTCCTTAGCATTTTTGCCACCTCACCTATGAGTGTGTGGAGTGGATGTGTAAACTTTCATTTCGTATAATGCAATTACAATCGCCGACGACGAACGTCCCGGTAGATGCCGTTGCCATGTGATACCATCACACTCTCATAGGATGCTGCAATGATGGTGCAAATTGGTTGCGTTTTGAGAATGCATTGTGGGCCAAAAACGCGGCTAACCGTATTTTAAGCTTTTTAATTAAAGCCTCACAAAAGTCCATAGGTTTGCACAAAGCTGCCATGTAAGTTTAATTTATAAATGTGCATTGCATATACGAGTACTCATGGGTTTCATATAGGTATTATAGCAATCCACCCGCCCACAATTCTTCCAAAACGCCAACGAACGCTCCGAAAACTAACCCCAGAAGCCCCAGAAAAGTATCCTCGATGATCCTTTTAAAACAATCCCACAAAGTTCTTGTATAAACTTTGCAAAGAAGCAGCACATCAGCTGAAAACTTCTTCTTGTTGTTTTTGTTCTTTAATTCCATAGCCAGGCCAGATGGTATCAGGAATTTGTGTTTATTGACGTTCTTGGTTCCTGATGGTTCCTCATTCAGGAGGCAAACTCGTTTTCGGGTTAATTCGAAAGTTTTCACTTCTTTTGTTTTTAAGTTTTTATGTTTTTATGTTTTTTTTTTTCTTTTTGTGTTTTCAAAAGAGAAAAGATAAAGTTTTGAATGTGAAGTGCCATTGATAAAATGACAGCTATACACAGAAATGGAAGGAGGTGGTCTCTACTGACTGACGGACGATGACGACGACGCGACGTTGAGGTGGTCTTACCATATCCGGAAAAGGATGGTTAGTTTCTCCATATTCTCGTGTTGCACATAAAAATTTCAAGCAAACATTTATACGATACCTACTCCGGGATCCGGAAACATTTTCCACAATAAAATTGTCAGCTCGCTTGATTTATGCGGCTACCATAAATGGGACAAGCAGCGGTTAGCCTGACATCGGAAAACGCCACGCCGCGCCGGGCGCTGTTTATGGGGCGCATAAAATATATGTGTGCACATTTGGAAACAATTGCGCTTAGCTGAAATTCATGAGACTGCTTGGAATTGGGATTGCTTAATGCTTATGCCAACGTATCGTCGTCGTCGGGTCGTAGTTAGCCGCCCGCCGCCGTACCGGGTGTGTTTGGTTTTGGCGGGTTTTAAAGGCGTTTCTCTGGAATTGTCGGTCTCTCGGTGGGTCGGGTGGTTATACAGTGTGTCGTTTGGATTTATGGCTTTAAAGTGTGAAGTTTTTAGTGGCTGGAATTTTTATAGCAAAACTTGATGCTTTATATTCCTTGCTGGTTGGCAGTTCATCTCACAGCACAGTGTTAATCTGAGGTTGTGAAATTTGTTACATCACAAATTCTAAGGTTATCGGTCGTTACTCGTTGATATGACATGAGGAAATTTTATTGCTGCAAATGTTGATTGATTTTATTAACGGAACGCTTATTAAAGATTAAAATTTAATTTCAATGAATTCTTTTAGCTTGTATCAAACTGTAATTGAAATTTGAAACCAGTCATGAAACAAAAGTAAATTAATGCCAATGGAGTTCCACAAAGGAGTATTCATGGTCCGGTACTTTTAATTTTCAATGTTTTAACCAAAATCAAAGAAGTAAAATCATTCCATAAAAATATTCATCCAGCTTGTTCCAGTCAAAGTATGTACATTCATTGATGCATACAAAATGTTTCCAAAACATTTTCTTTCGAAGCCTTGACGTGATGATGAGCACATTTGTTGCATCATTCTTCAACAAACACGCAGCGTACATTTTATGCGGACGCAATTAGCTTTTATCATAATAATTATAATTTGATCTTATATATTTTATTCACTTTATTGTTGATTTTTCATTAATTGAAGTCGTGTAGGTAAGGTGTGTACACTCGTACAGTCTACTCAACTCGTGTCCATCCATCCATCCTTGTGCAATATGCCACTCATTTTAATTTTTGATTTTGTTCGTTTTTAAATTCACTCACTTCCCGTCCAACGCAGACACATTAATCGATTTACTTTCTGATGGCCCACGTACCATTATTATATATACTTCTTGAATACATACATATGTACTGTACATACATACAAATATTTATTATTAATCGCAATTTCATTTCACGAGTTTAAATTCATCATTAAATCCCACACAAAGAAAGTGCTAAAAATAATAATTGGGCAATGTGTTTGTTGTTTTCATTGAATACTAAAATTCTATTAAATGTCAATAAATACTTTCTTGGAATTATTGGAAAATTTCTAAAAATTTCTATTGGAAATGCGTAACTTACATCTTTTTTTAACATTTGAAAATGTCAGATTGCAAACTTTCCAAAATATTCTACAAAATGTATACTAATGTTATAGTTTGACAGCTCAAAGAAAACAAAAAACAGCACCAATTCACTACACATGAGTTGAGTATGTAACGGGTCTTTCAATAGTGACTTTCATACTTTGAAAGTGTTGATGACGTCTATAATGTCAAAGCTTGTATTGGCATTTAACGCATTTAAAAATATGTACGTGGAAATGATGAAGTTGTATCAAAGTGGCAAATCTGTTAAGGGTTTCATGCAATCTTCCTACTGATGCGAAGCACGTACGGAACTATTCGCATTGTGGTATATAGAGATTTAAGAGCGCCTGAAGCTTCCAAAGCTACACTGTTTAGTGTTTAATTTATGGATGGTTTTCGATAGATTGTATTCAAATTTTAAAATTAGAAACGCTAAATGAATGAATGACCTTGTACTAATTATCATATTCTTTTTTCTTTCTGCTCAAAAGTAAACAAATAAATAAATATTGAAAATAAAATAATTTTTACTTTGTCTTCGCGATGCTTTTGACGTCAAAGGTTTTCCAACAACAATACCGAACGCCCTACATTTTGAACTTTCAAAACTTGACAACTGGTGAATTTCTCCCTTTGTCCAAAAGTCTTCACACAAAGCAAATTTTATCAAAGGAAGACAAGATGAACTTCCTTGCCCGATGTTATTGCTTTCACTTTTGTTGCTTTGTTTATGGTACTCTAGAAAAGAACACTCACAAAAATATAAAGAGTTCTTTTGAATGGAAAAGGAAACGTCCACCACACTTTTCGAAGTTTAAATAAAGATTGCAAAATTTGTGCGGCCAACAAACTGATACTTGTGTTTTTGTTTTCAAAACTTCCAAGCAAATACCAGCAGAAAAAAAAACATTCATATTTACTCTTAGAGATGGTGGACATGACATGACAGAACACAGTCTTTTATCGGTTACGTCAAAATCGTCCAAATGTCACTTTCAAACTCTAAAGTTGCTTTTTTCTATGGCAAAACATTAAACTTAATCATAGTTCATCAAGTTTGACAGTTTATAAAAAAAAACATATGTCATTCCGAAGCTAAGAAGCTACTTTTGGTTTTACGAGACGAGTTCAATACGAGACCGAGAATTTTCTCGTCTCTTTACCTGTCCATCCCTAATCATCACTTGTCATATACAACACATTTTCCCTCCCGATTCCGATTTTTTACGAGAGAGAATTTTGTGTGTACTTTTCTCATAATAAAACTTTTTAAGTGACCATAAAACGAATGAAATGAAAACAAGAAAAAGCAGGGGGGGTGTAATTTTATAGTTTCAAACAAAAACATTTAAAACTGTCTTCAATGTGCGATGGGAAACGAGAACTCTTTGGCATTAAAAGGAAAACATATTTAAACAAATAACGACAACAAAAAAAACATAATTTTGAATCATTATTATTCAAGTAAGCACTCTCCTCCGGTCGAGGGCTTGAAGGCAGATGAGAGTCCTAAATAAAAAATATAAAATAAAAAACAAATAGTCCCCAAAACAAATCAAAAACAGATTCTTTCGAGTCTCACTAATTACTTGGTGTTGTTGCTTTACGGCTTTTGTTTATTTTTCTGTTTTTTTTTTTTTTTGTACTGAAAGTGTAATGAGAACGCAAACACTGAGGTTAAAAAAAAATTACAAAAATTAAAAACTGGGCTTGAGAACGGCCCAATAGATGGCAGGCCCTACGACACGAAGACGACGACGACGCGACGATGATGAGGACGGAAACAGAGTGAAAAAAAATGTTTTAGTTCTCGCTTTGTTGCACATTGTTGACTTATAATGTTTTTGTTTTTTAAGTTTTCTGTTTTTGTTTCTTTTTGTTGTTGTTTCTAGTTGCATTTGAGTTTTTGTTCTCTTTTAATTGGCCCGTTCTATAGCTATTCAGGTGTTCATACAAAATACTTATTTGCTTAATTCAAAGTCGCTTTTGAAAGATTGTTGAAGAAATATAAATAAATTGTTAGGTATTATTTTATTTCTCAGGAAATGACCATAAATGTTGAAAAGATTCATAGTGTTCGGTTTTTTATAGCAACAAATGATAAATGAACGAATAAAGAATACAGGTAGAACGAGTTTCACTACTTGGTTTATAGTTACTGGAGTAGTAATTAAAAACTGTAATAAGAAATGAGTAAGAACTTGAAAATGGTAAAAACAACAACTTATTACTCATATCTTCCTCAATATAGAAAACGCAGTCGGATTTGTTCGAACACTTACAGCAACTGGAACGATTTAGCTTAAAATCTTTTCAGTTGCCCTGAGATTATTCTTATGAAAGACAATTTTGGAATAACCTTCTAAAAAATTCTGTAAATTGATTTATGATTTCGGATAGTTGTACAGCTTTAAAAATGGGGAAAAGTTGTGAAATTAATTATGATAATAGTCGATTTGCATGCATTTTTGGTGCAGAAGTTAAAAGATTAAATAATGGATGGCGCTGGCGCTGTGATCAATGCCACAACCTGATAGATGGCGTTATACGTTAATTGAGGCTGTGAGCAAATTGACAGGTGTTCATTCCGCATTGTCATTTTCTATTGAGCGGGCATGTTCAAAAAGATCCATCCACTTGCCCCAGAGGACGCCATTTTCTTTTTCTTATATCATTTTTTATTATCACTTTTATAACCTGGTTTTAACTTGACACTAGTTGGCCAGCCACGAAACTTAAATTTGAATATAAGAAACTAATTTAGTTATAATAACTATAGCTTATATATAAAATATATTTCATTAATATTTAATAAAAGACTTAATTAATTAATTTATTTTACTTGTCGGTTAACAGGGCTATTTTTATGTTTCTCAGAAATACTTTTGATAAGAAGTTTGTAAATTAAATAAAAATACAAGAAATAAATAAGTGTTTATTTTTAAATACAATAAAGATAAATGTACGATAATTTTGCCCTGACAGTTGTTGGCAATAATTAAGAATTTCAAATATTCTAAACGCTCCTTTCTGATGGATGTTTTGATATTGGCTTGAAAAAGTTTAAAGTTTTCAGGTACAAATAGTAAAAATTAATTTTGAAAAATCAAGACATTGGTAAGAGTCAGAAACTTTATTATTTATAACTTTTTTACCTTATAGTTTTAATAAAACTAAAGAATAAGCATTGAATGAACATATTTGATAAAATAGTCTATATAGTTTGACAAGAGTCATCATATCCTATTTGAAGGTAGAATATTTAAAAGCTTATAGACTGCAGCAAAGATTTTTTTTTTATAAAAATGAAGATAAAATTAATTTCGATAACGACAAAAATGATGACAATGTGAATGAATAAAATTTCATTTAATTTCATTTCAAAGGAAGAAAACATCAAAACATAAGACTTTACTTCCTCCTTTATTTTTATAAGTCCACAAAAAGTACTATCCCATTTGCAAACCAATAACCACGTTTCAATATTCCTTCTCTTAAAAAAGAAGAAGACAATTTTGACAACTTTGTCACTCAAATTATCAACCAATTTTGAATTTGCATTATTTCAGTAAAGTAGAATTCGAAAGTACTGTGAATGCTACCTAACTGACATAATTATTGTGATACTCAAATCGAGAACGCAAATTTTATTACGTTCATTTGCAAGCCATTACTTTAATGAGTTCCAGAAGAAATTGTTCGTTCAAAATTCAACACCACAAAGTGATTTGTTTATTGAAAGGAAAAGACATAATTAAAAAGCTCAAGAAACCTCAACAAATTTTTGGTTTTTGTTGTCCAAAAAGCAAAGAAAATAATTACTTGAAGATCTTGTCTACCGACCGACCCTATACAGGTGCCATTTATAGCCTTCATTAATTTCAATTAAACTCATCGTCATCATTGAAAATGTTTATTATTTCTTTTGTAATCTTCATTTTGGCCTTAACCTTCACAATAAGCCACATGGAAAGATTTCAAAGGTAATTGGTATGGGAAAATAATAATTAAAATCATTTTTAAAAGAAAAGTGTGGTCAAAGTGATTACAAAGGTTTTAGATATAATTAAATTCATAAATTTTAAGTAAGTGTGTAATTAACCAAAATTATCGCTTAATGAGAAGAAGAAAAATAAGTTGATTTTGTAAAAACCTCGATTTTAACTTAAACCTCACATTTGTCTCAAAAATACATATTCTCAATATATAAAAATCAATTTCTGTTTTGTTTGTCTCGCTAAAACTTGAGAACGGCTTAGCCGATTTTGCTGATTTTGTTTGTCGTAATCCGGGGAAGTTTTATAAAGTGAGCAAATATGGAAAAATTGCTATGAAGGCAATAAAAAAAATATCTTCTTTTTCAGATACAGTTTGCTTTACCTGCAAACAAAAATATTTTTGACATCAGGTTGTCAATTTTTTTTATTTATTTCACATGTCTGTCAAACGCTAACGAAAGTTATAAAGTTATAAATTTCGACATTTCAAGGTCCTCAGAATATAAATGCGTAATTTTTAGAAAACCATTAACTTTAAATGCATTTTTTAAAAGATGATTACTTCAAAAAAATGCAAAAAGGACTTTCAAAAAATTATATCATTTTGTTCATCATAACTATCGCCTCGACAACCAGAATTCGGTCCTGGCTTCATTCAACAAGTTTTTTGAACAAATTCGGTTGGACACAATCATCTCATGATAAATAATTTTCATAAAAATGCGTTTTTGACAACACTTACAATTTTCCCAAAAACATTCATTGACAGGTTTTCTTTCACACAATTAAAACGTACAAAATATTCAACTAATAAATTGATTAAAAATGTTTCTTGACTAGAATATCTCGAAAACAAGGAACGATATTGACGTCAATATTAAATGACGAAGTTACACCTCAGCTTCTCTTTTTTGTATGTCTAACTACTAGAGTGAAAATGTCAAATTTGTCAATCCAAAAATTCTTAAAAGCTTTAAAAAAACATTGCATTTCGTATGAATTTTCTATTTGCATTATTTGAATTTTATCAAAACGAATAAAAACTTGAAATTTGGTCCCTCGAGCCGGATAAAAATAGAAATTCCCAAATCAGACGAATAAAAGTTGACAAAACTACACTCATACATATATACTTTATAGATGTCGTCCATCGTATTTCGAAATGAAACTTTTTTCCAAATTCAAACTAGAAACAACGTTCTTTATTCCATTAGCCTAACGACCAATTTCACAGTGATGCTTCAGATATTTTTTAGGAAACAAAATCATAACAAATATTTCCTATTCATTTAAACGAATAAAATGTTTTTTAGCTTTTCCTATTGAAATGCATTCTCCCGACGACGACGAGATACTCCCTCGTTTTTCACTCTGCACTATCGATGTACCTAAAGTTTTATATATTTTGTATATTTTTTTTATTTTTATTTTGTTCTTCTGTTTTTAAAGCCCAAAATACCACGGGAATGACCTGACCCACTTAGATAGTCGCATGTCCCTATAACAAAAACCACAAACGTTGTTTTTCACACCGCGGCCAAACTCTGGTCTGATGCAATGGTCAAATACAAAGCAAAAAAAAACACTGAAAATAAAACTTCCCAATATCTATAGACCCATACATATTTATATAACTATGGATTTTCAAAATATAAAAACATTTGTTGTTATTAATTGAAACTGCGCTTGGCCACAAAAAGCAGGAACAGAATCAGCGGCAGAACCATCCGAGCATCAGCATCAGTATAGAAGCAAAAGGATAGGGAAAGGAAGCATACAAAATCTGTGTCTGCCTGGCCTGCCTCGGAAAGTGCTCTAGGTAATTGGGGCATCACACTATCACACAAAGTCCTCCTGGGTCCCATGTGCTGTCCCGAAAATATCTACCGCCACCATCGAGTCTGTGTGCCCGGGTGCAAAATTAATGGTTTCCCAATAATAATGCATTCCGTTCCATTGCGCCTGGGAAACACGACTTCAACGACAGCAATAAGGACGACCGAAGTGCCATCAGAGCTGCAGCTCGAGCAGGACTCCAGTCGGCCACGAGAATGAAAATAAAGTACAGTGCAGCGCTCCATCCTCATCCTGCCTGATGATGAGGACGAGGCTGAGTTGAGTTGAGGTACACAATAACAAGCACTTGAAAACACACTCACACTCGTATAATTGGCTCCCCGGCCATAATAATTAAGGTTTATTGTTATTACCGGCCTGTCCTTGACAAAGATGATGTGCATCAGTACGGTGCGGTTCGGTGCGGTGCGAAGGGGCCGAGTAGTTTGCAGATGGAAATTCGTATAGATACCTAATGGAGGATGGGAGGCATTACAATACTTAGGAGCTGCAATGAACAGGCAGGCCAGGCGCAGGCAATAATAATAATATTATGGTCTGGCCAACAAACAAATGAGGTCACTCAGGTGTCAGGTGGGGACCTGGAGATGTGCAGATGTGGAGATGATGGTAATTGTTGTACAAATGCTCTGCCCTATTAGAATATCTTCTGCATAAATAGAGTGGTCGTGTAGGTAGTTTGAAGGGTCCTTTTAATGTGGCATACACTCGAATGGAGTGTGCAAATAAAACATCATCCAACCCAACAACCAACGCAACGCACCGATTTACAAATGGGCAGAGGGCATGCAGGGAAGATAAGGTTGGGAGGACCCCATCCAGCGCCCACCGCGCATCACTTAACCTCCACCTCCGACGCTCTTGGCATGCAAATTTATGTTTTGTTAACTACACAAATCCTCGAAATTAATTTAAAATTCATGAATGCACGTTTCGGGGATTCTGCTCCTGCTCTTGCTCCTACTGCACCCGGACTAGCAACATCATCAACCATGGCGTGGTGACACACGGGAGTTTCGGTGGTAAATTGTTTTGTATGAGGTGTGGGGCAGGTGTGGGTTGCCCCATGCCTGATATGAATTCTATTTCCATACGCCTTGCCTGTCTCTTCTCGTCATGGAGTCTACATCATTGCACATTTACTGTCCCCACCGCGCTGCTCGGAGCGAGGAATTATTATTGCTTAACGGAACGGCAGCTTATCCATAAATTATTGTAAGTCTTCCTCCCTCCTCTGTCACTGTCTCTCTTGATCCAGTCCCGCCATATTCATTCAGACCTACACGATTCGGAAGGACTAGAGCATAATCTATATCGTTTCTTTGACATTGAGAAAATTGATGGCAGGAAAAGTGGTACCTTCCTTACAGTCCTTCCCATCATCCCAAGGAGTTAGGAGCGCTTCACTTGAAAAGTTTAACCACAACAACAACGAGAAAACCTCAACTTGAAAATGGCATAACGATGTCGTTAATTAATGGGATGCTGAAAAGTTTTGAGAACGCGACAAAAAAAATGGAGCAGGAGCTATGCTTAAGGTTTTGTTGTGGTATATATGATGCGAGTATATATTCATATTCCGTCCTTAATTATGCTTTGGGAATCTGCTTTTTTTCTAAACTTTATTATTTTTTTTTGTATTCCAACTTTGATAGAGTGTAAACGAAAATGAAAAAAAAAAAAAAAAGAAAAACAACATAACTAGGACAAAGGATTTTAGCATAAGAAAGTTTTATTTCGGGCAAATATAGAGCAAGGAAACTATGTTAGGGTTCCCATTGAAAAAATGGGTTCATAGCATCCCGTGATTTATACAAAAACGTGAAAGTAAAAGTTAGGTTAGAGTGTCATCAAATATCTCGCACTCTCTTCTGCTCTCCTTTCTTTTGTATCAATATATCTCTCTCTTTTCTTACTATTTACTCAGTTTTTGAGTGTTTTATTCATGAGAGCATATTTTTACTGGAAAGCAGCAGTTGGAGTGCAATCAAGGTTTACACTTACTGTTACTCTTTAAAATACTTGAGATATTGAAAAAAAGGATGTACTTTAAGTCTTGGAAAATATATTTTTCCAAATAACCACAAAAACTGAGTTAAAATTATCATAAAAAGTAGAAAACTAGGTACTTTTTCATGACTAACCAACTAACTTGTTTAATTTAAACAGTCTACTTGATTGATTTTACAAGTTAAATCAAACTGAAATTGTTGTTTTAACTTAACGTACCTGAAATGAACTGTGACGTAACTTTTCATACTTTTTCATAATTAACCAACTAACTTGTTTAATTTAAACAATCTACTTGATTGATTTTACAAGTTAAATCAAACTGAAATTGTTGTTTTAACTAACGTACCTGAAATGAACTGTGACGTAACTTTTCTTAACTCGTATCACAGGTTGAAAATAGTCAAATTTGTTGATTGATTTAAACGTGATTACCCTGTTAAAGCAAGTTTATCAATTGATCTGTTTAAATTTAATAAACCAATCGGTTTAATTTAATAAAATTGTTCAATTTTAAGAAATTGAACAGCAATTTTTCAAAGTATGAAAGTTTTATAATGGAAGACGAATCAAAATAATGACAAAAAGACACTGTAATGTAAAAGAGGACAAGGAACCAAATCTCGACCTGCTGAAGTAAATAGACAAACAGAAGAAGAAAAACAGACAAGGTGCCAGCACCCAACCTTGCAGTACCAAAACTGAAACTTGTAGGGACAACAAATTAGAATAATGAAATAGGTTTACACTTAATGTTGAAAATATCGAAAATCATATTCCATCTAAAGAATTCAGATATCAATTTCACCCATGCAATGAAAATATTTCCAAGTGCTAACGACCTTACTGCTAAAGTTGCAAGCGGTAACCTGGTTTGAAACCATTCAAATAAGACATCACGTACTAATTAACAATCGGAAGTCGGGCTCAAACTTAAAGCAACAATTTGTATTCATTTGAAAATTCACAAAGTTCAATTCCGACAAAACAATCGTGTCGGTCGGTTTTATTGAAACTGTTCAACTTGACCTTGAGTCGACATCATGAAAGCTAAAGCGAGTGCATGTGTAGGTACAACTTTAAGCACTAACCAATGATTTCAAGTAAACAAAAAACAAAAAGCTACAATCAATTGCGAGATACTGTTGATCGACAATAATTAGTCGACGAATAATGAGCACCCATAACGTATATGAATGACGCAACTTTTAATTACGTGAAAAACGATAATAAACTCATCAGAAATAAAAACCATTTGTACACACTTTTTGCTAACCAAATAAATATAAATAATATTTCCAATTAAATTTGTTTTTTTGTTTTAAGTTTATAAGTGGAACAGAAGTTATTAAGAACTAATACCTCAAACACGCTATCACAAATTTAAGCCTGAAATTATTCAAACCACTCCATAATTAAATCCACAAATTTTGGGTTGATAAATTCATAACACTGCATTGCGTGAATTAAATTATACAACTCTTAGAATGGATTAATCGAGAGGATTTAATTTTTTATTTCAATTCAATCATTTATTACGGGAGAATTTATTGTTAATTTCCTGAATAAATTGCAAAACACACTCGAATCATCGCCCTAATAAATTCCCTCAAAACAGCAAATTCAAATCCCATTTATACCAATCATCGACTTAAACGCACGCATTTTTGAAATCCTCCATTCATTTTATATTTATGTATATGTATTGTATATGTATGTAATTATTATATGGAGTGTGGCTCAGTTCGCAGTTTATCCCACATTGCGGATAATTCGGATTCGGATTCGCAATCGGATTCGGACCGAGAGAGTCCGGCAAACTGGCCCGTCACCAATCTGACCATAATCCCTTTCAATCCGATCCAAACAATTGAAGATAAGTAATTGGATATGTGTCCGATGCCAATGCCACTCCTGTCTATCTGTCTGTCTGTCTGTCTTTATGTCTGTCTTGTTGGCTGGATGGTTGGTTAGGTGGATGCTGTGTGCCCTTTGAAAGTTCCCCATTTATATAAAAAGTGAGTTCATATAGCCAACGTGACTGGCATTTAATCGAGTTCCAAAACTGAAACTGGACGCCATCATGGTCAATGGTCAATATACGGAGAAAGTATGAGAATACAAGGGCTAAAGCTGGGTGTGAAATTTCGTCCTTAAATTTTAAATGAAGACAAAACAATGAGACTAAGGACTTCCATTAAATGTGCGGAGAACCTAATTCCGATTTAATCACATGGATTAACATTTCGAATATGTACTTTGTATACGAGTACGGGAAATGGACATGGACATTGGACACCGAAGGATATCAAGGAAACTTTCGAATCCTATATACATGAGAAGATACCTTTATAGTCGTATCTATATCAACGTCAGGAATGATTATAAAATTAACTTCCTTAAACAAAGAGAACCAGAGGGGGTATGTATGTATGCTGGGCGAGGAATATACCGAGACCGACACCGACACCGAGTGTGTGTTCTCGTATAACAATAGATTTTACATCGTCCAATATTCAGGAGGAGTTGATCCTGGATATTGTGTTGTTGAACTGCACACACACTCATACACACTCACACAAAAGCTATGCAACAACAATTCGCTATGAATAGGTGAAATGAACTGCATTCAGGCAAGTAACGAAGCTATGAGCATGGAATTCTTTATTAATGACATTCAATTGGAATCGATGGATAGATGCATACAATGATTTACAGATACAGGATACGGATGTAGAGTTCAAAGTTTATATGAAATCAAACAAAACACAATGTTTTGGCCCTCAGAGCTCAGAGGCAGAGGTGTACAAATTTGTATGCTTCAGATATTTTGAAATTAGTTTTGAGGATACACGTAGAAAGTTAAAGTTAATTGGAATTTGTGGCTTAGAATTTTTGGAATGAAATTTCATTAAATTTAAAAATTAAAATAAACTTGTAAAAAAAAACTACTCATTACAAAATCATTCATGCAATAAATTCTCATTTTCTTTTCATTTAAGCAACATCAGTTTTATTTTAAGCTTCGAACGAACAACCAGCGATCGTTTATAAAAGTTGTTGAATGGTCCACTTGGGCGTATACGCACTTTTTTAATTGATTTTATCGATCTCTATTTTTATAAGTGGATTTAAATACATATACACACATTTATTTTAAATTATCTCACAATTCAATTTAAATGTTGCCTTACTCACTATTGGTCTATAAATTAATTTATTATAATTGATGAATACAACAGAGGTTGCCGCATGCATTTTTTGATTCTTAAGTCTTAGAATTCTTAGAGACAGTTATATAAATGATTTGTCTGTTAAAGCTATTGATATTTATCTTATAGAAACATGAACAAACTGTCTCTCACTTCAGTTGTTTTTTAGCGGTAATATGTATTCAAAGTTTCTTAATTGTGTGGCATTTAATATTATAATATTTAATTAATATTTTACAGAAATGTCTATAATACAGTATTGTCTTCCTAAAGTGTGAAAAACTGTTGTTCCCAAAAATTTGTTGTGTTTTATTGACTACTGCATAGCTAACGTAGTTAAATTTTCCTCTGCAAACAACAACAATTTGAATGCTGGTGAAAAAAATGGCAGTTGTGCTGGCGATGTATGGAGTGAGTTTGATTGTTTTCAGCAGTGAATAAAACACAAGTGTAACGAATTTTTTTAATATTTCGGTCAGAGCTGAATTTACACTCACTAAAACAAGCAACTTGTTATATTTTACAAACATTTTATTGACGTTGTTCATTATTAATTTTCGTTGAAATTTTAAATTCATATACCTCACTAAAATAAAGTAAAATAAATAATCTTTGTACTTGACCAAATGACTTTCATATCCTTAAGTCATATTCCGTAGTATAATATTATAATAAATTGTTAAAATTGTAAGAAATTTCAACTTATAAATTATAAAAACAGAATCTTTGGAATATTTAAGAAAAAAACCACCCATGCAGTTTGTCTATTTATTTTTTTTTTAAATTGAATTCCCTACAACATTTATATGTATGTATGTAGTTCTATGACATGAATAATGGTTTTAAATAATCACTGATCCCATGTTCTAATGATTGTATCTGACAAACATTAACCCTTCCCATAAATTACATCAAAAGTGACTCAATAACCTAGAACAATATAATGTATGTAAGTTACTGATACTATACCACTAATAGACCACTACCACTAATGCACATTCTCTAGATTCTACAGAAATACCACCTTCTTAATGCACGCTAATGACTTTATGTCATCATGGAACATAGGCGCATTAATGCTTTGAACTTTAAAGTCTGGGAAGTAGAGTTGCAAATTACAGTGTTATTTTAATTGAAAAAGAAAATAATAAAATTTATTCAGACAAGTGAATAATTGAGTCTCTGTTCTTAGGTTCGAGATGACATTAAAGGCTCATGATCGGAAAAGATGTATCAGAAGGTGATAAATAAATATATATTAATGAAAATTTAAGCTCGTGCACTCAGAGAAAAATATCCTATAACTGCTCAATGGGACGACCATTGATTAAAAAAAGCCTTTTTTAATAAGATTTACTATTAAATTAATGGTTTTCAAACTATTGTTTCAATAGTTTTGAAACTATTGAAATTAAAGGGACTCATACTATTAATTTAATTACAAATACTTTCGTTTTAATAGTTTTTTACCATTAATATCTTATAACAAGTACCATAATTTTAATAGTTGAGTACTATAAAAATTTAATAGTATGGTATTTATAGTACGTATTATAATATGAAAGGTATCATCTTATTAAATAGAACCGAATTTCGAAAAATACACTGGTTAATAATACATCCCATTAAAATACACGATTTAATAAGATTTGTCATATTGAGGCTTATAGTATGTACTATATTTTTTATAGTATCGTCTTATTAAATTCAACCTAATTTCGAAAATTTTATTGGATAATAGTGGACCCTATTAAAACATACGTTTTAATGAGATTTGTGAGTTTGATAAATTAAGTATAAGATTTGAAAAATTATTAATTTATAATGCATATATAAAATTTTTGTTTCTATTATTAATATATGATTCTATTGTTATTTTTACCAACATACTCGATGTATTATGATTAAACTAAAAAAAATCAAAAATACGATTGCTATTTGAACTGAAGTACAAAAAAATAAAAATCTAATTGTATAAGAAAGATAGTAAAGTATTTTCCGAGTTATTACCTACAAAGTTGATTTTCACTATGCTATACCTAGTTAAATAAATGTGTTTAGCATATTTTTTGTACATAAATATTAAGCTATCGTGTTTCTGACAGCATTGGTATCCTATATACCTCAAATATTTTACCAAAAACAAACAATTCAACTTTATAAAAAATGAAAATTGTCTAACATTTATTTGAACTCTTAAAAACTTCTGAGTTATTTAAATAAAAAATGTACAAGTTAAAAGTTATGTGTGTGAAGTTAAATGATGATACAAAACGTGATGTATTTTATTAAGGTAAGTAAGATTTTGTTTAATTTTATATATAATAATTATCTTATGGTTATTTTACTTATGCTTATACAATTTTATACATTGCATCGCATAACATAGTTTAGTTTTAGTTTAAAACATAACCCTAGCACTTATGTAAGTATTTTTATAGAAAATTTTAATCTTTTCATAAAATAATTCTCATATTCTGTTAAAATAACTAAAAGTAAAAAGTAAAGCCAACAAATATACCGGGTAAAAAATGTGTCAGAAAATAAAACTATTGCGAAGTTGTATCTACATTTGTATAATATTTTGGGTTTTGAAGAAAAAGTAGTTTTAATTTTAAGCTGTTTTTCTTTTAATGTTGTTAAAGATTTGTGATTTGATTGCATATTTTTACTTTAAAAATACAATTCATGAAACTCTTGATAAAATCAAAAATCCAAATATTTGGGTATTTTTTGCACAAATCGAAATTTTTTTGAGAAATGCCACGTGTTCATTTAATTTAGAAAACATCCGTTAGTTTTGCAAAGTATATGTCGCATAACTTAAGAGGAATAATAGGATATCCTATTGAAATGTATATTTTGCCGGCCTGGTAATAGTAGTACCCCATTACTTAAATAGTATTTCCCATTAAAATTCTGAGATTTTAATAATTTTGCCAAGTAAAAACTTTTCCATAATCAAGTGTTCTCTGCAGTTCTTGATTACAATCAGCGATAAAAACAAACATTTAGCATATGATTTTAAAGAATTGTATAGTTAAAAAGATTAAAAAATTGTATGATCTTTCAAATTTGGAATGTTTCATAAATTATTTTCGAATACGTTATAGTGAATTTTAGTTTTCCCCGATAATTTTTCAATTCCATAAAATAGTATTAAAAATACATTTCAAATGGAATTCAAGTCCCGTTACATTTTTATAGTATTCATTCCATTATAATAGTAGATCCCATTAAAGTAAGAATTTTTGTAGCACTGCTAATAGTAGCGTCCCTCTACTTTTATAGTATTTCTGATTGTTTTAATAGTATAGACCATTAAAACTCTAAGATTTTGTTTTACAATTTTTGATTGGTAAAAACTTTGCCACTTTGCCAGTTGTTTTGCTACTGTCCTCGAGTGCGGTCGCCAAAATATATGAAATTATTTAACTTAGTGTGAGAAAAGTGTGAAGTTCAAAACGAAATTATTAAATTGAAAGTCGTTTCAACTCTGGTACGTCTATAAAAATTGTTAAGTAATAATAATGTATAATAGTGAACTATAGTTTTGTATGTTTTTAAATTCCCTAAATTAATATTAAAAAACACGTTCAAATTTACATTCAAGTCCCGTTAGATTTTTATTGTATTCATCTAATCATCTTAAGATTACAGTAGTTTATCCCATTTAAGTGATGAGTATTAATTCCTATTTTTTCATTTTGATTTTTAGTTACCATAGATACCTGGGACTTCGGAGTAACCTCGGATATATTGAAGAACAAAAGAGACGAAAGAATTAATGCATTCAAATCAGTTTTTAATTATTTAATTAAAAAAAATGATATTGTAAAAAGTTTGTATTCTTGTTAATATGAAAAAAATTGTTATCTTTAAAAATGTATGTAAAGTATTTTAAGTCTACAAAAGTGTAAATAGAAATGAAAAATAAATAAATTGATTGTTAATGTAATGTATTTTAAATACTTTTTTATTTTTCATATGAGACTAAAGGCTATGGAAGACGTTTCATCTTGAAAAGGTAAGTATATGCATACAAATGCACAGATAAATATGAATCAAGAGCTAACAAATGTATAGATGTTCTATTTTTTCAGCTTTAAAAACTATTAAATCAATGGTTCTACAGTATATACCATTAAATCAAAAGTACTACATAGGTACATATTAATTCAATGGTACTATACTATTGAACTAATAGTACTTAACTATTAAAGTAATAGTACAGTACTATTAAAGTAATAGTACAGAACTATTACAGTAATAGTACAGTACTATTAGATCAATGGTAATGTACTATTAAATGGATAGTGTTATACTATTGAATCAATCGAATTATACCATTAAATCAATGGTATTATACCATTAAATCAATGGTATTATACCATTAAATCAATGGTATTATACCATTAAATCAATGGTATTATACCATTAAATCAATAGTGTTATACTATCAAATTAATAGGCGTTTTTCTTTTTTAGCTCTGAACAGAGCACTGAGCAGAGCCTGAGCACGTCGAGTATGCTCTGAGCAGAGTTTGATCAGAGTTCTCCGATATATTTAAGAAACACACTTAAGCACTGAACTGCCAAAAGCAGTCTGTCTCTGTCATACCACATGAACAAAAAAGTGACATAGTCGCGCTCATCTTTTTACTCCATTCGCTCGGTCATTTTATTTAGAGCTCGTAGACAGAGTTGTAAATTTTCAAGTACCAGTACCAGTACAAGTACCAGTACCGGGTACTGGTACTGGTACTTGAAAAAATCAAGTACCTGGTACTTGGTACTTGAAAATCACAAGTACAAGTACTTTTTCAAGTCCTTTTTTTTAAGTACCTTTACTGGGTACTTGAATACTTGCAAGTACATTTTCAAGTATTTTTCAAGTACTTTTCAAGTATAAGTCCATTGGAAATATTTTAAAGAAATTATATAATTTTGGGACCATATGGAAAGTTATCTTAGTTAGTTTTTGTTTTAATTACATTTAATGTAATGTACGTGCATACATAAGTGTATTCTAGGTCACAACCCATAATTCCCAAATAACATGAATGAGAATTGAAACGGCCTAGGAATTGTACTTGTCAGTCTTACATTGCCCAGTAATTGTATTTGAAAAGTATTTAAAAATGTACTTACCAGTATCACAGTACCCAGTAAAAGTACTTGAAAAGTACTTGAAAATGTACTTGCAAGTATTCAAGTACCCAGTAAAGGTACTTAAAAAAAGTACTTGAAAAAGTACTTGTACTTGTGATTTTCAAGTACCAAGTACCCAGGTACTTGATTTTTTCAAGTACCAGTACCAGTACCCGGTACTTGGTACTTGAGAAGTACTGCAGTCCAAAGATACTTAAGTACCTTACAACTCTGCTCGTAGATCGCGCTCCGAGCTAGCTCCGATTGAAAAAAGAAACACAAACTGAGCGCTCTGATGTGTCTGAGCTAAAAAAGAAACACAGATCTTTTTTTGACAACTCAGTTCTCTGCTCTGAGCTTAAAAAGAAAAACGCCTAATAGTGAAATACTATCACATTGTATTCGAAATTCGATAATGTGTTCGAATTTCGAAACTAAGCAATGGTATTATACTATTGATTTAATGGGGACATACCATAGATTTTCAATACTGCGCGTCCCATTAAAATACTTTTTTGAATGGTACACACTATTACTTCTATAGTATTTAACTATTATATCAATAGTACAAACATACCATTAAATTAATAGTATCAAAACTATTGAAATAATGGTACACACCCTATTGACTAATTTTAATAGTAAAAAACCATTGAAACAATGGTATTCCCATTGGATTTATGGTATTTTTTCTCTGAGTGTGGGTCAATCGGTATTGTTGATAAAGGAAATAAGGTCTTCTGATTTTGTTTTGTCAAAAAATTCCTTTTTGATGGACTTTTACACAGAATCACTGTTCACTTCACAAGTTCATCCCGAAATTATGGGTCCAATTCAAGTTTGTGACAGGTTTTGAGTATTTTGTAGAAATTAGTCTTCAAGTACAGTAAGAAAGACAGGTAGCATTAAAGACTTGGAAACAATTAAAAGGGGAACTGTACATCACCTTTTGGCGTTCCTTTGCTCAAATTAGCTTATTATTATCTTACTTGACGAAGCTTGAATCTCTTTATCACTGAGCAGAGATTATTTTTTAGTTTAAAGATTACCTTAATAGACTTACATAAATGTATGTACATTGTAACTAAGTGGAACATGTTATGTCAAAAATCGAAAAGTAGCTTATTTTTGCAAAAAAAAAAAACCTTAAACCCTTAAAAACACTCATCCTTTTTTTGTTGTTTTAAGACGAATGACATCTGATGGTGTCTCTTTTTTTTGTGCTCAATCATCAATCATCTGTCAAATTTATTTACTGGGATTGTTCTTGCTTGATTTTAACGAAACTTAACGAATGACACCTGAATTCTATTACAGTTTATAAAAACGATAGAAGTACTATGTATTCCCTCCTTGACATATGCGTTTATATGACAGCTAAAGACGTCAATAGTTGGCCCCTAGCAATTGACGAAATTGTGCGACAAATTGTAACAAAAAAAGACAACTTTAACTCCTAACCTATAATCTTCTCCAAAAGCTAATAAATTTCGATTTTGAAATTTTTGTAAGCAAACTGAAAAATTCCCACTTAATCGCACCTTTCAGACATTTTAAATTTTATTAAGCAAATTATAATTTTTCATTTTAAAAATCAAAAAAAAAAATTAACAACGAACAACTCGTGACAAATTCATGGGAAATTCTGTGCTTTATGGCTTCGGGCTTATTCATAAATCTCCATCTATGTTTTTTTTTTTTTCTTTTGCGTCTTAGTGTCAGATATGATTTTTAATAAAAATATCTTTTTGTTTGTTCTTCAGAATTGATGCCGGGATATTTTTATAGTGTCAGGTTTTTTTTTTTCTTCCTGTGTTAATTGTAAATCTGATGAAATAAATCATTGGGAATGTGTTTACATTTCGATATCATTACAATTCAGCTGCTCCTGGCGCTGCTGTTGGTTTGATTTTGTAGGTTTTGGCAGAGAAGAAAAATCTTAAAATCAATGAACTACGCTGCCATGGTTTGTCAATATCATGAATCTTTTCGGGGGGATGGGAAATGACCAAATAAATAAATAAAAAAGCTCCGTGCGTAGTCGAAGTTGAAGTGGCCTCAAAAATCTTCAGCCACCCACAAGTCCCGCAGGCAAAGCTAAAATCCCAATCTAATCCAATAAAATTTTGAGAATTGTCAGTTGGCTAATAAAACGTTTAGATCAAATCTATGATCCCTGTCATCACAAGGGGGAGGGGTGGTGGTGCGGCGTTGTCGAAGGGGGAACAAGGAGAAGTGTCTCTTCACCAACACGCGGCGACCTTTTAATGCTACTTAATGTTTGAGTGGCGATAATCTCTCAGATACACCACATAGTCGCCCGCTCCACGCTTCCCCTCGTCTTCGGTCTCGGTGTGAGATACATTCGTTTTAAAAATATAAAAAAAGTGGAAATGTAAAATTCTCATTCAAAATTCATTGTGTGCTTTGACTGTGAGACTGTTGGATTGGAATTATACATCAGGTCGTGTGCTGATGCTGATGTTAGGACTGGGACTGGGACTGGGACTGGGGTTGGAACTGGAGCTTGAAGAGCTTGAACTGGAAGGGGCTATAAGGTTGGTTTTGTGAACATGTGGATTATGAGTGAAATAAAGTATCTCTAGAGTTGACGGATTGGATGGGATAGGCGGCTCTTTACTCATATCTCATTCAATTGTGACTTTTGGATTACGGCAGACATCAGCAGCAAGCTTCTGTGGTGCCACTGTGGTTGTGTTTTATCATGTAAATACATACGTACATATTTATATTGTAGATATTTGGTTGTAGTTCCATAATATATTGATGTTAGTTTTGTGGGAATATTCAGTTGTTTGTATATTTGAGAATAGATCTAACGATGATTGAACGATGCAGGCAATTTAGTTTTTGTAATCCGAACAAAAAAAAAAAACATAGCAGTTAATTTTGAAATTTCAATACGATTTTGTTGTTTACAAGAAATGACAGAATCTTTTGGCACTTTTCAGTCCTATAATCTTATGAATGGAATTGAGTGTAATTTGAAATTCAAAATACTGTTGAAGTAAATCTATGAACTTTAATTCTTGCGTGGAACTATATAATTTCTGACAGAAAATGACAAATGAAACATAAGCACTTGTCACTTGGTAAACAGCATAAAGTCTTGAGAGAATCATGCATTTTAATGACACGAACATTTAACGTTTATTCATTTCATCTTCATCTATAAAAGGAAATACATAATCATAAACTTTTTATCGAATTGACATTGATGTCAAATAAAAAAAACATTAGCACAGAATTAATGTTTAATATGCAGCAAAATATTAATACTTTTGGAAATTAAAGACTTTTTTAGACAATGTTAATTTCTGATGAGTGTGGCGTATATGTACTTTTTATATTTGTTTTTATTGTCTAAACTAAAAAAGTCATACAAATAATTTCGACGACTGTCCGTCTCATAAGTATTTGTTATAGCGAACAGTTTCTAATCTTTAAAGGAAAGAATAAAAAGTTTAAGTATTGTCACAAATATATCAATTTAATTATTCAACCATTATTTTGACAGTTTTCGTTGGAAATTTTTCAATCAATTGAATTGAGTTCTGATTATCAAACTTAACTTCCAAAATCACTTATTTCGACATCACTCTTTAAATTTTTATCGTCATGTTTAAAAAATAAAAAATAGGAAATATTTCAGCAGAAGCTGTTAAAATTAGTCTGCTTTTTTAATCATATTTATCGATTCATAAATCATAAAAACAGAAATTCAAGATTTTCAAAAATTCACTTTTGCTTTCATTCTAATTTTCTAAATCTTAATACCTCTAACATAAAATACGGATCTAAAAGCAAATGCAAGCGAATATTTAATTTTCACAGAATATTTCAAGCAAAAGACGATTTTGAATGCTTTTTGAGTTTTGAAATTATATGAGTTTAAATACTAATTAAAGTTTTTGTAAGATGTATTACTCACAATGGCAATGTTATTTTAAATTTCAAATATTTCTAATTAAATTAATTATAAAACCAAAGCTAAGTAAGCAAAGTATTTATAAGTACTCAAAAATTCTCTGGCCAATGAAATTTTAAAAGAAAAAATTTAATCTTACATAAGATGAATTTAAGACCGTCCAAAAGAAAGTCAAAGAGATTGACATGAAACCAATAAATTTGCTACTTTCTTACTACCTTTACTTATGACAGTCAAGACAGTAGTTTTGACCCATTTTATTTATTAGAAGCTCATAAAATTGGATCATGTAGGATGCTAAGTTTCTTTTGTCGTATTAATATTACTCCCACAATTTTTCTTCTTCATTTTCTTAAAATTGAATGAGTGAAAGGTAGGCAGGTATTTAAAACAAATAATTTGAATTTACTGCTTATTTTTATTGGATTTTTGGTAGAATTAAATCCTACTACTTTATATTTGAGACTTTCACCTCTTTTGTATCTTTTTTTTTAATTTAAATTTACTTTGTTTATATATCTTGAGCTTAAAATAAACCAAACTAACTGTTTTTAGTTGTATCAGACATCAACAGACGTCAGATCAAGAGAGGTAACTTCAAAAAAATGAAACCCCCGAAATTCGCATCTTATCTGAGGCATATTCATCTTTCAAAAAAAGCTTAACTCTTCTCTTCTTCGGCCAATCATCAGTGTCTGCCATTAGCACGAAATGAACAACAAAAACGATGACGATGAGATCACTACTCTAAGCTTTTAACTTTTTTTTCAGTTGCTTTTTATTATACCTACCTTTGTTCTCACAGACATCACCTTTTGCAATTAATAAAATAATAAAATACTATTTCAATTTTATTTACAGTGTACACACAGTTGTACTAACTTATTGAAAAAAATAAAAACCCAAATGATGCGATACGGGAAGAAAAATCTGAATAATACAAAAACAAATAAATTCCAATAAATTTACACAAGTTTCAAGTAATCACACAAATCGAGAGATAACCTTAGGAATACACGAAGAGAAGAAACAACAAGATAACCTATCCCGAAAGGTCATCATCAATTTATTATTGTACATATATTTGCAATGGAAAACAAACGACATCAAAATCTACGTATTTAGTAAGAAATAAAATCAGAATTAAAATCAAAATCAAAATCAGAGCACACACGTCTCAACGAACAAATTGCTCGAAACTATGAATCGAAATTATGAATTTTCTTATTGTTTCGTCCATCAACGAAAAACGATTAAAAACACAACCAACAGAAACAATCCAAGAGACAGGGACAGGGACTTAAAAATGACGCATAATACTCGTGTACTGAAAACTGAATGATGGCAGCAGTTTGAATCCGTTGCCAAATGAAAGCAGGATATACCCTTCCCTGCTAGCTTCCAGCTATGGAGCAGCAAAAGTAATCCGAGCAAAAAATATGAAATACAAAAAATAACAAAAATGAAACTCTGGCTCCATCGGCATTGTCCTGAAAATGTCGCTGCTAAATTACCGGACAACAATACACACAGATACACCCGACATAACTGTTGTTGATTCTGGGCATGGAACAGTTCATGTTGTCCTAGCCAAGCATAATGACGATGCAACGGTGAAGGAAGTAGATACGGGGACTAAACTCTTATGATGCTGGTATATGGCACTCTAGGGATCCTTTGGAAGCCAAAAATACCCGAACCACGATTCAAGGATAAGCGAGTTTACTCTTTGGGACTTCATACATAGTTTCAAGGACATTGTCAATGAAGCAACAAAGCCGCAAAAAAAATTAAGAAAAAAACAAAAAACACCAAAAATGAACTTAATCCAAATGGCTTTCTCGGTTAGCCTTGATTTCGTTAAAACAAAAGTTCATCTAACCGAAAGCCACATGACAAACAAGTCCAAAAATAACTCAAAACAAAACATAAAAGGGGATCCCCGTCCGAGTCTACGTCCACGACCACTTTTTCCCAGTTTCCCGCCCTCCAAAGCATCGTAACTATGGCAGATAAAAAATATTGATGATAGTAAACTCGTACCAACCTTGTATCTTTTTTTTCCAAATTGTAATCCCTTTAATTGTTGTCCTTAATCCTTTGCTCGTTGCTTATTAATCCGATTTGAAATTGATCACGACGACACAAAAATATATCAATGGTCATAAGATTTCACAAGAGCCCGACACAAAAATTAATGCACTCGAAATTTTTGACACTTATGCTTGACGTACACTCGACGAACGACCTCTAACCAGACCGCAACAAGATCACGGAATGTACTAAAAATATTTAAATTCCACAATCTCTTTTTCGTTAAAAAAATTATAATAAGTAAAGTTGTTGTTTTCGTTTTGATATAA
This sequence comes from Scaeva pyrastri, assembly GCA_905146935.1. Lineage (NCBI taxonomy): Eukaryota > Metazoa > Arthropoda > Insecta > Diptera > Syrphidae > Scaeva > Scaeva pyrastri. The sequence goes on along the minus strand of LR989929.1, from coordinate 3,689,785 downwards.
TTGATGACGTTTAACTCAACGACATCAGTGGCGAAATTAAAATTCAAATTCGTCTTCTTGGATTGGAAATGGAATTGGAAGTGCGACGACCACGACGACACACTCTGTTTAGTGTTCACTCGACACTCACTGTTCGACTTCGACTTCGACTCACGACAACTTTTGGAAGAGAACAAACGACACACTGTACTATTCTGCTCTGTCGCCCGTGACAAACTGAAACTCGACTCGACGAAATGCTCCGAAACAAACCGCATACGTTTTTCGTTTCTCATGCAAAAACAACAACGGGCGAAAAAAAGTTCAGTATGAACATGAAGGGAAAAAATATTCAAGTTCACCGTGCAATCGCACAGAGCCAACAACAAAGTTTAAAAAGTACGTTGTTGTTTCTTATTTATGCTGCATCAATTCGGTCTTCGGTCTTCGGTGTAGTGGGTGGGAATGGGAACCTGAAAACTTTTCATCATCACACACGAACACGAGTGAGAATGGTTCGGTTGATGTTTATATGAGTTTCCATTTACCTACCTACATTCCATTTAGAAATTCACCACTAAATTTTCACCAGAAGAGGCTGAGGCAGACAGCATTGGTTCTCTTCCGCTCTTAATAGAATGTCTGAGCAGTTCCAGGGGTGTGAATCTGGTAAGACAGTAATAGATTTACTACGTTTGATGAAGTTTGAAACAGTTCCTTGGAAGACTGGCCATTAGACTAAAGCTAGACCTATCTTAATTTAGTCAAAATCAAAATAAATGTAATAAAAACAAAATTTAATTTGTTTTATCAGTACGTCTACACCTCATATTTAATTTCAAATGTCACCTACTATAGTATCATCTTTTAAATTATTGTTCTTTTTCGGAGCAAAAAAATAAAAACAAATTCATTTCTTTATGCGAGAATTTAATATTTTTTTCAGAGAATTTTTGACTTATCGGGATATATTTCTTAATAAGTATATGTACATATGTATGTATTTGCAATATTTTAGTTTTACAATATTCATAGATAGATAGATAAAATTCTTTATTTTGTGGATTATATTTTGTTACAATTTAAAACTTAAGAACACGGACATGGCAATCTGTCAGATTTATGTTACAACATATCCACAAATATTTTTTTAATTAAAAATAATAATTAAATAAATAAATTATTCTAACAAAAAAAAAAAAACAGTTTTCTTCATTTTATATTGTTAATATTCCTTTATATTAAATTCAATCAAAGAGGTTTGCATATCTTTAATCAAAGGAAAGAGTTAAATTTCACTTCTTTCCAAATTGGATTCAGGCAAATGTAAGTACCTGCTTGTCTTAGGTCCATTCCCCCCAATATATCTTAACATCACTGATATAATATTTCTCTCAAGAGGTAAACAAATCAAATTGAAGCAAGTGCACATACTGCACCAAACCAATTAACAATTGCATCGGATGAACACAAATGAAGTATGAGTATTAAGAGCTATAGATTTACTAGTAAAGTTCATTCTAAAGTAACGGTCAACGGTTCATGATTTACTTCTATAGTAAGTTCTATTGTCAGGAAGGTATTGTGTTAGTGTAAGTGTATAGAAGCAGCGTCTTTTTTTATAAGTAAACTTCTATTAAATGAACTTCTCTTTGTCAACTTGAACACGTGACTTCTGAATCTGAATTCTGATATGTGGTAAATATGTTTTCTGACACAAATGAGTTTGCAGAGAGCATAACAAATACAATTATACTCTTAATATATCGAAGCTTTCTCCTTTCAAAAAGAGAGAAGAAAACTCATGGTTGAGAGAAAAAGCTTCCATTCATTTGACAATGGGGTAAACAAATTTTTGAAAGTAACTTTTGGCATGTTAACTGCATTTTTTTTTTTTCAATTTCAATATAATATCTCTCAAAATTCGTGGTCAGAAATAATTTGATTCTACTGTTGATAAATGATAATAATTGACAAGCAACTTTATGTTTTTTCTATATGTCTACTATTTTATCCCCTTTTATTTAATAAAAGTAAAATAAAAGTTTTATATGAAAAACTTAAAAACTGAACTCTTTACTTTTACTTTTTATTAAAGGGAACGAGATAAAAAGATTATTTTCAAAATCTTTATTTTTAAAACGTGACTAATTGTTGTAAGACATTGAATCTGTCATTATTCTTACATTTCTTGAGTGGTAAGATTGTTTGATGTGCTTGTCAACATTTTTACATTTACAATTCGTTGGCTAAAAGTGTGCGTTCAATTTAAGATTCCACAGTTGTCAAGAGGCAATTGGAAAAACTTAATGCTTTTATCGTGTTTCGGTGACGAGTGGTTAGTTATAGCAACATGAAAATAGCTGTTACATTGTTTGTACTAAACCAATCTATTCAAGCAAATTTGTTTTTCAAATGAATTAAACTACAGCACTCACATGAAATGATTCCACCACATGACTAACAAAGATTGTCATAATTTTACTAATAGCGGTAAATTAAAAATGTTCTGTACATTTCTTGATTTTTCTTAAAAGTCAAAGACTACTTCAGCTCTCATCTAAAAAATTTCAAATGTCAATTTTCCACAAATGTTTCTTTTCCAGACCTTTTATAGAATTTTAATATTATCGAGTTCTCCCCGCCACACAATTGTCAACGTTAAATTTCGTTTTTTAAAAAGAAAATAAATTGTTTGAATTTTTTGAATGATATTAAACCACCTTCCACTTACATTTGTGTTAGTTTTTATTCTTTCTGAAAGAATAATTTCTCAAGATAATTTGTAATTTTACAAGTTTAAAGCAGTATAGCTACATACATAATAATTGCTCCTAATTTTTCTTTAAACATTCCAAAAAACCACAAAAATCACCATTTATTTAAAAATCACTTATGAACATATATAATTAATTAAAGATTTTGCTAAACAATTTTCCTGATTTCAACAGAGAAACAGACCTTCAAACTAACTTTATCACAAAAGCATTAAAAACCTCTTTTAATATGTGTTCAGTACATACATTTACCTTACCTGCAACTACTTCTTATCTCTGAACTGATTTTGTTTACCAGTCTCAAAGTATTATGTCGAATTCAAATATTTAATTATGTTATCATAGATATTACTTCCCATAATCTGTTTTTTTTTTTTGTGTATAGAAATGATGAACAAGACTATACAAAAACATATAAAATTGAAGAAAAAAAAGAAATATTACTCATACGCCCCAGTTACCAGCTTAATCCTTCCTTACGGGAAGGAAGTCCTTTCAAACTGCATACTTTATTCATGCATCCTCTATACATAGAGTTCACATATGTGCAACTAATATAATAAAAACCTCCTTCTATCGCCTTAAGGCGTCCATTCCATTTCTATCTAAGAAAGAAAAATATTTGTGCACAAACAATATTAGGTTCTTTATATATATCGCTCCTCTCAGATACAAACATCCGAGCAGATGTAGCATGGATCTTCATGAAGATATTTCGAATATAACTAACGACCTAACCAACGATATCATCCGGTTGAATCTGCACTCCTCTGCATACATCCCCATCTCGTCCTGCAGAATTGAGAGGTGCTAACGAAACGATGATCCCATAAGATAAGAGGAGTCAGTATATCTCAGTTCAGTGGCTACAAATTCGATAGGTGGTAGCTGGTAGGTGGAAAGTAAAATATACTTCTCTGGCCTTATGGAAAACGAATCTTGACAGATTCGTACTGGTACTCGTCCTTTTTGACTGTTCTCGGGCATCTCCATCGTCTATCTTCTACATTGAATACTATACGTTTTGGACGGATGCGTTTAACACGGTTGCGATGTTGGATATACAGGATAGGCCATAGAGAACAAGCTTGGCGTGTGTAGTCATATCAGTGTTCCTGTTGGTGCCGCCTTTACGCCCTTACGCCTTTCCGCAGTTCCAGTCACCATACCTTTGCCTGGATGAAGTTTCCAAAAGCGGATGCGAGTAGTTCGAGGTGGAATAAAATTGGCTGACGAATAGAGTTTGCATCCTGCACCGGCCTCTTTCGTGTAAATCGGCGACTACTATTCCGGTTTTTTTTTTTCATTTGATATTTTTTTTGGCTTCTTCGTAAATGTGGCGAATAACCTTGTTCTAGATTTTCTATAGCAGAATTCCCACAGACAGACAGTCGTTGTAGGTATCAATGAATTGTTGCTGCGGCTACACTGATGCTTCCCTCCACGTCGCTCTGGCACTGGCTCTCATACTCTGTGCTATGTTATCATCCTTGTGTACATGGGAGGGAGGGAGAAGTGTCCTGGGCTGATGCTTCGGCTCGGCCTGGTCTGGCCTGGCCTGGCACAAACCGTAGGTTACCTAAGCCCACTTCACATAGAGCGTCAGTTTGTAAAATGTATCTGGAGTGGAACTTCTATTATTTTTAAAGTTGGCACACATTTTTACTGCCAACACTGCATTCTATTTTTTCTTTTTTTTTTCTTCTTAGTTTTTCATTTTTTCCTTTTTTTTTGTATTTGTAGAGAGATTTTCGGGTAAAGACAACGAAGTTCAGAGAAAAAGGACGAGCATGTCCTTCCAATTTAGCGGCGGGGCACGTAGTATGTTTTGAAGTGATGCGCCTTGTTAAAAGTTTCCTTTATACAGTATGCTCCCGGTTATGGATGGATGCAGGAGGCTAAAAGTCAGATGAAACTTTATAAGTGTTGCCTTCAAAAAATTTCCAGTGAATGAGCACAAGACAAGTAAATGAGATCGATTTGGAACTTATATCCGGACGTAGTCAGGATTTATGAGGAGTTCTTTTTTTTTTTTTTTTTTGGTTTTTCTATTCAAAGTCGAAAGTTTTTTTTAGAAAACACACATATTTCATACGCCATGAGATAATAACAGAAGGACAAGCGAGAAAAATGCTGGGATTTGATATGTTAAGTTTTATGGAATTATTATAAACGACGAAAAAAAATATTGGAAATATTTCAAAAGTAAAAGTTTTAAGTGAGACTGAGAGCCGGTGTTCTAAATGAAAAATTTGGATATTGAACGACTTCGGAAGTTACAGAAAACAAAAACGAAGCTAGCCTTTGATTCAAAATATGAATCTTATCTGAATTCAATAGATGTCACATAAACTTTTACTTTCATTTTATTTAAGCTCAATTTCAGGTATTTTTAAGCTCCAATTATTGTATATAATTTTGACTTTGAAGTATGAATGCAGTTCGACGATATCAAATAATTCCTCTACCGCCTTAAGTTCAACTTAAAACATCAGCAAAACTAAAGCTGACCTGGATTTTGTTTGTAAGAGTAGTAATGTTCTGTCAGATTCTTCCTACATACATAGATCCTGAAATAAAATTTAAACTAACGAATAATAAAGTGTGAATCAAAGGATTCATTGAACTGTACTTGTAATATCAAATTCACCACCCACCCACCATCAGTAACGGATTTAGACTTGATGCCGCCCTAGGCCCTGTTTATCGCGCCGCCCTTAATGTTAGAATAAATTAAAATAATTTTGATACAATATTTTTATCTTTAATTTATAATAACTTTATTTCGTTAGAATATAACTAATAAATATTTCAGTCATGTACATAAGTAATAAACGTTAAACAAATAAATAAATGTTTTTTTTTTTAATATTAATCAATTTAAACAATTTTTTTCTGGCTTTGGTCCGCGCAAAAATATCAATTATATCATCATACTCAATTTCTTGGACTAGTTGAGCTTCAATAGACAGTAATGCAAGAGCATTAAGTCGATCTTGACCCATACTGGCACGTAAATAGGTTTTTACTCTTTTTAAAGTAGAAAAATATCTTTCTTCTGAACAATTTGTAGGCGGAATACTCAAAAAATACGTAAAGCAATATCAACATTTGGGTAAACATCTCGAAGACTACGTGAATGTAATACCTATCATAACGATAATAATCTTGGACGCCAGATAGAGTCTTGGCTTTTTCTTCATATTCAGAAAAAAATTGTCCGTCTATCATGTCCTGAAGAAATAGAGCCAGAGAACTATAGATTTGCACAACGGATGATAAATCAGCTTGAGATTCTTGAAGCTTCTTACTAGCAGCATTAAATGGATCTTAAATTACATTCCAAACGATGACTAGAATTGCTGTTTCTAAATGCTGCAACTTTCGTTGCAATCCCATAGCTTCAGACCGTGTAGTCGGTTTCTCATCTTCGCTTTCAGCAATAAATTCCAGTGCCAGTAGGTATTTTGAATTTCTAAATTCGTTTTGGATAGATTTTTGAATTTTTGTAAAAACTGATTCGTTGTTGCCAAATTTGTAGTTTGTTGGATGGATGTATTTGTTATGTTTAATTATTTCGCAAAATGTTCGAAAGGGAGGTAAGTCATTCATAGCCTTGCAGCTAGGTGTTGCTACTTGATATTTAAGTTGTGAGAAATAAAATCAAACAAATTGGCGACAAAAATGATGTTTTAATATTTCAAGGGAATATTCATATTTGTTATGTTTGGTTAAAACAAAAATCTTCATAGGTAGATTTTTACTTAATTTAATGAAAAAAATAGCAAATAATTATTTTCACGTACAAAAAAAGTTGTCTATTCAAGTGAAATAAGAAATAATTCACATTGATATTCTAGTATGGTCGTGATTTACATTAAAATTTGTATTCAAATGTGGTTAAATGACATTTTGACGATTATGTATGCGAATTGCAATAAAGTTTTACTACCGTCGTTCATGTAAAATAACCTTTTTTGTGTTCAATATTTGTTTAAACATTTAAATTTGAACTGAATTTTGTTAAAACGTTTAGAAATAAACACCTAATAACTTTTGCTAATAACTTTTGCAAGTTTCGATATTATTAAGATTTAGTAGTTTTTAAAAGCTTTGTAAGCATATGATTAATTTCAGTAATGAAACGAAAAGTAAAGAGCATCATTCGATAAAGACTGTAACTGATCTTTTAAAATTAAATTAAAATTTTAATCATAGACTGAAAAGTAAAAGAAAAAAAAACTTGTTTTCCAAGGCAACTGTCTTTACTTTTTTTCTTCTCTGAAATTTTGGAATTTCAAAAATTTTGCCGCCCCTCAAATCATGCCGCCCTAGGCCCGGGCCTCGCGGGCCTAGGCATAAATCCATCACTGCCCACCATCATTGAAGATTAAGAACAAAAAAAAAAAAAATGAAAATTTAAGTGTTTTGTTTTTAACCAAGTTTAATTTTGTTTACCCATGCACTTTGACACTCTTTTTGAATATTGTTTTCGAAATATAGAAGACGAGAAGAATCTATGTCAATCAGATATTAAATATGAAAATGTGTCATGTGAAAATTTGTTCTTGAATCAAATCAATGATACAAACATACGAGTACACACGTCACACATGTACAATGTACATATATATGTATGTATGTACATAAGAAACAAGGTTTTGGAAAAATATTCCCTCGGTTGTGTTTTAAATTGGATGGTCTCCTGCAGTTTTGTTTAAGCATTTCAATACGCCTGATGGCACACAACTGAATTGTGAAGCCTTAATTCTTAATCAAGAAAATAAAAAACTATTTACTTTTAACTATTCTTAAGGAATTTTCGAATTTTTTTTTTTTTTGTATATGTACATGCCACTCAGCATAATATGCTTAAATGTACAGAAACAGTGCATATAAGCGAGTGAAGCTATCAGATGACACAACGCAAGACATTTTTTATAAAAGAGAGAACGACACAGAAAAGAACACATGAAAATAGCACGCGGTAAGTTTTATAGGTGGTCTTTTTCCTTTAAAGACAGTTTCAATAGTTTATGCAGTAAAATGAAGTGCTAATTATAATTAATTAAAAGTGACGTAGACTCCACTTCAGAAAAACTGTTACACTCAAATCGGAAGAATAAAATTCTTACTTGACAAAAAATTAAGTCATAAAAATACTACAATTACAATGTCCCTAAGATAGTAAACATTTTTAATCATGAGTAGAAAACATTATGCAAAACTAAGAAATCTTCACTTTCAGCATTGACACTTGTATTGTACGCTTGACAGAATTGGCATTTACTTGCAGCACAATTAGCTGTCAAGATAACTCTGTTCGAGAGTAATGCGACTTTTCCTGCACTTGAGCATAATATAAACGAGATTAAAAGGTACTAAAAGATCTTAACATTCAGAAATACTCCTAGGGCTGCAATTTGTATCCAACTCTTATGCTATCTAAATAATCCTTTGTTCAATGATGATAGTTTCATCATTGTTCTTTGAATTTGAAGCACAGCCGTTCTAAGCGTGAGTTAGGGCACTTAATCCGAAATATTCGAACTTAATGAGGAGTTTGAATGTGTTCTTTGGGATTCCTGAAAGTCAACATAAGGACAAAAATAAAACCAAAGATTTCCCCTATAATTTGTTTCTGGGAATGAAATGTCTATTTTGACAGTATTATGAAAATGTCTAAATACTTCTCCTAATCTGTCAACTCATTCATGGAAAAAGTCATTTCAGTACTTTCTACTATATTACAGTTTATGTAGTTCATCATACTACTCGTATCATCACGTTATGACACTTTGACATTTTTAAATGTCAAAAAAAGTTCGTTCAAAAGATACTTGCAAAATACATATATTAAAAAATACAAGTGTTTGAACAACTTATGCATATACTTACGTTGCTTTGTTAACCATTAATAATCTCCAATTCTTATTCTTTAAATGAAACGACAAACACCAATTTTTTTGACACTTAACAAAAATTCAAGTTATATTTTTTAAGCGTTTAAAAGCTTCTGGTTGTGTTTTTGAAAAACTATTCATAGTATAATACTTAATTATTGTAGGCACAATTAGGCTGTTAAGAGTTAAATCTTAATTAAGTCACTTGAATTCAATAAATAAAATAATATATATATATATTCCTATAATAGTGTAGGTTTAAAAATAAATTCAATTGTTTTTTTTTTTTTACAAAAATCTGGATATACAAAAGTTTACATTCACCTCGTGGTGAATAAGAATTAAAGTTAATATTTTATGTAGTATGAAACATTATAGTATTATGAGATATTTAGAATATCATAAAATATTTAAATATTTTCCTGTAGTCTGTAATAATGTTTTTAATAACTTACATAAATACAAAAATTAAAAATAGCATTAAAAATAACTTTGGACGCTTAGTTTTGTAAAAGTTCATGTCTGGTTAAACGGAATAAAAAATTAGTTCTTAACATGGAAAGCATGGACATTTTTTCTTATGATCCCTCGGATCATTTCGCTGAGCCTCAGCAAATTGCAGGAAGATTTCCTCCAAAGTTGTCTGGCTTATGGAATAGTCTTCGATGTTTAAAACTTCCTTATTTCTTTCCATTAGTCCGAATACTCTTGACCAAGAAATACTCGATAACGGAATGTAAAATGTCAAAATTCTTTGGAAACGTTCCCTTTGAAAAAAAAAATGGTTATAAAATCAATACCAGTTCTTTACCTGATTGTTCACAACTTACTGTAATATAGCTTCTGGGAATTCTTTAGTTATGAAGTCTGTAACATTTTGAACGTCTTCTTCTATCAGATCCATGGGCATATTATCCGGGATTTTGCGCATTTTGAACTTTAAAACTAAACCTTTGCTGAATCTGTTCTTCAGGTGTTGTGTTGAGCCCAAGCACTTGAACTCGCCATTCACCATAATTGCCAAACGGGTGCACAATGCTTCGCATTCCTCCATGCTGTGGGAGGTCAGTATTATTGTCTTGCCTGAATCACGGAACTTGCACAGAACATTCCATAATTGACGACGTGCCGCCGGATCCATTCCCGTTGTTGGTTCGTCAAGGTACAACACTGAAGGACCTCCCATAATTGCCACAGCCGTACTTAGTTTGCGTTTATTTCCGCCACTATAGGCACGCACTGGCTTCTCATAGTGTTGAGTGAAACCAAAAGATCTTGCAAGTTCCAAGGAAACCGCCGAAATTCTATCCGCTGGAATGCCTCGCAGTAACCCGAACAATTTTAGAGTTTCCTGACCTGTCAGATCGTCAAACAAAGCATCGAATTGTGGACAGTATCCAATTTCTTGGTCCACTTGCCGCATTTTGGTTTTCAAACTCAGACCTTTAACGTAGGCTTGGCCCAAGAATATTCGTTCGTCACCTGTAAGGATCTTGAAAGTTGTGGTCTTTCCGGCGCCGTTTACTCCAAGCAATCCAAAACATTCTGATCTAAAATTAAAAATTCTGTTGTTTCAGCTGATCGCAGCTATAGTTCAATTCTTCTCACTCTTTGACACCAATGGAAATCTGGTTGACAGCTAGAAAGCCACCGTAAAACTTTGAAAATTTATCGAGAACCAAATTTTGCGAGGAAATTTCTGAGATCGACATACTCTCGATACGTTTTTTCTCTTCCTCGACATCTTCATCTATATTGCTGCCTCTCAATAACGCCGGTGGTTTCCTATGGTCCAAAACAAAACCCCTGTTAACTGCTTTTTAAGTCTTTGCAAAAACTCACCTAATTATCTCATTGAACTTGTATAAAATTGAGTCAAAGCAACGATAATCCTTCAGAAAGATGACGACAAAATAGAAAATGCCAGAAGCAATCAAGCCAACGACTTCACGAAGTACTCCAGGATATTTCCAGCCAAAATATGGCTCTAATTCTAAAAACAAACAAAATAAAAATTGAAATTAAAAAACATTTTGGTTCACAGCTTTTGAGTGATGTTTCCCATACCCGACAAACAATTATCGGCATTATTTGACATATCGCAATGTCTTCTTTGTATGTTATTGTCGTTAAGTTTATAGACGCCTTGAATCAGTGAAAAATGCGGAAAAATTAGACAAAATACTTCGTATCGATCGGCCTTTTTCAATTCACGCATAATAAAGATGAACGTGAAGAGGACAACACCTAAAAGAGATTTTTTTTTATTTTAGATTGACATTGACATTTGATTTCAAAAACTCAATATACCCAGTACTAAATTTATAGCAGAAAGTCTGGAGAGACCGGTCGATGTTTCGGTGAAGAGATATGACAAAAGGTAGGTGAATGGTAGAGCTGAACATCCAAATAGTAAGAGCATTGCAAAGTACCGACCTGAAAAAAGAATCTAAGTTAATTATTGGTATTTCGAAGGTTCCGGAAATTTTAAAATCTTTTTTTTTTATTGTACTAGATAGTCATAACCTCATAACCAAGTGATTCATATTTAAGCTTAGGAGCCTTGGCTTTTAGAGTGAGTGAATATACATAGATACATATAAATGTATCAAGATGCATCATTGTTGCATTTGTGAAATAACTGTCATAGTTTGTTTAATACTCAGCTCTCTCTAAGAACTTATTGAATTTAATACTTTTTTCTCTAAATGACAGTTCGTTTTCTGCACCAAAATGTCCCTGTTTCATCTGTCAAACAACTAGAGAAAAATTGTATGAGCTTTTTTACCGACCCGTTTTAACATTTAGCATCTGGCAACCCTGTAACTTTTGTCTCTACACACAGTTTGAAATGGCCTTTAAAACTCTACACATGAAACCCATGTGTCAGACCTTATACAACCAACATAATATGGAGATTTATGAACTATTTAAATTCCGGTCTAGAAAGCTGTCATTAAAACTTTGATTTCTTTTTAAATTTTAGTTAAGACCTCAACTCTCAACTCGCGTCATTTAAATAAATGTAAGTATACTTTTAAACTTGGTTTTAATTGGCGTTCTTAGGATACAATTTTCAAAACATTTGCAAAGATTGACTTACCCAATTCATCAAAAGTTGAAAATCCTTCCTTCTGAAAGTACGCCAGTGTTATTATAATAATAACCGAAGTTATCAGCAATGTCAAATAGTCCCATACAAAATGTGTCAACCAAAATGTGAAGACCTTAACACCGCTCACAAACTGCAACAACTTCGCTCGAGTCTCTCGCTCTTTTATAAGAAATATAACATAGAAAGCACTAACAATGCACATACAAAAACCAATAACTATTGATATTTGAACGCCCATCACTTGAGTTGATTCCTTAAATATGTCTCTTGGTGATTCGTGCCACTCAAACGGTAATGGTGCATTTGTAACAGATATTGAAGCCTTTGGTTCAAGTGTTCTAAATAAGAAAATCCCAATAAAATCAGCATTTCCTAAGTTTATCAAATTGATATTTTGACATTTACCTTGCCATAGCATTGTGAATTAAGTTAACTGTCAACGGAGCTGTATGCAATGGCTGATTATTCAGCCATGCTGTAATTTTCTTGTCGTCAACCGTTGCTGCTGCAATAAATTTAGAATTTACTTTGGTTTGTTGAGTTTTTCCTAACTCCAGCATGTAATCTATAAAAGATTCTTTGCCGATGTCTTGCAGTTGATGATGCCATCCGTGTGAATTTACTATGTCCTTGTAGTTTTTGGCGATATTCCATTCTAACGAACCGGATTTGACATTTGACGTTGTTTGCAAAACTGTCACTGTTTCTGGATATTGATCTAGTTTAATTGTCATTGGACTTAATTCAGATAGAGACTTTGTCGATCCATCACTTAATATCGAAGTTATAAATAAAATCGGCAAACAATTTTGCACCAAGAACCGCAACTTATTGCGCAACGAAAATAGGAACTTTTTCATCATCATCGCCCGCCATTGATTAACTGTAAGGTTTAACCCTCGAAGTAGATGTTTGTCACCTGAAAGTGTCATACAAATTTCAATTATGATAATAAAATCTACTGTAAAATCATATAATAACGGCATACTCAATGATTCACTTATTCCATTTTCCATTAGGTATCCATTGGTACTGTCATTGTCATGGATTTTTGAGGGTTGTTCCTTTTCAGCACCGACTTTCATAAAGACTTCTTCCAGGGATGTTATGGAAATGCCATAGCCATTCAGTAGCAGTTCGTCGGATTTTGTTTCAAGAGCAAGGAACATATCTTCGAAATATGACGAATATCTGTCGGGAAGTTGATATGACAGTTCAGCACCAATGTCAGATTCTGGCTTCAAATCCGGTATGTATTTTCTAAGAAGTTGTGTTACTTTGGAAGTCATACAGTTATTTTTCTTGACACAAACCTTAAAAGAGAATGAAAAAATTAAATAAATTTGAAAATGTTTTGTGGATTCCAAATTTTAAATGCATACCAATAAATACCCACTGCCAAAAACTTTTTTCAAGAAAAACGGTGTTCCCATGCACTTAAGTTCCCCAGCCGACATAATAGCAATTCGATCTCCTAAGACATCAGCTTCATCCATGAAGTGTGTGGTCAATAAAACTGTTCGTCCGGCTTTCTCGGCTTGCAATAAATCCCAAAGTTGCCTCCTGGCAGCTGGGTCCATACCTGAGCTAGGTTCATCGCACAAAACAACTTTGCTGCCCCCACAAAAAGCTGCACAAACTGACAATTTTCGCTTCATGCCACCCGACAGTTCCGACGAAGCTACATTTGCCTTGTTCTCCAACTCGATCTTCCTCATGTACTTTTTTACCTCTTGCTCCAATGCATCTCCTTTCAGACCCTTCAAACGGCTGTAGAAGATTAAATGTTGCTTAACCGTCAATTCGTCGAACAGAATGTTATGCTGAGGGCAAACACCTAATGACGCTCGAGCACCATTAATGTCAGTTCTAATGTCACATCCATTCAGAATGGCAGTTCCGGATGTGGGCGGGAACATTCCGGTTAGCATGGAGATTGTTGTGGTCTTACCCGCACCGTTATGACCCAACAGAACTGTGATTTGATCTTCATACATATTCATAGAAACCCCCTTAACCGCCTTAGATTGGCCAAACGACTTGCTCAAGCTCTTGACTTCCAAGCCAATACGTTTGCCGATTGGTTCGGCTTCAAACGATTCCGTATTTATTCGCCACGCACCGCTGTGTGAATCCTCATTTTCAAAGTACTCATGTTCTCCACACCAAAAGTTCCTGGTAAATGGAAAATACCATTTTTTCGGCACTCCAAATTCACCCGGATAAATTTGCTCTATGTACAAGCAGATTGTCAAATTCATGACGCACGAAACCAACATAACTGCCAAAACGTGAGCCATCGTAACTGGATCATCGGGTCTGACTCGTTCAAACATATCAGACCACTGGAAACCATGCCCAATTGATTCCAGACCAACAATTATATGGATTCCAAGGCCCATAGCAGTGTTGCATAGCAGGGACCAGCCTAGTTTCATCGCTGGTGCTACATCGTATTCGTTTGATATGAAATACAGGTGAGGTATAAAACTGACAAACCATATTATGTTGCTGACAGATGCCGCTGTATTTGCTTTGGAGAAGAATGTTGCCACCATTAGGCAGAATGTCACTGTCGTGGCCGCGTAAACCAAGAAGAAAAACAGAACCGCTGTAAACGAACTGTTTATAAGAACTGGTTCATGGTCGGACCATTTATTCTTAAAAATAAAGGACAACATTTATTCATTGAACCATCATTTAAGCATGTCAAAGATAATATACCGTTAGAACGATGACAATCAGAAGAGTTGAGATTCCCATTGCAAAGAACCCCTGAAGAAACCAACCTGTCCAATGTAACCAATTCTCCAGACCCATCATCTTCATGACCTCCTTAAGCTGTTTCTCCTTTTCTGCAGTTATGAACTGTCAAATCAATCAGTATTATAATCAAATGTTGTTTTTTTTTTTTATACTATACCTTTATCAACCATGTGGATGAGTACATGTAACTCATAAATATCACAAGTGGCAACAATATACCGATAACATCAATCAGATAATCAATCGTATATTTCGGATAGGGGTATCTTTGAAGATAAATTTCCGGTAGACTAATTGATGAATTTTTATTTAATTGCGTTAAAAAAGCCTTTGAGACAGCATTCTGAACAGCGAGGAATCCTTCTCGCAAATAACCAACCGGAACCCCACCATCTTCATCGTAAAAATTCCTTGGCCCAGGGGAATCTGTACCTGGCGAATACAACCTATTCGTGAGCCAAGAACTTAAGGAAGTTGAATACCAGTGCATAGTTCTTAGTTCACTCGGAAAGCGAATACTATAGCTCAGATGCATCGGCAGTTTTGTTACATTGGCCAATGAATTATCAAATTCAATGCCACTGAGAAAACTATTTTTTATCATGGCATCTTGCAAATCACGAGAGTTGGCATAACCGGTATAATTAAGGTCCAAGCTTAATGCGGCTTCCTTAACGATATTGTCGAAAACCAAGTTTGTGTTTGGTGAATAGGCCAAATGGAAAGTGAGATTGTAGTTGACCAAATGATTCCTGCAAAGGATATGTATGTATGTTAGTTACTTTAATTTTATAAACGAATTGCTGAAAATCAAATGGAGACAAAACATGTCAACATCTGACAGATTAGGTTGAATTGAAACAGAGTATGACACCAATTTGGATTTTGGAACTTGATCTCGGGATTAGAAATTGCAATTTTTCAAAAATCTGTCAACGTCAAATATGACATTTGCCATTAACTGAAGTTTCATGTATGGCATGAAATAAAATATTTTAAGTTATGAAAAATAGACTTTCATAGTGACAGTTCATAACTGCTTCCAAAAATAAATAACTTAACTAAATGTAAATTCTATAAAGTGATGATTTTTTTGTTTTTGCAGCTGTCAAAAAGAAAGTATTTCGCAATGAAAAGTGCATTTAAATAAAACCATTTGAATTTGTTGACTTTATACGAAATGTATAATCTATTATATGTACGTACACATACATACATTATATACATGTTATATCAGAGCCCAATAATTGTGCGTCCCCACAAACACTTGACTTCAGATTCCAATAATGTAAACATTGAACACTTCAGATTCCAATAATGTAAACATTTAACAAAGCATATCAAACGATTCATAATTGAATGACTTTCATAGCGGATGATCGTATCCGATCTTATAAACATAAAAATGCATATCAGCACATTCTGCCTTAAGCAACTTGTGTGGAAGTGTCCAATGGATACCAAAGATATTTTATCATATTATGAATCAGTTTCATCCGCAGACAAAATGCTGCGTTAGCAATTAAGTAATATAAAAGGGATTACTTGAGCTCAATTCAGTTAGTTCTTAGTTAGTTCTTACGACGTATAGCTGAAGATTTCCCCCCACCAGTGGTAAGGGATCTGAGGCTTTTAACTACTATACTCAAATAAAAGTTATTCGTTTAAAATTAAAAACATTGTTTTACTCGGTGGTGTTCTCTAACGAGAACACAAATTCAATTTTTTTAATAAATGAAATTAACTTAAATAAAATTTACATACATTATACATATGTACATACATACATAGTAAATTAAAATAAAAAAATAAAAAACTTACTTCAAACTATTCAGACTGTTGATTGGAAATGTGGTATTGTAAATCTGAGCATCTTTAGCATAAGTCTCTGACAATGATCGGATTAACACCAATAGTAGCGAGAAAACGGTGGGTAGCAAAAGTTCGACAATCAGTTGTAACTTATGGTTCCACTGCAAAATCCAATCCTTCCACAATAGTAGCCGAAGCTTGTCAAAATTATTAGTAGCCATAATTTGTTTTGACGAGTCGATTTAAGCCAAACTTAAGTCAAGTATAATCTAAAAACAACAAAAAAGATCTAATGAATTGTTATATAAAATATATTAAAAATATATTATTTCTATGAATATGTAAATAAAACATTGAATGGCATAAAACGTTGTTCATATTCCTTAATATGCTCATACAAAGCGTAAATTTCAATAAAATTAGAAATGATATTTGAAACGTTGTTTTGATGTTAATGACAATTTCTTAGAACATTACACATTTTCATAAAACCTGTATTGGTTGATTCGAAAAAAAAAACTTAGCAATCAGGTAGTTTAGAGCAAAACTGGCATGGGACGAAGTTAATTAAGCTTTTTAAATAACTTAAATATGGATATGGTTATAGTATGTAAGTGCTTTGGTGATACTCAGTCCAATTTAAAAAAAAAAAAAAAAAAAAAAACAGAGATAACTCACTTAGTCACCATACGACTGTTTTCAAAAGAATTGTAAAAATAATTAAGAGATAAAAAGCCACGCAAGCTGTCATGAAACTACAAGTATGAGTAACACTTATTAGTTTATGAATAAAAACCACGATTTAATAATAATTTTCAATTTAATTCTCATAGGCGGAATTGTTTCATCGAGAAAGTGGTATTTATTTTTTATTGAAATTCAAAACTAATTTATTTTACATAGTTTCAATGTAAAATATAAACCAATAGCAGAAAAGTATCCTTCTAATAAAACCACCATCCATAAGAAAATAATTTTTTTTTTCTTTGAAAATATCCTTTCACACGCGTTTGTTCATATGTTATTAATTTATGTATGTATGTAATTTTATTGCACACGTTTCTATTTGAAATTCAGACACTATTGAGGCAAATTACTAGTGTGTGCGGTATAAATCAATATTGTAATATAAAACATGACAATCGTTATCTTATCATCATTGCAACCAGTCAAAAGTTATTTAATCAATTTTGCTGCATTTCTATGATGAATTTTTGAATTTTTAAGGATATCAATAACAACATAATTCTGCTGTCCAAACAAAAAATACCTTCATTAAATTTTTTGACATATGTATGTACATATGTATGTAGTCTAATATATTGAGTATCTGAATTTATGAAGTCAGTTAAACTTAAACATTTGTCACATATGTACGCAGATTTTTCCTATTCAAAAATGAAGGTGAAATAAAATTAGAACACTGGGCGTATACGCACTTTTTTTTTTTTTTGGTTTTGTTTATGCAAAGAGTGTTAAATATGCAATATATAATATGTTTGTATATTATGTGGCCTTTGTTTTAAATACAATAAGTCCAAAAATTTACTTTTTTTGTTTAGACTGCCATCAATATATGTATGTACTTCTTTTTGGCAATATTTAAATTCTATATCAATAGACTCGTAAACAAAAGCTGCATCCATCACTCGAAATAATACTGTAATAGTTTGGTCCAAAAATGATAAGTGCGGTTTTTATGCATACACTTTTTGTACACTTCTTTTTTGATATGCGAAATTAAATTAAAAAGTACTTTCACTACCTTCTTTGTCAACAGTTGTGTCATGTAAATAAAATAAATTTGAGGTCAATATCATTGCCAGCTCTCGAAATATCAGAGTCGAAAAAACAATTTTTGGTCGAATTTTTTTGAGCGAAGGATCGTCTTTTAACCATGACTGTATGTTTATGGGAATTGTGGCTAAAATGAAGAATTAATTAATTGGGAAACAGGCAAAGGTCAAACCCCCACCACTGCAATACGCGCTAACCATCAAGGCACGGTTACTAAAAATTGTATTAAAATAGGTATGTCGCTTTTATTAAGAAAAAGTAATAAGATACACAAGTGGAAATGAGTAGTTTTGTCCTGATAACTGACATGTCTATAGCCTCACCTTTTTTATTACTTCCTCAAAGATAAACTTCTATACGAATATAAAAAGCTTTGGTCACTCAAACTCACCTGTGTACGGAAAAAATAACAATAACCATAGTTTTTATGTTATTGTCCTTTTCAAGCAGAACTGATTTAGTTTTTTTTTTTTAATTTCATTAATTTTTCATGAAAAAAAAATCAAAAATTGAAATGGGTCTGTGAACATTTAAGGTTTTTTGTGATTTTTTTGTTGACAGCTGTAAAATCTCAATTTGACAGCTAACAGACAACGATAGAACAACGATTTTTCATACTCATAATCATTATTTCGAGTGAACTAAAGTCTAGATATTGAAATTATTTAATACTCATGTTAAAATAATGTACAAATTTTTACGAGTACATATGTAGTTTATTTAGTGAATGATTTTGAAACATGCGATGATACAAGATTGAAAACATTTCGGGTGTGGTAAAATTTGTTTTTGTCAGTTATTGCTCTTAAAATAAAATTGAATGTGACCAAAAAATTCAATTTATTTTATTAAATATGAATAACTAAGACTAGTACTTTCTTTTTTCAAAATTATGCAAGTACATATGTATGTTCACAGTTTCTACACAAAACTCGAATTATTTTAAAATTAAAAGCTATTGGATTGTATCGACCTTGGTCTGGACACGCACGCTTTGATTTGCAGCACATGTTTCAAAAATAAACATCACTATCTTTTTGGCGAATACAATTTAATCAATACAGAAAATGTGTTGTGAAAGCGGATTTACATTTTTGTTTTTCTTCTTAAAATGTCTACCTTTTTACAGAGCTTTCAAATATCTAGTAATGACATCACCAGACTCACGAAAAACACTCAGACGTTTTCTTGTTTCTATTCCAATATTGTGATTCTTTGCAAATAGGAAAATAATATATGTATGTATATAAAATTTTACGTTGAATTCATGGAAAGTTGGACATTTTTGAAAAGCCTTATTTTACATAAATATGTTCAATTCGATTTTATACAAAAATAACAAAAAAGAGAAAGAGTACTTAGAACTATACCTTTCATTTTCATTTTAAAATAAATGGGAACACCTTAAATACTAATACCATATTGAACACTTATGTACTTATGTTATACCTATACATGCATTCATGCATACAAAGAGACTCAAGTTTTGAAATCACCCTACAAAATTGCACTGATATCTCAATGTCACTTTGACAGAGGAAATATAATTTAAAGAAGCAAAAACATAACATAACAGTTTAAAGAAGCTGTCATTCAGATATGGCAAGCAAATCATGAATATGACTTGTCAAAATCGCTGACTTAAAAATATGATCCAAACATTTTTCGACTCAGATAAATAGTCTATATCTACTTAAAAATCGCTTGATAAAATGTTTTGACTTTGAAAACGGTTTGACACGGGTTCAGGTTCAAGTGAAATCTTCAGTTAGTTTAATTTTTTGATAAAATTTTACTATAAATCATATTAACAAATTCATTTCTTATTACAAAAATTTTAAAGTACAAATGTTATAGTCAAGATAAAAAAAAATAAATAAATTAAATATAGATCATTTTTGATAGAGATATTTATGTATGTACATACGTCTAAAATTGACAATATTTTTCATTTTTTATAAGAAAAGAAATTTGACTTATGAATGTTTATGTTTTAAATTTATGTAGATTTGAATTTTTCCACAATATGTCAAAGCAACCAATATGAATATTGAACTCGAATTCACAACTTAGCAATAACCCACGATGAAAGGGTGTTTTTTTGTTAATTATAATAATGTTCAAGAGACAAGGTGCATTTTTTGTATTAAGCTTTCACTATGAACATTAAAGTAAGAGCTATATGACATCAGCTGATCAATACGCAATGTACGCATGTAAATGAGATAACCCTTTACCTATTAAGTTATGGAGATATTATATTTTCAAAATATATGTATTATGTACATACATATGTTAATATATTTTCAAATCAACATCAACATTGACGCTAGTTTATTGACATGCATTTCTCTTTGATGATTAATTCATCCCATTCGACTTAGTCTAATTTCTAATACCTAGTTTCATCTTCACTCGGGCGGTATTCAATGGACTTGTCCTCGGTTTTAATAAAACTTTATGAAGTTAAAGACAATCGATTAGTCAAAGTAAAACTATTTTAATAAGTATATAAAAGCTTTCTAGACTATACGGGTACTTTCCCAGCTCCTAGACTACATACATACTCGTATATGTATAGAACTTTAATTAAAACAATATGCACTATTAATGACAATGACAGCAGTGTGATGCAGTCCAAGCAAATTTCCAAGGTTAATATTGTTTATCAACTTTTAACAACCTTTAGCTTCGTGGGAAGTATTTTTTTATCTGTCAAATAGATACATTATGACAGAAGTTAGTAATATCTACTTCACTGTTCACCGGTTTGTCGATATTCTTTTGTTAAACAAAAACTCATCACTTTCAAATGAATTTTACAACATTCATAGATTATTGCCAAAATTAATAGCAACAAATTTTCACTCACATTTAATAACTTTCAATCATTCAGCTGAAATTCATATTTTTACACTTCTCAGTAAATTCACCACACCAAACACTTTTGAGGTTCAAAAAGGAAATTATTCTTCTGTACTTAATTAAAAAAGAAAATATTGAAATTGTTTCACGTATAGCCAAATCACAACCACAATTTAAAATATTTGCCAAATTTAGTTTTTCGTTAAGTTTTACTAAGCGAATTGTTGTAGGAAAAATTTATTTAGTTAAAATATGTAAGTTGGTTTTCGAGATGCGGATTGTTGTCAAATAACACAGCGCCCTCCACGAGTTTGTAAATTAAACTGAGAATGAGAATTGAGAATAAAATTTTATTTGATGACCACATCCACTATATGTCTATATTCCGTATATGGCGCCAAGAGAGGTGGCAAATATCCAAAGAATAATAAATACTGCTCTCCTACCAACCTACCATACCATACCAATACCACCTTTCTTGCCGGCTGACAGTTTATAGAGAATAACCGGCACGCCTTTGCTTTAAGATTTAAGTTGGTTTGGTTGTCTAGAGAGAATAAAATTATTCGCAATTTCGCAAACGAGGAGTGTATGGCGACGACGACGACGGTATAGACAGAGAGGAGAATGTGCCCTTTCATTGATTTTCGAGGGGTGCAACCAGCGATGGTACAAAAATATTTATAAAATAAAAAATCTTTTTTCTCTAATACAGCTGTTAAACTTATTATTATTCCATAATAAAGAGTTTTTTTTGTAGATGGCTATGTTTACGTTTGACGTTGTATCATAACACTCACTTTCCTATCTCTTTTAAACCATATATTGGATGTGATTTAAAATGAGAAGACGTCAAAAGAATCCTATGTGAACACCTGATATTACCTAATAAATGACATTTGAAATTTTTTCAAGAACTTGACGAGTTAAACATCATACATATTACCTTCCTGTCTGTTCGTAAATTTTGTTCGTTATACGGATTTTAATAAATTTAACCACATGTTCCACTTGTATTTTATAAAAACTGTAAGCAGTTTTAGTGAATGACACGTCATTTTGAAAATAACTGCCTAACAAACTTGTAAGCCTTCATTTTTTATGATCGTTATGACTTAAGATTTATTAGATTAGAATATGTAACCCTTAAAAATAGAAATAATTGCAGAACCGTCTTTGTAACTCATAGTTCGATATCTTTATTATTTTATTTATTTAATATGTATCAATAACATATTTAAATGTGTTACAAATAAGGATCAAGAGCACTAAAAGCCAAGGCTATTGGCTCTAAGCTCATAGCTCGATAATTTTTACCTGTAGATTTTGTCGATCTAAGTGAAATTCAAAAGAGTTTTAAATACATTAACTGACTTTTGACCACAGTTGAACCTTACTTAAATTACCAATAGCAGCAACTTAA
This sequence comes from Scaeva pyrastri, assembly GCA_905146935.1. Classification (NCBI taxonomy): domain Eukaryota; kingdom Metazoa; phylum Arthropoda; class Insecta; order Diptera; family Syrphidae; genus Scaeva; species Scaeva pyrastri. The sequence continues at coordinate 3,667,348 of LR989929.1, read as the reverse complement.
ACTTACGGAGCAACGAGTTAGTTATTGAACCGCATTTTTGCGGTAAAGCCAATACAAAATTACGAAAAAAAACTCGAGTCTTATCTATAACATCTCTGTTGGCACCTATGTGTCTGAATCTGAATCTGAATCTGACTTTACATATACATAAATGTACTAAAACTAAGTATGAATGTGTAGTAGATGCATGTATGTATGTTTGTATACGTAAACACAGACCGTATGGGTATGACATCTGAGTCATTTTTATTATAAACACCAGAAGAAAACCGAAACCTTTTCCCGTTTCCAACGATAAAATTTAACGAGGGTGATGGTGATACAAGAATGCTGATAGACAAACAGAGAGGCATATAGAGGTTTAAATTAAAGCGGACGTTATCGTATGTCATTGCTCTTAAAAGCGAAATTATTGGTTAAATAAGATCAGGGATGCCAAAAGCTCACATTTCAGCTCAGCTCACAGCTCACATGTGAGCTAGCTCTTTTTGTGAGCTAGCTCAAAAGTGAGCTGCGCTCAGCTCACAGCTCAGCAACCCTGAATAAGATGTATTGATTTAGTCAGCGATCATGAGAACAATGCATTCAGGTATAATTTATTATTAAGCCATATGCGAGTAGACACAACATTTATTTGTACCATGAAAAATAAGCAGAATTACTTTAAGCCTTTAATTAAACTTGTTACTTTTAAGTTTTTAACTTATTCACTGAGGATTTCTTTGACCGGTAAAAAGGAAAAAAAATCTATCCGTTTCTAAAAATCATTCTCCCTCTTTCGAGAATTAATTCTTGTTTGCGTCAATGTAATCAGCCACAAAATAAATCTTTTTTTTATAGAAAGCTTCGTGCAACAGGAACCCAAATGTAGAAAGCATTTTTATTAATTTTTAGATACCTATTTAAAATTTAAATAATTTTGTTGGTCTTTTACCTTTTCTTAAAAGCGCACCGTAGAGCGCTGACAGATCTTGAACCCGGTACCGTTAAATCTTAAAATTTGGTAATTTCAATTTATGAATAAATCCACCCCTTTTCTTATAATTCGTATCAATTAAAATAAGAACTTTCGATTATTATGTATAATCTAATTTTAAGAGATACATTTGATGTAGATACTACTGGGGCAAACATTTTAAACTAAAGACTTTCGGCCGATGATTTTATCCATGCATCCATAACAAAGCTTTATATTTTTACTTTCGCAAGTGATATCAAAATTACAAAAATAAAATACCTACTCAAAAATCGAAATCTATGAATTAACTAACACTCAACCAAGCTATGAATGTCAAACTCTTATATGTATGCATATGAAAATAAACTTATGATAAAATTCGCAATCTTTGATAAATTCCACACCTACTATCGAATACGCAGAAAGAATTTGCTCAACTTCATCTTATTTGCAAGCTTTGCTTTTTTAAAGTGAACCTTGAAACCTACGCTATGGGTACAGAAGAAAATGCTTAATTCACAATTCTTTTTATCTCGAGGTTTATCTTCTTCGTAAATAATAATCAGAAAATAGTTCTAATTGATCATCAAAACCCGAATGCTTAAAATTTGCAACTTTGATATTTTGAAATTTATTATTGTTTGACTTCGATTGACACATCCCCAAAGAACCGATGGAGTTGATCGAATGTTCTTAGATGTTCATTGCCAAAGTGTTTTTTGGAAATTAAAATCAGTTAAAGATCAATAAATCGAAACATTAATAACACATATTTTTCTTTTGATGGACTTTTCGTCACTAATGGCTAATGCTGTTTCAAAAGTTCGTACGATTGGTACCCATTAGTGAGATTATTAATATTTGAACCGATACACATTTTAACAAGAACTGATACTAGTTCCATGGTTTAAATATTTTAGAATTAGAATAATGAATAATGTTAAAATTATCCCAGAGGTAAATATTTATTTATATCAGAAATAAAAAAAAAAATATTTCAATGTGCTTTCATTCAGAATTGTCATTACAAAATTCCTTTATATGTATGTATAATGTACATAAAATTCCCTATATCTCTATTAAGGGCAACAAAGTCTGTGTTTTATTATTTTTAATTTTCTCGCGAAACGTTTTATTGAAATTTAAAATCGCTTGAGTAGATAAAAACGTTAAAATTAATTGTTTTACAATTGTTTAAAGTTAATTCCGACCAAATAACATTTTTTTTTAAAGATCTTAGTATTTTTAATATTTATGAGGATTTTAGAAAATTAAAAAACAAAAACCGAGTGAATCTTTTGAAAAACTCATTGACGAATTTTACTGTGTATATAGATTTTTTTAAAGAAATGATCATCAAGTTGATGTCGGTAATAAGGTAATTCAATTCTTATACATATATGTATATGAAAAACTAGTTCCTGGTTTTAAAATTAAAATTGGTTTAATTTAGTACGTACTTAAACTATTCTTGACTATAATTCTGCGCATGTATTAAGTTCATTTAATGAAATAATTATAAAGCTAAATTAAACAACAAATATAAACAATATGAAAAAATAGAAAAACGAGAAATACAAAAGTGAAAGAATCACTTTAGGAAATTATGTTCCTTGTTTTTGCTGTGGAAAGGTTAAATGTATGTATTTGCATTAACCAATATTGCATTTGGCTTAGTTTTTTTCAGCTTAGTGCTTTTTGGTTGCCTATTAAAGTTAGCACGTCGTATATAATATTTTAAAGTAAATGTATATTATAAATAAACTAATAAAAAAAATACAATTTTGTTTCGATTTCTTGTCAACATTTTTATTTTACATTCATCTCGTTTCAAACCATTTATGGTCGTTTTTACAAATAAATACATTACATATTCATATGATATTTTTTTTTTTTTCTGTACAAGTTTCTTAAATTATAAATCATCACATCACATTTAATGTTTTCTTGATAAAAAATAAAAATTAAGAAAAAAATTCGTGTCATAACAGAATTATTCTTGGGCACTTGAAATTCAAAAAATACAAAAAAATAATACTCGCCCTTGTTTAAGTATAAAATTAACCGTTATGTACATATTATGTTATATAATTATAATTATACAACATTTTAAGTACTTACACGTTCATCTACATTCATATATACATACAACATTTAAAAATTAAATTTAAAAAAAAATGTATTTGTAAAAATAAAAAAATAAGTAATTGTAATAAATTAAGCTATATAATTGATTTATCTGCATGCTCTGTCACAGTCTGTTGGTCAATTAGGTTTTTATTTTAAGGACACTTCAATCATTCCTTCGATAGCCTTTTAGCCTCGGTTAGTTTTAATTTTACGTTTCGCCACATATCACACATTCTGTAAACAGGCTTAATCCATGTCTGATTTTATTAGATTAAGGAAAAATTAAAAATAGTTGTCATTATAGCAGTTTTTTGTTGTTCGGTTTCTTAAGTCAAAAATGCTCAACATTATGTTAGTAATTTCAGCTGGATTATTTCATTGTTAGTTAGATCTTTATAATTAGAAAAAGTTAACGAACTATTTACAAATTTAGATATTAATGTGTTATATCAAAATCGCATTTGTTCTACTAGCTACATAACAAATTCTACATCGCTTCCTCACTTGATATCGCGCGGATCATCTCGTTGGTACTTGGCAAATTGCAAGAATATTTCCTCTAACGTGGTTTGACTTATGGAGTAGTCCTCGATGTTGAGAGTATCCTTATTGCTTTCCACAAGACCAAATATTCTTGACCATGAAATGCTAGACAATGGAATGTAGAATGTCAGAATTCCTTGGAATCTCTCTCTAAAATAAAAAATAAAACTTTAACTCCAAAGAACAAACAAATCACAATTGTTTGCAGAACTTACTGCAATACAGCTTCAGGGAATTCTGTCATAATGAAATTCATTACTTTCTGTGTGTCCTCTTCCATAAGCTCCATCGAATCGTTTTCGGTTCCTCTTTTCAATTTAAATTTAAGTATCAGGCCTTTGGTGAATTTGTTCTTAAGATGCTGTGTTGAGCCTAAACACTTAAATTCTCCATTGACCATTATGGCCAATCGGGTACATAACGCCTCACACTCCTCCATACTATGTGATGTCAGAACTATGGACTTGCCAGCATCACGAATTCGACAAACCATATTCCACAATTGACGTCGGGCACCCGGGTCCATGCCCGTTGTCGGTTCGTCAAGATACACGACCGACGGACTACCTATCACAGCCAAAGCCGTACTAAGCTTTCTCTTATTGCCACCACTGTAAGCTTGGACATGCTTATTATAGTGCTGCATGAAACCGAACGATTTAGCCAAATCAGAAGAAACCTGGGGTATTCTTTTGTCCGGAATACCTCGCAGCAGAGCGTATATCTTAAGAGTTTCACGGCCTGTAAAATTATCGAACAACGCATCAAATTGCGGACAGTATCCGATTTCTTGATAGACATCATTCATATCTCGCTTCAAGCTCAAACCCTTAACGTAGCCATCACCGGATGATATTCTTTCGTCACCGGTGACCATTTTGAAGGTTGTCGTTTTGCCAGCACCATTGACGCCAAGTAATCCAAAACATTCCGAACTTAAAAGAAAATTTAAAAAAGTAAATAAAGCTCCACTTCCATCTGTTTTTTTTTCGGGTGCCAGTTAACAACCTACGTCTAACTAAACTGGAATGACGTTTTTACTTACTGTTTAACTCCAACAGAAATTTGATTAACCGCCATAAATTTTCCATAAAATTTTGTGACTTTATCAAGGACCAAATTTTGTACAGCGATTTCGGACGATGTCATATTTGCTACTCTCTGTTTTTCCTGTTGTACATCTTCGTCGAAATACCCATCTTCTGGTAGCGGTGGTCGTTGCTTGCTACTCAAATACAATTTAGATTTAGTCATAACCTTATTGTATGTATGTTGAAGTAATTAATTATCTTACATTGTCTTCTCTTTAATCTTGAACCAAATATTACCCAGAACACGATATTCCTTAAGTATCAAAATCAGTAAGAAAGCAATGGTGGTAATTATTAGATAAACCACTTCACGTAGTATTCCTGGAGCTTCCCATGTAAAGTAAGGTTGAAGTGCTGCAAAAAAATCGATTCCAAGATTAAAGTATTAAAATTTGATAATATTAAGTAAAGTTAGTACTTACGACAACACTGCTTGTAAACCGAACAGCGAATAAATTCCGGAATGGCCAAACACAGTTTTCTTGTTTGAGAATTTGTAAAAAGTTTATTTAATCCCTGTGCCAATGAAAAATGCGGAAAAGCTAGGAAGAACTTTTCCAATATATCGGCTGTGTCTTTTGTGTCGAATAAATTGGAACTCATAACAAGAATCACAATGAATAGAGCATTTCCTGAAAATTAATTTACAAAAATTAACAGAAAATAAATTGTATTCTAACGTGTCTTTAACTTACCACAGAATATATTAATGATTGAGAGTCTAGCAAGCCCAGTAGCAGGTTCCGAGAATAATCCTGACATCAAATAGGTAAACGGCAACACCGAACAGCCAAAGAGAAGCATCAATGCAAGGTTTCGACCTGAAAAATTGGATAATGGTCAAAAGCTTGATAAAGGAATGAAAGTATTTACAGAAAGTAGAAGCTCATTTACCTAATTCGTCAAACGAAGAATATCCCTCTTCTTGGAAGCAAGCCAATGTCAGAATCAAAACAATCGTAGTAAACGCGTAAGTAACATAGTCCCAGACAAAGTGTGAAAACCAGAATGTTAACACTTTAACTCCACTCACAAATTGTAATAGCTTGGCACGACTCTGATTCTCCTTAATTAAGAACATGACATACAAAGCACTGACAAAACACATGCAGAAGCACAAGTTCAGCGAAAGTTGTGTTCCAAGATTTTGTCCGCTATTCAGCAATTGGAACGTTGAATCTTTAGAAAATGGCAGCGGAGCATTTGTGACCGTAATAGAAGCGTTACTTCCAATTAGAGCTCTTCGGAAAAAAGGAATCAAGGTTATCATTTGCCTATAATATATTTTTAGACTATCTTACTTGGCCATGGCATTGTGAATTAAGTTGACTGTAAGTGGTGCTGAATGAAGTGGCTTGTTATTCAACCAAGCTATAATGGTTCCTGTATCTATGGTTGCGGCAGCAATGTATCTTGAATTAATTCGAACTTGCAGTGTCTTTCCCACTTCCAACATGAAGTCCTTAAAGCCGACATTTCCCGTTTGCTGCAGTTGGTGGGCAGTGGAATAGGAATCAATGATCGCCTTGTAATTTGCACTTATGTTTGCTTCCAACGATCCACTAGCTACATTCGAAGTTGTTTCTAAAACCGTTACAGTTAATGGGTACTGAGTGATGGCCATTTTCATGGGTCTTAGCGCTGCATAAGAACTGTTTTTCGAAACAAGAATGGTCATAGCAACGAACAGAATCGGAATAAGATTCTGAATGGCAAATAATAATCTACTTCGAATTGTAAACAGCACTTTCTTCATCAACATAGACCGCCACTGACTAACTATCAGATTGTGGCCTTTGAGAAGACGCTGATTATCCGAGAACATATTATCAGCTGAAAAAAGAAACGGTGTTTTTTTAAAAAAAAATTGTGCCATGGATTTTGTAGAACTTACAAGTCATAGACTCTCCATCGTCTGATCCAAATCCATTGCCATTCATTATCGGTGACCCAACTGCTGATAATGACATCTGCTTTTCCGCACCAACTTTCATGAAGACTTCTTCCAGGGATGTTATCGAAATGCCATATCCGTTGAGTGCTAATTCATCCGATTGGGTTTCTAAGTCGCGGAACATTTTTTCAAAATGTGATGAGTAAATGTCCGGTAGCTGATATGAGAGTTCTGCACCGATGTCGGCTTCGGGTTTTAAGTCGGGAATGTATTGATTGAGGAGCTTTGTTACGTTTGCTGCATCACATTCTTTCTTTTTTACACAAATCTTTAAGAAGGAAACAACAATTATACAAAAATTATTTCATTTGAAGCCATAGCTTACCAATTTATACCCGCTACCGTATTTCTTCTTCAAAAAGAACGATGTCCCCATGCACTTAAGCTCTCCATCCGACATGATTGCAATGCGATCTCCCAACACATCTGCCTCGTCCATGAAATGCGTCGTCAACAATATCGTCCGTCCGGTCTTTTCCGATTGCAATAAATCCCATAGTTGTCTTCTAGCCGCTGGATCCATGCCGGAGCTGGGTTCATCGCACAGAACAACTTTTGTGCCACCACAAAAAGCTGCACATACCGAAAGTTTTCGCTTCATACCACCTGACAGCTTCGACGACGCCACATTTGCCTTGTTCTCCAATTCAATCTTTTTGATATATCTCTGTACTTCAGCCTCCAATTCTTCGCCTTTGAGCCCTTTGAGGCGGCTGTAGAACACCAAATGGTCCCTAACGGTAAGATCGTCAAAGAGAATATTATGCTGAGGGCAAATGCCCAATGACATACGAGCGCCTTCTATGTTTGTTCTTATGTCACTGCCATTGATAATCGCTGTCCCAGATGACGGCGGAAACATTCCTGTTAACATTGAGATCGTTGTTGTTTTGCCAGCTCCATTGTGACCCAACAAAACAGTTATTTCATCTTCGTACATATTTAACGAAAGGCCCTTCACAGCTTTTCGTTGGCCAAACACCTTTGTTAGGTTCTTGATTTGCAGTCCAACGTGCTTTCCCACTGGCTCAACTTCAAACGAGCCAGGATGGTCTCGCTTTGTGGCGTTGCTTGAATCCTCAACACCCAAATAAACCGGTTCCCCAAACCAAAATGTCTTGGTAAACGGGAAATACCACTTTTTAGGAACTCCATAATCGCCTGCGTATATTTGCTCCAAGTACAAACAAATTACCATGTAGATGCAACTTGACAACAACATCATTCCCAGAATATGGGCCATCGTTAGGGAGTCATCAACACTGACAGCCGAGAACATATTGCTCCACTGGAAGCCCTCCCCATCAATTTCGAAGCTTATGATTACACGAATTCCAAAACTAAGAGCGGTATTGCACAAAAGTGACCACACAAGCTTGGTAGCCAGTGCTAACCCTTCGTAGTTCAACTGGAAAAAAGTGTATGGTATGTATAGAATGAACCATATCAATCCCGTTATAGCTGCAGCAGTACTGGCCTTAGAGAATAGAGTTGCCAGCATAAAACAAAATGTATTCGTCGTTATGGTGAAAATTAAGAAAAAGAAAAAAACAGCCGTGAAAGAACTGTGTGTCAAAACACCCACACCGTCGCTCCATTTAATCTGGAAGGTATAAAAGAAAAAATTAATTAGTATATGTACCACCCAATCTGTCCTTCAAGGAAAATACCATTAGAATAGTTGTGATCAAAAGAGACGAGAAGCCCATCATGAGAAATCCTTTCACAAACCACGCAGTCCAATGCAACCAGTTTTGAAGACCCATAATCTTCATGACTTCCTTCAGCTGCTTCTCTTTCTCTGCTGTAATGTACTACAACAAACCCAAAACTTTAACATTAATCGACATTAATAGCTCTACAACTCACCTTGACAGTGTAAGTCACGGGATATATGTAACTGAGAACTATAATAAATGACATCATTGAGGCCAAACCAACCAGGAGGGGATCATCGGTGTACTCGGGATATGGATATCGTTGCAGCATCACTCTCGGTATCGTCTGATCGGTGAGATTTTTGGCCGAAAGTTTAATAAAAGCTGTCGATATTGCATTCTGCACGGGAAGAAACCCTTCCCTTAGATATCCCACCGGGATTCCTCCATCCACATCGGGAGCATTTCTTGGACCAATTGGATCGAATGGTATGAAAAGCGTATTGGTCAGCCATGTTTTCAGTGTGTTCGAGCCGGCAGCTGTTCGTAGTTCGCTGGGAAATCGAATTTGATAGTTCAAATTTTCGAAGCAATTTTTCGAATCGTCGAACTCAATACCACCGAGATAAGTGTTGTCCATTAAGACATCCTGCATTTCCTTACCAGTGGCATAACCACTGTATGTCATGTTCAAACTGTCAGCGGCATTTTTTACAATATTCTCGAAACATGTCGTATTTGGTGAGTATGCCAAGTGATAGCTTAATTTCTCTAATGATTTTGTCGTAACGCTTTGTCTGCAAAGGAGGTAATTCAGTTTAATTTGACAGATATATAGAAGTTAGTAAAAAAGAAGTGGTTAAAAGTACATATACATATGTAAAGTGTATTTGATGAAAAGTGCTTGGTAAAAAAGTTAGTATGTAGTTGCTGTCTAAATTGGTAAAATGTCTATTTGAAAAAATTGTTAGATGCTATTTTATATTAGACATTACAAAAATAAGTTTAGTTGGTTTATCAATCTACAGAATCATGCATTTACTAGGGAATTGTGGTTAAGCTAAAAAAATTATGTAGGTAAGGTAGGAAGGTTAAAATTGTTGTTTTTAGGAATTGCTAAAAGCTTCAAAAAGAGCTTTTGATCTATATCAATCGTGCTTGCCTGGGTTGGAATGTCTTCCGTTTTAATTTCCTGATAATCGCTGAACGTCCAAAAAGAGACCTATAAATTGGAGGAAAAACGACAAAAAATGTGTAAAAGCAAGATGAAAGTGTGTGCTCAACATGTAAAATAAAAAATCCAATTAAAATATAAAATAAAAAAAAAACTGGAATAATTAAAAAAAAAAATAAAATACGAGTAATGGAAATTTAAATTTATGATTTTTTTTTTAAAGTGAATTTTCCTTGAAGCTGGTTACACCATGATTCTTAAAAATAATGTACTAAATCAAATTGACGGTTTTTAATGTAAATGATTTCGTACAGAGTCGTATAGAATTTTTTATTTTATTATTTATTTCAAATAAACTCTTAACCAACAATATTGTTGTTTCAATCAGTTAAATTCTTTAAATGACAATTTTGGTATTGTCAATTATTTTTTTTATTAACTGCTATTATTTTCGAAAACTTTGTATCCACAACATATAGTAAAGTATGCTGAACTTTTTTTAACTTGTTAACAAGAAAACTCTTCAATAATATTATAATATACAGAAAATTAATAAATCCCAACGTTCAGCTTTCAGTTAAGTAGCAAAAATTAATCAACTGTGATATTTCGACACAACTGCACTTGGCTTGAAAATTATCGTAGTGGAAGTCCCTTTCAGCAAACTTTTCTTGAGATACGTCTAATCAGGCTACAATATTGCCTCATCTTCAATCTCCTTTTACGTACATACATACATATACGGCCCAAAACTATTCATTGAATACATTTTTGAGTTCTACTGACATTTTTCAGTTTGACAGCTGTAAAAACTAAAGAAGTGTCTTCAATGAATTTTGCGTTGATGTAAAAAAATAAATATGTAAAAACAAATTAAACCAAACCTCAAAGTTAACGGTTTATCGTGGTGTGCTTTAGTGAAAAGGACAGATTGGGTTCTGTTCAAAAATGTCAATTGGAAAGGCACCTATTAAGCAATGTATTGTTTTTTCAGGTTTTTTTGAATACAGTGCATTTTTTGACTTTAGTATTTTTGAAATTGAAATAATATTTGTTGGTTTTTTTTTTGATTGTACAAACAAAAAAATAATAAATATTTAAAACTTACTTTAATAAATCCAGAGTGTCTATAGGCAACGCTTTATTATATATTGTTGCTCCTCTGTGCTCTATTGGAACCAACACTCGTACCAAAACGAGCAGCAACGAGAAAACTGCTGGCAGTACTAATTCCACACAGAGTTGAAGTTTGTGATTCCATTGTAAGATCCAGTTCTTCCATAGGAGCAGTCGAAATTTGTCAAAATTACTCGTTACCATTATTTATGTTTCTGTCGGTTTCATATGCATTGGTTTTGACTTTAGTAGTTATTATTTATGTATCACAAATAAGCTGTAATAAAAAACAAGGAAACATATTTATTTTTAAGTACATATGTACATACATTTATATTGTTTTTTTTATAAAAAATGACATTACTTAAGGTACTTAAATTAATAAAATGTCGACTTGAAAGTTGACTTGTTGAAACAGTTATTTTATTTACAATACCGCGTGCAATTGCACCAAGAATTTTCTTGAAGAGTTGATAGAGAAAATTATTGACACAGCTCTTGGACCCTGCCAAGGACTTTGTTTATTTATTATTTCTGAATTTTAAGTATGTACTTGCATTTGCTACTTACATGTGTATGTTTAAAGATATCTGTCAAAAACACAATATACTTTAATTTGTTTTGAACTTGATTGAAAGAATTTTAAAGTAATCATTTATTAATTTACTTTAATGACGAAAGTAATTTTACAAAATAAATTCTTTTAATATACGCATACATACATATGTACATAAAAATTTACGTTGGCATGTTTACAGAAATTTACTGTTTTACTTAAATATAAAACAATTGCATAGTTGTATAGAATTAATTCGTGTAACATCGATAAAATCAAATTAATAGATACCCCCTCGTTCTATTTCTTAAATAAACATAACGAACTTTATCGCAATTTTTCTAATATAGAAACAATGATAAGCTTTCTCCAGACGGGAAGTTTTAATCAATGAGCTAGATAAAATTATTCCGTCTGATATTTCGCACACAATACAGTTATAAAAAAAAACCAAAGGTCATAATTATTATGTTCCGCGATTCGATTTTATTTATTAAACTTCACGTGATTGATCACTAGCAACACTAAAAATCTGATGGAAGTTTTTTTTTTTTTTGGTATTGACATTTCCCTTAAAAACTCCACGGAGGTTTTTTTCCTTCGCAAAGATCAGATTTCTCAGAGATAATTATGAAACAAATTTGATTTCAATCACTCAATTAATAATTTCACAATTACTCAGTTTATTTTGAATGTGGAAAGTGTGTTAAGACACTGACGGCTCAATGTCCTTTAGAGTCTAATTTTTGATCGAATTCTTTGACAGGTCGTGGCGATCACTTGAGGAGAGCGAATTTGCTTAAACTGACTTCATATTTACAAATTAGCAACTTAATTCAAGACCTTGATACATGTACAGGTACACAAACGCGTTCAAACAACATTATTTTGATTTGACAAGAGTTGTCAACTGGAATATAATCATTATAAGTAAAATACGATTATCCAATAATTTTAATCGCTGCCGCTTTTTTCACTTACATAGTTATTATTAAAAACAAAATAATAAATACCGAGTCAGCTGCAGCGAACACCCAAATGTCAACAGGAATCAGTACTTTTTGTTGTATTTTACGAACGACTACTTGCCCGACAAATCGCTAACTGAAATATTGCATTTACTTTTATGTTTGATATACTTTGAAAATCCAAAGGGTTTTTAATTAATTTACATTCTAGAAAAAAAAAAATGATAAGCAATAGATTCGATAAGGAGGAATAATAATGTGGCATAAGAACTTTTTTTTTCTAAAATAAATTGGATGTTACGTTAAAAATACAAACAACAGGAGAATGACTCATCTGACGTAGGAAAATATGAACCTATATAAATTGCCAATAATTTATATACCTACCTGGCGATAATTATAAAAGTTGTTTCAAGAGTATGTAATTGAATTAAAAAATAAATAAATAGGTACAGATGGTCTGTGACATACTTCATAAGTACGTAATTGAGATTAAGAGTTTGTACGTGTTTCCGTATTTGCGGAAGAGTTGTAGTTTCCAGATCGTGGAGTTCGTACCAAAAATGTTGATTGTACGCTACGCATATTCATGATTGAAATTTTACAGTTTTTATTATATTCCACCCTTTATATTGAAATAATATATGTAAATATAAAAATCAATCAAAAATTATTATTTGAAAAATAAATACTCAAAAAATGATTCATGTCCTTTTTTTAGCTAAATAAATATTTATATTCAGGCTAATTTTTAGGTGAAAGCTTCTGCTAAAAGCAAAGAGTTATGAGTAATATTCATATTGATAAATTATCTTGGATTAGAAGAGGCTTCTTTGAGTGACTCAATACACTCAAAATTGTGAAGTTTTTTGTTTGATAAAATTAAAACACATTCTTACATTTTTCTAGTCATAAATTATGAGAATTTTTTATATTCGGATTAAAATTAATGTTTGAGATTTTTTAAGCTCTTTATCCACAAACATACAAGCTGCGACCCATCCGTAGGATTTTGAAATTTAAAAGTATCTACATACTTACATATGTATTGGACATTTTGTCCAGACAAATAATCTATTTTCTCTAAAACAATGGCTTATCTTTTTCACTCTTTCCTTTTACTAGTGGCTGTCAATTTTGCACTCGAATTTATTAACGTAATCATCTGTCAAAAAAATATCGATTAAAGAATTTTCGTGGTAGAATTTAACAAAAATATTGATGTTGGTACTACTGAAGATTTGTTTACATCCCGTCTCCTTTTTAAGTTTAGTGACTTAAAAGTGTACTCAAGAAAATCATCTAACCTGGTCGGTAAAAACACTAAGTTAAAGTATAGTATTTAAATCAATACAATATAAAAACAATCATAAAACTGTAGGCCAATTTGACAGATTTACTATTAATTGTCAAAGTTTGGATGTCTCTTTTATTATTGGAAGGTGACTAAAGCAAAATATGTAATATCAGTTAATTTTGACTAACAAATGTCAAAATTAATAAATGTCATTCCATTTGTTTAGAAATAAACGTGTTTTTTTTTGGCTCCACTCAGGATAAATCTGATTAAACTTAATTGGACCATATAATCTCTTTCTATCGTAATTAGCTACGTTTACCTAAAGTTGTCGGTTAAAATTTGTCATTCATGTGGGCACGACATTATACCCTTTACAAAAATTCAATACTCTTTCTTTGAGTTCAATTATTAATCAAATCGTATGAAAATCTTGGTATTTCCACAAAATACATACATACATACATATGTATGTGTGTATACATAATATGTATGTATATTTAAGGGTTAAAACAAAACTTTAATAAATATACACTACAAATTCAATCGATACCTACTCCATCAAGTTCAGTTTGTACCGCATGCAATGCAATTACCTTTCGCAATAAATAAATGAGTATATGGATATATGACCATACTCGTATCCAGGTACGAGTATATTGCAAAAAAAAAAAAAACACCAGTTGCGACGCAATAAATTATGCCTTATGAAAAATTCTTTGGCTTTGCTGATACTGGAAAGCTTTTCTCTTCTCTTGAGGATTTGTTGGCATTATTGCGATAAAACAAAATATCTAGTTTCTGTTTGAATTTATAAACAACAAAGGAAGCTAGACAAATTCAAATTATACCGTTACAGTTTCTTATCACAAATTAGTACTTAGTTTAAATTTATTAACAATATTACAATGATACATCTACTCGCAAAATTGCTATAGATAAAAACAATTAGAACCATACGAGTACTGCTCTTTCTTCCAACTTGAAAACTTACTTATGGGAATTCAATTAATCGCTAGATAATTATAACACAATCAAACACAAACAACCAAACACGTGAAGAAGTTTATTGCACGATTAAAATAGCTTTAGATAGTCCGCTATTATTGTGCAGGTGACATATACTTAGCTTGTTGAAGCTCGAAAGGGGTTGATTATAAAAGGTTTTCTTTTTTTATTTTCAAAACAAAAGGAACACGTTATTCCAGCTCATCAAGCAATTACTTAATACCTCTTAAGCCGCTACCACAATGTCTAACGTCACAATAATTATACAAGAAATAAAAAAAAAAACAAATGAACGAAATAATCAGACGTACGTAATACTCGTATACCAGTATGTCCGTTATAGTTCATGACACATAAATGGAAGACTGTTAACCATATTTTTGACGTTTACATAACATTACCGGATAGCACACACTTGAAAAGGTAAATGCGTTGCTCCGAGCCAGTTTGGTGTTGCTTAACAGCTAAGAGGTTACTTTGCAGACGACGTCAGATAATAAGCGCGGTCCATTAGGAAAAGAAAAATACACATTTCAATTCACGCAAATTTGAAATAGTAAAAAACAAATCGGTCCACTGCGGCGCGGTAAGTGGTAGCAGGTATATTTTATGTTAACTAGAAATAATTGCTTGCAAATTATAGAATGGCAATTATCCAAGTCGTATAATAACATTGTCAAAACATCATGAGGTCGTATTGATTGAAGTTTGTGGTAACTCATTACGTGCTTTACTTTTCTTGACGCTAGAAGTGGATAAATAATTGTTGTGTGGTGTGGTTACGGTGAATTGTAAAATCAGGGTATGTTGTCATTGAGCATCGATCATTTTTATATGCCAAGTGCAATTTTATAATTTCCACAAATGTTTGTACACTTCTGAAACAAAAGTGAATAGTTTGTTCTTCTAAATTCTTAACTTTTTATTTGTCAATTTATTATATTATACTTTTTTATAATTATTAATTTTACTACAATTTGATATTCTGCAATACTTCAACACATTTTACCAAGCTCTGAGAAAGTATTTACAATCATGCGTCAAAGTTAATTATAAAAAAAGATGTGTTTTCTTCGTGACTGTGAATGCAATGCACTTGCATGAACTTAACAGGAAACTTAATGACCGTATAACGAAGTAGGTATTATTAATTTTTTTTTCGATAAATTTCCGTAAGGAAAATTAGTTTCGGTAGTTTAGTTGAAAATGTGAATTTTTTCATTATTGGCTCTTGGCTTGTTTCTGTCTGAGAAACTAAATGTATTTTTGAATGCCCATCGGCTTCAAAAGACTTTCTAATGCTTATACTTTCATGGCAGAATTTCACACAGAAAAGTTGCCGAAGATTTAAAAAATGAAGAAAATGCAATAAGGACCATAATTGAGTCATAAAGTTGTTATAGCCTCCCTGACTTGACCGGCAACACATACTAATAATGCGCGGGTCACACATTTTAAATTTAATATGATCGTAAAAAATTCATAAACAAATCTTTGTTTAAACATTATTTATTTAAAGGAAATTTTAAATTAAAGTTGAACGAAATTGTAAATAAATAAAACATTAGTTATTACATTGATAATAGTTTGTGGAACAAAAGAAATTTAGAAACACTTGCAAGATATGTGGCCAACTTTAATTACCTGGCAAGGCTTGAAATTTGCATAGTAAGAAAAAAAATATAGTTTTAATTGTCTGTACTTATAATAATGTTCGAAAACTAATAACAATTTTTTTTTCTCTACTCTTACCCTTTCATCATTAACAATGATTTGAAACGAGGAATAAAATTTGTTTATTATTTGTCAAAAAATGACAATAACTCAGATAAGAAAGTTGACTTTGAAAGAGGCTCATAACGTAGACCTACGTAACTGGAATTACCCGAGGTATTATAATCAAAATTAAAAAATCTGCCACGGCTTTGAATTGATTTAAAATACAAGTAAGAGATAATAACTTTAAACAATTACAAACATATGTACATACATATGTATGTACTTATGTATAGAAATGTTATCCAAATCATGAGTCATTCATAATGCAAATAAGAATTGTTAAAGTTTAATATGTCGTAATTCATTTGTAGAGCTACTCAGTTACATTCCTAAGTTAATGAACAAAAATTCATAGCGCAATTTCACGCAATATTTTTCTTATTTTGAATTATTTGCTTTTTTGAGTCATTATTCATTTGTTCAAATTAAACTATAGATGTATATGTACATATGTATGTATCTACGCGTCTGTGCTTTCACATTTTATTTATTCCTCTAAAGTTGTTAATGCCTATCAATTGTTAAATTAAGTAGCTTGTGTTGCTAGCAATCTTCATGGCAAATAATTATTTTTGTAAGCATGTGTCCAGAAATTAAAAAGCCATAGTTCTTAAAAACTAGCCCAAATAATAAACTTTTTGAAAACTCTCACCTGAAACGTAAAATAAATGTATAATCTAGACCTAGATTAAAACTCTTATTTGCAAAAACTGTTGGTAACGAAAAGAAGTTAGGGTTTATAAGATACGCACATTTTTGCATGCTTTCAAAAATCAAAATATATTTAATTTCTAAATGGAATATTTTCACGTCATATTAAACGAAACATTAATCCTCTTAAACTCAAATAAAATTCATATCATAATAAAATAAGGTCTCTCTCTATATTAGATCAGAATAAACCTAACCAGAATTCAATACGCACGATTTTAAAACTATTAATTAATACTAAAAAGGACAACACCAAGGAGTATCTAATACTACTGATGCAAATTTAATTGTTTTCAGTGAGGTTAATGCTCAATAAAGTCACGTATTTGAGCAATACAATACATTTTCGGTAAAGGTAATAAAAAACATTATTGGGCTTATTTTATAAAAGGAAACTATAATCACTAAAGGAAATCGTTTAAGCCTAAAACATATAGTAGGTATGTACATACATATGTATGTATAATATATGTAAAACATTGAATCTTGTAATAAATTATTAAATAATAAAATCATAAAGACAAAATTAAATATTGCTAAGCCTTCTACTTGAATGTTTTTTTTTATTGATTCATATACGGTGTACATGTAAATAAATAGAATAGAATGTTAATAGAAATAACAATTTATTAAAACAGGGCTAAAAAAAAAAAAAACAGTGATGCTGAAAAATTTTAAACTTTTTAAACTGTTTGGTATTAAAATGGAAATGATAATGATAATAATATTAACAATTTGTGTGTTTGAAAACTCTTAAAGCACATGCATTTTAACCAGTAGGTTCCTACATACATATATTATATAGGTACTAATTTTTTATAAATTATCTCAGTTAAAATAAATTAAATAACTCGATTAAATTGTACCGATAAACTTCCTTATCCAATTTCAACTGCCTAACCACCAGTTTCAAAATGGAAGCTTAAAATCCAATTAACTTCAGTTCAAGAACAAGATTTATATTTATAAATCTATCAAGATTGTCAAAAAATGTTATTTTTATTGATTCCTTTACCTCTGAGAATGACAAGTGAGAAAGAGGAGACAAGGAAAAATATTTGAAAAGAAAAACTTCATTAAGTGATGTTCTGGACTTGGACACGTTACGCACAATACGCATTTCAATGAAGTTCAGATTCAAGTTAAACTAAAAAAACTTAAACACCGTTTAAAGTTAAGCTGAAACTGAAGTTTAAATTCAGATAATAGTCATGCTCATTTTAATATTTTGGCATTTTTACTTTGGTTAAAATGTAAAAATTGACATTTCCTTTGAATTCTTATTGGATTCAGTGTTTTGGAAACCATTTCGAAACTGGTTTTTGGAATAAAAACATCGCAGTTTTGATTTTACCTGACATTTTGAAACAAGCAATAACTGGGTAGGTATTTTATTTATTTTTCTACCTCATCCGCAAAAAAAAACAAGTGGAACTTTTCCGAATTTAATAAATAACATAATACCGTAAGGATATAGCGATACTTCAGCTGTCTAAATTCAAAGTAAAACTGAGCTCTGGGCTTAAAAGTTAAAACCACTAACAAATTGGCTTGATAATTCCTTTCACTATTTCTAAACAGGTAATTTTTCATAATAAACTATCATAAAAGCAATAAATAAATTACAATCCATTGCAAACTGTCAAAAAATAAAATACTGAAAACAAGTTGCGAATTTCACCATCGATACTTTTAGAATGAGAATGTCAATGAATACATACTCACGAATAACGCTGTGGAATAAGCATCTTAAAACGTAATAAAATCATGCGCTAGCGCAGCTCACCGGCCGGTTCTTCTTACCGTCATTCAAGATTTTATGAAATAGGAAGTAGCTACATAGTACGAAACGAACTTCCAATGTGTTACTCGCAGATACATGTTATGTACATACTTAAGTTCTATTCTGTTTTTCCACCATCTTCTGCCGATTACATACTCGTAGATACATAGATAAAAAAAAAATAAGAGAATCAAAACAAAATTCATAAATTCACATCATCTGCTTTTTGTTTTCTTCCATTTTTCGCACACAAAAAACAATAACAACAACAAAAACAACCCTTTTGCGACCGGTCCACACCACACCAAGTCTAAATCCAAACATGGAAAGAACAGAAGATGAGAAGAGAAAATCATTGATGAGGTATTTTTGGGTTTCTTTTTTTCATATCAAATAAAAATAAAAACAACCCCTTCAATAAAACTAACTGAAATCGGGTGGGTTCTTTCTTGAGTACACGCATTCATTTAAGTGTGAATGTATGAATAGGTAGGTACATTCAATCCATAATGAGCACGATTTCAATTTTATTTTTTTCTATTATCGAAACGAATTCATGCAAGGCAAGATACTTAAATTTATATTTTCATAGCCCCAACACTTTGCAAAAATGGAAGACAGACAAAAATTTGTATTACACAAAGCATTTTGCCATTATTCAAAAAAAAAATACAAATCGCTGGGCTATGACAGGAATATCTAATGTTCAAAAATTAACAAAAAGATAAAGAAGTTTAGGCAGAAAATGTACATACATAGGTATGTATGTAGATAGGAACTTACCTTTTGTTAAAGAACTGATTGCAAAAAGCAAGCAGGTAGGTAGTTTATTGATTAGATATATTTTTTGTACATATATCACTAATGACAGGCACGGGTCACAGTCACAGGACTTTGATTGCAATAATAATTTCTCACTTGAACTTGACCAACTCAAAATCCAACCACCAGCTGGTTGACACTTCCAAGAACTAGTACTTGACAAATATGTCAATCTTATATAACACAAACAATATAAAGACCAGAATTATGTATACATACATACATATGTATGTATATTATAGTATTGAACTGCTTTGAATTAAATTTCTTTCTTTCCGTGATAGCTTGCTACCAATTCTATAAATTATTAATACGAAAAATTAACTATGAACAAGTTGCACGAGACGTCAACAGCCAGCATACTCGATGCTTAGTTCACACGACTCTTGGAATTCTTTTTATTTGTAAACAAGCAGAGCCCGATTTTTTCTTAAACTTATTCGATTTTTTTTTTCTGAGGCAGAAAGAACCGTCGTCCCCGTTCGCCAAGTGAATACGGACCACTTGAAGCACCAAAACCAACCAAATACTAAACATCTACCAGCGTTGCCGGAAAAATAAATTTGAAAGTGCCATTGCTGACAACAGAAAGTGCCATTTTGGGCCCCTGGGTGCCTTCAACAAAAATATATAAAAATTCCAAAGATTTCATGTGTTATTTTCAAGTTTATTAATTGCACTTCAAAACTTAAAGAATAATAAGAATAAATAAACATTAAATTAATAAATAATAAATTAAAACATAAAGTAAAAGAACTTCATTAAAAGAAACATAAATAACAAAAAATAAATAAAATTTGTCAATTAACAATAAACATATTATATACTATCTAGTTTTAAGTTTTCTACCGTTAGTACCTACTTTAACGGATTAAATAAATAAATCTTTAGGTGGTATGAAGTGCTGGCAAGTTTCACCCTTTATTATATCGTTAAAAGACAAAAGCGATTTTATTACTTTGTAAGAAAGTCGATTTTTATTATGGGTTTTAATGTTATTTAAGCGTGAAAAAACTCTTTCCGCTAATGCACTGCCATGTGGTAAAACTAAAAGCCTGATCATGAATTTGGATATATTTGTAAACATTTGCTCGTCGATAACATTTCTCATGTTTCCTAATTCTATCCAATAATTTGTTGAATCCTGAGCAAACTTTGATTCGATTTGTTCAACGTCAAAAATTTGTCTCATTTCATCGAACAAAACTTCATTTTCGTAGAGTGCCATTTAAAGCGTTTGAGTGCCACAGTGCCATTTAAATTAAAAAGTGCCAAAAGTGCACTATAGTGCCATTTCGGCAACGCTGACATCTACTGAGCATGAGAGTAAAATCAATTTCATCAGAAGGTACTTTTTTCATTATTTTGATTTTAGTCGACGACGACGGCGAACGTTCACGTGCGGGTTCGGCGAAGGAGTTGATGAATGGTTTAGAGTTCGGACTTATGACTTATGAGTTATAAAACCATAAATATGGTTCCATGGGTTTCAATTTCAAGTATTTACGGCGCCGCTGGTGTTGTTCAGTTGTTACAAGCTTGATTTACAAATTTGTGTGGATGTGGATTGACTTCGGTTTAACTGAGATTAAAGTATTCAGAAATTAAGTTTATTACATATATACATTATAAAAAGCCTTGAAGGATGGTGGAACCTAAATAAACCATCCGAAGTCAACGAGTTTAAATTCTGAATTATATACACAATACACATGTATATATTTTAAGATATGTTAATAAAATAAATTATATGACAATTACCTACGTACTTGTTTTTTCTTATACTTCAAAATGTAAAAGTCCGAACCCTGGTGTACTTTTTACCGTATGACGTCACTTCAACAAATAAAAAGCTTTTGATGACTGATGAGAATGACTTCGTGCTTAAAATACAAAAATCAAAGTTCAAGTACAAAGAGAAAAGTGTTGCCTTTCTTACACACTTGCATAATAGTAAATTTAAATGTTTCTATCAATTTTGATGTAGGTATATGTAGGTAATAAAGTGATGTTGGTTGCACGAGTAGTAGCTACCTTGAGAGGAGAAAGGTCGGTTAATGACTTATGAGGTCAAAATTAACACATGTCAGGTTAAATGTCGACATTCATTTTGTATACATATTTCACTGACATACTTAGTTTTGTTAATAAACTATAATGTTGATCTCATCTTTGGCATTTATTATAATTATAACTTTATGGACCATTTGCTATTGATCTCTTGAAGACAGTCCATTTTTCCTTTGAAGCAAGTTACATTTTATACTAGTACTATTATGTTAAGCACATAATAATCTTACGAATTGAAAAAGTAATACCTACATTGCAATGCAGGTTTCCAACATAAAAAAATGCTTAAATTACAGAACTATTTATTTTTTTTTTAAAATAGGTTTAATTTGTTTGTTTAATATTAACTTCTTCGTGCGTATATATAATGGAGAAATAATGTAGAAGACGTCAGATTAATTTAACTATTCCACATACTTACAGTTTTATATTTTTATTTTTATAATTTATTATTAATTAATATAATAATAATTTAAATTGGAAAGAAGAATTTTAAGTTAATCTAAATCCTAAATGTTATTCCACCTCCTAAGCTAGGCTTGTCCTTCCGTATGTTTAGTGGAAAATAATATAATTAATGTTCTTATCTCATTTTTTGCTTTCCGTTCTCAAGAAGAAATCAAAACGTTTTAATATTGTCATCCAATGTCAACCTTTATACTTATTAATCATGACAAGCTAAATAAATGCACCAATAAAAACATACAATATGGTGTTTTATGAAAATCGTAATTCAATAATTGATCTATTAAAGCAATTTTAAGTCACTGCTATTGGTAGGATAAGTGAACAATATGATTTTTGGGTATTAAATGGAATAGTCTGACTATGAAACCTAAATGAATTAATTTTATAAGTTATTAGCTTCAACTGAAAAATAGAATAAAATTGTTTGATCTCATACAAATTTCAACAAAAAAAAAACACAATTTCAATTCATTACTACGCCATTTTCATTAATGATTGTACTTTTTGAAATTCCATACTCCACTTTAATTAACTTACCCACTTATAAATTATAAAATACACATTAATGGAATACAAAATAGAAGAGGATAGAATAATAAAAATATTTAGTTTCATTTGTAACACCCTCTAGCAAAGATAATCGTTCCGGTTCTCTCCGTAGATAGCGCTAAGATCGATAAAAAGAATTGTTTCCACATTTTTTAATCGAACTGTCAAAGTGTCAACTCTGTCAGTCGCGAAAATTTTCTTTTCAATTTCAACTTTGTTCACCATCGTTCGGTAGTAAAAATATATTTTATTTAACATAGACAAAATTAACTAATTTATTGATTAATGATTATGCAATAAAAACATACAATTTCAGATACTATCAAAACCGAGAACAATTTAACATAAATTAACTTAAAAAAGGCAATGGCATCTGCACGTACTGCTCGAGGATTACACAAACTTTTTGTAAGGAATCTACCCTGGACAGTGGGAAATCAGGAATTGCGCTCGTATTTCAAGGATTTCGGCAAAGTTGTTAACGTCAGCGTTGTGTTCGACAAAAAAACAGGCTTATCCAAGGGTTACGGTTTTGTTACATTCAACAATTTATCATTCTTACAAAAAGTCGAAAACGAACCGAGGCATTTGTTGGAGGGCAATTATTTGAACGTCCAAAAACAAAGTTAAATTATATTCATACAATCACAAATACATTTTTTAGTTTTAAGTTAACTTGTAAGCAAAGTAAGGACAATGTCCGATTTCTCCGACAGCGATAGTGACACCGATTTGAATTTTAATTCAGCTGCAGAGGCCGTTCAGAAGATTCACAATAAACTTTCACCGACCGACTTGCTAAATCTATATGGCCTTTATAAACAGAGCACCTGTGGCAAGTGCAATACTGTCAAACCAGGCATATTCCAGGCACAGGCTAGATCCAAATGGAATGCGTGGAATGCACTCGGTGAGATGGACCAAAAGCGAGCAAAACTTTTGTATACAGAGGAGTTAACTCGACTTGATCCTGAGTGGCGAGAGGTGGACAAATCTGCAGGAAAAACGGGTTGGGTTGTTCATTCTGTTCATGCCGTCGAGCAGGAAGAACCAATCGACGAAGAGAATAAGACTCCATTTGATTATGTGAAGGAGAATAATCTGCCTGGGCTGAAGAGAGTTCTCGTTAAAGACTCAATCAACGAACTATCGGAAGATAGTGGCATGGGGCTTATTCACTGGGCAACTGACCGGAATTCTGGCGATTTATTAGAATACCTTCTCTCGTCCGGAGCAAATGTGAACCTCCAGGACCGTGATGGACAGTCTTGCCTACACTATGCGGCAAGTTGTGGACATTTCGATTGTCTCAGAATATTAATCAAATTTGGTGCTGATAAAGATTTACGAGATAATGAGGGGTCAATAGCTTTGGAAGTGGCCGATGATGAAAACATCAGAAAGTTGCTTGAGAGCTGAGGATAACTAATTATTATTTTTTGTACGGCTCGGTTAAAATAATGTTAAAAAAGGTAAAATTAAAAATTTTGCAACACCTAATCCAATAATTTATTTTCAATTTGTTTTCATAACGCATAATAAAGTTCCCATCAAGTAGAGTAACACTATCCAATACATTTGGTAAAAGCTCAACTCATTGTTGCAGTGTTATGACCACTATAAAAAGCCAAAGAGGATGGAAAGCAATTAAAAACTATTTGATTACTTAAATACCAATATTTATTACAATATTTTACTTTCGTATTTCAATAAATTCAGAATTTTTAGTTTTAGCCAAAAAAAAAAAAATGGTAATTTATTAATTCTCAATAGAGTTAAATTGACAGAAAAATTGTATTGTGTAAAATACGGTTAGCTTAATTTAGTAAATAATAAAAAATCAACAGAAAAAGGCATGTTTTGAGAGGGAACTAAAAATGTTCACGGTAAATCACTAGTACTTATTATCCCAGTGACAAAAAATACATTCGAAATAAACTTTAAATTTAAAACATTATTATTTGTTGTTTCAATTTGGCTAACACTTCAATGTAATTTTTAAATTGACCGTAAACGTGAACAAATGTTTTTACAGATGATGCTCAGTTTGATTTTAGAAAAGAATCTTCCAGCAACAAACACAATTAACATATAATTAAATCAATGGTAAATGATACCAAATTTCAGAATTGATTATTTATCTTTAAAGCATTTGATTCCAATAAATAATGTCAACAGTCGAAAAAATATGTTTCATCGTGTAAAATTTGAACGTTGCCTGAACACATTCATGTAATTTTTACTAAAATTGTTTTAGCACTAAATGACAATCCACTCCAAGTGTCAATTATCGAAGCGCTGCACGCTTTCACTCATTCAAAAAACGCGATTTTTGTCTCCGCGGCAGAATTTTGTCCAGCAATACGGGTGTATAAAATAATAACTCATATTCAATTCTCTTTGCGTTGATTATTTAACTTGAACAAAATGTCACAACCAACCGGTGAAATTTCTAAAAAGTAAGTTAAATTTCCAACAAAATCACAATAAATGGCAAGGCTTTGGTTATGTGCATGCTGCAGCTATGTGACGATGATGACACTCAGCTGTCGTAGTCCTCCCAAATGACAAGTAAAACTTTTCTCGACTGCACGTGTACGAAGTCTTAGACCCATTGAATCTGTTTAATGAGTTCATCTGTTCTTTAAAGAAATGCTAATGCAAGAAATATTGCATCAGCCGCGCCGGCTACTATTTAAAATAGCATCCGGACCGTTTCGGTTTGGTATTGATGCCAAAACAATAATTGAGCCTGTTAGAATAATTCAAGAATGCGGCTTTGCCAGTAAGGCCTCCAATGTGTAGGACTATTCCAAGTGTATCCGCACAAAAATACTCAAAAATGTCCAACTTTTATTTTGCAGTGAGCTCAAAAGACGACTAAAAGCCGAGCAGAAAGCAAAAGAAAAAGCCGAGAAGCCAGCTTCCCAAAAACCAGCATCTACTGACAAAAAAGAAAAGATCAAAGAAGAAGAAATCTCACCTAATGAGTATTTCAAACTTCGTTCCACTGCCGTTGCCGAGCTCAAAAAAACACCCAACTCCCATCCCTACCCACACAAGTTCCACGTTAGCATATCGCTGGAGAACTTTATTGAAAAGTACTCAGACTTGAAGGATGGTGACATGTTATCGGATCTCAATCTAAGGTAAAATCCAGCTAGGTAAAAAGACAATCAAAAATTAATTTAACATTATTGTCACGCAGTGTTGCTGGACGAGTTCATGCGATTCGTGAGTCTGGAGCAAAACTGATATTTTACGATTTGCGTGGCGAAGGAGTCAAACTACAAGTTATGGCTAATGCTAAATTGTATGAGAGCGAAGCAGCGTTCGAGAGTGATTTGACAAAACTCCGACGTGGGGATATAATTGGAATCAATGGATATCCTGGAAAAACTAAGAAAGGGGAATTGTCTGTTATTCCAAGGACGGTAAGTGTGCTTAGTGGGAAAATTGTTGCTGCTTTTGTTCACATGCTTGGTTCTTTTTTCTCAGATAAAACTACTATCACCATGTTTACATATGTTGCCACATTTACATTTCGGTCTCAAAGATAAGGAGACTCGCTTCCGTCAAAGGTATTTGGATCTTATTCTGAACAACAAAGTCAGGGAGACTTTCCAGATTAGAGCTAAGGTATGTAAGGTGTAAAGATATTTTGGCTATTTAAAACAAAAGTTAGCAAAAACGATGATATAGTAGCCAAGGGAGTATCTAAAAGGCCAAGCTACGTGACAGTGAAAAATTCAAGTTGCCGATAAAATTTAAGTCAATGGCAAAGAGAGGAACTGCGAATTTTTATTCTACTTAAACAAATCGTACTAAACTGAGACGTTATCATAAGTAGAACAGAACAGCTATTCAAATTTCAATTTACTGACCTTTAAATTTTTTTCGTTTATAGTGTTATATCTTTCAAGTTTTTATATAATGATGATGATTGTTAATATCTTAGATTATTGCATACGTTCGTCAATTCCTTGATAAAATGGGATTCCTTGAGATTGAAACCCCAATGATGAATATGATTGCTGGAGGAGCTACCGCCAAGCCTTTCATCACACATCACAACGACCTAAATATGGATCTTTACATGCGTATTGCACCCGAATTGTACCACAAAATGTTAGTAGTTGGCGGTTTGGATCGCGTCTACGAAATCGGACGCCAATTCCGTAACGAAGGTATCGATCTAACTCACAATCCCGAATTCACAACATGTGAATTCTACATGGCGTACGCTGATTACCATGACCTTATCGAACTGACGGAGCAGATGATTTCAGGCATGGTAAAAGCCGTACATGGTTCGTACAAGATCAAATACCATCCAGACGGTCCCGAAGGTGAAGAACAGGAAATTGACTTTACACCTCCCTTCAGGCGTGTATCGATGATCAAAACACTAGAAGAAAAGTTGAATGTCAAATTTCCGAGTCCGACAACTTTCCACCAGAAGGATACTGCTGAATTCCTCAGTCAGTTGTGCATTAAGCATCAGGTTGAATGCCCAGCTCCTAGGACAACTGCTCGTTTGCTGGACAAATTGGTGGGTGATTTTATCGAAGAGACATGCATCAACCCAACGTTCATCTGTGACCATCCACAAGTCATGAGCCCATTGGCCAAGTACCATCGTAGCGAGCCAGGGTTGACTGAGCGTTTCGAATTATTCGTAATGAAGAAGGAGGTGTGCAATGCCTACACTGAGTTGAATGATCCAGCAGTGCAGCGTGAACGTTTCGAACAGCAAGCTGGCGATAAGGCGGCCGGTGATGATGAGGCACAATTAGTTGATGAGAACTTTTGTACTGCATTGGAGTATGGTCTGCCGCCAACTGGTGGTTGGGGACTAGGAATCGATCGTTTGACCATGTTTCTTACCGATTCCAATAATATTAAGGTATGTTTAAGGTTTTCTTTTAAGAAATCATACAGTATTTTTTTTGTTTTGCAGGAGGTTTTGTTGTTCCCTGCTATGAAACCCGATGACCCAAACAAAAATCAAGCGCCAGTCGATGCTCCACCAACGGCAGAAAAGAAATGAATGATTGTATTCATTAAGTAATTGTAACTGGTCAGTAAGTTGAAATTTATACCAACGAGCTACAAGAATAAAAACAATGATATTTAACTTAACACAATTTGTTTGGAATTTCTCACAAAAAATAGTTCAGTAGTTTGCTTTAGTCTAAAAAATTAGTTAGTTTATTAAGCAACTGCGTGTGACTCATTTACACTTTAAAATCAGAGTAAATAAAACCACACATACCTATTGTATAAAATGTTTCTTTGTCACTTACTGCCACTGATACAACAATAAATAAAATGAATTTTAGAGAAACTTACTTTGAAATTCTCTTGATGTTGGCGGTTTTTATGTTTGCTTTATCTTCCTACTAGTGCAAAGCATTAATTAGTTAATAGCATTTAAGAAGAAGAAATGCACAGTAAACTGGGATACCAGTTGCAGTAGAGATTCTTATCTTAAATACCAGTCAACTAAATGTCTAAATATCGTTCATTTGCTGCAATATCGTCATAACTAAAAAAACTTGATTTTTCAGGAAATGAATTTCAAAATTTTGTAGCGTAGACATTTTTGTGCGTGAATCACTAAAAACAAGGAATTATAACTTTATGACATATTGATAATGTCGGTAGCTAAATTAAATATTTTTTCGAATAAAAAATTACTTTATTTCAATAAATTCTAAATAAATAATTCAAAATATGTGATTTTTGAGTTATGACGATATTGCAGCAAATGAGCGATATGTACATACATAAGTATGTTGGTTTAGCTTTCTAGTGTATTTGACCTTTTCACATATGTACGTATGTATATAAAAAAAGTAAACGTCTTTTCAATTTCAGCGGTTTAGCTCATAAATTATTATTCCTGCGATTGCGGACAGCGCAGCGTCTTAAAAAAGAGCACTTTCCCAAAAATCTCGAGAAAAACGAAGTATATTTTTTTTTAATGATCATGAATTCCCGACAAGTCAAGTTTTCGATGGAATACATTAACCTCAAACATAAAAACAGGAACCAGTAACTGAGTACAAATTAATAAAACAAAAAAATATATATGAATATAAAAACTTATTTTAATAAAAATTTTCTTTAATAACTAATAATCTTTGAACGGCCATCCATAGCACTCAATAATGAAACCATTTCACACCATTTATTTGTCCTTGGATTGTACTCTTCAACTCGATTAGATAAATAATCTTTCTCACGTCCTGCACAAACAACAATGCGATTATTCAGGAAAACACATTTTGCACCACTTCGTGGTTCTCTTAATGGAGCCATAAACGACCAAGAATCATTAATCGGATTATATCGCTCAACAGTGCCAGATGGGTTTTCGTTGATAAAGCCTCCCACAGCGTATAAATATCCACATCCTGCGCTGATACCGTAATATTTGGAAGCTTCATTTTTAAATGTTTTCAAAGACCATGTGTTTTTTGTTGGATTGTAGCATTGCATTGAGGTACCACCCACATCAAGGACATAGATCATACCGTTGAGAACTTCCGCTTCGGCGATACTCACACCATGGATAAGGGGCGCCGCAAAATTCCAATCGCCAGTTGAGAAGTCATACTTTTCGACTGTGTTTAGCAAATTTAATGTCGAATATCCGCCGATAGCATACATTGCTCCATTCAACTCGACAACAGCGCAATGATGCCTCTTTTGCTGCATAGGGGGCAGTTCTGACCATTCCAAGGCTCCTAAATCTAAGCATTCAACACTGCTTGTGCTTGACATTGTATGCTCAGTTATAGTTTTTCCACCCACAAAAATCAACCGTTCGTTGATAAAGACGACGCCGTAGTTATTCTTCTTTATAGGCGAGCTAGGAATCTCCAATTCCGACCACCAATTCAATTGAGACCTATACATTTGTGCCTTCAGTTTATCCGTAGTCTGCCCTCCTGGAATGATTATTATTATGTTCTTCTTTTTAACAGTTCTTCTACATGCAGGTTTGTCGAGTTCAGAATCGTTGGGTATTAAATGCCACTCCAACCAGTTGAGGATTATCTCGTAGCACTCCACTGCCGGGCATAGGGAATGTCTGTTTTCCATGATGAACATGGGAGTCAACAACTGATAATCTACCACCGTCAAAAGATCGAACACAAAAACCTCACGGTTTTGTTTGTCATGTTCGACCCAAGTCACAATACCAAGTAAGACTGTCTCCTCGTTAACTTTGCAATCTGTTTCTTCCTTGTGTAAGATGAGTGTAATCAATTGCTCATGAGACAAATCCAAAAACTCTTTCGCATAGATGAGTTCTTTGAAGTTTTCTACAGCAATACTGTAAGCTTGATGAGCTAGTCCCTGGCAATTGAGGCTTTCTGCAAAGACAGCCGTATCAAGGCAGTTGTTTACGTCCAAAGAATATGACATAAAATTGCAACAAGCACCTATTAGTTGGTTCATTTGCAAAAAGTCTGCGGCAATCAGAACATTTTGCACCGTCTCGCTGTTCAACTCCATTGTTCCGAAGTATATGAATTCTATAATTGAAATCAATGTTGGTCCGTCGATGTTCTGCAGTTCAATTTCTTCAGCACTTGCTTCTTTTAACTGACTTGAGAACATTGCCATGAAGTAGTCGCTGGCTGCCGATACCACAATTCGATGGACTTTGATCTTGACATTATCAATTGCAGCTACAAGCACGACATCTAGGTGTTTTTGTTCTTTGTAGAATTCCACAAATCCGTCAAATATTTTGTCGGTGTGATTGGGGTCTTTAAAGTCCTTTGCCTTGCTGGCGGCTGGTTGCAAATGCTGAACGGACATCACACGAATTTTATAGCGATGCTAGTAATAGGTATTCGGCTATCTTTAATTATTGGCTAATAACGGGAGATCCCCGTTTTGTTTTGTTTAAATTTAACTATTAATTAAATGTAGTACAATATACATACAAACAAATTTTTGAATTTGACATGGACGGTATCGGCAGGGTTACCATTAATCTGAAGTTCTATAAATGGGTGTTCAAATTTGCAGGTATCGCTGAACGATTAAATGTCATATGAATGGTTACGTTCAAACACAACATAATAAAGTTCATTTTGTTCACATAACTGCAGTCAATTTGAAAAAATCTATATAGATCTGTCACAAAATCCAAAATAATTAATCGAAACAGAATTAAGATTTCGATCCAGGTGTATGGGGTAGCTGAATCGAGAGATTGAATTCAAATAGAATCGAAATGGAATCTTAAAAACGGCAACAGAGTTATTGCAGTCCAAACGCACACATGCAAACACCAAAAACTCGATACCCCGATTCCGTCTAGTGGAATCGCATCGAATAATCCTATTTCGATCCAGGTATATGCAGCGCTAAATCCTGATTTAATTCTTATTGTAAACTGGGTTGATGTAAGATGGGTTAAGCAAAATTAAAGTTAAAGTAAACATTGGCTCCAGTACAAAAATGATTTTTAAAGGGCAGATAGAGTGCTCGATTTAATATCTCATGCCTTGCGATTCGTGTTTTTTCTGAAAATGAGTGCCATTCTGTATAAAAAAGATATTGTGTACCAAGATGAGTCGTCAGTGCAGTGTGAGCTTTTAAAAGATCTTTATATTACATATATCATAATGGCACATATAAAAGGCACACATTATAATGTAGACGAGCAATTTTCATAATATATACCAAAAGGTTGAAAATCCAAAAAACATTTTAAGTACATATATGTATATGTATTACTAAATTTTAATCGTTTACTTACAAATACATATAGAAAAATTGACCGCTGATATTTGAATGTCATGGTTTCTTGAGAAAAATTGAATGATATGATTTACATTTATCATCTAACTTTCAAACAATTTGTAACCTCTATTTTCATATATATCATGTAATAGGGGATACGATTGAGTAGTAGTTCATAGAAAAAAATTTCATAATTGTATTGAATGTAGTTAAACCTTAAAATTAAACATTCTATCCAAACAAATATCATACCTAACGAACTCAACCCTTGCCATTGAGAAACAAAGCAACTGTCAAAAATTTTCTACTATTCTCCATCACAAAAAAAGGAAGGAAAAAAGATGAACTAAAAACCCAAAGGCAAAGCAAGAGAAGATGCATTCAATATTTAAAAAATACAAGATTCTTTAAATTCTTCATGAAAAAATAGTGTACAAGTAAGTTACCACATTGAAATAAAAATAACTAATGAATTCCATTCAAAATAAACCAATTAGCTTCATTTAAATGTCCACAAAAAGATTTTCTTCCCATTTGAAGTTCTGCGCGCTGCTGCCCTACCCCTTCATCCACCAACAACATCAAATTTTGTCCGTCTCCAGCAGCAACTCATCGCCATCATCTAATCGCAATCATCATCTCCAGGCTCTAGTTAAAAACTTCTAGGAGCCATAGAAATGCATAAAAAGGTAATTTATAACCCCTTTTCCAACAATTGACTATCTATTCTATCGAATTGGCCCGCTCCTCGTGAAATTTTCATGATCCATTTCATGGAAAATTACACTTTTTTTCTCTCTTCATCCACTAATGTGTAGATTGACTTTTATACCACATATATTGCATGGTATAGAAACTGTGGAAATATAACAGAAAGCTGAAAATAATGTACAATCAAGAATAAGATAAACACACTTAAAAATTTTTCCTCAATTGTGCGGCAGACAGCAAAGAACTAAATTAAAAAAAAAAGAAAAAGTAAAACAAGAAAATGGGTCGCTCCACAAGGCAAAAGCAGCAACCCCCTAAACAATCGGCTTCTGTCATTAAACGACCCAAAGATTATTCAAAACAAAACCTATTACGAAAGAAATCTGTAAAACAAGAATTATTATCACCAACACGGCGCTCCACAAAGGTGAGTACATTTTTTCGCCCTTCCTTGCCTCCTACGAAAGATAAAATACCAGCGAGGCAGGAAATTAAGAAGGATTAAGTTCATACTTCTTCTGCATACTGAGTTCTGACTTCCTTGACTTACTCATTATAACGGCATGTTAATTTATGTGCCTTAAAATATCAATTGCACGTGATTAGATGTAAATACCAGCCACCAAAGCATCAAAATACCCGCTAGTCGCTAATCGAGTTGTGAATTACGTGTGTATAACAGTTTATCGCGTAACTTTCTTTAACCGAAAAAATATAGTAAAATTAAAAATTAAACAAAAATAACTTCATTTTGGGTTGTTTTTGTGGTTAATCTACGTTTTGAGTGTGATCTTAAAAAAATTTTTTTTTTTGTTATTTGACATTATGTATAACACTTTCTAACATGTACATTATGTTCTTTACTGTTTCCCTAGCTAAATGCCGTCATGCAAATGGATCCTCCTGGCGGTCGAAGAAGGTTGGGTAGGAATCCAATAGCAGAGCAACAACAACAGGACTCCTCATCGTCACCCACGGATGCAGATTCGTCGAATGAGGCTGGCCTAGGCGGGAGTAGCGGCAATGCGGCCGAATGCCGTCGGAGTTCTCGCAAGAAAACTATCAAATTCGATGTTCGTGATTTGTTGAACAAAAATCGAAAGAGTCACAAAATTCAGATTGAGGCACGAATTGATTCGAATGCACCCAAAGTTGGCGCTGGTCAGGTTAGTAAAGCTGAGTTGGATAGTAAGCAGAAGACTTTCATTGAAAAATCTGCGATATTTCGGCGCTTTTCAATTTCTGAAAACAAACTTCCACCACGGCCTCCTCCACCGCCAGGAGCTCTAATACATACAATTCAGCAATGTGTTGGTGAATTGGATCAGCTTCCTCTAGAAGGCGGCGAACTGAACTTGGCGGCGATTTCACCAATTGCTCGACGATTGAGTCGAACACAGGACATACTAACGGCCAGTATGATGAAACCCAAGCAAGTGAGCAGTTTAATAGTCACAAAACTAGAGAGTGCAAGCACTTCCAAAGCGTCTGCGGCAGCTGCATCTTCAGTAACATCATCGCCCACAGGTAGAAGACGTGCGGTCGTTGGTGGATGTGTGCCGTCAACTTCTACTTCCATACCCAAAAAGCCCCAAAAACGTGGACGCAAACCAAAAGCCAAACTTTTTTCTGAAAGTACAACAGAATCGTCATCGTCAAATGATGCATTTGAATTATCCCCAAAAGTAAGAACTCCTTTACAAATAGACAGGTCCACAGATGAGGTTGATGCCGCTGAACATAGCATAAGTCTCATAGATGATAATTCAACAACAGGCATTGATTTGAAAGAAAATTTAGACGCCAGTGCCGTTACACTGCCACAACCAAGCATTCTAGATGACTCTATGCACAATTCTACAGATGATTCATTTGTTGCTGCTGCTGCTGAGGAGGATATGTTCATAACAAGAATTCACAGTTCTGATGAATCAACAACAGGATCTTTGAGAAACTCGCCCAAAGGGAGGAAAGCCGACGAAATATCACTCTTTGGGCGTAGCAACAGCACAGAAACAAATAGTTCAGATGACAGTGAAAAGAGACGTAGAAAAATCCGAATTGCAGTCAAAAGAGTTTCATTGACCCCGCAAAAGTCTCCACTTGCAATACATTTTTTACCAGCAGATGAACCAATTGAGCTTCTGTCCTCTACAAATGATGAAAATTCAAATGAGGAGACAATAATAAATGCAAGGAAACATAAAACTAAGCTATTTAAAGGCAAGCAGGTTGAAACATGTGCGACACCGCCTATAATTTTACTTGAAAGTGACACATCCAATGCAGCATCGGTTAGTAGTAGTGTCATTGAAATAACTAGTGTAGGAACACCTATAAATGATCCGGAGCAATCATCCAGCGCACGAAGGGGTAGGAGTTGTAAATTAACCGAAAAGAATGTGCCAATAGCGACGACCCCAGAAATAAATTTGAAGGCTGCTCAAAAATCAACTGTTCCTCAGAGTGTTAAAGTTTCCCCAAGGTATCATTGTTCTACAAAAAATTCAGCTCCTCACCTGCCAATTGAAACTATTGCTGCCAGCAATCCATCAAAAATTCTTGAAGATGATGCACAATCAATAGAAGATGTTATCTTGCTGCCGAAAGAAGGCGAGAAAGAAGGCGATACTTTGAGAATTGAGGATGAGTTAAACGAACAAAAAATAGAAGAATCTAAAGAAAGGACTACTTCTCAAGTAAGAAGCCTCAGAAGTGCTCAGTCAGTGCAAGTTAAACCACCAACCCCTGCAGCACCGTCAAAAAGACAAAAAAAGAGTAATAAACCTACAGATACCTCCGCTGAAAATGATATCAAAACAAATACCGAAATGTTAGCTTCAGAAGTTTTACCGGTTCTTTCGAACGATTTACAATTAGAAAGTGTTCAAACTCAAGAAATAATCTTGTCGGACCAGAGTCAAAGTGGATCGTTAAAAGGTTATACAAACTCCGATTCGATTGAAACAGGAGTAAAACAATTCTTAAGAACTCGCCGAGATGCCTCTGGAGAAAACGAAAACAGATCTTCAGAGTTGGACAAGCAAAAACAAGTAACATTGCTGAAACAAGCTCGATCTAGAGGTTCAATGAAGCAAGAACAATCAGATGAATTAAGTCTTGCAGAAAAAGAAGTCGCAAGATCACTTTCTTACGATAAAGAATTAACAAAAGCTGAAGAGAAGACCGAAAAACCAGCAGTAGAAGAAGAAGACGACGGAGAATCAACTAATGAATCAACAGATCGATCAAGCACTGATACAACAACTTCAGAGCAACGACGAGAGTCTTTGAGGTCACGTTCTACAGTTTTACCCACAAAAAAAGAAACCCCCCCCAAAAAGATTTCCAAATCCAGTACACCGGAATCCTCTCAAAAAAGTCGTAGGCAAATTATGTTGTCAAATTCGTTCGATGACAAATCAAAAGAAGAAACCAACAGCTTGTGTTCAGAGAGTTCTTCCATTGCGTCTTCAGCATCCTCATCGTCATCGTCCTCATCCAAAACATCTTCCACGTCATCATCTTCATCAACTTATTCTTCATCGTCGTCAGAAGGAAGATCTACTCGCTCTTCTAGGAATTCACCAAAAGTGGATACAAGAAGAAGTAAATCTCCAATATCACCTGGCAACGTCATCAAAACTCAATCCAACAAGTCTGATAGTGAGAGTTCCGAAAGCTCCTCAAAAAAGGACTTAATAAAAGAAAATATTAACAATATGAGATTTAATAAATTAGAAAAACTTAGAGAAAGGCGAAAGTCTGTTCGATTACGACGTTCTTCTTCGGAACCCGAAAAAGATTCCGAGGAAAATGAAAGTAGTGTCCATGCAATTCGGCACAGCTCTAAAACTCATGCAGGAAGATCAAGAAGTAGAACTGGGAGGGGTGTAGAAGCGAGCAAAAAATTACCTAAAAAAACATTGCCTAAAGATTTAGTCTTATCTGGACTTGAAAAGGATAAAATATCTACAGAGGAATCTACTCCTCAAAATGAAATTGATGTATCACCAGTAAATCAAG
This sequence comes from Scaeva pyrastri, assembly GCA_905146935.1. Lineage (NCBI taxonomy): Eukaryota > Metazoa > Arthropoda > Insecta > Diptera > Syrphidae > Scaeva > Scaeva pyrastri. The sequence continues at coordinate 3,631,207 of LR989929.1, read as the reverse complement.
AGAATAAATCAGAAACCCCTAAAACAGACACAACAATTAGTGCAAGAGCCAAGTCAAAAAAAAGAACAAGGCGTTTTGTTCCAATTAAATATAGCTCATCAGAATCCGGTACTCTGTCAGACGATGGAAATCTTTCGGTTGAAAAATCATCAATGCGATTAACCAGAACTCGTAGAAAGACTATTTCTAGTGCAAGCGAAATTGAAGATCTTCCTCCTACTAATCTAAGTCCACCAGACTTGGCGTTGGAATATGTGCGCCGCAAACCAAAACAAACTCAAATTAAAACACAAGAGCTTATTGAGAAAAAATCTGAGGAATTTGAACTTGAAAAAGGCGAAGGGGCGAATACAGAAGGAAAGTCAACACAGAAGACTAATTCATTAATTGAAAGATCAAAAAAGATAATTCGGAATTCTTCCAAAGGCCCTAGTTGTGTTAAAAATGCCGCCTCTTCAGAAGCATCAAAAGAATCAGAAACAGATCAAGACCCTAAGGACACAGAAGATAAACAAGAAGTTCAATATTCAGAACCTGCTTCCCTAACAACATCTGACTCATCTGCAGTAGAAGATCTGGTCGAGGTTAAAAGACAGAGAAAGGTTACAAGATTATCTCTTAAAACCCAAGTTAGTGACTCTAAAACTAAAGACTTTGAGAGACTTGCGAACTCACTTGATACTAGGGAAAGTGTTTTAAAAAAAGATGAATTGGTAGAATTACCAAATAAAAGTGAACTCACGAATGACAAAAACACAAAATCTACAACTCGAGCCTTAGAAGAAGTTAAGAGTATTTCTGAAAATGTTTTGAACTCAGAAATTTCGCAGTCAAAATCTCCTAATCAAAGAAAGGATACGAAACTTTCACTTTCTTTGAAAATTAAGCAATGTCACAAGCAAGGGGTTGCTGTACAAAAAGATTTAGAAACTGAAAAACCTACAGAAAAGCAACAACCGACAGCTACTGCAAACCTCTCAAGAAGGGAACATCTTGATGCGAAAGCTCCTCAAATTTGCTCTGCAGTAAATGAACAATTAAAGGACGACTCAGATAAGCCACATTATTTGTGTAAATCAACTTCAAATTCCGTGTCTAGTCCCAAGTTTGAAAGTCATGAAGAAACAAACAAAGTTCCAAAAGTTGTGACGATTGAAGAAGTGAAAGTAGATGAAAATCCAAAATCAACCGAACTAAATGAGCTATCCGAACTAAGAAAAGAATCCCAATTGTCTATGAAAAACATTGAAATTACCAGATCCGAAAATAATAGCAAAGACATATTAGTAAATGATGAATATAAAGCTCAAAGTGATTCTATACCATTGGACGTCAAAACTCAAAAAATACCCAGACAAAGGAAACCAACAAGATTTTCTGCAAAAAGCCCCGAAGTACCTAAACTGGAAGAAGTTTTGCAAACGGACGAAGACTCTGGGGAAATTCAAAAAACTAGTGTAGAAAAAGAACCCGATTTGTCTGTTCCTGTGTTAAAAAGGACGATGCAGGCATCATCAAAATGTTTGATTTCTAACAATATTGAAGTGGTGCAACAGGAAGAATACGCACCAATTGAGTCTGAGGTCAATGCAACTACAAATGTCCCAGAGCTGGAAACGAATGTTGGAACAGCAACTAATGCTTTCTTAAAGTTAAATATTTTGGAAACTAAATTGGTTCCAGGACAAACTAAAAATTCTTTATCTGATGCTTTGAAATTGGCAGAAACACCAAAGAGAAGAAGGAAACCAACCCGATTTTCACCCAAAAGTCCAGATAGACCTACAATTGAGTCGGAAACTGTATTAAAACCTTTATCCGAGACTCCCATCGATCAAAAAGACGAAACAAAAGAAATTGAAGATCCCAGTTATATTTCAAAATCCCCTGAAGAACTGCAACTTGGAGAAGTTACAATAAGTCGGTTTTCTACAAAAAATCCTGAAAATCTTGAAATTAATTTGGAAAAACCAGTAACCAAAGAGTCCTTAACACCAATACAAAGTGAAAACGTATGTGTTCCGCAAATTAGCGATGTTTTCAATATATCTTTGGAGGCAAGACTAGAAAAGGAATCACCAGAGCATTCACAGGTACTGGAAGGCTCTCGAAATCCTAAAAAAAGTTCCGAAAGCCTAAAAATCCAAGAAGAAATAAAGAACATTTTGCACGTTTGCCAATCTGCAGTGGATGATATTACTTCTATTTCATCGACGGAGACTAAAGAACAACAAGAAAGGCTATTAACGACAAAAGAAGCTGATCAATATAGCAAAGGGAACGATGATAAAACAAAACCCGAAATATTAATAGAGAAGCCCTTTGGAGGAATGAGAGATGAAATAATAAATTTCCAGCAAAAAGTCAAAGCTTGTGAAAACGTATTATCTGCTGATGCCACAGAGTTTTCGGTTACACCGGTGACATCAGGTGAGCAAATGAATTTACTTAATGAAATCCATTCAACTTCAAATATAGTATCTCAAGAATTTAATCAATCGGGCAGAGACTCACTTGTGAGTATCAACTCCGCATCCTCGAGACACCCGCTTGAAGGAGAAGACGTATTTAAATGTATTGAACAAATGACTGTGGATACAAATGTATCTGCTTCGTCTCCTACATTTAAACCTGAATTAACGACAAAAAAAGCTATACAGAAACACCTGCAATCCATGTTGGCATCGCTAACTTCAGAACAGAAATTGACCACTCCAAAAGAAGCGACTCCTCACAGAAAAAGAAAGACTATGAGTGAGCAGCAGGAACCTATAACTCCAGCTCCAGATCCAGCTCTAGACAGTCCAACCACATTGAAAACTGATACACCCAATCAAGAAATTGATATAAAAGTGCTTTCATCTGATTCCAATCTATCAGATGATTCTATGAAACCTCAGGAAGGCGCAAGTAAAATTGATTTAAAACACACACATCGAAGACAACTCGATTCAAGTTTCATAGAATCTCTAGAGAAATCGCTTGCTCGACCTACTTTAATTAAAAAAACCTTAAAAAAGAAGGAAAAAGATAAGGAGCCAATTGTAATCTCTTCGCTACCGAAACCAGCTAAAGAAGAAACGAAAAAATCAGCAGAATTGAAAAAATCTGAAACATCCAGTCCGAAGCTTAAGAAAAAAACCAACAAGGAATCGCCCAAAGTTGTTAAAAAACATTCCGAAGACCAAACAACTTCAAAACAGAAGAGTATGGTGACAGCAAAAACAAAAGAACATGCAGGAATAAAACTCTTGGAGTCAAGTTCGTCAGGTATGTTGAACGATGATGCAATGAACAAGCAGTATACAGAAGTACTCACATCTGTATTAGTGAATACTCAAGGACCTCTAGTACATAAGACTAAAGCCGAAACGAAATTTTTTTCTCCTGAAAAACGATTGATTTATGATGAACTGACGCCGGCACTAGCAAAAGAACCCGTATCTCCTGTTGCAGTTGTCAAAGAAAAGTCACCCGATTTGTTGCCAGATCCATTAAAAGATATCGAAAAGTTCATAGAAGATGGAGTAAATCTATTAAAAAGGAGTTACAAAATAGATGCGGATGACGATGGCTCTCTGGATAGAGATACTCTTAAATCGGACGAAATGGTTACGCCAAAAAAATGCAAGCTAGACGAAAATGTCGCAGAACAGAAATCCGAGAACTCGACACAAGATGACGACAATTCCAATTCAAACTCTGAGTGTTCGACGATGACCACCAATACTTCAATCAGTGATGTCGATACACCAAATGGAATTAGACGTTCGCATCGAATCAAAAATAACTCGAAGACAACCAAATGTTTGGTTGGACGCGGTTTAGTGCGAGAAAGAGAACGCTTCTCAATGAAAGACGATGAAAAAACAATATATTCCATCGACGACCAAAAGATGAATTTGGCGGAAGTTGAAGCAAAAAACTCGAAGTTCCTTAAAGAAATGGAAGAGCGATTGAGTAATTTCCGAGTGATCCGTGAGAATGAATACAAGTGTGAACGAGTGATAAGCAAGGAGGCTAAGAGAATGTTGTGTGACTGTTTTCTTACACATGAAGAAGAAGAACGTGGGGAATTAGGTTGCGGAGAGGATTGTCTCAATCGATTGCTGATGATTGAATGTGGAAGCGACTGTACGGTTCGAGACCGCTGCACCAACAGACGTTTCAACAAATTCCTGTATTCACCTTGTCGTGTATTCAGGACTGAAAAAAAGGGCTTCGGAATTATGGCTGACATCGAAATTCTGCCAGGTGAATTTATCATGGAATATGTTGGTGAAGTGATCAATGGCGATGAATTTGAGATTCGGATAAACGAATACTCTAAGGATAAGAACAAACATTACTACTTCATGGCTCTGCGGAGTGATGCTGTGATCGATGCCACTGCTAAGGGTAATATTTCGCGATTTATAAACCACTCGTGTGATCCGAATGCCGAAACTCAGAAATGGACAGTCAACGGTGAGTTGAGGATTGGCTTCTTTAGTAGAAAGAGTATTATGCCGGGTGAAGAGATCACTTTTGACTATCAATATCAGAGATATGGTAAGGAAGCACAAAGATGCTTCTGCGAATCTTCAAACTGTCGTGGTTGGATTGGTGCCGAACCAAGCTCTGAAGAAGAAGAGGAATACGAAGGAGTTGATGAAGATGAAAGTGAAGAGACTGAAGAAGAGGAAACAACAAAGACAGTTGAACCAGTCCCTGTTATTCCGAGTCCAACACCTCCCGACGTGGCCCTTTCCGAAAAACAACCTCTTGTGCCGGTGGTCTCTACAAAAGTTCCTGCTGTGGATGTTGAAATGGCTCCAACTAGTGTACAGCCGGTCGCCCCGTCGATACCGTTGACAGAACCACCTTCAGCGATAATTTTAGAAATGACCAAAGAATTACCTCTCAAAAAAAAGAAAGAAAAGAAACGGCTCCTCGAAGAAAAACTCAAACGACGAGAGCCAAAACAATTTCTGGAAGATCCCGATATCGAGGATGAAGTTCGTTTTCTTGTCAAATGCGGGCTTCGCAATCAGGCTGATACACTTCGTTTGTCCCGACTTATTGTGCGAGCTAAACTGCTTGAGACACGTATAAATCTTTTGCAAATTTTGCGCCAAGGAGAACTACCTTGTCGGAGGCTGTTCCTCGATTATCATGGTTTACGGTTGTTGCATGGTTGGATGAGTGAAGTACTAGATACCCGAGAAACCGACAAGAGCATGGAAATTCGCATGGAGCTATTGAGTGCATTGGAGTGTTTGCCCATATCGAATAAAACAATGTTAACTGACAGCAAGGTATACCAAACGGTACGCGATTGGTCGAACAACAAAGAGTCACACTCGCCAATTGATGAATCGCCCAAAGAAACGAATGTAAATGCACCGTCAGCTTCCTCGACTCCAACAACAGACGATACCGGTTCAGAGCTACAGAAGTTGGCTGCTAAATTGGTTCATACCTGGGACAATTTGCCAGAAGTATTCCGCATACCGAAGCGGGAACGTATCGAACAGATGAAAGAACACGAACGTGAAGCTGATAGACAGTATAAAGTCTTGGAAAGAGGTATGATGTCGGGATCGGACGAAAATCGTAACCGTGAAAGATTCATAAGTAAAAGTGGTCAAAAAGGTCGATTTAATTGGTCAAAAGACAAGGAACGAGAACGGGTGAATGAGAGAAGAAAATATGCTCAGAACAACAGCAGTCTAAAAGATGGCAGTGATAAGTTACCTGGGTCTCTAGCAGGCGAATCGCATCTGTCTAAAGAACAGCGGAGGGAGCTTTTTGCTGCAAAGGTGAGTCAAGTTTTTCACTATCACAATCAGTTTAATATGAATTATTTTGTTTAACAATATCGACAATCAAACAAATAAGTTTTTTTTAAGTTTATATTTAATATGATAATATGATATTTAATAGATATCCTTTATATTTTCAATGCATATCACAATCTAAGTTTTTCTTCTCTTATAGGTCGCTAGAGATGAAGCTGAGAAACGACAAGCTGAAGAACGCCGTGAATTCGATATTAAATGTCGCTTCTTTGGCCTCGACCCTAAACGAATGCGACCAGAGAATATGCCTTTTTGTGTTAATCCTTCTACCGGTCAATGGTATTCAACCGACAAAAAAGCAATATCAACACCTCCTAGCTATGCACACGTTCAGGTACCAGTTAAGCCAAAATCAACAAATCCCGAAGACTATCGACTTCCAGAAATGGACTTACCGCCATTGTGGAAATTTGCTATCAGTCCCAAAGGAAAAATATACTATTATCATGTGAAAATTCGAATACCTCAATGGGAGCCTCCAATAAAGATTTTACCATTGGCCGGACAACACAACACCGAGATAAAAAATTCCGAGAGTGATTCCTCGACTGCTGGTATTAATGACAGCTCTGAGGATGACATTGAAGTCATAAAGGGTAAGTTACTTTTTCTTTTTTTTTAATATAAACCCAATTTAAGAAGTTTTTGCCTTAGGTTTGGACCCGGTAAAATTACAAACATACATTGAGAAGAAAATCGAGGATAGAAGACTTCAGCGCTACAACAGACTAGTTGAAGAAAAATCTATAAGTGTAAGTAAAAGATATATAAATTAAGTAATTTTAATTTTCTTCTGATTCTTAATATGAGATTATTTTTTGGTTTTTAGCCTCGCAAAGAAGAGGATCGTCTGTATAACCAAATGGAAGTGAGGAAATACAAAGAAAACAAGGAAAAAATACGTAAACGCAAGGAAGAGATTAGAAGACGGCGTGATATCATTGCAAAACAGCAAACAAGCGTTGATTCCTCTAATTCAACACAAACTACAGAAGCTGTCGAAAATGCTAATGAAGCTCTTCCTATACAGGATTATTTGTTGTCTTCCGAGGAGGAAGAAATTCTTAAAGCCGAATGTAACAATAGTCCGCTTATTGATAAGATTGTTCAAGGCGATAAAATTGTCGATGAATTGGATGCACTGCAGCGAAAACGATCCCTAAAACGCGCATTGCCAATCCGGGATAAATATGATCATAAGAAGCGAAAGCTCGATAAAAATAAGGATTCAAGCAAGAGGTGAGATCACATATTTTTCCTGTTATTATTAAAAAAATATCAAGAGTAAGTGGGTATAAAGTTTTTATTTGCGATTTTATAAATCGTTAAAAAATTAAAAAAAGACTGTCATTTAAAATAAGAATACTAAATTGAGTTTTTATAACCTTTGTTAAACACTGTAAAATAAAACATTTCAGTACAAAACGAAGCAAAGATGGAGAAGGAAGTAGCAGTAGTAGTAAATACCGCAAAGTTCGAGAAAAGTTCCGATGTGAAATTGCTGGCATTATTGTACAACATTTGAAGCCATACCGCGATGAAAGTTGTTTCAGTGGAAAAATTCTTACAGATGAAGATTTCAATCATTTGGCAAGAAAGGTAAACAAATAATACCATTTGTAAAATTTCCATTTTAAAAAAGTATTTCTTTTCTGTTGAAGCTAACACACTTCGTGATGGTGAAAGAGTTAAAGTACTGCGAGTCAATTGGCCAAACACTCATAGTTACCGAATCAGTCAAGAATAAGTCCCGAGAGTTCATTAAGAAATACATGGCCAAGTATGGGAAAGTGTATGTGCGTCCTAAAAACGATCCGGAATTCAAGGACATACCGTTCTTGTAAAAATCTGCAAAACAATGTTTTTGTCTTGTTCTTTAAATTATATTCGATAAGCTTGCTTTAAATTAACATTTGACATTTTTTGTTGTCTTCATAGTCTGTAATTCATAAGTTTAGTCAAGAGAAAGCAACAAGTCACCATGAAAATCTTTCTCATTTTATTATAGAAAAAGTTCACTCTTTCCACAAGAACAAAAACCTGTGTGGAATGCATTGCGTATTTTAATTCATCTCCTCTCTCACCTATCTATCTAATATATTTTATTAATTGTAATTGATTTTAGATTTTAAGCAAAGTAAAAATATTTTTAAACGTTTTTTATAAATAAACAACGTTGGGTCTATGAGTATTTGTGAATATAAATTGGTATTAATTACCAAGCTTAATACATATAAAATAAATGATTGGACATATATATGACATTAAATATTTTTGAATACATAGTAGAATAACAACCGTAAATAAATTATGTATGTAAAATGTTAATATATAGAAAAATAAAATAATTGAATAGAATCAATAGAAATCAATAAAAATTTAATTGAATTTTAAAATATAACTTGGTCGGGTTTTAACTTACAATAAAAAAGGATTAATCAAGGAAAATCAACGATTATATCCCAAATAAAATGGAAATGCAATTGAAATTTACTTAGTTTACACTCCTAGGTTCACCTGTAGGTTCATGAAAGAAGAAATGATTAATTCCGTTGCTGTCTTTAGTTTTAAACAATCATTGTGTCTAGACCACAAATTCTGCACATCAAAGTAAAAAATTACAATTTACTCGACAACATAGTGTCTTTATCAATATCTCTTTTGAATACGATTAAGTACCACTGAATTCCTTTGTAAATAAATGTGCACGTATTCGCCAAACTGTTATATGACTCAGAACATAAAGATATCAATATCTATGTACATATATCATCGACCAAATTAATATCTCTAATATTATGTGAAAAATTTAATTTCGGTAAACTACCGTATCTTTTAGATTAAGCCCGAACATTTCTTGAGGAAAATTTTTGATGGACGAGAATTAAAAAGTAGGTTATGTATTTTAAGACAAACATATATTCCTGGGTTAGCGTGAAACATAATTACATAGAATTAATGGAAATGAAATGAAAAAACTTTTTGCTCGCGCATAATCACTAAACTATAACTAAATTACCGTTTGTATCTAGACGTTAGCACTGAGTACTTCGCAACTTCACAAGGAACACAAATAATACTTACGTGTGTACAATAAATCCATTATAAAGTACAGGGTCTGAAGAAATAAACTTTCATCAATACCTTCAAAAAATGCACATACATTTTGTATTTATTTAATTTGTATTACAGTTAAAATAATATGTTTCATATAATATGCACTTTTGCTTTCATAGCGGTCTCATAAACTTTTCTATATCGATATCACTCTTTTAAAATATGAACTTTATTCTTTTTACAAATCATTCGCTTTTATTATTTTCATTTTATTATTTATGTTTGAATATCGCATTATTAAAAAAAAATGTTTCATAACGCTTTTTAACTTATCATTAGTTTTATTTATTTTAATAATCATAGAAAATATTTATTTAATTTACATGTTTTCAAATTAAATCGTTTAATTTTGTTTTTTGTTTTTGTTAAAAGGCTCATTTCATTCTGTTCTTTAAGTAAACACTTTCTTTAAGACAATTTTTTTCTTTTCTTACTGAAACACTACATTATTATTTGCTTTTCGAAAAACTTTGCTTGAATCCAATTTTTTTATAACAAATTTGTATTTTCTTTTCAATAAAGATATTTTTTTGATATTATTTCTTTTTTCATCATATTGTCGTCATCAATTTTTTAATATTTAACTTCTTTCTTATATATCTACCAATTAATAAAAATATTAAACAAATAAATGTCTGCAAAACAAAAAAAAAAACTACGTGTATCCCAGTTATACATTCATCAAGCTTTATAAAAAATTAAATATTTTTTTCTTTAATTTTGTGTTTTGACTTATTGCTTAGAATTATTTAAATCTTGTTTTTTATTGCTAAGTTCATTACATTTAGTTCTTAATTTAACATCAAGTTTTGGATTATTTTTATATTTTATCAAATACTTGTAATTTGTCTTCTTCCACGCACGCACTGAACATTTTAATTAAACAATATTTTGGTCGTGTCAACTTTATTTTGTTTAATTTATCTAATTTATGTGTTTTCTTAACTGCGTTCTAGACAAGTAATAGTTTCTTGTTCCAATTTTATAGTTTATTATTTTTATAGAAATCAAATTATTCTTTTTTACAAAATTAAGGCAGATTTCGGTAGCATTTGTTTATAGAAAGAAAAGAAACACAATCAATAAAATTAAGAGCGGAAACCAATACATATTTACTTATTCGATTTATTAAGAAAATTAAATCCAAAACATTAAAAGATTCTATAACCCGTTATACTTGTATTTGATTCTCAATATATTTTTTGTGTACTTACTAATTTTTGGTTATGTTGAGCAGTTTTCTTAACAATTGCATTTATTCAAATCGGAAAAATATGATATTCTTAGAAACTAAAATTCTATCCAGTTTTTGTGAATTGAACTTTTTTTGTTTTGGGATGAAGCTTTATTATTACTATTACACTAAAATAGTGTCTTAGGTGGAAAGATGTCTCCGATTAAAAGAATTTTCGACTTTAAGATTATCCAATCGTAGAAACTTGGTATTTCAATGATCAACAAACAATAGTTTTTTGTTGACCAAAAATTGGGATTTTTTAAGATATGTAGGTAATTCAACACGAATAACCCCAAAATCAATAAAGTCAATCTTAAATAGGAAACATTTTAATGTGAAAGAAAAATCAATTTGCAGGTCGGAATTTAATTTAATTCATTTAATAATTAATATGTTCATTCAATTTTTTTGGTCACCTTAAGACTATCTAAATAATCTAGCTATCAAGCGACCAACATAGGCAACGAAACGCCGCGCTGAATCAAACGGGGAAAAAACTCTTATAAACCGTTGCTCACATAAACTAGAGACGAAGCCATCTATCCAGCATTTATAAGACTTCATTTATCTCGGTCCTGATAACATAGACAGAGACATGCATAAAAATTCTTCAAATTATTTGTAGAATTATTATTAAAGAACGAATGGCAAACAAAAATAATTCTCCGTACAGGACTTTCAGCAATTATATCTTAAGAGAGAAAGCCTAGAAGGTGGCCCCTAAGTTTGAAACAATATGCACTATATTTGATTGGTTCACCCTCTGGTATTATTTAATGTACCAGAGCTATGGTTGTATGAAAAACATTTGGATAGCTAACAAGGAAGGCCTCATATTATTATTATGTAATGTACTTAAAAATATTCTCCTTATGTAGAATCCTTAGAGAATTCAGCTTTAACATCTACCAAAATGCATTTTTATCAAACTTTGTCGATTGGTTTTCGGATTTTTTCAATGATGCAGGTTTAGAATGTTCTGTAATTAAAATTGTTAGCATAACCATTTTACGTATACAACTATTAACTAAAAAAAAACTGAAAATAATTTTTTTGCAGCAAATTAAAACAAATAATATAAGCGTTTTTATTTTTTTATATTTAACTCATTTCACTATTTCTTATTTTATTAATTTAGTATATTTAAAATTAATCGAAATAAAATAACTAATATCTAAGTTAAAAATATTAATAACTTATCAACTAAATAATTATAAACTTTTTTAATATTTAGAAAACCAAATATAAACAAAAAAAAACAGTTTTTTTTATCTATATTTGTTTTCTTTAAGATATAACAAGAATAGTTAAAAAAATAAAATAACAATTTGAAAGTTAAAAAAAAAATAAAACCTAATAAGGTTTTTTTTTCATTTGTTTGATTAGGTAAATGTATTTTTATGTTCCCAATCTAAATATATCAATTAAAAAATGATATATACACAGTTGTTTTCTGTTTAGTTCTCGTTTATAGTATATTTGCCTGAATTTTGTGGGTTCTTTAAACTTATATTCTATTATTGAAGAAATACATTTATTGAAGTCATATTAGAAAATTCTAATAAATAAAACCAAAAATGAACTCACGCACTACACAGTTCACTTTTAACCTTTTTTATTTTATTTTTTTAGTTAACATAATAATTTCTTTAAATAATAATTAGTGCACAAATACATGTTTATGTTAATTAATAATATTTTTTCAAGTCTTTGGTTTCTTTTTTTTTATCAAATTTATTAGTTTTTTTATATTTTCATTGTTATGTTAAATTTTACATAACAGAAAATTTATTTTTTCCCTTAGTTTTCTATATTTATTCAACATCGATGAATTAGAACATTGACATTAGAATTCAGTACTTGTTTTTTATTTAGTTTGGTTTTCGTAAGTTCTTTTTAAAACTATGTTTACAATGTTCATAATATATACAGTTAAAGATTTCATTTTTTTTTTGCTTATTTGATTTTGGACACAATGTTTTTTTTTTCATTGTGTTTTTTATTTGACATTGAAATACAATTTCTATGTTTACCTAAAAAATATATATACCATTATAATATGTATTTATTTTTGAATTGTTTTCTTTTAAAATTATTCCATTTTTAATTTATTTGAAATAAGTCGAAAAAATCATTGTATAAAAAACACGAGTATTTATTAATAAACTTGTAAACAAATTATAAAATATTTACTTAGAATGCGAAACTGATGTTTTTGTCTTTAAATTAAAGTAAATCTTAAACAAATAATTTAGGTATTATTGAGTTAAATTTGTTTTCGATTTAGTTTGTTTATCGAAATTGTTTTGTATATTTATCATAATAATGATAAAGGGTTGGCGCATGCATTTGCAAAAAATATGAACTTATAAAATAATTGCAATGTTATTGAATGGACGTTAGTTGAAGACAGAGTATTGTGGCAGAGAAGAGAAAAATTTCGTTGATGTGCTAAAACATACTGACGTTTAGAAAAGTTTAACAACGTTACGGAAGAAATTTTTAGCAAATTTACTTTTTTCACAAATTATATACTAAATCCAAAAAATAAAATAAATTTTTTGAAAACTGAAAGTCCCTGAATTTAGCCAACCGAGTTTGTAATAGAAATTTTTTAGTTGTGTTTCTGAATGAATCATGATACAAGAAACAACTTACCTTTTGTTTTGTGAGAATGAATGATACTCATGCCGATTATGAAATTCGAAAACTGGAGTGCAGTGTTTTTTTTTATCTACTATCTTGTCACAAAAAGAGAAGCGTGAAACAATGTTGATGTGTTATTACAAATTCTATAATTAACACGGTTTTTATACAAAAATAAATGGTAAGAAAATCTCAGATGGGCTTATTTTAGGGAGGTATGCAGTTTACTGAAATAATTGAAAGCAATACAACTATGGAAAGCTTTAAACATTTTCTATTAGCAAAACTTGGTTTTCAGAGCATATTACATAGGAATATGATAATACAGAACCTAAACGATTTACTTTGCACCTAGTAGTAAAAGGATATTCGAATGTATGTTATGTATGCAATAAGTATATGTGAAACATTTTCCACCATCTACTCAATTAGTATTTTTCATGTTTTAACAAGTTAACTTTTAACTTAAAAAAAAACAAGTATTTGTCGATGCAATCGATCATTCGTAGAATTTGATTTATGTAATCGATTGTCATAGATATCTTCACAAAATATCAATCATAAATTTTACAAACCAATTTGGATTCGCGTGGAATCCTCAGGGTGTAAGACCAAGAACTACGTGAAGGTCTACTGTTATTAATGTGCATTAGCCTACACATGTGGGCACAGATAAAGCACCATGCCCCGAACTGAAATAAATCAAGGGAATCTGTTGCTTCCCGATGCTCCAGGAGAAGTTTATGTGTTGCTGCGAAGACAAGTGCCCAGAACATAATATAAAAAAAAACAGGAAAGCCTCACTTTCTTGACAAATAATGATAGTAAATTTATATTAAAAAATTCAATTTAAACTTCGGTTTTGAGTACTATTATAACAATAATAGTACTCAAATCATACGATCATCATGATACAAACAATCGCCATTTTATATTCATATGTTATCTAACATCAACTTGGATTTCAGATTTCTATTTGAGACTAATTTTGTATTTGGTAAAATAGTGCGAACTGAGATAACAAAGAAAACAAGTAATGCATTCATTATTATCAAAAACCATGAAGAGATTATCACTTGGACGCAACTCGATTTATTTAGCATGACACTTTTAAAAGCAAAGAAGGACACGAGAAGCTTTTTCATTCAGAAAAGTTCAGACAGAATTATGTAAGTAGATGAGAAAAACAAGTTCAACTTGGTAGCATCCCAACTAAACTAAATTTAAATCAAATTTCATTTGAGGAAATCTTCTCTACTACTATGTCACACCCTATCTTCAACAACAAAATCAATATTCGAAATGAATGAATATTCGAAATCAGGATAAGAATAAATAAATAAGTGGTTTCAGGTATTTAAATAGTATAGAACACTTCTGTGTAATTTTTATTAAGGCATTTTTGATTTTTTTTTGTTCTTTTTTCTTTTTTTTTATAAACTTTTTCACTTTTTTTTTCTTAATCTTTGGATTCAATACAATTTTTTACAAAAAAATATTAAATTAAATTTATATTTATTTTAATTTATATATATAATGTTTATATATATAATATATGCATAGTTAAAGTAAAATAATTAAGAGCATTTATTTCAACGAAAGATCGTATTGTTATCATGGGAGAATCGTTTGTTTGATTTTATTCTTTGTTAGACGTCTTTATAACAAGGCACTAATCTTAATTGTTTTAACTTTTTTTATATTGAATATATTTTATGTCATATTCAAGTAAACCAAATCAATGATGGATAAATGTTTTTTTTTACGAAACCTGATTCTTGTTTTAGTTGTGTTGTATTGTAATATTTCTTATATATTTGTAAAAAAAATGCTATTTCTGTAGATTTTTGTTTGTGGAAAATCTATAAAGTTCATATATTCTGCAAATTACAAAAGAAAACAGATCTTGTTTTTTTTTTAAATAATGGTCAAGTGTGGACAAAAAAAAAAGAAAATTTGTTCAGTAATTTAGTATTTTACTAATATATCCTTTTATAACACATTTTTGGGTTGTTCATAACTTTAATGTATTTTTCTAAGCTTGTAGTATATTTGTTTGTAGGTATGTATTACTAAAATGTTCTATTATTTTGCTTCTTATCTTGTTGGTATAATGCAGTCTTTGCGGCAAAAGGAAAATTATTTAATAAAAAACAAAAAAATAAGCAATATCAATAATATAAAAAAATAATAATTTAAATATTAGAATAATTGACTGACTTATGTTTTCTTTTCTATTCATTATTTTAATTCTTTGTTTACTTTTAAATAAATATTAATATGATTTTTTATATCTACCCCATTAAAAAAAATTATTTATTTACTTTCAATATACTAGTAGTATGTATCTATGAATGTATTTATGTATGTATGTAAATGTATATGGTGGAGGAGCGCAGCAATGAGTAAAGATACCAAATTTTTAAACTTATTTATTGTTTTTTTTTGCCGTTGTTCTCCCTGTATCTATATGTATTATGTATGTTTATTGCTGTGTGTAGGATGAGAGATTGTTTAATATTTTGTTTTTACTTTTACATTTAACTTACTTAGCCTTAAGAAATTTAAACTGTTACTTTGTTTTTGTTGCTTAACATTCGTAATTTTTATTTAATAGTTGTGTGGTTGCTTGTATTTTTGTAACTGTTTTATTCTTACTCCATTACAAAACAATTGATATTATCGTTTTTCTAAATTATGTATATATTTATTTTTTTACATGGAGTGGAAACATAATAATAGTTTATATAATATGAATTCTGTAATAAACATTCTTGTAATTTTCATTTAAATTTGAAAATAAACACTAAAAATAAATAAATCTTCTTTTTGTTTATTTTGTTATTGTGTGTTTAATATTTATTTAGTTTTTAATGTATAATTAAAAATTTGATATTATTTAAATATTTACATAAAATGAAATCATTTTGATTCGAGATTTTTTGTAGTTGGTTGCATGATCAAATCCATGTTTTTTTTCGTATTAACATTTTTTTTGGTTGTTTTCATACTTGTTTTTTTTTTTTTTTTTGTTTCTTGTGATTTAAATATAAAACATGAGGAACAATATAAACATAAATTATTTGTCTGTTAGGATGAATTGCATTGTTTTTTTGTTCTTTATGCAGAAAAAATGTTTGAATCTGATATTAGTTTCAATTTTTGTTTGTTCTTTATTGATAGTACCTTCTTTTTTGTTTGTAATGAGAGAAAAATATTAACAAAAGCAAAATTAAGTTATTGGTTTGTATGTGACCAGATAAGAACTAAAGTTAGTTATTGATAACATTAATTGAAAAATAATAATAATAATAATAATAGTAACGATAACTTAAACACTTGATATAAATAATATAAGATTAAATTATTTTATCTCTGACGGTGGTTTTCTTTTTATATATTTTCGTTCTTTCTTCCTCATTTTGTTTCTCTAAATTATTTCTATATAAAAGCAAAGCTCGCCGAAATCTGAAAAGATAATCCTTATGAATATTAATTGTAAAATAAGAAGAAATTAATTTTAGCTCTACAAAGAATTATCCTTTTTTATTATAAAATATACATATATGAGTATGTATGTAGCCAGAACTAAGAAAATGTGGGTCAGATTTTAGTTACTGTTTATTAAGTCTTATTCAGAAGCTAAATAAGTTAAATGGCTTATTCTTTCTATAAATATTAAATGATTAGCCTTTTGATATTGATTTTTTTAACAAGGAATATTATTTAAAATGTATATTATTTTTCAAAGGAAAATCTGAGTTGCAAAAGAAGGATAACAAGAAGATATTTGTTACTATAACTTATTACTTACCTTACAGTTAATATTTGTAGCTCCACGATATCATCAACGAAATGCTACCATCTAGTTATTTTTTATATTTTTGGCAAATAGCAGGAAACTTTTATAAGAAGACATAAGTCATTGTTTATGTTTAAGCATGAATAGCTTTAAATTTTTCTTCTTTTTTGCTAAAATCATTTAAATCCTTTAAATTTATATAAATGTTTGTATTGATTTTTGTTCATGTCAATTACTTTATGTATCTCAAAATTGAAAATAGTTGTTGATTCCCTATTTAGTTCCTTGTTCCAATAAGTCATTATGACATATTTTTTAAAAGATTATTATAAAAGCAAAAACAATTAAATTTTCCCCTCTATTTTGTTTGCTGGTATAGATGTGTGTTATCGTCTTTTTGTGGTTTATTTTGGTATTTAATTGCATCTTTTTTTATAATTTATATTATAAATTGAGAGTAAGGAAGTTTTGTTAGTGGTGGTTTTAAGTGATAATTGCGCAGAACATGATATTAAACATGCTTACAAATCATCATCATCGTCGTCGGGTCCTTCTATTAAATCTTCTGGATCATCGAACTCAGATACCATTATAATATCATCTGTGGCATTTGGGTCGGTGATGGTAGGATCATCGGCATCTTCCTCTTGACAATCGGTGTCGACTTTTCTTCGTTTTCTTTTAGCAGAAGGAGGGGAATGTACAACAGTTTCTTCGACGTCTGTAAGTTCAACTTGGTGCTGTTGTTGTTTAAGTCTCAGTATTTCCAGTTCTTCAGGAGATCGTTTCTTACGGAACTCATAAACCAGAGGAAAGATGTGTTCTATGGCAGCTTGTACGTTTGCCACACTGGCAGCTGCGGAATAGAGAAATAAAAATTATTTTTAATATACAAATTTTAACTAATTATTATTAAATCCTAAGTATAAACTTAGCGACTTCTGTTAAACCCAATTCCTACGCATCCCTAGATCATACCTTATTAAAACTTCAATAAAAAAAAACGTATTCTTTTCCGATCCACTTGTTACCTTCCAGTCCGAAAACAAATGACAACGGATAGAGAAACCCGGTCTCGTCGTAGGCATTAGGGATAAAGATTGAAGTGAATAAATAGTTATTTTCAGAAAAACTTGGTGTCCTTTTTTTTCTTTTACCGAAAAGATTTTTAGCACAAGTGATGTACATAGGATTGTATAGAGAAAAAGACAAAATCTTCGCTATGTACGAAAAACTTTGCCAAGCTGATAGCTAAATTAGTTATAAAACGCTAAGTTATACAAAACTTTCTACATTAAAAAAGAATGGTTAGTGAAATCAGTTATTTTTAAATGGAAAATTATTTAACTTTTTCTTTTTACTACTACTGTGAAATGATTGAATTAGGTTCACGTAAGAGAACTTTTGCTTATTCGGGTTTTCAATTACATTAATATAATTTTTCTTTCACATTTCGCTGTGTATTATGCTAATAATTTAAAATTCGAAAACTCATTTAAGCAATGAAGTCAACAGATGATATTATAATTAAAACTCACCAGTCACAGTAATGCTTCCAGTTGAAAAGATCTTCAATGTGGCCTTAGGGTATCGTAACTTGTACGTCACACCAGGATGCAATTCGGGTTCATAGCTGGCTTCCTTTTTATATTTCTCCGAGAAGTTGACAATCTTAATGGCAAATGGCATGCTACACGTGCCCAAAACATTTACAACACGGAAATTATTAAAGCGTACTCTAAATCCCAATTTCTGAAGGCAACGTGCGTAGCGGCGAGCCGCAATTTTTGCCTTTAAAAATAGTAAACCAATTTAAGACATTAACATTTAATAATGTTTAAAAAGCAACCAACCTGATCCTCGGATGTAGCACCAGTACATGTTATACGTCCCGATGACCAGATTGAAGCCGTTGTATATGGACGCCTCAATTTCATAGTAACCATACCGTTCTCACGTCGAAATTCAACGTTGAAACCTTGCAATGCTATCTCACGCAAATTCAAGTGACATCGCACACTAAAGGAGCAAACAACATTATTTATAACTATATCAATCTCTGGCTCCGGCTCTGGTTCCTCCACAGCTGGAGTAGGAGCGCCAACTTCTTCAGTTGTGCTTTCGTTTAGGGTGGAAGGATTACCATTTGGTACAAAAGTTTGCTGCTCTTTATCTCCATTGACCCGCTCGTCGAATGGCGGCTCAGTTTTAATAGGAGGCTGATTAATTTGCAGGTGAGGAAGCTGATTGGAATTTGGGGCGTGAAGCTCTTGCTTCACAACTGTGTATGAGTTTGAATGAAGGTTTGAGTTCCTATTAGCTGCGGGTGAAGATGCTGAATGATGATTACTGGAGACGATTCTATTGACAGTGTTTGTTCCAGAGGACGTCGTCGATACTGGATAGAGAATGCTGTTCAGCTCATGTTGCTGATGATTATTGCTAAATTGTGAGAAGTATCGAGTTTGTGTGGTTGTTCCTGATGCTGTTGTTGTCGCTGCTGTAGATGAAACATTATAATGTTGCTGCAGATTATTATGGCTAAACATTGTGTTGCTTTTATGTTGACTACTGCTACCGAATACACTCAAGTCGGTCAGTGGCTGACTATGATGGTTATTGTTATGAATATGAGATGTCGTTTGATATCCAGTGACGAGTAAAGCACCCTGTGTTGCGCCGCTATTGACGTTACCGCTTCCAACTGTTGATACAATGCTGCCAATCGGTATGCTAACCATTTCGTGCGGCCTCAACATTCGGGTCTGTTGCGTTGCATTTACAACGCTTCCTAAATGATGATTATGGATATGATGATGTGTGACTATGCTATTGGCACCATTTGTGTTGATTCCTGTGGATGGACCGTTGGCGGTGGATCCGCCTGATGATGATACATTGCTATTGGTTGCATTGGAGACACCACCGCCATTTGTAAGAGTTTTCATACAGTTCTTTTGTTGTAACAAGGTAGCCATGCCACTATTGTTACTAATATACATTAAAATTGCTTTCTTTTGGCTTCCTTCTCTCTCTGGATGGTTTTGTTTTGATATCTTTTGATTGCTTGTAAGTTGGGATTTCATATAGATTCCGAGACTTGCTTGTTTTTTTTTTTATTTTGTTATTAATTGATTCGACGTTTTTTGATATGCAAATATCTCTAGGTGATTACACTTGATTTAAAGTTGTTTGTTCCTCTTCTCCTGGTTTTTCTTTTTCTTTTGAAAATTTCTATTAAGCGAAGATGCTTTTAGATAAAATCCAAACGTGAGTTCAGTTATTTAAGGTTTCTTCTTATAAGGCTCCTGTGTGTTTCGCATGCGTCATGTTTCAATTGAATTGTATCCCAATACAAATTTATTTGTATTTTGTTACGTTTTTTAAAAATATCTTTTGTTGTTTTTAGAAACAGTCTAGAAAAAATAGAAATATAATTTTAGTATTATATTCAAAAACACAGAAGTTCACCTTAACAGATACATTAAAAACTATATTAACCAACCAAACAAACAAATTGATAACAAAATAACATTGTTGATAAACAATGAACTTGCAAAAAGATTTTCTTTGAATTTTGAAATTTGTTATTTTATTACTCAAGGCCCAGTTTTCCAATCCAGAGCAAAAGTCAAATCGAAGTTTGTATTCACTTAATTTAGAATAACATCATACACAAGGGTGGGTTTTATAATCTTTTTATAAGAATTTATATAAATTCGCTATTTATTTTAAAAACAGAATACCTCACTTCAAACGCATATTTATGATTTTGAACTGAAATTCAAGTTTCATAGGTAGATTATACTATTGGTCACATATCCGACGGATTAATATTAGATTGTTTTTCCTATTCTGTGTATAAACGTGAGTTCGTGGTTTTTGAAATGATGATTTTATGAAATTAATATTTAGTTTTCCAAGGAATTTGTCTGCCTTTTTTCTAAGTGGATAGAATTGGCTGCGTTTTATTTTAAATGAATTTCTGAAGTAGAAGACCATAAATAATAATGATTATACATTAAAATAATGATATTGATATCTGGTTATTTTTAAGTTGCCTTAAATATAAACATTTCAACAGAGCGAGTTACATCTCTGGCAATTATTTAAAAGCAAAATTGAAGTAGGAAATATACATAGGTAATTTAGGCTATTTAAACAAAGTAAATAGTCGTTTTGAACATTAATTTCAAACCAAAACAAATAATTTGTTGAGCGAATAATAGAATTATGTTTTAATTTGTTTAATTTCAGAACTCATTTTATGCATTACCTATTCTTTGGCTTAACCTTATGACACTTGTTACTTTTTCTAACTTCTATTCAAAAATCCTTCGTTCTTTAGTTTTTGAGACCAGAGAGATTGTTGTTTTCTTATTTTTATTGATCCTTTTTTTGATAAGTAATTATATAAAAGTATGCAAACGGTATGAAAAAGGATTGCAGTAATTAAAGTTAAATCGAATAAGGGAAGTTTTAAGTCATAGTAATTATCGTTATATTTGTTTGATATAATAATAATTTATAATCGAGTTTAGAACGAAAATAAACAAGGCGAAATCTATTAAAATCTTTATATAAACAAAAAAAGGAAACAGAAACAAAACAACAACGAAAAACATTGGAATCAATTTCTAGCTCGTCACACATTGTGTCTTCGTAATGAACATATGAATTCATTGAGAGCGAGGCTTCAGCAACCACAACAAAAAATGTTTTAATAACACTCAGATTCAGCTGTTTGTTATTGTTGCTGGTTCAGCCCAACCCTTTTCTTGCTTTACCTACAGATTCCTGCTTCAAAACTCGTAGGAAGTGACGAAGAGTCAACGACAAAGACGACAACAACAAACAAAACGAGAGATACTTTGGCATTTTCTTAAATAGAAGCCACTTAAGATTATTAATTCTTTCAAGCATGATGGTTTCTTTAGTCTTTGCATTGTGTGGTGATATAAAATGTTCCCCTTTCCTTCCAAATGATATCGTTTATAAAATGGAAAAATTGTACAACTTAATTGACTTAACCTAATCATGATCTATTGTTTTTTTTTTTAAGTTGCAACAAAATGAGCTAGATAAAAACTGTCTCGAAAAATTAACTCACTTTTATCCTATTGGACACGAAAAACACATGCATAAGACTGCATTGGAAGATTGTTTGTCATGGCCAATGTGTCAGTGGGACAGCAGAATGAATCAAGTAATTAAATTTTTGATTTGATTGTATTTTTTACAACGCAAATGTAATTATCTTGAACGCATGAATCATTACTAGATTTATGTATTTAAATTAAAAGATGGACAAAAGGGTTTTTTTGAAGATTAATTTATTTCCTCGGTTCAAATTTTGTTTTTCTAGTTTTTCTAGTGTTAACTCTTGTCCTGGCAAAAACTATGCGAACTATGGGAAATCGAGATATAATAAATACTACGAGTATGATGAACTTCAACTGTAAAGCTTTTTAATCAGGTGATTAAACATATATTTTTCCACACGCATACTTAGTTTGCCTTGAAAAAAGATGAAGTGTTCGGTTTTAAATCGGAAAATTCTTTTTTGTTCGTATTTGATAACAAATTTATCTGGTGTATTTATTTCACATTCCGAATTATACACATTTAACCAACTTACGATCCGCGTCGTAGTTGATTTCATTATTTAATCAGAAAAAATTACTTTCTACGATCTTTAATGTTTTTTTTTGAAAATTTCACACTCAGAACCTTAAGTCTGTTTCTCTACTTGGTACTTCCTTGGATCCTTAGAGAACATATTATTTCTTACACATTATGAACTTATTATCATTTTAATGAAATTCATTATCTAAATATGAAATCTTTTAAGACAACAAATGGAACACAAACAATTTAGATCTATTCTTTAGGCAAATTTTCATTTTCTGTAGAAGAATTTATTTATTCATTTTGGAAAACAAGAACAATTTTTCGTCCAATGAGAGGTGAATATTAAAAAAAATACTTAAAAAATGGGCATAGTCTATAATTTAATTTTCATAATTATTAAAACATTTGTTTATACAAATTGGTCTAGTCAGTTTATTTATTTCAGAAATTAGGGATTTTTTAAATTTAATTCTATATATACACATATATATTTTTTTAAAGTTAAGTATTAACTTTTAATCTGCTTAAAACATTAATTATTCCAAACAAGTAAATACATTACAAGACTCTACATACAAGAATCATTATTGTATTAAATATATATTATTTAAATACAAAACATACCAAGTGCATGATTGATTATTCAAATACACACAAAAACAAGAAAATAAATAAAATAAACTGCTATAACTACACACACGGGGCACAAATTAAAATATCTTTCGTCACCGATCGAAAAGCAAAAAAAGATAGCATTAAGCAAACGTTTTAAAAATAAATCACAGATAAACGCTGAATTTGTCTAAATCTATTTAACCGCACAATGTGAAGCATAAATCATGCCATAGGTCAAATGTTCCTTCATCAGGGTTATTTGTTTCAATTTAAACTACAATTATTCGCATATTACGTACACACTGTGTAGGTACACAAAATCTAGGTTTTTGTATGTACGTAGAAGTGAGGGGGTGGAGTGTCTGAGTTAATTTTGTTTTGTTATTGTTGTTTTTTTTTTAAACAATTTATTTCTACTAACTCTATTAGACTATTAGACTAATTTGAAATTATAAATTTTGGGGCTAAATACGAGCACTGAACAGTGAACAGTGCTGCCAGGTGCAGATCAGATTTTTTTGCTCAAATTAGATGATTTTCCTTTGGTCGAACAGCAAATATAAATAAAATAAAAATACTGTCGACCAATTGGGGTGAAGGACACTTTTGTGTGCCGCGAGAGTATTAATGTAGAACGGACGGTTAAATTGCGGCTGCGGGGTCCCATAATAAAACGAAAACGCAAATACAAAAGTGGAACTAACTCAATACAACCATGAAGTATGATACATAAATGCTGCATCCCGCTGGCAGCATCACCATCTCCTTGTAATCGATTTGCTGCCTTAAGTCTCTCACTGCAATACTTAACCTTTCAATCTAAAAACCATCGTTTGTTTACTATTATTTTTTTTTAATTTAAATTATTAATTTGAAGTTCTAGAAGAAAGTCCATTGGACAAGAGTGAATGTGGAGATTTTATGCACTCCTGTCCAAAAATATCAACCGAGCAATCAAGTATTAAACATTCCAACAAGAAAATCAGCATCAGCAGCAAAAGTAGAAGCAACAATTTTAAATCACACTTCACGAACATAATTCTATTAATAACTCTGGCTCTACTGACAATCTACACAGAAAGTGTGTACAGTGCATACATATATTTTATTATTAGAGCTTCACCGAGATATTACTTAATATCTACTCTATACTCGACTAGCACTGTGCTATAGCAATGATGCTTCAGATAGAGCTAGAGTTGGGAAATGGCGACCAGTGACCAACACTGCCGCTAAATAGTTAAGCAACTAAATGTAGAAAGAAGGAGGGCTCGGAGCACCAGAGAAGCGACGACATCGCTGCTTGTGATGCATGCACGAGTAACTAATCGCAATTGTGTTTGTTTGTCGTTGGGTTGATGAATGTTTTTTTTTTATTTTTATTATTTTTTTTTTTTTTTTGTTCTAAGAAAGCAATGATGCCGACACAAGTCGTTGCTGTTAGTTGAATTTTTCAATCATTCCTTATTTTACGTATGTACATCTGGGTTTTCTCCTGCTCAAATATTTCTCTATTTTATACTAAGCAATAATTTTCCGTTTCGTGTTTGGGTGAATTTTAAATTCAGTGTAGTTGAGAATAAGATTTCTTTGCGAACAAGAATGAAAATGAGAACATAGATGCTTGTACTGAAAATAACATACACATAAAGGGTGACACAGTAATAAGTTTATTTAAGCGTCGCGTCATGTCGTGTGCCAGAGAACTTGATGATCTTTTTGTTATTATTTGCATGATAATTATTATACGTACGTACATATATAGATGCACGTTTGCTTATATATTTTTGAAATAAGTGGGTTACGTAAGATTATTGGAGTCAGAATGGTTCTACTCTACCACAGATAAAGATAAATTCACTACTAATTCTAGCAGTAACAGATTGCTTCAGATCTTAGTCAGAAAAAAACGCTTTTTAAATCACTAGTCAACTTGTTCAATGTGCTTTTATCGAATTTTTGTTCTGTTATTCGGATTTGAGGAACGTTTAAAAAAAAGCATTTTCAAAATTGACGAACCGGTGTCGGTTGCAGTAACAACAAACTGTACATATTTAATTTAGAATTATTTGCCAAGAAATGAACACAACAAAAACATCGAAAGCAAAATTCCCACGTTCCCAACGCTTAGTAATAAAAAGCAACTCTTTTAAAAGACATCATTTTTTATAATGAGCTGTGTCTACAATTTTTTTTCGGAACGCGATGCATTCGTTTGCTTGTTAACAACGAACGAAAACATCTTAATTATGGCAGAAATTAATTTTGCAAAATTACTGCAAAACCACACACGACTAAAAGGTTTCATCCACAACTTAATTTAAACACTTTTTCCAAGCATTTTAAATAGGTATTCATAATGACAATACTTTCTCCCATTACTCTTCTCTCTCAAACTGCTGTTGCGTGTGAACAAACAAATTACTGAACACTGAAGTATGAAGAAAACCTAAACAGCAAACACACAAAAACTGACCACGCATAAATTTAAATATTCAACAACAATATTATCAGAGTTTTTGGTCATAGCCATAATCGGAATACTTAAGTCATTCAATATATTCCTAACAACTTTTCGGTCTATATTAATCTTATCTATGCATTCAACATGAGGCGAAAAAATCTGTCTCAACATTAAATCATAACAAAAAATTAAAGTTTTTCCTTCATGTTTGGAATTGTTAATTTAGTTGTCATTTGTCATTAAATAAATATTAAAATATTCAAAGAAAATCGGCTATAAGATTATGAATTTGCGGTGAGGGGTGAGGTGGTTCAAATCAAGTTAAGAAAGAAGATAAAAAGGGACTAGCAATTGTAATCAAATAATCTTCATTGCATCACGACTGAAAGTATGGAATTTCAACTCGTAGCAAGTAAGTGACACGTTCCAGGGGCGGATTTATAATCTTAAATCTACTTTTTTTTAGTTAAATAGATTATTTCTGTTTCTTGTTGTTTACACATTGTTTCGAGAAGTATATTTACATTATAAATTATGTACATATGTATGTATTTCAAGCTTCACTTAATCGGGAAGTATGTGAGTTTCAGAAAGCTATCAATTTAACTGTTAGCAGGTTTGTTTGATAAGCTCTAAGGTCGTGGTTTGTTTAAGTGTTTTTTGAGAAGCGAAACCCCAATACTTGGTAAAAGTTTTTGAATTGTCAATAAAACTGTATTCATTCTCAAAAAAAGATGCAAACTCCATAAAGATTTTAAAATTTTAGTTTGTACCCACATCGAAATATCTTTTCATAAATTAAATTAAATCTAAAATTTTTGATTACAACCTTAATAAATCCACCACTGACAAAAGACAATTTACTTGTTTTGTTTTTCCTACATTTGTACCTACATACATATACATTAATGATGACAATGATAAAATGAATTACCACAAAGATCACGAAAACCGCATCATATCAAACTCGCACAATCCAAAGACAATGTCGTCATCGATACAATGAATGAAGATGGCAGTTACTGTATTTATAAATACATATATACATATATGTATGTATGTACCATAAGTGTACGGCTTACAAATGTCAAAACTGGTTCTGTGGGTCAAAGATGTTCTGCTTGAATTAACTGCGGAAGGCGTTGACGTCATATCCGCCGGATATTTTACGTTTACACGTGAGATACAACAAATCCCATGAAAACCTGAACCCCATTACTTATTGAAAATACTTCTCTGGTGGATCTGAATATGATATGGAAATGACTTCACCTGCAAGATACTGACGAATTTTGTAGATTTAGCATTGCAGGGGTCTTTTTTATCATTCAGCACAAAAAAAGTCTGTGAGACGCATAACATATTTTTCTCTGAACTAAAATATCTACCAATACAATTTATCTATTTATGTTTTTAAAACATTCTATCATGCAAAGCTTGTTACTCAGTCATAGTCATATGACATTGGGCTGAATATCAGAAATACAATAATAACAATACTACATGTGAGCAAACAAACGTGATCACTGATCATCAACCATTATTCCGCTTATTGAAAGAGACCACCAACTGGTTTATACGGTTTAATAAGCAACAGCAGCCAGTAAAGCAGACGAACGGGAGCAAGCCAGACGGATAGAGGGTGAACCAACGTGTAACTTAATAATAAAATTATATCCAGTGTTCACATACGTTTCACGCACGCACCATGAGAACAGAATATGTCTTCCAAAGTTTTTGAGAATGTAACCAAACCGGGTGGCTCTTTAGCAGTTTTTTTTTTTTTTTTTTTTTTGAGGAATGTACATATTATATGTATGTAAATATCGAATTAAATTATTTGTTGCTGGAATTTGGAGTCGATATTCATAAATTTTAATTAAATACATAGACATTACACATTTGAAGTGCAAAATTCATTCAAATAAAACTAGTCCTACCTACATACGTATGTAGGTCGAAACAAGAAGAACTAATATCCTTTTTTAAAAATAAAAGGCAGTAGGTTCCTAGCTATTGCGTATTATGAATTTTATACTCCAAATGTTGAATTTATGTAATTACAGTCGGACCCGATAATTTAGATGTTAAGGTCAAATTAAGTGTTTAATATCGTTAAGAAAAACCAATAATCGAGAAGAAACTTAATAGCAATTATAAAAATGCATACATTTCTCCCGTTCGATCGAAGCGACGCACGCACAGTAAACGACAAATTTATTTTAAACCATAACCCATTGCTTTAATTTATTTACTAAAACCAAAAATGATAAACCAAGTCACACACTATTCCTTTTTCATGGTTACCTTTTTCTTACACCAATGCAATTTCTTTTATTCCACTAGAGCTAATAATTAGAGTTTTCTAAATAAAACACTTCGGGGGTTATGTCAAGGTTTTTAGGTCAAAAAGGCATTGCGCAGTAGACACAAAATAACGTTTAAAAAAATGTATATGTGTAATGCATGAAGGTAGATATGTATACTAAGTACGAGTAAACGATTATTGGGTTAAGGAAATCTTATAGAAACATAAGACAGAAGACATTACATTGAACGTTCAAAATAATACTGAATTTCGTGTATTAGTTTAATGTACTCATACGAACCACCATTTTAACATCAGATATATATTATTTCTCTTAAAATATATATACAAACGAACAAAACATCTACCTGAGTCATCATCCTTTTGTTTCAATTCCATTTCTATGAATGCGGTTTAATAAAGCCCAAAGTTAATGGACAATAACCTTTTTGTATGTATATAAAAGTTGATCTCATCTAAAAACAAAATATACCTATACGTATTGTAGGCGTAAAATGCCTCTTTTAATGAAAAAATAAAATAAATTTTCATTTCAGTTTTTAGTCAGTATAGCACTCCTCCTCCGACAGCTTTTGAAAGAAATTCAAAACAAATGCGTTCAATTTACTCCCAAAATAATGTGCATGTATATGGTTGCGTAGTTTTGAATTAAATGCAAACACACTAAGAATTGTGCTTTTTGTGTTACGTAGAAGAATCTTTGGTAATTTTTATTTGTGCATTTTAGCAATGTGTATAAATATAAGAAATTAGATGGGAATACTCACCTAAACCTATAGATTAGTGAGGGCGTCTTAAATAATAAAAACAAAAATGTATAAAAGGACAAAAAGACAATACTACCTTGTTCTGTTGATATCTTTAAGATACATTAAAACTAAGTTATTCCTGAAAAATATGCCCTTCATCAGAGAGCCTTCTGCACTGAATGGTTACAAAATAAAATAACCTAGGCGAAAGAAAAATACAAAATTTTCTTCAAAAAGAAAACGTGTTACAGTGTACACAAACAGGGATACAGTTTAAGTAGTGTTTTCATTCAAACAACCTCCACTCCAGGGGACTCTTTTACCATGTGCATCGTTTTAATTTGTCTGTCATCGTCGATCAGATTCAACACTTAGCCGGAAGTAGTATAAGCGTATTTTGATTTCATAAAAGTACAAAATCTAAACATACGAAGTAGCACAGAGATTAAGATTTTGGGATACCTATGTACATTCCGAAATGTTAACAGGACGTTCGCATTGATTTTGAAGATTTTTCTTGAACAGATGTCTATGCTTTAGTCTTAAAAAAAAAAAACACCTGTCCCTACAGACCAAAACCAAAAGTATATTATAACGAAACGAAAAGGACTAAAAGTCAGACAGGAGATGTACACAACAACACAGCATGCGTGTTATTTTTCTCTTTCGTTTTGTTCTCATTTTTCTTATGGAGATATTAGTTTTTGGATAAAATGATGTATAATGTTGTCTGGAAGGTGAAAGTCATTCACCCGAAGACAATGTCCTTTGTTACGAAATGGATAATCATCTTGCTGTTGGATGAATTCGTATTCTCATACATCGGGCATCTTTGTTGTATGTATCAAATCCTTATTAAATTCTCGTATCTACTAAATTACTCAGTATGTCTGGGCTTTGTGGTTGGCTTTAACACTGCATCGGCGGCGGGTTATTAACCTACATTAAGGTTACATCACCGATGATGGCCGTTCATCATTCGTCGTCGACAGCAATGCCTCATATTACTTAATTTTTACTTTCAGTAATGAATAGCACTCGCACAAGTAGTTGTTTATATTTCTTTAGCATGGGGTCGTGATTCACAAATTATGAATACTCTTCGCCACCAAGGATGTCCCGATGGGGTGTATCTAAATCTATAACACTACTTGGTTAAAAGGTGAGAGGCGTCGTACTACAGTACATATACGAAGGCAAAATTGATCTAGGTCAAGGAAAGTGAAGTTATAGCTGGGCGTGTGTCGTGTAATGCATTTTGCAAGCTTTATTCAAACATGGTAATTGTTACATGTATGAAAATACAGAGAAGTAGTGTTGAAACCTTTCAACGTATCGTTAATTGAATGGTGGGACAGATCGCAAGCTATCATTTGCACTGCAAGATGTCTAACTTTGTATTGAATTCTTATTAATTTCCTGTTACTTCTTTTACGTTAGTCGTAATACAATAGAATTACAAAAATATGTAACATTTATAAATTCAAGTTTTATTAAAAAAAAAAAAAAAACATCAACAAAACAAGAACTGTATTTCTAATATTTTTCAAAGCAATTGTGGTTCTTATCAAGTTAGTAACGTTTTGTGACTCAAAACCTTGTATGCATTCAGTTAGAATTGCACCTGTTTAAATTCGATCACTTTTGATAACAATGACTTTCTTCCAAACACAAAATGGCAACCGGCTACTGAAATAAATTCTGAATAATGTTGTTTAATTTTATGTTTCATTTCATTATTATGTATGAGGTAAGATTATAATTATTAATATATGGTTTTTTGACCCCTGTAATAGATAATATACATACATATCTTCTATATATCTATCTACATGTATACATATAGTATAAGAAAGTCGCGTTAGTTTCACTATTTATAACTCAAGAACGGCTGAACCAATTTCGCTGAAATTTTGCACCGATATAGATTATAGTCTGAGTTACTTTTCATCCCGGTAAAATGTATGGTTCCCATGGGATTTAATTCTTTTAATTTTTGCAATCACATCAGAATGGCTTGAACGGATCTGGATCTGAATTTGAAACAGAAATATTATAAATAAACCGACTTTTGACTCAAATCAAAAACTACTATTAATATGATGTGCTTTTCTATTATTATCTGCCTATCACCTATCGATGCCGGGACTAAAACTTATTTAATAAGTAAACGATTTTTTAAACGATTTAGACAAAAATAATTGGACAATTATTATCAAAGAGAGTAGATTTAATTGTGAACCTACTCAGAAATTTATTTTTGGAACATATTATGTATGTACATTGTACATAAGTATGTATATATGTATATGCACATAGTTTGAAAACTTTACAAATGGCATGTTTTTTTCAAATTAAGCTCTTTTTATAGGTATAATAGGACGCAATTCAATGTCTATAATTTTGGGTGGTTGATAAAAAATTGAGCAATCGAAATTTCCGTCTTTTCTATTGCTACATTTTTAAATTATTGCAGGTATGTACATAGTTGAAAAGGAATAATAACATCAACTACTTATGTATGTACATACATATTTATATGAAATATCAGAGAACATAAAGCCAGTTGTTTAAATAAAGCATCAAATATTTGATAATGTTTTAAGATTTCACAGAATAAGTATCCATACAAATACTGAAGGCCGCATATTGATTATGCGCCACAAATTGATCAACTTGTAGTCATTTTAAGTTTTTGGACGCACACTTTATTATATTTTTCAAAAAAATTTCATACAGATTTGGACAGGTAGCAATCGTATTCTAATTCTTTTTCTTTTTAAATTGGCTACTACTAACAAAGATAATTCTTGTTATAGATTTGCATGGACATTTTTTTATTAGAAATGTACATATCTCCTAAAAATGTTTTCGTAAGAGATTATTTCGCATTCGCGTGTGTACAAAAAGTGATCTCTTATTGTTATAAATTATAATTATTCAAAATAGAGCAATTTAACCTCACCTTTCTTGAATCCCATAGCATGCTTCATACATGTACATATAATATAAACTCTTGTTTATAAAGAGTATATACATACATACTTGATAATTGATCTCCTGAATTGAATAAAAACTTGAAACGACCACAACTAGTAGATTCATTTAATTATACAACAGTGGCGTTGAGTCTACAAGGTCTTTCCCCGGCACCTTCCAGTTTGACATAAAACTAATGTCAGATAGGTACGTAAATAGATTTACATATATGTACATATATATGTATGTATATAAAAATACATACACATGGATATGACACAAACTGAATAATAGTTCACACAAGCAGAAAAAAAATTGAAAAAAAATGCATAGCTAGTCGTTATTTGTTGGTAGAATCAAATTGCGTCATAGTTGGGTGAAGAGCACCGCAAAACAAAGTAAAGCTCCAAAATAAGGTCACTTACATTAAAATTTGAAGATGTCGATGTGACATTTGGGATACGAAAAAAGGTATGTATTGCCTCGGGAACTAGTAATATAACATTAAAAAAGAAAACAGATGATTATCGTAAGGTACCTAATTGTTTATTAGCATGTGATGTCTTTTTTAAGTACTTTTTATTAAAAATAGTTTCTTGTGCGATGCGCAAAAATCTAGACGAACGTTTTTGATTTTTACATATTCTGCCATTCCCTTAAACCTTTTTCAATTACAAATTAGGAATACGAGGCTGGTTTTAAAACAATGTAGAATTGTAGACCTACAATGATACAATTACCGATTGGTGTTTTGTATGTATATTCGATAAGCAGGAAAAGCTAGATTAATATTCATCGACTTTCTGAGTTTTTTTTATACATTTGACGTGCTTCTACTCCCTAAATTTTCTCATCTCAACAGCGATGCGTCAAATATATAAATATGTATGTGCATTTAATCACATTAAAAAGAGGTTTGGGTTTCTTATATTTAAAAATGATCGATTCGAACATCTGCTTAACTAAGTTCCCACCTCATTTAATATCTCAATTCGCCCAATATAGTTCAAGCAATTTTCGACATTTTAAATCTGTAAAATAAATAAAAAAAATTCACAGATTCAGGTTGTGGTCAAAAGGAAGTGATAAGCATATCTATTCGAATAATTCGAATGCTCCCATTAGCATTTTGTATACAACAATTGTAAAGACAGTAAAACTAATTTAAAGTATCTATATATAACAACATTACGTGCCTTATCAAAAAATAAGATGAAAGCAAACTAACAAAAATAGACAAATTTAATTTATAGTAGTAAAAGTTGCTGAATTAAAATAAAATATATCGGCAAAAAGTTCCACAGAAAAGAAATATTATAATGTAAAATCATTGAGGGGTTGGGAGGGGGGCAAATTAAATACAGACTAGGTGAGCAACCAATACACACGTATTAAAGCATAAAAAGCGCACCGTAGAGATAGAACAAAACAAAATAGTAGCTACTCACTTTAATGGTTATAAGCACAAGCACAATAATATTTTTTTTTTTGTATGCTTTATTTCTCTGTCCAAACCGAAAAGCACACGAGTGTGTACAAGCGGAGTGGCTAAATACTAGACGGATTGCAGTACCTAGTACGCAGAATAAATATATTATATTTTAAGCGAGTAGGTAGTTCGACGGATGATAAAAATAAAGGACATAGTGTACAGTATGATACCAGTGCACCCGGGGTCATCAAATAATACTAATATGTATTATGTTTACTATTACACATTTTTGTGGCTATCTATTATAGAAGAAACAAGAGTTATTTACTTTGATTGATGCATAACAGCAGGGAGCTAAAAATAGTTTTGTGTTTTCATAATATGTATATTTTAAGAATGTTTTGTAATCCTTTTGAATTTTTTTAAAAATATTTAGCATATTTTATTTCGAATTGTGACAAAGAACAACAAGAAAAAGAAAAAAAAAATACAAAAAAAAATGAATACTATTCTATTCGTTTGCATAGTACGGGAATCCACAGATTAGAAAATCACTACTATAATTTGTGTATGAGTGGAAATTTCAATTCTAAAGATTTTGTTAGGTTCTTAGACTGTTGGAAGTTTTAACTGTTTCTGTCAAAAAGGCATTCTCAAAAAGTTAAACCAATAAATGCATGATGATGATTTTGTCTAAGAAATATTGATAGAGTATAAAATTAATAGCAACATTGCGATTACATTTATCAATAGTTTAGAATTTTAGAAGCGAAATAAATCTTTGTTGTAAAGCTATGTAAACCATCTTTAAAGACAAAGAAACTGTGATATGCTAATGAGCAACTCAAAAATACAAAAAGGCGCGTTTCTAGTCTTTTTTTTATTCTATTCGAAAAGCTAGGTATACAATCATATGAATAAATTTGTAAATAATGCGCACGTGTATAACGTGCGTTACAATAAATGAATCATACAACTTGAGTAAATTTCAAAACTAATTTTTACTAAGGTTGATTCACTTTTTGTCAAGTGTTTTTACATTACATATATGAATTGTCCAATTAAAAAAAAATCTATCACTAGCTTTCAATTAGTTAAAAGATGTAACATAAAAACACGATAAATAATTAATATGAAAATCTTATTCAAATTTAATACTGTATTCTTACTAGAAGTATAAGTCACTAACCTTTTACAATTGAATTTATTCAATACGCTACACTTGAAACTTAAACAAAATACGAGCAATAGTTGACACCTACCTAGTTTTTTTTGTATGGGGTAACATTAACTATGCACATACACAGTTAAATGAAGTTTTCTGGAATCCACATATTTATATTAATACATATGTATATATTATATAAGCTTTCAAATAAAATAGCGGATGTAGGTAGCTATGTATATATGTATGTACTTTTAATGTCACAAATTCGTATTATTCAGAATAATGTTCCAGATTGTAGGATACTGTAACAGTTACAATAAATACTTAGTTGGGTTTTGCTGATTTATTTTCATAAATACTTACATATTTGTGTTGACTTAAAACGGACACAACCAATAGGTCATTGGATTATATTTACAATGTAATATCAAGGTCAAACCGTTAAATTGCCGGCATTTTTCCAAAATATGTTGAAGGGCTAGAATTAGTTACATTGGTTACAAAATTTTTATACGCAGGTACGCCTGGTTTAAATTTAATTATTTGCTTAGTTACCTACTCAGTTTAGACACGAAAAGTAGGTGACTACCTACCTGCGAAGAATGCTCTTACCCAATAACTCGAATTTATATGAAACATCTTTCAATCAATGAGTCACAATAAAGGATAACTTTATTTTGCCCCGAGGTCATAGGTACATATAATCCTCGAGAAAAACATTTAAATACATTGTAGTAAATACCTACATATGTACATATGTACATACAGTTTTATTAAACTGCATTTTTCCTTTCCATCTTTCTGAAGAAATAAATAGCCATGATTCAAAAACTGATTCATGCAAATAAGAAAAATAACGGTAAACTAAAATGTAAGTTATAAGTGATCGCTTTACGGACATACGTACATAGATAAATATGTACATATGTACATGCCTCCATTTATGTAAATTTAACCGATAAATCTACGCACAGAACATAATAAACTTATCTAGAAGTATCCACTTTTTATACCAATTCATTCTATTCAAATTATGTAAGAATATCTTTTGTGTCTGTACTCAAGATATCAAGTTGTAATTTGACTATCTTTTTGAATGAATTAAATAGAGACATGATTTACGTATTTTAGAAGATCAGAGTAAAGGGTAGGTACCTTAATATACTTTACATAGGGACCCATCCCATTAAATACTAGACAAGTATCTACATACATATTCACTCAATTTGAAGTCCATGTTATAATTATTATAACTAGACATTTGTGTGCCTAACTAATAAGTTCTTTTTTGAGCAATACAATGGAATTTTTAACAATTATCCGCATTTCCCAATTTTAATTAGTAGACTATTACAAAAGATTGCAATTTTGGTTGCAAACAAATATTTATAGACATAAAAAATATTCATAATTCAATTTCCAATCCTACTACTACCTACCAATAGGAACCTTATTTTGACAAAATTATTTAAATTTTTGTACTCCCATTGGCATATATGTATGTATGTATGTATGTACCTCTCATAGAACAGCCACCCCTTTTTAAAAACCAAACAAAAACTCCTTTGTCAAACCACTTGTCCTAAATAGCATCACGTATAGTGTACATGAAGCGACGCAAAATTCACAGCAAAAGCAGTCCTCTAATTTTTTTTAGTCTTTATATCACGAAAAATTGCTTACTTCTTCCCAATTCCCATTCCCATATGTGCGACCTGCTGCGCATGATTTTTTTTTTTCCTTTTCTCAATTCTTAATTCGCAATCAAACCACCCTGTGTTTTTTATATACAACTACAACTTGAGGTTATGAACGAGGATACGAAGAACCGAGAAAAACTCAATCAGCTGTGTGTTGTCTATAGTACTCTGTCTCTGTTTTATCAAATTGGCAGAGGCGAGATGGAAGACCGTAGAAAAAAACGCATTTAACACAATATACGAGCATTATTCTCTAAACTTCGACTGATGAAGATTTTATCGTGCGATATCTTTACGAAAAAAAAACATTCATGCCATTTTTTTAAGCAACTTTGTATTGTTTGGTTTTTCCTTATTCCAAGATCTAAATAATTTTTTAGTTCCTTTACTATGTATCTATAACAAATGCGTATTTACGCTGCATTCACGAGTTTTTTAACTCATTGGAAAATGCATATTTCAAATAGATAATGTACTTGCAATCTCATTGTTGGAGAACAAATTGTTCTTCATGTTTTGAAAATCACTGAACAAATTTAAAACCACATTTTAATTTTGGGATTCAATTCGCACAAGATGAACGATTTTTTTCGTTATAAATTTCCGCACATTTTTTTTTTTTGTTTTATTTTCGTTCAAAGCATGTGGTGCTGAACGATATAAGATCTACATGCGGTCTTACTCGCTCTTATGGATTGTTTTATAGCTGAATAAGCCAACACAGAACACACACGCACACTCGTTTGAATTTCAAGAAAAGAAATAAAAGGGAAAAGTTATCGATGAACGAAGAATTTTTTTCCTGAATCGAAAGCGAAGAGCCAGAGCCGATGACCAAGAGACAAGAGACAAAATACGAAAACGAACGAAACCAAAACCAACGACAACGAGAACGAACAAAAGAAAAACCCCAAAAATGTGTTTCTCCTTTATTTGGAGAGCTTTTTCCTCCAAATATTTGCAAAATAGGAATTTTCTTTCATTTTTCTGGAGCAGTTATTTTTAATAAATTTAACTCACCGTTTCACACACAGCAGAGTTGTAGATGGACAAGGGAAGCACAAGTTCAAGTTTTTTTGCGACTTTTTTTTTTTTTTTTGGTCGTACAGTAAAGTAAAACACAAAATTAGAACAGGGCAGATCTTTTTTCTCGAATCATTTGAACTATTTTCAAATCCTCAAATTTTTATTAATATTTTATCCAACAGAAAAAAAATAATTAAAGAAATAACTACTATTGCTTAAGAATATTAAATAAGAGACAAGCAGCAAAATTACAATCAAAAAAATGATGAACTGAATTTCACAAATTATACTTTTTTGGTTAAAGATTCACCTTTGTTGTTTTGATTTGATGCGATTGGTCCAAAGTAATTTCTAATTTAATTAATAAAATGCATGCACTTTTGTTAGATTTATTTTTTGATTGAATTTTCCCGTTATTTGGGAAAATATGAATAATTTTAGAGAAAATTTAAAAATTTTCTATGCGGAGCTATTATGACTTGTGTGTGACACATGAGAAAAATCCTTCACGACGACTTCAATCGCAGTTGGTGTTCAGCCATTTTGTACCCGCACACACGACGACGGAACGGAGGAGAAGACGAACGAACAACGAACAAACGTGAACGACAGCGACAGCAACGACTACGAGAACCACGGCGACGACACGAGATACGTCGTTCGTGTATGTGTTGAGTGGATTGAATGTTTTGTGCTGCGATCGAATACGGGTAAACGCCGCAGCTCCACTGGGTTCCTTGGAAAATACGTTGTATGTGAACAGCGCCAAAATATTGTTCGTCATTTCTATTCAGCTATCAAATCAAATAGCTGAATTTGTGAAGTTCAACGCCATATGATTCCGTTGGTGGTTGATTGTGTGTGTGCTGTTGCTGTGGTCTATTCACGAATTGACATAGCTGAATGAAAAACTAAAAGAGAATAGGGAGATTATTCGCATTATATATTTGGGGATGAAGGGCCCTGAGTTAAAAGCCTATATCGAAATAATATTTTCCGATAATCCTAAAACTTAATCCTACAAAAAATTGCCTTGAGTAAGAATAAAGCTGAAATTGAAATGCGTACTAGAATGGAAGTGGAAGGTGCATAGTTGTGTGGGTGTGATTTTGTTTCCCCTTCGACAAGCCACAATCCACTCATAAGGAATCGCCTACATCATTATAAGTTTTTATTGGCACTTTGGGTGCTTTGCGCATGAGGCAAGGCACAAAAGCATGTATTGTTGAATGTTGAGTGTCGACCTCGTTTGTTTACCTAATATCTTAGCGCTTATGAAAAAATCGGATAATGAAACGAAAAAATTTATAATTGAGAATCAATGGAATTTAAGAACCTATTAGATTAGGGTGTTTAAGTCCTCATTTTTGACACATTATCTTTCGTGTCAAAGCCTTTACTTTCAGACCACGAAGATACTCGCTCCTAAAGTGGATTTAAAAGAAGGTTAGCAAGTGGAGCAGCAACTCGTAGTTGATTTAGACGTGTTTCCTGAAGCCTAACGGTTATAGAAGTTGTCATCCAGTTCTCAGAAAATGCAAAAAAAAATCTGTTGTATCAGTAACACAATTCAATTTGTGATCCATCGATCAGTAATTAAAAATCGTTTATTTATGTGAGTTTAATTCACCATTTACTTAAACATATTTGGTTCTAATATCTAAAGTTAAACCAGCACGGATACAATTTTATTCAACACAAGTTATTTATCCGTGAGCAACAAAAAGTTCTAGTTTTTATTTATTTTATTAAGAGTAAGTTAAACAAACGAAAAGCGGCCAATTATATCAAGACAAGTTAATCTTATTCAAAAAAAAAATAGAGGGTCCTTAATGTCCTTTTAATGCAGACATGTAGAAAACATGTTTACACTCGTGAATGCACTCGTTGTATTACATATTTTTATCATGTTTTACTTTTCTTTAAAACTACAGATATACTGATTCATGTAAGTCCATGCCAAAAAATTGTCGTGTAATAGTGGGCTTATGTTAGAAGACTGCATTGTATCTATATTCATTTCATGGTGTAATAGCAGACTAAGCAAAAACAAATCGAACGAAGCATTTTTATTTCTACATGTTCCACAGGACGGTCCACAAAATAATAATAATCTATTTTCATTTTGACATTTCATTTTGTGTTTATCTTTTATCTATTTTCTCTGTGTTTAATTAAATATCCATAATTGTCTTATAAGTTAATCAGAGGTAGAGCATAGACCGCAAAATAATTGTAAATTACAACTCGTAAACAGAAATGTTTGTTAAAATTTTGCTCCTTTTCTGCTTGATTCCCTTATCTCTACAACAAAACGAAGTATTCCATGAAGAACTGTTCGTAAAACCTCTAGCCAGTGGTCATGTGAATACATATTTTCAATTTGCAACTCGATGGAGACTTGGTGCCGGCGAAAATTGTAAGTAACTTTTAGAGAATTATGTACCTTCATATGGATACTTTATTTTATCGATTTCTATCTAAATTCTCAAGTGCATAATACCAACTTCATACCCCGAGGTATCGCTGAAATCCTATTGCATTTTGACTTAAAAGAGCTGCATATTAGTCTTACACAAGGCTTGTGGCGCTACGAAACTTGGGGCTATCCAGTAGTAGACGCACCTCCCGGAGCCGAAGCGTGGGCCTGGTTCAGTGGAACAAATCTGACGCAGGCAGACGTTGATACCCAATGGAAAGATTTAGCTAGCACATTTTCTGGCATCCTTTGCTCCTCCCTGAACTTTATTGACAAAACAAACAGTGTCGAACCGAAGTACTCATTCAGGCCGCGGTTTGGAGCCACTAAACAGGAGAAGTTCATTAGGTACCTATTTTCAATTTATTTCAAAATAAGGGTACTTGAATTTTTTTTCCCTTAGATATTCATCATTACCGCGTGAGATTGTATGTACAGAAAATCTGACTCCATGGAAAAAACTTCTTCCCTGTGCCAGCAAGAATGGATTTGTTTCGTTACTTAATTCCGGTTTCGTCCATAACACAAACTTTCATTCGTTGGGAATATCGTTGCGCACTTTCTGCGATGACTTCTCCGAAGGTTGTCTAATTGAACTTATTCAAACTGCAAATCTGGTCTACGATCCCAAACTTTTGGGTAGCAATGACTTCTCTCTGCGAAAGATGTTTGGCCAGGGAATGAACGGTGCCTGTCCATTGTCAAGTTCTAGTAAAGTATATGTTGACATAACCAATAACAAATACATACTGACTCCTGCTCCAAATTATAACTTCACTTCAATTCGTGGTGGTAACTCGGTTAAGTTTGGAGTCTATGATGTCCAAAAGGAGATCCCTAATAAATTGTTCAATGTTGCATGGGTGCTTAAGGATAAGAAAGTGCTGGTTCCCCAAAGCCCAGCTCCACCAATATATGCCCATCGTTACATATTGGGCCATGGCCAGGAACACGGTCAGATTGTTACTCAAATTACCAACACCCACTGGGAACCGCTGAACATTCTACTTCAAGAGAATATTCCTTGGTTTGTACCCTCCTATTTGCACACGCTAAAACTGATGAATGGAGATACACCCATCAAGCCGACTGAAGTGCATTACATTCCAGGAGTTCAACGTGAACGGCCCTATCATCTTGAAATAGCATTTAGAATTCCAGCAAAATCAAGCATTCAGGTGTCATTTGACTTTGATTATATATTCCTTAAGTGGCTGGAGTATCCCCCAGATGCCAATCACGGTCATTATTTAGGATCAGCTGTGATAACCACTCTTCTTCCTATTGGCAGAAACTACACAGCCATACCAATCGATGGCTTTTTATTTGCTGATTGTTTCAACGCCAGTCGATCTTCGTATTTCCTGCAGATTCGCACAGAATCATTGATACTTTCCCTTCCGACCCCCGATTTCAGTATGCCATATAACGTCATTTGCTTGGCGTGCACAGGAGTTGCATTGGCTTTTGGTCCGATACATAGTGTGGCAACTAAGAAGATTGTCATTGAAAATAAAGACGAACCCCAAACTTTAATTGGAAAATTAAAAGCTAAACTTTTTGGCAAAAAGACCAAAGATGTAAAAGAAGGCGATACTGATACTGCAAATGCTGAAGCAGATTGTCCAGAAAATATGGAAGAAAAGACGGAGTAATCGAGAGCTTTATTTATAAGTCTTATTTATGTTTCGATTAAATAATAAATTATAATATTGATATTAAACAAATCGTATTTGAATGAATCTTAGTATAATTCAATCATAACACAGTCATTGGTTTCGTTAAAGAGAATGATTTGAATTGAATTCGATCTAATTTTTTTCTTTAAAAATGAGTG
Source organism: Scaeva pyrastri (assembly GCA_905146935.1). Classification (NCBI taxonomy): domain Eukaryota; kingdom Metazoa; phylum Arthropoda; class Insecta; order Diptera; family Syrphidae; genus Scaeva; species Scaeva pyrastri. The sequence continues at coordinate 3,590,156 of LR989929.1, read as the reverse complement.
AAACTTCTAAAACAAATTTTTCGGTTGTGACTTCACGTTCACGAGCATTTCGTTTTGGCAACCATAGTCAAAATGTCAAAAGTTTCTCATGAAACAAGTTGCTAGAGTAAAAAGTTAAAACTATTGCTTACACAAAATCTAGCAAAAAATATCTTTTAATTAAAAATGGTATGCTATAGACAATTTTTTTGCATGCATTTTGATTCAAGCGTTTTTTTTTCTGCCAATTGTGTTAAAAGTACCAACTGACTTTTAACAACACTAGCGAATCCAAGATCTGTGTGAAAATTGTAAGCATTCTGTTGGTAATCATTCGTGTAGCCTCAGTGCTGGATTTTCTGCTCACGATGAGTGCCTAGTAGACATACACCCTTGGAAATTGTTCGTCGAACGCAACTAGCTTGGTACCGCACACGCTCAACAAAGCCCAATCCCAGCCAACTTCATGTGACAACTTCAAATTTCTCGCGAATTTTTTCGTCGTATCCAAAACTGTCAAAACGACGATAGATAAATTTAGAGTCCCCGAGACAACTTTTTCCGGGAGAAAAGTGCATATATCCGCTAAATTAAACCTGAATTCAACTCAAAACAATCTCCGCCAATTTACAACAATCCTTCTAAGCCCACAGCAAATGTAAATCGTTAGTGAAAAGTTAAAAAAAAAAACAGCAAAAAGAAAAGCACCAATGCGTGTTGTGTGTTGATTTTTTTTCTTATTTCATATTCATTCGCATATATAACAAAAAAAAAAGAAGTCCAATCGACCAAAAAAAACTGACGGCTTCTCTTTTTTTGGCATTCATCCAAGAAAAAGGGGGAACTTTTTTCAAAAATCAAAAGAAGATACCCAAAAGAAGCATCGCCATCGCCATCACTACCATTCAGCATTTATATTCATCAAAACTCAAAAGCAACAGCAAATACTCTTGAAGGCTAAAGATTCATGATTGCTTCCATTTCATTTTTTATCTAAAAGTTAAACTTACCTATTTAATACTGTCTTGGAAAGATACTTGGGTTTTAGCGATTTCTTTTATTCTAATTTTCTTTGATCTTTCCCTCAGACATTTTGGGGTCTGGATTTTAATTTAACAAAAAATCTTCGGTGTTTTGCATCTTTCGGCAAAACGCGCGTTTATGAAGCATTGGTGTTATACCAATGTTGTCACTTCTTCAAATGAAATTCCGAGCGTTCTTGGTCGTAATATCAAAAGTATGGACGTGCATTTGTTTTATGTTCAATCGACAAATCCGTGCTGTAAGTATAAGTTTTTTCTAGTTGTTTAAAGTCCTATTTTGTGATTTATGACTTGGTGTTTGTGTACCGTGACCGTGAGTTGAGAGGTTGATGGTTTTAGATAAATAGGTAACAGATAAAAATGCTTAGTATTGCCTCAACCTGGAAAAATTTGTACTAATGTCCTTGGGTTTATTTAAATGGGGGGTTTATTTTTAAAATAGTACAAGGTACATAGGTATTTTTTTTTTAGTTTTGATAATTTTTTAAATTTCGCTACTAGATAATTGCTGGATGTAGGGTTTTTGATTGGGTCTAATGCGATATAATGAATTATATACCTAGAATTTGATGATAATAAAGTCGTCTGTACTGATAAAGCGCGGGATAGAAGAATATTGATAGCCAAACACTGTGTTTGTGATTAGATTGTGTGTTATATTAGTAGGCATGTATTGCGATTTAATCATTGCAACTCTGTCAATCTATAGGGTTTAATATTTGCTAGCTTCACCAAAGTTGTATGTACATATTTTGTTTGCTTAATTAGTTTTTTTTTTTTTTTTTAATTCAGGAAAATGGAAATGCAGTAAAAATGCGAAATAAATGTAATTTAACACTGAAAACTAAAATCGCAGTTGTATTTTGCTATTAAATTAAAAGCGGCAACAACTTTATTAATTTATTATTAACATTATAATATTTGTCTGTCCACTTGCACTCAGGAACGTTAATGTAAGAAAACAAAAATGATGAAAAGCAAACATCTGTTAAAATTTAAACATTGTTTTATCAATTTTCGTAAACCAAACTACATATAAATGTAAAGAATTCATGAAAAAACACAAACTTGTACAGTTTTTGAAAATTCGTTGCCGTTAAGGGTTAAAATTGAAATATTGTTTCAACAGAAAAGAAATTCTGGTTATGTTAAAATATTAAAGTTAGTTCCATGCATATTGGACTCATACATTTCAGATTACGTAGTTGGTTGAAGCTGGAGTACCATGATTAAAATTTGTGTTTTCCTTTTGACAAAGTTACGTAGTGCATTGAACGTATTTTTTTATATTTTTAAAAATCTTTAATAAATGATTTTATTATTAAGTAAATAAGAGATACAAAGTAGCTAACATAGCTAGTTAAAACAAAAAAAATTTATAAATGTTTTCGTTTTTCTTTAGTTGCATACCGCTATAAGTTTTTTTAGGGTTAACTTTTTATACGAAATGTTGAGTGAATGTTGCATTGTTTTTTTTTTTTTGAATAATTAACAAATTTATTCTTAAAAATCTGATATGAGCCTCTTTAGTTTGTACAGTATCAACCAGTCAAATATGAGCTCTTCCCTCTATCGCCGGTGTCGCGGCATCGACTCAGTATTGTTCAAAGAAAAACCCTGGTTCTCGATCTGGATGAAACCCTCATTCACTCGCACCATAATGCAATGCCAAGAAATACAGTCAAGCCAGGAACACCGCACGATTTCACAGTTAAAGTAACAATTGACAGGCATCCGGTTCGATTCTTTGTGCACAAAAGGCCACATGTGGACTTCTTTCTGGATGTGGTAAGTTCTTGTCACATACATAGAATTCTTCTGATAAAAAACGATAAAAACGATTTTGTATGTCGACAGGTGTCACAGTGGTATGATTTAGTGATATTCACAGCAAGTATGGAAATTTACGGTGCGGCTGTTGCCGATAAACTAGACAATGGCCGCAATATACTTCGCCGGAGATACTATCGACAACACTGTACACCTGATTTTGGTTCATATACCAAAGACCTGTCAGCTATATGTAACGATTTAAATAAGGTATGTATGGTTATCAGTTATCTATTATGCTTTAATTCTGCAACTCTTTTTTTTTTTTGTTTTAGATATTTATCATAGACAATTCACCAGGAGCATATCGTTGTTTTCCAAACAATGCAATACCAATAAAAAGCTGGTTCTCAGATCCAATGGATGTTGCGTTACTATCGTTATTGCCACTTTTGGACGCTTTAAGATTTACAAATGACGTTCGTTCAGTACTTTCGCGAAATTTACATTTACATCGTTTATGGTAGCAGGTTCGTACTTTAAATTCAAATATTTAAGTAGTGTAAGTAGTAATTAATTGATTAAAGAATTAAAAAAAGAACAAAACAAAATGTAAAATTCTGAAGTTAAAGTAAAGTTTTATTGTAAAATGAAGACAAAAATATAATCTTGGTGATTTTTCTTTATTAGATTTTATTTCAATATTATAAAATGAATGGAAAATAAGCTATGAGGGGCGTTCTTTCATCAGTTCCACGTAAACACATCGAAGTTTGTTGTAAAAAAAGCCGAATCCTCCACTCTATTCAAGATATAAACTGATGAATTTAAAAAAACTCCATCTGATTCATCCAGTTACGAGAAATTGAATATAGATTTCAATGTGTAGAAAACTCGTGCTTATGTCCCTGTTTAACACTAATGTTTTTGGTTACTTCATTCTTTTCGGTAAACCTTGAATTTTTCGGGAACATTTATGGAAAACCAATGTTTCGAACTTATAATTCATTCTGACGTTTTCAAAATTATGAGTTATTTACCATGATTTTAAGCAAATGTCATATAGATGCGAATTTTCAGGCTTTGGCATAACTATTGAACGAATTTTTCAAGCATAACCAGAGTCTACGACATGTTTTGGAAACAAACCTTTCTTCTTATAAAATATAATAATAACTTTGGAGAGTCTCTGCATGAGAATCAATAAATCTGCTAAGAAATTAACACTTCAACGATGATGTGAGGCTTTAAAAAATTTTTCATGAAGATCTCAATTTTTCGAAGCGGCTATTAAAAAAGTTATGGTTTAATCTTGTGAAGTTGACAAATAGTTGATAGCTGACATAATCGATTTTGATATGGACATTGGCCAAACTATTGATGCTATAAAAAGTCATTGCGGTCTTTCTTCTTTGAACAACATACAGTAACATTTGTTGTTTTTTTTAAATCAAATGAAAATGCGCAAAAACTTCAAAATAACGCCTAGAACCTTGCATTCACTAAGCTTTAGATATTCAAAGGTGACACAATACTTAAAACTAAACATCGAATGTTTTTGTACGCACGATTTTTCTTAAAAGTTGAAACTTAATAATTATCGTAAAGTCTGTTAATTATTAACCAATTATAAGCTTGTTTAATTTTATCATCTAACTCGTTTTTTCGTTTGTGAAATATAAGGATTTTGTTTAATAACTGCTATTTAGAACAGAATTGACAAAATGAGCAATATGATTTACCTTTTCTGGTCTTTTTTTTTTGTTTGTGTTTGGGATTCAATTCGATTTGTTTCAGTATTTGGTTTAATAAGATTGGTACATATATTATACAATCTACTAAATTGATATTTTATAATCTACATAAGTGGAAAAATTCACGATGCAAATATTTTGCGCCTTTACCAAAACAAAAGGTTTAGCTATTGATCATAAATACGTTTTTGAACTCATGACTATTTTGTTTCTTTTCAGGTTACAAATTAAAAATTTGGTGCTGTGACACTTAAACGAATTTTTTTGTTTTTTTTTATTTTTAATATAAGGATGATAATAATACATGATTATTGATAATATATGAGAAAACTTTAAAGATAATTTTTTTTAATCTTCGAACTATAAAAACAATTTTTATTTTTTAACAATCGAGGGAGAATTACATTGCCGTTACTGTTTTTTTTTAAATATATTTTTGTTGTTATTAATAAAAAAAAACTGTTTATCAGATAAATTTTCGATGTATTTTTTTTTTGGCATTCTCATATTTCAATCACTGTTTTTTTTTTGTTGTATGTACTTCGTTGTTTTTTATATACATAATATATGTTAATGTATACAAGAAAAAATATATTAAGAGTATGTATTTACAAAAAAAAGAACAACAAATGTAAGGATATTTATTTACAAGAACTGTTTTTTGATTGAGGTGTAAGCTAACACATAATCAATAATTATATTTAATATAAATATACATATATATGTATTTATAACTTCGATTAATTTTAAGCCATGAAAGTCGAAAAAATATGTACGTTGAATAATAACAGATGAAAAATAAAATCGGCTACGAACATATTCACTGGTTTGACAATTTTGTAAATATTTTTTTTTTTTTTTTTTTAATAATAATATAAACAGACAAATATGTTAGTTATTTTTTCTTCCTGTTACAATATAATCTGGGATTTTTTTCATTTTTTTACAATTAGAACTTCTATTAAACAAAACCGAACAGCAATAAATTAAACAACAAGACATACAAGAAACTAGTTAGAATTTAGCAACAAGCGATACAAAAGGTGTTAATATTACAGCACAGTTCTACTGTGCTGACTTAGAACAATACAAAAAAACACATATAAAAGTTATAAATACACTTACAATAATAGATTACCAAAAACAAAACAAACAAAAATTAGTATTAAATTGAAAAGTTTTAAATTTGTACTCTTGTATTCAATTGACTAAGTGAAGGAAAATCAAATGCATTGTTAAAGTATTTTAAAACAGAAATTCCGAAAAAAACATGTTGTACTAAAGTATGATAGCAAAGATTATATTTAAAAAAAATTAATAAAAACTATATTATTATTAAAATTGTATTGATGAAGCAATGGTGAATTTAACAACCTAAACTCCAAAGAAACAATGCTATGTTTCCGGACATTGAAAAAATAAAATAAAACAATGATTTTGAATCATATAAATATATTTTTCTTTATTTAAAAACAATTTTAGTGACTCTTAGTTCCAAGTTATTTACCTCCAATTGAATTGATATAGGAATTTAAAATGGCAATATTTAGTATAATTTATTGTAATATTGAAAGTTACGTCAGAAAATGCAAATGGCCTCGAAAAAGAAAAAACAAAAATGGACGAATTTTTTTATAATTGAACCAATAGAGAAAGCCGAATACAACATTTTTTAACAAATCAAATAATGTAAGTAAGTACATATTTGTTTTTATTTTACTGTTAGCTGGAATCTATTTGAACACACTTCAGGAGTGTTTTCCTAGAAAAATTGAAACAATTGGATACTTACCTTTATAACCGAATTAAATGAATAAAATAATAATACATATTATGTGGGAACTAAATAAGTTGAAACTTAAATAAAATAGTATGGATTATTCGCCCCTATTTTGACTAAAACGACAAGAAAATGACTCACTCTAGAAGCGAAATTAGACGTATCAGTAAAGCACCTATCGTTGTAATGGGAAAATGGTTGATGATAGAAAATCTTAACACTACGTCTGAAGACGACCTTTATCAACATGCTCTGTTAAGTTGTTTAGAGTGGTCGAGCGTCTTTCGCTTGTGGAGTAAATCTCTCATCCACTTGTTTAGTAAAACTTTCAAAAAAATAACTATTCTTACAGAATTTATAATGGAAATGATTAGTTAAAATGTTACACTTGTCAAAATTAATAATTAGCCGATCCTGACTTTTCAATTAAGAAGTGTGCATTACTTTACAAAAAACTCTGAACTTGGAATGTTCTTCGTGTTTTTCTGTTTATAATCTCATTTTGCAATAATTTTTACCTTTGTACCTCCAGAATTTTATACATTTGAAATGTGTCTTCCGTAGTTTCCAATTAAAATAACTCTTTATTTCTAGTTCGTTAAAATTGTCTTTATTTGTTTAAAATCTCGAAGTTGAAATTGACTGCACGTCAATACGTCAATACGACCACCGACAGAGCAGGCAAATTAGAAAACAATAATTATTTATTTTTTCGTTCGAAATACATTTTTTTAAGAATAATAAATTGTAACTTTATGTTGTAGTTCTTTTTGCATTTTTAATAAACTTATCTAAGATTATTATTTTTGTTTAAAATTGTTTATAATTATATAAAAAGAAAAAAAAAACAGATAACGTTTTGGTCTTAACATTATAAATAAGACATAAACATCGCGCACGAATACTACACACGGAAACGGAATATAGGAAGAGCATAACGTTCTCTGAGTGATTTTTGTTTTTTGAAATTTCTGTTTATTAATTTGGGATGCTAAAGGGGGGAATTGTGAATAGAAACTCTCGATTGAAACTAACCGGAAATTAGCTACTAACTCACTGCGGCGGCTGGTAGCCATAGGAGTAAGCACCAGCAGGAGGACCCTGGGGACCTGGGGGAGGCATTTGGCCACCCGGTGGAGGCATCTGCGCCCCAGGCCTGTAGCCCTGGTAGCCTTGCGATGGGGGATACTGACCCTGAGGCATTGTCGGATAACCCTGTTGGTGATATCCGTGGCCGGGATAGCCGCCGGGCCCGGGCGGTGCGTACGGCTGGCCGGCAGGCGGAGCCACGTAAGTCTGAGCGCCAGGTGGTGGCTGGTACTGGTTGGGAACGGCAACTCCGTTCGATGGCGCATTGGCCGAAGTGTTTGGCGGCGGCGGTTGCTGCGGTGGCGGTTGGTGCTGAGTGTATGGAGTCGGCGGCCCTGATGGAACGGCGGACGGTGGCGACGAGTAGGCCGGTTGCTGCGTCGGAGGTCCGCTAGCAACGGACTGAGGTGGAGCATACGATGCGGGAGGATGTGAGGATGGAGGCTGCGAGACTGGTGGCTGCTGTGATGGAGCATTGGATGGGGGATTGGGGCCGTTGTTGGCTGCGGCAACCTGGTTCGGAGGAGGAGTTTGCCCCGGACTGGGCGAGGAACCATATGAACCACCAGCTGCTCCACTGGGAGGCGCGGCTGAAGGAGGCGGTTGTGGTGCCGCCTGATTTGGTTGTGATGAGGGAGGATGCCCCATTCCAGTTGGTTGTTGCTGCTGGGCAGATGGTGGATATCCTCCAGGGCCTTGTTGGTACGGAGGCTGTTGGGGTTGCGGAGGATATGGTGGCTGTGCACCGCCAGCTGCCTGTTGGTAACCTGGCTGACCAGGTGGCGGTATTTGTGGTTGCGTACCCTGACCGTAATTAGGTCCGGAATTTGGTGCGCCGTATCCATAACCCATCGGGGGTCCAGGTGGTCCGCTGGCGTTCTGTGGTGGATACTGCCCGGGCGGGGCTTGGGCTCCCGCTGGAGGTCCGTACATCTGAGGAGGCGGCTGTGATTGTTGATTAGGAGGGGGAGGAGGATATGAACCAGGCACTGGACCCTGATGCTGTGACGAATTCGGATAGGGATGATTAGGGGGCGGGGGACCACCGGCCGATGATGTCGGTGGCATACCAGCGTGATGGTAGCCTTGGCTGGTAGGTGGATATCCCTGAGAAGGAGGTCCGTACGGTGGCATAGCACCAGGGTAGCCTGTCTGGGGTTGGTAGGGCTGCCCTTGGGGTGGATAACCGGCGTAATGGCCGTGCTGTTGGTAGCCTCCACGGTATTGAGCCTGTGGTGGTGGCTGCTGAGGTTGCCCACCTGTTCGTTGTGGCTGTTGATCTATTTTCAAGGAAATCAGTTAAAACTACAAATCTTAAACCTTATGAGCACCTTACTATTTTGGGTCGATGGCGGAGGTTGTTGACCTGGACCTGGTACTCCGCGGTATGGAACGTTGCCTCCTTGCTGTTGCCCGGCGGTCGGAGGTGGAATTGCCCCGCCCCCTTGGGGTTGCTGCTGTTGTTGCTGTGGCTGTCCAGGCGCAGATTGGGCCTGCTGAGAATTCGGGGGAGGCAGATTGGCGTGTGATGCCGGAGGCTGTTGATTCGGATTTGGATACGGGAGCTGGGCTGGATTCTGCGGCGAAGGAACACCCGGTTCCGAGGGCCCATGACCATGAGGTGGCATACCCGGTCCACCAGATTGAGGTGGTGGTCCCTGCGGACCGCCAATCATACCATGCGGTGGACCCTGCACTTGCGATGCCAAAACATGTGGCGGCTAACATGCCATAGTAAAGAAATAATAAGCAACCAACTACGATTTGTTTTTAAAAAGCTGCGCACTTACCGGCAATATTTGAGCAATATTCATTGTTGGATCAGCAAGCTGCGCCAAGTACACCAAATTTCGATGCAAAGCAGCATGATAAGTTATACACTCCTGCGACTTGCCCATGTTCTGAAAATCTTGTATCGTCTGGATTATGCCACAATTCTCGTCGAGAATTTTTTGAATGTGCGCCGGACTAGGCGGTGGTGGGACACCGCGATTGGGTGGACCACCTGGTCCACCACCTCCCGGCGGACCACGCTGCATGGGCTGCAGCTGCGGCTGTTGCGGCGGACCACCACCGACGACACCAACACCGCCGGGGCCGCCGCCTCCGACGATATTAATGCCACCTTGTTGAACAGAGGAAGATTGAGGCGGAACAGGCTGTGGCGGCTGCTGTTGCTGCGTATACGCCACAGACATCTTGCCTGCTGCCTTTTTCTTCCTCTTGGGTTTCTCGTTTTTTTCCACAATTTTAGCTGTTCACTTTTTCCGCTGTCTCAAAAAATCTATTCAAGGGAATATATCTGCTCTTGTTGTGCAGATATATTCGATAAAAAATATGTTAGATTTAGTTTAGCACACAGGAATTACATTTGATACAAGTTTAATGTAATTTTTTCACTTGAAAAATATTTCTTTTTCAGATTTTTGGGAAAAAGATTTTGATGAAAAAACGCACGGATGAAGAAGGAACTCTCTGACAAAAGGGAAAATTGAAGGTTTTTGGCGAAAAATATGACGCTACAATGGAATCGTTCAGTGAAAATTCGCAATTGTACAAAACTAGCGAGTAGCGAGTAATCAGAGTTGTATCTAAACAAAAGGGCACGTTCACATCTCTTTCGATAAATTTTTGTTGTATACAAAAATAAAATATGCTCAATGAATTTCAATACCTTGTATGTCTGTCGACTGAAGTAAGCATTAAATCATTTAAGACTAATGTAGATATTGATTAGATAATAAATATGTGCACTAAAAAAGTAAGAATACTATAATATGATATTTGAAATAAAATTATTCAAATATATGTTGAGATCAGCTGTTTTGCATGTATTTCTTCATTAAATTGGTTTGTTCAAATGCGTTTACTATAATAGAAGAGTTGATTTCTCTAATGGTACTCTGTTGCTTGCTACTATTAACTAATTTGGTTATTTTTTCTTGAATAACAAGCGATTTTGTTTTTTTTGCCATTTTTATCTACACAAATATGTCAAATATCATTTGTAAAGTTGATATGGGGGCCTAAAAGTTGGCGGGGAGATCTGGAGATCGCACTCGAGGTATTGACCTGAACCAAATAAAGTATCGCTTTCTTTTTTCTTGTCGCTCGAGAGTTTTATCAAGTTAAATGAAAAAGAGACTTATTTTATTTGATGGAAGAACGTGACAGACAAGTTATTCTAGACAACACGCCAATTCTTGTTTTGTTTCAGACTGCCATCAGTCAAACAAAACAAACAACGAAAAAACAATGTTTAACCAACCTTATCCCTGCTCGTTACAAATAAAAATCTTACAACAATTTCGAAAGCTTGTGAATAAGAAAACCATTACAAAGAACGGTCAAAAACTCATTTCACCGAGTTTGTCGATTCATCGTACTTTGTACAAAATAAGTTTTCAATAAAAAAGTGCTCTTTTGTTGAATTTCTGCGAAGAATTTTTTCATAATAAAAGCGTTTCATTCAACGCAAAGACAAAACCATCATGACTGCTGGTAATAAAGTAAGTTTAAAGCGTTTTTTTTTTTGTATTCTTTAACTAAAAATTAATCAAAATCCAGATGGATGTAGACGGCTTTAAGGGTGAGGGATTCCGGTCTTACTACATCCAAAAGATCGAAGAACTTCAACTTGTAGTGGCTGAAAAATCTCAAAATTTGCGTCGTTTGCAGGCTCAGCGAAATGAGCTAAATGCCAAAGGTATGTTTTTTTTTTAAGTGCAGCAAATAAAGAACCTAAAAATTGAATATGATTTCATAGTTCGCATGCTTCGTGAAGAATTACAACTGCTCCAGGAACAAGGCAGCTATGTCGGTGAGGTTGTCAAGCCTATGGATAAGAAGAAGGTACTTGTCAAAGTACACCCAGAGGGAAAGTTCGTCGTTGACATTGATAAGAACATCGACATCAATGACGTCACTCCAAACTGCCGAGTTGCCCTCCGCAACGAAAGCTACACTCTGCACAAGATTCTGCCCAACAAAGTCGATCCTTTGGTATCGCTTATGATGGTCGAAAAGGTTCCAGACTCAACCTACGAAATGGTAGGAGGTTTGGACAAACAGATCAAAGAAATCAAGGAAGTTATCGAACTGCCCGTCAAACATCCTGAACTATTCGACGCTCTCGGAATTGCTCAGCCTAAGGGTGTCTTATTGTACGGTCCCCCCGGTACTGGCAAGACACTGCTTGCCCGTGCTGTCGCCCATCACACAGAATGCACATTCATTCGTGTGTCTGGATCGGAGTTAGTGCAAAAATTCATCGGCGAGGGTTCGAGAATGGTGAGAGAATTGTTTGTAATGGCTCGAGAGCACGCTCCCTCTATCATCTTCATGGATGAAATCGATTCGATTGGTTCTTCGCGTATTGAATCGGGCTCCGGAGGCGACTCTGAGGTACAGAGAACAATGTTGGAGCTTCTGAATCAGTTGGACGGCTTCGAAGCCACCAAGAACATCAAGGTTATCATGGCTACAAACCGTATCGATATTCTTGATCCTGCTCTGCTTCGACCTGGTCGTATTGATCGTAAAATTGAGTTTCCCCCACCAAATGAGGAGGCTCGTTTGGACATTCTAAAGATCCATTCCCGGAAAATGAACCTCACTCGGGGTATCAATCTGCGCAAGATCGCCGAACTGATGCCTGGAGCATCTGGAGCCGAAGTCAAAGGTGTCTGTACAGAAGCGGGTATGTACGCATTGCGAGAACGTCGTGTCCATGTTACCCAAGAGGACTTTGAGATGGCTGTGGCCAAGGTTATGCAGAAGGATTCCGAAAAGAATATGTCCATTAAAAAGTTGTGGAAATAAAATGCCACGAAAGAGAAAGAAGTCCGCCAGGAGATATATTGCGTTTTATAACTAAATAATCCGATTTTTAAATTCGATTATATTTTTCATTTTTTCTTTGTTTGTAGGAATGAATAAAATTTTCAAAATAAAAAAATGTATGTTTGTATCCAGGTAAAACTACCAAAGGGCCCCAACGCCGAAATCAAAATCAAGTAAACATTGTAAAACATATACACATTTTTCATTTGAAAAAGGTTTGAAATATCAAATCTACATGCTTATCTTTTTTCTGAAAATCAGTTATGCATTTTTTTCAATTTTTGAAATATAAATACTATGAACAATATTCTTTTGATGTGTGTCCAAAAGGCGCATTTTTTGTATTTTAATTCAGATCCCATTTAAAAATGTAGTCCAATACACGTACATATATTATAAAAGTGTGCTTGTACAAAAACAAGCGACTTATTTCTTAATGTTTTAAGATTTGATTTTACATATTTTTAAAGAAAATTTTGCGAAAGTGACAAACTATTGTAAACAAGTTTCGTAAGACAAAGTCTAACCAGAGTTTGGTATTTTGGTGAGTTCAAACTGGATAGTTTAGTGTAGTTAAAATCTCTGAATTTACTAGATCAGAAATAAACTGAATACCTACACACATAAATCCAGTGTTTACTCAAATAACTTAAGTTAAGCTTTTAATTGCAAAAACTGAGCCAAACTAAATTGTAGGTTCCAAAGAATTAAAAACAAATTCAAAATTAATTACTAAATCCTATCAAAATTTGTCCGTTTTTACAATTAATAAAATGGGGTTAAGAATTCATTTTAAGATCTATATCTTTACAATAATGTCGTTCAAAACTAAAATTAGCAGTTATCAATGTATAATGCCTTTTTCTGTATTGAAAGACCAATAGATTTTGAATGAATTCGTAAGAGAATTATAGCTCGACCTTTTTTACAAAAGGTTACAAAAGCTTGTTCACAGGGAGTATAATTTAATCCATGAAATCACATTTAAAATAACCAAATCATTGAATTTATTTAAAAAGCCCATAACTTGAGATTCGATTCGATTACTGTTTAATATAATTCACCTAGAGAGCCTATGGATGAAAGGCAAGCAGATTTGGAAAACATTTTTTGTCCAAATGTTAAAATAACAGTTTATTTGAAATTTCAAAATTTGGAAACAATAAAAAAAATGTTTACATACAAAACAAACGCAAACATCGCTACAAATGCATATAAACAAAAACATAGAACATAGAATTCACCTGTCAGCGACATACAAAATACAACCCAACATTTCTATTCTACATGATCTGGAAAGAGACAAACATAGTTTATGGTTTTTGTTGTTGTTTTTTCCATTCATAAACTGTCAGTTGGTTTTGTTGGCTGCTGCTGCCTACTGCCTACTGCCAATTGCCAATGGCACTGGCACATAAAAAACGAAAACGAAAAGAACGGTCGCCGCGTATCGGAAAATTCACTGTGTGCTGAGAAAAAAGGATTCTTTTACATAAATCCATCAGCATTTAAGAATTATTCAATGAAATTTTCAATTTTTACATAATGTCCTGGTGTGGATATAAAGTTTGTTTCGAATAATGCACCCAAATAGTTATAAATCGAGTTACGAAAATTTTATGTGTATACCAACCGCTACCACCACCGCCCGTGTCTTGTGAAGTGACGATGGAAGGCAAAAAGAATAGGAATAATAATTTTAGCTAATTATGGAGCAGAATATTCCGATTTTCCATAAAAATTAGTTTGCAAATAGTAGAAATTTGGAGTAAAAAGATTTCGGGTGTGCGAGAAAGAAGACTACCATGAACGAGGACGACACAGAATCCGCTGGCGCTGATGGAGGAGCTGATACAGAAACAGAAAAGACTGAATCGAAATGTATGGGTGAGGCAATGGCAGCGGTAGGGGAGCAAAACGACTCTAATGGGGCTGTGGAAGCAATATCAGCAAATGCAAATGATGACAACGACAACGACAAGGTTGACCATGACAATTTAGAGTCATTGACACTGAATGCGGATGTTGATGATGTTGTTGTTGTTGATGATGAACCTGTTCTTAATGATCAAGCAGGTGTTGCTACTGCTGCGGCTGCAGGGTGCTGTTTGATGGATGAAGAAAATGCCGCTTTGCATTTACATGACAAGAAGTTAAACCATGAAGAAGCAGGTTTGAATATTTAATATTTACATAAATCTTGGTTTTTAATTTGTCTCCCTTTTGAATCTGCGCAGAAGAGTATTTATTTCTTTGTTAGTTCAATTTTCTTGCTTAACTTGCACTTTCCCACTTGGAGGATCAATGGATTTGTAAATTATAATCACTAGGTCACATTGAGTATGTTGTTGTTAACGTTAGATTTCTCATACCAAATACCGTTAAGTGATTATGTCGATGTTTGTATGTAAATAATATTTGTAAATATTTGTAGGTTCAGAATTTTAAGAATCTCCCCCTAACTTTTGCATCTTCGTTTTTTATATCTCGTATTTTCTCTATGAGTAATTTTTAATTATTCCTTCTTCCTTCTGCACAGGAACGTCACGAGAGTTAAGTTGTGGAGAAAACTGGACTGGTATAAAAAAAGATCTCTCTCCTGTTCAATTGTCTCCATGTTCAAGTAATACTGATCCAGATGCTATTTCGCCATGTTCTTCGATTAACTGCTCGGGAACACGTCGAAAAATTATTCTGAATACACATTCTGATACACCACCGTTGAATGGAGCAAAAAAGAAAATTCGCAGCACACCTTCGCCAGCTTCAAGCAGTGGAAGACGCCTCTCAAGTGAACATGAAACATTCAATTTATGGATGGCACGAGAGTGCTATGAAAATATCCCAGCAGAGACGGTTTTTGAGGATGATTGCGGAGATTATTCGCCAGCTCCAAGAACTCCGGTTTCGCAAAGCCGCATGCATCGACCATTGGAAAGATCTTGGCCGCCCAAGGGCAGTAACCCAAATTCAAATGTAAAGAACTCCAAAGTAAGTGGGGATGTGTTTAAATTTGACATAGTTGATATTGACGATGACTATCGACTAAGTGATGACTGCATCCTCCCGACAGGTAAAATAACTAGAGCTTTGTTTTTTTAATTTATAAAGTAAATGATGATATTTTTTGTAGATAGAAACTACAACAACAGTAGCTGCATTCAATCGCCTTTACTACTTACCAACGACATTGAGGAAGGTGCTGCAGCTGCAGCTATACTTCCATTGACCAGTGGTCCCTCTACAAGTGGATTAGAACAAATGAAATTCAAACCATTACTGAAGAAAAAAATCGGACCAGATAACTACATCAATACAATTCTAACAAAGAAGGTTCCAGCCAACGATTTTCAAACATACGACTTTCCTCTTTCGAATGGTGGCAGCCAGGAATCCTCACCGAATGAAATAATCCGCCAGCACCGACCGCTCACCCGTACACTATCGAATGGTAAAACTAAGCCCATTCCGTTGGAAGGGTCTAATGATCTACCTGCTTATGCAGTTCCTCGAATGATTCATCCACCGCCTCGCCAACGAAGTCCTCCATCTGGATCATCAACTCGCAGTGCTTCCCCTCTTGATCTCTCTTCTCCAGAACCAATTGGTTCGCCTATTCCTCCTGTTATTCCTAAGCCAGTTTTACGTCCACAACCTAGACTACTCACGCGAATCGGTGGCACAAATTTGATTTGTCCTCCCACTCCCACCCATCATGCAAGACGAAATCGCTTAGCTAGTCAGGAAGATAACAACGCTGCCTTGCACGAATATCGCATTCGTGAAATTGCGGCAGCAGCAGAAAATAGTGGATCCCCTGATATTCGAACTGCAGACATCGTGAGTCTGGCAGGTGGGCGTCCTATTGAAGGAGTTAGGGGTTTCGATAATAACGATGGCGATATGATCCATATCTCAAGCACGAGACTTCCTTCCATTCCAGAACGAGGACGTGGAGTATTTTCGGAGTCCGATGATCCTTTGCCACCGGCTTGGGAAGCACGCATGGATAGCCACGGAAGGATCTTTTACATCGATCATACTACACGCACGACTAGTTGGCAAAGACCAGGTTCGAGCGGAGGAGCGCTATCGTCTGGCGGCCGCGATCAACACCGTCAACAATTGGACCGACGATATCAGTCTATTCGTCGGACTATTACCAGTGAGGGACGGGAAATAGCCATTAATGGATGTGTATCACCGAACGCTAGTGGAAGCAGTGCATCGAGTAATAGAGCGTCAACGGCGTCAGAATTTGAACGTGTTCAAATTTTAGGCACTCATCCAGCAGTGTTGATGCTCTGCCGGCCTGATTTTTATTCCCTACTTCATTCGAATGAAGAGGCTCTCGGTATCTATAACCGAAATGCCGCTCTCAAACACATGGTAATTCGGATCCGACGCGACCCCAATACGTTTCAGCGTTACCAGTACAACAAAGATTTGGTAGCACTAGTAAATTCATTTGTGCAACTTAGCAAAGATCTCCCTTCAGGATGGGAGACCAAATTAGACCACTCGGGCAAACAGTTCTTTATCGACCACAGCAATAGGAAGACATCATTCATGGACCCTCGTCTGCCAATTGAGTGTCCTCGAGTAGCAAGACACCGCCAGCAAAACGATATGATGAGTGAAGTTGCACCCACACCGCCGCCAAGACCAGCTTCATCTTTGCCCAGAAGTAATGCCATGCCAGAGAACGTCACTGAGATCCCTGTTGCTTATAATGAGAAGGCAAGACACCCAAAAAAAATAATTTTTTAATATTTAATATTTTAAAGAAAATTCCTACTTTATTTCAGGTGATTGCATTCCTAAGACAACCAAATATCCTTGAAATACTGCGAGAGAGACATGGCCAATCAACTGTATCGAGATCCTTACGTGACAAAATCAATATTCTTCGCGTTGAAGGTGTGCCAGCTCTCGAACGATTGGCACATGATTTGCAGTTGACTATTTTATTGAGGTAAGTGGGATATTGATTTAAATAAAAATATTAAGTGGCAATTCTTAATTATGTCAAATCAGTTGATTATCAGGAAAACAAATAGGAACCAATTTTAGCACTATTAAAAAAGAGAAATACTATTTAATGTTAACTGATTATTTAAAAATGCCTTGTAAAAAAAAATACATTATCGTGGTAATAATGAAAATATCAATACGGAAAAAATGCTTAAATAAAAAAAAAAAAGAATTGCATCGGCCGGGAATCGAACCCGGGCCGCCCGCGTGGCAGGCGAGCATTCTACCACTGAACCACCGATGCTTGTGTTATTACTCAGCTTTGAATCAAAACCGTAGAAATAAGTTTTTTCAAATGTAAGAGCTCCGGGGCTTCCGGAAATTTATATTTTTTAATTTTGTTTAGCCCGAGATAGCTTTTTTTTTTTACAACTTATTGCTTCGCATTAATCCTTAGCTGTCTTAGTAGCCAGATTAGCAGGACCAATTTCTAGATGAATCGATTTTTTTAGTACACAGCTCGTATAAGAAACTATCAAAGTCAGTTAAAGAAAAAAAAATGTTTTTCTATAGGTACCTATAAGCTTTTATTGAACTCAAAGCTGAGGTCATATTTTATGCGAATCACTCTGTCTAGGGGATTGACTCATCTGAATAAACACTTCAAAATTGTTGAATTTTAAAAAGCGTTAAGGTCAAGGTGCAAGTAGGCACAAAATTAAGTGTCCAATTACAATTTCAATCAAAGTAGTTTCTTATTAAGTTAAAAATAAAGAACCTCATGCAGTTTTGCAGATAAACTACTAAGTCGGAAGGAAATACCTTGATTTGAAACTCAAGGCTTCTTTTAAGTTAAAAGCTAACCGATTTCCCTAACCTTTCATTCATATTTATCAATTAAACAAAATTGAAATTTATAAAGTAAACAACTAATAGGCCTAACAAGCAATTTGTGTTCAGTTATTTGTTTTTTTTTTGTCCTGCATGAATAGTTTCACTTCCACAAACAATCTCTCTCTGCCTCCCTTTCATCATCTTAATAAGCTTCTTCATTACAATACATTAACTAAATCCAAGAGCAAGGTCGCCACAAAAGTGCAACTTTCCGAGTAAAACCACACTATCTTCAATCGACTTGAGGAAATTGGGTCTTGAATAAGTTTTATGATATTTATCTACAAAAAAAAAAAAAAAAAAACAACACAATAACCTTTGTTTTAATTCTTCCATAATTGATCTGAAAACATTCATTATTTCATTTCTGTTGCCATGATTAACAAACCGTTGCGGGTTGGCTGAGCCTGTGTTCGCTACAGTTGATTGCACTGCCCATATGCCGCCCGCCGAAAAGGGTGGAGAGCTTACAAAGAAAAACACCAAACAAAAAAATATGACGTACACGCCACACTGACTTAACATTATCTTTCGGAGATGCCAATGCAAACTCATAGCCATACTCCATGAGGGGAACTCCTATCCCTATCGTTGGCGTTGCGTTGAGTTGTGGCCATTCCAAACTACAAGCCCATTCCAATTAGGTCATGATCTAATATTCTTGATTGCAACATATCCCCACAGCCAATATGATCAAAATGTGGTGCTACATAATTAGCTATTAGCTGCACTAAACACATGTTTGGAAGCGTTGACATTTGCCGCGAAAGAACAAACTCTACTTTTTGCATAGGTCATTCTTGGTTTGTCTGCAGACTAGAAGTATTTTTAACTTTGCTTTGGTGGGAATGATAGCATAAACCGACTGCTACAATATGACTCAGATTAAAAA
The DNA here is from genome assembly GCA_905146935.1 of Scaeva pyrastri. Classification (NCBI taxonomy): domain Eukaryota; kingdom Metazoa; phylum Arthropoda; class Insecta; order Diptera; family Syrphidae; genus Scaeva; species Scaeva pyrastri. Next base: position 3,571,139 of record LR989929.1, on the reverse strand, counting down.
CACTCTCTCGCCTAACCAGAAGCAAAGCAGCGCAGCGCAGCGCCAGCGTAGTGTTCTGATGTTTGATTAAGCGATTGTTAGCCGTTTTGTATTGGTAGCGTTTCTATATCGAAACCATTATTTCCTTCTTCTCCCTAAATGGGGTTGGCTATACGGCTGCGAAGTAGCACTGTCTAACTCGCGTTGCTCGACGAGTTACATTCGATTATCAAATGATTTTTTTTTTATATCTGAAACGAAAGAAAAAGTCATTTATGATTTTGGATTGATATATTACTTACAACATTTCATTTAACATCAGGGAGTTTGAAGTTTAGAGTTAATAAACACAAAAATTAGTTGATTCCAATTGATCGGCGAAGAGAGTGTGCGTTTTATAATTTTCTGTGGGAGAAATAGATATTCGCATCCGATTCCGAATCTACAACCACTTGTTGAAACACTGGCGAGAGTGGCAAGGGCAAGGGATGAATCGAATTAGGCTCGGTTATAGTTGAACTGTTGTCAGTTGTTGGTGAATGGTGATCAATAGGATTTGAGACTCTGTAGTTGGTTGAAGTTATCAGAGTGCAAAAAATAAAAGCAATAAGTGTGTTGTGTGTCGTTGAAGTTTGAGAGGTGGTTCAATTGTGTTTTGTTTTACTTCCTTACCATGAAAAGTAAAGTTTTCTTATAGTTGTGAGAAAACTGTGTATTAAAATTGAAGGTTTTGTTTAAAAAAATTTGAATGTGAACCGTTAAAAATATATCAGATCTTTATTGTGAATTTTCTTTTCAAATTTTCAAAAATTACACAGTTTAAAAAGTCAAAGAGACAAATTTAATTTAATTGTTTTCGTCATAAGGTTAATCATTCGTTTTTCAAAATAGAAACATAGAACTAAAATATCGGTTCATTTTATTCAACCAATGGTGATTTAAAATTTTTTGTTCTTTTTTTTAATTTTATTATTTTCAAATACAAATACATATGTATGTAGGTATGTAATGTACTCAATTTATTTGTTTGACATTTAATATTTATTTCGTATAATTTTCCAAAATTAACAATAAATGGACTCAGAATTGGATGTCAACACGTTTGCTTCTCTCAAAGCCAAGCGATTGAAAAGTCTTCATATTCTTCCGTTTTGTTGTATTACTCCTTAAGTATGTACATATGCATTACTTTTCTTCTTAATTCGAGTTTGACATATTTTTTTGGACATCCTGTGGTTTCTGTTCATTGTTTATTGGTGTTTCAATACTGAAGCGTCAAAGATTTTCATTGTGTTTTGAACGTATTGGCTCTGTCTTTCATCGAGTTTGAGAAATCATAACTCGTAATAGTGTGAATTGAAAAAATGTCAATGAAAGAAGAATTAAAAACAAAATTAAGCTGTAAAGATTTGTACACACATTTTTTTTTTTTTAAGTTTACTTTTCAGTAAGTATTTAAAAAAAGTTTAAGATTTACTGCTTTCGCAATTTGGCAATTTCGGTTATAATCAGACGCTGTTTACTTTGGAGAAGGTCGAAAAGAAGAAGTTATACTTCAGCACTTAGTTCTTGAGCCTACTTTGTCGTTTTTATTAAAACAATTCAATTGATTTAAAAAGAAAATGAATAATACTCTTGAGATATTTAGGCTAACTTTATTTTTTTAAGTTTTTTATTTTGAATTTAAATATATAGTAACATGTAAGATTGACTTATTTAAAAAATGGAATTTCCATGAAACTGAAATGAAGCCTATTTTGAATCCTTTATAATAAAATTTTTCACTTGAAGCCTATTTTGCAAATATTAACTTCAATATAAGCCAAGAATGAAGAACAATTTTTGAAAAAATAAATAAATGTCCCCAAATTAAATTTTTAAGAATTTCTTTTAAGTAGGTACCCCAATCCAACCATCAAATACTAAAACACCTGGTTAATTTGCATAAAAGAAAACGTAACGCACATAATGTTAATTGATTTAATTAAGAAAACATATTCAAATTTTGAAGGCTATAAATCAAACAATAAAAAGTCAATTGAAATGGGCAGAGCAGAGCAAACTTTGCCGGTTTATTAGTCACTGATGCACACTGATAAAAACAAATTCGTTTTTGCGATTAATTGAATTAAATCAAACCAATTGATACATTTATTAAAGATTTTGATTTTTTTTTAACTAATTCAATAGAACCACACCGGTGGTGCTGCCATGGAAGAGGCATTGAATTAAAAAAACGGACATAGAACTACAATGAAGAATTTCTTGAACGTTACAATTAAATTAAGCGAAGAAGTTTAGCTTAAACCACTGTATAAAATTACCAGTGGCGTAGCTAAGCTTTTGTGGCCTAGTATAAAAAAACGCTCCCTAGTTCCAGACTTGAATTGCCTTTATTTTTAAAAGACCTTTTAGGTTTCAGAATTTAAAATGAATAATAGAAAACAATTTAATAAAAGTCGTCAGTTCAATTTTGTAAAAAAAATAAAATATCTTTCCGTGATATTTTCCGGGGTAGATAAGTTTTTTCACAGTATCAGATTTTTGTCCAGAAAACCTTAGTGCATTATTAAAAATTGTTAAAGCGTTCACAGAGGAATTTGTCATTATAATAACTAAGATAAAAGAAAGTGGCACTCAACGATTTTGCAACGAAAGCCATTGACCTGTTACGTAGTACGCTATTTCACGAGTAACATTGGATTTTTCCATCCATATATAATACAAATATTTTTTATCAATGGCGAATTCAAAGATAACAAAACCTTTAATTTGTCCATAACATAATTATGCAAACAAAAATGTACAACAAGGAAACATCTTAATAAACTTTTTAAAATCTTCTTTGTTTTTTAAGGCACAAACATTTTAATATTTTCGCGATAATTAATCTCAAATATGTATGTATAGCTGAAAGCCTGATAATTATAATTATTTGAAAAGAAAATTTATTAAAAAAAAAAAACAACAAAAATATGAATGTGAAAAAAATAACTCATCCCACATTGTTTGTTAAATGTCGTCATAAAAGAACAATTGGTAATAATTAGTATAGGTAATGTGTTTTTTTTTTTTTTTTTACGAATGATGGTACTCTAACCGACTTAGTGTTTATATGTTTTCTTAGAATATAAAATCATTAACCTATTAATAAAACACTTATGATAACGATCTGGTGTTTAGACAATAATTTAAACAAATAAAACTGGACAAATCCTGGAAGATAATGGGATTTTTCTCCAAAGCCGCCTACATCATATGGGCTGTGTAAGTATTTATGATGTACAAATATTTTTTTTACTTTATATACCTAATTACTTTTTAAAACATTGATTCGTGTATTTTTAAATTTAATTTGAACGGTTATCGTCCCTGATAAATTTCTAAACCAGACTCACCTAAAAATTAACTAAAAACAAGCTAACAACAAGTGTTTTTAATTTAAAGTTGCTTGCCTCTAAGTTAAATAGTAAATTAAATTATTAAAAGTTTAAATTCAAAATCCAGAACTTGTAATGAATACTTGTAATACTTTGATTTGGTATTTTTCAAGATTTCTCCGTGGAATTTTAAGTTATTAACACTCTATTCAAATTATGTTTCATATTTAAATCAATTCTAAAATATCAACTATAAATAAGGTGAATGAACGAATAATGCTCTAGAGCGTTTAATTTAATTGTTAAATTAAAGTTAATTTCAGAAAAATTATTTGTGCCTGTCTTTTTTCTTCGTTTTATTCAGTTTTACACCTAGTGGAACGAATGTGCAAATAATTTGTGCGTTCTGTTACAATAAATAAAAAATCATCAAAAAAAGGGTCAATTTGTGCCTCGAACTTCTTTTTAGACTCTTCTAATTGATAGTGTTTGTTTCCAAGAATGGCAAAATGTGCTAAAATGAAAAGGAAGTTTTTCAGACTTACAAGCACATACAAAAAAATTTAAAAAATTAGCAATCAGAATAAATTAAAAAATCTTGCAGAAACACATAAATGATCTTTAAAATAACATCACATTCGTATTTTCGTAAACTACCAATTTCTAAAAAATTCTTTTGTCATCAAATTGATTGACATCATTGAAAAGTGATAATTATAATAATTGACGTTGTTTCATCATAGTTAACTTTTTTTTTATTTGTTATTCATTGAACAAATTGAAAATTTAGTTGCCTAGATAATATTTAAATTGTCCACTATTTTAAGCGATTAAAAAATATTTGCTTTTCTTTGACTCGATGACTATAACATGATTAAGTGGCACTCAAAATCGAAAAGTTGTCTGGACAATGGGCACGTTCAGGGAACAAAAATTTCTTTAAATGCAGTCAACTGCATGCTTCTAAATTCTTCTGCAAAAATCATCTTTACAAAATAAAAATCCACTGTATTTTTTCTTATTTAAAAAAAAAGAAAATTAAAAAATAACACTGGTCAACAAAAAAAACATTTTTGTTGTTGTTTCTATCTTAAATTGACGCGTATTTTTTAAATTTGGCAACAATTTTTCTCTAACAGCTTTTGTTTTCAAATTACAGGTAACTACCCTCATTTACTACTTTCACCTAAATTTGCGTCTTTTTTTTTGACACTGCATTTATAATTTAAAATGAAGCACTTTACTAACTAGATAGCAAATTTTTGAAAGTCGTAATTCCCCCTCAATTAGAATTGTAATATCAACCTATTATTTAAGGATAAAGCTCATAATAGATACCATTTCAACATGTGCATTTATGAATTCAGACGCGTGTATTTTAGCTTTTATCTGCTTCTCTATTATTGTTATAAAATCTTTTTCATAATCTGCATTATCATTTTTATAGCTTACCCTTAACACAAGTGATATCAGTTTTAAATTTACTCCACTTTACCTTTGTTGGTTGTATGCTTCACTTGTATTTGACTAAATGATAAATACTGCACTTCGATAAGATAGGTATGTTTAAAATAGGCCATATTTAACACAAAAAATCGAAAATGAGTAACGTTAAATATTAACTTTAGACTACATTTCATACTTACAATACATACAATCATACATACATATTCATACATATATCGATTTTTATTTATCCAATGGATATAAGGTCTTTGATTCAAATCTCCCGATATACTAATTTACATCTGTTCGAAAGCACCTCCACCTAGACAATAGCCTTGCGATTTATACGATTAATGTCAAGCAAATCAATATAATGAATGACTTAAGAGTAATTACTACAGAGGGGTTTCGCATTGCCTTGTAATATTCACATTAAAAAAAAAAATGAAGAACTATTACAACTTTATAGACTGTAAATACGTTATGAAGTCATAATCTAGGGCGTTTTCCCATGAGCGGCACTTAGCCTGGTGAAATGGTTTTCAATATAAGTTTGTCCGTCAAATAATAATTGCTAAAAATATGGCGATATTAAAAACTAAGGTAATTGTATTACAACGCTTAGAAAATTTGCTTAGGTGCAAACGTACAAATTTGTGGCATTTATTTAAGGTTAATCTGAAACAAAAATTACTTAAAAATCGAGATATAGGCAGATACCCATGCAATATCTAACTTTCGAAAAAAAAACAACAGATGTGTCAGTCATTTCTACCTTTAAGTCAATTTGTTTCAGGTAATTTAATTTAAACAAAGTGAAATCAATTATTTTTCACCACCAAATAATTTTGACTTGATTGCCTAAGTTCGTTGACTTTCAATCGTTGAATCAAAACACAGTTTTTTCTTGTTAAAAAATGCCTATAACCGGATCTATCGGCATTGCTTATCCACCGAGCTCCAGCTCCAATATTTAATGTGTTGTTATTTTGTTAAAATCTAATTGTATATCTTTATGTTTCAGTCTGTTCGAACAGGAAATTATGAGCTATGTCCCAATTGAGGAACGCAGTCCTCAAGGATCACCAAATCTAAATTCGCGAATGCCACAACGTGGACCGCCACCTTTTCGTAGGGACTTCGAAGCCAAACTACGTGGATTTTACAGAAAACTTGAGTCAAAGGGTTACGGTCAAGGTCCTCATAAGCTCAAGTAAGTTAAAATTCGTTGATTTCTCTCTTCTTATTTTTAATTTTAAATTTTACTTATCATTTAGGCTCCACATTCGCCGAACTCATTTGTTAGAAGATGCTTTTCGTCGTATAATGTCAGCGAACAAAAAAGATCTACAAAGAGGGCGTCTTGCTGTGCTCTGGGACACCGAAGAAGGATTAGACTACGGTGGCCCATCAAGGTAAGGACACTAATCGTAATATTAAATTATTTTTACTCATACAAAAATGTCCCTACAGAGAGTTCTTCTTTCTTCTGTCACGAGAGCTGTTCAATCCGTACTATGGACTCTTTGAATATTCAGCAAATGATACTTACACCGTCCAAGTGTCTCCTCTATCGGCTTTTGTTGACAATTGTCACGATTGGTTTCGATTTAGTGGACGAGTATTGGGTCTTGCTTTAGTTCATCAGTATCTCTTGGATGCCTTTTTTACAAGACCATTTTATAAGGCTTTATTAAGACTTCCAGTAGCGTTAAGCGATTTAGGTAAAATTGAAGAATACAAAAAAAATTGTGTTATTATTCATGTTTATTGTCCCATTGCAGAATCTCTCGACAACGAATTTCATCAGTCTTTGCAATGGATTCGCGATAACGATATCGGAAATGGCAACGATCTTGGCCTAACATTTTGTGTCACCGAAGAACTCCTGGGTCGAGTTGTAGACCGTGAACTTAAACCAGGCGGCAAGAATATGATAATCAATGAAAAGAACAAAAAAGAGTACTTGGAACGAATGATCAAATGGCGGCTAGAGCGAGGTGTCCAAGAACAAACTGAATCTCTGGTCCGAGGATTCTATGAAGTAGTCGATTCACGGCTTGTATCAGTTTTTGATGCCCGTGAATTGGAATTAGTTATTGCTGGAACTGCGGAGATAGACATAAATGATTGGCGTTTGAACACTGAATATCGTAGCGGCTATCACGACAATCACCAAGTTATTATTTGGTTCTGGCAGGTGATCGAGAAATTCACCAACGAACAAAGATTACGTTTACTTCAATTTGTCACCGGAACATCAAGTATACCCTATGAAGGGTTTTCAGCACTTCGGGGTTCAACAGGACCCCGACGATTTTGTATCGAAAAGTGGGGTAAGCCGAATGCTCTTCCAAGAGCACACACTTGTTTCAATCGTTTAGATTTGCCTCCCTATCCAACTCCGGAGATTCTTTATGAAAAGTTGCTGTTGGCTGTAGAGGAAACAAATACTTTCGGAATTGAATAAGCCTGATGCCCTATTGCAAGTCTTAATTTATTTATGTTTTAACTTTTGGCCAGTTTTATTAGAAACACTAATGTAGTCAAAGTAAAGAAGAAGTTATTGTTCTTCTCATTAAAAAAAATTCTGAATATTTCAGAGCCTATGATAGATTAGCGAACTATTTGGAAGTGAGCTCAAACCGTAGGTTAATCTGTTAAGGATTTCGAATTTTTGGTTCCTTACTTAAAATAAATAATTGCTATTTAATATTGCAATTCAAGGGTTGGTCAAAGAATAAGGAGGAATATTTAACGTTTCTTAAATATATTTTAAGTGTTATATTCTAAGTTGATAATATTCGTTGTCATAGTTTGGTAATCATTTTAGTAAAGTTTTTAATTAACTTTTTATAAGTAGATACTTAACTAAAAATTAATTTATAAGTGCAATATGTTAAATTATTTTTATTAGTTTTTTGGCAGAGTTGGCTTGAACATAAGGCCAATCTCTGTATTTGTTTGGTTTCCTTAGTTATATCTTTATTTTAAAAATTTTTGACCAATCTTGTGCTTTTGCATTTAATACATACCTTGTTACTATAAAAACACTTGAGCCATCTTCCAATGTTCTTCCTAGGGCATTTACTACCATTTATACTTTTCTCTCTATGTAGAGATCTTAACCTTTATTTCCTTTTAACTCTTTTTTTGGTTACTAAAACTTACTCAAGTTATAAGAATTTATTTAATAAGAGATTTCCATACCGATTTTGTTCATAAGGCCTTTATTATATATATTTTTTAATTGTTACAAACCTGATTTTTAAGTAGAAACATTCATAGAATTACAAATGTTCATTTTTATAATTATTATTTATTTTCAAATGGCCTTAATCGAAGAATGCATCGTAAGCAGAATTCTAATATGAATTAATGAATTTGTAGAAGAATTCCGATTACGGCAAGTTTTCTAAAAAGCGTGGTTTACTAGTCAACTTAGTTTTAAGAATGTTTAAAATAAATACAAAAAAATAATAACCGGATGTTGTTTGAAAAAAAAAATAATTATATTTTATTTATTAAATTCTATTGAGCACTTATTAAACGTGACATAGCAAATAAAACTGCTTCATTCACAACATAAGAAGAAAAACTTTATAAATTATATGATGATATGTAGCAAAACAAAATGTAGTTAAAAACTAAAATCAAATAAAAATATAAGTTACCTTTAATTGCCTGATTAGTGTGTAAACCTTTATAGAAGGAAAAAAATTGGCTTAAATATTTTATATACTTGTTTTTAGTTAAACTATAAATTTGCATTAATTTGAAATAAAGTACATAAACAAAAAAATCAAATACAAAACATCAAATTTACTCAATACAACAACTATTTATTGGTGTGTCTTAAACAAAAAAATCCCATTTTATATACTTAAAAACCAAGAGTAAATATACTCCCAAACTAAATATAATATACACAAACAAAAACACTTTTAAACGATATGCAATAAGCAAAACAAATGTGATTTTTTCGTATAAATTTGATTATTGTTAAAACATAAAAAAAGAATGAAAAATACATACATATACATGTGCATGTATGTATATGGTATACCTAACATTTCAAAATTATATCTTTCAAATATGATTTTTATTTAATGAAAATATTCAAACATTATTGATTTATATATTAAAAAAAAAACTACAAAATTAACGTTTCTATGCAGTCTGTTATGTATGTGTAGCAATGATTGTACAAGTCATAGCTAATCTAATTTATTTATTTAATTACTAAATAGTTGATATATTGAATTCCATATATACATAAATTATATTTATTCTAATTTTGCAAATTTGAATTATACAACTTTAAATAATAGAACAACTAAAATAAATGAATTTATAGCGCAATCATTGTATTTTTATTCTCTGAATTTAAATGTCATCCAACAGTCTCCAAGTCATCCTAGTCTCTAGGTTCTGTTTTTATTCGTCCTTTCTTCGTCTAAAAGCTTGCAGACCCTGACTTCCTTGTTTTTAAAACAATTACTATAATCGAAAATATATTTTTTCTTAAATGTGAAAAAGTTACTTTTTCTTTTTTATGGTTAAAGTAATATATGTAGGTAATTTCAAAATCTGGAACTGTGAAACACCTTTTTTGACATTTCTGACATTGTTTTTCAGTAAAATGAAAGAAATATAAAATCTGTATTATTGTTTCAGAGATGATTTCCTGAACCGAAGACTATTTCGAAAATGTAAGATACGAATGGCACAATGAGATCTTCTAAATTAAAAAGTTGTGTTTGAATAGAAGAAATTTCCTGGTTTTTTTTTAAACAAAGAAGAAAAACGCATTTTTGTGTTTATTAAAATTAAAGATTGTTTTGTTTTATTAATCAGTTTTGTTTAAGAATTTAAAGTTACATATAATAACTTATATAAAATACAGTTTAAGCTTTACATAAATTAAGTTTTATTTCGATCCATCTCTGTATTTAAATTAAACAATTTCATCGTTCTTATCCATTTTTATTATAGCACACTGCACAATTACGTAAATAAAGTTTACTTTTTTATTAAAAAATAAAATAAAAAAACATATGTAAACTGAAATATCAACCTTGATACTAATTTTAAAGTAAAATATAATATTTAATACTTAGTTGAAGATAAGATAAAAGCAAATTCAATGATAAGGCTAAATAAATTGGTGGAATTTAAAAACAAAAAAACATTTAAAAAAGTTTTAGTTTTTCTTGAAAGTAGTGTGTTTGTATATTTTTAACAACTCATTTTATCTAAACTGAGTTACTACAATGGAACAAGTAACAATTTATTTACATTTTTATTTATTTTTTTTTTTTCAATGACTTCGTTAAAATTCTAAAAAGCTTTGTCAATTAAGATATAAGTTTATTGATTTTATCATTCTGTTGTGACATATTTAATAGAAAAAATGTAATATGGAACGTAAATATGAATTATTAAATTAAATTTAAAATGCAATCTCCTATTTTTTCAGATAGAGATCAAAGTTAAACCAAAATTAACCAATTAATAAGACGTTAGTAAAAAAAGTAAAGTGCCATTAAATAAAATACTTACGTACATAATGTAGGTAAAATTATTTGTAGTTTCGTTGAATTTCTGTTAAATAAAAATTGTGGCTCTTAAAATCTCCCGGATGCACCTTTACGTAAGATTTGCTTACGATTGACCACAGCAGTAAAAGTCAATCAGTTCAATTTCTTTCAATGGAACACATATTTTTAAGACTGCACTTTGATTGGGAAAATGAAAAACCTAATTTAAAAATTTACAACACTAATCAAAAAGTAGGATGTTTTTTACACCACGAAATCCCTCGTAAAGTTTCGGAATAAATTTCTACGGCCGTATGGTATGCAGGGCAGACAAAATGATATACATAACTATTTTTTTATATAGAAATTTGCTATCAAACGAAAACTAATCACTTTCCACCAACGAAATTTTTTATATTAGTTATTCTTTCTCACTCTTCTAAGTTTCGTTGTTCTACTTTAACTTGGGAATTCACCATAAGACACTACTTGCATAAATGTATACAAGTCTAAATCTATATTAGACAGAGTGATTTTGGGAAGAAATAAGGCTTACTTTTGAGATCGTGATGTTTAGAGGATTAATGTAATCCTTGTAAAACTTAAATGTGTACTTGTGTTATAATTTTCATCAGAATTGAATAACTTGCAAACGTTGAAACGACTCGTTTTTAATGGCACTTCAAAGCAAACTTAAATCTATGTATATCGAGTTTATGTCCAATTTAACATTAATCGTTCTTGACTTCACCTAATTCCATTGGTAAAAAGAAACTAATTGAACAATCTATTCATATAAGCAATTCATGTCAAAGTATAATGTCCTAATCATTCAAAAATGCTTCATTCAATGAAGAGATTCTACGTTATTTATGTCTTCATTTCTTATTCTGGTCTAAAAGTTAAGAGTTTGTGGACAAAATTCTCGAAACTAAGATTTGTGTAATAAATCAAAAATATAAACCAAAAAGGAATACAAAAAAACTTTTTTGTTTGTATTGAGGTTTTGACTCATGTTATTCACCAGAAAAGAATGATAAAATTTTTCATAATTTTTTTTTTTGTAAGATCCATGCGAAAAATATTAACAGTAGCATATTAAATTCCATTTTTATCGTTTATATAATTTAAATATTTTTTTTTCCAACAACAACACTGCCATAGTTTTTTTTCTCATCAAATTTTCCAAATATTTTGATTTAACAACAATCTAATTACAATTTTAAAACCATTCTACGATATTAATTTAACTTCTCCCCTTTCTCTCCAATCAATTTTTGTAATTCTTATTCAGAATAAGGAATAAAGAACAATTTTTGTTTATTTTTTTAATTTTTCATTTTTATTTAAGCTATAAATCAAAATAAGTTTAAATATCTTTATATTATAGAATTTGTTTAACTACATAATACGACAACCGTGATTCTTCTTCTTTTTCATCTTCTTACTGCTCACCCATAAAAATGGTTCTCTTCCTCCATCTTTATTTAATTAAGTATTAAAGTAAAACAAGAAAACAATAATGTTCTTTTCAAAATAATAAATAGTAATTAAAAAAAACATGTCTTTTAATTTTTTTAACATTATGAAACAAAATTCATTTTATTTATTAAAATTAAAAAATAATAATAAGAAATAGAAAAGAAAAAAAATAAACAATGAATAATATTTTTAAATTTGCGAAAATTAATGTGCGTATTTTCAGAAGAGAACACTCCTTTTTTCTTTCAGTTTTAATATCTATTTTTATACAATGGATTTTTATGTTTTTAGTTTTATAATTTAAGTATTTTAATTGTTCCATTTTGTTTGGTGGAAAATAATAAAAATATATTCATTGAAATATATTCACCATTCTTGTTTGTTTTTTTTTTTTTAATAAATTATTTAGAAAATAAAAATTATACTTAAAGCAGTGGTTTGCTTTTATAAAGATATATAGGTCTTATAAATGGCGCCCGATACGTAACTTTTATTTCTTCACCAGCTGCCTTCGTCGTCTTTTTCTACTTCTGTGGATTTTATTATTTTGTTTATTTTTCTGTCTCTCTTTCTCTGCAATCAAATTATCTGACTTGTATGCGCATTTAATAAGCGGTGCATTTTGTTTAGTTACATTTTCTATTCGATATGCTTACACACCTAGGTTCTTAACTACCTAACGGTTTTATTTTATATATATTTTTTAAATTAAATTATAAAAATAAACTATATATATATATACGAAACAGAAAATATTATAATTATTAAAATAAAAAGAGAATATATGATTATAAATCTGCATCTAACGGTTTAGTTAATATTACATGCAGCATAGAAATCTATGGAAGAAACTTTTGGCGTTTCTTCGGGCCCTGCTGGCCCTTAGCTAACAGATGATACCCTGATCCAGCCCGATGCTGTTCGTTGTGGTCTTATTGGCAACGGATGTGTCCGAATGCCGGCATCCGGGACCGCTGCATGTCAAGCAGAATACACAACTTGTTTTGTAGGTGCCGCTGTTGCTAGTGACCATTGCTGACGACGAAGACGGTGATGGGTTCATGACTTGCATGGAAGTAATCGCCGATGTCGACGATTCTGCTGTTACCACTGTTGGATGACCGCCAGTACTACTGCTGACACTGTTGCTGCTGCTGTTGCTGTTGGTAGTGCTGGAGTTGACATCTGTCGCCGCTTTCAGCTGTGTCGTTGTTCCACTGCTTTTACGATTACTACTAACGTTACTGCTATTATTATGAATATGGTACTTGGAGGAGGATGTGCTTGTATTGTATTGGTGGTGATGGTGATGGTGATGGCTCATATAACCGTTAGATTTTCTATCACTGTTATTATTATTGTTGTGATGGGCTTCTTTTAAGAGTAAAGTTGGAGCTGTAAAAGGTTGTTGGGTGCTGCTTTCTAATTGGAACTTCTTAACCAAGGCCTTGACACTGGTGGGTGATGACTCTGAGGTTGGAGCCTTTCGGATAACTTTAGGCGTAGTTGGCGCGTCTGGAAATAAGCAAGGTGTCGTTGCCGAGCCATTTGTCGTGTTTAATTGCAGCTGTTGCTGATGGACGGGATTGATTGCGGCAGGTCCACTGCTACCATTCAATTTTGAGGATATGGAAGAACTGGTCGTCGTTGTGCTATTGCTAATGACGCCACCACTACTGCTCATCGATGTGGGCTTCCGTAAAAAAGTGTTCTCCTTGTTGGCATCGGAAGAATGACGGCGGGAGGATGGCATCAGTTCGTGATTTAACTGTTGCTGGAAGCCAATGTGTTGTTGTTTGGGTAATGAGCAAATGATGGAGCAATTAGAAGTAGTGTGACTCATAGAACAACTCATATTATTAGGTGCTGTGCCATTCCTGATGGTTGCACCATTGTGCATCATTTTTTTGGTGCCATTGGTCATACCGTTTCGTCCCTGATTACTGCTACTTTCACTGCTGCTGCTGCTAGTGCTGTTCTCATCGTCATCTTCTTCATCGTAGTCAGAATTACCACTGCCTCCGCTACCACCGCCACCATTCGACGATAGGTCATCGTGTGCTTTGGATATGTTTAGGATCTTTCTATCGACAGACATTTCGTCACGCAACCAAATGTGTTCCAGACATCCTGATGCTGTCATACGGTCACTGTAAGAAGAAAAGGAATAATAATTATTTGATAATCTTATTAACAAGAAGCTCAGCAAACTTACTTTGGTTTGATGCGCAATGCCCGTCTTATAAAATCAGTAGCATGCACTGATAACCCTTTGAAGAGTTTCTCTGGAAACGTTAGGGCACATTGTGATATGTTAAGAAAGGTTTCTTGTTTTGTATCACCACCAAATGGTGAGAAACCCGAAAGAAGAACATATGTTAGGACACCTACAGACCATATATCTGTTTGTAGGGATAATGGCTCATATTGTAGTACTTCGGGTGCTACGTAATCTGGAGTGCCAAGTATTTCACGAACGTTACTGCCATTTGCCACAACACGAGATATGCCAAAGTCACACAGTTTTAAACCATCTGCAAGCAAACAAGACCAAAAATACGTTGAAAATGATTATACAAAAAACCTTAAAGAGTCGGAAATTGCAACTGAAGAAAATTTTTAGGCATAGGACGCAAACGAATAGTTCTAAGAGGCGGCATTTATTATCCCGATAATTTAATCGCTTTTATTGGCAATCAGATAACTGCTGCAATACAAAAATCAGAGACTTTCCAACAATCATTCTTAATTTCAGAGTGTAAATCATTTCAACAACATTACTCATATTCCCGATTTAACTGCTGTCTCACTGACTGGGACATCGAATTTTCTTTTTTGATATTCCTAAGCCAACTTGCGCACGATGACCTTGATCTGACAAAAATCTTTGCGCACAATAATTTCTCAAAAGCCATAAGCGGTGCAATAGCAGCAGCAGCGCCAACGTCAACAGTGGTGTTGGCGGTGACTGTGACGGCATGCCACAGAACTTTCCCTGCTTGTTGTGCCTTTGATATCGACCATTTATCATCTCTACACTAAATCCATCCATTTACACTGCATTAGTACAGCATACAAACTACATTGGGATGCCAGTAGCAACAAGATATGCCGCCAACTCTCTAAGTTGCTGGTGCAGTCTATATAACCGCAGCAATCGCAGCCCAGCACAGTAGAGTCAAAGTTCGTGCGCCGATTGCAATGAATTATGTGACTGTACTTAGTTTCAATTTCAAGACAACTCAAGAGAGAGAAAGAGACAAATCCGCTTTACTGTTCTCATTTCATTTCCATTTACATTTTATAAGTTGGCAAAGCTGTCGTAAAAGTTTTAGTATGATTACAGATTTACAAGGAATGCCAACTCAAAATAATAAACATACTCGTATTTTGAATTTACTGACGTTATGTACCTATGAGTATATGTTAACATTAGGAAAAATTGCACTATACTATATTGTTAAAATTTTGTTTAAACTTGACAATTTTTCAAGAGGTTGCTCAGTAAAACACAAATGTCAGTAAAGTGTTTGACACCATTTGTGATATAATATGTCATTTTGAAGGGAGAGCAAGAGAACTGTCAAAAGAAAATGAAAACGTTTGAAATTTTGTATTATTTATAATTTTCTAGCAAACAGTTGGTTGCTTTTGGCTTGTAAGTATTTTTTAATTAACGGCAAAATTACTTTTTGTTTGACATGTTGCACTTTATCACCTCAGTTGGCAACAATTCGAATTGAAAATCAAACTCACCTTCGATCCTTTCACCGGTAAGCAAAATATTCTGTGGCTTTAAATCCAAGTGTGCTATTGAACGTTTGTGCAGGAACTGAAGGGCCTTAAGTACTTCGCGCATACAAATTCGTGTCTGTGCCTCGGATAGGGATTCCTCATTGTCCAGAAATGTCTGTAGCTCTCCTCCAGTCGCTCTATTAGTTTAAAAAAAAAATAATATTATGTAAAACTGATAGATACCTATTTATTTATTTCACAATTTAAATTCGTACATAAGAGTATGTATATAGGTATTCGAAAATAAATTCCACTTACAATTCCAATAGTAGAGCCGTATCTGATCTGGACTCATGAACGGCATTCAATTTGACAATATTGTCGGATCCCGCGCACATCATTAACACAGCAATCTCATGCTTTATCTCCTTGTCTGACGATTGAGCTCGGCGGCGACGTTTTAGAAATTTCGCAGCGAAATGCACGCCGGACTTCTTGTGAATGGCTCGGCGGACAGCAGCAAATTTGCCTCTGTAAATAAATTAAAAAAGAAAACAGTCAGAATAGAAATTACTTTTAGTAGGTACGAGTAAATGTTCAATGCTGTTGATAAATGGGGGAAAAGTTGATATTTACTTATAAACAGGGTCAATGCTAGTTAAGCCAATTGAAATCTATAATCAAAGAGACCATAAGAAATAGTTTGTCATATTCTTTCTTCACTCCCTACATTCAGTTTGTGACAAGTGAGAGTTTTAATTCGATTAGTATAGATGGCTCTGTTGCAGTTATGAAAATGTAATCGTCGTTGTTTTATTTTAAAAATTGACTGTAAATTGGTGAACAGTCACAAAAACTTCGGAACCAATATTAGAAGTCCCTCACATTTTAATACTCACTTGCGGTATTATATCCTGGGCTCTGATAATACCGAAATAAAACACTAGCCACCTGCTTGCCAAACTAGGAACTTTCCCTTACTTATTTAAATGAATCTATACCGAAAGCTGGATAAAGAGTTGTTTTTGATTTAACAAGTCAAAGTTAAGAGTAAAAAAATAAATCAATTTTTTGCTAAAAGTCGAAATCGAAATAAAACCGAACCTTTATTTGTTTCTGCAAATATTTGGTACCCACATCTGAAACACGCCCAGATCCCAGAATTTCCAGTGTACATCAATAAGTCAGATTGATTCCTGGTATTTTCTTCCATAGCTATTTTCATTATGGTTCTTGACAGTTCGTGTTCAATGTCAACGGTGGCCTTTTACTAAATTTAATATGTATTACTCTGGCCAAGCGCTTACCAATCCAAAGGTACAGAGCCCGCGACTTAAAGTAATGCATTATAAAATGTTTTGTCACGACTCAGTAAAAAAATACAACGTTCTCCCTGTACCTCATTCCTAGAGTGACTCCGCGAAGTAATTTTGAGGGCATATCCGTTGTCGTACGGCCGTATTTTTACTTTTTTTTTCATATTCAATTGGCTGATGGCTAGCTGGATTGGTTTGACTGCCCGCAAAATAGTTAAAGGTGCGAAAATATTGCCTGGAAACACAATGTTATTGTTAAGAAATAAACTCGGTCGCTTGCACTATGTCCGCCCGGTACCACCGCACCTCGACTGCCCCGCTGCACCGTCCTTTAGATTTGTTTTTGTGTACTCTGATACTTTATCTTGCAACACTCGGGGTCTCTTATTGTGGTTTGGTTTATTGCACATGTCATAGGGGCACGGCTGTGTACTGTGCTGTGCTCAAGCACTGCACAGAGAGCACAGTATCTTGCTTCATGTCCATTATATTATTGATTATTTCGTGCGGGTCTGAGTTGCTGCCCATTTGTTGTACTCAAATGAGACAGTGACGTATGGCCTATGGAGTGTTGATAAGAAGTTCCATGGAGCCTCAGATAGAATTTCATGTTACGGACTGTGTAAGTCCACCAATGGGAGTGGCATGGTATGCTTTTTTTTGCTCTGTACTTATTTTTCTTCCACCATATAATTAATAATTATAAATCGCCCAGAAATGCAGAATAAATTTATTTATTTCTGAGACATAGTTTCCATGTTTTTGTTGGAAGACATGACTTGCTGCATGATGATCTTTATGACTTCTATTTGTAGAAGATCTCAACTTTGACAAGTGCGCGACATTTTTTCCATACCCTTCAATGATAAATTTTAGTAATTTATTTGTATTTTTTTTATTTTAAAAAGTCTTGGCTTGTTATTTAACCTTGAAAATATTTCTTCAATTGAATCGCATCATCCTGTCTTCTTTTCTGATTTTATGGTTCATAAACTTTTATATAAACAAAATTTGTTTATTTCAAAATACATTCCACAAGCTCTTGTTGGTTGAGTGTGATCTGTGATGATTGTTTTGATGGTAAAAAAGGGTTTTAATGGCTTATTGCCTTTTTTGTTCCAATATTATAGGTGGGTCTGGCTTTTAAGGACTTCCGTAGAGAGCAATGACTGAAGCTGTTGGTGTTGATGTTAAAGGTGAAGTTGAAGTTTTTTGATTTATGCTTTGACTGACATGTTGTTTCTTTTAAGGTGTGGGTATTTTATTATTTTTAATTGAGCGATGAAATCAGCAAGTTATGTATGAGTATAATGAAGGACGAATTTACATGGTGTTGTTTGTAAACAAGTTGTGTCATTATAGAGTACGAACTTATTTTTGTTTTAGCATAAAAGTGACCTAACCTCTTGCTGAAGCCATTTAAATATGGTAAATAATTAAACTTTTATCATTGTATTTGTAAATTGATTCAGCTTGTATTTGAATTAAGTTTGTTGTTATTTAGATTCAATTTAAGAAGACTGTTTATTTGTTAATTGTAATTTATCAAGGCTGTATGAGCTGTCAACTTCAGATTTGCATTTCTAGAATGTTTCCAGTTCCACAAACTCAACAAATAAATATTTAATATATTTTTAAATTTTTTATTTCATTCAACGACAATTTAAATTTAATGCAGAAGTTTAAAATTTGTTATCACTCTTTATTACGCTTTGTAGATCTGTTTCTTATTTTTAAATGTCAATTTCTACAGAGTGAGATTTTGGACTACAGTTTGTAGTAGATTGCGCTCACTTCAGTTGTGCTTATGTAAATGGAAACGTCATTTTCTACAAAGTGAGAAAAGTTTTTTTATTGTGCCCGAAACTCTGTTCATTTTGGCATTCGCACGATTAAACTTCAAAAAACTTATGGTGATCATTAAGACTTAAAGAAAATAAAAAATTATACTTGTACGAAGTCCTTGGCTTATTCTTCAGAATTCCTCACTATACGAGTACCTACATATAATATATGTATCTTTGTAATCGTAAAGTATACTTACGATGTGCATAAATTCTTATACAAAATAAAACACAAGTCTTTTTACACAATAAAAATCACATAAATCATTTCGCACATACAATCGTAAATTAAATGAGGGAATGGCTTTTTGAGATCACACTTAAACGGCCTTTTGACCACGGCGCTGGACCATTCCCACGCATGAAGGGTCATTAAATTATTTTAAAATAACAAAAAAAAAAAAAAAAAAATAAAGAGAATCTTAAATAACGATATGTATTTGTTTAAACATTAGGCAAGAGGAAGTGAATCTGTGGTTTTTGTTTTGATGACGAAGATGATGAAGATTAGCACAGAAATTGTTTATGGTTCGTTCATGGAGGTGACCAGTAAGGGAATTTGACATTGAATCAAAATACTTATTGAATAGTTATCCCAGGGACGCAGAACAGCATGTTTATAAACTAGTGGGGACTCTTCACATCACCACACCATTATTTAGAGAAACAAGATTAAAAGGATTACCTTACTTTCGCTTCCAAAATTAGAAGTTAATTGAAGTACGGGTGCAAAATGTATATCAGCTCTTCACAGTAAAACTCTGAATTCTTATGTCAACATTTTATACTTTTGACAAACTTTCAGAGAACTTCACATTATCAAACACACATTTTATATCTTGTTTCTTTCTGTTACAATGGCACTGTACGTGTTTGAATTGATATAAAACTTAAAAGTGATTGTCGAATGGGTTTGAGTGAGACAGAAATTGTTAATTTTAACCAGAAGTATGTAGAAGCGGGATAAAATGGCGAACCAAAAAATTCCACAAGCGTCAAAAGTAAAAACAGTCCAGCAATAAGGCCTTAGATTATGTCAATCAAAATCAATTCTATCATAAACTTTATATACACAACAACAAAAAAGGCTTACCTGACATTAAATCGCGGTTTAATTCTGATTTATACCATATGCAAGACTGAAAGTTGCCTGTCAGACGCTCCTTACGTCATAGTAAACGAAATTGTACACTAAAATTCCTCCGAAATTTAAACAGTTACATGTGTAGTGATATCTATACTTTTTTATGTAGTTTGAAATTGAGGACGTCTTCCGCCTAACAAGTTGTTCGTATGGAAAATCACATCCCATAACCGACATAATTACGACCAATATGGAGTGGAGACCCTTAACGTTAACGTAAGGTAATCACATTTTTCTCATATTCAAGTGAAGAAGTAATGAAACCAAAAAAAAAGTAATAGTTCTGTGCGCTGTGCTGTTGCTGTTCCCTGGGATCAGTCGCACACAGTACATGGATTTCATTCATTTATTCGCCGGTTGCCATAAGTACTCTAAAGTCGAAACTCGAATCTTTTGCGCACAAATTAAGCGCAGTCAGAGCTAGCAAAGTAACAACGGCTCGCTCTCCTTTTCTTCTCCTAACACAGTAATTTACTTATAGTTATAGATATACCATATACGGTTTTCCAGAAGTAGCAAAACTAAAGTGCTTTGAACTATGAACCGTTTCCTCACTAGTGCGGTGCTTGCTTCTGGTTGAGCGTCTCGTTGTTTCGGCATTGCATAACCTTTTCACTTTGAGCTCTCTTGAGCAAGGAGCAAGAGGGGAGAAAATAGCGGTAAGCTGATTGAAGAAGACGATGACAACGCTTTAGTAGACATTTTGAGTTGAGTATTCGCAATGTTGGTGGCGGCAGACACGACGACAACGTGATCAGGAACAAAACAAAAAAAAAACAACTACAAATGCGCTTCCACTGTGACGAGAACCTACATACATACATAGGTACTTTTTATACGTATATGATACTCAAAACTCAAACCAAACTTGATGATGGTAGATTTTACAGTTGCACAGAAGACACATGTCCATTAGAGAGGTAAATAGGTGTAGTCAACGTTGTGTATAGCAGGTTTTTGGCCATGGTAATGGTTCTCAATAAAGAAGCAAAGCCATGAGTTATATCTGGATATATTATAAGATCACATTGCAAAAGGGATGGAACTGGTTAGGCTACTGATCTGAGGTACCTACTTAAAATTCTTTGTAAGTCAATATCAAATTCTAAATGCAGAACCCGAACTGAGTTCGGTTGTGTTTTAAGATCCAGACTTTTCAGACGATAAACTAACACTATACAAGTTTGGTATGGATCTTTACATTTGTTTGACATTGTGAGAATCTTTAACCATGGAAATCCCAAGCAGGGTTGCGAGTTTGTGAATTCAAAAATCATTAAATCATAAGCTAGTAGGTGACTTATGAATTAAAAGAACTTTAATTCATAAGCTACTTAGTGACTTATGAATTGAAAGAACTTTAATTCATAAGCTGCTTAGTGACTTATGAATTAAAAGAACTTTAATTCATAAGCTACTTAGTGACTTATGAATTAAAACAACTTCAATTCATAAGCTAGTTAGTGACTTATGAATTAAAAAAAATTTAATTCATAAGCTAGTTAGTGACTTATGAATTAAAAAAAAATTAATTCATAAGCTTCTTAGTGACTTATGAATTAAAACAACTTCAATTCATAAGCTAGTTAGTGACTTATGAATTAAAACAACTTTAATTCATAAGGTAGTTAGTGACTTATGAATTAAAAAAAATTTAATTCATAAGCTTCTTAGTGATGTATACCTAAATTTAAAAAAAAAGTATGGCATGTGGCATGTGGCATGTGGCATGTGACATGTGGCATGTGGCATGTGGCATGTGGCATGTGGCATGTGGCGTGTGGCATGTGGCATGTGACATGTGACATGTGGCATGTGGCATGTGGCATGTGGCATGTGGCATGTGGCATGTGGCATATGGCATGTGGCATGTGACATGTGACATGTGGCATGTGGCATGTGGCATGTGGCACATGCCACATGCCACAAGCCATACTTTTTTTTTAAATTTAGGTATACATCACTAAGAAGCTTATGAATTAAATTTTTTTTAATTTATAAGTCACTAACTAGCTTATGAATTAAAGTTGTTTTAATTCATAAGTCACTAACTAGCTTATAAATTAAATTTGTTTTAATTCATAAGTCACTAAGAAGCTTATGAATTAATTTTTTTTTTAATTCATAAGTCACTAACTAGCTTATGAATTAATTTTTTTTTTAATTCATAAGTCACTAACTAGCTTATAAATTAAATTTGTTTTAACTCATAAGTCACTAAGTAGCTTATGAATTAAAGTTCTTTTAATTCATAAGTCACTAAGTAGCTTATGAATTAAAGTTCTTTTAATTCATAAGTCACTAAGAAGCTTATGAATTAATTTTTTTTTAATTCATAAGTCACCTACTAGCTTGTGAATTAATGCCTAGAGTTAAGCTATGAAGTGAATTAAGCTTTTGCAACCCTGATCCCAAGAATGAGTGTGAAAAAGAAAATAGATATCACTATCATTTGTCAAATCAGACTTTTAAAAAAATGCCCATGTATGCTGGTTTTGGTATACATTAAAAAAAAAGAAGTTATCAATCTAAAATTTGCGCAATTTAAATTTATGCAAGCTTAAACTATTTATGTTTAAAATAAACCTGGAACTAAGGTAGTGTAAACGAACCTTAGTAGTTCTTGGTGCTTCTGGAATGATAACCTTCTATTCCATTTATTGAATCTACTCCAATTTTCAAGAAGCTGCAGCTAAACAGTCCATAATTATTTTTATATCGATTTCCTGACAGATGTTCTTGTTTTTAAATAGTCAAAGCTTGAAAGTCCCATAAACGGAGTTGCTTATTAGTGGTTATAAAATGGAACTATTACTTCCATTATTCTAGCTCTGACAGGTCTTGTTTCCAATGATCAATTTTTACTACGAAACCTAAAATCATCAGCATGTATTAGGCATAATTTCTTTTCTTAGTAAAAAGTATAGATATTAGAATGTAATATCATTCCACCAATGTTGTTAACGGTCAATCAAATAACCAACAACGGCATCAGCAGCATTCCTTGTTTTTTAATCTTAATCCATTTACACAGCAGCGACAATGCCGGAAAAAATTACTCATAAACTCCTCTTTAAGTTAAGTAAAACTATAAAGAAAGACTCAAACTCTCGAGATAGATTTCTCTTCCGTCATATAGATACGAGCATGCTCCTTATATTATACATATTTGCATCTTCAAACAAGACATGTCAGTTAGCCGGATAGCTTGGCGGCAGCGGCGCGGCGGCGTCCAGCTCCTACAGATTTAACACCTTCTTCGATAGATGTTCTGTTCTAAATACATACTGATTGGCCTGATGGTGATGGAATCGTCCATTAATAGCTCATTTCGAAAAAAGCCGGCCCAAACAACAAACTAGTCCTGAAGTGCGTTTTGCTGTTGTTTGGTTTTGGTCTGCCGGAAACGAACCATTAGTTTTGCCAATGTAAATATCTTTTATGGATAGGTCTCTTTCTTTTTTTCCGAAATGGAGGGAAGTGGACAAACAGGTGGTTGCATTTGTATGTGTTGCGTGCGTGGAGTGCTATGTGCGATTCTTAACGAGAGTCGAGAAGTCAAAATCCTGACGTCACAGATTAAAATACATACACGAAAGTTGTCCCAGACTTAACTATTTCACATTTGCACTGCGTCGCGCCGCCGCCGCCGCGCCGGCAGTTGTTGTCGCAACCTCTGGCGCTGCCATCACCATTGACATTATAGTACTTGCCATGTAGCAGCAATATCGGTAGGTCGACGCGACGATTGCGGTCCGCCCATTGCGTCTCCAGCTGTCAAATGCACTCGATAGGATTGTCAAAAAGGAAGTCCGAAAATCTGGAGGCTTTCATCATGGCGCGTGCATCCGGACCGTGACTAAATCGCGTAGGGATGGCCAGGCCAATCTCTGCATTCGTCTCACGTTCCCATGCAAAGCAACTGGTATTGCTGTTTATGGGACTGCCAAAGCAGTCGACCGGAGATAAAAGAAGAACAAAGTAGGAACCCACAGCTACAGCTACAGCTACATGTAGTAGATGGATAACTTGAAATCAGCTAAAAATACGCGAAACTGCATAGCAAAGTCAACCAAATATAGGTAAATCTAATAATACTATGTTTTCATGGTAAATGGATATCTCTATGTAGAAGCTGTGTTGCGTTGCGTTGCTCTGTCGTCTGCGCAGCGCATATCCTCCTTGTACCTTGTCATTTGTAGAAGCCGTTTTCGATGCTGCTGTCGCGCCACCATGCCACCACCGCGTCGCCTCGCCGTGACTTTCTATATTTTGATCGTGGTGGCAATTGAAGAGCCGCCGCCGCCGCCGCTGAGCTGCCAGCCCTCGCACCGATCCCATCGCTTCTGCAGAGGCTAAGTAAGATTGGTCGGTGGGTATGTCGGTCGTTTGGCTATATAGGAGAAAGATAGTCCCCTGACGTCACCACATGTCGCGTCCGCTCGACGGTTTTCGTTAATGCTTTTGAAATTGAAATCGATGGAATAAAGCAAAAAAAAGCCATAGTTTGCGTAGTTGATGCGGTTCCAAGGTTCTGTTTCAAGTTACCTTATTGCTGGCTTAGGTTTCCGTTTGATGATTATGGTTGCGGATGCTTTCTTTTTTTGTGACGTTAATGGAATAGCTGTTGTGGTGTTAAGAGAGACAAATTATTGTCCTTTGCTACTTCAATAATCATTCAGATCAAAAACTTAACGGTTTTGTGGATATAATAAATAGGGCTAAAAGGTTATATTTTCATATGTATGTATGTACGTATTACATAATTTGTTTTGTTTTGTTGTGAGATTTCAATCCTACTTATGTTTCTGTAATGTGGTGGAAAACTTCAGAGATAATACGACAAGAGGAAAAAAATAGGTATATGACCTGAAACAGTTAAACACTGCGTTCCAAACCAAAATAAAAATAAACATACATATCTAGGCACAGGAACCTTCGAGGAAAGTAAATTGTACTTACAATAAATGTGTAATTTGAAATTCTATTAATCCTTAAAAAAACAGCATAACAACTTAATAGCACCAGACCCAATGTCAATACCTTTGTTGTCTGGCAACAAATTGCTTTCCCGAAAAATATCATGTTTCTATTACAAAGCTTTTTTCTTTTATATATACCTACTCGTATGTATATAGAAAGAAAATGGGGGACTTGTAAAAGCAAAATGAATATACCATCTAGTGTCAACTGTCAAACACCCAACTGTTTGTACGCCCACCTATGTCACTATGTTTATAAATATGAATATAAAGGAAACCCCACGTATTATAAAAAAGGGGTTTATTTTAAACGTTCCCTTGACCGGATGAATAAACAACAACAACAACAAAAAAACAAGAATTGAATACTAATGTGTAAGAGCGCTTTCTTGCGGTCAGGTTTTTTTTGTAGTTATTTTCTAATTAAGCTCACATGTCACTTTTTGACTTGCGAGGCCTAAGTTTTCTATGTTGTAAAGAAAACTTCAATTTAAAATTAAATACAAAAATAAAAACGCACGTAACTTCCGAATAAAAGAAGGCATCTAACCCTCAATTAACTTACAGAATGCTTCTAGACCTGTTTGTTTTGACAAGCAGTTACAGAGAAATATATACTAGATGTAGATGGCGTTATCTTCTAATTGTATCCTCTTAATGTTTGTCCACTTTGATACATTTCTGTCACTTGCGCCATCGTCACTGTCGTTAGCATTTAACAAAGAAGGGAATTTGCCTTGATTTATCATGACAATATTTAAACTTTAATTAATTTAAATACCAGCGAATGCATTAAAGGCGTTAAATATTTTTTTCTCTCAAATTTATCTTACAGTAAAACAAACAATCGTCTCATCAGAATTGATAAAAAAAACATTTGCTAATTGCTCAATCCCGTTTGTTTTTAATTTGACAGGGGTAAATATTTGTTTTAGACTAATCAACTATGTCTAACAGATGATTGCATTACAAGATGACAATTAGGCTAAATACACACCATAGTACATAATTGTAACAACTAAAAACCCATAAGAGACGACACATGGTCTGGCGCTGTGTAAACTTGGAATTAATCAAAATGAAAATAGAGAATGTTGATGCAATTGATGTGTAAACATACAAATTCATGTCAAAATAAATCAAGATGTCAAACGATTATAAATGAAGAGTGAGAAGCTTAAATAAGAGGATTTCTATTAGTGTTAGCGAAGTTTAAAAAAACAAATTATAAACAAAACATAAATAGAGCTAACGCAGCTGTGGATTTGCGATTTTGTAGTAGATCATATGGTGTGAGAAAAGCTTTGCAATCTATGGTTGCGTTCAGACAAAACATGAAACTGTCTAATTGATTCTAAAGCATTTACAATCATAATTTTGATTTTGACTTCGGTCAAAAACCTAAAAAGAAAAATTAGATTTCTGATACATCAACCACTAAATATGAAGTCACTTCTATAAATTATAACAGTTTACAAAGTCAATTTACTACATAATGTATATATCAATTCGATAACGTACCTATCAAATTGCCAATTCATATAATTTTCTATTCAGGTTTTTAGTACGGAAAACCAAAAGTACCCAATCGTCCTTCAGAAACTAAACCTTCTTATCTTTTGATAAAACAGTATCTCTTATCGATACGAGCACACAAAAAGCCAATCAAGTACCTACCTGTACCCCACAAACCAGACTTTCATAATTTTTTCTGAAAAAAAAACACTCCACAGACGTTTCTTTTACTTCTTTTCAAATTTATTATTGTTTCTCCAAGTGCAATCAAGGTTAAAATTACAAAACGAACACAAAATAACAACATGCTGGTTTCACCTTAATGTAGGTCTCCCCTTACAAAATTAAAAAAATAAAAAGAATTATAAATAAATAAACTATTTGCTGCTTTCCAAGTAGTGTCTGAATGCACTCATATCACCTCAAATAACGGTAATTTGTATGAAACTTATTTTTGTTGTTCTGTTTACTTTTCCACGCAACGGGGCTTGATTCGAAATAGATTTTTTTTTCTTCTATTTTTTGTGTGTCATGTCTTAGGCACATATTATTATACTCCATTGGCCGTGTTTATATTTAATTAGTTTATCATAATCCCGCTTGGCGGCGGCAGCGGCATCGGCGAGGTAGAAAGTGGGCAAACTTAGACTTACAGCCCATAGAACACGTAGCTATACATTTATAATATTCTATAAAATACACAATAACACCCGCATAGGTATCTACATACATATGTAGGTTTCTTTGGGCAGCAAACAACATGGTTGAAGCATTTTCTATACTTGGCCGAGTGGTACATTGCACGTCGACGCGTCGCGTCGGGCAATGTGTAGTTAGTTGAACCTTCATTTAGGTTTATGTTAAGCTGTCGTTCCATTTAATTTTTTTCTTTAAACTTTACGGCACTGTACGAGTTATATGAGAGTTCGGGTCATTATCATTTTTTGGTTCGTACAATGACACGAATTTATTTCATGATGTTAACTAGTGTTTGTCGCAGTTTTTATTCTTTGACTCCTTTAAGAAAAAAACAATGTAATTAACAAGGAAAGAATTAATGTGACATGCGTAGAATGAGAATTCATTCACAGTACAATAGAGAGGTTCATATGAGTTCATTACTATACTATACGAGTAAGTGCTAATTTCAGCTCTCAGAGATTATATGATTTTTTTGTTAACGAAATAATGGCCTTTGACACAGTGAGTACATTAGCCTAGGTTTAGATTTTTACAAGATTTTGACAATACAAAATGTCACATATAATGATTGGTAAATTTGACGAGACATTTAAGTCAAAACAGGGTGTTAGGGAATCATTCAAATTCCAAAAACATAAACGAATCATTTATGGTTTGATTACATTACATTTATGTGTAAAAGTATTAGCTAAGAAGACATTTAGAAGGAAAAAATTACACATCAACAAAGTTTGGTGGTATTTTGTCTTGTTTGTTGTTTCAAATCAATACGAATTTAAAATGGCAACGTTCAGTGACTTTCCGCTGTTCAGAAAAAGCTTATGACTTCTGACGCAACAGCTCAACTTCATATTTCTGAACATTTTTGGAAAGGTAGTGGGTACTTGAACTTAAGAAAAATATCTGCAAATACTTATTCCCTTGCATTCAATGTCTAAAATGATTATAAAGAAACAAGACCAATGAAAAAGAGCCCCAAGGGGTTTTATATGCATGTATGTATACAATCCAAGTGGTTACCTAATAATAATAATTAACTGTTAGTTTAGGAGGTGAATTTAGCCGTTTTTGAAAAGTCATTCAACAAGAAAATAATAAATTTGTTATTCTATTGCAAAAAAATACGTCTATGGTCTTTTGATTACAAACTATGTATAATAGAAGCATACTCCTTATAGATATCAATAGAAATATCATCGAGATAAAGGAAAACTAAATTTTAAATAGATTTGAAGACGTTGTTTTTTTCCTTTATTTTAAGCAGGTGTAAAATGGGAAACAGTAAATAGTATTACGAGTATACAGCTGGAAGGGCCCTAATGTTTTTTTTTTTAAAGAATATCAAGCTAAAGAAAAACTTAACATGCTACACATCCAAACGTAGTGTTTAAGTATCTATAGACGGAGACTTCTTGAAAATTCAAATCCAACAAAGGTGTGGGTGTTCAAAAGACTTGACGGCTAATAAATATTTCATGCCTATCTTTTATTTCAGCGCAACACACACAATGGGGAATTGTAGAAGCCTACTTTGAATGGAGTTGCTGCGAGAAACTCAAGATTATTGTGCAATGCACATGTGTTGATTTTTCCTGATGATAATATTATTATTCTTGTTTAATGTTGTGCATCGTTTTTGTTATTTTTTTTTAGGAACGACCTTGCGAAAGGTAACATAACTTGAACATGAGAGAGAAAAACAAAATACCAAGAATTTTGATTTAAATTTAGAATTCATGTCTTTCAGAAAAAACATACCTACATAAAATCTAAAAACGAAAATTAATTTATACAAACTTCAAAAGTTCTCAATTGTCATTGTGCCTAACCTGTATACTTTTTCAAATGTCAGTTACACTCAATTAAATAATCCACGTATGAATTTTGATTACCAAACGAGAAACGTCAAAATTTAAGATTAATAAAAGGAAGCGAAAGTAGATTTATATCTACCCTGTCGAATTTAATCATGAGTTCATTGCGCAAAGTGAATTCACTTGAAGAAATGTCAAATCAGTTCTTTATGTATTTTTTTCACTGTGACATCTGTCATATTTTGCAATATGTCTATCTTTATCTGTCAATTTAATCAATAACAAAAACTAAATCTTAAATTTATTAAAAATGTTTCTACTCTCATGTTCCATTCCAATTTTTTACTCTCAAATAAACGAATACAACGTATTGACATTTATTAATGTCAAATATGTTCGTTTCCATGATCCGATTGCCAAAAGATTGTTTGTGACATTCTATTATTAAATGTCTTTTTTTTTCTGTTTCTTTAAGACACAACAAATCATAGACACAATACCTTAACCGGCCCTAATTGGATATCAAGTCAATTAAAAATGAAAACTCCCACAATCTATGAAAAATATCTATTAGACATCTCTTCCATACCACCTGGGTTTCTATAAGGACACACAAACTTATGTTTAGTTTTTTTTTTTTTTTTTTTAATTTTGTTTATTTTTAGCTTAAATGAATCAAGATATCGTCTGGTGTTTTCTGATGTAGCTACTCGTACCTCGTCCATATATTCTTGACCAATTAGAGAAAAAATTCTTTCTAGTTTATAAACGGGAGAGGGAGTTTTACCCACGCAATGGCTAATAATCTTCTGTGTCTGATGACTTCTTCACCCGATAGTTTCTATTCTATTTTTACAAAAAAGGATATTTTTGTCCAATGAAATGAGGTGACAAGTCGAACGAAAAAAAAAAAAAAAAAGAATTTTTAACAGATATAAAAATAGAAAAAGTGAACTATTTGTGGACAAGGGATTCATTGCGTGTTTTAGGTTGGTGTCTTTGTCTATGTAGTCAAAATATAGACACAAAAATAAAAATCGAATCGCGTGCAACTATAGGTAGAAAAGAATTTTGTCTACTAAAATTTAATTTAATTGGAATACAAATAAAAATGATCGCACTGACATTATAACCATTTACCATTAACCATTCACTTAATTTACATTAGACGTCAAATTTGACGTTAATCTTACGAAATCTTATCAAGAAATTCATTTTAAAAGGGTGTTTACAGTGGAATCTTTTGAAGCAGCATTTTTTCGATTCCACATTTTTCTATTTCTCATTGATAAAATCTTAAGTGAGCGTGATAAAATGATAAAAGACATAAAAATGCATATCCTCTAAAGAGTCCAATGAAATATTTGTCTCAACTGTCAAAAATTCAGACATGTCGTCTTATCCGCACAAAACAGAGCATCTTATTTAATTATCAAACCAAACCTTATGTGACGTCTACCATCATTGACCCTCAGTTGGACAAGTCAAAAAAGCTCACCTGGAATTATAGAAAAAAAAAAAACAAAAAATTAGTTTTCAAGATTAAATTTGAGATTATTTAAAAATACTATATTTTTGTAACTTAAGCCAAAACATTATGCGAACTAAAATCTTCTTCTTTTTTTGCTTTACTAAAGCATAAAAGTTTGCGTTTCTTCAAAACGCGCAGACACGACTCTTTAATTTTATTTTTGATCGAAGATCAAGTGTTATTGTAGAAGCAAACCAAGTAGCCAAACCACAACAACAACAAAAAAAAAAGGAAGAAGAAACCCCAAATCAAATTCTGACCACATTAATTCAAAATGACTGCGAAAAAAAAGAAAAATAAGCTGACTTGTTATCCTTGAAATAAAATTACAAACAAAGGTAAACCCAGAGCCATTAGCAAAACACTATATGCTGGGAAGAAGTTCAGCCAAAAGTCTCATTTCCATATTGATATTCGTTCTCTTTCGTTTTTTTTATTTTTATTTTTACATTTGTATAATAAAACATGAGAGAAGTCCTAAAACCAAACAAGTTTTTAGCTTCTACATCGAATTCCATTGAACAAAAATAATCTCGTTCGATATCGTGTGAATGCATAAAATTGTGACCCAATTTTACAAGCTCCGAGATAATTATTTTTTTTATTGAATTATACTTGTTCTGGTAAGTCGCGACCGCGTCGTCATTTATACGAGTACATTTCATAGTAGTTTACCGTGAGGGTCATTATTTTATTTATTATAGACAACTATAAACTATAAGTACTATAAGTTCACCCTCTCTATGATGGTGTGCTTTGAGGGTGGGATGAGTTGAATTTGACTTCAAGCCAGGTGTGGATTTTTTGCTTTAGTTTTATCCATCATGACCATAGCGTAGCAATTCTTTGACAGACGATACGTCTAACTTCGCAAGAAATATGACACTTAAGGTTTACGTGTAGAAGATTTCACACTTATTTTGTTTTGGTGTGTTGAGTTCAACGCCAAACCGACCGATGCGACACACAATGGGACAAGAGTGTTTTGTATGGAATGAAAAAGCATCAAACTGAAACGGATCATAAATGTGATAAATCGGGTTAAAATCACACACCACAATGTAAGCAACTACACATACACACACTCAAAAGGTAACCTTGTTACCAATTTGAAGACTGGAACATTTTAATTGGAAAAATTGACAATGTTATCATTATTTGATGGTTTGAGATGACATTGGAGATGAAATCCACACTTAAATTTATTAAAATTAGATAGATCAGTTAAAGAAGTAACTTAAGTGAAACGATCAAGAGATAAATGACAAATAATTTGAGCATAATTTCAAAATTCGAACCGTGAGCAAGGAGTGTTAAGTTTGTCAGAAACGAGTGACAGTAATTTCCAACGAATACATTCAGCGCGATAAAGGGAAAAAGTTATAGTTAATTTTGTTAAATAGTTGATACTATAAGGAAATTTGATAACACTCCCAGAGTTTGAAGTCCTAGGCTTAAAAAGTGAAGAAGAAGAAAGATGACATCAAATACATTCAACCCTTCTAAGTAACAACTGTCATGAATCAAGGAATAATTTTTTTCTCTTTGGTTAGTAGCATTCAGTAAAATTATTGAATAAGTATGTTTAACTTCTTGACTTCAAATTTGCTCTACAAGAGTTATTTTAAGGTTTAAAAATTATTCTCAGTTAGAAACAACAGCCTTAAATCTTGTCGACCGAAAATTGAGCACGTGTAATATAGTTGCAAATAAAAAAAATAAACTAGAAAGACCAGCACAACGTTCCATTTATGGATTGAAAAAAACTTCAAGTCCACCTCAACATAAAGATAAGTACTGAACCTACATTAAGCTTGTACACACTTTCAAAACTTTTATCATCGTTCATCACAGTTAAAAATAATCCAGATTACACTATAAGTACCTACCTACTGACAAAACAAAAATATCTCTAAGCTGACAAACAGACAAAAAGTCGCCTTTAATTTGGTAATGCTGTTTCTATGAAACTGTCATTCTATATTGAGTGCTTGACAACAACAAAAAAAGTTTAAACTGTCGGCATACTGACAGAAGAAAATTTTATGTATGTATATAAATCGAGAAGCTAAATAGTTTTGTTTTGCAAATGAACTTAAAAAAAAAAATGATCAGTCAAAGTGTCGCCTCGTCGTCGCCAGTAACAAAAAAAAAAATCAGATTACGAAAAGACAAAATCAATAACTTGGTCCGTTACACATTTTGTTAAAAATAAGGGTAAGGGAGTCACAAAAATTGTCTAAACGAATGAGGAGAATATGTAGACAACTTATTTTGGTAAATATTTGTTTTCAAATTATGAATCAAATAGGAAAGTGATATACATTTTAATATATTCAATTTTCATTGCCGAAAATATTTCTAGAGAGATTTTATTTCAGATTTATTATCTTCCGGTTGTCTTATTGCAAAAAAAAAAGGAAAAAACGTTGTGCATTGTACCTACATAAGTGTAAATTTATTTTGAAATTAATTAATTTTTTGTTGTGTACAGTAAGGTGTTGATTTTTGACCGTGGTTGTCAAATTCCATTCCAAAGATCGTTTGTTATAATTTTTATTATATTTTCGTTGTTTAAATGTCAGTTTATATTATTTACGAATTAATTCATGGGCGTCACTTGATATTCGCGCTTTTAATAGTATAATAAGCTTCCAAAAGAGGGGGAATTAAAAGACACTAACGGTCAAAAAAGAGATGTTTATCGCAGCTTTTCAAGGCCTTCTTAATCCAGCAAAAAATTTGAATAAAATTTGTTTATGGTTTGATTATCTACTGAAATGATTAATGCAAAAGTCAGTTATTCAAAAAAAAAAAGGAGGTGAGTTTACAAAATTGACCAATATGGTGTGAAAAGAAATTCGTTTTTTTGTTAGTAAAATATAGTATTTCACTTGTTAGAATACGGAAGATGAATATAAAGTTTGACATTATTTATGACATGATTTTAATGGTAAAACTGACATTTAAAATATTTAATTCTATTGTGATATATAAACCGGAAATATGTTGATAAATTTGTTTGCTTGTTTGTCTTAATTTAACAGTTTGACTATATAAACACTGGTTAATTTTTGTATATAAGACCTTGATTTAGCTGGCGAAAATTTTATTTGATATTATTGATATAAATTATTCACATAAAATTTTTGGTCAAAACTGATGCGCATTTGTTACGCTTGATGTTTTTTTTTAATTATATTTAAGATTTTAATTTCTTGAATTCAAAATTAATGCTTATCGAAACTTTAAATGAAACATTATTTTTCTGCTGAAGTTTAAAGAGAAGGTGAGAATTGTTTCTTCCAATAAATGCCACTTTTTTATGTAACAAAACAACTTTAATATTATGTACAAAGGTCCAAAAGATATGAACATACTTAAACTTATCTGTCAATTTAAATTTGAAGTGTTGTCAATTTAGAGAACAGTTTTGTTTTCGTTAAGTTGTTTCCACAAAGAAAAGTTTTTATGGCTGAACGGATTACGAATTTTGTTGACGTTTAGTGTATATACTTTTTTCATATTTAAATGTCATTTCTTTATCAAAAGATGGTGGTAATACAAGTAATAAGTGTAAAATTTTATTAAATCGTTGTTTTCCATTTTAATGCACAACTTTTTTGTTCCATCAAAAGTTAAACTTCAAATATCTCAAAATTCATAAAAAGTAAAGATAAAAGCATTGCCTCCTGTGGTATTCTAATCATTCCAAAGGTTCAAATGACTTATCCGATCAAGTTCAACAGGTCTATAGTCTCTCCACATAACTGTTTAAAAAATCAAAGGATTCCCTACAACATTTTTAACGTCAAAGTAACTTCTTAACGCTTACTTTGCTTACGAGAATAAACACAAGTACAAGCATACATATAATACCTGCCTACCTTCTCAATAAAGTGAAAAGTGATGACTACGACACAATATCAAAATGTGGGTCCTTAGCGCACTCCATACACTCGACTCTATCGTCTGCAGTAGTTGTGTCGTCATGGCATGTCTAAAAATGTCGCTTTGTATGAATTCTTCAGCACACATGCACATCAAGTCCTAGTTTTTTTTTTATCAGCTTTTCTTTTTGTTTAAGATTTCCCACTCATGTCGTATGCATCCCCCCGTTGCCGTTGTGCGATGCAAATATAGGTATGTATAGTGATTGTGTGCAAGTAGATACTTACAAGTGGCTCGTGTGTGGCGTTTGGAGCCACCATCTCACCGTCGCGTCGCGTCGTCGTCGCTCCACCAGCCAGCGCAGCGCAGCGCAGCGTTTACCCAAAGTTGAATAGCGCCGTTGCGCCACACCACGCAGTGTGTAGGAAGCAGATAGAAGCTTCAACCAGCATCTTCACAGTGTTTCGCACTCCAAACAGGAGAAGAGTGCATACACAAGATGCGATACTGCGATGGCGAAACATTCTTGCAGCGCAGACAAACAAAAGGTGGGTTTTTGTCACATTCTGTTCTTAGCGTAGCATGAGTTTCCTTTAGCTCCGCGTCCGCACCGCACTATCTCAGGACTGAATCAACTTCCAACTTCATTCGTCTGTCCGACGCGTCGCGTCGTCGCGTCCGTCCGTGGGTCCAGGTGAATGAACTGATTGTGTTCATTTCATTTTGTTTCGTTTCGACGTTTCCCCGTCCCCATTCGTATATTATTCTTTATTTATTTACTTTAACTTGAATAGTTTTTGTTTTCATTTTTTCTTTCCAACGGAAGTGCACATTGAGACAAAGATGAGCAAGAAAAATAAAACACAAGTAAACGGCTGTGTTCGTCAAGTATTGTATAGAAGCAATTTAATATAGAATCCAACAGGACAAGTAGGTGGGGGGAATACAAGAAAAAGTGAGTATAGTAAAATGAATGAATGCGTACGCTTTGTAAAAACGACATCGTGTACTCGTATGTAGCTTTTTGCTGTTGGTGTCTTTGCCTTTAATTAGCTAGTGCGAGGGAATTATAAGTTGTATAGACTCATGAAGGAAGAATCTTTGAAAATTACTTGTTTCTGTTTCTGTTTCTGTTTCTGTTTGTTTTTTTTTTTTTTTTATTATTATTCAGAAAGAATAAGGGGGATTTCCTCATGATGATGATGATGATGGCATGTTGCCCCTTTTTCTCTTTTTAAATTCTTCAATATGTTGTTTTATTCATCTTTTTCCATGCTGAAGTAGGTACCCAGTTCTGTTACTATTGTTTTTTTATTTATTTTTTTTACACAAAGTTCTTGTTGCATTTTTTTCGATTTCTCGTGTGTTTCTGTTTATAACTATTTTCTGAGGTTGTTTCGAAGAAATGAAGGCGGAAGATTGTGAAAGAAGAATGAAATGGATTGTCATTGCTTGTTAAATTGTGTTGGTATATTAACTTGAATACATACACAGAAGTGAAGGTACGTTTTAAGGAAATAATTTGACACTCTACGCTCTAAAAACAACTCATTGTTCAAAATAATGCAAACTAATTATGTGTCTTCTCTATGGTGATTCGGATTTTCTATCTTAATTTATCATTGAAATTTTAAAGAACCATTACCACATAATCAGTGAAATGTCAAAGCGAGTAGGAGAAGGATTTGAAACAAACTGACAACATTATTGCATGTCAAATTAATTACTGTCACTTTCCTTTGGGGTTTCAAACTTCTACTTAATTTGAATCAAACGGTTCTAAGCCAAAAACTGTTTTTTCTTATTTTTTTTTAACGATTGTCTAATCAATTAAGGATTAAAACCCTAGAATGACTGCAATAACACAAAAAACACATGTACTCAGACTGAGGAGAACCCGTTGTTTACGGTTGAAGGAATTTTTAAAGTAAATACTCAGTAATATAAAATATAATGGTGAATGAACTGAATGGAAGGTTAGGTA
This sequence comes from Scaeva pyrastri, assembly GCA_905146935.1. Classification (NCBI taxonomy): domain Eukaryota; kingdom Metazoa; phylum Arthropoda; class Insecta; order Diptera; family Syrphidae; genus Scaeva; species Scaeva pyrastri. The sequence continues at coordinate 3,534,854 of LR989929.1, read as the reverse complement.
GGTGCACTTAGTTTTCCTTCCTCTGTATTATTCTTAAAAGAAACAACTTCACTCAGAAGAGACGAAAAAACTTCATTCGGCAAGCACCAAATGCAATTTCAATACATAGACAAAAAAAAAAAAAAAACAGTCCTTAATGCTCCAACAGGCCTTATGAAAACAAACCTACTTTACCGTTGTAGGTATTTCTCTCTTCTTCCTTCTGTACACGTATAACATACTCATAAACATATACTTATACCTACACGTATTATGAATATGAGGACAACCAAGTCATTTGTCACCATTGACAAGGTTCCCTCACCTCAAGCCAAGAGGGACTGACATGCAGCGTGAGGTGAGAGGTGAGAGGGAGAGGGAGAGAGAAGCATTTGCACTTAACACAACCCGTTGCCGTCATCATCACCTTAAATGAGCTTTAGACTTAAGCAAATGGGTTTTCTCATCGCATTTTCTTTTTACCACATACTCCATTGCGTCTTCCGTAATAACGACAAAATAAAAAACCTTTATTCTTCCGGGATGTCGTGGCATGTATGTATGTATTTTTCATTGTTTCAGGAGTTTCCTCTTTCGAAACAGTAACTCAATGGGTTACTAGGTCTTTTCAATCTACTTCAAATTCCCAGCTCGTTGCTAGCTTAAAAATTCTTAATCGAAATGTCATCACTTGGATTAAGCGAAGCACGTTCCGGGTTAGGATATTCTAACAAACAAACGAAAAATATCCTTCCAGATGGGAGAACCTCTTACCGTTTTCATTTCATAAAAACATATAAAGGATGAAGTGGATAATAATTTAGAAACAGGAGCTCAAGGCACATTACGTATACTGAAATCTGATATCCCATGACACACTTGTGCTTTGCGGTTAAGAGGGCTTCTAGCGTCAATTGTGTTTAGTCAAAGTGCTTGAGTGATGTCAAATGAAGGAGGTTTTAAATTTCTTTCTTTTTCAATATAATGTTTTTGTTATAAGAAAATTATATGTTTTTGAGGGCAAACAAAAAACAAAACAAATTGTGATATTTTATTTTGTTTCAGATGTGTCAATAGTTATCCTTGTTTACATAGTGGCAAGACAATGAAGAGGGTGAAAATATAAGCGGAATATTTCTTTTACCTTTGGCATCACTATTTCATAAGTACTACAAATATATCTTGTTCTTGCCACTGAAAAAATAAAATAAAATTGAATTGACAGAAAAGCAACCAGATGTCAAATGATCAGTGGCATTACCGATGACAAGCTTATTCGGTTAACTCGTTTCATTTTTTTTTTTTTTTTTTTAAGTTAATTTCTAACCAAGTTAACAGATTTTGCAATTTAAGTTAAAACTTCTCACGCATATCCAAGAAAAAAGACCAAGAATTAAATTTGTTTGTAACCAAATCATCTGTCAATTGTGTCATTTGTGTTCAAAATGCAACAATTCTGTCATCGTTTTTGCCGCTGCTTGTCACAACGGCTGTCAATCAAATTTAGCCTACCTTACCATAAATGTGTGTGCATATATTTTCGTTTTTACCGACTGCAAACTTAAGACAAAGCTCAATCCAACTTTGATAAGACAAAAAAAAAACTTTGTCGTTGCCATCATCGTTGTCGTCGTCGTCGATGTCATGCAGCTCACTGAAATTGGATCTGCAAAATGTAAAACGATGTCTTTTCTACATAATACGTATCCATCTATCAAACGGGCAATGTGTGAGTGGAAAAATTGTTCAGCGGTTGGGGTGAAGGTGAAAAACTTAAATGTAATTCTATATTGATCCGTGAATACAATTCCCTTCTCTCTTTCTTTCACCCCAGACATCGTATTATACCCTATACCGGTGTGCTATGTACAGTACATGTATGTAGTTATAAAAACCGCCACCAGGTGGTTAGCGTTTGATGGTCATCACCACATTCTCCCATCTCTCATCCATACATACACATTACATATACATACATATGTACATCATCATCACATGCAATGAATGTGCATTTTCACGCAAATTAAACAAATGGAAATCTCTGGCAAAAAATGTAATTTGATGCAATCACATGGGTGACAGAGGTGTAGTGTGGTGGGAGGTGGATTTTCTTGTGGTAGGTATAGGTTCCACATTGTTATTGTTGTTGTTGTTGCTTTGGGTAGAAAAAATAAAGATTTATGTTTTGCTTACATGTTCGTTGGGTTGGTTCTTCGTCGTCTCTGCTCTGTTTGAGGTTTTAAATTACAAAATAGTGTAACAACAAAAGTGTGACCGTAACCTAATTTTTCATACAGTGTGAGGTTTTCTCTTCTATATATAACCATTAACATTAAGACTTTTAGCGAATATATGTACCTACATATCTTCATAAACGGTATGGTGAATTTAATTCAATATAAGAAGTAATTCTCACGCATTGAAGGAGATCTTTTGTTTTATTATTATTTTTTTACATTTCACATCCGTCATCTGAAGCAAAAGGGCATACATTCGGGGAGAGAGTGAAAAAGGTTAATTGACTTTGTCTTGCATTCCATTCACACACCACATTTTTACCACATCATATGATGACTTCCTTTCAAAGACGTCAACAACGACGATTCCTTTGACGGATGGCAACGAGACGTGCAGTTGTCATAACCACGTCTCGTGTAAACAATCGCCCTGTCTCTCCCTCATAAAGTTAATGTACATATATGCGATACGCAGCTTTAGTGATTGATGAGATGCAGATTAATGACACTGACACGAGAGAATAGTGGGGTGGTGGTTCGTCCATGCCCGTAACATCCAACAACAATAACAACAACAACAGCCGGACGCACATCTTTTTGACGTCCAGCCTTAAGTTAACTAAACAAAATGCTAATTTAAATACACTAATTGACCTCGAGTAAACTAGCGTAGCGGTGGAGAAAGACGCCAGAGCAGAGAGCTAATAAAAACATTTTTTTTCACACATGAGTGCGATTATTAGTAAACGACCAAAGACGATAACTACGTAAGTATGTATATGTATATTACGACTACGACCACAATGAATCGTGAAGATCTCGAGTTTTTGACGTTTATTTTTTGACAAGACAAATGAACTTAATGAATTTTGATTGCTAAAGGGTTCGCTAAATAAATTTACCATTCACGAAGACGACCCAAGAAACAACAAGCGATGTGTTAGTCAGAGCTCATCTGCGAGATGGCTCAACTCTTGGCTGTGAGGCGGCAAGTTTACAAAGTCCAAAATGGCATAAGTTGGTACATATACCTTTCATATTTCTACTTCTTTTTTTTTTTTGCAAGGTTAAACCCGATGCACTCCTTGGATGCTATGGACAAATGAACCAAATATTTTTATATTCGCTAATAGGTACCGGCACGCGGTTGTGATGTGCTGTGAGCTGATGATGTGATATAAGAATTGTGCAATGTGTGACTAATTTCCAGTTTAATTAATTTACTTTCTTGAAATGGTTATTTTAAGACACACAGGCCCCCGGAATGGTCTTCCACCAGATGTTTCCCAATTTATTTTATTGTAACACTTTTTCAAGGCTTTTGTTAGGTTTTTTTTTTTTTTTTTTTGTTAAATGATATATGATATATTCTTTTTGCGAAGTTGTGAAGAAATTAAAGCTGTCAAAATAGAGAATATGACAGTCTATAAGAAGCTTTAAAAAGTTGTTGAGTTTGATGTAATTGAGTATTGGATTTCCTATTCTTCATTTGTTAAAAATGGTTACTGGACATTTATGTCTCCATTTTATTTAATAAATACCGGAAACTATAAAGAACAAACATTATTCTGTATCTGTAAATTCAATTACACACACAGCTGCACCTCTAAGATCAAAACGAGAACATAATTGCATCTTTCATGACTGTTCTCTGAAAACAAGACTTTCTCATAAATTGTACAAAAAATAAACTTCTCAATTGAACCTCTGCCATAGCAAATGGAAAACAATGTAGGTAATTAATTCAATGTCTTAAATGTATCATTTTATGACCCCGTAAAAGCCTTTCAGTTAATCATAAGCATAAGCTTGTTGTTCTTTTGTGAATCCAACTTCAAAGTCACAAGATGTGTTAACAGGCAAATGCCATAAAGGTTGGTATACAACACTTTTCCAGAAGTGTCATTTTTTAACCATCACCTCATTTGATAACATTGAACTTGTGAAACCGATTAGCAAAGCATTATTTTTTATATTCATTCTTGTTTTGTATATGTTTTTCATTTTATTATATATTTTGCTTGTATGGCATCATAAATCGTAATCACACACAGGAATGCTTTTCCACCTGAGCCATTGCGAGACCCAGAGAAGAAGAAGAGGCTTTGTAAATTCCATACAAAATGAAGGAAAAAAATACAAAAATAATCATCCATCAATATGCCATAAATTACTTCTTCTTTTTTTTTTTCTTCATCACTCTTTTTTTTCTTTGTTGTTGTTGTTCTCTTGACGATTTTCAATTCCATAGTCGTGGTCGTGGTCGAAAGGCAGAGCGAATTATCAGAGATTTCTGACGCCTGAGTCATCCATTTACAATTTACTATAAACAAAAAAGACCACGCCAAGCAACGGTGATCTATTCACGAATCACGATGAGTAATAAGCATAACGTAATTTTACCTCGGATCGGATGTGTGAAATGCAGCAAAAGAGCAACACACAGAGAGATAGCAAAGTAGTAAAAAGAACCGGCAAAATGAGTGTAGAAAATGAGATAAATATCAAATTTATGCATAATATGTCACTAATTCGTGTTTTTTTTTTCTATTTTCCTTTTTTTTAATTCTCAATTATATGTATTATTATTGGCGTCGTTTCTTTTTTTCTTTTATGACTTTTTAACGGAAAATGTATAAACTTATACATATGTTGGTATAAATACTTTGAGGAATTGGTTACCTTAAGCATATTGTGTCTTACGTATCTATGTAAATATGTTTTTATTTTTTTTTTGTTAATGTGCTAAGGTTAAATTGATTGGTATAACGAAACAACAAAACAAAAAATATAGGTCAGAGATATCAACCTTATGGGACGCCATCGCCAGTTAAGTTGTAAACAAGCTTAAAGGCGCTAATTGCATTGAGTTCATGGGTTATATTTTGTATTGTAAGTCAGACAGATATATATATTATGTACTTGTATATTATAAGGAATGCCAAGGTTAATTATGTTGGAGTAAGATTGGTCTTGTTAACATAAAAAAGTTTTGCGTAATTCAAAATGAAACGAAACTAACAAAAAATGTTCGGAATAGTATTATTGTTTAACTCTGGTTTTAATTTTCGTTCAAAAGCAGTAAACTAATTTGAAATTAACTTCCATAACGAGACAAACACCTAAAATGTTTGTTATTGCAAAAATTTTAAGAATTACGAAACCAATACAGTATATAGGCATGATTTTTACCATTTTATTGTGTAGGTATAATTATTTTATGTTGTTTTGATGAATTTGAAACAAAACAACCCACAGCTTTTCAAAAAAAAAAAAAAAAAAAAAAAACTTCATTGTGATTCATTCTTTTTTCAAAGATGGCACTACCTTTAAAAAAGATAATACAATTGTGAATGTTGTTATTTACGTTTTTGTTTACACTCGTCTTGTATAATATTTGGATTATTTTTGGATGAAACAAATATGGAATGCAGATGAAACAGATGCTGTTTTTATAAACGTCATATCATAGCCCTTGAAGTTTACTCTCCATGCGTTTGTATGCGTTGTATGACAGTTTGCTAGGGCACACTCTCACTTATTTATTGAATTTTAAGGGTACTGCGTCATCAAACATAACAATGATGTGTGACAGTGCATTTCATAGATGCTCATATAAACCCAATCTATAGAATTGTCAAAATAATTAGGTACCTTACATCCATTAGAAAATGTGATACTGTATACCAACATCAGGCAATGAACACTATGACATAGATTGCTCAGACGTCCCGTTATTATGTTCTATAGTTTTCATTTCATATTATAGGTACTTCATTAAACGAAGTAGTCGAGTTTAATATATAAAAGTCATTCTGCTGTGAGTACTTGTGACACATCCTGAATATAAGAACAAGTTTTTTTTTATATACAAATTTATTTCATAACCGTAGAGTTGAGGTAGACGATCAGTCTAACCACATTGAGTGTTGCTACAAGCTCTTAACATAACTCCTTTAACTTCCATCCAACAAAGTGCCATAAGAGTCTTGTCATTGCATTGGAATTCACCTCAAGTCTCATTCTACACTCGACTCTCCACCACACTCCATCAAATTGCTGCTAACGTGTTGTGAGAAGCAAACAAAAAAAAAAAGTGGTGTATAGTTCTACTTGTGAGAACAAGATGACTTCATCGTTGCTGGTAAATCCTTGCATATTATAAATACCGCTAATAATCTCCCGTGTGAAGTAGAATGAAAATATTCTTCTCCTCTTTAAAATAATTTCTTCTTTGACGTGCATCCAAAACATGGCGGCAAAACCAGAACGTATACAAACAAAATCCCAATAACTGGAAACAAAGACTCTACGACATCATTTCCAACACAGATATAAACTGCAGGAATGAGTATGAAAGTGAAGCAAGAGGATCCCATTACAGATCGGTGTACAGTACACTCAACTATAACCTGCAACATGCGAACTACTTCAGAGACGAACTAGGCGTAGAATCCATCTCAATATTGCTAAGGGCGAGGGTAGAACTTCTCCCACTTAATTATAGGCCACACCGCGATGACCTTCCAATATTGTGCAATATATGTAACACAGCAGAAAGAGAAGACATATTTCATTTTATGGGTAGATGTCCGACTCTTCGTGAAACAAGACGACATTTCTTCGGGAAAGATACGCTTTCAACGGAACATGTTCTGAATATATTGAACGAATTGCCAGAAAAGCTATTACTTTTTTGTAAAACAGCTCTAAGTTATAGAGTTAGAATAATAAATGCTAGCTTCTAATAATTTAAGTAAATCATTAGTGATTCATTTTAATTTTCTTTAAAATATTTCTTATGTAAATTTAAAAAATTGTTTGTTAATTTCATAAACAGTATACCAATCGGCAGACGGCAAAGCCACGCCATAAAGATTTTGTAAATGTAAATTGTTATATATGTACTTATGTTGTTAATAAATAAAATCATTTTAATCTAAAAAAATCTATACAAACAAAATAAAAAAATCCACCTTAACCAGACAAAACCAATACGCAAAAAACTTAAATTAAATTTAAAAAAAAAAAAAAAACGAAGAAGCACACAACTTTCAAATACTACTCTTTGTCCGCAATTCAAATTAGGGATTAATGTCTTTATTTGTTATTGTTTATGTCAAATATGGTATTCTTACCGAACAACAGGAAATAACATTTTCTTAATACGCACATTCGATTCATGAGCAATAAATTAATAAAGTATAGAAACAAAAACGTCAAAAAAATATCTTCTTTGCCCAAAAAAGAATTGTCAAATTGTTAATGACAATTCGGTTAGATTTCCATTTGAAGAAGGTGTCATCTTTGTTTTTACGCTTTAGAGTTAATTAATTTATGTTTCTAGGTTCGTTCGTAAATAAAGTTCACCTACGTTTTAAATCCGATTTGACTGCTCTAGAATATAAACATTCCATTTATGCCACGTGTCACTATTAAGGTGTTGAAACGAACTTAATTACTTAAGGCAAGGGTTAGTTTACACTTCAATTTTTTCACAATGCAAATTTCATTTTATTTGTCTTTACCACAGCGAAAATAACTGAATCCTTGCCCATAAACTTTCGACAGCAATTGACAGGCAGTAAGATTTAGGGCGAGTTGGTATAGTGTTATTATTTATATGATGTCGATGAGAAATGAGATGAATAAATAAAATAGAACTTATAAGGACAACCATAAGAATTGTAGAGGAATTTGTGTTGGTTTTTGTTTATCTGACGCCAACGAAAGTACAATGAACCCCAAAAATATGTCACGTCGAAGATAAGGAAGGATATTTTTTGTTTATTGCCTGAAGCAAAAATGCTTTGTAGTAGATTGTTGGTTGGTTCTTTGTATATTCTAAGTTCGATGACCAGTGAAATTTGTTTTTTTATTTATTTTGGCGGGAAGTGCACTTATTGAAAGGAGTAGAATTAAGTTTATTTCAAAAGATTGTTCTTTGTTAAAAATTGTGTACAATGTAGTTGCAGGAAATATTCGATGCTTTCTCAGATAATTACTACTAAAAAAATGTTTTTCTTGTTTGAACAATATTGGGATGTGTCATGTGCTTTTGTTTAAAACTTTAAACACAACAAAAATTCAAAAACTTAATATTATAAGGCAATGATGCAAGCATTGATTTCAAAATAGATTTAGATGCCATTTTAATTGAGTATTAAATCTTTCGTAAATGAAAACAATGCAACCAATCTGGAAGTGAATAACAATCGCTGCTGTAGCACAAGCTGTCATAAAAACTGCACATAATAATAGTAAAGAATGTCAATAACTGTAGGGCATATCAAAGGAACATAATTCTTTTGATAAACAGGCAATCCCATTAAAGAAATGTAGACTAATTTAAACCAGTTTATAAAATAAAAAAGATTAAAATGTTTTGTCTTATATAAATGTAGAATGAGGTCAAACATTAAGTTTCAATCAATAGAATTTTAATATATTTTTAAATTATTTTGACACATTCACTTCTTTTCGCCACATTAAAATTCATTCAAATCGAGGAAAAATGTTAATCTCGCAAATTCCACCTTTAAATATAATAAACATAATCTTAGTCAAATTCAACAATATAAACTGCAAACGTTCAAACTTTTTTTTAAATGAAAAAAAAATAAATATATAATAAATGTTTATATGAACTTTATTGGGAGTAAAGTTAAGGTAAAGTATTGCCTAAGAATATTTAGAATATTCAGTCAAAAATCTATAAAATAAAAAATAAAATCGTGACAAGGTTAATAAAATTCACGATAAAGGCCACACCACAGCGGCAATCAAAAGAATTCACAATCTACATTTAAACTTGTCTATAAAAGCCAGAAATAACGGTTAAACTCACTTTAATATGATATACATAATATATACCTACTATGTAGCTAAAGGGGTATTGTAATTTATTTTTGTTTGTATATTATTTCATTCAATAAATAAATAAATTTAAAGTTATTCTAAATTTTGAATTCAGAATTTAAGCAATCGTGATTAAGTATATATGTATGTACATAGTTAGATGAATGCTTTTATTCAATAAGTTAGTTTACGTTTCTTGAATAAGAAGTAGACTTATTTTGTGATGGCTTTTAATTCATTTTGAAACACTCCACAATTACCTAGCAGCTGCCATATAAGTCGCTCACTTTTAGAGTAAAAAAAGACCACAAGCGCAGCAAGGAGTTGGTTAAATGTCAAACGAAATTGACAGAAACAAAAATAGCAAATATGTCAATCGGAAATAGTCAAAAAAGAAACGAAAAAATTCAAAAACACAAACACAACTGTCAAATAAATTTGGCATACTGACATTTATTGCAAAACACATAGCTACATACATATTTTTCGCATTACCATGTTTCGAGATCGCAATCTTCAATTAAAAAAAAAATATGCCGCAGTTTAGCGAAAGTTATAAGATCTTCTTTTTTAGGATTCAATGTCCCATTGGCACGGAATTTTTTACAACGTCTTTTATATAAATATTTGCAGTTCCGCGTCAAAACAAAATAAAGTAATATGATTTCTAAAATGGTTGTCAACAACATTATAACATATTATAGAGTGCAAACAATAACGAACACAAACTACCTACATACTCGTAAACATTACCTATATCGTTATTATTTTAAATCTAAAACGATCAAATTTAATTTTTTTCAATTGAAGTAATGTCCGGTCAAATATTACGGCTCCCTTGTTTGGTCTAAATTATACAAGTACAGTATAACATGCTTGACCAATGCACGATGCGCAAGCGGCACCATCATGGGGTATAATTTTCGACGTGTGGGCGCGCGATGTTTTCATTATTCTATTCGGACTACATAACGAAGAAGGAACGAGAGACAACTACGACAACACCAACGACGACGCCATCATTGTTGTCGCCCCTTAAATATACATATGTGCATAGGTACCCTCGGAAGATATTACAGTTGCATCATTTTATACTCACTCACGTTCGAAGAAGTGAGTGTTGAATAATCATCTCCTATCAGTTATTCAGTTCTGTCAGGCGGTCGTGTATGTACGACATACGTATACGTATACACATACAACAGTCATATGTATGTATATAGTAAAATTGTCACCCAAAGAGGGTTTGAATTTGAATATACGGTGTTTGCAGCAAAACGATTGTGCATCTTCAATTTGACATTTATTATATTTACTACCCATTCTACAGAGAATCACAGAAAAGGAAAGAAATAGAAACTGATGTTTAATGTCCAGACGTCAGACAGACTGACGCTTGCAAGAGATCGTGGTCATTGTCACAAATCAACTGCAACGGGAATCAATGGTAGTCTTTATCCGTTGATACATAGGAAAAAAAAAAAAAAAAGCAAACGAAGTTCGCCCTCATTAAATGGTCGTTTGTTATTCTTGACACGTCAATGACGACACTGACATCCGATTCTATTTTGATTTTATTCAATGGAATTGAAGTTGAATCCATATAAACCAGTTGAAAATGCAGTAAGTAGTTCCTTTCGATTTTAAACGCTGCGCTGTGCTCATTTAGAAGGATGGTAGGTAGGTGGAAGTTTAGACATTTATATTCATGTGGTAGCAACCTGAAACATTTGAATATTGATTGGGAGTATAGGAACATTAAACTTCAAAATCTTTTCTTATAGTTTTTTGTAAATTTATTTTGTTTGTTTTGTTTTACTGTCTCTTGAAATTGACATATACGATCTTATCTCGCAGATAAAGAAGTGGGTTTACGCGAAAGGAAACTCAAAAACAAATATTAAAATGTAACTATATACGAGTATTCTCAATATTGAAAGTGGGCTGAAATGAGTCGTTAAACAAAAAAATACAGTCAGTGGCGAGAGTTGGCAATTACCTGCCGATGAAATGCAAATATATTTTTATTTATTACCCTCGAGACTTAAGCCTTTTTTTTAAAGTGACACTTAAGATTTTTTTTTTTTTTTTTTGTTTTGTGATAGAAAATAAATTACTGTGTTCACGGCTTCCACGTGCCAGACAGGAAAAACGGCTGGAGTCTGTATATTGTGTGAATCACAGAGGGCTTGGTAAACGTGTTTTACTTAAAAGTGGATGTATACTTATAATTTTGGTTATTACACAAGTAGATTTCAAAAAGTTAGTATCTGCAATAGATTTGGGAAAATAATAATATATTTTGACAGTATTGAAATCAGTTCAGATCGCCTATTTGAACAGCGGGAATTTCCTTCTCCGAGATGACATGGAAACAAAAAGTATTTTATGGCACCTGAACCAAATTGTCAACAAACAGATTTTATCGATCATTTGGCGAATTTTGACTTCACCGTCTAGTGTCACAGGGTTATCAAATAACAATACATAACTGTCACTTAAGACAGTACATAATACTAATTTGTAATAAAAAACTCAACAAAGAAAGTTATTTTATAAAAATCATCTGACAGCTGTCATAATAACATCTGTCACTAGACACAGTATTGCCAAACTACATAAATTTGCCACCTATCTAAATCAATAAATCAACCATAGCATGAGCAAAATTCCAACATCGCATTAAAATAAAAATTCAATAAATCGTTAAATTCATTTTTAAAACGCACATTTCGCCAGAACATTTAATTAATTCGTTTCGCTTTGTTAAGTGTCACACATAAACTAATTATACGATGCGTAAACATTCTTAACAACACATGTAAAAAGGCGCCACAAAGATCTTTTCCACCCTCACTTAATTACTCATAAACAAAATGAAAATATTTTTTATAAATATAAACAAAAGAATAAAAACATTACAGTATCTGATGTTTTTTTCGTTTATTTTCATTAGTGGTGGCATGCATGTGGCGTCTTGCTGTACCACCCCCACGCAACTGCCAAGCGCCATCATCATCATCATCAGAATACATCTCTTTTCTTGAATGGGGGTCCCGATGAATACCCCACACTGAACACTCCACTACGTCGAGTCACTGAATATCAAAATAAATCTTTCAAAAATGATTTCAATTAAATTGTGATTTGTGGCGGGAAAATGAACAAATTGTGTCCCAAAAAAATAAGCAAAACAGAAACATACAATTTTAATTGAATGACCCAGCAAATGAATGAAAATGGGCTACTTTGAGCTACTTTAAATGTACATAGGTACGTTATTTTGTTGTCCATGCACTTTGTTTCGTTTTGAAAGTAAATTGTTGCATCTTCAAGATTCTTGTTTAAGTACCACAAACGAGAAAGAAGAAGAGTTGACCTAGTTATAATGTTACTATAAAAAAGAATAACTAAAGAAAGAAAAACTAAATTAAAACTTCCCTCTTAATAATGGCCTCTGTGCTTCCAACTTGTATTTTTGTTGTCTGGTGTTTTTTTTTATATACATACATATAGGTATGATTATATTTTGTTTTAATTTGTGGGCAACATTCCAAAGATTAAATTGATTGGCCGGCATTATGACCACCAAAATTAGGGACGATAAACTCCAGTTCTGTTTTTTTTTGTTCTTTTCTTTTTTTTTTTTTTTGAGCAAATATCGCCACAGGAACGAGATACTAGTTTCGTTAGCTTGCTGTGAAGCTGATAACATCTCTGGAATTTAAGAAACCACTTCAGGCAATGCATGCCGCGACATCTTGAAACTTTTGGGTCGAAACAAATTGCTATCTTCATTGAACTGTCAAGTTTAAATGAATTAAGGCTCAACCCCAAACTGGTCATTTAATTGACAACCTAAATCAAAAACCAAAAAAAAGAAGATTTACAAATTGCAAAATAATGAATGGATGCCGCCTTTCATTTCCTATCCACTTAACTTTACCATTTCACGCATAGCAAACGAATGAAATTTAATTGAATTTAAAATCACTCGATTTTATTTCGTTCTAATGAAATCTGAGTTTAATTGAAATTTTAGTTGAAAGAAATTTTCAACACACACCATCATAAGTTCAGTGCTCACCGCCAAGTCAATGCAATGTCGAATGTATATCGAATATTTGTTTACACCATTTTTATGGATGCGCTACTGCCTGTGGTGGTGCTATTAGACGCCTCAGATGGAGGAAATGGAAAGGTGAAAATACGATTGTTTGTGTTATTAGAATTTTGCAGCCAAAATGGGGAATCTACACATAGCTATAAATGATGGAAATGTAGGTCATGTTTCTTTCAAAGGTGATTGACTGACATGCGGAAGTTGTACGAGTTTAGCGTGAAGTTTATTTTTGTACTTGATAAAAAAAAAAAAAAAATGGCTGAAAAACTAAAATGTTACATAAATAAAGTTGGAAACACAATTACTTGGTTAATTTCTTAAAAGAAAGTTTACGAGTATATATGTAACTGATAGGTGTTGGAAGAAATGTTTAGGTTGAGTAAGGGAAGTTTTATTTTTTTTTAGAAGTATAAAACTATAAATACATAATATTGAAACTGTTTTCTATTTGTTTTTTTGTGACCAATGAAATTTGTTTTGCTTGAATTACATGTATGCGTATTTAATTAACATTGTGTGTATACAGAAATGTCATGTATATTGAGTTCATTCAGTTCGTATCAACACTTTATAACATCCCTGTAAGCAAATTTCTGAACACTTCCTTAAAATCAAACAGTTCCATTGACATATCGACGTCGATAGACTCACTCAAAAGTTGTGCAAAAAGTCAGAATCACATAATGACTTATTCAAATTTTCGTACCATGACAGTTTGACATTGATAAACGCTGGAACAGGTTCGTTTATAAACTGTTTAAGGCGTATTCATTGTAAATGTTCATTAAATATACATAGGTATGTTTTCATTTTAAGATAATTTTAGTGAAATGCTGTCAAGATTTAAAATCGGGCTGTTTCAAAGGTTGCACCAACTGGCTCAAGTACCAAAAACCAGTTAGCTTTGTTGGAGTGCGAATCCACAAGGCTATCAAAGTGCACAACTTAATTAAAGCATTACGAATCACGTTTATGGTCGAGATTCAGAAAAATACTGACGATCTACCAACCAAACAAGAGCTTAAATGTAATCTGAAGACGAAAAATAATCACAACAACCATCATGACAAAACAGCCTTGAAAAACTTAATTTCACACAAAACAGCGACCTCATAACCTCAAATATAGTAATGTCTTCGTCTTCAATGCATATAGAAACTTTAAAACTAACTTAAAATTCCTAATCGATCAGCAGCTTTAATCCCCGATTAAACTTTAATAAAAAAAACACCTTTTCCAATTACTCACTCATCAACACCTTTGAATTTATTCAATTGAAATAGGAATTCATAATATTCAAGCTTTAAATGTGCATTTGATGATGATGATGATAATAATGATGAGTGTATCTTGTATTATTCACATTTTTCAAGATCAACGTCATAATTTATAATCCATCATGCATCACGAAAGATCTCTATCTTGAACCTTTGACCTTTAAGATAAACCTAATTACATTTAAGAGGAATTAGTAAAATGAATGGAATTTACTTGCTGGAGATTTAATTTAATACAAAAATTAAATATGTACAGTACAGTACAACATTGTGGCTTATTGTTGAACACCATGAACTTAAAGTCTTTATATAAATATTGTTAACTAATGAATTCTAAAAACTTTAAATATAAATAAACACCATACGATATGTAATCGTCGAAAACACTGTGATATGACATCAGATGAAACAAAAAGAAAATTGCGTGTGGTTTGACTCCATATTGTTGTTTTATAAACCTGATGAGTAAATATTTAACTTTTGAAGATGAAACAAAGAGATTGTGGGAATTTCCCGTAATCCATTTTTTTTTTTTCTTTTATTTTTATTTTAAGAATCTTGAATCAATAAATCTAGACAAATGTGTGTAATTAAACTCGGTAGACACTATTCATTAAATGTAAAGTGAGATATTTTATTTTGAAATCTTTTATCCAGAAGATATTTCTTTTTGTAACCTAAATACAGACTTTTTCTGTTGAGCATTGTTACCAGCCAATTATAAGACAGCAAAGGCAAATCAAACCGTGAGATACTTTAACTTTCAATATCTAAGTGACATTTAAAACTTTTCTCAAAGAAAATGCCATTTTATTTTAAATAAATATAGGTTAAGCTGAGTCAGAATTTGTATTTTTGTAAATTCACCTGGTTGCAAATTCATCTCAACTAATTATTTCAACGTGATAATAATCACTTAATCATTGGGTTTCTTTTCAGATGACCAATTGTAAAAGCAAGTCAATAAAATACAGGTTAGTAATTTGTAATTAAGAGTTTTCTTTGTAGAAAAGTATTATTTGTAACCTTGGACTGATTTTTTTATAGCCAGATTGGATAATTACAAGACATTAAAATTCGCTGATACTTAGTCGTACTGAATTTGACAGCTTATTGATAAAATTGGCATTTACGGTTACTGCCTGAACACAATTGTTTTAAAAGTTTTATAAACGTTAAACGTCATCACTGTCAGTGTGACACAATTCAGCAAGTACTCAAAGCAAGAATTTATAGGGACCTTAGTTTGACTATCAAAAATTCGGATTAAAAGTTCACTATCCTTTACCAACCAACCTATAGGAAAATCCCTTTCCACAAATAAGTACTTATCGAAAAGGTATTACAAAGCCCTACTTTCAACCTAAGTGCGATGGGGTTTTATGTGTGCACTTAGGGTTGAGGGAAAATAGAAAAAGAAACAGAAAAAAACTCATTTGAAAGTGCCAACATTTGGATAAATCCTGAAACTACATATATATTTATATACATATTCACCTACATCCATATTGCAACTTTGTGTTGAGTGCAAGTGGAAACTTTTTCTTTTTGTGGACACTCTCGTCGCTATCGCCATATCGCATCCTTCCTCACTATTTAAACATCATCATCATCGTGAACTGAAAATGAAACGGAAATGTGAAACCCAGCTGCAAACATGAGTCTTTGGTATAGTTTTTCCTTATTTCCTCAACACTCGCAGTCGCAGGTCATCGATCTGCCATCATCACCTAGAAGAGGCCGTATTGTGGTGTAGTTTATAAAAGCTCCAACCAAGTCCACTTCCCCCTTTCCTAAATTTTTCATAATGCCTCAGTGATATTCCGTCCGATTCCCTCAGTGGAACTGGGTCAAACATGTGCTAGCTGCTGCTGGAGTACTGGCACATCTCCGATGACGGTTAGTCGGGGCCGGCTGCCTTAAATCATATCTTTTCGTTCTTCTTTTTTGGTTTGTATAGTTTTCAACTTCAATTAAGTTTTTTTTTTTATCATTTTATTTTATTTCGTTTCTTTTCATAAATTTCATTATGAATTCGTGATCATAACCCCATCAATGTGGGAATGGGAATGAAACGGAGACGAGGGAGTTCTTTTTGTTTTGTTTCTTTGAGAATTTAAAAACCTAGCAATTCAACGAATCGCAACGGTTTCTTAATAAAAATGTATTTTTTTTTTGTTTTTCTTTTATTTGTTCATTATTTTCATAAAGTGCGAGGAGAGTTTTGATGGTGATGGTTGAGAAAGAGACGGAAAACATATTACACGCGATATGTTTCACCGAGTTTTAATTGAAATTAATTTTCAATTTAAAGTTGCATAATACCTTCTCCCGGATTATGCACTTCTTGAATAAATAAATTACATGATGCCATCAGAAGGTTGTGGTGCATGGCATGGTTGGTTGGCTTTGGCTTGGCTATGCCGTTGGTGATATGGGGTGCTGAATGCTGATGATGGCATAAGGCTTTCCGGTTCACCCATGTGCATTATGTCTACTCGGGGCTTTTGCCGTCCTTTTCATCTGTTTCACTTTTCATGATATTTGTTAACCTGAAAACGAAAGCATATACGAGTACGAGTATGCTGATGGTTGAAGGGAAGAGTAAAGCTCAGGATCCCATCAAAATATCTATAGGTAGAATGATGACCCAAAAATGTGTGGAAGACTTACAGAAGACCTAGTTCTACCTTCCTATATGAGTATACTTGGTTATATATTGTTGCAAGCGGGTGTGTAACACTTTCACAAAGAAAACTTTTCAAATGAAATTTCCTTCTTTTCCCATTCTTTTTTTAGGTTCTGTTCTAGGTACTAACGACTTCTACAACATGGAAAAGTTTATGTGGGAGCACATCCTTTTTGGGGGCAAAGGGTTTATGCCAAGCCTGAAGGTAAAAGATAAAAGTGTTGAAAGTTATAATTAGAAGTGGAAAATTTAATTCCACTTAAAAATGCAATATAACCTCTCAGTGCATGGCTAATGACTTGTGCGATAAGGAATGAGGTCAGGAACTAGGGCATCATTGAAAAGTTATACGTAGTTATCCTTAAAAGAACAAATGGTTTATCGATTTTGAAGGTTTTAAGGGCATATGGTATTTTAAAGTTAAAATATCACGAGACTTCTATACACACTCATATTGTGATGTGATGACTGTTATGGTTGTCACTCTTTATGGGATGTCACTCAAATTTACAATTTAGACTTATTAATCTTAAAGCTTGGCTATCGCATCATTGCCCACATCCCATAAAAGGCTTGAAGACTTTTTTACTATATGTAAGTCTTCGCAGAAATTATGATTAATTCTTCTTATCAAATAAACAGGAACATTCCTAACGAGACAGTCACTCACTCCACTCACTTACAAGATGAACAATACCCGGACACATCAATCTAAACAAAAAGCGCAACAACACAATACCCAGAAGCGTTTTGATGGAAGTCGTCTTCATTTCTGACGTTCATCTTTTTTCAACTCCATCATGCGATATTTTCCCTTAAATGTGTTGCAACTTAAAGAAACAGAAAAGGAAATACATACATCCATACCATAGTTTCCCGTGAAAATATAAAAAAAAACTAACAATAATGAAAATTAGAAAACTGCTTAAGATGCGGTGATAATGACGATGAAGAAATTATGCAAGCACCCACTTCTGTTTGACTTTTGTAGGTAAGGTAGGTTTATTTTCCTTCTCCCATCGGTATACTAAAGTCATCATCATTTTCATATTCACACTCTCTGCGCCGCGCTGCCATGCCGCTGCAATGTGTTCGTAGACGGTTTGCCATTCATTTTCCACAGATCACATTTCAGGCGGAAAAAAAACGTCAGCCATCATCACACACAGCACCACCGACCGATCTCATAATGAAAATAGTCCCTTCAAAATCTCTAGCCATATCTATTTGTTTGAAATTGTGTAACACAAGTTGGCTGAAAGTTATGCAGATCATATAGGAAAGGAATGCAGCGCGAACTGGCATCAAGCGTGCAACAGCTCCGGTTCAACACCGCACTTTTGATGATACACTTTCTACATACTCGTATATCGAATTCGAATGCAATTATTCCAACAATGACAGCAACGACGACAACGCGGCCGACCGACGACCGACGCCGCCACCGCCACCGCCGCTGACGCCAACATCAACCAATAGGTACTGCGACTGGCGAGTGTGGATCTTTTGGTTTATTGTTTCAGAATACCAGAGATGCGATGAGAAATTCCTCCAAGAGGGTGACTCATTCTAACGAACATTCTATGACTACCGTGAAGCATGTAAACTGATCTGATTTGATTTTAAATAGGATTACAATTGCACATGCACTGCACGACCGGCACGGCACAGCACGGCACACGATGATGATGATGATGACTATGACGATCGCGATGACGCAGCCAGAATAGCGCGAGTTAAAAGAACTTTTTTGTGCACAAAACATGAGGCTAAAGCTAAACGAGTAGGCATAAAGTATACATAATAGTATCATGCGAGAGACATCCCCACAAATTATTTCGGTGTTTTCTCGCATTCACAATAAAACTCGTATAATAGTGCACACGGCTCAATTATAGCGTGACAGATGAAAATAATACAAGTGATACGTTCCTCAGGCTGCGGCTCGGCTGGAGCAAATTATGTCAGACGTGAAACCAAAAATACTGTCCCCATCAGACTGACGATGACGGCGGGTTTTTATACATCTGGCGTTGCTGTCGTGTCGCCTTCGTTCTTCTTCGTCTGGCTCCGGATGCTACTCGACTCGCCAGACATACATACATACATTGTAGCCTGTTGTGTCTGCGATGTCTGGTTAAAAGGAGTTTTGTAGACCGGATTCATCAAGCATTGCAATTGCAACTGTTGCTGGGTGATTTGTTTTAGTCAGCTAATTACTTGTGAGAATAACACTTGTGTCTTCTGAACGAGGGCGCCCGCTCTCGCCCTGTGCTTGCGCTATGACATGCGTCTTTTTAGACTCATTTGCATAAGTATTTCATAGAAATGTCTTCGCTGTTGGATTGGCGCAAAAACAAATTGAAGTAAAATGATTTCGAATCAAATAATCAAGAACACAGGATGTTGCAGACAAACAGGTCAAATAGTTCGCATATGAGTATGTATAACAATTAATGTTATAGTAGAAAACTTAGTATGACATTTAAATTGAATTCTTTGACACTTGCATATTACAGCTAATGCGAACATTGATTGACAGTTTCAACAATTGCCAATCAACCCTTTCAATGATTTTTGATGATGTTCACGTCTTGTTGTCAACATAGAGATTTGACATTTGACGCCATTTGCTTAAATTATGGTAGCGTCCGTTAGGGTCATGCATGACTTTTTTTGTTTGGGAACAACATTTTAGTCATGTTAACATTTTCTGTGCTTCTTTAACTATTTTGAAGTATGAAATTTATTTGATTTTACATTTTTTTTTTATTGAAGTACAAGCATTGATCATGTGTTTTTCATTTTTATCTTCATTAAACATTGAAATTCTTAAACAGATTCTGTTCGAGAACCAAAATTATAAATAGAAATCAAAATGGACATGGTCGTTAGCGTTGCCAATGTCTAACAGGTCATTTGTCATTTTTTTAATCTACCATGAGGTGGATCTCATTCGATTGCGATTTCACAGTTAGATTACTGCGCCAAAATTATACACCATATCGCAATAATTCTCAACCAAAGCGTGACAATCCCCCGTCAGTTTTAATGTGCACTTCATTACATTTAGCTGGTTTAATAGACACCTTAACATAAGAAGAAAAAAAAAAAAAAAAAGAAAAAAGTTTATAGCCCAAACCAAAAATATGTGGCAATACCTCAAAAAACACAACAACACAAACAAACTTATATATTATTAGCTTCAGGGGATATTGTTGTTGCAGTTTTTGTTGGCGCTGCTGCTATTGCATGAAAAAATCATAAATCGCCTATTGTGCGGTTTTCCACCGACTAAATGGCAACCACTTAACAAAACGAAAATAATAATAATAAGAAAAAAAAAAATACAATAAAAATATGATTTTAATATCAAATTCTATGCGAATAAACGTGCTCCGCTCTGTGACTGTGGCTTTAATTTATAAATCATTTTGTGCAAAGTATTTGCAACTAAGGTCTTGAAAAATGTGTGTCTTTTTTCTATAAATAATTCTTCTAACAAAGTGAGACCTTTGTATAGATATTGAAATACATACATTGCATAACGGTATACACAAGGTATGTGACTTATTTATGATATTAGAGACAGAGGGCGCTCAGCAACCGATATAGCGTAGTTCTTAGTTTTACCTCTTGGTATGTGAGTTCCATAATTCCATTTCACTTTGCATACCAACCTTTTGTATGTATGTAAATAATACCAACCCACATACATACATATATAAGGAATTTTGTTTTTAAATTATGGTTAAAGTTGTGTGTTGACCTTCAAAGTTCGTCAGTCACTTACCTGCAAATAAACAAGTAAAACAGAAACATTAATAAATTATTTGAAGAAGCAATGTCAGATAAGATATGAATTTTCAAGATTTGGTGCAAATGAAGGTTAAAAACGTTTGTTTTTGTTTTTGTTTTTTATTCGCAAAACAGTTTCTAAAGACAGATGACAGATACAGATTATTTGAACGCACTATATGACAGCTGAACCGGAGAAAAAAAAAGACTTTCTATTTTCAGTTAATAAAATATTGACTACTAATTCTGAGCAAATATGTATGCAAATTATTTCACTATTGTTTGGGCCTTAGTATTTAAATATGTATGTTTCAAGAATCTAGACTCTTCCCGGTTCCGCTGTTGATATCAACGAAACCCGTTTAAGCTAGTTCAGTTGTTCAGTAATACAAATTTCACAACTTAAGTGAATGAACTAAGGTTCAACAGTTGTTCGAGGTTTGTATTTATTGTGAAATTCAACTTTAGTCTTGAACTTCGGTTAGACCTCATTTAATCCATCGAAATCATTAAATGCGAATCCCTGAAGGGCTCAATATTTGATCCTCCGTTGTCAACGTAGATTTACTTTCTCTATACAAATGTGAACTCGAAACCACAGTTGAACTTCAGTTAACCAGTTATTGAACCGCAGATCATTATATTGAACCGCGATTTTGAAGCCGACCCTTAATGTTGAAATTTAAGAAATAAATATGATCTAAATATGTATGTATCTACATGTCTCAAGTTTTGAAAAACTATATAGTTTTTGAATAATTTCCAATCTTTTTACACGAAAACAGCCTTTTACCAAGGAATCTGATTCCAATAAATTAACCAAGCCCCAACACTTGGCTTTTGGCATACTAACTGATTACAACGAATTTAAATATCAAAATTCCATTCCTGCCCACACCAAAACTAGGTTATCTTATTCAAATTCAACAACTGTAGTACTTATGTTTTGTTGACAGTTTCCCAAAACTGTAAAAAAAAAACAATGAGAAAAAATAAAAAATCTTAAAGCAATCACCATCTCGTCCATCGTCTTTCACCTCACGTAAAAAAGCAAACTCGCAAATTCCAATTCAAAACTCACGCAGCAAACTGCAATAACAGAAATATACATACATACATACAATCCATAGCTACAGAATACACAACGCAATTCGCCAAACCCGATACCAAATGCCAAAATACCAAAAAGGCCGAAAACCAGTGTGTGACTTATGGTCACCAATAAATTCAAGTGAGATAGAGGAGAGAGAGAGGGAGAAGAAAAATAAAAGTAACTACAAAAATAAACGAAACACACAGCCAGCGAGAAAAAGAAACATTCGTGTCGCGTTACGTCGAATTGTTATGCTACACTACAAGACATGTCAACATTGTCAACTGATAAAAAAAAGCCTTTTTTGTTGTTGTTTGTAATTTTGTTTTCAATGCAGCACACTCCTTCTACACATTTCATGTGTTGCCCCCTTCAAAGTAATGACACTCATATATTATTTTCTACAACGATCTGTGGAAGAGAGTGAGCAATATAGATCGATCGTTTACCTACTGTGTTTGTGGAACGTGTTCCAATTCAAATTCATAAAGGTGCACACACAATTCTCAAATTCAATGCCAAATTGCAGAGCAAAATCAATTTACTTGCAAATTTAATACAGAAATTATGAAATACTCAATTGCACGTCTCTGGTTTTAATAGACTCTTTTTGGGAGCGACAAACTTTAAACAAACAAAAATAATTATAAAAAAAAAACAAAAACAAAACCATTAATGGAGGTTATCTCTTTGCAAAGAAGAAGTGAAGTGATTGTTATTTACTCGTTATATTTTTTTTAATTATTTTGTTTTTTGAATGTTTTGCAAAATCTAAAAACAGATCAAAGATTAAATAAACGACATTTTTGTTTTGTCTCTCGTTGAAACGAAAATCCATATTTGGAATTTTGTAAATAAAATATTTTTGTTGAGTTAAACATTTAATGGAATTAACTTGGAATGGTTTTGTTTTGAACACAAATTAACAAAAAAAAAAAAAAGAGAAAAAGTCACTCAATGATTGTTTTTTTCTTTTTGTATTGATGATCACAGGCGCGGTATTTGTTTACAATGGATGAGAACTTTAAAATAAATTCTTCCGTTTTATTGGAATTCTCTATTTACTCGAACATGTGTACAATATTGTATATGTATGTAAAAAGGTGATCACGAGCATTGTGGAATGCAGAGTTTCAATATTGTTTGTTGTTTGAAGTTGAAATAGGTAGACAGTTGGTAAATATGATGTCATTTGGAATTCAATTGAAAATAATTTAATAATTTTATTTGGCAACTTTACGTCAATTTATCATTTAAAAAAACTGACAGTTTATTAACTGTTGGAGTTTGATGAACCACACTTGAAGTTTTTGAATAAAAACAAGACATTTTTATTTGTTGTTTACAACAAAAGAAACAAAACACAATCATAACAACTTGAATGAATTGGAAAACAACGAACAGTTTTCAGACCGAACGATTCATCACAAAAGTATATGTAAATTAGCATTTTGTTTCATTGGGAAATGTATTTTTCGACTTTTAAAGCACATGGAAAATTTAACTGAATTTGCTTAATCTTTTTTCGAACTTAATATCGATTTTAACATTTGCCATCCCTGTCTTGTTAACTTCATGTTATTTAGAAGAGAAAAGCACACAGAAAACTAAAATTCCCAAGACAAGTTTTATGCAAATTTAAGGACCAGCAACGTTAGAAAAACAAATTCTATGTTTAATTAGCTCCTGCGAAGTTGGTACGTCTTATTTTTTTCCAATATTTCTTAGACTCAATCTTTATAATTCCATTTTCTATCATCCATCTAAAAGTTTATTGCTTCCACTTTACACCCCATTGTGACTAATTTCGCTTTACTTTCGCTCCATAATCTCAACAAAACAAAAAACAAAACACCAACAACACAATCAATAAATTGCTAAATTAAAAACCACAATTAACATCGCATCGCATAGGTTAAAAAAAAAAAGTTAAGTATATCTTAATATTCTTCCTCGATATATGCTTAGCCCCGATCAATCAAATCCGAACTCCCTCCCTCATCGACCGACCGTTTTATTTGTTCCCTATAATTGCGCTACTAAAAAAATCATTTTATGCGAAGATCGCATCCCCAAAGGTCATAACCATTATACCTTCTACATCTCTCCCATTTATAGTCCGTGAATATCGATCGAACAACACTCCTATGCTCATCGATAGAGATATACAAATCGACAAAACTTGCAAAGCCGGCAATTTACGGCCAAAACTAATTATCATCAATTGTTTATGGGAAGCATTCGATTGGTTTGGTGCTCTGCTCAGCTCGATAACTGTTATGCCTAGACTACCTGTACCTATACAAACATATGTAGGTATATTCCGCATCACACTCTCCAAATGGATACAATCGCATTAGATAAAGATACAAACTTAACATCTGAATGCGAACATTCTAATTTGATACTTGCAAACAAAACAAAACAAAATACAAAAAACAAAACTGCAAAACAGCAAAAAGATACTTTATCTGCGTGTATCTGTTACACGAGAAGTGTTGTTCTCTTTCAAGACTCAGACTCAGACTTGGACTCAGCCTCAGAGCTCAGACTCAAATTGAATGAAGGAAATTTATTGTTCAATAGAGTTCTCTGCCTCTGCTAGCGTCCGCACCGAACCAGGTAACGACACTGCTAATTATCCGCCATTACCTTTGTCTGCTTTATGACTTATAGACAGATTTACATATAGTTGCTTGCTATACGAGCTGTACCGTCTGAGTTGTGTCGTTACTCTTGGTATCTATTTGCAGTCATGAAGTTGTACCCGATGCACTTTTGCATATATAGGTTGCATTTTATTTTTTTTTATATACTTTGAGTTCTACATAGACAGGCATTTCCCAAATTAAAAATAAAAAAAAAAAGTTTAAAAAACGAAAACCTTTCGAATATTTTTGTCGCCGAGTTGCAAGTGAGAGGCAATCAAGGCCAACGTGCAGTGCCGCCCCCCACTGAGGCTCCCGAACTGTGTATAGTCGAGTTAGCTATAGGTACCATGTACCTTCTGTTAAACGTATCTGGAATCAGGCATACTTAATATCGCACTGTGCCAGTGCTTTGCTTTGCTTTGCTTTGCTTGGCGACACAACATATACAACACACAACAAACTACACTCATGAGGCACGATGACGACTGACGGTGCAGAGGTATACGAGTAAAAGATATTTTTGTTTCTTTTATTTTTAGATTAAAAAAAGTTTGTTTTATTAGCTGCATTTGGATGTGGAAAGGATTTAGTTTCGTTTCTAGATTTGTGGGTGGCCTAGAAATTTGAGTTTGTGTCGTCGTCGTCGTCGTCGGGTTTTAGCAAGAGTAGGTGAACATTTTGATTATGAAGCTTTTTAATTTGATTTTATTGTTTTCTGTTTTTTTAAATGTTTAATGTCAAAAGGAGATTGCTATTTAATTTAGGGTTGTTGTTATATTTTTTTTAACGAGCACTTATTTTAAATAACTGATCTTGAAATTTTGTTGGTTTTTAGTTTTTATGGTGAATGTTTGAGCAGTAATTTTTCATTTCGCAATTTGATTGCTGGTACATAATTATGTACTTTGCATTGAAGTACACTCGTTTGTATTTTGAAAACTCGCGAATTTAATCATATTTTACTAAATTGCAGGTTTTTAGTTTTTGGGGGCAGCAGCCTTTTTATTTCAATAGTGTTTGAGTAACATTTTTTTTTCGCAATTTTTGTTTCGCATTGCACTATTTCGCAGTAGCTATTTTTCCCATTTTTTTTTAAAGTTCCTTAGCCTGTGACAAAGCAATTAACAAGCTAAATATCTATTAAAATTTTTAAAAGTCATCAATTTGTAAATCTTTTTTGCAAATAAGACAAATTTCACCAAACAAAGCTTTAATTATGATACCTATACCTAATGCATAACGTAAAAATCATCTTCCTAGGAAAAGGAACATTAATATAAAACCTTCATTTAATGAAAAGTCATATCAAGCTCTCTCTCATATCAACTATGATATTCGAAAACCGTTTAGTTATTGTTCACCAATTGAGCAAGACAAGTTGTCACTTTTGACAGACGGAAGCTTTCAATTGACATCTTAACTTAAAAGCCGATCGTCTAAATTTGGTACGAATTAAATTTCCTGTATTTCATTATTATTAAAAAAAAAAACACAGAATCTTCTCCTAAAAAAGCAATAAAAAAGGCAAAAATATGCAGACAACAAAAAAGTAGGTAATATCAACGTGTAAACTTGTCTGTTCTCAACAGCTTCAAATTCATTTCCCTTTAGAATCCATTTTGATCGTTAACAAAGTGAAATAAAAACAAAAAACAATAACCCGGTAATACAAAAGCTAAAAAAAAGTATGTTGTAGAAAATATTTTAATGATTTACACACAAAGGCAAACATTGTTCGACATTGCAACCAATTCAACTCTGAATGAATTTGTTAACATTTTTATATTCTTGTTTTATTCCTCCAGGGATAACCAAACATATAAAATCATAAAAAACAAGTCTGTATGTGTTCGCCCGCCGCCGCCGCCTGCTGCTGAAAAAGTGGTATGGAGTGTTGTATGTCTATTTTTGGTTTAGAATAACATAAAAATCAGACTAACAGGAGCATAAACAGCAACCATAAACCGATTGACAGCTAAATGTCATAGTGTCTCGTTGGAAACGGTCAAAAAACAAACGAACAAGATACTTCAAAATGAATCATGCGTGGCAGGCATTGAAAGTTTTAAGTTTTTTTCTTTTAATTTTCTTCTTTCAAATGTTAAACAGTAGCATGACAAGTTTTTGTCATAATTTTTTTTGTCATCCACTTTAAAGGCGGAACCACAAGATACAAAAATGATTTCCATATTTGAAACAGCTTATGCAGGAGACAACAAACGTCCGTACATACGAGTAAGTATAT
The DNA here is from genome assembly GCA_905146935.1 of Scaeva pyrastri. Taxonomy (NCBI): domain Eukaryota; kingdom Metazoa; phylum Arthropoda; class Insecta; order Diptera; family Syrphidae; genus Scaeva; species Scaeva pyrastri. Next base: position 3,507,904 of record LR989929.1, on the reverse strand, counting down.
ATAATAATGGAAGTAATAACAGGAAAAAATCGGTTTTAACAACTTTTTAACCTATGTGTCCGCTAACAGCTGCTGCTGTTGCTGCCTGCCGCCTGTTGCCACTCCGCACTCACAAAGAACACTCGTGCCTCGTAGCGGCGAAGAAAAAAAAAAACATATTGATTAAGTGGGAGGTTGGTTTAGCAAGCTAGCTAGCTGTAATAATTTGTCGTATGTCATACTGAGATAATTGTTTAATCCCGAGTACCTCTCATCACAAAATACGAGTACGAGTAGGCATATGTACAAAAAGATACGACATTTTGTTATAGCTACGACATACATACATACATACATTTGGTCGCGAATAAAGCTTCCACGATACTCGTTGGTATATATGCAGTAATTAATTTGCATTTTGTAGGTAGTCATAAAACGGATTTATGTAAATATTTTGTATTTTTTTTTATTGTTATTTTAAAAGGCATACTTTGAACTGTTTTTTAAATCAAAAATTAGCGAGAGCATGTTGTGCTTAATTTGTAGACACGCAGATTTGTGTATATTTAAAAAATTTAAATGAATTAAACATTGTTTAAAATTCTTCCATTTATAAATTAAAAAAAAAAAAACATCTTTTTATCTATACTCATAGATAATTGGATTATTTTTTTTTTAATTAAAAAAAAAGCTTAATTCAAAAAATTTCGCTAACGGAAATATTAGGAATATTCAAATATATTAAGCTGATTAATATATTTGGTGAATTTAAATTTATTGCTAATCAGGATAGGTGTAGATTAAAATGTCAATGCCCTTTTTTTTAAAAGATAAGGATTTACATAAATCTAGGTGTGTCTGTAGGTTGAAGAACATTAACAGTTAATTTGTATGTGGTGGAAGAAGTCTTGTGAGGAGTACACACCACTGACAACTTTCATTTTTATACAAGTGAGACTGCCTACAATACAATTGACATCTTCAGGAAAATGGGATCTCAAGAGGTTTCAGTGTTACAACATTTTTCTGAAAACATAAAGTTATGTTCCTTTTTCTCTTTTTGGTGGAGATTCAATTTTCTGGGAACTATAAAAAAAAAGAATTATTTGATTCGACTAAGGCTATGCATTTTTTAATAAACTGTTGGAATATTTGTAAATATTGTAAAGTTCTTGCAGTAGGTTTTTTATGTAAAAAGCGTCTGACGTTTGTTAATAAAAACCCGATACCATTTGTATCGGTTATGGTGGTACTTGTCAGATTTTACTTGCTTAGAAGTAACATAGAATATTCCTTCACCATACAACTTGACCTGTCATCATTCAGCATCAGCTAAATATGTTGCCAATTTTTAAACTATAAAAAAAAAACTGACAATCAACAATTTGACAGTAAAAATGTGTGATTGAAGGGCCTTAAAAAATGAGCTTGAAAATTATTTAAGTTTTTATCAAGATCATAATGTTGTTTAAACTTTAAACTTTAAATATCAAACATTAATTAAGATAAGAAACAAAGTTTTTAATCTATTGGTCGCATTTTTTGTCTCATGAATTGCAAACAGCGGATCATGAATTTGAGCTCTGTTCAAAATTTGTGGTCGCGTTCTGTTTTTGAGAATTAACATTTGACAGTTCTTATAGAAATACGATTATGTTATTAGATGTAATTGTTTTCATTTATTTTAAGTAGAATATATTATATTTTATGTTTACCAATGTGAAAATTAAAACAAAATGTGCAGACGCTTTGGAACTGTGAATTCAACAAAAAAGTAGACAAATCATGTTAATTCATTCAATTACACATACATACTTCAAAAATCTTCCGTTACGTGATAGGTACTTAGTAACTAAAGTGTGTTTAAAGCCCTACCTGCAATGAGAAAAACAAAACAAGAAACATGAATTAGTATATTTTTATTAATTAACAAAGCTATACAAAAAAAAAAAAAATAGAAAACAAGCAAAGATAGAAAATTGCATTAATCGCAATCGTTGTTGCTTTATCAACTCTTTCACAATAAAACTTCATAAGTCTTATTGTAAGAAAAAGAAAAAAGAGAAAAAAAAAAAATCATAACAAAAAGCAAAAAGCAACTCTTATCCATACAGAAAGTGCGCATTTTGATATCTTTTATCTGAAAGAATGGTAGAATTGTCCTCAATTCATTCGTCTATTTTGTTTTTGTTGTTGTTTTTGTATTTTTCTTAGTTCCACAAACAAATGGAGACCTTCTCCTTCTGCTTCCTCTGTATACATCATACACTACTGCCCATGTAGGAGTGTGTGTTGTGTGCAATGGAATATAACACAAAAAACTGCTTCGTCGCCGTCGCCGCGTCACATAAACAACGACACTCCATTTACTTGCTGCACTTAGAGTTGTCGCTTTGAAGAACGAAGAACGAACAACGAACCAGCGCAGCGCCAGCGTGCGATTGAACGAACGGACAGAAAATCTCAAGACCTAGTGTGTGTCTGTAGTCTAGAGTCTAGAGCCTAGTATCGAAGTCAAAGCATACTTCTAGTTTTATCCGCATTATTTTGTAATTTTCAAGCGGCAAACATCAAACGAGGAAAAAACTTAGCAAAATGCAAATTACAACAAACAAAAAAAAACGCAAAACACAAAATCTATCTAAATGGAAAAACGCTTGACGGAGCCGAGGGAGGGCTGTTCCAAAGTCCGCAGTCGGCAGCGACTGCACACTCAAGAAAAGGCAAAAGAAAAAACAACTACAGTGGCGGTGCTGACTGCTGACTGCTGGTGCTAGATGGAATGGGTGTAAGAACGATTCAAGTTTCCCTGCCCTGCCCTCTCCGATGGGGGTAGGCCCACAAACAAAACGAAAACAGTAAAAAAAAAACTCGCTTTTTTGTTGCAAACTCAGATTGTCTGTTAGGCTCGATTAGGCAGCACTAACCGCGCTACCAATCTATGTGCGCTACTGACAGAGCGCAGTTTAAATGTTGCGCAATGTCTGCTGCTACTGCTGCTATAGTATAGTTAACCCCTTCTAATGGTCCACCACCTCAACCATCTCAGGCTCAGCTTCAGCAATATTTTTATCTAACTGCGAGTCGTGGTATCGTTTCTGTTTTTGGCTCTTTTTATTATAACGTCGAACCACATACGATTATACGAGTAACGCTGCAGTGCAGCGGTGGCGCAGCTCTTCGTCATTTTTTTTTCTTACTTGACATACTCCAATGTGCCAAAAAGATACTTCAATCTTTATGCCTTTGGTTTGTTGTTTTGATGACAATGACAATACCCGTAAACCTTTGCCGGACGGACACGACCGACTCTTTGTTTGCTTATCGGCCGTAAGTTAAACTTTCATATCACGATTTAATTGCGATCAATAAGGTTTTCGTTTTCATTTATGCAACTCAACTAGCAAAGCGTCACAGTGGCCAATGGCGGGGGGCGGCGGCGGCGGCGCACAGGAATCAATACACTTGGCCAAATGAAATAATTTTATATGTCATTAGGTAAGCTACAACAATGCTCGTGTAAACTATACAAAGTCTGTCTGCAGTTTTGGCGGTGGCGATGGCGATGGCGTGGCTGAATATCTAAGTCTAACTAACTCGTATCTTGGCAACAAAGTAACCAACTGATATTTGATTGTAATAATAAAGTGGGTATAATTGTTAATTGTTTTTCGTTTTGGTTTGTTTTATTGTGTGGTAAGTTAGACACTGGCTGACAAATATTATAAATGGCTGATCGATTTTATGTTTCCAAAAGTAATAGCACACAAAGAAGTGTACACTTAAGTAGTTTTTTTTATTTTTGAGACGAGATAAGATAAAGATAATGCGGCGGCGGTGGTAATACAATGTAGAAGGAACTACTGGGCGTATACGTAACTTTTTTTATAAAAGGGTTATTCGTTGAAAAATAGGGGATTTGCTTTTTATCGATGTGTTTTAAGATTGGTGATTGTTGAAAGATACGTTATAGAAAACGAGGAAGCAATAATTAGATTGATTTTCAAAGTTAAACTTTCATGTGTCATATTTGTTGGGGAACTATAAAAATATTGATAAAATTGTTATTGTTAGACGCTGAGGCATATTTTCCAAATTAATTGTGAACAAAATTCTACGAAACAAACTAGTTCACAAGAATATTGTATGTATGTTAGAAAATAGCAAAAGAAATAAAAAAAAAGCTTCTGCCGAAAAAGTTATGACTTCCTAGGAAAAGATAAAAAAAAAATCCGTAAGTATTTCTGAAGCCTTTTTCTTTCACTTTCGCCAAAGCAACTTAACAGGAATGGTTAAGGTTGTACACCTAAGTTCTAGCTTTGAATTTCCATAGGATTTATAAAGCTAGGCTTTCTTCAATATGTAGTTTCTAAGTGTTAACTTGGGAAGAAAATTTTGTCTATGTTTGAATACAAATCTCAAAATATGTAAGGGAACTTTATTTATACAAATTTAGTCATACCAATAAATATGTTAATTTAAAACAAAAATTGACATATTTTGCTTTTTCTTCATTGGTCATATAGTAATCTCAGTTTTGGATGAGAAAAATGACAAACGGCAACACTCACATAATCACCAACGGACGGTAGAAGAAGCCAAAAACAGAAGCACCAATAATAATAGTATCGATTGATCAATCCGTTCATTGACCAAATATTTAAAAAATGACCTCTGTTTAACCTTGTACACATACCACACATATGTATGTATAACATCGCATCATCCAATTCAAGGGCAATGCCACTTAACTGATTTTAAACCCTTAAACCGTTATAACTGCCATATGCCAAACAAAAACTATGACATTGATTACTTTCATTGTAAAATTCTTCTATACCATCATCTAACTTGCTTTGGACTTAAGGAATAATTAAAGCCTCATTCATTTAGTCAAACTTAAACAACAAACAAAAAAAAAAAAAAAAACTTCCCGTAATTAATGTATCGTTAGCCAAAAAGTCATTAACTTCTTTTGGTGATGGGACAAGTTTGGTGTTTAGTCTTTATAATAAATCGACATTTGCCATTAACAATTTAAGAATATTCAACGATAAACCGTTATTTCTTCTTTTGATAAGTTCTGGAATGCGATTAGCAAAAGATTTTTTTTGTTATTTTAATAATTTGGCTAAATTAATGGAATGGTTGGACATTTTGTAACGAAAAACAAACCATCAACAAAAAAAAAAAAAACACTCTTCGACTCGAGATTAATTTAAACCACAAAGTTCTTTGTTCTTCATATTTGCATATCTAATTTCGAAAACAAAAAATCAAACTTGTAACCTAAAAAATGTGTACGTTTGAGTATGTGTTTTGCTTGCCCTGTGGGCTGGGACATACTCGTACAGTTTGTTTTGTGATAAATTGCACTCAACACGGTTTAGATTAGATAAACGAACGAATGCTATAGAGATCCTTGGCTTACTTGACCGAGCAGTAACAATCACTTTTAATGTCTCACCCAGTTTCCCTTTGAGGCATCATTTACTTGCGAGCACACGATTTACACACGAAAGCCAGTCCAAAACCCAGAGCCCATTCTAAAATTCGCGTGATAAATTGAAGAGCCTACATTTCAAGGCATCTCAAGGGGTATGAATAATATGATTTAAATTATCATATCAGGCGACACAATAATGTACAAAAAGCGGGAGAGAAGCTGGCTGAGCGTGCGCGCGAAAGTTGGCCCATAAAAACGATTGGGCGCCATTTCGATCAATGTTCAGAGAGAAAAAGTTGGCCACTAAGTCGCCCAATCGTTCAAACGTTTGTATTTGTATGCCTCTGTCCGCGTGCATCCGGGCAGCTTGAGCCGTTTAGTTGTGTTTCAATGGGTCAGTTCGTATCCGCGGGATACATTTCGATCTGCATTTTCGGTGGGTGATAGTACACACTGACACTGCGGTCGGTCGGTCGTCCCGCGGAGAAATTTATTGTGATGGTTGCGAGTTCACCACCAATCGTGCAGAAAAATGATTTTTCATTTGATGGGCTTTATACTCTATAGCAATGCAATGCAATGTTGTTGGTTTTTAATATATATTTTGTTGGGTGTTTCTGTTGCTATATTTTGATTCGAAACCTGCTCTTCCTGGTTGCGTCGTCCGACGTCGGTCGTCGTCTTAGTAGTCTATCAGAAAAGGGGGATTTTTATACATCGAAAATGCAACCGAATTTATTGATGGCAAATTGTTATTTTATTGATACGCTGCTGCTTGGAGCTAGCAGGATTGATGTCGATGTTACTGCTTGCTGCTCGCTGATGCTCCAACATTGACGCGGTATCGTTTAAATTGCATTGCAACATGTGAGGAGGTTATATTCTTCTTGCACAATTTTGCTTTTCAAACTATATAGGGGCCATGCAAAGCAATGGGGTGCATCTGATTATGATGAAAGTGAGCAATTGCAAAATGTTCGCTATAAGTGCTACATGCAAATGTTCTATTTGAGATAAAATAGTATAAATAAACTAGTCGAGAACAAAAAGAAGTCATGGATAAGTTTAAGTTAAAATAGATTTATGAAAAGAACAAAAAAGGAACAAATATAAAAGTCGTCGAAACAACGAATACAATTCAAAGCAAGATTACATAAAAGAATTATGTGTGAAGTAGAATGTTTTAAAATCTACAAGTAGTATAAAATGTCAAAAAAAGGAATATGTCAAAATGTAAGACAAAACCGCATTTTAAGTAAGTGTGGATATAAAGGGTAGATTGCACTGATACCCGCATTCTTTGATCCACATTTAGTCAATACTTTTATGGCAATCAAAAGTATAATGACAACAAAATAGGAACGTGTAGAGTCAGGCACATTTTTAATAGAGCCGCGTTATGGAAATGAAAATAATTTTTTTCAAAGCTTGTTCCGAATCTAACACTTTCCTGTATAAGGCTTCCCAATCCCAACCGTGTATACTCGTATATACACCTTCACTTGTATTCGAGTTTATTTTTGCAAACTCTTACGAAATCTTTTCTCGTTTATACCTACCAAGAAAGGATATATGACACAACCAGCAGTCAATATCTCATTTGACACGACATTCAGCATTCTTGATCTTTATCGGGTGCGGCGCAACGCGGAGCGGCATCGCTTTTTAAGTTCGAATGCAACAAAAACAAAAAAGAGGAAAAACGAAACTTCAAAGTTTTATATCGAGTGCGCACACCCCACAAATATGTCGCCATAACCGTCCGTCGTCGTCATTGTCGCCGTCCGTTTTATTTTAAGTGCGAAACGATAATAATAATTTATCATATTTGCATTTGATTCTAAATTGAGAGGAAACACGCCCGTTACGTGGCTGCCACTCCACTGTAACCATATAGTCGACATCGTAAACAACAATTTTGATGACGATGATACATTATTTTCTCTAATTACCTGCACGACTTTTCTAATTGCAAACAATTACCGCAGATTTGTACGTCGCAAGCAGTCAGGCCAGCTCAATATAAGCTCTGGCGTTATTCGTTTAAGACTTCTTTCTGTCATCTCACTCCTGCTCGGCCATAAATTATTGTAAATCGTGTTCAATTATATTGTTGACCATATCCAGAGGGTGTCTTTCTAACTTTATTGAACTTCCATTCAACAAGAACTTCTCATAACTCTTTCATGTGTTTGTACCTTTAGATAAAATCTCAAGACATAACACTCGATGATATTATGGTCGGTCGTGTTAAATTTATAAGAACAACAAAAACAAAATAAATTTGCATTCGATTTGAAATTGCTATATAGTGTTATTGTGAACTAGTTCTTAATTGTGAACACTCACTGGCAGGCATGGGCCTTTGTCTGGTTGCGCGCCCTCTCGCGAAAAAAGAAAGATGCAATTAGCAGCGGTCAGCAGCGGTATATCTATAATCTATATATATATGCATTTTATTCTAAAAGCTGTGATAATTTATATCTTTTTGGCGTTACGTCAGTCGCGTCAGACGATCGTATTTTGTGTTCTGTGTATCTGAGACTTGTAGAAAGGATTTTGCAATTATTATATACCTGTCATATTTTATTCATAAGATTTGTTGTTTTTCAATCTTAATGTTCTTAATTGCAATTGCTAAAAGCTGACAGAAGTTGGTACGACATATAAGTAGGTAGGGTGGTATGGTGATGGTGAGTAACTCATTCAATTGAGGTGTTACATGAACCTGGTTTTGTTATGAGATACGAGTATACTTTTTCTAATGCATGACCCTGTCCATGTTTGGATTGCGATTGATTATATGTATTATTAAAATGAATATAATTGAAAATAAATTGTGTTTTATAGTGTCTAAGGACATATATTATGATATTTAGTTGTCAAACACATCAAAGATGTTAATCAGGTTAATAGTTTGTCATATACACGTGTGATGTGATAGTAGTGACTGATGATGATGGGGCATAATGCGCATTTTTTTTTTATTCCAACTTTTAAGTTTTGAATTGTAAATTAATATATTTAATATATGTACATTAGAAAAAACATTTAGACTAGATAATATGAGAACTCTCGCGGGGATAAAAAGTACACCTGTCAAATTAAATGTCAAACAAAATGTCACATACTTATAAAACTGCAATTATGTTATTTTTTATTCTTTCCTTGGCCACTTGGAGACTTTTAACTTTAAACTCATTCTATTAGCGAGTTATTGTGTTAGTTGCTGATTTCGTAAACATTAAAGATTGAAAAATGACATCTTTGTTGTTGTTGTACAGTCATACGATAAGAACTATTGATAATATGAGCAATAGAGTTGCCAAAATATCGATTATACACAAATTCTGTCTTATAAGAACAACGGAACTTTTTAATTTTGCCATTCTGCATTTTTGACATTTTAATATGGAGAGTCCCATAAGACGTAGGAAATTTTTGACAGCCAGTGCAATTAGTGGGAGTGGAGACATTTATATTTATTTAAAAGTGTAGACAAATGTTAAATCCACCCAACTGTTGATTGATTTGTACTATAAAATAAAACAACTTAAAACAATGAAATTGAATAAGTTCAAATTGGATTAGATCGAAAGAAACTCGTGAACGAGTTTGAAATGTCAAAATTACATGCGAGAACAAAGTGGCGAAACTCGTTCTTGAACTCTCAATGCAACTGCATTCGATCGTTAACAAATCCAACATTTGCGCCTCAAAAAAATCCTGGAGCTGATTTAAAATGTATGGGATCTTTATAATCCGAACGCCCACACTTACACTTGAACTTTGAACCACTCTAATCCGTTAATCTAGGTTCACCTATGGGCCACATTCCAACCCCATTCAGCATAACAAACCAACTGTATGTCGTCGTCGTCGTCGGCCTAAAACAATCAATACCAATAAAATCAGTCGAACTAAATCCAAGAAAAATTCCCTTTTTTGGTATCACTCACAATACGCACCAGTCGTCGTCGTCGTCAGTCGATGACAAACGCGATATTGTTTTATTTGGTCGGACAGTGTTAAACTATTCGTACATAAAAATAAATCCGATCAGTCAGCCTCAGCCTCAGCCTCAGCAGTGTGTTTGAGGCTTAAATTTTCCTTTTCTATATGTATATTTATGGCGCCGCTGCTTCTAAAGGAGACAACACAATTCACGCGCCCACAATTGAATAATAATTAATTTTATATTTTCTCAATCTCTTATGGCCGACCCGAGTATATACTCGTACTAGGTAACAACTGACAGTGACAACCAAAGGAAATAATATCACTCCGATTGCGATCGATGACGATTGGGTCGATTGGACTCGATGTTGCGATTTGAAGCGTATAGCCGTAGCTCCATCATCACCAAATCACCGATGGCTGGATCATACGTATGAGTGTTTCTTCACACGCGCGACAGTCTCGGCCGGTCGTCCGTCCGTCCGTCCGTCGCGTCGTCGTCGACAATTCCATTTCAATGCGAGAGTAACGCAGCGCAGCACAAGAGACACTTCCAAGATTGGCGTGGTCGTTGCTCGTATTGCTCGCCAAAGCTTCACTTGGGGATTTATACTTACTTATGTTTTTGGTAGACCTGGTTACCTTGTCTCACCTTGAGGGTATTTTTTTTTTCTCTTCATCACTTCATTAAACCGAAGTTAACAAGCGTTTTATATTTATTTTTATTTTTATTTTTCAAGCTTTTTTATTTGTTTGTCCAATTTCAATTCATTCGCCCGTATTGTTCGAGATTATTGACTATTTTAGGATTATTTTTTCTTCGTTTGTGGAATTGTGGATTTTGGCCACTGACAGGTGGTCAAGTTTATATAAAATTTAATTAATGTTATTTGCTGTCCCCCGCTCTTTTGCTAAAAGAAGTCAAAAACTTTTAAACTGGATAGTTGTTGATCGCAAAAATGATATGGTTTGATGGCGGGTTTAAAAAAGTATACAATGCAATGACTTCGAGCCGATCTAGCGACGAAACGGCAACAATCTCAATGGAATTCCGAGGGCGGAGTTAATCCGAATCCGAACGATATTTTTGGTGTTGCAAAATGACTTGGAAAAAAATATTAAAAAAAAAAGTCTATGAAACACGTTTATCGAAAAAATATTATGGACGCCTTTTGTTGAAATTTAGTTTATTGTTTTTGTTTTTATTATGGACAAGAAAATCTAGCGATTTATGAAAGGCGTTAATGAGCTATTTTTTCAACAATCTATGATATACGCGGCGGCGGCGGGAAGCAAGCAACATAGGAGAAAAGGGGGTAGTATCTATGCATTCATTGACTGAAACCCAAATGCAAATGGAAAGAAGTGATATTTTTACGATTGTTTTTATGACTAGCCAAGCTGAGAAAAAAAGATGTTAAACGTTCGAGAGACGCGCTAGATATTTGATTTAGTACCTACATATAACGGATCCTATGTATATAGTCGCAGTCGCAATCTGGGTTCTGATGGGGCAAAGAAGTAACCTCCATCCATATGCTTTACCTATAAGCACATAGACGCACCCAGCAGACGATATGATGTGTGGCCCTGGCCATGCGATGACGATGGTGTTATATGTTTTTTCCAAGAACTTAAATTTTATTTGACAGAATGCAATTTACTTTGTCTGAGAGTGGATCGTAAATTATATTTTTTATACCTCAAATTTTTTTTTTTTAAACACGAGTAAGATCTCGCTGTTTCCGGCAAATGGTTTTCGAGGTATAAAAGCATTTACTTTGGGTATATTTTTGACTTTAATTAGCACATAGAACCCTGAACTTAATGTTATGAAGTTATATTTCAACTACATTTATAAAGATGAGTAGCAGTTGTTTGTGTGTTGAAAAGTACGACTCTATTCTATACTTTTTAATGATTTTGACTATACAAAACACTGCTCATGTCTACGTCCAGTTTTTAAGCGTTTCTCTTGTTTATTTGAAGAGTGAAGAGTCACAGATCAAGTTTTCTTCATCTAACATAAATCTGTAAACGTCAAAGTGACAGCCATTTTTCAGCCATGTTGTTTGCTCAATAATCTAATTTAGAGAAGAAAAATAAACCATATCTATTCAAAACCGAACGAAACACCTCTTCTAGGTCTAATCAATTAACCTTGAGGCACTCGAACATTTCTCCTCGCGATTTCCTTATTAATTTCAGGTTTTTCTTTGCCATCACACTTCTCTAAATGGAAATTTAATTTAAACTTTAAAATTCAATGTCCATTTAACCACCCACAAAATTATAAAAGCACCTTATTCATTTGCAAACAATTCCAATTAAACTGTAATTACATGAATACCGTCTTGTTAAGTGAGCAAAAAAGTCGATGTTGCAGTGCGCTACCGCCAGCAGCAGCAGCAGCAGCAGCACAAACGCATAACAAGCCGCTAACGATCGCTATGAACTTGAAGCTGCTGTGGATTGTTTTTATGCTCGCCTACACCATAATAACAACATTGCCACACAGTGTAAAAACGCATTAGATTATAACAAAGTATATAACATTGGGAATATAGACTTGTGTCAGATATCTATTTGCGCACTGACATTTTATCTGTCACACGTATACTAATATTCACACTGCGTTACGTTGTGGCTGTTTGATGTGTCACTGATAAGGTGTTTTCTGCAATTGAAATGTATGCGTTTTGTGACACTTAACGTCAAGTGTTGTGAGTATTGTAATATTATGAAGCTAATAATAACATTCGTGTTATTCTTGTTTCGATAAAAAAAACAAATGGAGTCCGTGCCATATATCAAGTCACCCATTTCCATTTGCCTTCAGAACAGCCAAAGCAAGGAGACCCTGATTGCGAATGTCAGTCACTCATTTTTGTTGTTGTTTTCTCCGTTTGCAAAGCAATTAAAAATTAAATCAAAATAAAAATAAAAATAAAAAACAAGATACAAAAATTCTCTGTCGATTTGCATTAAATAAATAATATAAAAAAAATACAGATCTTGTTTAGATCCACTCATTTGGCCTACGAATCGAAATGAGTAGTTATCTGGTTTTTGAGCGTCTTGTATACGTCTATCCTTGTCACTTTGCGATCTTCGATTCGGCCATAACAACAAAAATGTGTAGGGGCCGCGCTTCTCATCTGCAAGGTTATTTTGTGATGGCCGTAAAGTGCGAAATGGAATCATATAAAATCAAAACGAACCCTTTTCATACACAATCTTAAAAAAAAAAATCAAAACTGGTGAAACTTTGTTTAAATTTACGACTTTACCGTGGCTAAGCGTAGTTAAATTTGGATACAATAAATTCGATATTCGAGTGAGAATAACAACTCGGAGGGGAAAACAATATGTGGGATATGGAAAACTTGACCGCTGCGGTTGTGGGCAGTTAAAGGTCATTTATTGAAATTCGAATACGACGATGACAGCGACGACGCCATTTAACTGCATTTTATTAAATCTTTCTCAATCGAAAATGTCTAAGTTATTGGATGAGCTTTAAGCATCTTTGTTTTTAAATGTTGAATATTTAATTGGAATTAGTTTTTTTTTTCTTTATTTTCTTCGAAAAATAACTTCAATTAATAAACTATAAAATCTCAAATCATTAGGCTAAACATTTGACAGGTGTCACTTTAAAGTGAGTAATATTCTTTTCTTTAAAAAGGAAAATTTCTATATTTTTCCAAACACTTTTACAAAACAAAAAAAAAATGTACAAAATTACATTATCGGAGCAAATTTTGACAGATGCATAACTAAACAGCTATACTAGATCTTTCTTTCTTTTTATACCAAATGTTATGATGTTTTGAACCTTGAAATTATAGGTACAAAAATTATAAAAACTAAACATGCATCCCTCTATTGATTCAATATTTCTGATATGTCATCTATTAACTGTCAATTAGATGACTTAATGCCTCATCAAGTTTGACAGCTCGTGAACATCACCAGTAAGACTTAGCAAAAGAAAGAAAAAAACAAACAACGACGTTCTGTCATATGAGCATTTAGTAATTGGACAGACATGACATGATTTATTTCTAAAAGTTTTGAGTTGCAAGGACAAACCTGACATAAAATTTCATTGTTTTGTCGCACGAGATTCGCCAAAAGATCCATATCACATTCACTCTTGACATAAATTGTCAAGCTGCCGCTATAAAAATGCTTGATTCCATTAAACGGCACACAACTAAATTGTAAGTTAACACGCAAACAACGTTTAAAAAATACCTACACCTATCCTCCCAACTTTTTTATATTACTAGGTCAATGGTAAATGACTTCGCTATAATGCGTGACTAAACTTCAAAACCTCCTGTCCTGTTTCTACCCTAAGACTGTCAAAAAAAAATCCAAATCACATGGAATTTGATTTAAAATTCCAATTTTGGGGATTTTCCAAATCGACAAATTCCACAATTCAAATTTTCCCCCGCCACAGCGCGCCCCCAATTCAAACACTTATTATCTCTCCTCATATGGCTGCTAGCGTTTTTTGCTTTGTTTTGTTCACCTCCGCTTTACTCGCTAAACCGCCACCACAAAATCCATCATTTAAATTGTTCCATCGTGCGTCGGTCGTCGTCGGCTACAACCATATGTACTCTTACTCGGTATCTAGCCTTCTCACATTAACTGGGAAAAATTCCGCGTGCAAAACAATGGGAAAACAAGCATAATGAGAACAAAAAAATGAAGCTTAATCAATTGGCGCCACATTTAAGCCGCCTCTACACTTCTCACCGCTCGGCTCATCTGACATGAGTCGCAAGTTGCAACGCTCCATTCCATCTCTCGGTTGTTCTATGATGTGAGACTTATGGAACTTGATGGCTGTTCGCATCAAGCTAAATTCCATCAACTGAACTGAACTATGTAACTTGTTTGGTTGCGCATTGGAAAATTAAATATGGAGGAGGAAAATCCATCCAAGGCGTACTTTAGGTACGTAGCCTAGTCGTTGGCTATCGTACGAGAAAGAAATAGAAATAGAAAGAGAGTGAGGCTAGAATTTTAAAGAAGATGATGAAAAATTCTTTCCATCATATCAACCGTAAATAACGTTGTCGTTGTCATCGTCGTCGTGCCTGTCATAAATGCTTGCAGAAGGCTCATCATCATCATAACCAACAAAACCCACCGACAATAAAATCAAACCAAAAGCAGTAAAGACACCATCACCACACAGATGACGTTGATCACTACGATCGACGACGGACGCAACGTCAAAATGACGTTTTCTACTGACATAGGTTTGGGTCAATGCTTCGGCTGCTGCGTGGCTGTCATTTTATCTTTTCCTCTCCCTCTCTCTCTCTCTCGCTGTCTTCATACAAGACTGCACTGTTGCAATTTTTATCTCATTATTATCAACGATATCGCAATGTGAAATCCGCAAACGTTATGGCTGTGATGAACTAAATTCTTTTGTCTGTCAATATTTATCATTTCATTCAAACTGTCAATAAGCGGGTGACAGAAGAGAGATAAATGTATGTCAAATAAATGTGCAGCGTGTAAATAGAGAGAGCATCAAGATTGTTGCGGCGGCGGCAGTGGCAGCAGTAAATAGCGACGACCTAACCGACCGACATCACAAAAACGACGACGACGACGCACAGTGAGATGCATATAAAGAATTCCTGGAATGTGACTTTGTTTGCACACTTCGCCTGAGGAGAGATTGTAATCTAATTTATAGCGAAGGTAAACTGAGAGTTTCGTTGCCGGAGCCATTGCCGTTGCCGTTGCCGTGTGGTTTGTTGTGGTTGTAATTTTTGTTGTTGTCATTTTGTAAGCTTTATCATTCACAACAAATTGCGCTATTTCGTTCTTCACTCTTATAATATGTCTACATCTGTCAAAGAGAACTCACAGGGTGTGTTGTGTTGGCTGGAATCATCCACCCACATAAAATAATGATTTGTATTTTAGTTTTAATTTATTAACTAATTGCGGAACATGAAAGCGTTTAATTTTTTTTTATAGGCAAAGGCAATAATGCCGACATCGACAATAATTAATAAAATAATGTATTTTGCGTGGCGTATATATGAGCAAAAAACTAATATTTTATTTTAGTTATGCAAACGATTGCAAAAAAATTTATAGAAGTACACGTTCGAAAGGCGATGTTTATGTTCCGGATAGAAACTCTCACTTCACGCTCAAGGTCGAGTAGTAGTTGTTCGTATCATTGAGAAGTGGGACTTGATAGATAAAGATAAACAAGGTTTTGCTAATTTTTTTTTTTTTTTTTTGTGTAGAGGTTTTAAGATTAAAGTAAATATTTAACGACGGAAATAAAACAATGCTTAAATATGTACCTTGATATTTAAACCATTGCGAATTATGTGTAGTATAGCTATCAAGGTTGAAGAAGCTTCGATAGTTTTCGTTTTTGTGTTTGTTTTATCCAAATTCCCTTAAAGTTTAGCTGTAGGTAAGTTCTTTATCAGACAATAAAATTAAAAGATAAACAATCTTAAGTGAAAATGTATTCAAGGGCTTTATGATAATGAGTGTTTTGACCTTTGGAATAGAATTCACCAGTGTACTTAACTTAAAAAGTGTGTTGAAAGTTCATGGCCCCACTAATAGAAATACCTACTTAAAGTAACTTTTCGGAGGCATCTCCCGAGATCGCTATACGAACAAATACAGCAATAAAATATTGTTTAATAACAGATTTTTATGAAACGCGGAAGTTGTATTTATATCGTGATGAGAGAAACGATCAAAAAATCAACGTTCAAAGCCAAACTAATCAAACTTAGGTTGACAACCACGCACTTCATCTGTCACAAATGAAAAACTTCAAACTCTGTAAAAGGTAACAAACAACTAGAAACAAAGAATAAAAAAAATCAAATATGGTCATCTCAGTGAAGTGAAGTTTTTTTTTCTTTACTTGTATTTTAAGTTTTCATTTATACAGGAACCTATCTGATGCTTTTGACCTCGAAAAGCCCATGATTAGATTTCTATCAAATCATTCAAAAATACTATTCGTAGAAGTTCAATAACCCAAAATCAATGTGCCATGTGCGACGAGGAGTGTTCGAAATTATTTTAAGATTCAAAGTAAAACTTATAAAACAACAACAAAATCGTTGATGATGGCAACAAGACCCTTTATTCTTTATATGTACGTCTATGATCTGCTATAAATTTATCTAATCATCATCTCACCGCAAGATGGAAACGTACAATTTAAAGGGAACAATTAATACATTCATTTTGGAGATCAGATCAACCCGACAGATCAACATTACAAAACAAAAATACACACAATACAAAAATATATTACGTATGCGTTATACGTTATACGGCGTTACACGGAATCAGCGATTGAACTGTCAAGGTTAATAGATCAATCTATCGACTAACAATGAGATTACCGCTAGAACGTGCGTTCACATACTCATATATCTGTCATTTGCATTCCTTATTCATTTAGAAAATTCTATACCATACATGAACCACATAAACATTGAAGTGAAAGATTTCTCTCAACTCCAAGTTGTCAAGAGCTGAAGATGAAGAAAGGAAAAAAAATAAAAAACGTCTAAATGTAGATTATTTCATTTCTTATGGTTATATTTTTATTTCTTTTCAATTTTATATTACAAAGTGTGTTCCGTTTAGAGAGATACAATTACAGGGAGAGAAAAATTCGACAGACCACAACGACAAATGACATTGAGGGCTTAATTACTGAATTTAAAAATGTTATATGGTTTTGTGACATTGGAGAATTATAGTGGAGAATGGTATTTCTTGGAATTTCAAAGACGTCTAGCTAAAATAAGATTTTTGTTCGTTTAAGTTTTGAATTCATCAAAAGTTAGGAAAACGCTAAATAAAAGGCACATGTAGTATTTTAAACATGACTTAACCTCACTTTTGGAACATCACATGTGAAAGTGAACAGTAATTTAATTCTGTTGATCGAATCTGATGTCGATGTTGAATACTAGGCACACATCAATGGTTGACAAATCAAGCTTTTGGACCTCATTCTATTTGAAGTGGGTTTTATTTTTATACAATTCGAAGGAAACTCTACCATTGAAAATATGACATAATTATGAATTAGAAGTTACTTTTAAAAGAAAAAGAATCCATTAAGACTCAATTGTGACGGGTTTTTTTTTCGCAGTCATATTTCGGACAAAAATGTAGCTTCTTCTTTGTCAAACGTCAAAAAAATCAAATTTGTCACGTCACATAAAAGTACACAAAAAAAAATATGTCTGATGATGTATCGTACCAACCACTGCAAATGATCCGTCTCATGACATTTGGCATGACTGCGTGTGTTCCTGCTTTATTATTAGAAAAAATAGAGGTTAATGCAATAAAATGTTTATATGATTGTACCCATCATATCGAGCGAGACTCAACTCTCGTAGTGATACCACACGCAATGTTGAAGTTCACTCCCCTCTTTTTGTGTGTTTGAGACGCAACCAACGACGGCAACGTATATTATGCCTTACATACCTCATTCCCAAGCTCCAAAGTAAGTTTTTTTTTGTTTGTTTTTCTTTTTATAATAATTGCTAACTGATAACATTCCGATTTCACATCATATCGGCTTCGTAGTCGAGGGGTGTCTGTGGCGCGGCGGGCAGTGGCAGCGGTTATGGAGAGAAGCCATGCTGAAGAACAGCCGCTGTAATCATCAACGTCGCCAAAGAGATCGATGATGGGGAGAGAGTCGCGTCGCGTCGCGTAGCCATCACCATGCCATGCATCGCCATCGTATAGGTATGAGTATAATCAACGTCGGTCGTCTTCATGGTTGTCGTTGCCGTGCTCGTTTCCATCAAAGACTCACATGCCCGCCCCGAATCCATCATCAACGTCACTGGAAATCGCAAGCTGATGTCGATGTGTATATACCATACAGAATAGATACGCAACGCATGCATCACATTCACATCGGAGAAGACTCGCATAGATGGATGCCTATTTTAGGCCTTTTAGATACTCGACAACAAATTGTGGTTAGAGATTGGATTGGATTGGATTCGGATTCGGATTTTGCGAAGAGATCCTACGTCCCCCTTTCTCTTGTGCCTCTTGGCACGGCCGCGGCCGTCAGCTTCACAATCGTCATCGCCATGATGGAGAAGGCGAATATTTTCAAAGGTCGTTTCAAATGAGCGCGCGTACTAGTTGATACTTTTATGTACATTATGTATGTATGTGTATCTGTATGGATCTCATCTCGTGTATCATATTACGCACAGACGCAAACCCCGCTGCGCTGGGGTGCGTATGTGTGGTTTTTAAACTCTCTAAACCCTGAGAGAAGAAAAAAGAAGAAGAAGAACTGTCATCGTTCAGTTAGTGCGGCTAATTAGCCAAAGAGGTCTTTGCTCTGCATGATATACAAAGCCAATGGAACAACCGTCAGCAAACGAAATTGAAGTAGAAAGGCAGACGCAAAAAAAACCACACCTATGATGGATTTGTGAGAAAATCGATTAATTGATCTGGCAACCAAGTGACAGTTTGTGAACTTTGTTTCTGTATTTTGACCCAAATATCGGTAAACTATTGTATTCGCATGTAAAAATGTAGATATGTATTTTTAAGTCCAATTTTAACATGATACAAAGTGTTTTGGTTGGTCAACAAATCTTTGTGTCAAATCAGCATGAGAATGAGTACATCTATTTTTTTTTCAAACACGTTAACGTCAATATGTCTGCCCTCGATTTCCGTTATAATGCCCCCCTTCCTACACACGCTTTGACTATTAACTGTTCGAATTGAAATCTATTCAGTTGTTCTACAAACCCCAAGTATTCTGATAGAATATATTCCTTTGACGGTCATGCTTACTGAAAAACTAGGGTGACATTGTTCTTTTTCAGTTTTTAGACGAAACAAAAACTCAACGAAGGGGATGCGTGCTGAAAATGCACTGTTGAGTTGTTCTGTTACATTTCACGTGTCATTACTTTTTGACGTTTATATAACTGACTGAATATTGAACAGTAAACTTTATATTGAATAAAAAAGTAAAGCATGTGCATTCTTATCCACTTATTGAGGCCTGAAAGTGTTGCAGGGGGCTAATATACATAAAATGTTCAGTCACGCAAACTGGGTCAGAGTTTTTTTTTTTGTTCTTTCGACGGAAATCAATAGAAATGTCATTATTAGAATTGAAGATTATTTTTTTATATGGTCGATTGGAAATCGAAAGGGAGAACTTATAGATCAACTTTTTAGTGTCTAAAACAATATATGGTAAAACAATATGCTACACCGGAAGCAATATCCGCTGAGCATTGACATTAAAAAAAAAAAAAAAAATTACATGAATAAAGAAAAACAATAACAAATAAAATAAATAAAAAACAAAACATAAAAAGCACCATGAATAATTGATTTTATTTTGGGTTGAGCTTGATGTTTATTTCCGTTTTGATTTCTTTTTGTTTTGTTACTTTTATGAATGATGCATTTTGTGGATAGTTCACAGGGAAGTTGTTTTAAAAAGTTAAATGTTCTTCAAAGACCACATTTGAAACTGGTTCGCATGATTTATATATATGTAGATGGAAATAGACGACGGACGAGGCTAGATAAAGTTGATTTAAATGAATCGAGAGTTGTTTTGTATAATTTCATTTTGTCGTTTCGTTTTACTAATTATTATGATGCTTCTTTTTGTGAAATATAAAATTTTTTTGATTGAATTGAGAGATTTAATCACAGATTTAAACGCTATGTCAGCATTAAATTTGACACTTTTGTTTTTATTGCATTTTTGTTTATCATTGGAATTATAACAGTTACTTTTTTGACAACTTGAAAAATTCGAGAATAGAAGAATGCGAATAAATGCCATTCAATAATCTAAATGAATCTTTAATGAACATAATGCGTTTCATTCCTCTCTCTCTTCTTATAAACGGTAGCAACGAGATTTTAAATTTATAAAGGTATTATACCTATAACAATAACAATTGTCAAAATCTCTTTTGACACCTGTCAGTTATAAAATATTGTTCCGTTTAAAAAAAAAATACATTACCTAGTTGAATTTGTAGCTTCTAAAAATATAATTTACCTGAAAATAAAAGAAATAAAGAAATCTATTAGAAAAGAAGAATACATAAATTGATTAGTCATATTTATTAACAAAATAAAAAGTCTTGATTTAATTGTATTTCCCTCCCACAATTTTAATTTAGCTTCAAATTAATTTTCATGGCACAAAATAAACAAAAATGAAAACCAAAGAATTTTATGTGTTCTTAATTCGTGATGGAATTTCAAGCGCCAAGCCCATCATAGTCATATACCAACAACTCTTAAATTTAATTTCGATAATAAAATAACCCTATCCCATTAAACAGCAATTTACAAATTCTTTTTCCTCGAAGAATAGGCCACAAAGCTCTCAAAGTCTCCAACAAAACTACGTTGTTCCAATTCCAATGCTAGACTACAAATTGACAACAAATATTTTTTTGACATGTCGAGAGACATCATTGCTTACATATGTAGCTTCTATGCGCCACCACCACCGCCGCGCCGCACCAGTCGCCACTGAACCATAAAGTATAGGTACAATAAGAATTGAAAAGAAAACATACAATATACTCAGACCCTGTCTCCGTCCCCCAACGCAACAACACAAAATGGTCGCTCACCAGCCAAACAATGCGCGGTCCCTTTTAGCTTAGGAAGTTCAATCCGGGTGCGCATCACATTTATATACTATAGAGATACCAGTGTACGAGTAGTATATGCGCAAAATAATAAACTTTAATTAATTCAGAGGAAATGATCACAGGAAACCGGCAACAACAATACGAGGTACGTTTGTTTGGTTTATTTTAATTACTCCCTCGACCAAGTTATGTTATACTGATGTTGCCATCATTGACCATGAATGGCAGCCCCAAGGTACATTTAAGCAAAAGTTACAAAATTAACAAACTAGTACGTAAATTAAATATTTTATTCGCAACACACAACGTAAAGTAATTTTAAAAATAGTAAAACGTGCTAAATATAAAAATGTGTACAATGCTTTTTTTTAAATGATGATGAAAATATTTAGCTCTGTTTCATTTTGAAGTGCGATTTATTAAACCATGATAAGTAAGTGGAACTCTACACTCTTCGCATCGTTATTCACATCGAGTAGGTTGTAGGTACCCCTCTTTTTTTTTAATTCTGCACAAGATGGATTGAGAGTATGACAGACAAAGAGGAATACATTTGTTTAACGCTTCAAGCGCCCTTATTTGCATAGTAATTTTTAACAAAAAAAAATATACTTTTTTTTTTCTCCCATAAACTTCACAGCAAATCAACAAGTTCATTCAAAAAAAAATAAATAATATTCGCACACAAGCATAATTGAAAATTTCACTTGATCTTGACCGAGTGTTTAAATTTATTTTTAAAATAAACCAAAACCTTTACTCAATTTTGAAAAAGTAGAAAAAAAAAATGTCAGACAAATTATTTAATAAAACCAACAACATTATGCTGTGCTGCAATTCTCTGTGCGATGTTTGTGTGAACTTGTGATCTTGACTTATTGTTTGAAGGGTACTGACACTTGGAACATGGATGGTTAGCTTGTGGAAGCCGACAACGATGGTGGTGACAACAACAATATGGAAGCATTGAATTTTGAAACATGTCCAATATAACATCATCATGGCGTGTATATAGTGTGTGTAGCCAATCAATCAAATTGAAATTTTTTTTTTATAGATGACAAATTTCAAGTACTCTTTGAATTGAATTTGGTGGTTTTATGTTCAAGGTTCACTTTGACATGTGATAAAGTTTCTTAAAAAGCGATTTTAATACTTTTTTGTTTCTATTTTAATTGCTCATGGGAATTTATCTAGATTATGGATATTCATATTCAAGAGATTACATATTTATGAATTGCAATTTTGACAGTTAATTTAAAAAAAAAATCGATAAGGTAGTGTTTTAATAAACGTAAGACGAAATATTAATTTTAAAATATTATAGAAAAGTAAAATTCGTCGATAACGTAGTTAACAGTGAAGTTTTTGAAATCAGTAGAATATGTTTTAAAAATCACAGAATTGGTGAGAAACCATAATATGTAATTTTCGAGAGTTCAAAAGCTCTTTTCCAAAATGTTTCTTTTAAAACTAAGCTTGGTCTGAATATTAATTCAAATTTTAATAATGTTCTCATAATTTAGCATAAAGAATTCTGAGAAACCATATCGTCAAACATAAAGGTAATTACTCAAATTAGCATTACGGTACAAGCATTAACGGCAGAAACAACAAAATTAGAGAACTCTTCTTAAGTACACAGTTCTTAATGTAAGATAGACTTAACGTAAATAACTCTTAACTATGACGAAAGAAGTGTCAAATGTTTTTACTTAACGTATTTTTAATGTTTGTAATTATAAGAAATTTTAAGTGGAAAGAACGGAAAGCTTGTATTGCGATTTGAAAATTGATGATTCAGATGTCAGATGTATCTGTTGAAGCCGTTAACTCCAGTTCATTATCAGTGTAATCACTTTAGACAATCTTATCAGTTTTTTTTTTTTTTAATTTAATAAACAGCCAAAATGAAAGTGCAAAGTTCAAAAACACTCAAGGAAAATTAATTTAAATCTTTGTTTTGCTGTTTGACGTTTTGGAAAAAAGTCATTGCTCCGAAAAACTCATCATCAAAGTCAATGTCATAAAGCATTACCCATTAAATTTGCAGACACTAAAAAATACAGTCTCGTGCATCATATACATACATATGTATGTAAATATGTATAGTAAAGTACCTACTACATATCTGCCACTTTCAGACAGTTCAAAATTTTAATTATCGAATTTCATCGTTCAGTGCACTGCTCTCTCTCCTCTCTTATAAGAATGCATGCGTATAGCTTAACCCGCAAATGGAATTAAAACCTGCCCCATAAGCAAACTCATATTATTGTTATTAGTATTTTTTTAATGACCAAAGTTAAATGAATCAAGAAACAAAGTAAATGAAGAAATAAATTTTAGAAGCAGCAGCTGCTGCTGTTAAAATAATTTCACCTTGACATCGAATTTGAACTTGATTATTTCTTAAGTTGGTCGAGGTATAATCGAAAAATATATGAGTACTACACTTTCCGCGAGCTGTCATACAATGCACAAAAGGCAATAGTTTACAACACAGTAAACGTCATCGTTGTTCCTCTCCACTCCATCTACCGAGCGCCGCCGCCGCTGTTTTGTGGAAAAACTGCGACCTATTTCAGGATACAAGTACACAAAACCACACGACTGATCCAGATAAAAATATCTCAATCCAACAGCAACATTGTATTCTTGATCAATGCAAATAAAGTAAATGAACAAATCCTCGCGGTCTTGTATTGTTTTGTTCCCATACAAAAAGAGAAGTCTGCATCGCAAGCAAGAAGAAGAGCGTTATACAAAATTACAAAAGCCGGTGGAGGTGGCGCTGCTGGCGGCAGTATAACTTGGAGATTAATTGTGTTATTGAAGCATTACTGCGAGTAGGCATACCTTGCTTCTTTTTGTATTTCTTTAGAATTAAATAAATGCTCTCTCCCGTGCTCTGAAGTGCTGATGGGAAATTACATGCCCAAGCAATAAATTGCTACGTGACACTGTTTTTTTCTTTCGGATAGCAGACTGTCCGTACCGTATTAATGTAATTTTTAAAACAATGATGAGAAACTCACAAACAAGACCGTGCCGTACTGTATGATCGTCCGTTGTCGGCGGCACCACCACCACCAGCGCCGTACTAAGTATTGTAAGTACCTTTTGTTGTATTTTTATTTTATTCCTTAAATAAATTGAAGGTAATTTTCACGTCACACAGTGGAGCCATCTATTCGCCAAATATGGAAGAATTTTATACACCCATACGAATTGAAAATTTGATGTTTTGTGTCACATTCTATACAACACTTCAAAGTTTCATTCAACTGATATCAATTACGTTACGTTAAAGCAAAAACTGAAAAGTCAAGTAAATAAATTTCATCCTTTTTATGACAGTTTTTATTTTTACCGACGATAAGTTCTTAGTTCAGATTGCCCGTGGGTTATAGCTAACAAAGTAAGTGAAAGTTTGACATTTAATCATTTTGGAGACTGTTTTTTAAGTTCACAAAGAATTTTCACAGTTTTAAGTCAAAACTAAGCTCTGTGCGCTTTGAAATGAAATAAAAAAGAACATATGTAGTTTGAGTTTGACAGTTTAAGCTCTGTTTTTGAGTTTTGTTTGTGAGAGAAGATAAAATAGAAACAACAGAGTTGCCATGAGTGGTAAATAAAGTTCCAGTTTAAAATTTATTTTGTCCCAATGTCTGTAGGTGGTATTGCTGTTGATTACAATGATGATGGTATATGATGAGGAAAAGAGAATGTAGGTAGACGACCAGTGTAACTATTATTGTGTAGTAAATCTATTGTACATTTATATACATGTTCCAATACCAACAATAATATATTTAATTGAGTTGATTGAATTTTTATTGTGTACTTTTGCGAATTTTATTGGGTGATGGCGACTAGACGAACGTTGAAATGTCTATACACTAACTCATTCATTCTCAATGACAAATCGTTTTGTGAGTGAATTTCAATAGTAGGTATTTCTTTTCTTAATTTTTTAAATACTTTTACATATAGAATTTTGTTTTATTTTCAGAACATTTCATAAGGAAAAAAGAGAGTAGGTAAAAAATGTTATGTCTCACTTCAACCAAAATAACCACGTCAAATTAAAACTACAGAAAAATCTTTCTATTTCGTTTCTTCATGTAAACATCAAATAAATTTCTTTCAAATGCTCCGCAAAACGCGAATAAACATGTATTAATATTTAAATACAATTTCTCAAACTTCCCAACTGTCAACAAAGTTTTTTGACAACTTACTAATTTACAAACCACACATAAAATTATTGATTCACTTGTCAAATAGCTACTACCTAGTTCAACAAAGAGAATTGATCGTTTATAAAAAGAACCATGATGTCATCACAACCAGATAGATAGGTACTTAATCAAACTTAACATCATCCTTCTTTAAATCAAGAAATTAAAGATATTTAATTTATCCAAAAAAGTCGCACTCAGCGCCAGGTGTTGGTGTTAGTGTTGGTGAATGGTGTTATTCTATAAAATGATTACCTATACTTCTTTTCTATAATGATGCCCATAATTGGTATTGATTAGTGAATCTCCAATTTGTAACCTTAAATGATAACTTGAGCATATAAAATCACAAACCTACTCATTTTATTGCTGGCTTCAGCAACAACAACAAAAACTGAATATTAAATTTAATTCCTTTGAAACAATCTTATGAAATACATTTTCAGTTTTCACCCACGTTTGTCTTGTTAAATATATTTTACATTTAGGATAACTCATTTAATTTGGCAAAATCAAATCAAGTCAAGTTTCCTTATTTCGGTCCGGTCCATGAAAATATATTTGCAAATGTCAAATTAAGTCCAATTATAATTTTTTATTATTTGTTGAGTATAAAACGGTCTTTAATTTAGCTCGAAGAAAGTAATATTTAACCAAAATTTTAATATCAATATCTGTCTATATATGAGACCAAAGTATAGATACTCCTACTAAATGATCAGAAACAACAAGTCCACCAAAGGTCTCTTGTATTTGCACAATTAATATGCAGAGAAAAGACCAAATTTTAGATTAAAGTGAGTCGTGACAGGAAAGCAGAAAATAAAAAGCTAACCGTCCAGGTATTACTCATAGACTGGAATATTTTTTATGACGTCTTTTTTTCTTATTTTGGTGTCGAACTTATAAAGGCTGACAAAGATTTGGTTGAGCATTTGAAACCACAGAAATTATCTATTCATTTGCGTTTTTATTTCACAGATTGCGAGAGGTTTTATTTCTTTTGCGAGAAAAAAAAAAAAAAAAAAAAAAAAAAAAAAGTTGTCATGTTATTTTTTTTTTTTTGTTTGTTTTTAAAGCGAACTTATACATACGGTCGATTGATGTCGATGATCGATCAATGTTTGTAAAGGAATTTGACACGTTTTTTTGACCATAAGTGTACAAAGTTCTTCTGTCTCTTGGGTTTTGTGATTCTAGTCAAATATGAATTTAGCATTTGACGTTTGTTAAAATGGACGAATTCATTTACCCAGCCAAATCTATGTACGTGCCATTTCTATAATGCTTCAAAATCAATGGAATTGAACTCACAAGCCAACAATTTCACAGTTTAAATAAAGACTAAACTATTCTTTCTTTGTAGTCTTAAAATCTCTTTAAGAGATTTCGTTTTCAACAATTACGAAAAAAATACCGTATTTTATTTGTTCAACTAAAGTATTTTGCATTTTATTCAACACATTCGATATTTTTATCTTAACTACTGTTGATTAGCATTTCGTTTTTGTTATGTTGCGGCTTCTTTTGAATTCATTCTTGACCAAGTCGCATAATATTTAACCTGATGCAAAAACAAAACAAGAAACACGTTTGTAGTAAGTAAGTGCCGCATAATTTATTGCTCCTTCGATTTTTAAGGAGATAAAAAAATAAGAAAATAAAGTTACAATTTCATGTTGTTATATTTTTGTCCGCACCGTATAAGAGAATACAAATTTTGGAGAAGATTTGTAAATTAGCAATTAAAGGCTCTTATCACGTGTTGCAATTTAAAATAAATTTTACCAAAACAGTTTCAAAGTAATGAATATCAGAAGATCAAAAAGAAGTTGTGATTGACATTATTTGATTTCTTCTTTTTTTTTGAGAGACGTACGTCGTCGTCGCCGTCTTTAATTATTTTTAAAGATTCGCTGACAATACAATACGTGTGGTGTGCATCCAGCCCCAAAAACAAAGGAAAAGCATTCAGTGATTTAAATCTGTAAGTAAACATTGCTTTGATTCTCAAAATGTTTGACACAATCCTTCAATAAATTCAAAGGTTTCTTTGCAGAAAACAAAAATGGCTGCCAAATGTGTTGTTATGTCATATAAAAATTATAATCATCAAATTAATCACAAGAAAAACAAAAACCTGACAGCTTCTGATAGAAAAATTAGATCACATTCTCTTTTTAACTTGTACGATTTGTTTATAGGTACCCACTCATTTTTAATTTCTTTTAATGTTAATTCTTTCAAAAAAGGAATGTTGTTAACTTTCTAAGCTTCTATCCATAACTTGTTAGCTACAAAAGTTTGTCTGATTTAAATAAAGTTGATTAGCTATGAATAAGAATACAGTCAAAAGACTTTAACGTATTTACAATATGTTTTGTATTCAATTAAATTTCTGCTCCTTACTTTCAATAGAAATGCTTACTTTATTCAAACACCCCTTTGATTCGACTCCTATTGTATCCAAGCCAGCATTGACACTCCCACAGTTCCTCCATCACACAACCAACTCAATGTCAAATTGACATACAAAAAAAAAACTGTCTGCCACTGACAACTTTAATGACAATTAACGCTTTCAAATTGCTTGAAAGAAGAATTTTTGTCTATTAAACAATTTCTAAAGAAAAAATAGCAACAAGAGGATTTCTAGAATTTTTCTGATGTTACATTTGGTGCCTGATAATATTCTCCTCGTACATACATATTTGTACATATGTATATGCCAAACGTGTAGTGATGACTATGACTCCACCACACCACCACCAACCAAACCATCATCAAAAGGGCTTCATTTATACAATGATAGAGCTGGTGTTGGATTCATTGTTTTTTCTCTGCACATATTTAAACATTGCATCTATCTCGTATCTCTATTGTTTTCACAGTAAAACTGTGTTGCTAGCGCATGTGGATTTTCATAGGAAGTACATATAAAATAAAAAGAAAATACCTAGAAAAAAAAGTAAAGCTCATACAGGGTGAACCAATTAAGATCTGTCAAATACAATTTTTTATTTGTGTTCTAGAAGTTATACTTCTCATTTCTTTTCTTTACGGGGAAATACAAACATAAAATGAAATGGCTGATAAGTGACAAAACAATTTGAGTTCTGTCATTCGTTTGTTTGTCAGCTGTCAAATTAATTTTTATACGAAACAGTGCTGCCAATTTAATGACACATTTTGCTAAAACGCCCTTTATAATTTTAAATTAACAAAAATCACCAGAAACTGACCCACCCTGTACATAATGAGAGTATGCTTCCGTCTCCGTCTCGGTCTCGTCGTCATAGTCACATTACAGCAATCCTATGAAGCTGCAGACAATCTTTACCCCCTTTATTCCCGGATCTCCATCAAAAGCGGAAACATTAACATTCCTGGGCTCATCCCAAGCTGAACCCAAGCGGCAAGCGGGCGACTTCCAAGATTTTGCTTTTGCTTCTGCACAACAAAAAAAAAGACTTCCACTCACCAGATGATTGCAGCATGCGGACAAATGTTGCGACGCGCTGCGCCGTGTGGAAATGGAAAAACAATAACAATGAATGCCAAAGCATAGAGAGTGGCAGAATTAAACAAAAAAAAAAAAAACAGACAAAAAATCCTCGTTGCATAAACAAATCATAAAAATTCTTTCCGAAAAGGGAAATGAAGGTTTTTTGTTTTTTTTTTTCTTTCCTGCGAATTTTTTCAATGCTTGTTTAATTTTTTTTTGTTCCTTTTAACAAATCCTGGTTCTCTATTTTTATACATGTTGTGCAGTTTTTGTTTTCATTTTTTTTGTATTTTTTGTAATTACTCCAAATGGGAAATTTTCTCAATTAGTTTCATTCAAAACAAGATGAAAAAAGTACTTCACTTCATTGGGTTAATCAGTTTCTATTAAAAATCTTTCATCAACTTGAACAAGTCTCATTTCAAGACCAACCAACCAACAACCAACCCCATCTTCACAATTTTGGTTTGGTTTATGCTTTGCCTACCCACAAGCCTGGAGTTGTTTGAATTGCCATTACTGTGTAGTTGAAAAGTTTATGAGGGCTGTTGAAGGGTATTAACGTTCCAGCTGTTCACATACCAAGTGAAATACGTACGACGACGTACGTATATGATGAAAGTTAGTTCCTTTTTCTCATTTTCCTCTTTTTGTTTTGTGTTGTTTTGCTGTTTAATATCTATCTATATGTACTTGTTTTCTCTTTTCTGTCATGACGAGGGCTATCGAGAAAATTTAGCTCAATGTGTCTTTTGTTGGAAAAGGAGTCGAGTTTCTTCAAAGATTTGTAATCAAATCAAATACGTTATATTCATCGTACATCAGATTATAGATGCCCTTGCGTAGGATGTTTTTTGTCTTCGAACAAAGACATTTTTTATTGATCTTATTGTAGGAAAGTTCTTTTATATGTAAAGGTTATTGTTTGGTTAAGGGATTGCGAAAGATTTGGATGGAAATACAATGGCAAGTTATTATTGGTTCAGACAACTTTTTTGACATTGGAAGAAGAGGGTGTATTTGATGTCAACATTTAATCAAAAAGCCTTTTTCATTAGTTTAATATTTACAAACTTGAATTGTTCAATTTGGATGAATATAATTTTACACAGAAACACAACTATACTGTTCTTTCTTGCCTTTTTCTTTAGAAGTTGCTTCCTTGAACTATTAAAATGACACAAACCAACGAAAAGCTACCGGAATAGATATGACAAGCAAATACCTACTCATTACCTTTCTTAGAACAAATGCAAATCAAACAATATGAAAGATCTTGTCAAATTTAAAGAGCTAGTAGGAATTTTGACATTTCACTTGAATTCATGAAAATTTAAGAACATAAATAAAAGACTCGTAATGATAACACCGTCCTAAGAAGCATAACTGTCAATCTGAATGGTTCAGAGAATTTCTGAACGATCCATACAAATTTCACGTTAACAAACACACCTTTAATTGATAAGATTCTAAAAATGTTAGACCAACCGTCATCAAATCAAGTATCTCAGAACATTCCTATCTGATTATATTTGTTCCTCTCTGTCTGTTTACACATCATCTTGCAATTTCACTTTAACTATGTATATAACATCTAATGTCAAAACAACAATTCCAATCCAATAAAATTACATCTTGTTGAAATTATTCAATAGTTTAAACAACACAATATTACAAAATCATTCATTTAAATCATATTCAATTATTTTCCACTTTATCTATTCTACATTCCTTAGCGCAAATTCCTCAATTTGTATTAGATAACTCACCTCTTTTTCGTTGTATTTTCTACTCTCTTCCCCCCCCCCCTTTGATGAAGGCATCACGAGCATCGTCATCGTCTTCGTTTTTCTGTGAGAATGACCTTCTTAACGGTTATCATCACACATCATTATCATTGTTTCACCGTTAATATAAATATTTGTTTACATTTCTTGTGTCATTCAATTCTCAAACTAACATTCATCCCGTTTTGTCGCGTCTCGTTGCCGTTGCCGTTGCGTTGCCGTTGCCATTGTACCTATACTGAACTACTTCCACATTCATAGCACATTATTTGACACTTGCTATATCTATTAATTAATTAAACTGCCGCGCTGCCGTCAGTATAAATGTAGTTGTTTTGTCTTTTCTCGCAAAATGATTTAACGGCCAAGATATGAATACAATACAATTTTTTGTATCATTTCATTTCACTTTGTTAAACTTGTAAAAAAAAAAAAAACAGAGAGATAGAACTTTGGAACGTGGAAGTCAATCAACAAACGGAATGGAATTACGCCTTTCATCTCATGCGTCATTCTAACAAAACTTTAAATTAAATTCATAACAAAACGATTTAAACAAGTTTTTTTTTTTGTTCATTGTTAAATTACATAAAAATTGATCGGGCAAATAAATTGCAAATCAATAAAGTAACCCAAGCAAAGAAAACGGATGTTAAGTTCAAAATGGTGATCTGTAAAGCAGAATGGTTCTGTTCGATTTTGTTCGTTTTATTTGTTCTTTCACAACTGTCAGTTGTTGTGTGCTATTTTGCAGTTTACACATACACAGGGGATTGGATTCTTTGCTTGATTTATTGGTGAAGAATTCTATCGTAAGGAATGATTTTAACTTTTTCTTTTTTTCAGCGCACATTAAATGATGTATAAGTTATTAAAAACTGAGTTGAATAGCGCCCTTGGGCTATGGCAGCGCTCCGCCAACAGGACGACCGACGCGACGATGCAATGACGCGACGAAACACGGATGGACATAGACAAGACATACAGCGATGTGAGTTTCGGTTTTGTTGGCTTACTTGCACTGACATAATTCGTCAATTTTATACATCAGAGTAGGATGTATGACAGATAAAGTATGAGTCAAAATAGACAAAAACAACAAAATTAAAGGATCTAAATCTAGAAAAGATGATATAAAAGACAACATTCAACGGAAAATAATGGAAAAAAGATAAAGTTTGAAAGGACAGGCGTTTTTGTGCCAAAGGGCTTGTGCGCTGTGTATAGTGTGTTATTATGTAGGTATTGAAAGGAAGATAATTTATGATGCAGTTGAGTGTAATTTGACACATGATTTTAACACCTTTTTTCTATAACAAAAGGAGCACGTTTCAGACAAGGATATGTTCTTTCATAAACGTGCACCTTTGTTATCCTTAGAAAACTCAATGAACTTAAACACTGAACCTTGAATGCAGATTGTTGGTCAATATATTTTTATTGGTGTTTTTTGTCCATGTGTAAAATTGAATTTGAAATGAGCTGTCAAAAGTGAAAAATCATTGTTCATTAAAAAGGATATCTTTTCCAAGGACAACAGGGTACAAATCTGAAAGAGACAATTGATTCACCACAAAACTAATTTAGCTGTTAAAAACATTTGCTTTCTATTTCTGTATAGTATTTAACAGGGAAAAGAAAAAAATATGACAGTTCTATGGTCAAGTTCTGTTGTAAAGAGTTTATTTAAAAAGAGAAGCCAACACTGTTTATCAACCAAATGTCATTTCACTACAGATAAATTTGTAAAACGTAAGAGTTGTAAGTTAATATCAATTAAGTTTATAAAGCATAAATTTGCTCACCACAAGTTAATAAATAAAAAACCCGTTTAATGAAGGAAAAGAAATATTAAAGACAAAAATATTGCTTTCATTATTATTTCAACGCTCCATTTATAATTTTAAGAGAAATTAAGATCAATTACGGATACTATACAGATAAAAACCTACATATAAATATTGATATGTGTAGGCAGGTAGTTACTTAAAATAAAACAGATATTCTTTTCATAAAAAAAATTCTCGAAATCATACCACAGGCTTTGTAATAGATTGCAAAGTGAGCTATTCTCCGTTTGCGGTTAAATTATTTGATACAAATAAAAAAAAATATAAAATTTGCCATTTAATACTTAAAACGTTGTCACTTCACTTCATTTTATTGTTTTTATTTTTCTGGCTTTAGAAAGATGTACCTACTTCTCGAATTTTACTGTATAAGCACGTATCTGAATCACACCTGCTTAAGGTGGTTATCTGTCATAGTCGGGTATTTTTTTACGATCAAAAAATTTCATAGTTTTTTCATTGATAAGACTTTGTCAGTTACTGTTTCTAAAACATCATGAGTTGTTTATTGGTAAACTTCAAATCTTTACTTTGTTCAAAGTGACATGTCAATTGATACAATTTGTCCGTTTATTTAGTAAATCTGTA
Source organism: Scaeva pyrastri (assembly GCA_905146935.1). Lineage (NCBI taxonomy): Eukaryota > Metazoa > Arthropoda > Insecta > Diptera > Syrphidae > Scaeva > Scaeva pyrastri. Next base: position 3,474,819 of record LR989929.1, on the reverse strand, counting down.
ATACACTTCTGTCACTTTTCAAAATAAGAAAGAAAAGCAAAACATTACGGTAGGTGTTCACAGGCTTCTCAACTTGCTCCGTCCAATTGTCTACAAAATTCTCGGTCTTAAATATCGTGTTTTATTTTAAAATACAACACCAATAGTCAAAAATATTTTTTTAGAAATCGCGTAACAAATTCTATTTCAATATGCTCAATCCTTCGGAACAAATTGGTTTGGAAAGGGTTTAACAAAATTCAAATTGCTCAATATGTCAAACTTCAACAAAGATTGAAAGAAGACCCTTGAAACTTTTTCAATTGCCTGATGTCAACCTTTTCAATCAAACAAAGTGTTGTGACTCATTTTCAAAAAAAAAAAAAAACACATACATACTACATTCATATACATATGTATGTATTTGACTTGTGAAATTATCCCTGACTTCTAAATCCTTAATTTTGAACCGACACTCTTTAAATGCGGTAAGCCAACACAACAAAAATATCGATTATAACAATGGGCAAAGCCAAAGTACTTAAGAGTACTTTAAATTTCACACAAAAAGCACGTTTCCTCGAAATTGCAAATAATAAAAGTGGAAGCAAAAACAACATAAATAAACCACTCTTTCGTCCACCCCCAAGGGAAATTAGTCAATAGCCTTATACATATATGTAGTATGGGAGGATAGGCACACGCAAATCTCCCTCCTAGGTCCTTCATTTGCTGTTGTTGCTGCAGTCATGTTCTAGATATTCAATTTTTTTTTGTTCTTTTCTCGATGTGATCACCCCCTAAGTATATTTTGTTGCAGGCAATAATTTTGTGTCCATGAGTGTCACCCAAACGCTTAAGTAATTTATTAGCCTTTCAACTTTCCTCACTTACCATTGCGTTGTTACCAACTGCAACGCCACCGCCACCTTTGCCGCTTCCGTCATTACCGGCCGGCAGCGCCAGTCACTAATTTGAGGGTGAACTGACTGTTGTATAGGCACTGCAGTTCATATGCAGCACAAGCACACGTCATCGAACCCCATAATAGACCAACACAACAAGGGTGGTTTTTCATTTCATCAAATAAACAAATCAAGAGTAAATAAGAAAGGTTTCTATTGGAAAAACCTGCGCTGACGGCAGCACTAAAATAAGGGTTCCTCTTCATCTGGAAGCAACAGCAACAGCAACAGCAAACAAAAAAAATTGGCAACAGGCAAGACAGCTTCTAGGTAGGTAGTACTTTGATGGACAACAGCAACAAAACAAATAAGATTTTCTATTTCAAATGCCGGATTTCTTTCGACGACGAGACGCGACGCGACGAACGAAACACGTAGGAAAAAACCTTCACACAGGAGAAAAGGAAAGATGAAAGAAGCAAATATGTGAAACAAAAATGCAATAAAATTCCATAAAAACATGAGCAAACGACCTTCACAGTTGTTGGTCACCTTTTCAACAGTTTGAAGTGAAAAAGAGAGAGGGAGAGAGCGAAACAGAGAAACAAAAAATTAGTTTCGAAATAAGGCTGACGCAGATGCTGGTTGCTGGCTGGATGAAGTAAAAAAAAACGGACAAACGGGAGAGAGAAAAGGGGAAAACTATAAAACTAGGTATAACCATGGGTTCGGTCTTCGGTTCAGCCGTACAAGAAGACAACAAATGATGAAGGAAACAAAAAATAGGAAGACAAAACCTAAGCTCGCCATCATACCACCACAACTTTAAGCGGGGTTAAAAAGTCGTCGAAGAGGATAAAGGTTTATAAAGTTTCTGACGAAGTTTCTTCTATCCATTCTTTGTGTCTGATGTCTGATGGAGGAAAGAAGTGATCTTCTTTTAAAGGGTATTTCGGAGAAAACATATTTCTGTCGATTTCAGAATCAGATAAAAGAGTTGCAGATTGATTTTTCGACATTTTTGCTTTGATTTTTCTCTTAAGTTCTGCACAGACAACAGATATCAGCCATATTAAAATGTTCTTCTTGTTTCTAATTATCCAAATGACAGTTGTACTAAGTCGTTGTGCACGATACACAATTTAAGGTAATATTTTACGCAGGTTGTCAAGAATTATAAATGACCCCTCAGTTTGACAGCAATTTGAGCTAAATATATACATACATACATCTAAACTATCACAAGATGCTTCATTTCTAACAATTTGTGAATTTACTTAAACTAACTGAAACACCCTTTAAGTCATTGACAGGAAGGAAAAAGGGCTCTCTCATCAAAAAAAAAAAAACAAAAAAAAAACACATAAGAAAACTCGAAAGCAACAAGCTGCATAACTCTATCGAATAAAAGAAGAAGAAAACTTGTTAGAAACTGCAAAAAGCCCTGCTGATGATCTTTGGAACTGAACTTCTTTTTTCATTTTCTCATCTCCCCCTTTTCGGAAGAACACCAATATCACTAAAAATAAATATAAATATAAACCTTTAAACAACAACAAGAAACAAATTAACAACATTCCGGCCATTTTGTGTTCGATATTCAAATGCAAAAACCTATTTTTCTTAGAGGAACACAAACACACAACAAGAATTTGTGAGTTGAAAGAGAAATCTGCATAGTAAGGGGTACGAGTATATTATAGGAAGACCTTCTTCTTTTTTTCTTTTTTTTTTCATTTCAACTTTTATTGCATGTATAAGTCAAGATGACCGTTGTTGTATGAGTGTCAAAGATATACGAATGAAGAAACAACAAGATACACATTAAAACCTATACCTATGTATACTTACACCCATTTCTACCTTATACTTTAGGTTTAGACTGTCTTTTCTTTACACTTCATTCTATGGAATTCCATATAGATTTTGTTTTAAAAATCTTCTTGTTCTGTGCAATTTTTTGTGTTTTCGTTTTTCGTTGTATTTTTCTTTGTTCTTTCAAATGTTCGAACACCTGTTAGCATTTTTATAAACTAAGCAGATGATAGAATGGAAAATAAAATTATGCATAAATGTTTCAAAAGATCCTTTGTAAAGTGAACCGAAACAATTCCAATGAACATATGCATTATGCATTTTGAGGCAACTGAAAACTGGACAAGGTGTTTAAACAGCGCAATTATTACATGACCAGACAAATTAAAAAACAAAGTAGAACAGAAAAAACAGTTTTGAAAGGAAAACCAAACCAATATTCAGAGATACAATGGACTCTTGTAGACTAACTGTCAAAAAATTTTGATGACTTTTGGTGACATTTTGTTACATTAACGGTAATATTTTCTACAATGTTATATGATGAGATGGCAATGAGTGAGTTTCAGGATTGCTTTCTGTTCAATGTTCCAAATCAATGAGTTTTAAATGGTTTGGAAATACAGGTATAAAAATTCTATTCTGAATTCGGGTACTTCAAATGGACAGTGGATGGTAAGAGGCAACAATTTTAAGCTGACACTACGAATCAAAAAAGGAGATGCTTATAAATTATGTCACAAGAAGTAAGCTTTGTCGTAACGTAACGGGACAAAATTAAGAAAAAGGTTAAAGTGAAAAATTGTAAGGTCATGCCAAAAAGTTCCTTCTAAGTTCAGTATCTTACTTAATAAAACTGCCTTTAATGTCAAAAGGTTGTCTCAATTGTATTAATATATAAATTTTTCGTTCGTGCTATAAATAGCCATAAGCTTAAAGAAACAGTCCATCTCAAAATACCCTTTTTGCAATTTTAGGGTGGAATCATAAGAAATGTTTGCTTTAACGCCTACAATGTCAATGTCAATTTATTTTATCCACAACTATCCCTTAAAATAGATTGTATGTATATGTACATAAGTATGTACATATATAGATTGCGTGCCTAGTGCCATTTAATATGAAATTTTACACCCACGCACAATTTGAACTTTAATGTTGGAAGCCAAAGCCAATTTATATCCCTTTCTTTGTCTCTTTTTATATTTGCTTATATAAGAATATTTGATTTGATATTAAATATTTTGCAGCAACAAATTGACGTTTCATCAAACATCAGGGCGTTTTAACTTGTCATCCATCATCAAGTTCACAGTGTTGATTTTGTCTTAGCAACTCCTCCCCTTCCCTAACCCAAAGGAAAAATATCGTTCTTTTGTTAATGAAATGAGAAAGATTTTATTGGAATTGTTGGAAGAACATTGTTGAAACTTCGTCTTCTTTTGACTCATGATAGAATTTTTATAAAAATATTGATGTCGAATAATTTTCTCTTATCTTCTTATCGAATGACTCTAATACACTCGTACATGCTTATCAAAGAATGCGAACAAGTGAAGATAACACAAATTAACCCTACCTTTATTTCATTTTATTATTTGAAAGAAAAAAAAAAAAAAACGTTTTTCTGTGTTTAACTTTGATAAAACAAAATTAAAAAAAAGCACATCTGTTAGTTTTCTTTTCTCATTAATTTACGCGTAAATTGCAAATTTAATTTCTTTTGTTAGTTCGAGGGATGAGAAATTTCATTGTGAATGATACGTAGTTTTTCCTTATGGACATGGTAGAATATTTCGTGGAAGGATAATATTTTGTTTGTCATAATGAAATTTGTGTTGGCAAGGGCATTTGAAATAACTTTGAAGGGTGTTGGAATGCAATAAACACAAATATTTCATGAATACATTTTTTGTATTATTCACAAGATAATAGCTTTGGCTAATTTGTTTTCCTATGAATGAGTAGGTACACGCAATAAAAATGTGCTGGTTTTTTTCCCATTTGTTGAATGACGTCAAAGGAAAATCTACGGAAAATGTGTTTTGCACATACATATGTATAATGTTGTAGTTGTAAAAATCAATAGTTATTATTACCCTATATAGTATATTACATTCAGTGAACATAATGATACATATTTACTGATTTGATTAGACATGAAAAGTGGGGCTCGAATTACGCGCAATTATTTTTAAACAATTTTGGTTGTTGTAATGGAGAGATTTAAGAACTTTACGTGCATTCATTTTTCTTTTGCATTAATGTTAATAAAAAAGTAATTATTTTGGAGAAAAAATAAATAAATTTTCATTTGATGTCTTTGTCGTTTTTGTTTTAATTTTGTAGTAAAAATCTGCATCCCGTGTAAATAAACCACAAATTCCACTACGACAATTACAAAAACTTTCATAAAAAATCCCCAAAACATTCTGTTAATTTGTGAAGAGCATTGGTCTAAATCCAACCATAATTAACTAATTCACTTCTAGTGTTTTGTCAAAATTTGGAAACCAGTATTTAATTTATCAGTCAATAAAATTTCGTATTTATTTTGAAAGTTGAGAGCATTCCAATTTAATGAACATGCCAAATAATTTCAAACTTCAAGAGTTCTCTAGCGGAATAAATTTCTTTGTCACCATGTAGAGTAAAATAATGAAATTCAATTACTGTGATATCAATTTTGCACTAAATTTAATAAATTTATCAACAAATTTTCTTGTTTTTGTGTATAATTTTGTTGTTTAATTTTTTTTTTCTATATTCTCCTAAATATGTTTAATAAATGTGTTCATTTAGCTAACGGTATTGCTGATTCATATTTTAATTGTCAAATGTGGAATAATCAAGCGACATTTTAATCAGACATTCAATGAGCAATTTGACAATTCTTGCTGTTAAATTGTGAAATATGAAATTGTATTCACTTGCATTCTTTTTTACAATTCAAAAATTGCTGCAATATTATATTTTCTATTTTGACATTTTTAGTTGAAAAATAATATTTCCTATTTTTAGTCAATTAAAGAGAAATGCAAATTTCTTATACGCATGTACATACATATTTATGTGATTCGAAATTGCTAAAATGTGATTTAAAAAGCAATTGAATTTGACTTATCTACCATTTGACTGATTGAATTTAAATTCGTTATATTTTTCAATGCCTAAAATAAATAAGCAAAATGATTCTTAATATGTACTTGGAACATTTCTCTTTTTTTAAACATATGTATGTATGTACATACCTACTTATATTTTGCCTATTGCTTTCTTATCAATTCAAAACGCATTTCTGTCAATTTCAACAGCAAAATCCTTTTCGAAGAATTCCAGGTAGGTAGCTAAATTTAACAACCAATATTTTACAACCATACGTGTAGTATATACACGTTTATAAGATTTAGAAATATTTATCTTTATGACTCTAAGCTGAAATAGTGGCAGCTATAAGAATTAGTTTTTATATTTTTGAATGGAATGACAATCGTTAGACTTCTGGGAGTTTGAATGCTTTACTCAATGACATACATACATACCTTCAGACAATTGGGTTTTCTAAGTAAACCTACATAGGTGTATCTACCTGAGTGGATTTATAGGTAGGTAATCATTTTACAATGCTGAGGTAGAGATTTAACTTAATTCGCTTGCTATAAGTTTTGGCTAAATTACTAAAACTAATAGTGAGAAATTGTTTGTTTCCTTTGTAAGTGTATTCCAAGACTTACCTACCTTTTTTAAAAATAAGGTATCTAGTTACCTACACACCTACATATGCAGTATAATTTGAATTACATACATATTTAATTTCATTCCTATTAAGAAGGACCTTGAGTTTTTAACTTGAACACAACAAAATCAGAATAACATTCCTACGAATTGTTTTTTTTTTTTTGTCTTTTTTTTTGCGGAATATGAATAATAATTTCTTCAACTAATTTCATAACTTCTCAATCAACGACTTTCACATGTTAAAATTAATATAACATTTATTTACATAGGTACAAACATTTCATACGAAGTTTCGTTTCAATTTCTTGAAAAAAGTAGTTAAGTTGGATTTTTATTTTCGATTATTGGTTCCTAATAACAAGGTACTACATAACTAATCAGTCTATCCCCTATTCTCATTCCATGATTCCTTAAGTTACTTACATATATACTCCTTAAGATAGATAAATTGGAATATTTATATCGTTTAAAAATCTCACATGTTTTGCATAAGTATGTTTACCTACAGTAACTAATAAAATATACCTTCATTCTATATAAAAAAAAGTAATTAAAAAACGTATTTTTGAAGAAGCAACAATTAAATCCTAATTCTATTGAGCTTAAAAAAATGATTCTATTTTGTTTTATTGAATGATAAAACTTTATATCAAATTTTTAGATTTATACCTTCTCAACAAAAAGTGCATACCTAGTTCTTCCCCATATCCATCCAACAAATTTAATTTATTTTTACAATCATTACCTAAAAATAGGAAAATCAGTTTTCTATTTGGGTAGGTATAACTATCTGCATGTCCCCAAAAAACACAAAAAATAAAAACTTGAAGAAAAACTCCCCAATTCAGCTGGAGAAATGTTAAATTCAGCACAATAAGAAATGTCACTTTAAAATCTGACATTTTCCTTTTTCTGTTTTCTGTTTTCTCCTTTTCATCAATGTACCTACATTACATATGTACATACATCCTATTCTTTCCTTATACGAATTACGAATACGATACGTTTTACTACAAGTTCTTTTTTTCTGCAACTCCTTTTCCTTTTTTTATTAGTTATTCTTTTTTGTTTTTTCTACATCTGCACACTGGAGCCAATGAAATAGTAGACTTTTCATGAGGTTGATTCTTTTAAATTTCAATGCACTTTCTTTTCTTATTAAGTTTAAATTTAGTTTTGTCATTAAATAGAGATATCGTGAGACTAATACACACCTTGCAAATGGAGTTTGTTCCACATCATAGATCTCGTTTATGTCGTCCTGGACAAGTAATCCTTTCAAACGTTCATCGTCCACGTCCAGCAGTCCATCGCCAATTGGATGAATCCCTTCGGAAAACATTTTGTTGCTTCAAAAACTGCACTGCACTGCACTGCACTGTTCTTTGCACACAAGTTTGGAGTTTCGTTTTTTTTTTATCTTTTATCTTTTATTTTCGGTTTAAGTTCGATTAAGCGACGAATCCGACGAATTGGAAAATGGTTAATTTCGGTCTCAAATCTTCGAAAAGGCACTTAATTAGCTAATTTAGACCGGAAAATAGTTTTTTTTTGACAGATTTTCTTTTTGAATTTTGAAAGAAACGACGAAAAAGGTTTTTCGTTTTGGTCGTTGATTCTTCTCTTTCTCTCGCTCGCTCGGCTCGGCTCGGCTCAGCGCTCACTACGATTTTCTACAATTTTTGTTGTTTTCTTCACTTACTTCTTTTCAGCAGAGAAATCGCATTTGGCATTAGCAGCAGTAGCACATTTTTCTGAATAATTTTAATATGCTTCATAAGTACAAACACACGCACAGGCCACAGGCGACACAAAAACGAAAACGACCACGAACGGCGAACAGCAAACGGCAAACGGACCGACGAAAAGACTGGCGACGGCGACTGCGACGATGACAAGAAGCAGTAGAGGCGAAGGCGACAAGACAACTTCTCGAATCTCGACTCGACTTGGACTTGGAATACGTTTTGGGTTTGGGTAACAAGTTGAGTTGTAAGTTTTTTCTTTTTCTTTTTCTTTTTCTGTTTTTTTTTTTTTTGCTCTTAATTTCTTCTTCTGTTTTTCTCGAGTTTACAATATTTGCACTTTTTGCTTTTCAATCTGAATTCAATTAATTTAATTTTTGTTCTGTTTTTGGTTTCTGTGAGAGAAAGATCCTTTTAATGCGAAAGATTTTGTTGGTTTTTTAAACTTTTATCGAGGAGGTTCACATCGACATCACAAATAAAACATTTTGTTCTTTTTTTATTTTTGTCAGAGAGGAAGTACACTCATGCTGCTGAGTGCTGGGAAGAAAAGTAGTGTAAGTTGTAAGTGTTAAATATGCACACACCACACCACGCCCGGGGCTTTGGGGAACAATGAGTTAGAATTGCAGTTTCAAGTTTTACCTTAAAAATTTTAATTATTTTATTAATTGGGGTAGATATTATTATCGAATAGAAAATTCTTTTCTTGACACACACAAAACTTCCTATCTCACTTTGATTCACGCTCAGCGCGGTCACACTCTCTCGCTCTTTTAATTTTTTACTTTTCAAAAAGCAAACAAACAACAAAACTTTCGGATCGCTGTGTTGCGTTTTCTTCGCTTTAATAATTCCACAACTCCACTCGACTCGGTCTCTCAGAAATGACTGGCTCACTGGCTGCCGCTGCAAAATTGCCTTTGACTGGTTTTCGTTTTCGTTGGTCAGGAATTTTCTCCTGTGCCTGTCTAGTGTCTCGTTGTCGCCTTGTCGGTAGTAGTAGTTGCCAGTTGGTGTGGTGCGCTAGCTCGGTCTCCTCTGTCCTCTCCTTTTCTTGTGTTTCTTCTTTTTGTTGTTGTTCGTTTTCGAGTATTGATGCAGCTGGTTACTGAATTGCTGGATACAGTTTAGTGGGGTGGCAAAATTTGGTTTCCATTCGAATTCAGTCGTTGAGTTGAACAGCTGAATACGGAGAAGTTGATGGTTTGTTGAGGTAGTGTTGGTGAGTTAAGAGTTAAGACAGTTACTTTTTGGAGAATTCCAGCCGGTCGGTTAGGAAAGGGGAGCTGTGCTCCGCTGACACTTAAACTGGTATTGTGAATTGGTGTGGGTTTTTTTATTCGCTTTCGCAGCTCGGATGACAGTTTGTTGATTCGTTATTGTGAATTGATGGGGAGTTACCAGGTTTGTTGTAGAGCTGTAAGCAATAAAGAAATTCTGTAATATTTTTAAAAGTACGTTTGGTCGTGTAAATAGGTAACTTAAAAGTGATTATTTCTGTTTAAAGTTATTTAAAATTTATAAATGGAAATACCACGTAATCCCACCTTAACTAGATCGATTTAAATGTTTTTTTTCATTTTCTATTTAGATTTTAGATTAGCTCAACCAGTGAAAAAAAAAATAGACAACAAATTGGCCTTGACAACTAAACGCAGGAAAAAAGAGTTCGGTTCGGTCAGTGATGTCACTTTAATCATAATTGTCTTATTACTACGATCTAATCCGAATCAGACATTCCAATAAAAAACGGTTAGAGGTACTCTTTACAATAATTGAGAAATATTAATTGAAAAATCATTCGGAACTTTATTCAAATATTCAAATTATTCCAGTGTATAGTAATATGTATTTATTTTATTACATATATATATTACTCAAATAGAAACTACATATTAAGACAATAATAGGTATTATGAGCTTCGGTTTGTGTAAGTGTATAAGTAAGAAACTGTCAGTCTTTTCCTAGAATTAATGCCGATTGTATTGATCTAAACAGAAAGCCCTGTTGCGCCTGTACTTTACAAGGTATGTCAACACGAACTACTTAGAGAATGACAAGCAAGGTCGAATAAATAAGATTGTCGAAGTTAATACTGTAGAATGTCGTATCTCGTACAAAAAAATTATAATTTTAAAACTTCTTACTGTGATTATCTCTGCTTCTAAATGGAAGTTGGCACCTAATTTAAATTGACGTTTTTACAATGCGAAGCAGATGGTTTTATTTAACTGACGTAAAATTTACATGTCGCTAAATTATTTTTAACAATTTTCTCTCGTAACTTTTGGAATAGGTACGTACCTACCTACCTACATAGCTATTCCAATTAATTTAGTTTGGAACTTATTTGAAGTTTATGTTCCTAATGAGAATGTCTACATTAAGCAAACGTTAGTAATTTTATTTTTCGTTCAATTCGTTTTAACATAAAAAACAAAAACAACTTCTTCTCACGTCTTTCGTATGTAGGTATATACATAGGTACCTACCTTTATCCACAATTCTTTAGCCTTGTCCTGAAATTCTTCAAAATCATATCTACCCATATCCAATATCTACCTACTATTTTATTGAGACACGGTACAAAACAACACTAGCCTCGGTTGTATTATTTCAACAGACCAATTGAGTGAAAGTTTTCTTTTTAAGTTTAGTAAATATTGTTCCTTCAGAAGTTTCCAAATTTCAAAATTTGGTGTCCAAATTTTGACGTGAATTTAATTAAAGGGCACAAAATGTAATATTTCTTAGATAAGTAGTTATGAAGTAGATGCTATAGGTATTATACCTATTTATTATAGAAATCACAACCGTAACCTAAGTTAAAACATCCGAGACACAGAATACCTATCTAGATACCAAAATTTTATTCAAAACCTTAAGTCCACTTTTAGACACCGAGAATATAAGTTTAAATATAAACAACTCTTAACGTTTTTTAAACTATGTAGGTATTTACCTTTAATTGGGGTTTTCATTCACTTAAAAACTGTTTTATTGAAACCATCTAACAATAAAGAATATTTTAAATAACACTTTCCAATAAAAAATCCTCACAACCGATTTTTTTTCAAAAAACTCTACAACACACCGCGACCAAAAGACTTTCGATCCGCACCGGTAAATCTCCCATCTAACATTAAAGTCCCCGTTGCACTTATTCCTGGCTGTATGCTCACGGATTAGCCAAAGGAATTTCAAAAATGCCTCAACCCGACCACAAAAATAAAAAATAACAAACAAATTACAAAAACAAAACTAAAAAAAGACAGATCAATGTACAAAACAACAGAAACTCTTTTCGAGAACAGAAAATGCCAGCACCAGCACCTCTGCGCTCTGCCACTGCTAGCAAAAGGCAAAAGGCATCAGGCACAGGCATCAGCATCATCAGGCGGCTTTCTGTTTCTGTTGTCCTCCACCACCAAAAACCAACTACCTACGCAACTATTTATTTTAATTTTTGCGATTAAAATGAAATAAAAAATTAAATAAAACTTAAAACTATGTAAAATCTACACACAAAAAGGGCAAACACTTCAAATGTCGCGCTTTCTTGTTGGTCCTATTTGTTGTTGACGCCGCCGCCGCCGCTCGCCGCGGGCCGGGCCGCTCGTCCGGCAGCCGATTCAAATCAATTTGAAATGCTTTCCACTTTTGCTTCCCTGCACTGTTCTGCTTTCTGCTATTCTCGGTTCCTCAATCCTCATCCTTATCTTCATGATGCTGAATTGCTGATGCGTTTGGTCTTTGGTGTACTCGTTGGTATTTTCGTGTGTCTGACTCGCTGATATTCGTTTTATTTCTTCTCAATTGAACGCACTTGATATGGTGCACTTTCCAATCGAGAGACAGGACCGTATAAAGAACGTGGACGTGGAGTTTTAGAACATTGGAGTAAAAACGCTTAAAAACACATATTGCAGAAATAAGGACATAGGAAAAAGTTTAAGAGTTACCCTAAGATTTTGATTTCTTTCAACTTAATGAGAAAATAGAATAAGGAGTTGATAAATTTGGATTTTTACCAAAAAAAAATTGATTTTTAAAACATTAAGAATGGAAAACGATTAAAAATAGAATTTTGCGTGTCCAGTGTTGATGTTCTGTTTTATGTATTTTTAATTGTCAAATCTTGATTCAAAACAGTTTTTTCTAGAATTTCACAAATAGAAGAATGGAGAAATATTCAATTAAACCTTTTAAATTTAATACCCCACAAAAAACCGAGAGTGAATGATGGTATTGAATGTGTGGCAGGCTGCTTTAGGTCATGCGACATTGACATTTAAGAAATTATTAATTAGTGTACAATTTGCGTGAGTAGTGTATGGTTGAATCGTAATTGTGCATTTTTGTATTTGTAGCATTTGTGCATGTCGGCATGTGTAGTACATGGACTTTATAACTACTAAAGCTAAGGGCAAGGGGTAACATCTCCCGCAAGATAAGGCTTTCTCCGTGAAGTTGTATTGGTGATGTGGATATTCCAATTATATAAGGATTTAAGCAATTTGATGGGTAGATGGTTAAAAAATGAAGAAAAAAAAAATCAAATGGCAGATATGACGGTCTTCACTCTTCACTGAGCTGTATTTAAAAAAATGATCTTAATTGAGCACGGATTTGAAGATGTTTTTGACATTTTCGCTATGGTAGAAGTGCGTTCTTTTTTCCCACGATTGTTAACTATGGTCGTTTCTGAAGTCTAAGATTGTTATGCGATTTATAAAAATATAACGTCATAAATTCGTTTCTAAACGCATTATATAAAATATGTCATATAAGAACACGATTTGTAACTAAAGTTTTTTTTTAAAACAAACAAAATCATACTGGGAATCAACTGAAAACAAACAAAATTTTCCCTAAACGAGCATTTTTCAAATACTTTTACTCAATTTATTAAAAACAAATGAAGTTTGAGAGAGAGAGAGAGAGAGAAAGAGTACATTACATACTATATTAAAATTTAAAAACAAAAGTAAACTGCAATACAGCAGAGCAGTACTAGAAAGCTGGTGCGTCGCAGCCAGATTGGTTCTGAAATAAAAATCAGTGCATGAATATTATGCAATCATTCATGGCCAGAATATAGTAAATTCAGATTCAGATACTGCATCGGATGCGGACATACAATTTAAGCAGACATTAACCCCTATCACCGCTCTATGTAATTTGTGAAGGAAAACATACATTTGTACATACATTAATATCTTTTTCTTTGAAACACTAAAGATTAATGAATTTGGTTCGAATAAGTTGACTCAAAACAATACAGAGGGTATCGTCTAAACTTTAGAACAAAATTGGGGGCCTAGAGCAGCACACACTACATTCCTTTGCTCTCGTTGATTTGTTTGCAAGCAAACCGTCTGCCTCTGCTCTGCTTCATGCAACTACCACTACCCAGCCACTGGCGCACTAAAATGTTGCAAATCTGATCTGTTAGATCCGCGATCATCATCACATCGTGGTGCGAATTTGCCGCAATTAATTTGCCAAATAAGATCTGACATGCTCTTGTTTAGATTTCGAGTAAATTTTATTTAAAGCCTTTCGGATTGCTCGTCGCACGTCCATCATCATCATCGGCTGCACTCTAGCTGCAAGCCTGCAAGCTGTAGCTGCTAGCTGAATTAAAAGAGTATAGAATCGCACCATCATCAACTTGTGGTTTGGCTGCTGGGCAATAGAAACAAAGAAAAAGAAAAACAAAACAAAGACAACTTCAATTGGGGACTCAGGAATTTCCCGGAATGAGACCGGGATGCGAATGGACCGTCATGTTCGTCTTCGTCGTCGTCGTCGGGCATCGCATATATGTATGTGGTGCACGAAATGTAATCCAAGCTAAGGGCATTGTACACTCAGAAGCAGAAAATATGCACTCTTTTTTATACATATGGTATGTACATATGTATAGTATTCACCGCGCCGCAAGTTAACGTACTAGGACACGATACTTGTTTGTACTCGTCCATTTATAAGTTTTTGTTTTGGTTATTTCACGCACTTCATTATGGCGGATGTTTGGCTTCCGGTGGGAGTTGGGGTGAGTTTATGAAAAGTGTGTACTGCGGTTTGATGAATGATTCTGGAATTGCTTGGGTTGTGTTTTGTTAGTTTATTCAGGTGTTTCGGAATGGCACTAATGTTTTGCTAGCTAAAGAATTTACTAAGAAAACTTTTAAGAATGTTTAATGGGGGTTAGATATTTGTGTATATTATTATCATCAGTGGGGATAATAATTTGAGTTTGGTCAAATGGTAGAGTTATTTACTATATTAACTGACAGGAGCGGAGTAGTGGTGGTACGAGAATGCCGCTATCGATATGGGTGGTTGAGTGAAAAGTGTTTTGGTTTCGTAGTATTTAAACAAAGAGCTATGTATTAGTTTCTTAGAGATCAAGTTATTCAGTGCCAACTGACAACTTTAAGTTGAACACTTAAGTCGTGGCTTAGTGACGATGAAATATATGAACTAGTTGCGTTTAGTATTATAATTGTCTCTAATTCAGTCTTAAAATTGACAATCCGGTATTTAGTTGAGATTTAATTTATGTATATTAACTGCATTAAGTAACTGATAAGAATTCCATCAGTTTCAGGTGCAGTTCCAATTGAACTTTAACATTTAAATGTTTGCATTCAGACATGATCTTAACTGATAGCTCAACTTAAACTTAAGCTGAAATGACCGTCTAAATGTGTCTTAGTATTGAAATAATTTGGTGTGCTCAGCTGTCAACTCGGAGTCACTTAGGTCAGCCGACGAGTAGGTACATTTATGTACATACATACATATGTATATGCCACATCCAAGGCAATAAGTCCATTTTTTTTTTCTTTATTGAACAACGAGCAACAGAAGTACGAGTATGATTGTCAAAAATGAAACACAGATCTCTCCTAAAGTCTTACAATTAGTTCAGCCCAATCCTATAGTTTTTGGGGAACTTATGTATGTATTTATTAATACATTTGTTACTAACGCATAATTTCGGCTGTGTACGCACACATTTAATATTTATTCCGTATATTATAGTCCGTTGCATCTTCATAAATTATTATTAAATGCTACTTAATGTTAATTATAAGTTTATTTCTAAAATTAGAAAATCGCATTTCTTCGATGAAAATTAGATATTTTCTCTCTCCTCACTATTACAACCAATCACTCATGTCATTAGCATCATCTGCACCCGAGTTGGACGATGACTATCGGATCACCGCATGGTCCTTTTGTAGGTATATGTAGGAAATATTTATTATTTTGTATATTTAAGATGAAGCTATATTTTTGCATGTTGGCGGTGTTAGTCGTGGCGCAGAACGGTGTGCAGCGGGTGGGCGGCGGCGGCGCAGCGAGGGGCGTAGGACACACCTCAGGCAGTTGACTCCTGGTCCTGAGCAAGAAATAAGAATGTTCAAACATAATATATAATCGCAGGATGATTCAGATTTGGATTTGAGGGCGGATACGGATTACGAACTGGCTTCTATGTTTGCACGATGACGTTTTAAGTAGCCACTAGGCTCTAGTCATCGTCACATCGCGTCGTCGGTAGTTGGTTAGGTCGTTGGCGGCGGGGCGGCGGGCTGGGCGACCACGTCTTTATTTAGTGTCGCAAACAGAATGCAACATTTCCAATTGCAGCTCGTTCAGGCGATTACTTTCTATTTTGATGCCCCTAGCCCATGCGAATAGTGAGTGAGAAGTGAGAGCACTGTCATCTAGCGAGGGTTATAAATAAAACCCCAAGTTTTTGCCTTAACCTTTATTTATTGGGGTATGCCAGCAAAACCAGCCATAGGGAGGCTCGGAAGGAGATGGACGCAATGTTAGGCGACTGAAAAAAATAATGATGGAGCGAGGTGGATGTCCGCGCATTTAGAATCATAAAGTGAATGGCTGTCCTCAATGAGAACCTGATGATCATGATGATAATGATGATGAAGAAGAAAGATGATGATGCACTGCACGCACCTCGTCGCAGCGACGACGCATGGCGGCTCAGGAAGGGTGATACATAGTTAGTGATATTGGGCCCAACAGTCCAACAGGCAACACACTGTCGCGCCGGTGTGTTTACATGCAAGCCGCTGGGTGTCGCCCCTCTGGTATGCAGTGCAATATTAAAATAGAAAAGTTTAGCGAATGGAATTCAGAGCACTCATCGTCATTTCGGATTCGGTGGACTTGCTATGATGGTGATGGCGACGCACGGCGACTATGCGGGTACTTGAGCTTTGTCTTTTTGGGTTTTTGGTAATGTTTAGTTTTTTCTTTAATTTTGTTGGTTTTTTGTTTCTTTAATTTTAATTCGACAAGAAGAGCATGATCTATTTTAGTGGCGAAAGAATCTCTATTTTTAGGTTCATGCTAAGGAATTTATCGTGTAATTTGTTTAATTTTGTACTCTTCGGATTGTCATTGGCTGAGAAGATTTTGTTTTCATGAGTGTTGACTTCGAGAGCAACTGTAAAGGAATGCTTTATAGAGATTATGTTAGACTGATATAGCTACCTACCTACCAACTCGTAGGTATAATTTGAAGCACGTTGTTTTTTGTTTTTAATTTTGGCAAACAGATGAAATAGTTTGGGAGGAATTTTTAAACTAACAGCGAGGTCAATGCTCTCCTACTAGGCTCAAGCAGAGGGCCGGGTCATGTCATCGGGTTGAAATAACTTGGCATGGGTTCTTATTGGCAAGCCATTCTTTTAAAGTCATCGTATGTCAGTGACAGTTGGTCTAAGTAAAAGGAATTTCGATTTCGATTGCAAGAGGCCAAGCCAAAATATGATATTGGATAATTATTAATTGGGACTGTTCTGAGTCTGTTCATACACATCTACATACATACATACATGTGTAGTGTATATTTATTTTTGAATACACGAACGAATTCTTTTCCGTGTGCAAGTACCTACTGTCGTCGGAGGAAAAGTAGGTAGGTACTAGGTGTATGAAAGATTTTTAAATTTTCTGTAATTAGGTATACCTAACTCCAAAAGTTCATATTTGTCAAAAAAAGTCATACGATACTCAGTCAGGGGCTCTAGGAGCAATTTTTAAGTTTTATTTTAGGCAGTTACAAAAAACTTTTGTGAAGTGAAATAATTTGTTTAATTCTTTTGGTTATAAACAACATGTTGAACCTCTTGCATCATGAATCCGTATGAATTAAAACTAAGCATTTCCTTCTTCTTAATTGATTAGGTATACGATGGTGAATGCGAAACAAACAGGAAATTGAAGACATTGATTCAAATGGGATATCTTTAACCTTTTTGCTTTTTTGAAATTGCCCATGCCCATTAGCATATTAAAATTGGGACTCCGATTTTCAGATGAAATTTTTTTTGAGAGTTTCGCAGGTTGTCCACAAATCCAAAGAAATAAAATGCTTCACCATGCTATTTTTTTTTAAGTTAACCACTTCTTTCCGAGCAGTTTTATACGTTTAAACAGTTTTTAAATTACAAATTACGTGTACATAAATTACATGTTCTAAATGTCATTATCGAGAAGACCCTGTCCTCAAAGTTAACAAAAAAAAAAATGTTAATAACATATTCACTTTACAGTCTCCATTTTTTTTTAAAGAAAAGCGAAAGTAGAAAAAAACGTCGAGCAATAGGAATCCATTTTTTTTTTGATTTTTCAAAATTGCTTTCGTATTTGAAAAAAAAACCTTTAAATGTTAAGTGAATTAAATTGACAATTGAAACTTCTACTTATTTTTTAATTCTTTATTTTTTAATAAATTTATATCCCACATATTTGAATGTTTGTTTTGTCCCCTTTTTATAATCAAAAATTTCAAAATTTCAATTTTGTATTCAGTTATCCATTTTCTTTTTAGTTTTGAGTAAATCAAAAGACATAATTACATTAATTTTCCTTACAGAAGATTTTATATAATTTATATGTATAACACACGAGACAAAATACTCATTTTTGATTAAAACAATTTCCAGATGAGTGTTGAGGTTAATTAACATTAATGTTTTGTTTCTTTTTTTAAATAAAATATAATATATGTAAAATAATGATATAATTAATAATATAATAAATTTAATATATATATATATTTATATTTTTGTATAATAGTGCAATTCTCTTTAAAAACATAATAACTTAATTGGTCATGCGTATACACACAAGCTATTGTTAAAAATGTGTAAATTTGTTTTGCATTTTGATGTATTGAAGAATCCCACTATTGTTAAATAATAATTTCTAAATTATTTTTTTCTATTGTTTGTTTATTTTCCTTAAGTTTGTTAAAGATTAGAGCATTGAGACTACAAAAGTAATTCATTGTTTTAACTTTTATTGCTGGAGTGCTCCTGGCGTGGTATTATTTATGGGAGGCAGGGAGGGGTACCATTTATCTATTTTTTTTTTTTTTTTTTGGTGCGGACATGATTCGGAAGGACTGATGTTTTTACTGAGGAACCGCAATAAAATAATTTGATTATTTAGATATAATAAAAAAAATGTATAAGAAACGAAATTAAAAGAAAAATTAAATTAAAAGCAAAATGACGAATTCGATTTGTTCGAAGTGCTCGCCGGGAAGATTTCACAGGTACTTTCGGTAGTTGCGCAGATCGCCGTGATCATCGGCGGCAATATCTCCTACCGCTGCCGCAGCTGTTTCAAAGGATGGCGGCTCTGTACCTATTCCGGGGCTGGGAGGGTCTAAGAGACGACTCGTAGCATCTTTGGGCGTCTTGCGTCGACCTCGGCCACCACGGCTGCCACTTGCACCCACTCCAGCTCCACTCGATCTACTCTTTCGACTCGTTTCTGTCGGGGTTCCCAGGGATTTTTTGCCCGGTCGTCGCTTTCTTCGTTTCTTGTTACCGTAACGTGGGTCATAATCATATTCGTCGTCAGCTGGAGATTTTGGCTCTTCCAGTGAATCGATTTCATTGATATCCATATCATCGTAAAACCATTCTTTAGGTAGTTCTTCTTTGAGATGCTGCTGGCTATCTTTGCTATCCGATGTATCACCAGCTCCACCCAGTGATGATGATTCTTCAAGTAATGCTCCATTAAATTCCGGTTCGGTTGGAATCGTTGGAGGTAGAGGAATACTAACTGCTGCCGCTGCAGCTGCTGCTGCAATTCCCGCTCCAGGAATCACAAGGCCAACAGATTCTTCTTTACGCAGCGCTTGGAAAGGTCGATCTGGAAATCTGAAACAAAAAAAAACGAATTAGTTTATTAGCACAAGAAAATATTGTCTTTGTATGAAATTCTTTAAATTCATCTTTCAAAATGTAACTAAACTCCAGACCACGCTAAGAGCTTTGTAATGTTGACAGATATGTAGGTACAATATATCCTCTCTCATTTATTTAGGTTTTATGGGAATAACAAACAAACACACTTAATTCAATTGCTTAAATATAGAAATAAAGACGGATCAACATATTAATTTATCAGGTTAAACTTGGGAATTGTTTATATTATGTACATTTAGACATTTTTGCAACTTTTGTCTGAGAATCTGGAGCTTATCTTTAATGAAGAAACCTAATACAAAAAAAAACTAGTTTACCTATACATTTTACTCAAGTACTGTCGACGGCTCTTGCGCCACCTCGCCGCTGGGTACGTGTATATCTGTCCCTGCCGGAAGCCGGGCATTCGTTGCCTTTTGTCCATAAACAAATTGGAATGATTCTGTGCGACGCCCGTCTGCGGATCCAGGAATGGCAACCGCAGCCTCCTTTCGATGCATAATCTAGTATTGAAGTTAGCACTTACTTCTATCGTTTCCCTGTATGTGGAGTCTTTCAAGAAGTTCTCAATCTTCTCCAAATTAGGAGGATTAGATATTTGTATATCCAATGCGGACGACATTATGCTTTGTTTTGCAAGTGTATTTATTGTTTTTGTATCCTTCTTTCCAATTACTTTTTGCAATTTTAATATTAATTTCTTTTTCACTTCATCTCATTGGAATTTTTTCAGAATGCAGACCTATTCAATACCGAAAGATCGAAAAAGGTGATTACAGCAGAGACTGCCTCGGTTGTTGGTGTCTATAGTTGCTGATTCTGCTGTGGCTGATGATAGCACCACCACCAACACCACCGCCATAAACTATTCTCCGGTAATTACCTACCCAATTCGGATGGATTTGCTTTTTCACCAAATTAAATTTAATATTTATCACGACGAATAGCAAACTCAAATAAAGTGGGATTAAATTATTGGAGAATAAGTTTTAGTTCGATTTATTTGTTGTTTTTTTTAGCACATTTTCTTATGAGATAATATTCATTTTAGTAAAAAAAATAAACCGAAAGGTGGATTAAAAAATATTTTTCTTTTCGTTTTGATGATGAAGAAAATTGACAGATTTTCATTTGACAAGTGCAATTAAATATGGCGGCTTGTGTTTGTCCGAGGGATATTTTTATTTATGACGTATGGAGAATTTCCCTTTTTACTTGATAAGTGGAGAGTTAAGAATATTGGTGTTGAGGCGGTTATTATTGAAATAATGAAAAAGTAAACAGTTTTAATAATTTTAATAAATAGTTCTTAAAAATAAAAAATAAAATATTGTTTTATGAAGATTATTAAAATGTATGTATAGTAGTGTTAGTAGACTAATGGGAAAAGGTAATGAAAAGGGGTATGAATTACTTAAAAGAAAGTAAAAAAAACGGAAAGCTGTGGAGTTGCAAGTGAAAAGCGGCAAAACATGAATAAATAAAGGAGTCAAATTGTTATAAAATTGATGGGCAGTAGTGGTTAGAAGTAAAATGGTAAGCGATGAATTTTCAGATTTCTTAAAGTTTCTGATGATGGCCAGCTGTAATTTTTTGGTATTGAAAAAAATTCCTGAACTGATTTAGCATTAATTGAGCTGAACTAATGTTCTGAATATTCTGCATTAACTTTTGATCAAGCGCAGTTTAAAAATAGAATATTAAGTATTTCTTACATTTTACCCCGATTTTTGTTTAACATTTGTCATAATGACGTTTTTGTTTGAATTTACTCTGACAGTTTTTATGAACCTGCACTATATTACTCTACACTGGTAGAACCAAGCTTATACATTTTGCGTTTAAGGGTCTATATACATATGTTTATATGATTTATATCACTGAATTCACTACTGATTGCCTGAATTAATCTCATTCAAAGGTTAAAATAAATGATTAAATGGCAAGCGAAGCGACGTTATAAAACAATGAACGCTAAAATGCAATTTCAAAATAATAGTTATAGTCGTGCAAGTAAGTGTCGTTTTCGAAATTTAATTTAGACAATCGCTCGTCTTGACAGATAGATAGATTCAAACGTTCGTATTACACTAATTTATTTTTTTAATGTTGTTTCCATGTAGGTATGTTTACTAATCACTTCAAAGTAAAACCCAAAGAAATAGTCTTGATAGAAAATATTTACTTTTCAATATAATGTATAAAAAAAACATTAATTAGGTACGCATAAATACATGTTTGCGCGTTAAACCGTTCAAAAACCGATCTCTCTGCAGTCAAAAAATTATGGGTGTGTAATCTACCCGACGACGACGCGCGCGACGCCGATTTCAGAAATGACGGTTATGAACATTTCTGCAATTCATCTGCGTTAAAACAGATTATTTTGATCCATCATTTGCTGTTTAAAAATCAAGTGAAATTGATTTTTTTTTATTTGTGGAGCAACATGCTAATAATGAAAAGTCAAAAAGAAGAAATCCAAAACGAAAACCATCATTGAACTGCAAAAAGGGAAAACGTGACAAATCCAATTTAAAAAAAAAACTGAATGTTTTACCAAAGGAACAACCTAAAACATAAAAATGAAAACAATGGAATAATACTGTTCTGAACACAGTTTTGTAATGTATATATGTAAATATAGATGAAAAAAGACTGATAGCAAAATTGTATATGATATCGTTAAATAGTTTTTGTTAATTTTTAGTCTAAGATTTCCAGTCCTAATTTGCATAGAATAAAATATACAAAACAAATTTTGTAATATAATATATATTTATATATATTTCTTCAATTATTTTAAGTACATTAGTTCTTATGTATTTTCATTTACATCTAATTTATGTTTATATTATGGTAACTAAAAAAGAAGACAAAAACATTTATAGTTTTGAAAATACATGACAAAAATAGAATGCGAACAAACAATAACATATTACAATCAAATATTATGTAATAAATTAGCAAATTAAAAAAAAAATGATAAAAATCATGTCATTTTCCTTGAACAAAAAATTTAAAAAAAACGTTAAAATAATAACTTTTAGGATTTAATAAAATACCAACTGGAATCGGGACGGTGTTAAGTATAAAACTTTATTTGAAGCCATTTGAATCGTTTTTATTTTCTTTTCTTTTTGTTTTCTTTTTAATAGGTATATATTTTCATTTTTGAATTACATTCAAAAAGCGTTAATACATAATAAATTTTCCTAACACAATTTTGAAATAAATAAATAATAAAAATCCGAGGCAATCGAAACGATTCCACTTTTAAAATTAAAGTTGCCACTAAGTGTGTGTCTTTTTCTTCTTGTGTTTCTGTGTAAAATTGCATAGAAAAACAAAATTATATTTGAATGTATTAAAAACAAAAGTTAAAATAAATAAGGAAAAATGATAACCAATTAATAAATTTAGAGAAAAAAAGAAATTCTGAAATCTATCATCTTTTCAAAAGAGGGAAACAATTATTTTAATCAGCTTAACCAACTTTTTTTTCTTTCTTACAATTCAGTTAACAATTTTTCATTTCACAGTAATATATGATAATACAAATAATAAATTTTACATTCAAATATTTTTCTTTTTTAATTGGTTGGTTTACTTAATTGTTTATGTTGTCTGTTTGTATTTTACAAAATTGATGGTGTTGGTTTTAATTTTTTTTATATGTATAAATTTAATTATTTTGATTTTTATTCGGGGGAGTTATCAGGAAATCCAGTCACTTCCGTTTGTTCGAGTACCGGTTGACCATCTAATACATATGATATGCGTAACCTCATTCGGAGGATGGCCTGGAATAATATGACCATTTTATAAATAAATGTCTATAGCTTGCAAAGTTTCTGTCTATATCAAGTGCAGATTATTACTGCAACATTTTAGTATTAATTTAAAATATATTATATCTGAGTTTTTAAAAAGTTCTAATTTGATTTACTTTTGACACGATTTGTTTTAAAACATACCTTGGACGTACTAACGACTCTCATTTCTTGGGTTATAACACCACCTGGTGCAAGTAGGGAACCCGATGGCGATAACATTTGCAGAGTAAAGCTCCTAGGAACTGCGGCCTACATAAATGAAAATAGATTTTATCAGATAATTTTGATACATAGGCTCAATTTGCTTGGATTGAGAAGAAAAACTAATAATGCCCTGAAGAAAACTACAAAAAACAACAATTTGTGATTTATTAACAGCAAAAAAATGAACATACCAATTACAATATTCTTTTACATACCTGAAACAGATACTGTTCGATGGTACTCAATGAACTATTTGTTGTCGTCATAAAAATCTGCATACAATCACTTCCTTTAACCGGAACTAGTTGAACTAAAATACCGTTTTTATCTAAAGCCGTTAGTTTAGGTCCTTGAGGCTACAAAAAACAAAACAAGAACAAAAACAAAATATTTAAAATGAAATTAAAAATTAAAAGCATTCATCTGTTTGTATACCGTAACCGTCGTTGTCGCTGTCAAATCATTTAGAAGAGAATTTGACATAATATTAGATTCTATAATCGAAGGAGCAGTCAGACTAAGTCCACCACCTCCTATGGTTGATATATCATTGCCATTAGTCGATGGCGAAGTAATCATACCACTACCACCACCATCCACCATTCCCATAATATTCATATTTTGCACAGGTGCTGCTGGTGGGGGCGCTGACATATCCAATCCACCAAGTAAATCCAACAAATCTTGATTGTTTGAGGTTTCTGTGGTCAGTGACCCCGCATTGACATTCTTTGAGTTTTTCTTTTGCACTGTTGATGCATTCGAAAGATCTGTACCCAAATCACTACCACCCAAGAGGTCCAAAAGTATGTTCTAAAGCGAAACACAAAAAATTATTTACAAAATTCTCTCTTTTGTTCGAAATGATTTGCACTTTTCCTACCGATTGATCACCTAAGGCAGGCATTGAAACTGCATTGTTTTCCACTTCCTCAATGCCATTCTCGATCAAATCAGGATTATTCTCGTCATATGTACCACCATTTTGTGTTGCAATTCGACTAATCTGCATAGGTGGCATCTTTTCGAGCAACGCCGGACGAAGATGATTGTGGGATCCGAATAATTGAGTGAATTCAACTCCCCTTTGTTGCAGATCAACGT
Source organism: Scaeva pyrastri (assembly GCA_905146935.1). Lineage (NCBI taxonomy): Eukaryota > Metazoa > Arthropoda > Insecta > Diptera > Syrphidae > Scaeva > Scaeva pyrastri. The sequence continues at coordinate 3,450,219 of LR989929.1, read as the reverse complement.
TCAAGTGGCTACCAAACGATTGAATTAGGCTTTGGATTTCACTAAAGGAATTCAGAATATTGTCACCATTTCTAGAGAATATTAATTGTTTTTGTTCTTACTCTTGACAGTGATGCAATCGAGTGCTAAGTTTCGCCAGTGCCACTAACGCATACTGTTTGCTAGTAGTCGATACTTGAGCCGATGTCAAGAACTTCTGATACAAAGCAATAATGTCTGCTTCTGTGGGGCGTTCTATTTCTAAAATTTTTAAATTTTCAGTTAAAAAATTAAATTTAATTACTTCCATCAAAAACTTACCATCCTCAGAAGCTCCATACATGAAGAGGTCTCCGTATTCTCCAATTGCCCAAACCGCCACTTGCAAGAGAGGCTGCTTATCCTCACAATGATTGCTCACCTGCAGTGATTCCCAGAAGCGATTAGTTATATAAGTTTGTTCAGCTACAGGGCTACTTGATACTAGTTGGATCGTTGATGAGACGACATCATCGCGCACATAATTACCAGCCTGAAACAAAGCAAAACTGATTAAAATATTATTCTTCACATGAAATTATTTTATATACCGCAATCAAAACACTCAACTGAGTGTCTAAATGCCATCGAGTCGTTGGTGAATATCGCTCAGCCGATAAAATCATACCCGAACTGCATTGTGCTTTAAATTCGGGATCGGCTTTCTCAAGGAACAAAAGCAGTTCCTTGGTCATTGTTCTTATATTCTGACCATTGATAAGAGCAAATGATAGCTCCATGGCGCGACGACGAATTGAAACGTCGGGATCCTTGAGACATTCAAGTATGGTAGTGCGATGTCTCTGCACAGCCGAAGTGTCTGCGTGCACGGTACGCAGCAAAGTGTTCAAAGCAACGTAGCGTATATTTTTATCCGAATTCAATAGAAAACGTCCCAATATATTGACAGCCAATACACGAAGCCCCCCTTCAGAACTGCGAAAAATTAAATAGTATAGATATTGAATATACCCAACAGTATTTCAATATGAAAAGGTTACCGAATATCCATGATCGAGAGCACAGTTTCATAAAGAATTGTGTTTCCAACATTTTTACTAGTTTCTGTGTTTGTGGCCACTTGTGCCAATATATCGTTCATCGCCTCTGACGCATCTGGATCATTATGTCCAAGAATCCTTAGCAACCGCAAGATTTTCACTTGCAAAAATGGATCACTTACTCCACTGACATCGTGTTCGGGTGAATAACCGCCAAGAATAAGGTTCTTCAATATTCGCACCAAATTTGGGACAATCTGAACAAGAAATACCATCGAAATAAAAATTCCTATTTTTAAATCTAACCAAGATGTACTTTTAATCGTTTCTAGACATGCATTATTATTCTCTTGTATAAATATAATAATAATCTAAATTAACTAAGTTTTGATTAAAGAAAAATGTATTTTATTATATTCTAGCACTTTTGAATGAAAATAAAAAGAAAAAGAATATTCAAGCCAACTGGCAAATTTGGCATACCTCTCGATTTCCGCTATCCTGGCAAGCAACATACAAATTTGGGTATAATTGGAAGAATTAGCTATTTTAATGCTTATTGAATAATTTTAATGCACAAATCAACAATGTGAAATTATAAAACAAAAAATATAACATTATTATATAAACGAAGATAATGTACTTATTTACAGTTGTGCACATGCACATTTCAAAATATAACGTACATAATAATGCAACTACAAAAATATGATTTTGTTTTTTTACGTTTTTTCGTTGGGGTGGGTAAGATAAGTTAGAATCATAGTTTTTTTCGGTTCAATTTCGGTATCATGAACCAGGCGAATACAACGTTTACACAGAAATGTTTGTATATTAATTTCTAATAGTATTGACTTCCTCAAACTAGTCTAAGGACACTGCTTAGCCGATGACTTCTACAGAGCAAAATGTTATTGTTTGGATTACAGAAGATCTAAGAAAATCAATCTGCTTTTAAATGCAGTTTTTCTGTCGGTAAGAATTTTCTTGTCGTTTTATTTATTCGGTGTCAAAAATATTTATGTGACAAAGTCTTAGTTACATTCCTTTTGAGTACTAGTTAAATCCATGTTCTTATTGATGCAGGATACAAACTTAATTTATTATGTTATGAGAAAAGAAAGTCGATCAAAAAAAAGATTTCCATTACACAATGTACATAAAATGTAGATTTATTCAGAACATAATTTCAGCTACCTAATAACATTCCCAAATCTACGGAGAAACTAAAGTGCAAAAACGGAAAACATGATCAATTATTGATTACAAATTGCAATTCAAAAGTCCAAATAATACAAATATACCTTTTTAAAATATATTATGTATTTTGATTCATAATTGGATACCTGCGATTTTTTGCATATTACAAAAACCAGTGAAACTAATTTAATATTACGAAACATAGTTACACTTTTTATATGCCTCTATGCATTTAACTTCAATTACTTTTATTTTGCTACGATTTGTAGTGCGAAAAATAAAGTAAATTTGTATCTTTATGAAGCAGGTGCATGCGTGAAGTTATTTAAAATAGCCCAACGTGAAATCTAGCTAATTACCTGTTTGAATAAATGAATCTACCTCACGTATCATTTTGTTTATTAACTTAATTAAACCAGTTTCCATAAGACCAGACTTACGCTAGAAACGAAAATCTTACCCACCACCCATTTCAACTGTAATATTTCTTAATTGATTTCGATTTATTTATTAATATGAAACAGAAAAATAAAAAAATACAAAAAAATATCCATAAATGCAATGCCTTCGCGGAAGCAGGGGGAATAATTGCTATAGTATAATTTAAATTTGTTATTTTTACTGTATATGTTAATTATATGCGAATGAATCATCGCATTTCATAAAAGAATTTATATTTTTGATTATACAAAATGAGTTACAAGCGTATCCAATTGAGAATTACTTACCTTTTTGAAGTGACTCAGTGTGTCAGCACTGTTCTCGCACATTTCGGTGATTAACGTGACTCCAGTAATAAGAATTCCTATGGAAAGAGAAAAAAATTAGGTAAATGATTAGGAACGCACAAAAATTAAGCAATTTTCACAAAAAAATACCGTGATTTTTCTCACTCAGCAATGACCTTGTTGCTGGTAAGAATATTTCCATTAATTCCGGTACCCTTCTGATGACGCGAAAAGCGCACAAAGTCGCTTTCTTTCGTATATATGTGTTTGGGGATTTCATTAGCCGCTCAACTTCGCTAGCTAAATCGCGCGCCATTTCTGGTGATGCTATTGCACCCAGGGTACACAACGCCAATCCCACAACAAACTGTGTTGAACTATTAAGATCGCTATAATCGAAATGTTTAAATTAATCAATAATTGAACAAATAAACAATAAAAGCACCTACTTTTTTAAGCAATTTGTTATCAGCAAATGCACATCTTGTCTCTCGTCAAGCAAGAGCATCGCTCCCAGATAGCCAATTCTTTTGTCTGTGAATCGTGTACTGGCAGTCAATTTAAGGCATTCTAATTGGCCAAAGTGCGCTGGATACCCAAGCATATGGATGTACAATAACTTGGCGATGTTCCGACATCTGCAAAATGAATTATGCGAGCCCGAAGTGAACACAAAAAAAAACACTTAATTAAAAATTCATATCCTTTCTCCATTGTTGAAGGAGAGTGTTCGCCAACAGCTTTAGCGACGCGACAGTACTTACCTCCAAACCGAGTCTTCTTCCCGAAATGTACTACGGATGTAGGCGCATTCCTTGTTCACCACAGCCCGCTCCTCGGCAGCTGTTCTAGCAGCTCGAATTTGTCGAATGAGATCTCTTAGCCGTGTGGGTGTGGGCATTCTCACTATCGTAGATGGGTTATTGTCGTTCAAGTTAGTTGTGTCATTTTCAATTAATGCCAAGAAGGGAAGTAAAATGAAACAAAAATCATCCAAAAGAAGAAAAAAGAAGGAAAAACAAAAACAGGAGGTTAAAATTTGTGTTTGTAATTTTATTTTTTAACTTCACATCGTAGTACGATAGTCAAGTTGGTATGGTAATAGTAACCAGGTCAATGCACACTTAAGGGTTAATACGAAGTAAATGTTTGATGTTCGGTGGCTACTTACCCCGTTCGACGGCTTCTGTAAATGCTTGGCGGATTGTCGCCATATTAAAGGCCGGATTAAATCTGTAATGCACAAAAATAGGAAAAACACAAAAATCAACAAACATGCAGAGGAGTTAATATTTGTGTACATACACATATGCATATGTATTATATAAAGTTTAAAATTATTGTAAGTCCAGAAAAAATCTCAAGTAATTTAACTTAAAGAGTTGGGAAGGGCTACTGCTACCGAAGCGCATAATTTAATTTTATTTAAGTTTTTTGTTTTGATGCTGCAGCAGTGTTGGGCATATCATAGGGATGCAATTAATAATGCAAGCAGAATGGGTATAAGTGGCAGTTAACATGTTCGTCTGAGAAAAAGTCAATGACATCAGCTTACATGCAAATGAAGATTAAATGTGTACTGCAATGAAAAAGTTGAGGTATCTTTTGAAGTACACAAAATCGTAAGTAATAGTAAGTTAATTCTCTAAAATCAATTAAATTAGGTTGGAAATTCATGTCATACATATTTTCTATTACTAATTGAATGTTTACCATATGCACCCAACACCACCCTACGAGTATATTGTGGCCAAGCGACTTAAACTACTTGATTTTGTATTAGATCTCGTTTACTTTAATTTAATGCTATTTGTTGTTTTAGTGTATTTGAATACATTCAAGAAAGTTGTTGCCCAATATAACATGAATGTATATTATGTAGTAGGTATTTTGTAAAGGTGTGATTAAGGGAAATGTGTTAAAGCCAGCCACCTGCGAATATACCCTATTGGGCCCACATCGTGCGCCAAATTTATCTGAGAATTTTTCTTTATTCTTGAATTGGACACCATTTTCCCCGCGTATTCGAAATCTTAAACATATGGGAAAAAACTTAAATTAAATTAAATGACTTCTAGGCATTTTCGGTTCTCCAAAAAAAACCTACAGGAACTCTCCCTCCTCCTTAGTAAACGCAAATGCATGATGAATATTAAAAGCCTTATTTACCCATGTTCGGAATTCATGATTTATGGTATGGTATGGTTTTTCTTAAGCAGCACTGCTTATGTTTTCAATTATTTATTATTATCTTAACTGAGCAATTATATTTTAATTATTAATTACAGTTTAAATAAACTAGGTAGGTAGGTGAGATAGTTACTAGAACCCACGCACAGCACAGAAAAATATAAAAATTAAAAACAAATCAAATAAAGAAGGCGGGGGCGGTGTTGAGCTCCAGAAACAAACGAACTCCAATTGCGACCACTTCGACAACGACGATAAAAGGACGAAAACGACAGCGACAACGACGGACGATGTCACAAGGAAAACAGAAAGAAAGTCGTGTCACAGCTCAAGCACACGCATTTCGTGTTTTGGTTCAAATAAAAAATAATAAATACTCGATCGTTTTTTATTGCTTTTAGTTTGATTGTTTTCTTTTTATTCTATTTAAAAAAAAAGTGCACTCTGTGTGTTATAATTCCAGCATTAATCACAGCAGGGTTCAACTTTGCATAATGACAGCAGGATGATGGGAGAAGAAAATCTAGAGCACACAATTCTCAACACACAAAAAATAAAACACCAAAATTGCACAAGCAAATTGCTCAAGAATATTTTTCTATTTACAATTAGAATGTGGCCGTGTTGGATATTTGTAGTTTATTTAACAATTTTCTGCTCGTAAATTAACAAAAAAAAAAAAACGAAGAGAAAGACCGAAATATGTGAGAAGAAAAAATCTTTGATTCGGAATGACACACGACAAGGGGATATATTTTTTCTTTAGTTCTCTTGTTGTTTTTGGTTTTTCAGTTTTTTAATCCAAGTTGAAGTTTGATTTTTGAAGAATTCTTTAAGATTTTTGGTGGCGGAATGTATACGGATTCGAATGGTTGCTTTTATTAATGATTAATTAGGATAAAAATATCCAAATAAATTGAAAGAAAATCACATAAAATCACACGAAATGACGGATGGTTGTACCGAACACTCTTCTTCTTGTGACGATGACATTTTTCGTGTGTGGATTGTGGAGATTTTGTTGTTGTTGTTGAAATTAAGATGAACATGTAGTAGAAGTTGCTGCTATGGGGGGATATTTTGTGTCGTGCACTGACCGCGATGGGATATTTTTTGAATGGGTTAATAATTTAGGTGGAGTTATCACTTTTTGAATTACTTACAATAGGACTCTTAAAACTTTTTTGAAGTGCAACAGCAAAGGGGACGATCTATTTTATTATTTTTGGAAATGCAAACTGTCTGGACAGTTAATAATTTTGGTCGTCCGTATTAATTGCATTTTCATTAACTCAGCAAATCAAATTGTTTAAAATATCTTGCACGAATCCAACTACCTATTTGACTCGGTCGTGTATGATTACCTTAAGAAATAAGATACCTGCAAGAAGTAAATTATAGTAAAAGCGTATTTTTCTTAATACCAGTATTGTTTTCTTTTTTCGTGCACAAGCAAATAACTCTAGCCTATCCAGTCATTCATCTTCTCTTAATGTAATAGTCAAATTAAAATTTTAAATAGACTACTCATCAAATTTGGATTTATTATCCCAATTTGAAAGCCTCTACAAATTATAAGTACAGATCAAACTCACTATGAATTTGCCCATAAAAATCATGTTCATTATAGAATGCGTAATATAAAAACAAAATATGGAGATGTTCTTAACTACATCTGTAATTTTTGTAAGAACTTTGATAGTATCCCGAAATATCTCATGTTTTTGGAACTATGAAAATCGAATTTAAATTAATCAAGCAAGAATATTTGATTTTTATAGTTGAATCACTTTATTCTATTTACAAATCTCCCAGCTTTGACAGCTAATAGGGCTAGTTTAAATATGGAATTACGTATTTAGAAAACTTTAGAAAACAAGGGAATAATTTTAACAAAATCTGGAAAGTGGACTCCATAAAAAATTACTAAGAATTTCAATTAAATAAAGCTGTGCTTGTATTACTTATCATTGATGTGATTAGAAATGTCAGCTCAGTTAACAAAAAAAAAGTTGCACTTCAGAAAAAATATTTTATTCCCAAAACTAGAACTTGAGAGACGTTCTTTACTTTCTTACATGTTTTAGTCTATGAACACTGGTCGATTTCAAAATATCTATTACAGGTATAGTGCACTTAATTCACATATAGATGACCCAACAAGCGCTTTAAAATATAAGATAACACACTTCTTATCACAAATTAAAGAAATAATGAACTAACATGCAAAGGAGATTTAACTTAAATCCTTAAAATATCAAGAAAAAGAAAATTAAAAGCACAATTAACAAACCTCCTATTGTTTTCGGGTGGTAAAACACTCCAATCTTGCTCGTAATAGGGATACATTTTGTGCTTTTATTTTTTGATATCTTAACACTTCACTGCCGAAACACAAAACGAAAAATATTTAAATATTAGAAATTTCCAAACATGGTTTGATATTTTTTATATTTTTTTTTTTTAACACTGAAGTAAAACCCTTTTATTTGAGCTGTTAATTGAATACGCACACCATATAAACGAACGACTAGTTGGTATGTTATCTTATTAATTTTCGCTAAGGTGCGCTCATACATAAACTTATACCCTAATCAAAAAATGTAGAAGTAGATACCCATTATCAGGTGAAAGTAAATTAATTTACTGATAAGAACAGGTATTGCTTGTAGCAGTGAGCAGTGTTATTGAAGACACAATCAAGAACGCTTGGCTGCATTTAAGTACAAATACGAAGGAGGTTTTTGTAAATAGTTATGTTATTTTTTATTGTTTTGTTTCGATTAAACCTTATGAAATAGAGATTAAACACAATGAAAATATATTGTACAAAATTATTTACAAATATTAAATTAAATTTTGCGGATCAAGTCTGGAATAGGTTTTTAACTATTAATAGGAGCGAGAGAGAAGATCGTGTATGGGGGAATCAGTCGTTTTCCATAGGTGGTCGGACGATTGAGTTTCTCTTCACTGCTTCGACAAGCCATTTAATGCCTTCATCGACACCTTCCCTAAATTTTACATAATTTTAAGTAGGTATGTTTCAAAAATTATAAAACAATGTGATTTGATACCCTGTCAGAGCGGAAACTGGCATAGTTAAACAATCCCTCCGGCCGATATGCTCACCAGCTTGCTGGAACACAGGTTTAATTTCCCTCACCCCCATAACATCTGGTAGATCCTGTTTATTTGCCAAAACAAGTAATGGCACTCCTGACAAGTGATCATTTTCAATCATGTTATCTATGGGAATAGTTTTGGATTCAAACCACATATTAATATATGTATTAATTATTTTGTTTTAGCGAACGTCGACATTCAGTCATACCGAAAATCAATTTCGACTCATCCATTCTCTGACGGTCATTAGAGTCTATAACATAAATTACACCATGGCACTCTTCATAGTATTTGTCCCATAGTGATTGCAATTCCGTTTGTCCACCTAGATCCCAGAAGTTCAAACGGATGCCATGCACATCGATTTGGCCAATATTTAGGCCAACTGTTGTTGTGATCTTAGCTGGATTCATACCTTTATAGTTCTTCGTGAACTTCGTTTTGGCTGCTTCTAGGTAAGTCTGGATTACAATTAATAGTGTTTTAGTGCTTTGTGTTTGTTGACATTTTTGGAGGAAACATTTTGTGATGTCTACTTACCGTCTTTCCGGCATTGTCTAGTCCAAGAATGACAATGCAATATTCATCTTTTTGCATATAATATTTGTATAGTCCCGAAAGTAATGTATACATTATTAATTTCTAATGAATTTAATTTGAATTCAGCATAGATTATTTTTAAGACTTTCCTGTTTCGTTTCGTGAAAATAGTAAATCCTTGTTTCATTTATTGACAGATTGTTTTCTTATTTCTTGTGGATTCCAAGTTTGACAGCAGGCATTGAATATATAATTATTATTATTATTATATACAATGCAGCAGGTAAGAAAATATAAAGTGATGCCAGAAAAACTTTTTTTTGGTTGGTATTAGAAAAATTTTCATAAAATATAGATATAACATTTATTTGAATAGAAACATAAAAAATAAAATCAAAGTACAGATTCTTACAATCGAACAGTCGTGTTTTTAAAATCTCTTACTTTTTTCTATATAGATATACTTTTCCTTAGATTTAAATTCATTAGAGATAGTCCACCAATGTTCTTAGAAAATCTAATAAAAATAAAAAGGAAGAGGAATTTTTCAAAACATTTTAAAAAAGTTCGAAAGATACTAGCGATTAAAACTCTTTTTGAAGCGAAATAACAAAAGATCCAAAAGAACAAAATGTGTTTTTTTTTTATATAAAAACAAGAGTCTCTTTAAGGTTGTAAGTTTTTACAAAAGGATCTATATAGTCATTCCTTAATACATCAATTTTGATGTAATTTCGTTGAAAATTAATTCTGAATAGTCTCATGGAAATTATAACAGGCTTTGTCTGTACATCAACTCACAATAAAAACAACAGAATATCTTTTCGTCTCTGAATATGTTTTTCTGTTTTATTGAATTATATTCGAACTCACATAAATTTAAAATAAAATTTGTTATTATTATTTTGTTACATTATGTTCTTAATGGAGAAAATCAAAACTTAAATTTGTATCATTAATAAATTGTGTATACTTCGTGAGAGACATATTCAAATTATAAGAGTGAAAAAAGAGAATAAATTCTAAATAATGAAAATTGTATTACTTTGTTTCTTTAACGTATTTTGATTTCAAGCAGATAAAAAAAAAACCAAAACAAATCACAGTAAAAAGAGAATTATTTTAGTAATATTATAGTTAGTTGAATATATATTATATTAATTTAAAGAAAAAACAAAGAAGGAACTAGAAAATTTACTTAGTACAATTTTGTTTGATAGATTTGTTTCTATAACATACATGAGATATCAATTTGATTGCGGAATGTTTCGATCGCTGCTCATAAGTGTGTTTGATTTGCTAAATAAAAGTAACCGAATAAGCAAATTAACGAACAATTAAGTAATAATTATAAATTACATCAAAGTAACTATATTTCTTCAATATAATCGATTGAAGAAGAAAATTTAAATTTCAAATACGAACGAAGGGAACAAACTTTAATTGATACTATTTTTTATTTTGTTTTGTTTATTTTTAGAGGGAATCTCGCTGCTTTTTAAGACAATACAAGATGTTAACAATAATTTTAGTTTTTTTTTTAGTTGGTTTTCTGAATATTTTTCACTTTCATTGTATTTTTGTTTTTATTTAAGTTAGGCAATAGCATAATAGTATAGATTTACATTGAATATAATCCAAAATTGATGTCCAGTTAATGTTTCATCGATTTGAGTTTTTGAGTTACTTTACATTTATATATAATATATTTCTTTTAATATCTAAATATTTTTATAGATTAATATTAGAAACTTAAAAAAATATATCTAAAAAAATTAATTGCCTTCATACATAAGTACAAAAATATTGTATTTAAAAATTAATCAAGTTTTGAATGCTCTGCCTCTAACAAGAAGATTGGAATATTATGTATGTTTCACAAACTAGTACACTTTCGATTGCTGTATTATTCGTTAATACTACTTTTTTCTAATGAATTAAATAAGGATTTTAACAAACTTTTAAATATTTTGTTTAACTAAATTTAACTGAAGAAAAATTAACTACAATTTTATTTAATTTTTATAATTTTTTTTTTCTGTCAATGCATCAATTTTTGACGTTGATTAATTTCATGATTTTTTTATTTTATGTATTTTGTATATATATATATATATTATGTGTTGTAAAAATACAATTCAACAATATTTATACATATTTTTTTCGTTAAATGTTTTATAATTCTTATGAATTATATATCTTATTTAATTTTTGTATGTAAATATTTTTTTTTGTTAAATTATTATTATTTATTCATTATGGTTGTTGTTTTTTTTTTACAATAGCATTTAAGTAATACATTATATGATTTAGAACTGTACCCAGTTTGCGTTTGCTGCCGATGACTGCTGATCTTGTGCTTGGTTATTGGCTCTAAAAAATTAAAAAAAAATGTAAATAGTTTTCGAAGTAGTTTAAACCTTTTGAATTCATTAAGAGTAACTTTAATCTATCTATAAATCTATTCAATTAAAATATTTTATTTGCAGACTAGTAAAGTACTGCATTTAATTGACTGAAAAAGCTGTACTGATTTAGGATCTTGTGCGAATATAGAAACATAGATATTGGGTTTAGGAACTGGTTAATGTGGTAAAACACTTAATGATTTATCGAGATATCTTTAGGAACACGGTCTTTATTTTTTTTTTAATTGTTACAAATTGTATGTAATTTTATAATTGGAAATTTTTTTTTAATTTCCGAGACCGGAGGATAAATATGAATTTATACAAAAAAGTATATACATTTTAACCATGTTCTTCTTGAAAAACCAGGATTTTGATAATTTTTAGAATATGTGATTTTTCATCAACAAAAAAGTTTTCTAGGTTGTTCCTTAATACAGTTTTTTAAGCTAAGATGGGAAAATACATAATAAAAGGATCAAATTCCTTACCCAGCAGAAGCGTAATCACCCCATTCGGTCCCAGTTTGAGGTTTATGTGCTGGTGAAGCAGCAGGGCTCTGTCGAACACTGCCACCACCTCCGGATGGTGGTGGAGCGATTTTACCAACTCCACCAGGCGGAGGAGGCAAGATTCCGGTACCGCTTTTCGTTTTGGACGTCCGAGATGGTCCATCCGAGCCATCCTTTTTCTAAAAAACAAAAATAAACCAAACAGTTTAGTAAAATTTTGAATAACCTGAAATTGAAGGTCATATATAATTCTGCTTGATGTCTTACAGTTATTCTCATATTAATTTTAATCGTTTCGCCCTCTTTGAAACCAAGATCTAACTCCTGCTTGGGTTCGGTTTTTTCTTTTTCTATTTGCTCTTGATTCTTAACCCACTTAAAGTGATCCTGCAGCGCCACATTGAGATCAAACGAATCAGAACGATCACCAAAACCGAGCCCAAGAAATGCTGATCGACCTGTAGAAGACGATCCTAAAATCAAATAGTCACTCGCTTATAAAAGTCATTTTTTCTATGCATACCATTATCGTCTTGTACGCGAATCACAAAATATCTCGAGCTGTCTGATACAGCTTCGATAGCAACACCTGGATATGTATCAATGGGACAATTGGCGAACAACGCACCAGACGTCTTGTCCTCCAATTTAAGATTGACTGTTGTGCCCTTGGCAACCAAACGCATACGTCCCGTCCACGTTGGATCACCGAGATTCCAGTCAGCAGCTCTGTAAAGTGCATTGTTGGCAAGAAAAAGGGGCAGTCAGTCAGTCGATTGAGTTGTAAATAATTTTATTGATAACAAATCTTAGCTCGCCATAAATTTATAATCGGAATCAAATAAATACAAAATAAAACATATAAATATTATTCTATATATTTATATTTATGGCATCATTAAGTGGTTATATTTTCGTTTAACAAAAGGATTTTAGTTGTATTTATTTCTCTGAATCATCATTGTAATTTTAAAAAGAAAAAATTCTTTCTTTCACCTGTATCCTCTATTGCTAGCCCTTGGTGGAATTTTGTAGATAAATACTTCGGGTTTAACTATTAACACGCTTTCGTATTCCATATTTTATATTCTTTAATTTAGTGAGTTGCAATTTAGTGTTCAATTTTTGCTAAAAGGATAATTTTGTTAATAAATTTGCAGTAACTTTGGGTTTTCTCTATGGTGGGGAATCAATTTTTATTTCGTGTTTCTCTTTTGTTCTACGTTTTGACAGTTTTTTTCTGATATTTTCTTTCATGACTGTTCTCAAAATAATAGCTTATGGCTATGGTGACATTCAACTCCGCGAAAATCGTACTTCACGGCGGAAGTCCATGTTGTGAAGTTTTTAACTTTTATTAATTCTTTTTGTTGGTTGAAATTTTATTATCTTTAATACGGCATTTAAATTCATTAAAGTACGCTCATTGGTTGATTTAATAAAAAAAAACTGACAATGAGTGACAGAAAATTAAATTAATTAATAAAACATTTTTTATAAATCAAAAAATAATTATTTTAAGTGATTAATCGATAACAATTGTATATATTTGATAATAACAAAAAAATAAAATATGAATTACAATCTAAAATTATGTAAAAATAAATCGGGAAAGCCGAATAAAAGCTTTTTTTTTTAATTATGTTTTTGGTTTAAGAAAATGATATAAAATGATTATATTTAAACTAATCACTCAAGTAACACAATTTACACTCTAAAAAAATAAAAAAAAGTTTTTTTGGTAATTTATTTATTTATTTATTTTATTTTATTTATTTTAGGGCTCAACTGTTTGTATAATTAAGAAATAATTTTTGTTAAGAAGACCATTTAAGAATTTTATTTTAATTCTTTTGTAAGCAAATTATTAATGCATGTTATTTTTCGGGAAAATGTCCGGTAAAAAATTAATTAAAACGTTTCACGTTGTACTTCATGTTTTGTTTTACTGTTATTAGTAAATACACTTTTTTCATTTGTTTTTTTTTAGATAATTTATGATTTATTAATTTTTCATACTTGTAACTTTACCATTTTTATTCTACGACAACTTTTAAATATACTTTTCGTGCCCTAGTAAGTTGCATTCAAAAATCATTTCGTCACTGTTGGAATACTATTGTGTTTGTGAAATCTAGCACCATTATGAAAAATGCCGCACTTCGTTCCGTCATTAACTGCGTTCCTTTGGGGGTGGCTAAGTACTAGTGAGTAGTTTACTCACCAGTTCAGAACCACTGTTCTCATCTACTTGCGCATGAAATAATGATTACAGTATTATAGTTTTCGTCTACTGATGAGCACTTAGCCACTCCCAAAGGAACGCTACTATTAGAATGTCAAAGATGATGAGTCTAAAAGGGGCTTTAATTTCAGCATAAAATGATTGTGAGTTCCGCCTTATAAGTTACATAGAGAATAGGTATTTTGGAAGCACTAAGCATTTATAACAAAACAAACAAACCTCAACAAACAAAGTACAAAGCAACAAAAAAGGTTTACCGAATAATTTTCATGTTTAAATTCAAATTAAATAAACTGTAATGTACCTTTACCACAATATGCAAATCGTGAACTTATATTAGAAAGCTGGTAAGTAAAAAAAAATGTATGTTAAATAAAGAAAATAAGAGTAAAAAATAAAATGTATCTAACTAAGTCTAAAATGAATTAGTGCAGTGGAGGACTAATTCATTTTAGACTTACTAGGTACATATATATATCCGAACTGTTAAAATAACTTCCGTAGCTTAGCTTATTAGTTTAGCTATATTTTTGTGCAATAAATGGAAATTAAAATACACAAAATAAAAATGGAAGGCAATGTATGTAGATAAATTCCATCTTTGAAGTCAGCCATTCACGACCGAGTAAAATTGCCTTCTGGGTTTCTGAAATCTGAACTAATGTTGAAAATCGATCTGTTTACATAAGCACTAGCCATTTCGATTTTCAGAAAATCAAAAACCTACCGAACCAAATTGATCGTTGGAGTTTGAACTAATAAATTAGGTTCTTATCTATTCTTATTCATTTGCTACTGGCTTCTGTTTCTTTGCAAGTTGTTATTTTAAATCGGACACTTTATAGGCTGTTAGGTAAGAAGGGAACCCAATGAAAGCAAAACTGTTTATTACAAAGGTAATAGATTAAAAGTGTGTTTAGATTTAGTCAATTTAAAGATTTATCAATAATTGTTAATTTTTAGTGGTATTCATCTTTTAAAACTTCAAGCTTCGGAGCTAACAAACGTTTTCTGGTGTTTGTTTCGTTTGGAACTTGTAGCGCTTTTATTTGCCATTCAAGTCATGGAAAGTTTTCTATATATCATTATAATAGGCCATTATACATAATATAAGGGTATTACAAACTTAGATTATATCTTTCGGATAAAATTCTTTTAATGCTGATTACATACATACATAATTGTCTTTCAAATAAGTATGTTTTAACATATGAAAATAATTTAGTTCGCATTTTTAATTTTAAAATTATACGATGCTATAACAAGGTACCTATTTCAAAACAAATTATAAACTATGTACATATGTAAGAATATACACACATACATGTAACATTAACCTCAAGTTCATTGAACAAAATATAATTTGCTTGAGTTTCTGAATTAAAAAAAAAAAATAGGTATCAACTTTAATATATCCGATTTTGAAACGTTAAAACCTTCTGCTTCTAGTAATAGAAGTTTAGATTTAGAAACTTAAAGTAGAAATAAAGTATCTGAGCTATTGTTCCTACCTTAATAATAATATATGTACAATAAATGTCATAAGGTATTTTATGCCTCTATTGAGTACGTTGGAATGATAATCGCTTTCAATTTAATTCATCTTTTATCACTTTCCACTAAGAATAGGGGCCTAATTTAAAATTGAACGTATTTACCACAAAATATATAAAATCTCTGTTGTTATGTATCATCATAAAGATGGCAACGTATTTCCGTTTAGAATAATGGAAAGAGAAAACATAAAATACAAAAAAACTGTTTTCTTGTTTTTAATAAAAAAAAAATAAACTTACTTTGCAACCAATTAACACTCGCAGAAGCCATACAAAGATAATTATAATAAAAAAAAAACAAAAATCTCACAGTAAACAAAATTAAAACTGTTCACTGCAAAAAACCTGTGGTGACATTATAAAAGTTTTTTTTTTTTTTTTAATTATTATTTGTCTTTACGAAAGTCATTACAACCTATTTGAGTTTGAGTAAACAGAACATTCTCCATTCTATTGATTATTCAATTATCATTATGCGTAACTTGTCGCTTATGCTTTATTATCTGTGAGAAAATCTCAGAAGAAATAAGCAATACTTTTTGTATATGTAGGACGTAGGTAGGTATGTACCCAGACTCCTTAATTCAAATTATTTGTCGAAAAACCGTTCACTTGAAATATCTTCGGGCAAACAATTTTCAGCTCCATATACAAAATTAACTATAGAATGATCATGTTACTTCTATAAGAATTCAGCTTTTAATAATTTCTAAATGAATAAGTTTTTTTTTTGCTTTACTAACCAACCGCACAAAAGTTACGTCAACAACTCATATAACTTATTGATTTTCTAACGATGTCACATAATACATGGCCAGCAGTGAAGCAGATCTCATCAGTAGCGGAAGGACTACCCATTTTCATATAAATCGTCGGTTTTGGCAGCAATGATTATGGCAAGTAGAGTAGAGTACTTCCTTACTCTTATTATTGTTTGCAAATGCGAGAGAAGAATATCCTCGACTCCATTAAGCCAACAATCCAACTCACCCCCTCACTCCACACACAGCCCCTTAATATTCATTCAGATTTCATGAGATTGTAATCTCAGAACATAGAGAATCCTGCTGTGTGTGTATTTGTATATTAAAAGCACAAGCGCAAGAATTTTCCATGACCTTTAAATAGAAGAAAAAACTCCCAAAATTAACAATGAAAAAATGTAAAGGAAAAAAGAAAAACGTTTTTCAGATTTAAGATATATATTTAGATAGTTTTATTTATTTTTTTTTATTTATTATTAATTATTTATTGTATAATTTTCCTTATTGTTTCAATGTTTTGCTTTGTTTAAAATTTTTAATTTATTATATTTAATTGTTTACTTTTATTTATAATTTATATGCACAATAATTCCGTTTACAATACTGTCTTTCACAAATGACACGAGAACATAATTAATATTTATTATTAAATTTATAATTTTTAGAGTGAAGGCAAGAGGCGGCTATGCCATCCTCCGCCCAGAACAGAACAACGAAAATAAATAATCATATAATTATTAATTCTGAGAGACAAGTACAATTATTATATTTTTTTTTTGTTTTTTTCCTTTTTTTAATAATTATTTAGTTATATTTTATTTATTTTGCTTTTTCAAAAATTCGCACGAATCAAATGGTTAAAACATTAACATTAAACATTAATATTGTTTCAGGTAGGTATATCAATACATTTTAAGCATCGTAATTGTAAAGTAATAATTATTATAATTTGTAACATTGGATCAAGCAACACCTGTATGCTAGAGATTTAGAGAGTGTGTTTGGAGACTTGGAGACAGGCTGAGAGTTAGAGTTGTTGTTTTAGTTTGTATTTGGAAGTGGGACAACAATTTGAACGTATGACTGTGGAAAGTAGCCGGTGCGGCCATTGACTGTGCCCTCGTACCAATTCTCATCGACGCGCTGCAATAGAGTGATTATATCGTTCTCCTTGAAACCCAGCTCGCCAGGATTTTCGGGTTCGAAGTCGTATAGTGCCTGACAAGATGGCGGCTTGTTGATGGTTGGTGTCCTTGCGGGCGACTTGACTGGTGAAGACAGTGGTGACGGTTGTCTGCCACCTTCCCATGGCTCTCCTTCGACTTCCAGATGCATTGGCTTGTCATCGTGTGAGTCTAGATTCAGATCGTTCAGGGACTTTGGAACAAATTCAACCTTTGGACGATTTTCTGCCTCTTCGCGTTTCTGTTGCAGTGTTTCCTGTAAAATTTTGAGCATGTCAGCGCACTGCGAATGGTAGTCGTACAGGGCCTCACAGAAGACTACTAATTGAGACACTGGCTCGGTATCGTTATCGAGTAAATTGAACATTCCCATCTGAGCTGCCTGTAGGGACTCTTCGAATTTCTCTTCGGCGCCTCGGACCTCTTCGTCCTTGGCTTTTTGACGGCGCTTGCAGTCGAAATCTAACCTTCGACCCTGCAGTTTTTTTCGATGGTACATTACTTCTTTCAAGTCTTTAGTTTGTAAATGATGTAGTGGCTCGAGGAAGTTCTGCTTGATATTGTCATCGAGGGAGTATTTAACATCGGCCATTTGTTTCAAAGACTCACCAAATTCAATCAGAGCACATGCAAAGATGCCATCTTCACCAAGCTTCTTGCCATAGGTGAGCATGCAATCGGCCAGAATTCCCTCGGGCTGTGGATAAGTATTGCTCTTAGCCTGACCGGAGAGCTTTGAAATGCCTTTGACTGCAGCCATTTTGGCCCGAGCTGTGGGATTTGGCTGCAGAAACTCCTTCGTCCTTAGTTGCAGCTCCTCGACGAGTTCCACTGTGACGTCAGTCTTCCTTTCCATCTCCATGAAGTCCATGTCTAGTTTGGTGCCCTCAGCACCACCCATTTTCTCTGTTACATACTGGTTGGCTTTGTTTATCTTCTTTTTTAATCCAGCAAATGCCATTTTTGTTGTATATTATTTGTCTGTTCACTTAATTGTTTATTAAGGCAAAATATATTTATATATTTATATGATCAGCTACACCTCCACTCTCGGTTAGCAGTTTAGGATTTTCATTAAAAAAATTTTCCGACCGAGTTATCGACACACAATTTTTCACTACCAAGTGAATCGGAGATCAATAAGTAGGGAGACGGCAGAGTAGACTACTTGTCGAAAAAATTGTCTCACTCTCCCAATACAAATGGTTTAGCTTTAGTTTTTGTGGTGTGTATGTGGTGTTGGTGTCGTAGAAAATGTGGACGTTCCTTGGACGACTTTCTATGCTCTGCCCCCTGCGGCGTACTGAAGTGAATCACGAACGTGACTGTAAAAGAGAATCTGTTTCTGTTCATTTGCCATGTGCAATACATCTATGAGATAACGATGTACTCCTATACGTACTGAGGGGGTGGTAGTTGGTAGAACAATTATTAATGTTCAGAAAGGCTTTTTTCAAGCTTGTAATTGTTGTTTTTCTTGTTGAAATGAAACGTTGATGAACATCTTGGAGTTGACTCACATGAAAATAGAGTGTGTGTCAAGCAAAGGTAAACAAGTGGCATTGAGGAGAAAGCAAGGACGTACGTTCACATTTTGAAGTGAAGCTGTACGCGTTCAGTTTGATTAAATTATATTAAAATCAGAAAGCAAGCGGAATTCATTTGTAGGAAATGAATTTGGGCAGAATGTCGAGACTTGCGTTTTTTAAGGGCTAGAAAGCATGGCTCATATTTGTCACTGCCTCCGTGTCATAGAATTCACACTGTCTGTAATAAGGATATCCATATTTAAACTACCTTCATTATAATATTTATAATACTTAAAAATTTTCCTAATAATAACTTTTAAAATAAAAGTTACGTTTCCAAAATAAATCAGATCCGCGATTAAAATATCTAAAAAAGAAATTTTTTTTGTGGTTTCAAAGAAATTCATATAAAAAGTCATCTATGCTTAAGGAGAAATTTTTCAGGTTTATCAAAAAACAAACAAAATAAGAAATAGGTATATGAATGTCATCATTACCAAATAAGGTTTTCCATATAATTTTACGCAAAATAATTATTTTTGTATAATATTGTAATTGTTTTGTGTGTTATTTAAATACTCTTCAGATTTGTTTGCTGTCAAATCGCTGTTGACGTTGTAATCTGTTTCACATGACTTGCTGTCGAAGCACTTTAATATATGTTCACTTGAATAAAAAACCACTTACAGAAGTCAATCCCACTATCAGATTCTGTAATATGTACTTGTGGATATACAAAAATGTTTATTCCTGCATTATATAATTATTTCTTAGGGGTATTCGTCTAAGCGTCTAGTCTCTAGTGGAAAATTGCATAAATAAATCTCTTCAAAAGAAATAAATCTTGGTTCGTGAATACGTGGCTTCATTGTGACAACTCTTGATCAGCTTGAAATTAAGAAAGAATGGTTGGCTTTTAATACGAACGCACCCCATATATGTTTGTTATTTTTTCAGAACAGATGTCATTGTCATCGCGATAAGCATTTTCTTATCTTTTCTCTTCTCTCCGGAGTCTTAAAATAGCCCATTCGCATTGTGATTATATTTTGATTGATTTATTTTCATTTAAGGAATGTACTACGACAAATAATTAAAAAATTCATAAAAATAATGCGTCCCGAACATAAATATACATCGGATAGTGATCTAGAAAGTGTTTTTTCCAACGCAGAGCCAACAACAGCAACAAATGCAGAAGCAGCTGAGAAATATGTCTGTAGTTTTGGATGCGGACAAAAATTCAAGCGGATGGTCCAATTGGACCGTCACGAATTCAAACATACTGGAATCGTAAGTAAATTTATTTACAATAATTAGGTATTCGTATTTTTAATAAAATTTCTTACACAAAACAGAGAAAACATGCATGTTTTCATGAAGGATGTTCCAAGACTTACATCACCCTTCAACACTTGAAGCGCCACCTTAAGGCTTTCCATGAAAAAACTGCAAAAATAAAAAATATGAAGTGTAGTTTTGATTTCTGCGATAAAATGTTTGTTTCCACAGAAAATATTGAACGACACATTCGCGAATGTCATGAAAATCCAAAAGTTTATCGGTGTCTTGTTTGTGATGAGAAATTCACTCAGAGAATTAAGTTACGGCGACACGAAGTTAAACACACTGGAGTCTATCCTTACAAGTAAGTATAAGGTTAACACATGAAATTAGAAAGACCAAAGACGTTATTTTTTTAAGTCTTTACCACCCTCCCTCAGCCATTTAACCACTTACGGTCGGTTTCTAAAACCATAATAGTGCTAGATCGTTAAAAGTGTAAATGTTGCTTCACTAATTATTCATTTTTTTTATAAATTGCTGCAATGTTTACAAAACAATTTTTTATTTTTCTAGTTGCACAACATGCTCTAAAGGCTTTGTACAAGAATACTTCTTTACACGCCACGTCTGCACCAAAACTTACAAATGTGATCAATGTGAAGCAACCTTCGGAAAATGGTCTGAACTGCTTGCACATCGCAAGGAACTAAACCATGCCATAGTTCATAAGTGTGACCAGTGTTCAAAAGAATTCAAGAGTAAATTTTTTTTGGCCGAACACAAGAATTCCCATGAAGACGATAAAGAAGTATTTAAATGTACGTACAAAGATTGTACACGTTTTTATACATACAAAAGGAATCTATTACAACACATTCGAACTTCTCACGAGGGTAAAAAAATTCAATGTACTTTTGAGAACTGCGAAGTAACACTGTCAGATAAAAGAGCACTTAAGAACCACATAAAAGTTATGCATCAAAAAATACAAATTAGAAAACCTAAGTTAACGAAAAAACAACGCTGCAAACGCAAGGACGCTGGCAAACGAAAACAATCTACTCTTTCAAAGTTGTCGGGTGTGTTTATTGAAAAGGAAATTGACCAGAAGATTATGGATGGTACGGCAACAGTGGATATCGATTTGGAAGCATTGCAAGAAGAAATTTTAACGGGCATAGAGGAAGTGAGCAGTGATATTGCCGAAGGCCAGGAATCATTTGTTCCTCCTGCAAAGTAGCTTTAGATGTAATATGAAAATAAACATGAACAACATTATGAGCTTATGATGTTATTTTTTAAAATATGAATAGGTAGAAAGAAATGCAAGAAGTACAGAACCTGTCGACTGTAGAAGGACTTTTCTGGTGCAAAGTTATTGTTGCATCAATGGTCCAAAGAAACCTTTTCTTTCTATTAAGAATTGATTAGTTTTTGATTCAAAATCCATGCAATTTTTATCTGTGAATTTCAAGGATTGTGTTAATTTTTGTTTTATATGGATGTAGTTTCAAATAATTGATTACAAAATGCAGCTTCTTTTGAAATTTATCAATAATTAAAAAAATTGTAGCTACATTTAAAAAAATGATAGATGAAGAATCAACTTTACATTGTTCCATTTGCTCCGAAAGATAACAGTTTTTCTATTGAAGTATATTAGACAATGCCAATTGCAGGTTTTGTCGCAATCATGAAGAAACACCTGTTTAGTAGAAGAACTAAACCTTCCCTCTCTGACGATACCCCAAATTTCTAAGGGAAATTAAATTACGAAAGTTGATCGAAGAAACAAGCTTTTTATACATATGTACATATGTACTTAAATTTTTGGTCAACTTTATGATAAAATGGGAAATTTAAAAATAGGACAGTCTCAATAAGTTATTATTTGAAAGGTGTCTTAATATTAAGTTTATGATGTAGGAAATAATATATTGCTATTAATTCCAAGAATCAAAATTTGCATTCTTTTGGACTTCGAAAACATTGTGTTACTTATCATATCAAAGTATTTGTAAAGTTTTAAGGTTTAAAGGCATTGCAGATACTTACTCTAACCCGGAACAATCTATTGTGCTTTTCGTACATTCTATTTCAATAGACTTGCTTAGAACACACCTAGTGCCTCAGTTTTAATTGTAATGCAATCCTTTATTATACCTGCAGCAAGTTGTCTTTACAAGATATTCTCAAAAGTAACTTTCCTAACAGCTAAACCATATTTTGTCCACTCAGTGTAAACGTCCTTAAGCGCTGAAGCAGACATCTGAGTTCTGACTAGAAGAACGTGAACCATCCGAACAGACCAATTGATAGTTCTGGTATCACTCGCAATTATTCGCTTTCGCCTCTTCGCCACTTATTTCAAACTTGACAGCCAGTAAATTTTAAAGGCTACAGAAAAAAACAAGCAACAATCTCGATCGGGTGAAATTGAAATTAACGTCGAAATCGTCCGAAATACAATTTAGTGAAAACAATTTTAATTTGATTCTTTTAATTTATATTTTGTTATTTAGTGTCTAATAGTTGAAGAAAGCAAAATAAATTAAGAAAACTACTGGTAAGTGAATTCCAAATGCCCAATTTAGCTGCATTAAAAGTGCTCCAAGTGTTCGATGTTTTAGTTCTGGTCAACAGATTTATCTATAGAATGTATAGTACAATCGAATTTTGAATGAAACGACCTTGCTTGCATGTAGTGCTATGAAAAATATTCTCTATTTCTTTTCTGTTAAAATTTAAAAGTAGAAATTAATATTAAATTCAATTGGAATTTATTTTGCAAAACATAACTGTCAAATTATTCCCCATCCTCGACCAAAAAGTTCTGAATAGAATAGTGATAACTGATAATCATATACCGGTCCCGCTTTTGCTAGTTGACTTGCGCACTTTATTTTGCTCCCTTTTATTTTTAATTTGTGGTAGGCCGGTTAGGTTGGCGAAATGCATTATAAATGTCAAAAGATCGCATAAGGGAGTAACTTTGAAAACATAGCATGTTAGTGCTAGGGTGTGGAAGGATATTTATAATATTTATAATGATTTGTGTTCCTGCTTTCGAGGTATTGGAGTACAAAAGATGTTAGGACTATTCTATTTATATTGGCTCTTGAAGAATATTAATTGATTTGATTAAAAACGCAAGGAATTTTTAAGTCTAATATTAGATCCGTGGTTCTACAATTTAAATTCATTATTTACATAGGTTAAAACGACAAGCCTATGAAAAGTTGTGTTTTATTCACTGCTGCGGAGCTAGTGCAAATTTTATCACACATTCGAATTTGAATCAATACTCAATTCAGTTAACGTAACGATTAGGACAAAGAAAAGATCTTATTCATTTTTTACATTAAAGTAAACTCTGGATATCTGTTTTAAGGCTTATAAACATATTCAAATTAAACCCAAATATTGACAAGTATTGTTATTGTATTTTATATTGAGCCAATTAGAGGCAGCTCTTGTTAAATAATACCTGAACTTAAATTACCTAACAAAATTCACCTTACTATTCACATGATAAAAATTCCCTCAACTGATTTTCAAAAAATCCCAAACTTCAAATCAAACGTACCTCGACAACAACAAAAAAAACATCGCACACTACTGCTGAACGCACACCCAACTGCGACTACATCAAAATCAAGAGATGAAAAAAAAACATCGCCTTCATTGTACAAACTAAAAAAAAAACTCATACGAAAAAACCAATGGGAACGACAACGAGTCGAGTACTCTGTGTATTTCGCTATCAATCGGGTAATTTGTGTGTTGTTCGTTTCGTGTAAAAATCTTCGTAAAAAAAAACACACAAAACAGTGTTTAAAAAATAAAACTCTACAAATTCATTATAAAACAATACAAAATAAAATACAATCTGAAACAATAGGAAAGCGGATCAAATCGTTACTTTTCTGCTATCCACGGTCACCAAATCGGTTGTCGATAGTTTTACTACCTAGTTGGGGGCTTTGAGTAACCAGAGAGATTCTCTAATTTTTGTATTGCAAAAATCTGCTTCCATTGCTTGTGAACTTGGTGTAATTACTTTTGTTTGATTCCGATTTAGTTTTCAAGTTTTTCAGTTTTAGTTTACATTTATTTAGAAACAAGAAGAAACTAATTAGCAATTAGATATAATTTTTTATAGGAAGAAGACGAAGTGTGTCGCTATCCCACAATCGATTTCCTCCAGCTGCTTTGCTTGTTTTTTTTTTTATAATTACTTTTGGTTGTCGTTTCGTTTGATTGAAAAAATTGTAGTTGTTTTTTGAAATATTGTCAAAAATAAATTGCAAATAATTTATGTAACTTTTTTCAAACAGAACTGAAATTTTTTGTTGTTTTTTTATGTTTGGCTGGAAAAAATCACCTAAATATATGTATATATTTTTTTAATTTAGCAATTCCGGGTGAATTTTTTTCATAGTTACTGTCGACTGAATCAATATATATTCGCAAATCAATTTTATCTGCTTCCCTGCCCCCGAAACTTAACCCACACACATCTAACTTACGGCAACAAATTTGTGAAAAAAAAAAACAGAAAGGGAGAAAAAAGATTGCCAAGCTAAGCTGAGGCAGCCCACACAGAAGAAATCAAGAAACTTGGAAACAACACAAACAGCAGCAGCTCAACTAAGCCAACGTCAAGAACAACCCAAGGAGAAGCTCTTTGGTAGCAAAATGGATCTAATCGAAGTTGGGCAAAGTGTAAAAATCAAGAGAACTGATGGTGAGTACGAATCTATAATTTAGTTATTTTTTTTTTATTAAGATAAAAAACAATTGTGGTCGTTGTCGTGTTCATATCTTCCGTCATCAAATAAAACCGAAAAACTCGATTAGAGTCATACTTATCTATGAAATTTGTTGGCAAAAAAATGACTAACAGCTGGTGTAAAAAAGACACTTAAAAGCCACATTTAATATACCAAGTGTGATTTTGAATGCGAAAAATAGAGGTCCGCGTCATAAAAATTAAATTATGAGTCATTCCAGTTCTTGATCTTTGTTTTGTGTTGCAGTCTCACAATTATTCCCGCAAAGTACCTCTTCTCTTAATCTTAAGATCCAAGAAAAGTGAGTTCTTTTTTTGCTTGTTGCTCATTGGGTTGTTTCATGGATCGACCAACTAAGCGACAATGAAACTAACAGTAACTTGGTCGGGAAACACAACAATTTTTAAACTTTATTAGGTGTTTCTTCTTTCTTGCTTTTCACTTCAAGTGGGCCCTTTTTCTTTCCATTTACCTACTGCTGTAAATATTGTATATATTGCTGAGTACATTTTGCAAAAACAAATAATTTTGCGAAGATAACAAAAAAAGTCTATCTTGAAACTCTAATAGAAATGTGTTTTTGCGTTTTTGGCTTGAAAAGTAAAACTATATAGAAGATTTTCTTAAAGATTAAGGAACATATCAATAAGATAAGATTCAAGCTGAAATTCATTCTAAGAATCTATAAAGTAGGTACATGATTTTGAAAAAAAACTTTTAGCTATGATTGTTGTTGTTGTTATCTCAATATGTTACTTATAAGAAGGCTAAACAAAAAGCTGATGTCATTATTTGTAGGCGTAAGATGCATTCTAATATAACATTTTTATTGGACTGTAATAATTTTTTAACAAAAAATAATGCCACTATTAGTGATAGTTTTGCTTTATTATGTTTTCAAATGCATTGTAATAAGGGTATTGTGCTATTTCATTTATAAAATTAATATCGGAAAAGATCTTTTGATTTAAATAATATTAAAAGACCAGCTGATTTACTACAATATTCAACTTGAAAAAGAGTTCAGGGTCGCTCAATAAGTCCTATTTTCACACCAATGACTTAGAATAAGAGTATTTATGATTATAAAACATTTCAATACCTCAGGCTTCTGAAGGTGCGTTATATTCATATAGATTTAGTATTTGGCAAGGTCTAATAATTGGCCGTCATGATTGCACACAATTTTGTTTATTTCTACTATGTTTTTAAAACTTATTAAATTAATTAATTCTTAAAATTAAATTAATTAATTTTTGCGATAAGGAAGAGGAACCTTCTTTGGAAGTTGCCGTCTTTAAAATCAAACATTTTTACAAAAGTCAAAAAAGTAGGTACCTACAACAATCTACTTGACTCTTAGGCATATTAAGTATTTTATAATAATCATTTATTTTGCTGTTACAAATCTTCGGAATAGGAAATTATCAATACAAATTTGTAATGGTTTTATCGGTTGCTTAAAAATATATTACTTACAATCATGAACCTTTTGTCAAACTAAAACACCAATGATTTATTTGAGAGAAGGACAAATTATGAGATTATTAAATCAAAGCGTAACTTTACTGCTTAACAAAAAGTGATTTCACATTTAATTAATTTTAATGCAACAATGGTTAACAA
This sequence comes from Scaeva pyrastri, assembly GCA_905146935.1. Lineage (NCBI taxonomy): Eukaryota > Metazoa > Arthropoda > Insecta > Diptera > Syrphidae > Scaeva > Scaeva pyrastri. The sequence goes on along the minus strand of LR989929.1, from coordinate 3,423,512 downwards.
TATTAACCTAACATTAATTTAACATTCAATTAAAACTCAAAGCTAACAACTTAACCTAAATGCTTCCAATTTGAGCAAAGAAATGAAAATATATTTATGGATATAAAATTGGTGCAAGGCCAAGTGTTTTGGAAGAGTACATTCAAATTGCCCTCAAGTAAAATATTGTTGTGCTATCCCCTTCAAGTTAAATATGTATGTATATATAAATATACTCGTATTCATCGACTAAAGCATGAATTTATCAAACAGAAACTTTTTTCCGTAGGTCAATGGAAAGGCCTAAAAATAGTTTGAGTACAACTCTCTATGGCGCCCAATGCCACGAGATTCATGTCTTTCTAATCCATTATAAAAGATGAATTACATTTTAATATTTTGGATAGTCTGTGAAAATTCATCATTTGTTTTTAAGTTTTCACACAAAATTAATAATAAAAACACACGCAGCAGTAGAGTCGAAGGAATACGCTTCTCTTAATTTTTCTCTACACTTTTTATTTTGTGTTATTAATATGCCGTCACCGCGACGTCACCGTCACCATTTCTATGTGCTCATTCAATTGGAAAGGGTCAATGACTTTCTTTTGCACACAATAACGCAACAAAGAAACATATTTGAGACGACCGGCTATGGCTAGAGGAGACGAGATTTGTTTTTCCTATTTGCTGCTGCTGCTGGTGCATTAATCTTGTTACGCACTTTTGATATTTAGAATAAAAATGCATGAGCACACATGCGGGGTACGATCTCAAGTGACTCTTGCAAAGACATAGCACCAAGAGACATTTAGTCAAAGCGAATTCCATGATTCAGTTCCTTTTTTTTATTAATTTAGTTCTTGGTCTATTTTTATCTTAATTTAATTTTAGAAATTCTACACATAGGTATAGTATTGATTGAAAGGTAAACTATTAAGATGTGTTGATAAATTAATAGCTCTTATCCAAGTGTCCTGAATATTTGATGAAACGCCATCAACACTACTAAGGGGTGAATAAAGGTGCCAACTTACCTTTATCAATTTGTTTCAACACCCACCACCCAGAGCACCAACTTTTAGATGTGAGAGGGTTCAAGTGTGCATAATAAAAACAATTTCTTATTCACCAGCAAGGGAGAATAATGGAAAAGCAAGACGCTGAGATCCTTATTCTCTTGGGAAATTGCCGAAGATGTAAAGTTCAAGTTTTGTTAAAGTGAGATAAGATTAATAACGCATATAAAAAAAATCGTCATTTAAGAATATTGTGTGTGTGTGTGTGTGTGGTGCTTCCCGAATGATATGTGACACATTGAGCTTAATTTACTCAGAATAACTTAGAAATTTATTGTTTTATTTTTATTGAGGGGATCTGATATTTGATACTGTTGCATGAATTTCTAACAAAGTGAAAGGTAACTTATTCACTTCCGATCTTTTTGTTTTTATTTATAAATTCATACACAAAACAAATTCTGTGTTTTTTTCGTATTGCCTTTACTTACTATTTTTCCCAGTTGAGCGTGAAAGCTTTAGAATTATTTTATCATTGTCGGACAATCTGAATGGATTGCTGGTTGAATAGAAATAATTAAACGTGGAATTAAAAAGAAAAAATCTTTTTATTTAAAAAAATATATATAAAAAAGGGTCGATTGAAAAAATACAAAAAATAAATGTTATGTGAAAGTTTTTCCACGATGAGTTTAGTGTACACATAAATGCACATTTTACTCATGTATGTTCTTTCGTTTCAAGGCTGTAAGACATAATTTAGCTGTCAGTCATTTAGGAAAACAAAACAATTCATACCAGATAATGGTTAATTACTGACATAGTAGATAATAACATAGATAGCTTTTTAATGTTGATTTTTTATTTCGTATGTATTATGTCTTTCAGATAAAATGAATAAAAAAAGTAGAATCCAAAAAATTGTTAATGACCTTTATTTTTAGCTGGTACCTTAACTAAAATGAGACAAAGTAGTATTCATCAGAATCATAATTGAAATTTGTAAGAAATTTGATTATTCATGATGTTTAACAGACACACAATGGATTAAACACATGTTGTAACCTTTATACATACTTGTAAGACCCTCTTACCATCATTATGTGGCCAGTAGGTTCTAGTAGAGGATTAGTTCAATATAATGTTTCCTTTTTTGTTTACTATTTACCGAAGTTCTTTTTTGTTTGGCTGAGTTCCAATACATCAATATATAATTTTAATGCGGCTGCTTCATCACTGCCATTTTTAAATGTATCTGCATTTTAAACTTAACGATTTGCGTACTTTAAATTCTTAAAAGTTAACAAAATTCCTTAATTCTTTCAAATTAAAAAAAGCTCCCAGCCACTCCTCAGCGCGTTTCTTCATGAACAAGTCCTTTAATATCGAAAATAAAAAAGTGAGTGTGTTCATTCTGTCGGTACGGCTACAACCCAGAAGGATGGCTTTAAGTTCTTTATACTTAGAGCCAACAACAAAAGATTATTATATTATTATTTATTGACTTTAAAAATATAAGTCAAAATTGATGAAATTAATTGTTTGGCGAAAAGAAGCATTTACATGTCTGCTTTGCATTTTTTCTAGACTTTCAGACCAGACAAAAAATCTCTTCCAATAATGTACAACTCTAGTTATAACTACTGTTGAATCTTTATATCTTTATCTGCTTTACAAATGATACACAGTAGAAACAAAAGTAGTCCCATAAACAGCTGTAAAGCAAATACAAATATTATTTATAAACAGGGTACCTATAAATTAAAAATTGTCGCCAGAAGCAATACAGTTGATATTTTATAGTGAAATCAATCAGAAGTAATTATAGATCTTTTCGCAGATTTAAAGTGATTTTTTTTTTAAATATTTATAATTTAGTTTTAAAACAAAAATTAACGAACTTTTGTTTTTTCCTTTTTTTCAATTTTAAGTGAAAATGGGATATTTAAAGTTAATTTTTAAAGACCTAAAAATGAAACGGTTCATCTACATACATATGTATTAGTTATTTTTAAAACAAAGCCTATGTAGACATTTCAATTATTATCCTTTGACAATTTCATGTTTTCCGTAATCCTAACATTTTATATTCAAAAAACTAAAGATGACACTTCATTCGAACTGTCTTGTGTGAACTATCTTCGGAAATAATCGTGCTTCTACTAACCAATTCTACCATTCGACCCCGTTTAGTGTTGAATCTTTAAACTTGACTCTGACATTGTTTAAATTGCGTTTTTGTTGAACCTAGTTTTTCATCGTTGTATTATATGTAGGTTGAATATTTTCATATGAAAAATTTTGCACACGACTTTTATATTGCATTCCATATTTGGATGCGAAATCAGTAACAAAAAATGAATACAAAAAACCGGAAACTTCCATAAAAGAACCAATCTCTGGTCGTGTATGGTACGAAACTATTTTACACAATAGAACTGGATTCTAAGTGTCTTGGCCAACTATTTATATGACATTGTGTATGTAGAAAATGGAATACATATAAACGAGTACAGACAAGCAATGAAATTCTTCCTCCTTATTTATTTGTTATTATGTTCTTCACATTGCCAGAGTGCGGGTAGAAAATGTCTATAAAAAAATGTGGTACTTAGGGAGATTGACTCTATTTTTGATTAACTGAACTCTGATGCCTCTTGGCGGCACCTCGATCCGTGTGTTTTCTACAATAAGAAAAAATGAAGCTTTCAGTGCAGTATGCACTTAACCTTTTGTATTGTAATTCAAAAAGGCAAACGGCCAAGAGGAAGCCAGTCTATACATAAAAGCTGTGGCTCACAGCAGTGGTACACCTTTTTTTTTTAATTTCAACTCGATTACTTCGGTCAGAGCAGCAAAATTTTTTTTATACATATTTGTTTTGCTTATTTTGTTTCTGTTGAAATGCAAAATTACTTTATTGTTGAAAAGTGAAAGTAGCTTACAGACGAGCCGGTGCAATTGAACGGACTAACAATTGCAAATTCAATTGTGTTAGCTTTATTTATTTTTTCTTTGATTTGAAAATTTTGCGAATTTGTATAGATACGTTTATTATAATATTACGTTACCTACTGAACGTGTATTGTTGTGTAATATTTATTATCTCTCATTGACGGGACAAACCAACGAGGTGCGAATGATAAATGAAAGGGGTTTGAATTTGTAAAAATGATTGAACTTGTGATTCTATTTGTTTCCGGATTATTAATATGGCGTTCCTTCTCTTCTTCTCCTACAGGTATGAATTTTAAATAAAGATTAAGACTATCGGTTGGTGTGGAAGTTGGATGTGTTATTTTATTAAAAAACATTTTAAGTTGAAAATTCTTTGATTTTCCGTCAGCATTAGAAAGTAAAATGTTAAAATGTTGTTGTTAAATTATAATAATTGTCAAATGAATAGTTCCATTCCGATGGAATGATGTTCGTAGTAAATTGTTTATCTTTCTGATTAGTTTATAAATAATCAATTCAAATAAGGGCAAAGATAAAGAGGGAAAAGAAGAGGACAAGAATGACAAAACAGCAGAAAGTTGTAGGTTAAAGAGAGGAAGAAACAGGAGACAAAGAATGTACGTATAGTAAAGAGAAACTAGAATCCAGAGAAAGACACTCTTACAATTGTTCAATATAAGAGCGACCTACAGTTTTATGCCGACTCCGAACTACAAATTTGAGGTTCACATAGATCATTCAAAAACGTCTGACAATTATTTTAAGGTTTGGTCAAACTTATTTTTGATATTCAAACACTAAAGTTTAAAGTAAAAGAACGTGAAAAATGTATTCCTTTCGTTGAAAAATAAAGTTTGAGACGTTCTGAATGCAGTTTGACATTTAGAAGATGAAAACAACAATAAATTGTTTTATTAGTTTCTTTTTCTGTTGCACTTAATTTTTATTGCACCGTGATTCAATGAAGTTGAACCGAGAGAAGGGCTTTCCCATCCTAAAAGGAAACAAAAAATAATCATAAATTTTTGTTGCCCAAGCAATGATGGTTTTCAACGTCTTTCTTTCATTCATTTATGGTATATGTATCTTATTTTGGGTGTGTTTTTTCTCATCCCACGTTCAAATGTGCCAAACCCTTTGTGCATCGACTCATGCTGTAATTTAAAAGTTGTCATTTAAAAACAAAAATAACAAAATAAGAAATTATATTATTGAAAAAAACATCAAATACTCAATTAAACATTCCGTGAAATATCGTCACGCACTCAAGTTTGATGAAGTTAGACAGAAAAAACCCTATTTTAAATATTTCACGCTTCCATGTGCTCGTGGAATATCAGCATATCACTTACAGCTATTCCTATTCCTATGCAAAACGCAAGCATGCTCCAACCGCGCCCATTTTTATAATTCAATTAACACCGTGTGCAACGTATACATATATGTAGTAGAATTGTTGTTTTTTTTCTATAGAAAAACCAAATCAAAACAAAAACACAGCAGCAGGCCTGCAGTCTTCGCAATGGTGAATCTATTAATCGTGACTCACATGCTTCCCAATTATTATCTTTCGCTTATTAACTATTTATCGTTTTTTTTAATTATTAGTATTCAATCAAACACAAATAGAAAACCCCTAATTCCAATGACTTCTTATCATTGAGGAAATGTGTGCACTCGTAGTGAATAGATTGTTGTAAAATTATGTTTGACACTTTCGCATTATACAAAAGCTGAAAGTTCAAATTGTTTTACAAAAGGTTGTCCGTTTAGAATTTCACGATTTTTAAACAATAAATCGCAATTCGCACGCTGTTATATATACATACATATGTACATGTACATAGAGCAACAACAGACGACAAGATAGATCTTTTCAAACAAACACACATTGTTGTCTGATTGATTGCTTCCAGCTAACACCAACATTCAAAGCGATGGATGGTCTCAGTCAAAGTAGTCTCTTGATCTTGAAGTTAGGTTTAATATTATTCTTGTTTAGGTTCATAATAATTATAGCACATTATGAACGACCACATGGAGGTTTCTATAGAAGTGAATTTCTGTAGGCGCTACTTGGTGCACATGTTGTACTGCTTGCACGGCTTACATCACCGCTAATAATGGTGACATACGTGTTTTAATAAAAGAAAATAATAAATTAATCAGCTTGTCTTAATGGTTAATAACGCAGAGAAGTTATATACCAACCAGCTAACAAGGGTAAAGATGGATGAAGTATACTCAATTGCCAAATACGGTGTTGGTTCCATGAAAATAACAACAAAAAAATTGTTTTCTACGTCTCAGGTTACAAAAAATTGTCTTTCAACTAGAGTTACCCATTTTCAGAGGTGAACATTTTTATATTAAAAATACTTTTTTTTTGAGATTTTTGTGAAAGCACATCGTGTCAATAAAACGTCAGAAAAAGCCGTTCTCTTTTTACTTAGATTAAAGAGGTGAGAGCATGCTCATAGTTATTTCTTTGATCTCAAATTAATCTGTATAAAAAGCAGAAATTTGAGTAAATAGCGGTATTTTTGTTACAATTTTACTAAGTAGATGACGTTAGAGGAATAAATGTATCAGAGCAGTAAATTGTGTCCCTTAAAGTATACGAGAGTTAACAATAAATGTGTAGTGTACCGGAAATGTCAAAAGTAAGCGTAAAAGCGTTTTTTTCGATTTTGTACAATTTTACAAATGGTACTAAATTTGCAACACGATAACGCACCTTGCGTCGCACAACCCTATTGTTGTCCGTGGATTTTGTAAACCCAAATCGGGGAATCGAGTTTGTGGTGTGGGTGCAATAACTCTGTGTCCTTTTTAAGATAGAAATACCCACAATATTACGCGCATAAAATTAAAACAAAGCTGTTATTTCAATTCTATTTGAATTCGATCTCACAATTCAGCTACCCCATATACCTGGTTCGAAATCTTAATTCTGTTTCTATTCGATTTCTAAATCTCCTCTTGTAACCGGGGTAATTCAATAACTCTCAGATAACTAAACGAACGTTACGTGGGCAAGTAAAGAACAATACGTTTTCCTTAAGCATCTCCAACTTATTTTCCAGAAATGAATTCAACAGGAACAGAAACAAATTTACAAACTTTATCCTTTCAATTTAAATGCCTTAAAACAAAAATAAGTGTGTAGAATACTTGGTTTTCTTGTAGTCTTTAAAGAATTTAGTACCCATTGATCATTGAATTAGTCCGTGAAGAATTTACTTATTCGATAGTATACTCTTAAAATCATCATAACTTCGTCCATAAATACAGAATAATTTTTAACCAGTTTATTCGATCCTAAAAATTTAAATTTATTTTGACACTACACTAAGTGTGATGTAAGTGTGGTGCTAATCGTCCAGTCCTATTTAAAATATTTTTTGGAGTAGATGATATATGTAATAAGTTTGACGTTTATTTGGTATTTTTTTGAAATATTAAGTATATCGGATATACATACATATATTCTCTTTAACTCTAATATACTGCGAAAGAGATTGCTCTTTGTAATACCGAGACTGAATAATTTTAATTTAGCTCAAACATTTTGATGTAAAGTAATTGGCAACTCTAGTTCAAATGAGTTCATTGAATTTGTTATCTCGGCAGTTGTATTTGAATTGAAGGACAGTCACTCTCTTCAATACACTGAGCAGTCTGATTTCATTTCCGTGACTCCCTGCTACCGTAATGGACAAGTGACGTGCGCATCGTCGTATATGATCATAAACTAATGTGATAAGCCTTTACTTAAATGACTTTGACTGGAAACTGTAACTGTTACATATGTATATATCAGACTTTGTTATTCACTGAACTCCTAAGCAATACAAGTATAGCGCTATTTTTACACCTACAATATTTGTACGTACTAAATTTCCTTACACCACACAAGTCCCATTTAAGTAAACTTGTTTTGAATAAAAAGAAAATCAGAAAATCAAATGACTACGACGACGACGATGACGATGACTATGACTATCAGAGTCACGTTTGTTCATTCTCTTTTTTGTTGTTTTTATGTTTGTGGTCGTTTGGACAAGTCTTAAGAATTATTCGCGTCTCGACTTGAAAGTGTCTTGCGATGAGTCATTCGCGCGAGATTCAGGAAAAAGACAGCTATAGTGGAGTTTAAACCATGAAAACCTTGTCTACGCAGAATGGATGGATATGGATGTATTCATTGTTGAACTCTCGACAATAAAAGCAACAGCACATCACCAACTACAACAATAAGAGCGGAATATTTTAACGCCGATGCGATGTCGCCTTTGTGTTTCAATCTTTCTTTCTGTGTAATAAAAAGTCTATAGTTATACACTCTTATGCTTGCCCCCTTTTTGCGACCGTGCTCTATCTTTACTTGGTGTTGTTGGTGTTGTATGCTTTCAACAATTACCGACTGGCTCCTCATCCTCATGGTTGAGCAGATTTTTGAAATATTATAGGTGAAGTGTGTCGATGAGGAGTACTTCCGTCACCGCCGCGCCGTACCGCCGCCGCCGTCGTCTTGGCTGCTCTGTCACTCAGTAACAAGCTCAATGTAGTGTTAAATCTATATTCTTGTAGGACTAAGCACTACCACCTACCTTAACCATAAAAAAGAATAAAAAATCATGTTATGCAATCAAAACCGTCGCAAAAGACCGAGGGAGTGCATGAAAGAGCAAATATGTTGAGGTTCCAGTTCTATCACTCATGCTGCTGCGTGTGTTGTGCCCTAGATAAAATGGGCTAGCAAGCATAAATCAATTGCCTTATACCGGGCGTTGCATCAGGGGATGGTTGCATGTTCTCTAACTAAATCTATTATATTATACAGGAATGGATTGGGGCTTAAAGAAAACAATAAAAAAAATATCTTGCTTGCTTTTAAGGTAAACACTTCTCATTATAACTATGGACTGGTGGACACGTTTTTCAAAAGCAAACAAATTGAAAACCATTTTGACAACACATTTGTGTATACCTTTGAAAGTTTATTTTCATTTTTCCAAAACTCGCAATGTTGTTAGAAGAAAGAAACTACAAATAAGTTTCAAGAAACTATGAACTTGACCTAGTTCGATCGAGTTTAAAATAAAGACTTGAATATGTTTGTTTGACGATTAAAAACCTTTTATGGAAAGTCAAAAATGTTTATAAACTTTATGGTAAAATCATTGTTTGTATTGTTTGGCAAAATGGATTTTTGATTTTTGATTTTTTCTTTTTTACTTTTTATTTGATTATATTATAAAAATATAAACAAAGAAATTAGCTAGAGTTCTTTATGAATGAGATTAATTGTTATTAAAAAAGAATTCATGTGTTTTTTTTTATTGTTATAACTGTGTTGGAATCATGTTATACTCTTTGTCGTAGTACGCCAAAGATATACGTTTAGTAATTTTAATATATTAAATACAAGATTTTGAACTTGTACTAATAAAAATGTTAAAGCTAAAGTTAAAAGTTGTTTTTAATATGCAAATGACATAGTGTAAAAAAACTTGAAGGTTCATAAGCGATCACATTTGCTCAACATAAAACAAGTCATAGCAAATCTTTTAAAGTCCATTTTGCAGTATTAAGTTAACCCGGATTTAGATATTCCAATTGCATTGAGATCTACTAGAATGAAGACCTCTTAATTAAAAGTGTATCAGTCGAAGAACAAGTAACTTCCTTTGGTCAAAAATCAACTGGGGTAAAATTGCGTGAGGCGATAGTTGCTTGTCACTGTTTTGATAGTCACTTTAATTAACAACTTTTCTCTGCTCTGTGTAAAGTGATCGCTAAAAATTTAAAATTAATTGGAAGCACTTGCGATTCCATCCCTGAAATTAATATGTTTTTGTTGGGAATATATCTCGATGCCTTCTTACCCAACTAATAGGTGTATCAATGAGCCTATGTTTGATTCTCAGCTCCACAATCATCACTTTCCATAGAACCTTCTTACATGTTTATTTGAGTTCTTTATTTTACGTTCAAAGATTGCAAATACATAAATGCAGACTTCAAATGATTCCGAAATATATTCATGAAGTTACATATATGATTGCTGTCAAATGATAGGGAAAAAATTATTGCAATTTTCAGGCTCAATCCCAAAATTGAAGTCATACAAGGTTACTTTCTCAAATATTTCTTAACTTTAAGAAGCCTACTCCAAGGTGACCCCAGAGGTCAACTAAAAATCTTTCTATTTCAAAGCGGAAGAATTCAAAGGCAAATAAACTGACAGTGAAATTGCACTGAATGTTTGCTTTATCGAAGCACTGTTTTAACATTTAATACCATTCATTTCGTTACATATCTATGTATTTACATACATATGTAGCAATTTTTATAAGTTTGATAAAACTATTACTTACCCACTAACTTGACCTATTTTTCAACTTGAACCCAAAAGCTAATTCATCGACTTGTAGAGAAAATAGACAAGTTTGGTTGTAATAATTTTCAATTTAATTCACTTAATATCTTTACACACATTTTTTTATTATAATTTATGAACAACATTACATCACCTTTGAGTAATTAATTCATTTGCGGCCTCATCGAATTGCAGTTGTTCAAAAAATTCTGCAACATGCTCTGCTCAATAGCAACTTTATCATGCAATCAATATTTTTGTGTAGATATATGTATGTATGATTTTGTCGTTGAAACCCCAGGTTCCCACAAAACTACTTGATTTAATTGTTGACTTTTAGTAATTAATATTCCATGAGAGATCGAATTATTCCCAGCAGATGGGTTTTATTTATAAAATCGAGGCCAAGCATTAAAAAAAAAAAAACTATAAAGGTAAATTAAGTGGAGGAAAAAACTTTGCTATTTAGGACTTTTGTTAATTATTGTGATAGTTGTAAATTCTATGACCAAATAAATCTTCTGTCAATAAAGTGTAGAATTCAGTAAACAAAAAACCCAGTGAACCGTTTCCATGCCTACAATTGTGAGAGCATTAATTAAAGTAAAAAAAAAAAACAGCTTTGTGAGAATAAAATAAACCAAGTACATACATAGTTCATTAATCGATAACAGTTTGCCACAAATTGATTGTGTCAATCGTGGGATAACGACAAACTTTACATTTTTGGTTTGATTATTCAATCTAAAATAATTTATTGTTTTGTCGCTGTCTGTGTCGGTATCGATGTAAATGTGCCGATGCCAAAGCCGATGCACCCGCTTCAAAGCCAACAAACCGAACAAAGCGGTACAAACGTTGTACCATGACCTTGGAGTTGGTGTTGCAAACTTTTACGGTTCTATAAGCATAGTGTAGATTAAATTGCTTCAAAGAAAACAAAAAAATCAACATCAAACACTTTAACTTCACCAACAACAACAACAAAAACAACAAACGCTATATACTCCTATTTATTGCAAAGAAACAATTTTTTTCGCATTACCTTCACGCGATATTTGATATTAGCGTTTAATGTTCTTTTGTTCGCTTTCATTTCGCCCTCCTTTGTTTCAAATTACTTTTGTTTGGTTAAATTTATATTTTTTCTTTCTTTCTAAAAAACAATCGAGGACGACTGCACTTCAAAACTAAAACTTTGTGTTGCTGTTGCAGATAATTACCGGTTGGATGTCATGACTTATGAGGGGTGAAAATGAACCCGTTTTCCATGTTCATTGTTATAATAATTATTGGACGTTAAAAAATCATTGATGCAAAGATGATTGATTTTATTTTTTCATTGTAAAATGAGCAACAAAAGGAATTTATAATAGTATAATATATAAACTTTGAATTATTTGTAGAACATTGACAAATGAGCTACATATGTTCCTAGTTTTTCCCACGCATAAATTAGGTCTTAGATTTTAGTGAATTCCTTTTCTTTTACTCGATTCTTAATAGATTTTATTTACAATTAGATTTCATGTGGCCAATAAACTCAAATTAGAATCTTTTTACATTTGACTTTTTTTTTACCATTTAAAAGTAAATAAACTTCTTTGGCAAGTTTATTATTCTGAGAAGCTGTTCCAAAACATTTTGGAACAGTTTTGCTTTAACTGTTATGTTTCTATTCTACTCTAAAAATGACATTCTTTGTTTCGATGTAAAATGAAATATGTACTGGTATTGGGTAGCTTTTGGCAAATTGTATGTATTTTGGTTTTGATTCTTATTATTGTTCCGGTCTATCTAGAAAAAAAGTTTTTATTTAGTTAGATCCATGTGACAGGACCAATAGAAAATGAAATAACTAAAAACTCAACTGAAACTTTGAAACTGTCAAATCCGAAAACAAGTAGAAGAAAGTAAAAGAAATGAGCCATTTTAGATATAAATAATTTAAGGTTTTTTTTGTTAAAACGATAAAGTTTTAAGTTTTCACCTCGAAACGAAAAGAGAGTTTAACCATGCACGTTCCTCTATTCCCACTTCATATCCTAAAAAATAAGCAAATAAATAATCATGATTTTGAAAAGAGCGTTACGCTTTTCAGTCACGATTTTAATATAACAAATCATCCGTTCATCTCTCAATGGGATCAAATGGTTTATCTCCTTTCGCAAGAATAAATCTGGCAGTAATATGGTTTCCCTGCATCGCATGAACTCAAATCTTTCTTATCACACTCCCCAATCTTTTCTAGGTTTTCATTGCATCCATAATCTGCAATGTAAAACTCAGATGTACTATGTATAATGTATATGTGCATACATCCATATGCATATATGTACATACATAATTTCTCTGCATTGGCCTTGAGCCAATTTTTTTTTTTTTTTGAATGAGAAACTCTCACAGACTCCCTGAATGATTGTCAACCAAATATAGCAGTAGCCTTCTGTATCTAGACACGTAACAAGCTAACGGTTTGCAAAGTTATAAACTATATTAAATTTACTATACCAGGAAAAATCAATAGCTGAAAAAGTTCCTTTCAATTGATTTTTTTTTGTGTGTTTTCATGTTTTGTTAGTTCCATTCTTCACTCCCTCCGATTCGCGGTCGCGCCGTCTGCGTAATGACGGACACTGCATTAAAATAGTATTCCCTCTGTTTCCATTAAATTCAGTTAATTGAGGTTGATTATTTCTACCCTAATATTGTACGAGTGAAGATTAGACGGTTTCGTTCGTTTGTTTGGTTGGTTGATAGGTTTTGTGTGGGGTTGGCACAACACCACACATCACCCGCCGTTCTATAATAATATTGGAATACAAAACGCCGACCGGTGTAGAAAATTGCTTCCGTGTGATGAAAGGGAAAAAGTGAGACAGTTCGAATACGTACTTTGAAAGTCGTCTCGGAACAACCCAATTTATATTGTTCAGTCTTTCTCCATATATCGATCAAACAAGTCGTTGAAGGCTTCACTTTCAGTGAGCTAAGCTGAGTAATCATATCTTTAATAATATCAGCAAAACCCGGACAAACGAACAAAATATATATTCGCAACCCACATCTCTATCTAATGGAGTGAAGATGAAATTCGATTAGAAACACAAGCTTGATAATACTCTTTTTGTTTTGTTTTTCTTTTTCATCCATCCATCCATCCATTCATCTTTTGCCCTAGTTGCCGTCTTTCTAAATTTTTGCATGTTCTACTAGGGGACTTGTACTCATATATGAGCCATCATCATCTCAGCACCACGCTCTGCGGGTATACTTACCATGTATACTCTTAATTTGAATTTGTGAAAGTAGTGCCTCGACAGTTGATGCGATTTGCTGCAACAATAGTCGCTGTCTTCTCGTTGTCTTTTTTCAAGTGTTTTCTTCACATCTTCTGATTCGAGATTTTTATTTTAGTAAATTAATATGCTTTTGCATCTGCACTAGAAAGTCAATTCCCGGAGATGATGAGATGCGCAATGGGAAATGAGAATTCTTGGTCTTGGAGATGGCTTTGTTTTAAAAGTTGGTAGTAGTCAAACCGGCGAACTTGTTTCTTTTAGTCCTAAGAGTCGTCACCATGCCGTCGTGGTTCAAGAAACATTTGACTTGTTTTAAACGTCAATCAAGCGATTTAGTTGAAAGCCCTCCTAACGACGACAATGATAACAATAACCCAAACGACGACACGGATGGAGATGCAGATGTAGATGCAGATGCGGACGTATCCTGTGACCTTAATGGTAACAATGCCGATGCACTGCAATTTAAAAAGTGTGATAATTTAAATATAAATGCCACTTTTACCCGCCGACCTAAGGCGAGGAACTCGGTTCTGACAAATAGTTGCTCTGCTCGGCAGGGCGACAAAAGCAATAGTAATGCGATTGTTGTTTCGAGGTATTTAATTAATGACATTAACCAAGGCAACGACCAAGGTAAACATTGAAACGACATCAAATTGAGTTTTTTTTTTGTACTTAGTTTCTTATTTACTAAAGTTCTTTCTTTCTCCTTTTTTTAATATAGGCCGAGTGCATCCAGCAGTGGTATCGAAAATAAATGAAGCATCACGATCATTTACTGTTGAATGGTATGAACGTGGCGAAACAAAAGGCAAAGAAGTCGAATTGGATGCCATATTACAATTGAACGAGGATATTATACAGGAGCGGCATGCTCCCCCCGAACCAAAGATTCCAGCAACAATACAAGCTCCAACACCAATACAAGTTTCAGCGCCAATGAATCTATCGAGAGTGAGTATTTAACCAATCAGGTTCAATTTCATCAAAACCAAACAAAAATTAAACCCTTTTTCACCACAGAGTTAAGAAAAAAATTGAATTATTGTTGTATACCCTTTTCCTTCACTAAAAACAACAAAATAATAAATTATGTACTTAAAATAGAAAAAGCTTTAGAAAGTTTACTCCATCCCTATATTTGTTTTTTGTTAACAAAAACAAAAAGATAACACTATTATAGAGAAATCACTAAAATGCTGATGATAATTTGTTTATTATTAAATATTGTTTATATTGTTTTGGTATGTAGTTAAAAATAATAAGAATTTTAATTAATAGCCGTTTTTTTAAATATATTTCTATAGTTTTTTTGTTTTATATTTGCATAAGTCAAATCTTGAGCTAGAATTAGTCTCGACTTAAAGGTTTTTAGTAATGAACTCAAAAATTTCAACATTAAACATCCATTATATCAGTCGGTGTTTTTTTTTTAGTAGACTGCGAATGCTTATCTTAAAATTTGATGGTTTTGCATTTAAATTAACGGCAAAACACATAGTGTTTCTGCTGGAGAAGCAGATGCGTATTGTTTTTTCTTCTTATGCAAATAAATGCAGGAAAAGTGTTTTTAATTTTTATTTGGTATCATTATATTTCTTCGTTTTTTTTTAAATGTATGAAATAAAGCATTCCATTCTTAGCTAAAAATTTGTAACTTTATATCCACTGCCTACTATTAATAAAATCAGACCCAAAAATTAAACAATACTTCTTGTAATGCATTCCCATATATGTTCATATGTACTCAAATAGAATGAAATTCTCCCAGCGAGCGTAACATAATCCTTGACCTGCTTGAAAACAATTAAAAATAAGGTTAATGCAAGTTATGAATTACCATTCTTGCACAAGCCTTTGAACTAGATGCAAATTTTTACTAAACGTTCTGGTGATTATTGCGAAAGGAGAATATAACAAATTTAATTATTCCCGTTGAGGTTCCAGCCTTATGTTGTTGCTAGGGCAGCGTAAGGACGCATTGATTAGCTTACAGAGTTACTATAGTTAAGGTCAACGGCCGGTGGCTTGTTTAAAATTGTTATTTATGAAATTCACTCTGCGTAGGTATTGTCAATATTAAAAATGACTTAGGCGGTTGTGTTGTATTTTGTAAAATTTTGTAAAAGAACATAAATTTAAGAAAAAATCATTCAAAGGACACAACAAAACAATATGTTCTCAATGTTCATAGCCGCTTATAATAATGCTTCTTTGGTGAGTGTTTCGTTGCTTTATGTATGTGAGTGAATTTATAAGACATGTATGTATGTCTAAATTTAGGAAAGTTAAAACCCAAAGTCTAAATACCAACATGTTAACGCTGCTGCGACAATACTCATAAATTGCTTAATTTAAAACTTCATTGTACGTTTTTTCACTCTTTTTTATTTGTTCTTCTCATGTGATTATAAATAAATCGTAAAATTAAAAAACAAACAAACCGAATCTAAATCGTTTAAAACCCTCCTCATGATTAAATACATCACTCAGGAGCCGTCGCATTCTTCGATCGAAGAGGAAGACGAAGAGGACGAGGAAGACCTCGAAGATAATGATGGAGTCGATCAGATGCGCACCAGCATTGGAGGTACCAGTCAGTCGTGTGGAACTGGAGGCAGTGGTGGCAGCGGAGGGGGTACCTTGCCCATTCGGCAAAATAATTCTAGGCTCACATCGGTACAGAAAAGAAATTCATTTTCAAACAAAAAAAAAAAATACAAAATTCTTGTACATTTTTTCTCCTTTTTGGATTTATATCTTTTGTGTTTGTTTTAATTTTGTTTTTCTTATAGAATTTATTTCGCTTTCTTGATGTTGTTCTCTGAAAAAATTACACATTCACCAATTTACCAAAATATTTTCTTTTTTTATTCCTTATTCATGTATCTATGATTTGCACCAAGCTCACCACATTGAATACTCATCTTTTGCATATTATTTGAATCGTATTTTTTATTATCGTTTGATGACTTCTTTTTTGCAATCATTTGTGCGCATTGCTATCATTTTCAATTTTCATTTCCAAATGCAAGTTTTCTTGAATCAAAAAAATAAAATAATGAAAGTATGAAAGCAAATGTTTTCTATCTTCAGATAAATCCGTGTGTCCTAATTTTTGTATTATACACGAGACTTGTGGTCTTTTATTAATAAACAAAATTTGTTTTAACAATACTCTTTGGTTTTTTTTTTTAATTTGTTGTTTCAATGGTGTTTAATGTATTTTTGTATGTGTAAAGCATTTTGAATAATTCAGTTTTTTCTAAATTAGTAATTACTTTTTATTTAATTCTTACAGAATGCAACACACGGGGCAATTCGGATGTTGAACAATGTTCAAAATGGTAAGAAGGACATTTTATACAAATAAATTTAGATTTTCAACTTTTGCTGGTATGAATATGTATTTTAAACACAGAGTCTTAATAGGAAGAAGTAAATGTTTAAGTTTAGATCAACTTGTTTGTGAGATATGAAGGAATTTCGTGCTTTATTTTATAGCAGTAGATAACACAGAGCATTCAAGGTATCGGTCAGTAAAAGGACATGAACAATAGATAGTTTTGAATGTGTACCTTTTATTCTAATGACTTTCGAAGATATCTGTAAATGTTTTCCAGACATTTTTTAATTTAAAGTAACTTCTAACGCATTCTGTATGCACTATTTTGTGGAATGCGTTCATATACTGTGAAGTGAGGATAAGGGTTTGCCGAATTAATAGTATTAAAATTAAATTTATCACAATTTAAACAACTTTACTCAGTTCTTCCTTTTTGTTTTTAAATAGGTTTCAAAACACAATTAAGTTGACAAATTGTAAACAAATTGCTTGATTTACATTTGCAGCTAATGCGCAAGGCACTGGAACAGAATAGAAGACATCAAAGTATATGGCTATTTAAAATAACGAAACAGCGAAAATATGTTCATTTATATTCTTTAAAGATCAACAGATTGGGTTTCTGTTAAATCTAAATAACAGTTTGACATTCAGATTCTCGGCCTTAGTGATCTATATTAATACATTATTTAAAAACTTACTTTAGTTTTGCACTGTGTTAGTGTTCTACTTGACTCGGTCAAATCAAATCGTTTTTTCGTTTTTAACAATCACTTCTGTGTTCCTACAAGATATTGATGTGACAGTCTAGACAGGACTGAATCGCCCCTCCACAAAAAAATCGATTCTATACAAAAACCTTCGCCAATGTTGGGGACATTAAGTTACCAAGGTCACACGTGTGTCTACAAATCATTTTTGTGTTTAACTATAAAGTTATAAAGAGTAGTGCATTTTAGCAATTTTAAAATTATTTGCTTCAAAGGACCCAGATATTAAAGTGATAAAATAGAAAAAAAAAACAATTTGTGTAGGGAAAATTTATTTACATAAATTAGTTGTGGTTTCTGCTGGAGCTGCATGTTTTTAAACCCATCATTAACGTCATTGTATGGAAAATGATACTTAAAATAATTGCCTCCCAACAACAATGATGTTGCCAGTTGTTAGTCTCAAACGTAATTTATTGAGCATTAGTCCTTCCTCAACGGTGTTTTGAATACAAAAAAGTGTTATAATTATAAACTAAGTTGGTTCTTTTGTTTCGCTTACTTAAAGTGGGGGAAACACACTCATGCTGGCAGTATATGAATGAGTGTGCATTTTCATATCAATCAACCACGTAAGAACCCAATATCAAATCACAAAGTTTTGGTTTAATGTGCTGACATTCTTGTTTAAGACTTTGTTGAAAGCGAACGCCTATTCTACTGAATCTTTAAAAAATCAATAACTTTTAACTTCTTACTTGAATTTGCAGGACACCGCACAAATCGGACAACACTTTCTCAGAGTGCTATCAACACCAACGGCCAGAGTGAGCACGCTGAAAATATTCCTCCACCTTCAGGTATCGCAAGGTCACGGACAACCAACAATACGAGAAACATGACGACAACGACTGCCAGTTCCTCTGTGACAAACAATAATGCCGGTCCACGGCGATCGTATGTAGTCAAGGAAGTTGAACGCTTAAAAGAGAACCGTGAGAAGCGTCGAGCACGCCAAGCTGAACTTAAAGAAGAAAAAACTGCTTTGATGAATCTTGATCCTGGCAATCCGAATTGGGAAACTGCTGCAATGATTCGGTAAAATACAAAAATGATTTCCATCAAAAATGAGTAACTATTATTTTCTTCCATCACTAGCGAATATCAGAACAATTTGGATTTCCGGCCACTAACCGATGGCCAAATGATTGAGGATCATCAAATTACAGTTTGTGTCCGAAAGCGTCCACTTAGTCGAAAAGAGAACATGAGGAAAGAAATCGATGTGATATCAGTGCCTTGCAAGGACACACTTATTGTACATGAGCCTAAAAACAAGGTCGACTTGACCAAGTTCCTTGAGAATCATAAATTCCGTTTTGATTTTGCATTCGATGATCAGTGTAATAATGAAATGGTCTACAAGTAAGTTATATGAAATTTCTTTTCAACCAGGATATCGTTATGAAATATATATAATTTTTTTATATTTAAGATATACAGCAAAACCATTGGTTAAGACGATTTTCGATGGCGGAATGGCTACATGCTTTGCTTATGGCCAGACTGGTTCTGGTAAAACTCACACAATGGGTGGTGAATTTAATGGAAAAATACAAGACTGTAAAAATGGTATTTATGCAATGGCAGCCAAGGATGTATTTGCCTATTTGAATGGGACACGCTATCGCAGTTTGAATTTGGTAGTGTCGGCGAGCTTCTTTGAAATCTACAGTGGAAAGGTACGTCAATTTCTAAGTATAAATTTAAAAACTTAATATTAATCACCCAAACTCAAACCATGCCCAAGGGCTTTTAAAGAAAATTAGTCACATTGCAATAATCGTGGATAATACCTTTATTATTAACACTCGTTTTTTACAACATTTTTGAAGTCATTCATTTAATATAAAATTGAACTACCTAGAACTTTTTAACTTAACCATAAATATTTAATTAATTAACGTGATTTCATGACTTAAAAAGCTTATTAGTGGGTGAGTTATAGTGAGTTATAAGTTAGTCAAGGGTTAAAATTCAAACAATCTTTTGTTTTTTGTATGGTGTGACTAGTTACGTTGAATGCTTTGCAGAAAGAAATTTGTTTAATGTTTCATATTTCATTATTCACAGGTCTTTGATTTGCTTTCCGATAAGCAAAAGCTCCGAGTACTTGAAGATGGAAAGCAACAAGTACAAGTAGTCGGCCTTACTGAAAAAGTCGTCGACAGTGTTGAAGAAGTCCTACGATTAATTCAACATGGCAACAACGCACGAACATCCGGCCAAACTTCGGCCAATTCAAATTCCTCCCGATCGCATGCAGTATTTCAAATTGTACTCCGGCCGCCAGGCTCAACTAAAATCCATGGTAAATTTTCATTCATCGATTTGGCTGGTAATGAGCGAGGAGCCGACACCTCATCGGCGAATCGACAAACCCGTATGGAAGGTGCTGAAATCAATAAATCTCTTTTGGCACTCAAGGAATGCATTCGCGCACTTGGCAAACAGAGCGCCCATTTGCCTTTCCGAGTATCAAAGTTAACACAAGTATTGCGAGACTCGTTCATTGGTGAGAAGAGCAAGACCTGCATGATTGCCATGATTTCACCAGGTTTAAGTTCATGTGAACATACACTGAACACTTTGCGGTACGCAGATCGTGTCAAGGAGCTTGTTGTGAAAGATCCTGAGCTGCGGAACGATGATGACGTTGAACAGATGATGGAGGACGACGATCACAAAAATGGAGAGATTAACGAGAATGAATATGCTCATTTGCGTTCCTTGAATGTGAGTTATCTAGTTTTGTGTGTTTTAAGTTTTGTATGTAAATTTTTTTGTTTAGGAACACGATATGTCTGAAGAACTACTCGATCAACATGCCGCTATCTCAGACCTTCAACAAGCTGAAGAGATTGTCGTAGATCAACACAAAGCAATAAATGAGTTTTTAACACAATTTTTACCAGAAAGTCATAAGCTCTATAACCAAACTAACTATGTAGACTACGATCAAGATAGTGAGTTGTAATGAACCTTTAATAAAGTACTTAAACTAAATGAAATCTTTTCTTACTTTTGTTCAGCCTATTGCAAACAAGGTGAAGAACTGTTTACACAACTAGCTGAAATTGCAACAAGTTGTCGAGATTCAATGGCCGATTTCAGGCGAAAATTGGCAAAAGAAGAAATGCTTTCCTGTACTATGAAACCAGGAGGAAAACGTTAAGAACAAACAGAATAAACAAGAAATAAAATAATTAAAAAAAACTAACAACTTCTGCAAATTATTTTGGTAACACTCAAATAAACTCTTTAATAAACTAACGCCGCTCCGCATTGCTCCACAACCAACTCCCCGCTACTCGTTAAAGAGATTGTTTGAATATAAAACATTTGCTACTGACCAAGTCGCTGGCCGTCTCTCCAAGATAACACATTCAAAGGAAAAGCAACAATGGACAGCATGCTGACCATCCACGGGAACCGATTTTAATTTTTGCGTTTCCTTTTCTGCATTAATTTTATTTCATCATCCATTTATCAATTATAATTAAATTCATATTTTTTTTCAATATAATTTTGTTCGTTTCTTTAATTTTGTTCTCTTTGCACTTCACCAGAAAAGACTTAGAAAAGAGATGTTAACTGTTGCTTTTCTACCAACAAAAAGTTAAGAGTTCTTGAACCGAACTTTCTTTCCAAAACATCGCATGATCAATCATATCGTTTAATATTGTTTTTTTTTTTATATACTAAGTTAAGGGTCCTTTTTATTCTTAGTTTTAAGTTTGCTATAAATTTAGCCCTAAAATATTGATGTTGCTTTATTCTGTAGTTTTGAAAAATATATTTAATTATTATTTTTGTCCATTACTATCATTTGCTTTTGTAAGATAAATTATAAATTCTCTTCTTTTGATTTCCCTAATATTCTGTACTAAAGAATAGAAAATAAAATTATAAAAGTCACATTAAAAAAGAAAAAAATAAATATATTCGTGTAAAGTGCTTATAAAATATAATTAGAAAAATAAAATTTGTAAAAGCTGCTTAAAAAAAAACAAAAGTGTTAAATTGAGTGAAATAAAACCATAATAAATTTATTAAAAGTTTATCAAATCGA
Source organism: Scaeva pyrastri (assembly GCA_905146935.1). Lineage (NCBI taxonomy): Eukaryota > Metazoa > Arthropoda > Insecta > Diptera > Syrphidae > Scaeva > Scaeva pyrastri. The sequence goes on along the minus strand of LR989929.1, from coordinate 3,401,678 downwards.
AATACTCAGACTTTACTCGTATTGATTAGATATTTCGTTTCGTCTAGAATTTGGTTATAAGCAAATGAACTATTTTTATAAAGAAAATTGGAGTAAGAAGCTATTAAGGAATAAAAAATGTTTAGTAATTTGTATTACCTTCATATATTTAAAACTAATTTTTCCCCAATTATGAGCTAGGCTTTACTTTTTTTAAGTATTTTATTTTATAATAAAGTTTTGTTTTGGTTGAATACAGAAACAAAATAAGCAACAACCACACTGTTAATTTAATAATATTCTTTTTATTTATCGTTTCGTCTTCAAATAAACTAATATTTAGATCAGAACATTATGGTTTTTATTCATATAAAAATTATATTACAACAGACACGGAGCCAACAAATTGTCAATTTATATTTTGTTTAGATAGTTAATGTTTATCCAGATTGTTTAGCGATAGGATCATGAAAAAAATGTAATTTGTTATTAATGGCTTGGCTTCAGTTATCGCCAGGAGATTCTCGTTCTAGACTACCAAGTTTTTAATTGGTTCAAAAACGTTGTAGATTGATGAATTTTCCAGCACTCGGAGACTTCTTAATGATTTTAATAATTGTTTTATAGAATTTAATGTCGGAAGATTCGACATCGACAGGTCAGATCATACCTTTACCTGCATAAACATACATACATATACATACACATGTGTAAGTTCACAAACGTCAAATTTTGCTGCAGTGATTCGGCATCACTGCTTTTTTGCTGATGCAGCTGTTGCTGATGCGATGCCGACTAATCACGCTGTCGTAGTGATGCTTTTTTGTTTAGTTTTTACGCATCCGTTTATGCAAGTTTGCAATAATGAACAGTTGACGAGAACGTTTGACTTGAAACATTTGGGCATCATTACTGCAGTGATGCGTTTGTGAACTTACACTATATCACTTTCATGAGCTACTACCAGGGGCCCTACATATTACTTATTATGATTATCGTTTAAATTCGATTGTAATCGTTAAAATGCGATTACGTGTAACGAGAATCGTTACGGATTTACGATCCTCGTAAGTTCTTACGATTGACATTTGGCTGTCGTTCATTTTTAGAAATACCTATAACTCTTCTTTCTTTCACAAATTACAAATTTCTGACACTTCTAATAAATTGTGAAGTTTGTTGTGCTTCAAAAAAAAAAATATGTTTTTTCGTTTTTGTCTGGTAACATTTTTATTACGCTTTTCTCGTTTTAAATAATCGCTGCATGTCACAACTATCGTTGTCTTTACTATCGTTAAATTTACGATCGTTTCGTAATACGTAATAGAGCCCCAGACCTTTGACCTCACTGTAAGTTTTGGAAACTTATTTTGCCTGAAAGCGTTATTTACAGTTTTGATTTAAATGTATTATTTCTACACAAATTATATATATGTACATATGTATGTATTAAATATATTATCTTTAAAAAATTCAAACAACTATGTACATCCATGATATCTCAGTAAACATCTTTCAAACCTCATTTTATCACTTTTCCGGTTAGTTTATAGGAAGTGTGTATTAATTATACAAAAAGTCCTCATAAAATGAATTAATACAAGCCCCAGTAACCGGTAAGATTCATACATTTGTTTATTCCTAACAGAAATTAAACTGACATCCTTTTTACATTTTTGTATTAATAATAAAGTTTTACTTGTATCCGAAACAAAGAACCACAATTGTATGTTCTATTTTATTTTAATAAATGAAAAAATAATTTAAAGTAAGTATGCAAAGACCAAAGTTCAGCATGATGAAAAACGGATAAAGTTGACAAGGAAATACATACACGTAATAATAAAGCAGATGTAAAATATATAACTAATTTTGTTTGCACTTAAGGATTTAAAATGCAAATCTTAATTAATTCAGATATGTCAGATCTGTAACGGATATTTGGTTTAAAAACGTCATCGGTGAAACATCTGGATTATATTTAATTTTTTTTTATTAAACTACATACATCAGTGAGAACAATGAACTACAGTACAGCCTCGCTAGTCCGGACACTCGCTAGCCCGGACACTTCAGTAGTCCGGACACCTCTATGTTTCGGACATTTTCAAAAGTTTATTTCTACAGTCCGGACAGCGTATTAAAATGCTTACGTACAATACACATACATATATTATTTGTCTCTGTTTCTTGGAAAAAACGTTTGTTTTTGGGAATCCCCTTCTAGTTTTGTCGCTTGTAGTTGGCTCTGGAATCAAGACATTTTAATCGTTGCAAATTTACTCATTGGAAGTTTATATTTGTGGTATAATTTGAATTTCTCATTGAAAATTTTTAAAACATAAGTTATTACTTATTATGGCTTCTACAAAGAAAAGGAAGCATACTTTGACACTTTCTGAGAAATGTAAAATATTGGATGATATTGAAACTGGCAAATCAGTCAGGCAAGTAGCAGAAATCTTCAAAGTCAACTGTTTTTGATATAAAAATGAATAAGATGATAATTCGGAAATTTGTAAAAGTTTTTGGTTGTCCATTGTATTTAATTTTTTCTCTATAGTCCGGGCATTTCGCTATTCCGGACACGGTAGAAACTTTATGTGTCCGGACTAGCGAGGCTGTACTGTACTTATATTTTTGATTTATGTATATATTAGAAAGGGTTATGGTATGAACTCTTCAGTATTTCAGAAATATATACCGTCTGCAAACAAGTAATGTTGACGGTCCGAAAAATGAGTACTTCGTCTTTTAAATATTAGTTATGTAGCTTACCTTCATTGTGGATTTACATGTACTTAGAAAACGTAGTTCGGATATTTAAGTGAGTAAATTTTGTGTTTGTTTTTATGACACGCAAAATATAATTGCATTCGGAAGATCTTAAGAGATCCTTAGATTTAATAGTAACTACTACTATAGCCAAAAACCAATCGGATTGCCGTTATAAAGAGAACGAAATTTCTTACACAAATGTTCAACAAAGTCATTGACAAAATATATATGTATGTATGTATGTAAATATTTTACAAAAACTGTTTTCAGGACAGTCAATGGATTGAATCTAATTAACAAGAAGAGTTAAAACATGAGCGCAGTTTAAAGTATGGTTACTATTGTAATTTATTGCATAATGGACGTTTCGTTCGAAGTTAAAAAAGACATAGTTTTACGACAAAATAATTAGTTTCTTTTTATTAGTACTTTCTTTTCTTTTTTTAATTTATGAATTATATATTAATTTATAATCTGAAGTACATAAAAATGTGGATAATAGAGACTGAAAAATTGTAATATTTTGCTTTAAATATGCGTCCAGTGTTTTTTATTTATTGGAACTACTGTTTCAAAATGTCAGTATATACGTATGTATGTATGTTGTAGACATGTTTCAAATTGTATGTGGCTGTGTGTACTTTAATACATATTAATTTCTTGTGGCAACAAAACATGTTTTCCGTTGAAATAACAATAAAATCACATGCGACATTATTATAACCAAACAATAAATAAACTTTCTTTTATTCATCATTAAATATTTATATACAAATAATAAGAGAATCAAAAACAAAAGCAACAACATAAAATAAGAAAAAAGTTCGACTTTTTTTGTTTTGTTCAAATATATTTACATTATAACTTAATATTCTAAAGCACTTTTTATTGTATTTAAAACTAATTTTACATTTTCGTATTGTTTATTTTAGTTTTTGTTTTTTTTTATTTAATAAAAATAAATAAAGTTTTTAATTAGTTTTCGTCATGCCGTACATTCTTATTATTATTATTATTATTTTTTTTGGAAATATATTTTAGTTCTTATTATTTCAGCTTTGATGTTAAAATTTGATACACAATTTTGGTTAATTTCTTTTTGTTTAATTGTTTTCCTTAGTTTGCTATTAATTATTGTTTGTTTGCTTTTTAACTATTCTTAGATTTTATTAATTGCACTTAATAAAATTTGTTGTTTCGCATGTTTGTTTTTTCATTTTGTTAAATATTTATTACATATATTTTTTACTATTTCGGTAAATGGCTTTTGTGGCATCAAAGAAAATCGATTTCTATTTCCTATTTTAAGTTTTCTTTTTTGTTGTTTGCTTGACTTATTAGCCTAAGGTTGTTAAATTATAAGTTTATGTTTTCTCTATATACGATTATATGTATATATTTTAAATTTTAAATTATATGTACTTGCTTCTTTTCAAAAAGTCTTTGGTTCATCAAATTAGAATTAAAATTTGTATATTAGATGTTTTGGATAATTTTTATTTGGAAAATTAAAAGATTGTTACGTTATGTAAAAATTAAAAAACAAAAACAATATAGTAAAAGAATAAATTGTTAATAAATTATATAAAAGAAAGAATACAACAAATAACAATTATAAAATAAAACATTTCTTTAGAACTGAACAAAAAATTATTTCTTAGTTTACAAATTTAAGTTTTTTTTTTATTTATTCAAACTTGCCTGTCCTTAAAAAAGAAATAATAAAAGGACGTAAAAAGTGTTGCATAAAATATCATTCCAAGCAGAAAGTTCATTAGATAAAAAGGTTCTTGATGTTGGAGATGTTGGTTGTTGTAGCTTTTCAACCTCCCACCATCATTGCGATGGGTTCCTGAATCTATAGCATTGCATTTTTTAGTTGATGAACAAAATTTAGATTCGGGAAATGCAACAACAACACTTTCTTGTTCGTTATATTGTTTTCTTTTTAAGTTTTGAGTCTTTCGTTGTGACAAGAAAAAAATTGCTTGATCGGCGTTGTTGTATAAATGATCGTCAATTCGTCGATGACTGTGCGAAAATAATGATGAACGAGACAGAGGATGTCTTTGTGATTAATATTGCCGCTTTCTATTTTTTATTTTTTATTTTTATAATGTTGTGTGTGGATGTTTTTTATTTTAATTTCTGGAGAAAGATATATTTATATATATATATATAAAATGAAATATTCAAAATCGAAATAAATTATTTTGAATGATAAAATTAAACTCGAGCAGTTTTTAAGTATGTAATAAGCTATGGTTAGTATTTGATTAAAAGCAACACAAAGGAAATTTTACTAAACATTGAATTATTTTGGGTTTAGTTTTGGAACATCTTAAAACGTTTTAAGTGAATTGCATTTATATACAAAATGTTTGTATGTTTTTTGAAAGTTTATACCATAACTCTTCTTGCCGAAAAAGTATTAAAAAACGAGTGATATTCTCTCTGATTACAGATTCTGCCATCATTACGATCTCAATAATGAGGCTTCATGTTAACAAAAGATTTTCAAAAATCTCCTTTCAATCTAACAAAAGAAACAAAACTCAACAGTAAAACCCGTGAATATTGGGCATAGCAATTTTAGATATACATACAGCTAGGTTCTACATTTCATTTTCACTCGAAAATGAATTGAAATCGATTCAAAATAAAAATTAGTGTTCTGAATTCCACTTTAATCGATATGGTTTTCATTTTTTTCGAAATAAAATTTAAGTGTAATTTCGTGTTTTACATTTCGATTTTGACGATTTTAAAGCGATTTGAATTCGACTTCAAGTAGTCGGTGTGAAATTGTTGAAAGAAACAAGAATTTGATTAAATGCTATGGTCTTTAAGAAGCATCAAGATCTGGCTAGAAATTTCAACAAAACCAAATAAGTGGCCGTTGAAGTACTGTGAGACGAGTTTTAAAATGAACTTGTCAGTCAAGTCCAAATGTTGAAAATGGTATTGGAATTCTAAAGACGTCAGAGCCTTTCCTATCGATCTTTAAAAGCTGTGTTTCTCTTTAAAACGTAAAACTGTAGTTATCTCTATCTGTAACGAAAGATGTGAAGCAACAGTTTTAAATTATTTGAAAAGCATCTTCCAATGGTGCGACACAAATCATAAAAATAGTAAATATTAAAACAAATTTTTTTTAACTTCCATCACCAATTCAATACTCATTGAATACGATATGTCCTTCAGCATGTATCTTCTTAATATTTAAAGCATTCATTTACTTTTCTTTTGTGATAAAAGGTGAGTTGGTAATATATTCATCATTTAAATGGTATTAAAATGCACAAGATTATTATATTAAAATCAAAACAAATTATGACAATTAACAAAATAGTTTATTTATGTAAATGTCAGTTTCTTCAAATTCACCTGAAGTGATTTCGAAAAGTATTCGAAGTTATGAAACCGACGAAAGATAGAACTCTGAAAATAATTTCACTCGTTTTTAAATTTAGATTTCAATTTCGATTCGATTTCAGGAACCTAGCTGATAATCTTAAATAAAATTAAAATTCAAATCGAAAATCATTAAATAATTTTAGATTTAATTTAAATTGGATCACTTGTGGACGAACATTTTTCACGATTACCAAGTGTATAAAATTGAAGTATTTAAGCAATAGGTATGCTTGATTTTTTTTAAATAATAATACCTATCAATCTAAAACCCGTTTACAATTATTGTTAATTAAATAAATTATTGTTTATATACACAATATATATAAACAATAGAATCCAAGCCACACATTATAATGCACATTTAAAATAAAATTGAAAAAATAGCATTCAGAAAGAAAATATCCAGTTGGCAAAGAACTTGTTCGTATTTAAATTTAATAAAAATTAGTAATCTCATAGCCTTAATTTAAAAAAAGGCCGTAAAGCGACATTAGAGTAATTTATTCTCAATTAAGTGGGCAAGAAAAATGACATTTTAATTATACTTTTGTTTTGTTTGGTTAATAAGTATGTAGCAATATCTTTTGAGATAGGCACTCATATTTTTTTTAATTATTAGTTATGAAAATCAAAATTATGTCTCATAAATCCAGTTATGTAACGAGATTACTCTTTTCCAAATATTGATCTGTATCTGCCAACTAGACTAGCAATTCAAAAAGAAACAAACAAAAATAGCACTTTTTACATTTAAAGACAAAGGTCAACAAACAAGTTTTAGGTTTGTTACATAAATTTTCAGTTATTATTACTTATGCAAACTAGAAATTAAATTCGTTGATATTTTCTGGTTTACAAGGTATTATTTTTTTTTTAGTTTGGATAATGATGTTAATATTTTATAAACTAAGTTTAAAACTAAACTATTCATAATACATTTGGTGTGGGATTTAATATAATTTTTTTATGTTTCTTTGTTAGTTTGTAGTAAAAATAGAAAAAAAAAAAATAACAATAATCTTACGCTCGTTCGTAGAACAAAATGTAGGCACTAGATGACACTAAATGACTTTCTGTCAATTCACTGCTGACACTGGAATTTAAAGGGAATAACATATGTATCAATAAATGTTTAAATACTGAAATCCCCTTTTTGATTTGCTGCATCACAAAATTATTCCATTAACTATATTGGTAAAATATCGTGATAAAGCAAATCTAAACAATAATTAAGTATACTTACACATTGTCATTAAACTCATGCCATTTTTTGGTGATAGGATGTTTACACAAAGCTACATAATGTCCACCGGCTGTTGAACCTGTACGCCATAATATACAAATGATTCAATGTACTTTATTGTTTTTTATTCAATACAATTTCATATTTACCCATGTGATTTGAAATTGCATACAGAGAATAATAAACATTTGTACTTGAATTAGAGCCGTAAGGACCCATATTCAATTCTCGCTCGCCAGTGGGGAATTCCACAATGTTCGACATCTTACTCCATCGTGTTTCTGAGAAGCGTTTCAGATCTTCAGTAAAGAAAAAGTGTAGAATTTTATTTCTCTCCAATCGAATAATGAGATGAAAAAAAAAAAAAAAAAAACTTACGAATAACCAAGTACTTCGGGAATCGTTGAATTGTAAAGCTTTTCGTACTTTTCCGTCGTGTTTGGCATTTTGAACAAGTTGGCATCTCGTCTCCATCGAGCACCTCTTCGCGGATAAAAAGATCCAGGCAGGCTTCTAATTTACATCGAGAGGACGAGGGAAGTGGCACACTCAAATCCCATACGGGATCAAATGTAACACTTGTATTGCCACAAACGGTACACCTTAGAGTACTTTTAAGTTGTCCAACAAATAGATCACGGATGACGGAGTTTTCTGCCTTTGCATACCATTCCCATGTTATATCAGCCTTTCGGTTGTCACTATAAAACACAATACAAGTATTTAAAACCTTAAAAGAAAACATTATTCCACCAAACTCACCTTAAACTCTCATCAATTTTTAAAAGATCACCTTTGACGCCTGAGTTCAACGCAGAGTGCAAGGAATCTAAAAAGAAACGCAAAAACTCTTGCGCATCTTGTTGATTGTAATCACTATACATTCTGTGTTTGCTTGAAAATGCTCTTTTAAGCTCACTCGGTGTTACGGTATTTACGTTTGAAGTCCACATTTCGCGTATTAATTTGGCAAACTCTAAAGACAAACAAAAATTCCATTTAATTGATTTTTTTATTAAAGTAGCCTTGTTGTTTTACCCACCGCTTAAAATTTGTTGATCCTTCGACGATGAGGATCTAACGCCGTTCTGAGTTTTTAGAAATTTGGTTAGTTCGCTGGTGTGACTTAGACATTGAATAACAGAATTCATAAAACATGTATTGCCGATGTTTCTCAGTCCGCATAGTCCTGTAAAATAAATTATATCTTTGATTTAAGAAATTTGACACAGTTAAAAAGAATTTAATGTCCTGAATATAAATTTCAGTAAATATTGTAAATGCGAAAATCGTTAAGATTTTATTTGAAAAAAGATTATTTTGAATTGAAATAGACGAACCCGCTAGAAATGAGTGATATTTTGACATTATATTTATTTTAAAACAAGTAAAAAAAAATTATGTATAGCTAGTGCAGCATTCATGTGAATAAAACGATCAAACTCACTTTACATATATAACCAGCACTGCTGCCATTATTTTTGCTGGCCAGCAATCAAATTGTTGTTGTTTGCCTGGGGAAATTTTGCTGCGCTAGCTATCCAGCAGTGAATAAAAAACAGCTATTCTTTTAACTACTTTAAAGGTATACATATGTATGCATACATATATTAGAAAGATACAAATACGGGCTTTTTGCTTCCAGATGAAGTAGCATTGCGATTGCGACCCATGGTGAAAAGCGTTTTCAATTTTTTTGAATACTTTTAATGATGACTTCTCTGGATGCGATTTATTTAGATATTGCTAATTAGTAATTACTAAAAAGAACCTTGAGAAGTGGCTTTATTTTGGCATTAAGAAATGTTTATTTTTAAATTGAATCCGAAGGCCCGAAAAGTTACTTTTTTTCAAAAGCTATAGCAGAGTGACAACATATCAATTTTTGAACTGACCTTCTTGATCCGGGGAAAGTTTCCTCGATGATGACGACGAGTAATCATCCGATAGATTTCGACTAGATAAAATCGATGATGTGCTGCTGTCACGATCCCAATCGCGTGTTGGTTTCGGTGATATTGGTGGAAGGGTACTCCGTAATGATGAAGTATTCCGAACCTATACAAACAAATCAATAAATACTTTATTTAAGAATGATTTTTTTTTATTGATTTTATTATTTTGTTATTTGCGCTTTGAGGACAAAACAAGATTATGATCATATGTATGACTTTTACAAAGAAAATGAAATGATTTTTTATTTCAATTGAAAATATTGACGCGATTTAGAAATAAAAGAATACGATTTTGCGCGAAGTTTTTGATATATAATTTTATTAGAAAACTAAAATTAATGTTATGAAAAAATGTTTGTTCCTCCGTATGTATTGTATGTATTTATAATGCGAAGTAAATATTTTGTTTAAGGTGTTTTTTGTTGTTCTGATTTTATTTCAAATATAAATTGTATTAAAGCAAACAAACTTAAATTATTTTCAAACATTTTAAGCTTACAAAATTATACAAACATAAAAAGTTACTGTGAAGCGAGGTGTATGATCGGTAATTAAGCATTCGATTAACAATAAATGAAAACACAAAGCACATGTGTAAATAAGAAGTACAATTCAATATAGCAAGCAGATATACAAACCCCATTCATTTAGTAAAGTAAACGCTTTAAATAACAAAGCATTAAACATATTTTTTACATTATACAGAAGTTGTTCCTTTCTAACAGAAAAAGTAATGTCTGTAAAAATGTGACAACATTTGTTCCTCAAGTACCTAAGGGATATAATATGGCTTATTCAACAAAATGTACTGCTTTGAACCAAAATATACTCTTCCGATGTTTTTTAATGTCTTGATTTGTATTTGAACTGAAAACGTGTTTTGCTTTTTATATTTATAGAAATGGTAAGACTATGTAGCAAAATTTAGAGGATATGATATTAATTTCAGAAAATGTTGTTGAAATAAATATTCGATCAACTAGAAATAATTGTATAGAATGCAATTACCCAAGTTTAGGTAAGAGTCAAACTCTGAAGTTTTTCTGGAATAGACACATAACATTGCTCCCTATTTAAAGTTTAATAGGATAGATTTCCAACACTGAAATAAGATTTTTAATTATGTCTTTTATCTTTTTTCTTCAAAATATTCAAAGAATTTATTTTTAAAACTTTTATTTGTAGAACAACCAAATCAGTCTAAAGGCAAAAAGGGTCACCAAAAATATTGATATTTTGTATTCGATTTACTAGCTACTTTTAATGTTTTGTTTTATTTTAAATTTGAAATGGAAGTTGAACTAAAAACGCCTTATTTTAATTTTCACCTATAAATGTATGTTATAACGGTCTTGTTTTGGAACATTTAAAGTAAACAAATTTCTGAGCAATAAATCATAAATTCTGAACTTTTGTAAAGAAGGCAAATAAGATAATTTATTTATTTCTACCCATCTTAACGAAGCTTAAAAATAAGTTGACGCAAAATTGAAAAAAAAACATTCAAACAAATATTAAAAATAACATTTCTCATCGATAGTTTTTCTTAATATTCTTCTACATATTAACCTGGAAATGGAAAAACATCCCATTTTTAATACAAAAAGAATACAAACTGAAATGAAAAGCTTTAACCGTCACCAAATAAATATCGCATAAAACTACGTCTATAAATGAAGCAGACAAAATGCGAATACAAAATGAAGGAATACAATATAATTTAAAGGTACGTATGTATATAAAAAATGCAATATATGTGTGCTATAGATACATCATATTTATAAGTCTCTTAAAATAAATAATAACAACAATAATGAATTAATCTTGTCTCCCATCTTTTTTTAATTTGAGAATCAAATGAAGACAGAAAAGTAGAGAAGAGAGAAAACAAAAAAAAAATGAGTCTAAAGGGTAACTTACACTTTCATCAATGTCAGAATTTTTATTCGACGGCGACGAAGAAGATGATGATGTAGAGGGCGCTGATGGTATTTTTTTCTCAATCGATATCGTCCTCGAGGTCACTGTTGACAGTGTTGGCGTTGGACAGCTAAGCATTGACACCGTAGTTAGCGTTACTTTGTCATAGATGCCGCTACTTTTGACCAAATTCGATGTGCTTCCATTGAGTCCACCTGCAAATGTAGTGATCGATGTTTTTCGCAGATTTTTTGGCGAATGTGATGGCGACGATTCGTTACTACGATTTCTTAGAATCAAATTGTTGCTGGCTATGCTGCCACTACTCGTACTATTGCTAGCGGCCAGGTTCGATGTAATGCTGGAGCCTCGCGTTGTTGCAGTAGTGCTACTTGTAGCCGGAGAAGCCGAACGCTCCCGCAATGGGACTCTCCTATCGTAGTCGTTGGAAAGTTGCAAGTTGGTGGTGCTGCATCTGGTCGGTAGACGTTTGGCTTCTGCAAGCGTATTAAACTTCTCAATTGATGCCTTAATGCTAGATGTGTCGCACCTGCGTCCACCCATCATTGGCAGGGATGAGGACGGCGACGAAGTAGCTGTCGATGTTGTCGATGTGGGTGCCGACGACGAAACCGGCGGGGACGACGAAAGCAAGGTTCCATTCTGATACTTGTACGGGTTGACTTTTTCGAAGAGCAAACTCTGATTGGACGAGGAGATAATGGAAGATTTTGGTCGGAGTTTCGGTTTGTGCTGTCTTTGCTGGTGTTGCTGTTGGTGTTGACGCTCAGTGTCATCGCTGTCGATGTACTTAATGTCATCCAACAGTTCCGAATTTGAATGCAGACAATGCATGTTGTTGTTGGCGGGCAATCTCGACAAAAACCTGTTGGTACTACTTATTGGGGCACGATGAATTAGGGGCTTTATCGAGGACTGATGCTGATGCTTAACAGTGGTGACACCCTGTAGCTTATGATTGTCATGGATGTTGCTGACAACGCTACTTGCCTTTCTTGCTAATGGTGACCCACCATTCTCATTGTTGTTGACATATTGATTGTCATCGACATTGTTGTTGTTGTTGCTGCCGCCAATGTTGTTATTGTTGTCATCATCAATACAGTTTTCGGTTTCGAATCTTTGTCTCGAACTAGAGACTTGCGAGCGCGCCAACTCACATTCTTTTTTAAGGAAGTTCTGATCCTTGAAGGCGGAAATTAGAAAGAATTGTTGATTATCGGCTTTCGCCGATGTGTTTGGTGTTGTTGATTTGTTTGGATTTTTGGAAGTTGTGGTGGTTGTGCCTGCGGCAGAAGTTTTCTGGATCGTGGTGTTGGTGTTGTTGGAGGATATTGTAGTGGTTTTAGCCTCAACACTACGTTTTTGCTTGGGGAATTTCAAATTTTTAATATTAGCATCTATCATATCTAGCTTTTGGTTTTTTTTTTTTTTTTTTTTTTTTTTTTCTTGACTATAGTGGACTTTTGTTTACTCACAATGATGCACTCTAAAGTTTACAACGTTTGCTTTAAATTTTACACAACACCTTCAAGTTTTTATGTACAGTAAAATATAAATATTTTTATATGCAGTAAATATATAAATGGATACATATATATATATATATATATATATATTTTCACCCTATGATATCTATGCACACGCACACGTAAACACTATGTTTGTTATTATTTATTTTTTATTTAATTATATTTTGAAAATTCTGTATGGCGTCAAACAACACACTCTATATATGCATGTTATATTTTATTTTTATATGTGAGCCATTTACGAACTGTACGTCTAGAACAGAGAAAAAAATTAATAAAAAAATGTCATTTTTGCTTTAGAGATTGAAAAACGGGAAATTTTTCACATTTTTTTTTTAAAGAAACAAGCAAAAGCATTGCGATGTTTTTCAATTTTCTCTACGTTCTGTAAAAATTGAGGATATTTTTGAAACTTTCAAACAAAAATGATGGCTAGCAAAATAGAACTATGCTTTTTTGTGTTTTTATTTGGTTCACAGAATATACAGAAAGAAAATTAAAAGGAAAACATATATAGAAATAAATTTGGCAAATTGTTATTAATTTACATTGTTTTTTATAAACTTTATAATGAGTGAGGTGAAAATCATAAATAAAACAATTATATGATTTGAAATTTCAAGCTGAAAAATTATACATATAAAATAGTGTTTTGTATTTGGGCGTGTGGTTATGTGTTCCGAGTTTTGTATTTCTTTCTTTGTTTTACAACGAAATTTTTATCATAGATTTGTAAGTTTATAGCTGAAAAATTTACAAATCAATAAAAATGCAATTCTACCAAAAAACGTTCACGTGCAAACCGACCTTTAAAATTTGAATACAATTGTACGAGCTTAAAAACGATATAAACCAACATATCCTATTTCCTTAATATAGCCAAACTAATAACCGAGAGTAATCCGAAGTTGAATGCTTCGAGCATCTATCAGAAATACATATGTATATGTATATGTATATGACTCTCGAATAATAAATTGAGAAATACAAAATTAAAATAATATATAATTTCGATAGCATGATTGTTCGACCACCACGGTTTTGTCCCTTTTTTATAGAACATGGCCTTCTACAAAATACCCCACCCTTCGCTTGGTGATTTCTAAAAGTTAGAATCTTGATTTAGAAGAACTTGATATTTTTATTTCCACTCGTTTGTTAAGAAACGTCAAACTGATCACCGATATAATCAAACTTTCGAACCGTTCGATATATCACCACGAACTTTCCTACTTGTATAACATAAATGTATTTTTCGTGAATAAGGTTTTAGTTTTCTACCACCTACATACATGAAAACTTAAAAGACAAAGACTGGTATGACATGACTGTCACTATTTATTACTCTCATATTTTGATCCAGGTATAAATATTAAATAATACTGTCGGAATAATTAGACTCTAACACAACTTAAAAAAAAAAAAACAGTACAATAAAATGTTTCCATATTTATTTTGAGCCAAATAATCTCCTTCCACTTACCTTTACTAAAAATAATAAATAATTCTTAACCAAAATTGCATTAACTGGCTCAAACTTTTTATAAAACGAACCTTAAAAATATGTAAGTTCAAGAAACAAACCGAAAAGAAAATATATTTTTTTAATTCAACTTTTGGTTAGTAAACAAAAAACTGTAAAACAACAATCAACAACCAAACAGAAGCGAAAAAACTTCCCAAATTCGAACACACAAAAACACGGGCATTAATTAGAACAGTGGCTTTCCGCAAGGCGGTTACCAGTTACTACGGGTTAGTACAGTGGCTTCCCGCAAGGCGGTTACCCAAAACTAACATACTTAACAAAATGGGAATTAACAACAGTTTCAAATGCTTTCAGGACACTCAGGATTAGCTTTTTGATTAGTTGTATTTCAATGTGAAAGAAGAAGTTAGGCATTTTACCTTGGTAGCCAATTGTGCGGTGTCCCTTGTATCCTGAGAACTAGATGAACTAGCAGTAGTAGAAGAAATAGTGGTAGTGGTGGTAGGAGAGATGCATGATATTTTTAAATCTCTTAGACTATTACTATCGTCCGGCAGATCATAGCTCACATGCAGCAGCAACTTGTTGGCAGCTCTGCTGCTGCCACCATTGCTGCTCGAATGCTGAGGCACCGACAGATATTTGTCTGTGATGGAGGAGCATGCAGGAGCAGGAGTTTCGCTATTTTCATTTATGGTACCATTTGTGTGTCGACTATATCTTCTGCTATAACTATTGTTATTGTTATTACTGATTTTACTAATTGAATTGCTACTTGTTAGCTTGCTATCATTATTTGTTAATGACGAGGAAGAAGAAGAAGTTGCAGCTGCATTGGCTGTTGCTGCTGCTATCGATGCTGCCCCTTCAGACAGTGAGCTGGAACGTGATAATTCACATTTTGGTATATAATTTGCTGGACTATATTTTTCATATATTTCCAATGCAGATGTCGCTACTAATCGTGCTAATGATGATGATGAATATGAGGAGGATGATGCTCGGGAATTCCTACTTGTGCTACTGCTACGTTGTGGTTTCGTATGACTGTAGTTGTTGTTGTTTTGGTTGCAATCGGTGTTATCTGTGCCTCGTTTATGGTCTAAGTCTCTCTGCGGGGAGCATTTCATTTATAGAGATTTCAATGTTGATCGGCGATGATGATATGCGATCATGGAGGGATTTTTTTTTCAAGAGTAAAAAAAGATTTCAAATGATTTCGTGTTGTTGATATTGTTGGTTTAGGTTTCATTGTTGTAGTTGCAGTTGTAGTTTTTTTTTATAATTTTGGAAGAAGTAAAATTCTCAATTTTAAAATAAATTCTAATTTAACAAATCGTATGTTTTGGTAAGATTTTTGATAGCAAATTGTTGTCAGCTGATATAACTTCAATATCCATTTTGCTGTTAAATTAATACCCAATACGATAACCGCTGACGTCAAATGTGACAGGATGGACTATAGCAATAAAGTACTTAATTTTCAGAAACATAATTATGTAAATATGTAACTCCATGTACGCTGAACGCAACTCAAATCTAAATATAAAAAACTAATGTCATAAATGCTGGACTGGAAAGATTGTTCACTAAAAGTTCTACAAATAAACGTTGATGCGTTTAACGGAGAAAGAAAGAGTCAATACTTGGGCGAAAAAGGTATAGTAAAGATAGCTTTGATAAATTCATACACCATACAATTAACTGAAGTGTTTAATTAATCTCTCCTCTGGAAATAGGGAGCATCTTCTTTGAACAGCTAATGTAAAAATAAAAATATAGTTACAATGTTTTCATTATATAGTTTTTATTCTTGCAATTGCTTTATCAACAACCATCTGCTACTCAATTTTACCAAAACATGTCGATTGTTAAATGATCACGTCGAGAAGTAGGAATTCCGTGATCATGCGATTAAAATGGAACTTTATTTGTCTTACCAGTGATTTGATTATGGAATTCTATTCACATCGATTTGTAATTGCTATCTTACTTGTATAACTTAAAATAGGTACTATTATAGATGTTAAGAGGACCTTGATAAATAAAATTGCAATTCCATAATCAAACCATAGAAACAATAGAAGAACGTTAATTTAAACAGCAATATCGATCTTATATCTACACGCAAATTTTATCCTTAAAATATGTATGTTTTTCTTTTGATTAACTCTATTAGCCATTGAGAAGCTTTTGAAAAAAAAAGATTTTGTTTTTACTTTGCTCACTAAGATTTGGTTTTGTGTTTTGCAGCAGTTGCACTATATCAAATTGGTTAGATACTACAAAACTCAGCCTAATCTATGCTTAACAAAAACACGACCGCCGCCGCGTATCCGCCGCGCCTTGACGCCGTGGTGAAGGTGGTGATTGTGGTGGGTGGTGTTGTATAATTTATAATTTTAACTAACGTTTAACTATTTTAACTAATTTTAAATGCAAACAAAAAAGCAACAAACTTGAGCTACTTACTCCAAATCGACTCGATGCTGTTGTTGTATCATTGTTTCCGCCGGTCAGGTACGAACTGGCACGATAGGAGGAAGGTAAGGCTCCACGAGATAAATATGATCCAGGATAGGAGGAGCTGCTCGAATAGGTCGTTGATGGACTTTTTGTGTATCCGTTGCTTCGGTAGGTTGAAGTGTAGCCACTTGTGGAAGAAGACGACGACGAAGAGAGTGCACTGGATCCGGTTGTGGATTTGTTGGTTAGGCTCGAGGAGTATGTGCCACTGGTTGTTTGCGGTATATACAAACTTCTTCTGGGCGAAATTACAGGCATGTTATGTGTGTACTTTGTGTGATTGGTGGTGATGGTGTTGGCGGTGGTGACTGGTGATGATTGGAGGACTATGATGTTCTTTTTCTTTTTATTTTTCTTTTTCTTTTCCTTTTTTATTTATTTTATATTGACTAGTTTTAAAATAATTTTTATCTAGAATCTAAGCATTTATATTTTAAGTGGTTCGGTATCTTTTCCAGTTTGATCTATGATTAGTTTATATATATTTTAGCTTTTCTTATCTTATGGTAGTTGTGAGTTTAGATGTTTATACTTTGAGAGTATCGTTGAGTGGTTTCGAGGTATTGCAAAGTTGGTAGTTAAGGTAAGAGTTGGTTTGTTGTGTTGTTGCTGCTTAGTTTCGCAATCTTTTGTTTGACTATCTGAAATGGAAGATGACCAAAAATGAATTTAATAATACATATATGATTTTGTTAAGAATATTTTGTTTTAATTATTTATTAAACGACTGATATTCGAAAAGTTTAGATATAGTCCGAAGTACAGAATTGGAATTTCTGTTTCAGTCATCTTGAAGTGGTATATCCTATAGAACGATTATTTTTTTTAATTTTCTCAAAAATCAAAAATCAATTATCAAATTATTTTTCATGTTCAAACGTAGCCAGTGTAAGCTTCTAAAATATTAAAGTTCATTAAATGAAATATACTTAAATACATATTCATTGAATCTACAGAAATGTGTTCTTCAATAAACGACCATTTGCCAGCATTGTAAAGAAAATAATATAAATATGTCGCTTTATATTCAAGTACAATGTTTAGTATTAATTTTATGTCAAAAAGCCAACAAACCTGCATAGGTATGTATTAAAGTCAAATACTTATGTATAATGGCTCTAACTTTACCAGTAAACCATATTAACCTTTGGAAATTTGGTAGTGGTCTTTAAGCGACAACGAAATGTTTCTTTTGAGTTACATATGCCATAAACAAAGGATGAAAAAAGATTGAATTTAATTCAAATTTAAATTTTCACATACATTTACCAGCGTAATTTGATTTAGAAAACAAAGAAAGCAGCATTCAATAATTTACTTCTTTTTCCTCAGTATTAACACTCTCATGACTGACACAAGATCTTTTTCAATAATAATCTAAAACAATTTATTTACGTTGTATGTACATTGTACATGTTTGTTAAAATTTGTTGTGCGTATGCTGAGAATATGTGTAAGAATTACTAACGTATCGCACTTTAAATACCCTTATCCGACAATTTTCTTGTTTTATTGTTGAATACACAAAACAATTGTGATAAAATTCCCAATTTGTTTACATTTTTGGCAAACGTCAAAAATATGTCCACCCATGTTTTCAATTAAAACAAAAATAGTTTTTTTTTTATTTTATGTATTTAAATTTCAATAAAATTTAAAAATAAATCCTTACTTTCTATGTATATGTATAATTTTTCTATTCTAAGAGAATATGAGACACATGCAGAGTATATGAACACATTGAGCGAGCATTTTCAAGAACGTTAGTATTTTTTTTTGAAAATGAAAACTTTTACCTCACATTTTTCATTTATTACTCATTGTTTTCATTATTGTCTTTTTGAGTTTGGCAAAAACTTGTCAATATTAATTTTTCAATAAAGAGGCGTTGAAAATAATTTGGCGACTATTTTCTATTTAAAGATTGCTCATAAATTCTCCAACAATCGCATAACATTATTCACCAATCGCAAACGTAGTGTATTTTAATCGTTTTATATATTTCTTTCTGTTTTATTGCTGTGAACTTCTAAGTTCAAGACATCATTCCTGTCTGAAAATTAAATGTTCTCGCAAGGCCTTTTCTTTGGTTCTACATGTTAAACTAATCGTATTAGAATTTCGACAAGAAATAATAAAAATATATATGTATGTATGTAGATTGTAGGTACATAGTACATACTTGTATCTGTAGATGCATAATAAAGTGAGACAAAATCGTGATTTTATATTTGCATAGTCATGGGAATAAAGCTGTCAAAATTGATCTTAGTTAAACTACATAATTATATCAATTTGAGGTATGCAAATTGTAAATATCAATTGCAGAAAAACATCAAAAACAAAATTTCTAATATCATTTTTCAATAAATAATCCAGGCACAGGCATTCAATTCTCTGCGAAAAAAGAAAACTTATCTTAAAGTATCGTATTGTGGTTTTTGTATATTTGCTATTATTTTTACGTTTATTAACAAGTATACTTGAAAGAAATTTAAAATTACGCGGACAACTTTGTCATTTGCATATCTTCTCCATCTGAAAAAAATCAAAGTCATTATTTTTAACCGAGAACTGGGTTTAGTAAACAACGCCTAAAATAAAGAGCACGATTTTTTTTAAAGATAATAATTTGTCGAAATGTATGTATGTATGTATGTATGTATACTGTTATCGAACCCCTTCATATAGAATGATCATAAAGCTTGCTGTTTAAATTTCTATTGCAACTCTAACCCTCAGTCTATAAAGTGTTGCAATAAGGAAGAGTCAGCAGCTAAATAGCAGCAAATTAGATAGAGTTTGCGGTTCATAAAACAAAATGCATGCACGTATAAAAAATGTCTATACTATATACGAGTACATAAATTACATCATTACAATTAACAAAGGGTAAGTTATAGGATCGTATCGAAATGTTGAATGTTGGATTTTTCACATGGTAGTGACACTTTGATAATAGATAGCCAAGTTATATAATAATTACCTATTGATGTGCCTCATTGGTTTAAGAGATTTGCTTTAAAAATTGCAAAAATGTACGGTAATGTGACAATCGTGTAAGAGCACTAAAAGTACATTTTTCTTTTTCAGTTCTGAACTGTAAAACTAAAAATTATGGTCTTTTTTTTGTAAATTCAGAGCTTCAAAGTTGTGGTACCTACTTTGTTCTTTCTGAGACCAGGTTCCGGGTGTTCCGACCGAAAGTCTAAACACAACTAATGCCAGACGTGTAAAATAAGGGTTCAAGGTTTACGAAAGTACATAGTTGGGAAAGGAAATGTGTCCGACTGGATTCAAAAATGGACCTAACTTTAACCTCCAAAAAAACGTATCAGCTAGTTGCTGCCCATTTTACTTTAGTTACTCTGAGTAACTTTAGAAGCCTCTGGCGCTGGCTGTATAAAGTTTCCAGACCTCCTGCCAAAAGTTTCTAGTTCTATGTACCTTCAGTCTTCACGTATCATTTTATCAATAATTCTTTATTTTTGGGTTCATATTTTGCTCACTTATCTTTAGCCATTCAGATTTAAAGTTAACTTCAAACTCATTTCACAAACCCCTGATAATCTACCCGACACAAACTAATATACAAAAAAAACATGTGCGACCATTATATACTCGTATTATTTTTTATCACTATCGAATCGATTCAATATAAAACGAATACAAACATATGTACATATGTATGTATACCCACAGTATACGAGTAAAGTTTCTAAATGAAAGTTTTTTATTTTAGCACTCTCAATGACAATTTTCGTATGTGTTGTAGCAATGACCCTACGGCAAATAATATTGTTTCTCAGAGTCTGAGTGTATGTTTGTGAATAATTTGCGACTGCATGCATATAATTTTGATCTTAATTGACTTTTTAAAAATAGATTTATTTTTTGAGCAGGTATGTACAATTGTACATATGTGTGAATTCGTGAGAATTTCTCTTCCTACATATTTCACAAGTACTCGTATAATTGTACTAAATTTTATACTATGTTTTGAAATTTCCCAAAACAATGTTTTTTTTTTTAATTTATAGAAAATGCGAGTAAGTAAGGTTAGACCAGTGATGTACATACATACATACAGGTGCATGTGACTTGTCTAAAAATAGATAAATTGATTGAAGAGAACATTTTAGTAGATATTATTGTTAAAAGAGTCGTACTTGAGTATGATAAAGAAAATATTTAAGCCAAAATTTAAAAAAATTAGCTGGTAAAATACCAAAGCTTTTTTTGTGTGCTTGACCATTTAAGAGGAAGTTTGACATTTTTTGGTGTGCATTAAAAAAGTAAGTTCAATCAATTCATGCAAACATTAGAAAGATGTAAAACTTTATACTTAACGCTTAATTAAAGCCCTTAATATTATATACTTTGTCAAAATTTTTTATTGTAGAATAATAGCTTATAAACGGGTTAAAATTTTTGTATAAATAGAAACAAAGATAACGTGGAAAGGCATAGTTATAAGTTGAACTGTTTACCAAGTTTTGCTTTTTTTTAGAAAACGCACCTTATAATTGCTGTAAATAAACAGGAATTTGTTGTTGAAAGCAAAATATTTATAATAATTAATACGTACAAATTGCATTTGATTATAATTGCGTATACGCCTAAGTGACCACATCTTGATATTGACACGGCACACGTGTAAGATTATAGATTAACAATGGCTCACGTAGTTGTTTTGCATCTGCTGCAAATTGTATGTTCCGCTCGGTTAACCAAGCTACCAATTCTTGCTTCTTCATTGTTGATGAAATAATATCTTGGTTTATATTTCAAAATTGCGGAAAATTAAATAAAACGTTGAAGGTATTTAGGACTGGCCCACTTCTGAAGTTGTGCACGATAACTTGGTTTAAAAGATTTTTATTTATTTAAACAAGACTGTGTCATCTCACAGATATTTTTTATACATATATTAATTTGTTTAATGATTTTCTTATTCTCTATTTCTACTCTGACATTGATTTAATAAACAATAATAAGCAGCAAGTTAAAATTAAACAAGTAGGTAGATAAGAAATTTATGAATGTGAGATATGTGTATACAACTTAGGATGGTATAAATACATATTCACACCATTGAAAAATTATAATCCAGTAAATTAACATACATATACATAAGTGTTAACAAAATGCTAAATGTTTGTCTCTTTGAAATATTAAATAATTGCAAAAAAGGAATATTTAACGAATTTTTACATTTACGCCATTATAAAAATGTTTATCGAATTGTTATGATGTTTTTAAGTGAATTATGTACAAACAAATTTAAATACTTTGATCTATATTTTCAAGTCAAACAAACTGTTTATATCATGTACTCGCATAATGTTTATCTATTTTAATCAGACAGTTCATAATTTTAAGATAAAAATCAAATATAAATTGACATTCATGAGGGCAACAATTTATCATTTTCAGTTAGATCAGTCAACTATATATGTAATTGTCAGATTTGTTTTTGACGTGATGGATGACTTTTTAAGTTTATAATTTAGAATAAAATTGGAAAAAAAAATACATACAATACAACTGAAGCATTAAAAGGTGAAAATTAAATTAGGATCCGAATTTTTAATGTTTGACAACAAGGATTTCAATGTTGAAATGGAATAGGATTTCTATTTCTCAAAAATGCAGTTTATAATACCGTAAGTAAGTGAATGTGAAAAGTAACAGAACTCTACAGAACTCGTGTTCTTTTAGAGTATCCAATAAACTGTTTAGATGTGTTTCATTAAGTTCTGCATTCTTCAAAAGGTTTGTTTTTTTCAGTCACTATTTCTCGTAAATATTCATTGTAAAAAACTCTTTATAGTTGGTATTATCCACTTTTAAGGTCAATTATGAGTTAACTAAATTATACTGGCAATGTGCAAAAGAACTATTTATGAACCTACATACCTTAATTGAAATCGTTTAAAGGCAACTGACTACAAACAAACAACGTCATTTATGAAAACAATTAAATCCAAAATCCAACACATTCAATAAATCTAACTTTTTTCGCTTTGAACTTGATTTGACTATTCAATTTTCAAAACATCATTTGCACTCCAGGTAGTAAACAAATAAACATGTTCCAAGGTGTAAACAGTCAAAATAGTTATGTCATCGATGATAACTAAACTGCTCTAAACTAGTTTGCTCACACCACACATGACCTGACCGTCATAAGACACACTTTTCCATGGGCTATTAGGATTCAAATTAACTTGACATCATAAAACGCTTGCAGCAGTCACTATCATCGTTTTATCGTTGCATGTGGGGAAAACTCACAAGTTCAAGAGCACTGCGACTGCATCGGGCAACATTACGTATTTTGACGGCGAAAGAAAAATCAAAATATTACAAAACTAAAAAATAAAAATAATAAACGAAACGAAACGAATCGAAACGTAAACATCGCCGTTTTTCTACTCTACATACTCGTCGTCGCTCTAGGCCGAGGAGAAACTTATGTAATCTCTCGAGTGCATTCAACAGTAATCACAGAACTCAAATTCTTTTCGAAAATCATTCATTTCGTTTTCTATTTTAAGCTCAAACTCTCTTGCATTTTGTACTTTTGAATATTTACAAATTGTATTTACTTGATATTCCTTTTTTTTAGACCATTAACACGACGCAACGAACGGACGGACTAGGTGCTTGGAGCAGCGATTGCTTTCAACAATATTTTGTAAACAAGACATAAAACACAACTGACTGTACACGGAAGAGCATAATTTGTGTGAGCTGTGAGGTAACGTTGAGAAAACCTTTATTTTCGCGATTACAATCGTCACCAACTGCGCAGGTGTTAGCAAAAAGAAAAAAAAAAATAGATAAATAACCCACAAAAACTAACTCAAAAAAAAAAAAACCGAAAAGAATATAAAAAATCGAACAAAAAACAATCTACTCAAGAAAACAAAAACAACCTCTTACACGTGAGTGTAGGTGTATTCAGTTTTTCTGCGTCTCTTTGATACGATTGAATATATTTCATCGCGCTGATTTATTCCTCGACTAAAGTGCTTCTGCATTACCCTCTATTGACAACCAACGAATGCATTGTACTATATATTCCAGGAACTAGCATCTAGTTCCGGTTTACATATCTCAACAACAGCTATATCTATATTCAGTTTATTAGAAATGATACCGTTATACATAGACGAAAGTTTTCTGGCCAAATAGTTAGTGTTAGGCAGAGTAAGAGTACTTCCATTCCCATACATACATATAAACGAGTATTCAGAGAGGGAGAACAAGAAACGATAACAACAAAGTTGTTGGCTACATTCTGTCTGGAAGTGATTGTATAATGCCCTACATTTGACAAGCTTTAAGAATAAATCATAATCAGGAGCCTTCAGGGACTCATCACTTATATACAGATGTATGTATAATATATAATGAATAATTTAATTCAGCTATTTTTTTTTTTTTCAGTTTTTAAGTACATAACCTTGGTAATGTGGTGGTCAGTCAATCACAATGGTTCTTAAAAGTATAAGGCTATTTATGATTTAACATTGCCAAATATGAAAAACTAATAAGATACTCATATAATGGCACCAGAAGAATATAGCACAATGCCCCGCGTCTTTACAGTGTCAACGTACGAATGCAGGGTTTTGCATCTGAAGTAAAAAGTAGAGGAGAATCAATTTTTTTACTTTTGATTCAATTTACTTTTTTATGAATTTACGATTCACCAAAGATATCAGTATTATTGCAATATGAACGGATCACTAGCCTTAAGGGGAACGTGCAGAAAAGTTGGACTTTCCTCCAAAACCAACTGTCGTAGCTGTGGTTAACAACAGGAAAAGAAAGCAGTGATTCATTTCTCCTGTAAATGTCCAGTTTTGGAGAAATGAGAATTTTATTGTTTGGATACGCAAAATAGGACAATGAACTGTCTTACATCGTTTCCCAACCAAAATGGGACAAACAATGACCCGTTGAGATAGTTTTCCACCAATTTGTCATACCATATTGCTTTTCATTCAAGATTCAAAAAAGGAATAGTATTAAAACGGTGCTCTGCGGCGATATTGGATCAGGCCTTTCGACAAAAAACATTATCTTTTTTTTATTAAACCACGTCGCTTTGTAGTTTTTATTCTGTATTATTATCGAACGCAATTGTTATAATTTCAGTTTTTGTATAAGTGAACCTTTTTCATTTAATTGAACGAAAAATAATTTTTCAAAGAGTTTGTATACAAACATACGTACTATAACAATAAAGTGTTCATTGAGTTCCGATTAAAATACGTTTAAGACTCTGCCACAATAAAATGTTCTTCTTGACTAGTACAATGATCCAGCATTTCACTAAAAGTTGTTATTAGAAACCTAAATATATATCACTCATTAACAAATCTAAACCACCCTATTCTTTCGCACTAGCACCTATGCCTAAGTTTAAATAAAGAAATAAGGGATGATAATATATGTATGTATGTATAATTATGTGTATATAAATAATAACTCATGAGGTACAATAATATCATTACAACATACCCTGGCTTTAAAAATGAATAGACTTGGAATCAATAAAATTACGTAAGATTATTTAATAAAAATACATTGTATGTATAGTATATCAATTTACCATTGAACTTAACCAGAGTTAATAACAATCATTCAAGTCAAGCACTGCAACAAGATAACGGTAACAAAAAAAAACGACCTTAACTCGAGCATTGTCTAGATTCCTCATGACTAGCTAGATTCCTCATGACGAGGATGATGATGATTCAGTGTTCGACGAGAGCGTAATTAAATAATGATGATTCATGTTAATTTTTTGTTTTGTTTTGTTTTGTTTTGTTTTATCTTCTCTTTAATTTAGGCTTTATTAGGGTTTTATTTTAATTGACAAAATATGATTGCGTTTTGTTTATTCTTAACAAAAAAAAATGTGGTTTAGACAGAAAATTCCCTTTAAAGGTTCGTTTTGTTATTTACGAAAGCAAGGAAGTCAACGAAGAACAAAACAATTTAGGTGTTTGGAAACATTTTACATAAATACATATATAAATTCAATTATGTATGTATGTATATGTATGTTTCTATCAACAAACCTAGACTTTAATTTTAAAATTTGTTAAGTAAAGTAAGTATTGAAAAGGTTAGGAAGCTAGACTTTTCTTTATTAAAATGCCTAACATTTTGTTTAATCTTACAATAAGCTGTTTTGAAATGAACTTAAAAAAATGATATGCGAGTCAATGTAGAAACTCCTATTTAATCAGGCAATTTTGTCTGCAACCTACACAATCCAATATAATTCTTTATGCCAACGCACTTAAAATTTAATCATCTCATTTAGAATTATCTATATACGATATTAATTTTGGTTTGTTCTGTTCTTCCATTTTTGTGATGGTTAGGAATAAAACTCAACTCTATAGTAACTGTGTATGTATGTATGTATGTATATATAAATTTTTAATAAATAGGTATGCCTTTCGCAAACTATCTTGCAATTCAACTTGATTCATTTGACTTGATCAAAATTTTAACTCTTATCGCTCTCCCATTGTTGGTACTTAATCCATGCAGGCTGCTTAAGCCAAAAAATCAGATAAGTAAAAATGTGAAAAAAGAAGAGGTTTCTACTCATAATTCATAAAATATAAATTACAAGATTCTATATAGCAGATAACTACATACATACATATGTATATATGTATGTATGTGTATAAACTGTTCATTCCTACCCAACCCACTATTAGTCCCATTTTTCTCAATTTTCTTTGGTTTTAAGAGAAAATAAGATGTCAATCGCTGCAATGTAAGAATGTAATACCTACAACAACAAAAGAACCTAAGATGCAGCGTATGCAAGTGCATGCAAAAGATAAAAGATTTATCTCAAGATAGATACATATATGTATGTTCAAAGATATAAAAATACAAATTTTACATTGTGTGATGTTTTTGTTGAAAAAAAAAACAAATAAATACTTCTTGCTCTCATCTACAGTACATAATGTATACGTGTCGTAATGTCAATTTTGTAAAACATCTGTATGTGTGTATGTTTGTACTAAAAGCATGGAATCAAGGTCGATGACAACGACCTTAAGCGACATGGTTTTCAAATATGTATATAAAGAGAAATGTATACATACACACATCCATACATAATATATGTATGTAAAAACACAAAAGCTCTCCTTTGCAAAAATAAACGGATGAATGTGTATTTTATAAGATAGATATGGATACACGAACAATAGATACACACATAATATTTTTTCTAGTTAGTTAAGTACACACACATAATTCACAGGCAGTGTTGCCAGTATCTAATAGATTTTTTTTAATTAATTAATTAAATATCACTACTGTGTGGTTTCGCGAGTTCAATTGAAAACTAAACAAATATTATTCCTACCTCAATGTGAATGCAAACAAATGCTTGAGTCTACATTATTTATTTAATTGATTAAACGTTTTGGTTTTGGTTTTGGTTACAGTCTCTGCATGCATTTTATATTAATGGCAGTTTAGATTTTGTTAATCTATAAATTCTCTTATTATGGGCCTTTAAATTTTTACTCAGTAGGTATAAAAGACAAATATTGAATGAAAGATTTGTTAATATTATATTCATAAGGTAAGAAAACGTTTGAATGTATTGTTTTTTTTTTTGCTAAAGAAACTTTAAAATTAATTTCTTTATAATTTTTATCAACTGTAATTAGTTCCTTGAATTAAAGATATTAGGGTTTATCTATCTACATATATGTATGTATATGAATACATGTATATCAAATAAGCTTTACGTATTTAAAATACAATAAGAATTCATTTTATCTGCCAGAAAATACAAATGACATCAGATATGATAAGGCTAACTGTGATAAATGATAGAAGCAACAAATACCTTTTCCAGTTTTTCAATTAAAAAATTAAGTTTAAAACAATATCGTATAAGTTATGTAGTAGACAAGTAAAGAGTATCGTATTAATTAAAACTACTGATAGATGTGTATTGGTCTAATACATACATTCTATTATTTTGAATGTTTTTTTTTTTTTTTCAAGTAGATGTAGTTCAAAAATCCATAAAATACACTTTGTTTCATTACATTCACACATGACACACAGAATCGGCAGATTTTAGATGTTTTCCCTTTTTCTAATAATTATGTTCTCTGATGCTTAAATTGATCAAATATAATATATGAATTGTTATCGCTATCTATTAGGCCCACTGGATTTTCGCCAAGATCTTATAGATAATAAAGTCAATAATGTAAAGGAGTAATGTAAATAAAAAACTAACTACATATCTATCAAATTCTTGCGAACTCCAGAATAAAATGAAAAAGTTAGTTAATATCTTAAATCGAGTATATTCGTAATTTTGTCTATTTTTTTCTTCTCTAGACTATTCTTAACTCTTATTATAATTTGTTTTGTATTAGGACAGTAATGTTTTATCTAAAGTACGTAGGTATATGTATTTAACTGTGGTGTGGTCAATAAACTCTTGAATTATCTTTTAAAATATTTAAACGGCAACTCTGCTCTATTACATACTGAGAAAAAAATCGAATGTTTCAAAGCCAAATTGCAAAAAATCAATGAACCAGCTTCCTTCCTTTTTCTGAATCTCAACGAACAGACACATGAGACATGAACATGGAACATCGTGTTGTTGTTTGTGTCGTTGATGCCCATGTGGATGTCGACGTTTACGTCGAGGTCTTCGTCGTAGTCATCGTTCCCGTACTTGTTCTGGCCTCAAACTCGTCCACAATATGAGGAGAGGTGCTGTATGCTCTGGTATGTCAGGTTGTTTTTTTTTTTCTGCTGTTTGTATGTTACCCCTCTGTAGGTATGTGGGTAGGTATTTCAACAATAAATCTATTTTAAAGGTCATAATTTTATAGTAAAACAAAATACCTAATTCGAACCTAATCCAAACCGAGGAAAACTCTGAAAAATTCTGCATGTAGGTAGACACAATTTATATGCACAATAATAATTATGGCAACGAGAAAAACATTTTTTCCGAATGAATTATAGGTCTATATGTATACTTATTAATTTATTTTATTATACTTTTTTCTCTCAGTCAAACTGCCGTACGGTACATTTTTATTTTATATCACTTTCATGGCCCGAATAGTCTGAGTGTGATGTTCGTGGGCTAATTTTAGGTTTTATCTGCTAATTTTCGCGACGTAAGACAGGTACATTTTTTTAATTTCGAACGATCTGGTGTTTTTTTTTTTAAACAAGATATTATAGGAACGGAAAAAGGTAGCCACCACTGGCAATGTAAACCAAGAAGGCCAAAAATCGATCAAACAATTTACAAACGTCCGTTACCGTCAACATCACAGATTTTGGTTTTATCACAGACAAATTCTTATAATAATAATAACAGCCTAATAAGAATTAAGCCTTCTAAAGGAGAATTATTCAAAATCTTATCATCGCACTCTTCTCTGGCCAATTTGAAACATTTTTTCATTTTTTTCGCAAAGAATCTTCACCCAAATTTTGATGAGCAAAACTAGGTCGCACTAAAAAAATTTTCTTTTCGAAAAAAAATAAAGATACGTTTCTTTTTTCACGGTCGTTTTATTTGGATATGATGATCACTATTAAAATACATAATTAAATTTTTTGGGAAGGACACTTACATATCTTAATTATATAGTAATATTTAAGTTTTATTTCGTTTATTTTTGCCTTTTTTAGCGGAAATTATAGCACAGAAAACTTTGCACTTGGGAAACGAACGTCTCCGCCACTTCCATTTTTTTAGTGAAAAGCAAAAGCACACAAGTAAAATGGTATAAATTTTTTCTTACTGTGTGTGTGATTGGGGCGAAATGGATGAAGTTTCGCTGAAATTGACGTTTGATCTTTGATGACAGTTTCTCGGGCGAGTTCAAAACTTTAAAATTTGACAGATTGATTTATTGGTAAGTTGAAGGTGAGCTCACAATGTAGATAAACTAAAGGAAGCATTCAGTTGCATTGCAATACTAAGAAACACCCAAAGGTCCATGGGCATCCATGTTTTAATCATAACCAGTAAATAAATTTAAAATTCACTTTTTATTTATGTCATATATATTTAAAAGTTTTTTTTTAATTAAAAAAAAAAACACTTAACGATATTTCTAGGACTCAAGTTAAGCAAATACAACTTAAATCCTTAAGCATATCACTTACATTATTTATAGTTATGTTATTCTTATTAATTTATTAGTATAACTTGAGTTTTCATATTAAGTTTAAAAAAAAAATTCCTTTATGGATGGCACACAGCTTAACCAAACTAAGTGAGAAAAAGGAAATTCGAAGTTAAAAAGAGGTTTAGTAGATCAAAAACCATTAATCACTTAAATTAATAATTTTCTTATAAGTGTATTTTCAAAAATATTCATTTGATTTCAAGGTCTCGGAAAAAACGCTCGAGAATTAATTCTTGGTGCTGAAATAACTTAAATTTAATAATCCAAAAACATTTAAAAAATACATTTATTTGTACCTATATACTATAATATAATATAATATATTATATATACATGTGTGTAGTATGTCAAAATCTTGATGTGCAGTTCTCTTTAAAACAGAACAAAAAAATGCCTTTTTCTGATTTCTGAAAGCAAAGAAGGTTCTGAAATGAAGGTTGCTAGGTTTTATCTAAAGGTTTAAAGGTTATAGATAAAAAAACGGACGTGATATAGTAAATTTGAAGTAAGATTCTAACTTAGGCTACCGAAAACCTTCAAGATAAAATAATTTTATTGACAGCTAACGCTGATGAATGTTCTAATTGAATTCGGCCTAGTCAAGTAACACCAAATGACTTGAACCTGGAGTAAGATTAAGCTTACAAACGTCATATCAATTATCATGTACAGCATAAATATTTCAGTTATTGTTTTCATATCGTAAGTTTCAGAATGTGACTGAGTAAAAATGTTACATCCATATGTACATCTTCATTTGAGTGTTAAATAGTAAATAATAAAAAAAAAACATTTTTGAGTTTCTTAATAATACTTATACATATATATGTCAATGGTCTACAATCTTCAAAGGTGTTTTATATTTAGTCTTTAATCCTACCTTGGCAAACCAATATTACGTAATATTTTTACTTACTTGTTTATTTTCATCCGATCACTTACATTGGTGCCCTTCAGATGTATAAGTTGTTAAGGACTAACATTTGATGAGGTGTTTTTATTTTTATAACCGCCTTCTACATATTAAGCAGACAGTTTATAACTCGCTCTTACTCATTGCAAAAGTATTCACAGTAAAATTTCGGTCACCTGGTACAAAAATATATATTATTAACCACTCATTAAAAAACAAAAAGAAAACACAAACGTCATTCCCTTATAGTTTCATTCTGTATTTATATAACTATTTTATAAAATATTAATTTCGTTTCATTTTCATGATTTCAAATTCAAAACGAACAAAAAACCTAAAAAAATAGTACTTTATTTTTTAAGTTCTAAATAAAAATAAGTTGAAGTCATAGAACGACCAAAACACAAAGAAAAGAAGTCTAACAATAGATAGATACAAATGAAAATAAAGTGTAATATGATTTTTTACAGGTTTTGTTTAGTTTTCTTTTATAATAATATTTCAACTAAAAACGAATGAAATCACTACTTTTTAATATATGTATTATTTTTGTGTTCAGTTTAAAATATTGTTAAAAAAAAACGTATAAACTAAAACCAATTATGTATGTGTAGGTGTATGTATAATTATATTGTTGTTGTTCTTTATGCAACAAAAGTTTTGCCTTTCATTAGCAAATCGAATATAACGGATAAATATAAAGTATACTTCACTTTTAAAACGAAATATTCAACGAGATTGTTTATTTTTTTTTAATTAACCGAACGGATATTCTTCATTTGGTAACAGAATTAGTTAGAATTTTAAATGGGAAATTCCAAAATAGATTTACATTTATTTGTTTTTTGTTATTTCTTCAATATTTATATAATTAATATAATAATATGCAAGTGACACATAGCGCCCAACCTAACAACCTAAGTACACGCAGCACGCTCATTCCATATTAACCATTATCACAACATTGACTTGGGGAAAACTCTCGGGACTCATTGAATTGGATGTTCGTAGCTGTGCCATTCGATCGGCCAAATCAGCAGCGGTATCACAGGTGCCAGGTGGTATCATCCATATTGTTTCTTTGCAAACAAAAAATTATTAGAACAAACTAACGAAAACATTTTTAAAAAAATTAAATTACCCCCAAAATACCATCCATTCGGGGTGCACAGCCTCCACATAATGGCAGGATTCGTTGGGGGTATATCAGCAACTATGTCACAGGTGTCACCAGGTCGTATCACTGGAACCTCAATTTTTCGTGTTTGATTTGGAGACATTAGGAAGCATCCGTTCGGCCAATCTTCGTTGCCATCGTTTTGTAGTTTCCATGCTTGCTTTAACTCCGAGGGACGTGATTGTGCAATGATCTTCATAGATGGTAACGTCTGCATGTTGCAAAAATCCAGGAAGCAACCGATCGCTGTTTGGAGATTCCTAAAACGAATTTGAAATGATTTTATTGTACTTATGTATGTATATATTTTTTTATAACTTCTTTTTCGAAAATAAATTTATTTTTTTCTGATTTTGAATAAGGATGGAGGCAGTCAGATGCCGGATACAGACCGTCGATGGGATATGGGACTTAACATAAACACAGATTTACAAGGAATCTAGGTGTTGGCCCCCTCCCATTAAGGACGATTTAAGTGCTCTGTATCCGCTCTCCTTTCCTAGCTAGGAAAGTGGTGATCGATTAAAAAGCGTACGAGTTTAAATAACAATTCAGTACCATTACAATAATAAGGGTACGCAGCACTTTTCCTTTCCTCGCACACGCTATGCTTTTGGTCATCCTGTGCTACGCTATTTCTACGACGTACAAAGGGCTTGCCACCAAAATCCCCTCAAAAGGCTCATTACTTAAACCCTATTACAAGAAATTCATCAGCTATTAGAAAAAATAAAATATGTAGTAGATCTTAAAAGTATATAAAAATAACTGTAGATATTGTAAAAATTATGGCTTATCAGATTTGCCAAACTTGTCAACAATGACTTGCATAATTTGCAATAAGTAATTTGGAAGATTAAGTAAAGATTTACAATGCTAAAATTGGAGTCAAATAAGATTTTAAACAAATATATTTATCATTATCTATTGCTTGTTCTTCACTTATCATCTGAAAGCATTGGACCCTAAGATTCCGTGTTTCTACTCCGTAGATTTATGTGCAAAGAATTTTATGAGATTGTTTTTTATTAATTACGACTCACATTAACTCAAAACGGATATACATAAGTTTGATTGATTGGATTATGGACAATTTAGTGGAGAAGAGCAAAAGTGGCCTTATTTGTTATAGAGCAAATACCAAAAAGTGATTTTCGTACATTTTATATCACTTAAGGAAATCAAAAGAATGACCTCTGTACTGTTTTATTCTTTTCTAGTTCAGTATTCGACTAACTCACCAATTGCTCATCTCGAGGAAGAACCTTGCAGACTCCTTATTCATCTGATTGTTCATCAAAGTTTGGAATTGATTTATAAGATCCTCGTGATCCGTTGTGCCCAAGCAACTAAACTGCTGCAGCAAACATGAATCGATATCGACTTCGGTCGATACTGGCGTCGGTGGCGGTGCTTCTATCGCTCCGACCGGCCTCCGCACTAACTCTTGCATCGGTGCTGTGGTATCGCTAAAACCATTCATTGGGAACGGCTGCACGGAAGGGAACACCAACTGAGGGGGCTGCTGCTGTTGGTCTTGAGATTGTGTTTGCTGCTGTTGCTGATGGGGGTCATAACTCTCACTGATGTCCATTTTATTGCTTTTAATGTGTTTGTTCGCTAGAACCAAGACTTATCTGTAATTTACATTCTCTTATTTACACTTCACATTTCTAATTAATAGACAAAGAAATTTTGCACTTACTGCGTGTAATTATCGCTTAAAGTTTCGTTTTTGTTCTTCTTTATCTAGCTAGCAAGACTGAGGAAAGGAGCGAGAATAATAATAAAATAAAACAAAAAACTTTTTGGATGAGTTCTTTAGTTAAACTTTCGGTTGGGTTCGTTGTCGCTCTCTCTCAGTGACCAAACAAAAATATTGAAATAAACAAAAATAAAACGAATATTAACTTATTTCACCACTTTGTTGATAGCGTGAGTAATGGAATAATTGATCAACACTCTCACAAGAAGATGAACTTCCTTGTTTTTAAAAAAATAAAGGAAAAGGAAAACGTTACAAAAAAGTTATCAGCACACAAAAATGACACTTCCACTTCTTTGGGAAACGGGTGCTCTAGCTCTTCTTGTTCTTATTTTTTTTACATATAGAATTTTCCATTCTTATTGACATTTGTTGGAAAATTTGTGTTTGTGAATGATTCTCGTCCATTTTGTTATTGTTTGCCTTGGATAAAATACATTCTTCTCTGTCTACCAAATGGAATTTATGGTACAATAATTAATGTGGTTGGTTGTAGGAGAGGTTGGATTTGGATTGTGATCGTCATTCACAGTAGTGCTTTTCTTTGGAATTTTTTTAATTGAAAAACTTAATTACAGTGGGAACTCGATTAACCGAATCATAGAATTTTTTTAATGCGAATATTTAGAAGCAAATCAAACTAATTTTGATAATAAACAAAAACTCAAACGATGAAACAGTGCTCTCTCAGCTTTGCTTCCATTTGTTTTTTTCTATTTATTCGACTAGTTAACATTATATTGAATTAGTAACACGACCTTATCAAATGACATTTGAGATTTTAGTACATAGAATAATTTTGAGATTTCTAGCTAATACAACGAAATTCCGTAAAAAATCCAACAAACTTCAATAAAACTTGGTATTTAAAGGAAATATTGTTTGACAGATTGAAATATGAACTAAGCCTGGAGTCCGTACATATTTTAGTTTCATAACAAAATAATACAAAAAAACAATTTCAGTAATTTAATTGTTCTATACTTTTTTATATATTTACCTAGATTTCAAGTGTAAATCCATCCAGTAAATCCATCAAAATCAATAAATAATTATCGCCGTACCAAGGATTATAAATTACAGTGGTTAAAATTCAACTTATGGCTTCAATAATTAAAATGTGGATTTTCAAGGGCATTTATGATTTAAAGTAAACAATAAAGTAATGAAATATGCCCGTTAAATACTGAATTCCTTAAAACGCGTTCTCTAAAGAGGTTAATGATAAATTAAAGAATAATAGTAAAAAATCGAAAAGAACTATTGTGAATGTGTTTTTCCTTATCATCTATCCAATGCCAAAATTAACAACTGTCAAAACGTAACGCAATGATCTACGTAACGTTACAGGATAAAAAATGGTCTGCACTTCGGATTCGGAGAACCGTCAAAATCTGAAATTTTCATAAAAAATTTTCCTTGATTTTGATAATTTATGTTTAAATACAACATTCTTTACACAAATAATAAAAAATTATTGAAAACAAATAAAATAACCTCGCTTTAAATAAACAAAACCCATTAAAATCACAGTGTAACGGCCAAAAACACCAGTAACGAGAACGGAAATATCAACAACGAGTAAAAACATCAACTCGACGCACGACTAGAATCGAGTAAAAATTACTATTTACTTTAAATTTACTCACTTTCAAAAATATGAAAATGCAAGGTAATTAGCTATATGACAATAAAACGTATTTTAATCATTTTGAAACATAAGTTCATTAAAATTAGGGAGAAAAAGAGTATTAGATGAAGATCACGATGCTGTGTCGCATTTCATTTGGTGTGTCAGGAAGCGACCAGCGCTCTACAACTACAAGCTCCCAAGAGAGCAGCGAAGACGAGCGGATGTTGCCCGGATATGGCAGGAAGTCGCTTCTGAAATTGGTATGCAGGCTTTCTCTTTAATTTGAAGGGATTTAATAATGTTTAAATGTTGTGGGGGTTCTAGGTAATATTACAGCTGTAGAATGCCGAAAAAAATGGAAAAACCTGCGCGACACATACCACCAATATCGCCTGCGGAAGCTAAAATACAAGGAATGCCTGGAGAAGTGGCGATACACATCCGATTTGTCATTCCTCACAGATATCTATCAGCCGAAATTGATATCCGAACGCGCCAACTATCTGAATTCCTCCAAGAACAACACCATCCAAGAAGTGAAGACATCGGACATCTCATCTCTGATCGAACTCGACGAGGAATCTACTGAAGAAAGCCAATCATTGCACAAGGAATTCATTATTGACCAGAACGACTTTGATGACGAGGATATAGAACACGTAGACGAAATGGAGGAGAATGAAATGCAATTTTGTGAGGTTACTGAAGGTAATCCGAGAAACGTTGAAGCGGTGGGTGAAGATAGCTATGGCGAAGTTTATCTTTACGATGATGCTGACACCAATGGTGTTGCAGTAGATTCCTTGGTCTTGCCAACAAATTTGACTGATAGTAAGGAGAATATCTTGAAAAAACCTTCCAGTAGCAGTGGGTGCACAACGGTATTTGTTAGTGAAGTGAGTGCGGAACATACTCACCCACAGCCAGAAACTCCTCCGCTCCCACCTGCGAGTGAGTGCCTGAGAATTGGCGATAGAAAGGACGAATTGGATTTGTTCTTTCAGTTTTTGAAATCCAAAATACAAAATCTACCCAGTGTGGATATAACTGCGATTCAAATTGAGTTTTTAAATGCTGTGCTGCGGAGGGAAGCAGCCAATCACCAAAAGGAGGCAAATAATATTTTAAAATAAGTCCTAATAGGAAGAGGTTTGCGGTTTCATGCATCAACTTAGAATTTTAGCATAATTAGTTTTATATAAGATTCATTTAAGCGAGCGTTATTTATACTTAGTCAAAAGCCAACCTACTTACTTTTTAGTTATTTTGTAAAAATATATTTAAGTATGAAGGTAAGTGTAATAAAATTGGTATCTTTTTCCATTAAACTATTCAAATTACTATTAAAGTTGTTTAAAAGATTCAGTTTATGTAGGTGCATGTTAAATACGATCGGTTTGTAAGACCGTAATGAAATCAGAATATTTTAAAATTGAATGAATAATTCGAAACGAAAAATAATAGGTATGTATTTTGAAAAAATAGCACGTAACTATATCGGACTTGAAAGACGGATTCGAATGATGGCCGTTCCCTGTTGTTGTTTGTATCGACTTCGCATCATTTTGGTTATCCCCCCCTCCCCATTTAAAGATTTGGTAATATCGTTGATTTCTGGCCCTAGGAGTTTTAGAAGCAGCGATTGCAGTTTCTGTGTATACAAAAATGCAAATATTTTTTCTCTCGATTATGTCAGTACCTTTGGCAGTTGTAAAATTAAAAAAATGAGCTTATTAAAGAAAATGGTGGATAGGAAGTGTTTTATTTGAAATAAAACAAAGCTGGTGAAGCAATTGTCCCTTTTGCCAATTTAAACCTCACAATTCTGTTTCGTCTTCGTTCCCTAGAGTACTTACCCAGTTATGTAAATCTTTTTTTTTCTGTTGAAAAAATGTCAGAAGAGGAAATATAGCAACAGCATATCTCTAATCAGATTATTAGGATTTGAAAACGATTTTTATTTTATTTTAACATTTTTAAAATTATAAATATTGGGGACCGAAAAAACAACAATTCTATGGGGTGGGTCTGAAATTAAGCACAATACAATGTCAATTTTAAGTTGGACTAAACACACCACAGTGCGAGTACATTCTCATTCACAAAAAATTGTTAATATTTTATTTTTTATATTTGTCGATAGTTTCCAGAAGCTCATCCGCTTCTTCGGATGTCTTAACTCGTAACAGCATGGGGGTTGGTTTCTCGTTTTCTGGGTTGGGTATGCACACAAGCATCACATTATTCTTTCCCATTCGTTGTGTGGGAATAGAATCGTTCAGAATTAAATTCACCAAAATGTTACCCAAATTTGTGTCGGCTCTGACAAGAAGCTGCATCTTTTCTGAGTCTTTTACGGGCTTCAGATATAAAGTACCAACGCCGCGATCTGTGAAATTGCCATCGTTTTTGATAAACACTTTGCAACGTTTCGAATATACACTGTCTTCTTCGACAACAGCCTTGAATTCTACCTTTGGGGGTTCGTCTTCTTCATCGCCGTTCTCTTTATCATCAGCAGCAGGCTGAGTGGCTGCTGGTGGTTGGATATTACCGAAGGAGAACGGCTTCGCTCCAGCAAACATAAATCCTGTGCTACTGGGTACAGGGAAGACAGATGGAGCGCTGTCGCTCTTCGTTCCAAAGCCAATTCCGGTTGTATTTTTGGATTTATCTTCGGGACTCTGACTAGAGCTTCCGAAAATTGACGATTTTGTAGGTTCTTTGCCGGAATCTACAGAATCAGTCGTCTTTTTTCCAAAGGAGAAAATATTCGAGGTTGAAGTCGGATTGGCGGAGAACTTGAAATTATTTAAAGACTGTGGCTGTGCGCCACTTTCGGTTTTCGCAAGTCCTTCGGTTTTATCGATTTCAGCAAGGTATTTTTCGTAGTCCTTGAAAATCGGTGTCAACAAACAAAGAGGATTCTTGTCCACGTGTGTCTTGATCCAGGTCGAAACGGCCTGATTGAGTCCCTTCAGTTTGGAGTAATAATCGTTTGACTTTTCAAAATTATACTTGTTGTTGCTGTTAGAAGAGGGTTTATTTTGGCTGACGGGACTTGATGGGATAGCGCTGTTCTTTTGTGGTGTATCTGCCTTCGCTTCGGACGTAGAGGAAGAAGGCGCGAATTTGTTGAGGAAAGAAAACGTATTTGATGCCGACTTGGTTTCTTCGGGTTTCTTATTGGAATCAAGGGAAGAAAGTGAAGAGAATGTTGATGCTGTTGATGCAGTTGATGGTGTCTTCCCAAAACCTAGTTTTCATGAAAATGTATGAGAAACTTAAATAAAATTTACAAGCTTTTGGAAAACTCACCAGTAAAGCCACTGAAGACACTCTTCGTTTGTCCTCCATCGCTTGAATCTTGTGAATTGACTGTAGAATCAGTTGTGCCGGTTAGTTTCCTATGTGCTTTTCGAATGACGCGATTCTTAAGTTCATTTTCTGGTGCTGTTTGGAAGGTTCCCTTATTTTCTGGCTCAATTTCGCGATCCCAATTATCGTGATTCAAATCTGATGTGGCACGACGCTTGCTTGATGCCGACATTTTGAGAATCTAGGTAATGTTGTTAACTATTTATTTTAATTGATATTAGTTTATTTTTGATAAAGATTTTTTATATAAAATGATGGCCAAGGCCGCGCAGAAGAAAAATGTGTTTTTTTGTGGGCTACACAAGAAATGTTGGTAAAACAAACTGTCAATTTTTTTCAGAAATTTAACGAAACCGGCATCAAACCAAATGAGGACTGTTTGTTTTGTGCCTTCAAAGTTCGTTTAACCCCCGTCACATGGGGTAACTAAATGGACTTTTTATACATATTATTTTTTGTTTATAAAGTTTTTTCTTCAACCTGGACCTGGCTTCCCCTGGGAAAAGTAGTTGCTGGCAACCTGTGATAGTATGGACTATTACTAATTACTTTGATTTTCTATGACATCAAGTCCCAAGTTCTATTAATCTTTTTTTACATGAAATTTTTAGAAATAGCACAGAATAAAGAAAGAAACCTTTTAAGTTGCTCTGAGTTGACAGCTTCAGCTATAAAGTTGGTTCCAACCAACCAATAAATTATACGTCATTTGAAGCACTTTTTAGTGTAAACAAAAACTTAGATTGATTTTAGTTATGTAAATGTATGAAACTTAACTTGGTTCTTTGACATCTTGGGAACTTTTCTTAGTTAGTTAAAGATTTTTGGGACTTTGACCAACGAAATGTTTAACGTCTAGTCTAAATGTCAAGAGCTAAATTAAATTCAAACTGCCTTACATTTTTGAGCGAAGCTTCCCCCTTCGTTTTTATTCATTCATATAAATATAACATACAATAAATCGTAAACATACGTATTAAGTCACAAAAACACAGTTTTTTTGTATTTAATTAAATTAGACGAATTTTATGTTGCTTTTGCCTTTATTTATTTTAATACAAAAAATAATACATTCAAAAAACACATCAGTCTATTGTTTTTATAACGACTACCGAAAGACAACTTTATTAATTTTTTAAATTTAATATTTATTTAATTTAAAAACAATTTGCTTATTTACATGAATAACTAATTCGATTATGTTTTCATGTTCCTTATCATGGATGTCAAAATTAACATTTTTTAATATTACATACTTACTTTTATTGTAAAGTAAGTTATATCTGCTATATTTATTCAAAATAATAAAAAACACCATACGTAATATCTATGCACTAAAAATAAAAAATGTTTGTACTTTTTCAAATAGACCGTGGTTGACATCAAGAATAGTTCGGATTGTACTTTTCTTTTTTAGAACACAATCCGGGATAATATGGATTTCTGCCAGTCCGGCACTTTGACACCGGCTTCCCCACCCTATACACGGGCGTGTCCAGTGCATAGATTGATGCATAATTACAAGCAATATTAACAATGTACACATGCGGATAGTCGGGCCTGGTAAATCGAATTGCAGCACATCCAACATGGGTGTTGCGATCAACAACAATCTCAGCGAAGTGGCCATACTCCTTGCTGCAAAAGGTCAAGCAAATTGAATAATTTAAACCCACAATCAACAAATATTACTCAAAACAAATAAAAACAACACTTACAAATGCTTCTCGACTCGAAAACTTGAAATGTAGCTACTGTCAATCAGATTGTATTCACTAAACCAGCCTCCGACAGCCTGCTCTAACAAGTTAGTCATATTGATGTGGGATCTCTTCGAGTACAACCCGTACAGACATTGACCGGAATTCCGGTAACGGTAAGTATTGTAACACTCGTCGTGGTCAAGATTGCATGTTTTTAAGTTCAATAGTGCCAAATATGCCAGTTCGTCATCCCACTTCTGAACTCATCAGTGCATCAGTTGGTATCGGCGCAGACCGGCAAAAGATAAACACATAAATAAATCAAGTAATTGAAAGCCACAGAAAATTAACAAACAAAAAATGCCAAACAAACAAGTTTGCTGTTTGTGATTTAATTTCTGATAAAGCGCGATTATGTAAATTGGTTAGACTTAAACGGCTATATTAAATGAATTCGTATGGGAAGCATAAAATTGACAAGAAAAAAGGTCTAGCTCACCATTGTTGCCATTCTTGTAGCCGGGTAATAGCCTGGCAGAAGACCGAGTGCAATGAAATTTCGGCGTTTATTATGCTCGTGCAGAATCATCGACTTAAAGGGCTTGATGTTAAGGACGACAACATCTGGCTGGCAAGTTGGACTAAAGTTCTATAAATAATTATGTTAGCCATTAGAGGAATTACATAAATGTTTGAATAACAATTGCAATCTGTTCTTACACCATCGTTGTTGCAAGCTATGTGTCTACCACCGTTGGGACACAACTCTCTGTCACACCACGAAGGAGCCTTCACAAGATAACCCTTCGCACAGACCACAAAGGCCACAGCCACACAAGAAACACCAAGAATAAATTTAAACGAATACATTTTCGGTCGGAATGAGGAATGATAACACTTTCGCGTTTAAACTCACGGTCACGGCCACATCCACGCCAACGGCCGGTTATTCCTGTAGTTAGTGAGAGTTCTAACCATCTAAATTGGCTTAAGCCAAGGCGGTGGCTTTTATCACCTTTCTCTGGTTGGATCTTGATTCTTGGTCGAATATCGTCGGTCGTAGTCGGCGCTGGTCGTCGAAACAACATGGCAGATAAAGAGCTATAACACTCCTGAATTAATGAGCAGTACATATGCATATATACAGACGTACAATACATAGTCACTAGCCAGCTCTTTTAATTCAGCGGTTGTTTATAGTTTTACTCGCTTATGTATTATTTAAAAGGAGATTATTGTAAATATATTGAATCATCAAATTTCAAATGCGAGAACAAAAATATTAAAAACTCTGGGCAAATGAAACATCGAAGTTGTGTGGTTTTGTTGCTCTTTAGAAGAGTTGCATAAGACTTTGTTTGCTTAAACTCTACACTATTTGTTGTATTAGTTGAATCAGTAATTAATGTAAAATTTTAATGCAATGTAAAATAAAAATTACTACCATATTATACTATTTTTAATGTTTGACTACGTTTTTCAATGGGAATGGGGTTTCCTCAAGCTTTTAACAAGGCTAGCTTTTTTACAAACGTTGATAGTTACCTACAGTAAACAATTTCATTAACTATTTTGAATTTTAAAATAGATAAACAAATTTATCTGTTGAACTATTCTTTTGGATTAATGAATTATAAATACTGGATTTGCAGTAGGAAAATGACAATGCGGTCCCACCTGCAGTATAAAGACTTACGAGTACTTAGGTAATTTTGACAAATACATGTTTTTTTGTAACTTATGTTCTTGAAATAAAATTCAATATCGTTTCTCTGTAACAACGTTAAATTATTCCAATTAAGTAAAAAATTGATTTATTTCATTAAGTTTCAGTTTTGTAAACAAGTAAAACAACAAGTCAACAAGTAAAACTTCCCATCTGCCAAAATTTTGTATTCACTTTCCATCCGAATATTTACATTTTTGCAACTTATTACAAACTTGCAATATTTTTTTTTAATATGAGGTGCGCAAAAAGCGTCATTTTCACTTACCCCATGCATAGCAGTAATGAAACATTAAAGTCGATTTCGTTAAATTCGCCACGATAGTTTTTATCGTAACATAAGCAGTACATTCACTTTTTGGTATTTGAAAAGCGGGTAAGAATGCACAAAAATAAGA
Organism: Scaeva pyrastri; assembly: GCA_905146935.1. Lineage (NCBI taxonomy): Eukaryota > Metazoa > Arthropoda > Insecta > Diptera > Syrphidae > Scaeva > Scaeva pyrastri. Next base: position 3,358,884 of record LR989929.1, on the reverse strand, counting down.
CTATTTGGTGAATGATATTCGAGGTGTTTATAATAATAATTCAATTCATAATATTTCATTTGAATATTTTATGAACAATTTGCAGCGAAGAAGAATATTTTATTTTAATTGATATGATATCTGATTTAAAGAGGCATGAAGTCCATGGACCCTAAGCCTCTCAATGTCTAACCGTTTCATTTCCTTTAAAAAAAGCAAAATGGTCCATTTTATGGCCATTATGACCCTGGACTTCCTCTCTTTTTTTATACACAAACGGGTGTTGTATCTAAAGTCTCCAAACTCTTAATGCGACCTAAAATATTAAATTTAGATTCGAAGTATAAGCCTTTGACCCTTCAATGAAAATGAATGTGAAATAATGTTATAATTCCTATTTAAAAAATTATTTGCATTCATTAGAGAAATTTGAAATTTTTCGTTGACTTACACAATTTAAAAACTAAAGTAGGTAGACTTTATATAGAACTTTAAATTGTATTCGACTAGATCAATGTTATCATTATCACTGACTAAATACCAAAAAGAAATTGAGTAAAATCTAAATATGTGAAGAGAATTAGGTGAAACTGGTTTGACATTAAATTTGCATCAAAGATAATTACACAGAAAGGTCCAACATTATTATGCTAATGTCTTCTTATAACTAGTTCGGTATTGTGAAATGGTAATAATAATTCGGTTAAGACTCTATGGTTCATGGTTTCAACTAAAAATAGCAATAATTTATTCATCACTTATTTGATTAAAAAATTAAACAAAAGTAGCTATATATGTACGTTAAACAGGTCGTACACTGGGCATCTAACGCGTGCTCGCTTTCTTTACTAAAACTATCATTTCCGAACGACAGGTGCTCCTATGCAAGAACTAATAGATATTCAAAAAAAAAAAAAAAAAAAACTGATTGTATGTTTTATTCATAAATAATCGATATAGATCAATTAACTTCCAACACAATTCAAATGCCTTTGCGGTCGGATGCTGAATCGCAATAAAAATAAAAACAAATTTGTTGTTTGTTTAATGACAATTTTAGGGTTCAATGAATTTTTAAATTGCTTATTAATTACTCCAGCTAGAACGTAAACAAATTGATTTCTCTCGAGACATAACTACAATAATACATGTATGTATATAAAAAATTATTATCTTTGTTCCAAGAATCGAGGATAAAGTGTAGAGTGGCTTCCCTCATAATCAGGTTTGCTTTATTAGCAGGAGGATTTTAGTGTAACGGCCTTATAAATATAATTAATGTTAACGACATTCTGCGTTGTATTTTAAAAACAATAATAATTGAATTCATTCCTTGACGAATAAGTGCTCTGTAAATATTATTTCACATTTAAAACAAGTGCACATAATTCAAACCAGAACAATATTTTAAGAAATATTGAATGTTTTCAATTTGTATTTATTATATTATTCTTTTTTTCTTCAAATTATTCACTTGCCTGACTGGTGATAAGTCATAAAATGACAAACTGAGTGTAAAAAACATTATTGTACCAAAAAAATTAAATAAACCAAAAACAAGATTAATTATAATTAATAATTATTTATTGCAGTAATAAATTTGTTTGCTGCCCTAATTATTTACTTTTAAGCTTAATTGATTGATTTTTTGAATTTGTTTGTTTTTATTTTATACAACTTTATTAGCTTTTATTTGTGTTATTTGTTTTGAATGCATTTTAATTGATGTATCATTTATAAATAAATAAACAACAGCATTTATGGCTATCACTTGTTTATGACCGTTTTTTAACTGACAAATTTAATTTATTTTTTTATTCAAACGCAAAGTGCATTGGGTCACTTGAAAATTGTCTTATTAAAAAAAAGGTTCTTAAGTTTCTTATTAAATATTTCATTCGCATTTAAATTGACGTTTGACTTACCCTTACTACGAATTGAAATCATATGGAATTGCAGTGACAGCCACTACAGAAAAAATAATATAATTTTGAGAAAAAAATAGAAATTTCTAACTAACCGAAAAAAGTTGGGTAAAATATGGAAAACCACAATTATTGCACACATACTATTTGTGAACTTGATTCCTCAATTCATTAATCCAGGTGTACCTATTTTCAAACCGATTTAGGTATGCACGAAACTAAAAACTGTGAATTTGAAGACACAGAAACCGTCATTGATTTTTATAAGACGACTAATTTTGATTTTTCATTCGCATTATTTTTGACAACAAATATAAATGTCTGTCTTTTCAACCACCTAAAATAAGTGAGGTAAACTGACGAGATCAAAATGAGTCGCCTCCAGCCAGAGTCAATGTGTATTCCGTCATAGAGTTAAGTTCTAAGTACAGCGCTCTAGGCTACTTTTTGTAAACAAATTGATTTTGCTAGGTAAATGAAATCAAACAAATCTAAGAACTCTTATCCCAGAGCTTCTCAAACTCATTTGAAGTTTCGCAATCGAACAAAGCAATTTCATAATTTGACATTTTCAGCGTGTTGTTGTACAGTGACCACTTTTTCGTTTTTAATCCGATTTTATTTTCAACTTTCATGGCTTTTCCAACACTCAGTGCTCAACAAGGTAAAGAAAATCATTCATAATTCATAAAACATCATTAAATTGAAATAAATCAAAATCAAACTGTTACCACTCAGAAACAAATAGAAAAATCCTCGAAGACCTTCAAATCAAAAAGCAGCTGCTCCAGAAGGGTGTTTCACCTGTTCTGCCAAGTGCTATTTCGGGAATAAACCCAGTCCCAGGCCCAAGCCCGGTTCCTCAAATGAATCAACCAGTAAGTTTTGATTTGGCTATAGTGAGAAAATTTATACTTAACACAAGTCAACTATTAGCAACTCATCCCATCGCCTAGCACAGAATTCAGCCAAATCTCGGCTATCCGAGGAGCTCCTTTCAATCTCTCGAACGCGCCCACATTTGGTTTCTTCGTGCCGCAGGACTCATTTTATGGAAATAGCTTCCTGCCTGTCCTACCCCGCCTTGAACCCCTTCCCGGCACTCCACAAAAATAACATCCAATATTTTATTTAACTTCAAAACCTCCAAATGGCACGCATGAAGCTGAAGAAACTCGAGGAATACCTCCAGAGTGTGGATGGCTTCGAGAAACCCAAAGTGAATCTTGAGCAATACCCAACCCCACCACATATTGCCAGTTGCATGATCTATAATATTCAATCCAGATACGAGGATATTGAGGGCAAACTTGTTGGGGACTTGGGTTGCGGCTGTGGCATGTTAAGTATTGGTTCATTCCTGCTGGGAGCACATCTCACCGTTGGCTTTGAAATTGACGAAAGTGCAATTGAGGTAAGTTATAGCTTCGAGGTATGAGGTTGTTTTCACTTTTTTATACGATAATTTCTTGTTTCTAGACATTCCGGTCGAACGTATTTGAAATGGAAATTCCGGCTGTAGACTGTGTACAGTCGGATGTTTTGCATTTACAGAGTTTTTCTAAATGGAATAACGCATTTGATACGGTGGTTATGAACCCACCGTTCGGCACAAAAAACAACAGTGGCATGGATATGCGTTTTCTGCAAACTGGCATCGAACTTGCTTCGAACACGGTTTATTCTTTGCATAAAACATCAACAAGGTAAGTGAAAACGATTGATGTGCTCAACTAAAATCCTAAAATCTCGTTCTTTCAACTACATACAATTTTGTCGTTATGTACCTACATAAATACTTGTGTATATAGTTGTTTGAAAAAACTTTTGCATTTTGCCATATTGGTAAATCATCGCCAACGTGCCGATAGAATCATTTTAATTGACGATGTCCTTTAGCGGTCAGACATTGAAGATTGCTTAGTAATAGCTCTAATTTAATTTTTCACTTGCGACTTTCCTTATGTCTGTTACAACATTTTAAAACATATTTACAGAAAGATTGACAATTTTGTCACCTATTCTTAAATATTTTCGGACCAGAAGCTCATACAAAAATTAAAATTAATAATTATTCAGAAAAAAAATATACATTCATCTGATTTTGCTATATAGAGCAAATTAAGAAATTCAAAACTGTTCAGCCTTTTACATAACTTATTTAGTACAGAAAACAAACAAACAATATTTTCCTTGACTAATTTCAACGTATTTTTTGCTTTTTTACACCGACCAGAGAATACATCAACAAAAAAGCCAAAGAATGGGGCGTAAAGAGTGAAGTTGTGGCCGAGCTCAGATACAACATCGAATCTAGCTACAAGTTTCATAAAAAGCAAACTGTCGACATCGATGTTGACTTTTGGAGGTTTGACGTTATAAACAAACAGTAATTACAAAATTTCACAACAAAAAATAATTTATTACATGTTGGTTTTTCTATTTCACATTTTGCAACAAAATAAATGTTTTAATATTTGTTTTTTTTTCCTCTTTTTGTATAACTAAATTATTTGTTTTATCTTAATCTAACTAAATCGTCGCTGTTAACTGTACTGTACCTAATTTTTTTTATTTGTTTTTGTTCTAAACTTGAAATTCAACACCTTGCGCAGCGGCCAATTCGCCAGAATGATTGACTGTGATTGTGGCTCTGCGACAATACTGTTTCCATGCATCTGAACCGGACTCCCGTCCACCACCGGTGTGTTTCTCTCCACCGAAAGCGCCCCCGATCTCAGCACCATTTGTTGTTGTGTTGATGTTTACAATGCCACAATCGGATCCCCGGGGACCGATCCACTGGAACATTTTTGTAACGTCTTTCGTGAAAATCGATGACGATAGACCCTGCTCAGCTTCGTTGTTCCAAATGATTGCTTGCTTCAGTGATTTGGCCTTTAAAACGTAAACAATTGGCGCGAAGGTTTCCTTAAGAACCACAGATGAGTCATGGAATAGGTCTGTAATGATAGTTGGCTCCACAAAAAAGCCAGGCCTATGGATAATCTTTCCGCCGAAAGCGATCTTACCACCTGCTTTGACCGCTTCATCAACAGTGGCTTTGAAAGCATCGACGTTCTGCTGCGAGTGGACAGGTCCGAAGAGTGTGTTGCCTTCAAGTTGGTGGCCAATTTTATTCATAACCAAGTCGTATTTGCTAGTGAGCTTAGCTACAAATTCATCGTAGACAGCTTGATGTACGATAATTCGTCTGGTGGATGTGCATCTCTGTCCTGAAGTTCCAATGCATCCAAACAGAGCTGCATCAATGGCCATGTTAAGGTCGGCATCGTCGTTGATTATGAGAGCATTGTTGCCGCCTAGTTCGAGAATGCTTTTTCCAAATCTCCTCTGAACTTCCACTCCGACATCACGGCCGGCCTGACAACTGCCAGTAAATGAAACCAAGTTAACTCGTGGATCCTGAACTAGATTTTTGCCAACATCGACGCCACCTTGACAGAGGGTTGCAATAGGTGGTAGGTTGTTGCGTTTCAGCACCTCAGCTACAATTTTTGTTGTAGCCACTGAGACTAGGGACGTGCTGGGAGATCCCTTCCACAGGACACTGTTACCTGTTGCCTGAAATCGAATTTTTCCATAAGAAAATAAGTACTTAAAATTATTGGGCGACTTACCAAAGCAATGGCTGCATTCCAGCCAAAGACCGCATTGGGGAAATTATAGGCCGAGATGACACCGACCAATCCCATAGGTCTCCAAGCCTCCAATATTGTATGATTGCTGCGCTCTGAGTTGATCATTTGCCCCGAATAGATTCTGGAGAGTCCAACGGCATAGTCACAGATGTCAATGAACTCTTGAACCTCGCCCTGACCTTCGCTGTAAATCTTTCCAACCTCCAAACTGACCAGCTTGCCCAGCGGTTCCTTGTACTTTCTGAGTTCATCACCGATCTGCCGAATAATTTCACCGCGCTGCGGTGCTGGGACAGTGCACCATTCCTTGTATGCGTGGGCTGCAAATCCAATGGTCTCTTGCATCTCACTTACAGTTCCCAATCGAACTTCAGCGATGACTTCACCAGTTCCAGGATCAATGGATCGCACTGCTTCACCGGACCCCTTCCATGAGCCATTGAAGACCCCAGAATTAGTTCTGTCCAAGCCGATATCCTTAAGAAATGAATATTCAGGAGTATCGATGAGATAAGAAGTACTACGAGCCGGGGAGCCGGTATGGAAGTTTTTCTTCAACACAAGTTTGCTAAATTGCCTGATCTGAGCCATAATTATTCTGAGTGGAAAATTAATTTAATCTAAAAAATAAATTAACTTCTATCTTCTATTTTTATTGATGTGATTTAATATGAGTACGTTTTGATAATCTGTATTATACACACATTCAACCTATACTATCCAAGTGCAAAGCGATACTAAAATTGTCGCCGCGCCGGCTTTAGAAAAATATATAAATCATGTTTTCGTTATTAATTCTGCTGCTTATCAGCCATCATTTTGAGTTTATCTTTTGAAGAAAAACAGCAATAGCAGCACCAACGAACAAAGTAAACAGATTACGAAAAATATCTCTTTTGATAAGAAAACAAATTTATATTTTTTGAATAGATATGTAACTACCTGCCTATGTTCAGTAGTATTTGTAGTTTCAGCTATTAAGATAAGTGATATTATCTAGGTTGTGATATTTTTTCCATAAGTGTTTTTGGGTTAAAAACGTGAGAGCATAAATGATTTAAGTAACAATTGAGTAAGTAATTAGATTTATTCTTATCTTGTTTTTAAATAATTGAGTTAAATGCACACATAGAAAACGAGATACGCGGGGATCGATGGGGTGACTTAGTGGTACCATAAACTCAATTTATGAGTTTATTATACATTCAAGAAGCTAAATAGGTATTCTTTATTAAGGAAAGTAGCATATACATAGGTTGTATTTGTTGAATGCATTTTGAGAAGATTGCAAGGAAGTCTTGAAGCTACGTCTTATTTACTTTTAATCAGATTAACAATAAGAATATATATGTATATTAGCTATTTCGAAACCCGATCGCATGGAAATTGAACGAATTTTTCAACTGTTTCTACTGAAAAATTCAAAGCTTTTAATAACAACTATGTAAAACTCAACCCCCCTTCAAATTGAAATAGATATATGCACATATATAGCATGTAGCAACTTTTCCACGACATAAATTATTGGGACGGGTATTATGGTAAGACCGCGAATTTTTTAGGTAGACCATGGTACCAAAATATACAAACAGATACATTTTAAATTTTTAACTTCTCGTTGAAACAATCAAGGCCATCTCCACAATTGTCACAAATTAAGTTCAGCTTAAATGGTTTATTCAATTGAAGTTTCCTATTAACATTCAATCTTTTACTATTTTTTAACTTTAAATGTGCCAAACTATTCATTGTTTGTACCACTGATATTTTTTGGTTTTTAATTTAAATGATGGAATACACTTTGAGTTCGATACGTTTAGTTTGAATTTGTTTGGTTGAATTTAATGCCCGACTCCTTCGAGGTCATAGAAATTTCGCGCAGTTGAGTGAATATATCAATCACTATCTAAAACTCCCCTAAGATAAAAAATGGAATATCCGATTTTTTTTTGTTAGGTACCATAATTGCCCTTTTTGCTAATAATGGGATAATCGGGCGAAAATATCAGCTCACATATCTCAGTTCAATCTAGCATTTGATTTTTATTTCACATACATACATATCTGGAAAGCGTATTTCCATCATTGAGTGGTCAATAGTTTTAACAAGCTTAGGGCGAGTTATGTTGATTACAACCAATAACAATTTATCCTCTTCTAGTGGATATTATAACACATCGACATCATAAATCAATAAAATCCAACGAGGTAGAACCAAACCAAAAAATTATAGACCAATATTCTTTAAAATTCTTTATTTTTAAAAAATATTTCTTTGTTACAAAAAATATAATTCGTTTTTTATTTTTAACTATACACAGTTTTTTATTTTGTATTATGGTAATTTTCTACACAGCATGCTTTTGTATGCTATCACGCGTCAAAGTCAAGTCATTTAACATTTTTTTTTAAATATAACTTAAATTAGTGTTTATTTATTACATATTTAAACTAACAAGACCTTATAGCCATACCGGGTGTGTTCATGTTTCTTTCTCTAACACAAGGAAGAGTTTTTTTTCATGTAAAAACCAAATTTATAAGAATTAAATTTAACAAAAATTGCACTTTTTTAATGAAAACTATTAACTTATGCGTATAAGAAAGAATAATAAACAACCTACCCAAAAAAGAGCAACCTTATTGTATGTAATTGTAAAAAATAAGAATACAATAACAAATTTCTAGATACATGTATTTTTTTGTTTTAAATAAAAAGATGCAAAAATTAAATTAGGATAGGTGTTTTAGGGCAATTCAATAAGAATATAAAAAAACACTACCCTCAGCGAAGGCGAGGCTTTTCTTTTTTTTAACTCCACACATCGGCTGAATACCGCCTTTGTGTTTCCATTTTCTTTAGATATAGTACAGCATCTATTTCGGACATGCCACCTTTGGTTTTTAAGACGTTTATCAATATATTTCTGACATCTACAGCCATGTTCTTAGCATCACTGAAAATAGATAATAAAAACATTTAATGAAACACAAGTATGAAATTAGTGTAAAATAAAACAATGTAGCAATAATATTTTCAATTTTTGTATGTCTACCAAGCCAATAACTTCCTAAATTGGTTTTGCAATAATTCGTTGTACAATTGGACAGGTAGTGGAGAAATCATTGAATAGATCCTTCCACTGTTTTCCATTTCTAGTTTTCTTTTGCATGATATCAAATGTTAAACGAACTACAGAGTTTGTCCACTAATCTATAATATCATGCGAGTACGTTTAATAAGAATGAGAGGTTTAAGATAATCAAATTAATGAAACTTCAAATTACTTTAAATGACAAAAAACACAGCTAGTTTAAAATTTAATTAAGCTACAGAACTTGAATATTGATATTGTCCTTACTAAATAAAAATATGTACATATGTATCAGTAAGTCTCAAAATTATGTTCTAAAATAAATCTGTGCAGGGGATCAGGTAATGAATACTTCATTGATTGGAATGCATCCATTGTTTTTCCCCTACAATTTTTATCGCACGGCTTGGGAAATAGATCAATCAATTAATTTACATGATCTATTGTGTTTTCGTGCATTTATTTTAAGACACATAAGATAATTATATAAAACATGCTTGTTGAATTCATAACATTTTTAGTCGCATTATAGGAGCCGCATTTAAAATGTCGAAATGTGAGAAGGTAGGAAAATGATTATAAATGACAAAAATGATGGGAGACTTTCAATACTACAAATTAAAATTTTACTAAAACCATTGCTTTAACTTACCCGCAAATATAAAAGTGTCCCTTGTTGTTGCCTATCACATCCCATATCAAATCAGAATCCTTTTCCAACAGATGTGTTACGTACATTTTCTCCTGTTGATCTCTTGAGAATGCCGTTTTAAGTGTTAATGTACCATTCTGAACAAATTCTTTTAATTCCTTAAAAAAAAGAAGGCAAATTTAAGAATTTTACATAAACCAAAAATTATTATAAAAACTTACCTCTTCATAGATATAATCCTCACTCTGTTTACGACAACCGAAATATAAAATGGTATCACCAACAACTTTACCCTCGTTTCGAAGAAAGTGTCGTTCTTGGATAAAACCTCGGAATGGTGCCAAACCGGTACCAGGTCCAACCATGATAATTGGTGTTTCTGACTTATTTGGCAAACGGAACTGACTCTTTCTTATAAACACTGGCACCTTTGGCAGTTCACCATCTATTGGAAGTTTCTCCTTTAAGTAGCTTGTGGCAACACCTTTGTTAACACGACCAGTTGGTGTTTTATATTGCACAAGAACTGCTGTTACATGAACAGTCGTTGGGTGTATCTGAAAAAGTGATAAAACAGACTAACTTTAGTTTCGAAAAAATAAAATTGCGGGTGTTTGAAAAAAAAAAAAAAAATGTGTGTGATGTTAACTTCTTTTCTTTTGGAAAATATCTTGATTTCAAAGATGACTTAAATTAAAATGTGCAACGGATCAGGTGATGAATACTCCATTGAGTAGAATGCATCCATTGTTTTACCATTACATTTTTTATCGCACTGCTTGGGAAATAGATCAATAAATTAATTTACATGATCTATTGTGTATAAATGCGTTCTTCTTTTTCCTATAAACTTAAACCTATGGATAGTTTTCATAAAATAACGTGAATTCTCAGTCAACGTTATTTTTGCAATAGAATGGAGTTCACATTTGAGGTGAGTTTTGACAAGGCTAAATAAGTGTATTTTATTTTGAATTGCACATGATTTCAAATAAACTGAAGAAATATGTTCTTTTTTCTGCAATAATTCTTAAAAGAGCTTTGAACATACTTTGAGCGTTCTGATACATACATATTTCTAAAACATCCAAAGTAAACAAATCTAATTTGTTGAAGCATGGAAAATAGAGTTTTCTTTTGATTTTAAAACATATCTTAAGAAGCTGTGTAACGGAACAGGTAATGAATACTTCATTGATTAGAGTGCATCCATTGTTTTACCATTAAATTTTTTATCGCATTGCTTGGGAAATAGATCAATAAATTAATTTACATGATCTATTGTGTATAAATGCGTTCTTCTTTTTCCTATAAACTTAAACCTATGGATAGTTTTCATAAAATAACGTGAATTCTCAGTCAACGTTATTTTTGCAATACAATTGAGTTCACATTTGAGGTGAGTTTTGAACAAGGCTATATAAAAAATTATTTTTTATTTAATTACATATTACCTACAAATTTCAAATAAACTGAAGAAATATGTCCTTTTTTCTGCAATAATTCTGAAAAGAGCTTTGAACACGTAAATCTGTACAAGCGTGTGCTATTATAAGCGTTCTGATACATACATATTTCTAAAACATCCAAAGTAAACAAATCTAATTTGTTGGAGCATGGAAAATAGAGTTTTCTTTTGATTTTAAAACATATCTTAAGAAGCTGTGTAACGGAACAGGTAATGAATACTTCATTGATTAGAGTGCATCCATTGTTTTACCATTACATTTTTTTATCGCACTGCTTGGGAAATAAATCAATCAATTAATTTACATGATCTATTGTGTATAAATGCGTTCTACTTTTTACTATAAACTTAAACCTTGGATAGTTTTCATAAGATAACACGAATTCTCAGGAACGTTATTTTGCAATACCATTGAGTTCACATTTGAGTTGAGTTTTGACAAGGCTAAATAAGTGTATTTTATTTTTAATTACACATGATTTCAAATAAACTGAAGAAATATGTATGTTCTTTTTTTTGTTGCAATAATTCTGAAAAGAGCTTTGAACACAATCCAAGTACGTAATTTTACGTAAATCTGTACGAGCGTGTGCTATTCTAAGCATTCTGATATATATTTCTAAAACATCCAAAGTAAACAAATCTAATTTGTTGGAGCATGGAAAATAGAGTTTTCTTTTGATTTTAAAACATATCTTAAGAAGCTGTGTAACGGAACAGGTAATGAATACTTCATTGATTAGAGTGCATCCATTGTTTTACCATTACATTTTTTATCGCACTGCTTGGGAAATAGATCAATAAATTAATTTACATGATCTATTGTGTATAAATGCGTTCTACTTTTTACTATAAACTTAAACCTTGGATAGTTTTCATAAAATAACGTGAATTCTCAGTCAACGTTATTTTGCAATACCATTGAGTTCACATTTGAGTTGAGTTTTGACAAGGCTAAATAAGTGTATTTTATTTTTAATTACACATGATTTCAAATAAACTGAAGAAATATGTATGTATGTATCGTTTTTCAAGTCGTATTTCACTCGATTTTTAGAAACTAGAAATTTTCAAAAGCAAAAACTATCAATACAAATGAAGGCAGGTATTAAAGATTTTGATTTTATGGAGACAAAAACAACAAATAAATGAAATTACCTTGGCAGAGGAGGAAATGGAGTAGTAACGTGGCTGTAGCCTTGGCAGTAGTTCGCACACATGGTCAATTGGCGGTTTGCACGATTTGATGTCTTCCAGTATGTGAACAATGTTTCTACACGCATCTTGAATCCACGACTGGTACTTGGCTTTTCCTTCGGGTGTAATCGAAGCCATACTCCTCAGCAGCTCTTTGTCCTTCTCATCCGTACAGTATTCGGCGAGTTCATTTAATATATGTGTCCTGGGAATGGCAGTGATCTCCAAGTAGTGTGTCAAAGCTGTTCTGTAGGTAGTAGGACAGGGGAACGGATGCTTTTTGCTGCTGTCTGTGTCTGTGTTGATCAGAGAGAACACAGTATCTAAGTCGGCAGAGCACAGTTCTGCGAGTTTCTCAACCAATTCCTTGTTGTTCACTGGATACATAGCCACGTGATCGCCTGCATCATAGCGCATCTTCGAACCTTCGATGTTCAATTCAATATGCATGCACGAACGCCCGCCGGCTTTGTGTAGCTCCTTATTGACCATGATGGTTGCCAGGAAGGGATTCTTGGCATCGAAAGGAGGCCTCTGGTTCTTGATTGAGTGCAGGCGAGCGATTTCTCCGGTGTAAATGCGGTCTGGTTGCACCTCAGGCTGTTCCAGCAGCCTGTATTGACGCGTCAGTACCTCCTCCGCACCAGCCTCGATTCCATAGAAATCACAAACAGCTGGCCAGAATTGATCCTTCCATGTGATGAAATCGTCTTCGATGCTAAGAAGCAAAAACAAGGCGACCATGAAATCTATTTTATAAACCACCGTTTTATTAATCGACTCTTACTTTGCATCATCGTCACCCAGTCCCAATTCGAAGACTCGGGTAGCACCGAGTTCTTCCAGCCTCTTGTCCACATAGATGGCGACTTTGTTGTAATGCTCATATGTTTTGTTACCCAAACCGAATACCTGCAAAGGAGAAAAACATTACGTAAGTGGTTATCTATCAATTTTCACAGGAACAATTTTAGTCGACGTTTTACCTTGGATTTTAAATTATTTATTAATTGCAAGTGTGAGCGGTGCTTCAACGCATCAATGCTCGTCATGGACGAGGGAACGACAAGATGCGAAAAGCGTCGCCGAAAAATAAATCTACTTAACATTATTCTTAGTTAATTCTTCTTACGATACGAAATGTGGTAATTGTAATTGGCATTATTTATCTAAATATAACAAAACACTGACCTGTTATATCGTAATTTACTAAATTACTGTACACATTTTGTAAAATCACTTTTGATTTCAGCATTTTTATCGCGACTTACGTCATGCGTGCTTGAAAGCTGACAGAAAATAAAAATGTGATTGTGAATTTTTAAATGGCCGCGGCAAGTCATTGTGCGATTGTGCCGGAAATTAAAATAATCGCATAGACTTTTCTTTAAAATGTACTAGATGAGTACGCGTTTTAAGCATATAACGCAATGGGTGCTATTAGATCTGTTCAGACTGCTGGAATCTACGAGGGTAGTTTAGTATTGGGTATTGTTGTCCTTAATTTTGTCTACACGTCTACAAATTAATGTACTTAATATTTATTGATTTAACAAACATTTACCTAGATTACAAAAACTATCGTAGTAAAGTAAATTTTATTAATTCATTTGTGGTAACATTATTTTCTTGAAATAAAGATTTTCTGAGAAGGTGCAAACAGCAAACTACTTCTTCGCATAAAATGTTTATACATAATAACATTTGATATGTTCAACTGACACATAAAAGGGCGGTTCAAAGATTCGACGATTCGACCACAAACTGAACTCTTAACCCACTGGAATATTCAGGACAATATTATTTGAATCTTTTGGAGTGAATATTATGAACAGGACATGTGTAAATTATTGGTTAAAAATGCTGATTTATGTGAGTGGTTAAAGCTTACTACGACAGATTTCAACTTGAATTTAATAACATCGATGTTAGCTTTTTAGAAGTCTTTCATTATTTTTGAATAGTTTTTAAATTTTCTAATTAGTTTAATGTTTTTCGTTTGAGCGGACTTGAGACTATAAAATAGATCGAATCTTTTTTCTATTAATTAAGAAATAGAATAGATTAATATTTTAATGAAATTCTATAATATAACAGACAATCTAACTGAAATGATAAACTCCGAATTATCAAGAAACAAAAAAGAAATAAATATATGTACATATACATATACTAATAATAATTATTATTATAAAATTGTAAACAGAAGTTGGGCTTCATAAGTAAATGAATATGAGGATTGAATCGTAATTAGGTTTTTAAAACTTATCCACATTCTCATATGAATCAAGTTGTTTACATTTTTAAAATGAAATGCATACACGTGTTGGCTTGGTTGTTATTATTAATCAAAGTCCAGATAAGTAATAACTAATAAGACTTCACACACATAATACGCAAAACATTTTCCTATTTTTAAATTTTAATTATTGAATTTTATCAATAAAATAAAAAGATAAATAAGGCAGTGACTTGCTGAGAAATTGTATAATACTACCACACTTGTAGAGTTTAAAATTTTGGTGGTTATTATATTAACTGTCTGAGATGACGAAGTTTGTATTTATTTCCCTCAAAATCTTATCTAGTCGCGCATAAGAGCATGAGTAGTTGGAACTACTAGATTATTGTTTATTTCTAGTCATGATTGCCGATCATGAGATTTCACGTAGGGGAAGAGTGTTAATTTTATAATATTGGCTACAAACATTTGCCGAATAAAAGAACATTAATGCTATTTTTAAACATAAACAATGATCTAAGATATTTTAATACTGTGAGACAAATTTAATAAGATGTTGATAAGACTATAATCAAAATCACAATTCTTACGTTAAAATTTGAAAATAAGGTATTAACACGTATTAAAGAGGAAAACAAACTATTATTGTATTAAATTTTATTGTGACTTTGCTCTAAATAGTCAATAATTACTTAACTTCCTTTAAGAGCTTGTATTATTGTTTTTATCCGGTATTGAACGAACTTTTCATGATAAATACGCCACAATGCGATGTACTTTTGTATAAAATCATCATTAATTTATTTTACACATGCTTCGGTTTATACAAACAATAATAAATCAATGCGTTTTAGAAATTTGTGATTGGAACTTTGAGGCTGTTATTATAGAGCAACTAACGATGACTTTATAGACTTTAATCATTTAGAAGACAAAGAAAAAAGGAAATAAATAATTTTCGCATTGACTAACTTACAGATTAAAAAAAATGTTCCACACACCTCACCGAATTCCCCAATGTACACAGTTAGCTTCCGAAGAATTAAGAGTGTGACATTTTCATTGTTAATTGTAGTTTTTGAAAAATTTACAGAACTGACAACAGATCACTAATTAGATTTCTTCTGTTCAATAGAAATATAATTTTTTTAACGAATTATGCTTCATTAATAAACTTTTTTGCTTTTTGTGTAGGTATGTTTACATTATTTTATGAATAACAAATTAAGATTTTACTAAGCTTGCAAATATATATTTTAATACTATATAGTTGCAACTACATTTAAATAATTTTATAATCAAATCGAGTTGTTACAAATTGAAAAGACAAATCGTACAATAGTGATCTATACGAGTATATGTACATACATATAGCGTAGTGCGATATGATAACATAGGAAAAGAATGAAACCATTTGCCTGTGCATGAAGCAAAATAATTTTATTTTATTACTAATTCTTATCTCTCGTCTTTGCGTTGCAAATAAACTTTTATAATTTACTGGCAATCAAGGGTTTAAATGATCTTTACGACCACAGCACCATAGTGAGTAGAAGAAGAATAGTCAAAAAGATTTCGACGTAAACATAGTAACGCGTCATAGGTGTAGCCTCGGCTGAGATTTGTTTTATCCGATTTCAAGTACAACTAATATATATGTATGTATGTACATATGTATGTACATATATACATATATGTATATGATCAAGTTTCATGTAAGTTGAGAAAAAATACTTTATGAACAAATTCCATGTTTTATGTGATCGAATCACAATGAAATATGTATATGTATGTAGATTGAGAAAAAAAGAAACTATAATGAATTTTTGTTGGAAATTGTGAAAATTATAATAGTTTTCTTTTCCAATCTTAGACCATTACAAAAACAACCCAGACAACCTCAAGTATATCAATGATAAACGCATTCAACCGGCATAAAATGTCTAGTTAAGGTCGATTGCGGGCCAGGATCGAACAAAAATCATAGTCTTCGTATTAACTTTCTGATTGAAATTCTTATTTTTTCTCGGAGTTAAGTTGAAATATTTCTTTAAAAATAACTTACTGCATAATTTAGACCAGTCATATCAGCATCCCCGGCTTGAATCCAATCGTGGAATTCCATTGCGTTATCTGTAGGATCTCCCTCGCCGTACGTTGCCAAGCAAAACACAGCTAATGAATTTGGAATGTCTTTCATTTTCAAAAGTTCTTCCTATACAACAAAAAAATGTAAAGATCACGAAAATGAGTAAAATGATGTTTCTCAATGTCGTACCATATCACATTCTTCGGGGTCAGCTACCATTCCCTTCATTTTGTATCTAATACCCTCTTTGGCTAAACGTCCAGCAAACTCCTCAGCAGTACCTGTTTGGGAGCCATAAAATACGACTAAGCTACGTCCAGAAGCTTTTAATTTTTTTATAAATGAGTTCTCAGATGCAACTGCTGTCGTCACTGTTGTTGGCCTATTTTTTTTTGTAAATGGAAAAATATTTTGAATTTACAATCAAAGAAATAAATATGCATAACAAGAATTAAATTGACTTACTGTATGGAATACGTATGAAGAGGTTCGGGCTTTTCTTTTTTGTTTTTCATGAAGTACCAAGCACCACCAATCATTAAAACTGCCAGCAGAATTATATCTAATATTCCAAGGAATGGTTCATTGCCACCAGCAACGGCAGCAGCATCGACTTCGATTTCCTTTTCCATATTAACTATAATAGAAAAACAAAGAAGCACTGTTAGCTAAAAATGTTTGTTGATTTTAGAAGTAAGCTCAATATTATTCGAACATTAACAGTATTCATACATTTTATTTTGTTATTTTTAACTGCTTGTGGACTTTGCACTTTGTGTTGTTACTTCCTTAAAATCATTTTAATTGTTGTTTACGTTGAAGGTGATATAAATAGATTTAATATCAGTTTCATTGTTTTCAAAAGAAGGAAAAAGTACAGTAAGTATGAAGTTCTATTACCGAAAGGGCAAGGTAATTCAAGTGACTTATAAGGGTTAATTTGTTTGAAAGTATTTTTTTTTATTGTATCTTTAGGTGAAATGTAGAAGTCAAAATTGATGATATAATTGAACTGCTTTATTCCAGAATTCAATTTTAATCGCAGAGCACAATACATGGAAAAACAGAAAATTGAAAGTCTTGGTAAAACCGAACTAACTAAGATTCTAAAGCAAGACCTTTACCTGTCTATTAACACGATTGCAGATTTTGTTTATTGTCAGATGTTAAGCTAGCAATTCTCTGCCAAAAATAAATGTTTTGCTCTCACTAAAACTGTTCAGAGCAGAATAAATACAATATTTTTAATAAAAATGGAAGACATTTCAATTAAAACTGGGTAAACGGCGAGGAAGATTTTAAGTTAAGAAGCCCTAGTAAGTCGCAACTTTTTGCGAATTGACTTCAAGCAATTCGATGATCTCTTTGCTTTAGTGGGTTCACACATAATCTAATACTTTTTGGCCACTTCTGTTCCTGTTCCCAATTTCGTATGTATACTTAACTCTAGAAAATTTACTTTTCTCTAGTATCGCGATTTTCTGATCAAAATCCCAATATTAAAAGACTAAGAAAGGATTGTATAGTTGAATATGGTTGAATAACCTGAATTGATACAATGACCTCTTCACTCTTCAATGAATAAAATTTTGAAGCGAATTTTTCCAATATCTTCCAATTCTAACCTACATAAATACATACATATATTCACTTGAGCTTTGAAGCTTTGTCTATTTGAAATTTTAATTTAACAAGTACAAAGTCCTTGCAGAATTTCAAAAGATGTTTTTAGCATTCTGCCTCCGAAAATGTTAATCAAGAATAACATGACCGATATTGTTAAATACATATTCCATTTTTGGTTTCAAAGATAGAAACAGTAAACCAAAAAAACACCTCATCATCATATTATTTGACGAAATCTGCTACGTGCTGATTCTAGTCGAAAAAGTTTTCTTTTTGTTAGAACTTGAGACCTTACAAGCGACACTATTGAAAGAGTATTGATAGTGGTCAACCAAAGCCAAATAAATAAATATTTAAATAGGTAGAAAAATGTAAATGACTGTCTCATCGAAGCTTTATGTTTTTTATATGTACGTAGCTAGCTAGGTACCTACATATACTGTTCGTCGTTCGAGTCTTCGAGTATTATAAACATTGTTTACCCCCATCGCTCCTGGTGCCTGAAGCTCTCTGTTACAGCTTAATAATTATATTTATTTATGCGTCAGAAACCGCAATATTGTATGAGTTTATAAAATGAATGCAAATTGAGAAAAAAATATTGAAAACGAATGAAATAACGTAAGAAATATAAAGGTGTTTTGTATAATTCAGTTAATTGTAGGTATGTTGTACAATTTGTTCACGCACACACGTGTGCACTTGTTTTGTAGTAGTATGTAGGTATATTATTCATCTGATGTTTTGACGCAACAAGAACTCGTGTTTAATTGAGTTTTGTTTCTGTTTGATATTAAAATTATTTTTTTGACGTTGCGGTCAAGGCGTACGAAATTATGTAATAATGATGTTGAGAATTGCGTTATTATGATTGGATATAATTTATTATTGTTTGATGAACTTAAAAACAAACAATGTCTGGGTCACTTTTAATTTGGCTTGGAGTCAGTTTAAAGCCCCGGATGACGGATGACCACTTGACCAGTGAAATGAATAAGGTCATACATATATTTTTTAATCGTGATTGCTAAAAAAAATCTTTCGACTTACATTAGGTTCTAAGTGAATTTCACTGATTTACTAACATAGGTTTGGAGTTAGTTTTAACTAAATTTTTCCACGGCGTTTTTATACCCCTGTACCAAGTCATCAATAACATTTGTAGATGTCAGTTTGATTAATAAGTTTAATTTACTTTATTTAATTGTAAACATTTATATTTTTGGAATAAATTAGAGTAAAGCGGAATTACATAAACTGAATTAAATCTGACACAGACACTTGTACCGCCGACAAAGGGACATCCATTTAACAGCAGAAAAAAAAATCAATTTACAATCGTGTTTCATTGGCGACAAAAAATTAGTAACAATTTTTCATAAATTCAACCAATAAACCCCGTACCTAAATTTCAACGATGATTCTAGAAGTCTTTCGTTAGTTTTTAAATTTGGGTTAGGTTCACTTAACTCGATTATGATTTTTCCATAGCTCTGACTGCAAGAGCCTTTTGGTGAAAGTCTAAGTTTCCATTTTTCATAAAAAAATAAAACAAATACAAATATATTTTTTTTCAATGGACACAATAATCGGAAACCCCCTAAGTTCAATATTATAAAAGTAAATGAAACGAAGCATGTTAATAAAATAAAAGATCAGTCTAGTCATCAATGGATTATCGATTTTTAGGAACTTTGTATATCAATCGATAATTTACGAAAATGGCAGGTACCTAACAATTTTCAGCCAATTTGTACAATATATCGGATTCCGGAAGCCTCAACCTCTAAATCGAATTTGTAGTTATTCAATGGCCCCTATTAAGTCACTATGCAAACACTTTTCGGAACGTATTATAGACCCGAAATCCGAAATCACAAAACCTAAATCGACCTTGTACTCTTGACCAGAAGACAACCTCTTTATTTAACACAAAAGATTTGCTGTGTCATTAATTTTAACTTTAAAAAATTGATATTAATCAATAAAAAAAATTAGCATTTTTCGCATAAAATCAACTTAAAGATTGAAAACGAATCTTATAATGAAAACCAGCCGTGCGCGTAATATAAATATGAACTCTTACATAACTTGATCGTGCGGTGAAATTATTTAATTTTAAACTACTCACATTACATTGACAACCCAACGACAGCAACAACAACAACAACAACAATTACTCTACTGTAAAAACAAGTTGTGCATGAGGGTACTCGGACTTAACATATACTCGTACAAAGTACGAGTAACGCGAGTAACCTGTAGGAGTTGTTCAATTCAATGCGGAAACTTATGAATTCGTTGTTGGTGTTTTGGATTTTGTGCTTTATCAATAAATAAATAAATAAATTTAAACTAAGTTTTGTAGAGAAACTATGAATACATTTATGTTTTCATTGAGACGAAGTTCAATGTGAATGCCGTAATTATTTGGTCAATGTCACAATTAATAGTTGATTAAACTAATTAAACTTTGAAATTATGTATATCATTTTTAAGTATGTTAATAATTATCTCAGGGATATGGAATTACTTAGATGATTAGCGGTGACTAAGATCGTAAATATTATTAAAATTGTTTCTTGAACATGAAAGAATAACATACATATGTATGCATTGATGTCATAAAATAATTTCCATAACTTTTAATGGTATTTTTTAAATTATGACACTGAACTTGACTGTCCTAGAACTGTTATTTTTTTCTTTAGATCGTCCATGAATAAAAAGAAACAATAAATTGTGAACGTTCAAACGAGGTCTCTGGTCGGACAGTTGATTTGGAAGTGTAAATCCAAATTTGAAAGCATTTTCTTCTAAGAAAAAGAATGGTTATTTTATTGGACCGAAGATTATTCTAAGGTTTGTGTTATGTGATTGATAAACAAATCGAGTACATACTATTCAAAATCCAGATCGGCAAAATCTATTTCCGATTAATAAATATTATATGTACATAAATAAAATTGAAAAACAAAAACGAAACGTAATTTTTGTACATCCATCTTTATGAGACACTAAAGTAAAAAGTCTTCATTTCAAATTTGAATCACACAAAGAAACCAATTAACAAAAAATAATAATAATAATAAATAAAAGATCTTAAAATTAATAACTTGAATTTATAACTCACGAGAAAAAAGGCTTTAAAGTACCGTGCAAGGCTTTTCTGGTGAAATGGTTTAAAATCTATTATTAACTTTTGCACGGAAGTTAAATTACATTTATCTTTACCTGCATCGTCATAATAAATAACAATTTTCTATTTCTTTTATAGACTATGTAGTTTTTTTTTAAATACAGTATTTCGCGCTTGATTGCCATTTATATAATTTGCTTAATTGAACAAGAAAAATATATTCGAATGTTTACTTTGAATTTAAATTGAAGGTACTTATTTTGATTGCAAACTTCCTCATATTTTCGTACACTGCCAAAAGATGCAATTAAATAATTGGATTAATAGTTGAAACACTCTTTTTTAACCCTGACCGGGTAGAATTTCTGACTCAAATAAAACGTGATATCGATAGCCGATAAACGACGCATCTTTCCAATAAACTGTTCACAATCCAATTGTTTGCTTTTGCAGGCAAATATCATAATGATTTTTAATTACTCTTTAAAAAGTGATCAAAACACAATTTTCTTCTTAAAAACGTGAATGTGTTAGAATTCAATGAAAAAAGTATTTACCACTCTCAAAAAGCCAAAAAGCTACACAAAACACAGTAGATCCCAGTTCTTCTTCATAATATTTATTTACGTATTTTTCAAATCATCTTTTCTGACTGCTTAACATTAATTTGTCCTTTTTCTTTCAATTTACAATACCTGTTTCGTTACAAATACAAACAAAATAAACATTCCAATACTAAAGTTAAAAAAAAAACTCGTTTTATCCTCAGATTTCTTGAGTGGTATACATACTTGTAAGAAATGCTGTTTATAATATTAGATACCTGCTGCTAATGTTCATCATCGTTTTTCAATATGTCTAGCCTAATATATTGTTCCTAAACGAGCAGGTATTTATTGATAATAATCTAAGATAAGTAGGTACGTAGGAAAAAAATTCAATAAAAAAATATCACATCTAATCAGTAATCTAACTGAATTAATGAATCTAACAGACTTATTTAAGTACTTTTTATACTAATTTCAAGGACAACATAATTTATCTTTATGTTATCGTATTAGATATCCATATCACATTCCTACGTACTTTAGAAAATGATAAACCTACCCAAACAGGGAAGTGACAGAGCAAATACAAAATTACCCACTTGTGGACGAAGTCGAATAATGCATTTAATAAAATGATAAAACATCACCACCGGCACCAGCCGCAGCCGTAGACGCACCCAGCAGGTACCAGTCCCAGTCCCAATCCCAATCAACAGCCAACAGTTACTCAATACCGATAAGATCAGAGGTGTGCAAATGATAACACAGAATATCAATGAATTTACTTATATGCTTGCACGAGAGAAGCATTAACATGGCCAATAACATGCCACACTGCGGGAATGTTTTATTAAGAGACACAAATCACACAAATTATTATTCCGTGCCATGTAGCCGAATTGCGAATTAGCCTCAACCTGACAACCGACATTGTGAAATCATTTTTAGCAATCAACCCAACTGGCAACCTTGACCTTTGTTTCGTTAATTAGTTTCTTTTTTTTATTTTTTCAAAATAGAAGGCAAACAAAATGAAAATCTTTTTGTTTTATGCTTCTGCCATCACATACCTTTAATTTAGCTATTCGCGTGTTAAAATTGCAAAACTTTAAAAGATCAATTATTTATTAAAAAAATAATTGTTCGCTGTTGGTTAAAAGAGAAACGTCGCGTCAGATATACAAATTATTACACTTACGACTTACCTAAGAAGGTGGGAATGTGTAATTTTATCCAAAAGAGACACAATATCCAGCTGTGTTGCTGATACAATGAGTTTGAATAGTGTAATTATTTCAAATTTTCTATATTGTATATATTTATTTTTAGATATATTTTAACCGCACATGAAGAAAGTTATAAAATTGGCTAAACAAGACACTGACATATAATTTATCCCGAAAGACTTATTCAAAGCAAAAAGGAGGATCGACGTCAAACCGACTCGGAAACGCACCAACGACTGAGACTGGCCGCGTCGAACACGCTTAGAAAGTCCATAGACACTGTGCACAAAATATTTGAATTTAATGGATTTTTTTTTGCGGGCCGCTGGCAGGCTGGAAGACAGAGGGACGGGTGGGCAGACAGACGCAGCTATAGCAATTGAGCTCCCGCGCGATAAGAAGTGTAATCAGTGAAACAGCACAAACTAGTATATAAGCGTAAGTATTCTCTGATTTTGTAACCAAACAAAAACAACAAAAGTACGAGTAGATAGTCGATGATTATAATATTTTGAAGTGGGCTTGTGTGTAGCCAGCGTTCGAGTCCACGTCAGACACAACCGAACTGCTGAAGTCAATAAGAAGAAGACAGCTTAGGTTAGGTTACACTCTGCTGGTGTTAGGAGTTGTTTACGGACGGAATGATGAAATACGACTGATTCGATTTGAAAGACGCTACTTTTGTTGACGATTGTTGACTGTGCTCCTGGTCTCAGCTCTCAAATAGGCTTAAAAACCACAACAATGAGCTTAAGTTAGACGGGCTGCATTGCTGGCTGGCTGAATGGCTGACTGTAGTGATTGAGAGTGTCCACTTTCTTTATTCTGTTCATCTCCGCTTCTTTGGTGTTATGTATTCTAACGAACGATTTAACGCTTCTTTTCTGAACAGGTTTTATTTTTATTTATTCTACAATCAATCTGTCGTTGGTTCTCAGTTCTCAATGGATTTCGGTTTAATTGATAGTCTGAAAGTGATTTTGTTTATATAAACCTGATCGAAGTTATTTTATAAGAGATCTAGGTGTTCTTGGATTAAGTTTTTCTTTTTCAAGTAAATCTTATATTCTTCGACGAATGTTTGATTTGGATTTATCGGGTGTATAGGTACGTTTTCATTTAAATTCAAAGTCGGGTTCATGACATCATGAATCCCATCACCCGTCGCATAGCGTCGTCCCATCGAACAGAACAGCAATGCCTATCACCAGAAATAAGAAATACATTTACTTTGACTACTAATTAGACTTTGGGTATTTTTGTTTCTGGATCCCGTTTTAACCCACTATTAAGCATTGGAACATGTTTTAGAGTTATGTAATCAGTTTCACCATCTAATTTAACAACAAAACAAACTTACCTCCTCCTTTCCTGTCTTTTTTTTAGCTACAGCCCTTACTTTGTATTTTTTTTATTATTATTATTATTTTGTATCGGTGTGTTGTTGTATTAAAAATAAGTTTGAATTTTCATTGACCCCGGATGGCTACGTGACTGTTTAGATTGATTTTTTTATTGTTAAGTTTTTTTTTGCATGCTCAAGTTATAAGCAAGCACTATTAACATTGGAATAACTAAACAGGCGTTTTTGCAGTTAAACAAAAATTAACGTCATCCACACATAGTATTACAATATTTGAATTGGTTTGACAAGGCCAAGCAAGAAAGATGAATTAATTTGTTGGCATTCATATTTATTCATAAAGGGATAGATATAACTTAGGTGATTGATCTGGTAATTTGTACTAAAGTTTTATAATAATTACTGGCAGAAAATGTTAAATTCACACGGGAATCTTTTAATTAGCAACATTTGTTACAAAATACGTTTCCTTACATCTGTATTGGGTCCTTATTATAAACTATTTAGTCTTTAATAGCGGCGACATTATACTCACAAACTATCATAACGTACCTCGCAGTAGATAGTGTTGTTAAATTAACATTACAAATATTTTTGTAAGGTTCTTAACTAACTTAAAAGTGATATTTTGTACTTAAATATTATTTAATAAGCTCAAAACCTTCTTTTTTGTTCAGTTCGCGCTTTACATATAAAGAGATATAATCTAGAAAAGTTTTACTTTAAAGGATAAAAAAACATAAAATTGTAAAAACAATTGAAATAAAAACAATTTTTATAAGTCAAAGAAATTGAAAGTTTTTTGTACTCTCATTTAAGTCTTGATTATTATTACAATATTACTTTTATTGCATCATAAGGCCAATATATAAATAAACAGGAAATTGATTGGAAATATTTATAATCTTAAGTACCCTATTATAAGATTTGAATATTAGATAGTTATTGAAGTGTTTATAAAAGAGAGTTTAACAATAACTGCCTTAACTGCGCCATAATTTCATCACTTTTAATTCTTAGTTAATTTTAATTTTTGAAATACACTATTTTTGTAGTAACCAAGATAATTTACTTTCTTATTTGACCCTCATTTTGGTTTGAATTGCTCTGTTGAACAAATATGAAATTAGGGAGTTATTATTTTTGAACATTTGTCCCTCCACTTGAACTGAACAATAAGAATAAGGTAAGGAAATTTATTTTTTATTTTGGTAACAACCAGAAGAAGTGGTGAACATCTTTAGTCTTAATTGTTAATTACATGAGATGTGCTGCAATGAAATGGGATAAGAAGTAGGTAACACAAACTATTAATGTCATAACTTTTCTGTTGTGTCAATTTAATAAAAAGAAAGTAGAGTTTCCGGGTTTTTGCAGTTAAGTGTTATTTTTTTAATTCTATTAATTTCCCTTGTATTCGACAAAGTTGTTCAGTTCAGAGAGAAATTTAAAAATTGAGATAAGTATTGCTTTGAATTCTTTTCGCTTTTCTTGCATCTTATTTTTTTTCTTTACACGCATTCTTCACTTGAGTTCATACGTCATACTCAATTGCAAATATCGTCGAAAACTTTTCTTTTTTTTACAATTGTCATTTTAAATAGGTGGAATCGATATATTATAATTGGCATGTTTGTTCGGCAGTAGTGAACAGAATCATACATTTATAGTTCTAATGTATAGTTCTTCTTACACTAAAATGGAGTTTCTATCGCAAAATTTAAATAAGCAGAAAAAAATACAAGCTTTTCCTGCTATGTCTGACTGACTCCACAAAAATTCTTAGTAATCTAGACCAATTTAGAACAGATCATAGTTTACTATTTTTTTTTAAGAACAAACCTACCTTGGAAATGTTAAAACATTCTGCCTTACATAAATGACATTAAAATGGATCAGAAAACCATTTTGAAAATGTCTGGCTAAGTAAATACATTCGTTATAGTTATCATGTACACTAATCGCATTTAAAACCTTTTTAGATAAATTGAATAAAATGAGTTGCTCTTTAAAAAAAATATCGATAGAGTGAAATGATTCATATTTGTGTTATTTTTTTCAATAAAAATTTGCCACCCTTCGAAAACAAAAAACCAGAGTACCTACGTGTATCGAAAATTAGATTCCTTTTACTTGTTGTTATAATAGTTATAATGACGAAGCTGATTGCGAGGGACCTTGAACTGACGAAATAACAGAACATTGACTCCAACAATAACGAAATAAAATCATGCAAGTAATAATTATTGTGTTTATTGTAGCTACCAGGTACATTCAGCAAAAAAAATTAAGATTGCCTTGAATTTTTTTTTTGTTAATAATATATTGAAAGTTTTGTCGACAAATTAAAACAAAAATCATTCTTCATAGGTATAAGCTAATTTTATTATCTGTAATGTGAGCCAAAATGTTAGTTGTTAATCTCTTGAGATTATATGCGTTATCTTTCAAGAACAATTAGTGTCAAATATACAATGTTAGGTACTCAGTTTCTCGAATTTTATTGCTTTATTTATCATTTGCTAAGACTTGTATTAGTAAGGGAAGACTGAATAAAACTCTTATCTACATATGTACATATTTATTAAATGAGGATTGAACATGTTATGTTTCTATTGTTACAAATGAAAAGGATAAAATGAGGAGATTCAACATAGACTTGCATAAATTTGTTCGTTTAGAGTGAAAAGTATAAGTTAATGGATAAATCAAAAACCTGTGTAATTGATTCTCACTCACTTGTCCAGGGCAATTACTTTGGGATGCATCAACAAAAACAAAAATTAAGCTTAAGGAAGTATATGAACCTAAATGTATGTATGGCTATGTACTTCGTTGGTAGTGAGTTTTAGTTCATTTATTCATCTGTACAAATACCAACCCCAATTAAATGCATTGCATTTTAAGAAATTCAATGAAATAGAATTGCAGTGAGTTGATTGAATGAAAATCGTTGGTTTCGTTAAGGTAAAAAGACATTCTTATGCCCTTATCGGATATTTGCCTTATAAAGAACAACGTCCTAAACTCTATTTTGACAAACTAACAAAACCTTTGAATATCAAATGACTTCAGATTTTGGAACGTGGCCAAAAACACAATATTCGCATTTACGGCTCCGAAATAATAAAAGGACTTTAAAGCGAATGGATATGAGAATAGTTTTAATTTGGTAAACTTGTATATAAATTATTTATATTATTATGAAAAACTATGATTTTCCCAACTTACCAAAGAATATTCTTCAAAGGAATTAATTAAAGATTTCAATTTATGTATGTATGTAAATAAATAAACACTTCCTATTTTAAATTGACGAGCAAAACGTGTCCTTAATCACGTACGTAGAATATTTTTAGATTTTTTTTTAAACTAAAAGTCCCCCTTGCTCTGGCTTAAAAAATGATTCGAATAATTAATTAATTAATCGTAAAAGTTCTTAAAAGCACTTGAATTTGTTAAGAGTTTAAAAATCTGATTATAATTATAAATGCAAAATTAAATTACTTTAACTGATGAAATTTTTGTTGGAGAAAATGCAAAACAAAACCAAAGCAAGCAACACGTAAAACTGAAATGTCATGTTGACATAATATTTTTGTCATGCATACATAAGTCAAAAGTGTGGTGTGGTGAATTTTCTTACAAATGGTGAATAGAAGACAGTTAATTCACAATTGAATTCTTAAGCGGCCCATACACTGTTCAAATGCTTGTTAAGCACGTGTGAGTGGAGTAGATTGGAAAAAAAGTTACGTATAGATCGGTTGTATGCATACATCAAGCGTACCACATTCAAATAGTGTGCATGCAAGATTGATGATTGATCAAGCATTCATTTTCTCATTTGTGTTGAGTTGTTGAGTACGTTGAAGAGGTAACAAGGGAACGAGTTAATGCTGGTAATGAACATTTTTGAAAAAAAAAAATTAAAAACAAATTTTTTATTATAAGCATAAATAATAATTAAGCAATTTACTATTTAAAATAAATCAAAGCAATTCGTAAAAATAAAATTTTGCTGAAAAAACTATAAAAATATGTATAGAATATGTATATGTAGTACCTAAATATATTATTAAAATGCTCATTACATTCGGTTGAATGGACTCCGCTTCATATAATGTATATATGTTGCAAACTAAACATAAAGAACCTCAATTTTATTTTTTCCAAAAAACAATCAGCCCTATTCTGCTATCCGTCGGGGGGAATTTTTCTTGAATTTTCACTTGTCGCTATTCTGCTATTCACTCGAAGTGAATTTGTATTAAAGCCGGTAACATTGGTAATGCTGCGCGGTATTCTGCTATTCACGTGAACGGATTTGTTCCATACAATTCAGATCCGCATATAAAAAGTTGCGGATTTTATTTATGGTTCGTCTTTCTTGTTTGTGCTTAGTAAAATTTTAGTAAAAACAATACCCAATACATACCGAAATGCTCTCTTATTTGGCCTTAAGTTTATAGTAAATATATGATTTTGAAATAATTTGTTAAACATTTATTTTAAAATAAAAACAAATCAACTTACGTTTCATCCGACAGTCCCAAATTTTTTTTTTTATTTTCTAAAATTTCTCCAAAGCTCTCTTTTCGAGGATTTTCTTAATCCTCTGCTCATAATTGGAAAAAAGTACAATACTATCCATTAGGTGGAGCGAGAAAACTTAAAAATTGAAATAAAAGAAATGTATTCAAGATTTTCAATGGAAAATCTGTTCACGTAAATGTCAAATTGGTTCGGGATAATGTAGTTCATCCGACGGATAGCAGAATGGAAAGGAAGTTTGAAAGTGAATCGAATGGGTGGATCGGATATACGATTCACGTGAATAGCAGAATAGGGCTGTATGACTGTGACAGAAGTTAAAACGACATCTTATATTTATATTTACCCGAAGACCTCATATTTTGCAACAATTGAAAGTTTAAATAAAACAAATTTAATCATTCAGATGAATTATTTTTAATTTACCAAAAAAAAATATTATTTAAAAAAAAGTAATTGCAAAAATTTTAAATTATTACAACACATAATAAGAATATAACAGCTACTTAAAACTTATTCAATGTACGTTTTTTTTTATTTTCCTTATTTGTTTTTTGTT
Organism: Scaeva pyrastri; assembly: GCA_905146935.1. Lineage (NCBI taxonomy): Eukaryota > Metazoa > Arthropoda > Insecta > Diptera > Syrphidae > Scaeva > Scaeva pyrastri. Next base: position 3,329,560 of record LR989929.1, on the reverse strand, counting down.
TTATTTGTATATATTTATAATTAATTTTCTTATATTAACTTCGTTTTATCTCTTACTTTTCAGTATAATCTTCTTCTTTTTTTATATTACAAAATACATTATGATCAATAGAAAAAAAAATAGTATTAAAAAAATTAAAACAATGTGTGAACATTGAAAAGAACACATTTTTATTTTGTCCTCATTAAGTTTTTTTTTGTTTTTTTTTTTTTTCTTTTATGTTGGCTTTGTTATAAGAGAGTGACATGGACAGAATAATAATGTTAGGTATAATTTAACCAAAATGACACATTTTTTGTTTTATTTTTTTAAATTAAACTAAAAATATTTTTAAATACCATTCTACATTATAATTAATTAGTTAAAACTAAATATACAAAACAATTCTATACAACTTATTTTTTTATCATCTTTTTATTAAGAAACTCAACAAGTACACAACTTGAAAATTAATATTAAAACATTTTTTCACTCTCTTTTTAATTGATTTTAAATTATAATATTTTACAATTATTAAAAAAATTTGGCCGCAATTTTTTACATTTAATTTAAATAAAATAATGTGTCTATATTTTATTAATTACACAAATTGCATCGAAATATACAGAGAAATTAATTTTCATTTAAGAACAACAATTTAAATAGAAAACGGTTCTATCAGGTGGTACATACGTTTTAACGTTTTAAAAAAATTAAAATAAAACACACAATGCTTTCTTTCTAAGATTATGATTTTGTTTGAATGCATTGCATTCGAGAAAATATTAAATAAAAATAAAAAAAGAAAACTTTTTTCATTCTTAATATTTAATCGGGTTTTTATTTTCTTCAACAAAATGAAATTAATTGGAAAACTATAATAATTTCAAAAACATGCACAGGGAAGAGGTGTAGCTAAAAATTAAAGATAATTGATTTTCTTTCTTTTTTACTATTGGATGAGAGATACAAAATCACGAGTTAAATAAAATTTTATTTCACTTTGCAAAAAGTAGAAATTTATTTTATATTAAATATTGTAAAACTTTAGAAAGAAAATTATAAATACTTTAAGTATAAAACTAATAATACTTTCTAAAATCTATTGTTGTGATTTCTAAATATATATATATTTAATTATAATTTTAGTCGCTTTTTTCTCTTTTATTCTGTTTATGTTATTTTTATATAATATATATATATATTTATATATTTTACTTTATACTTATTTTTGTTTAATATTAACTTTCATGTAGGCACTATTTTTGGAAAATTCCTTTTATTTTTCTTATAATTTTCTTCTTCTTTTTTAAATCTGAAACTCGTATGTGTATTTTTCTTTTATTTTTAAGATAAAATATAATTAAATTAATTTAGCGGTGGATTGATTAAAGTGATTTAATGAGAATTTGGGAATTCATACCTTTCACTTTTAAAAAAAAGTAGATAAAGTTGGATATGTTTTTTGGTTTGATTTAATTTTTACTTTTTGCTAGATTCTTTATTTTATTTATAGGATGAGATCAGTTGATTTGTATTTTATTAGAAAATTAATAAATAAAAACTTATTCGTTTAAGACTTGAATGCAATAAATGTGTCTAAGCATATATGTATACTTTTTTTAAAGTTTTCGGATTTGTTTTGAATTTTTGTTGTAGAATATAGTTTATTTTTTCGAATAGGAATTCAGGAAACGGTTCAGAAGCTCGCACTCTAACTTGTGGTTGCATTTTTAATTAAAATAGTTTATAAACGAATATGGCCTCTCATGTTTACTGGACTAATTTGGGCGATGATAGCATCATATTGTACGCAAAAATTGAATTCAAATGAGTAAAAGCGGTTTTTCTTATGTCATTTTCTTTTGATTTGTTTTGTGATTTTTTTTCTCCTAAAAAGTTTCAAGTGGAATGTCAAAAAGTTTGTGTATAAAATATTATAATATCGAACTTAAAAATTAATTTAAGCTGCTAAACACAAATTTTACCTGTATGATATGTTTAGTTTTTTTTTTTAATAAATGTGATTCGAAAACAAATTAACAACAAGTCAAATAGACTGAAATTAAAAACAATATTTTTTATTAACTTGATTGTTATGTTTTGTCTTTTTTAAGCGCCAAAAACTTATGGCACTTTGACAGTTTGGTAGAAATTCAGTTTGAAATTTTTTTGAAGTAAATTTTAAAAATATGCTTTGAGAATTCATCCAAGTCTCAAACAAGTCTATCAGTCCTTTCATAGGAGTCGCTTGTGACGAATTGTATTTGTTTAATTTTCTACTACAGTAATTGTTCATTTAATATATTGTATGTAATATTAAAGTACTTAGAAAGAATATTTTTTGAATTTTAAAGCTCGTGAGCCAAAATTAATTATCATTTGTGTTGAAAGTACCTATTCATTCAGTTCCCGGTCTCACAAAAAACGAGTTATTTTTGTTGACAAAAAATTTAAATTAAAATAAATTTTGAATTGTTACATAACGGGAAGTGTGTAGTTAAAATTGGGGTTTGTTCTAAGGGAAGTTTACTTTTAAATAAGAATAACGATCTCAAATGCAAATCAGACTTTTGTTAAGATAAATCATAAAAAATACTCATTCATTGCTGTTACACTTTAATAGTTAAATGTTTTAAATGGGATAAAATTTAATCAAATTACACACAGCCTGGAGTGCTTTTTAAGAACGATTCCTTTTTTTGAAACTTCGGAAAGGTATTTATTGTACATATTTACACATGATAAGTGCTTTATAGACATTATTATAGCTCTTAAAAACTGTTAAATTTGTAGATAATTTCAGACGATAATTTTATAGGTACACAAACGAAAATCTCCATGACAGGACTGCAAAATTCAAAATATTTACCAAAAAACAAAACCATGTACAAATTGTGGAATAAGAGATTAAACAAAAAACTAGATCAATAGAAAACAAAACAAACGTCAATATTCCATATTCTTTGTCAAATCTAATTCCGACCAAAGTTACCCCTTCTCATCAAATCACTACCCTCATCATTTCGCAGAGATGTCGGCATCCCTGTAACTGTTGTCATTCTCGATTGCACTATTCCCGACGAGATCAATGGTGTCGTCGTCACCTTCATCTCACTATTCTTCCCAATGTTGCTCAAATTTAGAGCGTTCTCACTGAGACTATTTACCAAAGCATTATTCATCTCCGCTCCATAACCGACAGAGGGAAATCGTAAGAAATTCAACGGTGATGACGAACCCATCTTGGACGGGCAACAACTGTCATCTAACAAAGATGACATTTGTATTGATGAGGATGTTGCATCGTTCATAATGCTACTACTGCCATGCGTTCGCATAGGAGTATTGTTTTCAATTAAATTTAAATTATTATTGTTGATGTTGTTGTTGTTGTTGTTATGAGTTAAATTTAGATTAACACTAGTCTCGTTACTAAGATTATTATTGTTTTTTGACCCCGTTGCTTCCATGTCCTGTGATAAATTACAAGAGATTTGAACTTTATCCTTAATAGTACTATTATTGCTACTATTATTCATATTACTACTAATCCTACTTATTAAATTACTATGATATCCTCCGGCGGATGATAATGTTGTTGCTGATGATATTGTCAATGATGCGGCGACAGATGGCACCGTTGTTGACGTTTGGTGCAGCAGCGGCGGCGGCGGCGGCGGTGGTGGTGATTGTGGCGATGATGAGGGCGACTGGGGTGATGATTTGACGGATGTTAAATACTTTGCTGAAGTTTGTTGCTCTTGTTGATGTTGCTGCTGTTTTTCAGAAGTGATTGTGCTATCTACAATTTGTGGTGGCAAGGCCATAACAACTGGCGATTTTGCCATAACAGCCGCAGTGACAGGTAAAGCCATCATTGCCATGTAACTGCTGTTGTTATTTAGGTTTATAGTCTCATTGTTGTTGTTGTTGTTGTTGTTATTGCCACTACTACTGCTGTTATTATTGTGGCTTAAACTTAAGCTATTGTTATTGTTCTCATTAAGGTTACTGCTGCTACTGCTCCTAGTGGCCAATGGTAGAAGCTCATGCTATTCTTTTATCAACCGATAGATATGATGTGTTGCACCACTATTTTGGGCCGCCACTTCAAACACGTATGCTATGCACAGCAGCGTTTCTTGTGTGTCACGCGACGCAATAACCTAAAATTTATTTTAAAAGAATAAATTAAATGAAAACTGTATGAAGTACGAAAATTTGTTTAACTAACCTGTAAAATTGTGAAGTTTTCTAGGACACTGTTCATCATGTATCTTTCGGGCAGGTTCTTCAGTTTTTGAATAAAGTTAATCATATACTCGCACATCGGTGATTTCTGTATGCGATAGACAAAGCGGCCATTTTCAAGGCGGGAATATTCTGTTTCGACTTTTTCCACAACCTGACTGCCAAACGAACACACTTTTGTTGAACAAATAAGGACGACGTTTTCGTTGCTTTCAAATCTGTAAATAATTGGAGAGTTGCAGATTACAAGAAGTTAAGACATTCACGAGATCTCTTATGATAGATTACAAAGGGTTGAAGCTCGCTTCAACACTTAGCATTGCATGTGGACTTTTTTAACGTAAAAATTGTCAAGATTTTCAGTATATATTACTTACTGGCTAGTCACACCGTAGAAAACACCAGCTTCTCCTGAAATTTCGGTGTTTAGATCTGCCCAACATTTCACCAAGTAAAAAGCATTCTGTGGACCTTTTTCATAGAGATCTTTAAGACCGCCACTTTTTTCAGGGAATTTGTCCGATATTTGCCGGATGTCAACGGACTAATTGTAAAGTAAAAACACATATTATCTTCAATTTTTAACTCTCAAAAAATAATTTTACCTCAAGTAAGGGATCTGTGTAGGACGGTTTGCCTCCAAGCTGTACGAAAAGATGCCGGTGATACTGGAATTGATATTAAATAAAATTTGATTTATGTTGTTTTTTTTAAAGGTCTTTTAAAAGGTTACTAACAATTTCTTCTCTTTGGATTTCCATAAACGCGGAGAATTCAAGCAGTCGGAATTTGTGCGTCGCTATCGCTCTGCCTTCCCATGGTGGCTGGGCTGGTGGAAGACCTGCTTCTATTTCACCAGACACAGCTGTTGATGGTTTTCCGGCGGGATATGGTGGTTGTGTAAATGGCTTTATGCTGGAAAGATATTCTCTACTCAATTAAATAATTTACTATTCAAAAAATGGTTCCACAATGATATTTAGTATAAATGGACTTACTCTTGCGAAGTGCTCGGCTGTAGACCCGGCTGCCAGAATTGCTAAAAAAGAGAATTAAAAAGAATAAAAGATTAAAAAAATTGTCTATAATAAGATAATAATATTTGTAATTAATCTTACAGAAATAAGGATCTACTTTTGTTATTTTGAAAGCTAAGCCAACCACCCATGTGTCAAAATTAATCGTTTAGTGGAGGGTTTTAGTGAAGCAAAATGAGAATCTTATTGATACATATAAAATTGATGATATTAAAAGCTAAAGCTTTATGTTTACGTACTATTCAAAGAAACTTAATTCGTTGCGGAAAACCAACTGGACCGTTAATTGAGTAATCAACCGTTCATTTGTGTAATCACGTATTTAATATAATATTTTAATTAACCTACATATAAACAGTCTTAAACTGATCCATTTTTATCATTTTTGGAAGTTGAAATTGAAATGTAGCCAAATCATTGGATTAAATCAAAGGACCTAAGCATTTAAACTTAAGAAATTGAGACAGTTTAACAATAGCTTAAACCTTAAACGGCTATACGCAATCAGTTGCTTGAGGAAGTGTAAAGACGGAGTAAGATTTCAGCTCGGTTTAACTGGTTCTATGTTGAACGGTTTATTAGTAAAATTTAATAAATACATAACACTAAATTTTAATATTGTTATGGCGGATTAATATCACCAAGAGGAAAGATTACTGACTTCACAATTGTCTAACTAAAGATCAAAAGTTTTCTTTATGGAGGCACTTTTCAACATAATTGATTTTTTGAATCAGTCTTAACTTTAAAATTGTGTCTACCATCTACCATGAACATAACCTAGAACCAACAGTTTATGATACCAAAATGTATGCCCAGCAGCGCGAAAGTTTTTTAGGGTATCTATTATAGATTTAAACTTATTTTTTTCAAATAAGCGGTTACTTTTTATAAAAAAAAAATTTAAGTGGGACTTAGAAATAATTATGAATAATGAGTTTAAGCTTTTAATTTTATAGCTGATAAGTTTGTTTCATTATAATACACATACATAATTCCAAATGAATAAGTTTTTTTTTGAGCCCTCACCTTTTTTTAAGAACTTTTTTTAAGAACAAACCCCACAGTGATGTTTTAAAAATATTTAAACTAGATTAAAATAAGTTGAAGTTAGTTCTATCTGAATTTTAAACTTATTAAGTACACCAAATTAAATACGATATAAAACAACAACAAATTCAAAAGAGATAATTTAGATTTGTAGCATTTAATTAAAAGTGTGTATGGATGTGTGATTGGTATATAGACTTATTGATCAAGTTTAACACAAGTAGATATTTTTATTCAACTGGAAATTCTAAAGTCTTTAAGTGAATAGTTGTCGGGAAAACTAAGAATAAAGACTTTACAATTTAAAGTTGGTATAATATCTTGCGAGTGTTGAACACAGTCATTTTGTATGCTGGAATGATTTATAACGGATCCACACGACTAACAACTGTCACATGAAAGTTTCAAAATAACGAATAAGATCCGTTGTAAAATACTATCCGTATACCTAATTGTTTTTGACATTTTTTATTTCATATTGACAGGCAAACATTTTCTATTTGTTGGATGAAGTCATTTTTGAAATAAGACAAACATTATGACAGTTTGTGAGTCGTGTAAACCCATAGTTACAATTTATTATGGCTTTTTTTTAAGGCAGCACACTTTGCATAGCAATATTAAAGTTTATGAGGGCGCATCATTTTAGAATTCTGGCAAATCGCTTTGATTTTAATGAAACATTGAAAGGAACATAAATCAAACGACTATAGCATATCGAATAAAAGTAGATAGATTGTGACCGTTCTTACACCAGGATACATCGGCGGATGGTGTAGAGGGTGGTGTAAATGGTGTGTATGAAGTTGCGATTGCTGCAGGTGGTGTTGTTGGTGCTGTTGCTGCTGCTGGTCGAGTTGTGCCAAAGTTGGTATTTGTGGCAACTGGTGATGCGGATGATGTTGGGCGGACGCTGATTGATGAAGTGCTGCAAAATTTTTCGCCGCTGTTACAGAAACTATTTGCGAACTTGACATGGAGGACATTGTGTGAAGAGATTTGTCCTTGGACCCGATACTGCCACCTATATGATCCTAGAAAAATTTACGGAAAAGGAATAGGACGTGGTTGTGGTTTTGATTTTTGTTTTTCTTTTTTTTTTTTGTATACTTCTTGTTAAAAATATATTTGTTGTTGTTTGTTTGTATGATTATTGCCAACTTTAGTTAATGCTTTATGATGGTTCGCTTCTTTGTCGATGAAGAATGTGAGTTGTTTTTATGATGGACAATGGGAAGATGAGTTGGTGAAAAGTAATGAAGACAAAGTGATGTTTTAATGTGTTAACAACCCTAGTTTTGTTTAAAAATTAATTGCTTATAATGTAGCATAAAGATCCTATTTATCAAAATATATTTGTTCTCGAAAAGTCATTCAATTTATGTTGTGACAATTCAAGTTAAAGTTATTGTATATATGTAAAAATAAATTGGACACATTACAAGTGTCATGACAATAAATTAAACCAAAAATCTTATATTTACATTTGTTTTAAGCAGCTTTTGTTAAACTATATGCAAATCGAATGGACCTATTTATGGAGTTATGTATATAACAATTCGTAGTTATTTATTTACAATTATGAATTGATGTCACTGTTTCTACACCCGTTTAATGCCTGTATCGAAAGTTTCCCCAAACTTCAATGTCAAAATAAACAAAAAACCATAAAAGTACAAACCATTTTGACAGCTAATACTCCGAAGAACACTCAATGGCACGAGTTATTTATTCATTTTTCCTCAGAGTATTTTTCTTTTGCTACGCACTGTCAATGTTAGGAATGAAAAGATCAATTAACAGTCCTAGGAAAAAAGAGTCAAGGGTACGATAGAATTTCTATTTAAGGAAATGTACAATTCATGAAGATGATGTGATTATAGTAAGAATGATAAAATGCTAAACGCCACTTTAACTAAAATTAAACAAAAAAAAAGTAATATAGGTACTTGAGCAATCTATTGTCTTTTTATATTTCATGAATGAACATGAATTCAAGTCTTAAAATGACGTTTGTTTCATACAAAAACGTCATTTTACAGACAGAATCAAGCTTGGTTATCGAGATGCACATGACAATTCTGTATTATTATTATTGTACCTCTAAAATCTTCTAATCTACTTGAACCCCTTTATTTTTCAAAGCAGAAATTTTCGAAACGCTTCTTTTTCAAAAAGCAAAATAAATCATTCTCTTTCACCTTAACCTCTTCTATCTTTCAAGGCAGTATATAACTCAACTTGAAAAAAAAAAACTATTCACAAACCACAATATTTTTCAAGTGCTGTACATGAACTCTCAGAAGCAAAACTACAGCTCTCTAGCAAACCGTGGACGAAATGTTCTCGGCTTCCATTCAGGGAACAAATAAGTAGCAAAGAAAATTCCTTTGAACGTCAATTGAGGTTTCATCCCAACCACCTTCCGGTAAAAGCAAAGTTAAAATAAAAGTTAGAAAAAAAAGAAAACAACAACTGAATAACAAAAAAATAAAAATAAAAAAGCTATAGTACCCTTTGTGCCAGTTTTCGTTGTTTTGAGTCGTTTGTTTGTATATGTATTTGTGTAGTTATCCACCCTCGACTTAGTGCATTATTGTAGTCGATGTTTGCGTTCCTAAAACCTATTTCATTCGAACTGAACCTCAACTTTGAAATAAAAAAGAGTAAAAAGTTCAAATTGCAATCATTTTTATCCAGGACAAATTTATATGTATGTAATGTATATGGTTATACATTATATAGAACAACATGCTTTACGATGAAATAACTCACTTTGAGTCTTTAGTTGGATTTCAAAACAAAAACAAAAAAGTTTATTGTTTCGTTGAAGGACAAATAAGTAAAATATTCTTTTACTTTGCTTAGATTATGGAATAAGTATTTTGTATTGTGATTGTGACCATTTTGTGGCTTAGATTAAGTTGAGATGAAGTATTTGATTGTGTAAACCTTTTACACATGAAAATGTTTTAAATAAAGTCAATTTGGTATCACTTCTACAAAGTTACATGAGTTCTTCTTGTATTTCATTAACCAGTGGTGAATTTACGAATCTGTCAACGCAATTTAAAAGGGATCATATTTGATTTTCTAGAAAAGAAAGAAGACTGAAATTCCTCTACAATTGCGGAATTGATGTTTATATTTATATTTTTTAGGGATATCAGAAAAACAACAGTGCTACACTCTCTTGTTCCTTTACAAACGTCAAACTCTTAACTGAATAAATGTCACACAGCAATCATGTCTATGGTGAACATTAGGAAATACATACTGAAATACATAAATAAAATATGTTCCTCATTTTTGAAGAATTATGTCCTCAAACTTGAATATAAAAATAAAGCCATTGTCCAAAGTGCTGTGGTTTCTAGTGAAAGGAATAATGCAATTTTGTCATTTTCTAAGACAAGGTAAAATGCGCGACGAAAGGAATTAGTGAGAGTTGTGAACTCTACCTTGACTGCCAGTGTCAAAGTTTATACAGTAAATATAAAATTTTAATTCGTAACAAAAAGACAAAAATATGAATAACATTTGTTCTGTCAGTTAATTTAATAAAAAAAAAGAAAATTAGTCATGAATGCAACTGAATAACATCAGCATTGCTCCCTAAATTATTTTGGATAATCCATAGACTGTTAAAAATCCTAACGCTAATCGCTGTCAAAACGTTTGTACGTCAAAACAACGAATTTAAATTAGATAGCTTTTAGTTAACATTATTGTTTTATGTTTTTATAATGATACTTAAGTATACTTAACTAAAAAATAATTGAAAATCTATGCATACTTACAAAATACCCAGATAAGACAATAACAAAATAGTATCCCGCAGTCATTATTATTTAACAATCTTAAACAAATAGGTATTTATAAGTCAAACTAAATGCAATGAAGTGTTAAAATGTCTTATGAGTTAAATGATAGTTTTCAAAAATATAGTAAAATGAAAAAAGCATGAAACAAACAAATTCAACTACAAAATCCCTTTTTTATTTTCGTTTTTGTTTTTTAAGATTATTTTCTTTTTACTACCCATCAAAATATAATGGCATTTAATATATGGTAGGGTATGTAAGTAAATTCTTACTGAGATTTGTTAATTATGATTAAATTAAATTGAAGTACTTACTACTTTAAGCTTAGCTTGGATTTCTCGCAGTTTTCGTCGGGCCAGCACTTGAATATGTGAACTAACTTGCTTTCGTGTTCTCGTTTTTCCTGTGCGAAGTTTAATATATCGTGCTATGAGTTCATTTCGTCCTGTAATTAAACAAACAATTTTTTGCATAAGAAAAGGGTTCTCAATAAGTCCTTTGATATTGTTTGTGTGTGTGTCTAAACACAGCACAGGAGTTATTTAATTATACTTTTTAAAAAGAAAGTTATGTTATGAAAAATGTAAAATCGTGGGTTTTGTTAATTAGATTTTAGAATACAAACTTTGTTTTGATAATATGAATTGAATGCGTACATGTTATTCTAAAAGGACTATTTACGTTCAAAGGAAGTCCCCAATCAGTCACAGGATACACTGAAAATGTGTTTTCTTTTTTTGTATCTATTTCCTTAAATTTTATTTAAAATAAATGACACGCCATAAACAGTTACCAAAGATTTATTATCAAACAGATCCGCCTCTTAACCAGAGTTACAAGTATCTCTGCCAAAGACGCGATGAATCAATAGGATGTCCTTTGGGAAGACCCAATATATCATTCATACTCGACCATATCATCATGGCCTGGGTAGTGAGTGGGTATCCTATCCAATCCGTATGTCATTGAATCATTCTCTAGTTGGTATATTCTTTTTGAGAATGAAAGAAAATTTATGTTGAAGATGGTCTACCAACCAAATCATCTTCGAGGTCATATTCTCCTTCTATACCTCCAACCTTCAGCATTTCGGAATAAAATATTCTTTATACGAGTATTTCTGGGTGTGTGTGTGTGTGTTTTGGGTTGAATGTTTTTGTATGTGATATCATTTAGGCGTTCACTGTTCACATCAGGATATTATTTTGTCTTTTCCCAGGCTCTTTTTGGGCGAGATTAATGAGTGGTTTGCCTTCTTTCCATGTCCATATCAATTACACACCCGCCTCCATACACAACACATATGGATATACACATGTATACGAGTATGAATAGTATAATATCTAAGTCAGAAACTGCTTCGAATATAATCAATTATCCTGGAATGCAATAAAAATTGTTTCCAAAGGACATTCAGGGTTTAATTACTTTTTTTGTTTGTGTTTTTTTTCTTCTGTTTTTAACATACATAAAATTGTATATATATATTTTGGATATGTATATGTATAGTCTCTTATTCTATTTTGACTTTTCATGTGTGTTTGATATTAATTTTATAAATCGATAGAGATAAGAAGAAGCTTACACCATTAGCGTGCTATAAGCAGGTCCGTTTACCAATAAGCAGATGTCTTTAAATATTCTCTCAAAAATAAATTAACATTTTTCCTTTAATGATGGAATTAATACTTATTTAAATATATATAAAAGTAGATATTTAGACAGTTTATACCAAATAACAAACAAAAGTATTTATGTAATACTTGTATTCATTGTAATTTTTTTTCATTTCTGAAAAGGTAATATAAATATGTTATTAAAAAAAGGAAATTTACAAAACTAGAAACTATAGTAGGTATAAATTTTGTGTTTGACACAACAATGTTTTTATCTTATACCAATCGTTAAAAATAGTTGTCTAAAGTAGCATAATAAATAAAATGGTACATTTTATCCGAGATAAGATAAGACACGCTACGAATTTTCAAGATGGCTACTCATTTTATTTACTTATTGGTATAAATTAGTCTTATTGAAGTACAAAATGGACAATGAGTGAAAAAAACTGCTAGAATATACATAAATATTTCAAAAAAGAGAGAAAATTACTTCAGGATATAATTTCATTCAAAGCGTTGTTTATTTTTCAATTTTCATTAGTTTTGCAGTCAATGAAAAAGAGTAGACAGACACAAAATCTATTATATCAAAAAGTTCCAAAAAAAATGATTTATCTTAAAAGTTTCGACCGAAAAAAGAGCCGCTAAGTTTAAAGAAGTTTGAAAGTCCGATCATGTCAAACTGGTACCCGGTACCTGATTATTAGTTGAGGGTCCTACAAACATCGTGTAATAAAACATCGAACTCGAATCTGTCTTTTAAATTTTAATTTGACTTTGGAAAACCTAACAACTCTTCAAAAACCCCTCATGGTACGGGCCCATTTTTTCAACTTAAAGAGACGAAATGTTGTCTAGCTGCAAAAAAAAATATCCTTTAAAAAGTGCTCTTGGCGCTTGTAAAAACTCAAGACACACAAAAATAAAAAGGAAGAAATTAGGAACGAAAAAAAAAATGATATAATAAAATCGACGATAAAGAAAAAAGAAGGAGACAAGTCAAGTCCTTGCTTTCGTCTTCGTTTTCGTTTTCTTCGCCTAGAGAATATCGCTGGGATCTGGGTAAAGAAGGAAATTGAAAGTGATGATGTGATGACGTGAAAAGGATAATAAAATAGGGGAAGACTAAAGGACAAACCCCCCACCCTTAAGCTGTAAGAGGAAATAAAATATATAGATTTAGTTATATAAAGTTGAAGAAGCCAGGCGCGCTTGTTGAAACTGACGTTGACAGGGACTCCTTTTCTATAGTTGTCGTTTTCGTTTCGTTTCGCTTCCATCGCATCGTCTTCGTGGCTCGGCGCTCGTCCTAGTCAAAGTTGTATACGTACAAATATATTTACATACATAGATCCCAGAAAGAGTTTAAATTAAAATGGAAAAGTTTTTATCCTTTTTCACACTTTTATATATGTATGTATGTATGTATGTATGTATATACCTAAATTTTTTTTGTTGTTCTATAAAAGGACAATAAAAACGAACAAGCGAAAAATAATGGAGCGCAGAAGGATAAGCATCATGGGGAAGAATTTGTGTACTTTGGTTGGGTTAACAGGATGGGGTTGGTTTTGCAAATGGTTTGTGGGGGAAGGGGTTAGAAGGGAGGGGGGCGAAGCTTTTATAACACGTTTAACCTTAAGACAAAAATAGCACAAGCAACAGACTTTTTTTTTTGGAAAACAAAACACACTAAGAGTGGAAAGGATGGTGATGGTGGGGAATTAAAGATTTTTTTATTATTATTTTATTGTTTGTTATTATCTAACATCCTTATTTAATTTTGTTTGCACTTATTATTTTCATGCTTTGAAGTTAAATGTACGATAAATTTTATACTTGAATTAATTTGTATTCAATATGACATGGATAAGTAAGAAAAAATTCTCGGATAATCGAGTTCTACAGGTAAAAAAAAAAACATTTGTTTTATTTTAAAAGGTTTTTTGTTCGGACAACGTATCCAGCACTAAGTTACCGAAAAGACTACTCTGGTTAAGGTGGATAAATTTGAACCATTGTAAACGAGCAAAAAGGACACTTTTGTCAATAATAACCAAGATTCTGCGAAAGATCCAGCAGTTGATTTAGTTTCGCTCAAAACAACTTCATCTGCAGCGATGAGACCCATTTCTGGGGCACCTTCAGTCGATGATTACTAGTTCCTGATGAATAAGATGATATTTTTGTACTTATCTGAAGTAGCAAGTCCTATGTAAGTCCTAATAAGCCCAATGCACTTTTATAAAAATGCATACATAACCTGCTAAATGTAACATGACTTTAATTTTATATTTCATCGGATATAGTTCGGAAAACAGGGCCAGCAAAATCAACTAGTTCTCTTCCAGCTGGTTAAACTTTGAGTTCATTATTAAATCATTCACCATACGAGTACACACACCAAGCCAAGCCAAGAGAATTGAAAGCCTTTGTTAAAAAACAAATATATATTCTCAGAATCAAAAATGATTTTCTTGGCTTTTCAAAAACAAACAAGATTTTATCCTTCACCCACTTTTCATTTTCACAATATGCCAATAAACAATAAACTATTTTCCAGAAAGCAAATCTAATCCATTTATGCATATCCATTATATTAAAAGTCAATAAAACAAAAGTCAAATAAAAATCTAAGCGAGTGTAATGAGTAAAGATAAATGCTAAACAAAAAAGAAAACACCACTCCCAAGTCAAAGCCAGATCACAATAGGAGTTCCATGCAACTTTCTTCATTCCATGATGGTATCTAGCAAGTCGTGAACACCGAAGAAGTCCGAGGTGTGGGTGCAGAGAGTACATACTGCATAAAGACGTACATAGATGGCACAATCCGCATCGCATATACATAATACAATTTGCGTTAGTAGATACTATTGTCCGACAGATATAGTTTGAATAAAAAGAGAAAAAAGAAGACGAATCCTGAGGCAAGACATACTCGTACTATTGTTCACAGGATTCATTGCATATCATCCAAGTGGACGAACTTCTTTTACGTTTTGTTCACTGTTCACTCTGCTCTTCTCTAAGGCCAAAAGTTTACATTTTTATTTAGATCCGAGTTTTTCACTGCGTGTAGGTGGTCGCAATTTCTTCATGGCTGGAACTTATCATCAAAAGGAAATTGGGCCTTTTTTAAAAATGAATCGTAATCAACTTTGTCGAATATCCCACTTTTATATAGAATGCATATTAACCTTCGATATGTTGGAATTTTGTAAATTTTTAATTTAAACTTGTCATTCATCAAACCACAATGCTTCAGTTTTCATACAAAAAAAATAAAATCAGTTTTTAAATAACTGAATGTCTCAATATTTACATTAACAATCGACGAATTTGTTTCGTTTTGTTTCTTTTAAGTAAGGGGAAGGAGATTTGTTCAACAAAACAATCATTGGGTTAAATATATAGATATATAATATGAATATCCCACTTTTATTTTATAAAATCATGTGGGTTTTTGGTTAAGCTTTTATGATTTTTCATTTTTTACTACATTTAATAAATGTGAATCTGAATGAGATGAGTAGACACTCATTTGAACGAATATCCCACTTACTACCTCATATGTAGTTTAGCTCAAAATTGGTTCGAAAGGAGTTTTGACACATTTGAATTATGATATGTACATAGTTGGCAATGAAATCATTTATGTTCACACATTTTTATAAGAAAAGTGCTTGTTTTTCTTAAAACCCTAGATTTTATTCCTGAATATCCCACTGAAAATGTATGCATTAGGAATATTGGATACGGCATGAAATCTTAATATTTGTATTCTTACAAGTGTGAATATTTTTGTTAGAGCCCTTAAAATGTGCCCCATTGTGAATAACCCAATTTTTTGTCCATGAATAAATACGTCTCTGTACTCTTCAACTCTCAAAACGGTCAGAGAGATCCATCTAAACATCGAAAGGACTTCCTTCGTCTTTCTTATACTTTTTGCTTGCTGAGTGCCAGCATTATAGTGTGGCATAAAGTCAAAGTGGGGTCTGACATAGCTCTGAGGCTTTTGGACAGAATACATAGAGGTGAGGGGCAAAAAGAGGTCCTCTATAGTTGAAAGAACGATTCTTCTTGAAACGATTTGAATATAAATTCTATTTACATTTCTATATCTAAATGGGTGTGTTTATGTGTGTATATGTATGTTTATGTGTCTATAATCCTCATTCTGGCAGTTTTTGTTATATAAGAAGTATAGAAGGAGCACGTTTGATATTTTATACTATGTGCAAAAGGACGATGACGGCAGCAGCAGCGGCGGCGACAACAACGACAACAACTATACTATATGAATATACGGGCAAGGACTATGGAACACAACAGCTCACGAACTAAAGTTAGAGCCAGTTGCTTCTATACTTCTCCTGGTGTGCTTCTCCTTCTGCTTCTGCTTCTGCCTGTTCTAGTGCTTCTTTCTCTTCCACTATTGCCACCGGCTCTGGAAAACAACCCTACGGCTCTAAAACACGCTTCGTACACTCACTAATTGCACATTCTTGGCATAGTTTCAGTTCTAACCGAATCCAAAGCAGTTCCCCTGCCTCCATCTTCTTATTCTTATTTGTGATCCTATGGAAGTCCTTGCCATTCATATATAGCATAGTATACCCGGCCGGCACCACCCCCCATAGTTTACCCTTCTTTTGTGTGTCTTATTCACATTTCTAGCTTTTGCTGTTGTCGTATACCCGAGCGTCGCTCGTCACCATCGCCATCATCATCATCATCTACATCGTCGTTGTCGTTGTCGTCCTTCCAAATGGAGAACACTCTGTCGTCCTCGTCGTAGTCGGGTCGGTCTGTTTTAGCATATCTACAGAAGGCAAGCATAAATAAAATAATACACCCCGTTCTTTCCTTCTAACTTAAGCGTGAATTCAGTGGCGGATTTCATGGTTCTTGTACAGTTTATGTCTTTATGGGCCCTTTGGGCGAACAAAATTGAAATTGAACCAGACAAGAAATGTCAAAATTTACACCAGTAAAATCGACACTGCTTAAATTTTCTTTTGTTATTGCATTATTGCTAACAGCTCTTCCCCTGCGAAATTCAGTGACATCACATACAAATTGAGTCAGTTATGTCAAGTCACTTTCGCTTAAAAAATTGGGATTAAAAGAATTTCAACAAAATTGCTGATGCAAAGCTCTTTTACATTACTTATCATATGTGATTTGAGTTACTTCTTTGTCAACTTTCGGCAAAAGTTGTTACGTACTTTTATAACCTTGAAATCCTTGATGTCGTCTAAGTCTACTCACTTAAATGATGTCTTATCACCAGCTACTTTTGAATAGAATTCACGAGACAAGAAATGTCATACCTTAAACCAATTTTGACAATATTTGTTTCGTAGGTTACTCCGGTCATGGACATAATATACGAGGTGAAGCTATCTATGTCCCTATATTGCTTCAGGGATACCTCCTTAAGTGTAGGTATATGCTTGTGTGAATTTATATTCTAGCGTATTTTAGTGAAAGGATAGTTTAAAACTTATAGTTCGGTCGAAATGAAAGCACGCATATACATTGAAAGCAAGCAAAACGCAAAGTCAAAGGACCAGGATCAGGCAGGACCAAGACTAGAACTCGCTCTTTCTCTCTCTCTAAGGTTTTTGCTGTTGGGATTATGATTTTTTTCTATTTTTGCATTTTCTAATATAAATAATACTCACCCAGGACTCGGGTCCTTTTCTCTGTTTCACTTTATAAAATTCAATTGTCATGTGGAGCGAACCGAGACTCCATGTTGGAGGCCAAACGTTTGCATATAGAGAAATATCTATCTACGTTACATATTTACGAGCTATGAGTTGAGTATATGGGAGGAAGAGTCTAAGTCAAAGTCATGCCTTGTATCTTACAAAGGCAGATACCAAAATTGTAGAACACGTGTGTTTATATATTTTTGTTCAGATTTTGCAGGAGTCCTTTCCTTTGTCAAAAAAAAGAGAAATATTATTTGATTTCAAACTGGGTTTTTTAATTATAAGATACCTCTGTGTCTGTATACTTACATACATAAATGGAGCAGTTTCAAAGGACATTTTCATAGGATCATAATACATGACATTTTTCTTTCCTTTAAATTTTGTGTAACCTTTTAAAATAACCTTTATATTTATTAACAAAAAAAGAATTGATGGAAATATGAATTTGACATATGTACCTATATTTCTTGCGTCAGCATTAGGGCAGAAATAATGTATTGAACTTTATTCTAAATTTGTACTTCGTTTGTAATAGTACATAAATACATACTTACATTATTGTAACTGTTTATGACGTAATTACACACTGAATTTTTAACGCAATCATTGTGAAATTCCCTTTAAACATTGACTGACATATGAGAGTAAATTGCTTGGTGGATTCTACGAATTGGACAAACCTTATTCGAAAAGAGTTACTCAATATGTATGTATGTAATTTTATTTTTAGAAGAAATGCAGTTATAACTTATAACGGAGGGTATTCTGTATGATTACTTTTGTGAAAGTAAATAATTAAGCACGTTTTGCAAAATAAATCCTATTGAGGACTAAATGTCAATTTAACGAAGCCGGCAGCCGAGTGGAACAGATTTGGGAAACAAGTTTTCTTTCCTAATTGTAAGAAAAAAAATATGTCAATACGTATTTATATTTTTATAAATGAATACCGAAGTTAAAAGCAAGTTAACCTGTCAGTTTCTGAATATTTGTCGTTCTGTCAATTTTGGCATTGTCATATGAGGCGTAACTTTGGATTCGGTACCAAAAATCTTCCATTCAAATCATTTCCAATCTTTGACAGCTAAATGTCATTGCTGATTGTGCTTTTGGAGCAGAATAAATTTAATTTGTAGTTTTCGATGTTTTTCCACAAATGTTTTGAAAAATTAATTTTAAGACTTTATAAAACTAAACTAAACTAAATAAACTACTTCAACAAAACAAATTTTGCCAGCAAGAAATAAGGTCCAACACGAACTTATAATCCTGCTGTCTTTCTCAAGACGTTTGGGTTCTCCAATCTTTGTTCACAATGCATGTAGTTAAATGTATGTACTAAGATACTTTGTATTTCATAGAACTAAAACAGTCTAAAAACAAAATACTCCACATTAAAAAAAAAAAAAATACCCACTACCAATCGTTTTTCACGCTTGATTTCAAAAAGTAACCTCTTAACAACTTTTTTCTCAAGCCTTCTCTGGAATACCCACCCCACACATATCTACATACTTATGTCAAAAGTAACATAATGTATATTTATCTATATGCCTATTAAACGTCTTTTAGGAAAATAAAATAAGAAAAGGATTATTTTTCTTTAGGTCAAATGCCATAGCATAATATAGTTCCCTTTTCCGCGACACATTCTTATTCTTAACCTCATGTCTGTGTGTAAACAGCGCAGGAATAAATTGATGTTTTTTTGTTGTTGTTGTGTTTTTGCTTTCTATTTGTTTAGCACAGAAAACCGTTTAAAGAAACCCTAAGAGGATTTTGTGCACATTTCTTTTTTTTTTTTAATTTTTACTTTTCTTTTTAATTCCAACGAATCATGTGCCAACGGGCATAGTTGATCCAATAATATGCTCGCTGGTGAACCTCTTATTATATGACAGAAAAGAGGGTGATGAGTACTTATTCATCATTACTGTCAGTGACTGTCAAAAAATTGTATACGAAATAGGAATATGAAAAGGCAAAAAGGATTATTGCAGAAAGAAAAAATGTACGTACATATATGAACGTTAAAGTACTCGTAAATGACGAAACCCCACACAAATTTGTTGTACATCTGTGAATTGAGTTTTTAATCAAAGGAGGTTAATTACATAATATATTGATTTTAAAGTGGCGTGATGAAATGAAAATGGCGACCGCTACTGGTGAAAAGTAGTTCTATAAAATAAATTGGCACAATCAGAACAAAGCAGCAGTTCAGAAATTGCCCAGTGAATACTTTCAGATTTTTTGGAGCTCTACTTTGAAGTAGGTACTAAAGAAAAACACAATTTCTGTTCCCAAAAGTGCTAGGTGTCATTTTTAGTTGACAGATTCGTAACATTTTCTTGCAATATTTCTGCCTAAAGTCATATACATTTAGAAGTCACTGAGCTGTCAATATCCAAAGAAGTTTCAGCTTCATTTTGTTTAAGTTTAAATAAAATTCCTGCAATTTTATCGTTTCACAGTTTTTAAATAAAAAAAAAAAAGTATTTTATAAAAATTTCATTTTTAACAAATACTAATTCTGCCGTGTGTGATTGAGGGAGATTTTATATTTATTCTTATTGGGTAAACGAAAGGTCCTGTATATTATCTTTTGATGTAGGTATATTTACTTTGTTAAAAGTTCGAAGCACTCATGCACTCATACCGACCACCATTACCTGAATTTTTGTCATATTTCCAATAACCAACGAATATTTTCCAACTATCACCTTAAAACTATAACTTTTACTTCACTTTATAAATATTAAAAAGAAAAAAATCACAAAATTTAAACATCAGCACAAAAATTCCATTCTGCACAAGAATACCAACTGCAACAGCAAAAAATAAAAAATAAAAAAGAAAAATATTTACCAAACATGTTATAATGTAAAACTTTGATCCTTAATAGGTATTCCCTTTCCTGACATTGGCGTTGGCACGATATATGAACCATATATTTACTCGTACATTGGTATGGCTTATTCCATAATATCCTCTCTGAAGGATGAAGGTAAAATATGTCCTCGCTTTATATATTTTCACCAAACGGCAAACACACTCACTCACATAATTCACCGAAACTATATGAAAGGAATATTGTAAGCAGACATTTTTGAAATGTTCAGTTCATCTTTTATCACTTTCGAACATTTTTGATTTCCCATGCAAGTCGGTGACATCGACATGATGATGTACCTGCAGCGAATTGGAGCTGGAGGTGTCTGCTTTTGTTTTTTTTTTATGTGGAACCAGAGTCATAGGGTGCGACGAGTTTGGTGGCAGAAAAATTAATATAAAACCCCAAAAATGTGATTCAGTGTTTTGCCGCGCGCCACCACCATCACGCTGTTTAATTGCACACGAGAACTTTTATGCAGACGATGCTATGACGTGACGGCAGCGATGAACAAAAACAACGATAGTTTGATGATGATATACCCTAGCAGCTGAGCCGGCCGAATGCCGAAGCCGAAGCCGTAACCGGAGTTTCAGTTTCCAAAAGTGCTTCACATGCACTTTGTGTCACTGTCATCATCATCGTCGTCGTCGTCGTCATCATGATCCATAAGTTGAACCCAGAAGCCAATGGCAAAATTTTTCACCATCATCATCACTCTTGTGCACATTTTCTGTGTCGCAGCCACAACCGCAGCTAGTTCTGGGTCAAAGGGTTAATCAGCTTCAACTCTGCATCGTTACCACTCGTCTCCTCTTATATTATGGCTACATGAATTCACAATTATTCAGTTCAAGATATCGATGAGTTTTGCACGTCATGTTTTATGACTTGATTTCCACTTGTTTCAACTTTTTGCATCCATTACGAATTTCCCAATACGCATTTAAGCGAGTTAACCAGTATAGTTAAAAAACAAAAACCAAGTCGACAACTCAGCAAAGAGATAAGATTCAAAAGTTCAATTCAGATTGAATTTAAATTGAACTGAAATTGAACACTGCGGTTTGGAAATACGTTTGATCACTAAGCTCTCACAAATTCATAATTCGTCATTACAAAATTGACAGGAAATGCGGTCCCGTTCCGTTTTATATTCTTCTTGAGCAGTAAAAAAGAAAAGCTCAACATTAATGGCGTTTGAAACTGGATGGAGAGCAATCCGAGTGCAAGAAGTTTGTTGTTGAAGGTTCTGTTTTACACCTGACATTCATTGAAAAATTGTTTACTTTAATTGTCTTAGAATCACGCCTCAATGAAGATACAAAACAATTTTGCTAAAATAGCTGCAGTCCTAATTGGTAGAGTGACATCTATGCACGAAACTGTGTAGGTATTTACAATTCTCGAAATCAAACATAACTCAATTCAAATGGAATGTACAGATAAAGTTCCTTGATTTGTATATCTCTTTCAAAAGAAAACTCTACTGTTACAATTTTCCTTGTAGCAGGTATTGATGGAATTTCATTTTCGTATGTTTTCATTGAATCAGGGCATTTCCTATCGTTATTTTTGAGAAATTTCCATTTCTATTTCCTATATTTCCAATCTCATTCTCAGTGTATTGATTCGAATCGAATCGAATTGAATCGAATCAAATCAAATCCTTTTGATCCGCATGCCTTTTTAAATAAAATGAAATTTGCAATCAAATTCATTATTGCGATAGCAAACATGATTTTCTCAGAATATTACAAAATAACTAAGCATTTGCATCTTGGAGAAATCGGCATAAGCCAGCAACCACAAGCTTTTATAGAGATACCCAAAATATTAATTCAAACTACAATCTACATCGTGCCTCAAAGATACTGCATCATTATGACATGAGCAATAGATGAATCCACCTACGTAAGACGTAAGTTATATCCTTTGGAATTTATACAAGCTCTAATTCTGCAGAGTACATGTTCTTTGCCATCAGAAAATTTAGCAAAACAATCCGGAACATCACTTTGCCAAGTCAAAAACCAAACCAATCCAAGTCGGTCCGTGCCGTGCCGTGTCGTGCCCAGCCAGACTATACATATATTTACTCGTATATATTTAACGAAATCAGCAAAATTATTACTTTCCCTCTGGGACATCTGAAATTTATCTCGAATGGCCACACCAAAACGGCAAGGCTCATCGTCTTGTATGTGTTGTGTCCTATATGGTCCCCTGGTTGACTCTGTGCTGGAGCGGGAGTGAAAGCAGGAACAGAAGCAGGATACATGCAGAACCGCATATTTGGTTGTAAATTCTTAAACCTAGACAATGCGCTCAGTTCTCAGATTGGAAATCACAAAGGGATGCGCATCGAATTTGCCCAAAGAATAGCCTGCATCTCGACTCAGTACTCGTATCACATCACCTACCTACCGATATTATCCTTGAAATTATGTGTTCTCCAACAGCCTGCAAATGATCTCTGCTATTCCATGCCAGAGTGGGAAGAACAAGACACACGAAATCTCTTTTCATCTTCGTAAAAGGAAACAATTTCGGAAGCCGACAATACTTCTCGAGTCGTCCACATAAATGAAAAATGAAAACAGCAAAAAGAAAAAAGAATTCGACAAAATAGTATCTAGGAACTTCTGGAATAAATCCCTGAATCCTGATGGTCGTATATCCTTCGTTTTAACACTCAACAGTTTCAATTTGGAACCAAAAACTCCACCACACATTCACCCCTTTCGACACACCGCCAACGAGGATGATGACAATGACTACGACGACGACGACGACGATGGCCCACCCGTCTCTACCACCTCTCTTTACCAACTCTGATCATAAATAGAAACAAAGCCAAGCATTCCTTCCACACCCGCATCCAAATAGATTTGGAACTGGAACTGGAACTGGGATATACATAAGAACGAGATTGAGGACGAGTATACGAGGACGAGGACGACAATACGAGTTCGAAGAAGAAGGCCGAGCATCTTTGTTGTCACATAGTAAAATTAATTACTTTCCAAAAAGCAGAGAAAACAATATCCTGGGAACATAAATTACAGGCCTGCTGCTGGTCTTTGGCCTTTCGCTTGCCTTTCTCATTCATATAGTCGTATACCCACAATCCACTCCACTCCACACACATAGATCTCTCCCTCAACGCTCCTCAACAAAGTCAACTTCTATGCTGTTGAGAGATTGTGATCCTTTCCCACCTTCATCTAACAAAAGTACTGCCGGCTTTAGCTTTTGTCTCAGGGCAGCAAAACGATGGAAACGTCTCCATCTCCTTTTCCTACTCCTTCGAGGAAGGACGTGTAGTAAACATTATTTTGTGAAACACTTGAAGGGGATGAATTTTATTTATTTGGCGGGATCTCCCCAAAGCCCTCTCTGTCTCTAACCTGGAACTCGAATGTTGTGCCGGTGCGATGTTTTGCCGACCGACAATTCGACTGCAGTAACAAGCTGCTTCACTCTGCCTGTGCCAGTGTGCCGTGCCTGCCATCAGGATACTACTAAGTCCTAAGGCAAAAGGATTTACTGGGATTATCGCACAAACATTTTCCGCCTGGCACACGGTCCTGCCTGATGGCTGGCTGATGTAGTGCACAGAAAACGGTGGCACGGCAGAGCAGGGTGGTGGTGACGACAACGACAACGACGACGAAGGCAGGAAAATTTATTCATTGTACTCGTAGGTTGAACAAGGAGCTTGTGAGTTTTTTCCTCTAGTTCCCTGCCCGCCGCTCCTGCGAGCGACTGGGCGGAAGAGGAAACGCAAGGTGGGTATAGAGAAAAGCTTGTAACTCTGTGGTGATGGTTGATTCCATGTAATAGTGCTCCAATGTCCTTGGTTGTGTTATGCGGTCGTGTTTAGGTCGATGGTGGTTTCGATATGCGTGGTGGGAATTTTAGGTGATTGTTCCTTGTGGATATTTCCTTCGACGACGCGACGGGGAGGGAAGTTCTGTTTATTTGTTGAGTTTTATTGGCGGTAAAGAAATGGGTCAGGAAAATTCTATATACGAGTAAGTACTCGTACAAGACAGGGGTTTCAGTGATATGGACTTGTTGTTATGTGGGAATTTTTTATGACGAATTGTGATCCATCGTTTTAGGGCAAGGGACAAGGAGAAGGGTTGGGGAAGTCGTTAAGACTCTTTTAAATATCAAATGAGAATGGTGTTACCATCAATTATTTGGTTTAAAATATGTTAAGGAAAAAAAAAACGGGGGGTTAGTTTGAAAAAGCTTTAACCCGCCTAATGAAAAGAGCCAAGAGATGGTAAAAAGGGATAACTAAACTAAATAGTTCACTTATTCAAAATTTGTGTTCAAGGGATGCGGTTTACTGTAGATATAAGTCCTTTATGTCTCCTGAACGAACTTTGTCATTCATCTTTAAAATTTAACAGTTTAAAGACGAATATTGCTTAACTAACGCTTATATATATATTTGGCAATACCAAAGTTTTATTTTTGAGTTTTCTAAATTCTTTTCAAAACAGAAAGTCTCAAAAAACTGATAAGGATAGCTTAAATGTCATTGCATTTATTTTACAAACCGCTTTTGTCTTAGAATTTTAAAGGAGTATTCCCAAAAAAAGGAGTAAAATTCTACGATTAACCAACCTCACATCATTTATAAACCTGACATGTCAGATTAAACTGACTCAAAATAGACACATTTTCTTTTGTGAAACGAAAAAATATGTATCCAAAGAGGAGAGGAGAACACACCCGTTTTAAAATGCTATTCTGTAACTTTTTGAAACCCACCTACTCGTCACATCAGACGCTTTGGGTCACATTTGCCCAAATATGCGCCTAACACATTATTTAACTTTTGACTTTTTCATTTTGCAAGCTTTGATTTCATCACAAACAAAAAATCGCCTTCAGAGTTGACAGACAACAACAAAAATTTAAATCCAGCCACAAAATTTATGACTTCGGGCTAACATATTGTTTTCCCTCTTCAAAATTTTGAACTGACCCACAATCCTTCCATTTTAAAATATCAAACTGACTTTAACCCAGTCAACGACAACGCAACGGTGCCTTCTAATCTGCATTACAATCATCATTTTTGGCGTGGGTTCAATTCACATCAAATAAAATATACTCAACAATAGGACTTTCCTGCGTGACAAATTTGTTTAAACAAATTACCGTCGATTTGTGTGTGACTGTTTGTCTATAACTATGTACTCGTATAAAGGAGTATGACGATTCTAGTTGCGGACTCCTCTCGCCGCCGCGCCGCCCTACCTATTTAAACAACAACAAAATAAATGCATCAACAAATAAAAGACAGAGACATCTTTCCGTGAAACTGTGAGAATATATTACACAGATTAAAGTTGCACGAAAAATAATCAAAGCAAATCTAAAGTAATATACTCTACTCGTGGCGCAGCGCAGAGGATGTGTGTAGGTGGCTTTAAGTTAAGCACACACCACAATTTCATAGCAAAAGGAGGCGTCTTTTTTTTTATTGTTTTTCTGTTCATAACTTAGAGCCCCAATGAAACATTCGCGAAATGTGTCTGCGGGCGAAATAGTACAAGTAGGTATAAAAAAAAAACGTGGTTGGCAGGCCAATTATGTTGTGAACCCGGGGCTTTGGAGTTTGGTAGTTTTTCGCGCATCTATACTACCCCTTAGAGTAGCTAGCTCCATGCTCTACACAGAATCTATGACGGCAGTCAGCGACACCTACATTCAATCGCTCAACCAGGAACTGTCATGATGGAATCTCTGGTTTCTTTCTAGTAATTGCAAACTTCGCTTAAATTGAGGGACGCGATGCGACGATGATGACGACGACGTTGAATCTGAAGCGAGCAAGCAATCCGCCAGCCAGCAAGCAGCTTGCACTGGTGAACGCTGCTGCTGGTGATGATGATTTATGACTTGCGATCGCTTGTCACGACCGACGACGACGAAGACCGCAGCAATTCCACCGACAACGCGAACGATTCTTTCTGCTGACTCTGCCTTCCGCCACAAGCATTGAGATAGTGGATTAACCAACTACTGGAATTACTTTTTCGAATTGTGATAGCAATTTTAAGTGAGAGTTAGAAATATGGATAGATGGATGGATGGATGAATGGGCACGCGAGCAAACAAAAAAGAAGCGGAAAAAAACCCAACCCACCTACAACCCAAATCGTATCAGTTAAGTAATGATGGCAATTTGGCCATTGATGGGTTTTGCTTGTTAAGAAAATTACATACATATATCTATAGATATATGTTACTGTAGTGTATAAAGACATATCGGTCATTGTTGCTTCTTGCTTGATTTGGAACTGCATGTTTTGGTGAGGTACTTACCGTACATCTTTCCCTCGTCGGAGAGAATGATTTTTCTTCGTCCACATGGTGGGTATATTGTTAAGGCTTCTTGAAAACTCTGTTCGATATCAGGACTCCAGACACCTTCGGCATCAGCTGATGAGAGATCTTTTTCGTCCTAAAAAAAATAATAATAATCGTAGTTAATCGGATATCTTAAAAAAATGTTTATATGTATTTGAAAAATATTAAACTTTAAATAAAAAACTGTATCAGAACTCTTTCAATAAAGTGAATCTTCAAAAATGTGTGCATATACCTAAAATGTGACAGCACATTGACATGTAAAAAAGTATTTGTCTTACTCTTACTACTAACGTAATTTTGAAAATGAGTCCATACTCATTGCGTTGAAACGTAAGATATTATTATTATTTTGACAGATATTATGTTGCTTTTTCTTTACGTCATGGAGTCGTGTCATTATAGTTGTCAAAATGTTATGATTGGCAAAAAGTAAAAGTTTTTTCCGATATGTGCTGTGATTGCAAATAAAATTAAGTAAACATGCCTTTTTTTTTGACAAACACATAAAGTTTAATGTAAAAACCTTCTGCGTCAGATTGCAAATTTGTATACCCTTGCAATGTGGTAAATATTTTGTAGTTGTTATATAGAAAGGAAATTTATAACTTACGTCACTCATATCTCCGACGTCTAAATTTTTGGCATCCGCCATACTGCCATTTGTGTCTGCCGGTCCCAATGGACCTGGGGGACCGGCACCTACAGGTGTCCACCGCGACGTTATGGCGCCGGCTCCTACAATACCGTCTATAAATAAAAAAATAAATAAAAATATAATTAGTAACAAATAAATTATGTCTACATTAAATCTCTTTAATCATAAATATTCTATAGCCAAAAACAAATTGGTTGTGTTGTTTAAATGTCAAAAAAAAAATGAATGACAGATCAATCTCCACCTTTAAGTCATTAAAGTTAACAGTTCAAAAAGTTATTTGACAATTTCATTCAAATGGTATACATACTTTATTTCATTCCTAACATAAAAGACAAGACTTAGAAAAAGATTTACCTAATGTAATCGAAATAGGAAGCTTCACCAAAATGTCACCCCCGCAAAGAGGTCCGATTCCATCAAATCCAATAACATCAGGTCGTAAATTTGACACTTAAACATCCAGAATCAAAGATTGATGTTGTCGTCGTTATTGAAACATTATTTTATTAACAAAATGATGAAATATGCTAATTTTAAAGGGCTGAATTTGCGTTCTTCTTCGTGTTTCCTTCGAAGGAAATTTATCACAATTTATATTAATAAAGGTGCCATCAAATCAAACAAACCCACGACTACCAATCCAAGAGTTGCTAGTGCGTATAGTGCGTAGGTGTTTTTGGGCGCGATTCGTCAAACAATAAGAAAAATAAAAAGCAACCAAACCAGAAGGCATTCCGTCCCCGTTCATATCTCTTTACTCTTTGACTTTGCATATCAAAGTGAGGGGATTTCCATTAGAATTCTTCTGTCTAACTACAGGAAATGCAGAGAATTTTGCGGAGACAAAGTGAAGTACCTAAGATATGTCTCTGCGGTAGATTATTGTATGTAATTAATATTCCGCTTATAGAAGTCGTATCATCGAGGGAAGAAGACGACGAACCCGAAAGAAACGACACTTACGTCTACACTGTACAGTTCTGTTGTATGAGGAGAGGATGAATGATTATAATAATGTATTTCTCAACTTTACTTGTATATAGTTGCGAAATGAAATTGTGGATGAATGAAACATGTCACATCAAAGTCAAATTTTAGAAAAGTAAAGAGTTCAAAGACTTTTCTCTAAGCATGGTACGTGTAAATTAATGAATTTGATATTTTCAGGCTTCTGTAAAACATACGGCGAATGTCATTGATAAATTGAATATATTCTAAAATAGATGACAGTAGTATTATATTATCCTTATGAACTGATCGAAATTAATTTTTCACACGGAAATACATAAAAACCAGGGTGAAATCGGTTTAAGTGATAAGTGGTTGTCATATTTTTGACAGTTTAACTCTTTGTCGGTGTAAAGTGATTAAACTCAATGATTGCCGAGTGAGTACTTTCTAATGAAATTTATGAGTATAAAAGTTGCCATGGTGACATTTCACTTCATGTGTCAATTGAAAATGTCAGATCACATGCGAGGATCTAATGGTAAAGCTCCTTTTAGACGATCAGTTCAGTTGAGCTATCACTTAAGCTTTTAGTTAAACTGATGTCTAAACACAAATACTGAAACGTTTAACTAAGACTGAATCTGTAACTGAAACTGATGGAATTCCCATTAGCTGCCAGTTCAGTTATCAATTAAACTGATGAACTGAACACCGAACTGAGTTTCATTTTAACTGAAAAATTAACTGAAAACTGATTGTCTAAAAGGGGCTTATCTATCTACTTTGTTAAAACTGACAGTTAATTTTCTAGAAGCTTGATATATGTATGTAAGCATGTTAATATAACCAGCAGATA
Source organism: Scaeva pyrastri (assembly GCA_905146935.1). NCBI lineage: Eukaryota > Metazoa > Arthropoda > Insecta > Diptera > Syrphidae > Scaeva > Scaeva pyrastri. The sequence continues at coordinate 3,300,311 of LR989929.1, read as the reverse complement.
CGAATTGAGCATACATTGCATAATTTTTTAAACGTCAAATCTTAGATTTATAAACAAAATAAAATTGATATTTATAAACTGACACGAGTCATAACCACGATTTCGACGCATTTAACAAGCATTTGTTCTGCGACTAAAAAGCCAGTGTAAACAACATGTATAATGACATCAAACACCACTGTTCAAAAGCCAACTAGAAAATACATAAGAAGTAAAACAACACAAACAGCTCCATATCTACACTATAATGACAGAAGTAAATAGTTGTCAAACATGGTCTATCTAGTTTAATGCTCGTATGTAGCTTACTCTGACAGCTTATGAATAAATGATGCAACACAAAACATTGACAACATAATTAAACTGGATGTCCTTATGAACGAGGAAATATTATTGCATGTGTCGGTAGCTCAAACTGTCAAATACAAAAATGACTTCCTTTCAAAAACAATAACAAGAAAAATGAAAAAATAAATATAAAACCATATTGCATTTCTAATGATAAATAACTCAGTTTTGATGGCTTCACATTACAGTCATTGATAAAAGCGAATCACACGCATCAAAAACTGCATAAAAAGTGAATTAACTTTAACACACAATCCAAATCCAGTTTGATTCCCTGTGGCTAAACAAGTTGGTTGGCTGCACAGGCACACAATGGATTCTCCATGCCAAATAAACGAAAAAATCCAAACCCAACTCCCTCTGTTTGAACTGGAAAATTGCAAGCCAAAGATGCGCTAAAAAAGTGCATAACGATCACGAGGATGGACGGAAACGGGACTGGCGACAAGGCGGCTAGGCAGCGCCAGCGGCAGAGGCAGCGGCAGCGGCAGGATGATGTGAGATGTATGGAAAAAGAATTTACAAAAGTGCACACAATATTGTGTGTAACATCCTCGACTGCATCATGAACTCGAACTCGAGTCGACTCAACTCGAACACAGGGCTGTCATGAGGTTGATGCAACAACGTGCCTGCAAGAAGTTAAGTAAATAATCCACATAGCCCACAAAAATGGCCCACCGAGCATCAATCTCACAGATCCGCATCCGGATCCGGATGCAGAGTATGCGAGGACGAGTCTAACGTTGCACCATAAAGCTGTTCGTTGGCCGCAGGATGTGTGTGAATGTGTGTGATGGGGGGAGGGCGGCAGTTGGAGGGGTGGATTCGATGCGAAAATCTCTGCTCTTTAGCTGCACACATCGGCTTCGAGTGCATATGTGCGGTTAAGCCCGAGGACCTCAAACCCCAACGCCAACATACCCAGCGCAATTTGCCTGCTGAGTTGGCGACTAAATTTTTAACCCTCACATATGCACCAGGACGAGAACGAGAACGAGGACGGGGAATAGGGGCTTAGGGCTTTGATGGCGATGACGGGGATGGCGGCAGATATTCATGTTCACGCTGAAATGGCTGACTGAGCAATACTTGGGATAGTGCGGTGTTTTTGCGCTGCGAACGTGAAGCATTTCAAATTACTCTAATTTCAATTCGGGAATTCGCAGAGGTGTTGAAATCGAGTCGAGAGTTGAATAGTTTTCGCGTTTTACTGAATTTTCGTTATTTTTTTTTTATATTTCTTTGCTCTTATTTTGTTTTGTTTTTATGTTGGATAAATGGAGAATTTCATTGTTCACTCGAATATGCATTGGGATGGGACGAGTGCGAAAATGCATGCAGTGTTTATTTTTACGTTGAGTTTTTTTTTGTATAGGGTTTTGTTTTACTGCGTTGCGGGTTTTCATGGCATGCGTGTGATGCGAAGTGAACTGTATAAATACTGAACAACACTGGAAACTGGGAAGATTAAATCAAATCAGATACAGTGGTTGAGTACGTACTTACTGGATATAGGCTTTGCATAGTGTGATATACCTGAGTTGAGTATAGTGAGTATGGTTTCTGATATTTGATTTATGAGATACTTTTTTTTTGGCGCTGCGCAGCCGAAGTGGGCTTCCATTAACGATATTGATGGATAAATTGTATGAAGAGGGTTTTTATGTTTACTTTGGGATTATAGTTTTGTGTGTCATCGGATTATTATTCAATTGTCGGACTATTAAATGAATTTCAAATATTATAGATGAGAATTACGAGAAATATAAACTTGATAGCCATAGAAAAATAAAATTATTTTAACATCAAGCAGGCACTATAGATGATACTTTGATACTTGTGCCTGACGTTTATGTTTATTTATTGAAAACAATAAAATTTAAACTGCTTTTGAGCCTTTGAAAAGTGTGGATGTCACTTTTCATGTTGAAGTTGCAAAGAATGTATCAAATTTTAATGTTTCAAGAGTTTATGTAGAATGGAATCTGTCGAATGTGTTGGGATCCGATATACCATCGACGGATATGACGGATGTAGACCTTAAAGAATATGTTGATTATAAATCCGTTATATACTATTTTAACCACCAAAATATTTTTGGTGAACACTAGCAACGAAAAAAAAAGGATATCAAACGAAAGTTTAAAAGTTCAACTTTTTCTTCCGCATTGTCACTATATAACGTGGCCAAGGAACGGTTAGATTTATCACTTGAATAATATCACATTGAAGGGCAATTCTGTCAATAGAGAAAGGCAAATAACCATTTTTCAATACACACTATTAGAATGAACTTATGTCAGTTGCAGACTGTCGCCATCGGCATTTATTTGTGAAATGAAAAAAAGGTAACTTGGTCATTTTGCCATTTTTAAGAGTTAATTTAAATTTCATTGAAACATTTGATTCACATCAACCACGAGCCAGAGATACTAGGACTAGGACATGGTGTGATGATATTTAGTACAAAAACAAATGTTCTCATTCAAAAGTCTCAAAGCAAACGCTTAAAATTGTTTCATCTAGATTAAGTTGTCTCGCTCCTTAATATGCACCATCAAGCCATTTTATTTGGTCAGACATCATCTGTTCCACAATCAAGCAATAGAGCTCGTTTTTACAGTACCAAACCATAAACGCAACAATCTCGTATACACGTTTAACAATTTAACCATTCATTTACCAATTCCAATTCCAAAGCCACAAAACCAAATCATACCTAGTAGAGTCATACTCATAATAATAAAATACTACCAGATTAAAAAAAAAAGAAAAACAAGCACCAGCACAATGCAAGTCTGTGGATACTGGATAGTATCTTCCTGAAGCAAGTTTGCTTATTTTTTTTCTTCTTCTTGTACCACCAACCACGACAGAAGTCATTAGTCATTCAAAATGCGTACGAAAAGATTCAACGGCACGATACGGTGTGAGCGACCGAATGACGCCTCTGCAAATCGCAAAAGAATTGCAAGAGGAAAATATCGCTGCTTGAAACCAGCATTCAAAAAAAAAAACTCACGACGACGAAGAACCTCTTCGAGACAACTTCGATCATAAATATGTTCCTTTTTAGTCGTAGTCGTTTTCGTTTTCGTCTTCATCGTCGTCGTCGTCGTTGTCCTAAAATGAGAATTTGTACTAGGAATAGAACAGAAAAAAATGATAACAACAACAACTGTTTTCTTCTCTCTTCCTTATGTTTGGATACCTACAGCTAAAATCTGTCCAAGAGGAACTATAGTTGCTTTTCTTAGTGGGAATCTCATCTAGGAATATTTTATATTCAATGCTCAACAAGGTTGCCAGATCCAGGAAAATAATAAAGTGAGATTTGGATTTTGGAATAATTTTAATTTAGTTTAACGTAGGTTCGTCCGTGGTTTGAGGTTCAACCGTGGTTGACTTCAATTGTTCTTAACACGGGAAACTCAGGTCCAGCTTGGTCATGTATTTTTGACTCAAGCTCTGAACGAAAAATCTCGGAAATAGTCTTTAGCAGCATGATTCGCACGATGTCCATGACGTGTAAGTCTTCGAATGCTATAGAATTATGTATTTTAAATATAACGGCATCTAAGTGTCTTAAAACCATATCAACTTATGTCGTCATGTCATACATAGGGTATATGTCAAAGTATACTTGGATGACATGGCAATGTCATAGAAAACCACTTATGTTTACAATGTACATACCTAAGTAAACAGACAAACACTAATTACACCGAGACGACATCGTGACAATAATGACGTTGGCGATGATGATGACGATATGATGACCTTTTTGGAAAGCAGTCCATGACCAGACAACGCCACTTTAATGAATACAAATAAAAACAAACAAACAAAACAAAAAACATACTTTGTTCCTCATTTGGGTTGAGATCATTAGACTGAGAGTTAGTTCAAGACTGTTTTCCAACAACTGTATGCTTGTATAATACTTGGTTCAGGTACCAGGCTGGTATGTATGTATAACAAACCTGCATTACAGGTGTATTTAGTACATTGTTGAATTGGAATAATAATAAATGCATTTTTATAGTTTATACACATTGCCACGCATATTAATGTCTGGCGTGGCGGACCTTATGTTTACATGCACACTATACATCAGAGAGCAACAAGTGCCCTATGTTTTTGTACTACTACTTGAAAAAAACTCTCCATAGACGTCAGACACAAAAGCAAAGGCAAACTGACAGAAGCGACACACCAACAAAATCTACACAAGTGGCATCTGACTTTTTGAATGCAATGTCAACAGATGTGGCATCTAAGGTGAATATGATAGGAGTCTATTTTGTTTTTGTTTTATCATATCCGTCAGCGTAGGAAGTAACCTAGGTATACCTGGAAGTTCAATGTTCAAGTTTGAAAATGAGATGTGCTTTGCTTAGTGTTCTTCATGGCCAAAGGGGGCAAAAGGTGCTGCTGCCTGTTGGTTAGAGGCGAACTATTTCTCTCTCTCTCTCTTTCTCTCTCTCTCTTTCTCTCTCTCTATCTTTCATTATTTAATAGTGCAACTCATTAGTTTCAACATTTAGTTCGCTTTCGTCATTAGTGCACCTTCTTGACGCTCTTAATGGTTCATTGAGTGCAGTGATCGAAATGGCGATGACTAAATGTACTGGAAGAGAAATTTAATTAGTTTTTTATTGCGATAATGATTTGTGTACGTTCCTTTGGAAAGACTCAATTCCCGTTGTAGAAATATAACGCTAAATATTGTCACAAAAAAAAACTTCGTGGTGGACGATTGTGGAACGTATTTATTTCTTATTCCACAAAAGATGAAAACTGCTATAATGAAAAATGTTATTTATATGGAGATAAGTTATCAGAAAAGAGTGTTTGAACGACTTTTTAAAAGTAACAAAGATTGCCTGGATTGTTCCTCCATATACCTAAGAATTTAGATGCCCTTTGCTCATAGGGTTGTACCGTGAAAATAATTTTGAAAAGTTTTGTTTCTTGTGAAAGATGTAAAATTTCACATCTATTGAAATCAATTTTACAATTATGTAGTTAGTTGCAGATGGAATGCCGTGGAATCCAATTTTTAAAAAGCGCATTATGACTTTTTTATACGGAGAACATTTTTTCTTGAAATTTTTTCAACTCTAAAATATGTATGTACAATAATTTGTATCGTGCTAAATACAAATTTTTTTTTTTTCAACCATTATGATGACCGAAACTCCATTAATTATGCATATTTACTCCCCTTCTACGAAGAGTATAACCATTTATACATAATATATGTATATGTATTTTTTTTTTCAAATTGCATTTTACTTAATTAAACTTTAAACTGTATTCCCTTTGACAAATTCCCAATAATGTCCACTTCTTTTCGAGCTCCCCTTTTAATAAAAACAAAACGTTTAACATTTTCTGTTGTATATTTTATGACCATACACAAATACATACATATGAACATACTATACTCGTATATAGTCGCATGTGCCTAACTTATGGTCAATTTAAATTTAAATAATTTACCACATTGAATGACAATTTTTGAATGAAATTCCATGGAAATAAATTATCTTCAATTCTGTTTATGTTTCTCGCCCTTCGTCATCGTCATCATCGTGTCGTCGTCGTCATCGTCTACATCATCATAGCCAGTGCCAGTTTCAGAACTAAAAGCCACCACCACACCACCCATAAGAAGAATGACCAACAGACTATTGGACAAAGTGAACATGGAGACTTCATAAAGACATCAAAAAAAATACATGAAAAAACGTCTTCTTTTGTTTTCTATCACTTTCAGCAATAGGTATTCACTTCACTTCACTCATTCTGTGTTGTATGTTTCACTGTCTGTCTAATGAATAAATAATGCCAACGTTCACAGGATAAGAACGAGCCTTGACGTGCGTTTTAATTCATTTTATCATTTAGATCCCCAACCCCAAATGGCAACATAAAACACATCTCTCAGTTCCAAACAGGGATGGATTCGAGGATGTGATGTTAAGTTTTGAAATTTTAGTGTAGTTGAACATATTTTTGTTCTTTAAATGTTTTTTGATGCTGATTGGTCTAAGGTACGTTTATTTTTAACTTGTAAACTAAAATGGTCGAATAAGCAGAAAATAAGATAAAGTGATATACATATGTAGATATTTATACCTATTACGAGTATATTGCTTTGGTATGATATCATATCTTAATTTCAAATGACACTGATTTTTATGTACCACGAACAAGCACAATATATTGTTGCCTCTCTTTTCCACTAATTGATACTGACTGGTCTAACTAACACTAGCTGGACTAAAAAAAATTTAACAAACGATCACCAAAAATGTCAAAAGGTATTACTTTGTAGTATACTCATATTTTTTTTCCAAACCGTAATTCCAACAGTACCTACGACATACTTATTACAGACAATTAAAATGTGTTTTTTATTATCACTATCCACCATGAAACTAATTGGTCTAAACTGCTTTACAACTCGAATATATCAAAGATATTCTTTTTTTAAACTTTTAATTGAGGGGTAACATGTTCTGATATATTCCCTACTAGGATATGACTTACATAACTGGTATAAAAAAAAACACTAATAGATGAAAACTCTAAAAATATTTCAAGAATTGTCATATTTTTAGAACAAATAGAAACACCTTCTTCAGAAAACGAACACTACAAAAATATTTTTGTTTGTCATTCGCTTTATTAAAAATAATTGGTATAATTATCTTATCAGCTCAAATGTGTTAAAAAATCAATATAATACATAGAGGAACATAGATTCGACTGGTATAAAAATAAAATAAAATTATACATACCCTTAAATTTCAGTTCGAAAAAATATTTATACCTATTACGAGTATATTCTTGTCTCTGCATGCCAAAAACTAGTCTAAGACACATACATAATGTCACCGTTGCATTCAACACCCCTGAATTATTGTTTCCTAATTCTCCTCACAATCATCCCCGTACTTTATGACTTATGAATATAAATGTATTTTGAATTTAAAAGTAGTATATATCAAATAAACAGTGACTGAAAACATGACACATAAGACTCCACATTTTCATAGTTCATGTGCAAAGTAGACAAATAAGCTTGGCAAAGAGGTACCAGAGCCCCCATCAACTAATCGCCCTAAGCAATCACTTTTGAAAGCCCAAATCCAACACTGAACTTAAGCTCTACCTTCTTCACATATGCTCATAAATCAAATGTCCTCGAGGAATTTTTGTCTTCTCTCTTGGAAGCGTATACATACTCTGGAAAATGCAGTAAATAATAAAGTTTTCTTTTGGCTCGGTGTTCGAGTACGAGTATATTGTACAAGGTTTTGAGCGTTCGGGTCCGTCAGCTTTTATAATATATTGTCATACTGTTTCTTCGTAGTTTTTGGTCTGTCTGTCCATCGTCTTGTCAAAAAGTATACAGTTTTTTTTTTTTGTTGTTTTGCGTTTGTGGGTGGATATGTTCTAAACACAAAGTTATGGATATATGTACATAGCTGTGTGTTGGTTACATGTGCTGATAGAATTGCCTCCTTCTTGTGTTGTTAAATGTCGTCCATATGTCAAATGGAAAGTTGCACAAGATCTAGATACAATGCAACATGATGTGTTGCAAGTGAATGTGTCTGTTTAGCTGTCAGTAGAGTGTCCAAAAAGGTGTAGAAGAAGAAATTTCTGTGTGGGATGGTAGCTCAAAATGAGGCGATGAAGTTTCTATAGATAGCAGGTACCTCTACCTATGTTTGCATAAATTTATACCAGTATCACTGACAATGTCAATTTGAAGGGTTCTGAGTTGAGTGATTTTTATTTTGAAAAGTTTGATAAGAACACATTTTGAATATTTTAAGTTTCTTATTTTTATTTCAATGTTCGGATTTTTATAAGAATATACATACATAAATGCATATTAGTAGTTCTAATGTGTTTTTGAAAAGCTGCAGTCATTCTGTATTGTTCGTAAAATTATATTTTTTTGGTGGACCGTTTCAAGGAAAATTTTCAGCAGTTGTTTTTCTTTTTTTTCAGACTCATTTACTTTTAAAAAATTAAGCAATAGTAAGTATTTTAAAAATATTTCTTTATTTCCCTTTAAATTTAAATAATCAATCTTATGGGAGTTTGATAAGTTATAAGGAACTTTCAAAACAAACAGACTTAACTGAAATTTCATAATTTGCCCAAAGGTTTTCTAAGAAAAGGAAAAATATACCATAAAACGCCTTCCTTGATACCGTCCCATTCATCTAATCCAAGCTTAGTATTCCGAGCAGTACTTAGCACAATTTTCTGCTAACAACTTAATTTATCAAAACAAATATTTTCAACTTCGTCTAGTCGATATATATTTATTCACCCATCTATAAGAGCAGAGTGAAGAAAAGGGGATAGGGAAAGTGTTTGTTTGACGTTCTATGTTAAAGAACTCTTCCTAGACGTTGTCAAGACGTGTCAAAAATACTAATTTCATCAACCACGCATTGCACTTCACGCTGCAGTTCATATCCACAGATGCACACATACATATACCTACCATAAACTGCGCGTGAATTAATTCCACAGTTCAACCTCTTTCGATGTTACAAAAGTTAAAATAACAAATAATTCATTCGAAAGGTCTATTCAAATTATTGCAGTTGCCACTATATGAAATACGTGCGGGTGCGGTGCGGCGGCGGGGTGGAGCGGGCGCTGCACTGCGGGGCGAGGAGCGACATGGAATACATGGAAACACATGCGTGCTCAACCGTAAGGAAGAATTGAAATACGCACGAGCTCGTTCATTCGATTCGAATATACATTTTTTTTTCTGCTTGCAGACAAAGGTAAGTCGTTGTCGTCGTATATTTGTATGTATGTATGTATTCGTAAATGAATGAAAAGACAAATAACCTAGAAGTCTTTTGAATTCGTAACCATCACTGCATAGCAGCCAGCAGAAGCAGCAGCAGCGGAAAAAATCGATGCATCTCCATAGTTCTATACACTGAACATTCTGCCTCGCTATTATTGCCACACGGCGAGGGTGACCCATTGATGCGTAAATTCGAGTGGATTATCGCGCTTTACCGTTCGTTCGCTCAACACTCAGCGTTCGGTGGCTCATCCCTTGAAAAAGGTGGAATCGGAATGCGGTAGTTCCATTTTCGAATTCAACCCCAGCCCACCAACCGTTCCCGTTCTCATACTCGTCGGTCTTGGAAAGATGTGAAAATAGACAACTGCTGATGTTGAGCGAAGCAAAGTGGGTACTTGAGATAGGAGCGCTTCCATTTCCACTCAGCACGGCACTTGACGAAGTTTTTAATAAGCCATTTGGCCTTCGTCCTTAACAGAACACTCTGACGTCCGTCCATCCGTCCATTGTTATGCAGGATGAAATTAGTTTAAGGTATAAACACAAGCAAGGATCTGAGTTCTGAACTACTGACCGAAGCCAAGGTAAAGTACCGTATAGCTTCGTTTTTATTAAAATATCTAGCTTGTAGCTCACCCTTGGGGATATTACGAGTAATTCTCTCAATAAACACACAGCAAATGAGTTTTTCCTTATTGTGCGTTTTTTTTTTTTTGTCCATTTTAATAGCTCGCGACAGATAATCGCGTTCATCTTCAATGGCACGTGCCAAATTCAGTGATGCAAATTATGTATATACCGAGGGGAGGGATGATTTGCATGGTGATGATGATGATTATGAACAAACCAGCTGCCAATAAAACAGGGATTCCACAGCAGTAGGGGAAAATGTTTTTTAATAAAATCTTCTTTTGTCATAATTACATTCAAGGACTCATGGAGGCTCACGAGTTGCGTTAGGTATATAGAATGTCAAACCAAAATACGTATAGAATTCAGGGAGTTCAGCAACAGCGCAAGGAGAAAGGAAGATTCGAAGATTCTTCGATGTTGGAAACTGTAATGAAATATGAACACGTGCGGCCTCATGAACGGTATAGGGTTTCTTGATGATGGTGAAACATGGATTGAGGTTCCCTCCGATAAATAATTAAAAGAAAATAGGTGCTCTAAGATCTTTGCGGTAATCTGTAGACAATTTTCTTGAATAGTGTTTATATAGAGCTTCAGTGAAGGTGAACTCTGACCTTAACTTGCGAATTTCTTAAACAACTCGGATGGTTTCTTCTGCTACCATGACGTTTTTATCAGAGGCGGCGTGAAGGCAGGAGAGAAAAATTAAGAAAATTAGAATCCTTTGATAGTTTCTTATGGAATTTGATGAAGCATGAGATTGTCAAAAGTTTAATGGTGCTCTGTGTAATTTGAAGAAGAAGAGAGAACGTATACCAGTTTATGTCTGCGAACTGCCAATTTATTTCTAGTTTTCAGCTCAGCTTTTTGGATTGCTTATTCCTTAACCTGCAATAGGAAGTTTTGATCAAGTTGATTGGATGACTATTAGGGCTATCGGGAATGAAAAAGAATTCATATTAGAATAAAGTGGATAGGGTACTTTTGAATATTGGCAGTATTTTTGTTGACATAGATTCTATAGATTCTTCAACTGAGTTCGATCAAAGGTGAATACTTAAATAACATAACACAACTTTATTGGGATTTAAAAAAACAAGAAAACAAGCTTCAAGTGCATAATAAATCTCAGGAATTGTTTAAGTTGACTTTGCCTTAGGTATTACTCAAGACACCTGCTGAAATCTTTTATCATCGATCGGTTGCCGTCAGATTTGGAGATAAGCCAACTTGTGTAGACGAAATTCCTAACAAACGACCTTCAACTTTTTTTTTCACCTCTCATACTGAAAAATTCGAGTGTCAAATTGATTGGTTCCTATTCTGGCAAGTTACTCGACAAGGAGGTTTTCTAGGACTAGCTTAATATTTTTCATTTAACACGTTCACTATTTCAATATGAAGAATCTTCTGTGGTTCTAAGAAAGTTCACGTTAAGAATTTAAAAAGACCAAGTACCCTTTAGCAAAATTAGTAAATACTTTAAAAATGAAGTTGAAAAACTTTTCCAATTTTTTTGATAGAAAATGATTGAAAATACTTCAGATCTATTAACAAACGCAAATTACTAGAAACTGTGAAGGCATTTTACCAACATTACAAAAAGAAATTATAATATTTTCTTACCGCAAATAATGTTGGAAAACTAATATCCAAAGTCCAAGTTATAAGAAGATTGTAAGTATTTTTTTTTTCTTTCGTTTTTTGTTAGCTGTTCAAATACAATAACACAAATACAAACACTGAATATGTGTACCCCTTAATTCACAGATATTCGCTGCTTCTATAAAATTTATATCGAAAAAATTCTACACTCGTCAATTTCACCGTCATTGATGTTTATCACACACACAAACACAAATACAAACGTACACAAACACAATTGGAAAATATATTGCAGCTGCCTTTGATAATAATTATTATTGCATTGTACTTTATGAATTTTTCGAGCGTTTCAAAACTCATTATTTTGTATTCGTATTCAATTAAAAATGCAATTTTAAAATTTCTCAAAATAAACAAACATATCAAAAAATTATCCTATTGGAATAAAATAAAACAAAAGTTGTGTCAATATCCGATTTGACAGTTGAATCTAACGACATCGAACAGAGACTTTTCGAAAACGCTCTATACTTTTTGAATTCCCAAACGTAACTGTTTTTGTGTGCAGTGCAGCGGGGTCGTATCTTCAAATATCCTGCCACCGAATAAACTCTCTCATATAATTGTACACATTCACCCCATAGCTATAGAGAAGATGTGTAGTGTACCGATAGCGATAGCGACCCTTAAAAATTGTGCTAGTATGCAAGAAGGGAGTAGGAATTTATTGGGAAAAATAGTGAAATTAAACAAATCAACCCTCATGGCTCATACTCATAGTTGACAGGAGAGAGGGATCGAAGAAATATTCGAAAAAAAAAACAACACGATCAAATGGAATTTGAAAAATTCTACAAAAGAATGTGAGTGAGTGAACCCCCAAAAATATCTAGATACTATAAAAATTAACTATATTGTTTTGTTTGTGTGGAAAATCGTATGCTGATGTGTGTGTGTGTTTAGTGTTGAGTGTATATGTGTGATTTCAAAAGTGGGAAACCCTGGGAAATGTCAAAATTTGAATTAAAACAGGTAGACTCACAAATGTAATTTATAGATACAGGGGCACTTTATACATACAGATGTATGTAGGTAGATAATGTCCGTCCATTCATGGAACTACCTAAATGATCGTTTGTTGGCATTCATTGGCAGAATGTTGTCTGAGTCCAGTTTGAGTTAAGTGCTGTCAAATTGGATGATTCTTTTGTAACGCTAATGTTTTGTTCTTTGTATAGGGATCTCAAAGGAAAAGTAAAAGTCAAGAGACCCGATGTGAAATTGTTCAGAAGAAAGAAATACTTCTTTGAAAGCTTTTTTGCTTCCTAAAACCATAGAATATTTGTGGTACACATTTGGTTTAAGGGAAAACAGATGATTTTTCATAATTTTACATAATAGGATAGTATTTCGAATACTAGTTACCAGAATTTCCGTCTTCAATGTAATGATTGTTTTTGCTGGAGATAATAACATCATTATTGTTTGATAAATTTTCGTGTTGGGCGCCATTTAACTGAAAAATATTTGTAGAGTTCAGAAAGTCACCGACTTTTTATTGTTTTTTTTTTTTTTTTGCTCATGAATGAATCACACATAAATATATTCACTGCATAGATGGATGCTAGTAAAACTTCAAAGATCAGTTCAGTTGTAGTTATCTGGAACTACTTCCAAAGAATACAAATTCCCATCGAACTATAATACAAAGAGAAAGTTCTTTAATCGAACTTGGAATAAAACGCACACAAGTCTAAGACATAATTGATTGCGTTTAATAAACACTCTCGCAAGAGTGTTTCAAGGCCTTAAAACCAATACTTCCTTGCCTTTTGCCAAGAATCATTAAATCTAAAACGTCTATTAAAACACAACTGCTCTGACCTCGGTTTAATTAAACAAAACATTTGTGCTTAGAGCAACGCCAGCATTTCCGCCTTTTTAAGAATATTATATGTATGTAGGTACAGTACATACTCGTAGTTGTATGATCGCATACATCGCACTAATTACCAACCCATAGCCTTAATTAAAACAACTTTGCACTCCGTCAGACCTCAGAGCTCAGACTTCTCCAAACAGTCCAGCAGCAACAGCAATAGCAACAACTGTACGATGGCTGCATATAGAACCTTCAATTAAATTCCAATTTCAATAAACACTATTTACGATGGCTTGTTTGCAGTTAGTTACGAGTACCTATATAAAGAAGATCTTAATAACTTTTTGCGAAAGCGTCAAATTATTCCACGCAAAACATGAGGCGGCTGCGCAAAGGGTTTTGTACAACATTTCCATGTTTCTATGTATGTCTAGCTCAGCGCAGCGCAGCGTGCAGTGTCTAAGAAAACAAAACAAAATACCTTCTACACACAATGAACATTTAATTTACCGAATATGAGTTGAACAAATTTTGCTATCTTCTTTTCAAAATCTCACTTAAGTGAAATAATTCAAATTTCATTTTCGCAACGCAAACATGCGCGCGCGCCTTCTAATGAATCAACCAGCTTGTCTCGGCCGCAGATAATTGCTCTAGCACGGCAATGGTTTTCTTCTTGGTTGAACAACAACGTTTTGACTATATGCTCGTAGCCAGAAGAGATTCATTGTCTTCATGATGGAAAATCCTCGTGGGTAGCTTGGCTTGTCGAAGGCAGAAATAGAGAGTTACTACAATTAATCGGCCAGTTCCACTGCACGGTTCTGCGCTCTCCCCAGCATTTGCCACATTTCAAACTTTGTGTATTTCGTCGCTGCTGATGGAATTACAAGCGTATAGTAATTTCAAAAATTACATGCAGCAACCCAAATCGATGCGCAATTCCTATCAATATCTGTATGACTCGCGATCGCTATGCTCTCCCGGCCGCCGCCGCCGCCGCTCTAAAGCTCATGATCTACTTTTGAGCAACAATCGCACTCGCTATTCGAAATACCATTTAAATATATGTTCTTCGAGGTTGTAAATTGTAATATTCGTCTATGGTTCAGCTTGGCGAATCACTGGCATTTGCATTGCATATAGTGGCATGACGGAGCGGCTCGGCTCGACTGCAAAGAGTGTAGACATCAAAGTTGTGAATGCGCGATTTAAATTGCTACTAAATTCGAGGCAGGATTTTTACCTCATAATCTTTTACAACATAAGAAAATCATCGCTTTTGACGATGATGATTTGCCTTCAACGCCTCTGCCGCCGCAGCCGCCGGCGCGCTGCATCGCTCGCTAGTTTTAATGCAGTTATTGTTGTTGCAGCATAAATGCAAGCTATGCACTATGACTGTATGCAGTTGCATAGTTACGCATTAATGTTGCATTATAATTGGAGAGTCTCATTCATAAAAGTTGCCAGTTTGATGATTTAGTAGGGCATTAATTTGCGGAATAACCCGTCATGATTGAAGTTGCTTATCTCTGTAATCTTATGATGAGCATATTGTTGTATATTGTGAATTAAAAATGTAATTTCATTTTAGACATTAATTCGAAGGGGATTATTTAATCGGTGGTGGGTGGAAACTGCTGCAGGTTGCAAGTTCTTTTTGTGGTCGAGAAATTCTTTAGAGCTTTAATGGTCGTATATTTATCTTAAATAGGTCACATTTTTTATTTTGTTTGTCTTAGAATTTATGAAGAATCTTGAATTAACTTAATTACTATTATTTGTTTTTTTTTTTTTTGAGAAAGTGCATGGAAAGTAAAGCTCACCTTCTCACTAAACTCCTACTTCTTAAAATTGTTCCTTAAGGACGAATTACATGTGTGAAATTTTATTTGAAACCCACAAGGAAACCTCATTAAACATGTTCAGTGATCGGTTTTACAAATTTTAGTCTAAACTTGTGAATAAACTAAACTAATTCACAACGTTGGGCGCCACTTTCAAGAAATGTTTAAGACACCTTGATTATTATTAGGCTCACTGAAAAAGAAACAAGACCAAGTTTCTTAAGTCACGGGGTAATAAAAGATAGGGTTTCGCGTTGGGCGCCATTTAAAATCAAATAAGTATAGTTTTATGCAATGAAATTTTATCTCAAAGACCACGGCTAACTGATGACAAAGATGACTGAAAGAACCTGTTGATTCAGATCGGAAAAAAAAGTCAAGTCTCCAAAGTAAGGATTTTGACATTTCTGTTAACAAAGAAAATAGCACTAAGATTCCGTTTTTTAAGAAGCGCTATTATAAATATGTTTTATGACAAGCACCGAGAATAGTATGTCTGGGAAGATACAGATGTAAAATATAAAACTAGAATTTAATACCCTAAACATCATTAATTTCCAAAATTTATCATTATAGAGCCTCTTGAAACATCAAACCCAGATAATTATTATTATTCACAATAGCGACAAAGAAATGTCTATCAATTAATTTAAGGATAAACATCAAAGAAGCAAACTTCATAATTTAATTAAAAACCTGATAGCACAAAAACTTTTCTATAAACGAGTATACCTACATATATACTTGGAGGAATGGAGGGGTAGTTAGTTGGAATTGGAAGTGGTACATCATAAAATCATTGAAATTAATAAAATGAAGATGGTCAACGTATGTAGGTAGATATAATGACGCACAACTATCTTGTTCTGCATACTTTATTAATCCAGAAGCATAGAACTTTTATCTCTGATAGGTATTATAACCATCTACAACATGGGCATCGTCATCATTCAGGAGAGTGTAGAGTTGTAACGGTGTACGAGTTCTAACGAACGTCACCCTTTCTTGTCAAAAAAAAAAATACCAAAGAATATAATCTATTATACGACATTTCCACAGCATAGTTAAATAGGCGTAGAATTCATTTCTTTTTCAATTGTGTACGAGCTGAATAAGGCAAGTCCAACAACAAAAACAGCCAACCACCAACCACCACCATCATTGATGTACATACATACATACGAGTATATTCAGTAAAGATCATGCTACGAAACGTCACACACCTGCCTGCTGCTTCGGGCTTATGGTATGGCATAAGGGCCAGCCAGCAATAACTACACCGAGCGACGAAGAAATGCTCACCCCATTGCCATAGTGTCGTCCTCGTCCTCATCAGTGTGGATGTGGAAGTATAAATTAATGCAAGGCTATGTTGAGCGTGTCCTTCCTCCTTTGGTAGGTACTCGCAAAAGGGAAATGCCAGTATGCATGCACCACCAAATATTTCACACACGACACGAACAACTCTGCCCAGAGATACTCCTCCGAGCTCTGCTCACTGCTGAGCGCTGCGCCGAGGTTTAAGGAACTCCAAACAACCTACATATGCAATTCATGTGTGTCATACTCGCATACAGTTCTTGTTCTAGGGGTGGCAATGGCAACTGGCAAGCCAACATTCACGGAGTGGTGGGCTTTTTCATGCACCGTAACAGATTCGAATTCGAGTCCTTGGGCTTGGGCTGCACGAGTCAGTGAGTGCATTGCGTAACATCAGTATCGAAGTCGGTTTTGAGTACTTACCTACTCCTTTAGCTAAAAATGCTAACGGTACACCGAACCAAGTCACTATGAAGATGAAGGTACAGGAACGGTTTGGTGAATTTCCTTGTCCTCATCCTCCTTGCCCTGTGCCACGTATGTTAACTCTTATACTTCTAACTCCTTTTGGTGCTTTTAGACCTTTTATGTTTATGTTTTTTTTTTTTTTTTTTTTTTTTTTTTTGTGAAGGGTTGTGTAGCGTGGCATGGCACAGAGCGGGAATGAATATTATATTGAAATGTTGCGAAGAATTCCAAAAATGTATTTTGTCGACGTAACAACGGAACACCGCTCACACACATCATATCCCTTTTCCTTGCCTTCGTCGTCGTCGTTCTCATCATCGTCGTTCCGTTTCGTTATCTGGAGGCGGTTGGTAGAGAAACTAAAAAGGTGGCTCGGTCTTGTGTAAGGGGTTGTACACATTTTCATTTTCA
The DNA here is from genome assembly GCA_905146935.1 of Scaeva pyrastri. Classification (NCBI taxonomy): domain Eukaryota; kingdom Metazoa; phylum Arthropoda; class Insecta; order Diptera; family Syrphidae; genus Scaeva; species Scaeva pyrastri. The sequence goes on along the minus strand of LR989929.1, from coordinate 3,282,931 downwards.
TTTTTTTTTATTTTTTTTTTTGTGAACTTTGTTTGTGAGCGTTGAAAGGTATAAAGTGAGTTTTTGGAAGTTTTGTCTACGAAATAGCATTCCAAGTTTTGAGGGCAAACAAAATAAAAAGGTAAACCTAACCTTAAACGTGTCTGTGTATAAGGCAACAACCCTTTTTGCAAACAAAACAAAAAAAGAAAAAGAAAAAAAGGAACTTTTTGAGGAGAACGACGACGACGACGACGAGTGTGATGGAAAATGAGAGATGGGCGATAAGGACTTTGCTTTACCTTTTCGTTTCGCATAGATTGTATTTTTGAAGGTTACGAACTTTTGTTTTAGTTTTCGGAAAATTGAAACGATACAATTGTGTGGCTAACATTTGTGTGTGTGTGTTTTTTGTTTTGTTTTTTTTCTTTGTATAAAAAAAAGAAAATTCTCGTTGAAGAGAGAACTTCAAGATTTAGTGCATACTTTTTTAGTTTTGACAGGAAGAGTGTATGTAGTTTGAAGTTTGAGGACGGGTTAGGGATTTGTACACATACGAAATGCCAAAGTGGTCAAAGACTCAAAAGCATTTGATTTTAGTTTAGGTAGACATTTTTATGTGGGTTTCATTAAGTCATGTTCTTTTGATTTTAAAATGTTATCAATTATTTATTATCAGAATTCTAGGAAACAAGGTCTAAAAGAAACCAATTGCTTGAGATTTTGCCTACGAAGGTTTTGACTGTCAAAAAAAAATCTTGCCTTTAATTTCTCTATAAAAAATTACAAGCTTGGCAGACGTAAGAAGAAGTATCAAGAATCGAAGCAGGCCTTAAATACCAGAATTGATTCGAAATTGAAGGAAATTTTTATTGGGAAGAATATGAATTTTGTATTGTGAGCAATCAACTTTTCAAAAATTCAATTTTTTTCTTTGAAAGCCAGTAGGAAAGAATTTGATCATCAGCTAAAGACAGGATACTTTTGGATGACCGCTTGAATTCTATAGCATTTTCAATATACATACCTAGTACCTACTTAATAGGTTATATTCGGAAGCTGTTTTTAAGTGTAATTTTTGCAAAGCGGGAGTTCCTCATGGCGGACATTTAGGGCCACTGTTTTTAATCAGTAAGAATTTAGAAAAGGACTTTATATTTGAAACAGAGAGCTGTCATATCCAAGTACTTGACTAACAAGATTTTGCAAAAAAGGATGACAAGACGATTTTTAAAGATTGTAAAAAGTAAGTAGATGATTATTAAGTCTGGCTTTCTTGGGACCGAAATTCATCTAAGATATGAGAACAAAGGTCAAACAAATGGTATAGGTAATCTGATACCAATGTGCGAAGTATTGTGAGATAATAAAAATTGTGAAGGATTCGAATTTCAAGACAAGCTCTTATTCTTCTCATCGTTTTCAATAACAGTCAGCTGCTATATTTTTATTTTTGTTTAAAACACTTCCATCAAAAACCATCAATCATCATCTAACATAAGAGGTCAGATCAGGTCAGGTCAATACAAACAAACCTTGTTAGTTGCCCACCACTTCATCACGAGCCATATCACAAGGCGTTCATAAAGTGTTTACACGATCAAGACAAAGCATTAAGTCATTAAGCTTGAGATTGTTTCTAATAACGATAATTTGCGTTACAGCCCACTTTGGTAAAAACTCCAGCAAAAAACTCTTTCGGGAGATGGAAGAGGAGACAAAAAAAAAGAAAGAAATGGGTGGGAAATAATGCTCAACTTCGGAATTATCCACCATCACTAAAATTATGGCTGTTAGACAAGTAAAATGGCTTTGAGAATTTAAAGCCCCCACCAGACCCTCTCCCAGTGCTCCAGGTAGGTACTGAGGTACCCATACCTAAGCACATCAAACATCGCATATATGTATGTATAAGACTAGACACAAAGTAGGTACAACTTTTATCGGCCATTTAATGGCGATCAATTTAACAAAGTTAACTCGGCTAATGAATTCAATCAATAAACATTAACTACTTCCACCGAAACCAGTTCCGACCCCAAACCGACTGCGACTCTGCTGTCCATACGGTGTATGTAGGTACTAATAGTTGCGCCTCAAAATCAAGACCTCAACGCACGTCCGTCCCCCAAAATGTGCGCACGACATGACCAACTTTCCTATATAGGTACTCGTTCTCGTAGTCTGTACGAAATTCACAGTACCTCCAGTGCAGCGCATAAACTTTCAGGAAAGACAGCCAAGAGCAAGACGACGACCGAAGACGTGACGCGACGACAGGAGGGAGAGAACTTAGACAGATGCAGATGCAACCCAGACCCAGTAAAATGCACAACACTAAGAAAAAAACTATCTGAAAGATTCATCATCATGCATCATCATCACCGCTGATGTATTCTGCTCCCTCATTCTGCGCAGAAAAAAAAAACTGAAAAAAGCAAAAACTACAAAACTGGAAAACACATAAAACGAGACCAGACTCAACCAAGAACGAGTAAGCGAGTCGCTCGCTGGTTCCGTTGATGATGCTTATACGCCGGATGAGTCATCACGATCTTTTCTCGCTGCGCAGCCAGCGTTGCCCCCAATGGGTCACTTCGTTAAATAGACTCCAGCCGAGTCCCCATACAGCCACACAACGAGTTCGTATTCGTATCTGTGACTGTGATCAAATCACTGTCGTTGGGTTTGGTGGTATAGAACGATCTCCTAGAGGCAAAAATTATGCATGCGCGCGTTTCGTTAAGGCGCGGGAGGAGGGAGTCAACAGACGCGACAAGACGAGGCGGAGAGAACGACGACGAACGGACGGGGACGGGACGACGACGCGAATTGACTACAAACTAAGACGCGTATCTGCGTCCAACATTACATTCTCCATGGTTTGTCATTCGGTTGGAAATTGGAAGTGCTCGTATCTGTTTCTGGAAAACCAGAGCACAGCCCAAGTTGTCTCCTCTTCATGCATGATCGCTGCAATCATAGCGTCGTCGTCGGTCGCTCGGAGACTCCGACGACAACGTTGTCGTGGCATGGTACTTCGCTTCACGTATGTGTAACACATGGGATGAGTACATTTTACTATAATTTCAGAAAAGCAAACAAAAACTTTTTTTGCGTCAGCAACTCGATGCCGTTTATTTATTCAAGTGGCAAAAATGAATGAAGCGAAAAACAAAACACAATGTGAGCTGAATTGCTGATATTTGCAAAATGAAACATTTTAAACGTTCGTTGTAAAGAAAAGGTGTTTTATTTCTGACGACAAGTCATCCATAGTCTAAAAACTAAAGTTAAACAATTATACGTGTAAATAAGAAAATGGTTGTCTCCCTATCAGAAGAAACGACTGATTTTGTTTTGCTGAATTCAGCTGAATAAGGTGAATAAGTAGCTGAATAATTGGAAATGATGAATTTTCGTAAATATGCGTGACCCATTAGAATTTGAATGGAGTAATCAAATCAGAAAAGTCTAACCAGCACACGCACGATTTCGTATAAGGAAATATACTTGTACTATAAGTAAGGTATAAATATTTTTGACTTTATAGTTTTCTATGATTTTATATAATTTTTGGCGTAAATACAAACTGAAAAAAAGATTGACATCTTTTTTAATATTATTCGAACTAAAACCGACTCGTTTCATGCTCACAATGTACACAATGTCAAAAATGTTGCACACAAAGTTAATGTTGAGTAATTCTTCAAGCTCTGTCTGCAGCTTTGTTGTGTCATGTTTGGAACATTAAATTCGTGGATAGTAAATATTTTGACAGGGTTCAAAAATACCCATCACTATCAATCAGATGCAGGACAACCATTGATATTTCGGGTATATTTATTAAACAATGGATATTTCAAGAGTGTAAGATTTAACGATGATTATCTTATACAATTTATTGTGAAATATTTTATTTATAAATAAGTATGAAATAAAAATACTTCACTATTTTTAAAAAACTCCTTTTTTATAGAAAGAACACCAGCTTTAGCAGTTATTCCTTTCATTTCTTGGACTTACCTGAAAATACACAAATAGAAAAATATATTTATTTAAAATTTGACAAATTGAACGAATAAATTTTATACATATGTGTAGTTCAAAGTTTTTATATCGTGAAGCTAATTTCCTTCGCAATTATTTCATCTATTTTGCAACTACATATTTCTTTTGAGATTTTATAAAAAAGTGACAGTTAGTCACTCCGCGTTGACAGATAAATTACACTGTGTAACCAAGTAACTAAATCCGCAGTTTGTTATCAAAAACAACCGTAATCAATTGGATTATTTTTACCAAAGACTATAAATAAATTGTTCACCGTTAAGATGATAAAAAAAAGTCCATAATTGTTTTATTATCTTGTGCGCTTTCAGTAAATATCTCACTAATAATCTTTTTTTTTGGGGTTTGACAAGAACCAAGAATGTGCATGACTTTTCACTATAAAAGTTTTAATGTGTTTAGGTTTGTCAACGCCTAGCTTATTATTTTTTCTTCTTTTCGTTTTAATTTGCCTATCTGGGTAATTTATTTCAAACTTGAAGCTTCGGCTAATTAATGTGAAATTGTAATTAACAACTTCACACCATTTATTGTGGGCTTGGATTGTTCATTTGTGTTGTTTTTTTTTTTTTTTTTTGTTTTTGTTTTGTTCTGAGTCCGGTTCTCGGTTCTCATACAAAACAAAGAAGGAAAACGAAAAAGAAAACTGACCCACCCCTCATTTTGTTGGTTTTTGCTAAAGAAGTTCTGTTTTCGTGCGCGGAGTTCTGTCAGAATGACATGGAGAACTGCCAAGTTTAGTCAACTTTAGATAAACTTAGTGTTTGATTTGTATTGCCACAGCATGTAATGTACTCGTCAGGTTGTTGCTCATTTTTGAAGGTTTGTCGTTTTATTGTAGTTTTAAGAGAGTTCCTATTTTTGCCTCACTATCGCTATATACATAAATACATCATAAGCCTTAACCAATTGCATGTAATCAACTGTGGCATGGACATGGACAGTGATAGAAATCCGCGCGTGAGCGCAAAAAGTGAAAATTACCCATCATTCCCATCATGAACACGACATGACAATTAATCTTTTTTTTTCCACAGGGGGGAAACAAAAAACAGACGGAAAAACATAGGAAACATCTTTTGAAAGATTAAAGACGATAAAACACGAGATTTGAACCATGAAGTCGGGAAAATTTATTCATCAGTGTGCACTTGGTTTAAATGGGGTGTTATAATTGTTGTATTTGACGTTAAGATGACAGCGACAGATAGAGGATTGCAAGGAGGTCAAGTGATGCATACAGTTTTTGACATCAGAGCTTTTGAATATAAAACAAAGAAGTTTCATATAAAATGTGAATTTGCTTCTAAAACAAAACGTTGTAGTAACAAAAAAAATTTATAATTTATTTATAAATGACACTAGTTAATCTAGAGTCTCGAAATAAAACGATAAAATTATATCGAACCATTTTGACAATTATGTAATTTTTCTAAGACGGTGTTCACATCGGATTCTTTCGAGGCAGTTTATTTTGACGTGTTATTATTTGATTTTTAAAAAGGAATAGTAGGTAAAGTGAGGCATACATTTTGAGGATGAGTGGAAGCATAATTGAATAATGAAATGTCAAAAAATCTGAGCACCATCTAAAATCCAAAAGTCTCGAGATTTTCTAATGAGAAGACTGCTTAACAAAATTTTGAAAAATTCAATTAAAGATTGTTAAAAAATGAAGAAATTAGGGGTAAAGTTTAACGAACAATTCTGTTTTTTTTTTGACGGATGAAAGTCTTTAAAATTTTAATTCGGAATATTATACTAGGTAGTCGTTTGTTTATTATGTTGAAACCCTCAATTAACTCCTAAGCATCTCAAAACTTGCTACTTCCTATTTTCTTATTTGATGGCAACATACAGTCGAATTGTCAGTACTTAACCTCTAAAAGTCTAAACCAAAAATTCTGAATTCCCAATTTCGATCTATAGTATCAAATGCATTGCTATCATTTCTTAGTCATTATCTTTCCCTAAAGTCAAAGTGAGTATAAAATTTCTAACGAATAAATAACAATCAAATGTTCGTTCAAAATATTCTTATTTCCAAATGACAGTTACATGGCTGATAAAAGCTCAAGTTATCGGTTATTATCTTGATCACTTTAATACCATATACGGGCTTAAAATAAAATTTCAAATTTTGGATTCCATGCGGGAATATTTCTCATGATTTTATGTTAAATTTACATTATCAAATTTCGATCACCAAAGAAACTCACAAGGTCAGATTTTTGGTTGTCTTTTTGACATTTTAAATGTATGTGTGTGTGTGTTTTCTATTGAATAAATTGTCAAAACAGTAAATTACAAATGCAGCAACTTAAAAGCTTTTCATTATAAAGAATGACCTAATAATATGAATCCCAAATAGAATTTCTCAGAAAAAAAAAAAAAATAAATCGAAAAAAAATCACAAAATTCGAAAGCGATTCTACTAGTTTTTCCAGTTTTTTATCATTTTTTTTTTTTTTTGTATATTTAAGTTTATTGGGCTGGAAGCATATATGTCAATCAAATTAACATATTTGAATCTACATTCGAGAGGGAAAACACGCTGAGTTGGATGCGTGATCGACACAATTTATTTTTATAATGAATTCCTAAATAAAATGATACAAAAATATGAAATCAAAAAAAAAAAAAAAAAAATATCCATGTCCATCTTTGACTTTAATTGAGGATGAGAGACTATTAAAGATTTTTCCAGGCATACTCGGCTCATAAAATATAGTTCAGAGTTTTGGGACAATGAATGCACATCACAGACATAATTTTATATTTTAATTTGACTCTCCAAAATGATGTACCCTATAAAACGCACACGTGCTAGTTTAATCTGGACATGATGGTTTTTTTTTGGTTCTCCTTTTATTCTTTTGTTTTATTATTTCCTCTTTCCTTGGGGTTTATTTGATTTTATTTTACGATAGTTTATGGGTCTCTCTTTGTGATTTATTAATTCTTATACGCACATTATTTTGTGTTAGTAATTAGTTCTTGTGCTGAATTACAAAACAAATGTCAATAAAATTAACAATACTCGGCTGGTTTTTAGTTTTTATAGGCATAGAGATATTAGAAAATATAAAATTATAATTATTGTAAGTTGATTTATGGCAAAATTCCAAATTTCATCTCGAAGATATTAATCAAGAAGTTATGTGTGTGTGTGTGGGAGTATGTTGTTTTATTTTGTTTACGGTGCCCGAGTGAATGATATCTGTCGAGTGTTAGATGCAAATAGTATATTTTAATGTTTCTATAAATTTATTTTATAAGTTGGACGTACATATACATACGTACAAGAAAAAGGAGTGTAATATTTTTGACAGATTGTTGAAAGAATAATTACTTAAATACTTTTTTAATACAAATATTAATTTTAAAAAAAAGTTACGCATACGCCCTACTTGCGGCCGAAAATAGAAATGTTTATACATACTTAAGTATAACTTATTGCACTATACAATCGTGTCGATGAATAAATATGTGAAAAACGATTTTTTCGATGTAAATAAAAATGACGAGACAAATAATTTGCAAAGAAGAATTTAATGTCAACAAAATTTTCACCAATAGGGCTATTTGAAAATTGTTTGACGGCTTTTACTATGATTTAAGTGGTGAACCATAATAATAAACAATTTTAAGAAATTAATTCTGTCTTATTTGCCTGGAAACGTTAAAATCGTTACTTTGGAGATTGAAAAGTGTTATGTTATAAGCTATTTTCACTTTAGGTAGAAAAAGTAGTAAGTATCCACAAATTTAATCAAATTTTATGAAACTACCTTTTGCATCTTTCTTTAGGTGTCAATATACTTATATTTTAACTTTGTTTTGTAAAGACGTGTAAATTCAATGGAATTGGCAGTGAATTTTATTTTTTATTTTGTATCATGAACATAAATTTGTACTCAAAAAAAAAAAAAAAAACTAGTATTTTCGGAAGTAAACAGACGATGAAAATCAAAATAAACACAGAAATTTGTTCAAAGTTTACTTGAACTTGACTGACATCTGTCAAAATATGACGTGACTCCAATTTTAAAGTCAACTCAAAATTTACAGATTATGATCTATTACAAAACAAACTTCATCTAAATAAATTAGTATAATTATTTTCTATTCTTCTAACAATAATATCATTATTGTCATTTAAGTATACGTCTCACATGTAAAATAAATTAATAGAACGAAAAGATCAACATGATAAGCAATAACATACAAAAAATAAAAACTCATCTGTCAAATTCCATGTCAGCTAAATGACAAGACATATTGTTTTACTCTCTCTCTCACAAAAGACAGCATGACTATAGCTTTAACTTAAGCAGAAAATCACTTCAATTCACTTAACAGTAAAAAAAAAAACAAAGAAGCAACAAGCAACCGAAAAGCGCGTTGGTGTCATTTTGTGACATTAACCCTGACACTGAATTGATGAAGAAGCACATACGAGAATTTATTGCCATCATGCTATGGTGTGTCTATGAGGTAATATATAATTTGTTTTTATTAAATTTGAGATTTATTAAATTTCTTTCATAAATTGATTTTTCTTGTTTTTTTTTTTTGTTGTCCGTTAATAGAGTATTTGGCTTCATTCTAAAATATGAAAAATTCTTGATACGAAATACGAACCCGTGTTGTACTGCGGAAGGTTTTCGTTTTACAAATTCCATAATTGGGACATGATTGTTATAAAATGCTGACACTTGTGAAAATAAAAATTGGTTTTAATCTTGTATACAAAATATAACAACTGTGAATGTGTTTGAAATTAGGTACTAATGTTATTTGTTAATGTGCTTATTGAGAATTTTTAACTTACTTAATTTAATACTATTTGTAAGCTCGTAATCTGTCAGACAGTATGACATTATTTGTCTTCTATCAGTTGACAATCCAGACAGTTTTATGTTTTATTTTTTTATCACACAATTTCCGCTATCAACAATTTAACACACCCCCTTAATTTTAAATAGATCCCAATCAAAAATTTAAGTGTCTTAACCAAGTCGATTTGAATAAATAAGACATTTTTAGGTCTTGTTGTTTATATAGAATAACAAAAAAGTTGGCAATAGAACATTTTGTCTTATATTTAGACGAAAAAAAAAATAAAATTTCTTTTTTTTTATTTGTTTAATTGTGAATTACACTTGCGAAATTCACAGTATGAGTATATAAGACAGATGTTATGTTATTTTTTTCGCCGAAACTTTAAATAACCCAAAACACTAATTGTAGTAAGTTAAAGTGAGGAACTTGTCATGTCAAGGTGTTTATATACTTTATAGTAGTTTTGGGGATATTTTCGATCAATACTATTTAAGGGGTTAAAGTTTAAACAAATTCGAAATAATCCATCTGGCAGATGTTGGATTACGTCCATTCGTTTTTGTCTGCTGATTTATATAGCACGTGTTATTGAATTTGGGATTTTCGTATTTGTATTATCGTTTATTTTTTTTTTTGTTTTTTAGCTGTCGGAGTATTTCAGGTTCAGTTGATGAAAAATGCTGCCGTTATTGGCAACAGTTTATAGAGATGTTATGCCATTTGATTGACAGGCAGGCAGAGAGGGAATAGTTGATGTACATACGATTCTTATTTTGGGGAGTTTATTTTAAAATTCAAATGAAATCGGGAAATCAATTTACACAACGAAATTGAATTATTGTAATTTATCGTCAAATTGAAATGGAGGAAATGTTGTTATTTTTCAAATACACACATTATGATAAATACTTTAAAATTTGATCAATTGAAGTCATAATAAATCACATGTTAAAAGTTTATAAAATTGGTAACCTCAAGTGTCAAAAACACAAGTGTATTAGTAACACACACGTTAGAATTTTGCCGTTAGAAAGCAGCAAATGATGTGTGATAACATTTGTTTGACACAAAATGAAATATTCGTTTAAAATTGGTCACCACCATAAAAGATCTATCAACTCGAAAATAGCTTGAAACGATATTTCCAAACACATTTTTGTATTATGTATATCTTAGGGATTTAGTGTGACGAAGAAATTCTGTCTGCACAAAAATCCATATATCTAGTACTTAAGATGTCATTTTTTACGGATTGTGGTGTGACACATTTGAGATTTAGAATTAAGGTCATCAAAAACTTAAGAAAAACTTTAATATTCAAAGGCAGATTAATCAAAGTAAAGAGCTAAGTGATGAAGTAGATGCCTTTGTAGGTTTGCGGATATCTAGAGGTGGATATATAGACAGACAGTTAAAATATAGCCCTGACTTGGAACCTTTTAGTTTGAACTTTTATTGGAACCGCAAATTTTTTCGTAATGCACTATTTTACTTCTTTCGTATATGACAACTTTGACAGAGAAAATTGACAGCTACAGTTTTTTTCAGTATGTTCAACATTCAAAATTAAAAAAAAAAAGTCCGTAAGTAGTAATATCATAGGAAACTTAGCTACTTCAAGTCTTGAAAAGCCCTTAAACTGTTTCTTTGAAATCTCTACAGAACTATTAGGTACTTTGGAGATATTTTTGACAAGTAATAGGTACTTTCAAGTCACTGCTATTGTTGTTTTCCAAGTCAAAAATAATTTTAAATTTCCTTTTCGTTCATTCGTCATCATCATCACCATCTTTTTATTGAAAGAAATTTATTAAGTTCAAAAATTTCCAAGAAATCAAAAAGCACCAAACATCAAAATCAAAATTACCTACTATCATTTTTTTTTTATCTTTTCACTCAAAACGGTAGCCCTGATGGAAAACAAAATTAAATATCCATTAACGACCGCTATTGTGCAACATTCTAAGAAAAAAAAAAAACACAAGCACAATCGGTCAATACATTTCATTCAATATTCTTTTGTGTTTACATTATTTCCTTTTATTCTTTTATTCTTTAACCTACACACAGACAAAATGTTTGTCTTCATCACTCACTCAAGAGTCAATATAAATGTCTGCCTATCTGTGATGTGCTTCCATGATCACACAGAGCAGCGAATTTAACTCCGAACCGAACCCGATTTACAAATTACAACTCAATTTTAAGAGGTGAAAAACTATCAAGAACAAAAAACAAAACTCACCTTCACCATGTACATACCTACTCACAGGTGAGTCCATTTCATTTCATTCGATTCGATTTTAATAAACTTAATACCTGTGTAGATATGTGCGCTACATTATTTTACATAAAGTTTAATAACGTAAATATAGTGAATTAAAATCGAGTCCAAATCCAACAAAGGAAAAAAGGTGAATCTAAAAGACACACGAGAGATCTTATGTAGTATGATGAGGTGGAGGTAAAAAGGAGAGGACAACAAAAAATAAGAAAATCATGTTTTCAGAACAAAATAAACAACCAAAAGAGAAAAATAGAAAAAAAAATGTATCTTCGACATGATCACAGCGAAATAACCAAAAACAACTCAACATCAACAAATAAACAATCTGACCGAACTGGCTATTACATGTACAGTGAACAGTGTACAGTGTTGCCATATGGTGTCTTTGGATTTATATTTTTCTGACTAAAGATTTTGACGTAAAAGTATCAGATTGCCTGACAATAATATTAAATCTGCATTCAATCAAACACATTCTTTTTAGAAACATCTGTCTCATAAGTGTTTCACTTTTAAACCGTCAAGAGGAGGCGATATAAGATTAAACGCCAAAATGGGTAAACTTTTAATGTACACGAGCATCGTCCACGAGTTATGACACTCAAATGATAAAATTATATTTTGCTGCTAACAAAAAAAAAATATAACTTCCACTTTTATACATGTGGCAAACGGCAATTAAATACTTTAACTTGATTTTTAGAACCTAATGAATCACAGATAAGGAGCTAAAAGAGTCAAAGTCGAAAGAACTCATTTAGAAAAATTATGCGTTGTAACAGCAGTTACAAATCACACAAGCTCAGTTGTTTCAAATTGTGATTTGACATTTACAAATTATATGTTATGTGTTAAAAAGACTTTAGAACTTTTAAGAAAAGTCGATAACTTGCGTTATCTTTTCCTTAAAATGAAAAAAGCAAACACAAAATTATCACAAAATAATTTAGTAAAATTAGTTAATCATAATACTGCTCTCATAACAAAATTTGTTTTAAGTCATTTACTTACTTACTTCGAATTTTATTAATTAAAAAAACATTTCTAATTTCCATAAGGAAAAGCATGTAATATTCTTTAATGTTCATATGTCAAAAAATGCAGAAGTCTCTTCATTAAAGAAGATTATTCTTTTACATAAAACCTGACTCACACTTTGAAATTAACCTCTTATGGAAAAAAGTCAAAATTTAACCTTTTTGTACCTAACTATGTATATATTATTTTTTGCTTTTGACTTGTCTTAATAATCATGTAGACACAATTTTGTAGTTTTAAAAATTGTTGGGGATAAAATAAAAAGGTTTCTACCCACATAATCAAATTTATAAAAACAATAATTTAATTTCTTCTATCGTAATCACAACGGCAACACTGCACTCTTTCATTTAAAAACAAAAACACCAACAAAAAAAAAGAAATAATAATTTCCGATGACTCACACAGGTGTTTCCACTTTTGCCAACATTCAGAAACTTCAAAGAAGCAGAATCACGGTAATGTATAATAATAATAATGCATACGACGATGACGAATAAGACAGAAAGAGAGAAGTTCAAACGATTGAATCTAAAGCAGGAGTGAGATACGAACAGCTAAACTAAAAAAAAAAGAAAAAACGTAAAACACCAACAGTAAAGAAAAAAAAAAAAACAAACAACAGTAGCTGCCGCAGTTGAGTGAAAGAGCGAAGCAATGGAAGAAACAAACGAGTTTTGTTTCTCTAAATTTAAATCTTTTCCTTGTTTTTTGTTTTCTTTCTTTTTTCTACTTCTTTGAATTTGATGTCTGCTTTTTTCTGATTTCTCGTTTTCGCAGTTTCTTTAAATTAAAGTTTTTTTTTATCTTTTCTATTCTGTAGTTTTTTGTTATCAACCTCTTTTTTCATAAGAAAATATCGGCTAGAAATCAAAAGTATCTGACAGATACTTCTATAGGTAGGTACCCATGGATAATTTATCGATTCTTCGAAATTGACCACAGGTACGAGAATAGGTAAATAAATGGATGATAGGTTTCTCTAGGAGTTCAGGTCAGTTCAGAGATGAGTACGAGAACGAGTATAAAAGATGCTTATCTATTATTTGCAGCCCACTAATGCTTGCGTCATTAGTAATAGATACTTTTATTCAAGTGTGTTGTTGTTGTTGTTGTGCAAAAGATACTCAGTCTCAGTATCTATCGATCGGCAGATATCCAAATCCAATTGGTTTTTTGTGTATTTTTTTTTTTTTTTTTGTCGAAGTAGAAAGAAGGAAGGAAGGCGAAAGCGAGCAAAAAATATTGAAAGAAGTGAATGGAACAGAGAGCGGGAGTGATCAAGATCGAGAATCAAAGACACAAGAAGACGTGGAGAACCACACTCAAACTCAATTCAATATCTACGAGTAGGTACGAGTACGAGTATGTAGGTACAAAAGACAAGAGCCAAAACTAAACCCGCTTTTTTCTACCTTTTGAAGAAATAGTCGGATTGGATTTAGAATTCGGTCGCGGCTTGGAAGGTGGCAAAACAGGTAGGACAACTTCTTGTACTGGTGACTGTGCTGTGCTGTGACTGTGACTGGTGGTGCTCCACAGCCTCAATGCTGCTGCTGCTGCTGACATAGGATAGCCCTTGCGTTTGCCCCACCTGGCCCGTGTTTCGTATCGAAGAAGCCAGTACCTATACCGAACGGACCGAATACACGATCATGCGACACAGAACCAACACACACGGTTTGGTTCTGTTTTTCGTAGCAGTATAGTATACCCTACCCACCAAACTATTGGTTGCGCGAACAAAAAGATAGACATCTAAAGATACATTTATAATTTGTTCCAAGCAAAAGATACAAAAAGATACAGATACACTCTGGGTATCTATCTACGAGTATCTATATAATAATACATAATAATAATAACACACTGTGTGTTGTGACAAGTACCTTCTAAATGCTGTGATATGATTGAAAGGGGTTTTTGCTGATTATCCGCTATCCTGAGGCCGTTTTCTTGTAATATTTTGAAAGCACTTGAAACTTCACTCATTCACGGTCTCCACCACTCAAGATAAATATACACTTTTTTCCTTCTTTTCCTCTTTTCTTTTCTTTTTTTTTTTCTTTTCTTTTTTCTCCTTTTTTATTTTTATTTCTTGCCTTTGTATTTCACACTTGTGAATATTGTGATTATGATTCACTTTTTTTTTAATATCTCCACAAAACGTAGCTATGTGTACCCACTACTCGTACTTATTGTAGATACTTTTGTATCTGAGAAAAATAAAACGAAAAAAAAACAACATAAAATGGAACTAGGAGTCGTGTGCAATATAGCAAACCGATGCGACCGCAGTACACACTTTGGAAAAGAGTGCAATGAACACAAAATTATTGTAATTAGATAGATTTTGAGATTTTTTTTCTCCAATTTTATTTCATCTAACCACAAAAGCAAAAAAAAAAACTGAATCACGCGAATATATCTAGAGAAAGAAGTCAGGGGGCCAGTACTTTTGTAACGCGCGCGTACGGTATCACACTATTAGGGCTTAGAGTATAAAATCACCTCGCGGTTGGTTTGGTATACCCAGTTTTTCTCTCTGAAAATGGAGAACACAACTCAATTCTCAGGCTGAGTGAGGCCTGAGACTGAGATAAATACAAATACACTCACAGATACAAAACTGCTCCCGAGTTCGCATAGCCATGATCGTTTTGTGTTTGAGGTAGATGGGGTTTTCGACTCGAACATGAAGGAGAGATCGCAAGGTGAATGAGTGTTTTTCTTGTTTTTTGTTTCGTTCTCTCTCAAGTCGATTTGGAGACGGAAATAAATTAATGAGTTCTTAGAGGTGAGTATAGTTGGTGTTGTGGTTTTGTTTGATTGGAAAATTGGAGTGGAGTCTAATGGAACTTTGACTCAATTGCAATGTTTTGAGTCTAATTGGATTACAGTGGAGGATTGAAAAAGTGCTCTAAGTTACTTCAAGCAGTGGAATTGAATAATAATAAGCTATACACTCCACATCGAATAAGGAAAAGGCAACACTTTTGCCCTTTTGTAAAATGCTAAAGTTGATTCGTTGACATTAAATTCACCACACCATACACAATACCATAATAATTTCAGTTGGGTGACATTTGCTTCTATCCAACTGCTGCATTGGAAAAGTATCCAAAGCGACAACCAGTTATTCTAGTCTATTAAAATACAATAACTTAATTAGACTAAAAATATAAATCAAAATAAGAAACACGAAAAGTCTAAAAGAATAAAAAAAAAAAAATACACAGACGCACAGAATGAGATAACCAAGTCATAAAGACTGATCGACAGGTCCAACAACAATAACTGCGACTGCAACAACAAAAAATAACCAAATCAGAAAAAAACTAAACTTCAATTGAAATAACGTTCATAGTCAAGTCAAGTTGTCGTAGTACCCAAACCCAACTGTTTCTGCTGATATAGCCGACAAGTCGCGGAAAAAAGATCGAGGGCGGTGGTGACGAGCGACGACGACGGCGAAATATCGAGCTATGAGTAAGCTCGATCAGCATTTAGCTCGTACAGACGATCGGTCGCGGCCGGCTGTGGCAGCACAGTAGTTGATTATAAATATCGCGTTGCTACCGCACCCGTCGTCGTCGTCGTTGCCATACCATCCGCCCCACAGTGACACACCACAGTCACAGTCTCTCTTGTCAAAGTGACGTCAATTAAAAGCATTTTATAAATACATACGAATGCAATATCACCATAGACTGAATCGAATCGAATGGAATGGTACACAAGAAAATTGCAAATCAAACAAACCCCAGAGAATTTAGTTGACTTTGGCATTTGTGGGTGTCAGCGTTGCCATGCAGGATTTTTGTTTCTTTCTTTGCCAATAAAAACAAAAATGAAAGAAACGGTAAATATAAAGCCGTTATTAAACGATAAACTATCAGTTCAATTCATTTCTACCGTATTTCAAAATTGATGAAAATAATATCCATTTCAAGGTCAGAATAAGTTTGTGCTGAATGCCCGAACATCTGATGAAACGTCAAACTTTAAGTAAAGAAGTAAACAAACTTATCTTCATATCCAAGTT
Organism: Scaeva pyrastri; assembly: GCA_905146935.1. Taxonomy (NCBI): domain Eukaryota; kingdom Metazoa; phylum Arthropoda; class Insecta; order Diptera; family Syrphidae; genus Scaeva; species Scaeva pyrastri. The sequence goes on along the minus strand of LR989929.1, from coordinate 3,266,666 downwards.
CTGATTTTTCACTGAACGCGTTATAACTTGTAGTTAATTCTTAAATCTAATGGCAACACTGGAATGTTATGGCAGAACTGTCGTGTATAGACTACCTGACAGTAACATTACAAAAATAAAAACAACGACTTAACCAAAAACAAAATCAGTGAAACAAGATCGCGGTGCAAAGATTGTACCATAAGTCGTGTTCGCATAAATAAATCTCTTCCTCCCTGCGATTTAAGTATCAGCTGCACAGTCGCCCAGTAATAAAGCTGCTACTACACTGTGCCGTTATTTAAGGACACCTCCATCGTCATAATGCATTTGCCATTCACGCTTCAGCTTTACGGGCGCTCGCGTCAGGCTCACCAATCTAAAATAAAAATGGAAATGGGTAGACGCAGAACAGCGCACATCATTGTCTTTTCTTCAGCTGAATCGAATCGAGCTTCAGAGGTGATGGACTGATGGTATTTATAAGATGAACCTTAAGACTCCGATCACACTTCAGAGCCAGAGGTGTTTTTTTATTTTGTTGTATTCATATTCGTAAGCGTTGGAGCCTGAGATGTTTTTTCGCCGTTGTTGTTTTTTGTTCCTAAGAAAAGAAAATAGAAACAAAAGCCAAAATAGAAGTTACTCCAAAAGGTAGAGACAACAAATGTTGCACACGCTGACGCAAAGAAAACACGACGTGTGTACACGCCTCTGTGTCGCTCTGGGATGTGATGTCTTGAAATTGTGGTAGCGGGAGCTAACAACAAATGAAAAACAAATGTTGAGTTCTTCATTGTGGGGAGTCGGGAATTGTTGGTTTGATTTTTTCAAACCAAAAATGTGTGTTATGTTTACTATGGACAGATGTTCGATTGTTCAATGCGAGAAAAAGAAGATTGAATATGTGGTTGAAAAGGTTTGAAGCTTTGTGTTTGTTTTTTTTTTTTTTTTTTTTGAAAGATGTGTTTTCCTTAACTTTAAAATTTAAAATATAATACAAACAAAAGTAAACAAAACAATTTCCCGCAAAAGAAAAACTATCACATATTATCATTTAAACGAAAGTTTAACTACTTTGGACGAATTGAATAATGTTTAAGTGTGGTTTAAGGTTCCATTATGGTAAAGCAGACTGAACTACTTGTAATTTAATAGATTTAAAGAAATTAAAGGATAAAAACAATAAAATTTTTCGGATTCGGATTGCAAACTCTAAGTTTTATATCTGAACTTTGGGATGACAAGATATTTACCAGTCTAGTTGCGTGCTCTTCAAAGCCAAAAACTGTCAGTCTCGTATAATTGGCCTCACTTTTGCATTTTTTCAAGTGAATAATTAAATTGAAATTCAAATCTCTACTTACAGTTCAAATATATTTGGTTCTAAACTTCTCCGCAAAATTCTAAAAGTCGTAGCTGTTCTTAAATGACATTTGACAGATTAAGAGTAAGACGAAAAAAGATCGATAAAAGACACACCATAAAAACTGCGAAGGACTGACAAAATTCTCAAGGTTCATGAAAGATGGAATCTGTTGACACTGTTGAAATGTTTCTGTGGCGGTTTTCTTGTAGTTGAACTGTCAATTGTAAGAGACGTTAAAAAGTTCGGTTTTCGGATAGCTGTCATTCAATTTTTTACAAATGTTTACTTAACTTATTTCTAACATTGTATTAAAAGTGCATAATCAAGCATCACGATAAAATTTCTTTGCAGTATTCTGCAAATCAGCACACCACAACCCACATCCGCCCATTTATACGATATAAATAATAATAAATCTCGATAGCAATCATCATACAAACAATACTCCTCTCCGCTCGTTCCTATTCCTTCTTTTAATTCCAAAAGCTTCAGAACGTATTCTTAGCATAAATTGCTTACCAGATTGAACAGTAAATCAATACATGTGCGATGTACCTAACTTCCCAACCTTTTGCGTTTTGGTTTTCGCATCTTATATTGTGGTGCCAACTTGACAGGAAAACACAAAACCCCACAAAACAAAAAAGAGAAAGGAAGTCAATATTTTGTTGCGCGTTTGCGTATCTACCAACTTACCTACCACAAGCAACGACGACGACGATGACGACGCAACGCGACGCCGGCCGCGCCGACGACGACGCAAGTGGCCTTAACGCTTAAACCAAGTGTTTTGCTTTTTATTTATAAAATATATCGACATTTGATTGCAGATTAGGAAATGTACACGCGGGGTGAAGCAAATACGTGTAAAAAAGCAGAAAAAGTAATAAACCTATTTGCGCCAGGTAATAATAACTCAGAGGCATAACTATTTCCAGGTGCAAAAGAATAGATTTGCGGTTGTTTAGCGCTGGCTGTTGCTATTTTGCTAAAGAAAGATACGGATACCAATGAGCTATACGAATTACGAATATGTACATAGCTATAGCTATAGCTGTAGCCTCTGAACAGGCAGCAGCAGCCGCTCGCAATGGGGTTCAACTCGATCGACTATACACACTCAATAATAAATGATGATAGCGATTACGTACAGTTGTAGTTCTTGCGCCTGCTTCTGCTACCAGATGTGGCTGCTGTGGAATGGTGGAGTCTCCACGAAGTATTAGTCGTTGGAAGCTGCATAAGCATAAAATAACACAACAAAGATCTTGCGTCTTGGTACATTCGTTGGGTACTTCGTGAGGTCACAATCGTTACTCGTTACATTCAAACAAGAGTGTTGCCGTTTTTGCACACTTCTCCTCTTCTTCCCCACCCCACTAGGCCAATAAAAAGAAAGCAAGACAACCATAGCTACCAGCTACAAGCCAATAGGGAAGACGAGGACGAGGACGAGGACGAAGACGGTTATCGGAAACTCGTTATAGTGTGTTGTTGCTGTAACTGTCATTAGTTTCCGTTGTTTGCAGTTTGCAGTGCGAGTGCTACAGTAGAGAGATTGTTTTACGAGGTTTGGAGCTTAGAGGCTTGCGCACATGCGTGTGTTCGATTTGAAATGTCTGGATGGGGATGTGGATGGGGTTTCTAGAGCAACAACAGTCTTAAATGCGTCGCATTTCCTTTATTTGTCCACACAAAAGTATCCAGGTGTATTAGATTAGAAGTAACTCCATATTTCAATGATAGCTATATCTTATGGAAATGATATCGGACAAACGCGTGTTGCATATGTTAGATATTAGCGAGACAGCAATTGATTGCTGTGGCGTTTTCAATTAGTTGAAAGTTTATTGATTTGAAAATGACACTTTAAATGGTGTATTAGGTGAACTTTTAAGTATAGATAATGTTATTCAATAGTTGTTTTTATATCGAATGACCATTTGTTTGGAATTTGTAAGAATGTCTTTAGTTTAACCGCAGCAGGTTTAGTTTGCTATGGCAACACTCTCCGAAAGTGACGACAAATTTGACAGCTGACATTGTGCTTATGTTAGGGTTAAGAGTAGGTACATCATTGCTGTCAAGTGTCACTTTATTTCAAAACTATTTAAATATGATCCGGGTAAGATCACGTGATTAAAAAAAAAATACAATCACTATAAATCACGACAATTACTTACATACATCTTTAATTCTCACATCACATAGTAGGTACAGTCGTAGAATTGCAAAATGTTTACTTAGTTCTTAACCGGAGCCGGTTTGTCTATCCAAAATGTACATCGTACACATATCTCACGAAGCTCAAAAACGAGGTTTTTCAAAAAAATAAAAAAAAAAAAAATACAAAAATAAAAATAACAAACAAAGGCTTCGCGTGGGTTAATGATTAAAAATTATTCAGTTAATTTTACATTTGTCTTAACTTTTCTGACGTTGTCTTCTCACAGCCCACACTTTCGCTGGTGTTATTTGATTTAGTTGTTCACTCTGCCACCGTTACACCACCACCTTCGCGGCTGAATGTCACTTATCACACGCGAATCCAATTAATTCACTAGGTGCCGGCCGTCCTCTGTAAGTTTTCATTCAAAGTTTTTTTTTACTTTAAATTTTATTTGAAATGGGGGACTTACAAAAGATTTTATGTTCAACCAGAAATATGAATTAGAAGAGGGAAAATATTGGGACAAAAGCAAATTTCTACGACCTGTTTGTTTAGTTTAAGGATGACACTTTACTTATAGAGGCCTTCGGCATACTTCAATCGAAGAAAAATGTCATGTGCAGCGAATTGACGAAGACAATATAGCATTTTTTTCATGCTGATTTACACAAAACGTGAAAATTGTTCAATACACCTACATAAATGAATTGTATTTACAGTCAAGCTTTGACATTTTAAGTCTCGCTTCGGTCACATAAACAAAAACTCAAAAGAGAAGTCACGCTCAGATGCTTTATAAATAACAGTTGTTTATATTTTAACCGCCATTAGTCGTTAAGTACGAAAAAAAAAACGGAAGAATAAATGCGACTGTTCGTTCGCTTCACAAGAAGACGCCAATGTCTATAATGTCCCTTAAAAATACTACATATAGAAACTGACAGTTTATCAGGGTGTTGGTTTTGGACCCCGAGTTCACATTGGAACGTAGCGCCACCTGGTTAAGTCAATAAATGAGGATCTGAGCTAGTTGCAACGTCTAAAAAGATGAAGTTGACTTGAGAAAAAAATGATAGCTATAGACAGAGCGGGCTATATATATTTTGGAGTTTATGTATATAATCTGCGTTCACATTGCTTTGGAAAGAATATTTTAATAAGACTTTTGTTTTCAGAAAAAAGAATTCGAAGATGGCAATGCTCCTTTTAATTTTGATCATCAACATCTGCCGTAGATTTTTTCTAAGCCCTAATTCTGTTTCGTTTGGATTATTGAATCTTCTTAAATAAAATTTCAGTTGCACAAAGTCTTTTTAGTCTTTTAAAATCCAATTATCTTCTTTTTTTTCAATTTAACTGACATCGCTAAAAGGTATACAGCGATCAATTCTATTAACCACAAAGCATTCAGTCCCGTCATACTCGTAGTGGTAGAGTTACACAATTATATCGTTGGCGCTGCATGCACAACACAACATAATTGTGTGATAGTTCAACCATCTCTCACCAGGTCTAATGAACTATAAAAAAATCAAAGAAATCACCTTTCCGAAATCACTTCTGGTCATGCTACATAGAAGATTATTGCTTGGCTTTTTTATCCATAATTCGTATTCGTATAGAGCAGGTTACCTTAACTCTGCCCGAACTCAAAGAAACACCCAATAATATTTCCATTCTCTGGGATCGCGACTGTTTGTGGTTAGCGTGAAATTGCATCGTGCACACGCGAGTCCCTCCAAGCGAAGCCAAGTGAATGGTTAAAAAGTGCTGCTCGATGCGCGCTCACATTACGTAACAATAACAAGCAAATTTTAAACTTAACCTCAATAATATGGCAGAAGACACCTGATTGGTTACGCTCCAATTAGATGTAAGTGAGTGGGCAATGCCGCAACCTTTTGTGGAAGCACCTCCTCATCCTCATTCGATGAAACTGCTCAATGCTCGGGCTCGCTCTTGGTTCAGTTTTTCTTTTGTTTTTGAATGTTGTTGAGTCAAACTCGAAGATCAAGAGCTAAGTGAGAAGGAAAGATGATGTACGAGTACGAGTACTCGTATATGTAGTTCGCTGGCAAGAACAGTGTTGTTTATATCTTAACCTGGTTGGTTTATGTCACAAAAGAACCAGATCATGATCATCGTCTTGGGAGAGGTAAACTAGTTCTATGTTGCTTTGCTTTGTCATGACACATGGCCACGATACGGAACGGATGACGGCGAATCCAGCAACGCAGAGCTCAGAAAACAGCCAGTTTCCAGTTGCTGCATGTTCCAATGTTGGTGACAGCGTTATTGAAAAGAGATTACCCTGAATTGGCACAGATTGCTTCGGAGTGCTACTGGTTTTTTTCGGTCCAGCTAAGCTCAGAACTCACAGCAAAAATGACAAAGACGACAACGACGACGACGAAGACTATACGACACCGGTAGCATGCAAATGTGCTGTCTGATGAGGGTCACACACGACCAATACCAAAGGCAAAGGAGTAGGAGATTTGGAGCCAAAGTCGCGCAGACGCGGAGTCGGATCTTTCATGCAAATTTTCCGTCGTGCTGCATGCTGACAGCAAATAAAAAGCTCATTACCGTAAGGCTTAAAAGTGACGTTTGTAATGGTGCGACTCAACGCCGACGACGGCGGCCGATGTTTGGCGTCGGAGGCGTCGGTCGGTGGCGGAGCGATGGGACATGGTGAGAGGTTATATTATCTCAACCGCTTTTTTCAATCTGAATTTTATTTGGTGATGCGGTGGTTTCATTTCCTCTATAGAACTCTGACAATTTTCGGTCTCTTCCTCATTTTTCAATTTCAATTCTTAACGGTTAAAGGCATATTGTGGTATTGTAAGTTTACACGCACCAGACAGTAAAATCACAGAGACAGGGGCAAGCGCAGAAGCAGAAGCAGAGACAGAAGATGGATATTGGAGAGTGTAGGTTGGCGAGACTCTTGCCAGAACCGAGAAAAGAAAAAAAGCAACTGCTGCGACAGAGAATCAATTGCTTCTTTAATTTGTTGTGGTGTATAGCGGTGCAACAAACCCAAGAGATGGTTCCACAATATCTTTGGCATACTTTACGACTTTTGGGTTAAAGAGATACTGTATGTATTTGAGTTTGTTGTAGGTAGCTGAAGTCTTTGGCTTAACCACTGTTTTTGCAGACTTTTCGACCTGATGACTGACTGATGTTGTTCTTGGGTGTTTCGAAAGTTGTTCGATGTTAAAGGGAATATAGTTTCGAGTATATCTTGAGTGATTGATTGATTGAATTGGGTATAAGTTGACAGAAAACAATAATAAATATGTATAAGTTAAGTGGTAAGTATAAATGTCAATTTTATTAATATCACATGTCAACTCAACTAAAAAAGAATCATTTGGTAGAATTGTATACCAATTTTTGTGACTCATAGTTTAGTTTGAATATTGAATTTAAAAATAAGAAACCGAAGACTATTACATATTTGAACAATAGTATGTTTCAATAAAAGTTTGAAAACTGTCAATATTTTCATTGTAGATAACTGTGAATGACAACAAAGCGTTTCACATTATATATTATCTGATTTTACATAAAAGACACTTGTCACACACTATCTATGTTGAAAGAAAACACAAGGGAGAGTAGTCCGTATATAAATCTTAACGTATGTACATCGCACTTCAATTGAATTCTTGAAAATAGATGTACCAACAAATCATTTATGAATGTGAACAATACAAGATGTCTTTAGTATTATAGAAATGTATTCAAACTTCAAATCGATAAGATCTGTTCGAGTTGTTCATTTGTTTTGAATAACCAATCAAAAACCATCATATTCGTAAGCATAACTTATCTCTTTGACGTTTGCAAATGTCAAATTATGAAAAGCAAAACCGAAATGACAATTGATTTTCCCCTTAAAAGTTAATTAAATAATATAAATGAATTAAAACTCGTTAAAATTTAACAAATTTGTTTCAGACAAAACAATATTATATGCCAAGCCCCTTACAAGTTATTCCAAATCTGTATTATTTATTTATAACAAAAATAATAATATTCAATAAAACAAAATATAACACCAACAAAAACAATAATTTTCGCAAACCAAGCTGAACGGAGAAAACACGCTTCATGGACTCCATAACGTCAGATGTTAGACGTCAGACGTCAGAGCGCGCACACACGTGCGCCGCTGCAGCTTACTTAATAAATAAAATTTCGCTAAAAAGTTGATTTTCTTTGTTGGAATATTTCATTTTTCTTTCAATTAAATTTACTTTCCTGCAAATTATGCAATGCTTAGCTGTTTTGTCTGTAGGCTTTTTTACCTAACTTAAAACAATAACAGAAAAAAAAATTAAAAATATAAATTAAAGAATTCGACACACTGCACCGAGCAGCGTGAGAAAAAGACTTATGTTTACTTCATCTTTTTCATAATCCATATTGGGCAGTAGTGTACCTATCTTTTTTTTCGAAACCCACGCGTAACCAGAAACCAGACACGCGAAACACAGTTTCAGCCATGTTTGTTTTTTGTTTTGTTTGTTTCGAAACTTTATTCCGCATCAATAAACTTGCAGCGAACAGTTCAGTTCGGAGTTAAACGTCTACAACAGTTAGTTTTAGTTGTCAAAAATAATTTGAATTTTATAGCTAGTTGGGTATTACACATGTAACATTTGAATACTACTACTTCATCGTAAGATGCAGATTGTGGTTAAAATGTATGACCTATACATTGGGGATAATTTTGTTAGTTGAATATAACTTTTGGGTTTTATTTGTTCAAAAACATTTTAAATTATCTTACCAGAGAAAGTATAAAGGCGGCAACACATCGATACAACACAGTACACTACGATACTATTCAATAGCTCCTTCAAGCTTAAGTCAATGATATTCAAGTGACAGCAATGATATTGGAGTGAAATGACGTTAGTGGATAGATGTAAAAATGATTCCGTCGAGAAATGAGTAGAAGCTATACTACCGATAGATGGCACTTGAGTAAAATTTTTAATTAACCTAAAACAGGATGTTTCCAAAGAGTCGTAGGATTTGAATTAACAGTTGGCAACCTACAAAAAATATTTTTGACAGCTGACAATCTTAAGTTAGAAAAATGAAACATCATGTCTTCATCAACTTTAAAAAGAGTCAAATCGAACTTCCAGGGACTCTACCAATTGATGACACTAAATTTCATACCAACTGGTTATCTAAAACAGTACTATTCAAATTTTTTACAGCAGTAGTGCAAAACTTTTACAGCTTACACCATTGCAACTAAAAACTGGCAGCTGTCATTCCTTGTTTAATTTTATTTGAGATTTCCAATATAGTGTTGCTATAGATTAAAATTTTATGTTCGAAATTAAATATAAATGAATAAAATATTTCACAATCTTACATTTACATGTATTTTTTATTGCCCAATAAAAAAACAGGTTGTTTTCTTGGAAAATGCTCTATTTTCTTAATATCTTTAACTGTCAGCTTGAAGATTGTCAAAAGCTTACGAAGCAGTGTTTTATTGAAAATGTTATTCTCTGATATTGCTTTCCCTTCTTTGAAGAAAAACGAAATCCACAGCAGTGGGTTAGGATTTTTAGTATTCACAAGAAACCATATATCCATCGGGCTTCATTTACATTAATTTTGGTTCCTCACGTTACGACAAAAAAATATGGGCTTTCCATTAATTAAAAAAAAAAGAAAAGCTTTTGCCTTAAAATTTAAAACTATTAACCTTTGCCTAAGATCTTAAATTATAAGTAATTCAAATACAACATCTGAATTAGGTGAACATTCATTAATTATTTAAATGGAATTCATAAAACCCTGAGGCTAAAACATCTTAAATATCCCTTTACATCAAAACGTCTACAAGTAGTGAAAATACTCGTCAAAGCTTAACTCAAGTAGCAGCTACTGGCAACCACTTATTGCCTCCAGCTAAATCAGAACAATCTTTAAAAATATGAGTAGGTATATTTGATTGCAGTACACTATACATACAATCTCACATCTGACAAAGAAAAATCGTCTATTTAAGTGCAAATTAAATGGCGCCCCCAGGTGTCAGTTTAATGAACCCAATAGACTCCAAGACGCTGACGGAACGCCACAGAGCAGTGGCCTCCATCGACCAATACAATATGCAACTGCACATCTCATTCAAAAAAGTTCAATTCAAATGATCGTCGTCGTCGTTCTATACATGAAGTCTTTCTCCTTCGATTGACTGAACTGAAATTTAATTAAGAATAAAAAAGAAAACGTTCGAATAAACTTAAATTGGATGTCTCTCGCTTCAAGCATCGACAATCTGAACCGAACTACGAATCTTCCTCGTCCAAGTTACGATGATCGAGAATCGAGACATGCTGACTTGAAGTAGGTAGGTCTACATAGGTGTATTCATAAATACATATAACGAGCAATCAACCGCGTAGCCCGCCGAGTCCGGTACCCGATTGTTGTGTCTAGAAGTGGCTTCGTGGGAACCTCAGTTTATTGGATATACCTTCTATGAGATCATTGTCACCAAACGAGGGGCGAATGGCCCACAGAGACAGATCAGTGCACGGAAGTCCAGATCGTAGATACCTACATATGTATAAAGCCCATTGAATTGCTTTATATTCGAGAACATATTTCAAAAATTTGAATTGCTAATTTGAAAGCTAAGAAGAGATAAGATACTTCTCTGATGGATGTTCACAACCAGATGAGATTAGATGAGTTGTGGTTTTTGTATGTATAGATACATTTTAACGTACCTGAAATGAGACAGACAAAAAAAAAAAAATTAATACAAAGTTTCAGTTAGAAGAATCGATAAGTTATAAAATGCAAGGTGGAATCTTTTGATTTAATTTAAGAATATGTAACAATAACAGTGTTCGGGTCAAAGATCTTAAACACGGAAAAGTTTTTATTTTTTTGCTGCTTCTTCAAGGTTATACTTAGTGCAGATGTAACTCGATATAACTGAGAGGTCAACGTTTTGGAGGTTGTAATAATTTTGACATTATTTATCGATAAATATAACAATTAAGCGCCTCGTGTAATTTCGACCGGAATTTGTCAAGAAGTCAAGTTTTATGATTAAATCTTAAGCGATCGGAGCAAATTTATGAAATAAAATAACAAGCCAAGATTTTCACTATGTCATTGGTAAATATTTTAAAATGGCTGGGAGGACTAAAGTATAATCAAGGTAGGAAACGTCAAATTGTCTAAGGTACGTTTGCATTGTAACAAAAATAACATTTTATAGAAACTAATATGAGATGTCACTTTGATAGCACAGACTTACCTGAACTGCAGTAGCAATTAAGTCTATCGCATTGAGTACTAAAGTAGCGAATTCAAATACACAGAGCTTGAACTGGATACTGAGCCTTTTGTTATAAGTTTGATTTATAAAAACTGAGGTGCCACTTAGTTCGGTAAGTAAGTACCATCAAACTGGCTCTGAAGATATTATAGGGTTCTCAAAATGTATTCAACTCATTGTTACTCTACTCATAAACTTAAAATAAAGGGTACTTATTTGTTACAACCTTACATCTTCGTATGGTAATAGTGCGCTAATTTTGTTTAGCGTCAAATTTTGACAGTCGAAGTACGCTCTTTTCAAGTGGGATTCATGGAAGACTTGAGTGTCATTATTGTAGAGAAAGAGTGAAACTGAACCTGAACAGTTAAAAAATTGATTACTTTTTTATTAGGAGTCAAATTATTACTTGGCTGAGCTGCAACTGTAATAACTGTCAAAATTAAAGTCAAGTCTAAGTTAAGAACGCAACGCAATGCATTTTCAGATAAAGTTTCGAAAATTTAATGCAATTTTGACACTTAAATTTCATTAAAAGATTCAGCTTTCAGATCCGCAATACTGTGTGACATGACAGCTATTGCGACTACAGTTAAAGTGTCAGCTACAACGTTGTATTGTACTTTAGAATTATATAAGGTTTATATACGAGCAAATAACTTAAGAAGTCCTTGCAAGCTATTAAAGTCAATGTTGAGTCTTATTTGCACAATTACTTTTCGCGATTCACTTTTTCTTTCTAATTTTGACAGTTCTTGAAATAAAACACAAAGACTCTTTTTCTCTTTCTGTCAAATTGGTTTTTTTTATACGTACATATGCATATACAATTTTTCCATCTGACACTGACGATGACGTTTAGGAAACGTTTAGGAATTATACCAATTCAATTCTTAAACAAAATAGGTACAGTTATTATTCTACGATATTTTCTTTATGAACTTGTTTCTGCATTCTCTTTAAGTACTTAGACATGTCTCATACTCAAGTTTAAATAAAAATCATAACAAGTTTACTTTAATCTAGATAAAACGTTTTTATTTACAAAAGCCTTTATAAGATTTGCCTATATAAAGAACACACAATCATATTGAAGTTTACAACCTCTTGTCGTCACATCAGACATTGTTTGTTGTTATTGTTGTTCATATACATATGTGTAAGTATGTACTTGTTATCGCTGTAGTGCATGAATACTCGCGTATTTGCTCTATCTTTTAATGGAATTTATGAATCGACGACAAACCTTCTTTGAATCTGAACGCGCCGCACCTTCTCCTCAGCTGGGCTGTTAAAAGTCACAATCAAAACACAAAAAAAAAAAAAAAAAACCAACGAATTCATCATCACACATCTCATCTGTATACAAGTTATGTGTATATAAGAACTGTCATCATCGTCGTGTTGTACCAAAAATGATGATTCTTATCTGGCAACTCGAGTTTAGCTCTAGTACTTTTTTATATTTAAGACGGTTTGGGTGACATTTCAACATTGTACCAGTTATTGTTTGATGGCGTCACAAAGGGGAAAGAGGCACGAGGAACAATGTGAGTGACTTTGTAATTATGCAAAGTGCTAGAGGTGTTCACTCGGTGTTGTGGATTTTGTGTAGGCTTGTCATAATGCCAACCACAAGTTCTGTACTATATGTTAGAGGTCTTATACGATTAATCTTTAATTTTGAATTTAGGTAGGTGCATATGAATACATGAGCTGAATTTATCTGGTTTTGTATTACCCAATATATGTATGTATTTTCCTAGCTTTTAAAATTCAACTGAAATAAATAAGCCTCTGCAGATGATTTTTATCTAGAACAGCGTTAAATTGTCAAAAATGGTACGAGATATCACAAATTAACTGTAGTAGATTTAGAACACATCAGAAAAGCAGGTTTAATGAAAAACACAATTCATTTACAGAAACGTTTTAAAACGATCGTTAGGCCCATCAATAATAATTTTTTTGCTCAGGTTTCAAGTATTGGATCTATGGAAAACTTCAAATTCATCATTAACATTAAGATATTTACTGTTGATAATCACACCAGATGTCAAACGGGGTTAAAGTTGTTTTACGATTGAAACTTAAAAGATGCTGCAACGCAATAGTTAAGATTTGATGATCACGTCCGACTCCGCATGGAATTGTGTCTGTAACAAGAGTGACGCTCTGTTCGTAACGTTTGTGAGTAAATTCAATATTTTGACAACTAGGGTTGCAATTTAAATTGTGTGGCAACATGAAAAATAAAATGAACACAAAAGAACAGTTTTACAAATGTGTTTCAATATTTAATCCTTGGTTCTGCAATTTTAACTCGCAACTAAAATCAAGTCGAAAAACGATAGACAGTTTAATGTTTTTGACATTTTTCAGGAAAATTTGAAATGGAAGCCTTATAGTAGATTGATCGTTTTCATTGATACCCACAGTTTCTTTTGAACATTAGGTTCAGTGCGATGAACGAATGTATTTTTTCCTGAAATCCGTTGAATATAATCTAATTTGAAACCGCAAACATCTTGTGTTGTGCCAAATCTTAAAACCTTTTAAAACGTTCAGACAATTTTTATTTGTTTTATTTGACACGAGGTCAATGTCACTCCAAAAACCATCTATACCTCGGTATAAATACGAGTATACCTATATATAAACCTGCAATTTTGCCTTTCAGGCCCAAGACAGACTAAAAACAAGCATTTTTCAAAAATTGCCACAACAGACAGCAACCAATTAGAACCCATCATAGACAAGCCATTAGGAATAAGTTCCGCCTCGATGCGTTCATCAGCGGTAGCGTTAGCGTTAGCGTCAGCCAGCAGACTCAAGCACTTTTAAAATTCGGTGTCCACGCGCGCTGTCTAATTTTGTATTTTTATTTAGATTTTTTTTCATTTTTTGAATTTATTTTTTCGTTCGCTCGTATACGTTCTTTTTAATTATTTCCTCTAAAAGTTCAAATAATTCTTTGGTGAATCTTTTGATGATGTTTGCGATGCGAAATTCTCAGTTTCTGTTCGACGCGGTCGACGACGACGACACGGCAGCGGCGACGACAACGACGCGAAGCGACGCGGCGGCTGGTTTCGTTTTTCATTTATTTTCATTTCTGGCAGAAGGCAAAGAGCAACGTAAATAGAGTTTTGGCCTTTTGCCAGTTATTGCCACAGCTACGAACTTATATCTTATGGATGGTTTTGGGATTGGGATTGGGATAGCTTTAGCTTATATTCGGACTGAAATTCAAAAAAATAAATAAAACAAAAACCAAAACCAAAACAAATCCGCGCACCACGATGCGATTTGGACGTCGACGTTTAAGACATATCGTGATGAAAGAGATGTGTGTGCTGATTTGCTGATTCTTGAATCTTGAGCGCTGAATTTCTGGGCGGCTACAATAAAATAAGACATGCAGGCGCAGGGGGTATGTCTTGCCTATATGCATGTTCTCCTCTATTAGATTAACTAAACATTTTCATTTTTTTTTGTTTTAAACTTGAAATGAAATTCATGGAATTCGGTTGTGGTGTTGTTAAATAGGTGTATACTAATATGTATGTATGTATGTACGAGTACTCGTATCTCGTATGTATATTTTTTGTTTTAATTTCCTGTCCATAAATTTAGCGCTCAAAGACACATTTCATTTGGCAGCAGCGCGCAGTGTTCATTTTAAGAAGGAAGAAATAAATAAATAGTGACGACTTAAATCGCGTGTAGAGTGCGATTTCTTTTTCTACCAGTTGCTGAGGTTGCTATTTTCGTGTACTTATACTTACTCGTAAAGTAGATAGGTACATTGATTTAGCTTCATATGTAGATACGAGTATAAAGCTTTTAGCATTAATGTGCTCTTCGAATCTTGTAGAACAATTTGATTGACATTATCGATGACATAAGCTTGCATGTGATAGTGCGAGACTGAGAGTGTTATTGATTTAAAAGACGCAACCAAGAACCAAGCGTGCTCGTTTTATTCACTCTAGACCTTCAAAGAGTGTCTTTGACCTCTAAATCAAAGTCTTTTTTCCCATCGACCATCGACGTAAACTGGTCCGTGTGTTTTCGGTGACAAGTTTCGCCTCCAGGGCTTAAAATACTCAGGTCCTTAATTAAGACCATATTACTCAAATTCAATTCTACCTAAATTCTGTGCATCTAAGCCAGGTTGAGCGAGAGACCTTGTCTAAAAAATCCATGTAGGTATGTCTCAAAAGTTAAAAGTACAGAACAATGACATTTGTTAAATCAACATTCATTTGAAAAAAAAAAATGATTTAGTCTTTTCCTGTTTTTTACAAATGTCATAATTGAGCTGTCCTTCAAATGACACGAAATTTGACATCTCACTCACGCGAGTGTTGCGTTCTTTTATTTGAAAACTGTAATGTATTGTTAGTGTTAGATTTATGTCTGAAATTGTTGCTCTGCCAAAAAAGTGAACTGTCACTTTTACACTTTTAAAAATTGTTTTTGTAAGATACTTTTATAGAATCAATAAATTCATATTCACATGTTAATGTTGCAGTTTATGCTCAATCGAATGTGTTTCAAAGTTATGTGTATAGATACAATAAGTGACATCCTTTGAGAATCCCAACCATGAACTACTATTTTCCCTATAAAAATTATGAAATGTCAAAAAAAAACATTCAGTTCAGACTAACCCTAAAAAGCCTGTCAAAGTTCCGTAACCTTTGTTCGTATAAATTAATTTTCCCAATAATTGTTAACCAAACCTGGTTCTACCTTACCCAGGAAAAAAAAAATAAGAACAAATAAATAAATCTCAAAATTACAAAAAAAAAACCCTAACTCTATGCCACAAAATACGAACACAAACAGAACTCAAGGACTACCCGAACAGAACCCGACCACGACCAGCCAACCGGGCCGATCGACCGTATACATGTAGGTTCCTATATCTATACCTACTCGTTTGTATATGTACGCTCTGTTTGTTCTTTAGTCTAAAAGTCTACCTCTGGAACCTGGGAACGGTATTCGAGGAATGTTTACTATTTTTTTGTATTTCTTATTCTTATTATATTTTTATATATATGAACTTAAAAATGTAAGCAAAAGCTAAAGTATCTTTATAACTACGAGTATAGGTAGATGAAATGTAATTCGCTGGACTAGAACGGGATTGTTTTTATTTATTTGTATTTGTGTTTTTTTTTTTTTTTTTTTAGAGAGAGAACGAAGTCTTAAAAGATTGAAAGACGAATTTGCGCCAACTTAGGGGTGCAACCAGAGATGAAGAGGGAATTTAGGGGAGAGTGGGGCTTGGTTAGAGTTCAGCTTTGGCATACCTGCGGCATTTGTTTTAAAAGAAATTAAAAATAATAGAGAGATACAAAAAGAACATACCTACCCAATACCCATACCTATTGCTCGTACTCGTACCTAGTGTGTGCGGGCATAAGAAAATGAAACGTGGAATTATTATGAAAACGCTATATCTTTATCTATAAACGAACGGGTGACCAGTTGTTTTAATTTTATAGTAATAGTTCGTTATTTGTGAATTGATTGTCAAGTCATAAATGTCAAACTCACGCTATCTGTCAAAAAGTTTTAATAAGTCCCTGTATGAATGTAGATTCAATTTTGAAAAAGTCAAAATTTATTCTTGACAGTTCTTAAATTAATAACAAAAGTCGAAGGTTTTGCTTTTTTCAATAAAGTCAACATTTTCATAATTCGGAGAAAACGACGAAAAGAAGAGATGCATTAGGTCTGTTTGGCAAGTTGAAACTTCTGTCATCATTGCATTCAACACCCCTGAATTATTGTTTCCTAATTCTCCTCCTCACAATCATCCCTGTAATTTTCCTTTTGTCGATCCTTATGACTTTTGAATATGGATTTAAAAGCAGTATCTAATAAACAGTGACTGAAAACGGACTTAACTTTCTTGACACTTCTATATACATATATATTTTTTTAATTCTTTTTCGTTAGAAAGTGCTGTACTCCCTTCAAAAGTCAACGAAACTTGAAGAATTGATATTGTATTCCCAATTGAAGGTTGCCAAAAACGAAAAAAAATATTCAATTACAAGTAATGTTTATATTTTGTCAGTGATGTTATTTGTACAATTGAAAATTAGGAACACGCCGACTTATTCCACTCACTAGGTGGCGTGCACGGGCTGTATCAACAATTGCCAATTTCTAACATTGCTCTTGAAAATTTGGTAGCTTTATTATAAGTTCTGATTTCTGTATTCTTTAAAAGAATATGGTCACCATATATAGATTAAAAAATTAAAGAAATACAAAAAAAAAAAAAACAACTAAGTAAGTACCTGAAGCTTGAAGTATGCCAAGTGAAGTTGTTGCGGAGCGAAGGGTTTCTTTAAGATAAAAACGTAAACGTATCTCGCACATTTATTGTTTTATTCATCTTTTGTAAACGCGAAACGTATGCCGCGGCGCATTTTTATGATTTTTCATTTCATATCAAATGGAATTCCAAGAATTTCACTTTGTTGTCGTATATTTTCTAAAAAAAAAAAAAAAATATTATAACCATTCTCTCTCTCTTTGCTTTTTGTATGACGATGACGGTCTGAACTCTGAATGAAGCATTAAGCAAGCTTGATGGGATGTGGAAGGTTATTTTTTGGTTTGTAGGTATGGGCTGCAGAGTGGAAAGAACGGGGTTTTGTATATTGTATAGAGGTTTTATTTGAGAAGCTGTCAGGATAAACATTGATGTCGTGTGTGAGTCATTTTGCTAAAAAAAAAAAAACAAACAAAAAACGCGTATACCTTTACCTACTTGTTGAAGGGGAATAGAGTGGCGGTACATCGTGTACCTAACTCATACGCCCCATGCCTTGCCGGAGAAGCTTTGATATTATTTACATACCATCCGGAGGCAGCAGGTAAAAAGGAAACTGCGTTTTGTGATATGCTCCGCGCTTGATGTATGTAGGTAAGGTATAGGTACCAATTCCTGCCTCTCTGAAAAGCTGGGCTGTCTTTTTATATTCGTTACTAGGTAGCTATCATTTCATTGGTATGTGTCGTTGATCGGTGAATAAGGAATCCTGGTATTGATGTGGTGATGATGATGCGGCAATGATTGTGATGACATTGACGCTTTTTTTTTGGATTGATGACAGGGCGGAAAAGTAGGGTTTTTTTTATTTACGACGAAAAATAAGGCACTATAACTGCTGGGAGTATAAAAATAAGAGCCAAAAGGAAGTCTTAGAATCCTTGTTAGTCATTGCAGTGTACGAGAATATACTTTAATATACATATTGACCTAATGATCAGCAAATACCCGCAAAGTCAAAGCAATGAATTGTCAAACTTAAAGCTGTCTTATTTAACTTGGCCTTAATGACACAAACCAGAACTATTTACATATATGTAAAAACCAACAAACTCATTTGCTTATGTGAGATTTAACTCTTAACACATCAATTACACGAAAAATTAGTTAAAAAAAAAATTACGTATACGCACGAGTGTACCACTATAAACTCACATAGACAGAACATGATTGTTTTAACAACAATGGCATTTTGAATGTTTCTTGATACTTTTTAAACCTGTAGTCAAGTCAAGAAATAAAACAGTTATACGTAAGTTTACCTTAATTAGATTTTTTTTGGCGAAAAAGTAAAACAAACAAATTTGAAGTTATGAGTGGTGGATTTTGTTAGTATTCACTATTTATTAGGGTACCATTGAAATCAATCGAGAATAATTAGCTGGTCTTCTAGTCACAGCTCTATACCAGTTTACTTAGAAAAAAAAAACACACATATACGCCTCAGTGTACCACACACAAATTTCTTTCGTTTTTAGGGATACAAATCTGAGACCGAAGTCATATTGATTAAACTACTTGTTTGCATCTTGTTGCATTATTGATACTGTGATAGATGGCGCTTTAATGAAGTTGCTTATCAGCGCAGATTTCAATCACAATAAAATAAAAATTTTCACATTTTATTAATTTCGAAAATACATTTACAATCGCTTACTTACTTTTATGAAACTACATTTGTTGTTTAATATTTAATTTAATCGTTATTTAACTGAATTGTTATAAATGTAAAACTAACAATTTTAAAGAGTAAAATTAAGAATGAAATAAATTCTAAATCTTCAGAAATTAAACTATCGTTCCGCCTACATAATACAAAAAGATCAACGATTTTTTATTTATATTTATATTTTTATGCAAAACCAAATAAAAAACAAATAGCAAAATAAAAAATTAAAAAACTGTTGCAAAAATGAAAATTCTTATTAAAAAAAATATACAAACACACACACATATAAAAACACAATCCACCCGAAAATTCTTCACTCAAATTGGAGATCGTAAAAAAAACCTATTAATGCTATAATAAAACATTAAAAAGTTATTAGGCCATCAAAATCTTAAGAAAACGAATTTATATAGAAACCTATACCTTACCTTAAAAAAAAAAAAAGAAAAACAGAAAATAAAAGAAATTTACGGTTGATGAAATCTTTCTTTTCCTTGAAATATTAAATAATATCTCTCATAAGTCAAGGAGAGAAAAAATCAATCAATCTTAAAATATCCATCACCACCCCCCTCTCCTCTCCCACTAGGTACCTAAATTATATTCATACTCGTATAATGAACAATAGAGCGGTCTTTATACAAAAAACTTCTCGATGATTGCCATCGAGCGCGTTCTGAATACGAAATCGTATCCAAACTCACAATATTAACTCGGTACATTATTTCCCTTTATTTTGATTGTTTCAATCGTGAGTTTCTTGAGATGATGTTGATGTTTTTTTTTTTTTTTTTGGTTTTTCATTTATGTGGGACTGCGCGGTATACGAACGTACGTGCGTTTTTGATAAATGACCAATTCCATCGTTTTGTTTTCGGATATTGTTCATTTGTCCTCCCAAAAATACCTACCATACATACGTATGTATGCTGCCGCTGCTACGCGCGGAACGACGAAAAAAAAATAATTTTCTGATTTACGACACAAAAATATGCCCTCTCCCCCTTCCCAAAAAAAAAAACAAAAAAAAAAAAAAAAACGAAGTCAAACTCAACCTTGAATATAATTATTGTGTAAATCAGAAAGATGTTTTGTGTGTTTAATGAAAAACCCCAACTTTACGGGCCATTTCATATTTCACCCCATCAAACACCGCACACACTCGTTCCATCATCATCGTCACCTACTCGCGCGACATCTTTTAAATCAACACAGAAACAGACCCAGAGACTGGCGATGGCGCTGCGCTGGCGAGGGGTTATTAAACGGGGACGGGCGTGTAAAAGCGATAAAAGGGTCATAAATGCTCAATTTGATGGCCATCATGGATGCGGGTGGGAAGTGTAGAAAATAAAAATAAAAATTAAAAATAAAATCGAAAAATATTTTTTCCATTCCACAGAGAGAGAAAAATTCACTTTGGGGTTTGATTTAATTTCTGAAATGAAACCCTCACCACCTCCCCCTTTCATATACCCTTTCCCATTTGCTATTTGGACAAATTTGATCGCACAAAGGAACACTCGCAACTTGGAGAAGAGAGTGTGATACTCTGGTACAGCATTGGCGTTGAGGGGAGCGGCGAGGCGCAGCATGGTACCACATCACTTCCCGGTCCCGTTCCCGTTCCACTCAGAAGCGATGACTCTATTCTATACCGTTGGACGATTTATGAGAGAGCACATAACCCCAATTCATGTATGGTCGGTCGCCTGGTCGGAGTCGGATGAATACTCGCTTGTGGGCCACTATGGTTAAAATTGGGAGGGTGCTGCATTTAAACGAAGAAGGAAGGAGGGGGGGATCAGCCATCAGACAGAAAGCAGGGGAATAATACGGAAAATTCGTTTCTCGGATTTCCACACATTTCTGGTTTTCCGCTTTTCAGCTTAGCGCAGAGGAAGTCGCTCCACCGCGTCGACGGTCGTCGTCGTCGTCGTCTCCACAGAGCAGAGCACCACCGAAACCGAAAGCACTATTTTGTGAGTGTGTTTGAGTGCATTGGCAAGAATGCCAGGACAATGTATTTATTGGGCCACGGAACAGACGGACATTGCGCAACAATACGTAGATTCATGCATTCAATGTTTTTTTTTCTTTTTCAAGCATTTCCAATCCTTGGATTGCGATTTTCTGTTCATTGCTACAGGAAGTCATTTGTCTCTCTAAGCTGGTAGCTGGTGCTGGTCTGTATACACATGGAGTGGACATGGACATGGATAAGGATGGGGGTTTGTTTTGTGTGCTTTTGAGTGTGTGTTTTGCTATAACTGCTCCATTGCTTGTGTTCATTTCTGAGCCTTATAGTCAGGCGGAAGGAGTTGCTAATGATGGAAGATTGATTTCCTGCAGATTGACTTTTACTGCAATGCAATGGCTGTTTGTCAATGCGAGTTACCGCATAAAAGTCATTCATCAGAGTTGTACCAATTATCTTTAAGCTTTTCTTCAGAATCACGAGTATCAAGTATCTCTATACTATAAATTTCTGAGAAGATCTCTCAGTACTTGAATAGAAGATTTTTTTCCGATAAGCATAAAAATTTGATTTGACAGAACACTCAAAGGACTAAATACTTGAAGGCGTTCAGTTACTTAAAAACCTGATACTTGGAACTTGCTCTTGACAAAATATTGATACTTATTTTTGTTCAGTGTCAATAAAACGAAAGTTTTAACACCAATACTCAGAAGTTGTAATTCAGAAAGAGTACTGAAGGCTGAAGTCCTCAAATAGTTGAGTATTTTACAGGTTTGATGTCATTAGAAATAAGGTTTATTGACTATCAGCAAAGGCCAACTGTCAAATTTCATAAAAGGTTGAAATCACAATGATATTTAAATCACAATTATTAAACCTGGAATTGAAAATTCACAATTAAGCTCATCATTACCTGACAGCAAATCAAACATTTTATGGGAATTTAAATGTTTTAAGAAGTTTATTTGACAGAAAAGATGACAGTTGCTGAAACTCAGAGCATATTAAAAAAAAAACAGTTTTCAATACAACTTCACATCCCTGAGTCTGTTTTATTGTTCCTTTCATCGAAATGAAAATTTACGCCAAACATGTATGTTGCAAATAACGATGACGGCAACAGCAACACCAACACCAACAGCAGCAGCGATGATGACGATGCACGACATTTATAATAAAAAGAAGAAGAGTTGGTTGGCGTTGTCATTTGCCATTGCGTTTGTTTTAATGAATGAAATTGATTTAATTTGAAATTTGAGAGAGAACACACGATGAATTACATTTCAACTCATTTCAACTATAGGTAGTGGTTATATTAGGGATTTCAACTTGACATGCTGTGTTGTTTATTGACTTGAATAGATTTTTAAGCACTTGACTTGAAACATTGTCAAATTAGTTTTTCTTAAATTCATGAAAACAATTACGTTCAATCGGAAGTGACAGCTATTTTTGAAATATACCAACAAAAATTAAGGAAATCATTAAGAAATCAGTAATGGTTCAATAGGAAAATTGAAGCGTTCAACTGAAACAGATGTCCAAAGTTTTTGACTTTCTTTTTCCAGAGTAAAATAAAAGCTCAACTGAATACGGTTACAATCAAACACGCTAAGTGCAACTTTAAAATAATCGTCAATTTTCATAATTTATAGATTCTATTTCAGAATTGAGGCAATAAGTGTTTTCAACATTTTTTTTTTCACTTTAACATGATTTTCATCGAAAATTCATTCAAAACCGATTAGATAATTATTACCTACATATTTGAACTATCAACAAATTGTTGCCAGGTTGAAATTTTAAATTTTTGTTATCAAGTTGTCTCAAAGTAAAAAAATTGCTCAAAAAGTGAGCAACAATATTTGACAGTAAGAACTGAGAAGTTGATATAACAAATACTACTCTGTCATTAAAAAAAGAGCATTTCAATAAAATACGACAGCTTAAAAATATTCTTCTAAGAGTTACTCATTTAAAAAAATTAATAATAACAACGTTGTAAAATTCCGCTAAAAGCTGTTACCTCTTCAAATAAACTCTTAATTACACGTGTTCATTATTCTTATTCTTATTATTATTTTATTTTATTTTTTTGTATAAAAGAAAACACTTGAACAAATGTAAACAGCAAATTAAAATGCCATTTCGCGTAACTAACCTGCAACGAATGTACTGTACATGTATCAATTATTTGTAATTTTTCAAAAAAAAAACATTCCATTAAATTTTTGCAATTTGAACAAATATTTGTGTTTGCAGTTAACCATCATATCGTCGAGTTAAAAAATACAAAAAAGATTAGATTCGAAAAGTTCCTTGTTTTTTTGAATTGTTTTCAAGTGAAGAAAAAAAAATTATTATAATAATAAAAACAGAAACACTTGATTTTCTCAGAAAAACCATGTTAAAATAGGTAATTGAACTAATTTCAATCTTCCAAAGGACTTACATAGATAATTATTATTTATTTGAAAAACACGAGCAGAATAAACATTTTCTTATTTATGGAATTTATTTATTTAATTTTTTTTTTTTTTTTTTGCGAACGAACTTATTTCGAGTATGAGTAAATTAAATGCGATACATGAATTTTGTATATGAAAAACGTACAAAGTTGTTTAATTTTAGATTTGTTTTACTTGGAAATCCCCAATCATCATCATCATCGTCGTAGTCGTCGTCACTTCGTCAGTTCATGTAGTCACAGAGGCATCAACTCACTGTGATAACGTCGACAAGTGGGGCGGACAAGGTTTTTTTAATTTATTTATTTTTTGTTTAGACTGAGACCGGAGAGTTTTTGAGCAATCGAAAAACAGCATTCTCGAGATAGAATTTTCTAGGAATTATTATTATTTTTGATAAACTAATTTATTATATAAAGTAAAATTCAAAAAAAAGACAACATTTAAAGAAATTTTCTAAAAATTTGCTTACAAAAACAAATAAATCTAATTTTGATTGATTTTCATTCGTGGTGTGAATTTAAATTGGTTTTACTTAAGGCACAAAGATTACATTTTTAAGCTAATAAAAATATTGGGGCCAACAGTTGCTTGTCAAGAGAGGAAAACGGCAAATTTATTTTATTAAAGTTATCATTATTTATTATTGGATATACAAACATACATATTCAATATATAGTTTATAGTATATGTTAAAGTTTCTGTTGAATTATTATATTTTGTTTTGTTTGAATTATTTGATGTATGTAGGTATTTTAAATTTTTACATACGAGTACTGAATGTATTCTTTACATTTTTATTAATTAACTGCGGGGTGACTAAGGTGATTTACCACAAATTACATTCGATTCGGATAAAGTATGATGATAATAAAATGTGATAGCTTAATGGTTATCAGAATAAAAAGTTTATTATGTGATAATTTGATTAGGATGATGTTTATGTGTCAAACTAATCAGAGTTACCAGACTCTTAAAAAAAACACAGCATCATTCATATCTGATCCAAAAAGAAACATTTTTTTGTGAAAAAGAATGGAATTTTACAGAAAGAAGAAGTTTTCTTCTATAAA
Source organism: Scaeva pyrastri (assembly GCA_905146935.1). Taxonomy (NCBI): domain Eukaryota; kingdom Metazoa; phylum Arthropoda; class Insecta; order Diptera; family Syrphidae; genus Scaeva; species Scaeva pyrastri. The sequence continues at coordinate 3,242,257 of LR989929.1, read as the reverse complement.
AAAGGTTTTTGCGTTTCGATATCCTGTCAAAAGGCACGTTTTTCGAGACTACACAGTTTTTACTGCAACGAATTCAGCCGATTTTCAATCTTCACTTACAACTTTAAAATTAATTTTCAAATTTCAATTATATGAAATTCTGACTGAATTATTTCAAAATTTTGCACAGGTCTTATAACACAACCGCACAAAAAAAAATCGTTAATTAGGAACTGAGCGGAATTCTTTCGTCGGATTCTGAAATCGGCTGCGTGATTATCAAACTTTCATTTATGTAGGTACGTTTATTTATGTTAGCCTAAAGCATACGAAGTCTCCTATCAACACTCTCCAATACTAAGGTTGCCTTTTAAATTGAGATCGCAATCTTTCATCTCCCAAATAGATAAGATGCGTGAGCGTGCTATTTCAATCGATAAACATCTTCCTCAATTACGAAACTACATAAACAATCACTTTTTGCTTCCGATTTGCTTTAAGTAAATTCGGAACAAGTTTCGTAATGCAATGATGATGATTATTCTCATAAGCCATCATCGTCAAGGGTCTTCGTTACAGTTCTGCCTCAGCATCTGTCTAATATCTATTTGTTCTTAAAATGATGGCACATCCAAAACATACCTAACTTATACCTACTATAAACGTACGTATGTTTTTACTAATAATAAATTGCCCGCTAGTTTTGTGTCGATAAACTTTTATATTAGCTCCAACATGAACGCAACAAGCCACAATTATTGTGACATAAATATCAAACCGTATAAATGCGACATTAAAAGATACTTCAGATACTTAAGATCTCTTTGGATTCGCTTTAGGCTTTGCGTTGCGTTGGTATCTTTGCCTTTGGTTTTATTTTATTTTTGTTGTTGTAGAGTAACCCCTCTTTACCCTATCTCTGATAATAGGTACACGCATTGCACACCGTTCGCCGTCGACGAGGACGGTCCCGTCGAATAGATAGATACAACACGCTGTTTTAGATGGTCGTGTAGATACTCAGATACTTTATTCTATTTGATTTCGTTTGTTGCCTGTTAACTGTTGGTTGCCTATTTTTATGCATTGCGTACATAAAGTCTCGCACTTCGTTCGTCGTCGTCGTCGTCGTCGTCGTAGTCGTGTCGACGAAGTTCTTCGAGGTTTAGTTTTTTTTTGATATACAAACAAAAAAACACGTGAATGTATTTGTATCGTAATTTTTGTGTCTGCGTGGTGTTGTAATATGCAATTCTATAAAAAAAGAATAATAATAAATACAACAACCTTAATCACGCCACACACTCAACTCCGTACATAATATGAAGGAACGAAATGAAAGGAACTGTTGCAATATTTAGTCTACTTCGCCACTGCTCGGCTCTGGGAGTCAAACTTTTGACGTTAACAGGAATGCATACAATACCTTATAATAAACACGAAAAATGCAATTAAACTTATGGATTAATACACCGTCATATTATATTTTCGAAAAACTCATGGATTTGTACCTATTACATTTTCATTTGGCAATTAATAATTGCAACAAACTTATAAAGAAGGAAATTAATTAATTTAACTTAAAAAACATATGAGAAATTAATTGTCTGCATTAGACTTATATTATCAATTTATTTGCTACTAATGATTGTCATTGTAATTATCATATTTTTATGGTATCTAAGAATTATTCAATCACCTTTGAAAATTCAAAGTGACCATATTTCAAAAATCTTTGTAAATATGTTTTGAGAATTTGTTAAACTAAAAAGTAATTGTCATTTTCTTTTAGTTTTGACATAAGATGCTCAGAAATGAAAGCAATATAATTTAATTAAAATATAATACGAGTAGGCCTAGAGTTAGATAGACCTTCTATTTAAAGAAGAAATTTTGATGATAACTCAAGAATAATTTGTTTTATTTAAATTAAAAAAGTGTCATTGAGTACACATTTTTGAAACATACATAACAACAATGACAAAAAAAACTTGTTCCTATAACCGGTGAACATAAGAAATTTTTAAGTTATTGCTCTGAATGCATTCATATGCATGCAAAAATATAAAACTGAACGACACTTTGCTTTTACTTCGATAAATTTTTTAACATAATGATGGCAACACTGTCGTCTCCAGTATAATGGAGCTACGTCATACACTGGTGAATTATCATGTTACCTACCTTTGTAACTTAAATAATTTGTTTACGTAGTATACGTACACGTTTACGTACTTGTACTTTATTTTCGTGAGAATCCGCTTTGCCCTGAACGAGTTAGTTTATTTTTGTTTTTGTTTTATTTGTTTTAACGTTTTTACTTTCAATCACTTGCTCTTTATTTGCAGCACGTGTTCAGCTTGAATAAATTAAACTTAATTTGTGGGCCGTGTTTTTATTTGTTACAATATAAAACTGAATGGGTCCCATTTGCACCGCGAAGTAATAAAAAAGGCGCAAATCCCCCAAACTTATATACTAATTACTTATGTGACTCGAAGAAAGGCGGGACAAGGGGGGCGAGAAGAAGGAAGAAAAAGTGTGATGAATAAATTGTGTTATAATAATATACATATAAAAAAATCTCGATCAGATTAAACTGTTAATTTTGGATTAAAATCAAATTAACTCTTAACTCGAATGGGGAGGCATTATTATTAGGGAACAAAAAAAAACCCTGAGGGCTTTGGTAAAGCTGAATACTCGTAAGGTAGGTGGGTATGCTGTTTTAAGCATTTACCAACCTTCCTTTTGCTTTTGAATTCTTTAAGTCATTAACCTTGATGGTGTTAATATGCTGATTCATGTTGTGCTGCCGATTATAATGGCAACTCTAATTAGCGAGTAAGTAATTGTGTTTTTTTTCTTGTTCCTCTTGTTTGCCTACCTAAAACATAATTGTTTGTATAAATGATTGGGTCAAGATCAATATTTTATATATAGTTAACTGAGTTTTATCAAGAATTGTTTAATGCAAAATTTATTTATTCTTTTCATTAAATTTTTTTTTTTTTAGCTGTCAAATTATTCTAAGCTAAATTGCAACATTGTCAGCGACATTTAACATTTATATTTGAACAAAAATTGACATCAAAATATACAAGCCTACGTTTTTAGTATACCTCATTCGACATATTATAGGGATTTTCATTCTAGCTACTATAGATCAGTAGTTTTTGAAAAATGGATTCAATTTGCAAATAGGTGTTCGCTGAATGACGCCATCGACATGCCATGTTGTAAACGAATCCAAACAATAAATTTTTATATTTACTTGCACAAAATATGCTTATGCTAAGCGTTTTTCTTTTGTAGTTCAGAGTAGAGCCTGAACTGTGAAACAAAAAATTGTGTTTCTTTTATTGCTCTGAACGTTCAGAGCATCAAATTTGTGTTTCTTTTTTCGTTCTGAACATGTTCAGAGCGCACTCTACGAGCTCAGAATAAAATAACTGAGCAGACTGAGGAGAATTTTATTCAGAGCTTGTTCAGAGGATGTTCTGAGCATGCTCCATGTGCTCGGACTCTGTTCAGAGCTCTTTTCTGAGTTAAAAATGAAAAACGCCAACTGAATGCGTTCGAAACTAAACAAAGTAAACCTCAAAAACAATTGAGACCTGTCAAATCGGTTGTCATGGATATACAGTTCAAAATATTTCGTCTAAAAGTATAATTTTTTAATTTCAGAAAAAATAACAAAATACTTTTTTAATTCCAATAAAAAAAGCCTTATATTTATATAAACGTATATGTATTTGAAAGGTATTACGACACGTCAATAAACTACCCTGAACCTGATACTTTTTTTGTTAAACGAAAAAAGTCAATATTTGATTTTATTCATTTAAAGTCAATATACAACTTAAGTTCATTGATGATGCTATTAAACATTTTTTACAATTTTTAAACCAACTGTATAATCAGTTGAAGTAGCTGTTGTTGTTGTTTACCTTTAACTTGTGTCTCGCATATAAATTGTTTATAACAAAAAAATATTTAATATCTCAATTTTTAAATTGCGATTTAAACCGTTGGACATTATGACAGGAACGGTTTAGTCATCATTTAAAACAAAATTAACTAGACGCGAATAAAAGTTGTGTCTTTTTAAAACTCGCTGTCAAACAAATGTCAAACCAAAGCTTAATGGACTGCAGAAGATGCCTTCTATGAACATACATGTCCGAAAGAAATACATACTCTGCTAAATGACGAGGGGGAGTTCTATAGCTCACGTTGTAGTGTACATCATTTTTTTTTATGTATATTCATAAAAATAATTAAGTTGAAACCCATAAAAACACAAATATGCAAAAGTTCGATATGGAGGTAAATATCCTCTTTGCTCACATCACGATTTTTTTGACTTGATTTTTAGTTAATTGAGAAAAATGTTCCGTAATGTGTGTACCTATTCATTTTTACGTGAGAGTGGGAGTGTGTCTCACATCCTTTTTGGCTTATATTTATGCATTAAACAAGGATATTAAAAAAAAAAGAATAAACTAAAAAAATACCTACACGAGTGCATTCCATTTAAATTTCACCAACATTACATCCTGTTGCTCTGAAATAAAATCAGCTTTATCGTTCAAACACAACACAACAAAACACATCATCATGCCCCATACACGGTGAATGATCTCCCTTACAAACTTACCCGTCACCACGACCAGGACCAGGAACTGGACTTGGACCTGGACCACCCCATCATCACTATGAAATGGAGATCCTTTAACCTGTGAATATATTTTTTTTTTTTTGCTTTGTTTTTCATTTAAAACTCATTCCCGGTAGAATTCATTTGTGTCCACCTTAACATTCATAAATTAATACACGAGTTCCAGCAAAATCCAGGTCGTCCACGTCCATGTAGGCAAATCCTCTCGACAAGGGAAGTGGAAGTGGTAGTGGTAAGGCTGATGGTAAGTAAAAGCAGGACGAGCTATGTAGGTGTAGGCAGGTTGTAGCAGGACCTGAATGAATGCTGCCGAAACATTCTGGGAATTGAAATTCAAACAAAATTGTTAATTAACATGTATGATGGCTAGCTGGTCGGCTGACTGGGCACCTCCACCTCCAATTCCGCCTCTAGGCTCCTCATCCTTAGCACTTTTCACTCCGCAATCCGAACAGGAATTGTATGATTTTTTATTATTCCTTTTTTTTATTTTTATTATTTCGTATTCGTCCTGCCAACACTCACACTCACATTCACAATACATTTTATATGATGCTGATGCTGATCCTGATGATGATGATGTCCGCTCTGAAAGGCTGCCGCTTGATGTTGCTGAATGATTCCACTTTCGGAAAATGGACAAGAATGGAATTTCATTCGCACAGAATGAGTAAAATATTTTCTGTTCCTGGTTCCTGGTATACACTGGTGGGTTTGTTTTTTGTATTCGTATACCTACCCGTTGGCCGTGATACGTCTCGCCCTAATTCTATCCAGATGAGTGGTAGATGGATGGTTTGGTTATAGGGATGTTGTTGTTGATGGGTGCAAGACTGCAAGTCCAATGGTCATTCGAACGTATGGAATGCAAGCCGAACGAGAGCTGGCACAACTACAGTGGTTGACGACAGAGCGCAATAAAATTTATAACAACCTCATCCCGAAGCTTGCCCGTTTAACCGTTTCGTCTGTCTGTCAGAGTCAGTCCAAGGGACTGGAAATCTCTGTATTTTATTTCAAAATGAATGCAGATAGGGTTTTTTTGCAAGGGTGTGACTATTGAGGGGGAGCTGGGGTAATTCAGTGCCGGATTCAAGGAGAAAAAAAAAAAAAGAAACTTAAATAAAAACTCAAAAAAGGTTTTGTTATCAAATGTGACAGTTATGAACGTCAAATGACACTTAAGGCTCTCTCAATAATTGGCACCTTCTTAGTACTTTTTTCCCTGACATCGTCAGCTCAGCATTAAATGACAGATCAGACAAAGTTGAAAGCTGAACATGCAAATGTCAGATGTGAATAAATACTGATGAAATGGGTGACAGCTGATGAAATGGGTTGTCATTATTACCGTTAGTATAGTGTCAATAATGGCCTAATATGAAAATAAGCTTTAAATGTCATAAACAACTGTCAGAAGCCAACGATACTAAGTTTAGTAAAGTTTCTTCGAAAGCGCCTAACTTCAGTCCATTTTTGTGGCGAATTATAAAGCGACTAAGAAATCCAACATGTCTACCTGATGTGAGGCTTTGGCAGCCTTCAATCCGTTACTGAAAAAGTGTGCACAGTTGAAGCGAAAGGAACCGAGTTGTGTATAACCCACATAAACCGATTCAACCAAACCAAAGAGAGGGTATGTTTAATTATCGACTGTGACGAAATATTCACTCCTCGACATCATAGTCCTGATACTGATGCTCCGATGCCAATTCTGCTGCACCATATTCAACCAACAACAGTTATGTGTGTGCACAGAAATACAAGAAAAACAACAACAACAACAACAACAACGTCACATTGGGAGCCAAAATGAAAAGCAGCTCTGCATCCTGCGGTTGCATTAAAAATGCATTTTCCATTTTGAATTGGCCAAAAAGCAGAAGCACCAACAGCAGGAAAGCAACAGAAGCAGAAACAAAAATAGCAGAGCAGAGCAGATCATTCAATCCTGCTTCCTTTTCATTTTATCTGTAGCTCCATGACCATCAAGGTGGGAAGGAGGGAGAGGAGGGGAGAGGAGAAGTGGGTGGGCAAGGCAGGGAGGTGGGCGGATTGTTGGATTTGGATGGGTCACGGGTGGGTGTATTTGGAATGCAGTAGGTCGTCATAAATGAAAAATAACATCTTTTCATTATGCGATTACTACATCCAGGAGTCAACCAACCAACCTTAAAACAAACCCACACTTTTGGGAGTGCCGAGTGAGAGAGGAATAGAGAGGGGTTTGATATATTCCCTCGCTCGCTCCCCCATCCCAAGTGTTGTTGCTGCAGTAAATTTTGGGGTTATTCATTGCACGTATCGCTATAGCAAGCCAAGCACCAATTCTGTCTCCCCCTTTCACATTCACCCATCAGGGGAGGGAAAATATTTCAGGGCTGAATGAAAATTATTCATTTGGAAAAATTTTTGAGGATATTTTTATTAAGTAAAATTATTTTTGCAGTCAGAGTGGTGTGCGTTGTGTGTGTGTTTGGATTTGGCCATGTTTCGTGTTGTTTTCCATGTTCATGTCCAGTTTATTCGTTCGTCGTCGTCCTCATGTGTCGTGTTGTCCTGGAGTCCCTCTGCGTATATTTTCGTTGTTGTTGCATTTCGAGTGAAATTTTATTATCCTAGATATGTTTCCTGATGATGGGTGATGGTTTCATTTATTGTAATGATGTGTATCATCATCATCATGGCTTCTATGCGGACTTTACTGCTTTATTATAAAAATGAAATGAAAATTGATGGTGACTAGGTCAGGGAATGGGAAGAGCCGGAGGTCGTCCTGGGGATGTCCAGGGAAAAGCCGAGGAAGAGGGAGTTATGGTCGTGGGTCGATGGTTTATGGATGCACATTCGAGTCGGTGCGGTTATGCGTGTTTATAACAACTAATACATATGGAGAGTAAAATATTTCAAACTTAATGAATATTTACTGGCCATTCCATCCATTCGGGGGTGTTGCTTCGGTCGGGCTCCATGGTCTGGTCGTATATGCGATGCGAGTATGATGGATGAATTAAAAAAAAAAAAAATGTATATGGCATATAAAACATACCACCGCCACCAAACTTGGGCATCTTAATTAACTCGATGATGATAGTGGTTAAACATTTTTGTGTCCACTATTTGGCGGTAGTTGGGAATCGGGAACGGGATGGGAAGAGAAATTTTCTATCAAATATTTTTGATTTTTTGCTGCTGTTGTTGTTGTTTTGTTGTTGTTTTGTGTTTGTTTTTTTTTTGTCCAGTTATTGTTTATATATTCCTACCTACTCGCTTCGCTTCCTATATGTGTTGAGAGTGAAAAGAATGATTACTATTTGAGATATTTTCGGGAGGAAACAATTTAAAAGGTATTTGTGAAGGTTTATTAATTGATGCTGACACTGATTTGAATATATTGTGGTTTTTGCTGATATCTATATCTACGTTTCTGTTATGTATCTACTGGGTACATAATGTATATTGAATAGTTATTACGATGCAGTTATGTAATAGGCATCTTGGAGGGAATTTAATCAAACCTATAACACCGGTATGTTTGGTGGTGAATTTCTGTTTGGAAATACCTTATATTAGTCTTAGAAGCAGCTAAAAATTTAACTTGAACTCTCGTATTATGATATGGTGCGGCTTTCAGTGACAGAACTTCAATATATTACAGCAATTTATGGTACTTCAAAATCACCTGTTATTTAAAACAGTGTTGCCAAATTAATGTTCCTCACGGTATTCAAGTTGTAAATTACTTCCCTCCGTATCTTTACTTTATACAATCACTACTTTTGACAACATTTTTTAAGATGACAGCAAATGTAAATGACCCTATGTGGATTTCTCTTCCATCACAAAAATGTTTTTTTCTCAAAAATTAGGATCCCGAATCGGTTGTTGCTCTCTTTCCAACTTAAAATTACTAAGTTCATGAAGATTTCGATAAAAAATCCTGTTGGCAAAAATAAATCCATAGTACACTCAGCTTTTAATATGAACTTCTAAGTGAACATCATAAAATTCAAATTTTGACAGCTTGTGATGCTCGGAAGTGTAACGCTTCGTTACAAGCTTCCGAGATCCATTTCCAGCAGAGCACTTTATGTGGAGTGACCAGTTAACACATTCAAAAACGCAATCAAATGAGCAGATATTGACAGTTTTTCGTTTAGTTTATTTTCCTGGCTGTCAAAATAACGCCAACAGTGTTTTTTATTCAAATTTCTTTTCCTATTGCTTTCAACCTAGTTGTAGTAGTAGTAGTAGTTCAAAAAAACTGAAAGCAACTTAACGATTGGCAGATTACTTATATTAAACGTTAAAATTAGTTTACTTTTCTATGATTAAAATAAAAACAAATGTCAAAGAATAGCCACCTCCAAAAATTAAATTATACCGTTTATGTACATATGTGATATTAATTAGTTTAATAAGAAATTGAAAAGAATAAAATCTCTCAGCCAATGTCAAAGTTAAATGAGCTACATTTTACATATCTACTCGTATGTATACGCTGGGCACTGCACATTTGTGCTTATATTAGTTAATAAGTTAGTTTCCACACAATTTATGTCAAAGAATTAAAATACAAATCTATTGGATCTCAGCAGCAACACAACAACAACAAAATATTGAGGTCACAACTATAAATCTGTCACCAAAGTTCATGTCACTCCCGAAGGTGGACCTGAATGCATTCATTTCGTTTATGTATTGAACGAGACAAAAAAAAAACGAAATGTCACCGCTGCCTTAGTAGCAACTCAGATTGTTTGGATCTCGATACGGTTATGCAAGTCATATAAGACTGACCACAGGGTGTTTTGTTCTTCACAACACAACTTTTGTAAAAAATATACACAGTTAAAGAAAATTTTTCTTCCTCTAATAAATCAATGGAGGGACAGTTCGTGCTAAGCCAAAGCTTAGTAAACGACCTCTAATTCTATAGAAAATCAGAAGACCTAAGGTGAGAGTAAAAAAGCACGTTTTTAGAATTGCCAACAAAACATTAGAAGTTCAGATTCAAGAATGACTCGAAAACACCCTGTCGAAAGCAGTCCCCTGCTGATTTTTAGAGTTATGTGAAAATTGCAAAAAAAAAAGTAAAACTCAAAACCTGATACATTGTTCGTCGCTTGAATGGACACACTACACATGCAGCGGATAACTAACATCGAACACACACCAACAAATGAACTCACCTACGAAAAATATTTAACTTTTGTGTTGGTATATCGAAGGATAAATCCTCACTCACATGAAAAAATAAGATTCACAATAGAACAGCTTAGAGTTCTGTCAGAAGGAAAAATATTTCTAAAATAAGAAAATATAAAAAAACTAAATTGAATTTTGCATTCATTAGAACTTTGCTGGACCTTAACTGTACCCGACCCGTATGCAGCAGTCAGCAATTCAGCAATTCAGCATTCATGCATACCTTTTGGCTCTTCCAGTTCGTTTCATTCGGGATGTTTCAGTCAATGACATGGCAGTCAATGATTGTGAATTGTGTGTGCATGTTGGTATTTACATTTTAAAAAGGATTTCGTTTTGTTGGATGATTTTTAAATTTAATAAAATGTATTGTGTCAAGAATTCTGAAAAACACAGTTTCTTTCTTCATCTTGGTTTATAGAAAACTTTAAATTAAATATGGACTTTTCTTGACGATGGATTTTTCTGACTTTGAGCATATATTTTTTTATTGATACTTGAGGCCTCCTGCACACTGCACACTGCATAATGTACTATTTCTCTTTACCTTACGAAGAGCTCTTTGAAGAAGTATTTCAAGGAACTATGCATAGTTTTAACATGTATAAACACAAAGTTGTACACTTAGCCACTTTCAATCGAGCTTACATGCAGCACACGCACCTGTTGCTGTTGCCCGGGACTTCGTCCGCCTTAATTTCAGTTATTCTTATAGCAATTAACATTAAGTTTAAAAAATATATATATATATTTTAAAGTACTTCTGCGTAATGGATATTTTAATTTTATTTTCTTGTGACAGAAGAACATACTGATTTTCTCAGCAACCCGATCTTGACAATTGGACGGAAGCCCTCAAAGATAAATAATTTTTCATACTTTTCAACATTTTCCACTGATTCTTTATTCGCTATTGGTCGCAGCGTAATTTTATATAGCTTATGTAAAACCTTCCTCGACCAATGGACTATCCAACGCAAAAAGAATTCAATTCGAACCAGTAGTTCCTGAGATTAGCGCTTTCAAACACACAAATTCTTCAGCTTTAGTATAGATATATGTATATAATTTATATATTTATAAGTAATACGAAATTCTTCTAAAAAAATCTTTTATCTTGCTAAAACAAACTACTATTCTAAAAAAGTATCACCCCACCTATTTCTAGGAATTGGGTGATAAGCATCAATTCATTTTAATTTTATTTCGATGATAAAATTTCACACTTCAATCACTGATTTTGAGATAACTTACAAGTGCGTTTAAAAATAATATTATAAGCCCATTAATTTATATACATACATAAACTTTAAATAAACTTTTGATAAAAAAAATAAATATGTGCTATCAACTCATAAGTTTCGATTAAGATATTTAAAGGTATAGGCTGCTCGTTGAGACTGTTCTGTGCTACTTTTCATTTTATTTGGAAATTTGATTTAGCATATTTAAAAAAAAAATATCGACTTGCAAATAACTGTCCTTTTGGAATAGGGACTTCTGAACTTTGACAGTAGATTGGCTGTCATTTATTGAATCTGTTTTGTCAAATCATTTTGGATATACATAACCTTCCATATCACTTAATGATTAAAATATATTTCGAAGTGTAGACAACAACATGTCTTCCCTTTAAATAACGGAAATACGTTTATATTTAATCAGTTAGCCGAAAGTACACTTTCAAATTTATATTTGTTTTCTTTATCGTTCAATTTATCAATTAGCAAGTTCTATAGTTCAATAATAACGTTTATAAATTTGTGTATCTTTTTTGCGTCAAAATAAGCCACTGTGTCAATTCAGTTCAGAAAAATAATGGCTTGGCAGTGTTGGCACTTTGAATTCATTTAGAGAAAGTAACTCTGTATCTTTATTACAGTGCAGCCTGAAATCGATTTTTAATAATCTGAATCTCCAATAAAAATAAATACCTAAAAACGTATAAACTATAGATTGGCTTCAAGTATAGATTTTGTTAGATAAATTAAATGCGATAAGGTCTTCCGAAGTCTACGAGCATAGGTACCTCAGTCAAGCCACGGATAGAAGCCTAATTACTTACCGAGGACGTGGTAGTTGCTAGTTGAAGTACAACTGAACTTTCTAAATGATTCTGTTTAATGATGTGGAACTTACCTGTAAATATAAAAAAGAAAACATAAAATAAATTATTTTAAATTTTCTATTCTTTGATTTATTATAAACTTAATCATTAATATACAGAGTATAGACCTAAGTATTAATTAAATCTATGATGGCTAATCAAGAATATGGAAGTAGTAAGAATAATATTAACAATCGCTTAAATTTTTTCTTAAATTTAATTGAATTAATTTGAATTGAAGATACACTTATAACGTTAGCGTAGCGCTACAAAATTTTAAACTTCAAGTCAGATTGAGTTTTCCTTATAACTTTCTTATACGAATTTCCTTAAGTTTAATGATTGATGTGTTCAATTCAAAAGAGACTACTGTCATTATCTGACAGTTGATTTAAAATAACAAAGCGAAAATAAAAGACGAGTTTTAAAGTTTTATTTTGACACATTATACGAATACGAATTAAAGCTAGATTACAATATTTTACTCTGTAAAACATTAATACTTATTGCAAATGACACTATTATTTACAAATTAAGATAAACAAATGACAGTTGATATTTGATTGAGAGATCTTTTGAGGTTGATGGATAAAAAAGAGACATGTATTTTGACAGAACGAGAACTTCAAAAAGAATGATTAATTAGAAGAACTAATAGTTCCTCTTGGGTACATTGTTTAATTAACAACAAACTGACCTTTTCCAGTACGATTAAGGAATTATTTTACAGAAATTCATGTGCATGATATTCCCATAATACTCATACAGCTGTACACAAAATAAGGAAAACAAAAAACAAGGCAAGAAGCACTCAACAAACAAAAGGATATAAAAATAAAAACATTCGTTTGCCTACTGGCATATACTTACTTATTGCAAGTATACGTCAGAAGAGCGACGGACGCGGACGATCAAAAGCATCCCTCTCCCGCCTTGCTTCTGTTTAAATAACATGTTAATTGATCTTTGATCTTGCTACTTAAAGCCGATCTTTGTTCCATATGATGCGATCCTGGTTTTAATATGTTTTGTTTGCTTTTCTTTTTTATTGCGAGGAGTTGAAACATGAGAGAAACTATAAGTGTAACCCGACCACAATGCGGCAGTGAATGGAACGAACTTTTGTCTTGTTAATTTAGCGCCCTATCTGTTACGGCAATCGAAAAATTCAAAATATTCCCGCTCTTTCTTTCTTTTAAATCGGGAATTTACACTCGGAGAAATTATAGTTTCAATTTAAAAAAAAATGTAATTTGTAAAAATAATTTTAAGTTTGCTGCTCACAACTTTACCTACTGATTAAAAACCGGCTGTCAAAATATTCAATTCTTATAAATTCAATGAGTTAGATTACATACAGTTAAAAACTTTTCTATTTGACATTTCATCTTTTTATACATATCAAATTTAAACACGGTTTTAAACATACAACTACGTTAGCTGTCAGTGGCAAAGTATTTTGGTGTGCTGCATTTTCAACAATGTTTACTGTATTTTTTGACAGCTGTTACACTTTCAACTCCAGGTAGACGTGAATTACATTCCAAAATTAATTATTCTGCTTTAATTAAGAAGACTTTTCTTCGAGTGTATAGTTTTATCGTTGCTTTCAATCGCAGTACGGACATGAACAATTCCAGTTATTTGCCATCCTGCTGTACATACTGTATCTTTGCGCTCTGAGTGAGTGGTTCTGTTTAGCGAAGCAGGAAAACCTTATTAACTATCCCCCAACCCCAACCCTAACTTCGACTTCAACTATGTACACACCAACTACACTACACATCAACTCACATTATTGGCCGTACGAATTTCGCATATTTTCGTCAGAAAATATTTGCGCACATCCGCCCGTGAGGAGCAAAGCAAGAGCATTCATATGGGAAGAATGGAGAATGGACATGGACACTCACCACTGCTGGAGTTGGAGCTGGTGGTTTGGTGGTAAATGCAACTTGCACCAGCCAGCGACAGTAGCGAGGAGGTAATTATTTTCCATGCCCTTGTAAAGTTGCAAAAATATTCGCCCAAGTTATGCGGCAGCGGCTGTTTGAGACCAAACCGGAGGAGTATGTTATCACTTTGCACACATCGAACAGAGATTGTTTTCGAACGAAAGGCGGTTGCGATAAAGGCAAAGGCAAAGGCAGGAGTTGAGCCGGACGAGTTAGATCAGCAGCAGCAAAAAGAAATCCCTGTGGAAGTAGCTGCAGCGGCAGGACATTAACGAGAATTCACGCACGAACGCCAAATAGTTGTATAGGAAGAGAGACACTTCCTCATGCTCGTCGTCGTGCGTCGTTCACCATCACCAGTCGTTCGTCCGTCGCGTTGGTCGTGCGTGCGTCGTAGTCGTCGTCGTCGCTTTTTGATTGTCAGAGCGCGAAATTATTTTCGTCATAGAAAGGGAATACGAGAAAGGTTGAACAATCTATTCCCATCACGGTCAAGACGAAGATACATCTCTTGGGTGCGTTTTGGAAGACATAGAAGCTATTCCATTAGGAAGACTATGTCTGCTAACAACAGCAGTATAGTCGTTGTCGGTCTTCATCATCATCGTCGTCGTCGTCGTCGTCAGATTCCTCGTCCTATATGTTCGTTCTTAGTTGTCGCTCTGAGCTCTGAAGGAAGGAATTCATGACAAATGCAAGTCTGTTAAATTCCATTCCATTGCAACATTCGGCATTTTTGCTTTTCTTGATTTTTGTATTTCTATTTTTTGTTATTTTAGTTTCTCATGGAGGAAGAGGGCTGTCCTTCCTTCCCTTGGCATCCATTTTTTTTTTTTTTTGTTTATTTTATATTTTATATGCATGTTTTTGTTTTAATTTTGTGTTTTTTTTTTTTAAGTTAACGAGAAAAGAGGAAATAATTTACGGAATGTCACGTTGCTTCATTCTTGGCGTTGAGTGTTTTCTTAGGACATAAAAGCAGAGTGGTTCCTACCTCTATTGTCTTATTCTTATAAGGAATTCACGGAAAATGGACGTTTCTAAAACCAAAGAAGAAACTCTTTTTGGAACTGAATTTACCAAAAAGTAAAAACAAAAAGCGAAAAATGTGTTAATTGAAAAAAGTAATGTTAAGCTAGAATAAAGAGCTATATATATGAATTCTCAGATTGAAAAAGAAATACTAAATGTAATAAGAAAACATTTCAATTTATGTATATTCTGTTCAACTGGTTCTTACAAATTTAAGGCACTTTTATAATAAATTTCTAATATACATACAATGCGAAAAAATTTACCATAAAATGATAACCTACAGTAAAGTTAAAAAACCCTCACAAATTCTATTCTATTCGTACCATGACAATAAATTAAATCGAATTTATTGTGTTCATTTTAAAATGTCTTTTTGACAGACGTTAAACTATCCTTCAAAGAAAATAGTGATAACTATCGAAAAACAAATTTCCCTTCCAGTGAATATGAGGTTTGCAACACAATGCAATAAGAGTGAGATACCGTATAAAATGCTACCTTTCATTTCCCTTAGTTTTTTTCCAAATAAATGGAATAAATTAGTTCTGCATAACATAACGCAAACGCAACGCAACGTCTCTTTTTCTAATTTGCAAATGTCATTAAAGTTAATATTAAGTCTGTTCAATGAAGCTGTTCCGAAAAGTTTGGAACAGATTAGAACAGTTTTTTGCTTTTTATGGAAGTTTTTGTGTGTTCTATAGTTTGTTGTTAGATGAGGCAATTTAGAACAGTTTGGAACACATTAGAACAGCATTTTCCACACTTGCTTTTTAGGTAGAACAGAATTGTGAAAAGTAACAAAATCATCTGTCTGTAATTTGTGATTGGTTTTTATTTCGTCTGTTGTGCTTTATATTTCTTTTGTGTGAGAATGAAGTAAATAAAATATTATATTTAGAACAGTTTTAATTGATAATTAAATAATTGGTTTATTTATCAAAAATTGGTAATAAATTTTCATAAAACGAGAGTCAAAGCAAAACAATTTTTTGTTTACAATTTCAGATGCCAGATGTTCTAAGTTGTCTGACGTTTATTGTTCTGTTCTATAATATCCTACGCTGTTCTACTCTGTTCTATCCTACTCTAAACATCAGTGAACAGACTTATTAGGAATTTGGCACTACTGATATTGACAAAATCTGTCATTCGTAGAAATATGTCTCTCTCTGGCATCTCATAGATCTTTCAAAAGAAGTTAAAGAAAATGAAATTAGAAGGGCATACACTTTTGATATCAAAAATGAGAGCTTTTAATAATATTTCTTTCTCAATCAAACAACAACATTTACTGTAGATGGAAGTGTCAAAATTTCTTTTTGTAAGTAAGTTAGGTTGAAAACTAAATTTGAATTTTAAGTGTCCTGAATGACTTAACTGAACATTAGATATTTCGTTGAACCTAAAATGAACTTGCCTTGTTTTTATACACAACATATATTTTACTTCCAAAAATTTCTCAATTTCTACATTTTTGTCAAAATTGTGTGAATCACCTGCTCCGTTGAAGGTTAAAAACAGAGCATTTATAAAAAAGAAAATGAACTAATTCCCTGGATCTAATATGAAATCATGACATCTGAGCAATTTTATAAAAAAAGCAAGCGCAAATATTTAGCAAAACCTTAGGTTTTTTTTCCACACTGTTTGTGCTTTCTTTGCACGTTTATCGTACACAACATCGTGACATTTGTTTTGTTAATGTGAAAAGTAAAAGACGTAAATTCGATGCAAAAATAACTGAATTGCAGTATTTTTTTAAAATATTTAAACAAAAAGAAAAAAAAAGGCAATAAAGTTAAGAAACAAAAAAAAAAAAAACACAACAAAGTATTTCACTCAATAAAACACGTATGTATTTTTGTTTTAATGATCGAATCATTAAATTTGTCATAGATAGGTATGTGTCGGAACTATCAAATTAACGACTACGTGCTTCAAGTCGAAAAACAAATGCCGCCTATGTGAAAAAGTATATAAATTATATAAACATTCAATTAACTTCAAACAAGAAAAGTGAATCTGTAACGAAACGTGTTATCTGATTGGCGAAGGCGGTCGGTGGCGGTGGTTTTGGTGGTGGCACGAACTAATCGTCGAAAGTGGAGTTATTACGCCAAATCTAAGATAAGCGGATATCAAGGTACGAGATAATTTGCCATGCCGCGTATTCGGTTGTTTGACAAACCGTCTTGTCACCGATGATTGAGGGAAGACGCATTCGTAGTTAACCATAACCATTGGCATATTGACTATACTTTTTGCAAACGTCACTCCCCACTAAGAATATCATGAAATGTTAAAGTCCAAAGTGTGACGATAAACATTATATCTTTATCAGCGAATGTTGTTCTTTGCTCACGCGGGTAAACAGTCGACTCCGGTTTGTTAAACCACATGTTTTTTTTTAGATTTTTTAACATAAAAACTGATATGATTTTCTAGAAAACTTACAATAAGATGAATCAATAGTATGGAAAATTTATTGAGTCGTTTTAATCTATTCATCATTTTATTTACTGGCCATAAAAATAAAATTTATTCGATAAAATTTATATATACGATCAATATCTACAGTCGTAACTTTTTGACAGCTAAATTTTAAAGATCACTCTGACAAACATATTAGATGTCTTTTTCACTTAGAATGAAATAACTTTGAAACGAAAGGACTTCAAATTTTGCGATCAAAATTAATTTCACCTTAAAAAGATTAAAATCATGTTTTCTTTAATGATTTCACTGCAATCAATTAAATATCATTGAGACTTTAAAATTTTATCTCTATCTACCATTGGCGTCAAAATAAACCCTTAAGGGGAATCAATGTTCATTTCGAAATAGAAGACTCAATTCATATACATATACATTAGTTAATTATGTCACTTCCTTCAAAAAGGCATAAGTTTGTTGATCAAACAAATTGTTTAACAGATTGCTTAGGCCGACCACGCACGCAGAGGTTGGGTTTAGTAAGTCACTATAGGTTCGACTTCTCCACTAATTTTACTCACGATTTTCTCATTGTTAAGATTCCCTTTGGCATCTTTGCTTAAAAGAGTCTTAAATTACTTTTTTTCTTGTTTCAAAAATATTTTACAAACACAAAAATTACCTTTTGTTACCTGTTGGCAATTTGGTCGAAAAAAGCTCAAAAATCTGACACCTTGTCCCAAAAACAAAACGTGCTAATAATTGTATAATATGCCAACAGAAAAAAAAAACACACTTCAACTTAAAAACATCAAAAGTAACAGAAAAAATAAGTTTGTTATCAAAGTCTGAAGAGAGTTTGTTTTATCACCAAGTCACCTGATATCATTTTCAAGCTATCGTATTTCACTGCACGACTGAGTCACTTACAAAAATGATATAAAAGTTTATGAAAAAAAAAAGTCATGATATGTTTCTTTGTTCTTCCACTCAAGTCTTATGTGCTGATGCTTGTTACCAACAAAAGCTTAACTCTTTAGTCCAAGTGCGAAAAGAAAACAAAAGTGCATTCAGGTGTGCTAAGAGTGTTAAAATTGCTCCGTAATCACCACAAAAACATGAAATAAAATAAGTCGCAACGTGGGTGGAAATAAAATGAATAAAATTATAGCAAAAAAAGATATAGAGCTCCGTATCAGTTGGAACTGTGCATAGCTAGTTTCATCATCAATTCATCATCATCGTCAAGATCTGGACAATGCAGATAATAAGCATTTAACATTTCAATTCGTTCGTTCCAAGAAAACTTACACAATGAAGTACCCATATTCAGTTTGGTTTGTGCAAAATTTTACCAAATCATAAATCTTTGAAAAATTATCTTTAGACGAAAAAACTGGAGCAGCAATGAAGAGATAGTGGTGACGACACGTTGACCAACGACGACGGCAACGACGAAGACGACGATGGCGATGCGATGATGCCCTTTGGTGCACTTTGCAGAGGAGGCAAATTTCCATTCAGATATAGAGTTTTCGTAAGTCTTCTTTGGGTTCGCTTTTGTGTCAGATTTCCAGAATTTGAGCCAAATAAATGGGAGATAAGCACAAGATCAGTTTCATAATGTTGGAAGAAGGAAGTACATAGCAAGTAAGCTTCAACAAAAACTCTTTTCTTTTTAATTTTAAATGTTAAGGAAGCACATTTTCAAGTGAAACATTCTAACTAGTAATGGTGTTACCACATCCTCATTTCAGTTTTTAGTTGTTATGTCATAACATAACAGTTGTCAAATAGAATTGCTTCTTACAAATGTTTTAAATTTTAATGGCATCCAGCTGTCAGAAATATTCAGTACAAGTTTTGTCATTTCATCGATCAAACAAAATTTTATAGAAATTCGGATTAGACAGGTCGTATGGCTTCACTGGAAAACTTTCATACACCAATTTTGACTTTAAACCATCAAACAGACACTGATGCGAAATGGAGAAAACCGACGAAAACTTAAACTTATTGATTTGGTACGATCAGGTGAAATACGTCAACAGACCTTAATTGTGCTGGAATAAAAAACGTGTTGTCATCAAAGCATCCGAAAATAGGTTAAATATTGGGATATTAATGGCTCATAAAAGTCTGAATATTCGATTATTTTGAACTGAGCGTTCTTGGTATTGAGTGTTCCGATTTAGTTGAGGAACACATGTCAAATTTATCAATTTTTCATTGACAGCTGGGTAAGAGCATACCAATTTTATTACGCCGAAAAAGTTTTATTACTTGAGAAACAGTTTCTTATGAAATGAATCACTTTGACAAGCTTCATAAATTCATCGAAATAGAAAGGGACCTGATTAAACCCAGGTGACAGACGACGCGACAGCTCAATACCTCGCTACTAACAACACTAATGACAAGTTCAACTTTTTCAAGTGGTTTTTGTTATATCTTCACACTTCGAAACATATCTGCTCTCAAAAAAAAAAAATATATATCCTTTTAAATTAAGCCATGAACATCAATAATTGCGTTTGAAAAGCTTCTGTCAATTGCATTACTCTTAAAACAAAAATAATATTTAAATCCGATTACCTAGACAAAAATAAACGAACCATTACTATAACATTTTTCAGTGATATTGATTTCTTGTGTCAATTTGGAGTGTGGATGTGGATTGTGGAGTTGTTGCCTCTCGACGACCGACGACGACAACGAGAATCAATGACGAAGGGCTATGAATAACAAATGAAGTGTTTCGATAATAATTGAAGATTTGTTTCCCTCTTAAAACATACTTTATCCCTATTATTTCTTTATACCTGTGGGCAACTTGAGACACACAGCTGAAGTATAATATCGGTTTTATGTCGTTATGTCTGCGAGGTAATGTTGCGTTTTTAGAGGGCCATATATGTAACATTACATGTAGATCGATATAAGACATTTTGACGTATGGACTTAGACAGGGCTTCTTAACAATATCGATGTTAAATCTTGTCTTGTTCTTATGTGAACGTCAAACAGATGGCATTGAAATGTCAATATCCTCTTTGCCTAAATGTTTTGCACACATCCTTCTATTTTCATATAGCTTAAGTGTCACTTTTTGTGACGGATATCATTGAATGAATCTAATATTTAATGAAGATAAACATATTGAATTGTCACTTTGAAACTTGACATCCGTCAGTTTGAACTAAATATTGACAAGCCATTTAAACTTATCATAATATAAAAATAAATGTTCTTTTGTATTGATATGCCATTTGAAACTATACCTCCCAAACTATACGAGACAGACAGCACACACTTGGCAGTGTGAACAAGTTCGATAATATTGACTAAGCGAGAAACACCAAAAGAAGCAAGCAGAGTATAGAGTGGAGAAGCAAAGCATTATAGGATATGCTAATTTTCTGAATATAAGTCAAAAAAGTTTAATTGTAATTTATTACCTTAAAATTAAGTAAATTTTTCCAATTAAATTAGAAAATGAATTTAAATTGGGTCGTTTGTTTTGTCAATTATGGATACAATCGAAGGATGATATATTCTAAGACAATTTTGTTTGGGAATGCTTATCAGATTTTTTTTGTTCTTAATTTTAATGCCTCAATTAAATAAGAATATGTACCTATAAGATTTTTTGGGTAAATATCGAAGAAAAGATAAAATGTCAAGTTATTTGTTTGACAAGTTTTTATCAATAGTATCAATAATAATTAAGGGTTGGCTGCATCTGATAAGATGATTTGTGGAATTGTCATTTAGTTGTCAGTGATAGAGGTTTGTATATAAAATAGAATAGTTTGTGTATAAGAATTTATTTTATTTTTCGGATCGATTGATACAGAAAAATTACATCAATGCTACTTGTATTAAACAAAGCCTGGTGAAATAAAGTTTCAAATAGTAATAGCAGGAGCTTTGATGACATTTTCAAATCGAATTCTCAATCAAAATTTGTTTTCTAATTCCAGAATAATAATGTTGGAAAAGATGATATTTTTATAAATTAAAAATACTCTCAATTCGGTTTTAAGCTTATCTTAATAATTATATTATATTATATACCCTTTTCTTTTTCCCATGTATAAAAAGTGATTCGTTTTTATTTTGCAACTTCTAAACATAGCCTAAATTAGTATTCTTATTTTGATCCTTCCATTCATGAAAATGAACACCTAATATAATGTATGTATGTAGGTAAGTAGGTACTAAATTCAATTGTTGGTTTATGCTGGCTAAAAATAAATTAAGCCTCAGCCACACAATTATAGAAAATAAAAAAAACTAAAAATCTTTGTAATTTTATCAAGGCACATTTTAATAAACTTTAAAGAGAACAGACTTAGACCAATAAAGAATAGAATATAGTTTCTTCCTTATATTTTGTTTTAATAAAATTATCTTTATCTGAAACTATTTTAAATACCTATTTATATTTAAGAAATTTATCTTAATTAATTTTTTATTAAATTATGGCATAGAAAAACTGTCAGTTTACCTCTTAACGACCATAAGTAGATTGTCAAATTTATTGTCCTAAAAATATGAATTCATTTCCTCAATTAAATGAATCTACAAACCAAATCATACCATTTACCAAGTCAATATTGTAGGTACATACTAAATATTCAAATTCACACAAATGTGAAAAACTAAATCAAATAAAATAACGATTACGGAAGTCCACAAAAACTTCCCGAAATCGTTAAAACTGTAAAAATATAAACACTACACTGACATAAATAAAATTCCCTTTCAAATGTTAACGGCCCCAAAAAAAACAGTATCCATCCACTACATCTATACTGACTGAGTAGATATACGCTATACCTACGCAAAAAGCGAGGCGCATTCATTTGACTCGAGTTGTAGTGAGTGAATTTTTGCGCGAATTCCCATCTACAATTCCATTCCAATTAAAATACATTTCCCGTGAGTTGTATAGTTTTTTAGGTAAATATACATGCATACGAAAACTGAAATGTACCCCATCCTCGAAATTAAAACAAAAAAAAAAGAATCTTAAATCTCAATTCAAGAGCAGCACTTTTGCAACGGTTTTTCTATGTACATACTAAATACTAAATAAACCAGGGCTGACAATTTGCATCACATGTAGGTGACTAAATATGTTTTTAGTTTTTACATTTAAGTATTATATCTTTTTATCATCTTATCACTTATCTAACCGATTTCGTGATTCCGCAATGGTATTGTAGTTAATAAAACACACAGGGTCAAAATCTAAGCAGCTAGATAGTTTTTTACCATAATACTAACGTCATTTCTTAATCAGATATCTGTCAAATAACTTCTCAGTCAAATGAATCAATGACATTTTATATTCATTCAAAAATTCAATTTTGTCTTTTATTTTTTAATTTAAAACCACAAATAAGACATGAATTATTGTTAAATGACACGAGTTTTGACATTGACAACCTATTTGAATTGTAAATTGTTAAATAAAGACATTTGTTTTTGTATTTAGGAACGCGTCCAGTTGAGAAGAATAGTGAATTTACATTTGACAGTTCATAAGTCCTGTATTACAATTGTCAATAAGTTAAAATAAGAAACACTTACTATTTGCTCTTTTTTTAATTGAGCGCTTTGAATTGTGGAAAGTATTAAAAAAAGAATTGTCATCCCTGTCAGCTTCTATACATTCAAACTAAAAAGGGAGGAAATCCATTTAAACACACATACATACATAAATATGTACGAAAAATTCGCGGAGAATATAAAAACAAAAAAAAAAAAACACGCGAATCAAGAATCAACAGACACAAGATTTCAAGATGCGAGAAAAAAGATACATATCAAAAAGCGAGTGAATTATTATTATTATTTTTTGTTTATATTTTATATTTTATGTTTTCTATTTTTTTTAATTTTTTTTTATTTCTTTAAAAATAGAATCAACTTGGCAGCGTTTTCATTATTTCAATTTTAGAAATTACCCCAAAATGAAGAAATTTTCAATCACAGTCAGTGCTGATGCTGAAAATGTATTATATCTTTCTAATTATTTTCATTTTCATTGTATCTTTTGCTTTTGTGAGGAAAATAATAAACATTAAACGGGCGACAATTTATTTTAGTTTCTATAAGAAACAAGCACGGTCATAAATTTTAATTGAATGTCAGATAATAATGCGTTGGCTCTAAAAATATGACTTTTGAATGTTAGTGATGTTGGCTCGACAACTACGAAGACGACGACGTTGGATGATGCTGTGGAGACGCAGAGAACTAAAGCACGGCGGGGGTTGTGTATCATTTGTAAAATTAATCATAGGATTGTATATGTAATCTATGGAGATTTTTAAGATTTAAATTCATTGTAGAGTTTGTATGTACATGTATTTTTGGTTTTCGGAGAGATTAAAACGAAAAAATAATAATGTGCATGTGCACAAAGTACTTGACGTTTTTGAAAAATATCGCCGTGGAATTGAAGTTGAGGTTATATCTCTTCTCTTGTGTTATTTTACATTCAACCAAAGCAGTCGACTTTTTTCGCTTAGCGTCTACTTGACTTTTTTTAGATTTCATCAGGCAGTTAAAAAGTCAACTTAAAGGTCTGCTCTAATTCTTGATTTTTTAATTAAAAGGAATGCAAATTCCGCGGACGACGGACAATTTTAAATTGACAGTGACACTTGACTGGCTGGAAACTATAGACGTGCGTCAATATTAAAATATCTAGCTGACCCTGATTTGCTGATTTTTTCAATTTCTTAAAAACTTGTTTGTAGTCTCAAAAGGTAAAAACTCAAAAACTAAAAAACCAACTAAACACATTTCGAGTCCTATGCTTTATACGGCTGTTGCTATTGATCTATGTATAAGGATTAAATATATTAACCTGAAAAATGCTGACAGAATCGTAGTAAATCATGTATTTGGAAATTTACATCATAAAAAAAGGAACAGATATATGATTAGAATTTAATAAAAAACCATTTTATTTGAGTTAAGATCAGTTCATTTGTATGACGGACCTTTTTTACAGCGACACAAGATAAAATAAATTTTGTTGACAGTTTCCAACCTGCTGAACATTTTTAAAGTTAAAATGTCTTTTTGCCGATACTAATGGATATTTAGATATTTTAGATAATGAATGAAGAATAAATTGTCACTAAATGACAGCTCTGAGTGATAGTTTGTTAAATGATTATTTCTTATGTTCGAAAATAGCAAAGAACGAGTAAAAGCTTTTTTGCTCTTATAATAGTATGAACTTACATATATATGTATATCTATTTAAGATGTCTAGGTCAATTTTCGAAGTTAGTTAGAAAACAGTAACCAAATCGATAAGTAGGTACCTATGTAAATTAACAAATCTAAAAACCAATAATAGTCATGCAAATAAAATTCACCTATCTCATAGTTGTTTTTTTATTTTTCCAGAAATAAAACAAGAAAAACTTACTTGATAAACAAGCTGCTGTTTGAAATTAAATTTATTGCTATTCAAAACTTATATAACATTTTTATTCGAAAGTTAAATCTAACCAAGACTGCGCAAAGAACAAGTTTCTTGTGCGATGACTCATTTAATTTACCGGCGAAAAAATACAAGATATGACAGAAAAAAAAACTAACAAAAATAAACTAATGTCTCCGGAAATGTTATCGTGTTTTTTTTTTTTTTTTTTTGATTTTTTTCTTTTTGCCATGTGCCACAGAAACTTGCTGATTGCGCCCTGACTGGAATTCTAAAGAAGTCCTAATGTTGATGGCATTGAGTTTTATGAATTTTCGCACGATAAACGCACTTCTATTGATTAAAATTAATTTTAATATTTGTGAATGTCAAAGAAGAAATTATGTTTTGAATTCATATTTTAGGCGATTGTGGTGGAGAGACATTTAAAACTTGAATCGATGAATTGACAGATTAAAGAAGTTTTTGATAGAGTTAATTTGTCAACAGTTAAAACCTCGAAAAAAGCCCGTAAAAGAAGTTCGAATAACGAAAAAGTTAAATCAACTTGAATTTGTTTGGCAAAGGATCATAATTTTGTATGTACAAATGTATCGCATTGTTACCGCATTTATTGCTATTGTCAAATATGCAATCGGTTTATTTGTTTAGAATATGTGTAAACGTCAGTCATTTTTTCCGGCGTATTATTTGACGTTTACGCATTTGACACTCATGCGATTTCTTTAAGGTGTTTATGAACTGTGTACTCAACTGAAATTAACATTGGGCGTTCCTTTTCTTCTTTAACAGCAGCTTAAAGAAAAACAATTCCTCTCCGAGCTGTCAAAAGCCCTCCATGTCTCTGTTATATTATATAAAATAAGATAAGTTAGCTGTGCTCACCTTTAACAATTTTGACCTAAATAACATTTTAGTTATTTATAAATGTTTGCTTAGGAAAATTTATCTTAAAAATATTGAGGTAGTTCAGAACTTTAACTTTTAGAGCATTCATTTTAACGCTTCTATTTTGGTAGTTTACACAATAATGGACAGTTACATCTGTTATTAAAACAAGGAAATAATATTGATCATTTAAAATGACATTAAAACGTTGGCGTCACTAGCTAATCAGAAAATGTGCACCGTAAGTGGTTGATAATACAAATAAAATAAGAAACCCTGAGAGAAGTAGTTTCTCAACAATATGCTTTAAGAACTTTAAAACAATAACAATAATTAACAAGTCTAAAACAAATAAGAACAATCAAACAAATATTTGAATGTATAAAAAGTAATGTCAACAAAGTATTGTCAGTATTGTTTTTTTTTAATTAAGTCATTTTAAACACATTGGTAATCCTTGTTTTAAATTTTAAGGACTGCATTTAATGATTCATACATATGTATTGTATGTATCTTCTTCACGCCACAAGCTATGTACAAACCGACCGACAGACGCGACGACACGCAGTAGTCAGAGTCAGATGTTATCTAATGTCGTTTTCAATTGACAATCCGGAATGAGAAGTAGAAGCATAATCCCAATTGAACACTTTTTGTTTGGTGTGACTGTATTGGTAGTTTTGCAATCTTGGCTTTTTGGAAAACTCCAGCAATAGAAAATTAACTGCATCACTTGCATCATCATCACTTGATGAAGAAGATGAGGAAGACGACTCCAACAATGTTTCTAACAAATTAGGAACAATTGCTAAGATATTGTCAATATTACTATCCATTTTTTTATAGTTTAGTTTTAATTTCAAGCAATCACTTCACAGTTCGCACAATTTGTTAATTCAAAAATATGACATTTGTCAAGTGTGACATGTAAAATCTTTGAATGTGTGAGTGATTCTGTTTTTGCTTCTGACTTCAAATCCAGAAGAGAAATCTCTTCTTTTTCAGAATTAGAACTGTCACTTTTGCCCAATTGAACGCTTTGAGAATGCTTTTTCTGATTCCAGATTGCCAATTGAAAACGACATAAACATTCTTCGCTGAACACAACGTTGTTAATAGATTTTTTTGCTTATTTTTGGTATTTGGTATTTTATTTGACATGAATAGTTGATTAAAATGATTTCTGTTACCAAATGCACAGTGGATAAGTAAGCAGATCTGCCAAATGACAGCGGCGATCTATGTGCATTGTGGACGGGTAGAGGCAAGATCCTACTTAATAAATAAAAAAAATCAATGAATGGTAGCGTTGACATTGCATATTGATATTCTTTATATAATAGCACATTTGAGATGGATATTGACTGAATTAATGCCAAAAAAGTTTGGTTTAAATTACATCTCTCGATTGGGTTGGAATTGTAAATACGTTTTGAATCCTTTTCACGTTTGTTCTAAAAAACTAAGCCTAGAGAAGTAAACCCAAAGTAACAGCTGTCAGACAAGTTATGGTACCCAATTTGTTAAAAATCTTATAAAAATATATCAAGTTAAAACGAAATGACATTTGCGCTAGTTTATATTCGATAAAATAATATGTAAGTCCATAAATAGACAAATGATGTCGGAAAGTAAAATTTTCATTATTTTACTACTTTAAAAAAAATAACCCAAAGCTGAAGACTTTGCTAACTTCGCTACAAGAAGTGTGCAAAATGTTCTTCCGTATGAAAATCAATCGCTTACCATAAGCAACTTGAGATTTTCTCAGTCATAAAATTATCCAAAAACATCATTGCATGTAGGTATAACCTCAAAAAAAAAAAAGACATAAAACTATAACGAATGTCATTACCACTTATTATAAGCTTCCCTATATTCTTTGGAGTAGTTTTTAAACAAAGTTTTTATTGACAGCCGATAATAATCTTCCGATAATTTGGGCGCCGGAAATAGTACAAAAAAAAAAGTTCTTTTTTATGACTATTATTGTATGTCAATGAGTGTCAAAAGAAGCCACTATATGGCTCATTACTTCCACCAGCTTAATACTATACCTAATCGGGTAAGGCACAGAGCAACTTAGCAGGCAAATGCGAAAAGGTGTAGGGAGGGAAGTAGAGTTACGACTTACGATACCAGTGCGTCTACAACGTCTTCGCACTGTGTCTTCTGTTTTAGTGAACGTTATGTTATGCCAAAGTTGTGACTAGGTTACGAGGCCATCAGTTTTGTTCTTCTTCTTTCTTTGTTCGTTTCTTTCGATCTTTTACTTTGTTTACACTCATTTTATATACTCGCACTTAAAGTTTTCTTCATTTGCATGCATTTAGTTTTCTTATTCTTATACCTACGTATTATATTAAGATGTATGTAGCAGTTAAAACTGTTGACAGTTCGAAATTCGTATAATCTGACATCCATTCACTTATCGAAATTCGAACTCTAGTATAGTAAAGTAGACATTTCGAAGTTATTTTCATTGACAAGCTTTTGATTCAATTGCATTTTCACTCATTTAATTTTATTAACTTACTCTTAACTGTCACTTTGAGAACATTTTTTCTTTTTACAGACTTTATCCTCACAATCTTTATAAAAACACACACACACACACACATACTTGTACACCACAAAAGCAGGTATTGCGCGAAAAAAGTTATTGAGGGAAAATAAAAGTAGAAGGCGATTAATTGATTAGATTAAAACGGGATTTACATAATAAGAAAATTCAATTAAGCCATTCACTCCAGGGTTGACGGGTGATTGAATGTCTTCAATTCGTAAACGAAAAGAAGAAGATGCGGTTCTGTACTGTTTGTGCTATAATATAAAAGTTTTTTTTCTTAGAACTGAAAAGGGGGAAAGACATTTTTTGTTTTACCATTTTGTTTTTTGTTTAATGGTTGGTTGAAACTTGAGAGAACATACGCTACGCAGGTATCGATGAAATGTTTAATTTTGTCAAAGAATAGTGTAATCTTAGGGTAAACCCTTTCCTATTTTGTTTCAACCCTAATTGTTTTGAAAGAATTAATGAATAAGTTGTTAATTGGATTTAAATTTTCAGCTTTGGCTTGTTTTTATTTTTATTTTTATTTTTGTTATTTTGGTTCAATGGCAATAACATTAAATACTTTCGATTCTGTCAATACTTCAACAAAGAAGACATTTTCTTTTTGAAACAAAAACTGTCATCTCTTAGATACTCCATAACGGTCCTTATTATACCTGAACATAAAAATTGTTTTTTTTTTTTTCGTTGGGAATCCGGATCCAATTGATTCCGATGTTTGTAAAAGTGCAATTTTGCACAAACGAACAACCGAGTCTAAAATATTATAGAGATCCGAATTAAAAAGTGAAGCTGAAGTATTATTATCTTCAAAAAGTTATACAAAAATGAGGTTTCACAAAGTTAAACATTCCTAGAGCCAGTATTAGATTATTATTATTACATTTATAAAGTCAACTCAAAACATTCTTTAAACAACTGTTCTTTAACTTGACAGTAGAGAAAATTATTCTGGATTTGAATAGAAACGACTAGACCAATATCTCGCAATTAAAGTAGGTATGTATTAATAGTGAAATTTAATTATTTATGTTTCGGGAATATTATTCAAAAAACTTTTACAATTGTTTTATTTTCTTATTTAAATTTGAATGACAAATGATGTCACATTGACAGATTCGAGTTTTATGGCAAGTAAGAGGTTTAAAATGACAGAAGTCAAAGCGGGCTTTTAATTTTGTAAATCACCGCGGCCACTCGTCGGTGATACTTATTTTATAAGTTTATTTAACCTTTTTAGGAAATTACCTTCATATTTCATTGAGCCAAAGAAATCTCTGCACATATTGGATTTTAGAATTTCATACAAAATAAAACCATTAACCATTGTAAAGGTACACTAAATGAAAGGCGTTAAATAAATGCGTTTATAAATGTTTCACTTTAATATTGAATGGTAAGCAAAATTTTAAATAGAACGTTACATTATTGTAACATGTACAAAACAGAAGACCAGCAACTATTAATTATTTAAAATTTGTCTTATGTGTTAATCTCAAAACCTCTGTTTGATAATTATTCAAGATCATGTGTTGTTTAACGAATGCTTTGTAAAAGAGTTTATTTGTGTTTCTTCAAATTTAAAAGACTCTTGTCACATAATTTGTTTGCAACCAACTTATCGAAAAAATCTCTTAAAATTGAACTCATGTCTAGATAACAATTGAGTTCTGTGTCATTTCCCTTCAGAAAAACCCAATACCCGTTAATTTTCGTGGCAAGTAAATCATAGCATTGCCGTCGGCGGC
This sequence comes from Scaeva pyrastri, assembly GCA_905146935.1. Lineage (NCBI taxonomy): Eukaryota > Metazoa > Arthropoda > Insecta > Diptera > Syrphidae > Scaeva > Scaeva pyrastri. The sequence goes on along the minus strand of LR989929.1, from coordinate 3,212,174 downwards.
AGCATTATTTTGACATACAGAAGATTTCTCTTCAGTATATAACGAAAAAGGAATTCTTCAGAAAAGAAACCTAAAACATATAGAATTGATAGATTCATTTTATGATCTATTTTTAAATATCTATTTTTGGTTAGGATATACATATGTATGTACATAGTAGCTGCCTTCCAGAAATAATATTAAAAAAAAAAAAAAAAAAACAATGAAATAAAATCTCAGCAATGGCCAATAAATCACGTTTACACAGCGCGTTCAAAAACTAAATTTTCTTTTTTGTGTGAGATGGGAATTAAACATATGCATGACGCAATGGTGCAAAATAAAAAAAGTTCGGGGTACTCAAGACAAATATCGAGATATGACAATGCCTCCACTAAGCTTCTTTGACGAATTTCGTAGCTTCTTTTTGATTCGTAAGTTGATTGACACAAAACAATTACTCACGTTTATAAAGAAATTTCGAGTAATCACAATCCATGGCTGATTCTCTTTCGATTGTGTTGATGCCTTAATTTAAAAAAAGTGATGTCCTCTGATGACAGACGCTACTGTTATTTATTGTTTGACAATTCTTTATTAACACTTTTCACGGTAAATAGAAAATACTAAATAAAAAATCAATACAATACAAAAAAAAAAAAAACACAACACAGATTGCACACGCACTGATTAAATATTATTGCTATTTGTTGTTTAATTATAAAAACACCACTGACAACAAACTGACAACACTAACAAAACAACAAGACAATCAAAGTGATTGTCAAATAACAATATTTTCTTTTTTCCTTATTTTTGATACATGTACATATACATATATTGTTGCACAAAATGCGGGGTTGATTGTTGTGAGAGAAATCCGCGTGAAGATACACAAACGAATGGTTCTTCGACTTCACCACTTGTCTATCAATTTAATTAGATTATCAGTGAATGACTGGCGGGCCATTATCGTTGTCCCTTCGTCAACATGGGACATTCACGTTAATTTTTTGTTTTTGTAATTTTTTATTTCAAAAGGCTGATTTTTGTATGTCAAAACTATTGTCAAATTTGACACACTTGACACTTCTAAAAACAAACTTAAAAAAAATAAACAAACTATCAAATGAATCCAACGCCAACGTATTGAGACATTGCAATTCTTTTTTTTTATTTTGCATTTAACGCGCGCACCTGTAAATTTGACACATTCATGTACATTTCACTTTAATTGACAGACACAATAATAGATGTCACTTTGTCATGTCACCGCAACCGAGCGAATGACGTTAATTAGGACTAACCCTAAAGGAGGGTCGAAACTTCAAAGAGCGCGAAAAAATGAATCCGTACTTCGTCACAAAACGATGCAGAATTATTGTTATAAATTTTCGGCGCGACGACGACGGCGGCGGCTGCGACAACGACAACGACAACGATGCAAGTCTGTACAAGAAACGGTTAATTTCTCATTGACGCGACGGCAGCATAAACAAAACTACTGACTAGCTGGGTTGGCTAGCAGGCGGCGGGCGGGTATTCAATCAGAAGACTTTGCTCTGCACAATTGGAGTTGTGTTCCTCCACACAAATGTCATACACCATGAGAGAGAGATACACTCATTTGAGTGTTAAATGAGAGATAAAGAGGGAGAGAGCGACACGGCCGTTGCTGCCGAGTGCCGTCGCCGTGCCGAGTGCCGGCTAGGCAGAAAGCAAGTCAACAACAACAACTATGGCAACTGGCAACCCCCACCATTTTTCATTTTTTCTCTCTCCGAAGTAATATATCGTTGGATCAAGCTAAAAGTTCTCTAATCCCCAACCCAACATTCATTCGTGTTTGTGCGTTGCGTATTGCTTTCCGATACAAGATACCTACAACCTACAAGCTACAAGCTATACAACAGGCAACAGGGAACTCAATTTAAAATGAGTGCATTCAATGAAGGAGAATATGTTTTGAGTTGAAGTTTGGCTTTGGCGTTGAGTGTTGAAGTGACCCATACTCTAATGTCATCGGAGAGTATAATATGGTTGTTTTCTTTCTTTCAGTTGTTTTCCTCAACGCTGCTGCTTTTTTTATTTCTGGGCATTATGCCTTATGCCTTTGGTTGTATCTTGTATCTTTAGCTTTTGATAGTCATCTTTTATCTTAAGTTGTGTGAATGTTAAAAATTATGTTTCTTTATGTATTGCTTACGAAGTGACATTGTTATTGAGTAGTGTTGCCAGATGATAGGCTTGGCGCAGGTGATGTATGGTTTTAATTAATATTTTGAAGGAAGGGCATTTAATATGTCTTAAATAAGGAAGACCAATTTTAGATAGAAGTGTTTGTTATATTTTCAAAGAGAGCAGTTCATTTAGTTTTTGATATTTTGTTTACTCTTCCTTGTTTTATTGGCTATAGCTTTGCGTGTAGTAGATATAAGTATAAGGGGAAGCAACTGATTAAGTGAAGTTTAAAATTAAATAAATATTCATTTTTGCAAGCATTGAGATGAAAATTTAAAGTTTTAAATTTTTCAATTTTGTGTTACATTTACGCCCGTCAATTATCATAATCTGTGAAGAGAAAAATATATTATATATCAATACTTTTGGTCACGTGTCTGTAAGTGGCGCCCAACGAAAAAAATTGTTTTGCCGAACAGTCTTTGAAGTGTTTTTAGTGAATTCATTCATCTGTGACTGGATCAACTTCCAGAAGTTTGTCATTCAAAACACAAAATAGAGAATTTTGTTTAAACTGCATAACCTGCAAAGAATTTCTGCCCACAACTCACTAATAAATCATATGACTAAAAACTTATCTGACTATTTCACCTTTTTAAAATGTGGGTTACGTCAAGCATTGGTATCCTTTAAATTTCAATCTTTAAAATGGCGCCCAATGCAAAACCATGGGCATTACGAATACAAAAAAAATATGAAAAGTCCATTGAAATCGAATAAAAATACAACAGAACGAAGGGTTTCTAATAAAAGACAGAGATAAGGAGGGGCAGAAAGATATACATATAACGTAAAACATAACTAAAATAGGGTTCTAGAGAATATGAATCAAAAGCCTTAACGAAAACAACATTCAAAGCAACATAACAAATGGCGCCCAATATGAGGCCGTAAAAAATCAAAAATAGCAAATATGGTTACTTAAAAACTTCCACATATATGAACATTACTAATCATTAAAGCCATATAAAGCATATAATTCGTTTTGAAAATTGCAACTTCCGAGTACATAACCTTGCTCAACATAAGAGACAAATTTATCCTCTGAACACACTGAAAGTCTATTGATCAAGAGGGACAATGAACGAAAGTAGAACTAATATAATCTAATGAGCGTTTTCCATTCAATAATATTCTGTCAAAAAGCGACCGACCCATATTTGAAGAGCACCGCTGACCAGAATCCAGAATAATTCAATATTATATTTTTTTTTTTTAATTTTACACATCTTCACTTCATCTCGTTCGAAGCTATCATCGGGAATATTATACTCTCCACCAACTTCATTCCACAACACCGAGGGATCTCTGCTCCATCGATTTTCTGTGAATGAAAGCAACGCTTTGTTTTTTCCCACCAGATGGACATGAAGCTGGACGCAGAGGCAGTCCTATAAGGAGAGTATGGAAGGAGGATTATTGTAGGATAGGCTGTCATTATTATGAAATTACTGATAATCGATCTCGCCTGCCTTCTAATGTCCCTCCCTATCTAGTAGCTTGGAATACAAGATTAATAAAAGAAAAGAACATGACAAAAAAAAAAGCTAAAGAAGAAAAAAACATAAATGTCTCCTCTCTCATGAATAATTCAACAATTTGCTTCTTTTTCCCCGTGTGTACGAAAAAAGAATTTAATAATGAACTCTCCATTCTGACCCACGTACGGCAGCGGCAACGACAACGTCGTCGGCGGCAGCGGCGACGACGACAGACTTCGTAGACGACAGCCACTTCAAAATGAGTGAGCTATACACAATAGCAGCGAATGGTACGACAAAGTCCACCAAGAGATGGAGCACCAGTTAGCAAGCTAACAGGCAAGCAAGCCAGTCAACAGTATGCAAGAAGGGTGCGGGTTGCCCCTTGGCCCACACTCCCCATTTTAGCCGGGTTAAATGAGAATTTTCTTTTCTTTTGTCATTAAATATTAATTCTGCTCTTTTGTTTTTGTTTTTTCTTTTTGCTTTTGTCAGTAGTGCACTTCTAGATGCATGGTTGAAAAACAAAACGAAAAAATAAATCAAAGTAAATACATTCAAAAGAAAATGAATACAAAAAAAGTTCCAAGTAAATTACATCAGTGTGCGCGTGAGTTAAGTTTGCGTTTTATATTTTTTTCGCTCCTGCAACGAAAAATGCTTTAAGAAGTTAGCTTCTAAAAATGGTAGTTTATAGTGGAAAAATAAGATATATTCATAAAAATCAATTTGTTGAATATATTTGGATTGAAATTTCAGTTTAACATTTATAGTCGATCAATGTGGGGCGCCACTTTTAGTACACCCTACGATCATTTTAGTACACCCTACGATCATTTTATTCCAAATGAAATCCTTAACCAAAACTAACCGCTATAATAAGATAACTAATATAGTTATTTCAAAGCACAATCAAATGAAAGAAGATTTTTAAAACAATCGGACTCGGAGAAGCCGGAGGGACAGTAAAAGCCTAAAATTTTACTCGGCGATAACGATATCTCTCCTAATAGTTATCCGCAGCTTTATACCGATCTTCAAACATTTGATCAATTCTTCTACAGAGGTTCAACCGATGGCGATGAGTCTCGGGTTTATCAACTCATGAATTCTTCTTCCAAAAAAAATCGGAAGGGTTCCCTTTTCCTTTCCATATACATCAATATCCTTAACGATGAATGATGCAATCAGTGTTGGGAGTCGTTTTAATACAAATTTATTTATAAAATGTATACATAATATTAAAATGTATACAAAGCTTGCTTATTTACGTATTTTAATGAATTTCAAAAATCTAAAACACTCGTAGAGATATAATTACTAGAACCGTTGGGCGCCATTTAATATATAAATACTACTTCTTTTTCTTTCCTAAATCAATTACACATGTTATTTCAAAATGTTTTCAATAAACTCCATCATTATTTATTTGTGAGCTTTAAGAACTAAATATATCTATATACATATATTATGTAGAAATGCATACAAAAATTATTTCCTATATTTAAATTGGGTGCCATTCTATAATTATGTTTTCAAAATTTAATTGAAAACCATAAATCGTTGACGGAACATCTAATCTTGCAAATATTTCTAAATTGAAGCCATAAATTTAAATCTTGTTAATATGTCTGTCATACAGTTCTATGAATATATTACATACATGTATAATCAAAAAATCAGTGCCAAATTTATCAACCTCAGTCCTCAAAATAAAAGGCCAAACAAAAAAAAAGACACAAATTCGCCAAGCAAATCAATTATTGCATTAAATATCCCCAAGGAATACTTGACATTGAAGTCCCCCAAAGGCATAGGACTTTATATACGTATACATATGTATGTATATGTACCTACATTATATAGTTACGTGGGATCCTTTCTAAGCAACGTCTTTTGCCCTTAACCCCGGTACCTATATCTCTAAGCAATTTCTCTTTTAATTTACACACAATCTCCTTTCGTCTTTTAAGCCTCAAAAAAAAAACAACAACAATAAAGTCATGTTGTAAACAACAACAAATAGAAAACACCAACCGACCCAGAAGACAAAAAAATGCAATAAAAACATCCCAAGGAACCCGACATCACCCCATCTATAGAGACTAAATGCTAGCAGCAACAAACACACTTCGCCACCAGCTTTTGTCAATAAACAATAAACACCCTTCCCGGCCATTATCTTAATCACCGAGACAATAATAATTTGTAACCCATCTTCTCCCCGGCTTCCTTCACCAACTCACAACACAATATGGCCAAGCCAAACGCCTTCTCTTCATCCCCCCTCCCATACTAGTCCTCTCTATCTGGTGTGTATCTACTTCTACTTATGCAAAAGTGCTCCTTTATACATCTCCAATGAACGTCGTCGTCGTCGTCGTCGCCGTCAGCGCCACTTTTCGGAGAATCGTCCTTGTCCTTATCCAGAAAACCAATAAACAGGATTCATTTCGTTCAAGAGATATAGAAGACAAGCAACACTCTTTCCAGAGCCGGGCGTTAACGAGTTGGGGATGATATCACGACTCACAAGCAAGACCAAGAGCAACAGTATCTATCTACATGTTGACTGATAAACTGTTCACGAGGGTTGAAGCTTGAAGTGAAGCCAAGCCGAGGGTGTGGGCAGGGGTTTAACAAACAAATAAGAAGAACAACACTCAAAAAGCGATTTCAATGAAATCATGACATGACCTTTACAATGAAAGCAACCAAAATATCAATTTAATTCAACTCTACGCATCAGGGTCGGGGTTCGGTTCGGTTCGGTTCGGTATTCGGTTTTAGGGCATGATTTCCATGGCAAGCAAGCACGAAAGCGAGGGAGTTTTCCTCTCTCTACCTCTCTCTACTCCCTGTACATGTATTCCTCTCCCATAAATTTAGGAATATGTGTGTGCACGAGCATTGCTGGATTTTAAGCAAAGAGCGAATTGTGAAAGTTGACTCGAAATCCAGCATTAAACTCACTCAAAGTAAACGACACACAGAGCCATCTGCAATCGTTTAAAACAATTATATGCTTGCATGTTTGTGTATACATTATATGCAATGCATGACATATAGTGATGATAGTGCACAACTTTGAAGTTTATTATTTTTTTTTGTTTTTTTTTTTTGTTTTTGCAGAGTGAGTGCACTTGAGGGGCGTAACAAAAACAAGTTAAAAACGCACGCATTTAGGATTCAGACCGTTACCGTTACTCTGCTGGCTCTGGCACTCGTTTTGGCTCTCCTCGCATCAATTGTCTTATCTGCTCAATTCTCATCGTTTTCAACTTCATTGACTGGGAATGGGTAATTGGTTGAGTTAACTTCTTTTTTTTCTGTGTGTTGTTTAATATAAAAATGATTAAAATGAGTAATGTTCTACAGCATGCGCGATAGAAGATAGATACAAATACTTCTCGCACACACAGTCAACAAAACTAAAACAAAAGACACAAGGAGAGTGAGTGAGAGAGAGAGGTGTCTGGGGTAGGGGGTTGGTAAATCAGCATAGAATAGAACTACACAAGAACGAAATGGCAGTCATGAAATAAAATTACAAGAAAATAAAATAAAGGAATGAATTAATGAAAAGCGAGAATAGGTCTAAGTAGGAAAATGAATTGCCATTATGCATGTGCAGTGTAATGACGATTGCGGGAGTTGCCAGATTGAAATATATAAATAAGAAAAAGACAAACTTTTTGCTCAAAACCCTTTTTATTGATATGTACGAGCATCTATGTATGTAGGTGGAGAATAACGGGTGATAGATGTCAGTAAAATAATGACTGTCATTTGTGTGCTTTCTGTATGCGGAAAATTTTTGTTATTACCGTTTTTGACTCTATTACTTTACAATTGATATCAGTATATTAAATATAAAGATTTTCAAAACTTCTGCAAAACATTGCATGTCCATTGGCAAGCGAACTCAAGGTAAGAAAACAACGTAAAGTTCCATCATCAACAGTAAAATAAAAACTTATTATTTTCCTCTTGTTAACCATAAGTTCGATTTCAATTCTTGACATGTACCACCAAAATATACATACGTAGGTAGTTCTTATCTTTCTCTAATAAGCCGTTTGAATTCCGTATGCAATTGTAGGTCCTCTAGATTGTTGCAATTATTAGTCGCAAGAAAAAATAAGTAGTTGAGAGTTTTAAGCGCCACCAAGTTTATTTTGTTTGTTTATAAATTGTATCTTTCTCTATTGAGAATAAATAAATACATATTTCCAAATTTCGACAGTTGTTTACGGTACATCTTTCAAATTGGCTGTCATTTCTTAAGTCTATTTAGCCAAATAACGGATTCAGCGTTAAGCGTATAGAAATGTTTATGAGCGGCAGTTTTACAGATTTTTAAGGTATATTTCTTCGCTCTAAGCAAAGCCTGAGCACGTCGGGTACGCTCTGAGCAGAGTTTGAGCTAGCTCTTCTATTGAAAACCCAATCTGAGCTAAAAAAGAAAGACAGATCCTTATTTGACAGCTCAGTTCTCTGTTCTGAGTCAGCCTTTCACAGACTACAACTTAGGAAATTAAACTTAGTGACTTGGGCTTCCAACTGAGCCAAGAGGTCAAGGAAAAGAACTAAACACAATGACATGTGTTCTCTGAATGGACCCTGGAAAAATTGACAAATGTCTATAATCTCCATCTTCTTTGATAAGGCCCATTTTCAACTCAATTGGTACGTCAACGGAGAACACTGTAGGTCGTACTTCCTAAATTTGTGCATACAAGTACATTATATCAAAAACGCAATACGACCTAGCCCTCAAAATGCTCTTAACCATCAAAATATTTACGGGTCACGTCAATGGCCAATTATTCAACAAAATCAATAATTAAAGCTCAAGTATCACATTGAAATGATCTAAAAGCTTCTCATTGCTCTCGGTGTTCGCCAAGTTTATTGCCTCTTTAATTAGTATTGAGCATGTTCAATAACCATGATTATTATGGACAACAACGATGCACCTGTAGATACAATAACCAAAATGGCGCGTTCAAGTCCTCCACCGCGAGAACGCCACGAAGCGACGACGACGACCGACGTGCTAAAATCTGACTAACCAAAAGGGTTTGGTTTGGTGGCCCAACTGTATCATGAATATCAATAAGTGTCCTCAAATTTGGATATCTGTGAAGAAGGGCGTTCATCTGAGAAAAGAAAAGAGAAATAGGACAAAACTGTTGCTTCAAGTACGAGTAGAATCACAATCGGATTTGAATCCGTCATAATGGCATTTCCAATCGATTACTTTATCTCCCCTGCAAAAATAAAACATGAGGAAATTGCTCAACCTTTCAGAATCACTCAGCAGTTTGAATCTTCGAAGAAGAGCTATCCTCTCTAACTGAATGTTCTTGATTTTTGTTGTTTTGCCTTTGTAACACAAAACGAATCTAAAAAAAACTCCAATACCTATCCAGTTTGTGCTCCAAAAATACTTAGCATCGCACTGAGTCCCGTTGAGAATCGGAGAATCTCAGCATGCGTACAAAATTTATAATTCGCCGCGCGTCTTCTTGAAGCAACAAACAAAGACAACAACACGCCACCGATGATGATGATGATGACGATGGACATGGCGATGTCGATGACGTAGACGACGAGCATGATGGTTGATGGAAGTTTATCGCCCAACGGGTAATCGGGGTATTAATGATAATCTGTGTAAAATTTTGCCGTGTTATTATAGCGAAATAGATAATTGATGAATCGAAAGCGTGTGTATTGGCAGGTGGATGCTGGGTAAAATCCGACGTCCAACCTTTTGACATTGAATTAATGACTTGAATTGATGGAACGAAGATTAATGGTATGGAATTTATCCTGGTTTTTTTTTGCAGGTTCTTTAAATTAGTGTTATGTTGGGTAATTCATTTGGTAGCTAATTCAGCTGGAATTATTGGGAGTAAATTCATTAGGAACAATCTTTTAGACTTAGAAAATATGTTATCTGATTTCGAGGATGTAATGAAGGTAGGTATATTGTCACAGTGGGTCCTTAGGGTTGCATCATGTGGGTTTAGTTTTATAACTGTAATTAATAAATCTGAGATGTACATGCAAGTATCAACGAGCTTTGTGCGGAAATGTTCCATCTACCTACCATGTAAACTTTTAGAGTTGACATAATTTTGTAAGTAAAATGGATGAAAAATGTCAACTAAGATAAGATTATTTTATTGAAATGGCGCCCAACAATGAAAGTATTGATCATTAAGCATTTTGTTAGCTTTTATAATACATAGGGACATACTTTTTATTCTGATAATTTGTGTTGTGTTTTACCTACCCAAAGATTATTATTTATCATATTACCTACCTATGATTATTGCCACTAATCATCGTAACAAAATAGACAAGTACCAATATAAGAAAAATATAGAATTTCACTCATGAAATAACATATTATGCTTAGGAATAAATTCACAAAACTTAATTTGAATCATCGAAAACCTAAATATGTACTTATTATCGTCGGTCTTATTGCAATAGAAGACACAAATATGGTCCCAACTCGGGCGCCATTTAAAAAATTATGTATTAATCGTTCACAATTTCTAATTACAAAAACAGAAATCTGACACAAACACAAAAGAAAGAATCTTCTGCCTTCTAGAACTCTACAAAATTGTCTTGCAACTTCATTAAACAATAGAACACAAAACAAAAATAGATAAATAAAAATTCGAGTCAAAAACCTCAAAAATCAATTACCTACCTGCTTAATTCTTTCTTTGCCGTCTTTAAAGCTACAGCAACTGATCAGGTGCTTCACAAATTTTATATGCGTATTGTTAGCTGACTAGGAATATAGGAACGTGAATTGTGGTTTACTTTTGTGATGGTGTCAGAATAAGATTTCTCATTGCTTACCCTACTCACGAAGCCGCCGACGACAACGACGACGAAAAACCACAAAAAATGAATAAATATTTAAGTTGGTAAGTATACCTATACAAAAAAAAAACATTCAATTCGCCATTTCTCCACCCGCTTTGCTTTAATCAACTATCAGCCAAATAACCGGCGGCGGCGGTGACGTTGGCGGCAGCCATATTTATCCACAAAAACAAAACAAAAAAACGCTCACCTCATCTCGAATCGAGTTATAGAGTGTACAAGAATTATATTATGTAGTATAGTAGCCAAATGGGGGAGGTATTCATCACGGAATGCAAAAAAAACTCACTCGTCACTCGCTCTCACAATCGCACATCACATTTAACGGTGAGTAAACACACAATACAGTAATGCGGAATTTCATTGAATAAAAATTTGTTGAAGCAATACACAAACCGTTCACCCTATTCACTCTATCTATCCCGACTTTGGCTATTTGCCTCTTGCTTTGGCTTTGAGCGAGAGCTAAAAAATTATTTCAACAAAGACGCCATCTGTCTTAGAATATTTCGACTAACGAAGTTATTCAGGCTATGTGTACACTATATACGCAATTATTCCAAAAACTTCAAAAAAATTCACGGCGAAAATTCCACACGAAAAACTGCCACATTCCAAAAATGTTTACACCACCACGTGTACGTGTACGAGCATTTCGCCCTCGCCCTATAGCAGCAGTAGACTAGACAGTAGTAGGACAGGAATATGAGCGGGAGACAAAGAGAATGAAAGAGCAAGCGAGAGCTTGTTTGATTGTGTAACATATGGTTGCGTTAGGGGAAGCAAGTCACACTTAAACAAGTTGGAGAAGAATGAGGCGAATTTATCTATAACCTTCTTTCCATTCCTCCCACCCAGCTACTCTAGACCCACGTCCAGCTGCTTGTTGTTGGCACTGTGGCAGTGTATGGCTTTATTTTTTCTAAGTTATCTCTAACGATAAAAATCACAAAAACTTAGAACTAACTTAAACAAAAATGCAGGCTTACCTTCAAGTAATTCTTCCAGATTCAATCCGTTCTTATTTATTTATTTTTTGTTTTTTTTTTTTTTTAAATTCGCTTTGTTATATTCACTTCATAAATAAACAACAACACGCCAAAAGCGGATAAGATATAAGATAAAATACCAAAGTGCGCGGAATTCTCCTGGGAAATTCTTTCTCTCGAAAAATACACAACAAACATAGAATCAAAGAAACGAGAGGAATGGAGGACCCATACGGAGGCACGACAAACGCTACGACCACGACGATTTCGATGGCGATGGCAATGATGATGACGACGATGCTGCTAGTGCTTCTGCTGCAACATAGTACATACGCAACGCAAAACGACAGCGACGACGCGGCGAAACTATTTATTGGCAATTACAGTCTTTGTATTTTTTAATTTGATTTTATTGTGAAAAATATCTTTGTGACTTTTGTTTTTATGTTTGCTGTTTGGAATCTCTGGTCTCCAGGTGAAGTTCTGTAGAGAGTCCAAGTCGATTATTTGGAATCAAGTATCTTTGCCGATGCGATTGGCAATATCTGATCTCTGAAGGGAAGGCAAAAAGGGGTAACTAAAACCAACATCAACAAGAACAACCAACAACACGATTGCAGCTACGTTCACGGAATTCATGGAATGGCACCAAGAATCCAAACAACGCGAGGCTAAGAAAGACTAACAAGAGCCCCGCAGCCGGCTCAGTTGTTTGATGATGGCTTTAGATTGGATCGCATCGGATCGGGGATTGGAAAACGAGTTCAGTTCAATTCGGTTAGGTTGGGAAACTTCAACTTAGTTGGTAATTCTTCGACCGTTCCGTTTGTCGCCGTCGTCTTTTCAGATTCTATAATAGAGAATCCGAATGGTCCGGTTTTTTTGTCGTTTGGAGCTTTGAACACTCACGCATCAAGTTGTTTGGTTAGTTCGACTGCGACACTGTGTAAAGTGTAAGCGGTCGGTAAGCTGTGCTGATTGGTTGCACTCGAGTCTGCTTGTGATAGTAGTTGTAAAGTTGTAACCATGCAATGAGCAAATGTTGGACTTGGACAGTTGGAGCTTGCTTGAGTGGGTTGGTTTGGTTATGTTACGATGATATGGTTGGTTTAGTGGAACAAACGTTCGATGGTGTGGGGTAAACAACCTGTATCCAGTTCCAGATGCATTACAGAAAACCAACCAGTTCAACTAGTTTTTTCCTCGATGGCAGTATAGGGCTTAGCTGAAGAGCCTCATACCTCATCTCATGCTAGCTTAAGACCCAAGATCTCATTTTAAAGGTGGCTTTTTGTAAGTGTTGCCGTTTTAAACTGAGAGTAAAGTAGAAACACTTTTGGTAAGACTAAAATGTATCTTAATTGTTTAACTTAAATGAAAGTTTTTATTTATTTTTAGAACTTAGCATATGACATGAGAATAAAATTGCAGAAAAGTAACTATCTATCGATCTAACTTCTAGGGTGCTGGCCGCTGGGGTTTACAGTTGCTCGGGGCTATTGACATTGACAAACTATACTAATTCTAAGATGTAATTAAATGATAGTCCAAGGAAATATTTTGTAATCAACGCTAGTTGGGTCCGAAAGCGCGTTTGAGGAGAGTACGATAACTTGGCCGCCAAGATTTTATAACCGTATCTTGTAGAGGGGTTGAAAATAAGCATTTTCTACTATGGAAGCGAGGGTGTATCTCATCCCGTTTAGGCGATAGGGGTAATTTAAAATAAAAATGCTTTGAGATAGACCCCCCTCCGATGGTAAAAAATGCTTGAGCCCCTCTACTTAAAACCGTTATTCTTTCTAGGCAGTCAAGTTATCGTAGGCGTGCCTGCGTTTTGATTATGACCGTCATACTTCTTCCGATTTCCTCCGACTCAAAATCATCGAGGAGAAACTTGCTCCGATGCATTGGTTTATTTATTCCCTCCTATAAGATACCTCGAAAGCAGCTTGACCTCCGACAAAGTAAACGTTGCGGACGTTTTTCCGCTCCCAACGGATACCTCGCTAGGGTTGAATGTTCCACATACGCCACAGTGTACGCACAAATAGCTTTTTAGGTCCTTTAATGACTTTGAATTTGTAACAAAACACTTACGTTCAAATCGATCGCAGGAATCATTAAACAGGTTTGCAGTGTATAATATTATTAAAATCGGTGGTCATTGACAATAAGCACTTTAAAAATAATTAAGGTTATAGAACAAACACATAATGTTACGTTTCGGGGTTTTCTTAAACAGGTATCAATGCCAGGATGATTACTTAAAAAAAAATTCAAAACATTCTTACTCGTTTAGCGCTATCGAATAGAACCAAAGTATTCTACATAGAAATATAGACCAGAACGATCGTACGAGTACGGACGTTCTATAAATGGATCAAAATATCAATTATTCAGATACAATAAATTCTTAACCTGGAACTTTAAAAACGATTACATTCGTCACTTCATTCATACATATTCACCACAGCAAAATAACCAATAGTTCTTAAGTTGAGCGATTGTCTGTAAAAACCATGAAGTTTACTGTCTTAATAAAATACAAACACCATCGATGATTGATACATTTTTTAAAATTTTATTTTCACTAGTATAGTTAATTTTGAATGATCGACGAAAACGAACAAACGAAATTATTGAATACGATTTTTTGTTCCTTTATACATTTTTATTTTACTATTATTTTATTTTATGGTTTGTTTTTAGATGAGACACATTTCTCATAAAAGATTGAGTTTTTCATTGTTTTCATTTTTTTTTTTTTATTTTCTATTTAACGGAATTAATTTGAGATGTTTGTAAGTCGTTATTTTTGTATCACTGTCTATTGTATATGTTGTTGTTGTTAGTTTAATTATTTCCTTTTGTTTTTTAATTTTTAATCATATATCATATTCTAGGTTTTCATTGACATTATTTTATCTTATTGTTGGTATTTTTCTTTGGCTTCTACAAAGTAGTCTAAGTAACTCTTGTTAACTCATTGAGATTATAGGCGTGCAATCCAAGGTTTGTTTTAGTTAGGCATACATTTTTTTTTTTTGATTTAGAATCAACAAATTATGTGGTAGGAGTGTGAGATAAAAAGATTTGAAATTTTTGTACGAAGTTTTAATTTTTTTTTCTTTTTAGATATGTAATCCTAACTCTTAACAACTGTTTTAATGTTATTTCTTTAATTAGTTTACATGCTTTAAAATTATAAATAAATAGAATAAATACTTAATTTAATAGGCTTTTTCTTGCTATTTTTTTAATCTACACAAAAAAAAATATCTCAAAAGGGACGATGCTTTGGTTAAGAAAAGATTGATAAAACTTTTAAAAATAAAATTGTCAGCTGAATCGATTAACGAGTAACTAACAATCTGGTTATGAAAAGAGGTATGTCATAAGTCAATTCAAAGTTTTTTTTCAGTCTTTTTGGTTTTTTTCTTAAAAATTAAATTTAGTATGTTTTGCTTTGGTGAGATTTGTTCTTATTTCAGTTTATTTATGTTTGTGTCAAATCAAATAAAAGTTAAACGCTATAAAGATTTGTTAAAATTGTAAGTTTTGGTGTGTTACATTTTTGAAATATGACATACCTATTTTCAATAAAATATATCTTAGTTGAGATAAGATTAGAAACCTTTTTTAGAAAATTTAAATATATTTATATATGTATTTGTTATGTAATTAGCAACAAACATATTATTCAAAACATTTACATTTTTTCCCACTCGACGATATTTCTCGAGCAAATAAGATTGACCAATTGGCAAAATCAACTGATTTATTGAAGTATATCGTAGGAAAGGTATATGAATGCTGGAAAATACTTTATATAGGAACATGAGAAGAGTGTAAATAACATGTCATAGGTACCAGCCCTCTCTCTTCGAAACAGCGGGAAAAAAAATTAAAAAACATTTACCGATCATCATTCGCAAAATAACATGTTGATAAAACTTCGAAATACTGAAAATGGGTAAAAATTGTCCCAAAAGTTTAAAAGTAATATATTTATTGATTTATTGGAAAAAGTGTTTAAAAATCAAGAACGAGGCTAAAATAAATGAACGAAGCTTAACGAGTTTTTCAGTTTCAATAACCCGAGTTAAGGAAAATAAGATATTAGAGATTTGTTAAATCCCAAACAAACGAATCAAGAAATTATATAATTTATTTTGAGACATTATTTTAATAAGCTCATGTCTGAGATTTTTAAGATCTAACTCATAAAATAAGTTAGGAAAAATCATAAATGCTACTTTTTGGTTCATCAAAGTAAAGAACTGCTATTTCGAAGATTCCGAGCTTATTTTTTTTTTTTTTTTTGTAATTCGAAAAGGGTAGAAGTAAGACAAATTATTATTTAAGCTCAGGAATCAGTTTTGATTTCATTAAAAACATCTTTTCACTAATGATATAATCCGAATCATTTAAGGAAGTTTATTTTTTATGGTAAATTTAAAGTATTGTATAATAAATTGTTGCATGAAGTACGAAAATGAATTTTAAATATCTAACCAATGCGTATTGTAGAAAAAATGCTGATAGTATGTAGGAAAAAATCAAATAATCAATTTGTTAAGAAATATAAGGATGCGGATAACTCAAAAGCCCCAAATCATCACCTTTATGAGTAAAGTTTGTTGTCTAAAAAAGAACTTGGAGTTCTAAATAAATTAATTTTAATAAATAAATTTTTCTATAAAATAAATAATACAATATTATCTTAATCATAATATCTGATTGACTAGACTATGTTTCTATTTTATCATTTAAAAGATGAAAGAGCTTAGAAACATTAAATATTATATTTTTTTTTCATCGAAAACTTTTCGTACATATTTTTTTTTTTTTTTAATTTTTGATTTTGATTTTTTTAGATCACCATTATTATGGGATACTCATAGTTTAGTAACTTTCGTATTATCGATTTGTTTTCTTTTTTTAGTTTTAAAAGTAAATGTTTCTGTAGGCATTATTTGATTTATAT
Organism: Scaeva pyrastri; assembly: GCA_905146935.1. NCBI lineage: Eukaryota > Metazoa > Arthropoda > Insecta > Diptera > Syrphidae > Scaeva > Scaeva pyrastri. The sequence continues at coordinate 3,195,579 of LR989929.1, read as the reverse complement.
AGGTAGGTATATACTTATGTACATTGTAAGTTTTCTTTTTAATAAATTAATAAATCAAGTGTAGAAAATGTAGAAAATATATAATCGTGTATTATACAATAAAATACATAGTTCTTTTTTTTTTGTCTTAGCTTTGTGTGTAAAGGGTACATAATTTATGATAAATAAATAGATTGATTCAGCTTCTTTGTCTAAGATATTATTAGAGGTTTTCGAGTGGTGGTATTTTTTTTTTATAGAAACTTTTTTTCTTTTAAATTCTAGAATATAGCGAAAAATAAGCTTTTCAGAAACAACACAGAGCAACAATTTTTAAAATGTAGAAAAGCTTTTTTCTATTTTCTACGCTTATATGAGGTATAGTTCGAAATGGGGATGTAAAAAACGAGATTACTAAGAACACATGCAGTTAAAATTTTCCCTTAGCAATAAGAACCAGAAAAATTATACTCACAAAATAGAAGGAGCTTTATTACTGCGCATAATTCTACTGTAAGAATATCAAGAATAAATTTTAATTTTAAATGGAGGTGAATATCGAATATTAATGTGCTTGATAAATCAGGAACTTTTACTTTCATCTCTTATCTCTTAAATCCCGCAAATTCAGTATTATAAGTTTAATAATACAACATTTTGAATAGGAAGAAGGCAGGAGGAAATATATCTGAAAGCTTAAAATTATTGCCTAATAAACTGATCTCTGAAATACCCTCCGGCAGATCAGAAGATTATCAATTCAAAGTGGCAGCAGATACTGACACTATTTCGGAAAATAAATAAGTATTTTAAGAAGAATTCATCCAAACAAAGAATGCTTTAAATCTTCGTTACACAAAAAATATATAAAAACTGAAAAGCAGCATAGGTCGAGTTGTGCGCAGTAAATGTTTTGAGTTTAATTTTGCTCAAACAACTGAATGAGCTTAATACATGTGCTACATTTTACATTATGTATGTATATATATAAATTAATAGAAGCTTTTTCTTATAATTATCTACTTATCTATGAACCTCTACGAATAATTCTTCAATTACACAAAACCCTAACAAATTTAGGCAATTTTTCTCAGCCATAGTTTTTTTTTTTTTTTTTGAGGAGGACGAGGAGAAATATTAAAATAATTTTATGTCCATAGCTCCATCATCGAAGAAATAAATAAATACCTTGTAAACAAATCTAAAGTACATACCGGATCCTGTTTATAAAGACATCTCCAACATCGGTGTGATTATTTTGTAACTATTTCTAAGACAAACAATATTTTGTTTAAGTTTTCTTGAGGCACCCTAAACGGTTACTTTGTTTTTTCTTTGTGTGTTGTTTCCCTTGTATTGTGGGTATAATATTATGTCAAAGAGGTTTTTGTTTCACACAATATAGTTGAGCTTTTACAACGAATGCAAAAAAAGTTATACGAAAAACATTTTTCAAAAAAAAAACCGTTCACATTTCACAGCTTAATCATTCTTTTTTGTTTCTATATCACTTGACGGTGGCAGCGGCGGCGAGGGTGCGGGTTTGCATATATGGTCTTCGATAAGTGTTAGTGGTCCTTGTGCAATAAACATGTACTGTGATGGAAAATCCCAAATTATGGTGAAATGAAAGCACATATTGGCCACAGCAATGACGTACTCGCAAAATGCAAAAACACTAAATGCTGTGGAGATGTTAATTAAATCAATTAAATCACAGATTATTGAAAACTAAAATTATACATACCCAAATCATGACAGTATAATCGATGTTTGGCAAAGAACACCAACAGCCCAACCGTACTTAGAATAGAAATTGCAAAAAGTATCTTCTTCCATTTGAGTGACACCCTTTGAGAGTTGGTAATGGATTCTTCGTCATGCAGGATGGTATATAACTTGATTGTAGCCAACATATGACAGAGCGAACATGTCATGAAGATTATAAAGATCTTTTCATGAAGAGCTACACATATAAAAAGTATGATAATTTACTTAGGCATTCAAAAACTGTCTAATAATTAAAACTTACGATAATTTTCTCGATTTGATATATAAGTTACTCCTCCAAGTGATGTTATTTCAATTGCATTCAACCAGAAAACCAAGCGAGCTAAAACGTCAGCCTTTTTTATCGATTCTGGAGAATTCAGTTTGCTTATAAGGCTGCGGTAGTAGTTTCGGTAGACAACTGCTATAGGCAGTCTGGGTCCTATGTGTAAGGCGATACTTATTCTCCAAAAGTAACGTTGAGGGCTAACTCCAGTAATTGCACTTATCGATGGTATTATATTATAGACCTATAAATATAAATTTTATTGTTAGTAGGTTAATATTTGATTCAAAATAATTAATTAATAAATCGTTTTTTCTAACTTTTGTAAAAACTATAAAAAAAAAAATTTGGTTACATAATTTTCCATTGGTAAAATGAATCAATTTAATTTGATCTTAATTTGCCAAAAAATGCCCTCTTTGTTGACATTGCATCAATGGTACAATTTTTATTTTAAGTGGGAAAACAAATACATAAATACAAATTTGACGGCTCAAATAATCTTCAAGCGTCTCGATCGAAATCAACTACATAAGTGTATTGGTTTATCATTAAAATTTTCTATTCGAGAGGGAAGTTGTATTAGAGATACGCCCGATCAAGCGTAATTTAGGAAGTTTAACCCTTTATTTCCTTCTTCCATCGATGTACTTTGTATTATCATTCAGCAATAATGAGAAAAAAAACGTATGATTGTAAAATATTGTTAATTAACCTATGCAAATTCAAAATCAACAAATTTGTTGCGTGTTGTTACTTAGCCAAAAATATATTATATCTTATTGAAGCTCTAATTAATTAGTAATTTTAATTATTTTAATTTAAGGTAATTAAATTCTGTTTGACAGCAAAACTAATTGAACCTATACTTGGTTGTCTAATTTGTAGAAAACAACTGATAGGTATTATGCAAAACTAAACAAAAACAAACAATACAATTAGCTTAAGTGTGTTGCAGTTCAATACCTAACAACAAGCTGAGTACTATACGAACTAGTTAGCGTCAATTGAATTGTTGCAATTTGTTTTCCCCGTCTCTAATACCTCTCAATTAATCATATCGAATATTTTTTCAAAGCGCATTCTTGCTATATGTACGTAAATACTTTTGTTTAGCATTGAAACAGGGGATTTTCTATATCAAACAACCCTCTGCATGGTAAATGTAAACAAGAACCGATCTCCAAAACAGCTCTCCGTTCAAAAATAGGCAAAACAACTAATTTAAAACCATAAACAAAAAATACTAATTATAAATATATCGGCATATATAAATACATATACTATACTTACTCGGCAATGTGTTTCATGGACCTCATCAGCTTGGAAGACATACGCAGAGACAAAACAACAAAATAATGTGAACAGCGGAAGCATTGCGGTAACAACACAGATATCATGGAAGCTGGCTAGGAAATGTACAACGAAATGCTATAATATTGCCGCACATCGCCGCCCACATGATAGTACATGAAATAAGAAGAACACATTATAAAATCACAAAAAAATATAAACATATAAAATATATATGTAAGTTCAATGAATTTATAATAAAATATGTTTGAGAAATAAAAAGCAAGTTAAATGTAAACAAAAAGTAAAAGTCGATAAAAGAAAAATTATTAACCGCCTTTTTTGGACTGAGGAGCTCAGTTTTTAACTACATCATAGACACACTATAGTCTATGAAGTTGTTTTATTTGGCTGCTTTTTTCAGATTCATTAAGGAAAGTTAAGTTCACAATTCAATGGTTTGAAAATTGAAGTTAAAAAATTATGCAAAATTATTTCAATGTCGGACAAAAATTAGTTTTCAGTATTTCTTTTGCAATCCTTTCAGTTGCTGCCTGAATTTAAGAATGGTTTATAGCGTTCATTAGTAGAAAAGTAACCCGATTTATAGTTGCAAACATAAACTAATTTTAAAACTTTTATATGAATACCATATTGGAACTTATTGGTTAAAACTTTTATCTTAAATCAAATTGCTCCTGAGCTCCTTAATAACGAAGAATTGAAAAATTAAAAGCAAAGAAGTTATCCATGTTTAGAAACTTGTTTGAAAATTTTACCATGACTATTAAAACGTCTACAATGCAAAAAAAAACTATACAAATCGTTTTGAATGAATCTAAATAAAATAAATAAAATAAAATAAAAACCATTGTTCGATGTGTTTTCCCATTTGACAGTCACATCCTGTGAAAAATATCTTCGAGAATTACACAACTTTTTAGAGGAGATATTAGGATGAGTAAGAAGAAAAAAGTACCGATCCGGGAAGGAGTACAGCTTAAAACAGTTAAAAGTTGTTAAGTACTAATCTCTATTTATATAAACAATAATAATTATACACAAATTAACAATGTATAGCTAGAAAATCAATAAAATAAAAGAAAAATAACTCTTCACAATGAAAAAGATGTTTTTGCGTCGTTGAAACCTTTAACTTTGGAAAGGATGGGGAGACAGTTGAGAAGATTCGATTTATTCTATTTTAAAAAAAAAAATATTTTGTACATTTAAAATCACCTTTTCTGGGATGTTTGGATCTTTCTTTATGGGATTTTCTTCAGCTTTTCTACTTTGAATTTCATCGTTTGTCGTCATGTTGTTAATAATTGTATGTGTATGTGCTCAATGTGTTATGAACGTTTTCCTCTCTGAAATCCTTTGATGGGGGTATGTAGATCAATTTATTGCTCGACACTCTCGGTTGTATATCGAGTGATTTAAGTACTTTATTTTTAAACTCATTAACAAATCATCAGCACCATATCAAGTACGATATTTTTTTGCAAGCAGCCTGCAGCACACCGCCAGAGCCAGTATGTACATGCGAATTGGCCAAGATCAAGTTGAAATGAAAACGAACTAAGAAACAGCTCAATAACCGTTGTTATACAACTAAAAGCAATTTAACTTTATTCGAGTTATATGGAATTAAAATTGCGAACACTTTTGTATTAAATTTTCTTGTTGATTTTTTCCTTTCTTTATTTTGTGCGGAGGAGGAAGAAAAGTCGATTTTTCACCGCTGTTGTTGTATTTGATTCGTTCGTCGTTTTGTACGAGACGTGAGACGAGCACCAGTGCGAGTGAGATTTGCACTTGCGATGAAATGAATCCTGTCAAAGAAATAGCATCGGCTTTCGGGGCCGTTGGTCTTTCTGTCGACACAAGCGACACCTGGACTGATAGGGAGTGTATGAAAACATAGAAAATCAGCTGTTTGATTTTTTTCCGATTAGGGCTGCCATAGTCTATTTTATTCAAGTTTTACTCATACATTTTAAAAGAAGAAAATCGAAAACTTAAGAATTGTTTTTTTTTAACTATTTCTTCTCAACTGCCCTTATCTTTCTGAAGTTATGGCTGGCATTTCTTGCTTTGATTTAAAGAAAATTAAATCTGTGGTTATTTTATCAGTCAGCACAATGTAGACATAGTCACGGGTGCCAGAGAGTCAATAAGAAATATCCATGTTTAGAATCCACAAGTAGAATTTTACCTAAGCATTCAGATTTTGTACTCAAATCTTTGAGGAAAACAATTTTTGGATTCATATCCTGCCTTCCGACTAGCTTTTAATCATTTACATAGGTCACCTATTTTTTTTATGCATAAGTTGGTCATACACGGAACGTTGTTAAGAAATCCAATAAATAAGGTCCGCCGATATATTCATATGACAAAAGATCAAATTCATGTACCTATGCTTGAATACAGCTTCTTCTTTCCAAAAAAAAAAAAATAGTGCGGCATCCCTGCTCTGCCATACGTCGTGTATCTGCCATCTGTCAAAATACCTAGAGCCGTGGGGGCTTATATTTTTATTTTTCAGTGAGTGAAAGGTTATGAAACTTAAACTATATAAAATATAAAAAATGAATAAGTTAATTAAACAAATCTCCCTGCTTTGTGTAAATAAGCAATTACAAAGCACAACTAAAGTCCTCATTCCTGCCTGTTCGTTTCATACGAGCGAATGCTTATATAGGAGATGGAATAAGTTTAACACTGGACCGCAAAAGTTCCTCGAGAACAACAAGGTTGTCCATCCACCCCAAGAACCAAATGAGGAACCAAGAAAAGCGGTAACTATTAGATATGTAACTAAGAATTAATTTAAAATAAATAAATAATCTTTAGTATGTCTGCCACATGATGACAAACATAAAATACAGCCCCGATAAAATGTGGTACATTGCATCGATGGTTCGTGGGCTATCAGTGGACGAAGCAGTGAAGCAGCTGAATTTTGTTCTTATGAAGGGTGGTCGCTACGTTAAACAAACTATATTAGAGGCTCAAGATTTGGCAATCAAAAGGCATAACGTTGAATACAGGAGCAATTTATGGATTTGTAAATTTCCTTCTTTATTGAACAAATAACGATTTAAAATTAATTTGTTTCTATGTTTTTCAGCGGAATCATTTTGCGGTAAGGGACGTTATTACGTCGGCATGAGACGTCACGCTCGTGGACGTGCTGGCAGAGTAGAGTACAAGCATTGTCATTACTTTGTTCGATTGGAAGAAGGTGAACCACCAAAACACTACTACATGCCGCATCCGGTCACACCTGAAGATCAATTTAACAAATGGATGGAACAAATGCGCAGCCGGAAAATTACCAGCTCGTTATAAATATGAATTGTTTTGTTTATTTTAAATGTAGCATAAGTCAGTGAACGAAGCTGGAAAAAGCCCCAATAAAATTTCAACTTTCCGTAAAAAGCAGTCAGTGCAGATAATCAATTTTCTTTTTAAATTCGTTCATAATATAACATATGCTTGTGAAACTAGAAAAGTTTTGGTCCTTGGCTACCAAAAGATAGATTGATATACATATATTTAATTTGTATTGCATTACAAATTATTTACGGTTATTACTTCCTTGACTACTACTTCAAGGAAACTGCATTCTTTAGCAAATCGCTATCTACGCTAAAAATTCGCTTTGCACAAACGTATGACCAGATTTGAAATTTTAACTGCCAAACAGTCTATTCCTCCCAATTACCAACAAGCTTCATAGAATAAGGCCAATTTATGTATGTTATACATTTAGAAATACATTTATGAAAATACATATTTACACTTGTCTTAACTTTGTATAAATAAGTACATCAGTAGTTCGCTGAGCTTACATATAATGTGTAAGTATGTGCTTATCGAACGCCTTCCGCGAGTCAAAGTACTTCTTACACTCATTGCACGTTTTGCTGATTGAATCATGTCTATCGTGCATATGTTTATAATATTCTGCTGCGGTGGAATGACTTTCGCCACACATATCACACGAATTCAATTCGCCCATAACCACGTCGTGCGAATTCAACATGTGCAACTTTAGATCTCTAGTGTCATACTGCCCCATGTTGCAGGTGGGGCATTGGAAGTCCATATTTTGCGGGTCGATATGTTCCATTTTGACGTGTTGTATCAGATTTTCCCTGAAACAATAAATCGTTTGCAATATTAAAATCCGAAATTTACATCAATTAAGCCTCCCTCACCTTATTGTAAAAGTCTCGCCACATTTCTTACATGGCAAATCCTCTATTTTGTGTGTTTGCAAATGAAAGAGCAGTTTGAATTTCTTCTCGAATGTCACCTGGCATATGTCACATTGGAAGTTTCTGTGCGAATCATGCACCTGCATATGCTTTGCATAATCGGCCTTCGTATCGAAGGACTCGGTGCACATGTTGCAAGAAAAATTCAGCTCAGCTGTACTTGCCGCCCTGCGCTGTTCGTGAAGTTTCATATGCGTTTGCAGAGAGTACTTGGTGCCCATTGGTTTGTGGCAGACGCCACAAGTGAATTTTATCCGATCAGCTTCTCGGTCCTCGTCATGGTCCTTGGACATATGGCGCTGAAGAGAGGCTCAAAAAATTACAATTTGCTTACTTTGCCAACGACAATTCAACTTACCATGAGAGCATCTTTAGTGACATGGGCACTATCACAGAGGGGGCACTTATAGGGCTTCTCACCGGTGTGCAGCCGTCGATGAATATTAAGAACAGTTTTCCTGGTAAATGACTTATCACAGTGATCACACTTGTATGGACGCTCTCCCGAATGAACGAGCATGTGAATTTTCAGCGAAGTTGGATGGGTAAAGACTGCTTGGCATATGAGACATTTAATTTTACTGCTCGTTCGCAGTACCTTCAAATTTTCACGCTGAGATCGACTAGTTTTAGTTTTGCTTAACTTTCTGATCTCTTCCTTATCATCTTGGCTTTCCTCGCTTATTTCATCCTCGCCCTGCTCTTCCTCATAGTCAGTTTTTTTATTCTTTTTCCGTCGCCTTATGACTCGGAGTTTTCTAGCAGTTTTTTTCTCAACTGACGGAGTGTGATTATCTACGTTCTCATTCTCCTCTTTCTCTTTATCGGGACTCGTTTGTTCGGCACTTGGTTTGACTTTGGCTTTCACCAATTCTTTACCACCTTCGTGGGTTTGCAAGTGGTATAGCAAATGGAACTTCTTATCGAACGTCCTCTGGCAAACATCACATTCGAATGTCTTGTGCATGTTATGCGATTCCGCATGAGTGCATAGTTCCCATTTGTTGGAAAAACCTTTATTACAGATTTCGCAAGAGTATTTTAGGAGCATGTTGTGTTGTATTACTACGTCGTCCGACGAGATATCATCTCTCTTTTTTTCCCTTCTTTTGCGAACTATCTTCCGCCGCACTTTTGTCTCATTCAGGTGAATTTTCATATGAGATGCGAGGGAGTATTTAGAACAACGAGATTTGTTGCATATGGAACAAATGTATGAAACTTTATCGCGCCGGAAATTCGCACCCACCTCTTCTACGTGGTCTTTTTGTAAATGCCGCTGTACCATAATAGGGTTCAATTTTAGTACCAAAAATAAATTAATTAAATATTTATTTATTTACTTACCGCCAGCGCTTCCTTGGTAACGAAGGCGCTTGGACACAGGGAGCATTTGTATGGCTTCTCTCCGGTGTGCAAGCGCCGGTGAATATTAAGGACTGTTTTCCTGGCAAAAGCCTTGTCACAAAATTCACACTTGAAGGGTTTCTCTCCCGAGTGCTTAAGCAAATGAGTCTTCAGGGAGTTTAAATGTGTAAAGACACTACCGCAAATGTTACATTCGATTCTCTCCTTTCGACTTGACGTTGCGCTTTTTGCTTTTTTAGTCTTCGGAACAGCCGTCCTTTCCAGATACTCAGTCTTAAAATTGTTATTGTTATGTAGTTTTTCTGGAACTGGGATTAGGATTTGATTTTGCAGCTGAAACTGTTGATTGTTTTCTTGTTGATGTGGTTGCTGTTGAGGAACTATTTCGTTAGCTTGTGTGCCATAGGTTGAGAATGGTTCTTGATACTGGAAGTCATAGTTGTCTGCGTTCGCATGAACCGGTACTTGTAGTGGCAACGAACTAGGCTGGGGCTCATATTCCAACTGGAGAGGCAGTTGTTGGAGTTGAATCTGCGATGAAGTAGTTGAATATGACTCGTATGCTATTGTCATCGATGGAACATTAAACTCATAGCCAGAGGGATCGTTCTTTAAAACAGGGTGGATTTCAAGGTGCTCAGATCTGCCATTGGTGTTTTCTACGCTTATGTTTTGAACAGATTGAGAATGATGGGAAAAACTTTCCGCATCAGTGAACTCCTGGATTTGATCAACGCCAACACGAACTTGTTGTACAACATTGCTGTTATTGCTAAGTGTCGATTTGGGAGATTCCAACGGCATGCTTGTGAGTGACCGTGATGATATCTCGTACCTTGTGTTACGTTCTGTAACTGACACTAGTGGTGGCGGAACATTGGCGATTTCTAACTTCACTTTCTGTTCTTTTTGCTCTCGCTTTTCCTTTTCGAATGTTTCCATCCCTATGATTTCAACCTGTTTCTCATCCATGTCTAAACTATTACTTTCAAAGAACTCACTGTTCTCCATCATCTCATCGCGGGTATCGTCGTTTTCGTGATCCTTTTCTCCATTGTCATCTTCTACGCGCTCCGTATGGATTGCGAGCAACATATCAATCTCGGCCATATTTTCGTCCAGTTCATCCGCACAATGGTTGCTTGTGTTTTTGTCTTCATCGTCTGCATTGCTGCTGGTCGCTTCGTTTTCTTTCTTAAACGAAGGCAGGTAAATGGTTTTTCTGAAGTATTTCTCAGCATAGATGGCTTGAAAGCGAAAGTCGTAGGCGACTTTTAGATGGTCGTTGCACCTTTTGCAGAGTTTCGATGGAAGTCCATCGTCCTTAGATGCCTAATATGAGATTTTTTATTTGAATTCAAGGCAATGATGTTATTATTTAGAATTAACTACCTCCAACGAAGTACAAAAGCGAAATTGGTCATCTTTGCCGCAGTCATCGAAAATAGTGATGCTACCAGATGAACTTAAACACACCCGGCAAACAGAATCATCAAGCTTCACGGACATGGTTTTGTCAAATGTTTACGATTAATTCTTATTGGAATTAATAGTGATTAAAACTTAACATCGTTTTGATATTTTTTGATTGGTTTTTTAAAGTTGTAAATTATAAAAGTTTTGCTAACAAAAAATGTAAATAACAAAATGGCTTCAGTTTGACAGTTTGAATTCTGACATTTAATATTTTTGTTCAGTGCTGAATATAGAAGTTAGTGAAGAGATGTGGTTGCAATTTGGATGCATTCAGGGTGATAAGAGATTTAGAATTTTTAAAAATCAAATCAGTTCGGAATGCCAATTTATACGTGAACTAAGAGATTTTATTGGGTGTCTTTATAAGAGAGCACGATTTAAATTTGAAGCAGCCAAATTACAAAAGACGGCTACTTGATCTTCTAAATAACGCCAACCAAATTAATAACTTAAGTTTGAGAAACTTGGTTGACATTTTAAACTTCCAAACGTAAACGTCAATTTGTATTAATAAATCATTATATATTTGGGTTAACTCCTATATCGTAATTTAATGATCCTGCAGAATAAAGAGGTGAATTAAGTGTTTTTTTTTTTGTCTTAGGAAACTGTTTTAAATTGGCACTTTAATTTACCTGCTGGTCTCTATAAAATTGTTTTTCCTGATAGTATGTATTACTCACTACACCAAAGTATTTTCACAAAATACCCCAATCTTCGCCCGTACAAACTGTAGGTATAAAGCTCCTAGATCAAATGCTGTATTAGTCGGATATGAAGCAATAATATTATCAAAATGTCATCGACAATTTTATGACAGAAATTTTGTTTCATAAAAAATCAAAACATGTTTCCCTTACTTCATTATCAATTATATGTAATTGTAATATGATATTTACATAATATAATTATATTTCAATAGAAATCATCTGACATTCTAATAATGCTTAATTTTTATTTAATGAACACTGGAACTGGCACAACATTTTTACATCGGAGAAAGCTTATTGAGCTTGAACTTTTATGAAGCTTTTTAACTATCTTTCCTTATCTTTTCAAGAAAAATAACTTTTTTTTATGACAATCTTGAGTGATTTGTTTTATTTAAAATCACTGCACGATAACATTTTGAAGTCCAATGGGAAGTCTTTTTATTTGTTGAACTGTACGTTAAAAGGTCGATTAGCTTGCACTAAAAAATAAACTTAGTTAAAGGTTTAAACGAAACTGTGAACCAACCTTAGAAATAGTTAAAACTAGTTGTATCACTTAAACCGTCTTTACGCCACGTCAAACAAATCCCTATTTATAAGATATTTTCCTACCTCTTGTATTAGAAAAATGACCAATCTAAAACTCAGGTTATTATAAACGTAAGCATACCCCATAATGAATTTTTTTGTTACAAATGCCGATTGAAATGAATAAACAAAATAAAAGAAAAAGATCACACATACATATATAATTTACAGATTACAGCACCTAAAAATAAATATAGTTTTTACATGCATAAATAGTTTTCAGACAGTTCATTTAAGAAAAGTTTTGGTTAATTGAAAATAAGAGACCAGAAATTTCAATCTCTGATTGTTATGGGATTAAACCGAGTTTTATAGTGCTTATGCCTTCTCCTTCTAGTAGTTAAGGCGTCAAAAGAATTTAAATCATTCAAAAAATCAAAATACTTCTCAATTTCTCAAAATTGTAAAAACAATTCTTTTACACTCTTTTTTGAAATGTCAAAATGACTTAGATATTAAAACGGCTTTAAAACTGCTATGAACCAGTTTTAGCTTAGCTTTTCAGTATTAAAGGCGTTGTAAAGTCGGAGTAATTTCACTCTACTGATCATACGGGTTAATAAATAAGACTGCCACTGTAAAACTGGGGGTTAGTATTTGAACCAAATGGCAGTTCAGTGATCAAGAGATAAATAAGAAATATTCATATAATAACTTTTTTTAAATTTTTTTTCTGCAGTTCTTTCCTGTTTGCTTACACACACTTAACTAATTCCATCATTAAAACATATGTACGTATTAAAAAATTAAAATTATTTATTTTGTATTTACGTAAACTAGACTATAATTATTACAAGACACATTACTAGAACTATTTAGTTTTAGCGACAACAATAACATCTTCCGTGAACAGGTCCGTCATAAGAGTATTTTGGTTCATTGCCACATTTCTGGTCTCGGGCTCTCCAATCATTAAGCCAACAATCGCCCTTACAACCAGATGCGCTGATGCCAACTCCTGCTGCTGCTATGCCCGCTCCTACAGCTCCTACTGCTGCTCCAACCCAAGGTTTTGCCAAGCTGGTGGCGATCGACATCATGACCACACATAAAACAACAATCCACTTGTGGCTGTTCATTTTTTTCTCTCAATTATTTAATATTTATTTAATATAATATGTATGTACAATAAAGAGTGATAACAAAATGTCGTCAGATCAATATTAAAAAGGAAATTCACAACTGATCTTTCAGAGAGTATAAGAACTTTTGTAATCATCTCAAGAACTTGCATGGCTTTTATAAGAGCGCCTGTGAAAAATCAAATTAAATGTTAAAATCCATAATGATTATTACTGATTATTGATTATTATTATCTTTTACATATGTACATACATTCATACATACTTTAGTAAGTTCAGTGTGGGCTCTGACATAAGACTTGAATAAATCAAGACTTTAGCTTTTCTCAAGCTCATTTATTACAGAATCTATAATGAATGAGTTTCGGAGTGATTGTTTGACATTTTTACTATGGAAGAAATGTCAAAGTTGACATCTATTTATTTCAGATTACTTATTGGATTTTACAATCGGTGTGAATAATTTTGAATAATTTTATGGAATTCTAAATTCAATGACGAGTTTAATAAATTGTCTCTTAATGTGAACGAAATTAAAAGTTAAAATGAAAAACTTTTTTCTTTAAAAATTTAATTTCAAGTTCAAGAACTTGCAACTTCTTTTTGTTGGCATAACAAATTTTTCTTTCAGCTTGTATGCCATTACATCTTATTTGTCCTATTTTTTACAACCACGGCCACACAGTGAAGAGTAGGAACAATTCGAACCCATCATGAGATGCAATTCTAAAGGCATTGATCAGTACGGTTATAAGATATAGTACGTCATTTTATTACTACTGAAACTAACAACTGTGAAAATTTATTTCACGAATCAGGAAATAAATAATTCTTTAAAGGCTGAGAAAAACTTAAGTAAATTTGACATCTTAAAATGTTTATCAAATTAAAATTTACCAACAGTCAGATAAGGTCTCGTTAATTTTTCTTATTACATACCTACATTATGTTTTATTTTTCAATTTTTCTCACAATTTTGCACAAGCGCCTTTGAGCCGGCCCTGGGCAAGCAAACCTGGTTTTTCTATGTTTAAAAATAGCAGATGCCATATCAATAAAAAAAATAAAAGTACTAGTGAAAATAACCCGATCATGTTTGTTGTTGTTTAAAAACCCAGATTTACTGATAAAACGATTAAAAGCATGAACAGAAAAGGTTAATTATTGCAAAGCGTGTATACTCAAGTAGCAAATAAAATTAAGATCAGTCATCTGCATTGTCTACTGAAAAAATGATGCTGTTGATAGACAGCTTTCTAGGTAAACATGCTTGTAAATTAATTGGCTGTAGGTATGTGTATAATTCTAAGAATTTTAGAATCAGAGATTAAACAAAAGCCGTTAAGAAAAGTGAATGGTTTTTATTTGATTTATTTCAAAGCGATGCATAGCTTAGTGCAATTTAACACTATTTAGAAAGAAAAAAAATATAGTTTAAAACATATTAAGTTACTTTTTCACAAAATCAGTTTAGGACACTGCAAAAATAACGTTATATATTACAGATGAAAGCAATCTTATCAATTTTCTCGGAATTCGTTGTTGAGTAAAGAAGACTTGAATTTATATTGAATTCTTTGTAAAATGCAAAAGTGAATAATTTTAATCTGGAAATGCATTTCCAGATCTTCAGTCATAATAAAAGTGAATGCAAGAAATTAGTAATGCATGCAAAAATTTAGTACATTTTTCTGCCTATTATTATTTATTTTTTCGTTTCCAATATTACAGATGATTTAATTTGGCATATCCTACTAACATTTTTTCACATAAAAACCATGAAGAGAATAGAGAATCATTGTGTGACCTTGATAGTTTACTGGAAAAGAGAAAATTTGCTAAAATCTTTTATGATGGTTGTCGAAATTGGTGTGATCTTTTCAGTTTTGAAGTCATTCTGATTTTTGATTTAAACTTTTTCACCGCTTTTTTATTTTAATGCAAATGTTTCAAACTTCTCTAGAAATTTATTTCAGTACGTTTATTAAGGAATTGTATGTTTTATTCAGAGTACGTAAGTTGTTAGAGTTTTTTTTTATAAATTGGTATACTATAGAAATAGATACATCCTCAGTAAAATGGGTGCCTTATATTGTAACAGATTTTGTGGGTGCAACATGTTTTAAATGATGTTTGGTTTATTTATATCTCATTAAAAATGAAAAATCTACGTCGATTTAAATTCTTATATGCAAATATATTAATTTTTTTTGTTGAAAACTTGAGTTTATAAGTTTTTAATCGTTAAAACTGTTGATGTTTGATATTCGAATGTTTTATTTGAGTTACATGATTCTTATATTTATTAAGTATGTATCATAACTGAATAGGTATTAATAAAATATTGAAAACAAAAATTAAAAACTAAGGTCTCATGCTTACAAAGAAGGTTTGCCACATCCCTTAATTGTGGTACAAATATATAGATACACTTAAATGGAGTAACAATTAAAATGAAAGCAAAAGCTTATAAGCATAAAAAACTTATTAATGAAACAGAGATTTGAAGATCAAGGGTGTGATTGGCTTAAATGAGGTCGATAAATGACAATCAAAATCTTTTTTCTCTTAAAATAAACTTAAGGGGTAAAGTAACAAAACCTAGGTTCAAATTGTTCACATTTCAATGTGATTTATTTGAACGGAATCGAAATAAGTAGACAGCGATATGTTATGGTTTTTAATTAGTTTTTTTGGTGCAATAATAAACAACTAACACAATTTTTTAACATGCGAGTAGGCAACGTAGCTATACCGTTCAAAAAAAGGGACATTTATTCAACAAAATTCTTTGGGATCTACAGCGTTCACAACTTAACACCAAATTCTCTAGAATGATGCCGATTTCAAATAAAATAAGGTCCTAAACATCACTGGACTTTGAATTTCAAAAATACTATGGCTTTGAACGCACCCATTATTAATGAATTGAAAACACCTTCTGGCAGTTCCAAAAATCACCGCCATTGCCCATTTGTTGAACTGCACGCACACAACTGCATTCAAAACCGTCAAAAGACATTTTTCATTTTCATCTTGACCGTGCAACCAGATTTTCTTTGGCGTAATTTTTTCTTTTTTCCCAAGAGAAAACTAATTTTAAGTATTAAATTATTCAGTTTATATTAGATAAATTATTATACGAATTAAGTACAATGTCTGAGGAATTTAAATTGCCACGCCGTTCGAGGAAAAGACTGCGAGAAGTAAAGAGGAAAGCTCGACCAGGTAAGTGTGTCGCTTTTGTGACAAACAAAAATTTATTGCAACCGAATTTGGGGTGTTGCTGGTGCTGGGTGCTCCACGGTCCGTGGGGTTAACCTAGAAACAACTGTGTTGATACTTATGTATAAATGATTTTTATTCGTAGAACTAAATGACAAAGAATCTTGGACTGCTCTTCGATATGCTGATAGTTTCGAACAATTTACCCAATTCACGGATAATGTGGATCGAATTGATGCTAATTGCGTGGATTGCCAGACGTTCATCGAACGCTATGAGAAACCGTACCTACCCGTTGTAATTACGGGCGTCCAAGAGGGATGGAAGGCCCAAGAGAAATGGACCATGAATAGACTGGTGAAGAAATATCGCAACCAGAAGTTCAAATGCGGCGAAGACAATGAAGGTTACAGTGTCAAGATGAAAATGAAATATTATGTGGAGTATATGAAGACCACATTAGACGACAGTCCACTTTATATATTCGATAGCAGCTTCGGAGAGGTAAATTTAAATTGCACAATAATTATTTCATTATGGTTAAAACTAGAGTAATTTGGCCCAGGATATCCAAAATCAATTTGGTTTGGTAAATTTCTGGAAATCGAAGTAGCTCGACCTTGTCATTTGTTGGTTGTGGTTTTCCGATATAAATTTGAACTTTCGTGTATTGCCTGATATTGGAAATAAGGATAACTTTCTTTGTATAAGTGAAATCATTTGAGAATTTTCAATACCTGTGGAAATCATTAATGATTAAACACCATACAAAAACAGACTATTAAAATACTACTTAATACAAATCGTCTTACCTTACCTCTTTTATTTTTAGCATCATCGTCGAAAAAAGCTCCTAGACGACTATACAATTCCAAAGTATTTTCAAGATGACCTTTTCAAGTATTCTGGAGAGGATCGTCGTCCGCCGTATCGGTGGTTTGTAATGGGACCAGCTCGTTCGGGAACGGGAATTCACATAGATCCACTGGGGACAAGTGCCTGGAATGCACTTGTTTTCGGCCACAAGAGGTGGTGCCTCTTCCCGACCCACACACCAAAGGAGCTATTGAAAGTCCAAGGATCTGTAGGTGGAAAGCAACGCGATGAGGCAATAACCTGGTTCAGTGTAATCTATCCAAAGACAAAAAGACCCGATTGGCCCAAAGAATACGCTCCAGTAAGAATTCTCTTTAAAAATCTTTGACAAATGTATGATAGTCGTTCTTAATGGAAAATTTATTTCAGATAGAAATACTACAGGGCCCAGGAGAGACCGTTTTTGTGCCTGGAGGATGGTGGCATGTTGTGCTCAACCTAGACGACACAGTAGCTGTTACACAAAATTTCTGCAGCAAAACCAATTTCCCCATTGTTTGGCATAAAACTGTTCGTGGGCGACCAAAGTTGTCCCGCAAATGGCTGCGTATTCTCCGCGTAAGTCGAAGCATAAAACGCTCATAACAATCTATCCGAAGTTCTTCATATTTCATATTTTTACCGAACATTTTTAGGAGGTAGAACCCGAATTGGCAAAAATGGCTGAAAATATCAATATCGACCAGAGCACAGGCTTCGCATCGGACAGCTCTAGTAATTCTAGTTCTTCGTCATCATCTTCATCGTCAAGCAACGAAGATAGCGACAGTTGTTCGAATACCGACAGCGGCCAGGAGAGCCTCACTGCCAAGAAAAAGAAGAAGCGGCGCATGGGAGGAAATGGGGGTGGCGGAATGTCTGCACGTTCTTGATCATCAATTGCAAAGGGGGCCCAATACAACTGTTGCTCGGCTTTCCCTTCGAACTTTCAAAAATTATACATTTCCTAAGTTTCATTGATTCCCCTTCCTATTTCCATTTACTTTTATATATTTCTATACCAAAACCATATTATCAAATCAAAAACTAGAAGAATATCAACTTTTTTTTTGTTGAACAATCTGAAGCTCTACTTTTAAATGATTGTAAAATTAATTCAAAATACCTGTAGTGCTGAACAAAAGTTAATATTATATTGTAAAATTGTTTATGCCTTTTCAATGCGAAATGACGAATTATGTATATGTATTATTTAATAAAAAAAATATGTTAGAATAAAAAAAGATGACAATTTTAAGTTGGCCCATGTTGATGCTTTATTGAAGATTTTTCCAAATACTAGTGCGAAGTAGACAAATTACTGTTTTCATAATATTGTCATGAAAATTTATCAATTTTTCTCACTGCTGCCAATTAAAATGCATTGTCACGCCAAAGATAGACATAAGTCCAGTAAAATAATTAGCCTGTGGGGACACAAATAAGCCTTAAGAGTAAAAAAAATGTCAAGGCAAATAACATGAAATAGTTCATAAAATTCAAGAGACGATTTACCAATTAAAATGAAATGTTAAGATTCAGGTCGGTTACTAAATGTAAATCCCACATTTTATCGTCATGTGTACAAACAACAATGTATGAACATTTTAACACACATAACAATAGATTATAGATATGATGAAATTCAATTAACTTCCCTTAATTAGCCAACGAATGTATGATTTGGTTATTTTATTTTTAAGATATATAAAAGAATTCATTCTTTGAAGAGAGAAGGCAACTTTGCGGTTAGGATAACAATATTTTAATTCAAGATGCTTTTTGCTTGGATCCTTCATTATATTGGAAAACAATTTAATAAACATATCTTAAGAAAACCTACTTAAGTACATATTCTTTTGTTATTAAATTCTCATTTTTTTTTAAGTTCCTGTATCTACTGATTTCTGCAATGCATAATATTATATATTTTCATGTTTTTGTAAACAAATTACCTGCAGCCGAGTAAATTTTGAATCCAGATGTTTTAAAAATATCTGGAATCAAAGTAAGCAGCATAGGAAAATTGAATAAAATGAATTTTGGACTCAAAGAACAAAAAAAAGTCGTTTTCAAATAATTAAATGCCCGATAAATTGAGTTATAAAACGGAAGTATTAAAATCTGACTACGTCTTTAGATATCTGAAGTTAAATTTTATGAATGCCCATAGAGCTAGTTGTACAACTCTGGTTAAATAGGAATTTGGTTTAGCATTATTTTTCTATGAAAGGCTACATGGGTAACATGACCATTATCATTCAATTTTTAGCTTTAATTTGAAATCAAAAGAATTATTTATTATAGTTTTTAAAAGTGTTAAAATTTATAGTCGTCGAAATTTTAAACGATTAGTTAAAAAAAACTGTAACTAGTGCCTACGGTGCCTGAAATACAAAATTCTCTGAACGCAACCCCCTCCAAATTCTACTACAAGTAAAGTGAAGTTCGACATCTTTTCCTATTTCTACATAAATTGAACTTCTTTTTTTATTATCGAGGCTGTTTAGTGTGAAAACTTTGTTCAAAAGTACATAATTTATCAAGAAATTTGTTCGCAAAAGTAAAACAGCATCATGTCACTTAAAGTGGTACGTAAGCGACCAAAGTTGTCCCGCAAATGGCTGCGTATTATCCGCGTAAGTCGAAGCATAAAACGCTCATAACAATCTATCCGAAGTTTTTCATATTTCTACCGTACATTTTTAGGAGGTAGAACCAGAACTGGCACAAATTGCTGAAAATAACAATTTCGACGAGAGCACAGGCTTGACATTGGACAGCTCTAGCAGTTCCAGTTCTTCGTCATCATCTTCATCGTCAAGCAACGAAGATAGCGACAGTTGTTCGAATACCGACAGCGGCCAGGAGAGCCTCACTGCCAAGAAAAATAAGAAGCGGCGCATGGAAGGAAATGGTGGTGGCGGAATGTCTGCACGTTCTTGATCATCAATTGCAAAGGGGGCCCAATACAACTGTTGCTCGGCTTTCCCTTCGAACTTTCAAAAATTATACATTTCCTAAGTTTCATTGATTCCCCTTCCTATTTCCATTTACTTTTATATATTTCTATACCAAAACCATATTATCAAATCAAAAACTAGAAGAATATCAACTTTTTTTTTGTTGAACAATCTGAAGCTCTACTTTCAAATGTTTGTAAAATTAATTCAAAATAGGTACCTGTAGTGCTGAACAAAAGTTAATATTATATTGTAAAATTGTTTATGCCTTTTCAATGTGAAATGACGAATTATGTACATATGTATATCATTTAATAAAAAAAATATGCTCGAATAAAAAAAGATGACAATTTTAAGTTGGCCCATGTTGATGCTTTATTGAAGATTTTTCCAAATACTAGTGCAGAAGTAGACAAATTACTGTTTTCATATTGTCGGCTGCCAATTAAAATGCATTTGTCAAATATAAACATAAAGTCCAGTAAAATAATTAGCCGGTGGGGACACAAATAAGCCTAGGCAAATAACATGAAATCTTATATATATCTTCTATATATATAAAATTCTTCTGTCACAGTGTTTGTCCTCGAACTCCTCCAAAACGGCTGGACCGATTTTAATGAAATTTGGTATACATATTCGTTAGGTCTGCGAATAGGTTTTTATCTATTTTTCATACCCGTAAGTGGTGTGGTTTGTCCACCACCAACATTTATTTTTTTCGACAATTTTTTTATTTTTTTTTTATGTTTGGCTTTAAAAATTGCATGCGAAACTTAATTTTCACCATTTATCACAGACATTTGATTTAATTTTAACTATTTTTCTTGAATTTGCATTAAAAAGTAAATACTTTAAAGTTTTAAAAATTTAATTAAAAAAATTATTTAAGTCATAGCAACGATAAATTTTGATTGTAGTTCGTACGTTTTATTAAATAAATTTATTCGTAATCAATACGTGTCACTTCGTAAAGGATATTTAGGTTTTATTTTATTATGGCTGAAGAACATACGGATTTTCTCTGCAACCCGATTTTGACAATGGAACGGAAGCCCGTTAAGATGAATAATTTTCTTTCCTTTTGCAACATTTTCCACTGATTCCTCGCTCCTATTGATAGTAGCGTAATTTTAGGTTAATTATTTAATTAATTAATAATTTAATTAGCTTAAGACCTTCCTCGACAAATTGGCTATCCAACGCAGAAATAATTTTTTAATTGGAACCAGTGGTTTCTGAGATTACCGCTTTGCGGACGAAGTCGCGGGGAACAGCTAGTATATATATATGTATATACATATAAAATTAAGTGGCAAAACTTCCTGTTCGCATACTCCTCCTAAACGGCTTGCCCGATTTCAATGAAATTTTCAGTGGTGATTGGGGTCTGTGTGGAGGGTGTACATAAGAAATTTAATGTGTGTATCATTGCACGTTTTGCAAAAACAAAGAAAAAATACACCAAAACTAGGGTTATAGCACCTTTATTTGTCAAAAAACAAATACTTAGTTTTTTTCTTTTGTTAAAAATATAAATAAACAAAAATAGAAAAAATAAAATATAATTTCTTTCAACAAATGACGACTGAACTTAAAAAAAATTCCAGAAAAATGCTGGCCCATCGTCTATCGATTTTTGGTCCAGGAAAAAGTAAGTTGAATTTCATACATACATACATATGTTCATGTATAAATTCTGAAGAGTGTTAGTCAGTCAAATAAGCACTTCAATGTTCATATTTAAATCTGAACTTATACTATGTACATATATGTGTACATACATACTATGTACAGTAAACTGTAAAATTAAAAACGGATGGACTTTTGGTTTATGTGAGACGGTTAAAAATCGATGGGTCAAAAATTTTCTGGGATCAACGGAAACGAGATGGAGGAAATAGAGATCCTTATTAAAATAAATTTTTTTATAAAAGAAAATTTATTCAAAAAAAATGAAAGAGTCGGGAAATTTTTTGTATAGCTTAATTTTATCTACAGAATTTAAAAGCTTTTTAATGGATATTTGAGAGTACTAACTAACACAATCCATTAAAAGAAATATTTTAAATTATTGTTTAAAAACCTATCTTTAATCGTTCATCATTGCAAAGATCAGTTTTAAGCCTTTATTTCAGCCAAAACATTGTTTTTAACCCAAAACCATGAACATATCCGTGGGAAATATTCTTTTAGAAAAGTATAACACATCTTCAAACTAAGCACTGTATGACTAAAGGTGGAAAATTCATTGGAATGTTCTGAAAATTTCGCATAGTTCTAAAATTCATTATTACGCTACCTATGTTTTATTACGTTGTACTTTCGAGTTTTTGTTAAGACGTTAAATTTGGGAGACGAAGTTGGCTGGGTCAGCTAGTAGTTCATAAGATTTAAGAGACGATTTACCGATAAAAATGAAATGTTAATAGCCTTTTCACACCAAACCGAAAACCTGGTTTTCGCGAAAAAATCGGTTTCGGCTGAAAACATATACCAAAAGTTTTGATAAACCACAAGTTTTAAATAAAACATGACCAAAACATGTTGGATTTGCAAGATGAACTTAATAAACAAACCTAATGAAACATTCAGTGCACAATCAAACGTCAAAAAAAACAGCTGACGGCAAAATGCTGTCAACAAAAAAAAAAAATAATTTGAGTTCAAAACACATTTGTTTTTCTCTGTCTTCTCCTCAAGATAGAGGCTTGAGATCTAAAGAACATATTGAACAAAATCTTTATATATTCTTTATTTTTCTCTTGTTGCAAATAAATCCGTATTAATTTTGTAGAATTCATTTTATTTAAAAAAATATGATATGAGTTGCTAATTTGTAACACAAAAATTGCATCAATGTTTAATTTGACAGTTATTGTCAAAATAATTAAAATGTCAAACGAAAACGTGTTAATGTGCGGTGTGAACAGTTTACGAGTTTTCCAAAACTTTTAGCTGAAAACCCCGTTTTGAGTTTGGTGTGAAAAGGCTATAAGATTCAGGTCGGTTACTAAATGTAAATCCCACATTTTATCGTCATGTGTACAAACAACAATGTATGAACATTTTAACACACATTACACAATAGATAATAATTAACTTCCCTTAATTAGCCAACGAATGTATGATTTGGTTAATTTGTTTTAAGTTAAAAAAACCGTCATCAAGGCCTACGGAGCCTTAAATAAAAAATTATCTGAACGCAACCCTCTACTACAATTCCCGAGTATTGTACCAAAACCTCCAACCTATCAGAAATTCAATTGTCAAAATAATCGTCATTTGACATTTCTGCTGCAAAAGCAAGTAAAGTGAAGTCAGACATCTTTTCCTATTTCTACATGAATTGAACTTCTTTTTTTTTGTTATCGGAGCTGTTTAGTGTGAAAACTTTGTTCAAAAGTACATAATTTATCAAAAAATTTGTTCGCAAAAGTAAAACAGCATCATGCCACTTAAACTGGACATCAAAAGACGCCTAACTTCTCGTTCGGATCGTGTGAAATGTGTTGATATACATCCAGCCGAACCGTGGATGTTGTGCGCCCTATACAATGGCCACGTACACATCATGAATTATGAAAACCAACAATTGGTGAAAGACTTCGAGGTGTGCGATGTCCCGGTGCGATCGGGGCGATTTGTGGCTCGGAAGAACTGGCTCATCACCGGATCCGATGATATGCAAATCAGAATATTCAACTACAACACTCTGGAGAAGGTGCATTCTTTCGAGGCACACTCGGACTACATTCGATGTATAGCCGTGCATCCAACTCAGCCCTTGGTTCTGACCAGCAGTGGTAAGTGCTTTTGACTTAATTTTATTGCAAGCAATGGAATCAAATGTTGTGTCATTTAGATGATATGTTGATAAAACTGTGGAATTGGGAGAAACTATGGGCCTGCCAGCGAGTATTCGAAGGCCACACGCACTATGTCATGCAAATTGTTTTTAATCCGAAAGACAACAACACATTTGCCTCGGCTTCGTTGGATCGCACCGTTAAAGTGTGGCAATTGGGATCGAACTTTGCGAATTTCACTTTGGAGGGCCACGAGAAGGGTGTCAACTGCGTGGATTATTACCACGGGGGTGACAAACCTTACTTGATTTCGGGTGCCGATGACCGCATGGTTAAAATCTGGGACTATCAGAACAAGACCTGTGTCCAAACACTGGAGGGCCACGCTCAGAACATCTCTGCCGTCTGTTTCCACCCGGAATTGCCGATCGTCCTGACCGGATCAGAGGACGGTACTGTAAGGATTTGGCATTCGGGCACCTATCGGCTCGAAACTTGCCTGAACTATGGATTCGAACGCGTTTGGACGATTGCCTGCATGAGGGGAACCAACAACGTGGCCCTGGGCTACGATGAGGGTTCCATCATTATAAAAGTTGGCAGGGAAGAGCCAGCCATGTCCATGGATGTGATCGGGGGTAAAATCATCTGGGCCAAGCACTCGGAAATGCAGCAGGTCAATCTGAAGGCTCTCTCGGATGAGACAGAGGTCAAGGACGGAGAAAGATTGCCGGTGGCAGTGAAGGACATGGGCGCATGTGAAATCTATCCCCAAACTATAACCCACAATCCAAATGGACGTTTTGTTGTGGTTTGCGGGGACGGTGAATACATCATTTACACATCTATGGCCCTGCGTAACAAGGCCTTTGGTTCGGCACAGGAATTCGTGTGGGCAATTGAGAGCAACGAGTACGCCATCCGGGAAAACAATGGAACTGTGAGACTTTTTAGGAACTTCAAAGAACGCAAGAACTTCACTCCGGAGTATGGCGCCGAGAACATCTATGCTGGATACCTTTTCGGAGTGAAAACATCATCAGGGCTGGCCTTTTATGATTGGGAAACATTGCAGCTAGTAAGGCGCATTGAAGTTCAGCCGAGGAACGTGTTCTGGAACGAGGCTGGAACCTTGGTTTGTCTGGCTACAGATGACTCATATTTCATACTCAGTGTTGACACAGGAGCTATAGCTACGGCAATAGAGACCAAGCAAGGTCTCGAAGACGATGGTATCGAGACGGCCTTCGATGTTTTGGGTGAAGTGAATGAGCAGGTGAGGACCGGTCTTTGGGTGGGAGACTGCTTTATATACACAAATTCGGTAAACCGCATCAACTACTATGTGGGTGGGGAAATCGTGACAATTTCGCATTTGGATAGGACCATGTATCTGCTCGGCTATGTGCCCAAGGACAACCGACTATATCTGGGCGATAAAGAGTTGAATGTTATTAGTTTCTCGCTTCAGTTGAGCGTCCTGGAATACCAAACAGCTGTAATGAGACGAGATTTCGAACGCGCTGACGTTGTCTTGCCTACAATTCCCAAGGAACATCGCACACGTGTCGCCCACTTCCTGGAAAAACAGGGCTTCAAGTCACAAGCTCTGCAAGTGTCGACAGATCCCGATCATAGGTTTGACCTGGCACTACAGATCGGCGAACTCGAAGTTGCCCTCAAACTCGCTCGTGAATCTGAGAATCCCCAGAAGTGGTCTGCCTTGGCGGACGTGGCCTCGAGAAAGAACAACATGAACTTGGTGAAGGAGTGCATGCAAAAGGCAAACGACTTCAGTGGTCTGCTTCTGCTCGCCACCAGTTCGGGTGATGCTGAAATGTTGAAGGACTTGGGGGAAGCCGGCTCCGCTCAGGGCAAACACAATATTGCATTCCTTTCAACTTTTCTGCGTGGCGATGTCACCGGTTGTTTGAACATTCTCATCGAAACAAACCGCCTACCAGAAGCGGCGTTCTTTGCTCGAACATACATTCCAAGCAAAATGCCAGAAATTGTGGCATTATGGCGTGAAGAATTGGCCAAATTCAATGAAAAGGCTGGACAATCGCTGGCCGATCCAAGCAAGTACGAGAATCTGTTCCCCGGTCTGAGTGATGCTCTGCGGGTTGAGGAATTCTTACAGAAGGAACAGCAGCAGGTACTTCCAGCTCGCATCGCGTCTCAGGTTCCATTGAATATCAATAGGAATCCATTGGAGGAAATGAAGGCCGCCGAGGAGAAAGGAATCTTCGAAGGCAACAAACCCGTCGTGGAAGTTGCTGATCATAAAAAGAACGATGACTTCCTTGGCACCGAATCAAACAACAAGATTCCAAGTGCTGGTCCACCTGCAGTAAAAACTTCCTCCCTAGACTCAGAAGAGCACAGCGCGGATGATGACCTGGATCTGGAAATAGATGGAATGACTCTGGATGAAAATATCGACACGACCGACGTGAATCTAGATGAGTTCTTAAGCGACGATGATTAGGACAGCATTTTAGTCCAACATAAACAAAACTATCAAATTACCAATTGATCCATCGAACTTGAGGTAACGATGCCTACTTTAAGTTTGAATTCATTTTCTAAGCTTGTATTTTTTAGGATACAAATCAATTTCGTTTATTTTTCCAGTAGAAAAATTCTTTGGCAACAAGCGAAGAATTGTTTTTACATTTTTCTTTCAATTAAAAAATGAAGCCATTCACAAGGTCCATCGTTTTGTATCGTCATTTGAACATGGAAAATTATTATAATCTATATAAATATATTTTTAGTACATTAGAAATGTTTGTAGTGTCCCAAATATAAAATTATAATCACAATTTGATGACAACAAACAAAGAAAAATAGAAGCATACGCTGCAATTTTATTATTATTATTAATATTATGAATTGTAATAAAACAAAACAATCATTATAAAATATATAAAAATCTACAACACAGTGTCTTTCAAATGTTTGTAAAAGTTTTTAAATCGTCGAAAATAAGGAATTACATATTCTCAAAAGTTTTCCACATTATGTAGTTAATAAGAAGTATGCAAGTAGCTGTGTAATTTTATGTCGTAAGTAACGTAGGAAAACAATAACCTCCTGCATTTTTCTACGCTTCGGCAAACTTGTTACATCAGCTATGCAATTACAATGCTGGTTTTCAAAGATAAAATTGACAAGGTTCTATTGCCTCCAACTAGATTACAAAAAGGAACCTTACTTTCAGTTTATCGAAAGAAAGGTAATATATACAAACATATTTGTTAATGGCTGTTTGTAGAAGAAGGGTTATTTTACTATTGATTTCCGGTTGTGATATAATTATGATGACGTGTTTGTTGTTTATTACGGATTGGTCTCAGATCTAACAATTTGATCACTTTTTTCCAATCATGTACATATAGTAAAAACAATTTAAATTGTTCAATTGTTTTCCCTGACAAATATAAATTTATAAGAATCTTATATCCACCATTCTATTTAAAGTCGTTACTTTAATCTGCCTTAAATATAATATAAACAATATTTCGGAATTCCGTGACCATCGGTTGGTTTTTAAGGAAAAATCTTAATTCTTTTCACGATATCTACTTCGAGGTAGATTGTATACAGTTCATGATTGTACCGTTTTAGGGATAGTCTGATATTGTTATATTCAAAATTATATTTATAAAGTAAGAACTATTAGGAGAATCACAAAAGTTAAATTTATTGTTCATTCTCCGTATGATTTGGAAGTTATGTATACTGTTTTCTTTCCTTCATTGGCTGTTGGAAAAAAATAAATTCTGATTTAATTATTGAAGCTCAGACTAGAAAAGGCATAGCTAATTGACAAATATCATCTCACAGCCAATTTTCCGCCTTTAATTGTATAAGATACATACTTTGTAGTTTCAAAAATAAAAACACTTTAATTGTTTTTCTTATTTTTTATTACATCTAATTGGAACTTTATTAAATAACATGGACCTGGTAAAAGGAATTTTGGATACAAAAAGACTAATTATTGCAATAGGTACCTACTCGATTTACGAACTACTCGCACGTTTGATATTAGCAAGCTCGAGTTGCAACTTGCATTCTTGTTCTATTTTAAATTTCTCCATCCTCTCCTCTTTTTCGATTTCTAAAATCCGTAGTCTTTCATTGGTTTCAATTTCCTTTTTTCTTACTTCTAATTCTTTCTCCTTAATGTCCCTTTCCCATTCTTGTTTCAGTTTTTCTAATTGCAGCCTTTCTTGCTGCAGTTTTATTTCTTCGAATTTCCATTTTGCCTCAAACGCCGATAGTGTTTCGGTCTTTGGTGTAACTCTTTTTGGTTGTTGTGGCTCTGATGCCAAGCTCGGTGCAGGTGACGGGAATGCTCGGTTAATAGCTTCGGACGTGGACGACAGAAACTGTTTAAAACAATGAAGAGATTCATCGCAATCTCGGTTAAGCCCCTCTGTCTTGTTTGAATAGCTCTGTTGCAATGGCTCTTCTTCATCGTACGGGCTTTGTTTCATTCGTTGGTTTGAATTTTCGCTGTCGGGTTCATAGCTTACAAACTCTCTACCGGAGTCTTCCTCTCTATCTCTTGGTTTTGCAACGGCATCCATACTGGTCTCAAAGTAATGCTTGGGTTGCACTTTCGATGAGTCAATATCGAGCTTATCACCATAGATTTCCGATAAGATATCATAATGCGTGCAAATCTCAAGTACACACTCTAAATAAAAACAAACAAGCAGAAAACATGTAAAATGAATGCGAATATGAAACCTACAAACGACAACATTCAACCTACGACGAACCCAACTGCTATTCGGATCCTGCCCAGTTTGTTGCATCCATTTCACAGCTCTGATGTAAGAATCCCTCAAATGGCGAACCTTGTTTTTTGTTTGAGTCGGCGAGGCGTCTTCCAATCTGAGATCTTCAATAAGCTTTGCGTAGAACACATCTGCTGTCGGTTTCTTTCAAAGAAAAAGAAATTAACGAATAAAACAACTTTAAACCATACCAAATGCAATGTTTGCTAAATTATCATCACCTCGATTTCCTGGTTTTGTCGGACGACATTTCGAAAATATTCCAAAATTACAAGTTCCTCGCCGATTTTCCACTTCCGAGTGGTATTTCGAGGACGCCTGATTGATTTTCTTCTCGATCGTTTTGTTTTTGAAACACTCAAATTCTTTCGCAGTTTCCTAACACTGAACACTTTCTGTTCATCGAAGTCCAGATCCATGTTTCTATTTTTTGTTTAAAAACGTAACAATAAACTGGGGAAAACTCAGACGATTCATATGAGCAGATTGGTGGGTTTTCTCTAGAAATGCGTTTTTCTTTTTTTCCCTTCGCAGAAATAGAAAATTATGATTTGCAAGCAAATTTCATTTACATTTTCAAGTCGTCAACATTTTTTTGCATACAAAAAAAAAAACAATTGAATTTCGCAAAAAATTTCATTTTGACATTTTAAAATTTCAGCGCTGTCGTTTCATGAAATGATTTCGTTATTGTAACTGATGCCTGATTAGCTCACGGTATTGATTTTTTTGGGGATTTTTAACTTTAGGAGCAAGATTCCAAAATAAATTTTTTTTCTTTTAAAAAAAGAGGACTGCATATCATTTTAGAATAAAGATATCGGTCTTTTATTGGCAGTTCTTAAGACCATATATGAATGAATTAATTCTGTGAAAGTCATATTTCAGATTGATTTGATTGTCCAAAACTTTGAATTTTCTCTATGATTTTAAAATTTAAAATAAATACTTATCAAGTACACAAACCATTTCCTAATTCACAATAAAACACAGCTTATTTATTTGACAGTAGTTGTTGTTGTGCTTCCTGCCATTTACTATTGTGAATACTAATATGTCATCGAATTGGCTTGTTTGTGAAAAAAGAACAATTTATTTTTCGTTTTAAAAGAAAATTCAATTTCTTGCTCAAAAAATGAATTTCAGAGTTGATATAAGTGTGTGCCGCGTGTGTATGAAATCTGAAAATGGAAATTCGCTTTTAAAAGACACCGCACTCTTGGAGAAATTTGTTTACACCACTAAACTCAAGGCAAGTCCCATTCTATTATAATAGATTTTTTATGTTTGTAAAAAAGTCATTGAATTGCCTCACAAAATGCATAGACTTTTCCCCAAATTGTACCACACAGTGTCTTTATATTTCATATTTTTCATGTAAAAATAATTGTAGTACGTTGAAATTGTAAATAAATTCAAAAATATAAGTAAGCCATTTTTGTGTTGTAGGTCCAACCAGACGATAGTATGCCAGCAATTTTGTGTGAGAAATGCACTGGACGTCTGAAAGTGGCATACGACTTCTGTCGTACGGCCACTATATCGGAGAAGCACCTGCGAAAATTCATCAGCAAAATTAGCCTTGACTTCCGGGAAGTAACGAAGATTCTACCCAACGACGATGAGGAGGAGAACTACGTGGTGATGGAGGAATTCGATACGATGAACCAAGCGTTGCTTGAACCTGAAGAAATTATTGTCCCACCTCTGTCCTTACCACCACCACCACCGCCACCGCTAGCTCCAGAACAAGCACAATTACTCCAAGTGGAAGAATCAATAAACCAAAAGAGAAATCTTAAAATAGAAACAGCTGAAATGGTGCATGAGGAAATTGAGCTGATGGTGGAGGAGCCGCAGCAGGATAACATTCAAATCGGGAAGCAAGAAGCTCTGGGATCCGAAATCGAAATGGAGGAATTCCACGAGATAATCCAAGACGACCAATGCGGTGCGAATCTTTATTTGGACGAGAACTCATACGAAGAATTGCAATTGTATGAGCATGAAGAAGGAGACATCTACGAAAATCAACAAGTAGAAGAAGAAGGTAATTGGCCCAGAACTAGGTTCAGGGTTAGGTTAAGGCAGACAAAAAACTACGTCTATAGTCAAACTAAGCTCATTTCATTTCTATCTATTTTATCAGGACTTGTTTCTTATTTAGTATCTACTAAGCCTTGACCTAATTAATTACACCTTTTATATTCTGCTTCATTTATGTAGCACAACAGTGATAGCCGTTCTAAATTGTTGTTGCTTTAATTTTCTTTGTTTTCAAATGTTGGTCGTATGTATAAGTATAAAACCGCATTTTATTTTTAAAGAGTGTTGCTGGTTTTAAACAGATCATGAAATATTCAAAACCAAACCTGGTATCATAAATTTATTGGAAACAATTTCAATTCAAAAATTTTTCAACAGATCATGGTGGTAATGGAGAAGGAGAAATAATTGCCGACCATATCGATGAATTCTCCGGAACTGATGGGGGAGAAGAATTAGTAAAATTCCAACCAGACCAGAGAAAGACCAAACTCAAAAAAACTACTCGCACGCCAAAGAGGTCAAGTGGGGAATCTGCTGCGTCCAAGATCGAAGGAAAATCGAATATTTGTATCAAATGCAACAAGGATTTCAGCACAAAAACCAACCTGATGAGGCACATGAGCACACATGATGGTGTAAAGCCCTTCAGATGTCACACTTGTGGCAAAGGATTTACCCAAAATGGATCGCTCAAGCAACACATTTTCATTCACACAGGCGAGAAACCTCATGTTTGCCATGTTTGTCAGCGCGGATTCACCCAAAGTAAGAGCCTTATATTTCACATGCGTCGACATACAGGCGAGAAGCCTTTCAACTGCGAGGAATGTGGGATAAACTTTAGACAAAAGGACGGATTGAAGGTAAGCATAATGCCGAAAATGTTGTTTAAGATGATACGCACTAATAACATTACTTTGTAGCACCACATTCAGAAGTACCACGGAGAAGGTCAGATCAAGCGGGAAACTCACGTTTGTCCTGTGTGCGAAAGAGTACTTTCCTCCAAATATGCTCTAGCAACACATATCAAAAAACATCAAACGAAAACAGTGGAACAAGAATCAGAGATAATGGCCAGATGCTTTGAGGGCGCCAATGTTAAGTTTGAAGGATCTACGGCCAATCAACTGAAATCCGAAGGACAAGAGTATTTAAGCACATCAACAACAGGAACAGTTTCTACACAAATAACTGAAGTGAGTGAAGACATTGAACCAAAACCAATAAGCCATGCCGGCGCTGGAGTCCGAATGAAACAGTTTCAATGTGGAAAGTGCTTCAAATCGTTCCATATAAAGTAAGAGAAATTTGATTTAAATTGCATTAGGGGAGAAAAAATTGTTTTATTACTTTATTTCAGGAGAAACCTCCTTCGTCATTTGCGGAACCACGATGTGAGCACTCTAGAATTGCACGAGTGCACAGATTGTGGCATAGGATTCGATACAAAAAGATCACTCAAATTGCATCGTTTACGCGATCACAAAGATATAGTTTGTGACTTGAATAATTGTGAGTATTGTGATGCACCATTCGTGTCGGTAGCCGATCTGAGCGAGCACATAGCAAACGAACACGATGCAATTGATCAAAACTGCCCTCATTGTAATGAGCATTTCGATTCGCAGAAATTGTACTATGATCATTTATTGGAACATGAACATTTGTTAGATAATTAATATTTAGAATTTACATAAAAATTATATAACAAACATGAATAAAGTTATCAAAAAAAAAAAAATTGCTGAAGTTTTTCTTAAAACCTCATTCAGTTTCAGTTTGTTAAGTTATTGTTCTACTCCTTTTAAATGCTACCCAGAAGATTGACAATAGGTTATATTGCTGATTAATTTTAATTTAATTAATTTAAACGCGAGCGAAAGAAAAGCTTAATTTCTTAGCATTTTCAAAGAGTTTAACGTAAGGTTAAAACATTTTGATTGGTAACTTTGACCGTTTTGTAATATGGAGTGAACATCCTGTCTCCAATGGTCTCTTTTTCTGTTCGATAACCATATTATGGGCGATATGCATATTTACGGCTTCGAATATTTGATTGATTTTTGATTCGCTTCAATCCCGATATATTTTAACAGAATGACCAACTTCACGTCTTTTAAATGATATTAAAAGATATTTTTTTTTCAACAATTAAGTCATCTGATAATTTGTTTAACATTTTTACACACTGCCTATCTGTGAACACGGAAATATTGATAAGAAAAATCTTTACTTAAGCCAATAACAAAAAAACTGTATCTATAAATTATTAATTTCAGTCTAGTGTTTATCTACTTTATACTACAAAAAACAAACAGACAGGATGTATTAATATAATTAGATTATAGCAGTAAAAACAACAATAATATCTTCATTTGAATGTTAGTAGAGGTTCCTAAAGGTTATGAATTATGATATATGCAGATTAAGTTATATTTTGATTAAAGAAAGATTAGGTTGATTTGGCCAGTATAATGTTAGTTATTCAAAACTAAAGCAAATTAAGGCACTAGAGTAATAAAAGTCTCATTAGATAAAACTTTTTAGTTTTGAAGGTTTGTTGTATCAATAAAATAAAAGAGCTGAAATTGGGGAACTTCCAATGGTGTGTTCAATATTTAATAGTTCTCATTTCTACAAGTCAATGAAAAAAAGATTTTTTTTTTATTTTATCTCTAAAGTTTTCATTGATAAGGGATACAAAATAATTGATTTTTTTAATACAATAATTTCATTTAAAATAGAGTTTTGTATTATTTATTGTAAAAGGAGATTTTAATAACAATGTTTTTTATTGTAAGTGGAATATACGTTTAAACTCTAAAAATGGAACCTGCTCGACCTGCAATTATTAGAATTATCAACCATGTGGTAACTCTGTTTGCTTATATTTTTGCAACAAGCTTGAACAAAAAAAGATAAAAACTATAATAGAACCTGCAATGGAATTGCTACTTAAAACCAAAAGCTTCTAGCTAGATGCTTTTCATTCGTTTCAAGATGTACACATCAAATGGTATCATTGCACCTGAGCACCTGGACAAGGCTTTCTTTGAAATCGCCCTCCAAAACGGATTACGCGAACAAAGTGTTGTTGTAAAACAAATTGAATTCTCATCAGGAAGTGGTGATGGTGAAAACTATTGTAGTCAAGTTTACCGAGTTCTATTGGCTTATGACAAATTTGGAAATAACGATCCCCAAAATATTTCTGTGATTGTAAAGGTCTTACCGTCAAATGAAGGATTAGATTTTCTTGATGAAATGAATGTGTTTAATAAAGAAAAATGGCTCCTGATGGAAATCCTGCCGCAGTTTGAAATCTTGTTAAATGATGTTCAATTCGGACCAAGGTATGTCTTTAAGGGTTAAAATGGGTGGACTTCGAAGTAACAGTGTATATTTTTGTCTTCGTAGCTGCTACTATGTTTCAAGTAGTCCGGTGAAAAGTTTTGTCCTTGAAGATATGAACAGTGCTGGATTTCAAATGGCAAACAGAGTAACGGGACTGGATGAGCACCATACGATGTTAGCATTGAAAAGGCTTGGTCAATTCCATGCTGCTTCGATGGTCTTTGCAAAAAAGGTACTATCTATTATTTTTTTAAAAACTAATTTCAGAACTAATTTTAATGTGAACTACTCGTGTGTTACAGAGGCCCTCGATGATGACTCATTACAATAGAGGACTTCTTGATCCAAAAGCAATAAGTCCATCAACAAGTCTTTATAAAATGCTTTATAAGCACCTAGGATTCGAGATAACAATGGCTGCAAAATGGAAAGGATTCGAAGAAATAACGAAGAAACTACAAAAATTCTACGATGATTTCGAAGCACGTCTTTTGGCTTGTCAAAAACCCAGCGATGGAGATATCAAGGTCCTCAATCACGGTGACTTCTGGGTGAACAATTTGCTATTTAAATATGATCCGGGAAATAATCCAGTGGATTTGGTGTTTTTAGATTTTCAATTGAGCATTTATGGAAGTCTAGGATTTGACTTGAATTACTTTTTATTCGCAAGTGTTCAATTTGAATTGTTGAAAAAATGGAAAGCGTTACTCAAAGTCTATCATGCTTCGTTAAGAGATACTCTGGTTAAGTTATCTTTCAGTGAAATACCAACTTATACAGACATTGAAATGGAATTCAAAAAGAAATGTGCTTATGGAATATTTACTATAATCGGACCATTGCCAGTAATGACGATGGACAAGAATTTAAGCGAAGGGAATAGTTTCGAGAGCTTAGCCGAGTCAGATGAAAAAACGGAGATCATTTTCAGTTCACACGAACTGATTGAACGATTGCAGTATTCATTGTTGGAACTTGATAAGATGGGAGCTTTAGATGTGTAGTTCTACAAAGTAATTTTTGTTTGGTACCTACATCTATGAATGAATAAAAGTTTGAAATTATATATAACATAAGCCTTTATAAAATAAGATAAGAGGAGAAGCGAGATCTTTAAATTCTTGAGAAATGATTTATCACTTTAAAGTGCCATTATGTTGTGTAACGGTGTTTAATCAAAATAAATTGTGAGTGCCTTTATACGCTGTAATGTAAATCTTCAAACGAGTTGAATATGCATAAGTCAATTAAGATATTCACTTGTTGCCTTATGTACAGTTTTATTATTGCAGTCACGGAAGTGTTTGAAGATGTTCAATCGAATTGAGTATCATGTGTAACTCAAAGTATCACTAGTTTCAAATTAATGAAGAAGCTTGATTTCCAAGAGAGGCTAGCTAAATGATTATTATTAATGTAAATGGCATAGTTTCTTTAAAGAGTTCTCTTTCAAGAGCATAACGTTGGCTCAAGAAAAAAATTTGAAGCTCAAGTGCCAACACTGGACTGCTTTTTACTTGCAAAGCATGATATCCATTAAGCAGTTGAGAGTTTCAAGTACTTAAAAGATCTGATCTGGTGCTATATCTAACCTTCTATAATATGTAACAGCTTTTTGAAATTAAATAAAATCGTTAATAGCTGAACTAGTCCCACAGTTATCAAACGTTAATATCATTAAGTTACTCTACTTACGCGCAAAAA
This sequence comes from Scaeva pyrastri, assembly GCA_905146935.1. Classification (NCBI taxonomy): domain Eukaryota; kingdom Metazoa; phylum Arthropoda; class Insecta; order Diptera; family Syrphidae; genus Scaeva; species Scaeva pyrastri. The sequence continues at coordinate 3,159,956 of LR989929.1, read as the reverse complement.
TCTTATTACGCGCAAAGAGTTCTATGTATTTTATAAGCAGGGTTCGTAAACTTGATATTTAATCTTCAAAAGAATTTTCGTCTGTAATTTTTAATCATTAACATTGAATATTTTTGCCCATAAATGTTTTTCTCGGGGGTTTTACTTTTCTTTGAAAATTGGAATAGAGAATGAAAGTTTCCGAGATAATTTGGGAATTGTCAACTCAAACAACAAAAAAACATTTATAAGAATATTGAGGCTTCCTAACTCATCATTTAAAAATGTAGGTATTTATTAAAACTTTGATAAGAGAGGAACCGAACCCTGCTACAATTTGTATGCGTTCCTCTCGGTACAATGTACCTATGGAAAGAAGCCGAATGTATGAATACACACGTATGTATCAAGCTACATTGCTACATACAGTTCAAAATTAGATATTTTTATTGGTTAATGAATAGCTTATTAGGGATACTAGTATTACTCAAGACTAGAGAAAACTTTTATAAGCTGAGAGAGTGTAAATATGTACATAAATCAACTTGAGCTTCCATTGTTATCATTTATCACACTTCAAGCTTCATTTGCACCACCAATAAATGTTAGTTTAATCCATACACGCTCTTATCAGATCATGGAATTCTCGAACTCAGTCGGTGCTCCAGAATTATTAAATATACACTTCTTTCGGGTGGTTCTTGAGAATGTTCTCCAAGGAGTTGATGCAGAGATCAAGAAGATCTTCTTCGAAATGGCCTGCAATGGTGGTGATAACTTTTGCAGTCAAATGTATAGAGTTCGAATAAATTATAAGCGTGAAGAGGAGTCTCTGGTGGAAACTATTTCTACGATAGTGAAAACTATCCCGCAAACAGAACATACCAAATTCCTGGATTATCTGAGAGTTTTTCTAAAAGAGAAGATATTTTATAATAATATTCTTCCAAGAATGGAGATTCTGATGGATGATGTTAAGTTTGGACCCAAGTTGTACCATAGTCTGAGTGAACCAATAAAAACTCTGGTTTTCGAGGACCTATCAGCATTGGGTTATGTCATGGCCGACAGGGAAAAGGGCCTTGACTTGAATCATTGTCAGATGGTTTTGAAGAAACTGGGACAGTTTCATGGGATTTCGATGGTCATGCAGAAGAAGGTTTGTTTTAATCTAATTTGTAAAATAATTACAATCCATATACCAAAAGGTATTTATTTCTAGGACTCAACATCCATGAAATTCTTCCGGTTCGGTATGCTCGCGGAAGAGGTTGTCAATGGCTCTAGTGTTTATGAAAACTTCTATGGCAATCATATTAAAGGCCTCATTCGAAATATGAGTAGATGGAAAGGCTATGAGTCGACAACAGAAAAAGTGAAAAATTACGCCAAAAACTTAAAAGAGAATCTTATCCAGTCCCAAAAGCCAATTGCTGGAGAATTGCGCGTCCTCAATCACGGTGATCTTTGGACTAACAATCTTCTATTCAAATACACCAATGACAATCGAAGGCAAGTTGAGGATGTGATTTATGTTGACTTCCAAATGAGCATCTACGGCAGTCCCGGCATCGATTTGAACTATTTCCTTTACACGTCACTTCAGTTGGATGTTCTGAAGGAGAAACGCCATGAACTGCTTACAATCTATCATCACTCGTTGTGTGAGACATTGAAAGATCACAATTTTAAGGAAATACCAAGTTTTGAAAATATTTTGACTGAAGTTCGACGAAGAGAAGCTTATGGATTCGCTGCGAGTTTTGGAAATTTTCCAACAGCATCAATGGACAAAGCACAATCAAGTGATAACTCGTATGAGAATTTTATGGATGAAGATTTTACAATGAAGAAATTCGAAATAATGTTCTCATCGAAACGCATAGAGGATACTTTGAAATATACTATGAAACGATTTGACGAATTGGGTGTATTAGATTGATTACAAAGTTAATTAGAAATAAATGAACGTGTTTTGAGTCAATTCATAAAAAAACATTTACCTAATCCTTGAACTTCTAGATTGCAATTCTGATTTTTACAAGTTTTTGTTCGAAATATATTTGTGTTCCTATAATAATTCATCATTTTTATTCTAAACATATGTATTTATACCCCCATTAACAGATCATCTTCAATTGTGAGAACAAAAACAAAATGAAAATTTAGAAAATGCGCATACGCCCAAGTAAACAAAACCGTACCCTTCCTTTTCTTCTTCCTGTCCAGGAAGCTCAAAGCATGCACAACGTCAGTAAGTATGTTCAAAAACTGGAAACTGGAATATGTCATCAATTTCCATTAGAATTATCAGATTTTTAAGGGGATTCTCATTCTCGAAAACATGGATTATATTAATTAAATGAATACTTGCTTTAAACGCCTCTGAAAAAAAATCAAAACTACTTTTCACATACCAATGGAGCAAAATGATACTAGTAGTTACTTCGAAATCAATAGTACATACTAAAAAAGTAAAACAAAATTATGTTAGCTTTTCGCAGAGCTTTCGGGCCTTTGTTGTTTTCGTTTAAGCTTTTGAAAACAAATTTATCAGTTGAAGTAGGCATGCGAAAAGTGCTATAATTGTGTCTGCATTTTTTGTGTCTTTTTGTTTTGTTTGTTTGATTAAATAAGGTTTGTTTTTGCATTTTATTTTTCAAAAAGCATTATTGTTTAAAACGTTGATTTCATTTTAAAGTGCCTAAGCGATATAACACTGATTAATCTCGATTTGATATAGACCGATCTGCATTCCAATTAAGAAGACGCAATATGGACAAACCAAACAACATCAGTGCTCCCAAAGAACTTGACAAAACTTTCTTTCAGAAGGCTCTGCAGAATGGTTTACACGAACATAGCGTTGACGTTAGGCGAATTAAATTTTCGTGGGAAAGTGGAGATGGCGCAAAACAAAATTGCAGTCAGGTTTTTCGCGTTGTCTTAGTTTATGCTACCAATAAAAACCTAAATCCGGATTTAATTTCTGTGATAGTAAAAGTGATGCCAACCCATGAAGGTTTGGATTCATACGATGCAATTCATGTTTTCAACAAGGAAAAATGGATCCTGATGGACATTATGCCACAGTTTGAAATTCTTTTGAATGATATTAAATTTGCACCAAGGTATCGAATACTAAATTCACTATAAATTGTATCCAATAGTTTATAAATTTTATATTCTTGAGTTAGTTGTTACTATGCTACCAACAACCCTTTGCAATCTTTAGTTCTTGAAGACATGGATCGTTTTGGATTTCAAATGGGAAATATAGAAACTGGTCTGGATGAGCGCCATACGAAGTTCGCACTGAAGAAATTGGCTCAGTTCCATGCTGTGTCGATGGTTTTTGCAAAAAAGGTAGAGCCAACAATTTTGTTTTTTGATCCCATGTCTATTAAAATTGAATCTAAATTTTAGAGACCTTCAGTGATGACCGATTTCAGCAGAGGGCTTCTTGATCCAAAAGTTATTAATCCAAAAACAAGCTTTTATAAAATGCTTCATAAACATCTTGCCTTCGAAATAAAACTAACTTCGAAATTGGAAGGCTTTGAGGAAATCACCAAAAAATTGCAGGAATTCCACGATAACTTCGAATCGCGTATTCTGGCTTGTCACAATCCCAGCGTTGGAGATATCAAGGTTCTTAATCACGGCGACTTCTGGGTGAACAATTTGCTATTCAAATACGATCCACGAAATAATCCAGTGGATTTGGTGTTCATAGATTTCCAAATGAGCATTTATGGTAGTCTAGGAATTGACTTGAATTATTTTCTATTCTCAAGTGTTCAATTGGAAGTGTTGGAAAAATGGAAGACACTATTGGAAGTTTATCATGCTTCGTTGAGAGATACTCTGAAAGAGCTTTCCTATGGCAACATACCAACTTATACAGATATCGAAAGGGAATTTAAAAGCAAATCGGCTTATGGATTTTTTACCCTTCTCGGCCCATTGCCTGTAATGCATATGAAGGGAGATAGTTTTGAGAAATTGGCAGTGTCGGATTTAAAAACCGAAGCTATTTTTAGTTCCGAGAATTTCATTGAACGTTTGAAGTACTCATTGATGGAACTTGATCAAATGGGAGCTTTATAGGTATCCACACTACATACGAGTATTTGTGGAAGTTTTTCGTTCTTTTATTAATTAAAAAGATTTTTGCTTGTATGCCATTTATTATGTATATGTATGTATGTATATATTTCACGTAAATAAATATTTTTGATTTCCAAAATTGGCTAAGAATGAACTTATTTATTTATTTTTGTATATGTCCATAAATCTTCAATCAAAAAAAAAATCCGATGAACAAAATTTTCCATGACTATTTCAAGACAACAGTTATGTATCTGTCAAAGCGCCCCAATTAGAAAATACGAGTAGGTAAACAGATAAGTGTAGTTGGGTTTAAGTTCATTATGTAGCTAACACTTATTAAAAATCTGAAGCGGCATAATGTTTAATGTAATTTCTTGTATTACCTTATGAAAATCCCTAATTTCGATAAAATATATACATACATACGTTATATCAAAGTTGGTGTAATATCTGCAGAAAAATAAATTTGACACATGACTTGATCCAAAGGCTTTTCTTGGCTCCTCTTTAAGATTTTTTTTTCTTGTCAAATCGGGCAGGTACTTACTTACATAGGTTTTAACTTTAGCGAGTTTCCGCTTTATATTTTCTTTATTTTTGAACCGAAGAAATACGCTAACTGTCACTTGGTTTATTCTCGAATTATGTCATTCGTAACAAGCAAAACTTTGACGTATGTATGTACATACATATGTATTTATGTATGTACATTTTTACATATCACTTTAAAACAAAAATATTTTGTATGCATGAATAATTTTAAATCACATAATTCATGGCTCTGCTGTGAATAATCAGAGAGGTTGGATATGTTAATAGATACTTTTTTTAACAAGCAGGTAAATTATAAGTCAAAAACAAATTGGCAGCTGTCGAAACTGTCATTAACGAGATCATAGGTAAAATACTATTATGTAGCAATTTAACTAACTGAAAACAATGTTCTCAAATTAAATCACGCAAAGGCACAAAATGCACGATAAAAAAGATGTTAAAATGAAACGTACACTGATGATTTTATTTTTTTTTTTATGTTTTTAGATTATACAAAATTTCTCAATCAAACAAAGGTACCTACATATGTATGTATGTATATGGTTTGTTCATTTAAGAAAAAGTTATTAAAATTTCTAAAATTGTTTGAACTTATAGTTATTTCTTGTAAAAACAAGTTTAATCAGTTGCTTACAACAATGGTTGGAATCGTGTAAGGTGATTTCTGATAGTTGACAGTCAAATTTAAGAAAATTGATCTGTGTAAAGTGATAGTCAATTAGACTGTCAAATTTTATTTGACTTTTCTAAGTGACACCTTTGATCAAAATTAAATTCGTTAGATGGTGTTTGCCCCTGAAGCAAATGATTTGGCCAAATCGGAATGCTGCTCCATGAAATTAGCCAAAATGGTCATTTGGTGATTATTAGCGTGTGTCCTAGGCATAAATTAAAATTTTTAAGCTATTGTTTTAAATTGGTTACTAAAATTTACTTATATTTTAAAAAGTTCCTTCCGAATTCTCAGAGGTTTGTTTTCAAATACATATATTTAAACATGAAATATAACAATTAGTTTCTTTGTAAGTGATACCAAATCTATGCAAAAGAAGTGACACGAAAGTGATCATCTTACACAGACGGAAAAGTGTATACTATCAAATTTGAAAGTGATAGTCAAATTTGATAGTCAACTATCAGCTTAGCCGATTCCACCCAATATTTTGTGTAAATTGAATAAGTTCAAATTCAATGTCAATCAAATATAGTTTTCAATGTATTTGAGCAAAAATCAATTTTTTATCATTCTTAACTAGCATTTTTTTGTAGGAAATATTGTCAATTGGGTGAGAAAAAATTATTTTTTTCTATAACTTAAGGACTAAATGTCCATATATTATCGATATTGACATCAGTAAATGTACTGAGAATTTAAACAAGACGTCGCGTAGGGATGCTGAAAATTAGAAAATTGAAATATGCGTAAATAAAAGCAAATAAATATCTGTTAGTTAAATTTACTAAATTTACTTTATTTATATATTCTTAACAATGCCAAAATCAGGACAGAGTATTTCAGTAGGAAATGTCTGACAGTTTTGTTTTTGGGTTTTTGAAAGACATTTATTCAAAATCATAACAAATAAAACCTACACACATTGTCGAAGCGTTTCAAAGGTTAAGATTTATTTCAGACAATCAGAGAGCTCGTTAATATCCCATTTAGATCTCGAAGTCGAAACTCTATTTGTTTCAGAAAGATAAAACTACAATGTATGTTATCAAACTTTTCATGATTAGTTATAGCCTGACATGACACAGCCTTTTTGTGTGTTGTCCCTAAATGAATCATCCGTCATTTAATAAAAATAATTCGTATATTTATGCCTTGGTATTTGGAGACTTGAAATTCCTGCAAATCTGCATCATCGTTCGTATTTCTCTCTGTGTACATTGAGTTAAAATATTTGCTCATAAGAAAGGAACGATTTATTAAAATATTATGTAACTGTGCACAATGTATGTTAAACATGCGTTAATATACATATCTAAAAGTGTATAAATAAATAAATCAAATTAGTTTAACAAAGCGACAAAGCAAAATTGTCAATTAGTCCGCACCTACTTTATTGTAAATTATAGGCAGGAACAAATATCTCACAGCAATGAATATAAAATTTAATTGTTCGGAATCTAATCGCTCATTCCGTAACCTTATTACTTTTCCGAAAAAAATGTAGTTGTTTATACTTACATAGTATGAATATGATTTGAGTTAATTATAGGGTTCGGATGATCCTACGCTATTCTACTTATTCAGATAATATGGATTTCAAAAGTGCGCCTATTGCATACGTATCTTTATGTACCTGGATGTCTATACCATATATTTTCAAATATTGCTAAAAGAAAATGTACCCCCATTTTTGAATGTGAAATTAACTAACATTAAAAAGTAGTGAGTTTGCATGAGGAACTTTGAGACAACCCCTTCTCAAAAAACATAATCAGTTAAATTCCATGAAAATTGATAATTAAAACATGGTTATTTTTTTTTTACTGACAGATAGCTTCTCCAATTGAAATATCACATCAAAAACGTTGAAAATTGGCCTGTTGCTGTCGATACTTTAACCAAAAGAAACAATTCCTTTTTGCACTGAAGATCTGCTAAGTTTGAACTAAAAGCCGAGGCCTAACACTATTCAAAGCTGTGCATTCTATACCTGCCTATAGAAATTCTCATCACACATAATTATTATATCAGTCGCATCTTTTGATTCTAGAACCTAACAATGAACAGCTTGTTTCAATTTCAACGCAAAGCGAGTTACATAGCAAGTTAATGATCAACTTGGCGTTTCATACATTACTATCATTAGTACGCTCGCAGTTTCCCAGAGTTAGCATGGCGTGCATTTGAAAAATCATCCAAGCAGTTTAGTCTGTTCTTGATCTTGATATCATATAGTGTCTCAATCTCGATTTAGTTGGACTTGGAAAAAATTGCATATTTATAGTTGGATCAACGCACTTGATCTTGCAGTTTAGGAAGTCGATTTATTGAGCTACCATCAATTATGACAGTGGAATTCACAAACTTGGTCAGTGCACCAGAATCGCTTAACACGCACTTTTTTCAGGAAGTTCTCGAGAATGGTCTGCTGGAGACGTATGTTACGATCAAGAAGATCTTTTTCGAAATGGGCAGCAGTGGAGGTGATAATTATTGCAGTCAGATCTACAGAGTCCGACTGACTTTTCAGCGAGGCAAAGATCCATTGGAGAGCATTTCGGTAATTGTGAAAAGTATTCCGTTGACCGATCACACGCAGTTCCTGGAGCATCTGAGGGTGTTTCTGAAGGAGAAGATCTTCTACAATAATATGCTTCCAAGAATGGAGATCCTCCTGAATAGAGTCAAGTTCGGGCCGAAGATATACCATAGTTTGAGTGAGCCTATTAACACTCTGGTCTTTGAAGACCTTTCGGCTTTGGGCTATGTTATGGCAGACCGGGAGGAAGGCCTTGATCTGAATCATTGTCAAATGGTGTTGAAGAAATTGGGACAGTTTCATGGAATTTCGATGGTCATGCAGAAAAAGGTTCGTAAACAAAAAATAGAAACTCAGTGAATTTTAAATTTAAGTAAATTTAATTTGATATTCAGGACCCCGCATCGATGAACTCCTTTCGATTTGGCATGCTCGCCGAGGAAGCTGTCAATGCTTCGGATGTGTACCAAACATTCTTTGGGAATAATATCGATGGGCTGATTCGGAATATGAGCAAGTGGAAGGGATTCGAATCGACAACGGAAAAAGTGAAAAACTACGCCAAAAACTTAAAGGAGAACCTCATCAAATCCCAAAAGCCGATCCCCGGAGAATTGCGGGTCCTCAATCACGGCGATCTTTGGGTTAATAATTTCCTATTCAAATACACGAACGGCGATCGGAAGCAAGTTGAGGATGTGATTTATGTTGACTTCCAAATGAGCCTCTACGGCAGTCCCGGCATCGATTTGAACTATTTCCTTAACACTTCGCTTCGTTTGGATGTTCTTAAGGAAAAACGCGATGAGCTGCTCAGGACCTACCATCGATCATTGTGTGAGACATTGAAGGCTCAAAATTACAAGGAAATACCAAGTTTTGAAAATATCCTGACCGAGGTTCGACGGAGGGAAAGTTATGGGTTCTTTGCCAGTTTCGGAGTGTTTCCAACTATTTCAATGGACAAAGAACAATCGGGTGATAATTCAATTGATAACTTCATGGACGAAGATTTTGCAAAAAAGAAAATCGAAATTATGTTCTCGTCAAAGAGAGTGGAGGATACTTTGAAATATTCCATGAAACGATTTGACGAAATGGGCATTTTGGATTGATTTGAGTTAAATAATGCTATGGTGTTGATAGTGTACCTTAATATAGTAATGTGATGTTTTGAAGTTGAAGTTACAAAATTAATGTGTTAAAGTTTAATAAAATGATATCTTTTATTGAGTTGTCATTTGAATTAAATTAAACATTTTTTAAATTTAGTAATAATTTTAGTGATTGTAACTTAAGTTTTTGAAATACCAATAAACTTCATCTTCTTCTCATCAGAAAAGTTTATTTTGTTTTTTTTTAATTTTTTTTTTTAGATATGGAAAATGAAATTAAAAATCGTAAGCGTCATTTTACAGAAAATTAATAAAAATTCTTTATACAATATTAGAATTTGGTTAATTTAGTATACGATTAACGTAGAATGTGTTTTTTCATAAAATTGTAGTGTTGCTACCAAAATAATACTAAAAGAACGGACGTGGCCCTTATTCACTGGCCTAAGGACCCCCAATTTTACAATAAAAACCAAGGAGGAAGAAAGAGATTTTGAAATTAACCTTTTTAAAACTATTATAGAGAAAAGGTTAATTTTGTATAAAGGAAATGATCCAATTGTCTTCTTATTTAAACTAATGTCCTACTGGATAACTTCTGGATTTTTACAATTCTAAAGTAAATATTTAAGAACAATAAAGGAGTCAATAGACTTGTTCACTCAATTATGGGTCTAATAAATCTCCCATACTGGTAACTGTAGCCCCCAGTTGTCGCTTCTCCTTCCACAGCAGAATACAAAATCCACTTTTGATAATAGTGAATACCGGCCCCTCCTAAACAAATACCTCACACTTTTTGAGTGGGTTAATTTAAAAATATCTATAAACTATAATTTTAAGTACTAATAATATCACTTTTGCATTCTCCACAAATTAATCAATTTATTTAAAAAATAAAACATCTGCCACACTCTTTTTTATTTTTACAATTATTTCAATTCAAGCACGATCCACCCTAAAGAACTTTTGATTGCTTTACAATGACACGGAATTTATTTAATAAATTCCACTGACGGACGGTATCTTTAATTGCATGTACCTGCTTCGAGATAGATTACTCAATTTAGTTAAGAATCTCGATATCTATACGAGAGTAGTATACTCACTCTTGCAAGCTACAATTTCGAATTTATTGCCAGTTGAGATCTTGAGATCTTGAGATTGTTGCTACAGTCGCAAACACTTATAATAAATAATTTACAATCAGTAGTTAAAACGTCAACTGCAGATGTTTCAGTTTTTATTATTTGATCACGTAATACGAGTGCACCTCCTCTTAATTTGCTTTGTGAACTATTAATTTTCTAGTGCAAAATTTGTGGTTTAGTTTGAATTTGAATTCAGTGGGAGCAGCATTAAAATTTTGAGATCATGGAGAAAAATGGGCTTGAAATTCCAGAGCACTTGTCGATGGAATTTTTTCAAAAGGCCATCGAAGCGGGGTTTGAACTCTCCGAAGTTCGTATTGGCAGGGTTACCTTCACGATGGGTTCTTCTGGGGGTGACAACTACTGTAGCCTTATTTATAGGGCAAACGTTCAATTCACGGCTGCCGATGACGGTTCCGAACAGTCTGTCTCGCTCATTGTCAAATGCATTCCCATCGAGGGAGATCGTGAGGTTTTCAAAATAATGAATGTGTTCGGGAGGGAGGTGACTATGTATTCCAAGGTGTTGCCGGTCATTGAGAGAATGCTGAAATCAGTCAATATTTCGGGCCAGATATGTCCAAGGTAAAATCTAAGTTTGTGTTTCTTTCCAATTTCCAACATGGCACCATATAAATAAGATGACTTTCACAGATTGATTTATGCCGTAGAAAACCCAATCAACACGATCGTTTTTCAAGATCTCAATGATCTTCATCTTGTGCTGGGCAATCGAACTCATGGTTTGGATGAGGACCATGCTAAGATGGTTCTGATGAGAATTGGTCAATTTCATGCAGCTTCGATGGTGTTTGCTCGTGATGTATAGGGACTCATTTAATTGAGCTTTTGACTGTGTCTTGTAATTGTGTTTCGTTTTAGAATCTCGAACTTATTTCTGGATTCAACAAGTCGATGTTTAGTCAGGAAGCCGACTGTACCGTCCGAGACACCATCTTTCGTGAGAATCTCCGGGACATGGCTGATTTGGTTAAGCTTTGGGATGGTTTTAGTGACATTTCCAAAAAGTTATATCAAATAAATAGTACTTTCTATGAACGCATAGATCGATGCCTTAACGGAGGTGAATCCTTTAAGGTCCTGAATCATGGTGACCTCTGGGTGAATAACTGTATGTTCAAGCACACTGTTGGTCGTCCCGTCGACATGTTATTTGTAAGTTCAAAATAGTCGAATTACTATAGCTCCGAATTCCATGAAGACTACAATTTTTTTTTTTTTTAGATCGATTTCCAAATGAGTTACTATGCGAGTCCAGCTATGGATCTACATTATTTCCTCAACACCAGCGTTCAACTAAATGTACTCATCTCAAAGCGATACATTCTCCTAAGAACATACTACTTAGCCTTAAAATCCACCCTAGAAGCTTTCCGATATGAACCAATTCCAAGTTGGGAGGCATTGAAAAATGATCTAAGAGCAAAGGAATTCATTGGATTTTGGGCATTTGAAGCCATATTACCGTTATTGTCGATGAGCAAAGAAGCATCCAAGGATAACAGTATCGAAAGTTTTAGCAACGAATCGGAGTCACGCAAGAAGCGTCAGGTTATGTTTACTTCTGATAGATTTTTAAGCACAATCAAATATTGTTTAGATCGATTCGATGAACTTGGTGTTTTAGACTGAAATGTGATGTGGAATGTTGATGTGTTGTATGTAATAAAGTTTGATATAATTTATTATACAATGTAAGCAAATAGTAATGAATGTAGGTAATAAAGTGGGTGTTTCTTTTTTGGTTACGAGCAGATGATATAAGAAATATGATTTATTTTTTATTTACAAAGTTATAAAGCTCTTAAAAGTCTTATCAAGAACAACAACATTGTCATTAGTAAGTGTTTTATTTTTTAAAGTTAGTGAAGCACGTTTTATAAAAAGCTATAGAACTAGTTATTCAAGCAAAGGCCCGACTAACTTACATTACGAGGTTAGAGAATGGTTTCTTTGAATCGACTGTTTTATTCAAAATGGAAAGTTGTAAAGAAAAATTGAAGTTGTGACCCATTTGTAGATTTTATTTTGTTTTGTTCAAATATATATGTATATATCCTGTAGATTAAAATAAATCTTCATTGTTGCAAAATTAAAAATTAATTAATTTCTGATTTATTAAACTAAAATTTTTTTGAGGGGAAGTTGATTTTGAAATTTTAAGGATATATTATAATTTAAAGCACATGGTTTCGTCATCACATTGATTGAAATGTACAACATTTGATTGGATTTGTATTATAACATATATTATTATTATATATTAACATTATTTATAGACTATTTTTTTAAATACATAATTAGAGATGAAAGAAACATCTGTTTTTGAATTAATTTATAAAAAAAAGAATATATTTAATATATGAACTGTATAGTTATAAATATAAAAAATACATTTATATTTATTTTACAAAAATAGTTTATTTTATAAACAAAATTTAAAAAAATACAGCTTGTTGTTCATAAACTAAATACAATTTTAAAGTTATAATTTAATAAAAGTTAAATACCAGTGGCGTTTTTTCTATTTAAGAAAATTAAGTAAAAAACGAAGCCAGTTGCAGGTACATATGTTTGTTTGACCTTTCTGGAAAGGACATATTTTAATCTTAGGAATCATTAATAAGTAAATAATTATTTTATTTCTCTAAATTGTAGTCCCCTCTAACTCCGGGGCCCATACGCCTCTGTCAACTTATAGACTTTGACATTTGCAGAACATAATATCTTAAAAAAAAAAATACTCAAAAACTTAAAGTTTACCTTTCACAAACATTAACATTAATTTTATATTTTATATACATATTTTTATAAGGTAGGTACTGCCTTTTTAAAATATTAGGCCTTAGGTACAACTAAGGGAAAGTTAGTTAAACTTAAAACATAATAAAAAAGATCACATATTAAAGTAGAGAAGATGTACGGATCTAACGAATCCGGGTCATTTCTGCTCGAAGCTACGAAACAAACGAAACGAATTAATGTGAATAATACATATATCAGTTTTGTTTCCCAGGAATTTAATTGGTGTCTTTAAACGCTCTCGTCATGGCCTAAGATACCTGTGCCTATAACTTACAATCTTAGTAATTTATTTTATTGATTAAGATTTAAACAAAAATACATACAATATCACTTAATCCAAAACACCCAGCTTATCGAAATACGGCAGCGAGTACCTGATTGTTTCCAAAAACCGTGGTGAAGAAAACATTATTTCTCGCTTAATTTTAGCTCCGTCCTCGTTTTTAAAGCTTTCTATTCGATTATTCGTAGAAGCTGTCTTATCGATTGTTAGCAATGGTAGAAAAGCCTCAAATGCCCAGAAACCAATGAATTCTTTTGTAATAACTTCGTGAAAGAATTCTTCCCTCGTTGGGATTTTATCGTACTTCAAAACCTCTAAAGTTGATCTAAGGGCATTATAGTACGTACAAAGCAAGGAATTTCGTTTGTCCTTGAGCACATCTAGCTGAAGACTTGTGTTTAGGAAATAATGAAGATCGAAGATGGGACTTGCGTAGTAGCTTAGCTGGAAGTCAATCTGAAATTAAAAGACACAGATGTCTATGACCAATACGCATCATGTTTGTTCATATTCACTTACAAATAATAGGTTCTCTGGATTATCATCGGAGTGCTTAAACATACAGTTGTTCACCCAAAGATCACCGTGGTTAAGCACCCGGAAAGCCTCTTTATTATAAACGCATTTTGTCACTCGTTCATAAAAGTCACTTTTGACATTTCTCAATTTTCGAGCAATGTTCTGGAAGCCCTCCCAATTTTCAACCAAATCAGCCATAACATCGATATTCGAACGGAAGACCGAATCACGGACAGTATTTTGGGCATTCTTGTCAATTGTTGGCTGGCTGAAAAGATCCATAACCTCAGGTTGCTTGAATACAAATTTGAATCAATCTTATTAGAAGGAATGTGCTTATAAAATGACATAATCTTACATCTCTTGCCAGGATCATTGTTGCTGCATGAAATTGGCCAATTTTACTTAGAACCATGTTGGCTTGGCTCTGGTTCAATCCAAGACATCTATTTGCTAACCCAAGCCTCAGTTCATTGAGATCTTCAAAGACGATCGTTCCCACCGGATGATCTTGTTTATAGATCATTCTAAAAGTTAACAAAATAATTAAAGTCGACGCACGGGATCAGGGAATTTATTTGCTGCTGGTATTTTCTTGCCTTGGAAACATTTGTCCGGAAATATTTTCTGACGCTAGCATTCTCTCAACGGCCGGCAAAACTTTTGTATAGACGTTTACTTCTTTTCCGTAAACGTCCATTTCTTCAAAGATTTTGCGATCCCCATCAACTGGAATACACTTGATGATGAATGAGATCGACTTTTGTGAGAAGAGAGCGTCGTTGTCGGTTGAGTAACGTACTTTAGCTCGATATATTAGACTTGTGAAGCTGTCACCTTCGTCACAACCGGGGGAGAATACGATTTGATGGATGTCAAATTTTTGAAGATTAAAACCCAATCGAAGGACTTTTTGAAAGAATTGCACCGTAAGGTGGTTGGGAATAGCAAGACCGCTCTTCTCTATGATCTTCATTTTAGGGAAGCCGATATAGAACTGAAATCGAAACAAAAACAAAAACTTCAGATAAATATTTTAAAATTTTTGCTGCTATTGTTAATGGTTGCCAACTGGGCATTTGAATTTATTAGAGCAAATATATAACCGAATTGGGGAATAGTGCAGGGAGCATGAAAACAGGGCTTTTATGCCTTTGAAAATTGTTCACTTATTTGGTATTTTTGTGTTGAGAAAAATTTTACAATCAAAACAGATGTCATTATTCAACTCAAAACAAAAAAAAATATTTTTTTAATTCGATGTAATTTAGACTTTACTAATTGTAAACAAGTTTTTGTTATTAAAAATTTTAAACATTTTAAACAAGTACATATATAATTTAGCTTCAATATTAGTGCTTTTTCTCAATATATTTGAGTCGAATTTTTTTTTTTCGCAATTTTAAGTAAGAAATGGTCAATCTGTTTTTTTTAATCTTAATAGTTGTCAAAAATGTTATTTTCGTTGTATAAAATTGTTCTGCGTCTGTGTCAATATTCTTTTTCGTTCTTAAAATAATATTTACGACTTAGAACATTTTTGAATTTTTAAAAGTCATTTCTTCACATCTTAATGTTATCAACTGCATTTTGTCATCGTAATTAAGCGAATTGGGTTTTTGGCGTCTGAGTTATATTTTGACATTAATAAAAACTTGGAATTCTGTCTTATATCCGGGTTTTAATTTTAAAACGTCTGAAATTATTTTGCATTATAGCGGGTAGATGGTTGTTTTGTTTTAACAATGATAAGAAAGTGTGAACGGTAATATTAAGAAAAAATGCTACACATTTTTGAAAAGAGAAACAGTTATTATTTTAAAATTTCGCCTATTGTGGTAACCGTTTAAATATATGTGTATATATAAGTTTTTTTTTTTACTATACCTACGGAAGTTATAAACAAATGAATGATTGTAAGAAAAGGAAGCGTCGCCGTCGTGGTGGCGGTTAAATTATTTAATTTTTAACTTCTTGAAGCAAATGTTGATATAGTTTTTCATAATTATTTTTGTTGTCTTTATAGCTGTTTTGTTTTTATTGAAGTCTCGTTAGGAAACTGTTTCGAATAAAATCACCACATCAATGAGTTGCACCTTATACTTATGGAAACATATACTTCTACTAAAGTATGTAGATACAAAAAGAAACAGAAAACATTTGAAAATGAATCATCTATTAACGAAGTGCAAATGTTTATATTTTTATTTTTATTGCATGAAGTAGTAAGTGAAGAGGAGGAGTAAAATCGAAAGAGGGTACCTGTTTAATTTTGTTTGGAATCAGAAATTCTACGATATAATTGATAAACAGTGATCGTCGAAAACTTGTAGACCGTTATAGAAAAACATTAAAAAGGTATAGTATACGAGTATCCGAGTCGAAATTAAAAAAAGCTTAATTATTATGAAACCAGAATTTCACGCTCAATTTATGGAAATATAAAATTATTTAATTAAAGCATGATTTGTTCTTGGATACCTAAGTGCTTAACTTTTAACAAACAGCCGCTGATTGAAATTCCTTAAGAAATATAAAGTAAATATTTGTTGTTTTTTAATTTTCTATATGGGGTTGCGCACAGAAAAAGGTATTTGAAAGTTTTAAACTGTTCTTTCGTATTTTAAAAATTCTCGTACTAATATTTTTGGAACTCACTGTATGGCGAACAAAAGTTTCATTTCGATAAATATGCATGTTAAGTATGTAAAGTAGGTAAAAAGTTTCTTATTTTATCTTTTTAACATTAATAAAACGTTTAACAGAAGTTCAGTGTAAATAAATTAAAAATTTAATAATTTAATAAGTTCATTAAAAGTGCAAGTATTATAATCTAGCTCTAGCTGTTCGATTTAAAATAACGTACAAATTATAATCTTTTAATAAGGTAAAGTCAGCTAAATTCTAAGCTTGATAAAAATCGCATTATTTTTTGTTAGCTTTCTATTTATTTGACTAATTAAATAAGATAAGATAAAAAGACAGATAAGACAATTAAAATGTTATAAACAAAGTGTAAACAAATAAATGTTAACTTTTTCTTATATTGATGTAATTATTAATATATCGATTATTTTTAATTGATATAGTGCAGTGTTTTCTGTCACGTAACAGAAAGTGCATACAAATTTATTATTATAATCGAAAGCAATTCAAATTTTTAAATTCTAAACAATATTTAATTATATATATATTATTATAAAATTTTAAACACATGCCTTAACGTCACGTTGTTTGTTTATGTTGTGCATACAAATGTAGATATCTATGTATATGTATGTATTTGTATATATTTTTTTTAAATTATTGTTTAAAAATTCATTTTTTGTATTCTATGTGTCAATCGACTAATTTATTTTTCCAGATAGATTGATTTAGTAGGTATGTTTCTATTTTTATTTATTCACAAATATACCGGTCTTCACCTTTAACAATTCAAAATCTAAATTAAACCATTGTTCAACACCATGCAAAAAATGCAATTTTAAAATGTTAACTGATTTTACAATAAGCCAATTACCTATTTACTTGATATTAATTAACTCACGCCAAACAATTATTATTTTTTAATTGAATAGGTTTTTCAGAAGACAAAAAAACGTTAATTTACCACACTGACAAAATTAAACTGCACCGTTACACTTTATGACATTTTCCACTGGCAATGAGTGAACATTTTGTTTTGACTTTAGATAAAATTAAGATATTTCTGGGATTCCCCGTGAATTATTAACGTTAAGTTTCTTGAGTGCTTTTGTTTAAGCTTTGGATAATAATAATAATAAAAGCTATAATCAATCAGTTGCCATGTTGTTTGTGCTTTTGAAACTTTTTTTTTTCGAAGCTTTGAAAGCTCGAATTTCAAACTATTCCCACAAATACTAACTGTTAACAAATCAAAATACAGTTAGCATTAATTTGAATTACGGTGCTCAAATAGCATTTTATCTCGTCTTAATTAACTTAAATTAACTCCTTAATCCAGTTTTTCAATTGATAAATTCATAGGAGCGTTTTTACTAGAAAATTAATAAAAAGGTATTAAGTCGTTTTTTGAGAACTGTGCGGAAAATGAAAATTTGTTCATTTTATTTTTAAATAAAAATAAATAAATAACAATAACTAAATATGTAACTAAATATAAAAAATAATAATTTTCAAGAAATTGACAATACATATTAAAAAAAAAACTAAAATTTAATTAATTAAAACTTTTTCAGATTTAAAAATGAGATAATTTAATGAAGTTTTATAAAAAAAAACACAAGATTTTGTACTTAGAAAGCTTTGCATATATGTTGAACGGCCCAAAATTGGGAATATAAAACTTGAAAACTGTTCAGTTCACCTCGAGTTTTTAACTCAGATTTTATATAAGTAACTATTTCGGCACTACCTAAAAATTTGTAAAATTTTAAACGCTTATTTAATTATGCAATAGATAACACTTTTTTCTTCTTTATAGATACCTAGATAAGTTACATTTTTAATTTTCTCTCTGGATATTTGTCATCCTTACTTAATAAATAACCAATCAAATAATCGATAAATTCTGTTGGTTTCACTGTTAATTTGACATTTCTGAGGCAATATAGACAGAGTTACCAGGTGTTTACAAATTTTTTTATTTTTTTTTCCTTTAAACAAACATTCTTATGGCCCAAAAACTTCCGACTCTGGAAAAAAAAATGAAGAAAAAGTACGAATTTTATATAACAAATTAATAAACTGGATACTTAAATTTTGATAATTATATTTTAACAATTCTCATTGGAAATTGTTCAATAAAATTGAATTGAATAACTACGCAGATTGACAGTTGGGAGACAACCAAATTTGACCTATAAATATGTGACAATCACTTAACACCTTGGTCGATTCTACTCTTCCAAGGGGCAGTATCGTAATTGGCGTGTTTTACACTTGTGTGATGCATTTTTTTCGATATTCTTGGGTATACGAGGCGTATGCTGAACATTAATACTGAAATGAATTTTCATGCACATGTATGAACTTTTTTTATAAACGAGCTCCGAAACTTTGTAGAAATTCGAGGGAGGCATGGAATAGAAGGAATGCAGTATATGATGGTACAGCAGGATTCGTTTCTGTTATTATGTTTTTACGCAAATATTATACCCACTTTGAATATTTGAATTTTCCCTTCGTCAATAAAATCGAATCAAAGTAAGACCAATTTTACATATTCGTCAATTTGTTTTGTGGTATATGTAGGTAATATCACAAGTCAAAGACTAAAACCCAAATTGCATATTTTATACTTTAACTAAAAAAAAAAAAATAAGAAAAATTCCATTTCAACTTTATTGTGCCTCGAATAACAACCATGAGCCAACCATTCCAACACATGGTGACAACCAACAACACTATGAAATGAACGAACTTTCCTCCCCACATATACCTACCTATAAAAACAGTGGCCTCGTTGTGCCATCAGATAAAATGAACAAAGGAGCACATCATTTCATTTTTTGCATGCCTTGAATCAGCAGGACAAACAAAGATCCAAGGATGTCCCTCCCAAATACATCAAAATCATTGTGTGGAACACATTCCATCAGCAGAAAGGAACAAACGGCATTACTGACCCAGAATTTGCCAAATTCAAATTGAGGCTGTTACTGGTGCTGTACAGTATACACTGAGCTGGTGCTGGTTCTAGTTCTGGTGATGGTACTGGTACTGGTGCTGGTGCTGGTGCTTCGTCGGTTATTCTCCATCTCCAATTCTCAGAACGTGGTCGGTGTGGTGGAATATCCCTTAGCTCGTTATGCAATGAATGTGAATGACTGTGGTTGCCGGAGACGGATTTGTGTACAGTACATCGTCAACGGATACCATTGTCAAGGGCGTCATTCACCATAACCTCATACCATACACAATACACATCCTATCCCGATCCGTCCACAATGTACATCATTCTACAGGCTATGGGACTGGGATCTAATATGCCACCCCTTCGATAAAAGATGTGAAGCAATGGCAATGTTCGATATTTTGAGGTTGAGGCTTTATGCATAGAATGTACCACTGACGGACACACGCGACGACGACGCGACGTACCGACTACAACTTCCAGTTATAACGAAATGAGCTATTGGCCAAAACTTCAATTACATTAGGACTCTCATTCAGCATCCGAATATGTGCACATTTGAGCTCGTATGTAGATCTATTTGTTAATAGAAATTTAGGAATCCGACCTATCCGAAATAGATGAGATACAAAATGAAGATGGAAATTTAATCTTATTAATGCTACTATGCCCAGCTTTGAGTGGAATTACTAAATATATGATGGGGTTAGTTAGCAATTACAACAAATAACGTTTCTAGAGAGCGTATCTTTCCGTCGTCGTCGTCGTCCGTAGTCGTCGTCATAGTCATTGGCATATTTCGTGCTCCAATTGGTATTGGACCCTTCGTCCCTATAGTCGAGGCATCAACAACGGCCGGCCGGCCTTCTTCTTACAAATAAGGCAAAGCAAAACAATCAATGTAATAACAGATTATAGTCCTTATAGTAATATATTTAACTATACATACATGTGTACATATGAATATATATATATATGTATATATATATTTACAGTTCTTATTTGTTCATAGATACGTAAGTTTGCATGTATTCGTGTTTGAGGTATTTGTATTTTTGGGATTCGAAGAGATATCGGTTTCAATGTTTAAACAGTTTAATGATATTTGCGATTTCATTTGTACAAATGATTCTTGGAATATTATGGTTCCTTGCATTTAAGGGTATTTGAATAATTCGTACATTAAAGCATCATCAAAGGATAAGGAATTTGATAAATGTAAAGTTTTGGTTAGTATGATGATTATATAAGATAAATCATTAGATACAAATTTAAAGAAAGTACATAGATACTTCATCATTTTATGTATACATAAGTATGAAGTCCGACCAAAAACATTAATATACTCGTAAAAATAGAGCCAAGTTCCCTTTTTTTACAAAAACTTAAACCAATGAAAACTTATGAGATTTCCATTTAACTCATTTATGACAGAGAGTTGTTTACCTGGATGAAATTTGACAGGCTTCTTCGTCAATTTTTTCTCAAACTTCTTAATTCATTGGTTTTTAAGTAATATAAATTAAATTTGTCACGTTTACTCGTCACAACTCTTATCGTTCTCCGAGAGTTAAAAATAAACCGGACTAATTATAACAGTTGTTGGTAAATTCGATTTATGCCACGCCCCGCATCATGTGTGTGACAGGTCTTAAGTTCTTTTTTTTCATAATTCTACAATAGGTAATTGAAAATGGTCAAATTCGGTACAAATTTTAAATTTTATTTTTTTTTTAATCTTAAAAAATGGGCAAATATCACGCCCTAAATGGATAGCAAAATTTAAAAAATTTTCTTCAAAGTTCAACGATTTTGGAAATACATTTAGACGACTCCCTGTTCGTCTAGTTTCATTCACTTTTGTTGACGAGCGGTTGCAGTTCACTGACATTTGATGAAGTGGTGGAAAAGAGTTCCTATTTTTACTGTTTTTTGATGTATAACATTTATATCTTCCGTGATTTTCCAAAGGTACAATACAAGCAGTTCTGCCTCTGTTACTTAGGCTTCTTGAAAAAGTCTTCCAAGAAATACGACAGTTTAAAACAAAATGTTGGCCTTATAGCTTTTTTAAGATAAACCAGGGTTTCTTTTTACCCACGAAGTTCAACTTGCGTACGCCACTGATCCTAAGTGCAGGAAAACCATTTCAAAATATTCTACATTCTAAAAAGTATATTTTTTGTCTATTGATAGTAAATTTTTTAAAACAAAGTAATTGCCCCCTTTAAAAAAGTTCAGAAGTGAACATCCTTCCTCAACCGAAAGTTATTATTTCAATAAAACAAGGATCAGCCGTTCAAACTGAACCACATCGGTATATCCTCCTGCTCCAAGCCTTAGGCTATATTTTATACAAAAAAAAAACTCAAAATCATCGCAGGCATTCCGATTCCAGAGTTTATTCCCATTGCCATTACGACAATCCGAATCCTCGCGGATATTAAGGTAATCCCTAGCCTGCGATTATCCCATTGCGTACAGCTCGAGTCACCAAACATAAAATATTAATTGATATTTTAATTGCATATCTGGTGTATTTGCAGTATCTGAAGCTCGCACTGGCTGTCTCCAGTCTCCTGTCTCCCGTCACCCGCTTTTTCCGCCTTGGCTTGGCATTTGCCATTTGCCATCATCCAACATCCAACATCATTGAAGCAAACGAACCATGAGTCATGATGTCGATGACGGTTCCGAGCATAGAAAACGAAATCCCTTCAGAGGGAAGCAGCGAGACCCAAACATACTCGTACTTGACTGGCATGACGCGTCACTGAAACATGAGACTGTATCTCCGCACATACAATATTATTATAGTTCCAGCACTCACTGACTGGATCCGGGCCCGGGCCCGGACCGGGAGTGTGAGCCCTTGATGGTTGGTTACTCCATCAGCATCCGAGCACATTCAAAGCTTTCCCTTTTAAAATGTAATCAACCATGCATTTAGTATTATTTAAAAAAAAACTCCATTTGAAGGCAGTGCTTCTGCATAATTATAGATTTATATAATGGTTCTTTTTTTTCTATAGAGGAGTCTGGGAAGAGGGTGAGTATGAGTATGAGCCAGGAATTCACTTCCATCGATGTGCATTGTGGTGGTGATGCGATGCGATGCGGGATGGAACTCCTCGTGGTTGGATGGATTCAAATTAAAATTCAACAAAGCAGATGAAAAATAAATACAAAAGTTGCCCATAAACCACACAGAGCACCGAGTGCTAGCGCACATCCGCGAATCATATCGGCCGCCTCGGGCTTTTTCCGTCCGTTATTCCATTGCCATTGTAATCAAAAGTAAGTTTTTGAAAAACTGGCGCCCGGTGTGGGACTTTTGTGTTTCTCTTTTTTCCCTATAATGATGTATATGATTCATTGCCGTTTTCCGAGAACATTAGTCTAGTGTAAGTGCAGAATTGCTGCTGGAAGATACCAATTGCTTTTGAGTGTATTAATTGGTGTGGTATATTTTGGATAGATCGCGAAGCGACGCGACGCACGTGGCGGCAGGAGGAAAACTCCAAACGTCAACAGGGAACAGACCAAAGAAGGAAAACCCACAGGCAAATGGTAAGTACCCTCCTTTCAATGTTCTTCTTATGATTCTTTGACTATACGTTCGGTTTATAAGAATAAATTGATGCCCAAGTGCAGGGCAGGGAATACCTTCTTGGAATTTTTGTTCAGCAACATTTGGTCTGAAGGACATAATATACCTGTGTGCCTGTGTCCTTCTCCTTCGTTTATTCTGTTTCCATTTCTTTATTTCTTGATTCTTGATATGTACTTAATAAAGAAACTCCTGCAGACTTTTCGAGGAAAGAAAAACAAAATGAAAACTTTTGTTCAAAATGTTGAGGGAATTTTTTATTTTTCCCTTTTCTGGAAAAAAAGTATCAAGTCTGCGTCTTAGGAAAATCTTTTCTTATAGAAAAATATTCTCAAGAGTACAAATATTAAAATTTAAAAGTAATAAGCTGCAGCAGAGCAAGGAGCAGCTACAGCTACATACATACATACATATAATATTTAAAATGTATGTGAAAACGAAATAAGAAAAAAACAATAATAACAAAACTCATTTTATTCATTGTATCCATGAATTTTTTTGTAGAAAGAAAACATCGGTACTTGTATGGAATGAATTACTTTGGTTCTAAGAACTATAATCCTGGAGAAGGAAATGACTTCGAAATGAAGTTGGGTCTGAGGATTGAAAATTTCTAAAATAAATTCTAATATCCAAGAAACCTCATGTGCATTTGGGTTTTCAAAAAAAATTTAATCTTTCTCGCAGTTATTTGGGTCACTGAGTTATCATTATCAACGGAATCCTTTCTAACCGAGTTAATCCGGAAAGAAAAAAAACAGAGAATTTGGTCCAATCGCAAGATGGAATTTTGTTCGTTCCTGTACACAACAGTTGCAGGACTGGACAGATGAACTGATCATCTATCAATAGCTAAGTGGTATAATAACGGACCAATTATTGGTCTCAGTGGGATATGGTTATCTTTAATTTCGACAGCAGCCACATTAACCTAACCAACCATGTACATCTCTTTTTCTTCACAAAGGCTTTCAATTTTCAAAAAACGTTAAACAACAACAGCTGTCAGTTTTGTTGTTGACATAAAATGATGTTGTCAAAAATGAATAATATCCTGATAAAAATCAAATCATCAGAATTGGACCAAATACCAAACGCTAATTAAGGGTGAGTTTAGAGTGAGCCCATGTGTCAAATAATACTTGCATAAAAAAAATTTGATAGCTTAGTCTTCAAAAGGACTGCCCAACTTTGACAGTGGTTAGCCGCCATATTGTTAAAACAAGAACTGTCAAATTGACCGTCATTTATTAAGTTTTATGTTTTGCCAGATAACTAATAATGCCGAATACGCTCTGAGCAGAGTTTAATCAGATCGCTCTGAGAAAGAAAAACCCTGAAGCACTGAGCTGTCAAACGCCGCCGCCGCCGTCTGTACATATATATGTAGATACATAATGTACATATTTATAAGGTATATGGTCATACAATACGAAAAGTGAAGATAGCTGGCTCAACTTTTATTGATTTTATTTGGTGATCATAGAGGGCTCTCCGAGATCGGATGTGTTGCAGCTAAAAAAAAAAAAGATCTATTTTGACAGACCAATTCCCTATTACATACTTAAAAAGAAAAACCTTTTCAAGAAAGAAAATTTGACATTTATTTATTTTCAATACCTTTAATCCAGAGCAGGATGAATATTTTCGACATAATTTCTTCTCTAATCCAAGATCCCGATTTCGTCAAAACGCTCCAGCACGTACCGCAATGTGTCAAGAGTCCTTTTATTTGTTGTGAACATAAGTTCGATTTTCTTCTTAGCTATTTCCGAGTTCTGCATTCCTTCGAGACTATTGTCAACAGAATCTTCCTTATGCATCGACATCATCGGGAAGAATGCGAATGACACAAAGAAGCCATACAGCTCCTTGCTGAGTATCTCGTTGTGAATGTCTTCAAGGCTCGGAATGAAATCATGTTGCAATTCCTTCAAGGTCTTCACCAAGGACTGATAATATGTCTCGATGAGGTGATCACGTTTGGTTTTAAGAACATCCAATTGCAGGCTTGTGTAGAAAAAGTAATTCAGATCGAAACCTGGACTGCCACAGAAGCTGAATTGGAAGTCAATCTGAAGCGGGAAGAATTTGTATTAGATTACAAGAAAGTGCCAACGGAACAAACCATTCGCATATCGATGGAGTTATTTTCTTCCGAGCGTTTGAATAGCAAATTATTGACCCACAAATCGCCATGGTTGAGGACGTTTACAAATCCTTCCAAAGGAAGCACGGCTCTCATAACATTTTCGGAAAAGTTTTTAAAAAATCGAAAGAGTTTGTGAGAAATTCCCTCAAAGCCATCCCACTCAGTTGAAATTGCAGCCAATTTCTGGAGCTGAGCTCCGAAGAGCCCAACAAACGGCCCCGACATTATTGCCTCTTCGTGCAGTAAGCCTTTCTGGAACTTCTGACGAATTGTTGAATCCTTTAAATAATGTTAAAATTGGGATAAATGGAATCTTTTTATTTTTACCAAAAACACTTACCTTTTCCATTAGAACCATGGAGAGAGCATGAAACTGTCCCAATTTGGTCAGGACCAATGCGCAATGATCTTCATCTAGACCCAATTGACGACTCTGCAATTCAAAACCACTGCTTGAGAGATCTTCGAGGACGATTGTCTGCACTGGATCCGTTGTCGAATAAAAATGTCTTGAATACAAAAAACAAGGATGAAACAGACACTCTATTGTTATGTCTTGAACTTATCTTACTTAGCACCTAATATCAGAATTTTCTTAGGCAGGAGCACTTCCATGCGATGCATGATGTCCATGTAGAAGACTTTTTCCTTTGCGTACACTTGCAAACGCTCGAGGAAGCCATAATTGACATTTGGCATACTCTTGACTATAAGTGATATAGTTTCGGAGGAACCATTTGAACCACGTTGAAAGTTAACTTTTGCCCGGAATATGGTACTGCAGTAGTTATCTCCACCTATTCCGGCATCAACGACTTCGATGTTATTTATAGCAATTCCAAGTTCTCGAAATCCTTCTTCCAGGGTTTTGTGGAAGAATTTTAAGTCTAAATACGCTGAAGCTTCGGCAGACATCTGAAGAATGTCAAACGCTCTTCGATGCGGACAAATTAATACTGAATTATTCAGGCGGTAAGTACTTATGGAGAATTGCACTGAGGTTTTCTGCGATTCAAAGAATGTTTATCCATGTAGGTACGCAATTTTAAATTATTATATTATTGTTCGACTGGAAAGAGGTGAAAATAGTTGACTTTAAATGAGATGTGCTGCATTGATTTCAACTTTGTCTATAAAAATACATTTTTAAATGTGAACTCACAATGACAAGCAAGTTACGTTTATTTTTTTAGAACTGGGTACAGTTGAGGTAACGAATAAACGGTCAAAGTGACAGATGACGGGAATTGAGCTAAGATTATTGTTATTTATTTTTAATGGGAAGTTTGGATCGCTTATTTGGAATATGTCATTAATAGAAATGACAGTTTTAAAGCTTAAAACTTGGGGTTCAAAGAAAAACCGGTGTCAACCACTGATAAAGTTCAACAAACAAACCTAATTTAATTTGTAAATTAAAATTTAGTAATAATATCTTTGACAAGCAAGATGGCAGCTCCATAAACTCATGTTCTCATTTTTGTAATTTTCAAATAAAAATATCGTCTTAGTTTTAATTTTCTCAGAAATAGTTTTATCCTTCTAAAGATCAAAATTTTGCATTGTAAAATTATCAAGTGAACACATGATTTCGCTTTCAAAGATCAGTCTGAATTAAACAAGAAAATTGTCATTTTATTGGCTTTAATTATTGTTTTTTATTCGGAAAAGATATTCAAATTTAAATCTGTGATAAATTTATTGATGGATTTAGTTTCTTCTATCATATGTATGTATGTATATGTATAAGTAAATGTTTCAATTACTTAATTGCGTATGAGTATTCATTACTTTGATTGAAGTAATCTTTTGTGTGGTGGGCATTCCACTCATACCAAAGATTCGAACACTACATAATAAACAAACCGTTATTCGCAACTTGCAAAGTTTTTTCGAAATATTTCGTAATTCCCAGATTTGCAATTTTTACTACAGAAATTAAATTTAGTAGCACCAGAGTCTGCAAAAATCAGTACGAATTTTCTTTTTTTTTTTTTTTCTTAAACGCTAAAATGTATTTAAATTAAAAATAAGAACAATTTTACAATCTTTTTGCAACATTAAAAGAATTTTTCTACTTCG
The DNA here is from genome assembly GCA_905146935.1 of Scaeva pyrastri. Classification (NCBI taxonomy): domain Eukaryota; kingdom Metazoa; phylum Arthropoda; class Insecta; order Diptera; family Syrphidae; genus Scaeva; species Scaeva pyrastri. The sequence continues at coordinate 3,132,739 of LR989929.1, read as the reverse complement.
CAAGATTTAACTTAGGATGATCATGTGGTCTGCGAATATGCGATGTTCGAACCTGTGGCAGCATACTCAGATGTCAGGCATATTGCATTTGTACTAAATGTCATATTTTCGAATTTGAATTCCTTTTTTAAGAATACACATAAGTTTTAAATATTTTTAAAATTCAATAAGTTCAGGTTTCCAGTATGAGATGAGGTCTTTTTCTCAATTATGTTAGAAACGATCAATGCACATTCAAATTTGGTTGAACGTTGTTTAAGGTAACACGTTTCAAACTTCGAAATCTAAAAGTTTCGAACACTTTTAGTAAATTTTCAATGCTTGGAAACATTTTGTTTAATATATTTTTAGATATTGGATACCTGTATAAGTTCGAATTCTACAAACGTGCAAATATAAATACGCATACATATTTAGAAGCTAAAATATATAAAAAAAATAAAACGAAATAAATAAAATCTAATAAAATAGAAAACAAACGCCTGAACGACGATGCCGATGCCGATGGATGGTTCAAATGCTCTCCGAAGGTTATCCTGCGTCACTTTGATCACTTAACCGTGACTTATTACATTTTTTGCACTTCACTGTGCAAATTGTTATTTGGTCCTTTGGTAAAAAAATATCAGCTATATAGAGTTCTCTTCTCTCCTATACAAAGTGAAAAAGCCAAACGGGGTATTTTTATTTTTATTTTTTATTTTCATTTTCATTTTTATTTTATTTTTCTGCAATTTTTTTGTTTCTATACCGCACTGCTTTGGTCCATAGATAAAGCTTTATAGGTTATGTATATAGGAACTTACTCTTGTATCATCCATGGAGGTTGTTAAATTGAATCTCGTGTTTTACAAACTTTTATCATCACCATCATCATCGCCATCATCATCGTCGTCGTAGTCGTCGTCATCGTCGTCGGTCGTCGTTCGTTCGTTGCTATAAAAAGGATTTTGATTGTTTAGTTTGTGTTTGCGGAGAACAAAAAGTAAAACAAAAAAAAAAAAAAAGGATTTACGTTAGGTACCAATACTTGTATAGGGATGGGTTTGGGAAACGAAGGAAAAGGGAGAAGGCGGATTCTTTTTTTTTTTTCAAAATGGTTTTACTCTTCTTCCTGATCCTGACCAGCGACCACAATTTTGTGGCCACTGCTGCAACTTGTAGCCTCAAAGTCCGTAATGAAATTTTGTGATTTTTAATCGCTTTGTCCTTTGAAAGGTTTTTGTTTTTTGTTTCGATAAAAAATAGATTTTATAGAAAAATAAACAATCAGAATTGTTATACCAAGATACATAGGTACCTGTATCTAAAAACGTTGGAACAAATAGAATTAAATGTCAACTTAAGGGATGGAACAAAACTGAACACCAGACAAGAGATCATAAGTATTTTGAAGATAAGCTGAACACAATTTTGTCAACGACGACGACGTCGTCGAAAGGTTAAAGTCACTGGTTAAAAATAAAAGAGGGTTGACGGTTTTGCAAACGCAAAATTTAACAATGTCCTTTGCAAAGCAAATACAACTTGTAGAAAGATAACATAAGAGTTGAAATGAGCTTCAAACCGAAAAGTTTGGCATTTGCACTGAAAAAAAACTTTTTTTTTTAAACTCAACTCCGATACCATGTTGGAACAATTTATTGTGTTCATCCTTGGGTTATAAGACGTCCCGGATTAATTTGGTTCCTTATAAAATATAGTTGAGCTGTACCCGTGGCGTGATTGTTAGTGCTGTATCGAACGCGCTTACACATTCGAGTCAATTGTCTTATTTATTTGTATTAGTAGACTTATGTATTTGCCTTTGTAATTGTATGCGAGTGTATCGCAGAGAAAGATAAGTTAAAATCATTCTTTCAGTTCAGTTGCTTTCTTGACTCGCTTCGGACAGGCCGGCCTTAGTTCAATATTGTAAAGAAAAAATGTACAGTCTAAACATAAAAAATATATAAGAAAAGTTATCTTTTCTTTCATTGTACAGAAGAATAGCAATTTAGATTATAATAAAAAGTATCAATAGTCGGGTTTTTTATACACTTTTCCCGACTCTAAAGTGCCGTGTTTTATTTCTCTCGGAATTTACAGTCCATAAAATACATTTGGTCCACGTCGAGACCGGATAACGCCAGCCGAAGAGAAATATACCGGTAAAAGTGCTCGCCCCTGTCGGTTTCAATGTGTTGTGTTGTTGTTGTGATTCTTTTCCATTTTTTCGCCCGTACAGAAAGCAAACAAAACAATCAAGTCGTTTCTTGTTTCTTGTTCCTATACACGTGCGCCGCCGCGACGCGACGGGATCTAACCCACCCCGATGCTGAGATATGTAAATACATAAAACCAGCAACGCGGCATACCTAAAAAAGAGCAAGTCTGTGCATGTGCAACTAGTACACAGCAGCCATGTGCCTGTGTATGTAAGTACATAGCAGCTGCGAAAAAATTCTCAGCGCGGAGAAATAGCGTCACTTAGTTTCCAACCGCCGAGCAAACAACAACGTTTAGAAAACTGTGAAAGTTGTAACCAAATTAAAAAATTGTGAAAAAAAAAAAATAAATAATAAATACAAACATATATAGAATAACAAAGTGTACAGAATTTAAAAAAAAATATATATTATATGAACAACAAAACAACAATAAAAGTACAGGCTAATAAGGCAAAACGAGCAAAAAGTAAAGAGAAAATCAACAAGAGTGAAGTACAGGATAGTACAGGTAAGTTTCTAGAACATTATTAATTTTTAAGAAAGTTAAAAAGTGCTCAGGGTAGTGTTAATTATGTGCAGTGCTAAGTTTAAGTCGTGCTAACGTTCCATTTTAGATGGTTTCGGTCGTGGCATACGAAAAAAAAAAAAAAAAAAAAACACCATCCACCGTTGCATGCCATCGCTAGTGGTTGCATTTTGATATTCGTCTGAACGACGACGCGCGCCGCCGAGACGGCACAGCGAAAAATATAGTTCTAGTAGTTTCCATGTGCATACGCGCAAAAAGAAGACAAAAAAAAAGAGGAGAGAATGCTATTCCTCTATACTGATGAGGGCATACAACCAGCATCGGCATGGAGATGGGTATTCTGCTTCTCATGTGTCCAAGTGTGTGACTTACAACCACCGCTGGCACAGGCATATGCACGCATGCGAATATAAATGGCAAATGGCAAGCTCCGCCCATAATGCACGGTATGGTTATAAAAGGTGGTGGAAATTTTGTAAATGAGTCGCTCTCATATTCCCCACGTACGTATATAACATGCAGATATTAGCGCAGCGAGCAAGCGCCGCTAGGCATTTATATAAAAACCTTGGTAAAGACGAGGAAAATAATTATCTTAAAGAGTCGTTAGTTTAATAGTATATGTAGATAGAGTTTGTAGTACAGGGTTTTAACATGAGTTACAGTACAGGGATTGAACAGAATTAGTATAGAATCTTTACATTATTTGTAGTACAGAATTTTAACATTATTTCTAGTACAGGAATTTAACAGAATTAGTATAGAATCTTTACATTATTTGTAGTACAGAATTTTAACATTATTTACAGTACAGGGATTTAACAGAATTAGTATAGAATCTTTACATTATTTGTAGTACAGAATTTTAACATTATTTCTAGTACAGGAATTTAACAGAATTAGTATAGAATCTTTACATCATTTGTAGTACAGAATTTTAACATTATTTCTAGTACAGAGATTTAACAGAAGAATTATAGAATTTAATATCATTTGTAGTATAGAATATTAACATAATTTGTAGTACAGAGTTTATCGTAATGAAATGTATAAATGTTTAACAATAATAGGTACAGGATCTTAACAGAAGTTCAAAATATAGAGTATAGACAAATGAAAGTAAAAAAAAAAAAACAAATATAAAAAGAAGTACAGAGTACAGATAAATGAAATGAAAAATGTAAAGAGTACAGAGTACATAGAAGTACAATTTGAATTCAAGTACAGATATATACATATAAAATGAAACATGAACAATGTTAGAGCGCCACTTCGACGGAAGTAGGCAGCAAATGCAAGTATGCTAGGACAGCATTGCAAAGCTGTAAGTCGTATTGAAGTAACAGAGCGTATACGAAGTTTTTTAGCAATCAAGCAAAAAATAAATATTCATACGCAAGCGAATAAACAATCAGGTCTATGTTCCCGTTGGTGTCTTATTTCTTATTTAATCTATTTTTCTTTATTATTATATTAAAAGTAGAAGAACACTCGTTCGGGGATAGAGCAGATCAGAATGTAGACCCTCGGTCCCTGCCGTCCGCAGCTGCAGATGCGTATGGAAGAGCGGTTTGGTTACACGTTAAGTGCAAACAGCGGATTCAGTACAGAGGCGAGCAAACCGGGAGAGGCTCTTCATGATTTGTTCTCCTTAGGACGGGCAGTTCGCTGCTCTATCTTTATTTCCTTTTTTTTCAGGTTCTGACACTAGCGGGGGGGGTAAACCTGAAATTAGCACGCAATATCTTATAAGATAAGCACTGAAAAAGCACATATAGGCATATATAGAGACACTACTCATAACCCCAGCACTTTAATTTTATAATTTTGTACAGATGCCTAGATAAATTCTACAGGCTGGTATAGCTTTTAATAATTTTGTACAGATGCCTAGATAAATTTCTACAGGCTAGTATAGCTTTTGATATTTTTGTACAGATGCCTAGATAAATTCTACAGGCTGGTATAGCTTTTAATAATTTTGTACTGATGCCTAGATAAATTTCTACAGGCTAGTATAGCTTTTGATAATTTCGTACAGATGCCTAGATAAATTTCTACAGGCTAGTATAGCTTTTGATATTTTTGTACAGATGCCTAGATAAATTCTACAGGCTGGTATAGCTTTTAATAATTTTGTACAGATGCCTAGATAAATTTCTACAGGCTAGTATAGCTTTTGATAATTTTGTACAGATGCCTAGAGATAAATTCCTACAGGCTTGAACATCTTTTAATAACCAGTACAGAAACCTAATAATAAATTCGTACAGACGCCTAAGTATATATGCTTACAGGCTAATTAGAGGATAAATAATCCAATACAGGCAATGAGGCAGCCAATACGTCATAAAAATAAACAAAATAAAAAGACTCATATAGCTAACTGAAAGTTGTTTTTCCTTTGCGTACAGAAATGTTTACAAACAGAGCGCGCTGTGCAGCCAATGCCATCAAAACGGCCAAGGCCCTTGTGGAGTCTGAGGCTTTTGGAGAGATGCCATACCTTCTTGCTAAATTAAGGTTGACCGCTCTGGAACAAGACTGGGTCAAATTCCAGACCCTGACCGACGACACGTTGGATGTAGTCAGCAAGAAAGACTTGCCAAAGTTGCTACAAGAGTTTGAGGCTACAAGGGTGGATTACTTCCTTTCTAATGCAGCACTCCAGGAAAAGGTAGCGGCCACATGCCCGCAAACAGAAGGCCAGACTAGTACAGGTGACGAAAGCCGTCAGATTCAAGTACAGGTGAATATGCCGTTCCAGCAACAGGACATCAATAACACATGGGGCCAGTTCGACGGAGCTTATACCAAATGGATAGGCTTCCGTGACATGTTTGAAGCAGCAGTGCACAAAAACGAGAAAATCTCGCCTGCTTTTAAGTTTTCCTATTTGAAGAAAGCCCTGGTTGGCGGTGCCGCAGCCACGCTTGGTGAATGGCAGCTAACCGAGGAAAATTACAATGATGCGTGGGAACGGCTAAACAATGTATATGATAAAAAGTACCTTATCGGGCGCGACCATCTACGCCAACTCTTAGATCTGCCAGAGCTGCGAGGTCGTCCCTCTGCATCCGCCCTACAAGCCATGGCCAACAGCACTCATGAGGTCATGAGGCAATTGAAGGCGTTAGGTCTCCCAGTCGAGTACTGGGATTTTTTCGTGATTCACATTCTCACCGAAAAACTGGACTTAGAAACAGCACGCCAATGGGAGCTGCAGCGGGATTCCGACCAGCCCAAGCTAGCGACAATGCTCGCATTTATAGACAAGCAGGCAGCAGCGTTGTCAAATGTCTCTAACTCCCGTCATCGAGGCCAAGGGCAAGGAGACAAACGAGAAACCACTACTCTTAGTCAACGGCAATGGCCGACGCCAGGTACAGCTATGGGTCGGAAAGTTCTAGTAAGGCCATGTGAAGTATGCAACGGGAGCCATAGAATATGGGAGTGTCCTGACTTCATTGCCCTCTCTTTCAGAGGCAGGCAAGATTATGTGGAGAGGCGCGCAATCTGTGCAAACTGCCTAAAGCATGGGCACAAAGAAAACAATTGCTTCACTCGCGGCTGCGCCAGATGCGCGGGGGCTCCGAAACATAACATTTTTCTCTGCCCAAAGCGAGAAGTAAACAAGCCGGCACTCACGGTGGTTACAGGAAACGTTGCCTCGAGATCAGTTGCCAGGCGACGTACCAAAAGCAAAGCCGATTGACTAGTAACTAAAGGCAAGGGTCTCAAACCCTCACGTATAGGTCGTACAGGATATAAGCGTCAACGGAGAAATAAAAATAAAAATCATAGTACAGAAAATCCGTTCAGAAACTCAACTAGCATTCAGCGTACAGAACATTTGAAAAGTAAAGACGAACAAAAGAACAAAATAACAAGTACAGAAGCAATTCCCACAAGGGCAAGAAGATTATCTAGCAGCTCATCATTATCCAACAAGCTGGATCTGATTAACACTAAAATAGACCTACTAACTAAAAGGGAAGAGAGTCCAGACCCACAGCTTTCACCGTCCAACAAAAGAAAATGGACTACTACGAGTACGAAAGATATGTATCCAAACAAAATTAAGAAAATAAACTATGAAAAATATGTACAGACTATTAATTATGTGGAAGTTAGTACAGATTTGATACCGACTGCTATGGTGAAGATAGAGGTAGAAGGTATTCTCTCAGGTCCTTTTCGAGCGATGCTTGACACAGGCTCACATCTTAATTTAATGGCGGACAGTCTGAGGAAGAAGCTTAGAGTTCAAACTAAACAGGTTTCAGGTAAGCTGGTTGGCATTGATGGGGTTCCATTGCTAATCAAGAGGCAAGCTAAATTAAAGTTTTTTCCATGGTATGCTGCCAGTACAGACAAACACGGTATAGCTGAATCATTCTGGTTTTTGCCAGAAAATTGCCAGTGGCAGCCAAGGTTGCCACTCAGGCTCGTCAATACCCAAGGGTATTCAGACTCGTACAGATATGCCGATCCTGAGTTTTTTAAACCGGGGGAGGTACAAATTTTGTTAGGTATAGGCACCTTTGCAAAATTGATAAAGTCAGTGGTAGGTAAAACATCGTCGGGTACGATGCTACTAGAATCTTCACTGGGCATATTAGTCATGGGGTCAAATAGTACAGGTAACCAAGAAACAAACGATGCTTGTCCAGCGATAGTCTATACTGCGGGAGAGCAATTAGACAAGCTTCTTTGTAGATTATGGCAGATGGACCAGATCGGATCATGCACGAAGAGGTCAGAAGAAGAAGAACTTGTGGAGCAGCATTTTGTGTCCTCCCACTATCGTGACGATGACGGTGTATTTGTTGTCAAAATGCCACTAAAGCCAAATTACACGAATATAGGTAGCTCACGTGAAACGGCGTTGCGCCGATTTATGTATTTAGAGAAGCGTTTAGAAAAGAACGAACAAATGAAAATGGCCTACATAGAAAAGATGCGTGAGAGCATTGAGTTAGGACATGTACAGATTGCAACAAAAGATCCTAGTACAGATAAGCCAGTATATTACATACCTCACCACTGTATAGAGAAGAAATTTCGCATCGTATACGATGCAAGCTGTCGTACAGACATGGGCATTTCGCTAAATGACATCCAAATGCTAGGCGAAAAGCTCCAGAGAGACCTGCATGAAACGGTCATGCGATTTAGAAGGCATCGCATAGCAATATGTGCCGATATAAAGAAAATGTTCAACCAGGTCCGATTAAATGAAGAACAATGGGACCTTCAACGCATATTCTGGAGAGAGCACAAGAATGATCCGCTACACGAGTATTGGCTCACAGTCGTCACCTTTGGGCTAACGTCATCAGCTCATTTAGCAGTAAGGTCAGTAATACAAGCCACAATAGAAGCACAAGATAGTCTGCCAAAGGCAGCAGCTACAATCAGAAATGACTTCTACATGGACGATTGTGTGACTGGTGAAAACGATGAGACAAAAGCAATTGAATTAGCTAAAGACATGTACAGAATATTGAAAGGTGCTGGGTTTGAACTATGTCAATGGAAATCTAATTCCAGCAAGTTCATGAAAGCAATGAATCCTAGTTCAGTGGATGCCTCCTTGGTGTTTTCGGGGGAGGAGAAATCATCCATTCTAGGTCTAAAATGGCTGATAGCAACAGATCAGTTTACATACGAAGTAAAAACACCAAAGTTAACTGGCACACTGACCAAGAGAAAAGTCGTAAGCTGCATAGCACAGCTATATGACCCAAATGGTTACATATCTCCAGTCACGGTCATAGGCAAAATAATGATCCAAGACATTTGGAGGCTAAGTACAGATTGGGACGAGAAAATTCCCTCAGAAGTAGAAGAAAGATGGCGGGTTTATTGGGATGACATTATATCTCTCGAAAAATTCCGTATAGACAGATGGTTAGGCACTATCAGTTTAGCCAATGTACAGATCCATGGGTTCTCAGATGCATCCAGTGCAGCGTATGGAGCAGCAATATATGTTCGTATAGAAAACCCAGATGGTACAGGGTCATGCAAGTTGTTGATGTCAAAGTCACGGGTGGCTCCGTTGAAGACAATAACAATTCCAAGGCTAGAGCTAGCTGCAGCCGAGTTACTGGCGAGGCTGCTCGTAGAAGCAAAAAGTTCCATGGAATACCACAACACACCCTACTTCTTGTGGTCAGACTCCACAGTAGTGCTCCACTGGGTGAATAAGTTGCCATGCAATCTCAAAACATATGTAGCGAATCGAGTCTCATCGATACAGACGAATACAGAAGTGAAATGCTGGCACTATGTCAACACTAAAGACAACCCCGCTGACTTATTAAGCAGGGGCGTACAGGCGTCTGCATTAGTAAACAACAAGCTATGGTTAGAAGGCCCAGAATGGTTGCAACAACCACGTACAAATTGGCCAAAATCTGATTTTGGTACAGACGATTTGGTACAGATACAAGATGAATTAAAAATAGTCGCGCTTACACAGGTAAAGCCAGCATTATGTATAGGTTTAAAGAGAAATGGGAATAATGTTCCTTTATTGGAGTATTCCAATATGATTGAAAGATTAATCAATATCATAAGCTATGCAATCCGATTCATAGATAGATGGTCAGCCAATCCGACCTTCAAGATAAGAGCCAAGAGGCACAAGCCAGTGGCTCTGCCACCAACAATAGAAGAGAGAGCTAGGGCAATGGCCTACCTCTTACGTGATTCACAAAGACATCACTATGGTACAGAATTAGCATTAATGAAGAAACACAACAATCTTCCTGAGAAAAGTAAGTTAGAACCACTCAAGCCAATCTTAGATGCCAAGGGACTTCTGAGAGTAGGAGGCAGACTTGACAGAAGTAGTAATTCTTACGAGATGAATCATCCCGTAATAGTACCAAATGGTTCTAGGCTAGCATGGTTAGTGATAGACTATGCACATCGTACCACCAAGCATGGTGCAGTACAGGTCATGATGCAATTCATCAGACAAAAATATTGGATCCCAAGGATGCGTAGTGAGCTGAGAGGCTACCTGCACAAATGTGTAATATGTGCCAGGTACAGCGCAAGGTTAGAACACCAGCTAATGTCAGAGTTACCAGCAGATAGAGTACAGATTGGGAAACCGTTCCTGCATTGCGGGGTAGATTATGCCGGTCCCTTACAAGTAAAGATGATAGACAGGCAAGGTGATCAAATAACGAGAAGCAAATGTTGGGTAGCAATCTTTGTATGTCTCAAGACACGAGCCGTACATATTGATCTAGTCACAGATTTGACTTCAGTCGCTTTCATTGCATGCTATGAGCGTTTTATAGCTCGCAGAGGGCGATGCGAGCGTATGTACAGTGATAACGGTACGACGTTCGTCGGAACTGATAGAGAATTGAAGAGGGCCATACAGAAGTGGTCAGAGGAACAAACAATATCTTATTTGAGCAACAAAAGTACAGAATGGCGGTTCATGATACCAGCTGCACCACATCAAGGTGGCATCTATGAAGCAGCCGTAAAATCGATGAAGTATCATCTAAAGAGAGTAGTCGGGATGAAAGTGCTCCCTTATGAACAACTACTAACGCTTCTGGCACAAATAGAAGCCATCCTTAATTCAAGACCGATCCATCCACTAAGTGACGATCCGTCCGATGTACAGGCATTGACTCCAGCACATTTCCTAGTGGGCGAACCATCCATACTTCCAGTCCCATTTGACATCACCAGTCAACCAAGTACAGTAGGAGTTAAACTCTGGAAAGAACGACAACAGATGTTGGGACATTTCTGGAACCGATGGAGTAGCGAATACTTGACCACTTTGCAACAGCGTAAGAAGTGGCGTAGAGAAAAAGAGAAGCTCCGTATAGGACAGCTAGTTACGATTGCGAGCGAGAACTTCCCTCCGGCGTCATGGGCGCTAGGCAGAATATCCGAACTTATCACTAGCAAAGATGGTATCGTCAGATCCGTGATTGTGCAGACAGAGACAGGAAGACTGAAGCGGCCAGTACAGAAAATCTGTATTATACCAGTAGAGAGCGAAAAATTGAATGAATAAATAAAAATAAATAAGTAAAGTACGGCTATGTTAAGCCCAATTGAATATATATTAAAAAATTGTTAATTTTTGCTGGCACTGTATCGAACGCGCTTACACATTCGAGTCAATTGTCTTATTTATTTGTATTAGTAGACTTATGTATTTGCCTTTGTAATTGTATGCGAGTGTATCGCAGAGAAAGATAAGTTAAAATCATTCTTTCAGTTCAGTTGCTTTCTTGACTCGCTTCGGACAGGCCGGCCTTAGTTCAATATTGTAAAGAAAAAATGTACAGTCTAAACATAAAAAATATATAAGAAAAGTTATCTTTTCTTTCATTGTACAGAAGAATAGCAATTTAGATTATAATAAAAAGTATCAATAGTCGGGTTTTTTATACACTTTTCCCGACTCTAAAGTGCCGTGTTTTATTTCTCTCGGAATTTACAGTCCATAAAATACAAGTGCATTGGATTGTCATGCCAAAGGTCTGTGCCACCTGAAACTTTTTACGGGTACTGCCTCTTGCGTGGAATTGACAAATCATCCAATAGTAGTTTTTGTCACAGTGTCAAAAATTTAGCCGTTCGGATACAATTCTTTAGCAATTTTTGTTTCTCTAAAAAGGATTAATTCCAAATTTTGCTACCGAGGCTCCAATTCTAACACGAAAGCCGAGCTCAAATTCATAACATTTTTCTTTACCTTTATTTTTGCCTTAGAAAGTTTTTCCATGCGACAATCCGGGCATAAAATAATATTAAGCTCAGTCTATCGCTATCCTTCTGAAAATCATGTAATTAACTTAATTAAACATTATAGTCGCGCAAATGCGCCTTTGGCTCAGCTCCATTCATGCCTTCCTGACGAGTAGATACTCGTACTCGTATACCTATACCTGTCATCCGTTTTTCACAATGTTGAATACCTTCACTCGTATGCTGCTTCTGGTGCTCCTGCTCCTGCTGCTGGGATATTTTGGTCCTGGTTCCTGCTTGACTGCAGAGTTTTCGGAGAGAACATTAAAATAAATTTATAACAACAAGTTTTCGCCTTAGATATCCCTCCAACAAGGATATGCTGATATATGTGTTTTTATTTGTATGGGTTATGGTTATGGGTATGTAGGTATCTGCACCGCCTCACTGGGTCCTCACCATCCGACAAGCCTTCGCGCTTAGTCTTCGTCGTCGTTCGTCCTCTTTTGAACGTTCAACCGGGATTCAGAGTGGCGCGGCGCGATACCCACTACTACTAGGCCATGACCTGCGGGAAAACATTCTTCTAGAAACCGAAACTTTGTCCTGGATAAACTACACACACATAGGAACAAGAGTCTCAATTTTTGGCTTTTTGCCAGCTTTTGAAGGTTTCTTTTTTCCCAATTCTTTCACTTTTTTCTCGTTGTCGGTTTTTGAAATTATTTCAGCAATATGTGTAGACGTCAGGAACGTTCGGGTACACCACCGCTACGAATGATGATGGAGAGACGGAGAGTATGGACTCGTCCTCGTATTTCCATGCATCTAATAAAATGAGTTATGTTTTATTTTGTATTTGTTTTTTATTTTGTTTATTTTAATTTTAATTTTTATTTATGTGAGTACGCGAGTATGTTTATACATATTTTGGAACAATAGAAGAATTTCCTTTGATGTATCCAATCCATCCAAAGCGGCATGTTACCTGCCAAAGAAAGATGAAATTAATTTCATTACATGCCTAGCGGCTGATACAGAGGCGGAGGAGGTCGATCCTAAGGAATGGTGCTGTTCATCTGACAGAATATTCAGGAATTGTTTGATAAAATCGAGCGGTGGTTGAAATGTGCAAGGAACATTTTAATTTTATTAAAAAGTGCAAAGCTTATTATAGGATGAAGAGTTAAAGTAAAATGTGCAATCTATCAAGGACAGCCTAGTTTTAAGGCACCCTTTTTAGAGAAACAAACTTTCCCCTCGCACTTCAAATTCGAAATATTTGCTAGGTTAGAAAAAGTCATATATTTCACCAAAATTCAACAAAATATAAGAAACAACACTTTAAAACTCGCAAAAGACCTTTACTGACTTTTTGCTAACTGACGGATTATAAACATTTTGAAGCACTTTCAGATATCGTTGAACCTTTGTTTATACTCGAGATTTGACTACAGAGGGCGTGGTATTTAAATAACCCATTTTAATAACAATTTTTATAAGTTATATGTGAAACAAGCCTGATTCTGATGTATGATTAAATTTAATTTGAGTTCAAAAAAAAAGAAAATTTAAAATTTGAAATCTTACATTGAGGAAGCTTTGATTGAAATCCTACTAAGAAAATAGATGTAAAGAAAAGGAACCAAGTTCTTTTAGGTACCAAAAACTGTCAATTTTTTTAAGTAATCGATGGGAATGTGAACCGAATTTCTTGATCTGGTGGGTGACTATTTCACACATTTTGTCACATGTTTTTTTTGGCTGCATCCTAGTTAAAAATGAATAGGTTCAATTCATTTTAAACGCAAATAATTTCGTTCACATATTTTAGTTAATTTATTAACTTAGCATTCACTGAAAATTATTGGATACTGTTTCACTATTCGACTTATGGTAATCTTAATCTAAAGCTATGTATATAAAAAGATCTTAGTGTAATCTAATTCATATGTAATTTTCTGTCTCAGTTCGTACTTAAAATTCCCAAACTTCAAGTTGATGGGAAGAAAAACGGATTTAAGTTCCCAACACTTGAAACCGTAGCTTCCACACGCTTAAACTTTGCTCCCATCAGCGTCACAATTTCAAATTAAGTCAGTTAATTTCCAAAAGTGAACGGGAAACCTCATTCATACATACATATCGCCAGCGCAGCAATACGAGTGAACCTCCCTCCAATTTTGAAAAGCAATTAATAAACCTCGTGTCACAAAATCACGTTTAAACCATAATAATTACTTGACACAAAAACTTCAAAAAAAGCATGCTGCACAACTAAAGACGTTTAGTTTTATTGACATTTGTTTAAATTAAACGAAGACCGTTTGTTTTGGAAAAGTACAAAAAAAAAAATAAATATATGCAACAAAAGAAACAGTTACACCGAAACTGTATATAGGTACATTCAGATTGCGAATCACATCTTATATAGTTCTCATTACAAACACCACTTGCTAATTTCCATTTGCCTAATCGCAGCCGCAGATCGGTGTCGTCAACACACAGCACCTTAACTTCCGAAGACTTCAAAAGAAGTCCTCCTCTTCGGTTGGTAATGGCCAGTATAAGCGATTCCTGGCAATTGATTCGCTTGGTATAATTCCGAGCACGACTTCAACACTCCCCCTCACTCCTTGTAAACCGAAAGTTCGACACAGAATGTAAGGAGAATTTCACCTTAAGATAATATGCGATACTGGTCTCCCACTACTAATGATCACAAAAATAACAAGTCCCGAAGGAGCTTTGGGAAAAGGAATGTTATCATAATTGAGGCTGCTGCTCTTTTAGCAATACTTTTTGACATGTTAGTATCTCAGATAACGTTGTTCCCGATTGACAGTTCAAAATTGACATTTCATATGTCACTTATAAAGGACAGAAAACAAGGAACTTATCCATGTTCACAAGGAGAAATACACCTGTCAAAACAAGAGAATCTATGGCAAATGGCAATTTGAATTTGCAATGCAATAAAACTAATGTCACCCTGTGGCTTACAGTTTAATTGCACTCGCGACAAACTCGCGGAATATCCATTAGAGTGTAGGTCCGATCTAGGCGCGAACATTGAAAATAAATTCCAATTGTCGCCATACTTTTCACGCTCCTTACGTAAAGTCATGTTTCTTCCGTGAACTCACCATCACCAAAGGTTGGTTTTAGTCGGTTTTGGTTTTGACTGCAAATGCAGAAAAAAAGAAAACAGAAAAAAACATAAAAAGGAAGTCACATCAGGGAGCGAGTCTTCGCAAACGATGGCGATGGAGCCGCATAGATTCCGATTCCGAACATTCGTTGGGTTATTTTCCTGTGTAGCATTGTTGCACGAGAATTGGTCTTTTTTTTTTTGCAGTCAGCTATTGCTAACGTCCTATCTCTAATATAGTTTTGACGCAAAAGAGCGAGGACAATGGCACATTGTTGTGTTGTGGGTAGCCGAACTGGACATGGCCAAAGAAATGGAGTCTCCCCAAATGCCCATACATACGAGTAGAATATTGTTGGTAGAAATGGAAACATATGTACGTGGAAAATAGAAAATAGTTAAGGAAAGAAGAACATCGATTTCTGTTGCAGTGCAGTAGTTCCGAGAGTTCTTAGAGGAATGTGATCTTATCAATAGAACTCCAAACTATCTGCTTTTGTTGTGCTTACATACACAGGAACACAGGGTTATGAAAGTTCAGGAAGTTCTAGTATTTTACCTCTCCGTCGAGGTTATCGCAAGGTACTATACCTAGTTATAGGTTTTAGGGAGAAGTCAGTTTCAAATTATTGAGATATTTGGGCAGTTGTTCCAGAAAGCTAAGGAATAACAATGCACAATTTAAGGTAAAACAGTATTAAGAAACAAGGATCTTGAAATTTTTGTCTATGATAATTTCATCTAATGATTATGAGCTCTTTGAAGAGAAGTTGAATTGGTAAATGAAAATGAACTGTTCCGACCACAATAACTCGGTCTCCTGATAAAGTCTCCCAAACATAACCTCACAAAATTGAAATGCCCTTTCACTGATAATTTTTCCAGAACACACAAACAGGGTTCAAAGTAAGGAAGCATAATAAATAAGGATTCAGAATATAAAAAGTGGAAATGCATACATTTTTGACAACTCATGCTGACAAACAGATGCCAAATAAATTATTTTTCCAATTCAGCTTAATTCTGTCCTCATCTTACTTAAAAACTAGGAGACAGCTGTTTCATATGATAATGAATTGTCTATAACTTGCTGCTTAACAAAACACAAGTTCCACAGTGGTCTATTCTTGGACCTCTTTTGTTTTCACACATTAAAAAGCGCACTTAGAATAAACAATTAGTCAGTAAAGGTATTCAAGAACTCAAGAAATCTAGAAATGGGACCTAGAACTTAATCATTAAATCGTAAGACTTTTTTAACTCGGCTAATTCAAATACCTTTTTGTTTTTAAGTTAAGAAAAATGGGAACAAATTTCTTGATGTGATGATCTCCCTTAAAACACAATACCCCAAGAGATATGGTCACTGAATTTCAGCACGCACAGTTCCGTGTTCGGATTCGAATTCAAGCCATGATAACGGCCCATGAGCTGCACATGATTCGAGTATTGTCAATTTTTTCGCTGAACGTCCAGTGCAGAACTAAGACACGACACTTTCTAGCAATTATTGTCACTGAAGCAGTATACCATAAAGGGCTTTCCCATCCACACAACACACAAGACACAAGTTGAAGTTCTTCTCGATGCGTGTGGTGAGGTGGTGACACGTTTTGGTTTCGGTGACTTTGTGTCCCATTTCGGTCAACGGATTTGTGAATTAATTTATGAAGAGAACTGCAAATTCCAAGCAAAGATTTGTATCTTTTTGGATTTACTTTTTATTTGGTGTAGGTACCCTTCATTCAGGTAATTACGAGGATGAGGGCACACCACACGTGATTTTGTTGAACTCTGTGCTGATGTGCCTTTCCCCAAACAGAGTCTGTAGTCTGGCTCTGAATCGATTAGGCACCAAGGAACCTGGACTTTACGGGATTTGCAAAAGGGATTTTATTTTAAGGTCCATTCCATATTCGAAGACCTAAACGAGACGCTGCTGTACTGTAAGTGAGGGTAACGTTTACTGTCAGCGATCGGGATGCATGTTGGAATGCAACATCACTGATGGGTTGGCCAAATGGTCATGCTACGTAATTAGCCTTGGATGCTGTTGTACTTGAAAATGCAACGGGCACGATTGTGTGTTAACAACAAATGTTTGGCCAAAATTAAAGATTTTCGTGAATTTTGTTTGTGTTTCGTTTTCGTTTTCGGTTTCAAGGGGAGATCTCAACAAATTGCGGACAATTTTCTTTCACTTTATTTTTTGGCTTTTTTTTGTGGGTCAACCATCGTCGCTGGAACGCTGACAACAAGCGGACGACGACGACGACGATGAAGGCGGCGCGGCGGTGGCTTAATACGAGGAATATTGTTGAATTTTAATTTTTTATTGCTAATTTATGTGCGTTTATGTATAGAAATTGTGCGTGTGTGTAAAACGGTAAAAATTAAAACACACGGAATTCAATACATCCCCTTATACGCATCACGAGAAGCGAAGAGGTCATGATCCGTTGGAACAGGAAGACAATAGCATATCAGCGAGTAATTCGGTGGCTTACGGAAAGTCGGTTCGGAATGTTGAATAACAGAGATTTGGACAGAAGAATTTATTGAGGGCTACCGTAATGCCATTTAGGCCATATTCATTGGACATTAACTGGAATTTATCCGAATTATTTTGGAGTTTTTACATTTGGTCTTCAACTTAATCTTTTGAAGCTTAACTTAAATTTATTTTACTTGGCTCTCAAAATGGTGAATGCAGAACTTACTGATGTCAAAAAGTTGGTGAAATCGATTTAGTAATTGTGTATGTTTGTTTGCGTCTAACTTATTTTAGTGAAGAAGTTAAGAGGATTCGCTGTTACAAAATAGCTAATACAAGATTCACTGGAATACATTTTCGATGACTCTATACGGAATGAAGGAATATGCTGATATTTAAAATAAGAAAACAAAATGGTCGAAAACAATCGTGAGAATCAGCTACATACGTTCATATGTTGTTAAAGCTTATATCCTTCAACTTGGCTATCATTTATTCAAGTCATAAAATGGTTGTTCTGTTTGGAAAACGTTCCGCACGCTTTGAATATTTTGCAATCTTCATAATCGTCCTACCGAGAGAACTATTCATTGCGAAGTGGTTCCCTTCTTTGGATTCACACTACTCAATACTCATTGCATCTAGAGAAAGAGCAAAGAAGCGCTTACTTTAAGGCCCTAGTATAATTTGGTCTTTTATGAAAAATATTTTTAGAGTTGTTTTCTTATGTTTATATTGTTTTATATTTCCTGAGAATTTTAATACTGTTTATACATACTTTGAACAAAATTTAAGTCCATAACTTATAGGTTGATATTTAAATTCAAGGCTTTGCATCCGCACCGCAGTCTTCCTTAAAAAACAACTTTTTATTTGTTTTTACGACATTCCCTCAGATATCAGAAACCATAAAACGGTATGAAATGTTTATTTAATGTTTTTCCTGATGGTACCTATACCTAGTATCAAGATACTTCAGTATTTTTTTTTGTTCCTAGGCCCTACAATAAGTTCAACAAAAATAAAATAAGAAACTTTTTGCACTCAATTTGGATGTTGAAACGTCTTTTGGTTGATGTTTTATGTCACTTCTGTATGTTGGTTTGGAGGATCTAAACTTTTAACATAAATGTAACATTTTTCTAGATGCCACGTGTCAAATAAAAACCCGCTATTCAAATAATACCAACTGACATTAGCCCAGTGATGGAAGATTTTCCTCACTGACGGATTTTTCTCTCGTATACAAAAGTCAGAATCATCATCAACAAAACAACTTAATACATTTGAACTACATACTTTACTCATACATACACAAAATGTGCTGTTATTTCATCGGTTATGTCTTCTGTGTATGTATGTATATGTCCTTGCTGTGACATATCCTTCATTCAACATTGCAACCCAGTCGAGCAGAACAGAGGAGCCAGTGAAACAATTTGTTTCACTTAAACGCAAAAACCGAGCGAGAAAATAATGAAAATGAAATTTTATTCGTACAAATGCTTTTACGCGTTACCATTTTTCCTTGTTTCTGGAAAAAAGCTAATACCTTTATATTTACACATACATACATCACAACGCAGGAGACTTTAACTGCACACATATGTACATATATTATTTAGTTTAATGTATCGCATTATTGCTTTGCTACCGTTAATTTCGTTATTTAGTGAACGAGAATGATTATGAAGATTTGATGGTTCTTGGTTTTCATGGAAATAAAATGTCTGACAAGGAAAATATGAATATCGGAGTATGAATTTGAATTTGAAGGGCCTTTAATGTTTCCCAAAAATTAAAAACAGGGTTTCCAATCTTTAAATGGCGTATGTTAAAGCTAAAAAACAATGAACATCCGACAAATTATCCGGATAGTCTATTTAGTCAGATCCGGACGTGAATAATACGGGGTAATATGCGTAAACTTTAGATATCTATGTAAATAACATACCTGCACTGATACGATTTAAAATTTTTGTATCAAACTACGAATTTAGTTGTATTCTATACACTTTCCAAAAAGGATGCGGATCTCCAGATTCAGATTTATATCCGAATTAACATCGATGAACGAATCGTGAATTTGTTACTGGTTAACGGAATTGCTTATGTCGTTTTTAGTTGGCAATCCGGAATTGGAATTAGAAGCAGAATCCCAATTGAACAGTTTTTCTGAATTCTAAAAAATTTGAAGTTTGGTGTGACTGTATTGATAAAGTGTGACATGTGTCAACTACATTTTTATTTCTAACAAATTAGGAACAATTTTTAAGATATTTTCATATTATTTTCCATTTTTTATATTTTAATTTTAATTTCAAGCGCAATTTGTTGATTCAAAAAATATGACATTTATCAAGTGTGACATTAAAAATCTTTGAATGTGTGAGTGGTTCTGTTTTTGATTCTGATTTCAAATCCAGAAGAGAAATTTCTTCGTTTTCAGAATCAGAACTGTCACTTTTGCCCAATCGAACGCTTTCAGAATGTTTTTTTCTGCTTCCAGATTGCCAATTGAAAACGCCATTAGTTTGTGATTGTGAATTACGTAAACGTATTTTCGTAACGTAACCGAATGCACAACTGAATACGTTCACTTGATGATTTGTCAATTTTTAAGTCGGAAACTGACGGAATTGTTATAACTTCAAGTTAATTTTGAAGAATGTCTGTGAAAAACTTAATTTTAAATATCATAATAAAATATTTTAAGCATTTCACAAATACATTTTTATTAAATACTGTAGTATTATAACTTGGTAAAAAATTCCAAGGTATATAAGTGTTGGCAATGCTATAATTTTTAATTCTAAATGTACCTATACTACTCCATCTTGAAATGTTTTTTTTTAATTCCTTTCTGGTACGTTTTAGTACGTGATCATAGTCTTAAAAGTTAAATAAAATATTGGTTAATGTAAGTAAGTCGTTGTTTTTCATTTTTTTCACAAACACGACAGTAAGGTCACCAGTTAAAACGAAGAAAAGCTACAGTAGAAAACTGAGTGCAAAGGTTTAAATAATAATTTGATAATTTGATTGATATAAAATGTTTCTTACTCTTAAATTGTTTACGAAATTTTTTTATTTAATTCATCTATATCTTAAACCGATCTTAAAAAAAAAGCATTACACGTCCAAGTAATTTAAGTAATTTTTCTTCTTTCTAGTTAAAATTAACTTGATTTGTTACAATTTTAAACATAAATCTATTACAATATTTTTTTTTATTTTGTCAGCCAAAGTAGGTCACAATCACAATTTCATTTGCTCATCCGTTCACATAGAACTCCGTTAGTTTCGTGGGTCCGAAAGTATTATAGGATAATTTGGATCTCAATTGTCAAATTTGGAGATTAAAAGAATGTTTGTATACTAATTACACATAACTTCCTTCGAACAGCAATTGAATTACCAATCCGTGTGGTTTCTTTATTTTAACAAAACCAGAAACCAATATATCTTCACGCAATCCAAATTCAAGGTAAACTCACTTATTGCACTTCTATATCTTAATTCATCCTAATTAGCCGGCTATTTGCATTTTCATGTCAACATTTTTTTTTGTTAATGTTAAGTCTTCTTTTGAAAACCCAAAGCAAGAAAATAATTAGCTTCAGCAGTTGAGGCAAAAACGGCAAGTTTGCCATCTTAGGAGAGCACCCACATTGGTCACACATCCTTAAGCCGCATACAGGACAGGAGCGAAGCCGCACTAAAATAATTCAATAAAAGAATATAAGGAAATCTAGGAACAAGACGCTAAAAGGTGTAGCTACAAATGTTACCATTTGCAAATTGAAATTCTGAATTATCTTGTTCGTCTAAAGGGTGTTCCAAGTTCCGTGTTACAATTATTTAACTTTTAACATCTTGAACTGACATTTTTCTGTCGTTTTGAGATTAAAGAAACCTGAGAATGAAATTTTCCAACATTTTAGACAAATCACAAAATTAAAGTGGATGCAAGCACACCATAAGGTAAGGATAAAATGCAAGTGATACCAAAATTTCGTAAACTTCTTTTGACATTTCCTTGACTTTTCTATTCCATAAAAAAACACCCTGTATAGCATGATTTCGGTTAGCGTTTGCGTATCGGTTTTCCAAATGTTTACAAGTTTGGAATAAACCACATATATGGCGTTTAGAACTGAGCACCAAATAAACGCTAACCAACACGCAAGACTCAAAAAAGATCAGCAAGAAACAAAAACCTTATTTTGTTTCGTTTGCCTACAACAATCTCCAAAATCGGCTAAACTTTGCTCAAAGAAGACTTAACAAACAAACAAGCAACAAAACAAAACAAATAAAAATAAAAATAACAAACAATCCACACCAAAGGGTCTTCCTTTGGGTTTTTCTGGCATTGTTGGGTTCCACTGCATCCATTCCGATTCCGGATGCGGATTGGAATTGAATCCATGTCCATGTCCAGTGGATCTCCTGGATATAAGTTTCATTTTGGCTTGATGCCTTTATGCAGATTGCTTGTGCGGAAGATCTTGTGAAGTCACATTATTGTAGGCTGACACCGCACCGACGACGACCGACGACGATGCGACGCGACGCGCCGCGCCAGAAGTTAGTCGGGTTTTGTCACGATTTTGCAAACGTAAATTGAGTTGTAAATTGTGGCACGGAACAGGGAATAAATACGGCCAGAGTCACAGCCACGGTTAAGGTAGGAATAGGTGGTATTGTGTTTTTGTTCCTCCAGCTGTGGGTATAGCGGGATGTCCATGCCCATTTTTTCCTGCGGGACAAATGCATTGGAAGATGTTTTATTTGCATTTTCTCTATTCTTGCTATGGCCGAAGTACGAGTAATATCATCATGCGATCGAGAGCAATTGCATGAGTTCCACGCAGACACGGCTAGAGAAAGAGCTTGAGCTACGAGTATGTGGTTCATAAAAGGAAATTGCTAATTCTTTGGGGTGACCGCACATTTCCCTGGCGATATGAGAATGAATAGTTTCCGCCGTGGGTTTACGATGTCTTATTCTGTCACACGGTGTTTTATGTGTAGCAGGCGGGCTTTTCCGTTTGAAGATGAAGTGTTTACTGTTTACTCAAATTGATTTGGCTATCAGGCTTAGACTGGAGACCTTATAGACTTCAGACATGTGAATAACATAAAAGAAACGTAAAATCGTGTGAATAGTTGACAATTTCCAGAATCCAGAACACTGAGACTTAAGTCTTGAGCTTGGTGCTCGTACGTGTTTGTATTTTGCGATAGGGTCAAGTAATTATAGACAAGGAATATGTTCTTACATCATTCAATTTAGGCCAAAAGAAGTTGGTATTATAACTATTCACCCATGAGGCAAAAAACGACAGCTAATTCTACAGATGTAGCATGACAGCTTCCAACTGCCAGAAGTACGCAAATCGATATTGAAAGACTTTTGACGTGCACTCTTCAAAAAAGTAGGAACTTTTCGCCAAGCAAAAAAATGTTCTTTATCCTTTTTAAGCCAACTCCTTGGTGTCATCTGAATTCTAAAACTGAAAAGAATGTAAAATCTAAGATTCTTGGAAACCAAATTATTGAACGATACAACCCCATCAGAGCCAAAAGATTCACAGTTCCAGCTGGATTTGTCTTGTGCGTCATAGAAATAAATTGCGTGTCCTTCACAACATCTATACTACGCATAAGATTTAATAGTTCAACATTCAATTCTCATCTGGACCCTTGTCACAACTTTTCCTGGTACGGGAATGATTGGATTTTACTTTGAAAATAATTTCTTTTCCCTCTGTAAAAGTCTTGTATCTCTTGTATACGAATACGCCTTCATTTTCTATTGCTCCCAAACGTGTTAAATGTCCCTCGAGGACTGGCGAAATAATAGATCACACACGTATCGTGTATCCTCAGATCCATTCAACCGTGTGTTAGGCTATAAAAATGTCTTAGCCTACCGACCACCGCAAATCAATCAAATCCGCCCCAAACTTATTAAAGCTTTGTCCCCGTTTAACAAAAAAAAAAAAGAAAAAAAAAAAAGAACAAACATCCCCAAGAGAACATCCGAAGAATATGAAAAATCTAATCGAAATTCGAAATCCAGGTCGGAGATATAAATTACGATTACACGACATGCACTCCGGACGAACATCATAATGCGGGCTTTTCTATAAATCAGCGGCGGCAACAAAGCGTTTTCTCGAGAGGTTTAGGTTTTCACCTTCACCCAGTACAAAATGCCGAATACCCACTGTTAAGCCGCATCCAACTCATCGAACACCCTCTCCCTGCTCTCCTCTCACAGCTTAAAGCGGTATTGATAAATGCTTATTTATGATGTTCGAAGACGTATACTTCCAACCTAGTCGTATCTGCGTTCTATACGAGAGTATGATGAGGACGGATTTCTGAGGCACCCACCCATTCCTCGAGTCGAGCCTGGAGGATATCGTTTTACCGCACTTCTTGTGCATCAGTTCCAGCTTATCAACCAAAGTTGCACACCTCACACACCCACACACTCCCTCACAGGCCCACACACGTGGCTACAACTTACCGTTAGAATGAAGACACTTTTATTCACGTTAGAGGAGGTGTTCATTCGCAAGGACTTTAACTCTATCCTCTTCTGGGTTCTCTTTTTTCTCCTCTCTTTCCTTCCTTATCCACTGCTTCCGTATCAAGTAACATGAAACTGATGAGAGAAGGTCATAAATCTATGTTGTTTCTATATTTTATCGTGACAGACACCCGGAATCCCAAGAAGAACTAGAAGCAGAAGAAGAAGAAGAAGCTGGAGGAAGTTGAAGAAAGGAAGGAAACTGCAAACAGCCAGGTTGGAGGGAGATCCATAATTTCCCTTAAACTTTCATCGAAGACTTTAGAAGAAACGGTTAGGTATATTAGCTTCTTTATTCGTGAATCTTTTGGACTGATGTATCTTGGATATTTTATCACTCATTTTTCACGGATGACGCGTTAACAGAGAGGGACTCACTCTCAATGGAGGAATGACCAGTGTTGTTAAAAATTGTCTTTCTAAACTTGTGAATAGAAAAAAGTTTGAGTAGGAAATAAGAAATATCTATAGCATGTTGTTGCTTTTTCTAATCTTCATTTTCTTGGCTCTTGTTCTTAAAAGAAAAAAAATGTCTTTTATCATTTTTCCTTCTTATCCTTTAGGAAGTTACATTCTTCTTCTTCTCTGTCTTCATTTCTAATAAGTATATTTCTAATTCTTCCTCTTCTTCTATAACAGTAATTTATCTTATTTTGTATTGTTGTTGTCTTCTATTTCTTCTTATTTTGTTCTTGTTTTAATTTATTTTCTATTAATAATTCTATAACTTTTTTGGTTTTATTTTTAATAACAAATCTTCTTTTTACCTGCTAGAGTTAGTTGCATTCTCTTCTTTTTCTTCTTCTTATTAAAAAAAATAATCCCTGTTCCCCGTTTTTTTTCTTAATCTTAATCTTCTTCTTCTTCTTCTTCTTCTTCTTCTTCTTCTTCTTCTTCTTCTTTTTCTTCTTCTTCTTCTTCTTCTTCTTCTTTTTCTTCTTCTTCTTCAGAAAGCCGTTATCTTCTTCTTCTTCTTCGTCTCCTGGTTAATTTTTATGGTTTTTTATAAACCTTGCGTTCTTGTTTTACTCACTTTTTCTTCTTCGGTTTCTTCTTCTGCTTGTACACTATCTGCTCCTTCTTTTTTTGTTTTTTATCTATTATTTCTTTTGTTCTTCCGTGTCCTCCTTTAGCTTTCATTACTATTAGAAATAAAAAATAATTCTACTCCTTCTTCCGTTTTACTTTGAGCTTAAGCTTCAGTTTCTTCTTCTTGTTATGTTTCTCCTTTTATTTCTTTTCCATCTTTTTAATAGTGTCTTATTTAAGAACAATGATTTTATTTAAAAAAAGAAAAACTTAGAATAACTCCGTAAAAGTATAACAACGCTGTTCAATGAAAATTTTGTTCTTCGCAGTTTAACTCTGGAAGCCTTAGCGGACATTTGAAAAGCTCTTACCCCAGCAGAGTTCCCATTGGGGGTGGTCCTGGCTTCTAATCCTTTTCATGTAGGTATGTATATTATATATCCATACGAGTTCGTTCACCAAGGAACGACTACCTACGCTCCGTTCCGTACAAGGAAAGGAAGCCCAGGATATGTTGGGGAAAAAGTTTCACAACGGATAAATAAATCACCAGAAGTCTAATTTAATAAAAAGTCGAATTCTCCTGGTGGCATTCGCGAGCTGTGTACGAGCATAAGACGAAACCTTCAACAACGCTATGTGCTATATGGTGTCCTTGATAAACGGTGCGATGGCACGGTGCTGAAGGCGAGGCAAAGGAGGGTGCTAGCGGCTAATTAATGAACCCTTTGGTAGCGCTATTTGCTATAATGTAGGTACGTGTTACTCTGACGGATTATGTGAACGTGGAAAGTGTGCTTAGGTTTCGTGTCTTCCGATCCGACAAGAACATGGGAAAGTGATTGCCTGGAGGATGGAGATGCGAAAGAATGTATAGCAGTGTGTATACTTTGCAAGTTAAAGACCAAAAGGATCCTCCAAATGAACCAAAAGGATGCCTCATATCCTCTGGAACGTTGGCGTCGTTGCTCGTATAGAATATTGGGCTAAAAGTTTTGCTGATTTATTCAATTTTCTCTGAGAGATGGCGTTTGTTTTTTTTTCGGAGATTGTCATCATCAACTTGGGTTTTTCTGGAGAAAGGAGTACCTACATTGATTCCTGCAATTATCATTAGTTCTTTTGGTCGCGGTCGGTTCGCTGGATTGGGTTGAATTAATTTGCCTAGAAAAAAAATCGAAATTGGCGAATCAATAGCAAAAGCAATTGACTGGAACAAGCTAGTTAATTGTCAATTCCATTGACAAAGTTAAGGCAAGGGTTTTGTGGAGAAACGTACCTTTTTGAAAATTAAAGCAAAAGTCTATCATAAAAAACATTTGGTTGAAATTTGAGGCATCAATTGAAGGACATACTTGGATAGATGATGAGTTATTTTATCAATTAATTTGCAACCCATTATAACTGTTTGCAGAACTTAGGGTTGTGTTTATGAGACCTTTTCAGGACTCTAAGGACGCTAAGATAAGACTTATACTACGACTAAAAGTATTTCTGGCCAACTGAATTGTTCCCACAAGAACACTTGGAAGCATTTTGAGAGCCTGCTCCTGCTTATCGCTGTCAGACATCTTTATTTTTATTTCAAAATCTCTTGGGACCACACCTGCTTCATGTATGTTCTTTTCAAAAAGCACATATTTCAAGAATTAAATCTCTTCCATTTCCAAGTAAAATCTCAACAAGAAAATCTCAGAAATCCATTACATATTTACAATTCAATCTAATCCTGAGCATAGAATCTAACGCCCTATTAATTAAATTGCTCCGAATAATATGACGATAATTGCTGCACCATACCAAAGTGCTTCGCTGCACGAAATCGAGTATAACAACATCTCTCTCGCCCCGCAGCGGAGCCAAAGACATCTTTTTGTTGCATCATCTGTTTTCGAGCACAGATCACATAACAATCAAGATTCCAGAAACCACACAACCTCATGGAGGTAGACCTCGACGACAGCCGACAACGACGCTATGCTCCACTGTTTGGCTACATCGGGGACAGACACAAAAACTGCGTGTGTAGCAGCAAGTTGTTTAGCCAAGGATCGATTCTGATCTTCTTCGGGAAGAAGGGAGCCGATACCACCAAGATCATGGAGCGATAGAGCTATTTGCGAAGAATGGAACGTTTCATCGTCGTCGTCGTGGTCGGTCTTTCGTCCAAGAAGACAACATCTAATTCTCTTGTGACTCAACTCTGTGTATAGGAGTAGAGTCTTTTGTCTGGCCTAAACTATTGATGCGGACGGTTTTCGGTCTGAGTCTTAATGCAACTGCGATGGTAAGTTCGTACGCATGTCTTAATTAATTTATAATTATCGGTGTTACACGGCAGAGTGTTGGGATAAGACTCGAGAAACTGGTATCTTATTTTTCTGGTTACTTGGGTTCCAAATAAGAGATAGACAGTTTAGCAACTTTTTGGCTTACAATTTTAAACCGAGCAACATCGATCAAAAGGAGTCAACACATTGCTTGACTTCTCACATCATTTACTCTTTGCAAATCACATTACTACTATAAAAAAACCTTGAAAATCCTTACCTTTTGAGCCTAAAAAGTTCCAAAAAAAAGTTTAAATTTCAATGTTTTACAGAAAGTACGTATACGCCAAAGTGAACATTTTTCATAATCAAATCTAGAAAGAACCATGCCACGGTGGTGACAGGTGTTGTAAGAACTTAAGTACAAGTTTCAGCATTGTAAAAGGACAAGCTTAATATAAACTTCAGTTCTCCAAAGAAAAAGAACTATGTTTGTTCCAAATTATTGTGATATTGGGTAGCAAACTTTTTTTAACACTACTTGATGATTGATAATCACTTTAAAGAACAGAACCTTTTTATTTAATATGCATACAATATTGATTTTATTTAATATACCTCATAAAATTATTATTATATTTATTTACGAAATTAAATCACTGCCAAATGAAACACCCTGTGAATCACATCGTTTTAGCAGGTGGATTCTTTGCACTACTTTTACACTCAACACACAACAGTTTGAGAGTCTATGGTGTTTAACATTACATAAAAACAAGAAAAAGAACAAAAAACTCAACAAATCTCACTCAAAATATTTGCAGAAAACGAGTTCTCCACCTGAAAACCACTCAACTTCAATAGCACTGCAAAAGTGCAGCCCAAGTTCGCGTCGATTTCTCCTTTCCCATTCGAAACTTCTTCCAAAGAGATTTTCTCGTTTCCCCTTCTGTAGCAGATAAATTTTCTCTTCTATCCAAGTCTGCATGACATTGTGCAGCCTTGAGTTCGACTCACTTAATAATGCTCCACATTTATCTGCAGAGAGATGACATTCATCTCTTTTGAATGCAAAAATCGATGATACAATGGGTGGCTCTGGTTTTGCGACTTGGCATTGGAAGAAGGTTGATTCGGCTACGGCGACGAAGGCGAAGGATTTCTTGAAATAAAACACTTCAAAGCAAATCAACTGAGCACACAAAAGATAGTTCTCAAAAAAAAAAAAGAATTAAATCGGATGGAATTTGTAATTAACTGAGGAATTCCCAAAGCTCGTACAATTGTAACAATTTTTTACTCGGCCACTTGCCATTCAAAAAGTTCAAAGCTATTCCACTCAAGGTGGTGGCCAACAACCTCTCATTCCTGAAATCCCCTTCGGAGAGGGAAGATTCCCTTTCGGGTAAATGTTACATGACCTACATTCCTTTTCCACATACACACATCCATATAAACGACGACGGAATGAGACGGCACACGGGACGGACACGGGAACCGGTGCGATGTGTTACGTAAAATCCATTTTCGGGATGAGTCAAATCAATGTTTCGAGACATGGACTTGGACAGGACATCATGGAAATTCCTAGCGTCCATTTTTCATGTGTATGTATGTATACACATCCGAATACCTACATACAAATATAAGCTTAATATCGATAACATTTATACACATTTATGTCTTTTATAAACATCAGGACATTATGAAAGGATGATGCATACCCAATTTTAATCGACCAAATTGAGAGTCCATTCAGATTTTCAACTTAAATTTCCATGGAAGTCCTTTTTTCTAAGGATGTTTCCCATTTCATAATAATTCCGAGCTTATTCAAAGGGAAGTGCCTCAATGGGAATGTAGAGGCATATAGATAAGTGCCTACGCACCGCATACTTCCCAATAAAACACACACACACACGTGTATATTATGTATGTACAGGAAGATCCTTGAATTTATTTAATAGATATATTATCTTATTTTGTAGGGAAGTTAAGTCAGTTTAAAGTTTATTTGAATGGAACTATTTTCGGGTTTGAGGACTAAGAGCTGAGACGGGACTTCGTGTTGAGAGTTCCAATTAATTTACACTCGAGGTAGCAACAGAGATCCTTCAGTGCGGTTTGAAATTGAATAAATGAAAAGGTTAAGGATATTTATACACTCGTACCAACCAGAAGATGCGGGCGTAGGGAATTTTAATTGCGGTGAATAGCTTAGTTAATAATCCAAGGAATTATACCTACATAATATACAGTAGATAGATACAGTTATGTATATACCCGTGTCCTGAGTTGTGCGTTGCTGGTAGGAGAACGAGCAACGAGACATTTGTGTAAGGATTAAGCCGGAAAAGCAAAAGGGAACATCAAAGTGAAAGAAATTATAATAAATTTTGTGAGCCAAAAAGATAAAAATGCTTTGAATTTGGAATTCAGGATATACGGGAAGAATATTATGAATGGGCTGAATGGTGATGCCGATGCGGATGCGGATGTGAATGTGAAAATGTTTATAAAAAAAACATTCCATTTGGGCTTAAAGCCTTGAGAAAGATCGAGAAAGTTGAAAATGGTTTTTAATGTTGTATACATACATAACTACATATGTATTTATATTTTGATTCAAGTGTGTACTCGTATTACTCTTACCACGAGGGACATTGGAACAAAAAATTAATTCGGTAGGTTTTAAGTAAAAGTTATAAGTTTTCAAGATATTAAATTTGCAATATACATAATCAGCATGAATGTTTATAAACTCATTAAAAAGAAGTTTTAGGAGGTACAACTTGTTTCAATTAAACCTACTAGAGAAACTGCCTAAAAGAAACTGGGAGCAGTCTTGAAAGTTCTATGGCTGGGGGACAGACGAACAGACTTTGTATAGCTTTGTAATTACCTTTTAGCGTACGGCTCCTATTACTACAAGAAGGTCTTTCATCTGTTTGTTCCCTAGACATCAAAATATAGAGCCTAATCTTCCTTAAGGAATGATATTTTTTGTGAAAGCAATCATTTTTGACCATCAATTGAATTCGATTGAAAGATAAAATTCTCGGAATCAACTCTTAGACTGAATAATCATAAATCATTTCACATAAAAAACTTGCAATCAGGTTCGAGTCAATTCATGTCAATTCATGGATGTTTATTTCTCTTAATTCAAAGTTTTTAAATTTGAATTTTTTTTTTAAATTATACTTTAATGTCAGTTTACTGTTTGGCTTTAAGTTTGATAATTTTTAGATTCTTAGAAAGCCGAATGTTTGCATTTTGAAATCAACATTTTTTAAAGTGTCTTGTGGGTCTAACATTTTCTAATTTACTATTTGAATTTGAAAACTATTTTTTACTAGCGGCTAGCTGCTCGTCTCAGCATTCACGGGATAGATAGACAGATAATACTAGAAAATAGTTTTTAAGTTGAGTCAAAAGTCTTTTTATTCAAAAAATATCTCTGAACAATATCACAAAGGAACCATACATATTACCAAAGTAGCTTATGTCCTATTACAGACTATAATCTATATCGCATCTAAATCCGTTCAGCTGTTCTGCCGTTACTGAGCAACAAACATCTATATATCCAAACTTTCACATTTATAATATTAAAATAGTAGGATTAAAAAATAAACCATTTGAGATAGATTTAAAATTAATTACAAACTCTGGATCTCTGGACCATGACTGTAGGGCTGGACAAAAGACGAAACTATACGAGAACTTTGATAGTTTGGTTTCGGTATCGGCATTAGTCTCGTCTCGTCCGGTTCGCAGTTTTGTAATTTCTTTTTCTTGGGAATTTGAAGTTAGATATTTTCTCAAGTTTTTGAACAATGTAGCTTAGCTATATATACACATATGTATGTATATGTACCTATTTGTTTTTTTAATGTCACTTTGACAAATATTATCTAATTGGTTAAGTAACTTGAACAATAAATTTGAAAAGTATGTGTCTTCAAATAAATAATAAAAAAAAAAAACATTGAGGAGGCCGAAAGGCTGAACAAATTTCGGTGTAAAAAATACAGAAACGTCTAGAGTTCATGTTTTCTCGTCAAATGAGACTGAAACTTTTTTGCAACTTGTTATTGAAGTTATTTGACACTAAACAAAATTGATAAACATCTAATATACGAATGTATATAAACTACATATCACGTTGTTTAACCATGATGGACTCCTAAACTACTTAACCGATTTTAATCAAATTTGTACACCGTGTGCAGTTTGATCCAATTTGAATGATAGGATAGCTTACATCTCAATTTGTGATTGCAATATTATTTTATTGCAAATTAGTTGTCTATTATTTGATAGTCACAATTATCTGTGAGCTCCAAACGATTTTAACAGATGGCGACATCTGTTGACTGGATTTTAGTAAGTATATAATAGAAGGCGTTATGTCAAATGTCCAAGCGTTTCATATACATAAGATACAATTTAATAACATAACCACCACATATTGCTGATGCTAAAGTATACGTTAAATTTATATTATAGTTTGGTGTTGGCGTTAAGTATTATCAAATAGTTATATTTGAAATATATGTATATAATATGAAATTTGACACAGAGATAGATTATAGTCTTAAAAAGCACGTATTCTATTAAACATTGACCAAGTTTTACATAAAAAATGAAGCAACAACTTCGGTTGTTCTGCCGATCGATCCACTTTTTAATAAGCTTACGAAATTCACTGGGCCATCAAGAAAAAAAAAATTGTATGGGAAATCAAATAAGCAACAACAATATTTTTCCATAGCTTGAGTTTCTGCATTAAATTGGGGCAAGACGAAGTTTGCCAGGCCCTCTAGTAAGATATATTTTAATTTTTTTGTCAAAAAATTCCCTTGTTCCCTTGTTGTTAACCAAAAAGAGTTCAAAAGCCACCAGTTACTTCAATTGAACAAAATTATCGAATGCTGTAAGAAGAATTAAATTAAGATAAAAACCTGAATTTTTGTCCCTAAGGCTCAAATCACCCCAAAAAGTTATTCTTAAAATTTTGGAATTGATTTTTTTGACAATTTTATGCAGGTTAGGTATAACTTTTTTCATAAATCTTGGGTTAGGATTTGGCTTTATGATGGCCATTGATACACTTTATTCAGCTCACAAAAAGTGGAGTTGTTGCAACTTGTAACGATGTTAATGTTTTTATGTGCGAATGTAATTAATTGTTACCAGCTTTTCTATCAAAACAGTAATTCAAAATAAAACACTTAAAAATATTCCGTTACTGCAGTTTCATATTTCTCAACATTTCACTCCCTTTTATCTCTGAAATTCTTTTCAATACATTATATGTTATGTATTTTCAGAAAATAGTCCTTTCCATGTCCTTGTTGCCTTCTGGCTTTTAAGTTTTTAATTAAGAAATGAGATTTTATGTGTGTTTTTGGTGTTTAAGGGTTGTTTCTTAAATTGATTGGCCCAGAGCTTTCCATAAAAGCCTATTTCATGTTTCCATACAAAAACATATAGTTTTTATGGTCTAAAAAAAACCATTCATAGTTTTTCCTCTTTTAAATTATAAAAGAATTCAGATGTTCTAAAAATTTTTCTCTTTCAAAATGTACAAAGGTTTATTGACCCACTTTCCAGAATCTAGCCCAAATGCACTAAGTCCAACCGAATAAAATGAAATGCCTATAAGTCTAACAACTTTTTCTACATATTTATTAGATATGTACAATTCGGAACCTACCTGATGGAACTACGTTAAAGTATTCGAAAACTCTCCTATACAAGATCCAAAAATCCAATCTGCTCTTCAAAATTTAATTGAATTGTATAGGAACCATGCCACTGCTGCAATACCTACTCCCTGTCACAGAATTATCCTCCAGCAGCGTTCCAGAATATAAGTACCTATACCTTCCTTGACTCCTCGCACATACCTCAACAAACTCGACTCCTTTTATGAGAAGACGAGAAGTCCCAAATCCACAAATAAAATATAGAAAATGAAGAGAAAAAAAAACACACACACAAATCTTCGGGCTATACAAATTCCTCTCGTAAAACATTTTTCATTTTCAAAGGAATTCAAGAAATCAATACAGTTCCTCCTCCTTCCCACAACAAGGAGTTGGCAGCGAAGTGGGTGGGAATTGATTGTGTCCGTCCACCACACACAAATACAAATATACAAAACACATTTCGGAAGACTTTCTTCGAGCTGCTTCACAGCAATTGTAGAGACCGGTATGTGGATTGTGGAGGCTGCTGTATAGATGGAGGTGCAGAGGTCGGATAAGTCCTCCTTAAGAATAATTTCAAAATCTTACAACATTTTTACAAGCCCAACAGCAGCAGCACCAGCAGCAGCAGAAAACAGAAATAGCAAGGTCTTGTAGGAGAGTGCATACATATTACAACATACATAGCTGGAGCCGAATCCGAATCTGAATCTGAAGGACAAGTACCTAACCGAAGTACAAGTAGGAACACAATAAAAACCAAAACAGGATCAAAACACACAAATCTCTGAGCGTACATTTCCGATTCTCCTTAACCCCTTTAAGGTATGGAATCTTACATAATGCTAAATGGTCTGCCATGGTGCCAACCTTTAGCCTGGCTGACATAAGACGACCGACGACGACGACGACGATGAAGAAGATGAAGGCGACAACGACAACAACGACGACGACGACGCCGAGACACATGGAGGCTCAGAAAACAGAAATAGAAAACGTCGTCGTTCAACGTTCTACGTCGTCGCCGGTTCTTGGTTTGTTCGGTCTTCGGTGCTAAAGGATGAAACTTATATCTGGGCCATTTAGTTTCTTAGAAACAACGTTATACCTACTTACGAATACACAAGCTCACACATAAAACAAAAACACATTGGGGTTGGAAATATCTTTCGGAAACAAAAACAAAGAAATAATTCACTCACAGTCTGTCCACCTCTCGCTTCCCTGTGTCTTCTGCTCTTGCTTCAGTCTCAGCCTCGGCCTCGGCTTCGGCTTCTGAGGTTCCTATCCTGTCCCATGTTTGTCTGAGTCCTAAAGTCCTAACCCTGGGACTTTGTGCTTATGTGCCTTCGACTTCAGCTACAACTCCAACTGCAATTCCTCCGGTCCGCCTGCTCCGTCTCCGTCAGAAAACCTTAATGTAGGTATGCTGTCGGAATTTCACTTCAACCATAAAACCCATAAAACTGACTCACACACAACCAGAATGCAGGTTTTCTATTACACAAGAGACAAGACTCACCTTATATGTTTATAGTTGTGGGACCATCACCGGCACCGGCACTGGCACTGGGACCGGGACCTAAGGACGACACTCTCAGAGATGGGCGAGGTATGCAGAACGTTGCTCCTATTATTACTCCAGCTCCAACTGTTATAGAAGTAGGTATTAGACCTTTTCTAAGCATCCTTGGAAGACACAGCACCCCGACCCGACCCCAGTTCCCAGTTCCCAGGCTAGTAGAGAAAAATACAAAACACAAAAAACACTCTGAAAACATTGTATGAGAGTGACGTAGAGACCCATAAACTCTGGTCAACCCTTTTAATGCTTAAGTAATGGGAAAACTGTGAAAACTTGCTTGCTTGGAAAATATTAATTATCTTGTAAGTGAGACGGGGAGTGAGTACTGAGTATGTCGTATGTGAGCGTGAGGTGGGGGCTGCGGCTGGTTGGAAGTTGGAATAGGATTCTGGCATTGCATCGGCCAACAGCAAGGAGGCGAAATATTTTTGGACAGGGTGAATTATGGCGAAGGCGATTGTTCAAGGAGCTGAGACTAATTTGTTAAAGATAACGTCTCGTTGTGGGGGGGGGGGGGGAATTTCTCTGAGAACGAATCAAAGATGGTGGAAAAGTGTTTTGAAATCTATTCAAAATCGCCAAAGTTTCTTTAGAAAATTTCCATAAACAGTATTGATGGAAATTCACATTAAATTTACGGGATCTTGTGTTAAAATGTTCACTAAACTTATTTCATAATTTATCATACAGCTTTCCAAAACAAACTGATTCAAAACTATCAGTGTTAATGTCAGTTCATTTTCTGGCAAAAGGTCCACGGATCAAATTTTAAACGTAAATGGATAAAGGATTCTTCAAATATTTTTTTGTAAATAAATAAATAAGGCCACAGTGATTCTACCTTCCGAGCTGTTTGCCCTCTTGCGGCTTAAGTGGAAACAAATATAAATAATTTACAAAGCGCCATCTATTAGATCAATGACTCCGACGAGCGACGGTATAAAATGTCAAATATAAAGTAAGCATCAAAATTTTTGTTTTTTTCAAAACGAAATTCCGAATTTTTTGAATGATTTGTAATCAAAAACGTTGAAATTGGTTATTACCGGGACCAAAACTTTTCTCACCGATCAGCGATCAACCTCATTCAATTTAGGTAGCGCAGAAGATAACTAAGCGTCTCAACTACTTATACTAAAAAAATTTTGCTGCCAAATTTGACGGTTGAAAACAAGAAATAAGATCCACCTTTGTGGATGCCCTTTCAAGGATTTTTTTAACGACTGTTAGATTATTTTACAGGTTGATAAAGCTATTGAAAAAATGACATATTAACGTCTACGAACATTATTGAATAGCCACTACTCAAGGGCGTGATTGACGATTGATTGAAGTCATTTAAAAACTCATTGAGAAATTTGAATTTCATTCTGGGATTTTAAGTTAAGTCCTGTCTTCATAGAGCGTCCAGGCGTCCTGTTGCTGTAAAACAGGCTTGAAGAAGATCCTCTTAAACTTTTTGCTTGATTTAAAGAAATAACCATCTAGACAGAAGGACATTGGTTGTTGCCAATTAAAATTTAGTTGAGTAAAAGTGTCAAGTAAAATGTCTGATGTTCAATCTTCAAGTCTTAATCTCTAGGTACTCTCTAGAACTACTTAAAAGCGTTTAGGCCAAAAGTTTCACCTACCTACACCTACACTGGCATCTCTAAGTGATATACTTTAAGGATCCTTTAACTAGCTTCACCGTGACATCACACACACACACACTTGCATTGTATACACAGTTTATAAATCCCTAAGACAATGAGGACGTATAAAATCACATTGAATATCGTCTTTTTGAAGTCAAAAATGGAAAATTGCAAACGATTTCCTTAAATCTTCCTCCTATAAAGCTGGCAGGTGTTGCAAGGAAATTGTCAATATAAAGGATTCCCAAATTCACAAAAAAAAAAAAAAAAACGAATAGAAGAAAACAGAACAAATATACACACACAGATTTGTGAATTTAGGATCAGAAGAAAACGGGTCGTTTTGAATTTCATCAATTCTCATAAAACTTTATGTGCGACTCTTGATTCCTCGGAATTCCCATTAAACCACACGCAAGAGCAAAATAATGCCCCAAATCCCTTGTGAATGTCCCCGAAAAGAAAATATACACATTTATATACCCAGAGTTCAAAGTCTGATGGGGGAGAAGAGTGGGGGAGTATAAGTTCTAATTTTACCCATGTGTGAAGTTAAAGGAGGCATAGGTATCTAATCTACCCTCTATACTCTGCCCAATCCACTATACGACAAAGAGCAAGAAACAAATCTTAAACAAAGTCATTCTCAAGATATACAAAGAAAAGGGAAGGAGTATGCGGTGGGAAGGGTTAGAGGTATAGAGGTTGTTAAAAAGAAGAACGAAAATACAAAATAAGTGCCATTGCTCGAAAATTCAGTGCAAGGACTTAGGTTCGACTTACCTCATCGACATTTTGTCTCAAGTGTTGGATATATATTTCGTTTTTTATCTTCTCCTTCTCACCCTACACACCAACCGAACCCGACCCATCAGCCGTATCTACATACATTTAATCTTAAGATACTTTCGGCAGTTACCTTTGGTTGTCTACGTGCCAAAATCTTTTGTGTGGCCCTATCTTTTTATTTTTACTTTTTTCGTCCTTACGTATACATAGATGAGAGAAGAAGAAGAAGAGTGTTTTGGAAATAGGAAACCCATTACCGGTTAACAAATGCAAAGGTGAGTGCTGGGAAATAAAATATACAACAACCGAATGCCTTATTTGAGGACTTTATTTTGATTCCTGTTTTTTTTGGCTCCGTTTTTGTTACATGGACCCAAAACCTTTTCCTTACCACCTTAACGTAAATCATTCATCTTTGCTTCCAAAAGGACTTTATAATAATGTCCAAGGCTATAATATACTTTACTTACCCAACAAAAAATAAACATTCTCACTTTCGACATTTTTGTGAATGACGGCGACGGGACTTTGAGAGAAGGCCATAAAAAAAGAAATAAGTCAAGTCAAAAATAAAAACAGCATTGTAGGTGCGAATTGGAGAAACACGTCTTTGCCTATAAAAAAAAAACAAACACATTAAATTAAGCCTTTTTATTATTTGCAATATCCTTGACAAAGTTTTTTATTTAAAAAAAAATGTATTTTAAGTAATCTTCATTCAAATTTGACTGACATAACCAAATGGCCGGATTTTATTGAGATTTTATTTCATATAAAGATTAAATTTTAACTGTTATATAAAATTTATAATTCTTAACTCGCACTCAACTAGAAACGTAGAACAAATCGAAAAAAGGATTTGTTTCGAATTCGAATTTAGGGAAAAGACAGCTAGAAATAGACATTGACAACTGAGTTAGAACTAAGAAGTGATTCAAGCTTTTTATCCTCTTGACCATACATACATACATACATACGTGGTTGATTTTGAAAATGTCAATTTTTGAAACCCTTAAAATCTACTAATCCACAAGAAATGCTTTAATAGCCTGAGTTTTGAAAATAGAAGCTTGAGTAGAGAACCAAGGTTCGTCAACTGACAAAAAAACTCACAACTATTTGCAGAGTTTTCAAAGGAAAATTGAGTAAGCTGCCGAAGAAGCAACAAGATTGTAAATTAATGCAATCATTTGTGAATGAAATCATTATAACATTTATTTAATTCAACTTGAAAATTGAACTCACCAATCATTTTAAAGATCGTAATCAATTAATTGCAATTTTTGGAGACTTTGCATTTATTTGCTTGTATTCTTGTGTAGATATATCCTCATGGGAGATAGAGCCACTGTACCGTGGACAGGAGAAACCATCGACAGATGGATCCAAAACAGATGAGGGAGTTGGAGGAGGTGGCGTACACTCCAACAAACTAAAATTAAGTCTCTCCTTTCGTTTACCCAAACACTGTAGTATGTTCCAGGCAAAACTTCTTGCCATCAACAAAGTCCTATCTTGGCTCAAGGAAAACGCGATATCGTTAACTGATATACGCATTTTCT
Source organism: Scaeva pyrastri (assembly GCA_905146935.1). Lineage (NCBI taxonomy): Eukaryota > Metazoa > Arthropoda > Insecta > Diptera > Syrphidae > Scaeva > Scaeva pyrastri. Next base: position 3,094,423 of record LR989929.1, on the reverse strand, counting down.
CCACTAATTCCAAAGTAGCCCAAAATTGTAGATCAACTCTGGTGGTGATGGCCGAGCAATTCCATAGTCACCTAATCTGGGTGCCGGGCTATAGAGACATTCCAGTAATTGCAAAGCAGACGAACTTGCAAGAAATAGAACACTTCTACCACTACTAGATATCGTGTAAACTCATGCTTAAGGAAGATACTCACCTGTCTGGCAACAAAATTAATTTGGCCAAAGCTTGATGCTAAACACTTAAATCAACTCATCTCGATTGGAAGACTGCATATTAGCTCGTAAATAGGTGTCCTTATAGACAGACATACCTTACGATTTGTAGCTCCGGCAAATGATTTCGGTAGAAGTTGTATGGATGAGGAAGAAGAAGAGTCAGTTCCTCATCTTCTTTACTATTGTCCTGCACTTTGACAAAAACGAAAACTACACCTCGGTGACTTCTATTACAATGATCCCAGTGATCTAATTAACACAGACATCCACAGTCTCAAACGCTTTATTGTTAGCTCCAAATAGTTCCACGAGTAAAAGGATCGTTCTTTTGGTTTGGTTCTTGGGCTTTATTGGATTACCTATGTGCAAGTCAAGAATTATTTAAGCCAAGTTTTTGGTAAGCTACACCGTTGGTATACAAATGTTTAAAAGATCGAGGCCGAAGATGTGTTTGTGTAATCTCGAAACTCCTCAAATGTCAAATACAATCCGCCTTCAATTAAATGTTTCAATTTTAGTTACCGCCATTTTGACCATATTCAGAATATTCAACCTCTTAAGTCATTTTCAGCGACGTTCAAGCTCTAATAAATAATTTTCGTGGAGAAATTCTTAGACTAGGCAATCGTCTTAAATTAAATCAAAATCACCACTAATCCTTCCCACCTGCAGACCTAAACTTACCAAGACCATGCAGCATCAGCGCCTTCACTTTAATTATCATACTTTTATTATATTCCAAGGCATTGTGAACCCGCATTCACGCTCCCACCACGACTTTAACCCACACTCAATCTACTTCAATTACATGTCATTTATTATCCGTAATCAGCACAGAATCTCCATAATTATATCCATACCTTAACCTGGATGTCGAGAATTTTAATTCAGAAAGTTCCACAAAAGGTCAGAATTAATATACTCGTATATTCAGCGTCACCACTTTGGCTCCTCTGATGATGATCACCACCTTCACCAAAATTTTTATTTGTTCGAAACTGCTAACACCGAAAAAGAGATCGCCTTTACCTCTCGTACATCATCATTAGACGAAATTGTCCTTCCTACTTGCCAAACCATTGCTTTACATCGTTCGTTGTCGTCGTCGTCGTATAGTCTTCAGCTTCGTTCTGGTCCTCCTCGCCGCCGTTATCGTCACTGTGCTGCGCCGCTCCGTGACCAATTTCTACACACATGGTCAACGTCATTCGGTCTTTCTAATCTACGTCATTAGATCATCATCGTGGTTGTCGTGGTTCTATCGTCATTATTGTTGTCATTATCATCATCAGCATCAAGATCTAAGCCTCGTCAGTCTATTGGCGGCGGCGGTGGTGGCGGCGGCAGTAGTTTGGTTCATTGATAGCATCTTCAGCTATTAGGAGTACATATTTTTTTGAACATAATTTTAGCGAGCCATTGTAAGCAGAACCTTATAATCAGGGCAACAAAGGCAGGTTGCAGGTTATGTGCGCTGCCGCAGTCGCTTACTCCATCGTTCCTCGTACCTCTTATTATAGTTTAAGTCACAGCCATAAATTTCCACAGACGGAACTTATAGACGTTTTACACGACGAGAAAATGGCGGTTGATTTTTGTTTACCTACTGTTGGACAGATGTGAAAGTTGTAAATTATATTAAGTTTGGAATAAACCATTGAAGGAACACAAATTGGCAATCTTTGACTAATAAAAAGCCATGAAAATGGCTGCGTTCAGGAGACAAAAGAAACTTCATAAGCAGTCAACTAAATTCTTTGAATGTAAGCCCAAGGACAAGGTAATATGCTTATTGCTGATGTCATGAATTTATTAAAAACCACCAGAAAAAAAAAACACATTTTGACACAAGTGGACTTGACTTAAAAAAAAATGTAATTGGAACCTAATTTTTTGACAGCACTCAAAGGCTAAGAACTTGTCTTACCATCCAAACATATCCAATAAAAAAAGAGAACACAGGGGTTGTATCTGTCCTATCTAACAACACCTTTCAATGACAAATTTGACATCTCGTAAGCCTTACTTTATTTTTTTTTTCCAGCTTAGCAGCTGTTGAAGCTAGATGTCAAAATTTTTCTAACATTAGATCTGTTCTGTTTTGTGCACAGAAATTCACAGCACACATTTTTTTAAGGAGTGGGGGTAAAATTCTCTCAGCGAGAGAGAAACTGTGCACAACGAAGTGGAACGACATTTCACACAAAATCACAGACTCTACGAAACGTCAAAAAAATGTCAACAAAAAATCATTTAAAAAAATTTGATTCGAAAGCGCGTGAAAAGTTTCTAATTGTTTAAAACGAATTAATAAATGGATTTGTTAAAATTGTTACTAATAGAGTGCTCAAGAGAGTCTGACGAGTCGATTTGGAACTCAATACTGGTGTTTTCCATAATGAAAATTAGAATTTTAAATTCAATTAAAAAAAAATCGTTTACTTTACCGGCAAAACTCAAATGTTAAATGCAATTTTTCAAATTTGACAGTCTTCAATTTTCTGTGCACAGAAATTTTTGTGGCTGAAATTCTCAGGGTGGGGAAATTTTTTGCTCTCTCAAGAGCTCTCTCTTCTGTGAAAAACTAAGAAAAATGTGCAACTTGGAACAACTTCTCACAGTTTTTCGGTAATTTTCGGCAAATTTCACACACTTTTAACAGACCTACCTATTGCTTGCAGCTTTTTTGACGTTTAAAATCATATTCAGCCCTATCGAGGTATTCGTTCGGAAGAAATTTTTCTCCGATTTGTTCGAAATCGGAGAATTTTCTATCGAGGTATCCGTTCCGATAGAATTTCGTAAACATTTTCCGACAAAATACATCGGTTTCCATCGCTACGCGTTGTAATACGATTTTTCAATAATTTTTGACAGCTATGCTTTGAATTTCTCAGAAATTGTCCGATGAAAAATCATTGCGGAATCTATTCGAAAATTTAAACAACAAAATTGTAAATAAAATATTAAAACGAACGCGATTGGTTGCTTCATTTTATTTAGTTCCGCAACGGATACCTCGAAAGTAATCTGAGTTCCGATCGGAATTCACTTTCGTTTCTTAAATTCTCCGAACGAATACCTCGATAGGGCTGATTATGCTTTGAACGGGTCTTCAAATGGTTGTAACAAACTTTAAACCCGTTGAACCAAAAAGAAGTACGGAAAAATTAAGATAATCCGGAAAAGTAAAGACTAGAAATTTTCTCATATCTTCAGAGCAGTATTGCCACCCTACAGTTGAAGAAGCGCAGTATATATCTGGAAAAAACATATTAGATTGTAATATACCGCAGTAGATCTTACTCCCAAAAAAACACTTTTCATTTGAAGAATTTATTGCGTTAAGAGCTAACTTTGGATGGGGATACAAATTCTTAAAAGAGGAGTAGATTCGTTTTGCTGAGCAGTATAGATTTTTATTTAGACTAAACACAGTAGATTTACTGCTATAGGAGTAGGGTGGCAGCACTGCTTCAGAGTAATATTCGTACAGAAGCCTCGAAGAAGGGCCGATGGGAAGTAGCAAGCTCAAACTTTTATCATCAGTAGATGATTGTAAAATATTAATTGGTTTTTGTTGGCTCATCTTACAGAAAAACGAGTCAAGAACAGGGATTGGGTATACGCTTTCGAAAGGTTAGAACTGCATTAAAGGTCACCTACTCTCGCAAAAATATAAAAGAATCAAGAGGCCATGAAATGTGTGGAGAAGGATATTCTGCTGGATGCTCAAACTCATCGCTAAGTTTGGGCTTTGAGTTTATACTACTAAAATTAACAGTACTATTTTTGACAGTGCATGTGCAGACTGAACATCACTCCGACAAAACTGAGTGATCCGCGTGAGATACAAAAAGACACGACAGCACTGTGACGAGTTTTAGCAAAATAAACACAAAAAAACTTAAATAACGAAAAACAAAACAAGAGATTAGCAAACGATTGTGCTCTGATGTTGGGAAGAGTTCCGAACGGAAGGGAGGCAAATCTTAGACATATCCTAAGGGCAAATCTTCGGGGACGTTTATGTTAATCAACTGTCATACTAAGTCCATAATTACTCCTGAGAAAAACGTTTTGGATTTAACTCACGTTTCGCGTATAAATTCTTCTTCTCGTCTTCTGCTTGAATTTCTCCTGATCTCCTTTATGCCATCATCGCATCGCATCGCATCGTCTTAGTCGTTGGCTTGCCTTGCCGGTCGTCTTCGTCGGATTTTGATGCAGTTCCTCCTCCTCAAGCTCCAGAGGGTAACATAACGTCATGTAGATGGATTGCTGGGATAATGTCGCCAGAGCGTTTCCTTTTTACTTACTCGTATACCTACAAACTCTTTTGGTGCATGTGCTGTTCTGCTGTACTACTCGTAGATCATCGGACTGGGACAGCATGGCAAATCTCAGTTTGTCTTAATTAAAGCTGAGCGCAGGGCTGTATCTTTAAGCCGGGCGACAAGTACCATCCAGAGATACCCCAGTTCCAGTCATCGGGAGTCGGGACCACACCGAGAGGATATACGAAGTTGGTGGGTAGTGATGGTGGTGCTGGTGGTGGTGTTAATGGCTTTGATGGTGGTCGGTTGTTCGATTCGAACCTTGAAACGTCCATCTCTCTGTTTGCCTCCGACCGCGACGTCCTTCTTCCCTCTGCTCTTTGTCTGTGATGCTTATGTCTATGCAGATTAGTGAAACGTGAAATGCCCACTTTGGAATGCAATTAAGCTGCCTAAGATGTTTTGTTTTTGGGGATGTTCGGACGAAAAGCGGGGAGACACGGCAATAGACAAGGATAATGCGAAAATCGTCCAAAACCAGCCCATTAACAGCTGCAATTGCATTAGACCGATGAATGCTAATGTCGATGTGAGTATGGGAGGCCATTGCCATCATAACATCCCCATCCCCATCACTATCACTATCGACCGACGGACGCATCGATTGACTTTCCATTGGCAAAGCCCCAGCATTGTGGTTTCCAGACGATTCTGTAGGCGCATATAATGCAACCTTAATGAGGCGTTATGAGCCATTTATTTGCGAAAGCAGATTACAATACTTCAATGCTGCTTGCGTATATTTCGAGTATGCTTGGCCCCCGTTTTAGGGACGGATGGTAATGGCTACGGCTACGGAGTAAAAGGTATAGATTAGATAGTCGTAAGGGATGGAGTTGGGGGTGGTGTTGGGGTTAGTTTGAATTAAGCTCCTACGCAGCTTGCTTTGTCATTAATGACTTACATAGTCTGCTGCGATAAGGTTTGAGCGCTTTCTGTGCGGAATTATGGTACAATGCAGGTGTGGTAAGGAAAGTTTATGCAACAGTTTAGTGAAGGTGTTAATCCTGTTATGGATTTCTTAAGCAATTTGTTCGTCTCCAAAGCACTTACATATGCGTCTATGTCTAGTATGTCTAGTCTCTGGTTTATGATTCTTTAAATGACGATGTTATCGAACTGAAATTGTTCGGAGTAAAGTGTTAAATTAAACTGGTCATCGGTGTAAATGGTATACAGTTTGGTCACCCATAAACTTTAAATAAGGGCTTTAAAACATCTGGATATTAAGGATATTCGGATATCCGAATTATATTCACATCCGGATAACTTAATGAGACAGTTGTGTTTTCGGATCCGAACAATTCGTTTAATAAAGAGGCGTTTAAAAGTTGTATAGTGGCATATTTAATGTGCATCCTTTGCTTATTTTTAAATACGGATTCTATCCCGGGAAACCTCCCTCGAGCGGTTTCAGAGAAGTAGGTATCATGACACCTTAAAATTACTCATTCAAAATGAACTAAAGAAGATCATGCAAGCGAATCGATGTGGATTAGGTGTCAGCCCACGTTAAGCCCACAAAAAGTCAATTATTCCAGAAAAAATTAAACCCCAATCGTTGATGCTCCTTTTCAGACGAAGCTTATTGCATATTTGGATCTTATCCCAGGCAAGAAATGGACATCGAAGCCTTGAATACAATACAAAGTTAAAAAGCCATTCGTAATAAATTTGATCTCTATATCCCCGAATAGATTCGTAATACTTAATTGCAGAGAGCCATCCATGAAGTTATCTAAGACTGTTGAACTCTCCAAGAATGGTACATTTTATCAAGTGTGGTTTTTGCATAAATACAGCTTATGATGAGGAAGACGAAGGACCAATTTCTGTAATTTTCCTGTTCTATTTCAAAAACTTATGATCACCACTTTTTAGAATTTTACTACAATAACCTATAAGTTTGAACACGGGAGAAAATAGTCTCCCACACTAAATAAGGAACTCCAATTGATTTCACTGAATTAAAAGAAAGTCCTGGGTTCATAGAGTATCACGACGCACGGGCCAAAAAATAACCAAAATGTGTCTTCGTTCTAACAACTATTTCAGTCTTGCTTACTCAAATGCTTTGCATCCTGGGTTATGGTAACTGGAAAAGCCTGTCTTCATTTCCCAAAATATTAACATTGTCTGGAGACCCAATGAAGAAGGCAGTGTTTGTATTCCACCAACGTATTCGACGATTGAAATACCTAGAAAACAATCTAGATCACAGTTGTTTGGAATGTAGGTGTCGCTTTTTACACATGTTGTGATGTCAATGTGAAGTCTGCTGTCACTTTAGAAGCTTTTAGAAATCGACTTAGATTCGAAACTCAATTCAGTAACTTTTATTTCCAGTTTTAAGCTAAAAAACAGAACAAAATTCAAACATTATACACATTCGACACACGTGGGAAAGTGGAAATAAGCTTTAACACATTTTACTCAGTCATGTGTGAAGCATTTGTGGTAATTGAACAAACATCTCACTTTGAAAGTATGTACATATCTATAAATGCCCACAAAACAAGCTTGTTTAGGATCGGATCCAAAAAAATATTTCCGAACCGAGTCCAGTTTATCCTTTTCAATAAACCATCCTTTTATATTTATTGTAAAAAAAAGATAAAAACAATCTAAAACAAAAATGTTTTTCAACAACATGCCGTAGGTGGTCCGGAAACATTTTCCATACCATTCATTTGGTTTGTTTGAAAACCAAGTCCAGAAACAATACAAAAAAAAAAAAATCCTACGTGCAACTTCATCAAAACTCCTCCTCGCCACACATTCCAGCTGTGACCACACGCCGCCGCGCGCCGTTCGTTGGTCGTAGTTACAAAAGTATACAAATCACTTGAAACACCTTTGACTTCTCGTATGGAAACATTTTTCTGATGGTCCCCTTTCAAAAATTCTCCGCCACAGCTATATTTTCTCCCAACTGGAATAAAAGCGAATAAAAAAGGAAACAGAATCCCTTGTTGGATGGAGGATGGAGGATGGAGGAGTGTGGACTCCGGATCTGGACTTTCTGTCGTCATCATCATTGCTCGGGCTCGCTTACCTCTCAAAGGAATTCCAGGATTTTGTAGTCCAGTCCCCACCAGTCGAGTCGATCGGTCGGTCGATGGTGATGGTGAGGTCCTCAGGTTGGTCGGAGTAAGTAAAAAAATACACCAAAATATTTTCGGGCGGAAATTTCATAACAAGCGTTCACAGAATTTTTACACCACAAAAATTATAAGCGCGCATAGGTTCATGTTCTGTTCATCCCCATATGCGCCACGAGCTGAGCTAATGAATGCATGGAATTGGGGTTCAAAATCCAGAAGAAGAACTAAGTTTTTTTTTGGCTTGTGGCGTCGTGTCCTCCTTGTGGGTTGCTTCCCACAGAGTGTGGTTTGGATGGAAAAAAGTTTACACAAAAAATGTGCCTGTGTGTTCCTCATCCTTTTCTTTTTGTATGCAAAACACGACTTGATATGATGATGGCCTGCCAGCAACCACTATCTCTTCCCTGTCCAATGCAATGCTACATTTTGGGGCTCCTCAGTCGATGTTAAGTACCTACATATATACATCATCAGGGAGTCTTAAAAAGATAAGGTGACTCTGACTCGTACAAAGCCTCATTCTTTTGCTTAAAAGAAGCACTTCCACTTACTTTGTAGCTTCAAATTTTTCAAGATGAATATAGAATCAAAAATAGCTTCAAGGAGGAATTTTCTATTCCCAGGAGACAATTGGGTGGTGGCAGGAAGAGCGAGCCGTAAAATAAACTTCCCCCCAGCTTTATCTCAAATTAAAATCACGAATCATCACACCATGCGGGCCACTGCTAAATAAAACGAGGAGAAATACAGTTTGATGATTAAGGGAGGGAGGGGGGTGTTGTGAAATAAGATATTCGGGAAAACTGTTCGTTAACTAATGTCCTTGGTGCGCTCTGATTACACCCAGCATTGGATCGGATCCTCGACACGATATAATGGAACTGTGTATAGAAGCCTGCTGGGTATAATATCCTGCAGACTATACCCTTGCATATTTTTCATGTGTATTTATTCTTTTTTTTTTCTTTCTGCTCGTGTGTGTATAAAATTTACAGGGTTTAGGATTTTTCTTTGCTTTTGTTTTTCACTACATACATATTTCAAGGACGAAAATTAAATGCATAACTTTTCGTTTGTTCATGAATATTGTAAATTGGGAGGACATGAAATCTCATTTAGGATTGCTATTTCGAATAACGAAATGCAGTGTAGTAAAAGGTGGCGCAAAATGAATCACCCGATGGAAAGATATTTTGATTTTTGCGAATATGGCAACGTATGTCAATATAGTATACAGTATACAAGAGCAAACAACAATGGAGTAGTTGTGAAGTTTGTGTCGAAAATAATCATGAGTAATCTACGAGATGCATTACTACTCGAATTTTAAATTGTTAACTGGAAGTCATTGTCATTTTATCCCTTCAAATTCACTGCGTGGGGCAGTGTCCATTAGGCCATAAATCTTTGAAAATGGAATCGCCAATACGATCACTATTACCAACCAACTGAAGATATAAGTCAGTCAAATTCATATTTATCTTCATTTAGTAAAAAATTAGTTTAATGACGAAATTGGAATCATTAATTTTTCGCCACCTTGTAATGTACATGCAATATAATCTAGCGTGTAACCTAGAGTGAGAGGATAAATTAAAAGATAATCCTTGGACTGCAGGATTATTGGGGAAATGTTCGTATTGTATAGTACAAAAAAAAATTTGCGTGTGTCCTTTTGTGTAATCTATTTCATGACCGTTCTTCCTTACTCTCTATGATTATTATCATTTGTATAAATCTTTTAATTTTTTTTTTCTGCAAGACTTTTTGGATGTAATCAGATTTTAAAATGAAAATATATGATGATTACATGTGTCCTTGTGCAAGGGTTTCGGTTTTGGTTTTGTCTTGATTAACATTATTTGCAATCAGAGTGGATTTGGTATATATTTAAATAAAATGAGAAATTAATTTCACCATGGGAGTCCTTAATTGTGACACACCGACATTCAAAAAGTGAACCAAGAGTGGCGATTGTATTCGATGTGGTTTTTGTCACGCTTTACCAAAAAACTAAGTGTTAAAATTTACTATAAACTTTTTTTTTTAAAGTACGTATACGCCCAAGTGAACCACTATTTTAAAATACAAGTGGAGGACACCGTTCCAGAAAACCTACATAATTTTAATGTAAACGACCCTTAACTGTCATCTGTCATTTTTGTCATTTTGTTTGTTTCTAAAGTTTGCCTTGTAGTTTACGTTGCATTATTAAATTGAAGCTGCTTTATATCTATCTCAAAATTTGGGACACCCGGTTGGCATAGTAATATTCATTTAGAACATATATAACCAAGCTTCAGATAACGAGAAATCTAGAACTGTTGTGCTACCTGGCACCTGACACCTGCCATAACGCCATTCCCTCCAGTTATCAGTTCAAAATTGCATCTCAAATTGAAAAATCCGCCTGGGAAAACTTCACACAGACAATACGGAACTTATACCTTTTCCCATTGCAATTGGTATTCAGGGGACAGCTCATTACGCCGCTAGAGAGCATAAATCCAAATACCACTTGTTGCAACCTCCATCAGACCAAGAGCAAACCAGAAGAAACTGCACTTAATTTTGCATCTCTTCGCCTCCATAGCCAGGCCATGACGCGACGATAGCGATGGCGAATGAATATTGCATAAATTGCCCAGAATCCACACTGTGCTCAGGAGTCAGAAGTCCAATTGTAAAAAGAAAAAATATCCAAAGACTCTTTGTATCGTATGTCCATGTGCCAAGGAATTCACTAAAAGAACAAAAAACCACCAAGCTCGAGGTGCTGACTGAAAGATCTGCTATCCATTCTAACTTAAACTGAACTGAATGGATTGCTTCTGATGCACTCCTGCAATTACCCCCGCTTACATAAATTCGGTAGGAGTATAGTAATTTTCAACGCTAACTAACTTCCAGCCTCGTTACTGGCCAAATAGAAGTTTCCTTGATTATTTGGAGCACTGTGTCTACAAGTATCTGAGACTGGGAGTGCTGGGTGCTTGCTGAGTGAGCTCTGTGCCAATTCACTCACATTCGATTTAATAGTGTGAACTTTGTTGAGGCTCCATTCCATGCTCCTCGTAAGTCCAAGCCCTGGAGTCAACAATGATCATTCTGGCAGAGAGGCAGAGATATTCAGTTATGACTTGGAAACTATAGTTAATTGCTCTACGACTTTTAGACGATCGATCGGTGGATTGGCTTTGGCAAAAAGGGAGTCGAGTCTTGAAATTGAATAGCACCATAGCAATAGCACCCCTGGGGGGCAATTGGACCAAATGAGTGCACATGCACACGTTGACTGTGGACAGGTTCTGGATAAATATTTTATTGCATTGCATTGAATTGAGGAAGTCACGCGTCACAGTGGAATGACTGGCCCCGGTATTGATCTTTTGACGTTCTTCTTTTTTTTCTTCACCGGTCCTCTTCCGATACTTTTGTTGTTGTTTTCTCTTGGCCATTATCAAGATGAATTTTCAGTTCCAGTTGTATAGGTACGTACACTGGACAGAATAACTTGTGTTGCTAGAGGTGTGTCCCAAAGGATAACTTAAATTTAGCGATTTAATAACGAAGCAGATCTGTCAAATGTATTAATACAACTGTCAACTGTCAAGCTATGGATATTTTATAAACCACACAATAATAAAGCCTATGAATGCTAGGATAAAGGCTGTTGTATTCGGAAGCCATAAGCTTTGTTTAGAAAAGAGCTTCCTGATAAAGCATCTGTTCTCGTCGATCATCGAACTCAAGCTTCAGTGCGGTTCGTATACAAAAATGGCGGACCAACTGAAGATTACCTTGGGTTGCTGTATTGTGTTATTTTAGTTGTCCTAATGCCTTATGTGTAATTGTGTTGTATCACCTGATAGCCAAAGTTGCTACGGTGCAATGTCAGCGTCTCTACTCTTCTACTAATAGTAAAAACATTATGGTATTAAAATGACAAACTCAATGCCAATTTCAAAAAGTTTCAAATGTTTTTCTGTGAGTGTATTTTGTCGTAGAAATAAAAGGGAGCCTAGATGAGACTTATATAAAAACAAAACGGCACATGGGCAATTCATAAAAATCACACTCATGAAATCACAACCGTGCAGGAATATTTTCGTTTTCTGTTGAACCGGGATGACCTGGAGCTGAACCTACGCTCTGCGCAAGCGCACGTTGCGCACACTAAATTTCCAAACTTCCAACAAGTCGGATTGAAGCTAATACACTCAAAGAGGCTCTGTTAGGTTTAAAGAACGATGAAGGAGGAAGTTTCAGTGGGTACAGGGAACACGAGTGAACTCAAGGCAACTCAGGTGGCCACGCCGAAAGTTTATGTACTCATAGATGCAGCATCTTGGAAGATTGGTTTGGTAATGTCAACTTTACTGCGCTTGTTTATGCCACAAAAGTGCTGTGTATCTGCGTTACAATCGAATAGATGCGACCGAGAGTGTGATGAGTTTTTGTTGCTGTCTTTTATTCCTAAAGAAGATCGACTTTTGGACTGTCCTAGAAAGGGAGACTTTGGTGGTGTGTTTTATTGGAATTCAACTTGTTATAAGATACCTTGCGATCTCTACAAGTTAGTCGGTTTAAAGGAATATACTGTAAGACCCTCAAGGGAATGGAAGTCCAGGTATGGAGAAAAGATCAAGAACTTATAAGAGTTGTTGTTTATTTTTATGATGTATGACTGAAGTTGGATAATTTTTATTTTATGTGATGTGTTTTATGGTGTTAGGAAAACTTGATCATAGAAATTGATATTTCAAAGATTGTAAATTTTTGACATTTTCATACCAAAAGAAAGCGTTCAATGGAACTGTGAAGGTTTTTTTCATTCTAATTATTATTTTTAAGAATTCAAGATTAACTATTGATCCTTTAGACATTTAACTGTCTTCATTTGTAAAATTTTAAAGTTGTACAAAATGCAGGGTTTGCATGTGTCGCTATTTAGAAAAATAACACAATTTGACAGATGACAACTCAGACGTTAGTAAAAATGGAGTACAACATGCGGCAGCCATACTCTTCCTTATTTTTATTACCTTTATTTATTTAAATTTATGAAATCGTATGTAAAAGATTGTTTTCTTTAAATTATAAAAATATCAGAAACATTTTTTGGTTTTCACAGTATAAAAGTGACATAATTATATGTCATAAATATTACAGAATTCGACGGAGGAGTTGCTGTCTGCTGATCGATTCGGAGTGTTCTTGTGACAATTTTCTATGAAAGAAATGTCAAAATTGACATTAAATTTAGTATGCCACATAAGGTATTTCAATTTTCATCACTTATACAAAAATTTAATAAACTTTCAAATCATCAATATTCAATTTTATCCTTACTCTTTCGCAGACATGCAATAATAATTTTAAAGCTTTGTAAAGTTAATAAAGACTTATTTGTCCAAAAGGCAATCATCCGTCAATTTGACGTTATATAGTTTGATAGACACATTTTCAATACACCATCATAATCGCAATTTTGAAAGTTCAATTAAAATTACAAGAGGAAACACTTTACCGCTCATATAATGTGCGTTACGTACGTTTAAGTTAACTAAATGTAATGAGGTTGACTTCCACCGGCAATATTATTGTTCATTCATTCTAAGCTTTGGCCTTGCGTTGCGTTGATGCTGATGGCGTCATTTATGTGTACCGCTTACTAAACTGGCATATACATACATATGTGTAAACAATAAAATTGCTCTGCCATATAGTATAAGGACTTTATCAATATTATACACAATAATGCCATAATATTTCATTAAAAGTCGTTAAAACACCAGCGAAGCGCTTATTATTATTATTTACCCTTTTATATGCGATAGCAGCGCCAGCGTCGAAGCAAGAACCATCGCCATCGCCAGCGCCACAGCAGCAGCGTCCTCTGAAGTCAACTTTTGCCTATCTAAAATGTTTATTGCTAATGAAAAACGGATACTTGAACACAACGGTACATGACGATAATGGCATCGCATATCGTATATAGACTATACGCACGTGTATGTATGGAAAAGTATACGAATATGTATTTTGTGTGTGTGTGTGAAAGCCATTGGAAAGTCGTTAAGGACCTTTTGCAATTTAGACGGTCCGTGCAGTAGTGCCATCAAATGTCAAATAGTGGAACGTATTAATTTTTACTCTTCGACTCGCAGCGCGGGGCGGTGCTCAGCAGCGGATGCAGGCAGGAACGAGATATAACAATTGTGCAGGTTTTTAGTTATATAGGCTTATGCAAGGCTCCATTTGGCAGCGCTAGCGCCTTATCCTTATGCCGCAGCCCGTCAGTGGTGCCGAGCGTATAGTATTGCGCGCTACTGTCATAATCGAAGGATAAAGTTTCACGGATGAGTTGGATTCGACTCGGATCGGTTTTGTTGGGCCATTTGCATGATTGGAGTGAGGGCATGCATCTGTGGCAGTTTGAGGATGCACGCCACTCGGAACACTTTATTGGAATATCCTGGCGTTTCGATCCAAGTTCTCTGCGTTACTTGAAATCGGGCTCAGGACCAAGCCGCGACCGCCCGCCCCGCCCTTTGCCTTGCGATTGTTATATTGAATGGCCACCGATTCCGAAGGCAATTAACGTGCAATAAATTCATTGTGTTCGGCGCGGTGTACGATGCGATGGTGCGGTGCTTATCATTTAATGGATTATTACGAACGGCACGGCAGCGGCGGACGATTGAGAAGCAGAGGTGATTCTGTTCGATTCGATTCGATGCGATCTCCCTCTACCGGCGAAGCCATTCAAATAGAAATTATTATATTTGATTATGTGATTTACTGGGAATTTTTGTGTGAATAATGTGAGGTTAATTTTGAATTTATTTAGTTTGTCGGTGAGTGAGACACATGGATACAGTTACACAATAATGGCGATGACGATGGCAATGCCGGCGAAGAGGCCACAGCGTCAGCGATGGCAAGGCACTTCACTCTTCCCGTACCCGTACATGCATACATAGGTGCTTTTGTATAATGGTTACTGTTATGCTGCACACACGTACACGAGTTCACCACCGGATTGAAATACGTTCAATTGTTGTGGTCTACTATTTTGGCCTCCTTTGTTTGTGATGGTGAATGGTGATGGAGTTGGTAACGTTTTTGTGTGTCGGTGTTGGTTTGGGTTTTGGGTTTCGGGCTTTGGCGTTCTGGGCTTCAAGCTTCGAGCTCCGAGCTTCGAGGCCAAAAGCCAAGCAGCTGAAGGCCCCCAATGATTGTTGTGCAAATAGTTAATGTTTATAATGCTGATGTTGTTTGTAGCACTCGTGTGTTTTGGATTAAAGTTGCATTGTAATGTCAGCTTTAATTAGTGGCATTTAGAATCGAATACGTTAAAGTGCAGGTGGTTGGCTTACGGTATATCTGCACTCTGCAGGCACTCGTGTACGAGTATGTGTAAGTTAAGTGAGGTAAATGAATCGATTTGGATTTGACACCTGCAATAGTTTTCATTTTTTGATGATGCAATCGAGGAGGCGTTTTTATGTTGTGGCAATGCATATTTATTGTCGTTGCATAAGTAACGTGGGCCTGGATAAATGATTTTGCAATTTAATGTTTGAATTCTTTGTGGCTCAGTTTAAAATCGATAGAATTATTGTTATGGCTGACAGGTACTCGTATATTGAAGGGGAAATACTAGAATCAAAATATTGGAGGATTGGTTTTTTGTTTTTGAGAAGAATGAAAACGTTTTAGTTTTGATTTTTTGTTACAACACAAGAGTTGGATGACGGAGTCATGGAATCGGAGTTGGTGAGCAACTTGTACATGACATCGATGAGTTAACTTTATTCTTTTCACAGAGGTCTTGAAAAAAATGCTGAAATCCATTTCTTTTAAACATATTCTACTAATCCTTAAAGTTTTTTCCTATTAAGACAAGTTTTTCTGGAATAAATTGAAAATTTGTCAGCAAAGTCAAGTACAAAATTTCTCTGGGTTTACACACTTACCCTTCAAACCATCATGGATTGTTTACAACAGTTTAACAACGTTCTAATTGAAGAGTGTCACAAGTTTGTGGAAATACATTTTTTGAAATTAAGAAAACCGGTTATGGATTTTAAGCAGTTTTTTGCAGCTTTCTATCCCTGTCGTTTGCGAAAATTCCTCAATTAAAGACTTAACTTAGTGGAAATGGAAAAAAAAACCTGTCAAACAAAAAATGTCTATTCTTAAATGCCATACCGCCCCGCTACAGAACAAAACTCTTTTAACTTTATTGTGAAATGACTTTTCACCCAAACAGTTCTTTCGTGCCATTTTTCTTATTCTTCAACTTTTGAATCACTCTTGGTATTGTCAAACATCACCTTCAGGCTTTCGACTTTCGGCATTTTCTGCCAAAAAAAAAGAAGAAAGAAAAAAAAATTAACACATTTCCTGACCAACGCCCATCAACATTGGGCCCCAAGTTATCTTACCCACCACACCCACAATTTTATATGGATAGCCATTCCCGTCCTCGGAATGGAGAACTTTGCTGATGAGTGAAACTCATGCTTAACTTTTTCTTAATGCCTTGGTTCCTTCCTTTCAACTCTCATCTCTCACCCGCCTTTGTAGGGAACAAAAACAAAATTCTTATTTACCGGAACAATGACTTCAGTCTTACTTCAAATTTCAGAATCCAACTCTTCAGCCTCACAGGAACCGTACTTATAAAAAGCCCCTCGGCTGCGAATAAACAACAAACAAAAAAAACAAAAAAAAAAAGAATAGATTTAATTCCAAAGAGTAGCAACAGCAAAAATGGCTGAACTCACCCCCTTAATTCTGCACTCCACAGAAAGGTACAAACTTTTTGCCCAAAAAAGAAAAAAAATACAAAAAAAAACGGACGACTGCAAAAAGTCACAAGGACCATCATCGGGATATATATGATTGTGGTGATGGTTACCCAAAAGAAACAAAAGTCCTATTCATTCTGCAAAAAAAAAGGAGCAGAAAAAATCATTCCGAATGCTTTCATTTCTGTCGAAAGGGTGCTTGCTTATAGCTGTCGAAATCAGTTTTTTGTTTTTTTATATTTTGAGTATAGAAAACCAACACCGCACTTGAACAAATCAAGGATCCAAACGGATGTGGGCCTATTCCAGGACGAATTGTAGAAAACAAAAGAAAGACGAAAAACGAACAAAACCAAAATCAAAACCCAAAAACAAAACCCAGAAACACGGAGAACGAAGAACGGAGAACGGAGAACGGAGTGCCCGCAAAATCAACGTCAACAGTTTTTCCAGTCGAAGGAGTTCGCAAGGATTTGCATCACACGGCAACACCACAAGAGCCTCCCATGTGAATTTGCTTCATGGTTGTCGAGCTTTGTGTGGCAACAATGCACATGATGCCGTTGGCGGCGCGGCGCAGCGCAGCTCGGCGGACTTATAATACTCGTACCTCGTCTCGAATACCTACCCTACGAACGAACCTATAATGGCGGGCATCGACTTGGCACAGAGTGCGGTGGGATATAGCCGGGGCTTTGTTTCGCTTTAGTTTATTTGTAACGGTATAACTTCGTTTGGCGATAAAAGGATGATTTGAAACACTCACTGCCTGCCTTTGGAGCAAGCAAAAGTAGGGTCAGTCACCTCGGTTTTTGGTGGGTTGTGTTGTGTATGTGGAGTATCATCAGGGAGCAGGTAAATTTCACCTCTGTGCTAAGTTCCAAAATGCAACTGTCTTTCTCTTTCCAAGAAGAAGTTTTTCCGAAGCCTTAAGTAAATATGTTTTTAAGTAAACAATATGGCTGACATGTCGACTCATTGCAAATTTCAATAGTCACTTACAGATGGCGCAGCGATAGCAAGAAAGAAAGATTCAAAATTCACTGAATCAACGTTATAGAAACTTTTAGATACTTTTCACTCTTTTTTTGATCTCGTCAATGTCTAGACTGCCTCGTGCAAGACTAATTTAATAAACCTAGAATTTTAAGAAATAGGTACACATTATAAGTTGTAATTTAAATCTTGTGTTTGGTATTTATTGGTACAAAACGCCAAAACAGTAAGTAAAATTTTCTAAATATTTTACAATCTTGACAAAAACTGATTTCAATTTCACAGTCTATGGTTTTTCCGAAGCTTGTCTTTCAAAAGTTCTCGAAATAAATCTTCAAAATTTGCTAAAAGTTATACAAATCTACGATAAGAAACTTTTCGCAATTCTTACAGAAGATCGTTTGCTTAGGAAAACTGACATTTCAAAAAAAAAAATGCAAACAGAACTTCCTAAAATTTGACAGCCTTTAAAAAAATCTACATTATGTACAACTAATGGAAGAGTTTATTTAGTTTTCTTAGTCTTAGTCTTGCCTTCTCTTAAAGTCTGGGACAAAAATTTATATGGAACTTTCGGAAATTGTATAAAGCCAGCTGGAAAGTGAATAAAACTGCAGTAAGAATTTTTTAAATTAAACCGATATGGAAATGTTTTCTTTGTTCTTTTAACGAAGTTCTTTCGAAGTTTGCAATGTCATTTCAAAAAACAATCCATACTGGAAACTTAAGAGTTCAATAAAAGATTTATAATTCTAAGACAGTAAATATTGGCGAAGCTTTACAGAAACTGTTTTCTATGTGGAAACTTTTCTAACGATGAAGTTTTGGTAATTCTTTTCTTACAAAACTTACAGCAAACTAAGAATCTACGATGATTATTTTTTTTGAATGGATACAGAAACTGGATACTTTTGAAGCGATACAGTTATAAGCGAAGCTATTCCGAAACTTTAGTTTCTATAGGACGTTTTTTTGGATCTCAAGTTTTTAAGAGTGTGCATAAGTCCGAGGGTGTAGTAAGTCTTTCATTGGATTTCATAAGAGGATTTCGGGAACTTCATAATTTCCTAAAGAGTGAATAAATCATCTTTCCCCAAGCTTTATAGAAACTATAGCTTGCTTTCAGCTTTCTAGAAAAGTCTTGAAGTTGAAATGACGATAAACATATCAAGTCGCTTTTGACTGGTCAATTTTACGGCTTTAAACGTAGGTCTCTTATCCTAGCAACTATTTTAGAAGCTCCTTAAAGTTTCCCTAAGTTATGGCGAAATTCCTCTCGTCAGCTAGGGCTTCTCAATTTTATTGCAACAATAATTGGAATTTCATCCGAAGGGTGCGACCGAAAGATGCTTGATATGCAATGAACGGATTAGATGAAGCTGCTAGTGGTGTTTTTTTTTTTTTTCTTGGTGTAGTTGGGGGAAAATTCCTTTTTATTGCATTTGCGTTCCGTTAAATGGTTTTTTCTGTGTTGAAGGGGGAGTGGAGGAGGGTAAATGCAAACAAAGCTGGAAAATAAAAACACAAAAACGAAATCGGGAATCCTTTCATCCGCCCAACCCTCTCGATGCGCTGTTTTTTTAGAGGTTTAAACATACATTTGTTTTTATTACATTAAACCATAAAATGTGGCAGTTTTAGGGCGAAGTCATAAAAAATGGGGCTTCACGGCGAAAGTCTTGGATGAGTGTATTCGCTCATAAAATCCGAAGAGCTCTCGCACTTTTGACGTGATGTACATGTCCATAGGTCCTCGTCCTGCTCGTTTATTCCTTCCTATACAAAGAAAAAGTCCCAGCGGAAACATTGCAGGACTAAAACATAAATATCCACTCAACACAAGCAAGGAATGTTTTTTTTTGTTGGTATGTATATGGAAAATGTTTCCGTAAACAGTTTTATGTCCAGATCAGATATACACAAACACATTTATAGAGGGCGCTGTCTTTCGTTTTGCCTTCCCTGCCGAATTTCCCCGTGGCGTCGTAGTGGGACATACAGGGAAACAACCCTTAATGGAGTCGATGGTCAATTGGTTGGGTGGGAATGAACGCATTCCAAAACGCATCACCGGATGTGACCTCCGATGTCCACTCACCATAAATTCCGGAAACGGATTTCCATTCATTTCGTCAACAACAACATGGCGATGGCAACGTACGGGTGGACGGTGGTGGGCCATGAGAGGCGCGATGACACACGGTGACGTTGAAAGGAATGGGTTTTTGGGGGGAAGTGCTCGTAAAATCGAATTGCAGCTAGATTGTCTTCATTTTTTTCTGCAGGAATAACAAGACACATAAACACACGCTGCATATGCATCTTCTGGTGGATCTGAATCCGATGATAGTATAGGAGCAGCTTGAAGCCCCAGTTGGAGGTATAGGACAACAGTTGCGTTACACATTACATGGAGAGAAATGCGGTGGACATTTTGTGACATTGTACACGTGGTTTATGATTGTCGTACGTGGAAGTCATGTCGTAGTCGCAGCGCAGCGCAGTCATGGACATGGAAGCAAGAGGACACATAATGTTCCAGTTTGTCGCAGTTGCTTCCTGTGGGCGCTATCGGAGCAGAGGAGTATCGGGTATCGTATATAGTATATAGGTGGCGGACTCAGATTTGGGATCGGGAACGGGACAAAAATGACATTTTGCATGGGTAGCCATAAATATTGCATTTAATTAATTACGGCGGTTTTCGCAGTGCGTCCGGTCTCTGGTCCCTGGTCCCTGGCCCCATGGTCTATGGTTGGGTTCGGTTCGTTCGGGCCTGTCTACCGATCCGTCATGTTTGCGGTAAATTATGTTGCACATGTCGTGCGATGGTGTGTGCTCACTCGCAGAGTTTATTTTCTGGCGTGACCGCCCGTGGGGCTCTTGGAGATATTGGGTTCCATATTCGTATTTTTTTAGGGTGGTGCGGTGGTGGAACCAACAATAATCGCGCAATCATTTTCTCCTTCCCCGTGCATATGAGTTAGGTGCCAAGCGCAGGGAATGGGTCTTGAAAAATTATACCACTGATCGGACTGTGTGCGTTTGTGTTTGGTTTAAATTTGTGGTTAAATTGTCATGCTTGTTGCAATTAAATTTGTGTGTTGTTTTTCTGCGATGCGAAATTGCGAATGTCCTTGAATTGTGTGTGTTTGAAGTTATCCGATGTGATGAATTACATATATAAAAAGTTTTTTAAAATTACTTTTATGTACGAGTATAATCCGTTAACATTTGACAAGTCGAAGCTGCACTCATAGTTTGCGAAACGTGAAGCACTTTTGGGTCATCGTTGGAGCACCTTCTCGGCGGACAGAAGTGAAACTGATTTCCAAATTTTAGCTGTTTTGACAAGTTATCGATATGAAGAACCAGAACCGACGCATATCGCTCATGTAGAACTGAATATATAACTTCTGTAGTACCATGGTTTATCGATTCAACATTGTAGTTTGGAATTCATATTCTGCATAAAGACTTAAATCTTAAGACTTTTAAAGTTCAGTTAACACCAGAAGACAGGCCGGTCCATCACCAGCAACGTGCGTCATATCTTCGCTGCTTCGTTCCTTGAAATGATCCAGATTTTCATTGAAAAATCACTTATACAGTCATAAGGACTATTTTCACCTCGGAATTTCCGCGTCAAGGGCTTGGAAAGTATCCTGAAAGACTTAAAAGTATGGTACTTCAAGAAACAGTGAAGAAATTTGATAATGCTTCTATGAATTGCATCACATTTTTTGGAGTGGAGTGGAGTGGAGTGGAGACTAATTATTCACAAAGTTGGGCGAAAGCTTTTGCATAATTTTGCAAATTCAACCAAACTACAACCCAATCATATTGATACCCGTTATGAAAATCTACCGGTTTTTCTAAAATAAATGCACTTTAAATCTACTCAATGAGATACCTGTCATGGTATTTTATAATCCCTTTCACAATCGGATTGTGATGCTGCTCAGCTTCAATTTGCTGATGATCCCCAAACCTTATAACGAGGACAACCTATCAAAACACTCCCGCCTGCCATCGCCAGTCAAAAGCTCCATACAACCATCACAATGCAATGAATTGAATGAGGCCTTAATTCAAACCATAAATTTCCCACATTTCGTTCCCCGATTATATTTAATGTTCGGGAATAATGGCACCAGCAACAAAGATAACAACAACAACAACAAAAAAAAATGAATTCTTTATTTCACCATAATCCAAGTGAATGCTCAAATGCTCATTCCTGTGCGGTGTCTCCAATCCCCAGTCCACAGTCCACAGTCCCCAAAGTCAATCCCCGCGTCATATGAAAAAATAATAATAATAAAAAAAATAAGGATTCCTCTCATCAACCAGTCTGTCCATCATCCCAGAATTATATTCGAGGCGGAGTCCCATCTCCCATCCCGCATTAAAAAATAATTCACATAAAATGAAATTATAGCCCGTTGACAGGAAAAAAACAATGGCGAACTGCAAACATAAAAAAGGAAAAAACCAAAAACAAAACAATCAGGAAACGGGACGCACAACGCACAACGCATATATACGCATCGCGTCGTTAGCGGAGCTCCAAGGAGCGAGCTGCCACGCCACAGATAAACAAAATTGGTTTGGCTTGGGGCTTTTTTGCTTCCTGCATCATCAGCCTCAGAGCCCAGAGTCAGAAGTATCGCGAAGGGATCCCCTTACCTGACTTCGCTGCGCTCCCTACCAAGCGGCCCATTGGCAGCGTGGCGCGGCGGCGGTGGCGGCAAAGTTATTTTTCCATTTCATGACATTTCTTAATCATTATTTAATCCAGTTTTTATTTTTTCTTGCCGAGTAGAGCTGAGCTCCTTCTGTTCGGGATCCAGAGGAAACCGCGCAAGAAAACGGATTGGACGCGCGACCACAAAGCGTATCCCCGATTTTCTATATCAAGATGGAGCCATAAGATATCTCCACCACCGCTGTCGCCGCCGCCGCTATTTCGAGTGACAGGAATCCACTTTTTCATCGTTGGATTCCCGACCGGAACACCTAGAATTGGTTGAAGGTGTTTTTTGTGTGTTGTTCAACAACGCCGGACGACGACGCGACGCGAGCGACGAACGGAAAAAAAACGAAAGAGATTGAGGAGAGGAGAGGAGAAAATAACAAAGACCAAGGTGGAAAATCAATGCGGTTCCTTTTTTGTGTCATCGCTCTGGTCTGGTGTCGTCTTTGTGCTGCACTACTGTGGTCGTATAGGAGCAGCAACTATCGTTATTGTATATTCCGGTGGCAGAGGCAACGCGACGCTACGGATTTGGATGAGCCCCAGAACCCAAAAAGGAGCCTGATGATGGCTAACCCTATTGGCTTGACGTAGAGTTTTGTTTGTAAACCCACCTATAGTACGTCAGGTGCACGGAACGTGAGCTCCGCAAAACACGTGACAATATTGAACAATTTCATGGGCTGGGCGGAAAATGTAGACAAAACCACATCGTAGTCGCATCAATAGACTTTGACATCCAAAACGGATTCAACTAGAAAAAATGTGTAGGTTAACTGGTGTAAGGATCGAACCTTTTTGGGGGAGAATCGAATATCGAAGTTCGATATAGAATCAGGGCGGGGCAGGTCAGTAGTTTCTTATTCATTCCGTAATTATCAAAAGGTTTGATGAAGGCTATAGATGACATATTATGTACATATGTATGTGGTATAGTTTCTGAATGACATTTGGAAAGATGTTATGTATAGGGATGCAATTTTTAAGGACTTATGCGTAACCTAATGCAAACAAATAATCAATGCTCATCTCACGTTCAACTGAACCGATCATAAACCACCTTGGGCTTGATAAAACAATAAACAACTTTCAAACATCCGCTTCCACAGGGTAAATCGCCCTGTGACCCAGAAAAGTGTAGCACAGCATGAAAGGATAATGATAACGACACCACAACCAATGACAGCGAGCATTAGCATCACCATACCTTCGTCACTCGTCACTCTTCGGTGTGTCGGTCATTACCATTACCAAGACCAACTACCGCTATACCAGTGCCAGTGCCACCCAACGAACGAATGTGCAATTAGGGCTGTACCGCAATCGATTTTTGGCGTAAGGACGACGACGACGAAGGCTGTTTTATTATTTTTTTCTTGCTTCGTTTGTTTACTTCTTGCCACAATGTCTTCCATATTACCCCGACCTTCCGCTTCCATCTATATTCATGTTGAACTTTGAGCTCTCCACTTATGTGTGTTCCAAGTTCCAACCAGCACACAACATTGCACATGCACAGCACATTCATATACGGATCTTTGAAGTGGTGCCTGATGGAGTTCGAATGAACAAATACGAGAGAGCTTGATGCCGATGCAAGGACGAGGATGATGTTTTTGCCTCTTTATAAACGTACTCGTATAGCTGCCTCCAAGGCTAAGGTGCAAGAGCAAAAACAAATAACCAAAGCCAGAAACAGAAACAGAACCAGAACCAAAACTATACTGAGGGTAATCCACTTCACCTTGCTCCAAGATCCTTTGGTTTCTGACTCTGGGTCAACAAGAGTGAAGGTACCTACATAAGTATATACGAACTAGGAAAAGGATGTTTTTTATGATGTGGGTGGGGCTTACCTCCTTGTTTCTTTTATATCCTCTCTTAAGGTATAATTTGTATTTTTTTATTTAACATTGAGGTTATTCCATCATCAGAATCAGAACGTTGGTGTTGGTTATGGTCGTTAGTCAACTTAACGCAGGTGCCCTTTGCTCTTTTCTTTTCCGAATCTCATTATCAGAGATGATTGAATTGAATTGAATTGTAGAATTAAATTCTCTGCGAAATTAAATAGCGGCGATTTGCAAGCAAAAAAAAAAAGGAAGGAAAAAGCATGAACTAAAAAAAAAAACTTATAGCAAACAAAAAACTAAAGCAATGCAAGTTTCCACGTGATGGAGTGACAAGATGAAATTCACAATGAAGAAAGAATGACAAAATTTCAAGTCACTTACACCCTTATTACGGTTGTCAAAGATCAATACGATATTTGATATTTATCAATAAAATTAATGAATCGGTATTATCGTTGTCAAAAATCAAAATTTTTGATAAACTGTGAATGCTCTTCAGAAATTAGATCTATTGTGAATGATTTAAATTGACAGTCTTGGTATTATGGTTGTCAAAATGTTTGTTGATTATCAAATTTTCAGTCAATCACAAATTCCTTGTTGATAAAATATTTTACGGATCGCGAAAGCCAAAAGCATGTCTACTATAGAACTATTTTTCGGTGAAAATGAAATTGAAGACGAAAATACTTTGGAGCAAGCAAAGATTCGAAGAAAATTACGCGATGCTTCAAATCCGATGGATTTGGCTGAACATATGTTATGTATGTAGACAAAAGATCTTTTTTAATTTCATTAGAAAAACTAATTTGGCTCGCTTCTAGATTCATTCAAAACTTTAAACTTTCGAAAGAAGCCTTCCTTAATATATTATTAAATATCAACGACAAGTTAAAGCCAACGAAAAGGCAACAATCCATCCCAAACATATTAAAATTTGCAGCTGTCTTAAGTAAAAAGGCACTATTCACAATAGATTTTTGATCTTTGTTCACAATGGATCAAAGAATGATCAACTCGGGTTCATAATACCGATGTATCAATTGATTGACAAAATATTTCAATTGTCAATTAATTGATCTTTGACAACCGTAATAAGGCTGTTAGTCTACAGAACAGAAAATTGATGTTAAAGTTTCGTCATAGAGATCTTCCTTCTCTTTCTTGTATTTTGGCTTAGAAACTTAAAGTTGCTTGAAACTTAGTTTCCTTTTGTGTAAATTAGACTCAATTTTAAACCAGATTAAATCAGTTTAAGTCAACTGTCGTAAGTCTTTCAAGTCTTCCATAGCTTTGAATATTTGTTCCTTTTTCATCCTTAGATCTTCAGTGTACGACTGAGTCAAAGACTGTGGTGGAATCGGCTAAGTTGGTAGGAAACTTTCAAAGTTTGTGATATTGAAATTTGAGATTCACCAAGCTTTTCGTCTGTGTAAGGCGATTCAAATCAATTCAATTGGATTGAACAATTTCCGAAGAGAATTTACAAGTAATTCTAATAAATGTGACAATATTCGTCGTTAATGTCATCAGCTGTGTCATGGTTTTGCACTATTGGAATAATAGTTCACTCGTGAAATTCACCTTTTGATCAGCTGGAAAATAATAATTCACTCAAGCATCATTTCAAAACAGGAGTAGAAATGCCAGAGCAAAACTGGAGCACATCGCTTTCTTCCGTTCTTATACAGTTAATTGTGAAAAATTGTTCCTGCAGGCTAGAGAGCCAAGCTGGAGCCTTCTGTTTCTACACCACCCAAACCTAACCATACCAGCCTTTGCCGCCACTCCGTTGCTACAGTAGCATGCGACTATAGGGAACAAAAAAAACTGGAAAAAGTTCCACAAAAAAAAAACAACATATTCCTACCAGTAAATCAACTAAAGAGAAGAACAACAAAAAAAGGCTTCCAAACGTACAATCAAGACCCAACATCGCATCGCATCGGCTCAATTAAAGAAAGGAATCAAAGCCAGAGCAAACTGGGACAAAGAATTCTATAATTAAAATATATCTTCTTGGAATATCTGTGGCAGCAATATACGAGTACCGGTGTACAGGTACACAAAGCTACATCAGAAACTACAAAGTTAATCCAAGATGAGATCTATCTGGAAGAGACAATTGAATGACCTTGTTAGATGATTGATTGTACAGGTTGCTGCCAATTTGTGTGATTGCACAGTAGGAGTTTATATAGAACCTGATGGCATTAGGAGCTCTGTACGAGCTCTGTTCAGTTGATTCTTGATTCACTGCAGCTTTGGAAACTTAACAAGGTATTGATAGCTGATGGGTGTTTCGGTTTCATTTTGTAATAAGAGTTTAGATTGACATAGATTCGGTCTTGGAGTTCTTGGCTTGATTGATGTATTTGAGAAGTTAATGGATTGCGATTGAGGTTTTTCGAATGACCTTGATTTGATATTGGAGCAATTATGACAACGACTATGACTTAATCGATGTACCTACTTGGGTTTGAAAAATTGCCATGGATGAAAATTACTCGTACTCTTGCAAAGGGATAGAATGAGGACATATTTTTGTAAGGATCAAACCAGGGGTGGAATGGGATAAGATAAGTTCCGATAAATGTCAATTTAAATCGATCAATTTGGTCTGTGGTTTAAGGTGGAAAAGTGAAAAGTGAAAGGAGGTAATTGTCGCTTTCCAGCGAATTAGACTTTTTCGTGGTAATGTTAGAAGAGTAACAAGATCTTAAAGGAATCCCCTTCAAAAAATATCCCTGGAACTTAAAGAATATGCTTTTCGAAAGCCGCGTGCGAATATGTTCACAAAAAAGTAAAATCAGTTCTTGACATTTTACGTCGTTATTAATACTTTGATAAATTGTACAATATAATTGAATTCAATTGAATCACCTAACTGAGGCGTAGACAAAGTGTATACAAAATTTGTCAATAAAAAATTTGTCAATCTCTTATCGATAATCTTCTCTAGTTTACTTAATATCTCCTGCAGTTCCATTTTGGTTTGGAGTTGAAAATGCAATTGCAGTTGAATGTTGAAATAATTCAGGGTGCAATTCAAGTTGGATTTGAATCGGTTTGAAACAAAAAAGAACTAAAGCATGTTGCACTGTCAAGGGTTGCAAGCTTGCAGGTGTTCGAAAATCATGATTTAAGGCTTCCAAGTAATTCTAGGCACCTGTGATTATAGTATTATATAATTTAAGTACTAGAATTTTGTTTAAATCATTTCAGTTCGTCAATTGCATACTTGTCAATGCGAAGTGAACAATGTTTAACAATATTTGATAGAAATTTCAGAATAACAGTGGTCTTAATTCCGAACCTTGTGGTACACAATATGAACTTACCAAAAATGGCTCTCTCCAGTGTCTTGGAGAAAATTTAAGAGACATTTTATTGTACAAAAGGACTAAATGAAGATCCGAAATTACCTTTAACACTGTAAGTTCATAACTTTGACATTTTTTGATGAATTCTAAGAAAGGGAAATACATACGTCGTTCTACATAAGGAGGCCAATAACCTTCCACAGACACAATAGCACACTGATAGATTGAAGATCTAATTGATTTATTGAAGGTTTATGATGTTTATATAGATGAAATATTATTGTACATTACTATAAAGAAGAATTCAGTACAAATGTCATTGAAATTTTCATTTTTCCGACTGGAACCGAATGCTGAAACGTAAAAAATATTACTTGTCAACTAACCTCCGTCTGCAAGTCATGCTTTCTGATCGTTACAGTGGATTCGAGAAAGCTCAAAATTTTGACAGTTATAGCAGCTGCAGCTTTATTTATGTTAATTGCAAAAACTTGATTTTTTTTTACCATCGTTTAACCTCATTAGTCTTAAAATTTTAATGATCACATATTCTCTTATCACATACTTATCTATATCTGATTAAACTTTTTTCGTTGCACTATAAAATTTAAAAATGACAGCCAAAGGTTAAGCTCACAAAATTGATTCTTATCACTTTCGATCCATCCACGACTGACATGACGCCTGTTAGTATTCACGACCTGCCCACTTGTCGAATTGTCGAGACCAATAAAATCTAACGTCCGTCAGTCACAAGCACAACAAGTTAGATATCCCCTGCCTAACAACATACCACGAAGCAGGCCCGTTCCGTCGTCCCGTCGCTTCGCATCCCGTGTCGGTCGTCTAATGATATCCTTCGATATGATCTGTCGATGTTTGTTAGACAAAAATCCACGTCAATAAATTGATGCCTCTATCATGTTCCAAACACCATCACGATATCGTATTTAAAGCGAAAACTTATACTTATACCTTCCCTTTAGAGTTTAGATCGATCTATCCCGGTACAACATCCATCGCTTTATAATGGGTCCGAGTTCCGAGCGATAAAAAGAAACAACAATGTTTAGATAGCTGCTGCGCAGGCGCACCGTGCACTTAAAAAATCGCTCAACCGACATGCACCACACATCAGCCGGTGGGCAACTCTCATTAGCACCACTTTACGGATCTCGATCGCGAATGGCGTTGGTGGCAGTGGCAGCAAGAAGAAGTTCGGATGAATGGCCACATTATGGCCAATGCACAGTATCGCTTGGCTGTGTCTTCCCCCTAACGGAAGTCGTCTTTGGGCTGGCATCTTTATTGGCATGTTGGACATTTATTGAAATCTCACGATATCGCGATTGCAGGATTATGACATTTATGCGCGTGGCCATCATATGGCCGCTATGTGCTGCATCTGCATCCATGTATCCAGATTCCGGAATCCGGATGATTATGATGATGACGATGACGATGGCGATGGCGCTGGCGACGGCCATTATGGTCCATGTGATGGCGTTTATGAACGGTTTGCACGATCGCAGCAGCGGGTTTTTGGTTGTTTTGGGTGGCATTAAACTTTATGGCCTGATGTCGTTTGAGATAAGCTCGTGTGCACTTTGTTACGTTACTGTGTGTGAATGGCTGCTGTTGATGGTACTTCTGTTTTTTGTGTGCTGTTACTGTTAGACAAGTAGTAAACATAGGTTAGGATCAAGGATAGTGCTCTACTTTTGGATCGAAACAGAAGCAGTTACAAGAGCGCCATCTAGGTTGGGCATTGCATTTTGTATACATTGTATGGAACACGGTTATTATTTTCACGAGACCGCTACCGTTCGTTGAGTGAGAAGTCATGGCAACGATAAAATGTTGCAAAGTAGTTTCTGGAGTAGGTCACGGCAACAAAACAATGGAAAACTAGGGCACCAGAGAAATGATTTAGTACTTTTGTTCCCAAACCAAGACTTGGGGAGATTTATAGTAGTTGTGTTTTATTCATAGCTGATGTATAGCGAGTGCAACATTCAAGTGAATAAAACAACAAAACTCACATTACATATATCGCCAGCACAGCTGTCATTATTTTTGCTAGCTTCTTTTTCACCAGCAGTCAAATTGTTGTTGTTTGCCGAGGGAAATGTTGCTGCGCTCGCTATCCAGCAGTGAATAAAACACATCTAGTAAGGCATTAAATCGAAGGGCGAGAGCTCTAAGGACTGTGGAAACAGCGAGTACATATCACCAATACCCTCGTACAAGTGTCCATGTTCCTCGTGATGATTTTTTTGTTCTTGTCAATTTGGACAATCCTAGTTTGATGTCATGTAAATTTAAATTTTAAATTAATCCTTGCTTCCTTGCTTACCTCATCTTATTAAGGATTACCGTTTCTGGAAATAAAAATAATACAATTTGTACAATCAAACAAATCTTATCCCTCTTCCACTTCCCCAAAATTCCTGCTCATTACTCTATAATGATATCCTCGAAAAATGCAAAGAAACAAAATAAAAAAAGAAATCAACTCCTTCCACCTGATGATGTTCCTCATTTCGGGATAAGACATCTTGTTTTTTTTTTTTCATTGTCTTAGACAATATTCCCAAGGGAAATCATAAAATCATTCTCCTTCTCTGCGATATGTTTCTTATCCCTCTCGCCCTCCGCAGGACCAACAACGGACAATGATTATAAGCTTGCATTTTAAATTAAGAAATCTCTTCCAACCGTCATCGTCAGCACTCAGCAGCATCAGCATCAGCGCCCACGCAGCCAGAGCCTCCTTAATTATGCAGAAAATTCAATCAAAATCTGATGACAGTTCTCCTCTCCTCAATCCTCAGAAAAATAAAAAAAAAGAAAAAAAAATACAATTTATATACAATTTTTTTAACTTTTTCTATTTGACGGAACGGACGGACGACCGGGCATGGTGGCGTCGAGTAGCGTCGTCGTCGGTTGGAGGCGGGCGGCGGCGGATTGTGAATGGACTGCGTGTGGGCCCATTAAAAAATTGTCTTGTTTTCGGAGCCATCCGAACAGAAAATACGCGCCGACAAAATTCCAGTGAATTCCTGCATCCCATAGCCACGATAATGGCATTTTGAATGAGGCCACTAATGGAAGCCCGGTAGGGATGGATGGATGGATGCATGGCCATCATCAGGAACCAAATCTGGGGTTCCTTTACTGCAATTCGCAGCAGAACACACACTTGCCGCCACCGCCAGCGCGCCGCGCCGCACCGTCGAGGGATTATTTACACAGATCGGACACGCGGTAATTATAATTTCTTTCCCGTCTCCGTATTTGGGCTCAGCTCCGGGATGGTTCAGCTCGGCTCCTGATGGTCCATGGTTCTGATTCTGTTTTCTGTATTGACATCATGCATGATGTCGAAATGGACGGATGGATGGATGCATGTCAATGAAAGACTCATCATCGTCAGGCGACATATTGTGGAATCGAGGGCGACATTACATTCGTTTTTCATTTTTCGCATAACTGCTGTTGATTAATCGGAATGGCAATCCTATTTATGTTTGTGGTTGTCGATGGCTATACTTATGTCCATGGCGATGGCGATGTCCATGTCGATGTCAATACTGCGTTGGTGCACTGCACACAGCAATCGGGGGACTAAGCTGGGCATGTCGCTGTTTTTGATTTAGAGGAGACCAATGTTCGTGATTTCCATCGATGGACATTCCGCCGCATGGCAGCAGCACTGGTGGCGTTCCCGCCTGGTTGATCGCCATTATATCATTCTTCACCAGCTCAGCCAGACCTCTACCTACTCCGTGGCCATGAGCCACACCACATCACTGTACACCACCACCGGCTGGACTGGCTATAAAGGGGGTCCATCGCCGCTGCAGCATCTGCGACCGGCCTGGTGGGATTAATGATATACTACTATGTAAATATTAATTTAAAGCCAAATCCTTGACTTTAATGTGAAATTTGCTGTCAACAAAATGCATACGAAATATTCTTAAAATAATAATCCTTAAATTAGTTACACGGAGCCTTGAGTTTGAAGTTTTTCAGAAAGTTAACCCTGAGTAAGCTGTCACATTTCTTGAGCTATCCTTTAAGATTGACAGGGGCGGTCCTTCATCTAGAGTTAACCAGCTAATCACACACCTTAATTTATAGCTTTTTTACTTTGGAATATTTAATCAGACATTTCTATCGACTTAATTCCACAATAGGTCAACGTTTTCGAATAATTCGGATATTTAAAGTCCTCAACGAATTTTTATCAGAATCCCACATTTAGATAAGAAGCCGGTTTTATGCTTTAATTGTTACTTAGTATAACTAGGGTAGGGATAAACATCAAGCTAAATCGGCACATTCAACACTATTAGGATAGTTCGGACAATTCGGACAATTCGGACAGTTCGGACAGTTCGGATAATCTCCAAAAACGGATCTGGGGACAAGCATAAAAGGCAAGAAATCTCACATGTTTTCAAGATTTTAAAGTAAGAAGAAGAACCAGATTCGTCATGTACAAAAACTGTTAGCCAAAGGCGGTCGCCACGCCTTCTTAATTGAAAATCTTAAGGTGTCAAATTTTTTCTTTGCATACATGGTATAAATCCTACCGTTTTATGATTCCATACAAGAAGTGTTTCACATGGGATGGTAACAATTTTTAGAAAAAAGGTGGATGCCACGCCTCTTGTGTTTGTCTCAAGTTTTCACCTCCTGAATTTGTCGTAGTAAAATAGGTGTAACGCCTAAGAACTTGCCTTAGCATTATCGTGTTCATAATTTACTGAAAGTCTGACATTAAATGTCATTTAATATTCAAATTGCGATGGCAACTCTGCACATTAGTCTAAGGGTCTAAAAAGTGAGAATGCCAAATTTTTGAAAGACAAGACTCAATACCCCTGGTATTAAATTTAACTTTTAAAGTTGTTTAAAGTTTAGGACCATAATTATGCCTAAAGACCATTTTTTTTTTTGGGGGGGGGGGGGATAAGATCGGTATAGGGCCACAAAAACCCTTCATTCGGACCTGATTTTATTGGTGCCCGCTGCTTTGCAAATGGGAGGACCTGCAATTACCGTCCGAACATATTAAACTTTAATTACTGAACCCAAAGAGCGAAATGAGTAATTTCGAGTCACGTTAGCCATAAATTTATGCCTCAGCGTGGTGGAACGTTTAACTGTGACAATGTCTCTCGGTGATTTAATAAAGTACCTAGTACTTTACCCTGCACTACTAGCTGGTCCCGTTCTTAAATGCAGCTGCTATCTACACTACATTATATTATTGATCTCTCACTGATCTTCCTATGGGATGTGTGGTGTTCTCCTTTAACACTTTGGTGCGATCATTGGCCTAACCGTCGTTGTCGTCGTTGGAATCGTCGCCGTCGTCGTCGTCGCGTGATCTTTGGTGATTTTGAACTATTCGGGCCAAAAACTTGCTTCCTGGCCCCATTTTGCCCGGCGAACTAGCAAGAGGAGGGGATCATCGCTAGATCGCTTGAAAACATGCATTTAAGATCGTTCCAATGGATTGTTTAACACCATACACTCGTACACACACACACAAAAACACATGTGCACAAGGAAGCTCGTGGCCACCGCCATTGCCATCGTCATCGTCATCGTCAACGCCATCACCATCGCCATCGCCACCGCGATTCGATGTTTCGGATGGTAATGTGCACGCGGGACACCAGCTACCAGCACCGTTCGGTGTGGTGTTACGAACGCGATGATCGCGTAAAATTGATAAAGATCACTTGAAAATTCATGTTGTCCCGATCGATTTGCCC
The DNA here is from genome assembly GCA_905146935.1 of Scaeva pyrastri. Classification (NCBI taxonomy): domain Eukaryota; kingdom Metazoa; phylum Arthropoda; class Insecta; order Diptera; family Syrphidae; genus Scaeva; species Scaeva pyrastri. The sequence goes on along the minus strand of LR989929.1, from coordinate 3,061,224 downwards.
TCCCGCAGCAGCACAGCAAAGAAGTCTGTTTCTGTAGCCGTCCAAATCGACCAGCGCAGTGCAGTGTAGCGTCGTCGATAGTTGTTGCGGGCAACCACGGACAGTAGCTTAGAAGGCGGCGGCGGGTGATCCGGGAAGACTATCGCTAACGTGTTAGAAGCGTTGTTGTTTCTCTTCTTGATCTTTGCTATGGGTCCTTGGATTTTGGCACTGCGAGCGGGACGGGTGGTCGGGTCGGGTTGGAGCGATGCGGCATAGGTGTGAGAAGAAGAAATATTGATCAGAAAATTATTTAGTGCAACCGAAGTTGGACAAGGAAGTGAGTTGATATCACCTTCGCGCGCTCCCCACTCGGGCGACGGGCATAGGAGACTTCGAGGCCAGCTTCGGTGCTTCAGCTTCGGCTTCAGTGGCATGTTGCAAGGTGTAAAAGAAGATTCTTATTTTTGCTATGTTTTTAGTTCATTTTGCTGCCGCAGCAGCTGTTAGCTGATAAATTTCCTGCACTCATGAGGAGGCGAAGGAAATTTATGTAATGACCCGTGATTATGTGTGAAATAGGAGCGTAGCGTGTGAAAGAACGACATTTTGTTACACCAAGGGAATATCCAGATCCAGAGAAATACCGGGACGCGTTTGCTACTAGTTTTGTCTGGTTTTAACAAAATGGGGCTACTTCAGCAGCAGCAGTAGTAAAACGGCGGCAGCTGTCATTGATTGGTTTGCCACATAGTTGGAATTGATGGTGATGGCGCAGCTTTGGAGTTGGATCTGCTGATGATGATGACTGGGTATGCTATGGAGCTTGGTGCTACTGTCGGAATTATTGGGGCAATTTAATGTTAGATTTGTGGTTTCATTTATGTTTCGTTATTTTTTTCTGCTCGTTTGTGTGAATGGTCAGCGGCGGCGGCGGCGGGTTTTAATTTGTGTGTCGATTGCAGTTAATTTGACGTTAGATCAACTAACGAGGAGAAAATGAGGATTGCTAAGCAGAGTCGGCTCTGTGGCGCGTAACAAGTTTGGGCAGTTCGGTTGCTGTCGAAAGTGCTTGTTAGACGCGAACTTGGGTGCGAGGCCTTTATAATCGCATGTGTTTGGCTAAGTGAGGTGTCAATTATTTGAGATTGGCTTCCTATTAAAATGTGAAATTGTGAAACTGTCGTATTTGTAAAAATGGCAAAAATCTAATGAATGATGGAAATGCTAACTGTTTCTAGTTCCTGTTATCATATCAGAGAACTATTAAAAACAATGTGAGAAACAAGCACAGCGCCATATTTGATTGACATTTAGCTGTCAAATGTTACTGCACAGGAACTTCTTCGGACTAAAAATCAAAAAGGATCAGTTCTTTATTTTTAAAGCAATTTTAACAAAACACTGTACAATGTAAGAAAAAGAAGTTAAGCATGCCAAGGCTTCGGCAATCTTGGCCTATGCCATCTCTGGAGCGTAAGCAAATTCTGCCAAGCTGTCAACAGTTATAAAAATATACTACGAAAGACTTTGTACCGAAGTCTACAGAGCTTAATTATTTGTTTCACGATATCTACTTTTGAACTACGTGCATGATTGCATTGTCTCCAAAGTGGTCCTTATTCACGGCGCTAACAATTCTCCGTAAGAACTCCCTCTCTAATGCAGCTTAGAGTTCGGAGTGCCTTTTATTAAGCACCTATATTTCGGACCTACATGTGAGTATCTACCTGCAGAGCCATTGTCCTGAGTGATAATATTTTTGGATTTCAAAAGCTTTGACAGGCTATTGTAGGCTCGGAAGGCTTTGAGCAGCTGCATATAAGACCGCTCGCTAAAACTGTGATATCATCGTTGTTTTCAGTTTCAGGAATTTTTTTTTAAATCTATAATTTTATAGAGTACCTTTTTAAAACTTTATTTAAAATCAATACCATCCGCTGTTTTCAAGTTCTCAAAAAAGTCCAAATCGATGACACTTCAATTATTTAACTTAAATTATGTGAAGGATTTCTTCTAAGTACTTGTTTATCTCTTAGAAAAGGATGTTATCTTAATATTTGCTATTTCAATGTTAATTTCTTGTTAAATAAATGAAACCTGTGATTCCAGTTAGAAATTAAAAAATCAAAATATTGGGTAAGAATAACATCCTTCACAATTCTATTTAACCTTCATCCTGCAGGTTTCTTGTATCGTGTTTAGCTTGTGGTGTATTGAACTCATACCGCTCCCTTCCAAAAATCATCCTTCTTGCCAAAAATTTATTTTTACAGATTCACATCAAACTTTTTGAACCCTCGGCTTGCCTGTCAAGTCAAATTAAGCCCCCAACATCGAACTTTATTCCATTGAATAAACTTTGCTGAGATTATTTTTGCAACAGTTTGGTGCCCCATATTCCTGCTGCTAGCTTTACCGCAACCAACTCTTGTTTTCTACTTTTTTGTTGTTGTTGTTCTACCTACCCGCACCCTTAACCGACCTGACTGTGGTTCTATTTATCAAAAAAAAAACCTAAACAAAGTAAAAACAAACAAGGAAACTACAACAGCAAAAAAGAATATGATGTACCCTCATATAGGAGAGAGATGTCCTTGGCAAGCAATATACATATGTATGTATATACGTGATATACTCGTAACTAATATTGTCCTTCATAAATCGCGAGTCCTGATGGGAAATATTTACTTTGTGTCCTGTGCCGCCGCAATGTTTGCATTCATAAACATTGCTTCCACTGGTTGATGCGACATACGAACGAACAGGAACACTGCGGCAGTGTATAGTTAGTTAGAGCTAGTTGCGGAATTTGAACTTGCCAGGATGTAGATGGGGTGTCCACAGCCCATATCCACCTCTGTTTCTCCACTCTTTCCTCTCACAATACGTGCCCCTTCCCGAGAAACCAAAATTGAATTTCTATCATCAATATGAACGAGAACAAGAGCTTGTGTACGCAATGCACGGCTACGGCTACGGCTATATGCGGAGGACGTGGCGTCGTCATCCTAGTAGTCGTCGTCGTCGTCGCTGGCACTGGCGCTCTGGTATGGAAATGGAAAAGGAAAAGAGCCCTACGGCTCCCAGGATTCTCAGAATTCTTTTTTTTTTTATTTTTCGGGGAAGGTATATGTAGGAATACTTTGCCATGCAATTTTTTGGTGGAATGGCTGATGATGGAGTGTATATACGTTGGCTTGGAACATGGAATTGGTTTGATGGCCTCCACATCTTCATGAAAATACACCAGGAGAAAGTAGGTAGAATCCTCCAAGGAAAAGCAGAACTTTGCATGTTTATTAAAGATCAATATTTGCATTAACTAACCACCCGGGGATTGCCATGGCTCTGATGATACAGAGATGGAGGAGATGATGATGGGCTTCCTTTCCATCGATACTCTCGCATATTGGATGGAAGGGTTAAACTATGTGTATCAGATGAATGGGTCACTGGAGGAGTGCCTCTCTGTGGAAAACGCGTATACTTCTTCTTCTTATTTTTACAATAGGTACACTTTCCTGGTGATGTGTAGATGGATATGGATACGGAAAGAAGGGAGACGAAGTTCAGTTGAATTTCAACAGTTTGCAATAATAGGTTTTCCGTTGAAGTTAAAATATTTAACAGTTGAATGAAAAAATTGGTAGATTTGATATTTTCCTACACCCAAGCATTTAAAGTTAAGAATCTTGGCTTGTTTAAAACGTCTAAAGTCTACGCTTCTAGGAAATTTTTGACTTTTACGCATGAGGCTGATAAATGTGTTGATTTGTGTTTTAACTATTCTTTAATCACAGTTTTATTTAAATATTTCCGAAGTAATTGTAAAATACTGGGAGACTTAAATTCAGGAATTGGTTTTTGCAATCGTTGTTCAATACCAACTTTATTGGAACGATTATGGTGGATTAAGAGAGGTTGAACCGTGGTTCAAGTTGGTTTATGCAGTAATCTGTTGAAGTTCAGTTAACTTAACAATATTTTCAAAAGAAAATTGTGTGAATTATTCTCAAAAGAATGTCAAATTCTACTCTTATCTTCGTCGACATATATCAAGTCGTTGAATTCGTAAGCTCCGATGTTATCTTGAGGCTTGATAGGGACTTGCAACGTTTTACAAAATAATTCAGTTGGAGAGAAATTTTGTTCATTAGTTATGATAGGTTAACATTTTTGTCATGTAGACCTGTTTGCTAGGTTATTCGGCGAATTCGTTTAAGCTATTGTTTCAAAACACGTTTTCTAAAATGTAACCAGTCTATTAATTAGAAAACCTACAAAAAGACTTTGAAGTTCATTTTTCAAAGTTGGCATAGTTTTCGAACTATTAACAGGTACCCTTTTCACAGAAATTTCTCGGGGAATTCTGACGAATTTTAAGTTTAAAGGAACATGTGCAACCTGAAATAGTCAATAGCTTAAAGAGGCTTTTGAGCAACGAACTTGCGATACCAGCTATTAATAAGTTAAAAATATTTGACAACATTTTTAAGTTTTGGAGAAATTCAGTTAAAATAGTGATTACCACCCACGTGGGAGTACTCCTGCGTCATCCTGCCTTCCCAGTATCTGCCTGCATAAACCCACTACAGCCCTCTGGGTTAAAACAGATGTTTGCTCGTGTATCGCTATTGAAACGAAATTCCCAGCTGGGACCCGTTAGACATCATAGAAAATTATAATGCAACCTATCCAGTTCCTGTATAGTTTTTTTTATACTCCTTTTTGTTACTGGAACCCTTCTCCGATGAAGGTCAAAAATGGTGTACCCAAAGAGAAGAGTGATGTTGGTGTATTGTGTGTGCATTTTTTCGTCATATTTTTTTTTTTGTCTTTAATTAACAGTCCAAAGGATCCTAGGGTGCTTTTTACTCATGAATATGCATAACGTTCCCATAAAAACTGATTTTTCCTCTTTTGTTCCAAAAAAAAAATAAAAAAAATTGAAAAATGAAAAATAAACTTTCACTACGAACAAGGACGACGGAAGGACGATAAGGACGAACCAGGAGGACGACCGGGACGGCGGCGCGACGGCGACGAAGGAAGGAAGGATTGTTGTTTTTGAAATCGAGTTCGATGAGCAAATGATAATATTTCTCCATAACCAGAGCCAGTTTGGGTCAGATGAACGGAAAAAAGGAAATGTTGGAGCTGTAACCTTAACCCGCGCCCGCACTCCGCACCGCTCAGCCCGTTCTATAAAAACTTATCGCCTTGAAGCACTGTCATGTGATTAATTGCAAAAGTGATTATTTTCGAATAGAAGAGGAATTCCATACCGCTTCATCCTCGTCGTCCTTGCGTCGAACTGAGCTGAGATGGAACATCTTGGAGTTGTTTTGTTGTTTAATTGAGCGGAAAATTTTCTGGCATTCCATATTATGGAAAGGGATGGAAAGCCAGGACATGCTGCTGGGAAGTGGGAGTGGGAGACGAGAGGAGGCGTTGAGTTTGGCAGTTATATGGTCCTGGTGTTGCTGGGCTGAAATGAGAGTTGCTTGTTTCTTGTTCCTTGTTTGTTATTTGTATCTGATGATACAGAATGAAAGTTAAGGAAAAGATATTTTTCTTCTAACTTTTTTGTTCCGTTATTCTGTTTGAGCAAAAAAACAAGGAAATGTTGGCATCGAACAAACAAAATTGATTAATATTAGTTAGCGGATGACTTTTATTGGATTTCAAGATGAGGGTCAATAAGTTTTGGTGAATTCGATTGAAGAGAGTGAGAGAGAGAGAGAGGGTTTATTTTGTTAGCATGGGGATCGAATGGAATACAATTATTCATTAATAGATAACGGTAAGTTATGAAATTAATTTGAAACTTTCTTCGGATAAAAATTGTGTTCAAAAACAAAATATTTGGGACTTAATTTTTGTTGTCGAGAAGTTAAAGGTCCATTTTATTGAGATGAATGGCAGTTCGGTTAAAAGTTATTTCACTTTGAATTTGAAGCACTTCCTATCTTCTGAGATATCACTAATATTTTTCTTCTTTTGAGAGTTAAAAAACTCTACAGGGATCAAATCGCACAGTATCCATGACTTCATCTCCACCCAGCCACCAAATTCTTGTCTTTGAAGTCTCAAGTACTTGAGAGTCACGAGAATTCGACTACCTCGACTTTATTGGAAAGCGAGGATGTTGAAAGCCTAAAAAAGACTGAATTTATGACACCAACTTTGAAAGATGAAACTCCAACAGTATGGCCGTTATCAACTGAGTCTGGAAGTTCTTTTTAAAAGACGATTTGACAGAATGATAGGTCTTCGAATATGCCTCCGCCAAAGCGATGATGGTCTTCCTTCTAAATTCCTGACAAAATCTAATTCGTTTGATTGTTGTTCCTTTGTTATCGGTGGACTGTCGTATACCCAAGTCCCAGGGGACACTCTGATACGTACACCGACGAATGACAAGTTCCATATATCCTCACGAGTATTTTTTTACATTTTTACGCCGCCACCACCGCGTCGTTGTCACCGCCATCAGACGTGGTCTTCGCATGGTGTCCTCATCCGATGTTTGTCGCCTTGTGCGCCACACAACAAAACCCAGAGTCTCCGACTAATCGCAAATAAATGCATCTACGTGCAAATGACTTGAGAACCTTCTACACCAGCAGCACAGCATCACCAGAGCCACAGATAGACAGGTATGGAGAATTGGTGGCGTAAGTATTTACACGGCTCCTTCCTCTCGTTCTGGACCAACACGACGACGACGACGTGGACGGTGAACGTCGGACGCCATCACATTGCAAGCAATGCACAGTTTGTCATGTTTGGCCGCGCTGTCCAAGAGCCACCGATTGAGACATAATTCATGGTAATATCCCGAGCTAAGTGCCGATTATCTGTTGTGGCGGACAACCACTTGTGTGTGTGTGTGTGTCTAAGCTGTGACTGCTCCGCGACTGGCGTTACTTGATATGACTTTTTGTCGCATCATTATAGAGTCGTTGCGGAGCTATACCCGTCTAACGTTGCAAATAAGCTGACTCTGCTGTGTGATGCATCTTTTGTGCAATTTTATTCCGGGCAGCAAAAGGGGATTAGGATAGGTTCCTCCAGGTCCAGGAGATTGTGGGAGAGCCTTAATATTGTGTAAGTGAGTTTGAGCATGAAATACGCCCACGAGAATTCCACAACACGTTCCCGATTGTGTACGAGTATTGTTAATTGTTTCCAGAACGGGTGTGGCGCCATAAACTTTTACTCCGTCAAACCAATTTACCCATGAATATATACGAGGGAATTAGCTTGGGAAGATCAGGGATTAAGAGTTGCATGAACTCGGTACGAACACCAGAAAAAGGTTAATTTATGAAAATCAATCTCTATCCCTCCTTGATGAAGTGGGAGTTGGGAATAAGTTAAAATTTTCGTCAAGTTTTCCTTATACATATCCTCGTAAATAAATCAAAAAATCCATCAATTTGTTTGATCAACGACGACACCGTCGCCGCCGCCACCGTTGCCGCTGACGCTGTACATATTGATTAGTCATTAAAAATTAAACAACAACTTTTTAATCCATCTTTGCCATCATGTAAGGAAATTAGCGATTTTAGGGCAAAAATGCCTGATTAACTTTATCCTTGTTAATCAGTCTTCAAGCGAAAGTTTGAACCCCATCAAGGACCAAACAAAAACTTTGTCCTTTTGATGATGAGTTTTGTATATTTTATAAGGGTAAATAAAGTATGTTTGAGATGGTTTGATGTTTGAGTTTGAGTTTGAATCTTAAAAGAATGATTAAAAGATTTTTTTTTTTATTTTAAAAATGTTTAGAGGAATGTTTAAAGAAAAAAAGGATTTGAATTAAAAGCTCTATGCAACAAGGGGAGACTCTTATAAACAGGTGCGTCTGAATAAGGACGAATCTGGAAGTCAAATGAATTAGTTGATTTAACTCAAGATTATGTAAGAAAATGTTATGCTATGTGTTCTTATACCAAAAAATCCTGCCGAAGACTTTAAGGACGTATTCCTTTCAATCTTTGTTTTCTTCTCTCTTATATGGAGGAAAACAATCGTTTTAAAATATTCCCCAATTAATTACATACATTAAAAAAGAAAATTAAAAAAAATTACGTCTACGCCCGAGTGAACATAATTTATATTGTAATTTAAAAACCGCATTTTTAGGAAGTTGTGATGGAAACTTGAACTTGAAACTGTTGAAAAAGTGATGAATACTCAAACCATCATAGTCCTTCCTTAAAATGTAAAATTTTATCTAAACTTTTAACTTTTTTTTCATGAATGTGGAGAATTTGAAGTAGGTACCTGCTCAAAACTATTATGTTGCAAAGAAATGACAAATTCAGTTTCACTTACTGACAATCTCAAAACTCGTCATTTTAATTTTTTTTTTTTGCAAAATAAGATTTCTTTTAAAAACTTGAAAAAATTACTTTGAAATGTTTGTAAAAACGTTTCCGTATTATTTAACTACTCGCAGGAGAGATTTTTAAAATTGATGTGGTAAAAAAAATGTTAAGCTTAAAATTTGATATCCCGCTCATAAATCTCGAAAGGTGATTTAATTTCCCATTCGAGTTCCTATTCCATTTATCATCTTAAACCTTAAACCTGACAGGGACTATCTATGTATCTATTTCCTTCCAGGCTCATCCACCTGTGAACCGCACTTGACGGGAGACGGAGACGGGACTATATAATACTCATCCAAGTATAAAGGTATGTGGAAACTATCTAGAGTGCCTCAGTGAGGCTTAATATGCTTGGCTTTGTGGATAATTATGCAAAACATCGCATAGTTAATTTGCCCATGAATTGTGGTAATTTCCATCCCATCGGATCGCTGGTCATATCGCAGCCAGGGAAGCCCCATTACCACCAGGATGAGGAGAATATATATAGAAATTAAAAACATAAAAAACCAAAACAATCCCTGGTGCCCGATATGCGATAAGAATAAAATCATCGGAATTGTTGTGTCAGATTATGCAGACCGATTTGGCGGAGTTTTGGATTTATTGGCTCTATTACCCAACCTGAACCATTATTTTTAATCCGCGTTGCAACTCCCATGCCATCCCATTAAGATGATGTATTCGCGCGATCGCGCGATATGCAAATTAACTCGCCGCCGCCGATGCTAATTTTGTTGAACACATATACTTGCACATATGTATGTATTTGTTGCATCGCGTCTCGTCTCGTCGTTGTGTCGTCCCCTGTTTAATGCTGATGATGGTTAAGTGTTTCTCGAGTGGAAGCAAAATGGAGGAGCACTTTGGACTTGGCTCTGGAATTTCGGATTTCGAATTTCGGAACACAAAATTCTGAATGGCACCGGAAATCGGTTATTGACGCAATTAAGGTTGCAACTGGAATTGGGTAGCTGGTTGTCTCTGTGGCGTCGTCCGTCGTCGTCGTCGTATCACCCTCATAGAGACACAGAGTCAACTCCATGCCACCCGATTAGGAATTCCATTAGAACGGACAAGTGCAATCGAAACAACAACCAGATGAGATGAGTATTATCGGATTCTATTTATATACGGCAGGACATATTCTCCCAGGACGATGACCAACCGATGCGAAGCGATAGAACGGATGGCCAGTTGGAAACGCATCAATAGACATTCAACCGGACGCTTGTTGAAAGATAATGCTCCAATCCTGTGATGCTCCAAGAGTAAAGAAGGGATATGTTAGGTGCTTGTGGATTCAATGGCAAAGTCTACGTCATGGAATTTAAAATTTTGAAACATGGAAATGGAAAGCTTATACCGTGCGTCGTCCGTCGGTCGTCGAGGACTAGCGACGACTTCTCTAGGAGGATATGTATTCAGACTCTGGTCCTGCTTTTTGTAGGGAGATATGGGAGATAGTGATGCAGCTTAAAATGAGAACGATATGGACATTGGACATGGAAATATGTATTTACAAATCACTTTGATTGCATGTGTGATGACGATGACGAGGACGATGATGATGGCTATATAAGAGGAAGTCTGAACATTGTCATTGCCTTGTGTTTTTAAGTTCCAGAGATGTTATATATAAGGATTCGTTTATAAGAACGTCGAAACAGTAAAATGTTAGGACTCTAATAATGATGCGCACGATGAAAAACAGGCTCAGGCACCGAGACTGCATGTTTTGGACCGGAATTTGCCAAGTCTCGTAAATCTTTACTAGTGTTTTAGTTTCAGCATACATTTTAAATTAATTGTTAAAAATAGTTTATCAACACAATTTTTTAAATTTGTTTTAAAAAATTCAGAAAAACATAGTTTTAAGGTCAAAATACGAAAATCTTTAGAAATTGTCCCTCAAAAAATATCAGGGTTCGGAAAATATCGCTCGCGAACCGATTAATATGGATACTTCTCACATTTTTCCGATCTTCTCACGATCCGAAAAAAATAAAATTCCCATACGGATACTGTTCTCGGGATCCGAAAATTTCAGATCTCTCACGAACCGAATTAAATTATTTTCTTTCTCTTTTTTTCATTCGTGAGAGATCGAAAAAATATTATTTTTTTCGGATTTTGTTCTCTCACGAATAGAATTCGAAAAGATCCGAAAGGATCCGAAAAGATCTGAAAAGGATCGGAAAAAATATTATTATTTCTTGAATGTTTTTCGTGAAGTTTGGTTGATTTTTATGCTGTTGTTTTTAATTATGTATTAATAGCTATTATTAGAAAATGCTGATTATGGGACGAAAAAAAGAATGCGAATTAAAAAAGTAGGTATATTTCTTATTAACAAGAAACAAATAGGTGAAGTCTTTTGAGGTGTCAAAGAAAAGTGACTTTGAAAATAAAAAAAAATTTAAGGAAGTGCATGGTGTTGGTGTCAGTATTGATGATTATTTAAATGAGAAACCGGCGCGCCGACACCATTGGAAAGTAGAAGTCTGGCCAGGTAATTGCCTGCAAATGCATTTATGTAAAATACCCTTTTCTTATCCGCAATAAAATTTATTGACTGTTCGCCAAAAGTAATAATTGGGAATTTCCCAGTGCATTAAAATACATACATCATACACTTTTCCTAGAACTATTTATTGCGATGAGTCGACGACACCGACCGACGCACGTCGACCAACGCCACCGCGACTGCAGCCAAGCCGCTTTGACCTGCGTCGCGACGTATTAGGTATCTATGTTTTGTCACAATAAGATACATCGATCATTTTTGTTCCGAAAGAAAGCAAGTTCTTAACATTTATTATTAAATTTCATCGCCAGCAAAAATAATTCGGGGTTTTAGACAGGAAATAAATAAATAATGGGAGCAGCTTTTTATATTTCCTAATTATAATATTTAAATACATGTATTTCTATTTAGAATAATAATAACACTTAAAAATTTAAGTGTAAATTTTTTTTTATCTGCGATCGGTTCGTGAATGGATCTTTTTTTGGATCTTCTGTGATAAATTCGTGAACGAATTAAATTTTTCAGTTCTCAACATAATTTAATTCGTTCGCGAACACAAATTTTATTTTTAAGGATCCGAAAAATAAAATTCGCGATCGAATTAAAAATAAAATTCCCGGTTTGGTTTTTCGATCGCGAACGAATTAAATTTTATCGTTCTCCGAACCCTGAAAAATATTATAAAGTTGAGTTCTTATAACATCGCTGACTTGGAGCACTTCAACGTAAAATTCTTATATTCTCATTCTCCAATATTTCAGAACAAGATTGACAAAGAAATAAATGCTTCCGTTTGCTTTTTCGCATTTCCATTGCATTAATTAAAAGACAGATCCAGAAAGTCTATGCCTGGTGCCTGCTCCTTATCTTGTCCGGCGACCATCATATGTCCGGTGTTTCCATGAATTTTATATATGAATCTATATATATTGACAGGAGGAATGTCAAACGTAGATTTGAATACATACATACATATACCAACTGTAGTAGAAATCAAGAAAGAAAGGCAAAGTCCTTTTATCGATGTTCGTAGGTTTGTACGAGTGTAATTCAAATTTGCATTCGATCTGCCAAAAAGGGAATGTTTATCCATGTGCGTAGATATAGACACAAAGATGGCTATAGATGTGTGTGTGTGTATGTGTATGAAAACGTCAAAAATACGTGCTGTTGTATTTTTGGATGATATTAAGAATTCCGTTTCCGAGAATCGGAAATAAGGGTTCCAATTTCTGCAACTTCCTATAGTCTAAAATAGATGATGGTATATACTCCTACTCGGCTCTACTCGTCCCAGCTTAGCTCCTGTGGCATCATCATAACGAAGGTTTAATATACAGTTTGCTTAAATAAGTGGAATCACAAGTTTTTGAATTTAGTAATAGTACTTATTTTGGAACATACATATTTTTGAACAATTATGCAAATTGGTGTTCTTTTTGACAAAGTTCAGGAACTTTAAATTGACTTCATAACTTTTCTTGTGAAAAAAAGGAAGAGACGGAGTGGAGTGATATATACCTAGGTCCTTAGTTAAGAGACAGTACATTGTAGCAGATTGTGATTCAAAAGGTAGAATCAGTTGCAAAGTGAGAAGGAAAACCATACACACATTTTCAGAATCAACATTATAAAGATGAAACTTAGTGACTTCCATTCAAAATTGGCTCTTTTTTGACAAACCACACATGATTCCTATCAAACTGACTTGTCATATTTTTCAATATTGTTTGGAAAGTCAACATTGAAAGACTCACACCACATCAGCGCCCTCCAAATTGTTCAGCTGATGGAAAATATTTTTCTTGCAATTCGAGGAACTTTTGGAGCGCATAATCCGCCTTCTGAAACAGCTACTGCCGATACCGTTCGAAAATTACAGTCCCAGTTTATATTATAAATGAAAAGCACCTGTAGCTGAGAGTTTAAGCGAAAACCGTGACCAATTGATTCTTCGACTTTCTCAGCAGCTTGGGTAGTCGTGTTCGACAACTTGGCGCATTTTGCCTTACAAATTCAACTTCTGCTTCTGTCCTCCTCCTAACTTTATCATCCGAATCTGGCACTGTCCTACTGAATTGAAGACACTTGGTACAATGCAATGAGGGTATCGGTCATTATAGAAGTCATTTCTGTCATCAGTTCTACGGCCAATAGATAAGTGGAACTGCTTCATCTCATTTCTGTATTAGACTTTGACGGTCAAAATAGAGGAAAGCTACTAAAACACTCATCCTTGTACAATAACATTAGATTAATAGGCCGATTTTGGCAATGTGTTATCAACTGATTCTGAAGAACTCAGCTATTTTCTGACTTATGAAATATGGAGTGTTTCAAATGTCAATTTGAGATTGAAACTAGGACTGTCTACGATACAAAAAACCTATGAGACTTTTACTACTCTAGTCTCGTTTAGTTCCGTCATCGAAAAAAGTTTCGTATATCGTATTGGTCTCGGTTTAGTATTACAAAGTTTCGTCTCAGTCTATTCTCTATTTTTTCTCGTAAACAATTCAATTCGTAACTAGTATTATTTTAAAATTTCTACAACCGGAGCAACCTATCCAAGCACTTCTGTTCTTCTATTTCCCAGAGTAAAGTTTTCTGATTCTGTAAGGAATTTTCAGTCCATCGAAAACGAAGTTGACAGCAAAAGAAGAACATTATTTTTTAATTCATGCTTCTACTTTTGGTTTTTTAAGCCAGGAAATATTTACGTCTTTTAAAATATCTACACAGGTTTTCTTCCCATCCCCAGTCCCCAAATTATCATCCCAAAAAAGAAAACTTTCTCCTATTGTTGAATAAATTGATGAACTCAAATTTGCCCCCAAACGTAATACCCCGAATAATAATGTTCATTAAATTCTGCCCCAACATCCTACGGAGTTCATTCCCGAGGAGAGCTCCTCCAATACATTTACAATGAAGTTACAAATCTCTATAACTTTTCCCGAAAACGAATAATATCTTCGATACTTTGGATACAAATTCGTCATTTTTGTGGACATAACTTTTAAGGTAGTACCAATAGATACTCTTATTGAACTTTCAATATCTCTGATGGCCTGGCCCATAAACGATGCTGGCTGATGATCCCCCAAAGGCCAAATCGAATTCTCCGAAAATGAAAAGAAGATATTAATTTGGTCATGTCCGGATGGAGATGGAGCTTCTTTCCGATACTCGTATATCTGTCTATATATAGTAGTTCCCTTTATATACTCTATACAGCTACAATCATGGGATGAGTTCTTCTGGGTGTGGTGTGGTGAGCTGCTATAAGCACGCACTACTTCCTTCATTTCTATCTCACCCTCCTCACAAAAAAAAAAGACGGAATGGGAGTGCGAGAGTATTAATACGCTGCTGTATACCGTTTTGGAGGTGTGGGGTTTCCTCATTCAATTTCATAGAAAAACAAAAATCAATCATCGGCAACTGTGGTATTCCGCTCTATTGCTTCTTTATTTTCGCCCCGAAAAAGTCGAAATTAAATCAGAGGAATAAGAAAAAAAAGAAAACGAAAGAAAAATAACAATCTTAAGGACAATAATTCGAATTGAATTTCACTCTAGCGTATACCTATGCCGACTCGCACTCCTTGCCTTGCCGCCAATACCGCCATCCAGCATCCTAATCAATCGACAGGACCTGGACCGGTTGAACTTCAATACGAATACGAATCGTGAACGTGTACGTTTTACGTATGTTCGCTCCTTAAGAGTAGGTATGGAGTTAAAGTCGAAGCTGGGTTGGGGTCGGATCGGAGTGGTAAGAGAAAACCAATAACTTTCATCCCCTAATTCGAAGCTTATTGACACCCTTCAATGTTTATTCATGAATGAATCGGCAATAAAACCGAATAACGAATCAGTAAAGATGTATTCGCTCCGGCACCCTGCTCCCCCAGATTCGCCGCCGCTACCGCCGCCGCCGTGCGTTATGCGTTCGTACAGCCTTTTAGCTGAAATAAGACTTCTTCAAGCCCGCGCCATATCGCCTTCGTGTATTCTGTACAAATGCTGACATTGATTCCATCGATGCGAAAGCGAATTCCCGTGCTGCTATACTGATGCTGCAGCTAAGCAAGCGGTTTTTCCTTCGAGTAAATGAAAAGAGGGGGTGGTACGAGTAAAATCGTAATAACAATAATAATGTAACATTACATCAATTGTGGGGGGTGGCGCAGTGTTGAATTAATTTTTTCTAAGGATTCATGTTTTTGTTTGAGTCCCGTTGAGAGAAGACGAGGGTGGCACACTTTACGCTAACGAAACGATACAGCAACGGCGGTGATAGGGTGTGATTCTGATTCTGATTGTAGGGTGAAGGCGAGTGGTGCGGCCATTGATATACACATCTACATTTGTCTATGTCAGTGATGGAAATTACCAGCAAGACGTCACGTCACAGTCACCGTCGTCGTCATCCTCATCGTCATCGTCATCGACGCCAGTGTTTGCTTAAGATTTGATAAATTGAAATTTTATTGAGTTTTTTCGTTATTACCTTTGGCAAATTGATGAAAGCAACTTGACAGCTAATAGAGTTGATTTTTTTGACACTGACAGTCTGATTGGGAAATGGGAAAATTTGCTTTATTATTGGTCATACTTTTGTCTGAAGACGAATGGGCCAAAGAAAGAGATAAACGAGTCTAATTAGCCAAGCCAAATGTTGCGTTTGTCACTTTGAACAAACTGCAGTTCAATAGGTCTGGCAACTCCTTAAGAACTACGTAGTGTCTAATTAGTGAAACTTGGTGGAAAAATGGTGGGAATTTGGGGAGATGGGGAAGGATACATGAAGCTAGTGACAATATCCTGGACTGAATATGATTTATGTCTCATGAAGATGCATGGAGTTGCAGAGAGTTGGTTGGAATGTTAGATTAAATGAAGATAACTAGCATTGCCAGTTAAAATTATTCTTACATCAAATTTAAACCAATTAATTGAAGGTTGCCTTCAACGTGGAATTTTAAAGGTAATCAAAATTTGTGTCCCAAAACTTTTAATCCCATTTCGATGTTACCTGGAAGGCCGTCTTCCGTTGGTAATTTATGCCTTTGAAGTTTGAGTAATGTCAAGTTTTAAGTACAAGAGAAGTTTTGTCAGCCATCACCAGCGAGTTCGTATTACTTGTGATGAACGACTACAGAGGTATGTACTATGAATTCTTCGCCAAGACCAGAGACGGACGCGCATTCTTCTTACGGTCACCGAAAAAAAATTAAATCACGAGCTTCATCATTACCGAAAATGTTTCTCTGGGGTGGAACAAGGAGCCGGTAGCCGGTAGCCGGTAGCCGGTAGCCGGTAGCCGATATAGCTGGAGGACATGGACTGGACACAATCGGCAAGTAGCTGCCTGCAGCAATCTTATACTGCGTGCTACAGCAGCTTGGTAACCCATAAATCATCGAACGATTTTCATTATTTATGATCCCGAAAAATGCCCGGATTTGTTTTTATCAACTCGGATAATCGATAAATCTCCAAGGAGTATATAGCCAAGCATCAGATACATCAGATTGGCAATCGGGGCTGTAAGATGGGCCGCAATACACCAACGACGGACGACGAAGATGTCGACGACGACAGACGTGCAGACATCCAGCCAGAATCCAAAATCCAGATCCGCGCACTCATCCCAAAACGTCGAACGTAATGAAATATAAAAATAAAATTTCCACAATAATTTACGTTCTCCGTTGACTCGTTGTTGGTCACCACACCATCGCGCATCTCGCATCGCATAGCTGCTGCCGTCTTGGTCTTCGTCGTTGTCGGTCGTTGTCGGATGGCCTTGTTGCACATGGATGTCAGGAGGAGGAGTCCCGCGCGCTGCTCTGGGAACAGAAGCAGGAGCAACCATCAGCAATTTGGGAAAATTGAAAATCGCATATAAATTGCATTCGGTCAAATTGAATTTGCTCTGAAAATGGCCACAAAGTCGGACTTGGAGCCAGACCAGCCACCAGCATCATCATCAGCAACAGCAGCAGAGACAGGAAGGAGCAAGAGCAGGAGCCGGAGCAACTTGACTCCTTGGCGGCGGCCAACTACAAAAGGCTCAAAAAGGGCCATTGGCGGCACACAACAATGGCCAAGTAGATAACAGGTAACACAGAGCAGCGATCACGTCACAATGGCGAATGGCGACGGTGGCGGGCGGCGGGCGGCGGGCGTTGGGAAGGGAGACGATTGAGCTGATGGTGCAGGACGCACACTGGACACTCGAGTGATGTGCTGGACATAGAGCTGTTGTGCCGACAAACGCAGTAGGCAGGCAGGCAGTAGCATCTTGGATCCGCCAGCTAAGCAGTCTGTCCAGTGCATCGGTGTCGACCTGTGACGAGGTCAGCCAGTGCATCAGTGCAAAGTTTTATTTCTGCTTCTTCTTCGTTTCCTTTTTTCCTTTCCTTTCCTTTTGCTTCTGTGCCTGTTCTTGCCGTTGCCGTTGCCTTTGCCGAGGCTTTGTTTTCGGATGGGAGATGGGACCACTTCCATTCTGACAGAATCCTTCAATTAGCGGACATCGTCTGTCAGTCAGTTTCATTGTCCGAAATGTTTATTTGAGAGTGTTTTCGATTTCGATTTTGCTTTTGTTTTATTTTAGACTCTGGAATCGGAAACTGGGAACTGGAAACTGAGAACTGGGACCCTCTAATGTCATTTGAGATGGATGGATGTGTTTTTGCACATCAGATGAATATGTATCTTTTAAGTAATTTTGCATTGGAATCGATGTCGTGTTTGCATCTATACTGCGATATGCGACAGCGACTGCGATCCCGATGCGATGGTGCGGATGTCCGTCTGTGATGTTTGATGTCTGTTGTCGGTTCGGTCCGGGGTCCGGTGCCGTGTAACGAATGTGGTGATGATGATGCTACTGATGCGATTGGGATGCTGGCTGGTTGGTCAGTAGGGTATGCAAGTGAGCTCAAATGAGGGACTCGATGATCAGACTGGAATGTAATTTAGTTTGAAATTGGTCAAGCAATCAACGAACTGCCGCAATACCACAATACCGCACTACCGACCGCCACCACCACTTTATGCAGGAACTAAAGGAAATCTTTTAAATGAAATCGTATCAATTTGGAGATTCTTTTTGATCTGCATCTCTGTTTAATGCCGAAAATGAGATTCCTTGGATAAGACACGAAGTGATTAAGGTTAAAGAGGCGAGGAATTTTGTTGAGGTATTATTGCGCAGTTATTTGAGGATTGAAAAGATGGCTTAACGTCTCCATTTGCTGATGCATTTTGAATGAAGAAAATATTCCTTTGTAGTCTATAATAAAGTCTAGGATAATGGACTTATAGAAACTGTTTCCTAATATCCTGGAGAAATAAAAGGATTACCAAAGTTAGGATTAGCAGCAATTTTTAGAAATCTTAACTCTTTTTTAATTAGAGTCAATATTTAAACTGTAAATAATTTTGAAATTTTACTAATTAACTAGAACTTATAAGAAAGAGTTTATCTATAAAAAAAATTATTTGAATTGTATTGAGTTGAAGTTCGTCTTTTCCTTGTTATTTTAAGTAAATCTCAGGTACTGACAAGCTTTTGGTGCGACCCACACAAGAAACTACTTTTGACATTTTTTGGTAAATTTTTGATTAAGTTTTTTATTTTTTGTAAAACAACTGTCAATTCGATATTTGTCAAAATTGTAGCATATATTAATAATTGTATTTTGTATAAACATAAATAAGTTTGAGGTCAATATCAGTGCTCATTTTTGATATAATAATAATAAATAATTTTTTGCACTTTTTTATTTTTTGTAAAAAAGCTGTCAATTGATTTTTTTTTTCAAACTTTCACCAGAAGATTTTAAAAACATCATTTCACATAGTAGACAATCACTTTGAAGATAATATCATTTTTCCTTCATTGTATATTTTCGCGACAACATTTATTTTTTAGTTTTTCTATTAAAAAATAAAAAACGGTAAGTTTAAAATTTTCAAAATTTATACCAAATCTGTATCACATTACAATGTATACAATAAAATTTATGTGAAGTCAATGGCACTATCTATTCCTGAGATATTTGCTTCCAACCAAAATTTTCACTTTTTTTTTAAAACTGCTATAGTGAAAAAAACCGCTTGAACAATTTTTATGAAAGTCCTTTCTGTATCTTTCGAAGTTATAACCTGTCGAACAAAATTTAGTTGGAGTCGATATCTCTACACGTTCTTGAGATACCGTGGACGAAAGAGGGTATCTCGAACGTACGAAAGTACGAACGTACTAACGTTTTGACAACCAAGTGACAGCCAGTATATTTTTTTTTTGCAGGTAGAACTTCATCGGAAGAAATTTTATGGGAAAATGACATATTGTTCTTTTTTTACTGTCTTCCTCTCAATTTTTCCATATATTTTCACTTTTTAAATCTTCCTTGAACTGCGACAAACATTTCAAAACAAAAATCAGCCAAATCGGCCGAGTCGTTCTCGATTTTAGTGGGACAAACAAACAGAAATTGATTTTTATAGAAAAAAAAAGATTATTATAGCGCCTTAAAACCAGATAGGAACGAGACTTGAGTAGACATATTGTTAAAACTATATCATTAATTTACTATAATGTTGGTACCTTCAAACTTGAAACTTCAAAATAGCGTTCCACTTAAGGTTTTATAACCTCTCAAAGGGAATTTCGTCAACTTTCACAATGTGTTCCTAACGTCTGCACCAATTTTTAACAATATGAGCATTTTTAGAAGTGTGTTTATTTTGACAGCACTATTTTTGCATTTTGATTTTGACATAAGACTCAATTTTAATTTAACTGTCATTTTTTGCAACATACATATACTGGCTTCAAGTTTGTAAACAGAGTAATTTATGATCATAACGCTTGTTAAACAAAAAATGCTGCAATAAGCAATGTCCTTATAATTATACGTCTGCAACTTCTATACCGTGCAACAAACAACAAACAAGACGCCTTAAAAAACAACACCAGACTTCATATAGGCAATGCAACAAAACTTAAAAACAAACTCTATAACATAAATATTGGCAATAAATCAACAACAGTAAATTATAGCTCCTGTTACTTGTCCAAATATGAATCTAAAAGCTGTCATGAGCATTTGATTTTACTGCCGATAAAGCCAATGAAACTGCAAAATTTAATAAACGTTGTTTGAATTTCAAATCTAAATATTGTGCAAAATTAAACATTACGAGTAAAAAAAAAATACTGTCTAATAAAACAATCACCTGCACACATACTCCTATGCATGAACGTGTAAAGCACCAATCCATACAATTGCAAATTCCAAATACCAAGACTCCGAACTTAACTGTTTCATATTTCGTTAATTGCGTAATTATCGCGTATAGATTACCTGCAATAAATCAGACCGTGCTTCTGTCTGTTGTCCGTCCAAAATAGCAGAGTGATATATTGCCTTGGCTATATCGCTCTCGCTCCCATAGACCTACCCCTGCCCCTGTCCATATACGAGTACCTGCCTACTTATGTATAGTTGGCCTGATTTTGGCCCGAATTCGATCCGTTAATTATTCTCTAAGACTTCTTTTTTTTTTCTGTTTCTGCGATTCTGCTCTTGTTTCGTACCTGTCTTGTCCTGGGTTATCAAAGATATTTCTATTCATTTGGATTAAGTCGTTCGGTCGGTGCTCTGGAGCTTGTTCGTTGGGAAATGTAAATGAGAGCAAATAAGTATAAAAAGATACGTTCCAGGTCTTGGTGCTGGGAGCTGGAGTTGGAGTTGGAGGAACCGCACAGACTCGGAGCAATGCGCATTCATGACAAATCAACTTAAGCCGCATAGCATGTGCCGGTGGCGGCCGGGGCTTGAGTCTAGTTAAGGTACGACTGTACGAGTATAGCTTTGGTCTTTGGTGCGCGGGCAGGGTATGGACGACAAGTATACGAGTCTGCCAGCAACAAGCGTGCATGTTGAGCTGGTTGTGGTTCCAGTGCCAGCGACAGCGAGATAAGTAAGATAATCGCATTCACCTCAAACACGAGGCACCTGCACCGGTTGCTGTCACAATCACATACGAACACATGTGTGTTTTTATAGATAAGTAAAAGTCCTATTGGTTATCATTGGGACATAGGACATTGGGATTGGGACTCGGACTCGGACTCGGAATTCTGCCTCATCGTCTGTCTGTCTGCGTCTGGAGGTTGCTTGTGGTTGATTTTTTTTTTTATTTAGTTGGTTCTTTTGAACGTGCAACAAACGCAACGGCAACGGTTGCAATTAAACACAAATTGAATGATTTGCTGCATAAACGAATCCGTTAAGTCGTCGTTTGTCATCCGGATCCCGAATCCCGGAACGTTGCGGTGCACAGTGTTGCGAGTTAAGGCTCATAGGATTATCGATGGCATTCAAGTTCTGTTTGTATACAATTTGGTTTATGGGATGGCAGACATGTTTCTGGAATCTGGTTTATCTCAAGACGTGTTCTCAGAAATGCGAAGGAACACATAAGAAGGCACCTTCATAACATGGCTACAAGTTCGACATAATTTAAGTAAGTTGGCGAGTGATACTTAGTGACCAGAACCTTCAAGTCATTGAATAATGAAATTTGATAAATGGAATCATAACAGCGTTATTCAGAGATACAAAATGTCATCAGGTTTTCATTCTAATATGGCTTTTTAGACCAAAAGTTAGTTGGAACCATCCACAAGAAGGAAGCTTCAGCCCTCCTTTTTACAAAGATTTGCTGTTGGTGAGGGAGTTAATGGAGAGCAAGGTTTCTGAATTCATCTTTTCCAACACATTATCCAAAAAAGGACATCTAATTTGATCTAGACAAAAGCCAGTAGCATATTTTGTGGGACTTTCAATATCCTGCGTCCTTAAATTTCTTGAATTAATTATTTGAAGTCTGGAACCTACACATGTTCCTCAGTTTGAAAGTATCGAGTAATTAAAGTTAGAAAGTTCAAAAATTAAAACTATGGAAAGGCGAAAAATAAATTATTGCGGTTGTTCCAATCAAGTTCGAAGCAGATAACAACAGCAGGAATCATGTGATAAAAGTTAACGCGGGTCAAGGAACATCATTCTCTGCTCTGGTTCATTTCTGTGCAGCTCGTTTCTATCCAAAGTGGTGTAGTTCCCTTACATTGATCAATCGTTTGTTCCAGTTCCAGCTTACGAAATACGAAATGATGAAATACCAGTACCCACAGTTTTGAGTGTTTGAAAATCCGTTCGGCCTTTGGGTGATGTTATTGGGATCCATTTAAGCAGTTCTAAACTGAAGCTCATCCGCTGTAAATAAGCCTTCCACTTTAAAAAAAAATCCTTAAAATAAAATCCAAAACCCTACGGCAGGAGCAGCAACAGTATCAGTCGAAGTGGAAGGATAACAGCAGTGGTAGGGCAACCATGTGTGAGATAGAAAACCTCTCTTCTTCAGAGTAAAAAAAAACAACAACAACAACAAGAAAAATCCTTTTGAAACTTGTAATGATTGTTTGCTTGTTTGAGTTTTGGTAAAATCCTGCGGAAGGACCTGGAAGCTAAGGATCAAACAACATTATTTATTGTTCTGCTTTTGTGTGTAGCCTATACGAGTATATATGTATGTATGTATGTATATTTATTTTTTTGGGTCAAGTGGTTGAGGTGAATCCTTCTTAAGCCCTCTCTTCCTGCCCGATGTTACTTCGTTTTGTAACACACCCAAGGGTTATAATTGCCAATTTATGTGGATGACTTTTTCGAATATCTAAATACAAATACATACATACTTATAGAATACACACAAATACACGCATAAGAACATGAAAAGAAAACACATTCTGATGAATACTGACGGGTATAGATGAGTATAGAGTCTATGATGGGAAAGGAAAATAATGAGAAAGGAACTTCCGGTGGGTGATGATACCTAACCTACCTATGTATGTATATATTATATGAGCGTAAACGCACATAGATACAAGTACCTACACATAAATATATCTACGTGTATTTGTTGAAGTTGAAGAATATATCCCAAGGAGAAATCAAGGATCGATAAAAGTTTTCCCAGATTGTTTTGGATTTTAATCCATTACTGATGGGAAAATATTATGAAAAGAGTCCCTTATATTACTTTAATTCATATAAGGACTCTTGTTTACAACAATAACCCTTGGCATGAAAGGATATAATTCTTTAGAAAATTGAAGGCTGAGTGGGCAGGTAATTGAAGGAGATTACCCAAAGATTGAGATTGAGATTGAGATTTTGATTTTAAATAGATTTTAGCAAAAAGGGTCGGTGTGATGAGTAAGATGGTATATATATGGTTTATTTCTTTGTATGCGAGTGAATGTATGGAGGTACTATCTATAAAGCTTTTATAATGGATTTTTGTGTGTGTGTGTTTATGAGGTTTCTTCTTTGTTGTTTGTTTTACAATAAAGGTGATATTCAGTTACACAGAATTAAAAGGCAATTACTTGAAAATAATAGCTTAAATGACTTAAAGAAATTATGTTTGATTCCCATTTTATAGATTGAGTATAATTTGAATTTCTTAAAAGCGGGGTTATTTACTGATTGGCGATTGCTGAACGCGGCGGTTCGGTGGCGGGTTGTTTGTTTGAAAAGAAAAACATCCTCAAGGTTCAAGAATTTATCCTTTATGTGAAAGGTAAGTCTTGAAATCGGAAAAAATGCTTAGGTATAGATTGATGTTTTTGGAGTTTACAATTTAATAGATACAAAAGAAGACGAAATTTTCAGTGAAAGAGCTTGGAAAGTGCGGTAGTCAAAGAAATGTCTAATTCTAATTCACATATGTATATATACAAAGTAAGGAAAGGTGATTAAAATCTTATTTTAGCAGAAACAGAATAGTCTTTTGAAACACATCCCAAAAGAAACGACGTTAAACGGTACTAACCTAAAAAGCTTACGAAAATGACCAGAGATTGTATAGTTTGGACCAAAATTTGCCGAGACTCACGCCAGTCTTGTCAACGTCATCAGTCTTTCTGACTTTTACAAATTAACTACACAAAAACTGTCAAAATGTAAATTTCTTAGTTCAACTGATATAGAGACAACATGTTTTGAAAGAAAATTGTCGTTTTGTTGTTCCCCCCATTGCCACCCAGAAGAAAATTTTAAAAAAGAAACACTTGTAATTCGGAATCCGGAATCCGGAACCCGGACAGCAAATTTTCTAAAATCTCCCTTTGCTTTTAACTGCTCAGTTCATTCCCACCTTTTGGATATTATCCTATGTGTTTGGACGTTCGGAGAATTAAGCTGTCAAAAATATGACACACAAATGCACTCCATCGCACTTTAACGCAATTCACCGGCTGCATTAAATAACTGTCAAGGAAAAATTCCTAACAGCTATTCGGAGATATGTATAACTTGAAGCAAAAATCCTGCGAATCTCACATATTCGGAGAATTTTCCACTCCCAACGGATACCGCGCTAGTTCCGAATATTTCATTTGCCCCTTCCAAAAGATATTACGCCCATGGTTACCACTATTTCGATTCATATTGTCATGATTTTTCTGCCGATTACGATAAAATCAGGGAGACATCGATGAGAACAGAAAAAAGGACGAAAAAGTTTCCAAAAAAACGACCCAGATAAGATTGAGATTTTTGAAAAGTTTTTGGTTGTCAAGGATTCCGAAGAAGTGAGTCTTCAAAATCAATATCAGTATCACCAAATTTCCTCCTTCTTTCACAAAAATTTTATCAAAATCGATGTTTTCGTTAAATCATTTTTACTATAATTTCGGTGTGATTATTGTTCCATTTATTCGTATTTAATTAAACAATTATTTCACTGTAACATAATCACCTATGCATGTAGCGGTATATACATGACAATACGTATGTATGTATTTTACGAATCTACATTTGCCCCCTTTAACATTGCAAGTGATTTCCATTATTCAAGGAGATATTAACCTAATTCCACGGCACTGCGTCGTAGCGACGACGACGGACGGCGGGAAAATTAAAACAGAAGCACCTGAAGGCTGTGATTTATGTATACGCTGCGCTATAAACCCTCTTCTTGAATGTATGCACCCATACACACACATAAAACTGTATGCCCTAACGATATGCCATGTTTACACCGGATATATGTCCCAGTTCAAGTCAAATCAAAATACCGAGTATGGGGATAATGCAGCCCGTCCGCCCCTCGTTGCCCTATGCTCCACTATCCCATTAAGTACTGGCGTTCAACAACGAACGGTGCTTACTGCGAAACGCTTTCGATGTCTCGATTTATTACATCGCGAATACACCTGCTTTCGGCTCGGTTCCGTTCGATTCGATTCGACTATAGATCTAGAATTGGTATAGTACTTCAGTTTTGGGAAGAGAATCGGAGGTAGGTCCTGAATCCTCGAACATACAAATGTCCGTGCATAAGTCAGCACAAGGGATTTGCCGCCTCCACCTCCTCATCCTCCTCCTCCACCAGTCGTAGTCGATTGCGATTTTCGTTTAAAGAAGGTGGCAACGGCAGGTTGTGAGTGATGTGAAGCAGTCGATAACGTTCCAAGCAACACGATTTCCATTTAAATTCCACTGCTGATAGGTGGGCGGATGGCTTGGGTCGGATAGGATCGCTATTTGCGAGACCCAAGAGATGGAACAAGGATTCACCATTCACCCTCTCGAGCGCGGAAGAGAACAGACAAAACAGAAAAGAAAAAAAAAAACACAAGCTGACATGACAGTGAGAAACGGCGGCGCCCGCAATTTCGGAAATTCCGCGGAAGCCTATTTATTTCGCCATTCTCAGCTGGCGAAACTGAATTAAATGTCAGTCGACGAATGACATACGTCACTTGGGGGTACGAGCATAAAATCCTCTAGTGAAAAACATCCTTCAGGAGATGTTTTTTTTTTTTGTTCATTTTGGCTTTCTTTTTCCGCTTTCTTCTTCTTCTTCTTGTTCAACTGTAAGAGTGAGTGTGAGTGCGAGTGTGACTATGAGCTGAACGGTATTGTGCATTGTGCAATCAATTTAACGAAATCCTACTCCCTTGGAAACATGACACTCTACCACAACTAATACACACAGAGAAATAGTGCACAACAATGAGACTTTGAATCTTACCGCTCGG
This sequence comes from Scaeva pyrastri, assembly GCA_905146935.1. NCBI lineage: Eukaryota > Metazoa > Arthropoda > Insecta > Diptera > Syrphidae > Scaeva > Scaeva pyrastri. Next base: position 3,035,169 of record LR989929.1, on the reverse strand, counting down.
TGAGCAGAGGCTGCTCTGCTACTGCTACTGCTCGTCCTCTGCCTCTGCCGGTGGCTGTCACTGCCAGAAGAGCGAGTGGAGGAAGGGAGTGCAGCGCACGGAAGTCATATGTTTGTTGTGCACGATTGAGGTCCTTTTGTGTCGTGTCACAGCCTTCCCTGGCGTCACCCAACTAAACGCATTAAATCCCCCCCTAACTCCTCACCCGGCAAACCGAAATCACCATTGCATTCCGAAGCTAGAATTGTCGTTGTTGTCATTCTGGCATACCTTTGGAAAAAAGAAAGAGGAAGACTACGTACGACGACTACGACGAAAGAACGCAATCACAGCACAACAAGGACTCACATCCTTGATATGTCGCGCAAATACAATAATGGCGCACACAAAATCGGATTAGCTTAAGTGGATTGCAATGGAAGAAGGCATGTCCTTGTCGCTGAAGAAAACCTCGCAGTCGTCGTCTTAGTTGTCGTCGTTGCTAGAGTGTTGTGTGTAAGCTCAAGGATTGGAAATTTTTACGAGAAGCACACACATTGTTGTTGAATCATTGTTACTTCTGTGTTCCTTTCCACCCCCTTCTCGGGTTAACCTATAGCTTCCTTCCGTCCTGAGGTATTCCTACTCCTTGGGGTTACCTCATTTTTACTTTTACTCACCTACCAACATATGCGACTCCAACTCCAACTCGTACGCACAAACGGATTCAAACAAATGCCCCAGATTGTTCGCAAGGACATTGACGAATATGAAGCTGATATTTGCTGAGACACGATGACTGAATTTATACCTACTCGTACCAACTCTTCAATATCGCAGAAGAAAAACTGTGGAACAAAAAAATGGCAACGAAGCATCCTTTAACTAATCACCCGGAATCAGACAAAGCTTCCATTAATAATTGGATACATTTGTCTTGAGATCGCTCCCACCAGGTTCAGGTTGCTCTCGGCCTGAGTCAGCAGTTGGAATTGGAAGTTGTTTTTGAAGAAACAACTAAATGATGAAGAAGAACTTCGTGTGCATGGATGATGTGGATGATGTGTAGACGACGACGAGGCTCGGCGGTGATAAGGGATGACATTGATGAATGGAACGTAAGCGATTAGGATTCCTACCGCTACTGGCTGTGACACACGTCGTCGTCGTCCTAGGCATACCATTGTGCGTCGTCGTGGAAAGGTGGTGTCAATAATGAGCTAATAAATTCAGTAGATTATCAATTGAACATTTTTCTCAAATGGAAGAAGATGTGTGGCAATCCAAAGATGAAATCCAGTCTTATAAATGGAAACACGGAAGTATAGAGTATTACTGGAAAGCCGAATGAAATGTGTTTTTTTAAATAAGGGTATTAATAAAATTGGGGTATTCAAGGGTGTTGGCAGTGGTAATTTTGACACAGCATATATTAAAGTTGTGTTTAAGAAGAACAGGATTGGAAGGGATGTTTGACAAATGTTTGCTTTGATTTTGATTCAGGAGTTTCTTTTGACCGTCTTCTTCCGGCCCTATGAATGTCGTTAAAGATCTTGTCGAACAAAGCCAACAAACTTATGATTTTGTCTGCTCGAAATTTTCTCCATCGAACTTAAACTCAAAGATCATAATTTTGTTGTCTTTTATCCAGAAATCTAGTTGATTGGCGATGAAATGAATTATTTAAAGTCTTACTCCCGCTTGAACTTTTACCTCAGGATATCAGGACGAGTCAGAATTTCTAAAGAAGTTTCACACGTTTGGTAAACGTAAACCGGATAAATGTCATTGGATGTCATTGCTAACTTCTTCTTCAGCTATTAAAAATTTACTTTACGTTACTTTATCGGGCTTCCGATTCATGAATCGTCTTTGGTTGAGTCTCGCTAGCCTTTTATTCCAAGAACATCGTTGTGATCGACTAAATCTCCCTGAAAAAAATAGACGTTTGTTGAATATCCGCCGTAAAAATGGTTTCATTTCGAAATCAAAATATTAGTTACAATTTCTGGTTTAAATAATTTCTTCTCAGAAATCCAAACTTATAGCCTTCGTCAATAAAGTAACGATATGTATAATTAAATCAAAAGATCCCATCTAAATGTTCCATATGGTCTACTCGTAGTCGTATGTGGCTACAGATAAATTCATTGGTTCCATATAACATATCTCGTAAAAAGGGGTCTAGTTGGTCGGTCCTTCGTCTTGTTCACCAATTTAACCAAACGCATACCGAACAAGCAGCACAAAACCATTTCGATTTTGCCACACATTACATGCTTCGATTGTAACCTCAAACTGATCCTTCCTGTTCGCATTGCATTACTGGCTTAAAGGAGTACGTACCGTACATATACTAGTCCTATAGAGGATAGGTATTGGTAACCTTTAACTTTGGGGATGCAACTAATAACTGTGTTTATATTAAATTTCGTGCAACCTATTAAATTGGGAATTTATACAGAAACATGACTTTGTGCTGCGATGATATGCTACTGGCTGCTGGCCGCTCCTGCTACTAACGCACGCTCCAGAAGCAGGAGCGACCGGGCCAGCAACTACTTCTATATATTACACGTCATGTGTGCCCATGTTTACTTGTTCTCATGGTGTGTTGTCGTCGTAGTCGTAGTTGTAGTCATGTTCGTCCTCATTCTCATTCTCGGCATTGTCGACCTCTTTTGGCCGTGTCGTCATCCATTTTGTGTGTAATAATAGCCTGTCAATTGACTTCCGGCTGAGGAAAAGGAAGAAAATCAATTAAGAATCAATATACTTATGAGCATACACAAACAACAGCTTCGTTATCGTTGTCGTCTAATAGGGTGGTCGGTTGGAACGTTACATTAAGGGGGGGAAATTCCACTTCTTCCCCATCAACCATGTACCACATAATCACACTCCCTACAAACTCAACATACAACGCAACATGTACAACTTATGATTCTACGCAATTTCAGACGACTCGGAGTGAGGAGGCTAAAACCATATGCTACGAAATGTAATGGTATAGATACGCCAACATCTTCTCTCCTGGCCAAAACCAACTTCACTTCAACTTGGATCAAGTCTCGGGGGCAAATTCGATTGCGGTTTAACAAGGCAAGGCAAAGGCACTGAAGTTTATGGTTTGAGTTTTTGGGCATAGGTAGAATGCGGCACGTGAATTTATGAAAAGGATAAAATGTCCTGCGGGACAAATTTCAACAATAAAATAGAAATGATTAGTTACGCGAAAAAGTCTGTCTTTAGAAGTAAAAATTGTAAAATACCTAAAACTACGGACCTTGTATGAACTTTTACATTTGAATAGGAAAGACCTTTCGTCAAATTTGAGGTCTGGAAGCATCGAAGTTAGCAAGAAAATGAGAACGTAAAAAACTGACTCAACAGAGTTCACGTCATTAATAAAGAAGCATCAACCCATCAACTTCTGTCTCTTAACCTTGTGGCTGAAAACATTTCTGACATTTTGCCTTGTCGAATAAATTTAACGAAACACTTTGACATTTGACCTATCCGATTCTCCGCCATAAATCAAATTGCTGCCTAAACTGCAATCAAATCTAACTTCATTCACAAACAACACCTCTGACGTCTGACATCTTCAAGAAGCATAAATAAGCACTGCCTTACCTACTTCATTCGAGTAAGTGCTTAAGCTACGATCACATCCTTCTCACACAAAATTCACACTTCAAATAGAATCCCACTAAATCACATTGACAACTCCCAGTACTTCACTCCTGATAAAATTTTGCATCTGCATGTGTGTCTGCCTAATACAGACTTAAGGCCAAACAAAAAAATAAAGTCCAATTTTAACAACCGATCATCAATCATGTTTATAGCTGACAGTAAAATGAGCAACAATTGACAGTCAGCGGTCGGTAATGGTGATGGCAATTGAGCTCAGTACGAGTATACTGGGGTGCACAATTAAATCAAACTCAAACTTTTATGGCTCACGCGATTAAATCCCGCACTAATAGTCTGCGAATGCAAATTCAGAAGTGTAACTCGCATTTTAAGCGGTTTCGAAAGGGCCTCAGCAATGATTTATGTTGTAGTTGTAGTTGTAGCACACCTCGAAAATGCTGGTAAGCACCTGGTTGCATGGTTGCCGTCAGAGAGAGGAAAGCGGCGTGGCTCTGGCTGCGGGATGCTCTGTGTTAAGTATTCACGCCCTTTATAATGTGCCATGGGAAAACTACGCCCGGCACATCTTGCACATGCCGGAAGGAGCTCCCGTGTAGATGTACAACATACCCTTTGTTTCTCTTTCAACCTATATGGAGTGATGCAGGCAGACAAAAATACATACTAACATGTTCCACTCCAACAGGCCAACGAACGACGAGTTGGCATCTGCCAAAACGGCCAAAACGGCCAAAACTATTCAAATAGACCAAATAGTGGCAACAAGCAAAAAAGATGGAAGCAAAGCAAAAGCACGCTTCACATCAGAGGAGCTCTATCGTGATGGCCGCGAATGCGAATGGAAAATCAATTTTGTGATATTCGGATGCACCACATGGTCGTTGTCATGTTTTGTCTCACGGGGAGTATACCGGCCGGCTGGCCGACTGGCCAGCAATGACGCATTTCATCCGGGAAAAGTGCCTGCATCCGCAATTGTGTAAAGTCGTAGGTCCTATGAGGAGCAAATAGACCAAAACTACCATCAAAGTCATCATCATCTCTGCCTGCCACGGAAGGAGCAGCATCAGTTCGGTCGGTCGGGATTTCAAACAACACAACCAGCATTTTGATATTGGTCCTTGCTTGCTATTCCATGGTGTAGCGTGTAGGACTGAAGGGTGTGCATTACGATACGGCACGGTCGATGCTTGGTGGTGGCGATGAAACGACGATGAAATGATGGAACTAAAAATACAGGATTCGTTTGAAATTTTGATGGTTCGTCCGTCCGTCGTCGGCGTTGTTAGGATAGACTATGGAAGCAGCCAACGGACGGACGGACTGTGTGGCATTATATCTGATGTGATGGTCCAGCCGTTCGTATCCGATGCTGCATCGGAAATTCCTACTTTGGAGCGCTCGCTCAGTTGGAATATTTTTGAGTTGGAAGCCACGGTGTACATCGTATAGGCTCTGCTCGCTATGGTGCAAGAAATTCATTATTTTGGATTTACACGAATGCAATCACTCGGAAGCATCCTGCATTTATCATTGATGGATTTGGCAACAATCTTGTATTGCATCTGGTCCTCTTATCGTATGTGTGTGGTGAAGTGTAGCCTGTATGGCGTGTACGTGTATTAGAAAAATTTGTTGCATAAAGCATTGCTTTTCATAGAAGCTTTCGTAGAGGTAGTAAACGGAATGGGTTTTGAATATTCGACAAATAGTGTCTCTTATTTGTTTTTGTCGAAGCAGAACCTTTAATATGTTTCTTAGGAAATGGAAATGGTATGGTGGACAATATTTAATAGTTTGAATAATTGTGTAAGTTGAAATATTCAGAATTTTTTATAATGCCTGAAAAATGTTCAACGACACTAAAAGTCATCGCACTTCAGACATTCAATCAGAAGAAGCTTTCAGATTTTTAAGAAAAGAGCGGCCTTCTTCAGAGTTATCGAGTGCGCTGATGAAGTAAGGTTAGAATTGACTAACAGAGCTTTAAGCTCAGCTTAGAAATTCACCAGACTCCACTATCATTATCTGATTTGACGTTTTTAAATGTTTAATCTACTGCACTGGTTAGCTGTCATAAATGAAGGGGAGCTGGCAGAACCTATGAGAGTAACAGTTTAGGCGTTATGGTTAGGTTTATAAACATAAAAACCCTTGACACACTTTAAGCAGCCACTATTACTGTTAAAAGGTACTTGAAAAATTCATGCTTCGTCAAATTGATGCTTGATTCCTTGGCCGGTTTCGTTCATTAAGTATCAGGATTGCCATTTGTATAAATTTGGACTCTTCAAAACAAATTTAGTCATTGAAAATGACTGCAGATGTCGTTAGAAAGGTATAAATCTCCAAAGTTAGTACACAGATCCACTTTCTCCTTCTTCGCTGTGGACCAAAGACTTTTAAAAACTCAAAATAAGATCTTTGACTCCAGGTCCCCTTTTCCGTAAAGTTATAATCACAGTCCCAACTGCTATAAGATTTTCAGCCACCTTTCGCTGTTTCCGATATGCGGATGCGGTTAATCCATCATTAACCCGATTGAACAACGCAACGTTAGAAGGTACCACTACGACCTAATCCATTGTTTCAAAGGAATAAAAGTCGAGGTCCATAAGATGAAAGTCAGCGGCAACCATAACAGGAGTAAACGGAAAACAAAACAAACAAATAAAACAAAGAAAAGAAAAAGCAAAAGGAAGAGGAAGAGGGAAAGATAAAACCTTTTTCTACCTTGGTCCGCTTGTCCAATGATTTGTGATCCCTTCGCTGTATTCTCATATATTAATGCATATGTATCGTCTGTGTCGCCAATGTAAACCAAATGTCACTTATTCTCTCCATGTCCATTAAATACCTTTCAACAATTTTAAATTTACTGCCTCAGTGCGATGGCGGCCGGCAGCCGACGGTCATCGGCGGCGGAGTATAGCTGTTCCAACCTCGAATGGGTGGCGGGTGCTATAATGCTTTTGCTGTTACTTCTTTTGTTTTGGTTTCTTTTTTCATATCCAAAAGGATGAAGATGACCGCCCGAACCAAAAATCCAACAACTCGACAATCGTCCGATGCAACAGACCGACGACGACGACGACGAAGAACTGACGGTGACGGGCCGGGCTGGCGGGAACAATGAGAGCGAATCGGCCTCAAAATGTTGCCAGTAAAAATTATTAAAAGATATCGCTTTCTTGGTCGGTTTGTCGCACTAAAACAACATACACTCACTCCCCTTCATACATAGCCATACCAAGGCCTACCTAACCTATAAGTTGTGGCTATAGCCATCTCCGGCTGACTGTTCTATATTCGCCCAAAAGAATGATAAAGGACTCCCATAGGATTCCCCGTCTTTTGGAATTTCAGAAACCACACTAGAATGGAAATGGATTGTAGGTATTTCGGTTTCACAAGCATTACCAACTAAATTCGATGGTGTGACCATTCAAACCAAAAGGAACCAGGTTTCCAAAAGTCATTTCCGTTAGATTTTTAAAATTTCTCAACTAATAGGTGTCCGGTTTATTTTTCAACAAATAATATTAATTTGGACATAGCAACAATAAATATAAAATATTAAAAATGTGTCAAATGGAGTTCCTCAGGGGTCTATAGTGGGTCCACTACTTTTAAAAATATGATATTATTAGCTCACTGTGTTTAGTTGGCTATGTTGTGCCAGATGATACTTAAGCAAAAGAGATGGCATAAACTAGGACACTTAGTGCCCACAACTTGGTGACTTTAATTCATGATTGAGATAGATTTGGAAGGTCCAGGTAACAGCCACAACCGGACCCTGGTAGTAAAGAAAATGATAATGTTAAATACGAATTTAAAAAAAAACTTCCTAACAATTTTAGCAATCCTGGTCACACTTAATCCGTAGCTACTTCCATTAGAGTTGGTCTACTGCACGGGCAAGGCTATACACGATATCTACCCATACCGACAGTTTACCTCCCCCCGTACATTCAAGGTGGCTAAAGTCGACAATCGGACGGACAGCTTTAAGATATATGTTTTAGGCTGAAGTTGTGTCTCTTTGTTGGTGGAAATTTATGACCCTTCCAGGTTGTGCCAGTGTCCGACTATGAGGACGCTACTTTATGCTCTATTATGTTTCTTGACTGTATACGATGGTTTTGCGGCATCCATGATGGCCCAGGACACATACCCAAGTCTTTCTTTGATCCAGTTTCGGCAACATGGTACCATCATCATCAGCGAGCAGGAAACGGTGGCGGCGGCGGTGGGGCGGCAAGTCTTAGTCCCCTTCATCGGATACGGATGAAAACATCACTGATGGGGTTGACTTTCTTGACACCACCCACCTTTGTCGGCCTCGGCCCCATGAAGTGGTATTGACATTGGCATCTGCACGGCGCAGCGCGGCGCGGCGCGGCACTGTCGCATTGTCCAGGTTCTCAAGCGGATATTCAGCTTCTGCTGAGTGTACGGGATACATGCCATCAGGCAGTCTATGTGGACACAATATTATGGAAATTTTATTCAAGAGCTGCCGATCTGCCATTGAGTGACATCCCTGATTATTCATAACCAGGGATTATTTGTCAAAGTCTTGACGACTGAGTTCTCTCTTGAGATGCCGGTCTTTGGCGGTGCGAAGATAGTGTGTGCGGCTGTTGGACTGTTGGAAGATATCTATCAATGAACTTGGTCATCCTTGTACCAACATTGTCCGTCCTATCGCCTAATGATTCCTATCTCCTGGAATTTATTGTTTCTTCGATGCCTGAGCTTATTCTTTATTATGAACTGAGATGAATTTAGATGCTCTTGGCATCAATCAAGGCTAGACTCTTGCTTGGCCAAACGACGACGCGACGACTCATGGCCAACCTTAGCAGTCGCGTCGTCGTCGGCAGTGTAGTACCAAAGGGAGTTCTCTCGGTTCATCAACATCAACAATCCGGATGGTGAGGCTTGAAGTAAAAAAAATCACTTTCAATTAACATGGACACAAATTTATTATTGTCTTGGATTTTTGATTCTTAATTTTGTTTGTTTGCCTCCTGACAGAGAAGTAACGGGGGGAGGAGTGGGAGGTCTGAGATAAGATACAAACTCCCTGTCAGTATCACAGTAAGAGTCCCGATGGTCGTCTTTTCGGGTTTGAGGTTGAAAAATTACTATAATTTCAAAGTTTTTCTCCCCCAAAAAGTTCGTCCATCATACTACGACCATTTCCATTGGTGAAACTTTTCTTAATTAATTAAGAAATGCAAATGCTTCTTGATTGACTGTAACTTTTTGTTTGGCAATGATTGTAGCCAAGGACAGGGACAAGGGGAACAGATGATGAAGAGGTTGATGTGTGAAATGTGCTTCTTGGGGATGATGATGGTAAAATTGAATTCATTGGGGGGATGATATAGTTTCTTAATCAAAAGTTTAGGAAAAACATTGGAATTGGTCAGTGTGTCTTGTGTTGAATCTATGCGAGTACAAATGTATCTTGAAGTCAAAATTTAATAATTTGATCGAAACTATGAGGAAGTGTGCTGGGAAAATCAGAGTTTGGTTGTCGAACCAAATATTGAAACAAAAGTTTGTTGAAAACTTTTAAAGGTATAAGTAGTTTAAAAATGTTTTTTTCTGCAAATTGGAACGCTTCTTCATTAAGAATTCGTTATCAATGATATCCCTTCTTTGCACGAGAGCATTGATGAACTTGGACACCAGGCTGCAGGCGTCTTAACAAAGAAAAGCTTCGTGATAATTGAAGAAAAGAATTGATGTTTTGTCGGACTTGAGTATTGGCAAGAGTACTTTAATATCTTAATATACAAAAATCTTTACTCGAGATTTTCTTTCAAAACCAATGTTGAGGCATTTCTAAGTTGTTCTACTTTAATGGTATCTATCCATGTGGATTACTTTATCAGCATTTCTTAATCGTGTCTTCCAGTATTATAACAAATTGCTTTAAGATTCCTTCTTTCCCAGATTATAAGGTTATGAAAATTTTGTATTTAATACCATGCTGAGAAGACAAATGATATTCTAAAAGCTTTTAATAAAATCTGACAATAAATTGACATACCATTGGATTAGTACTAATTTTTTAATCGTGTAAATCATATTAAGAAACAAAACCATTACTCTAAAAAAGTACGTATACGCCCAATATTCCATTTTATGGTAACTATTATTCCAGAGAAAAATCAATCTACAGAATTTGTTAGTCTAAAAAGATTGGATGAACATATTATATTGCAGCATATTCAAGTTTAAAACAGTTGCAAAATATTGTTATATTTAAGGTTTGTCGATGAAAATACGAATTCCTAAAGGACATTTTATTCATAATAAAAAAATCAAGTCAAATGTCACGAGTTCTGAGTCTATATTCAAGTTAGGAAAACACACTTAAGAGTTCACTTTTATTGACGGTATTACCATTGAACTTTTTTAATCCTCACAGCTACATGATTCCAGGATTTCCGATAATGAAGTTAATCAAGAAGATCTTTCAAAAATATGTACCCGGGAAAACTGCCTATGAATGACCAAACTTCTGGTAATGAAAGAGGTTTACTTCAATGTATCCTCAACTCGAATACAATTATCGTTAAGAATAAAATTATCATGAGCATGACAAAAACAAAAAACACTTAAACATCCATTAAATCAAGCCACAATTTTCCTTGTGTCTTTTAACACCCTTAAAACCGATCAATTCCTCCATAGAGTTAATTAAAACTACGAAATGTTGTATCCTCTTCTCGTTACCACACACACACACACACACACACACACACATACACATACAAATACGCACACACATTCAATATAAACAAAGAGTTGAATTTTCAATGGAACTTGTACTTGGCCCATTCATGTTTGAGCAGCATGTAATCACCTTTAGACATTTGACATCAGAGGAGAGGAGTTACCATCAACATCAACGCTGAGCTCCTCCACCAAATCCCTTGTACCTTTGGCTGGATGAAATTTCTCTATTTACCTCTGAGTTCCTCTTTTATTTCCTCGGACCGATAAGTGCTACAAAAAGGAAACACAGCTAGATAGAGCAGGCAACATGTCTGTAGGAGTAGGTAGGCAGGTATAGGCAACGTAATCCTACACATATTCGGGCTTTAGAAGTCCAAACCAGCTTCAGCTTGATACGCTGCGCTGGTTGTTCTGACTGCTCTGGCTGCTCTCGATGCCGGCTGGTGCTGCCCTTTATGGACCTTATACAGAGCTGGTGACGGTGACTACTTAATGCATGTTTGAACAAAAGAATGAGAGCTCTTTTCGAGCCCTGATGGCAATAACAGCCAAAAGGACGACAACGACATGAATCGAAATCGCAATCGCAACTTGGGGTGTAGCTGTATCCCGACAAAAATGAAGAGACAACCACATCCCACACTTTTGTGGTAGGGCCCGGGGACCAGTAAAACGATGAGGAGGGACGGAGAAGGATTTTTTGGTGTCCCGAACAAATACAAAACAAGACAACGATATAACGATGAGCTCAACCATCATCGGAGCCGGCAATAGCTTCGGCATCGGCCATGGAGAGGGAATAAAGTGTTCGAACGACTTTTATGCAAACGAAGCACGATTTCCAAATGAACAGAGTGTCCACCATGGCAACCACGACGACGACGACGCTGACGATGACTACGATGACGACGACAACGACGGCACAAGTTTGGCCATTCTCCTGTATTGTCTGCTTTTAATACACAATTGAATCGTAACTCATTTGTTGAAGTGTGGCGGTGTTCCTGTTGCAGAATTAAAAAAAAAAACTATAGACTTCATTCAGATACCGTATAGCTTAATAATATTGCTGTGATGGTAACACCGCACCGTTGAGAGATTTACACAGACACACTGCAAGTGGTGAGATATTTCAGTGGTGTTGAAGTTTTAAAGTGAACATCTTAGTTTTACACAAAAGTCCAGAATTCAAGCATCAGATTTTGTATACTTACTTGAAGAAGTTACAAGCTGTAAAAATGCTTCCAGACTTTGCCACTGAATATTGACAGATGTCAAATGTCAGGTTTTGTAGGATAATATTTGGTGTTCTATCTACCAATGCGAGATTTTTTTCCACAGCTGTCTTGGAAGTCTTGACATTTAAACGCATAAATTTCAACTTTACACAAAGTTAGGCTAGTGATGAAGGTCTTCCCAAAGGGAATTCAGAACTTTGACAGTTGACAGAAGCCATTTTTGTTTTCCCGTATCAGAATCAAAATAAATCTTCGTGTGTCCGCTAAAAGGTCTTGTAACAACTGGAAACTTACCCTAACTTTAATCGGTCTTTAGCCCGTTTCTAGACGAAGGGCTTGGTCATATCGAGTGGAATTTCTTAGAACGAGCCACCAGGATCTTGCTATTTGACCCTTTTAGTCTTTTTCCTATGACTTATGAGGTTTAAGCTAATCTATAATTGCGAACATAACCTAACCTATACTTATGTATACTTTCGCTGAAATTCAGATTAATTTATTGAACAGATTAATGGAATTGGACTTACCGTAACATAACGTAACATATCGTTATGTAACGTAAATTAACGTAACGTACCATAATATCACCGATAAGAAGGTGTTTCTTGGCAATTAGCAAAACTAAATAAGAAAGTTTTCCAATTGACACTTCAAAACCTTAAACTTCAACTGTCAATCTACTCTCCAATGATCAAACTGTCAATGTCAAAACAGTCAGTAGAAACAACATTACGAATACGATTTTTGACTTGACAGCTGTCAACAAACCAAAATAAGGAGCTAAAGCTCAGATGAAGCTCTTTCCCTGTGCTTCAATATACAAAGGAGCTTTATGGAATGTTTTTATGTCGGTGCGGTGTGGCATAAATCGGCCGTGATCATCAAGTTACAGTACCCAAGTAAATATTTGACTTGGAGTTAAATGAACTTTTAAACGCATTCCCCCTTAACAAATTTTATATTTTTTTAAGCAACCCCACCGCGCGCCGCAGCCAAATTTTATTGGCAAACTGTCATATGTTGCAATAAATAGTAGGATCATTTTTACGACCACTGTCTGGGGGCTTTGAAAACATTTTTATCGTGGCTTTTTATGGATGGTTAAATGGCACCCTTTATAAACAAAAATTGAGTCCATTATTTATTTTTATTTGATATTTGATCCAGCCATTCATAAAAAATGCAACTCGAGCCTGTACAAAAAAATACGTCCATAAAAGTGATAGAGCAACCCTCATCACACCGCACGTAATCGATTAACTCTGCCAAAATGAAGTTAATACCAACACATCAGCACCACTTTATGGCGTTCCATGGTCCCAATCTCTATCTACAGTCCTGGTATCTGCTTCTGCATCCTGCCTGCAACAAATTCCTGTCACCCGATGCGTGAAATGAAAATGAAATCGAATTCGTTTCGGATGTCCTGTCAAATGGCGAGAAAGAACAACTACGAGTAATATGAACGAGTACTGTTACTGGGCGCTGAGGTGAACGCATTCATCGTCGTTATGAATGCTTATGATCACCATTATGATTTCAAATGATGGACCATAACGGAGCGGTGGTGGTGGTGTGGCGAATGGTGTCGCCGTTGGCAGTCGTTGGTGGCGGTGGTGATGGTGTTGGCGGAATTGCGAGCAACCTGCTGCCTGATGTATACCACATCCTCGGCGCAGTTATTATATTCCTGGTGCTAGTGCGGGTTCCATTGCTGGTGGTTTGGTGAATGGTGCGACATACTAGGTGAGCGGTAAGGCTGCTTAACAAACCATGTCACATTCCGAGTAGCTAAATAATAATAATGAGCCAGCTGCCGGAGACTGTACATATCTTCACCCCTCGAGCTTCAAGGCTGAAATTCATTCTAAAAGTTGGTCGGGAGTCTATTTTCATGTCAGACTCGCATAAGCAAGTTCATACAGAGGGGGGATACAAAAAAAAAAGTTTCGTTCCTTGTGTTGGCAAACAAACGCTGTACGTGGCAGCCATACTTCCGTAGAACTCACCTCAGCTAAGACTTCTTCGTCGTCGTTCTTGTCGCTTTTGTCGTTCTCGCTCGTCGTCCTCAACATCGTCATCGCCATCATCTTAATCCCTTTGAAATGTCGACTAATATAACACACGGAACTGCCAAATTTAAAAGGTTCGTCACCCGAACGTGACCGGAATCGTACAATCGCGAATTTCTTGGAAAAATTAGTTTCCATTGGACGGGGACGAAGACGACGAAGACGGAGGATGATAAAGAGGATGTGGAGATTTTTATGAGAGAGTTTACATATATGAACAAGGAAGAAGAAATATTGGGCCTTGAGATTTCAGGGCCCTTACCCGTTAGTCGAATTTTTATTTCTAAATGAAGTTTTATCTGTCAAACTCAAAGTTGTGTTTCTTTATTGTTCAGAGGACTATTTCCGAACGTTCAGATCGTGTCTAATACGCTCGGACTGATAGTTTTGACAGCTGTCGAAAATAAACAAGTTCGTAGAGCTAAGTTCTCAAGTGTGTTTTAAAAAGAAATCAAGATGTTCAGGATGAAACATCTCTAGGGTCTAATTTAAGTATTCATATTATTTTGACAGAGTCACCAGGTGAAAACCTGTCATAATTGTGTTTCAGTCAGTTGCTGTCACTTGTATATTTTTGAAGTTAAAGTTCTATTCATTCAACGAAATAATTTCAATATTGTTTTTCAGGCTATACAACTGCCTGATCCTTCCCTGACATGTGAGTTGACATTTCTGGCTCGAACTCCCTCTGGACGTCGATGTCGGAATAAAGTTATCAAAGCAGAGTTGATTTTTCGTCGTCCTTTTTATTGAAGTCATCGTCATTCTCATTGTCGGCTTGGCCTAGCCTCGCCCTTGTCGTCTTGTCCTTGCTTTGATAAAGTAAAGAAACGCTATTCCAATTCCAATGCGCGCATTTAATATGTAAGCCACGCGTTATGAAAAAGAAGACGAAAACGAAACGCGTTTGGAATAAAATTATCATACAAACGCGTCCATATACGGATACGAATAGGATGTATGTAAGTTTTCATTTAGTCCTTAATGGAAGGAAAAAAGGATGTAGGCATTGTATTGTGAGTTTACTTTCGATTTCATTCTCTGATGGTTCACTTGAAGGTACACAATACACATAAACATAACACATACGAGAAGAAAGGTATCTTGGGCCGCTACTGTACGAGAGTATCTTGGGGATTATATATTAGTATTCGAGATTATTTCGTTTATGTGCTGATTTGTATTTTTCGTTTTCTAGAGAAAATTACATCGTCGTCGTCGTCGCCAGTCTCGATGACATTCATAGATCTTGACAATCAAAAGAAAAGGGTTCCACAAAATTTCATTTCCACATCCCGCACCTTTTCACCAAAAAAAAACTAAATTTTACTTTGTCATCGAAATGGAAGAGATATTCTGAAGAATTCGCAATTTTCGTCTCATTCTTTGATTGAGTTCCTTTCTTATTCGAGTTTTGGCATTTTTTTTTCCTTTTCTGGATGTGTTGGTTTATTTATCCTCAACTACACATACACACCCTTCCAGTTAGGATTCTTTCTAATATAACTTTTGTTTGCAAATTGGGTTGCCCAAAAGCGAATAGGTCTATTGTTGGTTATTTTAGCAAAAAGGAATTCTAAGCCGCAGGATACCTATCCCCACATTGAATATACATATGTACACATGCTCCCATGAGGACCATGTAGCCTTCTACTACTGGCAAATTCTAATGAATCAGTCAATTGATGTTGAATATATACAAAAATGTACTCGTATGTATGTGTATAGGGTATGAGTGAAATGTTCCAAACAGACATTTATTTTGAAGGCATTTCTGGATGTTTTCAATAGAATCCAAATCCATTGGTATGCTGTGGTCTATGTCCATACGTGCCAAATTTGATATTATCAAGATCCTATATACTTATTATGGACTATCACATTCACTCTACTGTATGGAGCAGCTGTGTGTCTACTATTCATCTTGTGGACTTGTGGTTTCTTTATAATGTGGTTTGAGCAGAACATGTACCTACTCAGGATGTACAAATCGAAGAAGATATAAGCTTTCAGAATTTGGTTCTTAAGATACCTACCTAAAGACCGAAAAGTTCATTTTGGAAAAGGACTTTCTAAAAAAAAAAAATTATATGAACATGACAATTGGTATTAGAATAGGGCCATAATATTCAAATTTTCAATATAACAGAATCGTGTCGATGCATCCAATAATTTCAATTTATGTAAACTGTTATAACTGTTATAAATAAGAATTTGTTTAGTTTCGGATTTAGTTTGGCAGCCAACAGTGCTCCATCCATAAACCTCTTTCCACACACTGTTTAACCTTTGTTATACAGAAAATGAAATGGCGCCCTCTATCAAAAAGTCACGTACTACACCATAAATACATAGGAACTAATATATTTTACACACTCATAAACTGCATAAACACTCTTAAGTAACAACTGTAACACTTTTTCCATGAGTAGAACATACTGTTGGGCGCCATTTGTAGCTTTAATAAAACAAATTATTTCTATTGTTAGATTTGAAACATGTGGAAAAGAGATTCAGTGTGTATTTGGATGTACAATTATGACATGAATTATAATATATATTAATGAAATCTACTCATATTTTAGAACTTATCAAGATCGAATATTGCAATGCTGATGGTAAGACCGTTTTCAAACACGAAAGTCAAATCGTTGGACCAAAATTATTAGTTTTTCTTTCAAGATATATAAATTAATTTGGGATTCCAAAGGATTAAGTAAACTAAGACTTTTCCCCCTCCCAGAACACGATACTGGATCCGCTACTGGTTTTAACAATTCTTTGCAGTCGAAAGTCTGGCGTTGTCGTTTCAAGATATATCTCTAGTGGAGAGACCCACAAATGAAGTACTCAAAACATTTGATTCTCTACCCTAAGCAATTGCACATTTTTAATTGCTAAAGAAAAAATTGTAAATTTGTAGCTCCCCAGTTGTGAAACATTGTAATCTAAAATGTGGCTTAAACTCAATAATTTGTATTTTGTTAGATAATAAACACAAATATACATTCGTCCTGAATTCGTTAGCTTTTACTTATACATCAGTAGTATAGGAAGGTATTATTTACAAATAAAGTAAGGAATTAAACTTTTAATTGGAAAACACAACAACTTCCGCCATCAGGCTCTCGGTATACCCGGTATCTTTTGTATTTGTATTGTACTGTGCGTAAGTATACATAAATCCCTGTACATTCATAAAATAAAAGATGGTAGCTTTTCTGAAATCAACTGTAACTTTATCTTCATTAAAGTTATAACAAAAGTCCAAAAATAACGGTAATAAAACTACAAAAGCGGAATGCATTCAATGGGCTAATAAAAGTCACTTCTTCTCGTTCGTCTCTGCTCTGATGGTATGAGCTTGGTATATGGGCTGGGCTGGGTATGATGGGTAAGGGTATGTCCTTTTGCCGCCAAGTATAGCAAAGTCGACAAAACCAACCGACCGACTGGAGGCAGTGGCGGCGGCGGTGACCAGCCATCATTCTCGATCCCCCATGAAAATTAGGTGTAATAAAATCTACTCCTGGTCTAGGTCCTCGTAGGTATGAGTTTCGTCGTCTTGTGTTGTTTCCTGGCACTGGGTCTTTCTTTTGTTTGAGAAGCATCAAGAGCACCCGCCCCTTGTCCTGTCTGATGATTCCATACACTATATATACAACCAGGAGAGCAATATAGTAGCACAGCAACAACAACACTGCAAAACCAGCAGCAACAGCATCCCTTTGCGTCCAAATTGGCATCATTATCATTAAAAAGCAGAGAAATTCCTTATCTTGAAACATTGAAGTCGCTTCCACAGCTTCTCGCTCGGCTCGCCCGCTTTCGTTATAAGATTCAGCGGGTGTGACTTTGATAAATTTTATGGACGGCTCTAATTCCGGGAAGAATGCACGTGGTATGAGTTGCCAGATCCTGTGGCACCCTCTTTCTTGCGCCTTTGCCCATGTGGAAGACTGTCATTGATGCATGATGGTTTAGGTTCAGTAGCTAAATGGCGATGCCGACGACGACGACGACGACGCGACGGACGCGATGACGGGCGTTTATGTTGGCGTTTCGTGGCGGGAAAAGGAAATATCTTTTAGCTACAACCCAACCACCGCCAGTTTTATAGACGAAAGTGGAAATCGTTGTTTAAAATTAAATTTATGTTATTTTGTTCGTAATAAATTGAAACAATAAAAGAGATGTTTTTTTGCAGGGTGTGATGGGGATCTCACCTCCTTAGTTGGGCAGCTTAAGTGATGAAATCCTTGGAAGGAACTTTGGAATTAAAATTGAATTAAAAACAGAGGAAGCCAGGTAATGTTTTCCCTTTATAGTGCTATTATAATGGCGGGCGGTGCGGCGGCGGCGAGGAAATTTATTTAAATTTATATTTATTTGGAAACTTGATGAAATGTTGTTTCTTCTTTTATTTGTTTTGGTTTTTGTATTTTCTTAAACGGGAAAATGTTATTACTTTCGGATGGAAATACCATTATCATTACTATCATTACTATCATCAATATTCTTGTTTTGAATTCCTACTTCACTATTTGTTTAGAGGTCCAAGTTCTGAGCCTTTATAATTGAAGTTTTTGATATGAATTTGAGCATTTATCTCGTACGAATTGACATTTATGATTTCTAAAACATATTTAACAAACAAAATCTCTCTTGTTTTTCACACCAAGCCGCTTCCATTCCGCCATTTTGATTGTTTTGAAATTGTTCGTTCAGCCTTACATTTCTTGTGTTAAAAGTGAGGTGAGTTCATAAAGCTCTGAACGCACTGAAGAAAAAGAACACGATTTTGGGTTTGACAGTTCAAATTTCACCTGACGTAAGTCTTCATAATTGGGCCACCATGCACTCGTTGATATCCTCATCTGATATGTCAACGTCAAGTTCGAAGCAGATTTAAAATTAAAAAGAACACCAACGCCTGAAGATTGTCAAAGTTTTAAAGTTCCAAGTGAATTTAAATTTCACTCAAACTTGAATTTTCCTTATACCCTTTCACAACCCAATTGAGTAAAAAAAAACCTCCTTGTAACTACAAAAGCAAAACTAAAAGAAAACTAGCTAAAGAAAAGGCTTCTTTCATTTAAAATGCTACCACTTCATTGCCAATTCCTTTTACTTTGACTAAACGAAAATATGAAGGTAGTAAAAAAAAAGAACGGAAGAAAACTCTTAACAACATCCACTCAAGAACAAAAATAATAAGCACAACCTTATTAAGCAGTAAGCACCCGGCGAAAGCAAAAAATGTTTTAATTTAAAACAGCACCAGCAGCGCCAATGCCAGCACCAACAAACGGCAAACCAACAGAAACAGAAACAGAAACAGAGGCAAGGAAATGTCAAAAGAGTCACATTGAAATGAAGTGTCCAATTTGAGTGTTTACAAAATTGTTTGTCGTGGTTATTTCTTTCATCGTATTTTTCCTTTATATCCGAAGCATCCACGAAAATGAAAAAGGTCCTTACTTTATGTTGGCGGCCGTGGCGGAGGAGGAGAAAAAATAGGGAACGATAAGAAATCCGACGAAAAGATGTGGGCCCAAAAAGAATCGTCTACACTTTCACACAAAGCAACTTCAACACCATTCACAATTTACATGCAACAGTGGGACTTATTCTTCTTAGTTTCTGCTTTAGCCACAAATAGTCTTTGTTCATGTGTCCAGTGCCTCACTTTCTTTTTTCTTTCCTTTCCTTTCGTTTTTAGTTCTTGTTTTTTTTTTATTTCCTTCTTGTTCTTGTTGTTATTTGCTTTGAATAGAACAAACCAAAAATAAACAAGGATCCAGATCTGGTAACTATTCCTACGAAAGTGACACAAGCAACGACGACAACGACAACGGCGAAAAATGGAATTAAAAAAAAAAAACATTCTATATATACTTATAAAAGTTTCCTCCATCTTACTCCTCTTCGGCAGACTTGGCCTGTTGCTTCTTTGGCTTCAGCTTGTAAATGTCTGCAAGGACGTGAATTATTTATGAGAGATAGGTATTGCCTCTGTGTTACATTTACATTCGCTGTGATTTATCTGACAAAACGATGCTGTTCACCTGTCTCTATTAATCTTGGCCCGTTCCGTTCCGTTCCGCTCTTGTTGCCGATATGTTTGTCATGGAATCTGAGAACTGTGGACAGGATAACGTGCTCATATATGAATTCAAATAAAAAAGAACAATCATATAGCTTAGAATTTCATCTATCTATATATTGGTAACAAGTTGTCAATAATAATACTTCTGCCTTAGCAGTTATATACTGTCAATTACAGGAATACAGATAGGTGAGTATAGGAGATTGCAGGTTAAGGTGAATTTCACAAGTATTATTAACTCCAAGGCATGCAACTTTAGCCAGTTGTCCACAACTTAAAAAAATCTTATTAATGAACACTTTTATAAATTTAAGGACCTAGCTTTAGTTTGAAAAGCACCCAGCCTCCTCGTTTTTTCGAAATTGCTTTGAGTGTAAACACTCATTTTTATTTTTGCAATCAAATCAATAGGTGGCACAGTATTTTTTATTTTCAGTAAAAAACAAATTGCCATTTCATTTGACAGTTACGATATTTTTTGTTCTATTTGAAGATCCTTTTATGACGGTTATGTTAAGAAACAAAAGAGAAAAGAAAAATACAGAAAGAACAAACCACTTTCTATAGACTTTGACAGATAAACTGACAGGAGCAACTTTTAAAATTGGTCGGCAACTCATATTCACATACTGTTTGCTTATCGAAGGATCATTGAATTTTTAACTAATTTATTTTTATATTATTGTAGGTAACAAGAAAAAATCCACTCACTCTATCTAGACATATTAATCTTATGATTTGGAATTAAAACAGCTTGACTTTTGCTGGTGAAATTCCCCTCAAAATTAAAATTTTTATTAATCTCTCCGACCGATCAGCACCACGGATTAGTCAAATGGACATTCAAACTTATAACAGCCGAGGATATCTTAATTTGTCAAAGTTATTATATGATGCCAGTCCGTTTTCGCAGCATCCATCATTTATTTCACGCCGCCGATATCCCACAGTAGACAGTGCGGAATAAAAATCGCACAATCACCGTCGTCGCCAAGGCGAACTCATCTCCATCCATATATTTATAAGTCCAGCTCCAACCCCAACTCAAACCTCCAAGCTTAAGATATAAATTTGTTGAATTTAGTATAGCGACGCTCCAATTAATTACGGTTAAGCCCACACCTTAGTTCCAACTGGGAAGCAGGCAGTAGGTAAGTAGGAGCGAAATTAAATGGAAAGAAAAAAAAACATGGCCAATTCATTATATTCATTTTGTGCCACGGCAGCGGACAAAGTGCCACTTGTCTTCTTGCTGCAAGACAAAGTTGGTGCAGTTGTGTGTTTGAATGCAACAAGGAAAAAAAAAAAAACGGCGAGTGCAGCGCCATCCTACCTTAGAGCAGCAAATTCAAATATCTATAGTTTGTGTATGGTATGAAAAGAAGGTGTAATAAATCATGACCTAGACGGCATGGCAGCGCAGGGTTGCCCCCACTCTCCGCATTGTGGTCAAGAATTTATGCAAACGATAGGACATCGAGGAAGTGCAGAGATAGTTCTAGTTCCACAGGACACAACTTAAAGTTGAAGGCATTGTTTTTTGGTATGAGTTCATGAATCTTGAAAGGTCTTTGGAAATGTAGGTACGTCGTAAACTTTCCACTTCTTGATGGTTTAATTTATGTGGAATCTTGTATTCTGTGACGAATCTATCCTTAACAGCTGGCATTGAAGTCTTTACGACTTAGGATATAGTTTGGTTTGAATGGTGTGATCCGTCCGTATATTGTTGCAAGGTTTTGTAAGTATATTATTCTACCTGATGGTGTAACTATGTGTAGATAACTTGGCCATAACCGGAAATTCAAACTGTTTACAGGTCATTTGAAGTGAATTCGTATCGTAGTGCAAGCGAGAGTCCTTCCAAACATGGAATGCAATACATCATGATGTGATGCGATATGCAATGACCTGTTCACACATATTATATTTGTGTGATGGGCAAGAGGTGTGATGTCTGGAAGATAATTAGATTTACCTGACGTATTAAGTTGAAAAGATCCCGAGATACATATCGATGTTCATGTTTTAAATTAGGTACCGCATTATTAAATCATTCTATGAAAAAAGAATTTGTAATTTATGTAAATACCGTTACCGAATTTGATGATAAGAAATTTGAAAACGAAGAACAGGATAAGAACAAAAATAGCTGTCAAAAAATCTGACTTTTGGCATTTTTAATTGATAAATCCCTTATCCGGAAGGAAGATACCAAAGGAACACATTTGATTTAATTTTGAAGTTTGTGTCCCTACGTTCTTATTAGTGAAGTTAAATTTGATTTCATATTTGACATATCAGTTGTATAATTATGTTAGTGCTACTGATGGCACTTTTCTGTCGAGAAGTAAAACTGTATTTTTTGGGGGTCTTTCGGAAACCAATGGAAAAAAACAAGAGCTGTTCCCTCTTTGCATTACATTAAGCCCCTTTTAGACGATCAATTTCAGTTTCAGTTAAGCTATCAGTTAAACTGATGTCTAAACACAAAAACTGAAACATTTAACTGACACTGAAACTGATAGAACTTCCATAAGTTGTCTGTTCAGTTCTTAGTTAAACTGATGAACTGAACACTGAACTGAGTTTCATTTTAACTGAACTGACAGTTGAACTGAAAAATGAACTGATAACTAAACTGAAAACTGATCGTCTAAAAGGGGCTTTAAGGGTTCTATATTTGTCTGCGAAATTGACAGAAATGTACATTATTCTTGATTAACGATGATGGGTCCTCTGTCATAAGCATTAAGTACTAAAATGCATTATAAATACTCTAAGATCTAGAAAAATGCCAACCCTGTTTAAACGTCAAGTAAAAGTGAACGCAGTATCTAAAGTTGTTGTGTCAAACTTAAAACACAAAGAAAGTGACAGGTAAAGTTAAAAAATGTAGAACCATCTGCAGTTTGTTCGTTGAATTCTAACGGTGCCCTGGGGTCCGATAACTAAAAGCGCTTTTTGATAAATTTGGACTCACTTCGTTCCGTTCTCGGTTTTTTTTCGGTCTATAGTGAGTTGAGGTAACAAAAAACTGCCGCAGAGTGACATGAAATAAATTTTAACCACATACCTTCAGTCTTTTAGATGAATTATTGAACTCGAACAGGATCTATTCCAAAGTGGTTATGTCAGTGCGTCAATGTACTGTACAGATGCGGTTGTCAAATGTAAGACACTGAGGTATAAAAACATTAGATATATAATTTAGTTGTTGAATTTGAAAGCAAGCAAATCAATAAAACAAGTGGCTTCATTTTAAAATTGAAAAATTAATGTTTATCTAAATTTAGTAAAAAACAAACATTTATAACTTTAGGTAGCTAGTTTTTTGTATTGTTCATTTAATAATATAATTATAGATATTCTTAATAATTTAGGTATATAATGACTTTGAAGTTTAAAAGGTTTTATTATTCAGGTAAGTTAGATTGAGTAACCATCTTATATTATTTTCCGTTGTATCCTTTTATATACCTTCCTATACCCACATAATATAATTAGGAGCAACGTATTCTATTATGCGAAGACTTGAAGGAAGACAGGTAGCAAAAATACTTCCTTTCGTCGGCCTTAAAATATCTCCTTTTTATGTTAATGCAATTTTCCACACGAAAAAATACCTAAGGTCGTCGTCCTGCTTATCCATGGCACACCTCTTATGCCATTTTAATACTCGTATCCTTTCTTGATATGAATTTGTTTTGACTTGACTTACCTATATACGAGTTTGTATGTACATCATCAACCCTGCCTGTCCTCCTTCCTAAGCCTACCCTTCTAGGAAGATAGGTAGGTATATATAACTAATTCTAAATATAAAAGTATCATAATATACTTTTAGGTTTTAGCTCATCCTTCGTCGTGTTGATGGAAAAATATTTGCCAATGTTGCTCCAAGAATCGTGGATGAGATGAAGTTTTTATCATTATTTTTCTATTCTTTTGCCAGGGTTCATTTTCATTGTTGTGGGACAACGAACCATAGCCTTTTCACACCGACACGACCAACTGACGACCCATAAAGTCCTGCTTCCAGTTCTCAACTCAACCCAATAACAACGACCGGGATGACATGATGGCCTTGGAGAGGTACCAGTACCACAACACAATACACAAACACACATCCTCATATTCTCGAACTCGGTGTCAGAGGTGGCGATACAATTTTGTTACAATTTTCTCTCGACATCATCACTTTTATCATTTTATTTGTGTGTTTCGTATCTAATAAGAAGTTACAACACGTTATTGTTTCCTTCCACCATGTTTTAGCGGGCTGGAGGTAAGTAGGTTGGTGGTGTGCGAGTACGAGTACGAGTACAAGTATACGCATCAGGATGCTTTGTGTCCCAGAACCATCCATCCATCCCGGTTCCAGCTTCAGCTTCAGCCACCATCCGCCGCCCTCATCCAGATAACACGTAGAATTCACAATTTGTATTCCCCTATATTCTTTCCATAAGGACACACAGCAAAATATTATTACGAAACAAAAAATAATAATAACGCCAAGAAATGAGCAACGTTCCTTATTCAATTGTGTGCCTGTATGGTTCCTCGGGCACGGTGGCGTTAGAAAGCTGGAGATGGAGAGGGTTTCGTTTTTGAATTGGAGCGAGAGTTATATTCCGTCATAATTCTTGTGTACGTGCAGTAATAAGGTGTCAAGGAAGAGCAAGTACGAAAGCGTGTAGAATAGGGTGAAAGTGGGGGATGCGAGACGATGGGGTCGGGTCTGATAACTTCATTTAAGTCGTGGGTCTTCGTTCTGATGTACATAAGTAGCACATGGCCTCATTTTCTGTTTTTTTCTCTTAAACTTTAACTGAAACTATGTTTGGTACAAAAATACAGATACCTACTAAGATGGATACTTCTTTAAGACTTTTTTAGTCAAAGGCGTTAAATGAGTCTTTTCGAAGTTGCAATGGGTGTGCTCTTAAAAAAACATTTCTCAACTGCTGCTAATCAAGAGGCTGTGAGTTAAGGTTCCTTCAATTCAGGTGATGGTGTCCAGTACCACCCGTGGAAAATAATAATTGCACCGAAATCTTTTTTCTTCTCCTTAATCTGACATTTAACCTCTTCAGTGACAGTCAAGACCAAGGCAGACATTTTAACGATTCCATATACGATAGGCCTTTCAAACGAATCCAATATCGATTACATCTCTCAAGAACTTATATTTTTTAATAAAAGATAAAAAGCGCTTATTGAAGGACCCTGTACCCAACGCGTTGCTCAAAAGTACAAAGGAGTCGAATGGGATGAGAATTTAATAAAACCAACTTATATACAAGATTTAAATAACAAAATATCTACAACAATATTAATTACTTATTAATTAACGAAGTTTTTATATAAAGAAAAATATGTTAACCAGTTTGTATCTATTTGTAGTACTATAGCAGCCATTTCCCGAATATGAATATTACCGTTAAAAGGGTTGCCACATTTGCAAAACACAGTGACTCAATGAGGGGTGGAAGATGCTGTGGAAGAAAATCGCGATTTTATTCACCGGTACACAGATTGGCTTGGACTTATCGCGTCCTGGTGGGCGTGTCTCGTCATCATCCCCATCATCCTATGACCCCACGCACATATAGCGTGGCTTATAGCCCGATGGTATTAAGTCGTAAATTATGATCAAAATTTAATGAATGGTAAATTAGAGCGATAAATTATGTTCGTGGGACTTTTTATGACTTTTTTGTTTTTGTTTTTTTTTTTTTGTTAAATTAAACTTAAAGTTTATAGGCAGCAATATAAGTCCATAAATTTGTTTACATGCTGAGGAATCGCTGTTTTTTTTTATTTGTATTTTTGAATTTGCTCCGGAACTAATTTGGTCGTTTGAAATTCGGGATAATATACTTAAGGGGTAGACAGATAAATCATAATTATAGTCTGTCAGTGGATCCTTAAATAAAGGAAAAGGATATCTATAATGTCTATTGGCAGCACTGTGGATTGATTGTTTATGAAAACTCGTAAGAAATCTCAGTAATACTGCACTTAAAAAAGTTACAAAGATTTTCCGAAAAGCTAAAAGTATGAAGAACTTAACTCCGTCTGCGGAAAATTTAAACC
The DNA here is from genome assembly GCA_905146935.1 of Scaeva pyrastri. NCBI lineage: Eukaryota > Metazoa > Arthropoda > Insecta > Diptera > Syrphidae > Scaeva > Scaeva pyrastri. The sequence goes on along the minus strand of LR989929.1, from coordinate 3,009,253 downwards.
AAAACAATAAATTTGAAATGATATCGATGGGATTTCATAAATAAATCTTTGGGCCACATTTTATCACATCATAAACGTTAAGGTTAGAATTCTGGTAATCTGGTGTATTACATTAAAATTGGGGATTTTTAAGTCAAATTCAGTCCAGTGATTACTTAGGAAAGAACACACACACATACCTGTCCATCAGGTAAATCAATTTATAAAATGTAAAAAAGTACTTAGTAGGTACTTACCTTATTTTTAAACTTAAAGTTAAATAAAATAATATTTGCACTAGACTAGTACATTTTAACAACCAAATTCAATTTTAGACTTCTTGAATTATTTATACGATAAGTTAATCATTCAACAAATTACAAACGAAATAAAATAAAATAAAATAAATCTAGCTCTGTCTATTAAAAAAATGTTTGGAACACATAAAAAAGTCTTAGCTGGCAACGCTAGTTCAGCTTCAAATTCTCGTTGTCGTTTCGTTATCGACTTGAAATTAATTTTAGTATTCTGTATTTCTCTTTTTCACTTATCTTGTGGATTGTGGATTCTCTACATAAGTGAAAATAATTATATGTACAAATGTATCTGCGTCTCTACTACAAGCAACGAACTAGAAAAGGAAAGATGCAAGTTTTAAATAGATAGATAGATAGATATTGAGTTATACGTTTGTATACTTACATATGTATGTACATATTTTATTATGAACTCAAAAGAAGAGAGAGAGAGAAAAAGAGAGAATAGTCAAAAGTTCGTGAACTTTTCAGTTTAAGTAACGTTGACTGCGGTGCGGATGTTGAATATTGAAGTTGGATTACGGAAAATTTGATAAATTGAACAAAAATTTGATAAATTGTGAAAGTAGAGTTCGTAATTGGTATTGAGTACCTATTATATGTATATATTTTTATGTTTGGATTACATTGTACTTAGTTGTATTTTACTAAGGTATGTATGTATTTTGGTTTTTATTTTTCATTGAATTTGTATTTCACTTGGAATAAAAGAGTGTTCGAGTAATGTCATAATTTATATTTTACACACACAGTGTATCCATTGTTAGGCATGTAGTGTGAGTTGCTTAGCTATCACAATTGATTAAAAATGTGAAAAAATATTGTGCATTATATACCTACCTACACTTTCAAAATGATTGTTCTTTTAGGGTTTGGATACAGTGTACTTTTTACAGTTGTCAGTTTATCAATTGATTGACATTTAATTCATTGACTTGTGTACAAGTTTTGTGATAATTAAATAATTTAGTACCGATGAGGTTTCACAAATTGTTATAAGAGTTCAATGTTTACACAATTCTTTAATTCCCTTCCTAGTGTTAGATACTTGCTTCTACAGTTCTACATATTTATTAGTCTTTATTTCCTGTACTTTATAATTTAACTTAAGACTAAGTTTGCAGTCTAGACAATACAATAAATTCCACAACGTCATCATAAATGGAAACTTTCATAACAATAACACAAAAATTGATCGCAATTAATTAAATTAAATTCATCCAAAACCATCATTATCGCAAATCCAATCTATTCTATTTAGCATTTTGCACAATATGTCATTTTATTTCATTTCGCTTTTTCAATAAAAACTGTTTGTTCAGCACAGATCCACGTTCCACCATGACTTTCTACTTTGCCTATCCATAAAACAGCTTTATCAATAATAAAACAAGAACAAAGAGCTTTTACAATTCTCCCAAGAGCCAGAAAAGCTTTAACATAAATATTATAGAGTAAAAAGCTTTCCCATTCTGTGGAACGTATTTATCTACCATTTCATGACTCACCATCACCAGCACTCAGCGTCAGCAGAGCAGCAAACGGTAGATACTCAAAGTATTGATTTGATACTAAATTGTGCTAAATGAAAGATAAATAATTCCAAAATTGATCAAAATAAATATACGGTTGTTTTATATTCAATATCTGTCTAAATAAATAAAGTCATTTGATTTATTTCATAGCTGCCTACCAACAAAACGTAAAAATTTATCAACCAAATGCGACAGCGACGAACGAGTGTCAATGTGAATGTACATAGCAGATAGATACACGCAAGTAGATGTGAAACGACAAACGAAAACGAAACAAAACGATACACTTATCGCATTGACTTGGATTGGAATCGAGTGAGACGTATATACATGTGGTTGTGAGTGTATAGATTATAGACCACCATATACATTGACTCATGTCATTGTAAATTTTTCGTATAACAACGCAACATTTTTCCAATACCAATTGACTTTGGATTTTGTTTTTGTTCAATTTTCGTTGAAAGAAGCGAAGCGGCACTGCGGCGACGACAACGACCAGTCGACGAGTCAGTCAGTATTTTTGATTCTTGAAAAGATGTAAGTCGTGTCGTTTGAGTGTGCATCGAGATACATAAATTAAATTTGTTATTGATTTTTCTTTTCGTAGGTCGAAAGTTGTGAGCAACAAAAGGCAGCTGAGGCGTTTAGTGGAATTATTGCAGAAGAACCAAAGCATTGCCAGGGGGGTTTGTTCGAAAACCGCAGCGCAAAAAAAATGGGAAGAATTTACGATTGAGTTGAATATTTTGGGTCCACCACAGCGCGAGTGGCATAAATGGCAACGGGTAAGTGATATAAAAAAACTGATATTGATTGATAATGATTGATAAAAAAAAAACTTTTCTACTTTTAAGGTATGGGCAGATTTGAAGTGTAAGATAAAGAAGAAAAAAACTGAAAACGAAGCAGGGGGTCCACAGAATAAAATACACCATTTCAGTGACACAGAGGAGGCAGTGATCGAAATGCTCGATTTTAGCTTAAAGAAGTTCCCACTCGAACCAGAAACTAATTATGATGAATCTATGATGTCAAATGAAAGTTTAATCAGCATAGAAGATATGAAATTTGAACCAGAAAACTTCAATGAGTATGTTATGAAAGTTGAACCGCCAAAAACTGCAGAATCTGTAAGCAATAGTTTTTCCATCGGCAGAACGGTGCAATCATCTGAAACGCAAACTTATGAGTGTAAACCAGTTATTGAAAATCAACATGAAAATCCCGCTCAGAAGCATTTCTTCGAAAGTATGACAGATCTCATGAGGGATATTAAGAGAAGTATCAACAACATTGAAGATCATATGAGAAGAGATGTCCAGCAGAAAGAGGAACTTCTCGAATTGAAAAGACAAAAATTGAAGGCCTACAAAGAAAAAATGAAAAGCCAACGCGTCGATAGAAGAGCAAAATTGAAATTACAGACCGAACTTTTGGCACTTAAGAGACAGAAACTGAGTAATTTTAGCAGTAAGCAGTAAGAGTTAGGTAGTTTGTAAGTTTTAGTTAGTTAAATACACATAAAACAAAAAAATCCAGCATTTTTAAATAAATATATAAAAATAAGAAAAGATGCAACTTCACATTATTTGACTGATTTTTAATGCGAAAGATGTGAGGTTCGTAATCGTAACACCGAATTGACAATTTGTGTTTGTGTGTATTATTTTTTTCCCTATCAATCCGGTATAAAATGAAACGAAGGGTAGGACAAATAAACACATGGCTGATAATCGCAGTGATCAGTGTTGCCACAGTGTTGTAATATAAAGTGTTTTGATGTTTCTAAATTTCTATTTTTAAGCTATGTTAGCTATGTGTATTGCATTTTTATATTTAATCTTTTGTAAATTTTCTTATTGACAAACAAACAATTAAGTACATTTGTACAACCTGCAACGGTATAGTAAAACCTCTAAATTTTTAATCATACTTGCCATATAAAACAAACGCTCGTTTATTTACAGATTAATAATTTCTTAGTTACTAAAATGTTTGATAATTTTAGAAGCAATTTATCTTAAAAATATATCGGAAGAAAATGTTTGAAACCAAACATGGCAACGCTGATCTTAATTATTTTCATGGAATTTTGTCAGTTTTGCTTTTGGTTTATTTTTATGACATGTAAACCCTGCCTTTATTAGTATTGGTGTTCAGATGCAGATAGATTTATACCTGAGCTGGGGATATTCATATGCATACGTATGTTATACCTAAATTTTTTTGTATTTTCTCCTTTTTCAATGTGCTGAGCTGGATTCAGAAAAAATATATGTACATTCTGTATGTATTGTATAGTTGAGTGAGACGCAGGACGTACGAAGATCAGATTCGTAAGGTATATGTAAGTAAGTGAAATGTATCTACATGTACAAGTATGTTCCACGTTCCACTTTTGTGACACATATGGCACGTATGTAAATTCTGAAAAGAATGTACATATTTTATGACATCTGAATCTTTTTAGCAAATAATTATTGAAAATTGTTTTTCTATTGAAATGGTTGAAGGATGAATAAATTATTAGGAACTGAAATTTTTTTTTTACAAAAATAACGAACTGAAAGTGTCAACAAATATAGAACTACACAAAATCTGCTAAGAACAGTTAAAAATCATAGACTTTGAGTTTATTTAATTTTTAAAAAATTTTGGTAACAATTAATAAAATCAAAAAATATATGAGTAAATCAATAATTGTAAAAAAATCCAATACAAAATTCACAAATTTTCCTTTCGCTTTAAATATTCAACTTTAAAACGTGATATCAAGAATTGTCAATTTTTAAACTCCTGATTTTGACGTTTGACGTTCATAGATGTATCTACATACATATTATAAAATAGAAAAATGTAATACAAAATAATTTATTCATTTATATATATCTAATCTATGGTCGATGAACAAAATCGCAACATGGCTACTTTTGATACTGATCTTTAGTATTAAATTGACATTATATGACAATTTGACATTAATGACACAAAAGGTCAATTTATAAGTTGTTTAAATCAATTCCAGTTGATATTTCTTCTGAAGTATACCACACGTACTAATAAAGAAACGTTTAACAGCTTAGATTTTTTAGAACAATTTAATTCAAAAAGATTTATTAAGTATCATGATCATAGCTTAGTATTTACTCATTTGTTGCTCCTTAAAATTTTACCTACACCAATCACTTTAGAGGTTTAAATCTCAGGCTAATTCCACCTTTTATTGACAGCAGGAAGCTTTTTGGATCAGTAAGATTATCCAATCTAGTCGAGCTACCTAAACTGATATCAAAGTTTCTTACGACTTCAGTGACTGCTACCTTTGCTTCTAATTGACCAAGCTTTAATCCTAAAAAAAATATAGAAAGACTTTTAAAATTTGAATAAAATGTAAAAAAAAAAAACAGAAACCTAAACACATCCTTGGACCATCACCAAATGGAAGAAATACACCACTCTCACGATACTTTCGATAGCCTCCGACATCGGGATCAAATCTCTCCGGTCTGAATTCTTCGGGATTCTCAAATATTTCTCCATCTTTGTGGAAGGAGTAAGCTGAAATAAAGACACTATCTCCTGGTTTGAGACGAATCTTACAACCATCCGAATTCTCGAGAATCGTAGGTGAAGTGCAGAATTTTCTTAGAAGTGGTAAGGGCGGGAATATTCGAAGTGTTTCTACAAAGAAAATTAAGAAAGTCAGGAAACATTTTGCGATCCTTCTTGAAAAAGGGTCGGTAATATAATTTACCGTGAATACATTGATCAAGATATGGAAGATCATTCAATTTTTCTAAACTGATATCATCTTCACCATCATCCAAGCTTTCTAAAATTTCATTTCGAAGCTTTTCTTGAGCTGATTTATTACGACCAAGCTAAAAAACAAGTCAAACTCTAACAAACCTTCCAAAGGAATTCAAAATTCAAATCTTACCAACAACAAGCAATGACTTATGGCAATTGCTGCACTTTCAAAACCGTCAATCAAGACTGTTGTACAATGTCCTGCCAACTCAGGTTCTGTCAGTGATTTTCTATTGGAAAGATTGATAAGATGATTTATAAAGTCAGGACGATCAGTTGGACTTTTCAATCTATGTTCAATTAGATTATTGGTTAGTTGTGTGAAAAAGTCATCAGCGGCTTTGGGGAAAAATCGCTGCGGCAGTAGTTTCCTCAGCCATGGCCAAGCTTCAGTCTTTTGATAATAAGCAACACATCTTTGGGACTGGCTTATCAATCCGTTGGTTATCTCATGAATTTGACAGAGATTTTGTGAATCGAAGGCGTTCGCATTAATACCCCATATGAAATCCGAGACTGTTTCAGCAGTGAATCGGCAGGAAAGCTAGAAATAAAAATGTTAATAAAATAAGTAAAAAAAAGGAATCTACAATATAATGCAAATATGTTTAAATTAGAGGGTTTACGGAAAGACTTTAAATCAAGACAGAACTTGACAAATTGTTGGCTACTATAAAGAAAATAAGCCGAATTAACCACAGTGGTCATATTAATATTGATGTCAATTATGAAATAGTGGAAAATATCTTAACCTATCTTAGTTGGAAATATCGGAAATTGATCCGTCATGTCAGTCAGTCAAAGTTACGATTTTTTCCGATTTTTAAAGTATCGTATCTTAAGAACTACTTGCGGTATAGAGTTGAAAACATTGTAAATTTGAAGTTTCTGACTTTAATAGTTCTGGTGTTACAGGGAGGTCGAAAATCGTCTTTATTTGTTTCTGTATAATAAGGGTGTGTTAATACTAGGGTGCCCTTTGATTCATTACAATTTCAAACAACAATGTAATATTTATCGATTTTATGTACATGAATCAGAGATGGAATATCAGGATTTAATTTTCTAATATTTTGAACAATATGAAACAATATATTAAAAATACTTACCTCTTTTGCGTCCAGATCCTTTCCGTCATTGGCTCTGATAAAATCTGCTAACTTTATACCAATTTTCTTCATCGCTGGATATGATGAACGCAACTATAGAAAAGTGTATAAAAGAACTTAAGAACATTTACAAGACTTAACCCTTGCACACTTACCCGGCTAACTGTCAGAGCTGGAACAATTTCCGAGCGTTTTTCCTTCCAGGTTTCTCCAGTGCACACAAAAGGGCTTTGCATTCGAAGAAGCTCAATTTTCGGTAACGACTTAAGAACATCAGAAATAGTTATCTCATATTCAATTTCAAAATAATAAAAACACCACTCACCCATTTCGAAGACTCATTATCGTAAAAACTGCTAAAGTTTGTCAACAAGATTTGCCTAGCTATTTCCGGATCTAAGATGAAAAGTTTTGGATCACGTGAAATAAATATCCCAACGAATTTGTCACTATTTTTATAATTTCTGTAAATAAACACAAAATAAATTAATTTGTTTACAAAAATAAGAAAAAAAAAAACCAAACGACATACAAGTAAATGTCATTAAGTTCGTCGATAAAGTTACGCTCGCCTCGGGCAGATTTGCTAAAATTTCCATTCAATATTGTCGGCTTGGGTCCGCGAATGCCTCTTGTTTTCCAATAGTTGAAATTCCATCCCAAATAAATGTAAACCAATATTGATGAAATGATAAAAACAGTTGCAATTAATTCGAGCATAATTATGTACAACGATTAATTTAGTGAGTAACTGATTCAGGGCAAAACGTAAGACTGTCTGGGAGATTGAATTTCAGAATTCTTCAAATGTGAGTTTGCCGATTCCAGGGGCGTACGTACATCAAAGCCAGGGGGAACTATCTTTCCCGTTAAGGATTGCATTCGATATTTTAATTATCATAACTTTAAAAGCATGATGTCATATTGCGATTATAAAAATGAAAATAGAGAGGGTCCTGTAATTCTGGCTAAGGCCTTGTCAAGAACGGAATATATTTTCTTTTTAGTTTTAGAAACATTATTTTTCGCTGAAAGCAACATTTGACTAATCTATCTTATCAATCAGTAATAACATTTAATTAATACGAATTTAATTAAAAATTGAATTTCATATAAATAGAATAGTTAACTGGAAAATGATCATATCCGCCTCTGTTTCTAAAATAATAATTGCTGATAAAAAAACAAGCAAAATTTGTTTTTGATAAGAATCCGACCTAATCGGTACTCAACATTTTTTAGAAGTTGCTGATAAGATGACTTTATGGCTTATCTGACGTCTTAAATACATACGTTTGCTGTAGGTAGATCCAACTTATGAATGGATTTATTTTTGTAGATATGTACTCAAACAGAAAACTGTAAATAGAAAATTTCAAGGAACCTCTTATCTGTTTTTGATCTTATATTTTTGACTCAAGCGCCAGCTAAAGTATGGTCACAAAATTATAAGCTATCAGAAACATTGACAAATCTGGGTTTGATGAGCTGTAAAAAGGTTAACAAAGTTAAAGATTTGAGACATCAAAATTCTTAATGTCCCAAAGGAAGTAGGAATTCTTGGGTCATTCTTAAATAACTTGAGGTTGAGGAATACCTACATCCTCCTCTTCAGTTTCAACGCTTGTACACAAGGACACTCCTCCAGTATCTAGTTACTACTTTTAGAAAGCGAACCTTACCGTGAACCCACCTGAACTTGAAAACAAAATAGATGCTGGTTTGAAACAGGGCTCCGTTCTGTTATCGACTCTAATCCTGATTTTTTAATAAATGATATCCTGTCTAAAATTTCTCATCCACTGATAACAGTTATACCCTTAGCATATTCGTTTTTGGACTAACATCCATGCTTTTTGAATGTAGATGTTCAGTGACAACTCCTGCTAAGTTCCTTAAATTTTGATGGTGGGCTTGTAAAATATTCAGAAAGTCCATTGTAGTACATTTTATCGTAGGCTCCAGCTGCGTGGAAGAGATGGCGTAGATCAGGACGCCAGAAGCCTAAGGTTGCTCAACTGAATTGCGGGCATCATAGTAGTCGGCTCGAGAAGAGATAAGGATAAATGGAGAGTATTGTTCAATGGGGACAGGATCTTATTCTGATTGTCTAGCCGATGATGATGATTGCCATTATATATGTATGTGTCCTTGATTACGGTTATCCCAGAAAACCCGTAAGATGTTTCGAAGACACCTTTTAACGAAGGTTTGTAGTTTCCTGGCTATTATTGTTGTTATCTTTCAGGTCCTGCATCCATGTAGCAGAACTAATTTGACGTTAGAGTCGTAGCTTTGTGTTCTAGTTCAGAGATTTGTTCCTCCAAGTATTGGACAACACCTCGAACGCATCCTTTTCTTTTCCGATACGGCTGGCGATGTCTAGTTCGTTTCCTCCTGCAGTAGAGACGATATTTCCAAGGTATTGGAAGCTCTCTACTTTCTCTACTGGTTGGTTGCTGAGCAGTGTTCATAGGAGCAGATGACTGCGAGCTCCCGAGGCTGAACAACTTCTGGAGTATACATACTTACGAATATTAAATCCTACAAAATATCCTTTTTTTCAGATTTTTTGATTTCCAGAAAGATTAAAAAAACAGTCAAAATTTTTTCGGCTTTCTGAATTAGACGTTAACAAATGAATGATTAAAAAAATTATCCTATCACTTTCAGCTAAGTGGCCCAATGCCTGGCAAGAACTTTGAAGTTAAGTCAATTTTGTTTGTATAAATATAACGGAAAAAAATTGTTCGGAAAAAGTATTGTTTTTGCAATAAATTAATTAACACAGTTTACTCACTAAAATAGACTTAATTAACTGCAGACAATAATATGTATTTTTGAATTTGGCCTAATTTATGTATTTAAAAAATCAACGTTATCTAAATTGGTTATTCAAATTAATTTTTGTTTAAGAAAAAAACAAAAAAAAAAAAAGAACAAATCTGGTTTAGTTTAACTCAATTAAAACACACCTCTTTTTTTTTAAACAACATTAAAATTTCACAGTCATAAAGTTAATGCCGACCTAAACGTATCTAGTTCACGCGAGCACAAGCGTTTAAATTATGAACTTTTTTTGAGTTTATCAAGAAAAAAAAAATTAGAATTTACCTAAAGTTTAAATAAACAAATAAAAACATAGAGCACGTTTAAGTTAAAGTTAATTGTTCAAATATTTTGATATTTTAACAATAAAAAAAGTGTAAGTGACTAATTCTAAAAGTTAATAACATTCAAATTTGTTCTATTTTTTTTTTAACGGAATTTAATAAAGCCATTTAAATATTAATACTGTGAAAGGCTATTAATGACACTTGCTTACCAATTTCATTCAAACTTTGTCAATTTGCGACAGTGACTCATTTGTGATTAAAATAATTGATGTTTTATTCTAATACTTTTCACGCCTGAAAAATGGTGGAATTAAATTCCTGAATTTTATAAAAAAGAAGGATCAGAAGGATGATGGATAGGGCTGACCAGGTGTCGAAACAGGAACAGACTTTTAAGGAAGTCTTATCTTGGTCTAACGTGATTACGTGGTTCTTTGTCATTTCATCAGTGTGTGTGTTTTATTCACTGCTGGGTAGCCAGGGCAGCAAAATTTCCCTCGGAAAACAGCAAAAATTTTATTGATGGCAAATAAGAAACCAGCAAAAATAATGGCAGCTGTACGTACATATGTAAAGTTAGTTTGATCGTTTTATTCGCTTGAATGCTGAACTAGGTATACAGCAGTGAATAAAACACAACTATGGTATTCACAAACGGTCTTTTTAATATCGGCAAATGTAAAAATTAACTAAAAATATTAAATAACACTCATTTCAATATAAATTACATTTTGTGTGCTTAAATTATAAGACTGACACCGGACGAGATCGATACTATACCAAGCCGGTTCTTGCCTCGTGGCCAGCCTTAAATCTATTTATGGATCCTAACAACTTAAGTGACTTCTAATCAATTTTTTTCAGGCTTTTTCACGAAATGGATCCAATTCTGATTTCATTCTTTGTGGTCCTTCAAATCATTGGATTATTATACTTGTACCTAACGTGGAACTTCAGCTATTGGAAAAAGAGAGGCGTTAAAGGTCCTGAGCCATCGGTACTTTTCGGAACGCTGCCAAGTGTTATCAATCAAAATCGTCATTTTGTTTTTGACATGGTCGATTTGTATGAGTAAGTTAAGAATTAATTAATTAATAAATTAAGTTAGTAAAAGTGCGCTCTAAATTTCTTCAATCTTAAAGAAGTGAATGTACATAATTAAAGTTTACCAATATTTCCTTATTCACTTTTTCAAATTTCGAAGCTGGGGAAATTCTCAGAAAAATTTCATTCACGGCTATCGTGAAATATTTTAAGAAATATTAATCAGCCTAGAGTATAAATAAACAATTTTATAAATAACACATAACACCAATTTTTAATAATTTTAACGTTGCCATCAAAATTTCAGAAGAATTCAGATAATAAAAATCAATCAATCTTGTCATGAGACTGACATTAAGTGAAGTACTTTTATTTGTTATTAATGTTTAATAAAGTTCTCAAAGTGCTTTAAGATTAGAGAACCTTTTAAAAGGTATTCAAAGAAACGATAGTTGAGCAATGACATTTTGGTTTAAGTGAAATTAGTGAGTAATGTTCTCATAAGCCACTAGCTGACCCGTCAATCATTGTTCTGTATTTTCTATTAATTATATGAATATTTTTTTTTATCAAGCAGTTTTTAAACAGTTTATTTACAAAAATGAAGAAAACTATAAAAACACCAAAAAGTGGTAAAATTTGTTGTTTTTTCGAATAGAGAACGACTTGACTTCAAGATTATTTATTTTGTAAATGGTAAAAAAAAAAAAGAAATACTTTGAATTGAATTGAATTGATTGGATGGCTTGATCCCAATCGTTCTTCAGATCAATTAAAAAATAAACCGGTTTTAAATATTAGCAATTCTCAAGAACCCCTTTCTTTCCGTGATTGATACTCAGGAAGTAATTAACACTTAAAAGCTTTTACTTTACAATTAGCTTTTCTAAAAGTCAGATCAGTAGTAAGTGGAGAGGGGATTAGTCATTTGTATATGGCCTCAGATTTCAGTTCATAACTTCAAGGTCTTGACTTTCTTATCCAAAAGTTTTCATCAATCTAAGTTTTAATTATGATCATTTTGAATTAATTACATTAATGAAGTTCTCTAGGTAAAACAAATTATAAAAACACCCACAATTTTGTGTAATAACAAAATTACAAGTTTTTCAATTCGATTTCTCATATCGTACGACATGAAAAACGTGACAGTAAGTGACGTTAGAGAGGTCTTGTCGTATATAGACTTAAAAGTACAGTTGTGAAAATGAATTTTCAAAAATAAAATCCTTCCTTTCAGAAAATACAAGAAATGTGGCGAACGTTTTATTGGAATCTTCATGACTCGTAATCCAATGATCCTGGTACTGGATACGAATCTCGTTCGAGAAGTTCTAATCTATAATTTTAAATCTTTCCGAAATAACGAAGGTTCATTATGGGTATGACGAATTTAAAGCAAACAATTTTACTTATTTCTTAAAATGACAAATTTATCAAACAGGTCAATAGGAAAAGTGAAGAAATGGCAGGACGAAATCCATTTTTGGCTTTTTTCGATGAGGATTGGAAGGAGAGACGAACGGATTTTATGGGCGGCATAAGTCCTAGTAGGGTAAGAGTGTCGAAAAGACATTGAAATCTTTTGAAATCTTTTCAACTCAATTTTTTTGCAGCTTAAGCAAGCTTTTCCAATTGTTATTGAAACTGGACATAAAATGACGGATTATATCAAAGACCAAATTGCCAAATCGAACAACACATTGGATGCAAAGACAGTGAGTAAAGTGACGTTTCCACCATGTATTGGCTATACTCTTTTAACACGGTAGTTCCGTTTCAGCTTTCCTTCAAATTTACTTTGGAAACGTTTGCGAATTTTGTGTGGGGCATCGATACTGATGCTTTTAACTTCGATGACAAACAAAATGTTGTTCTGGACATGTCGAATTTGTTCATTGATTTGTCATTTCTTAAAATCGGTCTTGTCAATTTGTCCAGCCTGATGCCGGGCTTGAAGAAAATCCTTAAAAACAGATTCTATGCCGAAGAAACTGATAATTTCTTCACGAAGCTCACAGATGACGCTGTTCATATGCGGCGTCGTAACAAGGACAAGCGATCTGATTTCCTGAATTACATGTTGCAATTGGAGAGAAAGAAAAACATAAGTCACGTCGATATGGTGGGGCATAGTTTGACACTGTTGCTGGATGCCTTCGATACTGCTGCCATTGTCATTTATCATACTTTGTATTTTGTAGGTTATTTTTGGTATTTTTGACAAATTCTATGATGCATGTCAAATCATTGTTCTGTTTTTTTTTTGCAGTTGGCCATTAATCAAAAGGCACAAACGAAGCTTCGAGAAGAAATCTGGTCTAATTTGGACAGCGAAGGCGGAATCAGTTATAAGGCTTTGATAAATCTCGAGTATCTGGGTCAATGTATTAACGGTAAACATATTAATTGCATACTCTTTGGGAGTCTTCGAACTTCATTGCTTACTTTTCTCTGATTCTGATCTTTTAGAGACAATTCGCATGGTAAGCCCAATTTCGGATTTCTCAAAAATCTGCACCGAAACGACATATTTTGAGAATTGTGAAAACAAGCGTACGAAAATTGAGCGTGGAATGATCGTGCACATTTCAGCTTTTGCCATTCATCATGATCCGGACATTTATGTCGATCCGGAGGAGTACATCCCGGAACGCTTTGACAATGGAATGGCGAAGGTGTACAATCAACGGGGGTGCTTTTTACCCTTTGGCGATGGACCACGGATATGTGCGGGTAATTAAATTAATTTCGATACCTTGTGTCAAAATGATTTAAAAATTGTATTAACCTTATTTCCGTAGGAATGCGACTTGGACTTTTAGAGTGTAAGGCAGGTGTCTTGGAGATTATTAAAAACTTTCAACTTAATTGCTGCAAGGGTGTCCCACGTGGAAAGTTAATAAATTCAGAATCGCATGTTGTAGGCGTTGATGGTGATATATTCCTGGAGTTTAAGACTTTGTAGTGATTAATGATTTTTTGTTTATATTAAAAATATTAAATATCAATTGAATAAGGTTGATTTTTTTTTTAAGTGTCAACATTTCCTTTATTCTTTAAACAAATGACGAGCATTTGACCCATCCAGAGTCAACGTAATGACGCTTCCTAGATGTTAAATCCATGTAGATGCATAGGCTTTACACTCATATGTTGGAACAGGCTGACCTCGACAACGTTGTTCGGTTATTTTGACAAGAGTAAAAGTCTTAGTGTTGACATTTTTTTCTACAACCCACTGTGGTTCAAAAGGACCGTCTTCGCTGTAAAAATGATTTTAGAACGTAGGTATCACACAATTTTTTTTTCTTGTAGACAAATTTCTGGTCTTTGTAAAAAAGTGGTAACTCAAATGTTACCGGAAAATTATCTCATTTAGTTTTTGAGTTTTGCGACTTATATAAACCACAAGTTAATGGAACGAACCATTTTCATATATTGGCCAAAACACAAATAGCTTATTCAGAGGTATCCTGAATCTGTGTTCAAAATTTCAATAGGGTCTTGCAGTTTATGGTTAGAATTTAATTACTCCAGTTCTCATCACTTTATTATGAATTTCCCTATATTACGGCGAATTCTTTCCTTCTCATGTAGTACACAGTTCATTGAATTTATGAAAGAGTCTTTAATTTCAAATACAATGTAGGCTCCATTCATACATCGGTACATTTATGTATCTCATATATCAAAAAATTGCACACATATCGTTATAACTGTCCATCCATAAATCACAGCGTTAATTACTTCATAAAAACTTTCGTTCATTTTAGATTCATTTTGCATGTCAAGCTAAATCGCACAATATTATTATGCAGGACAAAAAGTGTAAATATCCTGCGAATACTCATATGTATGAATTATAGGGAATGTATGATTGCAATATATAGACCTTAACGAGGACACAAAGCTCGTTGTCCTGTTAGTGCTTATTTTAGCGGCTCTGATGTGTCGTTTCAACTATTGCCATTATAATAATTGCATAACGGAAGATTGCATGCAAGCTGGTTCTTTTTGGTCCGACTTTACCTGCAACAAGCGGAAAAGGACCCTTACGATTGGCTGTTGCATACGGGATGATAAAAGGTTATTTTTTTTTTACGAATCGGATAAGTTCATAATCATAACACAAACAAATATAGCCACTATATGACAGGCTGGACGTTAAGGACAGAAAGGCTCTGAGCCTTTACCACATTCCGATATACTCCTGTATGGAGCTCGAGCCTAGGAAAGGACAAACTTTTGAATGAAGTCATATATCCCTACGACCGACGACGACGACGGACGATACATGGACGACGACACGACGAGCCGAGCCGAGGAAAGTGTATGCATGAATCCATTTTAGCCATAAAAGTCTGCAGTGATTAAATATGAAAAATTTATAATTAATGTTTCCATAGTCTATAAAACTGAACGAAAAAAAAACCTCAGTAACGCCCCTTGGCTTATTGTCGTCCAATATATGCCTTCTGCCTCACTTAAACTAGTACACTTTTTACACACATAATATTTAATAAGGATGTATTAATAAGTTCACTACCTACATACATGTGTTTGTGTGAACCTAAGGACGCTGACGATGATGATGGTTGTTGTTTTGCTTTGTTTGTTTTAAGCCTTCCGTGATTTCATTATTAGAATGGCTTTTATTTTCCATAAAAAAAAACAGAAATAAATTTTTCATTCACTTTCCCTTTTTGCAATAATTTGCTTGAAGGCTTTTTTATGCAGCTTGTGTCCTGTCAGTTGATAAATAGGACCATGAGAATAACAACTTTAGAAATTAACTTTATGCAAACAAAGAGGAAATCAGGAAACAAGTGAATAAATATTTCGAAAGTTTAAGAGAAATACAAGTCTACATTAGAGTGGCCTAAAATAATCTTGACAAAGATGAAAATAGTATCACAAACAATTATATTTGACAGTAAAGACTTTATGTGGTCAAACTGGGTAACTTCAAGATTACTGTCCTTATAGTCAACGATTTATATTCGATACAAAATGGCTTAAAATAAGCTTTCCAAATAAATACAAATTAAATTTAAATAGCAAAGAGCTCTAAATGAAACACCCTGTTTACATGTGCTAGATTTTACAACAAACATTCTCAGAACCGAGCTTTTAAGATGTAAACCAAGACCTTATTCAATAAATAATATGAACTTCTTAGAATAACATTAATTTAAAAAAAAAATAATGGAATAGCTACCTCCCACACATCATAACCAATTCAGGATTCCAAAGGGAAGCGCCGGGAACCTTTTTTTTAATTTATATGACTTAAATAAATAAAAAAGGAATTTAAGTACCTACCTATAACTTTATCTTGAGTTTTGCCATTATTCGTCTTATCTTCAACGTTCGTCGTTGTAGTCGTAGTCGTCTTGTGCAACCTTTTCACCATTTTTATAGCAATAAAGAAACTTTGTATCCTCGAACATTTCTCAAACTGTGGAAAACTAATTAAGAAATTTAACGAACCTTTAATTCCGCATAAAAAAGCAGCACCAAGCACCATCACCATGAACTGCAGGAGCTCTTCACCACAAAACCATGTAACCTTCTCCCGTATACATATATACTTATACCTACTTCTGATGTAGTGTGTATTGTAAACGTATTCTCTTATAAAGGTACCACCGAATAAACTCAGCCACAATTTTATACATATGAACCAAAACTATAAAAGCAGAGGTTGAGTTGAATTAAGCACACAACAGAAAATGGCGCCCGAGCCCGAACCTGAGCCCGAACCCTATTCCGATTCCAGCCCACCTTGCCACCTTACACACTTGAATTTTTTGGCAGAAAAGTTAACAAACTTAACATTTCTGGGTGGCGGCAATAAAACCGAAATTAAAATTCCCATAGTTAACCGCAGGCATTAAAATTTTCTCCTCCATATGAGTTTTTAACTTTTCGCGGTTTCTGTTATGTGTGTGTCTGTTTATATATGTATGTAGAAGAGACAAAGATTGTGTGTGTGTGTGTGTGTGTGTGTGTGGTTGAGTAAGTGAGTTTGTGTGCGTTGGGAAAAGTTCTGGAAGGCGAGGGAAGCCGGCTTGGGGTTACTTCACCAATATACGAGTATGTGCTGAAATTGAGAGTAATAACATTTTCGAAAATTCCATCGGATCTTCCCTTCACCCTACGTTGCGTCGTCGCCATATCGTACCGCACCGCTTCAAAATCTGCCACATACAATCAGACGCACTTACAAAAGGATTTCATATTATCCTTTTTGCTCCTCGTTGTTCTCCAAACAATTTCCGAGATCATAAAAACTTGTCATTATCTGCAATGTAGACGAAAATACGAGTACATACGAGTATACGACAAAAGTGGTTTCGGGATAAGGTTATGGGTTTGGGCTTGGGTTTGGGTATGGGTTAATGCTCCGGGGCGGAATACCACCCCCAATGCAAACGGATGTTATACGCTCGTAGGTTGGCATCAAAGAGTTGATAATAATGTGGAGTGTGGGGTGGTAATACAGTTGCATCGGTTGAAGAACGATGTTTGTGTACATTATCATCGTTTACTAAAACACATTGTTATCCTGGTGGAAATGCACCCAAAATGGGGATGGTTCTCGTAGCAAGTTGCGAAGGATGAACTTGAGATTGCTGAGATACAAACGAGCGAATAACCATCAGGGCCGCTTCAATCCCTCTAAATTGAGTCGGATAGAATGGTTTCGCAGAATTTTGAGGGGATTGGAATATAGATCTTCGATTTATTGGACAAAGTCAAGGTACAAGGTCTTTCGCTTATTAGTGTGTCACAGTTAAATTGACATTTGCTGCCAATAATTTAGAAATTCGCCATCTTACAGTGTTGACTTTTTTGAGTCACTGGTATTAACTATTGTGCGATTACTTTTGCGTCAATTGACAGCTTTTGCGTCAGAAGTTTCAAAGTAGAATTGACAGTTGACGTCATTTTGAATCTTTTTGTCACTTCGTAAGAATCTTGATCCTAAAAATGTGTCTTTATTGGAACTGCCAGTTTGAAAAAATTGCAACTCTCTAAAATGTTACGCCCTCCACCATATCGCCCCAAAACGTCTCACCCTTTGCACCCTTAGGTAGGCTTCCCCTGATTGAAGATATACCGTCACTAATCTCAGATGAGAAAATGACGTTCCAAGAGCTAAGAAAACTGAGAGACTATTAAATTAAATAAAAATTGTTTGTCTTCCAGAAGGATTTCTCAAGGATCTCATACATTTTGTTCCGTAACATTATTTTTTTTAGAAAACAACAAAAAAGCGATGAATCTGGTCCGTGCATGCAGCAACAATAAACAAGACGACCGTTTCCATGCTCTCTTCTTCTTTTTTTTTATTATTTTTTTAAACGGGTCGACTATGAAAGTGAACCTTAGATATCCTGGCCAAGGATATAAAATTTCGTATAATAAACTTTGATATAACCTGGCTGCAAAATGGATAGTAGAAAAAAAAACCCATTGCCGATGATAGGGGTAGATTCAAGTTTCGATATCTATACCCATTTTAGTTTTATGACAGCAGGTATACATGCAAAGCATAAAACGAGGAAATAAGTTGACATACACCTCTTTTGGCTGTTGTTGTTGTTGTTGGTGGTATTTTAGCTCAACATGGGGTGAATGTTGTTGACATAAAAAAAAGACGAAAGAAATAAAACCCTTCCCAGGGGAGAAGTAAACACAAATAGGTTTACATCGGAATAAGAGTGTATGTGAATAACAATTCAGTACAATTCCAACGGGATTAAAAGATTCGCAAAAGGTTTTATTTATATTCGCTCTTACCAACCATTTTGCAGCAGATTCAAGAGAATGGATGACTTATCCTTCTCTTATTTTACTTCGTTTTCTTGTTATTTTTTTTTTTTTTTTGAGACGAAGAACTTAAATTGCTTCCGGGTCTTCTTGCAGAGAAAATTGAAACGGAGTAGAAGAGGAGGGGAGAGGAAAGGGGGGGAGTCGGGAGTCAGGGTTCAGTGGGTGAAAGGATGATAGAAACTTCTTCAATTGTTTTCATTTTCCAGAAGAGTAACGCTTTAAGGATTTTATATTTATTTTGCAAGGATTTTGTGTTTCATGTGCACTTTGAAAAGTGAAAAAGGATTTACTGCATTTTATTTGTTGGGAATTTTGTTAGTTTTAGATATAATTTTAAGTATTTTTTTGAGTTTTACTATTCAAAGAAATAATATAAAATGTGATTTATACCACTTTACATTTTTAGGTTAAAAAATTCTTAAAATAACTTCAAGCAAAAATATTAATTCTTGTTCCTGCTTATCGAATTCCTGCATAGTCGTCCTTTGTTCACGGATAAAAGGTTCAAAAGAAGCCCAACATCGGTAATAACTATTTGTCCCACAATAGTAGAATGACAAACAAAGATAATTTACTTTAATGATTAAACACTACTTGGGGACATTTCCTTTAACTTGTTAATCAGCCTGTTAAGATGATACCTACCACTCAAGGTTTATCTAAGGGGGCTAAAGAATATGTATTGAAAAAGGTACAACTCAACAGATAGATATGTTTCTAAGTTATTAGAAACCAATACGAAATAAGCGCAATCAAAAATGGAGACAAAATGTTAAACAGGAAAAGTGCGTATACGCCAGAGTGTATATTTTTTGATAGAATAAAAAAATCCATATTTTATAGCGGCAAACTTGTTTATCTTAACTTAAATCGATATTTTAACAAATAAATATACTTTTCCAATCATTAACTAAGAATTTATCAATTACTTGGCGCCAGAACCACCCATAGGATTAGTGGTTGGATAAAATGATTATGAGTTGAATATTTCGCAAAGCAAACTTCACAACATTTTATCAATTTTCCATATTAATAAAGGCACAACCATATACACATATGACTCTTTACATTAATTTAAAAATCTTTTTCAAAAAAAAAATAAATAAAGTTTCTTCAAAATTTGGAACTTTTTACAAACATTGTTCGCTCTTCCACATTCCACCATCATTTGATGGATGTTTGTTTCGGTTTCAGAAAATTCCATTTATTAAAATAATCTAACTTTCTTAACTCCTTCTAGCCTCCTCTACGAGTATGTACATTGTACATATAACACTTCTTAACCACTCAAGTGCATCAAATAACTTCATATGCATTAATTTAAACTTTCTATATAGTTGAACAATACTGAAACATAGTTCACATACACAACTAACAACAACAACTACAACAACAACAACTAACAAGAAGAAGTCAAACCCTGACCGAGTTAAAATTAATAACCAAAGTTAACCCAAAAAACTTATAACTGTTCCAGTGTTCGGTGTTTCGGTGTTCAGTGTTCAACTCTGCAGCTAGCATCTGAAATTGCAAATATTTGTCAGAATCAACTTTTCTACAGAGAACTGCAAATGCTCGGCATTACAGCTGCCATCAAACAAATAATAATGCAGACTAGGTGTATTTATACAGATACACCAATACACTCCCATTCCCATTCCCACACACCAACACACACACACACACACACTATTCAACTATTACCTTCTTTATGGATTTTTTGGCCGAAAACTTCAATCAAAAGGTGTGCAACAGAGCGGGCGGCAGAGTGAGGAGGATGCAGGGACGGAGAGAAACTTTTTGTTGTGAAAAGTGCATCGGAAAGTTTTGTTCATTTAAAGTTTAACCCGTTTTGTGCGATTGTCGTAAATACAAAGTGGTGCCAACTAGCCCCATCTGGTGGATGGCAGTGGATGGTGGTGGTGCATATAGTGCTCCAAGTTCCAGGTAGATAGTAGCATTATGCTCGAATAGTTCTCCCCGGCCCGACCCCGGCCGGCCGGCAGAAGCTCAAATAGTACTTGTTTTATTTACCGAATCGCAACCTCCAAGTAACTCCCACTCCTGGTGAAAAGAGCACTTAAGTCCCTAACCCCAACTTCACTATACAAATCCTAGGAAAAGGCACTTAATACAAAGTTCGACACTCGAAGCGCAATGAAATGAGCACTTTATTGGCGCACAACGCTACGACTGCGGCTCCGACTACGAGTGGCAGCATTCAGCACCGAAGGAGAAGCACAAGCAAAAGAAACACAGAAATTTACCTCTGATTGCATTAAGAACTTCTTGGTGGCAAGAGCAGCCCATTGGAGTCATGTTTATTTAGCGTTATTTTTAGTTTTTCACTGCACTGTCAGCTTCGGAATTCAGAAGTCTCAAGTTGCCATCTCCAACGATGACGACGACCGACGACGACGGCGATGTTGCTTCGGCAAAAATAACAACAACAACAACTCGAGAGGGACCTAGAGAAATAATAGCAGCAACGTCAATATAGATTGCCAAAAAGATCTTACTTAAGGGTACCAACCCACCAACTTCCACCTTCCATCACCACCCTGAGAATTGAGAACTAAGAACTGAGAACTTGGAACTGGGAAGACAAGAATAAGAAAAGTTCTATACTCCGATGCTTGTCGTGGTGTTTGTTAAAAAAGTTATGACAATCATGAAAATGTGTTGCACATTTAACAGAATTTAAGAGGAGAATGCACTTAAGTCCCTCTGCTAGACGTCTGCGTCTGGTGCAAGGAACTAATTTGGACTCAAGAATTTTCTTAAGTATGCTCTCTGTAGGTATGTCTTTGTGTATATGTTGGAAGGACGATTAATTATACTTCTTTTGGCAATCAGAATTTTCTATTAGTGCAGGCTGCAGAGGAAAAGAACAAGGAGAATATTTTTATAGTACTCGTATAAGATTCTGCTGAAATGGAATATTAAAACAAAATTCCGGCACCGGGACTAGCATTGGGAGTAGTGTTTGTGTCCTTTTGGGTATAATGAAGTTTTGGTATTTGATATTGTTATTTTAGATTGGTCATATGCTGGAAGCCACTTTAATGTTGCCAAGTATAGAAAGTAGCCTTTTGTGTGTTGAATGGTGAATGTGAATAGTCGAGTCGAGAATTGGAATTTTTAATTTTGCATTTGGAAAAAAGCAAAAGGAAAAGGGTATCCTTGCATTTATGTATTTTAACTTTTTTCCCTTAATTAAGGAACTGGTGGCTGATCAAAAAAGGGGTTCATACTTAATTTTGAATATCAAAAATAAAGACAAGTATACGCCCAGTAACCATTTCTTATAACTTAGCTTTGACTGCATTTTTAACAGCTAAAATTAATTCATCGTTGAATAGAATGTAATTTGGTTGAGAAATCTCATTTCCAGTAGTATATAAGCCTCCAACTCAGATTTTTGAAAAAAAAAAACAATTTCTTGGAGACTTTCTTTTCCTGAACTCGTCCATTTGAGTTTGAATTGAATTTAAACGGCACTTGGTGGATTTTCGGATCGAGATTTTATAAAAACTGCGAATTGCATCCATTAGTTAATTTGTAGTAAGTTAAACTACGTTTTCAAGTTTCACGTTTTTTGGTTGGAATAAATGTATGAACGTTTTCAAAACTCCATGCTCATTTTCAACTTCAAGTAACACTCTTTATATTTACAGTACCTATAGAAACATTTTTTCCATTTATGAATGCACTTGAAAATGTACCAAATACACACCCATCATGAGGTAGATATAACGAGCACACGCAATCTAAACGGACACAAAGTTGCTCAACAGTCCATGAAAAGCGAGCGAGCGGTCTGCTATATTTTTTCATCAAATCAAATCTAAGCTCATCGCTAAATCAAACAAGCTCTTCAGCCTGCAATCCACCAAAGGCAGTTGCATGCCACAGGAACATCATATGGCCGCATTCAGGACTATATGAGTACCGCCATTTTAGAAAGCCTTTCCACTTGATCCATTAACAAATTGTATACCAATTCATCTCAACTTGTAACGAAGCTCGTTGAGTTTTTTTGTTTTTTTTTTGCTTCAATATCCTTTATGTTGCTTACAAAGTAAATCCACTACAAAGTGATTTTCATTTTGGTCCGCCATGACCCACGACTGAGTCGCCACCACCATCAACCGCCTTATCGTCGAGTCAGCTATGTCCAGTCCATGTCCAGTTTGGTTCACAATTGCATACATAATGATGAGTATCTAGGAGGTACATATACGTATATGTCCTGGAAACTGCTCCGAATCATATATGCGGATGGCTATATGCACAACACGGAGAAATTAGACCTCAATGCGGGAGCACAAGGCACAATTCACAAGAATAAAAACAAACCCTCTTGAGGGACAAACCAGAAACCACCCTCCCATCCTTGGAGAACAAAGAACACGCAATGAACATTTGCAAATATAGGTACCACCGTGCAAGCTGCAACCCTTGCGCGTTGTGCGACCAGGTATTCCAATTATTGGATGTTAACATAGCGTTTCGCGTTCAAAGAGCTCTCCTTGCCACAAAGTGTATGTCCGTTTCGTATGCACTTCGTTTGTTACACTCCAAACTCCAACTCAGTCCCTGATCTCTGTCTGTTTTGTCTCGGGCAATGGCAACAGCAACACAGCAACAACGCCAACGCTAACGCATCACCCCCAGCTCGACCATTTATTTAACCATAACCCCTGGAAAATTCTTCTCTGCTGCACCGCATTCGTACAAAGGCATTCAGTCGGATTGAATTAACCATTCTGGGTCTGGGTGCAAGTTAGGACAACGACTACGACTACGACGACCATCATGTCGATGAAGCGGGCGATGAAGCGGGGGGATGGACGGGTCGGCTGCAGGAGTCCACGAACAAAAATGAAAAAAAAAAACGGATATTTGCACAACGCAGGATCCCAACGCTTGACTGGCTCTGCTTTGTTACACACAGCCAGCAACAGAACACACACACCCCTAGCTCCTAGATACCGTTGCCGTTACCGTGACCGTTACCATTACCATTGCGTTGGTTCTGTCCTGGCTTTGTGTGTACTCGCTCGCTGGGCATTTCTCTCGCTCTCAATGATGGCAAAAACCAGTACAAACACTCAAACACCCAAACAAAATAAAGGATGCAGAATGCAAATAGCCCTCTGTTGGCATTGCAAATATTCCCGTTGATGTTTAATTTTAATATTTATCCTGTTTTTCAGTTATGACCAACCATCATCAGGAGGACTCTCTTCCTTGTACTTCGTAGAATGTAGACTCTGCTTAGGGTTTGGGTTTGCTGGACTGGTCTGGGCTGAACTGGTCTGTTGGCTGGAATCGGAGTTGGAGTGGGGGGGAGGGTGGACTTCTCGGACAGGTAAGGTGTACGACAAGAGGACAACCGAGACCGACCGGCCGACCAACCCACCCAACGCCGGAGACTACTGATGAAGCAAAAGTTTAACTTAAATAGTGTTGCCACTTTTTTTTATTTAACATGAATTATGGAAAACTGTGCGAGGAAAGGTATCCTTTTATTGGATGAACACAGCAGACACGAAATATAAAAAGGAACTGAACTTCAGATGTGACAGCTGTCAAAATGAATATGTCAAGATTTGACGTTATGAAGAGATGTAGACCAAAGCGCGGAACAGCAGAATCTAAAGTCCGATTAAAATAACATTTTCTTAATGGCAAAATTAACGATATTCGCTTTTGACAACATTTCGTCAACGGTCATTGCTCGAAATTTTGAATATGGCTATAACTGTGATATGAACCTTAGTTTGACGGATCAAAGCAGGTGTTGCAGATGATGTATGGAAGACTTAAAAGAAGTAGTTTTGAGTTAATCCAGATTAGGCCTGAGGTGGGAGCAGAGTTTAAGACACTTAATTCGTCAAGATATTATGACGTCAGTCAATCAGTCAGCTGTAGCGTTTTCAATCTTTTAAGTGCTGTATCTTAGGAACCACTTGTGCTATAAAGATTACATTTTGGAGAGGCTCATATTTTTAATCAGCTTTCGGACTTGATTAGTTGTGAAGTAAAAGGTGGGTCTA
Source organism: Scaeva pyrastri (assembly GCA_905146935.1). NCBI lineage: Eukaryota > Metazoa > Arthropoda > Insecta > Diptera > Syrphidae > Scaeva > Scaeva pyrastri. The sequence goes on along the minus strand of LR989929.1, from coordinate 2,984,436 downwards.
AAATTGTCAGAGTATGTTGCTTGAAAAGGGTACTACAACCCCCTTTGATTGAACTGTTCGAAATTTAATTTTAATAGGTATAGTTGACTCCGAAAACTTTAGAATATTAAATAGTTTTTAAAAAATTATACCTGTCCAAAAACCATGCTCGGTTAGTATACAAATTTGACATCTTCTCTTGTCATCCTTCATCTCTTTCACACTTATTGAAATGTTTTCTCATTGAAAAAGTGTAAGTAATTACAGTAAGTACTGGACTTAGGATTCAAGATGTGCACATTTCATTTGCTTATAAAAGTGTAGAATTGAATGCAGTTTTTTTGTTTTGTTGGAAAAAGTGGGAACGCTGCAGCCGACGACGACGACGGACGACGGCTGATTGAAGATGAGTCCTTTCCGGCTTTAACTGGAACTGATGTCGTCCAAGAGACATTTACTATACCCAGTGCATAATAATAATCAACCCCTATTGACGGTGAGGCGAGGAAATTAAATTTGTCATCAACAGTGGACATGGAGTGTTTGTGTCTGTTTGAGGACTGCAAACAGAAGTGCAAAGTGGTATGTAGCAACAATGCTGTGTATATGATTTAAGGGGGTTGCACCGCACCGCACAGTTCAGCTGGAGGCTGTTGCAATATGGTGGTCGACGATGGCGATGGTCTGTACAACATATAGCGATACAAAAGAGGGTTGCACGCAATCGTAAAAGCAAATATTGGCCAACATACACAAGAGAAGACGTTACCCCCGCCCGTCACAACTGCCGCCGCTCCTATGTCACCATCACCAAGAGTCGAGTCGATTCGATTCAAGAGCAATGGTCCTGTTCTGATGGCAGTACCAGCGCCAGCGCCAGCGGTTAAGGCGTCTGAAAACATCCAATATGCTTTCGTGGAAAAGAATATAATCCCTGAAAAAGGATTAGACATGGGATTTCCATCAGTACGAATGTGTGTGTGTTTAGATGTGTGTAGTCTTGTGGTTGCCGGATTATGTGGAATTATTCATTGTTTCCATTCGATTGCTGAATTCTTGCTGTTCGTTCTTTTGAAAACGACATTGGTAGGTTACCTACAACTACAACATATGAACCAAAGGACGACTTCTGAAGTTGAACTCTTGTACCTTCCTCTCCCCTTCCGATCTTAGTCCTACACACACTCATAATATCGTGTGTAGAATTACGTTCGATAAAATTTAATCATTTAAATACAAATTTGCTTTGAAAACCAACTTGGCGGAGCAAGTGGAGTAGTCCTGGAGTTGGGGTATGGGCTATGGGTATCTGGAATTTGTACCACACTCCGATTGCGGGATGAGTGTGTTCTGTACAAGTCTGAACGGATGTTAAAATCAGGCTATTTAAAGTCCATATGCGGAATTGGGTAATAAAAAGAGAAGCCTTTTGGGGGGGAATGGTTTTTGTTGTTGTTGCGCTATATTCTTGGCTGGAATTGTAATGCGAAATGGTAAAAGATCAAAATTGCTCGTACATGCGGAGGTTATTACTTTTATACGATAACATGCGGCCTTGATTTGCATATAGCGAATGTATCTCGATATACATACCTACCTATAGTAACACACATATACTTATAGGAATTATACAATACTAATACAAATAAGCTTTAAGCTGATAAGATGTGCGTTCCGTTTGAGATTAGAAAAGAAGAAGAAAAAAACGAGAAACACTTCGATTTTATGAGTCCTGCCAACAGTTGTAATATTTTTAAATACGAAATTTCTATGGTTTTATGTAAAAAATACAAATGTCCTCGGGTCTTAACGATGTTACAAGAAAGACACTTCAGAATTTCATGGATCATTAAGTTTGATATAAGAAGTGTGAGAATAAGAAGTTTGTGTATAAGACTTTTAAAATAATTTTCAGGATTATTAATTTTTAATTTAAATAACTTAACGGGGAACAGTTTGTCAGGAGGCATTTAAAAACCTCTAATTTAATTTTTAGTACATTGAATCATTGTATGAGGAGGTACTATTAAAGTAAATGGAAACCAGAAATCGTTCTTATACTATCAAAACAATTAACTTGACATTTTAATGGACCAATTTATTTGTGAATAATATGAGCAACGGAAAGACATTGAAGTTGTCTTAAAATCTTTTACTTACTGCCAAACTATTTCTTAGGATTCATGAAATTTTCATATTTCAGTCGACGCTGGAGTGCCACTGGAATCAAATCTGAGACCTCAGCTTTTCAACTTTTATATTTTCACTCCCAATTGATAAATTAATTATTTAACTTCCACTTAAAGTTACGGTTGTAAAGTATCGGGTGATTTATAGTGAGGTTCAATTTTCAATAGGCATTTCACATCACGCGTGACTCAACCAACTGACACAACTATTGCCAATACCATTCTCGAATTTGAGTTAGTGAGAACTTCTAGCCCATCCGGTAACTGAAATTCTTGCAAAGTTCAACAAATTTGACATGGTCCATCGGTCCAACTATTGCCAATAATTTCCCAAAATCCAAAAATAAAAGAGCAACTTATTTTCTTCAATGCCATCAAATAAAGGACTTGTTTTAATTCTATAAATACTACTAAGAGTCTTCGATATTCCAGAAGACATCAGATTACAGTTTCCAGCACATGTGTACGTCAATCTAGAAACTTGATGAAGTAGAGACACTTCACCTTAGTGACCGAGGCTATTAGATGATACAACGGAAGACAATATTAGAAGACAGAGGGACAAAGAGAAGAAGGAAAAAACAACTTACAGACTTAATTGATGATTTATGTCTTCTTTATCTGTGACTGTCTAGTTTTGAAGTCTAAAAACGAAAGTAATTTTTTGGATTAAAACTTTAACACAGTCAAAATTAAAAACGTCCCACCGACAAATTTTCTGTGTTTCAAAGTTAAGAGAAAATTTTTCCTGTTTTGTATAGATATTCGTCAAACAAATTTATATAGGTACTTTGTAAAACTCCGTGTACAACAATGTGTTTTATGAAAATGTAGTTTAAATTTCAACACCTCCCTTATGTTTCCGGACCTTATGTGGCACCTATAATCAACACACTTCATCGTCTGGGACTGTGTTTCAAAACTCTAACAACATTCAGCTTCACTTTAAGATTAAAGCTTCAATAGAACAAAATAACATTATGGTAGCTAAAAGTTGTATACCCCCATAATAAAATTGTAACACCTCTAGTTTTTGAGCTCCATGGACAAATTTGTAGATCCCAACAGAGCTACTAACCAAATTTACTCACTTCCCGGGCGGATTGTATTCCGGAGCAATATTAGACCATACTATACTGGTATACGGTATATAGTTGTTAGATGCCAAGGTATAAATGAAAACCCACCTATTTTGGTCATGTCGTTTATGTTGTGTCCTGTCCACCAACATGGCACATCTACCCTTTTTCTAATGTAATTAGTTTAAAACCCCCTGATGGTTTGACAAAAGTTGTTGTTCCTATACTCCATTCAAAAAAAAAAACTTCCTTAGACTTTGCAGAGGTTGGAATCCAGGTCCTGATGTTAGTGACGACGGTGGCGATGACGATGACGACGACGGACCATGGCTCCTGGGTTAGTAATCCTAATTTAATTTATTTTTCTTGGTGTGCTTCTGGTGAACACACACAAAGTCCAATTTCCCCCCATTTTCAACCTCAAATGTCGTCCAGTCCGCCCCCATCATCATAGAGGAGACCGTCTTTAAACTTCCATCAAGTGGACATGAGTTTGTTCCATTATGTTGGGTTCTCCAGAGGATGACACGTTCACCGCTTTACCATGTTTCCTTTTTCGATTCCAAATTATCATTTATAAAGAAAAGAAAAAAATATATAAAATATACGAGTATCCATATATAGCATCCAGTTCGACGAGTCCTTGCTATGGTAATTGAGGGATCCACATTCATCCGAAGGAAAAACTTCGAACACCAGATATTTCCCTTTTGGCAGTTGATTCTGCTGGGACTGGCACCATATGGGAAAACATGGACAATTTCGTCTGGCATCCAAGAAACAAAAACATCACATAGCCAGATAGTAAGGAAGGATTCAAAATAATAATAAAAAGCAATAGGAAAAAAGGAACTACATCGAGAAGGTCCCGAAACGAAAGGAGGAACCGAAACGGAAGGCTTCCTCTCAAAACAAAAAAATAAACATTTGCATATACTGACAGTAGTCGCCTGAGAGGTTGTGTGTGTTGCTTGGTGTGAGCGGGAGCAGGAGCGGGTGCGCATTGAATGAGTGGGTGGACGGATGGATGTATGACATGAAGTCGTATTGTCGCCTGCCAGTCTGTCAGACTTTACCACCCTGCCGTTGTCGTCCCCATCATCTTCAACTCCATCGTCATCGTCGTCGTCGTCCTATAGTCGTTGTAGTAGTAGTCGTCGCATCCCATCAGCATCAACACGAGGACGACAGGAATGCTTTGACATTTGCATAAAATGTTTGCTAAGCTCCGCAGGGAATTTCCTCTGACTTGGCCATGTGTTGTGTTCCACTCGTAGTCGTCGTCGTCGTCTGTTGCAACAACATTCGAAGGCGAGAGCGCTGGCATATGTTTCATTTATAAGGAAGTAGGCAGAAACTTCCTGACGATGGGCAACCCCAAACTCACGACAAAAAAAAAAAAAACTGAAATGCCTCTGCGATTATAAATTCAAATTTTCTACACAACCATCAAGAGCCTGACCTGTCCGTACCTATATATAAGGACATATGCACACACACTCACACAGAGATGAGAAGAAGGACTAACTGGATATTTTGTATAGAAAAACGAAAACAAGCCTGATGATGGTTTAGCAGCAGACGAGACGGTGGGTGGCGACGCACGGTGGCGGGCGTCGGTCGGTCGAGCGGGCATGCAGAACCCTGAAGCAAAAACAACGGAAAACCCGGGGCGTTGCGCATTTTGGGAATTTTAATTTGTTCTGACATCGGTATCCCCAAGGGGTTCTATATAGTTCCAGGACTCCAAAGGTTTTTTTTTAACGTGTGGTTTTCGAACGGTCGACGGTTTTTTTTCTCGTGCTTGTTGTATAAATGAAAAGCATTGCTGATGGACCTTTTTAGGTGGAAAAGTCATCGATTCGATTGGGATTGCTTTATTGGAAAATTTCTATTTTTTATACCTAATAATGTTAGATATGTGCATAGTATACTCACATGGGAAAAGTCAGTTTGAATAATTTAGAAAAAAAATAAAATCCCATTATTTTGAGCATAAATACGGTTTGGTCATATAATTTTGCCACAAGAAAGGGTTGCTAGGAAACTACTAACTGGTATTGGTATACTTACATTTACATAAATATATATCGCACTTGCGAATCTGCGTCCGTTTTTTTCCTTAATTTTGTAAAAGAATAAGTCTAATAATAAATTGTAAAATCCTGATATTTTTCAGCGGATCTTTAGCCAATCGAAGTCTTAGCTATCTGTCTTGTACTAAAATTCGACAGTTTATGACTTTGAATGTGCATAACAAATCATATTGTAACATCTAAATCATATTCCGATGCGAATGTCACTCCAAACCTGTGAAAAACCTATACTATAACAACAATGTCAAAAAACGTCTTAGACAAGACTATGCGCTGTAAATTTCTGTGACAATACTTCTTCAAAATCTTGCTCGAAGGAGTTATTCCCGAAAATTGCTTTTTTCACTGAGTCTGATTCAGGCTCAGGACTGAAGGTGTAGTTTAATTTGGAATTCATCAAAATTGTCAGTTGGTTCCAATAAGTTGTCATATAACGATCTCCTAGATCTCTTGATCTTTACAAAAACGATTGGTGTAATGTAAAATTCCAGATCATATTTGACAGAATGTCAACCAATTACCTAAGAATTACTCATAGCATGTCCGAAATTTATTGCGAATCTAATAATGTCACAATGCTAATTTCAAAAATAAAACGTCAACTTCAAATTTAGTAAACCTTCATAACCTGTATTTCCTTTTACACGCGTTATGTCAAGTCAAAAGTGTCTGTGATTGACAGACCACGACCACAGCTAAACCCTATACTAACAGTTACATGTCAAATTGCTCATGTCCAATAAATTTTCACACCACACCATCACCGACTGAATGATTTCCAATTAAAGTCAAATTTCTTGCTCGTTTTGTTTAGACGTGATTTCTTTATATTACAGTCCTCCAATTAATTTGAACTTCCAATCATCTCTCCTACACACATACATACATATGTATATCGAGCTGCCATTTTGTTCCCAGACGTTGGTAGTTTTTGCGTTTATAATTTATGAACGTACATCTCTGAAAATCGAATAAAAAGCATCCCTGCAAAATACCTATGTATTTCGTTTTCGTCGTTCGTCTATGGCCATGAGCTGGGCTGGGCCCATCATCATCAGGCAGAGCAAGCGGCGGCGGTGGCGGCGAAGGTGTAAGTGGCGGTAACGGTGGCGGAGGCCATTAATTGTCATTAGCTAATTGACATTTATGCGGCGCATGTAATTTTCTTTGCCATTCCTATTGTCATAAAGATAAAGTTGGCAAAGGTTACCAGATTTTGAAACTCGAAGGACTTTTATATATTTTTTTGAAAATAATATTGTTTCATTTTTGAAAAATGTGTCAAAAATGTCAAATAATTCGCATATAATGTGTCCAAAGTCTTCTGTTTAGGGATTTATAAAATTGGCACATAACTTATTTTGGAAAATTTTAAGTTTTCAAATTTTTGAAACAATTTCTATACAAACTAATAGCCAACAGTTTTAAAAGTCTCTTTTTGACAGTGAAATTTTCGAATCGCATATACTTTTCAGTAGTGTCCGTCAAAGTTTCGTGAGCTGAAACTTTTCTTGCCTGAGACTTCTTATGCTAAGGTTTCTAAATATAATTTCAAAAAAAAACAAGACAAATGGTCACCATACACGAAAAGCCCTTCTTTAATTCAAAAAATGATAGGCCCAATGTCAAGGTGGCAGTGGAAGCAGAACAAATTCCGAGAACAACTAATTCCATCATTTGCTCTTGCAGAAAGTAGAAACAATGGCGGTAGTTGACTCTTGGGGATTTTGTTCTCATAATTTAATAAAATTCCATCCAGAGGTTGAGCGTTGAGCCCAATTTCTGGGTGCGTTGCGTATAGCGTAAATTCGACTTACATTTATTTTATACGGAATCAAATTCAAGGGAGGACAACACCAGGACCAACAACGACGACCGACGACGACGACGTTACGACGACGATGAGGATGCTCATTAAAAATGATTCCCTTGCAAAAAGCAAGAACGTAAATTTTAAACCTTGTGTCGTGCTACTGAAATGTGACAAATGACCGGGATTTACACCCGGAGTCGCATGACATAGGCAAGCATCGGGCAGGCTGAGGACGAGGATTATTATTTTGATGTTTTATATTGTGATGAGGGGGCTGAGGGGCATCAGACATCCAGGAGTGAAAGAGAGAGATAGAGAATAAATATTACGTGCAAAGGGAAACAGCATTATACATACCTACCAAGCTGTTTTCATTTCCATCCAATTTTATGTTATAAGGACGAAGTCTTTGAAAATTGTGTTGATACATTAACACCCTGGATTGTTGTTATTTTGGGTGACCCATATTTGGAATTCTTCTCCTTTGTAGTAGGTATCTTGTATCTTGTATCTGAAGATAAAGTCCTTGAGTGAAAAGAGAATTTTATAAAGTTCTAAGATCAAAAGTGCTTTGATGAAATGGAATTCTTGACAAGGCAGGCTTAAAGGGTTTATAATTATGTTCGTATACATAGTTCAACATTGAGTCCTTTATAATACCAGTTTGTATTTCAAACAACAAACACTTACAAAATGAGAGAGCGAGATAGAATAAGTAAGAATATTCATTCACTAGCGGAACAGAATTGCGTTGCTTCGTAATACATAATAAAAACAAATTCTTTGATAAAGTCTTTAGAAAACTGTACTACAAATAACCCGAATAATGTGCTAAGGAATTACTAACTTGAACACTAACACTTTCAAATACAGCTGTTTTAATTATATGCAAGACGAAAAGGTATCGGAGTTGTAAGGGAATCGATATGTGTCAGAAATTATTCATCGGGAAATAATTAGAATGTTAAACAACTAAAATTCCATAAAATTGTCATAATAATTTTTGCTGTCAATACGAGTACCTGAATTCCGCCAACAATAATTTCGATTTCCAATAAGACAGCTTTTGAAATTGGGAGAGTCAAAAACTCATAACGTAAAAATATGCTTTCGCGATTTCAATATGACAATTCTCGAAAAAAACAGTTTTTCTATTTTCTAGAAAATTCCAGCTCTGCTGTCAACTATGCTTTAAATTTAAAGAATTATGGGCTATATCTCGATCAATCTGTTTATAAGGGAGGTATTTGGAAACCTTTATTCAATACTGTTATCCCACATATCTCAAAAAATGGATTTCGTTGGCAAATTGTGGTTCCTCAGGGCACACGTTTAGGGCCACTTTTTTTTATCTTAGCTTAATGATAAATCGTACATCATATAAATCAAGTTATAAATTTTAAAAATTGAATAATATTCAAAAAATTCGAGCATAAAATTGGAATAAATAAAAAATGATTACCTTTTGATAAAATTACAATATATTTGTGTACTTTACATTTTTTTTTATTGAAAATCCTCCTCTTGCAAACTATACTGAATAAGGATGATCAAAAATGCTGTCACAATTGAAAAAATCGTTAGACAGAATTTGTTATCAATTTCAAATAATCCAAAAATATCGAGCGTTAAAGTTTGTAACTTAAGTTGACTCAGAAATCGCTCCACCTGAAAGAGACACAAATTAAATCACTTGATTTAAGTTCAAAGATTTCATATACACATATTCAAATGTGTGTACTTACTTACACTTCTATCCCAACGATAATCAATGTCAGAAAAGTAACATTCCCAACTTATTTGCAGTGGAATTTCCGAACGCTTGACCATCAAATCGACCATCATTATGAAGATCGTATAATCCAGGATATAAAAGCCAACCAACACCACAATATTCCATGCAACATCTCCTGCTGTCATAAACGTCACAAATACAAAGTGAATATTCGCAATGATTGCAATAACTTGAAAGCACAACATCAGCAGTATTTGGAATCGAAATAATCCGTGAAACGCTTTGATGAGTTTGAAGATTTTTGAATAGATCACAGCACATCCGTCTAATTGGTCACAAAATACACACAGCACTTGCATCCGACGCCAATGTGACAATTTTGTTTCCTTTTTTTCTTGGATCTCCTGAGAGAATTCAACCATAAACCCGCCAATGTTGCTATACATCCCGGAGGCTACGATGTAGCTAAAGCTCAGATAGTCCAAGGTGACACGGACGCTGAACCATGACATCAAGCTTAACGAAAATGCAACTATATAAAATGGATTCCTTTGAAGTATCACAATGTAATACGGATGGGTGAATAAATTATAGAATGTTACTATCAAAGCAATCGAATTGTTCAAGATCCGAATCAGCACTATCAGGGAAAATTCTTGCCCAATGAATCTGGGATTTCCAGAGATTTCCGACAAACTTCGGAAGGTTTTTATTGTTTCGTTAATCAAATTGATAAGTTTTCTATTTCGACGAAATTGCAGAAACACAAATATTGTTATGAACGAAATAATTGTGACAGCTATGAAGAGGGATATGAGTGTGTAGTGGGTATTGACACTACTGAATTTGAAGTTAATCATAAAACGTGGTAGGGTTATGAAGTATCCGATGAGACAAACAATTCGGTATATTGCCGATAGAATCAATCTTTTGGGGCAAAATTTAACACGACAACCGCAACTTTTTATACGGAAGAACGCCAAACCGAACAAATGCCCGTAATAGTACATGATTTTGAGAATTAAAATATTATTCAAACGGTAGCGACCGGCTTTAACCTTCATTTTAATTGTTTAACTGCTAGATTACTGAATTGTGGAATCAGGAAATTAAGAGGTGTAGAAGAGTGCAGGCACTTATGTAATTAATTTTCACCATGAATGTAATCAAGCAAATGCAGCGGGAATTCATTGATACTATCAATGTCTAATGTATCGCTTAGGAAACATGTGTCTTTTTTTTTAAGTAGGTTCACATTATGTGTCAAAAATTGATATTATCACCTTTCAGCAAGGGAATGGGATTGAGGTTGTGTTGGTACTGTCTTTTTCAACTAAGCAGCAAAAAACTAAAAGTTATTCAACTTCTGGTGAGTAAGTTAGAATTAACTATGGGTTTGAAAGATATCAAAAGAGTTTGACGAGCAAAGACTTTGGTCGGTCTCTTTAAAATTTGAAAAACTTAGTCTCTCTTTTAATTTTGGTCTCTAAACATCACCCTTTCCTGAACCAACAAATTTTAATATTTTGATTTTTCAGTAAAACACTTTTGATCTGTAGAAGTTGAAGCTAAGCTTGGGAAACTTACCTCACTTTTGGTATTCAAAAAGACTATTTGCAGTTCAGTTAAATGGATAATGAAGTAACCTCTTTCGCATCAGATGTAAAATCCTATCAACAAGGAACATTTACACGATCGTTGATACTAGGTTAGAACGATTTATGACCCTCCTATCGAATAGAACTGTACTCCCCGCAAAAGACCAAAAACTAAGTCCAAGTCACATTCATACAAAATATGTATTTTAAAACACACAATAGATACAAAATCCGCCATTGAATCATTGAAAACTGGGAGATGCAATTGAATGCCGCTTTATAAAGAGAGAGTTTGGAAAACTAGAACTAAAAGGGGGATATCAGTGGTATTGTAACAATACAGACCATACATACCTCCATGGTCCAAATGTACTGTTCCTTAGCCATAAATCAGTGTCTGGTGGCAACAAAAGCGAAGGAGTTACAAAGGACGACAAGCAACAAACGAACACACAACAGATTAACCGCATTGTTTTCTTGGCGCAAAGTCAAACCCAACTCTGACAGTGCTCCCTGGTTTCAGAGGTTCCATCTCCCTATATTCTTTAGTTAAGTTATAACTTCATCGCTAAATATAGTTATTAGCTCGGCAAAACCCTTTTTAACCATTTGAATAGACGAGTGTCTAGCTGATGGTTAGCTATTGTTGCATATTCACAAAAGAGGCGACTTGAGTTAATTTTTCAATCGACATTTTTGTTGTCATCACATTTAAAAAAATAATTGACTAAATATCTTAAAAAAGAAATAATTTGACAGGTTACTGGTGAGAATTTCAAAAACAACTTCTTTTCTGTGTAGATATACGTTAACTGCTTCCGTTCTATAACCCATAGAATAGTGGCGAGACGTCATTCTAGGTGGACACTTGACTGGAAACTATTGCCAGGCTTAAGACAAGAGGTTGAAAATTGCAATTGTGGAGAATTGCCATGAAAGTCCAATCAATCACTTCTTGAACTGGTCCAAAGTTTGCAGTCAACAATGCCGCCCCTAATTGCTCCCAGAAATTGGTTGACTATTTTTCTGTATTTTTTACAGCGAATGTACAAAATTATGGAACATTTTTTTTTCATATCAAATTTTGTTGGAGAGTTACTTTTTTGCCCCCCATGTTCTAACACTTTGGAAATATACAGGGCCTAGAAAAAGTGGAAAAATTAAAAGTAAAAAAGGTGATTTTTTCTTTTGGGTAAAGTGTGAATAAAATTTGAAATACATTTTAAAATGAAATCATCAGGATATTAGTTTCAAATAAATATTACTTTGTTGTCTCTCGTTTCTGACTTAAAAAAGTATTTGCATCAAAAACTGCAACATATTTTTTTTTTGCAGATAGTTAAATTCAATATTTTATTTGATTTGAAACTAGTTCCATTTTTATTTGCAATCAATCAAATTGGAAAAAAAGAGGGTGAGTTCGACCCACACTGATATTTTCCCATTCCATATATTTTGAAAACTTGGCATTTATTGGAGTTTTTGTGATATACCTAATAAATCCAACAAAAAGTGTATTTTTTCAGGGCTTATGAAAAATGTCCACATAAAATTGTCATTTCAACTACTGTTTCAGCACCGCCGCCATGTGACAAATTTCAATAATTGTTTTCTTGGAACACTTCACACACGTCCTACAATTCGTTTGAAATTTGTAATTATTGACGAATATAAAATTATCGTTTTATTTAATACCAATTAAACGAAATAAATTGAAAACAGCAATTTTTGTTTGGTTTGCAACACAAGGCCAATTTAATTAGGAAGTGTTCCATAGTTTTGATGAGCTGTCAGTTGTCAGTAAGTAAGTGTCACAGTCAGTCAGCTGCGGTTTTTACTTTATGCTTGTACTGTAAAGTAAAAATTTGATTATATTCATGTTCTTAACAACCCTAGCAAATGTTTTAAATTTAAGGATTCTTAATTTATTGTTAATAATTAAGAGGCGCTGAGTTTGTTCATGGAAGAAAGATTTAGTACCTTAGAATTGGTTGGGCATTACAATATTTAAAAAATGAATCTATCATTATTACTCGGACGATCATATGTATATTCAAAATTACGTTGTTTTCTATTTGTACAAACTGTCATCTGTCAAATTGCTTTCTACTTTCTGGGGTTGCCAACACTTTAGTGCACAAATTATGTCAAATGTTATTCTTTCAAGCAATCAATCTGAGGCAGACAAATTCACCTAAGCTTACTTAACAATACCTAATCAGACTTACAATCCGGGAGTCTCTCTACTTTTTGCTTTAAATCTTCCAGCCCAAGATTACGGACTTCCTTGATGGCTTTGTCTGGAAGTTCGGTATCCCATGACGTATCGAAACTAGGGATTTGAAGATTCGCTTCCTAATAGCTCAATGGAGACATTTCTGTGAAAACTGAAAAATGTCACAAAAGCAAATCGGCCATAGGGTTACATTTGACGAGTGTCAATTCTGGTTATATTATTAAGCTGTTGTTCTAATATTAAAATCCTTTCATATGATAGAAGCTCTCTAGTTGCTATAGTTTTTCGGTTTGTTTGGAATTGAGCTTCTAAGGGTTTTTGTAGGAACAACATTGATATTTTAAAATATCAAAATTAAAGTGAACTTGCAAAACTATAAGAAAATAAATAAAAATACATCAGTCACGCTGTTTTTGAAACCAACTACTTATATCAATCAAGATCTTATCGACAAGCTAGAAACTTCAATTGTCATTGTTTGTGTCATTATAGTAATGCCCTTATTTTTCCCTTCAAATAAAAGTCGACGTCTATTTATTTAATTTGAATTCATACCCAGTTATGAATTTGTATGAAAAAAGTTTACCATGTTAAAAAAAAAATGGCAAAAAATCAAACACTATCCCATAACAGACATCAACTACTATTATTTGCCACAATTTGTCATTTTGCCATTTTTTACGATCCATCCACGGAAGGCAGGCCACAACCAACTACGTATTTATGTATGACAAAAGGTCGGCCCAGTCCCCAATGTTCGGAAAAAAAATGATTAATCACCATCCATGAAACTTAAACTTTTTTCTGCGTGAAACAATTCAAAACTTTATTATCTCTGTGATAGGAAAACGAGACTATTTTTAAACGAAGAACACTGTTCTTTTTTTGTTTCCCTGCGGAACCATTGGATTTTTTGAGACGGTCTTCTAACCTTAAAAAACTCCATAAAAAAAGAACTCTTTAAGCGTCTTTATCCTAGAGGCAATAGCAACCATAAAAGGTAACTTAGTGCTGGGGCTGTCTTAAATCAACATCAAAGTTTGCTCCATTGCTTCAGCAAATCGTCCTGATTTGACATCCAAGGGATAAACAAACCAACAATAGCAGCAAAGATGGCTGCGTTTTGCGTTGCGAAGCGTGTTGTATTGAAAAATCTCCCAGAGGCCGCCAAAGTCAGGGTTTCAGTTCAGTTTGTTTAGACTTTGACATTGATGACGCGCGTACCGTTTTTGTCTGACGACGACAATGACGATGACGATTCCAATCCAAAGTTTTCTTGTTTATTTGTTTTTGACAATTCATTTATGGTTTGTGGTAGAAAGGGAAGCAACAGACACGATAATGTTTCTGTTTTGCTGACGACGACGACGACAACGTTCCAAGAAAAATCCGCTGAAAAATGTCATCATCATCAACATCATCGCCACAGTTGCTGCCTCATTATTGCAATCAGCTGAAAGTGGCACCTTAGGAAAACAAAGCCATCAATGGCAGGACGGCAAAAAGTATCTATGTATTTATTTACCTATAGCCTACCCACAAAATATAAGTTCATCACAGAGAGACGGTGACGGAGGCGGTGACGGAGATTCTTTTTGCCTCTACCGTTCGTCGTAGTCGTCGTCTTCGGAGTCGTCCTTAGGGCTACAACAAGCATTTATTTAATAAATAAATAAAAGAAATGAAACAACAATAACAAAACTATTGTCCATGGTGGAAGAGGAGTCGCAATGGCACCTCTAGGAACGTTTCTTTATTTTTTATTGAGGTTTTGATATTTTCCTTCATTGGATGATACAGTGGATCCTAATGAGTCTTTTCTCGACTTGAATCTGTTCATGTTTCGATTTTTCAATTTCTACTTTATTCCCATTACAATTTTTGAACATCATTTTCTGGAGAGTTGTGCTAAGCTGGTAAAAAAGTTGGCATCTGCTTTGACAACTACAACAGCTGAATTGACAACTCCATTAACGTCTACTTTTTTGACAATTCTAATTTCAAATTGAATGCTTTTTTTCTAAAAGTCAAAGCATTATTTTGACAGAAATCACACGTCATTGAGTCGGTGCCATTTTAAAGCATTTTATTTTTGATTGCATGTCCCACTGTCATCTTCGGTCGGGTTGTCATCGTCATCGTTTTTCTGTTTGGCTGTGGATCTATATTTTGTTTGTTTGTCTTCTTTTTTTGTTTACCAAAACAAATCCGTTGACAGATGACAGTATTGCCCTCTGAAGCCGTTGCGGTCTTATTAAAAGCGCTTTGATGGGCATCCCATGTTGGCAGGTTCCTTGAGTTGTCTTCCGAAGCTGATGGTATACGTGCTGCGGCATTGATATGGTTGTTAAGGCCTTCAATTTAACCAACGAGACTTACAGAAAACTTTACTTACTATTTTCGTTTTATTTATATATTTTTTGTTATAAACAGTTTTCCTTTCACTTCAATAAGCTATGTATAGCTAGGATTTTTTTTTTTAACTAAAGATGTTCCTTCATAGTTGATGATGATTTTACTGTTTTGTTTTTGAGGGTTATTTATGTACATATTGTGGTTCCTGGACAAAGTTATCTATAGTTGGAAATATAAGGAAATATCTTGAGAAAGAAAAAATCTTTAATTTCCAGCAAAACGGATTTCGTAACAAGAGGTCTTTCGTGGATTTACATAAGTATATCTTAATCGATATTTCAAGGGCATTTTACAAGGAATTTGGCATCAAGATCTCTTATCGAAATCGAAGAATCTCTTTTTCAACACAAGCAGTATTTGAAATTGTCAAATCGTGTGGTGTGCCGCAGGGTTCCGTCTTGTCTCCGACTCTTTTTCTTATTTTCATAGGATACAATAATTTCACTAGAGGAATAAGGATAAAACATCGAAGAGTCCTTGAAGTATATGATACAGTTAGTTTCCATAGTAGTCTCATTTGTTTCTCTAATTGGTCTTGATTTGACAAACATTTAACAACCCTTGTCACCATTAAGTATCAAGCTGCGTTTATGGTAATTCCCATAATTCACTGTTTCCCCCTGATCAATAACTTCCAAGTTTTCGTAACGAGTTGCCAGCAAATTTACTGGTACACAATCTGAGACAACACTCTTGTAAAATATGAATTTTCATTTGTCAAAAAGTTATCACATTTCGCACATAAAAACAAACTCCCCCCCACAAACTCCCTTCTATCGCGAGAAAACAGAAAAATTCTCTGCAATCTGCAATATTATATTTACAGTTTTTTGACGGAATTGGAATGGGGGGGGGAAGGGCACTTTGTTCAAAGTTTAATTTTCAACCTCATTTCCGCAAAATTGACTGAGGAAATACTCGTATGTGTTGCTATGTAACATGCATGCAGTTAATAGATGTCAACAACACACACAAATACGTGTAAAGTCAGGACCCAGAAGTGTCACTGTTTTTTTTTTCTTTCAACTACTCAACTTTTCATACACATATACGAGTACGAGTATTTTCTCAACGGTAAATTGCAAATGAAAACATCATTTGTCTGTCACTCAGTGAAGCAGCAAATTTCCATAACGCACGTCAGGGCAAAACAAAAACAAATGAAGCAATACATGGATGTGAATATAAAAATGATTATGAATAGCGAAATCGGGCTCTGAGTCGCTGGCAAAAGGGGGAGGGAGAGGAAGGCGGTAGGTTTGGGAACATGATGGGGTGTTCATTTAATAAATTGATCTTCTTGGAGGATGTGTGGGGAATAATTTTCACTTCATTGGTTGCATTTGAGTACCAGCCAGTAAATAATATACGTATTCTGTCATTTATGTGTTTTTTTAGGATTCATATTTTTTCATTCCCTTTCAGAACAATCACGCGCTATTTTTTTTCATTGTCCTTCATTAGGCACACCACACAATTCCACCCACAAGTAAATATGTGTTAAAAATGAACACTCCGATGACGAGTGTCCTTTTTCTGTTTTTTCCCTCTGACGTATGTACATATTATTTGTTTAAACTCCTTATTTTGTTCATCCTAAATCATTTCTAGTTGGGTGACTATGGGCTTACCCTCCCCCATACCCAGTGCCATGACTGTGCCATTTTGAGCAGCATCAACACTTGAGTGACTTTCTATTCCAGCAGCAGTTGTTGTGTTGTGTTGTGATGTGTTGCCTTGCCTTGCCTAAGCCCTGAGAAACAGGAAGACAAAGGAAAAACCCTTTTCATTTAATTTTTTTTTTGTGTTTATCTCATTTTTTTTCTTTAATTTGTCACAATGTTGCCATAAAGGACTCTTGAATGTCGTTCTAAGTAACATCAGCTATAACCAGCACCAGTAACAGTACCAGGAGCAGCACCAACACCCGCACAATAAACACCATCCTGGAATTATTTCCATTCACTTGATTATTTCCTCGCATTTGTCAAAGGAAACGGTTACAATGAGTTCTGTCGCTTTTCGCACATATCCGCCGCCGCATGCTGTGTTCATTATCCTTGGAGTACGTCTTCGATGAGGGCGCGACAATGGAGATGATAATCGTCCTCGCCGACATTGACATTCTACCAGCCAGCCATGCAGCTAGAGCGGCAGAGCCAACGTCACCCGTTCTATTGTTCTTCACGGTGTGATTTTTTTTTTTGTACTATGACATGTCATCATTCAGTGTGAGACAAAAGTCAGGTCCGTAGTAAATTAAATTGTAAAGGGGAATATAAATAGGATGATTTTAAGGATGTGTTAATGACTTGAAAAACAAGTTTAGTCTAAGATTTTGACTTTGTCAGAACTCCTGTTAGAATTGTATAAGTTCTTAAGTCCAACTAACATGACAGTTACTATAAGCTTAGAAGAGGTGTTTGTTACAAAAGGAGTGATTAGAACCCCCGTGTATTTATAATTGTGCCTCATTAGTTTCAGAAACGTCTTAGGTCAATTGTTCGAAAGAAGTCATGACAAACTCTTACAAACCCTGTAAAACAGTTTGACCTTTTAAAAGTCAGTAGGCTTATTCTCTCTAAGCACGTTTTCAAGAGCCCGCATCCCCTTTGAAGAAATTAGACCTTTCTGCAAAAAGTTAGTAAGGACGTTCTCAGAACTCTCACGTGCGCTCTCAAAGTCTTTGAGTTGTAAGAGCTTTATACAGAATTCTGCATAAATTCTGTAAGTTTCTCTTTTTACGAAGAGTGGGAAAAGAAACCCTTAAGCCGTTAATTCCAAAATCTACTTAGAACGGCCCTGAGTTTTTAACTCTCCTGTCTTTCTAAATGAGTTATTTAATAGGTGCGTAGAGAGTTCTCGAGATAATGGCGCTAGTATAAGAAGTTTAGTCTTTTGTTTTGCTTTCTTTCTTCCGCTATTGTGATGTTTTTGTTTATCTGCAAACTTTCAACAATAACAACAACTACAACAACAACAACTGGATGTATCTTCCGTGCCCCGTCTAACCCATGCTTTTGTGCGGATTGAGAGAAAGTGAAGTGCTAAACAAAGTGTTTGTGAAACACTCAAGTTTTCTCATTCTTTTTCTAATAAAAAATTGTGTCCTTGCCATATGCTTATCCTTTATGCATCTACGTCTACGTCTACGTCATCATCGTTGTCGTTTTCAGTCCTTCTGCGTCTGCAGAGAGGCAGGGGGGGGGTGAGGGATGTTGATAATATGGACTTGAAAATCGCATTTGAATGCGTAACTTTGCGGTTTGTGTGGGCATCTCGTGTGACGAAGATAAGTCTTGTGCGGTGTCGAAGCGAAACCGGGTCAGTGTTTGCGGTCAACATCTCATGGCAAATGAGGCATTCATATTATACCTCCTGTAGGGTATATCCTGGTTCTGATGCTGCAGGGTGTGTCCGTGTGGCATGCTGATGGGCTTTCTATAAATCGATTTATATGTGACGACTTAGGTCCTAGAGCCAGGCGAAGCGGTGTATGCGGCGGAGGATGATAATGGGATTTCTTCAAGAGGGATGAATCTATAAGAGGCAAGGAGCATAGCGTATAATATTGACTTTAAACTCTCATTGAACTGTGTGCAACAACTGTGTAATCGTAGCAAAGTTGATCAACTTTTAAAGTGGTTTTGCTGATGGGCTGCACATAGCACAATAACGGAGCTTATCCGTTAAGAACCCGATACCCGAGATGCGATGATGACCGAGTTGGAGATGACAGCTCGGATCATTGGATGCTTTAAGTTTTAATTGTGTTTGGGTACTTAGGGCTGCCGGAAGTATGTGATGGGTTAATGATGATGACATTAAAGTTAAGGAAAGTTAACTTTCCTTACAGAAATGGGAGAATGGGAAACATGCTTACCCCCCAGCAGCGCCAGCGATGGGCAGTGGATTTAAGGGTCAACGAAGTTTTTAATGGCTTTCTGGTTTAAAATGCCAGAAGTGATTAAATAGTTTTTGTGGGAGAAAGAGAAAATATCAACTGAAATTAGTTAGAAGATAAAATATATGGGTTTGCCAAATTGCCAAAGTATATAGGGTTCCGTAATGGCCGTTTATTTTTCATTATTAACCCGAATTTGGGAAAGGAACTTAAAACTTCTGCTTATAGCTACTCGTATTTGATTGCAAGAAGAAGTTTCAAAATTTCTTGAAAGAAGATGACTCGACTTATGTTGAAAGGTCTTACTGTACTGACATTACTTGTGCCCAATATATTTCATCATTTTGTCAGATTACAAGTAAGTTTTTTATTCCAAATTTTGACAGAAATATGTTCCACCGGAATGAGTCTAAGACTTTGACTTTAAAATTTAAATCACTCAGCCAATTCTTTCCCCCACCCTAATAGTTACAAGAACAGTTTCAGCACAACGTATTTTGACCCTAACGTTGAAGAACATTTTGGACATCCTTCTTTTCAACCGCAAGTGGACAGTGGTTCTTTTTCCAAATATTTTGGCACATTCTATGGAGTGTGATTGATTTCATTGCACTCTCCGACTCGAGCCGCATATCGCTGCTAGGGTGTGATTTAATGCATAAAATATCAATTCTGTAAATACAACACCTGAACACACTAATGCGGCCTATGGCTGTCGGCCAGAACCAGAAGCCGTATTTTCATAACAGCCGTTGGCCACTGGTCTTTATGCCAGATAGATGGAACTGGGCCATGTTCCTAAATAAGAGTATTTTAGGGGATACCGCCGCCGCTGCCGCATCGCCGCTGCATACTTCCGTATGCCCGTCTGCCAGCGCCTATACTGTATAAGTATATGTATCAATACATTTAAAAAAGGTACCTGTTTTGTACTCATTTGTTATGGTTCCTAAACGAGAGTGTGTGGCTAGTTCATGTCACTCCATCTCCTGCTCCTCCTCCTCCACCACCTTCACCTTTCCCAGCCCATATCACCCAGTCTGATGGCAGAGGAGTGGATTATTTAAATCGAACCATTAAATGTTTGCTCAAAACCCAGAATCCTTTATTCAATTATTGACAATAGTATATAGGCTCCAAAATACAGGAAGGGAGGACTAACATAACTACTCCCTTATAGTTATACTTGTAAATGGGAACATACAACTACATGCTCTCATATAGGGTATGAGAGCTGGATGCGGTGAATTTCGAGGTGAATGTAACTCAAGTATTTACCGCCTCGAATCTGTTGTGTATTCTAATGTGGTTTTAAAATGTTCATTGTTCCATTAATTTAGTTGCATAAATTTATGCGCCCAGAACGGATAGGCCCTCGTGCGTTGTCGTGGCCGTCGGATAGACAGACGCACGCACGGCCGGCCGGACGCGGATGCAAGGACGAAATTGTTCCTATCGACCTATAGCCATTGGCATCGCATCCATGTGCAATTATTTCGGTGGTTTTATTTGGGCCGTATCCATAGTAATCCTGTTGAGCGCAAATTTTTGAATGTTTTGGCAGGAAGGTCTAATTTCCCTGCACTCGTTCGTTGTTGGTTACTAAGAGTATCAATACCAGGGATGGCATTTGAGTACACAATTTTAAATATTTATATGATCGAAAACAACACAACGTGGAGCTTATCAAGAGATTGGACAAAGAGAGGGAGTGAGAGCAAGAGTCCGGAGAATAAGCCGGCTCTTCCTCTGTAGGTGAGGAAGGTGAACTTAAACAAACCCCAGAACCCAAAATCAGTATTTAAGTTATGTTTCGGGGAACAAATTGAAGTTGGACAAATATTTGCCAAGTAGTCAATAAATTATTATGTTCTGTTTATTGGTCGGAACAAATACATAGACACTCATTCTCATTCCAGTAATTAAATATTTCAAAAACGATGCGATGTGAGTTTTTGAAAATAAGAATAATACATAATTTTTGATGGATGGGTGTTTCTTTTGGTATTTTGAATGGGCAAATAGGGTGAGTTGAATTCCTAATTGAACTCGAGATGTGTTGTTCATTTAAGTTTCCAAAAATACTCACATAATGAAATTTGGAAAATGTTGAAATTGTAAATATAAATTAGTCATTTTTAATAATGTACATTGAGTCAGAATGACAATGAAAGTGAGTGAGTAAGGAATTAAAAACAAAGACTTTCATCTTCCATTTGCTTCGTCTTTTTATTAAGAAACAAAAAAGTACATATACGCCTAAGTGCATTTTTTTTTTCAATTTTCGAAATTGTTAAATATTTCTAGTTCAATTTATTTATATTAAGAATTCACTTACTTAAGGGTCAATTCTTTTTTGAAATAGCATTAGACTTGCATGGGTTTTGAAACTTGTGTTTGTACCTAATGTTGATAAAACTGAAACTGATTTCCTTAAAAACTGTTACATAAATATTTTAGTCAAAGACCATACACTTAAATCTTTTTTCAAAAAAGTAAGTAAGTATATGTGTGGATTGTATGAGTTTTTCAAAAAGTATTTAAGTTAAATTTGAAAAGAGTAGATATATGACATACTATAAGTTTTTTTTTTTTAATCCGTTAAATCGTCAATAGCTTTTTTATCATTCAACACCTCACTTATTTTTTATTTTTCCATCCGTTAAACAATCTATAATGCCGCTATAAAAAAACCTTTCTAATATAGAAACCATTTAATCACACCGCCATGTAACGATTTGACCTTGACTCCAGATCCAAAGATATATATCGTTTCATTTTTTATTGTTGAATTCGAGCCCGAATTCCGCCCTCCTATACCATACCATATCAGCATAAGTACAACATCCATTTGCCAACATCCATCATGGCTTTATTCCTTACACAACAACCAGGCGCTCCGAGATGGAAAAAATATGTTGAACCAATAAAATTGTGTCACTCATAATATATTAACGATAAAAAAATTAAATAAGAAGGATGGGTAAAAAATAAAAAATAAAAAAATGAAAATAAAAAAAAATTCAAAATCTGATAATAGGTTTTGCCGCGAACACCATTCACCGTATCACGCATATCAAACAGTCCCCGCACTTCCAAAAAAACATGCAATCAAAAACAGCACCGCGACAATTTAGATAGGTACTCCAACGACATCATAAAAGCCACCATATTACTCCTTGTACCGCATTGTAATTGACGGTAAGTACGTTCGCCGAGGTCTCCTTGCGTTGTCGTCGTCTCTGCCGTCGTAGTCGTCGTCGTCCCCATCTCTGATGCGATGGAACATTGAGATCCTTTCAGAAATTTATCCGGAATGGGTGAAGTACCCGGGCCCATACCACCGACCACACCACCACCTCGCCATCGAGCAACGAGCACTATAAACTCGTACATTCCTCATTATTTCGAGGGCGCTGCCAAAAATGTATATGTCCTCCTCCGGCCCCCACCATCGCATCGCATCCTGCTAGATTGCTTACCAATATTGAACTCTCTAGCATATCAGGACCTCCTTTGCATATTTACATTTCACTCGAACAGCAGCGATGGAGGATTTTGCAATAAACGAGGGCGGATGATGATGATGACGACGAGTACGTCGTCGCCGAGTATGACGACGATATCAACCAGGACGACTTCGACTTCGACAAAGACGCGACGCGACGACTACGACGCCTATGATGCCGATGGTGATGGTTTTTGGTGATGGTGGTTAACGTTGCGTTCGTTCGTTTGGGCCCGGATGCAGGGTTGGGGTGAGCTGACGATGACGATGACGCCTCGGCTTCAAGTGAAATTGTGCTCCTTTGTGATTCTAATGCAAAGCTACCCAGCATACACAGAGGCATTATTGTTGAAGAATAAGATTGGAGAATGGAATAAAATAGAAGCCAACGAAAGGCGAAAAACGAAAAACGAAGAAACTCATACACACACATACCCATACAAATACACACTCTTATTTACTATGGGAAGAAATTCAATTTTAAGCACCTCACTGGCTCTGTATACACACCCATTACTTATTCCATTAAGGATCGCGAAGTAAGAATTGAAGGACGTTTTACATACGTTTTAGTCGAGTTCTTCCTTTTTTACTTATTTCTTAATAATTTTTTATGTTTTTTTTTTTTTTTTCATTAAAATAAGAACGAGTACACTTTTAGAAATATAATTTACCAACTAAACACGGAAACTTGGCAACAAACCTTATGAACGTATAATACGGGCCAAGTTTATAGCACCTTATTAAAACAAATGTAATCGTGTTATTTTTGTGAAGTGCTATTTTGGGAATGACATTGAATAAAAGGCAATAATCAAAGATGAACAGGAACGGGAACAACTAATATTTGAAAAACAGTAGGTGTGGTCCTAAGGACCAATGTTAAACAATGTACTTTACTTTTCAAATAGAATTAGAAACTTTTATAACTGGATTCGTATTGTTTTCGTTATAATGAGGGTCTTGTTGGGGGAGGTGGAGATAAGTCGTGAAATTGAAATTTTTTCCAGGAACACAAACAAGTGAAAATTACATAAATTTCCGAATTTTCCTGGAATTCTAAGATAGGAGGATTGGATAAATTCTAAATGAGATTTGGAAGAGATGTTTTAATGATATTTCCAGGGAAATTTTATTTCGGTATGGTAACGAACGAATTCTTGATGTAACACGAAATGTTGAATCATTAGTCAGGATTTAAGCCTACGCAGGTAATATTTACTTGAGACTCATTTGGAAAGTGTTATTTGATTTTTGAAGGGAAGCTTGTCTCTTTAATAATCATTTATTACCTGTAAGGCCTAGAGTAATCCTTTTTCTAGTTTATTTCATTTAAAATTAAAATAATTAATTCTAATGTTGCAAGCAGCCCTGCCTTATCAAAACCACAAGTTAATAGTGACAGATGGCTGCTATCAACTGTCAAAATTAAGTATTTCATATTGGAAGACCCTTTGCTTTTTAATAATTATTGTGGACATTGTTTTGTTTAGCAAAGTTTAGATATTGAATCTAAAAATTATGTTTTTTAATATAAGTATCAATTATAACAAATAGCATTGCAAAGATAAAACGTCATTATTTTGTCATTTGTCATTATTTTGACATTTAAATAAAAAAATATTTAGTAACTAATGGAGCCTTACAAGTCTTTGTCGTTAATTCTTCCAATACACTTCGTCAAGTTATGAAAGCTTTTAAAGACCAATGCTTAAAACTATTTAACGTCATTGAATGACTACACGATAGGATATTGACATTTTTGAAAAATATACTGATTTGCAACTAGTGTCAAGCAGACATCTTCTATGATTTAACTTTTTAGTGAATCGAGTTACTTAAGACAACCAACAAAGAATGTCAAGTAATTGTGTCACTAACGTAACTTAAATTGTTCACCATTTTTGAGACCTATAAAATTAAAGTAAGTACTCGTATGTAAGTGTTTAGTTACTTGGAAAACAATCTTAGATGTTTAAAAATCAGTTTTGATTTCGTCTCGCTTTGGGTTGTTTTCTTGATCTTTTCGTCTCTTTTCGGTTTTATGAGACTAGAACGATACGATAAACCGAGACTTCTCTTGCCTCGTGAGTCTTGACCAGTCCTACTCGAGAGCACTATGGACGACTAATCCTTATAACACGATCTGTTTGACAGCTTTTAGGTTTCGATCTGTCATTAAGCATTCTGGTAAGTTTTTGACGTATTGATAAATTGATGAAATTATAAAAGTCCTAATATTAAAACACGCGCACTAACTTCAAAACGCATCCGTATTCGAATTTCTTAACATATTTAGCATTTTAACGTATACCACTTTTTTTTAATGATAAGTATTTTTCTCTCAGTGTACTTCAATCAAAAACTGTGGATAGCTCCTTAAAATTGATTCCAGCTGAGTGACGCGACGAGACTCACACTGAAATGACGAAGATGGCGAGGTGACGCACATACACTCGCAAGTAACAGGAAAAAAAAATGTATCGTCAGCTCCTTAAAGTTGCTATTGTCCTGTGTGTAATTGAATCCTTGCGGTATTGTGCAGAACTTCTGCTGTGCAATTGACAGGTTCATATCGAGAGAGAGCCTGATGGGATGTTGATGTTAAAGTCAAAATGTGAATACCGCCGCCGCCTCCAGCCACACACACACACTGTGTCGGATTCGGATGGTAATATCGGTTAAATGACTCGCACGAGGTTAAGGGAGGCCAATTAATTACAAATGTATTTTCTTCCCATATCCATGAGGAATAAGGGGTCAATGTAACTGTACTTGTATAACTTAGTATACGCAATCAGTGTATAGACGTGGATCAATAAAATTTAACGCAAGAAAGTGTCGCATCCTTAAAGGGAAATTCTGTTGAGGGGTGTACAACAGTACATTGTACAAAGTCTAATGCATAAGATGAAACACAAAACATTTGGTCAATTAAATGCCAAAACGTGGTCATGGAGAAAATTAAATTTGTCCAAGACGAGTGTTTGTATTTTATGCGTCGTCGTCGTCTTTTCCCGTCGCGTCGTCGCTGCATGTGGATGTGAGGTTTCTTGTTCTTTTGGATTTATGAAATTACATATACGAGTGTATACCTAGCAGATTGCATTCAATTATACGAAATAAAATTAAAGGGGGTGTCACGGATTAACATCATCCCCTAGTGACTAGTGTCAGTCTTCATTTTGCGAGGCATGCATGCGGCTGATTTTATTGGACGAAAACAAAGTCTTTTAGAATTGTTACTTAGTTTCTTTTGTTAATGTTGTGTTGGAATTAAGTTGATGTTGCAGAAAATGCTTTCTTGTTTAATTGAAAATGTCTGCAAACAATGTATATTCATTATGGAAGTAAAAAGGATAACATTCCACCAGACGGGGAGTGTAATGTTCAAATGGTAATTTTTTTTTTTGAGGGTCTGTTTGACAAAATTGTGGGTTCACAAGCGCTTAAAGTTTTAACTTGGGGTTTTATATCTTCTTAAGGTAGATGACACTTAGAAATATTGAGCCACGAGTCTAGACATTGTTTACTGATTTGACAAAGGAGAAGAGAAACTTAATTTTTTTATTTTTGTATATAAACAAATTCTTATGGAAGCAACATTTTAATACTTAAACCAAATTTTAATAATGGGAAAAATAAAATTACTTTAACTTTTAAGTCATTTTCGAAGTTATAACGATACCTGACAATTCTTTTGCTCGTATAGTTTTCGCCAATTTCAAAACATTTCAATATGTTTCGATATTAGTCTTTAATTCGTGGTACTTAATATGCTCGTCTTGGTCTCTAATTTTTCCTGCAAATCTAAACTGGAATATAAATTTCAGCTATATCTCAATAAAATTGACAGAAAAAACTATATTTTGACATCCATAAACGTACCTCATATTCCGTTCTAAATTTTGTTTCATAGCTACATATATAAATTTAACCTCTTTTTCTGCTTCAACTATTAGAGACGATTGTCAAACCTATTTATGTAGCTCGATAATAACTTGATACATTTTTAAATAAAATATTTAGACTTAATGAAAGTTATACCACACTGATACTTTTCTTACCTCTTGTGTCCTTGTTTTCCCTGTCCACATTATTTCGTTGTATTTTACTCACTATTTTTCACAAGGCTTTTGAAATTTTGAAAACATACAATTTAGAAACATTTTTCGAGAAAATAAGAAACATTTTGGAAAATATAGTGACTTTAATTAATGAGTAACAAAATTTTTTTTAATTCTAAGTTGAGGGTAATACTGTTGGTTATATGCTTTTGAACTCACATAGAGATAACAATCGCCTCTAAACATAAGAATTTCCCTGTAACCCTTCGAAAGGGTATTCTAAACATTCTAAAGATTTTCCACGAGACTATATCATTGCCCGAAGTCTTATCTCTCCAATTCATCTAACCAATATTCAAAACCAGTAGTCCAATCATAATAATTCTTCATGGCTGGTGTACCTCTATAACATTACAAAAAAAAACGAGTCTTCCAGTATAATATGATCATTTATCACCGGACCCGCCGCCGCGCCGCTGCCGATGTTGCAACGCAGCAAAATACCCTTTAAAGGAGGTTTTGCCTTTCTTTTTAAACCATCATGACCCCTCTGCTGGCAGACCGTCTTCATCTTCATCTCTGGTAGTACATATAGACTTATCTCATGAATAGTAAATTATAACAAACTCATTTTGTGTCCCGTCTTCGTCTGCAACGGAATGGAATGGTATGAAATATTCAAGTTAACCTTCGTCCTTGCAGACGACAATAGCCCACCGCCACCAAACACCAAACGGACCCCATCCGAAATTTATTCATTGTTTTAGAAACACAAAATATCGAAGAAACTGACTCGCCTTATGCACTTACTTGGGGTATTTTTTTAAGGACATACGAATACGAATAGAACCCGCCCTTGCAGTTCAACTTGGGTTGCAGAACAGCGCGATATACCACCGACCGACCGACCGAAGACGACGACGACGACCATCATCATCAATTCCAATTTTTATCCCAGACTATGGAGACGCACGTTCGTCTTGTTACATATCCTTATCCTTTTTTCTTCGATCAACCATTCCAGGATTCTAAAAAAAGTTTGGGGGTTGAATTTATACAAAAAAAAATACACACACTTTTGGAGCAGTATCAACCCGGGGAGGGCGAGCAATCAACCATCAGTAACGACCATTTGTCTCAAGTAAAAAAAAAAAAAAACTAAGCACTTGCTCCAGACGACCTTACTCGAATTCTAAGGAAAACGAAAACACCCTGAAAAAGTTAAACATCTAGGATGATGTTTTAAGAGCCAAAAAAAAACGAAACGAAAAAACGTTAAAAGGAATTAAATCCTATTCAGCGAGTTTTAATGGAAATTAATTGAACTTCATCCTTCATTTCAAAATGGAGAACATGTCTGGCAAAAAGTGCGTGCTCTTAAGCTTGAACTTCTTGTCTTGAAGGTGTGTTTTTTTTATTTTTAAGTTAAGTAATAAGGGAATTAAAAAAATAAAAAAACTTCCATAAATATTTAAATTTATTTGTGTCGGAGTTGAAATGATGATTTTTTTCTTCGTATTGGAAGTCTAAAAGTTATATCGTAAATCAGTTAATAAATCTTTGATTTTTCTCTTGAGTGTGTGTGGGAGTGAAAAGTGTTGGGTGGTAGCAGGTGCAATAGACATACGAAAAATTCGTTAAAGAATTCATAAATTCAATGAATTTTTTTTGTTAAAAGATTTGTTAACGATTTTCTAAATCTGATTAATCAATCAATCTTAACTTCTGTTAATTTAATATTCGGGAGAATGTCAAAAATGACATTTTATTTAACATCCATGGAGAGTTTGGAGACTGAAGAACTCATATGGAAATGGAAAAGAAAACCCAAATGAAAGAAATTGTGACTAAATCAAAATGTAAGCTAAAAAATGTGGAATGAATTATCATTACATAAGATAATTCAAATGTCAAACTGCTAAAAAGTCAAAAAATCGAAACTTTTGTGGTGATTTGAAAAGAATGTCATACTAATTATTTCAAATGTCTAATTAATTGCAAATTGTACAAATTTATTATCAAAACGAGATGGCCACCGATGCCGATTTTCAGAAGAACATTTTGTTCAGCTATGAAGCTCATTTTTGGTTCAATGCCTACGTTAAAAAGCTAAATTTTCATATTTGGAGAGATCATAATCCACAAGCCATTGTTGAGACCCCCTACATCTCCAAAAAACTGTTTGGTTTGCTCTATGGGCAGAGGGAATTATTGGTCCATATTTCTTCAAAAATGAAACCCGTCATAATATTACAATGTCAATGAGGAACGCTATAGAGCCATGATTTTTCACTTTTTCGTGCCTAAATTGCAGGACGTTGATATAGTCGAACTTTGGTTCCATCAAGATGGCGCTACTTGCCATGCAGCCAACGAAACAATCAATTTATTGAAGGAAACTTTTGGTGAACGCATTACCTCGCGTCGTGGGCCTGTTGCGTGGCGTCCAATATCGTACGATTTAACACCCCTGTATTATTATTTTTTGTAGGGTTATGTGAAGTGGCTTGTCTATGCAGATAAGCCCGAGACGATTGACGCCTTGGAAGATAATATTCGGCGAGATATTGCTGACATACAACCACAATTGCTGCAAAAAGTGGTCGAAAATGAGGCCTCTCGGCTGGAATTTGTTCACCGCCGCCACTTTCCCGAAATCATTTTTAAGCCATAATGGCATATCCTTATCTTTATTATAAGGCTAAATTTTTGGCCATAACATTAAATGACAGGCATTTTATTTTTTCTTGAAAACCACACTTCTAAAAAAAACAACCTTTACAAAAGAATTAAAATTATCAAAATTAAAGCAGTGTCACCACAATTTGATAAAATCATGGTAGCTGTCCACATTCAAGACACTACTGACACACATGAACCTCATAAGGATGTTTGTTTTAATTTAGTTATGTTATTTCTCTGTTGTTGTTTCTTATGGGTCTGTCACTTGCCGGCCAAGGAAGGGTCTGTATTGCTTTTTCATATCCTTTAGTTTCACTTAATTACCTTTTCCACTCACTTGTTCACTTGTTCACCTGTTTCCTTTTTTTTTCTTTTCCCAGATCTCGTTGTTGTCTGTTCAAGCCAAGTTCATCCGAATTTTATAATTTTTGTTTTCAAATGTTAATGTTAAATAAATAAATTTCAGGTACATGGCCTTGAGGTCATGCTGGCCTAAAATACCTTGAACTTTAGTTTGAAGGTTATTTCTAACTCGTTACACTTCGCATAACAAAAGAATTTTTCGGGAATTGCGGGAAATTGCTCTTTCACCCGAAACTGGTATCCTTTCAAAAAAACATTCCTTTTAACAATAAAAAGCAGATGATGGATCTGAAACACAGGTACGGGTTTTGGTTGAGGAATTATGCAAGTATGTGTATTATAGACATCATCACACACCACCCGAGACTAACCTTCGTCAAAAGCAAGCCTTTTTTTTGTGGTACAAAAAAACAAAGAAACATAAAACATACATTTTCTGGAAAATAGCCCAGAAATCAAAAGTGGAAGCAGGATTTTCATGGGATTTAAATTGAATGACTGATTGCATAGCTTTAAATTCGGCTAAAGGTCAAAAGGATGTCTCACTTAATCCTGCAGCTTTCTTCCTTTAAGCCTGGTCTCTGTGAAACTTATTAACATCCTATTCAGATAGACACATGGAAGATGAAGATGAAGACGAAGAAGAAGAAAAATAACACGAAGAACGATGATGGCAGCTTGAGCTCGAGACACACCGTGGACGGTGATACTGGGTATACTGGTGGCGGCAGCGGTGCACCTCATCGTGGTATGAATAATTTATAAGAACAATTTTTTGAAGGAATTTGTTCTCCGCATAGGTAAGGTAGATATAGCCTGTCCCGTTCCCGTTCTCGGCCAAGCCTGGTATAGGAAGAAGATGGGTGGAATACAGGACGAAAGCCAGAGGGGGGAAGTTAAGCAAAATAAAACCGAAATGACTAGGAAGGAACTGATAATAAAGTCACCCTAAAGGAATTCGGATTGTTCGTCATCTTTCTTTTTCTCTTTCAATTTTGGATATTCTTTTTTTCTCTTCTCTCTTTCTTCACTTCAGCATCACGGAGGGGTGAGGTTATTATACTATGTAAAAGTATTCGGCATCAGCATCAGGATTCCACCGTTTCTAACCCCCCAGCTCTTCAAATGTGAAAAAGAAAAATCATCGAAACGAAATGAAGACCCTAAAACTGGAAGGTACATCTCTCTACAATCCACGTAGGTCGTTGGTAGTGGTAGTGGGAGGGAATACTTGGTGAAGCAGCGCAGCGTCTTTTCCACCCTCTTTATGGTAATGAACAATCATATTTTGTGAGTACAAAGGAATACCTGTCATATTTTTTTTGTGTGTTTTTTTTTTGTTCCATCGAGTTTTGGCCGTTGGCTAAAATCAAAAAAAAAAAAAAAAAAACGAGGATCCTATCTAGTGGAGTGTACGAGTGGATACGAGCACGAGGAATGAAGGGGTGGGGGTCGGTAGAATATAGGGAGACGCGGAACGGAATCCGCCCTAAGCCGTTTCAGCTTTTGTCCCCCTAAGGATGCTTTCAGAGAGTTGTAATTTGTTTTCGGTTTGTTAAAGTTTTGGTAACATTTTTTGCAGAAAAAAGAAATCAAAAAAAAAAAATAATAATAATGTAAAAGATTAAGCAAAGGTATTCGAGTATTATACTTGAAATCTTATTTAAAGTTTGAAAATTTTATACAGAATTTGTGTTTGTGCGTTGAAATTATATAAACCAACTTTTTGGGGATACATTATATTCAAAAATAATACAACAACAAGAAAAAAAAAGTTTGTTTGATGGAGCGAATTTTCCGAAGCCTACGTTTGAAAGTTGGTCATCAAATCACTTGAATATTCCCTTAAAAAATGTATTTTATTCTATTAAGACTTCCATTTTTACTTGTTTTCAAGACCCTGTCGAATGTGGGAGCTATTTCAGTTTCTGGGTGGCCCCTTCTTCAAATTGAGGAATTTCTGAAAAAGTGTCAGGATGGTAGATTATTATAAGCGAGGTATTATAAGTTGAATTTGGTTAACTTCTACGGCTTTAGATACGTGAGGAACTTGAACTTGCTTTAAAGACGTTTGATAGTTTGGAAATTGAGGGTTTGTCTGTCACTTTTGCTCACATGGTTGACATCGAAATACGAGTAAAGTGTCAAATCATGTGGACTACTATGGTTCGGCAAAATTAAGCTAATTTTTATGTTGACATTCTTTAAAGTTTGAAATTCTGAAAAACTATCAAAAGTGAAGATTAGTCAACATTTCGGCCCACATACTTCATTCACTTTTTCAAATTGAAACGAGTTCAATAAGTGCAGTGTAATGCCCTCCAATACTTTTGGAGATCATTTCACAAGAACTCAAGATAGTTTGTAGAATTCAACTGAAAACCGCTCTAGAAATCAGCTAGACAAACGGGAAGTAGTTCTTGGATAAGGATATGTTTGTTGCCGATGATGACTCATTTGTAAGACCTTCCAGTATTCTTTGATCTATCCAACTTCATCTCACCTGCGTGTTTCGGTTTCTACTTCTTATAGGTCGGTAATGAAACCAATTGCCTTTCTCTTCTATTTCTTTTTTCATAAGACAAAAACCCTTTGATCACAAACGCTTCCTTTTGAGATCTTATAGAATTCCGTCGTCGTCAAATCTTCCACCTACACCAAACTCGTATCTTCCTGTAACTCTCCCGAAATTCAATTAAACTTTTCCTGCACACTCAAGAAAAAAAAAAGAAAAAAGAAAAACAACAACCAAACCATCTGAAATAATTGAAATTTCAATGTCAATGAGAATGAGCCACTAGACTGTGAAAGCCAACTCGCAAGTTAAGTCCCATACCAATACCAGGAACCACATCCATAAATAAACTTTGGATTGCATGCTAATTTCAATGATAAAGTTCCTCGAAAGTAGAATTATTATTGCATATTATATATGCACCGCCATCTCGTCATTAATCATACAAAAATATACACCAGTACATATGTATGTATGTAGAGTAGATATAAATAATAATAATAAAAAAAAATGGTATAATAATTCCCCCCAAGCACGGGGTTGACTTCAAAAGAAGCTGCTGAATAAACACAGACAATAACATTGGCTTAGTTCTGTGGTGTGCTGGGCACAAAAAGACGGAAGATCGCCATACAGCCTTAGCCATCCCGACTCCAGACTATAGACTATAGACGATAGACTCTAGACTTCAGTTTCAGTTCAGATTCAGACTCAGGGCGCATAACCAAAATTACTATTCCAGTCACTCGTCTAGCCTGGCAATTCCAGCAACTTCGTTGTCGATTATTATCCGCTGCATTGGACCAGAAAAAGACTCCCCGCATCAAAACCGCCACCCACTCACATAATCTTCTGAAATGGTTGCATACCTACGAGCGGCGTGGTCGTATCTCGTATATATTTGTGTATCTGTATATGGAATAAGCCCTCGGGACTCTATGCCATGCCATGCCCAGGAACAGAAGAACTTCCATGGGATTGATTCCCGGACTCATAATGCAATAATCCTCGCTATATACTTTACACAAGGAGACGAATAAAATTTTCGATTTTTTTTTTTTTTTGGTTTTGTTGAACAATTTCAAGTCCAACTTTAGTCTGTTCCTGGTTTTTGGTGTGTTCCAGGGATGCTTTAGTACTGGGGTATAGTTTTTGACTCGAGAGCTTCCTCTGGAGGGTGTGGTGGTGCCCTTGGGTTGGATAGAAGTTTCTCGTCTTCTTGCGCACTTTCATCGCGTAGTTTCTTTGTGTCTGTGACTGGGTCTGGATGGATATTAGATAAAGGACTTTGACTCTCTTGTCTCTTCTTCTTCTACTTCGACTCCGACTTCTACTTTTGCTAACTCCTGCAGACGAAGATGTGCATTTCAATTGGATGTTATGTCGTCTGGAAGCATCACACTACGAGTTCGCATATTGCATTTTAAGCTCCTCGTGAATTTAAGCTTGAAATTAGATTTCTCACATTCGCACCGGGTGATGCTATTGATACTAACAAATCATTGACTTTTGTATAAGGACACCCTATGCAATCTGTCAGTTTTGAGTGTTTCTTTTTCTGAATATTTAAATGAAGACTTCAGTCTTATATGTTGGACTATCTTTCCAACACGATAAAATTCTTTCACAATTCGAATATGTCATTCTCCAATTAAACTCCTATAAATCTCCACTCATACGCACATATGTATGTATGTATGGATATGTATTTAGATCACAAAATCGACGATGTAATTTTGTCGTTAAAAATCGAACATAAATATGCCTACCAATTAAAAGTGTGACTTGTGCGCCCTCTTAAATTCAAAACACCCACTCGCTAGCTGTCACTTTGGCTAATGAGAGCTGTCACTTGTCGCTGGCAATGCTCTCTTTTTAGGTTAGGCAATGGCAATTTTATATGATGGCCGCCAAAATTAGAATTTCAAGTTTTATTTTTTTTTTACAAAAACAAATAAAAGATTAAAAAAAAAGACAAATCCATTAAAATCCAATCCACCTTTAAGAGTTCGGTGTTTTGTTTTTTTTTTCTTTTTTTTTTGTAGCGTGTGTTCCGTCGTAAATTTGTCGTTGTCATTAATTCGCCCTTTTCTTGGTGTCGGCTATTTTTAGTCGAATTTTATTATATTCAGAGTGTGACGCCTATAATGCAATCAAATGAATAAATAAAAATTAATTTAATTAATTGGGCATTCTCGTTTGTTTATTATACGAGGATGGACCCCTTGAGTGCCATAAAGATTCATTCTTTCCCGTCAATCTTAGACAAATGTGGAAACAGAGATTCCTTGGTTGTAAGTATATGACGTCGTTTGGTCGTAGAATGAAGCCAAAAATTGCAGCAAAAGTTTTTGTTGGACTCATTTGACTCAAAAGCTTCAATCTGAAATAAAATTGTCACCAGGTAAGTATACTCGCATTCAACTGACCTTAGAATGTTTCTTCTTCATGGAGTAATCTCTCCTCCAGCTATCCATTGACCATGACGTCTTATGTGCCGGTCCGATGCGGTACTTCCCATACATAGGTATTTCGATAAAGACAGATAGCCCCGCCATGCCAGCCTCAGCTGAGCACTACAGATGACTAGGATCAAAGACAGAAAGAAAGAAATCCGTACAAAACAACATAATGTATAAGCGTATAAAAGAAGAGCTTTGCAAATGGACAAATTTATTGCCTGGGCGGCGACATATAGTCCACACTGCGTTAATAGCCCATAAAAGGATAATGTCAACGGCAATGGAAGACGAATGACTTGCTGCACTCGATTGTAGTGGTATCTTTTTGGAGTCACTCCGGTAGGTAGGTTAAACACACAACAAAACCACTCTACGCCCTGTCGAAGCAAAAAATAATAACAACTATTTTCGCTGAAGCTGGGGTTGGATAACAGTGTAGAGCGGTATTAGTGTTGCCAATTTTTTATTTAAGAAAAAACTGAGGAACGAAATTTCAAACACATATTTAATACCCAAAGAGGTGTTAATAAAATAACAAGTATTTTGACATTTTCGCCATCGAAAAATAAATTTTAAAATATTAGTGTGACTATATGTCATTTCATTTAAAGTGGTAACACTGTTTGAAAATCAAAAAAATCTACGAAAAGTGTCAAAATACTTGATGTACTTGATAAAGTCATAAAGTCAACACAGGGTAAATTTCAACAAACAAATTAAAAATAGTAGTCTACGGCGTTAAATTTTTCTGAAGTGGGAACTCTGTTTGAAAGTCAACTCAATCAAATGACGTTTCAGCACTGAATTTTCTCCATCTGAAGTATTGAATAGTTGTAAATCAACGAAAATAAATGTCATTTTGGAAAGAAAATATCAAAACTTTTGTTTCACTTAAATTTTTAATTCATTCTGAAGTGGGGACACTGGTTGAAAATGAACCGAAACAAATGACATTTCGGCAGAGTCTATGAAATGCGACAACATTTTTACCACTATCGAGTTCAATATGAGACGACAGAGAAGAAGGACGAGCAGAAGGAGGTGCATTTATCCATTGAATCCGGTCACAACGTGCCGTCATTTATCACTGAACAATAAACAGGGTCCCCTGACTGCGACTGCAATGGCGACTCCTTTCAAACAAATCCAAGCGACACACATTGACCAGATCTAAAAACCTGTGAATCCATTAGGGTCAGAGTTGTCTTGTCTCATATATTTGTCCAGTTCGGCGATGATGGTGCCAGCATACCATTGCACTATCCCAAGCTATCTAAAAGCTAGAGAGCTCTGAAGTCTGAACTGATATCATAATTGCCATTTTATTGGGCGGTGTCATTGTCAGATTCCTAAAAGGAAAACAAAAAACACAAAAACCAAAAATAGCAAACATTTTAAGAGCGTCAAAGTACGAGTAGAGTTCATCTGCTCGGACTTGGCTTGGACTTGGACACGGGACACGACCACAGAGATTAATGTTGCTTGCAGCCATTCGTCGTGGGTCTCCTTGATGGTGCGATTCAATTATTTACTGCTGAGTGATGTCACTGCGGGTTATCAGTTGCAAAAATTGATTTATCCTATGAAGTCGTCGAAGGTTACTGATACCAGACGAAAGGATTTCATTACCTCTCCACTCGTGCTTTGGGGTTTCTTCTCGATGTCGATAATGATGATGACGGTGATGGTTGTTTGTAGTCCCTCTGGGTCCGGGTTCGGATTCGAGTCCGGGTCTGGGTCCAGCTCATGGCTAACTGTGTTGAACCTGGAGCATTGCTGACACATGAAGGTGGACAACGTTAATCGCAATATGTCAAAACTAAGTGCATAGCTCTTTCTCTCTATGTGCTGATATCGCACATGGAGTGGAGATCTATAGAAAGCATGAGCAGATTATATAGAAGGACATACAAACACTCGTATATACATACATATGAACATATTAAATTGGATTTTACTCCGAGGTAATGGACTGTAATGATGTCTTTTATGACTCGTTAAGGAGATGACCATTGGATATCGAATGGAAGAAGCAATGGAATGCTAATGTTAGATAAGACACAGCTATAAACCATCAATATTTCAAAAACATTAAACAAAGTAACAAGATTATTGCTAATTTCAGGTCACTTCAGCTTTCGAAAAAAAAAATACAGTTAATAAATAATAAAAACAACGAAACCGAACGGAGATAAAATTATAGGTTGATGAAAGTCACCATTAAAGTTGTGACAGACGAAAAGGCACCAAGATTTTTATCTCTTGAAGAGTGTAGACGCTTGAAGCTAACGAATCCTTCCCTATTTGAGTCATAGAATTGAACCCATTCCCCCCCCCCCATAATAGGCTCATTATATGGGTTCTTCCATTGAACTTAATGATGATTTGTATTTATTATTAAGTTTTCAAAGGCCTGTTTGCTTGGTAACTGAGGTTTTGAAAGAATTAAAGTTCTAGAACCCGATTGGGAATGTATCACCTTGTACAATACTTAATTTTTAATCACTAAAATATAACATATATAAAATAAAGTCATTTCCCCCTTACTTTCTGTCCCTATGTATGCTAAAATTTTTACAACTACCCAATTTTTCTATTTAGTATGTTTGTTTGTTTCGTAAAAACTTGAGAACGGCTTGGCCGATTTGGCTGACTTTGGTTTTGAAATCTTTGTCACAGCTCAGGGGAGGTTTAAATATTGAAAAAAAATGTCTAAAATTGCGAAGAAGAAATAAAAATGTATTCTACCTGCAAAAAGTAAATATTTTTGATTGTCATTTGGTTGTCCAATTTTAATATTTCAGTCGTCTGTCCAACGTTAACGAAAAGTTATGAAGTAACCAGTCATTCTGTCACCATTATCAGTTTGTTAGTTCCTGAGATTTACTGGTCTAAAACTCTGAGAGTAATACAAATTTTGATTGGTTGGTGACATATCGACAAATCTAACAGCCAAGCGTACTGCAACTCAATTTGGGGCGGGACAAAGTTCGCTGGTTCCTCTAGTATATTTTTACTTCAACCGAAGTGAAATGCTATACAAGAAATTAAAAGGTGTAACAGAGCTAAGGTAAAAGTAATGAGATCAAGATGAAAAAATACATCGAGTTCTATTTTTTAATAACTAAATTTATAGAATTATAATAAAAATAACTAAAACTGTGGACTAAATTTTCAAAAATTACAAAAATGCTGTTAATATACATACATACATACACCCATATCAGTCTCTCAACTTATTTTGTTTTTGAATACAATTTTTAATTAAAACATAAATTCCTACACTGCCACTCATAGTTGTATACAAAAATAAAATACATACATTATTACTTATGACTGGGGACACAAGAAAATTACAAGTTCCCCGCACCCACCGCCAAATTTAACAAAGTGTGACATTAAACAGAGGACACATCAGTTACAGTTGCAATCGCAACCAGGATTCGGAATTTGCTCCTATCCAAGTAAATACAGTACACAATACGTAAATACAGTACACAGTACGTAAATACAGTACACAGTACGTATTTGATAAACTTACGAAAGTTAAATATGTGTTTTTAAAATTAACTCAAAAAAAAATTTTCTTTCAAACTAGTTCCAGTCAAAATAAGCATTGCTAATAAAAATAAATTTCTTTCAAAATATGATTTTTTTTCAAATAAGTTCTTAGGTAAACTTTAGTAGTTGTAATTTATTGTTAGTTTTTGCACTTTGCTTGTTAAAAAGTGTAAGGGAGGACGCAGCAAATAAATTTAATTAATTTACCAACAATGAGTATAGGTATATCGATCGAGTGGTATAAATTCATGTTTCATTTGTTAAAAAAAATAAATAAATTGAATTTAAAACTATGCATCCGAACCCTGCCTTAGACTCACCGATCACAACCACGTGCATCTATTTTTGTCACCATACCAAACGGATTACGTGATGCAACGATCCTAATTCGTTGCGCGAATTAAAGTGATCGCAATAAATTCATCATTAAAATTCCATCAACCGGAGCAGTGTTGGCACAATGACTTTTTGCCATGATGCTCTTTCCAACCATTTATACCATTATAAGTTGCCAAAAATAGAATCCGCTTTTGCATTCATAAGTTGCTCGTCTTGGCGCAGCGGCGGCAGCGGCATAAGTCTTCTGTTGGTTTTGGTAAGGCGTAAATTCGTGCATTAGAGGCACGCATGATACAAAACGCGTACGTTAACAACAACTTATAAAAATAGATTTTTATTTCATTCATATTATAATGAACGATTGTGGTAGGTTGTTGGCTTTTGGATTAAAATGTCGCCGTGTCACACAGAATGATCATTTGTTATGCCGGATCCAGAAACTATTCTATTTGGGTTGCGTATTAATTTGTAAACGATGCAGCATGGGACAGCAGCCAGGGGTGGTATAGTGGTGAGGCGATACGAAGTCCATATACACAACATTTCACTTTAGAAAAACATGTCTAGCAGTCGTATCTAATTAGGTAGTATTGTACTGCATTTTTAAACATTCTACAACATTTATAAGTACAACAGGAATTTTACAAATAGAAATAGAAATATTTCAGCAAGATGATCTTGCAAATTCTCCACCATCATCCTCTTTACTAGAGTTTGGGCACAAAGCCAATAAGGAGATTAAAAGAGACTTTTGGGCAGGATTGTGAGAGAATGCAATCTTTTGCGAATGCAATCGCTATAAATAAATAATTGCGATCGTTCGACTGAACAATTGATTGAAATGCATTCATTAACATTCAAATCAATTTCTGCATTCTTTCGCACTGTCTTATAATTTTTACGAAGTATTGCTAAAGATTAATTTGCATGGAAAATGAAGGCATGAAGTTTCAAATGAATGCAATCTTTGTTTTTGTCTTGCTTTCTAAAATGTTTGCATTCGTTTGTGAGTCTGATTTTTTTTATTTCAATCACAAGATTTCATAAATTTATGATTTTTATTATTACTTTAGTGGAAATGTGAAAAATAAATAAATAAAAGTTTATTCCCAAAATTCTTTTGGCAACAACAACTTTTAATTG
This sequence comes from Scaeva pyrastri, assembly GCA_905146935.1. Taxonomy (NCBI): domain Eukaryota; kingdom Metazoa; phylum Arthropoda; class Insecta; order Diptera; family Syrphidae; genus Scaeva; species Scaeva pyrastri. The sequence goes on along the minus strand of LR989929.1, from coordinate 2,944,752 downwards.
CCGATTAAAAAGTGGTTTACTGAGATCATTTTAATTTTAAATGTTTTTTGTTCTTCTGTTCAAAACAATTTAATTTAATCATTTCAACTCAAAATGTTTAAAACTATTTATTTGCTTTCCATTTCCAACTTTAATTAAGAATTTAAACAAAACTTTAAAAAGACATTAATAACATTGAAAAATAGTTGTGTTTTATTTACTGCTGCACAAATAGCGCAGTAAAATTTCCCTCGATAAACAACAAAAATTTTATTACTGGTGAAAAAAGCCACAAAAAAATGGCAGCTGTGCTGGTGATACATATATGAAGGAATGTGTTTGATCGTTTTATTCACTTGAATGCTGCACTAGCTATATGCAGTAGTGAATAAAACACAACTTGTAATTATATTTCTGTGCCATTATCGAAGTTTTCATTAAGTTACTTACGAGTAGTTGACGAAAAATTGACGCATAAAATATTTACAACATTTGACTTACATTTCTGTGATCTTCTTCAGAGTAATTGTCAATTCAAGATGTGATAACAAAATCTCATGTTCGATTTTTGACATTTTTTTTGGAAATAAAGAAAAAGTTTCATTTCATATAATACCTAAATAATTGCAAAATGCTTTCGCTTTATGAACTTAATATAAGACCATTTAACTCAAGAAAAGATATATTAACGAAAAAGTATGTATACGCCCCAGTGAACCCCTAATTTTAGTATTATATATTTTTAAAGAACAAAACGTCGTTGTTTTTTTTCAATATTCCAACAACATAGCTCTTGAAGAGAATCCGTTTATTTTTCTTGATCCTAAATGGATTACTGCAACTGGAATATGTGATGCAGCTGCACTGATGTTAATTTATCAAAATGTTTGAAAAGTCTCAATTTTCTCTGGGCCCAAATGCAACGATATCAATTTTTACTATAATCACGGTTACGGTTTGATTACGGTGATACGGATTTTTAATGTTTTAAAAGAGCTTGAACTTTATTTTAAATTCGGAATAAAACCCTCCAGTTAAATTGGAATTGAAAATAAAATTTGTAAAAGTAAAAAAGGTTTTATCAAAACACAAATGCAGATGAAAGCATTTTTCTTTCTTTTTTGGCCGTAAATATTTTGAATAGTTTACCGTGTTGTGACTTATGTACATTAAAAACTTCTTATCTTTATAAATTTCCAAAAAAAAAAAATATGTATAAGCAAACGCACTGAAGAAAGTATACGTTTTTAATTAAGAAAATTATACCCCAAAAAGTTGAACCACATCTATCTTTATGTATGTATGGATGTATTTGTGTACAAAATAAAACGTATTTCTACCAAAATTGCATTCCAAACCTCCCCTCACGAAATCATCAAAGTGTTTATTCAAGGGCTTAAGCTATTTTCCATAATCCTGCACCCGGATAAGGAGTTTCAAACGAAGAAAAAGGAATAAAAAAAAAACTTTGTAATCGAAAAACATCCCAACAATGTTTTATAAACAAAGAGGAAATTCTTTCAAAAACTCTTATACCTACTCCTAGAAAGTGTAGTCTATATGTTATGTACTCGAATACAGCCCTGAATTGCACCCCTGTCTGCTGAATGGGCTTTTGTAAGAGCCTTTTCTTATAGTCTCGAGAATTCGTTTCGTTTTTGTTTTTTTAAGCACTTTTTCTCCCCGAAAACTAATTTTGTAATTTCGTCTTCTTTAAATCCGTGTTTTTTTTACGATGGCAACACAAAATTATACGTTAGGTCCTGTAAATGGAACAAGGGTACTGTCTTATTAAACCAAGAACTGATATAAAACTGTCTAGAATGTGGAATCAGCTCATCGTTTCGGCCTCTTATGTATTGGCGTTTGTAAATATATATATGTATGTACATTTATGTATGTGTAGGAATAGAGTCCCAAATCCCTAGCTGATGGTCCGCTCTATGAGGTGACGGCAATATAATACGGATACACTCTGATACAGTGTGGAAGAAAAAGTTTCGCTCATAAATGCAAATAACCAAATCAAAACTTTTTAATTGGAATCTCGTTATAAATCCTTTTTCAGAAAGTGCATGACGTGGTACTTGGGTTGGTATATGTATATTGGAGAAGAGGACCATTATGATGGCATACGATGACGCAGTCCAAGTTATTCTGAATTTCGTATTTTTTTTTTTTTGCAAGCTTTTGAGGACTTTACAAGGTCTTATTGTTAAAAACCACACGAACAGATTTTTTGCATCTAAAAGTTAAACTATGCAATAACGGGAAAGGATTAAGTTATACAATGTAAATTGTTATGCAAACACACAAAAATTGGTGTGTTATTAAATTGCGTTTTATATGCAAAATACGAAATTACTATTTTGAGCGATTGAAGTGAGATTTTTTGTCAGCAGGATTGAGTCAGACAGAAAGGATGGCATGTGGTGAAGGTGTAACAGTTTAATGTTATTTTTACAAAGAGGTACCAAAAATGTCAATTATCTTAAGCATTCGAGAATTCTTCGAGCTTGATATCGGTTTTAACAAAATCTAAAAACGTCAGTCGTGGTCTCGTAAAACTGATTATCATATCGGCCTAGTATATACTTTCTTGAAAGAAGAAATGTCACAATCAACATTTTTCAATGAAGAAAATTGCCTTGATCTTGAAAAATTTCGATTTTTTAGATGATATGTCATCAAAAACGTTGCTTTAATACATTTAAGTAATTTGAAGAATGTTAAATTTGTCATCGAAAAAATATTGACGCCTTGACACATTTCTGTCCAAAATATTCGACTACAGTCCCATTACCATTCAAAAGCGAGACTTTTCTCGTCTCGTGGTCATCCGTAATTTTATTAAAGTAACTCTTAAATTTTGAACTCGTGTTTAGCTGACTAATTTTTCAGCTAGTGATTTTTCGTCATTTCTAAAAATAAGTCTTGTATTTCCAAATTCTTTTCAAATAACATGAAATACCTTACATATACAAGATTATTTTTTTATTATAAGCTCCAGTTTTTGCTACTTTCATCACACGTCTTGAACTCAACTGCCCGCAATACCAAACGAGAAAAAATGTTACTTTCGTCACCCCAAGTAAATAAAAAAAAAAGTCAAAAAGCATTTTTTTATAAAAAGTAAATATCCGTTACAACCTTTTATTCTCGTGTAACAAAAGGGCCCATCCCCGTCATATTCCCATGTTGTCCTTCTTTAAATCCTCCTTGTGCAAATCAGTGCAAATATGCACACTCAATAGCCCTCGATAAAGGAATTTATGTACCCCACCGACGATTTATTGGTGTTGCCCTTAAGACGCTCTCTGTGATGTGTTTCCGTTATTCTTAACGTCTTACTTAATCCGATTCGGGGAAAGTTATCGGAACAAAGCACACACATGAGCGACCCATAAGACGCAACCATAACCGACCCCCGACTTAGATGCGACGACGACGCACCTTTTATTTTCTTTAAGGGATAATCAAGAAAAATGGTTCAAGTAATCTTTCGCATCAATTGCACAAGGGTTGTATCTTTCTTTCTTCTTTTTTCTTAACAGTTGAATCCAGAATTCAGAATCCAGAAAGCTAAAGCCTCTAGCTCATGTTATTTTTCACGTTTTAGTTCCGCCATTAAAACACGAAAAGGGAAATAAAAAAAAGTCAGAAATAACACACCAAAAATCAACACACTACTGCCAACAAAAAAAAAATGCTCCTGCTAGCATGACAAATGCGTTAGATTAAAGTGTTTCAAGCTCCGTAATTGCATTTTCACCCCTCTCTCAAAACTCATGCACCGGAAGCCGAGATGAAAAAAAAAAAAGAATAAACGGGAACGGGAACAGGACATCAGTAAAAAGCTGTGACAGCATTGATATGCGATGCGCCCTGTTCTTTGATTTTGAATTCCATTGGAATCCATCAGGCTTCGGATTATTCCCTTTATTTCGAGTCAATCGGGGGCGACGCGATGATGGTGACAGCAAATTGCGGGGGGAACGGCATTCTAGACTTTAATCGAATTCCAGGAATAAGCCGTTTCATGTGTGCGCCTAAGCCCAATGTAAGAAGGAAAGGAATTCCTATCACTCGCTCTGGCTCTGCGAAGTACCGTGAAAACGGTTGACAGAAAGAAATTTTAATTACAACCGGGCCCAACCAACGAACGCAACAGTGTATGGCATTAAAATGATCGGGTATTTTCACACCGTTAAACTTCACCCTCGGCTGCTGGCAATTAACGAACGTTATATTAACATCGAATTGCTTCAGTGTCAGTTTCTCTCTCTCTCTTGTTGGGGTCTGTCACCCTTACCGCCTATCTCTTCCCAGTCTGAGTTATGAGGGGTCAAATTCGTAGTGCTGTCATAATTTCCACGCAATTTTCATATTTAATGAATGCCAATGCCTGATGCCAATTAAATTGTGAAAAATGTTGAAATGGCAAATATCCGATAGGAGTTCCGTTACGGTAAACGGTTTGTTCTCTGCAAATTTATCATATCACAAAAAAGCAACAAAAATGAGCATCCAATTGTGAATATTCTCAGTTGAAGCTTGGTAAACAAAAAAATAACAGAACTACCAGGATTGATGTCAACCTGCACAAAACGGTGCCGGATATAGTTGTCACCTGTCAGTCGTCCATAGGGGCATTATGGTGATGGTGTTGGTGTCGCTCTTTCTGCTGTTCTCGCAATTATTTCGATTGAATTCGGATATAAAAGATATGGAAAACACCCACTTCTCCAGTACCAGCACCAGCACCGACACTGACACCGACACAAAGAGGACACACAAAAGTTGGAGCTTTATGTGCGATGGTATCAATGTAGACTGCATGGAATTTCGTCATTAATTATGAAGGCACATTAAACAAATACCAAAGGACCTGCGATTCCGCTCTGATTGCATGACTTGACGATAAATAGAATAATGCACAACTTCGATGAACAAACATACTCTCACATACATATTATAATAACTGCAATACTCCCTTCAACCGATGGAATAGGCTCCAATACTTTATATCAACCGTTTAACATTTATTTTGTGATAAAAATTGAAAATTTATTTGTACATGAACATACGTAAGAGCGTTGCCAACCTAAAATTTCTAAATATGATATAATATAGAAATATAAAATCTAACATCAAATGGAAAATAAACTAATGAAGTCTAGATGTATTTGTTAGTATTAAGTTAGATATAAGATAAATGAATAAATAAAAATACAAAAAAAACTTTAAAATTGTGAACTTTTTCGCTCCGTATCATACGAGTACTATAGCAAAAAATTTGAGAACAACCCAATTGACATTAAGAAACTTCTGCCTGGTAACTCAACTTTAATATACTCTTATAATAGCTGTTTTTTTTTAGTAAATGAATACGCTGCATCGCAAAATGTTAGATGTAAAAAAAACAACGTTTTAGTAAACAGAAATAATTCAGTAATCAGTAAAAGTTTCGGATTGTGAAATGTAGGTGGCATTTAAGTGGTGCAAAAAATAAATAAGTATTGCCATACTTGAGGGTGTGTTCAGCATTCATTGATATTTTATTTTGAAATCTTCGGCTGCACTACAAAGTGTAAACATTTTCTAAATGTAAATATTCATTTTTTATATTTAATTTTTTAAATTTACTTTGTCAGAAAAATATTAAAACAAATAAATAATCAATTCATATGAAAGCAAATAATTTCGATTCGTATGCTTAATCGTTGCACATTGTAAAAACGTCTTTGAAAACTAACAACTTTGATCAGTAAAATAGCAAAATAATTATTGGGCTATGGCGTTGGCCATTGTAAGTTGCTAATAATCACCCAATAATCAGTAATTAAGACCAATCCCCGGAATTTTTGTTTTACTTTTTAATTTTAAGTTGACTTTTTTCTGGCAATAACTTTTGTATTGAATAAAGGGAATTTTTACTCAATAAATAAGTGGCCATTACAATTATTTTTATAGTAATTTAAATAAAATATTGAATCACGACTATGCAACTGACCCTTAGAGTTGCCTGCAACTTATTTCCTCCCTAATATAAGCTAGTTTCTCGAGTGAGCAACTTTGTTGTGGTTGCCAGTCTTAAGATCAATTTTAAAATTAAATTTAGTTAGAAGCATTTTTCGGATTAAGACAGTTTTGGCATTTAAAAGATTTAATAAAATCCATTAACTTCTCGTCAATTGAATCCAAAAATAGTTGCAAAACTTTAGCAAATAAATGGAGTTGTCTGTTTACGACGGAATACAAAAAATGAGAGTTAAATCTTGAGCGAAAAATTCCCACTTTAAGTTTATATATTTGAATGTGACTGAAAGTTTGAATTTATATTATAGAATGCAATTGCAGATTCAAGAAGATGTCAATCACCTTTCAAACCGATCAAAAGACAAATCAGCTTTCTGAGTAGATATGTTTTTGGATGTGTTAGTAAGTTTATTTATTTTTTTAGTGTAAGTGTCAGTTTCTTATATTTCGGAACACTGTTATTTGGGCTTAATGTCATCTTATTTTGTATTACTTTTTTATATAAAATTTGACAAAACTTTGAACTGAAAATCCACGTTTCTTTGTCAAACAAAATCGAAATGGTGACTTTTCAATTAATCTGTCAAACTTTCGAAAAATTTTTCAACAATAAAAATAGCTTTCATCATGCAACCAGCTCTGATGCCATCAACTAAGACGCCACCCCAAATAGAATATACATAGCTTTAAGTCCATAAGATTTATTGACTCTTTTCACAGTCATTCATCACGCTCTTTTTTATATTTTTTGTTGCGAATACATTTTATTATATGTGATGTTGTCAACGTAAAAGAAGACAAAAAAAAAAAAAAGAATTATAATAAAAATAAAATGGAAATGGAAATGAAAATGTGCACCCTTTACAAGGCAACGAGAATCGAAAGCTCATAAATCTGTCCCGAGCTTGCCTCTCGCATCATCATGCTCGTTTAGTCGACTTCATAAATGCGAAGGCATCTGGCAGTTTAAAAACCATTTCGAATGGTTTACTGTCAGCTTCGATTATTTGTTGACTCAAATTTGCATCCCCCTAATATGAAACAAAGCTTCGAAAAAAAACAAAAAAAAAAAAAAAAAACAGGACAGCAACATCGCCACCCCTACTCACACCCCATTTGATGACAATATGTTGCTAGAAAGGAGCAAACAAAAAACATCCTGAAGGGGATGCTGGGCTGAATTAGTTTTAGGTGTCAACTTGATATACAGTCGCCGTGTATTTATTGGGATGGCAACAGCTTGACGTTTCGAGTCCACATAAATAGCATAGACAGAAGGCAGAGCAGCCAGTAAGGGGGGCTGTTGTACTCATACACAGGACTACAGCCCGGCCCAATGTGAAGGCATCACAGCAAAAGACACAAGTTGCAGAGTTGCAATAAATCACCCCATCGTTGCAACTCAGCCCCGGCCCGCCACGCAATCATGTGAATACATTGACATTGTTGGGGGTCGGGTCGGTTGGTTATGGCATTGGTGTTGGTGGCATCGCATTCGCATTCGCAATATTCGCATTCGTGTAAGGGGACAGAGGGGGAGTTTGGGTGCTGGCCATTTTGAAAATTCAGCAATAACAACGATTTCCTCGTTTGCTGCAAAACTGAGGGAAATAAATTACACACATGGAAATGGCGATAGTGATGGCAACTCGGGGAGCCATACGTAGTCCGGGCTGTGTGTAGTCGTAGTGTACGGTAAACGCTCGTATAGTTAGCCAAGGGAGGCTGTTTGGAGATAAAACAGCAGCGTTTCGCATTTCGCATTTTGTGTTCATTTCATTTCGTTTTTCTGTTCTGTTCTGTTCTGTTTTTTTTTTGTTTTGTTGGTTTGTTTCATTTTTATTTCGTGTTGAATTTATGAGAGGGTGGGGATGTCATTTGGACACTGTTATGTTGTTTTGTTTGGCACTACGGGGGGCTGATTTGGGCTGATTCGACTGAATCTAAATGATCTGGATGTGTGTATGATGGCTGTGAGTGGTGTCGGGTATGGGGTCGTTTACAGTGTTATATTGGACATTGCATTAATTCCATATATGATGGAGGTAGGTATTATTGTGCGTATAAGTATTATTAGATATAATGGGGAGAAAAAATGAACACAAATTTAAACAGCAATTTAACTGATAAAAGGACTTAATTTTGAATTAAAAAAGGGGGGGAATAACAACACAGATAAAATGAACAACAATAAAATTAAATAAAAAAATACCCATTTATCCTCCCTGCTGCTAAATGGACACATTTTATTGTTATTGCTTTATTAATCTTTTTTTTTGTTTTTTCAGTGGAATATTTTTTTGTTCCGGAAATAGATACATACATGCAATGAACATACATACATATAAGATTTTAATTTATTTTTTGTTAAACATTTTTGTTTTTTAAATTAGTTTTTGCTTAATTTCTAGGAAATCTCGTCAAATATGGTAAAAAATTAAGAATTGAAGAATTAGAAAATTTAAATGTTTTGATTTATCACAAAGAAAAACTTTTTAAGTCACTGAAAGATCAAAATAAACGATGGGAAAGTTGGGGCCGTTTTTAATCCATCACAAATCGACATTAACTACAGACTGTTATAATCTTTGAGCCAAAGTCAAGTACTTTCGGATGTATTTGTTTAGACAACAAATTTGGTTTTAAGGAATACACCAAAAACAGACAGAAAACAGGTCTTAAAAATCAAAAGGAAACCCTGATTCTGAAACAGTGACTACGAAAAATTACAGTTTACGATTCCAATACTCCAGTTGAGTCTTTTTTTAACTTTTTCCACTCTGTGCTGTATGTTTCCAGTAATCCAATCAGAAAATTCAAGACTTTTGACCTTCACCAAGTATACAACAAAATTTCTTGGACAATCACCAACTCTATACGCCCAACTTCCCTCTTATGAGTAACTGTAATTTAAGGTTTACATTGTTTATAAAAGATTTTTTTATGTCACTGGTTATTCGAAACACAATCGTAAAGGCAAATATTCGACTCACATTTTACTTTTTAATTTATCAAGTGTCCTCATAACTGATCATAAGACTGTAAACTATTCATAAAAATTAACTTAATATAAAAATATATTTATGTCGCAGTTGTATGAAAACTCTCGGTTAACTTTGATCCATAAAACTAAAATAGGCCAAAACTACTCGTACATTTAATCTAATCCAAGGACATAACTTTTGACCTAATGACCAAGTCAAACATTACCACAAAGGAAATTCTTCGTCAACTAACCATAAATGCCTTCCAGTTCCTATACTTTCGGCTCATTTTATACTCATTCCACAATTCACTAGCTTTTTGTGGCTATAGCAGAAAGGACTATTTATGGGATTTTTTGTGTGTCCTGTTCCTGTGCCTTCCTAAAAACTTACTTTGTTTAAATGATCAAGATATAAAAACGTCATATTCAGAAGTATTATGGACAAAAAAATGGTCCTTTTGCTTCTTCTTCACAATCTGACCCAGTCTCAGAATGGTAGCATTCACATATCCGATGGGTGTTGGGTGTGTGTGTGTGTGTGGAATAACCACACAAGCTCATTGAAATTCATAAATGAAATTGCTCATCCTCCAGGACTCGGAATAAATTGTCATATAAACTTAGCTCTTTATGGCGATGGCGTCTTGAAAGGCACACAAATTTTCTACTCGACTAGCGACGAATGGAAATCGAAAATTTATGAACCTCTTCTAACCGCCATTCACCATCACCATACCGCCCGCCACTGCCGCCGCCGCGCCGCTGCGCCACGCCACCATCAGACCACAATTTTAGCTTTGCGGACGAGCTTGGGCGCTCTCAGCTCTCAAAAAATAATTGCAATTTGGACGTTTAAGTTCATTGCTGAAGCTGAATCACTTCTTCTTCTTCTTTGGCTTCGGATTCGTCTTCTTGTTCCTTGTGGTCGTCTTTGGCTATACTGGTTGTTACTTCTGGGATCTAGAATTTGGTTTATCGTTATCATATCATGGTTGCCAATTTCCTGAAAAATATCTGTAAAATTGGTTCAGCTAAAGTTGTTCCTGAGATATAACACTTCGAAAATCGTACAAACCGTTACTGCCTAAGAAACAAATTGACAGATCATCAAAAATCACACGAATGTTTGCCTTGTAGAGCAACCCAACGAAAAATAGGAATTTTGAAATTTTTTATCGGGGAGGAGTGGTATCCACCCACTTTCTCAATATTGGTAAGAAATAACATGGCAACTTCTAATTTTTGTAAAAACCACAAAACTTTCAAGAAGATAAATGAAAGCTTAGAAATCAGCAAATATAAAGAGTTCTTAAAAATTTTTCAAAAAATTTACTTCTAATTTTGTCGTATTTAAAAACTTTCTGTCGAAATTAAGACTTGTTTCTAAAACCTTATTCTTTTTTGTGGTAAAGAATACCATCACAGTTTTCGAATCTCTGTCTTACCTTATTCTAGAAATCTGGTAACCATGTTTTGAGGAAGTAATTGAAGAGGCTACTTAAACTTTCGCTTTGCCTGAGGTTACTTTATTTCTGTCTTTTAACCAACAACGTTTACTTTCCTAAAAAAAAATCAAAGAAGAAAAATATATTCCCAAAACAAGGGGGTTAGTCTCCTAAATTGATGGTAATGCCTTCAAACGTCCGCACTAACCGATTTCTGGATGAATTCACGTTTGAAGTACCAAAAAGAAGAGCTTTCATAAATCTATTGAATTAACTATTTGCAAAACTCTTTCACCGCACTGAAATGTTTTTCTTCTGATTTTAAGATTTATGATACGATATTAAATATTCAATCTGCATTGTGTTAAACTTTTAAGGTCAAACTGCAAGAATTATGCACCTTAGTTGGTATAAGAACTTGATGCATAAGGTTTCTAAAATATGGGAAACAAGTTTACATGTCCCACGACAACGCCGGCATCGTTGATTGGTACATAAAAGTATTAAAATCAATCTGCTTAAAACTTTTATATATGCCCAAAACATCTTCGAAGGAAAGCGAAAGTTTTACCACCAAGTTTTTTTCCTTAAAAGTGTGTCAATATTTGCAAGAAAAGTTCAATAAGAGTGTAGAGTAGCAGTTGAAGAAGGCCAAAGATGTGAAGTCATCATCAGTAAAAAACTTGAACTAAATCCTTGTTTTGGCCCAAAGTTACGAACGAGTGTTTCAGAAAAGTCAATACCATATCTGTCTACTTCATGAATTATAAAGCAACTTAAGTTACTTTGTCTCTGCAGAAAATTCTTCGTCCTTCAAAGTTTATGGAGATTGAAAGTGTTTTCAACAAAATATATAAACATACAAATTTTGGAAGAAATAGTTTTTGGATACATAGCTGCGAGCCAATCCAATGATTGACGGAATATGTATTAGATAATTAGGATCGAACTCAGTTTGAGGAATTCAAGTTCGACATCATTACGCTGTGGAAAAATTATGTATACTAATTGGCAGACTTTGCAATAACGAATCGTATTTTGAAAAATTTTGATGGTAGAAACATATTAAAATTTTGTACTCCTCAAATTTGTACAGTAAAATTATTTATTTCAGAAATATTAGAAACTGTATCGTACGATTTTTTTTCTGTTTTCCTTTAGTTATTGTACACGACATGACAGTTCTTAGCTAAGATGATTTTTGGCCAATAACACCTGGGATAAATTTTGGATTCATTTTTGATTGAGAGCTGATTCCTTACTCAGTAAAGTTATTAATTCAAAAATGGATCTTGGAATTATGACGTTTTCGATATTGTCAACTTTGGTTTTGAGAATTTAGACTACGGGCGTTAATTGATCTAGAAGCATTTTGAACCAAAATTTAATTTACCAAAAAAAATTTGAATCACCCCTTTCAAAAAACTTCCTAGGAAACTTGAACTTCACAGCTTTTGTTGCACACAACACTTCAATTTACACTTCTTCCACTAAACTTGTCCTTAGAATTTTCCTCAACTTCTTAATCCGTCTTTTCCTCAGATGTTTTTTTTTCTTGAATTTTTTCAAGAACCGCCTTCAATTATTTTTCCTTCGACCTCATTTCGTCTAACGGATTCGTGACTTTGCGATCATGCATAAGTGTTGATATGCACTAAATTGAACCTAATGAAGTCTCAATTTTGTTCCAGGACTTAAAAGAAAAGTAGAAATACAAAAAAAACATTGGAGGAATTAAAATATCCTTTGGGAAAATTAAGCCATTTCGTATATAAAGTTATGGATTTCCATCTAAAGCTGTAATCATCGTCACGCGATTAATACCAAATATTATATCATTACACGTCGCGGAAGTTACGTTACTCAAAGTGATTTCTTTCAGCTAGCTTCCGGTCTCACCTTCCGCTATTGCTTCATAACTACCTCCACTCAACCGTCCTACTTCACATACCTACCTATTCCATGATGGCTTGATGCGGTCTTCTCGATTGTGCAGTACACAGTTAAGCATGGTTTAGAATCTCATGTTCAGGCTTACAGCTAATAATGACTTTATTAACAAATCACTCACTCAAGTGGCCAATCAAAGTTTTTCAGTTTTTTAGTATGATGGGAAAAAAAAGAAGCATAACATAACACTTTCTTGGTGTGGCAGGCATAAGGAAGTTCCTCAGACACTAGACGTCAATGTGAATTGCACGTTGCAAGTTTATAGGTTAGAAAAGTAGCTACTTCATTGTGGGCCTCATTCGACTTCGCTCCATTTACCCAAATTGAAAGTTGTTCGCTCTTGTGACTTCCTACGAGCTACGAGTGCTTTCCTGCGAATTAACAACAACAATTATTACAGGTATTTATCCGCATGCCTTTTTGAAGTTGAAGTTAGATGTTAGAGTTGGAGTTGGAGCCTTCAAAAGAAGAAAAAAAATTGCACTTAGTTTACCTAGAAACGCAGAGTTAAATACATACGGATTGGGAATGGGTTTTTGAATGACGTAGAGTTCACTAGGTATAAGCAAAACTGAAACACGCAATTTTTGTGCTTAAATTTAGTTATAGGACGAAGGACGTTTCAGTTTCAGATAAGGAGAACAGTAGTACAACGCTGTAACACTTCAAGTTGCTCTTAATTTCATCCGTTCTTTTCATTGAAAGAATAACTTTTAACTTTTCATTCACTTGAAAGTAAAAAACTTGTCTTTTCAACTTAAAATTAAGGTAGCTAATTATGCAAAATTGAAGGGGGTTCTTCTTCCTTTTCTTTTTTTTGGCACAAGTAGTGATTTCTTAAGAGCTGACCTGATTCTGATGCTTGAAATTATTCTTAATTTAGGTCTTAAGACGATGATGACATTAAGTTTAATGATAAGGAGTTTGAGGAGGAAAGTTTTGATGAAGCAATAAGAAGCTTATGAAGATTTGACCAAATTCGTTTTTCTACAAAATATTTCATAGATATAACGTTCACTAAAACAAAAAGAGGGACAACTTTAAGGTCTAAAGACTTCTGAACAATAGTGATGAGACTGACATTTTTAGATTATGACAAGACCGAGACTAGGGACAGCTCTTAACTAAAAAACATGGATAATGATCTTCTTCTTAACCCAACTGGAAACCCATCATAAATGGAAGATGATGTATGAGTATAGAAATCGGAATTGTTAACGTTTTATTGAATTTAAATTTAAACGAATATTTTCTCTGAATTTTACTTTACTTCTATTCCTGTTTTTTCATTTGTATTCTACGAAAACCAAATTTTATTTCAAAAATATCAAACTTGTCAGAACCAGAAAAACCAAATATTAAAAAAAAAAACACCCCAGGGGTGCTTAAAAAATTTACGATAAAAATATATTTAAAATACAAAAAGAATTTACGAACATGTATTACGCAATATCAGCCACAAACAAAAATATCCTTAGGGGTTTTTAAATTAATAATGCAATTACATGAAATATCCACACAAAAAAAGATAGGTAAAAAAATTGAAAATAATAACTCATCGAAATGAAAAATCCAACAAAAAAAAAGGAAAACAAATCCCAAAGAGATTTATTTGTAACAAAAAAAAATGTCTTAATTAAGAAGAACCACCTCCGGGCTAAGGCGGCACGGTACAATAAACTAGACCAAGAAGACTCGACTCGACTCAATTCGACTCGTCTTGAATCATCCATCGAATGAGAAAAGAAACATGAAATAATGAAGAATATTTTTATTATCATTCGACATTCACAAGGATTTCTGCAAATGAATAAAAAACCATCACTCCTCGGCCTCACTGCGAATGAAAAAAAGAAGAAAACGTATTTCAAATGAATTTAAATGATTTCCTCTCGTTATCCTGGCGTTTTTCATACACATACATACATATATTCGTATTTATATTCTTATGTCATTGTCATTGTCATCATCATCATAAAACGGGACGAGAATATCCCTGCAATATTATATTATACTGCCTTCCAAGAAAATCAACGTTTCTTCACGAATTATCTTCCAGTTCCAAGTTCCAGCCCCTCATCAACTTAACTGCCGCTGATTTACATAAATTAAGATTTCATTGAATCTTTCGACCGGAAATTTATTCAGTAAACGCGCGCGCCTCCCGTTAACAAAAGTGTATGCTTAGTTCATACTTCCTGTGCTCTCGTGCTTGAAGAGTGTATCCTTAAATTCAATGCTACCTTTGAAAGGACTTTAAAAATTCGCTAATTTTTAATTTAATTTTAATTGCACAAAGCATCACCAGCCTGAAAATACGGGTGCGACACGGCATGCATGAGAATGGGGATATCCTGCGAGACAGGACAATGAACACTTCTCAAAATATACTCGTTAAATTCAATAAAAACTCATTAAAAAATTATCGAATTCGAAGAGGGCATCATAAATGTCATGAATGGTTTTGCAGAAAATAAAATTAAAAAAAAAAAAAAAATAATACAAAAGGATATTTTTCGCATCGCACAAGAATCCAGGCGCAAAGTAGTTACAAGTTACCTATATTCGTACATCGCTTTAGTGTAGTGTGTGTATGCTAGCTCGCTTCGATGATCACCCGCACAGGACTCGTTGCCGTGTATGGGCTGGGCAGCGAACGGACTTAATTCAGCTTTTGTGTATTGCGATTCAACACTGACCACCGCTCGAACATCATACCTGTCCACATAAATAGGGTGACCAGACTATTCTAAATCGGTTTCTGTGCTTTTGATATGTTTGTAGATTGGTTCAACCACTTTGGAAATAAAGTTCTACTTTTGTGTCATTTCGTAGCATATCGAAGTTTCTATCCGCACTTTATTGCTCTTTAAAGGGGATTTTTCAATTCTACTAATGTAAGTACTAGAGACACTGCATCCGGGCGATAAAGGCTATCAGGCGATACAACACAATTTTTTAATGCAACACAGAAGGATGACAAAGAAGAACGAAAAAAGGAATGAGTACTTTTGTCCTGTTCGTGGTTAAAAACTTCTACAGTTGTCTATTTCGAATCATTTGTAGTCGTAAATATTTTTAAAATTAAAGTTTATTGTTTCATTTATGGACAAAAAAATATATTTTGTACTTAATTTTATCTTAAAAACTTTGATTTTTAAAAACAAAATTAAAGACTTCTTAAAAGACAACTCATCAAAAACGTTACTACTCATTAATCAATCAATTAAATAGTAGTTTTTACATTTTGACAGTCAATGATTTATTAAGTGATTTAAAAAATAATTTAAAAATAATAACGTTTTCAAGTGGTAAAATAATTAAATTCGAAAAAAATTTCAAAAAACCAGTGAAATCCCACAAGAATAGATTAAGTTTGGTTTGTGTTCCACAGCTTTAATGATAGATGCATTGATCTGAAATTTTCTTAATAACGTGATACCATTTTCTTGCAAGTTTTCATAAGGATTCGCACCTTACTTAAATGATATCCTTAAGATTCACTATAGAATTAGATTTCCTGCTGCTTCCAATTATGGCTCATTTTTATGTCAGTGCAAGGGGAAAGTTTCGAATGATTTTTCCGTCCCGAAATGTTGAACTTGAACTCCTAATTGTGGTTACAGGTCTTCCTTGGTATCATTTGATACTTGGTGATGCTTGATTTCCTGAGTCCCGAGTCAGATTCGTTTACATTCCTACCCATGACATGACTTAATTTTTAATGGCTTCAGCAGTTGATAAAAACTTACTTAACTTTAGACACATACAAACAATAGTAGGTATGTATATTGAAATGGTCTGGTCATCTTAATTTCACACAAAGCGGGAAGGACATAATAGAGTGTTGGCCGTTATATGCGTTGCGACTTGGCTTGGTTCTACCGATGGCGGTATTGGTGGTGGGTGTACTCGTATTTATTGGATTCTCACTCCAAAGTGTGTGTGGAGCGCATCATCATCATATAAAATATACGATGCAATGCAATGTGGAAAAATAATTCATTGCACTGAAAGGATATCGCGCGCCACTGATCGATGCGTTAACATTAACTTTTATATTCACATTCTATCTCTATCTCTCTTTGGCTCTCGCACTATGTCCATGGGTCGTTCGTTATTTAGTTTTGTCCTTTGGGTTTTTCAAATTATATTCATGGCTACATATAAATGCCAGTGTTCGAGCCGGGCAGGCAAAAAAGGACTGAAATTTATGCCTGCCAGAGTGGAAAAATGAAAATTGATATTTTTCAACGTATGTATTATGTACGAACCTATTTTTTTCCATATACACATACATACATAACATACATATATTATGTATGTATTTTTCTTTGTCGGGAAAAATAAATTCATTCATTTACTTTTTTTTTCTTTCTTTCTTTATTTCATAACGTTATGGGCTTTTGGTTGGAGTTCTATAGGGAAATAATGTCAGCACCCATGGAAGCATGCAGTCCCGATACTACGAGTCGAACATACGAATATGCTTCATATAATCAACCGATTTTAATTTTTTTTCCAATTTTATATACTATAGAAATTTGGTGGACCGCAAAATAGCTGCAGAACAATGTTTGAATAGAGCATCGAATTTTTATATGGAAATGAGGGTATTGTTTTCTGGGTCACTGAAAACTTGGGTGGATGGAAATTCGAAGTGGAATATTCGGAGATGAATTCCAAACATTTATTTGGGAACAAAGATATTAGAATTGGTGAAGCATCAAGGCTTGCTTTTCAAAATTCAATATTAATGCAATTTTTGTACCCAAAAATCGACATTATAAAGCTTTTTAAATTCGATGATATTTTTTCAATACTCTTTATGCATGACGTAACTTTCAAAGTATTGGCAGTGACATCTGTCAAATTTCAAAGATCATAATATTATTATTTTTGTGAATTTATGTCCTGATACAAGACTTGAATTTAAGTTCGAAATTCGAAACCATTTTTTATATCGAATATATACAAATTTCTTTAGAAAACCTTCCCATAATGTGAATTTGGAAGTGCTTTTTAATATAGACACTATTCACCCACTTCTTTATGTGGACTAAGTTTCCAGGGAAATTTTATGCATGATACTCAAAACAACAGAGAAAAGCAAAATTTTTGAAAAGTGTTTCAAAGAATCATTTAGAGAGAGAGAGAGAGAGAAGGTCAGGCACATCAGGTAGCTGAAAATTTCTACGAAAACCTTTCACTTTGTTTCAATTTATTTCTCATTTTCATTTTACTTAAAACGAAGGGCAAATCCCCTCTCCAACGGCAACTCATCTTTTTCCATACAATATGAATTCTTTGACTTCAATTAAACAACTGCTTCCGCCTTATTAACACCACATTAAGGATCTGGAAAACTTTTAAACGTCCATTTAAAAGTTCTTGTTCTCTGTCTCTCTTTCTCCTTCACCCCCTTCAACTGACCTGACCGGACAGTCAGCATCATCACCTTTTCAAGTGGAATATTTTCATTTTGTTTTTCGTTTGGTGTTACAAAATTTGAATTCAGAAGCAGTAGCAGCGGCAGAAGCAGAAGAAGAAGAAGAAGTAGAAGTAGAAACCCTACGAACACTTTGTTACACCAGTCAGGACCATCATGCGATTCCACCTTCGGGCAACACATAATAACGTTGTCTAAAAATAATTATTCACACATGCAAGCAATTAGTTCACTTCTCATAATCGTACCGTACATACCAACGAACACAGCACACCCTGATGCTGAACTGAAATACTGAACTCTCATCATATCTCTTTTTAGAATCCGGGGGTCATCTTGATTCCGATGGCCACAGACCATGACCAGAACACCCAAACCGCTGCTGCTGCACGGACTGTTTGACCCTTTCGACCATTTGCACATATTAAAACCATATTTGCAACATTACGCTTACTTACCCTTAATTGAACACACACATCCCATAGCCAGCTGGAGAACACCCCGAAATTCTGTGCTAAAGTTTTGGAACATTTGGAAGTTGGTAGGTTTTTGTTTTGGGCGGCATTCTCTAACAGGACTGCGTCTGATGGGAAAGACTGTGCACAAGTAGCACCGAGCTCATTAAGCCCGAGGAAAGACTGCAAACAGGACAAGAGCTCTTCCAACCACTTCCTTAGCCAAGTGGAGAGTAGAGAGTGGAATTGGAGAGCACTAGTCGTATAGAGTCCAACTTCATGACCAGGTTTCCTATCACTAGATCATAGTTTTGCTTTGCTACTTTTGAATTTTGAGAGGGGTGTCATGTGTGGAAGCCGAGAAGACACAGTGGTGAAAAAAAAAACATCTGTGCAGATATGCGATAGAGCCTGATCTTTATCCCAAATCCCAAGCCCCGCAGCTGTTGATGATGCTCTCATCCCACAGAAAACCACATTTTTCGACAGTAGTTACATTTAAATTGTTTGTCTGGTCCCTAGACCGCATCCTGAATCCAGGATGAATGAGCGGATCATACCGAACTGCACCAAACCAGACTGTAGCATTCTTCCAATACTGGCCAGGGCAAATAATCAAACAGAACAGATATAATTTTGTCCACACATCAGTTGTCCGCCATCTCCATTTGGTCAGCTCCCGTCTACGGATACGGAATCGAGTCATATGTATAGACTAAATGCAGCCTTGCCTTCCATCCAAATACACTTTGCAGTCCCGAAGTGTATTTGCATAGGACAGACATGCTTTCAACTCAAAGACCTGGACTGCCGTCGCCCTTATCCCGCTGTGTGATGATGGAAGCAACACAAAAGAGGCGATGGAGGAATTTGAATTGTTCACCCGTTGACTTTCATAACTTTTTGGAGAAATTATCATCGCATCCTGGAAGCTTCACCCACAACCCCGACCAGCCCACCCACCCCAACCTCCGAAATTTTCCGGACGAAGCAATGTTCTGGCACTATCAATACATAGTTTTGTTTTGTCCGTTAGAAGTTGTCCATGTCCGTGTTGTGAGATGTGAGTATACGAACCGCTTGTAGTGCATTTTGCTATTGTAGTTTCTTTTTTGGTTGTTTGTGTTAAGGAACGTGCTGGTGTTGGTCTGTCTGTCTGTCTGCACAAAATGCGCAACAAGACAAAGTTTTTGGATTAGGAAAACAGGCAAGGACGACGATGACGACGATTGTTAAAAGGTACAACACACAAAGTTGTCAATTTTTTGGAACCATGTACCATCAGTACCTACCTATCAAGTTGAGGATCTTTGCCACTAGTGTTTTATGGAATGTTCTTTTGCATCAAAGGAGAAGGAGAAGGAGGGGAAAAGAGACATTTAAGTCTTCCTGGTATTTTATCTATATCTAAAAGATAGTATACGAGTGTTGGCATTTGGAATGAATTATAAGTTTGACATTCTTTGAAATTCTTTCAAATTTATTGAAAGGTTTTTTATATACATTGTATATATGTAGGTATATGACAGATAAGTGGCACTATTTTTTAAGTAAAGTAAGGTAAGACCGGTATGCCTTCACTGTTCAATTCTCTCGTACTATATGTAAAGAATAATAAGAAACATAGAAAACATCGCATGGGAAGGCTTAAATTTATCAGTGAAAAAATTATTGATTAATTGCAATTTGCTAGATTTATGCAAAATAAAAAAACATAGAAAACATTGCTATGACGGGAGTTTTTCATTGTAAAAACATAGAAATCATAGAACTATATATATAATATATCATTTAAATGAGTTACGATTTTGTTGGAAAAAATACCTTAAAACATTCGGTATCTAAAGACCTAGGGATATTAAGATATTTAATATATTGTCCATAAAATTTTCTATGTTTTAATTTTTTTTTTTTGCAATATTGATCCTTCTTATTTAATTTTCAGTTCATTTACTCTTAAGTAAATATAAATTAAAGAAAGATACATAGAAAACTTCAAACAAAAATTCACTTGTAAAGAAGAATTTTACTTTCGTTTGGTGGAGAACATAGAAAATATTGCAGGATTAGTCTGAAACTATTAAACCACTTTCAAAATATTTTCCAAATTGATGTTTTATGTTAAAAAAAAACAGAAAAAAATCATAGAAAACATCAACTTTTCCAAGTTAATGTGTTATTTAAGCAAAAACATGGAAAACATAGAACGATAAGTTCAAACTTGTTTTAATTTATTTGTGGTGTAATATCCATTTTACAAATTTGCCTTACAATACACCTAAGTTCATTCTCAAAGCGATAGAAGTTTTTAAAACAATTGATATCCATCCATAAGAGAGTTACATTTTTATTGACAGTTTCCAAACTTGAAGGCTGGAGGTACTACTTTGCTTCCTGGAGGTCGAACCTGGTTATACCTTTAATAACTTTGTTAAAAACTTCCATCTTCCTTTAACCATTTTCATGTATTCCTAATTTTCCCAATCAAATTAAATGTCACTGACCATTTTACATACATTGATAATTTTGTTTCTTATTTTTTTTCTCTTGATATGAAAAGCGAAACCAAAAATTATAAATCCAGAATTTTATGCAGAACCCATTGTGTTGCTCATTTCCAAGAACAACATCAACTTCAATCTGGATAACTAGCTGATGCGTGCATAATGCTCCCTGATGGGATGTGTGCTTCAATCTTTCTGACAACAGATTCATCAAACCTTCATGTGATGCGATGTTATGCGATGATGAAATCGAATTTGTTTCGCATTTAATCCTGGATTCTTTTATTGGGAAAAAAGTTTCAATTTCCGATTTCCTTTGTCTGGCCATGTCAGGCTGAGGATTTCTTCTTTGTTTTTGTTGTTCTTGATGTGGAAGTTTGCTCCGAACCAATTATCCAGCCCAACATAAGAGTTTGTATGAATCCAAGTAAACCATCAAGTTCCAATAAAAATTTCATTGATCTCCTTTGATAAGTCAAGAAAAAAAAAAAAAACAATAAATTAATCTTGTAAATCCCGAAAAGAACTACTCGTATATTCTCTCCACATATAAAGCATCACCGGATTCAGGACACAGCAGTCTGAGATGAGTTGGCTGTGATGGGAGAAATGATTGATGACCAAACCCTGGGACACATGTTATTGTTTTTCCACCACTTGTTCCTTGCTTTGCTCCTTTCATTTTCTGTGCTGATCCCGATATGATAGGTGCTTTGTTTTTTTGGGTCACAACATTGATTCATACATATATCTACCGTTTCTTTATGCTTGTATTTGTGATGGCTGACACGCGGATATTCCACATATGACGTCATATCTATTGAAATCGAATTACTCGCTTTTCCTCCAGGAGAAAATGATAAATGGTCGATGAGTTGTTTTCCAGTCGAGTTCTTTCTCTACTTTCAACTCACAAAAATTACTGTTACAAGGACATATCATCACAACATCATCGCGGCTATTAATCACTCCATTCAATAACTTGACATATACGATACTTACATACATATATGTGTAGTGCTATAGCGATTGGGATCCCAATTTAATGTTACAAGTTTCGTGTTGGGGAATCCCGTTCCCGTACCAAATTTAATTACTCACGCTCTATAAGGTTTATTCGAATAAAGTATAAAACTATTACGTAGCATGCGAGACTAACCGCCCCCTCCCCCTGTACTCATAAATGCAACACTTTAATTCTGACACAACCGCTGCGTTTGAAACATTCAACGAACGTGACTTTTCAATTTTGAGCCTTAATCCCTTAACATGGAACAAACCATCCAAAGGGGTGTTCTCCGATGATGAATCTTGTTCCAAAGCGGATCATAAAGGTGTCAGAATATTTTGATTACCTACTGTTTGTTGGCGCGCGCTGGAGCAGGGAACATCAAAGAGAATTTCGAAATTAATTAAATATGATGATGATAAGCAATACACATATTCCATATGGAACAGGAAATGTAAGGCGGGACAGATTAAAAAAAATGAATTGGGATATGTGTTAGGAGGGAGGGACAATATACCGGTAAAATAACTTAATACAGGAAGACAATTTTGGGATGTGTTTCGATTCCAGCGGGCTCTGTTTGACAAAGTTAAGGACTTATCGAACAAGTCCAAACAAAGACTGGCCTAAAGATAAACTGGACGATTGTTCTGGATCGTGTTGGTTGGAAGACATACAGAAAAACTTTCGCAATTAATGAAGGCACAAAACCATTTCAAAGTCGTTTCAGTGACATCTGAAGGTGGGTAAACATTTAGTTGATTAATTTATGTCAATCGAACTTTCCTATCTACGTCATAGCTCTCTACAATCTACACTTTAATCATGTCACAACTCAGAACAGACTAACGCCAAGGGACAGGGAGACGAAGGTACACATCTTGACTTATCTTTGAACTTTCAGAAATGAGGGTGGATTAAAAAAAAATATATCTTAAAACTCTTCGCCATAACTGATAAGAAATTAATTATTTCCGATGGCAAACACAACTCAAGTTTTGGATTTTATATTCCTTTCAAGAGAGGGGGAAGGGAACGACACACACACACACACACTCTTAGCAGCAGAAAACTGTTTTAAGAAAAATAAAACAAAAAATATAAAAAAGGAAACATTTTAATTTAATTTAATTGCAGTTCACAAACACTGCCACACAATCCTGTATAATGGCAAAGTCAATCGACTGAAGTGGCACCATGGCCGGTTGAAGTGAAGCCAAGTCAACCATCCCCCAAACCCATATCCTTCGAACCCATTGCTTGCCCTCCCGCATCAGAAGGATGAGATGTGGTTGGATTGAAATAAAAAAAAAAAAAAAATAAAGAAACATTCACCCTAACTACAATTTACACTCGAGAAAGTATTTCATTTCGTTAATTACTCCCGATCGATTGGAAACTGGCACTCGTGTCGTGGTGATATCTTCTTTATGTAGTGTCCTGAAGATATTTCTTTTAATTACATTATATCGAGCGGGAAGACGGTATCTGTAACTGTAATGCTGAAGGAAGCAGCCCCTCTCCAATAGACATACACCACCACCGTACCAACTGGCAATGCCACCAGACACTTGCCACTCATAACAATCCTCACAAAGGAGGTGGTGGTGGCATAAAAAGTATCGAATCGAGTGATAAGGACGAATGGCGCGATAATTATACAACGTGGCGTATATTTTTTTTGTCTTCCATCTATATATCGGGCTCATTATGCCAGACTAGCTGATGGCGGTACTCTACTCGTTCCCGTTTCTGTGTGTCCATCCAGAGGGTTCCTGTCCCCGTCCGTCCACCACTCCATGGTAGGGCAGCATAACAATGTCATTTCATTTTCCATTCCGCTTTTTTGCTTTTAATTGACTTTCAAATGAGACAATTAAAAAGACGACAAAAAAAAAGAAGAAAAAAAGAGTGCGGGAGATAACTTCCTTAGAAGCGCGTGCTTAATGATGGTTGTTGAACATCCCTGTAGTAATAGTTACATACCTACCCATGGCCATAATCATCATCATGCCTTTGACTCCTTGTCTTGTCTATACGCAGATCTTAAATAGGTATCTACCTAACAGAAGCCATTTTAATATTCCCCATCCCTGAAATGATAACCATTTTCATGGCTTATTATACTCGTACTTAAACTTAAGCAAGAAACTCGTCATCAAAAGTGACTTAGCGCAGGGATTTTAATATCCTTTTGCAACATGAACGATGGTAATAGGCGCGGGTTGCTATAAAATGGGGATGATCTTTAGGAGTTTGTGTATGTTAAACTATATAAATGACCCTATCCCCAATCGTATACATACATATACGCATAAGTTCTTTGAGTTTATTATCACGGTATATGATTCCCGCATAATTTCTTTGATAGTTCCTTTTTATAAAGAAAAAGGCTCTTATGCTTAAGTCGTGGGGATTTATTGCAAATCCAATTGGGGTAATTTCAAAAATCACAAGTATTTTATAGTTTTATGTTAATTTTATATGAGCTTAATAACCCTTACATTTTTATTATAGTTTCAGATTTCAGAATTGCGTCTGTCTATATATATCTTATTGGGGAACGAAACCCTAATGATTACCAAGGGTAGCAAATAAGGGTCCAGGAGTAAGAGGCAAACATGTCCTGGAAAATACAGAAGAAATATTTACTTTTTGATTTAATTTATCGACAAAAATTGAGATGAAAAATGGCAACCCTGGTCCGGTCCAGATCGGCTTTCACTTGACTTTTTTGCTCCTATAATGATGATGCTGTGTAATTTCAGGAGTTTTTAACATACAAACGTGTTGTTATTGATGGATGGAGTAATTTTTTTTTAATTACAAAAATTAAATATTTACCTCTTATTTAAAATTTTTGGATTCCTTCCCCTAACGCTGTTATTGTGAACCTTTCAAATGAAAAATAAATACAAAAAAAAAATCATAACCAATAACGTTATTTAATATCAATTGATTAATTTCCTTCATCAAAGGATTCAAACCATAAATGCAAACTTGTTAACACTCATCACGCTCAGTTTATTCAATCTGTCAATTAAACAATCACGGTTAAGGCTGGGTGGCCAGCCAAAAAAACTGCTGGAATATTACAAATAAAGCGATAACTTTTACATTTCGAATGCTAATTAATTGAAATAAAAATTATTGCATTCTCAATAAACAGGGCTACTACACTGCATCATTATAATTGTTAAATGTATAATACAGTAATTATGAGAGTGAAACAAACTACAATTTTGTCGTTATTTTGATAGTAGTTTAAAATGCACCATTTATTTTTGGTATAGCTAAGATTTTTATTAAATTTTTTTGGTGTTTTCAAAAGAAATTAAGTTAATTAAGGGAGTGACGGATTAACTTTAATTTATTTAATTTTTTTTATGGGCAAAAAATTAGTCCAATCTTATGCAATTTTCAATGGGTTTGACGTGTTTGAACAGGTATAACTTCTTTAATCTACAACATATTTTATCGAAACAAAAAGTATTGTAAAGCCAGTCTCAAACATTTTTATTACAAATAATTTTTTTTTAAATAATTCACTTTTAAAGTTTAAAAAAATTTAAAAACCTAAAAAAAACGCAAAAAACGTTTTTTTTTCGAGGACTTTTAAATATCCCTCATTCATTATTTAGCCCTTTGAACTATATTTTTTTTCTTCATTTTATTGAATAGCTTAATTAATTACCTCGGGAGTGACGGATTGACTTTTTCGAAAAAAAAAATTATTAACACTTTAAATGTTCATTGGAAAAGCCCAAATAACAATTAGCTTTCCAGAGAAAATAATGCTTGTGAATATTTTTCTTATTTTTTTTATTTTTTTTCAGTATTTTTTCTATTGGTCTCCAATTAAAAAATTCTAATTGCTTTGATGTTTTTTTTTAAATAAATTTTTGAAAAAGTGTCTAAATTGGTGTTTTTCCCTTTGAAATTTCCTTTTTACACGCACACATAGAAGTTTCAGTTCCCAGTAATTCCACTGCGAAATTAGCGCTTCGAGAGAATGTCTTATAAAGATACTCATTTTTTTTTCTTCGACTCTATTCTTGTTCAAAAAGAGTGTTGAGAGAGAGTAACAAACAAGAACAAAATTCCTCTGGCCACATATGGCGATGCCATGAAATTCATAACAAAAAAAGGGCACTAACACAAATAAAGTCATTTACATGAAGTTTGAGTTTGCCGATCTGGGACACCCAGCCTTAAGCATATTTTCAATTAACTGAACTTATTGTCCCTATAAATGAATGTGTTTGTGTTGTATAATATAATTTAGTATGTGCCTATACACGATGTTTTTTTTTTTTAATGAATTTTGTGTAATGAACTTAACAACCACATATTCACTTACATACAAACAAATACTATAACTGAATGATGGAAATGAAAAGACAACATTAACTACCAAGCTCATTATGCGGTCTAGCAGTCACGTAAATTCAAAATCTACAAAATCTGGCAAACAGGACACGTTTCGATTAGCGTAATTGGACTTTGAAATTCGAGTCTAGTTCGAGTGCATACTCGTATACAAAACCCGTCTGACAAATCGAAGTCCTGTCTTTTTGACAACACAAAAAAAAATAAATACAAAAATTAAATTATAAAATCCACCTGCACATTTACATACATTTTTTTTATAAAAGTTGATGCATCTAAAGATCAAAAGAAAGGAATCATCCATGCATCAGCATCAGCATCAGGACATGTAAGGGTGGAATACGTCACAATGTATCCTTTTTGTATTGCTAATTATTGCAAATGAACCAGGAGCATGTTGGTATATGTTTTTTTGTTTATTTTTTTATATTTTGTTTCTGGTCTCTGAATTCATTTGAAAATCCTAACATCCTGCCCTAACGGAACTACAGTGCATTAACACCGGAAGAAAGGAAGCGGGAGAGATCAGGAGCAGGTCCAGAAGTAGGAGCAGGACATGCCTTTAAAATAAAAACACACTTGCACCCAGCATTAATATTTATACAAAATAAACTGAACATCCTCTTTCTGGGGGAGAAAAATAAAAACAAACTTTCAAAAAATGCATGCAAATTCCAAAGGGGGGAAGGTAAAACCAGTCCAGGGAACACGGAACACCAAACACGGAACAGGTACGGTACACACAACTTCGTATATATTCATTACGATAATCATAATTCCATCCTGGAAATGGCTGCTGCTGTTGTTCGGCACTAGTGTGGGTGCCGGTGGAGGTGTGCTATGTGGAGCTGAAGCTGATGCTGCTTTAACAACCTCCACCGGCTGTCGCAGGGAATACTCTCATATATTGCACCCGGAAGTTGGACGTTAAAATAATAAAATTTATGTGACTCCCAGTTAAACCCTAATCCTCCAAGTGAGCCCCATGCAACTGGGTACAACAGTACACAGTATAAACACAATCCGAATTCCATAGCCATCATCCAGAAATCTCTATCCCCCTTCCGACTATAGCCTCTTGTTCATCCCAACTCGCGCGCATTTTGTTGGATCAGACATTTTAGTTGAAGCAGTGCAAAAACCCCATAAATAGAGAAAAGCTTCGTTCGGAATCCTACTTAACACCTGTGAAAGTGTTTTCTTGCACCACCCATTGTGCCAGAGATAGTTCCCTTTTGTTTCGTTTCTCTGCTATATAGCCCGCCTCGTTCCATACCCACACCCCACCCATAGCCCACTTAAACGCTCACGGATTGACTGAATTTCTGGCATAAAAATCCCATTGTGTTAGCGGGAGCATTAAAAGTGTCAAAAAATAGAGAACGAAACGTTCAGCTTACCGACGACGACGACGACGAACAAGCGAAAAACCTTCCCTCATCTCCGTGTTTTACTGCTGCTGCTGCCGCCGCTGATGCTGCTGCTACGTGCGAATATGATTTATAGGGGTGGTCATTAATCATCGGGGGTGATTGTACCCTATACACCATGCTGATAGAATGGAGAGTTAATTACACACATACACTTACACATGTGGGTACAAAATGTCCGTCCGAACCGAATGGACAGCACTAAAGTGTAAAACTGCTGTTGCTGTTGCTGGAACACACTCTGTATAGTTGTATTACAACGCGAACGGCGAAAAGCTATTTATCCGAGGATAAAAAATTCCCTGGCCCTGTCCCTGGAATAGCCCGCAGGAATGCAGACTGGACTATAATGTGTGACTTGGGAAGGGGGTAGTGCGGTGATAGGGTATATATAGATATTCAGCAAACGCAAACCAAACAAAGCAGCAACATTTTGCGTCTGCGACCATCGACCATCGACGACCAACGACCAACGACGACGAAGTGAATGCCACTTTAATCGGCGGCCGGCGTGGCGAGCGTTTGGGAGAAGGCATGTTCGGGTTAATGATGGCATTGCTGGAGCTGTAAGGACATGATGTTCTACGAGTATTGGACGCACAACTACTAGAAACAAGGGGGAGTTAAAAGAGATTCATCCTAGATTCCTGATGGCTTGGCCGAAAGCGATGTAATGGATAAAGTCCATCATGATGGTAAAAAGGTACTTTTATTGTCTTTTGTTTGGAAAAAGGGATTTTTTAAGAGCCGCCGCCGCCGCCGATGTTGATACTACTCCGGAACGCTTTGCTTGGTAATTAAGTGCGGAATGATGATTGGATTTTGTTTGTCTAGAGGGCAATAAAGGATCTTTTTATATAAATACATATATGTATATTGTATATACGTAGTTACAAAAAAAAATGAAGAAACAAAATAAAAACATGGTGACAGGATTCGTCGACGGAATTTTATTTAAAATGTTGGCTCTTTTCATTCTTGCATAATGTGTTTGGATTTTACATTTTTTTTTTTCGTCATGTCCGTTTAAGAAAATAGTAAAATGTGTTTCTTTTCACCTTAGGGGAAAATATTAAAAAAGGTTGAAGTCCAAGCTCCCAAATAAGTTCAAAGCCAACACAAAATCTAGATCCAAACTGTGGTTTTTTCGGGATATATTGGATGCTTATAAGATTTATGTATGTGTATTGGTTTGGTATTGACAAAAAATTGACAAATTTTTTGATGAAATCTGAAACTTTTTTATAAGAGTGGGTCTCTTTGCTGAGGAGGACGAATAAAATAATTTTACCACTTTAACCACGTCGCTTTGACAATCCGTGCAAAATTAATGACAGCTGGTTTGACAGATTTAACTGTAACAATATGTCTGGCTGCTATTAACTGTCGAAATTTGAAATTCCCAATAGAAAGGTCTAGAAAACAAAAATTACGTTATAAAGTAAAACATAAAAGTCATTCCGTAATTTATTAGCTTGCCTCCAGAAGTTTATGATAGCTTCGGTTTGGACTAGACTTCAAATTCATTCTTTCACGTCAGATTTTGAGACATCACCTCTTAAAATTGAGGTTAATTAATTAAGCAAATATAAAAATTGATTCTTTGTGTTAGTTAAGACGAAGTAGTGCCTATCTGAAAAAATCCTGATAGCGTTTCAAAAATATTAAATAACAAAATATGCGTTTGCAAAAAATCAAACGTTTATTATGAATAACACACAAAATATAAAATCAAATAAAAAAGTTGCGTATACGCCCGAGTGTACTCAGTGTATGTTCGTTATGGTACAGGTATAGTTTATGGTTTATGATAGTTTAATTGACTTTTTAAGGTATCTTCCAATACAAGAATTTTGATTTCAACACCAACTGTTTATTTTTTTCTAAAATACAAACAAACTGAAATTCATATGAATAAGAGTTATGAACTCCTACAATGTTGTCCATTTCCACAACGACATCCAATAAAAGGTCCCGAGGTGCTATTTATTCAATACTTGAATTCAAATACTCCATGCATATATGTATATTGTATACGCGTTAGCCGTTTTGGCAAAAATACCCACGTATAGGCACAATTTTTCGAGCTCATTACCGTCATTCCATTTAGTCAACCTTAAAAAAAACCACTGGCCCATAAATTCGGTCCCAAAACAATAATAAATGTAATAAAAGTAAAGTGAGCAAGTATAGTGCTTCGCTATTATGGCATCCGCACTTACCAAAATTTATAGCTTCAATACAATTGCAATAAAGTATTTGTATGAGTATGTGTGCATCCTTTTTCTATGATGTTATTTGGTAACTATGTACGAGTATGTACATAAACAGTGTACATAAAAATGTACTCATTCGCATTATTTCAGGCTCATTCATTCATTTCGGAAGTGCATGGTAAATGATAACTCCAATTTCCTCATTGGCAAGCAGAGTTGAGTGGCTCCCTCTACTTTTCTATACTATACTCGTATACCATAAAGCCTTGTGTCCTGTTTAGCATAATGCATATGAAAAAGCTTCTGGAAAGGGCACCACTCTCTCTGAGTCCCGCTCTAAAATAGCCCAGCACCAGAAAACGCCCGCCACCGCCGCACAGTGGGGCAAAATAGGTCGATTTGTGATATTAATTGTTTTGAGAAGTTATTCATGGTTGTTCTTATAATTGTTTCGATAATTATGTTAAATCTAGAATTTAATAAAGTTCTTAATAAAAAAAAACATTGTTTTGAAATGAAGGATGAGCATTAACCACTAAAATATTTTTCAAGGTTTTTTTTTATGGAAAGACTTTTTTAATTTCGAAATGAAAACAATTTTAATTTTCTTATTTATATTCTTATGAGTTCGCTAATGTAATAAACTATTTCATATTTTTTTTAATTAATCAGAATCATATAGCAGATCTTCTTCAAACATATTTTGGCCATCAGAATGAAATTTTTTTGTATTCTTATTGATGGGTTCACTTCTTAAGCTCGTAATGATTGGGTTGATTAATTGACCTATGGGTAGAATGCAATTTGAAGCGATTATGTGTCCGTGTATCAGAATTTTGTGAACTGTAGTACTCATATGATACCAAGGGTAAAGTGTCAGAAATTGAACTGCAGTTTCTTGACAGTAAATTTTAAATTTTTCATCATTAAGCTTGAACCCACTCGTTAAGCATTGCAAAATAACATGAAATTTTGTAATTAATTGTTCGTCAATTCCGGTTATAGATGCAGAAAAGCTACTTTTTTCAAAAAACCGTCTGGCAACATTTCCTGTGTTTGTGTTTCGATATCCAGGTTTAGGTTTGTCTACAATTAATCCAACTTTTTCTTTAAATTCATTTTGTATACGCATTTTGTTTTCATTAATAACTTTTTTGGTTTTTTCAGTGGTTCTCACATACAAAAAACGAAATATTAAAAATATGCTGAAAATTTTGTCTATGCTTGAGATATTAATCTACTTTAAACAAAAATATATATGTATATATGTATAACAAATTTTAAATGATTAATTATATTATAACAAGCAAAATAATATTCAAGTTGTTTTTTATTAACCAGTAAATACAAAATTAGATTTTTTTTGCGCCTAAAATTTTGTTGATATTATTTTAGAAAATCGAAAAAAAAATATTTGGGGCAAAAATCCAGAACTTTTTTTTTTGGAATATTATTTTTGCGAAATTTCTTAAGCTTTCCCTACTTTCAGATCTGCTGGATTTTTGCCCTAACGGAAGATATTTAGTAAAATGTAAGAGAAAACTTAAAAAAAAATCCGTTTTTTCGTACATTTTTTTTTTTATACCAGCAGATTTTTTTTTCGGTTTTTAAACTTAAAACATAATCTACATACCTTCATTTAGTTGTGACATTTTTTAAACTTTTTTCTTACTTTTAATTTGTATTTTATAGTGAAAACAAAAATAATATTGATTGCAACACTTTAAAAATAAGCTGTTCGTGCACCTCAAAACTGAACTTTGATCGGCTGTCTAACCTTCACTAATAGCCATATATAACAAAAACCTATATCTTCATATCAGATAAACAGTTATCTCTCAGAGAGCAAACTTTATTATCCCGTTACTTAAATTTAGCAAGGTGACAATTATATCATCTCCATGTATGAAATGGTCCCACTGTGCGCCGCCAGCCGCCACAGCGCCGTGCCCGTACAAGTCATAGACATAACAGAACAGAATAGAACAGAACGTCAGAAAACAGCAAACCAATGGGGTGTGCAAAAATTGCTCGTGAATAATTTCGAATCGCGCTTGTGTGTTCCAAAACAATTTCAAAAGCATTTGGAAAACCCTTGGTCGTTCATTCGTTGGTATAGTTTGTAGTTGGTTGTGTCGAATGTTTTTGTCAATTTTATTGCAATTTCAGCATTTTGTATGTGTCTCTTTGGGGACAAAGGGAATGAGACTTTTCCTTGGTTCTGTTCGTACCAGGAGCAGGACAGACCATGGACGGGGCTCGGTAGGTAGGCGGTACGTACCACTATACGTATACACACACAACGCGACCCTTGTCTGACTCCATTAACTTCCTTTTGTTGTTTGTCAATTCAAATGGCAATGGCACAGGATGTTTGAGGGTATACTCGTAGATAGTGCAAAAGGCTACGAACTGGCGCTGGCGCTGGCTGGCTTATGGTTGATGGCTGATGGTGCTTTAGGAGTTGTTGGGAATGTTTCAACTGCCAACTACGACTACCCTATCTAGTCCTATACTGTGTCTGTGTGTATGTAGGTAGATGCGGTGAGTTAGCTTGTTTGATTCAAATTTTTTGTCACCTTGAAGGACTGGTTGAACCAAAATCAATTGGCAACAATTTGTAAGGGCATTTAGTCTCGTGTTTTAGTTCAAGTTTAATTTAGAGCAATTTGTAACAACATTTTTAGCGTGCAAAAGTTCTGGGTTGTTTGGTTGGTTAGGTTAATATATGTAGGTACTGACAAAATGGGAATATAAAATTGTATAACCGTCGCGTCGTTTCCTCTTGAGTTCTTTTCAGTTAACGACAGTATAGGAAAACTCATGAAAGATCAAATCCTAAAAGTGAGGTGTTACAATCCATAGAAATCCAATCCACAGTAAGATAGAAACATGCTAGAACAAGCCATAGTTTATGGTCTATCAACTTTCCATACTTGAAATTTTAAATGGCCAATAAAACACGACCCATGTTGGCAGCACTAAAACTGGGGCTCTAATGATCTGATCTTAAACAAATCAAAGGGAATTTACGTGTTGCCATTAAAATCTCATAATTTTGATGAAAAACTAAAAAATATATTAAGCAGCATGAAATTCAATAAGGAGAAAAGTCCCGCAAGGGGTTTAATGGTCATGAGAAAATGTTATTGACGATCGTTGCAGAAAGATCACTTTTTATAAAGATTTATGTTTGCTTTAAAAAAAAATGGTCGGAGGTGGAAATTAATGATCTTAAAATGTGATGTATAAAGTTGACAGCCTTTGGGTGCGGAACCAAGAATTTAAGACCACGTAGATTAAGAAATAGTGGTGGTGATCATTATGTTTATCGTGCTGTAAAGATGCATTAATTAACGATCCATTATGCGCTGGTCAAATCTTTTTTTAATTTTCTGTAAACTATTCCAAATCTTTGGTCAAAAATGTAAAGTTGAGGTTCAACCTATAAAGGCAAACTTAGGTGATCTTCAGTGACGGTTATGAAATCTAAAAGGTACTTCCTTTGAAACCTTGGTTGGCCATCCAATTATTCATCATGATCGCTATCGGAAATGATTGCTGTGCATCCAAGACGGAGTAACTCTTTATCGGCCATTACTTTGATAACTCTTCAGTCAATGAATCATAACAATATCATTATAAAATTGCAAAAAAAAACATGGCCTCGCCCTCGTGCTAACTTCCTGTCAATGACCGAAGAGTTCAATTAAATTGACAGGAAACTGAAACTTAGTTAATTTCATCTGATGATTGATAATTGCTTTTTTGGGTTTTATTGGTCTTCCATCACCTGTTTTCTGTTTTCTGTTTGTAAATAGGTTTATCTAACTGTAAACGAAACAAACTTCACTTAT
Source organism: Scaeva pyrastri (assembly GCA_905146935.1). Taxonomy (NCBI): domain Eukaryota; kingdom Metazoa; phylum Arthropoda; class Insecta; order Diptera; family Syrphidae; genus Scaeva; species Scaeva pyrastri. The sequence goes on along the minus strand of LR989929.1, from coordinate 2,911,044 downwards.
CTTTAATTACGTCATTATAAAGATTGCTGAAACTTGAAATCATCAATAGATAAAGTTAGTGTAACATGTCATACTTCAATGTTAGCCAACACTCACTTTCTGAAGTGGCCTTGAAGAAAGCTGACGCCCCCTTAACCTCTTATAAATTGCCTACCCGATATTCTTTTCTTATCAATTTTGTGGAGTACCTTTTCATTTTCACAACAACGACGAAAATCGATTTCAATTTATCTATTGACAGAAGATGGAGCTGATAAAAGCTCAATTAGATTGTGGTGACATCGTCAAAAATGTTTCGACAGCCAGCGGTTCTCGTCGTGGTTCTATGTGGATGCGGCCTATGGGCAAATTTCGCAACGTGTGTCAGTTTATCCGGTCGTATTGTCGGTGGAAAAAGTGCAAACGATTTAGACCTGCCATGGATGGTGTCCATAAGAAGCTTGGGAAGTCACGTTTGTGGCGGATCCATCATCAACAAGCGGACAATTTTGACAGCCGCCCATTGCTTGAAGTACAGCGACTGGAAGCTGATGAAAGTTCGAGTTGGTTCGAAGACTAAATCTTCAGGGGGCAAGCTGGTAGCTGTTAAAAGTGTCAGCTACCATCCGAAGTTTCTATCCTCCACCATGGACTACGATATCGGTGCCTTGCGGTTGGAGAATGATTTGGAATTCTCAGAGTCTGTGCAGCCTATTGCCTTGCCGGCTGCTGATGAAGATGTCGAAGAAGGGGCTACGGCCATTGTTAGCGGTTGGGGGTATTACACTCCGTTCGGACCCGAAGCTCAGTACCTGCAGTATGCGGAAGTGTCGATAATTAATCAGGCTACTTGCAACAGACTGCTGTATAACATCATCACAGATCGGATGGTGTGTGCCGGAGTGCTCGCGGGTGGAGTAGACGCCTGCCAAATGGACTCCGGTGGCCCGTTGGTGGTGAACTCAAAGCTGGTGGGTATTGTGTCGTGGGGCATTAGCTGCGCTCTTCCAAACAAGCCGGGTGTTTACACAAGGATCTCCGAATTGGTGCCCTGGGTGCAGGACTACCTGAAGAGGTTCAATGAGCAGTTGTAATAAAGAAAGTTAAGCTAAAAACATTTGTAACGCGTTTTTTTGTGCCTTTTTCTGGTTTTCCAATTTTGACCACCGTCACCGGTCGTATTCAATTAAAACGGACATCCGACATTTCACGACTGAGAGGACAATGGTGCTGGTTCGTTCTTTGATTCTCCTTGCGCAAACCTTACATGGTAGATATCGTCTGACCACTTGGCATAGGAAACTGCAACTGCAAGAGCAACGGCAACGGAGAGCAGAACGGAATGAATGGTTGATGTCTTCATAGAAATTGCATTTGCTGTGTGCAAAGTCTCCCAGTTTGGAATGCAACGCACCTGGTTCTGTCCATTTTTGTGCTTCCATTCTCAATGCGACTCATTGTATTTTCTGCGCTCTGTTTTTCTCCAGGTATCTCTAAATAAATGTGTACTTTCCGTTGAACTAATTAAGACATTCGGACGGACATAGCGGAATTGTTTGGTCAAGTTGATTGTTTGGAATTTGCATTTTACTAGACGTTAAAGGCCAGCCAGCCAGCCAGCTGGAAAAGCACAGGGTATGTAGAGATTGTAGAGGTAGGGTTGTGCTGGTATATGGAGGTGGAGGCGTAGGTGCTCGTTGTTCGCCTGCCATGCACGTGGCGGCTTAGACGTTATACGACTCCTTCTGTGGCGTTTCAATTGTCCTTTGATGTATAATTTTTGTTTGTAGTTGCGGATTAAGACGCAGATTGGGGACCTATTCAAATGCGTAAGTGCGTTGGAGCTTAATGACGACTTTCTATACATTTTTTGTGGTTCTAAATAACAGTTTTTTTGTTTCGAAATCATGTATAAAGATTTTTGAGCTACAAGAAATTTATTTGTTTTATAAAAGTTATACCATAGACTTATCAGAAATTAAAAACAAACGTCAATGTGTTCATATTTGACTTTTTGAAGGGACTCAATTTATTGTCTCATTAATAAAAGGAGAGATAGTTGTAAGCAATTATGCTCATGTTTTGAGCTTGAAAGTAGTGAAAAAAGTATTAACAAAGGTCTGTTTCTACTTAAGCAGGATACCGTAGTTAGTACCAACAATCTATATTTTTTGATAAAAGATATCTACAACAATAAGCAATAACATCATTTTGACAAATCTCATTTTAAAGTTAACTTTTTCTATAATCTTATCTTATCTTATTAGATGTCAAAATATTGTCTTGCAACGAAAGTGACTTTCCTTCTCTGTCAAGTTCATTAAAATTGTGTCAAAATATCAGCTGTTTCTGTTAATCAACTGAAAACTAAAGTTATTGTCACTTTGACAATTGTTTTCTATATATTTTATTTCATTTAAGGCTGGGTGTCCCAGATCGGCAAACTCAAACTTCATGTAAATGACTTTATTTGTGTTAGTGCCCTTTTTTTGTCATGAATTTCATGGCATCGCCATATGTGGCCAGAGGAATTTTGTTCTTGTTTGTTACTCTCTCTCAACACTCTTTTTGAACAAGAATAGAGTCGAAGAAAAAAAAATGAGTATCTTTATAAGATCAATAACACGCTAAAGTGGGAAAAGTAAAGAAAAAACAACAATAATAACCAAAAAAAAGGACAGTGTGCTGTAGATGTACGTTTCCTTTCTATTTCAGTATATTTTCTCGAAAACCGGTTCTGATATCATTTGCATTGCAATTGTTTTTGTTTTTGCCAAAGAACAATAAATCCCCTCTCTATTGCCACAAAAAACATCAAGATCAAATATAAAAAACAAAACGATCATGACTTCTGCTACGTCATCAAAGTAATGGGTGCAAGAAGTAGGTATATAAACCACACACAATATTGTTCTGCATACTTCCCACCACGCGAATTTGACGTACACTTGCTCTAGTAAACTCATTGACAAAAAAACTGGTTTGTCCTTACATATTCCTCAAATTCCAATAACCGGTTTTTCTATTGCATTTTCTGTTCTTGATGCAAAAAGGAAGAAACAACCAGCAATATGTAAACCAACAACAAAAATATTTGGGAGCGGGTGGGCGAGGCTCATTTCTTTTCCAAATGAAAAACATTCTCTCGAAGCGCTAATTTCGCAGTGGAATTACTGGGAACTGAAACTTCTATGTGTGCGTGTAAAAAGGAAATTTCAAAGGGAAAAACACCAATTTAGACACTTTTTCAAAAATTTATTTAAAAAAAACCATCAAAGCAATTAGAATTTTTTAATTGGAGACCAATAGAAAAAATACTGAAAAAAAATAAAAAAAATAAGAAAAATATTCACAAGCATTATTTTCTCTGGAAAGCTAATTGTTATTTGGGCTTTTCCAATGAACATTTAAAGTGTTAATAATTTTTTTTTTCGAAAAAGTCAATCCGTCACTCCCGAGGTAATTAATTAAGCTATTCAATAAAATGAAGAAAAAAAATATAGTTCAAAGGGCTAAATAATGAATGAGGGATATTTAAAAGTCCTCGAAAAAAAAACGTTTTTTGCGTTTTTTTTAGGTTTTTAAATTTTTTTAAACTTTAAAAGTGAATTATTTAAAAAAAAATTATTTGTAATAAGAATGTTTGAGACTGGCTTTACAATACTTTTTGTTTCGATAAAATATGTTGTAGATTAAAGAAGTTATACCTGTTCAAACACGTCAAACCCATTGAAAATTGCATAAGATTGGACTAATTTTTTGCCCATAAAAAAAATTAAATAAATTAAAGTTAATCCGTCACTCCCTTAATTAACTTAATTTCTTTTGAAAACACCAAAAAAATTTAATAAAAATCTTAGCTATACCAAAAATAAATGGTGCATTTTAAACTACTATCAAAATAACGACAAAATTGTAGTTTGTTTCACTCTCATAATTACTGTATTATACATTTAACAATTATAATGATGCAGTGTAGTAGCCCTGTTTATTGAGAATGCATTAATTTTTATTTCAATTAATTAGCATTCGAAATGTAAAAGTTATCGCTTTATTTGTAATATTCCAGCAGTTTTTTTGGCTGGCCACCCAGCCTTAATGGTTTTTGTGAAGGGATTTTTTTTTGTCACATGTAAACCTTTCGTAAATGATTAAAATCTTGTGAATTGTGATCCTCTCTCTTTGGTAGAGGTCTTAATTAACTATAAGCTAAATTGGTTTTAATGTTTTAAATTCACTTCATTCACCAGAAAGTACCCATTTCAGCTATAGCTGTGTTTTATTCACTGCTGGATACTTAGCGCAGCAAGTCCCGGGTCCTCGGGAAACAATAACAATTTGATTGCTGACGAAAAAGAAGCCAGCAAAAATAATGACAGCTATGCTGCCGATTTTTATAAAGTGATCGTTCAATGCACTAGCTATACAGCAGTAAATAAAACACAACTTATATAACATTAAGGACTTACTGAGTAAAATTACATATTCATAGAATTTTGAATTTTTCATTTTTTTACATTCCACAGTTATGTTAAGTGATTTGTATTTGATGGCCACAATTTTTGACTTAACATTAAAATTTATACTCTCACACACCTAATCCAATATTTATGTATTTTCAAAATTCATTGATATTCCCAAAGTCGTGTAGGTGTACATAAAAACACTTTATGTCTTACCAAAAAAAAAGGAACAATAAAACTCTGTTGATCTTATCAATCTTGAATAATGTTGTTTGGCCATAATCCGTGATTTATGGTCTTTTGTTATTGGACATTTTGGTGACAATGGCGTGTAATATGTGCATAAGGAAAAAAGAAATAGGCCTAAATCAGACCACCACCACCGTCGTCGGTCGTTGGTCGTCGGTCGTCGTGCGTCGTCTCGTTGGCACTGTCGAACTCTGATTAATTTGTGAAGTGAGGCAAACAACGACGACGCACAGCTGGTGAAGGTGTGTTAGCTTGCTTATGGATGGAGTGATCTTGATATGGATTATTGAATTTGGTCATGTCTTTTTGACGAATTCTCCCATCATGTTTATAATTGGGATTATTCAAATCGATCGACTTAAGAGGTTTAAAGTTGGGTAAGAAGATCATAACGTACAAAATTTGTGTAGGATGGCACTTGATTGTTATAAGGCCTTAAAAATTTAATTTTGTACCCAATTTGTTTTCAGATTGTTTTTTTTTTTTTCTTTTTTTTTAGATCTTGTATGATATTCGTTGGTGGGCTATTACTAATCGGAATAAAAGATTAATTTGTAATGACAAAACTCTTTTTGTTTGGTTTTAAACGTATGCAAGGTTTGAGGGTATTACACATTAAAAGTGGCTATTGGCAACGATATATTCAATTGAAAACATAGATTTTTGACAGAAAACTCATGTGAATAAGTTCAGATTCAGATAAAACCATTTAAAAATATGCAAATTTTACAATGAAAATCCAATCAATTTTCCAACTACATATACACGTATACAACTACAAAAACATCAACCATCACATCAAATCACTCGATTTTACCACTTTCAATACAAACCACGTAATTTGTCATTTTGAAAACCTCCAACTACATAAATTTTCTGTCTGTCAATTTCAAAATCATCAGACATTCCACGACCGCACCTGACACAACCGCACGACCGAAATTTGTGTTCGTCTGCATATATTTACCCAAAATATCAAACAACATTTTTGGGGGTTTGTCTGCAAAGATTAAAAAAAAAAAAGTTAAAACAGGGTAAAGTTATACCCCCACCCCTCGGTAGCCGTCCTTGTTTTACCAGTAGGTATACCCTCGTCCGAAATGGAACCATGTAGCCCATCCTTAAAATTTCAATATTTGTAAATACGTACATATTTTATCTTTATATACAATACACATACATACATACGTACCTAAGCAAAGGGATGTGGATGTTGGCAGTTGCCACCACCGCATCGCACCGAACCGCTGCTGTTCGAATCCCTTAATTTAAATAGTAATTAAATATTAAAATTACAAGCAAAAGTCTTTGATTAAATGTTAAGCCCGAGAGCACACTTCCCTGCTCTTCCTCTCTCTATGCAAATAATACCCCATCCCCCGTCTCCCAAGGGGGTTGCTTTTCTGAGATGTTCTTGAAATCTGCTTAAAACTTTCAAATTGCTACTTAAGCTTCTCGACCCGAAGTAGAGTTGAGTGAAGAAAATCTGACTCAAGGAGCAGCTATAAGGTACGGGTATAAGGCAGCATCGGAGAGCGTTCGGTGACGATGACGATGACAACAACCAAGACGAACACGAAGCCAAAGACTAGCAAGCTGTGTGTCTTTCCACAGCTGCCGTTGTAGCTGTCAACATGCGAAGGCATTTGACGGCAAACTTTTTGCCATCTCCGTCGTCGCCGCCGCATTGCCGCCGCCGTCAAAAGTACCTACGGTTCCCAGCTTAGCCACAAAGTTTCCCCAAGTACCATCGCAGGCAAGCAAAATATAAGAAAGAAAACTTCTGGCGGTTTCGTCAAACAGGTGTTGCAGCATACATATACGTTTGTACAAGTTCGAATGAAGAAGGGTTAAACTCGAACCCGTACTCGATGGTGAAACGGCGGAATTTTAGGTTGCACGGCATGGCGAGCCCCGACCCAAGCCCTCTGTTGACATTCATCTTCGTTTAAGTTTTTGTTGTTGGGTTGTTGGGTTGTTGGGGGCGCTAAAGGTGACAGGGGTGCTGTTTCATCCAATTAAATATTTCATTCAACCGTAATGGAGTGTTAATGCCAACACAATGCACGTATGGCACACAGAATGTTGTAATATGTGGCAACTGGCAACCATCAGTTTCAGCGCGAACAGCGATCGTAATATTAAAAATAAAATTGTCGCTTGAGCACGACAACCAACGGAACGATTGCGGAGACAAGCGACATTGTGGGTGATTTTTGGATAAGAGAACGCTCGGAACAGTGTGTGTGGCAAAGTGAGTCCACATGATAGTTTTGGCACTTCAAAACATTAAGTTATCAGCAGGCTATAGAAAAAGTTAAGGCGCTTCGATATTTCTCTTTCTGATGCATGCGCAGTTTTGAAACTCAAAGCCACTTAAGTAGAGATTTTGACACTTTAATTGTTGACAATCAGCAGAATATAACCCTTTGTCATATGTCTTTAAATAAATGACTTAAATTCTGTTTTTCAGTTCAGTGTCTGTCATTGTTACATTTTTGAAAAAGAAAGTTAGGTGGCGCCCAACATTTGAAGTTACAACCCTTTTGATCTCTTTGAAATGTATGGATCGTTGGTAAATCGCTAGTAAACTCGTGAAATATATGACAGATGTCATCCACTAAAGCTGGGTAGTAACGGTGTCGTACTCATATTCTCCTCTACGATGTCATTGAGATGTCATCTTTTAGGAACAAACCGTATTTTTAAACGAATGGGTCAATCAGCAGGAAGTGTATTTTTTCTTTCGCACCCAACTGTCAATTTGGTCTGCACATTGAGGAGTATTTACCATCGACCATCACAATAAATGAAAGAGGTAGGTATTTCGTTTTTCGTATTTCCTTATATAATAATTCATCGGCTGGGGCTATTCCATTTTATCGTCACTACATCATTTTCCCGGGAACACAAAAGCTCTCCAATGAGCTGTCGCACCACCATATCGCCTCGCCAGCACCACCAGTACCACTCGTGTCGCACTCCACTTACGGCATACGGCTTACGGCCTATACCATACCATACCATTGCCATCTTGAAAAACCGCGGAATCTCTGTTGTGCATCAACGACTTCATAATATTTATACAAAAGTTATTGCCAGCTATATCGTGAATCTAATCTAGAGCTCACCATCTTTTAACTTTAACTCGCTTAGGATCGGATCGGTCTTGGTCTTTGTTGGCGAAAAGAGTCATTTTTCCATATGATGTGCTTTGGTGGATGGAACCAAAACTACCCAGGACCGTATGCTAGAGTGTGAAAATACCGTCGATATACATACATACATATATCTGCGACGGAATCACGCTTCTAACACACAAAAAAAATCAAGGAACTTCTGCACCTATACATACATATACCTGTGAATTTGTGGCAGAATATAAGTACACTGTTGAAGGTGTTATCGGTGTCGTTGTCATAGTTGGCGGCTGAAGGCTGGTGGCCGGCGCGGCGTTGAGGGGACACATAATAATAGCATCGAAAACGCGGAATTGTGTTTTGCCATGCCACGACACCCCGAGGTGACACTCCGACTCCGTTCCTCCAAAGTCATCTGCTCTATAAGAGCACCGATGGAGACACCTCAGATACAAGCAAAGGAATCAGGAACGGATCGAGGAGTAGGCAAGGTGTACATCGATTGACCATTATCTGAGGACAATCTGAAGCTATGATCTGACATAGTCTTTTAATTCTACCATCAGCGCACACGCAAAAGACAGATCGCAGAAGATGCAATGTGTTCGCGAGTCAAGAAGCTTCTTCATGTCTCAGAGCTCCTCTGCTCCTGGACTGATGGAGATTCTGTGTTAAAAACTGGGAATTTTGGATATTTTGTTGCTGCGCGATCAGGTTCGTTCCAAGAGCTATCTGGTGAGGTGAATACTATGTCCCAATACGGGTAAACACGACGACAACCTACATGTACTCGAATATGTGAGAGTGTGTTGTCATGTTCGATTTGGGGAATTTCATTTGGATACCTAGACCCACTCTGGCATATGGACTTTCCCTAGCCATTTGCCATCGCTAGCGCTAGCCATGAGGCGAGATATCTTAATCCGTCATTTTGGGGTTACTTGTGTGACGGTGTGGCGGCAACGAGCTGGGAAAAGTATTCCCGGAATCATTGGAGGCTCCATGCTCGCATATGGGGTCAGACGACACCATCACCTTCACTACGGAGAGGTAGAGGCTTTGAGGCTTTGAGGCTTTTGGATTTTGTTGATGGTTCACCTGCTGTGATGCACAGAAAAGGTGTTAGACCAAGCAAATGGCACGGTTTGGTGGGGAACGTGTTAGGAGGTTATCATAGATCGAATTACATGCTCACATGAGTGTGTCTGTTGCGCTTAATTGAATAACGCTTTCAGGGAAGTGTCAAACATAATGCACTTAGGGAATCAAAATGTTGCAAATAGATTTAATGTGTAATTTTGTATTTGCTATGACGATGACGGTTGGGCTGGCCACGAGACGGAGAAATGTCTCGCCACACCCATTAGAGATGGGACCAAGAGATACTATTCATTTTGAATCGAAATTTGCCGATACTTTCGCCATCATCTCTTAAAAATGATTTCGGCCAAGTGGCCGCACGAAAAAGTCAACAATAATGGTGGTAGCATTACTGTCCGTTTCATTTTTGGAGAAATATGGACCAATGACTCCCTCTGCCCATAGAGCACACCAAACAGTGACTTTTTGAGGATCTAATGGCTTTCCAACAATGGCTTGTGGATTATGATACGATAATTCAGCTTATCAAACAAAATTGAGCTTCATCGCTGAACAAAATTTTGTTGTGAAAATCGGGATCGGTGGCCATCTCGTTTTGGTAATAAATTTGCATAATAATTTACAAACTTTGTTCTTTCCATTAAATGAAATCGCAAAGCAAACTGAACATTAATCAATTGACAGCTGTCAATAAGACCAACTTCGAAAAAAATACTTCCAGCTTTAAGATCAAACTTGTAAAAAAAACACCCTTTGTATTGGATTTGAATATTTATAATAAATTATTTAAAACTGACAATGTCAGTCAAAAATGTTTACTGTTGGAGGAGAAAATGTGACGGCATGTTTTTTCCAAGTTTTCCCTTCAACCGAAATAGTAGAAAAGTTTTATTTAAAAATAAAACCAAACTCTAATCTTCATATCCCACGATAACGAACTCCGTTCTCTTTTTTTTTGACAAATTCCACTCCAAGGACTTCCGCTTTGCACGACTTCATGCAGCTTTTTCAAAATTAGCTAAAACAACAATAGACAGAGACACAATGGGAGCAAATTTATGTTGTACGATGTTTATACATACATATTCCCATTTGAATAAGTAAACTTCAATCGAAGGTTTACCCTTTTTGATACGAAAAGAAGCACGGTATGGTGGATATTGCGCGCTCCAAGCTAACTGTACAGAGACGAGAACAGGTTGCATCAACAACAAAACCATTGTTAGAAAATGAACTCAATAACATGTTTGCAAATGGAAAATGTACACACAAATGTATGAGACCCTTAAGAGTGTGTATCTTTTCTAGAACCAGCCAACGCACATCCTTTGGACCCTTTTTTTTGTGTTTTGATGTTACCAAACCGTTTTACCTTCCTGTGCTGTGACTGTTGTGTTACATGGTGCTAGGTACTTCGCATTCCTCACTCCATTGACATTCAGATCGAGAGTGTATCTTTGGATGTAGCACCCCATTATATTATTCCATCCCCTATCCCCAATTGGAAGCAAAATAAACACTAAGTTAGGTTTGGTTTTGGGTAGTTGGTAATGGTGGAGGGTGTGGAGCTTGGTGGAGTTTTGAGAAACGTAAAAATCAACCCTTTCACTCTTATATTTGCTTTTTTTTAATACAAAGGTTTTATGTACACACATATGTGTGTGTGCGTGTGGGAGAGGGGGGAGGGAAAGGGTATAATAAAATGGAATTAGTTTTAGTTTAATGCAAAAATGAAAAACCAACTGGGGTCATTCTTCCGCAATGTTCGTTCCAATATTTACCTAGTTTAAAGTTCCTGTGTGTGTATGAGCAATACCCGAACCCATGTAAAATACGAGTTTTAGGGAAATTGTCATACTACTCCCCTGCCCCCCTCCTCCATTTCTACACAATTTTAATTTGATTTCGCTGTTCAAGCAACTTTATTACACACACATCCTTTTTGTCATACAAATAATTATTGTCATCATTGCTAGAGAACGCACAAAATAACTCAAAATTACTCCCTTGTAACTTTCTAACCCCCCAAAAAAATGTACCATAACTTTCCTGCTCATTTAAGTTTGTGGTTGTGCAACATAAAATGGAGACCACACAAGCGAGCAAACATAAAAAAGAAGATTGTGTCCTTTTAATACGAAATTAACCGAAGCAGCAATCGGAACTTTTTGGGCTGTTGGTTTGGCTAAGTTCATATTTATGTTTATGTGTGTTGGGGTTTATTGACGTTTTTCTTTCTAATTTATTCGTTATAGAACGATGATCCTGAATTAGTAAAGTGGAATGGGAGATGTCATATACAAACTCATAGAAGTGTCAAGTGGGTATTCCAGATAGTAACCTATGCTATGTGATCCTTTTATGATATCTACCAACGAGATTTGAAGTTGGAACTTTTTTATGACAGTGGAGTACTCACTTGGCGAATATACTCATTATTGTTGTTATTCCGGAAATATATTTTAGGTAAAACGAACTTTTTAAGAATGATGAGAGATCGCATTAGAACTTGAAGCTATACTTTGACATCAGGTGAACTAACAGGGATTGTGTTCTTAGTGTTAGTCTTAAATTAACTATTGCTTTTGGTTTTATAGTAAGAATACATAAAGTTGGTGATTTTATAACAAATAGCTTGAAAAAATATTTTTAAGGACACTAATATTTGTCACTGGACAGAAATAACCCCATCACATAAATATAATCCAATGATAGTTTCTGCAATTAATTCCTTTAGAATAGAGGAGAGTATATTACATATTATAGGGTTATTAATTCAAAGTACCTCAAAATAATCAAGAACTTAGGACTCTGTACAAAAAAGGTACACTCTGTAGTATACGTACTTTTTTAGGTAGATATTAATTTGTGGCATATTTCATCAAACTTATTGAACTGATAATTTCGGACGCATATTTGTGTCACACTTAAGTACATTCTTCTTTTTGCTGTTCCAATAACTCTATCCTTCCCCATCTTGGAAGTAAAATCAGGTATTTTATGCAGAATTCTGTCCTACGGGTTCCCTTTTCGACAAAATGCTAAAATGTATCCAACCTAATTTGGCTGAATTTTACTTGACAATCGTGTATAAGTCATATATTTGTATGACAACTGTATGACAACGAATCCATATTAAACCATACCCTTACTCCCTGTAGATTGCCAAATGAAGTTCGCTGCATCAATATCAACCAAAAAAAAAAGCAAGACGGACTTATTGCAACAAAGTTGCGCAGCATGCACAATGCGCATACCGTCTCGATTAAGTGTATACCTATCTCTGTTTGCCTTATCCCAAAGCAAATTAATACTTAATTTCCAATTAAGGGGTTCCAATAAATAATTACAAAAAGATTGCATCAGATTGCATACTGAGTCTCTCTGAATCCCAGCTGCGACTGGGTCTTGTTGTTGTTGAAGTTCGTTTGTGTATCTGGAAGATAGCGAAGACAAAAGACGACCACTTCATTCGCATCTCCTTTACATCATCTTGGCCACCTTGGGTTGGGTTTGGCTTTTTTTTTTCCTTTTGTTCATTTGTTGCTTCCATCATGAGTCTGTTGTCTTTCGGTTTCTATCTGACGAAACGCTGCCGGGCAATATCAAATTTTATGATGCCAAATGTTTATTCATGATCATGACGTGCCTTGAGTTGAATTCGCCAGGACGAACCAGCCAACAACAACCAATCCAACCAACGCGACCCGACGCGACGGACCACTTTGGCACTCATTCGACTCGATGAAGCTGGAATGATGATTTCTACGTTTGTCTTACAATTATATTTTGTTCAGGTGCAATACACATAACTTGGTGTTTCGCTGGAAGAAATTGAATGTACTCGTATTCGTACTCGTGGCTACATAACTTCACATAGCTCCAGCGATTGGTCTTAGCTAGGCTAAGACTTGCCAGAATATTTTTTTTTTTTTCGATTTGTTTGGCCATTTAATTGGACATCGTGCAGTTGGACTTGTGGATTGGACACAATACAACAAAAAAAAAAAGGAAATAAACATAATGAAAGGCCTCAAGGAAGTTGATTACTGGGATATTTCAAGCGGCTATTGTTAGTTTATGAATTAATTTAAATTCGGGACCTCAGGATTGGCCTTCCTTGCCCCAAGATTGATTGGACTTGGAGGGAGTTGAATGTTATACAAAGTAATCTACTTCCAAACATGACTTCTTTTCGAATTGATAATTAAGGTTCAACGCATTTGTATGATTTCTCAAAAACGCGGGAATTCATCAAGAGTATCATAAAATAAAGCCAAAACTTTAGTAAAATACTTTATCAAAGTTGTATTGAAGTTTCAACATGACAGCTTCCGACTTGCAGGTGAAAAAAACCATATAATTGTCAAATCATTTTATCTCATACGTATCTAATGTTATAAATTGTCTTAAACTTCCGGAGCGGTCTTCGTCACTACTTTTTAATTTTATCCATAATGAAGTTTGAAAATGTCTTAACTTTAATACTTGGGTATAACAAAAATATCAAAGATTAAAAAATAGGAATCGTAACTGCAAATGCGAGTTGTAATAATGGTTAGGGTTTTCCTTGGCCTCAGTCGGAAGCTTCTTAAGCTCGCTTGACTTTACAGGAAAATAGATTTGCGAAGAAATAGGAATTTTTATTATAAATATAAAAAAATTTAACATAAAAGGACTTTTCTCACCCCGGACATCTTAAAAGGCAATAAAATTTGAAACGAAATACATTTTTCACGCGTTCAGAGGGCATATGTATATTTATATGTATGAGGCTGTTTAAAAAAGAAACTCCATTGCCTGATTCTGATTCCCAAATCCAATCGGGAGAATACATCATGCCGAATGCATTTAAATGGCCGAATTTCTCCATGACCGCCATTCATTACCATACGGTCAAAATGCTTTCTTAACCCCATAAATTCTGATTCCAAGGGACTAAAAACTTACTTACCCCCAAAATAGGTACCAATAAATATACCCATACCCTCGTGCACTACACATACATGGATATACGAATGAAATGTGGAGCGAGGATATCGCTCCACAACTCAGCTATACAATTCGGAGTATAATTAATCACAGCGGCAAATATCTGTCCACTTTCAAGGCTTAAGCGAGTGCTGCTGCCGCTGCCGCTACTCCTGCTGGCGGCGCGGTGGTATGGTGGTGGTGGCTGTTGCCTGCTTAGGATTTATATGCCGTTGTCCTTGCTCCATAGAGTTATTCCCCTCCCCTTCCCATCCATATAGCAATAATGGATGTGGAATTGAAATTTATTTCGCCGATTATTGCTTTCGTGGAAATCACGACTTTGCACTGGACTGAGAACTGCGAACTGAGCGGCACAAAGCTCACTCCACTCGCTCTGGAATGGGCGCTCGGAGTACATCCGATATAGTTGGCATTCATAATTAAGCGCTCAATAAATTTCTTCCCGAAGGCTGGACGACATGGTTCTATGATGATGACGGGGTTCCATGCGAGTGTGCTGATGCTGCGACGACATAGAGACACACATTGCCGTTTTGCCTGCACGTTTCATTTTTTTTTTGGCCTCGTGGCCTGCTTGCATGCCTCAATGCTTGGACATTGGACAAAGAACTTCCCCCCTTCCTTCTCTTGTACCAAACCCATACCAATACTTATGCTTATACAATAATAGCGACCGCGAATCAATGTGCGATTAAAATCGTTGCGACAATAAACCACTGACATCTATTCGAATCGAAGAGTCCGAAAATTATTACTCAGACCGCAAGGAGTCATAAAGTCCATCAGCTGCAGCAAGAATAGCGGAACGATTGCGGCTTCGAAGTTGGAACTGGGAAGATCCAATAAGAGATGCATAGCTCTATGTGTATGTGTGGTTTTTTTTTTTTCAAATCAAAACTTGTGTCGTCCACGCCGAATGTCATATTTCACTTTTTGCATGTGCCGATGCCGCCCTGTTTGGCATTTTTTTTTGTCGTCGACGAGCATCGAGAACCGTTCAATCGTATGACAATGAATTTGGCCATCGAGCGTCTTGCCTTGGGACTTGCCTTTAAGTATCCACCCTCAGTCCTCTGTTGTCGTTGAAGTCATCGTAGTCGTCGTCGGTCGCGAGCAAAGAGTTCGCAGAAGAGACTTCTTGGATGTACCTACCTATTGCCGGGTTGTTGTGGTCAGGACTTGCACGACACTCACGACGACAACGACGGACGACCGATAGCCAATATGACAATATGATTCCAACGGACCATCAAGTCGTTTTGTTTTATGGTTATTTTTATTCGATTATGACTCTCGGTCAACCCCGTGCACCAATAATAACTGGATATTAGACTCGACGTGGACACACTGACATTGGACATGGACAGCCCGGGCCGGCTGGCTGGACACTGGACAGACGGAACGGACATGGCCGTTTTGTTAGAGGAATTTATGTGAGTTGATTTGTGAGCGTGTGAAGGAGCTTAGACGTTTCAGCATTAGTTATGATTATACGAATACGGTCCTCATACATATGGGGTGAAATTTAATGCTTAAAATGTTAGCTTTTAAACATCCTAATTGATAGATAGATGTGGTTAATTTCAGGCAGTGTAGGTCATAAACTGCATTTTCGAGATCGGATAGGTTTTGAGTTTGAAACATTAAAATAACTTTTTTAATTAGTGCAGAACATATCCTTTGCAATTGTACCGCCCGATTTCCACAACGACTTGAATTTTAAGCGGCAGTATTTTTGGGAGAAGTTTGAGAACTACCAATCCGGAAATGTTTTCAATTCTTGACCCGAATGATTTTTAATCTGGCCTTAAAAATTAAGGCCTATTCTGAAGTCACTATGGTCTTACGTTCTGACGGATCTTATAATAAAAAGATCGATCTTAAATTGGAATCACCCTGTTCTCATTAAAATAAACACATTTTTAAGTTATTTAAAGTCAACAATTATTCAATTACATAGAATTAAGTATAACAAAAAACGAACCACATTTTCGTCATCTTCAAAATCAATGCTTTACCCTTCTTCGCCATTTAAAAAATTAATTAATTTTATATACAAATACGTATTCTTATTCTTAAAATAAAAGTATTTATGAAGAAAACGAGCATCCGGTTGTTAACTGTACAACATACAAGCCACGGAGTTACACCCACAACTGCAACGTTAAGGCAAATTTAAAATTGATCTTGGCCTGTCAGAAATGACATATCAACCGCAACGCTTCAACATGACAAATTACTCGTCAGCCATCGAAGAGCGCACGCCTCACAATCACAAGTCACAAGTCACAACAACGCAATTATTAATTTCTCCTCGATTAATTGTAGCGCTAATTCCTCTGCGTCGCATCAGGGGCCAAAATCTCGATTCACGATAATTTTGTCCTATTACTTTGTTGAGGGAGTGTTTATGGTACCGTTGTTGTTGCTGTTAATATCGAAGACGATGATGATGACGACCCCAGACCAACGAAGACACGATCCAATGTAAATATACGTGCCGTGCATTGAAGTCTTCTTTCCGAGACTTGAAGAGTTCCGAGCCAAGCCTTTTGTATGGTATAGGCCCACCGCTCACATAACACTTGGTTGCCCAAATTGACGTCTACGCTTGCGCACCCACATCATCATCGAGCAAAGCAGTCAGCAGGCGCAGGGTTCTTCTCTCCGAACTCTCCGAGATTAGTTGTGGAACATAATTGCGACAATCATAACATTGTGATCGCGTATGTCATGCATTGTTGTTGACAATCATCATCGCCCGATGTGGCATGCCGCAGCCACAGCCGCACCTCTTGCGCGGGTTCGCGTTCCCATTTGCTTTACACAAAGCTGGCTGTATGATGGACCGCACACCGCTCCAGCCCCGATCCGTCACGTTCGTGATTCCATTAAAGGGCACAAGTTAATTTGATTTGGGGCTTTGTAATTACGATCACCTCGGGCCCAATTGATCCGCGGTTCAACCAAGGGGGGAATCTCGATAGAGAGTGTAAATGGTTCGGCTTGGTTTTGGTTCTAGAAAAAAAAAAAAACGAGTGCTTTCTTTTACTTTTGCAGGAAGAGATCGTAGCGCACTCCCTTTCGAAGTCGAATCGGATGACAGAATGTGAATGGCTTGTAGTTTTGACGTTTTTTCAGGTGTGGACATTCTTAGTGTTTTGTCTTCAAGTTCTACTTTGGAGGATTACTTCTTGTAGATGATCAAATTTTTTGTTGTTGTTCAATTCACTTTGACACGCCTTGATTTCAAACAAATCCGCTTCGATTTTCGATATGAATGGAAATTGCATCTTTTTGTGGTATTAAAGAGGTTTATATTGAATTAGAATTGAAAGAGAACAATTTTTGTCTTCATGGACCAAAGATATTAATTATACAAACAACAAAAATGTTCCGTTAATTCTTGGAAAGATATAGAACACACAAGTGTTACCAATATTTAGAACTAGAAGTATAAACAGACAATAAAGAGGTATTCCATTTCAAAGGATTGGCCTAGGAAGAATGAGATGGTTCAAGTTCAAATTGGAGGTTAAAATTAGCATATACTACATAAGGTACATAACTACATATATCGAAAGTTACATATTTTTATAAGTTAACATTAAATTTTTTCGCTTGCTTTCCCTTGAACCGAGACTTGATCTTATGAAAAGTTAGAAATAAAATGTATTGAGTATTTTAAATCTAGGGGGTGTTTTTCTTACACGTGTGGTTTTCAATCTGGCAATACTTTTTTTGGAATTGTTTTTTTTTGACAGCTGTCACTTGATTTATGCTTAATTTTGAATGCCATTTTTAATTGAGTAGGCTTACTCCTGAACAATGTTTCCAAATTGTTAAAAAATTCTTACCAAAATAATGGTGATGTATCCCGACCGATGCCAATTTTAACAAGAAAATTTTGCTGCCATTACATCCTCAAAAAGTAACTGCTTTGTGTGCTCTATGGGCAGAGGGAATCATTGGTCCATATTTCTTCAAAAATGAAGCTGGCCTTAATGTTACAGGAAATGGGGAACGCTAATATAAAGCCATGATTATATACTGTTCCGTTACTGAATTGGAGTATATTGGAGTATGTTGATTTGGACAATCGTTGGTTCCAACTGAACGACGCGACATACCGTACAGGCAACGAAACAATCAACTTACTGTACTAAACTTTTTGTGAGTGCATTGTCCTGGGCCAGTGGCGTGGCCTCCAAGATGGTGCGATTTAACACCCCTGGACTATTTTTGTAAGGTTATGTAGGGTTATGTGAAATCGCTTGTCTACACAGGTTAGCCTGAGACGATTTACACCTTTGAAGGGAATATTCGGCACGTTATTGCTGACATACGACCCTAATTACTACAAAAAGTGGTCGATTATTATGAATTTATTCGAGCCAGTCAGTCCCCAGTCTTGGTAAGTCGTTTTTTCACAAATTCAAGAACAATAATTTTGTAATGAAAATGTTTAAAATACATCACTTTGTAATCATTTTATTACACAATATTCTAGTTTTAATTACTAAAATGGACGCATATTTGAGTTAATGTCGAGCAAGGTAAGTTTGCTAAATTATTGCCCAACAAGCAACTTAAAACAACTTCCAGGAATTTTTACTCAGGGTTTTCTTTTGTAATTTTGAGTTGACTTTTTTGTACTAATATCTTCCCTATTGAATAAAGGAAATGTGAACTCCGCATAATTCATTTTATAACAGTTTAAAGGAAATATTGCATAATGTTTTTGGAACTGGTTCTTAGAGTTGCCGGCAACTTAATTCCATACTTTCAACTGCGGGTTGAACTCTCGGTCTCCATTTCCAATCATTTTCAACTGAATTTAAAACACTGATCGAATTGTTTTTCTTGTTTTTTAATTTAAGCAAAAAAACAAACATTAACGTTTTTTTTTTAAAATACTTTTAAGAACTCCCAAATTTCATGCTTCATTTTTCCTTACACTCAAAGCTCAGAAAGATGATTTAATTTATTGTCTTCTAAAACTACAAAAAAAAAAAACTAAAAATCGAAAAAAAAAAAATAAATGAAAACACCATTTGTAAGCTTTGATTAACCTTCACACATCCCCCAGTTGTCAGCAGTTGTGTGAAGTACAACCCCATAACTTTTGTACAAGATAAGCTATCGACAACTTTTAGTTTATGTCATAAGGGTATGTCATTGGATCCGTTATCATAAATTCAGAATCCAAAAAAAAAAAAAAAAAATAGACAAGAAAATAATCGAATTTTCCAAAAGTACTTAAACAATAAAAAAAATAAGCAGTATAATTTCCAAATCATGCTTTTGGCATACTGCAATGAGATTGATCTGGACAAAATGCCTATAAGACCTCATCAATGTATCCATAAAAATGGTTGCAATAACAAAAGACAGTCGAACCTTACAACACAAACTAGGACCTTATTTTTCCTCCGGTGTGCAGCCGAATGAATTATGCAAAGTTTTCGCTTCCAGAGCCAGAATTTATACGCGAATGTACCAACTACATATATTTTGTTCCACCCCCAACTACCCCCGAGGAATACAAAGCGTTAGGTAAGCGAACGAAACTGCAACACACAAAAAAATGTAATTTATTTTCTGAGACGTCAACTTCTTCATGAGTGCAATGCATTGAAGACGGAGGAAGGGGGGTAAGGGGGGTATGCAATGCACCAGCAGGAGTGGCAGCAGCAGTAGTAGAGCAGCAGCGAGAACGAATTCAATGTAGAGAAAGCGTCTTAGCTGCTCCAATGCCTCCACTGTGTCTGCTGACTGCTGCCAGTGTGGCAGTGGCGTTACCCAACAATACTTTATTTGAAAGGGGTTGAGGTTGAAATAAAATAATAAACGAAAAAAAAAAATGAGCCAAGTCGAGGATACAAAAAAACTAGGGGAGCTGCAATAAATCGTTAAACTTTATAACGCTCTTTCTCTGCTTTTATACACAATATATTCGTCCTGGTTGCAGTTTGGAAGAAAAAGGCATCCCAATTCCGAAGCCTTGAAGGCATCCTCGTCCTCATCCTTGCTAACCCTTCAGATCGATGCACTGCACACAAGCACATGTGAATAGTGATGGTGATGGTGGTGGTGGTAGTGCATGTAAAAAGGGTTCCCGTTTTTATATTTTCGAGGAATTTTGGATGAGAATAGATGTTGTGGAGCGTGGAATGCGTTATCGATTTCCGGGACGTTGCTCCACCAATATGTCCAACCAACGACCGACGACGACGATGAAGACGACGATTGCCATAGGAGACGATGAATTGCTCTGCAATATATATACATACAAATACATATATTGTACGTCCTCTACAACAACACAAAAATAGAAGAAAAATACATAAATAAGAAGAAGACAAAAAAAAACTTTTTATATGTTACGCCATTTATCAAACGCCTGGGATGAGGAGGACAATGCTACAGAGGTGGCACAGTGACTGACCGATATTTAAAGTCCTCCCATTCGATTTCCACACAAATGTGTATTGAGTTTCTGTCAAATTTAATGACACCAATGGATCGACATTTCGTCGCCTGGATTTTATTTTCTTATTTCAAGTCAATTCAAGGACTTAACGAGGACGAAAGTTCCCATTTTGAGGATATTGAGGTGCATGGTATGCCAAAGAGTTGTGATTGGTAGTGCGGAAGATGGAATTGAATTTGGCTATTGGAGGATGATGAATCATGATGGGGGTAGTATTTCGGAAAAATATTTTTGCATTGTTACTACATACTTTCATCATACCTATACAATATCCTTGAAGGTATGTATGAAGTTATAAATATGTTTTTATGTCCTTAAAAGTTATGTTACGAGAAGGTGTGGTCTTATTAATTTTTTCCTTGAGAAGAAATCTACGAACTTATTTTTGTTAAACCTTCTGTTTTATACATACTTTTTCTTTCAAATGAAAATTATGTGGATCAGTGTAATAGAAGCTGAAAAAAGTAAACGAAGGCTGAAAGGATCCATACGTAAGTAAGAAATTCCTCAATAGTTTGAAATTATTTAATTGAATGAGAACTTGATACCGAAATAAGATCAGAGAATCGTGCCCCAAGTACTACATCTCATAAGAAACAGCTTTTAATGTTGTTAACTTTTCACTATACAAAACATAGAAAACATCGCACATCAAAGATGATAAACTGCTAGATGAAAAACCTCAAAGAAATGTTCATGATATTTAATAATAGCATGAATATATAAGAAATTATGTATGCATACATTTTTCTAGAGTCTTCGGAAAATTTATGAAAATACAAGAAAATCCTGGAACTACAAATTCGTCTCTGTAAAAATCATCAGAAAACCAATTTCGGATTTTGAGAGATTTTTTTTTATTAATTTTGGTTTGAAAACTGCAAACATTTTTTCACAGAAAACTTTGATACTCAACACGTAAATTATCTCGGTACAAGGAAAATAAAATCTGCTTTTTCCTTTGTCTAGGATCTGAATTAACAATTGAATTTAACTCATGTGTTCATGCCTTTACCTTACACATACGAGTTTATGTATGTATATTTAAAGGTTTATGGTGTCCTTTTTTGTCTCCCGAATATAGCACTATACATGTTCCAAAATAAAACAAAAACATCAAAACTTATTCAAATACGTTTTACACTAAAAACAAAAGCTAAGCCTTTTTGCGAAATCCCAACAGAACAGCCACCACCACCACCTGCCGACCGCCACCACCACAGCCGCCTTCGTCGTAATCGGGTATAGTCAACTCTTGGGTAAAGTTCCCCAGATCAGAACATAGACAAAGGCACATGTGTGATTTTTCCCATAAAATCGATTTTCCTATGAAAATAGTCCCGGGTTTTTGCAAAGGATATACAAATACATACATATATATCCTAGGTATATGTACCTTTAGACTACGACATGACGATATGTGCCCTCTTATCCTCAAAACAACGACGAAGGTGTTTTTGTTGTTCTTACTGTTTTTTTTTTTTGTTTTGTTTGTTTCTAAAAAAGGCGACTGTTGGATTGATTTAAATAATTTACGTCGAAAAACTCGTAGGCCACCCCTTTTTGCCACTTAACCACCCACAATCGACACAACATGTGTCTGTCGGTGCTCTATTGCAAAGGCCACGGTTTGTTATAGTTTGGGATCATTATGTTGCAAATGGCAAAACTTTAATCCCAAAGGGGACATTTTTTTCACGGTCTGTAACACGAGTTGTTCTGATTTATTTTATAAATAAAGAAACCCTATCTTAATGAAATTTACAAAATTTTGCATTTAAATTTCTATTAATTTGATGTCTCTTGGAACAGTGCTTTCCACTACTTGTCTATGACGACCAAAAGTATGAGTAGTAAAACAACACCTTTATTGTACAGAAAAATCCTAACAGCCTTAATTTTTATGATATCGGTGTTAAAATCAATGAAATTGTTTCCCAATTTAAGTATCGAAGATTAGGTTGAACATATGTACTTTGAAATGGATTAATAAAATACTATTTAGTAGCAGAATTTAATAGATGAACTTATAGTTTCATACAAAAGGCAACTTTAATCGCCATACTATGGGGATATAGTATAAAACATAACAAGCTATTTTTAGTAATCCAACCAAGTGGTATTGTTCGACGGTTTGGCTGTGGGGCGTTTCTCTAAATTGAAAAGTAATAGTTAGAGGAGTTTAAGTGCATAAAATTTCTATTCCAATTAGCAAGTGGGGCACGTTGAGAAGCGAGCTCAGAAGAGGGCTCTGAGGGTTCATTAAAAATAACAGACTTAAGGGTTTTCTTCTTTTTTTTAAACTAAAACAAATAAAGAAGAAAATTAATTTGCTCACTTTAATTGTTTATATCTTATCCATATGTTGGGTATACCTTGACTACTACTTCAGGGATGGAAAGATACATTTTGGATACCAAAAAAAGTTGCACGTAAAACAAATATACATACCTATGTAACTGCATGTGTGTGTGCAGTGTGCTGTGTGGTCCATGTCCAAAAAATCAATTTGGAAGCATTTCATTCTGTTGGCCGTTATACATCAGGCTTAAGAGCCCTCTTGGACAGATTAAAAGCTTTGTTGATATCTTAATTTTAGGTTCGTGAGTCATGATGGCGTTCGGTCTTGTGATGGGAAAATGAGATTTTTGAAGATGCGTTTAAATTTAATTTGTAAAATATGATGACGGTTTAATGTTTTAACTTTAATAACTTTAATCGTATATTTTTTTTATCCTTAAGTTATTATGTATTTTTGAGGTAATTTGAAAAATGAGGCGTGGAAAATACTTAAACGGAGTAATGAGGGATATTAAATTGGTATAGTCTCAAGAAGTAGTAACATTACCGTAAGAGAAGTGGACAAGGATTCGATTAAGAAATTATAAACTAAATATTGGATACAACTTTAATTCTGAATAAATTGGTTTTAAAGAAAAATAATGTTCCTTCCAGGTTGAATTTATAAGATTTCTTATTTCAAAGCACAGTAATTTAATTTTATATTAATTTTTCTTTAAGGCGACCGCAACGAAATTAAAACAACAAAGTTAATTTTTTGTACGAAATTTGATGAGAGTTTTTAATTGTTTGTTCATTAAGTTAAAATAACACAACCAATCAACAAAAAATTAAATCTTAATAATATATCAAAGCAAAGTAAACCCATTATCTAGATGAACCATGGGGCGTATACGCACTTTTTTTAATATTTTATTGTTCTTACATCAAGCTGCAATAAAATTCAAACTGATTTTTCAATGATGTGATATGATGTACAAAATACATTTTTAATATGTATTGATTCCGAAATAAACGTAAGAATTACTGGATTTTGACTACACCTAAGCTCCCAACTTAATTTAGCATGAATCCCTGGTCCATACCCAGTATTCCATGAACTTATCACCATACCAATTGAATGAATATTTGGAATACAATTTTTCAAATACAAACCTTATACAAACGAACCTTCAGATGATAAAGACAACAATTTCAAAACCATAATAATTAGTTCTCAAAATAATTGCCATTACAATTTCAGCTTCTCAATTTCTCAAGTCTCTTCTAAATGTTCTCTAAAATTTCCTTTTTCTATATTTTATATTCTGTATAATTATTATTGTTTCATCAAAATAGTGGTCTAAAACTACCATTCAATAGTTCGTTTCCGTTCGGAGAAATTTTAATCACCTTAATTGAAAATAATTATTTTGAATAACTCATTGCGGTGTATAGTGCTCTGTAAATTGATGATGAAGAGACCCAACAGTTCCAAGTCAATGAGTGATATTATACTGGTATTCCTGAAGGTGCTCCAGTTTTCTACCTTCTTTGTTTACATCTCCATCTTCATCATCCAACTTCACTCCAATCCTTTTTCAGACTTATTTTGGATCCTTGAACATATTTTGGCATAACATTTTGTTGCTGCGTCTGTTTTGGTTGAGATTTTGATAAATGGGTTTTGAAACAAGATGTTATGTTGAACCTTTCAAGACTTGATACCTTCCATCCTATACATCACAGCACACCGTAAGACGAAGATTTTTGGCCACAATGACCTCATGATGGATTGGCTTTAAGGTGGGCTCACCCAGTTTGCCGCCTCTACCGCTACAAGCTCCTTACTTTGCTTTCGAATTTTTTTTCAAGACAGAACGGATGCATGTGCCAACAGTACACACATGAATTCACAAACATATACGACCAAGAGGCACAACTGGTTTACAAGTTTCAGCATCAGCGTCATCGATGCCGTTCGGCTTGCCAGGCAGCAGCGTGTCAGCGTATGTATGGGATGCGTGTTCATCGAAATGAGATGTTGTGTTTTACACGTCTTTCAATTACTTTTGACAAGGATAATTCGGGAGGCCCGACCCCCATCGACAAGCCACGTTTTATTTGCTGGTTTTCGGGGAAAATAACTTCGTTAAAATGTTTGCTTAGCGGCGAATTAATAAAATCTCATAAGACAAACGGTATACCAGCCAAAGCATGTACGAGTACCTACCCAAAGTTTGGGCGATTTATTACCAACTTTGATGATTTGATTGCTTCCCAATAATTAAAGGGGAATTATTTCATCTTGGTTCCAAATAAATTTGTGTAGAAGGTATGTAACTTTTGGAAACATGGTATCGAGTAGGGACGGTCGTAAATTTGAAATCCCTTTCATCCCAGGGAGAGTGCATTGCAGTGTGACAAACAGGGTGCTAATTAAAACTTGTATGTGCTTTGTTCGTGGTTCGTGTCCGTTTTGAAATTTTAGCACACATTTCCTTCCTGACTGCCTCCCTGTCGGCCACTATGTCTGTTTCGTTGTTGTAATGCAAGTTTCCTTTTATGATGTCAAGGACTTTTGAAATTGCCAACTCGATAATTGCATTAAATTTAATGACCAAGGGAGAAAAACGTTATTGGGGGCGTTTTGGTGTTTTGATGGTTATGGTACAGGACACTGGAGCAAGCTTGCCGTGTAAGTCCTTTGAACTTTTTCCTTGTAGGTATAGATGATGGTAGGCAAAGGTGGGCATGCAATAGTTGGTGTTGCGCAAATGCTTCTAACAATTAATTAGCAGTTGGCAACTAAATTCATTGAATGTTTTCTAAAATATTTAAATCAGAACATAGACAAGGGCTCGTTTAACATATATTCAAACGATTGACAAGCTTACACCCCTCAGTGAATAAGACGTTTAGTGCAATATTTTCTGTGTTTTGTCACTTATTTATCGAAGAGTCGGTTTAAAACCTCTTCTTCCAAAAGTTCATAAAAGATGCGATGGTTTCTGATAGAAAAGAAGTCGAACAGGGTAAACGCACACCAGTCTTCTTTCCGTTGGCTAATTCACTTATCGCCGCCATGATCAGGTCGAACTATATAGTTCGAAGTTGACGGTGATAATCTGGACAATAATGGACCAATACTTCACCATCTACTCCAAACAGTGACTTTTTGAGATTTATTGGAATCTCTTGGATTGGTAAATCGGTATTATCCCGAATTTCGTCATTCTACGCGTTGTTGAATCAGTTCAGCTGGTAAAAATAGACCCTACAGCAGAAAATGAATTTCGATCGAAATTAGGGATACTTCCTAACTAGTTCAGGGCTGATGAACGATGAAAATGTTGGAAAGTTGTGGTCTGAGAAAAGTCAAATTCTTCTTTTAGCAGATCTTCCGTTTTGTCGAAGAATGTGTTATGCTCTTAGTTGATCTTTAATTGGATTATAGAATAAGGGACTTAAGTATCATTCTATTGTGTGTCGCTGTTCAAGACGTCCCTTTTAACATAATCATGTTAAGTAAGATAAAGCGCAACTGAACAATGGCTTCAAATCGTTTCTCCTGGCCATTAGCCCAGTACGTTTCCTTTGAACCAACAATATACAGACACGCTCATTATAATCTCTAAACGGTTTGCTGTGTGTGTTTACAAAAGCCATTCTATTCGATTAAGCCTTTAGGATATCTTTATATTGTTTCCACTTAAATTATTATTATGAAATCCTTGCGAACACTTCTTCCTGTCACCATCATATAATCCCTACCACAACCTGATTACCACAAAAACGTACACAAATCGACCGCTTAACCCGCTGAGTCCTTTGTCAATGTTTCTCCTTTTTCAGTTCGGTTGAGTTTAGGGTAAGGTATACCTACTCGTATATATTTTCATTTTTCCAAGGTCAAACTAATTATTCCTTACCCTCATTTGCAAAAATTAACTTGAATCTTTTGTCTTCGTCCAAAAAGTCCCACAACGGAATGTCTACACAATGTACTCGTGTAGTCTCTGTTTCGTCAGCGCAGCGGTAGCGGCGTAGAAGCGGCAGCAGCGTGGTTATAGCTACTTGAGCTAATTAAAAAAAAAAAGTTCAAATGCTACCGACAACAATGGCGACATCGTAATTCGATACCACCGACAAAAAAAAAAAAACGAACGAACCATATCGTAGGTACAAGTACGAATATACGCAACGCATAACTGCGGCAGTTTGAAGTCTTTGTGCGTGGTGGCGCTGCCTAGTGCCTGGTACCAGAGCCGAGTGGAGTGCCAGTGGTTCCAATAGCAAGGCAATGAATTCAAAAACAACCCTCCGCTCCGTGCTCACTGGAATGAGCAGTGCGCGGTTTTCCGCTTTTGACATATAGTCCGAATTACATTCATAAAACAATATTCAAGGACCTCTTGATTTGAATTCCTTTCTCTTATGAATAGAGAGTCCTTTTATTTATGCAAATCCAATATTGTGATCGTTGAGAGTCCCGCAGCTTTGTTTAAATTTTAAAACACACATTAGTGCAAATTTGAATACAAATTCAAGGACATGCAATTGCGTTGCGTGTCCGACAGCCAGCGGCGTCGTCGTCGTGTCGGCGGCTGTTCCTTAGATTATCGGGGATATGTTCAAAAACTATTTTTTTTTTGTTCTGCTCGTTGGTTTCAATTTGCACGCTCAATTCATGTATTATATTATCCTTTCCTTACAATGTATTCAGTGAATACACACATATCCATGAGCCATGACGAATCCATACAATTTGCAAAGAAACAATCATCATTTGGACATTATAAATTTTGAAAACAAAAGCCCATCAGCAAAAGAATTTAATCAAATGAAAATGATATCCTTTTGTTTGTACCAGTTCCATGTACGAGTATACGAGTATGTCGCCCGTCCGTCCTTGCTGGGCCAGCCGGCATCGGCAGAGCTTCTGCAGATCCTAATCGGAGGAGGTACTACATAAAGCCATCGTCATCTTTGTCTATATACCGCCATTTGTGTATCCTTGCCCGATATCCTTTTGCCATACGGCATAGAAGATACTAGGGTATTATATATTTGGACGAGAAGAAGCATCACAATGGGTAATTGAAGTTAGTCTATACAAAAGAACATCATAGAGAAAATTGGAAGATGTTATCATCCTCATACTCTTCTCTCATGGCTTTCTGTAGGTTTTGGTGCGTCTCGCTGGATGTTGGATGCTGGATGATGCTTCTTTGTGGACCGAGGAGTGATGGGGAGCATTTTCATTTCGATTGTCATTCTTTTAATCTGCAAGGATAAAAAATGTGACTGTCTGGATTTGGGAAAAGCGAAATTGCCTTGTCAGCCAGGTTAACTTTGATTTGAACAGAAAATATGTGTGTGTAAGGTAGTATAAGCTGTGTGATATTAAATTCCTTTTATAATCGACTAAGGTATCCCCATACTCAAGCCATGTATCCTATCGGTATATTGCTGGTATCTAACAATAACACGATGAGAGTTAAACTTGAACTAGATTGACTTACTGAAACTGAACACAAGGTGTATTCTCAGTGGACCATTATTTTTTAAACGCTCTTTTAGGCAGAATTTGATTTTCATCTCTTACTTTTAATAATTTATATTAGACTAGCGGCTCGTCCTGGCATCGCACGCTAGATAGATAGATATAATAATATAAAAGCACATCATATTAAGGCCCTATGTCCCGCTAGGGAATACCAACGGACTTCGTGGGTCCGAGGACCTAACATATTAATAGTAGTTGTTGAGTGGATTCAAAGGTCTGTTTATGTATAACGTCTCTGTGCCAAATTTCATCAAGATTAGTTCAGCCATTCTGGCGTGATCAGGAAAATTTAAAGAAATTTATCCCACGCAGCGGGATATAGATTACCGGATGTGCTATTCAAGAATCAAGACTATAGTCTATCTATGTGCCAAATTACATCCAAATCCGCTAAACCGTTCCAGTGTTATTGAGCAACAAACATTCATACAACAAAACTTTCACATTATAATATTTTCGAGGAGTTCAAGGATCACTCGTGAAAGTACGGTTTTCTGCAAAGCCCCACACAAAAAAAAATTAAGTGTGTCAAATCCCATGATCTTGGCTACCAATTGACTTCCCCAAAACTTGAAGTTACCTGATCTCATCCAATTTAGCCATAACTGGTCGTGTTGTGTGACTTTTTGCTAAGTTATTTGGAATTACTTATCGTCCAATGGTCATGATCTTCATTCGTTTGTCAAAAAAAAAATAATCAACTATCATTTGACAATATCACTCCAATATAATATCACCAATTTGATTGTAAACGTCTAACTATTGTAATCTTTTAAGAAATTGACACCTTTTGACTATGAACATTATCGTTTGAATCACCATTTTTGTGATAAGTTCTAATAACATCAAAGAATTGTTCGAAAATTGCAGACATTCAATTAATACTATAACACTTCAAATGACAGCTAAGTTTGACAGATATTAAACGTCAGCACTGCTAACTTTAACCACTAGATGTCACAAATATCGATTTATCTACTTAAACGGTACTATTGACATTTAAAATGAATTCCAAATCAAACCCACAATTCTGTTATAATAACTGTCATTGCAATTTAAACTTTGTATATGTAAAATAATTGTATTTTATTTTCCTGCAACTGGATGACCATTGCAAAGCGACCAAACTAAACCGCAATTCTCCAATTAATAAATATCAAATAGCCGCCATTGTTGCACATTGAACAAGTTGTTGTTAACACGATAACGCTTGAAAATATTCTTCATATTTATGACTTCTAAACACCCACCTGAGCAATCAAGTGAACTACTTTACCTGTACTCCACCGCCGGCCGCCGATGTTGCCTCATCAACGGTATGGCTTAATTGAGCTGCAAGTTCGCAAGCAATTTAAGAAAAATTCTATTCGGCCCATAAAAATCATATCTTTACACACCTCTGCTCGTAAAATCGATGCAGGATTTACAACAACAACTGGCAAGTTGCAAATATGTATACCTACCCACTGCTGCAGAGTACATATATACACACAGACAATTGGCAAAAAGTAATTATGATTAAAATTGGAATTTATTGAATGACTGAACAAACGCGGATTAAAACATCCTTCGGGTCCGCCCCCTTCGAACAATTTCGATTTGTAATAAAATAATTTCCCGTCATCATCGGTCGAAGCGATCTTTAAAAAGGCGGACAGAATGGACAAAACTGCCATTGCGCATCAGGTTGTGGTGGTGAGGAGGGAAGATGGAGTCCTGTGAAACTCAAACTCCTCCAAGCCACATCGAGGAATGAAGTCACGACCAAAGTCAAGCAATGGACTTCTTTTTTTTTTTGGAGTGAGAATGCAGAATGGAAATGCACCGAACCAACGACCGTCCAGAGATCCGACTAGCCGTGTACAGTCCTCCTGACGGCTGACCTTTTTTTATCTTGACGGGTAATTAAAGGCGGACTTGGAGCTCGCCTTGCAGTTCATTTGGCTCGTACTCGGGAGATCCGGTGCTGATTGCCGCAGATTCAGGTGTTTTGGAGGCTCTCTTTTTTTTATTTTGGTCTTTGTATCCATGTTGTATTATAGAATGCGTGTCAGTTCCGTTTGCTCGTATAGTATGCAAGAAAATTAACACCCCAAAAGTTGGAAATTAAGGCGCGAAATGAGGATATTAGGTGGGCTATTTTTATGATGGAGCGCCTCGCACGTTCAAGTACGAGTACATACAACAGGCCAACAACGCGTTCCGTGTGGATTTTCTTAACGCGACGGTAATTTCGACGATCT
Source organism: Scaeva pyrastri (assembly GCA_905146935.1). Taxonomy (NCBI): domain Eukaryota; kingdom Metazoa; phylum Arthropoda; class Insecta; order Diptera; family Syrphidae; genus Scaeva; species Scaeva pyrastri. Next base: position 2,880,532 of record LR989929.1, on the reverse strand, counting down.
TGATAAGAAAGTCCAAGCCAAGTGAAACAACAATCATTCCACAATCAGAATATATACTTATGTGTGTAAGTATGTCTGTGTTGGAGTGTTTATAGAAATAAAAGAAATCCTTTAGTTTATGACCAACGACGCCGCCGAATTGAGAATGGAAGGATAATAATTTTATTTGTGCGATTATTTGCATTCTTACTACGGATAAACACGGATATGTGGTGTGGATAAGGTAGGAACAAGTTGGTTATTAGGCTTGTTTTTTGTCCAAAATAAAAACCGGGACTTGGGAATATAAAAGAAGACCGCTTTGGCCGCCGAAACGTTCTTAAATTTAATTAGATTGTCGGCTTCGATTGTAGAATGTTTAACATTGAAATGCGGAATGCAATTAATCGAGAAGTTTGAGTTACAAAAAAAAAAAAAAAAAAAAAAGTGGATTAAATTTGAGGGAGTTCAGGTTAAGAGTGTAACTGTTAAGGCGGCAATTTCAGTTATTGATCTTTTGTATTTAATAAAACAAAACGAAATGGATATTAAATTATTTTTCGTTGCTTTGGGCACTTCTAAGATCTTGAGTCTCACATAAATTTTAATTTTTTTTAAAGTTTGATTACAACTTCAACAAAGTTATGATCGAAAACTTTAAAAGGGCGAAAAATAACGGTGATTTGTTTCTATCTTTGTGTTTAAATGTATTTGGTTACACAAGAACTATAATTTAAAAAATAATATTTTACAATTTCAACATTTTAAAAGATAAACCATTGATTTAAATTTGTATGCTTACTTTACCAGGCTCCCGATCCATGTAGAGTCTCTGCCTGAGACGAGCTGGCCTTCCATTCTCTACGACCCAGAGCACGTTGCTCCCAGTCATTCAGATCAAGCGTTCTGGCATCCGCGATAGCTAAGTCCTTAAACCAAAATTTCGGTCTTCCTAATCACCTCGAACCAGGGTCCTGGGGTCTGAAAATTCTCTTAGCTGAAGTTTTGTTGCCCATTCAATCGATGTAGACGAGACAAGAACGAAGAACAAATTTAAAAATATTTAACATCCAACATTTCCATATTAAAGGCGATCTGCAGCGTGTATCGGTTGCACCGGCCAGGCCAGGACGGGCAACCGATTGACCACGCTACGCAGTCGGAGCGATTATTTCATTTATTGGTTTTAATATCGCAGCTTTATTAACCGATAATTTACGGTCGACTGGTGATTAAAATCACATCAGGAGGTGGTGCATCCATTATTGCTAAATACACTACCGCAACAGGTATCCCCATAATTTCCAGCTTGTTAATCCCTATAGATAGGATCCTATACGTCTTGTAGTTTAAGTCCGAGATTACAATTTTCCTTTTTTTTTGTTGTTGGGCTCATGATAGTGGAATATTATAGTACATTTTTTATTTTAATTGTTGTTGCCATGCAAAGAAGGAGCAGATTGAAAGAACATAAGGTGGGCGAAGAAAAAACACAGAACTAAGTTAAGGATAAGGGTAAGAAGGGATTTCTTGTAGGAATCGTTTCAAGGTACAAGTGTTCCTTCTCATGTCCGAGGCTGACGGTTGGGAGTGTTGTAAGTTGTAGGTGAGGGCGATGATGTCCAATTTCATTGCAAAAGCAGAACAACGGTTGAGTAACTTTTCAATGGGACAAACGACGCGACGAACAGACAAACGAACACAAACACCCACGCACAGCATCACATGAACTGAACACAGCTGAACACAGATGCGGGCAAAAAGGACGAAGAAAATGAGTTTTGGAATTGCCGAGAAAATTGAATTTTATCCTTCCTATTCGAACATACATACATACATACGTATGTATATATGGATCCTATATTGTTTTTTTTTATATTCTGGGTTTTTATGTAACTATGTTAGTAAGTTGAAAGGGTTTCCTAGGGTTGTGTGAGTTAGAGTCCAACTTGGAAAACAACATGGGCAATGACAGTCGTTCGACAACGACGACGTAGATGTTTCCAAATGCGCACATGTATACATGTATTGGAGGAGCAATATACTCGTATAGGAAGTAATACATTACTACAGACATATGTATAAAGATATAGCCATTAGAAAATTGTTCTCGGAGAGTTAATTTTGTAATCTCGAAAATAACGAGGGGATGAAAGGGTTTGCCAGTTTAAAATACGGTGAAAGTTATCGTTTCATTTGGCATTGATTAAGTGGGTTTTCTAATTTTCTTTCTAAAGTAGGGACTCCTTATACATGTATCTACTCGAATATATTGAAAATATCTTTCGATGTATACTCTAACCCTATTTATCTGTTTTGAACCCTTAAAATAAATAAATATTTCAAAGAGCAATATTCCATGGCAAAATGATGTTGAAAAACTAATTTTCTCAAAAATCTTTCAGCAATTATTCTAAAAATATGAGTAGGTATCGAAATATGAAGGGGATATGTTAGGGTATTTGAAAACTGAATTGAAAATACGAAGAAACGGTCTTTTGAATGTTATAATAGGGTATTACAAGAAAATGGCGTTCTCAAGGGTCAAAATAATTACACAGTGAAAATTAAAAAAAAAAGGTAAAGGTCTTAAATTACATATGAATAGGTTAAAAATGTTAAACCCTCAATTTTTTATCATAAGCCGCTAAAAAAATATTTTCCAAATTGGATTAAGGATGTTTTTTAGTCAACTAGAGAGGAACAGAATTATTTTTTTTTATACCGGGAAAAGCTGAAATTTTGCAGTGGAAATGCGGAAGGGTTTTATTTTAGGTTTTTGGGAAAATCTGACCAACATTTTCAGAATATTAGATATATAATATGAATATTAAGAAATCGGATTTAGTAAGTTCCTAGAACTTTTTAAACCGATTTGAAATATAAACATCTTCGTTAAAATTAAGTCGCTCCAACTTTTAATTTTTTATGAATGTTCAGAATGTCAGTTCTTGTTAAAGGTATACTTGCCAAATTACTATTTTGTGTTTAAAACTAAGCAAATTTATAATGATACCGTTATAAGGATTTAAAGATTTTCTTCTACTTTGTGTTTTTTTTTTTACATAGGTTATGATGCTGTTCTTCGGCTGCACTCTATTCACAGAAACAAATTCAGAAGATTTCCAACTCCCTTCTAACATCTGAATCTTGAAGGTCAGAAAATTCAAATTTATAGCACTTATGGTTATAAAGATAAAGCACTGCCAGATCGATCAACAAAATTGTAAAGAACTTTCCGATACCTTAGGGTTTGCAGTATACAAGAGGAGAAATCGATTTTTTTTGACATCCTCCTACTTTTCTATCAAGTGATCAATATAAGTTGTGTTTTATTCACTGCTGTATAGCTAGCATTCAAGTGAATAACACGATCAAACTCACTTTACATACATCGCCATCACAGCTGATATTATTTTTACTGGATTCTTTTTCACCAGCAATTTTCACCAGTTATTTAATTGAAGTCCTTCGACTCCAAAAATAATTTCTGACAAAAACAAATTCTAAAAAACTCCTTAATTATAATTATTTATTTGTTAACAATCAAATAGGTAAAATAACTTTCATGTAACTTTCGTGTGTTTTTTTAAAAACGTTCTTCAACAGAATTCAGTTCTCCTCATTTATGACCTAAAATATCTCTCCTTGCAATTTTATTGAATATAATGATCTTCTTAACAATCATCTTGTCAATTTGCATCTTTATACAAACCATGATGTGTGTAGCTATTAATAAAGCCCCATTCAGCCTTACAGTCACCACATTCAAAGACATGATGTTCAAATTAAAAAAAAAGAATAAGAAAACCATCTCAGCTTGAATTATGCTGCAAATTTGCGTAACACAGAATCCAATTTCCATATAAAGAAAACACATATAATTCACTTGAATCATTAATTCGCACTTCAAACAACTCGTCGTCGTCTTTGTACGGGTATTAATGTATAATCAACTGCATCAATGACCTCGTTAATCACTCACTTACCTCGCTAGTTGCCCATTCATTTAATTTAAAGATTATCATCTGATTGCCCTTTCACAAATCCACACATTTCGTGTGGAGGCCGAGGTATTGGAATATATCTATAGCCTGGATGTTCCTGAGCCTTTCCCTTCTTCGGCTCGATATACTCGCTGCAGCAGATGCAACTTCCAATAACACATGCAATTGACGAAGGTGGCGGTGGTTCCTGGTAATCCTAAGCCAACAATCGAAAAATAACTTCTTTGCTCCGCTTTGAAAGTTCAACCGTGTTACTCAGCAGATATAAGAACCACATTTTGTGGAACAGTCTTGCCCTCCTCACCATGAACAGGTACAAGTACAGGTAGGTACTTTCCTTTTGAAGCCGGTGCGGTGTGTGTCTTCACCTCAAAAATTGAATTGGAATCGAAATCGACTGCCAGCCAGCCCAGCCCATTAATTTATTGGCTTCGCTGCACAATGAGGTGAAATACAAAACGCATCCAACAGCTAAACAATCATACCCGTGTGATGTCGACACGACGACACGACCGACGACGCGGCAACTGTGTGTGCGGCTTAAGGAAAAATAGCTACGCTACCGCGCCGCGTGCCATACAACGCCACTGAATTGTGATGAAGCGCAAACCTTCAAGCAGACTAATGGAGCGCAACATTATTTTACTGGAAGTGGAATGGAACTGGCACTCTTTCTTGATCTTGGCTGAGACCCGAACTGGGAATGGGATGCCTCTGTTTTGTGTTACTTTTCCTGGCCTCAAACTCACAACCACCAGCAACAGTCAGTTATAGATTTTTCGCGATAAATTTCACGGCTCGTTAGCGAACAATTTATGCGGCCAGGAACGATGAATGGGACAAAAGTAAAAGTAAGGAACTGCACTGACCCCTTTCAAGACAGTCAGAAGTATGGAACTGTGGCTTTTCCTCAGTCAAGATTTTACGGAGGGCGGAAATCAGTGCATAAACAATTTATGCAGATTCTTCGTTTCTCACAATTAAAAACCTTTTAATTGCCTTGAATTCCCGATGCACTATTCCCGATGTCTATTAGGCCATAAAACGACCATGTTCTGCTTTAAAGACTGTTCCTACATCATTGTACCCAGACAAGACAAGTAATAGATTTTTTTTTTCTCTCGATGTCGGTCGGTCGGGTCGTATGTGCGTCCCAGCAATTTTCAGCTTGGATTGTAATAATATTAAATTCATATGCCAGCCTTGCGGAATACCGCATGCAGATTAGTGCAGACATTTACATAATAACATGTGCCGGCCAAGTTACAAGCTAATAACACTCGTTCGCAGAACACATGCCGGGAATTTAATTTCTTCTACTTGGAAAGTTTGATTTATCTCGGAAGGTGTAAGGAGGCGGAAAATTGTTCCCGTAGCGGGAGATTATGTTAAGAAGTGAAGACTCCATGTTGGGACTATGAAAAATAGATGTAGGTCTAGAATTTTTTAATAATTATTATTGTTGTTGGGAAAAATGTTGGAAACATTTGAAGCTATAAACTATTTTTTGGACCAAGGAACTCACAATTGAAAGATAGAAAGTACTTACTTATTTTGGCTAATGACAAATTACTTATGTTTATAGTTTTTTTTTGACATTTCGCAACAACATAACTAGCTTAGAGTCTTGTATAAGACAAGGACCAAATTGACAGCTGACCGTTTTGGTTGAGATGCAAAGAGGCTAGTAGAGTTAACAAAGTCAATTTCGGCAGAGCAAAGTTTTTGCATTATTTAAGATAACGAAACAGAAATATACAAGATACAAAATAGAAAAGTAGAGACATAAGTGACACTCTTTCAGTCTCCAAATTCTTCTTATTCCATTTCATTCAGTTCTTCATCTACTGTGTCACTCGATATTCCTTTCATCATAATCCAACTTTTGCCTGGCTTGAAACGTATTCGTATTCCGAACTGAATTCAACATTTTATATCGTTAAAAAGCAGTTTTCCAGAAACTAATTTAAAAACTTTCCCTCGAAAATTTCCAATTAACCTCTCTCTCTACAACTGTCGAACGACAACTCGACTCAACACAGCGTTGGAACACTATTCCCGAGAATTTCAATTAACGAAACACAAAAACGAACCAAAACCGCTCTTAGCCCATACGGAATTTGGAAAACAATGCAAATATGTAATGTACTCGTAGTCTGGATGTCGGATCGGACCTCACTCTTGGCTGATGAACGATGATGATAACATGTTGGCATTCCTGGAAAATCCTCGAAACGCACTGAGGGTTTCCAAATATTTACAACGTTCGCCATGGGGTAGTGTAATCACTCCAAAGAACTAAGCCCAACACACAGCGCAATGCATTCCATACCAAAATTGGCAACGAAGGGAATACCCTTAATAACGGAAACAGAACCAGACCACTATGCAGCTAGCTCTAAGGATAGCTGCAGTAGGTACTCGTATAGGAGTAGTTGTAGATCATCACGATATATTGGAATAAATATTTGCAGAGGATACGATTAGCAGGCTTCGCTTCCCGTCGCGTCGCGTCGCGACTCGCGAGGTTACATGCATGTGAATGATGGGGCACACAACACTGCTATGTAAATGGTTCCGGGCTGAAGATGCTTTGCTGCATCGGATTGTGCCCTCAGAGCTCGGTTGGTCCTCGTTCGTTCTCATACAGGACCAAAAGCAAAACCAATGTAAAAGTGATGTAAGTTGGCAAATGAAATTGTTCCAAACACAATCTAACCCTTTATGGAACTGGGTCATTGTGGCCAATTACGAATCCGATTGGCACAGTGCTGGCGAGTGTTTCCCACCAACCGACCGAGACCCCCCGCTTTGTTCGTGTGCTCGTGAAGTCATTCTTCCTATTCCACCGGCAGCGAATGCGAAGAGCCCCGCAGAAGTGGATTACGGACATATTCGCACAAGCCTTTCGTTTTCCGCCTCTTGTCTCCCTTTGCACGCGCTATATGTACGTAATCGCATAACTTCTGGGTAATCAGGTGCCTACGCACGAACCTCACACATGAATATGTAAGTACGCACTTAAGCGCTTACAAGTGTCACCTTTGCATGGTTAGATGTTTAGACAAGTACTCGTACCTTACCTGTGTGCCTGTGCGCTGTGCAAGTTCATCGATGGGGGAATAAAGTCTAGCAAAAAAAAGAACAACCGCATGTAAAGGGGTAGGGGGAGGAGGAGGAAAACGAGGGAAAAATAAGGCAAAAAGTCAGGAGCTAGTGTTGCGTGGAAATTCTATCGTTCGAGCAATACAAATCGAATTACGGAGTCATTAACTTGGCTACCAGAGCAACGCAACACAACGCAACGGTGGTGGCGGCAGGCTTCTGGATTTTTACTCTGCGACGACAACCCAACGGTGTCCCCAGGAAGAAGCGCACTGCATTCGATTGAGTTGAATCAAGTCAGGTTCGGGTCTCTCGAGAATGCGAATGAGAAAAAGAACTGGAGAAGAAATAGGTCTTTACGCATTAAAGCGAACGTAATTCTAGTTGTCATTTAAATGGGTTCAATTCCGGTCGGTTGCGGTACAGACATCAAGCCCGATTGTCATGGCAGGTAATACCTTCTATAATATTGGCAGAAGGTAGGGAAATTCAATCTATGTACAATGTACATGCGTGAGGAGGTGGAGGACATCAGCAAAGGACGAATTGTAATCCTTTGAGGTTTTAATTCTGTTTTCCTTTTTTGTTATTCTTTATCCCACGTATCTACTGCCCTGATGGCAATGCTGTTGTATGGTATTTCTTTCAAATGTTACTGTGACTGTCACATTGTGTATTGTATTTTTTTTTTCTTTGTTCTGACTGAGGAAGTTCCGTTAGAAGGATCAAATGATGCAGAAGATATTCAATGGATTTTTAAAAATTTTGTCCTTTAATTTTCTTATGTGAAGTCAAAAGTGATGATTCAAAGAGGGCCAGGAGCTTGTGACTGACATTTTTGAATGATGTAAAATGTTGCGAACACACTTTGGTCAATTTAAGTTGACCTTCAGTTAAAAAAACTATTCTTTATTTCAAGGTCAGAAAGAGTAAGTGTCGAAAATTATTTTGCACTAAAAAAAACTGACATTAATGACTGTTGATTGATGGATGATATTTTGGCTTACACGCATTAATTGACCTTATTTTCTGACACTGACTATCATGGTATATTGAAATGTCTTCTGAACATCAGCTTTGATTGACAAATGAACAACCAAATATGGAATTGATTTTAGTCGTGTCAACCAAACATAGAATTGATGTCAGTCTTGATCGAATAAATTGTTGAAACTAGATCAAAATGATCAGGTTCTAGATTGATTAGTGGCTTAGTGTATATTAAGACAGTATATTAAATTAGGTCCTAATGTTTTGATGAACCACTTGGTTGTGAGCCTTGAAGCTTATCTACTTTAGTTTTAGGATTTGATCTTTGGTTATCACTTGATCAAAAAATATCCGTGTCTCTCGATTTTGAGACTCTTCAATCACAAAAATTAAAACGGCGGTTTGAAGTCAGGGTTAAATTTTTGACGAGGTGCTATTAAATAGCAGTTACACTTACAACCCGAATAGTTGTTAGTTTTCACGACCTGTACTATGCATAACGCTTCCAAGCTCCAAGTTCCGACCACAACCATAATCATAATCCTGTTTTTCCATTTTGGTACCGAAAACTAATCCTACACCATCTGAAATGCCATAATTCTGTGAGAGACATCTCTAAGCCAAACAAAACAAAAACAAATATATTTATTCTTTATTTTTTCGTAGGAGACTAAACGATAGTTATACCTACCACCATCTTTAATCCGGACACGGAATATAATCGCAGTCACATACAAAGGAAAATCCCTATCGGACAAGGTATGGCAAAAAACAATCAAGCGGCCGAACATGAAGATCCCATTAAAACTTACAACTTAAACAATTTTTTGTTTAGCTGGAGGCTGCCCTGATGCCTGATGGCAAAAGTACGAGTAGCTATGGAGACTGTTGGCGGACCGAATGTATGAAAACAAAAGCCTCCATTCAACTGGGCAGCAACGAAGCGGTTGCATAGTAGCGCAGACACACTCGTATACATATAAATGTACATAGCTGCCGCCGCGCCGCCGACCACGGAGATATTGTATTCCCTCTGTCAGATTTCAAGATTCCCGCGATGGCCAGTCGCTTGGGTCGCAGTCGGAGGTGCACCAGCGAAACCTGCTTTTAAATTCTTTGATTTCATCTGATGATGGGCTCAAACGTAATTGCCTGTTAGGACTGACTGTTTGACATCCCTGTCATCCATTTTGGTCCTCTCTCAGTCGTCGCGTTCGTCGTCATCGTTGTCGGTTTGGGAAAATTTAAAGAAAATCCTTTCCACGCATCAATATCCTAGTTTCTGCAACGAACAACGCCAACGTCGTCAGACAGACAAACCGACGACGATGCGCGACGTGACTCGTCGAAACGACACGGAGGGAATCTTGACGATGGGGAACGTTTTCCATTCCCGGCTGACGCGGCGCTGGGTCCTGTCACATTTGTGCAACATTTGCGTGGAATAGACCCCAACTCCAAGTGATTGACACCCGACTGCGACTGGTGTGTTGCAGCATTAAAATTTGAGTACTTTTCTCGGTATATATGTTCCCATCCTTTTCCAGAGTCGCCATTGCAATCATAGCCAGTGTTTGCTTAGTCCTTGAAGGAAAGTTGTATACGCGCCAGGAAAAGTTTGTCTGCCAGCATCCAGCAGCATCACCAGTCACCACTGAAGTTGGAGCTAGAGCTAGAGCTGGAGCAGATTGTGTCTGGTTTTTGGTTCGTCTTCTCGTGAAGTGCGGTGTTTCCCTGCTACTGCTGCGGTAGGAGATTGTATCTGCTTGGCAAGCAAAATTGTATTATGGAAACATCATTTCGTAAATTGTGTTTGCTTTTCCAGCCACGAAAGACGAGAAAGAAAGTTTCGGTTTCTTTTTTGTCGTTTTCAAAAATACAAAATAGAAAATACATACATACAAAAAAAAAAATAAGAAACACAAAAAATATTATAAGAAAACGATGGAAAATGAAAGGACACACGGTCTTACAAGGATCTTTGTTCGGTTATCTTGTTTGGAAAAGTATTGTTTTGATTGCGGAGGAGGACGGACAGGGTGGATAAAGTGCTGGTGGGAGGGGGAGGGCTAGGGAGTGATACAACAGCAAATTGGTGGTTATCTTATATCGTTTTGCAAGTACAAGTTTATTGTCTCGTTTTTATGATGATGTTTTGAGTTTTTTTTGCACGCACAGGATACGAGTATTATTATACGAGATACTCCCAGAATATGTTGTTGTTTGAAAGTTTGCAACTTAAGAGGGTACTTATACTTTCTTGAATGATATTACGCTGCGAAATGACAGATGTCACAATGGAATAATAAATTTATGTATTGTTTTCTTTGTTTTGCAGATGTGATGGTTGGAGGAGGGAAGTTTCTTACCATGGTCACGGAACAGTCTGATCTAGGATGGACTTATTCTTGTTCTATATCTTTTGGAGCAGATTCGTAAGAATAAAGTTATTTTTAATAATACCCGAATTATAGCCCAAGACATTAAAACTGTTGTTTCGCTCGTCCGTCCGTTGGTAAAATCAGATTTATTTCCAAAAACATAAGGCTTAAAAGTTTTCTATCTTATCATTGTTGGACAGTGTTTCAAAACATTTTACGTGCGCAAATGAAATGCAGTGTTTAAAAAGCAAAATGGTAAAGCATTAAGACTTTCAAAACATTAGCTGAATCTAAACTTCGAGATTATAAGTAAGAGAAGAAAAAGCAGAAGAAGAACCACAAAAACAACGCCAACAAAAAAGAAAAGTAAACATGATAATGACTGTGCCTTAACATTGATTTTGATTTTCGAGACTTTTTGTGCTAAGGTTCATTATTTGATTCAGACTTCTTGCATTGAGGTCTCCAAATTTCACCGCTTTTGACATTAGTGCCCACTTCACGCTGTCAAATTGTGTGATACCTAGATATGTATTAATTGTTGCGTATAAATTAAAATCTAGTGAACATTTTGAGACACCCTCTACATATCTGCGAATAGTTAAGGTTTTGTTGGTTTGTTACCAGTTTTTGAATTCCTAAAATCGCTTCCACCTCACTTCCTCCTTAATTCATTTGAATAATCTTAACTCCATTGGGACTTGCTGTTCATCTGAAGCCCCCGACATTCTCAGCTAAAAACAAAATTGTCTAGCCAACTCTTATGCTATCTTCGCAGTCGGACCTCGGATCTCGTATCATGTACTTCAGCTTCCTTCAAAACGCAATTCACCACGTGCAAATCCATTAAATGCCAAACTGGCGATGTTTTTGAAATGTAATTAAATTGTTAACAGCCAGATCCCATAGGAATTTTTACTGGAAATAAATAAAAAAACGAAAAAAAAAGAAAACGGCAATCAAATTCATTTCCAACTGTGATTTGATTAATTCGCAACATGGTGTTTCGCGGCAAGCTGCGATTACTCACGGCTCGGACCATCCTTTGGTCCATCTCGTCCGTCGCACCATCATCGCATCGTTTCATTTCGCAATTTTTATACATACATTTCTGCATTTAAGAATTGCAACATGATGCAAAACCAAAGGCTCATCGAACTCGGCGATATGCTTCCTTCAAGCTGGGATAAATATGTCGAGATAAATGTGGCGAAATGATTCGTGCAACATTCGAGTACGTACTCCTGGGCCCCAAGATCCAAACCAAAATGAATATCCAAACCCAAAGTCCAATGCTCTTTGGGACGCTTCGCTTGCTGCCGATGTTATTGATGGAGCATGCTGCTGCAATTAAAATTGCATAAAGGAATGCAATGCGATATTCTTCTGCCAATGGCCTGAAAGCCAATTCACCTGCAGTGATGTGGCTATAAAGCGTCTTGATGGTGTTAGATCAATCAATGGACCGTAAGTACTGTCTCGCTTTCTCTGTCTTTCGGCTTCGAGTCGCATATAAAATTAGACGGCCCCCACACAATAAATATTTGGGCATCGTTTATGGCTCCGAGGAGGAGGTGTGAATCCCCATAGCATTTTATACTCCGCATCGTTCGCGTCCTATAATCGCCCACAAACATCTTACTTTACCGTGGCGTGGTACGGCGGCGGCGGCGCAACGAGTCAATGATGCATTTTTTTTTCTTATGGCCAAGCCTAGGTAATCCCCAGACTGTTTGGGACACTAAATGAAGGTTCCTTCGTAACATTATGCGCTGCTCTTCGCATTGGGATGTGAGTTGATGGAGGAAAAGTCGTGATGGAACACTCAGTTTCGCCTGTACATACACGAACTAGACTGGACTTTTACAATGTACTTGGTCTTGAGTTCTTAATGTCGGGAACGGGACAGAGTGCGGAGTTTGATTGAACTTATGGGTGGCCGTTTGCTGGAAGGCATTTTGGACCTCTGTTTTTCTTTTGTCTGTTGTTGCTGAACTCTTCTTTGTGATAGGTTGATGGGACGATTACTCCGCAAGAACTTCTTTCTTAGGGTGATCTGGTTTCTTCCCCTTGTTCCTCCTTCGATTCGATGAATATATATTTTAATTATTTGAAGAAGTAGACTAGGATTCTAGAAAAGTAGGACCTGTTTTGTTTCTTATGTTACCTTGGCCATCGTCGTCAGGGGTGGATGGCAGGTTTTTGGGTCTTAATTACTAAATTACCAATTTGAATATAAAATCTTCTTTGTTCTTCACAGAAATTGAATCCAATGTTCCTGAAGGAACACTAAATTTCTCACATCCAGGTCCAAGGGTATAAGAGAAAGAGAAAAACTTTGTTACCAAAAACTAAGTATGAGCCTTCTTGGAACGAACTTTTCCAAAGAGTTTACGCAAGTAAGTGAGGAAATCTGAAATTCTTCTGATGCCTTTTGGCTGTTTGGAAGGCAGAACTAAAAATATACGTTTCTGGAATACGCAATGTAATTTAGCTGAACGACTTGATACAAATACTATACCACTGCCTGCTTTGCCCTGCTCTACCTTGAATGCTATAGGCCATCCCAGTCTTAGACACTGCGAGTTCCTGTGCCTTGACTTTGTGTCTATTTAACGTGATTACTATGCGAGCAAATATTGCCTTGGCAGTCGCTTTCGCATTCACCAAACAATCTTCCATGGACGGGAAGAGGGGATCCCGAATTCTTCCCATAAACGAGTATAAGTTGTATAAGAACTCATCCTTTGTGTTCGTTAATTGGGGTTCAATTTATTGGTGCGGAGATGAAGAAAGAAATACAAGAATGTATGTGTGTATATGTGTGTGTGTGTGTGTGGTTGTGTGTAAATACGTTTGGTACCTCATGAAAATTAGATGAGGGTATTTATGTTGATGGAATAATATCGAGAGGTGCGGGATTTTTAAAGGGGATTTGCGGTTGGTCTAAGAAGTAAATTGGGTTGATTCTGTTTTTCTTTGTCAATGTCATGGGATAAGTTAATTGTATCTAATGGCTTTAAATGTATGTTTCTATATACAATGCACACACAGTAGACTTAGTACGAGGACCTTAACATGAGGCGGGTGTTGATGATGATGGGTAAGGGAAATTCTGATATTTGTTAAGATTTCAATGAAGTCCTTACGAAATCAAGGTTTGCATGTAAATTAAGTGAGAACTTTAAAAAATAAGCAGGAAAGCCAAATATTTTGTATTCTTTTTGAATATCATTTTTTTTTTTTTCATAAATATAAACATTAAGTGGTTTAATTATGCTTTTAACACAGAATATTTTATATCAATGACGTAGTATACGTATAATTTATATTTTATTAACTTATAACTGTCAGTTGTTGTCAGTGGTGGATTTTCGTAAGGATCAGACGTGATTCTCTCTCTTTTAATAAAGGATTACCCCCAAAGTATCTCGTCTCAATTTTCAGGTGGCTTTTAATACGCCTTTCCCACATCATATACTACTTCACTCCATTTCTATGTTCTTGTTAGCATAAAGAGGATTGTCTGCATAATTTAGATTTATGGAAAGGCTTCTTTTTGTTTTATTTTTATGTATTTCGAATGTAATGATGTAAACATACATATGCACATACATATGTATATGCACTTATGTACTATTATTTATAAATTAGTATATTGTTTAACCTTAGGATTTAAAATCAATTTACTCTGACAAGGTTTCGAAAGCTTTCTTCAATAGTACACTGAGGCGTATACTTATTTTTAGTAATTTACTTTGTAGCTTTCTATAGAAGAAAATACTTTGTTTAACCCAAAGCTGTGCCATGTTTTTTTTTTATGTTGATGTGTATGTGATGAAGACGATTACATCGAACTACCACAACATCCACATTGCCAAAAATTAAAATAATTCAGAAAGGACATATGGAATCAATGTCCCTAATTATTCCAAATGACTACATTTACATACACAAACTGTACCATTGGTTTCTCGTTTAATATTCATTTTTTTAATCGGACGTAAAATCGAATGCATTATTTAATATTTAAGAGTGTAAACATCGACTAAGCAATTGTATGTATTTAGCTTGACAAATAAAATCAAACTCCCCTGCTGTTTCGATTAGTGATTTTTTTTTTCATTAACTTGTCATTCAGACAGCACAGCACACAGCACAATACACCACGACACAATCACACAATTTAAGTGCAATCTAAATATATCAACTCATTTATTTCATTATTCACATTCTATTTGTATTACGTTTAATTACACTTGGTAAACAAAACACAAATAAATCACCAAATCATTAACTGTCTCCTACATTCACTTTGGCCCGACCTTTGTGTAGATACACTCCCCCTATTCCAGCTACTCCTTCTCCACCAGATTATAAATGTCATCATGGTATACGAGCAGTAAATGCACCGTCCCACCTTCACTTCGTTGTCGCCACTAACTCCATCACCATCACCAACACCACCACAACCGACGCACGACGACGCCCGAGACTTGAAATCCTAGTTTATGCTGCTGCATGTAATTAGCGAAGGATTAATCGACCAAAACAGAATCAATATTGATTGCTCCGTTCTGCTTCCTGTTTCGTAATTATGATGGATTATTTAGAATTAATTGTGTCTCGCTCTCTATAATGATGGCAAAGCTATTCGGTGCCATCGCCATCATCGTCATCCTCATCATCGGTTCGGTAGCATCAATATATACGGCAGCACAACCAACGGCAACGTGGCAGATACTCAATTAATATGGGATTAGGGTCTAATGCTGCGTGCGTGCTTTATTTACATTTTGCCGAGGCGACACAAATGAAAGTATCTCAAATTATTTCCAAAATACATTCAAAATAGTCAAAAAAAACAAAAAAAAACTTGAAATGAAAAATGAGGCACCGAAAAAAGAATGATTCAATATGTAGGAGAGAAGTGGGATGTAAGTGTCCTTCAAATGAGTCAAATCGGTTTTGGGATTGTATCAAATACAATTCTCTGACCTTTGCTACCAAGAAAAACAACATAAGTCGAGTCGATTCGGTCAGAAGATCTCTTCGTAAACATAATAACCCTTTTATGGTCAAGCAGTACTGTGTCTATACTTTGGAGGGGAGGAGGTGTGGCGAGGGTTTTATTTAAATCAGTTGCTCAAAATAAGCAGACCCTAAAAACAACAGTTTCAGCAATATAATCCTTTGGCAACCTTAATTCGCAAGAGATTTCGCAAGACTTGCGAAACATACAATAATTACAAAAAATATTTGTCTTCTGTATTAAATCAAATTCTTGATTGTATGATAGGAAAAATTTGATATTTTGATAATATTTCCAAAGCTTAAGAGTTAACAGATTGTGAATCAAAGAAGGCTTTGAATAAAAAGTTGTAAGTAGTTTTCGTAAGTGCCTTGTTTTCTTTACCTAGGCTTGACAACCTCGAGATATAGATATTAAGAAAAAGCAAAACTGATTCGCTTGTCGTCATCAGCTTAGGTTTCTTCATTTTATTTGAAAACGTTAATTTATTTAAAAATCCATAGCAACTTAGCAAATTTCTAAAAAGAAAATTTGCGAAATCATTGATTCGTAAAATAAAACAGAAACCATTAAAAATTTATAAAAACTTAAGGAACTTTCAGAAGGTACGAAGTCAAAATCAGAAAGAAAATTTGAGAAGCAATGCAAAATTTTGCGAAAGTTCGCATTTTAAGTTCACGATTAATGCCATTTGCAACTCAGTAAATACTTCAAGCCACAAGATCTGATCCCTTCGAATTCAACATTCTAGTCAACATTCCTTCACAAATTCCAACAGCAGTATATTAGCAGACATCATCCCCTCCCCAAAACCAGGACCTGAAGTCAACTTACTTCCATCATTTGAACTTTGTTGTATCCATCTTATTCGACATTATCGTCAGCATAGAGTCGTCATCGTCATCATCGGCAGATAAATGAGATGTAATTCCGACTCAATAGCCAACTAATGCAGTTCGACAGCTCGTTCAGTTTCATACAAAGAAGACCGCAATGCCGAAACGCTCTACCGCTATAGCTGTAGTACAAACACAATATCCCAAGCACTTTGTAGACGTATAAAGACGAAAGGTATTCACATTTCGCTCCTCAGCTCTGCTCTATGTTGGATGCGAATGCGAAGTAGGTAACGAAAGAAGTTGCACTTTGGAATCTGTGTTTGGTCGGTGACGGAGACGCAACGATCTACGGTGGGGAGGGAACTCGGGGAGTAAAACTACTTCTTCAATCTATCCCAGTTTACTATTATTTGTTTGAGAGGAATTTGAATGAAAATGCCACAAAGATTGATACTTCACTTACTCTTTCAATCACTCACACTCCCTGGTGTTGTGTCTTCCCATCCATCCCCCTCATATCCAGCCCCATTCCCATTCTCGTCACCATGGCCAAGTCAAGTCCTCTCTGGCTGGATGATATAAAAATAAAAATACGCACAATGCCGGGTTTGGGCTGGGGTTCTGGAATGGACGAATGAAAAATTATGCTTGTGCTTGAAGATAGAGCGGCGGCGCGGCGGTGACGGGCAGAGGGATGCGAAGATGATGCTGTTGATGATTTCAACAAGTCCGATGCGAAGACAAATATTATAAAGAGTTGCTTTTGGATCCAAAGAATTGGGGGCTATAATATGATGATGCTGGCCAACAATGTCATCATCATCATCATCCTCATGTGTGTTGTGCTTGTGTTTGTGTTTGCGGCGGACTGTCGCTTTTGTTAGGGGGATATGGGACTGCTCCGATGCGATGATGGGGTGAGTTAATAGAATTTCATTTTTACATTTTTTTTTTACTGTCGACTCTGGAGAGGATGCCAGAAAGTGTACACAATTATTATAATGGATCGCATGTGCTAAGAGCGGTACTTGGGGTCAATTTGCAAATTTTGCCAAATGGAAATTGACAAGGTTAATCTGGAGGTGGTCAGTGACATTTAAGGAGTTAATTTATGGTGTTTGTTATTTTTGAAACATTGTTCATTTTAAGTCAACTTATTTAGGAGTGCTGTGCGATATAGCTCGTGGCTTGTAGCTTCTTCTGTGAGGGTATTGGTAATAAGCAATGTCACAGAGACTTTTTCAATATAAAGTATGTTCTGTAAGAATATTTTGGAATACTATGCAAGTTGAAAATGGACCGGAAGTCGAACTCGGACGAGAACTCAAACTCAAACTAGAAAAATTGGTGGGGTTGACACACTGACGCTTCAACCCTGTTACCTTGAATTTAGACAAATTAATTAAGAGCTAATATTAGTCCGAAATATGTATAAAAAATATTAGAAACAGCTTTTCTCTTTTAAGCTTAAGTTTTGAAAATAAATGTTTCTGTTATCAAAGTTTCTAATTTTAGTTTTTGGGAAATAGTCTTGCAAAATATAAAAAGCCAATTTCGACATTCTAGATCAATGGATCCATTCGTTGATACAGTGTATTCTTCCAACTTACAGACTAGCAGAAGTCTGGCATGGTCTGGTCTCTGATGAGTAGTATGTTCTATCATTTCGAAACATGGATTTAGAAATCTTAAAGCCTTAAATTTTTCTATTCATAACAAAATTGAAAAGAAGGCAATTTAAATTAATTGTTATTTGTATACAGACATATTGATTTTTTTTTATATTAAACAATGACGCCTTCTATTATAATACATCGAACATTATCAAAATTTCATTCTAAAAAATAATTTAAACTTTAATGCAAAATTTTCTTGTATTAATTTTTTCAACATTGCACGAATGAATACGTCTTCTTCGTTTTCATAAAAAAAAATATTAAAAAAAAACTATCACAATGACACAATTATATTCCTTGTGCACATTACAATAATTTCAACGAATTAAAAAAAAAGAGTCTCTCAATTAAATGATCGGGGTCACTCAATTAAATTCGTCTGATTGTCCAAATAATTCGTTCTTTCTTTGTATCTTAAAATAACCCAACTGACAAGTTGAATTAAATCTTAAAATTTATATTAACCGACACGAGAAAGCCAAAAATAAAAAAAAAAGAATTAAAAGCCATTCTGAAATCGGTTTGTGCTGTGGTCTCTTTATTCAGACAGACGGCGGCGGTGGTGGCGGCCTTATATGAGCTTGAGGGGCATAATCTTTTCCATATACCCATACCCCACAGACAAAAACAGAACCAGGACAGTTAAGGCGGAGAAGAGAACTATCCTCCTTTCCGAAAGTAATAATTATTCCCATGGCGACGTGTTGTGCGCCATAAATTAAGTGAAAAACACTCATAACTCTCCAGCTTCACATGTTCCCTATTAATCACACAAATTTAACAAGGCACTTTGTGAAAACAACAACAAGAAGAAGACACACATTGTGGCATGGTGCAGCATACGAGTACATATAGTCTGGAATGGTTCGGGCTCGGGCTCGGAGTCGGTCTCACCATATTAAGCCAACTATCATCCAGCCAGCCAACTTGCCTCCTAATGATTCCGATGCGCTAATTATTATTGCTCACTTGAGTGCCACTATATACACTCCTACTGTGGGCTGTGTTGAATGCTCTGTATGTTCTGACTAGATCATTTCCCGTTGCATTGCTCTGAGACTCCTCCAACAAAACGACACGACACACAATGCGAAGCAATCCCCCGCCCTCCTGCTATTCAAAACTCTCATGGTTTTAAAATCCAAAAGCATACAAATTGCTCGAAAAAAAAAACATAAAACAAAAAACATGAGTACATACATACACAACACACACAAGCACACACAAAAAACATGCGGAAAATTGCAAGAAAAAGACAAGAATTTTCGTATTTTCATTTCTTTTGCATTAAAAAAAAAAAACTAAACAAAAAAAAAAAAATTGAAAAACAGAATCCAAGTCCTGAGATGTGTAGATACTGTTGTATATTTTGGGACTATGAAGTTGGAGAAATAAATTTTGTCGCCATCACTGCAAACATAAAAACGGTTGCCACTTTCAATGACGATTTAAATTACATCACAAGATTTTATAGTTTTGAACATAAAGACAGTCTAGAATCTTCCTGAGACACTGCATATTTTGACTCATTGTCATCTTTAAACCACTTTTTGAAAAACAAGTAAAGCATAAGAAGTTTTTCTAGACGTCTAATTTTTTGACCTAATTTCATCTTCTAGAAAATATTGACAGACGCAAAACTTCAAACTTTGCTTTTTGTATTGAACATCTTTCATGACCTTTCAACTTTTATCTCTCGCAAAAAAACCAACTCCTTCAGATTTACAAAACCATCTTGTAACTTCAATAGAATTTATCATTTTAAAACTTCAAATTCGAAAACAAATTCTACAAAAGTGGCAACCATGAATCCATACAGCACAGTTGGAGACTTAGCTGCATTCAACGTTATGCATGTGAAAAGGAAGAAACGGCTGATAACTCGACTAAGGCAAAATTTCAAACCAAAAAGCACAGGGAAGAGAGTGCGGGAAGAAGTGTCACCAGCAAAAGATGAATTTATCACCAGTAAAAGTCGACAGCAGCAACAAACGGACTAACAGAGTGAAAGGAAGTCCAACAAAAGTTCCAAGCGGGTAGGCATTTGTTGTGCTTCTGTTTCTGCTTCTACTTCTGGAACTGTGATTCCAGTTGCAAGAAAACCAAATCACACTATCGTATAACATACATGCATATACATATGTACTGGTACTCGTCTGTATATAAAAGGCAATGGTGGCCCTTAAATTGAAATTGTGAACGTTATGGACATTGCCATCCCCTTCCCGATAGTCATCCCGATGAGAAAACACTACTGCCACTGCAACATGACAAAGAGGCAGCAGTAATTACGTCATAAGACTCGAAAGCTGGACACGTTTTGAGTGGGTGTAAGAATAGTTACTGATTTTTCAGGAATTGAATCAAGGTGGGTACAAAAAACTAAAGTTAAATCAATGAGGTCAAAACTGTTACCTAACTTCGAAAGCTTAGTTTAGTTCTGTTTGTTAAACAATAGTTAATTTCATCTTCAAATTTAAAGTTTAGTTTTAAGTTGAACACAAAAAAATGACCAAACCGTCAAAACTGTCCTAATTGAAAAGGGAAATAATATTGGCCTCAGTATACATCCATGTGGAACACTTACTTTTTCAGTTGTTTCAAACGAATTTGACTATTCAGACATTTGGTCTTGCAATAAGGGAAGTTCTTTTGGATATCAAAATTTGCAACTTACCTGCTCCAACATTTTATAACAATCTAATATAGTTTTAAATAACCTTGAGAGTATTTTGGACATTATAAATGTTAAAATTAATGAATGAATGTCAAAATGCTATGTATGCACCAAATTTAATTAAAATCGGATCACTCATTTTTAGTTAAATTCTTATTCAAAATAAATACGCCAGCACAATAGATTGACAAAGTACTTGTATGTATATTTATGACATACCTTTTATTAACTTTGATTTAGAATGTGAGTAAGATCATATTATGAAAGAAATTGTTAAATCACCAATTTTTTATATAAAATGGTATATAAACAAAGCATACGTCCGCTTCAAATGTCCCCTCCCATTGTCCATAAATGTCCAGTCCACATTCGTACATACAACTCACTATTTTTAAAGATCTATTTTATTCCACATCTTAAAATCAAAAGTGGGACGAAAAAAAAAGTGTTGTTTCTATGACAGGTCCTTAACATGTTCACATTGTTTCAGGTTTTTTTTTTTCTCAATTTTATTCCTGTACCACGAAGGATGTACGTGCATATTTTTTTTATGCAGATTTTCCATTTTACTATTCGTTTTTACCTGCCATGTGTATTTGTTCATTTTTTGAGCAAACACACAAGTTGTTTGTTTTTATTGTTTAAATTCGTCTAAGGACATCATCACTAAAAACGCATACATAATATTCTGCTCTTCCACTCCGAAAATCCACAAAAAATACAGTCAAACCTAGTTAATTCCACCATTGTCACAAGGCACACAGCACGAGTGTTACCAACAAAAAACAAAACATAAAAAAATTACTCCAAGACAACACAACACACACGACAAAATCTGACAGGATACAATGGGAAAATAAAACAGAATTAAGGTGACAAAAAATGTCGTCATGATAAAAAGCGAGTAGAATTTGAAATTCATTGCAAATGTCCTTCGGAGAGTGGAGAGTGTGCGAGTGCTAGAATACCAGAATGCACTTCATTATAAAATCGGATTTCTGTTGGCACTTCTCTTGTCGTCGCGTCTCATGGCACCACACAAACACCAACACCTATACAAATGTACTTGCACCCGCATATTGCTTGCATTTTTGCACACGTGACACGTTGTGATTGTGCAACAGGATATACTTATATAAAATGCATGCAACACAGTGAAAATAAAAGTGCATACGAGTGGTGTAGCAGTCTCAAGCCCCCAAGGATGTCAATATGCGAAGCGAGAGGCTGTTGCTGCAAAAACACATCCAAGTGGAGGTATAAACGTCGACCGACGACGACGATGACGAGACGACGACGACGACGACGCGACTGTGAGGTTGAGCTTCTACAATTTCAACGCATAAATGGTGTCGTCTGCCCTGAATGGCTTCAAACTGAAACTTGATGTGGATATGGTGTGAAAAAGCTCCTTAAAACAGGATGAAAAAAAAAAAAAAAAAAATCCTTTTCAAAGTCATTTTACCGCCGCACCACGACGCTATTCAGCTACAGAAACGGGATATTCTTTCAACTTGTTTTGTTCGGTGTTGTGTCCCAGAGAGGATGCTAACAAAAAAGACGCAAAAAGAGGTGCTTAAAGCAAAGCACAGTACGCAAAAACAAACAGAAAAAGGAAATTAAACTGCATTTACGACCGAAGGTCCTTTAGAATACTTACAAGGAAATTATCTCGTTGCTGGTGTCCTCAATGTTCAACCAGGGGGAGGGAGAAACAAAAAGAAAAAAACACACACACACACACACACACATGAAATTGGGCTTTGGGATGGTGAGCATTTATTTTTAATACTTAACCAAATTAAGTTCGTTTTTAATGTTTACATACATTTTTTTGTTTTGAAAATATCTGTAATCAATTTTTAACGATAGTTTGGTTCTTTTGTTGTCGAAACGTTTGTGGTAAGGTTTTGGGTAAAAAGTTTTTAAATTACTTCACCATTGAAGGTCCGCCGAAAACGAAAGAAGAAAAAATGATTACTTTGCATTTTTGTGGCGTATGTTGAACATTTTTTTTTTATTTTTTACACATTTTCTTAAATCATTCAGGCGAAAA
This sequence comes from Scaeva pyrastri, assembly GCA_905146935.1. NCBI lineage: Eukaryota > Metazoa > Arthropoda > Insecta > Diptera > Syrphidae > Scaeva > Scaeva pyrastri. The sequence continues at coordinate 2,857,790 of LR989929.1, read as the reverse complement.
TTTCACTGAGTCTTCAGATGAATCCAAGAAACATAAAGAGACATTTGAACATCAAAATCAGAGTTGAGGTTTAAAAATTATGGCAGTTAGAGCTTTGGAGACTAGGCACAATAAAATGTCTTAATTCGTGTTTTTTTTTTTAGTATTCTAATTAAAACATGTAATAGTAAACGTGGCCACTATGAATGTTCACCATTTTAAAAGTTAAGTGTTGGTAACCTTTGACAGCTTTCAGTTTGGAATTCTGAAAAATAGGCTCAGGAATGAAAATGTGCTTTCACGAAGATATCTTGTTGGGCTCATCGTCTCGTTATTGCGCTTGGATATTCTGCTCAAATCTAATAAATATGGATTCCATTGGTGTCGTCAAAGATTTTTTCTTGTTGGGGCAGTTATCCAGCCTGACTGTTTATTTAACGAGATATTAAAAACATCGCATTAAAAATTTTATTTTGAAATTTTTGTAGTGCAACCGAAACCAGCGAACAGCAGCTATCAATTTTTTTAAGTCTTGCGAAACGGGAAACCCAAAAAATGAACTTAGTCACATTTTTTTTAAATTGAATGCAATTAACCTTATGAATGCTTTTCGCACTTAATGCGTGGCTTCATTTTTCGGCAGTTTACTCGTATACATATTTATTTTCCAACGATTTGTTTATTTAATTGACATTTTAATATTTCATCCTCAATTCCCAGATAAACAAGTGTGTGTGTATCTGTGTATGCTAAATGAGTATGCGATGGTATTTGAGTGATGTGAGAAGTGTTATTGCTGTTTTTATGAACACAAATTAAAACAGAACTTGCGAAAAACACCATCATCAGTATTCATGTGTTGTATAAACGAGCATGAATTAATTTCTTTGTATTTGGGTAACACTTATGTATACACCACACACACAAATATCTACTAACAAAACAAAAAAGACTCAAGTCGAGGGAGACGAATTTTCGTACTTAACTCGGGCTATAAGGACGAAATTCCTAATCTGACATGGAATAGACTATGGAAGAGGAACTTGGAACAATAATCAGATTGTGGTATGTTGTGCTGATAGTGGGTGGATGTGGATATGGGTGTGTTCTTTTTGTGCCCTAATAAGAACTTTCTAAGCCTTGCAAGGATATGCTTAAATGCTCTATGTGGATAAACAAATAGAGGACGAAAAAAAATCGATTTTTTGAAAAACATTAGACACGTTTCCCCGAGGAAGATCAACATACCAACACAGTTATGGCCATCGTCATCGCCATCGCAAGACCGACACAACTCGGTCCGGGTTCGGTCAAACACTTGATGGGAAGTCATTTGTCCTGGGTCGTCGAAGTGGCCGAGGTTTATTAGAAAAATTAATTAGTTTGCCCTTGGAGATAAGACAAATGTCATGGCAGGGGACAAATTTCATTAACCATAGAGAACCCCGTCCCACAGAGTGTTTTTCTCTCTATACGAGATTAATAAAAACAACAACAGAAACAAAAACAACATCGATAGAATAACACACGATGGATGCTCACAAAATTTGTTCGACCGGTCGGCGGACGGGGCGGCCGGCGGCGGCGGCGGCGATGGTGACGCACGGCCATATGTAAACATCTAATACGTAATTTACTTCCGCATCTTATCATGGAAAATGAATCTTTTCCACTCGTATTCGTATGTATGAAGATTGTCATCCTTCAATATGGGGACTTTATGGGTTTGTCCTTGAGGAGCGCTTGCGGTCGCTGACGCCGACAACCGACCGACAATGAGGACGTTGCTGTCATCGTCAGACGTTCTCATCTTTGAACGAGAGATGTCCTTCGTTGTGGCCGTGGCACTGGCACTGGGGCTGGGGCTGGGACACAGTCGTCGGAGTGTGATGGTTGTTCGTCTTTGATATTATAATTGGATATGTTGTGTGAGGCGATATGAATGTGAGTGTGAGTGTGTCAGGCGGTGTATGTGGTTGTGGTTTATCTAATTACTCTACACTCGTACATGTATACTTGTTGCAAGTATATTCTTTAACCATTTTGTTTTTGGTCCTGGGAAAAGAAGACTCCTACGAGTAAGTGAAAATCTTATTAAAGAGTCATGGGTCGTGGTTTGTGTGGTGCGGTGCGGTAGTAAATTTACTTGGCGACAACGACGACGACGGTGGGTGTTCTGTTTTAATTGTTTTAATTAACAACTCTCTAACCCACAACTGAACATCATATTCAGTCGGAAAGATTGACATAAGAAAATTGCGGTTGAGCTTAGTTTGTGACAAACATTTATTTTTGTATATTGGTTCGGGTAGACATATGTACATATTTATGGAATAAAATACTTGGAATAATTGCTGTGGTTTGAAAAACATAAAAAGTTGATTTCATTTGAAATATATTTTTTGTCGGATATTAAATCTTTAGAAGAGTCTAAGACTTGGCGAAGAAATTAGGGTTGCCCATCTCCATCAGTCCATTTATTTTGATGGGAGCAATATTGAAACGCTTGTCAATGGGAAAACTGGATAATCAAGAATCTTAACATTCAAGTCTTTGAGGTTAAAGGACATAAAGTTGTGTTGCGTTCATAGCCACATTTAACCAAAAATTTAATTGCATTTTAGATGTTAAAGATTCAAAAGAAAGTAAGAATTTTCCCAAAAATTAGGCTAGTTCAACTTAAATATTTGAAAGTACTCAAAACCAAACTAAAAAAGTTCAAAATATTACCTGGAGAAAAATAACGAATATTATTTGACAACTCTAAAAAAACTAGCTTTTTGACCCTAAAACTATTTTGAATACAAGTGAACTGGTACACTTCCTCGTATCTAAAAGGCATTCTGATAAAAAAAGAAAAGCTTTCGAGATATGCATAATGTTTAATATACAATAGTTTTCTACGACCCACAGCATTTTGTTATAATTATAGTTTCAAAAATATCCAGTTTTTCAACACATGTACATATAAATGTATTCGTATTCGTTAAAATTCATCTCTCAAAATGTCAATTAACATAGGTCTAGCACATGCATGAGCACCCTTTTCCGTCATTGACATTATTTTTTAAAAGCATGGTAGATATATACAAAATTTAAGTGCTCCTGTTTAAAATAAAAAAAATAAAATAAAATCTTCCTGCAAATTAGTCCTTGACTATTTAAAGCTTCATCCACTATATACTGATATATAATATGTAGTAGTTTGTTCCTTGAATATAAAGTATCCAAGTCCTTAAGTTAAACTCGCCACAAAATCACTTGGCATCGGGAGTGAAATAAAATTTTTCAAAAACAGCAGCAGGATATGCCATAGTGAAGAAGCCTCGAGAGCTCTCGCTATACTCTCGTGCTTCGTACAGTCCCTATATAACTTTCTCCCTATCATCTGGATGTCTTCACATTGAAGATGTTCTCGTTCATAGTTGTTGTTGCTGTTGTTGATTTAGATTTTATTTTATTTTTTTTTTTTTAAGAGCTAAAAAAATATGAAAACTCTCAATGTGAGTTTTCGTATGGAGCCTCCTGCAGGGCAAATGGTTGCCAATACTTATTCTTGTTATTTTTCGTATGCCATGTGATATAGGCTACATCTTGCCTTAGACAGTCTATGCTTGCACCCCTGCAACTTTTGGCAGAAAATATTCGTCTTCTTCTTCTTCTTCTTCTTCTTTTGTCATCTACCTGGAACTCTCATTTTTCATCTCTTTAGCCCTGTAGTGTCGTAAGATGACTTGGGTTTATCATGAGCGAACTTTTCAGACACAATGACGACATCGACGGAGCTTGTTCGACAAGAATATTATATCTTTTAGCCCGGAGGTATTCTGTTGTCGACTAAGGCAGATCCAATTTTCAGAGATTTTTGTTTTTCAAAGATTTTAACGGACTTCATTTTATAATTATTGTCATTTTTTGCCGATTCAAACCAAATTGATTATATTTTACACCACTTCTTGAATCTGTATTGTAAAAAGAATTGCATAATTACAATTCTAACATCCAATTTACAGAAGGTGTGGTCTTTATTTCAAGAGGAGGTAAATCTTTAATAGCTTCTATCTTGGTCAAACAACCAGAAGGACTTTTATGTCAAGTACATATTTTTATTAAAAAAAATACATGTTAAGATAGTTTAAGAAAATATTTGACATTTGTCCTGACTAGTTTTCCAATACGTATTTTTACTTTATTTCTTTCAAAATTGTGACAACTTTAAGATTTTCGACCGTTATACTCGTAGTTTAATGCACACAGAGATATACATACTTCTCAAAACCATAAGAATACATTCGATACACACACATTCATGTTCTTATGACTGCGATTGTATCTTCTTTTTGCAAGTTACATACATACATTCATATGTATTGATGTCGCATCTTGTAGTGACAGAAATTCTCGTTTTCATCCTTCTTCCTTGCCTTGCACTCTTCTCCTGTTTGGATGTCAAAGTACTTTTAACGAACGCCAAAAGAAGGAGCTAAATATGATTTCCTTCGTGCTTCTTTTTTTCCTCCAGCTCCAGCTTCAGCCCTCCATCCATCGCCATCGTCGTCATCGTCGTCAAACGAACTTCTTTATAGTCGTCGTGTTGTCGCACTGAATTATCTCTCTTTTGCTTTTAATTACAATTTCATTTTCAATGCCTAATTAACCTAATTCGTTCTAGTAGCTGAAAAGTCAGGACGTTCGCTTTTTTCTTTTTGCTTGTTTTTTATTTTGTTGTTTTTCCTTTTTGTTGTACAGATATACGCCCTTCCCCTGTGTGGGTGGCACTTTGGGCTCTTTAAATGTATGTATGTGTGTGTGTAAGTATATATAAATGTGACATCAAAAAGTTTCCAGTTGTGTATTTCAATGTTTCCCATAAAAACCAAAAACCTCCCCCCCATCGCCCTCCCCCCCCCACACACACACACACAATATATATAGACTCGTATAAAAGGGTTGAATATTTGCGGTTTTTGAATCCTTGAGGGTTATTTTGTGATATGGTTAAAGTTGAGAAATCTTTGTTCTTTTGTTTCGAATCTTTATGATGTAACGAGAGAAATGAGATAAATATAAAAATGTATGTTAATGCTTTGGCAGGGATTTTGAGTTTTTAATCATTGATGGTTATGGCATTTTTCTGACTCGGAAGAAAGTATATTGGATTTTTCGACGAATGTGTTTATTATGGCATTTGAAAATAATTTCAGCTAGATTATGGGCTTATATAAAAAACGATTTTAGGAGAAATTTAAAACTGTAATATAATTTCTGTTTCCCGGCTTAACATTTTGGGAATTTATCATTAGCATTAAAAGCTAAGATAATTAAAAAATTGCAAAAACAATTTACTTACATTAATATTAGTTTCTTATTTTTTAAGTGTAAATATAATAGCAGATGAAGCTTATATAAAGAGATATGTTATAAAAAATTACGAGGTAAGTAAATATAAATTAATTGACAATATTTATATTTTTTCAGATCTTCAGGCCTATTACTAAAGAGTATTCTGTAAGAGGATAATGATTAACTGAGATTTTAATTTTAATTTTTACTGAACATGTTTCATGATCATTGCTTCTGTTCGTTCGGAAGAACTCAGCTTTTCAAGAACCACAAAATTTTAAGTCATTACTTTGGCCTGTATTCACACATAAGTCAACTGGCCCAGGAACTGAAAGCATTTAACTTCTTTAGGTAATGACTTGGGTTGCGAAGTTACTTTGGAAACTGGTTTCTCTATACAAATTACCTTCAGCCCATTTCCTGATCTGTATCTGGATGCATAGTTGCTCAAAAAACAAAATTGTCAGATTTGGGACGATACAAATCCACATGAGATCCAAAAATGTGACTGTTTGAGATGGATTCTGGATTGGTGGCATCATCGGGCCGCTTCTATTTGAGAACGACCGACGACGGTGGTCAGGCCATTGATTGATTAAATCTGCGTGGAATCCAGTAGTTCCTGCAATCGATTAAAATATCTTATAATAAGCTCCTAATGAAAGACCCCATAAAAGTATATAGCGTCACATTTCTTAAATTTTGAACATGAATTTTAATATCTTTAATCAAAACCACGAACTTTACTATCAAAATGTATTATGTATATAATGTATGAATTTAAATAGGGATATAAACTCCGGATATAAATTATTCATGAGTTTAAAGAGCCTTCAATTTATGTAACGAAACTTTTTCAAGGCACAATACCCACAACCCAACATTCTCATGTTCAACACACTTATACATCACACCTGATAAATGCATCTACATATACATCTATATGTATGTAGGAGTATTTTATTTCCTTACTGGCAATTGTTCCATTTCAATACGCAGAAGCGTTTACATTCCAATAAATCTCCAATAACAGGTCATATCGTCATGAGATCTATTACTCGGTCGGTACGGTAGATGTACATATTTCCAGCACAGCCACCCACTCTCTGGCCATCATCATCATCCTCTCGAACAATACATAATCCTCAAAAATATCAATTTCTCGCAATTGTGCTAATTGCTCATCAATCGAATTCCGTCGACATTAACATTAGACTTTATTTATATGGACGCCGCATCTGTAATTACACTCGCAGAAGCAAATACCACTGCAACTCCACTGCCGCCCGCCCGCCTCACCGTGTCGCGCCACACCACGAAACGCCGACAGTTGGCCACCCCAACCATCATCTCGACCGCTCCAACTCCAACTCCAATTCCAAGTCCAACCACAGCAATCTGCGTTCTCTCCCAGTGCCAGCAGTTATCATGCCAACCTCTGTGCATTGCAGGAAAATTATTATGTGGTAATTTTATGGCCGGGCCGATTGTTACGCAGAGATGGAACGGTTTGTGATAAGATTTCCAGCTATCGATAGTTGTGTCCAAGTGCGCTTTAGTCGGGTGGGTCGGGAAGTGGTGGGGTGGTTCCCGATTCTTGACTGTGGCTATTGCTGTATATATACATAGCTGTGTACAGCAACATCCAGTTTTCCGCCCCCGGGCGTTGATTATGATTATTGTTATTGCATGTATCCTGGTTTTGGTTCTGGTTCCGTTTCGCAGCGACAGCAACAGAAACAGCAACAGCGACAGCGAGAGCGACTCCTTCCTCCCATGTTTATTGGAAAGATGTGCTGCGGGCGGAATTGGTACCCACTTTGTGCATAGTTACGACGACCATTACCGAACCGAATAAATCATCCTTTGGAATAGACCTCCAATTATTTGTCAATTTATGTCTCCTTCAAGGGCAGCAGACCATAAATAATTGCGCTGCTGTTGCTTCCCGCTTCCCGCTCCTCTCTGCCATCTAAGTGATGGATAATTCCTCTCGGGCTTGCGTTTGGACTTGTTTGATTTCTTTTTTCTTTTTTCTTCGTCTCTCTTTTCTTGTTTCCTCTTCTGTGTTTTTTTTTTTTTTGTTTTCTGAATTTTGTGAGAATCTCTCCTCCAGGATCAGATTATTGTTCCTCGTTTTTAGTTGGAAGTGGTTGGTGCTTGCCAAAGTTGCAGAAAGTTCTATGTGTAGTATAGACGGAGCCTTATGTACTATTTGGAGATGCTGGAGCTGCAGCTCCTTCTACTTTTGTCTTTATTTCCCAGTTGTTGTTCGTGTATTTTTGTATCTATATTTTGTAGCTAAGAGTCCCTATTCTCTGCCTCAGCAAGCTTGGTTCTTTTCGTTTTGTTTCTTATATATGTATGTAGGTATTCGTCCTTCTTATATGTGTGGGTACCTTTGTTTGAAGGACGCAATTTAACCGGATTTAATCGGATTGCCCGACCAAAGTCGAGTGTTTCTAGAGCATCATTTTGAACTGATGAAAGGATTTCTTGTTCTGCTTGTGCTGTTCTTGCTGTTGGACTGGACCTGGACACGGGCAAGCTAGAAGAATGGCTAACACTTGGTATGAGATATCTGAGTATGTCTGTGTATATGTTGTCGATAAAATGCTGTCACTTTTTCCCAAAGTCTCAAAAACTGGCTAAATCGCACGACACATTCAAATAGAAAATATATTTTTCAAGTGGAATTTCACCGGGAAGATTCTTACCAATAAAAAAACTCAGGAACTTGTCATCTTGAGAATTAATTAATATCGAAATCATCTGTTAGACGTAAAATGCTTGATCACTAATGCACCGGATGCTCCAAAGGTACGGTATTGTCATATCAATTGGAAATAGTTTCAGAAAGTTCCGGAAAGATTCTTTTTCTCCACATGTTGTTGTAGGTACCATTAAATTTAATTTAAAGCAATTATGATTAAATGTAGTCCTTCTTAAAGGTGATAGCGGAACATTAGTGGAAGCATTAACAAGAAAACCTAGGTTCAACATTTCCCAAGTGGTTCCAGCAGATGGACGCATTTCCACTTTCGATAGTCCCTCAAAAATGTCACTTGTGAAATTCAGCTAACAATATTTGCTGTCGATGCTGGCTGTCCGGAACGCTTAATACTCGTCTTCTTTTTCTGTCTGCTCAAGGATGTCTAAGAAGCTTAAGATTGAAATTGGGAACGGGATTGTTTCCTATTATTTTAATTTCCATCAGTTCAAAAAAAAAAAAGGATTGAAATTGGGTCTGAGTCTGGAATCATGGATGGTATATCTGTTGAAGAGATTTCGAATCTTCCACAAAAGTTCACTTTGAGTTAGTGAATTAAAAAAAGGACATTTCTATAGAAAAGGCAAAATAGGTAGGTACGAGTGTAGACATAAATTCGTTTCTTTACAGTTTTATCTATTTTTTCTGTCCGTTTTCTTAAACACAAGCAAAACAGACAAAAAAAAAATGAAGCAATGTAATCCTTCTTTGAATTCTTTATTTCTCATTGTTCGTTTCTGTTCTCCAGTTCCTGACACCATCATCGCACCAATTGTGTTGTAACCCTTTCGGCTTTGGGGTTCGAGCTTCGGGGAATGAGACATAAAATGTTTATCCTTTTAGTCGATTTTATCGCACGGACGTAGGTACAACACCAAAGCGTATAGAGATACACTCGAACCGGTAAATCAATATTACATATAAATATGTATGGAGGTACCTTTGAGAAAAATGTTGGCACAGGGGGAGGTGAGTATGAGTACCTACATAAGTGTATTTTGTGTAAAATCCTTCCACGCCAGGTTTGTGGCCATATAAAAATATTCGTATAGATATTTGTGTACGAGTGTATATTGTATCTGTATGTATTTCGATTAATATGTAATGTTATGTAGGAATTGGAACATATAGGACCAAAGGAATCCTCTCGTGTAAAAGAGTCCCGGAAACATTTTCTGAACGATTAATGGCTTTTGATTTTTTTGTTTTATTATTTTGCCTTTTGTGTCTGTCCGTTTTACTTTAATGTTGACGGGCAGTTGGAAAATTTATTAAACCCGACTTAAAATTTATTGTTTCAGACTTTTGTCAATTTCTTGGAATTGCCAAAAAGTGTAGAAATGTTAAAATTGTCTGACCAAATGTAAATCAATCTTTGAGTCCAACATTGATCATCAATATCGTTTTTGCATGAAACTTTTCCGATGGAATTCAATAAAAGGATGGAGCTGCATCCGAGGCAGATGTTTGCTCCAATCTGAGTTGGACAGGACTACGACTATATACAATACATATAAGAGGTCCGTTCGAAGAATAAATTGTTTATGTCTTATTAAAGTAGGAACTGTTTATTGTGTCATCGGTCAAAAAATGCTGGAAATGAGGTGAATGACGGCGCTCGATCATCATGGACAAACCAACATATGAACAACCAAACAGAAAGCACTGATTGGGAAGATTCTAAGGATTTAGGCTTATCAAAAACTTTGGGTTTGAAGAGTGGAGTACCAAAATTCATTCATATCTCGTATTTTTGGCCAAAACCAACATGTCCCCGACTACCACATTTACCAGATATAGTCCCTCGTGATTTTCCCTTGTCGTCGACATTTAGAAGACTTTTAAAAATTGGACACGCTTTGGCATATTTGAGAAGATAAAAGCTGAATAGCGGAAAGAGTTTAAGGACATACGAAGAAGTGTAAGGTTATTAAGAATGCTTCCAGACTACAAGCAAATGCTTCCAGGATTTAGCAAAATCTTAGATAGGAATTATTTTTCATCGAATTCCGAATTATTTATCCTATACATTTTTTCCAAACAAGATATTATACATATTTATCGTTCTGTCATACATACGCTCACTTCCCAAATATTCTTCCTATTTTGTATGTGTATGTAACTTTACATGACTATGCAAATATACATAAATATTCCTACATAATAATATGTCAGTTGCAATTATTAATTAAATAACCAGAAATGACAAATTATTGCATCGTTTAAGTCGTCCAATGTCAACAAGACAAAACTGATGGCGACTATCTCAACTCGACGCTATCACACGTTCGGGTTGGTTTGCTTCCTTTAACACGCGTAGCTGTATGAATGTATAGATACTTTGGCGTTCATGTTCATTATCGTAGGTATAAGCTATATACTCCTCGCTTACACTTCGTCTACTGTTGGATATTATCCTCATGATAATAGTTTGTGAATTTAAGTTGTAAGTTTTATGCTTGTGTTTGAGGTGTTTAAAGTTAATCTTGAGTTTAACATTTTTTACAAAATTTGAAGACTTGGGATACATAATTTCAACCTAAAGCATTTCTTTAAACTTTGACATTTCCATAAAAAAATTACTTTTAACATTTTCTTGCTTTATTTTTGACAATTTAATAATTTTATCGATTTCTAAGTTACTTTCCATCATTTTTGTATGTATCAAATAATGATTTTTTTACTGATCTAATAATCTATTTATCTACATATCTATTGTTTTCTCTTTCTTACTAACTGCCAGCTGTCATTTATTTTTAAATGGTTTCCAAGACTTCAATCCACACATAATTGGAAAACAAATATAAACCTATACCTAACATTTTTTAAATTTTTTGCCAGATATACGTTTTTGTTATCTAATTGTTTATTATTGAAGATTTATCAAAATTCAAAATGTAACTCAACTTCTCAAACTATACAAAGTCGACTTAACATCATCATCCAATTATACTTTCGTCGCGTACATGCCTGTCAGAGTTGATTAATTAGGAAACAATTATTAATAAACAAATACAAAATAATAATTAAAAAAAAGATATGCGTGGAACCTGAAGTCCGTTTGGTATTCAAATATGCGTAAAGTTATTATGACAATTTGTTTATATAAACAGTGAGTTACAAGTTAAGTGAAATGTCTACAAAATATAAGTTTAAAAATTGAATTAAAAAATTGTCAATTTATCCCGTCAATTTTAGTCAGATATATGTACATGCCACAACTTTCTGTTGTTTAAAGTTGTCTTTTGTTTATCATTTTCAAAATCAGAAGTATTTTACAAAAATCATAATAATTAGGTACTGTTGCAAAAGAAGGCGGAAATAACGCCCACTGAGCGAATAATCTTAAGTTTTCATTTTTTGTTTACTTATGCACTTCAACTTTGCAAATTGGAAGTGCAACTTTTCTTATTGTAAGAAATTATAAAAAGTGGGTGGATAGTATCCACTGGATACCATGCCCTCTAAACTTATAAAGCAAATTTGTGTGAAATTTTAATTAAAGTATTTAAATTTGTTGATGGTTTGTGAGTCACTCAGTCAGTCAGTTACTATTCAGCGATTTAAGATGTGATATATGTATGTATCTCAGGAACCGCTTGTGTTATTTTGCTGAAATTTGTTGAGGTTCACGTTTTTAATTTTTTACTTGAAGAACCTGATATAATTATGATTTTCATAGTTAGAGAATGGGTTCAAATTCCATTGAGCTTGTTTTCCGTTGTCTTTGATTCTGATTTCGATGACAGATTAAATGGACTAACACTACTGTAGCCAAAAGATTTTTTCAGCCAATTTGGGACATAATTATTTCATTTCGAAATTAATGACAAATTTTGGAAAATATGACTTCAAACAAACAAAGTTTAATGGCGTAAATTATGAAATGAAAAATCGAATGGGAACTACTTCTTACTGCCTATCCCAGACTTGGATTCATTGATGGAACCCCACAAAAATCTCATAATCTAATGTTAAAATTTAACAAACCCACAGATCGATAAAAAAGGCAATGGTTTTATTCAACTTCCTCCATATTACTTTTTATATGCCTCAATAACTTTTTGTCCATAAATATTTGACATTAATCGAATGTTACTCGGCCTTTTTAGCCGGAGCAGCAGCTGTGACCTACATAATAATTCATGCAACATGCTCCACCCTGCCTTACTGTATCTAGCTGCACGTTTAAGCTCTCGATGACATTAAAATAAATTGTTAGCATGCAGGAATCCCTTTGTGTGTGTGTGTGGAGTATGCTCCTATATGCATGTATGTATGTGGCTCTGGATAGAATGCAATATCGATGACTTTATTCAATTGAAAGTTTTCTTTCCGTTGGAAGGGGAGGTGGGGTCTCAAAATAACTTTGATTTATGTGTCTTAAATAGCTCCTCGGATTTAACTCTGCTTTTTTCCAAAAAAAAAAAAAATAAACTCTCACATAGATAAATAGAAATACAAAATTAGACTCTTCTAATACGGCTGTGATTTTCCGGATGACCGGACTGATATGTCGAAATGCGGCGGAAGCATTTTGCGGCTCATCACAGTTGCTTCCAACAGATAAAGTGTCCCTCCGATTTGCCACACAAAGAGCTGGAGAAGCTCCTACAGAGTTAGAGTAATGGAAATAAGGCTTTATCATATATAGAGTAGGACCTAGGACCTGGGATATGAATTAAGGTATGTATGGGTATACAAGCAGAAGAGCCTGTGGTGGTGAACTGCAATGGCCTGGCCATAAAAGCAAATTCGATGATAATAATCAATGATTGGCAAAATGGTCAGCTGGGTCAGTTTAAAATTGAAATTGATTGCCTACTTTGGTTGGTTAGGTGGTTCTTGGTTGTTGGTTGGCCGATTGGTCGGTTGGCAAAGTATCAGCAATTGGTGTACTTAAGTGATGATGGTTATTTCTTTGTGATTGAACGAACAATTTATATGCCTTTTGTTGGGAACACAAATCTCTTCTCAAGTATTATGGGCGGATTCAAGGATGTTTCCTATATATTGTGTTTTTTGTATTTTTGTTTAAAATTCGAAAAGTGTGAGTATAAATTGTCGTTGAATAAGAAAATGACAATTGGGAAAATTAAAAGATGAAATAAAATATACCCACTGGAACTTACGGTCCATTGAGCGATTTAGGCTTTTAGTAACAATTTCGATGAAAGGCTTTAACCCCCTAAGAGCTACGATTTCCTGAGTTTTGCTAATTCAAGCAGGCGTTAGTATTTCCAAAGAAGTTAAGTTAAACTTGCAGAATGTCAATATTTCCAAATTTATAAAAATTGGAATTTTGGGGGTATCAAAACGAACGTTAATACGAAACAGATATTACTGACTTTCATGCTGAAACATATAAGGCATCCACCTACGAGTAACACTAGGAACTTGCACCACATAATCCCTTACCTGAGCACTACCTTGAAAGCCGTGTATTGCAACTCACATATGACAATCCGCACTATTGCTCCTCACAAAACCACCAGCAAGCAATCAATGAAGCAAATAGATTCCCCCGAAAGAAGATTCAATCTATCAAATTAGTGAATGCAATAATAAAAAAAAATCTGGAATCTATAATTTATTATCAGACTACGGTTCAACTTCGGATACAGCAGTGAGCGGTGCGGAGGCAGAGATTAGTTGGTCCATGATGCGCAAGCGCAGCTCCGTTCGCGCAGATCGTACAAATGCGCGCGCATTGCCTTTGATTCCAATCATAAATTGCTCGCGTCCCAAATACGCGAAGGGGACTCGCACATGGAGCGCTGGAAGAGGGATCTTCGATCTTGGTAGGTCTCAGTCTCGATCTCAAGTCTCATCAGCCAGCGCCGAAGTTATCATGGGAAGCTCAGCATCACAAAGGCACAGCATACGAGACACGAGTAGAACAGAAATGCTCTGTTTCGGATGCGAGTGTGCGCATCTGTGGGTTTTTTCATCTCGCGCACTAGGCCATTCGTGAATTGAGATTCGGATTCTTTGTTGTTATTAATTTCATTCGGCCTTCGAGAATGGGTACGTGCGTGCGCGCTCTGCCCCAACGGCGGCGTAGTCGTCATCGTCGTCGCCAACCGCCATGCCGCGCTGGGATGGCAAGTGCTCACTGCTCAGGTTCGCAAGCCATACGGGGCATATGGAATTATTATAATTCACGATGGCAATATAAACTCCTGCCGATGATGCAGCTGATGGTGATTATGATGGAGATGGAGATGATGATGGAAATTATGGCAATTTTCTGCCTCGGAATTACTTTATGGAGTTCAAGAACTCGCGCTGTCGCAATGTGTAATTGCGAACATCATTAGCTAGCAAGAATTTCAATTTGGGTCGTCGTCGTCGTCGTAGTCGTAGTAGTTCGCATAAGCCTGATCTTCGATCGTGCCTCGACTCACCGGAGGGTCTCTCCATCGCACATACGCTAGTATCTAGACTCATTTGCAAATGCGAATAACCCCAATGCCATCATATCGTCATCATCATACTCGTCCGTCTTTTGTTGCGTTCTTCGTCATTGAGCCATTCATCTGTCCCGGTCCCCATCTCAGACCATGACCAGAGACGGAATCTCAAGACTTTGCTGTTTACGATCTTAATGAAAACATAAAGTTGAATTGATGAAGCAGTAGGTCGTTTGAATACGAAAACGGTCGTAAATGGACATAAATGTTTATTAACTAAATCGATGTTTTTTATGTTCTGTTTGGTAATTTCGTAGAATCATTTGAATATTATATAATCAAGTTTTTTTTTATTTTCTATGAATGAGAATATCGGTTAATTTTAGCATAAAATTGGCTGGAAGAAAATAAAACGATTCACCCAGATTTCAGAAATCAAAATCAAACGTTAAAAGAGAAAAAGAGAAAGACTATGTTAGTTTCGCAAGAAGAATTGAACTTTGCGAAGGAATACTTTTCACTCAGGAAAACGATGAAAATATGCTAAATTGATTGCTTTTCTTAAATATGAATATAGTTGTACTGCTTCGCAAACTTTGCGAAACTCTTTTTATTATGGACAGCGATTAGAAAAATGCATGTATGTCGACTGCAAAGCCATGAACACATTTTGCGAAGTGAATTTTTTATTAAAATCAACATCTGCATACATAAAAGTATAAAATTAACTAATATTAAAAAAATTTATTTTAATAACGTGCTAATATTTTTGTTATATTTAAGAAAAAAAAATAGCATTTTTAGACTTAGTTAGTACGTTTGCAAAATTCTAATTCTTTAAAATTCTCTCTTTGGTCGTGTCGAGGCTTCCATCTTTTTGACCACATTCAAGCAGAATTCAAATTTATGATAGGAAAAGTTTAAAAGCTTAAGATTCAATTTCAATATTGTTCTGGTTGTGAGGTCACAGTTGCATCTAAGGACATACGTTATAAAGAACAGTTTTTCTTGTCATGTAAAAGTTTGATGGGCAATAAACCTCCCCTTTTTGTAACATGCCGACTCTCCAATCAGAACAAAACTTCTCCAACACAAAGCAAATAAATTGCCTGCCATATTTGCAGACTTGACAAATATTTTTGTCAAAAAAATTAAATGCATGCATCTACAACATTCAGATATGGAAAGAACATCCTGGAACAATTACTCCACTTCAAACGGCTGCCATCTAGTGTCACCGGGTTTGGACGATGTTCTTGACGCAGCAACAGCAGGGAGCTCGGCAAGAAATCATAACTCATCAACCAGAGACCAGAATCTAAGTTCTCGATTTAAAGACGCGCGCACATCACAAGAAACTAATCACTGATGGAGACTCAACGGACAGGATAATAACTTATCGCCGTGTGCCCGTTCCCATGTGCATTATATGTATAGGTAAGGTACGACGATATACAAGTACAAACCAAAGCCGTATATAGGTACTATGTAGACTGGGGCTGGGGCTAGGGAACGACGACGACCGTCGACCGACGACGCCCGATTCAAATCTCGCCCAATCACATAAATCATAACTTGGAGATTTCTAGAGGCAGCACCATCGCATCAGCTCTAGCCTGGCCATGTTGATGCTTCTTCCATGAGTATATACAGATACACACACCACGTAGATCGCCTACGGTGCATTCCCAGATGAGGTGCTGTCGTCCAGGGCCCGTTCTATCAAAGCTGGGCTACAGCATCAGCATCAACATCGGCATCGGCATCAGCATGTTATAGCTAGGGAGGAGGGCCCTGGAGTGCAGAGCAGGTATGTTAATGGAATATTAATAAATTGCCCAACAAATTGCGTATTCAGTTCAGGTTGCTGCTGCTTGAGATGCGCTCCTAGACATCTCTGCTGGTGGGTTAAATCACGGACACAGGAAGGTCGCTCATTTTTTACTGTGACAAATTGATCTGGGATATGTTTCCAAGGATTGAGGACTTGTGGATGCTAAGTCAAGGCATTGAGCGACGATGGCGATATGGCGGCATCGCAAACACCCATGAATTTCTTATTCTCATTTTGTCGCCTTGTTTGAATCGCCTATGCTGATGCTGATGTCCTTATGTCGCTTGGACGATCCAAAACAAGACTATTTTCCTTTGGCTGGAGATAAAAAATTATTTGAATTGCAAGCTCCTAGATAAGGCGGTGCTACTTGTTGGGAGGCGCATTAAAATAACCTTGGCAGATGTGTCATTGTTCTCATAGTGATGAGAAATTGATTTTGACTGGACCTCCTGGACAGCACGATAGAGAAAATAGGTTTTTCCTTATCGTTGGCAAGTTATGAATATAAATAGTCCTCTGTGTGGTTCCAAGAAGTGGAAGAGAAAGAAATGTTGTTCTTATATGAATTTATGAGCAATACAAAAACCAATAACATCAAATCAAGAGCGGTTCAATTTAATTGACTTCCATTTTTGAAAGGTGCTTTGAGCAGGGGGAGATTTTAACTTGGTAATAATGGAACTCGCGTCTTGGTTGTAAGTGTCAAATATGTTGACGTTTAGTGCTTATGTACATATGTACAACCAGTAGTAATTAAATAGATGATAAAATAAGCATAACATGCATTAAATTAGTAATTAATCGCTAACATGAAAGAACGAATACGAGTAAAAAACTTCGGAAGTCAGAAAAAAAAATGAAACGAACAAATGAAATCTTTTGTAAAATGACAGTTAAATTTGAAACTTATAACTACAGAATTATCCAAATTAACTGACGAATAGGGAAAATTTACACACATTCAGCAAAAATTCCACCAATGATTAACAAATTTGGACTCAGTTTCTCGTAAAATATCTGGTAACACCTTAAGATTGGTAACTAGAGATTCTAGCACTGACTTCCAAACCTAAGAAATATTATGCAATGTAAGCTTTTTTTTCCGTTCATAAAAATTATTGTTCCAATTAAGAGAACACCCTATTTCTACCATATTTGTCGAAAACTCAAAATTCACAAGATTTTCAAAAGCTCAAATTATACTAACTAAGTATCGAAGTAGAGCTTTAAACCAACATTTTTAAATCAGCGTAGTATCTTCTAAATTATGTCATTTTTTTTGTCTCCCTCATATCCCCCCCCCCCCAAAAAAAAAAAAAAAAAATGTTTTCTGCCAAAAGAAGGCAAAAAAAAAATCCCTGTCAATCTCAGAGAGCAATCTTTTTTAACACGAAACACCCCATCAGTAAAACAGTATGACATCTTCTCATTCCCATGAAAAATGATCCACATTAATAAGAGTCACCTTCTTTTGACAAAGAACCAAAAAGGTCCACAAAAAAAAAAAAAAACTGAAACAACACCCAAAATGACATCACGTTGTAAAGGAGCTCATATACTCACTCGTATATGCAATCATACCCGCCCTCTGTGACAATCACATTGCAATGCAATAAAAACTGATTCCGTATCGCGACGCGCGAGCGTCACACTGAGAATTTTTCCAACAACGCTCCCAGAACCCAGACTCATACAAGATTCGACTCCGACTGTAGGTATAGTCTCCCAGCTATTATATGGCTCGCTGGAACATCACACAAGCTATACATCGCCGCCCCACGTCCGACGTCCAAAACGAGGACGAAAAACATTGTCTTCTTAATCTGGAAATTTATGTAAACATTCCTCGTTGCAAAACACCTGAACCTGCTCAACAACCAGTGCAGCGCAGTGCAGCGAGGAAAAAATAAGTAAATAAAAAATGTGCTCACGAAATTCCAGGCGAGGACCGAGGAGCAAACCTCTGGACACACATCCCCAACGACCATGACGGCGACAAAAAAGGCGATCACAGTGCAAAAATTGCAATTTACTCTGTTCTCTTCGTCGCGAACGTCACTCGCGTCGCCGCTGCCGACATCCGCGTCCTCGTCCTCATAGTCGTCGTTGTCTTCGTTAAAAATTTATTGTTGTTGTTGGTGCTGGTTTTGAACGTTGGAAGGTACACCTACAGACATAGCTATCGACATCGTCATGGCCGTAGTCGTGGTAGTCATCTTCGTCCGCGATTGTTAGGACTAAATTTTTAGGAACGTCCCCTCATCTGGCGGAAAGGATTCCGCAGCACTTGGAAATTACATTCCACTTAGGCTGCAGCTACATGCGGATGGCATGCATTCGGCTTCGCATCCTTCCTGGCCAGCGATTAACTGGAGCTGATCGAATCCGAATCCGAACCCGAATCCGAGTCCAAATTTCAAGAGAGCTCTCATATCACGGGTGGTGCTTCCCGCTCTGTGAGTTTAGAGTTGATGCATGCATGAATCTCTATAGGCAAGGCAGCCGGGTGCATTGCACAATAAAGTCGTGCAATTAATACATGATCCTGAATAGATTGCATTCGCACGACTTTTAAGTGGTACACGTGTTCTCGAATATCACATGGGACCGGCCGGTCGGCCGACCGTATATGACGGAGGCGGCAGTTACTACGAGTATATTCCCGGTGCAGCGTCCCGATCCAAGGAACATCATCTCCACCGAGTGCCACCACCACACCGAGTCAAGGAACATTCTGAGCTGGATTCTGTTAGTGTGATTAGATTTGAGTTAGCTGCAGCTTCAGAGAAGTCAAAGCGTTGGTGCATCACGCCATGACCAGACCATGCTTGAAATCACGATGCACAATTTAGTGGTGTTGGACCAATCTAACAGCTATCATAAGGTGGCTGTTTTGCTATTGCTTCATGATTTGGAGGTTACCACGGATGGGCAGGTTGTGATATGAAGTGTGATATTTTCTTATGATCTTGAAAAATAAAAAAATAAAAATATGTTAGCAATATTACATTTATTATTTAACAGAAAAAATATCGATAGGTACAAACTGACTTCACACATTTTTTAACTTTTCAAGTTTTTTTTTTAATTCCTTAAAAATTGCCTACTTTATCAGATTAGTCTATTAAAAAAAGAAAATAAATGGTTCACCCAGGCGTATACGCATTTTTTCGATTATTTTCTTTTTTAATAGTTTTTTTCCCCATTTTGGGCTTCTGGTTGTTCCGAAAATGTGTCAATGTTTCACAGGACTTTTAGCATTTAATGTATAATTCAAAAATGCAACCGTTAATATAACTTTGTTAATTATGACACATCCAAACTTTGACAAGCTATCCAAAATCCATTTTTTTAAGTATTTTTCAGTCACTTTAACAATGCAGTAATAATTAACTCAAGACATTCAATTCTAAATGCTTATTCATCGTTAGCTGTTTTTTTCTGTATAGACTAATGACAATCTTAATGCCAATGCAAATCAATTTCAACTTCCTCAGGCAGTCATTGCGGTCAATCGGTTAAGATTGTTGCAAATTTAACCAAATGACACACAATAAAGCATCATTTACATTGACACATTTTGTTTGATGGTGACATTTATATGCATGTAGCTTTACAAACAATAATAGACTCCACTTGCAAAGGAACAACGCAAACACAAAATCGACACCGTGTCGCCAATCAATAGCCTTAATTCGACAGCTTAATCAATCGGTGTCACAGTTTCATGATTATTCTAAAGCCGTTGGTTTTGATTTGTGTTTGAGTTGGGAGAATTTCACAAGAATAATAAATTTGTTCACAACCTTAAGTCAGAACAATTCTTATTCAATTTTGGAGTACCTAATAGCATAAGTCAACTTAGTAAAATTTAAAAGTCTAGTAATAAGTTTTCTTCAGTTCAAGACTTCTTTGAGTAGATTTAATTGGGGAACTGCCTAGAAGTCAATCATTGCTTCAAAATGTATTAAGTTGCTAAAAGCTGATTTCTGGAAGACATTTCTGACTCAATTCCTGGTTAGTAACTTGTAAATAAGGTATTTCATCAACATACTCCAAAAGAAATCCTGGCGAAATTCACATGACCCATTATCCAGCATGTTAGAGGTAAGAACCTCTCATATTGAATAATTTTTGGATTTCTGAAAAGTTCAGCGCCATATTCCGCATTAATAATAATAATCTCCCCGCCCAGCCCCCTTCCCGCTCGATATGACCACAAGAGTGACTTCCTTTTCCATTTGTCTCGTTGCCAGCCTCACCTTAATAACGCTACATAATAATTGTAAAACGTGAGATTTACCAAATTGATTCGGCCAACAACGCCATCGAACAACTGCGACGCGACGCGACGGACATTCTGCTGCACTTTCAAGTTACTCGTACTTGTACTGTGGGATGCGACTCCAAATTCTAAAGTTAGGTGCTCGTTCCAAATATTTCCAACACACTGCGGCGACGGCGGCGGAGTGTACGAAGTACGAGTGTGTTTGAGAGTTAAGTTGATTTATTTCCGACTTTATAGCCGCACATGATCTTTGCTGTTTTATGGCAGCGCTGCGCTGGCTGAGCTGCTGCTGCTGCAGCGGTGCAGAGCGGAGCGGTACTTCTGTGTTGCTGTTGATCATGGCTCATTGCGCAATTGCAGCTTTTCGAGTCCTAACTTTTCTCTTTTAAACAAGCCTTTGGCCTAATGCGCGGCTGCATGTTACCTTTTGGAAACATATGCGCGGACTACCAAAGGTTATCATTTCGGCTGCTTGATTGGAGTCAAAGAGGTGAGAATTTATTATTGAAGTTTTTTCGACGACGATGACGAGTCAGGTGGCGGTGGTGCAGGGGGAGAGATCGAATGAATCTACCTACTTTCAGACATCATTTAAGCCAACTTTGTACAAAGGGGCTTTGTATTCTGGTTGCGGTTGTGGAGCTAGTTTTGTGGCGGCGATAATTACCTCATTTGGAACGAATAATTGAAGTCGAGGTGCGAATTGCCGATTGGGAAATTTCGATTTCTT
The DNA here is from genome assembly GCA_905146935.1 of Scaeva pyrastri. NCBI lineage: Eukaryota > Metazoa > Arthropoda > Insecta > Diptera > Syrphidae > Scaeva > Scaeva pyrastri. The sequence goes on along the minus strand of LR989929.1, from coordinate 2,836,430 downwards.
CTTAGATTTTTTTTTTATTTGTATTATACAGCTCCCCGATATGGGCGGGTGTTATATAAAATTTATTGGTTTGACTCAACTTTTTGAGAGGTGAAAGAGGTGATGGTTGTGAACGTTTGAACTACTAGCATTTTAAATATTGCTCATGTAATATTTTTGAACGTGGCGTGGGTAAAAATTTTGTATGGTTCTTTTGGTTTCTTTTTTATTTAAAGCATTTCTTAAGAATTATTATAATGATCTTTGGTTGAGGTTTTGAATGGACGTCTATGTCTATAGCTGTCAATGAACGACCTTCCCTTGGGGGGATTCAATTTTTGATTAAGTAATGTGGCGTCGAAGGTTGTGATACATGTGCTTGGAGGCGTTTTGATGAAAATTTGATTCCTAATGACTTCAGCGATTCTTACACGTGATTGGAGTTGAAAAAGGTCTTGTGTGCTCTATGCCTGCCTGTCTCACAAAAATCATTAGGTTAGTTTTGGACTAAGGAATGTTTTTATTACTATTTCTGACTTATTTAAATTCAAATTTTTGGAATTAGAACAGAAATTATCAAAACATATCACTGATAAAAGTGCGTTGTACTATCCAATTTCCTAAATGAACGTCCTTAGACGTTGTGCATAACACCTACGACCAGACCAGAGACTCAATTTTAATACTGAAGCAATATTGGAAAATATTAACGAATTTCAAGCAATTGGAAAATATGTAGCTCTGCCGGAAATTTCCAAAAGAAATGAGTTGTCCAAATGATTCTGGAACACAAAAGGTACATTCTTCTGATCGATAAAACTAATGATAGCAAGTATTTCAAAGTATTTTATCAGTTTATCTCCCTGAGAGTATATATTGACTCCACAAATGACACCTTGGATGAAGAATTACCCCAGGAAACTGCTGCTATAATTCGTAAGACTGAATACACCTTCTACAAAACTTTGACAGTGATAGTCCAATATTTTATTTTTAATAATCCTAAGAGAACTTATAGCCAAAGAGTTAACGTCTTTAAAAGACGCATACAAAGATTTCTTCCAAAATAATTTTCTTAGAAAAGCCATAGTTTCAATATCAACTTCTTCTAAGACTTTCAAAAGTAATCTTCACTTTAAGATTCTATTAACAAAAAAATAGATGCTGGATGTTGTATAAAGATTGCAAAGAGGCGTGATATTAAAGTTCAAGGCAGTGAATTAAAAAAAATGTTTTCTTGTAGTATATCCTAAATGCTGAATACCATACTTAAACTTAGCAGATGTCACTTAAAAACCGATAAAGAATATTGAAAATTAGGAGATGCTACAATCGCGACCTCTATGAGGAGATAAGGAGAGAAAGATGTGCTTATGTTTCAAAAGAGTATAAATTGGATAACAATGCTACCTCCAAGATTATCTTCGAACTCAAGCCTCCAAGTTGGAAATAATAACGAAGATATCAAGTCCTTGCAATTTTAATCTGATCATGCTAGTTTTTTCCAACCTTTTAATGTATTCTCAAGAATGTCGAACTATCTGTAAGTTTTTCCTGGTAGAAATTTTGTTCGTGAAGTTTTTTTAGTGAAAACACTCAAATAATCCAACTTTGGATTAAAGTCACAATTCTCAATTTCGTATACATGTATGTATGTATTTATGTATTTCGTCAAAAAATAAAAACATGAAAACCAACCAAAAAAAATGCCTTCAAAAATAATCGTTTCTTTGTAACTGTCAACATTCTGCTCGTCGTTCATCACAATTTACCAATTAAAATAAAATAATTTCCGATGATTTCCAGTCGGCTGATCTCTCAAATAGCTCCAAGACAAAAACTGTATCATCAGACCAAAACGAAAAAAGCTACCAAGTGCACATGCTTAAAAATAAATCGTTTGTTTCCTTCTTTTATTTTTTTTTTTTTTTTTTAATTTTTCAAAAAAAGAACCATTTCAAAGAAAGCATACCGCAGTTGAAGCAACCACTTCATGCCCCTGTGGGTCTTTTGCCCAAAATCCGACAGAATATAACGATGACGACTGCCATCATGATGACGATGAAGCTGATGATGCCGATGACGATGATGAACACAATATACCCTTCGTGTGCAGCTGATTAAATGGGACATCATCAGCAAACCAAAGTTTCTACTGTCGACTGCCATCTCGGTGGCGGGCAGTTGGCAATTCGGCATCCAGTGCGGTTCTTCTTTGGGATCGACCCGAACTTCACCAACGCCACAAAGAAAAGAAAAAAAAAAAGAAAAAGAACGGAACGGGTAGCCAATTCCATCGCTGTATAGGTACACGAACTATAGCCGATCGAAATCCCTGGAACAGAATGGGCGAGGCCAAGCGATTCGCTTTTTTCGATTCGCATGACCAACTGGGTTCCTTTCTCCCATCGGCACTTTGTGGTAATTTCTTCCCATTGAAACCGTCCAGAGACGCAATAAAAAGGACCAAAGCTAAAGTCGAGAGTCTCAAATGCCCTGGCAAAAGGATGAAAATGAAATAAATTAAAACTTTCTCCAACCAAAAAAAAAAAATTGAAAATACTCAAAAAATGAGTAAAAGGAAACTTAAAAAGGACCAAAGTGAAAAGTCAATACACACTTACCAATACACGCTTGCAAACAAAGAGCTTTATAGCGACCAAGTCCAAGTACGAGTTGTGGAGAAAGTTTTAATAGAATTCCAAGTGTATAGGGTACAGAGTACACGCAACGGACCCAACCCGATGACTACCGAGCATATATATTCGCTGCCGATAGCTTTATAGAGTCCTTGATAAGTTGAATGTCCTTTAAAGGAGAGAACAAACTCTCAAAAGAAGTTCAACTGCGATGTCCTTGCAGAATTTGATATTCCAGTAGGTTTAAAAAGAAAAAAAACTCAAAAAGGTTTACTTTCGGAAACGATTGGAAGAGAAGAATTTTTATCTTCGAATATCCTTCAAACGTGGAAAACATAGTATTGAAATTATCCTTTTTATCAAGAAATGATAACTTGCGGTAGTTTTAATCTTAGAAAATTTATTATTCATCAGTTCGTTTCAACTGCTAGAGGCTGGTGAAGACTGGCATATAGGTCAAGAAGAGAATAACCCTTCTGAAACTTTATCCATCCATGGAAGCCATAGATTCAACCATAGAAGATATAAGAAATTTAAAAGAAGGTAATACATTTTGCTTCCTGACGAATTACCTTCGCAATCATTCAGAACTCGTTCTAAATTTCATAAAAAGGTATCTTAGCTCAGAGTTTCAAAAGTATTGAAGCATTTTCTTACACAATGTGATATTTAGTTTTGGAAGATACTAACGATTATAATTTCTCTATTGGGAAGCTTTCAACTGCTTACTTTTTGTCTAAGGAAATAAGTTCTGCACTTCAAAAAACTTCGGAAAAATCTGAATTTTGATGGAGAATTGGATTAGATCAACAAATTTTATGGGAAAGGGGAAAGCTTTAGTTTAATGCATATATTCGAAAACTATGACAAAGTATCTGTTATAAAACCTGAACACCCTAGTAAGACCGTAGAGACTGAGACTAGCAAGAGTCATGAAAAAAATTGAAAAAAGTCAAGTATTATTATCGTTCCATCTCAGTTCTAAGACATAGTTAACCCAAATGAAACCAAATGCAGTCCGAACTGTTAGTGATTTTATATTCGGCTTATCAGAAGTATGCGTGCAACAAGGAGCAAAAGGCACGTGACATGCGGCATGTGGTAGTAACAGGCCTAGAGACTGTTGAACACAAAGTATGACTCAAGTCACAAATGAGGAATGGTAAGACCCACTTCGAGTGACACTTTTTTGACATGATACAAGTTGTTTATGTTGAATTTTCCACATATCATTGGAAAAGTTAAGAAATGATTTTTAAGACCCTAAAACTCTCCTTCCTGAAATGCATTCAAAAGATTTCACCTTAATGACAACATACATACGAGTACGAGTATAATATGCAGCTTTCCTGTGTTTTTTTTTTTAATATCCAAAAGTACTAAAGTAAACAAAAAGCAACAAAAGACCAAAATCGTTTATCCCACCAAATCGACCATAACACCTCCATCAACCCATATAAACGAGATAATCTTTCGCAAATTGAAATTTATATCTCTCGTTCGGTTAAACTACAACGACTCACAAGTCCCATCTAGTCTTACCAAAGGAACAGCCAACGCAAATAAAGCCATATTCCCACTTTGGGTACATATACACGCTCGTAAAAGAACAAAACGAAGCCCCATTAATAAACGGTCAGCCATTTTATCACCGTATACCGTCGTCGGTCGTCGTTGCGTCGTCGTCAGAACAAACCTTGGAAATGTCCCTCATTTGCATTTTAAGACTCTTAACCAGAACTGTCAGTGTTGTGTCGCATCTCGCATCCACGTGAAGATTGCACCAATCAACATGACACAATTCTGTCACCTTCTTTTTTCTTGGTGTCATGTCCGAAGAAAAAAAAAAAAAAAAGAAAAAAAAAGTTTAAACCGTCTTGACACCGATAAGATCGACAAAAGCGGATAAAATTCATTGTTTTTAAAAAGCAAGATAATCGCGGATCATGCATGCCATAATTTCACATAAGTAATCACCGCACCTCCTATTGGTTCTGGACAGCTTTATGGCGGGCCAAAAGGCATAAGAATACCCGAAATCTCCTTTTGGGCCAATAAAGGTGTTGAAATGTTATTTACGACAGAATGTTCGACAGAATCATACCGCCGCTGCCACCACCGCCGCCATCGTCACGCTGCCATGTTATCGTAGAACGTACGCCTTAAATTTGAATACGAATTGAGTTAAGTGTGATGCTGGTGGAAGAGCGGCAAGATTCAGCTGCCTCTGATGCCTGCATCTTGGTCTTGGCCGACCCGAATCACCGCCCTGCTGAGATGATTGCTATGCCAAGGTTGTTGTTTTTTAGTTTTCGGGAGATTCCAATAAGTGTATGTTTGCATTTTTAATTATGAAACACTCATCTTGCCTCCGAGGGCAGGTATGACTGTTGTTAAGTTAACTGTTGTTTCATTTATGAGAAATTTGACAAGCTAAGTTGTTGAATAAATTAAGAGCTTTATTCAGCTAAAACAGGTGAAGCATTCCTCGGTCTTATGACTTTCATTTGCCAATTTTATAACCTTGAATCCAAATAGTTCTTGTTTTCGATAGGTTCGGTCCATAGGAAGCCAAACAAATTAAGCTGAGATAATTCCACTGTTTATGAGGTTTACATAAAATATTTCTAATGTTGATGAGCGAAACAAGCGGGCTTAGCGAATATTTTTGTTTATGGAAATAATTTAATAATATTTTATTAGATTAGCGTTAGAAATATTAGACATTCCTTTTTTGGACATATATTTTTGATATGGAATTATATGGTTATGGAAATCAAAATGTGGACTACCATATTTGATATTTGCTTAATCTATTGTTTAAGTTTTGTTTTTAATAAAAACAATAGAAATGTGGGTTCAACGTTCTAGCTGAAGATAATCAGAATATTAAATCACTGTTATAAGTATCAACTTATTTTATGATATTTTAAAAACTATAGAAAAAAAAGAACTAAAATTTACAACTTTCTATTAGCAGATTTTTCAATATCCTGTTATGAGATATACATATGTATTTAAATAAATATAACAATTGAAAAACTTATCAGTAAGTGACAAGAACATGGCTTAAAATGGTACAAAAAACCTCCATTTCGACAAGCAATTCCAAGGTATCAAAGTTGAAAATTAAACCTCCAACCACCAAGAGTTCCAGGTTCAGACTAAACATAATACGTGGTGACTTGAACTTTAAAGTTTTTAAATACACCAAAAAATTATGAAAACATAAAAAAATAAAAATAAAAAAATATTAGATAAAACAATCCCTTATGAAATCATTATGATACGGATTATATTTTCCCACTTTTTTAAAGTGCCGTTTGTGATTATTAAAGTTTAATTATGCTCCGAAAACACAACTCACCCACATACGGATACGATACAGAGGTGTAGTTGCAGACGAAGAAAATTAAAAAAAATTCCCACAGGCTTTCACTGCAAATAATCGACAAGCATACACCACCACACAAGAGGTCTGAGTAAATTAAGTTCACAACAGTTAAATATTTTGGTCTGCACAACTTCAGGTTGTAAACTTTAAGTTGCTTTGCGATAACGATTCAGAATTGAGTCATAGATCAAAAAACATGGTTTATGGTAATACTCTCGTTTTGACAACTCAGTACAAAAACACTAACACTTGCAAATGCAAAATTTCCCTTCTTCTTCGTAGTGGGATCAATCTTGAACCAGAAAATATCAAGATCATGTAGTATTGTTGTAATACATGAAAAGTAAAGATCCAGTTTTTCATGAACTGATTCTTCTTTTATAATAAAACGCGGGGATCCAAAACAGTTTTCTGAAAGTGTATGGTGGCGTATGTGGAACATTTTTCTAAGTGAAGCTTGGACTAAATAAATGTTATTGACAGACAGATATTGTTGTTTCATTAGAAATAGTGAATTTTTTTTGACACTTTGCTGATTGACAAAAGTTGTCAAAACACTTTTTCTTAGGGTGAATAAGTTGTCATATTTTTAAAGTCTAAACTGTTTTTTTCTTTTAATTTTGCATCAATGTTACTAACTTATTTGTCGATCTCACTTCGGGAGTGATAACCTTGAATTTATGGGAATTTTGAAGTTTGAAATATCAAAAAAAAAAAAACAGTCAAATAAAATAAACAGATTTGTCTCTTCAATGACAGAACTGATACTTTTTTCTAATATTTATACTCCAATGCATTTCGCCTGCTGTGTCATCTGTTTTCGCAATCAATGCACTTAAAAATGTCTACGTTTTTTGCGATACGTCCTTTTTAAATGTGAAGTTAAAAAGTTTTGTAGGTATACAAAGTTTGAGTACGTTGCGTGTACTTCCATGAACTTTTCATGGTATGCAATCAACATGCACAAAATTATTTTTTACAGCAGACTTGATGAAAAGAAATCATAACTCAGATATATCTCACGGATTTGCGATTTTTAATTTAAGTCTCCAACTTTTCCAAATAAGTTGTCAAATAAAAAATGAAGAACTTCATATGAGATTATTTGTGAAGAATAAAAAAAAATAATAATCTTCCTTAAATATCAAAATTTGAAATTAACGAAAAAATAATTCTGACCTTAATTTAGCGGAAAAGTCATGACAGTTTAACATCAGTTCCCATTAATTCGCCCATGAGAATTCATTTTTGTCGAAAATACCGCACTGAAGCCGAAGCGTGCTTCTCAAGCGGCACACAGTGTGTGGTAAAGTTTATAGTAACATATGTCTCGTCTGCCTCTTGTAATCGCATAAAACCTTATTTCTTAATTTTCTGTCTGTCCTTCTTTTTGCCCATCATCACATCATGAACGGTCAACTCAACCTAAAGGCTCAAAGCTCTTATGGTACAACAAAATAAAGTATAACCCAGTGAATCTATAGGATACGTGCAATTTTCGGACAACCCACTCCAATTTGTTGTGGCCTTAAGGAATTTTCGCATTTCGCCATGGCACTAAAGTGCGAATGCGCAACTGTCATAGCGGCGGTCAAACATCAAAGACCCACTCCAGAGTTTCACTGGGAATATATTCACAATCCCATTTCGTGGTAATTCTCCACGCAAAATGAGCATTCATGTCAAACGAGCGGACAAGTGGAACGACCAAGACTCTGACTCCAACTCCGATTCCACTTCCAGCCAACACCACCATCGCAGTGCAGCGCAGGAAAACCGATGCGAAGATGAAGAAGAAGACAAAGTTTGTCCACAAGAGGAGCAACAAGCGGCGACCGACGCAGGAGGTGCAGATACAAGACTATGAAGCGATGACGACATGGATGATGTTCCTGATGATGACAAAGCGACCATTACTCAAGAACTTATCCGCACATAAAATTTGAATACAATGGCCGCCACAGCATCACAAGAGCAATCACAGTTGCACAGCTCGTGAATTTACATTTATGTCCGCATTTTGGTGTGATGCCATCATCACAGTCATGTTGTCAAGTCCCGTCCCGTCCCTCTGCAGCCCTCCCATATTACACCCAGCCAGATCCTGCTGCAATCCCCCAGAGAAAGGATGTGTTCCTGTTCCAGTTTGGCATCTGAATTTTGGTTTCTTATGCAAAATGCATCAATCATCCTTTTCTTTTGGACAACGGATGTTGTTGGTGATGTGACTTAAATCTTGGCAAATGGCATTGTTCTCGTTACGCAAGATGTCGCTGTCGTCGTTCTCGTTTCTCGATTTCATTCTCGTTCTCGTAGACGTCGTCGTCGTCGTCGTCGTCCTCATCGTTGTTGTCATTAAATGGGATTACTTGGTAGCGACATGAAAATCAATTAGCTAATTGCTTAGAGCATAATCTCACGGAACGAAAACAAATCCTTTATATTGCAAAAGATAAAATATCTTCGGATCGAAGCGAGAGCAAGTGGAAGCTGGTGGTGGTGGTGATGGTGATGGTGATGGTGGTTTAAACGAGCATGGTTTCCCAGTTCCCAGAATGGGGTCAATTTCTTTTTATGTGACATCTTTTAATTAGTTTCACGGCTCCTTGGGCTCAAATCAGTGTGTGCACTCTGCACTTACCTGCATGAGTGCATAATGCATATCCTGAGCAGTGAGCAGTGGTCAGGTTCGTATTGGATTCTTTCAAGATGTGTGGGAAGACCGTAAAATAAGTTAATTGAATTAAATGGCGTGTAACGGGAATGTACTCGTCTGTCGTTTCAGTTAATCGAGATTAAATATGAGGATGCTGTGTGAGATTGCAAAAAATGAGACTTTAAGTGGAAAACTTTTGCAGCGGAATGTAGAAATGTTAAAGAATCCTTAAATGCGACGTTCTGGAATCTTTCAAAGAAAAATATGTTTTAAATTGAATCCCACCAAAAAATGCAATTTTAAAAATAAAAATAAGGTTCTCAAAGTTCTAAAAACTAAAGATGGTTTTCGAGAACACTCTAGATTATGACAGCAAGTTTATGTGATATACAGTGTTTGTCAAGCTCAATAGTGACAGTGAAGCTTGCCCTTTGATATCCCATAATATTCTGAATTATGGAAAAGAAAAAATATATTCATAGATATTTTAAATCAAAGGCAGATCCTCTCGCAGTTGCAGAAAAAATATTGCAGGAAATGAGTCACAAAGCGGTCAAACTGTTAAGCTGGATCATAACCTAGAAATACCAAACGACAGACGAATTTGAAACCTCGCTGCAACAGTAGCTGCAAAGCCAGGCAATTAAGACGCCTAAGTATTCCAATGAGATGTCAACAAGTGTCAGTTGTAACACGAAACACCATAAACCCAGCGAATTATTGCACCAGGACATGCCTCACTGCATGCATCCCGCATCCTAATTTAAGTAATCACCAGCTTGGAAGTCTATTTGTAACGCCAATTAAATAATCAACAAGAAAGTTTATAGGTCCAACTTACCTACACACAGGATGCTTATCAACTTAACCACCGCGAATTCCTGCCTAGATCTGTTATTAGGGCCAAAGCTAAACTCGAAGTGATCGCGTCGATCTGCTGCGGTGGTGAAGTCGTCAAATCATCATTTTAGTGCAACAGCTAACCAAATTAAATAACCCGAACCAGAACCAGAACGAGAACGGGAACGAGAGGAGCGAGAGACTTAATGAGGATGAGGATGAGGACCAGCTTTGCCTTAGCCATGTACAGTACATAACCCACACACAGGTAGGTGGTGTGTCTGTGAACGGGAACCTAAACCTATGGAAGGAGTCGCGACTCAAAGTGTCCATTAGTTCATCGACGTAATGATCTTGAAGGCAATTGAGTGGGTTATTTATTTCAGGAGGCTTAATTAAGCGCGCACCTTCGCCTCCGGGATGGAGGTGCAATAGTTAGGGATATCTTTACCTTACCTCCTACCTGTTTCCATATACTATATACTATATATGTATATGTAAACCTTGGGCCTGATGAAGCTGAAGTCATATTTTAACTCAGGCGGTGCGGTGGTGTCCAAAGATAGCAACAGATGATCTGCTGTGTCAGAAACTCACTCAGTAGTCATAAATTTGAACACTTTACGAGGATATTATTTGTAAGAGGCTTTGGTAGTTGGGCGGTTCGGACGGTTGGTGATGTTGTCGATGGTGGTGGTGATATGATCCTTTGCAATCGACTGTTGAGAGGCACTTATTTGCATATTAAACTGAACTGCATTATGGCATATTTAGCTGTATTTATATGGAGTGTGTTATGTGGTGCTGGTTCTTACTGAAGATAATAAAATATAAAAAAAAAACTCTGAGTAATGTAACGAGTTCCTGAAAATTTAATTTACAACTATTGCAGAATTATTTGATGTCCTTTCGCAGACGGTTTTGTCATAACTTTTTTGTAAGAATGTTCTTTGTTCTACTTTGACACCACGACTTGCCCGTGATTTTAGGTATCAGGAACTTAACAGTATTGAATACCAAAAGTCTTCCAATTCAACCTTGAATTTAAGGCCTTTTTGGAGAAAAATGTAATCAAAATCGATCTATTCGAAAAAAAGAAAAACCAAATTTACTTTAAGAATACTAAATGGCAATAAATGCTTCTAAGGTAGGAGCGTTTCGCCTCAGACGAGATTGATATGAGTCAAAAATCTAATAGAAAATATGATTTTACATTTCCCTTACCCTTCTCACGCAATTTTAAGGACCTACACATAATTATAAATATTTGATTCATTCATATAAACAAGGACGAAGATAAAATTCCAATAGAAGAATCTCTCTGATCGATTATTCTCCTTAAACAGTTGTTCCAACTCAATCGATATCTTCTCTTATCGAAAAAATAAAGAATGTAATATTTATTCAAGCAGAATGACATCCGATTGTCCCTTGACCTTTTTTTCACAACAACAATGACAATAGCTCACTTTGATTCATGACAATATTAATTTTCTCCAAAAAAGGAGAGAAAAAAAAATAACTAAAAAGTCTTCTTAGGTCATTTCCGCTTAGGGCATAATTTGTCTTTATACAAATATAAATACAAATAAACAACTTCCTTTACCCCACTTAAAAGAAAATTGCTCAATTTCCCAGTTCGATATCCGCAAGTATTTTATTACGATTTTTTTTTTTATTTTGCTTCAATCATGCTCTTTAATGAAAATAAAAAAAAAATCTAGAAAACAAGTTAAAATGAAAATGCTGTTTAAGTTTATCAGAATAGAAAAAAAACACCACTAAGCTCACACCGGCATCCTCATAACATAGCACACAAAAATGCCAACCCCTCTCTAATCGTGTACTTCTTCACGAAAAAGGAAGGAAAGAAGGTTGCTGTACCTTAATTTTTGTTGCTTAATTTAGGGGATAGTTGGGCGAAGTTTGACGGGACCTAAAATTTGGTTTTAAATTGAACTTAATGCAATAGGTTACTCCTTCAACATGAAATGCACTTTATTCACTTTATTTAAAGTTTGAAGTCAAGAAAATGAAATTAATTAAAGAAAAAAACGGAACCTTTTCATGTGAATCATGCACCCCATCCTCCCCTACTGTGTTTAGTTTCTTATTTTTTCTTTGTGCACTGTTTTGTGCTCATAATTTATCCTTGATGAAGATTTAATGGAGATTGTGAAGGTGAGAAACAACATTTAGTTTTTTTCTTCTTGTCTCTTTCTTCTCCTTTGCTTTTCCTTCAAGGACATCACGCCTCTTATTCCTGAAGCACATCAGAAGCAGGACTACATAAAGAAGGACGCAAAAGATACGAGATAAGGGAAAGAATTAAAATTTCGTTTAAGAAATTCCTTTTTGAAACCATTGTCTCGCAGTCGAGTCGCTGCAATGTCGAGTAATGAATGTGGAAATTAATTGAAAAACTTTTGTTTTAGAAAACTGTAAGATAAAAAAAATCAAAAGGAATTCGTTTTTTTTCTTTTTACATCTTCGTCGATGTCGATTGCACTTCATCTTCTAATCGAAACCAATTAAAATACATGCAACATGTATAAGTCTGTTTTACTGGAGAATCCTTTTTCCATCCTCTTTTTTTTTTGTAGTTTGTTAGAAGATTTGTTCGACCAAGATGTTTGCCTTGGCAATTACTCTTTTAGGGATGTCAGGATATAATGAAGCATGTATTGAGAGTGTTGTAAGCGAGGACGAAGACGACACACGACACACATGGGAAGGCAAGGACTACGACGACGACCGACGTCGTCGTTCTAAGAAATACAAATGGCTATACCAAGATGGTTTTATAATTTTGGTCAGGGAGTCGGAATAGTGATAAAAATTCTCCCACTCAGTGTAAGGGTGGGTACAATGGCAATTCCAGGAATACTCGTATACTATATAGGGATACAAAAAGGACTCTCTGTGGCGGTGGTGATGGTGGGTGAGATGACATTTGAGGGAGGATCCAACACAATATAGCAGCCTCTGCCTTTCAAGACCAACAAACCATTAAAACTTTGCAAAAGGCGAATAAATAAGTTCGCCGGACTTGCTTTTGTGGCTCTGGACTCTCCGAGTATAGGTGTAGGTATCTAAAGATATATCTATACACTTCAGCTTAAAGTACCTCTACTTTGTTCAACCGCGGAACAACTTGCAGCTCTATAGGGATGCAATGTCCTTATACTCCTGGGAATCTTCTTCCTTCTTGTGCAGTGCAAAGGAGTTTTTTTTTTCTTTTTTTTTAGTTTTCTGTAACTTTGTGAAAGATTTCTGGTCTTGAGTGTCTGCGTGCACTTTATGAGACCAATGACCACAAAAAACCTCATACCTTTTCTTCTCCTTCTGCCTTATCACCAACAAAACTTCAACCTTAATATCCCCAAGATTTCAATTTCCAAAAACCCCCCTAACGTCCTAGAGTAGGTATCTCCTTCGCCATTGCATCGCCAGCTCCCTCTACAGCTCGGAAATATATTTTTTATGTTGCAAAATGCACAGCACATTCGTTTTTTGGTTGTTTGCTAAAGTCCTTGATATTGAGATTTTCAGAGCTTAAGTTGAATATAGTCCAGAGGTATTTTGTGTGCACAATCTATATGAGCAAATGTCTGCATTTCTGTATCTAGGTTCTGGGTTTTAAGGATCGTGTATGGACTTGGTAATGGGACAAAGACGATGGACGACAAAACATTCTAAATATTTTACAATTTACGTTGGTTTTCTCGGAAAATGGATTTAGAATTTATTTGTGCAAACAAAGTAAGTCCCATCTTTCTATATGTATCTATGGGGATAAATAATAATATTTCAAGAATAAGCACCTTTATAGCCAAAGGGAATAGGTACATACATGTACTTAGATAGATGAAACAGAAGCAAGGAGAATAAGGTTCTGTTTTTCGAACAAGAAACAATTTTTAGAGATTTAATAATCTGATATGAAAACTATAACAGCTATTTTCTTTCTTCAAATCTTGGCCTAGTTTTCCTTTTTGTTTCTTGAATAATACCCTAAGATAGAAAGTGGCAGTCGAGTAATTTTCTTAACGAGTTTGTGCACAGCTGAAGATGAAATCTGGGAAAATATTAAGCCATTCAAAACCAATGTTCATAATCAATACTGAAACTCTATATTTTTCTGCAAATTCACATTTTGTTTGAAAAATTTTGAAAACCCTTTCGTTTTTACCCTCTTTAAAGCAATCTGCGCCTCTGCTCGAATCATGTTTGTTTGCTCAGTGCCACAAAAAGCATTCGATAGGTATTTAATTTTTTCAAATTTCATAAATTCCAAAATTAAAGTTTTACATGAATTGCAACATTACATTTCCCCAACTCTCCTGTCTCCCCCGCCATTTGTTTGAACTCATCCCCCGATTTAATTGTTCCCTGCTTTAACAAAGTCTAACACTATCACATACCACAAAGTGTTAATAGAATCAAATATTTCACGACTGGAAATTACTCTAATCAAGCTCGAAATTATAACATTCCACAGTCATCAAACAAAAGTAATAAATCAAATATTCATCGTCTGACGTCTATACTCATAAATATATCTATAAATTCCGTTTTTGCTATTAAATACAAAATTAACAACATTTCACCTTTTTGGAAATGAATGGGTGCTCTAATTAGGTGGGCTCATACCTTCCACACCACCACCACGACCACACTATCATAACGTAGCACCCTTTCTACCAATCAACCTTTAATGGGAATAGTAGTTAACTACCTTCCTATCTACGTTACCCTAATGAAGGTATGTAGCTAGGTAATAAAGAAGAAAAAAAAAAACAGTCTATTCAAACAAAGACCGAAAAACGGCTCTAACCGAAAGCCAACTTCAAAATGGAGAAATAAGAAATTCCTCATCAAAGAATTGAAATTCTAAAATTTTATGAAAATTATTTACCACGATTCTCGAAATTCGTGATCCATCAATCAAATCAAGTTTTCATTGGGATGTTGTGAAACAATCTGTCGATGACATTTCGTACAGATGTCAGCAACGGTCATACATTTTGACATATTCTCTTCAAATTTAGAGAACGACACGAGACGGGCCTTTTACTTGTATAGCGCGGGCTTTACCACGAATACGATTTACGATACGAATTCGATGTGATGTTGTCTTTGTTCATTAATTAAGCCCATTGAATGGAATAGATGTTAAACAACGGACCGGCGACAACGAACAACGACGATGACGATGGAAGACTTCAGTATAGTAGCTATACACGTCGTGTCGCGTCGCGTCCACCAAACGGCAAGCGGCCGACAGTCGGCAGTCGGCAGAAGCTAAAGATTTGAACTCTATACTGGAGGCAGTAGTTGACACTGCGACTCGACTGATGTCGAAGAAATCGATTGACCCTCCCGTTTGGGGTCTTTCATCTGTCAATGCTAATTAATTGTATTCTGTCGATTGACAAAGAGTGCCTGCCGAGCCGCGCAGCAGCATTCACCAATTCAGCGGCTAATGATGATTTATCGTCCATCAGCCCTGTGGCACGGAACACGGTGGTGTCGGCGGCGGCGGCGGTGGCATGCTAACAACATAGGATATAGGAAAAGCGGTGTCAATGTTTCATTTGACAATACGATCAAATTTGATTGGTTTTGTGTACCCTGAGTGCTCCAACGTGTCGCACCGCGACGGTGTTGATTTGAGCCCCCGTCCACATCCACGCAGACAATGGAAAGCAATCCGTCTGCACGTCACCGTCAGCTTCAGCGTCAGTAAACATTCCACACAAAATTATGATCACACCTGTCGCGATAAATTAATTTGAAAAATTCATAATGGCACAAGCGGGACACACACAAAAAGGGGAAATTAAAAAAAAAACATTCCCCGCGCTCATTCATCCACTGCCAGGGATACCTATGTCTTTTTGGGGATTGTTTTGTAGCTGCCGATGTCGCAACGGAATGCTATTAATAATGCCATTTGCAAGGAGCGGCGACGTGATCAGAAAACCGAAAACATGGTCCTGAACTGAACGTGGTGCTTCGCGTCCTCGTTGGTATCGTCCACGTATACGAGTACTCCCTTTCCCTTCCCTTTAATGCGGGATTGACAAACCGCAGAATATTATTGTTCGACGGTGATAATACATACATCGCCTTTGTGCCTTTGGGTGTTGCGGAACTGTGTGCGGCAGGACATACAATGTTGCTATTATTTGGAAAGTCCTGGACGGTGAGGATTTTTATACGGATATAATAATTGGCACCAGACAGATACATACATACATAAATAATATAACAGGGATAACTCTTTTGTTTCAGTGCAAAATAAATGTGTTCTAAGGGAAGACTAAATATAGTGATTTTTATGAACTGAATTTGAAGGTTTTTAAATATTTTCCAAATACAAAACTAGTATTTAATTTTGAATAAATCACATGCACAGTGTTTTTAAATTGAACAATGAAGATTCACTGAGTAGAAGAAGTAATAAATTCCTCAACAACAATATTCAAGATATTTTTAAGATCAAATAAACCTATAAGTTCATAATTACGAGGTATTGAAGAACTGAGTCTTAATGTCTTTGATTAGAAATACTCTCAAGTATCATATTATCTTTCCCAACAAATCTGTAATTATGTATTTTTATATTTTTTTTGTTGTTGTCATTAATCCTTAGTCCAATCATCGCCCCTCACCATCATCCATTCTAATTCAAGCATCTGATGACCCAAAGCTCTGATATATTCCTACAATAATTTATGTCATATAAAAAACCGATTTCATTGACTTAGTTTGACTAAATTTTTATTGAAATACCTAAGCCTAGTAAAATCACGCGCTATATGGCATCATAATAAGGGCATCAGACGATTATTCTAATTTATATTTAAGGCCTCATAAAACCTAATTTCAAATCATATTACTATTCACCTCATCAGCGCAGCGATTAAATCTGATTAAAATAAAAAAGAATAAAAAGTTTATTGTGACTTTATCTATCAACTATTAATCAAAATTTAAATTTGCCATATAGAATCTTTAATTACCAAGGTACGAGTATAATCATTTACAAAACGACTTTGCCTCTGCTTAGTATACATAATTATACACTCAAACACACACACACACACACTCACATACATGTCGATTTAAGATTTCCCTTTTACTCTGACTCTGACGAATTAACTCGAATAATTATTAATTCACAGATAACTCATGTCAATTTATGCGGTCAGTATAATTTTGTTGAATTATGGAGATAAATGCCTCCTCGACTTCGATTTCGATTTCGACTTCAGTGTTCAGTGTCCCCTCTGCATCTAGATAATCTGAATAAACTTAATCCATATTTAAAGATTGCAGTTTAGGCATTCGGCCTCTCATTCATATTCACTGTCGACCTCCCTATGACACCTGATACTCACAACTCTTCCCTTCGGTCCGAAGTGCCCATAAAAGCCCTTAATCTCCCGATTCCAACATCTCTCTCCACTTAATCATTCAAAAAACCTATAATAAAGGAAACAGACAAAAAAAAAACATAAACATAAAGAACCTCATCCCTACTTAGCGATTTAACCTAACCAAAAAAAAAAAAAAAAAACGAAAATAAAAATAAATATCCATAAACTAATCAATCAGGCCGTATTAATAGGTCGTTTGGGTTGATTAAGAAATATACGATGCCGGCAATTAAAATGCGTCGGCCATCTTTTGGGCAAAGGGCGTTCTTCTCGTGTCCGTAATTAGCTACTTAACAATGTAAATGAACCCACAAATACCGACTTGGTGCTCGTAAATTTCGGACTTTTCTAAATAAATTACGGCTTTATTGTAAATTAGAAGCCCGTGTTGCATACTTGGGTCGTTTAACGTTGATCTATGTTCAATTCAAGTGGTGGACCATCAGCATCCATGGACCGGACCGTTGTTGGTTTGGTTTTCATGTCCTCTTCAAAGAGACAGCCATTGCACAAAAAGGTTTCAAAGTCCAATCCGTTCGCCTATACATACATACATATGCGAGATCTTCGTCTTGGGGCCTCTTTCTGTCGATGTCGACCGGGCTGTCAATTTAATTGTTTGTCCGCATCCGAACCCACAGTGAATATTTTGACAGCAGGTGAAATAACTGAAAGGCACCGCGCACTGACAACTTCGGCCATATATGCCGTATGCCCTCTGGAATAGGCTGACTCTAGCTGGCTGCCTTGAGCCGGAGGAGAAAAAGCCACTTTTGCAGCGGCTAGCCCTTTCCACAAGCCCCAAGCTCAACAGGTTCAATAGCAATAATTCGAGTCCGATCCCTTTTTTTTCCTTCCTTGCTTTTGCCTTTTCTCTTATGAAGAGCCTCCTTCATGTGCCTGTTATGCCTGGTGCCAAAGTGGATTCGACAGCGGAGGAGCGCTGGTGGTGGTGTGCCCGGGCTGGGCACGTATTGAATTAGGTATGTGTACAATTGGATGAATAAAATATTGATACAGATTCCGCAGACTCAATGTTGGACGTCATCTGCAGGCCAATAATACCTTAAAAAATGTATGTATGTTCTCTGGAAACGTTCATTAAATTTGAAGGGCAGTTATGGGAAAAGCAAGCAGCACTTATTCAGCCTGGATGCCGAATCTCGACCAACAGCGATACACACATTAATTCTGATATTCTGAATTGTTGGACAGTCAGGGATTCCTTAACGAATAGCATAACGCGACTGACCGTACGTTCTGGGAATAATAGGGAAGATGTAGGGATAAAACTTATTTCATTAATATAATTTAATACATAGACTGCATGAAGGTCATTGGATTTATGTATACATACATGAAAATCCAAAAATGCATCAGGCGTTGGAAAGTGTTACAGGCAGGGCTTGCACCCAGACCTTTGGCATGACAGTCTTATGCACTAACCATCACGGTTCTAAAATATCAATAAGTGCTTTAAAATTCTGATAATCCATCAGCAAATCAGTGCATCAGTGAATTACTGAATCAGTCAGTAAGTTACTTAGTCTTCTTACTGCATCTCAGAAATCACTTGGTATAGTTCGTGTCAAGGCTCAAGGCTTTTAATGGTTCAGTGACCAAGAAGAAGATTTGCTATGTTATCCTATTTCGTTAATTTAAATTTGACATTTCTTACTGATATCTGACTATTTTTTAATAACATCACACCATCTTATTGATATTTGTGACATGTCTTTCTGAGAACGTCATTTATAAAAACACAGCTGGCCCGATTATGGATAATGTGTCTGTTTTTTTGACAGTTCAACAAAATAGTTATTAACTTGACAGTTACTACAACGATGAATTCACATCAAGTGAATTTCTGACTTCCTACCAAAAATTTGTATTAAACATTTGAATTTTCGGATCTGCTCGGGCTGTGGGATTGAGGTTTCTATTTTTATCGAGAGAAGGTATATGTTTAAAAATAATTCCAACTGGTACTGGGTATACGTCTGATAAAATTCAATTGCAAGCCAAACTCTTCCCGAACAAACATTATTACTACGTATGGAAATGTCCCTCTTTAGACAGATAGAATTTAGCAATTCCATGCTCCTATCCAATCCAGACTATTAATGTTTTGGTACCTACTAATCATAATGTACAACATGTTAGCGTTAGCGGTCCTGTGGCTAACATCGTTTTAGGTTTATAGCCTTCGTGTCTCAGCATTCGTTATAGTATTCAAATGCATTAGACAAATAAAGTGCACTAGCATGCATATTGCATTTATGCACCTTACCATACTATTTTGAATAAACGATAGTAGTTATGTACCAATACTAGTAACTATCAGACAAACCACCAACACCAACACTGACATACACAAAACATACTCGTATATCGAAGGAAATATCCTTTAGGGATACATTGCTACGAATTAATTTCATTTCCTTGAGCAAGTCCAGAGATCCTTTATCCCATTACAAACAATCTCTTCAAAATGTTCATGGACGCATAAACCTGCTGCAATGTCTGATGTCTATCTATCCTCTAGGTCTAGTAGATCCTCGATGGTCTGGTCTTTTCCTAATTCTGTACACATTTCCATATTCTGGCTGGCTTCTGGGATGGGGGCAGAATTTTCTCTGTTCTGCCATCAGCCATTTAATTATATTAATCGAATTGACAAAGCTGCAGTGCATTATTAAAATAAATCCAAAAAACAAACATAACATGTGTACGACCGAGCGACCCAGCGACCGACCGACCGACGACGTATAAGTCGCATAGGAAGAGTGAGAAGGATCAAGCATCTTGTATATGGACATTGTACATCTCATATCTAGACTTGCAATATTGCAAAGGTCCTGAACGCTGGCTGCACTGCTTACATACGACAAGACGAACCCGGGTGGGTCCCCAAGACAATTATTATTAAATTTCCCAAATTGACTGAAACAATTCATTGGAAAATTCTATCGACCAAGTAAAGCCACGTTTTACATCCGAGACCAAATGGATCTCTGCACCTACTACATATACATATGACGTTTATACCATATGACATCTATGTATGTGAGTTTAAGAAGACACACACGACACACACAAGGCCAAATACATTCGAATTTAGCCTGGGGTTTTTGTTATCGTTTCGGTTTGTGCTGAGGACAATAAAATACGACATACCAATAATTCCAAAGGACGAGGCGAGGGTGTGTTTTCCAATTGCATATATGGATTCGGACTTAAAGGCTGTACAAGGAGCCTCACAGTAGCATTGCTTAGTTTGGTTTTTGAAATAACAAACAGATGTTGGTTTGGCAAAAATCTAAATATTTCTTTTATCATTTTGCATAGACGGAAAGTAACTTTTATAGTCGGGCTTAAAAGAAAGGTCCATGAAATTTTAGACCAGGTTTTCAAAATCAGTTCGTTCATGGTGAAGCAATCGTTTTTTGAAGTGTAATATTAAATGTTGACACTCTTGGTGAAAAAATCCTTAGTTTTAAGCCTCTATCTTTAGAATTTGCCATCTTCTTTTATGCATTCTTCAAGCACTTTACTTTATTTCTGAAAAGTGGTTTAGATGAGAACTAAGCTCAAAAATTGAAAACATTAATTTCGTTATTTCTTTGGCTTTAACTGGGCTACAAAATGTAGGTCTATTGCAATACCGCTTCACTTATAAAGCATCGGTTCTTGATTACTTTTTTGTATTGTACTATCTGATAGTCCAAGTCACTGAGGTGCAGTGCCTCTACTCTATGGATTTTTGTGTGAAAAAGTAGAAATGTTATAAAATCTACTCTCAGATTTGAAGATTCTACGTTGTAGAAATTTTTACTATTATGAAAATTTTCTAATTGACCGAACAAATGATTTAAATAAATATATAGAAAAAAAGTCTATCAAATTTAATTCTTGCAGAACAGCCTTTAGACATACTTGCTAAATAGGCTCTGTACCACAAATGTCAGAGTCTTCTTACCAACAATGAGACCCAGAGATTTGCTTTCAACGTCACTATATACATATTTGAATGTATTGTACACCAAATCACAATGGAACTAACTTAAGCTTACCAATACAATCTCCACATATACATACCTACTCATATACCTGCCCTACTCTAATATGATACAATTATTTCGATTGAAGTGCAAGTTTTCCCCCAGGACATTCATTTGTCTGAGCCAAAAGCAGACATAACATAGCAACAATAATTCGATACCAGGTTTTGAACTGAAGACACTCGCATTTATATATGAATGAAACATTCTATGACGTGATGACCGAATGAAATTTTGATTATCCTTTTCCATTTCGAATTCATGGATGCCATTACAGCAAATGAAGCAATCAAATCATCCCCGTCCTTAGGCAAGGGTGTCTCTCTCTCTCTATCTCTCACTCTACGAGGATACGGCGGATAAAAAAGTCCATCTCTTAAAACAGTTCATCCGTTGTAAGATATTCTTTGAAGTGAGATGCTTTGCTTGACGAAGAAATCCTCTCTAATGCTCAAAGGATATTAATAGAAACTATACGAGTAGATATGTACAAAGTACGAATGTATGTATGTATATGTCTGTATATGTGCTTAATGTGTTCTTCCATCTTTGTAACAGATTTTCGTTGATGAAAACTCTGCAGATTGTCGACACGTTATCCTGATACTTTTTGCCATTTCTTGCCACACCTACAGACATACCTCTTCTCGACATATACCTACGCACATAAATGCCAGAATTCCTTCATCATCCGGTCCAACAACAAACGGATGAATTCGCACAAACCGATCATTATTGCCATAATCATCATTATCATCATCGAAATCGACGTCAATATCATCGGTCCGGAACGGAAAGTCTTAAAATAAATTGATAAAGTTTCAACAGTCCGCATCGACTTATGGATTTCATAGTGAGCTGGGTGAGTAGGATCAGGAGCGGAGTGGAGCGGAGCATAATGGAATGAATTTAAGAGTCCTTGAAAGAAATCCTTACGAAACAGACAAACAAAACGCAAAAGAAAGGACGAAAAAAAGCACTTTCCAATCAAAACGAATTGCTGCGAAAGCTGTTGCTTACATCCTTCCTGTCCCGATGCGATGGCTCATCCAGGACCAGGAGGTGAGGTTGTAACTTTTTGGCCACATAAAAACCACCATTAAAATTTACATAAATATGACCACGGGATGTATAAGCCGCTTCCCGTTTTCCGCCCACCACCCATCTCCTCATCACATGGCACCATCCATAACGGCCCTTACGTTACGTTTATGGATTCGGCTTCCTATTCTCAGATCAAATAAAAAGGAATTTTTTTTCCATCCATATCAAGACAGCCAGCACAGCACCAGGAAAAGGAGGAAGGTGTCGAAGGTAGAAGGAAATAGGTATATGAATATTTGCACTGGAGGGGTCCTTAAATCACTCGTGGCGTGCTGTGTGTATTTAACATCTTCCCCATCAATTATTTGGGTGCCTCGAAATTAAAGGCGTCCTTTTTTTATACGAGAACCTTCCTTTCTACATATTTTAGTTAAGTTTTTCCTTCATGTGTTTTTTTGTTTTTCTTTGTGTATTTTGTCAAACAGGAGGATCCAGTAACCCGGTCTAAATGGGTTTACCTTGCACCTTGGCACATAATATTTCATGGTCGCGTTTGTGTGTTCCACTTCACTCAACGAAAAAGTTTTTTAATAAATTTCACATCCGCCCTCGTTAAGCGACAGGGACACACAGACACAGTACACAGAATGTAATGTACACACAAGATATACCTACACACATTTGAATCCTGGAATACTGTGTTCCTATTCAGATAAAAAGGAAAGAAGTTTTGTGTTTTTATTTTTTGTCGTCCTGTTGACGAGAGAAGATTCACCAAATGAAAATATAAAGAAAAAAAAATGAGAACTTCATAGGAATATATTTCGGGAGTGAGGAAAAGTCCCAGCATTTCGTCCCTTTAATTAGAGATGAATTTTAAGGATATCAGCAAAAATTTTGTATTATGGGGTTTGGTGAGTTGTATACATGTGCTTGAAATCGTTATAATATGCTCCTGTGAAAGGTCCTCAGAAACTACATTTTTTTTACAGGAACAAAAACTCAAAAACTGGTTATTTTGATACAACCCTTGAAGTAATTTGACACTCAATTTAAATTACAAAGCACTTCTGGATGTCTTCAAACCTTAAAGGATAACATTAACATTTTTCATTTTGGGTTTATGGGGTATAGGTATCCCAATTTTAAAAATTGAAAAATTATGGAATTTGGTAGAAATAGAAAGGGCGTGACAGTAACCCACTTTTATGCCAGTTGTTCTAATTTTTGTATAACACTTCTGATTCTTGTAGGAATATACAATTTTTAACATTTATGTTATTATATTGGGAAGTTGTAAGATTTTGTAAATAATAATAAAACTAATACTTTCCCTAACGCAAGTAAGAAATTTTAAACTGCCAACTGTTCAAAAGCGGGAACTCACTCGTTCAGCGTCAGCGCTCCTCCTGAGTCCTGATTCCCTTGATGGGTGAGCTTTTACGTCGGGATGTGCTTGTGCACTGTGCACGCTTTATGTCTGCTTCATGTTGATGTAAAAAGTCATAAAGTTTGTCGGAATTCAGCTGAAGCAGGAAACAGAGGGATGAAAGCGAAAACTCTCGCAAAACAAAACGAAAATGTGTCCAAAAGACGAGTGATTAATTTTTTTTTTTGTTTTCATTTTCATTTTCGTTTTTTCTTTTTTATATTTATTTTCGCAGGGTGCCTCTTAAGGGAAAATAATTTCAACGATTTCTGGTTCAAAGGAGTTGTTTTTTATTTTTTTGGATGTTTTTGTTTTTTATTCATTAATTTTTGTTGTTTTTTTTTGTATTTTTTTGATGAAAATTCTTTTTGCAAAACGGACCAAATGGCATTGAATGTTGATTTTACTTATGGCATATCTATATAGCGATGATGTTTCTTTCTTTTTTTTTTGAGTTTTAAATGAGCTCAGGGTCTTGGATGAGGTTCTTTTTTTTTTTTTTTTTTTGAGTTTTTGTAGGCGAAGATTAATGGGAGAGATGCAAATTTTATGTTTGTAGAAAGTTTTTACTTCATTTGGAATTTCGGAGTAGGTACAAGCATCACATGGCGAAATAATGCTTCCGTTTCGGATTTGGATATGTCCTTGGGGGGTGTCTCTGCTAAGTCTATGAGCATCAGAAGTTTCCAGACAGGCTTTTAGTTTGCGATTTCCGCCTTAAAAAAAAAATAAAACGAAGGAAATTCTAGGAGAGGTACACTAATGCTCTTAAAGGGTTTTCATTTAAATTATTTCGTCTTTTTATGTGAGAAAAAAATAACAGACAAAAATAAACAAGGAAAATTTACAAGCGGAAGAAGACTCCTTTTTTTATTAGTCTGAGTATTTTTTTTTTACAACACACGCAAAACGTTTTGTCTGAGCCTGTTCCCTACTCCCTACTACGTTTTTTAGAGAATAATTTAATAATTTTAGTGAAAATTATTTTTTTTTAAAATTACTTGTAATTAGATTACTGAAATAAGAAAATGGATATGTGAAGGTTGAACATTTGAGCCCGTTAGTTCAATAATAGCCTCAGCATTTTTTTTTTATTATTTTCTGTACCTGGAAGGTATGCCGCTATATGCAACCAATCTTTTATTTCTTGTGTTTGGTCTAAGTAAAAAATGTAAGTAACAATGTCATGAAGCTGAAATATAACAAAAACATAACAACAAATAAAATGTTTGGGTGCTTTAGCGGCTTACCTTCAAGGTACAGAAAATAATAAAAAATGCAGAAGTGAAGTTTTGTGTCTTATGGAAATTCAAGAAATAATGTACTTATAGTTGTAATTTGTAGCTCACTTCTGGTCCATTTAAACTATGCTTATACATTTAACTTGCCACGCTTAAAATGCCACCTTATCTGACTTCTATAGTTGAGGTTTGTGGTAAGGATAAGGTGTCGTAAAAATTGGAAAATTCCTTTGGCCAACGCTTAGTAAGACCGACTTTCACAAGAATTAACATGCGGCGGAGACGAGACTTATTCTACAAAACCGAGAAATATTAGATATTAATGACAAAAGTTGGCCTCCGAAGCTGAGTAAAATCTTTGTATATATTAATGTATAATGTTGATAACATCGAAAAATTGAGTTTTTTAGGCCAGTTGAAAAAACAATTTTTATCCGAAGACATACACATATATTTTTCAAATCAGATAATATTTTAATGATATCTTTTCGTATCAATGTTGTCCTGATTCGGGATCTATAATAATTTTCATTTTACTGCCGAATGAAACCTAATCTCTACAAAGAGTTGACACATCCTCAATTATCATTAGCAAAAGTCTTGCCTGATAACGAACTGCTCACGCTCAGTCGCAAAACACCATCAATGACTCCTTAAGCTTGCCACTCTGGCTCGGCTCTGGGCTGGGGCAGCTGCAAACAGATCCTATCTGTAAATTACATGGTAACCAGTATCTTTTTGAGATAAAGTTAAATTCATTTTATGAGAATTTGCATGAAAATGAAAACATCACCACTCAAGAGTCTGGGCAAGAGGCGACGACGCGACTATGCAACGATATCGAATTTTCGTTGTCACCACATCGCCATCATCGTCGTCGTTGGTTGTCGTCATTTTGGTTTAAGCCCACGGAAGATAAGTTTCAATTTCAACGAAAGGGCCAAGCTGAGATTGTCGCGCGCAATCTTATCTCAAGCGACATTCAATAAACGATTACTACCCATGTTCCAATTGTGATTGCCCAGCCGTGGTCGACCCGGAGTGTTCCAAAGTGAAGGATTCCATGTCCCACTCACTACCATAGGGTAATCTTTTGTTCGCACTGTCCCGCTTTCCGTTTCCCGCACAGTTTTGTTGTTTGCCCGCGATATTAACTTGTTCGTTATTTTTTTGTTCTTGTTATTGTTTTTGTTATTTTAATAGCCTCCCCGCCCATTCTGCTGCTATCTTTAGGTTGAACAAGCGAAGACATCGATAAAGGAAAATCAAACAACAACAAAAACGATAACAGCCCGCGTAGTCTGGGCCGTATAATTATCTCCCGGAGACTTTATTCGGTCCATTAACATTTTCCACACACACAAACACACTTATACTCATACTCACTTGGCGTGCGTCGATCGTCTCATCTCAGTGCGGAGTGGAGTCCGTCCTCATCTCGACCGCGTCCGCGATCCGCATCATATCGACATCGACAATGGCCGAGTATTATTATGAGAGTATGACAGAAACAAAAACAGAGTGAATAAATCGGTGCGGGGGCATCACACACATGATGATGATAATATTCGTCGTGACTCGTGAGATCTGCGCGGGATAAGATCGGAAGATGTGAAAATATCACTGCGTCGTCGTCGCAGCGGTCGCTGGTCTCCGGTTTATGGTCGTCGGTCGTTGTCGTCGTTTATGGCCTCAACAGAAACAACAATTTATGATAAGTAAATGTTATGTCCAATTTAAAATTGGAAGCACCGGGCAAATGGATATCGGTGTTTGAGTTGAGAAATGGGCATTTTTATGAAGAACTACACTACGAGTACGGGCTTGAACTTTTTTTTGGTCTTTAGTTCATTTTTTGCATCTACTTGTATGACTCCAGAAAATATAAGGAACGAACAATTTTCTGGGAATCTAAAACAAGTTTATCTTCGCTAAAATTATAATCCCCTTTCCGAGTGGCTTACATTTCAACAATAGCCTTGCAGACAGACCTTATGCCTAATAGCAACAAACTTTAATTTTAACTTTATTCACCAAATGGTTCCAGATGAATTTAATTATTGCCTGTACCATTTGAGTAAAAGGAGGCCTTGCGTGTTCTAAGTGACGTTAACTGCGTTTTACCATTTTTGGCTTAACTTTTTTTTAATTACAAAATAAGAATTTAATACACCGTCCTAAGAATACTCACTCAACAGCTTTTATAGAACAAAGACGAATAATGTTAGAATAGGACAGGAACTACAATCTCTTTTTCCATTCTAAACGTCATAATTTTGGGTGTCATCGTAACACAAGGAGTCTTCAAATGCCAGTGCCCAGAATTGAGATAAAAAGGAACTGTCCCTTATGCAATTAATGTCTATTTATTTCATTATAATTCGATCTACACCTCCAAAACAAAATAAGACGAACAAAAAATCACTCATACGCCTAAGTAACGCTGAGAAGTTCATGTTCAAATCAAAAGATATTCACAATTGCCGTCATAAAAAGGGCAGACGTGGCAAGAAAAACAAACAACCCTAAACAAATTAAACCCTGAAATCAATTTCGCAAAGACCGGTCAACTGACCAACAGACGACCGCGACGACGACTATACGACTCTAGCCACAGGGGAATCGAATTGGGAGAAGGAAAAAAAACACACCTAAATTAAAAACGCGATCTACCCGCTGGAGCAGTGCGAATCACAGCATCCTCCGGCCTGGATACCGTCAAATCGGTGCGAATTTAGTCCATCAGCTATATCGAACCAATCAAAACGTTCGCCTAATGTCTTGCCAGCAAGAGATGATCTTCTTCCTGGGCCAACAAGGCAGAGCACTCCAGATGATTCTATGTATATAGAGGATAACCCTGAGACACATACTCGTATTCCGAATCCTCGATGATTGTGCTGCGCTCCAGAAATCGTATTTAAGATCACAGCGGGCAATATTGACAGGTGATCGCGAATAATTCATTAAATCTTATTTCGGCCGGCTGCGGCTGGCCGGCCAGGAGAGCGGTATTTATACGAGTACATTTACGAGCATACACCGTGCGTAGGTTGATCGTTTGATTTCTGCGGGGACCAACTACCAGGTGGCGCAAGGTACGAGGGAGCATTTAAATTATAACCAATCCGAGAAACATTAAGGCCATTATGAGCTCTGCGGGCATATTTCTTTCTCTCATTTCATTGTGTTGGCTGTGGCTCTATGGCCAACGCGGCGGCGGCGGCGGCGAGATGGACTCTTGGCCAGGCCTTATCGCGTCTACATATTATATAGTCGTGGTTGTTAGTTCGAGATTCCGAAGATTTGATGCTCCGCTCCGTGTGCTTCGGTTGTTGTTTTTATTGCGTGATCCGTGTCCTCGTGTCCCAGCGCCAGCAGTGGAGTACGGGTGTACTGCGTCCGTTGGCATATGGAAGCGTGTGTACGTTCGAGAATTATTGCCTGGCAATAAAACGACTCATATTGGAAATTTATTTTTACGATTGCAGTCACTTGTACATATTTCCGATTTTTTTTTTAGTTTTTCTTTTTTAATTCGTTTGTTTGTTATTGCAAATGTTGATTATATTTCACAGGAACACACAAGGGGTGGGTTGGGGTTGGTAGAAAGTTTATTACTTCCCTTCCCAGGGCAGCGCGGATGGTAATTATAAAATTTGCAATAGAAAAACACTGCAAGACCCCGATGCGATACGGGTGCTGGTGGCTGATGGCTGGAGCTGAAGCTGGATGGCGCTATCATGCCGATAAGTCGCCGTCGTCGTCGCCTCGCCTCGCACCGCACTGCGCCGAGAAAAAAAGGGAATGGGAAGTTTTTACTGATTGCTTTGCAAACATGCTCACTGGAGCAACTTTGTTGCGGATGCTAATCGTTTTATGTACGGCTGTTTTGCTGGATGAAGAATGTTCGTCTGGATTGAGAGTTCCCGAACAAACAGATACGTCATCCTTTGGCATATGCAACACAAACAAAAATCAATGTTCACGACTTTTCTACATACATATAAGTATATTTGTGTGAGTGTGTTGGTGAAAAAAAAAAACAAAAAAACAATTTAAAATTGCTGATTTTTTCGCTAATTAAAATTCCGTGCTGCATTGAGCAATGGATGAGGGTTAGTTAGTGATGTGCAGTAGATCCTCGTTCTGCCTGTTTAAATGGTCGCTAGTTTTATTTTATCGCCGATTTGCATTTTTTCGTTTATTCGGGATCCATGTGGAATGTTATGAGAGCATCATCATTAAAAATATTGTAAATTGTAAGCAATGAAATAGACTCTTCTCATTTTGTTTTTTATTTGGTTGTGTGTGTTTTGTAATGTTACTTAGTTGCAGATTTGTTTGTTATACGGTATAGGTACCCAGGGGAGTTTAAAGAGCCAAATAAATCGTTTATGATGAGTTTGAGAATGGAGGAGGGATTGATGCATTAGCATTATGCATACGAGTATGTATTGTGATGATATTTGTTCAAATCTGTATTTATTTTACTACACTAGGGATATCTCGTTAGATTGATGATGTTTTAGTATGGGCAGTTACCAAATCAGTTACACACGGCCGGAGTTAGATCAACATTTTTTTTATGGTGGAGGATGTAAAAAACTTCGTTGTACACAAATTTTGTTAACAAAATTTACAGTCAGCGAAATAGTTGTTACGCCCCTCCGAATCTATAGATTGCATGCAAAACGTGTTATTCTATTTTATCATCACGCGTGTCTTAAAAGTGTTTTGATAAAATAATATATGTATATAAGTTTGAACCGATTTATAATTTCAGTTTAAACTTATCAACTATAAAGTGTTTCTCACGAGAAATAGCTTATCTCAGCATATGTCCTTTGTTGTATTAATTTGAAGGGTTTAAGACCTCTAATTCCTTTTCCTTTTTTTAAGCATGGGGTAACTAATCACCCCATATGGAAGATAAGGGTTAGGCTCATTCTTAATACTTAAGTATGTTTTTTTTTTTTCTGAGAACCTCCTGTGTCAGACACTGTAATTTTGTTTCCATTTCAAGACGATTGTTTGTATTCCTAAAATCGTTGTCTATGGAAACTATTACAACTCCTAATGTTCGCAGAATGGAATTATAACTCACTGCCACGATTTGATTCATGAAGCTAAGTCGCATAATTTTCTTCTTTTTTATGTGTTCAACTCTCGCATGATTTACTACTGAATTCCGCACTCGTTCAGCCATAAACCTACCATGGACAGGGACACTCTCCCGCTCCATAACTCAATTATACAAACATTCGAACGCAACATAATTCAGTGGGACCGTCATGCACTTGCATTGGCAATAAAAATGTCTGCCCCTCCTGAATCTGATATGGCTGAGACTTTGACTGTGACTGTGACTGCAACAGCCAGTGCAATGGTGTTGTTTAGTTTTGAACTGCACATTGGTGGCGTGCAAATGCCCACATCAGCAGTTCACCCACGCACATATGGGGCACGTGCATAATGGTATATTGCTTTTTGTTGTTCAGTGAAACACGCGCTTCTAAAGTCACATCGTCTGGAATGCATAAATCTTTCGGTCGATGTGGATGTGGATGTCGACGTACATAGAGAGTGCTTGATGACTCACATCATAACTGACCTCATCACATCCACAGCCAACAGCCTTTGTGAACAGGAAACCAATATCCTTGACGTATCCCAGAATATGGTCTCATATCCAATGTCCAACGTCTCTATTGGTTTTATAGTAGATATGCTGAAACGTCAAGGATATAATTCTCAAAAATACATGTGGAGTAAGGTACACCTAGACTAGATAGGTAAGAGTGGAGTATATATGTAAGTCGACGTCATATTATAGGGAATACGACAAGTATATGCTGCCAAAAGGTTTTCCGGATGAAGTGACTCTTAAGTGAGATTGAGACCATAGATATGATGAAACAGCTTAGAAGTTTTCATCATCATCCCTCGTTGGTGGTACCGCAACTTTAGAGATAACATTGTTTATGATCGACTATATGACCGCCCACAATTCAAGTGGCAACAATGGCGCAAACACTTCAAAATCTCTTTATATAGGAAGGACACACTCCAGGCGGCTATTGTATGTTTGCCAAGGTGTTATCTTCCTCTTCGTAGGACATCTCCACACTATAAAACACAGTTCTTGTTATCAGGGCTGGAATTGTAAGCAGAGGGGCCTGAGAAACGTTCTTCACTTTCAAAGTTCTACACAATTCAAATGCATGATGATTTTTTCCAATTAAATCAAATATCCAACAAATGTGATGGTTCTAAGATGGAATAAGGACGTTTTAAGACAGACACTTTTTCAGGCTAGAACGCAGCTATATTCTCAGGTGGCTGTTAAGCCTATTATAATAGTCACTAGACCTCTGCACTGGTCCAACAATGTTTTTTGACGAATTTACTAGCCGAGGAGAATTTCAAATTTGTTTTGACTTCCTCCAAAATAAAAAGTTTCTATAATTTGATTCTAGAATAGAAACAGTCGGCCTACACCACAAATTCATTCTACCAGCCCTGAACTCCTTCTATATCTCCCTCTCTGCTATCGACAGCAAAACCCGAAAGAATGAAATTTCTTAGTGCTTTTTTGGGGGGCGGGCAGAGCTCTTATTTTACTTGCAGCGCACCTTACCATCATCATCGTGAGGATATATCTAAGAGGATCCTTTTGTGGTGAAGTTGTTGCTAGTGCTGCTGCTGCTTCTGCTAGGAACAAAATTTGATGATGCCCTATTATTTTGGACAGGTACACAGTCACACACCCCGCATAGTCTATATCTCTTCTTATGTTGCTGGTTGCTGTTGCTGTTTCTGATACTGATGGTTGGAACAAAAAGAAGGCGGCTGCTGGGGGCGGGGGTGGTGGTGGATAGATGTGTGGCTGGTGTGGAAGAAGATGAATATGACAATACATTGTCCTCCGGTGGCTTCGTTTAACAAGGAAAACTCCTAAATTATCCTTTCTCAAGGTGTCTTCCTAGTTGTCGTTGCCGGTGTCATTGTCATCATTGTCCTGTGTGTCATGTTGGCTGTGTCACTTCCAATATTAAATGAACTTAAGACTCTATTTCGTTTAAACCGTCACCTTCGTCGTCGTCGTCAACGTAGTAGTCGTCGTCGGGTGTAGTTCTATATAGTTGTTGTCGTCATAGTCATCGTCGTCATCGTCCTGACTTACGAATTGTTGACTAAAGTGGCTGTCTCATACTATAAGGTGTTGAGTCCTATTTTGTAAGGACGTCACATTGCTCCAATTTCGCTTCTTTCATATCGGAGTTGCTTTGACAAATGAGGGTGATTGCTTCTTCATTGTATACTGTACTCGTACTTATGTACCTATGTATGTACATGGGAGTATACGAAGAGGTGAACTGAAGTTTGTCTGCCACTGACACACACGTCCAAGAAGAGTGTCTTAATAGTAATGAGTATGATTAATTGATAGCACAGGAACTCACTACATACAAGTATATTTGTACGTATGTATAGTCACCTATACTGATAGCTTTCATCCTAATTTCTCGCTTGAGTAGGCCAATCACAAGCATCCTTTGCATACATTCTACCATAATATCCTTCTGACATTTAGAAGAAGAACAGGATGAAGCAAATAATAAAAATAAAATTAAGAAAAAAAAAATACATAAAACTATACTTACTCTCAATAATGACTACATAAATGCAGGTTGTGGAATACGTGATGCTTTGTACGGGTGAATGTAGGAGCAAGGAGTACTGTGTGATGCTTATGCTGCATCCTGCATCCTGCATTCTGCATCCTTATGCACAGATGCATTTTCATAGCTTTTGATAGTGGTTAAATGCAGTGAATGCTTGCATCCCTGGAGCAAATTGCCCGTGAAATTTACGAGTGCACAGGAAGAGAGTGGAGTGAACAAAATGTGAGCAGCGTGGTGGAGCTTAAATCGCATATAGTATACGAGTAAGTGTACCTATATATTTTGCTAGTGAAGCGTATCCTTTTGGGAAAGAAGTCTAGAGTGATAGAATGAGTTGTGGGGAAAGAGAGGAGAAAATGAAAAAAGGACCTTTTTTCCTCCCATCCATTGCTATCATAAAATGGCAGCTGTACTTTAGTGGTATTACCATCATTTAGTTCTTCCTGTCACTCATTTCACTAACACCGCCCGGCCCGCCAGCAGTCGCTCATGCCATATTATTCCCCTATTTTTGTCCTTTATGTTTTTCAGGGACGGTCGGGTCGGCGAGGAACGACGACGATGAAGGCGGCGGGTAAACGAGGGTTATTATCGTGCTTAACACTTTGCAGGATGCACTACTGGGAAAAATGAAAGAATTCTGTGCGATGAATGTGGCATCCGTTGTTGCTACTTTGTGTGTGTGCGCTGCGCGCACTTAGTTGATTTAGAGTCACTCTCAATGGAATTTGCCTGTGTTCCTGAACTATTATTACTTTTTCGGATAAGAGAGGGACAAGTGCACCGTTAATAATGCCGGGATATTCGCTAGCTACCGGAAGTACCTACAACTTAGCAAAAGTATATCTGCATTTTTCTTTTCAAATAAGTTGAATTTATCTTCGGAAGCTTGCGAAAGGATGCGAGGAGATGTAGGTCCCAAAGGAGGGTTGGAAATTTTACATAGGACACTACTACTTTTAATGACAGAAAGTAGCCAGCTATGTATTGTAGCAATGCGGGAGTGGAAGAGCGTTTTGCTCATCATAATACTGCGTTTGAAAGTCTCTTTTTTTTTTGTTCATTTTGTAAGTATGTAATTTTAGCTTTAGGGAAAAATAATATTTATTTCATATTCAATGTTGAACGTTTGAAATGACATTTCGGTACGCCCTTGAAATGGTTATTTCTGGAACAATAAGAGTTGATCTGCTTTTGTGTGAAGCTACCTATATTTTCAGTTTAAATGACTTTGCAGTGAAGTATTCACTCGACTGAGTTCTCATTTAACTTTAAAGGTATTAAGGGCTGTTTCCGGTGCTTTGGATATGTTTTTAGAATTGCCAATAGGTAGGTAGGTAGGTATACGAGTTTCGTTAGAGTTGAGTAAGTTTGAATTACGAGTGCGGGAAATACACCGTTTACATGCTTCGTTGAAATGTATTTTTATACAGTTTTAAGCTTTCTTTTGAGAATTCCCCCTCCAATTTTCATGCTGGAGTGTTTTGAAGCACCTGCAACTACGATAGCAGACTTTCATTTATTTCATAAAATATTCAATATTTGATAAATTCTGTTTTGTATTAACGTCAGTTCCTTTAGAATCACAGAAAAAAAAATACTACAGAACTTAGGTAACTTTACAATTAATTTTTAAAAAAATATTTGCCGAGTTTGTGGGCAGATTTATTGATTATTTGAAAATTTGTTGTTTTTTTAATATTAAATTCTTTTTATTCAACACGAATGCATCATCAGCGAACGACAATTATTTGGAAATATGAACATAAAGCTTTCAAAAAAAAAAACCATAATTAATGCCGTTTTGGTAACAAAACTGATGGCAAAGACTGCTCTTGACCTGATCTTCAAAAACAAGACGTTAAGTCTTCTGAATATTGTAATGACCACATGACAGATAGACAGGAACTGTTGTTTTGTATAAGAAAGGGAGATTTGTATGTATGACAGCTGTCCCATAAGACACCGTGGCCAATCATGGTAAACTTGAGTCTTAAAATTGAATGATTTAAAATGAAAAGTTTATTTGTACACTTGGGCGTATACGTATTTTTTTGCTAGTTCAGAGATTTTCGAAACGTTGATGCCAGTAGTTAATACCTTAACAATTTCTTAACCTCTCTTATGCTCCTTAAGAAATAATGTCTTCGAACCAAAACAGAAGATGGTTTTCTTTTCTTAGAATGGTCTTAGAATTGAAGTTATCACAACGAATAATAATTGATGCTGATAGTTTTGAGTAAATAAAAATATTTAAAAAACAATCAAATCTTGTCCGCTGCACAGGAAACCCTCGATGCATCTGGTTACTACAAACATTCCTTCAATATTAACATTTGTATGACCCTGAGCTGTCATCCAACATGACAACTTTCGGTGCAAGCCAACAACTTTAATAAATAAAAAGACATCTTTAATTTTCATTTGTAGTTTTTTTTGTTTTATTTATTTTAATTAAAATTACTTTTTACATAGTTTGATGGTTGTTCATTGTTTATTTTTTGTTTAGGTTTGTTTGATTCCGAACTCCATTCATAATTATCATAAATTTGATTAATAAATTTACAAATTAATATATTCTGAGAATTTTATGATTTATTTTATATTTAATATTAATATTACTTTACTTTAGAACTAAACAGAAAAATAAAACTATGACGTTTACCAGCAGGATACGCGTAGAAATATTTATTTATTTTGTTAATTTTTTTATTTATTCAATTTATTTCATATATACTCTTTAAATATATTTATATCTTAGTCCATATGTATTTCTTATAAATAAAATTAGTAATTCAAAGATTTTTGTTTTCTTTTATTTGTAGCTAGGTAATAAAATCGATATTATTTATATTTTTTTTTAAATATAAAAACTATTATTTACAGTCTTTGTAATAATTTAAACAAAATGAAATAACCTCGTTTTTTTTTGTTCTTGTAGAATTGCTTTTGTTTGTTTTGTGTTTGTGTTTTATCCGATTTGATTTTAGGTTCATATAGTCTTATACATATAAAAATGTATAAAAAATGGGGTTTTATTTATAGTTAGTTATTTTGCAAATACTCGTACATATTGGAAATAGAAGGAAAATAATTATTTTATTTTCTACATGCTATTTTGTGTGTAGGACTTAGGCTTATGGTATTTTTGTATTATTTTGTTTTTTGTATTTATTTTGGGAGGAAAACAATTGAAATCATTTAAAAATTCTTAAAGTTAGCCAAACAGTTTTTTCGATTTATTATTAAAAAAAAAAAAACAAAAAGCATTATAAAAATTTAACAACAAATTTAAATGTATGTCTTATTTTGATTTTTTTTTCTAATTTTGTTGAAATTAAAATTGATTCACTCATAAACATTTCTCTATAGAGAAATGTTTGATTTTTTTTATATAATTTTTAAGGAATATGATCGTGCTCGTTTTTGTTTCTTATTTTGTTTAGATTTTGTTTTTTTTTTCTTTGCAACTTTAATATATTTACAAAAAACATCGATATATTTGGGATTTTTTTTACGATTTACTTTATTTTTCTTTTATTCACAATCAGGTATAAAACAAGAAGCATTTAGTTTTTTTTTTGTTTGTTAATATTTAAATTTAAACACCAATATTTTTTTAAATTTTGATTAATAATTTCATTACTAAATTATGTTAAAAAAGGGGCTAAGGATTTGTTGGGGTATTTTAAGGGTTTTGGAAAATCTATAATTGAGCACACATTTTTTTAATTAATTATTTTTTATTTGATTTTTTGTATAAAAAGAAATTCATTATTTTTTGTTTTCTATAGTACTTAGTTCTTAGGGGGGGAAACTTCTGGGGACATAATAAGGGATGTATTGTTTTGATTTTAATGTTTTTTTTTCATTTTATTTATCTTACAACCCGAAAAAGGTCTTGGACTAGTTGGAAATAAGAAAATATTAAAATATTAACATTTTGATTTCAAATTGTATTTTTGAATTTTTTTATTTTAGATTTTATGCTGTTTTGATAAAATTTATAATGTGGATGAATCTTTCATGGGGGTTGAAGTAACATGTCAGTTATTGGAAATTATATGACCATTATTATAGGGTAAAAATGTTTTCAAATCTAAGTAAAAAATATTTAATGTAAGTAAATGTTCATGCCATTGACCTTATCCGTGTTTTTTTTTTTAATTTTATCTCTGTATCACTTAAAAATGGCTCAAACTACAAGTCAAAAATGTACCTTTTGTGAAAAGGAGCTCAAAAGGCTCAGGATATGATTAAATGCTTGTTCAACTACCATAACCATTCAAATCTCGAACATTTATAAAAGAGTCACGCTAAGAGCTTGTTAACAACACGCCACACAGTTCTAATTTTCCCACATCAGCCATTACTGACGCGAGTTGCGATTTAAAGTTAATTCAGAAAAAATCAAATTAATTTAAATGTGTATGTTTTTCTAATTTTGTGTGAGTCATTAATTATAAAATTATCATCATCAGTTGCGCTCGTGATTCTTTAGAAATTAAAAAATACCTGCGATATAAATCTTCATAAGGGTCATTAAATTTTACAAGTCCAAGTCCCATGATATAGTTTCATCCACAAAATTAATGTTCTAACATTTTGTTATATTTATATATTTTTTTTTAAAACAAATTTTATTACTTTGCATTAATGGAAGTTAATTTATGAATTTTGTTTTTCTTTTTTGCGATTAATATCATCAGGCTATCTACAGATGGAATTTAAAAAATAATTATTAACTTTACTCAGTCATTCATCAGAGGAAACAAATAAAAACTAAATATTAAATCATTCAGTCATTTTGATTACACTCATTCCATACAAGACATAATAAAAACTCAAATTCACTCAAAAGTATAAAAAATAAAAACACTCAACTTTACCATGCACATTTATAATCTCACTCTTTCACATTGCAAATTTTTTTTTATTAAGCTTAAGCGACAGTTTCTCTAAGTTATTTTACGGAACAGTAAAATGGCGTGAAATTCACTCAAAATGGCACAATTCCTTTTTAACAAATATTTTACTTAAATTTCTGTAGAGAATAATTTTAGTGTTTTATTAAGATACCATTTTATTATATAAAAGAGTTCTCAAACTATGTTTCTCTTTTCAGGGACATCTGCTTGCAAGCTTTTTTCAAAATGGCTGCGAAAGTTAAACTCAAAAGTGTGCTTTTCCTAAGACTCAAAATGAATTTATTACTCTAACCTTTTTTTACATGGGTAAAAACCAAAATTTTCACTAGATTCAATTTTGAGCCCATTTTCAATATTTTAACTCAATTCAAATTCATAAATTCCACTCAAAATAAAAATAATCTGATTTTTTATTGTTCATCGCATGATTTCTTGAAAATCAAACTCAAATTGAAACAGAAATTAAACCCACATTAAAAAAAGTCTAATTTTTACTCATTTCAATTGAAATATTAAAAAAAAAAACTCACTCCAAAATGAAAAAAAGCAAATTTCCGTCATATTAAGGACTGTCGATTAAGCTTATCACTTTTTTTGTTTAATAAAAAAGAACATATTTTTTTACTTTATGATTTATTTTTAAGATGTAATTCTAAGCGTCACTCAAAAAGTTTATGATTCCCTCTCTCTCTCTCGCATTTGCTTGATCAAAAAGGACTCAAGTCTTTTTCGATCTCGCCCTATTTCTATCGGTTTTTCGTTCGTAGTAGCATAGGTTATTTTTTTTTTTAATTAGTTTATTGTATATGATTTTGTTTTTGTAGTTTATGAGATTTTTTTTTTTAATTTTTGTTCAATTATTATTTTATATTTTAGTAGTTTTAGTTTTGAGGAGAAGCAGCTTAGCTTAACTTTATTTTCCAGGAAATGCTTACACTTTAAGGGCGTTCCTCGAGCAGATGTCAGGATTTTTACAGAGTTGTGGGTGTGCTATTGATGACGATGATGACAATGATGACGAATATTTAGACGATGATGGCAATGCTGAATTCCTCTGGACTGCAATAGCAACTGGCATGGATACACCAGAATAGGAATGTGAATCGTCCTCGATGAGCGCTGCCTTATCGCTTGGAGTTCGCTGGTTGCGAAGGACTAGCAGGTATGCAGAAAGGATAATGATGAGAATGATGCAGCCAATGATGACA
Organism: Scaeva pyrastri; assembly: GCA_905146935.1. NCBI lineage: Eukaryota > Metazoa > Arthropoda > Insecta > Diptera > Syrphidae > Scaeva > Scaeva pyrastri. Next base: position 2,797,878 of record LR989929.1, on the reverse strand, counting down.
TCAAAGAGAAGGGGGTTTTGCATTTCTGAGATGGATGTGATTCGAAGAATATTTAGATCAGGCTTGGTGAGAGGTTCGATTTTAGAGATGTCACTGTTCTTTTGGTGCCAGTTGAAGATGAAGTTTGTGTGTTGGTTGATTGACTCATTGGACTGATCGTCGAAGGGAACACCTCCAGAGATGCTGTTGACGCTGTTGGAGGAAGGAATGGTGTCCTGGTTGGCTTTCGATGATGGCTGAGCTGTTGTTGAGGTGATCATGAGTTGTGTTTTTGGAATCAATTGGGCATGGCGATCTTGGTTGGTCGAGAGTGTTGTTGCCTCGGAAGTGTCAATGGTAAGGGGTAGAGATCGGCTCATGGCACCAGATAGCTGCAAGGGAAAATATAACATAAAATTATTTAAATTTTATGGCAATTACCGCATTCATAGAAAAATGTATAAGTTAAGTCGTCAAGTCTACTGTTAGAACGTTCACTCTTTGAGTTAGGTCTTTTTCCAAAATCAGGTTTATTAAACAGCTTGGGTTACTATTTCCTTAATGGCATAATCAATTGAATAAGCAATTGACCTTATATTACTCCCAATTTCAGTCATAAAATTCCCTTCAAAGCGTTTTATCTACTGAACAAGCTTGTTAGCGTTCCTTCGACATGACCTACAAATCAAAATCTCTTACGTCTTTTTTGAAACTACACCAGAAATCAAACAATGACATAAATTGTTTTGTTCCAGTTTCAAAAGGCGCTTGAATTATTAAACTTATCATCATCATCGACACGCACTACACTTTCAGTTCCCTGCCTTTTTTTTGTCCAATAAATTGCTTTACGGACTTAAATTCTTTTCAAAGAATAACGAGGGAAAAAACAAAAGATGCGATCTTATTTTAACTCGATCTGCGATCAGACAAACCCGCATGCCTTATTGCCTAATAAATTTCTATATAAAGAAATAAAAATAAAAAACTTATCAATCATTCAAAACAGAAAAATCGACGGGATGATGCTGTACCATCAATCTAGACCGCAATACGCTAGCGCTGCCATTGCCGCTGCCGCACCGCCACACGATTTCTTTGTCGAATTCATATCCATTAAAACTCAAAATCAGATTTTGATTTCGCTCACCATCGCTACACCAAGTTCAAGGCATATTGAACCCGAAATCAACTTTCCTTAATTAATGATCGCAGCGTTATTACACATAATCAAGATCGACAATTCATTAACAACAATGGCTTCTCTCGCATGTAATTGCGTTGCTCGCGGACAACTACACACTTTTTTGTGGTTTTCAATTGGTATTCGATCCACCATCACATCATTGTGCGAGGGTTAATACACTTTGACTTTCTTCTATATATAAGGCAACCGCAATCATAATCATTATCGTAATACCAATTATTATCATCATCCAGCCTTAGTAACGGCATCTGGTCTATATAATGCGACTTGGCTAGCGCTCTCTCGCATACTCCAACACAATAACGTAATAGGCAACAATGGAAGTTCGCAGAAGCAACACAAAATGAAATATTAATTCGGCCCTTTCCCCATCACTCCAACTCCCGATCCCAATCCGACACGACGCCACTGACGAAACAAAAGAGTTGCCAACCCAAACCACTGCTTGGCTTGACTAGGCGCGCCACCAATCAGCCACCGAAGCAAACAGGCGACCAAACAAAACAAACAGAACTCTCTTAAGCCATGGAGTTGTGTTTCCTCATTGTTCGTGGGAAATTGATTGTGAACGTGAAGTTTAAATTAACTCGTCTTGCCGGCCGCAGCACAGTGCCACCAAACCATACCGCGCCGGAGGGCGTTTGTTTTAAAATTGTGCACAAACAATTAGCTCGACTGTCAAAATACTGTCAATCGTTTATGTTTTATGTTGTTTGCAAGTAAGACCAACCAAAAGTAAGAAAAGTCGAAAGAAGTCCCATCATTGCGGAGATGACAGAGGTGATGACTTACCTTATTTTTGCATGTCACTTGAACGCGGTATTTAGTATCGGGCCACAGAGAAAGTTGCACATTGAACGATTCGGTGAGGAGATTGCCCATCAGGCCACCACCAGATACTTCCCATGTCACCAAGCATTGATTGCCCGTACTAAGTGGATCCCAGGCGACATCGACGAGCACCAGTGAATCTTGTTGCAGCATTAACGTTGTCCGCAGAGACCATGTCTCTCGAATCGATTTATTGATCTTTGGCACTTTCGCGCATTCATCCCAGCACTGCAAGTAAACAAAAAAGAAAAATCAAAAATTAAATGGTTGTAACGGTAATTAGCTATTTATCATTTCAAGATTTTTGGAAGAGAAAGGAAATTAAAATCCTGGTTAAAATTGCCATTTTCGAAGAACGAACAGAAAAAGAAATTTTCAAAATTAAGTTGCAGCTTGAATAAACTAAAATTTTCTAGTCTTTAATTTTTGAACAAGCCACGTTTCATTTTTCTATCCATAAACATGATGAATAACACGAATTAAAAATTCTAAGTGCAAAATTACTCATACTTACAATGAAACTAAAAAAAAACACGATGGTGCACTTGAGCGTAGACGCACTTTTTTTTATTGTTTTTTGTGGTTTTGTTCAGTTCGTATAACCAACTTTGACTGTAGTCAATGAAAATATGCAATTGTACTTAAAGTTATAATACTATTTTTATAACGAGGTAATCTATCAATCAAAGTAACAACCAATTTACATTTTCAACAAAAAAAGATGTCTTCTTATAAATTTTTAAATATTAACAATCTTTATGAGAAACAAAGAATTATTTCACTCTTCAATCAAATTGAAAAAAACTCAACCTCTGTCAAATATTCCCAAAGTAATTTCCCATCAAAATACGTCTAGACTATGTCCAAGGCTGTATATGAATTCGTCATTCATGATTTCACCTTTTTTTATTCCTTCGTGTTTATGCCCTCGTCAACACTGCTCGGCTATGTGTGCCTATGTTCCTGTCAAAAACTGAAGGCAAAACCCATGTTAACAATTTACGGTACCGCTCGGCGAAGTTAAAAAAAAAAAAAAATAAAAATAAAAATTCATCATCAGCAAACGACATTTATATCCCCAGCTTGAATCATTATCAATCATCACAGTTTGCCTTGTCATAGGCTCCCTTCCCTCCCCCGACAATTCCTACCCTTCTTGCAACCAACTATAACAAAGTACACACTCCAAAGAATCAACTATGTACTCCACACACATACTTACACATAATCTGTGTAAGTTTGTGTATAAGCTTTTAAACTATCGACAAACAAAAAGCAAATCTTAAAAAAAGGAAACTTCCCATAAAAAAAATATAAAAAAACTTCAGCTCCATAAATTTCCGCAAAGACAATAAAAATGTTTTTTTTCCCTTTTTTAAGTATAGTTTTTTTTTTTATAGATACAAATGTACATACTTATAGCATTTTCTTTAGCTTTTTTAATGCTCACGCAATTTGGGTATAAAACGTTTAACGTTTAAACGCTGGTATTTGACAAATAACGAAAGAAAAAAAAAAATTTTTCTCCAGTTCACAACACATACACTCAAACACAAACATTATGTAATATGGGTTAAGTGAAACTTTGAGCAAATGAATTATTTTTGTCGATTTAGGGGCAAAACTTTGAACTATCATCGGAATAGGCACAGGAAGACATTAGCTAAATGTCAACCCGGAGGGTGTTTCAAATTTATGTTCCATGGCTTGGTTTTTTTTTTGTTTTTGTCAGTTTTATTTTCTGGGGGGAAAATTGAATTTCATTGTCTTTAGACACACACAGTTTTACCACCATAGAGAGATATCCCCGGCGAATTGATTTGCATAAATCACGGCGAAAAAAAAAATAAAATAAAAACACAAACTTCATCTATCATTTAACAAAAACGCTTTTTGCACAGATAAGTCACGATAAGTGTGTCAAAGCAATTTCAAAACCGCGCATCTGATAAACACGAAATCGCTGTTAGGACCTGGGTATGGTGTCTTGTTTGCGCGATGTTTTTTTTTCCCGACCGACAGACGACAGCTGACAAGAGGTGTGGGCAGGGACGGTAGGCGGTAAGTGAAAAAAATATAAAAACTTTTCACGTATAAATCGTTGGAAATCACGCAACCTTTTTGGCCATGCAAATTGTCCTTCCAGTTTCAAATTGGTGTGTGGCTAATTTTCACATAATGAATTGTTTAAGTTGACACGCTCGTTACCCCATCACCAACACCATCACCAACACCAACACCATATCGCCATGATGACAATGAATGAAGGGAGAAGTTTGTCGCCAACCATGTTCGGCCAAATAAAAGGGGGGAGAAAATAGTGTCGAAAATTGTCGACCAATTTGTCAGCCAAATTGTATACTTCATTAGGTAGGCCGTGTCAATTTGGCCAGCCCAGGAGCTCATGCCATTGCCTTAGGTCAGTTAAGTCATTATTTTGGTGTCATCATTTGCCATCGTCTTTGTCCGGGATGGAGAGATTCCTCCTTCGATGTCCTAGACAATATCGATCAATTTTTTTGTTGGGTGGAGGGGGGGCTGGTCATTAGGAGCGAAAGGAGAGTTTAGCCTTTCTCTCTGAGTTGAACAATTAATCACAAAAATGACACCATACCAATTGGATTGAGATTTTTTTTTTTGGTGGGGTTGGGATTCAGTCTTAGTCTGCCTCAGGGGCAATGATCCTTGAAGGAAATCGCTAATTACAGGTGGGGCGTTTGTGAAATTCTGTATAGTTTTTCTTTTCTCTTTTTTTTGTGGCACTAAATCCATTGGTTGAATCCACTCACCAGACCGACAACGACGACGACGAACGTAACGAAGAAGACCATTCATTAGGAGGTTTTTGCTCATAAGACTCAAATCCAATTATCGAATGAGCCAAGTAGTGGAAATGGATGGAAAAGGGAAAAGAACTATGGCGAGTGTGACCAACTGCGTTAGATTGGTAATTCATGTGGAAAAATTACTTTGTTGTTCATTCACCAAAATCAACACTGCTGAAATACATTTTCACGACTTTATGTCTAAACGAACTTCTTGTGGTCTCCTTTGGAATCTGAACCTGCTCCGGTTTTTATTTTTTTGAAAAAATGTGCTTTAAAACTTATATGTTTCAAAACGTATTTGAAACCTAATCTTTTGTGGACCAATTCCAAAAGCACTGAACTGAAACACGCGTTTCAAATGGTGTCCTAGCATTAACGTTAACTTCGAATTTCTCTCCAAACTTTACCAAAATACTTTTGAAAAAAGAAAACTGTCAACTGTCAAATTAGATAAGTTTTCGTTTATAAGGTTGCCAACACTTTCTTACACAAATGTTGGCAAATTGAAATCCTATGCACATCATTGACACTCTTTTCAGTGTAAAATTGGTCTATGTTAAATTTATATACCTTCCAGGCTGGTCACACTAAAACCTCCTTTTGAAGTACCAATGCAAACAGAATAAGAAGAAAATGAAGAAAAAAAACATATTCTCATTATTGTCAGGTTGTGATTAATTGCTTTTGAATGGAACATTATTAGGGTTTTGGGGAGGATGGTTTTTTGTGCCATCCATCGCATCAGCTAAAGACTGAACTCTCAGAAAGGTAAACATCATTTCGACAGTAACAAGATGTAACATGCCATTCATCAATTCATCAGCGCAAGTTTTGTATCTTTTTTTTTATTTGTTCATTTGTTGTTTTCATTTGGGGGAAAAATAACATTTTTCATTTTATTTTATTTTGCAAGTGTATACACAGTGGGGGAGCTTTTTCAATTGAGGGAAAAAAATTCATAAATAAATAAGAGGAAACGGATATTAGGTATAGAGTACGAGTAAGTAGACATTGAGTACATTTTTTTTTTGGTGATGACCAATTATTTAGGGTCATTTTGATTTTGTTGTCATTTTGAAAAATTTTAGATTTATGAAGTTCAATGAATTTGGGGGAAATAGGAAGTCAAGACTGGAAGTTATTACTGTTGGCGTAATAAGTTGGCTTTTTCGGATATTGAAAATAGATACATATGTATATGTAGATATACAAAATTAGAAGAATGTTGATATTTTTGTTAATTTTACACTTGAGTTGCCCTGAATAGGTTTTTCTATTTTTGTTAGGATTTTTCAAGAGAAAATTTTACTTAATTAAATACTGCATAATTTTAGATAAGTAAGCGAAGGAAGGCATGTAGTGGTATTACTAAAACAAATTTTATATAAAAGTCTAATTTATGTATATCAGAAGTATTTCAAAAGATTAAATAGATTAAGATTGCTAGATTGGGAAAGAGCTGGAGGGAGCTAAAATACATACATCTATGGAAACCGCACACGATGGCGCGTATAGGAGTAGATGCGGCCGTATGTCTCGCTAGGGAACACCAACGGACTTCTTAGGTCTGAGGACCTAAGTTGACAATTTTTTTTATAAATGTTCCATGTTTTAGGAATATGTTTTCAAGTTCAGGGCCCGTGACTGTTGTATGGAATAGAAAATCGAATCTTATGTTCAATATACCAAAGGTATGCCTCAAGGTTCTATTCTTGGGCCTTTCTTGTTAACTAATTACTTGATTGATGATCCATCTGTGGACCGCAAGTAAAAGAAACGGAAGGATATCGGCGAATTTTGATCTTAAGCGTTCACCAGCAAAGTTCGTTCCAAAAATACTGATAAATGCCATTAAATTTTTGTAAAATAGCACCGTCTCTCTTTTCACGAGATTTACCCTGTTTTGACTTTTTCGGTTTAAAGAGTTTGAAAGTACGACTTTGGCTGAGAAAGCTTAAGGACGTACCAAAAAGAGCACATAAGATATTCTTCTAGGATTTTAAAAACATCTTTTATCTAAAACGTTTAAAATTTAAGGTAACAACATATGTAGAAATTCATGTATAAATTAATATTTTAAAATTGTTTGATTTTTCTTGAGCAATAAAAAAACAGTTAGCTTAACTCTTCTCCTATATTATCCTTAGACTCAACTCACCTTGCATTTAATTCATTACCAAACCCACAACCCATGTCGCCCCAACCCCATCCCCACCACCACATGTCACAGTCATGACCACAACCCCAATGATTTATGCACAAATATCCGGCTTCCCATTTCATTTTTGTCATCTATTAAGAACTGTAAATGCGAAATGCGACATTTTATTTGCTCGTGGCCTTAAACCGACTCTTAAAAAGCAAATACTATTAATACTCATATCATTCCCCGCCCTGCCCTGCTCGCTTGTCGTCCTCGCTCGACACATCGTCATTTATTTACCTTACGTTTTCATTTTAAAAGCTGATGCATAAGTATTTTATATAGTATATACGAAATGCAATGCAATCTATCCTTGGACTTGTACATTCATTTTATTGATCGTCTAGATAAGGTCGTTTCTTATTTTATTCAACCTCGGCCAGGCCACCCCCATCAACTGCACAAGAACAACTATACGACTACGACTACCCCCTCCAAAAGTACGAGTGTACGAAATCCTTGCTGAACTAATTGCGGTGCCACATCAGTTGGGGGCAAAAATAAACGTCCAATGGAAAACTATTTTTCACATTTCTAACTCAAATATACTCGAGTTTGTATTCCTTTATACATCAGAGGAGCAGAGTGTCCTCTGGCTTTGCATGTGCTGTGCATGTTGTCCAAAATCTACATCGGACATTGCAACAAACCAGAAGAGGTCAGCTCTTATCGATAAAGTGCAGGAGCCAACAACGGAAGGCATACACACACATACACATATCTAACGGTAAACGCAAGCAAGATACATATATATTTTGTTGTCCTTTAACGAAATGAAAACGAACAACAACCAAAAAAAAAGGAAGAAAAATGTAAACTTTAACCTCCGGAAACCCGGTTCAACGACATATGCATGCCTCGGTGCTTTAGAGATTGGCAAACAAGCTATGTGTGTTGTGTAGGGGAACGATTTGAGGACCGGGACCGGGAACGGGAAAGGGACAGGGACCAGGATCGGGACCACATATGTGTAGAAATCTAAGGCCTACACCACAACTTTGCTATATTTTGTTGGAATAAAACAAAGTAGACACATTGTTTTGTTGGACCGAACACTGAAGGGTTAGATTGGTTGGTTTTGGAATATTTACAAATAAAAGTACACACACACACACAGACACACATATGTATGTTTATCAAAGTTTTAAGTTTAAACTTAATCTTTTGAAACTTTAATTAAGAAAAAGAAGGACAAAGCAAAAATAAGTAGAACAAAGAGTTGCTATACATTTCGACATGGTTCTTTGTCCCATTTTATGACGTGAGGTCTAAGGCCAGAATGTTTTAATTTTTTTTTTGGAATAATTATTTAATAGTTTTTAAAACGTAACCATAATTAAACTGAGAAAACTTGTTAACTACAAAATTTAACGGAAGTTTGAAAAGTATAATTTGGGTATTCTTCTTTGATGGGTTTTGAAATTGGGTTTAAGGACCACTATTTACGGTTCGTATATTAAAACTGATTTCAGGATTTAACGATGCTCATATGAACAAAAAGACAATAGAGTACTTTTTTCCGGGACTTTGGTCACCAAGGAGTTCAACATTGACAACATCGTGTTTTTGCTAAGTCAGAACCTATCTTTCATAGGGTCATTTTCCAGCCCTTTGCGACTGGGAAGATCAAATACGGAAGATTGATATACAAAAATGAGGTATGTCTATTATCTGTAAATCTACAATTTACATCTGATTTATAAATCGTTTAATATCATTCAACAAAATTCATAGTGATGTTCAAGTTGATGTGCAGAAAAAATTTGAGAGAATTTTGAACATGCTAAAATTTTATTTTTAACACCGTACTCTTCCAAAAACGGAAATTTATAGGTATCGTTAAATTAATGAAGGTATGTAGTTATAAATACTCAGTGTATCGAAAAAAAAAAACACATCACATTAAATCACAGCATGACATAATGTAATTTTTTTTGCTGTTGTTGTTGTTGTTTTTGTATTTGTTTCCACGAATGGATTTTTAATTTTTTGTTTACGTAATTATGGTGGATTTATAAATAAAAAATTCACCGAATATTTACGACATTTTTTTTTTTCAAAAAACTTTAAGGTACTTACATTTATTATATTATTGCAGCATGAGTGTGATCCAATAAATTGTGAAAAAAAAATATATATTTTATTTAACTGAGTAACAGTAAATTTGAGGAGCAACCAAACAACACAGAGACAATACACATACAATACGGGGAGGTGTTCGTTCGCAATCCAATTACATTTTAATGAGGCAGACAATGCCAATATTAAAGGATAACTTATGTTAACAGGGTGACCATGTGTGAGCAAGGTTCTATTTTTATATTCCTTTAAAATGTATGGGTTGAAAATTCTGATCTAAACTTAATGAAACATCTACTGTTAAAAATCTAATAATGCGGTTTGGTAAATGTTTTGTATAATTTTTTTAGGTAGACAAATTTTATTTAAGACAATTCTATTGAACAATAGAAAATTGCAGAATATGCAGAACTTTTAAAAATTTTCACTGATTTCAATTTCTTCAAACATACCTATATTGTAATTTTTTTTGGTTGATTTGGTTTTATTATAAACAATTCCTTACCGAATTTAATCCTTGAATTTCAAGATGAGGGTTTATGCACACTAAGTGATGTATATTTGGTATGGTCACCATATTAAAGACAATCATATTACACGGCAACCAATTTTTTTCGCACACCGTTAAATTGAATTAGTTGTCAGTGAATATTTTTGTACTGGTAGATATTCGACCATGCCTGTACAATATCTATATACATATGAATACCTCCTCCAAAAGGAAGACATTTTATAGGTTTTCATCGTTTGTTTTTTTTTTTTTTTAATTTCTACTCTGCTGAAAAAATAGGCAGTGTATGTATGGGTAGGTATTATAGGTGAGGTGGATTGTTTTACACGTGGAGACTTTCGCTTACAATGGATTCCTATCACGCAAAAATATAAACCATACACTACTACACACGTATAGTATAGGTGGTTGAAGTTGAGCCTTTTTTATACATGTACATTTACATGCGTATAGAAGTGTAATTAATTTTTATACGAAGGCCATAAAAACCCTGTACAGGATCGGTTGGAAAAAGCATTGCATTTTCCGTGGAAGTGGACTTCGGGCACTAAAATTTCCCAAAACAGAGGATGAGATATGAAAATTTTTAATCGCCAACCATAATGGTCATTAAAATATATAAATTCTCGGCTATTTTTTTACGTTTTTTCTTGTTAAAGGATACAGGATATGCAATATGCATTTATGCAATGTCTGCGATACATATACCAACAACTATGCGAGTGAAATCATTATGAACGAGTACATGAAACCCAACAGAGGCGTACTTAAAAGATACTGATGCTTTTGTTTTTTGGATTCAGGTTTTGTTTTTTATTAAATATTTGCTAAACCACATGAAAAGTACATGTTCTATATGAATTATGTTGTTCCAAAAATGAAATATACAAAAATCCTTTTATTCAATTGTTAACAACAATATATCCACTTGCAATTTGAGTGGGAGTGTAAATGTTTGAGATACTCGTACAAACCCATTTTATTATTTTTTTTTTTATTTTTTTGTTTATTAAATATTTCAATGTTTATTGAAGCAGTGATTAAAATGTGTGTGTGTTTTTTATGAGGAGCAAATGCATTTTTACAATTGCAGGATAATAGGATTGTTGAGTTTGTAAGCTGTTTTGAATTAAATTCACATTAAATATTTATATAATTTTTTTTTATTGTTCTTGTTAATGTCAGATAATATTTACATTCCATGAACTGTAAAAGCAAAAAATTGGTTCATTATTTTAGGTCAGATACGAGTATATCGCAGGTTGGCTTTTAAAGTACCTATACTAAGGTATTATGTTGATGGCCTAGAGTGAATGTGTTTTTAATGAGTTATTGTTATCATTGTATTGCATTAAATTTTAAAACACATAATGAGGACATTAAATTGACCTCGAAAAGGTGGGTATAAAGTTTCTGTAAGGACAAGTTTTTAATTGTAGGTTGAATTAGCCCGATTTCAAATTTAAAATCGAAAACTAAGAGGAGAGAGAGGAGAGAGAGGAATTCGAATTCAGGATAAAGGACATCTCGAGGAATTAAAAATATAGACACAAGACAAATATGTTCCAAATATTTAATTTTTTACTTAAAGAACCGTTTTGCTTAGTAGATAGTTTTCCAGATGGGATTTTTAAATCTTGGCCGAAAACCCAAGCCTATTTCTGCTGTAATTTTGTTTTATTATGCTCAAATTTTTTTAGGTACGAGAATGTCCAGAGGGTAGGATCTGCATATCGATGTTCATGTCATGTTCACCCATGACTTTAAATTTCAGAGACTTAAAAATAATTCTCATAATCATTACAACACGGTTTTTCTGTCAAATAATGTTATAATAAGGTTATTAAATATTTCGAGTTTCCATTTTCATAAATTTAATGGTGGGAAATTGCCTTAGACTTAGTTTGAATAAGATAAAACAATTTATGTCAGTTTGGCACTGAAAATGTTAAGATTTTGATTTTTTACTGACCAATTTATTCAAATAAGTCAAAAGTCAACACTATCCTATTTCTTATTAACAACGAATTCTCACAACGTTGGCTTTAGTAAAACCTGTCAAATTAAAATTCTTGCAGTCAGTATATTTTTCGATGCAATTTTATATAATCTTGCTGTCACTTTTTTCTACAGCTACTTATGTAACCACATATAAATGTTGACACAGAAACAAACATATGAACCTAACCTACACTCCCATCATTAACCAAACCAAATTTGGCTAAACCAACCTGATATCAACCAAAAAAACAAAAGGGTGTGACACGTCTATTCGATTGTTATCCGAAACATTAAAGCCAAATAGATTTATGTCTATTGCCTTAGTATATTATATTTAAATAAATGTTTTTGGGTAGATAAACAAAAATGTCTGCAAAAAAGAACGACAACAAACAACAACAACAATTTTAGACTCTAAAATGCCAAAATGTCAAATAGCTTGCTTATGCAAATTATTATCATCGTCACCTCCTTTTAAAGACATTTACTTTTTATGGTTTTTTAATAAGTGTGACCATTTGTACTTTTTTTGTTGTTTGTGATATGGCAAGAAGATCTTAATTTTCAAACGTCTAAGATAATAGTTTGACAGATGGTAATTGGTAGTCTTGTGGATATGAAATTCAAAGCTGTTTTTAAGTACGAGTATTTGAACAACGTGTACAATTATGTTCATGGTAAAATAGTTTACTGACCATCTAGTGACGTTTAGTGAATCTGACCAATTTTACTACCCAATAGGAAGTTCCGGAGGCATCCCAAGTGTCACATAATATTTGCCAACTATATACAATGCATTTAATTTTCAAAAAGTCTCCTTGTAAATCGTTCATATGGTCACTGTATTTACAATGGTCCCGTCGCGTCGTCTCGTCGTCTCGTCGTTGTCGTCTTGCTGAGAAGACAAACAACCTTACACATAAAAAACACTCTTTAAGGAAAACTTCATTTAACAAAACACAAAAACTAAAAAAACAGAAAAAAACTAAATTCAATATTGGTGACAACAAACATGGCGAGAGTGGCGATGATGGCGGCAACGTGCAGTCGCATAAATTCTACAAAGGTGCGAAAAACACTGTAGCGACGTTAGCTGTCGCTTAATGTTGCGCTTTATAAATTAAAAGCCTGACTTGTTGAAAATGGGAACTGCGCGCTCCATTGAGGATATTGAAGCTGAACTAAGGCACACTTGAAGCTCTTTTGCTACCTTTAGATGGTTTGGCGTTCGGTGGTGATGGTGGCCCGGCGCGGAGCGGCGACCGACCGACGGTGGATAAGACCATAAACCATTCCTAGTCGTGGCATAATTTACTGCAAATAATGTCCACAAACACAGCCATACACACACACTACACAGTTACACCAACAAATAATGGAGAGTACATCATTTTTTTTTCTTTATCGAAAGCGAAAATTAAGGCATGTTGTTGAAATAAAGGAAGAGAAAAGTGCCAGTGACATAATAGTTTTTCTTTAGTTAGACAGCTTTCGATTTGTCATTGAGTTTTTGTTCATAGATGGCGGTGTTTACATTGGACTTTTGTGAGGTTACTCATTTTTACGTCTTATCATTTTGTCTTGCTCACGCTAAGTAGTTAAAAAGAAAGAGAAAATTGAGGCACAGATTTTTGATTATTTGAGTGGGAGCGAGATGAAGTGATTAAACGTCAAAACTAGTGTTCTTAAGTGTCAAATATCAACTTCATCAATCATCAAACATAAGAACGAGTTGCGGTCGTAATTTTGTCGTAATTCTTTAATTTTGATGAAATGTTATGTAAATAACGCCTTCTACCACGCCTACTCCTGTAATTTCTTTAACTCCTTAAGAATTGAATGGTATTAAAATAGTTTTGACACAAGTTTTTGTAATATATTCATAAATTTTTTTAAGTAATTTAAATGAAATGTGTTAATTTTGACAGATTTGTTAATTTTTTTTAATTGAGTCCTATTTTTTAAATTAAAATTAATAGCAAAACAACTCTCTTAAATTATTCCCCTTAAACCCTACTTGCTTCAAGTTGATGTACCATAGCTTTCATTTGTATCTTTTGTTCAATCTTTAATGTCATATAAATGAACCTTCATATTATTTAAAATATGTACATAAAGTGGCGCCCATAATTCAGCTTTATAGCTGACTCAATTTCCAAGACGACATTTAAAAAATGAAAGAAAAAAACAATGATTCTTTTCGGAACTGCAGCATTTCTATCTTTGGAATTCATCTTCATTTCAGTCAAAGTGCGGTTTTTCGTTAACAGAGAGAAAGAGAGTCAAGTCAACAAATTAAAAATGAAAATTTAAATTAAAAGCCAAATGGATACACGATTTGGCCTCAGATAAGCCATGCTCCTAACTCTTCCTCTAGCAACTGAAGTTGGTGCGAGTGTCTCCAATGACGATGACGACGACGAGGACAACAACGTCGCCATCGCCATCGTCGGTCGTCGTTGTCGGTCGACAATGATGACGATTTATGAACCCAAATGGCCTTATAATGCGTCCAACATGACGGAGAAATTTACGACTTTGTCAACCAAGCGACAAAATCTGTTTCCCCGTTTCGTCGAGAAGCTGAATTGGAAATGGGGTTTTGGGTTTTGCGCTAAAGCTGTCATCTTCTTCGTCTCTGTTGTTGTCGTCGTCGTCGGTCGACGTAACATAGCATTGGCCCGTCCGTCCGCGTGTCGTCGTCGTTGGTTCCCTGGTTCGTTCGACAGAATTAATGTTGTACACGAGACTGTGGTTTTGTACAGAATCTCTCTTATATTTATTTATATTGGTCGTGCGGAATGGATCAAATATCATTCATGTCCGCGAATCATGTACTTCCACACACATGTCCTTGAGTCGTGCATCTCGTCGCTAAATCCAAAGAATTAAAAGAAAAAAATATTTTATAATTAAATAAAAATGAAAAACAAAAAAAGAAAAACTTCGGAGAAATGGCCGTCAACGAGAACTTACATGGGTTCATTTCTCAGAGTTCACTTGACATTTCAAGATCTTATATGTCAAACTGCCAGTGACAGTTGAGGTTGGCAGGAAATTCGATGCCTCGTTTACAACTGTCAACGTGGATTTTGATTTGAGTCCCTTGACGATATTGGGTTACATTTTATTCTTTTACTTGTTTTGTGTTTTTTTTTTTTTTTATTTTATTTTTTATGTTTTCTGGGATTCAGGCTCATTAGGGACGTAATCTTGGTAAATATCATTAACATTGAAAAACCCATAGCCCGAGCTGGTGTACTTCTTCGTAATCCTTGTTAATTATCGAAGAACAAAACAGAAAAACAACAAGCATAGCTTTGACCATTATGAAGGTCCGTTTTGTGTTTTTTTTTTTTTAATTTATTTTTTCATGTCTTCTATTAGAAAAAGCCGGGCCAACACGAAGCTTACAAATTAAGTGGTCATTTAATTTTTCTGTAAAGGTTGTCGCAGTCGTTGTCGTCGTTCGTCGTCGTCATCGTCAGCAACTATGACGATGACGATGTAGTGAGGACGTGACTATAATGCACCATGGAATCGGAATGGTTCTTCAAATCTTTTTTTTTAATTCTGTAATAGGTTTGTAGTAGTTTTTTTTTTTGTTTCCTTTTATTTAAACTTGTTAGGGATTGATACGTAAAAATTAACAACTTCCTTGCAAAGACGATGATGATGATGAGGACGTGCTTATAGTGGATTGGATATGGTGGAATGGTGCTGGACGAACACTCTATTCCATCACTCCCGTTCTATTTTTTTTGTTTTTTTTTTTTGCAGCGTATAACAACATATTAAGTGCTTAAGCGCTGCTACAACTTGCTCGAATGGTTGTACTTTATTGGAATCGGATTTAAGTGTGTTGGACTTGTGTATACAATACAAATCGTGGAATTGGTTTAAAAGCATCAGCTCAGTGTGTAGTTGTGCTACAATGTATGTATCGTCATATGGTATAGAGAAGGGAAAGTCATGTTCGAGTTGGTCATTTGGTTGATGAAGGGCATGGGACTCGGAGAAAAAAAATGCGGTATAGAAAATATCAATACCATTTGCAGAAGTTAACTGGAATACACGTTTTGCATTGAAACAGCTCCAAGTTGGATTGATGGCTATTTCCTGTTTTTGGAATTGTTTCTTGGGAAATATTGAAGAGTATTATATTATTAAAAGAGAAAAATCTTGAACAAGTCTGCATGCATGTTTTTCGTATTATTGAAAAATTGTGACAAAGCACTTTCCATGAGGCATAAGAAGTTGAAAATATCAGTTCATTCAAAAAAGTGACTTCCCCGAATAAAGTCAGTTTCAAAGTCATTGTAAGTTGAAAATTCAACAAATATGTAGATCATGGTAGTCCCAACTACATAATGTACATCATGATTTCTTGGCAGAGTAGAAAGAATTGGCTCAGATTTTAGATGACTTCTGGGTTCTATTGACAATTGCGATAGGTAACAGATGCCAATTTTTTGGAATGACAACTTTACCCACATTTGACTATTTCGAGGAACTTTTGGGATGTCTGTAAAAATTGATAACAATTTTGATGATATATAAATTCTCAGTAATATTCAGAGAACTGTTTTGTAAGGTAATTTTTTGAAAAGCTGAACGTTTTTGAACAGGAACGTAATAAAGGTGTGGAAAATGGGAATTCCCTTCTGTCAAAGTATTAATTTTCTTATATTTTCTTTCGAGAATTGTAAACATTTCTATCTCTTATTTCCGGAGGCTTTATTTTTAGTGGAAAATCCCTGACTTAATTACGAAGAAGTGACACTATTTTATTATGTACCTTATAGTCGTTTAGAATTGAAAAAAAATTTAAGTACTAAAGATTGCGTTTTTCAAGGTAAAGTAAGCTTTTTTTAAGTCATTCAAACTTAAAATAACTATTTATCAATATGTATGCATACATCAGAATAAAAAATATCAATCAATCTGAATGTCTAGTTTTATTGATACCTTCTTGTATCTCTTTATAATGTACAAAACTTTATACATAACTCAAAAACAATCACTCAAAATCTCGTTCATTATAAAAATTCATTAATAATTCTATAATATATGAAAAGTATGCACAAACTTTTCTGTTTCAATCTGTCTAACGTTATTTCAATCAAAAATAAATACACTCCTAAATCAAAATCGCATATCAACTTCGTCTAGCCGTTTCATTTTTCAATCAAAGTTCATGATAAAATATACAAACCAAAAAAAAAAGAAAAAATACACACATACATAAATCGTTTTCATTTGTGACAAAAATGATTGCCGATTGATCAAATTTCATGGCCCATTGTGTGAATGCGTATATCTATACGAAAATCCTCTCCAATTTAAAACAAAAACCAAACAACCGTTGCAAATTAACTCAAAACAATCAAACATAATCCCCCGGAACACGAAATTCTATCTCATCTCATTCAATCCAGTTCCAGATCCAGGCGAGACCATCAGGACGAAGTGGCACAGCACAGCGTGTGTTTATTGTACACGCGTATATTTTCCAATCAAATGATACCTATACCTACTAAAGAACAAAATATATGTACACACATTTCCCAAACAAATTTTGCATCCGTCCGCCATCATCGCCCCGCTCACAAAATCAATATACATACATACCTAGATACATATAGGATAGGTTGGTTAGGAACAACACTCTCCTGCGCTTGCAAAAAAAAAATCTGCAGGGTGTCGAATTTCCCTTTGTATATGTTTCTTTATGGCGTATGATCGGGAAATCGACAAAAGGCAAAATAAATAAAAACAACAAATTTAGACACTTTCCCTTAAATTCAATAAAAACAAACGAGAGCAAAAAAAAAAACAACAACAACATAGAAACGATAACCGATTTGATGCACGAAAGTATCTCAAGTTACTTTGCTACCGCCATCCAGCCCAACAATGAGCCCCGAATATATCCCATCATCATCAGCAGCAGCAACATCATGAGATGCGAGCTGAGCGTGAGTATCTGAGAATCCCAGGAACTCGGTGATTGTGTCTATATTTTCAATCGATTTGAGGTAAGGTGAATGCTGAATATGCCTCTTGTGTGAATTCAATTGTGTGTGTCCACAATAAGCTCAATCAAGAAGATTTCATTTCAATATCTTCACCCCTCTTACAACCATCCAAAGCCCCCCCTTTAACAAAACATAACGTATGTGGGTAAGGTGTAGTCTACCTTACCCATTCCAAGCCTTTGATGATAAACGAGAAGAGTTAAAGGCACATAAAACGAAAAACGAAATAAAAGTAAAAGGGCACCCCCTTAGAGATCCCAGGAGAGAAAGGAGAAAGATATGCGGCAAATAATATTAAGAGGAGTTGAAGGAAGAGAAAGGTTAAATTTATGAGAATAGCTAGACCCACTCACGTCTCACAACAGACCTCCCCCCCCCCCCTCCTTAGTCGAGTTCTAGGATTTTGTATTTAAAGACACACAAACACAAACACATATACACGGAGATAGACACATTAACAAGCAGAAGGGTGCCAACGAGAATTTACTGCATTTCCATTGATTTATATGACAGCGTATATGTGGATCCTTTTTCGGGTCCCATGTCAGCTCTTTCTCAACACTACAAACGAGTACACTCCGTTTCGTTTGATTTGTGTCAGGGTGTCAAATGATTTTTGGTTTTCAGCTTTTTTTCTATTTCTGACAGATGATTTGACAAACAGAGAAGTACAAGTCGCATAGTCAAAATAATGGAACTGATTTTAATTCAGTATTGAACCGAAGTGATCTTAGTTACGTCTGCTTGAAGACACGCCCATTTTCTTTAGCTGAAGTACAATTTTATATAAAATCTGAAATAGTTGCAGGCAGGATAATAGGGTTAGCCACTTATCTGGACCCTACAAGCAATTTAAATGTCAAATGTTACAAATAAAATATCTAAGAAATACAATTCTAACTTTAAGACTTTAACCAAATGAATACTAAATTGTATGCCAATTTTTGACAGTGTAACGTTCAATGGCCACACAAAGAATAAATGAAAATTCCCAGGGTCCTAACGAACCGATTGGTAGTGTGTTTGTTAAATTTTCTCCCTGGCCCCTTTGGGGAAAAGTACCAGGATTTTGTAGCATCTTTGATGAAGTATTTATCTGAAAGGAACACATCCTTTCGGCTACATAGTTAGGTGTTCCTTCCTTCCAATCTTCTTCCTTATTATACAATACTGCTCCAGCCTTTGCTATCCTATCCAAGCAGCTCTCTGTGATATATTAGGGCGCTCCTGTCAATATGAAAACAAGTGAAAAGCGCACAAGAGAATTTTAGGGATAACAAGTTAGTACGAACATATACATATGTACATATACATACATAACATAAATATATGTTGTATATGCTCGTATAGATGAGATGTATGTTGTTTTATTTTTTGTTATTTTGTGTTGATGTTGATGTTGTTGTTATTCTTATTTGTAAGAGTATGTTTGTATATATGTTACTTGAAGGATAACAAGCTAAATACGATTTCAAGGATTTTTTTGTCTTCAATACTTTATCTCATCTTAGACACAAGGAAAAATAATGAATTTAATCGAAAAGCTTTTGTATCCTTTCTTCAGTTGTTGTTGTTGTTGTTTTTATTTTTTGTGAGGGATCATAAATTTCCACAAAAAGGCTCCTGGTTTACAAAGAGGAACTCTCTTTTGTCTTCATTATGGTTCGATTAAAATTTAATTTTTTTAATAAATTACTTTTATATTGTAGAAGAGTTGATGAAGGGATGTGGATGATGGGAAACAACAGAAGCTCGAAAGCTAGCTTCAAAAATGTAAATGGGGACTAAATTTGTGTTGATGTTGGTCGGGGTAGTTTATTGGGCGTCAACCACACCACCATCAGGCGTATCGGGTCGGTCGTCGTCGTCGGGGTTGTTGTAGTGATGGTTGCACGCGTAATTGATTTTCCTTGGTGATGGTAATTACAGTTCAGTGGGACAAAGAGTGAAAAAAAGTAAAGAACAAAAATAAAGCAAAACAAAAGAGAGAACCAAAAAAAAAAGAAAAACAGGGAAACACTTTGCCTATACATAATTACAGCTTTTAGCTTCGAACCGTTTTAGAACACGCACCCACTTTTCTCGGTTTGGGTTGTGATGTTTTAGCCTCACAACAACCAATACCCCCCCAACCCCCGATTTCGGTAACTTTTATTCCTATTTGGAAAATACTATCATTAGAAGTAAATTAGTGGGCATTACTGTAATTTCCTTCGCATTTGGAAGTCATTGCGGAGCTTAGTGAAAATGTTTGCCATAATTTCCAAGCAATAAATGACCGAAACACTATGGGCGACCGAAAATATTTTCTTTTAGCAGCGATATCAAGGACTGCTTCTCGCAAGAAGGTATATGGCTGAATGTCGGAATTATATCCTTATATTGTCCTTAGGAATTTACCTCGGGGTTTTGGTTGTGTGTGTGTGTATATGTTTTATTTTTGCTCTTATTTACTTCTGTGTCTAATGATCAGCGGTTTTTCTCCCAAATAAAAGGGACATTTAGTTCGGGGTTGGTTGTTGGTGTAATGGGGGTGGGGGAGGGAGAGTTAAGTGTTATTTTGGAGTATCCTTTTATTTCCGGTTGCTATACATAGATCTATCTACAATACATATTAAGGATGAAAATGGAATTGTATTTAAGTTGAAAGCGGACTATCATGATTTAGAGGAAATGGTATAACATTCCTCCAAGTAGGAACCTAATTGATGGCCCAGCAATTTACCGTAAGTGGAATTTCTTCACTTCGAATGCTGTTTTTAGAAATTAAATCGTGGCTAGAAGAAGGAAGGCAAGGGCATGCAGAAGATACCCTATTTAGAATGAACATAAATAGGAAAAAAAAAAAAAAGAGAATAGAGACAGAGAGGATGAAAAATGTTATTGCTATGGAATTACACATTTTCGGGACATGATGTGATGGAAATGGGAGAAGTACAATTAAAAGAATGATGAAAATGATACCGGCAGTGGTGGCACAAAGTAAAGATATATATTTGGTAAAATGAATAGAAGAAAGATTAAACGTTTTTTGTTTTTGTTTTTATTTGGTTTTATGGATTATTTTTTTTAGGGTTGGGGGAATTGTATTGTGTTATTATAGATTTATGTTACATATGTATGTATATGTAAAAATGAAACAGACCGATTTGTGGAGTAGTGGTTTTGTCTTTGATTTAATCAATTAAGAATTATAAAGGGAAATATGATTAAAGTGGAATGGAAATTCAAGGAAATATCTTTCTTATTATTGAAATAAATAAATAGATTTTTAATACATCACATTTTGAGACCTTGTTGTCACACAATTCCTTAAAACCTTGTAGCACAAAATTTTGAACTTACCTGAAAATAAAAGAAAACAATATAGATTTAAAATATTTTCTGAAAATGCAGAAGATTTAAGAATAATTCATAAAATTTATTACAAAACTCATTAAAACTGTTTTTATGTAAAAAATGCAATGAGATCGAAATAGCGATCAGAACTTTTCAAAAAACATGTAAATAAAGGTTATAGTGTGAAACCTGCTTGTTTACCAAAATCAGATGAATCGTTTTCGAATTTCCATGCTGAGGTATACTTTAAATTCAATTTTCACATTTAAAGTGATGTATACAATCCCAACCTAGATAAACTTAATTTTTCAGTGAAAAGTACAGGAACTGTTTCGTCACTTGCTCAAAGAAGCTATCTAGACCAACGAAACAGGGGAGAGTCTTGACAGTTCAGGTCTCAAATACAAAATTACGGTGTCGTCTGTGTTAGTTTCTAGGAAGTATCATCTAGTATCGTTTCACCTTGATTTCACGAGACGACTCCGAAACTTTTCCGTGATTAGTGCATTTAACTTTATTCAATTCTTAAACACATTTAAACGTTTTACATTAAACACCAATAAAATAAACAACATATGTCCTACATCCATTAAAAACTATACGCTTGTGCAGTATACTCGTACATAAAAAATACATCACAGAAACACCATTGATAAAGTCTTATCAAACAAATTAAAACCCCCTCATTGGTAACGGTCTATATTATTTAAATGTAGTGTATCTATCTACAAAGAAATAAAGATAGATACTAATCCTACAATACAGCTTCCTATATACATATGTATGTAATGTACATACAACAATCTACTGCCCACAGACTTAAACAGTGTGCACTTAAAAAATTTAGCATCTCAAGTAGGAGTAAAGGTCATTCAAAAATTACCACGAAAAGATACCGCGCCGCTCCGCACCAAGCCATCCGCGATAGGAAGGAGGTAGTGTATCTCAACAACAATAACGAAAATGCCAGCTATTCGTTCGTTTAATGTTTCCTCACCTTCGCTAACCACTTTGATGGTCTGAGTCTGAGTAGTTCGGTGAGCTGCACCCTCCTCTTTCCACAACCCTTCTCCCTACCCACTAGGCCACAGTCGTAGGTTGTTGAAGATGGAAATTGGAAGATGGAAGATGAGAGATAGAAAGGAGAAAAAAAAACTCTTTAACATAATTAATGCATTTATATCCCACACAAAAGACTGATTATAGGTCTTCTCAACTTCCATCTTCCACTTCCATTAAGTCGATTATTGAGATGGAAATTTATTTTCGGACAAATTCTCTAGGCACCCAGACACTCAACTCAACTCAGATCGGTTCGGTACTCTGACTCTCGCTCTGTCTGTGGTTGTGTGAGTGTGAATAAGTTTGAAAAGATATACTTTCGAGGGTATGTGTTGTGTATCTAAAAGTTTTTTTGGGCGGCTAATTGATATAAGTCTGAGATATGCACGCTCAGATTCAATTTCCAGGCCTTTCTATCTTCTCCCAATTCCCATTGCATCGTGAAGGGCTGGGCTGGCTTGGCTGCATGCATAGCATATGATGCTGCATCAAGTCGTAAAGGAGACAAAAATAAGTCGGCCATAGTGCGGTAGAGTACATTAAAGTTATTGATGGGCCCAAAGTCGGCTTAGAAGTTTTGTAGTTTGTGGACATTATATTATTTGTCCATGGCAGTTATATACAACGTCTTTTGTCTTCTAAGCCATCATCATCATCATATGGGATTCAAGACTTAAGTGAGGTGGCCGCATGCTATTATCCGAACGATACACGAAGGGCAATTTGTTCTGTGCCATGTTTTACGACTATTTTGCATCGTGATTCAGGTTTCGGCATCACAAAAAAAAAAACTACCGGATTTACCTATATAAATCCTCTTTTATTGCATTTAGATATTATTTTTTTCTCTCTCTTTGTAAAATTAATTTAAATATTTTAGTTTTTGGTTGTGGAAAAAAAAAGTCTTCTTAGTTTTGACAAATTTGTTCGTCATGTCAAAATGAATGAGAAAAAAAGATGAATAATATTATTTTATCCTCTTTTGTATTGTGGAGAATGCTATAAAGGGGCGAGCTTAAGGAACGCGCACATCAGACACAATATTATGTGTTGATTGTTGTTGGACTGCCCCCTCTATTGTCCCCGGGATTATAGTCATCCATGAAGAACTTTTGAATTAATTTTTTTTCGATGGAGCTTTGTGTTTGTAATTTTTATTTTATGAGCGTGTGTTTATAAGTCGGAGTTATTATTTTTGACAAAAGGAAACCGCCACCGCCGCCGCCGCACACACTTGTGCGATCCAATCTAATCCTTTTTCTTTGGTCTTTTGTGTGATGTTGATTTAGGATGTTTATGATTGTTGGTGGGTTTTCCACGACATGGCGACATAGTTTTTATACTTTTTGTATACATTTACATATATAGTTCTAGAAAGTCTAGGGAATCAAACGTCATTTTTGGGACCTTGTAATTTTTCATGTTAATTTGGCAAAACAATTAAATTAATTACAGTAGCTTCCAGTACCGATTTCGGAGTTCCTCAAGGTAATCATTTTGGGCCACTTCTCTTTAGCAACATTTTGATTGTGTATCTACTAAAAGAATTTAACAAGTTTTATTTAGAAGCTTTTTCGCAATAGCTATTATTTAGAAGTTCCACAAGGCAGTGATATAGGGCCACTTCTTTTAATCACAATGCTAGTATCGTGTAAGCGCTACTCTAAGATTCTAATTGTGTACTAAGTTTTCTTGGGCAAAAAAGGATAACAACAATAATATAGACAAGGTGATACGTAGAGAACGTCACATATTTGATATTCAATCAATAGCTTCCCGCTTGTATACGTATAAGGTTATTCAACTCAATTCAACTTGATTAAACAATTTATTGTAGAATTTAGCGCGTAGTTGATTGAACTCAAAAGCTGGACAGTAAATACATTTGTTACTAGGTTTCAAAAGATTTAATAAGCAATTAAAGCTTCTAAATAATTAACTTGAGCTTATAGTGTGATTTACTTAAAGTTGCTTATAACATTTGAATATTATTCAAAGGCAAAAAAACTATAACATAATATTTCAAAATCGTTTATCTCTTTGGTAAGAAAAAAAAGGATTGAATTAAATATTAACAGATAAACATTATTATGTCCTATTTTTGTAAATAAAAAAAAAAATGCAGATATTAAAAAAATATGATTAAAACGAGCCCAAAGCAAGTAAAAATGTTAATTGAAGTAATAAACTCCAATCATGCATTTAATTTCCAAAGCTAGTCTGATCCAGTTTTAACTTGTTTTATCTTCTCAAAATATAAAAAAATATTTAAATTAATTTTCCAAAAATAAAAAAAATACGACGTATAGAAACATACAATAGCGTACTTGGAATTAAACGTGCATAAATGCACAATATTGTGCTTGTAAAATTAGAAGCCTAATTTCGTCATATTTAATGAGCCATGAAATAATTCTTTTCAATTGATTGTAACACAAATACAAATTATCTATATAATTTAATGTTAATTGCTTCTGATGCCATGTATAAATAGTTTTTGTCATTAATACCAAATCGAATAAATTTTACACTTTTACATTTAAATGGCCTCTATATAATATATTTTTGGTATTTTTGTTTTATGACCTACATTAAATTAGATAGGTTCGATTTTGATGGTAATGCTTATGTAAACTCCTAAAATTTAATCGAAAAATAATAATATAAAACATTTTGTGTAATTTATTTTTTTTTTTATATTTTTAATTAAAATTAAAATGTTAATTAAGGATGGTTGTTTTTAACTCCCACCATATACCTATTCCTCATAGTAGATCCAACATCTGTTCATACAATTGGCATGACATGTTTTACAAGTTGAAAATTAATTAAATCTCCTCATTTACTTTTGTAACTTATACGTTATTCTATTCAAACATACATACATGTATACTCGTATCCGTGTGTATGTGGACAAAAATATAGAGCACAGTATTATATCGATTCCAATCTAACAATATTCGATAGCAAACATTTAATCGAAAAATATTTACGGCAATTATCCTAAAATAACATGAAATCACCAATGTTCGTCCGTACAGTGCAATCAAAAAACACACAAGCACAAACACACACTCACACACATTGCCAATGTTTTTCATTAAAATTCAATTAAAACTCAGCCCGCAGGTGTTTCTGGACTCATCGTTATTTTATGCTGGAATAAAATAAAACTGGTAATAGATATACCTAACCTAAGCTATGTACATATCACCTAATCTAACTTTTGTATGCGAGTAGATATCTTCTCGTTGAAAGCTGGAAGCTGGAAGCTGGCTCAGGATCGCGTATGTTGTGATAGTTGTTGTTGTGAGAGGAGCAGGAGAGTATTCAAAGTTTAGTCATGTATGAGCTCTGGATTATGTTCCTGGTGGAAAAAATCGATCAGCTCAGAACCCATTAACCCATAACTATATACTCTACTCATATGTGCGTATAGTTGTGTGGGTATATAGGAATATCTGAGTTGGTATATTCTTCCATAACATGCAAAAATTGATTAAATGCAGATGAGTTATGGAGTCATTAATCATCACGATTGATACTTTGTTAGATTTTTCTGTTTTTTGATTAATTAAAAAAAAAAAAATAGAAATGAAGACATTAATGGTGGGAAAATTGCAAGGTGGATCATCGAAACTAATATGGATTACTATTCCTTCAAAATTTAAGTTACACGACACAGTTTGAATAAACTCTCATCCTGAGGCTATAGATTTAGCTGAAGGGTCTTCTAAAAGGGACATTCAAAGTTTGAGATCCAAGAACGTCCAATATATGTATGTACGTTGTGAATTTATTAAATGGGTGAAAAGTTCGTAAACTGATGAAATGAATAACCTACAAAAAGCAAGTGTATATAATTATTTAAAGTGAGTTATATCATTTTGAGTGAAGCAACTTTAGTTGATTCGAAACATTTTTTAAAAAGGAACAATCTTAACATAATAAAGCATTGCTTTTTGAACAAAAAAATACTATTAAAGCCAAGGCTTGGTTCGGACTAAGCAATTACGAAAATCAAGTTTTGAGAAGTGGTTTGCTCATTAATGGAGAACAGCACCATTTTTTAATATCAAATTATTGTTCAAAATATTTAACTCTAGAACATTCACCAATAACCGAACGTAAGACATTACATTAACCTGGAATAAAAGTTAGGCTATTTTTGCAGACTTTTTAAGGTTTGATTCTACTTGTCAAAATTGAAAATTTCAAATAGTTGCAACCACTGAGAGTAAGAAAAATGTGTTTGAAAATGTTTTATATTGTCAATTGACATAGGTAATTTCGTCAAGAAAACAAATATTTACCTACCTACCTGTAACCTATTACATGTTGTCGAATTTACAAGCCTCGATTATGTGACATGTTATATATATACATACATACAATATTTACGTAGTTCAAAATGTGATAGATTGTTATTTGCTAAAATAAACAAATAATTACCCACTAAAATCTATTAGCACACAGACTTTGATTAATTTGTCTACTCAAGTCACTTGACATATCAAAAGGTACTACATTATAGAAGTTCTTTGGCAAGACAAATTACTCCCTGATTCATACAATTTTTCATATCAAATTTTAGGGTCATAGATCACCTCGATATAATAATATGATCGCGAAGACACTTGATCTACCTGCACACATTTATATACCTCCCTCCGAATCTAACCCGAGGTTGGACAGACAAATACAAAAAAAAAAATCCCATACAGAGACCAATAAATCACAGTCACACGCAGGTGAGTGAGTCTGAGCACTGAGCTGAGCAACCCTCGAGCAAAACTATTTTGGGAACACCAAACCAACCGAACCTAACCTAACTTCTGGAAATTAATTTGGAAATCTGTTATACCTTCACGGGAGACTTGGAACCTTTGTGATGATAAACATACAAAAATGGAACTCACATTCTCGACTCTTAGTTTGTACTAGTATGGCTCGATGGAGATACGAATAAATAATTGATCACCGATCGGTATCTTGGATTTTTGTCCATTCTCATGTTTGGGGTCGATAAACCATAAGCGATATGGTTAGACTGGAGACACTATAATATCATCACCGCATTAGATAGATGCGTCCATCACATCACTGATGATGGGCACAATGGGTCCCATTGATTTATGGGCTTAGAAAAACTGTCACCATTATCTTCGATGAAACTTTGATGACGACATTTAATCAAAAAAAAAAAAAAAACTAAATATAAATTCATCAGCTCTACGAGTAGATACGAGTCGAGTAGGTCTGATGGTAGGTAGGCATCAGGTACTACATTCACAGATCCGCCATCGATCGCCAACGAGGGAATCAAAAAACCGCCTTTTCTTTTGAAAAACCTTAAAACAAACAATTTTCCGCAATTATAATGGGTTTTGATCCTTTTGCTTTTGCACGGCAGCAGCATTAAGGGATATCTCGCTGGAGCCTGTCACACATTTCGAGACCGCTGAGACAAGAAAAAAAAGAAAAAGAAAACAACCTAAAAACCTTTTTCTTGCTCTCGATCAAAAGAAGAAGGGGAAGGAAAAGAGAAGCCCACTGAAGATAGAATGAGAAACAGATACGCCTGTCTGTATGTCTTCTTGGATGATGCCAGTCTCTGGTTCACTGCGTCTCATGATATGTCCGTTTGTTCGTCCGTCCAGAGGTCCATTGCTATAGGTATGTATAAGCAATACGATCGAAAAAGCTTAATACCCATGATGGGTATAAATTTCACTTGAAGACATTACAAAAGGCTACACCACCTTTTGCCGAGACCAAGAGGGACAGGTATCTGTATAGAAACCTACTGCCAGAGGATGTGTCTTCTCAAGTCTGTCGACATGGTTGCCACTCTCCTGGGATTTTATCAAGTTTTGTAAATAATTTTTGTCAAGATTTTGATTTTTTGAAAATATTTTTGACGAATTACTTATTTGTTCTTTTAAAGAGTTTGACATATTGGAGACTTTTTTTAGTCCATGAGAACAAATCAACTTTTTCGCATAAACCATTGAGTCATTTTTAATTTTCTTTGAATGGCAACCATAAAATCAACCTCAGGTAGTCTTCTTCGTTTTATACCTGAGCCGCAAGACTCCTCTTTATAGGATTTTCGTACACCAGGCACATATCTGGTGTCATGTTTTCATTCTTTGCTTTTTGTTCAAAAAGATTTATTTTTGAATTTTTTTTTTTTCTTCGTCTTAAATTTGTATTTTACTTTTTAGGGCCGGCTCATCCATTTGTATTATGGGCTGTGTCCTCTCTCTTTCTTTTTGATCTTATTTTGTTTTGTTTTCATTGTTCATTCGAGATATTTTGACCTTCGTTTGACGATGTGTCATGAATTTACGATGAGCACGAGTTTGATCTCATCTAATTGTCAATTTGAAGGAATAATAAGATTTTCGATCGTTGTCCTTCTTTGTAAATAAAATAATAATAAAAAAAATGAAACAAAAGAAAATTAAAGGAAGGTACGACTATAATGCTGTGGTTTTGTTTGTATGTTTGTATGGACAGTGGACAGAAATAATATTTTCCCATCATACAGTCAAATGGGATAAGATTGAAATGAATGACAAAAATTCTTAGCTAAGAGAAACGTGTCATCCTGGACTAATAAACGAAATTGAATAATTGAATTTTTTATTTGAACAAAGGGATAAATAAAAAAAAAAGGTAATTGGTAAATAAATTGAAGTTGAATGTTTAATATCTACAAATTTAGATTCAGGAGCACATTCCCATGGTATTTAGAAAAGCTTCTAGGTTTTGGGGCATATAGTCATATCTTAAACCCAAGTCACTTGACCCAGGTTAGAAACTGGTGCTATTCATAAAGAATTTGCCAGGTCTATTTTACTAGAAAGGGGTTGAAGGATATTTATTTTAAATCTGCCATAAAAATAAACTGAAAGCGAAATTAATTGAGAAGATAAATGATGTTAGAATGATTTCTGCTAAAAAAGTTACTGAAATATATTAGAAACCATCCTTTTTCGAAATTTAAAAACTCTATTTATACCCTTCAACTATAAGAACTTATTTTATACGTTTCATAAGAAGCTGTCACAAAAAAACTAATAAAACAATAAAATTCCAGACCGATTACAAAAAATCCACTTATTGTATTTTTATTTTTTTTTCAAATTGAATTGAACCAAATGATACCATCATCACCACTCTTAGTGCCGAACTCCGTCACCCAGAGTTCACAATCAAATGCCAATCAATCAATATCACTTCTTGTCCAATATCGAAGCTCATTTAATCGCCAACACGTGTCATCTGTCTCATACCTATCATCAGCAATAGGTCGCTGAATACAAAAATAAAGAACAATTCGACAGCAAATAACACACAAGCCCCCTCCGCTTCATCCTCGCCATCACATCATCATCGGCACAAAGCAATCTAATCCATCAGTATCATGCGAAAAAGTTTAACTTTATCGTAAACGAATTCCTTAAATATTTAATCCATTTTCAGTCTTGTGTGTTCTGGAAGCATATAACGAAGAAATAAAAGAAAAAAAACACACCACCATCCTTAAAATTGAGGTCCTATACCTACA
Source organism: Scaeva pyrastri (assembly GCA_905146935.1). NCBI lineage: Eukaryota > Metazoa > Arthropoda > Insecta > Diptera > Syrphidae > Scaeva > Scaeva pyrastri. The sequence continues at coordinate 2,768,224 of LR989929.1, read as the reverse complement.
ACATAATATAAGCTTAGTATAATCGTCTTCTTTTTTCTATAAGGAAGAAAGTTTGTTTTTTTTTTGTTCCTTTTTTGATGAAAAAATGAAAAGAATTTTATTAATCTCAAACAATGGACACAAAACGACTGACCGAACAAGCAAAAATCAAGGACTTCCGTTTGTTCTTCTGAAAAGGATCTCTTTTCCTCTCTCTCTCTCTCTCATCAGTCAAGCCCTTACGTACATAGATCACAATCAGTAGACGCCGGCCGCCAAATATATAGACATGTGGTGTACTTTTATAATAAAAACCCAAAAAACTAAGAAAAAAATGGTCGGCCATAGACGACAAAAATATCTAATAATCTACTTTGTAAATATTTCCGCCTCTCGTTTTCGAAAAAGCTCTCTTCTTCGTTTATTCGGTTTGAAACCCTCCACAACCATAATTTTTCTCAAGACATATAAAAAAAAAGAAAAACAAAAAGGACAAAAGCAAAAACTTCAACTGCAGGATATTCTACATAAATACATTTATATACTTCTACTTATTTATATCGAAATACACATATACACTCGACTCGTATATAGAATATAATTTGCAGACAATGTCCGGAAATCCTATTAAAATCCCTTTTTATCATCAGAAAAGTCCTTTTTTGCCTTGTCCTTGTTCTTCTTCTTTTTTTTTATCGCAGATCATCTTCTATGAAAATAAAACGGAAATCATGCGAAAGCTTTAACTTTATCCTGTGTATTGTTTATACAGGGACGGACGGCGGCGGCGGCGGGACTTTGGATATAGGGAGGCGAACAAAATAATAAAATACAATTTTAAATATATTTATAAAAACTGATTTGAAGTTTCTAAATTCCACTTATGACAATGATCCTGTTTCGAATAGTCCGAAAAGCTTGAAAAAGTTACCAGGATGATGGAATTTTTACTCTGGAAGGACAAATTCTTAGCTATTCAAGGGATAGCGTTCTGAATTATCATAACTCGTCTCAGAGCCAGCCCTTATTTGTTTATTTTGCAACTTGTGACACAACCAAAGGCAACAAGGAGTTAAAATAATTCATTTACTGTATTCCGAACAATAAATTTATGTCCTTGTTATTTTTTTGCATAATTAATCCACCTCTGGGTGTATTTGTATTCGAAGGAGTGCGGGTGATGGGAGTTTTATGGACGTTAAAAGTAACTTTCGAAACAAAACTGAGTAAGAAAATTACCTGCAACATTGTTGTTGTTGTTTTTGTTGTTGTCATTGAATATAGTATATCTATCTATCTAAAACAAGGATAACTTAAACAAAACAACATTAAGTCAAACATAAAAGTTACACGGAAAAGGGGTTGAAAATTTTGAAGAAATCACTCATCCACCCCAACCACCCCAACACCCAAAACGTCACCATCAACATCATTTACAAGTACGAATATACGAATACTCGCATATAGAATGCCGGGACGGATACTCACAGTCGCTTCCACTCAACCTTTTTGTCAGCCCTTCTAACTTTAATTCCCATAGCCTGCTTTCGTGAGCAAATATTTGTCAACCTAATTAATAATTATGCACAGGCCAAACATGTATACAAGCAGATAATTTCATGTCATACACGCGTCCTAGTCAAAGCAAAAGGATATTTATACTTATACACAGACAAAGTACACCCATACACACACACACATATAATCAAAGTCCTTACCACCCCTTATAATAGGGGAGCAAACAGAATGAGAGAGAGGTGAAAGGTGGCTATACTCGTACTCGTACTGTGTTGGGGCGGGCGAGGACAAACATTCGCTGCAAAGCATTACCGATCTGTGTTTGGTTTTAATAAACTTTGAAACGTAATTTACCGTTAGCGTGTCGTTCTTGTACACAATTTCCTTTCCTTTGCCTTTGCTGGCCCCCAAGGAGGGACGGTGTCAGTATCGGCGTCGGAGTTGGATGAAGCAGACTTGGAAAATATTGTTTGAATCCTTTGATTGTGCCAAAGTAATAGAGAGACTAAAGCAAAGGGAGAGAGGGCGTGAGAGAGAGAGAGAGAGATGAAGTGTTGAGGGGGTTTTATTTTATATTATAAAGCTAACTGTTAGAAACGGTGAAGTTTATGATGTACCTGGGAGATAAAATATTGAAATAGGATCCCTTTGCGATTCATTTAATACCATCATCATCGTTGGAGAATGGAACACCATAGCATAACCTAACCACACAGGAATATGAAACTCCTCCAGGCATCAGCTATAACAAATAAAGGCAAGACAGAAAGAGATAGAGGACAGTAATATTAAGACAGAGAACAGACATTTCTGTTTGTGAGCCATGATGAGTTATATTAGGAGTGTATAAGAGTATGAGTATAAAGCCTGCGGTCCAGTTACTTGAACGTTTGTACTGTAAATTGCGTAGAAAATTTTCGCTCAAGGACTCAAGTGACATCAAAGAAAGGAAAGAAATATGTAAATACAAAAAAAAATAAAAGAAAAGAGCTTTGTATATATTAACTCAAACTTCAGTTAGCTTTTTGTTTATGGCTTAGTTGGGCTTGGCAATAGATTGTATAAGTGAAGAGAAATATTAAAAATAAAAATAAAAATAAAAATAAAACATTTCGAGTAAAGGAGTTTAAATGTCAAAGTAAATTGGTTTTTCTTTAAAGCAATGAAGTTTGAAAAAAAAATTAAGAAAATGAATGGATATTGAAGAAAATGGAAGGTTTTTGCAGAATTTGCAAAAACAAAATATTGTATGGATTAAAAGTTATCTATTTTATTCATTGAATCCTTTATCTTTTTCTAAAGTTTGTCTCCAAATGTCTCTTAGTATTTTCATTCTCTAAGCACAACTTCAGGGTTTAATTTTGTAGGCAACCTTTATTTTTTTAATATTAGCTTAATATTTCAAAAAAACGAAAAATTGAAACACAATAGAAAAACAATAAACATGAAAAAAGGATTTGTTTTAGTAGCATTTGTATTTGCAGCAATATTTTCAGCGAAAGTTGGTATGAAAAATCTCTTTATTAGGTAAATATTTGACGTTAGTTTGGTTTTATTTTACAATTCATTGTAGAACAAGTTATGACAGATCAAACTTTACCAATTGTTCATTTAAATGATATTTTATATTCAGAGAAATTCACCATTTGATGAAACACTCCAGTAAAAATATTTTGATGCTAATTTTTAGTTAATACATACTTAATGCGTGTGTTTGAAGTTAAACTTCTATATCTTAAAAAGAAACACCGTGTGATATAACATTTTGTTTTGCTCGTAATTTGAAGCTACCTGATTTGCAAAAAATTTATCCATTTCAAAGACACAGACTGTAGGTTATTTTTATTTTTAAAGATTTAAACTTTAAAGACTAAAGATTCGGACAAATTTTAATTGAAAATTCATATTAGGAGAATCGTTCCGTTTGGAGAAAGAATTTCATTAAAAAAACAATTGAAGAAGTTCATTTAAATTGAGTAGTCGGATTTAAATAATACCATTTTCCTAAAATAAAAATTAAATCAGTTATGTAGTGCGAAAACAAGATTTAAAGTTGGAAATTTATTTTCCCATGTAGAGCAACATTATACAATCACTGCAAAATTATTCCAATCGTTTACTTCAAGAATTTAGCCTCCATACTTTCATACAAATTAATAATCATCTCCTTAGTACAAGTTCCATATGTAAAAACTTCAACTTAAGTCTTAAGTATTCGCATTTTCAAACACCATTGAAAAACTGAACACAGCTCTAATAGAAACTGATATTCATCTTCTTTGAATACTTAGTTAGGTAAAAAAAATAAATAAAACCTAGGGCAAATAATAATCCTAATGAAGATTCTTTTATGCTCAGGAACCCTCGAGGATCTACCTGCTCTTATCGTTCCAAGCCATGTTGATGCATTTTAAACGCAATTCCTTAAAATCTCAACATTAATACAAGATTACATTGCAAATGACTTTCTTTTCTTATTTTTTTCATTTTCATTTTTATTTTTAAGCTGAAGCAAAAACTCATCAACGTCAACATCGACGAAAACGAAAACGAAGACGAAGACAACACTGAACGACTATGATAAAGATGAAGAAAGAAACAACAACAACAACAAAAAATGAGGGAAAAACTCAATTTTATTTATTCAAGCGAAAAATCTCAAAATTCGCATCACGAAGATACTAAACTGGAGCATTATGCAAATTCCATTTCGCGTACTGCAATTTCCACTGAAAAATAATAACAAATTGTTTGCTTCCTTGTTTTTGTGTGTGTGTGTATGTGTGTATGTGTGTTGAATGTAAGATGACTTGGTATACATTTTATCCTGGCACGCGTATGGTGTCTTGTGTCTTGTGTCTTGTGTGTTGCTGTTGGGTGTATATGTTCATATGTAATTTTGTAAGCAAATATTCATCACAATAATAATATAATCTTCTTTCTTTAAAGGCAACGTCTTTTAGTCCTCATCGTCTTAGTTGTCGTCGTCGTCATCGTCGTCCTCGTCTTCGTCAGCGTCATCATATTCATCGTTGTCGACTTTTGGAGAATCTACTTCATTGAGTTTGTGAAAAACTCTCATAGATGTCCTCCTCTCCTCCTCTCGTCATATGCCTCAACTCATTCACCCATGTATTCATATTTATTGTCCTTATTCAGTTTTAAATCTTATGAGATATATTTTCCCCCCTTTTTTTCAAGCCTTAAAGAGTTATGAAAGGAAAAGATGAAATTTGAATATTAAAGTAGAAACTATGTTTAAATGCGATTTGTCACTATGTAAGCAAAAGTGTCTTTTTTTGCATCCAGATTGTGTTTTAATCAAGCTCGTATCTAAAGATAAATAAAATAAATTGAGATTTTATTTATAAAGGCTAAGTAAGTAACCCACAAGGTTAGTTTGTTTAACTAATTGATTTTGCTTCTGATGAGTGTTGAACTCCAAGAGGCGATTAATAAATGTTTAAATGCACTGCTTAAGGTCCCCAGTGGATAAAGATCTGTCTCTAACCAATTATATCAACAGAAAATAATAATTTTGAGCTCCAATTATTATAACGTTGGGTTCCTCTAAAAAATCGACTTAAAGTCTGAAATATTTTTGTGTACCTAAGTTTTGAATCCACAAAACTGTGTCACTTAAAACGACATTTAAACAGAGGTTCACTTAGGCGTATATGCATTTTTTTATTACATTTTATTTTACTTCATGTGTTTACTCGTATTTGTTGCTCAGTAACTTAAAGTATAATATAATTGGAACTACAGTCTTGAAAATGACAAGAAAAAATCCATAACAACTTTATGCATGTGTAGTCTATTTATGTGTGTATGTGAATGTATAGATTGGGGGCATGCATATTGTGCATTTTTAGCACTTATCTAAATGCGTTAGGCTTAATACACCCACAAAGTTGCTTGTTGCTTTCTTTCTGTTCACTCGCCTGCAGTTCATTCTTTTCTTTTTCAAGCAATCATCTTTAAAGAAGAAAATTTTATTAAAAGCTTATGTGTTCTTAAAAAATATAAAAATTATAAAAGGAAGTCTTATACAATGTGTTTAATGTATACCTTACCTACATATACGCGTATTTGTATATGTGCACTTTCTCTTGCAACATGACGTTGTTTTATATTCCATTTCCAAGGACACTCTCCTTCAGTGTTGCGTTAGGAAGCAAACAGAAAATATAATTGCACCTTGCACCTGAGCCCCACTGACTCGACAACGATGACGTCGTCGTCGTCGCGACAATTATGACTACCTGCACGTACTGTATGTACATTTGTACCATCTACATATGAAAGTATGAGTACGCTGACGAAGTGCAGATAGGAGGAGTGCATACACTTTCTTTTTCTTTTTTTTTTCTCTTCTTCCTTTTCTCTATCAAGGTAAAGTGTGAAGTGCAACAGGATTTGTGCTCGAAAAGTGGAAAATTGCAGCGCGTACCTCTTAATACTCGTATGTAGTTTACGCTCACATGAACAACATGTACCTGTACGAGTATGTAGGTGCATAAGGGCTGCCAATTAAGGCCCTTTAAGTTAATCAACCCAACTCAGTTCGAGAAACGAAGAACACACACACACTAACATGAATACACACAAACATGCATACATATGTACGTCAGTATAAATAAAAATTGAATGAAAAAAAAGAAGCACAGAAACATACGCTCAACTTGAAACGATGAGTAGGAACGATAGTTAAATGTGTTTAATTAAAAAGTTTTGATTATAATTCAAAAGCTCCTCGAGATTCGAGAACCTCACTCTGTTTTGCCTCTCAATTAGATTTTCAAAAGAGGGTAAACGATAAGGTTCTCCTTTGAATAGCTATGTTTTTTTTTTTTATTATTATCCAAGGGTTATGGATGAGCTTTAGTGTGACCAATTGGTATGTTTTATTTAATTAAATGTAAAAAAAGAAACTATTTTTTTTATTCATTTATTTTTCTATGCAGCAATTTCAACATAATAAACTTAAAATAAAAGAAAGAACGAACAAATCTTTTCGAAAAAATAGGATTGAAACATTGAAACGGAGATTAGTGTTCTGATTCTAAGACTGTTAAAAAATATATGATTTTTATAGAATTTCGTATATACTAATTATAACATTTTGTTTATTTATCAGGATATTTTTATGTTAAATAAGCCATGTACAGGAAATTCAAAAGAAATACTTATACTTAACATACTAATTGTGCCATTTAAACCAGTTTATACCAGTGAAAAATTTAAAAAAAATATTAGAGAAACTGAAAAAGTTACAGAAACGTCATCAACTGGCACGTATATTCGTAAAAGACTTTTCATATGAATTCAACAGAATATTGAAGCAAATGAAACTGAAATTATTTTTTAAATTCAAAAACTCACTATTGGTCGAAAACGTAACAAATTCGTTAAATGAAAAAATACTTGTTTGACAATTTTGTTGATAACCTTGCATTACAATTCTCAGATCAGTGTTCAAAAATATTGTTCCCATAGATGGAGACACCTATCTTATTTATACCAACTATGTATATTTGTTCAAATAAAAAAAAACTGGTCACACTAAAAATTGTGTTTTTTTTTTTGTTAATTTTCTATTTTCTGCTGAAGACATCTGGAAAACTCTATGAAGAAAATAAAAGTTTAACAAACGGGCAGATACAATATTGCAAAAGTTTTTCCCTCGATATTTTCTTCTTTTTTTTTGTATTTTTATTATTTTTATTACTATATCAGAAAATATACAAAAAAAGTTAAGGGTTGCTTTTGTATTTGCTTAAATGTCTGTGCCCTTTATTTTGGGGAAGAGCATTTCTCGTATACATAGGTACATACATTACATACATATATTTTTTTAGGGGGTGTGAGAAGTGGACAAGTGAAAAAGTTAGAATTGACAGAACACGCAAACTTCTATATAACTTGTCTTCTTTTTTTTCTTCTCTCTTTGTTTTGTTTTTCTTCTTCATTTTGTTTTGTGCGATACTTGGGGGAAGGGGTGAGTAGACCCTGGACATGGACACCCTACCGCATTTCACCATTTTTGTTCTAATGTTTGTCTATAGGTATTTGCCATTTGGAAGAAAAGTTAAGCAAGGGTGGGGTCTTTTGTGCAATATAGCATTTATATGTATGTATGTTTGTGTATACCTATACAGAGCTTGGGCCGGCATAAATACCGTGTTTACGAACTCCAAGTGCAAGGATTCATACCATACCATACTCCTCTTTTCCCTTGTTGTTGTTTCTTGTGTCTCTATAATTATCCTTTCTCTTGTTGTTGTTGTTGTTCTTTAATTCTTTCAAGTCGACCTTTTTTGGTGTTGTTCAGTTGTTATTTTCGCAGTTGGATGAGGTTTGTTTTCCTAGTGATGGAGGCGGGGAGTTGGAAATCCTTCCTTTATACTCTCCCACGTAAGGACTCCGTGTGTATCCACTTCACGTCATTTGACGTAAAACATACACATAACATGACCTGTACGAAATGCAATTAATCATTTGAGTATTTATTAAGGACTCGTAGAGAGTTGGGTGGGCGGCAAGTTAGTAGAGGTAAAGTAGGTACAGGGTGATACCGCACTACACTACAAATATAACATACACTGTGATGGCGGTATTAAAGACGAGAAATAGGGTGGTTGTTTATTAATAGTCACCACGCCTTTTCAAAGTTTTATTTCGACCCTTTTTCTCTGAGTTTTCCTTCGTTTTTTTTTTTTTTTTTTTTTCTTTTTTCATCTTAAGTTAGGATGGGCAGAACGAAAAAAATGTTTATATTTATTTTTTTTTGTTGCTGGGTTATTTGAGAGGTTGGAGATTTTATTTATGTTGTTTGTTGAAATATTTGTCAGCTCATAGCTAATATAGATAAACGACCAACAACTTATAAGCTTATGAATCGATCCTGTTTATCCAATGACACTTTATTGTTTGCAACAATGGGACAGATTTCTGAGTTACTTGCTAGAAAAGGGAGTAAAAAGATGTGTATTTACATTTGCTAAACCGTCAGAAAGGTTTCCTACTACTTTGGGGGATTAATTTAATAATTTTGAATGGCTTATAGATTATTGAGAATTGAAAAAGGAAAAGAAGTCTTGTAGAGTTTAACATTTTGCAAGAACATAAATCGTTCTCTTACTTATGTATATGCAACTTCAAAGAACCTTTACAAGAGTTGATACTCACTACAACATGTCAAAACTAACGCCATTTTCTAATTAGCATTTTAAAATTTTTTTATTACAGAATGACAAGTGTTCCCATTTTTGTTTATAAGTTTGAAATTTGATATTTTTTTGAAAATTCTTGCAAGAAATGAAATTTCAGGCCTATATATTTATTTTAATTTAGAAATTGAAAATTTTAAGTAATCTACACTAAATAAATGTCAAACAAATTTGTGGACGTTAGTAGGAATATGTATACTTCACTTAAACTATAAAATACATTTCAAACTTTATTTTTAAATATCATCAAGGACTATATAAGAAGTCTTTTTAATTTATTAATTTCATTATACTTAAATATACCTCAACCATGATTTAATTGAAATAAATTACAACCTACCAACCTGCACATAGTATAATCTCATTTTATGAGTCTTCTCTCATAAACTATTCTGTCTGTAGAATTAATTCATTTAAAAAATGTATAAGAACTTCTTTTTGTGAATTTTATTGAATTAAATTTCTCGCCAAAAATTAATAAAAACAAATTTATTTCCTTTAATCACCATCACCAACAACAACAACAACTCTGACGCTGTGTAACGTTCAAAACCAATAAATAGTCACGCGCCCGACGAAAACCCACTTGCGCTCAATTGAATTACCGAAGAAGCCACACGAAGCGAGAGACCACGCTCGAATGGCGATCTGCGTTACCTTCTATAAAAATGTAAAGGTACTCCATAATATTTATGAAGACAACACTACACATGGTGCAACCCTGCGGCAACCCAATCATTCTTCGCCATCAAATATTCACTTTGAGCTTTAATTTTTCTGATAGCAAGGAGCAGAGTCCAATGAGTAGACAAGAGGTACCCCTCACCACAGATGATGAAAAAATGAGTATACCAAGAACAAAAAAAAAAAAACATCCTATAAACCACTAACAGTGAACCGCAATTTAATTCCATAAAACTCCAACAAAAATATTAATTCGGGACGCGCTACATTCGCTGCTGCTGCTACGTTCGTCGTCGCAGACATCATCGTTGTAGTCATCGTCGTCGTCGGTCGAATCAACCGGAGCAATGGACACGTCTCTTTGAACGACTCGTTGGATATTCTCTTTTTTGCACCAGGAACGAATCAATTACAGCATCCAATACACTTACACAGGAACCTGCCACAAGGTAAAAATAAAATTGAAAAAAATCCTCTCCCAGGTCCCTACCCTACCCATATCGTAGCCATCGACAAACATACGCATACATTCCTCTTCCATCACCCTTTATCTTCGCCATCAGTCCATGTCCACGTGCACTGTGAACCAACATGGACTGGACCTGGACGCAAATTGTGGGCCCCGGAATCGAACGAACGAACGGTTGAACGGATGGATGGATTTCGATTTTCGATTCGCACAAAAACGAGCTCAAAGACAAAAGACAAACGATTCGGTAAACAGGCGTTTCAAATTTTTTTCCTACACGGTCCTATTCGTTTATTTTTAAGCTCCTCTCTAAGGCCCGGTCTATATACCGCTCCAGCTGGAGAATAAAATCCCATAACGAAAAAATAAATCTCCCTCCCGTAAAGCACTGAAGAATTCCCTTAAAAATTTGTGTTGGTGTAACACATTTTTTTTTTGTGTATTTGTTTGTCATGAGGGATATTGTGTCATCGTGTTGGAATACCTTTGATTACCATCACAGAAATTCGGTCAAAAAACCAAACAAAATAAATCCGCAGCTTACCTGCCATAATTTATCTTTGACAAAAAAAAAATCCGAATCGAAAACCGAACAAAAATCGTTCAATAGTTTTTTGTCATCGGCTTTCAGAAATACACATGTACACATACACACACAGTACTTATACACATGTACAAAATTATGTGAGTGTTTGTATATTCATTTAAAAACGCAATCAAAAATTATTTTTATGACATAAAATCAAAGTAATTAACACGATTTATTGGAGTCACTTTCAGCGGGCGCTGATGTTGTAAATTACAATTGACAGGCGATTAACAAAAATAAGCCGTTTTTAATGTTCGGTTTTGACTGTGCTCCGGACGGAGCGGAGAGGATTTCAATGAGCTTTAAGCCCCGATTCTGTGTTCGTTCCCAAATGAACGTGTGAGATGCAGTCTGAGGATATGCTCCTCATTTCGATTGTGCTAAAATCTGAGCGATGACACTAATCCTTTTCTCAAATGACATACATGAGAAATATATATATTTTTTTTACCAACAGGAGATTTGAGGCGAAGAAGATGAATATTTTTTAAATACCTTCCAAAGATGTTAAAAACTTGGTTGTAAATCTTTATTTATAATACTAAATGTCCCATGGTATAAGGATTTATGGTCCTGTGAACTTTTGAAAGTGATGACGAAGTGGATTACTTTTGGTCAATTTCTGTTTGCTGGGAGTTTTTTTAAACTTACTCTATTGAAATATTTTACGCCAATTTCCATCAGGAAAATAACAAAATTATTGGGATATTAAGTCGAGCAAAGTAAATTGGGCATTTTCGTCCTCTATAGGCAACTTAACGCAACTTTCAGGAATTTTTACTTAGTGTTTTTTTTTGTAATTGGCGACTTTGTATTATAACATCTTTTTTAATGAATAAAGGGAATTTTTACTCCACAATGAAATGGTTTTTATAAGTGTATAATAATTTTAAGAAAATATTGAACAACAACTTTGCAACTGGCCTTTAAAGTTGCCGGCAACTTTCTCTCATATAAAAGAATGTAATTATTATTCGTTAGGTTAAGTAACTTAAAGTTGTGATTGGTAGAACAAAAACTAACTTTTTCCAAAGTTTTTCTCCAAATTAAATAGTGAGGAAAGCTCTTACCCAACTCGATCTGATTTTCTATGTAAATTTTTTAACTGGACCTCAGAAATGTATAAAAACATTTTCAAAATACACCTTAATTAACGTAGATATACCAATTTCGGGTGTAAATTTAAGAGTTAAAGTAGTTTTTGGGAGTGAATTACTGCACTAGCTAAATATTATCAATAAAACGCGGTTGTAAGCACTTACAGTTGTTAAAAGATATGGTTTACCATTACATATTGTGTGACTTGACTCAAAATATTTTTAAAATCTTATACAATCTCATAAGACTGTCTTTTAAGTAGGTATCAAAGAAAAAGTAATATGAAGACTTACCGCTGAACATTCTGCATGTAAGACGCAAAGGGATTCTCGTGTTGAATACTGAAAGAAAAATAGAAGAAAAAAAAACATTAGATTAAATTAATTTTCTCAATCAGTTGAACATCATTCAATTGTTCTTAATACTTTTACATAACTTATATAAATCAATAAATTTTGAAAGACCCATTAAAGTAAATTTTATTCTGTCACTTTTCTTAACTTTAAGGACTTCAAAATCGATTTCCTGATGTCTTCCATGGATATTTCTTATCTAATTCACCACTTTTATTTTCTGCTTCCTACTGTTTAAAAATAACCAACCAAAAACCCACTTTTAAAGTAGGTAGACATTTACTTAATTTTGCTTTTCTAAACACAAATCCTGTTACTCTCTTTCTCCACTCCACTCCATACCACTTTTCAAAACCACCCCCTGTTTACTGTCGATATACACTTTAAATTGCGCTAAAAAACACTTATATATTATCCTTACAATCCCAACATATAAATACATACATACCGATGTATATATTTATATCTGAGTCTTTTCAACAAACGTGTTGTCGATACTTTCGCCCACACAATTGAAAGCAATTTTCTCGCCCCAGTTACATGAACTTACAACACACACGACATTTTGTGTCCTCAAAAAAAAAAAAAAAAAAAAAAAAACAATCATAAAAAATAAAAAAAAAACCTTCATCCAATGACTAGGACTAAACCGCCCTTCGGGAATCAATCAGCAACTCAAATTAAATGTGAAAGAAATTGCGAATCGAATTCCTGGCGGTGACGAGTACTTCACATCGTCAACATTACAAAACAAAAAAACGAACTTTACACTCACACACACAGCCACAAAGCCACACAGCTGTGTATATGTATATGTACAGAAAAAAGGACTTATAGAGGAACTACCACTTTGTTGTTGGGTCTTGAGTCTGGTAATATGAGAACTTGTACAATAAGGCCCACCACCATTATAAGAGGAAGGAAGCAGAGCTGGAGAAACAAAAACGAACAAAATAAAAAAATGGCAACAAAAACCAAAAGCAATCGAGAAATAAAATCGAATTCAATTCCCAGAGGAGTCCTCATCCTAATCCTTATAGCCACGGCAACGACAGCAACAACAACAAAGACGTTGACGATGACGATGACGACTTCGACGACTATACGACTTTGTCGTGTTGGTTGGCTGTGTATTAAATATCTAAAGTCCTACCCCAAAGTCAATCAATTGTTGTTCCCTTTGCCCTGACCTCCCATCACAGTGTTCATTGTCATCCTCATCATCGTCATCATCATCATCGTCAGCATTAACATAGCAAGTCGAGTCGTTTTGTTGGTTGTCTTCTTCTTCTTCCTGCCGGCCGCTGCTGCTCCTGGGCTGAACCATCTATAAATCAATCAATCACACAATTAAAAGGGCTCCAATGGCACATTTAGTGTCCATTTGCGAATGCCACCAAAAAGCAGAATGTCCAAAATTGTTAGATTTCATATCTCCGGCTGGTTTAAGTTGGGGCTGGGAGTTGAAGTTGTGGCTTGGTGTATACTGTACAAGTATAGTGCCGCCACCCGAAAACAAAAGCGGAACACCACCAGGTCCCGAGAGACTACAAATCCACTTCACCATATCATCAGTCGCTGTCCGCAACCATCCGACCAACCACCAACCCAACCAAGAACAAAAAGATATAAATGACCAAAAAGAATCGTTTGACCACGATTTACATACCCGAAGCGGAATCGAGATAAATTCGCCGCCGCCACCACCAAATGGCCAAATACAATAAGAACCAGAATTTGAAAATTGAGTCTAAGGCCGAAGCCAGTCGCAGTTGCAGTCCCATGGCCGGAGCCAAAGTCGAAGCCGAATTCGAATCGAAGTCGAAGCCAAAACGTTTTCAAATTAGAAGGAATCCGACTTGAAAGAGTTATGGTTCCATTGAAATGAGTGCCAAAGTGGACACAATGGGATGTGTCCCAGGACGCGCAGTTGTTTTGTGTCTTCCTCGCGGTGAGAGCTGTTGGTGTAATGTTCTTGGTATTTGCATTCAAACTTTTTTTTCTGTATCAATGTAATGCAGTGCGCAACACAAAGGAGCCACAAATCTGTCCAAGAGAGTTATCCCAAAAAGTGAATCTTCTGCTTGTTGTTATTGTGCCTGTTGCGCACTCTCCCGATTTGATCTTCCAATGGAGTCGGTCTTCCGAGTCGTCGTCGTCGTCGTCGGTCGTCGTCGCATTCTATGTGTACGCACTTGGAAAGCAAAAGCGGAATGCACGCTCCAATTGCTCTGATTCTGGATCTTGGGGGATAATATTTATTATATTTTTAGAACCGGAGAATGTGTTATTGGGGAAGCAACGGCCCGACCGATGACGACGACCGACGCCAACGACTACATAGAGCGGGAACAGTTCTGGAATTGGAAGGGAAATTTATGCACATCGCGGCCAAAAGACAGAAAGCGTTTGGGAACAATCTGTTTTTATGGGGTTAACGTATGCGACATCGCGCTCTGATCGAAAGAAAAATGGGACAGTATTTTTGTTAGAGGGCTGTGCTGCTCCGATGGTACACAACCAAGCGACACACCGACCGCGACCGTTTAAAGTTGTGTACAAGGAGTTGTTAAGATTTATGCAGATCTTATCTGGATGATGGGGATTAGGTGAACCCGAAATAGCTCGCTCAGCAGCTAGGTTCCAATTTGAAAAGTGAAAATATTCTTAATTGGAACTTTGGGTGGAGTTATGGGGTCACTTAGGGGGAAGATACATAACAAAAGACTATACACATTCATAAAGTGTAAATGACTGATGAATTAATTTGGAAAAAAGTTTCATCTGACTGAAATTTGTTGAAAGCTGACATCAAAAGAGGAAAAGATCTTAAGGAAATGGATGACTTAATAGAAATCGACGAAAACATTCTTCATAAGGTATTGGGTATAGAAGAAGTATATGCCCTGGATGTTTCCAAAGAAGCGAATAGAACACCATAAGCTGTATAACAAGAAAAGATTGGTGGCATTTTAAACATTTGTGTTTCTTTCGAAAAAAAAACACAAAAATCTAATTTTGTATTTTCAAGAGACGATTTTTGGGAAAAGTCAAGTCTTAGATCTTTTGAAACATCAAAATCGAGGCACAATCCATCGGCGGCTTCTTATTTTAAATGAAAAATGTTAAAATTTTATATACGAAAAATGTCTTACTGGTCAAGATTGTTTTTAATTTTTTTACGTGAACAGCCTCCTGCGAGAAGTTGACAAATCTTCCAAGAGTAGATATCTAAGTCTCATCATAAGAAGCGGTGTTAAAAATCAGAAGTCGGAATTCGGAAATTGGTCCTTGAATGCTTCCATTACTTGCAGGTTTGGAGATCAAAGTCAAAGTAAGAGTTATAAATTTGAACTCCTACGGCTTACCGAACTAGCTCATAGACAGTTTCAAGAGGTTGGCATGTATTAAAGGAAGAACAGGCGAAAAAGTCTTCAAAATCTACTTCATGCCAAAACCAGAAGACCAAGGAGAAAGCGTGGACTGAATCAGAAACGAGTTTGACCAAGATAAAACAAATTGAATTAGAAATGAGTGACCTCAGAAGAAACAAAGCAATATACATTTCACGTGGAGTTCCAAAAAAAGAGCGACGTTAAAGAATGAAATAGTTGATTCAGTCAAATTTGCTAGAAAAACTTAAATGTTTAAACGAACGTTTACAAATAAATTTTAGGGAAGATCGAATGAGCTCAAATAAATTGTCTTTCAATTGGTCAAACGGATAAGGAATTTTTATTTCGAAGTTTCTTAAAAATTATTAAATTGTCCAAAAACCACAACCAACAAACTTTCCAAAAAGCCTATCACACGAGTTCGATGGGAGAGAAGCAAGAAATCCAAATCTAACCCAACCATTACCAGCCGGAAATACTAACATTATAAAACATTTCCGCTAACATTGCTCGACGCGACGACGACGACGTAGGAACAATCGTGCCATTGTCTTAATGTGCAGACAACCGCATACCGAAACCAACAACACCTAAACACCGTCCGAAGAAGGTACATCCACATTTTGCGGTAATCAAAGCTTAAGAAACTATCATCTTGCGGTAGCTGATCACAAACAAAACTCCATAAACAAGCCCGATAAAAAAACGAAACAAAACAAAAACTTCCAAAAGAAACCCACAGTTGGTAAAAGAGTACTCGCATCTGTGGATACTGGAACTGGATAGATAGATACTTTATGCGCCCATTCAAAATAGCTACAAAGCGCAGCCTCCTCGCATGCAAATAATACTTGTATATGTATTTTATTTATACAATCACATAGCCCACTTGTGTTAGGTATTGTGTGTCCCCAAAGATGGATATCAAATGACCACAATACACGACAATAACTCGTCCGTGTGAGTTCGTCTTTTTGTACCACGCACCGTAAGATTCTTCCTCCATTCTCGGTTACCGTTCTGCGGATATCCCTCTAGCCAATAGGTTTATGAATCGCGCGCCAGGCGCAATTGTTTACCCGAGACCCGACCAGCTGGAGGACAATATGGTCAGAGTTGGAATTGGAGTCGAAGTCGGAGTCGGACATCGAAATTGAATGACCAGTGAGAACGTTATAACATAATGAAAATCGTTATACGAGCGAGCGAAAGGAGATGCCGATGCCGTTACCGGACGAACTCGAGAAGTCATCAAGAGAATCTGCTGAGGGAATACTTTATATCACATTCAGAATACTGCCGTAAAGAGGTAATTTATTTATCGCCTACACACTGTGCCCCTTTGACCCTCTCCGCCTCCGCTGCTCTACTCCATCCATCCGATTGCTTGTAGTAACTGATTTTTGCCTGGTGCACGTGCTTCCGAAGCATCTGCTGCGCTGCGAGAATCCCTGGGTAAACTTCGTAAGCACGCAATTGGTGACGTTCCTCCTCACATCATGAGAAGGTATCATTCCGCATTCAAACTGACTTCGACTTCGACTCCGACTCTGACTCAACCTAGGTGGGAAACTCAATATCTCGGATTTACAAACTCGAAGCCTAGAGCCTTGAATGCGAGTTCTATACGGTGTGTCCAGCTGCAGTGTTCCTTACCTTGCCCCGTGTTCTTCCGATATGATGATGGTGTGAATGGGCACGCTATGGCTATGACGATGGCAATGACGATGACGGTAACCCAAGACGAGTAAGTTACCAATCCTGTAAGTAATACACCATGACGAAGAAGAGTAAACTCCCACATGAACAGCGTCGATGACGACCGACAGCGCGGCGACGACACGGCGGCGTGGCGTGGCGTGGTGAGGAAAGGAATCACAGAAGAGGAAGCCCAAGGAATTTCCATGCAACACCATCGTTCATGGGTTAGGGATTACCCCGACTTGCTGGGTCTATCGTACCGTTCCGTTCTACTTTCACTGCGCTGCCAGTGGGTTTCATGCATAATTTTTTCTTTTCGGGTCATTGGCATACGGCGTTCCTCATACAACCGTCTAAGTGGCCCGTTCTTCGAGTTTACACAACTAGAGCTTATGTTTTATTTGTTGATCATTTCAAGCCCGTCCGTGCTTCGTCTGCCCGTCCGTCCGTTTGTTAGTTTGTTAGTGGCGCAAGCGGTGGGGTATGTTTTCCGCTAAATTTGAGAGTGACCAAAATAGAGAGGGGTGCGAAGGATTTTGCTTATAAGTACGTAGGGGTTTAGCTTAATTCGAAAAGCTATGCGCTACGGTATCGGTATTGTTAAGTCGCATTCTGCAACTTTCGTGTCGGTATTTTTGTTTGTTCTTTATAAAGACTCGAATACAAATGTTGAAATGTTGTTTTTTATTTGCATTTCTATTTCTGGTGAAATAGTTTGCTTTGCTGAAACCTTAAAAGCGACCAAAAGTTAAGTAGAGACATATCTACTCCTCGTATATTGTGTGTCCAATGGATTGGAAGGTTGGTATATGGTAATTCCTAGAACTAAAGGAATAATAAGGGCCATAACAAGATATTGTCTGGCCGTCCGTGGCTGTATATCAAAATGACTTGTTATAATCATGTATATGTTGGCGATGTTGCACTAGTTACGGAGTGGTCTATAATACTGGTTGTTCTTATGCTATTAGTGATATTGTCATAACCCTTCAAAGGCAGGTATTCCAATTGGACTTTTATGGTGTTTTTAGCTGTCAAGCTATGCAATCAACATGCAATGAATGTTTATATGTTTGTGTTTTGATGATGTGTAGACAATCCCATAAGTAAAGGACTGGAATAAGGTTCTTAAACTACGAAACTAGGCGGGTAGACTGAATTAATAATCTTATTTGTCCCATATTTCATAGGTACAAAGTTAAACTGAAAAACCCACTTTATAATTTAATATCTTAAAAAACACACTTCTAGACTGTGCAGGCAGAGTCATACACAGTTGGCTGTCATATCTTTACATTTTTCTATACCTGCATAAATATTTAAAAAAATACACTTGAATTTGATTTTTGAAAAAAATTTATGTTTATACGTTTATATGTAAATCAGAAGTAGAATAAGACTTCGGAATTCCTCCATCTTTTGTTTATCCTTGTCAAAAAAGTTGATAAGTGCAAAAATTCATCTTAGAAGAAAATGTTGTTGTATATTCGCAAAGAAAACCGACAAATAGTTAAATGTGTACCTAGGCGTATACGCAACTTATTTTTGTCTAATTTCTTTTCTTTCTTTCTTGTATTTGATTTTAGCCTAAAATTCCGACGAAACAACAAACATTGACATTCAGGCTGATGTCGAATTCATTTTTCAACTGCCTCCCCTTAAAAGCCATAGAAGCAGATGTGAAGAAGGCCTTAACTTCAAATGTGCCTATAGCTCTTGGCAAAGTCATGACATTTTGAACGAGTTGACATTTTTTTAGTGCATCTTCTATCTTCATCTATACGAATTTGACGTCAGTCTTGAAATCATAAAAATCGTAAAGTCAAACCAAAAACTCAGTTCAGTTTCTGTCCGACCTGTTCCAAATGGTTTCGTCTACTTTTGTTCGCTTTTAAGATAGAACTGTTTCATTTCTTCTTGACTTCAAGAAGTTAAACTGTTCTCGTTTCGTGACTAGCCCTTTTTGGTCTTCCTACAACTTTGCAGTCAAAAATTTAACTATCAGAAATTTATAATTTTTTATTCAAACAGCAGTAAAACATTTTTAAACATTCCATTCTAAATGTGTTTTCATAGTTTATTAAATAAATTTAACGATAGCCACAGGTAAACCCCTCTAGCTAAAATACTAAGTTACAATTTAACTTTTTTCAATAACGTAACAGAAGCCACTATTATTCCCTTTAAAAAGAAGCTTCTTCAACAAAAGAACCAACACACTCCTCAGCTTCACTGTACGTCTAACCTTCGTTATTTGATCCCATCCTAAGAAACCTGAAGAAAAAAAATCAACTTCTTCATTAATCAAGTCCAAATGTAGGTATGTATACAACTTGTCCAATTATTAAACACGAAGGTAATTTCTTTGACCACGTGTTTCACATATCCCTTTTTGTGTTGTCCGTACTATCCCACCTGTGTATGACCTGGTCCGGTCCCAGGTCAGACAGAGTACCTACATACATTCGGCTGATTAGATTCCTCCATTTAAGGTGTGAAGTGAAGAATGAAAGTTCAACCGTTCAACGGACCCACCGCTAGACCGGTTCATTTATCATGCCATCGTCAAAGGAGAATGCATATAAAAAGTTTGGAGCAATCTATATTTCTTTTTCTAGGTTGTTGTTATTATTTTGTTTTTTTTTTTTATAATAACTAGGAAATGCTTTTCTCATAGGAAGTCTCTCGGGATGATACGCATTGCCATGTCATTTTACGACTTCCATCCATCCATCTATCCGTCCGTCCATCTAGCTATCTACCCGTTCAACTCATCACCATCATCAACATCTCATCCACGTCTCATCTTTGATGAGATACGAGCAGGCGGGAGTAGCCGCGGTGGGAGCGGAGATGAAATGGACTTGGACATGCATTTCAGTGCAATTACCCTAAAACAGTTATGAAACATGCGGCAAAGCACGCAGCAATACACGGTATGATGGAGCTGTTGTTGTTTTTGTTGTTGTTATTGCGAGCCTCGACGCATCCATGCGAGATCTAAAAAGACGTGCTGTAATAACACCACCATGTTGCGGCGCGGAGCGGCACTCGGAATACCTTCCCTACAGCTCTTTGAGATATTCAAGACGAGAAAATGCACTTGCATCGGGCTCGGCGTTCGGGCCTTAAAAGACAACACAATATACCATTGATTCTCTTCTGGCTTTTGATGCACCACAGCAAAAGACTGCTGCTGCTGCTGTTTCTAGTACTACTGCTGATGTTGATGATGCTGCGTTTGCCTCTGCAACTTCCTCTTCCTCTTCTTGGCTGCCTGAACCAAAGGGAAATGTAAATATTCCAAAAGTGGGAGTTGCAGTGTGAGCGGCGCGGATGCTGCAAGTAATCTGCATCACTGTGCGGTGCCCATATATCTATTCCCAGCGAAACAGAAATATCATGCAGCAACAAGTGCATCATCAATGCGATGATGATTATTTTGATGATAATGACGATGACGATCGGTGAAGATGTGATGAGGGGGGGGGGGGGGGGTGAACGGGTATTGAGTAGTCGAGAGTCAAGAGTCGAGAGTCCCCGGGATGATGCAGATATACATATGTATATAATAGGACACAAGCATCGCAGCGAAATTGGACGGCCGAAGAGGAAACACTCAAATTCTAGGAATTAACCCAAAAAGGGTATTATTTTCAAGACAGAGACAGAAACAGAGCGATTGAAAACCAATGTTGTTTTAAAAAATCGTCTGGGGCTCTTTGTTCTTTTTCAGACAATAACCCATAACCCATTCTGTTTTTTTTTTTTATTTTTCTCGACTCAATTGTTGTTTTACGTCGATTGGAATTATGCCTCCGGGCGCCTTGGCTCACAGTATGGAGTGTGCCTTGATGTTGTTGTGCGAGTGCACAATGAACCCCATACATCAGACAAAAAACCAACAATCACACTGGGACTCTAAGCTATCATGTCTGATGCTGGAGCTGAAACTGAAACTGAGCTATGGAATTATGATTTATGGGAAAATATTTCATTTTATTGTGAATTCAGAAGAAGAAGAAGATAGTTAGAATGTAAGAGTTTGTTTTAATAGTATCTAACTTTTAAAGATTTTTTTTTAGATCGATCATCGCGGATGACATACAAGATACAAACAAGAAAGTTGGAGCTTAGAAAGGGAATTAATTTCGAATAAAAACACCGCATAATTTGAAGATGTTTTGTAGTTCCAGCAATTTAATAATTTAAATACTTTCAACCAGTCAAAGTTTTTCACGTTAGACCTAGATTTTAAGTTGTGAATGAACAAACTCAGGTCTTATCTTTAGACTACACTGAAAAAGATGGCTTTAGTAGTGTCTCCAATGGAAACTTACTAAATAAACTGATACAGAGTTCTTTCTTCCTGAACAAATATTACTACCCAATGTTTCACCACAGTAGAAACACTGCATCTTTGTTACTCAGGCTATCAAATGATACAAAACAATACAATTCGATGTTTTACGAGTGTTTAGGTGGTTGTATTTGCTTACTACTTTAAACAACGAATTGTAATGGATCCACATCGCGCAGAATTGTTCGAAACTTAATAAACTGAGTGTTTCAAAACATGTTTGAAAAAACTCAAATTATTGAAACATTTTAAAAACTTTCAAAAAGTATAATGGTAGACCCTTAAAATTCAACAAATTTTTTTACAATACTGTCAAGTGTTTTCGTAGCAAAAGTTTTTCAAGACAATTCATATGAACACAGCGTTAATCTTATGTAGTCCAAGGTATCCACTCTGATGTTTAAAGATATATTATGTTTTAAAGTTTATGAATTTTTTGATACTGGAATTGATTCTGACAAACAATTCATGATATTCATGTGAATTTCTCTTCAACTAGGAAACGAAAAAAGTGCTTTTTATCAATACTTCTTAGGAAGAGAAGAACAAACTAATTTTTACTGAATTCCACAAAAGCTATCATAAGTTTTTTCTGTAACATCTTACTGTAGTAAGACTTTCTCCAAAGAAAAAAAGGATGAATGCCTCTTGGACTTAGGTATTTGTATTTTTTTTTTCTAATAAATCAAAGTCATTTCTTGTTTATTTAGATCTAGTTTAAGATTTCAAACAAATTTCTAGCACTTTGATGTTAAACATTGCAAAGAGTTTCCCCCCAACTCACCCACTGCCCGCATCTGTCAAGAGACTCCAGTTCCAGTGACATCTATCATAATCTTTCAACGTAAAGACAACGACAACGATTCCACTTCTTGCCTGTGCACCACAATCAACACACCATTCCAATTCAAAAAGCCCATAACTATGAATAAAAAAATCAAATCACATCATCCACTTGATGCAGGAACTGCAGAAGCATCAGTAACATCAGCAGCCTCATCTCCCATTCACATCGAAGAAGGCAAATGATATTCCAGTCCTGTCCCGGTATATCTTTCATAAAATATTATTCTTATTATGGTGGCCATGTCCTTGTCTCAGATCCCCAGATCAGCCGCAGGTGATTGCCATGCCATGACGCGCCATGACGACGAAGAGCTGCAAGAAGTCTTCTTCTAGTTGGTTGCAGTTTCCAGTTTGCGACAGCCCACAACACGGCTGATTTAAACAAACCAAGAAGTGTCTCTTACAAGTCTCATATTTTGTATGTGTTTTGCAACTTTGTTGCAACAGTCATACAATTACCATCAGGCGAAGAGTGGACACTGCAGGTCTCACTTCTTGCTACCTTCTCTGGCTCGTCGTCGTCCTCGTCGTCATCGTGTCGGTCGTCGTTTCTTCACTTCTGGCGCATTGTCGTCTAGCTGGGCAAAATGAGTGAGTGTGCTCGCATGCATTACGCTTTGTGGCATAAATCCGTAATTGCTAGTGCTACCGTGATTCCGGCATCAAACCTTCAATGCAGCACGAGAAACCTTCGACGGAGGTCGCAGTCGTGAATATTTATCGTAGAACTGTGAGACTGTGACGTTGGTGGTGGTGGTGTAACAATACAAAGCCCGGCCACCCCGCCGGGTGATATAACATTGCATTGTTTCGTGGGTTCGAAGTCGATGTGGTGATGGTGTGCATCAGGTGATTAATATTGGATGCAGCTCAATCCAATGAGATATGGTTTACCTCATCTGATAAATTATTATTACGGGGGGATCTGCATCTGAGCCATCCATGGCCTTGGGTGGCTTCAAACAATAAATAAAGGAAACCCTTCATGGGGTGCCGAAAGTGTTACATCATGGACCATTACTTTTACAAGTCCTCAATCACTTTCTCTGCTTTATGTCTTTTCTTCGTTGTTTTCGTTGTTTTTTTGTGAAAGAAGATTTAACATGTGGATGATAAACTCTTGTAATTGTCATCATCATCAGATGACGTCGATGATGACCAACCAACGACGACGGAGAAGGTGTCTATTATGATCGATGCTCAGCTCATATACTTCTTAAATGGCTTTATAAACAAAAAATCAGAGGGAGAAAAGATATTGGAAGATTTTCTTTTTCAATAAAATCACCATTTTCCAATAAATCATCCTGTGGAGCCGCTTGTCTGTGTGGTTTTATTGTATAATCAAAAAGGCACACGCCACATCTTCATCGCCATACTATTACCGTCCGTCCGTCAGCCATAGGCGCCTCTATGAAGATAGAAGATATTGCAATCAAGCTTTTCCACCTGAATAATGTTTTTCTTTTCGTTGTTGGGAATGCGGGTGTTTTATGACCTCTCGATAGGAATATAGGCTCATGACCAAAAAAAAGATTGAATAAATCTCTCAGGGTTGGAATTTTATATAATCGTTTGGAATACCGGAAAAGATTATGATGTACCAGATACGAACAAAAAATGTTTGCTGAAATTTACATTTTAGTGTGATGATGATGTGGCACTATTGGAGTATATCAAAGGACAAATTTGCGAGTGTCAAAAACAAGAAAACAAAAAACTATACTGAGTGTAGTTTTTTAGGTTCTAAGCTGTTTAAAAAGGATGAGGTTACCCATGTTAGTATCCGTGATCTAGATAATTATCATCAATCATTAAATATGGTCTAATTTTTGTCAAAGACTGTTCTCCGATGAAGATCCAATGCAAACAACGTTAAAGAGGTCCGGAAACTTTTATTTTCCACAAACAGAATCAATAGTGCCTTTCAAATGCTCTTTCTTAAACTTGGTCAATAGTTCAAAGTGAACGTTATTATCTATTTAAAACAGAGGATCAAAAATACTTCAAAAAATGTTGACGAACACTTCAGTAGCATCAGCTGTGGAAATTCTAAAATTACGAAAATCTTTTATAACATAAGTATGAAAGTCCAAATTTTATCCCAATACAGATACAAGAATTAATTACAAATATACAAGTGGTGCGATAGCATGATACTAGAAATAAAAAATTGAATAATTAACATCTGAATTTGTTTTCAATTTTTTGTCAAGGGAACTGCGAGTGCACTAGAGTTCAGTAATTCCATATATAAAATTTTAATAAGAATTTATGCTAATTTCAGCTATGACAGCTGAATAACCATTTAACCATCTCCTTCTGCAAATTGACCTCATTTCAAGAGATCATCTTCACAATATTAAGTGACAAAAGTTGCACTAAAATTCTTCTCTGCTTCTCCTATCTATACTACTTGGGAAATCAACATAATAAAAATATTAAAAAAAAATATAAAAGAAAAACTTAAACATCTTCCATCCATCAGGCAATAAAACTTCAAGATGAGTCCAATTTTATTACAAGCTCCGCAGTTAAATCCAAAAAAAAAAAAGGAAAATAAAAAACAAAATGCGAAAACTCAAGAACGTTTCTTATGTTGCTCTGTTTTATGTGCTGCGAGGAAAAGCGAGGGAAAAAGAAAGACCCAATCAGCCAAACAAGTGTGTGCCATAAAAAACCTTGGGTTATGGGATAATCAACGCTTGCAAAATGTCTGAATTGCATTAAACTTTAATCCAATAACCGACAAAAGAGTACACATATACAAACACGAATACCGTACACGACTCCATCTAGATGTGAGACTTTAACTTCAACGACGACGTTGATGTCGATGGCGACTACTCGTTTAAAGAAAGCAGGATGAGGACGTTTCTGTCGGAGAAGAAGAAGCTAGTGATGGGAGAGGAGTACAAAGTTAGGGTATTTATAACTCATGAACGAGCATAGCATGTGAGCAAATTCCATCGATAATTCAGCGCACAGACTGAATAGGAATTCTTAATGAAAATTTCATTTCATCAATATCAAATAAAAAATTAAATAAACATAAAAGTGAATTAGGAATGGTGACTGTGTCGAATGTATTTGCTCAAGTTGATATTTTAAAACTATAGTTGTGTTTTATTCACTGCTTTGCCAATCGCCATTATTTTTACTGGCTTCTTTTTAGCCAATAATCAAATTGTTGTTGTTTACCGAGGGAAATTTTGTTGCGCTAGCTACCCAGCAGTGAATAAAACACAGCAACATGTTGGATGTCTTACTGCAGAGAAGATCGATTAAGAGGAGATGAAACATGAAAAAATAGTGGATTGACCTGACAGACCTTGGTATGCTAAATTGACACTATTTTATCAAGTCAACAATAGCACTTGATGTTACAATACTCGTGTTTACTTTGTAATAGTTACCATGAAGAGCTTTTCTTCCTTAATAGGTAGTTAATGAAATGAGTAACTATAACTGAAAACCTTAGTTAAAGATATTGATATAACGTTGTTTTGTATGCCCTTGTACACAATTTAAAAAATGGTTTTAGAAATACCAATCCAAGAAAACTTAACTTTTAGAAAATGTATTTGAATTAAGAACCTCAAAATTTTTACGAATTCTTGACATCGTCCTTAAACAATATTTCGAAAGTAAGTACCCACATTATAATACAAAAAGTACAGTTGAATAAAATTATTATCTGCTTCGCATTTTTATTAATACGAGTATTTTTGCAGAATATTATAGTACCACCCTCCCATAAGTCCCTCTACTCATATATTTGTATAGCTTATGGAGAAGATTATTTGAATTGCAAAGAGTTTCCGATTTTATAATTTATATACATTTTGATTATTTTTTTCTTCGCATCAAAGTGCGATGTAAACACACTTGGTTTGCACATCATTTTTGTTCGAAAATTTTTTATATTTTCCACAGGAAAATCTTTGTCGGATAAAATTTTATTTATTTACTTTCATTTTCTTTGTATAAACAAAATCAATCGATTTGCTAAGTGAGTTTATCGATTGTTTATGATGTCTTCATCGTTTTGAGTAGGTCATTTGCACAATGTTTTGATGTTTGGCGCATCGTATCCGTCCTCGGTTGCCGTGTCGGACGTTTTGATTATGGTTTCGACATCTTTGATCAGGCCAACTGTACGGGCACGGGTTGGCCGACACGCAACGGAAACGGTTGGATTGTTTATGTGATATCGATCATCAAAATATGGTACTTAGGGTGGGGTTGGATTTTAAATAAGCATTAATTCATGTTGGCAACATATGAAAATTGTTGAGTTTTTTTTTCCAGATTTTATGATCAGTAAAAAACTAAAAATAAAGAACAAATCTGTCAAAGTGGAGAAGTGTTGAACTTCGGCAATTTTGATATCTCGTATCTTGAATCCTTTAATGAACAAACCATGTTTTCAAATAGAGACTTTTGAACTTTTTCGATAGTTGATAGTGGCCACATTGATGAGGCTACATTTGTCAAGTTGACGGTTATTTTTATGAAACAAACAAGTGTTCTGTTCGCGTATCATTTCGGGGATTTTTATTATTTGATAGTCTTAACGGGAGGATTATTAGTTTCGGCGAATTTTGTACACTATCAAACTGAGATCTGCTAGATTTGCAGAAAATATCGACATTTGGAAAGTGATCATAATCTTTGTCAAAAATTCATCTTCAGCAATAAATACCAATTTTGAGTAAATTAGTACGTCAACAAACAAAATTGTCGAATTTTAATCCACATGAAAGTGAAGTGTCGAATGTACACTGAAAAAGCGAATGATTTGCGTCATCAGTCCGGCCATAAGTGAAAGACGTTTTTTATATTGATCGCTGACGAAACTTGGCCTTGGTTCTTGTTGTTCTAATTTCTAATTTTATTATAAATACTATATAAAAAGTTAACATCTATCGACTAAATGGAAACCGCTTTTGCAGTACATTGAAACCATTCCAAATTGTTTCGTAATGGTCTCAGGGTTGTGGTGTTTTTTGTTCTAACGAGTAAAAAACCAATTAGTAAAATTCTTGTGGCTAACTATGTATGTGGCAAAACCTGCCTACATCTTCTGACAAAATAAAAAAAATGCAATCTTATTGCTATAAAGACTACGAACCTAGTTCGTACAACCACAATCAAATCAATGACGTTGATCCGCTCTATTAATTCCATCAATTCGCGCAATCTTACCGCAAATCCCAGCAAACAATGTGGCGACACTGTATTGCAGTTTTTGAGACTGTTTCGTGCAACACGATTACTTTTAACGCGTGCGATGTAAACTCAACTTAAAACCGACTGCAGAACAAATTCTGCGGTTGGTAATGCTTGTTGTACCATCGCACCGCATTGCCATCACAGCGCGCTGCGGCGTTACAACCTTCAAACAACAATAACAACAACAACTATACATCCACGGTTCTGTCATCGTCCATCATGGTCTAGTCGGGACTCTAATTCGTTGCGCTATGTTGCACCAATGGTGTCCACTTGACTCGCAACACAGACTACGTACGTCACAGCTGGATACCATGCCGCCACCGCACCGCGCTCCATCGTCCTCCACCACCACCATCAACATCAACAACATCAACATTGATATCTATGAGATACACCAAACTTGCGAGCGGTAATGATGATGGACACTTGAAGAAGAAGAACACCAAAACCGATACCTTATATCTTAGTCATGGAAGAAGAGAGCATGTTCTGCGATTCCGAGTATAAGATACATGTACATATAGATAGATACTCAGACTCAGAGTGTAAGACGTGAGGATATGTAATTAATACGAAGATACCAAGTCAGAACCTCGAGCATCATCAACAGCAACAGCAACAGCAGCAGCAAATAATTACACGTTGTCCTGTTCCTGATGGTGATGGTGCTGCACCATGAGCGACCAGGAGAAGCTCATTCCAATAAACAGCTGGAGTGCCATAACAGGCACACACACATTAATGCTAAGGCTGATGCGTTGCGAAACCGAAAGGAAACCAAGGAAGGAAGGAATTAGAAATTCAGCTTGATTCTCCAAAAGTCCCAACAAACTACCATCCAAAAAGCCAGCACATTTCAGGAGTGGAGGAGCAGGAGAACCAGCATCAGCAGCATCACCAGCATCAGAGTGTGTAGACCGAACTCCCAAGGGATGTATAAACTCACATAGCATAGCAATGAACCATATCACCGATGCGATGTATCTGCGAACATATAGTCTGTTGTCGTCGTCGCCGCCGTAGTCGTCGTCGTACGTATAACTATCGTCGGATCCTATCAAGCTCAAGGAGTGAGAAGATGCAGGCGCAGGGAGATTCTTTACCAGGCACTAGCATAGCAAGCAGCATTCCCCGATTGCACTGATTCCGTCGTCGTATAGTCGTCGTCATCGTCAGCGTCGTCGTCGTCTATTACAGAGAAGTTCGTTTTGTTGGACTATATAGATAAACTTCAGGACTCTATTTTCTAGTTCCATCATCAGACACTCGTCTACACATAAGGAGGCCTTAGGGATAGCAATTCCGTGGCGATGTCAAGTTCGCCGTTTTTGATGGACAGTGGAGTAGCGTTTACATCAGGATTGGATATGATAGTGGCTGAAGGGAATGAAAATCAACCTGACTGAAGAATTAATTAAAATAAAAAAAATTAAAAAAAAAAACAAATGCTATTTGATGACTGTGTGCATCAGTTGCAGTGCCACTAGTGGTAGTCTACCACTGCCACTGATATAGTCCGTCTCTCGACGACGACGACGACGGGTATTCGACTTCGTCTGCAGCAGCTATACTCGTAGTGGACGGTCTCACCCGCGGCCAGTTAAGGGAAAATTTATTCACCTGTGTGGCAAATTAAAATTCATGCAGCAGTTCCCTTTTTAAGTTGATTAAATTGCTGTTTTTTAAGTTATTTTCTTGTTGTTGTTGTTGTTGTTGTTGTTGTTTTTTTGTCTTTGTCTTTTTCTTTTAATTTTGTTTTTTAATCATGCAGCAATGTCATAGTGCATTTTCTGTTAGAACTCGAACGAGTGAATTTTAATTTGGGTGGCCCAGACCCTCTCTTCTTCTTGACGGATGGCGATGGCAAAAGGTGATAATTTAGTTAAGGAGCTTGGAGCTAAAAGTATTCTCGTATATCGAAGGTGTACTGAATGCCAACAAAATGATGCAAGACTTTTATGTATGATGTGTTATTCAGGGAACCCTGGAGGGCTTTGATGATAAACATGTAATGTACTGTGCACACTTATGCACATAACTGTATGTGAATGACTTTGACACTTTTGAACTTTCGTGACTCCTTACTTTTTCGAGTTCAGCTGAGTTGATGAATTTAAAGGTTATGGAGAATTTCGAAAGAGTTCTTGATGTTATACATAATTAGAAATTTAATTTTCCAAACTCTTTCTAAATAAATTTCAGCTGGTACCTTTGACAATAATAAATAATTATAGTACCGTACGGCTGCTGTAAGTTCTGTTGACAGAGTTTTGGCCAAGTGTGTCAATTAACTCAGAAAAGCTACTTCCAATTCACTTTGATAAGTTTCGTGTAATGTTATGGCAACTTGAAAAAGCCCAAGGATGCAAGGATCATCGCACTACCGTTAAAATCAAAAAGTATCAGTCTCGACTCTACAATGGTAATATTGAATAATTTTCGAACATCATTGTAGTATATTTACAAACGTAGTATCTATTTCGTTCCAAATATCACCCTTAAAGGCTTATTTTGAAATACAAAATTTCCAAAATCTGAATTTTCAGAAAAATTTTGAAGATAAACAGTCTTGTTTGTGTTTTCGGTACTAAGGAAAAAATTAGTTCCGATAAATTGAGGGTTCGTCATACTGTCTGTCGGTCTATACCTCCCAAGGTTAGGTATGTGGCCCTATTGTTATTTAAAAAAGAGCTCAAACAGTTAAACTTTGTAAGAGTAGATGCCTACCTCTTTAATATGAATGCCTACCTATGTGGGTAACTAAGGTTAAAATTGATGATTTTTTTTTTAATTTTCTAACTTTATAACCATTCTGATTAAATTATATAATATAATATATAAACATTTTTTGAGAATTGTGTAACTTGATGAATTATTGTTTAACTCAAAACCTAACAACCACTGCCATCCAGTTTCGCAGGTAGTTTAAGCTCCAAGAGAACCTAACAATAATTTCACAGAAAAATTAATTAAGAACCCCAAAAATATCCTAACACACTTGAATGTATGTACATAACATTACCATTAACGCTAAAATAAATAAATAGTTTTAAAACTCACCAAATTCAGTTCATGAGAAAATACGCCACTGAATATTGGACACAAAAAATACATACATACATAAATATGTACACGAAATCTTTGAACATTGATTTATCAATCGTGTTCAAATTGATTTGAAAAAAAAAAATACTAGAATACTGTTGAAAAATTATCATCAAATTTCAGAGAAGAAAGTAGTCTAAAAGTAATTACTTATATGTATTACTGTGTTGACAGTAAATAAATCACAAAACCAAAACAAACTACAAAATTTCTTCATCTTCATTTACAAGCTTATCTTTTCACCCGAGTTGACCTCCTAAGACGAGACGATATGCAAGAGCGTTATTTTATGTTATCAAGAACTCCCAAAATAGCTAACATATGGTAGCCTCTTTATACGTATTCCTTTGTTCCATTATCAGCACGAGTAGATCCACTCTCCGCACTGAGAAAACATATTGACAACTTTGCACTTCCTACAATAAAGCATAATTTACCCTACGAAGTCTTTAATACTTTCCTTTCTGAATTTAAAGAATGGACAAAAAAAAAAACATTATCGATTTACTTTATTCCCTAGAAACTGCTGCGCTGTAGCAAAAAAAAAAGAAAACATATTTAGCCTTGAGGGAATGCAAATCAATTGAAAATGTTCATTTGGCAAAACACAACCATCACCCCTCTGCCTCTTCGTAACCAAAATAATGTCTCCCTTTGACCTCATCTCAATATCAGCCAACAACCAACAGCCAACATATATATGTACATAAATACATAGCAGCTGCATTATGCTCGCAGAACAATCTTGTTTCTCTAGTTCTACTCGACTCGACTCGGATCGACTCATACCCAACCCACTCGCACTCGCACAAAAACCACCCCATTTTCCATTTTCATTTTCTAATTTGCATTCCAATTCCATTCCGAGTGGAGGACGAGAGGTTTAAAGTGATAAAACCTCCTCTCCTGATACCTACCCCCGATTCACTAACCCTCCCTAACCCGTTCAAATTTAGGGGGTGGTTTCTGAAGGCGACGGTGACAAAGGGAGTTGGGGCTAGAGGGCAATGGAGGATTTCCACTTTTGTATGTATTTTGCGAGAAGTAGATACGACAGGGAGGCACACATATAGCATTGCAATAAAATCCTTTCAATATCGACTTTCCTTTCTCAGAATTCGACAATTAAATGCCAAATCACGTACCTAGGTTCTAAGAAAGAGGATATTGCTGTTTGCATTCATGACGGTACGGTAAGGGGACTGCTCTTCTCCTAACCTATAGTGTACACTGTACAGTACAGTAAACCCCCTTTAAAGGAAGCACCAACAAATTTAAACGATAAAAAACGAGAAAATCGAAGGATATAATATTTACCTTCCCCAAGCATCCACCCCGACACTGCTGCACTCGAATTGTAAGGTCATATTTTCCTTCCTGTAAACCACCCGCCGCCACATGGGTGCATAATCCAAGCAAAAGCACAGCAAAACAGCTCTTCAAGGACATTTTTCTTATATTTTCTATTTTCTCTATTTCCTTGTCGCAAAAAAAAAAACAGAAAATTTAAACTTTTCACTAATCTTTCTTCCTCAGAGGGACGAAGACACTGCAGACCAACGACCAACGACCACTGACCAATCGATATATGGGCGAATGGCGAATAAAGCAACAACAAAAAAATTAACGAACAAACTTTGTTTACACCAAAATAAGGACGATACACAAGGACAATACGAAGAAAAAAAAAACACCACAGACTTTTCTTCAAGGGATTATTACGAAGCAGGTATTTTAAACTTTTTTTTTTAATCTTCAAATTTTGTTTACACTCTCTCACATACAAACAAGATACAAAACAAAATTTAATTATGGATTTTTTTCTTCTTAATTAAGTTTCTCTTTTTATAATTTTTTTTATTTTTTTGTTATTGTTGGATGATCCGACACGGCATTAGACAATACAACAACCGAAACGTCAGGGAGTCTACGCTAAACTAGAGTTTGCAGACGGCTCAATTATGTCCGGGGTGTTCCGCTCTCGATTCTCGTATATGGGATTGGGATATGGGAAAATCAATTGGGAATTTTCTCTTCCAATTGGATATAAGAGAGTCATTAATTGCCTAATTCGCAGTGAGTGGATTCTCTGGCAATAGACCAATAAGAAACAAAATTGAAAAGGGGAAGATGATTTTGTTATGGCCTTGCGGGGGTTTTATGAAATCACTGAAGAATTGATTGAATTTGATGGCAGAAGAAAGATACACACACGGATTTTATGCAGATTGGGAGAATTGTAAACAATTCCCCTTGGCTTAAGAGCAAATGCCCCAACGAATTGGAGAGAATTTCCCCTTTTTGTGCAGAAGCTGTAGAATTTTCGAAGATCGAAGTGCGTCGAAGCTAATCGAACTCAAACGATGTTGTTTCGGGTTTCACAGATTAGAGGAGATTGAATTCATAGTTGGATTTGATGTTGGTATACCCGAACCGACAAGTTGAATGTTTAGATTCCTTGATCTCATGTGAATCTCAATTTGTGTTGCCTAAAAGTAAAATAGATGGCGGTGGAATAAGTTTCATATTCATATCATTTGGGAATCCGGATGGTAGTCATAGTAATGCAGGGCTAGGTTAGGTTAAATAGTTTTTTTATTTGTATGCCTGCCGGTTAAGAAAGCAAAACGTAATTATTAAAGAAAGTAAAGAAGTATACGCTGTTTTAAAAATTTCTATGATGAAAACGTTACACAAAATTCTGAAATTTATTAATAATGGTGAGAAATTTATTAAAATATTTTTTCCGAGTAGTTATTTATAGGAAACTGACTACATATGTATGTACGTAAATTTTTTAACCTAACTTTTTTTTATTTTTAACATACAACCGCTCGTTTAAAAAGAATTATGATGAATTCCAAAATACATAAATATAATGCGATAAGGATTATTTCTTTTGGAACATGAAGAAAATACTATTATGTATTATCATTAAAATAAGAAATACTTCACAGAAATAAATTTGAAAAATTTAAGAAATAGTTCGTTTAATTAAAGATACGACAGTACTTTAATTAAACTTATGAGCATAACTTTACCACAAGAATTAGTTTAAGGTTTTATTTACCGAATTTTTTTAAGCCCCTTCAAAAACGTGAATTTGAAATTAAGCTCGAAAATTTGTATTTAGTCCATTATATCTAATAATACATTATAGGTATAATAATTTTCTATAGGTATTTGCCTGCAGTTAATATAAAAAATATTTTTTTTTATATTTGTTCTATTTTTTACAATATTGCATCTTTTATTTCAAACATTGTATTTGTTTGAATTTATTAAAAACATATAGACAGAAACAAAAATTGCTTTTAAAACATACCTACTTAAATAAAAGATTTAAGGTAGGTATAGTTATAACATGGTATCAATATTTCAAGTTTGGCCCATTAAAAAAGGCATGGAATCATTGACGAGACTTATTTCTATTTATTGATATAAATATACTCTTCATTTATATAATATTAAAAAATGCAATACTTTTCCAAAAAAGAAATATTCAGGACACGTATAAAATGGCCAATTTCCAGATTAACACAAAAATATTTTAATTTTTCAAAAGAAAAATCAATTGTTCACCTACTTCTGATTTTCAGTCGAAATTTATATTTTATTTTAATTTACTGTTTCAGCGGGTTTTAATTTTATATTTACAAGTATTTTATTTCAAATGTTCATTTAAAGGTGAATTCATACAATTCTGAGCGCATACATATATATTTATGTAGGTTTTGCTAATCGGATTTCGATTCAGAATAATGGGACTGATTTCTATGGAAGTTGATTTTGTAAAATGAACAAAATGGAACAACAAACCAAAATTGATTTTTATTAAAAAAAAAAATTGAAAATGTATTCTATGAAAAGGTTTTAAAATACTTTGAAATCATCAAAGTTTTGAAAAAAGCAACTCAATTAACTAAAACCACAATATAATCCCTTCTATTTCAAACTTAAGCTTTGCTTTATACAATAATTATTATGTACATAGTTTTCAAAGGAATTTTTTTTAAATAAGATATTACAATATGGACTTGAAAATTTGTAGTATAGTTTGCATTGAAAACATTAAATTTTTTAAATGAATTAATTTTCATTTGTTAAGCTCATTTTTACTTTAATAATAATGTTGTATCTAAGAAAAACTCCCAATTTTCAACGTAAGTTTAAGATTTTTTCTCAGTTACAAATGCAAAAATTTAATCTTAATGTCTTTAATTTAGTTTAAATTTTAATTTCATTTTTTTGTAATTAATTATTAATGATAACATGTTTTTAATTGATAAACTAAGAGTTATTTAAAAAAAAAAATTATAAAATTAGATTACAAAATATGCAAAAATGAATGAAATGAGTTTCAAAAGAAGAAAAGCTCTTCTTCGAATTTAAATATTAATACTTAATCATAAAATGTTTTCTAAGCAAAAAAAAAAATTGTATTTATTGTTTACTAATTCTAAATTTTTTAACTGGTAGATGAAATTCCTTGAAATAAAGTCTCATGATAAGAAATTTACTTCATTCTACTGAAATCTGACATTCTTGTTTCTTATGACGAAACTTTTCTGTGATATAGACGACTTTAACAGTAGAAGATATTAAGAACCCTCCTCAACTTCTTTAAGATAAAACACAATTTATTGAAACGGAAATATTTTAACATTACGTATAGGTTGTTACTTAAAATAAACTTTGTACACCAAAAACTTTCAAATCTAAAATTGTTATTCTATACTCAGAAAAATATCCTTCCCAATCTGCTTTCCAAATATGTATTCCTTGGCAAAGCTATGAATGTATCTTACTCTTACCCACACATAACGATAAAACGATTTAAGGCTTATGCACGCCCTTTTGAGGTTAATCCGAAAATTAGCAAGATACATTTTCAAAATTACCAATTGGATATACACTTGAGACAAGCATAACTAAATCTGAATTTTACAAAAAAAAAAAATCTTCTCCCACATGAAAATCTTTTCCCATCATTTCAGTGTTTCAATGCATCTTCATCTACATACATCTTATGCAGCCGAAAGATATTTTCCTTATGTTTACGCAATTAACACAAGACTCCATTCAGAATGTACATACAAAGGTAGTTCCCAGAGGGAATATACAGTACGTATATAATCCTGTCTATTTGCAAAAATATTTCGTAAAATTCAAAAACACACATAGACAACATTTAACCTGAAAACACCAACAACAAAATTAGAAAACGATTCTGAAATTCATTCTGTTAATCCATCCGTGCAGTAAATTGACAGTTGGACAAACAAACAAACAATCCGACAGATACACGTGTTTTCGTTTTCGTTTTTTCTGTTATCTGTTCCAGAGCAAATCTTGGGCTTCATTTTGATGTGATGCGTCGTCGTCGTCGTGTCGGAATGAGGTACAAAAATATAGAGGGAATTTGATTTCGCAACAAAATGAGAAGGATTACGATCAAGCTGTTATTGTCCTATTCGATTATTCGTATATATTCCCCCTGCTCGAAGATGTCATAGCTTTTCAGAGTTCCTGACAATAGATATCCTTATTTAAAATTTCACATCCGACGTTTTGTGAAACACAATTAGCTGTGTCTCCGTCTCCGTCTACGCGAGTATCTGATGATGGACCTGGTGGATTGAACAAGCAACGTGTAATCCCAATCCCAGCTTCACATTCTCGTCTCAAAGGTAGGTATGTATGTATATGTATAAGTATAATTTGCCATTCTGCAACAGATCAGGTATACAAAATAAAAATATATCTTTTGATTAGCCATGGAATGGAATAAGAATTCGAATTCATCTTCATCTTCATCTTGATTTCTTTTTGGATCTGTTTTGGATGCACGCTTTGAGTCTTTGAGTTTTTGTTGTAGTTCGTCTCTTGTAGCATGACACCGCCACGACAAAACGATGACGTTCGCTGAAAGGATTCTCAATATGAAACGCAGGAGTAATCTGAGACTCGTACCTACGACAAAGACCTACAAAACGTTACCCCTTTTGCCCGGCGCAATTTCCATCAGAGAAGCAAAAACATGCAAAACAACAACCAACGACAACCTCCCAAAAACATAATTATGACGAAGATGAATGCGTATAGCCCTAGAGACAGAGCTCCATATAGGTACATCATCAGAACCACGATCTCTGATCGAGATGGAAAAAGAAATTAACGAACGGCACGCACCAG
The DNA here is from genome assembly GCA_905146935.1 of Scaeva pyrastri. Lineage (NCBI taxonomy): Eukaryota > Metazoa > Arthropoda > Insecta > Diptera > Syrphidae > Scaeva > Scaeva pyrastri. Next base: position 2,731,462 of record LR989929.1, on the reverse strand, counting down.
GTGCGGGTACAGAAAAGGGGGTCTTTGTTGGTTTGTGACTTCATTTTGTCCAAAGCAGAGTTGGATGCTCCTTCCTCACACACGGGGCCAATAATTCTCCATAAGACTCCACAACTCTCTTGCTAAGTAACCAAGTCCCGAATCCACAGCTCAGTAGTAGGCTTTGTTAGAATTTAGGAGCCACAAGTGAATCAAGGTATATTTGAAGGTTTGCACTGCTTCTAATTCATGCTGCAGTTCTCTGATATTTCACCAACTTTTCTTGCTGCTGTCACTATAATTGAAGCATCAGATTTTGCTAATTGCTGATGGATAAAGGAATCTCTGTACAGCTTATTTGGTTCTTCCGAAGATGGCGCTGTCATCTTTGTAACCCAGTATCAGCTAGACTTGTCGAAGAAGTTCCTGTTATGTGTGTTTCAGAGTAATGGGTTGCTTTGGCCAGATTGAAGAAAAGGCAGTCCAAAGACCATCGTTGCGTTGTTCAGAGTTTATTATGGATGTTGACTGGTGCGAACAGCAATCCGCTCTTTTTAAATTGGTCAACCATATTCATATCAATTTCTTTGGGTTGTCAAAATCTAATCTCTCAAGACAAGACAACAACAACACCCCTCCTCCCCGAATATATCTTCTAATACGCGCCTGCCCGTTTGATGAAGATCATGTTCACTTCTGATGGTCACGATAATGATGAGGAGCATCGCGGACAATATCGCAGATTCTTTGTGGATCCAAATTTAATTGGGGTACCTTCCTAAAGTTGTTTGGGAGATTAAAAAACCTTAAATTTGTTTCTGGGTCACACAATGCTGTTCCGTTGTCCGCTGTCCGTCGATCGTCGTCGCTTCACCTTCATCTTCTGCTGGGGTAGTAGCTATTAAATGACTGCGGAATACAAAGTAACTTTTATCTATCGGTAAAAACAGCGGTGGTGGCAAACGAACGAAAAGACCAACCGATCCTTAGCTTAAATGGATTTTCTAGGAAGCAAGGTGTTCGATGCCGTGGGTCTAACAACGGAACATGCGGTTTTTATTTATAACGAATTTTGACAGGGCCTGGACCAATTTTGTAGTCTCACATTTTTGGCAATGAATTTCGGATAAGGTTTTGGCCAATTTTGTCGACTATAACAACGGCACAACAGTAACAGCAGAAGCTGAAGCAGAAGCAAAGAGATGAACCACGAAACCAAAAATGATGGATCACCGTTTATTTTAATTACAGTTCAGGGATTAGACCCAGTCAAACTCTACCAAGAAAAACTGCTAAATCACCTCGGTATTGAATCCAAAAAGTCCAACAGGAACTTCTGGGACAGAAATTACACGACCGACGACGACGATGACGGTGATGGTGACTCAGGGCAAAAATTAAGTTGCCCTCTAAAATGCAAAATTAATTTTGTTGTTTTCGCAACTTTTGCGCTCATGAATTTGATTGACTTATTGAAGCAGTTCGATGCGAGCGGTTTGATGAATTTTTATGGCATAAATCGAGTCGCCGCCGCCGCCGCCCGCCGAGCGATGCGATGTTGTTCTGACGACGACGACGGGGAGGCTTATTGATTCACAGGCTGTTCATAACAGCTCATAGCTATTTTTTTCTGTTTAACCGTCATGAATATCATCACGAATCATGCGTGATTTATTGTTTCAATGGGCTGTTATATATTTAAACAAAAAAAAAAACATAAAAACTGAATTCAAAAAAAGAAAAATTATTATGAAAAGTTTTTCAAGAGCTAAGCAATTAAATGAGTTGAAGCGGAATTTTATTTTTATGGGCAACAACAGCAGCAGCCATCAAAAAATTGTTATTTTCATATTTTTTTTTGTTTTGTTTTTCGTTTGAAAAATGAAAAACATAATTTGAAATGATGAGGTTATTGGAGTTGAACATAATGTTAATATTTTATTTAATTTTTTTTTTATAAGCAGTATGTTAACAGATTTAATGAGATACGAGTAAGTATAATATACATTAAAAATAGATTTTTAATAATATTTGTTTAAGTACATATTTAAAAATAATAAACATATTTTATTTGAATAGATACGCTATCAGATTTTAATTACATATTATTGGAAACAAAAAAAAAAGTACCTATATGATCTACTTTGATTGAAATTCTTATTAATTCTTAATTGTTATTATAATAAAATTGGGCTTCTAGCGTTTCTATTTAAATTTTTGTTAATGTTTTATAAATATTTATGATGTTCTATGGAAATTGTAGATATTCTTTATAATTAGGTGTGGATTTCATGTTTGGAAACATTGATTAAAATGTAATTAAAATTTTGTTTTCCAATGCAGTTTTTTTTCACAATAAAGACAATGAAGTTGAAAATTGAAAGTAATTAAATAAAATGTCACAATGGTAATATTGTTAACCTGTCAAAAGGTTTGAAATCGTTTCTTAGAACAGTTCATATTGTTTAAAATTGACCTTCTTACTTAGCAATTTTCTTTTGCATGTATCACAGCCATTCTGCTGCCTTTGACTTCATTTTCTTCACCAATAATTTTTTTGGTGTTTTGTCAAAAGAAATTCTATTTACTGGCTACCCAACTGCCAATAAAACACTGCTATTACATAAGTATGTTTTTTCTTAACTCAAGATCATTATAGTTCAATGCATTTTCACAAAGTAATTGATTTGATTATTTAGGTTCTAGATACAAAAAAATGGCTTCGAACTTTGGTTTTCTTAAATTTTGTAATCATACTATTTTTTGTTAAATTTGATTTTAGAACCTAATAATTATTGTTAACTTTATTCAAACATACAAATCATAACCTATAACAAGCAATATGAGATTTGATTGTGTGCGTATATTGATATAGAGGCAAAAGTTTTACAAAATAAAAATCAAATAAAAAATCACGTATACGCCCGATTGTACCAAATTGGTTTATTAACTTTCTTGGGGAGAATTGCACAATTGCATTAATTGCAGAGCTTCAATAGCTTAATGATCCCATTGAACTTAAGCAAATCATTGAAGTGATTAGTTTTAGAGTGTTGGTTAACTGCGGGTAATTAACACTAACAAGATCAGCTATGATAATCTTGAGGAATAAAAAAAAAATACAAATTTAGAATATGTCTAATAAGACAAGAAACTATAGCTTTTGAATCATGTCAAACTAAGGCGGTAGTAGATGCTATTTTTCAAGCCAGGATTCCACCTTGTTAACTAGAATTCGACATTTAATTTTATGACAGGTCTAAGCTAAAATGTTTGTCGTCATTCCACGTTTTTTCTTCAATTCCAGTTCAAGTTTTATAATCTCTCGTTTGTTTATAAATTCCATGTATATCTGCAACTTGAACGTTATGAACATCCTTTTGACATGATTGACATTTAAATCTGACATTAATTTATCTGTGTACACCGTTATTAAAATTTCATATGCAAGTTAATAATTCATCTAAATGCTTCAACTTCCGACTAACAAAAGTACATGAACGTCGTCGTCTTGAGTCATTGTTGTCGTTGACTTGTCACATCAGAAGAATAACTTCGGGTGGCAAGTTAATATTTTGATTAATGTAACCACTTCACCTTCAGCCAATTTATCCATCGCTAATTGCCCATAATTGTTCCCTAATAAATTTTCTCGCGCTCATGATACATTGATACCTATGTCAGTTTTGTAGTCTCTTGATGCATTCAACTGGCAACTGGCAACTTGTAACAGTTTATAATTGTTTTTCTGGTGCGCTGGCGTATCACTTCGATCGCAGTCAGTAATGACACCTACCTGCCTGCATTTGGTAGCGTCGCATCGTGTCGGTCGTCGGGCGAGAACCAGTTGCAGTTCCCCCCGCAGCATTCTTGACACCTTAAACTAAGTTAACTCATTCAGCCCATCAAGCATACAACATCACATACATAATTTTCCACGATGCCCGATCGAAGCTCCAGTCGAAGACGCAGACGAAGACGAATTACAACTTGTTCCATCACACTATGCAATCGCAATCGCGCGTTATACCATCGCATCGCAGGCGCAACAACGGCAACGCAACGGAGCAGGCCACATGAATTATGAGTTCCATATATGCGAATGGAACACCCCGAGTGCTGCACCATCCGCCTGCGATGCATTTTTCATCACTTCATGGAACTACCTGATGGCAAAGTGTACTGTGCATAGTGACCGATGTGACAGGGCCACCAGAGAAGTGCCAGTTTCGAAACACCACTATACTCGCCTGGTGGATGGTGGTTGGTGGCTGATGGCTGATGGCTCATGGCATTGCGCGACTATTTGGTATTCCAAGGATGTTACCTCCACCAAGTGTCGTACATTACTTGTTTTATTAATTATCAATTTATTAAGGATTCGCCTGCACACCACTCTCTCTCTCTCGCCAGCCCAGCAGAGGTCCGAGTATTGGAAAGGAGTTGTTAAGTGATGATGATGATACTGCGAATGAAACCGAGCAAACTGGAGGTAAGGTCTTCTTCGGATGCTGGATGGGACTTTTTTTTTGTTTAGTTTGTAATTTCATTTTTTCCTTTTTGGACTTCGATTGGATAAGAGCATAAGACAACAGCGCGCAGACGTCCTGCACTGGAATTCGCAATGCTTATGGCTAGTGTACGTGTAATTAGGCGATAAAAAGTGTCGTTGTCATTGTCCATTGGTTTAAAATGGTTTTTGTTGTTGTTGTGCATCAGATCTACACTCTACAGTCTTTGGTGTTGTCATTGTCCATTTGGCTCTGGTTGTTGGTACAGGGGCGCACCTTTCATACATGTCAAGTAAAGGCTCTGAGGAGTTGCAGAGATTCTAAAGGACATACTCAGTTATGTCTGTTAACTTGCAGAAGTTTCTAACGTAGTTTCTAGTATTGAGCTTCTGGAATAGCAAAACAAAATAATTTATTAAAGTTCAAAGTGAGTTTCCAAAGGATTTATGTTACAGTTTCCTGAAAGCTAATATCACTATAACTTTACAGACGTTACAAAAATGTGTCTTAGAATATTAAAATAGGCCTTTTTACAAAGAAACGGAATTTCTTAGCAAATGTTAATATCAAAGACTTAATTGTTAATTTTGAGATTTGAAAAAGTTTAAAAGCCTGATAAGGTTTTTGCATTTCGATATTTATTTTAAAGAGAGCTCAGTGGTTAACAAAAGTCTTACCGAAGTTTCTTATCAAAAAAATAATTCCAAATTTACTTCTAAAATTATAAAAAATGTTAAGTAAGCTGTAAGTTGAGAATGTGTGTGATGTATTGAGCAAGGATATGTACGTAATGCCTATTAATTGGCTGACAAAAGTGCGCCTGCTTTTTGGCAACATTTGACAAGTACGCCTCTGGAGACATTACACAGAAGCATCAACACCACTTGAAGAATTTCTTTAGAGATGCATTGTCTTCGCTTGCTGCAGCTCCCCTGCAACTGGGGTGCCCCAAAAGGGATCATTTTTAGGCGGTGTCATGTGAATACCTGAAATTGTTCGTGTTGCAGTGTTTGATTTTTTGCCCTGTTTTTTGGGACCTGATGCTGTCGATGATGGTGATGGGAGACCGACCCTTTGGCCTGACAATCGATGACGACGACGTCTTCGTCGTAGTCGTCTGCATTATATCCACACGAGGACTCCGTCTGCGAATGTGAAGCTGCCATCAGGAGCGGTTGCATTAATTTAGAGGTGATTTCAACAACAGCGGAATACTAATGAGTCCTAAGTTGCGTCGGGGTATTATGGTCAAGCGCGAAACATTTATGGGACCGACATACAGCGTACTTGAAGTTGAGAGGAAGAAAAGCCCTATCAGGCCTTGGTATATACATATGCACATACATACATACATATATAGATTGTGATGATGGCGGCAAATGATGGATGGGTTGTGGCTTTGTTTTTCTAGTGAATCGTTCACGTTTGTCTTCGCACCACCAATAATAATCTTGAAGAGGATGTCGATGTTGTGAATTGGCATTTTGGTTTGTTGCAGTGCCTGTCACAGTGACAAGCGACACAATCGATTGTGTGTGGTGACATTGATGTTCTGTGGGAGACAACGAAAATTATTCTTCTTCATCGTCTGTTTGTTTTTTATTTTTTTTTATTTTTGGTTCTTGGCCATGATACCTTACAAACTTCTTTACCTTGGTTGGAGTTTGTTATTTTTGAACATTTTTTGTGGACTTAAGATCTGGCTTGGCTATATAAAGCAGGAATTCCTTAAATACCTGAATAAATAAATCGGTAGGCCTCGGATTTATTTTTAGAAGACTTTCTTTGCTGTCTATTTTTCTAAGCTTTTTTTTATGACTTTTGACGTGATAGCAAATACGATGCGATACCACAAGAAATTTGATTTCTCACGAAGTGGTTTCTTTTGGCTTATGTCTGATATTTTTTGGATCTCATCACAAAAACTTTGGAGGGCCTCAGCGGTAACGTCTATGTATGTATGAAGCTATAAATAGTTTTACGAAGTTCAAAGTCTTTGAAGGTTTTCCGTTTTACCATATCTTAGCTGGCAAACTTAATCAATAACACAACAAGCTTTAATTGCATTGTAACTTCGCTTGATGCACAAGTTCATGCATTCCAATCTCAAACAGAAGCGGATATCCTTCAAATCAAACGACAATGCAACCATTTGCCACTAAGAACCTTCTCTACATCCTTAAAGTAGGTACTCAAGGCTTCGCAACTTTTCAAAGGATAAACACACATGCTGAGCTGAAAATTCTCTGGCGCGGCTTTCCTCCTTTACTCGTATAGGTTTTGGTCTTATATATAATTTTAGTCTGCAGATGTGGTGCATTATATTCCACCCACACATACATAAATGTGATGTCTTAGAGTATTCTTTTATTTGGAATGCACTTCGAGATTACTGTTGTCTGGGATGTTAGTGGTATTGTATCCATCGACTACAACATGATATCGAACACGAGACTAACATCCAAGAACACGACATTGAGAATTACTAAATAGATTTCCATCATACCAGTGTACATACGTATATGGAAGCATCCAAGAGCGTCTTCCTTCCTGGAAGTAGGTAGGTATGTGGTTGTATAGTTCTTGCACATAGTGTAGAATATAACATGCCTAACTGTCACCCGTCGGCGAAATTAGGATTCTTAATTAAGTTGTTCACAATACATAAACTCCCTTGAGATGGAAGCCATGTTGGATTCGACGAAGATAACAACGAGAACGACGTTATTCAAGGAGCCGAAAGAGAACATAGAGGCCATCAGCTTCCGATATACGAAGAAGTGAACATGAACAGAACATACTTAGGAGCGAGGACTCAAAGGAGACAAGCAAGCGAGAGTGCATGTGTAAGAAACTTGTCCATCCAACCCACACTCATTTTAGCTACGCCACATCCGCTTCCTTTCCAAGTCCTACCGCCATCGCCCGCCACCTCCTTCTGAAGATGGAAAACTTTTATCTCTAATTTTCTATTTCCACTTTTAGTTTTCCAAGTAGGTATTCGTTTTCATTTTTTTTTCTACACCCACACAAACATGCATAGACACTTGCTCCTTACATTAGGTTTTAGGTACAAGTATTGAGCGCGGCGAGATATAGAGTGCAGAGGGTAACAAAGTGCTATATCATCATGCGATTTGCGTTGTTTTAAGTATATACGCAGCACCCAGAAACGGGGGCAAAGTTTCTGACAAGATTCCATTACCCACCATCACCATTTACCATTTACCATTACCTTCACCTTCACATTCACATTCTTCGTTCGCTATAGATCCTCGCACAGTAAAAGTTTTAGCCTCTGGAACACCATCATCCTGTAGCAGGATGTAACCTACTCGAATATAAAACATACACAAACATTCATAGGTAGGTCTAGGTTCCTATCCTACCCACTCATAAGTATGCTGCTTATCTATGTATATTCACTATTTTAGGTGAGATTTACATTTCGGAAGTAGCATAAACTAATTTGTTCCAATTTGCATCATTTCGCTGTCATTTGCGCTGATATCGCCCAAGTGCCTGTGGATTACCGGTAGTGTCAGAAAAGTCCACCTTTCACTTGCTCCCTCACTTAGTCTACCTTTGTTGATATCATTTGCTAAGGTGTACTTCACCGTTCTCGTTAATGTTGGTGAAATTTGAAGATTTCTGAATATCTCAATTTTCAAAGAGCGACGAAGAAATGCAAGTAGGTGTGTTGGGCAGGTTCAACATTATAAGGCCTTAAAGTTCGGAGGAATGATGAAATATGTTGGGTTACAATTGCTTTAAAATTCATATGATCTTAAGATCATACATTAGGAGCCATACAAAGTTCTTTCTTGTTCTAAATAAATAAAACCTTTTGTTGGGCGCCATTTAATTGAAATCTACTGACAAAAGAAAAAACTGCACTGATGCATGTAATAGCAACTTTTGTATGGAAAATCGTTTCAAAAACAAAGAATTAAGTTCTGGGTTATTTTAAACTCCGGAAAAAGCTAATTTGACATCTTTGTCATCAAAGTCAACTGAACTGTCAATTGTTTGTTACTAATTCCTCTTTTGTGAACTTGAAGTTTATAAAACTAAGAAATTCTAGAACTCATATGCTGATGAAATTCCTAAGCTTAACCACCAAACTAGGTAATAGAGGCACCTTTTCTTAGATAACTCATAGTGACAAGAGCATTGTGCTTAGTCTTAGTGGGTTGGTGGTTGGTTTGTTTCCCTTTTGGCCAGGATCTGGTGCACGCATTTGTCATTCTCTTTGGAACATCGTCGTTGTCTTCGTCGTCGTCGTCGCCCGTCGTCATCATCCATGGTCTTCTTTTCGTTTTTGAGAAACTTGGGCGGTTGGTGAGTACAAAAATTTTCTATAGCGAAAGGAAAAGTTTGTCTTTTTGAAAATTCGATTGCAACATTTCCAAGAAGACGCAGTGGGCGATGACGATGATGTGGGAATATTGGGAGTTCCACCGCTCTATACTGCTGCTTCTGTGGTGTGAATATTTTTGCGGCAGCTACACCTGTTTGAATTTGATTTTCCCATGCCCCAAACACTATACCTTACTTTAGTGTTAAAGAATGAGAAGAACCTTCTTTAAATTAATACAAAACGAAGGATAAAGTTTGTTTTTAATTTGCGGCTGCTGGAGTTCTTCGTATAGTCATAGTCATCGTCATCGTCGTCGTCGTTGTCGTCCTTGTCGTTGTTGGCTCAATATAAAGAAAGGTATACCTGCTTTCTGCACTTTCTGTATTCTACCTTGGCTTAAAAGGGGGGTTGGAAATCACTTGGTATACAAAAGAAGGTATAAGTAACATTTGTTCAAAAGCCGCTTTTTCGGAAGATTGAGCGGCCTAGGCAAAGACAAGGAATACTCTCCTTCGTAGATCGGCATCATCGGTGGATGGCGAATGGTGTGGTGAAAGTAGCTCGACGTGGGATTCAAACCGGGTGCGATGGTGAAATGTTTTTCTAAGACACCAAAGCCATAGCTGGGAAATGGCCATAATCTGTGTGAAAGTACAAGTAGTATAGGTATCTATAAGTTGAATGATATACTTACTATCTCCATGCATAAATCTATAGAACCAACGACGACGAACGGTCTTTGGCACATTGTTTCAATATTTGCATCAGCAGTTATCCTTAAGTCGGTCTATACTTACAAATACATATACGCAGACGGTAGACCTTGGAAAAGCTCTTATAATTGGAAAGAGGATTTTATGGAAATTCGAATTAACTTTTTGAGTCTTCTTTTTTGCTTTTTTTTTAATTTCGATAGGTAGAAGTTTGCTACCTTCAGAGTAAGCAGAAAAATTGATACATTTTTGAGGATTTTTGAGGGAAAGTCTTTGCAAATATTATGAAATAAATTTCGTGCTTCAATAAATCTTGTCCTTTAAGGAAGTTCCATAAATAAAATTAAACCATTATAATTGGGGTGTTCATATTTCTCATCAGAAGTCCGTAGGTGATTCATTTTGATGGAATGTATGCTATATGAAACCTGTCCGATTTATGGCTTAAAAAGTGGATTTTGCGTGCGACCATTATTTTCTAGTCAAGGTACTTTAAATTTGCTGACCTGCAATTTTTGATGCACCATTTAAACTTTTAACGTGTAAGTAAGTTAACTTATATAAGTATTCTAATATTCAAATCAACGAACAATACATGTGAAGAAGAATCAAAGGAAATTTAGTCAAAGTACAACAATATTAAAAAAGAAACACGTATACGCCATAGTGTACCACAGCCATTTCTTACTTTCAATAGACTTCTGAGTATGCTTTATGGTTCAATCAAAACTAAATAAAATCAAAACTATAATAAATCCAAATATTGGAACACCCTATATCTTCTAGTATATATCGTTATGTTATACCAGATGTGATAGAAGGTTACAATAGAAATTGTTTAAAAATATTTTAAAGATGTTTTCGTATTAAAATCAAAATTATGACCCACTTTCAACAAGGGATCAATTGAATTTCCTCATAAATTTCCAATGACTTCATCATACCCAATATTTTCATTTCCGCTCCATACGTGAGCAAGGGTATATATGTATGTAAGTAAGGTACAGTACATATCATATCCAGCTTATAATATTAATGTAAAAACTCTTCCAAATCCCTCCAGTCCGGCACTTAAAGTATCAACTTAATAATTAACGATTATCCTTTCGACCCTCTTGTATGCAAATCCATCTTATTTCCTGAACCTTTTCATCTAGATTGCATCAATCTCAAAATATAAATAAAACACTTTTTATCCTATGCGAACAACCTGACGCCGCGTCGTCGTCGTCATCGTCATCGTCGCTGATATGGCATAGCGGGGCTATCAACACAGGAACAACTATCCCACCTTGAGCGAGCTTCAACAACACAACTCAACTCATTTCGGCCATCATTCATTACGCGCTGACAGGTTGCTCCCAATGAATTCCATAACTTTGATTTAATTTCCGGACTCAGCACCCAAAGATCCCACAGGTATATTCATATTAAGCGTATTAATAATGCAGCAACTAAAAATTCATTATCCTTTTTAGCATAGAGAACCGAGTCAGTGGGCGCATGATGGTTCCGGATTATACGGAGTTTGGGTGGTTTTGGATGGTTTCGGGCATCCGGTGGCAGTGGTGGTGGTGCGAATTGTGTTCTTGAGCTTTGGAATTTTCGGATAGCGCACGGAGGTACAACGAGCAACTTATACGAGTATACATATGTACGTCGTCGTCGGTCGTATAACGTATAGTGGAGCGGATCAAAAATTCACCATGTTATTAAAACAACATTTCATTTGATATTTATAAAGCAGCGCTAAGCTGGCTCAGCTACAACCCATACTACCCAACCAAACGACCCGATGCCATTTCGATGGCAGGAGCAAGAATTACGCCAGAGATGTATTTTTTGTTCGGGTAAAATAATAAATTATTTACACTCACATACTCATATTCAGGATAACATCTGTTTGGATATAAAACCACGAAGCCACCAGAAACGCCATCACCCACCATCGCCCGCTATCACCCGCCATCGTATTCCATCCATTCCCGTCCATGAGGGAAAACTTGAACTGGCTGCATAAGTAATGTAACTTTGATCAACCCTCATGTTACACCAGGATTCGTCCCCATCAGCAGCGCACCAGTAGCAGCAGCAGCAGCAGCAGTGAAGTTCGTGAATGTGTACTTAGAAAATCTGGGAATGCATCAAAGATGCAAACCCACCTCGAGGACATTGGCGTCATATGCTGCCATATGCGATTGTATTTTGATTTTTTGGCATTTTTTTTTTTTTTTTTGGGTTTTGGCTTTTAACAAACTCTAAAAGTAAATCTCATACCAAAATGGCAAAATGGGGTAATGGAATTTTACAACCCCCAGATGGAATTAAAAACGTCTAGGATTTTTATTGTTTCGTCTGGAAAGTTTTGTAGTGGCAGGTTGTTTCTTTTTTTTTTTAGATTTGGATTTGGATGAAACTTGCCATTACTAATGCCTCAGGGAGTTAGAGTCCTTAGAGTGATGTTAGTGCGAGCTAATTGGAAGGAATCGTAAAAGTTGAGAATAATAATTGCTGTAGAAAACTAAGTTCTTGCTGTGTCCTTTTAACTGAAAGAAAAGCACTTGGCACAAATGGATCCTGTATTTTCTTTTTTGTGTTTATAAATGCAGATTTAATTAAAAAGTGAAACAAAATGTTTGATGATAAAGTTAACATTGACTTTGGAATAATTTTTTGACAGCGGATGAATAGAAGCTGAGGATGGTTGACAATATTAGCAAATAGTTTTGATGGAAAGTTAAAATTAAATGAAGTTTACAAATGGATACATTTTTTAGGAAAGTTTTGAGACAAAAGCATATTTTTTAAACTTAAAAAAAATTTAATTAATTTACTATAAAAGTAGAAAAAATGAGTTTCAATGATCGTGGAGGGAAACACAGAAAAATTATTGTATCTCATTATCAGCAGGTTTGATCTGAGGTGGACGTAGTTTTTGAGACACTACTTTAATGGGACAAATTAACTTATAATAAAACATTTCTTTAATTTAAAAACTGATGGTGCAGAACATACACTGACTGAAGTGTTACTCTTCATCATCCATCATACCGAAGAAGACTCGAGTTCGAATCATTCGGATTCTTAGTTTAGTTTTGCGAGTGTTTCATTTTAATCGTTTGAAAAAATCGTGTTTTCAAATTGTAAGTGATTCCAAGACGAGTCACACCGTAAGCGTAAATCAAAGAACGTTGTTTTCCCTAGAAATAAGTCAGTGGCACACTGTCCTTGCTGGCCCTATTACCAACATCGCATTTTATTGGTCTTCATTGCTTCGAAAATAAAAATCCGGTATTGCAAGGAGCTACAAAAGTCAGTTCTAATACTAGAGATATTCTAATTCGTTTTCATTCAGATAGAAGGGGATGTTGGATCGATTTTTCGGTTATCGTAAAGCTTTTACAATGAGTCATATAGAGTCTCCCATGTGTAAATTAACCTTTACCAAATAGGTATGCCTCAGGGAAGACATTTGGGTTCTATACTGTTTATTTTATGTATCACAAGTTCTACTGGCTAAATTTGCAAAATCCAAAACAATAGGTTTTATCCGAAAACCAAGTTCATAAGTTGAATTATGGCTCGAAACTAACAAAGACGGTACAATTTTAAAGACACATTTTTATTTGTTCTCAAGGAAATGTTATATTTTTCTCAAATCTACCGAATTTACAGAGTAAGTCCCCTCTTCCCAAAAAAGCAACTATAAAAATGTCTCAATCGAAAAAAAAAACATAAGGTACTAAACAAATTCATTTCAATTCTGTATAGCTTGTCAATTTGTCTTTGCGCGCGAATAACTTATTTTCTCACACACAAAACTTGCTACCTACTATACATCCTATACATGTAAATGCACAATCCTTTATAACCCGCACAAACTTTCTTAAAATGAGATTCCTTAAGGAGAAATAAACAAATCCTAGTGCGTTGTCGTTATCTCCCACGTTGTGATGCTGCTCACATCTTCAGCGAGCACAAATAACACAGCAATTAAATTAAAACTCCCAGCATCGCAATCCCGACCATAGCCACACCATCACACCATTTTGCGCACCATCCACATCCAGAGAGTCCCCAGAAAGGCGCAAGTAAATAAAATGACTCAGGAGTTTTGCATTAATTTTAATTAAGGATCCCTGCTGTTAAGTCCCAATAAAAATAAAAACACAAAAAAGGAACAACATCCAAACAGAAGAAAAAAATTCAAAAATAAATAAATAAAATTAAAAAAACAAAAAAAAAATCAATGACTTATCTCATTTTGCAGAACATTAAGAGTCGCGCACCGAAATGCAAGCAAAACGAAGACAAACACCAAACGAAACAACGAAACGACGAAAAACAAACAAACGCTTGTGCGCTTCGCAGAGTTAGAATTTAGACTTGGAGTTGGAGTTGGAACTGGAGACCTAGATCAACAGCACCATCTCTCCTCGCCATTGGCACTGCCATCCAGATTCAGATCCAGGACCAGGACCAGAAGCTGCATCAGCATCACCTTGCGGAATTGCACCTGATAAAAATCTGAACTCATGCGCGCGCGAAAAAGCATTTTGCACAAAAATTCCCCCACAACAAGGCGAACAAAACAAAAACATGCCACAGAAACGCGAGACATCCGAGGGAGCAAGGAAACGAGGAAGCGAAGAAGCGAGGAACCAGAAGCAGAAGCACATCGACCAAGTTCAGGATAAAAATTCTAGAGTCATGAGCAAAACTAATGGACCGGTGTCACGCAATGAAATGTTGTTTCTGGAAACCGAGTTGTCTTATGGATTGCGCCTTGCACTGCTCTGCGCTGCGTTGGAGAGAAGTTGAGTTGCGCTGCGACTGCGATTTGGTGAGGAACTCAACTACCTCTATTTAAACGGACAAACTCGGTGCTCGGTGGTGGTGTGAATGAAGGGCATCTTGCACTTTGCTACAAATTCCATTGCGGCGAGATAAATTTTTTCCACCGTGTTTGGTGTGAGAATTGACTTACTCGGGGGCAGCGAGGGCCGCCTGCGAGGAGTGAATCGCGACACAAAGACGGAAGGTCCTCGAAACTTTTAATTGGTCCATTATTTATTTTTGCCCATGAACTTGATGAGCAAGGCGCAGCTCGACGGACCGGACGGTGCACCAGAACGCGTGATATAGAGTTGATTTAGTGTGCCTGTGCCTGTGCCTGTGTCAGCCGATCGGTCGGTTGGTCGGTCGTTCGGGTCGACTGCGAATGTAACCACGACATCGTAGGTCCTACGCGAACGCGGCTCTGAGTCAACATACCTACAAGAGTCCCACATACTCGCACATAAAATGATAAAGTACTGTGACGAATCATTAAAAAGCCATCAGGGTGTGAGATTCGAATGCTTCTGTATTGGCGGAGCGGAGATGTCACGATTGTATGATTTATGCATAGCGATCGGGTTCGCAATCTTTAAGGGATACCAGAAGAATGCATAATTATTATTATCTCATTTTAAAGCCTTGACACGAGTTCGATTTGTCAAGAAGTCTACAATGCAATTAAGACTTTATCTCATCTCAAGGAGTTTAGGTTTATGTACATGTATCCGATTTGCCTTGTTCCCGATTTGTCATTAATATTCAAGTGCAAATCGTTAATAATTACCAATAATTTATTAACGACTTTGACTTTTTGTTCTGTAAAATGAGGACATTGTATAACTACTCGAAGTTATGGCAAAATCTTTATGTTCAGTACAGATTTTGTAAAATGTTTCGAATTCACTAACTTTTATTTTATTTTTAGGGAACTAGGCGAAGAAGCAATATGTGGCAAAAATTGAGCTTTATTAGTTTATTTTAGTTATTTTGACAACTATGTATTTGACAACATAATCAAGCTCAAGGGTTGTACAAATGTACATGTACATGTAAATATCAAAACAGAACCACAATAGAAACTTATTACAAATTTACAACCTAATGAACAGTTAACACTTCGAAACATATAGTTTACCTGTACTGACTTACTTCTCAAACTGCAGATCTAAGAAGGGTCTTTGGCTAAAAACGATGGCTTTCCATCCTCTATGGATGGATGAACTCTTAAACTTCATGTGGAAGTGGACCATGTTGATATGTATGATATGCAACAATCCCCATCTTCTATAAGGATATTGAATTCCGTATGTGAAGACGACATTGAAGAAGTCACATTTTAGTGCATCTCCTTGACGAAAACTTACACATTTTTGAAAAAGTTCAGAACAGCTACGCATTTTCTAAATGCACATTGAACATTTTGTTTTCGAATTGTTGCATGGCACCACTAGATCAGTTTCACAGGGATGGTTATGAATCCATTACTCAGACCATAAAAGAAGAAACTTTGGGTATTCGAGGAGGTTCTTCGCTCTCCAACTCAATCAACTTATCAACCTAGTGGACAATGACCACTGCAATATAACCTTCACTGCTGAGACATTGAAAAGTCTGCACTGTCACTTACCTATATAGTGACATAAGGTAATAAAATTATTTAACTGAGAGTTTAGATTAACCTCGATTTAAGGCGCTATATATTAACGCAGTAAAATATAATAGGGCTTGTGTACTAAAGTGCCAAAAAGTCATAAAAGGCAATAGCATTTAAATAGCAGAGTTTAATGTCATTGGTATACCCACTACTAAATGTTTAAATTTAAAATTATACACGAGTACAATTTATTTAATTTCTATTTGTATTAGCAGACCCACCTACGGTAAAATTTAATTAAATAAAGCTGTCAACATTTAAAGGCGACTTTTACACTCCCCTTAATAATAAAATCGATTATTACCCTGTTGTTTCTATAATGTTTTTTTTTTTCTTTACAAATTGTCTGTGAGAAAAGCCGTCGTTCGTCGTCGGCAAGTGAGCAACATAAAAACCCAAATAAATTTCTTGTCAACTCGTTCTGGAAGTGAAGGGTCCCGCGACCGTTATCCCTGTTGAAATTCACACACATACATTCTTACGAGTATATGGGATGGTATATCTTATCTCTGGAGTCTAAACGATTTACATATTATTATATTCTCATAGTATTGAGCACTTCCAAGGGTAAGTTTTCCTGTCACACTCGTGTAATTAAAATTAAAATTAAAATTAATCCTTTTCCTCTGCCTTTCTGCAGCTATACCTCCTCGTAGTTGTAGCTCGCACACTAATTCTTCTTAAATGCCATTCGGCAGCCCCATATAACATTTAAATTCCAGTCCTCGGCTTCGGCTTTGGCTTCAAGTCTGAAAGTGACAGATGCAATTCACAAGATCTAAGGATTATCACCATCACCCCCGCATCCTCTCAAAAGTGAACCACCCTTCCATACGCATTTCCTCTCAATCCCGTTCCCGTCCCGCTGGCTGCTCGTTGAGTTTATATTGAAGTGTTTTCCTCACACTCGTTCATTATGCATGCGTAGCTTGTACACATCGGTGAAGAAAAAAGGAAAAAGAAAAAAGAAAAGAAATTAAAATTTCATTGAAAGGGAATAACGCATAAATCGGATTAAAAATTGTTTAATCAAAATAATAAAGAAGACACTTAAAATGTCGTATGGGATTAGGTTGATGGAAATCCTCCTCCCCGTTGCCCTTTCCGCTTCCCATCGTACACCTATCAGATGAAGCTGTTTTTTCATTGTTTTACTCGGTGTTTTTTATCTCCTGATTCTGTGCCGCTGGTTCTTCTTTAGCTTCTTCTGCTGCTGCTGCTGTTACTGCTGCTACTGTGCATCATAAGCACATCGTATCAAATAAATCACTCACATGAGACCAAGACGACAACCAGTAGCTGATACGCTGTGCGGTAAACGGAAACGCTCGAAATTATTCCAAGAAGGCTAAGCCAACCCATCAGGCAGACTCGACGTTAGTATTACAGAGATGAGAACGGAGCAGAGACTTTATAGATGACAACAACAACGAAAACGACGACGACTATCACTACAAACACGCGGAGACGCAAACGGAGACATCAACTCGAGAGCTTGTCGTCGACAACATCGTCGTCGTGTCGTTTGGTGGATGCGTTGAAACAAATGCTGGAATTAATTCCACACGGGACTTTAATGACTTTATAGCATATCTTTGTCATATTGTTTGAGATAAAGCGAACAGATTGCCAGGGAGATATCCCTTAGTGTACTCGCTACAACATCCACATGGAACACATTTAAAAGATAAATGTTTTCCCTTTTGCATCCCAGCTGAGGAAGCCGAGGAAGCTGAGTTGCAAGCACTTCTCAATGCAATTTTGTTGTTGTTGTTGTCATAAAAAAGATGTAGTGCCAATGCAACGAATTTTGAAATTTACAATTATCACATTAAAACCGTTGGGGTTATTTGACAGTTGCTTGTATCGAAAGTAAAAATAGAAGAAAAAACGTTCGAAGTTAATATAATTTACTAACTGACCCGGCAGACGTTGTCCCACGATTTTTCGTCACTAAGGATATGTTGAACTTGACTTTGTATTTTATATTTACAATAACAAATTAATGAAATTCTAAATAAGTTACAATATACAACAATACAACAGTAATAATCATTGAATCACACTTTAAAGAAAAAGAAATACGTATCAAAATCCGTTGAGCAGTTTTAAAGATATAAGCATACATAGGGACAGACGGAAGCGACTTACTTTGTTTTATAGTGTGTAGTGATAAAACCGGTTTTTATATTCTAACACCATCATTTTACCCTATGAGCTGTGACGTACCTAGATCAGCCAGATCAACTATAAAAATAAATGTTGGTGTCCGTCGGTCTAATTTTTATTTCTTCTCTCTTAATCCTTATCTCTTATCACCAACTTAAGAATTCGATTTAATTGTTAATCATTTTACCCTAAGAACAAAAATTGTCCTCTGCTTATTAAGTGCATGTCAAATATTAAGTGCTATATAGGGTCATTCATTTCGTGGTATCAAATTGGTAGCACTAGAATTTGACACCTGTCAAGCTCAGTTAAATGTGTTTATCTAGCTTTACTTTCGAATCGACAGTGAAAAATGAATGACCCTGTACAACATACAGCGAATAATGGCGGGAAATCAATATCGCTCAAATAACTCAAAGCAATTCATCACCTGTACCGCACTTATAGCCATTTGCGATAAATGAAGTCTCATTTCGCAATCATAATTAGGTTCTTTTGATTAAAGTTATTTATATTCAACGCGAGCAAATGCGCTGTTCTACTAAAAACATCAATCGTTAAAAGAATCATTAGTCAGTTAATTTATAATAAGTTGCAATTTTGATCAAGTTCGCTGAAAATGGCCTTGAAGCGACTATACGCCACGACTTATGAGCCACCGCGCAATAAGTCCCACAGAGAATGGCGACTTCGCTGATGGCAGAAGGCAGGGTCTTGCCTGCGGAACAACATCGCAACGTGGTGGTCTTAAGTTCCACTTTTTCTCGTCATCAATTTCTCGGAATACCACAAACATCTCATTTCTATAAATTGCCATCGTCATGCTAAAAGGTCTGATTGATTGCAAATATGTGCGATGATGGTCAAATACATTGTCAAGTCGCACCTCGTACATATCTTATTTTTTTTTTTTTTTTGATGTCAGAAATTGTATATTATGATCTTCCTGTCTGACTGTCATTAGGATTCTCATTTGCCATTCCCTCTTTCCATTTCCACTTTGTCTTTAACATTTTATGTTTTTTTTTTTTTTTAATTATCGTCGTCAATTTATTGAGAAAATAACGAAATCCGTTGGGGATTGGGATTCAAAAGTGAGGACTGAAGAGTCTTCTTCCACACCTAACCTGGATATGGTTTGTTGAATTGAATGGCATTCCTATAAATGGAATGGAAGCCAAAGATTTGCTCTACATGCGAATCAGCAGTGTTCGCTAAATAACACAAAGTGTTCCTTTTGATTTTTACATTTCGATAAGAAGATCCGCTGCGCTGCGCTGCTCTGCGCTGGCTGGTGCTACGGGTTTTGGGTATAGGAGCTAGGAGCTGATGATGGAGCTATGGAACTGAGGTGCCGAGTCTTTGTTGTTCGTTCCTTGGTTCGTTATTCGTTCTTATAAATTTGTGTGGTGCATGATAAGTGAATGGCAGAATGGGTATGGGTATGGGTATATTCCAGAGAAGGTATATGTTCCCGTGTGTTGTGCGCATACTGAGAGCAAAGTAGTAAGAAATCTGGATTTAATGAGTTGAGGTACAAATTGACTCAAAGAAAAGAAAAGCGCAAGAAACTGGGATTACAAAACTATGGAAGGTATTATATTGAATCCTAACTGTGCTGCTAAACTTTACAAAATAAAACAACTAAGTTGACTTACAGCTTTTTCGAAGATAATATTTTTAAATTTAATCTTCCTTGAAGTCATCAAAGATCACGTAAGCGTACTAAAAATGTGGCACATGAACGAATGCCATTAGACAAAATGTTCAGAACCCTGCAGTCAAAGATAAGCTTAAGCTTTGAACATAATAATATTTGAATATAAGAACAGTCCGAAACTTCAATTTCGCAATATTTAGGTTAGTGGGAAAAAAAAACTGTAACTTACTAATCACTAAAATTTTGAACCACTTAAAACACACGACGGAAAAAATTTAAAAAAATCTTTGCTATGTTGAAAGTTGGCAAATCGTTAGAAGTGGAAGAACATACCAACAAAAAATTTAGAAACTTGAGAATTGTGAAAGAAGGACTTGACATTCATCCACTTTTCTAAAAATTTAACTCATATGGAACACAAAATCATTAATTTGAAGTTACTACAAAATTGTTTGATAAAGAAGAAATTTGAAAAGACTTCAATATGCTAAAGTTCAGATTTTCAACGAATGTCTTAAGAACCAAGAAGTGAATACCAAACACGATGGTGTAGTTGCTCCCGTTTTCAATAGCGCACCATCATACCATCCTCCATTCCATGTTACACCAAATGAGCTGAGTTGAGTTGACTTGGATCACCAACAACAAAACAATTTCCGTGCTGAACTACTGAAGGCGATGACTTCAAAACTTAACACACGGGAATCCATTTCAAAATTTAATGAGATCTCAGCGCTGGATTAGCTTGCGCCCGGAATCACAACAAACTCCTCTTCATTTCGACTCCAACTTCAAATCCAAATCACAATCACCCTGCTGGGATAAATGGTTCTCTAAAAGTGCTCTGCATAAAGTGGTTCCCTGTTCCCTTTCCCAATATACGAGTACAGCGCAAAACCCTACTGGAAGTGGAGGGGAGAAGGTGCTGCTACTAACAATATGAGAACAGTATACCGCCTCGCCTGTCCACCTCCTCTACCTTTTCCCAAAACACTCTCAGCTGGATTTGGAAATACCATTTTATATGTTTTTTATGCGATGCTATCATTGGCAAGCAATTCTCACCTTAAAATTGTACATCCTATGCATTTCGTTTAATTTTTATTAACGTATAAGTTCGTGACAAGCGAGTGGGAGGAGGATTACGAGTGTTGTATATAAAAAAAAAGTAAAATCCGGGAGAACAGGCAAATGGATTCCCCATCGATTAGCTGCAATTATTTTATGACGTTTCTTTTTTTTATTTTTTTTTGGAAAATAATGAAGGTTTGACTGTGGGAATTATTGTCATGTCTGCCAGGGAACAAAAGGGAATCTGAATGCGTTGCGTAGGTACATGCGGTCGATTCGATGCCATTCAAGTTTGAAAGTTTGAAGAGAAAAAATGTGTTTTTGAAGAACATGAATGTGTTGAAGAAATATTCCAATTTCGTCAAATAATCGAATCGCACCGAAATGAATGCCTTTGCCTTGGTCGTCTTCGACTGGAATTTTCCTCCTGTCATTCGAAGGAGTCACGTCCACTTTTGTGAGCATCTATCTTTTTCATAACATCCCGTCTGCCTACACAAAGACATAGGGTTGCCAACGGTTATGGGAATTAAGTCAAATTTATTCTGACAAAAGTTTTAAAATTTTTAATTTTAAATGACAACTTTTATTTAACAACCCTTAATTTTAGATCCGTGGTTATGGGAGTCTGAGAAAAAACAAAGACGGTTTCGTCTGGACTTGACTCGTTTCTTTACGTTTTTTGTCAAATTTGACGTTTAATTAAAAAAAAAAACTATTTCAAATGTCTTAGTAATTGATATTGGAATTCAATCCTAGTTGGCAACCATGACCGAATGTTTTTATTCTCTATGGATCCAAACGTGAGGAAATACGAAATTTACTTCCATTCAACCCAGTGCCATAGCCCATAGCCAGCGTCGGAAAAAAGAGTCCAGCCAGGCCCAACGTCAACATACAAGCATGCGGGGGGAATAGAGATGAAGAATAGCTGTACAGCTCTTTGTGAATAGTTAGAAAAGAAGAAGAAAACTCTCATTCCTCTGGAACCTTAATGATATCCTTAAGGCATATTAGCCCAGTACGTGATTGGACTGACTAAAGAGTGCGCACCTTTGTCCATGATGAATTATTGACAACATCAGGCAAAAATATCTAGAGTGGGAGGTTGAGTAGGTAATAGGTATAAGGCCAAGCCAGGACCATCGTCGTCGTCGTCGTCGTCGTAGTCTACCTCTATATCGTCCGCTGTGGTCGTCATTGTCGGACGTGCAGGGCAAAAAGGACGACAGAACATGAGGTCTTCAAATATCTATGGCAAGTAGATATATTTAAATACTTTTTCTGTCAATATACCATTTGAACTGCATCTCTGTCGATGGCAATTGGCAATGGAAGAGTAGTGAAGAGACGAAAAGGGCAGACGAGAGTTGGGTAAGTATATACGAGTATGTATGTATGTATACCCACTTATGTACATCATTGTTGTTTTGCGTCTTCTATAAGGTCACAGGTTCAAATGGATGTCAAATATTCGCAGTCAATTGAAGAAGAATTCATTTGGCATTTCGAAGAAGACCAAATCCATTAGTTTGAAACCCATGTTCGACAAAGGAAGACAACAGCGTTTACATTAGTAATGGCAGAGAACATGATCTAATTTACTCTGTTGTTGTTATTGTTGTTTTTTTTTCTAAGCTTGATTTGGTTTTTGTTCTAACAAGAAACCTAGAAGATTGGGTGTGTGTGATTTTGAAGGAATTTGAGAATGAGAAATGGCGTTTGGTCTGGCAATTGAGTTGTTAAAGTTTCTTTTTCTTCGACGGAAACATTAATACAAAGCTAATGAACAACACTCTTGGGAAACATTGTTTTCGTAACGATAAATTTTAGAAAACCATTAGAAAACTACCCGAGAAAGCACGAACTCGAACTTGAAGAAGGTATCATTGGAATGGTCTGAAAAGTTATCACTTTGTGGTGGTGTATGAATGATTCAAACATAGCACGTGGTAAGACGTTATTTTGAAGATAAAGAACTATCAAGTCTTTAAGACGTAAAAGCTTATTAATTCAAACCGAAATCGGTTTTGAAAAATTCAATTTTTATCAGACTGAATTTTTTAGACTGAACAACTTCGAACGGTCCTCTAGACGGCTCTATAGGCACTTTACAAAAAACAAAGGGATTTGTCACAAAACTTATTCACCGATATGTCACTGGGTTATTAAAAATAAAAATAACACTTACCTTTTAGTTTAATGTTTCCCGATCATTGAAAACCACTTAAATTAAGCTTTTCTCAAGTGACATAATTTGTTTAAAGAAGTAAAATTGATGACTCATCAACTGATAAAAGTTTAAAAACGTATTTTTCGAAGTTCCTTGCTTTTGAATTTCTCAAACCCAATATTATATCACAATCTTATAAAGTCTGTTAATTTGTTCCTGTCAACAAAACCCACATTACATTATTCCTTCCCCGCCCACTTGCTCTCCGATATTTATTATGTATGCTTAGCCTTTTTTGGATCGCATAAATACAACTAATGTCTGGCAATTATTAAAGTCATAAGCCAAATTGCAGCGCGTGAATATAATTGAATTATAATAACAGGTCTTTGTGGGCTCGTGTTAAGCTCGTCTTATATTCTCGAGCAGCACCTATTCTGGAACAACAATAGCCAACTCCTGAATTCTAGTCTACATTCCTCATAAGTCAAATCCTGCCTCCATAGACAGAGTGTAGTCCGTAGTTGCATATGTATACTTGTATGTATAGAACTTAAAGTCAGAGCCATTAGGCATCCTGGACCCGGACTTTTGCTTAAACCAACAACCCATCAGACTCCATTTTTGGGTCTTCATTTGCAAGCTCCATGTTCCATGAGCAATGAGCACTGTGCAGTGTGCAGTGCATGCGTTTTCTTTCAATGGTCGTCTCGTCACGTCTTGTCTCGTGCTCGTCCCGTCCCGCCACAGTCGCTCAGGTTGAATCTGCGATTGCAATATCACCCGTCGCTCTCGCTTGCAGATAATCACTGTTATTGCTCAACAATTGTTCAGCCCACAGGATGAAGAAACGTGCACCACCAATTTAACGCTAAGCGGATGACGACGATGATTTTCCAAGGAACAGCTTAAGACCCCCGACGATGATGATGGCCAAAGTAATTTATCCACCGCCCGTACCCCTCGAACGCATTCCGCGAGCAATTACATCTTGAATTACAAAAAAAAACAACATTTTTTCCCCGCAAGAAAGACCCGAGTTAGTGAGTCTGAGTGAATGAATAAAATGAAGCCTTTTCGCACAACAAAGGTCACACAAATTGCGTTCGAATTGCCAAGCTTCAAGTCCGAGAGCAGATAGAAGACTTATGAAGAAATGGAAGATAGGAGGACTTTGCGTCATGACCTCGACAGAAATCTCAGAGACAAATCCATCAACAAACATTAAATGTATGTGTACGAGTATGTGTGTAGGTAGGCGAAGACCAAGACGAACAGAGCCCAAACAGCCTTAATGGAACAACTTGATGCCATTGCATCCATCCATTTCGTGACCATTTCCCGCCGAACCGCAGGCGGTTAATATACCAGCAAATGCAAACAAAACCACCATGCCACATGATCGCGCTTGTAATTGAGTATCAATTAGATGCGCTCTCAGGATCAATATAATAAATATGTATTTTGTGTTGTGTGTGTTGTTGTGTCAGGAGATCAACATTATGTATATGTGTATCGATGCACCTTCCGGCGGGGTACACTTTTACACAGCCGGCCGACCAAACACCGAATGGATGGATTTCCATTTTCAAAATTTAATTGAGTTATTACGGCAAGCATATCAAGCGGCGCGGCGGCGGCGGCCAAAGCACCAGTTTAAGGATCATCCCGCTGCCGAAAGTCAGATTCGGATCCAGAGCATACCACAAAGATGAAGATGGCTATCTGGGTGGCTGCTGTTCAAACAGATGGCTCTCGCTCCGAAAATCGCATGACAGACCGTTCCGTTCCGATTAAGCTGAGGGTTATTTGCTTATCAAATTGCATACACACAACATCAGTGATATGTTAAACGTTTAATTGACTATGCCTTCGAGATGGAAAAAGTCATTAAGGCAATGATGGTAAATTTCGGGCTTCGGATTAATGCGTGGAAGGCGGGCATGGTGTGTATGCGTAGAGCCAAAGCAGAATTTCACCAAAAAGCTAACATGGTTGTAGCAATTTTGTGACTCAGGTTATAGTTGGTAATCCAATTGAACTTTCGAGATATTTTGGATTTTTGAATCGGGCTTCGGAATTTTTAATTTAATCAGGAATATTTATTATATTTTTCCTTTTTGTGGTTCAATCCATCGATAACCAAAGCCGAGTTGATGCCTTTTAAACGGACTTTAACAGAGCTTTCGATTCAGTTCGTCTCAATAAATTGTATTGTTCCATAATGTATATATGTAGGTAACTTAAAACATTTAATGGAAGAGTGCCAAAATTGAGAAATGAATAATATACCTTCTGGAGTATAAAATTCACTTGAGAGGTACCACAAGGAAGTCATCTTGGTCCATTGTTGTTTATTGCTCGTATATTTATTGATATGAATTTCTACAATAGTTTTATGATAAAATTTAGTTTTTAGTGATTCGAACTTCTGGCTAAATTCACCATTTTATTTATTTACAAAAACTTTAAAAATTATGTAGGTAGATACGCAAATTTGAATTAAGATTTTTTTCTGAAGAAGAGCGATCATTAAAAAGTCATCGCAAACATTTTCGACCTCAGTCCAAGCAATAAAACAAAGTTCTGTAATAAAACTTTCAAGGAGCGACCATGAGAGTCTCAGCTCCAGTCTGCCTCTGAGTCGCCGCAGTCCTCGTCATTCCCAGCATCATCATCATCTTCTCCTTGATGGTCGTCCTTTTCCTTTGAACCTGCACTTATCTCCTTGGATGATGATGATGATTCTGATGTTGATGACGACGACGACGATGTTGGCCAACATTATAATTCTCTCAACATTATGCGTTGATTTTACCATCATCATCTAGATTGAATGATTAGGAAATACATAAGTCAGATCGTAAAGAACGAAAGTGCATCGTCAATTGGATATATATGTCGACCTTTATGATGACCCATACACGAACGATGTCATATGTCAACCTCCGGTACAAAGGAACGAACATATCTCACATGTACAGCGCAGTCCAGTCGCCGATGAAGTTGACGGCGACAACTGACAATAAACTGACTTTATGTACCTTTTTGTTGATGTGCGTCTTTTTAGTTGTCAAGCTCTTCCGAGAAAAGCATGTTTAGTGCGGAATTTTTGCATCCCATCCAAAACGACGACTACACTGATATCCAGAGCCACTGCTGCTTCGCTTTGTGTCATCTTATGTCCAAGACTGATGTATCATGTCGACGACGAACGCGACGACTAAAAGATATAACATGTAAGATATGCAGAAGTGAGCAGAGTCTTATATGTGTCTTTAAGTTAATAGTCCTCCATAAAATTCCAATTATTGCAGTTTTTTTTTTGGTTTCGTTTTGATGGAAACGAATGTCCCAACTGCGTGTCAAGGTAGGTAGGTACTATTTTCACAGAAACTACCATCAAAACTGCATTTTGTTGATGGTTTTTTATTTTTTTAAAAGTATGCAATTTTTATTAGGGTCTTAGGTGACACAAAATGTAATTTTGGTGATCTTGAAACTTAAAAAAATATATAATGTATAACTTCTTTAAGAGATGAATAAAATGGAATCGACATTAAAAATATATGGCTAATTAATCTCAAAATTCCTTGGTGTTGACTCCTAGACAAAGACGACTCCCTAGTTGGCCTTGTCAAGTAGGCAAGAGTTTGTGTTACCTAAATGACGTACTAAGTCACATGATCTTGGTGGCCAATTGTTATCACCTCTTCAAGAAATAACACGGTCAGGAAACTTTTCTTGGAAGAGTGGGATTGTTTCGATGCTTGTTTGACACTTAACGCCATGATTTCGTTGAACAACGTCGGTCAATTATTCTGGCCAAAAATCATAGCTCTGTATCGCAATCCATATGATGTACCGTAGATGCATTTTTTAAAAAAGTAGGGTCCATTCACACCGCCACCAGTACAAAAACCGTACCTAACAGAAACACGTTAAGGATGGAGAGGCTTTTCTATTATTATTCTTAGATTTCCCAGCCCCAAACGTGACAATCTCATTTATTTACGTAGCCTCCGAAGTGAAAATTTGCCTCGTCACTAAAGATGATTTTGGGATGAAAATCGGGATAATTTTGATGCATATGTTATCAAGGACCCAACCAGTTCTTGTGCTAATTGACAATAAGTTTTAATGTCGTTTGTGGAATGCCTAATTCCAGAGTAGAATAATTTCCCTTAGTTGCGAATTTATTGTCACTTTTCCATACGAACTTCAGGGCCCGGGCTCACAATAGAACATGCCTCATGCCTTAGCTTTTGAATGACGAAAATAATCTTAATGTTTGTTCATCAGTTAAATAGTGTCTTTCCAAAATGACAACTATGCCAATCACAACATCTACATATTTGCTAATCCCCCTTTCCAACCATAGTTTTTATTTTATAAATTCTAACTCAATCTTTAGATAGGTACACGTACACACATCTCTTCTAAGGTAGAGGCTCACATAAATTGACTTCTTAGTCTTACCTAACCTCCTTAGCGTACAGCTAATTACAAACATCTCCTGACGTTAAGGAACGTTGTGTTGTTTTGCGTCGTCATTTCTCCATTTTATAGAAACGCGAAAAATAGATTAATGGATGCAATTCGTCAAGTGCCACGTTGTAAATATTCAACCAAACGAAACACTGATCCCAAGATCAAAACTCCTTTAGATAAATGGGAATTCGCACTTAACATACCATGCCGGTAATCATTAATCGAATCCTCAACGAGTGTCTGGAATTTCATTGAATAAAACAGACGGCTTCCAACGGCACGGCGCGGCACGGCCGGCATAGCCAGCGCAACGCTCGGCATGGAGTAGCTAGCTATAATATAATATTATAAAGCGTTCATAGAAAGTCAAGCTGCTTTTCATTGAAAGTGGATACCTATACACACACACACACATATACAGAAGCGCATTATTATATGGACGAGGAGATCAAAAGCTGTAAGGCAACTCACCAATCAAGCAATAAGAACGTCTCGACTGACTGTCAGTCGCAATTAAACGAATTCAGATCTTCATTATGTCTTAAGTGTCGTATTTTTTTCTGTTTTTTTTTGTAGACGAACGCAGTCTTAAGCGACAAACGCGGATAATCCCCTTCTCTTTTCAGTAGCGTCACGAGCAAGGCAGGCCATTTTTGGCAATCTAATTGATTGCAGCGAAATCCCCCAAATCGGGTGAGTTCTCCACTTTTCGCAACCCTTTCGAAATTTAATGTTTGCAAAAATTTAGTTTCAAACCAGGGGCGGACTAGATTACTTTTTTATTTTCACACTTGACTAAAGTGAATTTAACTTGTTTTTCGTATTGCTCCCTGACAAATTGAAGGACTTTGAAATCAGTTGTAAAACATGGGTTTGAATATTGAATTCATTTAAGGCCTAAGAAATTGTCTGCCTAAGGATCGTAATTTCTTCCGTCAGGAGTTTTTACTATTTTTAGTTTAGAGCTGACGGATAATTTTTCTCTCAAAAGAATCATCCAAGTTTTATTTCAAAAAATAATATTTATTTCTGCCTCTATTATTTATCTTTATCAGATTGCAAATAAGCTCCTACCCTACAGTAGGGCCCAGGGACGGACTGGGAATCAATGGGTCTCCGAAAACTATTCGGACAAGGGCTACATAATGTTATTTCAAAGTAATTACATATTATGTAACTTCTAAATGCAGACAATTATCACTTTGTTTTTGAATGGCAAAAAAAAATTTGAGGTGAACACATAATAATTGTTTTACTTTTTGACATTTGATTTGAGTGTTGTCAGCTTATTGCTTAGTGTCAAAGTTTCAGCATCTCAATTTTGTAAGTGATTCAATATTCCCAAAATTTAAAACTATTGTAGATAGTCTTACGAATTATGTATTTTCTTACCTGTGACCCACCGATGGATATACTTGACTGGTTGGGCCTCTCTTCCTATTTAAACCCTCATTCCGCACCTGGCGCCGAACCTAAATAACAAAACTCGGTCTTAACGTGGGATTAAGACATTTTAATGAATGAAAAACAATTCCTGGTGCTCCTTAGTTCTTCAATTGTAACCAATTTGTTCTGAGCCTGGCAGTATGAGGAATGCCAAAGTGGAGGCGCATCAGGGACCCAAAGAGAGCACCTTTCAGTCTAAATTTGGACCAACTACTCGTAGTAGGCATGTACATATGTATCAATGTATAATTGTGTATGCACTTGGCAAATATAATGAAAAATAATGAACAAAGACTTTTCGAGGCGCAATAGCATCAGTAGCGGCAGAGGCAGCGGTAGCGGTAGCGGCAGAAGCTTCATTTGAGCATTTTTTAGGACTCTTGTTGATGTTGTTGTATGTAGTTGTTTTTGTCAGGATACTATTTATACGAGGCACGTTCATTATTTTATGTCAGATGACATTTTTCCGTTTATGTTTGTCCTCCTCGTCGACAATGAGACAAATTAAATTGAATAAATTAAAAGATGCAAGCGTTTCGCTCGCACATCGTTTATTAAATCTCACTTGACAAAGAAAACGAAGCCAATGTAGCCCAGTACCAGTACCAGTGACAGGGCCAGCGGACTCTATAAGGGGTATTATACTCGTAAAGGCTGATTTGGGGGGGAAGGGGGCTGAATTTCAAATACGTAGGTTGGTATATTAAATGGATGCATTTGCAGTGATTTATGATGCAAAAATGTTCAACGTCCAAAACGATGATGCTGCTGGGGTTGGCTTGCGAATATATATGTATACGCAATAAAATCTTATATGTATGTATGTAACGTAGATACATACTCATATATGTATGATTCAGGAAGATCATTAATTGAGAATTCTTTACAAAAAGAAATTTTGTTGTAATTATATTATGAGTAGTTTCTTTGTGCCTGATTGTGGATAGTTATTTGTTGAATCTTTTCGAAGAAGGCATACTTCAGTGTTTTTATTAAGTCGTTTGGGTATCTATAAGTTAATTTGTATTTATGTATGTTTGTATGTAATAAATATGAGGCAATTTTATTATTAAGTTGTTTTTCTATATTAAGTGACTAATGCTTTGCTACAACTTTAAAAATATTCTCATTTCGTGCGAAGAAGAATAAAGATTGTTTTTCAAAACAAAATTGTATGGGTAATTTTTTCAATTATGTTTCGTAACATGCTTGAGATTAATTTGAATTTATGGACATCAAAAAACATCTAATTTAGCGTTAGAAGAAAAAATACTCATTGTATTAGTTTAAACGTAAAATTGAGAAATTTAATTTGAACAAATTGCCTAACCACGCCTAAAAAACACAAAACATTTTTTGACAACTTTTGTATGTTTTTTTCTTATAATTTTTTCTGGAAATAGTTATTTTTGAAAAGTCAAAAAGTCCACATACAAGTCACATGAAAAATTACTTTGTAATGCTATATCTTCAGAAATGTTTCGTTTTTCAGCATAACATATTGTACAGTTTATGATATTTACTAAGCGATATGAAGAATAAATCAGGAATGTGACATTTCATTGGTATCACTTTTTAACTAAGTTTTTTGACATCAAATATTTTCGCAACCTTCCAAGGCGAAAAGAAGCAATGTTCTTCTATGAGGCAATCTGAAAATCTAACTCAGGGGTTCATATGACTTTATATCGTAATATCGTAAACGTCCAAGAAAAGTAAAAGTAGACCTATTTTATATTTGGTTGGGCGTTTGACAGCCGAAGGACTATGTGCTGTCAGTTTTTCGCATGAATTTTGGAAATGGAAGTAAGTTTTTCATCTTTTATACAAAATCAAAAAATTAATTGAAAACAGAAATTTGAAACAGGTTTTTTTGTTTTTAACTTCTATGAGAATTCTCATATGAAATTCGTTCTGAATACTTTCGATTTCTAGATACTTATCACTTTTTATCAGTATAATAAAAATTGTCTTGAGGTTTTGAAGCAAAATATCGCTTAACAAATGCTAGGATAGCGATTTTTGATGCAAAATATCGTAAGTACGAGATTGTGTGTAATTTAATTTTAAACTTATTTCAATTATAAAATCATAATTTCAATATCATCTCAGTAAAAACCAAACAAAAATGTTTGTCAATCGATAAAACAAACACTGGGCGCGAAGGACGTACCTATCCGCCCAAGCAGCTGAATTTCCAATATTGCCTTTTTTCTGGTCTATGTATAGGTATACACTTTGTCAAATTGAAATGCAACATTTGTACCCAAGGTCGAATCCAATTAAGCACTCTCATCACTCGATTGCGCATCGATATTTTTTTCATTGCATCCTCACTCGACACATCACCATCATCGACATCCCATTTTTTTTTGATTTATTAAACTGTCGCTTTTTATACATAACGAAGGCAACACACTAAACCAATAATAAAAAAAAAAAAAAAAAAACGGAATCAAAAATTATATTTGCTTGCACACAAACAAGGAGAAACATACAAAAATTGAATCAATAAATTCAAGTTCAGACAATTTTCGATGACATTTTGGCACTTTTATTTTATATTATAAAATATTCTTTCGTCTAACCCTTCTGATTTAACGGCCGTAGGCAGAGGGGGTCATAAGTATTTTGTGTTCTTTTTTTTTAATGGAATCGTTGTAGAATCAATTAGGCTTGAATAAATTCTCTTCACGAAATTATTATTAAAATTCAAAACTTAAGTATAACCTCCTAGGGGGAATCCAGGGGGTGATCATCTTATGAGCAACTACATGGATCAAAATCAAATTTGTAATTTTTTAGGAATTCTAAGTCCAAGTTGAAGGAGTCGTTCAAATTAGAAGTTTAATTCGGTTCAATGAAATTTCCCCTTTGTGAAATAGTGTCTCACTTTAACTACGGCCCTGGTGACACATTACCAGTTCTCATGGTGTGGCTCACAAAACAAAAAAAAAGAACCTTGCCGTTTTTATATTATTTGGAAAACGTGTCACTGCATTTTATTTCGCACCATCACCACCATAATGATCCAGCTATGACCTTGTCTATTTCTCTGTGGAGCATTTATAAATTGAAAACATTTTACCATTTGCCCCCTTCTACCCCTCAGTCCTCAACTTCAATATATGAACTGAAAGACCGTGAAGCTGGAACAATATTGCAACCCCTTCACTCCTACTGGCCCGGCCCGACTGCCACAGAATGAAATACCTCCAAGTATTCTTGTATTTCTTATCTCGATGCCAGTCCCAGCATCAGTTTTACCCCCCACACCCTCCTCTGCTTGTTCAACTTCAAAAGTTCCGTGCAATGCAAGTGCAACTATTGGACAACATTCTCCATGAGATTGGTTTTCACCAGAAAGAACTCCGCTCCGCTGTAATTAAGATAAATAATTGAGACGTTCGTTCGTTCGTCGGTCGGTCGGTGGTTGTCGCTAGTTGTGTAAGCTCGTAGGGAGTGCGAGTCCATCAGGGTCCTGGGTCCGTTCGTGTCCTCCGCTCCGTGAATGAGTTGTACCTGAAACTGAACTCGACTAACATTCGGCCACTGTGAGCCACTCTCCGACAACGTCATGATAGAATTTTGAAAATTGAAAGAATTCCAGTCGCTTAAAGGCGAAGCCTAATTGCTGATATGATACTGGAGCAGGATACTTAGCAGCGACGATGATGATGACGACGCGACGACGCGACGGTCTAAACGTGTAGGTACAGCTACATATCGACATTCGACATATCAATTTTGAATTTGAGAAGAGGGCCATTTGTCATTCGTGATGAAGTACCTGCGTCCGTTTTGCCAGCATTGGGCAAGTTCATTAGTCGCTGGAGGAAATGAAATGAACTGAATTTTTGGCCAAGCCAAGAGGGGGCACCTTCTTCGTCGAAATCATCGTCGTTGTCGTTGTCATCGTCCTCAGCCCAAGGAACAGTTATATTCGGAGAAGCTATGGAATGGAATGGTTGTGGTGAAGCTGATGGTTTTTAAACGGACACTCATGGAATTTAGATTGCTCCGCTTCAGCGGCGGCGGCTGTTCAGCGATGTCGTGTAGCTGGCAGGGGCCATCGCCATCGTCATATCCTCTAGTGTATACTGTAGAGATGGGAGTATTGTACCAAGCAACATGCAAAAGGATGACGATGCGAATTGCTGACCGTTTTAAGTGCTTGCGCTGCGCCCTCTTTCGGTGAGGGGAATTTTTCAATTTCATTTTGTCTGCTTGATGGCTTAAATATTTTTCGGTGGAAGTTTCTCCAATTCATTTTTGTTTCGTTGAAGCCACTAATTTGACAGGTTAATTTGACAGTTTATCTGGTTTGTAAACGTGATAGTATTTAAACAAAAATCCAATTGTTGTGGATGTTCTCGAGAACCACTTATGAAAAATGTTTTCGAGTTCTCGTTAAATAAATAAATGTAAGTGTAGGGGTCTTTTGGGAATGAGTTGATGACATCATAAAAGGAAATTGATAAGACTATAAATTTTGATGATCAACTAAAGAATTTCTGTTGTTTTTTTTTCGCGGACAAAATTCGACAAAGGAAACTGCGAAAAAACTGTGACCCAAATTTTTAACATTGCTATACTGGAACCAATTTTTGTTTCGAAAAACGAGATTTTAAAATACTAACATGTTTTTTGGTATTAGAATTTTGGCAGGGATAAAAATGTCTCCAACATTTCTTAGGATTGGTAAACTTGGTCTAAGAAACATTAATAATAATTATATTTACAACAAACTGATTTGCTATATTATCCTTAATGCAAGCACGTACAACTTATATGACCTCTAAAAGACCTCATAGACGTTTGAAATTCAGAAACCCCATCGTGAGAAAAGAAAGGAAGAAATACTGAACTCCTTTCTAAAAAAAAAAACAAAAAAAACTTCTTCAAACTTTATACTTACAGCTCTCCTCCATGCTCCATCTTTTTAGACTTGAAAAATCCACAACCAGAGTCAGTCACAAGGTCTTTAAGGAAAAATTTAAATAAATGACCCATGTATCCCCATCATCAGCCTCCAAGAACAACACACTTCAATCCAAATCAACAATTCATTATCTGGCCGACATACTTTAAGGCCATCTCACAAGTCTCTTCCTCTTTTTTATGAACGACGACGACGACGTTTGCAGCAAGCAAACATATCATCGCGTCTCTCGGACTGATCCATCATCAGTCAAATACACAAGTGCTACTTTAAACTTGTCACAATTCCAGAATAAGACCATAAATTTCCGCAGCTTCAAGTGGCCTGTCTCCTGTCTCTTGTCCTGTCCACCTCCTGAATACATCACGTCCGCTTCGGAGCTAAAGTGATATGCAATCCTCGATTGGAACTTTCAGTTTGAGTCCGCCGCACAGCTTCCATAGCGCAAATCCGAACAGAACATCAGTCCCAGTCCCAGTCCAAGTCGTCATATGCAGAAATGCACGCTGCGGTCGCGGTCAGTCGTGTGGTGGAGTGCGTTGATAAATACATGCGCGTTTGCGCGCCCCGAACTCGACAAGTTCATTTCCCCAGAGATGAGCTACTAACCCGTGGTACACACTGATGGACATGAGATCACTTGGCAGAACCAAATGGCCTATGTTGCCCACTTTTTGTTGCTCACTGACTATGGTCCCGGCCCCACACGTCATTTGTCAGGTGGCCAATTGTCATTCCTCCTCGCCGCCGCGCCACCGCCGGCCGATTTCAGTTGGTGTGATCGTTCGTGATGCTTTGAGTTTCTATATAGGTACCCATAGGTAGACGAGTATGTACCTCCTAGGGATGTCCATGTCAGCAGCGTCTGTTGCAGTGCAGCGTCTGGGAAGATGATTGAAAATTCATTTATTCAGAGGGCTTTCATGTGCAGATTTGCATTCGATCAAGCGGCGCCGCCGCCGCCGCTGCTGCTGCTGCGCTGCTATCGTCGCGTATAGTTGCCGCATTCTATTGTCCTCATGGAAAGGTGAGTCCGAGCTTCGTCGTTCGTCGTCGCGTCGAGCAATTGACATGCTATTGTCACAAGTGAGCATCCTTATGTCCTGCTGGCTGTTGATGGACATGCGGATAATTTATAGCCACATGTCGTTCCGACCGATATAATCGACTTGAACAGCTAAATTAATAATTCATCAGAACTCGGATGGTGTTTATGTAGATTTGCCAAGTCTCGCAGCAATCTGGACGTGGATCAAGTCGAGTTGGAGTGGATGTGGATGTGGACAAAAAAGAGGCAATTTACTAATTCTGGAACACGCAACTTTGTTTTGTTCTGTATCCGCTACAAGTTTCCGGGGGCAATCTGATGCTGCGTCGGGTTGTTGTGCCAATTTTCAATTGAATTCCATCTCACAACTGCGCAGCCATGATAAAGGTAATCAAGCAGCAGCGAAAGTCGAAACCCGAGGCAAGCTTTGTGTAATATCTCGCCTTAATTAAGAATATAATATACACGCAGACCCTCTGCGTCTGTCATTAGGGAAAACATGTCATGTGAGAACACTTTATCCTTTATGTGGGCGCCCACGTTATAAAATAGGATACGGTGCGGATATACCCCATCAGTGATGCGCATAATTTTTACTTTTTCCTCTTCTCCTCTTCCAAGAAATCATAGACTGCTTATTATATTTATTTAATAAACCCTACTTTTCCCCCGGGAGAAACCGTCAGCACACACATTCAAAGATGTGGCATACGGTACCTAGTACCTACCCACGAAACGTCGTCGTCGGTCGCCTTTGTCGTCGTCGTTAAACAAGCCGAAATTAACGATTTCTCGAGTTACTGTCGCCGTCTTTATTGCCGCTGCCGCAACCCTTTTGTTATTCATAGGGTGACAATTTTTATAGCTTAGGGATGCGATCAAATTTAGCTTTTCAGAGGTAGGTATAGGTTTTCGTTGGAGAGACGGCAACTGGAAGTGGGTCCAAAAAGTACCAAGCACCAAGCACCATCATCATCGCAGGTTTTGAATTCTGTCCTTTGAGGATTATTGTCGTCGGAATGGAATTGTGTGGCGGCAGATAACCGAAATTGTGGCTCTTAAAATAATATGGTTTATGTTGGATGTCAAAACCGAAATATGGGGGTTTTAAGATTTTTCCAAAATCGCTGCTTCCAGAAACCTAAAACAAAATATTATTGGATTAACATTCAGACCTCTGTAATAAACCATCGTTTATTGATCTCTTAAAAATAAAAACAATTAAATTCTAAATGGATAATCTTAATTCCCATCCAGGAATAAAAACAAATAAGGAATATGAGTAGGCCTAGGCAAGGTGGGTCTATAGGATTGTTTTATTATTTTATTTCAAGGATGTAAATTTTACGATGTTAATCAAGTTCATATACAAAGGAAGATGGGAAGGCAGGCAATTAGATATACAGGAGGTAACTATCATTAAAATTGGCTCATAACACTTTTTTATTGGACATATAGTGTGGGGCTTATGAGAGGCTGTAAAAGGAATTGGGAAGAAGATTTATGCATGAACATAAGTGTGAGTGTAATTTTCAACCCATCTTGTGTTTCATATGACAATTGCTGATACGTCGCGGTACTGAAAAAGTCCTGTTATGACTAATAAAAATGTATTCCTATTTATACCACTTTTGGGGAAGGTATACTTTACACAAAAAGAAGATTAACAAAATTTTTTGATGTTGTATCTTGTGTACACATATTTTTTGCGTTTAAATTACGTTCCTGTTTTCAAAACGTGCAATCATTGCAAATGCCAAATCAAGACAGCTTTCCAAAATAAAAACAATTTTCTTGTACAAAAACAGCGCTGTATTTGTATCTTATGATTATTTGATCAAGTCAACAATGATTCCAGTTTCCCCTGCAACCACATCGACATAAGGTCACCTCAAAGTTGATTTACCTCCCCAAAACCGTCATTATCTTTCAAGGAAAACTTGAAGTACATAAATGCCTGTCGTCACTTCGTTATGCAGTCATAAACTACACTGTCAACACTAAGTACATATACAACATACGCGACCTAATCAAATCAGGTTTGTGTCATTTCTAAGTGCTACAACATGTTCTGTGACATTGCAGCCGGTGTATACTCTAATACGAACCAAAATGCCCGTAGGTAGTTTGGTTGGAAGTTGGTGTGTATAGAGAGGAAACCCTAGGATCCAGGTTTTCTGTCAAGTTCTGCTACTTTAATGCAGCACAAGACACCTTCCCACGTGCAAAAAGAAAAAAATATGATATTTACCAAATGAACCTTAACTGGAATTCAGTTTACTTAGTTATGACGTGAGAATGGCTACTTTACAAGGAACCAGATATTCACAAAAACACACACACCTATACTCAATCATCTATGTATACATGTGCACTTGTGCAGTGCTAGATAGCTGCTATTGCAATAAGCACTCCATCACCCAGTAACTGACTGAGCCACTTCCACATGCACTTCTGGTATATCTGGCCTGGCTATCGCCCTCTACCTAAACCTTTGCATGTACATATGTATACAGAAACCTGACAGAAAGTCCTGCTTCGAGATAGTGGAAGCGGAATCAAGTGCGCACACGCACAAATGACGCAAATAGGCACAACAGGTATTGCATGTTCGGAGAAAAGACCCATGCACTTGTTAGGTTATTTCATTAGAGTATAGCTTCTACAATTGAGCATCTGTACATCTACCAATAGAAGTCGAATTATTTGAGATAAAAGCATTGCCATTATTGATTTTTTCTAAGTAATTGAAACCCTCATTAAAAGTTTGGAAAAAGCGGATTTTGGCAGAATGATTCAAATTTAAAGAACGAATTCGGACTGAGCACGAGAAGAGTACCGACGTGACTTTATTCGTCTTGATCTTCAACCCTGGTTGAACTTGCAATTTAAACGAGATTCCATGCTTACAATTTTCGGGATACCTTAATCAATTAATTAAGCTTGGACAAATTAAGAAACAATATTTCGCGAAAAAGTTTCAAGAAAGTTGGTGCAAAAGTTGCCTTGAAAACTTTCCAATACTTTAAAAATAACAGTTAATACGAACTAAGGAAGTTTATTATTGTATGTTAAATATAAGAATTCAAATTTGGCAACACTGGCAATAAATACAAAGCTTCAAATACCCATCGCCATGCGCATCATGAACATTGTTTAAGTGGACAGAAGATACCGTTAGGCTCGTCATCGTTCAGCATCTTGCAAATGATGATGATGATGAGGAAATCGATATTTTCAATGAACTTTGTTTATCGATAGCTGAAACATGCTGCACCCATCTTTCTATATTTTTAGTAGGTACTCAATGTTGATGATTTCCAGGAACATTATAATTTCTCCAAGCCTCTCCATTGTTTATCTTCTCACTAAAGATTCTAAAGCCCACCAGCTTCCCAGCCGGCCGACCGACCGAAAACAGTCCCATCCTTATAGATCGAAAACACTCTGGTTGCGTTGAACCTCTTTTTATCTTTATAGTGTTCCAATCATGACGCATAAGATCAATGAATTGCTGTCAATCTAGAATCAACTCATTCCATCACAACACAACACAACACAACTATCTGAGCCATATAGCAAGTTGGCCTATATTTCTGCGACGTCATTCATGATGGGAATTATGCGATACCAACACTTAGGTTGATTTCATCCGGGATATAGGGGACTTAGTTCGGATGAAATGCGACGGAGTGTTCATGGGGACTGGCTAGGTACTGGGGGAATCTTTTCATACCTAATGACTGTTATTACGCCAAGTGAACGCCATTGTAATGATCGTAGTCGTTCGATGTAATAGATGTGTTGTTGTTTGCATAGTTTCTAGACCGATGACTTACAATGTGCAGAAGAATTTGTGTTCTTGGTAGTTAAGGTCTTATGGTGGTACTGGCTTTTGTGAGAAACCCAAATAGATCAGAGATTAGGAAGATTGGTGTGTACTAAAGGTTGTAATTTCTTAAGCATTTTTATGGGACAAAATGTGTGACGCTTTGTTGCATTTTACAAAAAAAAAAAAACAAGGTTAAGAAAATTTTAATGATAAAGAAGAAATTGGCTGAATTTTAATGTGGAAAAGCTATAGTCACACCTAGTTCCTTTTCACTTAGTTATAAATATTAAAATAGTGGGTCTTGGAACTGCACTAATTCCTTCCCATCCTGTGAAATTCAAATTAAGATCTAAGACCGATACAAGATAATGCTGCACGAGACAATTTTTTGATTTTACTATGCTTCTATAGTTCGTTGTTGAGTTTGACAATATTTAAGAAATAAGTCCTTTTCGGTTACTACATATAGATACCACATCGAGAAGAAAAACACCCAAAACTCATTTCGATGAGAATAAGCGATATAAGTTGAAATTGGGCCACATCACATTAGGGCAAAAACCTCATTAACCGTTCACTAGCTTCTAACTTTTTTTGTGTAAGATAGTTCTAACTTCAATTAAGACAATAGGCCAAAAAGGTCATGCCTTCATAACTTCGCTTCAAGAAGCAAGACAACGTATACACTTGTACCTTGTAACCCAAGGAACCTCGAAATTACTTAAGCACCGCTCTAACACGCAAGTTCATTCATCTTCACTAAATTAAATGCGTACAACAAAACATGAAAGAAATTATGAATTCAAAAGCAGGTAAGACAAGACAGCGGCCCCATGCAATGTTGTTTCCGTTTTAAGTTCTGTATAGGAAAAAAATGTTGACACTTGTGTCAGTCTGAATGAATTGTACAACAAAGGCCAGCGAACTGAACAAACAAAAATAGCTAACAGTTTTTATTTTTTAATATTATTTTCCTCTAGCACCCATATTTAATTAAGACTTTGAAATCAAACTTGATATCCCGTGGCGCCACCGCACCGCCTCGTTACCGCTCCACGCCGCCACCGCCACACACCGCTGAGTAAAGAACGTCAATTCAACTCTCTTAGACCTCTCTCGAGCCATATCGTATCGTGTATAAGACGTGATAAATAATTCATAGTTCATTTTTTAAAATCTAAATTAAGTGATTATCCCCACAGCCGTCAAACCGCCGCCGCTGAGCCGGTGGATATGGTGGAAGTTCTTCAGGGTCTACAAGATTCACCATATAAACTTCTATGAATTTTAAAGCAGCAGGTGGATTGTGCCCGTGGAATGTGACAGTCTCACTGAAATATTTCATATTTCAATTCACACTACTATTTCGATTCCCGCAGACCCCTGCGGTTTCACGAGCTACGATTGATATAATTTTCCACGCGGATCGGTATCGATCGCGCGAGCTCCAATGGCGACGGATCGTTTCCGTTTGTGTTTGGTTTTTGTTTCTTTATTTGTAGGTTTTATTATTTTTTTGTTTGCTTAGTGAGAAGAAACAGCTTGAAGACGGGCTTTATGAATTATGTTATTGTCAAAGTCTGTTTTATTTTACATGTAAAAACACGGGTAACTGTCAAAAAAAGGTAACTCACAGCAGATTCAGGGAAGGAACGAAGACGGGATATGGTGGAGTATCTATTCTTGGAATGTTTTTTGGGCCCCAAATGAAATGAGGAACAGACAAAAGTTCACTGCTTCGGTGTGTTAACATTTTACACACAACCCGCATTTGGTCTTCCTTCGCATTGCAAATTCACTAAATCACAACTTCTTGTTCCATGCCTTAAAGAGCGTTTTTTGTATGCGTCCTGAAATCCAACAAGCACCTTATAAGCCAAGTGGTACATACATCGATTAGGAATTAACGCAACAGTAGCGCCTTTTTTATACGTGAAGCTAAAGGTATACCACCGACCGCTTTACATTCCGTTTGCCCCTTTACAATCTCCTCTTATACCTGGTTAGCTACATTTTTGTCGCGAGGGCAAATCTTAATCTGAATCTCATTAGTTTGGTTTTTGCTGTTGTACAAGTATACCTACCTAGCTACCGATCTGGCACTAAAAAGCCTCTCCATTGCGGCTATAGCGCTGGGCTGCGTGCGTTACCTGGTTTCTTTGGTCATTTTGTCCACTTCTATCGCAATCGTGCCGCCAATAGGTAGGTAGGCATCTCCTCAACTGAGGTTATACTAGGAGTGTAAAGAACACAATGCCAAGATACATTGTTCCCGTGCTCGATCGCTGGCGGGAATAAATTTGTTCGGAATTTCTAATTGGCCAATGTACAAAGCTATGGGCACACACCATCACCAAGCCAAGCACCGCACCGCACCGCACCAACTCCCTACAATTGCCTTGGTTGCCGTTCCATCATCGGAAAGCCTGCGGCTAGCTGTAACATGCGAAAGGACGCATCATTACGCTTTTGTTTAATTGCGAACAAATAGTGCCTTGGCCATTTGGCCAACGGCGACGTTGAGTCTCGTTAGGGCCATGTGGGATGATCGTTTATAGGCGAACTATGGACTATCTGTAGGTAAACCTTGCCGTCGTCATCGACGTTGTCTTCGTTGCCTATTACAAGCGCACCCACCACACCATCGATGATGCCTTGCCCATACCTATTCTTGCACTGCACGCAAGGAAGGTAAAGTACAATTTTTTGTTTTTTGCTTGCACGGCTCCGCTTTGACTCAGGAAATAATCCGTCATCTATCTTCCGCGTGCAATAATTCACTGTAGGTATAACGTCGTCGTCGTCTTCGTACTTCGTATGGCTTATGGGTTGTTGTATTTGCGCATGCGCGCATGCGAAATGCCTGAGCGCGCTTTGTGTGGCAATCAGCGCATAAATCGCAAACACATAGGGCGAGGACATTACCCTGAAATGCTCTCCCTTTCAACAGCCTACACGCTCGGGTTTTTGCTTTTTGGAACGTCACTTGGAGTAAAATGAGCTCTGGAGAGCCTTGGGGTCCAAAGTCATCGATCTTCAAAGCAAACATACAAATCATAACTAGGATGATGCATGAGGGCGCCGCAATAACCTCTAATAGAAAGATGCGGTTGTACAGAAGTGGCTGCAAATTGAGGGACAACGATCAGAATCGAAAAACTGTGATTATACTTTGCCGAAAGTTCAGTCTTTTTTGAGAATCAAGTCTGCAAATATTTACTTAATTTTTTAAATTTTCATTTCGCTTTAATTGAAATGTAAGAAGTAAAACTTGAAATGCGATGTTTTCTATGTTTTCTAATGCAAAAGTTCTTTAAACGACTAAAATTATGTCGTCAAAAAACATAGAAACATAGAACAACATTTTTAGATCAGCCAAATAATTTCGATTGACAGCCTTTTTATATCTGTTCACTTTTTTAACCCTCTACTGTCCCTAAATCAAACAGATCATCTTGGCCTACAGCATCTCAGGTACTCCTACATTACCATAAGCCTCAATTTCAATTCATGCATATAAACCAGGGAACAAATTTAGCTAGCGGGGCATCCTGCTGAATGATCTCCTAAACGACCCAGCAATGACGATGACGACCAACGATGACGACGACGACGACGTCTGACGCGACGTTTAGCTATGCTGATTGCGGTGCTGAAACACAGGACTATCGTAGACTTTAGACAGACTAAATAAACTAAAAAAGGGCTATAAGTGAGCAGGGAACAGGGCTCACGGGTCTGTGCAGCAAAAAGAAAACAGAAAAAAATTATTTATTGTGGGCGGTTGTGTTTGGCATTCGCATTCGTTTAAGTGTAATGCATCACAGATCGTTGGCCATATTCGCGTTGTAAGTTTGTTCAAGGAATCTCCGCTTTGTCAGACTGTAATCGATCCATTTGAGTCTATAAATTGAGCAATTTTCCATCGTCAAATGTGAACACCACCACCACCAAAAACAACAACAACAAACATCACCTGAGAGCGGAGTGATTTGTGCCGCAGCGTCGTCGTCGTCGGTCGTCGTTGGTCGTTTAACTTGCACGACACAAAGCGCCTACAATGCCAGACGATCTGAGGTCTCAACTAATTTTATGGCCATTGCCCAGCACCCACGTTGCAATTCATTCTTCTCCCCTGGCCCAAGCCAAGATCCTCCCGGTACCCGGTTTCGGATGAAATTATACACAACTAACTCCGATGTGTTGGAGTATGGTCCATTTCCATGGAGCAACCTTCGAGTTGATTGATCACTAAAGCGCTAGCGTATAGCGTTCCACCAGAGCGCGCTATATGGGCACGACTTCATTCGCGTCGCACGGCACAGATGATGCCCTCGACGGAATTTTTTGCTTTAATGGCTTTAATTTGGGGGATCGTACATTTCTCGACCTTGGCCGAACGAAGAGCAAGAGGCTATACGTGGCGGAGGAGCGCCTTTATGATCCTTAATGGCGGACATTGTTTGCGAATGAAAAATCGTTACTCATTCAGTGAGGGTCAAACGATGTGTGGAGGAGATCATCTACTGGAGCTGGAGCTGGTGCTGCTGGCAACTGCGACTACGGCTGCGGTTGCGGCTGTTGCTGCCGTGCAGTATATACCATGTTGCATTGTTTACGCTGAACTTGGGCCCATTCATGTGACAGGATAAGCACGTTGTGTTATATGAGAAGGATATTAATTTTCAGCTAACCATCATGGATGTGGATGTGTGTTTGCATGTGTCCGGTCTTCACGGTCTTCGGTGATGATTTGTTGGTTCGTTCCGTAATAGGCCGTTTAGAGTTAAATAACGGAGAATATTCAGTTATTTTCTTTTACAAGGCGACATCAAGTGAAATATTTATGCGTTTGTTTTGGCGGATAGGTGTTCTTTGGAATCGTATAGAGATAAGTGTTTTTATTAATTTGAAACAATTAACAAAATGCCACACACATTTCAAAAAAGATTCTCGTCATTAATCTTTTGAGACATTTGTGGAAATTCTTGAT
This sequence comes from Scaeva pyrastri, assembly GCA_905146935.1. NCBI lineage: Eukaryota > Metazoa > Arthropoda > Insecta > Diptera > Syrphidae > Scaeva > Scaeva pyrastri. The sequence continues at coordinate 2,687,581 of LR989929.1, read as the reverse complement.
ACTCGATAAAAAATGAATTTGAAAATAAGCTTGATTCGGTATTTTAACCACAAAAACATAGAATAGTACATTAAAGCCATAGAGCGACTGGAGCTATTTGTAATGTGACGGAGAAGAGCTCTTAATGAAACGGAACAATACCTAAATTAATTTGCAGCTCATCTTACAACAAACCGAAATGAAATAAACTAATTTTTCATCACGTTGCCAAATCTAGAAGATCGCATTGGAACTGTTATGACTTGATGATAAATCATCAATTTTTTAACATTGCGCTTTGATTTATTTAGTTTATTGAAGACTTTAAAAGGTTGATTGGCAAAAAAGTCTATTCACTGTTAAACCATGCATCAGTTCCTTTGGGCAATTCATCAGATTCAAAGCAGCCTGTTTTGGAAATATCAGTCAGTAAAGGAACACAAAATTTGTCCTTCTTGGAATTAAAAACCATATACCGCAATTATTTTGCTTTTACAAATCACATTAAAGAACAAAAAACGAATCCATTGAATCGAATCGAGTTCTCATCACTTATTTCCTTACCTTGATGCCGATGTATTCCAAATTCCAACCATATACGTATCTATACGTATCTATAAGTAAAGTAGATATAAGTTTCAATTTAATTTTTCATTTCAAAAACACAGCTGAACCAACAAAACGAAATACCTTGGAGTGGTACGAATAGCACCTCGAGCTATTCCACAACTTCAGTTCCAAAGCCTTTGAAGTTGCTTCTGCTATTTTGAACAATAAACATACAATAGTATAGAAGTCTCTTTCCACATCAGAAACAGTATGGTGATAGAGGAGGGGTAAGGTGAAGGCATAATAATTGCAAACCATTACAAATTGGAATGGGAAATGGAATCTCATGCAAAGCGAAGCACCACTCGGAGCTCGGAGGAGCTTGCAATGTGCACCAGATCACTGGGTTCATCTTCATGAGATTCTAGAGGAAGAATTTGGTTTTTATGTTTGGGTTCTAATTACAGCGCAGAGATGTTCTCCCTCTTTTTTAGCTGGCTTAGCTTGTGTTTTCCGTTTCGTTGGGCGACTAGACTCTCCATTTCCATATATAGTACGACGACGGACGGCGAACGTGGCAGCGACCAACGATGACGACAACGACCGACGATGAGGACGATACGTGCCCTAGCCTAGACTATGTGCATCTATAGGAACCAATACAAAACGTCATGACACTCGAATGGAGCATCAGAAGAGATACTCATAGGTCCTTGCAGACCATGAAATTAAAGTTATTCTCCTTAGTGGCCCTTGTTCTTGTGCAACCCAACACCCTTTTAGAGAAACAGGCGATTGGATCTCTAAATTGTGTGTTCGGATTCGGACTCTGATTCGCATTCGGATTTGAGTTCGGGATGCAGTAGACTCGTGGCCGCATGAAGACAGACACGCAGCTGGATTTCGGTAGGGAAGTTTCGACTTTTGTGGAAGAAAAATGAAACCAATTCCCATTGGAATGGAACTGGTTGACTGAGAATCACTGGCCAGTCCTTTTCAAGCTCTATCTGTATCCGTATCCGAACCAAGTCGGCTTAGCTGACCAAACTAGGCGGATGATGACTTGTTGGGACTCTGTTTTGAATTCTGTTAGAATGGAAGGGGTTCGTTCCAGAAGCACCATCAGAGACAACAGTGGTCAGTGTACTATGTACTCGTACTTGTGCATCATCAGAGATGCAGTTAGTGGCTTACAAGATAACTTTGCTGCGCACTCATTGCTGAAGTTAAACGATATTTACGGAGCTAATTAAGATATCGCAATGTTAAAGGAGTGGTGATTTGCCTCGCAACGCAAGCCTGCGACGACATACGACGACAACGACGACGACGACGATGACTTAACATAGCCAAGCTAGCTTTGGTCTATGATGATGATGGTGTTGAAGTTAATGGATTCAAGCAGTGTATAAAGGACCTTCCGATGGGAATCGATTATTATCGTTTGAAGTTACATTATACATGATTTAGTGTTGAATGTGCCTCAAGGCTTGTTTCTTTTTGGAATTAAAGAAACAGATACGAATGCGAAATGTTGTGGGGCAAGAGTCGATTTAATATTATTCAAATATAGAGTACTCTGTGGAGTGTTGTAAGTTCTTATTTCAGTGATAAGAATCTTTATTGAGGCAGGAAAGTTGCAAGTTCATCGATCTCTTGTTGTCGTCTACGAACTGTAGGGCAGTTTGAAAGTTTTGAATTCGAAGGACACTTCAAATGCCCATGAAGTAATATAACGTCTCTATAAAGAATAATTCTCGTTCTCCGAATCGGATATTTCCTTCAGGAAATATAGGAATCTACATCCCTTCGCTACTTAGATAACTCAACACCGTTTTTTATTTGTTCTTTAACCAATGACAAAGTTATTCTATGAACGGCAAAAGTTAGAAGAAGATTGAAAAATGCTGAAGATCTTAGACTTCGATATAAAAAATAACAATAACGTTTAGAAAATTAACACATAAAATCTTCACAGAAAACATTGACAGCTCGAAGTTTCTAACTAGACTTAGATATAAGTGGAATACCTTAGGTTATCTAGAGAAGACATCATACGTATTTGTCAAAAATTTGATATTCCTTGACGTCAAAAATTCATAGATACAAATGTCAATGCTATTACGACTTCTTTCTGAATGTAAAAAGTATGGTTAAAATATTTTTATTTGAATTAAATGCATTTCTTCAACGTTAATACAAAGTCTTAAATTTCACTTAATTAATGTGGCAATTTAATGAGGAATCAAGATTAGTATTTTTAAATGCATGCACATCTCCATTCGTCAGAATAAAATCCCCCCACAAAAAAACAAAAAAAAACACACACAACGTGCAACGTAACTGAAACGTCTCAAATTTCTCAAACATCCGTTTTCGGAACGTTTTATTATCAAAGAACGAACATAAACTGTTGGATTTTATGTCCCATACTCTTGACATCTCCGCTTAAATATTTTGACAAATTTTTATGGATACCTGTCTTGATGCAAATTATAGGCGTGTTGTTGCATACAACGTGTGAGTTGCATATAACAGCAAATTGTTGCCAAAACTGTGTTCGTTTGACATTCTTCCTCATGAGAGTTACTTTCTTATTCTCAAAAACAACACAAAAAAAAAAAAAAAAAAAAACGAAAAGGAGGAAGAAAAAGACAAAGCAAACGGACAACGATACTGATCATAAATTTTCTGTCCCCAAACGATGAAAAAAAAAAAAAAAAAAAAAAAAAACGAAAAAAAGGAAACGAGAAGATCCCCAAAAACGAAAACGAGACACGTCAACCAGATCGTGCGTCATAAATCAGATCATCTCGAAGACTCAACCTCAAATCCAATTCCAATCGAGTTGAAGAAGATACAACGAAGATAATAAAACGGTTTTATCAATTTCACCTTTCCAATCCATGGAGCATTGTTATAAATTTATGAAATAGATATACCCGTCAGTGTGGCGGCCATCAATTCGAAATTCGAAACTGTCAAAAATCTCTCTTGACTTTCGAATGGTTCTACGATCGAATCATGGCGGGGTACTTCGTACCTCGTACCTTCTCTCGAGCTCGAGATTTGGTTTTTTGTTCCTTTCGCTGTTCTCCGATCAATCTGACACTATCTCGGCGAGTGCATCTGTCGCAGTTCGATCAATGCGTCGCTCATCAGACGACCGATATTAGTATGCAAACGCGATCTGCGCCTCCCAGTGATGTCCCAGGGGTGAATCAGTATCAGAGTGTCACCCCTGTGGGCAATAAATAAGCTGAAGATGGTTTTTATGTATTTTGGGGCCGCCTTCCAATAGGGTACAATAAATTTGTCACAACAACGAGAGGCGAGAAACCTGAATCAGCGAGTACGCTACGCAGCTCGGTGCGGAATGTCTTGATTTTTGAGAATTTATTTTTTCTGGATTGTAACTGCGTCCAATGTGCATTGGGCATAATCGATCAGAAATTCGATATGTTTGATGCACGGTAACATTGCTGAAGTATTCGGGAATGCGACAGGATGAGTTTGATTACGAAAATGTGGTATTAAGTTTAATTTCCTCATTTCGCTTTATTTAAGTGGAACAAGTGTCAACTGTCAACATATAAATTTCGTCGAAAAAAAAACAGAATGGGATTTTTGTTCAATCTTCTTAGTTTTTAAAGACGCGAGACCTCTGTAGGGCACTGGTTTTGATATGGCAATAATATTCCTCGTCAAAAATCGCCTCAAAAACAACTCCGTACCTTCGGAGTGATCTTGAGCAAAATATTTAGTAATTACATCTTTAATGGATTCTGAAGATGTGTTTTTCGAAAATTCGAGACGAGGCTTGAAATCGAGACGTGACTCATTTATATGAGACCAATACCCAGACGACTGACATTTTTCAATTTTAGTTAAAAGGAAACGAGAATGAGACTAGCAAAAGACCGGATCGCCTCAAAACTTATCCTATGAGTCTGCTTTTTTAGAACTTCAAATTTAAAAGTTGATTAATCAACCATTTCTATCAAGGCTTTATAAACGAAGATCTTATGAATTCTCAGTGATTAAAATCAATTGCAATCAAAATATTATGTATTTTCACTTCTGGCTACAAACAATCCAAGTTCCTCTCGGAGTGTGACTGGGTGGCACAGCTTAGCCTGGCGGTCTTCTATGGAGCTGTATTCGGTTTCTTGATTCTACCAATTTGTAGGACATGGTTTAGACCCAAGTCCAAGTGCGAGTGGGCATTGTCAGCTGGTTGTCGTTGTAGCAAGGCAAAGCCTGATGCCAGATAGACAGAGAGTCAGTATGTGCAAACGGAGTGTCTAAATAAATTCTGACATTTAGCTTGTGCGTTTTAGTTCGCCAATGACAATACCATGACGACGATGTCACAAACCTTAACCATCGCGTCGCGTCGAAGCCTTTTCAATTCAGAATTCAGTACCTTTGTAGAAACTCTTAAGGAGCAAAGTACCATTGGCACAAAGGTAGGTATAAGGTATAACCATTAAAACTGTCATCGCATATTCAACTGCCCACTGTCTGGAAAGAAGAGGCTCTGAAGTTACCCGATTCCATTGACTATGACGATGACGATGACGACGAGCAGTAGAACTAAGCCCTGGCAGGTAGGTAGCGAAAAAGCTGAAAAGTGTGCATCAGCAAAAGGAACATCACAATTCTCAATAAAAAAAATAAAAGATATCAAAGAAATTGAAACTGGAAACCAGTTGATTCGATATTGTAGGTAGGTTGGTTGGTTGGTCGGTCGACTTGGCTTGGCTTGGTTTGGTTTGGCACAGCACAGCACAACAATCTGTAAGATTCTCGGGTTAGAAAGATAAATCGACGCAAGTTGACAGGTTACACACAAATGAAACTGAGATGGCAGTGATCTTTGTCGTTATTATTTTTATTATTATTTTTATTATTTGCTCTTTTTAAACGCATATCACTGGATATGCCTTACATAGGATACGAGTATAGGTATGTTGTATAAAAATGGGGTTTTCGATTTCACCGCAAACGCAAACGTCAGGCGAACAGTTCGATGTCTGTGAATGAGATTATGCGTTGCTGGAGTTCCTTTGGGGGCAATGGGAGTATTACTTGTACAAAAATAGATGACAAGATGAAGGACATCGTACACACAAACATATCACAGATACAAAATACACGCACAAATATACATGTATCTACGTACTCGTATATTCCTTGAGGAGATGTCCGAATGATATATGCACATTGTTGAGAAGTTTGAGATGCATTTAAGGATATATGACCGTGAAGGCTCGAATATGAAAGATTCAACTTTACAGTGGTAAGGTGCATTCTTCCATTTTTGATTTCCACATTGAATTTTTATGCAATTGAAAAAAAAAAAACAAGCATTTGGTTGAGGGAATAAAGAAAAATAAATTTTTGCCCTAAAATTTGAGGTTCTCCAACGGAATCTGAAGAAAGCTTTTTCTATAAAACTAAACATTGATTTTAAAACTGAAGATAATATTATCTTTGAACCGGGCATTAATAAGGTCGGTGTTTTTACTACCACCTCAAGCTCAGACTTAAATCGATGCCAAGTGCATTCTTCACAGAAATACTAATCTTTAATCCTGTCACATTGGTGCTGAGTACTTCCTAGGAATTTGTGATAGTTCTTACTTTTGACAGTTGTCTAACAGTTTAAATAAAGGAAACTGAGTTGATTTCAAGAGATTGTATTCTGTCAGATTTTCAAAAGCGATCTAAGCCTCGAATTGCAGTAATCATATAGTAAACTTATGATCGTCTAATTTAATACTGAACGACGGAAAACTTACTCAATATGTTTTTGCTAGTTTTTGGTCATGTTGAGGTTCGTATTCAAGGTCGAAAACTTGTATTTTGAATTAAAGGTGTAATAAGTTTTGGAAAAATGCACTATCTTAAGCCAACTACCCATTATATGGCCCTGAACTGTAAATCATATGAATCTGAATAAATTTCAAGACAGTGATTCATTTTCTTAATTTATTGTTGTTGTTTTTTTTCCTTCAGATTTTTCAATCCATTCGAGTATAAATTCGTCCTTTAATTTGGCGTTAATATAAAGCCCATATACAATATAGTGTTTCAGGATGCTTTATCTTTTTTTAATGGAATCATCTTGTCAGAATTTTAAATTTAAATTTCCCTAAAAGCTCTCAGCTCTCGTTTTTTAATGATCCTTGAAGTTAAAAAAAAGTATATATGTATATGTACATACATACATACAAAATGCTTTGTCTCCTCTCAATATAATTTGTAATTTGTTGTTGCACGAGTACATGTAGATGCCTTCTCCCATACATACCCACCGAAAGTTGCTTTTGTTGAATAATTCCCGATAATGAACATGAATCCATTTGGGATTTATGTCCCTTGAAAATGTACACGACCGTATCTTAAAAAAAAAAAAATAAGAAGAAATAAATGCAAATAAAAATATGGAAGGTAAGTATAAAGTATATTACGAGTATATGGCCTATATATACTCGTACCTTCGATATGTATAGGTTAGGTATGTACGTTAGATGGTATATGTTATCATTATTTCTTTTATTATCGCTCCTTAAGTAGGTTGGTACCTACTTTATGGGCTTTGTAAATTTGGATTTGCTTAAATTTACTTGGCGACTGGGACTTGGATACATTTCCCAGTGTTTTGAGTAATTTTACTTTTTACGAGGGCTTTTAAATAATAATGTTTAAATTAAAGGAAATATGTGCGTTCTTATAACTTTTTGTGACAACTTAAAATGTGGTTTAAATATTTTATAGAATTTAATTAAAGCTGCAACGGCAACCAAATAATTTTTCCCAATGTTCATTTTATGATTTTTCTAAATCCTGTACATGTTTATTGTTCAATTATGTTTTTCTTGATTTTAAATAAAAATGGGTGTCTTAAGTTGTAGAGTAGGGTGGGGCCTTTAGAGCACATTTCAAATATTATTTCAAATAAAACCTTTGCAAACATTTTAACAATTTTAGTAAAGAATATCTTCGAAAAATACCAAGTTTTTTATACCCACAAAATAGACGGTCCAAAAAATAATATCTAATTTATTAAAAACTTGTAAGACAGTCTTCCATGAAAATTCTTTATTTTCCTTCCAAAGAAGTTTCTTTATTTTTAATTTTTTATTACTTTGTCACACTAACAAATCTTCATAAGTGTTGGCTTTGATCTCGTAATTGAGATACAACTTCATTTGACTTGACACATGTTTCTAGTAACCGATTAAAGCGAAAGAGCTTAATCAGCTCATCTTGAAAGTATAGGAACATCTTAACCGTTTATCCTTTTAATTCATTGAACTTTAATCCCAATTTAGCTAAATCTTATATTATTTCTTCGATTAAGGATGAGCAAAATAATGCACTCTTCTCCAGGTAAGTGGCAACAACTGTGTGACTTTCTTCAATAAATTTTAAGCACTATCTAATCCGCATGATGAGCATACATTCTAATCCAAACTCACTGGAACATGTGAGTAAGCCCCAGTCTCGAGAACTACCAACCGCACTCGCACAAACTATAGCGACCGCCATTAATTTCCTATTTTCAAAGAGTGAACGTCACGTCGCCTCGCAATCGCAATCGCATTCGCATTCGCAAACTGAGTCTACTCCATGTTTCAAAAGAACCCATGTGTACCAAGTGGTGATGCCCAAGAGCGCGTCTATCGCTATATCTATCGCGCAGTCCGCTCGCACCCGATGCACAATATTTAAGCGCAATAAAGCAATAAAGTGGCAATAAATCAACTTAATTAACTGAAAATCAATTCATAAATTATTCCCACTAGTTGTGGCCTGTCCAGCAGGCGCGCAGTGTGTAGCTGGAGTGCGCACATTAAAATGATCACTTGCTGCAGGAGCGGCACATGCGCGGTAGCCGGGATTGCAGCCCGCTGCCGCTCCTTTTTGCTAAGCTGAAATGCTATATCCCGATGTGAGTCCATTTGCAAATTTAATCTTTGCAAAGTGATCTTCTTCCTCCAGCTTAGGCCCGACCGCAGCCGTTTGTGGCCTGCTTGTGTTCTGTGTCGGAATCGCAGCCCGGAGTTCTAAGAGGATTCTCATATTTTTTTTTTCACGGCGCGGCGGCAGTGGCTATAGCCAAACACTAGTGCATTTGGAACCCCCCTTTATGGGAGAGCCCACCAACAACTGATGGCGGATTTTCATGTTCCCGGTTTCCGTGGATTGGAATGAAGGTCATAGCGTGTGAGCATGTAGCACAGGTGACTTGTGTGACACGACAATGACTACGACGACGGCGATGGTGACGTTAGTTGCTGCAGCAACAGCAAAAGCAACAGCAACAGCAGCGGCAAATGACTCCAGTTGCCCAGTGTCGGGGTAATAAATATTCGGTGCGGGTCAAATATATCAGAGGTGGAACCAGGGATTCGTGCATATGTTTGCAATGCTCATGTACTGCTCTCGCTGTGATTAGGCATTCAAACTACTATATACACACAAAGGTGTATGTGCGGGAGTCGTGCCTGGCGCTCTGATGCTCCAACTCCAGTCAGACCGGAGCACTCAACAGTGTATGTGGTATATTCTGAGCATTTCAACACTAAACCTAATGCTGGTAATGCCAAAGGCGGTGTGGAGTTTTGAAATCCAATATGGCACTGTGTGTCTCTGGTAATAAATTTTGGCTAAAGAACAACGCGGATGTAACATGTTGCAACTATAAAACTGTTCCCAAATGTACAAAAGGTGGATACGTACTTTGTGGAGAAGGTGTAGTATTTATGTTCAACCATTTAGTGACACTCGTAGTTGTATAACACCTGAGGTAGTAACAAAACAGGGGTTATATTTAAGTTCCTGTGAAGTTGTACTTTAAGGGCAGTCAGATTCCTCTAAAACAACATCAGAAGAAAGTGTCAGTTAAAAAAAAAACGGTACGATAGCATGATATTTACAGTGATGTCTGGAAAAGGTGATTCAAGAAATTGCAGTTATTTTCAGAAAAGTCAACAGTGATCCCATTTCAATTGGAATTTTTTAATAACTTTAAGTTGTCGAGGTTTTCTTTGTCAATTAAGTGTTAGGAGATCATGTGTCAAATACGGAAAAATAGACAAAAATTTAGAGAACCACAAAATTTCCGTGCTTCATTAGCTTAAAGGTGATTTTGACGTTTTTAAATCAGCCGTTTTTGTAAATAAGCTAAAATAAGTTTTTTGAGTTCCTGAAAAACTTTTATTAAAATTTTGTTTCTTTTCTTGGTTACTCTACAATTTTTGGTATAACCATGAATTTAACAGGGTTGCCAATAATTTACTAAATGTCACTACTGTTAATAAAGCAAGTCAACTTAATTTTCTTTATAATTTAAAACTTCCAAACGCCACTGGCTACCTTAAATGTCTTCAAGGTATTATTTAGAGTTTGTGACAGCTTAAGTCTTCTAAATATTTTACATTCTTATCATAGAATTAAATAATAAAACTAAAAGCATTATACATTTTCTATTTAAAGCCAACTAAAGACATTGAAAATTTAAATAAAAACATTTTTAAATAAGAATTCAAAATTCATTCGATTAACAAAAAAAGTTTTTTTTGTTTCCACTTTCTTCTCTAAGTGATTAATCTGCAAACTTATTATGTCAACTAATATAATTTTATTTTTTCATTAAAATTCGAATTTCTTATCGATCGAAGTTTGTAGTATAATTTTCTCTCGATTCAATATTCATAAAGATATTGATGTTTTTTATTTCTTTTTTTTGTCGCTAATAGAAAAAAGTATTAATGTGTCTAGACGTTTGATTGATAAGACTTTTTTACATAAGTTGGAAGCTGCAGCTGGAATCTTAACGACCAGATAACAACAACTTATTTAAGACATCAATTTGTCTTCAATACCTACACTTTATTTTTATTTTTTTTTTATTTTAAATTTTGTGTGGAAAAAAAAGGTAGCCAATAATTTACCGGTTTGTTGAAAGGGTAATATTTATAGATGAGCGGACTAAAAATCGACCTAAGCCACTGGTCATGAATATAATCTTCATCCGCCCTCGGTTAATGCATTCTTCTTGACCTGGATACATTAAGGTGTGGCGTTGCCAAAGGTCATTTGTAAAAGTTTTATTTTTCTTTTTTTAAACTTTTTTCCAGAGAATCTTGTAGGCAAACTGGAATTTCTGTGTGAGTTCAAAGTCGATGTTAGTTATTGTTAAATGAGTTAAAAATGCTATCATGTACTTGAGCACAAAATTTTTAGTTACTGGCTGCCTTAACATTGACACATCGAGAATTCTCAACCAAATGTAAACTAGAAGGTGGCAACGCTGCTTTGCGTTTGTCGATTTAAAATAACAAATCGAATGAGCAAAGGTGAATATTTTTAAGCCCGATCAAGAGTGGGTGTGGTGTGGATCAGCCAGCCCAACTATGAAGATTAATGTTAGTGCCCACCATCATCGTTCCAAGTGAAAATTATTTATGAAAACAAAGCCATGTCGTCAACAACGACGATGACGACGGACGTAGCGACATCTTCGCGGTCGGCCTGTACCCTGTACCCGATGTGCTCCAAATCTCATCAGTCATCATTTTATTATGTGCCTACATTTAGTACCTTCATCATTTCATTCATTGACGTTTTATTATTTTTATTCATAAATTCATAACAAGACGAAGACCGCTTGGCCTACTTGTTGAAAGCCAATAATGTCGACTGATGCAGTGTTATGTATACGCCGTGTGTTATGAGCCGAGTGACCTGGAAAAGTCACCTTCTTTTATAGTTTTTCGTGTTGGTAGGTAAGGTATTCAAGTTTTCTTTTGTCTTATTTTTTTTTATCAATATAGCTAATGTAAGATGAACAAGTTTCCTATATGCCTCTCTCAGAGGCTCCTAATCGACATCGAAATAAGTCTCGTTCCTTATGTGAAGAAAGCTACAGGGACAGGAAATTCATATAGGAGCGCCCATTTTTTTTTTGTTTTTTTTTGTCCATGTGCGATGCCATCGGAGACATCAGAGATGAAGACAAAAAAAGTGAACTAAAGAAAAGTTTGTCATTTCGTTGTATCTATAATGAGATCTTTTGCGACAAGGATGTGTTTTCATATAAATACGAATAGAAGCAGGAATACTTCTTGGAAAACATCTTTATGTTGAGCTCAGTTTGGGCCTTAAAATACCAAACCTAGGCAGTCAACATTATAACACCTGGATGTGTTGTGTGTTTTGGGTATGATATGACTTTCAACATGGCCGTATTTAAACTTTTTGAAAAATAAAGGCTCAAAAGATGTGTATGTGGAATTTAATTTATATGGGGAAGAGTGAAAGTAACTCGCAATTTGTTTAACAATTTTTTTTTTAACCTACCTTTCAATTTATCTATTATTTATTAACCTGAATTGTATCATCTGCTAGCCTCAGTCACTTAAATGCATGACTTCTACTTTGTAAATTTTTGTGTGGAATAATATGAAATGAATTGTTAAATGTTCGGGAAGAGTACAAAATTCAGAAAATATTTCTTAACATCAAGAAAAACAACAGCGAAAGTCTTAAAAGCGCTAAAATATTTAAAAAGAGAGAAAATTGTTTCTTGTGCAAAATCAGCTCTTTATTCAAAATGATTTCATTGAACCAATCTAATGGATTTGTTTTTACTAATTTAATTAAATGCATTTAAAGGTCTTATCATTTCACCTTTATTTGTTTATCAATTATTTGGAACAATGACGCTTGATTTATTGATAAGAGTATATGAAGTTTTGGAATGACTCACTAAAGTAATTTAAATGAAAGATTATTTTCAAAAACAAAATTCAAATCGATGACTTACGTTTTTCCTTGTTCGTTTTTATTATAGGCAAAAGGACAGCTTGCTTTTGTTCTTGTTGTAGAAACATAGGGTAACATAGGGTATGAATTGTGTTTGGGGTAAGTGAACTACTACTTAGAGAGTTATTCTGATCCTTAGAATGTTATTAACTGTGAGAATTTGTTCACCCATAAGACGAGAAAAAAAAAATACATAAATAATATAACCTGGAGTACAGATACAGAAATACTTATATTACCAAGGATCAAGTCGAGTCGAAAAAATATGGTTGACATGATTATAATTTAGTTTGATTTTTTTGAATTGAAACATAAAACTTGGCTTATTTTTTAATACACCCCAAAAATGCATACCTAATACCCCAAGCTACCCTAACTTTCTTTTAATCAATTTGACCTTATAACATATAAATATTAATGTATTAAAATTCAAGCGGCTTTCTGAATCACTTCAGTCAATTGCCAGATTAAAGATTGCGTCTTTTTTGACAAAAACGAAAAAGTTAATAAATATATTTTGATATTTTTCAAAAAGAAAAAACAAAAATTAATTGAATTTAATTACGCTTATATAAAAGGCCCATGATTATTCGAAAGTCTAACAGTAAAGACGAAACATAACCAAGTGCAACTTATTCACAAAAAAATGCAAGCATTGATTTTATTTACACTTGCTTTGACAGCCGGATGTCATGGATACTCCTACATTATTCCAGCTAGCTTAAGTAAGTTGTGAGGAACATTTTTTTAATAGCAATGCAGAAATTTACTTAGAATTTCATTAGCTACTCCTGGAGTTTGTTTCTACAATGGACATATTTTGCCCAAAGGTGACAGTCAGATGCCAATGGTTTGTCAAAATACAAACTGTCATGAAGATGGCTCCGTTATGGTTGAAGGGTATGAAAGAAAGTTTAAGTTTTGCGGTATGTTCTTAAATTTTGGTTTTGTTTACTAACCTATGTAGATGTGGACGGATCACTCTTCCTAATTGCACCTTGGTTGAAGAAGGAAGCCTCATGAAATCTTATCCTGAATGTTGTGAAATGACCTATGAGTGCATTGATGGTGATGGAAGCACCTATAGAAAGCAATGGAATCAGTTGAATCCGATCAATTCGAACGCTGGAACAGTTTCAACAGACCAAAAAATTAAACAACCATTGATTTTGCAGTTATTGCGATTTGTTTAACTACCTTGAAATACTATTTGACAATAAGAAATTATTTGGTTGACTATATAAATTAAATAAATGGTGTCAAGCTGTCAAGTTAACACACAATTTTGGTTTAATTTATAATTGAAGCTAACTCCAGTCCTATTTCGGTTCCCCTAATTACACGTCTTTTTGAACAAAATGTGAGTTCTTGAAGTTTGGTTTGGTCATGATGCTTTTAGCTACTACTTTTACTTCAACTACCATTTCTTCTATACTAATACAAGGTGACGCAGAATTAATCAAGAAGTTATAATTTTTACAAATGACATCGTACGTCAATTACATTTGACATTTGTGAACTAGACAGCAGCAATGTTTAGTAGAAACAATCAAGCAATGAAGCGCGTGTGAATTACTGTTAAGCCATTCGTCAGAATTGGATGTTTAATTTTGCGCCACTTTGTAATTCTATACCTATATACCTATAAAATACTACAAAATTAGATCTTGGTGCCATCTACTCAATTTTCAAGTAATTTTTATTAAATTTAAATTTTGCAACCACAGCTGCTCTTGAATTAAAAAAATAAATTAATTTGGTTCCCAAAATCGAAATGCGCACCTGTCTTCGTTTCCTGCTCAATAAAAACAACACAAATCGGCGGCATCCAAAAGGGGAAATGTAAAAAAGGCCTTAAACCACCCAATCCACTCAGCACCATCACCATCACCACCCGTTTGTATCTTTGAATTGTAATCTCTTGAGCCATCTCTCAAGTGCGCTCGGCTTTCAGCTTCATGTCCTGTCCAATGTACGAGTACACATCTATAACCAACCCCAACCTCCACCCCCAACTCCAACACCAACCCCCTCATCATCAATGCTGCCTTCTTATCCTTGTTTTAATCTCGATTTTAATGTTCTGTAAAAGCATATTTGGCATAATGGAAATGCCTTCACCTACATATACTCGTACACAGAAGATATAAACTCGACAGGGAGGCCTGACTTAGGAATGGCTTCTAAATTAATAGCTCCCAGAGATATACGAGTATGTACACTATACACTATACAGCCGGGTGTAGTTAGGAAGACAGGTAGGGTAGGAATATACATTTTAGGGCGCTTCCTATTCCGTTTTAGAGCTACGAGTTGGGTAGCTGTATCTAAGCAAAATGAAAATATACCCTTAAAAGCTTTGGCACATAAATTTCTGTTTTCTTCTTTGGTTCTTTAATTCAGCTTCAGCCATCCACGGGGTTAGTAGGTGAAAAGGTATTTTTGCGACTATATGAAGGTACAGGAGGCGGTATGATGGTTTGAGTATTATGAGGTCGAATAATTCGGCTGCACATGTGGGTTGGTTTCAGTTGCGGAGATAGCAGGCGTCATCATCGTCGGCGCGGTGCGGCGATCGGTCGGTCGGATTTAGAGAAGGAGCACCCAGTTTCAATTAAATTTGCATGAAATTCTATTCCATTTCTGGCGAGCAGATTAACGGACAAGAAAAAGGGTAAGCGGCACTGTGGCGGCTATATTGGCAGTAGCAAGCATTCCAGGTAAGAAGGACCTTTAACACATAGAAATGTACATACATATGTTTGTATATGAGTACGAGGAATTTATGGAAATCACCACACGTGATTTAGGTAAGTTAAGTGTTTTCTTAGCAAATAGAGCTTTAGGATTACCCTCCCTCGGAACCTCTCATGGTCTTCGATTCGTTTTTTCACACAATTTGAATGTTGGTTTTCGGTGGAAAATATAAAAGGTATAGGTATTATAGAAGCCTTAAGGCGCACTTAACGATGTCGATATGGATAAAATGAAGGGTTATCGCTGTTCTTGGAGAATTTTAAGAAAACATACGCCCGCAAAAGTGTTTTCTTTTTTTTTTTTACTTCATATGAAAGACTCGAGGCGACGAAAAGCTTTAAATGTTCGCAAAGCGGTATGGCGGAATATATTTATGATTCTTATGTAAATATTTGGACAAGTTTAGATTACTTAAACGATGCGCTAGGATTACGGGTTCTTGTGTGTGTAATGGCCCAAAAAAGGTCATAATGTTCATCTGAATTCACACAAATGGTATTTTATATAGCGCGAGTGGTTCTCGAAGGAAACACAAATGACTCATAAGCGAAAAGACAGATGGCTGATAGCTCCTTGCATGAATAAAAGTTTATTAGGCTATATGAGATTTGATTTGGTGTTATTGATATTGTAATGTAAACATTTAAGTCGAAAAATGGTTAATACGCAGCGGCAGCCCTTGACAGCAAGACTATGTTAAATTAACCTTCCCTTGATGGAACTCCGTGTTTGTTAACTTAGAAAAGCGTTCATACACGGGTACTAGGCTTTTTTTATTAATACCTACACCAATTCTTCTTAACATATGCTCAGGAAACTGATATGTTGTGCCTAAGAATCTCAACTCATTACTGAGTTTAATTCCTTTAAACAAATTGAATGGTAAATAATTTAAATGATTTTCTTACCTCAGCTTATAAAAATAAGATGCATTTATTGTAACAGTCCGAATTCGATCACAACATTTATTACGATATTAAAGACCTTTCAGCATAAAACAAAAACTTTTAATAAATTCTTTTTGTGAATTCATAACTTTAAATTCCAAATGAATACATAATGAATTAATGACTTTATCACTTTGCAATATCATTTTAACATGCTGGCTTTCAAATAAAAATTCTTTTGATGTGAAAATAAAAACTCAAAAAAAAAAAAACTCAATAATTTCTTAATTAAAACAATTAAAATCTACATTTCAACGAAAATGGTTATTATCTACCCCATGAATTATCAAATATTCCCATTTCCTATACAAACATACTTAGGTATGTATAAAAACTTGACTGCTGTTACACAAAAACAAAACAAAAAATAAATTGAAAAATTCAGTAATATCCCAAAGTTCAAAATATTCATTCGTGTATTATAATATACATACGTAACGTATATACACATGTATGTGTCATGTTATATGTATGTAAGTAGTTAGCCTACCCTCGTTTTTATTCCATCCCGGACAAAACTCCATCTCCATGTGTATTATTAAAAATTGTTAATCCGTATTAAAATCCGATATTCAGGCTATCTCAGCCGGAAACCAATAAAATCATCAGTTTTTCGCATTTTCCAACGCAAAAAAAAGAAAATACCTCACGAAAACATTTTTAAAGGTATAATATTTAGCGCTTTTCCCATCAAATTGCCAATCCACGTGAATAGAATACATAAAAAAGAAATGCCTACACATTTTAATAACTTCTGTTGCTCACGGCGCGGTGCGGTGGTGGCTGTGGAGGGGCCGCTCGGCGTCAATATACCTTACTCGTACACACCGAAAAAATGAGAAGAAAAAATATGCGGCAGATTGTGCTGTATTTGCGCTAAAAAATAATTGAATACAAAATTGCTCTCGAAACCAATGGAATTTCATTTGATAGTTGCAAAAAAAAGAAGCTAAAAAGCTGTCCAAAAATTCAAATTCTACCTCATTTATCTATTTTAGCCCACAGCCAACGACGGACGCAGGACTCAGAACGCAGGATATACGGGACGTAGGAAGCAGAACACAAAACGAAGGGCATAGAACGAAGGACGCATAACCGGGACAATACTGAAATACCATCAGAATGATGCACATTATTGTTTTTTAAGTAACCCCAACCCTTGTGCCCGTTTTGCCTTTCATTGTGCCATTAAATTTAATTTATATCCTCGTGCAATTCCAAGCGAACACAGGACTAAAAAAAAAACAACACCATAAAAAAAAATATATATAACGAACAAAAAAATACGCAAACTTAATAAAATTACCATAAATTTATCCATAAAATGTCCATCGTAGCGTATTTAATTAAAAATATCATCTCTCCACCACTACCACCGCCGTCGCCGTCGCCGCCGCCACCAGCACCAACACCATGTCATATATCCTTACCTATACACAGAGAAACACCCTGTACTTATGCCCATGAGCCGCGAGGTCGTTATTTTTCCACATTCGTTGCCGCGCGCAATGAAATTGTCATCGAAAGCACCCGCACATTAAAATTATCAGTTCCCTCGAAGGAGCTCCGTTCTCCAATAAATAATTGGTGGAGGAAAATTATCCTTTGCAAGGACACGCATTGACAAAAAGCTGAAAAAAAAAAATAATAATAAAAAGCAAACAGAAAGCTGGATTTTCATGTGTCAGCTTGTTGAATAATAATAAAGCGCCGCATCGCCATCGCATCGCTATGGCCCAGCTCACAGGATTCAGAAAATACAAAAAACAAAAAATTGTATCTGAAAGTTTTATATACGAATACCTACAGGTTCCACAATGTGCTGTTAACAATTGATAAAAATGCATAAAAAAAATAAAAAATAAAAAAAAACTAAGTGAAAAGCGCCTAGAGAAGAAGGATCTCTGGAGAGGACAGCACTTCCATGACGTTGACCGCCATCAGTAGTAATGGCTTCCGCAGAGGTTTGGTTGCCGGATGCGTAGAGTGGTCAACACCGATATGACGATGGCTATACCTTGAGCAAGGCCGGGCCGAAGCAAGCTGGAGCCAAAGGACGCACTGATAATGCTAGTTTTTGAGTCCATAGAAATATTGGTACACCATTCGACTTACATACATATATTGATGGGCACTCTTCCACTACTAACATTGCATAAGCTCGAATATGGACAATGTACATGCTGCAGGTTTAAATTTGTATAACACTTCTATAAACCATCTTAAAAAATATTAGAGAATTATTTTCCCAAATAAAACTAAAAATTCTGTTAAAATAGAGGCACAACAGACACTACACCTTAGTGGCTGAGACTATCAGATGATACAATATACTAACACTAACCATAAAAAGATTTCCAGAAGAAAAAACAACAGACATCGGAGAAGAGTAACTGTCAAACAAATTTTAACATCGACTCTTAAGTCATCTAAATAAATCAGGGCCTTATTAAAATAAACATTGCAGTATTCCGTTCCGACACTGTCATAGTTGTTTTATACAGCTATGTAATTGAAAACTGTTAAGGCAATGCGAATGTCCTTCGAAATTAATTACATAAAAAAAAATACTAAAAAAACATTGCAGGAAGGATGATGGAAACACACACGCATATTTGTGCAGTAATAATGACAGATACAGGACACAACTGTCACTGTCACAAAGGATAACACGTACCGGAGAGCAACTCTTCGACAAGCAAATAAAATAAAAGCAAAAAAATAACAAACACATAATAAAGAACATAATATAAGCGCTCGAACTTGTCCAAGTTATTTACACACACAGGACTACCACACTGTCCACTACCCGTATACCTTCGAACCAAAGCTTGGCTTTTTCGGGAACAACTTGAGTGCTATAAATACACATAAAAATGGAATTTTCGATTTCAGCGTCAGGATACCTACTTCACTATATTCCAGTATATGTATGTATGTATTATAAAGGTATTTGTATGCGTATGTGTAGTTAAGAGTGTAAAGGAAATCCGGAAAGGAAAACAATCGCTGTTTTATTGGTAAGGTAATGTAAACCACTTTTAATATGCAAGTTGTTGTTGAATTTATATAACGGTTATTTGGTTAATTCCTTTTTTCAATTACGAATTGAGTGCAAAATGGTCTTTGCGGAAGAATAATTTTATGTACACATGTATGTAGTGTAGGTACTTTATATAATATTTACCATGACAATTCTTATGAATCAATTAAAACACCTTGTATAGGCTTGAATAAAATATAAATATTTAAAATTCTGAAAAAGTTTAAACGTATTTTATGATGTTCAATTGCACAATGATGATGAATATAAGGATTTACGATTGAGTGGCAGGAACTCATGCTATTGTAGTCACAGAAGTCACTTGGAGTTTAAATTAAATATTCCAACTTTTATTCTTTAATAAAATAATACATTCTTCGACACCTTAATTTATACTCTCGAATCGTTTTGAAAGTATCAGAGTTATGGTACTATGCCTTATTGTCAGATTTCCTTGTTTTCCCAGTTACTTCGAAATTTTGTATTGTCATAAGATTCGTATTTTCATACAAAGGTTCAATAAAAATTATATCCGCGCTCCACAAAATTAATTGGATATGAATTAATGGTTCAAAAATAATTTAAGATGAGTAAAACGAAGAAATCTCAAACACTTTCAAAAGTCATAAATAACTGCACAAATCTAATGAAAATAATTGACAAACTCATAGCTAAAAATTAAATAAATTACATAAATACCGGAAAAAGCCTTTAAGAAATATTTTCTTTTTTTTGTCGTTTTGAAAGTCAAAGATACAAGATGAGGAGATCTTGAGAATGAATAAGAAAATCTGGAAAAGGAACCTCAAACGAAACTTTTGATTTTACTGGAAATTGTTAGAGTTCGGCGGGTAGTGTTGAAATTTTAATTTATCGGTATTTAAACTGGACACAATATATTCTATCTTTGTATATCCGCTATACATATGACTCCTTAAAAATTGAGATACTGTGGAAGAGTATATTTTGAACTCTGTTCTTCACAACAGGATCCACAGTGATATCTTCCGGTATTTAGAAGCATGAATTTTTAAAAAAGAGTCAAGGATTCGATTAAGGAGAATATGATACATATTGAAAATGCTAACTTAATAAATCTAAATCTAACTCTGGGAATTTTGGGAATCTGACGTAATGTGAATTTTCAGACGAAATTCTAGTTCACTGAAAACATCTCGAATCTTGAACAAAAATTATAAATTAAATGTTCTTAGAACAGTTTTAAAAAACTTCAAAAAACTTTTTGAAACGCCATGTCTCAGGCTATTGAATAATATTTTGCTTATTATTTTTTTGCGGTTCAAGGATCACATCAAGGACCCTGGCATTTCGAGTTTGTTTATCTATTTTCGAGTAAGAAAAATAGTTAGATTTCTCAAGACGAACGCCAACAGCTGGAAGAACACGACAACAAACAACTACGATTTCGACAACGACAACGACGATGACGACGATGATGACGAACAGTACGGTTGCTCATCGTCCTGCATAGATAAATTTTGTTCATAAGTGATTCCGAGTGAGAGAGTTTGAATGACATAAGTCGGATTTTTAGGGGAGTTCTATACAAGTCCACATGCATGTATGATTTTCTGTCATATTATTATTATAAGAGCCGATATGTATCTCTATTTTTTTTTGGTTTTTTGGATTTGGGTCCTTCATGGAAATGGAATGTGCTAGGTACTTTTGTATTTATTTACTTTGTTGTTTATTATTTTTTCTTTTCTTTGACTTTTGCTTTAGCTTTTTCTTTTATTATACCCAAAACAAATTGCTTTTGCAAGATAATTTATTCAAAAGTTGGCATTGGCCTGAGTCAACGGAAAATGAAAGAATACCGTATAATCGCGATGAATGCGAAAGGATATATGTTTTACCCTCGTTTCGTTGTGTTTTCTTCTTATTATATTTTTGTTAAGAAAATTTACAACTTGATGAAATGTTGCATATCTACACGACATCATATTATAACTAAACTGTAGTATGAGGAAATTTACTTCTCAATTTAAACTTGAAAATGTTGTTTTCTTTTTCATTAAAATTTTGAAATTATTTAAGCCAACAAAAATGCTTTAGATTTTGAATGGAAGCAACAGACAAGAGTATATGACATTAGTTTTCTGCTAATAAAACAAGGACGAGTACATTTTTTTTAGTAAATTTGAGTAAGCCATTATACGATCCTAAACAAGAAGCAAGGATAAACATAAGCACAGCCGATGCGTTTTGAAAATCCAGAAATATAATGTTTTATAAATGAAATAAACTTCCAATTCTAGTTCTGGAACAAAGTCATGAAACCCTCACAAACCATTTCTTAAAATTTCCGCAATTATAATTTCAAAGTGGTATTTTCACTATTGTTCAATTGAAGTGGATCACTTTTCACTTAACATTCAATTCTGATTAAAAAAAAAGGGCGTATACGCCCATGGTATACCATCATTGGCCTTGCCTTCAATTTCCAAGAAGAAGCAACTACCGCATAATTAAAGAATACTTTTGTGTTTTTACTCTGAATCATCAATTAACGATCGTTTAAAAGTTCTGAAATAATGAATTATTTTAACTTAAACTTTTTAAGTTGAGATTTGACTTGAATGCCGGCATATGAATGCAAAGAACATATTATTCCAATTTCTGCAACGCGTTTTATATGCCAACAAAATGTTTCTTAAAATAGTCCTTTTCGCCCTCATCACTCCGTTATTCTTTTCAAAAGAAATTATAAATATATGTATATACAAATAAAATAAGAATAGTAACAACGTTTCTCGTGGTGCCTAGAGGACTCAAAAAATTCCATACGTACACTTGCATGTACGATGTACCCTAACTTAAGCTTCAAATAGATATACGAAACATTTGACTCTTTTAAATGATGTACAAAACTAAAAAAGAAATAAATAATAAAATTAAGGTAAATCACACAGTTCAGCTTTTTTTGAAATGCATTTAAATTTCCATGATGTGCATTTTTGACAAAACAACACAAAAAAAAAACAAAATCAAAATTATAACTTATGATGAGTAGTAACATGATTTTTCTAGGACTTTCAACAAAAATATTATTACTCTCAAGAAAATGACAAAATAATCCTTGCACGATTCTCATATAAGATTTCATACTAATGCATAGTGCATATACACTCCGAGTCACTTGATTTGAGCCTATGGAGATTTAGTTTTGTTTATAGAATTGAATTGGGAGTTTGCAGAATTCTATTATACCTTAAGTGATTAGAAATTTAAACTTTTAAACCAAACTTAAACAGTACAGGGAAGATTGTTTTCTAACACTAAAAAATGTTCTAGTTGTATTATATTCTTCTAACAGAGCTTTTCTCATCGTAACAAATTTTTGCAATTGACATAACTTGTAAGGCAAGTTTTAGTGGTTCCTAATATACTTCTTAATCAAAAAGTCATCTACACTAACCCCATGACGTAGAGTGTAGATCACCTTCATATATCCGTTTTTAAAGGATGACAGTTTGCAGCATCGCAGAACCATTCACGATTCACCCACCACCCCATCATACATATATAGACTACCCTCGCTTATATCCCCTTGGGGCGTGTGCTCTGAATTCAAAATAAATAAAATATGTATTTGTATGTTCTTCGAGTGAAGGATAGGACGAGTCGAGTATACATGAAGTTTGAATGCAAATGCCAAGAAAAAAGGGCCATGACATAATAATACGAAACGAGGTAAAAAGGATGTATTTACTCGTACCTTACCTACATACCTACCTAAATACACACTAATATATGTATGTGGATATGTCCCTTTATACGGAGACAAATACAATTCCAAATGTATAATGTCATGTTTTTGTATGATTGGATGTTGAACTATCCTTGTCAAGAGCATCTTTTTGCCAACGACTACGACGTACGTCCCGTAATCTGGCCCTAAAACCGGCTACACCATTCAACCCCTTGATCTGTTTTATAGTATGTGTAGTAAATGTATTGTATTAGGTGTAGTCGTAGAAGAAGACGTAATTATATGCAAAAGAAAGAACAAATGTCAGGGCAGCGGCGGCGACAGGCAAAGTGCCATTAATTCCATTTGTCAATTTGGTTGTAATTGACAACTTGTGTGCCGGCGAATAGAATTATATGTGTACCCATCTTTCGAGCGAGTGTGCTCTGGAAATAGCCCCAAGGATTACATGCGTTGCGTATGCTGTGGGTGTGTGGGTTTTGAGGGGAGTTTGAGTTGAAGTTTCCATAAAATGCGAAGATGCATATCCTCGGGGGTATCACATAATCGTTCTTAAATAATTCCCCTCGACAAACATCTCGTTCTTTGTTGCAGAAAAAATTAAAAAAATAAAACGAAATGAAGATGAAGATGAACACAATTATTCATTTTGAGTGAGAGGGGTTTTCGAGATGCGTGGGATGCGAGATGGGAGCCTTTTGAACGCACATTGTGCGTTTTGATATGGGGTGCGCTTTTGCTATTGTTTTAAACTAAGTGGTGGATAAATTGCGAGCACTTAATGAATAAATTAAATTATTCCCTCATATGAGTAGAGCCTGTGTGTGTTTTGTATACTCGCATGTATAAAGGAATGCAGGTAAACAACATAAGAGGTGCAGAAGCGAAGAAGGAAGAGCTCTTGAAGAGTGTATTTAATTTGAATGAGATTGTTGTCCTTTGTGCGAGATGTCAGAGAGATTTTGCTGTGTTTTTCTTTATCTTTTGATCTTGCTTTTGTTTTTGTTTTTTTTTTGTTTGAAAGAATACGATAGGGTTTCTGGAGAAATGACTGTTTTCTTTCTCCTCGGGAACAATTCCTGATATGAATTGTATTTGTTTTGAAAAACGATTTACATTGCATCCTGAGATTTATTTGTTGAGTGAATTGTTTTTCAGGGAATTTTTTATTGATGCGCATCAAAACATGAAATATGTAATTGGTTCAGGAGTTGGGTATAGATTTGCTAGAAGTGGGTTACATCTGTGGTGCCACAGTGAACCATTTCCTTTCAAAAGTATACGAGATTATTTTTAAAACCTAGTGAATGACAACTTTGTCCTTTTCAAAAGTAAAGTCAAAAAATATTTCATCTTCACTCATACAGTTCTGAAAGTCGTTTCCAAGAACTTGAAGTCGAGTTGACTATTAAGAAGTTCCCACAAATTCAAATACCTTGGGTCAGTAGCAGCAGATAACACCAATGAAGAAGAAACACAAAGTTCAAAAGGTGTCTTTCTGAAGTTCCTTGATACTTTAACATTTAAATAACTTGTGTCCATGAATTAGAGGGACGAAGAAAATTAATACTCAGGAAATATTTTATAAGGAATTTTTCAATTTTGTTGTTCTCATAATTTGTACGAGTTGACATACATGTTCATATTTTTATTCCTAGAAAACACCATGTTTTGAAGATCAAGTAAGTTTTCTTTACAATATTCTTAACTTGTACTGTGGAATTTCATAGCTTGAAAGTGATCTCGAAGTAAGAGTACAAACAATTTTTACCAATACCAACTTATTTTCAGAAAAGCTTAAGTAGGTAGAAAGACTTCATTTTGTTTGAATTTCTAAAAAACTCCATTCTGTCGAAATCGAAATCGAAATCTAAAAAGTTTATATGGGAAATGTGAAGATTTAAACCGAAATCACTTGCCGATCCATCTTCTATGCCTAACTGACATCAGATAGAATGAAAAACAAACACAACATGATTATGATTGTGTGTATTTATGTTTTTTTTTTTTTTAATATGCCGACAGGCGCATCGGCATAGCATAACATTTTGACAGCTACATTAGATGTTTCATAGTAATTTAAGTTATTATTGAGGAAGATAGAGATCTGTTCTCCTTCTCCTTATGTTTCCCGATTTCGTTTTTTTTTTTTTTTCTTTATTCAATTTGACTCGAAGCTGTAGGTCTGCTGAATGATTAAGAACACTTTCATAACCATAAGTGTACCGTCTGTATCCACTTTAAACTCTGAATCCAAATCACTTAGCATAAGCCGCATCTTCTACATACATATTCGAATTCGTGGCGCATCAAAAAAGACAGCTAGCCCTTAACTGTTTGGATATAATGGATCAAATTATTTAACCATAACCAGAGATAGACTAAATGGAAGACATACCTCAGAAAAATTTGATGGACATCGTGACTAAGCAAAGCATGCCCCATATCCAAGACAGCGACAGGGGCCACAAATCGATCACTATCGTGCGTGCGTCTCGATGGCTGCGATGCGTAAAGGTTACGCATTCGTCATTATCAGAATCAGTCTTCCAGCCACTGTCTGTTGTCTGTGCCCCATGATGACCATTCGTGATGATCTTCTTCGTTTCTAATCTCGCACTTGATGGGCTTGTAAAAGTGTCAGTTTCAAGTTCAGATTTTTTTTTTTTTTTTGGGTAAACAAAAGCAATTCAATATATACATACGTACCGCCACCGCCGCCGCGGAACCACAGTGATGGTGTGTGTTTACTGTGGTGTGCAACACGCTACACGCAGTCCGCCCTAATGAGGTTGCCAGTCGATTTAGACTGACTGGAGCTGGAGCGAGAAGTCTTTATCTGACAGTTGATAATTGTATCCAATTGCACTTAAGCTGTTGCAAGGCGAAGTCAAGTAGAGGCAACCCTTTGGCAATGCTGAGGCTTGAGGTTGAGAATGGAAACATACATACATAAGTAATGAGTGTGCATTTGGTGTACGTAGTTGTTGTTGCCCATCGAAGGATACTTTTACGTTTTGGGAGCAAATTTGAAACAAAGTTGCAGGATGCATAAGGGTTTTTCGACAGTCGAAAGGATTATCAGATCAAAATAAAAATTCCAGACGCGTTGTAGGTACCCATTTAATATTTGGTACTAGTTAAGTGGGCAGTGTTCCCACTTTAGGAAAAATATTTCTTAAAACTTTTTTGATTTTAAATAAGTTTTTGGTACTATTAGGTAATTTTGATTCCGAATGAGGCCCTAAAATCAATGCGGATATTTGACATTATGAAATTTTGACATTTCCGAAAATATTTTCCAAATTTGGAATGAAACAAACAAGATTTAGAGACGATAAACAGATTTCAAAATTTTCTACAAAAAAGAACTTGTCTACTGTTACGCCAACTTTGTAGACAAGGTTGTATAAGAACGAATGTTTTTGTGAGTACAATTTTTTATGATTTCAATTTAACGAATGCATTTATTGAATTCATCTAGAAACTGATGCTTTAAAAAATTTGCAAATAATTTGACCATTTTTCAGGACTAAATAGATACCTGCCTAAAATAATTTTTTAAATCTTTTTATTATTTTAATTCTTCATAAATTCAAAAATCCATTTCGTCTAAGCTAATTGGGAGCACTTATGCCAGTATTGGTAGTGTACTTGTCAAGCTATAGATACATACGTAGACGTACATGTATGTGGTAATGGACATAATTGGAACTCAATGCTGTTGAAACCTTCAGTTCAAGTTCCCTTCAACTCGTCTACCAGATATAATTTTAATGCTAGCCATTTCCGAGGAGACGCACCAACGCAAAGTAAGCAACTCAACTCCAACTGGAGCGGGACAAAGGCTTATGGCCGGGCCAACACCGATAACTTAATTATTTAGTTGCGTGCGACAAGGATGTTGATTAAACACTGAGCACTTAGTCAAATGCGTGCAGATTCGCATTCGAAGTGGCATTTGCAGACGTTCGTCGTCGTTATTGTTGTTGTTGTAGTTATCGGTCTCAATGTCGGTAAATGTTGTTGCATCCTCCAACACGGTTGCGACGTTGCAACGCGACGACAGACCACGATTATTGCTCTCATTTCGCTTTTGACTGTTTCGCTGGAGCTCAAGGGTGCACAGTTTGAGGCGGTGTGCGGTCTCGGTAGGTGCGGTGCGGTGTGGTGAAGGTGAAGGTGGTGAGCAGATAGGAAAACCTCCACTTCCAAAAGATTGTATGAATAAAACATTTTCGCATTTCGGAAGACCGGGTTCGGGTATATGGCTTCGGCTTCGGAGCTGAGCTTGGCGTTAATGGAATGAACCTCTACTGTCCTTTGGCAGTGGCGGAGAAAATTATCCTGTCAAATGCAGCAACTCGCAGAGACATGCAAGTCTTAATTGAATTTGCATACCTACTTGCGAAATGTGCGCCGATGGATGGCGAATGGAGGGCGGTGGTGTTGCCTGACAGTGCTGTTGCACGGATGTTATGGTAGCGCCCCCGCGAATCCATTTAAATCGCGAGCATGACTCCTCTATACACTCGTATCGTATGGAGACGGCAGCAGGGGGTGGTGGTAGGCGATGATGGTGTGGCGGCTTTTTTGGTGTCAATTTGCATTCGGAAGGAAAAAGTAAATGCCAAAGCGTAGAAAAAGTGTAAAGGGTGATGCTATACCTATATCTACACACACATATGCCATATCGTCGGCGGCAGCGGCGACGGGTGCGTGTTAAGGGCGATAAGGTGGCAACTTGAATGCAAAAAGGTTCGAGATCTTCGGCAAAGATAAGAGATTGTGCGACAGTTGGTGGTTGGACTGATTGTTCATGATTTATTACCGTCTGAAAGTTCCTTTTATTGTGTGTGGTGTGAGTAGGGGTATATAGCGTGCCTTCAAGCCTAAGTAGGCTTGTATTTGTACTATGATTGCCGCCTTTCGAAACACAACTGGAACTCGATGTCGATGTGAGTTGTGTGATGAATGTGATGTCCTTTGTCCCGCCAAAACAGTTAAGTATATCGGGTAGAGTAAGGAAATAAATTCCTAATGTGATTTGCATGTTCTAAGGTTAGTACCTAACTTACCTTTCTAGAGTTCTAAAAATAAATAAAAATAGAAACATACGAAGAAAAATGATTGAAAGGCTTAAAAGGGGGTAACACATCTTGAGTGCGACGTTTTTTATTCCAAAAAGGATAATTATAAGCGAATGAATTTAAAATTGTTTTTTTTTTTATATATTTTGTAAACCTAGTTTTTTCTCGCAGACCACAGATTATTGCCAGATACGTAGAAAACCAACAATGTAAACCAACGTACATAAAACCCACATATATATACAAATCTAGAAACATAAAATCAATTATGTTGGCTTTCCTGTGTCCTGTAACCTAAAAAGATTCGAATCAATTTTTTTGTCAGCAATATTACGACCATTTTTCGCAAGTGATTTAAACAACAACAAAAACAAAATTGGTATAACAACAAAAACCTCAATCCGATAATGAAGTTGTAATTTTGTATCACCCAAATTGGATTGCCAAAAACAAAAAAAGTTTAATGTTTTGTCTTTTATCTTTTTTTTTTTGTTGTTGTTGCTCTATCCATTGTTGTTGTTGTGAAAACCTCATAAATTGGAATTAACTTGTCATGTTGTTTGAATCGTCCAATTTATTTGGGATTACAACTTGCTACGAGCACATCACATGGAATGGAAGCTCTAGGAGTTCTCTACCGAAGCTCACCTTACCTACCGCCACCATCTACCTACCGAACACAAATTACTGGAATACTCGCTTGTCGCTTCCCTGAACATCGAACATGGAGTCATAAAATTGTCTGCGACATGACAACAATTCAAATTTAAAATGACCGCGCGTCAAAGTCATGTTCCTGCTGCCAGTTTCGAGTTCCGGATGTGTTTTCCTGATGTCTCGACTAGGTTGGCTGTGTTAAATGGACGTAGTCCATTTGTCCATTAGACAAATGAAGCGGACACAGGACATATACGAGTGTCTACCGAATTGTCCGAAAATAATTTCTGCAAATCATGTGGGATGAGTTCCTGAGTTCTGCTTCTGTGTTATGTTGATGTCGATGTGGCACGTTCAGCTTCCAAGGGCCGTCGTCGTGATGGAACGAAAATGATTCATTAGGTCGGAGCTGAAGGGATGTCGAAAAGTTAAACACACGACTCAAGTAATGTTCCTTGGTACATCATGATGGCGGAGCGATGGCGATGGAGAATCGGGAATGCCCAGCCGCCCTACCTACCCCCCTCCACACCATTTCCATTGAGCTGTTAAATGCTTTTGTTAGTCTTGTGTGTAGGTATTTTTGGCTAAACGAATCTCAAGGCCAGGAATAGAATTAATTCTTGGGAAAAAGTGTCTGTCTTTCGAGGAAAATAATTATGTCTTAAGTTTCCCTGTGGTCG
This sequence comes from Scaeva pyrastri, assembly GCA_905146935.1. Taxonomy (NCBI): domain Eukaryota; kingdom Metazoa; phylum Arthropoda; class Insecta; order Diptera; family Syrphidae; genus Scaeva; species Scaeva pyrastri. Next base: position 2,658,302 of record LR989929.1, on the reverse strand, counting down.
CTTGTTTTTTGTTGGTTGATGGGGCCTGGGTTGTTGCCGTTGATGGTGTGCTGATGAGACCTCACACGTTGATGTCATTCAATTGTCGACAACTTCAAATACGAGTAAACTTTAAATACATGTAGATACGAGAGGAGAAGATATGGATGCACATATGATGATGACGTATGACGTTGATGAGATGTTGCACTGATGGATGACGAGTTTCTTCTTTTTTTTTTATTAAAGTCACTAAAATCATTGAGATACATATCAGCTATATGAGCGATATGTTTGACAGTTGTTTTTTTAATATGTACATTAAGATAGTTTGGTTTGAAATGTAAAATTTTTTAAAGTTTATGCGAAATTTTAAATAGATTTCTTGAAATTTCTATTCTTGTTTTCATGTAAAATGGAAATTCAATTCAATTCAATACCTTTCAATTCCATTCAATCCAATTCAATCACATTCAATTCAATTCAAGCAAAACCTCTCTAATGGAACCAGGAGCACATGTAATGTCTTTCAACTATCAAAACTTGTCGGCAAGATAACTCTCACAAACAAAACTTCGAAAGCTTTTTAAATTTTCATTATGTTAGAAACGTCTTTGTGTAAAAAATACATGTAAATTTATTTGTGGTGTATGTTCTTTTTGTATGCACTAAAAAATATAAAAACAAGAACATAAATAATGTACTGTATACCCAGAAGTGCCCTTCAAACTTTCCAACCATAATCTGGTTTCATTATGGAATTGTTATGTCCCAGAGAATTGGCAGGATCCTAGAACCCTGTCACAGAGCGTGTTATAGTATCCCCTTTCACTAGCATGCATGTCACATAGTTTCTCATTTTCATGGAGAATTCAGAACACACAAAAAAAGGAACTATCGAAATCTGTGTCAAGCTGAGTTTTTAACAAATCCGAAATAATGAGAGTATGAATAGTCTGAGTGCAGGTAAGGTATGTATGTATGTATATGGGTCTATGTCTGTGTCGTTGTATATGCACAATTTTGAGCCCTTATTTTAGTTTCGTCTTCTACTTCCATGGACCAAGAGGTGCGCACAGGTTTCGGTGGTGATGAGATGATGCGCCCAAATGCAAACAGCCAACGAACTTTCTGTGCTTGACATAGTTTCGTTTTTTAATTAAAACACCCCAAAAAACGACTGTAATACAAAAGGGGGTGGGGGATGAAGAGAAAAAATAATAATGGTATCAAACTACTTTTACTTACCACAAAGGAGAAGAGCAAGAGTCATAGAGAATAATTTATTTCCTGCTGGACGGATATGGACACACAATTATTATGGAAGGGGTCGCTCTAACAACTTGACCATTCTGGAGCACTATTAGTTCTCTTACTCGCTATCCCTCTCTCTCGCTCTCTATTTGTTTCAAAGGAATGTAAATAACGAAATATATATAAAAAAAAACATTTTCAGGAAAGGATACCAGCTTATGACGTTGACAAGGACAACTACAACAGACAACAAAGGACATGATGATGATGATGATGAGACCTCAATTCGGCCTCTGGAGAAATTTCATTCATAAAAGTGAAGTGATACAATATGGATAGACTCGACTCATCTCGGATTCTCTGGTATCTAATTAATGACGGACACGGACACGCTCATGAATTAAGGTTAGATTATGAAATGTCCTTCGTCCATTTCCACGAAAGAAAAAAAAAACTCCAAAACCAACTGAACACGCCCAATCCACCCACAATATTATGAGATTTTTTATCATTTGCCTTTAGTTGTCAAAAAAAATATTATAATTCGTTGCAGGAGCTTTGACTTTTCTATAATAAGGACTTGAATTAATAATTATATGAATTTTTATCACAGAGTAATGAGTTTGCTTTTTTTGGCAGAAGAAAGAATTATCTATTATTTATGCATTGGCAATTGACTAAGATGTGGATTTTTCTTGGGATGCAAGATAAGAATCATAATTATCGAAAAGATACATTTTTTAATTTTTTTTTCGATGATGCAAATAATGGAAATTTCGGAGCTCCAGAGATTGAGAATAAGATATGAATAAAAAATTAAATTCAACTCGATAATAATTATAAAATTCATGAGCTGTAGAATAAATTAGAAAAGAAATATTGAATATTGTAGTACTTATGCATATTGACTTTCGAAAACCAACAAACCCACCAAACTTTACGTATTTGCACTTTTAAATAATATTGTAGCTCATTGTCTTGAAAGAGTCAGTTACTCGTATTTCAAAAACAATCCTTCCACATTTTTTATTTTTAAACTTTAATTTGTTTGTAAAATTTAAACATTAAAAAAATTAAATTTCTTTTATGTAAAAAAAATCTTAATTAATAAGCTTTAAATCTCATAATTATTTTCCGCTTAAAATAAAAACAACAAACAAAAAAAAATGAGTATAAAATCATACAAAATGCGAAACGAAATTCCCTCAATTAATATAAATCATCATTGACTGCAATTTCACTTTAATTCGATTAAACTTAAATTGCTGCAGTTAGGTATTATTGCTTCCCCCTTTTCGTTCGATTTCATGCACTTTTTCAGCTTTCACAACCAACCCCCCTAAGGGTAGATACGTTTTCTTTTTTTTTTTTGTTGTGATTATTTACCAATGGATATCGCGGAAACGCAAAACAATTAATCGAACGAGATACATGGTCCACATTGGTGGAAGTCTTAAGGTGGCGGAGCTACCAGAGGATGCGAGAGCCGACCAACTTTGATAAATAATTGATCTGTCTGAAACGTGTACATTTGTACAAGTTTTGGATTCTTATTGCGTTTTTTTTTTGTCGAATTGGAGTGCGCCTGCAAGGCGTAACAATTAAATCCGGTTTTTATCCTTGAAACTTTCGACAAACACGACTATAAGTGTATTCCTTTGAAGCCTTCTCATGAATAAGAATCATTTATGAAACTGATCTGGGCGAATAGGTAAATGCTTCAATGGTATGCTAAAAATCCTGCACTATCCTACTATCTTACCGCTTACAATTAAATGGCGCCCCGTTGGGGACTCGTAAATGTAATGCAAAGTTTGCTAAATTAATCAATGTTGAAGTGTTTATTGAGGAATAAAAAAAAAAAAAAACTTAGCACATTTTAATTGTAAATACTTTTTAACGAGGTCAAAATGATAAAATGCGTGCGAATGACAATATCTACACTCCACACCGACCTAATTAAATCGTAATGACGGTTGTTCTGTAAACAAGAGTTTAGTTTTTAACATATGCTCAACTAACATGCAATGCATGAATTTGCCATGATTTTGAAATGTGCTTAGGTCTATAATATCAAAGCGAACTGACTTACTTTTGATTCAAGCAGAACACATTGATGAAGTTTTAGATTAGGAAACTATGCACTTAAGCCTAGATAATGGAGGCTAAAATTTGAGTCAAGAGATATTCCTTAATTTCAAAAGAAATTCTAAAAACAGCGATTTCAGAGACATTTCAAGCAAAATAACACGAGACCGAGAAGAGATTTTGACGAGACCGGGAGAAATTAGAAAAACTCATTCAGCGGGTTTTTGATTCTAAGTCATGTTGGATATATATATATCAGCTTAAAGATCTAATCTTACATTCAAAAATATACAAATACAAAATTTTGAATGAAAAAAAGGATATTAGTTTTTAATTTACTACTTCGTGTTGTGTGTTCAATGGAAACTGATTTAACCCTAACGAGTGAATTACTTGGTAACAATATCTTCCCTCGTTTGTATATTTTCAGAAATGATTATGAAAATATAAAACCTCTATGTTTATGTGCTCCTCCTCTACTATTACTGTAAATACGTCCTTCAATTTAATTTGGTACAATAATCACTGGTAGGTACGTTTTCGTGAATGTTATGCATTCATTTGTATCTTGCCTCAGGCCAAAGTATATCCCCGTGCGCATCCCACAAAAACTAATACATATGCCTATTGGCATCATACCGTATGAATTCGCCAACCCTTGAGGCAAGGAAAAGTACGAAAAAATACGACTCACTTGTCGTTCATCATATCGGCGAGGAAGTTGAACAAAAAAATCCTATCCAACGAAATGTGAGCCCTTATTTATTCTGGCAGTAACGCGGGCGGTATATACGTTTTTTTTGTTTTGTGTATGCCCCCGTCCATATCAAGGACTCCGGTGGGTGCAAAACATTATTTCGCCTACCTTTGCTATGAAATCATGTTGTAGCGGTCGACAGGGAACTATTTCTAATTAAATTTGTATTAAGCGCACAGATGTCGCTCACTCATCCCTCAGGCAAGCTATGTCAGAGCAGCACAAAAAAATACCCCTCGCATCATCCGCGTTGTTGTTGTCGTCGTTGTTGATGTCGACGTCGACATCAACGTCGACGAAATAAAACACAGAAAAGTCCCAGTTTTTACGACAAAACAAAACAACATCCTGAACCTGATGATGGTTGAGAAAAATTTTAGAGCATACCCTCTAACTGAACCACTAATTTTTTCTTCCCTTGCGAACACTATGCAATGCATGTGGTGCCGTTATTTTTTAACATCACAATTTTTTTTTTAATAGAACGCCTTACGCCTCCCATTCCGCCCACTAAACAACACACAGCAAAGATGAATGTTTAAATGAATAGGAAAACATCGGCGGCGGTAATAAAGAGGACGAAAGGAATTTTAGCTTTTTACATCTTCTATATTGTGGAGTTCTTTACTGTTGTTTTTTTTTGATTGGTGAATAATTAATGCCAATTACTGAGAGCACTCTGTTATAGGACAAAATGAACAAGGCTAAGCCACCGCACCACCACAAGATATGACTCAACGTGTGGGTAAAGGACAAATTTTAATTACTCTCTTGGATTCCAGGAGCAACAGGGTGACCATATAGTAAGGAGTGTTATGATTAATTTTCCATTTCTATTTAAATTTCAGTTAAACTGGAAGACTTAACCACTAAAGCTCCATGTAGGTGTTTTCAAGGTATTTTTTTAAAGGTTGGGGTTACTTTTTCTTACCGACAAAAGATTACTCTTGAATCTTGATTTCCCGCTCTCCCAATTCTGGCAAATATTCTTCATCAAATTTCAGACAAAGAAGCTTTCACAGAATCACTAAAATATTTTGTACCTATTCTTAGAAAATAGAAACATATATAAAATAAAAAATAAAGAATTAAAATAATGTCTTACAATTGGAAATAAATTAAATGAAATGAATTGAAGAGAAATGAAATGAATTGAAATGAATTTAAAAGAAAACTGGACCGGAATTGAAAACATAATGAATTTGTGAAACAATAATAATCCGAAATGAAAATCTTAATATTACAATGATCTTCATCATTGTCTTATCAGAAATAAATACTAAATAGTAAACTCTTATGTCATGAAGAAGTGCTTTTTAAATTCAGCAACAAAAATGAAGTTCTTTTCCATACTGACAGATATATGTAGCTGATGGAATGGTTGAGTAAGTGGTTAAGACCTGGTTCATTAGGAATTTTTTCCTCAAAGTAATTAAAAACAAAAAAGTCAAAAATTATTATAAGAAAATTGTAAGATTAAAAATTCCTCTCAAATAACGCTTATTTTTAATAAAACTAACATGTTGGTCACACTATGTTTCTAACACATATAACAAGTGCTCCAGCACCCACTTCAAAAACCATGGACAGAGGATTTTAATTTACAAACATTTTCAAGACAATAAATCTCCAGTGAATTTATCTTCATATCTCCCTCTCCCTTTGCCTCTGCCTCTGACTCTTTCGTATTGTGTTTCTCTTTCTCACTCACACATATCAACTCAGCACAACTCAGCCAGCAGCAGGGAATGCTCGTATAGCCAAAATTCAGCATCATCCATGAATTTAGTCCTGGAATTGTTGTACATATTACAATAAAGCAGCTACAACAGCAGTTCGTTTGTCCATCCGCCTGTCACATGTTCTGACATTTGAAATTGGGAATCGGACAAAATTAAAAACTTTTCGCCTTTCGTAAATTCCACAATTTCTGGAACTGGAGCTGGACTAGGACCTGGACCTGCATCATGTTGATGGTGGACTTGACGGAAGGACACGACGAAATGCTTATGGTGATAGCAGAGTTGAGTGTGGAGTGTGTTGGTTACAACGCGTACATACATCAGTACATATCGCACAGAGTATGAGTATCTATATATGGTATAGGTGTCTACCTACAGCTCCCCTCTTCGACACTGCTGTTGCCGATGCTCGTCCTTGGAGGGAATTTTCGTTTTTTTGGAAACATTGTTTAGCTGTCAACTAGGAATGTTTTGTTGCTCCCCGGACCGGACCTGGTTAGCCCTGTTTCTCGTCCTTCTCCGTTTAGCAGCAGTTGTATCAACACCGGATGCTGATGAAAAATAATCTCCTGTGCCATTCACACAAGCTGAATGATTTGTTCCTTCCGTGCGTTTTTGTTGTTGTTATATTGTCGTCCATCATCATCGTCGTCGCCACCGCCCGCCGCCGCCGAAACGCCACCGTCGAGGCAGTCACACTTGCAGTCGCAATCGTCCTGTCCTAACTCCTATGATGGGTTGTTGTACTCTATATTCTGAAGCTTCATGTTCGCATCCCTCTTGGAAAATCAACCAGGATCATCATGTTGATTGGTGTGCACATTTCCAGCGTTCTCTGACGGATTGATTGAATTCTTTTAGTGAAAGGACGCTTTGTGTTCTTTTTGTCTCCGATTGACAGGTAGTCCTTGCATAAATGAAATCCCAACAATTTCACTCATGAATACTATGAGGATGCATGTGGTTAAACATTGAGAACTCCCCCTATCCCCCATTGTAGGTAACGTACCCATGGTATAGTTGTCAGTATCTGATCAAATGACGCTGTTAATTATTTTTCTACATAGTTTGATTAAAAAAAAAAAAACGAATCGAAACGAAACGAAACGAAATGAACGAAAATAACGGGGGTATTGGAAATTAAATTTTTCGTGGAGAACATTTCTACGAAATACAAAATTGCAATTGTGAAGTGCAGCGCATATCGACATCGACAACGAAAACGGCATCAGTAACAGCGCAGCGTCCGGGGCTTTATATGCATGGCTAAGTTGGTGAACCATACGGGTAAGCCACAGTTAAAAATAGGAAAACAAAAAGTCCTTTTAGATGGATACTACCGCCACCGCGCCGCGCCACCGCCGTCACCTTCGTCGCTGCCGCCATTGAAAGGCAATACATTTTTTATTTATTCCAATGAAAATCGTATCTACGAATAGAATGTACATTTCCATTTGTTTTTCTTATCCTTTTGAATCCAGCGGACATGTATACATTTTTAGATTAAAATATTTGTATATGTGCAAAAAGACGTCACTAATGAAATTTGATAGCATTCTATGGCGCGTTCTGTTCATGTTTGTTCAATATCGATTATTTGTTGCTTTTTCTTCCTTTTTTTTCAAAATTTCGTATTCCAAAGACTGTCGAAGTGTAGATTGATGATTGGGAAATTGTTTTTTACTTTTTGTTTTCTAAAACCAATTATTTTATATAGATACCGTATTCTAGATAAAAAAAGTTCTCATTCAATAGTAAAGTTTTGATAATATATTTCGCAAATGATAAATGCACTTTGATGCAACGAGAATAGGGAAAAATTTGTAACCCTTGATATTAAAAAAAAATCGAACTTCAATGCTTCACAAATAAAAGCGAACTTTGGTCTTTATACAAAGGATGTAGTGACTAAGAGCCTGCCCCCTAATCAAATTTCAATATCTATCTTAAATTTCAAACATCATGATCCAATACATAGTTTTTTTTACAATATTTTGAAAAATACATTCTCTTAACTTTCGGTGCTAAATTTTAATCAGAATTGAATTTTAAACTATCTGCTGTTAATTTTTCAGAATATTTCTGAAACTAAGTTTTATTTGTAATTCGGATTCGAAAAATTACTTCGAAAACATTTTTGACTCCTTATTTACGTTCTGCAGAACAGATTTAAACTAACTAAGAGGATTTTTTATTATTACATAAATTACGTTTTATAATCTCCAAGACTTGAAGTAATTAAGTGATTTCAAAGTCGGGCTCGAACTAAGGCCATCAAAAACCGATTCTATGTCAAATGACGAATTGACTTCATCAATCACAAAACATCGCCATAGAGTCTTATTACGTATGTTTTCATTAAGATTATCTCAATGTTTGACATTTAAAAAAATTTCAGTAATGATTCACATTTTTCCATTCTTCTATTTTTTTCTTATCTGTTTTTGCTTTTTTCATTTTTATTTAATCTTGTTTCCTCCAAGCATACATATAGGCAGATCAAAGATGGCTTTAAAATTTTTGCATGTACTACCTACACACATGATTAAGTTAAGATGATAACACTTCTTTCCAGTGGAGTAGAAGTAAATACAAAGAAAAAAAATAATATTTTTCTATCAAATTAAAATTGTAACTTTCTACATATGCATACATATAAAGTAAATTTAAAGCTAAATAATATCAAAATTTATATTGATTTTCAAAATTCAGTAAAACCAACCTTTCATCCAGCCTTCTCAAATGGATTTTTAACATTAGAAGTGCATGTACTGTAATTTAGATTAGTTGGGAATTCCTTTCGAACTTTGAATAAAAACAACATCTTTACCTTGAGTCATGGTTGAAACTTACAATACGTTTAGCATTGCAAACATTACATCATTGACCATCAATAAGCCCTTTTTCCACAAAGCATTTCAACATACCAAGTTACAATTTCTCATAAGCAGTTTAAATTCTTCTTCTCTCATAAAAAACTTCACCCACGCCACTGGACCATGTTACAAACTGTAATATTGATATTGTCGTTATAACACTTCAAATACCCTTAAGTCCTCTTATTTACCTCATAATTTTCGCCAACAAATAAATTGGCGATAAGTGATGCTGGAATGAAAATTCTTTTTCTTATATACTTAAGAAGTTCAAATACCATCAATTAACCTTTTAATAAAAACGCGAAAAATTATGCATCAGTTAAAATGAATACGATGACTCACACCTCCTCGAGCACATAAGGCGTTGGCGTTATCAGTTTTTGTTTTTTTTTTTTTTCAATTTCGAATTCAATACCAATACAATCGAATTTTGGCCCCCAACATTAAACAAATCTTACTCGTCCCTAATCCGAATCAACTAATCAACTTAACCCGGAGACCTCATACAAAACAAAAATTTAGGTAATTAGCTAGTTCGTATCAATCGCAATCTGACGCAATTTAGTTTAATTTGTTTTCAAATTTTGAATTCGAGTGGAAAGAAAAAATATAAAATAAGAAAAAAACAACTGATAATGGAATTTTTACCATAGATTCAAATACTCTCTTGCCATTTTGAAACATAATCGGAGTATAAAAGACGAAGTATGTTTGAAGGGCTGTTAGTTTTATTCTGATCTTTGCAATAGAAGCAACATAGCTAATCCTTAATAAATAAAATGAAAGTTTTGATTTTGTCAGTCTTATTCGCCGTTTTGGCCGGATGTTATGGATATTCCTACATCATTCCAGCTAGTTTGTGTTAGTTGAAAATGTCCTTGTTAAAAACTTCAGGACTCGTCAATAATTGCATCAATTCAATTTCAGCCACTCCTGGACTATGCTTTTACAATGGAAAAATGTTGCCAAGTGGAGACAGCCAGGTACCCGGAGTGTGCCAAAATACCAAGTGCAATGCTGATGGTTCAATCTTGATTGACGGGTAAGATCGATGAAGAAGTAAAACCTTAAAAATTATACAAGTGTTACATAACATGTTTTTTTCTGCAATTTTCAATCAGATGTGGACCAATTTCTCTGCCCAACTGCACCTTAATCGTTGACCCACTCTCAACAGCCTCATACCCCGATTGCTGTGACATGACCTATCAGTGCTTGGATGCCGAAGGCAATGTATACACCAAGATCTGGAACCAACTCTATCCCAATGGAAAGCCTGTTGAGAAAGTTACCGATTTCAAGAAGGCCTTGCAGAAATTGAATGCTGCCAAACAGGCCAAAGGAGGCGACTCAAAAGTAGCTCAACCCTTCATTTTGCAACTTTTGTTAGTTTAAATACTTAAATATATTTATAAGTGCGATCGAGAATGTTTGACGTGATATGTTTGTAAAAATGTCATCATATGATTACAAATTATTGTGAAATAGAATTATCAGAGATAAGAATTAAAAAAAAAAATGTTAAAGTATGTATATTGTATATATGACTATGTTTTCTTATTACAAAATTAGTCACTCTTGACTAAGTCAACTTGATCTTTTGCTTTAGATTCAGGAATAAAAAGCTTATGGTATCAGTTGATAACTGATGCTGAATGAAGAATCAGATAACATGGTATCATTATCGTTAAAAAAGCACATGAGTAACACATCTTGTTGAAGATCATTATTGGAGAAATTGTACTTGATAACTTTAACATCGGCCATTAACGTTGATAGCCCCTATAAAGGTCACTTCATGAAAATGTAATGAACAATGGATTTGAATTTTAGGAAATGGAAAAAAAACTTCTTACACTTTAATTTAAATGGTATCGACTTTTCTGTGCGTGAAGTTTTTAGAATTATCTTTTCTTGGAAAGTTTACACAACGATGCTTTCAATTTTAATCAAAACTTTGTTTCATGGTTGACAATGAGCCTGATTATTTTTTTTTGGAAAACAAATTAAGATGAAAGGTGAGGCTTATTCGCTCATTTAACAATTATTGGAAATAGAAACAATGAAATTCGATACATTTTGTGAAACCATAAAATGCATAAGAAATCCATGTAACACAAGGAAAGATAAAAGAGTCGTTTAAAATAGATATCGATGTCAACAAGACGCTTCAACACACAATCCAAATCAAATATCCTCAATTCCTTACGTTTTCCTGTTGCTTATTGCTTCTCATTGAAAGTCCTAATTTCAAAAAACTTTGATTCATCTAACATTGTAAGCTTTTCATAAATGTATTGATAAAAAAGTGCGTATACGCCCCAAAGCATCAATGTTAATTTTATTTTTAGTATAGCAAAAACTATGTATATGTTAAACATTTTCGTTAGCTTAATCAATCTATTGATAAATAATTTTTAAAATGTTTTCCTGTAATAGAAAAATCAGCTGTAAGAGATTCTAAAATTTATTCTAGATCAAGAATTCGACATGCTTTTGGATTTTTTCATAAAGAATTTCGACAGAATTAACCATGAATTTTCCTTCAACTTTTATCAACCTTGGAAGGAGTAAATTTATTAGAAAATAACTTCATTAAAAATTTTGAATATTATAAGTTGATCCTGACTCATGCATTAATTATTAATGAAGTGCCAATATGACATTGACTATATATAATAACGTAAATCATATGAAGCGTTAAATTTTTTAAAAATTAGTCACCAAAGTCACTATCTCAATATTTTCGTAATGAAAATAATCTTTGATTTATTCTTATATACATAGATTCATATGCATAGCTTACTCTAGATTATTCATCATACATGATGCTCCGATTCTTCCATCAACTTAACCTTTTGATGACCTCTACAATAAAGAAAAAACAACGATTCCATCAATTAATTAGTACTGTTATCTGCTGCAATTTGATGCATTTCTTTTCTTTTTTAAAAAGATTATGATTGTTGAAAAACAAAGAATTATAATGGAATTTTTTGATAACTCTTGTTGTACCAGAATTTATAAAAGACAGAGGATTATCTTGAAAGTCCAACAGTCCCGTGATTCTTTTGAAATTGAAGCAAATATTGATGAATTTATAAAAAATATCAAAATGCAACATCTAATATTCCTCACACTAACCATACTGGCCACCGGATGTCATGGATATTCCTACGTCATTCCATCCAATATCAGTAAGTAAAGTTCCATTAGATGTATTGAAGTTCGATACTAAGATGCGTGAGTTATTTAGGAACTCCTGGAATATGTTTCTACAATGGACGTATTTTACCAAAGGGTAACAGCCAGATTCCGATGGTTTGCCAAAATACAAATTGCCGTGAAGATGGATCAATAATGGTTGATGGGTGAGTCTTCTTAATATAAATGACTTTAAAAAGAATAACGAACATTTCCGTAGTTGTGGACGTATATCGCTTCCGAATTGTACTCTAATTGAAGACGGGAGACTAACGAAGCCTTATCCTGAATGTTGTGCAATGACCTACGAATGCATTGATGCCAATGGAACCAAAACCACTAAGGAATGGAATCAATTGGACCCGGCTAAAACGAACGGAGAAAGTGTTTCACCTGCAAATCGACCAAAATCTGATTATCAACTTTTGTCACCATTTCTTATTCAACTGTTGCTTTTCGTTTAGGAGGTAGAGATATAAATTCCTGAAATATTGAGAAAGCGAAATTAGCTAGTTGGATATTAGTTAAGGTACATTTTTATAAACTATATGTCATCTTTGTAAAATTAACATGGAAAGGAGATCAAATACAGTTATGGAAATAAGTTTAAGACATCGATATTTCATTTCTACTAACTTTAGTTTTTCACATTACTTTTACATAATATGTTCCTCTACAGAATCTCTTGTGCTTCAAAACAATACCTACATAATTGAAATTATGTAGAAACTATTCGGATATCCGGATTACATAGTATTGGAATCTGCATCCTATACAACAGTGTCAATTTCTTTATAAGTGTCACCTTCAAAAAATATCAACAAAGTAAACTCATTTTTCATTTGCTCGAAAATTGGGAGTAATCAGTTTTTTAAAAATCTGATTCCGTATTCAGAACTTTCTACGTCAGTTGTTGTAGACAATATTTTATTTTCGAATTTTTGTAATTATCAAAAATAATTCTGATACGGAGCCCCCCTAAAAGCCTACATAATGAACATTCAAATTTTGACGAAGATTAAGCATCATTTTTAGCAAAATTACTTCCTGTTTATAATATTATGTTGAATGAAATATGGGGGCTCTCTTTAAGCCTTACGTACTTAAACTCTAAAGATAATTTCATTACCAAAAGTGAATGTTGGCGATTAATTCAAATTTCCCGCCCTTTATAAGACATTGTCTTTTTCAATGTTGAAATCGAATATCTCGAAACCAAAACTCCAACAATTTGAGTAAATTTTTAACGACTTTTTCGGAAGATGCTGGTTATATTGCTGCAATGCACCCACAAGATATTAAGATAAGTGTGTTAGAATGTATTTTTTGGATAATGTGTATAGAGTATCTCTTAAGACACACACCCAAAACCAATATGCCAGTATTTTGTGCCTGAAACAAAATACAGAAAATGAAGTCTCTTTCTTTGTATTAGATTATAAGTTTTTCATTTTTATTATTTTTTTGTTGTAAAATTTAAGAGTTAAACGGTGAATCTTGTTAAAAGCCTTGTATGCGGGCGGATACACCGCGCTGTGAAATTGTTTTTGATTAACTTTGATTAATCTGTTGTCTGATTTTTTTTTCTTTTGTTTTGTTGTGTTTTTGGCTGCCTGAATACGAGTATGTGTGGCGCGGGGTGCGTGCTCTGTGCAGTGTGCAGTATATGCAATGCATGTGGGCAGAGCGGGACATGGTGTTAACTCTTTTCACCCGACGTTTTACATTTTTACGAAACAAACTGTGGAATTGAACATCGATTTCTTGTTTCCATTGGGATGATTGATGTACCGCGCCGATTCTGGAAGTAGTATCAGCATAATGTTCGAGTACATGTATTTTAAATTATCCCCTTGTTTTTTGATAATACATAATATTTCGGTTCGGAACGGTTGATGGTTGTGCATTTTTGTATTGTGGTTTTAACTGTTTTTCCTTCGATTTATAATATTTACAACTGAACACACATACTTCGGGGTTATTTTTCGGGAATGGTTCAGATGTTGTAGGTTGTTACAATGATTGAAGATGATTTTGGAATTTATGGTGAAATCTTGTTTGCTACATAAAGTGCAAGAGATTCGATTTCTTTTTCTGTTTTTTTAAAGAAATAATGATCGGACTTAAATTTTAAGTTAAAATATGTTAGAAATTGTTTTTTTTTTTTGTGGTAGAAAATATTTTCTAGAATTCATTGAATATGTTATCACCATTTGCAATGATTTTAAATTACACATTTTTTAATTATGGAAGCAAAGCTAATGGAGGTAAAGAGGGTACAAAAATAAAGTTTGAGAATTTCAGGACTTTTTTTTAAATATACATATGTATGTATATGAATATACATATATACCTTCAATGGCATTATCAGAAAGTTTTTAAAATTGGGCCAAGGATAATTAATTAGAACTAATGACAATTTTGGCTGAATTATTTCTTACAACACTTTGGTGGAATTTTGAAAATTCTAAATATTTTTTTTTTTATAATCTTAAGTAAACCCAGCTATTTTGTAAAGTTAATTTCATATTACCACAATGGATTTTTGTGGTGATTTTTTTCCAGACTTTTAAAGCCCTTATTGTATGCATCTATCATTTTAAAACTCTTAGACAAACTGCGCAGATTTATTTCAATAACTTTGATTTTACCCCAAAATTGATTAACAATAGAGAAATATGCTTTTGTTAATACTTTATCTGTCTGAATCCATCAGTCACCTTTTTATTTTATTTTTTTCTCTGGAATTATAATTTTTGACCTATGCAGTGTGCAGCTTAAAATGTCAACAAAAGGTATAATGCTGATTGGATGTTTGCCACAAATATTATTTCCATCCATCATCGGCCAACACCTTGCCTATTGATTGCAGCTGTTCTTTTATGAATATAATACTCCTTACCCATATTTCTTATTGCGTATAATCCACAATTTAAGAAAAAAAACAATAACGCTTTAACAATAAAGGTCCGAAGCCGAACCAATTTGATGGTAATTTCGGCTTTAATCAAGGTAAATGCCTTGAAATCCTTTTTTCAAATATCGTATTCAATTTTTCTTCTTCTATTTCTATTCTTTTCTTCGCATATTTTATAGATCCTTTTCTGTCTGGGATTTCCACAACATCTAACAATATAGATCCTTTATCTTGTACCTGTCCAATGTCCGGTTGGGAAATTCAATTTCCTGATGTTTAGGTGATGGTACTCGTACCTATATTGTACAATAGCAACGCGGTCGATATATTCAAACCTTTTGCTCTGTGTCTCATGCCGCGGCATTGTTACAATTCTGAATACCGAACACACCTATTGACCTTTTCACACTTTACATCTAGCTGCAGGAACGTTTTTATACATCAATGAATGTCCTGTTTCCGGTGGCCATAAAATAGTACCCGAAACAAAAAAAAAAAAAATGAAAAACGAATAACGAAAAACTGGTTTTATTCCGAGCAATTTGTCAACAATTGACGGAATTTAACGAGCCTTTAACAGATGTGCCGCCAATTGTCTCTTCTAAAACAAGGATGCAATAAATGTCCTTTCCTATTGGAGACTACGATACAGGTACACATACATAAGCAAAACTGTGTCCCAGTTTTCCTCTGGTGATGGTTCTAATGAATGACAGCGTTGAAAATGCGTTCTTCTCACACTCTGTCTCTAATGCCAGGCAATTAGAACAGGATGATGCAACGTGGGCAGAGAGGTGAAAATTTTCCTTCAAATGTCCTTGCGCAAAATGTGTCCCGTATATGGTACCATGGGAAAAATCACTTTTTATGTTTGTGCATCAGTACGGGAAAAAGTGGAAAGTCCCATCCTGAAAACGGACATCACAAGCACAACTCATCCGAAGAAGTGCAAATAAGTGCAAGCAATCCTGTGAATATGCATACGAGTAACGAGTATACATACATACGTGTCCTTGTTGCTTTTTTTAGTTTCTTTCTATTCAACTTTGTTTTCTTTAATCTTCTCGTCCTTTTTTCCATTTTCAACTGTCCAGTCTAATGTGTGAAAGTTAAACAACAGTTTATTTGTCATGTGTTGGATTCGTGTCTTTCTAATTTGTATCTGTGGTCCTGTTTAGAGTTTAAATTGATATCAATCTGTTTGCAGAAGGATTTTACCTTTTTCGTACAATTTGTTTTACAATTTTTGAGCAGAAAGTATGTTTTCTTTTCTTATTTCTCTCTAAGTATTGATGCTGTGGATTATTGTTTGCATGTTGCTGAGTAATTTTAATAAAAATTCACAAAAGTGCCAAACACATTCTCATATACAACATCAAACACAATCACATCTGTCTGTCACAAAGTAAAGGACGACTATCGCCACATGGCTGAGTTGTTTTTGTTTGTACAAATGTGACAAACATGAACGCTGTCGCATTTAGGATCTCAAAAAAAAAGCAAATAAAATATCCCTATATCCTTCAGATGTCCCGAATAGGGAGAGAAAAAATACAAACTATTGTTGGTACCTAATTAGAATGGCAAATTGTGCGATTAGGATCATTGTAGGGACTTCGGTTTGTTTGCAATGATTGATCCCTTTTTTCAAATATTTCTTAAGCCAGGTGTGGTTGACAATCGAATGAAAGGAATACAAATAAACGCATCTTCCATTGATTGTCATAATTGTCGGTAATTACTTTAAAGATCACAAATGAAAGAAGGAATTTGTAAGGAAATCATTTAGATACCCAAATACTCGTATAAAGGATTGTTTTGTTACCTCTTGGTTAGATGATGAATAGCTATGTCTACCTTAAGGCTAGAGCCAATTTGTGAAATTTTATGAAGTCCAAGTCTGAAAAATCTGACTCGAGTGTACTCATATAGTGTCATCGTAATCATAATACTATTAATGACTTGGTAGGCACTGAGCAATGATATATCGTTGCAAATGTGATGTAAACTTTTGTTAACAATTTAATCAAAACTCATGGACACCAAGAAAGCACTCTCGTTCCACATTGACATGGAGTGAGTCTTTGACCTGACCATGCGGTCAAACAGCAATTCTTCTTTAACCAACATCAGAATCACGAACGACAACCGGATGGAACAACCCGATTACCATAAACTCAACTATGGCCTTTAAGACTTTAAATTTCTCACATACAATTAATTTATATGTATGAATAGTATAATTTGTTTAACTTAAGACATTGTTTAGAGTTAGACGGTTAGACCCCCCATGCGTCAACAAAAAATATACCTACAAATTTGTCCAATGTAGGCAGGTTATAATCTGTAAGCTAAGTCGTATCCGTTTTGTATAGTGTCTATTTTGTGTTCAATAAAACTAACTGTAAAATTAATAATGTAGGAATTATGAACTAGGTGTAATAGTCATAAAAGATAGGTACATTAATAAATAAATATTTACGAAGAGATTAGAAAAAGTTTATAGCAGTAATAACAGTTTATCAACACTAACTCCTCGTGCATCAACAAAAGTAGAAAAAAAAAATCCAAGTGCCCTAGCCTGCGGGCCAATATAGTCCCGTCTCTAAATAAATAATAGAGTTATGATAGAACACTAACTAATAGATAATTTTGATATGATCTTTGTGTTTTTTTTTAAATGTATATTCTCTCAGCGAAAAAACCACCAATTGAAAGACTTTGCACAAAAATTATTAAGTGTATACAACTTAGTTCCCACTGTTTGTCAATAGATGGCTCCAGCAGTAAGTACTGTTGGATTTTGACATATCACAACCGTCATTAATCAAGTTTTTTTTGACTCATTAGTGATCATTAGTGATATGTGTAAAAATGCCAAATTTGTACCAAATTAGTATTGTTACCTAGTAGTTTTAATTTTTCTTTGATTTCAAGATCAAAAAGGCTGCTGAAGCTTGTCGAGAGCTGCAAACAGTACAAAGATACTGAAAAAAAAACGTTAAAAAGTTAGAACCTTCTCGTGCATGAAGCAAAGCCAAAAATCTTACAGGTCGCTGAATTTGAGCTTGTATTAGATCTCAATCAGAAAGATGGCAAACAGTTTTAAGTAACGATGGGCGATACTCAGAACTTAGAATGATCCATTCTAAGTATTTTTTTTACAATAGCTGTGTTTTATTCACTGCTGAGTATTTAGCGCAGCAAATTTTCCGTCGGCAAACAACAACAATTTTATTGCTGGCGAAAAAGAAGCCAGCAAAAAATTGATGGCTGTGCTGGTGATACACTATGGAATGTGTTTGATCGTTTTATTTACTTGAATGCTGCACTAGGTATGCAGCACTGAATAAAACACAAATACTCGTATTATAGTTTAAAAAAAAAGAAGCGAAAAAATTATTTTTAAATAACCAAATTTCAAACCTTTCCCATTTCGAAAATATCTTCCCACTTCCCATAATTTACAGAGTAAGTAGTTGTAGTTTATCCTTAAGCACATTTTATAGGTTACTAAGGAATTTTTGAAGAACGTAACAGATATATACCAAAAAAAAAAAAAAAAAAAAACAAGAAATTAATTCAATTCAGGTCTAAGTTCCGGTAAAACGATAACGACCCAAGCCGAGAGTACAAAAATAAAATAAAAACCTAAACAGCACTATAAAGATTCATCATGTCGTTTTGCAAGTTCCACTTAAAATTCATTCTGCGGAATGAGGAACATTTTTTAATTATATTCCCCTTAATGAAGCAACATTTCTTTTATTTTTTTATATTTCTTTTTATTTTTATTATTTTGTTTTTTATTTTTATTTTTTTTGTTTTTGTGTCTTTAATTTTTTGTCCTCAATTCCAGCTCCTGGCGGAAGCTTTATACTCATCGTCGTCGTCGTTGGAGTTGCCGCCACCGCTCACCACCGACCGCACCGTACCGCTTGCATTTCATTATTTTTCTCATAATACATATTTTTTTTATTTAAAACACTACTAGGGTAAGTTCGGGCATTATGGCGCAGCGGGCATTATGGCGCACCTCGAAAATGTCATACTTCGAAAACTCTAATTAAAACAAAAACAATGCGAAAACTTCATTTTCTGCCGCACACGTGTCCAGTGAAGATCGGTATTCAATACGAACAGTTTCGCTAAACAAAAAACCTACATAAAAAAATTTATAGGTGGCTTGTGTTTTTTTTATAATTTTGCTTTGTGTTAAGGTTCGTGTTTCTCGGTAAGTATACATAGCAGTTGTTCGGTGTGAAGAGTAAAATATAGAATATAGTTTCGTTGTTGTTGTGTAACGGTAAATATGTGAAACGAAAAGAGAACCGAGTTTTTTTTTAATGTGTTGTGAAAAAGGGTTTTTTCTGTAATATGGCGCAGACACTGTGAGGGCATTATGGCGCGAGTGCTCCATAATGCCCTTACGAAGTTTTCGTGTAAATTATAGTTTTAGACCTAACTCATTTTCTCTTAGTCTCTTCCCGTGTTTTACGTTGTGTATTATATATGTTATATATGAAGCGGCACTCATCGACGTCATCCGATGAAGAACATTTTCAGATCCAACTAGCCGACGAGTCGGATGGGCCCGAAGATTTCGGGGAGAATATTTGTGCTGGATGTGGTGAAGATTATACCACTACAACCAAAAAGGACGAGTGGATGCAATGTGTCCTTTGTGGACAGTGGTCCCACGACTCTTGCACTGCATTCAAAAACACCTGCGATGGATGTGGGCGTTCAAATCAAAAATAAAAGTTCCCCGCCATATTGCCCTCAGGGTTGCGCCATATTGCCCGCAGGGTGGGCAATATGGTTTTTTTTAAACTATTTTTAAATTAATTTATTTTTTATTAAAGCCCTTGAATTATTATTTTTATTTAATTTATTTATGTTACGTTTTTATCATATTTAATAAAAAAAAACTGTTGAATTATAAAATTTTGTTCGTACTAAAGTTATTTCAGATTGATGTTAGGTACGCCATAATGCCCGAACTTACCCTATACATAGTTGGAACTTTATATATAGCTTCCTCCCTGCTCATGCTAAACCTTAAGTCATTTTGGTTTTGTGTTGGCCGATTTTTTGTTGTTGTTGTTTTATTGTTTCGCTTGTCACAATTATGTGGAGCATAAAACTCATTTAGGACAAAAATGCACAACAAGTCCTTTTATAACCACAAGATAGGGCACCTATACCTCCTCTACCACGTAACGTAGATGTATGTACGTACATGCATATATGTACATATATACCATAACAGTGGCAGGAAACACAGAATAAAGGGGGAGGGTATATAACTGAATGCGCAAACAGTCCATTAGCGCGCCAAAAGGCGTGCAGCAATCCTAGGATTTCGCAACCAGCACGTAAAGGAATGATGGAAGCTGAAAATGGCATTGGTGGCAATGGCAACAGCTTCGCAGCAGAGAGGAATGACATTCCGAATTGACCATGGCCAACACTTCATTTCGCACCTTCTGTGGACCGCGCACAATTGTCACCAATGAATCCGCCGACCGACCGAGCGACGCAAGCAATGCTCTGCTCAGAGGAGAGGTGTCGAACATAATGCACTTTTTGTGTCACCAAAAGGACAAGCGTGTTGTCCTTTAATTACTTCAACTCCAATCCAACCGTCCGGAATTGTCGACCAGTGAGCTGTGAGCCTGTGAGCAGGGACAAAGATTGTGGTTGTCCTTGAAACGAGAGAGGTGACCTACCGCACATGCATAAGCATAAGCATAAGCATACGTCCCCGTGCGTCGGTCGTATAGTCGCATCTAATTAGAGGAGGAAACGATCGAACACGCTGTCGCTTTAATTGAAAGCTGCTGTTGACGAACCAACTCAAAGTCTTCTCGACCATCAGTAGGAACAGCAGAGTGTTGGAAACGGAATCCAATGGGATTTTACCGTCTCCACCAAATTCCCCAAATGCTATTTTCGTACGAACGTACGAAAAAGCAAAAGAGGCGGATTCTTGAGTTTGTACGCTACGCTGCGCTGGCCGCTGTCGAGGAAAACTATTTATCCCTCGATTGGTTGGCGAATTCGTGGAATAGACGGATGCACTTCAAAGAGTGAGAACGCCCATTCGCGTGAGATGCCATCCGATATTGCTGGCAGAAGCTCAAGAATTCCATCGCTCGAGCATAAATTCCACCATTTCCATGGCGGGCGATAGAAAATAGATTTTTTCCCGCTGCCGCTTACGGAGCTCATCGACGACCGACGATCTGTACTGTAGGCAGGCGAACGGCAGGAAAACCCTTAACAGAGAATTTTCGGAGGAATCACATTTTCATTTAGCATTTTCGTGTTTTAACGCTGAACGCTGAAGAGGAATTAGAGACAAGTGCATAAGCAAATAGTTTCCGAACACGTCCACTCCAAGAAATCAAATGGGAAAGTGTTGCCTTATACGTATGTTGGGTACGAGTACTTGTACTCCTATACTCGCACTCACACTCGAGTACACACACACAGTCTACCTCTCTGCAGTCATCATGGAGGATGGAGGGTGATAAAAGTCCTCTCCAGTTTGTTTCCGTGGATTACGTGGAATCCCATCGAGCAACGAACCGAACGCGCTCCTTTGGCCCCAGCTCAGGCCATGGCTGACTTACATATCTCCAGGTACTTGAACTTGTGAATAGCAAAAGGACCATTGAAGCTCACTTTGTGAGTACCTATGTGATTTCGATTCTAAGTCTGATGTGTGCTCCATCGTTTGAGTTTGATTTCTTTTTACGGCGTGAATGTCTGAATGTTTGCTTATTTTAATTCCAAGATCCCGTGGTGTCGTGGTTAGTGGGTCAATTTGTGGGAAACATTAGGTCAGCGCCAGAGTCCGAATCCGAATCCGAATGGAGTACCCGATGGATACTTGAATCGGACAGTTGCTGACGAATCAAGTGGAAGTTCTTCGCAAAAATATAGAGAAACAGAAGAGGGGAGAAAGAGAGAGAGTAAACACAATTCAAAAGTGTGTGTAAACAATGGGATTTGGAGAGGGCACTTCAATCTTAAACCAAACGGATTTGGGATTTAAATCGAAAAAAAATTCAACTATACTTTATAAGTGGGTGCCGGTCTAAAGTTGGCGGTGCAATGTAGTGATTGTTGAAGTTTTAAAGGATAAATCATAAAATTGGAATAACTAAGTGGACTTAAGAGTCATGTTTGTAGAACATGAAACAATAACTCAAGACGGGAACAAGAAGTGATACCCAGTAAGGGAATGGGTCAATAAAACACAATGCTGTGGAACTGTCAAAGTGTGGTTCAAAAGTGGGTGTCCAGTGGTACAGAATTAAACCTTATTTTGTTTCAATAAATTTAAAATTACAACAATATATGTAATAATTGAACTTTTTAACACTGAAAATTAGGGTGCGAAATAAGGTCCATTAAGTGAAGATATGTATATGTAAATACTATGAAGATTTGAAAAAACTGATACTGACGAAGGCTTTGCTAAGTTTTCACAAGGAACTCAAAGGAATTTCCAGTTTACTATTCAAAAAATAAGTTTAATCCAACTTAATACACACAAAAAGATGAGAATCCTTTAAAGCGAGAATACTTTCAAATTAAAAAAAAAATCATTCAGTTTACTTCTTAATTTTGAAAATATTTTCAAAGCACATAAATGCCTTTGAATGCTTTTAATGTCTTACCACCAAAACCTAGTCTTCCTAAGTCCTTCCTTATACAAACCTAAAACATTTCTACCTTTAAATAATTTGTTATAAAAGCAACAGCTATTCACACATCAAGTTAATCTGATTAGATTGCACCTCGTTTAGATACCGATGACGTTGATGACAGAAACAGCAACAGCATCCTGTAGGTATTCCTTGCATATACCATCAAATTTTGAAAAGGATCCTTGCTTTCGTTTCCTTCCGTTTCGTTCGTTTGCACTTAACGTTGATGCTGGAGCTGATGTGTGTGTCGGTATTCGGTATCGTCAACAGTAATCATTATGAAATCAGTTGAAAGCAATTTCAGTTGTTCCTCCTGTAGCTGGAGCTGGAGCCTCTAAAGTCCTGATGCGGAGGCATTTCAATTGCAATTTCTCTCTTAAATTTAATTTTACAGAAGCAACATAGTAAGAAGAATAAGTAAGTAGAACACATCAGGTGGCCCCAGCCACACCACCGTGTCATCACCTAAATTGAAATACTTTTGGGTAGATTATGACGAAAACCTTCAAAGAAGCTTACTATTCCCATACCTTAGAAGTGTTGAATGCCATTAATAGCTTAGATATAGTATCTGAGATGCTCAATGAGCATATAGAACGTCAAAAACACAAACACAGACTAATTGAATGCTTTTTTTCTGGTCTTGGGAAATACAGACGAGTCTCCAATGTTTGCCTAAGTTATTTTACCACCTGATGGTATCAGTTTTAAGAGTGACGAATCGACGACATGCCTAACCTACAGTGTTACCCGCGAATCTCTGGGTTTGTTTGCAAATCATTAAAAACGGTCTGACAGCACGTCCAATTTACACTTGAGTGCCTCTGCGCTGCCGAACGTCCCGCTCTACACCACTGCACCGCACCGGTGATAGTTGCCTGGCAATGGTAGTTTTACTTATCGGCTTGTTGGGACAGACAAATCTATGCAAACATCCTGCCCAAGAATTGAATCCCAATATGCGCATCTCATTAGTGTTAATTAGATGCCCCCGATTCACACCTTTTGCAACAAAATATAGCATTTCGGCTACAGGGTTGCCATCGAAGTTTTCAGTCAAGAATTTGGGAGTGGATATTTGTGCCATGGCAAATTGACAGTTTTCTCTTGTCAGAGTGCAGACTAGTTTTTATTTTTATTGCTTCAACAACTTAATGGAAAAGGTTCAGTTTGACAGAATATTGAAACTGTCACTCATCTGTGTGACAGTCTGACAGTATAAAAATTTACTACTTTCGTCCAAGGTGCAATGCCGGGAACAACCTTATCCTAAATTTGACAGATCTAATAAAATCTTGCGCATTTTATTTTCAATTCACAGAAATACACCTCTAGGCTACCCTGTTCTGTTGACCAATATGCACCTCCAGACTTTAGATCCGAATCATTGCACTATGGTTTATTTGTGTAGGGTGCGTCTCTATGGTGTTGGCATTTCCAAATCTTATTGAATGACGAATGCGAATCGTGACAACTCGCAGATGCGTTCCATTAGTATTGCTGTCTATTCACACTAAACACGCTGACCAATTTGAACAGAGGTAGCGATTGTACAATGTACTCGCAAATCCTCCGGGGAAGGTTCTGGCCACACAGACTTCATATGACATTAGTTAGCTTGGTAATCGCTCGCTTAAGTGCGCAATGGAATGCTAATTCCAATACATGTCTAATTTATTCGAACCCGTTTCGTCTGTATTTGTTGTCGTTTGATGTCGTGCCACTGATAATGATGATGACGATGATGATGATGACCGTCCATATGTCATGTTCGGTTCGGATTCGGAGTTCTTAGAGTGCATGGAGTTGGCCTCATTGGTAATTACCGATTTTCGGGGGCTAATTACCATAAACAAAGTTTTGTCGTTCTAAAAGAGAAGTCAACAGCAACTGCAACAACAACAACTCGTGCATCCTCTCGAGAAAACTGCGGGAACACGTAGTCAGCTGTATGTTGGTTGGTAGTTCGTCGATGACCAAACCAAACCCAATATCCCATGTCCATGAATCTTCCTTCCTCGGACTAGCGAGGCCGGCGAAGACGAGGAAGCCCTTCGGCAGGAATCGTGTCGGACAATAAATGCGTACCTGGAATTTGTGAATGGGACAATAATTATTATGCTGCTGTTCGAATATGCAGCAGAATTCAGAAACATAATTTTTGTTTTGCAAAACATTTTTTTATTTTGTTTTTTTTTTTTTTTTTTTGTTTTTATTTAATTAATATAATTTTTGTGTGTAGGGAAGTTTTATTCGCGGACAACATAAGTGACTTAACATCGATATCGACCTGATGCATGGATTGGACTTGAGGTTGAGCGAGGACGAAGAAAGCCAGAGTCAAATAAAAGTTGGTTTTTCTTTTTATTGCGCCTGAGGGAATGAAATTAGGTCTGCACTGTTTTGTGTTCAATGTTCATTTATGGAAGTCAGGACATGCCGGGATAATGTTTAACCAGACAGACTTTTTTTTTTTTATTTCGGATTCAGATTTACGTACGAGTATACTCGTAGTATGTTAATGTTCTTGGCGGAGAACATGTGGTGGAAATTTAATTGGACTCTGGAGAATGTAGGGATGCAGGGAGTAGGTACATACTAGTACATATATAAGAGTAATAAAGATTGAGACAAATTCTTAAAATAAAAAATAACTTACATTGAAGACTGATTGATGATTCATTTAATTTTATTGAACATGCAGACGGAGCTGGGTCCGCAAATTCTTGAAGGTACCTTCATTGAAAGAATTGATGTCGACGAATGTAATAAAATCACAGTGACAATGTCATAAGCAGTAATTTTGAATGCAGATATACAAATAATACAGGGTGTTTTGTGGAAAATGGAGAATTTGCGTTGAGAGAAATTTAATTCTTCACAAAAATCGCATCTAGACTTACGAACTAACTAGAAACGATTTGGAAACCGATTTGTAGTCCGGTAAAGAAAGTTTTGCATGTTTTTTCCAAACTAAAGATATGGTCCTAAATCCAAACTATTCTTTGTGAACATATTTGGTTCGTTTACAATTTAAAGCTAGATAAGGTCGATCACCAGCAACATCGTTTCTTCGGTGATTGGGTCTTTGAAATTGAAAAAAATGATCCGGATTTTCTTCGAAAAATCATCTTCAGTGAAGTGCCCATTTCCCCTTCGGAAGTTGCATTAATAAAACCTTATCTGGTGATTGGAAAATCCAAGAATGATTGTTGAAAAGCCCTTAATTCCCCAAGGTACAATGTGTGACTGGACCTATCTTATTCTAAAATATGGTGATGGATTGTGCTACTAAAAATATGTCGAAGAGGTGATCATAATGAGATTATGTGAATTTTGAGAATTTTTCTTTGATGCCACGTGAAAGGAATAGTCTATGGCAATGCTCCACAATCGATTCAGACTTGATACTTGGAATTCGTGAAGTTGTCGTTAACATACGGACGCTAAAGTGCGAATTGGTCTATTAAAATTTTATGAATTTGACAATTAAACGAACGTCCATTAATTTCTCCATTAAAAATACTCTCTTTTTTAATACCAAACTGAAACCTCTTATTCTACTGCTTAAATAGTCTTCAGACTGTCGTGTTCTAATGGGAATTATTATCATTGCACAAACTTTTGATGAAAAACTTAGTTTCAGCATCAATTTCGAAGAATTAGTTAATCTCTGTGCCGTTCACAACCCAAAGTGAAGTAAGCTCCATTATCAACGTTTAACACAACTCTATGAAGCAGTATCAGAGTTCACAGAAGCAGTAGCTACATCATACTGTCTTGGATTACTCGTCGCCCGAATGGAGGTAAGTCTTTCGTCTCTCCACATAACCACTGGACTGATCTCATCGTCATCTTCGCGATAGACATTATTACAGCTAAAAGATTAAGCTTAAATTTATGGGAAATCGTTGAGCATCTTTCTTGTAAGCCTTCCAAGCCCCCTCCTCTTTGTTTGATCACCCTTTCGAATGGACCCGACGACGATGTAGCGCGATTAAACAATGCCGAACCAATAATTAACTTTAAATAATAATTAACTATAATTGAAGGCAGGAATAATGAAATAAAGTTGAGAATCCATCACATCAATCACAATAAATGCCCAGATAAATCTGGACTCGTAGGTCGTTCGTTTGTGATTATGTGGGTATATATTGTGAGTTGTTGGGGCTATGGAATAGAGTATGGAGCACATAGCTCTTCTATGGCTCGACCCATCAGCAGCAGTCGGAGCGGTCCACGTAACGTTGCAAATCAACTGGCGCTGAGCGCAATGATGTTACAACAAAATAAGCCCTCTGCGCTCAGATCGCCGAGCTGATGCCTGATGATGTGATGGAGCAGCACAGAAGGTTCCATCTTCCATCATGAGTTCATGTCAATCACGAATCGAGTTCCATTGTAATGGAAGGTCCACGAAAGGTGAAAGGGGGGCCAGGGAGCTTCCTGCCCCAACCAGTAACAGCAACCAGCTACTGCCTCAATTTGAGAGGCATTCGCAGTGTTGATCGTTGCGGTCGTCTTCGGCCGCGCCGCATTTGGAAGAGTTGTGCTTATCTCGTGATTTATTTGATTGCGGGAGCTCGAAAAATCGGGGGATTAAGCCAGCAAAATGGCTAACAAGGGACTTACGTCGTCGTCGTTCGTTGTCGGTTGGTAGATCAGTCGATCCGCAGTCGGTCGATTCTGTGCGCTGTTGCTTAATGAGTTTGGAGCACCATTGGAGGTAACTCACGGCTCGACTGGCCAGGCCATCATGGCCACAGGGCAAAGGGGCCGGGATTCGAAATGAAATTAAAAGCCATTCTTCCATCAGTGATCAGTGATCAGTGTTTGTTTTGTTATAAAAGCGGGATCAAGTGGTCGTTTGATTCTCTAATAAACTACGAAATAAAACTAAGATCTTGCGAATGCCTTGGGTACGTATCCGAGCTTGCTCCTAGACTAGGAATAGAAAGATATGCGATGGCATGACTGATGATGATTGTGCGGCCGACAATCAGTCAATCGGGTCATTGTGATGAATGAACATTTAAAGATTCAGAGTATTTAAAATAGTAATTAAGCATTCTTTTCGATAAATTAATGATTAGCAATTTTGAATTTAAAAATGGTTTTTCAACAAAAAACAACTTTTTTTTTAACAATGCTTAAAGAACTGGACTTTTTTTTAATGGATTTTGGTAGCATATCATTTTTCATCTTATTTTTTTGTGGAGAGATTTTTAATTTAATTTAAAAATTCAGATATGATATTCTAATTGTTTTGTTTATATTAGGGCATATTAAAAATTTAAATGATCATATTTATTGAATGAAGACATAAAACTCGTTCCTTCCAACAAAACGGAAGTGTCAATCTTCACACTCTATTTGTCGGTTTCTGAATTATCTTTCTATTTACATTTAATTAAAGACTACAAAGGCCCCGAGAAGGGAAAACACTAAACGCAAATCATAACACGGATGAAAAACGAAGGGATTTCCACGTTTTTTTGTTCCCACACCTTTATCCTTTACCTATACTTTACCATCAGCAATTAACTTGGACGCAAACCTTTAATCATCTCAAATTTAACACCATCAAAGGTATATACGGTCGCGGACATGTGTCTCGATCTCTTCACCTTCAATTAACCTCGAGGATTTAGTGTAATATTTTCTTAGGATCAACCCGCCGCCGAAGGACCAGACCACTCTTGGGTTGGTTTGGAAAAATGTTTTCTCTCAATTTCCCTTCAAAGTCACGTCGTTGTTTTGTATTCGTTAGAATTCAAAAATTATATATAAAAATATACATTAGAATAAGGTTTAAGAAATAAACAACAACAACAACAAAAAAAAAGAAAAACAGATAGATATAATAAATAAATAAAGAGTTTTGCGAAGCAATAACAAGAACGACCATAATTACACAATAAATATCACTTAAGTGTTACAAACGTATGTTGAGAGGGAAAAAAGGATCAACACTCGCGCGTGTCCATAATTTGGTTGCAGTAGTGGATTATGTCTATTGGGGAGCCTTGGCGTATCACATTTTTATAAAGGGGCCCAATAATTCAGTATCGGCTCGAAAAGAACCACAACACTCAAACGTTTCAAATTAGAATGACTCATTTGGTAATCACTTCTTCAAAGGGGCGCGTGGACAAGATTAGTAATTGTCAAAAATTTTCATGGATAGGAAACAAATTTACCAATTTAGCTTTGTTTTTACTCTAAAAGACGGATGTTATATGTATGTTTAGATTTCATTTAAGGATAGCTACATTGTAGATGAATAAAATTTGTTTAGGTAGATTGTTTTTTATTAAAATGACAGTTCGGATAGGCTATGATACATCAAAGAAAACTGAAAGATTGAAATCTGAAATCTTCAATAGTTTAAAATGTTTCTTAAAATGTACTCGAGAACTTTGTTCAACAATAGAAACACGCGTAACTTTGGGCCCCTTGAAAACTAATCGGGCCCGAAGTTCTCACTTATTTTGCTCTGCGTTCATTCCATCACTGATCGCACGCCATTATACACCAGCTATACGCTCTTAGTTCACACAACTTGACACCGAGTGAATATCATAAAAAAATAATTTATGAGAACCAAACGTGAAATCCTTCGAAAAAGGATATTGTGTGTGTGTAGCATAAGCATAATATTTAAAACAAAGTATAAGGATCTCACGAGTATTTACATACATATGCATTGTATATTCCTATAAACTTCTACATTCTTACATTTGTACGGGTCAGAATATAAAAACAAAAAATAAAACAAGATACTACCCCATTACGTTGCAGTTAAATAAATTTTAAAAGTGAGAAACACGAAAAACCCCAGCAATAAAAATGCCAGTAATTGTTCTGGTTATGTCCTGTCTTATCTTATCTCACAGAAGGTTGTGCTCTATATGGAGTCCTTTAATGTTTTTTTTTTTTTATTTTTGTTTGTCTGTTGTCGTTTTACCTTTTTTTGCAACACTCGGTTGATGTTTGTGTCAGTTGTTGTCCTCGTTGTCGTATCGTTCATACATATATATATACATAGATATGTATGAATGTATGTTTGTAGGTAAAATAATTTCTAAGAATATAAAATTCAAACAGGACCCATATATTTTTTGTGGATTGTAGTTTTACATAAAACAGGTGCAGTGACATACTGGAGCCAACTTTGCGTGTGTCACAAGTCTGCCACAGCAGGGGGCACTCAGTTAATTACCAATATCTACTGAGATGGGTCTCTACCTTCTAAATCACTGCATCCAAACTCATGCAGCATCAGATAAGGTGGAAGTCTTTTTGAACACTTGCATATAGCGACAGTGACTGCTGACAGTACGGCGGCGATGGCAAGTATACAGAGGTCAATCTGCTGCAGAGCTGGATAAACTCAAGAGAGAATAAAGGTGAATTTTACATGTTATTTAAGTATGGAAAATTTTATACTAGTAGGTACATGTACATTAAAAAAAACTTACTTTTTTCCAAAACGACTCAAGTGCTTGTTGAAGTTTGATTTACCGATCTTAAGATCGAAACACCTATGTATGTAATCTAATTTTGACAGTCTGGTCAATTTTAAGCTTGTCTAAGTGGAGGAAATATGATGTTGCGATCAGGACTTTGGTGATTTGTCCTTATCAATCTATCCACATTAGTGCGTTTTATTTTATGTGACCTTTTGTTAATTTTTAAGTCACCCATTTAAATACAACCCATGTACTTTTTTATGATCTTCCGCAGTTTTCAAAAAATCATTTTTTTTATTGGGAGTCAAAAGAACACTGCCTCGAAATGCCCTTGTTTTAACTTTTATAAGTTTCTCGAAGGACTTTTTCTAAAAAAAATTACCGCCTATTAAATTTTTTGTCCACTATTAAAAGTTCGATAAAATTTACTCGAAAAAATTCACATAACATTATTTGCTTAAAATTAAAACTCTTGACAAATAATTTAAGTATTTAATATTCATGCTCAAAATAAAGCATAGGTACCTAACTAATGTCAAATGAAATCGTGATCTTCAAAGTTACCCAAGCAGCTACATATAAATGTTCGTTTAATAAATTTTAATCAGACGGTTATATCTAAAACATACGTATTTTGTAAGACTCTTTACTTGATGTGTGAAGCAAAGCTTGGTAGCGTAGACGGATTATGCTTTTGAGATAAAAGAATCAGAAGCTGCGTTAGTAGGTTGGGGTCATGCTGAAACTTAGCCAATAATACTTGTGTCTGGCGGATTTAAGGTAGGGCCGAGTTGAATACATAGAAAAAAGTAAGCTTTTTTATTAATAAGAGTTTTATTTTTTGATTCATTTTCGAAGCGGCTGACTTTTTAAATGAAAATTAGCTTAAAACTTCAATTTAACATTATATTAAATTTAAATTGATCCTAGCAACTGAAGCTATCAGATGATATGATACAAGACATTGATACAAGTAGAAAGAAGAAAGAACTATCATACATAATATATCTTATCAGTGACTAGGCCGTTAAATGACGTTTTCAATATTCTTCTAGTCTTTATGTAGTTCTACACGTCCTTATCAGTCCAAGAAAAACATTAAATTGCTCAAATTTGTAAAGCAACAATTAGACACCTAGGATATTGTTGACAGGATAGAGCATCTCAGATATCAGACAGGGTCCCGTGTATAGCGTCAGTGCCATTTGCATGGTAAAGTTTAAAAAATCTTACAAAAAACAGTTTCCAAAGAAGAATTGAACTCTTACGAAATTTTGATATGTATAAACATTTTCAAAAAAAAATTGTTACACAAAAAAAAGGATACAATTCCAAATCCCTTGGATCTCTGGAAAAAGTGACATCTAGAGTGTCATTTCACATATTAAAGTCGTGCCAAATTGACGCTAAACATCTCAAGTTACACGTGCCCCTAACCGATCCTTCGCCCCCAGTTCAAGAATAAGACTGTAGTCTTTGCCTTTTGTATGATGTGAGTCTCATACTCAAATGGCGTAGATTTAAGACTCCCAAGCAATGGGACATTATTTACTTTTAGGGTCTTATACATTCCCTGGTCCCCATATGCGAAAGTCACGTTTCAGACAATAAACAACTTCTTGGAGCATTCATGTATAACTTTAAATTTGCGGACCAATTTTCGGATTAAAGTGGTAGAGCCGGAGCGATCGGTACGGCTTAATGGCGGGCAGCACGGCGGCGCGGCGGCGGGCTCACTAGCTCCATATTATAGTGAATTGTGTGACGCCTACACGCCTCGCCTGTGCCCAATGGTCACATTAAAACTCATTCATTTCGATGTGTTTTTTGTTGTTTATTTCTGACTGGATGCTTTGCTCTTGCTCTAAGAGTTCTGTGATTTGAATTCTGGAAACTGTGGTGCACTATTCAACTCGTGGTCTCTTCGTGGTTTTTGCATAAAATGTATAATGTAGCAGTGGGAGGGCATTAATGGTGCTTTGCATGATGTCCGTCCGCGCGGAGCACGTGTGTGGGATGTTTTTTGCGCCACCACCACGCCTTGCCGCCGTCGCGGCCCCAGCCACCACCACGTACCGCTCACCTCGCAGCGGTAATGATAAGTGATGGTGTCAATTTTCGTCTGCAAGAATATTCCATGATCATAAGACTATGGAACTCTCCCAATTTGGTTGTCAGTTTATGCGCTGTGATAGATGAGTGCCTTTCTTGTATGTGTGTGTCCTTTTATATACCTGCTCCTTAAGCAACCAAGCGTCACAATGTTGCTTTCCATTGTTCTTTCGCGATTTTCTTTCAAATTTTTATTTGAAAAACGAAAAACTTCAAAATATTCCTGTGTGAGTCGTACTTAAATGCTTTTGGGCAGAAGTTTTTTGGAAATGCGACACACCTATAGAAAACACGGATATGGCGAACTCCGGATAAGCAGAACTACGGTTGGATAACATAAACGTGTTATATAAGTTGAAAAATAGTGGATAGAAACGCAAACGGATAATTAATTTTGAATAACTACGTTCCGGATAACAGTTAACTAGTTCCGGATAACGAATAGCAATGAGTTTAAAGTCGTAGATAACATGGTAAGATTTAAGGAACACTTATTACCTTTTACAGATTTACGTTACATACAACAGATAACGAACTGGATAAAGCGGATAAAAGATAACAGCTGAAGAGTAAAGACTATACGGATAAGAGATTCTTCCGATTGAAGTTTGTGAAATGCAGATATGTATGTATACCATTGCGACACTTGCTGATAACGGATAACTATTAAATAGACTATGAATCGATTCCAAATTACGGATAATGGAAATATCTGGTTCTAACAATATTATACGGTATTACCAGCTAACAATTGTTCAAAACTATAATTGTTTAAAAGTGCTTTTTGATTTGAGAAGTCGATTAAAGCATAAAACAATGTCAAAATTTAGAAGAAATTTTATAAATTTTATGTTTTAATTTTTGTATCAATCCTAAACTGACCTTTAAGTCATGGATCAACATATTTCGCAAGTAAAAATCCAAATAACCACAAAACCCAAAAATCAACGAAGTCTTAAAGCCTATTGTTCATATGGAGCATGGATAACATTTAACATCCCACAAAACAATCGTAACTTCGGAGCGGCTGCTGTGGCTGCGGCCGGCAGCGGTAACGAAATTATGATTCTCCAGTGGTCGAAGGAATATATGTTTCCGTCTCGTCGTCGTCGCCGCCGCCGCCATGCCGTCCCGCGCCGGCTGGTCAGATCTGAGCAAATGTGCAATGCGAGCGACGAGATGACACTTAAGCGCGGTCAAAAGGTGTTCTTCGCCCAGGTGATTTGCATACACCAAAGCCAAAGCAGACCACTTGCAGACTTTCGGTGTCTGCGGTGAGTTATTGTCACCGTTTAAGGTGTACAAGATGCCGTTTCTTTTATTTATTTTGTACCTTATCTCGGTTCTCAAATGGCTTCGTTTTGTGCGGTTACCTACCTACTCCTCGTCCTCTATAGCTCTGCTGCACCAGTGTCAAAAAAAGAAGAAACTAAGAAGTCTCAAACCCGCTGAAGCTCGACAAGGTTTTTTTTTTTCCGTTCGGTTTTCTTCTTCCAAGCCATAAGAGACTTGGCTTCGGCTTTGGCTGTAGCTCTGAGAAATTATTGCGTTATTTTTGCAAAAATATTGCGACTCGGTGTCGTTTTGAGTTTAAGCGAATAAATTTCGATGTCTTCATTCGGGACGGGAAGACATAGACATTGCCATTGGTCTTGCAATATCCAAGTATCCACGTATATAACCAAGTCTCTCCAGTCTCTCAAGTCTCCAGTCTCGACTCGACTCGACTCTTTAACCCAGCCAAGCCAAGTGAGCTCTGATGGTGTGGATTCCAAGAAACGAGCTAACAAACTCAATAAAGTTCCATTGACTGACAGTTGTGAGTATCGTCATCGCTTCGTTCGTCGTGGATATGGTTGACAAACGTCGCGAAGTAAATTATTTGCATTTTATGGCGAGAAGCGTTGCGTTGGTAGATTTGTTTGCCAAGTCAACTCCGAATTTACACCCCTTTAGCCCCTCCTCACACATTAAGCCCTATTTGTATCTGCATCTACCACTCGCACCCGGCAGGTGGCACATTAGTCATGTATACATAGGTGTTTGATGGGCCAGACAAAGTGACAGAACGAATGTTCGAAATGAGCCGTGAACTTTGCAATTTGAAGTTGCGGTTACTCGTACAACCAACTGCAACGTTTTCTATCTGATTGGGTCGAAGTTGCAAAGTCGCATCAAATTCAAAACAGCAGCGCCCATTTATCCGTACCTTACCTAGCCAAGTATATAGATACAGTTACAGATACAGTGTGAAGTCTAGAAGCAGGTGTTTTGGCAAGAACGTAATGAGTTTTATCATAAATCAATTTATTTGCATGAAGTTCCATAGATCAGGTTTGCCGCTGCTGCTGCTGGCACAGCACAGAGCTAATAAGACGTGCCAATAAGCAAAGTTAGCAAGCCAGAGCTAGAGTCGAAGAGCTCAGGGCGACTCGTTGTGAATTAACATAAATTTAACTTGTTTCGAATGAGCGATGAGTAGTTAACACCATCATGGAACATTCAATGTGGGAATTAAGCCTGACAAACGTGATGATAAAGCCGAACGAAGGAACATGTTGAAATGTCTTCTTTTTTTTGTTAATAAATATTTATTTCTTTTATTATTAACATATTTATTCAAATGACATTTGACTTTTGAGAATAAAAATATTTAATTGTTTTCTTGCTTAAATTTCCGTGGGAGAATGCGGGAGAGGTTTATAAAGGTAAGTAAAATGTAAAATGATAGACAAACATTCAATTGTTACGTCAATTGCTTTAACTGACACTGACGTATTAAAAAAATTTTGTAGTAACTGAATTTTCCGCTTAAAATTAAGTTAAAGAAGACAAAATCCAAACTTGTAGCTTTTCAAACTCTTTTAAGTTACAAAAACAAAATTGACAAATACTTTTAAAGAATATACACACACATTTCCGAGTCAGGAATTTATCGATGTATACTGACTCCAAGCCATAGAAGATCCTTAGACGTGTGTTAACATCGGATAACAACAATAATCATACGAATTAATCTTGGGGCTCTTCATCAGATCCACTCCATACGAGAAGAAGGTGCGGTATTGAAAGTGAGAGCTGCAACACCGACTCGCAGCTCCATAGATTGGTCACCCGCTGTCACAACACCATCAGTCGACAACGACGACGACGTGCGTCTATACCTCATTCCCAATCCCACAATTTAGTATCTACCAGGCTCATGTGAATACAGGAAAGTCTACAAGGAACATTATCATCATCCATGTTGTATACTCGTAGATTTCACTCGGCTAATAACTGTGATTAAAGGGACTAGCTATAATCATGGTCTTTCAAGCTGTCTGGAATTAAAATTGATGTGCAGGATTTAGTATGGACAATTCCCTGGAAATAAGAGACGAACCAATTCTTCAACGACAAGGACTGACCGGCTAGTAACCAGTCCATGGAATAAGTTCGTATTGCGTCGACAACGTTAAATTTTAGGATTTCTTTTTTTTTTGAAAACGTTGTCTTTTATAGAAATCTGCCCGCCACCGCATGAATCTAATGTTTTGTGATATTAACTTTTATGAATACAGATAAGGCTGTATGGGTCTTGATGCGGACTATAAATGTGTCAATTGATAACCTACAATCCCAAAAGGGTTCGTATTCGTGTTCGTTTCGTGGACAGATCAGAGGGAAAGAAGTAGTAGGTATAAGGTACCTAATAAAATTAGAAAACAAAAAACCGGGTTGATCCTTTTTCTTTTTTTTTGTTTAAAGGAAATTCCATTTCTTTTATTCTTTGGCACATAAAATTGAGGCGGACTGTTATTGTTCTAAGAACCATTAAAGAAAGAAAAGAAAGTAAGACATATTGTTTATTTGATAATTTAAGCCACAGGACAATAAAATTATAATGAAGTTTTTGTTTTGTTACTCTAGGGTCGGTTTTATTCACAGCTAGCTCATCACATGCTATCAATGTCTATTTCAGATGACAATCATTGGATGTTTTGAATCGAAGATACTATAAGTAATTTGTGTTGTTTGTTATCAAATCAGCGAATCAGAATCACTTATAGTATATAAAATATTTCCCATGGTTCTTTTGCAGATAAAATAAAATAAATTATGGACATCCAATCATCAGAAAAAAACATACATGCATGCATAAGCCACTAAGTGTATTGGATTATGTATTATTCTTAAACCCTTTAAATTCCTTCCACATAAGTACAGTGTTCGAAATATTGATATGCTCATCCTTCCACTTACAGGCTTGAGAATAAAAATCTCCCATCGTTATCGAATGATTTATGATAAACCCTTTTGCAATTAAATTCCAATAAAACTCACGGAATACGTCATGATTCTTAAACACATGCACTGCACCATTAGTTTGACACTGCAGCCAGTCAGCCAGCCAACCTGTCAGAAAGCACCAGCGGCGTCCCTTCGTATAACCAAAGTCCAACAATGTACGAGTACGAATACCTACATACACAAGTACATACTCGTACTCGTATATACCATATGAATGCATTCGATTCGGAAAATTTATTATTCCAATCGTAAAATGTGTCATCTGTCAGATCCCCATCCAAATGCTAAACTTATTATTCACCACAATATGAACTCCATTCGATGGCGTGCGTTGAATAATTGACTTCGTTTTTTTGTTTGTGTTTTTGTTTTTGGTCTTCTTGGCTTTAACGACAACGACATCGACAAATCACCTTCCCACACATCTCTTCAGGTGTCATTCAATGCATTTATTCAGGTTGTAAGAAAAAAAAAATGTAACCCGTGATTGTTGTTGTTTCTTAGACTTTAATGCATTTCATCAACATTTCCTCTAAATATCAATGAAGAAAAATCAAAAAAAAAAAAAAAAATCAAAAAAACAAAGAAACAACAATTTTCAACTCAATCACAATTTTATCGCTGCAAAAAATCGATGCACAGAGATCCACGAAGTACTCCTCGCACGAAATGGAGAAAAGGCCCCGACAAGTTTCCGGGAGGTCGACACCGTCATCATCATCCAACTAATCGTGCGATGGCACTTGAATCATTAGAGATATAGCTGATGGCGGTACAGTGGTGTTAGTTTCTGAATATACAGAGCTATACAAGGCTCCCAGTATTGCCATGCCACTGTTTATTGAGACAATGTTTATTTCCCTTTTTCATGAATGGAGGGATATTAATTGGTTTTAAAATAGTTTATAAAAATTTTCAAAATTACTCCTCGTGAGAGAAAAATAGTTTTACAACCTTTATCTTTTCAGACATCAAGACCGGTTGATACTTGAGTTGTAGTGACAAAGTAGTGAATTCACGCTAAGACTACTATTGCTACTTAAACTTATTTTATGGACAAACTTTCATTGATCGATATGATTTTCGGAAAACTAAAAGTACAGAAAAAGGTACTATTTGACGAACTTTAGACTTTCAACATTGAACCACTCGTTTATTGACAGGTTGGTATACCTGATAAGCTTAGGGATAAGATTGAGAATGTTTTATATAAAGATTTAAGACGTGATGAATACAGAAAACAATGTTCAATATGGAGTACCTCAAGGGTCACAACTAGGTCCAGTTCTATTTATCCTATTATCAAACATGCAACTCTAAGTTCTTAAGCAAGGTGGTGCGTTACAGATTTTCGGATAACGCTTCGACGAATGGATTGGTTAAAAACCAAGGTGATGCACATTCGAAACTCAAAGCTTAAACACACCCAAAAGAGAGAACTAATCTCGTACACTATGATTTTGTGAAGAGGAGGTAATTATCAAGATTCATATGGATTTGAAAAATGACATGGCCAGCAAGTTTTCTCAATTTAAATATCTCAGGCTTCTTGCCAACAAGCCTCAGTAAAATCCCAGCTCTGAAGAAAGGGATTACCAGAATCCTGCGGCAAGTTATCTAAAATGTAATAAGATGAACACGAAATGCATGACATCTAACGGGTATCATCTTTTCTATTTACTAAATAAGAATAGAATAAAAAATTAAAAAGGCAACACTTTTTCACTCCGGTTGTACTTTGTGAAGTAAGTACTGTTGTTTCTACTACTACTTTACACTACACTTTACTAATTTCACAAAATTTTACGATTGTTTCCTA
Source organism: Scaeva pyrastri (assembly GCA_905146935.1). Lineage (NCBI taxonomy): Eukaryota > Metazoa > Arthropoda > Insecta > Diptera > Syrphidae > Scaeva > Scaeva pyrastri. Next base: position 2,620,062 of record LR989929.1, on the reverse strand, counting down.
CTTTTTCCGTATAGTGTTTTATTTGTTTCTATTTATTTCTCGCACCTGGCATTTCCTACGTCTATATAAGTATGCATAGGGATTTGGCTAGGGCCATTGAAGCATATACACATAGGTAAGTAGTAGGTTAGGTACTATAGCACCAGCGCGAGGTAATAAATCTCTTTCGCATACGTGCGCTGATCCACTCCCCAGAAGCACTTTCTGGCATGGAAACAGCCTCTGTCGGGGTATATTTTCTCCTTGGCTCACACGTGTGCGGTGTGGAGCTCCTAGACATATAATTTATCTTCACCGGTATTAGCCACTATATAACTAACTACGTAGACGTACCTTTCCTTCTACTCTCCAACATACATATATATTTTGCTTTTCCTTCATTGCGACGACGACGACGAATAGTACTATAAGAGTGTAAGAGGCCCGTGTCAGAGTCCGTTTTTTAAATACCTGTCACTTGTTGTACGTTTCAGCTACCACTTGGTGGCAAAGTCAGGCCCAAGCGGCCAACCGGACCGGTCGATGGTATAGTGGTGGTGCTAGTGGTTGTTGGGTGCGATGGGAACCTGCTTTAACAAATTGACTTTGGGGAAAAACAAACAAACCGTATAGAACCTCCTACTTCTCATAGCCTTTTACATAATCTCGGCATCATCGGCACGTACACAAAACGCTTCCTCCAGTTCCTCATATCCGCAGAAGACAGTATGACATTATTTATAATGAGCTAATTACGGGGCATAAATATTCGTAGTAGACAGTGAACCAATTAAAATACAATTAAGTGACTGGATAAATGACGACAATGTTCCCAGTTCGTCCTACCCCAGATTCCCTTATAGTCGACTAAATATATAGAACTTATCAATATTTAGTTGGCGCAGAGCACCAGGACTTAAAGACGACAGCACGACGCAGAAGCTAGGACTGTGTACAGAGGTTCCATTTCCATTGATATAGGCAAGGTAGGTACATCATCCTCATCGTCGTAGTCGTCGTTGTCCAACAATTGCTTGCTCGAGATGCAAAGAAATCATTACTTTTAAACGTCGCGTCGTCCTGCAAAGCAAACTCTTTTAAAGCACAACTTAATGGCTCCTCCAAATGACCAACACACGTGCGTCTGCGTATGTTCGGTGTGTTCTGTTCTGAAGACTGCGATATTGCTCACGGGGAGTGATGAATGCGTCCACATTGAAGGAACACAAAACCTAGTATTTAAATGAAATGTTATCCCTAAGCTGTGATTATTATAATCGTTCCAGCTTAGGCTCTTGGTCTTGATGGGGTGTGCAATTATAAAGGTAAAATTCAATCGACTCTTAGGTTCCCAACCGAGGAACTTTAATACGAAAGACTCCAGGTATAGCTATACCAACATTGAAGATCGTTTTGCAGAGAGATTTGGGCTCAAATGTAACGAGTAACGAGTTCATCAGCCGGTCAGAAAAAAGGACTCTCATTTGTTTGTAATGGAAATCACTTGATTAACTGGTCATGCAGCGGTCCGTTACACAGAAATCATCACGATTCGTTTTTGGACTGGGAAGCGAAATCAAAGTTACATTTTCTGCCAGTTTAAGTCCCTCAATTTTTTGCAGAATTTTATTTCACAATAACGGGGTAAAGATTCCAAGTCAGCACTTTAAAAGAGGAAAGCAATTATGAGCTTTGTAATATAGAATCGAAACTAATTCAATGATGATTCAAAAAACCTGGAAATAAATCTCACAACATCGTCTACAAAATCTAATAAAAATGGTGAAACAATTTTTGTTGGGCGCCATTTAACATTCTTGAATTCTTTTAGTTTCAGGGAAAGTTTTCGATCTCAAAGCAAAACCTCTTTTTTAAAACATTATGTCTCAGAACCGTTCGGTATAATTTGTCATGAACTTAAAAAATGTCTTTTAAAAACGTTAAATATGTAAATTTTTCGAGTTCATAAAAGTGATTAATGCTGATGTCGTTGCAAAATGATGTGACCGTGTTGCATTTTATTTCAATACCGTAATTATTTCCAAGCTAATGATCTCATATTCACTGATTGAATGACAAATTAATTTCCATATTATACACAACTTCTTACACAGCTCCTGTTTGTAATTTTTCTATAAAAATAACAATTTAATAATAAATAAAACATGGCTTGTTTGACAGCTCAGCAGCACTAATTCATTATAATGTTTCAATTTTTTCCTTTCACTTTCAGAGTTCTGATTCATCATGAAAATGATGTTGACGTGAAAAATACCTATGCCTTAACCAACAAGCTGAGAAAATTTCAAACCTCTGCGTCCCGGTGCGGCCGCCGTTTGTCTACGTCGCGTCGTCGTCGTTGCGTTGGTCAACTCTCTTGGTCATATATTTAATTAACCCACACTAACTATTTAGGAATTTCCTTGTTGTACGAGTGTGTATGTGTATATGAATTTGCATGCCATACTGTGACTTGTCAAAATGGACTTTAATGTTTTCACATGACAACTGACACCCTGGCAAGCGAAAAACAACAGCGCACTACAACAGCACCCAATCACGCACCTAATTGTGTCTCTCAGAGGCTCATTTATTTGGTGCGCTGTGCTGCTGCTCTGGCACCCCAAGTGTCCGCTTATGGCTGGTTACTGGTTACTGGTTTTAGTGACAGAAATCCAGGAGCCCGACTGAACATAATACCTACATACAAATACAATCGCCTGCCCTCCATTATGGTCAAGTCAAACATACTCTTGATGGTTGTTTGAGTGTTTGAGGTGTCGCAGCATAAACGCTTGAGGTTGGGTGAACGAGTACAGCACATGTGCGTGTGCTGTGGGCAAACGGCAAACTTAGTCTTCCAATTAAAATTCCAAAACGCAACTCAACTTACGTTCTGATTTTGTGGTCAGCTCATTTACCTATGCTCTGTATACTCACTTTTCGTTTCGCAATGGAAATTCGCGTGCAAATTACCACAAAAAGATATCTCCTCCGTGAATGCGCGCGCGCCTTATGATTTATGTCGTTTTTCCTTCAGGTGACCTTTTCCAGTAAAATTCATGCTTCGGATTCTAACTCTTAGCCGCAGCTCTGAAGGCGGAGAGTGTTGAGAGTGCAGCAACCTGGTCCTTCTAGCGAATAGATTTATGAACTTATGCCACATGTTGTGCGAGCATGCGAAAAGCGAAAGTTCTTCGTTCTGTGTGAATGTGAACGTGAACAGAAAAATATGGTTCCATACAAATTAAGCTGCATATGGGCGCCTTTGATTCGCAAGGAAATTCACTGCAAATACGGAGTTCGATTATTAATTTGTAATTCCATCGGTGGTTTGTTGCGAGTATAATGCCATTGCCTGTTGCGAACTCGAAGAAATAATTCTGATGCAATTTTGTGGTGTGAACGTGCCTCACTTCAGGTGTTAACTTAAATTCCCTGAGGGAAGAAGTCATGTGAAGTGGGCTTGTTACCGTTACTAATAAATGGAAACAGTCCAAAAGTGATTTGTTGCTACAGCACACAAACGACCAACATTTTGGAACGTAAATAATACCTACTTACTTACTAAAAGTGAAGAAACGTTTGGTAGAGAGGTACCAATCCTTGACGAAACATTGACTCAGGATTGGTTGAGAGTTATGTAAGCCACAAGGAAATGGTTTTTCACGGACTGTTGAGCTGTTACAATATTTTTTGATAACACGTCGTGTGTTGGCTTCCAAAGTCTACTGAAAAAAAAAAATCTTATGTCACTAACGAGAAGCCCAGTAAACAGATTTATATGAGACCAAAACTACTCTACTCAACTCAAATTTGACAAGTTTGACTGGCAATAAGAAAAACCTAAAAATAACCCAAAGTCCACATGTCATCTGGGGAAATTGAAGTGTCCACAATTATTAGAATACTTAACGGTCTGATGCTTTGACATCGATTCCCCAATATAAAACCCAAAAATCAAATATAACTTGAAACCTCTGCAAAAAGCCAACCTCTAAGATTCCTGTAATATGTACTTGTACCTATGCAAATCAAATGGTGTCCTGACGTCCTTAAAAAGAAAAAAAAAACACCTTCTCGATTTCCTTCCAGACCCATAGAAAAAACATGAAAATGGAAATTGGATAATTTTTTTTCTTGGGAAAGGAGCTTGAGTTTTTTTATAGCTATTTCGGTCGTTGTTGTCACCTGTCGGAGGTGTGGGCGGGCAGAGATGTTGACGGTTGATGAGGGACGGAAGGTGGAAGAGTCATGTCTTTTTAGGTGTACCAATGTGTGATTAAATTCTCACAGCTCAACGAAGAATGAAATGAACTGTCAAATCTTGAAAGAGATTGGAATCTTCTGCCAGTGTTGCCTGTCTCACTGATCCTATAGGTGTTGGGTGGTGTCTCCTTGTTTTTTTTTACAAAGGAAGACCAAGGTGCTATTGATAGTGAATGAGACGCAAACAAATCAAACCAAAAGCATACAAAACGGGGAAAAAAAGAAAAAAAAGAAGAATTCCCTAACGATATCCATAGTAATAAACCGCAAAGGATCCAGGAATAGACAAATGTACCTACTCTAAAATAGAAGAAAAACGGAGACGCCTGTGTATGTCAAGTCGGCCGGAAGCGGTATAATCACCTCTACAACAACGACCGAAGTTTTGAATTTCACATTTTTTTTCCTGGTGTTCCTTCTAGTTTTGTGCTGTAATGTCCTTGCGCACAATTACATCCTTCAGCCATACGTAGAATGGAGAAGGAGCTGCCAGGGAAAGCATATAATCCCAGTGTTATCCGCTTTACATCTTCCGATAAATTGCATTTTTGTTAAGGTTTCTTCCACAGAACTGAGCTGCTAAAGCTGTCAAGGAGGCGAGGAAGGACACAACACACCATACAAAAATAAATCCTTAAGATACAAAATTTGGATTTGAATTTCTTTTAATACGACAACCCAGGTATAAACAGCAATCATTTGCGCAAGAAACATGAACACCAGCAAAAAATAAAATAAAATTGCACAAAGGACGAAAGAAATCCTTCCTTCTTCGTGTTTTTTTTTTTTAATTTTTTTTTTGTGTCACTGTATAATAGTGTATATATAGGTGGAAAATGTTTTTCTAGGTGTCGCCCCAAGACAATGTTCAACCAAACAATCATTTGACACCTTCGTGTTCATTCTGATTGGATATCCTTTCTATGATTTATTTGTTGCATAGAAGAGTGAGCATCTAGCATCTAGTTGCAGGATAAAAGGTAATGCAACGACGCTTCCCAACAATACTCGGATTAGGATTATATCGACGACGGGATGGACGCCTTATGAGGAATATTGTATGAAATATTCTGGAAGAGAAGGGTCTGTTTCTATTGCCACAATCAGCATTCGTCTTTGTCCAACAAATAGCACAGCAACATCAGCAGCGTGCACAAAACAGGACGCGGATTTGTGCAATTTTTAAGGATTTGCGACTTTCTCACGTTTCTGAGCTGTAAAAATTGCTAGATTAACTTTGGACTAGACCGAGCGAGAAGTGACGACTGCGATGATGGCTGATCCTGATATGCCATCATCAGCATCACTAGAAAAATAAGGGAAGTGCTGGTTTTAATGAATGGTTGATTTTTTCTAGGACAGGGTGAGTCCTTTCATTATGTGAATTTTTTTAATATGATGGAGGAATTATATTTTCGTCCCTGGGTTGAATTTTCAATTATTAAAAAATAGTAAGTAATGACGCTTGCTGGAAAGTTATTTATATTACGAAGATTACATTGGTATGAGAAATTGTGTGGCTTAAGACCGGTTTGTTTACTTTGTAAAACACTAAGTTTCAAATTACTAAGCCGGAAAAATAATGATTATTGACAGAATTCTTATATCATGAAATACATATAATATGATGATGAAGAGCTAAGATTGTACATTAGGAGCTGAATTCGAGTGTTCCACAAAAACCTACGAATTGATTATGAAATTGAAAATTTGATATGTCAATATTTGATAAGCAGATAAATGGAAAAATTTCATATAAGATTGTACTTTCTCCCGCTATTGAAGTTATTGAAAAATTTGACATTCGATGAAATAAAGCAAGTGTTTGATGGAGTTGCCAGATGCATCTAACGGAAAAGTATTAATTTCTAAAAGAAATCGTTACCACAAATAATTCTAGAGAAAATAATCTTTCACAAAATCTTACATCGAAATATCATTGAAGCCTTCCTTGTTCGAAACATTCTAATTCTTGGAAAAGTTAGTCCTTGCAGTCTTCTTGGCCAGCAGAACGTGTATCACAAAATGACCTGTGTGGATTCGGCCTGCAATGGTGGGAAGTGTGACTCGTTGGAAGTAACCAGTTTTAACTTATTAACATCAGTCTTTAGTCCATCAAATGATTAAACGAGGACCTTCACTGAGGGAAAAATCACGTCGTAAAATTTAGTTACCTCATACTAAATTCAAAGTTTTCCCCATTTAAAAAAAAACTATTTAAATCAAAGTAAAAACATTTTGATTTTCAATCAAAACGCGTTTTCAAAGAATTTTATTACGAAGGATCATTGAAACAAATAGTTAACAAATTTGATTTAAATGCGTTTTTATTTAAGTCGTTGATTCTTAATCAAATACGAAATAACAGACATTTTAAAAAATATTAAGACAAGTTTCCTAATTTTATGAGTTGGCTTAACACCGTTCATTTATTTAAGTTCTTTCAACTACAATATCAAAACGAATGAACTTTTGAAACAGTATACCTATTCATTTGAAATTGATTTATTTATTTATGAAGCTATTTTGTCTTAATATTTATGATTCAAATATGTAGAACCATATTCTCTATTTTGTATTGGTATAAAGTATCACATCATAAATTAATATTCATGCAATAAATATATTGCCAAATATAAAAGCTTCACAATTTCAAATAGCCATTTTGTCTAAGATACATTTAAAATCAAAAATTATAAAATTTTGAATAAAATGCTTTTCTACTTTATATTGAAAAGGGATAACCTTAAATCAAAGTTGAAACGTATTAAAATCGACGTCACTGCTTCATCTGTCAAAGAAAATAACTTAAAATGAAAAGAAAAACGCATTTAGTGTTTTGGTCGGTAACTGGTATGTGTGTATTGAATGTTGGAGCGCGTTTGTAATAAAGTGAAAACACACTTAAAATAAACACAAACGTCTTTGGCACCAGAAAAATAACTGTACTGTTGTTATTTTAAGTACGTTTTTCGTCTGGAATTGAATTTGTCGTTCGTCTCCATGATTGCCGGTTTCCTTAAAATTGTTTCCTTGATTGTGTTTCCTTAAAAGTGAATTATTAAAGTTTTTGAGAACGAAAAGAAGTGAAATTTATAAACAAAAACATTGTGAATTTATGTATAATACACTTATTTGTGTATATTTTACAAATATACCAGACCAAACGTTTTACTCAAGTTGAATTGCATCCATAAATGATTTTGAACCTTCTGGAATCACCATTCTGTAAGATATCTTCAGAAATAAAAGGTAAGTAATTGTAGAAACAAATATGTATTTTTATGTAGTAGTCATTTTCAATTTATTTTTGTTATCAATCACACCCAAAAATTGCTGTGGGCTCGCAGTCAGTTTATTAGATAAAAATAGTTCAAATATTTATGTTCCATTTAATTATTCTTCTTTACGAAATTACCATTGACGTTTTAAGCTGTTATCTTTTTAATAGAACTAAAATATATGAAACTAACTTTTTTTTTTGATATAAACAATACATTTATATATTTGTATGATTTTTTTCGAAATAAAACACAAACATACGTAAATTGTTCTTTCAGATTGAAATCGATTTCAATTTTTTGTACCCCAATAAAAAGCATCTTTTGCTGTCCAAATGGGAAAATTTAAAAAAAAAATATCAAAAACTATTATGAAATCAACATCCACAACGCAGAAAAGGGTTTTCATTACTAAACACCAATTCAGAAATTGGAAAAGGTAAGCAAAATATATGTAATTTATTTATTAATTGTTGAAAAATATTTCTTTTATTTTAGATTCTGAAGACTTTCTACTAACAATCCTATTGAATTCAGTAATTCCTCCAGTGTCAAGGTTTAAGGACAAACGAGGAAGCAACAAAAGAAAGGTCACCATCAGCGTTGCCCAAGAGAGTTTTATTTTGAGACTTCCTCTTATAACCAACTACGTATGTATAAGGAAAAATTAAAAAACATTGATTTCTTCACAAGTTTGTTATGTGAAAAACAAATATATTTAAGATTTTTTTGTTTTCCATTAATCTTATGAATAAGAATTTTACTTCTCTACTACTATTTAAGTTTATTTTTGTGAAATAAAATGTTCTTTTACATTAAAATTTTTAATATTAATTGTACTCTGTATGATATAAAATAAATAAATTCAATATTATATGTATTTAAAAATGATAACCATAATCTTTTAATTCATTTTGGATATGCTTAAGCTTTTTTGGGTTTTAAGCTTTATATTTCACAATGAAGATGGTTCTCTTTAAAATAAAGTATGCAATTCTTTTATAGTAAAATTATATTGCCTTTAAACATAAATGCAATGCATCATGAATCTTACACTCTTAAATTTTGAATTAAAAATGCGTATTTACATTTTAAATAGGCGTAATTTTTGATTTAAGGTTAAAATGCATTTGAAATCAATCTGTTTGATGTTTGAAATGAAATTTTAAATACATAAAAACAAAGTCGCTATGTTTTTGATTCTAAAAGACTGTTTCTTGTTTTAAGGTTTCGTATAGTTTGAATCAAAGTTATTGTTACTTTCAATCTAAATTGATAAACATTTGTAATAAACAAACGTTGAACTCAAAACAAAGACGAAGACAATTGAAAATAAGTTAAACGTGAACAGAATATAATTACTCTACTACCTTAAAACAAAGTTGAACTTATTTCATTCTTAAGTTGCTTTTTGTCAAATTGATTTTTAAATTGATCCACTTTGATTTTCAAGAAAACGCGTTTAGTCCTAAATTGTTAACGTTTTACTTTGATTCAAAGTAGTTTTTTTTTGATTCTACGTTGTTTTTTGGCTCAGTGTTGGATTGCAATATTATGAACTCAATCCTTTCATGATGCATTCCAGTAAGAAACATGTCAATTGAAATGCAAAGCCCTCGGGCTTTATAAACATAGATATGCGCATCTCAGTGAAATCTATACTTTGTAATGAAAACCAATCAACCTTCTTACTCGTATTTGAATGCAATTACTTCTAATTCACTTCCAATTGCACATTCTCTCACGTCGCGTCACTGAAGCTGATGCATCGAGTGCAGTCGCTGTGCCTAACCCAACCCCACCCGCCCACGTAAACTATGGCGAAACACTGCATAAATCCATGTCCAAATCCGGACCGCATCTGACAGGCATTTGTCGGTTCTTTGGGTTGTCAATCAAAACTGCTAGACAACGTTTTCCGTCCTCCAAGCTCCAAACAACGCAGCGCAGCGTTTTGACTGAATGAACTAACAAAAAAAAAAACTTAAAAGAAAAATAAACACAACTCCTATCGGCCGCTGGTTAATGTGCCGCCTAATGAGGTCCACATTTTCCAATTCATCCGTCTGTCGTCATTTGGTTTGTTGAATTGAAAAGTTTCCAGCACAACATGAGCGCTGATCTCAATCGCACATGTGGCGTCGTCGTCGTCGTCTCGTCGCGTCGCTTTGGAACGGGGTCCTCTCTCTCTCTACGGTCTGTGCTGCGCGACCAAACTGCACACAAATATTTGCATAAACGAAGGACGCACAGCCACAACAAATGTAAACGTAAACGTAGAACGCAAACGTTTCGATTTCACTTGAAGCGCTGAAGAAACATACATACATACATGTGAGACCGTAATCCGCGTCGAAGATTTACATAACCGCTCTTAGCCAGCCAAGCGCAGAACAGAACAGAGATATCCCGGGGATGCCAGACAAAACGTTAGAGTTCGACTCTATCGTGGTCGTGGATGGTGGCGCGGTGGCGGCGGCGACGCAGTGGCGTGAATGCCATTCGTTTCAATATAACTTCTATTATAAGGAGTACATACGCGAGGCGCACCGTCACCGGGTCAAAGGTGGAATCTATTGCGAAAGAGCGCCGTGATCAGCGATAAATGATCAGCCCACGCACCGCAGGGGCCACCCTCTCACCATGCCCCACCATGTTGTACGTCCCAGACACGACCCTACGTGCCTGTGCCTCCGAAGCCTGAAGTCTGAAGCCTGCAGACGAAATGTCTATTTTCCGTTCCGAATCACATCAGCAGGCACGACTTACAAGATCTTCACAATTTGAATAAAAACGCTCTAGGATTAGGCTTTGCCTGGCTGAAAAGTAAACGGCCGGCCGCTGGCAACGATTCGCCGCACCGCCACCGCGCCGTTCACCTAGAAGGGTTGCCGTAGCCGTCGCGTCGTTGGTCGGTGAATAGTCATCGTAATTCGCAGCCATTCTTGTTCAAACACTTTTGTGTCTATTTAGCGGCAATTTACCCCGCATCGCGCCTCTCCATCGGCCTTGACAGCTTAACCATTCAAGCGTCAAATTGGCCAATCAATCGGCCGATCTGATAAGTTCACTTGGAGACGTTCGTCCGTTCGTCTCTGCCTTCGTCTCCGTCGACATCATTGTCGTTTTCTTTCAGCCTGGTTCGTCAATGTGGCGATCGGTGCGCTGCCGGCTGGGGAGCGGGGGTGGTCCTCTTGCAAATATGAGCTCCATCGAAGTTGGTTATATTGGAAAATCGTGAGTCAGGTGCGGGTGCGGTTCTTTTCGGAGAGATCATTTATTAGACCTCAATACCGAATCTGGCAATGTAATCACCTGTCAAAGTGTTTTGATAAATGATTGCGCGACTTGTTGTTACCGTTGCCGTTTGGTTTGTTGGTTGGTTGAGCTTGTGCCCATGCGCCACGATGGCTGGAGCTGAAGTGAAAAATATTTTTGATTCGATCAAGCAATCGAACAATGTGGGTGGGTACCTCAAATTTAATTAAGTTCACTTAAAGGAAGATTGAGGCTTTGGGCTTATTAATAGATATAACAATAATTATGGGTTCGGCAGAGAATTACACGAGTACAAAAGATACACAAGACACAACTTCACATACTCGTAAATTTATTGTGTAACAATACAAATAATTATTACTTACGGGATTCAATTGGGAGCTTTTCTTCGTGTTTAATGAGATTTGTAATAATTTTTGGGTTTGATTCGAAAGATTTGGTTCATGTGTGGGATTGTCGGATAGAACCATGGAACTGGTGTACAGAGGTGGGTCTTTACTTTTGATTGTAATATTTGTAATCATCGATATGTGGGTAACTAGGTTTGGATGAGAGCTGTGGAAGCGACTTGGAAGAAGTCTCTGACATTAGAGTATGTTATTAATTTAATACCTATTAAACATTAGACATTGGTGGTTTTCGAAGCAATGATATGAAAAAAGCAAACGAAATTATGGGGTTATGCGGTTAAAGATGAAGAATTGATAGAATAACTGACTTTAACTTATACTATAAAAGCTAAAGAAGCAGTGTTCTTGCTTTGAATCAGAGATGTCAAGTGCTTAAAAGTAATTAGGAATACGTCCCAAAAAATTTGTTTTTAGTTAAAGTTCGAAAGTTGAAATCAGATAAAACTTTGTACACTTAAGCTTAAGAATAAAATTCAAAAAAAGAATAGGTTAGGCCACTAGACGATACGAGACAAATCCTAGTCTTTTCAAAATATTTATTTCCATCACTAAACTTAAAAATCATTCTTTTCTAGAAAACAACAAACTGAAACCTTTTATCTTTAAGAACAAAACTGACTTGAATCTGGACATCAAACTACATACATTTTGAAGCTTGTGTAATATTCTGTTTGAAGTGTCTCTTTGTTTTTGAGAGAAATTTAAAATTTTACATTGTGATATTTGAAATAATAAAATTAATTATTTAGTGTTTTGAATGGTTTCATCAAAATAAGGTTTTTGAGTTTGAAACTGTATAAGTGTATACACATGATTCTAACCTACTTTTTTTAAATATAAAAATAAGATACATTTTGACTATACATAGGTCTTAACATATTGGAATCATTGGCACAGGTTCCTCAAAGTAGACATTTGGTGCCACTTCTTTTTAGAGTGGTATATCACTGATATGCAGCAAACTCAAATCTTACCTTACGTTTGCGACATCAATCTTTGGTTGGAGATAGAATAAAAACTTCGCGTTTGGAGATCGAAAAAAGTCTTCTCAAACCGTTTCAATGAATACAAATACATTCAAAACACATACGAGTACATAAGTTGATTTATTATAAAAAGAATCCTTATTTCCAGTCAAGTGCTCAAAGTTAAGATTTATGAGGTTTTGTCAATTTTTCAATTGACTTTGATTCACAAACAAAAAAGGACCCTTAAAATAATATCCTTGTACAAACATAAGTTTCATCAGCAGTTCGTTATTCTATGTATTTTGACATATGGCAGGATTCAATAGCACACTTCTTCCTTCTAATACCTATTCAATGTGTTTGGTCGGCAGTGGCGGCACTGTTGTCCTTGCAGTTGTCCTTTCTAATTTTACGCTTCGTTATGGTTTCTTCCCTAATTATTGTCCTTTTTTGTAAGAGAGCTATACTCTGTATAGCAACAAAAAAAATTAAGGAAAAAATAACATAAACTCCATTGCATAAGAATGTCGCCTCGCCAGGACTGCTGTCTGTGCCAACACATCATGACGGTGGATCAATAGAGCCGCAGAGCGAAGCCTAGCAAAATTAGTGTGTAGAGACACTCGTCCTCGTCCGTCGTCCGAAGCACTTGCCGCCTTCTGCCAAAAAAAAGGAAGAAGTCAACATCAACTAAATGCCGCAGAGTATTGGATTACATGCCATCAATGATGGTGGCGGCGGCAGGGATGTTTATTTTTAGTCGCAGTCGGAGCGGAGTTTTGTTTCGTAAATTTATTGTTTCCATTGCGACAAATTGCTGCATTGGGCTAACCAAAAAATAAAGAGAACTAATTGAATGGCCCACCGGAAGAGTGAATGAATCACTCCAAGAAGTCCTAGTCACCGTCGCATCTTCGCAGGGATTTGCATATTTCTACAGAAAAACCTCAACTTCCATATTACTGAACTTAACCTAATGATACTGCGCTATGCAATAACCCAGTGATGAGTTAATGGACCAGTGCAGCGCCAGCTCAGCGTTATCTGCAACAAAGAATGCCTCCTTAAGTGGCGAAATCCGCTGTCCTCGCATTCACTAAAATGTTAAACTAAATGTTAGTTGCTCCAGCTGTATATGCGCCGGCCGCTGCGCCGTCAGCCGCCGATAAGAACGCTCTTAATTGACTCGGTGGGGAGGCTTATCTGGCGTATTCGCGCTAATTAACACCCGACAACGTGGTGCTGCGCGCATAATTTAAGTGGTTCGATCTGCAGGTAAAAGGTATTATAAGTGAGCAGCAAAGACGCGATACCAACTGCTGTACGTATAAAGGCTATGTCGGAACGCTAATGTGACATGCCTATTAAAATTGGATTTTGACAGGCGATTTGAGTTCCTGAGATGTGTAAAGTGTGTGTCGTCTGTCGTGTCCGTGTCCGTGTGTGTGATGCGATGCGAATGCGATGATGTGGTGAATGGTGGTTAATGGACTCTGGTACATAAATTCTCATTCCGTTTTGACACCTTGAATGTCTCACTTTTCGAAATTTTAAATATGGAAATATTGGCAAAATTCTGGTATTTAGGAGAGATTGGGGAAATGCAAATCTGGTGACTTAAAAAAGATTCCAGGAAGAGGTTTTGAGTTCTCTGGTTCAAGTTTCTCAGAATTCTAGAATTTAGACGATGTTCAGTTGAGCTCCAGTTTAGCTACAATCTTAGAATTCTTCCCTCAAGAAGATTAGTATAGTCGCTTAAAATTTTAAATCTCTCTCTTAGCAAAAAATTGAATTATCAGAGCAAAAAATACGATTTGACAGTTTGTGCCTTTGAAAATAGATACTGAACACTTGATTTAATATATTCTACGTGTATTGGTCTGTTGGATGACGAAACTCTAAAATCCGGGAGTTTAGACAAATTTCCGTGTCATTTGCGTTTCTTGGGATTTTTTTCCGTCTAAGTGGCGAACGGTATTTATATTTTCGAACTGAAGCGTGAAACTCACACATTTTCTCTTAATCTGAAAATAATTAGCTTATGGAATAAAAAAAGAAAATATGAACAAACCGTTACTGATGACCCATTTTGATACCTCTTTCCCCTGTTCCCCTATACTCGACCACTTAAATAAAATAGGTATAAATGTTTATGTGTGTTTTTTTATATTAAGTCGTGAACAGAAAACGGTAATAAAATATTTACAGAAGCAATAAGCACAGATTACCGGATGATATTTCCTCTTCATTTGTAGCAATCTTTAATTTCTTATTTTTAAGTTCTTCTTCTGGCCACTGCATTATTGGAGAGCCAGGGTCTGTATTATGGAGTGACAATGATTATGACTGTGATGATGCGGTGTTGAAGTTGAAGAATGTCTTGTTGATTCGTCATCCTAGTGCTCCTCATCGTGTCGTCGTCGGTCGTCGTAGTCGTGGTCAGGTGAGAGGTGATGGACCTCCAGAGTCCAAGTCCAAGTCCGGAACGTACACATAGATTGAGTGTTTATTTGGATTGCAATCAACAAAGAATCAGTTCGTTTATTCCTTCATCCGTGTAAAAAAAGAAGAGTGACAGATAGAAACGTTTCGGCCGACACAGAGGAATGGTGATGATTGAATTAATAAAAGGTGGTAGAATGTTGCAAGGCGTTTTGGTTGATTATTTTGTATACATGCACGAGTGTGTGTGTATTGCAATGGGAGATGTGAATGTGATCTCTGGTTGATGATGGACTCTGGATGAAGATGAAGAGCCCCTGTATAGTTCCAATGCATAAAAGGTACATGGATGAACTGGAGAGCAGATATCGTGATCTTTGTTAATTGAATAAGAGGAAAGGAAAACATTCGAAAAATGTAGAACGTCTTATTGTGGAGCGGACACTGGGATGTCGAGTCGCGTCGCTTCACATTGGTCGACCAATGACCGTGCGTCGTCGTCGAGATTGTCGTTTGTTGTTCTTTATTATAAGCAAAGAGAAGGGTTTGCTTTTTGTTAATAGCTTTGGCTGTGGAAAATGGAGATGAACTTGTGGAAAATGCCTTATAACTTCATCTTTTTTTTTATATTGATCAGTTCCAACATGGAAGAGTCTAAGTTGTCACAAATGCGTTGTGAAAGAACGATTTTCGGGACCTTTAAAATTGCTTTTCTTTTATTTAAAATGAGGTCTGTTAAGCTCAAGTAGGTATTTAGTTCTATTTCTGGAAATATTTAGCCTTAAAATTCAAACTAGCGGCAAGTTGAAGTCACAAAGATATTAAGTTGTCTTATAAACTGTATCTACCTCAGTTTGAACAATGTTGTAATAGTTTCGGAGGTTCATTGATCTTTCCAAGAGGAATTTATTCAAAGATATCATTTTCAATGGAGCAATTTCAAAACTTCAAAACTGACAATAAATTTCTCAAAAGTGACTTTCGGAATCAAAACGTTTTCACAGCGATCCACTCAGACATATTTTTGGTATTTTACATTTTTTTACTCAACTCGCAACTCCAGTCTTAACATACCATCTCTTCCTTGAAATATGAACAAAGTTCACCGTTCATGTAAAAGTCTTCTTAAATTAATGATGATGCACTCTGTTCTTGCGCAAACGCAACAAAATGTAATTACAACAACAACTACAACAAAAACTATTTACCCCGCATCGTTGATGTTTGTACACCTGATAATAGTAAATGATCCATTGCAAACCGTGTACACCTTAGAGTTCATTGGTACGTACCTTCCTCGATGATGGCTACTAACTCTGCAAAGCCTTTAAGCCACCAGACCAAAATAAACGTCAAAAGAGCATTGTAGTCGGATAAGTTCCAAAAGTTTGTCCACGGAATTAGGCAGAGCGTTTGTTGTGTCCATGGCGTTGATTGCGTAACAAAACACAATCTGTCCGTCGTCGTTGGTCTGGTCATGCATCCATTTACAGTAGCAGCGATACAACTGCAACATGAACATAGGCTAGGTACACACAACATCGACATTAGTTCCTCGCTGGCCGGTGTTAATTTCTTAAAGCCATGCTACCAACATGCGCGTAACGAAAATCCAATTTCTTTAGACGTGGAAGTACACAAAGAGCGGCAAAATTCGTCTATGATTACCACGGCCGGACGACTTTGACGATGGCGATCATGATGACGACGACGACAACGACAGCGACAGCGATGCTGGAGCCAGTTTCATCAAATCGCACAAAGGAAACTCTTCACGCTACCTCACTCGAGCAATTATGGTAACATTGAGTCTAGCATCTGAGCTGAAAGCCAACACAGCATCGAACTCAGCTAGCGAGTCAACATAGAGCAGCAACTTTCGTGGAGGGAAGACTCCACAATCGAAATTACAGTTGGAGGCGATATTTTTGGGTTGTAATTGCGCTCAATCTTACCGCGTAATCGACTCGACTGACACACACACGATGACTTCATTTGCCCTCACAAAGACAACCATAACGAACGTCGACGATGACGAAGACGACGCGACGGCGGCGGTAGATGTTCAACGCAGGGCATTCGGGTTTCAATATGGCAGTCATCAAAAACGGAATTCAATGAATAATTGGAGGAAATGGAACTCGCATCCGTTATACTACTCTCCACTGAACTACGAATCTTTTGTTTGCCTTGAACAGCACTGATGGCTGCCGCGGCGGCGGCAGTGGGTTATTTTGCAAATGATGTCGGAATCGAAATCGCAGGTGGCCGAAAAATGCCAGACAGACACAACTTCCACTCAACTAAAGGTAATTGCAACAATTAATTTTGCAAGCAGTTTTCTTTTTTTTCTTTGAGCATCGAAAATTATATACGAATCCTGATTTTGGAACTGTCAGCGCCTGTTGACGTCGTCGTCGTCATCGTCGTCGTCATCATCATCGTCGTTGTCGTTTTAGTCGTCTTTTCTGAAGGAAATGAAGCAATTACCATTTGTGTTTACGAGGCAGTGTCTCAAAATGTTAAACTCGCATGTAAGCGCATCATTAGGGTAGCCCCTGTCTTATATAAGTGGGTTTTGCTAAACGTTCTCCGATCATCCTCTCGAGAGCCGAAAGCACTGACTGACTTTGTCCGCTCGTTTTAGCAGTCATAATTTGGATTGGCGATGTGATTTTAATGGATTTTATTGGGGGACATCAGCTCTTCTTTTTTTCGTATTTTTTTATATACATACATACATATAATATTAGAGTGATGGATGGGTTTTTTCAGACTTTAAAGATGGTGATAATCACCTTATTAGACGTTCTGGGACACAAAGTGGATTATAATTTCTCGAGAAGCCAATGACTTGATAAGTTCAGATCAGAAAATGCCAAAGTCTCGGGTGGATATTTAAATTTAATGATTAGGTACAAACTTTGCCATTGGGCGAACCAGACTGATGAAAGAAGAGGAAGAAGAAGATGTTGCAATGTTTTCCAATGCAAAAAGGTTTTCAAGTTTTTCCTTGTTTTATTTTTTGAATGTGAAATTTTCTGGTTAAAGAAAGCAAAATGGAACCATAATCAAATTGAGCCATTAAGTTTAATTTTTATTTAAAGCCATTATGTATATAAAATTTAATCACCTTTGCAAGAAATTATAGCCTGAGGTGTGTAATTTTTTTTTTTTTCCTTGTGAAAAATTTGATTTTTAACTTTCTTTAACGAGCCACAAGAAATTCGGTGTGAAAAATTAATTCGTTACATGTAAGGTTACACGCCTACTGAAATGTTTTATTTGAAATCACAAAGAAATATCAAGTTTTATAAATATAATATGAATAATTAAAATGGAATGTTTTATTTTGTTTGTTCATAATTAATTGTATTAACCAAACAAAAGAGCTGAGGTGCGAACTTTATTTATTTACTTTGCTCCCTTGAATGAACATACATTGATATTCTTCGTAATGTACAGAACATTGTAATCAATAATTATAATGGAATGCCTTAAAATAATGACATACGAAAAAGTCAATTTGACATAAAATTAAAATCATAAAGGGCACGCAAGAACGCCTTAAATCTAACTGGTTTGCCTGTTAAATTGTCAGGATGTGCCTTGCCTTGAGATTCACCCCAAAACCACTTTAAGTTTTCTTCAGTTCTTGTGTTGATTAAATAGCCGTAAATGTTTTTGTAACTCAAGTCCCTTACTATAAAATATTATTTCAAACAAATACTGAACAATTGTAGCCACTAAAGCCTCTACCATCCCTTGGCGTCCTCTATTTATTCGACCCAAGGCGACACTTTGGCTATTAAACTGTTAAACTTTACATTTATAAACACATGAAAAACGGAGTGAGTTTCTCAGTAAAATCTTGGTTCAGTTTGCTTTAATTTCCGTTACATCTTTTATTAACTTAATCTTTCAGAAAAGGTTAGGAATGTGGAAACATTATAAGAAAAGTTTTTTTGTTTTTAGTTCGGGGTTGAGTAATAGTCCAATATCTACTTCATTCCGCTAAGAAATATTCATATAGTTGTTAAGTTTCTATAAACCTACACATTTGACTTCGGACTAATAATTAAATCTAATACCTACTTAAAAATACCCTTTTCCAGTTAAATACGATTTTGTGCAAAACTTACAACACAAAGCAGTCGTAATGTGCTTGTTTTTGTGGCGAAAAGCTTTTCCACGATTTCTGTTAATAGTGGTACCTAACTAAAGCTAATTAGTCAAACTTTTTGAACAAAGTATAAAAATATCTCTTCCGTTCCATTCTGTCTTCCAAACCCAACTTTGACCACTAAAAAGGGTTAACACACATAAATTGAGACATAGGGACATGTAAAAGCGCACGCACCAGCAAAAAGAGAGTGAACTTAACCAAAAACCGCACTTTGCCACAAAAGTTGCCCTATTAATTCTTCCCTTTTTTGTACTACAAAACTCTGTTGGTATTTGTGTATATTTATACAAACACATATACATAAACGATGTGTGTGGTGCTAGAAAAAGGATCTTAAAATCGGTAACGACGTTATTCTGAAAGCGCAAAACTACTCCAACCAAACAAAACATTATCTATGTATGTATATAAATATACATTTGCAAACAAAAGGATTCGCTTTTATTGCTAATTGGAGGGGAAATAGGACATTCATCTTAACCACAAACCGAAACCGCAATAGTGCAAACCTCAGGTATTTACTTTGCCGCACGTTCATCATCATCGTTGATATAGTTCGTCCTCGTCGTCCTTGTTGTCGTTCTTTTGGCAAGGACGAATTATTATTGCCAAAGACAAAGGGATGCAAATTTTGTAAGAAGATTTCGTGTTTTTGTTTTTTCTTCATTTTTTTTTTGTCCACCCCACAATGTCATTAGTGTCCTTATTTTTGATTTAATGTTGTTTGTGTTTCTGTCGCGAAAGCACTCTGGTCCTGTAGAACATCAGTGTGATGGCGAAGAGGGGTAGCAGGAATATAGTATTCCCGCTGACGATGATGGTGGTAAAACGAATCCCTGCGAGATACTTTATCTGTACCACTAATGGCATTGTTCCAAAAGAAAATCCAATTGGATTGAAGATGGTTCTTCGAACTTCAAGAAATTCCACTATCTTAAGCTCAAAGTAACAGTACCGCATCCAATTAGTAATGGAGAAAACTTTTCCCTCTATCTACGTTACATAGACTTTATCTTTCTTCTCGTGGCGTAGATGGCGGGGCGGGCGGTATATGGTAGGGATGGGAAATGTCCCTTTGGGAAGCGGATTAATGCCTCAATATTGACGGTTGTGTATATGGGGTGGCAGCTAATAGAGATAATTTCAAAACTAACAGTGTACTTTTACATGGTTGCCACCCTGAATGAAAATAATTATTGGAGTTTTCGTTTGTTTGACAAAAATATACGAGTTTCATAAACCATCATTGTCATTTTGAAGTTTTTGATTGATGACTTACAAACTGTTTTAAGTTGGATTTTAAGATAGATAAGGTTTCACTGCTCCTAATAACTGCCAGAATTGCTGATGGACCTTAATTCCTACTTTCTGTTCAACTTGACTAAAAGCAATAAACTCAAACCAAAGTGGCAACCATGTTTTTGGATTCAAGCTTTCGTTACAAGATTCACACACATATTCACAAAGTACACAAACATTCCGTCTGGAATACAAAAAAAAAAAAAAAACAAACAAAACACACACACTACGAAAACAATAAAGTTTAATACAAAATTTTCTAGGACAATAATGCATTAGAACCAAACCCGTTAGAATGGCAGAACAGCTTATAGAACTCGATCGCCTATAACATGTACATGAATGTTGACGCCAGATAGCTGCCACTGTCAACCACTGATGGATCTACCACCGCACCACACAACTCCAACTCCCGGGATTAAGAAGTTTGTGTGTTGTTGTTGTTGTAGTTTTTCTTTTTTCCTGGGAAAAGGGATTAGAGCTTTGGTCAGTGGCATGGAAATATTTGTTTTTTTTTTTTGTTCACTCGTTATTTTTATTTCTACTTACAGTAATAGCATGCGTTGGTTTGTGGGTTAGGAAGAGAGTGTTACTACTTATTTGGTGGGATACGTATAGAAAAACGCGGGGGCTGATGTGCAGAGGGGCATCTGCAGGGCAGAGGAATGCCATTGCGCTGTTGGATGGTGTATGGTGTATGGAGTATAGAAGTGAAGTTATTCTGATAATGAGATTATGTGCAACGAATTGCGCCAGGAACTGGGGCGTGCAATGATAGAAGGGCATGTTGGACTGTTTGTTTCGGTATTTTTTGTCTATATAAATAAATGTTGGCATAGATACGAGTGTATGTGTGTGTGTTGACCGTATATCCGCACTCTACTGTCCAAATGTATAAACTTGTGTTTGGAGCTTAAGTGCAGTAGCAGTAGCAGCGTATTGTGTTGTGAGTGGGCTTAGATTAGATGTTTAATGCCATTGATGATGGCATGTTGACTGCTCCATGTGGGAAATTGTTTGAATGCTAACGAAATTGGATCCGATAAGATTGGTTTAAGCTACTGTAAGACCATTGGGGATTTTAACTTCCAGAGCTACATGATGTTAATGGAGACCATAATGGCAGATAAGTGATGGAAATATGTGCATATGTATGTATTTAAATAGTTCTGTATAGTGCGATGGAAAAACAAACACGAATAAACAGCTGAAGGCCTTTGAAAAGGCTGACGGAGCTTGTATTTGTTTGGACTTTTGTTACTAGAAAAATAAACACTAAGTTGCATTATAAGGAATAAGAACAGATTTAAGTTGTCAGTCCGTCAAAATTCTTTTACAGAAGTTTCAGTTTTGTAAGGTTCGTTGGTTTGAGTAATAATTTTATAAATGTAGATTATTAGGTATTTGACTAAACAGGACATAAGGGATTGTCGTAAGGATTTTTTAGTTTACTCTGTGTCATACAAGTTTGAGTTCCTCAAGTATTCTTAAAACGCATTTCTCAGTATATATTACCTTTTAAAATTATCTTATTTACTATTTTTATTCAACTAAGCACCCTTTTCGGATGTGCTTAGAAGATCTTTTCAAAGTTGAATCATCCTAATTCAACTACGAGATGTTTTGATCACAATTGAAAAAATCATGCCGGCACAATTAGCCACTGCCATGTTTTATTTTTTTTCTTTGACAGTAATCAACACCTACGGGCCCATGAGATGGCCCGATGATCCCTCGTTTGCCCTGACATTTCTGTGACTAATCCCATTCGAGATGCCGCACTCTTTTCTCTACGCATGATTACTTTGATTTGGAATGCATCACGTTGGGCTTCAAGACACAGAATCGTTTTGTACAATTCCAGAAAAATGAAAATCCGTTTGCGTAACTAATTCACGGCTGTGCCACTGCCTGATGCCAGTGCCAGCATAGCACACATAGCTCATCTTATTAACAAAATCTCTGAGGAAGAAATAGAATTAGGGGAATAATTATTACTAAACACAACACATTTTTTTTATTATAATATTAAATTATAACTGCACAGTTAATTTATCAATAAATATTGTGTATACTGTAGATGTTAGATACATGAGGAATTCTAAGTCCACATATTTATGTTAAGAGAGTCTTACGCCATAAATCTGTGTAAAGCGTGAAGAATCAATAATTCCTTGGTGCATTTGGTGTTTAGGGATGAATGCGTTATCAATAAAATATGATGTGTATTGAAGAATTCTTGTGCCTTGAATTTGGTCCATTTTAAAATGTCAATGTACGTAATACGTTTTTGGGAAATTTTTAATTTAACGAACTTCAAAAACAATTTTTCTTAATCCAATTTGTGGAACTGATGACATTTTTTTTTCTTTAATCAATTAGGAGGGCAAAAAAGGTTAAGCTAGGTGAACTCCGTGAACTAGTTAGAAAAGAATTTTGAAAAGTATAATAATGTATTTAGTAACATGATGTTTTTTTAAATTTTTAAGTTAGTTTGAAAAATCGACGTAAACTAAGAAAACATTGGTGTTAATTTCAAAACTGCTGAAGGAGCTGAATCGCTAATAAGAGATATTTTAATGAAACTGGCAAGTCCCAGTTCTTGTACCGGTTTCCGTCAACCCCCCAAATAAAACGTCAGTGAGTGAATTCAGTTGACAAATATCATCTGATTCCTATCGTGTGATGGTGTTGCCAAGTGTTATTCCTTCTATGCCAATCTGTCTTCTTAATTTTATGGGTGACATATATCTGGGGGCCGTCTGGAGAGAGAAAATCTGAGAAAATGATGTAAGACTCATTTTCGACCAATTGTAAGGGCGTTTAGATGACTTTCGGGAAACACATAACTTCCTTTAATCTTAACATTCAATTATTGTGTTTTTTTTTTTTAACCTTTCCTAATGATAGATTGAACCCGTCAAACATCTGATTCCATCAAATCATCTTATCTCAAAAATCACACAGGTGGTTTTCCATCAGGATGCATGCATCAATCCAATCTTCGCAGCGTATACCTGGATATCTCTATTGTCTCTTCGGAAAGAAAGAAATAAAAAAACATCTAAGACCATGTAACATATTTACCTTTAAGAGTCCTTTAGAATACGAGAATTACTTCTCAAGTTAAAAAAGAAGTAACGAAGGAGAAATCGTTGATGCTGCTGCCAAATTCATCTTCCTGTTAAGTGCAACAGCAACACACTGCAGACAGATTGATCCTCTAGATATGACTTCAAATGAGTGTAGGTACACTCTCCTGGTGAAGGAGCTTCAATCGAATACAGTTAACAAAAAAAAATCGAACCTTAAGTAAATCTTCAGATTGTAGCTGCAACATGATTGTCCTTCGTACCACGACGACGATACTCGCTTACACCGAAGAAGATAACTGCAAAAATGAACACAAAAGATTTCAGATTCAAGGATGCACCTATTCTATACTATGTTACTACGAGACGAGTATCTTATCTATCTTTATTCTTTAATGATGCGGATTACGATAGATTGATGTTGTAAGAACTTATTTATTATTATTCGAGTAGGTAAAGGTACAAGGAAGTGAAGAAGGAAGTCGATAAATAAAAATTTCAAGTAGCAAACACCGGAAATGCACTCATGCATTCAACTTTTTCGGTTGGTTTGTTGTGGGTTCCTTTGGAAGGACATGTTATATACTTTTACATCGTTCTAAAACCGCAATGTATTACGCTCAATAAATTCATTGAATTGTGACATAGACAGGGAAAAGTAACAAGTTAATTTACTTTGGGGTATATGTTTATGTATAACCCTCAGTGTATGTTTTATGGGACATTGAGAAATTGAGGGGTGTTTGGGGTTAATAGTGCGTGACACCTGAAGGGTAGTCGCGGAGTATGTTTTGGGAAAACTCTAAGGTAGCCATAGTGCGTCAGTTTTCTTTAATTTTTACATTCAAATTATTGTTGAAAACAGTTTTAATTCTACGCTTCATCAGAATTTACATAGGTACTTACAATTTGATTAATTTCAAGCTGTTATTGATGAAAGGGGAAAAATCTCGATTATTTTTGAGTACACAGAAATATTTTTTTTTAATGTAAAAATTAAATTGAAAACTTAAAATTTGGAAATAAATAATTAATGTAACGAAAAAGACGACAGTACGTTCGTCATTGAAAACCTCTCATAAAATTGGACGAACTTAAAACATATGGACAAGGTGTCGAAAAATTGGTCTTCCAACTCTGTTTTTTTATCTACTTTTTTACTAAATTAAGAACACTTATTTTGACCGGTAGAAATATTTATCTAAACCTTTAAAATTTTCTCTGCTCATTGCAAAAGATGCCGTCAGTTAAACATTGATCCAGGTTTCATCGCATTTTTCATGACTATTCGCAAGACTTTGGGTGCGATAACCGTTTGCATTCCTGTCGAATATTGTGATTGTCTGAGGTTTGTTGGCATAAGCCCGAAGTAGCCCTTAAGAAAGAACTTGTAGATGGTCAAATCACTAAAACGGAAGAATAGGTGATGAAGGAAAGCTCCATTGTGACTCATACTGTTACTGTCTTGTTAAAGGAAAAAGTAGTTAAAATAGGCCCTGTCGATGACGTTACAATCACTCCTCACAATTCAACGTCACACCACATAAGTGTGAGTGGATGAAATACCTCTTTTTGCATCACACGCCAATTTTCAGTTCCCTAGGATCCTATGAATAGAGGTTTGTTTATTGACGAATGGTTAAGTCCACATGTACCTTCATTTTCCGGAAAAAATTGTACTCTTCGTTTGAGGACCTCTTGATAGTTATTCACTTGCACTCCATACATTGCTTATCTAGTTCTCAAGTGTCAAATGCGATTGATATACGACACCATATTTTAAATCTTTCGATAAAATGTTAAATTTTGCTCCACCTCGTACTTACATAAATAAATCATATATTCTTAGGGGTGAAGCTAAACAAAATAAAATGAAATGAAATAAAATAAAATAAAATAAAACAATACGACCACCCAATAGCAGCACCGAGACATTAAATATTAACTCAAAATAAACAAATAAACAATACAAAATGAAAACATGAAGTACTCATAAGATGAACAAAAATATAAAAACGAAAACGAAGAAGAAGAAGAAGAAGAAAAAAAGTCCTGAAGGAAAAATTAATTTCATGCACAACAGGATCTTGAGTAATTGCCTCTGCTTTTCATTTGCTTATGCTCTTGTAAAATATTTACAAAGTAGCGCAAGGACAATAATTGGTTCATATGTACTGAACTCATATTAGTTTGTGTTTATTTGTTTGCATGTATTGTATATGAGTAGGTTCATGACTTAAATTATATAAAGGAACAAAAGAGTGTCAGTCAGCTTGACAATATTGTAAATCTCTCATTATACCTACCCAATACACTATTTACCAAGATTTCTCACCCGCATCATATTCCTTTATATGTATGTACGGTACATCTTTGTGTCATCCTTTTTCTGTATAATCGATCTACCTACCGCAAAGTGACAACAGATAAGAAATTATGTTTGGTTTGTGAAATCGTTATCCTTGAAATCTGCTGATCAGAGTTTTCACTTATGCCTAGTCTATTTTTTCGAATTCTTGGAAAATTGACATAATTATAATTTCGACTTTCGAAGCTGTTTCAATAATTTTTGAATTTGAATCCTGTTTGTGTTAGAAGGCAATTTTAATTTATATAAAATGAGATATTAAATTCATCCTCTGTCAGAAAGGATTCACCAGGTTACCAACAATCCTTGAATTTATTTGTTTTATTACATTTTATTTTATTTCATTTAAAAAATTGTTTTTTTTTATATTTAAAGATGAAAACATAAATTTTACAATCTTATGGGTTAGGTTTGGCAGCTTAACATAACTGCAAAAATTCTCTGTGGCTAAAGGTTTTTTCAAACACATTTATAATATCGTCTTCTTTTTAAAAGTTGCATTTTTAAGATGTTAAGACAAGGTAGCCAATATCTCCAAAAGTATTATATTCGAATTTTATTTCATTGATGAATTTGTTCTGCACATTTTGAATATTACTCATTCTGTCATTGAACATGACATTTAATATTTTTGAATATTATCATCGATTCCACTATATACCAGTTGATTAGGGGTATACAGTATACTGCATACAATTGACCCTTACCTATGGCCAAAATAATTCAAATTCAATTCAAAACTATAACCCGCTGCTCTCTGGCTCATTTAATCCCATCGCAGAGCCTCGTCAACAATATATAACATATTCAACTCTTCGAATTCGATTTGATTCGTCTGGATAATATGCGACGGGTGCAAAATTTAAATTCAATTATTCTGATTAGTGGTTTCAAATGGACCCGCATCCTGCGGCTGACCGATCACGTGTGATACATGTCGTCGACATTAGGCAGACATATTCAAATTAAAGAGTACAGTAGTTGATAAGGTAACGGGGGGAGGGGAGATTTGTTAAAGGTATAAACGAGTACATCAGGCATAGATATATACGGGAAGGGATACAAACACAATAAATTCCCTCGACATTTTGTCACATTTTAGTCATTTTCTCATTGCACCGAATTAGGGACGCATACGCATACAATATACGCATTTGGCATTTGGGGATTTAATGAGTCGCATTTTAGTGCGGTTTTATGAACATGTCTACAGTATATACTATATGTGTATATGTATGTACATTTAAATGGTTTTCAAAAGAGAGCGACAGACGACATTTTGTCACACCCGCACAACTGATTATAGTTGATTCTTTTTAATCATTTTTTTGTATTGAATCAGTTCTTACTTTAAGGACATACGTTAAATTAATTCGTACATCTTTGATCAAGACATCATCAAACGAAACCAGTCCTGGGATTCAAACGACCTTTATCAATCGTATCCAGTCCTGGAAATAGTACCTGCCCTATGGAATCAAATGCCACTTATGATTTGATGTTATTCAAATAAAATCGAATATTCTGATATGGTCGTTGGGAAAAAGCTAAATAAATTAATAAAATAAACTCGTCGCCAATAAACACATTTTATTCAAAATACTATGAATACCTAATAATTGTATGCCATAAAAACTTTAAACTTTAAGCTCCCCATCATTGTATTTTCCAACCGTTCGCTTTTCAAGAGACATAAAAATTTTATATTTTATAATCAAAATCCATTAATTTTGTGCAAATTGAAACGTTAATGTGACTAGATTGATGCCCTACAGCCAGAAGCAGAGTTTATTGATCTCAACCTTAAAAAACCATGATATTGTTTTCAATAAAACATGATATTTTGTTCTTAATTGATATCCTTCCAATCCTAATCTAAACTTTAAGTTCTGATGAGCTATCATATTTAATGGCTTTTATTATTACCTACCAAGTTCTATTTTTTTGTTTTTGTTTTTGCAAGGTATAAAATACTTATTTATTACAGCAATGATAATAGGATTCCCTATAAACATTAAGCATTAACTGCCAAAATAATAATAACTAATTTTGAAGTACAGCCATCTTAAACCGGGATGATGACTTTGAAGCTTTGTATAACAAAATGCTTAAAATGTTCAACAAGATTACAACAAGAAATTAAACCTTGTTTAACTATATAAACACACTAAATACAAGTACTCGTACCTATATACATACATAATATGTATGTGTTGTGTACTGTGGTTAAATAAGTTAGAATGAAATTTATTACCCTTAAGGGTTCAATCCAATTTACTGCCACAGAAACTAATTAATTTTTTTTATAATGTCCACGACCTATGTAAGATTGTTTACAATTGAAATCTTTTTAGTTCAACAATTTTACGACTTCCATCAAAAAACCAAACTAAAATGGAAACATTTTTATTGACTTGCCTTAAGAATTGAAACAAAAAACAACAACAACAAAAACATAACAGCTAAATTGAAATGGCTTCATTAAAAACAGCAGCGTGGGGTTTACAAAAGCAGCCATCATTGTCATGCTTTATGTCAAAGCTGGAACACACAACACACATACCTATGCAAGGATTTGACATACAACTAAAAAATACTTCCATGGCCAAAAAGGAAGTAGGTATACATATGTACATTGTACAGGTGTAGGTATAGGTACACATATGACAGCAAAAAAGAGGTACGCCCCTGCAAATATTTGCCACACTTGCACTACAAAATATCGAATTACAAAATCGTGCTCCAAGGTGCAGGCCACAATAATGGTTGCTGATAAATGTTTATCAAAGTTTTTTTTTTGTGTTCGAGTTTTTTACCCTGGCAAGCGGTGCGGTGGATATAAAGCCAATTTTTGGCTCATATTAAAGTCACAAGTTATGTATCAATGACTGGAGTTTGTCCTTTTTGACTCGGGTACCATGTTTGTTGTCAATTAATTACATTTTAAATATTTTTAAGAGTATTGGTGGTACAAATGACAACGAGGAGTCATGTTACGTTTCACGGTGTGGGTCCGATGCTTTAAGGAAACTTAAATTAAACTTTGTTTCCTTTATGCCTTAATTCCACCAAAAAAACAAATTTTGAATAATATATTAAGTTCTTAAATGTAGAAAATTTATGAATCATTACGTACATGTTACAGATATTTTTTGAGATGTATCACATAAATAGAAAAGTGGGTTAAAGCCACGCCCCTTCTATATCGTAATTCTCAAATTCCCAATAATATTTTCTAGAATTGGATATTGCAAGTACCTAATTCGAATGGCACTAATTGTCAGAAGGTGGTTAGAAGATTGTATCATGAGGTTTGCACGAAATTTCAAAATTCTACTATACCGGGAAGTTTTGAAATATTTTGACTTTTTGTCAGTGAATGAGTCAATTGCGGCTTTTTCTATTCCTTAAGTGCTGATGCGTGACAGGAACCACAATTTTTCTAAAGAGTTAAATTTCGGTGATTTTCGAGTGCTTGATTAGCCTAGCAAATAATATATTGAACCCCCATAGGAAATTAATTTTATAACGGAATTCAAAATTTAGGTGTCCATATTATTTGTTTACCCACACCTACATAAAAAACACTACATACTTGCGTGCGCTGTCCTCAATTTCATGCACTAAAGTTCAAGGAAGTCAAAAATCAGCTGCGTTCGTTTTTCTAAAAAAGAGGGACATAATATAATTCCTTTTTTACTTGGGGATATTTTTATAAAATAGTTGTGCAGATTTCCTCATGAGTAGCGTCGGTTTAATCTTTTTTACCATCAATCAATATAATTCTTCCTTTAATTCCAAATTAGTTTTGGTTGTCCTTGTTTTTTTCTTTGCAATTCTTATACCTGAGGGCATGACGGAAGACTTAAAACCCATAAAATTATTTTCTGATTTCCAACTCTTTGAATAAATCTTCTGCAAATTTATGTGTGTGCGTATAATTCCCGAAAATCATTTTGCTGTCCAAAGACATTAGGAACCATGCCCATCAAAAAAGGCCCAGGTATGGAATTAGATTGCCTACCTACAAAAATATCAAACAGCAGACAAAGGAGGGAGGATGCACGCGGATTATAGAATTATAACCTTCCTACTCTACCTGCCCGAATTCTAGTAATGTATCCTTCTTTAAATGTACCAATAGGTATGTATATGTTTTCCAGAGGTACTCTCTTTATACAGTGACAAATCGAAGGGCTGGCGAATTTTGGCCGATAAAGATTATCATCTCATGCATCAGCCATCAGTGATGTGGATCTTCCTCTTGTCCGTTTCCAATTTTACGAGTATCTGCGGCACTGTTGTTGTTCTGTCAACCGAATCGACCCGAAAGAATAATAATTTGTGCTTCTTTGACAATTTGTTTTGTGTTAAATTGACAGGACATTTCTGTGTTTGTTTATGTTTCTCGAGGTTAAAATATTATAGGTACTCTTATTCTGTCACTAAGTACATATACGAAGTGATCTTCTGATAGTGTTGATTTGTTGGGACACAAAATTCTTTACATGAGACAGGGACAACGAAATTTGTTGGAAAAGGTTTTTGATCATCTAAAGAAAATAAAAACATTTCGTCGTTAACAAAATATTGCACAATTCTGAATTCCATAAGACAGAAGGTTCACAAAGTTATAAGCTCAAAGAAAAACAAGGGCGTGAATTTTAAGAATCCTCCCATGGAAAGGACTCATGGGAACTAAATACAAAGTTTTACTCAAGGTAATTTTTTTTTCAGTGGAAAACTCAACACTTTCCCACAGGTGGAAATAGAAATAGCTTCATTGCAAACACTTGAAATACTGCTGTTTTTTTGAAATCACATTACAAAAAGTTGAATGTGTTTTAAATAAATTTTGAAAGTTTACACATATGTCGATGACAGTGGAACTCCTTTCCTGAGAAACCACTTAGGTAGTCAACAATATACTCGTACCTGTCTCCTCTCCAAAGAATTTCATATATCACATTCGTCGTTAATGACATTTTGCGAATAGCTGTCACCTTTCCTTAGAAAAAAAAACCAACCCGAACGCGACCACCGAAAAAGGTTTCCCGGATTAGATATTAGATGATCTCGCCTGCGCTACCTTTAACTACGAACCGAATGGCTGTTTATTGAATTCCTTTGTTTTGATAGAAATTCCTCAAGCGAAACCATTTCTATGTTCAGTGTCAACTTGATTTGTGATTATCTAGATTAAGTCCACCTAATGAAATAGCTGAAACATCGCACAGTCATTTTTCATCGACCTGCAACATATGTCCGCATCCATCCAATTGTCCCTGAACTGACCGAATCGAATGCGAAAATGTATCTAGCATTTGTTTTTGTTTTTCGACGAAGTCGGTCGTCCTACCTACAGACATCAGAAGGAGCAAGACCAAAAGGCGAAATCACCATCAAAGGGGCTCAAAAACAAACTCACATCAGGGAAGATGCCAAGATGGTGTTTGGTGAAGACCTTAAACTCGATAAATCATTGTAGTTGGGGTTCCTGTTTTTTATTTTGTCTGTTTTTCTGTGCCGAATCTTCTATTTCGATCTTAATGATGTCAGGTAGGCACTGATCCGCCCAGCTTCTGTGTCTCTGATGGTGTATGTGCGTTGTTTCTTTTTTTGTTGATATCTGCGAGGTGATCTTAACATCACAGAGAATCCGAATCCGACTACGAATCCAAATCCGAACAGAAATAAAGGGAATATAATTCCACTTGATAGGAGTTTTTTTTTGTTGCTTCCAACCTTGCCCCGCCACTGCTTTCGCCGTTACTAGCATCAGACAGTGTTGCATCGGGATAGACACACTTAGAGGAGCTAACCAACTGACGCCAGTTAAAGTGTTTATTGTGATAAACTTCGGAAAGGATCACTCAGCTCCTGTGTATGAGAAGATTCACCATATGTGATCTGGAGGTAGAGGTATCTGGCAGTCAGTATTAACAGCTATAGAGAGTACCTACATCCTGGCTGACAGACTGTCAGAGTGTTAGGGAAATTTAGCGTCGAACTCTTCTATCTAGATGGGGTGTTTCAAATAAAGGCAGGGTTGTCATACAATTCTTTCTAAATTCACATTTTTGATCATAACTAAATAATCAATTAAATTGTGTCTTATTTGAATGTCGTTATTTTGAAAGTTATTCAACCTGAGACATTACATAATGAAAGTATTTTAATAATATTTAATTCGAAAAACTTTACAATTGTATTAAAATTAATTCAGGCAATAAAATGGTTTTTCTAATCTATAGGTATACCCTATAACGTTTGGTCAAAACGAATTAAACACTCTAAACGTTTCTGCCAACAATCAAACCTATGTGATTTAACATAAGGTCAGCTACTATTCAGATTCATTAAAAAAAAACTAACATTAATTTTTGATTTAATAAATTTACTCCATTTTGAAAAGTATGTTAAAGCAGAAAAACCTCCCTATATAACAACTCTGTTGCTATGCTAATTATATCAACAAAAAAAAAGAAAGAAAAAGAATTCCGATCGCGATAATTGCTGGAAACCACTCTGAAGACGTTCCACATCGGGAGCTGCCTAGGTCCGGAAATGACGTAGCCAAAAAGTGGATCTACTTATCTTGTCCCATTGTGTCCCATCCCATCCCATCCATCCCATGATGGAAGTGGCAAAATGGGAAACATATAAAACACATCGCTAGCAATCTAATTGCTATGTATGTTGTCCATGCTCCTTATACGAGTTTAGGACTGGAAACACCATCAGGGAAATTGGTTCACATGGTTGCAACAATTATAATCGCATTAAAAGATGGTTTGGTGGGTGATTTCCCGTGCTGATGGACATGGAACTCTGATGACGATCAAGATCAAGATTCAAGTTCCATGTGTGCTGATGAC
Source organism: Scaeva pyrastri (assembly GCA_905146935.1). NCBI lineage: Eukaryota > Metazoa > Arthropoda > Insecta > Diptera > Syrphidae > Scaeva > Scaeva pyrastri. The sequence goes on along the minus strand of LR989929.1, from coordinate 2,587,611 downwards.
AGTCGGCATAGGTGTTGTTCTTTATTTTATTCGTTCCTGTTTTTGTTTCCAACTTTGAGCCCGACTAGAAGAACTCTTTATGAGAATGAGTTGATTCGCGCATCGCGCACATTAACACCTTTCACATAATATGTATAGTTATGGCCATCATAGACTTGGACGGGTCTGAGTTCGGAGAGGCAAAGAAATGGGTTTTGTAATCATAAAATTGTGCGGTTGATGTTGCTGCATTAGTGTTGATTGCATTTGATATCCAAGATCCACCGGTGGGTCCGGAAGGGGTGACGATCGCAAGGCATTTTTTCCACTTCCTTGAGCTTGGCTAATGATTCGGGCTTTTATATAGAATTAAGCATTCTGGTAAATACCAATGATGACGATGAGGCTGACGATGGAGGTTGGAACAAAATGACGATCTATTCTATAGCGTCAAGCATTTGTTTTGCTTTGTTTAATCTAACGCCTTTCACTTCAATATGACTTTACTAGATTGTTTGGTTATAAGTTCTTCTTTGGGTAGTTATTAGATGATTTTTATAAAAGATAGATCAACAAAGAGGTGGTATAGGTAGTTCTATTCTTTAGAAACATCTTAATGTGTTTTGTGTTATTCTTCCATATCGGAATATTTACTTCCTGAAAGTTAAAAGCTTTTGTGTCGATAGAAATCTCTTGAGATGAGATTGAAAACACCCAATTAAATGGTTTGTTTTGTTTTGGTAGTTGTATATTATTATAATGGCTTATTACTGGTAAAGGGAAAAAGTTATTGAAGTGAAATTGCTTTTTGATTCATCTTTGGTCTTCCAGATTATCTTTTGAAATCATTTGACTTGGAATTTCAATGTTTTCAAATTCATGAATATGATCAGATAACAACTTTATAATACCGTATAGCTACTGTTCTTCAAGATGGGAATGAAGTCATGGAAGAGATAGTTTAAAAAAATAGTGTTAGGAATTTTCTTTTCCTTAGTTTAACTAAATAACAACCTTAAACAAATAGTTGATATAGAAGGAGATAACATGATGCTCAACCGGATGTGATTCAATCAATATCCGTTTCGAGGTTAATAGTTTAAAAACTGGTAATGGTTTCTTACAATTGTTCAATACTTTGAAACCATTTTTTTTTTCTTTAACCAATTGAAAACGGCGGAAATTCATGCTATCATTAAACACATCGAAAATATTAAGTAATGTTTACAGTCCCCATAAATTAAAATTGAAAAGTTACCTGCAACTTTTCAAAATCAGAGCCATTGTATTTTTTAATTTTTTTGCGCCTACCTGTCCTTAATATTGCAAAACCCTAAAATGCTTATCATTAGAAATATACTTTCAAACTTTGTTTCAAAAATTTTGCAAACCTTTTAGCTAAAAATTTTGCAATCTGTATAATCTCTTCATAAATAACTGGTCATAAAATTTTACTAATTTTCTAAGAATATATTTTAAGGGCTTAAAGTTGTACTTATCACTTTGGTTCACAATAAATTTTTATTTATATGTTTGTACCTTGAAAATGTATAATTTAGCGTAAGATCTGCAGTGTTTTTCTTAATAATTTTGAAATATGTATGTAGTGGTTTTTAAATGAGTGAAGAAATATTAATACATCTTACTGTTTGAAGGTTTTATTATAAACGAGAAAATTGAAACTAAGTCCCAATTTAGTTCCTTTTCTTATAAAATTGCAAAACATTTAAATTTCCCAAAAGAAATTGTCAACTTAAAGAAAGGTATGTTTTAACAAAGACTTCCTTAGCGGCCAATGTATCAGGACAAATGTTGCGCGTCTAGTAATATGTAAATTGATGCTAACTTGTATCGCAAGTGGAAAAATACTTTTATATATTATTTGCAACAAAGTTCCTTTCGATATTTAATAAAATAAAATAAGTATACGCCGCAGGGTCGTAACTATTACATTTGATCATTCTATGCAAACACAAATTTTCAGCAAGATGTGATTTAAAAACGGACACCTTTTTTTTAACCCATGTAGGTTTTTAGGATTTTGTACGTTTTATAAGAGTGCGCAAAACAATCCGCCAAAACCAAAAGTCAATTTGTGTAAATTATTAGCTTTGAATTCATATAAAAGTATGTATACATACAATTAACATATGTAGATATACATAGCTATGTATAAAAATAGTTTTCTTTGATAACACCCATCAACAGTGCGTTTGAATCATCATTAAACATGGCTCCATAACATGAAAAGGGGGACACCATGGTACATACACATTCAGAAAAAAAAAACAACTCAAAAACTGCCTCTCGGGACTAGGGTGCCGCTTAGAAGTACCTACACCAAGTCCTAGGGCTTATTATTAATGCTCAAGGCCATAAATTCTTTTCTCATATTATGAAAGCCTTCGTTATCTAATAAATCTAAAGTCTCTGCTTAGACACGAAAAAAAATTATCTTTAACTAGCATCATCACCTTTGCTAATGCACGTATTTTACGCACAATTACTTCTTTCGTTTAAAGGTTGGTTGCAAATTCCTATATCCTCGGTGCAAGTGAAAAAAGCAACAGAAAAATGGGAAAAAAATACAACAAACGAAATGATTCCTAGAAAACTCATGTTTTATTATGAGATTGTCTTTAAATCCCATCAGAGGTACAAAAACGTTGAAAAGTAATGATAACTTCGCAGAATCATCGCATCGCATTTCGCATTCGCATCCGTCTCCAAAGAGATGAGAGTACCTACGTATTTCTATATTGCACACACACTCCGCGTTTGCTATCCTCATATCGCAGAAAGTGCAGACCAAATGGAATGACAAGATAAAGGCAGCGAACAAAAAAGAAAAAAACCGAATAAAAAAAAAAAACGAAAATAAGCGAGGAAGAAACAAAACTCACAGGAAACTCATTTATGTTGCAAAAACATCATCACCGATGGAGGAATGAAAAGAAGATGACGGCGCGATGATGCCTGAATGGGATGACCTTCACAAGAAACACAAGAGCATCCAGCACCAGCATCCAGCATCAGCATCGGTTTCGGTTCGGATGGCAGATACGAAACGAATAATATTTCTTTCCTAGGGTTTGTGTGAATGTCGATTGTATGGATATGGATACATTTTTATTGTTATTACTTCCCCAGGAAAATTTTGTTCAACAGCCAGAAGTCTGCACAACTCTAGCAGAAGAAGCCAAAGCCACAAAATCAATGCCAGCAGAAGTTTCCCCTTATTTTTGATGGAACGTCAAGTTGTTGCTATTTCAATAACCAATTCGAATACAGCCTGCAAACATCCGAGATTTTAAGAGAAAATCCCACAAGTTTCCCCTCGATGCGAAACCAGTTTTCCGCTTTCGAACTCAATTGCTGCAAGGCCTGCACAAAGTATCCAGACGAATTGTATCTTTTCCCTGATTGGCTTACAATTCTCGAAACACGTGCTCAGTTTAAAGGTCTCGCAACAAACACCACACCATGAACCATCTTCGAAAAGTACTGCCTGTAACTCAAACCGAGTTCGAAGTACGCACTGCTCTCTACAGACTCTGCAGAGTATACTGCGAGTTCGATGCTTTGCAGCAGCTACTTCTGCACTTGTGCTGCAGCAACATGCAAAGGCAAAAGCAACACAACAAGCCACCATATCCATGTCAAAGCAACAAAGAGGAATTCAACAAAAACCAACAAAAAAATACGTGTCTACAGTCTGTCCCCGCTGTTTGCCTTCGTCCATATGTCGGTCTTCGACTGTATCTATCTAAATACGACAGAAGTTTTTAAAAGTATCTCGATACAGCCAGTTGCTTCAGTTTAGAATTTACCTTCGAGCAAGTTGGTCGAGTTGATTTGCGATTCGGATTCGAGAATAGAATACCTCTTTTTCGTAACGTACCCATACCTACCTACGCAATACATTCACCGCCGTCGTCTTCTTCGTCGAGGCAATATTTTTATTGTTCATTGGATACTTTTCGTATGAGAATTCATGAGATTTATTTAAAAAAAAAAATCGAGTGTTTGGAGATAAATTAAGATTTTCAGTTCTTGATTTTGTTTGTTTTTTAATTTTGTGTCTTCGAAAGCAAAAGAGTGATTTTGAGAAATAATTTTTCAAAGAAAAGCAAATTTATTGTGAAGTGAAATTTTGTTGCGCAAAAAAAAATTTAACGGATTTCTATACGAAGATAAAAAAAAATAGAAAATCGAAAAAATTAATAAATTTTAACATCATGGCGAACTCACTCATTTCCGATACCCAAATGCTGATGATGATATTTGCCGCCACAATTTTAGGATTTATAAATGCCCATGGAGCTGGGTCAAAGGATTTATTCCGGTGCCGGCAGAGTTGCTATCAAAAGGTAAGAACAGTCCCAAATGGCCAGAACTTGTTGCGCGCCAAATTCAAACTTATTAAGATTTAAGATACTTTTAAGAATAAAAAGATAGATAAATGTTTTTTGACTTCAAGTGCTATACTTATTCTTTTTAACTCATTTCTGTGATTTTTTTTTAAATTTAAAAATAGAATTGAAAATAATGACGAATTTATTTGATTCGTATGAAATTTTATGAAAATAGAAGGGAAATAAGAAAATATGAAAAAGAATTTAAAGTTGTCGATTTTGTTTGCAAAGTAAAGTTTTTTTAAGTTCAGTTATCAAATGCCGGCTATCGAGTAGAATTTCTTTTTTATTTCAAACCTTAAATACTGTACCTTTAGCTTTTATTTTTTAGAGTTTTATTTTAAATCGGGAGTAAAATAAGAATTATAAATTAAGACAGCAATTTCATTAATTCAATAGCTTTATTAAGCAACAGAAGAAATTATATCTTTGACTACTTTCTGGCAGCTTTGAGCTGGAAACTATTGTACTGAGTCCATGTTAGGTATATGGCACTATTGCACAATCCCATTGCTAGTGTTGAGCGGGTCTATAAGTAGGGCCTTACACCGGCAAAGTGTTTAATAGTTATTAGTTGAATAAGATTTTTAAAAATTACATTTTAAAATCATGAAAATTGAAAATGCACTTCTCTTAATAATTCAAAAACGATTACATTTGATATATTTAATGGTGAATTTTAAAAAATAAAACTCTCCCCAAAAAAGAAAAACAATTTTTTGTATAACTTGAAGGCAACTTTGTATATTTCTTCTAAACGGTCTTTCAATTCTATAACCGAAATACCGAAAGTACCTACTTCAGTGGTAGTTTTGAAAAAGGCAAGGATCAAACAAATTATGTTAAAAAGAAAATGTTACCTACCTGGGACCTCACAATATATAAAGAGGTCTTTTTTTGTAGTATTTTTGAAACCCATTTTTGAAATAAAGTGCAAATCATGTTAGACATGTGTGTTTCTTATGAGAACTAATTGTAACATTTGACAGTTGAAGTAATTGTTTTTGGTATTTTCAAGAAGTTCCAGAATTCAGAGACATACCTGCTTTTACAACTTCTATACGTAGGTAAAATTAAATCAGCTCAAGGCTGTATAAAACTCACATGGTTGACGAGATCTTTTATTCTTTAGAATAATATTGTTAGTCAAGTTTGTTTTGGTTAGAAACAGGTAGGGAGTATAAGAGTGTTTTTTGAAGTGAATATTATGGTCGAAAAAATCAATAATGTGAACATTTTTCTAATTCAATTCATTTTCCCAATTAAAATTAATGATTTTTTTAAATTTAGAATTATACATGACATTCGGCATAGTTTTTTCTGAGTATCTCAGTATTAAAATATGCATGGCACTTGTATGGTTTTCTAACTCGCCGGTTAAATTTTGCCAAATGATTAAGTTCTGTGACAGATCAATATTTGTTTTTCGCATTTTAGTAATTTTAATTTTACAATATCTTTCACATAGAATGTACATTTTATTCATAGCTAAAATGGATAACAGCAAAAACTAAACTCTACAAATTTTAAAAAACACTGTCAAATCGTTATTACTTAAAATGTTATATAACTATTTGACGTTTATTGATTATAACTTTTAAAAAGATAGTTCTACTCTGAATTTTTTCTTCTATCACTTAAAAAAAAAAAAACTCCTTGTATATGAAATTGAATGAGAATTTTCGCCATTATTGTCATATTTACTTCCTGGAATTTTGAAAGTATAAAATTCGTCATAGTCAACAGAAAATTTACACAGAAATTCCTTACTACATACATTGTAGTATTAACTGTATAAGTTTACTTACAAAAATAGATATTTAAATACCTACACATGTATGTACATTGTACATGAATGTGTAGTTACTGAAATTACACACTTAATTATGGTGTCAAAATTCTCGAGACTCATAGTCGCATGTCAAAATGTAATAAAATCATACTGAACGTGCTTTCTGTTTAAATTCCATTTATGAATCAACTTTTAAAAAGACGCCAAAGATTGTATTACATTTAAGATATTTGCTGCGCATTGTCTTAGAAAAATCTCCTATCTTATACTTGAAGACAGTCATTAACAATGAAGTCTTGTGTTTTTTTTTTTCATGTCTCACTGACTGCATCTTTGATTCTGACAAACATTAATTCAAGATTCGAAATCTCAAGTTACTATTGCGAAACAATGCTGTGAAAAAAATTCAAGCATTTGAAATTCATTTGCATGAATTAATGACGATGGTTTTAATGATATTGGCAAAACGCTGTTAAAGTTGTTCTTCAACGGCTTGCTGTCAAATTATTAAAAAATTCTGATTTTGCACAATGGAAGATATTTAAAAGCATTAAAGACAACTTCAAGCAACTTCTGTCAAATTGACATTAGAAATTCAGGAAATATGTATGTCATTGATAAAACTTAATTCTTCAACTTATAAATTAGGTGAAATGCAGACATACATATGTTGAAGTTGATAAAACCAAATGCTGTAAATCAAAAACGTATTCAAACCGCTGCCGTTTTTAGATTAAAATACAAAAATCGATATCTAATCTTTATTACATTGCCTTTTCGAAGACTAACTGCAATAAAATCAAATAAATATCGCATTATCGTCAATAAAATGGCTTCCTTTGTTTGTTTTTGACACAAAGCACAAAATCATAATCTTCATGTTCAATGACTTAATATTCTGCATGGATGGTTTTTTATTTTTTCGTCTGAACAAACACACTCGAGAGTTGAAATGAAGAAGACATTATTTTTATTACAAATGATATTCCATCACAATAAAATTCAGACATAATCGTAAAATATTCGACTTCGAAGTTCGACATTTTTCTTTGATGTTCCTAACTGCACTCTCCATCGTTAAACTTAGCCTTTGTCCCCCCGACAAGGATTCGTAATATATAAAAATATGAATATATTGATAGCCAATTAACTGATAACAAAAAAAATGAATATTTTAATATTTTCTTCTTATTTGTCGATAGAATATGAAATATGATTTCTGTTTTTGGTTTAATTTGGGGTCGCAACTGCCCCGATTTCATTTTAATTATTATCGGGAGCACCCATACACTACTCCCTATGTGAGTAAAGTTGCATTGGAGTATCTAACGAGTATTCTTTTTCTCAAAAAAAAAAAAAAAACAATAAAAGTTTATTACTTGTCGTAAATTAGATTATATCAAGTGAATGAGTTCCAATGAGATTGGTTATGTTCTAGTTTAGTTTTTTTGTTTGGGTTTGATATAGCGTGCGGAGAATCAATAGTCCACATTTCTTTTTTTATTTATCAATCATAATGTACTCCAATAGATCACTCGATCCAGAAAGTAAATATTAGTATCAAATAGGGAACAGTGTAACAGGGTGTTTTATACGGAAATACGAAATATTTATCAGTTTTCTAAAACAATTCAGAAGTAATACAAATTCAGCAAAAGTTCGAAAGAGTTTAGTAAAACTAAATCTGTGGTTAATTTAGTTGAAGATACGACGTCTTTTCAAAAACAGAGTATTTTTTCGAAAAAAAAAGATTAAAAATTATTTATTCATATATTTCCATGTTCTCCCCTTAAAATTAATACTTCCAAAATGAATAAGCCGCGGAAGAAATCAAATGTCAATTTTCATCAGTCCGAATTCATCCGGAATATATTAAACGGTCACTTGTCCGAAATTCCTTTGTTAAATTTCAAGACAGTAATCGTCTATTTTTATGCCAGAAAAGTATCAATTACCAAGCCAGCAGTAAATTTCCAACAAAAAAAAACAACAAACAATTTAAGATAAATCATATAATTTCATGTTCTTTCGACAACACCCTTTAGCATTTATGTATCTATTTGCTTTAAAGCTTTCAATCACCATTATATTGTCGAAATGTCGATACTCAATCAGTTAATAGGTAACCTGTATTTGGAGGAGTAATCACTTTTCCTGACAGCCGTTGTGTTTACTCACGCGCGTTGTATCTCTGTTATTTGACCAAATAGCCATGGCAGCACAGATACAGATAGATACACTTCAATAGTTCGATTCGTGCGTATCTCTCGAAGATACTTTTGTTTGCTGACAAGTTTCAGGTTTCATATTTACAATCTTTATAGTTTTTTTTTTTTTTTGTTTTTCGTTCTGTGTTCAGATGTTCGATGTACAAGTATCTGTGTTCACTAAACGATATAAATCATCTCGTCATCAGAGAACATTCTATTGAATTTTGAAAGTACTCGGTAGGTACTCAGTACTCTCGCATTTGTCGTTTTGCTGATGAAACCAAAAATAATAAAAATTATTTCACAGAGAATACAAAGAACTCCACTGTGTGTAATTTTGAGTGTTTGCATTGTTGTCAAAAAATGTTACAATTCTTATCTTTCTAGATACTTTATTTTTATTTCGTCTGTTGATGTGCACTCAAATGGAGGACGACAAACAAAAAAATCTCATCTAGCATTAGAAGGAATGAAATTCACAAAAAAAAAAAATAAAAATGAACTGGATTTTGCAAAATGTATCTGTTTTTTTTGCAGAATGAGTTACACTTATTTTATTTTGTATCTTTTTGTTTATTTCGTTGGCTCATAAGAAAAAATTCATGTCAATGACAATGAGATTGTTGACTAAAAAAAAACAAAAAAAAAAACTAAAATAGGTTAAATTTTTTTGGTTGAATTGTTTTGCATTCGGCAGGTACATGGAATGCAACTACTGTATTGTATTTTTTTTTTGTATTTTTCCTTTTCCAAAAAAGAGTGAATGAAAGAGGTTCAGTTGATTTATAAGTGCATCTTTTGTGTTAGAAATAGTTTATAGTATTTTTTTTGTTCTTGTTTTCTTCCATTCCAGTTGGATTTATTGTTCAGGGAAAATACGTATTCTGTCCCTGACTTGTTTTCCAACTTCGACCTAGTTTTTTGTTTGTTTCTGTCTTGAAAATGCGAGTAGGTAGAGAGGGTATTCAACTTTAAAATTCATATAGTACTTTATTTTGCAAAAAAAAAATGAAGAACAGAAATAAGTAATTAAGAAGGACGAAGTTTCTCTCATTTTCAATGTTTAGTGACAAAGTTTATATTCTTCTGTCAAATTAAATCTGGAAATTGTAGATAAAGTATGAGGAATCGAAGGATGCTAGAGGGGATTTACAAATAGTTGTTGTCTTGGAAAAGTGCATTTTCAGATACATTTCAAGAAATTGAGCTTAATAATGAAGATTGAGATGATTAGGATTAAAGATTATAATATTAGAAAAGCTTTTATATACAATTATTGTTTTTGAGAAATGCATTCAAAAGATTATTTTAATAGGGATTTTGTGATTTTGTAAAATTTTATTTTAGTAATTTAATATATATGAACTTTATCTAGTTCGAGCTTCAAATAAAATAACTACAAATCAATTCAATGATATAACTTTGAATAAAGAGATTTTTATAAGACTATCAAACAGAAGTACGGTGAATACTAGAAGTTTCTGAGCTTCTATGAAGGAAATTATGGTGTTAAAAATTTCTACTACTGTTCATAAACATTTGATATTATATGTTCAAGACTACACATTTCATCTCTTCGAATTTATCAAAGTTTGATTAAAATGTTCCTTAAAACGAGTTACCTTGTAACAAATCTAAGACATGACATATTAAGATAAATTAAAAGCCACCAATAACAACCCACAGGCACATTATTTTCTTATATTCATACACTAAAATGTATTTAAAAACATGCCAGCTTTTTTAATATTCATTTAAACTAAAACCATTTCTTGCCTCAAAGTACATCTAAATGAAAAGTCTCTGATGGATCATACAAAAGTTTCGACCATCATACATTCTAAATATAAAACAATTTTCAAATCTATTTATAAGATACAAAAATAACATCACTGAGAATTTTTGCATCTAAGTATCTTCTGCTTGTGTAGGCGTTGCCGTTTTGGCCAGAAGCTGCCAGCAGTGGCGTTAAAATTGTTTGAACTTTTGTCCTATTGATGTCTTTAATTAAATCCCATGAGGATGCCAAGGAGAATAAATTGACATCTCCTTCCCCGTCTCCGAATACCGAATACCATCAAAAGCAAAAGATACAAATCCTATTTTTGTTTACTTATACAAAACTTAACGTTAAGGTAAATATAGACCATCAAGAAACAAGACTGACCACGAACATCATGAGAAATACATACTCGTAAATTGGATTTCCGTTCGTATCGTTTCGTATTGGTATACAAGTATTTCTAACTGTATAAGTTCTGTCATTTAAATGCAAATTAATTCCATAACCATCATCATCATTGTCATTTTTATCATCATCATAATCATTATCATCGATTCGACCATTCAAACATTCAACCAAACCATATGGATAGTTGAAACCTGGCAAAATACAATTATGACTGGCACTTCCGTTGTCAACTCTTTCTGAGTTCTGACAGGAATACATAAAATGGCGTTCTTTATATTCCCAACAAGAACACAGAAAAAAAAACGAAAAAAAAACAGATGATCATATAAATGCTCGATTAAATGCTGTCAATGTTGGCCAACGAGAAAGAAAAGAGAACGCTATATAAATGTAAAGTGAGTTCGTACGAGTATAGAAGACCAAGTTGACAGCACGTCGTATGTAAATTGAATACTTAATTGCCAAAGTGGCACGTGTGCAACTGAAATAAAGTGTTTCGTCTTCGAGTAAAGGTTTCGTATGGTATGGTATGGTATTTTTTGCGCATGCGTGCGTGCCTCGAGTTGAGTTTCTCCAAGACATTCTTATTCCTTGATTGGAATAGTTGGGTTGGTTATGTGTCTGTTTCGAGGAACTTATAGTGCGTCACGATTCACGTTTGAATCAAACTTTTAATTCATTGCCCAGCAGGTATTCCCAAGCTCACCTCGTTTGGGTACCCTACTCTCGATTAGAATCTGTCCGAGTCCCTCCACATCCACATGTCATATTCACGCTAACTTTACGCGCGGAAGAATTCCCAAGATTTGATCTAGCGGAGAGTTGGAGAACTATTATAAAAGACACCTCAATGAAATTGCTTACTTTATGCTGCTGCATACTCCCTCGACCCCCACACACGCCCGTCACTGTCACTGTCACCGACGACGACGACGACAACGACTCCGTCGACGGCCGCCGGTAGATGGCGTGTGATGTTTATTTGCTCAGGCGTCTTAAAATTGCATTTCCCGTTAATTGATTTGTCAGTTTGGTTCAGAGTTTGCACGTTTTTTCCACCATGTCACTTGGTGAGGAAGGAATAGGCTGTTTTTTGAGTTCGGAATCCACAAGATGGAGTTAGTAACTCTTACGAAACTCGTACATATGGTACTCGTATGCAGATTGCAATGCAATTAAAACCAAATGTAGATTCTGGCCATGATGATGACTCGGGCTCGAGCTGGAGCTCGAGGAGTAATCGCACGAGAGTGTGTGTTGTGTACTCCATCATCGAGATAATTACATGCCTTTCGAATTATACATTTTTAACTTGGCGCTTTCGAAGATTCTTCATGTGTTTTCTTATATTTTTTTTATAGAAAAGATACAGATACGAAAATGATGTTGACTCGAAGAAGCAATGAAACGTGAAGAGAGATGTCTCATTTGGATTTAGTAGTTTTGGTATCTTATGAAAGAAAAAAACATATTTTATCATTTTGTTGATCGCATTTTAATTGGACGTTGATATGTGGTTGAGAGATGAACAAACTTAAAAAAAAATTCATCTTATGTATTTTGAAAATTTATATTTCGAATGGGAGATGATAAGTTAGTGTATATTATGTATGTTTTACTTTTTGAAATATTAATTGGGGCCAAGAGCCATTAAAATGTAATGCGCGGAAAATCTTTTCGCGCGGGGGAGTTTTATGTTCAGGTTGATTTTAATAGCAGCAGCGTTCTTTAACGGAAGGGGGGGGGTATTGGGGAGAAGAGCGGTAAGGTTGGTAAGATTCAGTGTAATTTACCTCGAGCGGAAATAGCAACAGAGTCGATTCGGGGGAAGATTACTTTTTTCGTTTCTCTTTTCGTTCGCTTTTTGTTGTTGTTTTTGTTTTTGTGATTCAAGTGTGCCCCTCAGCAATTTTGTACTTTTGTTTTGTTTGAACTTTTTTTTATGTCTTTAGATTTTTTTTTCTCATTTTGAATATGATAGAAGGCTATTCTGGAGTCTTTTAAAAGATATTAGGAGTGTGAGAATAAACAAATAATTTAATTGTTGTTTGTAAGTGTTTCTTCTTTTTTTTTTGTTGCTGTTGGTTGTTCACAAAGAAAAGTTATTTGGTCGAGTGGATTTTTGGCAACACAAAAAATAAAAAAAAAAAACTTAAATAAATGTTTTATAATTATTTTTGTCTGAGACACACATAATTGCTGTGTAAGTTTTTTTTCCTGTGTTGTTCAATTACTTTTGAAAAGTTTGAAACAATAATTAAGATGTTTATTCGGGTTTTTAAATGAGACTAAAGTTGACTCACACCTATTGCTGGTGTTTGTTCTGAACTTTTTTTTTGGATTTTTAATACTTACTCTGAAGTTCCATGTTCAATGGTACGGAATCGGTGAGGGAGTCAGATAATAAGATGTGAGTGTGAGCTGAAGTGGTGTTAGAAACATCTTTTGTGAGTGGAATTGGCCTAATGGGGATACAGAAATGAGGTCATATCCCTCTTCACTTTGAAAAGTCGCACAAAATAGATTTTTGACCCTTTTTTCATGAAACCTTTGTCATTGTTTCTTCGTCAAAAAGTTCCTTTTTCTCAAAAGATCGTATCTTCAAACCCTTTCTCTTTGTTTTAGTAGGATTTTTTGTTCATTAAATATAAGACAAAATAAATTATCTCAGTCTCGAAAGAAAAAATGTAATTATAACTTATTCCAACAGTTCAATGAGGAATCCTGATTAAGATCCAATATCTATTCTATTGAATTTAATTTCCTATATTTCTCGTATGTCCTGCTTCAATCTCAGGATTCTTTTCTTTTTTTTTTTAATTTTTCGATCTAAACAAAAATTTAATTTGCCAAGGAATTCGTTGGACAGAGAAGAGAATACAGAAAGAGAGGAAAAGGAATAGATATGAAAACATTTAAAAACCACCAGCTGACACCTTCTGTTAAAGTGCGGGTATTTATCTTCAAGATCCTTTTTAATAGTGAAATTTATATTTCCTTACTTTTTTCTCCTTTTTTATTTTGCTTATTTTTGCACCAAAGGATATCCTTTCGATTAATTTTGTTAAGACGAAAGTAAATGAGCTCTGTGTTATTTTGAAATGTTTTATCCTTGATATTGTACAAGTTGTTGAAACAGAGATATACATACGTATATAGTCGTAGAGGGAGAAAAACATCCTTTGAAGTTTTTCGACTTAATTAAGTTTCTTATACTTTTATACTCGATGTTTTGTTCCTTTTTTATAGCGTTGAAAGTTTTAAGGTAGGCACTTATGTAGGAAGTCTTTAAATTTACAGAGTTCCTTCCATATTATTTAATATAACTCAAAGGACCTTTAAGGCGGAAAAACTGAATGCTAGACGAAGGATTTCTCTGCTATTGTTTTAAATAGCAAGAGTAGGTTTGTGCGGTACACAAAAGTAAGACTACAAGGGAAATATCTCAAGGATTTAATAAAATTTACATTTATATAGTCCCGTTGTTTAACATTGGCAATACAAAACAGAAACAGAAACAACCACAAACTGATAAAATTTCAACAAATTATTATGTTGTGTTTTTGCTGTGTGGTGGCGCAGAGGATTTAATAGGAAAATTTACTGCCACCCCGTGCGTCGGCGTCGGCGTCGTCGTCCCCAGGACATCCTTATCTTTATAGAACAAAATAAACAATGCAAATCCCCAACCGAATGCGTTACAAATTTTAATCCCCCAATTCAAATCGGATTCCATAATTTAAATAAATGCACACTCAGTAGATTGGTGCGATTACACACACAAGCGTATGCGGTATTCCTGCCTACTAGACGAGTGACACGAGGGATGTGCGACTTTTTGTATGTTTTGTCGTCTGAAGGACGAAGGTAGACGACTTCAACTAGAAGGGGGAAATTTCTAATTGTCATCCTGTCAAAAGCTCATCCTTACTTTGAAACCCCTTTGTGTTTGTCGTGTATGACGATGACAACGCCATCGAATATGCACAAGGAATTCTATGAAAATTCTGTGTGTGAAAGAAAACTTCTTACGCATATCATTTCCTCGCTAGTCCTGATTTTCCACGCATTTCATGATATACCTAATACCTATACCAACGAACGGTGCGGCACGGCGGCGGCAGCAGTGTTCACAAACAAAATTACAAAACGACATCCTGTTCAACCCTATTTCTTTGATTCTTTCTCCTTGCCCTTCGGGACGAGTTGGTCTTATAGCTATTTAAAATTAAAAGAAAACAATACCGGGATTTAATAAAACCAGATCCTCATCAGCCCTATGTATTTCTAGTTATGTACCTCTTCTCATGTTGTCCTTGAAAATTGAATAAAATGAAAACAAAAAAAGGGAATTTACATTAATTTCCACCAAATTAAAGATTCTGAATCTACGCTCTATTTAAGCCGATTATAGAAACACGTTTATGGTTGAAAAACCTTCGCTAGACTGCGTTGCAGTTTAATGTTTTTTTGTTGAGAAAAATGGCGCCCGGGTGTTTGCAAACAAAAACACAGACTTTAACGCTTTGCGATAAACAAAGCGGTACAAAAAGTACCCTGGTTTTTTAAATAGATTTTTTTTTGTTTATCAGTTTATCAAGATTGTCTGACTACGTTCGGAACATAGTTCAGCCTCCAATAGCAAAAACAAAAAAGGTAGAAAAATCACCCCTGCGAGAGTGAAATAAATCCTATTTGGTCACATGAATTGACATTATGCAGAGGTAATTTCGAGTTCAATATCAGGAGTCAACCGTTTGCACGAGTCAATTTGGATATCATCTGTCTTTCTTTTGTGCCTCAACGATTTTGGTGCTTATTTTCGATCGGAGAGGTATTTTTATCAGAAAAAATGCACACGTCTCCCAAAAATATACAACAGACAACACATTATAAATAATAATTACATGATTGTTATCGTTGTTGTCGTAAAAAAGCACTTCAGCCGGGGAAGGATTTCCTAAAAGAATGCATATGATGATTCTTAGGGCGCCGACATTAAGGGTGGCACCAAATACATAAATAAAATATTGATGAAATATTCCAATCAACTCAGAACTCAATTTAAAGAGGTTGTGCACCGATTTCTTTCAAAAAAGTACCTTCGCCCCTTATGAATCCGGATTGCACCCAGGGCACCAAGTCACCGCACTTCACTACTGTCATGCATTGCGTTAAAAAGCCATACACGTTCTGTGTCATATTTACATGACTATATGCTCATGACTCCAGGCGGGGAGATATGAGCATAAATCGAACCCGATGCGCCAGCTTTATTGTTCAAACGAAAAAAAAATCATAAAACATTTATGACCGAATAAGACAAAAGAAAATTATGGAAAAATCCATCGATAAAAAGAAAATATCAAGAAAATCGAGGAGAAAATATTAAAAAAAAAAAATAACAAAACAAAAATCGTAAACGACCAAATGAACGGCTTCCGTTCGTCGAGGCTCACACGGACACACGTTTTGACCGTCTCAACGTTGTTGTTGCCGCACCGTGTATCTTAAATCTAATAAGAGAGTATCTTGTGAATAATTTTCGATTCGTGTTGAATTTATTTAGTTTTTTTTTTTCTTCGGTTTCCTTTTGGGTGCACTCCTTTTTTAGTTTGGGAGTTATGGGATACGATGATGATAACACCAAAAGGTCGATTATAGATACTTTTTTTTTTGTTTCGTTTAAAGATATGCTATTCCCGATATACAAAAAGTTGATTTAAAATTCAGTTAGTGCAACAACCAACTCGTTTTTAGTCTGTGTGTGTGTGTGTGTGTGTGTTTTGTTTTATTCTGAAACATGCTCCTAGGGAAACGTTTTTTTTTATTTATAAATTTTGTATTGGGATCATTATAGGGTCAACTATATTTGAAGTGAATTTTAAAGAGAAGACATAAACAAATATTAAAATGCAATAAATAAATCAATAAAATTGTAAATGTTGAAATTACACAGTCATTGCGATGTCATTGAATATTTATTTAATTATTTATTCAATATTCAGTGGAAACATGTTTCTATTTACTTTATCATCATTATTTTATAAAAACAAAATGAAAATTCACACTTGTGTACTTAAAAAAATCTACACATACATTATTTGTGTATACATTGTGGCATACATGAATGAGAGTTTTAAATTACAGTTAAAAATAAGTAATACTGAATAGTTAATAAAGTATCAAAGGGTTTAACCTTTTGTCTATACTATATTTTATTAACACTGTTTGTTTTGGAATAAATTCAAGTCTAGTTTATTAAAAAAAAATTACACCACTTTCTAAAAATCCTGCCTTCCATTAATCTATATAAGTACATATTTTGATACTTCTTCCAGTTTGACGATAAAACTGAGTTAGGCATGAATTTTGTATTTTTAAATTAAAAAGATGATTTCAAAATTAATTTCATTAAAGAAAATTCAAGGTCTTAAAATTAAATGAATTAAAAATGTGAAATCTTTTCTTAAAAACTTGGATTGAAAATATAAGAAGTGCAAAATATTCCCCATCAGCATTAAAAAAAAAAATATTTTAAAATATTCAAAAATCAAACATAATAATTTAATTAAGACATCACTAAGGTATAATTATAGTTGACATTTAAAATTAATAAATTAATGAATTTATTATCCAATTAGTGTTCGTTTTTAGTTTGCCAAATTTATATTTAATAATTATTCATAAATGATAAGAACGTCTAACTCAAAAAGCACTCAATAAATTTAACTAATAAATTGTAATCCGTAATGATTTATGACAAAGTTCGTGGAATTTAATTATTAAAATTATTAACTAAGTATGTGACTGTGTATGTATACATAAGTCAAGTAATTTCCTTACCACTTTTCTTTATTTTTGCTGGGTTAACATCTCTTTTAACATAGAAAAATTGTGGTCTTAAAGTGCACTCTTGTCATCAACCACTCTTAACTGAAAAAACGTAATGTTCTTTGAAATGCATGGAAATTTCTTAAAGTATGTATACATTTTAAACACCCCAAGTTCCAAATAGTTTATGCAAAATGTTAAAGCGTTAAAACACTCCTGAACTCCTTTCATTATAGAAAAAAACGACGAATCCGTCTCCATTTTTAATTTTTGTTTAAATTTACCTCCCTACATAATTCAATTTAAATACAAAATTATGTCAAACTTCTTCACTTTTAACTGGGTCAGGGATATACATACTTACCCTACTATATGAGAAGAGTATATGTATGTATATATGTATGTATGTAAGTTGGGTACAAAGCAATTTTATGCATACTCTACTCGTACATAAATTTAATTCATTTTTATGAATTGCTTTCGAAACAATGCAACCCCTTGCGCTTTGAAGCACACAAAAGTATATGACACAATAGATGTGTGTCCAACCATCAGAGAGTCACCTCTTAACCCTTATAGAAATATGTACATATGTATTTGTAGATCTACCTACCGCACCCAAAATGAAATTATGCATGTATGTATGTATGTATGTATGTATGTATCTTTCAGATTGTTTGAAGTTTTTTATTTCTTTCGCTGCTGAAAAGATTTCTGAATAATTCACACACCAAATTTTATCTCGAGTTTCCTATGTGGTGGCATGCATTGATTAAGAGGATAATTTTTCACTTTCCTTGTTTTTTTCTTTTCTTTTGTGCTTCTGTTCAACCATCCATTCAAAGTCATTCAGGATGCAGGATGAATTAAAAAAAAAAAAAACAAATTACACTACCCAGCCCATACAAAGTTGCAGTAGCACTAGCACCCTATAGTTTCGGCAACGGCTTCTACGATTTTAATAATATTTCCCCGAGATAGTGAAAAGAAAATCCCATTGAGGTGAGCGTTCAGAGTCATAACATCGTCACAATTGTCCGTCGGAGTCGGTCTGTCTCTCAGCACCAAAAATTCATTGAAAAGGATTTTCGTTTCCTTTTCATTTGGACTCCTCGTAAAGGTAGTAGGTAGGTGTGTGAATGCATGTCATTCTTGGACCTCCTTGAAGTAAGACCATACAGAAAAACCTGGAAGGCTTACCAACTATATTGCGGTGGAAATTCCAGAATAGACAGACACAAAAATATTACCATTACTCTTGCTCAACTCAGAGAAGAAAAAAACAAAAAAAAAGGAAATAAAATAAATGTCTGTCCTTGCATTCCCATTTATGAATTGCCATTCAGTTAGAGTGCGTCCTTTTTTTCTACATTATTCGTCCAATGCCTTCTCTTTTGCTTCTGCCTTTCGGCCATCCAGAGGACAATTAAATGCATTAATGTGACTCTTTTACTTGAATGGGCTACTACTATAATAGATGTCTCTTTCCATAGTTTATTGCTTTTTCCCTATTCATTGAGGACTCTACTAGTTTCTTTTTTTTTTAACTTTGTTCTTGTCATTCTGGAATCTTAACTCAAACTCAAACTCATCGCTTCAACTGTGACCTCCTGCATTTGCTTTTGTCCAGATTTTAAATTTTTTTCTCAATGTCCTTTTTCTATGACACTATGTGTGTCCTTTGAAGAATTCAATTGAGCAGAAAATAATTCTATTTCTTTAGTGAATGGAATTGATGTGCAATTACATGGAGCGAAATACATTCTTTGTGAAAGATATTTTATCTTTTTTCTTGTTCACTTTAATTTTTTTTTATATTTTTTGACAAAAGAAAAGATGTGCAAAAATTTTAAATACACTCAACTTATAAATATAAGATTTCCCATGAAATGTATGCCATTCAAAATTTGGTGTAGGTATCTCAAAGATACACAATCGAATCGCACCAAAAGAAAAACATGCAAAACTATATTATTGCATTTTATACAGGTGCAAAAGATACGAACTAAAATTGACAAAAAACCGAGGTTCAAATAAATTAATCAACAAACTGGTTTTGAAAAATGAAATAAAGGAGAAGAAGATGAAAGAAAAAAAAAAAAAAAAATTTGGTGGTCGTATTTCTTTTGCGGGAATATCTGGGAGAGATAAGTAATTGTGCGTTTGGTTGCATTGATTGGTATAAAAACATCACCCAGCAGTATGTAGATACATGAAATCAATTCAAGGCTATAAAACATACAAAAACAACAACAACAACAATGCATAAAGATGGAGGGTATATTGGATTGGCTTGAGATAGATTGCTCCTGGGATGAACAAGAATAAAGACCAGGGAATAAAATGATAATAATAAAATTATTTTTATGTAGTAGCCCCCACATCACCACAACTTTGTTTTTTTTTTTAATTTTATTTCCTTCTTTTTAACTTTCCAACTCATTTTCGATAGTCTGAGAGGGAGTGTTGATTTCCTATGAAGGACGAGTTAAATTTTTTGAATAATCAATTTTTGGAATATATTTTTCTACCTACCAGTCTAGATTTTATGATATTCTACTTTCATGTGTGATGCATAAAATTGTTCCTCAATTTAATGCAGTTATAGTTTCACACTCTGGCAGAAAATTAAAAAAAATGGTGACTTGGGCGTATACGTACTCTTTAAATTAATATTATTTTAAAAGGATTTTGTCTTAACGTTATTGTGTGAGATTAATATTCTGATTTTGCTGTGACAATAGACGAATTTAGAGGAGTCGTTTTTTTTTTACCAAAACAATTGTAACTTCCCAACTCAGACTATGCGCTCTGTTTATCTTTGTTTTCTTATTTTTCTTGTCGTGTAAGTTTTGTTGGGGCTCTCGATTGGTGATTTAATTTTATGAGAAGTTTATTTTATTCCTCAATATAAAAAAAGGGTAAAACTATATAAGCACTAAAGATGGACCATATACCAAACGGTCCGGTCGGTCGTGGTTGTGTTGATCCGACGGCGAACGACCAACAGCGCACAGCGCACGGGCTGAATGCAGACGAAAGAAGCAAAAGCAATAATTCCAATCAATAATATGGGCGGCCGACAAGCAAGTATCATCATCAGTATCTATCCGCTCCACACTATGAGAATTTATTTATGTATATCGTTACTTTTGACCACTTTAATTGATTGGAATTGAAGGAATTTAAAGTCTTTTGCTAACTAGTTAAGTCTGATTCATTGGGATGTTCGATAAGTTAAATTGAATGCAGAGCAAATTAATAGGTACCTATAGTTTTGTTCTTTTTGTTTAATGGTAAATGTGAAGAATAACAAAACATGAGGGTTTGAACTTTGACCTTATAAGAATGTATCTTGTTAACAAGGGAAATAAATAATTTAAATATCAAAAGAACGATTTTCAGTTTAATAAATGACAAAGTTGATTAATGAACACCATTCTAATTAATTGCAAAACAGATTCTAGAGGCATTTTCTTATTTCTAGATTTTGATTGATTCAGTTGAAAATATTCAACAGTTCTTCATTCTCAGTGATTCAACTATATTTAATTGAGTTTTATGGCTTGAGATATTAGGGCTACACCATTAGCGCATAATTATGCTTTTAAGATCTACTTTGCCCCAAAAAAGCACCCAAATCCAATGACCCAAAGTTCCCAATATTTCTCCATCAAGTCAAAAGTTCAATCAAGTCCACAGCTAAAGTGTTAAAAAATAGAGTCTTCCCAAACAACATAAAAGGATTGACTTGGGTGTGAAAAGACAATCTGGTTATTTATGGCATATTTAACTCTAGGATCCAATAAACTCCAAGTGCTACGAGCATGCCAAAAACTAATAGCTTTTTTCCGTGCTTCCATGGTCTCGTCTCCAATTTCGACCTCTCAACAACCGTTTTCACAAGCATATTCATCCCAGAAGATTTAGGTAAAGATTTTTTCTTCTATAGGTTCAACTTGGAGTCGCGCGTCGGGTCGTCGTCGTCGGTTGCTTTTGGTCTTTTTTTTTTTGTTTTTGTTGTTGTTTTTAGATTATCACATGGTTTTGTTTGCTCTTCCACCATCAGATTGTCTCAAATGAAACATAAATTTCGACTTAATCTCCAAAAGACACTTAATTCTAAGAAGTGTCCTTGGCATCACGAATAACCAACACCATATAGATGTATCTAAAACATGGTCGTATGTATCTAAGAGTATATATATACATATATGGTATTTGTACATAGCCATCCCCATCAGTGACACAAATAAATCAGCGACGCAAAAGCTTTATGCTCGCTCGCTCTCTTGTTGATTTGGGAATTCCTCATGCGACAGGCAATTTATCGAATTAGAAACAACAACAACTACAACAACCAAAAAAGTAATAATATACAAAAAAAAAAGAATGTCAAGCCACGGTTATGTGCTAAAAGCGTGTTTTTGTCAGTCTTCCCGCTTTAACACATCCTACGCTCTACATACCTACTCGTATAGCCATTTATCCATCACCCCCGCAGAAATAGCTTTGACTAAAATAAATAAAAAGATACAAAAATGTATCAACGCACATCTCAAAATTATTTTTTATGGTTTTTTTTTTCTCCGTAGATACTCGGATATAGGCAGACCCTAAAGCTGATGGGTTGAGATGTGTGAGCTCATTTATTCCCTTCCTTTTTTTTTATTTTAGTCTGTTGATTTATGACAAGCATTTTGTACGGCGATACATTTCAATTTGTTGTTGCACTATAATAATAAAAACTAATTAGTTAAATAAATAATGGATCAGCCATCATCGATGGATTCGGAAAACTTTTAAAAATACAGACAAAAATCAAAAAAAAAAAATTAAATATAATACACCGCCGCGAATACCTATGGATTTTCAAAGATACAAAGATACATTATGGCGTATTAAAATTTGATGGTGCGGAAAATTTGATTCGATGGATGGGAGGAAGATGGTGATGTTGATATGGAATTCAGGTTGTTTTCTGAGATACTTGATATAAAAAATTATGATATGGAAATCTGCTGCTAAATATGAAGCTTTGTCGTCTTACGAGTATGATGTTAGAATGTGCGAGATAAATAGATGTGATTTTGTACTTTTCAGATACTTCTTCTGCCGTCATTCGTAGAGACTTAAGTCAAATAAAATAAGTCGATTATTATCTCTTCATTTCGTTCGAATTATAAATTCAAGTATAATTTTTGATGACTCGATAAAAGCCTTAAAAAAAACTCATAACAAAAAGATATCTATACACACACAAATTATAATATCTAATACCTATCTTTTATTGGATTCAAAATTATGAAAATTCTCACACTTTTTTGATGATCTTTTGTTTATAATTGTTTGGTTTTCGTTTTATTGTTTAAATGAAAAGCACATTTAGGGGGCATTCTTTATACCCACAAATTTGTTTTTTAATTAACTTTGAAATAATATGGAATAAAATAAGAAGCTTAATGAGCACAATTTGTCATGCGGCGAAGTCATAATGATTTATTTTATGTGGGTCAGAAAATATTTAAGGTGGTTGTAACAATAGAAATTATACAAAGGAGAAATTAAGATATATCAAGAGAGGTGTCAAGTCAAGTTTGGATGGATTTTTTTTTAATTTATTACAAGTTGGAAGTGGAAAAGTTCTAAGTGTTGTGTTCAAATGATGATAAGAGAAGAAGGTTTGCTTAAGTAATTAAAATAAAGAAAAAAATATATTCCAAAATTAGACATTTTTTATTTTGTATTTGAGCCACTTGGCACAAATCACATCAAGAACAAATTTGTTTATTGCTTATGAAAAAATAATTAAATACAAATTTAAATAAAATTAAACTTTGTATTTATTTTAATCAAGTCAACTCATGTTAAACTAACAGGATGAGGTTGTAACAGTGTGAGAAAAGTAAAAATGTTTTAACCAATTTTTATAAATAAAACTTAATATCAACTCGTATGTAGTTTGACACTCTAAGAAGTTAAGGTATAGCCAGAATATTGAAAATGTTATTAGAATCTTTTAGTCCCCAAAAATGTTTTCAGTTGTATCCAAACTTAAATATTTTACAAATTCTAATTTATTTTTTCTTTTTTCATTGCAGTTTGTTCAAGATTGGCACCACTGTATGGATTTTGATGATTGCAAAAGTGTAAGTTGTTTTAAATATTCAAAAAAAATAAAATAATTTAAATTATATTATTTCCTTTGCTATACACATTATCTACATATATTACTGCATGTAACACACATATATGTACATATATGATAGCTACTCTAGCCCCCCTAATAATCTCTATATATATCTATCCACAGTAAACCAACTTAAGCTCCCCTTTTTTTTTCTTATATCTTTTTGTATCTTTTTCTTTTCACTTTGTTTGTCTTTGTAATCTGTTAATAAAACAAAACAAAAAAAAAACATATTTCTTATATTCGTATAATACTCCTCCCTAATTCTTCTTTACTTTCCTGAATGAATGAATGATGAATGTGCAACAAAAACGCACAATAGGTATTTACTAAATGAAAAAAAAAAAAAGAAATATATACATTCCTATAATAACATCTTTCGCACGCATTGGTTAGTTGCAAATACCCCCAACATAGCATCCCATAAAAAAGTCCAACATACATACATATGTACATACAAATGTGGAATATAGTCCCTCTGGAAGGTAATATAAGAAAGGGTGTGCATTTTATTTGCTCCGTTTCGTTTGTGTCTCGTGATGTGTCCGTGTGTGACTCCCCTTGTCATGCACTTAATTAATTCTTCCGCAAAACAGAGAGAAGCATGCTTAAGATCCATTTTAGTTTGACATAATACCTTCATGGTGTTTTTTTTTTTTGAAAAGGGGGACTTAACCGACACAACGGCAAACGACCGACGACGAACGGACAAACGAACGCTCTTCAAAGTCCATCCATCCATCCATCCGTCCATCTATCCAATACATCCATCCATCCATCCGTTTCCGTATATATGAGGAGTAAAGAGATTTTCTGAAGGGTTTCTTCATTAAAGGCAATAAAGGCAAATAGCAAATAAAAAAAAATATATGTATGCATGTATGTTGACAAAGAAAACATAACCAAAAGGGGTTGACACACAAGAACACACCTCAAATCGAATATTATTAGCGACGACATACAAATATAGCAGTGGCATTCACGAGTAGAAAACGACGTGTATGGCAACGTCATCATGGCATTGTCATCGGGCCGCGAAAGTACGGGTATCCATTACAAAAAATTCTATCCACTATGGACGGACGGACGGACGGACATGGACGTTCGGATGGACTTGAGGATAGTGGTCACATACAAAAACAACACCATCATACCGCTGCACAAGTGGGGATCTGCCTCTGGCTGCCGTTGGACTCGGACTTTGTGATGGAAACATGGCCGGTCACATGGAGTACGTACTCCAGTGTTTAGTGTCCAGCCCACTTGAGATTCCACTTTTTTTTGTGCACACTCTCTCCTTAAAAATACAAAAAAAAAACAAAAAAAAAAACAAAGAACATACATATGACAGGGCTCATTGTAAATGACGTTACTTTGATCATTCATTTGGATAATTTCATTTTGTTTTTCAAGAATGTAGTACAGTACCGGAGCGGTAGAGGAGGGAAGGAGGTAGGGAGGGAGAGAGGTTCGTTCAACTTGAACACACAATGATCATAAGTTTAGTTGTGTGTCCTGTTATATTTAACTCCTTTTGAACCCTTGTCATTCTGCTGTGTATGGGTAGGTACAAGTATAATGAGCAATATAAACTGCTGCTACATATACCCACATACACAATAACATGTACACAGTACGAGTACATTCATTTCAAACCCTTTTTTGTGTATTTTATATTTTGCTTTTATTATATTATGACCTACAAGGACCTCTCCTCTTTGGTTAAAGTTTATGTGGCGGTTAAATTCCTGTGAATCCTTTGTACTGGTTTTACCAGTTTCATTATACGAGTATGGTATGCAGAGAGATATACTCTTAAGTAGGTATGTAAGTCTTCGTTTTTTTTTTTTTTTTGATAAAAGCAAACAGATGTTGTTTGTTCTATCTATGATTTGAATTGCCTTTAAAAAAAATCAAAAATTCCAGGTCACTGTGCTTCTGACATTAAAATTAACACACATGTTTACAGCTTCGCCTAAAAACTTTACCAAAAAGGTCGACTCTGGATAACCTGGATTCAGTTCACTTCTTTTGCTCTTGATGAACATAAGTTCATCATATTATGCTTATAGTACATATTCGTATTTAGCATATCTTGTGCGTGCTTAAATACAAAAATGAACAGGAATTTTCTCAAGCTTATTGTATTTAAAAACTGGAAAAATCAAAGAAGAATTATCCTTCTGGAATGGCAGCCACTAACTTTCAAAAGCACCTTTCGAAATGAGGTCTTATAAGGGGGAAACAAGAAAAAACAAACAGCCTTACTTGGCATAACTAAAGTCCTTAAAATTAAGTAAATTATTTCATTAGTCAAATTTTTAAATGATTAATTGGAAACTATTTGCAGCTTGAATATTTTTTAGTTAAATAAATCAGAAATTAAAAGAAGTGTTCACAAATAACTACCCTGAGGAACCCCTACTTTGACATATTAGCCGGAGAAACTATATTCACCAATCCTAATAGATTCAATGCACTTTTTTGATATTTAAGACTCTAAAAATGTTCGTCAAATCGTATGACGAAAGTTCAAAGATGTCCGTCGTCGTTCATTGTGTTATATTTTGAAGAAGTCAAGAAGTCTTACTGTTAAATCTCAGTAAATTGAAGAAAATGTTTGACTATTCGGTTCCTTTAAAGAAAACGAAATACAGAATATCTTCTGCAATCAATATTTTGGCACAATTAAAATTGATATAGCTATAGAAATGTTAAATACACAAATATTGGTATCTGTGTTGAATTGAATACGAATCTCGCAGTTCTTCGGTTTTTTATTATTTGATTGAAATCAATATCTTTTCACCAAATTGAATCGCACGTATTTCATCTTCGTTCCTTTTTTTCTGACAACAATACAAAATGTCTGAACCTAAATTCGTAGGCTGATCCAGATACACCTTTTATTGGATCTCAAGCTACATAAAGTATATATACAATCCTACAAAAGTATAGATGAGATGGAGTTAGATAGGTTTATATGAATAGAAACGTGAACCTATTTCTTACTCCATGTCTTCTTTTTCTCGATATAGCTATCGCCTTTAATTTATTGCAGGGATTCCATGATGTGTGCTCCTCTTGTATCCCATGCCATATGACATATATATCTTTGTCAACATCGCGTTGGGATCAAGCATTCCAATAAAAAACCAAAGAACTCAACACGTTTCAAGAACAAAGACAGAAAAAAAGAACGAAAAAAAAAAATACAAGAACAAGGAATGGAAGAAAAAACAACGATGAAAATCTTTTCAGTTCTCTAAATGTCAATCTACCTTGCCATGATTATGATTTACAGGATTAAGGATTTTATATACGAGTGTGTATAAGGTTGTTTTTAGAAATTAATTGATTTCTCCCTTTTTCTCCCTCTCGCTTGTGATTTTTCGAGAAGCGATAGAAATCGTAAATCAGTTTTGAATTTTAAATGTCCCGACGACGAGTATTTTCTTTGGAATTTTTGAAAAAGCAAGACATATTTTTGGGAGTATAGAAAGAGATTACCCCAAGGAGATTACTTATTTCAATTAATCCGAAAAGGGGCAACAAAAAAAGAGAGACACGATCACATACGTACCTACATATAAAGGAGGATTCATAAATTTACTTAACTAAGTTGAATCCTTATATTTCGATGTAAATGTAAGAAGGTACCTATTTAAGCCTTCGAAGAAAAAGTCTCCTTTGTTCAATCTCATCATGATTATGTGTATACGTGGGTCCGTTCATCCCAGACAGACATTCCTTACAGATTTATTTGGAAAATCCTTCTTGTCCCCAAATTATTTTATTTTATAAAGAATCATTTGGACCTTATGTTCTTAGCCTGTTCGACAAACAAACAAAAAATATCCTTGGGGCATATTGGCTAAATTCTACTCGTATATATGTATGTTTAGATAAAAATCCTTACAGACAAGCATGTATACATATCTAGCTATAGCTATAGTGGGGGATTTTATGTTATTGTTGACCAATTACAGGGAGTTTGTATTATTGCGTATCTTTTTTATACACATACATATAAAGGGGGGAAATCCGTTATAAATCTCACACATTCTCCAATTGGAAAATTTTATTCCGAGCATCGCTACACATATACATCCAGTATAGATATACAGGAACGAGT
Organism: Scaeva pyrastri; assembly: GCA_905146935.1. Classification (NCBI taxonomy): domain Eukaryota; kingdom Metazoa; phylum Arthropoda; class Insecta; order Diptera; family Syrphidae; genus Scaeva; species Scaeva pyrastri. Next base: position 2,559,865 of record LR989929.1, on the reverse strand, counting down.
ATCCAGAGATTTAAAAGAATAAAAAGATACTATACAAAATACAGCACACAATCAATTCAGCCCAACCATATTGTCAGCCAGGACATTCTAGATCTAGATGTATAGACACTCCTACAGCTTCATATGTTTATGTTCGTCGACTTCGTTTTATTTCAAAGAAATTTTATTGGACATGAAAATAATCGAAAGGGAGTAATATACGTATATCTTTTTGTTCCCTGTTTTTTTCTTTTTTAATTCTGTGAAACATCGCAGAGTCCATGTGTTTGTAATTTTAATCGTGAAAGATACGACGACGAGGACGAGCAGAGGAAAAATTGTTTTCTAAAGGATACTGCTGTGCATAGGATATACAGATACGGTAACAGTTGGCTAGCAATTAAGGGTGCTAGATACGTAGTAATGATAATGATGATGATGATGATGATGACTGAACTGTGAATGGGTCGGCAAGGATATCGATTACAACAGGATTCACATTGCAGAGATACCTACATCCTTATACAACCAACTCGAGAATAAGTGGGAATATATAGTGAAAATGGATTTAAGATACTGTTTCAGATCCCACAGCTATACCCCATAAATGTATCTATAGTCGCAACAGGATGAGGAAAATCTGCAGCAGTGGGTGTGGGTGTGGGTGCTGGTGTGTGTGTATAGTGTTTATTTGTTTGGAAGGAAGAATTAAGTAGGTAATCTTATCAGAAAGAAAATCCTCAAGAACGAGAAGATGGTATGTGATGTAAAAGCTTTCGATTTGAAGAAGAGAAAGAATGTGTAGGTATAGGTAGTAGATAGCAGTATGGTATAAAAATACGAAAGTATCTATAAGCTGATGCTTGGCAGATTACATCCGACAGCCTTGACCTAATGACTTTTTGAATAATGGAGATGAAATTTTTCGAAAGCTATATTATTTATACACATAGATATATTCATTACATTACTATTCCTATACTCGTACCCACCTACAACCTAGATGCATCAAAATAATGCTCGAAGGATTTTCTGATGGAAAATAAACTTTTGTTTTATAAGTTTTTTAGTCTGCAATATACTAACATACATATCATACGGTTGAGGATAGGTAATGTATGATGTTTATACGTTTGTATACTTAGGATATTCAGGTACCTATATGGGAATTGATTTGCTTTTAATGCTCATTGAACTGAATGGTATTGAAGGATTTATGTTGAATTTCAATTTCTCACTGAAAGAGAATCCTTTTTCGATAAAAAAAAAATAAAACAAACAATGATGATGAATTTCTTATATTATGTACCTACTCGTATTTGTATAAGAAGGCATACATACTTGAATATCTAAAATATACATTGATGGGTTATTCAAAATGAAATACCTACTGTCGATTGGAGAGTTATTATTATCATTGAGAGTTTCTATAGAAACTAGTATTATTTTATAAAGCACATAAAATACTTACTTTGGAATTGAGAACCTACAAAAGAAACAAAATATACAAAATACCAAAGTAATATATAGGATAAAGGTGTTTTAAAGTGAATAAAATATTAAATTGCTCCCAATGTAGAACTTTAATTCATTTGTATAGATTTTATTGCATAACATTACTTTTAAATGGAACTTCAATTACACATACATAAATCTGCAGTTTTCAAAACCTGCCAACTTATTTATAACTTTAACCTTAGTTAATTATTATCTTATATTCTATTTAAAAATTGTAGGTATACATACTTCAATAAAAATGTTCATGCAACAATTTTCTAAAATGGCGCCCAACGTTTGCTTTAAGAACAACTTTGGATCTAATTAACTGTAAAGAATTCTTTTTAGTTCATATTCAAATCTGATTGAGAAAATAATTTTTTTAAAAATGGCGCCCAACGTGAATTTCTGTGTTTCTTTTGATTTCAATTTTAAAATAGAACTAATAAATGAGATTGTTTTTATATGCAAGCCCACTTAAACAGCACCTAATTTAGAGTTCGACAAATACTTGTTAATTTGTGACTTATGTATTTTAATTTATAGAAAAAAAACTTTCATTTCAGATCTGTTGCTTTGTAGTCATAATCAAAAAATATATCGAACAAAATCAATGACTCCGCTCCTTTGTAACTGTCAAGATACATTTAATATGAATTCTTTATTTTATTAAGTTTCACTCGAAACATACATATTCATCCAAGAGAATAAAAAAAATTCTACTACTGGCCTTTCAAACTCATTTTCTATCTAGGTCTCACATTCGTGAGTTTAATTAGAACAAACGATAATGTCAATAAATTGTCAACTGATCTGTTTCGATTATAAATGACATTTAGAACATGAAAATATTAGATAGCCGCTCATTAACAAAACGCACAAACAAATGGGATCATCATTTTTAATTTATTTTTTTCTTTTTCCTTAATTTGAATTTCGAGAAATATTCAGGGCAAATGAGATCGAAAATATATACTTATGTATGTTCTTGATGTCCCCAACCCAACTGCAGATACATAATATACATATTATTGAAAACAAGTTGAAATTTCTTTTCGACATATTTTTTTTGTTTGTTTGTTTTATTTTTATAATTAAAATAAAAGAAGAAAAAACCATAAGAAATAAAACAAACACCAGCTTCACGAAAATCGAAATCGTTGCGAGGTGAGGTGGAACTGAATGACAAACGAATGTGTATCTTGTATCTTGGCAGAAGAATTTTCTCTTTTTTTATATCGATTTTGATTGAATTAACAGATAAAAAAATGTCAACGAAATTGATTTCAAGAATGTAAGATACGATACACTTGCATCTCTTTTGTTGTGTTGCTTTTTTTTTGGTATTTGTAAAATATGTAAAATAATCTGATGATGACAATTTCGATTGAAAAGACACAAAAAAAATAAAAATCAGATTGAGACAACCATTTGAACATTGCCACCCGAAAGCAACCCAATAATCGTAAAGAGATCAAATTTACGACTCGATTTTATTTCCAATTTCTCTGATTATCTGTTTACTATACGTATGTATGTACGCTTGTGTGTGTCCCTGTCCGGTCCGTGTGTATTTTCGAAGAAGTATCTTCAATATCTCAAAATATTCGATTACTAGATCGATGATTAAATAAATTAGAAGCCCAGACATGGTCAATAATTCTTCTTTCCAGAACAAATATTTTTTTATTTTATGGGGAATGCACCATCACCAGTGGAAAGTAAATACCCCAGGGCAATTGACTAATAAAACATTTCTGATGGGTATCAATGCTACTTTTTCAAAAAAAAAAAGTCTATTAATCCGTGTAGAAAAACGCACAAACAAAGATTAATTTTTATCATTGAAATATTTAGTTTCCCCCAGATATGAATAAAATCATTTAGTTTTTCTTCATCGGCCAAACAATCCAACAATCCATATCTCTAATTCGAATCGACCATAAAAATACCCATATAGACTTACATTAGATATTAATATCCATATCCACCACGGCGTATACTCGATACTTTTTGGTGAAAATAAAAATTCCGTATGTGATGTCGATTGGATTAAATTCGCATTTAAAAAATATTATTTTTTATTTAAATTAGTTTTTTGGTTTTGGGTGGAAGACAGTCAATATTTAAAGCGATTTTTTAAACTCATTAGATATGTATCTGTAAATGCGTGTATCTGTGAGTTTTAACTAAAAATGAAACTTGAAACTAATTTAAAACGCATAGATTGGATTTATTCATAAAAAAAAAGAAAAATAACTTTTAAATTCAACGATTTATTACAATATTTTGTTTCTGTTTCTGTTTTTGTTTGGGACAAAAAATGGCGCCCAACCATTTTGTAGGTATTATTATTTTGTTGGTGAATTCAAAGATTTATGTTATATGTAGATTGGTTTTTTAAACCCAACAGGAATTTCATTATAAATCAGTTTGTGCTTATATGAATTGGGTGTTGTTTAGTCAGAGGTATGAATTTTTTCCGATATGGTTTATTAATTGGCTGAATTTACAAATAATCTTTAAGTTATGACTGTGTAGATTGATAGTGAAAAAAAAAACTTTACGTGGGCCATCCGAAGAGAAAAAATTATACATTTCCTAAAAGATTATCTTAAATTCTATGATGATTTATGAGACGGTATTATAATTTATAGCTTGTCTAATAGTCAAATGAGTTTGGCAATATGCAATTATTCTTAGTGATAAATTATCTAAAATTTAAATAGTCTATTATGTAGCCCCCTCTTTTGAATATGATTTGAATTTGAGATTGAGAGACTTTGGGAGCTCCGACTAACATTTTATTTCCGTCTTTAGCGAAGATTAGTCGAAATTTGTGGTTTAATTTTCGATCAAACTAATTCTATTATTTTTAAAACTTTAAGCTAAAAAGAGCATTTGAAAACATTTAATTTAATCATACAATCAGAAACGTTGGGCGCCATTTAAGAATTTTTTTTTAGTTACTTAGGTACAAGTACTTAACATAAGTTACCTTACTTTTCCGTGTATGATTTTAAAAGTTGGGAATTTTGAAATTTAAATCTTAATTTGGAACTTAAATTATATGGGTCCAAGTTGAAAACTCGTAAAACTAATGTTTAGAGATGTTTCGAAGATCCATGTCTCTTCACTAACCATTAATCACACTTACTCCAAAATTTGTCCAATTTGAAACAGATCTTATCATTTATGACCACACCATCTGGATTCACTTACCCGGAGAGTCTCTTTTCAAAACACAATATCTAAATTGGGGATCAATGTACACGTTTATTTCAAAATCGAGTGCATGACTGTCTATTGCTTTTTAAATTAACAACAAACATTATACAACAACAACTGTTCTGTTTTCTGAAAAGAATTAAATCCTCCCACTGAACATAAACATAAAATTTCAATTATCCTTTCGAAACGACAAAAAAATGTCAAATGTTCTCATCTTACACTCTAAAGAAGCATCAACAAAAGTACATCCATACATTACAACCAGAAATCCTTATCTTCGTGTCCTGAATGTGTGTGCTGTGGTCGTGGTGTGGTGTGTGTATGGACAAATTCACATTTCTTTCAGCAGCTCAATTGAATTCCCATTCAACTAGCGACCACAGATGAAAACCAAAGATCCAAACCACATACTTCTATAAAAAAAAATATCTACTTATATATGAGCACTTTATGGTATGAGTTGTGAAATCTCAGTGCCAAGGACCTGATGTTTGAAACGACACAAAAAATAGTACAAAAAAAAACCGAAATGGTCTCCACATTTAGAGAACATCGACAACAGCAACGACAACACATTTGGGTGTCAAATATCATCTGCAATTTGTGTCATATCTTTCAATTTGTCACTTTAAGTGGTCACACATACGAGCAGTATATATTTGGACTCCTGGAGGATAGAGGATGTGGCTGAGGAAAAAGAGTGAGAGCTGGAACGACAAAAGGATGATGTAGCATAAAAGTTTTTTCTTTGAAGGACTTTTCCATAGTTCTTCGAAAGGAGAGAAATAAAGCGAACTAAAAAAAATAAGACTCTTTCCTGACAGATTCTCTGTGTCATTTGAGATTCCAAGCTATGAGATAATTGTATACTTCTCTGGTGTTTTGAATGGACCTTTCCCTTGGGAGGTATATACGTATGATAGTCTGTAGCTCCACAGTACGAGTCGAGTATCCAGCATCTTGTTGTGATTAGATCAAAATTTGTTCATTCCAAAGATGGAAGTGATATCTTTTTTTTTCCTTTCTAATATCTTCCAGATGTCAAGGAAAATGTCTAATGGAGTCACCCTAAGTGGTGTAAATTATTCCAGAAACAAAACAGAACAGAAAAGTATACGAGTATGGCAGCATTAATATGCCAAAGGCTTGTCTACCATTCCTTCTTACAAATGATTGGCAGGCCATCAGAATCAAAATCTCATCTGGAATCAGAAGAGGTTGCTCCCCCCTTTTTTTTTATACAGGATCAATAAATTTTTCGTCCGATTTATCAGTGGAGTTGCATCAAATTCAAAGGGGGGAACAACGTCTTTCTACTTATATAAAAAGGGATTTCTTTTTCTTCTGGATTATTTATTTTTAAATTCCAAGTGGTTCTTAAAAATATACACGATGCATGTTGTTGTGTTATTATCCCGCACTAATTAGATTCTGCTATGCGTTGATATGAAGCAACATGCAGCAGGAATAACATTTTCTTCGTCCAGAAATCCAGCAGAGGCGGTTGTGGTGGAGGGAGATATTGTATGATGGTGTAACTTGTTTCATCTGTCAGCACATTGAATGGAGCATAAAGTGATTGAGATATTACCGCATCGGTACACGGTTCAGTGGTTTTTAATTGTCGATTTTTGGATTTTTGGATTTTTATTTTGGAATTGTATTGAATTGGGGCCAAGTATTTCAATTAATGGGGAAAATTCCCAAAAATTAAAAATTTTAAACTAACATATCTCCAGCCGGGAAAACCATAAATGAGATGTTTTACTCGAATTGGAAAGAAAAAATATTTAGAAAATAATTAAAAAGAAGAAAAATTACATGTGTGGTTTTTGATGAAATTTCTTTTTATTTTTGTTTAGACATCGATCGATTGCTACACCCATTTATTACTTGAAAATGAGTTGTTTCAATGGGATTTTGTAGGGAAAATATTTTTTGTTTTAATTTGGGAAACCGATATTAAGACATCTAGTTTTTGTATTCATGGCCAAATATATTTCAATAGGTTTTTTTAAATATGTTAAATGGCGTCCAACGGATACTTTTCATATTTATTGCAGCGGTTGAATTGGATTTTACTTCCAAACGTTGACTATTAGAAAGATAAGTTTGAAAATGGCAATCAAATGGAATTTAAACAATGAAAACACCTTACGAAAATAAACTTAGTATTTTATTTATAAGCGTATTGAGTAAGTCTGCGTTATTTATTATTAAATTATTCCAGACAACTAAGTTTCGTAAGAATAAGGATGAGGATCGTGTTTTTAAATGGCGCCCAACGTTACCTATTCTATTTTATTACAAAGAAGTAAATTCATAATCCAATGACATTTTACCAATTTTACTAGAAATGATATCTGAGGATAGTGAAGTATCAAAGAAAACTAATGCAATTGTAATCAGTACTGCAGAATTGAGTACAGCTTCGATGCGACTTATTTTTACCATTTTGTGTATAAAACCTTTCTATATTCTTATAACCAAATATAATATATACCCTGAACATGTTTATTGAAGTAAAATATTTTTGTTTGCATCTTTTCAATAATTGCTGTTTTATTAAAATGTTAATGCATCCATTTTACCTATAAACAAAAAATATGTTATGTCTATAAATAGTTTTAAAATTAATGCTCTTAAGTTCGTTTTTATATAAATAATTCATCCCATTTCATGTATTCATATATGCACAACAAAATTGATTGTATCATAATATATCACAAAATTAAATTAAAAAAAAAAAACACTCACACTTACACACTTTAGAACAAAAATTCGACCACTGCTACGATGCACTAAAACAAATATCTTAACAAATTTAACTATTATACTTAGTGCTAAAATATAAACACTATACGTTTGTAATTTTTAGTACCTTAATATACCCTCTAATTTTCGAATGTACTCGTACTAAAAGAACTCAGAAAAACGAAATAATATACTCGTACTTATTGTTTGCTTGTTTTTTGTTTCTTTTTGTATTCACATTATATTTTTCTTTTAGTACATCAAAAAAAAAATACAAATACAAATCAACCATCTCTATTCAAAAGTACTAAAACTTAGAAAACAATTCTCTTTTATGTTACAGATGTGCATCACACCACCAAATATCAATAGTTATATCCCAGAAGCGTTCAGTTTTCTGGTGAGTGATATAATTTATATTCAAAAAAAAAAAAAAAAAAAAAAAAAATAGTCAAACAATCTATATATTTTTCCATCTCTATATATATTTTTCCAGCAAAAATATTCATATAATCCATTCGCTTTATATCATTTTTATGTTGAAACGCTTTTTTGGATATTCTTTCTCATTTTATTTTTGAGTGGCATTTTTTTTCTGTATTTTTGTTATACTATCCTTTTTATGTCCTGGATGTTTGTTTGTATGAATCTCGAAAAAAAAAATTACATAAAGAGTGTCCATGAAAATGTATGAATCCCCGAAAAAAGTTATCATTTTGATGTCAGTTATGGGTGCGGGTATGTATGTATGTATCTATGTCCCGCTACCGACATATTTATCTGAAAACGTTCTCAACACATTTTGTGGTTGTACGTAGTTGTTGTTGTTATGGTATTTGTTCTCCTTGTTGAGGATATATCTACGTGTCTCGTTGAAAGGTCCACATGCAACGTCGAAAATACAACCATCAGAAAGCTAAAGCAAAAGTTACTGCACTCCCCATTCCCCATATACCCCTTCCAAAGCAAAAAAGGGTTTGCACATCCTGAGGGAATATTTTATGCGAACGCGCGAGGTAAAACTATTTAAATATTAAAAGTTATATGAGTTAAATGCAGCAAAACTCATCGCATATGCAAAAACGTTGTTGCAACTTTCACAAGAGTCTGCTATGTGCCACATAGTGCTTTAGCTGCTGGTAGTTATTGTTGTCCTTATGTGCAGTGCATATACCTACTCGTAGATACATCCTTCTGATAGGTTGAAGTTGAAATTCTGTATAATATGCCCCCGAAAATCAGCGTGTACCCAACCCAGGACACAATTTTGTTGTATAGTTTGACGCAAGCTACATATATGGAATATGGTATATGGTAAATGGGAGATATAGGGCTTATGTTCCAGAAAGAAGATTGCTGGAATTTACTCGAGTTGTGAAGTCGTTTAGCTTCCTTTTCGTCCTCTACAGAGAGAGTGTAAACTGTGTATAGTCGAATACGGAATAGATGCATGATGAACAACTACTAACTATAAGAATGACAACTTTACTCCAGTTCAAAAGCATTCTTGGCAACGAAATCAGCTCATCAGTTGCATAAATAATAGCGCATGCATACGGCACAGGGGTAAAAAATGGGTTAAATGTGCAAAAAGCCAGAGTGAATATCCGAAGATTACAGCAACAATATGGCTTATAACAACGGCGAGAACTTTTTATTATACTAAACGGAAAAGTTTCCTTTTTTTTTTCAATTTTTCCCCATTGTTTTTTAGTTACCATGTGCTTATGAAGTATTTACTTTAACTTTTTCAGATTAAAACATAAAAAAAAAACTGTTATAACATAAATCTATCATGAAGTTGGGAGAAGATGGGAAAAAATCTCCTGAAATTAGGTCACAAACCGCTTATGTCTTATGAGCACAATTTGACTTGGAAATTAATTTTTAAATAGTTGGTAAAAGTTTTTTTTTTTCCTTTCTTTTGTCAAATTTATGATGTTTGAAAGATGCTTTTTGCGAAAATCGACAAGTTAATTCTTAGTTTGCAAATTGAAAGTTGTTGGTATCCTTACGAAGTACGTACCGTATGTGTTTTTCATGTGTAAATACAAAAGAGAACTTTAAGAAAGCTCTTCTTGAGAAAATTAATGTGGGTGAATTTTCAACAACTTTTTTTTTGAAAAATCAAAATAAGAAATATAGGGTTCTGTACTTAATTGGTTTAATTTTATAATATCTAATTATTTTAGTGCAAAATAGTTTCTGGCAGTCCTAACTTGAACTTTAATGCTTAGTATTAAGCCAATCAAATCTTTTTAACGTCTTATTTATCTATCAATCTCTAATTTCTGACATTTATCTGTTTATAGTTTGGTTAAGTTCATGAGCTTTAGTAATAGCAAAATTATGCTAATGAAATAAAATACACACTTACTTGGTGGTGTACTAAAATATTTGTTTTCTTTTTTCTATTTTTTACCAAATCATTCAATATCTGTACTAAAATGCTTAATCATTTAAAGAATACTTCTAAATAGAAGACATGACTGTTTTAGTATGATAATAATTAAGGGTTAACTAGTACTTAAGCTTCTAAAAAATGTTAACATGATTGTTCTTCTAATTTGTACTAATATTGAACTATTGAACTTCTTAGATATATTGAACCGATGTATTAAGCTATCATTGAATAATAATAATGTACTAATTTTACACCAAATCAAAAAAGTACAGGAATGTTTGTGGTTGGTTGTTGCTTCATAAAATCAAATCTAGTCCAACATTAACAAGACTGTCGTCGATTTAAAATACAAAAAACCTTATTAGTGAGCGACTCCATATAGCTGTTGATTGTAGCTTGAGTCCACAAACCTAGTTCCCATGCTCATAAACAAGCAGTCCTTGTTGATAGATCACTCTTGTAATTTTGCTTGGCCGAATAAAAACAATTACATTCCACATTTCTAACTACTCGTAGATATACAACCTCTGCCTCCATGTCCGATTTTTTGTGTTTTAATTTTTTCCCTCCCAACTGCTTCCAGTTGAGCATAATCTAATCGACTACATAATCTTGATCTTCCTGATTGGGGACACTAGAACCCCCTCTGTCTGTGCCCCTTCTTCGATTTCATTGCTCATAGTGGATATCTTTGGTCAAAGACAATGTACAATGCTGTGCCAGCATAGCTTCCGAATTTAAAATTCAAACTATGCGCCCCATGCTCAGAACGAATATAATAAAGATCAAAATGTTACGATATTTTTCGACCATATTAAGCACATGCCAATGATGTTGAGATCTAAACATAGTTTAAGGAGTGGAATCTATCTTACTCTCTTGTCCCAGGGTAAAGGTAATTATTTTGTAGAGTTTGACAAAACGAAAAAAAAAACGAATTTCTTCGTCTGCTCCTCTAAACTTAGCAATTTTCAATTTACCCCCAAAAGATCTGAGACACTGGAGTTGGAGTATCTCCTGTAGTGCAGCACGTTGTCGTTCACGTCGCGTCGTCGTCTTCGGTCGTCGCGGTTGTAGTCCTCGTAGTCGTCGACAATTCCGCTGCCGTACAGCATAACCGACCTATGACACAATCGAATAAAAACGCTGAACTAAATCGTGATCGATCCACCACCACGATGGGGCATACTCGGCAAAAAGTTGGAAAAAAACAAGATTTTTTCCTTTCTTCGTACTCGTATGTAGGTATGTGGACCTCTGTGTAGCTGCACAAAGTGCAGAGATACATTGGTACGGGTACAAGTACGAGTACGAGTACTTGCCTAACAAAAATGATAATCTTTTGTTGCGTGATCGTTGTCGAACATTTGTTTAGAGTTGTATAACTTTGTAATTCGCCTTCTATCTCCTTCTATCTTCGATCTTCGTATACACTCGTAACTACATAGAAGCTCTTCTTCTCTTTTACCTTTTTCTGTTTCATCTTTATTTTCCCTTCTTTTGTGCTTATTTTTTTTTTTACCAGGTTTGTTAATTTTTTGTGTGTTTTATATCTTCCTTTGCAGTGCTGGAATAATTGCGATCAACAACTTGGACCGTTTCCATTGAACGTTAACTCAGCGATGCGAGAAGGATCTCTTGTACTAACTGATATTGCATGGGATCAGGCTGTTACCAATGCATCTAAACAGTGTCTGGTCACGTGGGAGGTCTCTGGAGGCGGTCTGATGGGTAATCTGCTGACTGATAGCTCCACCGTTGAGCTGTCCCTATGGCCGGACACAGTATATCACGTGCAGGTTACCTGCAAGCATAAGGTAAGTCGTTGTTTATGTTTATTTTAGTACACTAAGACTGAAGACTGAAGACTGAGACCTAGACTGAGACTTAGAAGATTATGTGTGTTTCTGCTTTGTTTGTTTTGAAGGTACCTAGACCTACCTACCTACAAATAAACTTAAGTGCATATAGTATATAGGGATGGATAGGAAAAAAGTGGGGACATGTTTTCCAGAAAATCACGAATTTCTTCTGGACGCGCAGATATCATCTCTCGCATCTTCCTTAGAGCATATAATAAATTGCTGATGTGCATTCCACAGATCTTCGCACGATAATTTTTCCCGTTCCAAAGCTGATATGGCGGCCTTCGGATGTGTGTTAGTGCCCGAATGAGTGTATGGCGGTTCTGGATGCACATCTACTTGTTAATTGTTTGTTCGAAGAGTGTGAAAGCATCACTAATTGGCTAATTACATTGCAATTGAGATGTGTTGCATTGGCTAACATTCCAAGGACTTTATTTTCTCGTTTTTGCTATCTTCTTGCACTACACACTCTTTTTTATTGCATGTGTGAGAATGTTAAGTTGAGTTTGGTTTTTGCTCGTGAGTTTTGAACAAGTGCGCATAGGAGTTAAACCGGGGTTGAACTTATGCCTAACGAATATCAGGCGTGGATTGGTATGAGTACAATGTTTGCCGTTTAGAGAATTTGCGTGCAAAGTGATTAGTGTCGCTAACTTGGCTATCGGCACGCATGTCGATAGGAATCTGAGAGGTTTGTTTTTCTAACCAACGCGGAAAGGGGGGCAAATTGTAATGGAGGTTTGTTTTTGGTCCAAGATGATTGCGGTATTCGTTGAATATGTGGGCATGATAAATATTATAGCATTGGCAATCAATTTAGAATCAATTGGTGACTATCGAAGAAGTTTGTATCCATTTGATTGCTGGAGAAGATAACTTGAAGATTTCATAGGCGATTGAGAGTTGGTACCGTTACGGTGGAGTGTAGGTTAAACAACTTGCTGTCCTAATTAAAGTCATGCAGTTCGTGGAGTTTTTTGAATATAATCAGCTAAGGATAAATGTCTTCTTCCTATAAAAAAATGAATAAGGAATAATGAAATCCACATTTTTTTGTTTCTTATCATCCATTCAATATTGAGATAAAGTTTGATAGAGGTCCTTTTTCTTTGTAACGACAGACTACCATTAGCATCTTAAAAATTGGTACTTTTTAAAATTCTAAACTTCTTTATCTTTCTTTTTCTTTCTATAATAGGAAACTGGTGGCATGCGCAGATCTTTCAAACTCATCGTTGACACGCATAAACTCACTGACAAATCCGCTTCGAGTATGCAAGCCATCGCAATCGAAAACGCCGGCATGAAGTCTCTGCCCAATATCTTTGCTCAAGAAACGTCTTCTGGAGAGACCGATTCTCGTATGCGCATCCTAAAGGACAGTTCAAAGGATTTCATCAGCACCTACAATCCCAGTGTCAATAATGTCGAGAAGACACCAAGTTCAAGTCAAAGAACCAGCAGCAGCAGCAGTAGTAGCACCAGTAGAAGCAGCAGCATTATTGACAGTGAATCATCAACACCCGTGCATGTGTCGACAGTGCTTCGCACTAAACTTACCTCTTCAACAGTACCTGGAGCCATCTCAGCTGATTTCTTCGCACAGAGCATAGTGTTCGGCGTAGCCCTGGCCGCTGTCTTCTTCATTGGCTTATTCCTGCTTTACGTGCTAACACGGCCTGTGCGGAAGGACGTACCTGTCGACAAAGTGAATCTCATCCGCAATGAAGCCACCTGCGAGCAAGTTCTGTCAACAGCGACGGCATCCAACCGAACGCTGCACGTGTAAAGCTGTGAATTAATATTTTTGTTATCCTGCTAAGGTTAAGCAACGAAGCATCCGAACTGGAAGTAGTGATGTCCTTAGGTGTACATAGTTAAAAAATGATGATAAAGATAAATTAAAAAAAAACTGTAAATAGTAGTGTACATAACTTAAGAAGCAAAACAAAAAATGAAAACAGAAAACTTCAAAGCAAAGTGAAGTGCAGAAAAGTGGGGAAACAGGGACGGTGTCATTTAAATGAGTGAGACCCACTTAGTTCAGATAGAAAAGGAAGAATTTTATGAAATTTCTAATTTTAAGGATTTGTCTAGTCCGCGAGAAAAAAAAATATTAATATCGTACGAACCACTAATTTCCATTCGTTAAAATAAATAAATAAAAATAAAAAAAAATTAAAAACAAAACTAAAGCATTCAAAAATCGAATGAAGAAATTCTAAAAATAAATGTTTTGAAATGAGGAATACCAATGAATCAATCGGTTTACTACCCCATCTCGTTTTGTTTTTTAAATTCTTTTACTTCTTGTTTTTTTATTTATTTTGAACATTTCATTTGTATCTAAACAAATGAAATAAAATCAATAAAATCTTCCATATGAGATCAAAAAAAAAAAAAACAAAAAAGAAAAAAAAAACATTTGTTTGTCCTTAAAAATTTGTAAATAGAAATTTAAAAAAAATAGACTTTTGTAAATATTTTAAATATAAGTAAAAAACAGCTTACTCTCTGCGTGTGTTTTCATAAAAAAAGCAATCCATTCATTAAATTAAAAAAAAAAAAAAACAAATTTAAGAAAAAAGAATTCACTCTAATTTGCAAGTTAAATTTCAGACTTAATTTATTAAAAAAGTTAAAAACTAAATATTTATTAAAAAATACAAGACAAAATAAAACAGATGTAGTTTTAAGCGAATTAACAATTATAAACTAAAACCAATTATTGTCATGTTTAACATTTTTATTTGTGAAAAAGTTTGTTTAATTTTTTTAACATTTCATTTGCATTTAATTTTTGTTTGTTAATTAAATTTTCAAATTAAAAAAAAAAAAACAAAAAAAGGCGACGAAAGCACACATGCAAAGACTGATAAAAGTTAATTCTTTAAAAAAAATGTAAATTAATTAAATTTAATTTTATATTTTTTTTCTAAAGAAAATTTCAAAGGAAAAGCAATTCGTTTATTTTTATTTGTTTTTGTCTTTGTAAAAATAAGTAAAATAAAATGAAAACAAAAAATTGTCAAAAATAACAAAAATATATTTAAAAAAAAAACACAAGAACAAATTAAAAATAAAAACAACTAAATTATAAACAAACAAAAAATAACATGTAATGTAAGTATTTAAGAAAAATATTTTCAATTCTAGTTAATATTAGAAATTATGTTGATTTGAATGAATTCGAGGTGAATCTTGAATAAAATTGTAATTATTATGAGAAGAAAAAAGAAAAAAACTGAAAACAAATTTAAAAAATAAAAACACTAAAAATAAATTGCAATGACTTTTTATTTTAAAAATGAAGATGGGTTTTTAGATTCTTTATAGAGGTTTGTATTCGTACGCGGAGAATATTTGTTGAAGATGACGACACTAATTCCAGAAGATTAGACTTATTCGTTTACAGTTTGTTTTCTAAGTGAACACCAACCTTAAAGCCAAAAGTCTACAGTGTTAACTGCCATCAGTTAATGAAGGTCTGGTAGTTGTTATTTCGAATAAGAAAATATTTGTTCGATGGACACGGGACATCGAAAACCTTTAAAAATGGATGTAAGTTACTGGAACTTACTACACTAGTACCCAGCAGGAATGACCCCTTCTAATTTTAAGTCCGAAACAATAAAGTCAGAAACATACTCCAAAAGTTTGTAGTCCAATCGGTGGTTCGTGAGATCAAGAGGACTGACTCAATGACAGTACTTTCCAATTTTGTAGAATCTTAATAAAGGGTGTTTTTTTTTTTAGAGACGTGAGGTTTTCAATGTGGCAATCCTTTTTTAGTCCTGAACAATGTTTCCAAATCGTCCAAATACGAGTATAGTACCAACATAATGATTCGGTTCGCGCGACGTATTTCGTTCAGCGACAAACATTTTGTTCAGCGATGAAGCTAATTTTTAGTTGAAGTGGTACCTTAGTTAGCATAATTTTCGTATTTTGAGTGATCATAACCCACAAGACATTATTGAGGCGCATCCTCAAAAAGTCATTGTTTGGTGTGCTCTATGGGCAGAAGGAATCATTGGTCCACATTTCTTCAAAAATGAAGCCGGCCATATCTTAGAGTCAATGGGGAATGGACAATGGTTTGTGACCTTTTCGTGAGTGAATTGTAGGAATTTGATATGGACGGTGGTACATTCCATACAGCTAACGAAACAATCAATATATTGAAGGAAACTTTTGGTGAGCGCGTTATCTCAAGTCGTCGTGGACCTGTGGCGAGGTCGTGCGATTTATCCCCGCTGAACTATTTTTGCGGTGATATGTGAAGGCACTTGTCTACGCTGATAATCCCGAGACGATTGACGCCTTGAAAGAGAATATTTGGCGCGTTAATGTCAACTTCTAATAAGAAAAAAGAGTGGAATCCAAAACCAATTCAACCTTATTTTTAATGTGCTTTAATTTTTTTAATCATTCTCTCTTGGAACATCTGTAGTCCTTTAGTCTTATATTTTATTCATTTTAGTCAAAAGTCTTGTTAGTTCAAGTAAATACATATAATTTTATTAACTGACGGAACTAAATGAAAGTTCATTAGAATTACTAAAAACAAATAAATGCAACACTTTGCATCTTGTTTCACTGTTTTGTTCAAAATTTGACAAACCCATTTCCGTAATTCGATATTCATTTGAATATCTTGCGTAACCAAAACATATCAATTTCAAAATCATTTTATTCAATAAACACGATTTCTTTAAAATTGTTACTATTATTGTTGTCAACAATTTTTGTTTTTTGTGTTTTCCTTTCTGTAAAATGAAACTCCCAACATGGCCAACACGCCCAAAGAAAAGAATTTGAGTTTCACTATCTGCCATCATCATCATCATCGTTTGGAAAAAAAAAATCCGAAATGAGTCAAAAATTATATGCATCCAAAGTAAACTGAACACGAATTAACATTTATGCAAATTATTCTTTATGCGGGAAGCAACTTCATCGAAATCGAATAAATAAATCAATGTTTCTATCGACGCATTATTCTGCCGCCCACGTTCGAAGTTCGAAGGTGTGATTAATGAACAAGTAGGTTAAACAAGAATCAAACGGTGAGCGTTTTTCCTATTACGAAAACAACAAAACAAAGAAAAAACTCTTTTTGGCCACCTTTTTTTCGACAAAAGTCAAGCATGTCATAAATTAAAAAAAAAATCCACTATTTCCTGTCAATTTATTCTCCTAAACGATTTCGGATTTTAACAATTAATGTCAGTAGAGAAAAAAAAGGTCACACGCCCATAACTCATACATCCAATTATTTAACCCTGTCCCTATACATTATGGGCTAATTGTAGAAGTCCCAACGGTAGAATTGAGGGTAAAAAAAGGACCAAAACTCGTCCTTGGCCCATTACCTGATGCTGCCAATTCGATTCGCATTCAGATTCGGATTCGGATTCAGCGGCACTGCAACGCATGATTGTGTCATCATTCTTTCAATTCGCATCATTTCCTGTCGACCGAAGGGAAATGCCATTAATTTTCTGTCGCAAAACTGTGTAGTGCTTAAATATATGTAGGTATTGAATAACGGCGCATCAGGCTCGAGAAGGATCGTTGAGCGTTTTTCTCGGTTACTTTCTTCCATTTCCATTTCATTGAAAACCTATAGCTATGCCGCTTGCTGATGCAGATGGGAATAAGTGTCTATCCAGCAGCAAAATAAACGACCCGAATCGGGATTATTTAATCCAATATCACAATATACAAAAAAAAGGACGAACTCTGTACATTAATTTCGGATTGGTTCTTCTTCAGTTGAAAAAAAAAAATAAGTACGAAGGGTGCCGCTGCAATCACAATTCAATGCAAGAAAATGATGATGCCCTTTTTAAAATTCAATAAATTATTGCCAAATTAACTTGAGTGCATCGCATTCGCACACAATCGTCGTCGTCCGTAGTCCTTATATCGATATCCTTGATAAGGCCCGTGCGCGTTGAATATTGCATAACAACCATGCAAAAGGGCTATAACGTGATTAAAGAAAAAAACATCATTTAGTGCATTCGTTCAATGCAATAGAAAATGCAGAAATAGATTTTTTTCTTTTTTTTTTAAATAGCCTAATTTTGACGGGTGCAGGTATTGGTTTAGTAAAAAAATGTCAAACCATAAAGCGCTTACAAAAGTATACCAAAAAGAAATTCCTTATAAAATTTACAAATAAAAAATACAAGCACCTGAAGAAGAATTAAAAGTCTTTGTAACATTGTAAAATAATTAAAAAAAAGATTGAATTACGGTTATGCAACTCCTCGTTACAGTTGCCAGCAACTTACATATTTCTATAACTTTTGCTCTCTCATTATAAGCATAAATGTTTTTAAAGAGTGAATTGTTGAAGTATCAATTGCTTAGGCAGACCTGCTATTTTCCAAAGCTTCCAGTTGTGAGAAAACTTCTAAACCAACTCGGTCCATATTGATGTCATATGAATATTTCAACTCGATCTACATTTTCATGCATTTTTAAAACCGAGCTGTAAAATAAAGCTATTTTTCAGACTCATCCCAACTTTGGTAGTAACATTAAGAGTGATTTTTAAAGTGAAAAAATTGTGTTCCTAAGTTTCAGACCAGATTAAAAAAAAAAAATATTTAAGAGTTACAAGACTGAGATCGAGACGAGATTAGTTACCAGGAAAAGTCTCGTCGGGCCAGTCCTCCCATTTTTGGACGAAACAATTTCTTATGAGACCCAAGAACGTCCAATATATCCTGAGAAAATCCCCGCATGAATTCCGAGCTAATGGCAAAGCTTATAAGCAATCGTAAGAAGTAGAAATAATTGTAAATGTCTTGTCAGTACCTACTGATAGTCAGTACCTACTGATAGTCGAAAAATTAGGTAATTACGGAATACAAAATTGTAGTAAAAGTAATTTTTTGTACAATCAAGTTAATACAACCGAAAACAGTTTTTAATGCCTTCAAATTCTGCATAAATCCTATCATTGATGGCAAAAATTGTAATAAGCAAAAAAAAAACATAGCGTTGTGTATAGAAAAAAAAGGAAAGAACGTGCAATCGAATTTTGCACTTGTTCTTGTAATGCATGCAACTATATACATATGTATATGATACATTAGAAATAGCTATCTATGTAGATATTTTTTGTTATATCCTACAAAGGATAATATAGATAGATGTACGATAGTACATTCGTCCCCTTTTGTCGTTTCGCTTCATTTGGCTGAATTAGGCACAATGACGAGGACGAGCAGGAGTTCGAGGAGAACGAGCGACGACTAGGAACAAACGAACGTTGACGACTACGCCAATACTAATATATGTAAGTTGTAGCTTTAACTCTATATAGAAGAATCATATAATGTATGTGTGTATATGTAAAAGGACAATTTCAACATTAGAAAAATCCACATATGGCACATATAAGGACATTTTCCTTGGCTTTTATTTATACGCTTCGTTTTCTATGTGTATTTATTTCGAATGAGGGTGCACTGAACCGAGACATCAAGAAACAGGCTGCTGACTTGGCTATAAGCGAGAAATGCATTTTCCATGTTAGACCAAAAAAAAGGGGAAGATGTACCAAGCAACTTTTTTTTTTGATTTTTTTTTGCAATCAGAAACCATCTTTGGAACAAATTTTCATTCGTTTTCTTTTATGTATACATTGTAAGGTAAATATATACACATATACATACATATAAATGTATTTATATAAGTTTGGTTGTGTTTTTTTTTTTTGTTTTTTGGGAGAGAGAACAAGGATTTATTCGCTTTCCTTTTTTCTTATATTAGTAAAGGAAGGCATGCTCGTATAGTCTCCGCTAAAAGGATATAAATGTTAGCGCGCGAGTAAAATCTTTTTCACAAGGATGAAAAAGACGAATGCCTTGTGGGATTCACTCTTGTTATAGCGTGACTTGAACACTTTTTTCATTAAAACAAAACGACAATGACCGCGCGACTTTTGGTTGACATCTACAAGGAAATGAGGTTACGTGAATGAACGACTTAGGGTCGAGACGTAAGGTTGATACCTTTACCAACATTATTATACCAAGGAAAAGAGTAGAATTGCCCAAGGATTTACGTTGCAAAATGCTCGTGAAAACAAATTTTAGTTTTGTCTATTTTCTTCTTTGGATGTGGAATTTTGGTATAATTGTAGCAAAATTTAGGAACACATGAAAGTTGACCAGTTGAAGGATGTTTCTGTGAAAAATCTAATAATGCCAAATTTGGGAAAACAAGATCTCTAGAAGAATCACAAAAATTTGTCAGAAGTTATCACCTTTCGGTACCGAGGCACATCACTGTACCATGTTTTATATGATTTTAACGAAATAAGTCTGAAAATTAATATTAATTTAGGTTAAAACTTGAATTAAGAACATAAAATTGTGAAATATCTTATTAGGGTAGCACAAGCTGCGTTTTCTCATGAAGAACAACGAAAGCCAATTTAAATAAATAATTAGAAACTTCACTGTGCCATTATTAGTTTTAGCTGGTGAAAGAAATGAAAAATTTAAATGATAAAAACCCGCTGATAATCATGAACGTAGTCATCCACCTGAAAATTAAAAATCCTCTGATCCTTCTCGAGAAAGATATTAGTGCGAATCAAAATCGCCACTGGCATTACAATTCAAATTATACTCAAAAACGGCTCGTAACTTTTTCATCCTGTGTTTTATTTTGCATCATTATAAAAAAAGTATTTTTTTTTGTTTCACTTTTTATTTTTATGTTTGTATCAGTGTGCTGACGCTGAGAGCTGAGTGAAATAATTATGCCCAAGTACATTTTTACCCACACAACAACAACAATAATAAGAACTCTAAAAATAAAAAACAATAGAAACAATTCCAATTTTCAAATCCTCATTTCCCGTTTCGTTACCTCATCAAAAGGATAATTACAAAGTAAAAAAAAAAAACAAAAAATAAGAAAAAACTTGCAAAAAAAAAAAACTCGGGAAAATAACAAAATGCACACTCACGTAGCAGATACATATACTTTTCAACTTTCATTATTCCAAATTCATTGGGTGCGCTCCTGACCATAAAGCGAGCAGTGCCCTCCAGGACATCCCACAGAAGTCCCTAGCACAGCCTCGCGCCGCGCGTCTCCCCGCCGTCAATGCCACCGCACACCGTTTGCCAGAAATTGTATTTTTCTTTAATTTAAAAACTCTTGTGCTGTTTCCATATATAGTATATAAACAGATACACACACAGCTATGCTCGTTCACACACACAAAGGATATAGACATTCGGGATGTTTTTCCTCGATTCCGCAATCCGAAATGGAAAAATAACAATTGGCCTCCGCTAGGCCGACCAACGACGTTGCCAGCAGTTGTATATTGTTGTATAGAAGCTGATGCTGCTGCTGCTCATGCTGCATCCAACAACCTAAGCCTGGCACAGAGTCAACCGCGAAACATGGATCTCTCTATTGGACGGCATCCTCAATCCTTTTTTGTAATTTTTCGTTTTTCGTTAACCACCCCTTCAACTCAGGCCCACAACCCAACTCCCAACACCCAACCCCAATTCGGTTGATGCAGTTTTTTTGAACACCGTTGCAGCCACCACGCCGCTCCTTCGCACCGTGCACCATGCACCTCCGTTTGAATGGAAAATTGGAAGCAAATCCTTTTCAACCGCGTCGCAGTGTTTTGTACGTTTGTGTGTGTGTGAATGAGTTGGTGTGCGCTTGGATACTCTATACAAGGCCGCAAAACTGCGGGGGTGGTATGCCGAGAAAAAAATTGTAAAACACCGGAACATGTCCTGTTGTTGTTCAACACACGCCTCCCTCGTGCTTCTGGCCTTCAAGCTCTCGAATAACATCCTCTGTTAGTATGTGTGTGTTTGTTTCGCCATAGATGAAACGAAAACATGGAAATTATCTACGCGCGATAAAGCTCAGAAAATCCCGTATAACGTTCTCCGTGAACTAGAGTCCTCCTAAACATTAATGGCGGTCGGATTGTTGCCAGTTCGCGCTGCAAATAAACAAATACAAGACTGGTTAAAAAAAGGACCAACTAAAAATACCGTTGCACATTTGTAAACTTTGGGGTTTTGTTAGTTTTTTGCCATTTTTTTTACATTTTTTGTTGTTTTTTTTTTTTTTTTTGTAAAGACCAGCTTTATCGGACCAAAACTAAATTCACGCGGAAGCTTTAAGGACTTCACACAGAGTGGAAGATAAAAAAAAGCAATTGAAGGAGGAAAAACTAAAAACGAAAAACAAATGCACAGCTGAGAGCGTGGAAAACGAAAAGGAATCCAGGATACAACTATCCGGAAACATAAAGCGTACCTAATCTTCTGGGCCAGAGCAAGGATGCTCCGAACACAAAAATGAGAAAAAAATAAAATAAAACAAAACTGAAAAAGTGCACATAAAAGTGGAACGCGTTTTTTGCCCTCGCCTTTCTTTTGCCTTTTGCTGTACTCATACATATATACAATGCATCTAAAAACTGGACATTGGGCAATCGAGAAGGACTCAGAGGAGCTACGCTGAATATACACACACAAGGAATTTGTAGGATATTTTGATTAAGGGATTAAAGGCGGAAAAACTCGAGCAATACAAAGCATTTTGAAAAGCCAGGGAACTCGTTTAAAGTGTTGTTTTTTTTTTCTATTGAATGTCTGTGAGTATAAAGGTATAGTGAGGTAGGTAGAGAGCTTGGAAGTCATGTACCTTTCCAAGAATATAGACATTTATGTATGAGTTTTGATTTGGAGAATCAAAACCTTACACCTACTCGAAGAACACGATTTGCCTTACGAATTTCAATTTCGGGGAAGGTACAAAAATCAGTTGGACTGTAAGTTAGAAGGATACAGTGAAGTGTGAGGTTGGCTATATAGAAGAAAAAATCACAATTCGATTCTACAGACTTCCCGGTACTTAAGGAAGTGAAGTGAAGCTCGGGAAACCAAAAAAATAGTATATCGATGACGGTTTTCAACAAGGTTTTTCTTAGAAAGGTGGAAAAGAGTAAGTTGATTTATTTTACTTAATTGAGTTAATATCAGTATACGGTATTTAACATCTCTATTGGCGAGTGATCTCAAAAATTTTCTTTTTTCTAATCTTACCAGTGCCAGAACCTTTCAAAAACATTTGTTTGTTACTTATCATTACAATTTATTTTTAAAACAACTGATTTACTAAAAAAGTCCAACATGGCGTATACGCACTTTTTCATAAAATTCTTCTTAGCTTATTTAAATGGCTTTTTTTTCTTTAGTTACGAATTTTTCGCAAGTGAATACAAATATCTCACAATAAATATCCTAAGCATCTGCTTTCTGCTCATTCACTCATAACTGAATTTTAAATGTTTAAATATAAGAATAGTCCCAAGCGAGTTGGCCATACATTTTATTCAAATAAAGTCTACCATACTCAGTAAACATCCCTAAACTATATTTAAATTAATATTGTTAGCAATAATCGTTCATACAAATATGTTACATTCAAAAACACACATATTATAAATCTACCTTAAGGCCTTTACTTCTTTTAGAATATTTTACATTCGTCCTTGAAACAAAAACAAAAAACCCTAATTTGTAGGCAGAAAATACACCTTCTACGTAATGTATATAACGACACGTATTAAAGAGCTCTATGGACATTTTATTCCAATAACAACTTCTGGACACATTTGTATAAATTTTCCGAAACATACGTTTATTGAGCTGGTTTTCTGCTCTACCCATTTGAATGGAAAATATGCCCATTTCCAAAAATCTCGTCCCGATCGCCCACGATCCAAATTTGCCATTCTGTACACAGCACCAATACAACCAACCAAACTAACTCACACTCATATCTTCACCGGTCGTACATGGACAAAAAAAAAACATAAAGGAAAAAAAAAAACATTTATACAAAATTTATAAAACTCAAAAGGAACTGAGTCTCATTACTTATGCATATCTCGTATTCGCTTCAAACATTCACTTAACCTTACCCAAAAAAGGAACACCCAGGACTAAAAATATACAAAATGAAAAAGAAAATATTAAGAAAATGAAATAAAATAAAAAACATTTTTCATACTAATCCCAAATTCCTTTTGCAAATCCTAACAAACCCATCCGCAAGGGATAGGAATAGGAACGATGCGATGCGATGATGAAAGATATGTGTTTTCTTCCTTTTTAAATAATATGTATGGACAAAAAAGGAAAGAAAATAGTAAAAGAAAAATTCCATAGAAAATTCTCAATTCTCGTAAATTTCAAATTCGCAAAGTGTCCTAAAAAAGGATTCTCGTTCCCGATAATAAGTTTCATATAGTTGCTATCTGCTTTCTTAACTTATCTGTACACAGACAGTCAAGACATTGCACATCAACTATCAAACTCCAATTCCAACTCCCACACATACATGTGCACGTACAAAATCCACATCCATGCACGAGTAGGTATACTCCCGACCCGGCCCAGCCCGGCCCCCAGGAACAAATTGAATTAGTGTAATCAAAAAGTCGGAAGTTTTCAACACAACTCTCATTAGTTCCGATTCCCGGATGAGCGAATACTCGTAGATGGATGCAGCACAGTCAGCTACACAGCCACACAGCTCCACTAACATATACTCGTGCATCCCATAGATGGTCAAGTATGAAGTTGGCCCAACGATCGAATGGACAACTAATGCGAGGACAACGGCAACGTCAAGGATGACTATATGACCATCATAGAACTTGGACGGACCAGTTCATTCTCATAAAAGTTTTTCCTTCCCAATTGAGTCTTTTTTTTTTTCTTTTTGAGTTTCCCTGATCAAATTCTGGCCCCTGCTGTCTGTGCCTCCGTCATCACATGCAGATGGACCAAAGACCCCCGACAACCCATACCCATCCCCATCCGATCCCGATGTACCTACCATTCACAAGAAGTTACAGCAGGATTATCTCCATGACTTTAGAACTAAACTTATCCCGGATATATTATTATCATTTTTTTGTCCTCCTTTGCTTAAACTTGGTCTGGATGTGGAAGCCTCGCATCATATGGCAAGATGGCAACTTGCTCCTCAGACCTCAGTGCCACAGCCTCATCTCAGCAGGCTCTATGTTTTGCCCCCCTCCCCCTGCCTGTAGCTGAGCTGATGGGAACCTTTGTGTATACAAATGAATATGTGTGTAATGAAGGATATAATGCAGAAGTTGAGTACACACAGGTTCGAGCATCAATTATTATGGATGAAATAAATTGCTGATAATCGGGGACAGAGTCTTCTACAATAATCCATATGTGAGTGTATGTACATGTGCACCTACAATACAACCATAATAATCTATATCCATCTTCATTCACACACATCAGCAATATATCTGTCAAATAGTGAGTTACCGAGATGAAAAATTGCCAGTGTGTCCTTTTGTCAAAGAATTTATGATGCTTTGAAGCTGGCAATATTATTGTTGCAAGGGTAAGCAATTTCTTTGTGTGGAAGTGGAAGGCAAAAGCGACTATATGACAATAACTGGAGCTTTATTATGTACATGGGTATGTATGTATGTGTATGCGCCTTAAATAACCATCTTAAGATTTAGTAACAAACTTATGTACCGAATACATATATGTACGTTTATCTATATATATAAAAATGAGTTTCTAAAATGTGTGTGTGGCCGCCTAACTCGCGCATTTATGTACCGATTTAAATGTGGTTTTTTGCCTTTTATAGAGAATTATCTGTAGATGGTTTCTATTTAAAAAAAAGTTATATTCGAACGCACCATTCTCTACAAATAGCAAAAAATTAAATCGATTCATAAAAACGCAATTTTGCAACATCAAGAACATATGTACATATTTCAACAGTTTTGACATTGTTTCCAATAGATTTTGATACTTTAAGCACACGATTCTCCAAACTTCAATTTTTGATCGCACTTGCTGAAATTATAGTATTAAGGCGTTTTCGAGATTGTGCAAGTATATTTCGGAATCGACAGTTCCATATATAGAGAAAAGATGTTCAATTTTGTGTGTTAGAAAATATATCCCCATTATCATTAATTTAGCTTAAACTTAGTTTTTTTTTTAACTTAAGTTATTTTATTTTATTCTGAATCGTTTTCAATTTAAATTTTTAAACGTGAAGTGATTTTGAGTTATAATACAAAAAAGTGAGTGTTTTCAATCCTACCGATGTTTTTTTGTTGTTTAATAATATGTGTGTGGCTGCCTAACGGGCGAATTTATGTACCGATTTCAAATTTGTTTTTGGCATTTTTTAGAGAATTGTTGGTATATAAAAAATGGTATTCGAAAACAATTCTTTACAAAATGAAAGTCCATACAGTCACTTTTAGTCATATTCGTACACCTTGTACTACTTGCATTTATTTGCTCCCAAGAAGGAAACAAATAAATTTTAAACAAAATAGACATGCAGTTATTTGAAATAAATATTGGTAATCCTAAAAATGACAAAAAATCAT
Organism: Scaeva pyrastri; assembly: GCA_905146935.1. Lineage (NCBI taxonomy): Eukaryota > Metazoa > Arthropoda > Insecta > Diptera > Syrphidae > Scaeva > Scaeva pyrastri. The sequence goes on along the minus strand of LR989929.1, from coordinate 2,533,644 downwards.
TTAACAAGATGTATCAAAATTGAAACTCTCATTCGTATTCGTACATTTGAATCTTTTCGGATTTTTTAACGAAAGGGGCGAATTTCGATAGATTTTTATTATCTTTAAGTTTTTGTATACTTTCCTTCTTCTCAGAGTAGATTTAAATAATTAAAATCTAAAATGAGACAAAATTGAAAAAGCATTTTTATTCTTTTTAATTCCTTAATTTCAATTATGGACAAACATCTGAATGGCATTTCATCACTATAATTTCCGAAAAATCGAAAAAGCAACAATAATATTTTTCAGTATAATCTGTTTTCTATCTGTTGGTCATGAGAAGGTTTTTATAAAAGAAAACATTCCCAAAAAGTCAGGAAATTATTAAAATTAATTTTTGTATGAAAAATAAAATTGTTTTGCAAGCATTTTGCGTGAAGAAATCAGAAAGATAAATAATAGATGGCGTTGGGGTACGATCAATGCCAAAATTTGATAGATATATATATAGGTTGTGTTCAATTTGTGGGTGTTCTTTCCGCATTGTCATTTTCTATTGATCAAATGTGTTGATTTTTGCTGCAAATGCTCGATTTTTGTGTATTATTACACCTATTCGAAATAGTCGTACATCGCACACAACATACCCAATATTATATGAGCAAAAATTATCTAAAATCTTAATTATACGAAATTGAAAATGTCATTCAAAGAAACTGTTGAAAACAATGTGATTCAGGACAGGAGACGATTATCAATGGAATATTCAAAGGAGAAAAGCACCTTATCCCACGGGTTCCAATTATTACAACTGATCTTCCAATTAAATTGTATTCACTTTCCTTTTCTCTTTTGCCAAGACCAATCGTTGGAAGTAAGTGAAATTAATATCGAATTTCCCTGTTTTCCTAAAACCGTCTTTTTTTGTTTTTGAACCGGAAAACTTATTGAAAAATTTAGCTTTCCATTAAATTTGAATTTTCTGAGTTTTATTATCACTCTGGAGTGCATCACATGGCTTTAAATTGGGGTGAGACGAAATTCAATTTTAAATTATTTTTACCCAGGTTCAATTTTTTTTCTTCATAAATGCACACAGCGAAGCGGGTGGGAATAAGCTAGTTTTATATAGGAAGATATTACATCTATGTATATACAAAAAGACATTGGAGTTTGGGAGAGTAATTGCTCCAGTAACACATACACATCTGTTCATTCGTTCTGATGGAGTCGGAGGACATTAAATGAATTTCAATTCATTTAATGTTCATTTATTTAGCTCGGTTTTCCTTTTGGTCTGATGCACAGGCACGGGGGTCAAAAGTAAACAAAAGAGGTCGAAATTAAGATTTCTATATTTTAACACGTTACCAATTGATGTAAAGTGCTCACCATTGACAGTGGTGACATGGCTAACGTTGCGTCACGGGTGGGTCACTCGTCCTGCAGAAAATGTAAATTGTTGGTGCCATTGGCCAAAAACCGACGTTCTAGATCTCATGTACAAATATTGATATCGTTGCAAATGGTTGCAATAGCTTGCGAACGAAAAGATAAAGCGCATGGAAGAGAATATCAACTTACTGTCAAAACGTGGAAGTTCCTGCTGACAGACCAGAAGGTATGCATTTCGGGGCCAACTGCATTAGTTCCTTATTCGTTATAAGATTATGATTTGATTTCAAAACAGATCGTTCGACCATCTTTCTGACCCGTACCTAGGGTTTAATTCGCGCAAGATCCTAAACAAGTGGACCGATTTGACCAAAATTTGGCAGTAAGCACTTTTTTCCTAATTTCCCAAGGCGAAAATTTGAATTTCCTCACATAACCTTGACTTATACTTGTCTGTTTTGATTTTTCTTTTTTTGAGTTTTTAGTAAAAACATTTTACGGCAGAAGGCCCCACTGTTCAATGTAATTCATGGATCTTTTGTTTATTAGCATCTTGCTAGTCGTATTTTAAGACTTCAAATAAGAAAGGCCATTTTATTTACAACATTCATTTTCCTTGGGAAAATAGTTTTCCATTTAAATTACTCTTCATTGTAGCTTCAACTCGATAAACTTACAATTTCAGTCCGTATAAGGAAACTATGTATATGTATGGCATATGCCATTTATCCAAAGTTCGAAATAGACAAGTTCACGGACTCTGCCATACTTTATCGTTGTGTGGGTGTACCAAAGTTGGGTATATAGAAACATAACGAGAGTGTAGTTGGGCTTCTGCAGATTCATAAATCCAATCATACTGTGATTTGCTTATACTGTGCGGTAATTATCTTTCGCAAAATACTTTAAGGACCCTCCCTCACCGTCTCTCCGAATCGATGCCAACAGAAAGGATACTCCATGCATGTGCATTGTGCATTGTGCATGAAGTGAAACACACTTATGGATATATAAACCTTTGAGAGGGTGTCCTCCCGATCCCGATCCCGATTCCGATACGGATACTGAAGCCGAACTGGAGTCTCCTTCTATAGTCATCTACTACTCGTATAGTATTTGACCTGATTTTTCTTTGTTTGCTTCTTTGCTCCTTGGAGCGCTTGTCGAGTTTTTATGAGACAAGTTAAATTAATGCTTACCTCGGCACCAAAAGAAAACTATGTCTTTTTACGGTACTTTGGCTCAAGCCTTGGATCCCTGGTTGCTTAGCTTGGTCCGTGAATATGCCTGCCAGACTGCCAATATATCTGTGTACGTGCATGGGTGTGTTGAGTTTAATCTATGGATGCTGTTTATTTGAATTCCATTTTCGGACGAAGGATAATGAGCGCACAATAAACTGAAACTCGGAGCCGAGCCGGAGCAAGCAGCTGCAATAGGCTTTTATGTTATGGTCTGGGCATGGGGCGATAAGTGTACGAGTATGTAGTACATCTGAACTTTCGCAAAGTTCCATTTTATTTAACGTCGGTGCAAAACGCTTTCGCAGGACATTAAACGGAACGCAGCGCCAATAGAATCTTATAGTGCCTTGCTTGGTTCTAGTTACTGGTTCTCTTAGGTGGTTATAAATATCATCCAGCAACAGGAGGAGAGTTGTTTGTAAGTGAGCGCAAAGGCTGCCAGAAGAGCAATTATCATTAACAACAGCAGTTACAATATTTTCGCCTTGAACACACATATTCTTGCCACTTGCTACTTTTTCGTGTCTAAAGGATACCTATATATGTACACTTAGGAGGGCTGCGGAGTCTGGAGAGATGAAGGGTGCTGGGTGCAGGGTGCCAAACAAACTGCTCCCTCTGAGATAACAACGAAGAAACTGTTGTGATTTTGTGCACATTACGACTGGCCATTAGCTTTCAAGGATATCATATAAACGGGACTCACTCACACTTTTGCATAAATGGAGATTGGGTGGCATATTGAATGGGATACAGGGTCGAGGATGGATCAGAGCTGGTAATACACATGTTTATTGACGATGAGGCAATTTCGCTGAATGTTAGGATACAAAGGCGTGGATGTACGTGAATTTATCGTTAAAGGTCCTGTGCTGGATCTAGATGGTGTAAGTAAGGTAGATATATCCTGTTTGAGAGGCTCCAAGTGGTTTTAATTCCCTTTCGTTTGAATTTTTTTCCAAACAGCAATCGAGTAATGAAAATATACCTACAGAAACAAGTCTTCAAAAAGGCTAACAATATAAATTGCTTCACATCCACGGGTTTTCAGTATGGTGGCAAAAAAGGGAGGAGGGTTGGAGCTTAACATATAAGTACCTATACCTACCAATTCAGATTGTGGGTTGTGAGAAAGGTTAAATTGAAAAAAGTCTTAATTAAATTAGAAAATTATCCTTTTTTTCGACACTTTGATCCTAAGAAATAATTTTTTTTGTTTGTCCTCTTTTCAGTGTTTTTTTTTTGCTGACTGAGCTTAACACTTTACTCTTGTTATTGGTATGAAAATATTTGATACAAAAAAAAACATCAAAAGGATCAGCAAAAGGCAATTTATTCCCTCTCATATCGGTACGTGGCGAGTGTCTATAACCACCGCACCGTCGACGACGGAACGGACGGTACCTTTACAAAAAGAATTGTTATCATATCCTGAAAGTGGTAATTGACGAAAGACGTTCTTTAACCTTTTTCCCGCTTCAGTAAGTACATTTAAAGGAGAGTCGATGATGGTCAGCACCAGCAAAGGACGAAAAATCTTATTAGCCTTGAAAATTAGAGCAAAGGATTTTTTGCTCACTCGTCCTTTGATCCTATTTGGTGTCAAATGAGTGGAAGAATTTTGTTGATTTTTTTTTTTTTTTTCTTCTGCACAAAGAAGGTAGACTTGGGATGATGTGTGAGTGTGTGTGGTTAAATTTTGTTGACAATAAATCTGTCGGTGAATTCGAGTAGTACGAGTATGATGACTGGGAACGCAATCAAAAGGAAAACAAAATATACTTATAACAAAAAAAAAAAAAACGAGGAGGGGTGGTCGATTGGAGTTCAGGAATCCTTTTTGATTTTTGCTTACTCAGACATTTTAACAACAACCAATTTCATAAAAACAGAAACGTATAGTTGAAGGATTCGATGGAAAACCTTCATTCGAGTATAAAGGACACAAAATTTGTAGGTATATATAAATATGTATGTATATGTAAGGAAGAAGACACAAAGGAGAAAAGCAATAGAAATTGGAAGTGTATACAAGTATTATATTGGTACAAGTATGCTTCGTAAATTTTCATCCTCGTTGATTGGTGAAAGTAAGTTCATCGAATTGGATGAAGGCAACGATCCGGAAGTCGTCATGGCTCTGCGATTTTAACTAGAATGTGTCAATCGAATGATGTTGCCGCTCTATGTAGAGTGTAAGAAACGGGAATAGGTACATATACATGTCCTTGTTTTGTTTATCAATGATTTATTTTTCCAGCTGGACAGTGGGCTTTGGAATAAGGATGTGTTTCGAAGAGTACAAATTTAGCTTAGACAGACATTGGTAAAAATATTTCTCTTGTATTCGGGATTAGCTAACGAAATTTGACACGTGAAGTACGCTTTTATAAGGCAGATCTTTTAGTAACGTGAATTTAAATTTCTATTTAAAAGTTCAAAGACACTTAAATCCTACCCATTCCTTCCAAAAATCTCGTATTGAATCTTATAGTGAATACAATAACGTACATTATTCAAATAAATCATCATGAGTCTTCGTTCCCGTTCCTGAGCAGAACCTACATCAACCGCAAAAGAAAATCAAATAAATTTCCATACCACTTGTGTGCACATCTCATCTCCCAAAGCAATATTTACCCTTGTCTCACTCATTTCCATTTCCCAAAAGTAATGGCATGGTCAACAAAGATTTATATTTAAAACGAACTGAGAAAAATGTGAATAAGGCAGAAAGGACGACCACGACTACGACAACGGCAACGACAACGCCAACGACCACGATGACGTTATACTATGGAAAGGACAACACGTCCTCTGTCGTATCCCATTGTCAAATCATCCAATAGACAGCTACGTCAATTTTAATTGGGCATCATATACGGGCCCCCCAAAAAACGAGATGTTATTCCCCTTGACATTATACAACATGGGATCAAGGACCTTATTGCCACCCTTATATTTGGGGTCACAGGGATGTCAAGTGTCAGACGCCTACCGTCACCACCGAAAAAGGATAAATCGAATAAACGAATCCTATTCCCCCCAATTTGACATCGCCACAGCAAATAAATAAATAAAAATAAAAAAAAAAAACACGAAGCAAAGAAACAAGGAACGTAAACACTCTCAATAATAATTTACATGTCCTTCCAACGACAGCCAACAATGGACGACGACAATGACGGCAAACGATGGAAAATCTAATCCTTTGTGTGTATCGGACTGACATCAATGTCACAAATTAACCAGACAAAAGCAAAAGGACAATCCATTTTGCCGTAATGTGTGGTAAAGGATTTTTATTGTGTTATAAATTTTACTTTTCCATCTCTTCTTTCTATAAACAAACAAGGATATGTGTGCGCCCAGGGCCTAGCTCCATCAGAGCCATCTGAGAGTGTATACTAGGGAATGATTGTTGTTGTTATCTATAAGGCAAAGATGAGGAGGGAGGGGGAGGGGAGTTGGTGGGAAGAACGAGTATACGCACATGAAAATTCAGTAAGGATTAGAGGTCGTTTTGTGTTAATATACCGTCCTTGATGGGTAAATCTGAGTTTGTGTTTTATTCTTTTTAAGCAAATTGGACAAACAAAGTATTATCGTAATTTTTGTTCTATTACAGATCCAATTATCCTTTATAGCTGACATAGCCAGGACGAAAAGGAAAACTGACGTGGAGTCAAAAAGTACAACATAATTTGTTTCGCTGTCGGAGCTATAAAAGCTTCTTTCAGTTTACTCGAATGCACTCAGAGAAAAGGCATTTAACACTGACACCTGTTAAGACAAAAGAATTTTCATATAAAAGTTGACACATAGGGGGTATGTGAAATTTGTATACCTACCTGTGAATCACCCTATCAGAAATATTATAAGTTTGGCAAATGGTGTTCGCACGTCAATCATGACTGACAGTAGTTAACCAGACAGCTGCAATATACAATGGAGCCAATTTGACGCAAGGGAATATTTTCAGAGAATAATTAGTATAAAAGTTAATCTTTAAAAGAAATCGTACGGAAGTCCTTCAGGCTGTTGTATAATTTGAATCTTTAATTTTTGTCAATTTAATTAACTTATATTTTCTTCAGTGTAGGTATCCTTTGATGAATACTGAAGTTGCCAATACAAAAGCGAAGCCAATTAAAAGGCATCTAATCATTACGTTGGGACACTTCGCCAGACGCGTTCATCGACTGTAACGCCTTTGTCGACACTCAGTCGCTGCGATCCGATAATGGTGCCTCTTGTGCAAAGACAAAGGACCTCATTCTGATAAGGAATTCTTTATAGTCTGCCATTGCCATCACTGGCAATAGCACACTCTCCGATGATGTTGTCCGAAAATGGCTAATTACACGCTTCGCATCGACATTAAACACAACAACTTCTTAACACAGCAAAGGCATCAGCATCGGAAACACTAACATGCATTTAGAATATAATTTAGTCCTTCTTGTCCTTTGGCTACATAATATAACAACTTTCTCTACTGGCTATTTCTACTGCCCTGCCTGGTCTGGCTGGTGCCTTATAGCCTTTCAGCAGCGTGAACTGGCATAACAATTAGCTGCATCATTAGTCCCAATTCAAAAACAAAAGTCACAAGAAGAAACGTCAAAGAGATGCGGAACAAGCAACGAAAGGACACAACACACAAGCACAACAGCCCAGCCAGGACAAGGACAGGACAACGACAGGACAGCCCCTTTTATTTTATTTCCTCCAAGGAGGCGAGAATTCAATAGGAGAAAGTTTCTTCTTATGGTTTTCATTTTCAGAGCACTCAGATTATTATATCCTTTATTGTGGAGCACAGATTTTTTGGAACTAACTGCCACAATGATACCATTAAAAGATTGGTGTATAGGGTGGACCAAGACCAAGAGTAAAATAAAACATAACCAAAAAAAAAAGAAGAAACATAACAAACAAACGAAAAGAAAAGCCGAAAATCCAACAAAACTAAGAAACATTTCTTCTTCCAGAGCAGAACGTGACTAATTAATGTTTTCATTTTGTCGTCTTCGTCTTCATCGTCGTTTTCGTCCTTAACTTTACTTGCGCCTTAATGTCAAAAAAGACAAGAGATAACAATCATCATCGCATATCGAAGATGAAGAAGAGCAGATGCAACTTTTTTGACATATTTTTTTTTTCTTTTGTATTTTTGAAAACATTACTGTAGCAAAGTTTGTGTTTCAATACTACAAAGAAGGATATTTCAAATGGGAACATTTAGAGCAGCAATTTGGAAAAGTTTTCCATGAAAAGCAGGGTGGGTAAAGATGGCGGGGAGATGGTATTAAAGCTAATGTGATGGTGGACTTTTGAGGACATAGAAATGAGTGGTGTAGAGGTCATTATCGCATCAAACTGAAAAAAGTCAGGATTTGAAACTTTTTAAGCCAAGGGAATTCCCTCAGGAATTCTAACATGAATTGAAAGTCGAAATGTTTAAGTTAGGGTATTTAAGAATGACAAAGGGATTTAAATATGAGTGCTATGCCTGCAAACAGCAGTTGAATTTTAGAGCAGCAAAAAAAAAGATGATAAAATACCAAGTTAGTGTCACTAACCCCAAGAAACAGAGACAGACCTAATCTTTAGTGGTGCAAGTGCAACCAGCCTAAGATTGATTTAGTTGGAGTGCAATAAACTGTGCACTATGCTTCAGAAGTCAAGTTATAACCTGGTAGCCAGTGATAGACTACGGTGACAAATACTGCAAATGGTATTTTTGTTGCACGAATAGGGTAAAGGAAGTTTGTTGGATCACAAGACAACTTGGACGCGCTTACATCTCACAAACAAAAAAAAAAAACTCTTTAAAATTTATGATGCAAACGGACAATTGATTTTTGAAACAAAACTTTAATATTGATTTTAAAATTACAGGGTGTCACTTTCATGTGGGTGCCATTAACGTAACGTTTTATAAATGTCATTAATTTATGGAATGATGGTCTCCAACAAACACCTGGAAGAGGAACCGACTCAGAAAGTCCTTCCTATATCGATATCTGGACTATACCTCGTTTGTCTAGCTAATGATAATGATGATGATTTGGAAGTACTTACTCTTTTGAAACATTTCATTTATTTTCACTCTTTAAATCAAAAAAATTCGTTGAAGTCAAACAAATAAAAACCAAAAAATAATAAAAAGCAACAACCTCCAAAAACTTTAACACTTTGAGCACCATGTAAAATGGCTTATTCATTATTTTCGAAACTACTCTTGTGGGACTGACAATATTGCGGCCAAATAAAACAACAAACCACTGTCGAAATCGTTATCTTTGCTCACAATTCCGACAAAGGAGCTTTTTCAGCAATTTAAACATAAAAATGATAACCTACTGTTGCATGTTTATTTCCTTTTCCTAATTTGTGTTTGTCCTTTTTCTTTTTTCATTAATTCCCCTTTCATACTTGAACATTTTAAGCAAACAATTCCCTAAAGGTCCTTCATATATTCCCATAATCAAAATAAAAAATAAAAAAAAATCCCCTGTAGAACAATAATGAAATTTAATTTAATTGCCAAAACAAGCAATGTGTTCGTAATTGTTATGTCTTCGGAGCGTTATAAAGCAACGACAAATACAAACATCATAAGCACAACCCTCGCAGGACTCAGGCGCTGGCTGCTTCTGCTGCTGGTGGTGTTGCTGGTGTTTCTAACACCAGATGGTGTAACTCTGCATAATATTCCATTGATCCCTAATTGTAACATTTTCACAAAATACGCTCAACAAGACGCCGCCGCCGCCGCCGCCTCGACGTTTCGCGCCACACTATACAATAGCCGTTGATTGTTTAACGACGGTGCTCGTAAAAAAATAATAAAAATACAAAATTAACAAAAAATAGATTCAAACTATTATATCTCGCCCAACAATAGCTATCGCACCCACACATACTAAATACTGACCTTATATAGCTAGCCGCCTTCCATAATCAGTCGCTCTCGCTGGCTGATTCGGAGGTCTCTTGGCTCTTCTATCATTCGCTAACGACAAGGATTTTTACGACTTTTGAAAGCAAAACAAAAGCAGGACAGACGGCGGAATTGCCAGTTTTTTGTTGTTGTTGTTGTTGTTTAGTTTTAATACCTTATTCTTATACAGCTTTAGAATTAAACATAAACATTGAGACTGACATGAAAACAAAAACACCTTTGGAGCTGCGATGAGATGCGTTCATTTGATTCGTTTGTTGGTTTAGCCCGTAATGAGTATAAGTGGCTCCCTAAATAGTTTGTTTACCAAAAAAATGTTTTATGTTTCGGGCTATAAAAGTCACTCCGAACTGACATTTTTACTATGCGAGTATAGATACGCTGAAGCTCTGTCGTCTGGCGTTTGCCGTCGCGTCGTCGTGGGTCCGAATCCGAGGCCCTATTGGGCTGGGAGTTCACCTTCACATGATGACGATGATAATGGTTGGCAATATACACAAAAAGAGACATTTCCTGAAATAACAATTTTATAAGGGACTGGCTGTGGCAATGGCACAGACGAAGCTGATAGTAATCAGTCGAAATGTGTTTTGGTCGATTCGACTTTTTTATTGGACTAATTAACGGAGTTGATGAGTCTATATAGTTGCATACACGTTATAACAAACCTTCATGATAGGAAGGGTTTCGATATACGAGTACGAGTAGGTGTGCAGGATGTAGGAGTAAAGGTGCCATCGTCATGTGAGGGAGGCAGGTAATAAAAGTCCCCCTGAAACCTCTATAAAATTTATGTCAACGAGATTTAATAAGGTTTGTTTATATACATATTAAGTACACAAGCAACGAAGTGATAAATCTAGAACTTCACAAGACGAAAGGAAGACGGTGGAGTAATTAAAGGAAAGGCCAATACAATGTAAGGCTTCCGCTCTTACGTTCTTATGGTAGTAATGATATCAGAAAATCTGGTGTAATTGCAAGATTGACAAAAGGTAATGACGACAATTTTAGGGCCAACAGGGTATGCTTACGTTTCGATAATTATTGTCAAAATTTTTAAATTGGAAAATGGGATCAATTACAATAGCTACAAGTGGAGACTTAATAAAGTGAAAATTTGAAACACTTAAACCACAAACTTCTTCTGTAAATACCTGGATCTATAGGACAAGTCATTACTTTTGGTCTGGAACATTTTTTGCAGAGGGATTTTAAGTTTGTTAAAGAATTTTTAAATTTAGAAGTATTTCCTAACAAAGGGTTTGAAATCCCCCAACCATTTTTATCACCAATCCATACAAAACTTAATTGGTTTTTCTTTAAATTTATCACTCAAATACACACAAATTGAGTATTTTCCATGATTCTTTTAATACAGACTTCTGTGAATTCCAATTCCGTGCATCAGAAAAATGGGAGACATTTATGGATCGCATATGCTCACAACAAAAACTCCCGGAGCCTTTATCCTTGCCGTGCATTAAATCCTTTTGACCCAATTTGTATTCATCTTTTTTCTTCTTCTGATGCTTATAGTCTATATGATGTAAATGGAAATGCAGCAGCAAACAAATCCCCCAAATTGAAAGTCCTTCAGATCCACACATGACATATAAATTTGAATTTGGTACTTACATACATAAAAAAAGAAGACGACATTCTTTTAACCGATGTCAAAGATGAAATCCATTTACCTGTGTACTTCACCTTTCATATACGTCGTCGTCATCTTCGTCGTCGCTCTATGTAGCAGTAGCACTGCCATTTTAGCACCTCTCCCTCCGCGTGCATCAAGCTGCTGTTGATCCTTCTCATCGCTTCGCTTCGGCGAAAAAAAGTCAAACTCATTACATAACTTTCCTCATTAAGTGTTTTTCTAATTCCTTTTCGTCGTTTTCAGTTTTTCTTGTTTTTGTTTTTTTTTTTTTTGTGTTTTTGTTAGTCACACAGCGTTTTGCACCCCAGGAATCCCAGTTCTTATATTCGTTTACCCTAAACTCTGTCATACCCCATCCGTCCCTTCCCCGACAACTGATGCATTCATTTCGCGATGGGAATTACTCAGCACTCAGGAAGGATAATTTTCGGGTTCGACGTCTCCTTGAGGATGATTTTTTTTTTTGTATGTATTTGCTTCCCAACAACGTTTTGAGGTACGAGTATATGGGAATAAGTGATGGCGGGAATCATTTGAGAAAACAAGGCGGACGAAAAAGAAAATCAACGAAATTTCATCTCTCATCACCAATGCCGCCCAAGTGCTTCAAAAAAAAATTGCATTCGTAAGCAAAAAAAAAAAGAACGTTTTTTCCCTGAATTTTGAAGCTTTTCTTCGTTTATTTCGTTTTGGTCCTGCAAAAGGATTTGCTCCTCTCGAATCCAAATCCCTGTCAAAAGAAGTATAATAATTTTGAGTCATTCATAGGAGCAGAAGAATCCCAAAACACATACATACATACATACACATACACGTAAACACCAACACATGCTTAAGAAGCGTTGCAAAAAAGTTTCGTAATTATTTATCCTTGTTTCATCAGCATCCATCAGGGGCATATCATCAAAGCCCCCAAACCTTTGTATAAGAATAAAAAAAATATATCAAAAATTGCAACGCTTCTCCTAGGGGAGAGCTTAGAAATTGTGTGAGTGGTGCAACAACAACTGGATCAGCTTCAATGGCACCCAGGCAAGGCTGCAACAACCACATGAATCTGGAATCAGATGGGATTAAAAGTGCTGAATATGTCCGTCCAACCTCCGCCGAGCGAACAAAACAATGCCAAAATGAAATTTCTTGTTCTAAAGAACATTCCTCCCTCCGCCGCCGACCTTCCCCGCCTGGCGCCTGGCCACTTCCCTATTCGCTACGCTATACCTAACGGTCCGACTCCTTATTGCAGAATTTCAAATGAACGTAGAATTCGCACTCTTAAAAGACAATCAACCGAGTCAATGGATTGAAAAATATATAAAGTACTCTGAAATACTGAAGTGCCGTTATATCTGCATCTATACATATACACAAACAAGACATACATATACTCGAAGTTAACGGGTAGAAGGACGAAACACACACCAAGTGAATGTCCGATTTCAATCAAAAATTTTCAATTGAAATAAGAAAATAACGGCGGGTGAGGTCGAAAGGATATTCGCATTTGAGTCAAGGCTCATAGAGACTTGATTTTTGGCAGAAGGGGCTAGGAACCCCATACATGCTTGAATAATCTATTCTTTGGTTTGGCGAACCCCTTGGAAATATTTTCAAGTAAAATTACTCGGTGCCGATGTTGCGAGCGAGGGGTAACTCTATGATTTAACAATCGAAAAAATCAAAAAAAAAAAGAATACAGATTTTTGGTCGAGCATGAATGCATCTTCAAAAAGAGTTTAGTTATAGCATGTTTCTGACAGGACTTCAACTCGAGTAATCACTCAAAATTAAGTGGAATTACAAAATATTTTTGATTAGATTTTATTCCCAAGTCAGTGAGACTGTCGGCGAATTGAATTTTTGTAAATTCTTGTGCATTCACTTCAATTGATCAACGCAACATATTGAGAGCCAATTGATGCATAATATGATTTAATTTTCTTCATTTATCCTTCTTTAAAAAAAAGGGTTAGATATTTGTATCATGTGCTGCCAACTTTCGAAATTTTCGAAAAAAAGTAACCATAAACCAATTTTTTTGTTAGTGCTATTTTTAAATTAAATTTTAAGAAGTTCAAATTTGAAAATTGTTAAAAAGTTTTGTTTAAAAATTTGTGGTTCTTTAAATATTAGACACGTGTCTCGGTTTTGATTTTCGAATCCATAAACATATTAAATCCCAAACGCATGGACCGATTTTGTCTAAATTTTGCTTCAATTTCGATCTTCAAAATATTTAAGTTGAATTTGTAATTTGCTAAACTTGAGTCTCCATGATTCTTAAGTTATTCGAAAAAAAACATTTTCTATTGTATGTAATATGTACAAATACCTTCATGATTTTTTTTTTTTTTTTGTGTAGTTGAACATCTTCGAAAAATAAATGTATTTCTTTCACCTTTCTGCCTCACACGAAAATTGTCGAAATAAAATTCTTAAAAGCATTCATAAACAAACAATTTTCCATTAAATTAAACCTTAGACTTATTAAATTAAAAACTTCAAATTTTTCTTCTGGCACCTTGATCCTTTTTCGTTTTATCGAAATTTTATGTTGCTGTTAATAAAATAACATTCAATTCTAATTTATGCTTTAACTTTAAAAGAACCGCAACACGCTCCGTTAACTCAAAAGTTTTCTAAATCAATAACCTTAAATCTTCCCTAAATCCCTCGATAATTCTATTTCCCATCCCAGGATCCTACACAAACTTACTTCTACCTTAAAATGTATATGTATGTATATGTTCATGTTGATACTATACCTTTAATCAATTCTCTTTGCTTCATCCCGCCCAATGCAATGGAGAAAAAAATTAAATAAAAGTTATTCCCCAAGAAATTATGTCATGTCTTTTTTTTTTTCTTACGGAACGACACAAAATTGAGTAGGTACGTTACGTATCCGCACTCTTTACGTAGAAGCCTCCCTCAGCTTAGCCCCCAACGAAATTACTTCCAATAAAATAAACCCAATCAAATTGAATATCCTTTTTACCCTTAAAATATATGACTTTCAGTGTGTGCGGTGCGTATACATATTACATAAATGTATGTATATAAAAACTCTACACTCAGCCCACGCTAAGTTCCCTCTATAGCTCACCTGCAGATTATGATGACAAAGTTATGCCAATGAAAATAACCAAACGACAAAGACATCACATCCTTAAAAGTATATCTCCTCGAAGAAGCAAACCTATAAATTCCCTGACACTTGACTTAAGATCCTTCATAAAGTTCAAGCATTGAAAGGCAAAATAATTGGAGTGTGGGAGCATATATTTAGAGGTCCTTAAAGGAGGCATCTTATAGAGAGTGTTGTGTGTATAAATACGAAATACGAAATAAGAAATAAGACGCGTATACGGTATTCCTAATAGAAAATATATTTCCAAAATTCGTAACATAAATTCTGACTGTATCCTTATGGCCTTGTGATCAGATTAAACAAGAAAATACTATAATTTGTGGCGTGGTACTTTTTATTCGGAGATACTCGTATACTCGCATACTCGTGTGTGTGTGTATGTTTGAGCTCATGCATATCTGTCTGTCTGTCAGAAGTAAGGCGCTCTAAAATTGAAGATGAAGAATTGTATAGGCGGATAGAATAGGCAGTAACCTATACTTTTATAGATGCCTCACCTTCTCACCTTTGGAGTCATGCTTATAAGACTCCGTCATAAACAATAAGAAAGCATACATACACTTTCGAAAGTCGTATATACAGTGGAAGGAATGTCTCCGTTGATATGTCTAATTTTATGGTTCTAAAGGAAGACGGCATTTTCTAATTAGAGGTTATAACTCGTTAATTTTTACTTTGGAACTCGATAAGCTCAAAGTTGACACTAATTTTTTTTTAAAGAGTGGGTAAATTATTTCAGAATATTGACAATTTTGACAAGAATATTTGTTCATTATTTGAAGATATTGTAAGTTGTAAGAAGCATGAAGTTGGTACCTCTATTTTGAATGTACTTACATTTCTTTAAAGTTTTGTTGGAAGGAATTGCTTTATTATCTATTATTTATGATCTCAATCAGGTCCTTAAAATAAAACAATAGGGATTATGTTTTTCCTTTTCTTTGTAAATGTTGGTGCCAATTGTGGTTATTAAAAATTAATTAAACTCCAAACAAAATTCTTGACTTTAGTCCTGCCGTTCACCAGGCAAGGTTGTGTATTTTAAGTTGCTATGCGATGTCAATTCGGAATTGAGTGCGTTGAGTGAAATGCATGGTTTCTGGCAATACTCTGGTTTTGACAACTCAGGTAAAAAAGAAATGGCAAATGCAAAATTTCCCGTCTTCTTTGCGTTAGGATCAATTTTAGATCAGGAAAATTGAACCAGAGAAATATCAAGATCATGTAGTGTTGTTGTAATGCATGAAAACTGTCGATCCACATTTTCATGATCGGGATCGCGCATGCATAATAAAACTCTGCTACTGTTTCTTTCATCATCAGCGGTAAGACAAACGGGATCCGGTTCTGGCCTCATTTAACAAGTCTCTCCATCTATCCCGATATCGCTAGCCTATTACATTCAGTTTCGCACCCTAAGACTTCGGACATCTTGGTCCACGCCATCTCTCCAGCGTTAACATGGCCTGCCACGCTATCTTCTATCATTAAATGTACTTAATTTCTGCATCTAGGTAGATAGCATAAAGTTCATGATTGTAGCGTCTCCGGAATCTTCCTCCATTACAAAAGGACGAATTCTGTTTAAAACTTTCTCGGATCCATATGTGAGTCCTGGCAGCACCATAGTCCTGTACAGCAGAAGTTAAAAGGTTATGGTTAGGTTTTTGGATAAACTATTTCTTTATGTTTGAAATAATAATGTGGCTAATATCAAATTATACCATGGTCCCACAGCAAACTTTGGGTTGAAAGTTTTTCTTGGTTCCTTGGCGTTGCATCATGATCATCCCATCAAAATTTGGAAAGTCCAAAAATTAAGACTTCTTGGACATCAGTTTAGTGAAAAATTTTGTCAACAATCTTTTTTTCATCAATTATATCATTCCGCCTTCATATACTGTTTGTCATCGTTATCGTTACGTTTATCGTTCCCGTTACCACATAGGTAGATGAGATAGGTAGGTACATACATACATACATACATTCATACGATAATTTGTGTCTCCTTTAGAGTCATTATTCATTTTGTTGTTTTTATTAAGCCGCATTGTTTTGCGTGTTTATTAAATGAAATGCCCTTAAGTAGAAGGCGGTTGTGTGATGAAATGATTTTTATTTTTATTTTTCCTGCGAAAGGATGTAAAATTGTAAACCATCACCATATGCCTAAGACACTTGATAGAAACCAATAAAAATGAGGAACTGACAGAAGAGAGAAAAAAAAAAAAAAAAAACAGAAATAAAAAATATCCTTATGGGGATTTTCCACATACGCTCGTATGAGTGAGCTTATACTCGTACTTTGTGAAATAATAACATTGTGAAAATGGATGATGTGGGGTTCGCATAAACACTCCACGCAAAAGACACTTAACAGCTCAGAGTCAAAAAGACTTGCAAAGTGGATAAATAAAACGAGCTTGCTTTTGCCTCCCTCTGGTGGCATTACATTTAACTTAAGTCCTTGTTTTCCAATTGAAAAGAAAAAAAAAATGAAGAACAAAACAACATAAAACACCCACGAAGAAACAAAAGAAGAGAACAAAAAAAAAAAAAAACAAGCAAAGAGTTCATCACTGATGTGCGATGCGTGGTGTGCGTAAATCACGCAAATCGAGAGACAGGTGGTGCTGGAAGGATATGACAAGCATCACATTCACATCAGGCAGGATACAAGAGCCAATTTTATATTTTCACCCACCGTCAGCGTCACCACCACATCACCACGCCTATGTATATCTCAACCTCATTCTTCACCTCCACCTTGAGACACTTAAGTCATCAAATGTCGCTCTCTTGATGCTTATTCGAGTCCTTGAAGGATCCGTGATGCGTTTGTTTTTCACAATATGTGTGTACCTATTATTCACAATAGAAACAAACACACTTGAAGTGAACTTTCTCGAATGATATCCCTTTTGGTTCGATGGCTTAAATGGTAACGGCTGTTATTGTTGCTTTTCGAGTTTTGTTGTGTGGCCCAGAATGGCGAGGGAGAGGGGGGAGGGGAGGTTGAATAAAGGTTAAGGATGTCAAACGACGACGACTATACGCACCGCACGGCATAGAAGAAAGCGAGAATAGAAAAAAATAAAGAAAAACAAAAGAATTTTTATGTTCCTTTCGTGATAGCATGGGATTAGGGTGAAAGAGGGTTAAATAGTGATAAGTAGGCACCAATTAAGGAACTGGTGGATCAAAGGGATTTTATTTTATTTGTTTTGTTTTCAAAAGCCTTTTTTCTTAATCTTTTATCTAAACGAACTGGCGAAAATAATAGGTCGATGTGGATCTCAAGTATGGCTGCCAAAACCGTAAGCCTCTTCCACAAAAAAAAAAAAAAATTAAACGTTTCGTATGTTTGTGGTTAGGGATTGTGGTGGTGAAGGAATGGTGAGTGCGTGGGATCTATTTTTTTTCAGAGACTGGCTTCGATTTCCAGCGTGTCGTTAGTAAAAGTAAATATCTATAGTTTTAGATACACACACCTTTTACATAGAAATGGTAATTATTGTCGCCTGTTTTTGACATAACATTGTAGGTCCACGACCTTAAAAGACACTCAGTGTTAAGTACTCGTATTTTAAGAAAGAGCTAATATCGGATAGTTTTTTTTTTTGAAATTGTAAAATTGTACTACGACTTGAGAGAGATGAGGGGTATTCGCTCAGAAGATGATAAAAAATATTTATAAGCAACATTTAAAGACGATCACGGAAATCAAACTCGTTTAGTATAAAGATATGGATAATCTGAAATCTACCTTTTTCTAGTATCAAATATTCATTCTGCTGTTTGTTCTTTCTTCTCTTTCTTATATTGAAGCCTTGTGCTATTACCTGATAGCCTTAATCATTAAGTTTCATTGTCTCTACTTCTTAGATTTTGTGCGTGTCTCATTCTCATACTTTATCGCCTATCTCAAAGTGTAAAACTCGGCTTAGGAGACTTTAAATGATCATATACTGATCAGACAAATTTTGACATAACATAAATCGGACCAACCTTCGTAGAATTAATTTCATGTTCCTTAAAAATGTAATTGGGCATAAATTACAGGATGGAAGGTCAACGTAATTTAATGAAATTTTTAAATCTTTAATGATAGCAGATATTTTTTTTATTGAGAATAAAACTTCGCCGGATATAATTTTTGAATGTTGGTCATTCTGGTAAGAAAATGTAGACCTTATCTGTTCGAGTTTCGATTTGACCTGTTTTGATTGAAAATACAAAACATATGTTCATGTGACGTCAAAATCACATCAGAACTGTCATGCAACAACTTCCTTATTAAATCTGTCCTCACAGTCCCACTTCAAAGGAAGAACAAAAAAATTAACAAAACAAAACAAAACAAAAAACTCAAACCAAATCATTTCCAATTCAAAACTAGGAACGTACCGAGCGAGAGTTCCGAGAACTTCCGTTTTTACATCAAAACCAAAACATCTAAAAATAACAAAAATATTTCCATTATTATTTTTGTTTTATATTATTTTCAATTATATTCGTCTGTAGTATTGCGTGTGTTTTTGGAACAAGTCCTAAATATCAGTTCGCACCGCAGGACATACACGATACACGTCCTGTTATTTTAGGACATCTCTCGCCCCCTTCTTCGGTGCTGCGGGCTTCTGTGCGAAGCAAGGAAGGAACAAAACAGTCATATTTCAAATGCGTTCTGTTATTATTTTCATTTCTCATTTTGCTCAACAGGATCTAAATAAACATGAAAGGAAAAGAGAACAAAAATAGAAACCAAATATAGAGAAAAAAAAAACAGGATACCGAGTACAGGACATCACCCTGGTTTATGGAGTAATAGAGTACCTACTGTCTTTTTGACAATTGTTCTTTCACCAAACCACTGTGCGATGGGATGGTGTTTGAATTTTGTGTTCACGCAATTGGAGTTGTAAAGTGAAGTGATGGCGACGAACGGTGGCGGTGTGGTCGTTGGTGTTAGCAGCGCCCCATGTGGCGACAATTACATAGCTGAATAAACAATGTCATGTTGGGGTCGGCGTGGCGGCGGCGGCGCGCGGTGGCACCGGGAGTCGTTTTTTCGTCCTGTTTTTCTCCAAGTGAAGCCATGGAAGTGACTGTTTTCCTGGGAATCCCCAAGTCTGCGGCAAGGCAACCGATGTCAGACACTATATACTCGCATTTGCAACATTGTTTGGGGTGCAAATTGTTTTACTAATCACATGAAATGACGGTTCCATCGCACCACATCGACCAACATGCCCATTGCCCTTCCCCCACCCAATATTCCCGTCGTCGCCGCCGAACCGAACCGAACTTGGTCGAATCCTCCCCGTGTTGTCTTTGTTAAAACTAATGAGGCCCATTGTTATGTTCGACGCCCGCCCGGGGACTTGTCTTGAAATAATTTCGAATATGTAATTGATTTGGGACTAATGGACGCGGGAATGTAATCTTTTAGTGGCAGCAGCAGGACGAGCAGGAGGATGGATTCGGCTATAGTCGTAGTATGCGGCAATGGCGATAGTGCGATGGTGATGGTAATGGTAATGGTGGTGCGTGGTGTGGTGGCAGCCACAAATGGAAATTTATTTTATTTAAATTTAATGCTGGAACATGTTTGGTTAGAATTGTTAAGAAAAACAATAAGGGTTGCGGGATGTAATTGGAATTGTGTGACAACTATACTCGGAGGGTGTGTGCACTGATTAGAAAGTCATTTTTCGTAATTATGGTCGAGGAAAACGTTTCAAGAAAGTTCATTACGATTTAATCACGTTGAAAGTATAGGCGCATTTATTTTTGAATTTTTTTTACTCAACCCTTGTCTTTAAAAAACAAGTCAGAGTATAGAAATTACGAAAATTGGAATTGATTGAAGAAATTAAGTTTAGTTCTAAAGTGTTATACTAATGGGAAGTTATCGGGTTCTTAAAACTAAAAACAATAAATACTAAAAAGTATCCATACAGAAGAGATAAAATATTTTAAAGCCTTGATTAATTTAATAAAATTTAAAAAGTGAAACCTCAGTGGGATAAAAAATCAGCTTCCAATTTTCCACCATTACTAACATAATTTTGCTGATGATGTTTTCACCTTTTCAGGTGTTCATTTTAAAATTGCTGTTTCATCAAAAAAAACGAAACATTTTTTTGTCACTTAATTCCAACAACGGTCTCGTTGCCCGCCTTCGTGATGGATGCAAACCTTTTCGGACATTTTTGTTCTTTGTAGCAGAAGTCCGGGTAACTAACCAAATTTGCGAGGTGTTACAGTCTGAATACTGTACTGTGGATGTCAAGGATGAGTGTCCAGACACTCTGCGTCTGGATGGCCTGAGCCATGGTGTATAGTTCCACTTAACAGAGATTTATGTACTTCCAGTTCTATCGCCTTGTCTGGGATTTATTGGGTGAAAAAGAGAGATTCCTGTTCTATACGAACATCGCTTCTGTACTTATCGTATAGCTATGACTATGAGGATGTCATAGTTTCTCCCTCTGACCTTTCGCATCTGTTGCAAGTAATTTTACAGCATCTTGGCACGGTCTGTCGTCTCGTAGGTTAACCACAGAAATAAAATATGAATATCAGAATAGCAAAAGTGTTGGATAAAAATACAGAGCGAAAAATTGTTTTACAAATTTTAATATTTATTAAAAGGTTGAAACATACACTTAGGGGGTTTTGGCTACCCCAAGAAGTCATTAAAAATAGATTACTTATATGTACCACTAATGCATCAACAGACATCTAATTTGTAATGAAGTATTCATTGAAGTTCTGTAAAGAAATTAAAGGGTCTTAAGAGAATGCAATCTTTTTTGAGTGCAATCCCTATAAACCATTGATTGAAATCATTTCAAACATCTCATTTATTGAATTAATTTTAAAACTTAAAAAAGATTGGAATCATTTGACTGCAATCAATTGGTTGTTATCATTTCAGACTTTATGCATTCATTTTTGCAGTCAAATAATTGATGGAGAATGATTGCAATCTCTTGAATTTTACATATACATTATTGAATAACTCGTGATTGGCAATTGAAAGATTGAAGGCATTCCCGAATGATTAGATACTTTTACAAGTCTGAAAGAGAAATTTACTGCTTGTTCTACTTGTTTATATTGAAAAATTGGGATTTCCCCTAGGTCTGTCCTATTTTTTCTTGCATATGTTTTTTTCGAGTTCAAAAACAAACAAAAAAAAACTACCCAAAAATTGCCAGCCTACAAAAAAAAAAATTAAACTGTAAAATTTTCAGCATCGATTACTTATCATTTGCAGAATCCGGTTTAAAAATAAAATGTATCAATTTTATTTTATTTTTTTTAAAGTGCATTAAATGCAAATGTACCCGAGAGGTGATTGCCTCGGGGAGACGCGACAGCCGCCATATACACTCGTACTTAAACACACACAAACACACCAACGACACCATCACTGCCGCCACCGCCACCGTGTAATAAAGCCTTTGCATTATGAATGTCCTCGAGTGCTTCTATTGCACCCACAAATAGCCACAGCAGCATCAGAAGCATCAGCTTTACCAGCTCCAGTCGGGGCATCAGCATCAGCTCCAGAACCAGCCCCAGCCCCAGTCCCAGCCCCAGCAGCACCATCATCGAAATGAAAAGTTCATTCTATGAAATGTGGCGAAATGAGTTATGGGTTTCGGACGATATTTTCGTGCCCAGCATCTGGTCGTTGCATTGCGGTATAGAGTGGGCATACAGCACTTTGCTCGGTCTTATTGCTAGATCCGGTGTCATTGGACGAGGCACTTCCTCCCGCAAAGCCATGCAATGGCATGGTTACGCCTGGTTTCGGTTGGTCTTTGGAAAGTACACTCGCTGATAAAATATTCATTTGATTCCATCACGGATTCCAGTTGGCAGGTTGGAATTTTCAAGTTCATCCCCAAAACGAATTCACAGAGCGAGAGCAAGTATAGGCGATGTTGTGGCCGGTAGGTTGGAGAGGGCTTAGGGGGGTAGATGGAAATGTATCATCTCATGTGATGTGTGAAAGGATTACTTGGGCGCTTCTCGCTGCTTTGCATTTGGGGTTTTCTCCGACTCCGACTCCGACTCCGACTCTGGCCCTGGCCCTGTGAGATGCCCTCCCAAAGCTCATGAATAGCAATGATAATGGCTTTGTAAATGTACGTGTAATAAATCAGTCAAGGGGTGTTTTAAGGATATAAATTTCTCTTTAAGCCTGTCTGCCTTTTTGTGCGTTGTCGGCCTCTCATTTCTCTGCATATGGTATTCGGTATTCCCTTTATCCGGGATGGGCTGCATGAGCATTCAGCACCGCACCACCACCCATCGTCAGGGAGGACCGGGTGGGCAGGAACATACACATATCAACTTCTTTTTTATTCGTTATTTTAATTTTTTTTTTACTTTTATTTTTGACAAAGAGATACACTTGCTTTAATTTTGCATTATCCTGGTTGCACAGTACAGACGGAGATCCTTGTGAAATTGAAGGATATTTTTTGTGTGCCTCTGAGTTCGGGTGTGTGTGTGAGAGAGTTTTTTTATTTTTGGGAAATTTATTGAGTGGTAAGAACTGAAGTGACATAAATAAATGAGCAGGGTGATACGATACAATTGGGCTTAGTTGTTGATGATAACCATATAAGGAATAAGGGGCAGGCATAGGCATTCAGCTCGTATACAAAGTGTGATGGATTTTAAGGAATAAATTTACATAAACCTGATTTCTTTTTTATCTGTGATTTCAGACGAATTTATTTGAGAATCTTTTGAATAATACATAATAGGGCAGATGTTGAGATCGTACGATGAATAAAGCTGATTTAGTCAGCCCCCCTCTGATTTAGAGCTATATTTTTATGAGTCTAATTTCGGGGAAGGTATGGAATTTTATATTTTTATATAAAATAATGATATCTTTATATTTATGTGTTTTATTTTTTGTTTGTTTTATTTAGAGTGCTGTATAAAACCGGTTTTAACCTTGAATTTGATGACTTTTTTCAATGGAACTCAATTTCTTTTTCCTTTTCATATTTAGATGAATTATTCATGCAGTTATTTGTCGTACTTTTAATGTAATTCCGTTATTAAGATGGAATGCTAATGATTTTCGTTCTCTTGAATTCAAGGATTTTCACATTATTTTAATGCAATGATATTTTTAGGGTGCAAAGTCAAAGACAAAATTTAAAATGTTCGATGAGGAGTTTCATGAGTCTAGTACCAATTAAATTATTTAATTTTTATAATTAAGACTAATACAAGGTCAAACAATAAACATTAAATATAGCTCTGGAATTTCATAAGCTGTAAAAATAGATATGGGCATCTTTTTAAAATAAATTTTTTTTCTAAATCCCCCTTTTTGATGTTTCTGTCCTGATGAGATTGAAAAAACATAAATTAAATGAATTACTGAGCTTAGATGTTTCACAAAACTAAGTACAGCTTTTTAACTGACGAATTACCTCGATTGGACTTTGATTGTTGTTTGATGCAGTTGACGATTTTGTTATATCGAAAAAAATTGAAAAAATAAAATATAAAAATCAACACAATAATAAAAGTAAGTATACGCCTAAGTGTACCAAATCAAATTAATGTCAAATTTTCAACTTACGTTGACTACCAGAGTAAGAACATTTTAGGGCACTTTCCTTTTAAATATCATAGTTTAAAAATGGGAGCTAACAGAGTCCGAAATGTAGAAATTTGGTAAACTATTTGATTTTTAGGCCGAATTGTTCTAAATTAAGGAATGCAGCTGCAGATGGCTGGTCTTAAGTTAAGTATACAGTTGAGCCAAAATGTAATTTTCGGAATCGTTTGTACCTATTTACTAGTATTTTTGTCCAAGTTAAAAATCTGTTAATCTGTTAATGTCTGCGTTTTATTTGATTGAAATGCTTTTGAGTTTCTCATTACTTTAGCCGAAAACTTTGAAATTTTGATTTTTATTAATGCTATGTATTTGAGCTGCTTTATTAATTCCGAAATTGTAAGCCCAATGATATGAGATCGGATCACTTTTTATTATATTTTTTACTTTCATTCTCATAAAAACTGATGCAACTGTTGTCTGCTTCAAATTGTAAAAAAAAAAAATGCTAAAATCATTTGTCCATGTCTGTGTAGTGTGTATTGTGTATTGTGTATATAAGGATGTTTCCACCTTTAAATACTTAGAACTTACTCGTATTTATATTATCCTCTCATAGCTACAATTATTATTTACTCAAGTAAGCAAATAAATAATGATAAACCTTTTGGAAAACATTTTTCAAAATCCATCATATTTGTTCAAAAACTTCATAACCTATTTACTATGTACTTTGCCAGTGCACACAATATCCATCACAAAAACCAGGCACTTGGAAGTCATTACTTACCGGTAGCAACCCTTCCCATTAAATTCCCGCTTTTTTGTTGTGCATGACGAGAGAGGACTGACATTCACGTTCATATTGAAAATTTCTTCGCAGATAGTTTTTAATCCCGCCCATTCATATGCGAAAAGTCCAAAATGCATTGTTGCATAAAATTTTGCAAAATGCACAGGAACAAAAAAAAAAAAAAACAACAACAAGAGAAGTGAGGAACAAACACACATAATATCGGATCACTTTGCAAAATGACAGCCCACCACCGTGTTCTGTGTTTGTGTGTCTGTGGCACATCTGCTGTGACAGCAACAAAACTGCATCGGCAAAATGTCCGTCCATATATGTTGCTGGCGATATGGGGACTCGAGCTGGACTGGCACATTGACTTTTGACGTTTTGTTTTGTTTTGTTACTCAGTTCGTTTTTTTGTTTCTGTATAGAGACTTGCGAATGCAGGGGTGATGGGGGGGCCAGAGACGGACACATAATCTCGCCCCCTGCAGAGCAGGGATGTGTGTACCTAACTGCACTTACATGTGTTCCACATTTATGGCCGCGGACATGACCAACATATGGAACGCACTCTCGCACTTACCACCACCATCATATCCATGCCATAGTCACCGATGATGATGAGAGTGGGAATGGGAATGGGAATAAGAATGAGGGGTGCAGTGCAACACGTGTACTTTGTGCATTCTGAGCGGTGTTGTATGTATCAACATAGTAATGGACGCATCATTGTTTTGTTGCACAATGAACCACCACCGTGTGATGGGAAGCAGTGCTGTCGTTTGTTGTTCAGTAGTATGATGGTAAAAAGTTGTCTGTATGCTACATGAACAGAATTATTTTCCTTTTTAGAATAATGCACTAAATTTGTACCTTTCATTTTAAGTTATTTTTTCGATTTTTGCATCATTATTACGAGCAAAATTTGATCTTTGAACAACTGTCATTACGGGACATTTTTACCGCCAAATTTTCCACGTGCAAAGTACACTGACGGTGTAAATATTCATTTTGGAATTACTAGTACTAGCCTTACTATAGTAGCACTGTCGACAGCATTGGTAGAAAAGTAGTTACCTTTCTTGTTGCAGTTGTATTTAGTTTATAAAAAGTAAGCATGCTACCTCATCAATGATCACGGGGGAATGGTGGCTGCTGCAGTTTTTTTTTGTATTACAATATAATAAATATTATTTCTCTTTTATAACATATTCTTGGGGGGAACACCATTGTATCGTGTTAGGGAATTGCACCCTTTTTCTTGTAGGGATAATTTCTTTCGAGAAGACGAGAACAGAAAGACTGATTCCTCCATCTAGGGAGTGAGTGAGAGTAACAATGTTAGAGATATTCTCGCAAAATTATAAGTATTCTTATTCTACATGTGTGCAGTGCATAGAAGAAGGATTAAGTCGTCAGTATGTATAGGTACAAAAGAGGGTTGTGTAAGACAGCCACGCCTTCTTCCGTTCTTCGATTCAAACGAACGAACGAAAGAACGAACTTGAAAGGATTCGATATATCGTTATAATGTTCTTTATTGAAAAGGAGGTGCAAATGTTCACTAGTGAGCCGTTAAATTGAAATCGATATCTTCTTATGCCCCAGGTGTCATTGAATGGGGGTAATTTACACAGAGACATTTTTGCATACAATATTACATCTTATACATATTTGAAGTGGCTAATGATGGGAAGAAATAAAAGAAAACTGTTACTGTTTTCCTCCGGCGGCGATGACGCGTCATTTGCTAATTCAATAGTCAGGCATGAATTTTGATGGAAGAAGGATAATACAAAAAAATACTAGAGTTTCTATTGAAGGAACATCCGAGCCAAGTTGATATGTAGAATTTTGAACTCTAAATTCATTTTACAGTCCGAATGGTCTCTCAGTCTTCAAAATTCCATTCGGAACGATTAAAATATTAATGTTACTATTGATTTTCTTCAATTTAAAATTTCACAATAAAATAAGAAAAAATAAACAGACTATACCGGGACTGAAAAGTCACTCATGTGCCGAAGGTACTTTTCAAAATATGATTCCAAAGTAATTTCTGTGATTTGTTGTGCCATTGGGATCCAAAAATTTACTTTATTACAAGAAATACAAGATAAAAAGTATAGCTAGGAAAAAGTTCTTCTGAACTCTTCCAAATCTGTATTGTACACTTGTACACAGAAGTAAAATATAACAAAAATATATTTACTACAAATAAATCATTTAAAGAAAATGCCTTACACACAATATACTACATTGAAAAATTCAATTTATTATTTATTAAATTATTTCATAATTAATTCAAACATAATTAGAATTTTTATTTGATCAAAGGGTAAATACAATTCCGAAGACCTCGCTGCAGAAACCCCAAGGCAGTCTTGCTATCCTCCGTCCCAGTTGCTTAACACTATGATAATTCAATTAAAAGCTAAATCACCCCTCCACATCCTTGTTATATTTAAATCAAGTTCCAAGTCTTTCTTCAATCCGAAACTAGGTCAATAGGACCTTTCTAAAAAAAATCTGTATCCTTACAAAAACTATCCATTAGAACCATCCTCGCCAGCTGAATTTTATGGTTCCCTACAACGGAAGCAAAAAAAAAAAAATACAATTTCCTTAATTTAAATTCTTAAACTTAATTAAAACCTAAGAAAAAAAAATATGCAAAACCAAAGTTATTCTAAAAGGAAATTAATACACCCCAAAGGCCCAAACTAAATCTAAAAGGATTTTGCCTACTTTCTCTTTATGAAAACCAAAAAACCAAAAAAAAAATACAAATTCAATTTCACTAAATGAAGGACCTCAATCCCATTGACACTTCTACCATCCATCTATTCGGTTCGCTAATCAATTTCTCTAGATTACCACGCGACAAAAAACGCAGGAAAAAAATTCCAATGGTGAAGCCCTCGCGAGCGTTTTCTTTTAATTTTTTTTTTCGCAAAAAAAAATTATATAGAAAAAAAATAAATTAAAAGAAAAGAAAAATTGAATTTAATTGCATTTCCTTCAACAATTTAATTAATTTCACGACCAATCCAAATTGTAGGTAGGTAAGTACTACACTCAAGATCGGGCTTTGGGGAGCCATGAAAAAGGAACAGTAAAAGAAATGCTCCGCAAATTAAATTACGTTTTTTTTTTTTTGGATTTTGTCCACAAGGCTATCCTGGTTCTGGATGGGTGTGATGGGTGTGGGGTGTGGGGTGTGAGATGGGGTCCTTTGGCTACTTTGGCTTCTCTCACGCAACAATAACGGACGAAAGATAAAACGAGGAAAACAAAATTTTGAAAGAGAGACAAGAAACGGAACTATGTACCAAGACCGAGAAAGAAATTCCAGAAAATTAACTGGAAATGAAAGTAATACGTTTTGCGGTACGTGACGCAATTTAATGATGTCACAGTCACATGATGAAGAAGCACATCGCGTTCTGTCGGATTTCGGAGCTACCGCCGCCGCCGCCGCCGACGACGACGACAACTACGACGTCGACGTCGCGTTTGGTCTAAGCAAAGTCCTTATGAGTTATTGTGCAACTGGGGAAATTCGGTCTAGGGCCTCGTACATCATCGTATATTTCATTTTTGTTTCTGTGTCATCTTTGTCCCCAATGCTATTTTTTTTCTCGGTTTTATTCACTCCAAGCTCACATACGATACGAATCCTTGTCTGTCATATAGTTGCGTCTATGAAGGATTTGTAATTTCCTGTGGTGCTTTGCTTGATCGTCATCGCGAAATTGGATTTTTCTCGAGTAGGTTTATATTATACTCGGATAATAAAAAGGCCAAAGAAGCACATCCCTAACCACTTTATTTTGTTTTTATCTTCGGAGGCTGTCCACGTGCCGGTGCCTGGCTGGCATTACCTATTCAAGTCGAGCATCATTGTGCAGCTTTAAAAGTCATAAAAAATATGTCAAAATTTATAAAAAAAAAAATAACTAATGTGAAAGGACAAAATGTATAATGTTACTGTTTCATATGTTTTTAAAATGTAATTCAATTAGTTTTTGACAAGTCCACACCCACACTTCATTGGCCATTATGCGCGAATTTGAAACAATATGAACGACTATGGGTTTAACGAACTATGACTAGGATCAAATATCGAACAAGATTTGTTGAACCAATCCAAAACTTGTCGTTTAACATGAAACAGGAAAAAATATGAATGACACAGGTGGTTATGGCACAGGGTGTCTCGAAATTAACGTGGATATTTAAATTTGCAAAGATATGTGATGGCACATCGGCAGTGACAGCTGAAAGTTCGATGTAAGAAAAAACGGAGCATTTTGACGGGGAACTACTAAAGACCTTTTTAGAGTTGAGTCAAATTTTGTAGACCGCTTTTTTTATATGTAAGTTGCTAAAAATGTATGGGAATTTGGTTTTTCATTTTTTTATAGTTTTATGTAAGTTTAGTTTAAATGTGCCTTCGAGATACACAAGAGTTATCACTTGTACCAACATTTATATTCGAGACTCGACCAAACGTCAAAATGCTATCCTCAGTTCGGTATTTGTAATATACGTGTAAAGTCATACTTCACTTAGGATATTTTTCCCAAAAAAAATACACCTAATATCAAAATGAAAGAAATTATGATAAACACCCTGTGTTTCAATAATAATAATTTTTGTTCAAAATTCATAAAGAGGAATAATCAAAAAAAAAAGCGAACGATGGCCAAAGCGAAGAACATCAATGAAAATGTAAATATTATTGCGGCCATTAAAGTTTTGATTAACACGTTAATTTTTTTGAATTTCAATTTTTTTCTGTTAGTTTATTATTGTTTTTTTTTTTTTTTGATTTTTTGTCATGTTTATTTTTTTCAATCTCGCGATTATTATTGATGCTGTTAAGTTGTCGTGTAGCTGTTGTTTGACTTAAATTACGACCATTTGAAAGAGAGTGTTATGATTTTTTAAATAAAATCAAGATAAGCTTGGCGGGAGGCCAATTATCTGATTTAAACAAAACCAATTCTTTGGTTATTGAGATATACTCGCACATCTACATACATATGTATATAATGTGTTTTATACGATGGTAAGAGATAATGCGGGATGAGGTTTATGATTATAATGTGAAATTATTAATGCGACGATATGGATGTAGTATAGATGGGACATTGGACCAGTTCTTTTCTGTGGTGTAGGGCGGAACTAATGGATTTGTGTGTTTAGAGCAATTTCTATTATTCTATCGACATCATGTTGAGATATCAAAGCTTTTAATGAATTAACATACAAATTCAAATGTACCTGTTTTTAGAGAACAATATTAGATTAGAGGTCAAAGTAAATACGATTTTTTGATGGCCTTTGAGAAGTTTGTCATATCTTAATTATTATCATCTGGCTTTTAACATCTAAATGAATCGGTGCAACTGTAAAAAATATCTAAGAACAAATTTTTGGTAATTTAACGGTTGTAGATACACGTTATGTTAACGTATCGGTTTGGGGCATTGCACCTAAGGTTTTGGAAAGCGCTTAAAGGTTTAAAAAAGACCCTGGTTATTTTCTTAAATTAAACTTTAATCATGGTTTTTAATATTATGAACACTTCTTGGTTTTGGATGAAGAAAACTTGGTAATAAAATAAAATACTATCATTTTAATATTTTTAACACATTTACGAATAATAATTGGGAAAATTATGTTGAGTAGGTATGTATGTATAAACTTATTGACCTCCAATTGATTATGTTTAACCTCAGTGAATAAGACTACTTAAAAATTTCCCACGCTGTCTAGTGTCTCTGTCTAGTCGGGAGCATATCATCAAGGACATTTTCCAGAGTTACCACCTACCAACTTCCAAAAGTTATAGAAGTAATTTTTATTGATTCTTATTAAGGTAACTTACCGAAAAATGATCATGAAATGGTACAAAAACTAACTGTGTTTTATTCACTGCTGTGTAGTTAGCGCAGCAAAATTTCCCTTGGCAAACAATAATTTGATTTGTGGCAAAAAATTGCAGCTGTGGTGGTGATATAAGGAATGTGTTAAATTTTTAAATTCACTTGAATGCTGCACTAGCAATGCAGCTATGTGAATAAAACACAACTACATACAGTCAGATGACTATATAGAACTATTTTTTAGTAGGAGTTTTTTTTTTCTATCAGGGATATATGAGATCAAAGCCACAAACTCAGTCATAGACCTACAAAATTTATGAAATATTATCTAGGTGTCTCCTATTTTTGGATATCCAAAATTAATTAGCTTTCATGCAACCGGCACCACATGTGGAACCTCCCATTTTATTTTCCCTAACTTCTTTTAGATCTCAACAGTCAACAACACTTAGTTAATTACCCTACCTACAGTCACACACACCTGGTTTAAGAAAAAAAAAAATAAAACTATCCATAAAAACAATGTCTGATGTTTG
The DNA here is from genome assembly GCA_905146935.1 of Scaeva pyrastri. NCBI lineage: Eukaryota > Metazoa > Arthropoda > Insecta > Diptera > Syrphidae > Scaeva > Scaeva pyrastri. Next base: position 2,502,412 of record LR989929.1, on the reverse strand, counting down.
TGTTAGAATAATAAAAAAAAAAAAAAACAGAACACAACAGAACAAAAACGAAGAACTTATTTACCATAACCAAAAAGAATACGAGACCTCGTAAATCGTCGTCTGCCATAATAAATCAACTGTCAACTGTCAATTCGAATACTCATTTAGTATGCATCGCTAACCTATCGACACGATAGTGTTGTACCATGTACCACCGCACCGCAGCTCTAGCCCGCTCTACTCTATCTCTCACTGGCTTTCGACGTTTGCTGGGCATCAGCTGGTGCAATAAATGAATCGAATGCGCAGCAGAACACCTCATTATCAAAAAATGTTTTATTCGACAGAATATAAAAAAGGTTAAGAATGGAAAAACCGTCCATCGTTTGACAATCGCGTGCAACGACATAAAACAAAAAATAAAAAACAGAAAAACCGTGGGGAATCTATTTCTCTTTTTTTTATTATTTTTTTTTTGATGTTCAACCAAAGAAACATGAAATCGCTCCGACTCCGGCTCCGACCGCAACCAATTCGATTTCTAGCGCGGGAATACATTTGTTTTCTGGGAATGGAAAAACGAAAACTTTATAGAACCCTAATAACCCTCCATTGTTATCCAATTCGATCCAACATCCAACAAGAACAGTTCGGGGTAATTAGTGGAATCCCTTTTATTCCAGTTCGATCAATCTATTACCCTCGCAGTCGAAGTCGACATAGAAAAGGGATATTGTCGTTTAAGGACTGCGTGTCTATTTTCACAGGAGCCGTTTTCAAATTGAAGGTCTCTCTGAGAGGACATCTCAATACTTTCTTCTATCTCCTTTGAGTGTTAGAGGTGGGAAGAGTCCTTCCACATGAAGTGTTAAGGTGTTGGCAACAATGCAACATAATCCGCTTGCACAGTGCACACACTCATTGTGTCAGATTTAGATACCTGTCAAAATTTTGTTGGTAACATTTCTATGTGCGTGACCGCCCAATCTCTCACAGCTGACACCTGTTTTGGTGGGACAATGTAAAAAATTATCCTGAATTTATACGACGCGAGTTGAGATCAAAGGAATTAAAAATTAATTTTTTCAATCTGTTGCATTGCTGCTCTCCGTCTTCGCATCCGTCACTGCCAACTGGCTGCGTTTTTATTAAAGAAAATATTTCATTTTTTCCTGGATGATGGGGAAGACAAAAAAAAATTAATAACAAATTCAATCTCAGATCAGCCTTTCGATTAATCACAAACACAACCACACCTCTTTTGTTTGGCAGTTGTTGTTGTTTTTGGAGTAGGGTAACGGGTAACCCGAAAAGTTGAGATATTCGGAGCATATTACCTATACAACTGGCTGGCTTACTGTACCTATATGAATTTACAAGTATATTCCCGGAGGTATATAGCAATTTCGTTTCATCTTTTATAAAATGCTTCCCGAAAAAGAAATCCCTGAATTCCCGAACTGATATAATAATATTATGATGGAGGGTTAAGGTTCATATTGTGTGGAGTGCATACGCGGCGCGGAGCATATCACACATGGCACACATGCGATTATCCGTGTACAGTCTGTTATTGAAGAAAGGATTTAAGGAAAATCTAGAAATATAAAAAAACTGCTTTAGGAAAACGGAGGTTGAGTAACCAACTACACAGCTTTAACATTCCTGTGGGCGTTTTAAAATCAAGAATTAGAAGGAACCCAAAACTGTTGGAAGATCCGATTGGCTGATGCTGATTACGGTGTGAAACTGAGCCAAGGCTATACTACCGCGACCAAGATGATACTATACATGATGTTTTAAATTTTCCTAAACCTACGAAGTTTTAATTGTTTCAAATTTATTGGTCAAGTTAAATCCTTGATTGGAAATTGGTTTGGAATATAAAAGCCAACTTAAATATTAGAAAAAAGAAGTGATCCTAAAAAACTGTTCTCAGGAATCCCAAAATTGGGAATGTTTGCATTTCAAAAAAATTTCTAAATTAAACCTGTGAATTTTAACATTTGGAAAAAAATATTTGGTACTGGAAACAGCCTTGTCTGCTTGGTGGGGAGCACTCAGACAGAAGGCAATAGTATTGTCTGAGATAGACCTAGATAATTTCTGTCATGGCTGTCTTAACTCCTAATTCACTTACAAATCCCTTTTTTGCACAATGGGCTACTTTAGGCATTAAGGTTCAATAAACTGAATCACCACTTTGAGTACAAACTGTGTGAATACCGTCATAGTCCCTCCAACAAAAAACAAAAAAAATCAAAATTACAGAAAACCCCCCCAATAAGGCACCGTTCGTCCTTTGGATTGTCTTTGCTACTATACTACAGATTCTTGCCCTATCCATATATAGACGATTACAACACGTCACAACGACGAGTATAAAATAATAATACTCCGCTATGGCACTTCCAGCCGCCACCGCCCCCGTTCGCCATCACGTTACACATTACACAAGCGAGGAGCAAATATCAAAAGCATATGGCGCTCATATTTTTTTATTACAAGCATTTGGGAGAGGGTGCTCGCATGTATCCTTCTTCATCCATATCCAGAAGGAAAACCATCTCTTCTGACGGGCAGCGCCTTTCAATCAATCGGGTTTCTGATTTTGTTTCGAGGGAGGGCATTTTTTCGTCATCTTATTTTTTTTACATGGAGCCATCACATCATGAAGCTCCCCACCGCCGCCGCCGCCACCGGAGAGAGGCGCTGCCAAATATAGTTTTATGATATTGAATCCCCCTCGATTCGAAAGATGGTGTATAACACTTTAACTATACGACTTGGTGTCCTTATTTCATCATATTGATGCCATCTTATCCTGCCAGATGATACCACGGCCGCCATCACAACCACCACCGCCGCCACCCGTCACCGCTGCTTCCGTCGTCCTCGTTGTCTTCTACATCAACACCGCTAAAAATTGATGTACACTGCTATACGCGCCAACATTTCGTTTCGATACAAATTGTTATTGGATGACTATAAAAAATTTTATTGGCAACTTGAGCAACATTAGAATGACTAATTAAATAGTGTTATCTTTGGACGGGCTGGTTCCTGATGATGTCGAGAAGACAAGGATTTATCTTGAAATTGAAACTTTGATTTTTATGAAAACAACAAAAACAACATCCCACATCGAGGAATTATTAAAATTTATAGAGAGAATCATCAAGGACGATGAAGAGACAGAGTTTTTGTTTTTGTTTTTATAAAGCGCCCTCTGATGGCTAAATAAAAATGATAAAATGTTTCAAAAATTATTTATGACCATAATTTTATGATTAAGTTGGTCGGACATTATTAAAATATTTAAAATCTTTTTCCAAGTGAAAGTTTTGTTTTTGAGATAAAAATATTTTTAAAAAACTTTAATAGAAAAAGATTTAAAAATTGAGTGTCATCTAGAGAATACCCGAATTATAATAAGATGACAAGAAAAAAGGAGTAGGAGAAGTTAAAATAAAAGAAATCAGAAATAGAAGAAATACAAAAAGAAGAAAAGGAGGAAGAAATAAAAAAAGCAAAATAAAAACAGATATTGCGAAGAAAGAGGAACAAAATTAGATCTTAAGTAGAAGATGAAGAAGATAAAGAAGAAGAAGAAACAGAAACAGAAACAGAAGAAACAGAAGGAGAAGAAGAAGAAGAAGAAGAAGAAGAAGAAGAAGAAGAAGAAGAAGAAGAAGAAGAAGAAGAAGAAGAAGAAGAAGAAGAAGAAGAAGAAGAAGAAGAAGAAGAGAAGAACGAGATCGAAAGCAAAATAAAACTCACTAAAAAGAAGACCAAAACTGGGGTGACAATGACCCTTTTGATGTTGACAAGACCGACACTAGACTAGCAAAAGCCTCGTTCGTCGGAACTCTTCTTGTGGTCAGCCCTTGTTTGAAGTATCTTCAGCGGAAACGATTATACCAGAATTAAATCAAAGTCAAGTTTCGTTTGAAGTCAAGCGTTTGAATTCAGTGAAGCATAAAATCTCTTCAACTGTCATATCAAGTTTTCCCCAGCTTATTTATGGCCTGAAAAGGTGGGCCCAAAGCCATTCCCCAAATGCAGACCATAATCCTTTCCGAAATTCGGTTTTCTTCAATTTTAAGTCTAATCGTCGAGGTCTATAAATTATTATGGTTCAACGAACTTCTAAGACTTTCAGAATGCATAGCGCATTGAAGTCTTTCCTCATAGCATCATACTTGATTGATTTCTTTCGGCTGAAGGAAGGGCCAACAGCTAATGCACTGTCTGGAGCCATGGCGAGTGAAAGATGAGTTTAAATTTGCTGTGACATTTTCCCACCGACCTACAGCACAGCCCGAGGCCGAGACCGAGACCGAAGCCTAAAACTTACTGGCTCTGGCTGGGAAAATGATGAAAATTTCCGATAACTGATGAGAGGTCGAAGTATTAATCAACTAAAGAACCATAAATGGATAAGACCACGAGGACTTGTGTTGGAGATATTAGAAATGATGTTCCAGAGTGGCGACGATGGCTCCTTAAGTGGTTTAATGTGTTTGATGTTTGGTTTTTTTTTTTTTCTTCAGTTTTGTTTTTTGTTCTCTCTTCACGCTTTGACCATGAACACTGAAACTGAACAGATGATGTGGAGATTGACTGAGTGACAGTTGATGCTAGCGCTGAAGCTGTAGCTGGTGCTGGAGCTGCAAACGCTTGTAAATGTGTCATCGAGTTAATATGGGGAATGGCTTTCAATGATATGGGCTCATAAATCTTTATGAATCGTCAAGTACAACTCGTTGACGCCTAAACCCCCACTTCAGATGTTCAGATGGACAAAACGTGACTGTGAATAAGTTTAAAGCGCCTGATATTTTATGGCATGCAGTCAAAATAATCATCTACAGAGAGAGAGAGAGTGAGATAGGGAGAGACAGGGAGTCAGACGTATGGCCAGGCTAAATGACGGAAGATAAACAATAAATTCCACACATACACTCACTCGTGCTGTCATAAATTTGTTGTTATAGCATGTTTGACGCTTGAGTTGTCATGTTTGCCAACTGCAAAGCAATTGAAGTGTGTAAAGCTTGCACAGTTCCATCTTCACTTCACAGAAAGAGGAGACGGAGACGAAGACGGAGATATTACGAGTATTGAAGATTATATTGAGTGTCTGGTCATTGGATAAGCTAAATATTATTTATTGTTTATTGTTGTTGTGATAGTGGTCAGAGCTCAGAGGGTCAGGAAAAAATATTTACATACCACTCGCTTGTCGTCAATCAGACTTATTGCTGGATTTTGCGAAGTCTTTGGAGAATTAAAACAAATTAATACTTTTGGAGAGGCCTTATATCTGAAAATAATTCTATAGAAGAAAAGAATAATAACATAAGCTTCACAAGATCTAAACTCTATAAATTATGGTTCCTGAGATACAGAATTTTAAAAATCATAAGAACTGTATTTGACACCTCCTGATATATCATCAGAAATTTGAATAACTTTGCAAGACTACAAAATTTTTGAATTTGACAAAACAAATGTCTTATGAGCAATCAAAAATTGCTATACATGTTTGAGAAGGGGGCGTGGTCTAACAGTTCTTACTGTTGCCAGAGGCACGAAATTCCCTCTGAGGAATATGACTGAACAAGACTGATGAAACTGGTCATCAGAATACCTTGGTTTTTATTTTAAATTATTAAACTGGTCAAATCAATGTCTAAGCTGTCAAAGTTTGTGAAAACTGGCACTAAGACTTCAAATGCATATCATTTATCAGGAGTCCTCTAAGGAAGCCACCTAGGACCACTTTTAATTATGCTTTGATATTATTATGTTGGTGAAGTTGCACTTCAGGGTGTTGCTTATTTTATGTAAAATTAGAGCAATTAGTTTTCTTCAGCAACTAACAACAATAATTCTTAAGCCTTTCACTTATGTACATAGTTGTTTGTTTTTTAAATCTTAAATTTCAAAACTAACCTCCCAAACCTTTCCGATATAAATATCGTGCCGTAAACTAAAAGTGTCGTTTATCCTCCAGATGGATTGTAATTCATAGTTTCGAATTCAAACACATGCCACCCCTTGGGCTGTATGCGTAACTTATGTAACTGCAAACACCCTGCCCTCAGCCCTGGCTACTTAGTGTGTAATTTCCTTTAAATCCAGGTGTTTTTGTATTTAAATACCTATGAGCTATTGCCCAATACCCTGCCACATTTTATATCGCACTTCGCGTATTTTAAATTTATTTTTTTTTTACGAACGAACTCCATTACACTTATTCTTTTGTCGGCGAAATATAATGCTATGTTCGAGGTTCGAAAGGATTGATTACCTCTAAGCCTGCGGGTCAATTCGATATCCTTTCGTTGATACAAAAAAATCCTAAGGGTAACACACAAATTCTATGTAATCTAAGTCCTTTTTGCTGTATTTTCTTTTGTTGTTTTCATCTCCTTTGAAATATAAGTCCTTTTAAACATTAACACCCAGTTTCTTTGAGTTCCTTTTGCATATCAACATTATATATTGAAACACTTTTTTGGGGGAGCAAAAATAAATAATTCATGATAAGAGGAATTATAGAAATAAATTCAAAGCTCCTTTAGTCGCACCAGGAATAGCAGCAGCAACTTCAACAGCACCGACACTGACACCGACACCGACACTTGCAAAAAAAAAAATAGACATTGTGTTCTGCAATAGTTAAAGAGGCCTCTTAATGGTATCCACACGAAGGTACATAATATTGTATATAGGGAAGGACGGAAATGTGTCTCGCCATTTTAAGTCGACCTCATTACTCAAGACGTTCATCATTTTTATCTCTCTCACCCAGCCGAGCTCCAGACGCAAGACGGCAAATACTCGCATATACACAACCGACAGCCAGCCAACGAACCAGTAAATAGAAGCCAAGGAACTCACTTTTTGTCCCGAAACGGACTTAATGATGTCTCCAACACCCCGACAGCACAAAAGACTCCACCCAAACTCCGCTCCGAGAGGATAAGGTGTCGTTGTTGTCGTTGTTGTCCCCTATCGTCTTCGACTTCGCCATCGCCTTCGTCGTCTATCCCCTCCCTCCTCCGTTGCTCCAACGTGTCCTTCTCAGCAGGACCTGTGCCACCCTCGCTCAGGAGATAAGATTACGAAAGAATACTCGCTGGCGCTGGCTGCTGCGAAGGCGAAGTCTGAACTGAAGTGAGAACTGAAGAAGTGTCCCCAACAAACCCGGCCTCGACATTATCATTCCCGCCACAGACTGGCGGGCAACATATCCGGGTCTTTGTTGAGTGTGCGTTGTGAACGAATATTCGTCCTTACGGCACGGCAGCAGCTCCTTAACATTGTCGACGACGACGTCGACAACGACGACAGCCGCAACCCAAAAAAAAAGTGTATACAAAGCTGTAGCTTATCTTGTTTTCGACTTTGCAGGACAAAAGTTTTCAGCTCCTGCGGCTGTTGGCTTTCTCTGTTCGTTGCGGATGTTGGGAAGAATCCCGGATTTGACTACGCCTTGGGCAAACCAAGGATCTTGGTTATTTGTTCGAATCCAGGGACATAGCACTGTGTATCCAAAGCAGTAAGCCCCAAAACGAAGGCGATACATTTCACGGAACGATGCTGATTTCCAAAAGGAGCGAGCGCGAGCGCGGGAATGGGATCTGATGCCGCATTGAAGGCCCATCAATTCACAGGAATAGTTAATTGGATGACCAGACCAACAGCAGAGTAACCAAACCAATGCAACGCCAACGACCACCCAACGACCTTCGATGGAGGTGACAGCGAGGAATTTTCACAATGGCCATTGTCACTGCCCCTGTCAGTAGTCGGCACGTAAACAACAAAGGGAGCGGCGAAGTGCGATGTCACCTGACTGCATCATAATGGCCGTCATAAAACTGCACTTGCCTGCCCGCGCCCGCCACCGCGGCCGCACCCGCCTTTTGTGTGCGCGTAGCCGCCAGTGACAGGGACCATTGTTATGCATCTTTTATGTGGTGTCGGTAGCCGTGCATCTCTGATGTGAATGTATCTCCCTTTTGGGCCAGTTCCACTTGTGATGACCGATCATAAAAATATAAACGGCTTAATTAGATTCCCGATGAGTCAACTATACACCGCTGCCGCACACGCAGTCTGACTAATTGAAGGGAATTGGTGGTTGTAGCACCTTTTGATTCCCATACACGTCTAGCTAAGCCTCATACACAGGTGCTGTTGCATGCTGATTGCTGACGACGACGACAAACGCGGCGTTGACATTGGTTCCCTTGCTGGCTGGTATCACATTCACAATGCGACGACCGACGACGTTAAGGCTAAATAAAAGGCTTTTTGTTGGAACTAGAACAATAATGGCTTTTTTTTTTCTTTTGGACTGCGGAATTTCCCAACTAATTCAATTTTCTAGTTAACGTTGGTTTTTATGGGCAACTTTTATTAAGTGGAACATAATTTGGGTCAGGAGGGAAGCAGTTTTTAGTTACACATTTGTCTTACAGTTTTGGAATTAAGAGATCCTAAGAGCGAATTCGTCTTGGATGATTTTGAAAGAACTTGTGTGGGAAAAAACAGCTGAGAATGAACTTGGACCTGGTTAGGTATTTTATAAAGTAAGAACTGAGGTTATATGTGCACATACTTACCTTTTATTCATTTGAAGACATTCAGAAGGATGAATGAAATCATACCAATGATTTTTTTTTCCCTTCTGCCAACTAGTATAAGATTAGGATGGAAAATAATGTATAAGATTCTTAAATGGCGCCCAATTAAAGATTGCAATGTATTGAAAAATCAGCTCTCAGTTAAACTGCTGTGACTGATGTATGGTGGATTCATCACGTATATAAATATGTGCTTAATTTAACCCGAAGTACTGAGATAAAGTGTCTGTTTAGTTATTAGGGGGATACGAAGTTGAAAAGATGTCGTCAAAATGTTAAAAGCAGAAAATCATTCCTTTTAATAGCTATATACAATTTTAATTAAAAATTTACGTAAGATTAGATATTCTAATAACTAATACATTTATTAGAAACAATATTTTAGGCATTACACCCTTTTAAAGGAACAAATTAAGATCAAGCTCCCTCTATGGCAAAAGTGGTTCATGAGATACAAAATTCCAATAATCAAAAGAAATGTTACTAACTTGCTGACAAGTTAACAATATTATACAGCATTTTACGATGTTGTAGAGCCTTGAAATTAAAAGAAGTTAGACGTTTTATTTGAAAGATTAAGGCACATAATTATAAAAATAACAGAAGCGGTCCCAGAATGTATCCCTAAGGTACTACTTCTCTAATTCAAGAAGCAAACACACTGTTCAGCTTTGGTCCGTTTTTTTACGGTAAAATAAGATAAAATTAAGTGAACTGCATCGGTACTAAAATTTAAAAAAAAATTAAAACTTAGTCCGTAGATTTGTTAATAGTACCTCGAACTAGCCAAGTACGAAATCAAAAAAGTTACTTTTGGTTTTCTTGTCTGATGCTCAAAATAATATCAATGACAACCTTGGAAACTCTCCATTGACAAAAGAGTCTCGTTATCAGCTAAGTTGTTAGTTTACCAATTAGTAAATACTTTTAATTGTCCAAATTATCTACAAACAAAATTTAAGCGGCTAAGGAAAGGTAAAATGTGGCCGCAATCATTTGAAATTCGAATCGTCAAAGTTTTCGTGATAATACAAAATTTGAGCTGAAAATTCTGAGAAACCCATTGCGAAGTTAATTCCTAATTCATGCTGATAAACATTTTAAATTTCATTCAAAGTATACAAAAATAGAACTCAAAATGTTAACTACCTAAATATAAAAATAGAAGAACACCGTAAAAGAGTTGCGTCGTCGTCGGGTAGATGTTCCTGTTCATGTACATTTATCTAAACATTTCGTTTGCAAAGTGGCATACTGATCTCTTTGACTACCGTATCTAACTTGTGCTGCTACCAGGAAACGAAAAACACCTTCTTCAGGATGCCAACCCTTCGAAACGAAAACTTTAAGCATCCAGCTCAGCTGCTCAGCATCTCTGGTTAATCAAAGCTAAAGGTTGGGAGTTCGTGTTCCTGATGTTCGGGTGCGGAATTGAGCTCTGTCTTCTTCCTGGCTTCTATTCTATATTCTTCTTCACTCTGGATCCATCCAGCTCCTATGTCATTAGCACATTAACATGCATTGCTTCCACAAGTTGAAAATTTCTCGCCTCAGACTTAAGGATTCGGGTTTTGCATAAAGGATAAATTTCAACAGAAAATATTTCGCATCAAGGATATAAATTTCAAAGGGTTAACGTGTTTGGGATTCTCAACGACACGACAAGGACAACGACAACGATGACGATATGTTGACGCCAACAACTCAACGAGCCAAATTATTCGAACCCGCCTAAAAGCTAAAACACAAGTCAGTCAGTTAGTAGTGAGTTGCCGCAGTTGGTGTGCCATTGAGAATGGTTGCCAGGAGTCATAAGTTGATGGTCACAAGCTTGCGGTTCGTTTGGAGGAACTTATTTCATTGAAAATAATATCACCCCTCAAATAGTTTACAGGAAAAGACAAAGTTTATAGATTGATCTTCGACAAGGAAAAGCCCTTAACTCTTGAGCCCAGTTTAAAAAGTTCAACTAAGCCTGCGAAGGCTTCTTCACTTTTCAAAACAAAGTTGGCAACCTCTGAAGGTCCTTCGCTTCGAAGTTCGAACCCCCACCTTCAACCTTTAAGGAAACTTTGTGTAACACAATGTCAACGAATTAATTCGATATTCCTTCAGAGGACTCGTGCGGAGGGGGTGGAGGATTATTGGGTGGCATGCAAAACATTATATATAAAAGGATGCGAGTGTTATCCTTTTGAACTGCTTTTGTGTTTTTGTGCACTTTGTAACCCCACTCTACGTGCCTTTGATTGAAACCCGGACCCGGATCGGTTTCAAGTGGTTTAGACGAACTATGACGACGAAGAAGACGACACGCTTTGTTCCGATATCCTTGCGGACTTAATTTTCCAAGTCAAAAATATGGTTTCACACGAATTGTTGAGTGTTGTGTGTTGTGTTATTTATTTTTATTTTCCAGGTGGGATGAATCAACTTTCGAGGCACATTGTTGTCTTATAAAATTGATAGACGATTTTAATTGAAAAATTAAAGAAGCGTTGAGAAAGCGGGGGGCTAATTTTATGCGTGACTGAGGAGAAAGAATGATCAACGATTAATTTGGACAACACATTAATATTTTTTGTTTTGATATTTTTTTTTTTTTGTATTTTTTGTTTTTTTATGGCAAATGAGATGACTTGTCATTAATGAGTTTGATGCTAGTGAAGATATAAAAAACACGTATTCGTCCCTATGCTGACTGACATCATTAGTTTATTAATTAACTTTCGATTGGGAAAAAAAAACTCAAATTGATTATGCACGGGTGTTCATTAATTTATTGTTTCTTATCTTAAGTTAGCCACAAATTCAAATCAGACAGGTTGAGGAAAAGTAAATTGGTTAGGATTGGAGTGGACTCAGTCAAATGGAGTCTTGCAGAGTTAATGGTATTTGAAATGGAAGCAACATGAATAAGCGGAACGAGCTAGATTCAATCGATAGTGCGGGAAAACTTGTAGGAAGCACATAATAATAATGATCGACGTAATAATATTCCGGTAGTCGTTAGAAAGTTAGTCCATTTGATAATAACCATTAAGTTAATAAAGTCAGAGGGCTTTTAGGGTTTCTGTCGTTTAAATTTTATATAACTCTCATAACTCTTGAAAGTGTAATTAAAAATTGATCAGACAAAAGAGTGCGTCGAGTTTTAATGTGTTTCTGAATAATTTCATCAATCGTCTTTGTTAATCATTAATATGTATTTGATTGGCATAAGACATTTAAGTTAAAAGAAAGGATAGACATTTAATAATAAACTTTGTTTCGAAAAGTATAAATTGGCATGAGACAAAGTTCACAGGGTCCACTAGTTTGCTATACTTTTTTTTAAATTAAAAAAATATGCAGCGTTTCCATTTAATCTGATTTAATTCAATGATATGAATCATTGCCCACTTCAATGAAAAGTATTAGAATGTAATATTTAAGAACTTGGATAGTAATATTTTTAAATTTTTTTAAAAATGTACAATTTCTCCTCCAGGGAATATGGAAAAAGTTATTGATACTTATTGGTTTCAGGGGGCGAAGATGGAATAACAGGAATAGAGTCATCATTTCTAGACTTAAATTCCTTTCCTTTAATTAAGCTGTCCCAATGAAGAGCCAATAAAAACTTTAACGAAAATATTAAAGGAAACCTTGAAATACAAGTAAGATAATTAAACTCGTGTCAAGAAACTTAGTAACTCCATTAAGTTGAAATAAAAAAAAAAGAAATGCCATTAAAAGTCCATCTTAAAAATACCTCCGTCACACTATTAAAGTTCTCCAGGTGTTAAAAAATATTAAATTAAAAGAAAAAACTGTTTCCTCATTATGCCTACTATAGTCAGGAATCCATCCTGTAAAATTAATATGCATTCCTTCAGATGCGCACATTAAATTGAATTAAGGAAACGATTTCCATTCAATTCGCTTGACAAAAAATAACTTCACAATGACGACTCCATTACATCGAAGAAAAATAAAAATAAGAAGCAGAAAAATAATCATCATCAGGACACCGCATCAGCAGTATGTCTCTTAACTTCTCTGGCTCCCAGTATACCAATGTAAATGTATAGGTGATGGGTATCAGCAATGTTTCGGAAGAAAATCCTTCCTTTCCGGTTTTATTGGTGAAGCAAAGGTTTCCCATTTAATAAACAAAATGAAAAAAGTGCAAAAAAAATTGCATGAATTATTCCCGTGCGAGAGTCAGAAAACCACAACATGCGGTTCCATTATATATATGTACAGTACATATGTATTTCCAGAGTTGTACATACAAGTACACCAAGTTAACAAGGACAAGCAACTGTATCTTTGGTTCGGTTCTTCGTTCATCGTTCATCCCCAATACGGCAATACCCTACCTTGCTATAATATTAATATTATTATTATCATCATCATTATGGATGGACGTCCTCTTCGTCATTGCTGTGAAGTTGAAACCTGGAAGACACATCCTCGAATATTTACTTTGCTTCTTGTTCTTTGGTATTTCACGTTATTTTTCGTTTTACTTGGTTGTTCCTTTTTTTTTAAGTTTTTTCTTTTTGGCATCATCTTTACTTGTAATCCGTGAACAACAATCACTCGTTTGCCTTTGTACGGACGCCATAATCGCTGATTTACATCCACAATTAATTAAGAGCCCGTCTTGCAGTGGATCGCCCGGATGAGACTTTATTTTATTATTTATTTTTTTTTTTTTAAAGAAGATGCACACTCAGGGATGGATTTGTTAAAGGATGCATGATGTTGATGCATAAATTACTAAGACTATAATAGAGAAGAAAATATTGAAAATCAATTTTGCAAGAAATCACGGTCACACCGTGAATGCACCTAAAGATCACCTACGGCGGAAATGTCTAGAAGATAATTCTGAGTGATTATTAAAGACTCCTGCAATTATCTAATCGACCTCTTCATGAACACTATGAAAGGAGACAGGGAGAGGTCGCGTTACCACTTCTAGGGAAAGTCAGTCACTCACTGCTTTGGCCAGTTGCGGTTAGTCAAAAAAAGTGCAAGGATCTTCTTGGTGCACAATCCATCACAGGAGCACCTTTTCTGACACTTGCAAAATGCATGACACTTTCGTCTACACAATTTATATTACAAAAGTTGTCCTTTCGTCGTTAAAAAAATTTCCCAAGAGCCCTTCACAATATTATATACCGAAATCCGCTCCTGGACTCAGGGGACTTAAAAAATTAAATACTTTTTCTGACTAGTAACTGGTATCCTTGTATGGTATCAGAAATCGATGGTGTTCTCCACTCCTAAGCAAATAATTCGAATTGATGGACCGTTTAAAATTAATCCAACGGTAATAGCTCGTATTTCATCTTAGGGAATCAGCGACACTCCCCATCAGCGCAAAACTCCCTCGATATTTTTTGGTAGATTTTCGAGAAATAAAAAAAAACATAACCAAAAAAAAAATTTAGCTGGTTGATGATTTAAACGAGGAAAATATGGAACACCGTAATAAGCACACCAAGCCAATGAAAATGACTATGTGACTTGACGGTGTCCGCTGTGCGGTGGAGTGGCTAAAATCCTCTTTCTCGGTGCACTTTCTGCAAGAAAAGGAGACGCCAGCCATTAATCTTCGCCTAATGTCGCCATTATTAAGCACAGTGTGCGCTGGCAAAACAAGATCAGTTAACAGATTTAATCAAGCCAGCTGCCGTAAATCTTTCTAATTACCCCCGGTCAGTCACAGCGCGGTGCGTCGTGACTGGTGACTGGTGGCTGGTTGATGGTGGATGGTGACTGGTGCCTGGTGACTCCTAGGTATATTTTTTTTGTTTTGCTGAAATCGCTCGAAAACATTCATAACGCGGCATATAGATCCCCTGGATCGGTTTCCATAAAAGTGACAAATGTCCAGCCATCAACAGGGGGACAGCTTTCTGTTTATTTTGACCGTTGTCGTTGTCGTCGTCATCGTCGTCGTGGTCGTGGTTGGTTTTGTGTCACAAAGTCTTGAGCTCATGACTAATATCACAACATCAGCCGCACTCCATTGGACTTTTATAAAACCTTTATGTCAGTAATGAAGTGGAAGAGCGCGAGGTCCTTGGATGTGGCATGGCACAAAACAAAAACACATCCTTGCCGCCGCCGATGATGATGATGACGACCGACGACACGGATGAATTTGACCATAATAATTATACCTACGATATGTGTGTGTGTTTTGGACAGCGAGTGACACGAATGAATGTCGAATATGAAGACCACCTTGCTGATGTTGATGCTGATGCTGACGCTGTGTGCCCAGGTCATCATCATCTTCATGCTTTTCATTATTCCTACCTTAAGCCATAGGAGACCTGCGGTTTATTACGATTTTTTTTTTGTGTTTGTTTGTCGCGATTAATCACATCCCACAATAATCGCATTAAAATTAACTGACGCTATGCCTCGGTGATAAATGAGGACACATATCCTCAAAGGACATCGTGCGTTGGAAAAATGATGACACACAGGTATTTCTTTTTTTAGGTCCAAGATAGCTATGGACATGTTTACTATCTTGGTGTGTTTTAAGACTTTATATTGCACTGATCTATCTTTCTGATAGTTGTACAGGGCCTGGAACGCAATCTGTCAAATGTCAAGGCTGTGAAATCTGATTCTGACGCTAGGGATTCTCTAGAGCAATGGTTTAAAATTCTTTTCGCATAAATTGTCCCAAGTTGCTGGATGGTTGTAATTTAATTAACTGTCATTTGTCAGATTTGAGTATACAAAATATGCGCATATGTACATAAAAAATATGCGTAAGCATGAAGTAAAAGTAATTGACAACCTACAGATTCTTGAGACTTAACACTGTTAATATTTCAAGATTAAATGACCAAACTAAAAACCAATAAATACAAAACAGTGTTCCAAATATAAATGTGACACTCTGGCGTATACTTATTTTTTATAAAAAAAAGATGTGAGCTGTTGTCATGTGCATTGATTTTATTAGGTTAATTTATCATTGATTTATTTTTTCTCTAAAAATTCTATGTGTTGCTTCAATATTTTGCAAAATGCCCTCTCAGAAACAGAAAATCTTGCTTCCCAGAAACTTGAACTTCAACAAACTTTTGTGCACAATATGTTGTCACAAATCTGTTGCGGGATATCAAAGTTTATACACTAAACCATTTAATGGCCATGGCATTATTTCTGTCAACAAAAATTAATTTAATATATTATTGATTAATCTTTCTTGTTGTTATCTGTTAAATTACTTTTATAAACCTATAAGCCAAGTTAAATAGAAAGAACAAGGTTTTGTGGGGTGAAAAATCTGTCCAAAGTTTATAATATTGAGGTTCAAAATGATTTCGGTCATTTGTGATAAATTGAACCAAAGAGAGAAAACTGCAGTCATTTTCAAAACACAAAACACTTTTGACTATCCCATATCCGGTGAACTAAATTCATTAACTCCAGTCCAGTCAGTTACTTACTGAGGCCTTAAATGAAAGATAACAAGTCAAAGCTTTTTACACATTACAACTTTTCATAACATCCTTAAAAGTTTTTTTTTTTAATCTTAAAATATACATATACCTTTTTTACTACTTTGTGCCACAAAAATATCCTTTCAACCGAAAGTCATACAAAATTGAAGAGAAACTTCTACCAATTAATTAAAAATCCTATAAAACCCTTGAAAATGAAACCATGAAAAAATGTAAGTGCCAAAGTGCGTATTCTCTAATATTTTCCTATCCAGCCATTTTTACTCCTTTTTTGTTTTGACCTGACCATATTTTCCAAATCAACTTTCATCATCAAAAAACAAACAACAGTCATTAAAAAAAAAAGAAAAAGAAAAAAAGAAACCTCTCAAAGCCAATCTGTATCAAAACCCATTCAAACATTATTATTCATCAAAATCCCAAGTGCCCCTCAATATATTCTCAATGCAAAAAGTACCCAATTAAGACATGATGTCCGCCAGACAGAACATATAATTTTATGACCACATACAGTGACGTGCAACAACGCACTGCAATTACTTTAACAACCCCCCCAACACACACACACACAAACGTCCAGGGTATCCTGAAAAAATTATTATGTTGCAATATGTGTCTAAAAAATATAAAACACAAATAAAAAAAAATACTGAAAAGAAAACAAATCCTGGAAAAAAAAAGTGGATTGATGAGTGAGTGCTCAACAATCTGCCTCCTCAACTCTTAGGTGATGTACAACCACAATGAACCATGTTCTGTACGGTAGGGAACGTCCCACTCTAATTGGGCACTACATACCATACCAACACATGTATGAACCGAGCGCGTACATTGTAGGGAGGTACGACGACGTACGAGCATATACGAGTAGCTACCAATTTAATTAGAGTCCACTTTGCGTACACAATTAATAACAATTACGCTCAATTTGGTCAATTAAAACGCAGAAGAGCCAACCCAGTCGTGCGGTGCGGTGCGGGTCGGCTATATGCAAACCATCCCACAAGTGTTCGCTCTTGTCCGCACCGCGTAGAGTTATGGTTTTTTTAGTCCTTGATATTAATAAATTTATCGTTCTTAGATTAGTGCAAGAAAAAATGAAAAAGAAAGCACTCAAACTCTGCTCGTATATATGAACTTAATCAAGTTCAATTTTTTTTTTTTCAACTTGGTCAAGTGTTTCCTTAAAGTCGCTTTGAAATCGGTGACTTGTCTGCATAATTTTCCCTTAAAATATTTGCATAGCAATCCAAGGAAACACGTTAAATCTGGATTTGGTCAGCAATCAATTTCGATTCGTCTTTGGCATACAGTGGACTCATTTGATTAAATTTTAGCACTTGTTTTGTCTTTATAAATAAAGTGAATTAATTTGGAATTTAAAAATGCAAATTAATTAATGTTATGACATTTATTCAATAAATAACCATCGTTAAACTTCAATTTTTGAGAATCAAACGAGTTAATTTTGGCATCCCACAAGGTAGACATTTAGGCCCACTTCTCTTAATTTAATTGTTAACACTTTACGGTCTGTGTTTTGTTTAGGAAATCTTATCCTATAATTTATGGGGACGATGTCTATAATTTTCGAACAGTATGCATTGACTTTTATATAACACAGTATTTGATTGAAAATGTTACCTTAAAATTCAAAAAAGTATTGCTTTAAAATCCCAAACAACCCACTGTTACTTAATATCATCGTGCTATTTATGAGAAAGGAAAAGGGAGCAAGAGAAATTGCCGCTAATTACAGGGCATTAATTCAATAATTTCAAACGATTTCGAGGTTTGCTCCATTGCTCGCCCATGCCCATGCTCAAGCCCAGGTCCAACCATTCGGCAGAGAGGTGTAATTATTGCGTAGCCGGAGGACGTGCAACCTGCACTCTAAAGTGAATGGTCAATAAAATGCGTTTCCACCCATCATAGCCTCTCACAATTGATCCAGTATCAATCAAGATCAATTATAGACTCAAAGTCAAAAGGGCTAAGGCGATGCTCATCGTCATCGTCATCATGGACGGACTGGAACTGGACACTTCTTCAGCCTATATGAGCTATGGAGATCGTGACTTAGTCTGCCTCCGACGACCTCGCTTGCTATCAATCACCGTTACTAAGTTATTAATCTTCAAGCGATAAGCATCTAGTTTGGGTTTGGATTGATTCGAGGGAATTTAATAAAAAAAAAACAATAAAACCAAAAACTTAAAAATACCCTGCCGGCCGTCTTCGCCTCACCGTTCGCGATTGTTGCGTTGATCGCTGAGTGTCAATCGGAATTCAAACAACAATCAGTCAGTTTTTTCGGAGACCTACTCAGGTAGAAGACAAGGGTTTCTTCGAACGGGATGAATGATGACAGGTGAAAGAGCTTTTCTCCCTTTTGGGGCTCCGCTCCACTCCGGTCAGTCGCAGTCGTCTCGTCAGTGATCGATGGGTCAGAAGCTTCATGCGAGCGAAGATTTATTGATCGCCCTTGGAACTGTGGAACTGTCACCGAGTCGCTCAACATGGCCGCCATATACACCCAAGACTTTAATGGAGAGGTTCACCATTCACGACGACACTTAAATTCAAATTTTATTTCTTATTTCTGTCAGTTCCAAACTAAGTCAAGTATAGGAAACAACAAATGGAATGGATAAAATAAAATATGTGTTGTTGACTTTTACGTTTTACAGATCTGTCATGATCCCAATTGCTATATGGGATTAAGTTGTTCCTAAAAGCAAGCTGGCATTGTGTGCCCGGAGGACTCCACTCACGCATAAATCTCTCGCTGTTGTTTGTTGGCTTCACATTCAAATTCAAATTCGAATTATGTATACTCGAGTGTGCCCCTTGAGAGACACGTTAATTAGGCGATGTGACAGTTGATGGTGGTCATAGGTTATATCCCATCAGTGTGACCTTAAGGTTGGCTCTTGGCTAGTTAGCGCGGCTACGTCTACGTCCACAGCTAGTGGATGTTTTAGATGTTGAAAATGTTATACGTTACACCATCATCATCGGGCTTATATTTTAGAGTTGTATTTGGGTGTCTCATCACATATACACATATAAATAAATTGTTGTTTTGAAGATTTCCGATTGTAATGGTGATTTTTTTTTTATAAATGTTTGGCATTAAGAAGTCATTTTTCTTGGAGTGACAGGAAGCCTGGAGGGCATTTATTAATATTCTTCGTTAAAAGGGCTTACACGATTATTCAAATTGGTCGAACTAATCAAGATAAATTGTTGGTGAACATTTAAATGATTCAAAACGGAAATTAGAGATGATGTTATTGAAAAGTATACAAAATATGAAAAATAAAAAACTTTTTCTTTTTGATCTGAAATGGTTGAAGTTATTCAATTTTAAAATATATGAGATTTATGACATCCCACACGGACTAGCAAAATTTAATGATGTATATAATTATTGAATGATGTCTACTACCATTTTTTTGGAAGTGAGAAATAATGGAAATGAACTCATGGGTGTGTTCGAGAAAATAATATTTTATCAATTTGGCAACTTCAATCATGAAAAAAAAACAGAGACAGAGACATTTTATAAAGAGTCTTTTGAACATCTAACTGAATTTCACAGTAACAAACTCTGGGAAATATAAACAATGGTAGTATCTTCTCTGAATTCAGTTTCTTGACATACATTTTCGAGAAAATATTTGGATACCGACAAATAGTAAATCCAGGAGATTTGTACGCTCTGTATTTCTTTTAGAAATAACCCTTAACAAACTTTCAAGTCTTGAAACTGTTCTGGGAAATGTGGTTCAATACATGACTTTTTTATTTTTTTGATCTCCGGAATGCCAAATAATTTTGGGGCACACTTGTTACCAGAAGACGTGGAGAAGAACAGTCGAGGAAGAATATGCAAGATTGGGAAAGAGCTGAAGGGAGCTAAAACACAGCGCTGGAAACCGCACACGATGGCGCGTAGAAGAAGTAGAGGCCATATGTCCCTCTAGGGAACACCAACGGACTTCGTAGGTCTGAGCACCTAAGTAAGTAAGTAAGTTTTTACCAGAAAGAGCAATGTATTTATCAGAGCAATGTATTAGCAGTGTTGCCAGTTCTCAATGGGATATGTATGTCCAACACTCATATCCATTTTTTTCTTTATACAAAGTAAAATAAATTGGAATAAAATTGTTTGATAAGTTAATTGAGATGCATAACTCGCAACGAAACACAATTTAGGTACTCCCATTTTGACATTTAATTTTTAAAATTGTTTTTCTTAGTGTCAACTCAGAAATGTCACTGTCAGAAGGATAGAAATAGATTTTACATATAATTCTTCGCCTAAGCTTGGTTCTTGGCTCAATTATGTGCTTAGAAATAAAACATAAACTGTTTTAATTTAACCAAAACCAAATTTAACCAAAATTATAACCCGACGGATAGCGTGCCTCCTTTCCGTTAGGAATATTTTTCTTACATCCTTTTAATCTTATACTCTACCATTTTGCGAATACAAATTGTTTCTTGTTTTTTATTTAATCTCCATCATTATTTTATCAGCCTTCAGTCGAAAGTCAAAATGATATACCCTATCCAAGTCTTATACCTTTTCCCTTAACCTTGAAGCTACCGTTTCAAATCTGCCTTATTTGATTTATTAAGTCCTTAAAATCTACACACTTAACTGGCACGTATGTATATATTTCACTTAAAAAACAAACTTAATGAAAATAAATAAATAACAATATGTATCTTCAAAAATTCCATAAGTATCTCGATATCTATGAGTATATGCTTTCAATTTGAATCCATTTTACAAAAACTTCACCCATAAATCAACTTCATCCATATAAAAGGCCAAAGCTATTCGATCTTTATAATAAATGTTGTAGATACTCGTTACCATCACAGCTTCTTAATCACGTATCTGGAAGTACCTTCTTCGGAGGAAACAACAGCCTCCATTCCCGTCGCTGCGCTCGTTAGTTTCACCTTTTCAAGTGTTTGCTCCTTCCACGCCACTTTGGCATTAAAAATTACGAGGAAATTGAAAACAAACAATTATTGCATTTTCGAGTTATCCTTCCAGAATGAGCATTACTTGCGATTTTGCCCGCATGTTCACTGTTCACTGTTCAGTGTTCAGGCCCTACACATACACACACAACAGCAAACGTATGCGTATAAGAAACCAAAGTCAAGCAACACGTTCAATATACTCGTACTGAGCGACACGTTCTGTTCTGCTTCCAGCCTCATTGTGTACATCAGGAGATACTATATTCGTATAGGTAAGATAGGTTGCCAAGGAGTTACTCCTCAGTCCTCCGAAAAGTTAGCTATCGAAAACCTAGCAATCTGGAATCCTGTGAACGTGCGAGTAAACTTAAAAAACTTCTTAACAAAGTCACGTCGCAGAAGTGTCGACAACTTGCGAGGATTCGACGTTTTTACTTCGTTTCTTTGTTTTTGTTCATTTTACTTTCTCCTGGTGCTAACTGGTGCGGAGCATAAAAGTTTCATCCTCCAGGAGCGCCAATGTTCGGCGGTTCATCGATCCGCATGATGTATTGCCAGAGCATAGAAGGAGAAGGTGACCTGTAGAATATAGTATAGATGGAGAGTGGGATGAGATACACGAGGTCCCCTAGGGCTCCGCAGCGCAGTCCGGACCAAGAACTCCTTTCTTTCACTACTTGTTTCGTATGTTTAATTGTATCTCTTTGTTTCGACTTAAACGCAGGATACTTTGGGAGGGTGGGCGTGAGGTATGGATACCTACATAGATCCTGGAGTTGGGGATGGTGGACAAAAAGATGGAAGCGCTGTGCAACTATAAAAGTTTCCTTAATGAGAAATTCACCTCCTTCCGTCGTCGTCGTTTCTTTCGAGCTCGGTTTCTTTATTGCTTCAGCTCGATAGATTATCCTGACACTCGCTTAGCAAAAGGAGGGAAGCGAAGCTTTGCTATCTCTGCCGTATTGTGGATTGTGTGTGCCAACGTATCTACTTTTGTCTATCAACACAAAAGGGGCACTTGGGTGATGGGGCAAGGAATTTACAACAGTTGAGTAATCAAAAGTTAGTCAAGTTGCTGTATAAGTTCTTATGCCTTTCTATTGTTGTTGTTTTATTTCGCAACAAAATAAAACTCCACACGCACAAAAAATATAAGGGCAGACTCACAACAAACTTTGGCCTATGGATGATTGCGTGAGATTCTGCTCTGAGGACGAGAAGCAACAGTCCCCATTCCAGGATATTGGGGATTTCGAGGACGACAAAAAGTAAGACTAAGACGACGCGGGACCTGACGGTGCTGCTAGCAGCTAGCATCACTGGCCAAAGAAGAATGTTTGGAAAATTAATTATCAAGTAATTTTTTTTACTTACTTCCCTTTTTCTGGGATAATATGAGGATGAATGGATGCGGGCATAAGTAAGCTTGGTTGTGTGAGTTAAAAGGCCTAAAATGGTATTTAATTAGCTTGAAACTTTTCCTCTTTCTTTGTGAGGCAATAAAATGAAAAATATTTGCAATATCTGTTGGGTTGTTGGTAATTTTCTTTTCTTTTTTTCTCCTTCTTTTTTTTCTTTTTTTTTTGTGCAAGTGTTCATTGTTTTTCTCAACGTTCGTCGTCGTCTTCGTCGTATATATTTCAAAGTGAAATATTAGGTACTTTTAAGCGGATTCTGTGTTTTCTTTTATACAAATGGTTGAAGATAGAGAAGTTATTTGGGAAATTTAAGTTATAAAACTTAATAACCGTGAATGAATGTTATTTTATTGACAACATTTTTTAAATTTGTGCAAAATGAGCTTCGTTGTACCAAAAAATAGAACCATCGCTTATACCTGCCTGTTTTGAAGACCGATTATCCTTCAGAATCTTTAAGGAAATTAATTTTATTTAAAGTGATCTTCAAAAAAATATCTACAGAACTACATATTTAACATTTCGAAAGGCTTTGTAACTTCACAATACTTTCGATACTGAGTACACGCTGCGCTGCTTCCATGCAGTGAATCTTCCTAATACCGAATTGAATGTATCCTGTTCTTAATCTTTTGACTGTAGTCTCAAAATTGTTAATGTTTTAGGGTGATATGCCTTTGGATTGGGAGTACACTTTCATAAAGAAGCGATATGAATATATGTAATGACATTCTTTTGTCAAGACTATAATGACCATGAAGTTGTGGTCCTCTCTCGTAAGCTTCTTGACAATATATTTTATAGTCCAAGAGCCCGTGAACGCCAGACCTTCGTTATTTTATAAAAGCTGAAATTTTGTCAGTGCATTCTCCCAGCAAAGTTATAAACGAATATACCGTTATGAAGTTTGGGTAGTGGTGGCTTTGGCAGGATAACGGTACTAAAGATGGTAAAAATGAAAATCTACTTTCGTCAAATTATAAAGGCTGATTTTTTAGAATAACATTCAGAATATTATATAAAAGCATGACAAAAATTGCCAGACACTAATAATGGTGGCAAACCCTTGCCAGACACCCTTGAAGTTCATAAAATTGTAATTCTACTTTCGTCATAGTATAAAAGCTGATTTTTATTTATGTTATTAAGGTATTCATTAAATGATGTTTCCTCGTTTCCCAGACATTTTTGATAGTTCTTACCCATTGCCAGACAAGCATGTAGGGTAGCTGTAGAAGCAAGCGCCAGGCAGTGTATATAGAAACAGTATAAACGGAAAAACCATTATAAAATAACAACGGTAAGACTTACAATGCCATGTGATACCGTTTTGGAAAGCAAGAAATATCTTCTTTAATTTCCATTTTAATTTAAGTTTATTTTGTTAATAGTTTCCGAAAAGTTAATTTTTAAACACGAAATAAAAAAATTAATGAAAAAAATTTTTTAAAAATTCTTTTTAATTTTATAAGATTTTTATGTATGTATGTAGACAGATGTGATTACCATTTTGAAAAAAACATTTTAAAATTTTTTAATAAATGTTAAAGACATGACATGAACACTCGTCTGCCTGAACGGCATTCTTGTTTACATATTGTAATTGAGCAATTAAACATAGTAAAACATAATTTTTATTTTTTTATTTATCATTTTAAATGACGATAAGTAACAAATTGTAATTGGTTTTACAGAATGAATAACTTTTTCTTTAATTAAGAACTTTAACTTAAGTTAAAACAAATTTTTAGGACTTTTAG
This sequence comes from Scaeva pyrastri, assembly GCA_905146935.1. NCBI lineage: Eukaryota > Metazoa > Arthropoda > Insecta > Diptera > Syrphidae > Scaeva > Scaeva pyrastri. The sequence continues at coordinate 2,478,098 of LR989929.1, read as the reverse complement.
ATTAGTTAAATCAAAATATTGTTCGTAATTTATTCAAATGAATGTAAACAAAATTTAGCAGGATTTTCAGTTTAGTTAGAACCTTTTATCATTTATGGTATGTACATATGTACTTAAAGGAAAACACTTTTGTTGTTTGATTGCATACATAATATGTATATGTATGTACATATATTATTTCCATTTATTTTTATTAGCAAAAAATAAATAAAGCAAATTTATAAAATATTTATATTTATTCTAGTAAAAATTAATCATATTACTATAAGATGTTTTCGATATCATAACCACTCTTCAGAAGGCATATATTGTATCTTCTGCTTAGAAAAAATTCAATTACATAAAAGTTTTTTTGCAAAAAAAAAAGATGAAAAAAATACAACCAAAAATTGGTAAAAAAGGTTTTTTGACTTGAATATTTTGAGAATGGACATCGATATTTACTTAAAATTTATTTAAGTTTATTTAAAATACAATTATTAATATATGCTAAAATTTAAAAAAAATATCGATTTGACATTTTTTTACAAAAAATAAAAAAAAAACTAAACCTGAAATTTACCGAAAAGTGTCAAAAGTTGTTTTTTTCGGCTCAAATATCTTCACAACAAGCAATTATGTTGAATTCAAATAAATTTCTTTTTCTTTCATTATAATGAATTTGTCAACAATACCTAAATAATAGAATTTTGACGAATATCAAACTGACATTTTTTTTTAAATTAAAGAACTAAAAAGAGTCTTACCAAAGTCTGATAATTTTTTCGTTAAAAAAATTGTTATCAATTAATATCAAAAGTACGAGTAAATCAATAAATATCAAGAATAAAGCGATTACACAGTTTTTGTAAAAATTAACAAGTTTACAAGAATTGAAAAAATTATTTTATGCTTGAAGACAACAAGGGAAAACTTCTGTGACACAAAAACATCAATAAAAGTCAATTTTTTAAAGTAAAATGGGAAGTTATCAGTCTAGGTCACTCCCAGCCTCTTTTTATGAATAAGTATCCAAAGGAGTTCAATTCACAGCCTGACGCCCAGCCATGCAACTCGGTCATCACAGAATTTAGTATATTTGGGTACATTTCCCATATGGAAACATTTCAACATACAATCTCTTTCCTTTCCAACTGGAAACAAAAAACAGTTTTTCTTTGAAAAAGTACTATTTTTTTTTTAATTTTCAAAAACATTTCAGCATTAGGTGTTCTTTTGTATTTTATATTGATAAAAGCATTAAATTTTGAAGAAAAAATTATACTTTATCGGATAAAATTAAAAAGAAAAAAATAATTAATTTTTATTTTTTTATTTCGTGTTTAAAAATTAACTTTTCGGAAACTATTAACAAAATAAACTTAAATTAAAATGGAAATTAAAGAAGATATTTCTTGCTTTCCAAAACGGTATCACATGGCATTGTAAGTCTTACCGTTGTTATTTTATAATGGTTTTTCCGTTTATACTGTTTCTATATACACTGCCTGGCGCTTGCTTCTACAGCTACCCTACATGCTTGTCTGGCAATGGGTAAGAACTATCAAAAATGTCTGGGAAACGAGGAAACATCATTTAATGAATACCTTAATAACATAAATAAAAATCAGCTTTTATACTATGACGAAAGTAGAATTACAATTTTATGAACTTCAAGGGTGTCTGGCAAGGGTTTGCCACCATTATTAGTGTCTGGCAATTTTTGTCATGCTTTTATATAATATTCTGAATGTTATTCTAAAAAATCAGCCTTTATAATTTGACGAAAGTAGATTTTCATTTTTACCATCTTTAGTACCGTTATCCTGCCAAAGCCACCACTACCCAAACTTCATAACGGTATATTCGTTTATAACTTTGCTGGGAGAATGCACTGACAAAATTTCAGCTTTTATAAAATAACGAAGGTCTGGCGTTCACGGGCTCTTGCTCTATTACGTAACCTGGTTAAATTTTTTTTAGATTGTCCACTTGCCTACCGTTTTGAACGACAAAAACAAAATTAAAACAATGAATTAACTACCGATTAATCTCTAATTAACAAAAGATTTATTAGACAGTAATGTTCATGATTAGTCAGTTTTTTTGAGGCTGCTTAGTCGAGTTGACACGAAGTTAGCAAAGCAATGAAAACAGAATGAACAAATGTATTCGAAACTGAGACAATTTATTCATGACTAATTAAGATGAAATTAATTAACCTTAACTAATTCAAATCAAATAAAAAAAAGACTGACTTTGTTGGAAAGGCTTAGGGAAGCACCAAAACACGAAACAACAAAATTAAAATTGTCACAACTAGTTAACAGCTAATTATTATCAACTAATTAACTTTTCGAATGCAAATGTTGTATTAAGGTACTTTCCGATTTTGGTGAGAATAAGAGCAAGTTTGTGAAACCAAGACAAGTTGTTTAGATAAAATTCTTTGACTTCACAAAAATCTAATTTATAAACTTCGAATGTTATCTCTATTCTATTTTTCTCTTATTTCCTTTCCCGAATAAAATTAGATAAATCAACATTTTTCAAATAGTCTCAAATCAACTTCTTAAACTTATCACGTTGCCCATTAATCCTCGACATCCATTAAAGGTACTCTCCTATAATAATGTGACAACTTATCACATGGATTCCTATTCGTATCTATAAAGAACCTACATCATGGGATATGGGAATGTGAGTGGATATATCCTTCGTCACTTTCCAACGCAGTAACCTCATAGAGGTCGAGAACATCGAACTAGAGGTGAAAAATCTAGCATTAGATATCCTGTACGACCTGCGATTCTTCTTTGTCTTCATCATCATCACATCAGGCTCCACGGCTGCTCCACCATCCATTGGAGTGTGGAATGAAAAATGTTGGTAATTTTGATCGAGCGAAAGTTAAAGGACGCTTAAGCGTGCGACACACGCACACTCGAACTCACACATTGTCATTCCCTTGAACGGACTATCACATTCACATCATCGTGGAACACTCGTCTCATCTCGTCTTCGCCTCGCTTTGTGGTAAGAGTGAAAAATCGAATTTAACATTTCGGTTCGTAACATCCTGTCACACTATCAACACACACTCCACCGTCACTCACGGACCACGGACACGGAGTGAGACAAAAGGAATTTCATTTGTGAGATGTCTTAACGTTGATGAAATGGTGTCACATCAGTCATTTAGGTAGGTCAGAGTTCAAGAGCGTTCCTTTTTGCTACGAGTATGACTATGATGCGACGGCTGCGATGGTGAATGGTGTGCGTCGTCGAGAGAAAGCACAAGTGACAATTTAGTAATCTGTCACTTTGTTAGGAGAGTTCCTATTCCTATCCTAGTGGTAACGGAAATTCGGGTCTATGCCTTAAGTAGCAACATCACGCACTTTGCTCTCAGCTCTCACTGCGCGGCGCGGTGCTGTGCGGCCAGCAGCGGTGTTGGTAGTTGGTGTGTCAGAGATTAATGATGGCTGCCGTGGCGCGAGATCGACTCATTTTCCAAATCACCAGTTTAAAAAGCGAACAAAAAACGAGAATAAATATATTTTTATTAATTATTTTGACAGGACTGACGTTCTGGCGGCAGCATTAATCTCTGTGACAATCAACTGACAAATAGCTATTGGGAAAAAATGGTGACTGAGACTGACAGTGATTCGTTAGCGTTGGAGGAGGATTGTCTGTATAGGTAAGGCCATAGAGTTGAGTTGGGTCATTTTTGTATATGTATTTGTTTATACTTTTTTTTTACTAAAAGATCAAGGAAAGAAATTTATGAAGATAAGAACATGCCCTCACCATCGGACCTTTTTTTGTTGTCAAGTGGATCTTATAAGATCCGTGTATGTACGTTCCTGCTGTGAAGTTGATCCTTTTTGGAATATTCCAAGAAGCTATAAGTTTTTGTCAAATTGTTATAAATGGAAGGTGTGATAAATGTTCATTACCTTTATGAACAAACATACGGATGAGTGGCGGTGTGACAGCGGTGATGGTCGGAGTTGTAAGTGAGTTTGATGAATAAAAATCGTTGTAAAGTATAACTGGTTTTCCTTGAATAAAACTGTGTCATGTTTTAAGCCTTTTTTTTACATATTTTAAAAGTATTAAAAAATGTCAGATCAAAAATTATGACAGCTTATATAAAAGCCGATTAAGCTGCTGAAAACTTGATAACAAATTCAAGGCACTCAAATAGCGTAACGACAAAAATGCTACATGTCAGCAAAACTTGAACACTTGTTCAGAAAGAAGATTTACTAGAAATGTAGGAAACATATCAAAATTCTTTCTTTTTAATTCCAATTCTGAGTTTCCAAAATTAATATATTATTTGCTGAACTTCGCAAAACAGACTTTTCAAAGGTAATATTTTAAAAATGAGAATTTGAAAACACTGAATTTGGAAGATAGTTTAAAAAAAGGTTTTGACAGACCAACTTTTGATTCTGTCCGAAGTTTTTTTCGTTCTTCAAATATCATGGCAAAATTTTTGGCAAAGCGCTACACTATTCAGATATTATAATCAGAATCAATTAAAAACTTCAAGAGTTGAACTCCGTGTTAATTAGGCCAAATCACACTTCCCGGAAACATTTTCTCATCACATGAGTGAAAGGCAATTATTATAAAGAACATTATAAAACTCAGATAATTCCCAAATGAAATATCTACAAATGTCGACCATCAGCCGAGTATTCACAAATTGTGTTCAATCTGCCTTCAAAGACATCAGCTGCTGTGCGATGGCCAATTCCAAATCAATCAACCTAAATTCAACTCCTTTCCAATGAGTCATAGAACAGCGACTCCATCATAGCACTCCAATGGAACTCTCTTTGACAAAAAAAAAACCATCCAGCTTCTAAGTACCGAACAGACACATTGACATAAATGTTAAATAAATGACAAATTTTATCTCTGATTTTGCATTCGACGTCCGGTGGCCGGTGCGCTCCATCACCTCACCATCCATCCACACTCTGCTCCCCTCCCTTGTCCAATAGTCCAGTAATAATAATTTATGCAAATGTCAAAATGAAAACCATAATTAACGATACACAATCGAAATTAAAGAGAGACAAAAACTGACAGAAAATAAAAACAAAAAGGTCTTAAATTCTCGGTATCATGTTGAAGAAAAAAAATTGGATTACCATTCCCGGTCGGTCGGTCGGGCTTTTGGGCTGACGATTTACGACCTCAGTAGGTCCACGGTCCACCTTTATCTCGCGTGCAACTATCGGACAAGCATTTGACAGAATTCCATATGCAAATCGAACAAACCTCGAGTGGCTGTCAGTTTTGTATTCGAGTGTTTGTATGTGTGTTCCGTTTTTGATCTAAATTCTAACTTGTGGGTATCTCTTTGAGGGGGCAAAATGTAAATGACGTACATAAGGGTTCCTGACGATATGGCAGCTCCTCCATGCGCGAAGCAATGATTAAGGACTAATTAAGTTGTTTTATCGTTTGTTATTGAATTTGACAATTCCATGGCCATGGCCTGGCCTGGTCTGGCCACATGGGACGGAAATAAATTATGCCTCGTAATTAGATGGGGCGATCGCGTTCAGACTTCGGAGTGAATGTTGTTCTTTTTCCTTTTATTGTTTATCATGGGTATCTGTTCCCTCCTGTTTGTTTTTGTCCCATAGCACTTCATTATCCGGTGACAGCAATTTATCTTCGAATCCAAACCCAAACAACTGCAACGACGACGACGAACGACGAACGACGCCAAAAATGGAACGATCTAGGGCAAAGTTGACTTTCTTAAAATGGGAACAGAATAGAGGCTCTGAAAAGTTGGAGTAATTGGGCGTGTTCAGTGGAGAGATTTTGTTAATCTCAATTAAGGGTGCGTGCAAACGAAAAATGTATCCTCGATCCTCTTCGTCTTATAGTTGCTATAGTCGCCGCCGCTATTCCCGCGCCGTCGTCGTCGAGTGATCTTTTCGTGGGCGGAATGTTTTTAAACGCATAAATTAGGTGCGAGATCTTGAGAGACGTTTTCAAAGAGACTGTAGTGGGTGTGTTGAGTCTTGAGTTATCTTTTTATTTTTTTTCGGATTTTTATGGGGGAGAAGACGTATTGTCTGGGAAGCATCTGCTGCTCGTAATCATATGTACCTACTAAATGCAGCGCGTTTATATGCTCATGCTCATGCTCACGTCCGGTTGTTTGGAAAATTGATTAACATAAAGAATCTCGCGGTGCGAATCTGAAGGATTGGCTTCGTACTTCTCTAAGCGATTAGTGCAATGACATCAGCGAGAAGAAGAAGAAGCTACGCGTAATGCTCGTACCTTTGATGACTTGGAAGTTGGAAGGTCATGTATGAATAGACACGGGTCGTTTGCTGACTTTGGGCGAATGATTAATGAACTTAGCTGGCGCACTTAACATGAACGCGAGTCTAATCGCAAAAGCACTTCTGATTTTGCAATTTACAGTAGAACTGAAAAGTTTTCGATGCCTTTGAGAAATTTTAAAGAAAACAATTAGTTAACTAAAATCAAAAAAATTAAGAATCGGATATTTACTACTTTTTGAATCGCAAATTATATTTTTGCAATTTCCAATTTCGCAAGATTCATTCATTTTTACTTGCAAAAGTCAGTTTCTATGCCAAAAAATGTCGGCTTCTAGGGACCTTGAAACAATAAATTGTTATGGGAACACCGAAGTAAAAAAGAGTAAAGTTTGGTGTAATGAACTATAAAATAACTAATTGCAAAGAATAGGGAATATAGTATAGGGATTTTTCTAAATTCAAAATTTTCGTTAAATTGCTTGATTTGCAAGATAAGACTTAAAATATGCGAAATAAAATTGGATTGAATGTAGTTCCTGAGATTTAAAAGTTTTCCATTAAAGTGCCTTAAATTTTGCCCGAAATCCTTACTAAAAATATTTGGTCCTTGCCTTTCTTCTCTTCTGGGAATTCCAAGTCTCCAAAAAATCGAAACTACGTAACATGTAAATTCTTTTCTACCCCAATATTTGACGTGGAGCAACCTTATGATAGAGTGACTCATGAGCTGTCGTTATTTGAACCCAAAGAACAAGACCGCAAAAAACCAATCCCACTCCACTTTTTCTGGAGGACTTAACGCACATACTGTTTATCGTTTGCACGATTCACCCTAAGCCCCAAACAACGTCATCGGGCGTCGTGGTAATCTCTGTGAAGACTTCTTCGCTTGACTCCGAAGTCATCCATACCATGGATGGTGCGTCGTCGTCGTCGGTATAAAAGTGGAAGAAGCCTTCTCCTAAGTAAGAGTTATTATATGCCCCTTTTCGGTGAAGATATCGCGCGTAGTGCAGCAGAGCAGTAGTAGTAGAACTGTGGAAGTAGAAGTAGCTCTTGGAAGCCAAATGATTAATGGTCAAATGCCAGCATGACAAATGGAATCACAAGATTGGTTTTATTTATCAAACAAAACAAAAAAATATATTCACAAGTCAAGCCTATACCCCTTACAGTGCCAATACACTCTGGAACGGGTACGGGACCTCAAACGAAATGAGCTTATAAAATGCTAAGACAAGGGGGAGACAATCAAAATGAAGAACCCAAATACTCGTAAACCTGCAAAGACAGCAAAACGTAAATAGAAGATTTCTTATTCTCGAAGTAGATGGGAAGGGATACTGATGATGATGGGAATGGGAATGGCCCCCTTTTATTCCTGGTTTCACCGAAAATCCTTGACATAGACAAATGCACTCATCGCAACTTGACAAAGTAAGTCAACTCATGATGTTCTTCTCGTTCGTCTTTATACAGCAAGCAAGAGCAACCTTCGTTCGTTCCTATACAACTTTCTTCAAATGAAGATCCGATTATAAGAGCTCCATGCTGATGTACCCCGTCAAGGGTTGGAGATTTATACAAGCTTTGTCCCTGCCAAAGGAAAAGACACCTTTCCTTCCAATTTTACCTAAGACTGTGCGGTCGGAAATTTCTAATTAAACTGGAACAGGATACAGGAACCGGTGGCGGTGCCAGGAACTGTAATCTTGATTTATCTCATTGTTCTGGCAAAAGAACATTACCCGTAAATATGCGAGGTTCACGGGGTGGGAGCGTAGATGGGTGGTTATAAAATTAACAGAAAGGGTATATTAATATTGTCTTCTTTCCTTCGTCAGAAAGGGGTGGCGATGGCGAAGGAGAAGTGATGATGGTGGACTTTAGCTATTTGTCACCGCTTCAAATGTAGGTAATGAGTTGTGCGAGCTTCACGTTTAATTTATGGACCCAGCACCAGCGTCAGAGTAGATTTCCGGGATGAAGATTCTGAAGGACATTCCTTGCTTGGAAAAAGGAAAAAAAATCGTTAAACTTTTAATGAAACAGTTTATTACCTTTTCTTCCGAACAAATTTAATAATCATGACAATTTTTTTGCCGATTTATATGTGTTTGATGAAGTTCAACCACCTTGACCTCCCGTTAAGGCACCACGCCCGACGCGATGCCGCCGCCGCGGCCGCCGGTTGATGGAGTATTTATCACGGATGAGGATGACTCGATAGAAATGTTCTTAGAATTTTGTGTGAGTTTCTTTGTCCTCCTTTGACAGCAGAAGTTTTTGAACTCATGGAAAGAATCAAACTGAATAAAAAAAGTATTGAACAAACACTTTTATAAGGAGCATACTTCGCGCCATACTGTCCGGTCAGTCCTCCACCGACCGCCGCGCGCCGTCTGAAACGGCTGCAATATTGGAAAACAAATAACATTTATCAACCGCACAAGCGAATCGAAATGAATCCCACAACCAACCACAAAACTGACAAATTGACGATCGTTAATTAAGTTGAAGAGTTTTTATATATGTATATACGCGATACATGTCAAAATTTATCTCACGGATAATTTGTCATTATGTCTTGGTCTTATTTTTATTATTATTATTGCGATGATAAGAAGGCAGGGGGATGGACTATCACCCCTAGAATTATTGTTTGCTTTAAACTTTAGTCTTTTGAACAATTTTCCAATACCTAAACCTACATATCTACATAACTATACGAGTATGACAAGTGTTTTGAAACTCAATTTGACGCTACATTAGCAAATGAAATAACCTTATAATGGATTCGGAACAAAAATATAATATAATATTGATTATAAAAGTTTGAGAGGAAATATTAGATTTTTAGAAACGGGATTACTTTCATAAAATTAATACAAAGTTCAAAAAGTTTTTAAATTAAATAAATATAGAACATCGGGATATACATATACCCTACCTTTTATAGACATTGAGTTTTAACAAAAATAAAAGAAGATGTGATCGTCTTAAACATTAAACAACAAGTGATCTTTATTGATTATCGATCTTAAAAATAGGTACAGTCATATCTTGAAGCGTTGTAGTTGCATGCTGGATTGTGATTATAACGATTAGAGATCATACGACTTTACAGAAAAGAGATTATAAAAGATTATAACGTTCGACAGAGATTTTTAATAAATATGTATATTATGTAGGTATATATGAATTATAATACTTACGATATAAAACTACACTGTGGATGCTTTAAGTAAAGCTTACATAATATTATCGAATGCCTACAATTCGGCCATACCTGACATAAAATCGACTCGATTTTTTTTGATTTGGTATTTTTAACAACAGAAAAGGACTATTTAAATAATTTTACCAACAGGATAAAGCAAAAATTATCAACCGATTATAAGATCGAGATTATTTATTCAACAGTTTTTAAATATTGACATTTCATTCAATTGTCCACCACGTACGGTTTCATGTTTTGGGGAGCACATATTCCATCATAACGAATGCGAGAAATTTGTAGGTTTTCGGGATCCGTAATACGATATCTATCGTTAGGTAAGACTTCGGCCACTATATAAGGACCCTTATATTTAGGCAAAAGTTTTTTGTTGACCCCAGCGGTTGTTACTATGTTTTTTATAACTACGTAATCGCCTACCTTATAGCTGTATGGTTTTTTGTGGTTTTTGTCGAAATGTATTTTGTTTACTTCTTGGCTTCGTTTTATTTTCTCATGGGCGTTTTCTCTTACTTCGGTTAAGTTCACAGGTTGTCTTTCAAGAACTTGACATTCTATATAATCTCGGATCTTATCGTAATCCTCTCCTCTTTGAGGAATACCGAAAAGCAAAATACTTGGACATGTGCCTGTGCTTCTGTTTACTGTATTATTTATTGAAAACTCAACTTTTTGCAAATGTTTTGACCATTCACCCGTATCGATTTCTGTTTCTTTAGACAACATGGAAGTCAAAACTCTGTTGACTCTCTCCACTTGTCCATTTGACTGTGGAGAATGAGTCGCGACCTTGATGTGGATAATATCAAAATTTTTGCAAAACGAAGAAAATTCTACAGAAGTGAAGCAAGATCCTCTGTCTGAAATGATTCTTGTCGGTCGGCTGTAAATTACAAAATAGTTTTGTAGACATTGGATTACTTCCTTGGAGTTTGTAGTCTTCACCGGGTAAAGTTTTGTAAACTTTGTAAACCCATCGACTATGAGGAAGATATGTTTTTTTAGGTTTCTTGTGCCAGATGGAAGTGGGCCATAATGATCTACATGCAACGTTTGAAAAGGCTTGTTGCCTTTGGGAATAGAATGTAATTCGCCTTCAGTTTTTCCAGAGGGCACCGAGAAATAGATGCATTTTAAACATGACTGTATATACTTTTTTATTTTGTCCTTCATTGACGGAAACCAATATGTTCTTTTTAAATGTTCAAACACCTTATCTGCACCTACGTGGCAAAGAGCTTCGTGGTGAGTTTGAATAATCTTATTTTCCATTTTTCTTGGAACATAAAATGCAACATGGTTCTTACATTTTCTATATACAAGACCGTTTATGAGCTCAAAAAGGGGATGTTGACATTTTTCTAATGATTTACCAATGTTTTTAATTTCACTATCTTCGTTTTGTGCACAGGCTAATGCATTTTCTAAGGAATCAGGTTGAATGAGGAGTATATTATGACATCTACTCAAAGCGTCAACATGGTTCATTCTATCCGAGTCACGATGCTCAACAACGTAATCATACTCCTGGAGCTCTAAGGCCCATCTGGATATCCTAGGATTTATCATTTTTTTGCTTAGAGTAAGTGACAACGATTTGCAATCAGTTATTATTTTGAAACTAAGCCCGATCAAATATGTGCGGAATCTTCTCAAGGCATAAATTATGGCTAAAGTTTCAAGTTCAAAAGAATGATACCTGGATTCCGCAGATGTTGATCTTTTTGAAAAAAAGAAAATTGGGTGAAATTTTCCATCCTGCTGCCTTTGCATCAAAACGGCGCCAAACCCTAAGGCACTAGCGTCGCAATGCAGCTCTGTTTTTGCATGTGGAGAGTAAATACACAGTACTGGTGCTTCCAGCAATTTAACTTTTAACATTTCAAATGTATCAACCTCCTTTTGACCGAATCGAAACTGAACATTTTCTTTTAAAAGGTCATAAAGTGTTTTTGAAATTATGGAAAAATTTTGAATGAATTTTCTAAAATAGGAACATAACCCTAAGAACGAGTGAAGCTCTTTAACGTTTTTCGGGGTGGGAAAATTTTGAACTGCAATTAAGCCGCTCGAATTAGGCTTAATACCACTTGCATTTATCTCATAACCGAGATAAGTAATGGTTTCCATCATAAAGAGACATTTTTCATACCTAAGCTTTAAATTGTTTTCGGTAATAAGTTTTGCAACATCTTCAAGTATCGCAAAATGTTCTTCTTTTGTTTCCGTGGCTACGAGTAAATCATCAATGTAAACTAGTATTTTGCCTTCAGAGATTAAGTTTTTAAAAATCGAGTTAATATACCGCTGAAAAGTGGCAGGGGCGTTTTTTAAACCAAAAGGCATGTATAAATATTCAAATTGCCCCAGAGGGGTAACAAATGAGGTTAATTTAACGGATTCGTCAGCCATTTTCACGTGGTGAAAACCATTTTTTAAATCTAGCAATGAGAAATACCTTTTGTTTTTAAGTCTATCTAAATGATCTTCTATTAAAGGCAGAGGGTAATTATCCTTTTGCGTCATACGATTTAATTGCCTATAATCAATGCATAGTCGAAAAGTTAAATTTTTCTTTCTCGTCAAAACGATTGGCGACGCAAAAGGAGAGTTACTTTCCCGTATTATATTACTTTTCAAAAGATCATCTAGAATTTTTCTGAGCTCAATTGTATAGGTGTAAGGTAACCGACGTGGTGCACAATTAAAAACTGAATTTTCGTTTGAAAGTTTAATTTTCATTTCATAGGGAACATTTGTTTTAACCATTCGTTCATTAAAGTTAATTTGCTTCATTATGTTGGAAACTCGTTGTTTTTCCTTAAACGATAAGTTATTATTTATTGTTAAATTAAAATCATTCTGATCATGACACATGTCTATGTTTAAAATATCTTTTAAGAAATCATTCTCGTTGTTAGAAACACCATCACATTGTTTTTTATTAATTTTTTCTTGATTAACATTTTCATTACTCATAATATCGTATTTTAAAAAATCATTTGACTGGTTTTCTAGATTTAAAGATTTTGTTTTGTTTCTTGCAGTGTTTTTAAAATCATGATCACATTTTGAGTTAAAACAACATAACTTAATTCTACTTTCCTTCAAAAAATCTCTCCCGAGAACGACAGGATACTTCATAGTGTTATTCCTAACTACATGCAACATACAACTTACAGAACTATCACTTACATAAATAAAACATTCAGCCCTTCCGAGAATCGTCAATTTTGCTTCATTTATTCCAAAGTATTGAACATTAGTATTATTTAATGGCAGGATCACAAAAGATGGTAAGTATTGCTCCTGAATAAAGCTTATCGGGCTGCCCGTGTCTACCAAAGTATTCGCTTGAAATTCGAAAAAAGCATTAGTTGGATTGTTTAAAAAAGTATACTTAACGTGAACTGTAAAATCGTCGCTTAAGGTTTTAGTAATTACTTCTTCATCAATAACACTTTCGGTCTCTTCTACTAAATGAATGGCTGAATTTGCGGGTGGATCGTTGGAAGTTACTTTGAAAGAGTTGCAAGCCGGTGCCAAATGACCATGTCGACCACATTTAAAACAGCTTCCTTTTTCACGTTTTGGTTTGGGGCAGTTGGTGGCAATGTGTCCTGGCTCATTGCAATTGAAACACTTATCCCGGGAAAATCGCTTGATGGTGCTCGTTGATGAGGATGGTTGTGGTGAAGAAGTTGTTGAAGTGGAGTTATCGGGCGTATAGAATTTCATTTTTTGATATTTTTTCAGCATCTGTTTTAATTCGTCCAAAGTTCTTGCTGTAAGGAGGAGTTGCTTGTTGCAAAAAGCATCTGGAATTCCTTTTATTATATAGTAAATGAGATCCTCGTCTTCGACTTCAGCGTGGAACGCAATTTCCTGCATTGCCAAGGTATATTGATGGATGGTTTCATCTCTTCTTTTTTTTCGGTTCCTGAGTGCATCGTGCACATCGGCGGATGTGACAGCTCGGTGAAATTCTTGAAGCAGGCTAGACTTAAGTGTTTGCCAAGTTGTGCAACGGGAAGAACGAAGAAACATTTTTGCGGTTCCTTTCAGACATCGTCTCGCAAAGATAAATGCTTGTTGGTCATCCCATTTATGCAAAGCCTTAGCCTCTTCGAAAGTTCTTACCCACTGTTTTACTGAAAAATTGTCGTCTCCAGAGAATTGAGGCACATAGTCTTCAATGTCCTTATATGATATAGAACATGTAGTAGTAGCATTGTCGTTTATATTGCAGAGAGCGGCAAGTTGCTCCTTTAGTCGAGATATTTCTTGTTGTTTTCGAATTTTCTCCTTAAGTGTCCTAATTTCTAGCTGAAGGTTATCTTCTCTTTCGTCGTCGCTTGATTCTTCATCATTTTGGCCATCTGGGAAGTGGTGTTCCATTTCTTCATCACTCATCAACTCCAAGTATTCCAGGAGCCTAACTTTCAACGTGGCCTTCACACCGTCGGTGACGAGGCCAAATGTACTTAATTTTTCTTTAAGAGAAGCTACTGTTGCTTCCTGAATAAATTGCTCAGCCCGCACTCTCGACATAATAAAATATTTCTTTAAAAATTATTAAGAACGACCGATCGTTGCGTAAAACGTAAAAATTTTAATTATATTGTAATAGACTGTACAAACAAAACTTGCGTATTCGATCTCACTTCTGATTTATAGACATTGAGTTTTAACAAAAATAAAAGAAGATGTGATCGTCTTAAACATTAAACAACAAGTGATCTTTATTGATTATCGATCTTAAAAATAGGTACAGTCATATCTTGAAGCGTTGTAGTTGCATGCTGGATTGTGATTATAACGATTAGAGATCATACGACTTTACAGAAAAGAGATTATAAAAGATTATAACGTTCGACAGAGATTTTTAATAAATATGTATATTATGTAGGTATATATGAATTATAATACTTACGATATAAAACTACACTGTGGATGCTTTAAGTAAAGCTTACATAATATTATCGAATGCCTACACTTTATACTTATTTCCTAGTTCTAACTTGTAAATAAAGAAAGAGCTAAAAGTTTAAGCTGTTACGCACAATTTTATCAAAATCTCACATCTATGTTCGAAATTGTGGCGGTAGGCGTCATTTAAAGCTTACCTACATACATATGAGCCGCACTAATTAAGCAGGGCCTAGAAATTTATCATCAAGATTAAAATGAAGATATTAAGGATCACTGTATTCTTTTTTAATTACCTGGGTAACCTACCATTACAAATGAGGGGTTCCTCAGGGCAGTTACTTAAGGCCACGTCTTTTTTCTTGTTAATAAAAGATTATGTCCTTCTGTGAATGCTATATACCATCATTCTCTTTTTGCATTAAATTTTTTCTAGAGTTATAAATGTTTTATTTTTTGAATTTCATTTTGTACCTATATTTATTTTACCTTTATTTGAAAAAAGCTTGAAAATGAAAACTTTTAACTAACAATATTCATGGTACAATATAAATTTAAAAAGTGAAAGATTCAATAGAAATAGTTAGAAACATCCGGTTGCCAATATTGCAAGAGTTGGATGAACCATTAGTTTACAAAATAATTCTTTAAGATATTAATTGATGATTACTTGACCGAATCAGAAATATTAAATATGCTGTTTAGAAGGAAAAACCCGTTAGCTGATTATTATTTTAAATAACCCTTAAATATCAAAACTTAAAGCTTCGAGCTTAAGTTGATTCAAAAAAAGTCGACCAACCTCATTCAAAACAAGGACGCTAAGAAAATCAAACACAATTTACATTTCATTTGACATTCTTTCACGTTATTTTGGAAAATCAAAATATTTAGACTTTTATCCCATCGATGTTCAACATCCGAAAAAATCATTTCCAACAACAGCTGTGCTCTGGAATTCTGGAGCAATTAATTACCAAATCGATCTACTTTATGTATGAACATCACATATTCCAAAATACAAGCGACAACAATAAACACAATATTCCAAGAAATCTGTCCCGATATCATAAACGTTACAAATACATACTGAATATTCGAAATGATGACAATAATTTGGACAAAATTCTCAGTAGATTTTCAAAATTGCACATTTAACCAGTTCGCTGGAAAACGCAACCAATATTTGTTTTTGAAACAATATCGACAATTTCCTGCCTTCCATGATTCGAATTTCTTCAGGAAACGCAATCATATTGTGGTACAGTCCAGTAACCAAAGTTCAACAAATCCAGCGAAGGACGAACTCCAAGCCAGTAGAGGTACCCAACGATGTATACAAATGCAAATGCTTTTCTATTCACCACCTGAGTAAAGAACGGAAGGTGACACAAATTCAGATAAAGTGTCAACACTGATTGAATGTTACTCGATCTCGACACGACACACGAATACCAAAACCAACTCTGGACCGAACAGATTCCGATTTTCCCTGACTTCCGAGATGCTCGTGAAAAATTGAATGGTTTGATTGATGAGTTCTATCAACTTTTGACGTTGACAGATTTGCTGCGATATAAATGAGATGGCCAAAAGAATTACAGCATAGTATATGACCATGTTTATGGTTATAAAATGCACGACTTTACTGATCTCAAGAATGCTTAACTGAAAAGGTAACCCTAGAATATGACAAGCAAGACACAAAACCCGATAAAATACTACGAACATCTGTAATTTTCTTGAAAATTTCACACATAGACGATTTGTAATGGTGAATAAGAACATCCCGAAAGTGTGACCGTAGTAATACATGACTTTGAGTACTAAAATGGTTGTCCCTAACTTGGAAGTAGTCTGGGACTTTCCTATAATAAGACTGCCGGTAAATTTTTCAATTACTGGAAATTAATTCTAACAGAGGCAATTACTTAATTAAATTTGGATTCGAATGCAATCGGAAAAAGGATCACAATAAAAAGTTTGTCATTGATTAAATGCTGGAAGAGTGAGAAACTAATTAATGATTTCCTGGATTAGACACTTTTTTAAAACTGTTTTCATATATGTACCTACATTTTAAACTGAAATTCAGATAACAAATCCAAGGGGGGTGAATAAGCAAATTATATTGTAATAGAGGAAAGAGTGTCCTTAAGTCTGTTGACTTCAAAATATTGTTTGTCATTTTAAAATTTTGAGCAAAATATCAGAAAATCAGAAAACTTTTCAGAAAAGTTTGAATTTTTTCACAGAATAAGCTAGGTGCAATTGCCGAGAGTCTTATGGGAAATTTATTAAAAATTAGAAGACATTCTAAGGAATAAACCGAAACAATCTATAATTCACAAATCTACAAAGTCCATTGGTATTTTATTTTGTAGATAGAAAAGATATTCAATTCTTTATCGTTACTTACACTCTACTTAGATCCTTACAAAAACTAGATGTATATTAACTTTAAAAAATGTCGTTCATTTTCTTTTGAAACGAAATTTAATAGTTGAAACTCTTGAAATGTTATTAAATAATAAAACGTTAATGTTTATTGTGTTACGGAGTCCTCGCAAATTTTGATCAGAACACTTTTCTTCTACCAATCTTACTCCTATTTATGTATGTACAAATTAAACATTTCAAACTTGTATTCCGTCTTATTTATTTAAGCACTCCTTTGCAAACTGTATTGAACCAGAATAGTTAAATAAGCAGTTAAAAGCGAGATAACCGTCAAACAAAGCTTGTTATCGACTTCAAATAATCCAAAAACATCAAAGCAAACGTTTTCGATTGTAAGTTGATGCAAAAACAGTTCCACCTATAAAACCAAAAAAGATTGATCATAAAATTTTGTTAAATGTTTTAACTCACACTTCTGTCCCATCGAATATCGATATCAGAAAAATAGAATTCCCAACCCAGGAACTGAGGTATTTTCGAACGTTGTTTTACTGCATCTACCAACACTATCAGAAACATGAAATCCATAAACCGAGTAACATTGAACAGCAGAAGACTCCACAAAAGCCGGCCACTTGTCATGTAATTTATGAATATGAAATGCAAATTCGTAATAATAACAATAATTTCGTAACAAAATGTTATCAGCAAATGAGACTTGAAGAGCTCATGAAATTGATTGATTGCCCTGAAAATTTTCCCATACAATAGCGCACAAGAGTCAAGTGCTTCCGAAAATTCGCACAGAACTTGCATTTTCCGAAACGATGACAAATTTTTCGCTTCAACCTCCTTGATGTGACTCACAAACTCAATCATATGATTTCCAATATTCGAATACACTCCCAAGGCCGTCAAATAGCCCAAACACAGACAATCCAACGCAACTCTGACACCAAACCATGCGAAAAAGCCAACAAAGTATGTAGTTAGGAAAAGGAAACCGTCGTCAATCGCCCCTAAGAAAGTCAATATCAGAATATAGAAATTGCTGACACTTCGACAAAAAAAAATCAAGCAAAACTCGACACCGAAGATATTGCGACTTCCAGAGATTTCGCAGAGACAAAGGAAAACGTCTCGTGCCTGATTTATCACATTGATTATTGCCTTATCCTGACGCAAGTGAATTATTATGAGGACAAGCGATATTATCGTGACTGATGAGGACAGCATCAACACAACAAGTTGGTAATGATAGTTTGCGGAAAATGCTGCAAATTTTATCACGTGAAGCATGCCAAAGATGTTGCAGATGATACAAAACAGCCGATAGATAAGTGAAGCAACGAGAAGTTTCCGGGAATTTTCAACTCGAAAACTATCGCCGATGGTAAAATGGACCAATCCGAAAATAAAGCCGTAGTAGTACATGATTTTAAAAACGACATACGAATTCAAATACCTTCGGTTCTTCTTGGGCTTCATGTTCGATTGCAACAAGTATCAATAGCGAATGTTTTGAATATCTCTTGGGAAATGAAAAATATTGAACAATTCAATTCTATGGACTGAAAATGCAGGCAATTAACTTAATTGTTTTACCAGGACGATTGGTATTAAACAAAAACAAGAGTGATAATAATCAATATGGAAAGTGGTTTAATTAATTAAGAAGAAGAGATACAGAATGCATCAGTTCCAGTGGTCTGGAAAACGCTGTGTCCTTTTTCATTTCTTTATGCACATCAAGCTCTAAATCAAATTAAAATATAAAGGTATCCTAATGATGATGTCAGTAGGTTTTCAATAAGTTTTTGATAGTTGTTTTGTTTGTTCATCTGTATAGAGTTTGAAAAATCTAAACAACATTTAGTTGGTATCGGCTGTTAAAGAAAAAATTACGTTCACCAAATTTGGTGGATTAACGATAATAAAATTGAATGATCTATTGATAGAACTTTATTTGTGTTTCGATATCACTATTACAAAACTCTACGCTTTTCCAGGAAGACACTAAACCAAGGTTTAACTATGGTTTCACTAAGTAGAAGACATGAAAATAAAATGGCTTTTAAGTAAACTGAAAATCATATGCAACATAAAGTTTATGTTGATAAGCCTTATTAAAAAAAAAGAAACGAAATTAAAACAACCACAAACTAAAACTCAAAAACGTTAGTGAATACGAAAAACCCACGGCTGCATGAGCCAAATGCATGCGAGTATAGAAAAATGCACAAACACAGATACACACACACTATTCAGACTTATACATAAATCCATTTTCAGAACCCCCAGCTATAAGTCACTCACCAGCAGAGGGCCAGAGGTTGCTTTAAGTCATTTGGTTCTTCTGGAATTCCCATGCTCCAACAGTGCCAGCGTGTAAAAGTCTCATCCTCTGGAGTTACGATTTTGGCAAACGTTCATTTGGCCTTGTTTACCCAGACATTCAGCTTTGTTGCCTCTGCCTCACACTCATACAAACCAACCGGTCAAAATGCCATCATACGAAACGGCCATAACGAAAACTAGCCTAAGACCGACCAACCAACCGACCGTAGACGAACGTATGTAACGTACATAGAATAGCATTCCGTGTCGGTTCCATAAATTCATCTCCTTACCCGTGGCCCAGATAGCCCCTGCAGAAGAAATGGCCCAGTGTCCAATCCACAAAGAGTATACTTGTGGTCTGGCAAATCCTGACCGTAAGTCCTAATATTTCAGCATCACTTTACAACATTTTGGTGGTGCTGAGAGAGATGAAAGTGAATCCTTGAGACACCCTCGCGACGACGACCGACAACACGACGACGACGACGAAAAATAAGGGAAAAGAAAAAGTAATAAAGGGATAAAATCCTCTACCCACCAAACACAGCAGAGTCATGTCATATCCTTTAGCAGAGCGCCAGCCAACAGCGTTAGGATGAATTAATCCAGCTGCACCATCATCAGGATGAAGAAAAGTGATGAATTAATATTTCTTTTCCAACAGCCCTCTCGCCTCTCGTGTGGTTGTGTTTGTGTCTAGCAAGCAAGCAAGCGAGGAGCTGTAACATGGAAGGCGTCATTCTTCGCTCATATCGTCCGTCCTGTTCCTGTTCCTGTTTAGTTTAGTCGTCCTTCGACCATATCATCCACATCATCCTAGTGTATACACAGGGCCATCATCCGGGGATCTTGGAGCGATTTGATGTAATTTTCAGATGAACATGTTGTCATGAGGTTTCATATTTCAACTTCTCCAGCTTCAACTTTTAACATGCAATGGATTTCGCAACGAAGTTTTGTATGTGCAAGTAAGTGTTCGTGTGTGTTCCATCCAGTGTGTACACATACATATGTGTGTATGACGGAGGATGAAGCATGTTTGCGTCAAGGATTTTGCGTTCATCAAACATTTTGATTTAGATATTGTTGCTGCTGTTCCTCTTGTCCATCCGGACAAAATTCATAATAAAATACACTGAAAGAAAATTTTCAAGGAGGCGCCATATGAATAACCGTATCGCAAGATATCTTTTGCACATGGCATCGTACGTCAATCATGGTTTGACATTTTGGTTATTGAACGCAATTAAAATATTGTCAAGCGATGCTTGATCTCAGCCACGAAGAGGACGGTTATGTGTGGAAGTTCATCATGAGTGACACTTAAATGACGTTTCCGTCAAATCCGCATTTGATGCCATTTTATTCCCTTAAAGTGTCTTTGGAAGAGATATACAAAAATGAATTGAGCAAATATTTTCTCCAAGTGCATCTAGAATTGGGTCATTTTGTATAGGTATGTATACAAGCCCTTCAGCAGCGTTCTAACTAGAGCTTATGCAAATATTTAGCCCAAGTGTTATGATACTCGGAAGGATTCAGACTCAGGAATTCAAGGATTCATGCAGAGCGAACGAAATCCTTGCTTGAATCATTAGGAGCCTAAATAATGGGACAGTTTACGAAGGTACAACAAACAATAAACAGATGGAGCCAGTCAGTGGACAACCCTCGAGACTCGAGGACTGACGACGCACGGCAACGACGACGACGGACGTACAACTCTTCGATAGCCCTGCGCCATATCCTAAACGCACTACATAAATGTAAGACCATAAGAGGAGGCATGCTGCGGTAAGCAATATCATCCTTGATTGTGGTCTACCATCCGAGCATAAGGTGTGTGCATACAGGATGTTGTGATGTGTATACGTTTACGTTCTTAGATGCTGAAATATTGAAGTCACCTGAAGACATGCTTTGTTGCCTCTGCTCGAGATTGCATACATAGCTACTCGTAGTCACATAATGTAGAGTCCAGTGAGTTTATTAGCTTTTGGAACACTAAATTTGGAGCGGTCCCTCTTCTTGTAAGGTGTATCTACTAGTATTGAATAAGGTAACATCATTGGTAAGAGAGTATCCTTCTTGATAATATTTGATTTGGACTTGGACTTGGCTTTCAGGAGGCACACATTATGTATACGAGTATTGTGTGCAATTAATTATTTTCTTCTGAATGAAATATTAATTCCTTGGGATTTAGTCCTTGACTTGTGAGAGGAAGAGGTGCTTCCCGAAAACTCTCGAACTCTGATTAAATGTCAGTTGGCCTTTCATTTGGAAGAGACTTTATATTGGTTAATTAATACCTGAATAGTTGTGAGTAACTTTGGTTACATAAAATGTTGTATACCTGCACCAGGACAAAGTTGGATTATTAAAACATTTATGTAGGTTCAATGAATGATTTAAAGGTGTTGATGTTCTTTTATGAAGTTCATATAAATATTGGTTGGCATTTTATGGTTCATCAAAGAAGTGTTTCGGATGAAATTTTTGTTTCGACAAAATAATATTCTAATACCTAAACTTAAATCTGGAGTAACAGTTTCTCTTTTTTCTTCATAAAACATAAACCTTGAAATTAATAAGTCCGTGTGTTGGTTTTCTCAACAAGTGTCATTATATTATAAGAAACTTCTTTTCAACTTGTAATTTGTAGGAAAACAATTTCAATAAAACAACTTAATATAAAATGACCGCGACTACATGTTATTTTTTAAATTTCCATAGACAAAATAATCTCTTGGAACAGGTGTGGCTTTAATTTGGTGTCTCTATTCACGAAGTTGAATAGAATATTTCTTTAATTAAAAATAAATTACTTTTTAATTGCATGTTGTAAATTGTAGTTGTGACTGTCACAGACCTCGAAAATACGAAGTTTCGTATTTTCACAAAGAGACTTCATTTTTTTTTTTTTTTTTTTTTTTTATTTATATATGCTTAGATACTAAAAATCGTTTTTTTAAAAACTTTTTCAATACTTGACAGAAAAACTTAGGAATGAACAATAGACAATTTAAGTCGTTTTTTATGAAGTTATAATGTTAAAAAATATTTAAAAAACGAAAATCAAATGGTGACGACAACTAAGATTTTATAAATCCACAAATGGCAACAGTTATTTTTATATTTTTAAAATATTGAAACTATGCAATTGATCAGGACTGTAATTTTACCTCCATCGATGTTCAAAGATAAAAAATGTTGTTGTACCTAATTTAATTAAGAATGAAAACAATTAATTATTAAAACGTAAGACTCATTGTTTTTTTTCTCTCAGATTATAATTAATTTAAAATCGAATTCATTCACCTTCTGTCCTTGTCTCTCTATTTACACTCGCATCCAAGTAATTCAATTAAAAATAACAAAAACTTATTATTCAAATAACGTTTCATGGCAATTCAATTTATATTCACACTGAAAGTAATAATCATTTTTTTTTTATCAACCGCAATTTCAAAGAATAAATTTAACTTGTTATGTCATTTTGATTGTGAAGTGAATGTCATCGGAAAGTGTAGAATTTATTTCATTGTTTTGATGTTTTCATCTATGTATGTGTTGTGTATGTGTCACTTGTCCGGGTAAGTAGTTACTGTTGAACATGGTAATGCTATAAATATAATCCTGAGCTTATCTACTTTGTGTTTTTCTGTATCTTTATCTGGATTCTGGCTTAAGGAGTCACAAGCAAGCCCTTACAACTCATGGCTACCATATTTCATTTAACATTTGATATGATGGTATTGTGGATTTTATATGGAATCCCTAAGGTCGCAACTAACATTCTTAAAAAACTATTGACTAAGTGTCAAAAAATCACTTCGTTACACTAAGAAGTGTCAAAGTGGTAATGAGTAGTGACATCTTAACGAGCGGCTCTGTGCGACCACTCGCGGACCTTAGGTAATTGAAAAGTAATTTAATCATTCGCATGCACAAGACATTGATATCGCCGCCGCCGCCGTCGAATGGATTTCGCGGTTTGTTGTTTTTTCTTTATCACGTACGAATTTGCCTCAGCCAGCGTCAGGCCTCATGGATGCTCAGTTTAGTTAAGTCCGTCTTAAGCAACGGTTCTTAAGTAAGTTTCTCACTCAGGTGACGATGTATTTCAAAGTACTGACATGTAGTGTGCTTTTGGCGCTTCTTTTCGCCACAGCAAACAGCGGAAACCTTAGACGGGTTAAGCGTATAGTTGGCGGTAAGGCAGCCCCAAAGCCGACTCCGGACGACCCTGTTGTGTTTAGCCGGAAATTTAATCGTGCAGCTAGAGTTGAAGGTTTTCGCAACAAGGACACCGGAATTTACTCATTTCTGGGAATTCGTTTTGCCGATCCGCCAGTGGGGAAAAACCGCTTTGCAAGGCCAAGATACCGCCGCTTGGAGGGAGACATCAATGCAACTGCTTTCGGACCTCCCTGCCCGCAGCCACACCCTCGCAATCCGAACAACGTGGTCGGCAATGAAGATTGCCTGCTTCTGAATATCTACACTCCGCAAATGCCTGATGAGACAACCGGTCTTCCGGTCTATCTGTGGATTCATCCGGGAGCTTTTCGCTATGGCTCCGCAGCTCAATACGACGCCATGCCTCTGGCTCAAGGGAAGGTTATATTTGTTCCGGTCCAGTATAGGCTGGGAACTCTGGGGATAATTGGTGATGGATCGAAGGAGTTCGATGGAAATTTGGCGATGTTCGATATGGCTGCGGCCCTGAGGTGGGTCACTGACTACATATCGTTTTTCGGCGGCGATCCAAAGCAGATCAAGGTAATCGGGCATGGATCGGGAGCAACCAGTGCTATGTATCTATCGATGTCCCGGTTGCCGAAAAGTGGCTCAATAACTGGGGTGGTGGCGATGTCGGGTTCTCCTTTGTCTGAATACGCTCAGGATAAAGAACCGGTTCAATCTGTCGAGGAGATAGCACGTATTAACGGCTGCTCAACTTCAAATGAAACTGAAATTGTTAAATGCCTCAGAGGGGTGAGTGTTCTTTTGCATCACAATAAAATGAAAATTACTTAATTCCTTTCTGTATCCTTTACAGAAAAGTGTGGAAGACATTGTTAAGAAGGATTCTGAGGTCCAAGCTGAGCGACTTTACGGACGGGCAATGATCAAGGGCCTTGCAGGATGTGTTGGGTTCAATCCGCATGTCGAGCAAGCAGATGATAATAGAGGTCTTCCGGGGCTTATCACTGTTCATCCGAGGGATTCTATAGAAAAGGGAAATTTCTCAAAAATCCCACTTCTGATAGGTGTGGCGAAGCAGGAAACTGGAAATGCCATCACGCCAAAGATCATCGATGAGGGATGGGGTTCGGCTAAGGATCTTTTGAGATCTCTGGTCGAACCTCTGGAGGGTTTGAAGGGTTTTCTGCGAGTTGATAATCTTACTGGGGTAGTGACTAACACGATACTCCCAGGAGTGGATGGCTTGAATTTGGGGCTGAATGATGTCCTAAACGTTCCAGAATCTCTCAATCCCCTGCAGATTCTTACGAAGGTAACAAAATTGTGATCCCTATATCGTTCCATTTTTTGATTGGTTGAATTTCCAGGTCATTGATTCAACAACTGATGCTCTATTTAACTTGCCAGCAGTTCTGACAGCTCAGACCTGGGGAAAAACTGCATCAGCATTTCTTTACAGCTTCGAGTACAAGGGATCGACTTCCAAAGGCATCAATTTTCTACGTGGCCTTCCCATAGTTTCTGGCAGTGACGATCCGGATAAAGAAGAAGACTATATTGCTCATGGAGACGAGTTAGGCTACATGTTCGATGCCAATGACATCGAAGGAAACCCATTGCCAGAGACTCGTCTCACCAAACCTAAGGATCTCCAAGTGCGCAAGAATCTAGTTTCGTTACTAGCTAACTTTGCGAATCCCAAGCGAACCGAAGGCAACTTAAATGGCCTGTTTCAGAGTGTAACCTCGGGAGGAAAGGGAATGCCTTTTATAAAAATCGACTCGAAATTGGAATTTTCGACTGATTTCCGCGCCTGCGAACTCTTAATGTGGGGTGTTCAGTTAACGCCGTCTGCATCGATTTCATGTAAGGGCTTTGCTGACTCCCTGGGATCGGTCACAAGTATTGTGAGTAATGTTACCAATGTTCTGACAAACCCATTGGGCTTGGGGTCGAATAAAAACACTAATTCCTTAACAAATATATTAAACTTGGGGGGAGGCAGCGGAAACTCGAACAGTAATTCCAATAATCGGGAAAGACCTGCTGCAGGCGGGAACAGAAATAATGCCAGTAACCGCGATAGGCCCCCATCACCATCGGGCATTGGAGGCTGGTTGGGTTGATCAAAACAAATATTTGTATTAAAAAAATTTTGATGAAATAAATTTTATATAAAACTATTCACATTAATAATTTCAATGAAACTTTTTAACCTAAGATTCAGATGTTTTAACGAATGTGAAAAATAAAATTTGACCTCCCAACATTTTTATTACAAGAGCTGTCTGCAACCCTAGGCTAAGCCCTATGAATGATGTTGTACTCTGTCTTACCGTTTATTTGGAATCATTGTACATTGAAATAACATTTTTTTTTCAATGCGGAACACCCTGTAGAAATGGACAAGAACATTCCTCTGCAAGAATTTCTCCACTCTATAATTTAGACTTATTGCACGATTGCCGCACTAATTCATGGACTGCAACACTCAATTGGCGTCTCCGCTCCGGTGACAATGCTCACATTGCGTCGTCGTCGCATTCGGTCGGTCGTTCGTTCCGCAATTATACCGTGTCTAGCTGTGCTTAGGCCTCTAAAACAACACTTATAATGTTGTTGCGCTCCAGGGTGGACACGATCACATACTCGCATTTCATGTGTTCGATTTCCCTATATCATATTTTACCCCTCCCACGTATCCTTCCAGACCTGGGTCCGTGACTCTCCATCGGTTAAACAACAAATTGCTTATAAACGCAGCTATATACATACTTGCAGCGAATGATCCAACAAATCTATCTTTTTCCTAGCAAAACAAAAACAAAACGAAAAACAAAAGAGTTAAAAACACAGCACCACACTGAGTTTCGAATGGCAGGTTGCTCGCATTGCTGCGTCTGCATGAGCAGAGCACAGTCTTTTCCACCAATCCCGCCATTATTGTTATTAATTTGTAATTTTGCAATCCATTTGTGGTGCACCATCATCCATCTGGATGCAATGCGAATGCAGCACATACCTACGTGTAACGTGTATGGTGTATTTAGTTTGCTATATTCCGCGTGCAATCGCACCGCTCGCTCGCGCCAAACGAATCCATAACCTAAAACTAAAATATTGCGCTCAGAACTCTTAACTCTTAAGCTCCATAAATTACGGGTCCCGTGGTGGACGACCAATGATTCTGGGTGCTGCTGGCTGCTGATGCTGATGTACATACATATAGAGTTGAACCCGGGCACAACAATAATACGAATACGACGTGGATGCAGTGGCATGGCGCTCTGCAAAAATAAAAACTCTGCAAAGACCAAAGACAAAACAATCTGAGGGATAAACAACACAACAAAGAGAAAAAAAAACGAAAACATTATAAAACCAAAAAAAGACAGACGAACGCAAATAAATAATAATATTAATAAATTTTCGCGCCAAAACGTGACTCGAATAGAATTTGGCGTGTGATCATGGTTGCCACCCTAAGAAAAAAAAGGAAAAAAAAACACAAAATTACAATGAGAGAGTTTTTATTAAATTTACTATAGTTAAAGGCATAAACCTTAAAAAACACAAGTGGTTCTTGAGATAGATATAGTTTTTGATAAAACCGATAATTACGGCTGATTCAACTATCGCTTCACTGAAGGCACGTGGATAAGATTACATGTTAAAATCTTAAATTTAATATGTTCGACTCAGGGGGTGTGGCTTACATTCACTCGATCATCATTTGAATCAACTAAAATGAGTAATAAGTCTTTTAAAATGATGACTTGTGGACTCACCTAAGAAAAACTGTAAGAACCTGTGAGGACTGTCGTGCCAGACCAGACAAGTGTTCTTGTTCAAACCCTACCTATTAAAATGTTATTAAAAATTATTAAGCTTCCAATAAAACTGATCTTTCGAAGTTGACACTTTCCCTTTGCAATTCTAATATTTGGACACTAGGTCTGTTCCATTTATAGTGCTTCAAAGTGAAAAATAAAGTGTTGTATTGTTCTTCCTGTTGTCACTTCAGATCTGGGATTAAAATTTCATATATTTTGACCGATCGATGACATCATTCTGATGAGTCTAACAAAATATTGAGACTTCATGAAATGAGATCGGAACAAAAAAAATCCCTTTATTTACCAAGTTGGCAACCATATCTGTCTGTACATTCGAGAATGCTATTTAAACCGGGACCCCCACAATTATAATTTATTATTGAGAACATTAATGCTCATAGTATGAATTTATTATTTTATATAGAAAATAGTTGTATGCATATCGCTAACAAAGAACTGCCCCCCGGGGTGGAAGTGGATAAGCGCGTGAAGAGAAAACGCATTTCAATTCTGATTGCAGAGCACTGAGCAGTGAGCAGAACCAGAGCATCCTTGTTTTAGGATTAGGGTTTTGTCGGAATAGCAGTTGGTATATAATTGAGGCATATCTCAGGACATACAGACAATAAGTTGGGGTTTGGGATACAAAATATACAATACTCGAATGTAGGATTGAAGGATGCCCGACCCCGACCCCGAACCCTTGCCCGTGGTCATTGTGTGGTCTTTCGATTAGGTGGCTTCCTCATTGGCCTTCGTTCGTCGTTGCCACTGTCACTGTCGGTTTTGGTCTTCGGTCGTCCTCGTCGGTCGTCGGTTGTCGGTTGTTGGTAGTTGGTCGCCATCATTATCCATAGTCACAGTCGTTTGAGGGGCCTTGGGGCGCTTTTAATTGACTTATGAATATGCAGTGACGTGTGTGCGTGCAAGTAATAGTGTACGTACTCGCACACACTGTGCACGCATTCTTAATTATCGAAATTAATCAATTGCGAAGATAATTTATGTAATAATTTGCAGATAGGATGACAGTTGTTATGCAGTTGTGGTTCATATAAATGTAGGTATACTCGTATGTGCGTATATAAAACAAAGATGTCCTGGCTCCTATTATTTAATGAGATTCATGAATCCGCATCTACACACATATACATATTTACATATAACTATATACTGTAGTGAGCTCGAATTGCATTATATATAGAAATTCGGGGGAGGTTCCCTGCGCTTCTCTGGTATTGATGTATTTTTTGTGGCCCCGGGGAAAATGCTATAAATTCCTGGAAGAGAGAGAGTGTCATAGTTCCTTTGTAAATGTATACGCCAATCGATATATGTATGTGTGTTATTATAGATTTCGCTAAAAGGCTTTCAAGACCTGAATTAGCTATTTTGTATAAATATACATTCATACAATCATACAAACGTAAAAGTTCATTTATACCATGGAATCAAGCTATAATTATGAATTATGTGCGTATATTTTATGTTATAGTGTTGTTGAAAGTTCATTGGTCTTGGAGATAATAATTGGTCGTAATTCATTATGCCATTTATAGTGGAGCTTGTTAGAAGAGTATTTGAGACTTTTTTGATGGAAAATTGTGTGCGTAATTAGTTCGTAGTAATTAAAAATAAGATGAATTCAGTCTAATTCAAAGTTTTACAAAAAAAAAACAATCAATAAAATAAAATATTTCCGGTCAGTTCAAGAGAATGATAACTCTATTAATTTATTTTAGAATCTATACTAATTAGTTGTTAATTGATACAAAATAATTAGAAAGGTTTATTAGTGGCACACAAATTGAAATTTATAAGACAAAAAATAGAGTTTATAATACATTTCTAAAATTAATAAAAAAAAGTAAGTTACAAGTTGTTGTTTGTTGAAAAAAAACTGGAACTATTCGTAAGATATAGATAAAAACACCGTGGCTCGAACTCTTACCGCCAAAATAATCGTAAGCGACACTTTTGTCGAAAATTTGTTTTTTATCGAAACTATTGATGTGAGCCATAACAGACCCATCCTCGTTCATATTTTTCTGCAAAATAATATCTAAACATTTTAAATTAAAAATGTACAATTTTAACTTTCTGGTACATTTGTGCGTACAAGTATTTAAAAAAAAAACCTTCTCCTGTAAAATTTGATTTTTGTCGCTTACGATAATTTGGCGGTAAGGGCTCGATATTTGAGAAAAGCAATTATTTTAATTTGTCTCTTCAAAATCGAAAATCGTAGCGGTATCAGTCTTAAATTTGATTTTGCATCTTTTATGTATTTAACAATGCATGTACAATGTACATACAAACCTAAATCAAAGCCCTAGGCATAATACTTAATCATTTAAGTTTCTTCGGACATATGAAAAACAATCCATTTTTGAAATCAAAATATGTATATAGTAATTCTTTCCAAATGTTACTTCCAACCTATTGCTGAAACCTGGAATCCTGCTTTACGGCTTGGAGCTCCTGCAAACGATTTCTGTAGAAGCTGTATGGTTGAGGAAGAAGAAGAGTCAGTTATTCCTCATCTTTCACAATAAAGTAGACTACGCCTCGGAGACTTCTACTACTATGATCCTAGCGATCTAAATAACGTAGACATTCACAGTCTCAAACTCTTTATCGTTGGCTCCAAATGGTTCAACGCGTATTAAGAGGATCTAATGACCTATGTGATATCACAATGGACCATTGATAGTCTCAGTGTGCTGTCCTTCTTTTCAGCAGCCTATAAGATTCCGAAAATACCGACAACAACTTGGATAAGTGCAGTCTTGAATTGGGGTATCTTTTCGTTTCGTCTATCTATTCCGTTTTAGAAGAAGTGACTGATACCAGACCAAGACTTTTCTCGTTTAAGAGCCAACCATTCTGAAATCTACTTTATTTTGCAAAATTCAAATTATCCAAGAACTAAAGAAAAGCATCCATTTCAATTAATGTCCTGCAAAATACTTACCCTAATTCTGTTCTTTATAAAAATAAATTCACAAAGAAATCATTCCTGTCAAGAAAAATATGCAAATTATCCGTCATCCTGATCCCGATATCAAACCGAGGAAAAATAAAGATATCCATTTGCTTCCATTCCATAACTATTAATCTCTACACACACGTATACCTACCTTTTTATAGACCAACAACTTTCTGACAGGCTCTCTTATCCTGACTTAAATGGCACTCATAATATCTACAAATGTTGCCATATTGCTATCCAAGTTGTTGTTCATCATCAATGTGCACATAATATTTTCCCTACTTCATTTGCTCACTCAATCATACAATAGCATCGCATGCTTTGCACTTCATTAATAATGAAACGAGCGGACCAACTAGGATTCGCCCCCCTTGGCCACGGAGCGAATCATAGCATCGCATCGCATCGGACTGATGCTCGCAGAGATGGCTCATCCATTCAACTAACTCATTCCCATTCATATGCTGAAATCTGTTGTTTGAATCGCGCCGAGTACTCATATACTCGTATCTCTGTCCCAGGAGGGGTCTAGAAATGACAATAAATCCTCCAGATAATATGATCGAGCAGAAAACTGACTTTAATCGAGTTTATAGCCATCAAAGGACACCATAAATCATCCTGTTCGTAGATAGAGACCATCAGGAAGAACCCACCACCATCTCTTCTACTACCACTACCACTACCACAGCATCGCATCGGTATCGAAAGCCAGCGTGTCGTCCTCGTCCTTGCGAGAGTAGAAGCATCGAATGTGTTGTGCATCATAGAGTGGCAGACGCATTCCCAGATAGCTACAGCTTCTACTACACACCATCGCATCGCATCGTCAACTGCAACAAACCCTCAGAGGTTTTGCACTGTTAGTTCCCGTGCATCATCATCGCACAAAAACAAAACAACAAAACGAAAACTGAAACTGAAACTGGAAAAAAGCAAATAGAAAAATTTGAAAAATACCAAAGTACCTTTTATAGTGATGTCCTGATGTGAATCGCAGAGTTTATGTGTTGTGGAGCGTATAGCGGAGGCATAAGCAGAAGAGGGACGAGCCAGCAACGCAGCATCATCATCAATGACCCATGGGATTGTGATAAAATTACCTTGCCATCTGCCCTCTCCACTGCATCAAAATCTCACCCTCTACAAATATCCTTCTACGTGCACACATCATACTCGTACATAGTCCTGTCTCCTGTCTATGGGACGAAATAGACAAAAAAAAAACAATGCGGTGTCCTGGCTAAACAATATTGGGAAGAAAAAATAACTACCCATGGCATGCACCATGTTAGGAGGGTGACAATTAACACAGATCATGGCGCGCTGTCCTGCGAGACTGACTGCCCCCACCTCAATCGTACGGTCAGGATTTTAGTTGCTTCGATTTTTGCAGTGAATTCAAGCGCTGGCTTCATCGTCGGCGGCGGTGACGGCGGCGGAGGGAGGGATCGGATAACGAGAGATAGGAGACACATTGACGTTTTGCTTGGTTCGTTTGCTATGTAGAAGACTGAACCTTACGTTGTGAAGCCAGCACCACCACCGGTCCGTTTAGTTGCCTCGCTACGAGTCGCATGGACGTCATCAGTCGTTGTTGTAGTTTATTACACCGGAATGTTCTTTTGTTTGTCAGCAATGACCCGTTCGCACGATTGATGACATTTCCACTGTGTTGTTCCTTTGGTGATCGATTTTCTATCCCTCACACGCATGGACTACGAGAGGACAGGGCAGGATTAGGTCAATTTTATTTCATTTTAAATTTCTGCATTGACATTTAAGAATTTAAGGAATTTAAGTTATCCATATTTTTTCTATGTTTTTGATGTTTTTTTTTTATTTTAATAGTAATTCACTTTAAAGAAAGAACCATTTTTTGCTTATATTAAAACAAATCTTTTATTTAATTGGATATTTTCCGCTCAAAATTGGTTTGCGATGTTTTCTATGTTCTTGTTTATTTTCGCTCAATTTTTACAAAACTTGACACAGAACTATCAAGAATTCTAGAGGATTTAAGTAAAAACTTGGTATGCTTAGGACCTACTTCTGGCTTGATAATTTAGTAAGCTCTTTTATTTTCTATGTTTTTTTTTTGAATATGATAACAGGTAAAAGAGGCCCCCTAGCATCTATAAAAATCCTTCATATGACATAAATGGCAGGTTCAATAAATTTTAAATCGAATCTTAGAATAGACATCACTCAACAGCGCCTTGAAACAACACCCTTACAAATTTATTGCTCACGAAATCCACCCCTGTACTGTAGAATACGATATACAACCTATATTGAACTGCAACAAAAAGCAAAAATCCTATTACCGACGACGACGTCGACCCGTGCCATAAAAGGAAGGCAACAGCGGACATCGGTCATCCCCCAAAGAGATAAATCGCATCTCGTCCTGATCCCATGGCCCTGATATTTCTGATATTTTCGGACAGGGACGGGGGTGGTTGATTAGAACGAATACGCGCATTCATAGAAAAATGTTGAGTTTTGCAAAAATTTCCCGACGGATTTTTTTTGTCCTAGTTTCTTGGAATTGATGGTCGTTGGCGTCGTTCTTTGGTTCACTAGCTCTATATAGAGGGTGATTTGTTGCATTGTGTACATGTATAGTATACTCGTACATCGTTGTTCATTGTTCTCTTACCGATTTTTTTTTTGGTTTGCTTCTGTTTTGCAGGAAGAACATCATTTTTCACACCCAAAATCCAATTTGGGAATTTTGCTGGACATGATGTAGGCGTCAAGTCAATGTCAGTTCTTTGGTCTTCAACTCTAATATATAGACAGAGGAACTATACATCGCATCGTATCGCATCGGTTGCCTGCAACCAAGAACGTGAAAGTCATAAATGCAGGGAATTCCTCTATCGAATTGGGAATTCCTTAGAGTCTCATAGACCTACCACCTTCGTTCTTCGTTCGTGCTAGGCTAGCTAGCCCGCCCCCTACTCTATATTATTGACACGTGCTCGAAATGATTAGGTTTCCACACATGAGTCAGCCGACAGGGTAGCGGACATAGCGTGGGGTAAGTGTTTAGGGTTTGCATCAAGGAACTGGGCCACTTAATAGTCATTTGGGACCTGGGTGTTACTACAACCGGAGCACCATTAGGACGGATTTGATTTTTCCCCCTCATCCTGATGCTGTGGATGGTTTTTCAAAAGTTGTTTCTTTCGTTTGACTGCGGAGTTATGGATTCGAGTTCGATCAGATGAAGAAACACCGAAGAACGTTAACGTGGAGTGGATTGAATATCCTCCTTTTCCTTGGCATCAAGGACTTCTTCGTGGGATATTGGTTCGTTACTCATTACAATTGAACCCTCATGGCTGTTTGCATTTGTCATTGTCGATGTGTGTATTCGATAAAATCGTTTATATGACTTTTGCATTTGGAATTTTCCGAGGGGTTAGGTTATGAGATGTGTTGATATCCTGCGAATACGAATAGGGGATTGGGAAAACGTTCGGAATTGTATACGAATATACATATAAATATCGATTAAGGGTTTTGTGAACTCACTTTTATACCCGGAGCGGAGCGGAGCCAGAGCAGAGGAAGAAGGATATTATTAGGTCGCATATAATCCACACTTGAATATTGAATCACTTGAATTATGAGGGTTTTGTGTGCGAGTGTCGGATTGATAAGTTGAAATTGCAGGCTGCAAATTGGAAAATCACTGCAATTCGTTTTGGGATTTGTGGTTTTATATCCGTAACGAATGGACATGCTGAGTAGAGATACATACATATACATACATACATATGTATATCCAGGAATGAAAATTTTGGAACTTTTAGCAGGAGTGTATTGTGAGTGCCGTCTTATGTATGTCTGTAGGTCCTTATGCCTATAAAGGTATATTGAGACATTATACAAAGCTTTATTGGTTTTGGTTATGAGGTTAGAAGATATAGATAATGGATTTTCTGGTGAGGCAAGGAGTCTTTTAACCTCAGGTAAATTTTGCAGAAGAAGAAAATTTTCTGTTGGTATAGTAGAGCAATTATTGTAACTGATGACATTCTTAATAGACTTGATTTGTGGCTGTGTGGTTTCTGCAGATGAAGCCTGTCATCGGGGTAAGGGGTCCAATTTAGATATGTGTTCAAAATGTAAATTGTATAATTTTATTAAGAGAAAAAAAAACACAATTTTCAGATTATGAGCCAAAAATTTAGGAATATTATGACATTTTTGAATTTCAATAAATTTTATTCCAATCGATTTAACCTTAAAATATTCCCATCACATTTTAATACTTTATCTTAGGGCAGTTTTATATAAGAACGGGAGGATTAAATTGTTATGGGGTTGTACATTCATAAATATTAATGACACAAAGTGTGAAGACAATTCTGTGATGAAGGAATTCTCAATTTAACATGATGAAGGGAGGAAAGTGTTGTTTCAGTGAATTCTTGTTTTACCGGTAAAAGTTTTCCTTTCCTTGGAAAGACTTTTTTATTTACTGCATTTAGAAAAAAAAACTATTTTTGTAGTTTTGAAATTGGCTTCAGTGCAAAACATCAAATATGAAATAACCTGTATTCTCGAATACCACTTCATTCTCTTACTTATAGATATTTTTTTTTTTTAATTTTGTTATGTAACATATTCTTGTTTCTAACCTTATACTTTATTTTCGTCTTCAAATATTTGCTGGATTTTAAGAGTAAAAATTCTAACTTTTTAAACCATTCGAAAATTTTTTTTTACACTAAGGCGTATACGCAATCCAGTTTAATTATTTTTAATTTAAAGAAAATGTGTTAAGGCCTGCTAAGTAATTTAATCAAAAGTTATAAATATTAAAAAAGTTGACTTGAAAAAAAACTTGTTTTTGATGGAACGTAACTTTTATTGTTAAGTTCAACATAAGGGTATATCTCACAAAGCATCCATGTTGACCTAAAAATCGTAAGTTTTCTTCATCAAGTGGGCTTTAACTGTTAAGTTGGTTCTCTATACGCCTTTTAATATCCGGGTCGACAGTCGAAACTTTTCTCATTAGAAACCATCTCGAATTAGATCATTATACCTTCAATGGTTCCCATAGCACAGTTTACGACAAGCTTATGATATAACAAATGGTACAAGCACTAAAAACCATCATATTTTTGTGTTTATTGGCAAAGGGAAAAAATAACACAAGAAATAAGTTCTTAAAGAAGTTTGAGTTTCCCCCCCTCCAAGTAACAAAAAAAAAAAACTAATTTTTCATAACAATTTGTAGCACTCTCTATCACCATCACACATCATGACTGGTGAATGTATCCCGCCGGGTTTCATCATTTGCCATCAACCTCCAAAAACTCACTTACTACATATACACTATACAGGTTGCCATATTTGCCTTAGGAAACAAAGACGCACCATGATAAATTTCATACTGACTTAATTACTCGACCTGGGTCATTATACTAATGATTCCATCTTCAATACAATTTTGTGTGTTGTATTGTAACATCCAATTCCAAAGACAACCCATCAAAAGGCCAAACTTCTTCCTCAACAAAAACAAAAGAATTTTGTGTCTTTGATGGCACAGGCACCAACCACAGTAAGGTGAAGTTGGAAGAAAGAAAAAAATTAACTGAAGTACCCACCTGTTTGATTAATTGGCATCAGTGGAGACGTCATTCTAGAGGGGCCAGGACCACGGTCCAAAAGGTGTGCGTAAACACACTTTTTCCCATACCCCAAACCCCATCCCATTTTATTCCACTCTTTACACAATTTGTATGTATATTTTTGTTGGTTGTTGTGGCAATTAGTAGTGGCACACAAAAAACCTAATTTACATACAAACTGTTTATTCATAGCTCCTAACACACCACATACCTGAGGGGCGGGTAGCCAAATGTAAACGTAAACGTAAATGTAAATGTAAAATGTGAAATGTGAAATGTAAAAAATGTAAAAATTGTGTGTGTGCGTTCTAATTGCTAATTGGGCCATTTCACGGACTATTCCCAGAAATGCAGCAGCAATCTGCAGCCCCCCGATTCTTATCTGCTGAAATATTAAATAAATTAAAAAAAAAAGTATAACAGCGTATTTTTTACGGTTTTTATTACATTAACTGAAAGGCGGAATAGCTAATGGCTACCGTTTAAAGAGAGCCTTTCTCCCCTGATGCAAAGGCTGATGGCATATTTATGCGAGTTGGTATAACTTCCTTCCCTTCCAGTCCTATTCCTATTCACATTCCTATTTTTCTTACCTACACAAATGCATCATCATAGGACCGAAAATATTATGTAAATTTTCGAGACAAAATAAAAATTTACGTAATTATTTATGTAAACGGTAGTTGTATGAATGGGACTCTAATTATGCCATTCATAGTCATGGCTTTGGAGGAAGCCTTCGCAACGCAACGGCAACGAGAAAACCTGGAAATATATTTAAGATTAATTGAGATGTATGTGCTGTTGGTAATGAGTCTGGCAGCTAGTTAAGGCTGGTTTTTAAGGGGCGAAAGCGAGATTAAGAGATAATAAAATAATATTTAATATACTTTTATTTAACGGGACGAGTAGATAATGCCAACATTTAGATGCAGAATTTAGTTAACTTTTTATTATGATAGGTGAAAGATGCGATGACGACTACTCTATGACTGGTTTGGGTAGGTTTATGAAAATATTAATTTGTACGAAATAATTATCGTTATGTTGTTTAAAATATATTCAATTAGGTTTTGTTTGACTTTCGCGGGTAATTGCATTTATTATGCATAAAACTAATGAGGTGTATGATGTGCATACTGCACATGAATGCTTAGAAGGCAATTAGGTAGTTTGTAGCAAACATTGAAATGTAATCAGGAGTTTAATTTTTCTTTAAACTACCCCGTTCTCTTCCAGGCCCACATTCAGGTTCTAATCACCTAATTTCTGTCAATAACCTAAAGTTTGAACTGTGATTTTTGTAAATATTAATTTTTATAGATGACTAACGTGAAAGTATTCGTGGAAAACAGTAAAAAATAATTATTAAAAGTTGCACAATAACCAAGAGTTCAATGCAATACATATTAATAAGTATTGGTGGATATGATTAACAAAAGGAAAACGAACTAACTAATATTTTGTGTAATTCGAAGTAATTATACTTTGAGGACTATTAATTTTTGGCACTTGGAGTAGACATATTGGCACAGTTACTCACTTGGTCCTAAAGAGGATCCGGAAGCTGAAAATTCACTGATTTTGAACGATTCGGTTAATTTTTGGTTCCATCAGCTTTTTGAAATAACCGATATTTATTCAATAGTGAATAGTGTGGAAGTGTGAATTAGTGTATTTCCATGTAAAATTTTATATGTGAATTTTTCAAGTTCATGGTGAACTCAAGTTTGCGTTCCGGACAATTTTCCACTCCTAACGAATACTTCGCTAGGGCATACTGTGTTGTAGACCAAAACCTAGCAGATTTTGCACCCATAATGAAACTTAATCGACCAGCTGCACGAGCTGGTATACTTAACGACTAAGAACAAGGGTATTTTAACGTGATCAAAATTTTGCAGCGAAAAATAGTCTTCAGCGATAAGATTCATTTCCGAGAATATAAACACACTTTTAAAATTTTAGATCACAATAATACCATGATATTCAAGAGTGTCTAACAAATCAACCTTAGAATTTTTCTTTTAAAATTTTCTAAGATTAGAGGCTTATGTAAATTTGCCATGCCAACAGTCAAATTCAGAGTCCAGTGGACAATTGAACGTTGTTAGAAATTTTGCAGGGCTTAGAAACAGATTTTTAGAAAAAGCTGATCTAAGTCTTAAATAGTGAAAATTCCGCTTTCCATTTCATTCTGTTTTTGATAAACTGTAGTTCTGTTTTATTCACTACTGTATAGCTAGTGCAGCATTCAAGTAAATAAAACGATCAAACTCACTTTACATATATCGCCAGCACAGTTACCATTGTTTTTGCTTTCTCCTTTCTCGTTAACAATTTATTTGTTGTTGATTGCCGAGAAAAATTTTGTTGCACTAGCTACCCAGCAGTGAATAAAACACAGCTTATACAAGTGTTAATTTAGGCTTCGAAAACACTATGAGAACTACTTTTATATTCGTTTTGTTTTTTTTAATTTTTAAAAGAAACTACTAACATGTTTTGAATGCAGACAAAAATTTCTCTGCTTCATCACCCTTAGATTCAAAGCAATAACACTTAAATCTAACCTCCAGAATTTATTGTTAATCTTTACAAGCATTTAAGCAATAATTTACTCTCTATTACTTCATTATACGCTCCTACCATGTTAATCAAATCAAATAGTCTATTACAGCAGTAAATGAACAAGATAGCTATTACTTCAGAAATACATACACATCACATACTTATATTGTTAGGTATATAAATAATTTATCCAATCGATTTCAAGTTAATTATAGATAATCCTTCGCTTTGGCCAATTTATGGACTCATGTTACGATCTTCTTTTTAAATACTTATTTGTCCTCATTAAACTAACCGCCGCTCCACCGCGCCGCCTTTTATGATACTCTATGTCTATAGAAACACACAAAATTCCAAAACCCTTTCATCCTTTTGTTTCCTATATACTAAATAAAATACTCCAACATATCCCATTTCCCTTTTCTAAATTGGTTTTGATGGCATCTTAATCAACAAAACCCTACTCCGCATTAAAGCCATTCCTTCCCTTTTTTTCTTCTTCTTCCTCAGTTTTAAACACGAAGAAGAAAA
Source organism: Scaeva pyrastri (assembly GCA_905146935.1). Lineage (NCBI taxonomy): Eukaryota > Metazoa > Arthropoda > Insecta > Diptera > Syrphidae > Scaeva > Scaeva pyrastri. Next base: position 2,439,081 of record LR989929.1, on the reverse strand, counting down.
AAAAACAAGAAAAATTGGCCATTGGATAGATCCCAATTATGGGGCTGAATAAATGCTTCCAAATTAGAATTTTGACTCTGATTTAGTGCAACAGTTCTATGTGCAGAGTCTAATGGCTTTTCGCAGCAAGAGCCACGTTAATACAAGTATTTCCCCCTATGAGCTTGCCGCCTCACCGCGCCGCCATCGCCCTCGTTCGCTTTTCCTTGAAATTATTTATGTACACATGGAACACCACATGGCCAAGCCGCCGCCGCCGCCGCACCGAGCCGAACCAAAAGAAGATCAGCCATAAAGCAAAGACTATGCGCGACTTGAAACCTCGTCGTCGGAGAGATCTCTATAAGCCAAGCACCTAGGCACTGACCCTATTAAAATCGTACAGGTAATTAATTAATTTGTTTCCACCCGTGCACTTGAGATGCGAGGCTATGTAGACCGAAGGTGTACCCATCCAACATCCTAGGTTTCCAACATGATTGCCCTGCGGCGCAGGTGTGTTTGCTATTGAATTATCATTAGGAGACTGCGACACCACAATGCCGATGGCGAGCTCAGCTCATCGGTATTCGGTGGACATGAAAGGAGTCAGTTGATCCTTTAACTATCATCAGTAACTATTCCGCTCCCAATTTGATGGCGCGGATGCCGACCGGGACGGACGTCTCTGTCTCTGCACATGATGTACAAGGGTAATTTAATATCTTTTCTAAACGTGGCTCGGCTCCAGGGAGATGAACCCAATTTCGACAGAAAACCTAAAACATTGACGTAAAAAAAAGACATAAACCAAAACCTCAAAGTCGGGGGACATAAAAATTTGTCTTTGTTTTATCTTAATTGAAGTTCACAGTCGGAGGAACATCATCAGCCATCATCTCCTTCGAACTCATCATCGTCAGTCTTCACTGCTTCATCATTATGGGTGCATTTCTATTCTAAGACAATTCAATTTGTTCCCACTACCAACTTCCTGTGGGTGAAAAATGAAGCTTCTAGCAAATCGGATGAATTTGATGTATGTAAGTTTTCGAAAAAGGTCAATTTGCTCTCCCCCATTTCTTGAAGTCTCCCAAATTGTTATAACTCAACAACTTAACGCTCCACTGTCCCTGAACAGACTTCTCACAAAACAGAACAGAACAGGGTGGTGCTTTCTTTTATTACTTTGGTATCGGACGCACTACTCGTATTTCGGTACCAGTAGCGCCGCCATCATTGCCTCTGCTTTGTCGGTACTCACTTGCTATCAGCTCATTAAGATATGATTACAAAACATTGAGAGTGCGGGAAAGTGCAGTTTCATTGTGTACCTATTTTCCAATGAAACTGGACGGCATGCAGAGGCACAGTATTTCATAACAGCGGCGCGGCGGTAGATTTCTGGGAAAGCCTTTCAAAATAAAAATTAAGGCTTTTAGGCAGCAGCTGTCATGATTAATAAAACGATAATGGTTCGGCAACAGAGTGCAACGCAGCGGACAGTGATACAAAGCTGCTACATTTTCCCTTTTTGACATATTTTAAGATTAATACGTCTAATGAAATTACTTTTTTCTCTTTTTCTATAGGACTGAATGCTCGTCTTAAGTCTTAACCCACATCAGTTAGTAGAAAAAAATTAAATGAAATGGTCAGCGGCTGAGCGACACATTCCATCGTCGAAACTACTTATAAAAGGGCAAGTTTTTTCGTCTAGACATATTCACTTCACATTGTGATTGTGATGTCTTGAATTTTGAAAACTTGGTTATCTATGTATATTTTCGAAAGGTGGTCGCGGATGACCTTTTTTAAATGCGGTACAGGTAGTAATTAAGATTTCTTTAATTTTGACACCCCATCACTATAATTTGTTGCTCTATTTAACATAAAGGTTGGTTATTCAAACTTCAATAAACTATTACCCAATAATTCGTTTACTTAACACTAACAGAGTTATGAAGAGGAGACTTAAATTGCAAGAGCAGAATAGGTGGAGGCAAAAGGCTTTTTGAAGGAGTTACCTAAACAAAAATTCAAAGCAAGACAGAAAAGAATAAAATCTTAACTAAGATGGAGTAGAAGGATATTTTTTTCTACAAAGACACCAATTCACAGGATTTCAAGAACTCACAAGGAAAATTCTACCTGGGTCAAATTGCTCGATCTCTGGAATAGTTTACGCCAACATCACTTTAGATGACAATGTTCCCATCTTCAAATTCAAGCCATGTTGATCATCGACTAAGAGTGACTTCTTCGGAGTGTATTATTGTTGGAAGCTCTTGGGACAAATATCATTTGGTACAGTCGACGGTATTGTTTGTTGGCAAGCCCCATCAACCGTTTTCAATTACCTTCAGCTACTAAATTTGGCAAGTTTTCAGTGGTTTATCGATTCAATTCACCCAATAGTCAAAGCCAGAACGACCATTCACTCAAGATTTGTATGAGTAGATGCACTAAGCTCGTCTTGGAGACATAGAATCACATGGAAAATAAAAACAAAATACAGACAAATTTGGATAAATTAAAAGCCAAAGCTTTCTGGAAGAACCGCTTTCAGCATAAGGAGCGAATGAATGGTTCCTTTATTTGCAATATTCTCTTGGCTTGTGTAAATAGTACCTATACTTTGGCTTCAAATAGCTTTCAAAATAAATAGATGCCAGGAACCAAAGCCAAACTGTATTGTGATTATAACGGTACTCGATGTATATACAAACATTTTTGAAAGTAACTTCTGATAAAAATGTCCATATACTTTACTTACCGCTCTTATGCCGGGTTTCCATTTCAGATTCTTTACTTGTTGAGTAGGTACCTTCTATACATAAATGTATTTACTCTCTCCCATTTATTCCAGAGATATCTATATGCAGATATGTAGGTATAACCTATATACATATGCCGAAGGAGCCACATCCAACCCAAAAGTCCTCGAGCTCTCTGAGCATAAAACAAATATCACTGCCACTCTCGAAAGATGCCTTCGACGTCGTCGGTCGGTCGTCGTCGTCGCTGCACTCTCGCACTGCCACATAACATCATCCGCCTGGCTCAAAACTTGAACGAATCCCTGGAATCTGGGAATGTAATATTTTCAATCAAAAACCACCATCTGCTGGGCAAATTGAATTTAAATATTTACCAGGCATGGAATGTCTATACCCAATCCCTATACCCACTCTACATTCAAGAGTATATAATGGTGAACATATACATATATACACACCCACACACAATTTGGCCCGAATGGATGGTTGGTCCTCGTGCCATCCACCCAGCGCCGCCACCCACCGCCGCCGTGATTTTCCATCGTCCTCCTCCTTCTCTATTACACATCGACATCAGCCAAGCCAGACCTACACAATGGGATTTTTCGAATTTTTATTTCGAGTCAATTTTTGATTTAGTTCCCATGTTGACAAACAGGATTCTCTAAGGATTCCACTGAAATCCTCAGCATTATATTGAGTGATGTGAAGGAAAAAAACATCATTCCTTCTATTTTCATGGGACTTGAATGCCATTTGTTGATTCCTGGGGGTTCCATAGAGGATCCTACTGGAATGTCTCTCATACTGCCTCTGATGATAAGCCGATTATACTCCGACGACGTTGTTCGATTGTATGATGTTGCAGAAGATTGGATATGGCAATGCAAGTGGCAGTCCTTCGTCATTCCTTCGACATAAAATTGGTCCTTTTTTTACTCGCACCTCCATCGGAATGGATTGAAGCTATACAACTAGAATTTCTAGACCAACTTCATGCACAACGCAGAGCACAGCACATGTCTGCGAGGATAAATTTTGATTTTCTTCAACCTTTCTTACTTTCTTTTTGGATTCGTTTCCTCCACCTCACCGCACCGCCCCATCGCATCGTCGTCGTGCGTTCGTCGTCGACCGGCACAGCACGAATATACTGACAATGTGCTATGAAATTGTGATTAGTTGGGGGAATTTGGGGTTTCTTATGTCTTATTCGATCGAAAGTGGGAGTTCTTGAGACACAATTCAGCTCCAGGCTTTTGTTCGGATAAAGTAAGTAAAACTTGAAAATCTTATTAAAATCAATTTGCCTCCTAAGACGTACACTGACAAAACGACTTAACGGAATTTAACCTTGGGGATCGACTTTAAGATCTTAAGACAATATTCAAGGAATTTAATATACCCGGGTTCTTTTTTTTTTCTTCATTATTATGATTAAAATTTTATTGTTTAATATTCAGTAGCTCTATAGTATCTTCGTACAGTGTAAACCAACTGCTCATTCATACCTTCGTCTGTTACGTTTCGTAATCTAAATCTAAAATCTTCATGATATTGTTATCTCTAACCTTATCTTCATCCGTACCATATTCATTAGTTTCATTATCCTTTGCCGTATATTTTTATCCGGATACTCTCACTTATCCATATCCGTTCCAATATTCATATAAATATCTATTTACCATTTCCGTAGTATTATCCGACTTCTCAAACATGTTCTTATCCGAATTATGATCTTCTCCGTATTACCCGATATTAAGTTACACCCCTATCCAAATCCTTATCCGTTTTATTATCCGCATAATTTGTCTTATCATAATCGTTACCCTTCTATACATATCTTTATCCGTTAACTTACCTATTTATTATAGGCATTTTTATGTTAATATCCGTTTTATCCGTATATGCGTAACCTTTTCCAAAATTTACTTATATTCTTATCCGGAATATTATCCCGATTCGTATCCGTGTTTTTACTTATAGGTAAATATCCCTTTCGAAAATCATATCGAAATAGTTATCCGTACCTTTATCCGTATATTATATCCGTTTTGCTTAACTCATTGGTTTTTTTTCAGTGCACTTTCTCGGAATGGAGAGAAAATAAAAGAATTCTCTCCACTTCAATGGCATATAAATCTCCAAATGTAATTCAATATGGCTGTATAATAAAACTAGGTAGGATTCACTTTCAAAGTGTTCCTTAAACAAAAACCATCTCAAACGACAACCCAACCATCGACCGCTTTAAATATTTGAATGAAGGCCAATATTCTCGGAATATCCTTGCAAAATATCATCTTACTAGAGATGGAATAGAGATATAAGTACACAACTTATCTAACTCATCTAGGAGGCCGACCAACGAGGACGACAGCGAAGACGCCGACAATGATGATAAAGACTACTCCAACGACAACCAACTCGACGACAACGACGGACAACTCTCTGTCGGAGGATCTTCAAAGTAAAATTGCTCAGTGACCATGTAATTCGATTAAAATTTGAACAACGGCAACGCATCATCATCATCATCTGTGCAAAATGGTATCTACAATTCTACATATTATATTCGCCCTCGCTAAACCCCTGCCATAGCACATGGCAAACAGATAGAAACAAAATCGCGGCGGATTAATTTTACTTGACAGTTTCTAGCGAACTGTCTGTTAACCGATGTTTGGACAATTTGTCCAATGCCACCCTTGAAGGGCATCCCTTGAAAAAAAAAAACAAAAAAAAAACAGAAAAAACCAAAACCAGGAAAAATAAGAGAATAGAAAATGGAGCTAAACCCTAAAAGAAATAATAAAACCCTCATCAAACAAGCAAAACAAAACAAATAAACTGGCGCGCAATTATTTTCGAATGAATAATGACCGAACATAGAATATGGAGCGTCTTCCATAAATTCAGATCATCCAATTAGCAAGGAACTTGATAAATAGCCTTTTCGCACAATAACTTTACGGCAAAGGCCAGGAGCGGATACTACAGAGGAGGGGACAGTCAAAAATTTTATGAGATTAAAATAAAATATCTTCCAATTTCATCCTCTCAAAGCTAGGAACCACAATTCTGTAAAATAACATACATAAAATAAAATAAAATAAAATAAAATAAAATAAAATAAAATAAAATAAAATAAAATAAAATAAAATAAAATAAAGAAAATAAAATAAAATAAAGAAAATAAAATAAAGTAAAATAAAATAAAATAAAATAAAATAAAATAAAATAAAATAAAATAAAATAAAACAAAACAAAACAAAACAAAATAAAATAAAATAAATAAAATAAAATAAAATAAAGAAAATAAAATAAAATAAAATAAAATAAAATAAAATAAAATAAAATAAAATAAAATAAAAGAAAATAAAATAAAATAAAATAAAATAAAATAAAACAAAATAAAATAAAATAAAATAAAATAAAATAAAGAAAATAAAATAAAATAAATTAAAGTAAATTTAAAATAGAATAAAAATTGATTTTCACATGTTAGAAGTGAGACTTGATCAAGGTTCTTCACTGCGAAGCCCTATATGCCTCCATAAGGCTTCGAAGAATTGAAACCCTCTTGAAACCGAATCGCACTCCGCCCATGGCAAGAGCTGTAAAAGTTGGGTTTTCCATGCCCAAGTTTTCCCCCTTTTTATCCTGGGGGATGCGTAGCGGAACTTTTCTTCAAACTTCACTCCCTTCTATACCGACAAGTCGATCCTATGGTGTTATATCTATGTACCGTTGCGTTGTGCCGCTCGTTGTGCGGAAAGCATATTTGAAAATTATGACATATTGTATTGTGTTGAGCTTGAGGCTGGAGCCCAAGCAGGGCTGTGGCTGGGTGTGGGGGTGTGGATGGTAGGTATGTAAGAAGGATCTGCTTTGGCTATATTATGGCTGATGGAGAAAAAAGACCCATTTTGCAAACCCCTCTTCAGTCAGGATGACAGTAAATAACCAAAGTTGAATCATTTGAACAGTCGTTCTTTGGCTGGTGTTTCTGTGCTTGTGCCCGTGTACAGTTAGTTGTGTAGTGTAGTGAGTACGGTTATTTTTTTTTTCTCGCAACCAAACGAACGAACTCTCATTATGTTCGCAGTTAATAATAATTTAAACTTTTTCATTGGCTGTTGGTAGGAAAATAAAAAGGAAAAATATTATTTGTTGTTGCTCTTATGTTAGTAGATACTTTAGTGGGTAGGAAGGTTTATGAAGGAAATTTAGGGGGAGGGGGATGATCATATTGTTTCCTGGATGGGGTGATTCTGAATCTGATTCTGATGCTGATGCTATTGCGGAAAGTTTTTTCTGCTTCAATTAAATTTTTCCGGCCAAAAAGAGACGGATTTCGCACAGACAGACGTCGTCGTCGTCGTAGAAAGCAAGACAGAGGTTGAAATATGGGTTTTTGTTGGTTCGTATTGCGGAACAAGACTTTCAACGCTAAGGAGATGATATTTGTCAAGAAATGTATGAGTTTTGCTGTTTGTTACTGTTATTGTTGTCTACTTTTTTCTTATATACTTCTTTGAGTAAATTAGCCGATAGATGATGATGATAATGAGGATGTTTATCATGTCATATGTCAGGAAAATTCTCACAACAATAAGGATAAATAAATTTGTGGATGTCGTTGGATATTTTTTTTTGTATTTTCAAAATTAATGGTGGATGTTAACAAGGATTTGGTTAGTTACGCAGATATGTCTAGCAATTTTTATTCATTCAAAGTGGATATGGAAGTGATAAAATCGTTTATGAAATTGTGACCTGAATTTAGCAAATAGTTAATTTTTATACAATCTTAAATTGTCTCCTGATGAACCTTGAAAAGTGGGGGTCCATATACAAACGACAGAAATTGATAAGAATTAAATGTCTTGGCCTTTTTAAAGCCTTTTTAGAAATTGAAGAATTTAAAGAATATTTTGAATTTAGCCAAGGTTGAAAAAGTTAAAAAGAGAACATTATTATTTTTCTCAGAGAATAAAAAATTAAAATCTATGTTTAATAGTATTTTTGCTAAGAGTTGCGGTGCGAGACTTCCTATTTTCCCAAATTTTACCAAAATCAAAATCTGTCTAATGTGAAAACTCGACTAGACAACAAATGATAAGCAATACTTCTAATTATTTTTCAAAAAACTTTACTTATAAACATAATTTAAATAGTTGGTTTTTTGAAAACTAAAAATTGTGCGGATTTATAGAATATATTGAGAGATTGAAAACTAAACTATTCAAGAGACTTTACTGAACTGAGATCGATATAGAGAACATTAGAAATGTGCAAAATAAATACTAGTATTTTTTTATTTTTTACTATTTTTTTCTTGTCTGATTTTGACCACTTTCAGTTTTTCTAAAAAGCGTGTTTATATTCTTCTTTGTGCCATTTTGCAATTCCAATTTAACATTATTGCCGAATAGGTGATGTGAGATTTTAGAAATAATTGCATTCCTTTAATTTTGTATTTCAATTTGTTAATTTATTACCATAATAATTCCAACAGCGATGAACACCCACTATATAGCAATTTAAAAAAAATTAATTTTAAGTTTGCTTTACGTAATCGTACTACGCCCCCTAAGGCCTCTCAGTATTTATTTTTATTAAATGTCAGCACAGTTCAATTAATCTGAATCATAATCGTTAAATCAACTCGAACCAGAATCCGAATCCGAATTCGAAATAAAATCTTTTGTCTTATTTACAGAAATAAATATAACATTTACCAACCCGCCCGCAAGGTATATTCCAAGGGTTTTATAATTCCATGGTATTTTGCATTCAAAATGAATAAAATCTCAATCATCTAATAGCATGCGAAAGTAAACATCATCAAAAGTGGAATTTCAACTCGCACTTTTCCCCTTTCTGTGTTTTCCAATTTCCCAACTGAACAATATGCTGGTGCTTTGCGCCGAGGATAAAGAGGAAGAAGTTTATAATATATGTGTGGTGCCTGAGGGCTCCCCGGCACCGACAACGGCAACGGCTAAACCCCATCCAAAATTATTACAAATGGCTGACAACAATTTGTGTCAGTCTATGAAATTGTCCCCCCTCCACCCATCGTGTACTTATTCGTCGACACACACACCACCATTCATCGCATTGTTACAGAAAATCTGGATCTACGCAATTCCATGCATTATCCAAAAGTACGAGCGAGTATACGAAAACAATACCGAGGGATGAAGTTTTTATGGGGCTCTTGTCTCCACAAATCCCATAAACCGCCTCCGAAACGAGCAAGCTCCCTGTCAGGGCTCAGGGCTCAGTGGTAGGGGTAAGGGAAGGGTAGTTATGTGTGTGCTTTGTACCTAGGCTCCAAACTCACTCGTCCTTTGGAAATCGTAAAAATTATTATTAAAGAGACAAACTGTTCGTATCCGTAGGATATTCTAATGTTCAACGGTGGATGAGTACACATCTCAATCCATCTCCAATCGCATGACTTGACAATATCATCTCCCCCGGTTCTGGTTAGCTGCGGTACACTGAGCTCTAGTCCCAATCCCAACCGTCACATGAAACGAAGGGAACAGAATTTTGCAAAATAAATTCATTTTGTGTTTATGGGCCGTAAAAACAAAGACACACATTCCCCCTCAACCCAATCTTCAATAACCTTATAAGAACATAGAGAGTCCTGATTTTTTTGTTCCATCAAAATGCACGAGGGCAAGGCATGTCAATTCCCTCAAAAGCTGAAAGCTCCAGCAGAAAGGTTGGGGTTTCGATTCCAGATATAGAAAAAAGCCAAACACCATAAAAAATTTGCATTTACATTGATCCGTTATTAAGTCGGTCATATTGAGACAAAGTCCTTAGTATGCGCATGAATGCTCACACTCAACCGTCCCATACTCTCCCCCGTATAGCAGCGACTTCAATCAAGGATCTAAACTCAAAATATGTTGTGGTGCGTTGTGGCAGCATGTCCTGAAAATATTCCCGTTCAAATGGCCCAGCAAAAGAACACAAAACGCACTGGCTTTATCCGATGTAAAAATAAAGGTCCTCTCCGTTTTGATTAGCATATTAAGGACCTAGATACTCGTAGTACACAGATACAGATACAGATACAGATACAGAGGTCGCTTTTGTGGATTATTGCGATGCAGTTCGATTGGGGGCTCATAAGGGATATGAATTGTTTTTTTTTTTTTTTTTTTTTGAAAAAACACAAGGACTTTTTGTACAATAACATTGGGCACACAGGTCCTTGAATACACGGGATTATTTAAGGAGTATGATGGTCGGTCTGTGCCTAGATATGTTTCGTTTATTTATTATATTGGGCATAAGGGACAGCAAGGGAATGCGTCCGCTCTGAATTCTGGCGATTCATCTTCGAGATTATGCGAAAAAGCTAGACCTTTTTATGCAAAAATGCCAAAATGTTATCTTAATGGTGGACAAAATATACAAGGACACACTTTGGAGAGAGTATTTTGTTTTTTTGTTGTACAATCTACAATACCTACAATCTACATAGCTACCTTTTCGTAGATAGGTTAGGTAGGACCTGCTATTGAATTTATTGCTCGGGAATAATTTTTCGTTTCTAGTTTTTTTATATCTAAATTGAGAGAGAATATGAATTCCTTTTTTTCGTCCTCTTCCCAAAGAAGACAAAATAAATTCAAGTGAAGGGAAGGAGAGAGTGTTATTGTTACTAAACATTTCTGCATATAATTGAAGCTTTATAATGTTGTTATGTTTTTTATTTGCAAAATCATTGCGGTAAATTCAAAATTATGTTTTGTTAGATAGGATAAGAACATTTAACATTTCTGAAGAGCGTAGTAAAAAAAATAATGTTACGACGACGATTTAAGTAGGTACATAATCATGAATTGATGGATTTGAAGAATAAAGCATTTCGAGACAGGCTCTTGAGCGCAGAAAATAATTTTCAAGTTCTTTAGATTGCTTAAGGGTTCGAATAGCTTGTGTCGGGTCTTATAAATAGATGCAGTCAAAACATTAACAGTGCTGGCGTTGGTTGGTTAAATCTCAGGCATAACTTGTCTTTTTGGTTTTGAAGTTAAAGAGTGTTTGGAACTCAGTTGCGTTGTTCCTACCAAAGAGGAATAAAGAAGTGGCTAAGAATTTGACTGAAGAATCTAGCTTAAAATCACAAATGTATTATTTGTGTTTTATTTACTGCTGCATAGCAAGTTCAGCTAGCCAAGTGAATAAAACGATCAAACTCACTTAATATACGTATATCGTCACCACAACTAATATTTTTTTGGTGGCATTTATTCGTCGGAAAATAAATTGTTGTTAATTGAAGAGGGAAATTTTGCTGCACTAGCTATGCAGCAGTGAATAAAACACAACAATTCCAAAAACTTTTAATAAAATAGTGGAAGTTTTGATAGTTTTTTGAAACAGTTTGGTACTTTTGTACATAACTGCTCTTATATTGTCGGAAATTGAAATGTCAAACGTAATACACCTGATGTTAAGTTGTAACAGTGAGATTCATCTTTTGAAGTACGAATTCATCCATTCATCTTAATCTTTAATTAGAAAAAAATCTTCAATGAAATAAAGTAACCTTTTTCATGTTTTTTTACTGAATTTTTACAGAAGGTAAAAAAGGATATGAATCTTGAAATTTTCGAAATTCTCATGCCTGTCAAATTGATATCTGCTCGTATGTATGCGTATACGTAGAGATGTAGGTATTTATTGAACAAATCAGTAGCTCTGACCACCTGTAGTGTATAACTATAGTGGAGTGGAAGCTGGTGGCTACCTGTTTTTGAAAAAATACTGAAATAACAAAAAACCCACCTCTCATTTGCACCACAAAACCCTTAAGGGGATATATTTATCGTCACGAAACCAACTTAAATCAAAGATAAGATCCTTTTGCCGATTGATTAATTGCATCAACCGCCGAAGGCATTGTGTCCGTTGACACCGACCAAATCAAAAGATTTTCCAAAAAAAACAAAAATGATATCCTTAAAAAATATCTAAAATAGGTATGGCTACCTATGAGTGTGTACAAAAACGGATGCCGAAACGACCACGTCGTCGTCGAGTCGACACGTAGACTACGATCACGACGGCTACGACGCAGACAGAAAGACAGAAGTTGGATTGTATCTTTTGATTTAAGTGTCAATTAGCAAAAGGAAACTGTATATATAGGTACTCTGTGGTCGAAGGAAAGCAGCAGGCGCACGGAGAGGGCTTAGACTGTGGATCAACCAATTTGATCGGATCCTATTGATTCGATATTGTGAGTCGGTAGCGTATGCACCTGTCTCATGAGACTTACCATCTTGCTGGTTCTGGATCTTGATGATTCTCGAGACTACCAATGAAGACCCGACCGGCTGATATGGGACACGAAGCGACTCTGACTCTGACGACTGACACAATGCATTCGAGCGATTAAACTGATGAATATTCAAAGAAGGAAGCCAGTGCCCATTGCTACTGCCACCAAAGCTGTTTGGATTAATAGATGCGTGTTGCGTATGTACTTGTTTGTGTGTATGTTAACCAAGAGCCAATGTCTTTGTCGACCAGGTCTGGGTTCAGGTTCGGGTGGAGTTGTCGTTTTGTGTTTCCTTCCTAACTCTCATCACCCAGCAGCCATAGCAACCCTTTCCCGCTTTCCGTCAGTCCAATTAACGAATTTGTTTGTGCCGCTCAATTAACTTCGACTTTTCCTGATGCCGTATAACTGGTGTGTTTTTTAAACTCATACTATTTTTATATTTTTTTTTTTCGAAATCGTTCTGGCTGGTTGGTTTTTCAGTAAACCGAGGTACGCATTGCGTCAAGGACCTTGTTTTTTGAACTCTTTGAGCAACGCACTTAAGAATACCGACATACATACATATATGTGTACTCTAATGGTTTTTTGGTGCGGGTAATGGTTACACGCACCACAAGTACCTTCACGTTTTACAGAGCAGAGCAGAGACTGTGCTCACATTTTTCATTTTTATTTAACAAGCTAGCAAATGAATGAAGGTGGTTTGTCGAGACGCGACGCAACGCGACGTAACAGCGGAATTAATTAATTACCCGAGAAGTTTCATTTGCACCTGTGATCATTAATTATTAAGTACGGCACTCGTATAAGAACCATTCATTGGTAGCCATAAGTATCTACAATTCTACATCAGACATACACATACTCGTACATACATAAATTTATCTGCGTAATTCTATCTTTGGTTTCAAATCATATTGTCCAACAATCGTTTTAGAGGAGAGTGGAAAATTAAGGTTTGAACGTATCTTTATTCCTTTTACCTTTTACTTTGGAAGAATTATTATACTACACGAAATAATTGCAGTTTTATATGAGGTAGCTCGTATCTATGTACCAGCACGCATACATTTATACCAACTGAAGTGATGCAGTATTATGTTACCAAATAACGGAATAGAGCGGGAATATCTTGCAGCTATGGAAGAGTGGGGTTTGAAATGACAATTGGCCAGTTTCTAATATCGTATGAAAACCCTGAGGCAAGTCCTAATCCATCGTGGAGACAATTAAAATAATTCATAAATATTCGATTTCAATGCAACATTACTATGTATATGTGTATATGTAGCTACGGGACGAAAAAAATTGCGGTCTCGTGTTAGCCTCTTCTCTTGGAACCATGGCAAGACGAGACGAAAGTTTCATTGAAGAATTTTATATTTATTTTGATGGTGAGTGACGGGACGAGGCTGAAAATTTGACTAGATATTCCTGAGAACAAAAAACGTGAAAATCAGGCAAATTATCTACCACATCCAGAGCGATACCGAGACGATACTGATATTTTTTGACTCTCGTCAAGTCTCGTCTCGAAATAGAAACCTTTTCTCACGTCTATGTTTAAAAAAAAATTAGAATATTTCAAAAATTAACTTGTCACTTTTTCGAGGCAAAAAATCCGCTTTTTTCTAGATCTCCACGAAATCATATATGTATCTCCCTTCCCCAGTCCTTTCATGTCCTAAACACCGCATTTCCTGAATGAGATATGTTCCCCTCATCCTGGTGCTTTTAAGATTCATTGCAGAGAAATTATACGTCCGTCGTCGTTTGTTATTTTATTCATTTTCTTATTTTTTTTTTGTGCTCAAATTCAACCCCATTTTTTCATCCCCTTGACATTCTTAAGCCACATGAAAATTACATGGATTTTTATGTGGTGGAGCTCTTTGCATTTCTAGAGACAAAAAGTAGAAGAAAAAAAATTGCTCCTTTGGATTTTTTGACATGATACACATTCCTACTTTGCTTTTTGTTTTCGTCTGCTACCGCCGCTCGCTCCTGCTGCTGCTGCCACTGACTTAAGCCAGCTATTGCATGAGTTATAAGAGGATGTCCACGAGATATAAATGTGTGTATAGGTAAAGAAACACCAGGACGAAGGAGAAAATTGATCTCTGTGAGGCATGCCTCATGTGTTGGTTTCCGCCACTGTTACTGTAATAGGAATATTAGGTTTATAAAGCCCACACCTTCTTTTCTGTCGCTCTTTCTACTCAGTTAGTGTTGCAGGAATACCTACCAAGAAAAAAAACACAAAGAAAGCTGACAAGGACGACAGTCGGTGGTGGTGGTGGTGTTGGTGTTGGTGAGAAGACTTGCACGTAGAAGAAGAAATGAAAAAAATAATAATAATTGCCTCCTTGAAGGATATGACTTCCTTATTCACTCCTCAACCTTCACTGCAGTTAAATTATTGTTCTTTTTTTTTCTCACAACCGCCATCGCCACAGCCCAACGGAAATAAGGGACAACCGCACTATAAATCAAAATGTCAAAAAATAACGGTTTATTTTCTGAAATATAAATATCCTTATATCGCACCTACTGATGTTGAGTCTTAAGTTCTTGACGTCTTTTGCTTATAACTGAGGACGTCAAATTAAACATGGAAAACGGGAGGAAGTATTTATTTTCGAGTAGTCACAGTCATAAGTCTTGAGACTTATCACGGAAAGGGTCCAAAGCAGTCCCAATGGGAGTTATTCATAATATTCTAGGATTTCTTTTTATCACCCAAAGATACCGGAGTTCGATTACTATTCCAGTAATAGGAACCAAGAATTACTGTTATTATGCATAAATCTATATTTAGAGAATTGTGATGTCGTTTTCACCACTACCAGGACCAGGAGTCAGGTATCTAAGAAATAAGATTAACACTGAAAAAATTTTATATCGAATTATTTTTATGATGAAAATCCTTGCTGAAGACGCCAAACGAAATTGAATCAATGTTTAAATTTACCGTCTTTTGCAGGGTTAAGTTTTTGTTGGTGGCAACCCTATTAGAGAACAAAATATGTATTATGAAAAATATTTCGAAAAACTTGACATTTTTGAAATTTTTGATTTCTATCAAGATCAAGACGAGACTAGTCAAATTCTCTTGTTACACGAAGAAGGACTCGGCGATGCTACTTAAACAGCACTTGAAATGAAACTTAGACTTAATATTGTATACTAAAATTTGCCTAGACTCCATGGTCTTTTTATTTTTTACAAATTAAGCATCATTGCCTAAAAAGTTATGATCTTTTTCTGAAATTTTTCAGAATTAGATAATTTGTTACTGAATTTAAAACTTCTATGTACATTTAGAAACAAACGTTAAGCTTTTGGTGTTTTGTTAAACTGTTCATCATGTAGAACACAAGTTTGAGTCATAGTCAAGATTAATTTAAGGCGACCAATAAGATGGACTGATATTTCTAGATTTAGACGAGAACAACATCTGACGAAAAAACGAGGTAGGATTTTTTTCAAGGATAACATTTTTAAAGTACTTTCACATTGAATTCAACTTTAAACTGCACCTGATTTTCTCATCGTGCATTGATAAATCCATCCTTCCAATTTCCAAGGAGCAACCGAGGATACAATTGTGTCGAGTAAAATCAAAATTAATGATTGCAAGACCCGAGGGAAACTGCAAGGAGTACCACTTTCAATTTGATGCTGATAATGACGATGATGGCGACAATCGAAGCACTTCCCTGGTCGTCTATCCTTCTATCGTTCTCTCAATTACAGTTGATGTTACATCTTATATAGTTATACATAGGTGAGGTGTCAAAGGATAGCAATACAAGTAAATGTATGTAGTATAATCTGATGACAGTTCAATGACAGAATATCTATCACCAATTAAAGTGAAAATTTGAATTGCAATCCTGGGGCATGTATCCTGGTTCATTATTCGCGCGTTACACTCACTCTCTTCCTATTTCTGTGTGTCAACATTAGAGAATAAATTAAGTCAAAATGGCAGACTACCATGACTACGACTACGATGACGATGACCGTCCGTCGACAAAGACCGGACGCGAACGCGAACGCAGACGGACATCATCTTGTGCGATTGCTGTTCATCGATAGTCCGTTAAACTGACTACGTGTACCTTCATATTGTAATTTTTTGTACTATTTTCAGGGCATATCAGTGCCAATGGATGCGGCGAATCCAAATCCCAATCCCAATCCAAAGCTTAAGTCGGGTATAAATCATTGCGAAGATTTCTTGTGGTTTTTTCGGAGAGCCGCTCAATGACAGTTAACAAGTAACCGCTAGATATTTAATGGCATAAATGCTGGTCATATTGAGAGGATATTATGTGGGGATGGACGCGAGTGGAAGATATCATAGTGGAAGCGGCTTCTTGGTGCCTATTACCCCCTATCCAGGCGGACATGATCCGTCGAATGGGCCAGTTGTCACTCTTTACACAAACAAACGTCCAAGATGGAAGACGTTGTCAGAGAAGCAAACGTAGACTCTCGTAGATGTGTACCTACGACTATAACGAGAGTATGACTGCAAAGAGCAAAAGGGGTATCTGTTGCAAGCAAAACAATTTCTGTTCCTTCATCTCAAAATCTAAATCACCCGGACAAAATGAAGCAAACATGCTTGTGGCAGGCAGCAGGCAGGAGTAACAACTTATAGGTACTCCAGACTGCAACTGCATCAGTTTGGAACAACTATTCGGCTGCATTATCAAGAGCAGAACTGTTCTACCATATGTATGTAAGTATTTGGAATTGGGTTCCGCAATTGTATCCAGGTACGAGTTGGAGTCGAAGTCGGTTCTTTAAATGACCGAAGACGACGCGACGGCCACGACGACGACGATGACGACGAAGGAACGATCTACATAATTTTCTTGTCTAATTTCAAGATTTATATATTTCTGGACACAAACAGCAGCATTCAGGCATCCGCTGATGCAGTGGCGCAGACGCAGATACTCTTAGCTCGTACCAGCAGCATTGGCAACAGAAACGAAACAGCTACAGCTACAACAGCAGCAGCAGGAGCACAAAATTTAATGGCAATTGACTAACTGACAACTGTGCTTCCAATGAACTGGTTCGTTCGGGTTCCTTCTTGAATTTGTGGTGCCTGGTGCTGGTGCTGGTGCCACAGTATTATCTTCTAAGCTCTTTAAGGAGAAAAGTTGTCAACTTTTCAGAGTGCGTCCTGCTGGATGAGCAACGACCAACGAGTCAATGGCTGTCGATTGTTTTGTGGTGTGATTGTTGTTAAAAAAGTGTTAATGAGGTATCATCTCGTGGTTAAAAGATTTTGTCGTGATATTTTCCAACGAACTACAAGTCGATACTAGTATGTGGAAAATGGCATGGTGCCAAAAAGATTCCACAGTAGTCAGGCTATAAATAAGTCGATGTAATGATTGAGGTTTTTTTGTTGAACAAAAAACATCCTTTTGTATCTTTTACACCCTAAATAGTTAATAGCCACTCAAGGTATTGGGTGAGAACTGTCAGTCAGATGAAAATGAAATTCAAGTTCGAGTCAATTAAAATTTAAATAATGGAATTCGAATATAAAATGGTTTTTTAATTCCTATTTAAAGTGCACTGAAGTGTCATGTATCTATAGTCGTATGTCGTAAAAAGATACTATCTCTTAATCGACCCTCGGGTTAAGCACATTTGAAAATAATACATACCCGAGGCAACACCCATCAACTGCACTACACTATTTCGCTATCCCCCGCCCCTCTTGCAACCATGTACCATAATATTATTGGTATGTCCTTTTGGACAAAGTATTTTATTTCCCAAAGCTGCAAATCGGATTGGGTGTAGTAGGTATATGGTTGGTACTCAAAAAGTGGTTTATAACAACCACCCTCTTTTGGGAAAATAAAAGAAAACAAAAATTCATTCCTCGAACGGTAGTGACATGTTGGCTGTATAAACCACTTAACGTTTCACCCCCAGCGAAGCCATTAAAGATCAAACGATTCCACTGCGACTGGTGCTTCTGCTTCTGCTTCGCTTCTGCTGCTGCCATCTAACACACAAACGAGTTTCTGATTATTGAAAGAGCAGCAGACAAAGAAAAGAAAATAATCTAATTTACCGCAAATGAGGAGCACCAGCTGTACATATATTTCTTTTTCTATCCATTCCGTTCCGTATAGCCAGCAGTCACCAGCCACCAGCCATCTTCCCAACGCCCATCTTTCTTCCTGAACTAAACATACTGAATGCTGCCGATAGCATCTCCTTCGGAGTATGATGTGTATCTGTAGGATAGGTATACCACCAAAAGCAAGGACGCTGACGACGACCGCCATCATCTCTAGGACTCGTATGTCTCTACCACAGCCACAGACCGCGCGCTCTCATACAAAACTCGAAATAGAATTAAGCCTAAACAAAGTATACTATACACTCGTACTCTACGACAGGACATTAGAGTCCTTTTCGCTTGACATGACACACCGCAGCCAGAGTTAAAGCAACAGCATCATCAGTATCAGAGATACGAGATTCAGACAAATTCCCTAGGACTTAAGGGCAACTTTTGAAAACATATAATCTCATTTACGGGACCACATCAAACATCAAAGTGGAATTCAAGGATCTGGATCTAGATCTGGATCATCCATCCATCCATTTGACGTCGTCGTTCTTGTTGGTCGGCAGCGGGCGGCGGCGGTTGGCGATGAAGTTGTACTATAATTTTCTCGTGTAGCGATATCGTAATATGACCAAATGGTTGGACGGACGGAGACTCCTGCGGTAATAGCAGAACCATCAGTGGCAGTAATATATTTGCTTTCGGTTTGCTAAAGACTGACATAGTCCAATGAGCAGAATATGAAATAAGGAATCTTTGATTCATGTCAGCAAAGGGGCGGAGGAGTACACGAGTATGTCAATGGTAGGTATATAGTCAAGTATATGCAGGATGCAGCATTGCGACAAAGTAAATCGAGCTTTTTGTCATTTGTCGAGGAATGGATTTCAATTTTACATAAACGTTGACTGTCACTGGCACAAAAGGATTTCACTCGCTTCATCTGATTAAGTCGTCTTCTTAGAAGTCGCAAATAAGATCATACTAAGTGAACTGACTGCATTCAAAGCTAACAGTGTCATACTCCAGTAATTTCTGAAGATCTTCAATGTATCTCAAATACAGGTTGAAATTTTGATGAAATAATCTTATCCGCAAACCTGGTGACGTAGATGGGCACAATTGTCATACAAGCAATTTTTGGAAAAATTCAACAAAACACTTTAGGGTTTTGACCAAACTTTCATCCGTCAAGTGTGTTGCTGAAAATACACTATAAGCCTATGGTTTCTATGCTGATAGTTAATCAAATCTTTTAGTCCTTAAATAATAGAATCCGTCAAATGCGTTGCGTCAGCAGACCTAAGAGGAAAAATAATAGCAGAGAAGATTCCGAGCTGAGCTTTTACTTTGCGTCTTCTTTCGTCGCATACGTTGTCACTGCTTGTTGCGGTAAACTATGCACATATTACGTACGTAACGTATTAAGAGCATTCTATGGGATTGGGTTCACTTTCTTTCCACTAAACTTCAAATTGGAATGAAACTGTGACATTTGTCAAAAGAGCACGAGTTATGTAATTCGCAATACTTTTTCGTCACTCATGTGCATTTTCACATAAGGAGAAATTTGTCAAAATACAAGTAAAAACATTCATAAAAAACAAAATTAAAATCTATCTCAGTTAAGATAATCTTTTCTGTTCAAAACTATATTCTACGTCCTACAAATGTAAAATTAACAATCGTTACCATAATTATGTCAAAATTTTGTATATTACAGTATTCCGAATATTTTGACTGTTCTTATCATGCAGAAATTCTTTTTGCGCGGTTCTTAATGAAATATTTGTGTCCTGAATTAAATTGCTTGCATTCGCATTAGAGTCGGGAATTTGTGAACATTTTTTGTATCTTGAAATTAAACTCGTTTAGCTTAAGCTGAAATATACAAACAAGAACAAATCCAGAATCAAATTTTACACTGAAATGATCCCTAACACAGATACAAACAAAAAGAAAAATCCCCCTCGTGGAAATTGTATAGACGCTTGAAAAGCTTAAAGGACTCACAAAAAATAACTACATAAATAATGCGAACTTCATAGTCAACAAAACTATAAGAAAAATTCTGGAAAAAAACTTTAATCTTCTCCAAATCCCCATACCTATACCTTTTTCGCCAAATAAGCGACAAAGAAGAGACTGAGGGCTAGAACCACCAAAGCGGGAACAAAACGAATGTCCCTTCTGCTTCTGCAGCATTATGTCCTAGATCTTTCGATCATAAACAAAACGGAAAAAAATAGAACTAAAATAACATGAATTTCTCTCCTATATTTCAGACATATCCTCCCAACCCACTCCCAGCAATATGCAACAAGGAAAAACGCTGCCACCATAAATAAACCGGAGTGAGTCCTTTGAGGATACCATTGCGCCGAGCCGCACAACCCCACCGATCGGGAGAAGGGACTGTGCGAGGACCAACACCAATGGGAACAAACCAGAGAGGAAAAAAATCATCAAAAAGTGTGTTTTTATTAAAATTTATGAAACCAAAATATAGTAAAGACCTTCCCGTCCTCCATGCGGCCATCACCACCACTTGCACTGGTTTATCCCGTATAGCTTAGTCAACAATATTCTTTTTAGCGAAATTTCTTTATACTCCCAAAAAGGAATCGTGTAATTCGAGGACATGTGTTCCATTGCCACGAAAGTTGGTTGGAACTTGGGATAGTCTCCTTCTCTGATAGTATGAAGCCCTCAAGGAAGAATCGAGGAGCTTAAGGAGCAAGGTGGTATGTCTCCCTTTGGGAAAACTCTGTGAGCTGCAATCTCTCTTTCTCTGTCGTTCCCACTTATGTATATAAAAAGGACGAGCATATGAAAGGATAAAATTCAATTTGTTCAGTTTTTATAGCCGAAAAGAATTTACGGTATTTCAGTGGAAAAACGAAAAATGGCTGTGGAAGAAAAACTGTCGTATTATAGTCTCGGCTTTGCCCCGTCAAGTATGAGACTTAAAAAAGCAGCATCCCACAGACACCAGACACAGACACAGAGCACAGAGTGCTTCGGAGCTCATAAGCGGAACCATGTTTGTAAGGGATTTTTGTGCAAAAACATATCCTTAAACATAACTCCTTGTACGAGTATGTGAAAGTTTGTTTGGCCAACGATAATGAAAGTTTTTGATTTTAATTTGATTTTCTTACTACAATTTATTTTCTTCTTCCAAAATGGCGGTGGTTCTATTGGAAAAACTTTATTTATTAAATATTTTATTTATGAACACTTACATACATAAGTGAAAATTCGATGGTTATGTTAACTACAGCTTGAAACTATTGTCTATTTATAATAGTTGAGCTTAAAAGGTGCCAAGTCATGCAGGCACAAATTTATGAAGGATGAATTAAATCCTGGAATGCTAAGGGTCACTTATAATTAAAATTACCTGCCAGCAAAAATATAGAAAGTAGAGACAAAGTGTTTGACTCCTGTCTAATAGCTCTTCGACGCCCTTCAAAATAAATCAGAGATCCGTTTCATCCGTCAGAATAAACGGATCAATTATTTCAACAGTTGAATTGATTAGATAGATCGGGTTGAAGATTTTGTCAATTAGAAAACTAAGCCCTTTAAGACAATTTGTGAGTAAAGAATCTAGAGACCTTCTTCCAACTCAGTGAGAACAATTGAAGCTTCTTGTAAGGCTTTAAAGACAACTGACATTTGCATGGTATTAAAGAACTTAACTTGGGTCAATTTAGTAGGGGTCTCCTAATAGGTCCTAGTCCTAGGTCAAATACATAGAAGATCACGAATTCTGTTTTCCTCTTCCTCGTGCCAACATCTCCTCCAAAAATAATTTGAAGTACTACGCCAAGCATTCAGCAAAAGTGAAACATCTGTGCTATTAATTAGAGATGATAGAAAATTTAGGACTGTTAAAAAGACCGAAGTTAGTGTCCAGCAGAAAGTTGACTATCTGAAAAAATCCGAACAAAACATTCTTTACATAAAAAGTTTCGTCCGTATAAGAAAAGCGAAAGGAGAAACTAAGTTGAAGTCGAACTGAGTATAGGATTCGACCAACTCCTTAATTGAATAAAATCTTACTCTATATTCCACTTAGAGTGAGTGATCAGGTAATACGTCGGTTCAGATAAACTTTTCATAGAAATTGTATTAAACAGTAACCAAGGAATACCATATCCCAATTAACCAGTTCGATATAATCACACCTACAAATTTATCTACTTAAAACTTAAAAGATTAAATAAAATTTCTGCTGCTTTTATTTTTCTCCAAAATGTAAACATAGTTGGTAAACCAGGTACTAACGTATCTAAAGTGCAACCAACCTGATTTATAGTTGTGTTTTTGTATTTCCAACAACCTCACTAAATATCAAATCCTAAAAGAGAAACAACATTGTATCTATAGATACAGTTTCTTTCAAAAAATACCGAATTTCGTTCAAAATGCAAATGGCATTCCTTTCCCTCAATAAAAAGAAAAAGTTGCACAAAAAAATAAAATCACCACCAATAAATACCAAAGTCAACAAAACTGAACAAACATACCTTCCTTATTCAAACACTAAACTGCACCCCTCCCCCCGCAAAAAAAAAAAACAACCAAAGAAAAACTTCCTTGCATCATTGCGAGCTCTGAATAAAAACTAAATAAACCAATACTTAAAGAGGGCAACAACAACGAAAAATAGAAGGATCATTTGATTTACAAGCGCACATCCTTGTATTGACTTTCAACTTACCTTATACCCAGTTGAATACCTATACACACAAATAGTATATCCCGCTACTCCCTCGAAACTTTCAAACTAAAATCCAAACAAGGTCGTCGGCCTCAGTGGCGACGTTTTCCATTTTCAACGACGACGACGAAAACGAAGACGATGA
This sequence comes from Scaeva pyrastri, assembly GCA_905146935.1. Classification (NCBI taxonomy): domain Eukaryota; kingdom Metazoa; phylum Arthropoda; class Insecta; order Diptera; family Syrphidae; genus Scaeva; species Scaeva pyrastri. Next base: position 2,416,011 of record LR989929.1, on the reverse strand, counting down.
TTTCAGAGCGCCAAAAACTTTTTAGCCCGGATAAGGCCTTCTAGTATATTATGTGCAGCAGGAACTTGCAACACTAAGATTGCCAGCCAAAGAACGCGTGGAAGTGGTAAGTAAGTAAGGCAGTGGCGAAATATTCGAAAACACAAACATACACAAGTTTCCTGACAAGGACTTCATATTGTTACTTTGAAGGTATAGCTTCCTGGCGCTGCTGCTGCTGCTTCCAGCTCTGAAAACACCAAGGATGTAGGAGTGCATTATCTTATCAGCTATATCCTGAGTGACTTTTTTCCCCGTCTTCCTGTATTGATGCGCTGCTCTTGTGAAGACGCTACTATAGTATACGTCGACAACGACTTGACTTCAACTATAGGAGTACCATACCAACGTTCTTCGACGACGACGATGACGAAGAAAGTTTAAAAGTTCACAACCTCCATTCAACCTCGGAACAGATGAGGCAAGTTTTCCTTTCCTATACCTATACTAAAGAAAACTTGTTAAGGGTTATGAGTTTTTCTTGGGAAATTCTTTCTCTTGCTTCTTTGTTGGCTTGCTCCTCATTTTCTTGTGCAAGCGCACACATTTTACTGATTGATGATCCTTAAGTGGCAGAGCGCAGAGGGTATGTCAACATCATCGGAGCTGGCAGCACAAGTGGTATGGTACCACAGTACAGTCTACCAGTGAGGTAGATACGAGTAGATATAGGTACATATATATTAGAAAAGTTATTCCAGAAGATTGCAATCAAATAATGAGAACGTTTAAGAAACACTTTGACCCCAAACAACGGTGACGTCTGGCTAATGATGTCATTAGTATCCTTCGAGAAATGGGAACACACAAAAATAGTGCGGAAGAGCGAGTGCGATCCAGCTTCCCCAACACTGCACTGGACCAGTAACCCAAAAACCCGAAACTGAAATTTAAGAAAAAAGAAAGAAAGTTTCAGTTTAAAAAAAATAAAAAAAAAATATATAGGAGCTAGCTGTCTCCACATGAGAAGATTATAATTTACCCTATAATTAAATAAACAGCACCTAAAATGGGGATTTATTGCTAATTTGTTTTAAAGAAACGGCATGACTTTATTATGAGTCGAAATTAACCTTTAGAAAACAGGTAAGGTCAGGACGTAGCCCAGTGAGAGTGACCCCACCCTGAAACTTTTAAAAGTTCCTTTGGCAACATATAAAATTGCCCTTTCTTTTTCTCGGACTTTCTTTTCATCAATTCAGGGTCAAAATTTATTAATATCAGACTTCAAATAAAAGTATTCAACACTGTTTGTGGCACAATCAATCTGTCGGCGAAACTGTTATTTCAGACTTCAAAATCTTGTTCAGATTTGGGTCTATGAGCTGCTTACTATTCTCCCAGATTGTTGGCATACATAGATCAATGACAAAAAATCTGAAGGTATATTTAAACACACTTTAGTAGCTGCAAAAGTGGACAGGTCTATGGAGTTTTCAATAAGTCGTTTTTGTATCCATGACTCTTGTTTTTTGAAGCTAAAACGAAGCGCTTTATAAATGACATAAATGAAGAGTTGTCTGTCAAAGTAGCTCTAATAGTTAAAGTCACCATTTAATAATAATAATTTTTGTTATACATTTTAATTAATAAGTTATTTGAAAACTTCTATCGTTTTTAGGGTTTTTAATTCTTCACGAAGAAATTTGCTTCTACCAAATGTCTTTACATTGGCAATTCTTGAAGGTTTGGTTACAATGGAAGCTTGTTTTGACATAATGCCACTTTTAAGAAAACAAGCTTATTTGTGTTTTTTAAATGTATACGCGTAACCTAAAGAATGTCTAAAATTAAAGAAATATTTGAACTCGATGGTACTCTGTGTTGATATTTTAGAGTTTGACACAAAAGAGGATAAGATAAAAGTTGATACATCGTGTTTTCAGCAAACATGTGCATTGTGCAATGCAACCAACCTAACTTACCCTATGCAAAATCAGTAGTTATCAGGAGGAAAAACAATGGAAACATCAAAAAGTTTACCCAAAATTTTATACCACTACCTACATACTATCAAGGGTTGGTTCGTAGCCAAAATATAAACTTCAGATATCGAATTATTTAATATAAAACGAGAAATGACACTATCTATGTGTGCGGTTGTTCCGGTTCGTCTGTACCACATGCTGCAAGTCCGAACAATTATTTAGATAAGATGAATTCGAATGCGGTTGCCCGCATTTTTCGGTCCTGGTCCTCTTTATTTCTCCAACCCCATCCAATCCACTGATACCTACACACCTCAAGTACCACTTATTCTATGGTACGATTCCTGGTTCTTGCTTCCTCCTCCTCCTCCTCACTTTGCAACCATGTGCACACCATTTATCCAACTTCAACAATAAGATTGCCAACAATCCATCTAGTGTTTCCAATTTGGAAGCAGAGGAGTTGCCGGAGGAACACAAGACGTCTCAATCGCAATCGCCAGATTAACGCATACAGCACCAGGGACAGGGAGCATCAGACCATCAGAGAGCTATTATTGGAAGTTCACCCAGGAACTGGGCACGGATAGGACAGCGTCGAAAGTCGAGAGTCGAGCGTCGAGGAGATAAAGGACTACTTCATGGTGGAGTATTGTTGGGTGTTATGTTCCGCACCTTCGTTCCGATTGCGAACATTTGTTATGCAAACAAAATCGCAATCAATTGGTGCTATCCGGTGCGATGGTGATGATGCCCACGCGTTATAGGGCTGGCAGTGGAGCATGCTGTAAATGGAACTTTCTGACGGTGACTCGGGCTGAACAGAGGAACAGGCAGGAAGGAGGAGGACAAGATGCATTAGAAGAGCCAGTCAGTATGCAATATACAATATACATACGATCTCTGGGGAGACCCTTGTAAGCGCATTAAGTCGTTTGGGCGCAACGATGTTGTCCTTTAGCACCTACGTGATGTGTGTTCACTAATCAGAGCGATTGATGCGAGATGTTCTCGGAGGTAGTTGCTCGTTTTTGTTTTTTGTTGTTCTTGGATTCGAATCTGAAGGGATTCAGGAAACTTGGTCGGAAGCTGCCATACATGAACAGCGTACGAGATCCAAGCGGTTGAATTAATTGTAAAGAGTTTTTCTCTTGACGACGACCAACAACGACGACGACGGTTGTGTTTTGTTTAGGTGTGTCCTGTGTACACAACACATCACAACATCCAGTGACTCATGCCACTGGCATCATCAAGCCAAGACACAAGAGTAGTAGTAGCATAGGTTGTTCCTTCCTCTAGATAGTGTGTCGATAAAAATTTGCATATTAAATGGAGACAACTCTGGGCGCTTTTTACCATATAAAGGATTAGATGAGGATTTTTGATTGCAAACGATTTTGTCAATTTGTGTTCTTGTTTAGTCGTACCAGTTCCAGTACGAGTACGAGTACAAGTACGAGAAGTGTTCAAGAATAAATGAATAGGATTCTATATTTAAAGCAAACAGTGTTCCACAGGATCAAGGTGGGCTGGGATTTATTTAATTATGTCTTCTGAATTGTGTTTTGTTTGATTTCATATGCTAATTTTATGATACACTGGATTCCCTGGCCAAAAGGATGCGATGTAAGTAATTATTTGATTTAAATTTAAACTTTTGTTAATTTTTTGTGTAGAGCCGCATTGTTTGGTTAACGTATCTAGCCAATAGCAATAATCTACAAATCAAAAGTTTTGTACTGGATTACATACAATGGACATTATTTGTAGCATCTGAGTTATGTACCGAAGCTCAAATATGAAAAATAAATGGTACCACGCAGCGTATACGCACTTTTTATGAGTTTTCAATTACTTTCCATGTGATTGACATCTGGTAAGTATACAAACTCAAATAGTTTCAAAATAAGAGCCACCCTAACACACCTACACTGCGTGATAAATTCCATTTTCAAGTCACTTTCCCTGATGGGATTACGTCGAAAATCCACACACTTTTAAAATGATTTGACTTCGTCAAAAATACAAATGCATTAATAATAACTCACATCCTGGTTGCAAATCACCTGCAAGAGCTTTGCCAATTTTCACCTCAAAATACTTTTTAAGTTCTTTCTCTTCCTTGGTGGATCTTCATCTTCATCCTACCAGCCGCCACCGCCACTGCCCCAGTCTACCAAACTGTCATTTCTATCTTTTTTTCTCCTCGTGAATTCGCACAAATGCAAACTTCAAAAACTACTCGTACAAACAAACTTTAAAAATAATTCATATTGAGATACTGCCATAAATTTTCCCAGAATCGGGAGCATAGTTCTGTTAACAAAACTAAATTTGTTCCCACTATATCTCTCTTTTGTGCATAGCATGATGGATGGACTCCTGGCTCCTGCTCCGTAACCAGATGCTGCTTGTACCGCACTTTCGCCGCCATCAGTTTATATTCCAAAACGGCAAATGCTGGATGCTACTTTTCGAACATCGCTAGACGAAATTTTTTATATTTCGGTTCTGTCTATAAAATGCGCTGCCCTTGCCACACTGCATTCTTTTTTTTTTCATTTGCTGCATAAGCTTTGTGGCGGATTGTGGTGTTTATGAAGTTGCCCCAGAGAACGCTTCATCTCCACAATACTATCAGCTTGGTTAGTGCCTCCATAGACGAAGCCAGGACGCAGAGCTACTATACGAGTATGCAAGTTTCGGAATAAAAAGAACTATTTTAATGTAGTTTCTGTCAGGGGAAGAGACAGAGATAGAATTCGAGGTTAAGTGAGCTCTTACTTAAAACAAACTTTTCAAATAAAATTGATCTAATTTTCGAATGCTTCAAACTAAAAATGGGTTGAGAAATGGAATGACACATCCCGGATCTCGAACCCTAGAGAAACAGCCATAGACATTTTTCGATTTTATGACGACGAACAGTCAAATTATATTCAATTTCAAATTTCAAAATGAATATGAATGACAGTTACAGGGAGGATGTTGCCGTCCATCTCGACGTATAAAGATAAGGTCGAGCCCGAGATAAGGAAATGAATAAAACTTAATCTGCAGCAGGCAATTAAAACTCCAAAAGAAGATCAATTTTTTTTTTTTGTTTTTTGAATCAATTTGTCTTTTATGGGACCTCAAATTAAATGTATAAATGTGTGTATACAACTATTATAGACATGGGTGTCGATTTCCTATTGACTCGACCGACAACGACAACGACAAAGATTTATAACAAAAAAGGTTTGTTCAACATTTAAACCTTTCTTCTTGTCATCAGCTGCCGCCGCGACGCTGCTGCCGTGCGCCATTGTCAGTGCCGGATCTGTCCCAGACGCATTAAATCAGTTTTTGTTTCAATTTTATTATCCTCGGAAAATTTTTGGTCATTAATTTTAATAACTTCGAATTTATTTAAAACAAAGATAAAAGTTGTAGGGGACTTTGGGCCTCATGCCAATTCGAGTCTTGAAAGGGCTTGCCATAAAACGTGTGTTAGTTTCTTAAAAATTTAAAAATGTCAGTATTGATAACTTTTCGGTATTAATGGTGTGGAAACTTTAGTTTCGGTGGTAAGAACAGGCTAGTCTCGAAACAAGAAAATTCTCGGTCTCATATCAGTTTCAAGAGAGATGATGATATCTACCTAAAAACACACAAGATGAGACTGGAAAGGGATAATTTTTAACATAATAGTAAGATTTCGCCAAATATGGAATTGGAATTTTTTTGGAATTGCATCATCAATTACCTTAAAGAGCAGAACGACGTCTATGGAGGCAGCTAGTATCAAAGAAGAATACAGATTCTTACCTGAGAATTTATATTTGTCAAAGTTTCCTCATTTTTAACATATTATTTATTAAAAAAAATATTTCTCCCATGTCTCAGAGGTCAAAGTGTCTTCTATTTAGGTATTGCCATCACTGTTTTTTTTCTAGGTATGGGAAATTTCCAACTTTGATGATAATGAAATTCTAGAAAAATACTAACATACATAGTATATCAAAGAATTTGACAATCTATAGTGTTTCAATTTTCGGTACTATATATAATTTCCTTACAAGTCCGCCCCTGGTCACGGTGAATACCTTACTGTCAATGTCAAATTAAAATCGTATCAAGTTAAGTTAATTTGAAAGTTTGTCGCTTAACCGTTTAGGTATCCCATATTTCGGACCATCCCCGCTTCCCCATTGTGTGTTGTCATTCCGAACTAAAGGGCCATTAAAATTGATCTCTTGACTACGAGTATGTGGAAAGATGATGCGACTCTGGATGGCGCCTTGTATAGGGTTTCATTTATTAAAATGTACCATTTGTTTTCTTACCTTCCCTTCACAAAATCAAAATCAAATACAAAGGTTTTAATAGTTTTCCCGCTGATACAAATCACGAAAGACAAAAAAATAAATTTGATTATAAAATGTTGCAGTAAAAAACAAAACCAATAATTGAAATGGATGATTTTTCTGTTTGTTTAAGTATATAAATAAAATTCTTAAATCAGATGCTTCCGCCCGCTCGCCACCACCGCCACAGCCGCCGGGGATTTGAATATTTATTTATTTGCTTTGCTACCTTTTGTAGATCACACACAAACATTATCGCATTTGGTTTTATTTTATATTGATTATATTTCTTTTATTCATTTAATTTGTTTATCGACATTCTATTTATTGATAGAGTTTTTCCCCCAAAGGCTTTATGATAACATTTCTTCTCATGAAATCAAATCAAAGGAAAGGAATTATATTGTTTTTCTTTTTTTTTGTTGTTGTTTTTATTGATCGTAAACTTTAATTAATTTAATCGAGTAAATACGAGTACAGTGTTCAAAAACCAAACTAAATAAATATATAGACACATACATACATATGTTTCATTTGCTTAGTGAATATTTATTTATACCCATACCGTGGTCAGGCTATAAATACCTAAATTTATACTGCCGATGATGCTGTAATCTGTAATATAAATGAATGATATTGATGGGGCACACTGATAGTAAATTTTTAACCGTTTCTGAGATAGCTACCGTCGTAGTTAGTGTGCTTTTTTAAGAGAATAATTTTTATTTTTATTGATTTGTTTATCTAAAACCTTAGATTAGAAATGTTAAGTTTAGTAAGTCCAAGATAGATGAGTTTAAATGAAGCTTGTGAATTTTTAAAAAAACTAAAACAATCTTTAAAGGGGTTTTGAATACCCTTATAATGATGAACACTGTAGGAAGAATGAGGAAAGTGGAATACGATGTAAAAGGAGATATCGATGCAGATTGGGTTTGAACCTAAAAAAAAAATAGTCAATGACATTATATCACGTTGGGCACTCCTAGAAGTACGAAGTTCTAGAATTACCTACTCTAGTATGTATGTATGGTTCATGCAGAAACTGCAATTACCTTGCCAACCGTCAATTTTTAAGTTAAACTTGAACGAGATTTGTATTGGTCGCAAGATTTGTCGAACGTATCAATTTTTTATAGGAAAGTGTCATTTGTTTTAATTGGGAAATATCCCATAAAAGAAAATAGAACGAAATTTCTAAATAAATTTATAAATCAAATTTTATGCCTGATTTGGAGAATTTAAAGAATCAAACTTAAATGTTGTTTCTATTGTAGATCTAAATTTCTGCCCTCGCATGAGTAGAAGAGTGTTATAAATTAGCTTCGCACGTTTGGAAAATAATTGTTTTCTTATAGTAAAAGTGTAGGTACTCAGTGATAATGTAGCTTTCTTATGGTGAAAGAATAATCGAGATCCGTCCAGTACATACAAAAATACAAAAATTTAAACATAGATTCCATATTAGGTACCTACTGGAATATGGTCAAGACACATGCTTTCACCACCTGTCAAAAGTGAACTTACATTACATTAGTACAATACATTACATTACACAGGACATAAATCTACAGAGTAGAGACACTTGCGCCTAGAGCTACTAGAGGAAGAACAACAGAAAGAAAGAACACATGACAATAGCACGCGGTATGTTTCGAAATGGTAACCCATCCTTCTGCTAACCGCGCTCACTGATGCTTGATTTCGGTGATCGATTGGAACCGAGCATTTCTCAGTGACTAGGCCGGCCGTTGCCTAAAAGTTGATTTATTTTTTTACTTTGTAGTTAAAAAAAAAAAATTACTTCTGAGTCTTATTTCTTTCAGCATTTTAATGGCAGCCATTTTTATTTGGTTTAAATTCAATAATTCCCCTTCAGTTAGCTTTAACTGTTAAAAATTAATTTATTTAAACGATTTCCTTGCAGAACACTGGGAAATTAAATTTCCCAAGACCATTCGCCTCAGGAAAAAAAAATGTTAAAAAAAACCCTATATCGAATAACAACTGTATTCAAAACTGCTTTACTCAACCACTTCTGGACTATTGTTCACCGTGAACGCTCCCTGTAATCATTGAGTCGCGTTAATTTAAAAAATGGTTTTATAATAATTTTTTGTTTGGTGTTTAATTGGTTATTATTTCGCGATATGCAATAAAAAAAATGTTTGTCCATTCCACAATCCACAACCAAACCATAACCATCAGGACCTTGCCAAAAAGGAAGGTGAATATTGGCGGTTTGGCTCTGGGAGAGCTCTTCCTTTGCTCTGATTTCGATGCGTGGCTGTTGATTCTGCACAATGTGCCACAAGGCCAAAGCAAAAGCCTCTAACACCCCCTGGCATCAGAACAACGCCAAACACCAATTCCGCCCACTTAATTTAATATTTAAATAATTATTTAATTTTCATATATGCGAAAGCGAAAATAATTTAATTACGCTCGCGTATATGTACGAGTATGTGTGTGTCTGTGTATGTGGTGTGCCTTGCCAGGATTCCCGATGGTTCTAGCGCGAATTAAAACACTTGTTTCTTACTTTTAAAATTAAACAATATTTATTTGGAACTATGTCCTTTATTATTGAAATACTTTTTACTAATTCTAAAAGGAGCTTAAGGCTACTATGTAGTTACAATAAGACTATTGATAAATTCATCATACAGTCGTATTTATATACTTTTCTTATCTATCTACAAGGAGACCCAAGCGTACAATCGTCTTGCTTGATAATGAAGAAGAGATAATATTCCAACATTGTATACAAACGATATTATCTCTTTTACATATGTTATCATTGTAGCGTTGTGTGCAAGACTGTACTAGAGACTAAAGATATCATTGAATACAAATAATGTTATCTTTTTTCTCAATATGTTTTGCTATGGATACTTAACTCCCCCCCTTGTTAAACGAAATCGTCTCGATTTTTCGACGCTATTTTTAACATTTCTCTTTCATAAGTTTTGTTATATGCGTCAATCTTTTTTTGTTTTTGACGATCTGTTATACATTGTATAGTTTTTATCATTACGTACGTAAATGCTAGAATAACAATCAGTGTTACAATTGTGTATATAGTTGATAATATCGGTTTTTCTTCAAAAGGAATAATTAGTTTTTTTAAAGTATCTATGTTATCGAATTTGTACATTGTATCTTCTTTAATTATTTGGTCGATGTAAGACTCTGAATTATGATTTCTTAATATAACTTCTTTAATTTGCTTATGCATGTTTTTGTATATTTTATCGTCTAGATTTATAGTATTTTCATAAGTAACTAAGTTTATACCATTAATTGTTTGATTATTTAACTTATGCTTACCGCTTAATAACATAACACCGGATTCAATTTCTAAGTCGTAATCGTATTCTTGTTTAATGTTGCATTTTGAAGTTATATTCTTTAAAAGTGGAATAAGACAATTTTCTTCTTCAAAGTTAATTTCACAAATGTTTTTACTTAGATGATTTTGACAATTTCTTGTTCTTAAATAAGTTTGGTTACATAAGGCAATTGTTTTATCTGTAATGATTTTTCCATGTTTTGAATTTAAAGGTGTTACTTTATACAATTTACATGATTTAATTAGAACTGGATATTTATATATTGTGATGAAGAATTCATCAGTTCTAGCTAATAATATTTTAGAGTACTGAAGTATATTTATTATGGGTACTTGAATTATTTCATGTTGAATAATATTTTTAATGTCATCTAAGTCTAGGCTTTCTGATAAATATTCATTATTTTTTGCTGCATTAATTGTTCTGGTCAATAATAATAATTGTTCGTACACTTGTTCTATTACTAAATGTTCTTTAAGGCTCTGACCTTCGAATTGTTGCAAAATTTGTTCAAATCTAGAATTTATAGTTTTTTGTTTATTATTGTTTTCTATGAGATTATTTATACTCGTTTCTATGTTAACTAAGTCATAATGGTCAGGATTACCAAACACATATTTGAAAGCTGTTCCTAAAAAGTTAATTGATCTAGTATGCCTAGTATGTTCTTGTAATTGGTCTGCTAAATTCTTAATTTTACTTAACCAAATTTTTTCTTCTTGTGTAGGTTGATATTTACTAGTTACGATATTTACGTAAGGTTGAAATATCGAAGTCAGGTTGGTGGCATGTAACAAATAAGTTTGTTCTTTGAATAAATACACGTCATCTGTTTGCGTAAGTATAAACTTCTTGTTTAGTAACTCAGTTATTTGAACGTTTCCTTGCCCTTCTTGACTCTGTACAATTCCTAGTAATGTTAGGAATATTAATATTTTCGTCATCTGAAAAATGATAATTCTTTATGTTATCCTTGTGAATTTTTATTCCTTCTTTAGAGATTACAGTGTCTCCTTTATCTTCTTCTACTATTCTTGTTATGTATCTGGCGTTAGATTTCTTTCTAAGACCTGTGATTCTTACCATTATCTTATCTCCTTTTTTATACTCTCTGTGTCGAGTTCCTTTATTTAGACGTTCGATCACTTTTTTGGATGCTGAGTTTAGTTTATTTATTATAATTTCACTATTGCTATATTTATTTTGATTAAAGAAAATGTCTCTAGGTTTCAAACCGGTAACTGAGTGTATAGAATTATTTAATTCACGCACTGTTCTAAATATTTCTTCGATAAGTCTTGTTTTATTCTGAATTGTGAATATTCTAGACAGTTCAGTTATTGTACCGTTTACACGTTCTACCTGACCGTTCGCTGTCGATCTGTATACTGGAGTTTCTACTTTAGTTATGTTGTATTTCAAACACATTTGGTTCACCATTTCTGTTTTGAATCCCTTCTCGTTATCTGTCATGAGTCGTTCACATTTTGGGAAATAATTAGATAAGACCTCTTCCATAACGTCGTACAGTCTGTTTCGAGTTTCGATTTCCCGAAGGATTGTATATTTAGAATACTTATCTACTGTTACAAGGAAAGTATACTTGTCGTTGAAGTATATGTCCATATGAATGTGTGTTCCCACATGTGTTGGTATTTCTGAATTATTCAGAGGTTCTCTGATAGGTTTTCTTTCATATTTTCCAAATAGACATGCTATGCATTTTTTGTTGAAACTCTTTGCTTGTTTATTTAGATCGGGCCAGTAATATTTCTCTGAGATTTCTTGTATATTGTTACGTAACCCTCGGTGTGCTCTTTCGTGAGTTACCCTTACAAGTTTTAGTTGTTCCTCCAAATTTGTCACGTCTTGAAGTTTTCTTGGTGTGAATATAAATCTTACTAGTGGGAATTCTTTTTTTATGTTTTCACCATATTTGTATATGTTTTCAAATTTCGTATGCAAAGCTACAATCTTTTGGGGTTGTATAACTTCTTTCATCTGCCTTAGTAAAGAGTCTTTGTCCTTAAACTTTATTATGAGTCTTATTTTGTTACTAAAATAGATTTGTGTTTCGATATTATTTGTTATATCTTCAATAAGTTCGAACTGTGCAGCGTATGCATTAAAAGGCTGATTCACAGTTTTTATTATATCATTAGAAGAACTTTCAGCTGAATGTGCTGTTTCTATGGTAGAAGTATTTATGCGTTGACGTGATAATGCGTCAGCTACAAGATTTAGGTTTCCTGGTTTATAAACTAATTTTGCTCCAAAGTCTTCAATGATTCCCTTCCAACGTTTCAGCTTTGTGTTGGGATTTTTTTCTGATACAGAATATATAAGGCTCTGGTGATCGGTATATATGGTTAAGTCTGCTATACCATATATGTAGTTTCTGAGTTTTTGTAAGGACCATATGATCGCTAATAGCTCTTTCTCGTTTGTGCTATAGTTCTCTTCTGTCTTACTCAGTGTTCTTGACAAGAAGTGTATAGGTTGCTTATTCTGACTTAGTACGGCTCCAATAGCTATGTTGGATGCATCAGTAGTAAGCTCGAATGGTTTACTATAATCCGGTTGAAAAAGTTCGACTTGTTCTTTCAAATAATTTTTTAAAATTCTAATCGCTTCTAATGCTGAATCATTCAGATTTAACTTAATATTTTTACTTTGTTTTTTGTTTACTTTACCGTTATCTCCTCGTAAATATAATGTCAGGGGCTTGGCTATGCTTGCGTATCCTTTTATAAACTTACGATAGTAACCTGTAAGACCTAAAAATCCTCTCAAGTCCTTTACCGTTTGTGGGACTGGAAAATTTTCTATAGCTGCTATTTTCTCAGGGTTCGTAGTGATTCTACCATGTCTGATTATGTGACCTAAGTATTCTACTTCTTCTTGAAAAAACTTACTTTTCTCATCAGATATTTTTAATGTGGCTTTATTGAGTACGTCGAATACTTGACTTATGTGCTGTATATGTTCTTCCTCAGATGAAGAATATATCAATACGTCATCAATGTAAACGTGTACGAATTTACCTACAAAGTCTCTCAAAATGTCGTCCACGCATCTCTGAAATATGCTTGGTGCATTTTTGAGCCCGAAAGGCATTCGTTTAAAATGATATTTTGCGCCATTTATAGCAAAAGCTGTTTTTTCTTTATCATCTGCTTTGATTTTAATTTGGTGGAAACCTGACTCCAAATCTAACGTTGTAAAGTACTTGGCTTTACCTAAATTTTGAATTGTCATGTTGACATCCGGAATGGGGTATCTGTCTGTTACAGTGTGAGCGTTAAGTTTTTGGAAATCAACAACCATGCGCCGTTTTGGTTTTCCTTTTTCGTCCAAACCTTTTTTAGGTACTGTCCATATGGGACTGTTATAAGGACTATGGCTTTTTTCTATTATATCGTCATGTAAGAGTTTCTGTATTTCTTTGTTTACGAATTCGTTATCTGCTATGGGATATGGATATTGTTTAACATAAACCGGATTATCATTGGTCGTCCTAATGCTTGCTTCTATAGTATCTGTAAAGGGTAACGGTCCTATGCTGTTATTAATCTTCATCAGTCTATCTATGTCTGCTTTATAAATATTATTTTCCCCAATTATGTAATTAATTTTCTGAATAGATTCGACACTGCTTATGGTAGTTAGAGTCATATTACTGAAATTTATTTCCGCGTTTAGAACTTTAAGTCCTTCATATCCTAATATCATATCAAAAGACTGAATATCCTCTAATTCAAAAAATGTTATATTTTTCTTTAATATCCTAACTACTTTCTTTGTATCTACCATAGAATAACCATGCATTGTTTTTATTTTTATAGGTTTAATTTTAATTTTTTCGCTAGAATCGCATTTTCTATTAATGTAATTATGGGTTGCACCAGTATCAATAAGAATTTTATAAATTTTCTTAGAAATAGTACTAGTTAAATTTAAGCAGGGCAACCCGTCTACTAGTTTAAATGATCTATTCTTATGTTATTATTTACCATACATTCCGTTTCATCTGCTTCTGCATATGTACTGCTGACATCGTCTCTGCGTTGTTGTCGGGAGTTATTTACTCTCTGCTGCTTGAAGTTCTGCTGATAAGATCGTTGCGGTCTGTTGTGTGTGTTGAAACTCCCGCTGTGTTCACGTTTCGCTGGTGGATTATATACATCGGGTTTGTATTGATTCCAATTTTGTCGCTGTGCATGTACAATTTGTCTCGAGTTTATCTCCATCGGCTGTGGTCCGTCATTTCTCTTGAAAGGGTTTAGGCGTGGTCCTTGATTGTGTTGCTGCATATTATCGTATTGCTTCTGGGGTTGATAATTCGTTGTTTGGCTCGAATAATTTGGTCTTCTTTCGTTTCTGCGTTCATGTGGCATATTTTTGTGGTGCTTATCTTGAGTGAGATGTAAATGCCTGTGCACATTATCATGTTCTATTCTGCGAGCAATTGCGAATGCGTGTTCTAGATCATTTATTGTAGCTGAATATAATGATCCTCTTGTAAAGTTGTCACTCATACCATCAATGAATATACGAACTGCGTCGTCGTTAGCATTTTTAATTAGTCTGTCGATTATATTCGGCGGATCACCTGACATAGTGATTTTTGATATTATTAAATTGAGATTTTTATTTATCTCGTCGTGGTATTCAGACAGTGTGCTTCTTTTTTGCGTGATGGCTTTCATCATGTCTTGTAGCACGTATAGAGGTTCTTGATTAGAGTACGTATAATCTAATCTGTTACGTATCGCCTCAAAATTAAAAATTGTGTTATAATTAGTTAACACATTCGCGGCTGCACCCTGTATTTTACTTTTCACTATAGTCAATGCTGCTGCGTACTTACTGTGTGTTTTGAAGTTTTTAATGCTGTCCATTAATCTGGATGCTTCTTCGCGCCACGACCGATAATTTGATTGATCGCCGTTGAAAATAGGTAGGCTTTTAAATGCGTCTAACTGTATTTCACTACCATCTGTATATGTGGTTCTTATTTCCTCTAGCACAGGTATGTTTGGTACTATGCCTAATCCAGATTTTACTTCATTTAGTTTTGTTTCTAAATTAGTGTTTATTTGATTTTGGTTAGTTATTATTGCTGCTAACCTTGCATTCTCTGTGCGTGTGTGCTCTAGGGTTTGTGTTACTGTGTTGCACCTGGTTTCTAAAGCTTCTAATCTTGCCATTAATACTGCGAGTTGTTCCATTTTGAACTCGTGTCTGTTGTCGTCGAATTTGTGTGTTTTTTTCCTCCACATATACACTTTCACTGAATTGCTTTGCTGCTTCGTACGAAGAAGCTATATTTGTACCTGCTATGCTAGGTAATTCTTGTAACCGGTAACGCGAGTGTTCTGTTTATACTAGATTTCACTACTTGTTCCCGAGGTCCGCTCGATTGAAGTTAAAAAGTATATTTAACCTCCTGGCAGGATCGCCAATTAAAACACTTGTTTCTTACTTTTAAAATTAAACAATATTTATTTGGAACTATGTCCTTTATTATTGAAATACTTTTTACTAATTCTAAAAGGAGCTTAAGGCTACTATGTAGTTACAATAAGACATTGATAAATTCATCATACAGTCGTATTTATATACTTTTCTTATCTATCTACAAGGAGACCCAAGCGTACAATCGTCTTGCTTGATAATGAAGAAGAGATAATATTCCAACATTGTATACAAACGATATTATCTCTTTTACATATGTTATCATTGTAGCGTTGTGTGCAAGACTGTACTAGAGACTAAAGATATCATTGAATACAAATAATGTTATCTTTTTTCTCAATATGTTTTGCTATGGATACTTAACTCGCGCGGAGGCGAAGAAGGCCTATATAAGAGGCGGCTAGAGCTGCGCCCGAAATGTTTAATGGAATGAAAACTGTTGACCGAGTTTTAATGAATTCAATTTAAATAGCGTAGCATAGTGTCGGGCGATGTCATTGCTTTTTTTTTCAATTTAAATTATTTTCGCTTTTTTCCCCCGCCCTACTTCAATTGGTCAAAGTTTAGCCAAGCATAATAACAACAAACTGCGTGGACAAAAATTGAAAACCCATTAAATTATAATGGTAAATATGGTCTAATTGCATATTTTAGGCTAATTTTTTTATTTTTTATTTAAATTTTTTTGTTTTTTGTAATTAATGAACTTTACTCAAACTGGCCGGACCGGGCCGGTCAATGATTATAATAATTTAACTAGCGTAATCATAACAATAATAATTATAATAATAATAATTGAGATCATTGTTTTGCTTGTTCTCGGTGGCATAGTGGCATTAATCAGATTTTGCAAAATATTCTCGCTAATTAAAAGGTTAATGTTGTTTTAAATGGGGGCGACATTGTTTTTATCTAGATACGCGATTATAAAAGTTTAAACTTTGTATGGATACCTTTAGAGGTGTGTTGGTGCATATATGCGGTCCGGTTCGGTCGTACATAAGTATATAAGTATGTATACTATCGATGTTTATGGTGTTTGCAATTAACACCTAGTTACGAATTGATAGTGCGTTGCATATTTAATGTTAGATTTATTTTTTTTTTTTCGGTACTAGTATTGGAGTGGGATTATTTTTTGATTGTTAGTATTCAATGGCCTAAGCTTATTGATTGTTTTTATGATGATTAAAATAAAATTGAGTTGTTTGTGGCTGTGAATAATGAAAGTTAATTATTTTTTGTTAGTATTGTTTTTTAGTGCTTTTAAGTGGTGGATTTATCTGGCGCATTTGAATTGAATCGCTTGAATAAGCGGATTAAAGTAGCCATTAGGGCTTAAGTATATAGGGACGTTTTTGTTGGTGTTGTAAAATTCAAGGTAAGCGAATATGTTTACAAAGGATTATCGGGGTATTTTGAGTTAATATTGATAGTTTTTTTTTTTATGTATTTACTTCAATTTAAATTGGAGCAATAAAGTGTTATTTTATTATTTTGAGTAAGTTTGAACTATTTATTTTAATAATTAAAATCAAGTTAATTAATGATGACCACATGATTATTTCTAAGAATTTATTTATATAAAATTGCAATTACCTTGTTATACAAAACTTAATTAAACTATGAATTTCAAACCAACCTTAGAATTGTGTCTGTGATGTATTAAAGGAAGAACAAATATCTTATACTGTGCCTTCGTTTCTCGGAAACATGAGTATTTGGTGTACCATGAAGATGAAAGATTATCTCTCATTTCCAAGATTTAGGACAATGGACGGCAACATGAACTCATGGATCCATTTCTTGTGTGTTAGAGCCTTCAAAACAACATATCCGATAGTGCAAAGTAGATAGGTATTCATAAATATTTACAATATTTGTAAGAAACTTAAAGAAAAAAACAATAATTGTATGTTATTATTGGAGAGTTACATAAATGTCTTAATATTAAAAAAAAAAACATATTGTACATATTTAGTGTTATTGAAGACTCTTCGAATTTAAAAGGTTTAATTTAGACATATTAACCTAGTTGTACAACTGCTTAAAACGGCTGATCAAAACCAACAGCGCCTATTATAAGATGTGTTTTATTCACTACTGAGTAGCTAGCGCAGCATAATTTCCCTCGGTAAACAACAAAAACTGATTACTGCTGAAGAAAAAGAAATTTTAAAAACATTGAAAGTAAAATTTGAATTTTTTGAAGAAAACTTACTCTCAATGTTTTTAAAAATTTTAAAATGAATTTGTCGTGCTCACTTTTTTGTGATCAGGGGATCGATATCTATGGTGGGGTAAAGAAAATGTTTGGTTAACATCATTTAACAGATTTACTAAGACTAGTAAATCTCAGGCACTGCTAAACTATTGATAAAAGATTTTAATAATTGTATAATGGTGACAGAATGACAGGCTTTATAACTTTACGTTAACGTTAGCCAGACGACTGAAATATAAAAATTTGACAAACAAATAACAGTGGGAAAATGAAATTGGGTTTTTTACTTGCTCTCAATTTTTTCATATTTTCTCACTTTTTACATTCCATGGACTACGACAGACAATTCAAAACAAAAATCAGCCAAAACGATCAAGCCGTTCTCGAGTTTTGGCGGGACAAATAAACAGAAATTGATTTTTATAAACAGGAAATTATTGTACCGCCTTAAAGTAGCAGCTTTTAGGAGTAAATGATATAAGAAACGAAACGGAGTTTAGAATGAAAAAAAAAACTAATTTTTCAATTAAAAAAACATTACCTATTTACACAAATAAGCTTTGCTCTTCTATCTATAAAAAAAAAAACGCATAAAAATCAGTTGCGTAGTTTTAAAGATCTAAGCATACATAACATAAACAGACAGCGCGTAGTGACTTTGCTCTTTACTATGTTAGTGATAAAAAAGATGATATAAAAATACAAAATTTAAATCTTAAAAACAAAGTTAGAGTTAAGAAAAAACGACATGATAGGGATGTATATACGAACTTTTCTACAAAAAATACGCAAAAGAAGATGTTATCAAGAAAAAGAACAAGAACATTTTAAAATTAAAATATTTTGAACATTAATTTGATGAAAAACGTTAATTTAGATTTCGTTTCCATCTAAACTTGAACTTACAATATCGTTTTGGAATAAAAACACAAAAAATCCATCTAAAGAGCATTTAAATAGCTTTCTTATGTAGGTAAGTATATAAACTTAATTCTAATTATAATGTTTACAGAAGACCATCAGAAGACCGAGCCATATTTATATCTACCAGCTTATACCTTCATACCTACAAAAGTTAACATTAAGATGTTTAATTAGCCTATAATAAGAAAAGAAGCGTATAGCCTTTGAGTGTGTTCCGCCTGAGGCCCTCTGATGATGGCTGTGTGCTTATGAGCGAAACCTCCCCCATCAACACTTTTTCTTTCCCTTATTTTCACTTATATTATATCTTCGTTACGTAAAAAGGCATCTACATACATACATACATAGAAACATACATACAAAGGTATAGTAACAGTCTTGTGTAATATTTTACGATTAAACATTTTTCAAGTGTAATTAATTTCATGGCGCTCCGTTCAAGTGCGCGCTAAACCATGAACTCTACCGTCCACTACCCCGCCCTGGGATGATGATGGGCTGAGTATCGTTTGGCCTCTCAAGGTTGCCCTTAACCTGCTTTACTTTTTTTTTCTCTCTCTCCAACTTTCGTTCATTTTCACCACTCTTATGCCATTATTGTAAGAAACAAAAAAAATCTCAAGTTGAGGCAAACTCCTTAATTATTGTGCAACCATTATGACCAGAATTTACATTTTTAAGGTAACGTAAAGTAGCTAAGCGCGGTGCGGCGCGGGTTCGACTGTATATCTACGACTCTACGAGTATAGTTAAAAGACGCAAGAACTTGGTTGGAAGTAAACCTAAACCTACGCCCACGTTAATTATGCCGACAGAATAATTAGTTCTCCCATAGTCCTACCTATACATACATCTATAATACGAGTATATCGATGTTTTATTACTTGGAAGGAGGAATTTGTATCCTCAAGGCGAGGCGGTCGGTACAGTGGTGGAAAGCTTCCGACCTGCATACGTCACCCGAGTGCATGCACACGTCCCGCAAGTACGTGCAAATTAATTTCCTTGTCGTCCTTGAAGTATAAACAATATAATACCCAGATTGGTAGTTTGGAACAAAAAACAATAATTGGAGCCCAAAGACGGAGGGAAGTTTTTAGATTCGTCGACGTTATCGTTATCGTCATTGTCGTCGTCTTCATCTTCATCATCGTCGTCAACGTTAGTCGTTCGTTGTTCGTCGTCCCCGTTTTGTTTTGCGTTCGGGTTAAGGTTTGGGTATGCAGAGCCTTTATATTGCCATCAGCAGCTTGTGCTGCTTGCATTAAATTGAAAATTACGTAGCATTTAGTCAAGTGACTTAATTACGGGCCTGCATCAATCCAAGCCTTCCATGGATCCATCCATCCATCCATTCAACCATTTACCCATAGAGGATACAGGCAGGGTCGGTCGGTCGAGGTCTGACTGACGGAACATGCCAATTTCCTGCTGGCATGTCCAAATTGGCATATCCCATGAAAATATCATAATATTGGTATATGTATGTATATGTGTGTGTAAGTGAGTATGTGATCTTGATTTTATGGTGGTGGGGTAGAATTTGTATGACATAGCAACAACAATACATTTTTGCAGGACCGTATTGGATTTGAGTGTGAAAATTCAAACTGAAAAAAATTATTTTAAATTTTTAGAAATCTCAAAAACCATAAAATTTCCACACACAACCCTTTAAGATTTCATTATCATTCAAAAATGTTGGTATGTTAAGAATACATCAAATTCAGGACTTGATTATAAGAAGAGTCTTGATCTCGCATCAGTCTCGTAGAAACGAAGACGAATCTTCGAAACGTTTCATACAACTTAAATTGTGCTTTTTTTGACCGACTTATGTTGAAAACTCTTAGATTAATAATATTTGAATATTCAGAAAAGACTTAATTGCATATTTTTTTTTTTAATAAAAGCTTAGCATAATACAAAAAGCTTTTTGGTTTTTCTAAAAAACTGTCAATAAATTAATTTGTGTTCGTCAATTTTCAATATTCTGAGCTTGCGAGTTATAAACCATTTTCGAATGGAAAATATCACCAGGCAGGACGTTGCAGGACACACTTTGGAGGATACTGCATCAGACTTACAAATTCCACTCAGTGCTGCGAAATTTTATTTCCCCAAAAAAAAGGGCCTTGATTGAAACCAGCCAGACCAACCCACTCCGGCCGTTATCATTCTTTCGTCTTCGTCATTATCGTATGCAGCCGTCAATGCATTGGTTCCGGTTTTTGGTGCAATAACAAGTTTGTCAGAAGTTTGTTTGCTAAAGGGTGAGCAGATTGGAGCTGCCAAGGCTTTATAGCCAAGTATGGGTCGGGGCCTGGTCTATGGGGCGAGATACATAATATACAATACATACATCTGTATGTATATGTAGTATAGATGAAAGAGAGCTGAGAAACTCCTCGGGGACTTGAATGGAAATTTAATTGAGACTGTCATTAAGTCGATGCATGTGGGCGTGTATTTGGCGATGCTCTATACGTATATAGATGTTTACTGTCAAAGGAAATTGACCTACCTTGATATGCTGTCATCAAAATGTTGATTAGATGCATCCCAACGGAGCTGTTTTGTATATTTATTTACATATATATACATATACATACATAGACCGGCTTCAGACAGTGTGCATCAGTATGAGGAGTAAGAAATATTGCCACGGGGATACATTCTCATGATGATGATGATGGAGAGAAAACTATTTTGTGAGAACTTATAAGATGTTTGGGACATATCTACATAATGTACATATACATACAAACAATACATACATGTAAGTTTGTAAGGGACTCTGGGAACCAAAGGCATTTATATAAATTAAGCAGGTAATGGTTCGTTTTGCGAAAACATGAAACTTAAGATGGCCCTTAGGTTCAGAATAATTAAACTAAATATTTTTGCAGACTTCCCAAAAGGAGTCTGCACACTGCATGTGTCTCTAGAGTCAGAAAATTACTAGTTTTTGGTTAAAGAACTTGTTAATTGTAAATTAAAGTTTATTTTGCTGTTTTTTGGGTTCGATATACCGGTTTTTTAAGATTTAAGACTCCAAACAGTCTGCAACAGATGACACGACGACGTTTTTCATTCATTGATCTTTAAACAAATCTAAATTGTACTCTAACCATCCTCCATTCTTATTATTTCAATAATGACGTCTTTTAAAAATCAAATTCCCAAATTTACTATAGCAATTGATTTAATTTAATTCGACTCTTAATAGTCGCAAAAAATTTCAATCTTTTTCCATTTCTAAATTATATACTTAGGTAAGTACATTAAATGTATGTACATATGTATGTAAGTAGGAATCCCGAAATCTTTAAATGAATTTCATTTGCACAGCATTACAATTATTTGTGGTAAGAAACATGCTCAAACTTAGAAACCCACTTTAGCCAAAACGAACAAGTTTAAAAGAGCATAGAGAATTCAAAGAGACTTTCTGAAATCCACCTCACGACAAAAACAAATTCAATTTTTTTTAAGGGATGTAAATTAGGGAAACTTGAACCCACGAAATGGGATATGTTCCTGCGGTGCGCTAATTGACGGCACTTGTGTGTCTAATAAGCCAAATGCTGATGCCAGGGCAATTTAAACGTACCTACATACGAGTATGTGGAAGTGAACAAAAGTTTAAAAAAAAAATCCGGGTTTTCGGCGGCAGCATCGAACAATGGCTTATTGAGGACAAACGACTTGCATTTGATGGGGGAGTCTGGAACGTTAAAAATTTAAGGTAGGAATCATATTCTATCCTCAAACATTTTACTGCTACGGTTTCTGTTCAAACTGTGCGAATTTCGCTTTTCTAATCTATCAAAAGCTGCTTTGTCTTGCAGCAATATTCTTCTTCTAGCGCCATTTCCCGAAGACTTTTTGACGTGCAATTTAAAGTTAAGTTTAATTTATATTCCTTTCCTAAGTTGACTTGTGACTGAAAGCTTTGTTTTGTCTTCTGGGTGTTGTCATCATCCTTCCCTTGGACCATTTCGCCATCATCGGAGAGATATGTCAACCAGAAGTAAACGAATCAGAAAACCGACCGCAAAGCAATTTTTGTCCATAATTCCAAGTGTCAGATGAAGAGAGAGGGACAAATATAATATCAAAATATAGGGACTAAATTAAGTTGGGTGGTTTATCTGAAATATGCACTCGCTTCGGCTTTCTTGTTACTGTTATGTCCCTAACATCTATTTCCCCTCCATCGGGTTAAATAGATTCTTCTTCTCCTTTTTTCTTTCAAACTATAGGCCCGATGTGTCGCCTCTGTGTCAGTATCACCTCTTCGCCAGCATTTAGAAGTTCTTTAAGAAGAAATACAATTCTGCATGCATTATTGTTTGCCCGAGGAAAAAGTAATTTCAAAGTTTTATTACTTTCGCTGTTCGAGACTCTTTTTGGCCTTACGGACGAGGACAAGGACTAGGACGACACGAACACGAACACACCAACATCAGGCTCAGGCCAGAGAATGAAAGAGAGAGGAAGAGTTCGCTTAACCCATCTTTACTGTGGAATTTTCTTCAGCAACAGAAACAGAACAGAATCCTTATTCCTGCAAGTGAAAGGTTTGTATCCGAAGTTTATAATAGGAAACTGGGTGACTTTTAACACCCACACAATTATTCAAACAATCAAGCCCCGCGGACTGTTCTGATGGTGATGTTCATACATATACACTATACAGTGGTGTATTAAAGAGATATTCACCATTGAATAAGAAAGGTGGATCGGCAGTGTCGTTTAGTTGACAATTTAGTGCAAAGTTACAAATTTCTTTCTTATTTTTTTTTTTTATAATGAAGTTGTACAAATGAAGATAAGTTGAGTCAGTATTAAGGCAGGGTTGTTACAACAGCACTTTTTTTTACTTGAGATTCATAAAACTTTAAGAAAAGGTTAAATTTTGATCAAGATCAATCCAATGGTCTTGGTATATTTATTGAAAGGCACATAATGTACCGAGCCGAAACACTGCATTCAAGCGATTGAAACTATCAGATGATACAGTACAAGATATTAATACGAGAGAATGAAAGAAAGAACAACAGAAAAAGCATACTGTAGGTTTAAGGTGGTGCTTTTTCTTTCTACTAGACACGCTAATATTGATGATTTATATAGATACTTTGTATCAGTGACTAAGGCACTACGTTAGGCCAT
This sequence comes from Scaeva pyrastri, assembly GCA_905146935.1. Lineage (NCBI taxonomy): Eukaryota > Metazoa > Arthropoda > Insecta > Diptera > Syrphidae > Scaeva > Scaeva pyrastri. The sequence goes on along the minus strand of LR989929.1, from coordinate 2,392,535 downwards.
TGCTAAGTTGAAGTTCTGGTAGGTACGGTTTCTTCTCAAATGTGCCACCGACCTAAGCACATGGACCACGGTATATGAAAATTGCTATTCCAATTGAAATTTAAGAAACGACTTCTAGAGTCTTTCTGCTACACTCAATAAATTGCAGTCTAAAAAGGATCAAGGACTCATTCTTTTGCTTAGATCGTGAATTAATAACAACAACAACAACAACAAATTCTGACCTAATGATGGTTCTTCTAAATTTAATTCCCGAATAGGACTTTTAAACTTTCATCGTTTAATTTAATTTGATTTTTTTTATTACTGTAAGATAACCGTGATGGTAGATAAATCCAAGAACTTGCTTTTTTCACAACACTGCCTCTGTATCTAAACTTCAGTGAATTATGTTTCGCAGAGAAAGCGATTTCCTTCTGATGGCGGAGTTCTTTTCTTGAAAGTTATAACTTTTGTCTTTGTTTTTCCGGCAGAAGAAGCAGCAGTTCAAATGAAAATAGTTTTTTTTTATATACTCGTATATAACAATCGAGGATATGAATAAGTTGGATTGGAGATGAGGCGGACGATGGGGTAGTGATGGGAGAAAATTGAAATGAAATTGAAAACAAACCAGAAAGGGAAGTTTTTTGTTCGTTTTTGAATCAGTTTCAGCCTCCTTGGTAAAGAAAAAAAAACTCCGTTGTCATCGGATTCAACCCTTTTTTCGCCCTTTGTTACTTCGAACCAGGACGAACTCATCATTGGAGAACGAATGGGAGGGGTGAAAGTACAGGACTAGGAATCTAGTTCATGTTTTCGTAATTTCTAGATGGATTGGAGCTTGATGGAGCACATCAGGCTGATTTTTAGAGAACGAAAAAACAAACTAAAACTAATGGATCAATATAGATCAATGCTCCAAAACATGTGTATGTATGTAGGTGCAAATGGTTGTGAAATGAGGAGGGGTGGGGAGGGAAAGGGATGCTACTGTCGACATATGGGGTGCAAAAGAACTGCATGAACTCAGTTCAATGAAAGATTCATTACATCCTATAGTTTGAACAAGGAAAACTTTTTCCTCCATCCATACCTAACCTATACATACTCGTACAAACACACATACATAGATACTGTGTATAAGAATTATTTCTCTCTAACATTGTTACACTTTGCTTTTACTTTGATTGAAGAAGTTTGCTTTCGTCTTCTATGCTGTTTGTTTTTTCATGTGTTTATTTTTGTATTTTCTTATATCTTTTATGTTGTTGTTGTTTTTGTTTTTGTTGTTGATTTTATTGTAAATGTTTTTGTTTAGCAAGTCTTAAAGTTGAATAAAAGTTTCAAAGAATTAAGAAATTTTTCAATGTAAACCAATGAAGTGCAGACTTTTTGGTTACTTCCGTATTTTCACATACGAGTATGTATAGGTACTCAAAAATACGAGTATATCAAAGTATTTGTGAATGTATTGTGCACTAGTACATGTTGATATTCATATAAAATTCCTCATATGGAATGCTGATATGGTTTTCGCGAGGTTGTATTGAGGATGTTTTTAATAAAATTTTCAGCACATCAGCTGCAGAAGTTTGCTAAGTTTAGTTAACATTTTCGTGGTTTTTGGTCAGCTTTAAAACAACATGATTCGTCAAAACTTTTAACTAGATGAATTATTTCAAGAATTTTTATTTTTTTACAAAATTAAATAACGTTCGGCAGAGTTCTTCATTTTATTTACCAACTAAACGCCATAAAATGACTCATGCCACATATGTACCGACCTCCCCCTTCTGTTTATGATAGGCAAGCTATTTGGCAGCAGGATTATTTTTTGAAAGTACTAATTTTTTGGCTCTCTACTCATCTTATAAGAATAAACTAGACTTATTTTCGACCTCTTTTTAGTTTCAGAACCAGTACAATTAAGGACATAAACTTCACCAAATTGCAGCACAAAGGCACATCTGTTGGTTAAGGCCCAACACTTCAAAAATGGAAAATCTTTAACTGATTGATTCAAACAAAATTTGGGTCTATTAAGTACGATACCCCAATCAACAATTTATAACCTGAGTTACAAAATAACCTGAGTTATAATATTACTTGAAATTACCTCGGTCATAAAGTGGTCAGTTATTGGTTATTATTTTAACTGGAGCTATTTTTCAGTATAAAAAAGTCTAAATTCAAGCCTTAGTTGAATTCAGGTAAAAATGTATCCTTAAAATGTGGTAAATTTTGAGCTTCAGTTATAATGTGGCTCTAAAAATACTTTTTTTCAAACCGTAGTTCAAATTTAGATTATTTTTTACCTAAAAGTAACTTTTCAGTCATTTTCTGGTAAAAAATAACGTGTTTTACGATTTAAGTTTGAAATAAGTTCTGAAATAACCAATTTAAGTGGTTAAAATCAAACCAAGTTATAAATTGGTTATTAAACACCTTTAATTGTAGGCTTCAATATAACCTATTTTTCTTAAAACTCATTATTGGTTTCGAAATAACCTATTTTCTTGGTTGCAAAATAACCAGTTTTTTTTTTACTCCAAAATAACTCATTTTCCTAGTTCCATAATAACCGGTTTCCAACACCAAAACATACAACTTCGATCGTATGATTCATAAATGAGGTCTTTTTTCATAATGGATTTTAAAGGCGATCCAGTGTGATCGCATGTGTGTGTATGGTTTTGCTAAGCTGTTCATTGATTGAATGTGACCAGCCTCTACTCTTCTCATATTTATTGTGTCACATTTTTTTTTTTTATAAATTATACCTCTCCTGTATTTTTTAAATAAATTTATTGTTTTGAGATATGAAAATTGCAACTTCATCTTTGTTTTGTACTTCTAAAAATATAAAAAAGCTGTGTTTAGCGTAGTATAAGAAACAATGTTTTTTACTTTTTGCGTACGTACTACGTATTTAAAACAGCTGCTAACACTGACCGCGACCGTCTTTTTGTTTATGTTCTTCATTTTAGCATAATGTGTTTCAGTTGTGATTTGGGCTTTAATAAGAGTGGTTCGTGTAAGAAAGTGTTAAAGTCAAAGTGTTAAAAAGTGATAAAACAATAAGAACAATAAAATATATAACAAAATAATAGAAAAAGGGTGAGTCAAATTAAATTTATAGTAAGATAAGTTAAAATGTATAATACTGTGTTACTTAGTTTATTTTTGTTGTTGTTTGTTGCTTTTTTACTTATTTTATTTACTTATAATAAGTAAAAAAGCAACCCACTTAGTTACTTAGTTTATTTTTGTTGTTGTTTGGGTTGCTTTTCTACTTACTACAAGTAAATAAAATAAGTAAAAATGCAACAAACAACAACAAAAATAAAAATAAAAATAAACTACGTAGTACAGTTTCAGTTATTTTTTTTACTTGTGTCCGTATAGACTCAAGTAAAAAAATAACCCAACCCAACCAAACACAATAAACAGTTATCGCAATCGAGTTATTGTGTTTGGTTGGGTTGGGTTATTTTTTTACTTGTGTCCATATAGACTTCGATAGATTTCTATAAACCGATTATAAAGTAACACGTAAATATTTTAATAATACAATACAATGTGTAAAATTCTTTAAAATGATTTTTTCTTGATTTCTAGAGATGAAAAGGAAAATTCTCCAACAACAACAACAAAAACAACAACAACAGCATCAACATCAGCATTAACATAATCATCATCATCACTATCACCATCAGCACAATCACCAGCAACAGGAACATCAGCAGAAAATTGAACTATGTAGATAATGCATGTTTTTTTTTTAACTTTTCTAATTACTATTAATATAAAGACTATTATAAGTATTAGCATAAATATTAGCATAAGTATTAGTATAAGTATTACTGTAAGTATTAGTATAAGTATTGCATAAGTCTATGAAGTAAATATCTAATTAAATAAAAGTTAAAAAAAGTAATTTTCAAACCATGTTTTTATAAGGACTTTATTTTTATTATTTTCAGTAATTTTTTAGCTGGTTTTGGAACGAAATACTGGGTTTTTTCCGAACCCAGTAAAAACCCTACGTGGGTTTCATTTTGGTTACAGAAAAACCTAAAATGAAGGTTTCCTGGTAACCAAAACAAAACGGTTTTAAAAAAGCGTCACTATAAGGTTTGGAAAAAACGTTTAAGGGACGTTAAATAAGTACCATATTTAAATGGTAAGTTAGTAACTCCGAAAAGTAGTTTTGAAGTAACTGCTTTTTAACCGCTTTTAAATAACCAAGATAGAACTCAGGTTACAAAGTTACTGACCAAAATTGGTTATGGGAACGTTTCTGTAACGCTTCTAAGACGTCTATCAAACCAATTTCTAACTTTAACGGTTTTTAAACCGAGGTTATAATCCGGTTTATAAACCGCTTTTTAACCAAAAATTGTTTATTGGGACTAGAGACATGTTCATACAATGTCAAGTCAAAAGAAGAAAATGTCGCTTGTTTTAAAAGCGTTAAAAATTAAAATTAAAAAACTTTTTAAAAATTTAAATTGCATGCATCAGCAATTTGAAGGTCTAATTCACCTTCTAGATTTTACTTCCTATAAAGTAACATAATATTCCAAAGCCAATTCAAACAATTCTGTTCACTAAAAATTTTTAAAAATTCTAATCAAAATGCACCAAATATTGTATCCTAAGTCCACAAAACTGAAATTCATGAATTTCAAATAACCCAACCATCTTCACAAATCAAAATAATAATGAGAAAAAAAGAAGAAGAGAAAACGGAACCCTTTTATCACTGCTTCGCATTAAAATTAACCAAACCCAAACTCCCCTTGCTTTTCCATTGTATACACTCGTATATATATATTTATGATGTTAATGATGACTTTTCTCCCTAACAAAAAAAATAAACCACAATTCCCCAGAATAATCCGCTGCCGTGAACTGAAAAGGCTCTATAAGAAGAATGGGGAGCTTTTTTTATCTTGTTTGTGCACTACCACTTCCACCCCAACCCCAGCATTGAGACGAATGAAATACACAAGAAAGAAATAAAATTGAATTTTAAATAAAACCACCAATAGTCTCGAAGGAAAAAAATCCCAAACCCAATCCCGCCGCCGCCGTCCGCCGCACACTTCACTGCAGCACTCAATCAGCAACCCTCTTAAGGACCACGCGACGAAGGATTCCATCAAAACACCAAATGCAAATTCCTCAGCTAGGTATTTACTTAGCTTCGCAAATTCGCATAAGAAACCGCACACCACCACCATCGTCATCGTTGTAGCTTGAAAATTTTCATCTTAAGTCCATAACTCCACAATTTGCACAGCAACCCACCGTACCGCACCGCACCGCCATCCATCGCCACCATCAGGACTCACCACAGCTCACGTAAGGAATCACCACAAGAAAAAAAATCCTATTCAAATTCAACAACCCCCTTTCTACCAAGATTTTGGGTTGGGGTTGGTTCCTTATGCCAACCCCAACCCCATAGCAAATGACAAAAAAAAATTAAATGGAAAGCAATGAATTTTTAATGCGAATTCCAACTCCAACAAATGGATCGACATTTTGATTTTCTCCGTTCGTTTTTTGTTTCCGTTGGTTGGTTCTTTATTAAGGACTTATGATTGAATAAAAAGATTGAGGAATGTCAATAAAGAGAGTAAAAAAATGAAAACATCAGGGTGGTCCCTCTGACACCGATTGCCGATGACAAGTCCGATTGACAGGGTGTCGTCGCCTGAATGAGTGATGGGTTTCGTTTTCAACAATCTAAGCATCTTGGCTTTAATTTAACGCAGTCCTGTTCTGTTGTGCCTTCGAGTCCTTCAATGGCGTCTGCTGATAAATACACACATTATCACATTATTAAAAATATCCAAATGGAAAGTCAGGCGAAAAGAAAGTCATTTGAATTTTATTGAATTGGAATTGTCGCATATAGGAGAGAGTGGGGTGAGGTATTCTATCTGAAGGAAGAAGGATGTCACTTATAGATCCCATTGAGAGAAATAACTCCAGACTCTGGAGCAATGAGTTGACGTTAGCGTTAGCGTTGGCGAAGTCTTCAATCAATATTCTTATAAAATTTCGAGCTCACACTATCGCATGATTGACTGGTCATCTGAATTCAATTTCAATCCTGTCAATTCAAAGCGGTTCCGATAGACTGAACGACTGAATGACTGAGTCATATAAACGTAAATCACTTTCTATATCTGTACAGACATTCAGAGCCAGGATGAAATAAAAGTTTTTAATTTGGCGTTTTTTTTCTATTTTGTTTTGCTCCTTCCGAAGCTTTTCGTTATCCAATATAAGGATACGACTTCCAGCATTAGATTCAGTAGACCAGAACCAAATTGGCTTTCGCTATCCGCATTAAAACAAAACACACTCCAACTCTTCGTCTTCGTTTATCGTTGCTGTTCTCCTTTCTTCTTCTTTTTTTTTGTTTGTGTAGAGGCGCATCAATGCAACAGACAACAATGACAACAAGGATGAGTACAGAAATGGCAAAGTGTATAGGTATACGAGTCCAGGAGGGAATCCTAATAGAATATCCTTTGGAGATTTGGAAAACATAAGTCATCCAAGGACTCTATCGACTGAAACAAGTCAAAAACACAACACATATACATGTAGCGAGGAAATATTTTTAGTCCACAATGTAGTCGCAAGTATTTGCTTCCTCATGCTTTCAGAAACTCATGAACATTCTAATTTCATCGATCCCTTCAATGATCCTTGTTCTATTGGAATAAAATCATATTTTTGTCTAAGACAAATTAGCACATTATTATAATTCTGTTCCAGAATTCACATAGGGATAAATTCTTTAAAACTAAATAAAAAGAAGTGGTCCTCATTGACTACCCTGAGGAACGCCAGATTATTCCTTGAAGTCAATGTTAAATGTCTTCAAAACCATTAAGGACTATTTTGGAGATGTTTCTGTTACACGTTTTGGAATGTTCAAAAGTCAGGAATTATAAAAATCCCAATTTTTTTTTTTGGGAATACATCACTTATCCCCTTAAAAGCCCAAGTCCGATGTTTCAGAAAACTAAACATAAAAATATGGCAGACATTCGAAAAAAGTGAAAGAAACAAAATTGCAACCATTGTACATACAATCGTATTGTACATATATCGGAACTCAGCAATGAGTTTCAAGTAATTCGTGACTCGGCAACAAGATTTGACAGCTCGATTGAGGAAAGTTGTGTGTGTTTGTTTTTTTGTAAGTTGCTCATCATACCAAAAACAAAATGTCAGACGCTATTAAAGCAGAACCAATGGACACACAAAAGTACAAACTTTACGCATCATCAGCGATATTTTTGTCACAAAACGACGACGCGACCAACACAACGCGGCTGTGGCGGGTTGAAGAAGCAAATATGACGCGACATGGCTACATGGTTAGACATTATAAGTTTTTCATTACACAATGCAATAATGGTCTAAGTTTATAGACAAAATCTAGTTACAACGGAGATGCTGCAGTTTGATATAAAAAAGAAGTTTATAACATTCGATTTGAGGATGGAAAAGGATCAAACTAAAAGTTTCTGGGGTTATTTAATTGTCTCAGAAGTTTGTATTGTGACAGGCGTCCCCAAATAAACTGACATATAAATGTAGTACGTGAGGTTTTAGAAGTAGTGTTGGGAGAAACAAGGGGGAAGAGTCCAATAGCTGTTTGAACTGGAGCTTTCAAATGAATTTACATAACGTAACACAGCTGCAACCCGAACCCATGCAGCAAGAGTTGGAAAACTTTTGACTTTTGTCAGCGTATTTAAATTTTTTTGGAAATTGGTCTTTGGAAAAGCCTAATTTAATTTTATACAAAGGCTTCTTAAAGGAGGTGAAATAAATTTTAAGGCCTTTTCAATTTTCACATAAAGGTTAGTACTCTAATTGATTTTGTGTTTTTGATGGAAGGATGTCCCTAATTGCTCGATTGAAACATTTCTTTCAAATGAAATTCTGGTTTTACAAGCATACAATTATCAAATATGCTTGTCAAACTAGAAAAATATCAGCCTATTTGACAATTGCTTTGAAATATTCACAATTTCAAACTCAAGTCAACAGCACTTCATATGTCAAACAAATTGAAAGACGTCTTATCATTTTTGTATATCCGAGTCGTAGTTTCGGTTTCGGTAGCACAATTTAATTCAGTTACGAAGAATGCTAACCTCCGTAACCTATCCCAGAGAAAGCTGGGAGCTCCGCACTTACAATTTTAGCTTATTTTTGTATATAGGTATACAAAAATAATTACCGGGGACCACCACGGGGAGGTAAAGTAAGCACTTCGTCGTGCCTGAAAGTTGCGCTGCTGGCCTATGCCAAGTTATAGGCAGTCAACAGTTACCCGATCAGACACGGCGCATTTCCGCAAGACTGCGAGACTGGGAAAGAGCTGGAGGGAGCTTAAATACATCGCTGGAAACCGTACACGATGGCGCGTAGGAGTAGTTGAGGCCCTATGTCCCGCTAGGGAACACCAACGGACTTCGTAGGTCTGAGGACCTAAGTTATCATTTTTGTATGATTCTTTTAGGCTAGAAATGACAATTGTCCATAATTGACAATTTTCTTTAGCAATAAGAATCTTTCAACAGGAAGATTTATTTTTTAATTGCAACTTAAGGATCAGTTGAAATAAAAAAAAGGATTGGTGTATATTTTCAAGTCAAACGACTTCATATAAATTTTAGCCTCTTTGACATCAAGGTTGCATTTTTATGTACATAACATATAATAATATCACTGCATATAATTTATGCTGCCAGCCAATGGCATATCCCCATTACGATCTAGGAATAGTAATGTCAAAAACGTTTTCGTAATATTAAGACTCCTGTCTTCTTATAAGAAAATAATATTCAGATGGCAATTACCAACCATTTCCACTGTTAACTAAATTTGCAAAGATTCAGTTGAGTCTAAAATTCACAAACTAAAACCTGGTGTACCGCAAGGCTCCGTTTTATATCCAAATCTGTTTTCTTATCTTCATTAATGATTTCTTGCCCTAAGCAACTGTACACAATTCACTTCGTGTTTTAAGAATGTTTTAGTATTGAACATCCCAATTACATTAAACCACCTTCATTAAGTCAAGTATCAAAAATTAAGTGAAATTTAATGTTTCTAAGTGAGATTTACCGCGGAAAGTAATCACTATATTGTTCGTTTACTCTCCAAATAAACGTTGGCAGTGTATAGACGTAATAATTCACAATTAGACAAGAAACCATTATTATACAAATATATGTATGTATGTATGTTGTCAAAATTACACAAACCAAACTCTGTCGGATTAATTTAACTAAAAACTTCTAAGCAACCGCAAATTATATTATTCAATTGATAACTCAATTTCGCTAAAGCAAAATAAGTCTATTAATTGTCGTTACATTATACTCTACGACTATACTCGTAGTTAAAAGAATGTTATTTGGCTCCATCTATTAGACATATTCGACATTATATAAGCCTCTTTACAACATCCCTAAGTCCCAACTGATAGACATCATTAGACAATCGATGATGTTATTGTGAGACCGATGAAGCGAAAAGCGTGTTGTAAACTATCAATATCAAGATTACCCCAAATATACCGCAAAAGCTTCCTTTCCAAAAATACATACATACATACATATATAATATACATATGTATTTATGTATGGATGTATTCGTATTGCCAATACCATCAGTCTGCATAATATAATACGTGTCTCCAATTATGTACATCATTGTGTCTGTTTTGGAGAATGCCGAAGGATTAAGTGCGTGCCACAATGTGCCAGCCTCAGCAAAACCTTTCACACAGACCCCGCTCGACCTTATCCAATATCGACCGGCTTTATGGCCTCGTAGCAATAATGCCTAATGCCACACCATGCGATTGAAATTATCTCCAACTAAATTGTAGAAGATCAACTGACAGGCCCGAATTGAATTGACAAGCAGATGTGTCGTTTCGTTTGGTTTCGTTTCGTTTCAGTAGGGAGCGGTGCGGTGCGATGTTGGTGTGGTGACGTTACATCCGGTGGGGCACGGTGGGAGGTGAGCAGCATGTTTGAAATATACACACATATGTATGTACGCACAATGCACCCCGAGTGTAGTATGGATCTCCGTTTGACTTATACGGACGAGACCTAAGGCCTGACAGGCACAAGCTTCCAAACACACCCTGCGATGACACCCACGTCCCACACATGCTTTGGAATTCAATTAACGTCAATTATAGTCGAAAATACAAGGAAATCTGCGTTTTAATGGAACTTTCTCACCCCTCAAGTTATTTGTTCGATTACTTTCATCTACGTTCTGTATATATACACATCACATGGATTTACTGGTACTCGTTATCGATATGTATAGAAGTACTTGTAAATATATTGGTTTGGAAAACCATCTCATTCCTTCGCCACCCGCCACCCGCCACCCGCCGCCTGACCCTTTTGGGAGCAACATATTCAATATAATTGCAGTAAATGCTGATGCGGCACAAACAAAAATGCAAAACACAGCATTGCATTGCGAAGTCCTTGCAACGGAACGTGGTGGGGCTTTATTCTGGACCACCAAACCAACTCCAATCACAACAACAACAGGAACAACAACATCAGCAGTAGCCTTTGAAAAAAAAAGTCAAAACCTTATCCCCCACTACCACCGTCGGTCGTCGGTCGTTCGGTAGGAAAATGCATAAAGTTCCATTAGTGCGTAATGATACAAATGGGGGTTGAAATTAAGAAAATTGCAACGGACGTCGGACGTCGTCGGTCGGTCAAAACTCAGAGTCAGAACGGAGCACCCTTTACTCCCAAAACGAGCCTCCATTCAACGGCTGCACTCAACTGCATATCCAAACAGACCACAGAGCGAAGGGTATATAAGCTCCCCGGGATAACTCTGGGCAACTTCAGAGGCGCATTCTTCGGCCCGAATATCAAAAGCCCGAACTCATAAAGTTGGAGCTGGAGCTGGAGCATGGAGCCTGACAGTGTTCCTCTGACCGCACGGAGTTTGAGGAATTTTTGAGTTTTCCTTTCACTACGAGCACGAGCATGCGGCAGAACGAAAGTGAGGTTATTCAAAGTTCAAATGGGCTTTTGTGCAAATTCAATTCTCAATTAAAGTCTTTCTTCGTGTCAGAGGTTCTCGTATGTCTATATGCCTACTGCCTACTGCCTAGGCGATAGGTTCTAGGCCTACGGTGCGTCCTTTGCTTTTAAAGTGCGGGGTTTGAACTTGGACCACGCCACTGTATGGCACGACATGACTACGATGACGGACGGCTTATGAGGCATGTTTAACTTTGCCCAGATACATCATCCTTCCTACATATATAGCTGATGTTCATCATTATTCGTCGGAAGGATTCCGATGTTGATGGTCTTCGGTCTTCGGAAGGATGGGAGACTGTAAAGGTCTCATAAAAGCGGCATTATCCAAAAGGATTGCTTCGTTGCGAGTTTATTGTGAAACTTTTCCAATAAGTTTAATAAAAGTCGGCTTTAGGGAACTTTTGAACAAGTATATGTATGTATGTACGAATATATGTATGTGTGCGAAGTATAAGAGTACGTGGATAAACAAAGTTTTGTTTTTTTATTCATCCTTGTTGATGGAGGTAGAGATATGCTCTTATGCATGGTGTCCATTTTGAACAGTTGTGGATGGATGAAAGAAGTTGGGTATTGAAGTTACATGGGGCTTACAGGTTAGGTGATGGACTCACTGTGACAGTCGGAGGAAGGAACTTGAGCCTTACGAAGTTGCTTTGTTTGTGTTTAGTTTTTTGTCTTTTAAGGTTTAAAGGCAGGTGAGACAATTCATTAGGAATCATGTTAAGTGGAAAATTTGCTTTTTCAAAACGAAAATAGTGTTTTTTAGTGTTTCTATAGAGTTAACTACACAAATTGCAGCAAATTCTTGTCTTTCATACTTTGGGTCAACTCTTATTAGTTTTTCCTTTAGTGTTATTTTTCTTTATTAAATTTCATATCATTGAAAGTTCAAATGCACGACTCAAAGTCAACCAAACAATTAGGAAAATTCATTTACGCTCAAATGCTTTCCAATAATATTTATTTTGCTAAGTTCCGAATGCTTATGCATCTTATTAATGCAAACAAATGAAAACCGCAAGTTGGGGGTAAATTAAGGTAATTGAAATGGTGTTAATTGCGTAATTAATAAAAATTGTTTATGAGTCATTAAGAAATTGATGAATGCAGTCATGCACGTTTAATTTCTTGTCATTCAAGAAAACCATACAATAACAATTCAATGTACATACATAATGTTTTTGAAAATATATTTTTCTTATTTTTTGACATTTCTTAGTTTGACAGTAATGTAAATTATTTAATTGTAGCGTTCGTCTTCTGATCCGTCAGATTTATTGAATTGAAACTTGACCAAATCTCAAGCACTCTAGGAGTTTCACTTTGTTTAAAGCTTGCACTGTTTGACATAAAAGAACTGTCAAATTAAATTGAACATTTTTACCTTTAATCAACCTTTGGTCTATTTTTTTTTTTTCCTCAAAGTCGTCGATCGTTTTCCTTTTAAATAACTCACTTCACTTTGTTATTACACTTATCTTACTGCGCATGCTCAAATTGCACTTGCCGACAGCATTATGTTGCCTCCATTTCATTCTTGTGAGGGAACCGGGTATTACGTAGATTTCACGCCACACAACCTCACTGATCATCTGAGAGGAACTCGACTCGAATTCAGGAGCAAATTCCTCGAGATCGTCAATAAAATTGCATGCAACTCTCCGACACGCTATGCTTTAGTTACCGTCACAGCCACCGACATTGTATAGTGCTACTGTCTGTTCAATTTCAGTGGCCGTCGTCGCCGTCGAAGATCAAGAGTAAGACTTTTGTGGCACAAGTGCTGCTGGTTGCTGGTGCTGTTCCTGTAGCAGTTGATTTTGCTTTGCTTCACAAATAGAATCGATTTGTGAACTGACCGCACCTATTAATCTCAGTCACGTGACATAAATTGATTCCTTTCTAAGACCTGGTTCCCTCTATGAAATGGCGAGTTCGACAGCAGGAAAATGGGTGAAGACAATTTTGTACATACATCGAGAAAAGTTAGATTATACCTTTTCAATGAGGGAACGTAATGGATTCGCAAAAAAGTCGAAAAGTCACTTGGAATCATGACACACACGGTGCTCAACCGACGTGGTTTTGTTAACCAAGCTTTAAATTGAAGTTTTGAATATGAGAATAAGTTTCTTAGATCGGTTTTTAAGAGCACCAGCATGCAACCTATGCAGTTAATCATTTTAATTAATTTATATTGAAGTCCCAATTGAATTCCAATTAAGTGTGACCGTACTTTAATGTGTTCTCGATCTCGGTCCATGACGGTGGATTCACGTTTAACTTTGTGGCTGACACTATTTCGCTATTTCACTGATTTCAGTTGGGCTCGAAAAACTGTGCAAACTCATGCGCTATCAGCAATCAATAAATCAACAGAGATGCATGTCGTCCATACCTAAAACTGGACTGGACGTGCCTTGAATGTTGTGTCTTTCGCACATATAGGAAAGGAAATTTAGTACCTTGGCAAATGCGCAAGCGCACAATTTAATTTGCAAAACAAATCCTCAGCACATACAAGTTTAGCCGGTGAAATTAAGTCAAGTGAGATACAAATGACAGCTAAGGCACTATCACTATACGTTCCGTACAGTGACTGAGGGACAGGTGTCCCACGAAAACTTTTGCGTGGAGGAAGAAGACTTGGGCAAATTAATCTAAGTGAAACTTCTATAATGGAGGCAGGTACGAGTATATTCATTTGTGTAAGTATTGCAAGAAACTGGTCTGGAAGAGCACACAATATTTTTTGAATTGTCAAAGATGTATTCTTTTTGTTTTAATGGACGGAAAATCAGTACTAGGCAGCGGACTAGACAAGGTGAGGAGTCGCATTAGCTTCGGAGTCGTTGAAACTTTTCCTGATGACTATTCGTTGCATGACTGAAAACTGAGAGATAAACTACAATCAAGGTAAATTAAAACACAGTGGGGTAAGTAAAGAAACTGACTAAGAAACAAGAGAAATTAAAAAAGTACGCATACGCCTAGGTGTACTCTTAAAGAATAAAGCAACAAAATACAATAAATCAGTTCAAGTTTTTGTTTTAAGTTATGTAAAATAAATACAAACTAGGTTCCTTCAACTCTTCTAAAGTTCGAACAACGAATACTTTTGCGCTCCACTGTAATTAATGAACAACTTCTTGCATCATTCTTATAAAATCAGAGCAGCAAGCTCATTCGTTGTGCGTTGTTTACACTACAACAATCTGAATTTGCAGATTTATTCCATCTCCCTGGACCGTGTAACGTCGCGTCATCCTCTTCTCGTAAAGACACCGTCAGCGTCATAGTCGTCTTCGTAGTCGTCGCCGTAGTTTCATAGCCCTAAATACGAGTACCAATGCACTTGGTTGCCTTTGCTTCCTCTTTTCGCATTGGCAAGCTAAAAATTGCCGCTATTGCCGCCGCCCGCCGCAGTTACCGCCACCGGCAACGACACCGGCACCGACCGGTGCTGAAATAATCCAAAGCAAATATTAGCCTGAAGTGCATAAATTATGTCAGCGTAATGAGAGGGGGACCAACACGAGTGAGATAAAGGCACCCAGAGCAGAGCATCAGGTAATCGGCGTAATTTCTATTCCTTCGACGCGACGCAGACTTGGCGGGACAGGGAATGAGAACGGGGAACTATTGCATTTGTAAGATTTTAATGTACAGCTCAGCTCGATGGGCTGGCACTGGCACTGGGACTTGGCTTGGAATGAGTGAGACAGGGCTTCAGAGAGCGAGGAACTCCATCGGACCATAATGCAATCAAAAATTCGATGATTCAGTAGAAGAAACAACAGATGTTTTGCGTTCGTCAGGTATTCTTTTTCATCGGGTTTGCTTTTTGTTTGTTTTGTGTTTCATTTTTTGCCGAAAGAGCCTACTCAAAGCTCCAACTATGTGTCTGGGGCTTTGCTTGCGACCAGACCACGTCCTACATCCTACTACAAGTGAATTAATTTATTTGTGCACAAGTCTCAAGTGATTCTGATTCTGATTCCGATTCCGCTGCAATGGCCAAGGCGAAGGGCTAAAAATCCCGTCTTGGCATATTGCTGCTAGACGAAGCTAGCCTATAGCTTGCCTACCTGGCATTGGGTATACTCCCAAAGGTAGTTGTCTGGCCGCTGCGCTGCTGGCTGTTGTAGCAAGTTGACTGTTTGTTTCAGTTAGTGAAGATTTATTTCCGAAGAGCACCTAGCGTCAGCTAATTAAATATTTTCTCTGTATAAACAAGAGTCCAGATCTGGAGTACATACAACATAGAGAAGAGGTACTCTTGAGGGGTTCCTTTGTATACCCTTAAAGTAGGTGCTTCAATTTATATATCTGTATATGTATGTTCAAGTTGCAACTACTAGAGCTCCTTATAGGTTCTAAACATGAACGGTTGATAGAAATTGCAAATAAGGATGTTTAATTTATTAAGAAGGAAGTTTAAGTGTTTTTTGTTTCTTTTTTTTGTATGCTGCACAGGATTGTTCATCCACATGAGTGAGTTGTGTACTTTTTTTATGTAATACACATGAATGTAGACTGCCAGGTTTGACTTTTGAATATGAATGGCATCCTTCAAAAACTGGACACCACAGAAAGATGTTAAGAGAAAAGGATGTGGCCCGAAAACATTCCCCTGAGGGACCTCTATATTGAAAAGAAAAACACAGAAATTAACCTATTGAGACGACATATTTTGGAAATAGTTTGGGATTAAAGAAATGGTAGTACTGGTAGGAAAGGATGATGTCCGATACTTTGTTCTCACCTACAAAAAGTCTCATTGGATCACGTGCTTGACCAGCCTTGATGTGCATGTTTTCGATCATGCACATTCTTGCCTCCAGCTCTAAAGTGTGGCTTATTACACTGTTACATTTATTTAATAGGTCAAATTGAACTTGAAATACCAAAAAATACAACCTGCAGTTAACGTATAGTCCACAAATCCCTCAAAAAAGAGTTTCTTAAATTTTTTCCCATTCTTAAAGTTGAAATATTTTCATTTTGAATTTAAATAAAAATATATGTACATATCATAAATTTGTCTTCATAACCTTTAACCTTTGCCTTAAATCACAAATAAAATAAATAACCCAACATACTCATCCACATGTGGTGCTCCATCCTAACCCACTGCACTCGTTATTTATTTTGGTATATACTTATGTATTTCTCAAACTCCTCCATCACTACTCACATGCCATGATAGCATACATATATCAAATCAAACCCCTCACTTTCAATATGTCACTAGCTTAAACCCCTTTAAACCCAAAAAATATATGAATATATACATAGATATATAAAAAAAAACATTAGGCCCAAATGTCATCTTAGTCTTTTAGGTATATATACATTCGTGTAGCCCTTTGAAAAAAAAGCTCTTCTAGAAATTAAATATGCAACACAATACTCGATCTCCATCCCCTTTCCAAACCCTCCAGCCCACCAGTGGCAGTGCCAGTGCCAGCGCCTACAATTATAATTCATCCCATCAGGATTGTATATCATCCTTTATTTCAATATACCAACACACAAAGGAAATACCGAGTGGCGAGAGGGGTATCGTTTGAATAAAAGTCCTTGGAAATACGAAACGAGTGAAATTCTTTTGCTAAGAGAATATACTATGTACGAGTATATATCCATAGAGAAGCTAAAGCAAGTGGGTGCCTTCAACAAGATTTCCCTTTCAAGAATCGCTTCCCTTTCACTGCCACCGCCATCATCAGTATATATTCCACCATCATAGCATCGCATCGCCCAAACTCCAAATGAAACCTTTTTTCTTTGTTTAAAATGGAACGTTTGCATCCAAAGGATACACCATCATCAGTCACTATGTACTCGTGTATATATGTATGAGTAGGTGCAGAGCAGATTCCCATTACTAGACCAATCCAAGTGAATATCTGAAGCTGAACCGAACATTTACTGCACTTCCATGCAAGTCCTGGAGTTGGTTAACATCTAAAGGCATCCGCCGCCGCCGCTGTTGCCTTGCCGGCCGACGACAACACCTAGGCTATGCCAAAGCTTATACCTACTTTGCCTGCTGCACATCAGAACAGAAGCATCAGGGAATAATTACAATGAGTGTGAAGGGAGTAAAATGGGCCTCTCCACATTTAGCGTCAACCCCAAAAGAGTGCACCTGCAGCTCTGTTCGAATGCGAGTGCGAGTGCGCTGCGCTGCAGCTATATACAGTAATACCAAACCAACTTGCACGTATCCTTCATCCTTCATGTCAACAATGCTCGGAATGAATGTCGTTCCCTTTGTTGTTGTTGTTTTTTTACTTAGTAACTTTTGTTGTTTTTTTTTTGGAAACATTTTTTTTGTATTTTGCTGAACATGCAATTATCGTAATGAGTTTGCATACGGACGAACGAACTTTTTTTGTCGTTTTTGTTTTTATTTTTATTTTTTTTAATTTAAAGTCTTTTCTAGGCTTATAAATTTAACATTTATGAGTTTTCAAAATCACTTTTAAAAATTCATGGCATTTGTTGAGTTTTAAAACGGGTCTCGTTGATGTTGGATTGGGGTTAGTGCCAGAATGCAAGCATTAATGAAATTAAATATTCAATAGTAATAAATAAATTAATTATGTATGGGAGCAAGTATATTATGCGAAATATAAAATACATGCAGAAATTGATGTGTGCGTGGTGTTTGCACCGCCATTTTTGATTTTCAAAACATTGCAGGGTATTCTGAGAACTGCATTGTGTCTGAATAGATGGTAGCTCTGAGGCCAGAGAAAGAGTTTTTGTAGGAAGATGTTTTAGTTTTTTTTGTTACTATTATGTCCGATCTTTGGCAATTAGGTGTGTTTTTTTGGGAAAAATACCCGCAGTGATGTAGGATTTCACAAAAAAACGTATTCGCAGTTGTGCGATTTGTTTTGTTGTTTTATGTGTGATTTTTTTTTCTTGACAGATATTAAAACAAAAGTCAAAGGGTCTCTTCGCAGACTTTAGTTAGTTTTGGATTTCTCGACAGATCGTATATGTCATTCTAGACTCGAGTAAAAGTCAAAATTCTATACGCAGTTGGATCCTTACTTTTACTTTTATCGGTAGTGAAAATGTTGTGTTTGTAATACGTGTAAAATGTTAAACCACTGTGGATATTTTTCCCAAAAAAAACACACTTAATGATGAAAATATTGGAACCCTGCGTTTTGGTGTATATACCTACCTTACTTCACACATGATGGGAATTTTAGACCTTTTGTGCCAAGTGTTGTTGGATTAGAGAGAAGTTTCGAATACGTACATTTTCCAAAAACCGAAGAAGTTTTCTTAGTGCCAATATCTTACTTCATAACGTATATTTATATTTTTTGAATTAATCCCTGCTTAAAAATCATTAACACTGTAACACATTTTTGGATCTTCAGTTTTTAAATACTAATTCCTATTCCATTTAAGTTTGTTCGGTCAATTTAATTAAAATTCTTTACCAAAATTATAATAAACCATCCTTTCTCAGATATTGGAACTAGTTGAGCCACTTGAATTTGATCCGTTTAAGTTTAAGACATTTTTAATTTTTCAAATTTTATTTAGAGGTTAGAAATCAATTATTTCCCCTGATTCCAGCGGAAATAGTGTATTGTTAATATGTGAATAAGATTTCAAGTAAAAAGTGGTTCAACTTGTCCGGCCTTCCCTACTCTAAGTATTTCATCACTCTTGGACACCTTTAAAAAGAGAAAAACAAGTTTTTTCAAGAATTTGTAAAATTGCAACAGTACAAGTTGAACACATTTAGCAGATTATTTTTTCAAGAGAAATATTATTTATACATAATAAATCTCAATAGAAATATGAAAACAGCATCCATTTCAATTCGAAGAGTCATTTTGTATGTTTGAAATTAAAAATCAAAACTTCCTTTAAATCAAAAAAAACGTATTATACATTTTCAATCAAAAGAATCCAAAGAAACAATATTATTATCGTCTTATCAGCAATTCAGATGACAAACGACTTCATTCCTTCTTCTACAACAATAAGAGAGTAGTTTTCCTAAATTAAAATCCTTCTCAAAGTGAATATTCCTTCCTCCCTATTTCTATTCTCATTCCCATTCCTATACATATTACTTTGCTTACGAAGGAATAACACAAAAAAAGGAAAAGATAAAGAAAATGAAAATGAAAAACTAAAGTCTTCCCAAAGCAGTCATTTATTTAACACAAATTCGAAGGAGATTACACTATAAAGCTACTTGAACATCAGTACTATGTACCGATAAAGTTGGATATGTATATAGGTACAACCTCCATTGAGTCTTCCTTGCTTTAAAAAGTCCATTCGGTGAACAACCGACCATCAGAAGGCTCGCACAAAAATGCAAAATGAAAAAAAAAAAATCATTATGTTTTACACTCCCCAGAAGTCCTTTTTTGGTCATAATCATGGCTTTTCATTCTGGAAACGTATTTCCTCGGCAATTCAAGTCTCCTCAAAAGTTCTCCCGATGAAATGAATTTGATAGGGGAGAGGCAGAGAAATTTTACAAGCCCGGAAATCCGGAAATGAGTGGGCAGTATTCATTGTTCAAAAAATTTGAGGCAATATCCTGTGATGGAGTATATTCAAATTTTTACAAATAAAATCTCATGTTAGATTGGAATCTTATGGCTTAAATGTTGTTTGATGGAAAACGATAATGACAAGGAGTAATTTCTTTAAAATATTACTGTAATGGAAATCAAGGATACAAAGCCCGTTTCTGCTAATGATTTAGTTTGTGTGTGTGTGCATGGATCGCGAGAGAGATTTTAACATAGGTGGAATTGGAATTGGTCAGATTTGTAGAATTTTAGTTATGAACAATAATTGACGTTTCAAGTTCCCTAGAACGTGAGTCCATCATTTTTAGAGAGATGTCTGTGTGGACATGAGAGTCCTTAAAGTAACCACTACGCAGCAGGCATTGATTTACCTATTTCTCAAACGTATAATATTGACCAATTTCTATGGCAATCGAATCATCTTTCCAGGTCAAAAGAACTTGACTTAACCTAAGTGAGCCATAATAATTATTCGTCTTTCATTATGCACCTATGTATTTCATTGGATATTTCTGTTGTTATATATTTGCATTCATTAAGAAAACGGATCAAAGTCCTTGAAGCTTGCATTAGATATGTTTTGTCGCAGTTATTTGAAGCATACTTCATTCATCAAAATTTGCATCAACATCATTGACGAATGAACCTTAAAATACTGAATATCATTCAAAACGAGTCAATTGAGGTGTGAATAGTTTATTTATACTCACGCAAGATATTACCATTATGGTCCTAAGGTGTTGCCAAAGATTCCGTCAATTCAGGGCCACACATAAAAGAGGACTCATATCCCTCCAACAATGAACCTTTATAACATTCCTCAAGTTTATTTGGTCTCTAATGGATACGGTATATAATTTTGAATTAAATTTTCATCAGAATATGAATTTGAATATAAATTGACCGGGTCAAGGTGCTGGTCGATTGAAAATGAAATGCATGCAATTAATTAGCATTTTGTGTTCAAGCACGAATGCGGTGCTAAAAGCATAACTAAGAGGTGTTAATCAGCGAGTTGTGTTTAACACGATTAACATGGGTTTGATAAATTTTGGAATTTATACTAAATTGTGTTTATTTGCTGAGTTACATACATACATGCATACATATATACAGTTGATGAAGGACTCTTGTACGTTAACATTAACTGCTGGATTAGTCCAATAAAATTAATGTTCGACTTTCAGCATAAAAGTGTTGCTCATTCCCACGCAACTCTGTTTCTTCAAATTTCAGTGTTTTGAAATAAATTTTCTTAAGTTGTGTAAAAGACCATTTGAACAGTTTATTTGATTATTTAATAAATATCTAACTGCTTGATTTTGGACGAAATATTAAGTTTTAGCGTAGCCATTTAGCCAAAAAACAGGATAAACTAGGATTGATTTATACAAATTTAATGAAGTCTTGACAATGCACTGAGTTCCAGAATTTAATTTTATTTAAGTTTTCCTGTACTGCATTTGAATTTCTTTTTTTCTTAATTCTACTATAAAAACAACATTTAAAGAGTGGTGCACCTGGGCGGATACACACTGTTTAAATATTTTGAATTAATAAAAGATTTTCAAAATTATCTTTGAAGTTATTTGAATCGAAAAATGATGATTACTGTTGATGGATTCTTATCAACTCAT
The DNA here is from genome assembly GCA_905146935.1 of Scaeva pyrastri. Classification (NCBI taxonomy): domain Eukaryota; kingdom Metazoa; phylum Arthropoda; class Insecta; order Diptera; family Syrphidae; genus Scaeva; species Scaeva pyrastri. The sequence goes on along the minus strand of LR989929.1, from coordinate 2,371,184 downwards.
TTTCAAAATAAAAAAATGTTTCTTTTGATAATTCGAATAATGTTCATTTCTTAGCTTGGTGCACTATTGGACTATTGCATTCATTGATCTTAATCAAGAAATCTATTTTTACTCTGAATTGTTTAAAAACTAATTCGCAAACTTTCCTTACATTATTTGAACAAAACGATAAACAAATACATATGTACATATGTATGTATGTGTTGTGCACATTATTATAAAACCTTGACATTATCAGCGTCTATTACATTCATATGTATAATTTCAGATGTTAAATTGTTTATTTTCCTATCAAATTTTCATTTTGTAATTGTTGACATTTGACTGATACTTAATTATTTTCAGTCAACTTTGATGCAGAAACAAAGTCAACATCTAAAGTGATTCAATTCGTCGAAAATAAAACAAGACGAAAAAATTGAGATCTAAGCTTTCTTCCGAAGAACCTTAGCATTCAGACGACTAAATACTTCATCAAATAAGTCTAATTTTGGCTGACAGTACAACCGTTTAAATAGACGTTAGATTCCTACTGTTGACAAGGCTCACAAGCAGTTACAATATCTGACTCTATTAACTAAACTGAAAAAAAAAAACACAATAAATGTTGTTTAAACAAGCTTTGAAAAATTAACACAAAATTAAAATTTACAATGATTATTATTTTAAGACAACATTTATAACATGTCGATATTTTAATCATTGATCTCAAACCTCAAACCTCATTACATCTAGTCTTCAAAGCCTCATTTTTATGAACTTTTGAAGCCTTAAAATTGTTTTTTTTTCAATTACGAATCAAAAGTGCTAGTCTTCGTCAGCATTAAACGGGTGGTGTTAATATAAAATTACCATACTGTCCAGAAAGGACTATGACTTTAGTATCTTTGTAAATAAAATTCAATAGGCCAATTATACAGCTCTAACGAAGCCCATAAACTTTCTAAAACTTTAGCCATTCGACGAATCTATATGTACGTAGCACCAGACCCGACCGACCCCAGGGAGCAGTCACAGTGACTGCTGACTGTGGTGGAGCCAAATTAACCGACTAATTAACAAAAGCATTACATTTTTCTCGCCTCGATGCGGAATCTGCGACATTTTGTCTGCTCTTTGCGCAGCCTTTAAAGACACTACCCCCTTCGACCGTGCCTCTAGCCACCGCTACCGTAGCCACTGGAGTGGGTTACAATAAGAATTAAAGCACTCAGCGTGCAAACCAATAAAATTCAAATAGGTAATTTCTGTCCCCGAAGAGTTACATTTTCCGCCGCTCGCGCTCCCCGCCGCTCCCTATCGCCACCTGGTCATTGGTTTTCTTATCTCCTCCAGCTATAGAGCTTAAACTTTGTACCGCTTGATCGCGCGCCTAACAAAACGTAAAGATGTTGACGAGAAAACGTGACCAAACGGTAGCAAGCAAACAGTGGCAGTACATCGGTTCCGCTGTACCTAAAGTAGTTATGTCCTCCTACAATGAGGAACATTGTTTTGCCTGATTGCATTGCAACTACACAGCAGCCCCATGCAACACCGCAGCACCGCACCACCGCAACTCCACTGAAGACCGAACATTGTACAGTTTTATGCAGTCCCCTTTGTTCCACGTATCTTGCTTCCCGATTCCCGAAACAAAATACAACAACGAACAACGAAGCCGTGAATAATTTCCTATTTTTTGATAAGCAATCTGATTTGCAGAGGGAGCAGTGAAGTTGCTCTTGTATCAGTGGCTCTGGGTATACGTATAGAGTGGAAGACGGAGAAGGTGCCACAGAAGGGTCGTTCCATTTGAAGCATCGGAGAGTGCTCAGCTCAGTGCTGTTGCTGTGCTCAATGGCCATAACCATTTCCCAAATTATCGTAAATAAAAAATTATTACAATTAAAGTTACACTCTCTGTGCGCCCACAGTCGCGTCGGTCGGTTCGTTGATACTTGTGACTCTGCCGCCTCACATGAAGGAGTGCAGGGGTGTAGTTGACACTTGTTCATGAAAAAGGGTTCAATATTTTGTGTTCTTATTTTTCTATTTTAATTTAACAGGATATGAAAAAAGAAAACTAATATTTGGAAGCCATTATCTTCAGAGCGTTTCTGTCAATCTTCCCGCAACTTGTCAGTGGGGTTTTGGAAATTACTCTGAAGTTACGAACAGCCTTGAGTTCTTCCTTTGTGCAGTTCGTCTTCATGAGGTCCCTTAGCTCATTTTCAATGTTGTTTGAATGGGAACCGCTCCGTAAAATGACAAAAACAGTTCCAATTTCATCGTTCGGTTTGCCAGGATTAGGATGTCCCACCAAAACAGCCAAGCTCACACTCGGATGATTTCCTACTTTCTTCTCCACTTCGGAGGGAATGATCTGGAAAAGATAAAAGCTGATAAGTCCTGATTTGCTTATTTGGAAATCAACTTACAATATTTCCCCCCGATCGAACCAGGTCCTTGTACCGCATGACGATGTGCAACAGATTATTCGAGTCCATGAACCCATAGTCCCCGGTGTTCAGCCAATCGCCTTCCAGAAAACTCTCTAGGTTGGCCTTGTCGTTCTTCAGATACTTGAGGTATGGCAAGGATGTTCGCTTCAAACACAACTGCCCCTTTTCGTTTTTCCCCAACGGCTTATTGTACTCATCAATGATTTTCAACATGTAACCGTTCCTCAAGGCCATTCCGTTAGCACTCTTCCTTCGATCAATTCCCTCATCCGACGCAACTATACCGGCGAATTCCGTCATTCCATAACTGTGCAACGTAATACATTTGGGAACTTTCCTCGATATTTCATCTAGCAAAGCATCTGTCACCACTTCACCACCGATCAAAGCCCTCTTCCAGGAACTCAAACTGCCCGAAGAGTTTTCTGCAGCTTTCAATATATCCGAATACATTGCGGGAGTAGTGAAGAAGTGTGTGATCTGGCAGTTATCTGTAATGTCTCTTCCCAAGGACCCTAATGGATCTTGGGAAGTATAGTATCTTTGGCAGCCATAAAACACAGGCTGCAGCATCATGGACACCTGGCTTATCCATCGAAGGGGACTGAAGCAAAACACCCTGTCCTCAGCTCCAAGATTCCACCAGGTGTAGATTCCGCGCATCATAAAGCCATGTGAATGCAGTATGATTTTGGGCAAGCCTGTTGTACCTGATGTGAGCATGAGGGTTGCTGGATGAGTCGTTGGGTCTTCGATTTTTGTTGGCTGAAAGCTATCAATGGCACCACATGTCACAAACAGCACTTCGTCTACTGAAGGAGTGCTGGGTCCGAAGCTGAGGACGTGCTTCAGACTCTGGAGATTGAGGCCTTCAAGGGCTTTGAATAGCCTTGTCCGATACTTCTCTTCGAAGATTATAATTGCTGGATCCACTTGTTGAACAATATGGCTGATATCAGCTAAGGAAGACACACATTTCCATTATAACATATTGCCAGTCACTTTGTCACCTTGAAACTTACCTCCTTCCAGTTTGGTCTCGAAAAAATTAATCGGTGCTCCAATGGCATAGCAGGCAAAAACAATTGGCGTTACTTTTTCGTTCGACACTGAATACAACAGAACTGTGTCGCCTTTCTTCAACCCCAGCCGTTGGAAGTTCTGTGCCACTGTTATTGTCTGTCGACGGATTTCACCAACTGTCAACTGAATTCCACCGTCATAGAACACTTCCAGGACTCTGTCCTGATTATCTTCTTGTAATTTTGTCAAGATGGCTTCACCAAGAGAACAACTACCAGTATTTCTGTCGAATTCACTTTCAGGGACACTCCAGACCTTTTCGATTCCATTATATGCGGTATTCATTTCGAACAAGTTATTATTTGTGACTTACGAGTAATGAAGCATCGACACGATTTCCCATGCTTTTATAAGACCGCTTGAGACCTCATAAAGTGAAGATGATAAAGTTCTCTGATCTTTTGACTTTCAGTTTTGCTGTATCATGGAATTATGAGAGGCGTAATCTTGCCCCTACCTCACCCTAGCTCATGTTAAGTAGGTTGGGTTGGGACACTTATCTGCATTTAACGGTTCGTAATGTGAACAAATATTAAGATCACCACTAAAGCTATTTTTAAAAGAGCGCCATTGACAACCTCGAGTACATTTGATCAGGGTTGAATGTCGAGTTGTCAACATGGCCTTACGTGAAGATCATGACACTGAATTTTAGTATGTCTTAAGAATAAAATAATAAAATAAAATAAATCAAATAACTTGAATGAAAAATTACAAACTGACAAGTTTTGTCGGAAGAGCTATTGAGTTATATTCTTTTCATCACGTCAAGTCAAGAATAAACATTTCACTACACTCTTTCTAAAGGGTCAGATAACAGCTGGAACTATCTCTATTTATATTTTGATATTACTACGAGGTGATTTAACATGAATACAGCACTTTATCTTTGTATGACGATCACTGATCACGTAACAATTGAAAATATAATAAATTTATTGCTTATTAAACTTTTAATGCAAGGTCGTAGCCAGGGACGCGGACGGGGGCTAGAGTTTCACAATTTATGACCAACTAATACTTCTTTATCTATCAATGAACGTTTCGATTTGAAAATAATGTTTTGTGTCAAAGTTCCTTCCCTTGAAAAAGTTCCCCGAATTTAAAGCAGGATCTTGATGAATAAACATTTATGTTAAAAAGTACGTTAGTAACCCTGAAAAGACAATTGACAATTGAGTGACATTTGACAATTGACAATTGATTGACATTTTACTCTATGTTAAAAAGGTGCTAAAAGTCAGTACAAGTCTTTGCCATATTTTACCTATATACCAATAGAATCCGCCCCTGGTTTAATGAAATACAAAGCTTCACCGGATAGCAATCAACAATGAGCTGATTCAAACTACCCGGCCTTATGAATTTAAATAAGTTAAAATTTTCTTAAACAAAGCCAGGAGCTGATGCAAACCACCACACCGATAGCGGTAGGTAATCTAGGAACTAGGAACTATAAGAACTAGAAACTCAGGTAATTGAAAACCAAGTCTATACGTAAATCTAGGCAGGAGTTGCCTCCGCGTCCGCATTGTATAAATGTGTACAATGTACATATAGAACAAAACGAAAGAAGCAACCCAGGACACAGCTCCTGAAAAACCACCCAACGAAGTCGTAAAAAATATAATTTGAAAAGTTGACTTTGTTTCTTTCATTTCCTGCTGGTTCCAAATGCATACATACGAGTGTTCCAATGCTGCAAACCCATTCCATTCCAATGGTGACTTTTGTCACTGGTTCAACACAGCACACTCCTGCTTTGGCTTTGGCTTTGGCTTCAGCTTCAGCTTGAGCTTCAGGATCCTAATGGTCTGGTCTGCTCTGAGGTCTGAGCAATAAACGAATTTCGAACGTGAGCTGATCTAGATGTACGATTGTCACTGGCACTGGTACTGGCACTGGCACAAGGTGGTGCCTCTGCCGTGGCGAGTGGCAGGGCAGGTAGGTATAATACAGCGTGCACCAAAAGGGCTATCCCGGGATGCGGATGGGTGCTCCATTGGTATACGAGTGCTGTCACCGTGTCATATCGTACCATATCGGAGTGCATATATGCATTACCATGAGCAGCACCAGCACCAGCAACAGCAGGATAAATTATTTGCAGAATTTTATTGGAAACGTGCAATACGGGAATTGTTCACCTTGGTTAACCCGTTTTCCACCACCCATCCAGCCAAGAAGTTACGAGGAAGAATGCAAGAGGTCGCTGAATAGATTGGTGCTCCCGTCTCCGGTCTCCCCTTCTATCTTCTATCGATGCATGAGTGGGAGTGTGTTGGTTGTGGTGGGCTAAAGCAGGGGTTTGTGTGCTTCACCATCCAGGACAACGACGACGAATGTACACCGGCAAAACGGGACGGAACAAAAGTTATGACAGAAAAGGAGCCGGAATTCGAGCTATCCAAACGAAGAAAAGGGTTGATAGTGTATACCTACTCTAACTCCCATACAATGCAATAATATGGCCCTCCGATTGCCTGATAGACTTGAAATGTTTATGGCTCGGCTGAAAAGCCAAGGAATTCAAGGAATTTCGCTCATTTTCAAATAGAAATAGCGTGCATGCTATTTTCCTATACGAGCGTCGCCGTCGTCGGTCGTCGAGCGGGCTTACGGCAATACGAGTAGAATTGAAATGGAACTGAAAATGTGAAACGGAAACTTGTGGTTCGGGCTTTTATGCTTCGATTTAGCGAAAAGGGATGTCGTTCGTTTGATTTCCTTACACAAGGAGAATAAATTAACACTGACTTGCAGTTGAATGGCTATCGCGTATGTGGAAGTGATGGCTTGCATGTCGGGTAAGGATATTTCCTGGTTTTAATGTGTCATATTGGGGATTGGCATTTGGCTTTAAAGCGAAAAAGGGTTATTCGGTCTTTTTTGATTAGATTATTTAGTCAAGAAAATTGTTGTTTTAAAGAGGCCTTGTCAACTCGGTCTTTGGAAATATAATTTGTTTCTGAAAATTGACGAAAATTACTTTTTAATCCCTGTAGTTATTTAAACTTTAAAATTGTATGTGCCCGTGGATTGGATATGTTATACTTTGAAAAACTTTCTAGAATTTTTAATCAAAACTATAAATAAGAAATTCCCATAAAAACTCTCAAAAGTGGCGTAGTAGTGTGCTTTCAAAATAGGCAAAATGTTATTAGCAACTTTAGAGCTGTTTCTGATAAAATCTATATTCTATAAAAGAAAGTCGTCGTGTTAGTAAACACTGTTTATAACTCAAGAACGGCTGAACCGATTTAGGTGAAATTTGGCATAGAGACAGCTTAAAGTCTGGAATAGTCTATAGCCTTTATTAGGATTAAACATTGACCACGTTTTACACTAAATTGAAACAGTCTGCTGTTATTGTTTTACATTCAGCACAACGAAACAGAAACTTAAGAAGTACACCGGGCCACCACCTAGGAATACTATGAAAAAGTTGCATGAAAAGTCGAATAAGCAACAACAATATTTTTTCCATAACTTGAGTTTGTTGTGAGACGAAGTTTGCCGGGCCTTCTAGTTTGTAAGAATGAAGTGGGCGTGGTATTTGACAAATTTGAGTAATTATTCTTAGAAACTTAAAAAGCTTCGTTTGAATTGAAGAATGGTTTCGGTAAAAAACAGAAAAGTTTGAAACTTTCAACTTTTTATTCAGAACAGATTTCTTAAATCTTAAAAGTGGGCGTGGTAGTCAGATTAGACTATTTTAATTTTAATTTCATCTTTTCCGGTATTCAAAGACAAACGAATAAATTGAAAATCTCAGTTGGCGGTCTTAGTGCCCCATTCTTAAAAAAATTATTCCGCGATGACTTCTAAAAAAAACACTGTTTCTGCCAATTCCAATATTTTCAAACCCACCATGGGGTAGGTTAATGTCATGTTTGTACATTTTATACAACTAAACCGGCTAAAGTATGCAAATTAATTGCTCACATTGGATCCGAGTATGGGTGTTCGCCTACGCTATACATGCGACAAATTCATTACATCATTGCATTTATTGCACTCTATTTATAAAAATAGAAAACTGCACAAATGCATATGGTGAAGCTACACAACAAACTTTATGAATTAAATATTACCCTATTTTATTTGACAGTTCGTGTCTCTTATCTGTCTTAAAATATTTAAAATTTATTTAAAATTATACTTAGTTCTTGTGTTAAACTCAAAATCTTATCGACTTGAAAAGCATAGATATAGAAAAAAAAAGGCTAAGGTGAAATAGATTTTCCAAACGTTGATGTCTCTGAGCTTCCAAATAGATCTAAGACCACCAACACCCTACAACAAGTAGAGATAAGGTTTAAAAATATCTCCCTTGCCATCATAAATAAATCTCGAACTTAGTGTCTAAGAGGCACGGGGCTTATTAAATGCTGTAAACTGGTTAGGATGAGGCTTCATAAAATTTTAAAAATACATTTTCTATCTTGATCGCCACATTATTTTGCATTAGCAGCAACTAATTACCTAATGAACAAATAATTTTAATTTGATTTATGGGCGCTCTGGGGTTTTGGAAGATTACAAGCAAAAAAAATAGAAGAGAAACACGAAACTCATTCGCCCATCATCGCTCTGCCATCATCAAAGATGCCCTCGATTAGCCCATTTATACTGTCGCTTCACCCCTCATGCCCGCCCTCACCCATGCGGTCCACATCCAGAACTCGACAAGTCCGACTAACTTTGGATTTTTGGGCTCCTTAGGTGCACCGCTTGGCTCGTCGGCCATGGGGGTGTAATCAACCGAAATAAATGGTGCAAGTTTCCCCTAGCTTCGTATTGCTCAGCTATGGTAGAGCAAGTGCACAGCCCTTGGGGGAGATATCAAGTCAATTTACGCACACTAGCTGCCTTGGAACTTCTTTACAAAGGTGTACTCGTATCTGTATAGGTATGTAGGTACATCAAGGACCTAAGTTCGGTCAAAAAACAGAAAGAGAATAGGTTAGGTAAAAAACTTTTGTCGAAATTATTTCCGCCTTCGGAAGAAAGAATTTCTAACGAACCGCGCGGATTATTACTTAGTCTGAACTCCAAGGGTCCGCAGGGGGTTGCAACGAGGTAAACTCGTGTAGTGTGTTGGTATAGGTGCAGAGGAACATCTATCTATACGAGTACAAGTACATTTACGAGCACGAACCGCTTGCTTTTGGTCAAAATTAAAAGGATAACCCGTGCGGCGCGGCAGCGGTGGTGGTGGATGGTGGCGAGTATTTCCTTATGGAAAAGTTTTCCTGTAATCGACAAGGAAGATGGCAAAGCAGCAAGTTTAGGGCGGACATTTTTGAGTCGTTCCTTGCTGTGCTTCTGCATGAATAAAGTATGATTTTTTGAAAAGCAACGGATGAAACTTTATGAAAGTAGCAGCAACGGCACGGGCGGTGGGTGATATTAAATTCCAGAACTTAACTTCGGGTTAGTATCAGCACAGAAAGAAAAAGTTTATTTTAAAGTTCACCGCAGTTATGGTGCAGTTTAAAATAAGAAGTCCTGTTTAAGTTTATTTATGTATTGTATACATAGCCATAGTTTATGGGGGGTGCATTGGGGAACGAATGGTGGAAGTGGAAGGCCACCCAGAAGGGTTAGATTAAAAATTCTTTTAATGGTAAAATTATTGTGCTTTAACGTATTTATGATAGACTTTTTGGAGGTTTGAAGTGTTTTTATTTTTCTTTTCTCAAAAACAGTTTTTAAAGTTTGTTTTTAAGGATAAGAGTTCAGAATTTAAGGGCTAAGATCAAGCGTTTTAAACTGAAATTGGCTAAACAACAAACAAAATAAGTTTTAATAAAATGATTTTAGTGGAGGAACTCTGGACTTTGAAGTGTGCAGGTAAAGTTTTATTTCATTTCAATTATTTATGAGCAATTTTTCTGCTAAGATCAAGTTAAAATAATTAAATTAAATTTCCAAGTAAATCTTCGTCTTTTAGAATTACGATGCACGTCCACAATCCATCCTTATCTGTCAAAAAAGAAACACAGTTAAGTTCTCTTCACAATTCTCGTGTCAAAGTGACAGAGCACACACGAAGAGGGGTACATTTATGACATATTTTTAATCTTTCCTAATCATCACAATATTATTACTATGACAACAATCATCACAACTCCCTGGATATGTTTCATCTTGTTTAACATACACACAATGAATAAAATCAATGTTTATATTTACTTCGATTAAATAAACCATTATACCTAATCGATAAAGAAAAATAAACATCACTTGGATTGAATTTAATCAAAATGATAATAAAAAAATAAAAAATAAAAAAAAATAGAAACTCAGTCAGACGTCAGTCATGAGATCCGTCTCCTCCTCTAACAAGTTTTGGTTCACTTAAAGAATCAATTGATGGATTGACATGCTGTGACAACTCAATGACACTTTATTGACAGATCATTACCATTAAATTGATGGGTGAAAGTTTCAATAGCACTGCCACATGCAATTACAACATCAAAATGGTCGACAACAAAAACAACAACAATAACAAAATAACAATGACATGCTATAAGTTATTTCATTGTCATTATTTCTAGACGGACAAACAGACGACTTGCGACTTGTGCTAAAAAATTGAACTGGTTAGAAAAATATAAACGTCATTTGGTCGAGTCGAGACAATTTTCCTCCTCCTTGGACACAAGTTCTGTCACTGTCCGTTCTGTGTACGAATAGTATAACATCTATATTATTTTTATGCAAACCTTATGGTGAGTGATTGTTTACTTATTTATTTTTGTATTTTTTTTTATAATAGTCATCCAATTATATTGGGACTCCTATTGTGTAAGTTTTTATAAAGATATCCAACAACTGTCAATCATGATTAAAGGCAAATTCGACGAGCATTATTCTGTGCAGAAGGGCTGATATGTTAAATTAAGTACACAAACGAGAGTCATAAGTTATCTTCGATTGGAATATTGATTAAAGTACAAAGAAAAATTAATCAAGAACAAAATAATTGACTTCTAAGGAAGTTATTTTTAGAAAAGTTTGGTTTTCTGACAATGAAACAAGACGAGATGCGACGAGACTATTACTAGTGCCGTTCCGGCATCTTCAAAGAAAAAGTTTATCAATATCGTATCAGTAATTCAAAGCAAAACTTCGGATTTCACAAGTCATAATCAAATATTAGATGTCCTAGATTTCATAATTCGTTTCAAAGAACAATATATCATACCAAATCACCAATTCGGATTCCGAAAAGTACATTCGACCCAACACGTAGAAAATGAAGTAATAAAAAATCTGAGAAACAAAGAATGCACAGTAGCCTGCTGACTATAGACCTAAAAACAGCATTTGGCATCAAGGCTTAATTTATAAGCTTATTTCCCTGCGATTTTCCAACAACTTCATTAGATTCATTGATAGCTTTTTAAAAAATCGAACTTTAAAAATCTTCTTTACCTCATCACTTTCAAGAGCTATAAAAGTTGGATCCAGAGTACCACAAGGTTCTGTCTTTTGAGATTTTTTCTTCAACGTCTTCATGCACGATTTTCCAGCATCAAAAAACGACTCCTTAACGATACAATACGCCGTTGACACCTTTCTACTAGCCAATTATATGAAAGACCATTTTAAGAGTTGACAAAAATGAAAGAACACCTTCAAGCAGCTCTCAAATTCCTTGCCGACTGGGCAATAGAAGTCAACCTTAACAAATGCGAATTTATATGCTTCAAAAATGCAGAAATTTAAGTTCTTAAATTTCAAACATACGTACTATCTCTTCTGAAAACGTTTTCAAGACGACACACAGATTGAGAATTTACAGCTCTAAGCAAAACGTTTTTACATAGTTTTTTTTTTTTTGATTTTCAAAAATTATGTCTTGACAGTTTTGACATAAAGTGAGAAAGGTGTGAAAGGCCTTTGATCCAAATAACTAAACTTCTCTTGAAAAAAAAATAACTTAATTGAATCGTACGAATCCACTGAATGCATCTTCATCACTTCACTGGAAGATGATTTTCACACGGTTGCAGTTTAAGTACAATTACGCTGCCGTTTAGTTCCGTCATTGAACAGTAGTAAAAAGTCGCTGACGGATGTAAGTGCCATCCAGATAAACTTCTTCAAACACATTATTTTAAATAAGCAGTTATAACATATTTAATGAGTATAAATATTTAATTTATCAATTTGAAAAAAAAAAAAAACAAAAAAAAAAAAAACATCTTCACAGTTAAGTGGTCAGTTATAAGATGCAACTCATCCCAACACTCTGATCAAACCGAGAACAACTATTCTCTGATTGAATTAAAACGTTCAATTACCGGCCAAACGAAACCGAGAGCTGAGCGGGACCAAAAAACCCATCATCATTTTTAATATGATGCGAGGTTGAATGCCCAGGAGAGGCGCCTCAAATCGAAATCGAACCGAACTTGGGTTTGCATTCACATCGCATCTGATGCACACCATAATCGAACACAATAGGTCAAATCAATTACTTTCAATTTTCTGCATATAAAATCGTTGAAGTAGCCTCCGGAGAGGAGAGAAGAGCAGCCGGTCCGGACGGGACGGACGGGACCGAATGGAAGAAGGCTTGGTTCATCATCTACTGATTCTGATATCTGTCCACTCTACAACGACCACAATGACGAGGAGGATAGCAGTATCATCCGAACATCATCACAGCGAGGTAAACGTGATTGTGGTCGGTACTTTATATACTCCTATCTAGGTACATACATACATATATAAGTTTCTAATGAATATAGTTTTCCATTTTCCCTCATCGGTATCGGTACACAAGATACATTAAACCGAGATGGGTTAGATACTTGCATATACACGAGGGGCATGTGGAGTCAGAACTGGCATTGGCTTTGGCTTTGGCATCCTCTTCTTCGTCTGGTACTGGGACTGGGACTCTTAAGTAAATTGATTGTGCGGACACGGGGCTTCGATTTGAAGCGGCTCCCGATGGTTGCAGACGAGATAAGGCGCTCGTCGTCCCGCCTGGCCAGGCATTAATTTTGAACACGCCAACGGACATGGCTTACAAGATTTTAGCCAAAGAAAGACTGCACAGCGATAAAAAGAGGGCGGCTCTGCGCCTCCGTTGCGTTGGCCATATGGTCAACCATTATACAGAGGAGTGTACAGTGTACACTGAACAGCGCAGAGATAACAGCCGCATGTCATGAGTTCATCTATCAAGTGTCCTGCGGAATTGTTTGATTAATTTATATAACTGTCAAGAGTCAACATCGAGGTGATAGCTCTTCTCTTTATAGAAACAAACAGTGGACGGACCGGACAACTGCACTGAGTGACTGACTGCCCCGTCTTAGTTGATGAGTATACGAGTATAGGTACTTGTATACATATATAGAAGAGATTTGCATGCGGGAAAGTCCGTTTTCTTATGGCCATCAAGTTTGTATATCAACACAAAGGTGGCTGTTGCCTCCTTGTAACCTGAGATGGAGTCGGGGTGGTCGAATGACGATTAGAAATGGAAGGCGGCAGTGATTTATGCGTGTTGTCTTCACACATGCAAATGATCCCAGACTTTTCGATAATAAATTCTGATGCTGATGCTGGTTAACTCATGCTCGTGTATTTGGCATTATGGCCAGCCCAGGAGCAGGAGCAGGACCAGAAGTGTGCGTGTAGTAGCTCGGAAGATGACAATTACCAGGCACGGTAAGTGCAACTGACACTATCTCTAACTTGTGTGTGGACGTGATAATTCGCATTTGATTAATTCCACTTGATAATGGGGTGGGACGCTGCTGACGAGGCTGACATACATATATATGAGTTTTTGTCTGAGGAAGAGGAGGAGTAGCGTTTGCAGCTCGAAATTGGATAATTAATCAATTTTGCTTCTTAGATTTAAGTTCTTAAAGACTGGTATTTCATTTCTGATGGGAAATCTTTTAAGAAAGTTTTACAAATGCAAACATTGTTAATAAGAATTCAAATTTTAAAAAATGTTCACACACATTATGTACAATACAAATCTCAAAACCCAGAGTTCAGCTAAATCAGTTCAGTTTAAGAAACCGTGTTGTGAGATAAATTTTGACTGAAATCAGTTGCCAAAAATTTTTACTGTTTTTAATGTCGTCTTGAAGTTACTAACAAATGAATGAGGCTGTTTAGTTTCATAAACTTGTCAAATTTAAACCCAGATTTACGGAATTTTGTATGTAGTTCGATAGCATAATTTAAAAATATTTGTATCTCAAAATTGGAGCTCAAAAAAACAAGGTTAACAATTTTACCAATACCGAAATATGACAAATTCTCGAGACTTATCAAAAATATTTGTTACTAGCCAAGTTGTTCAAAATTGTTCCAAATTTATTGACTAAAACTTTCTGCCTGCTAAATTTTTCACGCCTTATCAATGCGTCTACTTTAACCGCTCTATTATTTGACAGTTTGACACCTTCCGATATTTGTAAGATGGGAGGATACAAAGCCCCCTAGATTATTGCTTTTGAAATTTTAAAGATTTACAATACCGAAATTGTTCTTTGAATAAGAAATGAGTTTTAAGTATTAAGAAGCGCTGTATCTAAGGAATCATTTGTGCTAAGTTGAAAGTTGGTGCGGTTAATGTCCTTGACTGGTCTAAAAAGTATTGTATTGTTTTTCTGTCTTAATTGCACTCCTCGAACCCAACGTAGGCCTTTGATACTTAATACAAAGCTCATAAATTAATTGACGCATTTGGAAATCGAATCGGCGGAGCCTTTTTGAAAGTTTCTAGCACATCAACTGGACCAATTAATCTATGAATTCAGAAAATGAATCAACGAATTATTTTGACAATTAATGGACGAATATCTCAAGGAAAGTACAAACCACGCTTTTTATGTATTATTTAATCGCTTTACTGGCAATTTAACAGGAAAAATTGACAGTTTATGTTAAATTTAACAATTTGCAAGTCTAAATCTGATAAACGAAATAGACAAATCTATAGTTGCAAGTTATAAGCTTTTAAAGTCAAAAAACCATGTTGATTGCTCAAGTCAAAACCTGAGACACAAACGTCAAATTTGTTGAAAACTAACACATTTGTGAATTACGGCTGTCATTAAACAAAAAACATACATCTTATGTTTTAATTTATGCCTCCATAATTAGAAAAAGCTATAAAACCAGCTTAATATGACTTCCAGCTTATTAAAAACTTCATTACAGTGCACTTGTTTGCTTCTGGCTTACACTTCCACACGACTCTCGTAATTATGTATAAAGATTCAATCAATAAAAAAATGGTAATAAAAAAGCAATACACTTTACCCGCAGGAGTTAAATAATTACCCTCCCAACCATTCACCTGTGTGCAGGAACTCCAATGGCTCTTGGTCTTGGTCCAACAACGAGGCTGTTGTCATGACATGCTTATGCCCTCATATTCGTATAATTTAATAATTCAATAATCCAATAGAATTATCGACACAATCTTTCAACTCAAAGACATTATTTTCCTTGGAACAAAAAAGTCTTGAAACTGTTATAGTCGTACACATATGTATAGGTCTAAAGATTTGCTCCTTCATGATTATCAGGAACCACAATTCATCGAAGGAGGACAAAACGGTTTAGTAGAACATTGTGGCGGAAATGCCCCAACATCAAGATGGTCCACATTTGGTTCCATGGACATTGTGTCGTCGTCTTATTCGATGGATATACACATGCAAAAGCAGGGCCCCCGATGCCTCATGAATATATTATTTACTATCTCTCTGTCTCCAACTTCAGCTCCGACTTCGACCACGACCGACAACGACGACGATGACGACAACCAGTAACCATAACAACATCAGTTCTGGAAATCTCTTGTTTTACGGTTTAAGGCCACGTTCAAGTCATATGATGCAAAATATCCTATCCACATCCACATTCAAATCCACACTAGAGCGACATCTATTTGTGGTGCAAAGAACATGCACATTGGTCCATTTGATTTGGGTTTCTTCTGCGATATGAAAATTTTCGGGTTCATCTCGGTACTCGTACCTACTCGTCTAATAATGGTTGGAGCTTCCTGTCCTGTAGCTGAAATTCAAAAGACCACACAATGTGTCCGTCCGTCGCGTCGTCGTCGTCGGAGTGAGTATTTTACTCTGGTACAAGTCCTGGTATATACAAGCTCTGTGTCTCATCTGCGATACTCTGGCTTTGCTCAATCGATGCGCTGTCTAATTGACAGGTGTGCCAGCAGTTATTGTTGCGGGTAGAGGGAGCCAGCATCTTTATTATAGAAAATTGCCATGGACTCTGAAATTATGCGTCATTTAGCTAGATCCATGTTTGCTGTGGGGCACGTGAATGAGGACATCTACATGAACATGCAGATGCCCCAGATGCCTGCTATGTCGACGACGACGACCGACCGACGACGTGGTGCATCCTTGAGATGATGACTTTCTATTCATCGTGACACCGCGATGATAATTTTGCGGTAATTATTCCGCCCCAGCCAGCGTGCAGCAGCGTGGGCTTGGGCATGGGCATCATGGGTACCGCGACCGCACTGTTGCTGGGCCATCGCCATCACTATACCATATTGCGAGGAGTCGACATCGACATCGCCATCGCCTGCTCTAGCTGCCACTATGATGTGGCAAAACCAACAAAGCGACACAGCCGGCCACGCCCTCCGGTTTTTTCTCCTTTTTCTGTGTTGTTTAATCTTTGTCGTACCTACATTTAAATGTTAATGAAATTTAAATTGTATTTGCTCTCGAAACAGGAATTCGAAATAAATTCAGTACGCCATCGCCAGCGGAAAATGATTTATTATGCTAAATTTGAATTTTGTGAATTTATGAGGAGCTGTGGCAGCGTGTTAGCAACGCTCCTGGATCCTCTGGATCTGAATCTGAATCTGGATCTGGAGCTCGCTTGCTGCCTGGTTGGATGACGGTTTTTCGTTTTTGCTCTATATTATAGTGATGGTGGTTTGGTTCTTTCACACTTGGTGAACGCGCTGGGTTTGGCGTTGGCGCTAGCGCTGGGCGAACGTGAACGAGGATATTAGCATTTGATTATCGTTGCTGTGACATCTGCTTTGCAAAGCGAATTTTAATTCTTCCTCAAGGTTTTCGAAGGGTAACACAGGGGAAGGGAGTTGGTAGGAGCCCCCATGGTATAATTTGTCAAACGAAAAATAAATTGAAGAGAAGTTTTTTCGCGGTCTATAAATGTTGGTGTAGGTACTATGTATGTATGTATGTATATTCTCATGTATACGTAGATATTATAAACGTTGTTTAATTCGCCAACAGCTATGCATATATTATTGAAATTTTCCGGTGAAATTAATTATACAAATTGTCGTCTTGTGTTTAGGGACTTCTTTTTGACTTCTGACGCTTCTTGCTTGGCGGAATTGACAAGGAACATCTTACGATCTTACGTTACCTACTCTGTGTGTGATTGTGTGTGTCTGTGTGTTCAGGGAGCACAATGAGTTTTGATTATTATAATTTCTCCTCCTTCTTTTGGTTTTTGTTAATTGAAATAGAACATGCCGAGCCGGAGAGTTGGGCGGGAAAGGCAAAAGGCCAAAATCATAATAAATTAAATATTAAGTCATTATTTTCATAGGCATTGTATATGTATGTATGTATGTATACCTACCTATAAGTTTAAGACTTCTCAGAAAATTGTCATGTTCAGGAGGATTTCAAAATTATTCAATTTAATTAATTCACTCATAGGAATATTTTTTTTACAAACAATTAGACAGATAATTTGAAATTAAAAACAAAAAATTATATCCACCTTTTTTTAGCCTTCAAGGCAGCCATGGAATTTAATTATAAAACAAGACATTTGTCTTGTCTTTTTGAAACCAGTACCAGATAAAATTATACAATTTATCTTGCTCGAAAAACAGGGATGCTCGTTACAATAAAGAAAAATTGTTTTAATTTTAAGGCATCGCTTCGTCGCGTGCTTGTAGGAGGAGAAGAGAAGATATAAAAAATATTAAATTTATAGACATGAGCCAAAGATGTCATTTTACACGTAAAATTTTACTTTAATTTTTGTTATAATTTAAAGTTGGATTCATCTAAGAAATCTACTTAACAAACTTAAACAATTTACATAACGTTTTAAAATTATCATAGGTAGATGGCGTTACAGTCACCCTTTGAAGGCTGTGTGGTAATAATCCACTTTTAATGTCAACTTGCTTCTAAGTCAAAACATTAAACCAAAATACTACAAGCCTTATATAACTTTTGATACTTGATGTGCATTTGTAATAATTGTACAACAGAAGCATTGAAGTTTTTTAACTTTTCTTGATTTAAGTCAATTTAAAGATAGGTATACCATAAAAATTAATAAAGAGCAAAATTTATATGTAGGTACCTTGGAATTAAGTTGTCGAAACATTACTTCAGGGACGGTAACAGTATAGTACGAGCTCCTAAAAGGTTCAGAATTGTAATAAAATTGGTTCGAAACTATCGCTTTAAATTCTTGTTTTTTTTTAACAAAACAATGATTTTTGCATCATATATTTTCTAATACAAACTTTGCAAAAGTTAAAGACATCGAAAATGTTTATGTTTAGTAAAATCCCAGTCCTAATTACAATTTAAAAATGACTTAAAAACGACAAATGATCGAACGCAGACCTGTTGCTAGATCTTGATTCGTCATAAAAACACCAAAATATAGATTTTTTTATTACTATTTTAGGACATCAGAGCTAATTTTGAAAATTCAGGAAAGAATGAAGACTGATTTGGAATCGAACACAAGAATATTATGCCTAATATGACTCAAAGCTTTTTTTGTTTATTTTTATAAAGTTTTCTTAAAATCCCTTACTAACATCCCTGTCTATAATTGTATCAGAGATGTCATCTTATTTAATTTTGATTCTTTTGAAACGTAACCTTTTTCTCCATTTGTTCAGTTTCAATTTTATAATGAAGAATTTTATTACTTTTATATCCTTTACAATCTACGTTTATCTGCAGCATTTTTTTATCCTTTTTTCCGGACAAATTGTTTTCAAATCACTTTTAAATCTTTGACATTGTTGTATTTACATTCATAAAAATGTTACTCTGAAATTTTAATCAGTTTTCAAAAAAAAAAACAAAAAAACTCAAATCCCATTACCATTTCAGGATTGAAACAAAGCAATCTAAATAAAGCGTTTCTCTGGAAGGCATCACACATCAAATACATACCATGTCCCAAATTGCTCTTTTAAATCAAAGCCTTTTCAACGAATGATAACGACATCAGCCTTTTTTGCCAAAACAAACAACATCACATCAAATTTGACAACAACAACAAAAAAAAATTGAAGCAAAGCAAAAGAATTCAATTTTGATTTTACGAAGGCCCAAGGGTCCCAGGGTTATACAATACACGTTCGTTCGTACATACAAAAGGAACATATCCACATATTTGTGTCATTGAATTTATAGGCATAAGAGACAATTGTATATGTATGTATGTGAAATTGTACCTAACCTCTATATACTATACAACCTCAACTCAACTCGACTGAACTCATCTTCAATTTTCCATCAAAAGTCAGAAACACATTCCCAAACAACTTCCTCTTCGGATGTGAACACATTTTAAAAACAATTTACACCTCAAAAACAATGAGACCCAATAGCATTTCGCATTTCGCATTTGGCATTTCACAATTCGCAATTCGCAATTCTATATGCGATATAGCCACATATAGCATTTTACGGCATGGCAGGACGAATCTCATAAATAACTTCGATTGCGCACTATAAAACGCAATTACACTTGAGAGAAAAATAAAGGATTCATGGAGCCCGCCTTAACATTCGAACCTTCGTACATATGAAGGCCGGAGTTCAACAAAAATACATTCTTTTCCATCCTCTCCCATCACAGACACAGCAAAGGGCAAGAGCGGGGGTCTTCTATCTCCACCTCCACCTCAGCCTCTACCCTCATACCCGTATCACCCTTTTTACAACCAAAAATGAATTTATTTTTATTGCTCCCAGGATCGTACTTTCATTTACGCGCGCGTGAAAAGTATCATCCTCTGGAAAAAAAAAATTGGAAAAAGAAATTCAAGGCACAAGCGATAAGCTACTCGCTGTAACCTTCCACCGACCGACCGGCAATTTTTTTTTTCTTCCTTTTAGAGACTCGAAATAAACATGGAATTTAATGCGAGTCCTTTTGTCTTTCGGCGGCAGCAGCAATTCAATGGCAGCAGGATATGGGAAAAGCCGAGTCGTCGTCGTGTCGGTGGCGGCGGCGGCGTTCCTGGAAAAAGAGGAGCAAAAAAAAAAAAAACAATTCAAATTCAAATATCTTTATTTCAACGAATGCGAATGCAAATGTCCCTCCAGAGACGCAGGGAATAAGTAACTTGTATAACCGTTAGTATCACGAGCTTTTCGCGCTGGAACTCGGCAAAAGTGCGAGGAACTTATAATAACAACCTAAACCTACCCGCATTTAGAGATATCCTTTGAGTCTTCCTCGCGTTAGGTACCTACTTACTTCACAAGGAAACCATTCCCGAATATTTTTCCATAAATTCTTAAATAATTTCAGTTTTTATCTAAACTGCAGGGATATGGTGTAACAATGATGACGAAAATTGTACCTACACTATACTGACAGTTGCTCGAAAATATTTGGTAACCGATTTTGGAAAAGATCGGGTTTTCAGTTGAAAATAGGAACGGGTAAATTTTTGAGGGAGCACTTTTTATGACAAGAACAGAATAACTGTTGGAGTATTTGTCAATTCCTCGCTAGAGACATTACCCCACCGATAAAAACTTTCAGGTGGCACAGGCAGGGATCGAACCTACACCTTTGGCATGATGGTCCTACGCAATAACCATCACGCCACGGAAATTACCACTTTGATATGCACATGGAAATTTATTAAGGTTAACATACATTGATTTCTTCAAAAGAAACTTAGCTCCTTCTAGTTCCTGCAATAATATAGAAAAGACATGCACACTTTTTGCCACCACTGTTACCTGATTCCTATTACATTCCTTTATGTATTTTAGAATAAAGATGAACCCTGTGCCTGGTACTGGTACTCCTCATCGTTCAGGATATGCAAATATAAAATATTTAATTACATCAAATAAGAAGATCAAGATCCCATCGCGTTCAATTTACTCTTCTTATTGCCGCACGCTACCCTTATTTACTAAAGCAGCTCTCAGTCTGGTCCATAAGCGGCTACGTCTGGTGCGTTCAGTTCATGACATAACTGCTTCGTTCCACATCTTCCGCTACGGCAGGCAAATTTGCGACAGTTTGAGCAATCTTAAGTGGTTCACGGTACGGAGTTCAAGTACCTCAAGATATGTGTTTGTAGAGGGAAGGACACGTATATACGTATTCTAGAAAGGACGAGAAGGTAAACGAAATTAATTTACAATTCCATGGGACTATATACCTTGTCCTACTACGACCGCCACAACGCTGATGTAAAACAATGCGTTTCTCTATATATAAAATCCCCCCCAGAACCATAACATAAACGATAAACTGCCGTGGGAGGGAAGAGGAAGACCGCTGTTTGTTATTACAACGCCAACGCACCCTCTCTCCACTCGTGAAGGACCCTTCAGCTTGCGTTTTGCAAACAGTCAGCTGGTAGTGGCTGTGGTTCAACGGAAACGAGTATATGCGTGCGACAATGGCCCTTAAGTGCGTTCTTTTCAAAAGCCACCATAGCTTGGGTGTCCTTATGTCACGCACTCGTTCCCCCTTTTGATTAGGGGACTATCATATCTCCAGGAGTGTCATTAGCCAGCAGCAACAAATTAAATCTCTCTTCGCAACTTCTTCGCCAAGTGTACGGGTGGCTGACTCTGGATATTAATATAAGGACTTGAAAGAGACCTTATCGTGGTTCTTAGCGTTTATCCAGTTTATCCAGGAGCCATGATGTGATGGGTGTGGGGAATGAATTTCCAATCAAAAAGACGGCAATTAGATAAATTACCGCTGCTTGGCTGTATCGATCTAGTTAGACTCGGAATTGGGTTATTTGCGCGACCTGGGGGTTAACGCAAAATGTCGGCGTTTTTTTTCTCAATGACGCGACGTCTTCTTCGCGGTGGCGGTAGGTGGGCGGTTTGGAGGTGGATTCATCGTCGAAGCAGGTTCGCTTTCGTTGCCACCATCACCCTCAACTCGATTCAATTAAAACGGCTTCGAGCAATGT
This sequence comes from Scaeva pyrastri, assembly GCA_905146935.1. NCBI lineage: Eukaryota > Metazoa > Arthropoda > Insecta > Diptera > Syrphidae > Scaeva > Scaeva pyrastri. The sequence continues at coordinate 2,349,407 of LR989929.1, read as the reverse complement.
CCTTTCAGGAATTCTCTTACTCTTGTTTTTTGTTTATGTTTCAGCGAATTCGTGACTGCTATTCGCGTGGAATCCAATTTCGTGCAATTGTCGTTTGTTACTTTTTTTTCTAATTTTATTTCTGTTTTTAAGTTTTTTTTTATACGAAAACAAAAAAAAATAAACGAAGGTAGGTACTTAAATGTTCAAGGATATCTATGTCCTAGATGTCCTTATAGCTTGTTGGCACGATGACAATAACATTATTTAATAGGCACAGCTCTATTGGGGGGACCCCTAAAATAGCTGCTAAGTGAGCTTTTTCATGGTTGATTGGAAGAAGTAATGACGGTGTAGGCGGTTGAGGGATATCGAAACGGTATAGGCACCGCTATTCTGTATAGTGAATCACTTGTTAGTACATATATTTACCTATAACATTGATTTGTGTAAATAAGAACTTTTTATTAGAGCTACTGTTATTTGACTTTATATTTCACCGTTATATGATGTTTGAGGAGTAGAAAAGAGAGATTGAAGTCACAGGAACGCAAAACAGCAAACAAACAAATAAACTTTCATCCTGTTAGATGTACACATAATTTACCTTTAAGTTAATTTTAGAATACTTCCATACTTACTTAAAATTTGATATTTATGAAAATTTCCTGAAAATTGAAACAATTTTTTTGAAAGCATAGTTGAACAATATTAAGGACTGAGTGTGAGGACTCCTGAGCGTAGCAAGGGCATTTCTTCAGGCAAAACCAACAGATCTAGCCAAGAACCAAAATCTTCAAAAAAACCAAGGTTTTACCAAGTCATCGAAGTTAGATGATCTCTCCGATATTGTCAGTCATATAAACATCCTCAAAAGCTACATCAAGAATTATTATCTCCTTTTGATATATGGAAAAATAAAATCAAGAAAAAATGATATTTGGAAGAAGCTTGGGCCTAGCTGCACACCAATTCCAATAAAAATAAAATTGCTCACTTGGGCGTATACGCACTTTTTTCTTACTAAATTCAAAGAAGTTGTGTCTTTCGTTTAAGCTTCCTTGGTGATACCAGTCAGTTATTAAAACTTAACTAAAACTAAAATTTTGTATGACATATCGTTGACATTTTTTTTAGGTTCAAAAGGTCACTTGATGTCATTACGTATGAAAGAGAACTTATCCATAAAATCATTCCTTTGCACATTGTTGTTGAAAGCTGTATACCCACCCTGAGTAAATTTATTACGGCTTATTTGACAAGTGTACCTTTTACAAGATGTCAGCTATTAACTGTCAAAGTTTGATTTGATAGGCCCCTTTAGAACAAGCCTTTCATTGAATTATCATTAAATTAGTTTATCTATTTGTTCTTCAACCTGGAGAAACATAAACGCGTGATTTTAATGCAATTCAATTTTATTTAGTTCATATTTCAAGATATTCTCAAAACAACGTCTCGGAATTTACAAATTTATTTTAAGATTTGTGAATTTTCAGTGTAGTTCCGACTTCACTCCTTGGGTTATAATAGCACTCGACATAAAATATTTCGATTAACTGCTTAAGTTAGACTTTATGCAAAAATTTCAGCGTTCAAATTTAAACGAAATCATCAATCAAACAAAAAAAAACTTACACCAACCGAAACTGTTAACATGGCAATAAAAATATTCAAAGCCATAATTTATTACAAAATTTAACTCTATCTCCTGTCGTTTTAAAGTTAAAAGAATTCATTACCAATTTCGATAGTGGTTATATCTGATCACACCTGTTGTCCCCGGTAACATAATTTTAAAAAGACATTCACCTTTGCTGATTCGCTTTTTATAGCGACTTTAATTTAAATCAACCAACTCCACCGCAATGCGACGAACGACTACGACGACGACCGACCGACTTCGACGTGCGGCCACAGCGACACTCTGTGTACGTGGAAACGTATAGGCTGAAACCATTTAACTCGATGAATTATTATTATGAAGTCAAGTAATTCCCCTCAAAGTCTAACTGTCACTTCAGCGAATTTCCTTCATTAATATCCACCGCCAGAGGGCCAAATCCGCGACTTCAAGATAACCATACTCACCGCTAATTGAACGGGCGAAAACAACCGAAAAGTCCATTATCTTTAAATGTCAACTGCAATAAACAATCTCAGTTCGTATAGCTTGGTTTGGAATGGGTAGACCTATTGACTCCTCCCTCCCTCCTCACTGCTCTTACCCTCTACGCGCTCGTATAATTTGGCTGGAAACAAATTACTTTAGTGGCCTTTGAGAAGGATTTGTTCGATTTGAATATCGCGGGCCTATGCACAGACACGGACACAGTCACACACTTCTCCATCAGGCTCAGAGTTTCTTATGCTATTTGGATTGACAACAACAAACTATTCAGCTCACATTTGCGACCGCATAACAGAGTCCCAGAGTTCTGAAGCCCCCCGTCCTGGTTGCAGCGAACCCCCACGGACATGTGTGTCCGTTTCAGACTCCATTGCACAGATCAAAAATCTGTCAGATTGGATCATTGGCTTAGAATTTTTTGTAGCTGTATGGTATCTTGTAACCTACACAAAAACTGTCCACGTATGAATGCCGCTCGAGCTGGGTTGGGTTGCAGTATGATTTATCGTGGCTGCATTTGCAGAAATCACCGACCGCTCTGGCTCTTCTCTGCTTCTCTAGACCGCAACGCGGCGGGATGTCTTCAGGGTTGCCAGTGTGCAATTTAAAAAGTCGCAATTGTTTAAAAATGTCAAAATACGAGCAAACGACAAGAGCTAAATGGTGTCACTTCTTTGCAAGGCCAAACTCCTACTCGACCAGCACAATGGCAACACTGCGCCGAGATGGTAATGTTCAATTGGTACCACACCAACTAACGTCGCGTCGTTCGTTGTCGCGTCAGCTTGGATATCTTAAGACCAAGTTGCCTATTCAAAGAGTCATAAAATAATGTTAGCGGAACAATAATCTCGGCAATTTCCAACTGCGCTGAATGAAACGTTCGCAATCCGCTGTCTGCCATAAATGTCATCCTCTCGGATTGGGCCAAGCCAATATCAGTGTAAATAGTGAAATATGTGTCTTGGATTGAATGTTCAAACTTGCACACACATAAAGTCTACTTATACATACGAGTATGTGTATGTTTATGGTTTATAAGGAGAGGCGAGGAATAAGACTTTTAAGCTCGAAGCACGAATAGTAATTATTACGACCGACCCCGCGCTGTGGGAAAATAATAATTTATTTGCCTTTGAAAAGCTGTTAAGTTGTTCGACTAACTTCTATGGCTCACCTGGCCGAGTACCGTCGTCGTCGATTGGGGAAGCGAGGCGGGACGACGCGACGCGACGAAGAAGTGGATGTGGACGGCCACAAAGACAGCGGACGACAAATTCTTAGTGCAACCTCAAAACAAAACCAAATTTGAATATCTGCAAATTGATTGTAAATATATTATTGGCATGGCTGCATACATGAGTAGGGGCCGGGAACGGAACCGGGCGGAGCCGGCAAAAGGAGAGGTGCATGCAAGCTTGTTCTCTATCGAACTTACGATCTGGCAGCTGGTGATTATTTTACAGTTTAGACTTTAGAATAATAATAATTGAATTGAATTGAAACAATGGTTTTCAAATCACGTAATATTTCTCACGTTCTAGAATTCAGAAGGATCTTAAAAATGGCCAAGTTGTACTTTAGATAAAGGAGATAGATTAATAGATTTTGTTATTGTTAACCTCTGACACAATACCAAATATTTGTAATTTTTTAAATTCTGTTTTGACTGTTTGCATGTCAACTTCGCTTTTTGTTGTTGTCCAATTCGGAAAAAATTAATTGATCATAAATTGAAGGTGTTGTTTCTCCAGTCGATGTTGAAATCTTGGGCCTCAGAAAATGAATGTCGAATTTTAGTGTTTGTTGTCGAAAGGGCTTTAATTTCCTATTTTATTTAGTGTCATTTGTCTACATGAAATCCAAATTTGGTAGAGTTTAAAATTAAATAAATCGGAAAACTTTTGATTTCTTTGAACGGATCTTCTAAATTTTGAGACAAAATTACTAAATTTCAATTCTTGTCCTGTCGCGGAATCAGGAATAATTTTTTGATATGGAAATGACATTATTAACAAATTGTTTTATGAATACACTTAATATCTTAAGAACGAACACAATAATTATAGTTCATAACTGATAAGATGAATAAAAACCTAATTCGCCAAATATTATCATAATCTTCTAATAATGTGAATGACGGAACAAGCTGTAACCAAATTCCTTATCGAAATATTATAAAAAGCAGCTCAAAATTCTGGCTTAACAATTTGACAGAGCTTCTTATGGATTAACAAGCTTTTTAAATCGTGGAACCTTTCTACATCTTCTACAAGAAAATGGTACCAGCAATTCAAAAATATGTAATATGCGTATCAAGATTTGGTTAGTTAAGAACATTCGGTCTTCTGAATCGTGTTCGACAAACAGTCTTACAGAAAATTGTTGGTCCTGTATACGAGTATGAGTTAGGATAAATTCGGATACAAACACCAAACACTCTTCTGCATGTTAGAAGACCTGTTTTTAGAAATTTCGAGCTTCTGCTATTACCCGTTGATTTTTGAATCATAACATTTTTTTTCGAAATTGAGTGATTAAAAAGATGAAGAAGAATTTCGACAAAAGTCATGAAGTCAGGAGTATAGTAGCAATCTTTAAGATAAATCTTATGGATTCTAATTGTTGGTTATTATTTTGGACTTTTAGAGGGCTTATTGAAGACATTTCGAAACCAAAATGTACCCATAGTATCAGCATGAATGGCTGGAATGCACTATTTTCAAGTAAGGCCTGCCATATTTTGAGAATACTCTTACCAAGGATCTTTTTTGTCTGCTTAAAACTAATTAAAGTAAGTTTGCAAAAAAGAAAAACAAATTATTTTAAAATTCTTAAGAAATGCGAACTTATCCATGGTTACAAGTAAACTAAAGTTAAGTAGTTTTCCACCATTCATCCCGATGCCACCTTCCGAAAATCTGAGACTGCAATATTCTTCTAAAATCAAAAGGCACGATGATGATGCGCTCCCAAAGTCCATTGTCCCCTCTTTGTCTATAAGAAGACGAACCAGAAAATATTTATAAGTATCTAGATTGAAAGATATAGATATAGATACAAGCAAGGTACTTTACCTATTCATTGATCAGACTTCAGACATCGGTGTAATCCCACGGTTGCATTCGAGTGGCCTCTCCCTATAATTTCCCTATCCACCTCCTGCCCAAGATATAGGTTCCGCACTTGAAGAAGATAGCTTCTTTGATGCTCTGGTCTGTATGCACAGCGTTACAGCCTGCAATTAATATTACTGTAATTATGCGTCTAGTTCATCTAGTATCAGATCAGGATGATCGACAGTCGGGCAGAGCCACGACAGGGATCAAGCAGCTGAAGAGCGGTATTACCTCATTATGTTGCTACATGATACAAGGATTGCCATCATCATCGTCATCGTCTTCGTTGTCGTTCTCGTCCTCGTCTTAGTCTTCGTCGTTGTCATGATTCTTGTCTTGCCGGTCTTCTTCGTCTTCGTCGTCGTGCGGTCGTTGTGCCCTTTTTCTTTCCGACCACCATTCCATCCCATCATCCAACTGAAAACTGAACGAATACTCCGATGGAGCAGGTTAACGTATGCAAAGATCTCACTCCGAGATTCATTTGAATCGCGACATTGCCTTTTGCTGTCAATTAGGGATTTGTTTTGAGGTAAACTGTCGTCTAGTGGAAGGAAGGATTTGCCTTAGCCGCATCACTGTTCATCTCCGTCCCATTATGATTGAAGATGTCACATAACTTCACTGCGACTCGAAGGGAACAAGGATCGTTTTTCCTGCCATCGTCGTCGTCGTCTTCGTTGTCTTCGTCATGCTGCTCCTCGTCATCATCGTGGTTGGACTTGTTGACGTTGTTTTCGTGGATATCATGTCAATCTGCTGTGGGATCCTCGTCCACATCGTCTTGGTCGTAGTCGGTCTTCGTATACTTGTCGTCGTCGTCATCATCATCATCATTATCGTGTCCCTGTGGTTTCTCCATTGGACACTTAATTTTGTTTGTTTACTTTATAACCACATTGATCTGGGGGCTTTAGTCGAGGGGAACGAGCCTGTTTGAGTGACTTCGTTTTGTCGTGATGAGGCATCTGATACAGATAGTCGGTTGTTCTTCGTGAATTACAACAACAAATGGACTACACTGAACAAAATCACGTTTGGAAATTGGATGTCTGAGAGTTTTTTCAAGACCACTTGACTTCTTCTCTCCAGCTGTCCAGAGCTTAGTTTACTGACCTTTAGAACTGTGAGTTCCAAAATGAAGAAAGTAATGAAGTTTTCGTTCAGTGATCGAGGAGTAAGACCCTCACTGTTATTGTGTTCACAGCCAAAAAAGAAAAGGGGCCATCATAATATGCAGGTCGAGTAAGGGCAGGCTGAGCCATTTTGACGTTGCGTTGACACTCGAACATGATTGTCGTGGACTTTGGCAAGCCTCCTTGTCCTTGTCCTTCTCTTCCCAAATCCATCTTCGCTCCATAGGCATATGCATAAGTAACATAACCCTCAATATCGGCAAGAGCGAGCGCAGCGGTTTGCAAATTGAATTTTTATACCATGTCAGACGTCGTCGTCGTCGTCTTCGTCGTCGAGGTAGTTGTTGTCGCCGTCACCGCCATCGATGCCAAGTCCTAACCGCGGGCTAAATTCCAATCAACATGCAAAGTAATTGTACTTCGACATGCTGTTGCAGCTACCTTGGGTGCTTCTGTGTCCTTCCTTTGGGTTAACCCGCTGAAATTCTGATGAGTGGTCTCTTTATTTTTTTGTATTTTTATTTTTGTGGGAAGAAAAAAACAAGGCAATTTTGTCAAAGTGCGAGGTAACAATCTTAAGTGACCCCTTGGACTCGGAATTAAGTTCTCACTTTGGCTGCATTATGACAACAATAATAAACCGATGAATGAATTACGCGGCCCACATCAACGGACCAAACTGGGGCTCCGGTGAGGCGGTTGTCACTTCTTAAGAAAACAACAACAACAACAATATCTTTGGCACTCATGTTCCTTTGGCATTTAGCACAAGGTGGGGACAACGGCGACGACGACGACGAAAATTACTTTGTAAAGTCAGTCACACACACACACATTAAAGTGTGGGCAGCTGATGTTGATTTTAATTGATTGTGGGATGACGAAGCTGCGGATTTGTCTCCCTGGCTCTACGCAAGTTAACTGAACTGGTTCCATAAATATGACGGGATTAGACTAAGGCATATAAAAAGGATGGAGGCATGGGGGACTGAAGTGGTTCTCTATAGTAATTGCAGATTTATGGCATTAAATTTGTTTTGCTTAGAAAAACAAGATTTATAATTTTTCATGATAGTTTGACAGTTTCTGAAACAAAAATGTCACTAGAAACATGAATATTATTCAAAGAACCAAACTCGTATTTAACCCTATGTTATATCAAAAGGACTTTTCAAAATAATTATTAAAACTTAGACAAACTTTTGAATACAATAAAGGAACTCGTGATACAAATTTCTGTTTTAGAAACAATTTTACTCACGGATCGATTTTCAATTTCCCACAACTGAGAAATCCAAAATATTTCCCAAAACTCGTCTAAAAATGGAAGCATATTACCTAACTGACATTTGAATAAAATGTCACTACAACTATGATGTCGTCAATTTCAGCCATAATTGTCCTTTCTAAAAAAATAAACTCCCACTCAGTTTTGTCCACCTTAGTTAAATATCTCCACCTCATATCTCCACTCCGACAAATGCCACATCCTATTTCGAACCAAAAAAAAAAAAAAAACAATACAAAACAAAACGAACTAGGACTGGGATTGGGACAAAAAAAACCATCGTCGTCGTCGTCTAATTAACACAAACAGACGTCAACTGTAGGCTTACATGTCACAGTCCAAATGCGGCAACTCGAGGTGCCATAAATACCAGCAATAGGAATCAATTACAGTGATTTAGTGGAATCACTTAACTGGTCGAGTCCCTCGGTTATACCGTTTGCCGTCTCTCTCCATCTCCATCCCTATCCACATCCCTGTAGTCGTAGTGTACGAGTGTATTCCCATTTCAGCATCACGCTTCACAGCCACCCATCACTTCTGACACGACACATGGAACTTCGACACAAAAAAATTGCACCAATAGCTATACGAGTACATACTCATATACTGAGTTCTCAAATGACGGAATCACCATAAAAACCTAGCGGGATCGCTTTGTCTTTTGGCCATTTAAAAACGAAACAAACGAGCATCAGCACTTCAGCTCGAATCGGAGCTAATACTCGTATACAATTCCAAGCTAAACCGAAGTCAAAGGAGACACATCCGTCACCTGAGCGCATAAAAACCGTCGATCGATCACAAAATGTTGAGGCTATTCGAGTCGAACACATTGATTGGCCTTAATGAACCGCAAACATGCAGGTTATTTCCATTTATAGGTGGCACCAGCATCGACCGACCGCACCGTGCCATGCCGTGCAGTACCAAGACCAAGCTATTCGTAAGCCGAGAAGAGGCATGCCAAGAGCGTACAGGGAACGAAACATGGAACTCCAACGACTCCGACTCCTCTAAAGCTTCCAGCTACAGCGCACCCAATACACCCAACAAAAGACCAACTCCTAGAGAGGGAGCCAGAGTATATTGTTTGTCAACTGATCCGATCCGAGTGATTGATTGATATTCGTATATTCATAGGGTGCTCCCCTTAAGCTCCTCCGCCGCCGTAGCCTGCTCCGCCACTTGTATTTTATTCGCTATTCGCATAAAGTTAGCTGCTGACAGGTGACGAGGTTACCTCGCAAATCGATGCCCCTGCTTCTATCCTTTTGGATTTGGGCATTGAAATTCTGTTGGCGCCACATTGTCAAATAATTGTCGTTTCATATAAATTCAATTATTATCCTTTTCGAATGAATAAGAAGTCGAGTCGAGTCGGTTCTACATTATACGAGTTGGGCTTTGGGGTCGAGGGGTGTGGTGCTGGTGCTGGTGGATGCTATGTGTAGTGGCATAATAATAATATGATGAAGGCAGTTATTTGGAACATCAGGAGCAGTACTACATACATTCCCATTGAATTTGGGCAGAGTTTTGGTGTATAATATGGTAGTTTGGTTTTGACACACATTTATTAGCTTTGCGAAAAATGCCGATGAAAAGGAGTCTCTCCATCATCGTTGTCCTTAGAGCAAAAATGTCTGCTGGAATGCGCAACTAAACCACGGGACTGTGAGGAAAAAAAATTCAAAAATTTATTACATCCTTGTGCTTTATGGCTCATGAGCAAATGGCATAGGCTCTGGGCATGAGATGAATATTTTTCACCGCCAAGGTTCCCACTTCAAAATAATTTTTTTTTTTCTTTTGTTTTTAGAAGAGGAAAAATAAGAAATGAATGAGAAGATCAACTTCTCACCGGCTTCATAATTATTGGTGAATTGAAAAACAAAATGTTAGAAACTCACTTTAATAACCAAAAAAATGTAGAATACTTGTCTTCAAAACAAACAAGACTCTTTTCACGAAAAGTTTGATAAGCCGAATACTTTAATGTCTAGACATTTACCTAGTTGATGTACCAATTCCAAAAGCTGAGGCAAAGTTTTGGAAGTTAAAAAGCTAATACCAAAAGTTTTCACTTAAGAAATAATTCAAAAGCATCAAACTGTTGACGCAGACCGTCAAGTTGCAGTTGAAGTAGCTTAAAACTTGGCTCAGGCCAGCAGCGCAATTTTCAGTGCCTTGCGTAGCTATCACAGCTGTGGCGAACTAATTAAGAACAATTAATTTTTAGTCCAAATTTGAAGTCTTAGCTCAGTATTTTGTTGGGAAACCCTTATTTTGTATAACTGCCTTACACCGCCTGGGCATTGAAGCATTTTTTTGGGGGTTATGTTTTCCCAAGCTGCTTTAGCGATCTCATACAATTCATTTATGTTTTTTATTTTATGTTTATTTACTTCTCTTTTCAATTCGTTCCAGAAGTTTACGACAGGGTTTAGATCCCGGACTACATGAAGGCCAATCGATGACATCAACAGAATTATTTGAAAACCATGCTTTAGTTGCTCGCGCAGTATGCCTAGGGTCATTGTCCTGCATAAATTTCCACGTCACAGACAACTCTCCATCTGCATAGGGCAGCATAACGGTCTGGTTCCCTTATATGACATATACAAGCCCATAGCATGATACTTCCACCTTAGGGTTCCATGCTTCCTTTTTGGTCGCCGAACATAATGTTTTCCATCGGAACCGACTCTATTGATCTTTGTTTATTCACTCCACAATATTTTTTTTTTCCACTGTGAGATGTTCCAGTTCTCATGTTCTCTGGCAAAAGCTAACCTAGCCTTTCGTTTTTTAATGAGAGCAGTGATTTTTTCTGGTCGATCTTCCAAATACTTGGCTCTCACACAGTCGTTCTCTAATAGAGCATGCTGAAAGTGCGTTTGGATCTTCAACGAAAACTTCCTTTCGTATTGCTCTAGAACTCAAAAATGGATATTTTTTCGCAGCTCAAACAATTAACCTATTCTGGGCTTCAGTTTTACGGGGTCTTCTCCGTACTTCTTCGGTACTTTTCATGTTGGTTGTCATCTCTTATGATCAACCAAACGGTGTTACCAGGAGTTGCTAAAATCGTTCTTAATTAGTTCGCCACAACTGTAGGTTCACATTTTTCTAACTGATATGAGATTCTTGATGAAACCAAATTTGAATTTGAATGACATTTTAACTCAACGCAAGTTTAAATATTGTTGTCTCTTACTGTCTTACTAATAATTTCTGTACCTTGTCTGTTTTGCTTGTGACGTTAGTTATTATAAAAGAACATTTGCTGATGTAGCCGGAATCCATTATGGTTACTTAATATTTTAACGATAACTTTCGGAAACTTTTCGTTCGGTTTTGACATTAGCTTAAGCTGGGTTAAGCCTATTATAGTTTGCCCTTTTTTGTAAAGTGAAATAAACAGAACAGTCGAGGTGGAATTGGCTAGGAAAGTTGCAGAGACTTAAAAAGTAAAACACATTGCCAGAAACCGTACAAGATAAAACGTAGAAGTAGATGGGGCTCTTTATCCCACGTTAACTTTGTAGATCCTATAACTTTTTTAGCAATATCTGTTTCATATTTAGGATGCTTCAAATAAAAGCCTTATTTTGAAAGTATTAGATTCCCTTAACCCAAAAGTTTAAGCCCGTGAAATTCATCAGAATTCAAATCCCCTCCATTTCTGATAGAGAACTCTTTTTAACATATGTCTCAAGTTAATGAAGTTTAAATTTAGAACGAACTTAAGGCTTCTGAAAAACTCATTTCATTAATCAATTCCCCCTTTTTCAATTTTTTGTTATAGGAACCTGCGAAATAGGTCACTCCGTATAGCTCCATATATTGCTCTGGGTATGAATGCAGAGTTTGAGTTAGCTAAACACCAGTAGAAAACCATCCCACGGACAATACATATGCTCCTCTTCGTATCCTCCACCTCCTTCGAAAGCAGAAGTGTATATCAAGATAAAGAATCTCATTCCAAGACTGAACAAAAAAAATTTCGTCCTTGTAGTTTTTCATTAAAGTTGGAACATTGCTTCTTCGTAGTTCGTATACAGAGTACAGACCCCGTTCCGTTCAATATTAAAAACTATTAAGAAAAATCTCAACACAAGGAAGCCATTCACTCTCATAAAGGAAGTCATAATTTTCCGGTTGCAAGGATAATATAACGTATCCGCGTTTATACTTCACATCCACACTAAGCCATCATATCGGAGCCAGAGCAAAGAATACTGAAATGTCTGTCTAGTTGTCTGGTTGTCTTGTTGTCTGTCTTGGCTTGGTCTTTTATGCCTCGATATGACACCAAACGGATGTCAGAAGGAAAATATTATTTTTCCTGTTTCTTGTTTGTCTGTTCCGCGCGCCCGGCCAATGCAATGGTGTTTATTCGCGTCCATGTCCAAGACGATTCCGACCCAATCCCAGTGTTTTCCACCCTTCGTGCATTGCAGTCTTCTTCGTCTTGTCACTCTGTGTCTTGCTCCACAGGAAATAAGAAGACTCTAATTTTTCTCCGCCTCGGAACGCATGTTAGACTTGTGTTTTGTTGCGCCACCCTCGCCACGCTCGAGGATGTTTGAAGTGATTTACGATTGACAAATAGACAGCGACGACGACGATGACGATGAGGACGGACGGTCGGATGGACATTATCAAAACAGACACACCGAGACCGGAGCGAGGGGGGATAAAACAAATTTTGTGTTTATTAGCCGAATATATTGCTGAAATACTTTCCGATCACGCACACTCCCATCCAAGGGTTGCCATGCCATTCCTTTGCCATTGCCAATTGTTTGCCATTGCCATAGTCTGACGGACTGATGGGTGCGTGCCGTTAGACGCTAGAGATTTATATTATTATTCGACGGGAATTAGTATTTTTATTTGCATGACATGGATTCGGGTGGGAGCGGTCGGCCGCCGGTTGTTCAGTCGGTCGGTTGAGGACGTTCTGAAGAGCGATGGTCAATAAGGGTCGCCGTCGGCGTCGTCGTCGCCCGTACTGTGGGATGGATTATACGAATAGGGCTAGATGTGGGCGGATATGGGAGGATGTCTGTTGGATTGGATATATTTAGCCGAGCCGAGAGTAAATCAACGTGACGTGCGTGTAAAGGGTTTGATTTGATGTTTATTTGAATTTGTTTGGTGTTTAATAAAAACAGGGATAACGATTGATTGCATTGTGTGGATGAATGGACGTCTGAAGTGGAGGATTTTATGGATGTGTTTTTTTTTTTTTGATATTTTTTTCGTTTGCATTTGTGATACTTTTTTGTTCTGCACTTGAGAGGGTGAAGTGTGTCTAGACGGGTAGTTATTTGATTTGGTAAAATTGTAGCTTGTTTTAGTATTGAACGGCAAACACTAAGGGACATGATATTTTATGTATACTCTAAAAACATTGATGCGAATTTATTCGAAATCGAATTCGAATCAGACATCACGAACTCGGGACATAATATTTATGAACCGGATGCAGTAAGTGTAGGTTTTGTCTTCAGTTTCTAAGCTTGTAACTTTTATTAATAAAATAAAAATTTAAACTTTTTCGAATTGTTGCAAATAGGTTACTTTAGGTGATAAAAACACTTTCCTTATTATTTATTACGACCTGCCGGAAAAGAAAGAATGCAGTATAGATATTTTTATTATATTTTTATTTACATGCTTCCAGTCTACCAGACCAAGCGTTCTGGCATCCGCGATGGCTTTGTCTTTAAACCGGAGGTTCGGTCTTCTTTGTCGCAATAAAGTCGACGTGTTTTAACTTTTTTGAAAACGTCCACATCTTTGTGCAGCTCATAAAGTTCGCGGTTGTATCTTCTCCTCAATTCACCTCCTTCGCACACAGGACCAAATATCCGATGTAGAATTTTTCTCTCGAAAGAGCCCAATAGCAGCTCTCGCTTTCTGCTTATCGTCCAGCATTTTGTCTTTCGAGAGATTAGTTTTGAACCCATTTTTTTTGCTTAACCGAAGTAGCAGCGGTTTCCTATGGTAATTTTTCGCCGAATCTTCACTAAGGAGTTGTTTGTGGAGGTGATGTTGATTCCGATGTAGATGAACTCCTTAACTACTTCGAAGTTAATGCATTTCGAATTTTCGATTACTTGAAAAAAATTGACTTAATATCAGAGACCCAAATTAATTTAAAAATATAGAATCATTTTTTATTCCAATATTTTTTAAAGTATCCCGAATTTAATTAATTTTGGATTCTTGACACGTGTAAACGTCACTAAGGCCGTGACAAGAAATTGAAAGGCATTTATTCTACTCATATGACTTACCACAGTTTTCGACCTATTTCGTTATTTTTCAGGTCAGTTTCACAACCCAAATATAAGTAATATTTTTGTCGAATGTTAATAAGCTCAATTGTTGATTGTCTGTCTATTTTTGCTTCATAATAATCCAGAAATTTAACTTTCAAAAAATGGTACACTGTGGCGTATGATAACTCAGAAATTATAAAATTCGCAATTAAATATTTTAAATTTTTGGACAAAAAAACTCAACTCCCTGCTGAATCTTTAAAATTCTGTCAAAAAAATCTGCTTTTAAATCCGTCCCTGAAATTGCCAAAAAGAACAAATTCCAATTACGTACAATTTACAGGGCGGGAAATATGACTTATTTAAGTGTTTTCCTAATCCATTACATTCATAACCGGAATCGAATTTTTTTGTTGGCATTATCCGGCACCAGAAAGGTTTCTGTTTGACAAATCTGCCTCCTCAATCAAATTTTGCCCACCTTAATTATCCCAATAAAACCTAAACGATAAAATGTCGTTCTATACGAATACGACACCGCCAAAAAATAACTCCTTTAGATTAACACAACAGGGAACAAAAAATGACACCGCACAAAAGCACTAAATGTGTTAACAAAAAACAACAACAACAACAACATCAACAAAAAGGCTCGTATACACTTGACGTCGTTCTCCTTGTCGTTGTCGTCCTGGTGCCAGCTTAATGAGAGGAAAAAAAAGTCCTTTTTGGTCACAATTCAAGCAACCCGACCAATGACGCCAGAGTCGAGTATTAAGTCCAGCAGCAGCTAAATACATTTATATGCACACATTTTCTGGTGTAAATGGACCAACGCCAAGTGGACAGACTTCAAACAACCCCCCTCCCCTCATATCAAGCTTGACGCTGGCGATGGCGCTGCTGGCAGACATCTGTGTTGAATACTAATTTCATACACAAAGAAGGTGCTGAAAAATTCATATGTTTCCCACCCAAAAAATGAAATGAAAGAAAAAATGTCCTCCACAAGGAACGAACACATTTCCGACGCAGCCAACTGTGACGAAGGTCCACACTTCCACGTAGCCAGAGCTCCACACAAGATCCCACAACCGGAATATGGAGCCTCAGCTCAGCTCCGCTCCGCTCCGTGACTTCGCCATAAACTCAAACTCCGACTGTGCTGACTGCTGGTGCTGTTGTTGTTATATAGTAACTGGCAGGCGGCAGGGTTGTAAAATTATTCCTTTGATTACTTTTTTATTGCAGCGCACCCATTTGATGGTGGAACCAAAAGAGGGCGCAAAAGCTCGTAAAGCCTTTATGATGGGATTTTGATGTATGCTCCGAAAAAAAAGCCAAGACATTGGAGCATTATAGCAGTTGGAACACAGTTGGGTTTCGAAGTTGACGAAACTGTCAAAGAAATCATCAAAGTGGGTTCGTGAGGATTGTCTCTCCATTCCCGATGTCAGTCATCGGCTTCAACTTTGTCGTGGAGATGGTTCTTTGATGAAAGCAAGTCTCAGGCCCAATGTCCATATGACAGTTTATCGTCGCGGTCGGTCATGTTGATTCAGTGTGGATTCATGAATCATCAGCAAGGTTGTTGAAAAAGCTGACTACTTGGGATAGTTTTTTGCGCAACTATGTGTTTCAGACAAAGCCACAGACGACGACGGAGCCACCCCGCTGCGTTGTGTGGTGTGTTCGAGTTGCAATCGACATGGCATGCTGGACTTATTCATATGGCATGCTATTTATGCCCGAGCACAAAAAACTGTCGTGCCATAATACACATTTCCTAACGGCGACGACGGTCGGCGGCGGCGGCTGCCGAAGAAACTTTGCAATGTTTTCTATGGCCGAGCAAAAAGCTAAAAAGTTGTCAAAGAATTCCAAAGTTATAAAGGTGGTAATCCGCACGCCATCATATGTTATTTGAATTCAGCGTGGAGCTTATGCAGGGATAAAAGGGGTGAGTTTTATTGGGTCTTGTTTAAGGTTTTTGCTCAGTTGTGTTTATCCACAGCTAACCGGAGGAGCTCTGGAAGCGATATGATGACTCAGTGTCAGTGGGGTAGGTTGTAATGACAATCATAAATATGCACTTGACAAGTTATCAAGTTTTAATTTATTACATAAGTTCCGTCTTTGAGGGGACTTAAAAGCGAATTCTAAAAACTGAAATGACCATAATAGTCCTTTATCCTCTCGTTGAAAATTCATAAATATTTTTAAGTCTTAAATCCGTTTTTAAACACAGAATATGCATTCTTTTTCTCTAACTTGACACTTAGTTTTGAACGTTTTTGACTGTCCATATGTTTTACCCTTCAAGTCAAAAACTTGGAATTTCCAGAAAAGTAAATACCCAAATATTATTTGAACACAATTGCTTCATAATTTATTTTCTGAAATACGTTCTTCAATTTTTATTGAGTTTCCGTTAATTAAAGAAAAATAAGTGGTGAAAAGTTATTATGGTTGTGTTTTATTCAATATTGCATAGCTATAGTGCAGCATGCAAGTGAATAAAACAATCAAAAACATTCCCTATATATCACCAGCACAGCTGTCATTTTTTTGCTGGCTTCTTTTTCGCCAGCAATCAATTTGTTATTGTATGCCGAGGGAAATTTTGTTGTGCTAGTTACGCAGCAGTGAATAAAACACAGCCATTGTCACTAAAGTCGCTAAAAACGTTATAAATTTTAAAATATTACTTTGGAAATGCATGAAGTGAACAACAACACTATAAAAAGCTTAATTTTGATATTTTTTAGGAACATTTACTATTGAGACAGTTATGACATCTTAGAAAATTTTTTCATTCCGTTTTTTTGAAGCGACTCATTTTGACGTTTCATATTTGATCGTAGATATGGATTTGTTCTCGATGTTTTCGGATACTTTGGAGATCTTTAATGTTTTTTGAAAGATGGTAATAAGTCAGTAAAAATGTATAGCACATTTTTATCAATTTTTTGAACTATACAAAATAATAGCACTTTTAATAATTTCAGCAAACCAAACATTTTCGAAAATCAAAGATGGCAATGCTGCAATGACTTCCATTGTTTTGTTTTTTATGTCTAGAAAGAGCCCATTTAATTGAACCATTTATTAAGCCCAATCAGAGCCAGGTGGTGTTTAATGTGTCTCTGGATTAATTTAACTATACATTTACATATTTATACCTCTCCTACATATATCTATGGACTTTTAGAATGCAAAGACATTAGGTAGGTACTCCTAGATTCCTATACAATGGAACCTACTGAGATGGAAAAATTATGCAATTACCATGAAAAATATCATTCGGCACCAGCATCACCGCAATGGAAGCCCATGTGCTGTGTAGGTACTGCACAACCTTCGAAGAAATATGATCAGCCTTCTATATATTGTATGACATCCAATTAAACATGAAAACCTAACAATTATGACTGCACGTTAGATATTTTGTGTCACAAGTCACCAGACAACAAAACAAACAAACAAACACACACATGCTGATGTTGATGTCATTTGTTACTCGTATGTTGCTGGTTCTTTGGCTAGTAGGTGCATATGGGTAGGTTAACCCCAGGTGCCGTTGCCATTGGTGTCCGCACATATTTGCCATTGTTAGACCGCAAAATATTGCACTTTGGCAAAATTATGCCAAAAGGACCGTTGTTTCTGTGTCCGATTGTGTGTCCGTCCGCCCTGTGAAATCGGCGATCATAAAGAGTGGTTAACATGACAATCGCCATGGCCGTAAACACCATGCTCGCAAGTCGCATACCACCGCATCCAGATCCCACTTCTCCCTCGAATTGTCTTCATGTGAGTTCCGTCGTGTTTTTGTGGCAAAAGCGAAACTCAAGCGACACTAGCGACACTAACGATGACAACGACAACAGGGCGACATTTAAGCGACACAATAAAAATAATAATTATCGCGCGTCACATTTACGACTATTGTTCGACGAACGACTGCTGGGTCCAGCTTGACTTATGAACAACACTCCTGCGCGGAGCAGTGGTGAGACGTGAGACCCTAAATGGGCCGCGTGGGCTGATCACCACGCTGAGCTTTGTTATCGACCTACCTCTACACACCCTGTACTGTTGCCACAATCTGACAGCACCACATAACTGTGATGAGTGGAGACTTTTTTTGTTTTGTTTTTTGGGACACTCCACCATCGCCGAGTGAGGTTGTCGCCTTTCCCACAGCCACAATGCAATACTGTATTGACTACGAACGACCGACGACGACGATGCTGCTCACAATCTCCAACAAATCCAAACGTCTAACCATGGACGTCATTACCACTCATGTCAGAGCATTATGTTTCCTAATTGTCTCGTTACATGTTTCGAGTTCCCAGTTTGTCTATGACGGTGACAAAGTCAATAGAATCCCAGTTGAGCTGGAGCAACTTCTCATGCCGAGCCAGGACTGGGCGGCTATGGTATATGGGCGTACAGTATAGGCGACACATCGCAGCAGAGCCAAGTCAACCAGCTCCAGCTCCAACTCGAGCTCCAGGTACAACTCCAACTGTATTCGGCAAACAAAAGTGAATGTTTTGACATTTCGTGTGCCATTTTACTAAATGATTTACGAGCCGTGGAATGCGACAGTGCTTACGCGAACGCGAGTCTTAATAGCATTATGGCTAAATAGCAACTGCTGATGGGTTAAGTTGGGTTCATGCATCATGCGCCTTGCTCGTGGAAACAAATGCGTGGAATTGGTGGATGTTCCCGTGGAGTGAGACGATACAGGTGCTTGAAAAGAGTTATTTGCCAGTTAATCACTTGAGTAACGAGGTGTAGATGCTTCGTTTTGACTGTGACTATCGTTTGATAGACGCTCAGTTTTACAACTATACATTGTAGCCTAGCCACCACAACCACACCATCACTTAGCATCATCGTGGAGGAGATCGTGACGCGGAGATTAGGTTGATGATAGAGCTCGGGTTGATTGAAATTTAGTTATTTTGAGGCGAGATTGATGCCTGATGGTGAACGGTCGCGGTCGCTGTCGGTGGTGGTTGATGATAGTTACCTGAGGTCAATATGCGACCAGGAATTCTAAGATCAAATTTAACAACATGCTTATGGACTAAACGATTTTATTGAGTGTTTTATGCTTGGAGAAATACGATTAAGTTCGCCAGAGGTCTTCAAAAATGTCTAAAAATTTTGAATTAAGGGAAAAAAGTATAAAACACAGTCGCTTCCCTCTGTCTGTCTGTCCCTGAGTATGCTATATGCTTAGATCTTAAAAAACTACTCAACGGATTTTGATGGGATTTTTTTTATATAAATAGAGTGATTTAAGCGGAAGTTTCATAGGTATAATTTGATAATGCTTTTTTAATTTTAAGAAAAATTCATTCTAGACAGCGGCGTTTTATTTCATACTTCATTTACTTCTAAAACCTGCAACTATAAGGCGGCACAATAATCTCCTATTTATAAAAATCAATTTCAGTTTGTTTGTCTCGCTAAATCTCGAGAACGGCTTGACCGATTTGGCTGATTTTGGTTTTGAAATGTTTTTCGTAGTCCAGGGAAGGTTTAAAAAGTGAGGAAATATGGAAAAATTGCGAGAAAGATAGTAAAAACAACAACTTCGTTTTCCCATTTAATTTGTTTTGATTGTCAGTTAGTTGTCAAATTTTTATATTTCAGTAGTTTGTCCAAATTAAACGAAAAGTTGTTAAAGTTATTATAAAGCTATAGTGACTATTATACAATTATAAAAATCTTTTATCATCATTGTGTTAGTGCCTGAGATTTACTCGTCTTAAAATGCCAATGAAATGGGAACTTCAACTCAATATAATTTAAATAATTTTATTGTTGGTACACTTTTTCTGTAGGTTCAAAGAGTAATGAAAATTTTAGTAAACAAAAGTAAAGTTAATGAATTAAATATTCCTAAAGCAAACAAATAGGACAACATAACTATATTAATATAAAAAAGCGGCCCTAAATGACAACCTTTTGGAACCCTGGATTCGCCAATAAGATTGACAAAGAGTTTTTAAAGCTCTAGTTAGTCTTGTTTTCAAAATAAGTTTAAATCTTATTAACAAGGAAAGAATATGATTCAAATACCTTCTGTCTTAATGTGATAATCCAGTAACTGTTTAAAGTTCTACATCAGTTGATAAGTAAATCCCTTGGAACAAGTATAGTTCTTATTTTGCTGACTGTGAATTATTTAGTCAGCTTTTTAGAATTTTATTTTTGTTCAAAAGTTATGATTTATGGAAATTCAAAAGAAAATATAGTTTTCAAGTTTCGTAAATTCTGGTTTACTGACATTTTTCGGAATGGACGCATGTAAGTGGTAAAAAGATCCTTAATTTCTAGAATTAGGTAATGTTGGTTTTTATACATTTTGAACCTTCGATTGATAGATTGATTAATTCATCCACTAAAATGAATGAAAAGCATTATACGAGTTGCATCATTAAATAAGTCTGTATTGACAAATCTTCATATAGACTACTCAAATTAATGAAATCCAAATTCATATTCTTACCCATACATTGCCTCGAGTTTACACATACACAATTCTTGCACAAATACACTTACATGTACTTTTACATACTTAAATTATTTTAACCTTAAACCTACTTGGTAAATTGAATAAATGTTAAGGTTTTTGCTGACTTACGAGTACATTATTAACATTTTCAATTTACATTATAAAATTTTTGTATCCATTTACCAAAAAAACAGTCAAGTGGTTTCAGTAAAATTAATACCTATAAGCAAGCAAACATCCTCATGAACACAATGCACACTCGAAATATTCATTTAATGCTGACATAAATTTATAGTATCAAATTTTCATCACCATTATCAGCAAGATGACAGACATACATACATATGTACGTTAAATATGTACAAAAACATAAGTAATTATTTCAAAAACAAGTGCAATATACTCACATTTTGCCACTTAAAAAACAATTCCCCAACGAAGACAAGGACTAAAGAGTGTTGGCCTTCCACTTGAGTGTGAGTCTGATAAATTCAATTGAAAGTGGAAACATTCCGGAATGCATATTCGTATTATTCAAACACCACAAACACATATGGCATCCCACATTAGTCATTCAATCCACAGCAGGCCAATTAAACACACATTCAAATGAGATGTTGTATATTCTGTTCTCAATTCAAACCGAACCAAACCAAACCACCTTCTTCTGCCTCTAACCCCTGCCATACTGCCTGCCCCATTTGGCAGCCTTAGCTCCCTCTGTCCCTCATGACGCTTAATCATTTTTGTTTGAGTGCAAAATTTTCTCATTTACCAGATGATTAAATGATATACGAGTGCAGAGCAGCACTCATGTGCTGAAATTTTAATTATTTCATTCACCAAAACGGAAAACGGAAGCTGCTGCTGGATCTGGCTTTGGATCTGGATCTGGTTCCCATCTGCTTTGAAATCCTCCTCCACCACCACCATCAGCTTCGCCTTCGAAATGAATGAACTAACACAGCAACGAGCACACTGATCCATCAGCCACTTTCTCCTCCCGAAAATGTAGTGGCTTCTCATCAACGAGTCACTTGAATTATTAACTTTAGCATAGTTACTCCAGAAGTTCATCCAAGTCATACAAAAACTCCTCTCCCATTATCATCATCATGAGGCATAGGAATCGGGGGCAGTTTCCGGAATTTTTTTCTTACCTCAGATATGCTCGCAGCACACAATGGAGTCCCCACTTCTGATGCAACCATATTCACCGGCAACAACCGACGATACGGTCATGGGGCTGCGGATGGAGCTGGAATTGGAACTGGGGCTGGCTTTTTTAATGGTTGAGTTCTTCGAACGAAAATATTCAATTCAATTAATTTTGCATGCAACAACAGGGGAGGAAGAGTTTATACCCCATACACCGCACACAGTAAGGCAATAAGGGGTAACAGCAGTACAAACATATTGGCGACATTTGAAAAATTCAAATTTTTCAAACGACAAGGAATCAATTATTAAAGTGTCCAGCCGTCGTCGTTGTCGTCGTCATCGTCGCAGTCGTAGCTGTCGCTTAGTCGTTGCTCTCCGACTCGGAGTTTGGTAATAAATCCTTCATCATATCACATCTTTCGATACACACACACATGGAGTTGGGTGAAATGTCGACATATTGACAGACATTTCCATGCAAATAACCTTATACACTTTCGTCAGGGGCGGATCTAATGATTGAAGGGTTAACTTAAAACCTAGACATCGAAGTGTTTTTCCAATAGATTGCTACTTCAACTTTCTTACTTTCAATAACGGTATTTCAAAGGATCCCAGAAACTGTTGCTTACTTTTACTAGATTCTACATATTTTAAGAGTCTGACGAATTTCTCCCTCGGCAAATTTCTTCACAAAATTATTGACTCTCAACTTATCAAATTTTCAACTGGGGTATTCCTGCCAAACTTTCTCAAATTTGCTCTCCGTCTTTGTCTCCCCTTTCCGAAATTTAGAAATCCACTTGGAACTCCAGATTTACAAAAATTTTCCTGAAAAAACCCTATCGTGCCATTTTTAACTTTTTCATTTTCCAAAAAAATATTTAAAGTCTCATATTTCACGTAAGCATTGTGAACATGGTTTTGGACCTTTCTTATGGAATATGCCTTAGAAAAAATTGACGTTGTCTTCACTGGTTTTAGGAAGGCCTCAGTCAAAATCACCTTGAAGCTAATATTCTTTAAACCAGTGGTCAGAAGACCACTTCTTCACTCTTTTCGGGAAGTTTTTTCTTGCAGTTCCGCAAGGCAATTACTTAGGTCCCTTACTTTTCACACTTTAGCAATATTGAAATTCAGACAAATTAATATACTTTAAGACCATTTCGTCGATACATGGCTCTGCTCTAACTCAACTGGAGGATACACATTGACGAGTGCGAGGGATAAGGATAAGCACTTAAACTAAATTGACCTCGATTGGGCCCAAAACAGCTCACCATGACTAATACGTTCCTGGCAATGCCTCATACTTGATTTCCCATTCACGTGGTGTGTCGGCAGGATACGAAACAGATTCGTTAACTTGACAAACGGAGTGATGAATTAAACTTGGAACGAGATCAGCGGGTGTCTGTGTGGGGTGGGTGCGATGTTCCATATCGCAAGGATACAACGTAAGATGAGTCCTCATTGTCGAAACTTCGAAGTCAAAGTCCGTTCAATCTCTCTATGCCGAACATTTACACATCCATATACTCATTCTCATACCCATACCCATGCAATATGCTCATGATGATGGCCCACATGACATCTGGGATGAATGTTTAATATCCTTCGGCACCCGGTTTTTAATGTGTTTGGTAATATTTCATCCGAGTGTGTTTCTCGCTTGGCAAAGAACCGGAAACAACTTCAACTTATCTTCCCCTTCCATCGACACCACGAGAACAACAACAAAACGCTCAAGACGAACGATGACGAGGACGACTAACGCTGACAACGACGAGTACCAAGACGACAACAACAACGGAGGCGGCGGGCGGTGAAGAACGAGTCTCCTTCTCACTTGGGGTGTAATCTTCCGAAGGATTAACTCTAATAGCTGGCAAATAGCTGATTCCATTAATAAAAAATCAAGTTTGGTCCTCATTCATTTTGCAAAGGTTAGTGTTAGTGTAGCTTCGTCATCTTCCTCGTCGTCGTCATCGGCATCAGCAGCGTTGTGAGAGAGAAATGATATTCTTCTTTGGGTTCCACTACGGATTCGGAGTCAACTGGGTTTCCAGGAAGTGAGGTGGATATGATATCCTCGAATGTATACCCTCCGGATATAAGAATTTACATACACGTTGCCGAAGACGACCATCACCATCATGAGCCCCAGCAAAGAGATGGATCCGTTTGAAGGCAGGCTAATGGCCAGCTATTAAATCACATCTAGAATTCCATTTGAGGAAGCACGCGTTCCGAAAAGGACAAGGAAACGAGAATTCCTCAAAAACAGTTTCGAATATTGCGGGTAGGGGGCGGAAGCCCACCATGCACAACACACAGACCAGGTTAGGTGCTGCTAGCTGCTCCCGATGGCTAATCAACTGGCTCTAAATAATTATGTCCCATCAATTATTCAAATTCAATTTACTAAAAGGGAAGGAGGATGTGGACTATGTTCTCGTAAGTCACACACACATACACACATATCAAGTCGAAGACCTGAAACAGCAATTGTAACTGTATGACTGGAGATTCCGGCTCCTTCTCGCTTCTCCCTTCCCTCTGCTGTGTCCTGAATGTGTTGCGGTGATTTTTATGCTGCACGATGAATTTGAATTCAGGTGTTGGGTGGGACGTGGGAGATGTTGAATGATGGTGTTTTGTGTTTCATTTGTATTCCAACAGATGAAGGTATATGTGTGCCGGTACCTTTGCAAGAATCCAATGAACAAACGGTACTGGAATCATATCGTAGTTTGCGGAAATTAATTTGCGTGTAACTGACTTTCCAACTTTGTTTTATTGCATTCCATTTCTGGGAGAATTAGTAACGAGTGTAGCTACTTTGCCCGAAGGATATTTCCCCATGGAATACCTATAAACCCATCGGTACCTTTTATTGGCGAGGATAATTTGCATCAGTATAATAGCTGTGTAATGTATGTATATGATTGCCTTTGTGTGCTGAGATTTGGGCTTACTTGAATGTGTTAATGGTTAATCTTGTTTCTAATCAAACTCAGGTCTTGATTGAAGTATTCCCCTAAGGTCACCTTCAACACGACTTAAAATTTCAAGACTTTCCTCAAGACTTTAAATATCACTTGGAGTTTTGGAATCGGGAACGCAAAAACGTTTGTATATGAAGTTTCCAGATTTGATTTAAACGTAACCATAGACCAGATATTGTTTTTTGGTTCTTCGAGCGGGATTTAATAAAATCAAAAAACTTGGTATAGAGTTTTTTTTTAGATTCGTTAGAAATAGCTGAGTGGTCAAGTTAATTATCCAAAATTAAGACTGGAAGGTACAATATTTGATAACCGTTGACAGATGACATTAAACATGACTTTTTTACCTTTATAGAAAAATACAAAGAAATACAGACTTGAATCAAACATGGTAATATATGACAAAAGAGGTTTGGCTTCCATTCGAGTTCCAGACGACCACAACCTGGCCTAGTATGACCAGCAGAACTTGGACAAAAAAATAAAATTAATCTCTCGGTACCATCACTGTTACCAACTGTACTTTATTTGTTTTTGGTATTTTCAGGATAACCTGCATTGCAATTATTTGTCAATGTTAAAGCAATATTTAATTGCCACGTACAGATCGACGAACAACAACTGTATTTCGACTTATAACCACTTAAGAAGCAAGTTTCTCAATTGACTCCGACTCCACATATGACAAGACGTGGCCAGAATAGCGAGTACCACTTAATTGAAAAGGTGCAACATTCAGCACCTTCCAGTTCCAGGCTGGGCATGAGTTGAGTTTGAGTATGCTTATCGCGTCATCATCAAGCAGCCGAGAACCAACCAACATCAAATGCAATATTAATTATCGTCTTCCTGTTTCTTGTTGTGGCAGTAACACCATCGCCATCACCATCAGCCACCAGCGACCAGCAGAAGCAGAAGCTTCTAAACAGCTTCTCATTATCTCCACTATCGCTGCATTCGATCTCTCCATTCGTCGCGTCGTCGTCGCATTGGATCCCATTCCCCAGGGACCTCCGGGGCCTTTGGCAGCAATCCATGGGCGCACATCTGCAATTCCAATGTGTGAAAACATGCGCTCAAATTAATAACACAAATATTTTCAACAATTGACCAAGTCGCACATCATCAGATCGCATCGCAGTCAATGGCAGTAGGCCCGGCGGCCGTCCCAAATGAGGCTCATTTTTATACAACAGTCAATTACCGCGCGAAATAAATTCCAGATCATCATGATGACAAAACTCGCATGGAATCACCTTGGAGCGGTTTGACGGAATATTTTTTGCTTTCCAAAGAAATAAGGCACCCATCATCTCGGCAGTCGAGACGGGACTAAGATCTGAAACTCTGCGAAAGTCGAGACTCGTATAATCGAGTGACGAGACCATAAATCAATGGCGACAGAGATTCTCTCTGGCACATTGAGTTGGGCTATCGCAGATGGGGCCATTATTATTTATTAAATTTAATTAATCGCAGTATCAAAGCCGCATACCAATCAGACAGGCAAGTCAGGACTCAGGACCACTTCTACTTCCAACTCGAGTTCGACTTTGACTTCCAAGTTTTGCACTTTCTACGGCTGTACGGCAATGCGTGCTGCTCTTCAGTTCAGCCTCGGCGAGGACTGTGACAAGTCGGTGGTGTAATAGCCGCATAGCTACAGCATAACTGAGTGTTGTCAGCCCACCTTAATTAGGTATTTATGAAATCAGCAAGACAATCAATAATTTATCAAATCCAATAAATAAAGATGGGGATCTGAGGATCCGTCCGTGTCACCCAGTCAAGTCGAGCTGAGGCGTATGTTTGCACAGATTTAGAGAGAGGCTAGGCGGAGGCTCTACGAACAAATCGATACTACGCGCACTTTAACCACCACCGCACCGTCAGCCATCGCAATCGACATCGCCATCGCCATCACCATCACCAGTGCCATGGTCACTGGCCAGGCCATGGTCAACATCATTGACAAGAGGTGTCTGGCCAAGTTAGTCGCATTGATTTGTCGTATATGGGAGTCGAGTTGTATGGTGTTGTTTGTTTAACATGAGGCAGAGGCGAGCTTCCAAAAGGAACCTCTCATCTTCAAGATTGTATGTAGCCGACGAACGACGACGACGACGATGAAGGCGACAGAGAAGACGACAAAGTCGGTTTGCCATTACTAATGGTGCGATCCGATGTGGCATTGAGTGACAGGTAGCAAGTCTAGTAATTCCCAATGTCAATTGCACGTTGCGAGGGCATAATTCATTGGCGGTGGTTTGTGTTTTGTTACTTTTTTGTTGGTACTGTTTTTTTTAGGAACTCACTTCTTCTGACGGCTGACAGCCTTGGGATGCAACTTTGAAGTATTGACAAAACTTCAAAAAAATCCCCATGGGACTTATTGAGAAAAAAATCATTTGACCGTTTACAATGGTCGTGTTAGAGCAAGAGCCCGTGAACGCCAGACCTTCGTTATTTTATAAAAGCTGAAATTTTGTCAGTTCATTCTCCCAGCAAAGTTATAAACGAATATAACGTTATGAAGTTTGGGTAGTGGTGGCTTTGGCAGGATAACGGTACTAAAGATGGTAAAAATGAAAATCTACTTTCGTCAAATTATAAAGGCTGATTTTTTAGAATTACATTCAGAATATTATATAAAAGCATGACAAAAATTGCCAGACACTTATAATGGTGGCAAACCCTTGCCAGACACCCTTGAAGTTCATAAAATTGTAATTCTACTTTCGTCATAGTATAAAAGCTGATTTTTATATATGTTATTAAGGTATTCATTAAATGACGTTTCCTCGTTTCCCAGACATTTTTGATAGTTCTAACCCATTGCCAGACAAGCTGTAGAAGCAAGCGCCAGGCAGTGTATATAGAAACAGTAGGTATAAACGGAAAAACCATTATAAAATAACAACGGTAAGACTTACAATGCCATGTGATACCGTTTTGGAAAGCAAGAAATATCTTCTTTAATTTCCATTTTAATTTAAGTTTATTTTGTTAATAGTTTCCGAAAAGTTAATTTTTAAACACGAAATAAAAAAATTAATGAAAAAAATTTTAAAAAAATTCTTTTTAATTTTATTGTATTTTTATGTATGTATGTAGACAGATAGATAGATAGATATATATTTTTTATTCTGTGATTACCATTTTGAAAAAAACATTTTTATAATTTTTTAAAAAATGTTAAAGACATGACATGAACTCTCGTCTGCCCGAACGGCATTCTTGTTTACATATTGTAATTGAGCAATTAAACATATTAAAACATAATTTTTATTTTTTTTATTTATCATTTTAAATGACGATAAGTAACAAATTGTAATTGGTTTTACAGAATGAATAACTTTTTCTTTAATTAAGAACTTTTACTTAAGTTAAAACAAATTTTTAGGACTTTTAGATTAGTTAAATCAAAATATTGTACGTAATTTATTCAAATGAATTTAAACAAAATTTAGCAGGATTTTCAGTTTAGTTAAAACCTTTTATCATTTATGGTATGTACATATGTACTTAAAGGAAAACACTTTTGTTGTTTGATTGCATACATAATATGTATAATATGTATATTATTTCCATTTATTTTTATTAGCAAAAAATAAATAAAGCAAATTTATAAAATAATAATGTTATTTTTAATAACCGTAACATTGAATCCTATTCTAGTAAAAATTAACCATATTACTATAAGATGTTTTCGATATCATAACCACTCTTCAGAAGGCATATATTGTATCTTCTGCTTAGAAAAAATTCAATTACATAATAGTTTTTTTGCAAAAAAAAAGATGAAAAAAATACAACCAAAAATTGGAAAAAAAGGTTTTTTGACTTGAATATCTCGAGAATGGACATCGATATGTACTTCAAATTTATTTAAGTTTATTTAAAATACAATTATTAATATATGCTAAAATTTAAAAAAAATATCGATTTGACATTTTTTACGAAAAATAAAAAAAAAAACTAAACCTGAAATTTACCGAAAAGTGTCAACAGTTGTTTTTTTCGGCTCAAATATCTTCACAACAAGCAATTGTGTTGAATTCAAATAAATTTCTTTTTCTTTAATTATAATGAATTTGTCAACAATACCTAAATAATAGAATTTTGACGAATATCAAACTGACATTTTTTTTTAAATTAAAGAACTACAAAGAGTCTTACCAAAGTCTGATAATTTTTTCGTTAGAAAAATTGTTATCAATTAATATCAAAAGTACGAGTAATTCAATAAATATCAAGAATAAAGCTATTACACAGTTTTTGTAAAAATTAACAAGTTTACAAGAATTGAAAAAATTATTTTATGCTTGAAGACAACAAGGGAAAACTTCTGTGACACAAAAACTTCAATAAAAGTCAATTTTTTAAAGTAAAATGGGAAGTTATCAGTCTGGGTCACTCCCAGCCTCTTTTTATGAATAAGTATCCAAAGGAGTTCAATTCACAGCCTGACGCCCAGCCATGTAACTCGGTCATCACAGAATTTAGTACATTTGGGTACATTTCCCATATGGAAACATTTCAACATACAATCTCTTTCCTTTCCAACTGGAAACAAAAAACAGTTTTTCTTTGAAAAAGTACTATTTTTTTTTTAATTTTCAAAAATATTTCAGCATTAGGTGTTCTTTTGTATTTAATATTGATAAGAGCATTAAATTTTGAAGAAAAAATTATACTTTATCGGATAAAATTAAAAAGAAAAAAATAATTAATTTTTATTTTTTTATTTCGTGTTTAAAAATTAACTTTTCGGAAACTATTAACAAAATAAACTTAAATTAAAATGGAAATTAAAGAAGATATTTCTTGCTTTCCAAAACGGTATCACATGGCATTGTAAGTCTTACCGTTGTTATTTTATAATGGTTTTTCCGTTTATACCTACTGTTTCTATATACACTGCCTGGCGCTTGCTTCTACAGCTTGTCTGGCAATGGGTTAGAACTATCAAAAATGTCTGGGAAACGAGGAAACGTCATTTAATGAATACCTTAATAACATATATAAAAATCAGCTTTTATACTATGACGAAAGTAGAATTACAATTTTATGAACTTCAAGGGTGTCTGGCAAGGGTTTGCCACCATTATAAGTGTCTGGCAATTTTTGTCATGCTTTTATATAATATTCTGAATGTAATTCTAAAAAATCAGCCTTTATAATTTGACGAAAGTAGATTTTCATTTTTACCATCTTTAGTACCGTTATCCTGCCAAAGCCACCACTACCCAAACTTCATAACGCTATATTCGTTTATAACTTTGCTGGGAGAATGAACTGACAAAATTTCAGCTTTTATAAAATAACGAAGGTCTGGCGTTCACGGGCTCTTGGACTATGTGAATACATTGAAACAAAATGGAGTTTTAAAGACCATCCTTGAATCTTTTTGAACAATTTTTAGAATTATGATTTTAAGGACCCGTTATCATTCAAAATGACCCCTGGGTTTGAAAAAAACAATAAATTCCGCACTTTTTTTTGCTTTCCTAAGCAATCAAAAATAGATTTTTTTCAAAGATTCTTTGTCTTTTAAAAGTCATACCTTTGCAAAGCAGTCTTCTCTTAAACAGAGAATGTTTCCTTATTTTCTATGGAAATTAATCTTCAATTAAATTCACAATTAAATATTTAACCTAAAAGTTGGTGCCTTTAAATGTATCCTCGACGTTAAATTAAAAAAAAAATTGGGGGCTCAACCGGGATTTCTGAAAGAGTTTGTTAAATAAATTCACAGCAAAAACACTCAATGAAAATTGCTATTGTGAATAAAACATTTTCAAATATTTGTACACATATTAACTGTTCCAGCGTTGCATGACGATCCGTTAAAATTCTGATTCTGTTATTTTACGTCATTCAAGCTGTCATACTGTTTGTTTCAAAATACAAATTAAGAAATGAATGTCACCTTTTACGCTCTTAATTTTTAAAGACTCAATAATATCTAATTTTGATGTATTTTTTAATTGGTGTGCATAGATTGAAATTATAAATAAAAATAATAAAAATATAAACAAATGAACACTGGGCGTATACGCACTTTAATTATTATTTAATCTTTGTTTGATACAAAATTTTCCGACATTTTGTTTCCGCACAAGCCAATTTATGTATTAAAACATTTCTTTTTAAATTGAAATTGATGAACTATACAGAAACCAACAATAATCCCTGAGCTCCAGACCGGCAAACCGCACCTACGAGTACAATAGCTTTCCGACCATAAACATCAAACGTTAGCCTATCCTTTGATGGGCTTTAATATACCACATCTAAAAACGACTGCGAGTTGCAATTGCCGCCAAAAAGACAAAATGTCCAAACAACACCGCTAAATCAAAGCCAGCGAGTTATATTCGTCTATTTGAGCCGCACATTATCCTTGTGTCCATGATAGGAGATTGTCATTGTGGTCAGGAAATAAAACAAATACATGAACGACGAAAAAGGAAGAAAAACAAAACAAAACGAAAAAAAAAAACAAATCAACCAACCACAAGTGAGTTCTTTGATTAATTTTCATAAGGCGAGTGTTCAACCCATCACCATCATCAGGAGAAAGAGTCTCTCAGGACGACCGCCCGACGACGACGACGACGACGACGACGACGGCAACGATAATGAGGAGAAGAGCCAGCCATCAGAGTGCACACAGTGGAAACTTAGAATTGGACATGGATTCTGGACACTGGGAACTGGACAGCAACAAAAATAAAAAAAAAACAACAAAAAACACAAAGCAAAACAAAAAAGAAAAGTGGCAATATCGGCCGTTCATTACATTTGTTCCAAGTCAAGGCGACATGACAGTGACATAAGTTCTTTTGTGGCTTCTCTCATCAACAACGACAATTCTTCTGGATCGGGACTCGCTGGAGCTTCAAGTCGCAATAGTGGATGTGGCTAGCTGACTGGCTGATGGAGACCATAAAAAGATAGATCCAAATAAATTTCCACCAATTCCTGACAATGAGTTTTAAAGGAGACGCTGCAGTTGGAATTCTCCATTGGATTCGGGCTTTTGGACATCCAGCGAAGGATGAGGACGAGATGATGATGATGATGAGAACAGCATGCCTGTGGCCAGTGGCAGCTTAAGCAACCGAACAGCGAACAACTGAACAACTACTAATCAGAAACCAGTAGCGGTGCAATTACAGATTTTTATGGTCACCGCAGCGCAATTATCCAGACGGTTCACTGCATGATGACGACGACGACGCGTTGTCGTGTCGTCGCACTTCAAAGAGGTGACACAACTCAAGTTCTAATTCCTCTGTGGGTTGTCCAGCCCCGATCGGCCTCGGCGGTGGCTCTGACAAGGGTGATAGTCATTTTGGCCAAGGCTCATTGTACGCGGTTAAGGTCAATAAACCTAAAGTCGTTCAACGTCCACCACTGAGGTACTTCCTCTGAGTTATTTGTTCTTCTTGCTCGACCAAGACCACTTCAGTACAAATACTTAAAGCCATTAACCCTCACCCTTAAATTGAAACTATACCTACAATGACATCGATTCGGGCTCCAACTAAGTAACTGTTGGAAAAAAATAGATATACCTATTGACGACAAGAACTTATGGTTATTAAGCACCGACGCACGCACGGTTTCAAATGACATTCGTTGTGAATAAGAACTGTCACTTTTCTATAACAGTTGACGGTTAGCGCTTTAATTTTTGATTAGTTCTGTGCAACTGTCTAATCAGCAAACATAAATTGTGAAGTCAAATCATATGACAATACATTTTTTTGATGTGATGTACGACTTGCACTTTTTTGACATTTTCAATTTTGACAAATAGCCGAGAATAGTGTTGCTTTTGATTGTTTTATTTTTCAAATGTCAAACAAAGAGCAAATCATACCAACAACAACACCTCCTCCTATCGGTTACACTTTATCGCAAAAAAGAGCGTCAAAAACCCCTCGAAATCCATCACCCGATTATGATCTCGTTTCACTTTCGAAAATCCGCATTCAAAATCGCCACGATAAATTACAACTTATTAATTAACATTGTTGCAAAAAAATAAATAATGCTCCACTACCCCCCGATGCGCGATGCGCGACAGACATCCTGATGCGGTATTTGTGCTCTGTCACGCATTAAATCTTGACCAAGATGGTATGCCATGGATTTGCATATATGGAGACAACCACAGCCCAATGGCCACAATCCAAGCTCTTAATTTGTCATTATTATTTATTAAGCCCGAACGCAGCCAGTATCAAAGACAAATAATGTGGCATCCACCGAATCGAAGGCATAATAAAATCCAAAAACAAACGAAGAGAGATAAATCGCAGCTTCGGCCTGGTCCGAACATCAGGCCAGACCTGGCCAGGCCATCGAGCCATCTCCCAAGCCAGCCAGCCGGTGCACCGTGATGCCGGCCGGCCGGTGTGATGGTGTATTTCCGTCTTAATCCGATCACGGCAATAACTTAGGGAGATGATAATGCCACAATAACAGCGCCCGAAAAAAGATCAATCTGTCGGCTTAGGGGCAGGAACAAGCGCGAAGGTCTTCTCTTTCTGCCTGATCATCGTTCAGCGATTGCGGCTTTTTAATCGTTTCGATGCGACCGAGACGCAAATGCAAACGCAAATGCAACGCAGCGACAACGACCACATCCCAATCGCAACACACAAGACACAACAAACATTGAAGAAGATAGAAGACGGAGCAAGAAGCCGCGCCACGAGGAGCCCTTTATCCCGAGCTGCATCGAATTTCTGAGGCGAGTGCCACGCTCAGATGCAAATTAATTACGCCTCGTCCCATCGATAAGGCAAATTAAAACAAATCTCCTCACGATGTGGCTTAATCCTTTTCGCATTATGATTTGGAATTTTTATTTATTACTCTCATCTTTTTCGAACGAAGATCGTCGCCGTCGTCGTAAGGAATGTGCTGCAGCCGAAGGCGAGCGGCAGCGGAATGGTGATGCGGCAGCGATGTGATGGTGAGATTTTGATCAATAACTTTCGACACTTTTAGGTCTTCAAAAAAAAAGTTTTTTTTTCACAATGACGACGCGACGGTCTTATGCTTTTGAGATAGTCTAATTGGGATCAAAATTTTTGGGCTTGGCTTAAGGCTTATTTCTCACTCAAAAAATGTCTTTAATCTTTAGCACTTGAAGGATTAATAACTCGAAACTGATCAAGTGAAAGTAATCCCATCAAAACTCATAACGGTTTAAGAAATCACTTCCGACTTGCACTTGAAACTCAGTTTAGAGGCTTTCAGTGTTCTGAAGTTGTGAGTTAACGACTATTTTAGACTTAATAGAGCTTTTACGGTAGGCTCAAACTCGACAAATGAAACTTCATTGCTAAGATATCAATTGATCAAAAACATATACAATTTGACATTTATAAATGACAGAACACGTTTGACATTTATAAATGACAGAAAAGGCTCCTAACTCCTAAAAATTAAGATGATCTTATTAATATGCTTTGAAACCACCAAATTTAATTATTAATTAACCTCATTGTTAAAATTTAATATTTGGATAAAACTTTTGACAAAAGAAATCATCTGTCATAATTATTATTTGGTCAAATCAATGTTTTTCTTGGGATTAATTCTTCCTTAAATGTTTACCTACTTGTTCCAAATTTACATAAGTAACAACTGTCAAACAATGTACAAAGTAACAACTGTCAAACTTAATTTGCTCTTCAAAGATTGTCAGTGGACTAACGCTATCTTATACATACATACGTTAACTTGGATGATCCAATAACTTGAACAGGCTTCGTTTCGTACGTGTTCAAGTTTGCGAGATTCCACTGCTTTGTGCTTCATTTATTCACTAACACGAAGCTGTCACAACTGTCAAATTAATTCTTTAGGGTTTCTATTACTCTACTACAAAAAAAGGCTGTCACAACTGTCAAATTAATTCTTTAGGGTTTCTCTTTCTAGCGCTCTACTACAAAAAAAGGCTGTCACAACTACTGTCAAATTAATTCTTTGAGGTTTCTCTTTCTAACGCTCTACTATACAAAAAAAGCTGCAAACTTGCATCCATCTTAAATCTTCTGTCACTTTTTGCAAAATGTCAGAAGTTTGTTTGTGGTTTGCATAAAAACTTAAGTAAAGAAATATTCGATTCAGAAGTCGTTCTTGTGCATCAATCTTAAACGTGCGTCGTTTTCAAGCCTCTTGGGCATACATATGCCCCCCACCCAAAAACTGTGCATTGCAATCGCTGCTGCTGTTGATATTATTATCATTTAATCTCCAGTTATTCCACTCTGTGTGCAACCGCACCAAGAGCGCTCGCACATTCTCGAAAGCGTGCAATTAAACCGTCGAGATGCACCGAGTAAGTGCAGCTATAATTATCCCATTCATCCAGTGGCAAGCAAAAACATATTAAATATTAAAACCCTCATATTTGTCATAGGCCTTGGGCTATGTATACTCGAATGTTGGTATCGTGTGTTGTGTTGGTTTGGTAAGCGACCAGCTCTCCTGGGGCTGCGACAATTGACAGCCACCAAAGCTTAAGCCATTATATACCTTCAATAAACCTCAGCTCCACCGACCACCCCCCACCCCACACACAACCCGGCCACGGCATAATGGTCAAGTGTAAAACACTCGAAATTGAGTCGAGTATCTTCTTCATTTTCTGGCTGTAATTACCCACATTAATGTTCATCGATAAAAACGACACGTTAGCCCAGCCAAATATCTGCAATTACAGATCACTTGCAATGGGTTATTACAAGCACTTGTCGGTTCGTCGTAGTCGCCGTCACGTCGTCCCTTGTCCTGTCCTATGTCCCGTCTCGTCTTGTGCCGTCCCGTTTCGTCTTTTCCCATTCGTGACCGTAATTATGCTTCGTGATGTTGCAATGAAATTTAACGACACTATGCAGTGCCGGATTATCCGAGAGAGGAAGAGATTTGAAGTGCCTCCGATGGGCCCATAGCTCAGTTCATTTTGATCAAGAATTTACATATCTCAAAAACCATTGTCAAAACACTCAATTCAGGTGCGTTAGTCATTCTGTTCACTGTTTAATCATTAAACAGAGAAACTGTCATTCAAAATGACACAATCGAAAACGTCAAAACGAATTTCCACACTGGAAGTGCCAGAATCGAACACACCTTAGTCCAACCCTGTCAATTTTGACACGAATGCCGAGACCAAAAAAAAAAAAAACTATACACGGGAAGAAATCATTTGTACGGGTGTGACGGGACCATTTGTGTGCAATTGCACCTGAACTGCCGTGTGCAGTTATTTCTCGCGCTACTGCCACTGCCACACCGACCGCACCGCTTGTCTATCGCGGACAATTATAACCGACATAAAGTCAATTATTAACTTAAACGAAGTGCAGTGTCCGATTAGCTGGTCGATTAATCGTTGTCATCCCCACAGATGGCTCCACTAGTAGCCTGTTGTGCTCGTACTCGTATACTCTATAGGTTAGGTTAGATAGGTGCCTACTTGCCAAAGATATAATTACTATATACAACCGAACCGACCCAGAGTCATACGGACCTCGCTTTCGAATCTGGAAACATTTATTACATTACAGAAAACCAACTTAATTTAACTGATGTTGAATTGGTCTTGGTTTCGTCTCGAGTCGTATTCGTAACTACGTATAGACGGGACGGGACGTAATGTAATTAAAATTCTCTGTAGTGTGGTGCAACAGATTAACGACAAGTTGAGTGGCCACAGAGTGTTGGACATTACCTAATAAGTGACAGTTCGATGTGACATTTGTAAGACACTATTGACAACTACCCGTGATGAGTGGTTATTCGGACAGTTTAGAGCTATGAAAAATGTCACCTCAGAAAATGAAAGTTAAATATTTTTATCTGATGCTTAGATGCGCACCTGAGATTGATACAAAAACGGGACCAATAAAATCAAGTTTTTCTTTTTTTTGTGTCCGTTGTGTGTAAGTTTTTTTTTGCAGTTGCAGGAGTCGATCAGAAAAATGTTGGTTCTGCACGAAATGCTTTATGGCACGCAATGGAGAATGGGAACACGTGTTTGGATTGAAGCTAGACAGAGCTAGATCAGAATTCATTATGTCTTATAACCATGAGCTGACTATGACGACAACGACGACGTTTGAATAACTAAATAGTGTAAGATGTGAGTTAATTAACGTTTTCAAAACTTTCGATTTTTATCGAAAATCAATTTTAAGACTAATGAATTCAGAAAATCGATTTGCAGGAACTTGAGTTTTAAAACCGACTTTCTATAATTTTTCGGATACAGGTTTGCATCAGGGGCCGACTATTAAAGACTCCTTTTTCTATTTTGACGCCAAAGTTAAATAAATTAAATTCTTTCTAGGTATAGACAAAATGTATACTTCAATATAATCATCCAGGAAGCTGCATCAATTAGTTGGATTAAGACAAGGAAATTAAAAAGTATGGATGGTCTAACTTTCCCCGTTTAGGCAGGTGTTGCAACTTTATTACAAAAATTACTTAGAACAGTAAACAAAATATATTAAAATAACGCAAAGACCCTCAATGCCATATGTTTTGGAAAGACAAGAATCTCTTCATTAATTCTCATTTTCAATTAAGTTGGGCTTGTGAATATTTTTTTTTATTTGAAACTATAATTTTTTTTAAATTCCATTTTCTTATGAATTCTTAAAAAACACTTAACTGGATACTAAAATGTATCTTAGTTTTAATAAATTAAAACAAAAATCAAAACTACTTTTTCCTTGAAAGAGAGAATGGCCACATTGGTTACCTCTAAAATGTCATTGACATAACTCAAGATAATTGAAATTTTAGATTTCTATCAAACACGCCATAATGAAGAAAAAAAAGTATATTTAGGATTGCTCCCCCTTCTCTTGATTTCAAATTCATCAATAACATTAAGTAGTAAAAACCCATAAAAAAACGCCCTTTAAATTTGATTAAAAATACACTCCCGCATTACTTAGACACTTACAGATATTCTCCACTCAATCCCCTTCACCTTCACCATCCTCATTCTTTTGTCACATAATTTCGTTCTGTTTATTTCTTTTTCCCAAGCACGTCCTCTCCTTCATAAAATGATGTTTCCATTAGTTAATTCTCTGGACGGTCGTTTGTCGTCGTCGTCGCGTCATAATTTCCAAACAAAAATAATCCCAATTTACTTACCAAAGTCGGCCATATTATCTTTGTCCACTCATTCCCCTTCAACTCCAATCCAATCCAAACCCATCAAACTCAAAATTGTAACTTTGATGAAAAATGTGCAAATTCCATTATCCTTCGACCATTCCCAAGGACCAAAGCCAGAGTCTGCCATAAAATATCTCCATTGCAGCGTGCAAATCCGTAAATGTATTCCATTGTTGTTTCAATTAGGCCTTAAATCTATCACCACCCTCTCCCATCACACAACAGCAGCGACAGAGCTCCATACCGAAACCGAACAACAGGACGCGACACGACGCGACGCGACGGACGAACGCTTTTTCAATCACTTTCGTTCTCTTGCGTCTGGCCGCCATTCCGTGGCTCTTAACCGTTGTGTTGTTGTTTCAAAATAACATCCCATCGAACATAATTCTAATTTGATTATGGAGAGCTTTCCATAATTTCGCTGTTAAACGTAAACGACTTTATGTTCTGTCATCATCATTCGAGGAGCCGAATAGCCACGTCCGCGTCCGTCCGTCGTCGCGTCGTCGGTCGGTCGGTGGTCGGTCGGCTGTACCATCAGTACCACTTTGGACCACCCCGTCATTGACGATGGGTTCGCCCATTTGGGATATGGAATTAAGTGATCCAATGGCCGTTTTCGAATGAATCGCAATCGGTTGGCGTTGGCTTTGGCGTTGGATGGCGGTGTGGTGGGCCAAGTGTGGATTTTCTCTCGGAAAATGGAAATTTCAATTTAGATTCGGTGGCGTGGCGTAGCGGAAATCGAATGACACACACAGCCAGGCCGAAAAACAACATTGAAACAAGTGCCAAAAACATCGAGGTACCAGCTAATAATGATCAACTTTATGCATGTGGCCCAGTCCCAGAATACAGAGCAGAACTCCGAGTGTATGGACCACTTTTTCAAATTCCCCCCCTACACTGCTGTGCCTTATGTGGGACGTTGAAGGTGGGGCGTGTTAATTATTATTGTAAGCTACATGGAGCGATAGTAATTAGACAAAAGTATTCGATCCAAATGCTTTTTGCAATGTTTATGCTCTTGCGGGACTTGAAAGGCTTTGGGAGGAAAGGAGACCATCAGAGAACTAACCTAACGCTAACATCCTATACTCGTATATAGGAGAGAACACTGGGAAAACACACTCCATATACTCCATCTCCTAAACGACATCGACCATAATCCTTATTGCGGCAGCTGCAGCAGGAGCAGTATATATTGTGGCGACTTTTGGACCGTGTTTGGCATTTAAATTAAGGATACCAGCCAACAGCGTTAGCTTTGGCTTAGCCAAAAAAGTGGGACAATTATTCAAGTGGATGTACGAATTTTAATTTGCTTTAGCAACAGCTACACGAGGGAGAGGGGAGTTGGATAGGTATACTCGTTTGTATGCAAAGATTACCTTGGAAGCCAAAGGAGAGACTTAAAGCTAGCTCGGGAGCTCCGATGAACATTGGTCAACAAACAGTAGAGAAAGTAAAGAGCTTCCAATACCTTGGAAGTGTCTCTACTGAAGGAGGAACCGAATTAGACATCGCCAGCCGCATCGGAAAAGCAAAGGCTGCTTTCGGGATGTTGTCCAATGTTTGGAGGAACAAATCTCTCAGCTTGAACACAAAGCTACGACTGTTTAACTCTAACGTCAAATCAGTTCTGCTTTATGGATGCAGCACCTGGAAAATAACAACTACAGTAACCAGGAAACTGCAAACCTTCGTCAATAGGTGTCTTCGAAACATCTTAAGGATTTTCTGGCCTAATCGTATCTCCAACGAGGATCTACATAGACGAACAGGTCAGGAACCCATAGACACCATTATACGAAGGCGCAAGTGGCAGTGGATTGGACACACGCTTCGAAAAGGTAATGACTGCATTGCTGTCCAGGCAATGCAGTGGAATCCACTCACACAAGAAGGAAGAAGAGTTGGTAGACCGAGAAGCACGTGGAGAAGAACAGTCGAGGAGGAATCTGCGAGATTGGGAAAGAACTGGAGGGAGCTAAAATACATCGCTGGAAACCGCACACGATGGCGCGTAGGAGTAGTTGAGGCCCTATGTCCCGCTAGGGAACACCAACGGACTTCGTAGGTCTGAGGACCTAAGTAAGTAAGTAAGTAGATGCAATAACTTATACTCTGTCGAAGCTATTTAACCATAACCTCTAAACTGCTGCTGTACAGGACTATGGTTCTGTCTCTATTTACATATGGATCCGAGACCTGGGTGTTTAGTAAAGGGCCTTCAAGGCTCGTTCGAGAAGAAAGTCTTAGTTTGAATTGTTAGATGTCTTGAGCATTCACTCGAAGTGATTTCTATATTTTGTATTGAAATAAATGTCCATTTTTTTTCGCATTTTAGAATCTTTATAGAAGTAGTGTTATATTCTAAAAA
This sequence comes from Scaeva pyrastri, assembly GCA_905146935.1. Taxonomy (NCBI): domain Eukaryota; kingdom Metazoa; phylum Arthropoda; class Insecta; order Diptera; family Syrphidae; genus Scaeva; species Scaeva pyrastri. Next base: position 2,309,138 of record LR989929.1, on the reverse strand, counting down.
TTACACTCAATTACCTTTTATAGTAAAGATTACTTTATCCATTTTCCCACTCGTTTGCAGAATCTCAAAAACACACGAATCCCACCTGTCAACACTTCCCATTCCCTTAACCACTTTGCAGCAATCATTTTCGTTATTCCAGAGTGGTGCTCTTATAATCTCAAGCATCGACTCAGGTATATCTTAGTTCCTCACCACATCCGTATGAGATTCTGACACACAAATAGATGTCTTAACCAAGTCTTGGTCTTGGTACGGTATTTTTTTTTTTTTTTTTGCAACATCACCGTAATCCGCTTGTTTCACGAATCCACTTATGAGTGAGTGCCAAAGCGCCAACACCACGACGACGACGTCCGACCAACGATAATCCTTAACTCTTAAGCAGGATGATGAGGCACTTTAATCGCCAACTCGAAATTGAAATCCTTATCCACTTTTATTGGTGTCCGTTTTAATTTTCTCGAAATTAATTTGTTATTTCTGCTGAAACAATCATCTCATAAAAATCTCAAGTGATGGAAGTAATGAGCGCGCTAAGCTTCTTCAAAACCCTCTGGACTCTCTAGACTCTAGACTCTGGAGTGCCGAGTGCGTGTGTCAAGTGGTGATACGTTGCCGTCTGCACGAACTAAAACCGTCTTTTGTAGGTTGTGCAGTTTTTGACATTTGAATGAAGTCTCCGATTGTTTGTTTGAGGAAGGAGTTTTATTTTTTTTTAATTTGGTTTATTATTTCCAATAGGCACTTTCACATTCCAGGCAGATTGGACATGGACAACTCGAACTCACACCGGAGCGGAGTGGAGCGAAGACCACCTTTCCATGCAGCACCAACCCATATATCCAGTATCCATGACGATGGCATGACATCGTCCATTGACAATCGATGCTTGCCGATCTCCGATGCGATGTTGCAGCACACCATGACTGTGGGCCAAGAGGTGGCAATCAATTTGGGGAATTATGCCAGTCTTATAGCTGCCACCTCTCACGTAAACGTAAACCTAAACCTACATGTGAGTAAAGCCCCATGTGAGGCGCAGCAAATAAGCGAACTAACTTGCAGTCAATGGTAGTTCGCCCGGAGCTGGCTTTGAGTACGAGTATATGCATCATACTACGAGTATACGTTCCTGCACGTAGCATGTCAAAAGTCCAGACATTCTCACTTTCACTTCGATGACATCGCCTCACCAACTCGCTAAATGACACCTTTGAGTGTCAAATAATTGCTAGTCGCTGTGAAAGCGTAATGAGAATTACTGTGTCGTGATTTTTGCCAAAGACTCATGCGAGATTTTGTCGATGCGATTGAGTAAGTACTCGACTCGAATAAAGTTTTGCAAGTTGAATCACTGATATGTCGATGTGATGTGAGTAAGACGAAGAAGGGGTATACGGGATTTGGTCAACATGACGGTGATTGGTGACACTATTTTTGATTTGTTGCGCATTTTCCGTCTTGTCTTCGGGAGATTTGTCTTTGTGGAAATTGAAAGATTGTAATTGAAAGTCTATAGGTTCGATTCAAAAGTGTATAGATGTTTTATGTTTTATGATTGAGTGTCGGACGTGAAAAGGGAAAATACTTCAGCGACTAATGAGGGAGAAGGATGTAAGAACTCATACGTCGTTAAGTGATGACATATGGAACCATATACATCTATATATAGACAAATAGAAGAGGGACTTTCAAACTTTGACAGTTGTAGCTGCCATCATACATACTGTTAAAGTCACATCCGTCACATTGGCTGTCATTTATTTGATGGATATAACAACCTTTGAATACACTCGCAAGATAAAGCAATTAATCTGTTCGGACAACACCAAGAAAACTATTAAAGGCGGAAAATAAATTTGGGACCATCAGAGCAGAAAAAGATCAACCATCACATTGATTCGACGAAACGGAACGGTTAAATAAAAACAGGAAGAGAAGGTAAACGATCATAGACAACAACTTGTGATGGCTGATTGGGATCTGGAATCTGGAGCAATTGGAAACTAAACCAAATTTTCTTCCCATTTTTCAATGATTTGGTGCATCTTCAAAAAAGTGTCAAGATCGAAATGAAAATCAAGAGCGAAATAAACATTCCAAAAAATTCACTATTTGGTATGGATTTTGGAATACAATCGTGGTCGATAAAAATAATTTGGTCAGAGCAGTACCGTTTACTTCGCTATGGAAACCGTTGACATACAGCTCACCCCACTTTAAAAAATCAATGCATGCGATATGAAAACATGGTCATTGGTCAATTCACTTGGAGGTACTTTTAGGTGGAGAACGAGATCATGTAAATTGAAGCCGTCAAAGTGAACTTCCATTTTGTATCAAATAAAGAACGTATACGTTGTGAACAAAACTAATAAATCATCGGTGAATCCGCGAATAGATCACTTATTTTTTTTTTAATGTCATAAATATGGATATTGTTATCTTCTTCAGTTGAATGGATCAGTAAAACCATGTGAAAGTATTTTTACTGTTTCAATTTTGCTGGATGTTTTTCGTATATAGCTTATAATATTAACTAAATATAATTATAAAAACTGTTCGAATTCGTCAAAAACTTGAATGAATTGTAAATAAGTATAACCAAATGACCAATTTCTAACGTGTACTTCATAAGTTGTGAATGCTAGAAACGACTGTGTTGGAATAATGCACCAAATAATACAGCCATTTTTGTTTTCAAAGTTTATTTTAAATCCAGATACATATGCCTAATACTGAATTTGATAACTTCATAATTAATATTTCATTTGACCTGCTGAATTTATGATCTAACTCAATTCTCCTTTAATTTGAATAATAAATATTATATCCGCATTCAAATTCATTTTCATCGTACTCGTACGTCAATTTTCATCAAAATATTCATATTCATGCATCGGAACAAAAAATAAACGAACTAAAATAGAATTAATAATATTAAAAGTCATAACTGTATTTCGCTAATTCACTTTTCCATTCAAGATAGAAAAACATCCCCCTCCATCCCCATCCTAAGCTCGAACCTGAACCGGAGTCCTAGTCGAGCGGTCATATATTGGAATATAGGCCGGGTACTCGTACTCGTACGTCGTACTTGTATTCTATGTCAAAAGCATTTGATATTCCGTTGAAACTTCAAATCCAAAGTTATTCAGCAAAATTACTGTCCAATTTGATGCAATGAAATTATTAATGCCGAATGCACATATTATGTAGCAGTTTTTGTAGTGGATCGTCGAGTGTAGGCCGAGTATTCCACTTTTCCAATTAAAGGTCTTCAACTATTTATGCATGTGACCCGTCCGCGTCGCCTCGTCCGTCGTCGCCGTCGTCGCCACTCTCAAATTTCATAGAAATTCTGATGATGAAAACTCAAGGTAACCGCTAAATCTATAACGGTACAATGTACATTCGTCAATACGACGAGTATGCAGATTCAGCAATTAGTTTTTGTTCAGAATTTTTGGTAAAAATCGATTGAAAGTTAATATTTAATTACGATTCCCTGAAGCCTCTTTTTGTGCTACCCATATAGTCAAGCTCAAACCGTCATCGTCAGTTCGTCTATAGCAAGTATACCGCGGAGTGACGACATGTCGCGACGATGATGGTGTCGGTGGTGGCTGCAATTTTCGAAATCCCTAACTCAATTGTAGTCGGAATTGAATTCAGGTCAAATCGAATTGCAATGGCTTTTCCGTGTTCCGGTTGTTACGGTGTGGCTCTCGATCCCGATATGTGAGGTTGAGGTTGTTTCTATTTTCCTTTTTTTTTCGTTTGCTGTCGGACTCATACATGAACTGTCGGTCGTCCTTTCAAAATAGGATTTTCTCCCTGATGACACAGATAGACAATGTGGTGCGGCCTAGCAACCCACTTTGGAATCGGTGATGGAGACGGACGGAGAGAGCGCAACTTTGGTAATACCTATTTGTCCAATGGAATTGGTTATCTGCCAATTGTATTGCTTAGCGGTTTTCAGTTTTATTGCCTCGCAATATCGAAATTGTTTAATCGCGGCAATTGTTTGTCGTCTCAACGTCCGGGTTGGTCCTTTTTCGTTGGTCAGTGTGGGTAAGAGATGCTGATGGGATTGCCACTGATCCCAGGGACGAATTCGAATTAGGCCCTGAGAAATTATTTGAGATAAACTTAATGAGTTATTGAAGGAACATTTAGCATATAAAGACTATGCATCTGTTAAACCAAGAGTCTGCTATTTTTTTCTATCCTTCTCTTTCATTTTACAACAAATTGACAGAGAGGTGTTGGCTGTCAAAGTGACTTTCTCTTCAAGGTTTGATAGGTGCTAAATGCGCTCCTGATTCGATGGTGTTCTGTTATATTGTCGTTGTTCGTCCTTGTTTGACTGAACTTAGGCAATGTGGGCTTATGGCCATCTATTATTCGGCTTTCACTTTGCTATGGGATTATGTTACTTGGCGCAGGTAAACGAGTTCACAATCTAGAAAATTTATTATTGGAACAATTCAACGACTTAACTTAACTGCTGTACAGTGATGTGGAGATTTTGTTGGCTATACAACATAATGAATGATATAAATTTGTCAAACAGTTACAGTCAATAGCTTAGACAATTCAACTTATCCAGGATTAAAGCCGAACAAAGTACGTATTGAACTTGTCAAGGATGGAATTCAAATTTGACCATTTAAGGACGACTCATTTGAACTTTGTATCATTTTATGCAAATCCATGTTACCATCAACATTTGAACACTTTCTTTTGGAAAACCATCTAATTAAATACAGTATTGTTCTACTGCCAATTTTGAACATGAAGTTCCAAGGTGCCAAAATGGTACGATTGAGCCATTTAAATATCCTCGAACTCCTATCATCTAAATAAAATTTTTTATTTTTTTCTAAAACTTGAAAAAGGACATTTTTCCCAAGGCACTGTTGATTGTTGCTTTACTTTGTTTCGCTTTGTCATTGTTTGTTGTACGTATCCGCAACGGAGAAAATGTGACATTATTTTCATTTGCATTTAGAAGCGAAAACTCGAGAGGATTCATTTTGTCTCATTTAGTTTATTTGAACCTCACTTAATCTGTGTGACGTTATAAAAGCAACTGTACCTTATATTCCTGTATGCGATGCATCGGATATTTAATTGCAACAAACTGCAACAGCGAGCAAAGTGTGACAAATAGCGTATCTATATGTATTTGTACTGATGGAAAATGGGATTTATTTCCGCCATCACTCGCTGCATCAAAGTATATATTTGCTCTTTCGGTTTCTCCGCGAAACTCTGCGCCTGATGGGGAACTGTCGAACTGAAACTAAATTCTAAATGAAAACTGTTGCGCATTTTATTTGTTTGCTGCAAATGCATTTTGCTTCCATTTCCATCGGTATTAGATCCTGATGAGTTTTTGAAACTAGATACTGCACCGGCAGTTAGTGTAGACTAATGACACTCACCGACACTGACACCAATACCAACACCAATACCAACAACAACGTCGACATTGATTCACCGAGTTCCTGAATTGACGCAGTATTCTGTCAATTAGCAAAATGGTGGAGGTGGAATACAAATATTTGGCCATATCACCTCATCTAATGGAAATGGTTTATTTAATGCGTTTGAAGGTATAAGTAAGTTATAGGATGAGTGACAAGGATGAAGTTGCGAATGTGCCTCAGGGAGAAGACGTGATAAATAAAATTATCAAATTTGCTGAAATCGATTTTTATTGAAACTGTATGAAAGGTGATTTCAACTTATTGTGAAACTGATTAAAGACCAATTTAAGTAATGTAATAATTTTCCTAAAATGAGACTTGATTTTATCTACCATATGTATAAAAATCAATTTCTGTTTGTTTGGTCCCTGAAACTCGAGAACGGCTTGGCCGATTTTGCTGATTTTGGTTTTGAAATGTTTTTCGTAGTCTAGAAAAGGTTTAAAAAGTGAGAAAATGTGGAAAAATTGCAAAGAAGATAGTGAAAAAAGCAACTTCATTTCCCATAAGACAACGTTCTACTTGCAAAAAAAAACTATTTTTGAGTATCAGTTGGTTGTCAAATTTGTATATCTCAATCAATTGGGGCGGGACAAAGTTTGCAGGGTTCTCTAGTTGATTATAAAATTAATGTTTTAACCTATATGATTTGCTTTATTATCAACATAAAACAAATTTACAGAAAAGATTTCATATTTCATTTTATACACATTCCACACATAAATGTACGGAGTAGATGCACTGCATCTTATCGACTGAGACTATCAGATGAAACGAATACAAGACTGATGCAGAAAGATCACTAATGCTTGATTCTGATGATTGACAGAGACCGATATTGACTGCAATTTAAACATGTTTTTCCCTTGATGTGCTTTGAAGACTTCGTTTTGAACTTTGAAAGTTGGAACATTCCCTTTACAATTTTTCAAATTTTCTATTCCTTGCTGAAACTTCATCATCTTTCAGAGAAGGCAATTATCTTCATTAGGCTCATTATCTGTTGATACTCCTCTTGAGACTTTGGGGATAGGACTTCGCCTAAGTGGAGAAATTTAATAACTTCTTGGCTGTTTTTCAATCATTAACGATGCACTTGTTTAAGTACGAAGATATTCTCATTTTATTTTCTAAATTTGAACTTAGTTATGACTCGTAACAAGTCTCGTTCAAACACTCTTAAAATATATCATTGCCCCTTTCATTACGAGATCTAACAGAACTTAAATCAAGATAGCACCAAAGTAAACCACTAAAACCTTTCAACAAATGCTACAGATTCCGTATGTCTTCATGTGTTTTGAGCCTGTTGCCCTAGTGGTATGTATACACCTTTGTTAAATTACCTGAGGCTCATTATTTAAAGAGCTTCTTAATGTACCTTCTCTTTTATTTTGTGCAACAGCAATCACTTGTCTTTTCTGCCAAAGGCTTCCACCGCACCGATGATGCCACAAAAAACACAATTTCTTTCTCGATTTAAAGCAGGAGCAGCCCACAACCACAAGTTGCATCATAAGGCCAAGCTGATGGTGATGGTGTTGCACCAAAAATCGAAGTTATTTAATTTAACTGCACCTCTAAAGTATATCTGCATCTTGGTCGCCATTAATTCACCTAACAGTTTCGAAGTTTATAAATGCGATGATAGCACCTCATTCCTTTCACCTTAAATGTTGATGGTGCTGCTCCTGCTGCATGTCGCTGCTGCTACGGTTGGTCTATGAAACTAAACACCATACCATCACACTGATGGTTGATGATGGCCTGTATTTATTCGGTTCCCTTCCAACTTCCAATTCCAACTGCAACTCCTTGAACGACCTCTTTGGACTGTCTTCAGCAGCTGCTGTTTGTGCTGCTGCTGCTGCAGCCAGCAATTGCCGGTTCAGTGAAAACGATAAGGATTACCCAAATGGCCAAAGGTACACTATGGTTGGCAGCAATATTCACAGTCTCATTGTTGCGGAAGCTCTTCCTTCAAATGCTTCTTTCTTTTTGGCCACATTTCTATGCTTGTGCACCATTAACAGCAAAAAACAAAAAAAAAATAAGTGTCCAGCAACAATGTGGTGAGGAGGGTTTTCTTTTTTGTCCAGAAATTACGAGAAGTCACTCGACGAAAAGATCACTGCCAGGAGATAACACACAACAGTTCACCTCGTCTCTCCCGCAATTATACGAGCGTCAAGCACCGCACCGTCCAGAACACCTCCTGTGCCCTGCTCCGCCATGTCAGTGCCAAGACAACCTTAATCGCACTAAATAACAACTTTACGGTATTGGCCAGACCAGGCCAGAGCGCAGAGCAGACAATCGGAATCGGTGCCGGCGGCGGTGGTGGTGGTATTGCGATGGTGTCGTTGCGACAACTTCTGGAACACAGGAGACAATTCCAGAGTGGCAAGTAATTGCCAAATGTGTCCCGTCCCGACTCCCGACTACAAGGAGTTCTCTGATTTCTGCTGTTATTATGTGTGTGGTGTCTCTGCCTATGTTCCTATATTCCTAGTAGCTGCCCTCCACTGCCGGGCCAAGTCCACATGTTGTGTGAGCCTTCATTTGCACATGATGGTGTATAGAGCTGGTGCTGAAGCTGGAGCTGGAGCAGCCACCGTGTTTGGCTAACCTCCTTGAAGACCCCGAGACTTGGTCATAATTAATTAAGTATCACACGAGCGTGTCTGCTTCTTGGTTTGAATTATCAAGAAGGACAATGTGGACAGCAACGGTTAACGGCTACGGCTACGGCTACGGTGGAGTCTGGGGATGGGGAAGCGGGCTGCACGTCCACAGTCCACCACACTACCGCAGGGTTGACTCGAGGTCAGTCTAAAAAGACACTTCAGGAAATTATGTGTCCAGCTTTTGGCTTGTAGTTTCTGTGTACCGTTTTCCGGATGTCTCTTCTCTTTTTTTTTTTTTTTTGTTCTCTCTGTCAGCACTGACTTCGTCTTTAATTTTAATTGTAATTTTAATTTTCACCACAGAATTTTGTTAATTCATCCGTGCAGCATCTTTGGTGTTTTTTGTGTTGTTGTTGTTGTTTTTGTTGTTGGCAGTCTCGCACTCCTCCAGCCTTTTCTTCGGAACCAAAATAAGTACAAAAAAAACTTGGGTTCTGTTTCTGTCTGTTGTGGTGATGCTGGATGTTTGACCCTTTTCATCGTGGTCGTCGTCGTCATCGTTGCGGATTTGTGTCCAGTTGTTTTTGGCTTTTTTTTCTTGTGTTTGTCATGCTCTTGTTGGTGGGATATTTGTTAGCACCCTCTGTGGTCTCACTCTCTAAATTAATTCCTTAAACACGACCATGAGAGTCCTGGGACTCTTGAAAGGAAGCATCCAGCTATATTGGACGAAAACCAAAAAAAAAAAAAAATAAACAAACGACTGAAAAACAGAAACAAGCGCGCGATTCGTGTTCGGTTTGTCGCCTCATGATTTTCAGCGAGCGCAAAAAGGCGTGAAATTAAATTACCCAACCTCAACTAAGAGGAATAAAAAAAAAGCAAAACCATCGTCCCAATGAACACAAGACTGACCAAAACGGAGAAGCAGAAGAAGCAAGAGAATCACATGGCCATGGCCATGGCCTAACAGCAAGCGTACAGGAGATGCCTTCGAGGATTAAATTAACCACGGAAACCTGCATTGGGTGGCTTTGGCTTGGCTAGGTTCTGCAGTGATGTCATTCGGGTTGAATGACAAGGTGAATGGACACTTTGATGAAGGTCCAACAAAAAGTGGAACGTTTTTTTGCTTTTCGTATATTTTCCAAAGATAAACAAATCAAGGATTGAATTCTGTCAGAATATCTTCGTCTAAGTGTATTTAGTTAAGGAAATACCCTAATTTTGAAAAGCGGTGATGGAAATATTGAAGCTCTTGAGGTTAGTGTCGTTACTCGTTGGTTCAGTTTCACACTTTGGATAAAGCCATCAACAAAAACCAAAGCCGAGCAAAGTCTTATCAACACTTTTTAGTTGTCCCTTTGACTACCGTTGTTAGAACAACAGAAATTCACCTTCGTCCTAGCCAACCTTAACGTTGATTAGTTGATAAGAGATTCAAGTTGTATAGAAATTAGATGATTAATATTTTTCTGAACTATGGAAGAAGACAGTCTTTATGAAACATCTTGTCGTTCGAGTCTAAATAAATACTGAAGTCTAAATTTAAGGATAGCATTAAGGAAAACTTGAAATTTTAAGGCGTTTTGACATCACTAGAAAAGTAGAGTATTGGAGAACAAACAAATTAATTTTATTAGGTAATAAGTTTTTAACTTATGAAAAACGGAATCAAAACCCTTACTTTGAGCTGAACCACCTGAAACTTACTTCTAGAGTGCTAGGCTGTTAGTAAAGCGTTCCACGCTTTCTTTTGCTCGTCTCGCGGTCTCAAGACTAATGCTTTGTTTCAAATGTCAATCTGGGGCTATTAGATAAGCCATTTCTTGAACTAAAAATAAACATAAAGTAGAAAATTTGTAATTCTTGATTATTTTCGATCAAGAACCTTGCATGGAAAAATTTATATTTTGTGGGCTGAAACTGTAGAATCCGTACAGACTGACGAAACCAACAACATTGATTAGAAAACGATAATTTTCTCATCTTGTGCACAGTCCTTACTATTGGCATGTTGTTTCTACTCGTTATATAGGAGTTGTTGTCCCATCTGATAGCATTACTATCTATCTATTACTATATTGCTGAGGTACCAGTGTCTTTACTCCATGGATGTTTGTGGTCAGTAACTGAAATAAAAAGTTCCTGATTTATAAAAACCATCAAACCATTAAAGTTAAAAAAATTGTACCGTGAGTGTGCAAGTCGACGAAGTATGAAACGACTAAAATTCAAGTTTTAAAAGCTTATTCATAATAGAAAAATTGGGATTCCTTAAATTCCAAAAAAAAAATCTTTTTCCAAATTTGGACTTCAAAATTTTCCAGACACCTCGTAAGTTTATTATCCTAAAACAGAGACGACCTTGGAGGACATGTAGATTGTAGGTACTAAAAAGCAATTATCAACTCAAAACCAATCCGATGACATTAAACGTCAATCAAACGAGTTACGAGTTTATTGAATATCAAATCCAATTATTTCATTAAATCCTCGTACGTATATAAACTAAGGTACTTCAGAAACCACAACCTGTTAGTCGTGTGTCAGAAATCAGCACCACTTTCAAAGCCATCTAGATGCTCTAGTAGACCACTCTCAACGGCAACGTGTCGTGGTCGGCGACTCGACGAGATGGCGATAAGAAATCACTCAGTCAGATATAAAACAATTTCAAGGATTCATTATTTCCCTGTCGTCATTTTGACAAGAAGTTTAATCAAAACCACCAACTCATCTTGCGGTTGCCATCAGCATCAACATCAACATCAACATAACCATCAACATCAGCATCAGCTCAAAGCACATACTCGTACATCACTCCGTTGTCATTACCGCCGCCGCCGCAGCAGCACCATCAACACTTCAACTAGTTGCATGCCCGAAATAACCCGTTGGGATGTTCCCCTCTTCCATGGAACACTTTCTCGGCACTCGTTTTCCAAGGATACTCGTATAATGACTTTGGAATTTCTCAAGTTTAAATTCAACCAAAAAGCAAAAAGCTCATTGCTGCAGCTCTTAAAATTGCGAAAATAATTTAGAACTTCCCGAGGACCAATTGTAATGGGAGTTGGACTTAGATCGGGGGTTAGGGGAGTTTCTTCTGGACCTGGGACCTGGACCTGGGTCTCTCTGTTAATGATGATGATGATTCTTTACACATACATACATTCGTATACGTAAAGTTGTTCGGGTCCCTGTTTCTTCTAAGCATTGCTACAGGATTATTTTAAAACGCTATAAAAAGTTCCTGTAATGAGATTTTGATTGTGTGTGCTGGTTGCTCTGCGGTGGTGCAGAGTTGCAGCAGGACCATGGCACCATGGCCCTTTTTTTGATTCCTGCTGCTGCCCTCCAACAAGCTTTGTGTTGCTGGACTCTCCTTCTCTTGAATCGAAACGAATTGAATTCTTGTTCTCGTAACTGCAGTAAAATGTTGATGAAACTAAAAAGAGGGTAGAGACGAGGAAGAATGGTTTTGTTTGCAAGGACAGGTTATACGGTTCATAGTTTTTGGACATCGCTCCCTTATTGGACCTAGACCTGCGGACGACCTGAACTAGTACCAGGACTAAGACCAGAACCAGAACCAAAACCAGGACCTGGATCCTATATAGAACTGCGATCTGGACCACTAAAAGGTAGAATGAGAATGAGAATGGTGACCCTGTTTAAACAACAAAACTTTACGCTCCAGTTTACAATGTGTGCAGCAATTATGTGCACCTGCTCGAGAATTTGTTGGAGCAACCTTTATTTTTCTTTATAACCCACTTCTTTTTTTTTGTCTTTTGTAGGGACCAAGAAAGAGAGAATGGTTGGCATTTGCAGCACTTCTGGGATCAAATAGTTTTCCACATTGTAATGGTCGTTATGTACATATATACGAGTGTATGTAATATATTCGAAGTTGTATATTATCCAGGAGAAAAGGTATAGTTTTGAGTTTTTGTGCTTTGATATTATTCAACTTCCGGGAAGCTATGGGTTCTTTTTGATTAGCTAAAATGAACTATGCTCCCCTCATACGAGTGCAATGCACATTTATATACGAGTATGTAGTCGTATCTATAGGGCAGAAAAATGGTATTAAACATTTGTAAAATGTGGAAGGATACAAGAACAATGGAATGAGCATAGTTAAACATATTAAATCGAAAGGAGTTCTGATAAAATATTTAATTTTTTACTTAAAAAAAAAAAAACCGTTTGTAAAAGTTTTCATGTATTAAACGAAAATGGATACATTGAATTAGAACAGTTCTAACTAAGAATGAAACATGAATTTAAATTTCTCTATTGTTTAATATTGTTGACGAAGACTTAGCAACAATTCATTTTCAAAAGAGTGATACTAACACAAATTGAAATCAAAGGCAAATCAGGTAAACTCATGGTTAAAATTTGATTTTTCAAGAATTTAATTTGACACTAGAGTCACGCTTTCTGCATCAAAAAGGTCTTAATATTTGCTTTGACAACGAACTGACAATTAAAACATTTTTTTTTTACGTATAACGAATTGTATGGGAAAATGATTTTATTTTTGTCTTCCTCGAAATTTTTCCATATTTTCTCACTTTTTAAACCTTCCCCTGGACTACTACAAACATTTCAAAACCAAAATCAGCCAAATCGGCCAAGTCGTTCTCGAGTTTTAGCGAGACAAACAAACAGAAATTGATTTTTATATACAAAACAAGAATTTGCATCTGCATGAGCAAATGATTTCAGTTTAATTAACTCCACAAATCAAAAAATGACAAGATATGTCAACTGATATCCGGATTTCTTGAAATACAAACAAAAAAAACACCTCGATCCAACCTTTATTCGAAAATAAAGGTAATCCACCGCCACCTTTCTAACCTCGATTTTAGCCCTGAAAAAATGTCTTTATATTTTTCGTTTTTCCGTTTTTTTTTTTGTTGATATTTTTCCAATTCAAACACAGACACACATATCCCGAGTCTTATCTACCAACGAAGAGAACATAATATTATTTATCTGAAAGTCTTGTGATTGATGGTGAACCGCTCCAAACTGACAACCTCTTCGAACGCCTGATTGACTCCAAAACCAATTTTCCTCCTCACAAGCAGAGTTCATCAGATTCAAAATAAAACACACTCTTATGAATATAAATATGTATGTGTGTATGTGTGTATGTTTTTGTACATATATGCGACAGAAAGTCAACCAGAATAATATCGGAGATAAATCGAATTAATGAATCATAATTTAAATCCAATGCAATCCATGCCACGGTCCCATCAAGCTCGGAGTCGGAGATGGAGATGGAGCACCGAGTACCCATGCATATAGTGAGTGGAACTCAATGCTGCACAGAACTCGATTTCCAGCAAAACACTACACAAAACAACGATTTGACATCGACCAATCTCTCCCATCATCGTCATCATCATCGTCATAGTCGCAAAGTTGAAGTCGAAGTCGAAGTTGCAGTCGAAGTGAGCGTCAGCTTCGCCTTGTGGTCGTATAGTCATCATCGGTATTAGTATCAATAACTTTGTCATCGACTTGACTCTAGATTGTCTAAGCCAGGGGTGCATTTGACATCAGGCCCGAAACCGGAAAATGTCAAAATTACAAAATCAAATTCAAAAATAACCACCAAATCCTGAAAGAATTGAAACTTACGACTTTGTGTTTCTATATTCTGACATCTGTCATATTGTTTCCTTTTGCAAAATTAACAACACTTTCGCAACGCAAATGATATGATAAATAGAGCGCCCTTCAATCAGAGGGCCCCAAATTCAAATAAGCCCCACCCTGAACTATTTGCAAGACTCGCTCCGGTAACGATTGCAAAATAACCATCAGCTGCACATTCGGGGAATGCAGGCAAAATTATTAAGAACCCCATTGCCGGTCTATTAGACCGCTTTGTAAATCGACGAAGCCCATCATCGATTGCTCATTTTCAATTAATTTACAACATTCCGACATTCGACGGACAGAAAATGTCGACGTCCATATGTCAATCTTGCCGGCTATATCAACTTCGTATAGACTACGTACAAACCGACTTCGACGAGGACCTCTTTTACTGAGATTAATGGAAGGAAAAACTTGAAGTTACATCGAGGAGACATCTCGTCGTCGTTGTCGTTGTCGTTCGTCGACTTTGAATCGTCGTTCGTTGTCGTCCAAAAGAAATCATATTTTCTTAGCAAAAAAAAAACAACGACAACGACGCAAATGATGATGACGACGATGATACACAATGGTGGAGGCAGGCTATCGATATCTTGAGATCATTAATTTCCAATCAATTAAAATTATAAAACGATCCCATAAAGCTGTACGGTCGCACGGTTTATTGCAATGGCTCATCGGCGACGGACTACGACGATGACGACGATGACGAGGAGACGAACGCTGAAATGGAGATTGAGTTCGGCGGGTTTGTCGTCGAGTTGAGTAGAGTAAGAGATGTTGGCCAATATTACCTGATTTACCATAGCGGACCCACTAATCGAGAGCCAATCGAAGAACTAACCTGTTGCGGCGCGGCGGCACAGCAGGCAATAATGGTGGTGGAGCACGATCTGTCTTCAGGGGATTCGTATTGAAGATTGTTGGTGCGGTTGTGCTATGCATCATTTGGAAACGTGGTCATCTGTCGTCGTTCGATTCGAATCCATTCAACGTCCTCGCCAATCAAATCCGATTTGATGGACATTCAATGGAAAAAGGGTCAGTGGTGGCTCCTTTTATGCTAATGTTTTATTTTATTCGAGTTATTGGCTCTAAGTTGCGGGGTCTCTTTCTCTAAATCTTAATAATTGAAAAGGTTGATTGAAATATTAAAATAAAACTGTATATGTATTCCTGGAGGACTTGAACAAAGCCTTTAAAAATATAAAGCATCTCAAATTTGGGTAAACCAATCATCAAGTTAAACACCAATGGACATCGTTTTGAGCACCATGAAAGGGACTGTAGGAAGAACTTGGGGTGGAAACATGTCCTTGTCCAGTACGCCAAAGAAAAATCACCGAAGCTTAACTTATCTCATTTTGACAACTTACTGCCTAGCAATGAAAAATAGTGTAATTAATAACTTTGCATAAAATTCTAATAAATTGTTCTACATACAGTAAGTATTTGATTACACTTGTCGGCTGAATTTTAAAACTTTATTTCTTCGCAACAAAACAAATGACACATTTTTCGTCTAAGAGAAGCAAAATGTCCTTTGATTACTTCGTCTCAAGCTTTGCAATGACGGAAATTAATTAAAACTGTAGACAGTAGTTTTCGAGAAAGTGTTTAATTAATTTTTACTGTTGCAATTCACACACAGCCTCTACACAACTTCCCACGAAACGTGACACGATGAGACACTTTCGAGAATCGTCTCGATGTTGGTTTCGGTTTCGCTTTCGGTCTCTGAAAACTGACTCTAGGTCTAATCAACTATGTGTCCACCGATTTACCTTACTTAATTTAAAATTTAAAATGTTTGCTTGTCTAATTTTGCTAGAAAAATAATCAAAAATTTGCTTTCAAGAGTTAATAGCATTTATGAAAGTATCCTGCCCAACGTCTCGAGGGTTAATTTGAAGTCTTTTCACATCCCGAATTTTTGAACTTAATAAACATTTTCAGCAAAAATTTCACCTTGTTACTCTAAATTTTTTATTTTCAAAAGAAATTAATTTAAAAAATGATTTTTCAAAAAAAAAATTATTAACGTCGGACAGTAAATCATATTTTGACATTTGAAGCTATAAAATTCACATTTTCGGAATGAAATATTACCAAAATTTAGAACCATTTTATTTTTTAGAAGAAAGTTAGAATTTTTTGAAATCTCTATTGAAATTTTGACAGGTGAAAACCATATCCATTTGAATTCTTTTAAATAATATAAAAAGTAATAATAATAAGTAATAAGTGGTAAGTGGTATTAAGAATAAATTTAAAAACACAAGTGTTCTTTTTATAAAAATTTCCGTCTAAAACATACAATATTGATTTTGTCTGAAATGACTTTTACTTTGGATCATCTCTTCTTCACTCGAGTACACCATTTGACTCCAATTGAATTTTTTTAATACAAAACTATTTTTTAACAAAACTCGTGTTTACCCATGAACATGCCTAATTATTGACATTTGAATTTGACAACATGTCATGAAAGGAGTAGAACTAGAATTGATCGAAAATTTTTTAGTGTTTTTGAACTTTTGACAAAATATCATAAACAAAAATATTTGACGTTCCTTTTTTCGTGTTCTATTAGACGGAACGATAATTTCTTTCACTTTTTTGAAATACACTGTTAATCCATTTAATAAATCCCGCTCGGGGAATAAATTTTTAAAAATGTTGTCCATTGGATTTTTTGTTTTATTTTGTCAATACAATTATTTGAATACATATCTGCCGCAGAAAGGCACCTGAAACTCAATTAAATTCTTGACCATTGGACTCATCAATCCGTTCAGTTCAGTTCAGTTCAGTTCAAACTGATTCTCCACTTTTGTGTTTAAACTCGAATTTGCATTTGAAGTTGTCTGGATGTTGAGTGGGCTTTTTTGCTTAACAACTGATGCCGCTGAATCAAATTTCAATTTACACCCACAACCCTCCTCGTTAGCTTTTATGGGATACGAGACGAGCGTATATTTATGTACGGAAAACGCCAAAAACACCACATCGAATTTTATTTTATATTGGAAATAAATTCGGACCTGGCTGCGCCTCGATGCGTTGCAATCCAGCGAACAAGCGAACGCGGGCACCTCAACGCAACGTTTCTCCAATTCAGGTCCTGATTCCCGTTGTGGAACAAGTGAAACCAATCGGCATGAATATTTAACAGTGTTTTGCGTTTCAAAAAACACTTAAAAATTCTATTTACGTTCTTCCGTACCTACATATATGAACTCGGGCGAGCTGGCAGCACGGGATGGACGACGGATTCACCTTACAGGACATGCCCACTCTGGGATTGATTGGAAGGAGCGGCTGGCAGGACCCTTCTTTCGCTGTTCATAGGTATTTATTTGTTTTTCGCTGTTCAATTTTCGGTTTCGATCACATAAATGTTTGCGGATTTTTGGCAACGATTTGGGAGCCCCAACCAGGCAGCAGCGTCAGGGGAGCGGAGCGGAGGTGATGAGGGCGTGTGTGCTGCTCCTGATAGCCGAGTGATTGGGTGAATAAAATAAAGTCCAAATGGAATGCACTTGCAAAACTTTTTCACGATACCACCACTCTACCACCGCTACCGTCGCCGCCGCCACTAGCCGCCAGGGGGCGAAAATAATTATAAATCGAAAAATACACTCGGCTTGGACATCGCACACAAGAGGACCGCGATGAAGATTGCCCTGCACAAGGGGGTTGAGATTCGTCCTGGTTTTTGTGTTCGAGGATTATCGACAGCCAGGGGAGGGCCAGTCCATATAGTCCGTCATTTGTAGGGTGCGTATTATTTTATCGATCCCATGCCATGCATCATTTTGGGCATGCATCACTGGAGGAGAAGAGTGTATGGCACGCCATTGTGGCCGAATAAGTTTTGGCATTTTTCAAAGTTGGTGAATTCGAGTGGGGCGTTGCGTTGGGACGGTGAGATGGTGTGGCGCTGACGATTGATCGAACGCTTTTGAATGCAAATTTTTGACAAATTAAATTTTGGGCAAAATGGTGCAGTGGTCGTTATTTTCTGTTCGCTTATTTTATTTTTCCCTGAAAGTTGTTTTTTTTTTTTTTTAATTTTTGTTTGTAGAATTTTAAAATGCGAACTAAAATCCATTTGCGTTTTTTGTTAGGAAACAAATAAAATAATTTCTTTTATTTTTGATCATTTATTTAAACTTGATGTATGTACTCGTATGCATATAGAAAAAGTCCATAGGTTTAGATTGTTTACCATCAAGTCGGCCCTGAGAGAGGGTGTGAGTTTGTATTTGATGCGTAAAAAATCATGCAGCCTTTTAGTGCAACCAATCGTAAACTAAATTTTTTGGAGACCGAGGGCGTTTTTTTCAATGTTTTGATAGCGTTTTCTTAGAAAAAAATAAAATTCAAATAAAATTTGAATATGTTTGGAATCTGTAAACATTGAAGCAAAAATGTGGTCAATTCATTTTTGCATAGAATTTTGGAGGAGTTTAAAAGGATCCTTTGCTTTTATACAATCTTGGAAGTAGTATTGGAATTAATGTCCGGAAAGTCACTGCCGAACATGTCACAATAGCTATTTTTGCATTTCAAGCTAGTTACTAAAGTTTTCATATGCGTATAAATGTGTTTTAATCGAAGAATCTAACCAAAACATCTAAGATCCTGATCTGCAGGACCTTGATTCTAACAGTGCTCAGTTGTGAATTCAAAACTTAATTTCTTAGTAAAAGTCACCTAGTCCACGTGTCCACGTGGACGAGAAAATTATTGGTCCCGTATATAAGGATAGACTTTGTTGTATATTCTATTATAGGCTAAAGAGTGATAGACCATGTTTACACTGAAGAGACGATGTATTCTTGGACGCTTAACATATAAGGATAAGTAACTGGGATAACTTCTGATCATGATCACAATCGGGAGGGTTGGAAAGACGTGTTAGAAGAAGAAGAAGATCAGAATCAGACTACTATATCTTATAAATACGTACATATAAAGAAAGTAGTGTTAATTACACTATTTATAACTTAAGAACGGATGAACGGATCTGGATAAAATTTGGCACAAGGATAGATTATAGTCTGCAATAAATAGCACATAAGTCATAGGTATTTTATTAGGATTAAACATTTTACACAAAAATTGAAGCAATCTGCTGTTACTGCTTGACATTCAGCACAACGAAACAGATGGTTTCAACAATTAGGGCATGAACTTACATTGTCCTGTCGCTCGATCCACTTTTGAATAAACTTAAGAAGTACACCAGGCCATCTTGAAACTAAAACTGTGAAAAAATTGTATAGAAAATTGAATAATCCACAACAACATTTTTTCCATAGCTTGAGTTTCTGCATTTAATTGGGCAAGACGAAGTTTGCCGGACCCTCTAGTTTATTATAAAATATCCTAATATATACTTACATGACAATGTCAAGTTTCTGTAAATTTTAAAAGATGTTTTCTGTATTTTTATCGGCTCCAATTCAACTTCATCTAATTTCTATCAGTATTTCAAACAACTCCTATTTCATCAGTTCAATACTAAAAACAAATATTTTTAGTTCCACATACGCCCAAGTGTCCCCACATCAAAAATTCCTCCTTTTCATGATGTACGTTTGATTCTACTGATTAATTTTGTTCATTTACATATTTGCAATTACAATTCCGCCCCTAAGCCATCTTTTCGGTAATTGGTTTGAGCTTAAAAACATATCACAAGATTTAAAACACACAAAATCATAAAATATTTTTAACATTTTTTTTTGTCATTGTTTGCAAACCTAAATTTATAATGGATCATAGCTGAATGCAAGCCCAGGCATAGTTATCTAAAATATAGGAAGGGCTGTTGCGTTTAGTGTACTCGTATGTGAAAAATGATGAGGATGACTTTCAATGGCACGCTGCGCCGCTGTGTGCTGCATGCGCTGAATTGCAGGAGCATGCCAGGTCCTTGTCATCCTTTGAATACCTCCACAAAACCACTTCACTTCAGTTTTCCTCTTTTGGAACTAAATTCAAATATTTATCCAATTTTAATTAAAATTTCAAATCTCGCTCTATGCCGCATAAAACAACCATCAAACCAACCATCAAACGTATTATGCCATGGCCGTCCGCCCGCCCGCCACATAGAACTACGGAGTCAGAGTATAATCGCACAGTTTTGGAGCAGCTGACAGGAATGGGGAGGACTGCAAGCCTGCTCCGCCAAACTTTTCCATCCATAATGATAATTGAAATTAAATGTAAGTATTGACAAAAATTCCCATCGCCTGCAATGGAAGAGGAAGAGTCACGAAGCCCGCCGCCGCGCCGGGATATGGAATCATCGTCATTCTGCGGAAAGATAATGTGTGACGTTGACAAGTCCTGGATGAACGACGATGATGCCGTGAATTCATAGCATCCGCCACCCTGCGTTGCTTCATCTAGCTCCTTAGTTTGATGACTGACTATGAAGCTGAGACCGAAGCAGGCACACCGACGACGACGACGGGAGGCGCCAACGTCGACTATCGGGATGATGATGTTGATGACGCTGGGTAAACAAGAGTGGCACATCGTTTAGCTGTGCCGCGGTGGAATTTCTTTGTACCCATGTCGATCCCTTGTTTGACATGATAACGCAGCTGGAAGCAGCATACGCCACAGACTGCGCCCCAGTCTGCCTAATGGGAAGCATTTCACATAGCGAGGCTGTGTGCGTGCGAGGATTGCAGTTTTTCTTGTCGCAGGAATCCACCTCCCATCCCCACTCGCAGCCCCAAGAAAACGCAAATATTTTCTTTTGTCATGTTCGAGAACATACATTGGATGAAGCATAACTTCTATCCACATCCACACGAGTACATCCAAAGGAGATGGAATCACATCGTCGTCATCGTCGTCGTTGTAGTTGTCGTCGTTATGTTGGCTTTGATTTTTCGCTCGGGAACATACATATTCCAGGATGAAGTAGTGTTTACGAACAGTAAACATATTTTGTGGGCCAACTGGGTTTCGCAGGACGAGTCCGTATACCGTGTGCCGTATGATGGGAGATGCTTCGAAGTACGCACATTGATGGTGGGACTGTGGGAGTGGCAGGAGGTGGTTACGTTCTGTTGCTTACATTTCCATCCCCAAAAAGTCCCTACATGGAGGTTCCCTTATGTTCTTGTGAGAGTGAATAGAATTGTTGAAGGACTCATCATCAAACTTCTGACTTTTGGGCATATTTAGTTTCCAGGAATTGTTTCACTTTGGGGACACACATGGTACTTATGCATGTGTTCGTGCCCATATGGGTCTCGTTGTGTATTCTGTATTGTGTATATTGTGCGTGCTGGGGTGTTTGTATTTGTTTTCAGTTTTATTGTGTTTTTTTAACTGTGTTCTGTGTTTTCGGGTCGTATACGTGTGTTAAAAGACAAAGAGTGGTTATTAGCACCATCATGGTGTTTAAAGCTTCTGGTGAGGATATGCCTGGGAAAAAATTACAATATTGGAATAGAATGTTTGTACCAGATGGTTTAATAAGAACTTGCCTCCTGGCTTATTAAGTTGATATACATAAAACGAATGATCTTACGAGTTTTTGAGGTTAGAAAATGCAATATAAACGAGGGGTGCTTCTTCAAGGGATATTCAAATAGTAATTTTTTAAATTTCTGATATATTATCATAAATTTATTTAAAGCAGCCATAATTATATTTATGTAATTTAACAGTATTTTCTCGGGTAAGAAATATTCGAAAACTATATTTTTACTGCATACTGACCAAAGTTTTGGAGAAACTTATCTGAATATAGTATCCTGTGAGATTAGTTTTATCTTAAAGGTGTCCTGACGTGACAAGCAAATCCTTGAATTGATCGAATATTGTAGGACCTAAATGACTACCTTGCGGGATTCCAGAATCAATTTAGAACTTGGTTGAATCGCAACCATTGAAAAATGATCTTTTGAATGATTTTTTCTAAATACTTATTCGTTAGTCTCAGCTTTCTTAATTTAAAAAAGGAAAATTCGTTGTCAGAGTTTTTTCAAAAGCCTTTCTGAAATCAATAAAATTGCAGTCCAATTGTTTTTCAATTTCAAATGTATTCTATGTCCGAAACATCTTTTTTCGATGACGTCAGAATATAAAAACAAATTTCTTAATTTTGAAAGAATTTTCAGTCAATTTCGAACTAAGAATAGGCTTTTTCTCGCATATCAAAATGTGTATTCCTATTCACTCATACTGATGTCCCTCAGTTCACATTACTAGGTCCAATATTTTTTAAACAATATTTTTAAATGTCTTCCTCGAATTCTTAACTCCTGCAATGTATTACCTTACACTGACGTTATTTATTTTAAACTCTGGTTGGAAATGGATTACCCTGAGAATTTGTATGATGCAAAATCTTGCAAATTGACTGAATATGGATTCAACATATCAAATATCATTAAAACCAAAAATACAAACGTAAAATAAATTGGTAACCACAAATCAAAAGCCAAATAATATTTCTAAAAGAATTCATTTTAATTTTAATATTGTAATCTACCTCTTTACCCTAACTTCATTGCATAGACTCCCGAAAAATTCTCGAATATATATCTATTCAAACTTACGCACCAACCATCAACCCAGATTCGGGTATGTACATTATTATATGATATGTGTTGTTTAAATTTGATAAAATAGTCACGTCCTTTTGGCCACATATGTTGGCTCTCCGAAATGCCTTTAGTAGATATAATTTGTACATTTCGTTGATATAGTACATACGTGCCCCAGTCAAATGTTCATATAACATAGATCCTATACCTACCAGAACATACATTAAAAAAAAATCTATTTCCGAAGAAGTATCTATCATCATCGTCTTCATTCCAATATGAAAAATACCCTTGAAATCCCAAAACTAATATAGATCCTGTTTTGTATTCCATACATATCCTTTTTTTAAGGACGAATTTATTCTTCTTCTTCAACTCACAGCATGCACATCAAGTCAATCAAACATGCTTTCTCATATTGTTCCTATATACATGTAAAGGTTCCTTTACGAGTATGAGTATATTTTATATGTATTGTATAATGTTCGTCCAGGAGGTTCTAAATCTAAGGGCAAAAATGGTTGCTTAAGTTGTCTCTAGGCGTCCATCAAATAAGCCTAATTGTTATGAATATTACCTTTTGATTTTCTCTTGCCGCTCGCTCCTTGGTATTCTCGTATTTTTTGCGTTTTGGCCTTTCTTAAATTTAGTCTTAGTCGCCCTCAAGACACCACGTAGTCCTGATTTGTATGCATACACAATTCCTGGCCCATAGGACTCTGGGGAACTTTTAAAATTTCAAGAACAGTAGCCTCTGTTATATGCCTACTGGTTAGTTCTATGTTCGTTGTGTCGGTGATTGGATGACTCCTTTAGATTCTCCATCAAATTCTTATACCATACCGAACATAAAACTCAGCCTGATATACTATGCGAGTGTTAAAGGACGAGTATTGAAGAGTGAGTCCACCATAAAATCAAAAAGGATAACAAACGAATTCAAAGAACTATTTCCCAAAAGGACTTAAGTAAAGCATAGATACACACACACAAACACACACACACACATCTCCATAACAGTTCATGGTGGTGGGCTTTTACGAGTTTTCCGTTTTGTTAGCCATAAACGGGATTGAAATAAAAACGAAACAAAAAAGCGATGAACGAAAACTAAAGAAATGTTTTTCGTTCATTCTAAGCATTCATTACTTAGATTCAGACAGAGAGTTCCTATCCCTAAAGGGTAGTGTTATGTTAGAAAAGTTTCCTCCTTGACGAGAATTGAAGGGTAAAATTTTAAGGACTCGTATTTCAGTCATGAAAGTGGTCAGAAAAAAACTGAGAAAAAAAGAGACAAATTGACAGAACAAAACATTAATTATTGTCAAAACATCTTTTCAAAAACCACGGATTTCAGACTTAACAACTCCCAAATTAAGCCCATTCTTAAAGTCTTATTAGAGAAACTCAATTTTTTACAAGGATTACTTTTGGTAAAACTGTCAAACACTTGAACTAAAATTTGGGTAGTATCGTTGGCAACTGACAATTAGCAGTACATATTCCGAAAAATATAGAATTTCGATCACACAATCGTATACCATCTCTATACGAACATTCAGTAAAATTAAAAAAGT
Organism: Scaeva pyrastri; assembly: GCA_905146935.1. NCBI lineage: Eukaryota > Metazoa > Arthropoda > Insecta > Diptera > Syrphidae > Scaeva > Scaeva pyrastri. The sequence continues at coordinate 2,285,160 of LR989929.1, read as the reverse complement.
ACGTATACGTCTAAGTTTACCTTTTGACCATTTCAGAAAATCGAGTGTACCGATTAGCTGAGTTTCGAAAGAAAATTTCATATCATTAGTTCACTGAAGAAAAAGTTAAAAAAGTCAATGTGTGACCACTACTTCGACTGTTGTCGGATGAAAAGGTAAAATTTGCTTACTGATATAATACTTGAGTAAAACAAACATTAGAAAACTTGAAATCCCTTTTTGACAACCATGAGACGTAGGGGCTCGGCATACATATCTCTTAGACTGCTATTACACGTTGACTCATGAGTCGAATTACGTTGGTGCAAGAGAGATACAAGAATCGAAAAGATGAAACAGAAAATAAACTGCATGTGAGTCTCGGGCAAATTTTCCACGACTCATTTTTGACATTTCTTTTTCATTCATTCGTTATTTTGCTTTTCCTCTTTATTTAAATTCGTCGTTGAAAAAGCGAGACAGAATGTATGATTTCCCAAACAACGAAATTTGAATTAAAGAGAGCTGTCAAATTAGAGTCATGACTTAAGAGTCAAGGTGTATAATAGTGTTCTACTCAAAGGATGAAATTTCAAAAGAGAATTCGAAGGTGAGTCACGACTCATGAGTCAACGTGTAATAGCAGTCTTATCACTTACATAATTATCTTGGAAAGAACTGAAGATCTCATTTAAAGTTAGTTTGACAGCTTTCGAAATTATGACATGAGTATTCCAATAGGCGCGTTTTATTGCTAAACTAAGGTTAGATTAGTAATCGGAATCGCAATAAAACGCTATCCTTAGTTTTAAACTGACTTTTCCCTTGAGCCAAATGTCAACACTTTTCAGAAAAAAAAAGAAAAAAAAAAATCAAATCAAATGTGAAAACCTGTCAGAGAAATAAACAAAATATCGCTTTGAAATAAGAATAATAAAATGTGTCAAATAGCCGAAACTATATCCTTAGTACGCGGTTGATGTTTGCTAATAAATTGCCATAAATATACTGTCAAAACTGTATTAGTGATTTATGGCGTTTTCAATTGGCAATCTGGAAGCAGAAAAAAAGCATTCTGAAAGCGTTCAATTGGGCAAAAGTGACAGATCTGATTCTGAAAAAGAAGAGATTTCTCTTCTGGTTCAGAATTCAGAAAAACTGTTCAATTGGGATTCTGCTTCTACTTCCAATTCCGGATTGCCAATTAAAAACGACATTAAAGTTAAAGGCCACTTGTCAATTTTTTATCGAAAACTAATTTTGACTGCGCCAAAAACTACATGAAAGATTCAAAACAAAGAAGATGTTTAATATTTCAACTGGCGTACAAAATGTGTTTTAACCTGTTTCTGAAGAATAAAATCAATTCACTTGGTTTTAAGATTCACCATTAGTCCCTTTTTTCGAGACGTTAGTGTTTATTGTTATCCTATAGTTTCTCTGTGGAACTTTTAAATAAAATGATGCGTTGAAAAAGGTCCTAAGTCTGACGTCATGCGGTGTAATGTTCACCTGGAAAGTTTCAAAATGGAGATTGTGAGTCTAAAATATTTCTGAGTCTTTTTCTGTTCGGTGTTTTTATTTAAAGATGAAAAATTGATTTTCCAAAACCACTCTACAGTTTCAGTATTTCAAATAACCAACAACTGTGTTGAGCAATATTGTGCAACCACTTCCCTGATTTAATTTTGAATAAAATGTAAAAAAGAGAGAATTTCTTTAGCCGTGTTCCGTGCAGGTACCTGTACACTTATTATGTTTTTGAACATGAAAACAGGCACTTCAAATGAACAACACGCCTCTTGGCTGCCTGAAATTGACTAGTGGAGCACTATAGTACTCCTGCCGCCACTGCCACCGCTGCTGCTGCCACCTCACCATCACCGCCGCCGCCGCCGCTGGCTGTGAGCATAAAGGTGGCTGGTAGTCATTGAATTTGAATTTGCTGCTGTCGAACTTCAAACACAGAATGAAGCAAAAGATCAGGCTCCGGGAGTTCGTTATTTTCTGTTATTTTCTGTTTTTTTTTTTATTTTTTTATTTTTTTATTTTATTTTCATTCACCAACTTTTGTTCATTTCAATGTTTCTGCTTATCCCGAGGGATATTTACCCATTGTGTACCCACAAACACCACAACCATCATTGGTGATATTGAAATTGCGAATCAAATAAAATAAAAAAAAGGGAAGTATCTCGCATTCCCCGAAATACGAGCAGGAGAAGGGAACTTGAATAACAACACAACACAACACAACACAACACGAAAAAAAACCGCCTTTAGGGCCAGTCAAGTCAGCCATAACGTAGATTGAAGCTGGGCCGGTTCGGGCCGGGCCGGGCAGGTTCCAATTCGAACTTTTTCCAATATCCTCTCTGGATTCCAACTTTAGTGTACGAGTATAGTTTCTGATGTGGTTGAGGCGAACAGGTGAATGTGCAACATAGCGGTTTTACATTTTGTGAATTGAAATTTGAATGGGATCCGGTGTGGGTTGGAGGCACGGAATCTCCAAATGAAACGCGAATACAATTACTTAAAATTGGTTGTTTTTTGACAGGTCCGGAGCTAGGGGACTTTGTATTGAGAAAAGAGTTGATAACCTTAAACTGGGTGCACAGACAAAGTTTTGAGACAGTCAACGACAATCTGGGAATTATACATGGTGTTAGAATTGGGGAATGCACATATTCCAAGTTCTAACGTCTTGTTCTTTAAACACTTTCTTTCCTCCTCAGACCTCAATGTTAGGTACGTTCCTGGTCACAGATTGAAGCTTAGGAAATTTGACGCATGTCGTCCTTGCTGCTGTCGTCCTTGTCGTTGATGTTGGTGTTTGTGTTCATGTTCGTTGGCGGCGGCGGCCGGCAGTTGCTTCCTTGGGGCACTTGAATTAAACTTTGAATTGGCATCCTGATTTTATTTGTGTTCGCCGTCGACTTCACATTCCCTTCCACGGAGTAGAGGGGATTTCAATTTTCAAGTTGGTGACTTGTGCCAAATCGATTATGCCCGAGTATCCTTTAATTCATTAAGCTCATGTTCCACACTTTATAACCAACCATTTTGCTGGACGTTTTGTAAAGTTGGCAGGACTTGGTTGGTTTTTAAATTGATTTTGCGTTGCTTCAAATGATCCTTATTTGTGCTCAGCTCAGTTATTCTTCGTCGTTCCAAATGTGTGTGCGTTTGTTGAAAAGGAAAAGGATATCCCAATGCGATTAAAGTGACTTGCACACAATTTTGTGGCAGAGAACAGACTCCGTCGTCGTCGTTGTCGTGGTCGTTGTCTAAGGGCGGACAAGTTCAATACCTTCCTTCCCAACTCGAACTGCCCCAGCACAGAGTGTCCTATTTCAAAAATATTGTGTCGTTATCCTCATCTCGGAAAAGTGTGACTCCTCGTCCAAATAATACTTCTGTGCTTATGTGGTTCGATGGAAATGGTTTCCGTCTGTTTTATTGTCTGTCCCGCATTGTCTGCGGCATTTTGTGGAAGGAGTTGACCGGTTCTGATTCTGAGTTGAATGCTTGCGATTGGAGGAGTCTGCTGATGGGTCTCATCATTGTCGTTAGTACTCATAAGTTTCTATTGCACACTTCATTGGTCTTATATGGATGCGGATGGTGTTGGTGTTTGGTAAGTGGAAAAAATATTGAGCATTTGTGGATGAGGGCGTCCTTTTTATTATTTTTGAACAAAAAAAATGAAAAAGAAGAAAATCTCGAATGACCGCACGATGGATAAAAGCATTGAAAGCAGTTTCTGAGTTGGAAATAATCTTTATTTGTGATGACACACAAAAAACCCAACTAAAGTGAACTAAACTAATTCAAACATTTGAAATAGAAAATGTTGGAAAGTCAAAGAAAGACGTTTCGAAAAACTACTTTATCTGACGTACACTTTTTTTTTATATTTTCCACAGTTCAATAGCTTACTTGAAACACAAAGACTTATATTGAATGTCAACCAAGCTTAGAATTCTTGAAGCGTAATTAACTGTTAGACTACAAATATCAGCATGTATACAAAAAGCAATTTATTAGGGTTGAATAAAAAATTCAAAAAAAAAAAAAGTTTTTGAAAATAAAAGTTCCAATATTGGAATGTTTTTTCCCATACTGTTAACTCACATAACAATTCACAACATAAATTATTAATTCCTTTCTTCAAAGTCCAGCCAAACTCCACCGTCAAGAGATCCAAGGAAGTCAGCTGCGTTCAAACGATTGTCCGTCCTTGTTTTTGAATTCAATTTGACACTGAAATTCCTTACGATCTCAGCCAGAGCTGCCTTAGTCTGAATTAAGGCGAATTTCATTCCCAAACAAATTCTGGGACCATCACTGAATCCAAAGAACACTCCCATATCCCGGAATTTCTTCGTGCCACCATTTTCTAAACTGAAACGTTCTGGAATAAATTCGTTAGGTTCGGGATAGTAACGTTCGTCATGGTGGAAGGCGTAGTAGGGAATTATGACAGATTCGTGGTTTGTCAATGTCAACTTGTTGCCATTTCTGTTGACTAGCTCACATGGTTGGGTGCAGAGTTTGGTGCCGAAAAGAAGTGGTGGAATGATTCGAATACTTTCTGTTTCAAAAAATAACAAATTCAAACTAAAAAAAACTTTCAATATCTTCTTCTTTTACCGTGAATGCATTGGTCAAGGTAAGGCATGCTATCGAGCTGTTCAAATTCCAGTTCGCTTTTACCGTTCAGGCCATCTTCAATCTCTTTGCACAGTTTTTCCTGACAAATTGGATATTTAGCCAACTGAAATTGTAAACTTGTGTTCAAATGCGTTTCGAAAACCCCATCAGTCGTGCCGTTCAAACCTCACCTGATACAAACAACTGGCAATCACCGACGCCGTGGTCTCGAAACCGTCCAACAAAAACGTCATCGAATGTGAAAAGACTTCATCGTTTGACAGTTGTTTTTTCTCTTGCAACTGCAGCATGTAATTGACGAAATCAACACGATCCATATTTTTATCCTTGCGACGCAAATCAAATGCAGAATTGACAAGACCACAGAAAAAATCTTCGGTTTCCTTTTGGAAGAAGTTCACTTGAAAGATTGACTTCAGAGTTGGCCAGAGGCTGGCTGCAAAAGCGTATGCCATGTAGGCTGACGACTGTTGGAAGAGAGTTTTTGTCCATTTCAAAATCGGCGATGGATTGTCACTTAAACTGTCAGCTTTGACACCCAAAACACAATCCGAAACTACATCGCAAGTGTAGCGTAGACTTAGCTGTCAGAGAGGAAACAAATGTCAGTTTATCTTTCAACTATGCGAATTTACCCCTCACGTCTTTAGCATCGACTTCATTGCGTTTTTCCTTGACGAATTGCGTAAGCTTGCGACAGATTTCCAGAGTCACGGGGTAGACAGCTTTGACCTGAAAAAAAAACAACACCACATTCAGTATTGTAGACCCCAATAGTCTGAGACATATGTGTACCCTGTTAGATGTCAATGCAGGAATCATTTCCTTCCGACGATCCGACCATTCGTTTCCACTCAGCATGAACACATTATTCGACATGATCCTGTCCTTTTTGCCATCGAACTTAAAATAAAAAAAAGGATTTTCGAGTCACAAACGTTCGACTTTTTACAAAGTTGTCTTTTCTTTACCCATGTGGAACTCTCGTTATCGTGGAACTTATTGAAATCTGTCACCAGAACTCTGTGGGCCAGCTGCGGACTTAAGACCATCAGTTGCGGGGTTCGCATAGAGAAGACGCCAACAAAATCTTCATCGTCCCGAAATTGCCTGTAACAATTGATAAACCCTTCAATTAACAAATATTTACTATTTATTTAGAGATTAATTAAAAACAAAAATGTGTGTAGTACTTGTATACGTTTTGCATATCAATGGCAAGATTTTGTTTTTGTTTGACCATATTCGGAAAAGTTCCATAGAAAGGTATAGGCCGGGGACCCTTAACGCCTTTCTTGTGCCAATAGTTGAAGTTCCATACAAGAAAAATGTACACCAGCCCTGCCAGAGCTCCAATCAGCCCCAACGTTAATAAATACGGGGCAGTCATTTTGATTTTGAAAAAAAAATATACTCTACTCCGAACTTTGCGATTCTGCAACAAAACAACGACTAAAAATTATTGACGGGTATGAATAAAATTAATTATCTATTCTATCTATTTCTATACTTACATATATCGCCCGCCCCCACCACTGCTGTCAAGTGGGACGCTCCCGATGATGCAATAATTGTTCTTATTTGTAAATTATTATAATGTGTATAAATTTTTTATCAAGAATAGTTTGGAACAGACAGTTGTGTATAAATGCATATCAATTAATGGAAACTAGAAAATTAAAAATGAGAGAATTGAAATTGTTTTTCAAAGAAGCAATTAAACAATTTCCCATTTATTATATTTTAAAAACCAAAATAAAATTCAAAAAAATTTTCTGTATGCTAGCTTATTTGTTTATGATAAAAATATTAATCAAATGATAAAACAAATTAAACACTCACGTCGCGTTTCAATAAATCGATACGTTTAATCGTTTAATCATATTCGATAAAATAACAACAGCAAGGGGAGAATGGGGCATAGTTGAACGACTTTTCACTTAAAACCTCAAAGAAAGAATTATAACTACTGACTTTTAAAGAACACTTTTATAAATTGATAATTGCCATACAAAAAAGGATAATCCGATAATTCTGCCTTCAAATGGATCAAGTCCAAGTCTTCCAACACAACCCCAAAGTGGGATAAGTTGGACCAAGGTTTGAAGTTTCATTAAAAAATATGACAGATCCAAGCTTCAAAAAATAACACAAAATATTTCCAGCTAACATTTGAATGTTTTTGATAATTTTTTATTATTAGTATTTCGATATACAAAAATTATACAAACGAACCCATCAAAGAGGGTAAATCTTAATCCTATAAATGTAAATGCAATGAATATTTTTGTTGCTAAATGGCACCAAAACGACTGAACGGATTTAGATGAAATTTGGCACAGAGATGTTATAAATAAACAGACTTTTGACTCAACTCATAAACTACTATGTGTTTTTTTTATTATTATCTATTTATCCCGTGTGAAGCCGGGACGAGCTGCTAGTGTCTTATAAACTACATTCAAAATTCAAGTTTAAAAAAGAAAAAATGCAATGAAAACAAATATGAGTGCAATTTCTAAGGTTTTGAAGGGAAGAATGGAGCTTAAATGAACATCTGGAGCAACAAACTTCAGGCTTGGTTTAACAAATATATTTTGATGTAATTTTGTATAGTGTTTGTAATAGCGATTAAATTCTTAAAAATCACTAAGCCGCCAAAAAATTACTTATTTTTACTACTTTTTTCACTAACCGAATAATTTAGAAAAATATTTACTTCACTCATTCATTTCTTAAAATATTGAGCTCAATATAAAAAAATAAAATAAAACATTCTAGATTGTGTAGATTTTTCAATTTCTGATTAATTCGATAACCACGATTTGCCACGTGGTTGAAATTTGAAATAGCCCCACTGCACCCTACAAGAAATAATTAATCGCTCTGTGAAACAATATAAGATTCCGTCAGCACAAAATAAGTCTTACAAGATGATGATGTCATGAAGGATATTTATTTTATTTGACAAGTTGTTGTTGTTTTTTTTTTTGCAATCTCTCCAAATCGTAAATTCATCATCGTTTTTCAAATTTTTTTATGGTTCTTCTTTCGATTACTGCTCTCCAACTGCAACGGCAAGTGAATGCAATTTTCATCCGTCTCAAAACCGAGTTCTCAATATTGAAAAGCTCTGTCCCTTCTTATCACTTGGATAATTCTCCCATAGATACACGTTGGTCCAGGTATATCCGATCCCTTCATTCCATTTTATTACAAATATATAACCTTGATGCAGAAGAATAATCTTTCGGATCAGCATAATTGCAATCTTCTTATATTAAAATGATTGCAGCTTAAAGTCCTTGTCCAGGAAAAAAAAAGGCTTAAAAAAAGAGGAATAAGAAGGAGGAACTCGGACTCCCGCACACACAAATTATATTATCGTCATTCAACTGAACGAAGAAAGCACTCGGCATCCTTGCGCTCCTCCAAGAATGACCCACATATTCTGTTCTCATTGTATTCCACATAAATACAAACACACTCGTATATTCTGACAATGGCATCTCACATCCTCGATAAGTATCCTTAATATGCCCGTATAGCCGGTAGCCTGGATCTGGATTCTGGATGGAGGAGAGCCAGAGCATCAATGTCATATATAATTCATAGGTAAACAGGAAACGGATACCTGCTTATCTGCACTAATGTGAAAACTTCTTGTCCTCTGGTAAAGTTAAAAAGTAAATTGAAATCGAATGCCCTGATCCTGATGCTGATGGCTGATGCTGATGTAAGTGTATAAGGACCAGACACGGCACGGCTACCGCAGGCAGAGTGTGGTGAGAGTGTGATATAAATTTGTGATGCCATACATTGTAGGAGTCAGAATCGGATCCTGATGAAAATGAAACTAATGTGCACAGTGGAGCAGGACGACGATGGGGACGAGGACGAAAGTGATCCAAAGTACGAGAATAGGGGGCTAATTGAAGTAATAAATAGGACATGATGTAGTTCCAGAATTTGTATGGAGGGAATTATGTTAGCTTTTTTGGAAAATAGAAAGAAGCAGTAGATTGAAATTAATTGACACGACACTGACGAGGATTGGGAATTATGTAGGGAAGATTAAGGTTTGACATTCAATCTTTTATTTATATTTTATGGTTTAAGGTGTAAAATAATTTGAATCAGAGGAAGGATTTTAAGTTTGATTCTAAAAATAGGGAAAATAGCAAATATTTGTTATGTTGGATGAAGGTATCGAATGTTCGAAAAATTGCGAAGAGACTTCAAAATGGACTTCTCTCGTGAAAAAAGTACAAAACCGAGACTGATACAAGTCGATTCCGAGCAGACATCGAGGCGAGACGGTAAGACTAGAAAAAGCCTTTTCTTAGATGATTTTGACATCATACCTTGGATAAGCATTGGTGGCCTAATAAATTCGAACCTAACGCAAAGAGTGCATATAGCCTTTCCCTTATAGCGTCAAAGCCGATGATATTAGAATGACTTCACTGTTTCGCTGATTTACGAAGCGTGGTACTGCTATGTCAGCTTTCACCAGTCCCAAATAGTTACGGCACCCGCATGTTCTCGATCGTCTATTAGATGATTTTGACATATTGGATGACATCTAGAAGAAATTATTATACGGGTATTAAAAGTGTCTAGGAAGACAAAAGTGTCAATTTTCATTTAAGGATACCTACAGTCTGGACGAATTAAAAAATCTAAACATAAAATTAATTTTTTTCTCAAAAAAAAACTAAATCATCGGGATTTTTCAGATTTGTTACCGCGTTTGGAAAAATAAACTTTTTTTTTTAAATTAACAGAATCTAACTGACCTAATGATTGACAGATCAAAGTAATAGGTCACAATGACTAGAATCATTTGTAATCACAATCTGAATGAAAATCACGACTTAGCTCAACTTTGTTGGCTAATTTCGTACTGCTGTTTCAGAGCAAGCTTTGAATTTAGATTTTGACAGTTCATAAGTTGATTGTTTTTTAATGTCTATAAAAAACACACTCTTAATGAAATCTAAATTTGAAGGCGTCCCTTATTCGAGACGAAGTTAAGTCAAGCGATTCGAATACGAAATTTAGCTTAAAGTATTACCTTTGTTGTCTTAAATTACAATTTTAAAAAAAAAAAAAAACCTTCTCCGGCTGCTTTAACCCAACATTAATGAAAATCCATTACCGTAGTCCTTTTTTGCTTCAGTAATTTTTTTCTTTTTTAATTTACGGTTAATTGAAACTTCAACAAGTCAATAGCTAAAAAGTCACAGAAGCGAACACAAAGTACACACAAAAAAAAAAAACAAAAACAAAAACAATAAAAAAAATCAACATCCTTAACTTATTCCCAATCAAAAATAATCAAGAACAAAAAAACGATATTACATTGGCCTACAAAGAAAATATCAACCCCGATTGATTTGCCCAACTCTCCCCGTTTACCGTTTACCTTCACCTTCACCTTCAGCTTATAAAAGCCAAAACAATCGTCCTTATATTTGTCCCACTCTGCTGGACCTCACAGTTACGGGCAGAGCAGCGCTGGGGCAGGTCCTACGGTAGTTGGGTTTTAGGTCCAGCAGAAAAATAGAATCGAATACTCGTAATTGAAAAAGTCCGTTTTATTTCGTAAAAACCTAAGCCTTTGGGGGATTGCAATGACTTCGACAAAGGATATACCTACCACCGAAAATATTTCTGATGATGAAACAAACAACAAAAGAATATAAAAAACACAAACACAAACACAAACAAAACAAAGAAGAAGAAAAAACAAAAAATCCATTAAAAGTTTAACTCATCCACGACTTCACGACCCTAAAAAAATAAACTGGAAAAATAAATGCTCTCCTGTAAAATTCATGAAACGTACTGTTCAGTCGGCCACTCAATAATTGGAAAAACAATCGGCAACCCTATTTCGGGATGTGCTGGTGATTGGTGGCGGCGCGGCGCGGCGCTCGGAGGACGAGGTGGAGGTGGATGGGTGGTGATACATGGCATGGCAGAGAAAGTTGGCAAAACAAAACAAGAACAGAAAACAGAGAACAAGGATCAAAAGTCAAATAAATACAAACTAAATCAACTGAAATCAGCCGTTACGAGGAAGTTAACTCACAGTTCCGTTTCTCGACGCGACGACGGGACGGTGACGGCTACGACGACATTAGCGTTGGAACTGCTACTGCAGCCAAATTGCAACTGCAAGGAAAGTCTCATCACCAACCCCGTTCCCAGACCAAGAGAATAAACTGAAACAAACAGTTGCAAGGCGACATCGCTTGGGCTTTTAATTAAGTTTTCCTTTTTCATTTAGCACGGACATCCGCTTCCGGAATTTATTCTAAAAGCGACTTCCATTATTGTTCGTGGCTGATGGGCTTCGGCTTCGACTTCGACTTGGTTGAATATGGACGACAATATTCAGATTGAGGGTTGGCGATGGATGTCTCTGCATATTCTTTATGGGCTTTTGGTTGACTTTTGTGGAGGCAGAGGCTCAGGGTCTTCTCTGTGGTAAAAAACACCAAAATGTGATGATTGTACTGAATCAATCGCTGCCCATTCTATAACAATCACATATATTCCTCTAAAAACTCGCAACTCCATTTAGGAACTTTCATTAGATTCTCGAGCGTGTATGCATTCCTTGGCATCATCCTTCGCCTTCCGCATTCATCGCACAAGCAATTGGTCACAGCTTCATCTAATCAATCGAATCCCACAAAACACGTCATAGTTAGCCGTGTCCGACCTGGATGCAAGAGCTGCGTTCCTGAAGAGTCTGTGTTGTATACGTGGGACACCGTTGCGTTGTTGGTTGGTTTGGTTGGCTTCAGCCGCGATAACTGTAACTGGACTTCCTAGAAAGGTTATAAACAATTTTTGCAACTTTTGTGCAAGAATTCCAATCGCCTTCCATACTAGAGCTCTAGTGCTCACCGTCACCGTCATCGCTGTGAACTTCACTGGATGGAGAATGAAGATGGAAATGGACACAATGGCGACTGCACTGCAACAGTTCACGTACGATTGTGCAATTGCGAGTAAGAATCTTATGGCAACGCCAAAAATTCCATCAACAGATCCTAAGTCTGGTAACTGGAAGTGGTGGAAAAGACGCTCTTGTAAGGTCTCCGTCTCTTGCGTTGTTGTCGGTTGTCGCTAGTCGCTACATACAAGATCCAAAGATCTGATGGCGGCTGATCATCATTAAATGTGGTACATTGGTGCTGCACATCGGTTTCCCATTAACCCATTGCAGGACAAAACACACATAGTTTGCGGGACGGCCAACTGGCCGGTTCAATCGACAGTTGGACATCCCACCGCGAGCGAGACGACCATGTTCTTGACGCCAGATATCAGTAATTGCCATCATTTGTATTATATGTGTGAGAGTGTTCTGTCCTGTCTCCGTGTCCGTGTCCGTAGCGAACTTGGTCTTCCGGACTCGAAGTCGAACTGAATGATCACCGATTGCGTCCACCGCTCAAGGAATTTATTAAAAGTTGTCCAAGCCATTCCAGTCATTGATGTGCGGCAGCGCAGCTCACGGAGGCTTGAGACTTCTGTGTTTCTGTTTTGTTTTGATTTGGTTTGTTTTGTTGTCTCCTCCACACAACTCCTTTAGTGGCGATGAGGATTGAGGATGACTGCAAGCGTACGCCTGATGGCATTTTGCTCGCAGCATTGTTTGCCAAACATCAATAATAGTGTTGCCAGGCGGTTGCAATTTAATTTTTGTTTACATTTGTCGTAAAACTAGTTTTGGTTGGAAAAGTCAAACAGAGTTTTTTAAAATGTTGCTCACAGAAAATCAAAGAAATGTAACGTTTGTTCCTGTCAAATAGCATTGATTTTAGACTTACGCTGTGACACTTGAAAAGAAATATAAGATTGATTTTAAACTATTCTCTTAAAAAAAAGACAAAATACCGAGACAAGGACGAGACTCATGTTTTGTTAACTTTGACGAGACCGAGATAAGTTTTTTAGTGTTTTTTTTTTCAGAAAATTGCTTAACAAGGTTTTCTTTTTATTTTTTTTTAAACCAGTCTGTGGCTAAGTGATTGTTTGAAGAGATTTTTTTGGATCTGGCAGTGCCAAACTATTTTTCTATGAAAGATGTCGCGGTCGTCGCAGATGCAACGACTTTTGTTTTCTGTGGTGTGTTGCAATCGGTAGAGCTTGTCGTGTCTTTCGGATTCGGATGCTATTCTATGGAACACCGAAGCCATTTTCCAACTTCGATCAGTTGGAGAAGGACAAGACACAGGAGGGATGTGGATTGTGGAGGCTAACACTGTGTGCAGTGCATGTGTTGTGCACGGCTAATGCGTTTTTATGGCGAATTAATTGCTTGTCCTGGTAATTTTGGATGATACCTTCTTGTTGGCTTGGCTGTTGGGATTAAAAGCTGGAAAACTCCAGAAAGCATTGCCGGTTGTGCTGACTGTCATCATCGCCGCCAACCAACGACGTGAAGTCGTCGTTGTTGTCCTCGTCGTAGTTGTCGGCCGTTTGGAATGGGGAAATGCGTTACATTAATGGTAAGCATTTGTAAGTTTGATTACTTCTTCATCTCTCTTTTGGAATTCGCTGTGAGTCAGTAATGGGATTTAAGGCCGTAGAATGATCGTGCTGCTTCTGCAGCTTAAAAAATAAATTACCTAGAGTGTTGATGTGCTGAGGTGCAATGAGGTGCTGTAATTAGGTACTCACTGAGTTATGCTGAGCAATCAAGGCGCCGCCGCCGCTCCACTGCAACAGCGGTGCGATCGGTGCTGGATGATATTTCTAATCCATAACTTCACGCAATCGAATATGAATGCCATGCAGGTGGATTGAAGCAGTTAAGCCATGCGCAACGTTATTTAAACGTTCATCGTACATTGCGTGTGAGTGTGTGAAGGCATTTCCTCTGGCACTGGTGCAGCACCAAGTGATTGCATTTATGACGAATAATCACACGTGTGTATGTGAATAATTGAAATTCTACACATTCAAAAGCGGACGGTAATTGAAAGTTGTGCAGAGATGTCCCACGGCAGCACCATCAGGAACGTGTCAAAGCAGCACAAAGAAAGTCATTAGCCAATATCCGTTGGATTGTAATTATAAGAATCTTTATTAGCTGATGAAACTTCTATAGATATTAGATACTGCGTACAGGAAGTGTAGAGATTAAAGTTTGTATTGGTAAACTGTTATGATCTGCTAATTTTTCCTTGATTCCCGATCCAATTCCACTTAAATATTGTGCTGAAAATGGAATGGGTGAATCAAATAAATCTTCTTGACAGCCAGGTTGTCAAATGAATGGGAATGTCAGACTTGTTTAAGAAGACAAGCCGACGGGGCTATTGAAGTTTTTTGGGTTGGTTCTTAACAATATAATTTTTATTTAGAAACATTTTGCATTCAATCTCACAAAATCAATTATGTTCCTGCACCTTACTCTATATTTTGAGATCTCAGACATTTTTTTTAATTGAAATTCCAAGTCTGAAAAATCTCAAGATCGTTCCAAATTTGTCTTTTTTTTTCTGCCACCCATGTAGTGAAATTAAATTATTTCACAATGTCGTAGTTGTAGGTACTTGATCTGACAAAGCACCTGCTTGAATATTTTTTTCTTATTCATAAAGTTTGTTCATTGAAATCACGATCGAAACACAATATAATTCGTTGTTAATTTTTTTCTGTGTCATTTTTATACAACAACCACTTACATTCAATTAAAATGTCACAGCAAAATCATGTAAATTGTGCTGCTTCGCTGATTCGCAGTTATTATTGCTCACTAAAAATAGTCAATGAAGTTATGTTATGAATCCACGTTAAGAAATGTTAAATCGATTAATTTGTCACATTACTATTTAATTTATATTATTTTATTTAAAAAATCTTAATTTGGTGAGAAAGTGGCCCTTAACGAAAGCTTTTTAGACAGAAACGAGGCATTCATGAAATTAAAAGTCAGCATGATGTTCATTAACCAAAAACTTTCTTGGGATTTTACTTAGAGATTTTGAATTCCGAATGATATTTTTGTAAATTTGTTTAATGATGAATAATAAATATTTAACGATGAATAAAAAGTATTATACATATATTGGCATTCAAACTTTATTAATTAAATAATAAAATTGATCAACTGTCAGTTTATAGTTGACGTTTACAATAAGGCCATTGGTGAGCTTTTCTCAATTTCAAAGTCAATATGTCAAAATATCTTCAAAAATAAAAGTAAAACAATTGAAATTTAGCCGTTCTATACATCCAAATTTTGTTAATTGAATTTGAGTTTGGTTTTGAAGTTTAACACGGGATTAACTTATTAAATATTAAAAATCGACATATTAATAAACTTTAACTGCTGTACTATCAAACTTTGAGTTTGATTATAGACAAAAATCTATATCCATCCAACTAAACACCTTTCATAAAATATATATTTACCTAGTTTCACGAGGTCTTGAGATTTATTAACCAAGTCCATCGTTCCATTTTATACCCGCCAATATCCAATTTTCAGCTGTGTTAATGAACATTCGAAAAGATCTCCCCCACAAGTTCCAGTGCCAGTCGATCGCGATGCAAGGCAATCAGTGTCACAAATAACCCATCGCAGTGCAGCACAGATGGTGTTGCTTCCTTGAAGAAATATTGTAAATGCTATCGGATCTTACTGCTCTGGAGCAATATCTTTCGAACACAGTTGAATCCCTCTTAGGCGGTACTTAGTTTTACCTTATTTTTCCTTGCTTCACAGTATGAACCCAAACAAGTGTATTGATTTATTAAGATATTGTCGAAATTTTGATCTTAGATTTTTTTCAAAAAAAAAAAAACACTCAAGCAAGAAAATTAAATGTGACAAAACGAAAATTATAAATAAATGTCAATTTTAAAAAGAATTTACAAGTTTGACAAATTATGATTTGTAAAACGGTAACTTTGTCCTGCCCCATGACTTTTTTACAAAATTGTTTTACATTTCCAAAAGTTATCAAAATTCAGCTAAAAAAAACCCGTCTAAAAGTGCGATCTGTGGGTAAAAATTAGACATTATAGAGGGATCCGACTGTAAATTCAGCTTTTTATATTAGGCATGACTTCAATTCCCGCTCAATATAAACATAGCTTTGTTGCATCATACTGAATGTTTGTAGGAACCTCCATAATGGAGAAGGTTCACAAAAAACCAGAACTAAGTCTGAGATCAGTAATTGAGATAAAGATCGCTGACCGAGCAACTAAGGCACAGTGAACGAAACTGGTTGCATGATTGGTTGTCACCCAAACTGATAATGATCGTGGGACGTCAAGTGATGTCCCTGACCACCTCTAACACATCCTCATCAGTCGACTGCAGTAAATCGAGAATGGAACGGGTACCACGTATTCCAAACTTACATACACTGAAGCTTTCATAAATTAGGATACAATCTCTCCTCGTATAATGAACGCATCCGAGGGAATTTCGGAGTCACCTCTCTAATTAGCCACCCCCTCACTCTTATTGTACATTATGATAGTTGATGGTCGCACTATTTCTATTTGACCAATTGATTATTCCTGGTTGAAGATGATGGCACGTCCTTCTTTAACTCCAAAGACGAGCACAACGAAGACGCATTAGGACAGAATCCCAAATGACAGCACTTTGGCTTCCATTAGCATCGCTCTATTTCATTTGCTTCATCGTTGTCGTCTATTAATTCAACTTCAAAACAGAATTGTCTTTCATTTGTATTATAATTCAAAGTAAATTCCATACTACGAGTGCGACGAGTGTATGCCAACATATTAATTAATCAAAAGGATTTGGAGCCCTAATTGAAATCATTTCCCAGGCCCAGCTAATCACTGGCTGTTTGCTCCGGTAAATACTCGTACACCTACAATCATACAAGACTGGCCTGGCCTGGATGTGGCATGCTGCGCTGCGTGAGAGTGAGAAATAGAAGTTTTTTGTTGATGTTGTTGTTTGTATCTTGATAAAGGACTCCCCATCCCCATCACTCGTCAACTTATGGCAACCCATCCCTTCCCATTTCCAACACATGGAGCTAATGGGGTTTGGGGTTGAAATTGTGATTGGGGTTTGTCGTTTGTGTGTACTCGTACATACATACATATATAAAAAGAAGTGATTGCTGATGGCGGTATGGGAGGGGAATATATCCTTGTGCACACTTATAGTGCCGCAGGGATAATAAGATGAGATTTACGAAGGATTTACTCGCATAATCCCTCCCTCCATATGTTTCTACTGTGTCGTTTTCTTTTATTTTATTTTATTTTTTTTTCTCTTTCCTTTCGTCCCTACAAAACAACGAGAAGATGGAAAAACAACCAACAAAAACGATAGAAGTGCTAGAGGAATACTTATACAAAATCGCTTTATTGATGTGGTAGGTGGTGGCGGTAGCGCTACGTTGCGTTTGGTGGCAGCGTACTGTGGGATCCGATATTGAAATCCATGGAAAAAATGAAGGAACTAAGTGTTGACTTCAAAACTATCTTTTTTATATACTATGTATTTGTAATATACCTTAAAACTGATGGAATTTGGATTTCTTTCCTTTTTTCCAATTCCTCCATTTGGGTCCTTTATATGTATGTATATTCCTGCGTACTTTGTAAATAAAAACAAATTAACTTATTCCAGATGAATCAAAAGTCTTCTTTTAAAATATGACAATTCTAAAAGAAGCCAATGGACGTCACGCCCTCTTTGTGACAAGTTTTAAGTTTTCGATTATTCCTGGTATATGAACACTTTAACTCCTCCTTACACTTTACAAAATTGCATCATCAATTTTAAAGAGGATTTTAAAGTGGTCTTTTTAATTGATACCAACTTTGACAAAGTATGCAGATACCACGCCCACTTATTTCGCATTTTGGAAGTTCTGTCAGTCAGCAAGTTACGACTCTTCAAGTCGATAGACCAAGTTGAGATCTCCTCGGACAGAGTTTTAATACTAAATGTTCCTAAAGTACGAAATCGATCCATATAAAACCCTATAACTGCCCCACTGTGTGCCGCGTTGTCGTCGTGTTGGGGCGGTAATATGGGTGGCACTGATGGTATTTGGAGGCAGAAGGATGGCTTTGTTATTGCGTCAGTGTCTCCTGGTTTAGTTGTTTTCTAACAACATCAATGCGCCTCCTGATTTATCCCTCCTTATTGGGGGATTATTGGAATTTAGATAAACGGAGCAGAGTTATTTTTAATTGGCAATTCTGGTGTCCTGGCGTTCATTGGGCTGTGTCTGTGTGGCATATCGCATAAGGATTTGCAGCAAGGAGTCAATATGTTGTGATGTTCTTTTTTTGTTCATGTTCCTTTTTTTTATTTGTTCTTGTTTCTCTGTTGTCTGATCCAAAAATAAAAAATAAAATAAACTATTTTGGCTTTTGGCATTATTGGGTTAATCTATTTATTGGCATAAAGTAGGAATTCAAATTCGACATTTTGTGTACTTGTTCTTATTGTTTTTGTTTTTGTTGTTGTTGTTGTTGGTTTGGTGTTCAGTCAATTGCAAATGAAAAAAAAATAGAATCGAGAATTGTTGTTGGGAAAAGGAAATAAAACGAGAGCTGCTCTTATGCTTAAATAAACAGAGAAATTGAATTTTCTTGGTATAATTTTACAGCTTTGTTAACATGATGGTCTGGAGTTAAGTCTCCACATACCACAACAGCAGGCAGCCGATCAATAAAATAGCTCCTTGCCATTAAGGGAGGAAACAAGACAATTTTCTATTAGCTGAAGACAAAAATGTGGTTGGTAGCTGTGATTTGGGATTTAAGAGTGTCTAGCAAATGTTTGAAGTGTGGAAAAATGTATTGTATTTCTGTCAAAGTTTTACGAAGTAGTAACACACAAGGAACGATTTGGCTTTGAAACAGTCTAATTTACTGGAATAAAATGTTTTGATTTTTCGAAAGCAAAAATACGGAAATTGTATTTCAGTACCATTTTAAAAATAAGCTATTTGATGAAAATGTTAACTGCCAATCACTTAAATTAATTTTTTTTTGCTTTTCTTGGTGAATAACTTTATGAAGTCAAATAACGAAATACTACTTCGTCATTTTGACTCTGTGCTTAGGCGAGCTAAATTTTTATGAAAGTCCTTTCTGCGTCTTTTGAGGTTATAGTCTGTTGAACTAAACTTAACTTCATTCTTGAGACATCGTTGATGAAAAATGGTATCTCGAAATGACGGATTTAGATTCTAGGGACTTTAAAACATCAAAATATGTCAAAAATTTAAATTTTACAAACCAAATAACAATAGATTCCTATGGGAAGTTTAAAATTTGTTAATTTACAACTAGATACACATGTTGCTGTTTAATAAAAAGAGTAAGGGTCTTAATTGACATCCCTGAGGTACGCCAGAAGTAAGTTCTGTTTTAATTGTCGAACAGCTTAACGAACAAATTCATTTAAGGATTTTGGAAAAGAAGCCAAAAGACTCAAGTGCAAAACTCTGATAAGCGTTCTTTAGTCAAAAACTCAATTCTATTTTAACCAAACTCTCAAAAACTATGTGGCTTGAGTTGAAGTTAGACCTTTAAACTGATTTTCTAGGTCTGTAACAACACGGACGATTAATTCGAATTTTTGACACATCTAATTCACAAATAGCGGCAAATTATGCGCTTTTTAAGTTCACCACCTCTCTTAACTGCGAGATAAATTGAATTCCCCTCAACATCAACACTTTAAAACATAATTCACATCCCATATTCTGAAACGGATTTAGCAGCATAAAAATGTAAATGCGGTGCTCATTTACTTTTTTTTATGAATGTGATAAATTAGTGTTAAAGCCTAAGGCTTATGAAGATAAAACAGAAAATCTATACTTACTCGTAAGCCTGATGGGAACGCGAACGGAATTCAATGAGAATAACCGTTATCAATTTAACACGCACGTTGTAAATATATCCTGCACTTTATAAGACCCCAAATTTACTACCCATTTGTGGCATGTTGCAGTTTCAGTCCTTAAATGATCAGCGGCGGCGGCGGCGGCGTTAAGCCCGCTGCTGAATGCAAATTTCATTAAAATCCATTCGCATGGAAAATTTGTCACCAAGTGATAAGTGCGATATTTATTCCTTTACACAATTTTAATTTCCATGTCCAGTTTTGGGCTTAATTTTTTTTTTTTTGTTTTTTTGTTTTATACAGACAGCAAACAAATAGCCACTTAAAAGGCCATGTTTACACATTCAATCTGGGGGGCGGGCAGGCGTGGCTAGGGCGAGTGTCCTTATCGCTGTTTGCAATTTGCATTCGGGCCATACGAGTACCTGTTATAATAAGACTGATGCATGCCGTTGGCGCTCTGGCGCTGGCGCTGGCAGCCGGCCGGCCGCCGCGCCGCAATGCCATCACTAACTACCACAATCAGCTTATACTCATACGTCAGGGGCCATCCCAAAGGCCAAACAATGCGGAATAATAATAATTAATCAATTTAAATAACAAAAATTATTAACATAATTAAGTGTGCTTTGTCCTGTTATCGGGGCTTAATTTCTCATTATGCATCGGCATCGGAGCGGGACACTGCCACCCATTTCCGTTTCCCTTTCCAATTCCATTGCCATTTCCATTTTTCCATTTCATATCATTCCGTCGCGTCCTGTTTTCCATTTCAATTCAAGTAATTATAAAACCGTCAACGTTGTCTCCTTACATCACCCCCCCCCTTTTTTCTACCCCTTTCTCTCTCTCACATTTGAATTTACGTTTTTCAGTTAATTCTAGATGTTTCAATGTTTTTTTTTTAACTTTAAATTTTATAATTTTTGTGTTTTTTTTGCCAAGAATTATTGTTTTCTGTTTATGTCAGAGGCCGCATGTCGGTTAGGGTTTTTGTGTGAGTGAGTGTACATATGTGTGTGTGTGCTGGTTGCCTTTTAATGTAACTCAATTTTTGCGTCCATCCAATTATGGAACACAAATACTGAGGCAAAAGACAAACGAATTATGGGAATAATTACTGTTGTTCTATGAGGTAGTATCAGTGCTTCCTGCCTAGGCCCGGCATCAACATCAACATCAACATCAGCGACCGAACCAACACAAACTGGAACTCAAACCCTTCGGTGCCGCTCCTTCCTCGTTCGTATAATACAAAGGATGCGAATTTAATTCTGTGATTGTAATTATCCTGACTTTAGTTTCGGAATGAAATTCCGGCAGTTCGACAAATTGCATCGTCCGTCGCGTAGTCGTCGTCGTCGTTCGGACGATAGTGTCCTGAACTTTGCTGTTACAGTGCTGTGCACAACAAATTTATGATAAATACTTTTGAAACATACTCACGAGGTCCGGTCTTCTCAGTGCGAATTTATCCATAACGTCTTTGGAGCTTCTATAACTTGAGTTTTGGGATACTAGAGTTATAATGGAGATTGAAGTTGTTGTGTATCTACCAAGAAGCGTACACAGTCTTTTAGCTCTTCGAAGGTAAGCTCAAAAAGGATCCTACGAGGCTTCTCAACTAGACTAATTTGTAAGATGGTCTAAGCGGTTCTACTTTATGACCTTTAAACCACTGGCAAAAATAAGTGATACAGCTCCACTGATTGGGACGTGAACTGTAAGTAGGTGTTAGATAGATCTTGATTAAAAATAATTTTTAAAAATATTAATTTCCTTCCTAACAAATTTAAACCGATGCTCCTTTTCATTATTTATTGAAATGAAACAATTTGCGAAACATTTCTAAACAGCACTATTTTTATAATTTTTTAGTCAACACCGAGGGCAATAGTGCAGCAAACCGTTCCCGATGCCGATATGCCCTGTCCTGCCCCTGTCCTCAAGCCCTTGTTCATGCCTCATGTCCGTGGTGGAGGTGGCAGTATGGTGGTAGTGTTATGGCGTTGGCGTTGGTGGCTTTCGCATTTGAAATTCGTTATTTCGCAATGAATTAATTACATATTTTGGATTTTCACTTTGTGGTCGAGCTGAATTCTGCAAAACTAAAAACGATCCAGAATACTTAATCCAGAAATGATGTTTGTTTAATGGTTTGGTAAATTTGCTTAAATATTTCATTTAATTGTTGCTACACAGACACACAAACTATCCTTATAATATAAGTGTGTATGTGTGTGATTGTATGTGTAGTTTAGTTTGGGATATACATGTAAATTATATTTTGGCGGATGAGAGAAATTATAATAATAATAGAACATTATTCTCATTATAATTTACATTTAATTAAGAAATTATTTTTGTACACATTGCAAGAGAACATTATTGTGAATGTGAGGTTAAAATAATATCACACATGGATGCTGAATTATTTCAAATAAATGGAATCAAGTTAATGTGCCGAGATTGTGTGTTGTCTGGATTAATTAATAACAAAATAAACCAATTTCCAATATTGAAGCATGAAGCTAAGTTCTTTTCAAAATACATAGTTTTTTAAATTCATTAATTTCTGAAATCTAAAACGTTTTCTAAAATGTTTAAAGTACTTTATTTGTTCTTCACATATTGAAATACTAACAAAAGCAGTAATATATTATGGTAAGTGTATTATTTTAAATAAAACAAAATGTATAGTAAACCTTCTACGTCGTTTTCAAAAATAATGAATTCTATGTAAACATAGGCCAAATTTTAAGGAAAGAAAGCGGAAAATAAATACAATGATTCCGACATTCGTGGTGTAAAATTTACATGGTTTGGCCAAGGCTTTCAATTTTACAATTGTTATAGGATCATTGGTTTAAGTTTTAACCAAAATCTGACCTGTGCGCAATAAGAAATAGATTTGGTAACGAAGAAGGCCAAAACACTTCGACATTTTGACTCGGCCACATTTATCCTTTTCTACATCTGGTGTACCTCAATCAATCTAAGTTGTCTTATTGACAATATGGAGTTTTAAGTCTCAATGAACATCTTGACTATATTGTTATTAGTTCAATTCCATTTCTACACTCTCTTAAATCTCGTTTTTCACAAAACTAGCTAAGCACTCATCTTCAAATCACTCAAATAGCTGAATGCAAAGTTCGTGCATTAACTCTTTTGTTTATAGAGCATGCAATTTCATTTTATTTATTCAATTTAAAAAAAGGGTAATATTTGGGATCTATTAAACTATTGTCGTATTAAAAATAAAGTGGCAATTCATAAAGTCGAAAGCTACTTCGAGAAGAGTTTAAACGGTTTAAAGTAAGCTTAATACTGAAAATGTTTCGCATTTCCTTCTAAATTTTGTTTCGCCTGATAATAATTACCATACAAATAAAATCAACATCAATTAAAATCACAACGATCCGCTGATTTGTTGTAGCACTTAAAAAAAAAATTATAAAAATTGTCACTTCGCATATCACATTAGTTAAAATGTAATCCAATGAAATTTGTGTTTATACATTATATTTATCACGAATGAGCTTTAAAGTTCTAAATATAAAGTGTCGCTCTAATTATGTACATTTTCTTTTTTGTAATTATTTTTCCCATAACATTATCAAACCTCGTATCTATACATCCGCAATTTACATCCGCACTTCAAAAGTCAATACAACCAATGCGGCTTAAATTTGTTTCGCAAATTGATCACTAATTGCACGTAAATTTACCTGGCTGCAATGGTATTTTGTAATTGACCATATAATTGCGGATACCATTCAAATTGCAGAGTATCAAAGCTGGAAAATATTACAAATTCCTGCGATGCCTATTCCTGATGGTGGTATACCAAAGTCACCCATCCATGTGTCAATTCACATATGTATAGTATGGGAAATGCAGACACCACGCGTGCAACCTTGGTGACCATCTATGAAAATATTCGTCATCGGTTCGGTTCGTGTGAAATATGGATACGTATGTTCAGATACATGAATTCAAGGAAAAAGGGTGCCAAAATTGATTTGAGTTCTTCGATATATTAAACGTTTAATTATTGTTTAGGAGTAGTTATTTTGGGCAGGAATTTATTTTAGAGTTTTTTCGGATGTAATTCAAATTCAATAATCTTTGAAATGTTATACTCATAAGATAGGTATGCAAGTTATAACAAACTTCTTCAATGTACTTTGTCTAGTCGATACAAAAAAAAAGAAACCGCGGCCGGTTATTTGTCAAATGCGATCATTCACTCGATTCCATTGATAGATAATAAATTTCGCTAAACATGAAACGAATGAATCGCTGCCCTGTCAAATTGTGTCTCAATCGAAGCCCGCTTAACGATGATTAATCGCCACGGATGTCCATTCAAACACTGCATGCTCCATAACAAAATCATACAAAATTATCAATTAATTCTGCCTCGCAGTTCGCAGATCCTCTGACGTGTCCGCCATCAGGTCTATGTTCGAATGCGGAGGTTGGCGCGCAAATGAGTTTGGCCAACAGAAATAAAGTCAAATCCTGCACATACATATATGCATATGTGTATGTATACAACCAACCACCTAAGGTATTTAATTGATATATTTGCAAAAGTCAAAGACGCGAGTTATCATCTTATTGGGCATTCGGGATGAAGAACAACGCCACATGGCGCACAACAAGTATAATCTCACTCGGAAGGGGGAAGAGCGATGTGGCGATGGTGAGCGACGTCAGGATGATGTTGTGCGCGTGCAGACTTCCTTCGGCATTTTTTATATGGTTTATGTGGTGTGTCGTTGGATGGACAGATTGCCCGATGATTCCCACATATCATTGACCGGAGTATTCGGTCAGATGGAGCTCGGCAAACATAGGAACACATATTCAAATAGCTTTGTCAAGTGGGCTTAAATTTATTCTATTTCTCCCAGGGGGTGCTTCAGGTTCAGGTTCAGGTTCGGGTTTGCATGAACTCGGTTATTCTTTATTCTGAGAGATTATAGTTTGAGTTGTTGTGTTGACGACGTGACGTTTGAAGTTTATTTGACTATTGTTTTTTAATTTTGAATACTCAAAAATATACTCAAGGAATCAAAGTACTTGCACAAATATCCAACTTAGGAATAACTGTAGTTTGATGCCGGTCACATGCTCCTGCATAAGCCTTCAACGCAGTTTATACTTTTTTGGCATTTTCTGAAGTTAGTTTTTTTATTACAATTTATTTTAGGTTTTATCAGTAACTAGCTGACCCGGCAAGCTTTGCTCTGCCTCTTTCATATAAGCTTGATAATACGACCATCTAATCGTGGTAATTTTAAAAAGGTCAATTAAGAAAAAAATCACTAATACGCCACCAGGCACGCAAGGGAATGTTCTTATTTGTTCTGTGTTATCCCCGTCTTAATTTGTGGTTGATTTATTTACCAAAAAACCTGGAAGAAGTAAGACCCATCAATTTGACAACGTATATTAGTATATTAAGCTATCCACTATCCACCTTTTAACCTCCTGTTAAAATATTTTTTGACTTTTCTACGTTTTTGGATAATACGCCAACTACTTTATATGTGTTTGCAGATATGCAAAGTTTGCAACTCTAGCTCCTTTACTATGAAGTCATTTTAAGTAAAAAAGGAACAAGTGTTGCCACTTTATTTGCTCTTTAGATGTTCTCCTAGAAAACAATAATAATAATAATAAAATATATCGATGGTACTGGTCAATGTTCACTGATCTGAGAGGCAAGGAAGCAGTGAAATCCTTAAAGCTGAATTTACTGAAATATATCAATTTCGACGTCAAATTATCTTGGTCAATGACATTAAATGTATTTTTCTTATTAAAAACAAGCAAATGTGCACTTGGACGTATAAGTACTTTTTTTTTGATGATTGATGTTGAGAAAGTTCACTCAAAAATCCTGAAAACTTCCATTTGTATTCAAATTTAAGTGTTTGTAAAATTCATTGTTTACCCACATGAGCTCACCTTAGTTCAACTTACCTTCTGTCACATAGAATTGAACATTGACTAAGCGCAGCTTACCGTTTCCTACATCCTTAGTTACTTCAAACCCTGAAACTGTTCAAGTAGTGAAAAAAAACTGAAGCTTTGCTCCCTTAAAGAAGTTTATTCGAAGAATTCGAGCAATTTAAAGTTTACTAAGTCTTAATGCAACTGATACTTCAAAATATACAGCTCCTAAGAATTCAAGAGCGAGATCCTCCCAGAAATGTCATGGGACTTAATTTTCTGTCAAATAAAGAGGGTTTACAATAAAAAAAACCTTAAAATTGTCATTACTGATCTTAAGTTGCTACTTCCCAACAGATGAAACATGTTTTCAATTTAAACTCTCCAACTCCATTTCCAGCCAGATCCCAATTCCATGCGCATTACATTCATTCACCTACTCCACCAGCTAAACGGCCACGACCGACCGGGCGGCCGCGGCAGAACGATTCAATTTTGTCCCGAACCATGGTCGAGTACTCGTATCCTGCCGCGAAAGCAAATCAAGCAACTAACTCGGGCTAAATTAACCATATGTGTGTTGTGTGTGCGCTGCGCAATGCACATACATGTGGCATATTCTAATCCTCGAGGCCATGAAATGCAATGAGATAGGCCTCCATGATTAATCGTTGCATAAACAAAAGTTAATGAGACTATCAAAGTCCAGAGGCGCCATACGAGTAGAACATCGCAGGAAACAAAACCAAGAACAAAAAAAAAAAAAACAGATGATGCCTCATACTTCGGCCTGCTGGCTGATGGCGTTCCTGCGCCATGTCCGCGTCCGCTTCCTCACAAAAAGGATATTAGCTCATCGATTATGTGGTAATAATATGTGAGTCTATATGTGGGAATATGCGATGATGGCGGCGATACCTACTGTGCGGGACGGGTCGAGATTGGTTTGATTGGAAATTTAATTTTTTTTTTTCTCCCGATTCGGTTATTTGTTTTTAGTCCCTGCCCTGGCTCATAGTCGAGACTCGAGACTCCGGACGGGACCGTGTGAGAAAATGACGATTAATATCTGTAATGAGATTGTAGCCATGATGTATGAGGTGAAGTTTTTCGCTAAATCGTATATAGGGAACTTAAGAAACAAACCTACGAGTTGCATATGTAGGCAGAGATGAATAAGGAATGAGGAGCATATGTGGCTCCGGGAATTTTAACAGTGAGAGTGCCAGCTGGTTCCATGATTCTCCTCTTGATTGCATTCAGCTGTGTTCGAAATGGCGAAATTCATCACTTGATTTAACCAAATGTAATCCCAGCAAGGAATCCAATTATTATTTGGCCATATTTCCTTTTTTCTGCAACTTTGTGGCGCTTTTGGTGGCGCTACACCTTTTCGCAGGCCAAGAAAAAAATCCCAAAAGTGTGTAAAAGTAAAGGGTAAGATTTTAACAGTTGAAAGACTAGAAGAAGTGTTTTATCTACCACCACTTTGACAAAGAAGTTATTGGCAATAAATTCATCTTCTAAGCGCCTCAATTGATTTGCCACTCCAATGACTTATTTAGGTTTCAAGCCTTTGCATAACTCCTGAAGTGCACTTATTGTAATCGTAATCGTTAACTAAAAAGGTGAGAGAAAACTTTCTGATGTTATCGGCAGATTTTGGAGCAGCAACAACTTCCCGTCGTCGTCGTTGTAGCTGTTGCTGTTGTCGCGAAGCGTCGGGCGTGATTTCGTGACATGATTTAGTTTTCTGGATCACAATCAAGTCCAACTTTGTCGTTGCATTAATTAGTTTCCAACGACTTAGCTACCGCAGAGTAAAGGTCAGTGTGAAAGCGTGCCAGCTGCACTCTAGGTGGCTCAACTCCACTCGACCTCTAGCCCCAACCAAATCCTTCTGCCACTAATTTGGTGCAGTGTGCAACATTCACACTGTGCGGTCCAACAACAGATGCACAGTCGAAAAGTCAAGACACCAAGAGTAAAACGAAAAACAGTTTGCTTCTAAGGAACTCTCCTCTAATGGCTGGCAATTTGTTTGGCTTGACTTTGTGAAAGTAAATGGAG
Source organism: Scaeva pyrastri (assembly GCA_905146935.1). Lineage (NCBI taxonomy): Eukaryota > Metazoa > Arthropoda > Insecta > Diptera > Syrphidae > Scaeva > Scaeva pyrastri. The sequence goes on along the minus strand of LR989929.1, from coordinate 2,257,571 downwards.
GCACTCTGCGCGATGAGATGGGATGATGCGCCTTCAAAATGTTTTGAGGTAATCATGACATTAAAAGCTGACGTTGCTGACTTTTACACATACCGACGGCGACGACTGACGCTTGACGTCTGATGGCTATCTGCCCTGTGGTCATCTTCGAAGTCTCGTATGCGACGACGACGACGGACTGGTGGTAACGTCTTGTTTTGTGACTTTGGCCGATGATGACCATAATCATCATTAGTGGTGGGTATGGTCATCAAGTTCTTTTGTTTCTTTGGTTTCCTCAAATTTGTACCTCTCCTATAAACAGCGCGCGAGTTCTTCCCGAATTGAGCTGTAATTATTGGGAATGGGAGTCAACAGATGGATGTGGTTGCTTATTTTTTTTTTTTTTTTTGGGTAATTTTGGTGGAAAGGAGTTTATTTGGGTGTTTTAACGATAATGGGAAAGTTGCACGGTGTTGTTTAGATTAATTAGATTTTTGAATGAGTCGAGTTTTCACGTCTCATGTTAATTTGTTCGACTGATAAAATTTGGCCAAAATTGACGTAGCAGTGTGTTAAAGTAAAATTTAGAATCGTAGGATGATCCGATGGAATTTAATCTTGTGTTTTATGAAAGGTTGTGCAACTATTTCGAATTTTGTGCTCCTACTCCTTAAAATTCCACGAATTCAAAAACTTTTCATTATTTTTAAATATTTATTTCATTATTAATAATATTGAAAGCATTCTCCTTTCGAAGATACCATCGCCCGCCATCGTCAAATGAAACATCACACGAAAAATAAATTCAAATGCAGAAATAATTATGAAGTCATTCATCAAATTGCCAAAAAATTAAAATAAATGTTCAAATAAAGTCATTAAGACACCAAATTGTGCATCAGTATGCTGCGCGTCCTTATAGCCATCCATCATTAGTCAAAATAAAAAAAAAGTGCATCCTCCTTTTATCGTTTATTCATGTGAAGATGCCGGGTGTAAATTCAACGAAATCTTCCTTAAAAATTCTCGAAGGCGAAATTTTAAAAGTATTTTGTATCCTTTCTCTCTTTGCGGGGCTAAAAGCAAAAAAAAAAGGACTTAAATTCACAAATTGCAGAGCATGTTTCCCGAGGGATATTTTACACAAACATGACTTATATGTGCATACATTTATATGTATTTATGTATTCAACAATGCGATGGCTATGAGATCAAAAACAGTCGAACCCAAATGGAATGCATTTTTAACTTTTTTCCCAGATCCTTTGATGTAATCCCCAAAAGAATTTTCATTCATTTCTTTGAAGAGGAGGAACCTACTGGAAGACGAGTGAGTATGTGGTTGTTGGTCTTTTAGGGAGAACTCAGTGTTCGTTTTTGTTTTATCCCTTTGAGGCTTTGGAGGTCTTTGGAGGTGCCATTTTCATTTTGAACGATGAGCTCTCTTATCGGTGAATAATTTCCTGAGTAAACTAATACTATTGAAGAATTGGAGGTCACACATTGTACCCCGGAGACGGAGAGACCTGCAATCGAGCGAGACCAAGTGATTCTAGGCCATACACGAGCAGTTCGCCTGCTCCAGATTCGAAGATTTTTCCATTGAAAAGGACATTAAATAGAATATAAAGGATTCGAACTGTTAATCTCACTTTGCTTAAACATATACATATGTGCATATATGGTACCTTTGCTCCCTCTAAGGAATACATCTTTTCTGATTCCATGGAAGTTAGAGTATACAACAGCAGAACAAAGAAGTCATTGCAATCCAGAAGATTGCTCCGAAAGCTTATGGGTGGTGAAGAAGGATCACTTTACATTTGACAAAAAAAAAATCGAGGACGAGAACAGAGGATACAAAGAAACGGCGGCTTGATGGTGGCGTTGGCGGTGACCTCCCTAGACGATATTGCTATTGCAAAACAAACAATTCCCCTAGAAAGATGTAAATTCGTCTTCACATGGATTATACAACGTATCCAGGCATCCTTGCAACAGCTTTGTGTCTTTGGTGAGATGTCTTTTCTCTATCTAAGATTGTGTGACCCAAAATGTCTTAAAAGGTTTCCTCATGCAAAAGTGAAAAAAGAGACATAACTAGGTGAGTCGGAGTACCTACTCGTAAGTCGCTCACTTCAGGACTTCCTTCAAAATTGTCAAATCGATACGGTTTTCGGTCGATAACAGATAATGTAGGGCATTGAAAGTGTAACGTTAGATTGACGTGTGACAACCCAAATTTTGCACTTCTTACAAAAATATTTTAGTATTTAACAACTTCAAACATGTTAATTTAAACATTTCACTTATAAATAAGGTTTTTATTTAATGCCTATTCCCATTTTGAAAGCTATATGTTTAAGCAAATCAAATGCACAGCACTCGTTTCTATAAAAATTCAATTTTACATAGAATTTAATTCAAATTTAATTTACTGCACATGAAAGTGACCCCTTAACTTCCCCCATTACATTATCATAACAAAAATAAGGATCATCAAAAATTAATTAGTTTTTCTTGCAAAAACGCACTCATTTTGAAATTTTAATTTGCTATCAGCGTTTTTTTTTTTTTGTTTAATTTTTTTTTTGTTCATAGAAATCTGCAGGCAATCAATATTATCATTATTGCCCTATGTGACTGTGTGATTGTGACTCGTCGTGCAATCACAGTCACAAAATAAAATTATAATGAAAATAGCGCAGCTAAATGGCAAAAACATTAAACAATTGATAATTACACAACTAAATTAGTCTGAATTTTGAAAATTGCTTCCACAATAAAATTACGAGTATTTTGTAGCAGACCTCTGTCAATTTATTTTTGTTGGTGTTTGCGAATTTCGAATTATGATGCGACTGGGGTGTAAAAACATTTTAAGCCCTAAACATTGTGTGACGATGTTGAACCCTCTACATTCTACAACGTTGGAAATAAAACTCACTTTCCGTCCGCACCCGCCCGCGCCCTGGGGAGACGATGAACACGTCATTATAAACCTGCAATAATTGTGATTGTGTCAAACTGTCAGCAAACTCGCAGACGAAGTGGAATGGGAGATACTATAATTAGCGAGCTAACGGTGATAATGATGCCATTGGAATTGGATTCTGTGACAAATGGTTTGGAACGTCAAAAAAAGACACGTTCGTGAATAATTGTCAATAATTGGTTTTGTTAATCGAATCATTATGGTTCAAATGTATTTACTATTTTGAGTGACTACAAAACTAGATTATGTCTTTTTGAGTGTTGATGTTGATACATTGATGATAGATATACATACTTACATAAATAATAATATGTATATACATATGTACATAGTTCCGTGAGGCATAGAACAGAATATTTTGACAGGATGGAGTGTCATACGAATCAATATTTTAAAGTAATTAGTAAAGTAAACACCAACATACGAGTATTTGGTTTTTTGGATGAACAATTCGCTTTACAAAAAATATTCATTGAAAATACTACATAATGTACATTGAAAATAAAAAAACAATATTCATCTTATTATATTTGAATGAAGTACATGACAGTTCGCAAGCTGCCGGTAGACACTCCTGTAGATGAAATGTCAACATTGACGATGGTAGATTTCCCTCGGCAAACAACAACAATTTGATTACTGGCGAAAAAGAGGCCGGTAAAAATAATGGCACCTGTGCAGAGCTGTAAAGTGAGTTTGATCGTTTTATTCATTTGAATGCTGTACTATAGCTACACAGCAGTGAATAAAACACAAGCAATTTTAAAAATCAAAATGAAGTTTGTCAGGACCAATTCCAGGATTTAAAAATTTGACGAGGGCAGAGTAATAATTTGTATTTATATGCTCGAAGTGTTAAGAGTAACGCCTTAATATCATAATACCCTTTGTTGCCATGCATATGTGCACCTCCTTAATCCCACGGTTTACAGCTTTTAATCCATAAAAAAAATGACATACTAGAGCTAAGCTTTCCATTTTCATTCGTGGGAAATAGGTAGACCAAAATGTCCATTCTCCTTTGGCCAAGAAGATATATGTATCTCCTATAAATTTCTAACTTTAACCCGAAGTTCTTTTGAAGTTTTGGAGGTAATTTCTGTCAGGAGCTCATACAAAAATCAATCATTTCCAAGACTCCAATGTCACGGCCATGTAGTGCATTACTGAAGATAATTTGTTAAGAATCCATCGTCGTGTCGTCGTTGACAACTACAAGCTTTCGGCGGCGGCAAGCATGACTCCAAAGAGAATTTCTTTCAATTAATTTTCATTTGACATCGATGACTGGCCAAAGACAAGTAAATGTTCGTGAAATTGCCAAACTACACGCAACAACTGTAGAATTCCCCCAGCTCCGTTCCTGCATCAGCTTCAACGTCGCATTATGCACATTTGCATTTCAAATTCTGCTGCACCAGGCAAAAGTCGCGTACAAATATTGCCAAACCAAGGACAACTCACTGCGAGTGTACCGCAGCAGTGCTCCGAAATGTAGAAACGCACGAGTTATTAGACACCGCATTGTCAACATAAATCCGTCATCTCGATCGTCGCCACTACGTGCATATTATGTCGAGCTTCTGTCACGTTTACTTATAGAAATGGAAGTATGGTGTCATGGAAAAGGCATTTGTATGACGACCAAAACCCAAAAAAAAAACTATACATGATGTTGCGGTGTACTATATGTTTGTGACGTCTATAGAAATTGGTCAGAAGTGGTTTGTTTGTGCGGTTTGACAATCCTTCCTTGCCAGAACCAGAGCCAGAGCCTGAGCCATAGCCATAGCCTCGACCGTAATAATTGTGTCGTGCGGTGCTATGTAAGTGAATGCGGAAAATTCAGCTGTCAATAGACATGCAACTCGCTACTCCAATAAAAAACACAAACAAATAAAAAAAAACACGCACACAAACTTCCTGGCACAGAGAATTATAAAATTTTAATTAAAATTTTAATTAATTCTATTTAATGCGCAAATAACATCCATCATTAATTTAATTTTGCGCTCGTTTTTGTGTTGATGCTTCATTGAAATGATGGGACTGCGGGATGATTTGCCTCCAGAATTTGCTGCTTTTATAAACCATGTATAAAAGTTATGTAAGTGTGTGTGTAAGTGTGTGTGTATGTGTGTGTGTAGGAGGTTATATCCTGGAATTTCTATATAATTTTAATTTCCTGTTTTCATTTGCTATAGATAGGTTTTCCAAGAGATACATTTTGGAGTAGCAAAAATAATATCAAAAATTGTAGCTGAAAGAATGTTTAAAAAGGATTTCAGTCTAAATCATAAAAAACAACTTAAAATAAGTTAAGCAAATTACAAAACTTCTTACATTTTGACAAAATATTTTTCTGATTTAGCTTTAAATTCTATATTCATTACAACAACTTCTAGCGACCCAAGAGAGTCCTTTATTGGTATGCATTTTTGTATTTTTAGTGCTCAGTGTTTTTGTGATTCATTAAGTTACATATTTTTTTGTATCTTTATTTTTATGCATGGAAAATATGTTTACATCGTGAAAAACTTTTATTGACGGAGGGGGGTGGGGGAGGGGTGAAATTCGTAAGGGAAATTGAGGAAATAAAAACGAGAAATTTAGGTTAATCAGATTTTTGCACGTTATCCTACTGGCAAATAGCAAATACATAATGTGATGCATGCAAAGGATAAAACCAAATTAAGTTGATAGGATTAAAGTTTGAATGTAACAAAACTTATAACTTTGCAAAAAATAAATTTATGCAACAGGGAGGATTTGGAAAATATGCGACTGCATCTTTCTTGCATTACATGAATATGCGAATTTTATTCGTATTTTTAGGTCAGATATAAATACATTATATTTAAAAGTATTTTTTACCTACAATCGTATTCAAGGTTTTTATTCGAGTCTCACTAAGTTCTTAAATAACAAATTTTAATTCGGTAATCCTGCATATTTCAAACCTTTGTAGTTGAAATTGAAATCTGTAACACAAATTTCTTCTAAAAATAACTAATTTCTTAAGTTTGATCTCAAGTTTACGATAGTTGTTTTTATGAACTCTTTCGTTACTGAAAAACTTTGAAGAATTTCCGAATACTTTTATCAAAATCCGAACTGTAAGTCAAGAAAGCTGTGAAGTTTGGTGATACCATCCTTTTTAAGTTGAGGACTTTCAAAGTTTTAATCATTTCTTATAAATTCTAAAGAGTCAAAAAAATGATTTCTACATAAACATAAATTTATGAAAGAATTAAAATTCACAGCGTCCCATTTCAAAAAAAAATCACTTCATTTGGCATCATTTGAATAAAGACTTAAAACAAATTCAAAGCTATTTTTAAAAATCTCTTAGAAACGAAAACATATTGAAAAGGTGGTACACCAAGGCGTATACGTACTTTTACTTTTTGGTATTGAATTTGAAAACTAAATACTGTCCCAAAAATGTTTTAATTTTCAAAGCCGAACTAGGCCAATTTGATAATTGAAGACTCAACCATTTTCAACAGTCAAAATTTTGAAGTCCTTATATATTTAAAAGACCCTTCAACTCTAATATACACAGTTTCACTATATTTTTTAGCAATTGTCAGCATTAATGCGAAACTTGAATTTTTAATTTGATGTTCTCTTCAATTTTTGTATTTTCTAGAATGAACAGAGTGTTCATTAAAAATCACAAGTGACTCTTACCTTCTAGATCAATACTATATTTGTGGCCAGTCTTGAGGCTCCTTCATCCTTTGAGCTATACAAACCGCGTTTACTATAGTCTTACATCCTTCCGAATTCCAACCGGAAAGTCAATTTTAATTTTCCAACTTTCTCTTTACACTTCTGCTGACAAATTGAACATTGAAGTAAAACTCAATTCGGGCAGAAGGACTATACCCCATCCGCCATCCCCCCACCCCATCCAAAGTCAAAATGAGAAAAAATCCAATCCTTTCGCCATCGGGTATTGCATATGTACGAGTAGGTATGTATGTATGGAGGTAAAACGAACGTCAGTGCATCCCGGGCAGCCTGTAAAGCGAACAGACTTTCCAACTACTTAATATTCACACCCGTGTGACAGTTGCTCCTGTCTTTTTTTTGTGTAATTTTTTCTTCTTTGGGATGACGAAATGGGACGTTCTTTAGGAACTCTTTAAGGTTGGAGACATTGAGACAAAGGACGATGAAGCGAAGAAAAAAAAAAGAACACATACCGACACACACCACGACATACCTCAATTCATGGTGATATTATGTGTGTGTGAGTTGTTAGATCGCGTTGTAACCCAACTATCTTTGCCTGGCAGCAATTTTTCGTGAATCCCAAGTAAATTGCATCCTAGTCGTCCCTTCAGTCTTCCAGGAGTCAGAGTCGGAGACTTAGTCACGAATGCAATGGCATCAGAAACTGGCAAAAATCGACTTTGTATGCATATGCATGCATCCAAAGGATACCCGGACCCGGGATAAGAATACCAAATGGCAGGTGATGGAAAGACAATAATTCACATCCTTAGGAAAATGGTAATTTCATTGGACCAACAACGACGACGACGAGGGCGACACAAGAAAGGGAAGAAAAGTTAAAAACAAAAAAAAAAAAAGGAAAATAATAAGAAAAAAAAAAACTGCGACGTAATGGAACTCCTGGGAGAGTCTTAACTTATTTGTGGAATTGCGAGGGCGCAATGGGGGAAGTTCTCAACTTCGTTATGCTAAATGTCGATATTGTCAGGAATTAGAAAGGACTTAACATACAGAGAACTGTCTCACATGCAACGAGAGATTGCGCTGTCAGATCCCACTGGTGCGACCTCAGGGCATAAATCATTTTGAATTTCGATTTAAGAAAGTCTTCGATGTCGATGTCGAAGTCGCTCGTAGTCGAAGTCAATTCTTTCACAATTCAAGAATTACATTTTTATTTTCGTGCATTCACATCCAACGATGCATGATGGCGGAAATTTAATTTAGTTTGTTCAGTTCGATATTGACTATTGTTCTAGAAAAATATAGTGTATGGTGTATTTTAAATAAATGTCAGATATATGTATGTACATACATATGTACATATGTACATATGTATATGTATTCCACAATTTTATTTCGTTATGTCTATTATCGAACTAAAAGGATTGATTTAAACGTATTTTGACAAGAAGCTAGTGCGTTCGAACTGTCACACTAATTTGAGAATGCAAAATTAACAGATAATAAAAATAATGTTGTTTCTGATGTAATGTTCATCTGTTTATGCTTTTTGTTATAAATCATAAAATATACGTGGTCTCCATAAATTAATGTTTGTTTTAGACGAATGACAATTCTTGACTTCTAATTTGCTTGGTTCGAGAACAAAAAAGAAAATTAATTGAAATTAAAATCGACATCAGCTTCATTGGCTTACAAAATTCTTTCGAGCTTTATTAAATCATTCGTTTTTTGAAGTCCGTATGAGATCCGTAAAAATATGACTGTCACTGTCGTTATTAATGGTGAATAAAAATAAAAAACCTCATGACATTTAACAATGTTTATGTGTGGAGTAGCTTCAATGAACCTAATGTAATGTAAGGCTTCAGTTATCTTAAGAAACTCGTTCAGTTAAATAGAAATTGAATCTTAAAACATCAATTGTTCTAAAAACTCGGTAAAATGCACGCGAGATCCAATTCCTCAACTGATACAAATGAATTTGAAATTCATAATCGTATTGAAGTTACTTCAAACACATTGAGTTGTGACGAAATAATCCTTCCCGGCTAAAATGACGATTAATGATTATAAGCCAGCCAAAGAAAATGTGTTTCAACGATGAAACTTTGTATGTACGTCTTATTAGTTTATATCCTTTGTCCAATTGGTGATTAAATTTTAATACTTTTTTTCTCTATTTCAAGAATATCACAGGACGCAGATCCGAGACGCATCCAACTAGCGAATCACTAACGCTTCAAACGTCACAATAAGTAACGTCATCCATCAATGTTTTTGTTACCAAATACGAACCTTTTCTCCTACGACTCGACTACGAGGTGTGTGTCCGTGACGTGTAGCTTGAGTTCGAGTAACATCCGCTTCGGCTTCTGTTTGGTTAAATAAGCCACAAGTCCAGGTGAAATTATATTTTCTACAAACAAAAACAAAAATACACTTTGTGATGTTTTTTTTTTTTCTGTTTTCATGGGTAGCCTTATTTTTTGCCTTAAGATTTATAGGCACGCATAAAATCTTATGAGTCTCGAAGTTGAGAGTTATTGCTCACTTATATTTTATTAATGACACAAAATTGAAAATTTTATTTGATATCCACGTCCCACCGCCGCCGTTCGTTGTCGCCGTCCGTCGTCGTTCCACCATCAGGACGCCATTTTGCGGATAATTTAACAATCTATATTTTTTGTTACCTTTAACATGTTTGTGGTTTTGCAAGGAAACCACCAATGAACGACCGGTGAGAATTCAAGATTATTATGTATTTTATTCATTTAAGTAAAAGTTAGAAGGAAAAGGACAAGAGCCTATGTAGCAACCACTTAATGAATTCTTAAATCCGTTCTAATTAAAATCCTTAATCTCTTAATCCAAGAATACAATAGGCAACCTGGTGTGGTAGTATTCGTACAACCGCATGTGGCCAAATGCGGGAAGATTATAGTGTTACGACCATGATGCTCAACAGGGTGTTTCGAAAGAATAGGAATCTTACTCAGTATGACAGATGATAAAACAGTGTTAGAAGACGTCACTTTGAAAGACACTTTACAGCACTGCAAACACATAAATGCAAACGTCACTTACATTCCAAAGCAAATAGCACTATTAATAACAGTCTGAAATCTAAAATGTCAGGCGTCAGTAAAATTCTTCTTTTTTTTGTAAACGTCACCAAGTCAGATTGACAGATATCAGGTATATAATATGGTAGAAAAAAAAAAACGTCACTTAAATGACATCCTACGAATAGGTAAAAGACGTAACTTGAGAGTAATCTGAGATATCGGACGTCACTTTACTTCAAATTTAAACAAAACAAAATGTCATTTAAATGAAGACTTAAATATGTGCAAATAATGTATGTAGCTGTAGTTAATATACATACAATTGACAGGGCTGGTGTCGAGAAGCGAAATGTCTGGATATTTTTGATATTTTCCATTGACTGTCAAATGTTATTTCTTTAATTTTACTGATTATTTTTCTAATTGTCATTCTAAAATGTAAATTTTCCAGATTAAGTTAATTATTAAGTTCGGTAAGAACAGGTAGGTACTTTTAGGTTTCATATCAAACGGAGGACTCTTTTCTTAAGGAAAACGAAGGCAGTTATTCTACAAGTAGGTACTAAGAATATGTTAAAATTTTTACAAATCAAAAAACACACAAACAACGAAACACCCTGTTTGCATCAAAATATTAATTACATCCCTGGTAATGAATAAATAATTTTTTTTTTTTTTTGCATAGAAAAATCGACATCAGCGCGAAAAGGGTTGAATAATTTATTATTAAGCCGATTCAACTCGGTGATGGAGATGGTTTTCTATTATCAACCACAATAGATGAAGGGTTTCAATTACAATGTACATCAAGGAAGACGTTTATTCTTTTCCTTATAGCCATTGTCAAATAACAATAATGGGTGGATATAATGATTTGTGGACAGAGGAAAAGTCCCATTGAAAGTAATGAATGCACTCTGATTGTATTGTCATTGTCGTCTTCGAGAACTCGAATATCTCAAGACAATTTCAAACTGTAGACATTCATTCAGAATCCACTGAATTAATAAACAATATTCATTTATTAAAAAGGAGTAGACACTAACCCTCCGCCATCAGCAATGTCATATCAAGTGGACTGATATTTTGACGAAATCCTAGAAAATAATAAAATTGAATTGAAGAAGACCTAATCATCTGACTCGCAGTGTTCCAAAGCCTTTTGTGTTCTTATTTTGTCATTTGCAAATGGCCAAGGGATGTGTCCACAAGAAAGAACGCCCAATTGCGACCTCGTTTCAAGTGCGTCTTCTATTCCAGCTTTTGCTCAATCATATCATATTTCTTGACTTTTATTGTTGCTCCTTGGAGTGATGGAAATTTGTCTACATTTATTCACGTTGCAATTTAATAAATGGACTATGGACGCAAGAATAGCAAAACCCACAGCCTCAGTAAAACTACTTAAGATTTATGCATTTCTATTCTTGGCCACACACAATGGGTCAAGACGACCAACGACCGACGACCAAAGACGGACGCTACGGACAGGTTGTAACTGCATTGGTAAGTGATATCTACATCTGCGTACTCGTACTCAGACAGCTGCTGTAGCAGACGCAATCAAGGTTATGTCTTCATTTGACGCATGGAGATGGTCGAATGCATTTCGCTGAGAAGAATTAATGCATCTGCAGCGAAAGTAGGTGGTGCAAGTTCTTAATTGGTCCCGCCTCGGATTACGGGACAGGAAAGGTTTAAATACACGAAAACATTAAATTGTTTGTTTAACTGATGTTTAATTCCAACAAAATATAAGCTCTGCGTTTTGGACAGTTAATGGTCAATTAAGATGAAGAGGTTTGTCCGTTTTAAAATCCTGATTGCAACCACAAACTGATAGTTATAAGTAACTAAGTATAACTTTGACATTTTGGCTTACCAAACTTAGTTTAACTTGCTCATCTTTGATAAGAATTAAGTCAATGGGTCAAATAAGTAAGTAAGTAAGAGCATTCATCAGAACCTTAAATCAGAGCCTTCCATCTAGTCACAAGTACACATATTAGGTATATTTGTTAGGCTCAAAATTTTGAAATGTTATAATTCATCTTAATCACAGCTCATCTTTCACAAAAGTATGCGTTTGTATTTTATACAAAACTAGCTATTAGTGAAATTAATTCCACGAATGACTTTCATTATTGCTCTTGACTATGACAGTCTTTTGTTCCTCCCACATAATGCAAACATATACCTACATATCTCCGATCCTACACCCATAATCCTCTAGAGACAACGTACTCGTATATCAAGAAAGTAAAGTAAGGAAAAGAACTCTATCTAACGCAATGCAGGATCCATTTGAAAATTGTCACTTCGAGTTCCATAATCCACATTCATTGCAACGAACTAATTTTATTTCCTCAACTTTGTTAACCCGACTTAGGATGTCGTCGTCGTCGTCGTTACTTCAGAGCTTCATTCAAACCAATAAGAAAAATAATATGTCTTTGAGAAACGAGAGTGAGACTGTCTTGCCATCTATGTGCGAGTATGAAGAACAAACTTAAGTACGTTAAAATCCTTTCAGAGTACTCGCATTCCATTTGGCATAATTGAAATCATTGGGACGGGATGGGAGGGACGAACGCACGGCACTAGGCTGCGGGTGGCGGCAGTAGCGGTGGGCCCATGCCATACTGTACCTATACGCGATTCTAAATCGCGTTGCATTTTTTTTTTTTTTGAAATCCTTTATATGCTAATGTAATTATCCAAAGTACATTCTATTGCCATCGCACCATCATCAACAAGAAAATGATGATTCAGCCAGCTTTGCGCATTGAAATCGGAAGGACAGCGAAGGATAATAGCAATAATCTAAGGACACAGACAACAGACAACAACCAAGAATTTTCTTTCTTCATTGTGTTATTTTTTTATAGTCAAGATATAACAGAAATGCGGGGGCGGCGGGTGGAGGGTGGCAGCAAGACTGACGTTCGGGCCGGATTGCACAGAGAGTGAAGTAAACAGCTGTCTATGGGCTCATCAGAGTTGAATTTGTGTTGAACTAGATTTTATATGTGTGAATTTTGACAGAAAGACATCTGTCACTTTTTACACATGGAAAGGAAGACAGGAAGATGTATATATATTTAACTTTGAAGAAGGTGCATTTAAAATTAATATTTTTCCTAGTTGTACATTAACAATATTATATTTTATCGTATTCAAAAATTACAAAAATAATTGAATGTCAAAGTAAAGAGCTCGAGTTAAAGTTGAAATCAAAGACAAGTTTGAAGTTTTAGTTAAAGTAATCGTAATATCGTTCCGAGAACGATAAAATTAAATTCGTTGGTGATCGAAAAACTCAACTTTAAATTTAATTTTTAATTCGTTCGCTAATTTTATTTTTCGGATCTTTGAAAATAAAATTTGTCTCCAACAACGAATTAAATTTCTTGGGAACTGAAAAATTAAATTCGATCACGAATTTATAGCAGATGACCCATATCAGATCCATTCGCGAACCGATCGTTAATTAAAATAATTCAATTTCGAAAAGTTTTATTCAAAAAATATATTATTATAATAATACTAAGAAAAGAAGAATTCGTACGAGTATAATATATTTTTTACATTTTTACTATTTTATATTTTAATATTAGTAACGAAAAAAAAATATCTACAGCCATAATAAATTGGACTTGTCGTCAATTTTTCCTGAGATCCTCGTACAAACCTAAGTCCGGACTTGTTTACGGTATTATGTCGGTATATGGCCGGAAGAAAAATTCCCTTTTTGAATACTTATTCAATTTTTTAAAGGACATCTCACACCATCATCGGCATTATCGTTATGGTATGGCTCTTTGTGGTGCGGTCTCGGTCTCAGTCTCAGTCTCGGTCTCGTCAAAGAAGAAGTCCCTGATGTGCGTTGTCGTTGTGGCAATCATTATGCGGTTCTGCATTATTTTGGATTTTGTTGTGGTCTTAATCTTTATGTACTTTAACATCCCACTTTGGGGCATTCAAACACCCACCCCATCAGCGGCGTGCGCCAGTGTCCATGTCCATCCACACCAATGTCCTTATTGAATTCCTTTTACTCAATTTTTTTTTCTTGTCTCGTACTATTTACTTTGTTGTTTTTATTGTTGTAATGCTTCACACGACCAAGAGCGACTCGTTTGAAATTATTTTTTAATGCACTAAAAGTCATTTGCATCCAATTTCGCATTAACTTTGACTCTAAAGGTACTTTACATAGAAAAGTTGGTCCTTTCATGGTCCAGTTTGCCTGGGCTTCCTGCATGCGGTTGGAACATTATATCCTTTGGTAGTGGTGTGGTGGTGGTGGTGGGAGGATTTGTATTATGGCCAAAAGAGAGTGGAGAGTTCACTCCTTTTTTGGATGATCATAACATAGTTCCTAGTTGTGCAAACATTAAAAGTGTCATCGTATTCGGTTGTAATTGCACTTCAGTGCTGAAAGGACCCTCCAAGGACTTCAAGGAGGAACTTTTTTCGTGTAATGTTTTAGGGTTTTTTTTTTTGTCTTGTTCTTGTTCTTGTTCTTGTTCTTGTTTTAAGTTTTGTTGTTTATTTTTGTGAATGCTGCGCCAAAAAGATGTTGTACATCATTTTGCATAATATTTCCATTAAATATCTGGGTGATTTTTGTCGAAATAGTGTTGTTGCTCTTTTTTCTGTCTGCACAAAGTTTCGGGCAAAGAACTAACAAAATTACATTACAAAGTGGATTGGCTCGAATGCTGATGATGATGATGAGGATAGTTCCACGCTGTTTGGATCAAGTAAATTCCTTAACAAATTGAAAATTGCATCACTCAACCAAGTATGTAGGTACTCGTAGTTTGATGGCTTGAGGCTGGTTACCTGATATACACAGTTAATTGAATTTTAAGGTGTAAATGTCAATAGCTTGGGTACGTAAACATTGGAATTCCCATCTGGACTGCGGACAAACATTAAATCAATTTGGCTATCTGCGAATCTTAATCGGATTTGAGTCAGTTGCAGCTGAGCTGGTTAGTCACTACGTAGCCATCAAACCGAACGACTCAATGCGATTGATATCTTAATCCCTCAAGAAGTTGACACACCTTTCATTTGATTGGCTTAATGCATTTTTTTGAACCAGGTAAGTTGCATTTCCAATCAATCGTAAGTTAGGCGATATTTATGGTGCGATTTAGATTTGAAAAGAAAATCTAGAAAAATGCATACGAATAAAATTTGATTGAGGTGAATGTGTATGTGGAGCTTTTGATATCTTTTCAGCGATTGGTTGTTAGATTGTTCAACAACAATTTAACATTTTTGACGGGTCAATCCAACACGGTGGACGCTATTTCGACAAAAGCCGTGCCAAAGTTACCTAAACTTCAAATCATTAAAAGTGGTAAGTTTCGAAAACTTGTCGTTAACTTGGTAAGATCTTTTGATAGCGGTGACTAATCGACAACTCTCCGCAGTGGATCGAAGTCGTTAAATTTTATCTTTGAGTCCCACATCATTTGCATAGCGCCAGCTCTGATATTTGTATGCTATAGAGCTCTGATGACAGAAAATTGGTTAAAATCGCTCAGACGCATGCATCTATAAATAGGTCTCATCACCGAAGATGATAGTTCCATGAAAATAAGAGTCAATTTCAAAGCCACCTGGGTCAGTTCAAGTGAAATTTATACAGCTGTACACATAAAGTGAAATTTGCCTGGTGCTAGTCTGTCAAAGGCCGAGCTCTTGAATGATGCTTAATCGAATGCATCGGATTGCCATCGCTTCATCGATGATGATTCATCGTTTACTAAACAAATGAAGTCAACTTTTAAAATAAATATGCGAAAATTGAAGAAACAACAAAACGTTGGGCGAACGGAACACTGATTTTGGTAAAACAAATTTATCATTTCCAAGTATTTTTGAACTCTATCACGATGTTTATTTGGCAAGATAAGTGACAGCAATGAACCTTCAACGTTTGGATATTTCTACCTTTCAAGCGACCTTTTATATTTTTTGAACATTTGACTAAAGATCGAAAAATAAAAACATACATATCTACTGATCTATTTAATTTTATCCTTTAAATGCTTCATTCACTCCTATTTAAGGCTTCACATAATGAAAAATAATGTACTTTAGAAGAATGTTGTATGTACATACATATGTACATATGTATCTCTACATAGGCCTATACTTGTCACAACTCTACACAAACAAAATTGAATGTCTTCTCTTCATAGGTATTGTATCTTTTACTTATACATCGTTAATAATTCCAACTATAGACCTTTATAGAATGTTTACATTCTGTCATAAAGTATTCAAAAGCATGCTTTTGGTTCTGAATACTTCTTCAAGGAATACGAGACCTCCATAAGGAAGCACCTTACATTGTAATATGCCGTACAACAGGTAGATTCAACATTCATTTACCAACAATAACACCATGAACATCTTAATGAAGCAATTTCCGATTTACATTGCAATCGTGGGCATGCAATTATGATTCGGAAAATCCTCATACTCGCATACAGATACATCTGACAGATATACTACCGTAGCGTCATCGTGCCGCTTCGTCGTCGGTTGGTCGTTGTCAGTTTTATGTAAAAGAAATTTCTCTCGTTTAAGCAAATCACCAATGTAATGATGTAATTTAGCAAAACATGGTTGCACCAGCGCTTAAACTCTTCCCCTCATTCCCCAAACCCAGAACGGGAAGCAGGACAATTAAGAAAAAAAAAAAACTTAAAAAAATAATAATAATGAAGATTTAATCTGCCACCGTACACAAATGAAATACATATCCACCTTTTTGCACCGCCCCGTGAAAAAAGGAAAAGACGAAAGAAAACGTTCATCAAAATACAAAAATTCTCGTATTCTTGCGAAAAGCAATTGCGGTGCGCCAAACCATTAAACAATTCTCTGGACCTCTTATTTTTAAAGTCTTAAAACCTCTTTTTGTACTGATTCTTGTGGACTAGTATTGGTAAGTAAATATTTTTGTTTTGCAACAAAATCTATGTAGGTATACATATGTATGTAGATAATTTGCATCATGCTCTTTTAAAAGTATTTTCACCATTTTGACAATTCAGTGAATTGGTTGATCGTTAGGAACACAATGAATGACAGCTGAGCAAAGTGCAGTCAATATGTGACAGGTGAAATGCAATGACAGTTGTGACCTTCGTAATTATGTATTTATCAAAAAAAAAGTACGTACTCGCCTGAGTGTATCTGAACATTATCTAGACATTCATGTAATTTTTTCATGGTTTGATTTTTTTTATAATTATAAGATCAAGTACGTGAAACATAGTAATGTCCCTAAAATCAAATTTCGTCCATAAGCACTGAGCACGGAAGCAAGCTGGACGAGAACAAAGTACTCATAGCCATCATTATAATGCAAATAAAGAAGGTGGCATTTGGAGCTGAAGTTGGAGTTCACAGATGAAAGTTGCTGTGAGTTCTTATGTTCATATATCTATGTGTACTGCAATGTAAATAATGCAGATTGTAGAGTACATATCGTATTGTTGTTGTTTAAATAAAAAACAATAATACAAATTTGATTTTAAATAACTTTAGAAGTTGAATAAATGAAACATGCCTTCAATTTAAAAATCAACTAGACATCTGTTCATTTTAACAACATTACTCGTTTATGTATTGATTTCATCACTGTCCCATTTTAAATAGCAAAAATTCCATTTCAAATATCCAGCCAATTCGGGGATTATTGTTCAAACACACATAAATCCCCCACATACACGACGGATATAATTCTCATCCTTCCGTTTGCATTCACATACATACATACATACATATGCACGTTTGTATGTACAATTATAATGTAAGTCGCAACCGCACTCTGTGTTTCCAGGGCAAACACATAAGTCTCCAACAAAAACATCCTCCAATAACTCCTTGGGGCGGTATCCAATATCCAGTTGCACCAAAAGATCAAAATTTAAAAAAAATAAAAAAAAACCCTTTGCTCAGCACACACGTTTTCGTCTCCCTTTATCCCTGAAAATGTTATAAATCGCAATAATTGGTCAATAAATTCCTCTTACCATCACGGGACAAAAAGAATTTAAAGTGAAATTCTCAAATCAGGAGAGGCTTTTTATGGATCCCGGTCAGCGGGATGATTGAGGCCCTAAATTGAATCTTCAGACGGATTGCAATAATTGCAGGAGCTCTGCTACCATAAATAATAACCACAAAGGAAATTTTAAGGATTTTTTCCTCTTGTCATCCTCATCAGCAGTGCCAGAGGACATAAAGTTCATGTACAAGCGGTGTTTTGTCTTCAAATACTCGTATTTTAATTGGGGTTTCTTAAGCACAACCAGTAAGGCCGTATAATGTCCAAGGATGCCTAGCCTATAGCCTAATCCTCTGTCGCAGGTCTACCAGTAAATGAAATTTCAATAAGCGGATCTCGTGGGATGATAAAGTTTCGACTAAGACATTCTTTTGGCAGAGCCATGGGGCCAATATTATTATGCAGCAGCCATAAAATGTAACCTCTGTCGTCAACTGATGGCATGAATATCATCTAAACTATATCGGAGATCCTGGAAAACCGCTACTCGGTTTATGATAGTGCCTTTTTTAATTGGCTTCCATTTTGTCATGCCTGTGCACTCTGCCAGAATTAACAAGGATCTCTCAGAGATAGGAAAAGTGGAGAACCTCCAAGTGCAAAGTTCCTCCAGAGTGCACTCGCCTCAACAATAGTCCAATTCTATTGCTGGGCTCATGTATAGTTTCATAGTCGTGCCCATTTACTTAATCCTCTTGGAACTGAAGAAAAAGACAAAATGTAAAAAAAAACGTCCCTAAATCCTTTTTCATGGGCTTAAATTATTTTAATTAAATATATTTTTTCATGTACATCCATATAATATTCTCCATTTATATCATTGTATTTTGCGGGTGTGAGGGGAGGTGGAAAGGGGACAGCGTCTAACTTTCTTACAGCAATTGTTTTGGAACTGAGCAGCCGACACGATGTATGGGCGATTTGGGTGCAGGGTGTGCACTGGAACCAGGTGACATAGCCCGAGCAGGTCGTAGACGTTTACTCCAAGGACAACGGTCCAGAAGGCGATGCTGGCACCAAAGGATGGTCTCTGATGAGAGAAGAGATTAAAACTTAGTTCTGCGATGGGAAAACTAAAGTTGCTTAAACTTTATGCATGCACAGAGTATTCTAATACCTGGTTCTTAGTGTTTGATCCTTTTTGAGCCATTCCTTAAAGTATAGGTAAAAATATATTATGTATTGTATTTTCTATCAGCTGATGTGGATTCAGCAAAAAATTGTATAAAGATTATTTTGAAGTAATAAACGAGGAAGTCGATTGTGACTGTGATTTTTATTTTTAATTTATTTTAACAAGCTAAGTTTTTCAATATGTTTCGGGAGATAAATTTTATCTCATCACAATTAAATTTAAACAAACTTTTCCAGTAAGTTCCAGTTCAATGCGGTGTGTTGGTAAGTTTGGGAGTAAATCATAAATGGTTTCCAACAGAAGTGGTTCTAAATCAGAGTTGTTCTTGCACTTGTTTCAATTTTAAGGGTGAAAAATCGAACATTTTCCGAGCTAACATTCGGAACTGGAAACAAAAAAATTATAAGCAATATAAATATTAAAACGAACGCGATTCTAACCTAGGTTGCGATCGAAATTCACTTTCGTGACGAAAACTCTCCGAAGAAATACCTTAATAGGGCTGTATTCCAAAAATTCATAAGGAAATATCCTATACTTGGGGGAGTA
The DNA here is from genome assembly GCA_905146935.1 of Scaeva pyrastri. Classification (NCBI taxonomy): domain Eukaryota; kingdom Metazoa; phylum Arthropoda; class Insecta; order Diptera; family Syrphidae; genus Scaeva; species Scaeva pyrastri. The sequence goes on along the minus strand of LR989929.1, from coordinate 2,238,030 downwards.
TTTGAACCCAAAAACTCAACCTTAATTCCGCCACTGCTGCATTTAATGGTAAAATAGGGTTATCTATTGAGAACTGTGCTGAAGAAAAAATTCATTTGGAAAATATTTTTCGAAAAATGTCAATAATAATTTAACATTGTGTAAGCTTTAAAAAAAAAAAACGTCATTAATCATTTGACGGTTGGACAATCAGACTCTTGAAATTCATAAATACAACTTTTAGAAAAGCCTAACCACTTGGGTGCTTCTCCGAAGCGATTTGTGATGTGGATGACGTTTTCAACTTCCACCTGTGTTTACTCAAAGAATGTTCCTGTAAAAAGTCATTAGCAACTGTCTACCGCCGAATGTTCATTATTTTTTGAAACATTGAACAAGTTTAAGCGACATAAGGGATATAATTTAAACGAGAATTTCTAGTGTCTGATTGGTCAGCAGTCAAAATATTATACTTACTTTACAATTATTGGTAGTTTTTATTAAGTCAAGGCAAATCATCTTATTTTGAAGTCAAATTCTCTTGTGTCAAAGTATCAGCTGATCTTGTTTTATCATTCATTTGAAAACTGATCTTCGTAACTTTCCTACATATTATAAGGAATTCACTTGAAACTTTTTTGTACCATCTACAATATTTAATATTAATTATTGTCGTTATTTTGCTTCTGTTGTAAAGTATAACAAATTTAATAACTTACCATTATGGCCACGTCAAATAATCATCGTTTAGTTTCCTTTCGCAATGAATTAATGAAAAATAATGGGAAGTTTCAATTCACTTGCATGTCATACCATCGTATCGGCAGGATATTATTTTGGTTCATTGTGAGCCATGGCGTTCTGTTATAGCCGCCCTCTCGTCGTCTACGTTATGGGAGTCGTTTTCGTCGTCCTTGTCATCCTTCACTCATCATCGTAGTCCTTTTCCTCTACGAGACAACTTAACTTCACTGATGGCAACGTTTTCTAGACAAACAGTCACGATTGAATCGTTAATTAATTCAAGATTCCAGCGAAAAGCTATCGTTAAACCGGAGGAGACCAAAAGCCACTCAACTATGCAAAAGGCTTCTCTTATACATGCGTACATACATATGTATATACAATGTCAGATATGTATGTATATACTCGTAGTTATAGATAGTTATAAAAGACTCAGACTCAGGCACGCAAAAGTGATTTTATTTGTGGACGAGTTCTTCAAAAAAAGGTCACCCAAACCATATCGGAATGTGTCAATTAGTGAACTTCAAGGACATTGTTAGCACTTCATTACCCAATCCACGTTTCAGGTCCTAACATAGCTATATCCGAACCCTGACTCCGTCACTCCTTGTATATCACAGCCCTTGCACACGTTGTGCGCATGAAAGCTTAAAACTTTTGCCGTCGGGAATTCTGGGGAGGCTCTCACAAATTTTCACTCAATTCAAATAGATCAGTGAAGCTGAAAAACGAACGTTTCCTCTTGAACCATGAACTCGCCTTTGATTCGAACTCAAATTATCCCAAGGGTTTTTGGAGGAATATTGCTGCGAGGCTTCTGTAATTTCGTTTGTTTACTTCTACCAGCACAAAGTCATGACCATCGTCGTCAGTCGTCACTCCCCCCTCGATAACGTTGTGATGACTTCTTAGCTACTACATGGATAGATAACATTATGCTTTTAGGGAATTTACATTAACAAACCCCCGACTTCGTCTGCCTCTGTTGTTATAAAAAGTGTGTTCTACACCACCACAAGAAAAACTAACAATAAGCCCAACAATTTATTCTAGGATGTTCGGAAAAGACACAACTTTAGAAGGCAGAGGGATCATTATTTGAAAGGAGGTACCTGTGACATTAGATGTTTTCATTCAAGGGAACCTAAGTTAAGGTATCCTAATTAAAGGCAATAGCCAAATCATTTTTTCCAACACTTATACAAAAAGAAGTACATACAAAAATAGTTTCTATATACAAAACACTGCTTGATGACAATACTGTAAGTCAAAATTATATGTTTCAAAATGTTAAAACATATGAAATTGAATTCATGTAATAAAAAAAAAATTAAATTAAACTGCTAGTGTATATAAAAAACTAAACATTTAAGAGTAATAGAGTTCAGAAACAAACGTTCTAAAAATATGTTTTCCTTGACTTCATTTTAAAGAATCCTTTTGACAGCTAACCACTAATTGAGTTTTGAAATGTATGTTGCTTCCTATCTTTATCTTTTAAACGTATCTTATCTCTTAGCCCATGTAATTCAAAAAATGTTTATTAAGTTACAAAAATGTCTGTCTCACTTTTCTATCTCTTTGCAAAAATCTAGTTTAAGCGAAATGAAATATTGAAGAGTCAAAATAAAGTCGTCTAAAATCCCTTTTTTCAGTTTTCAGTTCAGTTAAAATGAAATTCAGTTCGGTGTTCAGTTCATCACTTATGGCATTATCAATTGGCAATCTGAAAGCAGAAAAAAGCATTCTAAAAGCGTTTAATTGAGCAAAAGTCACACTTCTGATTCTGAAAAAAAAGAGATTTCTCTTCTGAATTTGAAATCAGAAGCAAAAACAGAATCACTCACACAATTAAAGATTTTAAATGTCACACTTGATAAATGTCATATTTTTTGAATTAACAAATTGTGCGAACGGTGAAGTGATTGCTTGAAATTAAAATAGAAAAAAAAGGAAAATAATATTAAAAATATCTTAACTTAATTGTTCCTAATTTGTTAGAAACTTTGTTGGAGTTGTCTTGCTCATCTTCTTCATCAAGTGACGCATTAATTTTCTCTTGCAGAAGTTTGTAGTTTTGTTGTTTGTAGTTGACACATGTCACACTTTACCAATACAATTCCAGATTGCCAAATAAAAACGACATTAAACTGACAACTTATGGGAATTCCATCAGTTTCAGTTAAATGCTTCAGTTTTTGCGTTTACACTTTTAGTTTAACTGAAGGCTCATCTAAATGGGGCTTAAAACATGTCCAATCGGAAAAATAGGAACACAACTAATTTAATGAAAGTAAACTTAATCCATAAGATTTAGAGGATATTTATTACAAATCTACCTAAATCTCGGTTTAGTGCCCGGTGAAAACGAAGTATTAGAGAGCTAATTTAACGTCATTTAAGCTTTGGATACTCTGATTTGTAGGTAATAGAAAAGTATACCTGCAGTCCTTAAGTAAAATCGGGACTAAACTCAAGAACTTTTAGACACGCATTCATATGGTACATACATATGTTGAATTCATGGAAAAGCAAAATCATGAAATCACAGCAATGTTCCATTGCCAGGCAAAAAGATTCCATAGTTTGTGCACGTTTGTGTAAAGTATACATATTGTAATTTTGCACTATTTTACAATTATTGACACTTTAACTGTGCCCGATTCCAGATCTAGAGTCAAACCCAAGAGCACTTTTCTTTTACCTAGAAGGAGAACTGTCATTTGACATTTGCATGGTCTAAAAATTAAAAAGCGAATTATGGGAACTGTAAAATTTTTTTGAATTCTTTAGTAACATAAAGATTTCATTGAAACTGTTTTTGGTTTTGTCCGGCAAAGAAAATATAAGATTCTTGGACAAAAGTACAGAACCACAATTTCCCAGAAATAAAATTTTATCGCCGCACATTTAGATTTCTGAACATATAATGGGACGAAAGCTGGCGTATGTAGATGCTGCATGGGTGGATGGCTTAATTATTTTTTTTACCGTAATGGCGTTGCATACTCGCTGCTCAAATTCAATTTAAGAAAAATGTCAATCTCATCCTATTGTATGTGTTGTATCCCTGAACACGAGTGTGTGTATTCATATTCATTCCTGGATGTCGGATTATTTTTACAGCAGCAATTTTATGTGACCATTTTTTATTTTAAAAAAAATAGATTAACTCCATGGCGTGTGGTATGAGATTTTTTTTCGCCTCAGACGAGATCATCCCACATCCTGATTCAGAAATCATACGGGAAACGATGATGGGCTTTAAAGTCGAGCCATCGTCAATGCACAAACAGGAACCCAAAGCTTCGTCGTCGTCGTCGATGGAGTGTTTCCTGTTCCGGTACGTTAGACTTTTAATTAAGTTGATACTAAAATATTTTGACTGGCTTGTAGAATATAAAGCTTAATTAATCGACTAGTTTTAAGTTTAGATACATACATATAAAAAATCACACTTTTAGGATAAAACTTGTGCTGTAAAAAACGGAAACGGAAGGTATCAATTCAAGTTTATGGGAATCATTATTTGCACTTCATATTACTATACGAGTATTTATACATTCTGGGGCCTTAAATTAAATGAAAAGCTAAGAGCAAAATGTGACAAGGTTGAAATTAAAGTTTTAAATTGTTGTAGTTGAATAGTAAAGGTTCAAGGAGATACAGGCATCATAAAGGATATCAAAGAAAACAAATGAACTTTTGTTCACTGGAAATGGATTAGACTGAGTTGAATTTGTACCATACGATTTCCAGATGTTCTATTTATATGCCATATTTCCAAACTAAAGAACTTCAAATTTTGGTTAAGGTACGCATTCTGTAAAAAATCATGCTTCTTACTTTGAACAGATCTAAAGTATTTCACTTGCGTTATTAATAAAGCTTCCTGGGACTTCCAAATGCCTAGACTTGTCATCATAAATTTCTTCTCTCTCTCTTAGACAAAATCCTTTGAATAAAATGTGTAGCGATGTTCAGTAAGGTGATGGCACTCAGGCATTGATTACCTAAATATAACCTTTCGACCCCCATAAAAACTTTAAAGCAATTAAAATATACATGCTCATATGCAACTTGGAGGAATCTATTTTTACGTTTACAATAAATTTTTCTTCATTGACACAAATAATGCATATTTTTATTGAAATTATTTTTTAATATTTAGAGACCATTACATAAGTACATGCATACATATTCATAATTGTATAGGTATAATATTCAAGAACTATTTTTTTTTTTTTTTACTAGTTTGAATTATTTGATAAAAAAAGAAACGTTGCAAATGTGTTCCCCTATAAACACCACAAAAGCAAATGCCAACCCAATTGCCAAAATACAACAGGGTAATTCCAAATGTTCTAAATTCAATGGCTCAGGTGTCTCAAATGAAATAGTCCCATCACGAACAATATATTGTCTGAAACCAAGGTCAAGCACTTGTTCAATTGTATCAACTTTCCACTTGTCAATAAAGCCCATTTCAAAAATTTCAATTATCAAAGTGTCCATTAATTCCTTTAATGGTGAATTTGCAGGAAACAAGAAACCATAATGAAACCGCAACAAATCTTCCTTGATAACATGGAATAAAGTTTTCGAATTTACCGACTTAAGGTTTATAAGAAACTCAGCTGTTGAAAATTCCGTTGCGAAGGCAATACTAGTGTTGAACATGGGATACAATTGTTCCGAGTAAGTTTTAAAGTCAACTGGTATAAAAATTTTGTCCAAAATCTCCGAATGTTGTATGTACCTTTGATACGCTTCATATAAATTTTGTTCAATAAAAACTCGAACATTGTTGTCGAATAAATCCTTGATTGTCTGGTACTGCCTGACTGGTATGAAGACGGTCAGAAACGATGTGAAGTAGATAACGTAGAGGTTTCTGATGATAAAAGCAAACAATTCAACTTGAGCATGGAACCGATAAGCATAATTGATTGGTGTTTCAGGAGAACCGCCAAGAATGGTGAGAAATATTTTACTTAAACTCTTCCAAGCATCTACGATTTTATTGGTGCAAGACCTTAGAATGATGTCCATAATGGCAATGTAGATTATTATGCACATAATCCATAGCCAGACTCCATGGGAAAATGGCTTTGTGTAATACTCCACCGGGTTAATAAATTCGTTTTGAGCCACCATAATGGTGAATTTTTCTATTTGTAATGAGTGACTGAAGTCAAAACCCGGTTTAAAAAACATAGGCATATTTATGTCAAACTTGTTCTCTTTTGATAGTTTAGATATTTGCGAGTGATAGCTACTGCCATCATTTTTAAGTGGGACTGTTGTGTAAGTTGCGTTATACTTTCTGAGGAAATTTTGGAATATTTGACCATATTTTCCCCCGAGTATTCTTCGTCCTTTCTTATCATCGTACCAAAATATTTGCGGATAATATTCACGGGTAAATATTCGAATAGCATAACCGTTTAGGTCCTTCATACAATTAGGTAGAACGTCATTTTCAAAAACTTGTTTTACTTTACTTTCATCTCCATCACCGAAAGGAAAGTATGCATAAATATCTCCATTTGCATGTCCAAATATTCGTGTGAATTTATTTTTAGAGAAATATCTAAAGTAGCTTTTGAGATTTTCAACGCTTTCCGTCGAAATGATGACAAATTTTCGAACTAATAGGTTCGCGATTAACTTTTGAAATTGCATTAAATTTAGACTGTTTTTGTCAGACATTCGAACTACCAACACCACGTTTTCCATTTTAATATTTTCATGGAAAGTCACTTGAATATTTTTTTTAAATAAAATCACCGGGGTCAAACGGTGAGTTTTTATAAAATCACTCAATAATTCGTCATCCAATCCGATTAAACAAAATGTTGGAGAGTTTAATTCTTTTTGCACTTTTTCAATGAGTCCAGTTAATTTCGAGTTGTTTGACATGACTTCCAAACAGGACAAAGATATCAATAGCAAAATTTTTCCCAAAAACATAATGAACTGCGAAGCTAATGCAACGGAAATTCTTCGATTAAAGAATAATGTCAGACTAAAATGGTTTTTCAAAATGCATAGCTGTTTTATTTTAGCGTTTTTAATAAACTTGGAAATAATTTTATGAAATTATTTAAAAAGACTTTTTGGCTATAATCCAATTCTATGATGGATCTAATTTCAACCTATTAACAATTAATTATAGGTATACAGCTTTGCATGACTGAATACGGCGGCCTACAATTGCATAACTTTAATGACCTTTAGTTATATTTCAAAAATTATTGAACTGGTTTTCCGCGAAAGCCTGACACCAAATTCTGATAAATTGAAGAGAAATCAATCCGATTCCACGAAACTTAATAAACCTCTTAATATACAATATTTAAATTTCTTCTTTAGAGAAAGCAATGCGAGTACAATTTGGTGGGCTTATTGTTAATAAAAACTTCCCAAACTCTACAAGTGTACCCATTACGTAATCATTAAAAAAAAGAAACAATCGTAGAATACACGCAAAATAAATATGTATATTTTGATAAAATTTATAAAAACAGTTACAAGGATAATTGGCCCTCCCTCAGAACCTGCCGCACGTTGATATTTATTCTAGAATCGTTCACAAACTGTCTAAACGGACTCCAAAAGTTTTCATCGGCGCAGTTCTCAAAAAGCTGAGTGTCCAGTTGCCAATCATTAGTTGGAGGATCAATTTCACATTTCAATTTCTTTGGATTGGGAGGTTCTAATGGGACATCTGGAATATAAAGCATTTGAGTAGAAGAATGTGGCAGTCAACATCAAAATGAAAAAAACCTTTTTTAATTGGAAATTCATTCCAACTCTCGAAGTTAGCTTTCATGACTCTGGGCACGGCATGGTAACAAAGCCGACTTTGTTTGGCCATCACCACGACATCACCACTGCGTAGGAAAAGAGCCGATGGCTTCTCGTCTTTTGTGGTTCCGCCGATAAGAAAGATCGCTGTTTGTCCAAAGCTGGAAAGAATTATAGATACAAACCAGGTTTTTTAACACAAACTATTACTCACCTGAAGGAAAACAAAGGCGCTTCAAGATCAGCTTCTGAGTGGTCAGTGTGTCCAGCCAGAGTAGTCCCGATGGGATAGTAATTCACTATGGCTGCTTCTGCTGAATACTTGCCCAGCCGCAAGGCTTTCGAAAAGAATTCGCTTAGCTGAGCCAAATCGGAGGGAAATTTATTCTTCATTTTTTCGCTGTAGTGTTTGCTATCCCAGTCATGATGATATCCTAAAGTGGTCCATCTCATCGCTACTTTCATTCTTCGCTTCTCATCTTTGTCGCAGCAGTTTTGAAACGAACTCCACCAGTCATCGATAACTGACTGTGAGAATAGCTTAGTGTTAAGATTCACAACGTTCGGACGTTTGGGGTAGTCTCGAACACACCTGGTCATCCAGTAGCGTTGTCCCTGTGGTGTGAAGGGATTTCGTATGAAAATCAGTCCAGGGCGGTCGGTTATTTCGTAGCATTTCCATGAATACACTGGCTTAAGGCCAGGCATTACTTCTTCGTATATACTATCGACATCCAGACCAAACTCCTTGGTTTCCTTAACTAAATGGTCAATTATTTGAATTGGAACTTAAGTTGTTTATTCTTACTTTCGCTGTGCAACTATCGAAATCCAGAACATCACTGAAATCAGGAACTGGCCATTTGGCTTTGTAAAATTTAAAAGAATCCTTGAACATAGTAAAAATCAACCAACAAAATAATAAATCTTCATTTTTTTAGTTTTAACTACTTCACTGTCACTCTCACTCTTGTGCTTGTTGACATTTTTGCATTTTGACATTTTGAAGTTTCCTCTTTCGATCAAATTCTGAACAGAGATGGCTACAAGTTTACGAAGTGTACAAAGGGAATTAAGTTTGAACATTGAATAAGAACTACAGGAAGAGGCATATCGAGAAAAAAGTGAAGCATTTTTCATACTTGTGTGAGTTACACACACACAAATGCTTTGATACAGGATCGACATGAAAGTTTACGGCTACTTACTGGGGCGCCAAATAAATTGTTTGCAGCCTTGAAAGATTTTTTTTTTTTTAAATTTAGTTTAATTTTATTCGATCTAATAAATGATGGAATAAAAGTCTTTTTCAATTTATTTGCTTAGCTAGGTTATAATAACGAAGAAATCAAGCTTGAAGTAATAAAATAAAACTTACCTATTACAGAAACTTTAAAATTGGGAATTTAGAAATGAAAATACATATAGTTTTTAGTTTTAAATTTTATTTTAATGAAAAAAAAACGCTTTCATAGATATTTTTCTTAGTCAAATAATTTGAAATTATACTTATGGTTACTTTGAACATTTTTTGTCAATTTCAAGAAGAAAAATAATTCTCCTCTACGGACTCAACGATTTTGGGCGCCTTGTCATCAATAACAAAAACTAATCCGACGCTGTCCGATGTTTTTTTTTATTTATTTTAATGCTTCATTCACGTACACTGTATGTGTGACGCTTTTGCGCTTTTTCGGGGTACCTTCAAATACTGTTAAAATCGTATTTTCATCAATGTGTACATTTTTCAATTTAGGCCAAAAGAAGTTTTGATACTCATCGGCTTTATGTGCTTCACAAATAATATAAAATTTTGAGTGTAGGCGTGTCCTTAAACAAATACTTAAAATTATTAAAATATAACAAATATAACAGTTTTATACCTTCATTTTACCGTTCTATTCTAGTACATTCTTATTTTGATAAATGACGTTTCTCCTCGTGCAAAAGTAAACAAATTCAGAATCTATCAAATTCTCTATTCAACATGTCGCAAGTAGATTTCGGTGAATTGAAAAACGACACAAATTTCACAACAATAGTTAGCAATTTTGCTAAAAGCTTAGATGAAATCGATGCAAATATAACCGAAGCAGTAAATTACAAAGACTATGATGAACTGACAACAGAGGAAAAAGTTAAATTTGACAATTATTTGGCGTACACTACGAATTCTTTATATTGGATGTATGTGAAGCTCAACGGATTAGACCCAAATACTGTGAGTTTTGTAATTAATAAAACAATAATTACATGTGATAATATATTAATACTATATTTAGCATGGAATTAAGAATGAACTAGCCAGAGTGCGTCAGTCAATGCTGCGCGACAAACAAATTCACGAGAGGAACACAATTCGGCCAGTTCTAGACAAAAGCGCAGCTGGAAGATTTATCAGACATGGCTTGCACGATAGATCGAATAGAGACGAGGAAGATGAAGCGCCAACGGAGACAATGCCACCGAAACCCTTAAATAAGAAAATTGTATTTGATAATGATTCAGACTAAAGTAAATAAAATGTAGAATTGTAAGGATTTATTTATGTTCACTCTTGTAAATACTTTCAATTAAGATCACTGTTCCAAATTTTTGATTGAAGTTGAAGAACCGAGGAAATACATTTGGTGGAAGGTTAAAGGGATTTATACTTAAAGCAAAAGATGCAATTACAGAACAAGTTCATTCGGTCAACAATTCCAAATTGATTTTAAGATAGTACCATTATTTATTTTCCGTCACTCCCATGCATCTTTAACTAAACTATGATTGAATCGTTTCTTGTCTTTCCACCATGCCACATCATAAGAATGACACTTGCATCGGGGAGATATACTAAGGCAGGTGCTGTAACAATCCATGGAGTGCCTTGAATGGAATTCAAGACCTTTTAAATCTCTCGAACAACGACGCAATATTACATGACTGTCAGAAAAAACGATCAGCCACTATATTTATTGAAAACAAAAATATGAAATATGAACGAAAGAAGATATTAAGTTTATTGTTTGAAATAAATAAAAGGTACATATGTACATACAAATAACTTCAATACTTTTATTAATTATAAATCAGTTTTACAAAAGGAAAAAAAGGCGAACAAATAAATAAAGAGCCAATCATTAAGTATTTTGCTGGCTATTTTTCTTTGAAATGTATGCAAATTAACAAATTACAAAATTTAAATACAAATATCGTGTTCTGGACCTTATGTTAATGTGACCAATGCATTAAAGATGACAGCCATGAAACACTCATGAGTTGTCTTCATATTTTGCCATCCATCTGTTTCCATAATTTTCTCAAAATTAGTTTTTAAAAAACGGATAGTTTTTACTTTTAATTGTTCTGCATTATGGTGATCGGCCAGGAATAAAACTTCAACAGCATTTTCAATCGATATATCAGCAAACAGAGCTTCCTCTGACATCGCCTTTAGCTCTGACAATGCAAACTTATCGGCAGCAGCTAAAAGATACTTGGACTTTTCTTTTAACTTGGGGGCATCTCCTGTATAGATGAAACGGAGCATCTCTTGAAGAATCTCATGATCAGTATCTGTTATGATAACTTCATTAGTGTGGGACTCCTTGAAACCGTTTTCGAACATCGCAGCGAACACATCACTTCGAGCAGCCAGAATTGCCTTGTGAGCTGGAAGCTTGTGTGCACCGACTACCAGTGTGACGTCACTAAATTTACCACTTTCGTAAAGATTACCAAAATCTTCAGATAGCTCACAATCAGGAATATTGAAGTTTGTTGTAAGGATATCAGTTATTCTCCATGCAAAGGTAATTTCGCAATCAAGTGTTAGCTCATCGTCTTGCAAAAAACCATTTTCTTGCGACAAATTTATATTTGCACTGATTGTACCAAATTGTATAGTTGGGCCAAGAAGCTGTGGATGTCCAGTTAAATAATTTTTCGAAAATTCGGGACTAACATTTAAAACGCAAACTTTGAGGCTTGTAAAAAATTCTTCTGGAAAGCTTGGTTTGTTTGTTATTTGAGCATATATCGATGAAATACAAAATTGTGAAGTAGTAGAGATAATAATATTGAATTGAATTTCATCTTCGGAAGGCGCATAAAATGTTGGTGAAACAATACGTCCATTATATGTTTTTTTAATGTAACTAAAATTTTGTATAGTCCACTTCACCTTGACGATATTTTTAATTGATCGCGACAGGGCATGGTTTTCAGAAATTCGAATATTTGTACTCATTTTTTTAACAAAGCTGCTGGCGGTAGGCTCCTACTCGTACACGTATGCAAAACAAATTTATATTTGTAACTGTAACTGAAAACTGATTGCTGATTAATGGTCCTCGTCCTCGCTTAAACCAAGCAACGAAGCAACCATTTGAAAATTCAAATCCGTCGAATGCGTTGCGTTACGGCACGACAACGTATCTCTTGAATTTGACTTAAGTAAGATGAAAACTTAAAAAAACTGTTTGATTTATCGAACTTAGTGCATTCGGTGGAATGTCAGTTCATTTTTTAAAATTGTTGAAGCTTTATTTTATTTTTTGTTTGCGTATGAAGGATTTAATAAAACTTACAAATAAATTGTGCACGAATTCATTTTCGTACATATACCTAGACAAATTACAGAGTTATCGCCTTACTTTTTTGTCTTTTCGTTCATTTATGTACACATGTTCTATTTCAATTTGACTTCGCTTAATAAATTGGAGTAAATACATATTGCAGACATTTTAAATCTTTTTATACTCTGTTCAATCAGTTTGTACGTGGTGTACAGGGAAGATTAAACATGTACATTTCACTCTATCTTAACGGAAAATGATAAGGAAATCCACGTGTGAAAGAAATAACTACAAAGCTCCCGTACCTACTGAATACACTAGATACTGCTGTACCGACTAAAAAAGATCTGTGCTTCCTCTTGGCTCGGACATATCAGATAGCGTTCAGCCAGTGGAAGGGAGATAAGAAAAACTGACCCCGACTTTATTATACTACAGTTAATGAAACAGAAGCCTTTTAATAAAATGCATTTTAGATAGGAACGAGAATTCCATTTTTTAAAACAAAATTTAAATTACATATTATTAAGTCAAGTCTTCAATTCAGTGAAAAATATATCCGTTTTATAAAATATACATTTAATTTTTCCAAAAAATCCTCAATTCAATTATCATAAAATTGTGTTACCTTTAAGGCCCCTATATGTAGCCTACACTAACCCGATGATCGGCCCTTACCGTTTAATGTAATACACTTTTAGTAAATATTTTCAACAGTGGCTTATCAACTTTTAAGAGAACTCGTGTCATGTTTTGTACCAACGTGAAAAGTGAAACTAAATTCCAGCAGTCAAAGTTATCACTAAAGCATCTAATAAAAATATTTTGTATCAGCTTCCACCTTCTCCATAGTCTTTTAATCGTGTCGTTCAACAAAAAAACAATTAAAATATTAATACAGCAGATCGCTATTTTTTCTAAACCTTTCAATAGATATCAAAAGTTTGAAATCCTTATCGTCAAGATGTATTACACAAACTGTGAATTAATTTCTGCGTTTTGATGTTATAGCTTAAATTAAATACATATGTATATTAAATAAAAAAGTAACTGTTCAGGCAAAAAAAAAAAAAATAAGTAAAATAGGTAGTGATTTTTTATGAGTAATAATAGTTTTGTTTATTTTTAACTCTTAAAAATTACAATATGAATAATATTTAGCACAACATTCTGGACTCTTCATTGGCCAAGACTTTAAGAGCCCATCTATCTGTTTTGCCACAATTCGTCAGAGGCATCTCGGGAATCACCTTAAAATATCTTACAATTTGAAGCTGTTCTTTTGTGAGTTTGTTCTTGATTAAGTCTCTGAGTTCTTCTTCAATAGAATTTGGAAAAAAATTCCTCTTTAATACCACAAACACAGTTCCAAGCTCTTCCTTGGAATTTTTTAGATTTGGATGCCCAACGAGGGCAGATGTCAAAACATTAGGATGGCTGTTTATAACATTTTCGACATCATTCGGTATGACCTTAAAATGGAAATGATATTTTTGATAAATTTTGACTTAGGTATACCTACATCTAACATTTTCTCAAGAACTATCAATTTGATGCAGTTTTAATAAAAAGTAAAATTAACAACTTACAATTATTCCAGACGACCTCACTAAGTTCTCATAGCGCGTCACGATATTAAGCAAATTGTTCGAATCCATATACGAAAAGTCTCCCGTATCAAACCATCCTCCATCCAAAAATATCTCCTTGTTGGCTTTTTCGTCTTTCAAGTAACCCAAGAAGGGAATTATCGATTTTAAGCACAGCCTTCCCATTTGATTGGGCCCAAGGGATTTTTCATCATCATCGACAATCTTTGCCAATAGACCATTTTTCAAAGCACCTCCTTGCGCACAAGCCTTACTCGTAATGCTTACATGTTCATCGGAAACAACTACACCAGCCATTTCGGTCATTCTATAGCCATTGATGACCTTGCAACTCGGAACAATCTTTGCCGAGTAATCCAGCAAAGATTTTAGAACAGTTTCGCCACCTATCAGCGCCGATCTCAAGGAACTCAGGCAAGAAGGGTCACTGGAAAACTCCGTAGCCTGCAAAACACTTAAGAAACCCTTCGGCACGTCCATATAATGCGTTATTTTATATCTAGCGATGATATCCCTCCCGTCTTTTGACCTTTGATCATAATCCGGCCTCGAGCTATATATCCATTGGGATCCAAAAAACGCCGGTTGCATCATAAGCAAAACTTGGCAAATCCATCGGCAATCACTAAAACAGAAGACTACGCTCTCCGAATCAACTTGCCACGAGTTATGTAATCCCTGAATCAACATCGCATGCGAGAGCTGTATTATTCGTGGCATTCCAGTGGAACCCGCAGTAAACATATAAGCTGCTGGCACAGTAGTTGGATCTCCCAGGTTAGGGGGCTGAAAACTTTTGATGCTGGCAGTAGTTGGTTGAAAGAGCACCTCGTCGACTGACTCAGTTTCAAAGGAATCGATGCTGAGGATGTGTTTAAGATTTGCAAGCTTGAGATACTTCAGAGCTGTGAATAATTGTGGCATGTATGCCTCCTCGTAAATGATAACTGTTGGATCGAGAATTCCGAGATTGTAGCTTATAGCGTCTGCATGAAGAGAACTGAATATTAGTCATAAGTACTTTACGAGTGACACTCAAATTATACATATATAGCCTAGCCATCTCACCATGATCAAGATTTGTTTCGAAAAAATTAACTGGTGCTCCTATTGTGTAACAAGCGAAAGTAATTGGTGTTATTCTTTCATTGGATTTCGAATACACAACAACTGTATCCCCCTTTTCTACACCCAGCCCTAATAGGTTCTGAGCGACAGTTATAGTTTGATATCGAATATCCTCAACCGTTAGTCGGATTCCGGTGTCATGGTTTATTTCGAAGGTCCTTTTTGGATCGCTTTCGCTTAGCTTTGTCAGAATTGCCCTTCCCAGACAAGACAAGCCGACCTTGAACTCTGGTGCAAGCCATATTTTCTCAGACTCAACGTATTTTGTTTGCATGTGACCGATTCAAAAACCTATTTGCACTTATAAAATTTGTATTTCGACTTTTATGAAGATTCTTCGACAGATCTTCGTTGCAGACTACGGAGCGGAGTGTTTCGAAAAATTGATATAACCAATTTTGTGTATGGAATGAACGATCTAAAATTGTCTTTTTTTTTTGTTTTGCTAAAACTATATAATTATGTATGTATGTAAGTACATATGTAGTCGATACATAAATATCAATTAAGATCAAACAAAATGTCTCCACTTTTAGGATGATTCACATCTGTTCATTAGAGCGTGTTTACTTTAGTCGAGAGATTGGGATGTTTCGTTTTGATAGATTACCTAATTTGATTTGAGATGATTGGTTCTAATTAGTGTTTATCTTTATTTTCGTTTTCCTTGTTTTGCTCTCTATTCTCCGAAAGACGATAGTCATTATTTGAAGATCGACATAAAAAATAAAGTGTATAAAGTCGATGTGAAGCTTTATTCAACGCCGCCGCCGGCCGCACCGCTGTCAATTTTCATTTGAATTGTTATGAACTTTCGCAACTTTTCTTATTCATCTATGAGTATTTCATTTCAAAACAGCATTTGATACTTTCGATAGACAGAAAATCACTTCCGTTGAGAATTAAAAAAATAAAAAATCCGAATTTTAGACCAGAGACAGGTGTATCCAGGGCTGTATTTGTAGTCCAATTATGTTTGCGATTTTTAGTAAAGACAAAGATAATCATAGGGTAAGGAATTTAGAAAAAAAAGCCTTAATTTCCTTTCGAAAATCTATATTCATTTGAAAAAAAAAATATATATATATAATAAGGTATATTTCTAAAGATATCATAATACATAATTCTATAATCTTGTAAAACTTTTCGAAAATCTAGCGGCCATTTTTGACAGTGCAGCTCGATTGATTTTACAATAGTTTAATAACGGCATTTTTTCGATAATTTTTAAATATCGAACAAGGTCATCAAGTTTTGGAAAATGATTCCTCAATAAAGATCTAAGTTCTCTTTCAGTGTCATGATGATTTGCCATACTTCCGATGACCGCATAAATGACTCCAATATCTGACTCACAATTTACCGGATCTCGAAATCCGACAAGAGCAGAAATTTGAACATTTGGATGATTATTGATGATATTCTCAACAGCAGTGGGCTCTACCTAAAAGCAAAATACGTTTATGTTGTAAATCAGCGAGTCTCTTTTAAGGCTTTCACAAAACTTACAAATTGTCCATTAAACCACAGAAGGTATTCGAACCTAATGACTACGTTTAACAAATGTTCAGAATTCACGTACGCATACTCTTCAGTTCTAAACCATCCATCACCACTTAAATGTTTCCTGTTAGCTTCGTCATTTTTGAAATATCCCAGAACGGGAACTATGGACCTCAAACAAAGTCGACCCTTTTCGTTTGGTCCCAAAGAATTTCCACATTCGTCGACAATCTTTGCACTGTATCCCTTAGCAAGAATCCCACCATTTACCATTTTTCCCATGACTTCTTCGTCAGAAGCTACCTTAACATCCAACTCCGTCATTCCATACGAAACGATGATCTTACAAGTCGGGATGTTTTGTTCCAAGTATCTTACCAAGGAATCCGTAACAGCTTCCCCGCCGATTAAAATTGTTTTTAAATGGCTTAGTTTTGAAATGGCGTTCCGTTTGACCGCGTTTCTGAGGGTGTTTAGAATGAGAATTGGAATGGTAAAGAAGTGGCTCACTTTGTTTTTGTAAAGTAGCTCAAGCTCATAGACATCGTCAAAGTCTTTTTCGCACTTCGATGTATAGACCCGTTTTACGCCGAAGAAGATCTGCTGTAGCATCATTCCCACTTGATCCATCCAACGGAGATCTGATAAAACGCAGACTACACTTTTCGAGTCCATGTGCCACCATTTGTTTCTAACCGAGTGTAACATCATGGCATGTGATTGCATAGCAATCTTTGGCATTCCCGTGGAACCAGAAGTAAATGGTAAGACTGCTGGCAATTCATAAGGATCTCCAATATCAGGTGGCTGAAATTTGTCAATATCGCCAGAGTTTTTGAACAAAACATCATCCACTGATTTGGCTTTTGAGTCTAAACTTATAAAATGTTTGAGGTTCTGTAGTCTTAGATTCTCAAGTGTTGAGAAAACTTCATTTTTGAATTCCTCTTCATAGAGTATTAAAGTGGGGTCTAATTTTTCAAAGTATAACTTGATGTCATCTAGAAAAACATTGTTTTTAAATCAATAGTGCTTAGCTTTAATAACGCAAAACTACTCACCTCCTTTCAAATCCAAATAAAAGAAATTTACAGGAGCTCCGATGGTGTACAATGCAAAAGTGATTGGTGTAATTTTTATGTTTGATTTCGAAAATACAATGACAATATCGCCCTTTTTTATGCCAAGACGCATTAAGTTCTGTGCAACCGTGATTGTCTGCGAACGGATTTCACCAGCTGTTAGGAAGGCTCCAGATTCGTGTTCGATTTCCAAAATTCTCTTGGGGTCTGTTTCTTTTAGTTTTGCCAGTATGACGTGTCCAAGACTTAGGCTGGGGAGATCAATTTCTCTGCCTGGAGAACACCACATTTTTTCAGATTCCAGAAAGTGATTTCCCATTTTGTCATGCACCTAATCAAAATTATATAATTAGGTATATTTCTTTATTAAAGCAGTTTTGAATTTTATAAATTAAATCAATTTTTTTTTCAATTTAAATAAAACCAAAAAAAAAAAATGGTTTATAATGGTATAATTTTGATTTCTACTGAGCTTGTGTAAAATAAACCATTATATCTTATTTTTTCGTTCGTTAACTTAAGTTTTTCAGTTTTAAAGTTTAAATTTTGATAATTTTACTAAAATTAACACACACTATGATAAAATATTTAGATGCACGTTTCTATTTAAGCTGTTATCATAAAATATATTATTCCGCATAAATAATTCCACTTTTTTGGTTCTTCTAATGAACCATTTTTAAGAAATTAAGTCTCAAAAGAAAGAAACGTTGGTGTAGACCAGGAATAATATTTTTTTCAATGAATTTTAGTTAAATATACTAAATAAAATAATCTAAAGCAATAAACACTTTCCAAAAGGTAATGTTTGACACTAGGTCCGTTCCATTTATGCTGGAAATTGAAAAAAGTGCACCGAAACATTAAGCGTTTGTTTTTTTTTGGTATTTTTGGGAGACTATCGGTGAATAGAATCAAAAATAGTAGAGAACGGTATGTCGGTATGATATATTCAATGTTTTTCAATTAGTTTTCCGATTCAAAAAGAAACCACGAAGGCGGTTTGAAAACACGCAAATAGTAGGCAACGTAGGACAGAGAAATTTAAGATAAGCTCCACAGACTTCCCACGATTGTCCTTACAGTAGTAGTAAGTATCAGTATTGGACAACCGCAAGTCGTTGCAAACATATCGGATGATTAAGTAGTTCTTAATAGAAAACTTATGGATGGAATCGGTAAAGTCGTTCTCAAGTTATGGCGTGACCAGAGGAAATAAGGCTTCATTTTTATATAAATACAATGTACATTATTAATACATAGATATAGATTAAACGAATTAACCTAGAAATTTTATTGGATTTATTTAAGCAACATCCGTTTTAGCGTGATGATGATTTGTAACATCTAAAGTAATTCTTTCTCTGACTTCACACTTGAAAAACTTAAGCAACTCTTTTCAAATCATTTGTTGAACTGGCAGGCTTCCAGTAAGCTTCAACAATCAACTCTTTCACTTGAACAAACAATGTTTGTTGATTTAACGTATTAAATAAAAAAATATAATATTTATTGTCAAAGCTACATATACCTTGAGAGTTAACCTATAAATATTTGAATAAGACAAACGTCAGCGCCATTGTTTATGTTTGCTATTTTTGTGTTCAATGTTTCGTCTTTGCCTCATGCTGACACGTGAGGTTCATAGGCCCCCTGAACTGTTTGTCGGCATTTTCTTAAGATTCGATTAATCAATTAGTTCACTTTACTGTGACTGACATTATAGCACTTTCAACATTCGCTGTCTTTTATATCTATTGTTTTATTCCAATATTTATTATTAATTTATGACTGACAACTAACGCAATTGGAGGTTTTAACTCAACACATCTTCTTTGAACGGCACTTGATCAGACAGGGATTGTCAAATTCTTACCATACACATCTGACACATTAATCATTAAGAGAAAAGTTTATACAAATACATGTACATAAATACAAACATTATTATGTATGTACATATGCATGTATGATGTACATACATACTCAGAATGGCTTAATTAATTCAATGCATTGAATTGCATTCATAGTATCTTGAATTATGATGCGGCGGCATTTTAAATCTAATTAATCTGGAAGATCTGATGCCTTACGGAATGGATACATTGAATTCATAAATACATAAGCACAATGTACAATGTATATTTGTGTACACGAAAAATTTTCTTTTTGATTTTAGCGAAAATTATAAATAAATATTATCTTTATAAATTTACATACATACATACATATGTACATATATCTTTCTGACAAATAGTTAAAGCAGAAAATTCTCGTTTTCATAAAAGTAACTGCCAATTTATAGAAATGCAAGTAACTTAGTATTAGAAAGCCTGGTGAACAAATTTATCACATCATTTAACTTACAAGAATTATTCTGAAAAAGTCACATTACCCACTTACTATTTGTTTCCTTATTTTACTCACAAGAAACGATTCGCGAACCTTTAATTTATTTGTTATTGACAAAATTAAACTGTTAACATTTTTAAAAATAATTGAAACAAATTTAAATTATAAAATTATCACTAACGCACTTTAGGTGCTTATTATTCAATGACCTCACAGACATTGAATCAAAAATTGGAATCAAAATTGGGAATAGACTTACCACCACCGCTAACCGATTTTCAAAAACAGAAAAAAACTTCAAACTCCAACTCAATATAAATAAAGCCCAAGAAATATTAAGCTAATAAAGCTGTGTTTAAACTTGAGTAATATATCACCCCAATCAAACATGCGTTCAGACATATATGTACATATATACAATATACATATGTACATACATAAAATATAATGTTCTCATATTCATTAATTTCTGTTTTTATTTATTTGTTTATTTGTTTTTGAGAAGAAATCATGGACAATTTGTGTGATTTTTGATAGTAGTTTGTGAGTTAAAACAGTTTAATTGTTTGCTGTGTTTAATTCGAAATAAACTTAATATCATTTATTTTTCTAATCTACATATATCTTATCTATATATATAAAAATGAGTTTCAAAAATGTGAGTGTGGCCGCCTAACTCGCGCATTTATGTACCGATTTCAATTTGGTTTTTTGCCTTTGGAAGAGAATTATCTGTAGATGGTTTCTATGTAAAAAAAAGTTATATTCGAACGCACCATTCTCTACAAATAGCAAAAATTTAAACCGATTCATAAAAACGCAATTTTGCAACATCAAGAACACATTTTTTCCACTAGATCTTGAAACTTAAGGCGCAAGATTTTCCAAATTTCAATTTTTTGATCATACTTGCTCGAATTATAGTATTAAGGCGTTTTCGAGGATGTGCAAGTATTTTTCGGAATCGACAGTTCCATATATACAGTAAAGATGTCCAATTTTGTGTGTTAGAAAATATATTCAGTTTTTTTTAACTTAAATTATTTTATTTTATTCTGAATTGTTTTCAATTTAAATTTTTAATCGTGAAGTGATTTTGAGTTATAATACAAAAAAGTGAGTGTTTTAATACACCGTTGTGTATTCTTTTTTTCTTTTCAAATGTATTTAGGAAAACTTTGGAACGATTTTGTTGTGTGTGTGGCCACCAAACTCGCGATTTTATGTATCGATTTCAATTGGTTTTGGCATTTTGTAAAGAATTGTCGGTATATAAAAAATAATATTCGTAAACAATTCTTTACAAAATGAAAATCCATATATGTATGTATGTTTTTCTCGCTTGAAATATTTATGGCAGTCTAACAGTCTCATTATGCAGCGCATAAGGATCTATGTAACGTTGCATTAGTTCGAATTTATAAAACATTTTGCTATAAATCATGGTCATTCAGCTCTTATGTCAAAAAAGTATACCAAAATGGAAAATCTATTTCATTTAGATGGCATTACAAAATCAGCTGCATCTTCTTCTTACAATTATTTAAATAAACAATAATACAACAAAATGGAATTGAAAGCGAAAAGGATTCGAATGGTAAATTGAGATTCGTCCGAAAACTTCGAGATCTACGGTAATGTGGCCTCCTATATTGTCGCTGATGAGATCCGAACTGACAATTTCAACTTTGTTCATATCTTTTGAAAATTTACATTCATTTTAAATTCTCCATCGCTTAGTCCCATTGGTTTAAGAATTTTTTGTATCCTTCTCAGATTCGATTTAAATCATTATAATATTAAAATGGAAGAAAATTGGAAAGGCATTTTTATTCTTTTTAATTTATTAATTTTAATTATAGACAAAAATTTGAATGACATTTTGTTTTTATAATTTCATATAAGGAGTTTATAAGTTTGTGTTGCGTTTATATATATGTACATATGTAAGGCTGTAAGAATTTAAACGGTGACAATTTAAATTTGAATGGAAAATCGAAATAGCAACAATTATATTTTCAGTACAAACGGTTTTCTATAAGCCAGGAGAAGGTTTTTATAAAAGAAAACATTTCCAAAAAGTGGTGAAATTATTAAAATTAATATTTTTTTTTTGCAAAGTAGAAGTGTTTTGCATGTTATTTTGTTTGGAGATATTAGAAAGATAAAAATAATAGATGGCATTGGGGTACGTTGAATGCCAAAATCTGATGGATGCCGTTATACGCTGACTTAGACTGTGTTCAATTATGCAGGTGTCATTTTCTATTGATCAAATGTGTTGATTTTTCTGCTAATGGTTGATTTTTGTGTATTATTACAGTCGTATATCGCACACAATATACGCAAACGATAAAAGCAAAAAATATGTGAAATCTGAATTATACAAAATTGTGCAATGGTTCATGATTGAAGGACATGACTGATGAAAACAATGTGATTATGGAGACGATTATCAATGAAAAATTCAAAGGAGAAAAAGACCGTATCCCATGGGCTACAATTATTTCAACTGATTTTCCAATTAAAGCGGATTCACTTTCCTTTTCTCTTTTGCCATGACCAATCGTTGGAAGTCACTGAAATTAATATCGAATTTCCCTGTTTTCCGCAAACCGTCTTTTTTTGTTTTTGAACCGGAAAACTTATTGGAAAATTTAACTTTCCATTAAATTTGAATTTTCTGAGTTTTATTATCACTTTGGAGTGTATCACATGGCTTTAAATTGGGATGAGACGAAATTCAATTTTAAATTATTTTTACCCAGGTTCAATTTTTTTTTCTTCATAAATGCACACAGCGAAGCGGGTGGGAATTAGCTAGTATTGTATAAAAATACTTTTAATGATAAAAAAACTTTCTTTTTCTTTATTTTATTTATTGGTCTCTGATATAAAAGTGCCACATGTAAATATTATTAAAGCAAAATTGTATTTTTTTCAATTATTAGAGCGAATTATTATTGGCCCACCAATAAATCACAATTAGGTCGGTCGGGCTTCGACTTTTCGAATAGAAACTATGTAGTTCTTATGAGGCAATTCGAAATATTACCTCAGGCGTTGCTATGACTTTATATCGTAAACGCAAAGCAAAAGTAGATCTATGTATTTTCTATTCGGTCGGGTCTTTTTTAATTTAAAAAGCTATTTGTTGTCAGCTATTTATTGAATTTTGAATTTTGAAATATTATTTTCTTTTTGAACACAAAATAAGAGCAAATATATTAAAAGTGCAGTCGCGCTTTTTGACAACTAATATCGTAAAAACGATCAAACGCTCGTTAACGTTGGACAGACCTAAAGCTATATTTACACTTAGCTTTTAACGTCTTCTGATTAACTCTAGAGTGAAAATAAAAATAAATAACAAAAACCGCAATCGAACCCGCTTTGAATTGGAAAATCAGTCCTTGTTATTGGTGTGATGTAGTCTTCTTTATTAGGTGCGTTTTATTGCTAAACTTAGGTTAGCTTAGTAATCGGAATCGTAATAAAACGCTATCCTTAGTTTTAAACTGACTTTCATTTTATATTTAAAAGCTGGTTCCCCTTGAGCCAAACGTCAATACTTTTCAGAGAAAAAAAAAAAAAAAATCAAATTAAACTTCAAAACCTGTCAGAGAAATAAACAAAATATCGATTTGAAATAAAAATAACAAAATGTGTCAAATAGCCGCAACATGTATCCTTAGTAAATTACTGAGCTCGATTACTTCCTCAGTTTTCGTTTGTTGTTGTTTACTATGTAAAATTTTACTAACCTAAGGATAAAATGAACAACAAAACGCGCCTATTATTTATTGAACAGGGTGAATTATTGTGAATATAGTAAACAAGTATCCACGTAATCTGTTTACTTAATTTAATTTTAAATTCTAAATTCGTATATAATTCGCCGATTCAACGGCAGCCATTTCTTTTAGAGCTGTTCGATTAACTTTCGAGTAATTACACATTGGAACTTGGTCAACAACTTTTAAAAATCGAACAAACTTAGTTTGCTCTTTTGTGAGATTTTTTCTCATAACTTCTAGGAGTTCATCTTCAATGTCATCACTCCTAGACTCATTTCTTAACACAAAAAGAGTGCCTATTTCTGAATCTGCATTCTCCGGATCCGGATATCCAACGAGGGCTGATATCAAAACATTCGGATGATTATTGACGATATTTTCAATGTCAGTAGGGACAACCTTGAAAAAATAAAATTAATAGGGAAAATAAGTTTCAGGAATTTTATAAAAAAAGAAAGCCAGTCTTAAACTTACAAACTGTCCCTTATATCGCAAAAGATACTTGTATCTTATAACAACATTGAGTAAATGATCAGAATCCATGTAACCGTATTCCTCTGTCGTAAACCATCCGTCTCCTCTTAAATGTTCCCTATTTGCGGCATCGTTTTCGAAGTATCCCATTATTGGAACCTTAGACTTTAAACACAATCTACCTTTTTCGTTTGGGCCCAAATTTTTTCCATCAGGGTCTATAACTTTCAAGACATATTCGTTTGCTAGAATGCCCCCGTTAACGATTCTGCCAGTCACATCTAAATCCTCATCGGATGCGATGATTCCATGCATTTCAGTCATTCCATAACATGTGATTATTTTACATTGTGGTATAATTTTTGCGGCATATTCGATCAATGAGTCCGTCACAACTTCACCACCTAACAAAACTATTTTCAAGTACCTGAGCTTCGAAGTGTTATTGGATTTGTCAGCGTTTTGAAGTGTATGAAGGAGTAGTATCGAAACCGTACAAAAATGGGTAACCTTATTTCGGAAAACCAGCTCATACTCATAAGTGTCATCAAAGTCCTTTTCACATTTCGACGTGTAAATGCGTTTAACGTCAAAAAACACCGGCTGCATCATTATTTCCACTTGACACATCCAACGGAGATCCGATAGCACGCAAACTACACTCTGTGAGTCAATGCGCCACCATTTGTTGTACACTCCTAGCATCACCATGGCATGAGAGTGCATGGCTATTTTTGGCCTCCCAGTGGAACCAGAGGTAAATGGCAGAAGTGCAATGAGTTCCTTTGGATCCCCAATGTCTGGAGGTTGGAAGTTCTCAATGTCTTCTGTTGGTTTAAACAAAACTTCGTCCACTGATTCAGTTTCTGAGTCTAAGCTTATTACATGCTTTAAATTCGAATGTCTTTGATTATTATCAAGGGCTTGAAATATGTCTTCTTTGAATTCCTCTTCAAAGAGAATAGCTTTTGGATTTAATTTTTCAAAGTAATATTTGATGTCATCTGAAAGAATTGTCTTTTAAATTTTTTCAATTGTATTTAAGTGCAGATTATATCTTACCTCCATTCAAATCCAAGTAAAAGAAATTTATAGGTGCCCCAATGGTGTATAGGGCAAATGTTATTGGCGTTATTCTTAGATTCGACTTCGAAAACACAATGACGATATCACCCTTTTGCACACCGAGTCGCATCAAATTCTGTGCCACTGCAATTGTCTGATGACGTATTTCTCCGGCCGTTAGTGAAGCTCCAGACTCATGTTCGACTTCCAAAACTCTTTGCGGATCAGTTTGCTTCAATTTTTCCAGAATCGCATGTCCAATACCAATGTTGGTGGGAAAGTTCAAGTTGAGAGATGGAGCCCGCCATATTTTTTCGGATTCAATATACTCGTTTGACATTTCAATTCTTATTTCTCAGCTAAGATAGTTTTTACCTTAGATTTTATTTATGTTGTACATCAACAATGATTAGCTTCAAGGTAATAGCTATGTAAGAAGTTTAAAAATATGAGTAATTGCAATCCTTTGAACACACCAAAAAAAAAACTGAAACTAAAAAAAAAATTTAAATAAAAAAAAATAAAATCAATCTTCTGACAATCCGTCTTGAATGTTCTTTTCTGATTGTCTTTAAATACTGTTGGGCTTAATTATTTTCAGTTTAATAAAAGCAAATAATATATGTAAATCTCGTAAATAGAATAATCTTTTCCATATCGAAGTTTTATTTTTTCAATTGTTTCAAAGATAATATTTATCGAAATTATTTATATTCAAATAATGTTTCCACAATTGTTACCATAAATCTACTATCGAAAAAATAACGTAATATGTACATAAGAATATCAAAACACTTGTAAATGTTGACACTCCTTTAAGCTCAATCCATCGCATTCCAAATTTAACAGTTTGATTTCAAATTAAATAAGGTAATAATATACATACGTACAGATTAATTTGCTACCCTTTTTATAAGGTGTTTTGGAAATTTTAGTAAAAGCAATCTTTATTTATCTTAATAATTAAAAACATGAGATATAAGGTGTCATGTTGTTGTAAAAAGTTAAGAAATGTTGACTTCATAGTTTGACGTTTTTCTAATTATAAATCTAAAATTATTTAGATTAGATTAAATTCATAAGTTTTTATTGAAGTATATAGATTTTTAAAATTCAATAATGGCGAAGCCGATGTTATAAATTTTTTGCATAATTTTGCAGCATTTTTATGTAACTTTTTTAAAAATTCAAACGACTCCAGTCAAAATAGCTGTGTTTTTTGCGATTTTAAAAATAAATATATCTATCACAGGACTTAAGAACTAGTTAACTATTAATTCACTAATCAAGTAAAACTTACAACCATAAAAATAATTCCTTATTCTGTGCCAAAAAAAAAAAAAAAAATTCTAAACTAACAGCCTTATTACGGTTGTCAAAGATCAATTAATTGACAATTGAAATATTTTGTCAATCAATTGATACATCGGTATTATGAACCCGAGTTGATCATTTTTTGATCCATTGTGAACAAAGATCAAAAATCTATTGTGAATAGTGCCTATTTACTTAAGACAGCTGTAAATTTTAGTATGTTTGGGATAGATTGTTGCCTTTTCGTTGGCTTTAACTTGTCGTTGATATCTAAAAATACATTAAGGAAGGCTTCTTTCGAAAGTCTAAAGTTTTGAATGAATCTAGAAGCGAGCCAAATTAGTTTTTGTAATGTAATTAAAAAAGATCTTTTAACTACATACACATGTATGTTCAGAAAAATCCATCGGATTTGAAGCATCGCGTAATTTTCTTCGAATCTTTGCATGCTCCAAAGTATTTTAGTCTTCAATTTCATTTTCACCGAAAAATAGTTCTATAGTAGACATGCTTTTGGCTTTCGCGATCCGTAAAATATTTTATCAACAAGGAATTTGTGATTGACTGAAAATTTGATAATCAACAAACATTTTGACTACCATAATACCAAGACTGTCAATTTAAATCATTCACAATAGATCTAATTTCTGAAGAGCGTTCACAGTTTATCAAAAATTTTGATTTTTGACAACGATAACACCGATTCATTAATTTTATTGATAAATATCAAATATCGTATTGATCATTGACAACCGTAATAAGGGTGTAAGAAAATATTTTGGCTTAGATTTTAAATTTTTAGTATGGAATTATTTGATAAATCTTCACGTTTCAAGATCTTTTATTTAAAAAGGTAAAACACTCTTTTTAAATTCAAATATTCTGAGAATAAACAGTTATAATGACTTTTCCACAATTGTTACCATAAATCTACTATCGAAAAAATAACGTAATATGTACATAAGAATTTCAAAACACTTGTAAATGTTGACACTCCTTTAAGCTCAATCCATCGCATTCCAAATTTAACAGTTTGATTTCAAAATAAATAA
Organism: Scaeva pyrastri; assembly: GCA_905146935.1. Taxonomy (NCBI): domain Eukaryota; kingdom Metazoa; phylum Arthropoda; class Insecta; order Diptera; family Syrphidae; genus Scaeva; species Scaeva pyrastri. The sequence goes on along the minus strand of LR989929.1, from coordinate 2,210,555 downwards.
GGTAATAATATACATACGTACAGATTAATTTGCTACCCTTTTTACAAGGTGTTTTGGAAATTTTAGTAAAAGCAATCTTTATTTATCTTAATAATTAAAAACATGAGATATAAGGTGTCATGTTGTTGTAAAAAGTTAAGAAATATTAACTTCATAGTTTGACGTTTTTCTAATTATAAATCTAAAATTATTTAGATTAGATTAAATTCATACATTTGTATTGAAGTATATAGATTTTTAAAATTCAATAATGGCGAAGCCGATGTTATAAATTTTTTGCATAATTTTGCAGCATTTTTATGTAACTTTTTTAAAAATTCAAACGACTCCAGTCAAAATAGCTGTGTTTTTTGCGATTTTAAAAATAAATATATCTATCACAGGACTTAAGAACTAGTTAACTATTAATTCACTAATCAAGTAAAACTTACAACCATAAAAATAATTCCTTATTCTGTGCCAAAAAAAAAAAAAAATCTAAACTAAGAAAATATTTTGGCTTAGATTTTAAATTTTTAGTATGGAATTATTTGATAAATCTTCACTTTTCAAGATCTTTTATTTAAAAAGGTAAAACACTCTTTTTCAATTCAAATATTCTGAGAATAAACAGTTATAATGACTTGTACTTTTTTAAATATTTAATTGAACTTTAACACTTTTCTTCCATTAGTTTTTTTTTATATATTTAGAAAAATACAAAATTAAATGGCACCGATCCCAATGAATTGGTTCAAAGTTTAAGCTATTGCTAAGCTTATTATATTGTTCAATTGCAGATGATCACTAAATTCACTTTAGAATTCATTTGGTTCACAAAACATAAATGAAATTTGCAGTCCTTATTGTCAGGAATATTTTTGTTTTAATATATGTAAGTGTTCACTCTTTCGACTGCCGACAATCAACTGAATGACTAAAAACTATAGATAACTTACTATAATAACTTTCGACTAAAATCTTGAATGCAGTGATAGTGGCTTAACAGTTGAAAATGTTGATACCCATAAATACCTGGAAAAAGTATATAAGCATCTTTACCATATAAGTTCCATTATTTATTGTCCTTTTTCTAATTGATGAGAGATGAAAAAGAAATTCATTTAAATTGAATAAGCGTTTAGAGAATATTTATTTTATCTGTTTATGAATCCTTAATGCTTAATCCTGGAAAGATCATTTCATGTCATCTTTAATGTGTCTTATAATTGTTATCTTTGGGTAAAAGTGGAAAAATTTACAAAAACATTTGTTATAATTTCACATTTTTAGTTAATGCCTTATCTTTCGAATATTTGAGTTATTTTTGGATCAAATCAATAATAATCAATTCATTATCAAAAATAGAAAACACAAATAGAAATTATTTCAGTAGATAAAGTTTAATATATATTATCACTATTAACAAAAGGTACCTCAATTAATAAATAATAGAGGGTCTTTCAAAATAACTTTCGAAATTTGACAGTTGATAATGGCCATATTATTAAAGTCATATCTGTCAAATTGGTTGCTATTTTTTCAATTTTTTTACCAAATCACCATGGGATAGTATGATATTCGTGCAAATAATAGAACTTATTTATCAATATGTTCGGGTAATGTTCCACCCGCTTCACTCACTTCACGGTCCCCTAAATAGTCGTAAACAAGAAAGGTATTGTTCCTAATCCTAATCATTTATTTAGCACAATTCGCAAGAAATATTTACGGAACAATTGTTTTTCCTTGACGGCAGAATTTATACATATTTGGAGTGAATTTTTGGCTGATTTGAAAAATATTTAAATTGATCTGTTTTATAAATGAATCTGTCAAATATACCATACTTAACAAGAAAACAATAAAATTAAATAGTAAACGTCAAGTTTAGTTCAAGAATTTTAAAACTTAATTTCAATGTTATTTAATGTAATAGATAAACAAGTAACATCAAAAATTTGATTCTTATACATAATTTATGTAATACCTATCAAATTAAATTTAAAAAAAGCTTAAAATCTGGCATTTTACCCACGGGTGAGGGGAATACACCACTTCCATATTTTTGCATCAGTAGAATGGGTTTAATTACTACAATATGCAGACACAGCACGTACATAAAAAAAAATAAAAATTCAAAAAATATACTACATGCATATGATCTTACTATTGTTCTAGAATCTATAAGACCGTACCAAATCATGGTAACGTGTGCCAATACTCAATATGTTGTCCGAGTGCATGCACGCACAGTCCCCGGTATCGTACCATCCATCTTCTAGAAAGGCTTTTTTGTTTGCCTTTTCATTTTTTAAATATCCCGACGAAGATACCGGGGACTTTAAACACAATCGACCCGCTTCGTTGGGGCCCAAGGAAAAACCCTTGTCATCGATTATTTTCACCATAAAACCATTTTTTAAAACCCAAACTGCAAACTGCCCCAGAGACTTGTGTCTGTTATAAAGGTTTACGGAATACCTTTATAACTTTGAATTTTGAAATTACTCTTTTCGAGAAACTTTCGAAAACAAAATTAACTTTTTTTCTTTGAGCACCTTTCACTTTTAAGAAACTGAAAATGATAAGTAGACACAGCACGTACAATGTACATACATATGTACATAAGTGTATGTATATATATTCTAAGTTCTAACCAAAAGTAAGCATTAACACGAGGTATTTACAGCACCAAGTTAAATTTCTCTTAAAGTGTTTTTTTTTTTGGATTATGAAGATACTCTCCGGAATAAAGTTCCTCCAGGTCTACGGTTCCTTAAGAGATTAAATTACAATTCAAAAGCATATAAAGTTCACATATATGTATGTACTGTACATATTCGAAACTTTTGACAACCTGTTGAATTGTTGACAATTGGTTGATGGTGCACATGCAAACCTTTTGTAAAAAACGAACAATTGCGTAGGTATGGGAAGTGACAGAACGCAATATTTACAATAAATAAATAAATTTTATTTCTAGTACGTAGTTCCATCATTATATTTTTTAATTATCGAAATCAGCTTAAACCGGAAATGAAATGGATTCTATAGTTTGGCCCCATAGAGTTCGTGTCTCATTCATTTGCTTAACTCGGTCTTGAATTCATTACCGATATCTATGTATGTTGTTTTTATATTTATTCTTGAAAGGTAATAATATTATGGCAACTTTTTTGTATACCCATAAAAAGTGGTATTCGAAATTTGTATCAAATGTGTAGTGTTTTTTTTTCTTTTTCTTAACAAAAAAATCAACATTTTTTTTTGTCGTGGTCGCGTTCCTCCTGAGAAACAATGACAGAGCTCAAAATTGTATGCAGGTATAGAATTTTATATTATTTTATTTCATTTTATAACTACAACCATACAAGCACTAATTACTTTGTAGTCAAATTCTCTGAGTAGATCAAAAAGGATAGTTCATTCTTAATGCTTGATCCATTTAAGACTTTAAAAAGAAGCGTTAAATTTAAAAAAAATATACGTTGTTGTTACAAGATAATTCCTTGTCTTAGAGCCGCTTCGAGGATATTAATTAGCGAACGCTTTTGTAGTTTCTTTTTCTTAAACTTCAAAATCCAATTTTATTTTCTGTAAATTACAAAATTCTTAAAATCTATTTCTTAATTTTAATTGATAATTAACTTACACTCTTAGCGAAACTAAGATTTTCTTAGCAAATCGATGTTACAAATTATAACTCCAACAAATATAAATACTAAAATTATACAATATTTTATTTATCTTAAAAATACAAAATCGAATCATACCTCTTAGTAATAAGTAATAATTTTTCTTTAAGAAAGAACAGCAAGCAATCCAACCACTCTTGACCAGTTTCAACGACTTATTATATTTAGTTATATACTTGAATGTGTTTAAATGCAATAACCCAATAACGGATTGTTATTGTTGCTTCACTTTTATACCTATTTAGAGAGGGGTAACCATATAAGTGATATGTTCTTGGATTCTATCGCAATCGCAACCAGTCGACAAAATAAAAAACATTCACTTCTTATTCCTACTTTGCAACTTAGAAATTTTGCTGAATTGGTTGGCTCGACGACATCCCGGGGCCCGTCTGAACTCTGGAGAAGACTCCAAATCTAATAAAGCGAGCCTTCCAACTGATCTCTTAGTTTTGAGACACCCATTTGGAAGTTTAATGTCAGCTGTACGCACTATACCATCTGGACCTGGATACACTTTCTCTACTCGCCCTAATTGCCAGGCGGCACGGATTTCGTTTGGGTCGATCAAAATAACAATGTTCCCCACTTCAAGATTCTTTGTTTTGCCATACCATTTTGAACGGCGTGTTATATCTGGGAGGTACATATTCCGAGTATCACCGCTTAATTAACTGGGCTAATAAGTTCTGGGAACGTCGGCTATATAATTTGCTACAAAGATCTCTATCCGTAAAAACTCCTGGTGCTGTAATATCTCTCTCTTCATCGCCAAAGAGCATTAACTTAGGTGTTAATGGTTTCGGATCTTCTGGGTTAACAGGAACATGAGTAAGTGGGCGACGATTTATCTGTCCCTGCGCCTCTATTCATGTGTTCCATAAAACGTTTTCACGCGGTACGATCCCTCTCAGCACAAATTCCACACTGTTCTTCACTGATTTAATGAGTCGTTCCCGCACGCTCCTCCCATCCAGGGTGAATACGCCGGAATAAAGCACCAACGAATACCTTCATGTTTGGCTGCATACTCACATAAAGCATTCTCCATTTCTTTAACATCTTTATCGATCTGATTACTGGCACCGATAAAATTAAGACCGTAATCGCTGTAAATAAATCGTGTAACAACACGATTGATGATAAAACGTCGAACTGCCATGATGCATTGGTCAAGACTGAGATCATTTAGCATTTTATTTGCACTGCCCGGAATGTTAAACACGTAAATATCATCCCATAACGCTTTACTGTTCCTCTCCCGTACCTCACAAGTAAAGGTCCGAAACAGTCCACTCCAAAATAAGTAAATGGTTTTGAGCTAAAGGCTAATCGAGCTTCAGGCAATTGGCCCATCAATGGCATTACGGGCTTTGCTCTCAGCCTTTTACACATGTAGCATTTTGATCTTACCTTCTCCAAGGCACCTCCGAGAGATATGACCCAAGCATGTTCGCGAATATCTGCAATCACCGTAGTGGATCCTACATATATGTAAATTCTTTTCGTGGTGGTGCTCGATAAGTAAACGAACCATAGGGTGACGCTTAGGTAGAATTGCAGGATTACGTGCCGCATAAGATGTTTATGCCTTTTGAGCTCTGGAACTCATTCGAAGAGTGGTTTCCTTGTCCAAAAATGGAGAAAAGGAAGCAATTGAACTTGACAGCTTTACCTTTCCGCTTTTCTGCAAGGAGTCAATTTCTTCAGGGAAAGCATCCAACTGAATTTTGCGAAACATCCAGTTTTCTGCTCGTTGGAATTCTTCTGGTGTTATGAATACTTCTTTTTCGACCAACTTTCTCTGCAAGATATCCTTGAAGCTTTTCAGTTCATTGTAAATATCATACGATACTCTATGTGTCTGCTTGTGCACTAAGATGCAGTTAGATGTATATACTTCATCATTAACTTTGCCTACTTCTGACTTCCCTGGTGAGACTGGCCAGGAATTCACGGAATATTTTATAAACATGGGTCCTAAAAACCATCTTTATGAAGCATCTCCTAGCGAAGCGATGGATCACTCCACTTTGTGGCGTCATCCGCAACATTTTCATGAGACCGTACATGAAACCATTGACGTGGAGATAATGTGTCGAGAATCTCACCTACACGGACGGACATAAAAGCTGGGAACTTAAATTTTGTAGAACAAATCCAGGACAGGACTGTACTGGAATCCGACAGGAACGTTGTCGCTCCTATATCTATTGAGTACGACCTTCTGACTGTCGCCGCTAATCGCACGCCCAGGACAGCTGCCTGCAATTCCAATCTTGGGATGGACAGTTTTTTTACTGGTGTGACCTTAGCTTTTCCCATCACTTGAGAAACTTCAACATTACCATCCCTTTCAAACCTCAAATAGGCGACCACATTTGACTTGTCGGGATTATAGGAAACGTATCTCCGCGGAATTTTGATCCTTTCAATGTGTCTTAACTCTTTTATAAACTGCACCCAACAAATCTTCAAATCTTTCGAAATGTCTTCATCCCAATCATACCCTTCTCTCCAAACCTCTTGCAGCAAAATTCGCCCGCGAATGATAAAATAAGACATTAGGCCTAGAGGATCATAGATTCTTATTATTGTTCTTAACATAGTTCGCTTTGTTATAATCGTCTCGGAAATTAGCATTTCTTCTTCAACCGACTCAATATTTGTCAATTTGTACGTGAAATGGTCTGATAATGGATTCCAGTACATACCGAGGATCTTGGACACTGTAGATTCACCCTCATTTGGATCTATTTTAACCAAGCTTGCTTTTACATGGCTCTCAGGAATCGCCCGCAGTACTTCTATATCATTGGACTGTACCCCAACCAAATCAAAATTCATCGCTTTACAAATATGAATAGCATCTCGAGTTACTGTAACTGCCTTTGCAGCAGAAGCAGAATCATGACTATTAAAATAGTCATCAACGTATGTATGTACATTTTGTTAAACCTTCCACTGCTTCCGGATAATGTTCACGAAATAATTCAGCGTGTTGGTTTTTTACAAACTGCGCATTAGTGGGGGAGCATCTGGGCCCAAACATCATGACTTGCATAATATAGACATTCGGCGGCTTGGAAATATTTCCATCTCTCCATAAAATGCGTTGACATTGTTGGTCGTCCTCTTTTATTCTTATTCGGTGAAACATTTCTTTCACATCAGCATTTATTGCTACAGCTCGTTCACGAAACTTAAAAAGACCAGCGTGAAGTGGCACAAGGTTATCTGGACCTTTAAGAAGGTAAGAATTTAACGACACCGATCCTACTTTAGCTGCAACATAGGCTACATCTCTCGGTTTCGGTGGGAACTTATTTTGGATTAACCACCACGAATGATGGCGCATACCACACCCTCGGCCAGGCCGTGCTTAAGTCCTCGGCAGAAGCTAATCTTGCGTAACCTTTACACAACAACTCCTTCATGTGATTAATTTTCCATTCCAGCAAATCAGGTCTTTTTCTTAAAGATTTTTCTAAACCTTCCAGACGTTTTAACGCCATTGGATAACTATCTGGCAGCCTTACTTCATCATAGGACCAAAGCAACCCAATCTCATAACTATTGCCAACTCGCCGTAAGGTATTTTCCATGATATCTATTGCTCGACGTTCATCTCGACTAATCAAGTCACCTTTAGGAACCATGACGCCGAAATCCTCTGTAGTGAAGTGTAATCTTACTAGCTCATGCAATTGGTCTTCGTACTTAATAGCATCGTGGTTCGTGGAACATTAAATGCATCGACGACGGTTGCTTACCCCCGTTGAGGCACATAACATCAAGTGATGGCGATGCATTTCCATAGACGATCCATCCTAATAACGTTTTTATTGCACATGGCTGATCATCCTTGCCATGACGTTGACCACGACCAAACAAGAACTTCGCTTGGTCTAATCCAACCAATATTTTAGGCTTAGCGGCCACTAAATCCGACAAAGGGAGTCCTCGCAAATGTGGATACAACCTTTGCAACTCAGCAACGTTTACGGAACGGACTGGCCAGGTAACTCTAAATTCTTTACAGTGTAGACATTCTTCAATATATGATGTTTACGGTTGTTAACACCAGACACAGTAAGAGAAGTTCGCATTGAATCCTCTTGACGTGACACACCCTTTGTCCACTAAAAATTGTTTAAATGCAATAACCCAATAACGGATTGTTATTGTTAATTCACTTTTATACCTATTTAGAGAGGGATAACCATATAAGTGATATGTTCTTGGATTCTATCGCAACTCGCAACCAGTCGACAAAATAAAAAACATTCACTTCTTATCCCTACTTTGCAACTTAGAAGTTTTGCTGAATTGGTTGGCTCGACGACATACGTAAATGTATGTACATACATAAATATAATAATTTATTGGTGTTACCACCTGGTTTTCTTTGTTTTTGTTGTGCTTGTCACCTTGTCTGTATTATCTTTGCATATGTGTTTTATTAAGTTATATCAATTTTATTGTTATATGTTCATTAAATTAATTTTTCTTCCTAAATAATAAAAAATACACATGTTTTGAGTTAAGAATTTAAATTTTTTCTCAGTTTAAGACATAATTACATAATACATACATACATATTATGTATGTACACTAAACACACTTGATACTTACATATTTTAAAAAGCTACTTTTTTCTTACCCTCGTTTCCAACAACAAAAGTAAACTATCCTGATTTATATAAGTGAATTTTTTAAAGAGTATTTTACATTCGTAAAAAAACATTTTATTCTGTAGTGACAACAGGGCCGGACCCACCATATGTGCAGGATGTGCAAGTGCACAGGGCGCAGCATTCCGGAGGCGCATTCTCGGGAACAAAGAAAACCATAAGGTGCAGGTTTTTACTTTGCACAAATGTGTATTCCACAGTTCACACCATTCTCATACTCGCACAACACAAAGAAAAAGAAGAATCCTAATACACGCATCCACACCAACTCATCAGTGCGAGTATTTTTCCTGCACACTGGGTCCCAAGACTTACATTCTAAGAAAAGACAAAAACAAAAACTGATTCGAACAAAATTGTATGCGCCAGTAGGTGCAGGTTTTTACTTTGCACAAATGTGTATTGTGTATTCCATAGGCCACATTCCACAGGCACACACACAGTCCACACTCATCCACACCAAACCAACTCATCAGTGCGAGTATTTTTCCTGCACACTGGGTCCCAAAACTTACATTCTATTCCAATTACCACGGCGTACAGTGTGACAATTTCCGTATTATTTTTGAATAATTATTTTTTTATTAATGAAATAAATTCAGTAGATACAATATCAGAGAATTGAAAATAAAATAAAATAAAATTAGTGGTTAATTATATACATTATGTTGATGGATGGGATGTTATAAACTTAAAGAAAAGGTTAAACTTGTAAGCGCTATTAATTTAATTCCCCTAAACGAGTGAAATGTCACACTGTAAGACGGAAGCGGCGAACGGATAGTTAAAGGATTGCAATGTTCGGGTGTTTTTACACATCATAGAACATAGAAGCGATAAAAAATGCGTGTGGGTTTTACAGTCGCCTTTTTGTTCCTTTTCTTCTTCTATTGAATATTTTTTCAGTTAAAATTCTTTGTACTCTGGTCTGGTGCAGATTTTTTAAAACTTTTTTTCGCTTACGATTATTTAAATAAAATCAGATTTGAAAGTCAAGTGACGGCTTGTGAAAGTGTTTAGTAACTACCTATTTACTATTAAATTTTTGTGTTGTTTTTTTTTCCAATATGGACAAAGAAAAGCCTTCGGGGGCAGAATTCAGAAAAAAAGCTTGTTGAAGCCGAAAACAAAGCATACATTTTACTAAATTTCGTATCGATGAGGTTCTGGTAGGGAGTGCAGTGGTGTCAGAAGAAGAGGTTTCTGATATTGTTTCAAATGAAGATTTGGGTGACCCTAAATTTTCGTTATTACGTTAAATTACATAGTACATATCAGATACTCATACATACAAGTATTTTTTTGTTAGTGAGGATTAGGCCTACCTCAATAAATAAAAACGCATTGAGAGTCTACCTCCTGGGTAATGTGGAAAGGACTTAATATGTGTATTAGTATGTGTATGTATGTATATTATATGTATTTTCGCAAACATAAAAAGGGCGCTTTCTAAAAATCTTGCACAGAGCGCAATTTTAGCTAGGGCCGGCCCTGAGTGACAATATCAGTTGTGATTATCTCATTCCTATTGCGAATAACAGATGACACTAGAAGCACCCAGAAGAGAAAAAATCCAGTGCTTCTGCAACTTAATTCTATTATAATAATTCTATTATAGTTAGTTTTCTAAGCCAGTCTTCTTGTACTTGTAACCATGAAGGCATGAACGAGTCGACGATTGACTAAACAAAAATAAAACAAAATTGTGAGAAATAAAATTGTGTAAAATTAAACAATATTGGTGACCCCGACGTTGAAAAATTAATTCGTCAACAATCAATCAAATAAAGATATTATTGTGTCAATGTTTTTTTTTCGTCTATCTGCTCACTAAAGAAATGGGTGAACTATTTTTGTGTATTCCTTTTTTAATAGAATCATGCATGTTTTTTTTTTTCAAAACTCCAAGTAGCACAATAGTTAATATCCATAAAATCTTTCTCTGAAATTCCAGGTTTTCAAAATTACTCGAATTCATATACATACAAATGTATATGTAATTAGTTTATGAAGATATTTGAATAATTTCTTGGATTAATTATTATTTATTTATTATAGGTAGTTTTTATCATTAGCTGCTCTACAGTACATATGTACATAAGTACAAATAAAATAACATAGCTCGGGGATAAATGTAGGTATTTTATTTAAAAACTCTTTTGGCACGTACTCAATCGGGTTGAACTGTTTTGATACCTATCTTACGCAACAACACATTTATTATCGTTTGTTACTATACTTACACATAGTTTTACCTACACTTATAGCAATAAATAACGGTATAAACAGAAAGTCTCTCCTGGCACTATAAAGACCTATTTCACTAGATAACTCAAAACATTTCATTCAAGAGCCCAAAGTGACGCTGCCGTATTTTACACTATGTTCTCAAACAAAACCACATATAACTGCTCAAGGAAAATTTGGTCTGGCCCAGAGAAAAAACTACGCCCCCTTGATAAGTATTCCTCTTTGGGACAGGCTATTTTTGAAAATTTGAAAAACAATCCGGAAAGCATTTGCCAGGTAATAGATTTTAATAGATTTAATAGATTTTAGAAATTAACTACATTAAAATTGAATTGATTGTAATTTTGATTGTGCAATCTTTTCATAAAAGATATCGGATACAGATGGAATAAGCTTAAAAAATCTAGAGATACTCACGACTAGTGTTCGCATTGCACAACGCTTGGAGATAGGAGAGGGATCAATTATAGGTATCATGGCTGCTAGCTCTACTTATCAAGCGTGTGTATTGATAGCGGCATGGTTTAGAGGAATTATCTTTCATCCAATCAGTCCTTCTTTTGATAAAAGTAAGTGTTGCTGATCAGAACTACAATATTTTAAAGCAAACAAATACTAAATTGTGTATTGTACTCTCAGAAACTACTCAACATGTTTTTGGAATAACCAGGCCTAAGATAGTTTTTTGCGATGCAGAGAACTACGACACTTTAATAGCCGCTTGTGATGAACTCGATCTTCACCCAAAGGTCTACACAATAAAAGGCCGAGTGCCTGGTGTTGATTGCTTAAATGATCTTATGCAAGCTACAGGAATAGAAAATAATTATCGGTAAGTAGGTATACAATAATAATTAATATATGTATGTAATGTATGTATCATCATAAGAAAAATGTAGCCCTAACGTACTTTATTATTTTATTACCAACTAATGAAATAATAATGAAATTTCTAAGAATAGACAGTTCTTTTCATGATTAAAACACAACAAAACTTCTTCCTTTTTGAGATCAAATTAGATTCAGATTATTTTATATAATATCAAAAAACTGGAATAATTTTGGTTCATTTTGTTTTAAAAATGCACATTAGCTTAAAGATTAAATTTATTTTGCAATAAAAATAGGATTAATGTAAAACTTTTTCAACTGTTTTATAGATAAAATAGAGGATTTTAAAAAAACGCTATGTAAGCTTCATACATACATACATAAAATCCACTTGATTTTGTATTTGTATTTGTATATCTAGCCACTTAATATTTATGATCAATCCACTAGTAAAATTAGCTATCTTAAACTGAAGGTATAATCACTGTGGAGTATACAGATATAAATAAAATTTCGAATAGTAACAGCATTTAGCTACCTCAGACATTCATTTAGTTATCGAATCTATAAGAATAGGGTTTATGAATTGTATCTTAAGAACTACAAGTTTACAAACTACATAAATTATATTTGTTTGTAGCCCGAAGCAATGCAACGAAGACGACATAGCTGTGATCATGGGGTCTTCAGGAACTACAGGTCTACCAAAAGGTGTCTGTATTTCAAATAAAGCTCTTCTGAATATGTTTTCGTGAGTATCAAGTCACGCTTTTAAAAACAGTTAAATAAAATTGCCTTCCTTTCAGACCATTACCTAGTGGAACAGTAGTTTTTGCATGTTGCAATGTGGACTGGATAACTGGTTTGATTTTTGTGTTATACAGCAGCTTATTTTGTGTAACAAGGATCAGCACTGAGAAACAGTTCTCTCCCCAAATACTTCGTCAACTCATCGAAAAATATAAAATAAACGTAGTTATGATGTCGGGATCATGTATGTCAAGATTCGTAAAAAGCGGTGAGGCTGAGCTCTGCGATTGTTCTAGTTTGCGTTTATTTGCAGTTGGTGGGGGAAATGTTTCCCATCCGATGTATATTAAGATGCAAGAGTACATTAAACAGGGTATTTTAATTAACACCTACGGAGGTACAGAGTTTGGAGGAGTAACATTAAGTACAAATATCGATAAACCAAAGGCTGTTGGTCAACTTGGTGTCGGAGTCAAAGTGAGAATTGTTGATGATGATGGAAACAACTTGGGCATTGGAGAAACCGGAGATATTCTAGTATCGAATAATATTCATTGGAGTGGATACTATGGTAATCCGATGGAAACACAAAATATGATCGACTCCCAAGGTTGGTTTCATACTGGTGATATTGGATTATTTGATAAAGAAGGGGATCTGTACCTTGTTGACAGAAAGAAGGAAATAATGAAGTACAGAGGCTTTCATTATTCAGCACAAGAAATAGAAAATTGCATTTTAGTTCTTGATGGTATAGCGGAAGTTTGCGTTTTTGGAACTAGATCTGATGAATTTGAAGATCTTGCAACAGCAGCGGTAATTAAGAAAATCGGAAGTAAGATAACTGAGAGAGAGATTAAAGATTACGTCGCAAAAGAGCTATCTCAACCAATGTGGTTACATGGAGGGGTATATTTTGTTGAACACATTCCCAAAACACCAAGTGGAAAATATCAAAGAACCAAAATCAGGGATATCTGCTTGAAAAACAAAGATATACAATAAAACTTTGATTAAAATTGAAAACAAAAATCGGGAAGTTATATTTGTATTGATTGACGATAACTTTGTATGTAGTTCATGTTAGTAGGAATATGTTATAAAAGAAACTTTTTTGGAGAGATTTTTTTTTTCAATTAAGAGCAATTTTATAGGTAATTTCAAATTTTAATGAATAAAATATTTACCCTGGATACCAAATAATGAGCAGAGGCGTAATTAAAAATCCCAAATGCCCTTTAAAGTTATCCCTTCACTAGAAAACACGGATTCAATTAATTTAAAAAAAATGCATTATATATTTTGCTTTCCTTTCTCAACATTTACTTGGTGTTTTTTTTTTTTTGTCATCAAACAATATAATTTATATATTGTATAATATAAATTTATATAAATAAATAATAATAGTAAATATTATATAATATATTAAAAAAAAAACATTACATTACAATGGGCTAGTAGTAAATTATCAAAAACGATTTTCTTTTTTATTTCTGTTTAATTTATTTTAATTTTTATTTTATAAAACTATTTAAATTTATGTCATATTTTGTGTAGTATGTATTAGTTTTGTCAGTTTGTCTTGTATCCTTTAATTAAAATTGGTTGTTTTTTTCTTGTCTAAGTTTTTTGTTTTGTGATTTATTTTTATTACTTGTTTGTGTATTTTTCTTTGCATTTCTCTATTAAATAAAACATTTGCTTTTTTATTTAATTTCCTTAGTTACTTGCTTTGCTAATAAAATTTGAATTTTTTCTATAATAAATTGATTAGTTATAAATAATATATATTTTTTGATAAAATTGATGTACTTTTGTTTTGCATTTATGTTATATGTTTGTATTTATTTAAATTAAATATTAAGCAGCAATGTCGATGCATACAAATTAAAAAAAAAAATTAGAAACTATTAACAAAACTGCGAGTTAATTATTTAGATTATTTATTGTTATGTTTGGCTAAATTCAAATACTACTAAATATTTTCTCGCCTATTAATTATTGGGAAGGTAAAATGGATGAACATTGTTTAATTTGCTTGAGGACTGCCACAACGGCTTCGTTCATGATTTATTTAATGGCTACGCGACGATTGCAATAAGGATTCTTCATTGGTTTCACGTCAACTTGAAAATAAAAAATAGAATAACTGACGGCTTTCCAAGATTTTATACGAAAGATATGGCTTAGGATGTTTGATTAGAAAATTACGTTGAGATGATCGCAGAGACATTAGTCTATTCATGCTTTATACTCTTTATGCTAGTAGGTTTTGCTTTGAAGTAATTGGAGTAATTTAAAATTAAGTTTAAGCACACAATTATGAAGGAAAATCACCAAATCTTTAAACTGAACTACACAAAAATACCTGTTAGTACCTTAGTACAATTACAAAAAAAACCTTGCAGCAAGTCCTCAACATCTTACGGTGATTTAATTTTTCTATAAAAGAACTAACTGTACAAATCATAGCAATAATAGTAATTAAAATTGGTACAAAGAATTATTTTATTCTGGAGGAAGCTAGGGTATTTTATAAAAATTTCATGTCACTAGTTCAAATAAATCGTATAAATACATTTTAATGTTTACCTGAGGTGTACTAGAAATTTAGTACAAATTTGTTGATTCTTTTTTCTCTATAATCATCTTACCAAAAATAAATAATCTTAACTTAACCATGCATTAGACATTTATGCAAAATCTTAAATCTAAGTTTTAGTACACATTAGTCTTAAGGCTAAGAGTCTATTTAGAATTTACAATTTTAAAAATGTGTTTTGTTCTAATGTATGTGTCATCATTAAAAGCCAATAAGTGCAAATGAAGAATAATAAATTTGTGTTTAGTCTACGATAACACTTTGCTTTAAAAGAACTTATCTGGCAAGACTACATCGATTTGACTGTACTAAATAAATTAGTACACCTCATTGCGTTCAATCTAATTAATACAAAGTTCTAGTTATGAGGGATATTTTGTATTATTTACATAATATTTTGTTTCACTTTTTTTTAGAACAAAAGGAGTAGGTAGTGGTGATGATGCGCAAAATAAAATGATCACACAATCATAAACAAGGAAGGATGTTTTGTGTTTATAAATAAATACAAATACATAAAATTCATTCACCATCAATAAAATCTCATCATCACAGTCGAACACAGTGTTTCATAATTTTGGATTTTAAGGGAAATTATTAATTCATATTATCTTATGGTTTCTTATTTAGGTTCGGCCTTTGTTGTAATGCTGTTCGCTCGGATTTGATCGGACTAAAATTAGTGGTCGGTCAGAGTTCTTTGAGAAGAGCACTCTTGGCGTTCTTTAATTTATCCAGTCGCTTTAGAAGATGATTATTAGATGTTTCTAGTTCTTCTAGTCGTTCCATTGCTTCACGGTTCTATAAACAAAAAAAAAAAAACAAACAAAGTTAATTTTGGGTACCAGAATAAAAGTTAAAAAATTACAGAATACAAGTACAAATGCGAGAGAAGAATTTCGGGTTCAGGAAGCACACAATAAAGGTTTTGTATCGAGTTAAAATTTTATTAAAGAGTTCACCATTTTGTTTATCTTTGTTCAAATATATATGTACATATATATTCATTTTATTTATTGAATTAAATTTGAAGACAATGATAATGGTACTTTTTTCTAAAGGACACATATAGAATATAAAGCTTGTTGAATAATGCTTTGTTACCAAAGTACACATTTTTGACAGGGATAATCCGAAATAGATTAATTTTCATAAAATGTATTATTTTATTGTGAACTCATTTATGGTTTATATAACCGAAAATATTTAAATACAGAAGATCTTAAGAAATACACCATCTTTAAATCGACACCCAGAACACTTTTCTCAATTTGAAAATTACTTATGACAGATTTTAATTGATAAGTTATTTCTTGTTTTGGATCTTGCCATCAACTCTCAATAAGAGTATTTTTTTAAACCTTTGGTATAGAAATATTTAATAGTATTAAAAAGATAACCATTTTTGTTAGTTTTTTGGATTTAAATTTATATGTACACATGTAAGACAAAATTTTCAAATCACACAACTCAAGCTTTAACCTTCCATTATTCTATAAAAACGTTTTCTAGGGAACCAAAAAGAAAAAAAGGGGCTCACTTTCCAAAGAGAATGAGGAAGAATGAAAATCCTAACATTATGTAAATAAAAATACTTCCTAAAAACTTTAAAATATTTACTTAATTTTTTTCATTTTTGCAGGAAAATGAGCGCCTATTTTTAAACGTTTTTAATTATTAGTCTTGATTCTGGTTTTAAAAATAGGGAAATAAAATAAGGGAAAAACAAATCAACTAAAAAACAAAATAAAAAAAAAAATAAAATAAAAAAAAAAACAAAATAAAAAATTATAAAATTATAAAAGCAAACAACTAAAAAAGCATTTTTGACCAACCAACACCTGGGGAAGGCGCACTCATTGGCAATGGCACTCATCCCAGAAATGGATCACTAATTCCTGGAAATTAATTGATTACATAAGAAAAAATGACAGCGTTTGCATTAAAATAATAAAACTACTTAAATTTTAGTAAATTTTAGAAAAGAATGAAAAATTAGAAAACTTAACTCCACTAGGACTAAAAAACCTACCTCTCGTTGGAGTTTTCTTCTCTCGATTTTCAATTCTGCTTCAGCTTTTTCAGCAGCTTCCGCAGTACTTTTGTATCGTATAACTTGTGTTTCTGATCTAGCTAAGCTGGCTTGTAGACTAGCAATTTCTTGTTCAGCTTTTTGCAATTTATATTTATAGTCAGATATAATTTTGTTCGCTTCTCCTATTTTAAAAATCATAAAATATTGTGAGTTTGCGTTTTAAAGATGGAATAGGAAAAAAACCTTACTTTGAGCTTCATAATCCTCATCGGAGCCAATGGTACCATTCATTGAATTACCTCGTCCTCGTCCCTGGGTCTTGACATTTTCTAATTGGTCCTGTAAGTTTTGCACTTCAGCTTGAAGTTGAATTTTTTCTTCGCTAAATTTTTTAAGTCGAACATCTGTATGAGGAAGAAGAGACATTAATCAAGTGCCTTTTAATCGATATATGTAAGTTCAATTATTTACCCAGGGAACCTTGAACAGATCCTAACAGTTGTGCATTTTCTAAAGTGACTAGAGCACGTTTGGCATCAGAGCCATCCTCGTTTTCGACAGCTACAATAACCAAACCCTGCTCGGCAATAAGCGCATCTCTTTCGGTTAACTGGCCATTAACAAGTTTCAGTTCTTCTGTCAATTTGTCAAGGTTTCGCTTGAAAGCGTTACATTCGCGTGTTTTTTCTTTAAATTCACGCTGCAACTGGGAAAAGGATTCTTCCATTTCCTCCAGCTTATCCTTAAGCAATTGAATTTGATAAGATTGCGAGGCTCGTTCGTTGTCTAGTTGTGCATTGGCTATCATTGCTTTTCGAAAACGTTCCTCTACATCCTTTAGCACCATACCAAAAAAAATAAAAAAATAATAATAATAATGAAGGTCAGAGTTGAAGAAAAAAAAAAAAAACCACTACAATTTTGATTACCTTAAGTTCATGCCTAATATCACGTAAACTGCGTCCTTCCTCTTCCAACGAATCTTCACTACTTCTGCGGGAGGACATAGAACTGGCACGTACCGAATTAACCACTCCGGTGACACTGGATGCGTTGAGACGCGATCTAGCCAGAGGATCAATGCCGGCTGCTGTTTGCATGTCAAACACTCTATCAGCATTTTGCTCCAGTTCTTTCTGCTGGCGTTCCAATTCACGCATGCGAATTTCCCGTGCTTCGGCACGAGCTTGCCGTCTGGCTGCCAGTCTTGCTTCAGCCTGAAATGCAATACAAAATAAAAGGTAGGTTTAAAAGATTGCAATAAAAACTAATTTATCATGATAACTCAGTTAATTTTAATTTATAAAAACAGGTCAATGAGGAATCTTTAGAAAACCTGACAAGGAATTGATGACACTCTTTAGGAATTAAAAGACAAAATACAGTATACAGTATACACTGCTCAAAGGACCATAAAGATTTGATTTCCAGCAACGGCGACCAATGGGAAATTTTATAAGGAGTTAATTTTATTTGAATCTTTTGTTTATTTACAGGCCGAAGATGGCTGGAAGGTTTCTTCAATCATCCATTAGCTTTTAAACGAGTTGAATTTGAATAGGTGATTTAAAACCAAGTCTAAGTTTTTAAGGAAAGTAGTTGCATGAAGGCTCTTCTTCTTCACCTCAATAAGTATCTAGTTCTAGACGTTATAAAGAAGTACGGATGAGCACAAGAAGAAACGAAAATTTGAAAATATTTAGCCCATCACCTTTTAAGCGCTTCAACAGCTTATTCCCTTCGCAACATAAATTAAAAATAAAGAATAATCTCATAAATTTGTTGACGGTTTTGTGTGTCATATCCAAATCCAACAAAAATTGATAAACGACTTTAAGTCAGATAAGCTCATTCGCCTATTTATAAATGACTTCAACTCACAAGCCTACAGGTTAGTGTATTCCAAAACCAATAAACATTTTTCTGCTGCAAGCTGAAAATACCACGTTAACAACTCCAATAACAGACTATTGATCTACAATATGAAACAAAGTAACAGCAAAGTTTGTTGACATTTTTTTTTTTTCTACTATGCATTTGATTTCTCAGAAAGACTCCAAGCATCCATCTTTTACTTGCTATACGAGTACTTGATTTTCAAACAAGTTCTGGCAATACATTCGACTTTTGGATTATGGCTCGAATCAATTTATTATTCCTTGAACATTGCCATCATAGAAATGCCACAATATGTTGTATCTACATTCGTTTAGATCTCTCACCAAATCAATGATGACGATGATGATGATGGAACAATTATGGCCACATCAACATCATGTTGCTTTAATTGATAATTTTTTTTGTTTCGTCTGTGGTCGTTTTTACTCCGACGGAAAAGTTGCTCAACTTGAACTTGAAATGTCGAATGTTAATTAAAAACGACATAACCAATTACAGCAAAACAATTAAATTTTAATGGCTAAATTGATAAATATAATCGCGTAAGGATACTTTCTACTTAAAACCCAAACAAACAAATAAGAATATAAAAAAAATAGTAAGAAAAAAGAGAAGTAAAAAAAACACGTTGTGGAGCTGGTGTAGAAATAGAAGTTTAACAGAGCCGAGTCATACATTTCAATTTCAAGTCAAGGCGGTCGATACCAAGCTAGGTCAGCAGCAGCTGTGTCGTGCGATATGTTTCATGTCTGTAACTCAATACGCACATTGTCTTGGTGTTGGTTTTGCTTTTTTTATTGTTTGTTTTTATTCTTCGTTATAATATTGTCGGTAGCTTTTGTCCGACCTTATAACCATTTTCCGATTTGTTAAGCAGCAATTATCTAACAGCCGCTTAGGTTGAGTCTTTAGTCAGCCACGTGTGGGTGGTTGGTTCTTCCGCATGGTTTGTAAAGTGAGCTTCACTCTAAAGGGAATACATTTTTCTACTCATAGTTTCTGCAACAAGTTTATTGTTAAGTTATAAACAAAAAACATGCCAACTTATTTTCTATTTCTTTTCATCACAGGCGTCACAAGTAAATATCTAGAGAGAAATTGACTTCAACATTAATTTTTAATTCCTAAGACACGTCCAAACTCTTATGATTAATTGCATCTAACTTGTTTAGCAAACAGAGGTGTTTCTATAATGATGCAAAACTATTTACGATTGTATTTGGTCCTGGTTCTTGAAAGAAATATGTCTTTCGGCGAACTTACAGCAAGCTAAAGTCACACCATGGCAACGGAAATGCCACCATAATTAGCACTTGACTAAGAAAAATTATATAGCAATTGGTAAGGATAAACTCACAGTGGGATATTTAAGCATTTACGAACACAAAAAACGATCCCTCGTAATACCACTTTAAACAACAATTTTTAAGACTGGTTTTGTTTGTTTTTTGTTCGGGTTAAAAATTGTTGTTTTTTTTTTTTTATTTTTCGATTGATTAATTTGTATGGATTTAGTGAAAACTTCTAATACTTTAGAAATAAAAACAAAATATGTACATATCTATTAACATCATTCAGGATTCGTGACTGCTGTCAATCAAACTGAGAAAAGGTGACAAAATGACATTAGGTGCTAAGAATTTTATTGGGTTTCGAAAAAGTTGGTAAATTTTTTTGAAATATAAATTCAATCCCTAACAATTTTAATTTCATAAAAGTAACGAAAACACAAACTGTTAATACATTTAATATTAATTTAATTTTTAATGCCATCAACACAATTCGCAGTGCTTTTTGAAAACTGAAAAACCCTCGTTACACTTATTCAGTTGAATAAAAAAAAGGTGTAAGTTGCAAGACATTCTTCATGGTTCATACACATTTGTATCATTTTGCATTACTTTAATATAGTAAAAACGAAATTAATTTCATGTCAAACTTCATGTGCAATAGTCCCACTGTGAGTTGTCAAAAGAAAACAAACAAAACCCGACATTTATCTATCGCCTTCCCTTGGTTGCGTTTATATTTATGTATGTATGTATTTCTCCTTTTTTGTTTCGTTTGTTTGTTCGAAAAGACCCAATATTCTCAACATAACATGAACTTCTCATTAGACATACATACATATTTTAAATTCAATTAGAAACTCTCGTTTCTACCAAGGTTCAACTCGTTGATGACATAAGAAATATAGGTAAACAACAACAATTAAATAATAAAAATGAAAAAACATCTCCGTCTCCATCTACATCTCATATGCTTACACTAAAATTTTTTATGCAAATTACGTACAATTTGATTAGCTTGTCCTAAAAATTGTACAATCAATTCGTCATCTTCTTCTTCTGCTACATCATCGTCGAAGTTTTCGTCGTCGTCGTCGTCGTTGTGCATATCACCACTCAACTCACTTTTATGGCTGTTTGGTGGGTTCTTGCTAGAGCCGGTGGGGACAGAGTTATTAGTCTCCTTACAATCGAAGATTTTACTCGGAGTTATAGGACAAGACGGATCCATTTGCACTGCTTTCGACTGCTCTAGATCAAGCGTCGAGGGTTTTGACAAACCGATATCAACAATGGAAACACCACTATTCACTGTGACGTCACAAACGTCATTCACATCTATGTCGTTATTAGGTTTGAGAGCACTAATGCTGTCATCATTTAATTCACTGTCACTGAAATCGAATTCTTCACCAATTTCGTCATAATCTTCGGCTTTTTTTAAACTGTTATTATTATTATTCTCCTCATTTATGTGTTGATCGTAGATCAAACCACTCGATTGTTTTATCACTTCTGACATATTGCCAGACACTGTCACTACTTATGTTATTATATTTTAAGGTTTTTTATTTCTCCACTTGAGATAACGTGTACGTGTATCTAAGAGATTAAACTTAAATTATTCTATATATGTATTATTGTACGTATAGCGTATACGCGAGTTCGAGTTGTTGTCATTCATTATTTTTGCGCGATCTCTTTCGCCGTCGACAACTGACTAACGACCCAGACGTTGACAACTGGCTCAAGCTGGGACTTACGACAAAGACTTGAATGTAGGTATAAAACGAAGACAAAGTTTCGTTTGGTAGACCCCCTCTTTCCATAAGAAAAATAAATAAAAATGGTAAACATCCAGATATAAAAAATATAAATACAACCATATACTCGTATAAGCGCGGGAGATGATTGGTACATTTGAGTTTTGAGAGAGAAGGGTGTTTCGATGTCAACTAGGTTTCCTATTATCTTATCTTTTTACAAACACCTTTAAGATAGATTTGTGCTTGTTATTGTTTTGATAAGGCAACCGGCTGATAGCGGTTACAGTTATTTGTGTAGCTGTCAGTTCATTGCGAAATGGGGAATTATTAATCACTTTTTCAATATAAAAGTTATTGGAAAAAAGCTAACCAATTAAAGAATTGTAAACTTTAAGACAGTGAACTAACTTTAAGCTATGTATTATGCAGAAAATAATTCTTTACATATTTTGTATAAAATTGTTTTTTTTTTTGTTTTGACACAAGCGTTATTTCAACTTTCAGGGTTTATAATTTCTTTTGTATTTAGTCCGTTGTAATAATGAAAATACTAAATCTATTAAATTTAAAAAAAAAAAATTAAATTTAAAAATAATAAGATATTATTCATATAGTATAATAAGACACAAGAAATTCAAATAAATGGAAATAAAAAAGAAGAACCGACTTACTTCACACAATTTTGCCATGTTTTTGGAAATATTTACAGTTATGGAGATTAACGCAATTTCGGATTAATACGAATACGAAAGCAACTTCGGTTCCATCGCAGCCTTTCGCTGCATTTAGCTTATTATTATATGAACCAGGTAAAACTCATTTACAAATTCCTATATTCAAAAATAGTTAGGTTAGGTACAGGTACTAGTTTCTACTTCAAATAAACAAAGAAAAACTCTATTTACTGCGGAAGCAAAGGCGATGATGATGATGGTGAGATCTGGGAAGTGATGCACACTTTATGGCCAAAGTGCAAAACAATTGTGTTCAATGCCGCCTCGAGATAAAAAAAATCTACCTGAAGACAAAGTCGGCGGCGGCGGTGGCGTCAGATGATTTGAAACTGTTCTTTCAACATTGTTTCAACAACCCATGTTTTTATTTTAACAATGAAAACGGAGTGTGAAAAAAGCCTGCATTTTAGTGGGAGAAAAAAAAACAAAGATTTCACAAGACATTGTGCGGATAAGGTTGTTGCACTTCTAGAGCAAATACCGTCTGCCTGGTGCATATAGATAGATGTATCGTAGTTGTAGCCGCCACGCCGTCACTGAATATATTGTTTGAAAAAGATAATAAATATCTGAGTAAATTATAATGAAAGAATAGCAAAACAAAAGTATCTACATAATGTAAGTATTCGGTTTCTGTTTACTCGATTTATTACGGTCAACACTTAGAATAGCCTGAGTGGATGTTTTTATAGATGTCATCTTGACAAGCTGACTATCGAATGGATGTGAACAAGATTTACGGACGCAAACCGATACCTTGATATTTGAGTAGTTAGGGTTTTTCAATGAAAGTGCTTTTTCGTGCAAAATTTAAAGTAGATTTATATCAATCTATGAAGAACTGATTTTTGATTAAATGTCTTGTTGTTTTATAAAAGTTTTGGCAATTGGAATGGTTGTTCTTTTCTTCAACAATCTACATCTACATACAATTATCATTGCAATAAAAAAAATATTCTTTAAAAATTCTTTTGAGAAATAACTATCGGCAGTTAGTAAATATTTCTAAATTAATCGTGATATTGTCATTATTTAAAATTTAAGTATAGATAAAGGTATTTGATAATATCAAACAAAATACCGTTGATTTATCGGCAAAACAATGCAAATGTCAATCGATCGGTGTTGTCTGAAAGCCGATAAATCCTATAACTATGTACACAAACACGTAGTTCAAATTATACCGATACTGACTCATAGGAATTGCCTCTTGCATATTTAAATAAACAACGAGAAAAAACAAAGAAAACACTTTTGTTCACAAGCTTATGTATAGTGTATTATCATTATCATATTAAGTTCTGGTTTAATTTTCATAAGTAGCTATATCTAAGTATACATTCATGAACTGTAAGCTTAAGGTCGTCTCATCACCTATATGAAAAACCATTATTCAAAGCTTTATTTATACCTCTTTATAAGCACCCCGGCAGAAGCACACACCTTGCTAAATAGGTTGCGTAAGTCGTAGTTCAATTATAGTCTAGCCTTAGATTGAGAGATTGAGCAAGCGAGCTTACAATCGCTTATACGAGTACAATTCAAACGATGATCGCAAACTATATTAATTGAAAACACTCCTTAGTTAGCAGAAAAAAAGCGTCAAATGCAATAATCTTTTATATTCAAGGCATAATATATTAGAGAGTTACCTCCATATGATGTTGCTGTAGATAAAAAGATATAAGATCATTGTAGACAAATCAACACTTTTATTTCGAAAGCGATATTATATATTATAACTGCACTGCTAGGGTTTCCAGAGCATATCTTTAAAAGTGATCATATTCTTTTTTTTTCAGTCAGAGTTGTTTCGAATAATTTTTCTTTGATATCGGTATTGTAACGCTAATGATTGTCCTCGTTTTTCAAAATATTCCTATTTTTTGTCACATAGATTTGCGTTGCTGAACCAAAAGTGTAGTGATAAAGATCGCAAATTTATTTTAACATGTAAACTGCTTGGCACTTGGAAGCTAACCAAAAGAGCTCTGAAAGTCCTTTAAAGAGTTTTCAATTTCCAACTTTTTGTATAATTTGTATTATTGATAAAAATATAATAAATTAAATCGAACACTAAAACATATTTAAAAAATGAAAAAATGTTATTTTAACCAAGAATTAGTACTCTTAAAAGTTTTAAAAGTTCCTATACGGGTAAACCACTGGAAAATTGAAACAGAATAATCTTATCGCATTATTGGTTCGTTTGGAATTGTGTACATAAATACCTACGTTGCAGCTTAAAATATAAACAATGGAAATATCTTTGTATAGAGAGGTGAAATTAATAATTAACAATTATACGATAAGTCCGACGCCCTTAAACAGAGGAATCCTATACTTTGTTGTTGAAAATTGATAATTGATAGGGAGATTCGTTTTTCGATACTTTAATTAAATAATTTTTGAATTGAAAAAATTAAAAAAAGATACAATGCATCGATGATCATTTCTAGGAGTAAAGTATTTTTACTGTGTTTTGTATTGAATACATATGTATGTAACTATGAATTTGAAAAAAATTGAAAATTTGTACAAAGGTCAAAATTTTGATAAAGTAATTACGACACGTTTATCTCAATTATTTTATTTCCATCTATTAAAGTGTGAATACATTCAAAAAGTAAGTGCCAAGCCGAGTCCTTATACATGCTATATGTACAAAATATTCAAAACTGTTCCACTAGTAGGTATCAAATTAGTTTTGTATAATTTATGAAATTATAATCAATTTCTTGATGAATAAAAAAATCAAAAATGAATATTTACTTTTGGTTTGAATTTAATTTTTTTCGAACATTTTTCTCCCTAACCCCAAGCACCCCACAAACGTTTTATCTTGTTATCAAATTAACAATTTATTCCTCCCGCACATGGTGACTGTCGCGTCGCGATAACAACCCCTTTTAATATTTTGCAAATTTATTCTTGCACTGTTTGACTGCTTGACAACAAAAAGTAATATTGCACACAATTTACATATTTAGGTAGGCATATAATGAGTCATGTCATGATGAATGATTTCGTGGTTTGCCACTGATAAAACTTCATAATGTCTTCTGGAACGTGACATGTGGGAAAAGGAAACTATTTTGTTTGTGTTGCAATTTTTAGAATAGACAATTTCTAATCTATCTCACAAAAAAAAACCTGACAGAAGAAGATGTCAAAAGCTCCTCAAAGAATTAATTATTTCTTCTTTTTTTCAATTACACCCTTAATTTTCTATAAAACACAGTATCCATGGGAAAATTATTTATTATTCTTTGGAACTACATATATGTATGTACGTATTAGAATTTTTCTGTATGTCAATGAAAAACTTTGCACGTTTAGATCAAAAACGGAACGCCCTTAGCATGGGCATTATTCAAATTCAACATAATAAATAAATATTGTTGAATGACAAAATATAAAAAAAAATCATGATTAATATGAAACAAATGGCATGATGAAATTTTATTCAAATAAAACTTTTATTTGTCAGACTTTTTTAAAGAGTTTCAAAAAATTAACAGATGACAACCAAAGGAGAAACATGTAAGGTTAAGAATAAAGTTGTTTCTTAAGGATGGGGAACATTGCAAATGATACACGAATTGTTATTGGCTGCTAAACTTGACATTTAATTTTTCGCATAAAACTTCACCGTCATTTACAAATTGTGGCGGGCGGCTGGCGCGGCGTGGATGGATTGCATGCTTACATGTGACAGTCATCTGAATTGTCATTTTATTTATTTCGAATGTTATTTTGGTTCTTACTCATACATATGTATGTATATGTATGTACTTTGTAAGTAAATCAAAAATATTGCTAAAACTTGCTTTAAAAACTGAGCTTAAATTACAAGCAAACACTTATAATTAATATTTTAAATCCAATGCCGAACTGAATGCCGTCCCGTCACTATAAAATACTTCAATTCACGAACAGCACTCAAGCCGGCTTTTTTTGTTTCTTCCAAATCTCACTCTATACCGATTGCGTCATTTTACTGAAAATAGCTCTTACAAGCATAAGATACCTGCTTTATTAATTCAATGAATGGATGTTATTCGCAACTTCTAAGAAATTGTCTAGAAAAAAAGAACCAGAAAAATAACCAGAATTCAGCTACATACATAAGTAGATCTTTATGTGTTGTATATGGTATGTAATTAAAAGTGGATCACAAGTTAAAAATAATTTGAATGGGAAGGAACACTTTTTTCGCCTTCCCCTTCATAGCAGAGGACAGGAGGTTTTTGAGATCAGTTGGGAAGTTGTCAAGAAGACTAAACTTTAAAATCGCGCTTAAGACTTTAATGAATGACAATCAAATCCGATGTATTAAACACACTTCCGACAGGTACCCGAATCCGGCAATAAAGATTTATCTTCAAAACAATGGCGTTCATTTATAATAGTTTTATTTTTTAGGTTAGGTATTAGGTACGTACACACGTCAACACACAAGAAACCCCGACTCTTTTGTCAATGAATCACAAACGGAAACTGAAATACGGTTTTCGGTTGCCACAATCTGTTTGGTAAAACTTGAACGCGACGTGGTTGACGGCGCGGCGGTGTCGGTCTTGGAGTTATGCGCGGTAGATGCAGATGCGGTTGGGTGTCAGAGTAACTACATTATATTTACTATACCACTCGTACTTCACAACTTTAGCCACCAACCTTTCGAGCACCAGGTCATTGTTTTTTTTTTATAATTTATTTATTTTGACGGTTAGATTTTGGTTTCTTCAGTTGGGCTTTGGTGTTTTTATTTTATACTCTGCACTTATGTTAAGGAATTATTGACTGACAAAAATAAAACAACAACTTGTTTTCCATGCCCGACTTGAATAAACTAAATCGAATATTGAATAGAAGGTTTTATCAGTTGCTTTTAAAGTTTTTTTTTTTATTGGCGACCTTGTTTTTGTTTACTTAAGTGAAATTGCGATAAAATTACATTATGATGTTCAGAAAAATGCAGAGAATGTTAAAAAGATAACAAATTTTATCGGAAATTAGTACAATACGGTTATGTAAGAGTAGAAAAATTATTATTAAAAATGTTGCAACATTTTTTACACATAAGTACATAAACTAGGTAAATTAAAAAAAATAAAAAAAAATAAATATAGTTTGAAAAAACTAAAAAACACGCTTTTAAAACCCATCATACTAAAAAAGCGGAAAATAATTTTTAATATAAGCTGAAAACAATAATGAACTAAAAATACAAGTGTTATTGTGAAAAAGCGTTGGGCGCATTTTCCATTTTTTTTTTTTCATATATCGAGCGCCCCACGCTTATTCACAATAACACTTGTATTTTTAGTTCATTATTGTTTTCAGCTTATATTAAAAATTATTTTCCGCTTTTTTAGTATGATGGGTTTTAAAAGCGTGTTTTTTAGTTTTTTCAAACTATATTTATTTTTAACTTTTTAGTTTAACGTGCTTTAAAAGCGTGTTTTTTAGTTTTTTTTAAACTGTATTTATTTTTTGATTTAAGAAAACATTGAAACATTTCATTGACCCATTTAGTTGATTGAAATTGTAAATGAAATTGGAATTATTTATTTATTATTTAAAATCTCGTAATTTTAATTAAAAAAAAAAGTCACCCCTAGCTAGGATTTGATCCCACGACCCTCGACGCTCAATCTGAAACATGACCGTGCTTTAACCAACTGAGCCACCGCAGCACTTAAAATGAGGGAGTCTATTAATATTTATAAGCGCATAATAAAATCAGGAAAAATCAGGAGCTGTTTGATTAAAATATTTAATAATGGTAATCCTGATAAGGATATTGAGATAAACTTATGAAATTATTGTTTTGCCACCGGTTCTTGATATGTGTACAAAATTTTATTAAAATCGGTTCGTGTAAAGTGGGTCAAAATCGAGTGTAAAGGTGTCGGTTACATACATACATACATACATACATACATACATACATACATACATACATACATACATACATACATACATACATACATACAAGTGAAGCTAATATAAGCGTGTTAAAAAGTAAATCAGAGTGTAGATGTTGAAGAAGAGGTAAATGTTCTAATACAATCTTTATATCGATCTGAGTTCTAAAAATGACCCTTTTCGATTTTTTTTATATTATAAATATTTATAACAAATTTGGACTCTGTATAATTTTTATAAGAACTATACCTGCAGATATCCTCCAAATGTGTCAGATAGAAAGGTCTGTTTGACTTAATGACAAATCACAACAGCAAAATCTTACCACATAATAAATTAAAACATCAACTTGATGGCATTAAAAAAGCTAAACTACGGAAGAATCTTGTAGCAAAGGGATAAGCAACAATTTTTAAAATTTGTTTTGAATAATTAAAAATAAAATAAAAATAGATGCTTTTTAGCTTAACTGAATTTTTGATTCGTTTGCAATAATCAATGGACAATGGATAAGAACTTTTTCAACCCCATTAAACTTGAAAATTGTAGGTTCTTTTAATTTCAAACTGGGTATAAAAAAGTAAATACATATCTAAATACATACATATGTAGTTGAATAGAAGTAGTTACTTTCGAAAAATTTATATTCGGATATGCAATAAACTAGAGTGGTCTTTTTGTTTACTTTTCGTTTTATTTTTCAACTTAGTTTTGCTTAAATTTTTGTTTGCATTTGCAGAAAAGCTTTTATAAGCTTTAAAAATGGCTTCGAATTGGGTGTAGTTCATAAATAATTGTTTGTGCTTTTTAATTAAAAATTGTTTTAAATTCTCCTGTTTCAAAATGTTAACTCAGAAGTATAAAAATAAACTATAGTACTAATATTTAAAAAAAGTCATGAATGACTAAGTTCGCATACCGAGTTTCTTAAAATTAATTAAAAAGTTTCTGAAATTGTGTACATTTTTGGCCTAATAAAGTAATTCAGACCAAATCCTTAAGCTTTTTACAACTTTTAATAAATTTAAACAATCAATTCATGCCTAAATTAAAAAACATTAGGTACCTAAGTATTCATTTTTATGAACGACAAGCTTTTATACAAATTTATTAACAAAAGTCTACCCTCAAACGTCATCAAAGCGGAAAACACTTTTAAAACATCAAAAATTCTAACAAAAACGTGTTTTTCGTCATGTTTTCCAACATCGATTTTTTTTTTGTTCGCTTTAAAATATCCCTTTTTAATTCGAATCTTGAATGCAAGACACACAATAAAGAAAATTTCTCTAATTTTCTTTTAATCCACCAGATGATTTTGAAAACATTATTTATCTACCTTAATATAGGAGCAGGAGTGAGTATGGGTATGGGTATTGGTAAATGGGGATTATCTATATGCTCAAGTCCCTATCCTATAGTCATTATTTTTCGAGCCTCCCCGCTTAAAACATTAAATAAAACCATCTGTCTATCCATTCATCATTGCAGCAGACGAAAGGCGCACTTAGAAAAACATCCCAGGCCATTGAACTGCTTATTAACTAGATACTTTGTGCCATCCGTCCGTGCGTCGCGTCGCGCAACGGCCAAATGCCAAACTGCAAATAAACGTAATCTAGATCTGGTTCTGGAGGGAATTCATTGATTTTATTCTCCCCTCAAAAAAGCGCTTCTCTTATGGGAATTAACATGCGCTTTTATAACGATGTTGAGGAACAAAAATGCAAGCTCCAATGCAATGTTGAGAAAATCAATAATACGTGTAGGTATATGTATAAAGTAATGTACATACTCGTATATGTAGCCATTAGACTTCAGACATAGACGACACGTAGGAAAAAGAATTGGGCTAGTACTTACGGATTTCCAGGTTCCCTTGTTGGCTACACCCGTTTTGATGGAAGCGTGTATTTCCAGACAGTCGCTTAGCGATGGACCCCATTGTTTGGCGAACTTTCCAATTAGCCGGCTATCAAGCGTAAGTTGCACCATTTTTCAAGCTTTTGAGATTTCACTTGTTCAGAAGGAAAGATTCCTGTTCAACTGATTTGGTTTGTATAGTTAAGTTAAAATTCACTTGAGTATTGTTATTGACACTAAATGTTCCCACCTAGGGATTTGATTAGCACATTTTGTTTTGTTACTAGCACATTAGTGGAATTCAGTTTCAAGAAAAAAAAAATAAAGATTTTGTATTTGGGACACTTTGGAATCTAAACAGCGAAGACTCTATTGAAGCGAACTGCACACCTCGATGGACACTTTTCGACTGTGCATTTTCGGGGCGATGCTCCTCCTTAGATCGTATCGCATCGTCGTCGTCGTCGTCGTCGTCATCGTCATCATCATCATCATGCGCTCCTCCAAAAAACCATCATGGGTGATAAAAATAAACAAAAAAAGAAAAGCAGGGTAAACGTTGCACCAAGCGCTATGGAATCTCTATTCGAATACTTTAAATGGGGGAGCAGCGCGGAAGATTTAGGAGATGTTGTTTTGTTGGTTGATGTTTCCCCTATTCAAATTGGTGAAACAAAATATTGTATAATTGATTCTGCACTGATGGCAGACGCAGAGTCTTATATGTATATGCCAGCAATATAGGATTTTTGTTTGCAACATGACAGACAGAAATTGCATTTGCGTATTCAGCTAAGCTACCATTTCACTGCAAATGCAACCCCTTTTGAAGGAATTGTGGGTTGTTGGTGTCAACATCACAGATTCCGTATCCATACCCCACGCAAGGAAGGATACTGAACTCTATAGATGTGGACGAGCAGGCTAGGTTTACGTCTACGTCTGTGTCTGATTTTTTTGTTTGTGTTTTGTAAAAGCGTTCCTGTGATGTGGTTACGTGTATCCGATGTTTCTTTGTTCTTGCAACATTGTTTACAAGTTCTATTATGATGGAGAAATGGAATGCTTCTAAGGAGGAAACAGTGTTGATGTATTTAAGATTCCGTTACAAGGGGATATTACTTCCGTTTAGTATACGAGAACACAGAGCCCGTGGGGTTTTCGGTCTCGATTATTCAAACTATCTTATTGGATGGACATTTAAATAAATACATGCTTATTTTTGTTTTTTAATTGAAGCTAATGGAAATATAGAAATATATAATCAGAACAAAAGGTTTAACTCTTTTAGGCAGTATTTTTAGAACAAATAATTGGACTTTTGAAAGTGCAGCATTTCACTACTAACGTTTCAATTTCTCTTTCATATTGTACCACTGATTGTAAGAAAATTATGGTACATACATATTTGTATTTGTTTTAATTAGTTGAGTATTTTGAACAAGGCATAATATTAAAAGCTATATCATTGTGTAGTGGTGGCTAAGCATTGCAGACATGTCTTTAGGTGTTTTTGACGGATTGTTGAACATTTTTGAAGATTTTTCGGTGGTTTGTAGAAATCAAAGTAATTGCTTCACATTTCAAATGAAGGGTCCCGCTTGATACAATGGGCAACTGAACCGTACACAAGAACACAAGTGACGTTCGTCTGAATCAGCTAATGTTGTTATGTATTTGTTCTGCAAAAAAAAATTATGTTCGCGCAGCACTAAAAATAAAGACTAGGGATTTGAATACAATCATAAAAACTTTTTTACCATCAACAGTATCTACTTAGCATTCATGACTTTATTACAAACAAAAAGAAACCACCAGAGAAGACATTACTATGGGTAATCGAAATTAATCCTAATTCTTATCAAGTTTATAGGTGTTAATTTTGAATCGCACCAGAACCTGCGGTTGATTTAACAAAAACGTATATTATGAATGTATTGTATGTATATGAACAAAACAACGATAATATGAAGTTAATAACTAAAACTGGCAATAAAAATAGACATTTCTACCTAAAACTTAGATACTCACTATCTTTTTAAGGTCAACGAACTTAACGCCTGATGAAAATTGTCAAAAAAATTGAGTAGGTACTCATAAATTCATTTTCTTGAACGGGTTCTTGCTTCGATTGTAGCGATATTAATGATGGCGCTTAACTATGACTAAACGAATACGAATCCAATCTTTGCTTAAAAAATAAAATAAAAATACAAAATACAAAATACCACTTTATCTCATATTTAATCTAGTTATAGAACAAATTGCGATTCGATTCGTGCGATCTCTGATACACGACACAAGCAGCCTCACGTCAAAATCAAATTAATGAGAAGCCATGAATTTGTTTTGGATAAATAACCGAAAACGCTAATAAATCTCTTTAAATGATATGCAATCTATTTCGAATCGATTGCTCCACGCATTCACACAAACTAGCATACTAGGGTGGACGAATCTAAGAAATCTGAGTAAACAGACAAGGCATCTCCCCTTGACTGATCGCGCACGAACCGCTCGGTGCTCTGCTCTCCTCTTGTCGGAAGTGGGCGCAGAAAAATTACTGCACTTAAACGTAAGGACACTTCATAGGGGCAAAAACAACCATAAAGAAAAAAAAAACTTTTTATTTTAAATTGTACTCGTTTTTTAAAAAAAGAAAAAAAGTCAAACCTCACGCCCTACCTTTCACGAAAGCCAAACTTCAACGATACTTATACTATTAGATTCTAAAAATACTCAAAGAGTCATTTAAATTAGATTTCATTCCGGCATATGATGGGGGACATTGAAACACCACTTCACCGCCAACGCCATCGTCATCGCCATCGCAATCACCAGTGCCGCGATCAGATCGGATCAGATCAGACGCCCTTCTGTCATTCGATTGAAAATATTTTCATTCTGATGGCTTCCCCCCATGGTGTAATGTTGTAATGTTGTAGGTGACGATGACGGTGACGCAGAACTGTCAATTCTACCATTTTGACACAAATTTCTCGAGAGCTTCCTCTCCTTCCGTCAAAAATTAAAAAAAAAAATTAAAAAATTCCCATCGATATGAATGCGTGACACGTGATTTTCGTCATACGCAACTTTACCTTTTATCTCTCTTCTCTCCGGTTAGATGTGATGCCGGGTCTGGAATGGGGGGACGTATGGGAATTTAAAGTAGAGAGGGTGGACGTCTCTTTAATCCAATTCGTCCATTCACACGTTTGACTTTTATGGAGTAACTCGATGGAGAAAAAAACAAATAAATAAACGGAAAGAAACAAATAAAAAAAGACGAAGATAAGCGTCGCCACGCCACCACCACCGTCGTCGTCGTCGTCGCCACCACCGTCAACGTCACCGTCACTGACACCAATGCCTTGTTTTTTCTATTTGTTTTTAGAAAGAAAAAATGTAGTTCACGGGAAAGCTGTCACATTGCAAAGACGTTGAAAAGGAAATCTAACATTCCATTTGTAATTGGATTCCCTAAGGCCACCACTTGCAAGATGTTGGGAGCATTCCCAGAAAATATTTTTTAAAAAAATTATTTGAAACATTTGACGGTGAAAAGGGGAAATTTACAGAAAATATTAGCGGGAACCCATGTTTTAGCAAAGAAGAGATTTTGAAAGCCAAAAAAACACACCCTTTAATGTTAACGTCACGACGGGATATTTTAAAAAACATTAAACATAAAAACGCATCAACAAAAAAGGAACACCTTGAAAATTTAATAACGTATCATCTAAAAACATAAAAACTTCAACTCTTTTCTAACAACTCGTAAAACTGGTTTTTAAGGAGCAACAAAAGAACGGAAAGTCTTGGTTTTTTGTTTTAATTACTTCTTCCGGAGTTAAGTTTTTAGAATTATTTTTTGTTTTGGAATCTCAATTACAAAGTTTTTGAAAATAGTAGTCCGCCAAAACGTGCTTTGAATAAGCATCACTTTTAAAAACTTTTAAAGGTTAGGAAAAGTTTTTTTTTAACTTTCGGACTTCCGAGCATGATTTATGAATATGTCAAGAAATTGTATAATTTTATACAAAATAAAATCTTAATTCGCGTTTTTTGGTGAGGTAACGACAACAGTAATCACTGGCTCTCCATCGAAGCAGCATTTAATATTTGATGCTGTACCGTAGTCTTCAATTCTTAAATCTAAGTTCCTACTTTGCCAACTTATATTATGTATGTGTCAATATTGTTGTGTTTTGTTAAGAAATCTAAAACGATAAGCCCAAAATGCCAAAATCTTGGGATTCACAGCTCTAAGTTAGTTTCAAATTAAACTTCTTCCTAATGTTTCGAACAACTCAAAACACTTTTGTACCCTTATTTTTGTATTTATACCAACATTTTTACATCGATTACACAAACCAACATAAATTATGATTTCTTAATAGCTTAAGTCAATGTTTTTACACAAATTCCTCCCACGTCCTATTAGGGTTCCTTAAAATTTTTTAATACGCATTATATTTTAGAGACAAAAATCTTGCGACAAAAAACTGCTTTAATTAACCCCAAACATCTTTTCCAAAAAAAAAAAAAACACTGTCATTAAATGAAATGAATAATTCTTCCCTCTTCCCACTCATTTAAAAACAAAAAATAATAATATACAATAAGATATATCCAGAGGCATAGGGGGACAAACTCGGAGCGTATTTTGAAAGTCATGGGTCAACTTGTGGCATAAATCGTCGAAAATTTATGTGGCCCAAAATATAAACAAACTTAAACTAAGAAAAAAAATGAAACAAAGCTTTTACGTGACAAATATTTTAGATAGAAGAAAAAAATTACTCCAAATCGACCAAAACAAATCGTATGAGAGATGTCTTATTCTTCTGGGGTTTTAGTGTCTTGGGGGACTTATAAAAATAGAATCTGACAATCAATGCTCAATCTAAACACAATTAATCAAAATATTAAAAAATAATCATGTTCTTACAAATTGTACAGAATAAAATATCAAGCCGACGATGACGATCTTCACAAAATTTCTAATTACAGTTAAAGGGCTTGCGTGTTTTTCAGAATCCTTTTTTTCTTTCCAAACATAATCACACTAGTAGGTTGTGCTTATTATAGTTATAAAAAAATTAGAAAAATTAGAAATCATGTCTTTGGTTGATCCGGTTGTTGATGTATGATGTTTCTTAAAACGAAGACGACACCCAACCCTTTCCGAACGAGATGATGATATCCCACTTTCGATTTTCAAATGATTGGTTTACAGTACAACCCGTATAATTGAAGTCCCAAGAGTAGTCGAATAAATAGACTTTTACTGATAGTTTGCCCCCTAATTTTTCAACTGGAAACTTACCATGCAGGAAACTTTAAGGTAGGTACTTAACATTCCTTTTTCCGTTCCTTGGAACAAAAATCAAAACGGAGTACAGTTTACAATCCATGTATGCATGTATGTATAACAAAACCACAAAATAGGGGTTCTGTGATGTTCGGCTGAATCTGTCGCTATGATGCTCGTGCTGATCTCAATGCGATAAAGAAGAACTTCAGAACTTCACTCTTCTGAAGAGGAGGGAATACGACACAATTTACTACAATCGTAATAATGATGTGTGGCTGTCTCTCAGACCCAATAGGAGATTCACCTTTCTAAATTTAGAAGAAAAAAATCAAGTTCTGAAAGTAAGTGAAATCTGTCGTCATAGGCGTCAATGCACTTTAACATTAGCTATCCCTTAATCTAATATCAACGTGCAAAGATCTCCAGCCACTATTTAAAAGGGGAAGTTTCTTAAGTGGCAAGCAAGAACGTTTCGATAAAGTATGTACTGTACGTTCATGCATTGGCGTAGCAACAGCCATACAAAGTAAATTTCAAACTTTAAATGTGGCTAAACTCTGAAAGAATAACTTGGTTTTTTAACCTTTATATTTGAGTTTTAATTCTGTTCTACAAAAAAAAAAAACTTTTCCTAAGCCTTAAAACCCGATTATTTTACATAGCAAAATTTAGCTATACCAAATCCTTCCATGGGCAAATAAGACAACTCTTTAAATAGATAACTCTTCCCTGGTGGACTTAATTTCTTTGATTAACGGAATTTTTCTTGGAGCAGAAATTTTAAATATAAAACCAAAACCAAAAAACCACGAGCCATCTTTTCATCTCGTCCGTCATGATTTAACGAAATGCAATGTTTGCTCTTAATTCCTTTTACCCAGCTAGATAGAGTTTGCTGGTGAACATTTGTTTTGTTATTTTATTTCTTGATGTTCTTGGGGACCATCAACACCAGGCGACACTTAATTGTACGCAATTAGCATTTATCCATTTGCCAGTAGTACTTATATTTTTATTTTTTTTTTTTTTTAACAGTTCCAAACTGTAGCGTATACGAATAGTCAAAGACATTTCCCTACTTTGGCATGGTTATATGGGTAAAATGCAATGCTTTATCGAGAAATACTCCCCTGAACGAGACATATGAATAAGAATATACGAGTACGATGGCAGAGAAAACTATCTCTAGAAATGTCTTGTATTTTTGTAACTTCCGTCTAGACATGACATGACACATC
Source organism: Scaeva pyrastri (assembly GCA_905146935.1). Lineage (NCBI taxonomy): Eukaryota > Metazoa > Arthropoda > Insecta > Diptera > Syrphidae > Scaeva > Scaeva pyrastri. Next base: position 2,173,676 of record LR989929.1, on the reverse strand, counting down.
GTCCAAAAATGGAAACACACACACGCGCGTATAAATATAAACGTGTGCGGAATTTGTGGACATTTTGGACTCAAGAAAAAACAATCAATTCAAACTAAACCGACCGACCCACTCGCTTACCCGCTTACCCGCTTGATTCGAAGCACACGAAAATACAGAAAAATTCTTTGCTGGATCGGATTAAATAAATCAATCAATGGAATCGATGCAGTTGAGTGGAGTATAGCTTCTACAGTAATACCCCGTTAAATTCCCCGAATGCCGTAGCTATTAAAAAAGTTTTGGTACAAATATTTCATTTACTCACATCATAATTGAATTGATGAAATAAAAAAGATCTAGTTGCTTAAATATTTAGGTTAATAATTTCTTTAAGGTATCGTTTCAGATAGTTTTATGGAAAAAAATTGTTGTGTCAAATTAACCTTGAGTTTCATTTTACCTAAACAGTACTTTGATTGGTAATTATTGATTGATTTCATAATTTTAATTCTGAATATCTCTTTTTAATCAAGGATTATGACTGGCGGGCGTGTATATCAGCAAATATCTGAAAACGTAACAAATATTCACAGCCAAAATGAAGTTAAAATAAATATTTGTGGGCCATGGATCCGGAAACAAAAAGAAATCATAAGGCAGCTGGTCGGATAAGTAACTAAGATTATATGGCATTAAAACTAAACCCATATTATGTTTCTTCGGTGTTTTCAAAGCGAATAGTTCTCCACTTAGTCAAGAAGAAACCATTTACCATACATAATTTGAGTCGAAAAGGAATGCTTATGAAACAATTATAGATTAGTGTAATATTATCCTATTTGTTTGAAAACATGCAAAACAAAATACGTACGTAGCTACTTACATTTGAAATATATAATAAAAATTAATTCACCAATACAAACTTACGAAAACTATAAATACTGTTCGAATACCTTATTGACAACATCTCTCAACGACTCATACCGATATGCTTAGCGCTCATCGTTCAACACAAATTTGAAGATAAAAACTTCAGTTCATCGTTCGTCAGTCTCAGAGTCGATTTGTTATCCCGAAAAATGCTTTATTGGCTTCAACAATCTCATCATTATCATCAATTTTAAGTGCATTTATTCGAAAACGTCATTCATCAAGGAGCTAATCGAAACTTCCACGCAGAATATCATCCGAAATACTATCGATAGCTACTATAGGAACATAATGAACTTAATATATAATTGGGAAAAATTCTATTTTTATTTAATAGTTCCTGTCCAACAACCATGGATAAGCCGATTAAAACCCTAAAGAATACATACAAAAAATAAGAACAAAATTGCTCCCCTATTTGTGTATTGTAGAGCCTACAACCTGATGTCTATTTGATTGATTTTTTTCAGTTTTTCAATTGACTTCAGCCGGCACAGGGAATAAAGCAATTGAAAACTCCCTCACAGTGTCAGTTTAAGAAAAAAACATATAATTTTTCAATGTCTTTGGGAAGTTCTAAATTATTTGGAAGGAAAAATGAAAGATAAAATAAACCACTAACATCAAATAGATTGCTTGCTATTTAATTACCTTGGAAAAATGATGTTTTGAGAAATAGTCATGATCATGAGTCATGATCATTTTTTACGAGAACTGCAAAAATTGATATATTTTAATATGTATATAACTAAAAATGCAAAGGTCTACACAACAAAAGTCACGCAACGTATCGATGATTCTGAAGTCACCATTTTCAACAGATTCGTTCAATTAAAATTTATACGAAAAATATCCTAATTATCATTAACTAATTGTGCATTGAAGCATACGAGAACAAGATCACCGGCTGTCAATATTGATTGAAGCAACTATTACTTTATATACATAACTAGAAGTTAGCAATTACTCTTCGGAATTCACCAAAGTGCAAAAAACAACCCTGGTGCAAAAAATGAAAATAAAAGAAGAATTCTTTAATACCTAATTAATTCTATGAATTATAAAAAAAAATGTATTTATCAAGTCTTCACTAAAACTCTTAAGCTTACTTCTTGGCCAATTAGTCATTGCTTTAAAATAAATAAGATTTTTCTTTCCAAATAAGATTTTAATTACAGTTTTTAATTGAATTCTAAAACTTTCCTTAAGTACATTTAACCTACTCTCTATTTAAACTACCCCCGTTATGCGTAAATATTCACTTCCGCATACTCAACGAACCATCCCTCTTTAACAAGATGGAGATATCAATCTAAAATTTTTACGAGTTTACAAATGTTAATTGATTTTGGATACCTAAAATCAACGGAATTTAAATAAAACTATTAGAATTAAGAGAAAACAGATTCACATACTTTGCCATGTTGAAAATCATAAAAGATCAATGCGCCATCAAAAAAAGTTACACTACAAATTTTATAGGCACATAAACTTGAGAATTGATTTTTCTTTGTCGTTTTATTTTGTGGATTAATTTAAGTGGCACTTTTGTTTTTATATGATTTTAATGGTTAAAGAAAACAGATATTTTATAATGAATTATAGAAGAAAACACTTACCTCTTTTGCAATTTGATCAAGAGCTTGATCTTCTGCATTAACTCGAGAATTGCCTCGACGCCTTCCAACAGCGCCGGGGCTATCCATTTTGGAAGGCGTTTGAGAATTTTGAACTAGACACAAACAAAAGTGATGAGATTTTTGGACACACGTTTTTATACACTGCTTTGCGATACACTAAATGAAAAAGAAGAGAACAGATGATGTAGCGTAAGAAACGATAAAATGTATGTTTTTTTTCTGTTATATTGTGGAATTTCACAACAAAACATGATAAGGAAAGGATCTTTATAAATACAACTAAAGGAACACAAATAAATGGAATGATTATGGAAAAGGCATTTGTTTAGTATGGATATTTTTTCAACGTTTCGAAATTATTTCTTACTCACTAAGGAACTCCTTCAAACAATGACAACTCACCTAAATACGATTTAAGATTGAAATGCTTACTAGTCATATCTTTAAGTTTTAAGTTTAAGCATAACATATATTATTTACATTTGTATAAGGAAATGATAACCCAGCTTTACCTGCTATTTTAAAAACGCATTTTTTATTCATTTAGGGACTGAGTAATTTTACTAGTATTAAAGACAAACTTAAGCTATGTATACATATATTCAACCAAAAGCTAAGATGTTAAAGGCGTATTGGTATTTTAAGACCTTCAATATCATCATCAAATACAGTCTTTCTCATCTACCAGTAAAATCCTAAAATTTGTTTTCTTTGCCTACTTATAAAATTAAGTTGCTTAAGTTTGTTGTCTATTTTTTTCTTTCGGCTTTCCTGGACGTCATCGGGTCACTTAAACTAGCACAGATATAAACATCAATCAATATTTTACCCGTAAAAAAAATCGCTCGTGCGCTGCCAAGACGAATTGCTTGTCATTTATCAAATACATGGTCGATCAATAAAAGAAAACAAATTTTCCGTCAATGATGAGAAGTAGTGCATCATTGACATTGCGAATAACTGCAACTCACAACGTTTAGAAGATTCTTCAGATTGCATTGAATTCAGTTTTTTTTATTTATTTCCTTCCCATTATCGTGCTGCCTTTCCAATGTCATTTGATAGTCAGGGAATAGCGCAAAGAAGACTGTCAACCATATACTTTTTCTCTTTGGGACCAAAGATTATTTTGCAATAAAGTATTTATAGATTCTCGGAGTTTACGTATACTCTCGTGTTTCGCTGTTAAATAAAAAGAAAACAGTAATAATAATGATGCGTTCGCCTTGCGAATTAAAACATTATTCCATTATGCCCTGATGGTGATTTTATAGGCGAACAAGACAACAATTTCTCCGGGCCAGAAGAAATAAGGCCAACGAATGTGCGCATTGCGCAATTTTAAAATAGGTACAAAGAATTAATATCAACTTAAAACTTATAAAATGTTAACGAAAAGAAAAAATCATCATAAACGGAACAAAATCCCAATAAAAAAGACGCGAATCAAAATAATTTTTTTCTTACGTGAAAAACTGTCGAAGTTTTCGAGTTTATATATTATGATCTATTCGCCGAAGGAAGGGAGTGCGTAGGCATTACTAAGTCTATTTTTATTTTATTTTTTGATAATTTTTATAAGTAGCAAGCCAAGTTATGTTAGTGTTTCAAACGCGTTACTATTGGCCTTGTTATGATGATACGAACACTAAAAGTATGTCAAGTGCAAGGTATTCTATTTATGCAAAACTCTAAAAATTTACTTCTTAAGAGTCAACTTTAACATAGTTATTTTAAAAATTTAGTTTGCTGAATAAAAAGAATGTATATTTTAAGAAAATACCATTAAAAGATTTTAATATTCATTCAATCAATGCATCAAATAAGAGAAGCAGAGTGACTAAACAATTTCAATTAAACTTAAAAGAACAAATAAAGTAACTGATACATTTTTGTATCTGTATTTTATTTTAATCGTACATACCTCGTAACCATTCAATCAATGAATAAAACTCTATCCAATGAATACAAACAACTTCTGCACAAAAATTGGTTAAAAATATTTCAAAATTATGAACGAAAGTGGTTTTTAATTCACATCTCTTTTATCTTAACCATAAGTCAATAGATAATTGAATCTGTTCTTCTTTAGACTGAAACTCTTTTCGGTTGAATATTTGAATGTTTTCCTACTATGTACGTATATTCAACACCGCCTTTCAGCAAATTAAAAAAAAATCACCTAAAAATTGTTCCTTGTATGTAGCAGCCCCTTTTTGGCCACACTGGGTTTCCAGAGAAAGAAAACAATGAGGTGGATGGAATGAATTGAATATGTTATTCAATGCAAAGAGAAGAAAAAAACAGGTATTCTCCGAGTTTTTTAATAGAAAGTTGTAGGCGGAAGGAAGAAAAGGTGGTGGATTGAATTGGAATCTCACAGAAGAAATGCATCATTAAACTAAAATAAAGCAATTTGGTTTGCCAAGGTAGATTTCTAGAATAACTTACCGATTTTGCAAAATGTGGAAGCCAACAACTGGATGCCCTTATGAGGAGTGCGACAATGACAACGGCAACGACTGCGACGTACGAGTACGATAACGTCGTTGACTACAAACGATGATGATGACTTTGATGTTGAATGTTTTCTGCTCAAAAAAGGAGATCCCAGATCTACAGCTGTTGGATTGTTGGCCTAGATGGTTGGAATTGGAGACAGCAAGGGGTTCTAGAGAAATGTGACCCACGAACGAACCGACAAATCGAGCAAATCAAACCGAAACCAAATCGCATAGGTGTGACCAGATCCAGAGCCCGACAATGCACCGCACATCAGAAAGAAGCGAAAAAAACTACGAAGGCGGCACCTTTTTTCTGTTCCCCAAAAAATGGGCACAAACTCACTCTATTTTATATAATTGCCGACACAAAAAGATGAAAAATCATTTATCCTGGAGGCCAGTCAATCACCCCATGAATGTCCACATTTGTTGACCTGCACTTGCAATCAGCTCCGACGAATATATCTCGATCAATTGATTTCTGTGTGGGGTTGATTCATAAAAAAAAATGAATCCTTTTATGAACAAAAACCAAAAAGAAAAATCCAATGAGACGGAAAATAAATTTTTTTGACACCCTAGCCTTTGCGGAGGAAGAAGTTTGACCGAACTATTAATTTGCAGAATTCAAACGTAAAGTAACCGATTCAAGATATTTTAATTGTTTAAATTGAAAGCTAAAGTTCTTTAGTTGGCATTTCGTAGTTAATTGGATATTTTCACATTTAATAATATGAAAGAATTTTATGTTTTTCTGCGGTTTTTAAAACTGTCACGAATATTTTTATGGCAGAAAACAGTCGCCATCATGAATTTCTGCGAAGTCTGTGGGTGATACCAACTCCTGGATATTAAAATCCAATTTGATGGGCTTACATGGAAGAGTTCGAATTGGAATTTAATAAAAGTGCTCGAACATGAATAAGAGAATAACAGATTTGGCAAAATAGCTCCCATTATTTGTAAAATTTGTATGTATAATTTAAAATTTCTTGAAGTTTGTCTAGCAAGTAGATTCTTTGAAAATAAAAAATATTGAGCTTAGATTGTAGAACTGGTCCTAAGACATTCAAATTGGTCGTCTTACATTGAAAAGTACTCTTAATTGAAATTAAAAGTAGGTACACAAGTTTCAAAAATGTCAGCTATTCGATGTTGTACAATAGATGTGTTTTAATCACTGCTGTATATTCAAGTGAATAAAACGATCAAAATCTCATTACGTATATTTTGCCAGCAATAAAATTGTTGTTTGTCAGCTTGATCGTTTTATTCAATTGTCATTTGCTTTACAGCAGTGAATAAAACACATCTAAAATTAGAATAATCATTTTAATTTTGTATTTTATTCGAACACAAAATTTATGGTAGGTAGATACATGGAGAAAGAAAACCTGAATGCTTTGAAAGAAAAAATGACAATCGCAGTCATATATGCATTAAACAGCATATATTTTGAATTCTTTCAATATTTTTAATGCGGTTTTATATTATCTCTACCGAATAAAAAATTCCCTTCTTTCCAACAAAAAAATAGAGCGGTGGTGTAAAATAGGAATTGTCAGCTTTTTTTATTTTCGGTTGTCTATACTGTGTGTCATTCCATTCGTTTATCGCATTTTTTCGCTGTCACTGTCGGTCCGCTCCACCCGAATAAAATCAGAAATTAACCTGGCAAAATGTTTAAAAAGCTTACGATATTTCTAATTTTCTTAACAACTGGCACATTTGCTGTACTTGAAAATGAAGCAGAAACTCTTGTGCTCCTAGATAATCTAGCCATCCGTGAAACACACTCCATATTCTTTAAAACTTTGCAGGGTAAGTAAGTCTAGCTCCGACTGGCCAACAAACCGGCAAAAGAGACACGTCATTTTTAGCCTATGCGGCTATGCCGTTCGTCGTTTGATTAATTTGATTTCACATTTCTCTTCGCAGAGCGTGGTTTTAAGCTGACGTTTAAGTTAGCCGATGATGCAGGTTTGGTTGTTTCCAAATATGGTGAATATCTTTACAAGAATCTAATAATCTTTGCGCCATCTGTGGAAGAGTTCGGCGGAGACCTAAGTGTGGAAAAACTAACGCAGTTTGTCGACGATGGAGGCAATGTCTTGGTCGCAGGTAGTGATAGCTCTGGAGATGCTTTGAGAGAATTCGCTTCTGAATGTGGATTCGAAGTTGACGAGGAAGGTGCTTCGGTAATCGATCATCTTAATTACGATATTTCTGACTCAGGCGATCACACCACCATCCTTGCCGACAGTAAGAACCTAATCAACTCACCGGTGATTGTAGGAACCAAGGACGTCAATCCTCTGCTATACAAGGGAACTGGTCTCTTGGCCGACAAAGAAAATCCTCTAGTGCTGCAGCTTCTGACTGCCGAGAGCTCTGCCTACAGCTACATTCCCGAGAACCCAATCAAGGAGTATCCTCATGCCGTTGGTAAAGGAACTCTGCTCATTGCTGCCTTACAAGCCCGAAACAATGCTCGCGTTGTCTTCTCTGGATCTCTGTTCTTTTTCTCCGATGAGGCCTTCACTTCAGGAGTCCAAAATGCCCAATCAACAAAAACTTTCAAGAACTCTGGGAACCAACAAGTAGCCACAGCCATAAGCAAATGGGTGTTTGGAGAAACTGGTCGTTTGCGAGTAGCCTCCGTCTCACACCACAAAGAAGGCGAAACAAAACCCCCACATGCCTACACTATTACCGATCCCGTCGTCTACACCATAGCCATTGAACAGTTGGACGAGGGTTCCTGGAAACCGTTTCCAGCAAACGATGTTCAATTGGAATTCGTGCGCATCGATCCATTTGTCCGCACCACACTAAAGGTTAAAAATAGCGGAGTCTATGAGGCTAAATTCAAGATTCCCGATGTCTACGGCGTCTATCAATTTAAGGTGGATTATGATCGTGTCGGTTACACCCATTTGTACAGCACAACTCAAGTAAGAACACAAAAAAGTAACGATTCTTGACTATGCTATATTCTAACTCTTGTATCCTTTTAGGTATCAGTTAGACCACTCGAACACACACAGTATGAACGATTCATCCCTAGTGCGTTCCCATACTATACTGGGGCATTCTCCATGATGCTGGGAGTGTTTATCTTTTCATTTGTTTTCCTTCACTTTAAGGAAGATGCAGTAGTAACTAAGGGCAAGGGAGACGATAAAAAGAGTCAATAGGTTCGCAAAATGCTCTTTGCATTAACTAAGTCTCATACTTCAGTTTTTTTTGATATAGATTCATTAAAGTAAAAGATAATTTTGTGAATTAAATAAAATAAAACTTGACTAAAAATGTGCAATGCGTTTCAAATAAACCAGGCATATTATAGAAGTTTCAGTGAAATTTATTTTGAGACCACAGTGGGTGAATACGGTATTTATCAATTCAAAGGAGACCATAAAGGGGTAAGTATTTTTTAGATAGGTAAATACAATTTACTTTTAAGTCTTTGCCTGGCTCCCAGATTTTAACTTATGATATAAGTGTTAACCAGTAAATTTAAGACATCTGCCTTATAATAATCAATCGGAAACAGTTAGCTTATTGTTTTAAGAACCACAAATCAAAAACCAATGTTATCCAAAAATCAAAAAGAATGAAAACTTTACAAGAAAAAAGTTTCTTTTTTATTGATGAACCTCTAAATAATTGTTCGAATTGCATCATAAAGAATTTTGGCAAGAAACTTATAAGTTTACGAGATTATATGAACATAATTCTGATAACTGTTGAATATATGTTAGTCCTAAATACTTGTGGTTTTATTTTCAATCATATTTTTAACCAATTTATCCATGATCTCTTGTTATACAAACATAATGCTTTGAACAGAGCACCATCTAGGCATTCATTCATTCATTCATTTTCCTTCCCTTCGATAAAAACCTAATAAAATTCAGCACATAATATCGTCGATTTAACGGAACTGTTCAGGTAAAATATTTCACTAATAAAACTTGCCATCCATACATACATACATTTTTCCATATGAAATTAAACTTTATTATATCTTCCCTCTGTTTTTCTTTTAAATAAAAAAATCTAAAAGTTATTACAAAGTACATTATAAGAATTAATTTCTAGACTAAATGAATAAAATAATGATAAAAAAATAATTTACTAACTGAAGTCATTTTTGTTTCTGATTTGTATTTCTATAATTTAATTTATAGATTAAATCACATTTAGAAAATGAATCAATTAAACTTAAACAAGGAACCCCCTCGGAAAATTTTAAAAGAAATAATAATAGTTTGTTATTACGTGATGCAGTAAGTTGAAGTTTAAGTTTTATAGAACGCAATGACTGAAAGTGATAAAAACCATGTTTGCTTGTGTAGAAAAAGGCGTGCACTTTAGGACAAACTTGAAAGCTAATATAATATACATACATAAATACATATAGTTAGAGCTGTGGATTTTTTTGTTTTCAATAAATAATATGAAAACAAAATTAAAAATTTTGTAAATTAAAATTTAGAAAATTCGACTAGTTCTCGATGGCTACAATATTTTCAAATTGACTTTGGTCCTTAAAAAGTTGTAAATACTATTATTTTAAAGCATTTACATTCAAGAAGTTTATATAAACCGATAAAATTTTAAAATATATTTATAAAAAATTGAAACTATGTTTTGCTAAAGAGAGTTTACTTACAAGTATACATACATGTGTACGTTTTTACGTACTTACAAGATCCTAATTAAGTCCAGCGTGTATTTATAAAAAGCTAAGTTACGTTAAATTTATGGAAGTTTTGATTTCTTTAATGAATAAATAATAAACTGCTTATTAGCATTGAATATTTTTCAAATATAATACTCAAAAAATGAATTTGTTAATGTTGTGCTTTAAGAATTTAAGATAATCTATGATGTTTTATAAAATGCAATGTATTTCTAGTTTCCACATATTTACATAGCAGAAAAATAACAAGTTTCAGATAATCTAACACATATGTATAAATCAAATGATTTATTAAAGCGTACCTAGCAGTCCGTTCAATCGAATGGATACATTTTTAATTAATATTTGAAAACTCGAATAGAATCCAGTCTAATAATAATAACCAACAACTGTCCACCATTCTATGTACTGGTTTGGATCGAATCCATACCTCAGCCTTAGGGCATTTTTATTGAGTAATACGTATGTATGTACAATCACTATACGTAATACAGTGCAGTGAAGTTTGCTCTGCAAACTCAATTTTGGGGATTCCGAAATTGGCATGTTATCTCATCAAGCGATCTACGAATTTTATAATCAGAAACAAATGCACATTTTTAAGTCTGCGACATTCTACCAATTCTTGAGTCTTATGCCAATCACTTATTTAATTTGATGACTTCAATGAACTTAAGGCATTTTTTAATTTTGATATTTTATGAGTGCCAACACATTTGATCAATTTTTTTTATATAATTCACTAGCACTCAATGGGCCATGATTTACCCTTTAATTAAATGATCTTTACGACCACAGAGAAAGCTTAAGAAGTAGAAGAAATATAAACAAGAAGATTTGAGTGCATTGCGCAATTATTATTTTCCACAGATGGGGTGCAGTAGAAACTGGAAGAAATAGAAAAAAAACGCTACACATACTCGTACGTACATTAATACAAATACAAAAAAATATCAAATTAATCTACAGGCAGCCAGGTGACAAAAGCAGTCACTCCTTGCTGGAAAATTAAATTAAAAATTTTAATTTAATCAAATATACATTCTCCACACTAGAAAAGACTGATTAAATTAAATAATTTTCATTAACTTAATGAATGACCTTGAATTCTAAGGATTGCTTATTCTTTTTATATGTTTAACCATGAACAAAATTCAAAAGACATTGAATATAGTATATAAAGGATAGTTCCACTAAATGCTCCCATTGCCCAGCCATTTTGCCGCCTCCTCATAATTCAAATTTCACACCTAATCTGAGTTGGTCGTTATGTACGTTAAGTACGAACATATGTACATACAATACTTTATCATGATAATTATTTTCCTAGCTGTGCATAATAGAATATAAAACATATGTGCATATTTGTTTTATTTTTGCGTGCGAGAAGACGACATTAAAAAATAATTGAAGATGAGGAACAATTTTCTCCGTTTTTAGGCTTTTTCCTTGTATCATATTTTTTTAAGTTTGTTTTTTTAGATATTTTTTTACTTTTTTTTTGCTTTTTTGGTGTAAAGTACATATGTATTACAAATTTATATAATTTCTCTTAAATTACCGTTGTTGGTTGGTTGTTCTTTTATATTAAAATAATTAAAAAGGATGAGAATTACAAAGGGGTTTAGGTTTTTCAGTTTTTTTTTCTGATGATGAATGACACAAAAAATAGATTAAATGATTTGTAGAAGTTTTGTTTTTCTTTCAATTCATGATGTATATATAACGAAAACCCCATAAACACCCACCCATTGATGGACATTTAGTTTAGTTTAAGAACAACAACCTTTGTAGGATGGCTGACTGATTTGCCGACGATCAACAACAACACGTTCGGGGTTTTCTGCAGCTTCGCGTCCAGCAGTTTTGTCAAGAATGGCTTCAGCCAGTTCACAGAAAGCCCTCTCGATATTTATGTTTGATTTTGCGGAGGTCTCCATAAAACGAATGCTATGCTCGCGTGCGATCTGAAAGTTGATTTGTATTTTTTGTTGTATTTATCAATGTAAATTTGAACATCAAATTTGATTTACCGCCTCGCCACGATCTTTGCTGACTACTCGTTTTTCTGTCATATCACACTTGTTGCCCAAAATCATTTTTTCAACATCTTCGTTCGCATGCTAGGGGCAAAGTAATAATTTTCAATGTTAATCTTTGGAACTTAGGTTCGTTGAATTGTTTTTTTTTTTTTTTTAAGTGGCCTTTGGGCTTACATACCTCATCTATATTCCGCAGCCATTTAACTATATTTTCAAAACTCTTTTCGTTTGATATATCATATACAAGCATTATTCCCATCGCACCACGGTAATATGAGGTGGTAATTGTGTGGAAACGTTCTTGACCGGCAGTGTCCCAGATTTGTAGTTTTATTTTTTTACCCCTGAGTTCGACTGTTTTTATTTTGAAGTCAATTCCTGGAAGAAAGTGTTAATTGAGATGTTAAAAATAAATTACTAAGTTAGCCAAACTATAAGCAAGAGTTCCAAAGACTCTACATAAAAAGTATAACAATGCATGAATGAAGCTTAGGTTAGTAATTGTTTTTAAATTCTAATTTATTTATTCGCTAATCTGATAGAACTTACTATTCAATGTATAAGGACGCTTTAAATTTTGTATGTATTCCTACGATATCTGATAGATTAAATAGAATAAGACTTAGAGCAGCATTATAGGAAGAGTATATTTCAAAACAATAAATTCTTATTTTAAAATACATACATACGTATTCTGAAAACTTTCGATTTAATAACAGAGCTACAATATTTTATATAACTTTCGCGTCCTTAAACCAAGTAAATATGCGATTGGATAAAAAAAAATCATACAAACATTTATTTCGAAATCGTTAAATACTAACGTTAAAAAAGGAAAAACTTAAATCTAATTATAAATCTAATGTTGGATGGATGTAAGCATTAAAATATTTGGTTTTATTGATCTTCTGATACAGAAAAATGGCTTCCATTGTTTTTTTATTTATCTCAACACAGTTGCAAACCTAAGCGCTTCGTGGTGGCTACCACGATACAAAAATGTATGATTAATGCAACTGAAGATCATATCGTTTTCCTAAACAAAGGTAGTTTTTTATATTAAAGTACATACATATGCACAATGCACATAGCTAATAACACAAATACATAATTTTATTCAAAACTTAAAGTTCTGAACGGAACGAAAAAACAGCCTAAATAAACTATGTATTTTCATTATTCCATACATATAATTTTGTTAACTTAACTGGCTTCTCAATTTATTTTCTATTGTTAAATTTTCAAAAACAATTAATATTATTATTAATATCTAACATACACTCCTTGTTATGTAGAAGAATATAAACAAAAAATAACAACCAAAGATGTATCTGTATCTACATATCATCTAGACCACCACCAGCTGGCAGTGATTGCTATTTTTAGGTAGAAATAATTTGAAACAAAATGTACAATAGGTCAAAATGCTATCACTGTTTGAAAATTTTAAAAATTACCATATCAGGTATCTCTAGAAATCTTAATGACTCCAAACGTTTCAAGAATAGACAAACATTTTCCAATAAAAAAACTTAAGTCCAATCATCGACGCTCGTCTATTATCATTACGCGTGTTAAATACAAAAGCATTCATTTGAATGCAATGCTTCTCCGTGTCTTTGATGGATTTTCTTACAACTTTGCAATTTAGAATTACAAGTGTTTGTTTATAAGGAAAAAGCAGGGGAGTGGCCCGCAAAAAATAATAAAAAATTCTCTGCACTGATAAAAAAAAATAAAAACACATCATTTCCCCAAATGAGCTAATTATTTACTTTTAAAACAAACAATCATCGCAAGCGTGTAGCGTGCGCTTAGGAATTCATTCACTCGCACTATCATGATGGTGGGCTTACCCCTTCGTCTTTCGACCCATCGAAGTCGAAGATAAAGAATTCATGTTCAAAGTAAATGATATCACCACCGTCTGACTGCTCCAATAAGAAGCTCTACTTCTTATTAATAAATTGATTATTATACTTTAGATCGTATATTTCTGTAATTCCGCCGTAAATATAGGCTGAGCAGACTATATGCGAGTGAGAAGCGAGAGTTTTAAAGGAAACAATTGTCATAACTGGTTTCAGCTTGTTTTCCTATAGAAAAATTGAAATGTAGGTGCGTGAACATCAGCGACAGGCGGGTAAGACGGCAACAACAACTATGGAGTATGTCTACGTATATTCAACAGTTCACCCCAGTATGGCGATATTATGATGATGTTGACCTCTGTGACATCAATCAAAGTAGTCAAGAGGAGGCATCCCCGCTCCTCACATCACCATACCCTACATACTGCACTCCAATAAGCAGCCGGGAGCTGTTGTCAATTAACTAAGAATAAAGATCGAAAAAGTAATTAAGGAAGGAGCGATACAAGACACAAATTAATGTGGAGTTCTCTTTCTCCACTTAAAGATGAATTATACTTAGAATTGATCTGCAATGGCAATTGAGTCTGTAAAAAAGTGGCCTGTCCTATAATGAAACCACCAATGGACAAAAAGCGCACCAGTTTCAGTGTGTTCAAATTGTAACAGCCCCCCCTATTTAAAGGTTTTCCAACATTACATTATTTATTTATTTTAGAAAAACAGCAGCGATAACACTCAATGAAAATCACTTTTAATTGGATATCTCGATGGCATGGCAGGGCGTTGGGTGGACGATACACACAGTCTACTTCATACCTGTGCCGCTCCACCCTTCGTCCTTTTATTTGATTGAAAGAAAACCTTCCTGTTTGTGGAGTGCTTACCTATTGTTGAGATGAATGTCGATGTAAATGCATCGTCAGAGAAACGAAACAGAATGCAGGTTTTTCCGACACCCGAGTCACCGATCAGCAATAATTTGAAGAGTAAATCGTATGTTTTCTTTGCCATTTTGAAGACGGTACTGTATTTAACTTTTCTTTTTTGTTTTTTAAATGTAAAAAAAAATATTGGTTCAATTTTCTCGACTCGAGAGAAGAAAAAAGTCTATGTGATACGGTACGAACAACGAAATTTTTCTTGTCTTGTAAATTTGTAACAATGACTCAAATGTCAGTTTTAGTATAGAGATTTGTTGTGTGGAGGCGCTTTTGATAGTTAAATTTTTACTTTGTAGATGTTGTCGTGATTGGTTCTATCTAAGTTATGAACCATAGAATTTGAGATGTCGTTGCACCCACTACACACTACACAGTTGTATGTTGTTTTCTTTTAGCCAATTAGGATTGATTAACGTCTGCTTCTGCAGATTGTTTGTGATAAATGGCCGCATAACAAGAAGATTTGTTTTATTTTATCTTTTTATTTTTATCAATTTATTAGATAGGAGAGTCTTACTATCAATTAAACGATCCAAGATCCATAATATTAATTCTTAAACTTATTCAGCCTTATTTATTAGATTTAACTAATACTCATTTTAACCTCGGAGTAGTTAAAACTACCCGTTTTAGTACCGCTTTGCCTATGTCAAATCTTATATAATAAAAATAACCAATCTAAAGCTCAAGTTATTATAAACTTTAACAAACATCAGCTGATTGGGACAACTATTCATTTTTATTCAATTTTTTGGTAACAAATGCCAATTGAAATAAATAAACAAAATAAAAGAAAAAGATCACACATACATATATTAAGATTACAGATTACAGCACCTTAAAATAAATATATTTGTATGTGTATATTTAGTTCTCAGACAGTTCATTAAAGAAAAGTTTTGGATAACTGAAAATAAAAATACAAAAATTTCCATCTCTCATTGTTATGGGATTAAACCGAGTTTTATAGTGCTTAAGTATTCTCCTTCTCGTAGTTAAGGCGTCAAAAGAATTTAAATCATTCACAAAATCAAAATACTTCTCCATCCATTTCTCAAAATTGTAAAAACAATTCTTTTACACTCATGTCAAAGTGACTTAGATTATAAAAGGGCTTTACTACGGCTTTAAAACTGCTATGAACCAGTTTTAGCTTACCCCGCCTCTAATACAGGTTAATTTTTTTTATAAATAAGATTTTCAGTATTAAAGGCGTTGTAAAATCGGAGTTACTTTATTCCACCGATAATACGGGTTAGTAAATAAGGCTGAGAATGTGTGTATAATTTTGAATCTTCTATCTACTACTACTAGAAGAGTTGGTAGACCGAGAAGCAAGTGGAGAAGAAGTGTCGAGGAGGAATCTGCGAGATTGGGAAAGAGCTGGAGGGAGCTCAAACACATCGCTGGAAACCGTACACGATGGCGCGTAGGTGTAGTTGAGGCCCTATGTCCCGCTAGGGAACACCAACGGACTTCGTAGGTCTGAGGACCTAAGTAAGTAAGTAAGTATCTACTACTATCAATCAATTTTAGAAGTATTTGAAATTGTAACCTTGAAAAATTGTTCACTTAATTACTTTGTGTTTCAAAACAAACAAACAAAATGACATTTTAAAGAGTTCGTTGCTTACAATTAGGTGTCCGTTGTATACAAATAAGTTTTTTAGTTCACTGAAAGCAGTCAGCGAATGGTTTCCAACTAGTTTGAGATGAGATTTCTTCTAAATCTTCATTTAAGGAGATTTATATTTGTATGGTAAATCTTCAAGATTTAGAGGAGATTTATGACAAATCTTCTTAAATCTCGGTATAGTGCCTAGTTAAAACGTAGTATGAGACTTCCATATGAATAAAAACTGCCCATGCAAAGCCGTGTTACCAATATTTTAGATTTTATTCTGGCAACGCTTACTTTTCTTTTAAATCATAAACCATGAAATGTCACAATTCAGAATTCACAAAAATCTTTAATGCGGTTGAAAGTTGTAGGGAAAATTTGCTAAGAAGAAAATAATGGATAATATTCCTCGAACTCACGAAGGTATTTAAAAAATGTATTATCAAATCATACTTTAGCCTTTGTTCTTTATTTTTGCGTATGAGTTATGATATTTTCCCTAAAATAACACTCAAAAAAGGCCAAACAAATTGATGCTTAAAAAGTCTGCAGCCTGTAGCGGCCATATTGAAATTATGAAATCTGCATCAAGAAATACGAAAACGCTATTATTTTCTTTTTTTTTTTAATTTAGATATCGAAGCTCAAATCAAGGATTTGCAAACCAAAAAGAAGGACATACAATTAACAAATGCCGAGGGAGTAGCATTGCTGGATAGCGGTGGATTCTTTGATACCGAGCTGTACGATGATACGCAAAAAGCAGGCAAAGGGCGGTATGAGGGCTACAATACGTCCATCGCCGCCAACGATGAAGCGGAAGAGGACGAGGACGATGGATTCCCTGTTCCGCAAAAACGAACCACCTACACAGCGCCCAAATCCGTAATGAAGGAAGTTATACAGGTTTGTCGGAAGCATCTTGAATATTTTTTAGTCTTACCTAATTTTTTTATATCCAAAATAGGGCAAAGAGGATTTCGACCCAATGGCTGATCGTCGTCGGCCAACCATCGCCGACCGTGAAGACGAATACCGTCAAAAACGACGTCGCATACTGATTTCTCCGGAGCGAGCAGATCCCTTTGCTGATGGTGTGTATTTGAAATATATTTCCATTTAGTTTATTGTATTTCTAGATGTTTAGGGTTTTGTTTAAGTGTTTACAACTATATTTGTGTACATATGTATATCCATTTTGAAAACAACTACAATGATACTTGGAATTTATTGTTTTTGAAAAATATTTTTGAGAAATGGTCTCTTTCCAATATGTTTATCTAAAAACCTGACAAAAAGTGACTGCTAACTGATGAAGGAACGTGTTAGAGGGATTGCTTTTAATAAAAACTTAAATTATTATTATTTCTGTTAAATGAAAAGCCACTCTGCCCTTGTAAAATAAAGAATGTTGATTAGACATCTTGACATTTTCCAAATTCACTCTTGACTGTTCTATTTTTAGAGCTTTTTTACTTTAATATTTCAGAAAAGCATTTGGGTCTAACACACTTCTTGTCAGACTAAGATAGTAGCTATTATTTATTGACCAAACAGATTCCAAATATCAAACTAAAAAAAACTGTGTGATAGATGATGAGAGTGAATGAGAAAAGTATAAATGATTCAGAAACAAAAGACGAAGTTTATTAATATTCAAAAACGTTTTGCAACAGGTCAACGTTTAAATTCATATATCAAGGATGCCCATCCACAACCACTGTGGATAAAAATAAATACAAAACAAAAGAAATATATAAAATAGAAAGGATTGAAATGAAAGTTTCAAATACTTTTGATCGGGATTACAAGCTAGTAATCCAGATAAACTTTCAATAGCGCTCCGGAAAACCGCGCTCTACCTCTCTGGGCAAACGCACAACTATCAAAAGGGGGGAAAACGCTTCTGCTCGTGTTTTTTCTCATACAAAATTAAAAGAATCATTTTAAGTTCTATCATTGCAACAACACAATTGAAAGTAATGTGTTTTCCCCCTTTAAGAGTATGAATGTTAAGAATGATTGATAATGTTGAATAAAATATTAATCGCAAAAGCATTATTTCAGGATTTGTTAACGAAGTTAAATGAAAAGTAAAACTGTAAAAGTATGGCAGTCTCAACCAAACACGTACGTATAACACAATAAAAATATGAAATTTACATGCCAATACATTACATGAACATATTTTCTTAATAAACAAAAAAATCAAAAAACTGAAAACCAAAACGAATAAGATGATCTTGCACCCGAACGGCAGGCGCCTCGAAAAAATTTCATATTTTTATTAAAATATTATTTTTGTGTATAAAATAGAGAGAGACTTTTTCCAAATTTCAAAACAAATAATGTAACACAAACTCTTTTTATATCAAAAATAATATTCATATTTTATTTAAATTCGATTTCGAGTTACTATAGATTTTTATTGAAATAAATGTGTTATTTTGAATAAACGCAGCAATGCCCACTGTTCGGGTTTTTTTGTGTTTCAGGTGGCAAAACTCCGGATGTTGGCTCGAGAACTTACACGGATATTATGCGTGAGCAGTTGCTTAAAGGCGAGGAGAATGAAGTAAGTCTGAATTTCGGGTTTTCATGTGATTCGTGTGCAGATTATTAATGCTTGTGTTACTTCTGCAGCTTCGTAAGAAAATTATAGAAAAATCCAAAGATGGCTCATTGAAGGCAGTGAACGGCGATGGAACAAAACAACCAGAGCAAAGAAAACGCGGTCGTTGGGATCAGACAGTAAGCGAGAGCTTTGTTCCAGCTAAGGCGGCCACAACTCCGAGTAGCGCTGCTACGCCTAACTGGGAAGATGTGAGTATAATTTCTTATATAATTTAACTATAATTTAGAATTTTGTTTTCATCATTACCAATAGAAAACCCCTGCAGATCACCGATGGGATGAAACTCCTGGTCACAAAGGTACTTTTCAATTTTTTGTTGCCATTTGTTGGCTCTTATTTATCATCGGTTTTGGTTTATATTATTTTAGGCAGCGAAACACCGGGCGCAACTCCAGGATTAAGCACGCGGATGTGGGAAGCTACTCCTGCCCATCCAATGACTCCAGGTCACGATACACCAGGTACTGAGAAATCGGCAAGACGTAATCGTTGGGATGAAACGCCAAAAACGGAACGTGAGACACCAGGCCATAGTGGATGGGCCGAAACTCCTAAGCCCGACCGTGGGCCGAGCGATAACGTCGTAATCGAATCAACGCCAGGAGCATCGAAACGTCGCAGCCGTTGGGATGAGACTCCATCAAATGCAACTCCCTCGATGACACCATCGGCAATGACTCCCAGCATGACACCTACAATGACACCACATGCTACTCCAGGCCATGCCACACCAATGCTCACTCCTGGCGGAACTACTCCCATAGGAGTGAAAGCCATGGCTATGGCAACACCTACACCGGGAGCTCTTGCCGCAATGACGCCTGAACAACTTCAAGCTTACCGCTGGGAGAAAGAAATAGACGAGAGGAATCGACCATTTACAGACGAAGAACTAGAATCAATGTTTCCACCGGGCTACAAAATTTTGCCTCCTCCAGCTGGATACATTCCATTGCGAACCCCCGGACGTAAGTTAATGGCAACCCCGACACCCATTGCGGGGACACCTGCTGGTTTCTTTATCCAAGTTGAGGATAAAAATGCCAAATTCATGGACAATCAACCGAAGGGACAAAATTTACCATTCATGAAACCTGAAGACGCACAGTATTTCGACAAACTGCTAGTAGATGTTGACGAAGATGCCCTCAGCCCTGAAGAATTGAAGGAAAGAAAAATTATGAAACTTCTCTTAACCATTAAGAACGGAACACCTCCCATGCGCAAATCAGCTTTGCGTCAAATTACAGACAAAGCTAGGGAGTTCGGAGCCGGGCCGCTTTTCAATCAAATCCTCCCGTTGCTTATGAGTCCCACATTGGAAGACCAGGAGCGTCATCTTTTGGTAAAAGTAATCGATAGAGTTCTTTATAAATTGGATGATTTGGTACGTCCTTATGTGCATAAGATTCTCGTTGTTATTGAACCTCTGCTCATTGACGAAGATTACTACGCGCGTGTGGAAGGCCGTGAGATAATTTCTAACTTGGCTAAGGCAGCTGGCTTGGCAACTATGATCTCAACAATGAGACCTGATATTGATAACATTGACGAATATGTGCGTAATACAACAGCACGTGCTTTTGCAGTTGTAGCATCAGCTTTAGGAATTCCCTCTCTGTTGCCATTTTTGAAAGCTGTCTGTAAGAGTAAGAAATCTTGGCAGGCTCGGCATACAGGTATTAAGATCGTGCAGCAAATTGCCATTCTTATGGGTTGTGCCATCCTTCCACATCTCAAAGCATTGGTGGAAATTATCGAACATGGTTTGGTAGACGAGCAGCAAAAGGTACGAACAATTACAGCTTTGGCTATTGCTGCCTTAGCTGAGGCTGCAACTCCCTACGGTATCGAATCCTTCGATTCAGTTCTGAAGCCTTTGTGGAAAGGTATTCGCACACACAGAGGAAAGGGGTTGGCTGCTTTTCTCAAAGCTATTGGTTACCTAATTCCGTTGATGGATGCCGAATATGCGAATTACTATACCCGAGAAGTTATGTTAATCCTTATTCGTGAGTTTCAGTCACCCGATGAAGAGATGAAGAAAATCGTATTGAAAGTAGTGAAGCAATGTTGTGCCACTGACGGTGTGGAAGCGCAGTACATCAAGGAGGAAATTTTACCGCACTTTTTCAAGTTCTTCTGGAATCATCGTATGGCACTTGATCGCCGTAACTATCGCCAATTGGTGGATACCACTGTTGAGATTGCCAATAAAGTAGGTGCCTCTGAAATTATTAACCGTGTGGTCGATGATTTGAAGGATGAAAACGAACAGTATCGTAAGATGGTCATGGAGACGATCGAAAAGATTATGGGTAACCTTGGAGCTGCTGATATTGATTCGCGCCTGGAAGAACAACTTATTGATGGTATTTTATATGCGTTCCAGGAACAGACAACGGAAGACGTAGTTATGCTTAACGGTTTTGGAACAATAGTCAATCAGTTAGGCAAGAGAGTTAAACCTTATTTACCCCAGATTTGTGGTACAATTCTTTGGCGTTTGAATAACAAGTCAGCGAAAGTTCGTCAGCAAGCTGCTGATTTGATTTCAAGAATAGCTGTAGTTATGAAGACTTGTCAAGAGGAAAAGCTCATGGGACATTTGGGAGTGGTGCTCTATGAGTACCTGGGTGAGGAATACCCAGAGGTGTTGGGTTCTATTCTCGGAGCTTTGAAAGCTATCGTCAACGTCATTGGAATGACAAAAATGACACCGCCCATCAAAGACTTGTTACCTCGACTGACGCCTATCTTGAAGAATCGACACGAAAAAGTTCAGGAGAATTGTATAGATCTTGTGGGTCGTATTGCCGATCGTGGGCCAGAATATGTGTCAGCCAGAGAATGGATGCGTATTTGCTTTGAGTTGTTGGAATTGTTGAAGGCTCATAAGAAGGCGATCCGAAGAGCTACCGTCAACACATTCGGTTATATTGCGAAGGCCATCGGTCCACATGACGTGCTCGCAACCCTGCTTAACAACTTGAAAGTGCAAGAACGTCAAAATCGTGTATGTACAACGGTGGCAATTGCAATTGTGGCTGAGACTTGTCGCCCATTCACAGTACTCCCCGCATTGATGAACGAATATCGTGTTCCCGAGTTGAATGTTCAAAATGGTGTTCTTAAGTCGCTTTCCTTCCTGTTTGAATATATCGGAGAGATGGGTAAAGATTACATTTACGCAGTCTGCCCGCTTCTAGAGGATGCCTTAATGGACCGAGATTTAGTTCACAGACAAACTGCTTGCGCTGCAATCAAACACATGGCTCTCGGGGTATATGGATTTGGTTGTGAAGATGCTTTAATTCATCTACTGAACTATGTATGGCCAAATATCTTCGAAACGTCTCCGCATTTGGTTCAAGCATTTATGGATGCCGTAGAAGGTCTAAGGGTTTCGCTGGGACCAATTAAGATTCTGCAATACACTTTGCAGGGACTTTTCCATCCAGCTCGAAAAGTTCGAGATGTCTATTGGAAAATTTACAACTCGCTATACATTGGTGGACAAGACGCGCTGATTGCCGGCTATCCCAGAATATCTAATGACCCGAAGAATCAGTATGAACGTTATGAACTAGATTATAAGCTGTAAAAAAGAACCTTAATTTGTGTCAGTAGTAAACATTTAAATGGAGCTTTCAATAAAGAAAATTAAGATGAGAAGAAAGTTTTTTATTTCGTCGAAAATATAAGGGTTAACAACGGCACTGACTTTCGATAGCACTATTGTAAAGGTTTTTTAAGACATAACGGAACAAGAAAAAGTACAAAACACTCCTGAAGAAAAATGTTTTATTATTTTGAAGTGTGAAAAATGTTTGGTTCGATTCTTAAATTTATAAAACTTTTAAGCTAAAAAAATATGTATTTAGGGGAACTGCCCGTTATGTGCGAAAATTTAAAGAAAATTCAAGCTGCATTAGAGAGCTTGGTAAAATGTTCAGCAATCTAAAATACCTAGCAATTTAACAGCAGTTTAAGTATGAAAACAAACCTTGAACCACGAAACTGATATATGATAACTCACTTAACCTGCACTTTAAAATTGCCGAATATTGAATTACGATTTGCATCTAATTATGCAATATAAAGATGTGTTCTCATTACATTTACCCTCTTTTGAGGCAACTCATTTTCACATCTCATGGCGTTATCTCGGTCCTACCCAATGGTTAAAAAGAAATCAGGCATGTACATATAAAAGCGAAATTAAATGATGAAAACTCAGATTTGTGATGCTCGTTTTTTATGTTAGCAGTATAATTTTATTAAATAATTAATAAATATGTTTTATTCACTGCTGCATAGCTAACACAGCAAAATTTCCCTTGGGTAACAACAATTTGATTGCTGACGAAAAAGATGCCAACAAAAAATTTTAGCTGTGCTGGTGATATACATTTATAAAATGTGTTTGATCGTTTGATTCACTTGAATGCTGAACTAATCAGTTATGCAGCAGTGGATAAAACACAAGTAATACTTAACAAAAAAGTTGTTCAAGCTATTAAACTCAAATGTAATGTCAATTTCAAATTCAAATCTCAGTCTCTCGTTAAATCCAATTCTTTTCAGACTCATACGAAACGAACACACTTTTCAGAGTAGCCAACCCCAACGAAAGAAAAATTACAACTGACGTACCAGAAAAAAAAGAAGCGAAGAAGAAGAAATGTGATTCAGCATCGGAAATTCGGAATCTGTCTGTTCTTGTGCAAAAGAAAATCGCGACTCTTTTTGTACATTTTTTGCAACATCGACAAGGAATCTTTCTAAAGAATAGTTTCTCATTAAAATCATCGTAATATTTACTCTTTCCAACTTTTTTTTGATACGTTAATTTTCCATTTTGGTTAAAATAAAGTAAAAATCACATCCAACAGCAGCGATGGCCCTGAATCCACAGTACGAGGACATTGGAAAAGGATTTGTTCAGCAGTACTACGCACTGTTTGATGATCCATTACAAAGGGCAAATGTTGTCAACTTTTACAGTGTAAGTTTAATATTGTTTAAAAATGCTTATCTGATTTAATTACACGTTTGGGAGGCATTAAAATGCAATTTATGAATACACCGGCACTGGGTGGGAACACCCAGCTTTTTGTGGAGACAATTTTTGCGTATATGAACCATAACCTCAATTAGAAACTCTGAGAAGCCTGAGGTACCCAAAATTAAACAATAATTTCAATAATTAGTCATGGGAGTTTTTGTGAAATTTTGAAATATTTTCAATTTTTGACTTGGATCTTGGTAATTGCAAATTGTCTTCTAGAATATACTTGCTATTGCCTATGGCATTCATATTCACATAATACAATTACTGATCAGTCTTTCATCGCTTATAGTACAAACAGCTTAGCCTTGGTCAGAAAGTACCTATGCTGTAAAAAAGTCTGCAGCCAAGTAACTTGACTGCAGACTTTGTAACTTGGCGCTCACTGAAATTCCACCAAAAGAAAATCAAAACATTAACTTTCATCATGCGTCGTACCTACCACATACTCGTTCACAAATTATTATTGCTTAGCTGAATTAATAACTTTGCATGTATAATTTTTATATGTACCTATTTATTTGTGTCTCACTTTTACAGGCTACAGACTCATTCATGACCTTTGAAGGGCTGCAAATACAAGGAGCCCCAAAAATTATGGAAAAACTATCTGTAAGTATTGATGTTAAGAAAACATTTATCCATCTTTTCTAACAAAGCATACTATTTGACTGTTTCAGAGTTTAACATTTCAAAAGATTAAGAGAGTAATCACTGCAGTGGATTCACAGCCCATGTTCGATGGAGGTGTTCTAATTAACGTTCTAGGACGATTGCAAGTATGTTGAATAGTTGATGACGTTTTCTTTTGTAATTGCTTCTAGCTTAAATTGAAACTATTTCAAATGATTTTCTTATTTAAGCATTGCTGTGGTTAATGTGATTTTTCATATAAAAAATGTTTCTGTTTATTTGTTTATTCATTTTTTTAACCTATCTGCTGCGGTGCGGCTGTGTTATGATGATGGTAATCTATGTCTTTGGCATGGCAACAGACAGATGATGATCAACCACATGCATACATACAGACATTTGTGCTAAAGCCGATTGCAAACAGTTTCTTCGTTCAACACGATGTCTTCCGGTTGGCTCTGCACGATCTGTAGCCTGATCCAAGCAATTTTTCAATAAGACTTAGTTAAACGAGACCTATTTATAAAAATGCAATTTTTGTCATAAATGTCAAATAATTTTAATGATGACAGAAGGGAAAGAGAATGAGAGCCAGAGCCAGAGCTATGATATTGTTATTCGTACGTAAAAAGGTTTAATTGAATTTATGTGGACCTTATTCTTTAATTTTTGGTGTGCCCTTTTTTAAAACACTAATTTTTTTATAAATTTCTTGGAAATTAATTTATCCTTATAACTTCAAAATTTGTCCCAACATGACACGAAAGTAAAAACAAGACGCTAGTTAAATATAATAATCTTTCTTTGCACCTCATTATTTATTTGGCTTCAAAGCACTGTAAATATGTAGTTTCATTACAAAAAAAAGTTTCATTTCATAACAAAAATTACACAAGAACGATTTCAGCCTTGTCACCTGCGCCTCCAATGTTTTCTATTTTACTGAAAAGCTTTCCACACCGTGGAACATGAATGAAATGTCTGAAACTCCAAAAAATGCAAAGAATTTAAATAACAACACGCTCCTATAATAATAATAATAATAATTAATCTATGAGTGTACAGTAAATTGGAATAAAATTATGCTTAAAAATATCCAAAATATAGATTTAAGAGACTATAACTTAGATTAGCGGAGATTTTTGATTTTCGGATATTAGTTTCCCAACATGGCACAAAATTAATTCTTGGCGGATTAAATACTTTCACTCACATTGCAAGGTTTATAAAAGTTAATTTTATCTTGCACGTTGGTTAAATCTTATTAATTTAATCAAAATCGAATCCACCGAGTCATGGAGTTGAGTGGTTATAATTGTGATTATAACGAAAAAATTCGTACTGTGTTTCATTTTCAGTACATTTTGTGTTCTTAAGGCATTCTCAGAGTGTTATCTTTTAAAATCTTCATTGCATATATTCTCAAATCTGGTAGTTCATGCCGGACGTTCTGTCAGACTTAGCTGTGCACATTTCATTCCTTTTTACTTTGCTATAAAAAGATTAAACCTTAGACCTTAGCTCGTGATTCCACGTTTTTTTTAAATTGCCTACAAATTTAACATTTCGCTTCCTCTGAATGAAAATCAACAACAAACAATTGGAAAACATTGAACTTATTATTAATTTGTATATCCTGAAGTTTAATATGGAAGCATGAATATTAATATAAATTCTCTACAAACATAACATTTTCATTCAAACAAAAACAAATTTTTTTCTTCACTAAGTTTAATTTTTTGTTATCTTAATTTAATTTTCAGTGTGATGACGATCCACCACATGCGTTCTCACAAGTGTTTGTCCTTAAACCACTCGCTGGAACATTTTTCTGTGCGCACGATATCTTCCGTTTGAATATTCATGACTCGGCTTAAATTTGAAATTAGAGCTTATGGCCCCAAATGAAGCGAACAACCCAAACAGCAACACCATAAAAAAAAACACATACACAACTCATAACGCGTGTTCTCAAACTCTAAACATGTAAACAGAAAACTCACTTTTGCCTTTTATTTCTCAACTTAAGTGTTAAATGACAAGAATTTATTAATTAATAAATAAAGCAAAGCAGCTTTTTAATTTTCTTCTAAAAACAAAAATACTGTTTCTATCATTTTGTCAAGTCCTTTATAGTTATTATAAGCTCAGTAAGTTTCCATTGAATAAAATAAAATGTTACTATTTTATAACAAAATATTAATACAAAAATACAATTTTCGGAGATAGTAGTATTTTCATTAAACTAAAAAAAATTATTTATTCATTTTTTATGTTAAAGCTGCTCAATTTCAATGTGAAATGCTTGATTAATTTATATAAAAAAATAAAGAAAAGCAACTAATACTAATATGTAATTTAGAGAAGTAAAAGAAAAATAAATAAAGTTATAATATTTTTTAGAGAAAGTATATTGGTTGTATCTTCTTTCGTCGCAATTTAAATTTTTAGACTTCTTGGTAAAAAGACCACAATTAAAGGTTATTTAAATTACCTACAGGATCCATGTCTTAACATTATACATTGGGACTGAGGTAATATGTTCCTTGAGCCATAGTAAAGCACAAGCATCAATGTTTAACTCAAATCGGCGGTAGTAGGTGGAGATCGTTTTCCTGTGTTAAATCAATCGCAAGAGCTTGAAAGAAGTTAATATGTCTTTCAAAAGAAATATCCAAAAAAATGTCCTTTCTACTTTTACGTCGAATTGGGTGGAGTTTTTTTTAACTTACTAAGCTGCTTCATTAACAAATCCCGCAGTTATTGTTCTAATTATAGGCTTGTGCTTCGACGAACCATCGTAGACGCGCTCATGGGTTCATAATTGTAATTTTTTTCAGGATTTGGTAGAAGTTTCCGATAACGATGGAATTTGTGAGACGGTGGTAATTTAAAAATAAAAATGGGTCTAAAAACACACTTTCAATGCTCATTTCTTTTTGTTTTATTTTGTTTTGCTTCATTTTTAAAAGATTTTCTTCAATAAGTTACATAAAGTACTATAATTACGAATTATAAAGAATGAATAATGTAATAATTGTTAATATATTTCTTTTAATTTATTTCAAAACATTATTATGGCTTTCACAAGAGAATTTAAGAAAATAAAATCAAACGCAATATTAAAAAAAAAATCAAAGAAATTAAATTACACTTCATTTTTTTGTCTTTCAAAATAACACTTCACTTTTGGTTCGTGACAAAAAATTGTGGTCAAAATTCTAGTTTTTAGTAATAATTACAATTAAAAACACATAAACAAAATATTATATTTCCCAAGTTTAATAACTAAGGCGAGGTTTAAATTCTTTTATCATAGCATAAGAAAACAATTCTTAAAGTATTTTTTTTTTGTTCAACCTAAAAATAATTTAACAACTAAAAAAATTATACGATTCTTTGGTTTCTACTTCAAACGCATTATTTTCAGTGAGAGAAGAGTAAGAGAAAACTAAATAAACTTAAAATTATCAATAATTATGGCGAGTTTGTTCTTATTTAGCATTTAAATGTAAATTTGTTCGAAAGTATTATTAAAAAAAGAAAAAAAAAAAACTTAAGTACAATTCGATTTGGTTTAAAATAATGAAATTTTTGAGAATACATTTTGCGAGACTTCCTTTTATTTGTATTATCATATAAAATGATATAAATCTTGGGAAACAAAAAATAAAAAATAAAAACAAACAATCTTCCGTTTTTATCACAAATACTTTTGGACTTCAGAATCAATAACTTGTTAAATTAAGACTAGTTTTTTAACGAAAAAATTTATATATTGTATGTGTGTATATCTTAAGAGATCTCGGTTAGATACTCATCCAAATGGCAACTTACAATACAATTTTTTATAATTACCATTGGGTGGTTAAGAAAAGAAGCTCGAAAATAAGTAAGCATACTAATGAAATACAATTTCCGCCTGTGTATTTGTTTTGTTTTGTTTGGTTTTGTGTAAAGAGTGCTCTTTTTTTAAATGTATATTTTAGTATTTTCTGTGCTTAAAATTTCGCGAAGAGAATCCTTTGAGGGACCGCATTGCCATGGCGCGGTTAAAATGGCGCTGAATTTTCGGCTCAAATTCTGATTGTTGGCCACATGTGTCCGAGTTATCCGACGATGTTATGATGACAATAAAAACCGCAATTACCTATAAGAAAATCGTGCTAAGAACAATTTTGGTTTTAAAAAAGAAACAAAGACTTACCAAAGCAGCAATAATTAGAATTGTATAAACGTGCAGTGGTGACGTCGGGTTATTTTCAACGTCACGTAATGCCTTGAGTATTGGCTCGTGTTGCGGATAGAGTTCTAGGGCATGGCGTAAATGTAGCACAGATTCTTGAAAATGTCCATATGCCTTGAATATTTCCCCAAGAGTGAAATACTGGCGCCAAGCTGAACGGTCTGGTGGCTGTACTTCGAGAGATCTGAAAGTACAAGAAAAATTTAATTGTTTATTGAAATACAACTTTATTAATTTTTTTTTGTTTGATAATTACCGTCTTGTTAAATGTATAGCATCATCAAGATACTGTAAATTATAAAGAACTCTCGCCAAATTGAGTAATACTTCGGCATTTGTGGGTGAAATTGCCAGGGCACGTCGGAAACATTCTATTGATTGTCGCGCATCTCCACGGATTCGCCAATAGTTACCAATTTGATTGTACAAATGCACCGAACGTGGTTTATCCTTTCTTGCACGTTTCAAACGTTTTTCCAGCAAACTTATGTCAAAGCTTTTGAGGGATTTTTCGTCTTTGTTCTTTAGAAACAAATAGGCAACCTAAAATGGACAATTAAAATGTATAAGCTAATTGAAACAATAAAGAAAAAGTTTAAGCTTCAAAGGAACAGTATTCTTTGGTCTGGTTAGGACTTTGAAATATACATTTTTATTAAAAAAAATCCTTCGCATATTTTATTGGTCAAAGTAAACAAATTTCTGACAACGCCAAATGCTAAATACTACAATATATCTTTGGTCGCTTTTTCTTCTTGATTGTATTTAGATGTGCTGCATTTACGCTGTGAATTTTTAAGTGCTGTAAATGCAGCATTAATCATTAACTGAGTTATGTCAACTTTACATAAACATATAATTCAAAATGTTTTCCGTTTAAAAAAATAAATAAATAACTTATTTGAAATCATGCACGCTATAAATAATAACAATAAAAACTCACATCAGGCTCGGGTATCAGAGGATGATTAAATCTCTGCGCCACTCCAATCAAATAATCATAATAAGTAAAATTAACAGGCTTCCCACAGTCAAGCACCTCGTCAAGTTCGCTGTTGGTCTTTTTTAACGCCGTCTTGCTGTTGACGACAGTCACGACAGACGCTGTAGGGGGTATTCCTTTCAGACTCACTCCACTGTCATTATCACCGCTTCTGAAACAAGAAAGCCAAATTGAGTTTATTGGGAACAATAATAATGGATGTCGTAACTCACCCATCGCAAGGAATGTCACACGAACGCTCGACAGATTGTTTGCTCCAAGTGGAGCCGTAAGCAATTGTTGACGTGATGATATTGAACACATCGTCGTTCTTGTACTTTTCGTTCACAGCCGAATTGAGAAGGACCATGTCCTGTTGAGGGAGCACACACAAAAATTCATCACTTGTGCTCTTCACAGCGAGTAGCACACTACTTACCTTATCTTCTTCAATGCGCCCTGTGATTTTTCTATCATCGGTATTTAATTTCCAAAGCGTTGATGTCTTGGAATTAGTTATGGGAATTTGAAGGCAAAGAGCGCACACGGCCAGATAGGCCATAAAAACATTCAGGTTCATGCTTGATCGTCCAGTTTCACTATGACTCCTACCACCGCCGATTCTAGGGTAATTATTGTATTGCTTATTATTGTAGGATTGATTTTAGGCAGTAAGAAGGCCTGCGCCTGCAGCCGACATTGCTTCGAAAATTTCACTGGTTGTGGTCAATTGTATGACTCGATTAAATGTTATTTCGGAGAATTTGTTTATCAAGATCGGTGTCTTTTCTTGCACAAATAAATTTTTTCTTCTTTTCACCTAATTCGTCTACTGCACTCAAGGTTTTTTTCTGGCTTTTGTCAAATTTCACGAAGAAACCAAAATTTTTGGCATACACAAATATTTTGGTTTTGACAGTATAGTGTTTTAAGAATCTGTTCGATAGCGAGTAAACTGTTATACAAATGTGTGTTGCTGTAAGTCACAATGGTGTTTACATCGATTCACAATGGAAATTGCGCAAAAAGAGACTTGTAACAGTGAAAACTGTTAAACCAGCATTTTGCAGTTCTTATTCAGTTTGTTGCTTTTTTCAACAGAGTACTACGTATCAACCATTTAATTTTTTTTTTAATTATGTAATTATGTAATTCTGGAATGCTTGGAAAGTATTTTTTTTATTCGACGTGAAAGCTTTAAGAAATTTGCATAAACATCTTTAAGAAGTATTTAAACATTCAAATTTTCATGTTGGTTATTTCAAATAAAAGACAAATGTTTGTTCTTTAAAATTATGCCACACATATTTCCATTTATCTTATGAGGATACAAATTTAACAAACACAACATAATTTAAGAAGAATATTTATTTAAGATTTGATGATTAACTAGCAGTTTGTATTAGAATTAACGATATTATAAAAACAAAACAAACATCTACATTATATCGTTTGCACATTAGTACTCAAAATCCAAAATAAAATCAGACATTGAAATTGCCTTTATTCATATGAATCGTTTTGTATGTACATACATACATATATTGTTACAAATAATACAAAATCATAAATCCAAATAGCACAAGTTACTTAAACTGATTTCTAGAGTCCTTTTTTTAAATTTATTTTCATCTTCAACTATAATCCCTTTAGCTGGTTGTATAAGGATTCCACAATTTTGGTAACCTTAGCCCGAATATTTTTGCCCGAAGCAGTTTTTGGCAAGGAATCCACGAAATAAACGCCTCCATGCAAATGTTTGAAATGAGCCATTCTTGCTGCTACATAGTTCAAAATATCAGCTTCAATTAACTTGCTATTAGGAACTTTGATGACAGCAGCAGCCGGCAAGAAACTCGAAATAATATCGGGAATACCACACACACACACCTCTACCACGTCTGGAATTTGTATAATAACTTCTTCAATCTCGGTAGGGAAGAAATGAAAATTATTGTATTTTAAAATATCCTTTTTCCGGTCAACAATCAGCAACAATCCGTTTTCATCGAAATATCCAAGATCACCGGAATGAATATATCCATCTTGATCGTATATTTCTTTTGTAGCAGAAGGGTTTCCATAATAACCAGCCCATTTGAAGGGTAATTTTATGCAAACCTCTCCCATTTCACCAATTCCAAGCTCTTTTCCTTCATCATCAATAATTTTAACCGTCACATTGGACTTCAGTTGTCCGTTTCCCCCAGGTTTTGTCGGGGCTCCATAACTACATGCACTAGAAATTTCAGTCATACCATATCCAACAATAATCTGGCAGTTTTTTACACGATGTGCGAATTCTTCAACAACCGCAAATGGAACAGCACTTCCTCCACAGATGTACGTTTCTAGAAAGCTAAGGTTTCTCTTTTCAAAATCGGGGCATCGAATAACAGTCGCCATTTGCGAAGGCGGAGTAAAGACTACATTAACT
Source organism: Scaeva pyrastri (assembly GCA_905146935.1). NCBI lineage: Eukaryota > Metazoa > Arthropoda > Insecta > Diptera > Syrphidae > Scaeva > Scaeva pyrastri. Next base: position 2,141,430 of record LR989929.1, on the reverse strand, counting down.
TTGTATTGCTCAATTATTCGCAAAAACAGTTCAGGTGTGTATTTCTGGTCAGTTACAACCCTTGTACAGCCAGTCATAGTTCCATGAATGAGGCTCATAATCCCAGAAAGCCAATAAATAGAACTGAAGCAAAGTAGTTTGTCATCTTCTGTAAATGAACTGAAAATATGGTAAATCAATATTGTTGGAATTTTTTAAATTTTTGTATGTGTATTGTGTATGCCATGTCTCAGTTTGATAAACTACTCACAAAATTACTGCATTGATTATGCTTTCGTGGGACAAGCAAACTCCTTTAGGAAGTCCTGTTGTTCCAGAAGAACACAGAATTGCAGCTGTCTGACTACTGCCGTGTTTTAGTTGTTTCACAGAAAAAAAAGCTTCCTTTCCTGTTGAAACAAGCAGTTCTTCGATTTTTCTAACACCTTCTAAATGATTCTTCATAGTGTAGATTGTAATAGAAGGATCAATTTCGGCTAGAGAGTCTTTAACGACCTGGTATATTTCTCCATCACAAAACGTGATTTTTGGTTTGGTTATATTAAAGGTGTGTCGAACGCCATCTATTGCAAAATAAGTGAAAATCTCATTTGACAGAAATAAAGCATAGGTATTTTACCTTTGTCAAATGAAGGATCCAAAGAACTAATAACTGCTCCACAGAGAAGAGATCCAAACACCAATGGAGCTAGGTAGTCGGTGTTAGAAGCACAAATGCCAACAACATCTTCTTGCTGAATGCCAATATCTTCAAGATGTTGGGCTATTCGAATGCTCATTGTGAGGATTTCCTTGTTGGTATATTGTTTTCCATTGTTGTCACAGATCTGGAGAAAAAAAAGTTAATGATCATCGTTTTATTTTTCTTCTATAAACATTGTAAGGGAAAAGAATCTCAAATATTTTATAACTTAATTGTTATATGACGTCTTTTCTTTTTCAGTCATTAAAAAAGAGCGCCAAAAGACTCTTTCAATAATTGAATGTAAAAAAAAAAATCTCAATAAAATTTACTACTACTACTACTAAAAATGTAGTTTTAATTTTTGAGTCGAAAATGTGTTGTTTAAGTTTGAGGAAAAATCCAAAGGAAATCAAGAAGGAATTTAAAAAACCATAAATATAAGTAAACATTTTAAAAAATCATGCTAACCATCGTTAACATCGGCCGTTTGAATTTTTAAACGACTTCACTTTGGTTAATTCGTGATCGTAATACATAATTGACATCATTTATTACTTCACTCAAAATCAAATCACTATATGACATTGATGCACTGATTGAATAGCACTCAAGCAAATTATGTGCCTACCTGTGCAATGTGGTCCGGCGATTTTAATAATTTTCCTACTAAACAACGTCCCACAGAAACATCAGGTCCAACTTGCAAACTATTCACTTTTGGACCACTCCACGTCCTTGTTTCGGGATCAAACAAAGTCCGTGATTCAATCACTTTTTTGGACATTGGATTGGATTTTTATACTTCACGACAACGACTTAACCGAAAAGCAATCACCATTAATATGAGAAACTTTAACGATTATAGAACTATCATTTACAACGATACCGACTTTTATTATACGAGTAAAATGCCAGTCTATCTACTTATCTATGCACTTAGTTTTCAAGCACGCTAAAGGGAATGATTGCTTTTAATTTGATTCCGTTTACATGTCAACATAATACTTTTTGCTTTTATAGACTTGTTTGCAGTAAATGTGTGATAGTGAAAAATTAAAATATTGTTCGTTATCTGTATGGTGTAATATTTTTTATTGTGATCTGAGAGTTACATACATGCAAAAGATGCAAACTCATTGCAATGATAACAAAATCTTTAAAGAAAAGTGGGCTTTTGAAAATTACCTGATTGTTTTGATTTTATTGTTAAATAACATTGCAGTAATTGTAAATTAATGGCATGTGCTAGAAATATTAGATATGGATTCCTTCCAATTCTGTTTTCATTCAAATTAAAATTGTTGCTTGCTTTTCATGAGGTTAATGAAGTAAGAGAAGTGCCCCAAATTTTGTTTGTGTAGTCATTCATGGGTACTCAAAGATTTCATGTTAGTGCCCTAAAGCAAAAACATATAAGGATCACATTGTATTATGTATTTGAATATAAATACATATGTATGTACATATGTATGTACAGTTTTATAGATTAGATTTTTAAAATTGAAAAGTGGTTAAATATTTATTTTTAAACTATGTTAGTTGTTTCAAACTTTCTTAAACTTAAGGATAGCACAATTGAATCTAGTATACAAAATTACAACACTACAAGCAGCACATTGAACACTTACTGAAATATTTTTTCTTTAAATTATCTTAAATTAGACAAGTTTTTGTTTTATGAATGTAAATGTTTTTCACTATGACATATAATTTAGTAACTTTATGACATTTTTACATTTACCTGAGACACATGATTAGGTTGCTTTAGTAAACATTTTATTATCCAAAGACCCAACGATACACCCGGACCAATTTTCAGCTCCGATTTGATGCCTTTCCATTTTTTTAATTTCGGATCAAAAATTGTTTTACAATCGTGCAATTTCTTAAACATTTTATTCTGTTTTAAAATATGGGTGTTTTTTTAAATTAAGACTCGAAGGGCTGAAGCACTGAAATGATTTAAATTGAATTAACGTTTTCGAGTATCTTTTAAAAGATGGACCATGATGATTCGAGGATGACTAGAGCTGGGCAAAATTTAATGTATTCGTTATTATTTATAAAGTATGGCTATGGGTAGTTAGGTTGTAAGTTACCACCTTAACAATATCAATGTAAATAGTTCTGAAAATTAAAAAAAAATTATTACTTATCATAAAAAAATAAATATATTTGTTGTACAGAACACTTTTGAAGAACAGAAGTCCCTTTGATAATTTAACAAGCCTCCCAATAAACAAGACTTTTAATAAACTATTTGGCAGATTATCAGATTTGAAAAACCATGTATGTATGTATATGTATATGTATCTTATTTATGTGGTTATGCATATATAAATGTATAGTAAACAAAATCCACTTAAAATTCGTTCGGCCATGAAAATGAAATCAACTACCTTTCACGGTTAAAAATTGAACAACGAAATAGCAGCAACGTTTTAGAGCATAAGCTTTTGGTTTTATTTGGTAGACGGTAACCCTAGACCCTAGGTTCGCTGGAGATATGGGAATGTAAAATAATTATTAAATATAAAGCAACACAATCAATATCAGCGCAAAAATATCTTTATGAGTTATTTAAACTTCCTTATTTTATTTTGGATGGCTGCTTTTCTTTAAAAATACGTGATTTAAATGGGTTCCAATTTTATTTAAAATGATTAAGTTTATTTTTAATATAATACATTATGCACAATGCACATACTTGTCTTAAATAACCCTATGGTGATGGGGCGTAAACGTAACTTTTTGTAAGTCATTTTAATTGTTAATCATTTATTTGAAGTACATCCAAGTTATGTCCTCCCTCCCATTATTTAATGTTGAACTTTAAGAAGAACAAATATAAACAACAAAAATGATTAACACAACACAACAAAACGAAAGTTAAAATTTTACAGATTTATATATGTATGCATAGGTACCTACAGGGATAAAAACAATATTGCTTCGAAATAAACTTTTAACCATTTACGTTTACCTACTTCATTCATGTATGTGTGTATGACATCTTTGTTGTCCTTTTAAGCCTTTGATTTTTGATTCAAGGATTGTTATTGAAATAATAAAAATAAAAGCCATATCAATTATATTTTACTTAATTTTAAAACTTATATTTATTTTAACAAAGAAACGAGAGTTGTATAGCAATATACACAGTAAAAAGAATTTGAATTCAATTCAAAAGCAAAAACGTTTGTCCTGTGTTCTTTGATGTTATTCTTTCCGTTTTGTTTATAAATATAAATGCTTCTTTTATTCATTATAATGTAAATAAAGTTTAAATGCTATACTCGTATTATTTGAAGAGATTTCAATCCGTTGAAAAATTACTACCAGCTGAGTTCTTCTGGGATGCCACCAGGATATTCACCTGTAAGACAAGCCGTGCAATAACCATCTTTTTTAGTATTCGAGCTTGTTTTGTTCATTTGAACGGCCTTCTTTAAACCTTCCACACTCAAATATGCCAAACTGTCAGCACCTAAAAGAAAGAAACAAATTTGTTCAATATTGCGTTGGGACAAGGTATTCTTTTATATTTCTACTTACCAACATGTCTAGCTAATTGTTCTGCGTCCAACTTATTTGCTATAAGCTCCTCTCTGGTGGGAATGTTAATACCCATGTAGCAAGGATATTGAAGTGGGGGGCTTGCAATTCTTATGTGAACTTCAGCTGCGCCAGCATCTCGTAGAAGTTTAATTATGGGTCCAATTGTATTACCTCGAACAATGGAATCATCAATAAGTACTAATCGTTTGCCTTCTACATTTTCTGATAGTGCACCAAATTTCTTTGCCACACCTAATTGACGTAATCGTGTCGAAGGTTGAATGAATGTCCTACCAACATATCTGTTTTTGCACAAAACTTCAGCGAAATGAAGTCCAGACTATAATTGAAAACGTGGTTATAGAAATGTTTTGCTTTTTTTGTTTACTTTGCCCACAAACCTCTCTGGCATAACCGTGAGCTGCTGCTGTTCCAGATTCTGGTACAGAACTAACAATATCGGCTTTTATTGGAGCTTCTCTGGCTAACTGACGACCGCACTGCAGTCGCACCGAATAGACCATCTGTCCTTCGAAGATGGAATCACTTCGTGCAAAATAGACATACTCAAAAATGCAGAACGCATTTATCTGAGAATCGGGGCGTCCTACAATATCTATGGTACGAATACCATTTCTTGTCATTTCAACAATTTCCCCAGCTTCAACTTCTCGAACATATCGCGCCCCAATTGAAAGAAAGCCGCAACTCTCACTCGAAACAACCCAGCCTTCAGCAGGTGCATCTTCTATTGTTACTATAAGGATGTAAAGAGATGAAGAGCGGGATTACTAGGGATCAAATTTAAATGTGGTTAGTTGTAATATTACATCCTCCAAGATTGATTGGCACAATTTTTCCTATACAAAGGGGACGATTTCCATAAGAATCCCGGACAGCATAGATCTTATCCTTAAGCATTACAACTAGGGAATATGAAAGAGGAGCTAGAGTCATAAAATGACGAATGCGTGCTGGCCAGTCGGGACCATCTCTCTAAAAATATAAAAAAATAAACGCCAAATTTGAATTTTTCTTACGAATTTTTATAAAAAAATATTCATACTTCTGAGACATCTGGACTACAACACAGTGATTGTGCAATGAGTTCACTGTCACTGTGGGTTGACAATCCCACTCCCCTTCCGAGAACCTAAACATAAAATCAAAACAATTTGTTGGAGTATGTGATGGTGAACTATAATTTCATTTTAACACTTACCTCACGCCTCAACTGCTCACAGTTAACAAGCTCTCCATTGTGGGCAATAGCTATTGCACCATGTGCTGTGTGAACCACAAAAGGTTGGCAATTCACCACCTCAGATGCAGCTGAGGTTGAATATCTTGTATGACCAATTCCAAGGTTTCCCTTAAGCTTTTTAATGTTGTCATCATTGAATAAATTATTGATCATCCCCATTCCTTTGTGAACATTGAAGTTTTTCGAACATTTTCCCATGCTCGTGACAATACCTGCTGATTCCTGACCACGGTGTTGGAGAGCAACAAGGCCGAGGCAAATAAGTTGAGCAACATCGATCTGAATGATAAAGGAGAATTATTATTGTGAACAAATTCTTAAAAAAAAAATTAAAAATAAACTTTTAGAAACTATCTATTTGATCTACAGCTTCAGAAACTAAATTAAAATTCTAAAAGAACACCAAGCCATCGAATTTTGTTTTTAAAATTTCCTTAGATTCAAAAATACAAAATTTTAATAATACAGAGCATTTTGCATCAATGGAACTTTCCTTCATGAGGAAAGGAAATACCGTAAATTACTATTCCAAGTAGTTTGAAGTTAAAGTAATGAAAATTAATATTGTATAATTAAACATTAATATTGTACGCATACAAATAATATATAGGTAGAACCTTTAATATGTATCCAGTCATATAAGAGATTTATTGAGGACCGTCTAAAAGCATTTATGGGCTGTTATCATGTTGAATTTAATAACATACATGCATACATAAGTATTTAAATATAGGTAGTTCATATAAAAAAAAATAGCTATAAAAAAGAATATTGCTGTTTAAAGCAAAAACATGCCTATTTTTGTATTGTATGTATTGAATTTAAAAAAGATAAGAAACGAAGCTGAATAATGTTTGCCGAACATTATGTACATACATACATTTATTATGAAAAAGATTGATGGATGTACACATAAGTTCAAGAGAAATTATGGCCTAGTTATAGTTATAGACATTTCTATACTACGTTACAAAATAACAACTAATTAAAGTAACTGTTTTTAACTAACCCGGAAGAATATGATTAAACTCTTATTTCTTTTTGAAACCAAAATTACAAGCATAGCTACATTTGGAAAAGTTTGATCAGACCGAGACGCGACGGTTGATGAAAGTATCTATTCATAATCATAAATCAGAAAAATTAAACAAGATTCGCTCACATTTACGTCAGAAAATGATAAGGAAATGTTAATGACCTAATAGTCAAGAAAAACTTCACTTTAGGCAAAAAATGATTACTTTTTAAAAAATATACATATATTTTATTTGAAATTTTTCTACACGTTTCGTGTTTCCTTCTCATGTTCTTTGAAGTTCACAGAACTATGTCAGCAATTGAAAGCATTGAGACATAAGGTGATCGCGCAACTAAAACACTAAAACCCTCACTTACAACTAATGAGATCAATGCTTTATAGACTTTCAATCGGTTGCATATGGGCGGCTCATGTTGCAAAGTCGAATACCGATTCGATTCTATTCTGGCAGACCTTAAACTAAATACATACATAGTTCAAGTGCGTAGGAATTTATCCGTTCTACAAAATTATTTCCTTGACTTAATTGAAATTGCAAACAAGCCACACGGCGACGGCGAAGACGAACGACCATCAGCTTTTCCAATGGAAGTTAGATTTTGAAAGAATAAAAAAAAAAACAAGCACCCAAACTCACCTGTGTTGGCCAATCTCCGCACGCTATCGCTCCAAATACTCCACATTCGTGTGTCAAGCCCGTTACATCTTTAGGATGTCCGGCTGGCTTATTCTTTCTTAATACTCTAAGGCTTGTTGGCTGTTGAGGTTCTTCAGAAACTATAAAAGACTTTTAAGTGAGAAATGTCCTTAAAGAGTTTTGTTATACTATACACGTACCTCTTCCAAGGCAATTACTACTGCGGTTCGCTCCAGATGAGCCACAATCTACACATCTCGAATTGTCAGATGTGTTGTCCATGTTTCGTCAAGTGCTGCGTGAAATAATAACGTTTTGTATGTTTGTCTTCGACCAAACTCAACTGATTGATCTGAAAGTTGAAATTGAAATCGATTTTAGTTCCGCTGGCCAACTGCTAAAAAATATTGTAAGATTTCTAATCTAGAACTGGGCTGCTGTGGGGAGAGATAACTTAATAAATCTATCTCTGTCTATCATACATAAGTAGCTAATCGGACGGAATAACAATATAATACTATATAACCAAACAAACACATCAACACCACAGGGGGTACCTACTATTATACTTTCTACTGGGAGTTCTCCTCTAGATTTGTCAGTATTTTGTTGTTATTTTTATTGGCAAAACAGATAGGACAAGGGAAAGTAATGGAATCTCAAAAAAAAAAAAAATGTTGTATGAATCCAATGGTTTTCGTTTTACAAGGAACAAATTTGAAGACCGAATCTATAAGTTTAAAGACTTGCGTTACTTTAAACAGCGGCAGTTTGTCTTTAGTAATGCTTTATATTATGCTTAAATAATAGTAATATTATGTGATTTTTCTTCCTTGAACCAAACTAGGCAGATTAAGACATCATCATCGGATTAAGACAATTTATAAATCTAATTCAATCCAAGACCTCTGAGCTAGAGGAATCAGGACTTGCTCTTTAATTTACATCGTGAGTCCTTCGATAATAACTAAAAGTCAATTGAGCAAGTTGATGCAACCAGGTCATGTAATAATTTTGATTGCCAATGAAAATCTTATCATAAAAAGGAACATGAGATGATCGACACGCTTTGCCACTGACCACGATACAAGAGGATGAATTTACGTCAGCAAATTGCCTGTGCTTGTTTAAAACAAAAACCGATGACGACCAAAAGACTCGAAATCGGGACGATTTGTTATCAGTTGTTGTTGTTTATAGTTTACAAATTAAAATTTTTCAACATATCAATTTTATAACAAACAAAAACAAAATTATTGATGATGGAAATTTTACAAACATAATAAAATAATAAATCCAATTCCAATGCGATAGGTCATCAAACAGGAACGCAACATTATATGTATCAACAAAAACAAAAATTCAAAAGTGTTTCTAGTTGGTTTTAGTTTTCGAGACAGTTTCTTCTTCAAAACACAATCATTTAAAAGTATTTGTTTCATGGAAAACGAAAAAATGATGCAATTTTTGAAGATGTTTTGTCAGTGATATTCTCTAGATTATATTTTAATTTTAATATATTTTTAAATCGAATTTGAGAGAGAGAGATAGAGGAGTTTAAAAATGGTTTATTATCTAGGTTGAGGTTTGTTGATGACGTTTGTGATACCTTTTCTTTTTTTGAACAATATACCTAGTATTTTTTTAAATATACTCCTACCTACATAATGTTACCACTAAATTATCACTTTGTATTTTTGAACTTCCGCATTTGTTGTAACTACCTATAATTTTTTAAATCACTATTATGTTATAACTTGACAGCAGTTGCAGGTCAACTGATTTGAGGGGTTAAAATGAAATGATAAGTCGATTGGCTATGGACGTGAAGGTGAGTGGAAGTGTAGTGAGAACCTGAAGTATTGGGTCTGTTTTTCAGGTATCAAATGATTTTTTGGAAATTTTTTTCTTAAAAAATTTCCACTGCTGTCGGATGTTTCTTACAAAAGGAGGTTGTACATTTTTTGTCTGTTTGTTATTTTTAACATTTTACCTAAGTTGCATCATCCATTTCTGGGTTACTAAGTAAAAAAGAGAAGCGCTATCGTTTGGTCCTACTTTTGAACATTATTCATTCATTTGAGGGGTTTATCTATGTTTAAAGAAATAAGTAGTTAAACAAAATTCATAGTTTTAGTATTATTACTTTTGCAATATGTTCTTGCAGTTTATTTTAATCAAAATCTTTTAAGTAATAAATAAGAAAATCAATGGCACCTGATAACTGTCATGTGTGGAGATGCGAAGAAATTACAACACGAACATTTCTATTTATATTTAAGTTCAATTTTCGACCGTTTAACGAACAATTTGAAAATTAACACAAAAATGTAAGCGTTACATCCGCAAACAGTGTATTGATTTTTTGTATGTACCTACATACTTTTATAAGTGAAATGAGTTGTAGCATATATTTGTTTTTGGTCAAACTCGACCGGGGAAATTCCATAATTGAAGCGATTGATTTCGTTTGCTTATATTTTAGAAGAAGAATTATGATTCAAAATTTCTACTGAGAAAAGGCACAAACTTTGCTAATTATTATCGTGTTCAAAATCCAAAATCCATCCAAGAAATATAAAAGCTTTTTTAATTTAATAGTCATTATCCTGTTACTGATATAAATATCTTACTTTTGAAGGAAGAACGGAAAATGAAATACATACATGGAATTAGAAATTTACAGGTACGTTAAATGATGAACTAGTTGTACTAGTTGTTTGTCCAATGTTAATTTGAAATATAATTCGATTAAAACGAATTATGTACATATGTACATATATGTATGTATGTACTTTCTTTGTACATACATACAAGCCTAAAAGTTTAAATGAACTAATGTTTTGAATAATAATAATAACTTCTTTAAACAACTTTATTGAAAATTAAATCACACAAAAACAAAAATGAAACGAACGACACGAAAAACTGAATCCCCCGAGAGGAAACTGGTTTAAATGTGCGAATACCCAGTGGCGATGTCAAAATGTCTTCTTTTTTTGGTTCGAATTAAAATGTAACTATGCGAACCATATTGCCAACATTTTGGTTCCACAAAAAAATTCTAAAGCAGGCACACAACAAATAAAACACTGACAAAATAGGTAAAGGTAACAATATACAATATGAATACTCCACAATTATTATTATTGAACTCAATTTTCTCAAAATAGACCGAACGCCTCGAACTGGTAAAGAATAATTATTATTAACTTAAGTGCGAGTATAAGTAAAATTAAAATTCATTGCCATTTCCCCCAATGATAAACCACGTGCGTATTTTATCTTATGTAAACTATTATCTCATAATTTTGATTTATGAATTTGAGTTCTTATGAATTAATATTTTCAAACAGGTTGCAAAAATGTTTGTTTCCATTTCCATTTCAATTTACTTTTGAATTTTCTTGAAATTAAGCAGTTTTAACTTACGAGAATTCACACCGTTTGTCAGTTGTCACACAGGAGAACCTGTTCGAGAGCCGGATTTATGCAGGGGAAGACATCAATGAGCCCAATTATAGTTTTCCACTGAAACTGCTGACCGCCAAAATAAATTATCGCTATCTGATGTTAGGAGAAGCAGTTTAGAGAAGCACCCTAACAGATGCTGAATTATTTGTTATCACGAGCTTCTTGGCAAAGAGTTCTGCTCCTCTTGTTTTTATTTTTATAAAAAGAAAACAACTTCCTCGCTCGAAGAAGCCAAATACGATACCGATACCAAATTGAATAAACTGATACTGATTTGTCTTGAGTTAACGAGGAGTTTGAAAGACTTTACGAGACAACAAAACTTACTTAAGTCAATTTTTTACTGCCGTGCCCTGTGCAGCAAACAAATGGGGCAACGAAAAAAAAACAACTTAATAATTTGTTGTCCCACACAAGTAACACGGTTTAGGGCAGGGGGAATCTATCACACATTTACGATTTATCCGGTATGTTTTTACGCAAAAATAACCAATACTATTGTATTTGATTACTTAATGTCTTGGCTCAGCTTAATAAAATTTGTGTGTTGTGTTAAAAGTTTAATTTTATATTCCTATTTTGTATGTTAATTTTTGTTGAATGTCTGTCGCTAGAACCCGCATACTATTTCAACTGCTGCTCGTATACTTGTAAAATATGCGTGTGTTTGTGTACAATTTTTGCAAGATTTCTTTTTACAAACGTAACCGTCGCGTCGCCGCGCCACCACCGACCGTAGTGCTTCCGCTTTTATCATAATAAATTTGTGTATACAATGATAAGACTCAACGTAGACATTTTACTCCGGCATGAGAATGATTCGGCGTTAGGAGCATCATTATGTGTGCTCATGAAATTATAGACGGTTTTGTGTCGAACAAGCAATTTATGTAAGCTAACCTATAGACCAAAAAATATAAACTGTCGAAAATATCGTTTTAAATTTTTACGCTTTAATCGTTTCTTTGTAATTTAAAGCTTCTTTTTAATATTTTTATCTTTTATCTATAGAAAATATAAATTTTATTTTGAAAGAATATTTTTTGAAGCAATATATCGCCACTGTAAAAAAATCTACTTACAATAACGATAAAGATATATTTTTAAGATGAAAAAATTAAAAAAATCATCGTTTGCCTTTAAATTTTTAAGTTACAATGATATTGAAAGTTTATAATTTAATTCACTTATTGTTGATTGTTACGCATAGGCCATAGTGAAAATTACAAAATATAGCCTTATGAAAATGTACATTAAACAAGTTAAGTGTTTATTTCATAGGGACACTCAAGTCGTCCAATTATTTTAAAATATATTTTTTCTTACAAAAACACACTATATTTTGAATTAGTCCTTTTTCAAGTTTTTAGAAGCTACACGGATAAGTAGAGTTAAAAGGTATAATTAAATAAAATTGTTTCAAAGAGATTTCAGATACCGTAAGTACCAAAATAAAAGAAGTAAGTAGGTAAGTAAAGCGTAGAAAAATGTTAATGTTTTACTTATGTACATTAGCTTCAAGCAATCAACCATGAATAGATATAATTTTGGTGTTTTAAGTAAATAAAGATTAAGGTAGATATATTACGGTTTTCAAAAAAAATCTTGTTTCTTGTTGTTTTTTTTTGCAAGTTAATTTAAGTTCATTACAAACTCAATGCTGTATTATTGTCAAAATAATATCATGTCTCTTAATGCTGGAAAAACTTAATTAATTTTTTTAATCTATTTTTTGATTTACAAGTCATTTGAACTTTTTTTTATAACATGAAAGATTTCGTATAAACATTGAAAAATAACGTTCCTAGAATATTTCTGAATGACATGTCGTGTTTGATCTAAATCGAAATCCCTAATTTACAATAAAATTATTTTACTTCTTGATTTTTTGTTTTAATTAATTGATTTTCATAAATAAAGGGAAAATAGACATTTTCTATAAGTATACATATGTAGTTTTATGCTAGTGCAACTAGATTATGATTATATTAGGCTATTTTAAATATCCAGGTTTTGATTGTAAAGCAAAATTTAAAGTCAAGTTTATGAAAATTACTTTGTTTTGATGAAAAATAAAACTGTGCAAAAGAAAAAACAACAAAGTACTCACTTGTTTGAGTGAAAATAATTTTAACGAATAAAGTGCATGATATGGCACGAATTAAAAAAAAAGTCAAACAGAAAAGAAAATATTAATTTTTGAATACTTATATAATTTTAAACTTTTCAAATAGCCTATTTTTTCAAAATCATTATCAGTTTAAGATCGCACAAGAATTGAGAAGTTAAAATGTTTCTTCATTTAATGCTCTCCATCCACCCATTACCATAGTTTCAAAGAAAACCCCAGCAAACACGTGCTTTTTTGTCCCATGAGAACAAGAGAAACAGAAGTGTATGTTTATTGATCATATTATTCCAACACCAATGTTAGACCAAGACGGAACATACTGTGCGTTAGAAAAAATTTACTTGTTCTTGAAACATAATGTGGGCATGTATGCCAATGCCAGACCCAGACCACATTATCATTTGACTTGACAAGGGTGGAAATGGAAATATTTATTTTGTATTTTTCCACAAGCGATCGGCTTCGATCGATCAGGCCCATGTTATTTGTTTTTCTAGTTTTCCAATAAAATTCCACTCTGCCACAGCACCACAATATTAGCAATGCAACAGTTGATTTATTCTATTATCTATGCCAGAATCGTCGTCGTCGTTGTCGGTTGTCGGTCGTCAGTATCACCATCTAGTGAGGAAATTGACCTTGCACCTCATACACTCCACATCACTTGATTCAAGTTGACAATAGGCTCGTTCGTCGAATTTTAAAATTAAAAGTCATTCTTGGCCTCTTGGGTCAGGTCGCTCCAAAATGTATTTGTATTTAAACTCCAATTCTAGGTTTCGTAAAAATTAGGGTTGTTCTTAACTAGGATCTAGGAATAAGTTTGCTAGTGCGAGTTGAGAAGACGAATAAACTGTAAATGTGATCAAAGGGTTGTGAAAAAGGTTGTTTTAATCAACACCATCGATTTTTCATCAAAGCCTTTCGTGCTTGAAAATCAAAAACACATGTTATTCTGTTAATATTTGGGGTGATGGAGAAGGCCTCTAGGTAAACCCTGGGTAAAGTGCGATAAACAAAACTAGTAACATGAACTAAACACTGGTGTCCTTTTAACGCCCAGGAGCTGAGTTAATTAAGGTTTTAATAACTCTGGGAATTATTGAATGGTTTTCAGTGAAAGGAAAGTCAATTCGGATTTAAATTTTACCTATCACAGAAAAAACTTAAACTGCACTGATCGAAGCTAAGGTTTTTTATGTATCTATGCATGGTTAAAACAAAGTTACTAGGAAACTTGTCGTTTGAATTGAAGATAAGTGAGGTCTAGCTCTTAAACTGACATCTAGTAATACGTATACTCGCATTTTTTTAAAAGTATATGAAAGCAATTAAGTTATCCAGAGTGTACTGAGAAGAACGATCTGGTAGCCACATTTAAATAATAAAATAACAAACTAAAAAATAACTCGAGGAAAGCAGGGGAAGACCTTTAGATAACCACTCAATTTATTGTTGCTGTAATGAAGCCGGTGTCTGTTGGTGTGGGTTCTATTTGCGTTTTGGACGGGAACAAACCGATCAGAGATGTTTAACTTGAATTTAGTACATTTTTCATTTTTGTAGCGATCGATCGTAGGTTGTTAGTTATAGATACAGAAGCAATTTTTCCAGCAAGTTAAATACTAATTCTTAGTTCTTATTTTCTTCTGAATAGTACAAAAATAGACTGAAAACATGGCCACTAAAAGTGAGTTAACCTTTTTTTGCTTTTCAAAATTGTGTACCATTTTTTGTACAATTTTTGTTATTTTTTTAACAAAAACTCTAGTTGAAGGTTATACTTTGGGTAAATTGATTCAGGAGGGCAAAACGAAACAAGTTTTTGATCTTCCGGAGCACCCTGGTCTATGTTTGCTTCTAAGCAAAGATCGTATAACTGCCCAGGATGGTCTGAGGTCTCATGATTTAGAGGGCAAGGCTGAAATCTCAAATAAAACCAATGGAATGGTTTTCCAGATATTAAATACATGTGGTACGTACTTCGCATTTTCAGTGGGTTTTATGTGTGTTTTTGTGTCCCTATGTACATACATATCTATGTATATATAGTACGTACTAAATAACTCTATTGAATTTTTCTTTAAGGTCTTAAAACTGCGTATGTGAAACCATGTTCGCCTACTTCGTTTATTGCGAAAAAATGTGCCATGATACCTATTGAGTGGGTAACCAGACGGCTGGCTACTGGATCGTTTTTGAAAAGAAATCCCGGTGTTCCTGAAGGTTACAGGTTTGTTTGTTAAAGTTTTTCTTATTTTTCAAATTAGTCTCTCTAACGACTAGCGTTGTAAGTTTATATACGAGTACATTCAACCGAAATTTTTTACAAGTGTGTGGCTATTTCTGATTGCTGGCGGTTAGTAATGTAAGACTACAATGTCGGGATTAATTGGCTCTTGCAAGCAAAGGATTAATTAATTTTAATACATAATTAAATGATTAATCTTCTATTCCTCCATACAAAAAGGGTAGAGTAGTTCCTCAAAATTAACCTTTTTTCATAAAAGGTAACATGTCCTTTTTAAAAATATGGATTTTGTTGTAATTTGTAATTGTAATCAGTGCAGTGGAAACTTGACACAAACTTAAGTTTAAAAAAAAAGAAGAATTGAATACCAATGTACATTATTTCAATAAGTTTTGTAGGTAGCTTGTTTAACAATTAAATACCTAAAGCAAATCGAAATTTTAATTAACGCCCTTTTTACTTTAGTTTGGAGGAAAACTTTTAGTTTTGTAGACGAGAGTCGTAGGGGATGAAGTTATTGAGGGAGGATTTGTTTGTTATTGTTCTTGTTTCCAATTGTTATTTAAAAGATAATAAAAAATTTAATACAATTTTTAAGAACTTTGTAGAGGTTCCTGTCTCAAATGGGATTATTAAGTAAAACACACACATATAAATATATATGTACATAAAGATGTAAATTATAATTCTAAAAATAAAGTATAATTCGTAACAATTATGAAAATATTTATTGCTATCTTATCATCTATTAACTTATTACGAAAACATGCTATTCTATTTATTTAATGTATTGTATTAATATGTATGTTCTTTTTTAGATTTGCTCCACCAAAGCAGGAAACCTTCTTCAAAGATGACGCAAATCATGATCCTCAGTGGTCTGATGAACAGATTTTATCAGCCAAATTGACATTTAATGGAGTCCTCATTGGTAACACTACAGAATTTAAATAATAATTTAATTGAAAAGAAAACAATTTCAAGCTTATCAAAAGTTATTTTCAAAACTCTGCTGGGGACTGACATCAATAAAGATAAGAAAATCTAGATTACTCTGACCAGATCATGAACTTGTTTATTTTGCAGTCAGTTTTAAGTTAAAATTGATACCGTGAACTTTTTTTACGTCACATAAATGTTTTCGATGAGCTTGTTTGTTATTATTTTGTTTGTTAGTTTTATATTTTTTTTTGCAGAAAGGGGCGTGGTGTTTTTATTTGATTGATTGCAACAAACAAATAACATTATTTTTGTTTTTTATTTTTAGGCCAAGATGAAATTGATATTATGCGTAAAATGAGCATCATGGTATTTGAGGTTTTGGAGAAGGCATGGGCAACAAGGGATTGTGCTTTCATTGACATGAAGGTGGAATTTGGTATTGATGAAGAAGGTAGTTACAATTTATTTTTTCTCTTAATTTTAGGTGTTTTGAATTTTAAGGCGGAATTAATAATTTTGCCTTGAATGTTGTATTATAAAATTTTCGAAAAAAAGTTATAATCACTTTTAATAGAAAATAGAATACTATTTTTTTTTATCAAATTCACCTAATGTAACAATTCTTTTTCGAAAAATGAGAACCAGAATATTTTTTTTTTCAAAATCTAAGCTAATCTTTGTCTAACTAAATTATGTGTAATAATAAAGATTCTCAATTTTTTTCGTTGTATTACAGGAAACATCGTTCTAGCTGATATCATCGATTCAGATTCTTGGCGTTTATGGCCAGCTGGAGATAAGAGACTACGAGTCGACAAGGACGTTTATCGCCAGCTGACTTCTGTCTCCGACACAGATTTAAATACGATTAAAAAGAATTTCGCCTGGGCTTCGGAGCAGCTTGAAGGTATCATTCCAAAGAACGATCATTTGGTTGTTATTCTTATGGGAAGTGCATCGGATACGGCTCACTGTGAAAAAATTGCTAAAGTATGTCAGAGTTTAGGACTTAATACCGAATTGAGAGTTACGTCAGCGCATAAAGGTCCTGAGGATTCTCTGAAAATAATGCGTGATTATGAGAGTGTTTTAAGTAAATTAGTATTCATAACTGTTGCCGGACGTTCCAACGGACTAGGACCGGTGTTGTCAGGAAGCACAACTTATCCTGTTATTAATTGTCCTCCTTTGAAGCCAGAAAATTTCCAAACCGATGTTTGGTCCAGTTTAAACCTTCCCTCTGGGCTTGGATGTGCTACAGTTTTATATCCTGAATCAGCTGCTTTAATTGCAGCTCAAATTTTGGGATTAACCAACTACATTATATGGGGAAAATTGCGTGCCAAACAGATTGACAATTTAGTTACTCTAAAAAAGGCTGATAAGGTTGTGCGAGGAGTTCGAGCTGTTAACTTGGATTGAATTTAATTTTGTTTGTACATAAATATAATTTTTAATAAAAATATAAAATCATAAATCCTAAAAATTAAAGACTGATTTTTTTTTTACTTTTTAAACCTAATGTAGATCATAAAACAATCGTGTTAAGTATGGTATCCGTTTGGAAAGGAAAAGTACCTACCCGATTGTATATGATTCGGAATTTTTTATCGGAATTTGTATCCGACATTAATTTAACGCACTCACAAATTTACAGCGGAACAAAATCTTCCGAGGAATAGGAAGGCACATATATTTTAACTAAGGTTCTAAATATTAATAAATTGACTGTTACACCTTTTGTGGTTAATAGGACACCGTTTTGAAATTTTAATCTAATGTCAAGCATAAAAACGTTTCCTAATACCATTTGTTTGGACATGTCTATTGAGAAAAATATGTACATACAAATATGTCCGTACATAATATGTATTTTATATACATACATAACAATCCAATTATATATAATATATAGTGATGCATTTTCAAAAGTTTTCGAAGACTATAGGTAATTAATAATAAATAATAATTTAAAACCATCAGGCGACTTTAGACATTTTTACATAGACATTCTGTAAATGTGGGTTAAACTTTATTATTACAAGTCCTGAAAAAAGTTAATTGCTTCTTTAATATTATGAGTCTTTAAAACGTAACAAATTACATACATTATTTTCTATTTAAGAAATTTTATATCTTTAAATTTGCTTTTTTTACTTTTTGGAGCTTGTGAGGTTGAAGTTCAACTGACAAATTTTAAAACTTAAAACACACAAATCTATTCTTAATAACCTTTTGTTGTGCACATAATCGTCATTAAAAAACAGCTTTTGTTATTAAAGCTTAAAGCACTGAATGCTGAATAGTATAATTAATTTAAAGAATATGTACATTTATCGTTTGCAAGTTTCACGTCTTACCAATAATGAATTACACAATTCCATTTTCATCTTTCGTTCATTCTGTTAGTATATCTGGATTCGTGACCGACGAAGGTGCCAACAGACCGATACAAATTCTCCCCAAGTTGAGATAAATTTGTTTTGTTTATCATTACTCTAAGTAATGTCAATTTCGTTTTCAAGACTTTTCCATAGAACTTTGAAAACATCATCAATTCAATTAGGTAGGTACATGCATACATAATTAAAATAAAACTAATACATTTTATTTTTTTTAGAAATTATAGCTAAATTGTTAGTAATTTTGTTGTATTTGGTAACATATATGATCGTGTCGAAAGATAACGAGATTATGAACACCGATCTTACATATGAGTAAGATATTCGTTTTATTCCCAATATTATTAATAAGATCTTAAAAAAAAATGTTATAGATCAAAAGCGATGATACAAGTTTTTCGTATTAACTTGGAAGTATGAATAATAAATTAGTCAAGTAATTATTGTTCATCATACTTTCCGTAGGTTCATACAAATCAAAAAGTGTCAAGTCCTGTAATTTAGATTTAAACAAAATATTGCTATGTACCTACATAGTATATCAAAATATTAAGATTTTGGGGTAAAATGATTTTGAGTACTATAATTGGTCATATAGTACATTTTGGGTACCTACAAATTCGTTTCTATAAATTAGGTTTACTAAAAAAATAAGTTTCGAATCTGTTGGTTTTTTTTGAACGGAAAAAAACTTGATCTCATTTGAATCAGCAAGTTCATAACTGAATACGGTGCTAAATTGTTTTTTTTTTAATTCGCTAATGAAAATATAACTGTGGGTTTTTTATCGCCTTCAACTGGATTCCATAAAAGTAATATCAATTTATTTAACTCCTCTACAGATACAGAGGTTATCCTTGGTTGAGTTACATTTAGGGAGAGTATGGGTATCTATATCTAGTTTATGATATTAGGTGAGCAGTCAAATGCTGATCTCGTTCGATGCATTTCGTTTAGCATCATTATGAATTCAATCCAAAAATAATAATCCACCCCAAACTTTTTTCTAGATCACTTGAGGTTGTATATATTTTTATTTTTGCAGCCAATAAAATGTGTTCCAACAATACTTCAGTTCATAGTGCTTCTATACATGAAGTGTATGATGTACCTATGAGTGAAATTCATCGACCATTTCCACCTATTTTAGACGAAGAAAAAGTGCGTTCTCTGATGTCAACTTTAGAGGTAAAAAACTACTGCATTTATGTATATTCAAAATAAAAAAAATATATTTTAGATTGAAGAAACTCAAGGAAACGTTCCGCCTATTGATATTTTATGGATTAAGGGAACCGAAGGAGGTGATTACTTTTATAGCTTCGGAGGTTGTCACCGTTTTGAGGCCCATAAGCGACTTAAAAGGCCAACTATAAGAGCTAAATTAGTCACATCTACGCTAAGTGATTTAAGGAATTATATGGGATCAAGCACACCCGAGAATTTAAAATAATAATTTACAAAACTTACAACATGTATTTATGGATGGTTTTGTAAGTTTAGTTATAGGTTTTTTAACTAAACATCATTCAATTTAAAATAGAATATTTTTGTACTCTGTTGTTTTATAAGACGTAGTTATGTAGTTACAATTTAAAGAAACAAAACTGTTTCATATACAGTTTAAAGTGGAAACAAAGTTACTGTTGTAATATGTATACAAAATACATTTTATAAAAAAAATAAATACATATTATGTACATACATATGTACATATGTAAGACTGTGGGTTTTTGTTTCAGCTAATTTTAGTTTTCTAAAAATAGTGTTTATAGGACTTTAATATAAAATTTATTTTGGGAAAGGAAAATATTCAAAACTAAGCTATACAAGTAGAATAGAGTTTGGAACGAAAAAAAGGAAATAATTTAGTCTGTTTCAATATTTTAAAAGCTGGTACAAGGGTTGGTTTTTTTAATTCATGCGAATTATCGAAAATTCAAAAATTAGCAGCATTAATATATTTCAAAATTACATGAAAAAGATAAATGTAAATTGTACATGTTTAATCCTTAATGCTTAAAAATTCAGACTCCATTTCCTATGTAACTCCACTTTCTTTTAATTCATGTCCGAGATAGAAAAAATTGGTCTCGGATTTTAAAATAGAACTAAATAAATGTGAACCACATTTACATACATACATACATTCCATGCCTTTAACGTTGTTCATTTTAAAAATTACTTCAAAGTTCTTGAAATGAAATTCATCGGTTTTTGTTTAAATTAAAAGAAGGTAAATAATGTTCAGGTTTAAAATATAGTGATTTTTTGTTTAATGTTTCGTTATATACAATAGTTGATCAAATTTTAGATACATACAAATTTTGGATTGAAGTTTTTTCTTTGCTAACGATTCCCAAATCACTGATTTTTATTTTTCAATAGACTTTCAAGACTAGAACGTTCTTTTATACAATCCGCTGTAAGAACTTCGACACGATCAGAATCAGCAATATAAATATCATCTTCAATACGAATCCCAAGACCTCGAAATTCTTTTGGCACATCTAGACGATCTTTGGCAATATAAACTCCTGGTTCAACAGTACAAACCATTCCAGGCATCAGTTGCATACTCCTAGACATTAGGGGCGTGTCATGGACATCCATGCCTAAGTAGTGGGATACGTGATGTGGACAAAAGGAATATGCAGCCTGAAATAAATATAATGCAAATCACTCTTTATGTATCATGTACATAAATGGCAGTTTAATTACCTTTGCTATAGCCTGATCGTTTGTGATATGAGCTGGTATGAGTCCAACTTCTTTTAAATACTTTCCAAGCCTCAGGCACATTGTTTCGAATAGCTTGTCCAAGTTCTCTCCACCTTCTCGTAGTAGAATTCCTTTAGAAAAAAGTTAAGGATGCAAATTATTTAAAAACTAAGATCCCTGGTCCCACAAAGTCAAGTAAACTGAATGTGATATTTTCACCAATTTTAAAAAATCTTACCAATTAGATCCTTTTGGAGTGTCAATACGACGTCATATAACACCCTCTGTGGTTCGGTAAATTCTCCATTTATGGGCCACGTCCGGGTAATGTCGCTGGTATAGCCACCATATTCACAACCTGCATCCATGAGCACCATATCTCCATTTTGAACTAACTGAGTGTTATTTATGTAATGAATTGTTGTTGCATTACTTCCTCCAGCAACCACTGGCGGGTAGGCCAGATAACTGGCATTATTCATACGACACTTAAAATCAACCATAGCGAAAAGATGATGCTCTGAGACACCTGGTTGTGCTTCAGCCATCGTCTCGTTGATAGCGTCAGAAGCGATTTTACAAGTTTTTCTCATCAAATCGATCTCTTTAGAGGACTTGAATAGACGCATGCTTTGCAGAAATACTGCAGGTGACTTAAGAGGCCCTCGTCTTTCGGTGACTTTGAGTATATCAGACAAGTGATGTTGACCTGAGCTGTGTTCATCATACCATATGGCAGTTCGATCCTTTTCCTTCGTTTTTCTGTGTAAGAACAATTCTTCTGATTATTGGTTTAGAAAAAGAGTATTGTGAATACCGAGCGATTTCTTTCTTGAACTGACTTACTGGGAAGGCCTCCTCCACGCCGAACAGTTCGAGTGAGTTATCAACGCCAGTTCGAGGACCATCCCAGAGTTCGGCGTGTTTGTCCTTTGGTCTCATGAACAGAGTAGATGTGGGTTGGCTAGCCTCATCGATATTCATGACAAGAACTGAATCTGGCTCTAAACATCCGGTGAGGTAGAAAAACTCTGAATTCTGACGGAAGACGTAGGGGATCTTATCGCTCATATATTTTTTTGTCGCCGATGGGATGATGACCTGAGTAAATTCATAAAAAGTATGTACATAGTAGGTGCATCTCTGCTCTTACTGTGTGATTCTTAATGGTTGGTTCAATGTTGAATGTGTGCTGTTGAATTCCCTGCATGAGGCGAGCCCGTCGCTCTTTAAATTCTTCAACCTTGATGTTGGGAACGATGTCACCATTTTTAAGCAAATGTGGATGTGTCCACGAAGTGGGCTGACCAAAATTGTCATTCAGGTTCCGAAGAGCAGACTTGTCATTTTCCGGTAAAACGCCAATGGTCGTTGAGGAGGAGAACCTTACTTCAAAGGTAGTATTATTAGGAAGAGATTTTTTAAGATTTACAGCATTTACTCACAGATTCTCGACTTGAATTCATTGAGCCTGCGATTAGGGAGTTTTTTCAATAGAATCATATTTTTCAGCGGACTATAAAGTTGTATTTATTTAAAATTTTGATAGGAAGCACTTCGTTAATTTTGTATTTATCATAATTCATAAATTTTTCACAGAAATGAGTGGACAGCGGAGAAAGCTGTCATCTGTCAATGTCAAATAAATAGAAAATGAGGCTTGTTTAGAAAATTGAAATTTCTGCAAGGGTCTATTTCAAGTTGCTGTATAACACTTACAATTGTCCAAAATAAATTCAGTAGTTTTGTTTGGTGTTAGATATGTCAAAAAATCAATGGATTTCTATCCGCAGCTCATTCAATTAATGATGTAATAGACATGTTTGTTCAACAATGCACAATAGTGGTGTAATATTTCATCCGCGAGGCTTGACAATCGTATCTACACGATGAATATTGCATGGAGATGGATTCAATTCCAAGTGCTTTATTATTCCATTCACAATAAATAAAACAAACTTATCTTGTTAGTGAGGTTTGTTTTCCGATGTTTACAGCAGAATTAAAAATTTCACAATCACAAGATTTTCGCTTTAAATAAGTTCTTGTAATAGGTATTCACTTCTTTTTTTTTTCAGTTTCACATTTATACATTTTTGTAACTTTCACGTTTGTTGTACTTGTGAACGTGTATATTGAAGCAAATGTCAGATATCAATTTATGACATCTGATGTGTGACAGTTCCAGTGCAGTGGACAGTGCGAGTAATAATAATTAGAATTAATAATCATAAAAGAAGATCTTGATTTGTTTGATTTTCTTTTTTCTCGTTTTCCACGTAATTAGTTACATAAAATAGTCAAAATGTCAATCTACAAGGATTTACCCGATGTAAGTGCATTATTTGTATGTCCCAGTTTTTTTTATGCATCAGTTTTTATTCTTCAAGGAACATCCTCGGAAACTAATTCCTGAATTATGTCGCCAGTTCTATAACTTGGGTTGGGTCACTGGTACTGGTGGTGGTATTAGCATGAAGCTGGAGTAAGAAACATGAACAAAATGGTTTAATCTTCACATAGTTAAATCACTATTCTTTTAATTGATGCTAGTAATGATATCTACATAGCACCTTCTGGAGTTCAAAAAGAGCGAATTCAACCTGAGGATCTGTTTGTTCAAGACATCGACGGAAAAGACATTCAACTTCCTCCAGAATACAAAAAGTGTGTATTGGTAGCTAGCTAAGAGGTTATTTAGTTTAATAAGAAGAAATTCTTTAGGTTAACCAAGAGCCAGTGCACTCCGTTGTTTATGTTGTCATATCGACATCGTGGTGCGGAAGCTGTAATTCACACCCATTCCCAACATGCGGTCATGGCCACCCTCCTTTGGCCTGGCGACGAATTCCGATGCACACACTTGGAAATGATTAAAGTAATTTATTTTAATAATTTAAATGCGCTGTTTTTGTTTTTGCTCTACGAAGCTTCTTAAAAAACTTTGCGTAGGGAATCTATGACGACGAGAAAATGCGTCATCTACGCTATGATGAGCAACTAGTCGTTCCAATCATCGACAACACACCCCACGAAAAGGACCTAGCCGATTCGATGTATGCAGCGATGATGAAGTACCCCGGTTGCAGTGCCATCTTAGTGCGACGTCACGGCGTCTACGTGTGGGGTAACAGTTGGCAAAAAGCCAAAACAATGTGGGTTGTTTCACTATTCAGTATTCACATTATGTACATACGCGGATGTTTATATCTTATGTTTGTTTTGGTTCCCCAATTTTCTTTTCAGGGCCGAATGCTACGATTATTTGTTTTCAGTTGCCGTCGAGATGAGAAAGTGTGGTCTTGATCCTGAGAAAATTAATTTGTAAACGTAGCGGCCGCGACGTAAAGTGGCTGTGATTTGATTCCTTGGAACTTTTCTTTTAAAATTAAAAAAAAAAATATTTTCTTCATTTTTTCTTTCAAGAATATTGATTTAAAGGTGATAATGCATTTATTATAATTTTTGGACGCATAAATCAATATTAGTATTCAAATGTATCTATCGATTTTGAACGGTATATTGGCTGTTTGTTTTTTTTTTAACTTCTCATGTTGCACAACTTGTTTTAAAAAAATATAATATACAAATATTAGTTATTAAAAAAATAAACTTGATTTATTTCGGGAAGAATTAGTTTTGTGGGAACAGAATGTTGTAGTTTAAATAACTGGTAACACATCAAAACATTCCTCCGCAAAATTTCCTATTGGTTTTAGAATCAGCAGTTCAAGTAAGTACATGGCTTTTCAAATCGTATTCGCATAACTAGTTCTGAAAGGAAAAGGAATCTAGAAGTGTTCACAAAATCGGAATTGCTTTTGCGATATATCAAGGCCATAAAACCATTGTTTGTACAAGCAAACAATTATTACCATTTAACAAACATACAGATTAATTAAATTAAGCAATTAAAAGTTTGAATGCTTCTATTTTGAGAAACTGAATATATGTATATAGTAACCTATTTTTTTCGTATTTGCATTTTATTGTATTTTATTATATGCATGCACATTGCGCAAGAAATGTGAAACGCAAAATCTCTTGACATTAGGCCGTTTTTTAATTGGGTTAGTAAGTAAACATTTAAAGATACATACATACATATATACATATTATATCGCCTTAGTTTGTAACTCTTCAAATGTGTTTAAAAAACATGCAGATCAGAAATTGATTTTTAAATAACAACTTCATATGTATTCGAAAATTATTTTAGGAAAATTTCAATCTTAGCATGAAAGTTAAAAATTTGATATTATTTTCTTTCAGCTGGTGCGCATTATAGAGATCGGCTAAAATTAAGGTCTCGACACCAATTTTAATAGTTAATTCAGAGAAGATCGCTTTTTCACACATCACTTTAAAAGGCTTGAATGCATATGTATGTTATTTATAGGCAGCAACCAAAAGTTGATCAGCTATTCCCTTTAAATTCAAAAGTTCACCCGTACAAATAAAGAGTATTACTTTGTGGAGGTCCTCGTAATCAACATACATACATAAGCAATATTTACCAAATTTAGAGTGACATCATTTAAATTCCCATTAGCAAAGAGAATACCAAAATCGCTTGCAACATTACATTCAGGAACATTCAAATCTTCCATCTTTTAACTGGAGATGTCAATGATTTCATTTCTACAAACAAAACTGAGTTCACTGAGTATATTTTAGTCTGTCGCCCTGTAAAAATCTTTGAATTCCAGTAGAGTTGCTTTTTTTTTAAATCTTGAACATTCATATGTACCCTTCTGACTGAATTTTTGAGCATTACATAAATAAAAGTTTTTGTTCTTTTTTTCCACTTGAGAGTTACAGATACAGTAGGTAAACTCACAGCAATTCGTATCCTATTTTTTCAAAATCAACAAACAAACTGAGGATGTAGAGGAAAAAGAATATAAAATATTAGATCATTATTTTACAAGGACTAAACAATGTCCACGAACGTACAAATTTAGGTTTGTCTTAACATTTATGTATGCTTAGAGCAGAATATGAGCAATGTGAGAGTTGGAGCTTTTCACTTTTTTAGAAGATATGAGTGCTTTTCCAAACTCTGAACCGACTTGTTTTTGTGTTTCTTGTAGATATCTTAACTATCGCCCTTGAGATTCTGTATGAAAAAGATTTTTGACAGCTGGTAGTCATCATGGCCTGACTGCCATTCCACGCACTTTATCTTATTCTCATTACACTGGATGTTAAATGACGCCCCCTAAAAAAATTAAAAAAGTTCAAAAACCACACTGACTAAATATGGCTCATGGCTTACATTTTAGAAATCAGAATAATGGTAATATGTATTTGTCTACATATTTAAAATTTCTTGAAGTCACTCAGTTTTGTCCGTTAACTAAGACACATAGGCAGGTACCTATGGAAAGCCATGTAAGCTGTAATGAAAACTCAATCCCAAACGCAGACTCAATAAATCCACCTTTCTGAATATGTTTTTGATATATTTTATTTGTTTATCTATACGAAAATGTACCAAAATTATACAAATTTTATAGAATGTGAACTACAATCAACCATCTTTAAGAACTTCTTTGACATTGTTCACACTTTGTCCAAAGTCATTGAGCTTCAAATCCCTTGCTAAAATTGTATTTTAAAGGAATAACTTTTCACACATTTTTAACAACTCTACAAATTAGAGAACAAACACAAAAAAGACACGCATTTTATTTTTTATATTTTTTTTTTCAATCTGAATCACGTTCATTCATTCAACGAAAGACTGAACGGAGACTTCGGAATTTAACTAAACAGTTAACAGTCAAATCAAATCATCAATGTTGAACGTTTACTACTTTAAAGCGCAATAACCCGCCTAAGAAACCTCATTCAGGTACTAAATAGTAGAAGTTGTTCATAATGATAAAAAATATATGTTAAAACGATAAACGGACTAATTAAGTTTCAAGTGTTGTCATGTAAATTAATTAAAACAAAATTCTCAAACATCAGATTCTTAACTATGACTAATGTAAATAAATCTCGAGTGATGTTAAAGTTAAAAGTAATAATTTATGGAAAAAATATAGGAGAAATAGTCTGAACCAATATCAATACATTGTCGAAGATAATAATGTTTAAATAAATTCACTCCCGGTTTTTGTTGTGACTTGAAATATTTTCGAGTGCTGAAAGATACTATAGTGTATGTAAGTAATTATAAAAAAAATAATAGAATATAATACTTTTCTTCTAATCATACAAATAGTAAGTTGTACTGAAATAAGGAACTTATGAGCTCATAAACTTTAACCCATGGTTCAGAACTACAATGTCAGTCGTGTTATAAACATTAAACATATAGTACCTATAGGTAGTCATTTATATTTGCACCATGTCTTAAACGATGAAAACTAATTTTTAAAATAATTTTCAATAAATTAAAAATGAATTAAAATACATGTACTCAAACCAAACTAGAACTTAAGCTGAAACTAAAACTAAGACTTTCGCCATACATGCAAGATTTAAATCCATTATTTGTCTCTACATATCAGCTCTCTCATTAAACTTCATTCTATGTGTTAACATTTTACATTTTTGAAGGACTTCTGCATTTTGGTCTTCTGTCGTTCCACTCTTTGCTTGCAGAAATGAAGTATAGATTTAGATTTTTTTGTTCCCGAACTTATCCATCGTAATTATTCTTTTATGATTTGTAAGCTCACATTACATACGAGCATCTATTAAAATCAGTTAAGTAACATGCGGTTTAGGCCAGGTTTGAAAGAAATAAGCACATACGAAAGAATCTAGGTACCTACGATTTTTTCTTTCATACCTGTCATTCAAACATCCTAAGTTTCTACTGTTAAGGACATAAAACATGAATGTCTTCAATAAAAAAAGACACATATATATTCAGGTACATAAATACCTACTGTCTATGGTGTGTCCTTTAATGACCATCTATTAATTAGAACATTCCTACATATATTGTATGTCTGTACATTTTTTGCGCCCTATTTGGTTTGGAAATTTATCACATGGCCATCTTTCTATTTATGGCTTATTCCTTAATGATGATGTCAACCTCATCGTTCAAACATAACTGAAACGACGACATCAGTTAATGTTGATTGCCACCTTGGCGTAGCCCTTTCATTCAAGTTTATTGGCACCAATTTCTTCGCTTTTTTTACGCTCTCTCGGCGATAAATACTTGTGTTATCCTATCTGATAAAGCCAAAGCAAAATGATAATAAACATAAAAAATATGATAATACCATGACCATCCATGAAAATTCTGTGACATATAAAAAAATATTATTTTATCCATTTAAATACGGCGGCGTGTTATACCGTCAGTACAACTTTTGTAATTAAATAAAACCAACCACTTATTATACCGTCACTACAACTTTTGTAGTTAAATAAAACCAACCACTTGTTCTGTGTTCCAAATTAAGACTGATTTTTATTATTAAAATTCTTAATGCTAAACCCAAGATGCGAACAATCACATCATGGGTGGTCAGTTATAAAAAGAGAAAAGATAAGGGATAAAAGATCAAATGTATTTATTTGCAACTATGCAGATAACCGCGGAGAAGACTCCGTATCTTATAATATTGATTGATAAACAATGCTCTGATAAACAATACAATACTGATGGAAATCATACAAAGTATATTCTTAGTTTATTTATTTAAGTGTTGGATCATTCTTAGTTTATTTATTTAAGTGTTGGATTTCATTTCCAACGGAAGTTAATATTGATAAAATGATTTGGATTGAATTATATGACTCTAGATTATCGATACTGGATATAATTATAACATTTCCCCCCTTATGAAAGATTTCGGTCTAACATCACGAAATCTTATTCTTTCATTTAAGGATTCTAAAGGTAAATCATCAGAACTTCGAATAAATTCAGTATGCTTTACATCATTTTTTATGTTAAAACAATTCTTGGACCTTTAAAATCATCAATTATTTTACAATTCATATCATTAGTTAATGAATATTTTTCTTTATTATCAGTTACAATTAAAAATTTCACTCTTGGTTTAATTAAATAAAAATGATATCCTTTTAATTCCGGTAAAGGAATCAGATTATACAACTGAGACTTTTCATTTAAAATTAAAGGTATTGAAATAACGAATAATATTTTATTTTCATATAAAACAACTGCTAAATCTACGATCTTATAATATAAATGTATATTTATTAAAATTGGTTCGAAAGGAAAATTAAGATTTTTATTTTCAATATTAGTATGTATTAGTTCTAATAATTGTGATGGGGAAATAACTCTTGGATGCAATATGTTTTGTTTTGCAAATAATATTATGTCTATAATTTCACTTAAATCTTTTTCTGTGTCTAAAATAACAAAATTTAGCATTTGTGACAATTCACTTATATGGATTTCTTGCTTCAAGACTCTTTCTTTTTCTGTTTTTAGTTTTGACATTTTAGTAATTTCTTGTATTATTTCGTTAGTTTTAAATCTTATAGTTTCTATTTCAAAATTTGTGTGATTTAAATTTTCAATTGTTTTTTTAGTCAAAAGTATTTGTTCTTGCATGGATTTTACTACATTATGTTGGGTTTTATCTAAATTATCAATCATTTTTTCCATAATATTCTCCATCAGCACTATCTAAATTTCCGAAGACTGTTTTGATTCCAGTACCAATTATATCTATCCAGCCTCTCTTAAAGCGTTTTGGTTTTCCAATTAAATCGAAAAGATTTTCATGACTATTTTTCAATAAAGCTAATTTATTCTTGAAAATGAATTCTTGTTGTAAACATAATCCCTTAGAAATTTCGGTTAACTTAATAGAAGTTGTATTTTTGCAAAGTCTTAACAAACTAGATTCTAAATTGATTAATGTATCATATCTTAGATTAAGGTAGTTAATATCGATAAAACTAATGATGCTAAATTTTCCATTTTGAAAATATACATCTCCTATGTTTTCGTAAAATAAACCAGGTGCTTTTTCAATTGGTTCAATAATAATTTCACTTTTTTTCTCAACCTTATCGGGTGCAAAAATAATATTATTTTCTTCAAACAAGACTTGTCCTTCACAAGCTATGATAAGAGTGGCAATGACGCCAAGAAACATTGTGGACCTAAAAGAAAATGAGATTATTATCAAGCTGGTTTTGTTATATTAAAATTATATTTGTTTAACTTTCTCTTTACTCGAACATATATATTATTGTTGGAAACTTTTTCTATTTTGTAAGGACCTTTATATACCGGTGATAATTTACCTCTTCTATTTGCGCATTTTATGTAGACAAAATCACCAATTTCATAGTTTACTTTATTTATTTCGGGTTTTTGTCTGTTTCTAGATTTTTCCTTTCCTTTGATAACATTTTCTTTTGCAATTTCCTGTAACTTTTTTAATTTTGCTTTTAAATTTGAAACGTAATCATCATAACTGATTCCTACTTTGATTTGATCAATTGAACTTGGTAAATTACATTTAATACCAAACAAAAGTTCGAAAGGTGTAAACTTGGTACTGCTATGTCTTGTGGTATTATAATGGAGCGTTATTAAATGAATAAACTCATCCCATTCAGAAGGGTCCTTTTCGGTAAATGATCTTAAGTATTCGCCTAATTTGCAATGAGCTCGTTCCACTGATCCATTGGCTTGGGGATAATGAAGTGAAGTTGTAATCTTTTTTATTTTAAAGAGTTTACACAAGTTAGTCATAATTTGACCAACCAGCTCTGAGCCATTATCAGATAATAAGACCTTTGGTATTCCGAATTTTACTATCCAATGTTCAAAAAGTGCTTTGGCAATTTCTTCAGCTTGGTTTGTTTTTAAGGGAATAAATTGGATAAACTTTGTTAGATCGTCTTGAATCGTTAAGATATATTTATATCCATTTTTACTCTCTGTCATAGGACCGACTGTATCAATACTAAGCTTTTCTAATCCTGTATCAGAAGTGCTAGTCAAACTCATTGGCATTTTTACTGGATGCCTTGAAATTTTTTGTCGTTTACATATTTCACAATTTTTTACGTAATTAGCTATGTCTTTATACATATTTTTCCAAAAATATGCTTTATCCTTGATTCGATGAATCATCTGTGACTCGCCACTATGACCACCTATTGGAGTATTATGATTTTCAAACAAAACTTTATTTATGTCTTCCATATTTTGAAGAAATATCCTTTCCTTGTCTGTATCTTCTACATCTAAACTTCCACTAATTATATTATTATCGTTTTCATTTGGTAATGTCTGATTCTCAGTCTGATTCTTTTCATCATTTCCCTGTAAATTTTGTGTTTGATTTTGAATACCACTACTTTCTCCTACTTCAAAATCTTCAGCGAACCTTACCTTCCAATCTTTTTTGTTTAAAGTATTATTAGTATGTAACTCCGTATCATTACCAATAATGTATTTTTCTTTAGTCACCTTTTCTAAGCCGTCTCTATTTTTCATTCCCCTAGTTACTATTCCAACATTTCTACTTAATACGTCTGCCACAACATTTTCCTTTCCCTTGATATAATTTATATCATATTCATATTCTTCCAACTTTAACCTCCACCTAACAAGTCTTGAACCCGGATCCTTTACGTTAAAAAGCCACGAAAGTGGTTTATGATCGGTATGAATTTGGAATCTCCGTCCAAATACATAAGGGCGGAATTGTTTTACGGCCCAAACAATGGCCAAGCACTCCTTTTCAGTAGTGCTGTAATTCCTTTCCTGTTTGTTCAAAGTTCGGCTTATAAAACTAATAGGTAGCTCCGTACCGTTATTAGATGTCTGTGATAGTACTCCGCCTATCGCATAGCCACTTGCATCGGTCGTCAGATTGAAAGTTTTGTTGAAATCAGGGTATTGTAAAATCGGTTTAGTAATTAATTGGTTTTTTAAACACTCAAAACTCTTATCTTGTTCATCAGTCCAATGAAATGATACATCCTTCTTTAATAGATGCGTTAATGGTAAGGCTTTCTTACTAAAGTTTTCGATAAACTTCCTATAATAACCGACCATACCTAGAAATGACTTTATATCCTTTACGCTTTTGGGTTTTGCTATCTTTGTTATAGCTTCCACTTTTTTTTGGTCGGGTTTTACTCCTTCATCGGAAATAATATGACCCAAGTATACGACTTCCTTCCTCAAGAATTCACATTTATTCGGTTCTATTTTTAAGTTAGCTTCTCGTAACCTATTCAAAACTTCTTTCAATTTAAATTCATGGTCCATCAAACTATTTGCGTATATGACAATATCGTCAACGTATACAAAACATTTTATGCCTTGTAATCCTATCAAGATGGTATTCATCAATCTTTGAAAACAGCTGGGGGCATTTTTTAACCCAAAAGGCATTCTTTTGTACTCAAAATGTCCATAAGGAGTACTAAAAGCTGTCTTACTCATATCTTCAGTTTTCATTGGAATCTGGTGAAATCCAGATTTCAAGTCTAGTGTACTAAAATATTTGCTATTGCCAAGTTGGTCCAATATTTCATTTATATTTGGAAGTGGATAACTGTCCCCTACTGTTGCTTCGTTGAGCTTTCTAAAGTCGATAACAATGCGCCATTTTCGGTTTCCGTTTAAATCGTTTTTCTTTGGTACCACCCATAACGGACTTGACCATGGACTTTGGCTAGGTTGAATGATATCATTTTTTAATAGTTCACTTACTTGTTTATGTACTTCATCTTCGTGAACTTTCGGGTATCTGTAAGTCTTGGACTGAATTGGTTTTATATTAGGAAGTAGTGGAATAACGTGTTCTATTTTAGTTGTTGCCGTTAAGGCTTCATCTTCTACACTGAAAACATCACTGAATTCATTAATAATTTTTAAAATATTTTCCTTTTCCTCCTCATTCAGATGTTCTAATCTCAAGCTTTCCTTAACTTTAAAATATCTCTTATTTTCTTGTCTTGTTCCGATAATGCACTTGAAAATATTTTTACTTCCTAATTCTTCAAACTTTGGTCCTATTCCTGAGTTCCGAAACCTAACTGGTATTTCTCTTGTATTTAAATAGCTTACAAGAACTTCCTTTTGTTCATTCACTTTCGTCACACATTCGCTAATGAAAACGTTTGGAAAAATCTCGCATTTTTCTATCCAAACTTCGGTGTTCGGCTTTGATTCACCCAGTTTAATTTTGCATATATTCTCACTTCGTGCAGGTAGGATTATAAGTTTATTGTTTTCATACATAAGATATGTTTCAACAATATGATTTATCAATTTTTCTTCCTCATAATTTATTGAAAATTTATTAGCCCTGAAGAAGTCATTTCCTAAAATTCCATCATAATTAGGTACCTCATTTAATACATGAAAATCATGTGAAAAATCTTGAATTGAATTATTTAAATTGTAACAAAACCGAAATGAAACTCTAATTTTCCCTAATGTCATGGAATCCCCATTGATTCCATTTATGAAAGTATTTTCTGCTTTATTTATTAATTCTTCCTCCACGATGTCCTTACTAATGATAGATATTTCAGCACCTGTATCTATTAAAAACTTAAAACAAGCTTCTTTATACACGATAAGTACATGTGGGCTCTCACTTACATTTCTTGTTGTGCCGAAATTGTACTGTCCTCGAGAGCCATTTGACACATACTGACCCTCGGATTTTGGTTTAAATTATTATTAAAGGGATTTCTATTTTGATTTCCATGAAAACTATTCCTTCTATCATGGCTATTGCTATTATTATTCCTTACATTGTCATTTCGGACGTTATCATCCCTAAAGTTGTAATTATTATTACGGTAAGTTGATTGATTAGTTCTAGGCTGCTGACAGTCCTTGCTTATGTGGCCCATCTTGCCACAATTATAACATTTTATAACTACGTTATTCACATGGCGAACCACGTTTTTGTTACTATATTCTAAGGGAATATAGGGTCGATTGCTCGGTGTATATTTATATATATTTAGGGACAATTCCTCACTTTGTGCAAGTTTTATTGCATCGTTTAATTCCTTACAATTCTGTGTCCTAATAAACGTTGACAACTGCGGTCTTAGCCCATTACAAAAAGATGTCAATCCTAATTTCATTATAAATTCCGATTGTGCCCTTCTTTCATCTATTTTCATTTCCGAATTTTCAAGTCTTATTTGCTCTAAGATTTTTCTAATAGCCGTTTCAGTCCTTTGGCCAAAACAAATGACCGTTTCGTTTGGATACTGTTTCAGTTGATGTAATTCTTGCATCAACTGATTAAGGCTTTTTTTATCAGAGTAAATGGAAATCAGTTTTTCCTTCAACTGTTCCCAGGTCGTAAAATCGTTGTTCATTAATGCAATTGTTGCATTACCCCTAATTTTTGATTTTATAAATTTGAATAGGACTGGTTTCTGTACATCAGAACAAAGTGAGGTTGCATCAGAACAAGCCTCAAGGAACCTAAAAACTTCTTCGGGTTGTCCCGAGAAATCCGGCACGAATTTAATTAAGCTATTTAAACTTAACTCCGCCATATTAATTTTCTATTCTCTTTTTGTTGGATCTCTTACCAATTAATTTTACTTTACTAAAAAAAAAATAGCTTTAAAACTTAAAGAATGTGACTATGAACCTGACATCTATAGATTGGCTGTGGAATTGGTAAGAAACTGATCAAACCTTTGACGTACAATGTTATTTTTGCAGAACATAATACTTTTTCCTATTATCTTTTTCAAAAAAATAAACCTTGATTTTTTATTTTCCTATGAATTTAATAACTAGTAAACTTAATTGAAGTTATTCATATACATAGTTTATTAATTTTTATCATTTCTCTTTACTTGAATACATACTCTTGATTTTCTTAAATATATAGTTAAATCTTTACTTTGCTTCTTGAATACGTTAGTGTTTTTTTAATTTTATATTTTCTCCTTTTCGAAGCGACAAAAACTTTTTATTGAATTCATCACAGTCAACATCATCATAGTTCATATTTTTTCTGCTTCCCAATGCCAATTTCACTTTTGTTTCTTCCTTTTTCTCATTTTGCTGTATAGTTTTAGGCAAATGTAGTTTTTTTTTTTTTATTTTTTGTTATCTTTTTTTCTTACTCTATGTTAAATACACTAGTTTATTTAGTTAATCTTATAAATTACTACTGCACCTGAGTCCGTATGTGCTGCAAAAATTCATAATGCGATGAAATAGATTCACTTCGATCATCCACATGTCATCAATAAATTTTGGTTTCGCCGTGCATGTATTCTTTTAGACTCGAATTGCAGCTTTATCTCTATGTGATTATCTCACAATGCAAATGTTTATAATATTCGTTTATTTTAATATTTAATTACAGAAACAGTAAACTTAGTTAAAGTGTTTAATGTAATGTAACTGCACATATTTTATTTTTTTTTTTGTTTACACAAATAACATGTTTTCACAAAAATTATTTTAAATGAAAATTGTTAAACATTTTTATTTTTATCGTGTTCGGGTTAGTTGTTATTGAATTTTATACTTTTTCACTTTGGTTTTTTCCGGATCGCACCGCTGCCACCACTTTTGTTATACCGTCAGTACAACTTTTGTAATTAAATAAAACCAACCACTTATTATACCGTCACTACAACTTTTGTAGTTAAATAAAACCAACCACTTGTTCTGTGTTCCAAATTAAGACTGATTTTTATTATTAAAATTCTTAATGCTAAACCCAAGATGCGAACAATCACATCATGGGTGGTCAGTTATAAAAAGAGAAAAGATAAGGGATAAAAGATCAAATGTATTTATTTGCAACTATGCAGATAACCGCGGAGAAGACTCCGTATCTTATAATATTGATTGATAAACAATGCTCTGATAAACAATACAATACTGATGGAAATCATACAAAGTATATTCTTAGTTTATTTATTTAAGTGTTGGATCATTCTTAGTTTATTTATTTAAGTGTTGGATTTCATTTCCAACGGAAGTTAATATTGATAAAATGATTTGGATTGAATTATATGACTCTAGATTATCGATACTGGATATAATTATAACAGGCGCGGCTGCGGCGGTACTGGGGGAGTCACACTTTAATATGGAAAAATAGATTTCCCTGAAATATGAAAAAATCCTCAAATTTCAATCAAATAAAATGAATATATGTACATTTTTTATTTTGAACAACCATCTACATTTTTAATAAACATTTTAATCCTTTACCCGCTGTTCTGTAAAAAAAAAATAAAAACATTTATGTTCGCACAAATTTTAATGACCTCTTAGGATTTACATTAAAACTCTCCGACAACGGTAACTGGTGAATGATTTTACGCAAAGGGTATGTTTGAAAGGTATATTGATGCGAAGTCGTAAATTTATCAATCGTGTTAAGAAATAAAACTCACACGAACGACCTTATTGCTGAAGTGGATAAATGCCATGTAATTTAATCAACTTTTCGTTAAACAATGCAATAGAACAAATTATTTGACAAAAAGGTGTGTGTCAGATTTCGTAGTTATTTTCAAATGGAAAACATATCACGACTCCCAAATAAGATGAATAATTTTCCTCAACAAATCCCTTAGAAAATTGTAGCCAATTTATATACAAGACCGTTAAATGTAAAAAATTTGACAGATCATATGATTTGTGGAAACATTTTCTAAATAAAATAATGTTAGAAATTGTAATACATAAAAACAAACACCGATCATAACGTACTTTTTTTATGACCCTTTTATAAGCTCCATGATTTATTGAACATAAGTAACAATGATCTTAACAACGCTACTCTTTATCGAAAAGTTAAAACAAAAAATCAACAAAGATTCAATAAAATAATTGTGGAATTTTGTTCATGAAGTTTTTTTTGAGTGTGAGGAATTTTTTTGTATAATTAATGGGCTTCAAGATTATATTAAAATTCGTCTAGCCAAAGCCAATAATAAAACAATAAAACAAATTTCCCATAAAACACCAGAATTTTATCCTTGCATTGACGTACAAATTTTTGGTAATAACTACACATTAGTGTTTAAATTTAAATTTCTTTGGATTCTATAGGTGCACAAAGTTTAATAATAAAATAATTTAAGCGATTTTTATTATGACAATAAAAGTAATAATTTTAGAAGTTTTCGATAGGAAATGCTGTTGTTAAGAAACCTAAAGAAAAACTTTAAAAAGAGTCAGCTAGGATTTATTTCATTGGTCAATATGTACGAGTATAAAAGGAGTGCTTGTAAATTAAGAATGTTGAATTCACATGGTGATATTTCTTAGATCTCCTTTTCATCGCAAGAACTTTTTCGTTGCACCAAAAATAGATTACAAGACGTTTTTAACCTAAAAATCGCTTTTTATTTTTTCTCATTATACTACTAATGTTATTTAATTTTGATATTTTGTTGACATTTGTAAGTGCATCCTAGAAATATTAGTAAAGCTATAAGCTAAGGTTTTTAAGTTATCATCGATAATAAATTAGTAACCACAGAAAGTCTATTTAAAATAAACAATGCAGAGTTCATTTCATGATTTTTTCTGTAGAATTTTGAACATTTAATTCAAAATTAACGACATATAAATATTTGAAATCATATAAAAACACTTATGAACCGTTTCTGCAATATACTCTATACCATTATCTATTCGAAATATAAAATTTAATGGTCCATGATGTGCTTTCATACGAATCGATCAAAATATCCATATTTAAATTGTAAACACTCATATGAAAATCTCACCTTAGGAAAAAGAAAATCTCAAAACTACACGTAATCAATCAATACCAAACATTGCCGAGGGAAATCTTCACAGCCAGGACGGACTATCCCTCTCATTTTAAGTCAAACAATCTTTTACACTTAAATTCAAAAAATTAACCTCACAATGACCCAAATTTTAAAACCCAATACTACAATGAAGATAATAAAAAATAAAACACACACACCAAAATAAGTGGACAGCCATAAAGACAGGATGATAAATTTATTGTTACTAAAAAAGTTCAATAAACAATTTATTACTTCGTTTATTCGAAAGTGAATTTGTGTTTGTGCTCCTCGACAGGAGTCCAGTCGAGTATGAAATTGAAAGGTCTATTAAATACATTTTTTTTTAGGTCGATATATACACACACACACACATACACACATACAGATTAGGGCGATTCTGTAAATTTTTTCATTAAAAGATTTGTAGGTATCGAAATTCAACTTGAAAAAATTATACCAAGCTAAGTTTTGAAAAAATTTATTAAAATTTTTAAAGAACCCTTAAATCATATTAAGTAAGATACACCTGTGAAAAACGACATAAGACTTTGGTAGAATATTAACAAAATGTTCAAGACTGGGAAACCATGAATTCTCAAAATATATGTTTGAATTAATTTTCGTGGAGACTTAAATATTGGTTTTTAAGGACCATTCTGTTATGACAGGAACACAAGTTTTTTGCGGGTTATAAAGAGATTGGTGTTCTAATAAATAAATAAATAAATTAGTTAAATATGCGATGTAATGTTATTTTAAAAGTTGTTGAAAAGTTTCAACCAAAAGGTATTTCCTAACTGTTTTGAACAAGTTTCATTAAATTGGAGTCAACACTTTGTGTTTTTTTTTTTAGTACCAATTTATCTTTCATCTGAAATCAATTTAAGTCAAGTAGTGGTACCAAAAACTAAGAAACATTCAACGATAAAAATTATATTCTTGAAAAAAAAAATATGTCTATCAGTAGTGAACAAATTTGAAAAAAAAAACCCAAAGGACAGCATTCCTTATATCCATATATCTAACACATAACTTCAAAAAATGGTAAAAGCCTAACTTAAGTGGTTGAAGAAAATCCAGCATCAAATAGTTAATTCTAAAAATATATATGCATACACTGTCCAGTTCTTATTGCCCACGCAAATTATCATAATCCTTTTTACAGGTGGCAAAACACACATCCTGCCAGTTGACAACCAAACCTGTTCTATTTTTAGTCTAAGATCCTCGTTTTTTTTTTTTTTTATTATAACACTCCCAGTCCCAACCGAAATACATAGTTGCAAGAATCTTGCTATTCCTATTTGAATACCGAAGCTTAGGCTTATGCTGTGGTTGCCTTTGGTGTTATTGCTTTTTTTCTTTCGATGAAAAACCTTTTTTTGGAATTCGGCAATGAAGTTCCTTAGTCAGCTTTTTTGCTGAATTTTTTCATTTGTTCGTTGAAATTGTATTGTTTGGATTTTATCTGCCACAAAGCTATTCAAATAAATGGTCAGTCTCATATCCGATGATCCCTTGTATTTATTTTTAAGCCCTGGCTACCAAAAGCTAAGCCATATTGTGATTTAGTACGGTTGATATGGCAAATGCCAAATGTCAATTCTATAATAATTACTTAGAGTCGAATAAAAACGAAAATATTACTCATACGCCCCACCAAGTCACACAAACCAACAACGGCAACAACCGAAAGGATAAAAGAGAAATGCAAAACCAAAACAGAAACAGAAACAGCAAAAACATAAAAATAAAACACAATACAGCTAAAAGAAATTTGTTTCAACATTTCACAACCAATTTGATGTACCACTGCACACCAACAAGTGGGTGTGTCTGCTGCCTCCCAGACTCATTTACCTACAACAACATAACTCTCCCGTCGTCGTTCGTCGTCGCCGCAATTAAAAGCCCCATCCGATCGACCACCCTTGCAATTTTCCGTAATTAATTGCTAATACTCGTAACTCGTATGTAGGTATCCTTAAAAATCATCGAGGCAAACCACATCGATTCGATTCAACGGCAACGGCAACGGCAGAAAATACCATACGTACCCGACCCGTGTGAGCGCGCAAGAATGATGAATGAATTCCACCTGAATGTCTGCAGTCTGTAGCGAGTCTGTACCGTGTGCTGACAGACAAAATTGCTGACGGGTGATGCGCAGGTTCTTGGCCTCGTCCATTGATATCCAGATCCACCCTTATGAGCCACCCTCCGGCCTCCGGGACACCCTGTCAGGATTCGGAACTCAGTTCGGAGCGTACTGCGGGCTTGAGATGTACTCGAACATAGATAGGTACATACATATATCCGCATATGTCAGCGTAAGACTCAACACTCAACTTCAAAGTTCAGAAGTGGGATGTCGACAGCGACAACGAAAACGACGAACGACCTGTCAGAAAGAAAGTCCTGCGAAAGCGAAAATTTACCGTAAACAAGGAACGATTCAACAGGTTCCATTCAGTCGTTGTCGTGCCTTCTCACTGAGCGGTAGTTGGCTCTAACGCTGCGTTGGTCTAAGAAAGTTACGAATACCGTCAGTGCTGTGGGAGAATCCTTGTCGTTGTGTTTGCTGTCCGCGTCTTCACCCCATTAAGGACAAACTCGTTGGCATTGGGAATTTTTCATTTGGTCTTATTTGTATGTCATTTTCGGGTGATAGAATACATTTAGCGTGAGTGTATGCAATCGCAATTCAGTGCAGATGTGATTTGACTCATTGAATGCATTTTGAAAAAGCGTATCTACAAAAAAAAAAAAACCTTTTTGTGTGGTCCATAATATTCGAATCCTTGCTCTTCGTGGGCGGTGTAAAAAATAGGATTGAATTTCCAGTGATAACGATTAAACTTAAGATTTCGGTGTGATATTTTCCGAGGAAAATCGTCAGTCTCGTTGCGGATTATAAAAGGATTAAAAAATCGCAGAGCTGTGTGGAAAATAATCTCCCATCCTGTTTGCTTGCAGTGCAGTTTGAACTTTATCGTGTTGGATTAATTCAAAATGAATTTCAAATTATTTGTATTGGATTTTTTAGAATAGAGATAAAATATACATACAAACATAATATATGTATATGAAATATTCGTATTTGGTTGCATGTACATAAGTAAAAAAGCAGAATTTTATTTCTTTGAGCGAGTAAGTGTTTTTGATTTATTTAAAATTCTCACAAGAACCATTTCAATTTATTTTTTTTTTCTCACTTGAAGGTACTTTGATTAATGTTAAAATGCTGTTGTTGATCGTTGATTATAAAAATATCCTCTGGTCGTTTGAATAAAAAGTATCTTAACGTTGTAGGTGGGTTTGAAAAAAAAAAAAATAATGTTCTTGTTTGGCTTTCTGTGTATAAATTAAATTAACCTTTGTCGGATGTTGTTAGTTTGACATAACGGTAACGAGTTTTTAGGTATTATGTATTTATATTTTATAGAAAGGAAACAATATAATAAAAATGATAAAATTACTTTTAAGGTTCAAGCAAGTAGGGGGTTTGTTTAAATTACATAAACAAATAGTGTTTATCCTTCTTAAATTTTAAGAACTTTCGGAATTCTACTTCTCAATATTCTAGGAAAGCCAGCTTATTCAGCTTTTAAAAGCATCATTTTTATCTTGAAAACAATTATTATAATGTTTTCAAAATAAAAAAGTAGTTTATTTTGAGTTAAAAAATAACAAACAAAAAACAAAAGAAAGAAGCTCAGAAAATGATCATAACAATTTCAAAAATAAGCAATAAAATTGGACAAGCAGAGTTTTTAAAATCAGTTTCCTGGAAATTGAAGTTTGATTCTGTGTACATTTTAACACAAATCGCTTTCCCTTCTTATTTTTAAAATTTATCTTTGCACACAAAAGGACAACAAATTCAATAAATTCTTCTTTTATTAAAGTCTATAACGTGAGTTGTGAGTTCTTCAAAAGAAAGTTTGTCAAATGTAGGACATCTTTTGACCTTTAAATGACTAATTTATATGCATCCAAAAAACTATTGGTATTAAAACGAATTGAAAGCTTAATTTCTGGTAATTAGTAAAATATTAATGTCACTTAAAAAAATGTAGATTTAAATAATAATCATTTAATGGTCAGTTATAAAAAATCCATAAAATAAATATAAAACAAGGATCAACGAAAGTTCATGGAAAAAATGTTTCGAATGTTTTGAATTGTTAGGCTTAGGTAATAACAATGTTAAAAATACACAAAAAACTCAATCATTTTATGTATGCATACATATGTTTGTTTTTATGTACGTATTTCTCCGTACCGTACAAACATACATATGTATGTATGTATGTACATGCATATTCAAAACAACCGGAAGTATTAAAAATAAAATGAAGAAAACAAACAAAATTCATATTGTGTTTTTTGTTTTTTTTGGAAGGCATAACAAACGAATATTTTTTATTGACAAAGT
The DNA here is from genome assembly GCA_905146935.1 of Scaeva pyrastri. Taxonomy (NCBI): domain Eukaryota; kingdom Metazoa; phylum Arthropoda; class Insecta; order Diptera; family Syrphidae; genus Scaeva; species Scaeva pyrastri. The sequence continues at coordinate 2,099,133 of LR989929.1, read as the reverse complement.
TATGTAACAAAAACACACAAAAAAGTTCCGTCAATTCGACTTGCTATTTGTTTTACAAAGAAAATTATTACTGCTATTATTCTTTTCCAAAATAACAAAATAAAACAAAAGTTTAACCGGGAGATATCATTAAAAGAATATTTTTAAAGGAAATCTATGAGATTCAAGGATTTGATTTTTAACAGAAAAATTGAACAAACAATTTTCGAATTCATATACAAAATTTTAATATTCTTTTTTGTCAATAAATAAATAACTTATCTTAATCAGGATGTATGGAAAGTGTGAGATGAAAAGAAAATAAAAAGCACAAAATTAATGGAGGCCTAAAATTAAGCAAGCACGTGCCTTAAGTTTGTTTCCCTAAAAATGTTCATTTAAACGAAACAAATTCAAATAAATTCATGATATTCTTGAAAAATGGTTTCGGCAACATTTATATTCTGTTGTGTGTTTTGAAAGGCTTCTCCGACTACGACTTGGCACATGGCGTTTGTCCAATCCAAGATGGGGAACTCTTTAAGGACCATTTTAATTGTGTGTATTTCAAAAACGAAACGCTGAATTTAAGAAATTAATGGTTGTGGGTTGGTGGTGTATTAAAGTTGACAAATTGTAAATAGATTGATTAATGTTATTCACTATCACAATCTATATAATACAAGAAGTTGTGCCATCATAAAATAACGCAATTCCCACTTTAAATAAATTAATTTTTTATTTCACATAAATAAATACATATTAAATTTTTATGTAAATATTTTGAATTTATTATATTTATAATTTTCATACCTTAGTGCTTTAATTTTTTTATGATAAAACTCAAAATAAAAATAAACCCAAGAAAACAGTTTGTCTTCCATTTTTGCGGTTGTTGTGCAACCTAAGGCTTCAGGCGTCCTTGCGTAAACCACCATTCCTCCTATTTAAGAATAGTCTGACATTCTGTCACCTTCCGTAAGGACTTTCTAAGGTGGTTCCTCTTCGCTTCGCGAGCTAAATTTTTTTTACGATATCTTCTTCATGATTATAATTTCTCCGGAATCGTCATTCGTTTCATACGGGTCCAACACTTCCCATTAAGACTTTCCTCTCCAACTCTTCTAAGAAGTCTAAGTGACTTAAACTTAACTAACATGTCAAAGACACAGAAACATTTTGTTAACAAACTCACAATTAAATAACAAGTATACGCCTAAGTGAACCATTTCATTGTTTTATCACCGTTTTCGGTGAGAATATTGTTATTTTTATAATTTCCTAGCGGCTCGTCCCGAAGTCATACGGGAAATAACAATTTTCGTCTTAGATTAATATCAAGTCGAAGAAAGTTAACTGAAGAAACGTCAAAATAAATCACAGAGATTCCAACGTGAGTACTGTCATAAGACGCTAAATGTCATTAGATTTCTGATTGGACATTTGGCCAATTTAAATTTATAATATAATTTAATATAATTTCTCTAAGACCAAATCTTCATAATTACAAATGTATTCGTGCACCACATCAAAAATCGTTGAACTTCAAATTTTTAAATGTACATACGTATGTACATATGTAATGTATGTAACTTAAATCAAAAATAATATAAAATGGGTGTCTATTGTAAGTATGTATTAAGGTTAGGTATCGCTCTATATCTGTATGTAAATGATTGTGATTTCCAGAATGATAATCTATTCAAACATCAATTTCCTATAAAAACTATTCGTACCTTTTTTTTCTTTATGGATTTGCCATCAATCATTTTTTATCATTTCACACTGATTCAATGCAAACATAATCATTGGGCTACCTTGATGGTGGATTGATTTTAGTCCTTCGATAAAAAAAAAAAAAATACTTTTAAACTTCCTGCTGACGTGAACATTAAACAACCTTTTCAGAGATAATCGAGAAGTCAATTTTTCACTTTTCACATCACATTAAATCGATCTAGTAGTCTTTTTTATAGACTGGAAAGTAATGTTGCAAAATGAGGGAACAAATAAATTCTGAGATTTTTTTCTGCGGAAATTTGTTATCCTAATTGAAGGAAGAGGTTATAATGGATTCCATACAGAATTCGACGTCGGGGTGACATATACATTATAAAGTGATTTTTTTTTGTGTAAGGATATTTCAAATCCTGAGAATTTTGAGAGACAGCATCAAGTATAAGTTAGTCGTTTTTAAAATGAAACATATAAGATACCTACTGCTTTTGAATTTATATTCACGAATACATACATACATATGTATAAGAAAAATAGTGATATTATAAACCATTTCAAAAACTTCCTTGTCGCTTAAGCTTAGCCAAAAAAACTTAAGATATTCAATGAGTAAAATTAAATTTTAAAGAACTGTGAGTAAGCAATTCGATTAATACCACAAATAACTTCAATAAGTCTTGAGATATTTGAAAAAAGCAAAAATATTAAGAGTCCCATTTTTGTACAGTTGTATTTAAACCAACATCAAGTTGGTAAATTATTTCAAGTAATTAGAATAAAGTGAATAGGTTCGTTTAAAAGTTAAGGTATTTTTGAAAACTGTACACAAAATGAATAGGTATACATATAAGGCATTTGTGTGCCTGCGGAACACACATTCGACATCATCAGGATCCTTTGAGAAGAACAAAAAAGTTGTTTGAATAATTTACAAAAAATTTTTATTGTCCATTTTGTCATACATGTCATTTTGACATTTGACATATCCGAAGTGTACCTACCATGAAGAAGAATTATTTTGTTTAGCATTTTAAAAGATTCTCAAAAATCTCAAAATCAAACTAAACCAATTTTGAAAGTATTAAATTTGGTATTAACTATGTTTAATTCCGATTTGAAATAGAAAATTACTCTTATCACAAAATGATGGTGCCATTTATTATAAACGTTTAAGACGACTGTTTTTATTTTCATTCGTTTTCATAAAAGAAATTTAATCAAAATCGGTAAAATGGTTCCGAATCTATTGAACCATCGATTTTGAAGCTTCTTCTATCGAACTGAAACAATTTCTTCGTAAGTGGATACGTTTTTGATATTTTATATAAAACACTTTTACAAAATCTGATAATTGCCATTGCTACATCAACTTAATCAAAAGTACATATTATTAAATTGTTTAAATAAACAAAACTCAAATCATTACAAAACACGTATGGTAACCAAGCGATTATTAATTTAGTTTAGTTTATGTAACTTGTACCGTGAGATTTTCGTCATAAGGTAGTCTATATTTGTTCGAGAAGGTACATATGTATTATTGTGTTATTGTTTGCTCCAGAACTGCCTCTAATACCTTGCCTACAATGATACCGTAGTCTGTGTCGCCTTTGTCAGTTTCACCACGCATGACGATGACGATGACGACCAAGGCAGGTCTCAGATGCTTTCTTCTCACAATTCCATGCGTTATAATTTGATTAAATCAATTAGACAAATAATTCTCCGGCACGGTTGTGATTTGTGAAATTGAATTTATTTTTAAAATAGTTCACAACTTCAAGAGATGAGAAGGGAATTTTAAATTCGTCTCGCGTGTCAATCTACACACGTTTCTATTTTATATATGTATGTAAAATTAATCTTTATATTATCATTATCAAATTAGCAAATTAATAAACTGTCGGGTGTGTTGAAGTGTTTACATGTAAATTAGTCTTCGAGAAAAACCGGCTTCAAAATCGAACTCATTCGTGTGTACATAAACATCAATCACTCTTGGTCTCGGTATAATTTTATAAGACGAATATGTGCAAGAAAAATCATCGGTTTTGTTTTAAATATTAAATCCACAAAACACGGACAACGGAGATTCTTTAAATTACCCATACACATAAAATTGTTTGAGCAAAATAAAATTCTAAATACATTTACATAAACTCAAAAGAACAAAATGTGATCAATCAAAATTTTTGTGACCACGAGTGTTTGCTCTTCTGATTTTCCATTGAAATCTGGATTGGATGAAAATATTGTGAAACTAAGAAATATTAATTATGTGAGTATTGTATAAAAAATAACGAACAAGGATCAAGGACAAAAGTGTGTTAGGATATCTTGTTATTTACAAATTGATTTGTATCTAGAGTGATTGAAATTATTGTGTATTCTGTTTTAATCTTTGAAAGTTGTACTTAAAAAAAATTAAATTTTATTAAAACAAAAAAACAAACAGAATTTTGTTAATTTTCAAAAAGGTACAAAATTGAATCTGTCCAAATCAAAGCTTTTGAATTAATTTTTAATTTATTTATTCTAAGAGTTGAATTATAAATAAAAGGGGTGTTTGGGTTGTACAGACGGTTCAGGGTGCATGAGTACAAATTTTTGTATTCATATTTGTACATTGTAATATATATATTGTTATATGTATATACAGGTGGTGCCCTTTGATTTGATTTTGATTGCCTCTAGTTCTTAAATCATTTGACAATTTTAGAAGCTTTGTTTAGTTCTTTATTCTAAGAAGAAACATTAGCCTTCGTTATTGTATTTAAATAAATTAAATATTTTGTTTCAGTCAAATAAATATCTATTTTACATTCTGTCCCGTTTCTACTGCCGCCGATTTCTTAACATTGATGCAGTTGACATTCTCTAGAAAATGTATATTTAACGGCCGACTTTTTTATGAAATTTTATATCTAAAATGGGAAACAAAACATTCACAAACAAAACTTGAAACAAAAAAAAAATGTGAAAAAGTGTTTTCGAATCTTGTACCCACGTTTCTAACAGCAGTTGAGATTGAGGTTAACCCTAAATTTTCTAAATTTTCCCTTAATGTTTCTTTTTGTTAATTCAGTACAAAAAAAAGTTGAAATGTATTATTAATCGCCAAAATAATAAATATAAGAAATTGAGACATGTTTCAAATATAGAAAAACCGTCAACGATGGAAAGTAATCAGAACTTCCATTACTCCAAGTTTCAATTCGTGGCTTAACTTGTCTAAACTTCATTTTAAATTTTAAGATTCATGTGTACTCTTTGGTTTTCATAATTTTTAAGTCCTGACTCTCAGGAACCGCTTGTGCTGTAAAGCTTAGAACTGAAAGTTTTTGACTTAAAAGAATTTCTAGGAAAAAGCAGAAGCGACTTTTCCAAAAAATGGAATTTAAATAAAAATTGTCTTAAAAGTTTAAGGGTGAATTTTACAACTCCCATACTTTTTTGCATTTTCATGGTTCTTGACGGCGGTGTTAGAGTTTTAAAGTGCTTTGACATCACACACGGCGGTATTGTCTAGATTAAAATACGAACAGTTGAAATGAAAGTTTTTAATTTCCCCATCCTATAAAGACCCTTGCTTTCATGTTCATATCCAGAACAACATCCGATTTAATGCCGGTGTGGATGGCGGCCGGCGCGGCGGATGTGGCGTTATACATACATACTTGTAAGAATTTATGCATCATGCACCTACCTGGAATTGTACAGAAATAAAACTATTAGTAGCACGTACATATGTATATAAAAAGGTTTATTTTTCGACACCCCGCCAAACTATGTGACCATCCAGGTCAGCAATGTGAAATAAAAATAAATTAAGGATTATTTCAAAGACCTCCATCATCTAGCCTCGTCATCAGCACTCATATCCACCGACCAGGTGGTCAAGAGCCCTTACTCTTTTAACAAACTCCCTTACTCTTTTCAAACTTTTCACAACACACCTCCTGACACTGCCATCACCTGCTAATTATTACATATTGTTACTTTTGCAGTTTTCTATTACATTTATTTTGTACACGGAACCGGAACAACGACCAGTACCAGTACCAGAACAAGAACCAGAGAGGTCATGCACACGCGATATACCTACTCGTACTCGTATGCAGGTATTATTAGGTATACGAATATTTGTCCTTCAGCATAACCCGACCTGGTATCTTTGGCGACATTGAATCTCTCAGCAGCCTAGAGGATGTGTGGCTATGACTGTGAGTCCTGTTAGTTCAATGGCGTCAACTTATGGTCGCTTCGCCAACACGCTACATGCGAGTGAAGCAAAGCGACAGACTTTGAAATTAAATTTCCCTTTCAAAAACTGTGTGGAAACATTATTTAAAATGCATCATGGAAACCTTTTTCGAAGGGAAAATACACGGACGATTAGCGCCGAGGACAATCCGTTGTTGTCGTTTTTGCTGTCGTGAGTCGTTCTCATCGTCCTCGTCCTCATCCAGTCGCATTCGTCGCCAACTCTCGACGACGACTGACGACGACCGACGGCGGCGCCATGACGATGTTTGTTTACGCTTTTATCGAAGTGAATTTTGTTAAGTCGCTTTTGTTTTTGATGCATTGCATAGAACCGAACGGGAACGGGTACAGGAACTTTACACATTATTTATACCCATTTGCATTCTGAATTTATGCACTTTTTAAATATGTTTCCATTTTCTCGAAAAGGTGGAAGAACGAGTACGAGTAAACAGAAAATTAAAACATTTCTGTGAATTGGAAACAAACTGTCAAACTGGAAATCCAAAATTCAGAACTTGTGACCTGAATAATCCGGACGAGTCGTGAGCGTGACTACAAATGAAACTATTCACTATACAAATTCAGGGCCAAGATCGAGATGAAAACTTCCTGAAGTTAGACGGTAATCGTAAATCGTCTGATCCTATTCCTATAAAAAGGCTACGACAAGCATCAGAATATTCACATAGCCAGCTTATTCTGCAGTTTGTTGGCTCCTTCTCCTATACTCGTATATTTGGTTCGCATATGACATCATTTTGCTGCAGCCTTTAAGATTGTTGAAAATATAAACACCAATCTTTCTATTTTAATGCTTTTTACTGTCCATTGTCTGAATGGTTTTTCAAAAATCAAAATAACTTATTGCTTTCCAAAGCCAGGACGCATGACATATCCGCTGTTTTGGAACTCTTCTGAAGTCATATCCGAAAACTGGTTAATTCCCTGTTTGTAGCTGCTAAGACCCTGTTCGTATAATCGGTTATGGGCTTTGATTTTCCTCAAGTTTTCACAGAAAATCTGCTTGCGAGTATTGATTTCTTTTTTATCAGCGTATTTCTTCTCGAACTTGATCTGAAATAGAAAATTATTTGATCTATTAAATTATCTACTAGGAAAAACAATAAATGTATGTGGGTAGATTTTTGACATGCGGTTAAAATGTTGGAACTCAAGAACTATGTATGAATAAAGTTAAACAAATGCCGTCTTTAACAACACAAACCTTAAATTTTTCAAAATCGGCATCGGAGCAACTCAAGGCACAACCGACAATGGCTGCGGCAACCAATAACAACAAAGTGAATTTCATGACGACTTCAAAAACAGCAAGTAACACAACTCTACGTAAGCTTGTTTAATTTCCTCGCTTATATACTCGGTTACTTCTGAGTAATGTGTTAAGCTGTCAGTTAAAACAAAAAACTGTCATATGAACATACGCACAGCTGTTTTTGATTACAAAAAAACTTCAGATTACAAAAACGATATATCTTTCAATTAGTTGTGTTTAGATAAGTGCACTTGTTTAGGAAAAACTTTGTTTAAAAGTCTAGGAATGTATTTCCTGAATGATATCTTTTTTAAAGTAAATAGCTATTGTCATTAATAAAATCTTAAGCGTGGGCACTGTTGACGTTATTGGTTTCATAGAAATTTGAAGTATTGTTTAAAATAGAAGGTTAAATAAGTATTGTCTTTAAAGTCCAAACCTTGTTCATTGAAAATCTTTACTCTTTCAAAAATGGCCATGATATTTTTGAACTATGTATTTTTGATTTAAAAAACAGAACTGTTTTTTTTTCGGATTCAGTTCATAATTAATGCCTTGATGCTGTGAAAAGTTTTGACATTTAAAACAAAATGGTCTTCTAATTGATACTTCCGAACTTTGACAATCTTTAACAGTTACAATATTGAAGCTACATCTGTCAAATTAGGTTCCATTTCTTCAACCTGTTTTGCATAATCACGTGAACATAATAAAATTGTTTTTCAAAGTGGATATTATGTTTAGGGAACGTTACCCGTTCGGTAACGAAACGCAATAGCTGTCAAAAAAAAATTGCTTTTGCCCGTAAACATTTGCAGAAGAACTGCAGGATGCCAATTCAAGATTGCAAGTAATCAATGAAAGATCATATATTATTCACTGGGCTTTTTTAAGTAATATCATTTTGCAGATAAATTAAGTTTTTTATCGCATCAGCCTGCGTCATTTTTTCGCCCTTTATCTAGCTCAAGTTTCACCATTTCCAAAGGGACAAATATCAAGTCTTCTGTTTGACATTTGTGTAGAGTTATTTTGATTACGATTACGAACGTAACGTTAACGTTACAGTCAATGGAGACATGTTGCAACGCTATGTACTTTGTCAATGTTGGGCTAGAAATTAATGATATGTGCTTTACACAGTGCCACCTGCCAAATAGCGGGCTTGAAACGATCACATCTGTCAATATTCAGTTCAGTCAAATTTCAGAATAGCTATTACACCTAACGAGAAATGTCCATTTAATAAAAAAAAAAAATTTGTCAGGTCCTTATTGGAAAACCAAATACAAAACATTTGTACAATTAATATCGAGGGTGTGTTCCAGCATTGTTTTTATTTTAACTCTATACCATGACCTATAGCCTTCCGTATAAATGTCAATTAAGAGGGCTTTTAATATTATTGTCATTTTATTTGCACGCACAGGTAGTCAATATTTACCTTTAACATATACCTAAACAGAATGAAGAGAGTGTAAGTTCCATTCCAAACCTATACCATTATTAATTGGATTTTAACAAGAAAAAGTGATGACATATATTGTCTCATTCTTCCACCAATTTTCTTAATGGCAAAATACTCAATGACAAGTATGTCTTTATTTCTGATATGTGTCTGAATAATTGTTTGGACTTTGTCATTCACCTTCGAGTGGAAAGTTTCGAAAAATTAAATAAAATGTCGACAATCTACAACTAACAATAAGCGAACATAAGGTTCTTTGAAAGTAATAAAATTACATATATACATAGTAAAAATTAGAAAATTAAGTACATAATTTGAGACATAATAAAGGAGAACTAGGAGACTGTCACAGGGAACTGTTGACAGAAATCTTTAATCAACAAAAGTGATAAACTTGGCGGTATCCGAAGAGGAGTTGTTGGATGGTTCTTTAAGAGTCTTGTATTTGTACCATTTATTAAATTTAGGTATGTTTGAATCAACCTGATCAACTGTTAAGTGAGAATTAGTGGTTCGATTTGACGTAATGTAAATTATGACGTTTGAGTATCTTATAGTATAAATAATGACAGTGCCATTTCCAAGGACCCCCAAGAAATTATTTTATTTTAATCAAACTTCCACGTCCATCGCATCCGTAATCAATAAAATAAAACAGTCAATCAAATGAAAACTGAAAGTAATTTGTATGTCAAATGTGACAGTGAAAACCAATAATGTCTTTTATGTTACCAGATGACAAGCTACATTCATGTGTTGTGTCCAATTGATTGAGAGTCTGGTTTCCTGTTATTCTTCTTAATGAAAAATGAAAATTAAATAAAAAAAAAAACCACATGTCTGAACCCAAGGTCAACAGAAAGTTTAATCACTTTTATTAAATTGAGTATTGAAGAAAAGTTCAGTAAATGTTTGTTTCGGTTTCGAAGGAGCAAATAGAAAGTCAATATGGTGTTTTTATTCTAGAGACTAAAATTGTGAAGAAATAGCAATTAAATCAGTTTTCTGGAAAGGGAATTAGTTTGCAGTAGCTTATAGTTATTAGTTCTGTGAATGAGTTCTTAAAATTATTTAATATTAAAAAGATTACAATGGTTAATTCTGCATCGTTCGATTGCAATTCATTAATTGCAATCATTCATATACAGTTGTTGTACGTTCTTTGGAATGCACTTAAATGATTGGGTGATTGCGAAGTTAGAAGTCCCAATCTCAGAGTGAACTCAATCAATACAAGCGTTGAAATAAATTCTTTGAATGATTAGCAATTCATAATGATTGCATTCTCTTGTGAAGTGGTTGCAGGTTTTTTCTAACTGTTGACAAGATTTCTAACGTCCTTTGGAAGTGTCCTGAAGTTTTTCTAATAAAGAATATTCCTCAATGATTTAAAGTCTGAAAGCTTTAATAATTTTTATAAGTCAAATTCAAATTCACTATATGTATGTATATTTTTAAAGATCTGAAATTTTCTGTCAATCTTGTGACACTTGTCTGCAAAGGAGTCAATTGAAAATCAAACTGGCGAATCCTTTTTGTTGACAATAACCAATATTTTGTCAATGTTATAATATCCTCCACTTAATATTCTCACATTATAATTGAAATTAGAAATCATCACACTCATGCACATACTCATACATACAAACAAACATCGGACAGTGCACATGCACACTGCAAATCACACCCCATTAAATGTTGCACGTCATATAAACTTTCGTAATAAAAAGTAACGTGTGTCATGTGTGTTGCGTTGTTCTTGTTTTGCAGACAATAAACAGAAGGAACATACTGTCTGCCGCCGCCGCCGCCGCCGCCGCCCATCCGTTGTAGTGAGCACAGTGGTACTTCTTGCATTTGCTGGCAACACGTTTTCGTTTTGTTGGATTGAGCATCTGTATCCAAGGACGAGAGCCATCAGTAAAAGTCACTCGTACTGAACGCGCGATTAGGACGCAGCACGCATCATGCTAAATGGAAAATGTGGCCTAAAGCAAAACTCAACATCCGTAACAGAAATGGCCGTGGACAACTGTCAACTTGGAACTGGAACTGGAACTGCATCGCACAATCACCATCATCATCATCATCATCATGAGGACAAAATATCAATCCGGTCGATTAGTTCGGATGACATTTCGGGGGCATTGGGCGGGCGCTGTTGCAGTGCGGCAGCCAGGAATCCGGCCATAAAAACCGGACGCAGAATACAACTTTTCCAGGTGAGCCAATTTTGTGTTTGTTTATCTTATTCCACAGTGGAAAACAACAAAAACTGTGGAAAATTATTTTATCGTGATATCTATGGGTGGGGCGGTTTTGTGACTTTCTTAACAATAATTTCATGGTCAAGGGGTATTTTTATTTATTGATAAATTATGTGTATGTGCTTTTTATTGTAGTAATGATTTACATAACTTGATTTTGGGTCCAAATTGACGACAGCCCAAAACTGTGTAGACACAGCATCTTAATTCCGAATAATTTGTAGAATAATTTCCTATGGGAGGTTAACACTTTGTACAGTAAGTATTTTCTGACATTTATAAATGTCAAAATACACTTTGAGTGTATGGTTTGTTAGAACTAACATAAATCTCGTTTAAAACCAAAAAAGGGAAATTGCTAACCTCTAATGAAATTTGACTCGATTAATAAAGTTTAATTTTTATATCGTTTCACTTTTGACAGATATTACATTTTTATTTTGACGTATGTAGATGTAGGAGGTCCGTTCATAAAATCGCTTTTCTCTAGTTTCGTTGACATTTTGTTTATTTTGAGATTCCTTCATTATGTTAATACAGAAACAGTTTTTTTGATTAAAGAACATATGTATATTTTTAAAAATGGTTGCTTCTTTTAGTTTTTTTGTTTCTTTCCATCCGCTTATGTACTGTCACTTTTCTCGCACCAGTAAATAAGTTTTTTTTTTGTGTCAAGCCACAATGCTTTCAGTGAGAACTGGCGATTTTCCTTCAGTGCAACCAAACTCATAGAATCAGCTTCAAAAGTCTATTTCGCTCAATTTGTAAGTTTAAAAAAATTCACATTTTGACAGTTCTCTAACAAATTAAAAATGTTAACAAAAACTTTTAATATAATTTATTCCTGCCTCAAATGTCACATAAGCTAGGCATTAAGTAGTAATAAAACTGTATTGCCAAAACATGATTATTAATGTTGTGGTTATATAAGAAACGCAAAACGACAGTGATTTAAAATTCATGTACATATATTGTTTAGCTTACAATTTTATTATTTAAAGTAAGATAATTCTTTGATAGGCTTATTTTCCAATATGACTTCAAAAACGAATGACTTGGCGTAATTTTCTTTATGATTTTATCAATTTAACCAAAATAATTGAAACGATTTCTAAAGAATCTTAAATACTTTGAATACTAGGTCGTCAGTTAAATATATCTCCTTTATTTTTAAGTAGCAGATTTTTGTCCAATAAAACTTAGTCCATGTCTAGAATCTTACAACTTAAACTGTGTGGAATTTATTGGTACAATAAAAAGAAATGGCCCCAAATGACTTTTCATTAGAACCCAAGAAGAACAAGTACAGAATACAATTCAATTTCAATATCTTCTCATTAAAATAATTAATCTTCCGTTCAATTTTTTTTATGTACTTTTACTTTAAGATCTAATAATTGATAAAGTTGTTAGTTTAGATTGTGCACGACATTATTTTGTATTGGAATTAAGTAACTTAAAATTAGATTTTACCAGTGTTAATTAAAAAGAATAAAATACATAATACCTAAATATTTTACATCAAGCTGAATAAATTTATCATTTTCAAGGCAATCAAGTAAAATCTCTTTTGGAAAATTTGTCACAAAAATAAGTTAAAATTAAAATTTTTACTGTCCTTTGTCTTTTTACGTACATTGGTCTATGAACATCATCTTCAAGAAGAAGAAAGAGAATCTCACTACCATGAGTTCGACCGAAGCATTTCTTGGATTCACTTTTCGAATTAACCACAACGAGTTAATTGGCTTCCAGCAGGTATCGCCTTTGATTGGTTTTCTTAATCTCCCCGAGGGAACCATTTACCTCCGAGTCTTCTTTTGTTGCTATTCCCAGCACGTGCTAAGCACTTCTTTTAATTACGTTAATATTGACACTCTCAAATGTCTGCAAAGTTAGACATCACTGCAAAAAAAAGTATCTATTTATATAAAAACCCACTATCTCAACTAATTAACGATAATTAGTTTTCTGGCAGCACTCCTATAATTTAATTTTGTTGAAAAAAAGAAAACAAGAAAAATTTCCACACATTTCTATATTGACTCATTCATCTCTATTTCCAGATGATAGTCCTGCCATTTATTCCGATTTTGGCGTTGATTGTTCAAACATCGCTTATCCTGCAGGACATTTTAACTTATCGCAGCGAGGTGTCGGATATCGAGACTCAGGTAAGGATAAGTACACAACTTTTAAGCACACACCAACATTCGCACACAAACACTCCGACTCCGACTCCGACTCCTGCTCCCTCTCCCTCCTGGCAGTAAGATCTATCAACAACAATATTTTCTCAGAAAGTCCTCAATATCAAACAAAGTAATTAAAATTTATCGATGCACTTTCATCAACAAGGCAGACACAACATCAAACGTGCCTCGATGCGATGTGTTTCGTATCCTTTTGCCTATCAATAAATGGATATTGAAGGCTCCTTCCTTCTCATACCCATTCCCTGTCGTCCTTATTGCTGTCCCGGTATTTGAACTTTCAGCCAATGGTGGGTGGAGGGAGAATGAGTCGGACTGACTGTAAAATATTGACACAAGGAAACCTCCTTCCTCGACGAACTTTCCACCTCAGAAGTATATTCTTCCCATTGAGGTCGAATTAAAAAGATGCGGGCAGAAATAAATCAGCACGATGAACATCGTAATGATGATGATACTGACGAACAATCCTGTCTCCATGAAGATTGTGCATCTACATAAGCTTAAACATAAAATGCGAGCAAAGAAGTGCAACAAATTGGAGTTTACTTTCAACTCAGTACCAATGAGGTCAATGCAATTCATGACAAAAGATGAAACTAGATGCTTCTCTGCATCACACGATTTATGTCCAGTCCAGTGTCCACACCGGTGCGGCGGCGGCGGCGGATAATCGAAGGAGAGCGACACGAAATCTTTGATAGCTAATCAACTATTTATGTGTGTACACACATAAGTCCTGGGTTCAAACGGAGCATGGAGTAAGTCGTAAATTGACGTTCATCCCTTAAGGAAAAGGAAAAGAACATATTCATACACTCGTAGCGGACACTCATACGCATTATTCATAGATTTTCGTGCAATGGTAAAATATCTGACTACTAATGGCCATCCTGATTCCAGATGCCGACGATTCTGTCCCGACGCGACACGACGACGACGAGGGAACGGTGGCTGCTTTCTTCGTCTGGTATCTCTATACCGCAACCCGCAGCCAGCAGCCAGAGAACAAATGAATATAAATGCGCAAGGATCGTTGACATACTGATAAATCGCCACAAAAAATGGCATACATAAATATGTAATACAGTTGTTCTAGGCCATAATTTATGTTGCGCATACGCCACAGTGTACACAGTGGTATAAATTGCATAAATGAAAGAAATTGCACAAAAGATAAAGTGGGGCTTTTGTTTTTGTTTTTTTTTTTCAAGTACTTTTTCAAAAACACCCATCCACGAAAATCATTTTGAATTTATTTTATTTAATTTTCCCCATTTTCTTAGGTAACCATTGCAACAGACTTGGGCAAAGTGGTCACTCGGTTACAGTTAGAACGATCGGAAGTAGCATTTTTTATATTCACCAATGGCAGTACGCTCAGGTAAGGTTTTTAAAAATCATAAATTACTTCGTCAATGGGGCTGTCTGACAATTATTCTTAAATCTTAAATTTGAATTCAATGTTTTATAATTAATATGCTAATTTATGGCTCTTTTATTGTGTAATCTCATCAAGAACTCAAATTGGTCTGTTGTTTCTTCTGATAGTATCCTTAAATACTTCTTCCGTAGTCATTTCTTGCTTCTTGAATAGTTCTTTAAATTTTCTTACATTTGTATTATATGAAATAATGTTTTGTTTTAGCAATAAAATGGTGTTCCTTCTAATTCTTTAATACCTCTTTTAAGCTTCTTAATAAAGTATTAAATGCAGTCTTAAAAATGATAAATTTTCCTACCGTTTTTTGATTAGTGCATGAAACTACGATACCAGAGGATTGTGTTTCATCCCAGAAATTATCAACATTAAAAAATTCCAAAGGAAATTAATGACATAATAGAACTGACAATAATTTCAAACTAATGTGGATTTTTAAGATGTAGGGAAGAAGAAGGTAAGCGTCTGGATAAAGTAGATCTTAAGATTTAGTTAAACCTTTTATTTCTTTCTTCAGCACTTTTTATCTGCTTTATATACGTAGTTACTTCAATTCCTCTTAAAAAAGAACTCAAGGAAAGCTTCAAGCTATAAGTAATTCTGTTCTACGAGTATTTGTGTAACTAAGGAAATTTAATTGCAATTGTCGAACTAACATTACTTCTTCGATTTGGATTCTACACTCCTCGTAAATTAAATAAAATTTAAAAAGAAATGTGTTTGTTCTTACAAGAGAAACAATATGGAATGTTGTTTTCAAAATCATCTTTAGTATTTCACAATTCTTACATAAAAATTGTAAAAAATGAAATAAGAAAAAAAAATAAATAAAATTCTTAATAAAATGGCCTGAGAATCAATTTCCTGGAACTACCAGATTAAAAATTGTTAGTTTATAAGTTTCGAAGATATGAAATTCTGAGTGAATAGTGTCAAACAATTTCTTAAAATTTAAGATGGTATATTGAAAAGTAGTCAAATATAAAAAATATATTTGCAATTTGTTTCGCTTTTGACAATGACCAGACAGTCACTTATTTGACGATATTAGGACAGAATTATAAAAGAGGGTTGTAAATTTGACAATTGTCTGTCGGTTTCTGGCGGTCACGGCATTGTTAATGTTCATTCTGTTGCACTGTCATTTCTTCTTTTTGTCTCTTTGTCTTGTGTTGTATCACCTAACAGCCTATCACGCTAAGGATCGGTGTCCCTTGTTTAATGGATTTAAATGGGGTATCGTATATGACCATCACTGATCACCTTTGCCAATTCCAATCCTTATTTTCATATCTATGGAATTTTATAATACATAAGTCATTTGGCTTTTTTTAAGTTTACTCTTAAAACGGCAGCCCTGTTCGTCGTCATTAAATTGCATTTTATTGAACAGAAAAACTAAATAAAAAATCAAATTTCAGATCTAATTTAACTCAACGCTTCGCTGTCACCGACCAAGCGTTAAACAACATGAGCACATGGAGCGAAGTGAGCGTTCCAACATCGCCCGACGACGAAGACTACGGTGTCCTCCTGAATCGCAGTGAATTCCAAAATAGGCTCAACGACTTTCGGTATGTTTGTGTATGTTAGTTTCTGCTTCTGTGTTGATAAAATTTACAGGAACTTTCATTCCAACCCAGCCCATGTTCGGAAACATGGGCGAAAGTGATGGACGGATGAACTATTTCATTTCATTAGCATGCAAATTAAATTGGGATAGTTTGACTGCTCCGAGTATATGGTGGCATTAGGATGTTGTATCGTGTTTCAGGGTTGAACTTACACCTGTGTATTAGGGTAGCTAAGGAATCTTTGAAAATGATAACAATTTTTACCCTCGGTTGGAAAAGTTTTATCTGTCAAAAGTAATGCATAGAGCGATCAAGTACATTTTTGGTTTCTGGATTTCGGAATTGGGGAAATGTTATAAATATTGAAATAGGTTATTAACATATTTTAGGGTACACACATATACATAAGTACATAAGAGGAAATGAAATGATTTTTACGTCAATCTGAAGCGCGAGTTTTTGGTGCAAACAACTTTATTGGTCAGAAATATTGACCATGATGCATGCCACGTTCTTATTTTTGATAGTAAAAAATTCTGTATTCAAACTTTTTAAATGTTCAAAATTATGTGTGGTTAAGGACACAGTAACACTGAAAAACAGTTTTTTTTTGAAAATTGTCATTCGAGTACCGAATTCTTTCTAATGTAATTTTAGGTCCTTCATATCTATATGATGAGGTGTAAGTAAATTGGCGCTATGAAATGAAATGATGGACTTTGTTTGCCATTGTCGTCGTTTGAGCCTCCTCCACAGTCTTCAAAGAACGCAATTATCATAAGAACCTATTTTTTCTGGTTTAAGGACTCAATTAACCCATTTTTCTAAGATCTAGAAACAAATAACCTGCAAATGTCATTAAAATATGACGAACGTGTCAACTGGGCTCCTGACAATTGCCGACCTCTATCAAAATTCATAATAATAATATTTCAAAAGGAATGGCTCCCATTTATTTGAGCCTTTGGGTCACGTTGATTTAAATATCTTAAGAATAAGAAAAATCCTTATGATTCTTCATATCCTTCAGTCCTCCTAATTTATAAAAGTGTCGTCCCTGTTGTTAGAAAACACTGAAAACATTATGAATTTCCATCTTGTTTTTCTTAAGTTCATAACAAAAAAGGTTCAATTTATTCAATCGACCTAATCGACCATTGCGTCCGGTCCCGGCCGTTGATGGCGGTCCGTCAAGTAAAAAAAAAACAAAAAACAAAATCAAAATCATCAGAAATTCCCTCTCAAAGTCGCAAGTCGAACATTTCCTTGCAGGACTTCGACTTCATCTCACTCCTCGTCGCCAAAGTAGAACAATCGATTTTTAATTACAAGACCAATACTGTGTATACGTATGTAATTAATTAATTTTTCCAATCAATTTTATATTTTCCTTGTATTCGATTAAAGTCGTTGATGATTGAATGTGTGTTGTGTAAAGTATATGAGTGTATTATATTTTTTTTGTAATATTTCAGCAGGAAAATAAGTTCGGAAGAGAGTTCCATATCGGAGGTGATGAATTGGTACGCCGCCATAAATAAGGGAATGCTCCATCATTTGTCAGAGCAAATCAAGGAGACTGACAACAGTGGAGTTTGGAGGTAAGGAGGAGCATAGAGCAGAAAGTTCTAAATAAACAAACGAAATAAATATTAAATATCATCCTCGCATTGGAAAGGTATCTTGTGGGCTTCAAGAACCTGCTCAAGAGCATCGAATGCCAGGGCATAGCGTCGTCCTTTGGTATAAAATACTTTGGACGTGGCATCCTTGGCACTGAGGCGTACGTATCTTACATTCGTTACGATTTCCTGGGCAAGGAACTGATAAACTCCACCATAAATTACGTCCCCTCGCTGAGACCGATGTACACCAACCTCTCGAAGAACATGGGCGACTTCCAGCAGTTGAAGAATTGGTAAGTTAAATCAATGAGCGTCAACGTAGTGTCCTTGATGTGTAATTTTTGTGTTTTGTCTCTCCTCAAATCTCGCAAGGAGTTCAATAATTCTGAAGAACATAAAGATAGAGCCAAGAGTCGATGACGCCATTGATTATTATGATTTGATGTTGACTTACACCGAGGAACTGCGAGTCCTTCAAAGGGAACTTAGAAAAAACATCAAGTAAGGCCGGACTGCATGGTGTGAATGGTCTGTAATCTTAGCTAACACAAGGGCGTTGTACATTTTCGCAGGGACTACGTGGAGAACACTCTGGTCCAAGCCAGCAACAAGGAGGCGGTGGGAATCGCCATCCTGGTGGTGGTCCTCCTGGTCTCGCCCATAATCATCATACTTGTTCGAAATGCCGCCGCGACCATTCAAGTACATACTTATTTAGACATAATTATTGGGTGATAAGATGTTGATTAAAGACTCCACAAATTCTTGTCGCACGTTTTTCAGATGTACGCGATTCATCTAGCTCAAAAGGCCAAGGAACTGAAGCGGGAGAAGCGCAAGAGCGACACCCTCTTGTTCCAGATGCTGCCTCCGAGTGTGGCCATGCAGTTAAAGCAGACTAGGCAGGTTTGCATTAGACCATTATTTTGCATTTCTATTGGAGCGGAGGGTTCTTGTTTTTCTTTCTTCTAACTTCTCAATGAATTGTTCCGCTTCCAGGTCCCAGCCGAGTCCTACGAAGCAGCAACCATCTACTTTAGTGACATCGTGGGCTTCACTGAAATTGCCGCCGAATGCACGCCACTCGAGGTAAATGAAATGAAATCAAATAGTTTTTGTGTTTTTGGTGGATTTTATTGCTTCGTCTGTATTCCAAAGGTGGTGACATTTTTGAACTCCATTTACAAGGTTTTCGATGAACGAATTGAGTGCTATGACGTTTACAAGGTGGAGACGATTGGAGACTCCTACATGGTTGCCTCGGGATTGCCGGTTAAAAATGGTAATTTATTTTACTCATGGATGGAAGGATACATAAGATACTGTTTATTTGTTGTTGTAAATCTTGTTGTCTTATTAAGGAAGACGTTTAGTGGTTGTCTCTGGGGCGGATTTTTCAGCCCAAAATGTGGGCCATGAGGTTGGTTTATTGGCGTTTATTTGGATACAAAAGGATGATGTTGGAAACATGATGTGTAGTATCATAGAGACGACTTCTACGAGTAGATTTCCAGAGAAAAGAATTCAGCTTTTGTTGTTGTGCCTTCTTTGAAGATTTTTATTAGGGTTCCTATGTGATCTGATCACTTTATGCGGGTACAATAACAAAGTACCATTTTTTTAAAAATTTTATTTTGCGTTTACGAGGCGGTACATTCTGTCTTGGGTGGAGTACATTCGAGTGGGATTTTATGAAAAGCTATAGCATCAATTTATATGAAAATTTAATTTGATTTGAAAAAAAAAACTGGAACACCAGGTCGTCCTTTGAAATTTTGTCCAGTAGGGAAGGTATACTATTCCAGGATATGTGGTGGAATTGTATTAAATTCGAAGTAAGGGGTGCAAATCATAGAATTATGTTTGACTTAAATAAAGTTGGCCAAAAGATTAAAAACGTCTCGGACAATTCTCGTGATAACCAAGTCGAGATGAGACGAGGGTGAATTTTCAGAGAATCTTAGGTTTTAAAGATTCGGCACACAAAGTCAAGATTATTTTAAATCAGTTTTTATTCGCATTGACATTGTCAACGGAAACGGAATATTCTTCATATGTATGTCAAAATATCATTTGTTTTAGATATCCACAAACATAAACTGTCAATTTTGATTAAGGATTTTCTAAAATTAGGAATTTAACTAATTTGATCAAACTCCTTCCTAATGTCTTAAACTCTTTTCACCGATTAATTTTCAATTACTTCGTAATATTTCAAAAGCAGTACAGTATACTCGTATGTTGAAAATGTAAACCACAGTGTATATTTTGACAACTACAGTCTTTTGCTTTTGACAACTATAGTCCTTTTTTTCCTTTTCTATAGCTATAGAACCATAGAAGTTTAACAAATGATAATTGGACATATTATATTGGATTATATTGTTAGAATTTTAGCTGTCAAAGAATAGCCTTCAAACTAAGTTGAAAGTTCTCTGGAAAGTTAGCAAAGTAAACCTTCCAAAAACTTCCAATCAAGTCAAATGGACTTGTTCCTGAATATAAGCTGATTATATTTTTTTTTTTCACTCAATTGAACATCTTTGTCAAATAGGAAAACGAATTTCAAAAACTCACAATGGATTTTATAGTTTTTGAGAAAATATTGTTAATTGTCATTTCTGCATGATAAACTAAAGATTAAAGTTTTTCAATTAAAATTCCAAGTTTTATTTTAATGACATCATCTCAAAAACTGAAAAGTTGCCTTTGTCTAAATTTGCGTCAAAAGAATGCAGCTGGCTGCATTTTAAGTATCTCTGTCCATTGCTATCAGGTCACTGGTCACTTTTTATCTGACAAATCCTAACTATTAAAGACCAAAAACATCAATACTCTTCCTTGAAAATTTTAAAATTTAGTTTTCTGGAAAAAAAAAAGAATCAAAAAAAGTCCCCATCTCTATTTCAGTGGTCTTCTGAAACTTTTTCCACGATTTTGGTATTATTTCCATTTGTGAATTCTTTTTAGTTTTCTCTCCTTCACTTTTCACAGTTTTTTTTTTGCTTTGTCATCCAGGCATCCAATTAAAACAGTATTTACCAACGCAAAAGAAAATTCCATTTCAGGTAACAAGCACATAACCGAAATCTCGACCATGGCCTTGGATTTGTTGGATGCCTCGAGCTTTTTCAAAATCCCACGCAGGAGTTCGGAAACCTTGCAAATCCGCTGTGGAGTCCATACTGGTCCGGTAGTGGCCGGAATCGTGGGGACGAAAATGCCTCGTTACTGTCTGTTTGGCGACACAGTGAATACAGCGTCCCGTATGGAGTCAACTGGCGAGGCGCACAAAATCCACATAACCGAAGAGATGAATGATGCCCTGGTGAAGGTTGGTGGCTTTAAGACCGAACATCGGGGATTAATAGACGTTAAGGTATCGCAATGCGAAAGCAAATTCAATTGAAATTTGAAGAACTTACCATTTTGTTTTTGTTCATTGACCAAAGGGTAAAGGACTAATGAGCACCTACTGGCTGACGTGCAAGGACGGCCCAGTTGTGCAGCGCGAAGAGATCTCCTGGTATGCCGACATGCAGCCGGTGTTCCTGCAAAACCTCAAGTACGATGGCTACATGAAGAAGATGTGATTCCCATTGCACCGATGTCGCCACAAGAGGTCACTCTACTACAATCTGTTTGTGAAATTGTTGTCTAGTTCGGAACTGCTGATGCCAACAAATTAGAGGCCCAATCACAACAAAACACTCTTATTTATTAACGTAACTGTAATTACCTAGAATTTAATGTTTTAATAAATGTACAACAACAATTAAATTTATGAGAGAGCAATGAGCAAGGACAACCAATTTCCAGGAGCTTCATCGCTTCGTTGCCGGGACGATTTGCGTGACAGTTTGAAATGTTTAAATTGGAACGAGTTCAAAAACTAAATTCAACCAAGTCCTTTTTTCTAATTTTTCATTTCTCATTTGTCTGTTGGCTGCTTCCTGGTTTCCTTGGGTTTGCAATTTGATTTCCATAAGCCAGAACGAAGTTCATATAGATTCAAGGATACTACGAACGACTATAATGGCCTGGGTCTGGTCATGGATGATTTTTATTCTTCTTTTTTTTTTTTTTTTGGTTTGGTTTGGTGGCTTTCTTGTTGGCTGTTGGCAACTAAACTTGGGCCATGTCGTTTTATTGGATGAATGTGTTATTTCCTTTTCGACATGGGGCTCCTTCATTTTCGGTTTGTTTCCTCGTAGATATTTGTATCCTTTTGGATGAGAAAACTTATCCAATTGTTTGAGAATATTGCTGAGGGATGAGATCCGGGAGTAGAAGGAATATCCGAACAGCATTAGGCTCTATAACTGATTGAGTCCTTTGTTCGGTTTTGGTTTTATCTTAACTTGGTCAAGCGGAAATTGGGAATCCCATTTTTCGATTTGTGTGTTGATTATCATACAAATTCAAAAGATGTACATGTACACACATTTGTGTGCCTCATATGTTTGGCGGAACAAATGGTTCAAGGATAAAAAGTGATTGGTTTTGATTATTGACCAAACACATTGTTTTTGAATGCAAATTTGATTTATCAAAAAAAACAACCCAAGAGAAAAATGTAAGGGTAAAATCTTTTGAAGTTACATTCAGTATCATTTTAGACTTTGGGCCTGAGTCCCGAATTTAGACACAATTTCTCAAATGAATCTTAAAGATACGTTTGGCCTAAACAATCATTTTTGGTTTTGAATAGAACTTAGCCTAAAGCCTAAATATTTATACCATTTTAAAAATAAGACCATTTTTCTTTCTTATTTGGTTAAAATATCTTTCTACTTTCTATGTTTCGTTTTTTTAATGAACTTATAAAGACCAAGTTTATAATCAATAATTTGGAAACAAAGTCAATTTTATCAAAAAAATGAACGTCGTGTTTTGATGCTTAAAAACACATTAGACAATTAAAAACTTGTCGTCAATATTACGTACTTTAGAAAACTGTGTTCAAAACTGCCTAATAATCGTTCTAACAAAAATAAACGAGGCTCTTAAAGTTTAAAATGATAAAAAAAGATTATTTAGGTCCAATTCAAATGAAACTCTTGTATCACCCCAAATTCAAAGCTTTCATTTATTTTTCGAATGCGCATAAGTAGCTATTATATGATTTAAAATTTCCAAAGTCATAAGAGATGGATGTCACTTAAAGTTTTTTTGTTTTTTCTATCACCACAAAAATTTTACATTCCAACTTGAAGTAGTTGGGAACAATTTGATGGTAATCCGGAATCCTGGCAAATCCTTGGAAAAGTGGTTTAATTTAAATGCAAAAAGTTCCTTATTCAATTGACTCTGTGTATAAGTACGAGTGTGTAGTTTAACACATTAAGAAGAATTGTTCGTATTAATTAATTCCAATTATATAGTACGTCATCGTATGGAACTGTCTAATGAACTATTTGTAGAACTGGATTTAACTTTCGTGCTTTTAATCAGGATCTAAAAGGTAAATAGTACATACGTACTTATTATGTATGTATATCTTAAAACAAGAAAAAAAAGTTGTCAGTTTCTAAAAAATGTTCTTCGATGTCTTGAGTTGGGAAGTATTTCGAAACAGTTTTGTTAGACAGAGCATTATTATTTTAAATTAAAGAGCACATACAAATTTAAAATTCTTAAAAACGGCCCATCTAAAACTTCAATTAAAGCACTGGTCAACCATTTTGCAAGTTAGTCTTCTAAAGATTGTATTGTATTTTGTTATTTTAAAATAGTCTTATCATGTTTACATTTCTTAAAAATGTTTTATTGATTCTTATAAAATTTTGTGTTTTTGTTTTTTAATTTGACATTATGAATGCTCCCAATTTGTTTTTTTTTTTGTTTTGATGACTTTGTTTTACATTTGTGGTATATTTTGTATTCAAAATTAGTTTCAAGGAAATTTCGTGCTATTTGAACACGTTAAATTTTTTTTTTTTTTAAATGATTCAAATTTGTTTTTTTCTGAATATTTATAAATTAATAGTATCTTTACAAATGTATGTGTGCATGTATATTAAGTCCATCTTAAATTGGTTTCCAGTTTTTGAAAACTTGATAAAACAACTGGAAAAAGGGTATTGTTTTTTATAAGCCTGTGTTTAATGCACTTTTTGCAAAAAGGTCAACGAAATTATGAACCAAATTATTTTTTATAATTTTTTAAATAATATATTCTATTCAGTTTTAAAGTTTAAAAATTATAATTTTCTATCTCAAATATAGTCTAAACGTTCATATCTTCATATTTAAGACTTTTTTTGGGATCTTTCTTCACAATCGTTTATAACAAAAGAAAAACATACTTAAATGCAATTTTTAAAGGATTTAATGATCATTGAATACGAGTAAACATAAAAGTCATACAAGTTTTAAAATTGCACCGTGTTTTATTCGCAATTAAAATGCCACTATTCCCTTATATCATTTTTAAGTTTCCATCAGATAATATTGATTTTGTTTCCTGTTTCAAAATTTTAATGGATGCAATGACACACAAAGAAGGAAGTAGGTCAAAGTTTTAAAGATACACCTGTCGCAAGGAACCCTTTTATATTATTTTCCTTACTCTTATATAAATACCTAATCCAACCCACACTTCCTCAACTCACAACGACGACGACGATGAACGGACCGACCGACGACGACTGTGTACGATGCTGACGTTTAAACTATTTATTTTTTTTTTAAAACCTCCCCTGAAGGATTTGGATTACACCCACTTTCCATTTCCTCTCCGTTTTGCTATTATACCATTAAAATAACATCTGCACGTATTTCAGTCAGAGAAGTGTAAGTGCAATCGTGCCATCTTGAGTCTGAGTTAATGCACTTGAAGACATTTAGTTTTTAATATGCGTCTTTATTAATAAAGTAATAATAACTCATAATATAACAAATGCACAATTTTGATTTGTTGAGAAGTAATAACTTTTTGAAAATTTTAATTTAAAATGTCTGTGCTCCTAAAGTACTTCAATATTTTATTGTGTGATAATTTGTCGTTATTCATTTTAATCAATTAATTAACGACTGATTATTAGGCGATAAACTATTCAAATACCTAGATGTTACTTATAGGTTTTTATTTAGCCATAAATTAGAGAGAATTCGTGTCTTAACGACATCGTTTCTAGTTTCGTTAATCTTTATGTTTTAAGTAAATAGTTCCTGATGGCTGCATTTCATGGCATTCTTCAAAACCTTGCGTCAAATGTTTGCGAGATATCCATCAAATGCAGTTACCTGAAGATATATAGTTTTGTATTTACTCCTGTTTCTTTGGAATAGGAATGGGGTTTTATATATCTACAAATTTCAAACTAACAACAATTAAATAATTCAAGGATGCTATTATCAATCCTCGCCATTGAAGAAGTTGCATGAAAAAAATTATCCTCAACCAGGACCGTCTCGTTGAAAGATAATACGAGCTTGGGGTAAAAAGATTATTCTGTTTTGGTCTTAAGGATCTACTAATGATTTTTAAGCTGTAAAAAACAAGGAACAAAGATAATTTGAAACAAATTGATTTAAGTTCCTAGCGATTTCTTCACTTATCTGTTAAGCGCGATTTGAAATAATGCTGTGAAAACTATCCCCCTCAATGAGACGGCCGACACCGCTGGCAGCCGTCAGCTTCAAGTTGCATCCCTCATCCCCTGAAATTTGCCTATTTAATACAAAAAACATAAAGACCACTTAAGAGCCACTCATTTGTCGGTACTTGTCTCCGACCACGCAGAAGTCTGATTCAAAGGAAGACAGCGAAGAATAGGCTCTCGCTTGCATCAGTTCCTTCCCACCGACGAACGACGACGACCTTCGACTTGGCCTACATTGTGTCCATGTATTGTCTTTGGATAACAACAAATCCCATGTTGGCGTAATATTTTCCTCACACAAAAAGAACTTCCCGCACGCTCCGGAGAACCCCCAACATAGATGTCGTCATCTTTTCGCTTTCATACAGAGATGGTGTCGACATCATTCCATTCAATGAGTACTGTTAGTAGCGACATCCAGCCGAGAGCCGAGCCGAGCCGACTCGAGTCGAGCGGCAAACAGGCAACAGGGCACCACAGAGCACTCAGGAGACAGGAGGCACAGGAAGAATAATATTTGTGCTTTGATAAAAGCAATTTCTTCGTGAGGCCGGATGTTACACTGCTATAGCTGTACCATCTTCCCACCGATGCGATGCTACAATCCACGAGTATCTGTCTTTGAAAAGGTTGTCCCATTGAAATCCGTAACAACATTGTTCCGTCACTCGAACATCATAACCATATAATATCGCTTTACAACAGCAATGCAAACACAATGCCAGAAGAGTGTCCTTTTTTTCCTGATGCCGATCCTGTGCTGTGCGGCACTTCATTTGTTCGTCCCCTGCACGTTGAATTTAAACCTTATGCCTGGCCTGAGTTAAGTGAGTTGAGTAGGCTTAGGTTAGCAGTTTTTTATTTCTTTGCAAAGGCAAGGGGAAATTCAATTTTTTCATGTTCAGCGAAAGATTTGATGCAAAGTAGATGAAAGCATAGAAGAGCTATCAAATTGTTGCACCAGTACGTCGTCGTCGCAGGTCCTTGCTGATTAATTCATGGTAGTGTATCGTAAAATTGAAAAAAACAAAAATGTTACTTTTCTAAACATAAGTGAACAAAATTGAAGCTTATGGTACTCGTAATAAGAAGTTTTTGTGAAGCACCAGCGTTGTTTGATTGTACCTCCTCCAGATCCTGTTCTTGGACCCAATTTTCTAGAAAATTGTTTATAAATGATTTTTATTAAATTTCAGTTGTTTTTTACCAAGTAGATAAAACGAACCAGAAGATTGAAGAGACAACATTGTATTTTGATGAATTAAATTAAGAATATAGGAGATAAGACAGAGCCTTGTATCACACCAGACTTATTACTCTAGCTTTTTAGAGTTGAAGCTAGAGAATCCGGAAATGGTTTCAGGGTCTTACGCTAAAGTTTGGCGAGTCTTGGTGACTGAATGTCAACAATTTTTGACAACAAACTGTCAACTAAAATTTGAATAATTTTTCTGATTTCCATAGTTTACCCTTCCTGGATTTGATTGTTAAGAGTCTTTTTTTAGACGTAGTTTTCAATCTGGCAACACTTTTTTTAGAGTTGGTTTTAAAAATCACCTGATTTTAGACTTATTAGTTTAAATTTTTATCATCGGACCACAGGATTTGTCAGTCTGAGGAAAAACCAAATTTTGTTGGATTTTCCAAAAGTGATAAAACATAAAAGTTAATGACCGTAAATCAAGTTATAAACAAAATCAATAAAAAAAAATATAAGTTTTAAGTAGTTGGACAAATTTTGTCCTCCTGATGGAATAGGTACAATCCCGTTAATAGTAATTACGATAGTTGACGAACTTTACGAGTTCATTCTTTTTCTCATGAACCAATAACCTTGGTTTTTATCACAAGTTAAAAATAGATAATTCATGTTGTTGTGTCTTAAGTCCAGGACTTTATCGCTCAAAGCCCAACGATAATAATGAAAATGATATGATAACTGATGCGAGAACACTTTAGACGCATAAACGGCCCTAAATTGAGTGATTTGATGGCCTTAAAGCCCACAAATGACTCTTGACCTTATTTTGTGTCTTTCATTTTTATTCCCTCGGAATATTTTATACTTCCTGTAGTTTTGTTTTGGCATTTTCAAAAATCAAAATTAGTATTCCAAGCAGGATGGTAGAGGACCTTCTGTAAGCAGTTAATCTTGAGCATGGTGAAAACTGGTAAATGTTATCTACATACGAATACAATAGTGCAGGTATTTGTGTATATTTACGAGTATTCTTTTGTACATTAACATAGATACTTAAATACATACGTGTGTGTCTGTGTATGGGCAAACATAGATTAACGTTAAGTTAGAGATAGAATACCTGTTTACATGTGTATGTATACTAAGCTCGTTTTTCCGACATTATAATGACCTTGAGAGGTTTATAAGAACATGCAGTTGGAATAAAATCGGCCTCTCATAAGAATAAGTCCGTTTTAGTGTCTAAAGGACATTGATTAAGTCTTTCATGTGAAATAACTTAAAACTATAATCCTTGAAGTTAAAAATTGAAGAAATTATATTATGTAAGAAATAAAATAGGCAAATAAAACTCAACCCCTTGTAATTTCTCAAAAACAAGATGACGTCATCAATTTAATTCCTTCCATGTTCTCAGCATTTTATTACCCAAAAATAGCCTCCGGCAGTCAAAAACAATGAAATAAATCAATCTTAGTCATCATTATTACTTGTCATTGCAACTCCGCAGTAATTCCTTATCTGCAGTAGCCCAATAGAGTTATCGGTACGCAGAATTCAAACCTTCCCTTAATGGCCCACTGCCTAAAAAATGACAAAGACATGATTTATTTTACCGCCTCTTAACCGAAACATTTGAAATTCGAATGAATCGGAATTTCGAAAACGTGTTGGTTGTATTTATGAAGCTTTTCTAACAGAAAGTAAACGGATTCAGGTCCTGGATAATTCCCGTTTCTCAAAGCTCCACAACGGCACTCACTGATAAGAACAAAAAACTTCCCTGTCATGCGCTCCAGCTGCCCGAATGCACTTCCTTAGGTTGCAAGTTTTTTGCTATCCTCTACGGCCCAGCCTCAGTTTAAATTAGGAACTTGGTCCGTAGGCAATCCTTGCCGAGGAACTTATCGTATCCCACCGCTGCCGCTTCATAGTTTTTTTTTTCTACTTGTCTATATCCGATCCGCACTTGAACAACAGATTAGAGATTAGCGCCAGCACCTCTTGGCTCTGATTGTGTTTTAATTTGAGTGGAGTGACCGTGATTAGCATCCTTTAATTTGAATCCGTTCCGAATTTGTCCCGAGGATGGTCTTTCATTAGTGCGTGTGATAATACAGTTCGATTGTGGATTTAATTGCTCTAAATTATGCACAGGATTGAGTGGTTTTCCCTGTGCCACAATCAGGTGCGGGCATACTTGCTGTGCTTCGAGTGTGTCAAGCTTAAGGGATAAGCAAGGATCTCTCTAGATTAATAAGCAAATTGTTTGAATGATATAATCTAAATAAAGGATACCCAGTTGGATGCTGATTGCAAAACAAAAATCCCCACAGTGACCTTTTGCAGTTGACAGCCAAAAAAAAAAAACAAGGACCATTCATTCCGTTATCAGGACGCCAAAGTGAGTATAAGGCATCTTTATTCAAATATATGGATAGGATCCGAGTATTTTGTTGTTTGTTGTTTGTTGTGAACCTGAACATGGACCTCTCTAAGGATTTCTCATAAAATGTCAAAATTATCCTTCACTTCTTGGGCTGCGTGGTGGTTGGTGTGAGGTACGAGGTTCGAGGTGCGTTGTCGTCTAGTGAGCATCCATATTTAGGTACGTGCTGAAAATATTCTATTAGCCGATAAGGACAAGCACAACGACGGCAACCTGGAAGCTGAAGTCAAGGCCACAACAATGTGCATATAGCAAGGAGATAAAAATAAAAAAAATATGAAATTGAATGAAGCAACCATCTTGTTGAGGTAAAGGTGTTTCCACATAAAAAAGGAACGAAAAAAATAAACTCAAAATACCTCAAGGAAGCGGGCAGATACTAGGTACTACCTATACACGTACGTCTTCGTCGTGCACAGCATACTGAGCGTCTTGAGAAAATTTCAATTTATTTTCAAGATGCACATCAGTCCCGTCGTTCATGATTATAATGCGGTGCTTCTGGGTCCTGGATTGCAGGGAGAGGTTTTGAGTTGGAAATTAACATTATAAATGAATGTTGGCTATTTATTTTGAGGTTTCTTGGGAATTGGCAGAGGAATCTTCTGGTGATTCTAGGAATTGAAGACTTTTTTATTTTTGAATATGTGTGTACCTTGTGTTTTGTATTCCCAGAAGTTATTTTTAGTCTTGATCCGCTATCAGCGCCATTTAGTTTTGATACATTTTACGTGTGATGTTTACCAAAAGTCCTTTGTTTTTCTAGCTCAAATCTGTTCCTGTGTACATTTAAATGACTGTTAACGTTCCATTTCAGAATTCGGTCTAAAAAAAATGAAAACATGGAAGGAGTTTATGCGTAATGCGTACCCTGAGGCAGTACGTGGTCTTGACGGAGTAGGACTCAGTTCATAAGAACAAAAATCCTTCACTTATTCCTATTAATGTCATTCTCCGGGGTAAAAGTCAAAAGTCACATCTTATTGACACCAGTGTGTGCTTTTCACAGAATCTTTAAACACTTAAAGATCGTGATCTGTTCTCAACAGATATGCTTTGGGTGGGAAGTTAGGTCTGTCAAACGAATGTATTTATATTAAGCATATAGAGTCAGAACAGGCAACTTCTTGAGATAGGAACATGAGTGATAGTACTCAGTCTCAGCACTCAGTTTCTAGTGTGACTTAATACTCTTATCTTGTGTGTAAATAATGGTAGAAATGGCGGGTCCACATATTGTTCCCAAAGCCAAATTGCTTATATGAGAAGAATACTTCTAAATGTCAAGAGATACTTGTGAAGTCCTTGTCAAGTCCCACCAAAAGTTCTCGCTCTTGAGCACACATTTTAGATGGTACGGGAAAAACTAAAACTTCTGGCATGTCAAAGATTTAGTTTTTTCATTTGGTTCCTCCACAAGACCAACCTTTGTTCAAAATTTTAAAGGTTTTCTTTATCGAAAATAGCTATACAACTTTGACGATCTGTAAGTGATTAAGTGGGTCTTATGATTTTTGTATCTTACATATATCTCGAGACCAATCTCTGAGCAGCCTAGTAAATTTTTAAAATTTTATGTTTCAAACTTTTTTGTTCTAAAATTAGAAGAGGACGAAAACAGACAAATAGATGGTTTATCACACACCTGTTAGTATTAAACATCCATTTGGTAATGTTTTACATGTATGTATGTACATATGCAATGTAATAATCAGATTTGACAATCACTTACTTATGTTGGTAAAAAGTAAGCTACATAGAAAAAGTTCTTTAACGTTTATAGTACGAGTAGACTTTATTAAAATAATTGTGTACAGTAAAATTAGTGTTCAATTCAAATTCAACGTTTAAATTAATT
This sequence comes from Scaeva pyrastri, assembly GCA_905146935.1. Classification (NCBI taxonomy): domain Eukaryota; kingdom Metazoa; phylum Arthropoda; class Insecta; order Diptera; family Syrphidae; genus Scaeva; species Scaeva pyrastri. The sequence goes on along the minus strand of LR989929.1, from coordinate 2,068,172 downwards.
TAACAACGGATATTTTACGTTGAAAACCATTTTTCCACAGTAGAGGTGTATTATAGTCATGTAAGAACTATAATACCTTATATGCTAAGGTTAAACTATAACCTATCACTTCTTCCTTAACAATGCCGAAGTAAACTACTTTAAAATAGACGTCAGTAGCAAGTGAGTCCTTACAAGTTCTAGTGGAATAATTTAGAGTGCTGACAACATTCGCACCTAATTCCAGTTTTTGCTTAAAGTTATTTTTCAATTGATCAATTGAAACAAATCAACACGCACACAAAACAAAAAATATGTATCCAAATGACACTTTAAAAAAATAAAATAAAAAGTGCGTATACGCCCAAGTAAACCATCTCATCCATATCATCCACTCACCGCTCCGCGCCACTGCCGCCCACCAGTCGTTTCAAAGAAACAATGATAAACAAAAATATGATTCATTTTGTTTTATGAAAACAGAGTTTTTCAATAGCTTGCCTTTTGGACCATCCATGGATCGGTGCGGGTGGATATAACATCTTAGATAAAGTATTTACATTTTTCATGGTTATCGGTCAAACGATGTAGAAGTATTTCAAAATATGTAATTTTTATGTACATTTATATAAAATAGTAGAAATAGATTCAAAAGAAGCTACAGAAATTTAAATTTTGGCATTATTTCAATATTCGCTTAGTCATCACAAGGACTATAACGTGTTTCCGTTTGTTTTTATTTTGTCATCTTTGTTTGTGGCTCATTAAAGTTATGACTTTTTTTCAAGTCAAACAAATTTGTAGGAGTTAAAAAAAAACTGAAAAATTTCTGAACTAAATCACCAGATAATATTTTTATTTTGCAAACTCAAAAGCAAAAAATGTAAACAAATTCAACTTCTTTATTGGCATTGAATTGAAGTAGCTACACTTGTGATGGTGTTTTCCGATTTAGAGAGTCGAGACTCCTTAACCTCATATAATGAATGGCATATTATATTTATAAGGTATCAAAATTCACAATAATTGGCATAAGATACCCTGATAAGTTTTTAGAATAAATGATATCAATATACAAGTGTGCATGTGTTTTATGTTATTCTTCGTCCTTACTCAATTTAAATGAATTAACAACAAAATTGAAATAATAACAAATCCATAATTTTCATAACAAATAATTGGCATTTTTGTTGCCAAATGGATGTTTTGTTATTCAATTAAGAGACTTTATTATTTCAGTTGAGCATATTTACTTTAACCTACTTAATTTAAATTCAATTTCCGTTAACATTATAATAGTTTATTTAACATTAAAACATAATTTCCACGTAAATACTCTTTGTAGTCATAACAAAACTAATTAAAACAACAAAGTCAATTGTGTTTTGTTTATTTTAATGTTTACAAGGAATTTTGTTTTGTTTGCTTTCATGGAATTCATCAGATAATAATCCTTTAAAATTAATTAAAATCTAAATATAAAAAAGAGTATACCTATGGGAAAGACAAAAGAATTAAAATTGATTTTTATTTTTATTTTATTACTGCATTTCCAAGAAGATTGATTATGAGGATAATTTCGAATAAAAAATTGCAGAACAAAATCACATGAATCGCTGTTACAACTTATGTATTTAAAAATTACAAATAAAAATCGTTAAATCGTTATATCTTTAATCGACTTAACTTGACTTTTTCGTCATGGCGATATTTTCGTAACATTCGACATTATCTATTAATAATATTTCACATTCAAGGCACGCATAAATGGAATATGTACAAACAATGAATTTATTTTGCAAATACTGCAAACTACTGCTTTGAATACCTCCAGGATTTGATTTATTTGATTTATGTAGTTTGAATTGATATTGTTGATTCGCAAGAAGTGAGGAGTGTATCTTTGGTTGCGACAATGCAGTGTCTTCGGTTGTCAGCTCAAGTATACTTATTCAAAATAGGGTATTTCAAAATTAAGGGGTTTCCAGGATTTATCAATAATTTTTCGAATTAATATAAATTTAAGAATAGTCTTTTTGAATTTCATATTTAAATACATATTGTATACCTAACTACAATACCTGTGCTGTTCTCTTCTCGGCCTCGTCAGAACCGTACAAATATCTGTATTGGTCTCGATCTGAAACAAAGCAGTTTCCGAATGCAAAGGTGTAGTGGATGCAGTGTTGGACTGCTGATCTAGAAATTGTGAGTTGAAGCCGATCGTATTTTCTATTTCCTTCAGTTTTTACTGGACGACACTCGTTCATCCAAAAAATCTGGAGACATTTTTCAAATCAGTCTTTTCTGGAACAAAAAATTTAAAAAAAATGAATTTTAGATTAAAAAAATTCTGGTTCTTTCAAAAGTATTTGTAATACAGAAAAGTGCAACGAAATTTGACAATTTATGACTTTGATTATTTTAGTACAAAAAGGCATTTTGACATATATAATATATCGAGTTCTAAATAACACGTTCAATCTATTAAATCAACTTTATCCGGAGTAAAAAATTAAGAAGGTAATTGAGTTTTAAGAACAAAAAAATTGGACAAAATTGGTGATTGGTTCGATGCTTGTTCTTGAAAGGAATGCTGACCGTCAAAAATTGGTAATGGCACATCGGTTTTTGGTGATCCCTGCCAAGGTGCTCTGACAATGGATATCATCATGGTTATGGAGGATAACGTGTTAAAAATCCAAGATCTCGTATTGGAAGCATTTCGAAAGACTGTGTGGTTCTATGAAAGAAAGCTATCAGCGCTATCTACCTTGAGAAAGGCAAAAAAGAACAAAGAACTGTGCTGAATTATTGTGTCAATTCGACTGCGAACAAATCACCAGCTCTTATTCTAAATTAAAGGTCATTTATTTAACTTTGTGCCAATATCACGGTTAAATTAATTTTTAATTCTAAAAACATAATTGATAATCTGAAAAATTCTCTTAAGTAAATATGCCATTTAGTTTTCGCAGTTCATGAATTTGACAAGTATTGGTTTCGTGTGAGCAGCAGAAATTTGAATTTCAACCACAAAATGATAAAGTAGTGTGAAAAAAGTAGTTTTTGACAGTTCATCCGTTCTTTTTTTTATCTATACGTCATTGTATTCACCTCGTTTAGATCTAAGATTTAAACTTATCAACGACATTAATCTAACAAAATTTTCTCGGATATTCTTAAAATGGTATAAACGATTTTGATAAAACTTTGCTTTCTTAATTTTCTTAAAATTATTGCAACAAACAAAATACATCACAGAATTGTACCTAGAAATTGAAAGAAATTTTTAAAACAGAATTTAAGTAACTTCATTCACGAGAGCGAGTTCGTGCAATCCATCCCTGCATCTTTTGTAATATTTCCTTAAGGATGTTTCAAATCGTTTACTTTCTTGTACAAACAAAAAAAGTTTTATTTTTGAGTGACATTCTTTTGATGCAAAGAAGACAAATATTCACTGTGAATTTCAATAGAAAATAGAAGTCCTAGAAGTAGAAGCCCCTTAAATGTATTCTTCAGCAAAAAATAAAAAAAAAAAAATTAAAAGGGAAGCGGAATTCAAAATGCATTTCAAAGAATTTCCTTGCACCTTGCATACTTTTTTATCTCCATGTAAAATAACACAAGGAGTTTAATGCAAAATGCAATCCTTTAGAATTTTATTTCGAGAGAATATCTTCTTTAGATTTATTTGACAGTTTGAGTCAATTTGAGTAACTAACATTCTCTCTCATAATCGATGTCAATTCAGCCAGATAGAAGACATGAACTTTAACAAGGATTTTTCTCAGAAACGAGTCCAAAGGACTTAACTTCTGTCTTCATTTTTTGTACGGATTTCATGTGACAGAAATACAAGCCAACTCACACACAAATGTAACTTTCTTTACGTCAACTTTGACAAAAGGAAATTAAGAAAAAATATTGTAACACCATAAGTCTGTAAATATTATTTTTAAACCAAGGCCGTATTTACCCTTACCATAAGTTTGAATGATATTACTTTTTATTCAAATAACCTTAAATATTTAAGGAATCATCGATTTTCGAAACATTCCACATCTGTGTACATTCTATGATGAAATCTAATTTCATTTATCTAAACAAATTAGCAAACCCAAATATTGTGACAACTCCAGGGCGAATCACACTACCCGCCCTCTTTTCGTATACAATAGAACACCGACCTCTTTTACCTCAATTTTGAAACATCATTGTTTTGGTGTAATGTTTCGATAGAAATTGGACCATGTTAAAATTGTGGCTGACAAATGGTACGCCACAAAACCACAACATGTTTCGCTCGAATTGTTGGTTAAAAACAAACACAGCATGTCAATTTCAAAAAGGGACACACACCAACAATTATTTTTGCTTTTGATAAATGTTTGTTTGTATGTGAATTTATATGCACTCGCATACATATACATAAATTTAAAGTTGAAAGTTAAAGACAAATTTGGTTTGAATTTAAAATGAACATACATAGTTTGTTTTGTAAATCATTTTACTTTTTACTTTATTTTTAATTTAAAAAAAAATTCCATTGTTATAGGAATTCAATGTCCTTCAGTTCACATATGTGAACAAAATCTTGTGTCTAATTTGTCATAAAATTTAGGAAGCATGTTTTATGACTTATTTATGATTTCTTATTGTTGTTTGAATTTTGTAATAAGAAAATGCTTATTTTTAATCGCAATTGTTTAAGTAGTTTTTTTTGAGATGACACATAAGGCATTAAATTAATATCTGCATTGTTAAACTTTTATATATTGAGAAAAATTAACTTGAAATTGAGATATAAATATATATAAATATAAAAAAAAGACAAAAGTGCGTATACGCCACAGTGTCATTGAAGTTCGTTTGAATGAAGCATCAAATGTCAATCTAGATTTTAAATTCCAAAGTCAAATTTAACTTTAATGAAATACAAGATAGGCCAGAATATGTTTTCAAAGTAGCGTGCTCGGTATTAGTGCAGGTTTTGTTTGATTTTATAGCTTACATTTCAAAATGTATCGATTGAAAAAAAATACAACATTTGAATAATTCTAGAAATTGATACGCTCTACTATATCTCCTGATTTGTCCAATGGCACACACAGACTCAGAGAAAAATGCTTCCAGCTTTTCTCCAAAACAAAACACAGGTTAAGAAGAACTGAAATTGTTTTTGACTTCGTTACAATAAACGTTTTTTTAATTATAGAATTTTCTAACTACGTAAACGAAGATGCAGAATTTACGAAACATTAATTTACTACCTAAAGTTTCAAGACTGTCGGGTCTGTGAAAATGAAAACAAAAGCTTTTTCCTTATACATTTTGATTTCCTAATATTTTTTTTTTACATCACCAACATTCATCAGTGGACGAGGATGACGAATTTTAATTAAATATACGATAATTTTATTTCAAAATATAAAAAGAAAAAAAAAAATAACAATGTTCTCGGTGCGAGAACGGCAAGTTTTGTAATTAGAGTTTTATTCAGGACATATTTCTTTGCCAACGGATGAATGCCAGCAGTTTTTTTTTTTTAAATATAAAAAAAAATATATCTTGTACATATACCGCCCCCACTCGAGGCGTTTATAGCGGGAATTTGGCGACGGCCAGCTAATTAACCTTAAATATTCTTCTTTTTCATTATAGTCGTATCTCCTTGAAGGGGAGGAATGCAAGGAAAGGAGGAATAACATAAATAGAAGATTCAGAAGGACGAAGTCGATAGTGATTATGTGTTTTTCATTTTGCTTTCTACCCTCCTTCTGGGAGTAATTAGTGCAGAATTTGACACCTAAAATTTAACCCCAAAGGACGAATTTAAACATTTCTATTGGGATTGCTTACAATTTGTTGTTGTTGCCAATGAAAATCGTTGGGTCCTTAGTTCAAGCTGGGACGAGGAAATATAACTCACACACAATACAGTGCTGTGTCTATATATTCTGATTTTATATATTTATTGTTTGTCGAAAACGCTTCAATGCCAGTCTTTAAAAGTTTCAGCCAAAAAACCTTTAATGGCATTATATTGTTTCCATTGATATTTTTGCTTCAGATAAGTTTTGCTTTAGACATTACAAATCTTTGAAAAGTTGTGCCATCTAATCTTGCCAATTCTGACCAAAAAAGTAATCTAAAAACTTCAAATCAAAGGCCACTTATAAGTCTTTATAAAATCTGCTATACTCGTATTAGCTTGAAGGTAATTCTGTACTGTTCTTGGAAATTAAAGCTAGTCACTTGTTTCTCTAAGATTACTCAAAAACCATTGACAATACACAATTTTAAAGTTCTATTCGAAAAACTAGGAGCTACAATTTCCTTTTTCTTTTGATTTCTGGTACGACCATTTCTCCCGAAGTTAACGCCTGTTGAAAATCATCCAAAAATTGGTAATCATTTTTTGATCACTTAACTTTTTCCAGTGGCGTAGTTAAAAGAAAATATCTCAAAATATATAGATTTTTTTGTGTGTTTCTTGTGCACAGCACTGTACAACTAGAAATGAAATATCATTCGAAACCATCAATCACGTGGGTTGTGTTGTTTCATTCTTTGTATCATTCCAATTTTCTGTGTTGTTGTTTTCTTTTTTTTTGTCGAAAGATAAATAATGATGATTGATATGTCGGGATGGTGAATTTGAAATTGTTTTTGTTATCAAAACAAAAGTACCCAAAGAGGACAGTGTTTTGGAGAATTTATTTCTGGGATTGCTTTTTTTTCCTTTTTTTTTTTTTTGTTTAAGGGAAGAGTTCATCAAAGCAATTATTGTTTTATTGGTCAATAAATAAGGAAGTAGGGATGTTGCTGTAAGTAATTTGATTAAGCCTTCTATTTGTAACATATTACTTTCTTCATATAAAATAACAGAATTACTGGTGTAGTTGTCTTAAGAGTTAACTTAATCAATCCCCCAGGACCCATCCAATATCTATATCTACTAAATACCCTTAACATTCTTTTTCAAAGAAGTCTTTTTTGTATGGGTAGTAGGGCTTAGAAAATTATTGATGAATATTAAGTCAAATGATTTTTTAAATCGATTTTTTGTAATGAATAATTTAATTTTTGATATATTCACGGAAAACAAGGCGAATCTTTGAATAATATAATCGGGAAAGTGTTTTTTTCATCAATATTAACAAAAAAAAACTTGATGAATCGTTAGCAAAGGTACTCCGGTCTCATTTTTCACTCTGATCATGTTTAAGTGTTTAGAAATGATGGGACTAACATTATCACACTAACTGCAGTCCTGCAGTACTTTACTCCAATACTGACCGACCATTCCCTTTTCTCAATCAACTCCTTTGGAGTCCTTGTTATATTCTATAAAACATTACCCAAATACAAATTAAAACGAATAAATTATTTAATCTGCAAAATTTAATTAATTTAAATATTCATAGTTTCTGAATAAACAAAATTTTGAGCTGCCAAGTCAAGCCTTTGTTCGGTTCGTTTTTGGTACTGTATTCCAAGGAACATCACTTTTTTGAAAAGCTTATTCATAGAAAAATAATTCTTTTTGAGATTGTAATCTACCATTTGTCAATGTAATTCTATGAAGTTTCAGAATATTAAATTTATGATGAGTTCTTAGAAATTTTCAGCATTTTCTGAGAATAACTTAATAATTGCAATTGATTGTATTTCAAAAATAACATTGTTAGAGAAACCATTGAATTTTATCATTTCATTTTAATGGAACAATTTCCTAGAAACAAAGTATTGAATTACTTAATTTAATAATGGCAAAGAAGTAAGAAAGTGTGACTATTTAAAAAAAAGAAATATAAAAAAATCATTTAATCCAAGTTATTAGTTTAAGCGAAAACTTTAAATGTTTGAAAATATTGTCTTAGAAAATGTAATTTAAAGAAGAACTGGTCCTCATTTAGTTTTTGAATATTGTAAATTAAGTTTTGGTATATGAAAAAATCCCTTTATCTGTTAAATTTGTTGTATGTTATTTTGATGCGTATATTTACTTCTTAATTTTACAAATGTCAAAGTCAATTTAAAAAATTCACTTTCATGTCAATTTTGTATATATTTTACTGTGAACTGTTGAATTTTAAGTCTTCAATTGAATTTTCAAACAATTTAGGGGCCTGCATCTCTAATATTTGCTTCACCTAAGACAACAAGAACTTGCTCTTTTCTGGAGCAATATATAAAAAATACTCGTATTGATTTTTGATGCTAAAGTTCTGATTTTTCATATCCCTAGAACGAAATTTTGACAGCTTATGATTTAAACACGCTCAACAAAGGATATTTTGACATTCACATAATATTCCGTTTTAAATGTCACTCCAAAACACCTCTTGAAGAAATAATTCACCAGTTCCTTGAATAAGAAATCAACAAAAAATTTCAAAAAACGTTTACTAAGAAGTCATCGTTGTTATCCAGGACATTTGGAAGTTGAATGTGATTTTGAATTACATAAAAGAACAAAGACTTTCGTAAACCTTAACTTGTCGAATTGATACATGCGAATGAACTCGGAAAGAATTAAATAAAATTATTGTTTGGTTTGTTGGTTTGGAAAAGAGTAAAATTCAAAAATTCTTCTGACGTAGGATTTGGCAATCCTCAATCCTGATTGAGAATGTTTTTAATCCAATAACTTAGAATTATGACACACTCCTTGATTAGTTTTCAATAAACTTTGACGGAACTGTTAAGTCTTTTGAATAAAAATCAACGCGGGTGAACCATAGTCACATTTTTCTCGCATCCATTCTAAAAACAAAAATTTTATTTTTTTTAATTAAAACCCCTTATTATAATCTCAGTGCGAAAAGTTTGAAAATTTCCCATTAAAAAAAATCATTTAATTACGTATACGCCTCAGTGTCCTTGTATTATTATTATTTTTTTTGTGTCTTGAAAATTTCAAATCTCTTTTGATCGATGTTGTTTTCGACTTAACTTTTAAAATAAAATTTAACGAACACGTTTTGTTTTAGGTTTTGTTTTTAAACGAAATGGGAACAAGCGCACATTTTTTGTTTTGTCTCCTGGAACACAAACTGGAAGGGAGCAAAAACAAAAATAGCGCACATGCCTAGGTATCTTATACTTATGTACATATGTATGTATTTATCATTTTAAAATGAGGAAACTTTTATGATGTTTGTTTTTCCTTTTAATTCAAAGAGGACATAAAATATGATGAAGTATTTAATAAGATACTCCCGCCTAACGTCCTCATGGCTTCGTAAAATAACATTTAAGGCTTAAACAACTGTCTTCCCCGTAAACTTGCAACTGAACGGATGTTGATGGCCACAAAATGTTTGTTCTTTTCTATGACGGACACAACGACGACGCGACGGTGACGTTGGTGCAATTAACATTTGTCTGTTTCACATGCATTATGGGAGATGGTTATTTTATTTAAAGCCTTTGTTATGTTTAACAATAAGGACTTTTATGCTCGGGATGACACACAGTACAGAGACAATGGAAAAGTTTAACCACACTGATTTTCGCTGCCTTCAGGCGTAAAGTTTTGATGTTGTTAACTTTTCTTTCTGTTGTATAAATAACTTTTCAAGTGTTTTCAAAGTAAAGGTGTGTTTGTTTTTCTTCTTTCTTTCTCTTTTTTTTATAAAGGAAAGGAAGTCCTCAAGCAGGATATGAAATATCGTGTCTGGGAAACTTTATGATTTTACTGACTGGAAAAATTGTTTGTTGCAAAAATTCTGTTGGTGATGAACTCACTTGAATGCTACTTTCCTCCCCCTCCCCACCGTCCAAATTGCCAATCTTCAGGCGGAAAAATAACCACAAATTTGTTTCGAAATAATGTGCTCGTTGCTCATATGAAAGTTCTATGCCTGATGGTCCTTAAAAATTCCATTATTATTTCATTTTTAAGCTTAAGCATTCACATTTGTTGGATTGGTATGATGTAAAACTGCATTTATCTTTCCTTAAATGAAAACAGAATTTACATACATAAATTCCTCGTATCTTCCCTGCACCAGAGCTCATCTGGAAGTACACTCGAGTATAAATAACTGAGAAAATCTTATAGATATGAGATTTTTCGTTGTTGAATAATGCATCCATTCACTGATGACGATGATGATGGTCAAGTCAAGTGCATCCATTTGAATAAAAGGATATGCAAATCGAAATAACCCCCTGACCCCATCATCATTATCATTATCATCATCATCATCGTTATTCTCGAAAACACAAGCACATCGAAAAGTTGGTTTATCCTTTTCCATCTTTCGGTGATGATTTATTTAACTTTTGGCATTACGAAACATTCAACCAGTCCATAACTAACTTCCAATAAAAATACAAACCAAAAACAAAAAACACATAAATATAAAAATACAAATTTATAAAAAGCCAGTTCGATTTGGTAGAACAAAAAAGTGTGAAGAAAACTTTAATTTTTGATTCACAGCCAAAATTGAGTACTTTAAAGTTTATAGGCGACAAACTATACGTACTTTGGGTGGGATTTGTCTTTTTGGCAGGCGTGACCAATAAAAATAAATTTACAGGCTGTCAAAAAATTCAAAAAACATGTGGACCAACCACATGATTGATTGCTCAGTTTTTGTTTCCAAAATTTTGCAAAAAATCAACTGTCAAATTGGTAAAACATTAACATTCCATTCAAATGAAGGACAAGTTGTTGATTATACGTACTTGAAGTGGGGAGGAATTTTGAATTTTGTTTTTCTTTTATGAAATTGAAGTTGTTCTATAAAAATTGTTAGGATAAAGAAAGTGTAAGCCAAATTATCAAATTATTGTTGAAACTGAAAAAAACCGCAAAATTTCCATGAATTTCCACTTATTGGTCAACTTCAATCTTTTGACAGGTTTTTTTTAATACAATTATAATTATTTAACGATATTCGGGCTACTGAATTAACGAATTAACATAAATTCAGTCTGGAGCAGTATTTACCGATAAAATAGTTTCATATTATCTCTTTAAAAATTTGCAAAAATTATTAATTGTTGTTTATTTTGAAAAAAAAATAAAATGCTATTGCTTAAAGTCCCTTAAAATAAAACACAAAGATAAAAACAACAGGTTTATTAATTCTATTTTTCTTATTGTTTAAACTTAAGAAGCTAAATCGTAAAATTTGTAAGTCAAATAAATAGCATTCCGTCTCCGAAGAAGATCTTTCATTAAACCCGGTAGATGAATTTATTGCAGAAGTGCTTATGATAAATTTTTGATCCTTAACACGGATCATGGCCAAAAATTGATTCAATCATGAAAATTTCTTTTGACGATATTGGACTAGTTTTTTCACAGTTATCTCACTTAAGGGTATCATGAATGTCTTTTGTTTTCAATAAATTTCCTATACTTGAAATAGATAAGTGAAATTTTTGTTCATACGAGTTAAAATAGGATTCAAAACATAAATTTATGAAAATAATTAAAAATGTTCTAAACTTTATCAGAACTACCGGATTTAACTCAGGGTCTTCTTCTACTGGGTTTTCCAACAAGAACTTTGTTTTCTAACAAAAAATAAAACAAAGAATTTAGAGGAAAATTAATTAAAATTTTATTGTATTACAAAGAGAAAGTTTGGCATTTATAAATGAAAAATGATTTCTGACAAATGTCCACCACGACCACGCTGACAGGTGTTGATTATTTCATTAAAATTTTTAATCACTTTTTGGCAAAATGGAGGGTCTATTTCGTTAATGACATCCAGACCACATAGCGCACTACACAGTGACACGTTGAGCATGCAAAGGTTTCTCAATAATTGCGTTAGGATTTTCAGAAGCCCAAATGCGGCAATTTTGTGTGTTTGTTGACGTACGTTGAAAAATGATTTTTTCAGAAAAACCAGCAGGTTGTTCCTAAATGCACCCTTTTCAAAGTAGATTTAAAATTATTTTAATGCGATTTTCGAGCGAAATTGAATTCATTGTAACAATTGCCAAAGCACTTATTACTACGAATACCGCTAAAAACTAAATGTGAAAACTATCACTTTCCGATTGAAAAACAAAGTTCTCGTTGTAAGATAATAGTCAGTTTTTTAATTCTCATTATTTTTCAAGGAATTAAATAAAACCTTAAAAACAAAATTTCAAAAATATCACTTTTTCAACAGTGGATTGGATATACAGAAAAACATAGCAGTTGATGTTGTAAATGCTGTAAAAATATTTATCGATCTTTTCCTGAGTACAAATTGATAAATACTGCCTTTGATTATTATCAAACACCACTAAAAAACCACATTCAGACGTGTTTCACAAATAACCCAGCACATCGTGGTTTTTATTATTTGAATTATTTTTTTATCGAAACCACATTTTTAGTGTCGAATTTCGAGGGTGAAAATGTATACGTGTAAGTATAAATAAAAAAAAATATAAAAAACTAAAAAAAACTCAAAGTTCAAATGTTTTCCGTTGATGGAAATTCATTCATTCCAATGTGGACTAAGGGATTCCTTTTTTGTGGTTGTGGTTGTAATCATAAATGTTATAGATTATTTATACGATGGCATTTTGGTTTTTATTGAGTTCTGAGTGTCAATAAAATGAGAAAATTATCTGGCTTTGCATAAAATTCAGAAGGCTTTGTATGTATATGACATTTATGAAAAAACCAAAATGAATTTTAATTTGTATTTATTATTATTTCAATATTAACTATTATTGAACTATGAACTCTTGTAAATGATATTCCAAAGTGGGTTTACACGAAATAATAAAAATTTTGTATTATCTGCACAATTCAAAATACATATCTACCTACATACTGGTACATAGTAGGTGGTCATTATTTATTAGTCATATTGAAACCATTTTAACGTGGTTAAGTGGAGTGTCATTTTGAATGTTGATCTTAATAACTTAACTCGTATATTTAAAACATTAAAAATTGAAAAGTCCATTTGAATGGTGGCAAAAAATTAAGGACAGATAATTTTGCAAACTAATCCTTTGGAGTACCTATTTGAATTTTATCATTTTAACGTGTATTTTGTTTCTACTTGTTAAATGTCAGAGTATAGTTTTGACGTTTCTAGTAATTTGAAAGAATTTCTATTGGATGATGTGGTGACTTTTGAGCCACCTTATGTAAACAGCAGTTAGTAAAACAGCAACAAAAACTCAATCTGAATTTGAAAGATGACATTAGGACTGTTGGCTTTGAGTGATCCAGTGCTTGGTAGCTTTTTTGCCTTTTACAGAGAAACATTAGCTTTTAGATCTTATAACTAGTAACGTCCTTTTCTTTGTAGTCGTACAAACCCATTCATTCAGAAATTATGATGATTTTTCAAGATCCCATTCGTAGAACAAACTTCATTTCCTTGACACATAATTTGACAGACTGTGGTCTGCAAAAACTCAAGTTTATTGTGAGAGACATGTTTTGATCATTAACTGAATAAATATGACAGCCAGTTTGACAAATGAAAATTCAAAAATATCCGATATCATTAGTCAAAGCTTGGAAGACTTTACTGCAAGACTCTTCACAAAGCATCTACCGCTTGCTTTGGGTTTTGAAATATTTTACAATGTTCAAACTAAAAATGTGGTTGTCGTGTCCTTATATTAAGATTTCAAAGGACAAGAACCAATATCTGTAACGAAAAAACTCACGTCCCAATTCATTGACGTTGGATAAAAAGTTCTCAGGTCAAAAAATTGCTTATGAGTTAAAATGTTCCGGACTAAGTTGTCAATTTCGGACTTTTCGGTCTTCCAAATTGTATGATGAAACCACATTTTTGCATGATCTTCGTGTTTTAATGTAACCTCGAGTAATAAGTTTTTACAAAATGCAAATTAACTTAATTATTTAAAATCTCTTATTTTGCATTAAAATTTTGTCACATTTAAGCTTAGGACATCTAATTGTGGCTTCTAGGCAGAAGGGAGTATCTTAAATCGGTGACAGTAATATTGGAACATAATTATGTCATTTAATTAGGAATTTTTCAAGATTTGAACTGCCAATATTACAATAGCATGTGATTAATTCTCCACTTGTAAGTTTTATGGTTAGAAGTTAAACATACACACATTTACATACATATGTACATAATGTATGCATAAACTAAAAAAAAACTTCATATGAATCGATATTAAAAAATGATGGAAAGACAGAAACAAAATTTGCTCCCATCAATTATTTTGAAAGGTTTGATGTTGCTGGCCCACATTTTCCAATCAAATCAATATTGTTTTTGAAAGTCACTTTATGATACATACATACTCGTATTTCACTTACATACGTAAGTGCCAGACAATCGAAAAACAACTTCTGATGATTTCATTTTCGGATACATTCTCGTACATCCTATCCTCCATATTGTGTCAGTTTTATTTGGATACAAAAAAATTATATCAGAAGTGGATAACTGATGTGAAAAGTTCTCGTATGTCTGTTCAAGATAAATTGACATTTTGATGGAAGAATTGAAAGTTTTATTGATATAAATATGTACATAAGTATGTATGAGGGATGGAAAATTTGACAGTTTGTTTTGTTTTGATTTATTTGTTTAATCTTAAATCGCAATTCTCTTCTTCTAAAAGTGACAAAAATGAGAAAAATAGTGGTTGATCAAGAAACAAATAATGTTTGTCTTGAAAAAAGCATGTAGTTCAAAGTATCCACAACAACTAAATTAATGAAGAAATTTAAAAATAGCCAGTTGAAATATTCAAATTAATTTTCTTAGAAAATATACATATATATTTTGATCGAATACCCTATGAAATAACCTCTCAATTTGAAGTGGTACAAGAGTCCTTATGCTGCTTTTCAAGTGCTTTGGAAAATTTCAAAATTATTTTAAAGTGTCGAAAAACAGGATTACTTGTACTAAGTGTTACCTTTGAACAAGTACACTACTTAATATGTTCTTGGTTTTTTAGGGGATAAAGGAAAGTACAAGTTTTAAGGAACAAAAAGAAGACACATTATTAGTGTTTTGCACGTTTTTGAGTGATTATATCAGCTTATTAATGGCTATATTAGTTTGCGTTAACTTTCGTCATAAAAAAAATGAAGAAGAATCTATCTACAGCTTATTTCATTTTCAATTTTAAATTAAACAACATATTAAAAAAAATTAAATACCCTAAAAATCATTTCTTAAGAAATTTTTTTGAATTCAAAATCAAACATGTGGTTTCTGAGATACAATAAGTCCGAAGAAACAATTTTGTATTTCCTGAAAAATTAATCAATTGGCAAACTTCTGGCATGTATTATTATTTAGGTCATCATTTCGGTAAATGCGTCCACATTTTACTTCGACGTAATCAACAAGTATTACATTTTATTTAATAATTTAATTTAAATTAAATCTCTATTATATTGTTGGCTTTGATATAACAATGTTTAATTAAAATTTGTGTAAATGTACAAAATATAATTTTTAATTGAATATCGATAATAAACCCAGAAAAAACTGTTTAAATTTATCTCTATCGTTGATGATAATCGATATTTTTTTGATAGTAATGATGGAAATGTGAAACTCGATAATTTTCTTTGAATTTTCATCATTTTAGATATGTATACACGTTCCTAACAATTTTAGCACGGTAATAATTTATGGCGCAACAACAAAACACCTCAATTGGAATTTTTCATTGAATTCAAAAATACCAACGAAATTGCAGGTATTGTATTTTACATTCTAAACAAGAGAGGTTTGATTTTATGTTTTACCTGTTGGAAAATGCTAATGAATTTGTAGTAAAGTTGCAAAAAATAAATCATAATTACGAGTATTTTTGCATTAGATATTATTTATTCATTTTTGGAAAAAGCAGTTCTTTGATAGTAGATATTTATTTACTATCATGTTTTCTGCTACAATTAAACCTATTTTTTGTTGAATTAGTATTTAAAACTGAATTTGTCTACCATGATATTTAGTAAACAAAAATAACAACAAGTTAGTGTTTTATTTAATGACAAATCAGTTAATCAAATCGCTACCAATCTATGAAGATTATGTTACTTTAAATTTGTTTACTTATTCATTAGTTGTTAAATTAATTTAAGTTAAGTCGTAAGCCTCTATAACGTCTCTTGACAGTTGGGTTTTGATTAAGATTCTATGCCAATTGCTTTCGATTGGAAATAGAAAAGTAACCTCTAAAATATAGTCAAAAGCGAGTAAGTAGAGATACCAGAAAATCTGCAACAAACTATTTTATGTTTCGAATACACCTAGGATTTTAATGAATACAAAATATTACTAACTTAAGAATAATTTTGACTGCATTAAAAGATGTTTTTGGCAACTGGTAGAAACAAGCGACAGTTTTTTTAACAACAAAATAAAAAAATGTCAACTATCAAATGTTCTAATAAATAATTGATTTTCGAATGTTTTGACGATGGGCAATGATATTGATTTAGAGTTGACATCAATTAATAAATAATACATTCGTGAAAATTGGTAACATTTTGACAAAACTTGAATCGACGTTTTTCAGCAAAGAAGACAAACTTAATACAATTCTATAACAAAGTGTTTCAAATTCACTTTGATGGCCAAATTTGTTATTCCACTAGCGGCCCGTCCCGTCTACGCCCACCCGAGTAGTCATTGCATTAGGAAAAAAGAAAATTTATTTATTAGGAGCATTTGAGTTTATATGTTACAAACAAAAAAATAGAAACATTGCTTTATAATATTATGAAAATCCGTTCAGTTCAGACAGAGAAACGTAATCACCCTTTTTGCGAATTTCAACTATCAATTAATAATTGGAATTTATCAACTTGTCATTAACGTGATGAAATTGTGATATTTAACTTCTCATTTTCATTTATACAAATATTTAAAGTCGATTTGAAAAGTGTGATAAAATCATAGAACATGGGAATCCTGTTCTTCTTCTAGAATGAGTTCCTTTATGTCAATAGATCAATATGAATGACTTTAAAGTTGACACTAAATAAATTTGTAATGATTCCATTTTCGTGCACATGTATGTATGTACATTGTTTATTATATATATATGTATGTATGTATGTTTTTATTTGAAAACATTTATTTTGACCTTTGTCATTAAAATAGTCATTCCTTCAAACATTTTCCTTTATCTAATGAAATAAATTTCATCCTACAACACAACTTCGCAGTTTTTTTTTTTTCATTTTTTATCTATTTTTTGTTTTCATGTGCAAATTGGATAGAAAATAAAAAAAATTCAAACAAAGAGAAAAATTGGAGAACAAAATAAAAAAAAAAACAAAGAGATTTATTAGGGTTTGTTTTGTAAAATTCTGTAACTATGGTGACCGCATGTGATTCATAAAAACAAAAAAAAAATGGCCAAAACTTTTGATGTAAATAGTTTTTTTTTTTAATTTCAATTTTAATCTTCTGTGAAAATAAATACAAATATTTTGCCAATCAAAAAATAAAATATTAATTTCTGTTTGTATTTTGTTTTAAATGAAGTAGATTAAATTAGGTTAGAATGGGATTTTAATCCAAACTATGTACACAACTCATCGTCGGTGTAAGAAATTTAAAAGTAGTGCAGTTTTGTATTTTAAAAAGGGTTGCCAGGCTTCTCTTACAACTATTATAAATATTAAATTTAACACTTTTAGTTTTAATTGATGTGATTGAACTTTCCATAGTTCTTGGTTGGTTAATGGGAAATCGTCTAAGAAATTATGATTTTTTTTTTTTTTTAAATCAAAATTTTTTACTCGCTCTGAGAAATGAAATTTGGAACAAACTATTTTATGAATTTCATTGAAAACTTAACGACTGACACAGATACTCGTATTTCTAAAAAACAATGGATTTAAATTTTCGTGACTTTTTTAATGAAAGGTTTGTTAAGGAATTCATAAATTTTAAATTCGCTTTTCCTTGACGACGAATAAAGTTATATTGGTCACCATAGTTTTCAAAAGTGTTATCTTTTATTCAATTCTATTTTTCTCTAGCTTTTTATTACAATGAAAATGCAAACACTTTTTATCAAAACAAAAATATCTCACCATGAAAACAATCGAAAAATGAAAAATATTTTATTGTTTGCTCTGCTAGCCCAAGGTCCCTGCCAGCAGCAGCTATCTAATTGAATTTCCATGGAATCATCATATTTTCACTTCATTCAAATCTCATAATGTACAAGTTTTCCTCTTCCTTAAAGTACCAATACCTACATCCACATCCAAACAGACAATCGATGGACTCAAAACATGCCTTATCGAGGAAAGGAACATCCTTTCTTATTTGTTCGTTTGCGTTGTTCCATCAGAAGGACCTCAAAAGATCTTAATCCGAATTCCAAAAGAATTCAGACGGTTACAATTTCCTGCGATAAAAATCGATACCTACGTAAGATGTGTGTAATCTGTGATGCGGTGTAGGCACATATTCGTATATTTAACATTGTGTTGGTACATACGAAATAATTGATGATATAAATCAAAAATCCTTTGTTACTTTATCCTCGGGCTCGTGTAATTTTGCCAACAAAGGACGAGAGTTATCCTCGAGTGCGTATACTCGTGTCTCCTTCGTCACAAGAGTGTTTTGGTTCTTATCCCCGTTTGTCAAAAACAACACGACTACGACGACGACGACGAGGACAACCGAACGATGACGCCACTTATGAATCGATATACATACTTAACTCGTACGAGGACATATAGGTACCTCCACTCCACTCCACATCCCCATCCACGTTCACACACATGTCCATTAGGTGAATTGGGTGTCCTTGGATCCTTAATGTCTGTCTTTCTGTCTATCCGATCCGATCCGAGCCATGATGCCAGCTAGCTTCCAGATAATGATGAAGTAGTTAGCCAAGAGGAGGAGTATCTGCGGGGCGTAGTATGTACGAAAATAATAAATTAAAGTCAAGTTTAATAGTTCGAGATGGGAAGTTTTCAAGTTCTCAAGTTTTTTTAGTTTTTGTTTTTTTTTTTTGACTGAAATCGATGTGTAAATAGGATGCTTTAGCTTATTAATCCATTGAAACTTGGCTGAAAGTCCTTCAAAAACTATTTGCTTTATATGCGAAAAAATGGAAAAAGAAAGCGATTCTGTGGATCCCCGGAGCTTACCTTTAGTGTGAGCGGTTTTTGTTTTTCAGGCGCTCCTATTAAGTGAATAGAAATTCTTTGAGAAACTTTTTAAGGAAAATGTTAGTGGCCGAAGAAGGAAGGGGAAAAACAAAAAAAAAAGTTTAGGTAGGTAGGAGTGGTGGAAAATCATCAGGAACCATTTTAGAAGAAAATAAATGGACTAGTCTTGTCCGGGCAGAGCTGGATCAATTGGATAGAGGTTAAATGGCCAATTTTTGTATGTATGGTACTTTTTCTAGGACGATACAATTTATATTTATAGAATAGAGGTGTTCTCTCAGCCCCAACACAAAATTTGGTAGTGTGGGAGGTCTTGAAAAACACTGGTCTAGTAAGATACAGATACTTTAACGTAAACCATTCCTTTGTACTCTGATTTTGTTGGATGGAATGGAAAAAGGTTACAATTTTGTTCCGAATCTGTCTGACTAATGCAAGAGGCAATTGTTTATGCCAAGGGAGGATTTGTTAGTTTACTACAACTGACGAGTAAGTCCGTTACGGATACAGTGATATCTCAGGAATATTAGAACTTTTTGGCGTAGTTGCAATTTGTTTCTAAGACAGTCTGTGCAAATTCTATCGCTTTAAGGAGTCGATTACACATAAATATTTATTTTTTATTTTATAGGAGCTCCTAAGTTAGTTCCTGAATCAATACCAAAATTAAGAACTTGAATGGGCACAAAGAGAATCGTGATTTTCGACATTTGAAAATTATGTCATTCAAATTTCAATTTTCAATTGATAATTTATCAGTGTTAAACTAAAGTTTTTTTTTGATAGTTTTAGAAAAAAAAAAACTACTTACCTTACTAAAGTAATTTGCGGTCTCTGATGGTTTCTTGAATTTAAATTTTAGTAGTATCATTCAATTTAACATTTTTTTAAACTTGTTTCAAAAACTCAATGTGATAACCTGTTTTAGGCTTCGGATTCGTTAAAAGTACACAAAATTACATTTGAACAGTTTTTGGTTATTTCGGTTAAGAACCGTTTAACTTTTTAAACTTTATGTAGGACAGGTGAAGACGAACAACTAAACTTAATGTTGAATAAAATATAACAAGACAAGACAGTCGTTGCAAAAGTTTAATTTCTATTTCAATTCTAATCTTTTGGGCTCCTAAAACTGCATTTAAGTCTGTTGAAAAGCAATCCAAGACTCATTAAGAAACGGAAACGGAAACGGAAACTAAAAAAAAACTTATTTCCCTTTTTTAAGTGTAATGTATTTTGTTTTCATGAAAATATCAGTTTCTCATTTCTCCAAGTCCGTTCCTGTTTTTTGTTAGCGTGAAAAATAGAGAAAACAAGAAATAATTTATATTCCCCTCCTTTATCCGAGACCGAGAGGCTAAGGCTAACTTTTGTCCAAAAGAAATTCGATATGCTGACCCAAACTTCCCCCAAAATCATCAGCAATTTGCTGCTGGACTTGAGGAATTTTAGAAAAGATATCGTTTTGTAAGTCATAGTGATATAGAGTGGATTTTCATTTTCTTATTTTCTTCTTCATTTTTTTTTTTTTTTGAGAGAGAAAGAGGTCCAAGCAGAATACTGATGGGTTTATTTTTTGGTTTTGATTACAGTTAAAATGAAGAGCCAAACAAAAAAAATGGAAGCCGACAGAAAAAAAAACTCAAACTTAATTTGAAATGTGAAATAAATGTTGAAAATAAAAAGGAGAGTGGGACAGATGTTTGGGTTTTGTTTTTTTTTTTTTTTTTAATCTGGATCTTTCAGACAATAAGCTTAAATAACAACGAATTAATTCTTTTCTTGTTTGAATTTCAGGGTATACATACATATACATACATATGTATGTACATATATTCGATAATACTTCGAATTAACATTTCGAACATTTCTATGATTTTTACAAATCGGTTAGGAAAAAAACTAAAAAAACTTTTTTTGCAAAAAATCAAAATCAATAAGAAGTTTGGGAAATTTCAGTCCTGATTTTTCTATAAAACAATCAAATACGAATTTAGAGCCGCTCATATGTAAATAAGACTCGACTTTATATGTTCTAAAAAACACGAACGTGACTTAGTATGCCATAAAAATCTAAACCATGATGAAAAAATATTCAAAAATTAAAACAAGTATTGAAATAAAAATTGAATAAAATTCCTAGTTAAAATATGTCTAATCTGATTTAATTGTTTTCAGAAAAATGAGAGTGACAAATATTACTCCAAAAAACGGCAATTACTGGAATAATACAAATTCATACTGCCCATTTGCATTAAAATCCAATCCTGGTTTATATGAGTAACAAAAGAAAACCATCTAATGACCTTTAATTTATGTCCATCACACATCTTATATACAATCTCCGTTTAAGTCCCTGATATCCTTCAACAACAAACCAATAAATTAGTGGACCACATATCCAATTTTAGGACTCGAGAGGATGACATTCGTTAGTTGTGTCGTATATGGAATAATATACTGCTTGATACCTACAGTAGAACCTAGAAAAAAGTAACGGTTTATTTCCAATTCCCAAACAGTTTTCTCAATTTTAGAGAAATTTACAAAAGAAGACGATAATTGTACAACAACTTTAACTCGGTAACAATCTAGCATATACAAAAACTTAAATATTAAAATCTAATTTCACATAAACAGCTTTTATTTTTTGTTATATTTATATTTTTTTACCACTAAAGGCACCTATAATTCATCCTTGGTATAACTAAATGTTGATCCTTGAAAACTTAAACAAATCAAAAACATGACCAACACCAGTTTTAGTTTTGTATCTGTTAATTTTTCCGAGACTCTACTGTATATTTATATGAGCCCATCAGTTCCTGAATGTGCTCCTTTCTCTTGACAAAATCATATACCATAAATCCCTTGGGGCTTAAGCGCGCTTAACATCCGACACCAAACATTCGTCTTATATATTCTCATTAAATTGTTTTAATCTCGCAGCGAACTCGCCGCAAACTCGTTCATTATCAGGATAAGGATTTAACGAACGGATTCACATTGCTGAACAAGGCCTGATAATAGTCCTATTTTTTTTTAATTTTTTTTTTTCAAAACGCGGCTAAAGTTTTGTGTGCACTTTTTTTTTTTTTTTTTGAACAGAAAATCCCTAAATTTTGGAATTAGAAAGAGTATTGTCAAAAAACTTTTCTCCTCCGATAGACTTCATCCAAAATATTATCCTGAAGACCAAACTTTCTCGTAGTGGTATTAATTGCGTGATGAGGCAAAATTTTCATGCCCATATAACCACGACCATGGCCATTATACCGATGCAATATATCGTACCTAGTATGGCTATCAGAGCACAGCACAGCACAAGTACTCTTGGAGCACTTGGACGGACAACAAAGGGGGATTATTATTGCATGATTTTAGCTATTAAATCTCCGTAATGTGACAGCGGAACAAGGAGTACCTAATATGTTTTATACGTTGTGTGGTCATGATACTTGATAAGTGCTTTCAGGACCTCCATAAATACCTATACCTATACCCCCAGCGCACACTGGGACTGGATGTGGCTTGGAGTACTTTGTTACTCTGGTTGGCAAGATTGTGACGGTGACACGTGCAGAGGTTACGTGCAAAACGTGCTATTGGCCATATTTATCATCTTACAGGGAACAACATCGACAATCCCTTAAGTTTGACATAAGGGGAGTGAATCTGGATTGTTTAAGTACATTGAAATTCGGAGTTTTTAAATTTTTTAATAGTCTTAATTAACTTGAACATTTATTCGCACTGTGGAATCATGTAAATTAAAAAAAAAACACGATATATTTAAGATATGAGTATGAAATTCTGAAGTGTCTCAAAACGACATAGCACTTCAAGTCAATTGCAGGCACATTTTAAATGGAACAGACCTAGTGTCAATACACTATTGGAAAGTGGAAATGTTTATTTCGAGAATTTAGTCGTATCAGTCAATTTTTTCAACAAAATATTAATTTTTATTCATCTTATATATATAAAACAAAGACGCGTTTGTTACAACACTTATAACTTGAGATCTGCTGAACCAATTTTCATGGTTATTGATTCGTTAGATTTGTCTCCACCCCGAATAGCAGAATACATCTTAAAAACAATGAAAATTAACACACCATGGCTCATTTTTGTCTCTGCACTACTGAACACTGTACTATGCCAAATAATATATATTAAAAAAATGTTTTTTCCTTCAATATTTTAAATTAAATTGCTTACGATTGATGAATGGTGTCGAATTTCGACACATATTTTAAACTGCCACCGTGTTTTTGAACTAATTAACTGACAGTTAATAGTCAAAGTTGACATTAAACATTAATATTTATTATTATCGATAAGAAAATACAAAAAGTGTCCTCCTGGAAGTATGATCAAGACGAACGGTTGCCACTTTTCAAATCTGAATTTCTTTATTCAAATAATTTAGACTTGCCAAATAGCATTGTTTACAAAACAGTCATAACATTGACGATTGAAGTTTAGAATGGTCGAATTAAATTTTTGACAAAACGGCCACAGTACCTAAATCCATCGTTTCTCGAAAGAGTTGGTAACATTTTTAAGACAATATTAGGTAATCTCTAGATCTACTGAACCAATTTTTAAAATTCTTTTACCGATAGAAAGCTATATATTTGTGATGAATTGTGTTTAAGAGTAATACAAGGAAAACATAGTGAAGAAAATACAAGGTACATTTATAGGGATTTATGCTGGCTTTATGCTGGCTTTATGCTTTATGCTTTTCATGCCATCTATTCTGTAAAGGCTTTTTGAATATTAAAATCTAATCCTATAAGTTGCTATTCATGGTTCTATGATGTGGTCCTGTATGTGAAGATTTAAAGCAATTTCTTTCACACAATTTGATAAAAAAGGCAGAACAACGTCTGCGGGGTCAGATAGTTAAATATAAAAATTGCATATTATTTTCTTTTTGACATATCATTTGTTCAAATTGGTTCAGTAAGAGTAACGGAAAACGGAGAATTGCAAAAGAATTGGTATATTTTATGATTAAATAAAAGGATTACAAATTACTCTAGAATCTAGATGCTTGTATTGTACTATCATTAATTTATCAGTCCCCTTGATAATGATTAAACAGAGGATTGACATGTGGAACTTTGAACTTTTTAAAGCATGAAACTTAGCTTTGATTCACTCAAGACTGTGGTTTCTTCGGTATTCTAATAGGGCAGCAGCGTTTTGCAGATTTGCCCACGAGAAGACTATTTGCCTTCTCTGCAGAAGAATTCCGAATTCTAGGTAGTCAAGCTTCTGTCGCTTACAAAAACTTGGCCCTTCACAGATCACAACTTTGTCAATTTTGCTTCATAGCTTTCCCAGTCCAAGAGCGTTTAACGTATCCCAAGAAAGTCACTATTTGTTTAGGACTTCGGGAAGGCCATCTGTGCTTAAGCGGCAAGCTATAGTTCAATGACTATCTCAAGTTCTTTTGGTCTGTTTTTGATGATTATTGAAGACACGTTTTTTTCAAAAGAATAGCCAACGATGTCAACAAATCTTTATTAAAATATTGTTTCATCGAATACAAACCAAACATATACAATTACGAGTATAAATGTGACAAATGTTTCCCTTTATTGGTAACTATTTCAATTGAATACATTTGGACATTCCTTAATTCCCTTATGAAACATGAAGTCTACCAAGTCATGTATAAGGATTAGAACAGAAGGCAATCAATAAACACACCCATTTAAAATTTCATTGCAAGTCAAAGTCCATTCACAATCATATATTAAGTACTATAAGTGAAGTATCAGGATGTTATTGTGCTCAATTAATTTCATAATTGAAATGTCTTTCTTCCATTTAAATGCATTCCACAAAGAAGATGTGAACTGTGTCCCTTGATTGCACTTGGATATTATCACCTCTCGGTCTGTCACCTAATACTCGTATGTTATGCTTTTAGCTTTGGATAGGGTTTGCCGTACCCGTACCCGAACCCGAACCCGAACCGACTACGAGTGCACCAAGGAACATGATTCTCTTATCGATTCAATTAAATGGAAACACCCGGGTTCAACATCTGCTTCATTTAATATGTGTGCTGCTCCTGTGGAGTACCTCCTATACACGAGTATTGTGTCCTTGTACATGTACACTGTACAGTACGAGTACACCCAGCAGCAGCACCCAGCCCATTATACCAAAGGACCAATTCATTTGCATCATAATGCTCATCGCTTGCATCCGGCTTTAAGCATCAGCCACGTCGCGTCGTCGTCGGTCGGTGCTCGGAGAGAATAGCATTTAGAGCGTTTAATCCATCTGGACCTGTTGGAATATGAAGCTTCTTCTAAGTGGAGTGTCCCTGGTTTTGATTTTTTTGTTTGGAAATAAGTTTAAGTTGGAGCACAAATTAAAACTTTAGCCAGTCAAGAGGGGTCTCAGTTGGAACTATGAAATCTTAGTTAATTTGCGCTGACGCTTGAGCACTTGCAGTGGTGGTGGGAAACTTTTGTGGCGTTCTTTTCAAGAATTTAATTAAAACAATGTGCAGTGCATTCAACTTGATGCTGCATGCACTTTGAGACGTGCGGCTCTTCATTGGAGCACTCGAGGATTCTCTCCATTTAACGCTAATTAAAACGTGAACTCAATTCAAGTTCGCAATTAAGTCATTTCGCATTGATCCTGACAGTCGTTCTGCTGATGCTCCAGCTCCATATCTAGCTTCAGCCCCACCTTGCCAAATTCATATTGAAGCCTTATTTATATGGTTCGTGCGGAATGGCACTCTGGCTTTGTGCCTGTTTGAGGGTGTTGTTGTCGCCATCTTCTCTAACAATACACACCACACACTCCCGACTCGAATGCCTGTGGAGAGGAAATGCATTTTTATTTATTTCATAACTTTTCTTCTCGGCGCGGTGGCGGCGGGTGGTGTGTGGTGTCGTCGTCGTCGACGGGTGGTTATGGTGGTGACGTTCTTCCGAGATATCATCCGTTTCCAGGAAGATTGTCGTTTCCGGTTTTGTGTGTGATTCATGTTCTATTTATGGGTAGCCGTTGCCGTTGCCGTTACCGTTAAGTTTCGCTCGCAGTCAAGTCAAGTGAAGTCGACATTGAATGCTTGTTTTTCTTCGCTCTGTTTGTCAGGAGCTCTGGTTTCTGCCAATGGGAACGACCGACAACAATGGTGGCGTCATGTAGCGCTGTGTGGCGACACGTGGTGGTAAGAACTTTATGATTGGATTTCAAATTAATGCTTGCCCCCCCTTTGAGGCAAAATGGTTCTTAATCTGCAATCATCCAGCAGATTTGACATTTATTCGATCGGTTTACAAGTATGTGTAAGTCGTCATTATACATAGGTTGGAATAACATGACGCATCCTTGTGGACTTAAAGGATTTTGTTTTATTTGTGTTGAGTTGGGACCACATCTGGTGATGGTTCAACCAGGTCCGGAAATACCTAAGGTACGAATACGTACCTATGTTCATTTCGAAAATCGGGGTGGCAGGAGGGTAACAGTTGAAGACAAATCTCGGATCTCGGTCGGGAGTGAAATTAATAATATCTTACAACAGGATTCTTGGCATAGAACTCGAAAAAGATTGTTTGGCTGCTTTCAGTTGCTATTTTTATTTTATAATTTGATTAAATTTTAGGGGAGCAAGACGGAATATCTTCTGCCAGAAGTTTCAAATTCGTTCAATGTGCTCTGTGGATATTTTGTAAGTACAAAATGTATACGAGTATGTACATTGTTCACATTTGTAAAATGTTCTCGTACATTTGTACGTCATCGGAGAACGGAGAACCCTTTCGACAGAGAATCCACTCCATGTGCTCGGGGCTTCGGGAATGAATTTGATACTTTTATTCAGATTTAAATTATAAAAAAATAAATGTACCTTTCCAAACTATTCTCCATGTCTGAATATTGTTGTGTTTTTTTTTTTTTTTTGCGTATGTCAGTAGGACTTCAATACCAGCTGCCCTGAGGCACATACTCGCAAATTTAATTTAAAAATACATTTTTGAAATGTGCTTGGTGACGGACTCAATTAGAGATGGCTTATGTGTATGTGTATGTGTCCGCGAATATTTATTTTTAATAAAAAAATGTGGAAAATTTTATGCAAAATTTTGTTCCTTTAATAAAATTAAAAGTAATGTAGGTAAATTAAAACGGAAAGTAAAATGTTGAATTTCATGACAATTTTTTGTTTCAATTCATAAAAAGACATCACAAAGCTTTAATTAACATAATTTTAATTTTGTAAAATCGAATTAGTAATTCTCATTTCCATGTGGAAACATATTACATAAGTTTGAACAAAAAAGATTATTAAAAAATTAATTGTTTCAGGAAACAACAATCAATTAAAAAACTTCCATTTTTCATTTTTAAGTTAAAGAATTTGTTTCTCGTAGTTGACACTTTTGGATGTTCCTTGTAAGCGCACCTTTAATTAATGACCAAATGCACAATTGAACAAAAAAACTTCTTCAAGTGAAAAATTGTGTATTTCCTTTATCCTTCCTTAGAACAATCCAGGTTCACTAAAATGACAGATTCTTTGACTTGGTATATTAATGTAGATACAAAGTGGGTTGGTATACCTTACCTTACCTATGTGGAGATTATTTGTTCATCAAAAACCCCTGGAAAAGTTAATTATTGAAATATCAAATTAAAGCTCACACAAAGAGGAATTATTTCTGAACTCACTTTAACTCCCAAGTCCCAAAGTGTATCAGAACTTCTATAATTCGACACGTAATTCACCCCATCCCAGCTAGGAGAACCCAAAAACAAGCACGTTCCTCCAGCAGCAACTTTCCGTACACCAGCGAAGCACAAAAACTCGAACTTCCCTCCAAGACCATTATCACCGTCATCATCATCATCATCATCATCATTATACTTTCCTCATCATCATCATCATAAACATTAGAGATCCTGATGGCACCGAGACAGTCCGTCCAAACCGAAGTCTTTGTCCTTGTTCTTGGTTCTTGGTTCTAGTCCTCGTCCTTGTTTTCTATGTTCCAATAGAAAACACTCTCCACACATGGCATGGCATACATCGTTCCCATACATACATATACAATTCGTATATCGATTAAATGAACAAAATAAAGTTGAAATCGAAATCGGGAGCATACAGGAAGCTATATCCATGTTGCTGGAACGGTGTTGCTAATTCAATAACATCACTTCTCAAGGCAACCGAACACTGAACTGAACCATCATTGCTGGAAAATCTTATTTAAGATGCTTTTGCATTGTAAAATGTAAACCCATAAAGGAAGGGGTTAACATCGATCAGTGTTGTGTTTTGTGTAGTTCCTGGTACCGTACTGGTTTTATATCTCTGATTGTTGTTGTTGGAATGTTCATTTGGAAACCACTCTGGCAAAATGAAAATCGACTTAACAATTTGATTTTCCAGTTGCTTGGGAAAGCACTAAGAAAATGAATAACTTATATCGGAGGAGGAGGAAAACAGGAAGTAGCAATACAACACTCGACTATGTAAACACAAGACATATCAAGGACATTATGGTAGGTGTAACCACTTTATATATCTCATTAAATTTTAAGAATACGAAATGGGATTTCAGGAATATTTGCAGGTCTTAAAGGATTAAGGGAATTATTTAAGAAAATTTAATGTGCTCTTGAAAAATAAAGACGCGGCGGCGGCGTGCGAAGAGGAGAGGATTACAGGAATAAGTTTTAAATTTATTCGGTCGGAGCTGGAAAGAAACTTGAACTGCAGATTTATTTTCGACAGATAACTCTAGCTATGATTCACAGTATTTTTAGTTACGATTAAGTAGTCAAGGGATTATATTCTTCACTTTTAATTGCTAAAAAATGGGCGATTTTTTGTCAATGTACTTCTTGCCAGCCGGTTGACAGCAAGTTGATTCAATTTTTGTCAATTTCACAAATTGATGCGAACATTTTTAATGGAATGGGAAATTTTAGAATTGAAATCAAAAACACTTGTCAATATTTATGAACTCAGTAAAAAGGAAAGCCTTTAAAATTTCAAAACACAAAAATTGATTAATCCTACTTTAAAAACTAACGCAACTTTTCAATATTAAAATTAGGCCATACTTAAACTCATTATAGGATTTTATTGAAAAGTCATCAATAGGAGAAATTGAGGTTTTAAGCTTCTTTTTGCAAGTTTTGAGAATTCTAGAAATCAATGAAACAATTTTATTTGATAAAAGAAGGAGTTTGAAAAAGTGTTGAAATAAAAACTATAATTAATTAAGTGAACAAAAACAATTGGAAGTTTTATTTTTTTTAAGGACAAAAAAGGTCTTCAAATGCAAGCGATTGAAACAATATTCATGTGGCTACTGTTGGGATCAGGCCAACAACAGACAAGTAGTTCAATTTCAGTATACGCACCAACGCATTTGTCTGCAATCGATTATGAGGCTTCGAGACCATCACCAAGAATCGATGACACTTTCCAGGATAACTGCATTTATTTGCTATTAAAAAATTAGACATGAAGGCTGATGGTGTCCGGCCAAGGTTTCTGTGATTGAGAAAGACCAAAGGAATGTTCTGTCCGGAACGAGTTCTGAAGGAATAATATGATCTTCCAGTTGGTGGCTCTTCCATGCTGGTCTCTTCTTCATCCGAATCTTCGTCATGGTCAAGGTCTTGCGTTAGTGGTGCTTTACCATCATGGGGTATGTATGGTAAATCAAAGAGTTTTGACCTCGACATAATATTTCCTGAAGGATGAGTATGAAATCCTAAAGTTGGAGCTTTAATGTCATGATAACCCGAAAGAAGCTTGACCACTTTGTCAACTGGTTTTGATGTCGTTTCACTTCTCTTGGGGACATCGACTTTTGGGGCTTCAGTTGTTGGTGCAGTTGAAGTCGCAGTTTCTCCTGATGGTGGTGGGATCGCTTCAGACTTTTTTACCGAGTTAGAGTCAACTAATGTCACAAAGGCAAATAATGTTGACAACAAAATGACAACACCTAAAAACCAGTTAAAAAGATATTAGTGAATAAGATCGATTTTAACTTTAAATTTAATTTACGAACACTTCATTTTGAAACGTCCTTAGGTTTTGAAGTCTCGTCGCGAAATAAAAAAACGAATTGCAAATATAATTAGAATGAAAAAAAAAGAGAAAAACGTTAATCAAGTTACATATACTCGTATATCTACTCGGTTTAAATAGTTCTTAACTTGACTAATTAACTGCTGTGATGGAACAAATTAAAATATCAAATAAACTTAATTAGAAGGCATAACCAATTTGAATTTCAATACATACTCTCACTCGTACTCGTGCCTGGTGTGGAATTAAAGTTGTTTTCTACTTGTTATTCAATAAAAGTCTCGTTTTACAGTAACGGCACTCATTTTGAAAAATAAGGCACTTTGTTTTTTAATTGAACTGAAACTCCAATTTTTCTCTATTCGAATATTATGAAGCGCTAGCATACCCCGTGCAGTATTTAAAAGACACGGCATTTTTCTTTACAGGATATTGGCATAGAATAAAACGATAGCATGAATAATTTGGTTGATTAAAAATAACTAATGTTAGATGTTCAAATGTCAAGGTTGATTTCTAGTTCGAGTTGAAAATATTGTGGATATTTATTTATATTCTAAAATATTCCAATAGTTTCTTTTAATATAATTAAAAATTACTTTAACTCAAGCGTAAAAAAAGACAAATTAAATTATTATATTTTTTGGTGATAAGAAAAAGACAACTTGCTTGGCAAATTATGTGCATATATTCATGTACATTAGTAAAGTAGACATATTTACAGACTAGAATCTTCACATCACTTCGCTTTGATTTATAAAGTAAGCTCTTTTACATTCAACTTACGTTTAGCATTTATTTTATACGAAATTTGTCGAAATTTCGATTTAATTGAATAATATTCACTGCTAGA
The DNA here is from genome assembly GCA_905146935.1 of Scaeva pyrastri. Lineage (NCBI taxonomy): Eukaryota > Metazoa > Arthropoda > Insecta > Diptera > Syrphidae > Scaeva > Scaeva pyrastri. Next base: position 2,037,092 of record LR989929.1, on the reverse strand, counting down.
GTCCCAAAAACAAAGATACAATAAAAGCAGTCACGATATAGATTACGTAAATAAAATAAACGCGTATACGACCCAGTGTACAATATTGAAATATCTTCGTTTGTAGAGAAAATTAAGTTGTGTTTTAGATTTTAACTGCTTACGAGATTTCAATTCTTTTTCGGTTTTGAAATAGAAATGGATAACGCAAAAAAAAAAAAGAAGATTAGAGCTAGTTTTAAAGATATCTTTTTCAACGGAATAAAAAATAGAATTTTTGAATTTTCATGTTATGAAATTTAAATTTTATATCAAACTAGAGGACCCGAGGAACTTTCTAATAGCACGCCTGGCTGTTAGATTGCTCGATATGTCACCAACCGATCAAAATTTGTATAACTTTCACAACTTACAAAAATGTGTATTTATAAAAAAATTATTTGAATTATATTGAGTTGAAGTTCGACCAGTAAAGTTCAGGCACTGACAAACTGATGATAAAAGAATTTAATACCTTTATAATGGTGACAGAATGACAGGCTACTTTAAAACTTTTCGTTAACGTTGGACAGACGACTGAAATATAAAAATTTGATGACCAACTGACAATCAAAAATATGTTTTTTTGCCAGGTAGAAAAAATTGTATGGGAAAATTAAGTTTTTCATCTATAAACCTTCTCTGGACTACGACACACATTTCAAAACTAACATCAGACAAATCGGCCAAGGCGTTCGCGAGTTTAAGTGAGACAAACAGATTGCAAGAAATTCAAATCGGTTATTAAATAAAACTGGAATATTTCTTAGGGAAGTTTATGTACATTACATATATCTAAGATCTCAGAGATCTCCGTATTTATTCGTTCATCATCAAACAAAATTTTCCACTTTTAGTGTCAAAAATGAACATTTTGGGATACAATTTCTCAAATATTCATTTAGCCATTTGACTTCTGGTTCTTAATTCACTGTTCTGTAACTTGACGAAGAAATTCTCAAAATCCTTAAACAAAAAGGGTTTTTTCTCTTACCAAACTACATTTGGTCTCAATTTTACAATGTTGTTTCCTGAGGTAGTTTTTGGGTTAAAAACAAAAATTTTCATTATTATAAAATTAATAATTTCATTCCATTACAATTTTCTCTTTGATCCAATTTCATTTATTTTTATTTTTTATTTCTAATTATGTATAATTTATCAATTTCGCTTTTGACCGTCGCCGTCGTCGTCGTTTATACAAAGCTTATACAAATGTCAATAGTTCATTTAAATTATCGTATATTAATTCGGAATTCGAATGAATTATTCTGTACCCTCGTCCTCGTTAATTAAATGAGGCACTTATCTGCCACAGACATAAAATTAACCCCATATGTTTTTCAGCTCTTTATCTCCTGTACAAATCCTAGAATATGTTATGTATGTATGTATGTGTAGTTTGAGTGTGTGAGGATATGAATGGAAATTATGTAGATATTCGTTGATGGCGTAGTCATTACTCTTCCATGTATGTAAATTGATATTATGGTTGGTTAGTCTTCGGTTAAGAGGCAACAAAAAATTGTAATTTATGTTCTACGCCCGAGAGACCGTTGCAAAACTAAAATTAGCCAACTTTTCCCTTTAGCAACTTCAATTAATTACTCCTCCACCTCAACACCCACACCAATTCCTCACATACATTCTATCTCCGAACAACGAAATAGTTTCAACATCCTTCGTCCTGGAACGGAGCAATTATTTTCAAATTTAAGAACTCTTTATTCTCGAACAAGAGAACCAATGATAAGTTTGAGAAACTTATTTGGTAAAATTGGACTTCCTCTTGCCGCAATTGCCAGACGCCAGAGGATAGGTCGGTGATATTAAAATATTCCAAGAGCCAAACAGCAGCGCCATCTATTAGTCCAATTTTGTGAAGAGCTTCCTGAAAGTTCAAGATAAAATTATTCCTTCAATTTGTCCTGTTTTCTTCTTCTTTTTTATAAAACAGCCTCTAATTCGGTCACATTTGAATTGTGTGTCGATTGTGTTCTTTGAAAAAAACATTAAAACACACAAAAAGCGTAACGGTTTTGCCACTAAATCGATGGTTTGTGACTACAAATTTTATCTTTCGAATCATTTGCCTTCAAAGAGGGTTTATTTAAACACTTTGCTCCTTTGAGTTTTCAAATCTGATTTAATATGAAGCACCTTGCCACCATCTTGGCAGGAGATAAGTTTAAGTGGACTTTTTGTGAGTGGAATTCCTGATGGAACGAAGGACGACTGCCACGGCACACGAAATCAGTGACGGACTATTTGTGTTTTCTTGTAGTTTCATTTTTGCATAAATTGTCCAGGGTTGTTATGGATTGTTAAATGGCTGGAATGTTTCATTGGAACTGAAAGTTTCAGCATCTATTAAAATTGATTCGTTTTTTAACGGTGATGGTGGATTTAAATTAGTGAGAAAGTTAGTGACTACTTAATAGGAAAATGGGGATGAATTGGATAGGAAACTGTTTTAATCTTAGTAGTTTTTAATGTTTAAACAAGGTTTCCGTAAACTTAAATGTCATATGATTTAATCAAAGCGTTCAAATGAAAAGATTTGACTTTACCTTCATAAGAAGGGCAGCGGATATGAAATGTAATCGAACATGCAGTCCCTCTTTCCATTTTTTTTCATGAAATTAAATGAAACGAATGAATGAACTCTCAAAGGATTGCAATCAATTGAGTAAGTGTTATAAAACAATTATAATTTTTCTTTTAAGAATGCATTCAAAAAAGATTGCATTCTTTTACAAGTCTGGAACTTCTGTTGGTTTGGATTTTATTTAGAAACTCATAATAACTTAAGATGTATTTTTATTTAGACAGAAGTTTATAATCTACAATGGAGTTTATTTTTTTGTATTTTAGTAAATGGAAAAGTTATCACAAGTTTCCTTTTGAGTTGTCATTGTTTGTCGACGCGAAACAAAAAAAAAGAAACAAGAAGACTTTTCAACAAAACTTTTGTAAAGGCAAAAATATGCGAAGATTTATAAATGTCTTTCAGAAAATGACATCATTCAAACAATGTTGTTATCTTTTCCTCTTCTTTGGAATCATCATCAAGGACTCTCGTTGGACAAATTTATATCAAATGGAGATAGAAGGTATTTCTTTTCTCTCTTTTTTGAATGAAAGATGTTGAAATACGTAATTTTTTCATCGCTGATGAAAACAAGATGAAAATAAAGATACAAATTATTTCCTTTTTTCTTTAAATTTTTTAAATTTAATGGCTTAATCAAAAATCGAAATTTAAAATAGCCTAAATGAGGGACAATATAATCTGTTAACAGATAATTAAATCGGCGGATCCGTTCTTTTATAAGGACGAGCCGTCACCTCCGCGCCGCCGCCGCGCAGTTTGAAAGAAAATATTTGCAGAGTGTTATTTTGTGCTCCAAATGAGAGGAAGGACGATTTAACCACGAATTGCTCGCGGTGAAGATAAATTAACAGCAATAAAGCCTTACAGACCCTGATATTCCTATTTATGAGCGAAAAGGATGTTGTTCGGGATTCGGGAATTTATCGCAATCCAAGGGAGCGATATGAACCAAGCGGAATAAATCAAAAACATTTGTGGTGTGTATAAATAATTTATTTCAAAATTATGCCAAGACTAAGAATTTAATTTTCAAATTTATTCGATACAATATAATAAGGATTATAAATCAGAAACTTGTCTGCTACTGTCACTTTTCCTGGGTCTGGAATTGCTTCTGTTTGTTCTCTTGGAACGCGTCCCAATGATACACTCGATGTGTCTTTCATTATATGTTATGGACGGCGGTGTTCCAGCTCGTCCTGGTCGTAAGGGGTGATATCCTTTCAAGTGGAAACCACAACTTGATTTGTTAGATAATGTTTGACTTTGGAAAGTCTCAGTAATTGGGTTTTCTTTTTCTTCCTTCAAAGCAATTGTCCTTGATACACGTACTGATATAATTGATAAGCAATTGAAGGTTCCTGACAATAATGAAGTTGGAATACTTGTTCATACATAATGTAGATGCCTGTGGAGCTGAAGACTGATAGTCTCCGAACTAAATCATTTGCTTATATACATTTTGATTATGATGGATTCGAGTGGATTAAGTCCTTTGGATAAAGATCTTTCTGTTCTGATTAACTAATCTTTTAATACCTCTTTGGAAAAATGTTCAAATAGATTAATGCTGGATTATTAGGAATGATAAATAATATTCCCAACTTATTTTATCGTCTTAAACTACTATGAATTCCAAGATGATTAATTAATATTAAATGAAGGTCGATTAAGTGCGATGGTTGATAGATTTTTTTTTCTTAATAACTCTTGTATATTTCAATATATGTATATGTATTAATTTTTTAAAGGCAGAGTTCCTTTAGGTCTGTTCCAAGTGTTTTGTGCACAGAAATTCACAGCACACATTTTTTTAAGGAGTGGGGTAAAATTCTCTCAGCGAGAGAGAAACTGTGCACAAGAAGTGAAACGACATTTCACAAAAAATCACAGACTCTACGAAACGTCAAAAAAATGTCAACAAAAAATCATTTCAACGAATTTGATTCGAAAGCTCGTGAAAAGTTGCAAATTGTTAAAAATTAATTAAAAAATGGATTTGTTAAAATTGTTACTAATCGAGTGTTCAAGAGAGTCTGACGACTCGATTTGGTACTTAATACTGGTGTTCTCCATAATGAAAATTAGAATTTAAAATTCAATTTAAAAAAATCGTTTATTTTAACGGCAAACCTGATCAATTTTCTGTGCACAGAAATTTTTGTGGCTGAAATTCGCAGGATGGGGAAATTTTTTGCTCTCTCAAGAGCTCTCTCTTCTTTGAAAAACTACGAAAAATGTGTAGCTTGGAACAGGTTTTCACAGTTTTTCAGTGATTTTGGCGAATTTTACACACTTGGAACAGACCTTTTGTTTTCATATCAAAGCGTAAACGATGTTTAGCAGAAAATTTACCAAGGTTTGTTTGTACTCAATTACTATTAGGTATCAAACAACTAATTAAAGGTTTATTAACAATAGATTAATAAACCAAAAGTTATTCAAGTTATGAACAGTTTTTACTAATTTTCTGGGGTGCTAAGTTAACATCAATATTGCAAAAGACTTAAAAAAACATTAAAACATTGCACAGCAAATTTTGACTTTTCACATCTTATTAACAACTACTTAAAGGATAATTACCTTCCAGTAAGGTATTTTGACTGAGACCTCTTAAGGTGTGTGTTTTTTTGAATGCGTTTCCAAGTTGCTAAGATGCAACGAAATTAACAAAGCGAAAAAACATTGCATAATGAATTCTAAATGACAACGATTAATTAGCGACTTATTAACTGCAAATTACCCAAACGCAAAGTTTTTCAATTGGTGAATGTTATTCCTCTAAGTGAACTTACATACATATATACGTTCATTTGAAAATCGATAAACGTTGATCCCGCCAGAGCCCTGATCCACCTGTCAAGTATTTGTCAAAAAATATGTATTGTACAGATCATAGCACCGTTGACTAAGCAGTTGCTTATTTAATTGACAAATGTCAATTTAAATTAAACTGATGCAATTATCTTGTGTTTATTTTTCAAGAGAAAGTATAAATGAGGTAGATCTAATGGAAATGGAAAAGTAAAATGTCAAAGGAAAAAATTTAATCTTGCTTGAAGTTGATATCGAATTCTTTACCTGCACTGCAGTTTGTCAAAACCGAATTGAAATAGAATTTATGACGAACCCTTCTCTTCTCCTACTCTTAAAAGAGTAACTCATCGTTTCCGAAAATCTGTTGAAATTATGTTTATTGTCTGTCATGGAACAACATTCTCTATTAAAGTAAGTTTTCATTTTCCGGGTACCAGGCCCAGAGAGCCCATTTTGTATATAGGCTTTTCCCCAAAGACCTTCTATTGAATTCAATTTTCAAAAATGTTGGTTTAATGTTTTTCCTTTGCAGAAACACTTCACTAAGGCAACGGACAATGGCAGGCTGGTGATGGTGACGACGATGACGATGATGCTGACTCAGATGACCGAACTCATACAACCAATAGAACGATAGTGGGCTAACCTACAACTACAACTACAACTCCTTATCACCAGGAATCTGGTTAACTCTGCATTGGATGCCAGTCATTCGCATCCAGCTACTCTCCGGACCCAAACTTATTCACATCATGCCAGCTGGACGGGTTGCTGGAAAAGTTGGCTTCTCCAACAACTATTACGATGGTAAGAGTTCATAATATTCAAAATTCAGCCTGCGGTTAATTCAGTTTCCTTTCTTCTCCGACACGTCCAGGACGCTCCTATGTGGGCATCAACGAGGAAATCATGTGGGTGAGCATAGGCATGGGCATCACCATAGTGATCCTGATAACAATTGCCCTTTGCTACATCGCACGGGAGAAATGCCAAAAACGGAGTCGGGAATTCTATGTGACAGCCTAGCTGGTCTCTGGCAATATGATGGCCATCATGTCAAAGGACGAAAGTCGAGATGATAATCGAAGACTTCTTTTCTAATTGAACGATCCTGATGTTTTGCCTTGTCAGCGACAGTGTCAGTGTCAGTGGTGGCGTTTCTCAATTTGAAGGAAAACTAAACAAAATCGAAAGGACATGGGAAAGGCGATGATGAGGCGCAAAACGCGACCGGTGGTGGTGGTGCAGGAAGAAGCCTCCCAATTGGCTAATATACGTGTGGCTTTGTACATCTGTTTGTGCGTGTTCTTTTGGTTTATATATATACTAAAGTTTCTATTGTAAGAAAAACAAAACAAAAAAAAAAAAAAAAAACTTTCTACTCGTACTCGTATGTTAAGGATACAAACGTCTGAATAAATTACACTAAACAAAAAAACAAAAAAAAAATACAAATACGAAAATGTGCTTGCAAAATGACACGGATCAGGGGAGATTTCGGACCTTTTGCGTCTGTGTGTCACATTGCCATATTGTTGTTGGCTTAAATGGGATTTCCTTTTTATATTATTTCATTGCCATGAAAATGAAGGGACATGGTAATAACTCAGGGATCGCTGTGAATTAGAGTGCGAGGCCCGATAAAAAATATTTCATAACAGATGTGATTTCGCAAAACCCTTCCAAGGGACTTAGCTCAGCAATCCTTTTTTTGTTTTCTTTTTTTTTACATTTTTTGATTTTTTCAAACATGACACACTATACGTAGAATTGTCGGGTTGCGAATTTAAAATGTTTTATTACCTTTTGGGATTTTTGTTGATAATAAAATATCAGTACAAACCGAAATGAAACATAAATAAATAAAATATCCAGTCAAGCAAATAAATATTGGAATTGTTTATAAACAGCGACAGCGAGGATTTCGCATGTTTTTGTGTTGAAGTGATAAAATTCGGTTTAAGGCTTTAAATTGAAATGTTGACATTTTGAGAGTGATTGTTGAATTTATATAAGAGAAAAGTACACAAAGTGATGATGATGAGTTTCAAAATGAAATTCAATTTATTTTCCGATTTTTATTTATGTAGCCTTCCATTTTATGGCGTTTTATTGAAATGACATTGAGTAATACGAAGCGAATAAAATGCCCATCAACGAATATTAATATTAAGAATGGAATAAAAGGATTATAAAAATTAATTATTATTGTGATAGCTTTAAGCGCTACTTGTAATGTAAGATATTTTTCTAAAAACGATAATGATTTAAAGGTGAAAATTATAAATTTAGTAAACATTTTGTTGTATTTACTTTAAGTTAAAAAAAAAACAAGTAGGTAACTATAGTTTAAAAAATATTTTTTTTTGATCGTTAAGTCATTTTTTAAAATTTGTTTGTAATGATTGTCGTTAAAAATAAATTGTATAAACCTACACTACAACATTTAACTCAAAATGTAATGCTTATACATTTATAAAATAATTTCAAACTTGTACTTATGAAATTAATAAGTATGAAAAAAAGTTTAATGTTAATTAGAAATTTGTGTATATAGAACATTTAAGTTTTTATCATTAAGGAAAAATGTAATGACCTATGTAAGTACTTTAAGTCATAAAACCAAGCAATATTTTTATTGGCCTTAAAACAATATGAGTCTTTCTCACTCACTCGTGTGCAGGTGAAGAGCTGATCGTTTTTCTAGGGAACAAAGTTTCATTGAATGGGCGGGTTTATATTTGAGAATACTTAGAAAGTCACTTAACTTAAATTAAAAATTATTAAGTTTATCAATTTTAAGTATTTACATGATAATTATATATTTAACAATATTAAAAAAATATTTATGTAAATAGCCTCTGTTGTTTAGGGCTATTTTTTCCTTCATTAGTGAAATACTACCTGAAAAACTTCTCTTTAATTATACATACTGCACTTTTTCATGCTGTTTAATAATGTGAAATTGATTTGTCTATAGTTACCCAATTAAAAAACTTAAAGTTAATTGGACAACTGTTTTTGTTACACAGAAATATTTCACCTTAATTGTCTATTTAAAATGTATATAACCTTGTGTAAGTTCACAAACGCATCACTGCAGTAATGATGCCCAAACGTTCAACAACGCAGATTCTGGCATCACTTTTCCCGTCAACTGTTCATTATTGCAAAGTTGCATAAACTGATGCGCAAAAACTAAACAAAAAAGCATTACTGCTACAGCACAGCGTGATTAGTCGGCATCGCATCAGCAACAGCTGCATCAGCATCATCATCGCAAAAAAGCAGTGATGCCAAAGCACTGCAGCAAAATTTGGCGTTTGTGAATTTACACCTTGTTTCATGATTTGTGCATTATCAAATGAAATATGACAATTAAAGACTACTTAGGGCCAGTTTTTCAGTTCCAGATCATTCTCGAGTAAGAGTTAACTCTGGTTTAACTCTTCATTTCAGTTTTTCGATTCAATTTAGTTCCGAAGTTAACGCAGAGTTAACCCTGATGGATATTACTTGAGTTAACTCTGGGACTGGGGCTGAAAAAAATATTGACAGCTTGAGAAACAGATGAGTGAAGTGATGATATTTTATTGAAATTTGATTAAAATTGTTCCGTTTGCTTGCACTCAATTGTGTTTTTCATACTTTCAACAGCCTGAAGATGACATTTAACTTCAGTTATTGAAAAAATAAAATACTCTTTTAAATTTTTTTTTTTTATTTTAGATTTTGAATATTTTTTTTCCAACAAACACTAAGTCACAACAAATAACTCTGGCAAATGACATTTCAGTGATGCCAAACCAACTTATATATTTTAATGATAAAGTTAACTCTTCACTGAAAAACTCCGGGATTAGGATTAACTAATCTCAGAGTTAACTCACCAGTCAAAAACAGGTCCAACAAAACAGACTTTGGAGTTCTGAAATAATAGGTACTTAGTTCCAAATGGACCTTCTAAATCTCCACTTTTCACACCAAACAAGTAAAAAATACTTTTTCTTTGAATGTAGAAAGTAATATATTTCCAATTGCCGACTTGCTTATGATGACACTACAGCCCCGGCTGGATCTAGGCGCTTAGGCCTCATTCAAAAAACTTCTCCCGCGAGCTCTATTTTCATATTGGTTATTTTCGACACTCAGCTTTTAAGACAGTTCATGTCTCTGAAAAATATATAAGCACTGGAATGATTTAGGTCTTATAAGGAGAAATTTCGGTTACTCGATAGAGGGATCTACTTAATTGTCTTTTTAATCCGTAGAAGCAGCCTTTGGCTTGAATTATTTCCACAAACATTCATATGTAAATGTCCTTCCTCAGAAACGAATGAAATAAACACAAATTCAGTCCAAAATATAAATTTCTTCTTCGGAGAATGATAAAATTAAAAAAAAGAATTATTCATCAAACGGCTCTTGTCGGTGTCTCTAGTTTGAAGTGTGTGTTTAATTTAAGTGCTGCATCTTCCATTAGATTTTGTAGTAGAAGATTATCCAAGTGGAAGAATTGGTCCATTTGTTAGAAGTTATACTCAGTCACATCAGTCACATCAGTTACTCAATTCTTTTTCGGCTTTATTGGTGACTTTGAAGTTTTGTAGATATCACTGTCAAATCTTCCCGTCTTCTCTATTTATATGGAAAAAATAATAAATGATAAGACACTCTTCGGAATTTTCATCAGCTCTGCAAGAAATTGCTTTTTTAATCTGAATCATAGCTGAAAGTATCGGAACTAAAATGTTTACTGTCTTATTAAGACACACTTAAGTTCATCACGAAAGGGTATTTTACCCGCAATAGTCTTTTGAATCCCTGAACTACCCTTCAAGTCAACTGCAAGTTGAAGGTAGATAAATTTGTGAACTGTCTCAAAGGTATAAGTTGTTGTCCTTATAGTCTTTTAAAGTAAAAACACCCTTGCAGCTAAAGAAATCGTTATTTTGAATTAAAATTGAAAACATGACTTTAATCACAAGGCAATTAACAAGCTTATCATGATTTGCTATTATGAAAAATGTTGAAGGGATAATTGTATCCAATCAGAAGCATCACGTCCCTGTATTCATTTGTTAATCAAAGTTTTCAATGTCTTAAGCCATTTGATCAATCTCTTACTTAGCTGTTTGCTGCCAAATATAATTTAATTCTTTTAAAGGCTTTTCTATTTTTTTCCACATGGATCCATAATTGCTTTATTGTGTCATTGAGAACTTTAACTTTTTAATCTTGTTTCCAAATTTCCTTCAGCACCAATCTGACACTTCTGATGTGTTATAATAAAAGCAAGAATTCATCTCATCGCCATCCATCCAATTATTTACCGTGATAGTACAACGCAATGTTTCCACGTTTCACCTAAAGGCTTCCCAAAAATAATTGAATGTCAACATTCTCACACATTTTCTGTTCATTTTCATGGTTGACATAGAAAGAAAAACAAAATTATCAAGAAAATGTACACCGAACAATGAACATGTGTACATTGGCTTTTCCCATGCCAGACCCCACCCACCTACCTACTAAAATGTTAAACCCTTTACTTTAAGACAAATTAGCTTTTCCTTTCGAGGAAAGTACAAAAACAAAATGACCTCGGGCACAATCAACTTTCATTCATAGACAAAAAAAAAAAAAAAACTCTGAGCCAACAAAAGCATGAGAAAGGATTTATAATACCATAAGCCAAACATATCCTCGTATAGATGTTGGTCCTTATAACAGAAACAAAAAAAAAAAAAAAAAAATTCTTGAAAATTTACTTTTTCAGTGAAAGTTTATTTCTCTGCTAAACTTTTTTCACAAATCCATTTAGAATTTATTCGAATTGAAAAAAGAGTTTTCCGTTGTTGTTCGTTTTAGAAAAAAAAAAAAACGGTCTTTTCGATTTAATGCCAATATGCGAGTGTGAGATATGTATGCTCAAAACAGTGGGGCTGAGTGCCTCAAAGATTGGAATAGTTTCAACTTTTTCTTACTAAAAAATTATGCAATTTAAAATGCTGACTCTCGAGATAAAGCCAAATTTTCATAAACCAAAATGTCTGCAGTGATGCATTTAAAATGGTGCACCGACCCCAACTCGTGATGTTTGAAAAATTTCGTACATAAATTCAGTTCACGCCACTGTGTATTTTGAACTTGAAATTTCCCGAAATTTTCTTACAATACACAAAAAAAAACCTATTTGTAGGTACGGCTTCATAGATCTTGGAACAGGGTCAAATTTGGATCTGAAAATATGATTGTCGTTCATTTTAAAGTCATAAACACTAAAATATCATTGAAGGATAACTACAAATTCGATTGACGAAAAATCTTTAGAAAAAATCAGATTCCAAAGATTTAGCTAAAGAATGTTGTACCAAAATGTTGGTATATTATAGTTTTGACTATTCATGAGTTGAGAGGCTTAGACGAGTCTCATTACACTGACGAAAGCCGATACCGAGACGACATTGGCATTGAAATTTCGTCTGGTCTCGTCTCTCTCTGTCCTACTTCTTAAAACAAGTCTACAAAATCATAAAACCTACGTCTGAGCTCCAGAAGGAATAACCTCTACTTTATTAGAAGAATTATTTACCTACTTTTTAAATTAGGAATACAAAATAATTAACCTATTCATTTTATTTTATTTTGTTATACATACATACATATGTACGTATATTTTATTTCAATTCATATTACAAAATTTAATTTTATTTTATTTTATCGAAATTTATTTTAACTAATTTAATTTTTTCGTTTAAATTTATTCAACAACTTGTCCACTGTGTATTGGTTAACGAAGTGTAAAAATGTATAAGTACTTGGTTTTTGGTCCACAAACTTCACCCCTTATTTTAAATTGAATAAATCAATGGGGCTCTTCTGGAGGGCTGGAGGCCAACATTTTGCACCCTCGAATAACCTTAATCAATCAGGTTTTGTAATAATTACAGGCAATAAATCATGATTCATGAAGTGACCATTCATAAGATGACTTAAACTACTTGCATCCTGTATAGAAAGGTCTATGGCCGAATCCTTTCGATAAGTCACATAAAATTTAACAGCATTGATATTCCACTGGTCCTTGAGAATAATTTTAAGTAAAATCCCACAAAAAAAGGACGAACGAAATATTGACATTGATTTACGAGTAAAATTTTTGTTAATGGATTGCGGCGTCATTTTGGGTCCGAAGTTTTCTGATGATCACGTAGATTTTATGAAACCAACAAACCAATTCATGTAAAACGCTTAAATGTATTTAAATTATAAAATAAGAAAAACAGTGACCACTTTAAGAAAGTAATAATAAATCCAACTCACAAATACGAACTATTTCGAATTTAAAATGGTGGCCAAACTTTAAAAAACAAAACACTCAAATTGAATGTTTAATATTAAGGATAATTATATATAAAATCTAACTATAGTCTAAAGGCACATTGAACTTATTAAAAAAAAATTAGAAAATGCACTTAGTGTAAAAAAAAATTAACAAAAATAGATGTAATATATAATGAATGTTTATTAATAAACTTCTCTTAAATTAATATGTATTAATTTAAAGCTTCATTTGTAAATAAAATATATATGAAGTAATTTAGAAGCTAAAATAGAAAAAAATAAATTATTATGTACCTATACATATACTTATAGATTTTATGATGTATTTAAACAAAAAAGCTGTTATTTAGTTATACTAACTATATATACGAGTATGATGATATTTTCGGAATAAATTATGATTGTTATTTGTTTATTTATTCAACAAAAACTGTTTTTTTATTTTTATTTCTCGCCTGAAAGCTCATATTAATTAATTGTGTTTAATGCTTTTGCAAATTTTAATCTTAAATTGAAAAACAGCTTTAAAATAAGTTCTGGCAGAATATAAACTTAGAAGTGTTAGGAAAACTTTTCGAAAGTGGATTTATTTGTAAAAAATACAACGCGAACAAAAATTGACACAATAAATTCACGTAGGCTAAAAAGGACGAATAAATTAATGTTTTAAAAAGCTTGAAACAAAAAACAGTTATAATAGATGTTTTCAGTTTTTTAGGTGACAGTTAAAGTATTACAGAAAATTATTGCATTTTACAAGAAAGTTATGATTTCCTACTCGTTTAAGGCTGATTCCCACAGTTTAAATATCATGTAATTATTTTTATTATTTCAATAAAACACAATACATTAGCCATGATCAGTACCTAAGTGTGTTTTTTTGAGAAAAATATCGGCGTTGAAGTAAAATTTCACACGTGTTACAAATACAAACTCTCACTGTCGATAAAAGTAGAAGTAGGATCGTCTCGAATATAAATGTTGGTACAAAAACTGAAAACGCTGTCAATAGAAAAACGTTGCATTTTGTATCGTGTTGGTGCCAAATAAAGCTTTGTACTCTTTCCTAAACCAACGCGTTTTTGTACCACAACATAAGAAGTTTTAGTAACTCATGGTGACATATAGGAGTTACTAATGCGACAAAGCGTTCTTATAAAAAACGCTACCCAGAAATCCAAAACCAACTAAAATCTGCGAACAGGCCCTTTGACTTTTGATTTGATATCTGTCAAAAAAATACACTTAAACATCAAAACAAATCGTACAACTGAGGATACGTTATTTTGGAAAATTCTACTTCACTGCGGATATTTTTCCCCCAAAAAAACAAAAAATATTTATCTGCTTAAATTTTGTATTAATTGATTTTTATTTAAGACAGTAACTTAAATTTGCAATTAAAATAACTGCAAATTTAAAAATGTATCGTCAAAGTTCAAAGCAGAAATCGAAAAAAATGAAATATCAAAAACTTGAGTATTCAAATTTAGGTAATAGTTTTTTTTTTTTTTAAATATTGGCTGATGTATACTTAAAATGTTAAATGTGTGACAATGTCAAACGTTTTCTTTCATAACAGATTTTTCTGTTCGAAAGTTTTTTAATTTAAATCCAATATTCAGTTAAAAATATTAAAAACAAAGTTAACAGGTGTTTAATTTTCAACATTACTAATGAGAAGTTTTGAGTGTCGGCCTTGTTCAAGTCTCTTTTTGTTAAGTTCAAGTTAGAATAAATAGTGATAGTGATTTTATAGCATTAGTTTGATGGTTATGTCAAAATTTTAAAAGTTTAAAATGAAAAATAGTCTTATTCAAATGACAAACTTGAGGTATCAAAGATTTCTTCAAAACGCGTTGTAAATATAACACCGACCTAGAATGGCAGTCAACTTAGGTATTAGAGTTGGTATATCCATAGTAAGGGTACAATTTTTTAGATTAATTGTTATAATTTCAAGATGTGAAGTGTTTTAATTAATCCTTGAAAATTTCAAGACACCACCTCGAACGTTGTAAGAAGTTTAATAGAACTCCGCCTTTAGTTTATTTTATTCCACATTACCCACAGGCCACAAGATAAGAAATAGAAATACTTATAATTGCCTTGGGATATATGCTACCTCATAAACACTTCCCACATAATTACCAAAAATTTCAACCACATAGAGTACGAACAACGTGCCTTTTTAGACACTGATCCCGTTGAAGCAACATTAGGCATCGGATTTACAACCTTTTTGTGTATAGTTTTGAGCCCTTTAGAGTTACCTTAACTTGGCAATAAACATAAAAACCCACATGAATTTCCCGCACCAATTCTCTAATGGAATTTCCCTCTCACCTAATTCTTCAACTTGACGAATGACACCGCAGAACAGTTTCTTTAACCCCTGCATTATCCCATACCTTTTGAAAATCTTATGTGATAGGGTATCTCGTATCTTTAAGAAGCAGTTAAGGTAAGTACATAGCTGTGTTGAACCTTTCCCACTTTCGTATAGATTTTTTGACATTGATTTGATCACCCAAAAGGTCCCCAAATTATAAATAAATTTAAACTTGTTTTACATAAATTTATTTCAAATCTACCTTTCTCGGTGTGACAACCTGCCCTAAGTCCTCTTAACCGAAGGGTTCAAAAAGCTTATGTAAATAAAGTAAAATTAAACGAAATAAACTTCAAGTTTTTCGATTTGCAAAAATAAGAGGTTACCTCTGGAAATGACGTGTGTCGTTCATGAATTTTAATTAACAACTCTGAAGAATAAGCCAACACCCACACCACCACCCGGCGCCACTTTGGTGTAGCTTGAACAAGTATTGATGACATTCATCAAGTAGGTAGGTAATTAAAAAGTAATGTTTTGTTGGTGGCTGAAAAAGTCATAAAAGTCTGAACGTACTTGTTGGCAAGCGACAGAAACCAACTTTTTGATCCATAATCAGTTTTAAAATAATATGTTTTTAGGAAACCGCATCACGTCCCACGCACCACGGAAAAACATGAGTATACCTATGCGTCATTAGAACGAGTACACGTCATTAAAAACATCACCGTAGGCATTTAAACATTTCCGTATTGGAATGGTCATACGTGTATTCGAGTGATTTCATCAGAAACGCTGAAGTTTTTCACCGAATCGAGAATCAAACAAAGTCCTTTGGAACCCGAAATATTTTACGGTTTCTCAATCAAAGCGCTATTTGAAATATTTGATTTGAGTTTGAATGTTTTGATGGGTTTTTTGTTTCTGTTTCTGTTGATTCAATAGATTGAAACCATATCGTTCAACAAATTTTACAGAACTCTATTGAAATAGTTTCTTTGAAAGTTAATTTGCCATTAACCCACTTCAGGAAGAGGGCTTTCTCTGGCTTTCAAAGGAAGATGGTTTTGTTTACCTTTGGAGAGACTTGAAAGGATATAAAGGATATACATATGTAGATAGTTCTACATGGAATAGCAAAGCTTATACATATGTAGATTGAAAATGTGAATGGTTATTCATATTCTGTATGTTGTAGTTATGGATATGGAAAGGCATATTCATGAGTTTACAGTTTTACTACAAAGTGGACTAACTTTGAGTGTATTTATATTCTTCAAGAATACCTGTTCCTGAATGTTTGTCTTATTTCCTTATAAAAATTCAAATCATTTTTGAAACTTCTCGTAGAGTTATTTTGCAATCTGTATTTGTATTGTGCAGAAAAGAAACAATACATTACGCTTTTTGATTTCACGAAATTTATCAGCAATTTAGATGAAAATGTTTATTTGATTTCTTATCTTCCCGAGAAATATATTTGGGAAGTTGATTTACTGACAGTCTTCACTAATATTTGCTATCCGTTGTTTTTTAGTGAGTTGTCAAAACGACAGTCGATTAAAGAACTACTATGAAATTAGTTTTCTCCTTTTTAAAAATGTAGTAAGAGATTTGTTGAAAAAATCAGCAATTCATGGTCCCATATGAGACTAACATATTTAACGGTTTGATTGATTGATCGAACTAAGAACATATGTTAATGTTTAAACTTGAACCAAGTTTTAAAGTTTATGAAGGAAACAATATAAATTTAAAGAGTAGAATATTCGAAAAGCCTCTTAACTAAGTAATCAACAAAACAGTAGATAAACTTTGTCAAGTTAATTTTCCGCATTTTAACCACACAAATAAGTGGCATTTTACTCCGAATTACAAATTGTTACATACGGGTAATTGCCACGACTTTTTTTGTTCTACAAGAATCAATAGTGGTCCAAATAAATTTTACAAATTGTTAAAAAAAAGCAGAATACCACTCCAAATACATTGAGAATTCTTAAACTAGCGATGTTCTTCTTGTTATACACTTTAACTTTAACCGCTTTACCAAATTTCATTTTACAAGGATTGTATTTCAGTAATTCTAACCAATTATGATTTATTAATAAACTAGAGGACCCGGTGAATTTTGTCCCGTCCCAATTGAGTTCCACTCCACGACTGGCTATAAGATTGGTCGATACGTAAGTAACCGATCGAGATTTTCGTTTTTTTAATTGTCTTCCTCGTAATTTTGTCATATTTTCTTAACACTTTAAACATTCCCTGGACTACGACAAACATTTCAAAAGCAAAAGGAGACAAATCAGCTATGTCGTTCTCGAGTTTAAGCGGGAGAAACAATTAGAAACTGATTTTTAAATATAGAAGATTATTGTACAATCTATTAAAAACTATCTATTTAAAAACTATTTTTTTAATGAAAAGCAGTACCCAGCTATACATATAAACCTTCCTCTTGAATCACTCTATTAAAAAAAAAGTATCAAAATCCGTTGAGTAGTTTTAAATCCAAGCATACCTACATAGGGACAAGCAAATAGCGGGTGATAACTCTAATTTTGTTGGACTACAAGACCTTCGTGGAAAATGTCAATGTTCTACAATACGAGTACCGAAGTGTGGTTAATAAGCGAATCCGTTAAGGTATTTCTAAATTCCAGTGTGATGTATCTCGGAAACCCCTTATGTTTTAAAGTTACTGAGGTTCATGGTGCCGGACTAGCTTAGCAAATTTGAAGTTTCTTTTTATAAATGCTCTTGTTTTTTTAAAGTAAGGGGCTACAATGTTAGAACTTTAATTGCAAATCTGAGTATGAAAATCAGTTTAATGAATGATAATTTAACCACGTAATTGCACTTTACTGTCGAACACTTTTAACATACCCCTACAGAGTCTATGACAATAATTATACGAACTCTTCTGAGTGGGGTGTGCAATCTGCAATTATTAGATACTTTTAGTGTACCTAATTTATTTTTAATTGAAAAACTTTTGTCTTACGTTAATTGGATTTTAACCTCAAACCATTTTCCTGACAAAACTCGACGACGTCAAACGCATTGTGGCTTCTTACCACGTGATTTGCTCAGGAGTTTGATAAATTTCACACACTCACTATCAGCACACCATCACTGAGCCAAAAAACAACGTAGAATCAAAAAAAACTACTTTGAATCAAAGTAAAACGTTAACAATTTAGGACTAAACGCGTTTTCTTGAAAATCAAAGTGGATCAATTTAAAAATCAATTTGACAAAAAGCAACTTAAGAATGAAATAAGTTCAACTTTGTTTTAAGGTAGTAGAGTAATTATATTCTGTTCACGTTTAACTTATTTTCAATTGTCTTCGTCTTTGTTTTGAGTTCAACGTTTGTTTACTACAAATGTTTATCAATTTAGATTGAAAGTAACAATAACTTTGATTCAAACTATACGAAACCTTAAAACAAGAAACAGTCTTTTAGAATCAAAAACATAGCGACTTTGTTTTTATGTATTTAAAATTTCATTTCAAACATAAAACAGATTGATTTCAAATGCATTTTAACCTTAAATCAAAAATTACGCCTATTTAAAATGTAAATACGCATTTTTAATTCAAAATTTAAGAGTGTAAATTTCATGATGCATTGCACTTATGTTTAAAGGCAATATAATTTTACTATAAAAGAATTGCATACTTTATTTTAAAGAGAACCATCTTCATTGTGAAACATAAAGCTTAAGAACCAAAAAAGCTTAAGCATATCCAAAATGAATTAAAAGATTATGGTTATCATTTTTAAATACATATAATATTGAATTTATTTATTTTATATCATACAGAGTACAATTAATATTAAAAATTTTAATGTAAAAGAACATTTTATTTCACAAAAATAAACTTAAATAGTAGTAGAGAAGTAAAATTCTTATTCATAAGATTAATGGAAAACAAAAAAATCTTAAATATATTTGTTTTTCATATAAGTCTTGCCGTTATTAATTTGATAAAGATGTAAAGGCGAACTTGTGAAGAAATAAATGTTTTTTAATTTTTCCTCATACATACGTAGTTGGTTATAAGGGGAAGTCTCAAAATAAAACTCTCTTGGGCATCGCTGATGGTGACCTTTCTTTTGTTGCTTCCTCGTTTGTCCTTAAACCTTGACACTGGAGGAATTACTGAATTCAATAGGATTGTTTGTAGAAAGTCTTCAGAATCTAAAATAAAAGAAATATTTTTCAACAATTAATAAATAAATAACATATATTTTTCTTACCTTTTCCTATTTCTGAATTGGTTTTTAGTAATGAAAACCTTTTTCTGCAGCTTTCGTTGTGGATGTTGATTTCATAATAGTTTTTGATATTTTTTTTTTAATTTTCCCATTTGGACAGCAAAAGATGCTTTTTATTGGGGTACAAAAAATCGAAATCGATTTCAATCTGAAAGAACAATTTACGTATGTTTGTGTTTTATTTCGAAAAAAGTTATACAAATATATAAATGTATTGTTTATATCAAAAAAAAAAGTTAGTTTCATATATTTTAGTTCTATTAAAAAGATAACAGCTTAAAACGTCTATGGTAATTTCGTAAAGAAGAATAATTAAATGGAACATAAATATTTGAACTATTTTTATCTAATAAACTGACTGCGAGCCCACAGCAATTTTTGGGTGTGTTTGATAACAAAAATAAATTGAAAATTACTACTACATAAAAATACATATTTGTTTCTACAATTACTTACCTTTTATTTATGAAGATATCTTACAGAATGGTGATTCCAGAAGGTTCAAAATCATTTATGGATGCAATTCAACTTGAGTAAAACGTTTGGTCTGGTATATTTGTAAAATATACACAAATAAGTGTATTATACATAAATTCACAATGTTTTTGTTTATAAATTTCACTTCTTTTCGTTCTCAAAAACTTTAATAATTCACTTTTAAGGAAACACAACCGGCAATCATGGAGACGAACGACAAATTCAATTCCAGACGAAAAACGTACTTAAAATAACAACAGTACAGTTATTTTTCTGGTGCCAAAGACGTTTGTGTTTATTTTAAGTGTGTTTTCACTTTATTACAAACGCGCTCCAACATTCAATGCACACATACCAGTTACCGACCAAAACATTATATGCGTTTTTCTTTTGATTTTAAGTTATTTTCTTTGACATGAAGCAGTGACGTCGATTTTAATACGTTTCAACTTTGATTTAAGGTTATCCCTTTTCAATATACAGTAGAAAAGCATTTTATTCAAAATTTTGTAATTTTTGATTTTAAAAAATGTATCTTAGACAAAATGCTATTTGAAATTGTGAAGCTTTTATATTTGGCAAGATATTTATTGCATGAATATTTATGATGTGATACTTTATACCAATACAAAATAGAGAATATGGTTCTACATATTTGAATCATAAATATTAAGACAAAATAACTTCATATAAATAAATCAATTTGAAATGAATATGTATACTGTTTCAAAAGTTCATTCGTTTTGATATTGTAGTTGAAAAAACTTAAATAAATGAAAGTAGTGGTGTTAAACTAACTCATAAAATTAGGAAACTTGTCTTAATATTTTTTAAAATGTCTGTTATTTCGTATTTGATTAAGAATCAACGACTTAAATAAAAACGCATTTAAATCAAATTTGTTAACTATTTGTTTCAATGATCCTTCGTAATAAAATTCTTTGAAAACGCGTTTTTATTGAAAATCAAAATGTTTTTACTTTGATTTAAATAATTTTTTTTTAAATGGGGAAAACTTTGAATTTAGTATGAGGTAACTAAATTTTACGACGTGATTTTTCCCTCAGTGCACCCACGTGAGTATACGTGTCATTTAATCGTGGCTTTTATTCTTTAAGACTCTTAACTCCTATAGCAGGTGTTTTAAGTTCAAAAACTACGTACATCAATATAATCAACTTGTGTAAGGTTGCAAAAATCGAAAAGCTTTCGTGGCTGACAGAGTATAGCTTATCCTCTCCTGTTGGTTGAAACGAACAAAAGTTGGGAGCTACAGGTTACAGTTTTTATGTGGTATACATGAGAAAATCCTTAATTCATATGGATGCCTCGTGATGTCGCAATTCAAAGGTTGATTGGATTAACCGAGACATAATCCAGATAAATGCGATATCAATATTATTGGGGGCGAGGTAAACTTTGTCGTTCGGAAACAAACCCTATTTGTTCACAATAAAAATAGTTTCAGCTTAAAGTTTTTCACATTAAAAAAAAATGGTGTTATATGAACTCTTAGTCCTGTGATGAAAACTGTGCGTGGTATTAATATTTTTGTAAATTTTTGGGCAATGAAAGTAGACGCATGAAACTTTAGTTCCAATATACTACAATTTCTTATTTCCCAATTCAAGCATCTCACTTTAAGTTTCGCAGAATTGTGTAGATATATAAATATTTACCATCCTCCTTCAAGGTAATAAGCTCCATTAGTTCTTGTTGAACATGCATTTTTCTATGTTCTTGTTGAATCCTTCATCATTACACAGGAGACATGACAGGACACATTTATGCAAAATAGCTCTTACCAAACAAGCACATGTGACCGGAAGTCCTGTATATCATCTTTAAAGTCCATAACCCACCACTAAACATGAGATGTCGTAAATTTCCAGTTGAAAAAATGAACATTTCGAAAAAATTTCATAAAAATCAATTTTGATAACATATCCTTATCCTTAAAGCATTAACATAATCCCAATCCCATATCTCTGCCACTTCACTGCTGACACATGATATTTTCAAACAAGAGGAAAATAACATAATCTTGAAGGACATCCTCAATTCCGAAAACTCAACTCCATTCAACTGTCGCAATCCGACAAAAAGTCGATATATGCACGAGACGAGTATAGTCTCATATTGCTTACCTCTACTTCAAACGTGATCCTTTGAGCTCATACCCCCATTCAAGGTCCTCCTCCCCACATATGTATGTATAGTGCATGTGTAATGCTTCAATATGGTTATGGTTATGGAGCTCTCCAGAAATAAAGATGCATCTATTCCTCAGTCAATTGCACATAAAAAACACATTCCTTTATACTTTAATGTCCCCAATCCTTGTGACAACATCGAAACCAACCAAAAATGTTTATGTTATCCTGCAGCAGCTCTAAGGATGCAAAATGGAAATTGGTATGCAAAGACATAAAATAAAATGCAGCGCAACATATTTATTTTTTCACGAGCTTCTTCCTTCGTGACTATGGAGACTGGTAGCTGGTGGATGGTTGAGTTCTGGTTGGAAGTCAGCTATAAAGATTCTTTATCTTAAAGTCTCTCGAAAAGAAAAAAACGTTGACAAACAAAGTCAAATTTATTTTTTGAAAAATATCAACAAAGGATAAATTTTCAAATGCATTTCAGCAGTAGATTTAGTAATGATTGAACGCTGAGTGACTCCAATTGGATCACGAGACGACGACCGACGCGTCGCGACGACGTGAATGGATAGTTCCATTTTTGTAATGATTATACTGTTCCATTAGCACGAAGCTTATATTTCATTTAGTATCTAGTTTATTCCCAAGGAGAGGAAAAAGGAAAGAGCGTTATCCAGCTGGGTCACAGAAATGCTTTTAAGGGTGTCATTGTATCAAGTTCAATATTTAGAGTGACCAGCTTTGTTGGACTTATGAAATATTAATTAATACAGGAACAAACACCACATTAACTCTATTCCCTCGTATGAGGTAAAGGGTCAGCTTAGCTTACTTCAAATTGCTGTGGAGTTCTTTCCCACAGTTTGCTGTAAAGTGAAAATGATGACAGCTACATAGCAAATGACAGCGTTGGTCTGTTGACGCCTAGGTTTTTCGCGGACTGTAGAGCACCTTAAGTTAGTCAAGAGGTTTTTATCATTGTAATGGATTTGCATTGACAATTGAAAAATTAACAAGTTCTCTTGGTCTATACATTTGACCACTCATGACATGAATCCCAGTTTATAAATTCCTTATATTTAAAAAAAAAAAACTTAACTAAATTAAAAGTTGTGATTATTTGGTCACTTTGGTCGGAGCAAATTGTTTTCATAACAAGGACGTCCATTACGCATTTGAACATTTGCAATTAAAACCCAGTATTAATTTCAGTTGATAAGCTGTTTAAGTTTGTAATGAGTTTAAGTAATAAATTTAATTTTAAAATCCCCCACCAAAACTTGTTAACACCATAAAGAGTGAGGTTTTAAATTTCACCGATAGTCAAAAAAATGAAATAAAATTTGTAAATAAATTAAATGTTATCCCCGCCCAAACCCATAAAAAAGGGCAACAACCACATACACATTTCCCACAGCTACAGCGCGTTTATTTAAGCACCCCTCCCCCAGGGCCCACCTCGCCATACAGTCATCAGTGCGAATGACGAAAACCCAGGAGATGCCCCAACGCGACGCGACGATGTGTCTATTTCGTTGATGGTGCAAAAAGTCCACAGGACTTCGGGTTCGGATTTTGATGAATGCTGGTGCAGTGCAAGATGCAGATGTGCTGATGGGGAATGGAATGTGATGGGATTCCTGCAAAGTGTCTGCGTGTCTGCCAAGAATGCACGAGTCATCGCGGGGGGAAGTTTATGGACTTACGAGTACAATGCTGAAAGCTGGACCACTTGGAGACGCCAATCAACTGATAGATCATAAAATTTAAGTGACGGCGACGATGTGCATTTAAGATGGAAAGCTTTTTATTGGATTTCGGGTGGAATTAGGATTTAATCAAATATTGAATTTTTAATGGTGAACTCAATAAAACGATAGAAAGGAAGCTGCATTTTGGGGTGAGATATTAAATTGCAAAAAAAAGAAGAAGAAGAGAAAGATGCGCATTAAGGAAACGTTCATTATCGAAAATGGGAATTTAATTTCTTGGAATTTCGTTTTTTGATAAAAATTTCAAAAAAATCGGAATTTAGCACTTTAAATAGCAAATATTTTTGGGAAAAGTAATTTTAAATAAACATTAAATGCTTCACGTTTATTTAATAGTTTGATTAAAAGAGCCAACATTTTGAAAAAAAGGATAATATTACTGGATGGTCAAAACATTTCTAAGTTCGATTTTTAGAAAACAGGAATCATCTATGATAAGATTTTTAAGACATTTAGTTCTCTTTGTAGGATTAAAAACAAGGGATAAAAACACAGGAGCCTGATTCTGAATCTTCAGCGGTCGTTTTCTCTTCCACAATCTTTAGAAACAGTTCATTAAGACGAGACTTCCTAATTTAGTTGAAAAGTTAAAAAAGTAGATCATTACAGATAGCTCTATAGATTAAATGGAATCGAATGTCCTGGAATAATCTTAAAGTACATCAAATATGAAGGACCAATAACGTTGTCGAATAGGAGCGTTATGTATTTCTACTTGAACTAAAACCTGACTTTTATAATGCTAATAAATCGGTGAAAGTTAAGAAGACTTGTAAACTTCAAATAGGATTGCAACAAAAATGTGTACTAAATTTGTTCCGAACATAAAACATGGTATTTCAACTCTCATTCTTCAAACTTCAAAGTAGTTTCTTCTTAGTCTTAAAAACAATTAGAATAAGAGCATTTCTTCATTTCCAATTTCTTCTTCCCTAGACCTTGATGTTTATTCACATATTCCACATATTTGAAATTAGCAACAAATTCGATAACATTATGGTATTGGTTGCTTCTGTCCAATACCTATAATAATTTCCATTTGTCACAAATCGAATCGAACCCATTCTATATACAACTTCAAGAGTTTTTTGAAGAATTTGATATACCGAATTCTAATTTCTAAGACTCTTGGTTTCGGGTGTGTTAAGTAATAATAAATTGAAGTTTCATTTCTGACTGAGATCTTAATCATAGTTCTTACTTTAAAGGACTTTGATGACATCATGAGTTTGAACTCAATTAAATTCTAAAATGTTCTTGAATCGTTTTCAAGATTATGTTTTTCACTTGTTAAGTCTTATCCTTGATACAACGATTTTTTGAAGGGATTTAAAATTCTATTACCATTTCATCGCATAAAAATGTGGAACCAATTCATTCAGGTTACATTCAAGTTTCATACAATTGAAGATACGAGTACTTTTGTTCTAATCAAAAATCCAGTATTCAAAAATGAATTCAATTGAATCTATTATTAAAGCATTAAGACACTGCCTGAAAGAACCTTTCTTCTACATACCAGTGGCGAGGCGTCCATATAAGTCGATTATTTCCGACTTACCTTTTGAAAATTAAATCCTTAACAACTTTAGCTTCTGGCGACATGAATATAGTTTATTCCCACACCTGCACACGCTGTCAACAATACTTTAACAACTTTGCTTTCAATTTTACACTATATACAATGTATACACATGTTTGCTTTTCAACTTACTCCTCAACAAATATAAAACTATACCAGCAACAAAATAACTCGAAATATGTCGGGTTACAAAACATATCCCTCAATAGAACAAATCTGTTCTCTATCCTCTTCTTTCATATACTGTTCACTGCGATTGACACCTCTCTGTTTAATACACGCTTTCTTATAGGACAAAATAACCCGGTTTTCATCGACTTATTTTTTGGTGAGTTTATGTGTATCCCACCCCATGCTTTTGACCTGACTCAAGAGTCTAGCTGATGAATCATGTGTGTTGCCCAAGGCGCAGTGCTCATGTCAATGTTGCTTGAAGTCGTGGTGGGTTTCATAGAAACAAAAATAACTCGGTTTCCTTCGACTTATTTAACATAATATGTGTGTATGTGCATCTCCCAATCACTGCGCTGATGAATCAACATGTATCAGGCAGGTTGACGTTGAAGATGTTTCTGCAATAAAATAACTCGCTTCTTTCCGACTTATTTTATGAATGTATCCACTGGAGTGGATCCTATATCTCAAAGGTTAAGTTTGAAACTTCATTTGCCAGTAGCTTGAATATTAGCTTTAATTAATTTTTGGCAGAAAGTCCAGAAAACAACTGCAACTTTCATAAAGTCGAACATTTGGCCCTAATAAATGTGGAAGTTGCAACACGATTATACCTATTTAAAAATTCAAATTATAAGCAGAACGCAGTGCAACACTCGGTGTGAAATTGAATATTGAAAATTTAGATTTGAAAGCTTGAAACTTAAAGTGTGAAATGTTTTTCTGTAGAAAACTTTAGTAATTTGATTAATTTATATTTATAATATAAGACTTTATGTTAACTTAAATGAATAGGTAGCTTTCAATATTTTAAATATAAGAAAAAATCTTTTAAATTTCAATTTAAAACTCTTATAACGAGTTACAAGCTAATATCATTACGGAATATAATGTATATTTATTATAATTTTGATTTAAAAGAGTAATTCTTATGTATTGGTTTACAGTCTACTGCCTATATTTCAGCCATTTAGTCTAATTTATTGTAATGAATTATATATTGAAACAATGAATATTTTTAACAAATCACAAAGATATTGGTATCTATATTATATAATTATATTGGAAATTGAGTTGGAATAGTTGGAACTTCTTGAGAGTCAGCTTAGCTTGATACGCAGATACACATTACACGAAATTATTTCAAGTACCTAAACATTTGGAATTTAATATTTTGGTGACCAATTTTTCTCCGACTTAACTTTTGAAATTATTCACGCCTCGCCACTGCTACATACATATATACATACGTAATGTATTTTTGTGTTGTATAAATAAAAAAAAAATATTTGTTCACTTATGAAATGGAATGATCATAAGTAAAAGATGTTTTCGTTCAACCCAATGCCTTTAGTGAACAAAGCCCGAGAAGGATACCTATTACTGGCAAATTGATTCCTTTATCATGGTACCCCAACTAAAGAAATTCCATGACCATAATGTCCTCCTTTGTCCATCTCCGTATAAGTTGGATACATTATATAGAAAAAGTAACTTCGTTTGGAAGAGCATTTTTTCGTCGTCGTCGGTCTGCTTTAATCTAATTCACACACTCCCAGTCCCAAGACGGAGTCTCCCTCGGTTTTTTTTGAAAGGAAACTAAATTACTTTCAATAAAATAAATGACGAACATATTTTCTGTAATATTTCTGGACATGACAACTCATCAGGACGCACTCTGCTCTAGCCAGCATCAGTTTCCGTTCCATCTGCTTCGATGGATAGATATGAGAATGTGTGAACTGTTTGCCAGTGCTATGGCAACTCATCTAATATTGATTCAGATTAGCTTGAATTTATTACGTCTATTGAAGGTGACGGATTTAATATCTACATGAAGTCTGGAGGTGACCATATCACTACCATATGGAAGACAAAAAATTACTTGGAAGTCCTTCGGAGTGAGGTTTCTTAAATCTAATGAATCGTTACAGGTGGCAAAAACGACAGTCAAGTATCACCGACTTTAAAAGTATCACATGTCATTACAGAAGTTTGTGGGTCGTCCTTATTCCCGCTGAATGTGAGCACACACGGCTTAAAGTCGTAAGTAAACTAAAACAAAACGAATCAATGTATATCTTTAATCCTCAAACATATTTCCGCTTTTCATCATTTTCTGGATTTTTGCTGAGAAGGAAAATTGGTTACTTTATCCTTATACGCTCTCTGTTTGAGTGCAAAATACATTGTAAGAAAAAAAAACTAAAGAGGTAACTACGAGTGTATATACAAATTCAATGGAACTGGTATAAGGACGATGTTGGCCTTGAGAGCTTGAGACTAATGAAATCCAGGAAATTAGTTTCGAGGATCTTTTTTTTGCTGTTGGTCTTTTGTAAATCCACTTCATTTAAGTTCATTCTTGACGAAAGAAAAATTTGGTGCATCAAGAACAGGGGCGGATTTTATCGTGTCACAAACAAGTTAAATTGTCAGAGTTTTGTCAGATTTAATTGAAAAGTATTAATCCTTAACTTCAGACCATGTCAATAATTTTATATTGTAGTTTTGTATTTTTGGTATAAAATGATATTTGTCACTTAATTACAGAGGAAGAGTTCAATCATCGTCCAGTTACAGCTTTTTAATTTAGTTTCGTTCATTTTTCCTGAAGCCATTTATTGCAACTTTATAAAGTAAAAATTCATCAAACTTAGATAGTTCTGAATGTCATAGATGCAAGTAAGCTATTGCATATAATAGAATTCTTAACCTTAAGTTGTTTGTATTTCCTAAGCCCTAATTTAACAATTCCAAATCCACCCCTGTACAAACTATTTCCATGTTCCGTGTGAAAGAAGTGGAAAATACTATTGTTATTGTTATTCTTTTCAAGAAGAGTAATTTAAGTTTAACGACAGACTTAATGGAGCGTTATCATCTCTGAATAGCTGCATATCCTTTGCAGTCGTGAGATGAGATAAAATGCGGGTGCGGGTGTTCAAGTTAAGTTTCCTTCTTAAATTTGAAAAGAAAACTCTTTATACCCGTGAGGAAATGCAGAAAATAAAGATTATTATTATTTTGTTATTCTAACATTTTGATTGTATGAGTGTTTCTCTTTATTTTAAATGCAGTGGGGAAATTGCGGAATTCACCTCTTGGGAATTCAGTAGAGACAAGCAACTTGATTAGTAGAGAATAAATAAATGTGCATTTAAAGATTTTTTCAAGTTCAGAATAATAAGTCTTTAATACGCAGATAATTATGAAATTATCAACTCTTACCAGCAAATAACATTATATAGGTTTGTCATTTCAGTTGGAGTACCCCAGGGAAGTGTTAGAACTCCGTTTCCTTTTACATATATATATTTATGATGACGGCCGGACAGATGAGAAAAGATCGGACAGCGGTCTTCCAATTCTTCATCCGTATAGATGCGATTCAAAAAATTATTTCTTTTTTTGTTGCTCAAGAACTTCATCATGGCTTCAATTCGTAAGGTACTCAAGTTCCTTATTTACAAATCATTCCCAGCGCACGCTACCAATTGGAAATGGCTTAGTTGGTAACTCCTTATACTGAAGATAGTTCTTTTTGGGATTGCACCGTTTCTTATCCATTTAGCTTCTTCAAAGCTCTTTTACCTTCGTTACGGAACCAATCAGAACACGCTGCTTCACTTAAATCAGCATCTCCGATAACTTTAAGGGATTTTCGAAGCACTTTTTGCAAAAGGTTTTAACTTTTCAATTTTTAAATTCAATCAGTGAAATCATTAATGTCGTTTTCAATTGTCAATCCGGAATGAGAAGTAGAAGCAGAATCCCAATTGAACACTTTTTGTGAATTCTGAAAAATTTGAAGTTTGGTATGACTGTATTGGTAGTTTTGCAATCTTGGCTTTTTGGAAAACTCCTGCAATAGAATATTAACTTCTTCACTTGCATCGTCATCACTTGATGAAGAAGATGAGGAAGACGACTCCAATAATGTTTCTAACAAATAAGGAACAATTGCTAAGATATTGTCAATATTATTATCCATTTTTTTATAGTTTAGTTTTAATTTCAAGCAATCACTTCACAGTTCGCACAATTTGTTCATTCAAAAATATGACATTTGTCAAGTGTGACATGTAAAATCTTTGAATGTGTGAGTGATTCTGTTTTTGCTTCTGACTTCAAATCCAGAAGAGAAATCTATTCTTTTCCAGAATTAGAACTGTCACTTTTGCCCAATTGAAAGCTTTGAGAATGCTTTTTTCTGATTCCAGATTGCCAATTGAAAACGACATAAAGTCTCTTAGAAAACATTCTTGCAAAACACAAAATTTAAGATCTTTTTCATAAATTCTGTAAGAATGCCAAGACGACTATTTTAAAAATTATATCAAATCTTGATGATATCTTACAGTTTTTCACAGTTTGCTGCACTTGGCGGGTTTTAAATTTAAACTTTTCTAGTGCCTTAGGCAGTGGCGGCTGCTGGGTCATCGAATAGGGAGTGCACTCACTAAGTATTAAATTTGGAAATATAATAAATAAAGAAGACAATTTCTGTTCATATATAAATAATAAGATTTTTTGCAATCTTAAGTTAAATTTTAAAAACACCAAACAGATACAGCAAAATTAAATCAATAATACGAATTCAAATTCATCAATCATAGTCGCCGGCGGCGGCGGCGCGGCGGCAGCAGCGGCTGCATAGCGTTCCGACTTCCGAAGCTATCGCCTCCTGCGTCACTCTCACTCACATTGACCGGCGAACTTCGTCACACATCGGGATCGGTTGCTGCCTTCGGTAAACTTCGGTTCTCTCGTGCGGCGCACGGAAGTACATTAATATCTCGATACATTTCAATAAGATATCTTTTGTTTCACGCGTCAGGCAGGTAAGGCTGTAACCCATACAAGTTATATTAGCAGCCCTTGTGCGCTCGCCAAAGCGCACGAGAATTGAATTAACAGGGAAAATACATACAATGTTGTCTTTGTCTTGACTTTGTAGTATAGCAAAGTGCTATTAGAAATTTTATGTGTTGCTATTGTATGATTGAAAAATAAACTAATATGTACTTAATTTAACAAATTAAGATAAAGTAATATTTAGTAATTTTTAAATCTTTTGGGTTGGTGGTTCAGCGCACGAGCGCACTTAAGGTACAGCCGCCACTGGCCTTAGGACTGTTCCACATTTTGTACGACAAATAGAATTTATTTCAAATTCAAATCTTCAAGAAACTTTCAAAAATGTTAAAACATATCAACTACGTTTTTTTGATCACATCATACAAATTTCCCAACTAATATGGAAATTTTCTGTAAGTATCAGCAAAAAGCTTTTAGCAACATTTATACGCTTGCTATAAAACTTGCAAACTTACCTTTGCACTTCTCAATCGCTCCATCAATGTATTCATGACTATTTTCTTAAATTCAACATTCCATAAATTCAGTTCATTATGTTTCTTTCAATTTGTTAAATTGAAAAAAAATCAAAATAAAAATAAAAATAAAAATAAACCAAATCTCCATGTATGATAAAATTAAGCTTACTTATGCAGCAAACCAGTTTGCAACGCACAAGCTTCGGGCCATACCGCTGCCAATATCTGCGACATACCGCCACAACCCACCTTAGCCACTTCATCAGCGACACCGAGCCACCTTGATGACTTGTTGTAAGTATAAACAGCCGCACTACGCCGCACCGAGTGCGAGTCGAACCAAACAAATTAAAACTGGTCGACTTAATGTCAACTAAATTGACAGACTACTTAACTGTGCCTTGCAACTGTAAATTAGTATTATCTGTAAGGCCGAAGTGTGACAATCGTAGTCGTATCGTAATGGCATCCAGCAGTATCGCTAATCGCGTCAGCCATCGACACCCACTGCGACCCCCGACACCGACAACGGGACCGTCATCGTCATCAAGAACGGTATCGCCATCGGCAGTAAGACGTTCCATCATCGAGATAGTTTATCTGGCGGTTTGCCTAATTTGTCTGGAACGAGTCATCTTCGACACCTGCTGGGCCGAGCAGAATGTCACTGTTACGACATCGTGTAAGTCGGGCGAGTGTGTCGCAACCAGCTCGTGCCAAATTTTGAGGTCAGCCATGAGTCTGCAGAGTATTTCCAAAGAAGTCATCGACATCGTCAAACAACAGCGATGCGGAAACAGAGAAAGCGTAAGTCTGAAGCATTTCTAAGGTTGCCTTGATCATATTGGCTTACCTGCCGGAGTGCGTCACTTTCAGCGCAGCGTGTGCTGCACCGATCTGGCTCTGGATCTGGTGAGCAACAACATTCTAGCGAACGTGACGGACCCCAACAGCATCACGGGTGCTCTAGTTCAGCTGATGACGACACCGTGTGGAATATCTGATAGTTCGGACCGCATTCTAAATGGGGAGACAGCTTTTCTCTTCGAGTTTCCATGGATGGCGCTGCTCGAGTACAACACCAGCTCAGGGCGGACTTTTCTGTGCGCTGGGTCTCTAATTAGCGATCGCTACGTTCTGACCGCTGCCCACTGCTTCGCCTCGCCCAATGCCCAACTGTGAGTGATGCATGCAATCATATCGTAATAAATTATATTGGTTATACTGGTGTGATTTGAAAATGGTCTCAATTACTTATTTTTATTTGTAGAGTGAGTGTGCGATTGGGGGAACATGACACGAGTAAGGAAATCGATTGCGAAGGCTACGGGGGCCAGTTCGACAGGGAGTGCGCACCTCCGGTTCAAAACCACAGAATCGACGATGTCATCATACACAACGACTTTCGGTTTGGAATTCTTGAAAATGACATCGCTTTGATAAGACTTCAAACGAGGGTTGCCTTTGAAGGTAAGTTGACAACAAAAACAACAAAAAATTGTATTTATTTTTCTCATTAAATGACGGTGTATGTAGTTTGATCCGCGATGATGAGGGGCGGGAGGGGGAGGTTTATGTTGTTCTTTCTAAAAGGTTTTTATTCGATGCTGTTTGCTCACTATATGAAGCGGATATTAAATATTTTTAAATTGACAAGAACTTCAAATTAAGATGATTATTTTGTACCACTGATATTTAATTTGAAGTGTCACATACATTTTTTAATTAAGTTTAAAATACTGACAATTTAAAAATGTTTGTGCAATTTAAATTAATTTTTTGTTTCCTATTAGCTTCCTGAATATTCAGATTTCAGATTTCAATACTTTTTGCTTTTGTTTTGAATTAGCAGAAAATTTTGGTACTAGGTTTTTTATTGTGGGTAGTTTTTCAAGACGAATTACTCGTTAAAAAAGAAACATGTCCCGATTTTTTATTATTTTATTAGTTTTTATTGAAAAGATTTCGAAAGTGTTAGTTAACCCAGATTTGGTTTGGGTCTGATTTGGAAAAAGCACACAATGATTGATTTACAACACGTTAATAGATTCGAAAATAGTCAAATATTCTAGCCCAATTGACGTTGTTCTAGTTTATCGTTTAACTTTTAGATTTGTTAAGCTTAAGTTCTAAATATTTGGTCCCTTATTCCAAATGTGAAAATTTGAATGGATTACATTTCTGCTCATTATTAAAGCAAAGTTTTTATATCAGGCTGAACAATATGTCATATTCATTTTGAAAAATTATGTTTTTAAAAGTATTTAATTTAAGAAACAGTCACAGTCACAGAATGGTACATCCGGGTGTATACTTGCTTTTCTAAATTAATTTTACGAACATAACGTTTTGAGAAACAAAAACCAATCTTCCTTAAACTGTCACTTAAAAGCTGTTTTGAATGTTTCATACCTAAATGTCAATTTAATGATGAATTCGTTCTATAAAACTTTACTATCAAAAGTACCAATAATTGAATAATATCTACAACAGGTTTCTTTTTACTTTTATAAATATAAGTTGGAAGAAGTACACAATAATAACTGTATCTGAATTATTAAATATTGACACCCAACTTTTTTTTTAAATAAAAATTTAGTTTTAAAATTTTCAATTTCAGAGGAGTTAGTTTTATTACTTCTCTTTAGTACAATCTTGAGCCTTTTAGAATCTGTAGAGACTTAAACTTTGAAATTTGAAGTTGTTAATACTTTTGAACAAAAAATATAGGTTATTTTTTGTATTTTATGTTTTGAATTTGAAAAATAGACGTTAAAAAGTGTGTAAACACGACTTATTTTTCTTTAAACAACATGCTTCCCAAAAAACAATTGCGGCTTTCAAACTATATTTTAAATTACATACACAAATATTAAAATGAATGTTTTCTGCTGAGGAAATTCTTATATTTAAGTAACTTCTATTAGTTTTTCGGAACCTATTTTTTAAATGTTAAATAACTTCTTCATTATAGAAAAAAAAGAAAAATATCTTTTATTATTTTTCCCCACTTTAAAATCCAGAAACATTCAGTCTCAGAGTATAGGTTATTTTGTCCTAATTCCAATTATAGTTTACTTATTATGTTAAGAAACAAAACTTAATATATTAATGCAAACAAATCGACTGCAGGTTCTTCCAACTCCTTGTCCTTGTCCATATTTACTTCTCGACAGGATTTAAAAGTTTACAGGGGATTTCCGCAAGTACCATTTCCAGCATAAAAAAAAAAAAAAAAACTCTCCATTTCCTGTGAAACTGAAACATTTTGAATTTATCTTTTTCCATTGCAGATACTGTGATACCAATTTGTTTGCCCATATCCAAGGACCTAATAAGGAACCTCGATAGTGCCACAGTTGCCGGATGGGGACTTACGCTCAATGGTATGTAAATTTACAGTCTCATACCTAACCCAGTTAAATACCAAACTGATTTATAACTTTTCGTCCTCTCTCCCAAGGGAACACCTCTAATGTCCTGCAGAAGGCACATCTGCCAGTCCTGGAAAAGGAATATTGCGGAAAACTATTTGCGAGAAATTTCACTACGGCTCACATATGCGCCGGAGGTCGCAGAGGAGTGGACACATGCAAAGGTGATACGGGCGGACCATTGTTCGCCCGAACTGGAAGTTATTTTCCAAAGTTTGTCCAGTACGGAATATTGTCTGGCGGTGGATCGGCGGTTTGCGGTGGCAATAGTACGATTCCGAGTATTTACACAAATGTTATAGACTATGTGCCGTGGATTATTAAAAATATTAGACTTTAAACTTTACAGTTGTTTTTTTTTTTTTACTTTTGTGGTTGGAAAATTGGCTAACTTAACTCAGTTTAAGTTGGAATTTCGGTTTCGGGAAGATTCACAGTGTATATCAATCCGGTTCTGTATTTAAAATTCAATGTCTACTACCAAAGCTTTGATAAATTCTTTTAGGAGTTATGAAATCAGTCAAGGAGGAAATAGAGAGACAAAATTAATGAGGTGAGTCTCAAATCCAGTTGCGCATTCAAGGCTTCCTCTTTACTCAATAGAAAAATTCAAATCCAAGTTTTCAAAGTTTATTTCAATCAAAAATTCCAAAATGGGAAAACATTTAAGTATGGAACTATCTGACCCACTCAGCGTTGCTTTAGCAAATTTTATTAAAGTCCAAGTGAAATAAATTATTAACTTAAAAACTTTTGAGGAAATCGAAAAAAAAAATTCCTTTAATTAAAAAAAAAAAACATTTTCAAAAGGATACAAAATGGTACACCTAAATCTACTCAAAAAACACGATTTGTATTCAAAAAGGATTCAAAACTTGGTATCCAAAAAACTAACACACACAAAAGTGTAAGACTTATAACATTAAAGTTATACTGTCTTCGTAAATCATAGCCATTTGATTTACTAAAAATCCTCAAAGGCTTACTCTTTAAAATTAATTTGATGCCCTTCCGAAAAATTTAGAATTTGACCCTCCAATAAATTAGTCCAGTCTAAAAATAAATACATTTTACATTACTTATATAGTTCAGTTAAATATTAAGAGAAAGTATATCATTTTTTGATTTGGTTTGAAAGTATCATGACAATCCTTCGGTTTTTTTAAACCTCTTATGTCTTCTACCCAATAAGAGACCTTATTATTTTTATTCTTTATGCCCCCCAAGAAGAAATAAGACTGCTGGTCGTTTTTCAATTCCCTTATTTCTTAAAATAACTTAAGCTCGTTGAAGCCAAAATTAGGTTAATATTCAAGTTTATGGATTTCGGCACAACAACCTGCATACATATATAAAACACCTCTTACTTATCCTCCTTTAAAAAAGCCTTAAAACTAACCCTAATAATATCTATCTGAGTGCGTACCCTCTCAACATTCCGATACCTTTATTTGGAAACAGGAACAAATCAAAATCTTGATGGTAACTTTTCGGAATTAAATTGCGGCCACTTCGGTGCTTTAAGTTTATACAACTTTGTACAGGTGGTTTCAAGAGGTAAAGTTTAGCATCGTAGATTAAATTGAAAGTTCTTAAGGCTCACAACTTTCCTTGGACGATATCGTTGAGTTTTATGCAGGGATTTTTATCTCTGGGAAACATGTGCAAGAGCGTAAGTAATTTCACTTAGGAGATTCGGCATAAGCTCCATGAACAATCAAAGTCCAGTCCGGCTCGATTCCAAGGTTCCTTAATGAATTAGCTGGGTATCGCATCCTA
The DNA here is from genome assembly GCA_905146935.1 of Scaeva pyrastri. Classification (NCBI taxonomy): domain Eukaryota; kingdom Metazoa; phylum Arthropoda; class Insecta; order Diptera; family Syrphidae; genus Scaeva; species Scaeva pyrastri. The sequence goes on along the minus strand of LR989929.1, from coordinate 2,000,957 downwards.
ATTTTTATTACAATACCTAATTTGTTGCCAGTAATGCCTTTGATTTCTTACACTCTGCACGACACAAGGGTGCCTTTTTGCGTCATTAACCCTAAGTAGGTTTAGTTCTAAGAGAGGATAACTCATTAGTCATCCTTGAGGCAGGTAACCACCCATGAAAGCTTCTTATACTCAACAAAAACTAAGTACCATTTTCCATATTTTTGTATGTAGGTACCTACTCGTATATGGTAAGAAGATCAAATCTTCTATCTGGCAAAAGGTACAGAACCCAATTACCTTCAGTTTCTTGAAATTTTATTTTCCAAAGCTGAAATTTTTCCCATATTTTCCATAAGTTCACAAGGGCACAAGAAGAAGGAAAACCTATGAGTTTTGGTGTTCCTTACCGATACTATACGTATACCATGCGGGTCTGGTCAATGTGCGGTACGGTTGTGTCATTTCGGAAGCAGTTGGTTCTTTTGTGGACATTTTCCCATAACACACTTAAGTGCTATCCCAGTTATAACAACTTCACAGAAAATCCATTATTTTCCTAAAATAAACTCATTCGTATTGTTATGCTTCTTTTTGCGTCTTAAAGATGTCGCCAGAAACCAACACACATTCACATTTCACAATGGCTATGGCAATGAAAAATTGAATTCTTCTTCGTAAACTTTAAGACCTTATGAAGGGTATTGCTTCCATGAAACGCGCAAATTTCGTCTTAAGAGCTTATTTTTAGGGTTTAGGAAAATTAATAAGAAAAAAAAGGTCGAATCATTTGAAGGGGAATGATTTTTGTATTCATTTCCAAATGAAGATTCAAACCGTACGATGTTTCTTTTTATTTTATTTTTATTAGAATATTTAGGGCCACACATCTTTGTGCGAATGAGAAGATTCAAGAATTTTCAATTCATAATATTTTGAAGATCTATACGTATACTTGTGTGTTAATCCATTATCCTGGAAAAGGTTGAAAAACTGAGAGTGGGAGGAATTCATTTTCTTTCCGGATTTTAAAATTATTGTATTTTAAAAAAAGAATATTTATGTAAATAGGTAAAGTATCTTCCCCAAAAATACGATAATCCTCAAAACAAATTTAATATTATTTGATTTTTGGTATGAAGCTAAGTTTGGGGTATTTCAAAAAATAAAATAAACGAATTTTAGCCAGCAATAGATACTCCTTCAGATTTCTGTAACTTTAAGCCCCTTTTAGACGATCAGTTCAGTTTCAGTTTTAGTTGAGCTATCATTTAAGCTTTCAGTTAAACTGATTTTTAAACGTAAAAACTGAAACGTTTAACTGAAACTGATGGAATTTCCATCAGTTGTCAGTTGAGTTCTCAGTTAAACTGATGAACTGAACACCGAACTGAGTTCAATTTTAACTGAACTGACAGTTTAACTGAAAAATGAATTGATTACTGAACTGAAAACTGGTCGTCTAAAGAGGCTTTAAGTGGAATAAATGCTCTTTAACTGCCAGAATTACTTTGAAGTATAAGTTTTCAACAACTAAGAAGGTTTTTCTAAAAATCAAAGAGACCATTTACAAAAAAAAAAATAAATCAAAAAGTCAAAAATATCTTTTAAACATTTTTAAAATTAAATGGTAGAGAAAAACTCCGGTATTGGGGAAATCAGGACTCTTCAGATAACCAGAGATTGGTTTTGGTCTGAGTAGGAAATCCTTAAACCGAATGAACTGTCAATGGCGCAATACATGAAAGGTTAATGGCAACATCTCCAAGCAGCTTCTGTTAACCCCATATGTTAGGCAACTTTTCTTTTATACACGAATGTGTGTGTTTTTTCATCTTAATAAGCGGAAAGTGGAAATCCCAAGTTATTAACCATATCCTGGAAAACAAACAAAGTATGCTCTTTTATATTACATTTTATGTATGAAAGAAAATGACAGTCGATGGAAATGAGTCTGAGTTCCCAGGAGAGAGGGTTTCATATCTTATCAACGGCTGTATGTGTTACCACTCTAGGAATTGAGGCTTCTGTCTTCTGACGGGTATACAGTAAGTCAATCGTCATTGCACAATTCGGGATTAAGATATGCGTACGTTATGTACATTGCATGTATAATGTTCGATTTAAATACGACGCACATCAAAAATCCTCCCGCCTTGACATCATTTTCATGAGAAAAAACTCAGACACAGGATGGATAAAGGAAAATAAAGTCAAAATTAAATTTTCCACTCACCATTTTTGAACCATTTTTTTAAAGAATTTCAAAAGCTGATATCATTTTTGCCAGGATTGACTCAAATGACATGTACCAATATAGACAAAGTATGTTTTCTGTTTTTATAAATGAAATTTAGTCAAAAAAACATCGTTTTCGAGATTTTTTTTTAAATCTAAATAGTCAAAATCTTGTGTTCTTTTGTTTAGTCGAAATTGACGAATCTGCAATTCTAATCATTCAATTATTTCAAAACTATGCCATTTTTATCATTGTTCAACAAACTTTAAAAAAAAAAATTATAGTAAAGTATTCTGAAAACGTTTCGAATTGTTTTTGAAAAATTTAGTATTTCGAAAGTCGTTATTTGCAAAAAGTTTTGAAAATGTTAAAACGTGAGAAGGATTTTAAATAAGCCAGATGCAATTTTACACATTTTTTAACATGTAAACTGCGGATTATCCTGGAAGCAAACTTTTGATTCGCTATTGCAATGCTCTTGTTCATGTTTAAATATAATAGAAAGTCATGAATCGAGAGTATTTTGTTCTCTCCTACCCGATAAAATAAAAAGGCCTTGAAACTTTGAAAATGAATAAATACGCTCGTGTTTCCTTTTTATTTATCGTCAAACCAAATGAACTGAAAAGATGCAATCAATGATTGTGATTGAACCGTGCAGAAAATGAGTCAAATTCCACTCTTTGACTCTCATATGACAAGGATATCTGTTTTGGATCGATTTTGAAATTTAAGAAAGGTATAAAGTAAGTGGGTAAATAGGTTGAAGGGAAAAATGTGTCAGCAGAAATTTATAGCACAAATTCAAAAACCTGATCAATCTTTGTCAAAGATAACATTTGAAAGAGGCTTTGTGATAAAATGTGTACATATCTGCTACCATAAAAACTCATAATTTAGTTTTTTATTCTTAGACGAAACAAAATTACTACAAAGTATGAAATTAAATTTTCAAGAAGTGGTTTGACGGGGGAATTTCGACTTTAAATTCCACTTTTCTTGGCAAAAATAAACAGCAAAATATCAAATATATGTATATGACATTTTGTGTTGATTTTCTATGAGACTGTGTAGGTTTGTTTGTCTGCCCTTTTTATTCACAAGGCAGTGACTTTAACGGCACATACATATACCATAAGATACAATATATTTTACATCATTCCAAGTGAAGAAGACACAAACACCCTAAATCCTATTCAATTGAACGGAAGTGAGTATTAAAAGAATGCGAGCAAACAGGAAGCGAACTTACTATAGCTGTCGTGTTGTTGTGAACAAACATCAACAACAAAAATTCTCTTTAAGGATATTCCATACTTGAATGCTTCGATTTTCTTTTCTAAATATTTATTTTCAGTTGGAAAAGTTTGTGCATTTTTTTCTTTCTGTCTCAACTTTTGTAGGAAGTAAGCATGGGAATAAAAATAGAAATTTAAAAAGAAAAGAAAAAAAAACAAAAAAACTAGTCCGCTATGTTGTAAAAAAAAAAAAAAATGATTCCCCGATTTAGGAATTGCTCCAAAGGGATTTTTGTACGAAAGAGTATCCGCCAAAGTAATCATATAAGAGCACAAATTGGGCAGGTATCTAGATCTAAGTTCTATATTTTTGAAGGTCTTGGCTTTTTACTAGGAGTCATTTTTATCACTGTTTTCAGCAACAGGTTAATGAAAAGCAGGATGTGCGAAAAAATCCCTTTTGTTCAATTCATTTCTTCAAAGCATCGTTTTTGTATTTTTTTGCTTTATTGTCTTTTATCAGAATAAGTTAGAATTTGAGGTTATGCAATCTATTCGAAGCAACACCACTTGTTTTTGGATCACTATGAAACAGGATAACTCGCAAAAGAAAATCACCGGTTAAAAAATGGTGCGTACGGTGTTTCATTCATTTAAATACCGGAAGAAGAAGACATCATTTGATATTTTTGCCAGAAACAGAATTTAAAGCGATAACTGCCTAAGTATTAAGATTTACTATAGAATGTCCGTACCGGAACTAACTAAAGTTTTGGGAAATTGGTCATGCATGAGTATGAAAGTATCAGTGGAATCTTCTCTTTCAAAATCCTCAATACTGAAATACGAAAATCTGACTGTACGTTTTAAATAACCACCGACTCCCATCATTCCTGTTCAAAGTTCACATCATGAAATACCTATACAGCTTATTTTGGATGGCTGAATTTCTTGGTATTCCGGAATAGAACCCATTATAGCCTCCCTTCAACCAAACCACTAGCAATAGATATCATATTCCAGCTAACGAACTATAATCTTCCCAACAAGCCCATAACCCTTCATAAAATAATGAAATTGAAAGTAATTACCTTTAACTGATCTAAATTACGATTCTTCCTGTTCTCTCCCGCCTTCACTTTCCCACGTCGGTCGTCGGTCGTAGTCTTCGTCGTCATCAATATAAATCCAATGCCAATGGGTTCATATTATTTATGTTAACATAAAATTCAATAAACAAACGCTCCATGGAATTTTAATAGGAAAATCATCTGAAATTGTCATTTATTAAAGCTCCTTCAGGCGGAAATGTTTTGAACATGTTCCCATACCCACCATACTCTCATTAAGCCGCCATTAAGTTGAGTTGAGGCCTTTATACAACATAGTTCCTCCTCGGAAGATGTACCGGAAGACAACATCAACATCAGCGTCAGCAAAATAAGTCCCGAAGAACCAGAAGCAATCCATGGCAGATTCGAAATTATATAAGCTTATTAAATTACTAACTTGGCGTCGTCGATGTTATGTCGCGACAAGATTCCTTTTGTCTTACACTCACTACAGTCTACATCACTCAGTCTTCCCGAAGAACGGAGATAATGTCATCATTCCAAAGGGGGACATCTCTGGTACTGATGTCAGATCTATGAAGCAGGAATCTCTAGGTTCAACGCACAAATTACTAAGATGTACAAATCCCGGAACGGGCGTTGATGGGCGAAAATGAAATTATTGCGGTTCTAACATTCTGACTTTCTGGAAAAAAGAAATTACATACATACACACTCACATACAATATAAAATCCGTCTCCTGTGGCATTCTTGTCACATATTATAGACATGGATCATGGAGATGAACGAAATTCTTTGTTGTTCTATTTGTTATGATGGTGAAATCGGAAACTTAACTTCTACGATGACGTATGTACATCATCAAAAAGTGCGTACATCCAAGGAACAAAGTGGGAACAAAAGGCTTTTAGAATCCTGGTATTGTATAACCACACCGTTGAATGCGAACAAAAAGAATTCTAGGGTTATTTATGAGATTTCAGTTCCTTTCTCCGATTACTTCCGATCTGGGGGATAGGATAGGGAAGGCATCTTTGCACTAATTTAGCTCAAGGGTCTAGTAGTGGTTTCACGTCTTTGAACGACTTAGATATTTTATTTAGAAGGTTTAATGTGTATAGGAGCAGCATTTTCACACTGACGTCACAGGATTCATTCTTTGATTTTGACTTCTGACAAATAAGTACTTGAAAAGACGTATATACCTACGTCCGAAAGTTAATTTACTAGAATGGTGTTGTTTTTGCCTGCAGTCGTATGATTAAACTTCGTAACAACTTTAAAGTAGCTTTCACCTACGTCTGAGTAAATGGTAACCATAATGGAGATTCCTTCCTTTCCTACCTACGCTACGTACACTGCTATTTCGGTTTGATGTAAGTATCTACATAATTCAAAACTCCTCAGTCCTCACACATAAGGCGAAGTTCACGTTTTTCAAAACGTTGTCAGTTCTTTTATAAACGGAAGGTCTAAATGGATGGTCTAATACTTTTACTGACTTTTGCAAGAAAACTTCTTCTAAAGATATTAGAGCTGTGTTCCATAACGAATGGAAGACTAGAAAGAAGACTAAGGCGGTCTCAATGAGATGTACAAAGTAGATAATGGCGGCCATCTAGATACACTCCTTTAAGCTTATCACAGCATGAATATTCCACCAATAATCCTGGCTTTATGTTTGTCTTTCCTGGGTCTATATATAAAACGGAACCATCAAACCTTTTCTCAATTTGCACATCTTCTGGAATTTTCAATTATTAAAATTCAGCCTTATCTATCACTCTGGGTAAATAAAAATAAGAACAACATGGAATAAATAAAATCTAAAGCAAACCCCTTTAAAATAAAAAATAAAAAAAAAACCTAAGCATATTCGCCTGACCAAGTTGTTATCCTTATTCAAACGTCAATCTCCATCCACACTCTACAATGGTCACTATCCCAATGTTTGATTGCCACTGTAATTCTAATCCTTTATTAAGGAATGAGAAAAAACAAAAAAAAAAAGAAAAAACAAATTCCTTGCCGGATAAGGATCAACCATAAAATGTTTGATTTTATTTCTCACCCTCGTTCCACATACTCCTTCAGATACATCGCCTCCAGCACCAATCCGCAGCCCACAGCCCACAACCCACAACGCTCAACCTCAAGTCAAGTGCTGCATTCCTCGCTTGCAAAAAGACCTGATACCGTTTCTATATTTTATCACTCCCCATCCTTTGTCCTCGTCTGGCTCTTGTTTTCTTAGAGTTTAAAAGATTGCCTCCTTTCTCGGATGTCTTTGGAGGCAGACATTGAAAGCTTTTTGTAGTAAAAGCTCGCCAGCCAATGTCAAAAGCGAAAAAAAGGATACCCTACAGTGTCTAACAAAATTTGGTGTCATGCTCAGTTTGGCGCCAATATAATGTTCCATTGATGATGGACCATCAAATCTTGAAATCATCAGATGCTGCTTTCAGTTTGATAAAAACCTCTCGTGCGTGAAGTCCTCGAAGTCCTTTGAAAAAAAAAGTCCGCCGATAAGAACGTGTTAGAAATACCGTTTTACTAAGTGATAACATTCAGTTTTGCATGTGAAAAGTTTAATAGTGTATAGCAAGTGATTCGTTCAAGTCCTAGGTAATTTTACGCTCCTAAGGAGTCACCTGAGGAAAATAAATACAAAAAAGGATCTAAAGGATTCTGTGTGTAGATAAGCAATAAAAAAAAGAAACAAAAACAGAAACAGAAAAACATAAAGTGAAGACAAAAGGATTTCGCCGCGGAAACAATTGGCTTCTGGCATTGTGGCATTTTTGAAAGGATTCCCATCACTATCAATGCAAGAAATCCATTTAACGGTAAGCGATTTAGGAGGAATAAGTAGAGCATTCAATAAAACGTTCCCCTGAATTTTCCTGAATCCTTTTTCCTTGCACACCAAAGTACCTACCTACAATTTATCTCATTCAATTTGGGAAGATAATGTTTTTGTTTGAGAGGAGAGTTGGTGGTGAACCTGAACGGTGATGATGGTGACGTTGACGTTGACGGTAACGGTGGGAAATGACAATGCTCCACTCGAGGATATAAAAACCCGGGGTCATTTCATTTAATCCATTATTTGAATTATTCCATTTACGGTTCCATCCATTCGTCGTTTTTAATTATGAAATTTTTATCTTTGATCGAATCCTTATGAATATTAATCTGTAAGATCCTTGAAGTGTAGGTATGCGACGAGTGGCGATTGAGAATAACTTTTTTTATTGCCAATATTTATGGTTAGTGCGGAGTGTTTCATTACTAGGAGTCGCCATTAGAATCGTGATGACTTTTATTGTTTTTGTTTGTTTATACTTTTTTGTTGTTGTTGAGGTTTTAACCACCAAATAAAAATAAAGGACTCTTAAAGGGATGTTGAAGATAAAAAAAAGATAATGATGAGGTTTGACATTCAAGGTTAACCACAAAGCAGATCAATTTATGAGCATCAGCATAGAATATAGTCAACTTGATTACGATGGATTGCGGCTAACCAATTTTGGTGATGGGAATGGAACCCTATAATTAGATTATCTCAAGCCAGCTATTTCTGGGAGATAATTAAATGACTCTGTTTATCACTTTCTATACTTAAAAGCACATAAAACATTCATATATTCTGCTTCTACTTATCGATACTTTAACGAAATAATTGATAGACATAGACAGACATTTTAAATAAACTAGTTCAAGTACACAACCTTGGTGTCAGACTTAATTAATTTTAATCAAATGAATCTGTGGAACTTCCTTGCAAAATATGTTTTCGAAAATATTTAATTAATTAACCTCCATACGTTCATACGAACGATATTATCTTAACACAATTTTATACATTAATTTGTCAATTAAGTCAAATTTAGAATTTCAAAATATCCACGACACAAAACTATTTTTCATAACATTTCAAAAACAAAACCAAAATGTCAAATATACTCATTCTTCAGTATGTTTAATAAGTAGGTACGAGTAATTAAAAGAAGTGTTTTAATTTATGTGAAAAGTTGATAGAAAGTGATAGCTTTTTTAATGACAAAAATATGACTTTGCAACTTTGTCTTCTGTGTATTTCACATTAAAATTAAGAAACGACGACTTAAATGTTCTAACTGATTTTAAAAACGTAACGAATTGGTAAAAGTATGTCAGTTTTAGAGTGACAGTTGCAGAATGTTTATTCTATTCATCTATCTTAGGTATTAGTCTGAAAATATTTCAAGAACAACTACTGAACTCTGATTCTCTGATCCACTTTTGAAAGTGTAATACTCTTATGATATTGGAAAAAACTTAAATTTATATCTCTCCGATTTGACAAAAGGATATTTTAAGCTAGACTCATGTGTTTGAAGCAAGTTAAGTTTTTTGAAAATAGGATCAAAATTCACCAAGTTCTATAAAAACACTTTAAATCTAAAAAAATTAAATTAGGTTCCCAAAATACGCACTCGAAAACAATTAATCGTCAAGATTTTACGAGACTTTCGCTCGTTCTCGTCAAAGTTGTAAAATGTCAATCTCGGTTTCTCATAACTGAGTCTCGTTTCGGTCTTTTGATTTTTTCTTGTGAATTGTTTAATTTGTAATCTGGTCTTATTTTGTCTTTTGTCAATTATGTCAGTCTTTCCACTTAGAATGCAGACAAGAAACACTTCTTTCCAAAATTAAACTAGAAAATGAGTCAAGTATTTATTTGAATAATTTTAACAAAAATTAAAACTTTTAATCACGAATTGACTGACGAGACAATCGAGCCACAGCCTGATGTGTATCTAAAATAATCAACTAAGACAACAATAAAACCCACGATTAATTATCCCCGATAAAGTGACAAAGGAAAGAATTATGTAAATTCCAATTAAATCTACCAAATTCAATAAGTTTAAGGTATAAAATAATCCCAACAGTAAACGACAAAGTCTATTTTCACAAATTTACCTGTAGGCGGATTTAAAGTTTAATTGACACTAAAAAAAAAAGAAAATTGTAGGTGTTTCTTAGATAATGTATCTATGAGATTGAGAAAGGTATTTATCGCGTCAATCGTGATGTTTCTTTCGTTTCTTTTTCCTAAGACAAATCCTCCATCACTTGAGGGACATAAGTATATTGAACATAATACAAAAGCAAAGAACACATCATGAGACGGGGGAATTCTATACGTATATATTCGTACCTGAAAGATTCAGGGAATTTGTATCTTAAGAATATGTAAACAAGGAACTTTATATGGATGCTTGACAACATGGCTCGATGGAAACGGAATAAGTTTTTGAAATTTTTAAGAACCCTAAAATATGGTGTGTCATGAGTGGTTATTTCTACCACGGTTAACAAGTCAACGGATTTTGAGGAGCTTGCTAATTTATACGAGTATGAGAAGTGACATTGAGCAAATCACCACCGATTTCCAGTTTTTGTCTTATTTGCATAACTTGTCTGTGACTTGCCTTTTTTGGTATGGAAAAAATTATCTTGAATGAAAAAGTTCTTAATCTCAGAAACAAATTGAGAATTTATCAGAAGGGAATAATTTTATCTTACTTAAGGTTTCTAAAAGCGAAAGAGTAATTTGTTAGTTTAATCGAAACATTAACAAAGCAAATATAAAATGTACGTGGAACGTATTCATGTATCCTGATTAAATATTTTGCTTGCATCCTTTTCTGGAATGAAGGTAATTTGTTAGACGAGACCGTATTACTCGTATCATGATTTTTCTTTTACTATTTATAGAATAGACATAGATTCGAGTAATGAATTTTGAGATACACATTAAGGAGTTTTTTTTATCAAAAAGGGCAATTCTCATGTAATATTTTGACAACTGTACAAACATTTATTAGTTTGAATGAAAACCTTGCTTTAAGTCAATACTCAAATCCTACTTGTGTCGGTGAATGTTTTTATCAATATAAAACTGAAAAGAAAATCATACCATTTTAAAAAAGGATATCCCACGTGGCGGTGTTGGTTATTTCTTGTATGATATAAATGTGCTTTATTAACATAAGAAAAAAGAAAAAGAAATAAATCAAATCTATATTAGAGACTACAAAACAAATCTTATACAAACATTTCTTGCCAATTGTAAAAAATAAAACTAGTTTTAAAAATAGTGCGTATACGCCTGCGTGTACCATCATAGGAAAGATCGTCTATAGGTAGTTAATGACTGTACTACATTAAGGTGAAATGTTGATGTATGTACGTAGCATTAATTGTACAATAATTTTTTAAGATTAATGAAAAAAGAAGCCATCTAAAACCTAACGTGGGCTACCTCCCTGTATTCTTTCTGTTGTTCTTTCGTCTCTGGCTGTCTTGTATTAAAGTAGTATGTTGTATTTCCTCATAGCGTTATTTACTAGGTGTTTTTAATGAACACTTTTTCCTTTCCCATTTAAAAAATGCTAACCACTTCAGAACCACTATAAATTACTTTCTCAAAAGCTGTTGTTAAATTATTTATTTTAAGTGTAGGACAAAATAAAAAAGGGACACATTCTGACATATCAATATCCATTATTCTATAAATACAAATTCTGGGGTAAAAACTACAATCATTTTTCGTCCGAAATACCTGCTTTTAAAATGCCATCACATTCTGTGTCCACTTTTTTTTTCTTTGTGAACACACGATTTTCGAATTTCGATACTCTCTGAAAAAAACCTACTCGTATTAAATAATTGAATATTAAATTTTAAAAATCTTATTTCCTTACATTTCTGCCCCCAGGCATATAAAACTCATTGAGTTTAATACAATTTTCGTTTGTTTGTTCCAAGACAAAGAAAATGCGAATAACGGTTCACTCTACAAAATGAAAGGCGTTATTTTTGTTCACATCCGCCATTCGAATTTTTCATTTTTGTTTACGAATGAAATCCTCTTTTTTATGAAACATCGTCGTCGTCATCCTACTTATGAATGTGTGTGAGGTTATGTTTTCAGTTGAAGACGCCTTTTTTTCCTTGGATATTTAAATTTCCACAAATTCTCAAAGTGCTCGTATTTCGTTTGAAATGCGTTTACATGGAAAAAGCATGAATCATTTATAAGAGTGGCAAAGAAAAAGTGAGGTAACGTCGGAATATTATCATGACAATTTTGATGATATGTTGGCGTTTTGGTGCTCTAAGGGACAAAGTTTGGGAAATTTCTTGTATTTTTTTGCTGTGAAATAAAAACAGTAGAAAAAGATGTAAACATATTTTATAAAATTTTCATTACGATGGTGTTTTGGTGTTTAGTTTTCATGGCGATTTTTAAGTTTTTTTATTAAACAAGGGAGACGTTAGAAATAAAAGACCAAATAGATCAAAATATCTTTGGTATGAAAGTGGGTGTCATTGGTCTTAACTCCTATTTAGGAATCGAGGTCTGCTAAGACGTGTACAAAATTGTTATATTTTTTACTTTAACAAATTTAAATTCATCACCACCAACTCTTAAGTGAGATGGACGTGATGCAAGAAAAGACTCGGTTTCAAATCGGCTTCTTCTCGTTAAACTATTACGATACTAATATTTAGAATCATCCAAAACAAAAGCCAGTCCAGTCGAGATAGAGAGTCGAGACTGTATCCTTTGAATCCAAATTTGACACGACTAGCGCCAGGCTCATTTATCTCTTCAATTTTTAGGGTTTCATAATTTTAGCACCAAGTATACAACCTTTACACTTTATTGCAAAGTTATTGTTCAAATTGCCTCATTGAGTATCGTCTCTTGTCCAGCACTACCCACTCTTAATATATAAATTCAAGGAAAAAACAAAACTTAAGGTCAATTAATTTCCCTCCGCTATTGTAATAATAGTTCGATTATAAGGTCACGTTAAAGTTCAATTTGCGTAAATAGGTGAAAGAATCTTCACATTTACATTGAAACATTTGCTAAGAATTCAAGTAAAGTTCAACAATCTTAAAAGTCCTTGAAAATCCTTCGCAAAACAATGTGAACCATGATATAACATCACCTTGCAACAAAAACATCAAAAACTTGTCATACATATTTGTGTGTGTTGTTTTTTTCTCAATATTCGTAAGAAACGTAAGAGGTTTTTGAGTAGAAAGAATATTTACGTGGCGCCAAGCTTACTATACGCAGACAGAGTATCTTTGAAATGGGGTGACCATTCTGTCTAAATCATTTTATGACATTTTTTCAAAGAAGGGAAACATAAAATCAGCCTGTCTAAATTTGATAAAGTCGATTCTTTTATACCATTGAATTCTTAAGTGGCTTTAACTGCATTTCCACCTTAACTTGAACTAGAAAAATGTTATCATACTTAGTTTTTTTGATCAATAGTTTTTGTTAGGATGTTTCAGAGCATAAATCGAAGAAGATTTTAGTTGTGTTTTATTGACTTCTGAAAAGCAAGTGCAGCATTCAAGTGAATAGAACGATCAAACTCATTTTAATATATCGCAAGCACAGCTGTCATTATTTTCGCTGGATTCTTATTCGCCAGCAATCAAATTGTTGTTGTTTGCAAGGGAAATTTGGCTGCGCTGGCTACTCAGCAGTGAATAAAACAAAACTAATGTTTTGATCAAGCCCTTTTATAAAGATTGACTTTGAAGTGTTTCCAAACTGATAAAAACAAGAATCAATTGGTCTTGTCTTCTGATTTTTGAAGAAACATAAGAAACAGTTTTCTGGTGAGCATTAAAATTCAACATTCTTCAAAGTCTGATTAAGTCTTTAAGAATATGGTAACCTCAGAATGTATAGTAAAAAAAAGTCTAGTATATACGACGCGACGCCATCCATATCGCCACATCATAGTATCAAGGCAGAAAAACAAAAGTTCCTATAGCTTAGCTGATGTGGGCTATGAAAGCTATTTACGTTAAAATTATAGTCAATAATTATGTATTATTAGAGTGTGAGTTGCTTTAGATGTATTTTGTGTATGGTATATATGTGAGTATAAAACGTCAGATTATTTTTTCTCTTAAAATTTTAATCATTTTCTGAAAGAAAATCAATATTTATATTTTTTTTTGTTCAATGTGGGACTATGTAGGCAAGGTAAACAATATTATGTACATAATATTATCATTATTGCTTTATATTGGCGAAATTATTACACGATATAATCAGAGGTACGAGTATGTATAAGGACATGTTTATAATGTATCGATATCATATTTATTATTGGAATATTAATGTGTCGAAAATTCTATCCAATTTCAAATTTATATTGCCCATTACTTATGTAGGTGTACTAATTGGAACGGGATATTAGGAATTAATAATTAATAGAAGTGAATTTGGCTGTTTCAAATGAACCAAATAGAATTTTTGAAATGAAAATTTATCCTTTGAATAAATAGGTACATACATATATAAAGGTGATCGAATTATGACCAAAATTATACACACATGCAATTTCATTCACAAATAATGATACAATATTTTAAGAAAAAAAAAGACAAATTTAAGTACTGCAATATAAAACTATACATTTTTTTTTAAATTTGGTTCAGTATTTTTATAAAATATTTCAGAAACGATTTAAAATAACCCAATTTTCACACATGTGTTTTTTAGACGAATGAAAACTTTCTATGTACTTTGATAGTTGAGATTGTCAAACTGTGTTGAAATTTCTGTTCAATAAGATTTGGTAATTCATCATAAAAAGTTTGAAGTAAGGCTAAAGCTTCCAAATTTTGGAAATTGAAGAAAAAAATAAAATTATGTGAAAAGTTCATAGACCATTTTTACCGAAGAATTGTGGTAAGTCCGTCAGCAATAAAAATTTTGTGTATATGGTACGAAGACTATTTTCAAGCTATTAACGAATCACCTAAATCCTTGGTCCTTATTTCTTTCAAAATGAGCAAGAACCTTTCACTTTTAATGGGGTTATGTAAAGTATAGCTTATGCCGATAAACTAGATTTAAGTTTTCTCAATCTTTCGTCACCGAAAATTAATAACTTGGCAAAGATTTCTTGTTTTAGGAAACCCCTTTTCAAAGTTCACACACGAAATTGATTACGTGAAGTAAACTGATCGAAAAATCAATTTCTCCTTGTCCTTCTAAAAGTCGGGAACAGCTTGACCGATTTGGCTGATTTTGATTTTGAAATGTTTATCGTAGTCCAGGGAAGGTTTGAAGAGTGAGAAAATATGGAAAAATTGCAAGGATGACAGTAAAAAAAACAACTTCATTTCCCAATACAAATTGTCTACCTGGAAAAAATATTTTTGATTGTCAGTTGGTTGTCAAATTTGTCAATAAAAAGTTATAAAGTAATCTGTCATTCTCTCACCATATTACACACCTACTAAAATCTTTTATGATCAGTTTGTCAGAGATTTATTGGTCTTAAAATCCCAAGGAAAAGCCGAACTTTAACTCAATACATTTCAAGTTCCGAGAGTAATGAAAAATTGGTGCGAGACAAAGTTTGCCAGGTCCTCTAGTTTATTATAATTCTGCCTTTAAATTCTGTGAGCTTATATTTTAGTCTATGAAATTTGAGTTAAGCCTCCATTATCAGTTTTCATTTATTTGGAGTAATCGAGAACGAATTTAAAAAATTCAAATACAAATTATGTCAAGTAATTGACTTTGATTAAATATTGACATTTTAGTCAATTTAGGTTTAAACAGTGGCCTAGAATTATATTTTGTGTTCTCACCTCCAAGAGCCATGATTAATTTATTGTTAAATAGTAATCAAAAGTTAATCCTGAAATATGGCAAAATTATACATCCCTGGAAGTCTTAAAACAGTTAATTCTCACTCAAAACCATTACAAAAAAAGAAATACCAATTTTGTATGAATATTTTAAATGTCGATTATTTTCAAAAAATTCCATTTAATTCAAGAATTCTGGTGGTGTGCTGTGTGGTTCTCCTTTTCGAGCAAAAACATGAATTAAATTTCAAAATGGAATTTAATTTTGATTGATGGCAACGGCTAACATAAAATTTAATTTAATGGAATGCAATTAAATTCAATTAGCCTGTGACTTTCGTTCCGCTAACAATTGGGTTTGCTGCTGAACAAAAATACTCGTAATGCGAATTTCATTTATTTAATGTTTATACAATACACACACACATTCACTTTTGATGTTTTAATTTAAAAACAGTTTCTTTAATCGTTCATTGAATTTTTGATTTCCATTGAATTAATTTATTGTTTCATATTCCTCTGTTCGACATGGAAACAAGTTACGAGTAAGTTGGGATATTTACATATATCCATAATTTCAAATGCTGGTGGTTTGGGCGGGCGATAAACAATAACGAATCTATTTAATTCTATGATTCGATGCCGATATCAAAAACTCCCTGGGGATATCGCACTAATTGGCATGAGGTGGTTAAATAATAAAATTTGTGGATAAACTTTGCATCCATGTTGGAAAAAAATTATTTTTTTTTGTTGATTTATTTTATTGCATATAAACATTTAATAATTTTGAGCTTCATGTTTTGATTAACTTAAATTAGTTATTTTTCAAAAACCGACTTCATTGATATTAACAACATTTCGTATTGTTTTTTTTTTTTGGTATTATCGAAAATTGTTGCTCTTTTTGACAACATTTAAATCCTTCAGGAATTTAAAGCACGTAGGCAGTTTACTTGAGCTGAAAATCCTGTTGGGGAATTTATGGGTTGGCGGTTATGAATTTGCATTCCAAAGAAGAGGCCTCATTAAATCCCCAAGTGGATGATGTTCTTTGGCTTTAGGGGATTATTTTGGTCACGAAATAAGATATTTTGAATATTTTAATCTGACTTCTTAAGAGGTACATATATTGTATAAAACATCTATAGATATGAAGATTCTCATTTAAGCTCTGGAGATGCTGTTTGACACAAAGAAACAAAAAATATATCTTAAAGGCAGTGAAAAAGTCAAGGTACCTTAATTAGAATTGCGCGAGATTATCTGATGACAAAGACTTAAAATTTAAATAACAATTTTATTATATTCGTAGATATTTACATATACATATATGAATCTAGCTTGAATTTTTATTACACTTACATAAATGTAGCTTAAGAGAGTGATGGAATAACACTTCATTATGTATATTAAAATGAGTATTGTTAGCCTACCTGGTGGACGAAGGATGATGGAACATTTTTTGGGAAATAATAAGAAAGGTTTTTAACGTTTTAAACCCATTTTTCACGTAAGATATTATTTGACACCTTAAATTAATTGGTTTTGGAAAGAATGTTTGGCATGTGATGTCGTCCTTAATTGGTTGTACACTGTATAGAAGACGTTCTCTTAACGTTCCATTAGGGCTAAGTACTATTGCCAAGGACATGAAACAAGACAATTGAATTTTTGAAATTAAGGTTAGGTACTCAGCAAGTGTACATCTCATTTTAAGGATATCTAAACAATAAACATAGCTTATATTTATAGCCATCAGGTAGAAAAACGGTTAGCTCATGTTTCAATTTGATTTATTGGCTCTTTTAGGTTTTAAAACTTGAAAATTACACAGAAAGAAATTGCATACCAATTGACTTAACACTTGATTACGGTTCTCCCAATTCAAACATCTTTTTAATATAGCAATTTAAAAATGTGAACATTTAATTTTGACAAACTAATTTAATTGTTGTACATTATGGCACCATAAACCGTTATTTTTTGTCTTAAAAAACTTCAAAACTGTGCTATTTTTTGGTATTGGTTAGAAGTGAAATTGAAGAATAACTTGGACATCGAAAACGTATGTCTTTGACAAGTAGTACATGGCTGAATTTTTAAAATCTGTTTGAATTCTTGTGAAAAATGTTAATAAATAAATTAAATTTAACATAAAACGAATACACCATTTTTTGCAAAACAAAAGATCCTTATTTATGAATATTGATATTGTTTTTTGAAGTGTCGAATTTTGAATAAATAAAGCACTAAGTATAAAGTAAGCAAATTGGAATCTATCAGCTTGCTAAGCATTGCAACTACTTTCCTAAATTTAATTTTCCTCTGTAAGACAAACTTCCAATCAACCCCCCCTCTTTCCAATAATTGTTCCATATTGTAAAATTTTAAAGAAAATATTCCCTTGTAGGTATGGACATATATAATACCTACTTCGTCGTAGGCCTGAAAAAATGTGTAGTAAACCGAAACGTCACTATCATACTAAGCTTTCTAACTATTTTTCAAAGCTGCGGTTCCTGAAACATAAAAAAATATTGTCCAGCCTTTCGTTAAAAAATTCTCACTCAACTTCCCTTCAACATTCACACCCACATATCTAAACCACTCTAAAACAATATTCATTAAGGCCATGAAAAAAATTAAAATTAATTTTCCAAAAAAAAAACTTTGAAACCATTTTGAGAATTTTCTAAGAAAAAAAATAGACAATTTTTTCTTGCTATATTTTATGATTAATTGATCTATTCAAATTAATAACTCCCAACACACTTGAGAATCATCCAAATGATTTAACTTTTATTTTACATCCGTTTCTGATAAATTAATCTCTTATCCATAATTATACTAACACAAAACACATCATTAATGATTTCTACATAAAAGTAAATCTCCTTCAAAGGCTATTAATCAACTCAAGCCCCCTTAACGCTTTAGTGGATTTTAGTGGATAGAAAAACTTTCCGTTATAATTAGCAAATCTTCTCCAAAGAGAATTATGATACTCCACATAACCCCAAATGCCCAACTCCCACTGCCCACATGCATGGAGCACGAGTATAGGTATGTTTCAAGACAAACAAAAAATTTATAAAAAAGAAAATATATTTAGGTATTGTATTGTATCTGTATTATAATCAGGAAAGTAGAGTTGATTATAAAATGCAGGATTATTGTTAAGCGAAGTTTTGTTGCAATCCGTTCAGTGGTTTGAGATCAGTTCGAAATGTAGTAGAGAAGACCTTACTTTCTTTGTAAGTTAAGAAAGTCCAACATCGAATAAAATATATACTATACTAAAGATTGTAGTTCCAAGTTCTTAGAAGACTTAAAAATTAAGACAAAGACGAGGAAAGTCTTGGTTTAGTATTGTTGACGAATTTTTTACCAATATCATTGGGGATGACCTTGATTCTTGCATGGTGGGTGGCCATCCTGGTTTAAATTTTAACATCTCCAAAAGCTTCTATCCTAATGTAATATTAAACCAGAAAAAATCCCTTTCCAACCCTCGATCCCAGGCTGTTAAAATTAACTTTGAAATCTAATTTCACTACAGCAATTCCCTGGGGTTCAAAATGCTGCCCTGTAAAAAGTTCAAATAGTTTTGTGCTCTGCACATTCTATTATGGTCATTGGTAAACCTATATATACGAGTGTACTATCCATCGAAATGAAAATGGTATTAAGAGTTTTGTACAATTAAGGTCAAGTTTTATCCCCAAAAAAAAAAAGGAAAAAAATTAAGCAAAGGTTTCATTCAATTATGTGTCGACACTATATGGAAAGATAAACCCTTGAGAACTTTACAATTTTTTTTTTTTTTGTGTTGCCTTTTGAACTTTAAGGCATTCTAATTGTTACAATTTCACTTTTATTTGAGTTAATAGATTTTAATACACTTGAGATAATTTTTCATCACAGTTAATCACACTAATTTGAGGTAAAATCACAATCACTATTTATCCCAAACTTTTATAATTAAATTGAGTTTTTTTCTTTACTTCATTTGAGTGTAGGTAAGTAAATATAAATGAAGGTATGTAGATATGAAATTAATCATAAAATGAGAACCACAAAAATACATATCAAATGTGAGAGAGAGAGGAAGGAAGGAATATAAATCCCCAAGGTATTCAAGGTGACTCAATACCAATCAAGGGAATTTAAAAAATCAGTGATGTGTATGTGACTTTAATGACACAAAGTATTGCATCTCCGATTTTGTAGTAATATTCTTTACAAAATTGAAAGTTTCATGAATTTTTATTTTATACATTTAAGAATACACAGTTTTTATTTTGAGTTTTAATATTGAGCCGGAAAAAAATGTTAATATCTTGCGACATAAAACAGGTAGAAGTATTATTTTGCTGACGATAAAAGTTGTTTTCCTTTTAACTTTTAACATTTTTTTTAAGTACAAAAATCATTTATTTCTTCTACTTTTTTTAATCAGTGTAGTCTCATTAAAAGACCTCAATTTGACAGTTAATACTGAACCTTTAACCCTGTACCTTATTCGGAAGAAATTGTCTGATATTTTTGTTAAATTTAACTTAAAAGATTTAATTGTAGTTTAGATGTCAATTTTATTATACATATATGAATGTACATATGTCCTAAAAAGAAAACATTTTTATAGTTCTGTCCCAAAACTTATATTTTATTTTAAAAGAATTGATAAGCATCTGATTATTGGTATAACATTTTGCACACCTACTTCTTACAATAATTAATTTCAGTTTGGTTGGGCTCTTTGTGGTACGGGCCTTCTCCGGCATCCCTGCTTTTCCTCACTTTCTTTTAAAAAGTTAAAAAATATAGTCAAGAATTTAGAAGACCACATTTTTTTTAAAAAGAACACATTTACTGTGATTTTACACGGCTATCTTTATACATATAAAAAATCTTCTGGAAAAGTCTTCTATCATTCAAGTGTTAAAAATATATAGAACAATTTTTCCATTCCTTAATTTTTAACAATCCGTAAATAGAATCGTAGTTTCTTCCTCTAGGAATATTTTTTTTTACTTGAATAGCATAAACCACTTCAGACGATTGAACCGTTCCTCTCTAAATAAGTCAAAAAAAGAAATACCTTAAAAAAGCAATGAGCAAAACCATAGTCGTATAAATTTTGAATGTTCCTTCCCGGAATGCCGACTGCCAGTCATCTTGGCGGACGGAAGTGGAATTCAGGATAAAATGACTAGCAAGTATCTATATTTGTATTTATGAGAACAAGTTGGGAGCTTTTCAAAGAATTCTAAACGGCAAATTGTAGAAATGCGATATGCATCAGAAGCAGAAAATATGAGTAACGAGGACCTTCTTTTTCTGGGAGGAGTAGTGTAAAAAGTGTTGTCCTTTTTTTTAGTCGGGTAGATTTTCAACAATGTTTAGCTTTTTTATTCGCTGTTAAAGTTTTCCAGGATGCTTCTTCTTTCTGTGTGAATACTTCATGTCAAGCTGCATTTATTCTTACAGGTACTCGTCGTCAAATCCAAAAAATGGTTCCTTTGATGTGTTATTTTGGTCTATGTCCTTATTGGTGTATACAAAGGACTTCTCTAGAGATTATTAGAGAACGTGACAACTTCAGCAATTGTAATATCTGATGAATTTTAAAGAATTTCCTTGACTACAATGAGGAAATGGGTGCAAGTTTAATTGTCTTTCTGGGAACTCTTGATCGGAGGTCTATGTGTGTCTTTGGTCAAGGGATTATTACGAACAAGTTTGTTGATAACTTACTCTTGTATTCAAATAGCAAAGTCG
Source organism: Scaeva pyrastri (assembly GCA_905146935.1). Classification (NCBI taxonomy): domain Eukaryota; kingdom Metazoa; phylum Arthropoda; class Insecta; order Diptera; family Syrphidae; genus Scaeva; species Scaeva pyrastri. Next base: position 1,979,948 of record LR989929.1, on the reverse strand, counting down.
ATAAGATTCAGTCTATTTATGAAAGCTTTATAGTGCAGGATGTGATTATCGGTTTAACCATCATCAAAGAAGTCTTCTATTTGAACTCCTTGGTAAACTTGGAGAATGAGTCCTTAGAGAGTCACCCTTATCATTCAATTCCTCTATTGACTTGCCTGCAAGAAAGGACTGAATTTGTTTTCGGTAACAATCGTCACCGACGACGTTTTGCACTCCTTCCTTTAAGCTTGAGATTTTAACTATAGGTATAGGCGTATCATGATATTAATGTCGCCCTTTATTTTGACCTAATTTTATCGCCGTTAGTGGAATTAATCAACTCATTATAAATGTGTATGCACCTTAAAAAACAAACTCCAAGTTCTGTGTGAATAGTATGTAAACGAGTAAATGCTGTGCAATCAATGATTAATTGCAACCCCAGCTTGCAAAAACAAACAGTCCATCCAAACGTCAAAGTGACAGTTTGTTCTTTGCATTCAATTATGCTTTGACTATGGTGTTATTTTGTTGACCCTTTGCATCCAATTGGTATTGGTATAGTTGTCAAATTACACTCATTCAATTTATTCCCCCTGTTTCAAATATTTCTTTGACAAAACCAGATTAATTCATACGAACTGTAATTAACACCTCGAAGAGTTAATTCTTTGATTCCGTATAGAAATCGAAATACACTTTATTGCAACTGTAACAAAATTCTTATTTTTTCTTATTGTTTCTAAAGCATTCAGTTATAAGTAAAGAAAAAAACTTGGAAAACCCGTCCAAAAAAAAATTTCTCTTAAAACATGAAGTCCACCAGCAACTGACCTGCAACAACAACGACATCTAGGTTTGAAATTTGCTTAAAAATCAATCGATGATGTGATGATGGGTGCATCAAAAGGCGTTCCGCTCGGCTACTTCAAACCCACATGAGGAAGTGAATGTTTCCATGTGCACTCTCCGAATCTTTTTGCCTCGAGTATCCTTTTTAGCATGTGCACACAAAACACAAAACACACTTCAAACATCAACACATCCATTGGGGACGGATACGAGCCTTTAACTTCAACAATGAATTCCATCTTTGGCCATGATCCTGTGTCATGACATATTTTACCAGGAATAGACCTCAAATGCACAGGAATTTGAAACAGATTCCACAGAAATTGAAAGTCTGAATAGTGTGATGTTCTTGTTTGGGATTTCAAATGCACATACTAGGACATGTTAGTAAGTGGACACTATCAAAGCGAAGCGAACTATCAACGCAATCCTTTTCAGGATGTTAATTTTTTGTACTCGTATTGCATAATTTATATGAGAGGACTCTTAGCTGGAGTTTTAAACAAAAACAGACGCCATACTGTCTGGAATTTTCTGCCGATGCCGAACAATAACAAAAGCGTTATTTTTAATTCCCCGTTCGTCGCGGCCGGCAGCGGCGGCTCCTTCCTTATCGAGCCCGAGCGAGAGTTAATCTTTATTTGATTTTAGCTAAAAATAATTCAATTAAAAGTTTTGTATTCCCTCGAGCCGTTGGCGTTGTAGTTCAGCCTTTTCTGGAAATTTTAAATATTATGACTCCGAATTCAGGGAGGGGCGGGCGGTCGGCAGAGTGAAAAATAGACAAAAGCATCTGAAGAATATTGACTGAAAGTTTAATTTTAAATTTTTCGCAAAATTGAATTTTCGTAACGGTCTCTCCTAGCATCATCACAATAGGATAAAAATGTATCTTCCTTTTATTTTAAATTCCCTTTAGCCCCGCGCTCCACCAATTCACAACTGACTCTTAAGTGAAAAATTTTAAGCCCGAACTTCTGATGGATTAAATTATAATTGATGAATCTTGCCCGAGGGGAGTTTTTCATTTTTCCTGACTAATGAAGTGATTTTCAACATTTTTCTTCTTTTATTTCAAAATAGGTACATTTGTGAGTGGATTTAGGGACAAACGAGGTTGAAACAGGGATTCATCACAATTCCACACAGAACACCGCATTCCCGTCTGTATTTCAATTTCAACCTCCCAAAGTACTCCTCCCAAAGATTGATGATGGATCATTTGATGGAGCAAACAGCGTGTTAAAAATATTTATATTGTGATGGAAACATTTTATAACCCTGATGTTTTATGATTTTCCAATTTTCTTTTTTTTTTTTTTTTTGATTCGAGGGTGGATTCGATTGGTTATTGAAAAGGATACGATGATTTGTATAAATCATAAATTTCGATGAATGAATGACAGATGTAATTTGTGTTTCTCCGGAAGATGCTTGTGAACCTGTGCACTGCGATGCATCTGGGTCTAAATTAATGAAGCATATTTTCCAGGCAAATACGTACATGTGTTTATTTTCAGGACAGGACTAAACCACGGGGGAAGCTTTTGTACTTCTTGGGTCGAGATAATTTTTCTACATTGTAAATTAAATATTTCGTAGAGATTGCTTGAAATATTTCCTTAATTTTTATTCTAACTGAGACAATGGAATGATTTAATGCTTGGTGTTAATAAAGTTAAAATTGATTGTATCATTTTTTTGAAAAGTTTATCGAGTGTCTTTCATCATTTTTGGCTTAAGAAAATGAAAAAATTTAATTTAAAAAAATGGAAATGTTGGACAATTTAATTTAATTTTTTTTTGTCTGGCTGAAAGTATTTTCTATACTTATTCCGTCAGGAGAAATGTCCAGTCATGTTGTCTAATGTTTCCCACCGAAATATAACAGGTTAATGGCATTAAGAAACAGAAATATTCCAAAAAATACTCCAAAATATTTTTGAATGCATTAAACTACTGAAAGTGTTGATTTGAATACAAAAATATTGGTCGGAAAACTTTCTTAAGTCATCTTATTTTTACAGTACTTATGTATTTATTGTCATTGGGAGTTATATTTTTTTAGCAATATAATAAAATTTAATAATTCAATAATAAAAATTGAATAAGAAAATGCCAAGTCGAATTAGAAGAAAAAATAATAGCTTCAGTCTTTTATCGCTGTCAAGGGAGCAGTGCTATCGTTACTTTTTTCCATTGCCAGAAAGTGTCCCATGAAAGTGTGTGTTCTCCCTTCAACTGTCGCTCTTATAAAAACTTGCAAAAATTCAATTATAACAAGTACAAAACAAAACTTTTTTAATTAATCACTTTTCCTATATGTTGTACATCTTGGCACGACACAGAAAAAACTTAAATCTTCACGACCTTATACAAGACAACGAGCTCCCTTTTGGCCTTCTTTACTTGGCCATATAGAAAAACCTTGACTTAAAAATTCATAACAAAAATTTAGATTTCAAAATAAATACTGTAGTTTTATACTTTAAGCAATCTGCCCAAATTAGTTTTCATCGTAAATATGTACGTGTTTCAAAAGTTAACACTTTCATCAGCTACCCGGAAATGACTCCGGTAGCTTTATCATCATAATTCCAACCGTACCGAACCCCCACCCATTTCCATTTCCACACCGACTTAACTCATTATAAGTTTCGGCTCCAAAGTGACATGTCACTACGATTCCGATACAAAGTTGTTATGTGTTCGAGCTAAGGCTTGTGGTATCTGGAGTGGGTTCTGCTCCTGAAACGGATCGAACTTTGCAAACAGCTTAACAATGTGTCAGTGCACTATCAACTTTATTAATCTATTCATATGTTCGAAGTATTTAGTTAAGCCTTGTTGAAATTCGGGATTATTTTGCACCACATTTAAAAATGGTTTTCATTTTTTTGCAAAAATATTAATTTCTCAGGCATCAAAATTTAAATTTAGTTTAAAGTTTGGTTGAAAAATTTGATGAAATTCATTTCGTCTCCGAAATTATTTTAATTTATTCGTATGTCTAGAGCTCTACATGAGCTTCAAGATTATGGTTTATGGTTTTTCCTTAGAACCTCGTGTTTCCTTCAAGTTGCTTGGCCAAATGAATATTGGACCACTCCGTGTCCATATGCGGATGTGAGAAGGTACACACGTATTCGAGTAATTGGGACAAAATTCCGGATTTCTGGCTAAAAATATACTCCTCATGCTCCACTGATGTCTGTGTCTGATCATAGTGGCGAAATATTAACAAGACCCAAAGGATTTGTGTTTGCTTTGTGCGGTTAAAGCAGCCAAATTTTACTTTGCAAACCGAAATCTACATCAGGAGCTTCGTCATTCGTTATTTGGGCACTGATGATGATGATGATGATGCTCGAGCATGATTCCTTGATAGTTGATACTAAATCGCATAAATTGTAAAACCATGGAGTTTATGGTTTCACCGCAAAGAGAAGTCCTTATAACTGCCAAGGATATCTATTCCTCGGAAATATGTAAATCCAAACTGGATTCCAACGGAATGTACAAAATGTTGCAAAAGTGTGTTTTTTTCCTCAAGCAAAAGCTTAAGCATAGACGTATTGGAAATGCACTCGGTCCGGACATCGGATCCGGACTTCATGTTCATACTAAGTTGCATAAGTTTCTACAGGAACCCATGAGAGGGAATTTAGTATCCGAGTTTAAGACTGTGATCTCTTTTAAAACAGTCATTGGAATATATGAACGTACTCGTAAATTCAGCAGTCATAAAATCCAGACTCCCTTTTAGTTCCATAATATTATTCAGGAATGATATTCGGCTCCGGCGGCGGCGGCGTGGGTGTGTTTTGTTGTTGTGCATTTGTATTTGTTTGGTTTCAGTTGCCAGTTGATTGAATTGATTTTGATTCTCCTGTGAGATGTCGTGTATTTTTATATCTTTACTTTGTATCTATGTTCTATGTACTACATATGTACATCTGTAAGTCGTAGATAGATATCTTTTAGATTGTGGCACGTAACAAATGGAATTTTACAAAATAAAATTTGTAACATACTCGCTTAGTTACTATGGGTGGGAACACTGGGAATGTACCTACATGTTTGTGTTGGTTGCTTAGGGAAATTGTCACGTAACTTGTAAAACGATTTATTTGTTTTAGTCAAGGCAATTTATACAATTATTCGGGCTCTGAGTTTTGAGAAAACATGTTTTTTTTTAGTTGACAACTAATTTAAGAAGGTAAATAAATATATTCGGTTGATTCCAAACTGCCTCAAAGGGGTGTTTTCTTTTTCTTGAATTGCATATTAATTCCAGAATTCACGCATTGAACAAATTTGTTTTTGTTATCATACCAATTTCAGAGAAGTGTCCTCGAAGTGAAGTATTTTCTGAGGAAAATTTGATATCTTTAAAGTCAGATTTTTCTGAACTTATTTTCTTTGTATTACGGCCAACCTTATAAAAATTTAAAAATATACAATTTAAGAGGTACAAAATGTGAGTTAGTTCATTAATTGGCTAGATAAGGGTGATTTTATTCATTACCTATATTAGATTTCGAAATCTTTTATAATTCCGGTATACTCAAAATTCGACAAATTTTGACTTTTAATTAATAGTAGATATCTATTTAGTACTCGTGGCATGATGCGTATAGCATTATCATGCCAAAGGTCTGGGATCAACCCCTGCCTGTGCCACCTGAATGATTTTACGACTGCCACCCCTTGCGAGAAATTGACAAATCCTCTAAGTGTAAGTCTTGTCGTGAAAAGTGCTTTCTCAAAATTTAGCTGTTCCATCCCTGACATTACTCAAACACAGGAATGGATGAGAGTTTAAAATCGCTAGGCCCTAATTTATTTCTATGCACTAATCAAAAAGATTTTACAAATTTATTTCGTTTTTTTTTTCAAAATAGAAAAAATTGTAAGAAACTCTAATGCAACGAACATTTTTTAATTTTTTAGTAAAAATAGAAAAACATTAAATAAAAACACCAAACCCAAAAATTACCCTATTCCTTGGCCTCAATAGTTTCGAGTTTGATAAAATGATAGCAAAGAAAAAGGTTTTTTGTTAAATTTATTTTGACAAAGAATCACCTAAAAATCTTGAAACAACCGGGCGCGGCGAAATACCTACCTAAATGAAAATCCAATTTTTTTAGAGTTTTCCCATAAAAAATCCACTAACTTCAACCCACCTCCATGACATGAAATCCTGGAATCTATCCTAGAACTTTAGATACAAAAAAAAACTATGACTGAAGTTTAAGTCGGCATCAATTTGGCATGGCAAGTTTTAAAGACATTCAACTTTCTTGTTTAACCATTTAAATTGATTGCTTCCCAAAGTTACACATCCTCATTCCTTTTAACAGAACTTTTATAATATTTTATTCGAAAATATGTGCACACATACATTCAGAAAATAAATGGTCCAAATTACGGTCAATTACATATACAGCTGACTAAGGGTGTATCCATACTTAAGGCTTAATATGGCCAATTGAAAAAAGATCTTTGTTAATGTCAATATATGTGTGTGTATATCCTTACGCCACCGCCTGTATCATAACACACTGTCTCGATAGTATACCGAACCATATCGTTTGACAGCGGACATTGACAGAGTTATCGGCGACATAAATAATTCTCCTTCAATGTTTGTGACGCCAGGTTTTTTTTTATTTTTTTCATTACATCAACACTATGACAGCAAATTTAAAATATTGTAATGTTTTCGTCCTTTCTCTGTTCCTTGGAATGTTTTTCTTTCTCATAAAAGCAAATAGGCTGTCAAATGGTTGCTTGAAAAAAGGAAAAACAACACGATTATAGGACACAACATACCAAATGAAATTTAGGAAAGGGATGAGGATTGTGGGCTGTGGAGGTAGGGGGTAGAGGACTGAAGGCTTTTATTTCACAAACCACATATGTACATAGTTTTCTATGTGTTGGACATTGTTCACAATTTATTTCCTTTAGGGTTTGTGTATCTTAAAAAACATTCTTTAATATCTCAAAGTATTTACCCACATCCTCTTAGACACAATCATATGAAAAGGATGTATTGAATAAATGTAATTTGTTTTTTTTTTTTTTTTCTGTTTCTTCACATTTTCGTAAGCAACTTTATGTGTGTATTTGATAGTTTTGCCTGAAATGGCATTTCATGAAAATGTTTTCTTGAAGTCCATCGATATGATATAGGAATCGATACTTAAGGGTCTTAGATATTTGTAAATCCTCAAAAAAACATTTAGCATGTGTTGTCAAAAGTAATTTGTTTAGAAAAAAACATAAAATTTTATATCTTTTTGAGGAGTAGTTTAGAGTAAAAATTAAAACAAATTTTCCCAGAAATAAAAATGTTTGTTCAAACATTGATTTCTACGATCCCAAAAATTCTTTTGAAACTATAGATTTTTTACTTAAAACTTAGTAGAATTTTTGAAATGACATTTGGAACGGCATTTTAACTTTATATCAAAATATGGTTAGCTAGTTATCTGTCATAAACTGTCAAATTCAATTGAAGGATTAAATAAAAAATATCTCTTAATTCAGAATCTGTCATCTGAAAAATCATGACGTGAACGTGACGTGATTACAATATAACCTACAGTGTTTCTTACAAATATCCAATACGTAAACTCTGAGTGACATTTAAATAAAATGTATATGCTGAAAATTAATAATGACTTTCGTATCTGTTGTTGGTTATATTCACATCAAAAATGCATTTCATATATCGGTGTGTAGGATGATGAAGATTGAAGTGTAACTTTGAATTCAAAAAGACGTCATACATTTCTAAAAATATTCAAATATGTAACTACGATTCCAGTAATTACACTTTAAACACAAAAAAAACATAATTATTTATGTATAACTACATAAACTAATTACACGTGCGAAACGTGTACTCATGTGAATCATGTGCATTATGGAACTTAAGGTACATCCAAATTATCCAATGATACTTTGAAAAAAAAAAAACTTAGGGATCAACTAAGAGATATAGTTGCATATGAAACGACAGAGAAGTAAGGTAGAATTCTGGGAACCACCTTATGGACATTTTCAAAAACATCTCCTTGGTGACAAGAATTCTCGGATAACTTTTATCTTTTATTTATTTCAATTGAAGGATCATTAAATCAAATACTCATTCCGAATCAAACCGTCTGGGTCCCTAATTTGCAATCCTGATTATATCCAACTTTTGACTTTTGTCTGCTTTCCAGAAAACCTTAAAATTAACAAAAACACAACAACCGCAATTGCACGCGGGTTTTTAAAAAAAGAAAAGAAAAAAAATAAGGATCAGAGTTAAGCAAAACAAAGTTGTTATGTGAAGCACGTCCAGACGAAAAATCAAAATGAACACAAAAACTACCTCCTTAATAAACTCCTAACAAACTTTGCATATGCTCACTCATGTGAAAGGAACAAAACTGAAAGAAAAGAAAAGGAGAAGGAAAAGGAGAAGGAGAAGGACCCTCCAAAAAGTTCGTATACACTCGTAGAACAAAAATGAAATGTTCCTTACTTTTGTCTGTATCTACTCCAATTCATATACGAGTACACATGAGTTGGAGTACCTATACTCGTATCTACGTCATGCACAGATTCCCGGGAGGGGAACGTGGATGATGCTACTCGTTTAAAACATTCTACACCCCATTTTATTGATGGAATGTGAATTCGTTGAGGATTTCGGGACAAAAGCTTAAATTACTATAACACTCAATGGTGCTTTGCAAACCTCACACTGTCCACAACACCACCTCCCAGAGATGTAGTAAAAATGAAAACAGATTCGTTTGTAATCCGCAATGTGTCCCATTGGATATGGATGGCTTAAGTATAGAATGTCCTTGAAGTTAGGGTGTGTTGTTTCGGTTTGTCCTTTATTTTGTGTGTTTCAAGCTGCTAATAAAATAACGGAGCAATAACGTATTTCATACGAAGTAATGGCACTTCATCGTTGTGGTATAGGACAATCAGCTGCGATATACGAATCCAAACTTCAAAAAAATGGAAGCACTTCAGTTTTCTATAAATATCATTATTATTACAGGGCTATAATACCCATAAAGAAGTAACTATTTATTTTATACTTCCTTTTTCAAAATATTGTAGTTTTCCCGACTTTTCGAACTAAAATTTACTTTTGATCATGTATTTTAAAACTACTTTTATTACTAAATATGTTTTAATACTGAAAACCTGAAGTGGTTTTCTAAAATTGACGATTTCATGTAATCGAGTATTAAGTAAAAATTTCAAAACTCTAATGGGAAGGGAAGTGCTATGTTTGATGGTCACCTTATCCTCTATTCTGAGTTCATATACATACATATACTCCATTAAGCATCAATGTATCGACATCATCGGATGGTTGACACAATGGACTCAGAATAAGTATGTAGAACCACTCTAACCAACTTTTGTGGTCACAGCTGGAGAGCATCAATATATAAGAGTGATACAAGTAGCTTTCATGAAAATGGAGTTTAACATAGTACATGCCTCCATTATTTTCAATTGGGGTACCTCAATGCTGGCAAGCCAACCGCTTTTGAATGAGCCAACCAATTCTCTGAATGAGCTTGACGCCAATATTCGAAAAGCTACCGCGACACCCGACACACATTATTAGGAGCCTGATTAGATACAAAAGGATACCACATGTTACATAGGAACTTATAAAATTCTCACTGAAAATTTAAAACTCTTTTACATTGTGTCCTAAAGTATCAATCGAAAAACGCATTTACAACTGCAAATAACTTTGATTTCTACTGAATATTTCTCCACTGCAAAACTGTATAAACACAATTACCCGAGTTGTTTCCAAAATCCGTCTATCGTTTCAAAAATTCCACTGTTCGAAATAGAAGATGATAAAAATAACACAATCATTAAACAAAATGAAGCTATTTTGCAACAAATTTGGGGTTCCTGAGGGCAGCCACTTAGGGCCATTGCTTTTAATATTAGATCATTGCGGATTTAGTGTTTTTGAGAGGTGCTGTAAAAATTATTCGGAATTTTGGATCCTTTATACAAATATTTCTAAATTTTATCCAACATCCAAATTAATTGAAAAAAAATTATAAAATCTACGTTTTTTGGAAAAAAATCGAAACCATACAAATTTCGATAAGGAATAAGAGTTTGTCCCAAGTAATATTTTGTTTGTGAAACCTGCCACTCAACTAGTTGTACAATTTTTCGCCCTTAAAAATTATAAACTTCTTAAAATAAAATCAGACTTTTTTATTTCACCGAAAACAATTTCAAACTTTCATCTTTAAAAATGCTGCAAATTAAATTTCGAAATCTCTCCCGAATTAATTGTTTTGAGTTGAAAAAAGCAATAAATCAAGTTATACGAATTAATTTGATATGAATCACTTATTTTAATCTGAAATTAATCGAAAGTAATTGAAAATTCCGACGATGAGTTTCATGAGTTTCAATATACACTCTCTATGGCTATATACAAGTAACTGGCATTAAAAAGCATCTAATTTTTGATGATTCCTTCTTAAATGTTGTCTTGACTACCCGAAATCTCATTAATTATCGATATTGCTTTCCCAAAATATTTATTAATTCTACAAAAATTCCATTAAATTAATTTTCCAGGTCAGGATGATTTGTTGAAGACGCAAACAATCTCTTTAGTTAACCGACTTCGAACCGAAACCATTTACAAAACCTAAGACCCCGCAATCATCCAATAAAAATGCCTGTGGGAGGCAGGACTGCCGGGAAATTTGGATACTCGGATAACAGCTACTACAGTGGTAAGTAAAATATAATCATTTTAAAAAGCAATTACAGTTGTGCTCGTACTAAACGAGTATGACGAGGTTTACGCTTAAAAGTTGAATGTTAAATCCTTCATCCGTTAAATGAGCATCACTCGCTTTTGGCTCTCGGTGACATTTTAGATGGTTGATGGTTGTGAAAAGGCATCCTTTTTAGCTACACACACCAAGAACACAGACTCAGCCATACAAATGTACTCATGTAGATACTTTAACACACATTTAAGTTGGCAATGAGTCCCTTACCCATTCTGTAATTATCCTGGCAAGGATTCAAGTGCTACATACATTCCAAGTGATGCTAACTGCAAGGATCATATTCAAATTAAATGCTCTCCTTTTCGTGACAGATGGTGGCAGTGGCAGACAACACATTATCAGAGTCGACTTAGACAATTTTTCACATACTCATAAGTGATGGAGCTATCCTTTAGATTTTAGAATGTTTGATGTACGAGTAGATACGAGTACTCGTTTGTTTTATGTTCCAAAATAAGCAATTTTATTTTTATTAAAAGGTTCATAAATGGTTTGTTGAAAATTTAATAAGAGCAATCAAGCGTGTTGTTGTTTTAAGTCCTTTTTCATAACGGTTGCAGCAATGTACGAACACATGTTGTCCCGTCCCAAAAGGATAACATACTCGTAAGGACGTTTCAAAATGTTCTAATAAAATTATAAATTTTAAAAACCTTTTCATATCGTGCGATCGCACAAAGGTAAGAGATAGAGAATATTTTTAAAAAGGATACGGCGTTAAATTGCGTTGGAAATGGGAATACAAGAGAGCTTGGAATGAGAACTTTTTTTTAAGGTTAAAGCAACAAGTCCTGAGCTCCAAGGAGTGGGAGTTTAGAGCAAAATGATTTTATTTTTAGCAAAAATATTTAAGTCGTAAATCTTGGCCACGCATTTTCATTTTCATGTTTTCATGGTAAAAGGTAATAAAGTTGAGAGCAGCGTGTATGAGTTTATGTTTTGGGGGAAATTCGAGGATAATAAAAACAGAAACAAGCAAAATGTCATAGGTAAGAAATTCATCATAATCATTATCTTTATCCTCGTTTCAAAGAAAGTTCTGAGGTCGTATACAATTTCTGTTTCAATAAATAATATCTATTTATAAAGGATGAGAATGAGATATTAATTGCATAGTTTCAACATCTCTTATGATAAATTTTGTGTAGTAATTGTACATAAAGCTTTTGATGGCAAGATGAAGAAATCACTTGGTAGTTTAATTATTATCAATTCAGTTATCGATGGAAACAATAAATCATATTAATTTTCTTTAACGCATGGAGACTTCTATCAAAAAAAATTCAAAACGTTTGAGATTCAAAGAAAAAAAAATTGATTTACGGAAAAAGTTTATATCATCTGCCTGAAGAGTTCTATAAATGGAATAACAAGTTGTAGTATGTGGGTAGATGGAAAATTACAAAGAAATTACCTGTTACTTAAAATATAAATTGAAGTTTCGATGCTCCTTTACTAGAGGAGAAGAAGAACAAGACCTAAGCATTTAATATCAAGAGCTTAAACTTAAAGTCAATTTAAGATTCCAAACACAGAAATTCATGCTGTTTCTTAGACTGCCTTAAAAAGGCTTTCGAAAACAGCGAAAAATCATTGTTTTAAAATAAAATTCTTGAATGATAAAATTAAAATAAAAATAACAAATCCTCTTACTGTTTTTGAGGACAAAAACTTTTAAAATTTCTCTTTTAGCTTTACATTTAAAAAGGTGCCTTATTCTCATGACTTGCAAAAGTTGTTTCGCAAAATTATTAAAATGCGAAGTTAAAAGTAAAAATGATGAAACAGCAAAAACTGCGAAGCAAGTTGAATGAATTGTAATGTAGAAAATTTCGTTACAATCTTGTGCGCAATAAAAAAATAACCCTAACCACTTGCAAAATCAGGACTAGTTGTTGTAAAGTGAATAAGTTAAAATTAAAGATTTTACATCTGCTAAGTTAGCAACATCCACTTTGCATCACTGCTAGTACTACAAAAGCTCAATTTGTCAGAAAGAAATGCAAAATTTGCCTTGAGATCGTCTCTTAATCCCATTTTTAATAAAATCCAGCTACAGATTTTCTTCAACAATTTAATACAGCTTACGCCCGCCATTCCCAAAACGTCATTAATCTCAATTCTGGAAAATAAATCTGTAACCATAAACATTACCCCATTCTTTCAGTAATTAAGAATAAAGCTACCTATGAGACCTTTTAACGCAGTCGGTATTGTTCTACTGTCCGTTTTGCAAATAATGTGGCCCAAATAATAGAATTCCCATTAACCTAATGTTTTAACGGAGGTCAAGACATTGTGTAGTTCAATAAGAACAGAAAATGGTTCTGTGCTATGGATTGACCATCTCACGAAAGAGGTGAGACATCGGGAACTGTGTACAATCCCTCGAAACATTTAACATTTTTTTTCGCTCAACATAAATAACGAATAATGGCAGATAAGGGAGTCTTGAAAAATACTCAGTTTCAGATTCAAATACAAACAAAAAAACTGCAAGAATAAATATTTTCTAAAATGTAAGAAGCTAAACATAAAACTGTTGCGATATCAAGTCTTCTTTCGTCGTGGACACTGCTCCTTCCAAAAAATCAAGAAACATCGAAATAGAATTCTAAATATTGACACAAAATTGAAGGTCCACTGTTTTCCTGAAAATACCAGCACAAAAAAAGTTGTAAGTCACTTTTTCATGGTCCATAGTATATTTAAACATTTTGATTGAAAAAAGGTTTGACAGATCCTTAAAATAAACGCAAAGAGCAAGCACCTGCAACTAAGCGGAGACCCTTATTTTATCCTGTCATCCGAGCAAAATAATTTGCTGCCACATCATTTGATATCGTTTGTCAAAGGGAATTAATGACCTGACATTTGTTATGTTTAGGTTTGTTGTTGAAAATTCAAAAGAGCAAAGTCTGGACTTTTTCTTTAATTCCCACCATAGTATGAGTGTAAGAATACATACATACATACATACATAAGTATAAGCAAAAGGAAGGTGGATAAAGTTAGTTTTGACGTTACTTTTTATTGAGCAGAAGAAAGACTGGTAATGCCTCTTTTGTTCTGTTACAGGGAATAATGGCGGCGAATAAAATGTTATGTTGGTTTGGCTATATACTGATAAGTAACGGAGTGGAAGGAACTATGAATTTATTACAAAATAGTTTGCTGGATATGGATTTGAAGAGATTTATTTTAGTGGCAGACAAGATTTTATAGTATAAGTAAGTTTAGTGTTACATGCATCCAGTCCCTGAATAAACGATTACGAGTACCCATTCCATAGTGTCAAGATATTCAGGTTGCTCCGATCTCAAGGAGGTAACGGGATCTAAACGATATTAGATTTGGGAAGATAATCCCCACAAAAAATTGAATGCCGATATAAATTGGCTCCTTAAACTACCATAAATATGGAAGACAGCGCATTTTTAGATCTTATTACTTTCTGGGCTAAGTTCTATTTTGTACATAATGTGTTGCTTAATGCGGTAAGGATATGGATACCACCCCCTCTTAAACAGCACGCGTTTTCAATTCTTTACCTTCTTTACACCACAAGACTATAATTAGTTCGAATTTTCAACGTTTTCCGTTTCTGGGAAGTACTTCATGTTTTTGATGATCTGTCAGTGCGTCAATCAGTCCAATTTTGTTAGTGCTGTATCTCAGGAATTACTCGTGGTATAGGTTATTGAGTTAAATTAACTTAGTGAAAATGTTTTTGAAGTTATTGTTTTCCTTACAAAAATTAAATTTACTTGTTCAATTATTTGACTATGGTTTAAACCATCAGCATTTAAAATAACCATATAAACTTTTAAAAAGAATAAAAGGTTCAGCTTTTTGTAATTTTTTTTTTTAATTTCCAGAAAACCAAAAACAATTGAACTAGCTATTTGTCCTGCGTCGGACTTTTTTAAATATTATTATGTATCGAAAGGTAGCTTAAATTTGTACAAGGGAAACGAATCCTTTGATCTTTTGATTCCTTCTTCCTCCCCGATATGAATACCATACCCATTCCAAAATCCATGTGCTTTTTATGTAAATTGAATTTTCAACCCAAACTCCACAGCGATATTAAATTTATATCACACACCTCACGAGATTCGTGTCGTAAATGTTATTTTAGAAACCATTAAAAAACACTCTCCACTCTATAAAAAAAAAACATTGCAAAAAATATTCATCTCATGTGTATAGGAATATAAACCCGTGTCAAAAAGAACCAACCACTGTTAACACCCACTTAACTCTGACAGTGGTTTTTATTAGAGGACACATTCAGTCCCAACTTCAACTCCACACATTTATACGCGTTTAGTCACTTAAAACACACGAAAATTCAGTTGAACCTCAAGGAAAATTGAGTATGAATTCAAAATTATTTTTATTCGTATTTCTATATCTGGTCGTGACGCCCGATGGTGTTCAAATGTTTGATGAAACAAAGGAATTTCCTGTGGAAATTCAATCGTTTTGAACCTAACCGACCGACCGACCGACCAACCGACCCCTGGCATCCGAGAAATATTGTGTGCTGGAGCACATACCAAGAACAAGGACAAAAAGAGCTTTATCGATGTTAAGCGGAAATAAAGTCCTTCTTTAGAAAAATATTTCTTTTTTCGAAATTCACTTTTTTAGCAGTCCTTAACTGCCATATGGTTGCGTATGGGCATTTTTAATTTAGTGTCCTTTATTTCCTTCTTTTGTAATGCCTTTGGATAAATGTGTGTTCTGGCAATCATTTCCGTAAGCGTTCAGTTTTCTTAGAGAGGAATTTTTGTGAGTTCCTTCTCGACCTCCACCCTTGGGCTGGATTTGGGAATTTGGTGTTTGAAGTTTCTTTTTGGTCCTTGAAAAGTTGGGGTGATGCTTCTTTGTTTGTTTGGTCATTGAGAATTCCTTTTTCTGTGAAAGATCTTTCAATCTCCTTAAGTGGTATTTGCAGATAAACTTGAAGGATATTGAAAAATATATCAAATTTGCCAAAACTTCACGATTACCTATTGACAAAAGAAATTTCTAGGATTTCTGATAACAGCTTAAGAAAAATGTAATCTAGATTACCTACATATTAGAATCATTGGCTGTCACAAAGAATATAAATTTCAAATAAGTTATAAGGCCTAGTAGTTGTTAAAATTTTTTAACTGGAAAATATTTTAGAGATGTGATACCACGTGAACACCTAATTTCTTTAAGGTGATGTTTGCACTTTCCACCATTTGAAGGTTTTGTTCCTGAACTGCAAGAAAAAAATTTTGGTATTTTTGTTCATGCATAAAACATGATTTTAATATCCTTTCAAACCAATGCAAATTCCTGGAACAATTGATTCCGGACTCACTGTCAGATTTTGAAAACTATGAAGCACTTTCAAATGGAATAAACCTTCGGTTTTCACGCAATGGTACCTCTTGAACATAATAAAATTTCTGTTTTCGGTGAATGGAGATTCATATTTGTCAAATAAAACGAACTGAATGTAAATTTTTTGTCATATTTTTAAGATTTTCCAACAACCCTGTACTAAAAATATAAATACAATCATCTTTATTCATAAAGATCTCATTACTTTTCATAATTTTGGTGCAAAAGATGACTTAACACAATTTTTAGCATTTACATTTTTGATGTGTAATCTTTAAGTGCTATAGTCACACGTCAGACGTCACGAATCTAGAATGTGCTTTACCTGAATGTGTTTTTTATTATTTTATTTAAATATGAAATCCTTCCATTTGTTCAAACTATCACTGTCCTTATCATCTTATATGCAATCTTTAGCCCTTTGAAAATACCATAAGATTGGAAGGCATCAAGTAACAAGGAGCTAATTAATGAACGCAATTTGCCTACCAAAGATAATCTTATTCAAACAGCACATACATAATTTCCACTCCGAATAAAACAACATGCTCATTGCTCATGTCAATGTGTACTCGTATTTGTCCCAGTTGACAACACTAGAGCCCGATGGGAATCCCTTGCCTTCCGGACAATAATAAATTAGAATTAATTCCCATCCAAATACAGAATCAAGCGATTGCTTATATATTGATGTATGTATGTAACTAACTGCCTCCAGAGAGACTGACTGATGGTAATGTCATCAAAATGAGAAATTGACAAAATCATTACGAAGTTCGTCGTCAGTCGACGTAACCTGCGCTGCCATTCCACCCACAATCGTCTGTCGTCAACATCGAGAACTTCAATCCGACAAAATCTGCTGCAAGGCATAAAAAACAATCAATATAGTGAAGGGCGCACATTACAAATCCGCCAAAAGCAACGAATGGAGAATGCCATTTCAATAAAGCCAAAAACCAACCCAAAAGGCTAAGGATATTCCCAAAAGCAAGCCATCATTGTGCGGGGCATATTTTTGTTTTGTGGGATTATTATTAAAGTTATATTTCGAAGGATTTGTATTTAAATTCGTCCTTACAAACAAAATACAGGATTTCCAAGCAATTATATGGGCTTAAGCTTACCAAAACACAAACAATTCAATAAAAGGCTCATGGAATTATGTTGTGGCTTTATTCTTTTAAGTAACCGGGGAATTAAGTAAGTAGCCGAAGGCTTAATATTGTTGTGCTTATTTTCGTAACTTAAAACAATAACGCAAGGAACAACGGGTAATGGCTGGTTCCACCAAAGTGTTTTTAATTTCTTGCATTTGATTTTGTCCTTCTTCTTTTTTAATTTCGATTTTCTAAACTTTTAAAATTTGACAGATTTTTGATAGAACGTCCCCAAAACTCAGTCGATGTATTAAATTAATTTTTTTCCTTTTTTGACGGTGTTATGCAACAAAGAGAAAGAAAAGGGGTATCAATCCAATCTTTTTGCTTTTTCAAAATTCAACAAAACCAATCCTTGGGTGATTTCGAAGAGTCCTTGTTTCCCTTAATTTGGCGATGATTATAATCTGAAAGAAAATACAATACTATACAGACCAATAATAAAGGTTCACCGTGGCGTATGTGGAACAAAAATGCTTACTACAAAAATTCGGTCTTTGGAAGTACTACTTTTCATTGGCGAAAGGTTTTAAATATGTTATGATATTTAAATAAAGGATTTAATTTTCGTTAGTGTCTTAAATTAATTCGGTTTTTAAAGGATATCCTCTCAACCCGAAAATTATTTCAACAGTATTCGATAAATCGAAAAGAATTTGGACCAGTAATTTAAAAAACCTTCAACTTGATGGATTTTTTTCGTTTGGAAAATTTTAATTTCTGAGTAAAATTGAATGACATGTGCCAAAACGCGCTGTCAGAGCTTGAACTACACCATAGAATTACAAATTGTGACGAAACATTTTTTTGTGGAAATATGTAAGTTCAAAATTCAAATGGAATTGGTTAATTCATTTCATTTGTGTTTATAGAAATGCCATTCAAATCTTCCAGAACTTAAATAACCGGGCATTAGATTTATCAAAATTATATATTTTATGCCTCAGCTGTTTCCACAAGATGAGAAAAAGCAATAAATAAATTAAAAGAAGGTTCATAACTGTGGAAAGTCCTGCCAGAGTGCTCATAGCTCATTCCCCTTGACTGATTTTTAAAAGCGTAATTTTGCATATACAAAGATCTCCGAACCACCGCCTGCCGCTGCCTCCGAGCAGGTAAAATAATGTATTTTTTTCCATTATATAGTTTTTATATGAGGCTTCACAAATACAGCCACAAGGTGGATACTTGGATACTGGATAGGTAGGTATAAACCACTAAGTTTTTATCGTCCTTGATTTTTTTTCTTTCATCGCCAGGGTATATATTTTGTTGACACTTTTTAACTCGAAAGCGAAATTAAACGAATTCGATTACATGACGCCCGCCACCGTACCACACTTACATATACATATATGTTTATATTTATATAGTCTATATACATAGTTAACAACAAGGAAAAAAGGTATGCAACCACTAAGAAGAATCCTGTTAAGCGGTTTCCGGTTTTAGAGCTACGGAAATTGTTCTGAGAAGCAGAATGAAGCAGGAAGGATAAAAAAAACACTCCATACTATGTAGATAAACATCATTATACGTTAAAGCAGGTCTATACATAGAGGAGATATATTTATTTAAGGTTAGGGTCTGATATTTTTTTACCCATCTTCCATCTGGTTCCCTTTGGCGCCAACACTCGTCAGCTGCTAGACATCCAATGAGGATGATGGCGAGCTAAGGAAAGGGACAGGATACAAATCGTGGTATCTTCTTCCTTGTTATCGAATCAAAAAAATCTATCTACGTGCTTAAAATTCGGAAAGTCAAACCAAAAAAAAAAAACTCATAAAAGATCAAACAAAATAAATTATTTTTTTTTATTGGAAAGTATCTAACCGATACAAAATTACAAAGCCACCAGAACACATAGCAATAGTTGCAAAAACCGTTGACGAAACATAAACAAGATTAGGAGTGTTTCCGAATCTAATCTTTGAACAGTGAAAATGAAAAGCAACGAGAATATATAAAGACTTTATTTTGTGTGGAATAAATCCTAGGGTGTTGCATTTATTGTGTTACATTCCAAGATCAATCTCAACAATAAGATTGGGCAGGATAATAGTTGTAGGTACATACTCGTATGGCAGGATGGTCATAAATTCAAAACCTCCTACGAAGTTGAAGGTGAGATTCGTACATCGTACTTGTTCTTGTCTAAATCTCGAAAATAATTGGAAACTTCCAACTTGAGTTGTTCGAGATTTATTGCATTCAGCTTCCTCAGGAATATTCTAATTAATTTAAACTCTTTAATAGGAAATAAGTTTCCTAAAGCACTTATCTGATAATCAACTTGATTTGAAATTTGGGCAAGTGAATACAATATGGTTCAAATATGTACACATAAATATTTAAAGTAATGTCCGAAAATTGCATAAACTTAACCATTAACTGTTCAAATCGTTATTATTCGAATTGCATTTTTACAATTTGTTATAATTTCGTTAAAAATATCCTGAATAACAAATCTTAACAATTTGTTTTGAAATAATGGTTTTATAGTGTCTCATTGTAAAAAGGGTTTAGCACTTTTGGAATGGCCATTGACAGCTTTCGAGTCAAAACTGTTTTTAACATGTTAAAGGGATATTTTCAACTCCTGAATTTTTAATAAAAATATTACCTCCGTGATGATCCATACAAAATAAATAACATCTATGTACATAAAAGAAGATTTAAGCCTCCTTAACTGCGGGCCCAAACCATATAACCTTTTCTTAATTTTTGTTTCCACGATAATAAAGGTATCCATCAAAAAGACAATAAAACCCCGTGATCTTTCTACAGTTTTCCTTTTCCAATAAAAATGAGAAATCATCATTTTTATTATGACATTTTTTACACCCCATATTTTATGACGCCCGCCATTTAAAAAAGGTTGACATTGTCAATTTCAACATATGAATGTATTCATGTATGTATAGTGAACAATGTATAATATGTGACGAAATAAAATATTTTTATGGTTTTCTTTTTGTAACGAATTTAACACCCTCAGATACTCTTTGTGTGTATTGGTGTTGGTATTTGTATGTTGTGTCGCCACGTCAATAAAAATCACTTAAGCTAAAACCTAATTAAATAACCAAACGTTAATCCGTGAAAAACAAGGAGTAAACTGGATTCCTTTTTAATTCAATGTATGAGCGCAGCTTCCAACTTCCAATGTGTAATGTGGTGTATTCGAATGACGGGGCATGTGTCAATTTGGGATTAAGCAGTCTTCAATTGCTGTGGTTGGAGCTTTCATGTCCCGCTATACAAATGGTTTCCATTTCCATACCAACCAACGTCTCTGTCAATTTGCGAAAACAATATCAGTTTTATCTTACTGCTGCTCGTTTGATTATAATCTCGGCTTAATGAAGTATTTGGTCGTTTAGAGAAGCGAAGATAAGTTAATTTAAACATTATTTGATAGCTTTATTGGGTGAGTGCCGGAGCTGGCAGACAGCTTATATTTGCAGCTCATAGTCTGTCTAATGGCAATCCGCACAACGATAAGGGATGAAGGTGTGCGCTCCGACATAATATAATGTCCTTAGATAATACATCCTGCGAGATATTGACATCACTTAATAACAAAAAAAAACAGAATTCTTTCCACTGAGTCATGTCTTGGCTCTTGGCGTCGTTATTTGCAAAAAGTGCTCCATCTACCCCACTCGACTTTTTGAGCTACTCAACTGTTTCATCATTTGACGTTCTTTAAAGTTACCAAAACTCTTGTCATTGAAAAACTGTTTATAGAAGTGACTTTTGACTTTAAGGTTGATTCGCCATTAGGGAATATCCTGCTCCCACCAGGGACAAGTCTGTTTAACTCGACGATAATTAGTTAAACGCTTGGAAGAACAGTGCGCTGTGAGTTGTGATGGTTTGTAAGAAAAAAGTTGACCAAACTGACTGACTTGTCGATGGTTTCACGAACGAAAATAATTTTTCAACATTTACACAGCTTTTTGTTTTTTTTTTTTTCAACCATACTTTGCTGTAATTAATTTCAGGGGAATTAAAGATTTGCTGCTTTAATTCAATGAACTTTAACTATAACTAACTTTTCAATTCTCTGTGAATACAATGTAAAAGTTTAAAGGAATATGTCAATGACTCGATGCCTAACGGCAGTAAGTCAAATTTCTGCGAAATTTCAAGAGAATGAATAAATGCACATTGAAAACTGTTACATAAAATAAAATACTAGTCAAAAATGAAATTGTTTTATTATTCTTTTGAAAATTCTCAGAAAAATATGGCAACCGAATTTTTGCAATAACAACGACGTATATTTAGTCCTCTTGGCCAACTCTGCCTTTGTGATATTCTGTCCAATTCGTCGGTATTCGATGGCAATTCATGATGACAGTATGACAGGGCCCGTGTCAAAAAAAAACACACAAAAATTAAATTAAATCCGCAGTTAAAATGAAACCACTCACTGTGGACATATTCAAGTCAATTAACTACTTTTGTCATTTTTCGGCTAATTTTTGTTAAAGTTTTTTTTATTTTTTGTGAAAAAACTGTCAGTTTTATATTTGTCAAAATTTGTAGCGTATATGAATAATTGTATTTTGTTTAAGCTAAAATAAATTTGAAGTCAGTATCGTTGCCCATTCTCGTGATATTCAAGTCAAAAAACATTTTTTACCAACTTTTGGTAGAATTTTTTGTACTTTTTTATTTTTTGAAGGTGATTTAATTTTTCCTTCATTGTATATTTGCGCGCCAAACATTTTTTTTTTAGTTTTTACTTTTTTAAAAAAATAAAGGTATGTTAAATTATTTTCAAATTTACATTAAACCTGTGTTACATTACAACCTACCCAATTAAATTTATTTGAAGTCAATAGCATTATTAGTTCCTGAGATATGTGCGACAAACTAAAATGTTCACTTTTTTTTAAAACTGCTATAGTGGAAAAACCGTTAGACAAATTTTTATAAAAGTCCTTTCAGCTTCTTTTAAAGTTATAACCTATCGAACAAAATTTAATTGGAATCGATATCTCTCCTGGTTCTTGAGATATCGTTAACGAAAAAGGGTATCTCGAACGTACGAACGTACGTACGTACACACACACACAGACATCTCTCTACAAATGACGAATTTAGATTCTAGGAACCATAAAACGTCTAGATTTGTCAAAAATTTCAATTTGACAAATCGGACAGATTATAACTCCCTATGGGAAGTTAATAAATATTAAAAGAAGTGGCCCTAAATGGCTGCCCTTAGGAACCTCTGTTTTGGCAATAAAACCCATTAAAAAGATCTTCTAGATAAAAGCCTATTGTATCAAGTATTGAATTTATAAAGCGTTCTAAAATACCTGCAGCTTAAAATTATTAATTATGTTTTTGTAAATAGTTCTGCAAGCGACGAAACCACGATGACGCGACGTCCAAAGCATAATTTGGATTTACAAAAAATGAATATAATAAAATGAAAATGAAGCAAAATTGCTATAAATCTTCAAATCTTCAGCAATTATTAATAAATTAAAATTCCAAGACTTATCCCACTTTGCGTAAGCTCTGTGAAAAAAAAAAAAACAAATCGACCTTAAGGAATCTTCTTGTTTTAAAGATTATGTTTTTTTTTTTTAATGCCTAACATATAACTTATAAATATTTACAAGTTCACATATACATTTTATGCCCTTAAATTTTTCTCGTGAAAGGTCTATTTAATCAAAAGTTAAACATCCCAAGGGAACAAAGCCCCCACACATACCTATGGCTTAAAGGTCAACCCCCAATAAATTGAAAATAATTCTTCTTCCTTCTTGTTTCGACTTTATATAGTATTTGGTCTAAGAAAAGATTTATTTTTTAATTTACCCAATACTTGACTTATAAAAGACCTTCAGTTTTTTTTTAAAGTTTCAAGATAAAAGCAATTCACCCTTTTCAATTTGCGTTTAAAGGGATAAAGACGTTGTCTGTTTTTTTTTCAAATTAATCATTTTATTCATCAAAATGGGGCTTCTTTTATTCCCTCCTCGGTGAGACTAAATTGATGTACATTACAGAGGTATATCTTAATGAAGATGAAGACATCAATGACGAGACGCGACATCAGATAATTGGGACCGATTGTCTGTAAAAAAATGAAAGAATTTTGGCTTTGCTTTTGTGTATGAATGTTTGTTGACTTAAATTTATGGCCAAGTCGTGCTTCCCTGATTAACCTTGTACCTTTTTTCTCAATTTATGTATTTCGTCTTGTTTATTAAAATACACATACATTTGTATATAAATAAAATGGGATAAAAGAAACATAATTGATCTATAAGAAAATGAAACATTAAACAAATTTTCAGTAAATTTACATCGGTACTTAGGTACTTGAAGATTTTGCAAGAAACTCCGTGTTTTAATTCTAAATACCCCATTTGTTCATTCGAAACAGCCTTTAGGAAGACATAAACCATCCGAAAGCTCCAAAAACAATACTTCAGAGCGCAATTAAAAACAGTGCAATAAATCCGCAAAAATAGAGGTTTCTTTTGCGAGATCTTAAATAAACACTTCCCAGGACCGATGCCATCTCATCTTCCTTACTCTGTTCCGTTAAATAAAACAATAAAGTGTATCCAACTTAATCTCTGCCATTTATTTCTCTTTCGTTTTATTTCCACCATCAAACTTTTGCTCTACATCTCTCAACTCAAAAATACATGTATTCACTCCTTCTTCCAAGGACTTTATTATCACATCAAAGATATATCCATATACAACCATCACCCCCTAACGGTCTCCCGAAATATTCCATCAGCATTAAGCATTATTTGTCATCCCACAATGAACTGAACGTCTTTCGACACACTCTTTCGAGTCCATAAATTACCTAAAGCCATTTGAATAATGTCCTTGGTGGGAAATTCATTTACTCCGTAAAAACGGTCGTGTGTTCCGTGTCGAATCAGATGTTTCTTGTGTCTTGCATGGTTCTCCACAGAAGGACATGCTTCAATTAAAGACATCATTAACGTTACGTGCTACATACGTTTAGAATGCAATAATCATTATTTCTTTCTGTTTTTTTTTTGTTCTCTTCCACAGGACGATCCTACAAGGACATCAACGATGAGATAATCTGGGTGAGCATTGGCATGGGCATCACCATTGCCGTGCTCATCACAATTGCTTTGTGTTACATCGTCTACGAGAAATGTCAAAAAAAGCGAGAGTACTACATTAATGCATAACGTCTCTAAAAGTGGTCGTCGCAGCTTTAACCTGTCCATATCTGTGCATCTGCCGCTATCGGATCGGATATGGCGGGACTATCTAATGGCTTGGTTATTTTCAGCAGGGAGGCACAGCAGGAGGGGATACGGCCGAATAATAATAAAAAATAATGACACACGTAACGACGAT
Source organism: Scaeva pyrastri (assembly GCA_905146935.1). NCBI lineage: Eukaryota > Metazoa > Arthropoda > Insecta > Diptera > Syrphidae > Scaeva > Scaeva pyrastri. The sequence goes on along the minus strand of LR989929.1, from coordinate 1,955,311 downwards.
AGAAAGTTTGGCATCACGCATAGTTGACTTGGCCAATAATGACGTCTTGGATCAAAGAAGTTCGAACATCGAACATCGAACGGAAACGGAAACGAAAATGAAATATACATAAATAAGAATACCAATATTCTGGGACCAAAAAATAAAACAATAACCAAGACACAGAAGATAACAAATACACACACAACATACAAAAAAAAAACAAAAACAAACACAGGCAGAATAAGAAAAAATTGATGTTATACTTACGAGTAGATGTAGAATACTAATTTATAATATTAAAAGAAAATGATATATACATACATTTGAATGTTTACCACTATTTTTTACATGTGTTTAGAATAGATTATCCTCTTCACAAGCTTTATTAAAATATAAAAATATATTTGTATGTATCTTAAAGTTATTCCTAACTTAGTATGAGTTTGAGTAATTCTAGTGACAAAAAGTATACTTTTATCGATTTTCCTCCAGACTAACTGATGATGTCATGAAGACACAGTTTTTCCGTTCAAAGTTAGTGTTAGAGTCATTTTAAATCAACTATGTTTATCTTGTCATTTGGGAAACTCATTCAAACATTCATCCTTCACTGACAAACTGGATTCAAAAGATTAAACTTTTCGCGAAAAAAATGGAAAATAATTTAAACCACATTATTATCCAAGATTAGTTAAAATAATCAAAAATTTGATAATTTAAAAAAAAAAAGCTCTAGACAATATTACCGACTTGCTAAAGAAATTCAAAAAAATAAGAAAAATGGTTTAAACATTTTGAGAATATTATCAGAAAATTAAAGGTTTTATTTTAACTTAACTAAATTGATCTATTTTTAAAGATAAAAGTATGTCCAATGTAAATTTAGTACTAAGTATTTGTTTGCAAATAAAATAGAATTGATAAAATCAATTGAATGTTATTTTTGATTGAATGTTGTTTTAATTTTACCCATAAAATGGACTTACGACGAACTTACGTAAAAAAAGGTAAGCTTGCAGTAAACGATTACAAAGTTGAAAAATTTCGAACATAAATGTCTGAAGCCAAAATCACTGAGCAAAAAAAAGTTTAACGAATCCTGCATTCTAAAGTCTTAAAATTTAAGGTTTTTCTTCTCAAAACATGATACGAGTATTTTATAGCTCAAAAACTTTGAATTTTAATCAGTTCCGTTGCACTTTAAAAATTGAATTAGCAGAATTTTATGATAACAAAATACAAGTTAATAGAATTTTAAAAACAGAATAAAGAAAAAAGATATAAAAGTTAACCAAAATAATTCTTAAGAGAATTCCTTTCACTTTTGTCTTGTGTAACACAAGTTAATACATTTAAAATATAATAAGAATAAAAACTGGACATTTATAAAAGTTTTCAAACTCTTATGAAAGATTATCCTATTTTCTTTCTTCGAATTTTATTTGAAACATAATTGGTATATGTACATGTCTACATATTTCCATATTTTAAATGTTTTATTTATGAGCAAATCTATAATTCGACCTTCAAAAACTTAGCTCACCGAAATGCTAAATGATCAAAACAGTTAGGGATGATTAAGGTAACATAACCATCTTTAAATGGCTAACTTTTTGGTTTCAAAATTCAACCAACTGAAAAAAGAAACCAAAAGGAAAAAAAATACAAAAGCTGCTTTCCGATTTGAATGTACGAGTATCTGTATAATTCGACATTAACATTTATGAAGTTTTGGAAGTAGTAGCAGGAGGTATACGTATTAGGGAGATTTAGGGATCAAGTTTATGTATTATTTGAAAGTTTTGACACAGCTGCGTTTTAAATTCAGAATAACGTCATAAGTAATAACTTCACAATAACTTCAGTCAAATTATTCTAAAGTTAAATCTAACATCAATCTAAAATCTAACATCGGCCTGTATTTGAAAATTAGGTGACAAAAGAATTTGTCAGTACATCAGTACATGATTTTCATAGGCAATGTCTCTTTCAAGGAATTTAAAAATCCTCTAAGAATGAATCCTTTCCATACAAATTATTTCTCAAATGAAGCGTTAAAATTGACATATAGTATTATTGGAAACACTCAAAGGTTTTTGGAAAGCTTTAAGTCACCTTTCCAACGAGTTGTAAAGAACTAAGGCCAAGAATTGCTTAGCAACTTATGGAATTGTTTGTCGAATTGTCGAATCTTAATCCAAATGACTAAAATGAACAGCAGGTGGAGTTATCAGAATCTAATTTGAGGTATGTAGAGTATGTTAGCTGTCAAGTTCTACGTACTTACTGACAGTGGTCAAAAAATGTCGATACAGTTTCCGTAACAGCTTCATAACTAAATCTTAAAGCGTTCATACACTTCTGTCATAACGCTTGCCTTGAATGCGAATTTAGGATTATCTATTTGAGCATAGATTTTGAATGTTTATGACCGAAAAAAATTATTAAACTTCTTTTCGCAAAGGTATAATAAACGCTTATGTAAGGCGTTTGCTCAGTCACGTGGAAGCATTCGAAAACTACCAAAGCATAATATTTAAGTTCTATGTACAAAACTATAAATACATATACTCGTATACGTTTGTACAAATTCATTCATATTATGCACGAATGCATATCCTGCACCTTGCATGTTCCCGAATGTGTTCGTAGTTCGCGCCGCGCCTGGAGTATTTCGAGTGCACAAAATTCAGGCTTCCTATTCCTATTTTCTTTTTTGTATAAAAATCTCTTTCCAAAAAGGAATTTCTTGTTTAGTGGAAGTAATTTATTTGGTATTGGTTGGAATTTATGCAATATACTGATACCTACTTAGCTTGATAATAAATAATGGGACCATGGCGTTTTTAGATACTCCTACAAATAAACACGGATTTAAATTTATTGAAGTTTTTCACGAATGCTTTATAGTTTCATTTTTCAGCCAACACCAACTTTCATGGGAGAAACAAAATCCATGTCAGCTTTATTTTCATTTTTATGTTTTGTTTTATGAAAACAAAACAGGACATCAGATTGTAGGTTTTGTACTTATTCCTTTGAGGGGAGTTATTTACAAAAACAGCATGTTTTTGAGTTTAAAGAATTTTGCTCTTCTCGTCGTCGCTCTGGTTGCATGCGTCCTTATAGTCCTTGATAAAATGTTTCAAATATTACAAAGGTTTTTCATGATAATGGCAGATATCAGCAGCGTGTTTTAAAGTTAGATTTTTTTTGAAGGTCTGTATATTTAAGTCTTCAAAAGTTAAGTAGATACAGCCAGCCTTACGCCATTCGTATCTGAAATCTGAAGTTTACTTAGAAGTGCTTTAGTTTAATTAATAAAAATTTAGTACTATTACACAAACCTTTCTACGAAATTTCAAGGTTCAACGGCATTGGGAAGTGCTTCATAGTTGTAATCATCTGCATCTCTGAAACAATTCGATTACCCCAGAAAATTTTGAAAATTTTACGTTTCTGAGTTTATCCATTTGTTTTATTTATTTATTAGTTCCACAAAACTTCCCGGGCTATTGGAAAATTCTGATGCTGACAATATCCTCGTACCAACATTGTTTTTAGTTTATTTATTAATGAACGTATCGATTTTAAAATAAAACCATAAATCCAACAACATGTTGTGAAATAATCACGTACCAACATTCCCTTTACTTTACCAATCGCCAATAATGGAATCGCACCAACGACGACGACGACCTGAAATCGTTGGATATGGTCTGGTGTTATGTTCAAATCGTGCTTTGAACGAGATAGAAGTTTAAAACATTGAGAATCTTACAAATGTAAACCCGTTAATATGCATCCATTAGGCATCATTCTATTCTGGAACTGTAGGTTCAACCAAGCAAAATATTACAGTAAATCAGGACAAATTTATAGTGAATTTTAGTTCAATACTGTTGACATTTAGGAAACAAAGGGGTTTTTTTTAATACAATTAAATTATTCTTCTCCAAAGCCTTATTTCGAATCCTTCCTTTTCTTTTTTCGAATCTGTGATTGTTTCGCAAATCTTTAAGCCCTATTTTCACTAATTAGTTGAAACCTTCATTTTAAGAATGCTTCTTATATATTGTTAGAAAAATTCTTGCTAATCTAGAGCAATGGTGCATTATACACTAGAACGGTTCAAGTTTTCGATTTGAATTAAAAAATAGAAAATTGACTATGAACATGGATAATTTAAAAATTACTTTAATCACCAGTGTAATCAACTCTCGGTTGCGTTGAAAAGTTGTAACTCATTAAAGAATTCTTTTCAGGTTGTTTAAACAATTTTATTTAATTTTTAAAAAGATTGGAACGAACTCGGCAATGTTCTTTAATCAAAACAAACAAAATCTTAATAATTTCACCACCTCCTTTAAATGTTTAAGCACTCATTACTTAGACATAAGGTTTTGTTAAAAGGTTATAAGGTCAAAAACAAATGAATCTTTGGAAATATATGAGATCTTCCAAGAACATAGCTTTATAATTATTAGGGAGTATAAAATTGCAAAAGGTAAGCTCCTTACGGCATGAAGAATTTATAATTAAATTATTGAAACCATAAGAAGTACAAAAAGGTTAAAGTAAAATTTGTATGTACATATTCTCTTTGGATTACTGTTTTGATATCACAACATTTTTATAATTCATTTAAATATTATTATATTAAATATACATACATATCAAATAATGAAAATTTATTACCATGAATTTATTTCCAATAGGCTGCCATATTTCATAAATGTTTATTTTAGTACGTTTTATTGTTCGCGTATTTATTTTCGCATTTTAATTTCACTATAAAACAGTATATTTTATAGAGCACGTTTTTGTTAGTAGTAGAAAAACATGGAATTTAGAGGTCAATGAACTTTTAAACTAAAACCAAACTTATTTTGATGGAGCTTTTACTCCCGAGAGAAAACTTGGAAAATATTTTAACTTATGACAGTTTGCACGAGTTTTACTGAAATATGCAGGTAGTATCACTTGCATTGAGATAAATCAACATCATTTTTCTATGTTAAATAGTTTTCCCTTAAATTATAATTTATCGTTATTTTATTATCATATATAGACCGCCTTAAATGTGTTAACTAAAGGTCACACCAAGCAAATAAAAGAGCATTCAAATGGAGTTTATTTGTGCGATGCAGTGCAGTATAGAATAGATGCAGTTAAAATATGTTTAAGGCGGAAATACATATTATTTATGAGTATCTATGAAGTGGTGCAGTAACGAAACCCCCTAACTATGCGTGTAAAGGGTGTCAGTGGTGAACAAACAAAAAGATATTCAAACTGAAAACTTTAGAAGGACAAACACCAACACGAATAATAACACCACACACACTAATTAAACCAAGGACATGCCACCATCAGAGGACATTGCATTGTGGGTTAATTATATAAAATTGGAATCGAGTTATTTGCATTAATACCTGGAACTGGAAGTGGATTCGAACTTTGTTAATGAATTTGGCCTCAAATCAAGAGCGATATGATATTTTAAATATTATTACGCTGACAACTTCCCTCTTTTATAAATACCTATCAATTTTAATATCTAACCGAAAATAAATTGAAGCGATTTTGGAAGATAATTACGACTCGATTTGAATCAATCGGATTTAAAATTAATATATAAAACAATCAGCACAAAACGTAGTCGAATGTATTAGTCCTTGTTGATGTGGGAATGGAATTATGTACACATATCAAAATTTCAATTTTTCATTGAATACAAAATTATTCACAGATAACAAATCTGACATTCTATGTATGTATGTCTTTGTATGTATTCACAGAATTTCAAATAATAGAATATATATAATTCCGATAAATCCGTACAAAGAAACAATATGTACGACCGTTTTCTTCATACTTAAGTACTTCCATGAAATGAAATGAAATGGATATGCAAAATAATGAAATGAATATTGCTGGAATAAAATTGTTGTAGCAGTTAAGAGTTATATTTAAAATTGATACTATCAAAAATTGAGAGAATTATTTAAGAAGAGGAGAAAAATAGATCAAAGGCTTTACAAGTCTTGATGGTAGAATTGATAAAAATGATTTTTTATTTAAGAAAAATTATTTAATTCTGAGTATTTTGTTTCTTAATATAGACTTTTGTAAAGTAATATTACCAAGCATAACGCCTGATTTAACCATAACAAGACCTGATTAGTTAGCCGACCTTAAACTTCATTTCAAACTTTTGACATCATTCATGGAAATCGAGCTCCGCACTTCACTGGCAGTTCAAATTCAAAGGCTGCTCAAACTGAAAGTTCGAAATTAGATTCAAACCCAGTGATTGGAAAGACCTCTCTAAAACATTAATTTTATTTCTTAAATCCCAAAGTTTCTTTGACTTTTCAGTAGGTAATCTGTTACTTTTCATCGCCAAAGAATCGTTGTATTGTTGCTTGTGTAGTTTGTTTTTTAAACTCTTTCATCATCAAAGAAAAAAGGAACACACTCAAAACCAAAAAGTACCATTTCTGCCTTAAGTATCCATTTTTATATTTTCCATTCATTTCCACGAAGACTCCAAAATACATTCTCCAAGAGGAAAAGATGGTTGTCAAAAGAGCCTCGTTAAAGAGCCTATAAGAGTATCATTTGGATTTAGTTTCAACAAAAAGGGAAGCCTTCAAGTTACACACACACACAATTTAAGTTAAAAGAAACAAATTGAACCAGTAAACAAAATTAATACTTTATCAATTCAAATAAAAACAAAATGCTTGAAAAACAACTACCTACTTCCAGTGCGAGAGTGTGAATCAATATCAACATCAAATACCAAGATAAGTCCGGATGCCTTCCATGGATACCGCACAATCGAATCTAGGTCACTAGAGCCGTTATACTCGCAAATACACCCGATTCATTGAATATCTTGTTGGTATACAGAATCAACGGTTCACCTTCATCTCCTAAACACTACAAACATCCATACCCGTCATGTTGTATCTTTAAGATACACAATAAGCATTAATAAAATGAGTATCCATTGAAACCAGCCATCCAACCCCGGAGCCCGGAATCACTGTGACAGGTAGCCTCCATCTAATCAACCAGGTCAACAGTTGAAGACGTTCTAATTGAATTAGAGAACGTTCGCTTGATTAATTCATTGTTACCAATTTATACACCGCATACCGATACGACATTTGTCTGTTTAAATCGATGGTCACCTTATCACCGCGATGACAGTAATAATTTAGAAGCCGTTTTGTTTGGACGTCATGAATTTTCGGTAAGCAAGTCATGAGTTTCATTGATAAATCGCAATGAGGATAAATTCTGTTGGAATTTTTCTTGAATTAATTAACCAAGTTTAAAGACGAATTTGTGTTGTAGTTGGTGTATTGGCTGGCGTCTGTTGGTTGGGGACATCGTATCAGGTGCAGGAGAGGCCGAAAAACGTTACCCACGATTGGGCCAAGAGCCGTGAGAAACGTTTTCTAATTTTCCCAACTCAAGGCACTCACAAGGTAGGAGTTTATTTTTTATTCAAAAGACGAAATTGTATTTCACAAGTGAAAAATTTTATATGCGTTTCTAAAACTAGCGAAATCTTTTTTCGTATGAAGAAAACAACGCGAAGAGTTGTGGTTTTTAATATTTAAAAAAAATTAGATATCATGGGACAGCATTCTCCATCACTACTAACTTTTAAAAAACCCCTTTCAAACCATAACCTTATTCGCTAAAGTTAAGAATTAAGGGAATAAAGTAAAATTATATGCTTTTTTAAAAATTAAAGACTAGACAATCTAGAAACTCGAACTAGGAGCGAGGCCAAAATCACACAGACACAGTTATTTACGATATGCTATTTGGTAAATTTAGTTTGATTGAAATACTAGATTACACGTCATGGCTTTTTCACTTGTGAAATTCACCATTTCCTATAATTTAAAAAAAAAAAATTCAAAAACTCCTCTTTCACAGTTTTTAATCAGTCTGGCATTGACTATCGATTTGAACGACAAAACAGCATGGCGATCATTATCGGGCGCATGGAACTTCCAGTGGCAGCATATGCTGCCATTGACAGTAGTCCACTGGTGGAACAGCACCTATTTTCCGGTTAAATCTCGTGCGATGTCATCGCCAACAACAGCCCTGCCATTGCCAGGTCCCGAGGAGCCCCGAGATCTAACGGCAACTTTCCTCTATGCCATGATTGAAAACTATATGAATAATAGAGGCATGAATGGCAGGGAGTGTCTGCAGCGGGCAATTTGCGAGAATGCCCAGGTACATTTGGTCGGAGGAGTACTTGACCATGTCTACAAGCGGCTGTTGACGTGAGTTTTAATGCTAGTTATGGATGAGCATTTTCCAATTAACACGTTTTTGTTTCGTTTTATGAACATGCACACTTCTACGTAACATACAATCGCTCCACTTAGGCCCGAACGTACCATGGAGCAGTACTACAAGGACTCGTTTGTGATGGGCTCGAAAGGTGCTGATTGCTTGAAAACATTCCATGGCTGCCCCAGGGGAAAGAGTGTATTCGATCACTTTGTTCGAGTGGAAGACGTTAACCTGGACGTAGACGTGGAGTGAAAATAAAAATAAAATAACTATGAATATTAAAGATTGGAGATTTAATACCGGATATTTCAGTAACGAACAACGAACAACGAATCCGGGACAATAGATGACTCTGTGAACGAGTGCCCAGAAGTCAAGGAGATGAATAGACTGATGTACATTGTACATATGTATACCTATAAAAATAGCACAAACTTTGTAACATCGATTTTGTTTTGTTTCACTTCGAAAATAGGTGGATATCCTCTTAAAGTTTGAGTTCTATTTTTGCACAGTCCTTCAGGTTCTAGTAGGAAGAATTTATTGTTCCTTCTCGAGACAACCCACTCGTTATCTACCTTTTGAAATTTGGACTTTTGTTTGAGGATTCAAGAGAAATAAGAGTATAGAATAGACACAATGGGGGTACCAACATATTTGTCTTTAAAAACACTTTGTGTCACTTGATTGATTGATGTACCTTACAACTTTTCGTTTAATTGTAATTAAAGGCATAAGAGAAGTTTCATTGCTCGGATAGGAGCCTTTAAGCTTTTGTTGGTTTCATAGACCTTTAATGAAAGGAAAAAGAAAATCTGTCAACTTAAGTTGGATATTTTATGGTTTTCTCTGAATTTTTACAGTTTTAAAACGAAGAAACGTAAACCTATAGCTTAAATGGAAAACTTAGAGATATTGATTTCTTCTCTGATAAAGGTTAAAGAACATCCAGATTTTCCCAATTTTGTAACCATATACGTGTTCGTATTAAATTCTAAGTTGTATTCAGTTCATAATTTTAATCATAGGAATTGGAACTATACATACAAAATTCGTAATCATGTTTTCATCCGGATTTATTCAAATGATATGTTAAAAAATGTTTCATGGAAAAGACTTAAATAATGTAAATATGTAAGATTGTAAGACAAATAAACAAAAAAGAGGACTGTTTGTTTTATCAAGGTCTGAGATCCAGACGTGCGTCTATTGCTCATGTCGTCTACTCAAAGAATCAAGATTTCCAACTACATTATGTTGTATGAAGAGAGAAGAAGCTCAAATCATAATTTGATGTGTCAACCAGAATCGTCTTCGCAGATCTTGAGGTCAATTTGACCACACAATTGCTTATTTTATGTGATTAACATCACAAGTTTCGAGCATCGTCGACAGAAAATAAAAATAAAATTATTTTTAAAAACAACAGGCAAAACAATACGTATACGCCACAGTGTACACATTAAAACTAATTACTTCACTTGAACCAATTTGATTTTTTTTTACTTTTTTAGTCATTTTTATTGTGTTTGGAATTTATTACCCTATCATAAAATAGATAGAAAACATAATTCTAAACGAAGCAAAAACAGAGTAGGTATTTAAGTAATGACTAAAATAGAATTTTATTTTTATTGGAAAACAAATTATAAATCATATATAGTCACTAGTCAGTGTATAAATAACATCACATAATAATATGTACAAACAATATATTTTTGTTGTGTCGAATAGAAGAATTAGTTTGGGATAAAAAGATAAATTTTGGGATCAAATTAATTAATTCATTAAATGTTACCATTGGTATATCGACGTAAAAACATATCTAAAGTCCTCCGGAATTACTTTATTTACTTTTTATATATGTATGCACAGAATCATAAATAGGAAGATTTTTAAGGTCTTTGAATATATGAAATGCTAATATTGTGGATGGCGAAAATGAAAACCAAGATAAAACGGTTACAAATTATTTTAACTTTTTTCTAAAGATTTCTGGAAAAATTAATATCATTATTCTGAGTGGCAATGAGCATATCATGTAATGTATGTAAATAGTATTCAAAATTGTATATACTTGTGATTTTCAATAGGTACTTAAATATCGTTATTTTAATTAAACCTTCTAAAACGACCACGCAATATCGTTCAGTTTATCGTTATTAATTTTGTGTGTATATTAATATTGGATATAATAATTTAAGCTGTCACCAGAGCTTAATTGGGTTGTCAAGGATATAAGCATGTAAATTCAAATAGTATATGTATATGTATATAAGGTGGACTATTAATGAGACAAGACAATAGGTACGCTGTGTCTTTAGATTAGACGATTTCAGGTAAGACGAGATTGGCCAGCTGCTGAAATTACCTTCCAATTAAGGAAACATTGTCTAGTCAAGTACATGTCAAAATTAATTTATATATGTATGCACCTACAAATGTATGTATGTATGTATCAGTTATATGATTATTTTGAATGCAGTTGACAGCCATTATATCTTTTGAATGTACTAAATGAATGTTTATTATGCTGTTGAAATTATTCTCAAGATCTCAAGTAAGACGTGATTGTCATAGCCAATACTATTGGCCCATTGGTTGTGTTTACGTGGGACTTAGTCAAGAACTGTATATATTTTACCTTATATTTTATTATGCTCATTACCTCTGAAACTAAAAACTTAATAATTGAAATGCCAATGTGTGTGTTTTTTTTTACTTAGTTCCTACAAAAAACATTTAATTATGTTTTTACATTTTGACACTCTTTTTTTTTGACATCCAATATATCTTTTGAACTATAGAAGCTTACATAGCGACCGCAGAACTCTACAATAAGTAATGTATACTTAGGGTTCTTTAACTCTGACTAAGTCAAAATACTTTTATCAACATTACAGCTTTTCAAAATTCTGTTTTAAAAAGTGATAAAAAAACAGCTTTTAAATAATTGCGTTCAAATAAATTCAATTGATAAAACGCTACGATAGCATTTTTGAAAATAATTTAATACTTTAGTGTTCTTGTTTTTCATTTTAAATGGAAATAAAAGATTCTTTAATATTTCTTTCAATGCCAAAAATGTTGGCCTTTCAAGATTAACGTTGTTAAGTTTTTAAAAAACGATTGATGGAAATTTTCTAAAACAGATTGAGAAAAGCTGGATTTTGTATTTTTTGTAATTAATTTTCTTTTCAATTCCCAACGTGCGTCGCATTCACTTGCTTAACTTCTCCTATTGGCTTTTCCAGGAATGGTATATGTACATATGTACTCGTATGTATGCAAATTAATATGTGCTTTTGTTAAACGTTGTCTGTATAATACATACATATAACATGAATAAATATTTGTTAATCAAAAATAAATATAAGGAAATTAAATGAACAATCAATAAATTTGTGCTGGTGAGTGAAAACGTTAATTGATTAAATGCAATTAACATATAATTACATAGTTCAATCAATTTTGCATTGGAATGAACGACCAAGTGTCCAAGTAAGCGATTCAAGTTTCTGCAAAATGATGGTTGTGTATTTTATGAAAAATTAACACTAATATGTACATTGTACAATGTACACACGTACATATTATGTACATATGTACGACGAAACAAACAATACCAAAGGTTTATACGAAACGATAACTGTGTAGGTGCAATGTTTTTTCAGAAGTTGCAAAAGTTTGTCAAAATAAATAACTTGTTTACTCAGAAATTCGTCAGAACATGAGGCGGAAAATGACGAATACTCGTAAATATTGAATGTGCATTAACTAAAAACGAATTTTCATAAAAATTTTACGAAATTTACTGGAACCACAATCTTTTCTGCCCAAAAACTCCTGAATTTAATGTAAATATATTTATGAGTTAGGTAACGCATTCACCATTGCAATATATTTATACTGAAATATTAATGTTTCAATGTTTGCTCATTTTCGACATTTGACATTTCACACTATCTCGTTGAGTGTTAACGAAAATTTAAAATGAAATTTCCAAACTTGTGTTGAAAAATTCAGTTTCAGCCTAATTTATAGATGATTCATATACAATACTTTGAAGTATTGACAAATAATGTCAGATAGTAAGAGACTGTCAAATTCTGTTGACATTGTTCTTAATAGTTATTAGTACAATGTTAAGGAAGCATCAGCCTTGCCACTTTATTTTAACTTTGTGAACGCACTTGTGGCAAAAAATTGTCAAAAATATATTAGTACGAATTATGTCATTTTCCTTTATCAGAAGACCCCACTCCTTCTATGTTCGATTCTAAGTGGAGTTCACGGTTTTATTGACTCGATTCTGAAAATTTGAACGCTTCATAAAAAGGAATGCCATACACCGACGCTAGAAGGATATCAAATGAGTTCGATATTTTTCTAGTTTTCATTGACAAATTACAGAAAATAATTTTATTTAGTTTTAAAATATTACACGTCTATGTATGCACATTATGTCACCTTCTCTACCTGCAAGGAGCTTAACTATCTCACAACCTGTCACAATCAAGTGCTAGGTTGATGTGTCATTTACAACTTAACAATACAAACAGTTAAAATAAACAACTTTATAGTCATCATAGAATAACATAAAAAGGAGCTACTTAAATACGTACACACTCTAAAAATATATGTAGGTAAATACATACGTACAAAGATAAGATATACATATGCAATATTTTCGCAATCTAATTCAATTTAAGACGAAATAAAAGAAAAACTATTTTCTTATTTAAAAAAAGTGTGTGAACAAAAATTCCAAATTGTGTTCCTCTGGATGGTGTTGCCAGAATTATATGATTTATGACATTTTTACAGAAACTTAAAAAGTTATACAAGTGTATCCCTGACACAGCAATGTACCAGACTAATTGGCGTCTTGTTTCGGAAGAAGGATGCTTCTTTTTGTCTGTTTTTTTTTTTATTCCAAAAGAAGTGTATATTTTATGAGTATAAAACTATAAAGTATAAAACAAATCTTTTAATGGAGCACAAAAATGTGAGTGTGTCCAAAAGAAGCGTCTTCTATTGTTGTGCCCCAATTCCCAACTCCATTTTCTGAAAATGTACGCACTTATTCAAACAACAATTTTATTGTTAAATCTGTGAACAGAGTATACAGAGGTTTGTAATGGAAGTATTTTTTTCATTTAAAGAAGATGATTCTTTTTTGAAAAGATCTCGAATTTGTTATGAACACACCTCGTTCGTTTTATTCTTCAATTGTAGGAAACCTCTTGAATGCAATCGTTCGTAAACAAAACATAAGGTGAATCCGTATAATCTCAATATTTTATCTTTCCGTGCACCGACACCCAACATTAAACATTGGGGTTTTAAGGACCCAATTCAGCATGGAGCAATTTCAAAACTTAGCACAATGGTTCGAGTCCTTATAAATCATGCATAAGGCGAGATCCAAATCCAAGTGGCAGTAGATTTGCTTCAAAGGAACAGGAGTGTAGTGTGTCTCTTTTTCTGCAAAGTGAAATGAATGATAAGGGGATGGCAGAGTGATAGGGATGTCACTCTTATTTCTTGTTTAGTGTGTCTTTGTGCAGTGTGCAAGGACCAAGGAGGTCGAGACACCAGACACTTTTATTCCACCTACTTTTTTTTAAATTCAATTTAAAATGTTTTTCTACTAACAAAGTCATCATCTGTATTATTTTCGCTTTTTGGGAGCCGGGGAATAACCTTGGCTATAATTCAATAAATGTGGTTACTTTCCAAAGAGATTTTGACGAAAATGAAGAAGAACGCTCTTAGTGAAGCTAGGTTAAACTGTCACAAGAATTTAAAAAGAGGTCTTCGGAATTGCTATTGATTATTTATTAAGAGTTTTTATTATTTTTTTTTTTAAGATAAAAAGTTCATTGAAAAACAACTCTAAGAATTCCCTTAAGCAATTATAAGTTTATTGAGAAAGGTCAATCTTGACTGGAGCATTTTTCGTTACACTCGAGTTAAACTTAACAATTCTTCGTCCTCGTCCAATATCATCTTAAAAAAAAAACATTTTTCATATTCTTCTTCAATGTTCATATGTAATTATAAAAAATATTTATTTATTATTATTTAAATAAAACGCTTTTTTAACTAAACATTAGACCTTCAATGATCAAAATGGCTTAAATCTTTTTTCTTCTTATCATTTTTTTCTGAAATCTACTGCTCCTATCTCAAGAAACTAACAAATTTTTCATATATAGTCCTCTCCATCCCAGCCATTTTCGCACATAGAAACAGTTTAAAGTTGTACGTTTCAAGAACCAGGGATGTTACGTGCTTTTTCGCTACTTAATTTCTAAAAGTAAAACACACAAAGCTGCATCCTTGCTTATACATAATAATAAGTGACTAATGATGGACGTAAGATTTCGGAATACAAAAATTATGTAAATAATTCTAGAGGAGTCACCTCTAGTGGTTTTCGGAAAATGTAAAGTAAATGTGAAAAAATCTTCGAATTATAAAAACAGTTGTTAACAAATTTGTTTAGGGTTTATTTCTAACCCTATACTTTTGAACTTGTAAGGTATTTGGACTTGGTTTTATTAATATATGGGGCATTTCACGTGAAGCGGACAACGAAAAAAGTGGTGGGTGTTGGATTTTGACCTTTTTTGGTTTAGTAATACTTCTTCCGATTCGAAACATAAATTCGAAAGGATTTTGAATTTTGAGGCCTGGCGCCGGATTTATGGGAGTCTAAAGTTTGCCTTAGGCTTGAATAAGGCTTTAAAGCAAGCATTTTTCTAGATCAAATGATAAGAAATACAATTATTTTTGTTTATGAAATATGTTGCAAATCACATGTTCTTTTGAGTTACAAAATTTTAACCGGAAGTTGGATTTTTATTTTGATAAAAAACCGGAAATTAAATTTTCAAACTTAATTTTAAAAAACTTCGACACTTTTGATATTTTTTTTTTATGTCTCAAAATAAAGTTTATACAATTTATAAGCTACATGCCAAGTTTCAGAGTGGGATCTCTATTCGTTTGGAAGATACATAACTTTAAGTGCTAGGCTATCCTACCAAAAAACACATTTTTCATATAGGAAACCGGAAATTATCGATTAAATTTAAATTTGAAGTTGTAAAGACCATTTTAATATTTTTCTTTTATTCCATCAATTGATCCTTATATAATAAGGATATAAACTACCAAATTTGAAGATGGGATCACTGTTCATTAAGATGTTACAATATTTTATAGGTAGTGCTGTGTACTATTTTCCACACCACCTTTGAGGTAAAGTACTTGGCGCGTTATTTTTTTATGTGGTTTCCCCTATAGGCCTTATCCACGTTGAAAAACATGCAAAACAAAAAAGAAAATTCGTAAAAAAAAACTAATTCATTGATCCAGTTAAATATCTCATATCCATTATTATTTCTTCATTTTAATAAAGTTGCTTTTGGCCGATGTGCTTGTTCTTTTCACTATAAGGCCATTAGTCGTTGGAATAAAAGCATGCAAATTTTTAGTCCCCGGAATTGTAACAGCAGACTCGAATCTTTTTTTCAAAAAATTCCTTTCATGCTGAATTCTGTCCTTTGAGCGCAAGTAAACCGCAGTTTGAGACAAACATGATCTAGCCCACTCAAATAATTTTATTGGTGAAATTATAGCTCTTTCTGAAGGCATCTGAAGGCTTGCACGTGTGGCTAAACGTTTTAGGTTTCCACCTAGACCGTCACATGGCCCCTTTCCATGAGAAGTCGCATAGAAATGCATTTCTACTTCTACTCCAAAATCGCCTTTATAATTAAAAAGGTTTACAAAATTAAATCGATTTTTAAAATGTTGTGGTGCTCCGTCCGTAAAGTATACTATTTTTGACACGGGTATGGCTTTTTCGAGGAGATGTTCATGCAGAAGCTTTTGGAAAGTGAAAAACGAGGCGGTGTCATGCTTTAAGTCATCGGAAATCATAATAATACTACCGTGTTTAATATCACATTCATCTCTGTAATAAAACACGGAAGTAAAAAGAGTAGCTTGGTCATTATTCCAGTGGAAGGATTGTGCTGCATCCTGTACCACGAAGCTATAATTTTCAGCAAAATCGCATTGCACTAGGACTTCATTTTCTTTAATGGATTCTTTTAATGTTTTGCAATAGCTGGCTTGTTCTTCCGCAATGTAAGCGTGAGGCTTTAAGATATCTAATGCACTGCATAGTTTATCTGCAAAATCATCGCTTGGAAGAACCTGGGTGGCAATCGTAAAACGATCTGTACCGACCCAAGTTTCAAATTGTATAGTAGTGATTTGATTATCATCAAAAATATACTTTAATTTATCGCGAATTATACCCACGCCAGGGCAAGATTCGCAACGTTCATTTGGGGGTGATTTTTCCGTCGTTAGATGACAAATGGAAGATGGGTTGGAACACATCATCTTTTTTATACAGTCCTTATAATTAGAAATTGTCATGTCCGTGCCAGCTGTGAGAGAGTCTATATTAGCTCCCTTCAACATGAGTTTCACATTCTGGTGGTATGTGCAAACACAAACGACATGTGTACCAGAGTCTCCAGCTAAGATACACTGTTTGGGCCTTAGGGTGAAAAACTTTGTTAGGCCTAGCTTAATATTGGGGAATTCAGTCTTAAACTGCTGATGCAGCTCAGCAATATTGCACAAAAGCAATTGTTTTTGTTCCTGGATTCTTGTGCCGTCCTGTTGTTTAACGGACACAAAATCTTTTTTTCCAGGCATAATTCGACTTATATCCTCTCTTAAATAAAATGATCTTACCATATTAATTATTTCATTTGGGACTTTTTGTCCGTCACGTGGATTAGGCGATGACAAAATCCCGAATTTTTCCACAAGTTGTTTTGCTTTCTTAGCTTGCCGTCTTGATGTTCCAAATTCTTCAGAAAGCCTGTGTTCAGTCCATGATTTAGGTGCAGCTGTTAAGATCATAGTTTTCATCGATTTTGAGGTGCATGGATCGTTAAATTTTTCTTTCAGTTGAATTAAAATTTGTTGGTTGTCCGCATCTTTATCTGTTTGTGTAGTTTTATTTTTGCATGTTTGGCTTATATTAGGAACAAACAGATTATCTTCAATATTTTGAACAGTTTCATTGGATGTTTGACTTGATTGAATTACATCGTTATCGTTTACAACCGAAGGCGAATTCAATAAAAGTCGTTTTCGACAGGAATCACACGCGTAAGCACTTTCAGAAACACCCCACTTCTTTGCGAGATTCTTAGAAATTTTTCTTAAATTTTTATTCTTTTTATGAAAAGGAAGTTTAAAGGGATTAAAACACCGATCACCGAATTTACTCATCGTAAATAATTTTAAAAATGAAAAACTCAAGCGCGATTTATTTAAACGTTGTCTCTAATAAAAGTTAAAACTCGAATTAAACTACAATAACGGAAAAACAAAATCATGCCATATAATATTTTATTGAACCGTTGTTTCTCTTGTATTTATTCTCTTAAACTCTTAAACTCTCTTTGTTCTAGGAGATAAAGAGAAAAAGACGAGTGAGGATTTTTGTACATGATACGTCGTTGATTCCTCTGCACTATAAAATATTGTAACATCTTAATGAACAGTGATCCCATCTTCAAATTTGGTAGTTTATATCCTTATTATATAAGGATCAATTGATGGAATAAAAGAAAAATATTAAAATGGTCTTTACAACTTCAAATTTAAATTTAATCGATAATTTCCGGTTTCCTATATGAAAAATGTGTTTTTTGGTAGGATAGCCTAGCACTTAAAGTTATGTATCTTCCAAACGAATAGAGATCCCACTCTGAAACTTGGCATGTAGCTTATAAATTGTATAAACTTTATTTTGAGACATAAAAAAAAAATATCAAAAGTGTCGAAGTTTTTTAAAATTAAGTTTGAAAATTTAATTTCCGGTTTTTTATCAAAATAAAAATCCAACTTCCGGTTAAAATTTTGTAACTCAAAAGAACATGTGATTTGCAACATATTTCATAAACAAAAATAATTGTATTTCTTATCATTTGATCTAGAAAAATGCTTGCTTTAAAGCCTTATTCAAGCCTAAGGCAAACTTTAGACTCCCATAAATCCGGCGCCAGGCCTCAAAATTCAAAATCCTTTCGAATTTATGTTTCGAATCGGAAGAAGTATTACTAAACCAAAAAAGGTCAAAATCCAACACCCACCACTTTTTTCGTTGTCCGCTTCACATGAAATGCCCCATATGTAACATCCAGTTTTAAATTTGTCGTACACTCTTTAACACTGCAGACTGCAGTTGCAGTATACTGACATCGAATGAACTTTAGGACTTTTCAGGTGTTTATTCAAGGGTCATAAATCATATACATACGAGTACCTATGTACATATCAACATTAATTTTAAGGTGTATTACAAAATACATTATGCTATATGTAGGTAAGAAGAAAAAAATGTAAATTAAACTCAAACAAATCTGACGAATACATCTCAATTATTAAAATCAGTTCCCTTCGGCCAAATGTAGGAGAAACCTCTTTGTTTCCACACACTCCAGTCACACTCGATTATTTGACAATTGCAATGACATTGTTAACATTATGTGACATCAAAAAACAAATTAAATGCTGATTTTCGGTCGAATGTCCTTGCTCAAGTATCATTCTCAAGATTCAGCAGTGTATAGTTGAAAAGAAATGAAGTTAAACAAAAAATAGAATAATTTACTTATTTTCGATTATTTTATTAACATTCCGTTTTTTTTTTTCAATACGTCAAAACGGAGTGAAAATCTTGTCGATTTTATTTAATTTCATCCAGCGTGTCTGTGTTTTTGTAAGAAAAGTGACTCTTTTTATCACAATTCAGTACAAAGAGAAGCAGCATACGAGTACAATATGTTTCTAAAAAAAAAGTTAATTGAAAATTCAATTGATCACTGGACTGTAGTCTAAAAATACGCTCTCTTTTAACTGAAATGAAAACCGATCGACTAAAAGGGTTTTAGTGAAGTTCGGAAAGTTTTTAAATTTACAGATTTACATACGAATGGAATTTTCAGTTATCAATGGATCAAGTAAGTAAAATCTTTTTCTCGCATACACAGACAGAAAACAACACAAGCAAAATAATAAAATTTATCAAAATAAAAATTATAAAATAAAACAAGATTTGAGAAATGAAATTCAGCTTTATGTTTTTTAAATGGTTTTGGTCTTTCAAAGAGCAATAAAAGTGGATTTTATTTTCAATTTGTATATCTTCACTTTTGATCTTATCGTATTTTATAAAAACTCTTGAGATCAACTGAACACCAACGAATTTTAGTTTAATACATTTTCTGTAAAAAAAAATACATTTTTAAACTTAAAATCTTGGCATTGAATGATATAACATTTAAAAAATACCAAGAAGAATTCTCACAAAATTTCGCACTATTCCTACTAAAAATCTGAAAATCGAGGAATTCCCTCTCTCAGTTATTCTTTATAGTAAAATTTAAATGAGAAAAAAAATACAAAGATCCTTAGACTTCTATTGAGTTGTCTTCACCTAATTTAATTCTCTATTCAGTCAAACTGGCCGAAGCAACTATCAGAAATCTTGAGAATATAAACTGCCCGAATAAATAAAATAATTTATTAAATTAGTTGCAATTATTTTTGCATACAAAAAATATAAAGTTTTTGTCTAAGATTATTGTTTTCAAAACTTAAAACGATTTTATTTTGTCTACGTAAATTTTTTGCAAGAACAACTTATAAGTTTTGGCTTTTTTAAAAAATGAAAAAAAAAATACAAACGTTTTGCTCGCTTTTAAAAAAAAAGTTACCTTTTTAGTTTTTCCAACTGGTAAAAGAGAATTATTGAATACGTGGTCATAATATGTAAATTTGTTAACGCTTTTTTCTTTATCAATTTAATTTGACCAAAATACTTGTTTCTTTTGTATTTCAAATATTTTATGCCTTCCTTTGATAATAATTTAGAATAAATTTGAAAATATGAATTCAAAAAACAGAAACACAAAAATACAAAAAAAAACACTTATAAAAGAAAAATTTAATTAAAAAATGATTTTCAATGAAAATCCTAACCCCTTTCAATTAAACTTATATTTTATAGAGTTACCCTCTTTGAATGGCTCATATTCACGTATACGAGTAGAGTATATCTATGTTTATGAGAAAAAAGTTTCACAATTCCAATTTTTATTTCATAAATCTATAACTTTGCCTTAAGCGCCATTCCCCATAGATGTCGTTAGCAACATCATAAAACAACTTCATCAAAAAAAAAACGAATACGTGCTTATTGTTGGCTTCGTTCATTGCTTATTGACATTATTTTATTTTATTTTTTAACTGGGAATTTTTTCATAAAGTCACATTTTTCGTTAAGCCAAATGTAAATTTGTCGAATTGTTCGTTTTAACTGTAAACATGCACACATACACATATACAATATACAAATGGATATCATATTTGCATTTGTTAGTATATTTTATAGAGTGTCATATCAATTGTTCGAGCTCTTTGCAATTTATTGTGTTTTTTTTTTTGTGAAATGTTTTCAATGAAAGCTCTCCTTGTATACTTACCTGATTAAATATTTATTTAATTATCGAAATTTGTTTTGTGTTTTGTACTGTTTTTTTGGAATTTAAAAAAATTCACGGTTTAACTATTTGCTTAAATTCAAATATACAACATTGAATATAAAACCAATTTTCGGGACAAAGGACAAAGAGATTTTTATTTATTGATTGGTTGAAGCAGCTTAAATACATAAAATATAAAATTAATCCTGAATCCTGAGTACAAAGGTGAGATGGTTGTTTAGTGTTAGGTTAGGTTGAGGTGGAGCTGTCAGGAATAATATCTACAATAAATACTATAAAACCACGTGAATCTAGAGATTTTCTTTTAAAGTCAATATGGAACCAAATGGACTTCTTACGATTTACGAACCGTGAAAAATTATCGAAGTGCCTGAGATCACTTGGATCAGTGTGAAAGGATTCTTCTAGAATTCTAGGTGAATACTTTAATAGAACATTGAAAGTACAGAGAAGATGAGGAATTTGTTCCTTCTTTCGTTTGTAAAGACAGAGATCAGAGATTTAATAGCAGCCTTGTTATTTTATTGTGATAAACAGAAATCTATTTCCATTTTTATAAAATGTTTTATTTAAGTTTGATGAACAGCAACTTTTTATCAAGTAATTAAAATTTTCTCTATAGAACTAAAAGTTTCGCAGTTAAGGTGGGTTTCAGTTTACTGATTTTAATTTTATAATTTCAAAACAGATTTAATCATTTTGAAAACAAAACAAAAACAAAGAGAATCTTTCATTAATGTTTCATTTAATAATATTGTATCATGTTCTTTTGTTGCAAAATTACAAATTCTTAAGGCAATTTAGTAAGTTGAGTTCCGCTACAGGTTTTAAAACTTAACAACCTATGAATATAAAAGTTTTCTTAATGCACACAGCATACACATAAATATAAAGAGGCATGTTTCCCTATTAATGGCTTCCAAGAGGAACCACAGAAACATTGCTTCATATACGAGTAGGTACGAAGGTATACTATAAAAAATCCTGAGGATATTAAGCAAAAGATACCTTTCATTCTCATCCGTAAAAGTGTTCTTGTTCCTTTTTTTTTGTTGAAAATTACAAAAATGTTAGGCACATGGTAATTCTAAATAAGTAGTATTCGTTTTAATGATGTTGTACTAAGTTCTTGTTTTGCGCCAGAGGAAGGTTTCTCTGAAATTAAAATAAAGCTGAATACACAAGTAAAAGTACACAGAAACTGAAGCTCAAAACTTTATCTACCATTTCGTATAGGGTGTCCAATTTTAATGTGTTAATTACTTGGTTAAATGGTGATGATGACGATGTATGTTGGTGATTCTATAAAGGTAATTATCTTGAGAGATATTTTCTGCAATAGAATGCCTAAATGATAAAGTTAGGTTAAATCAAGTTAACTGAAATACATTATGTTGTTTATTGTAATATTATACATAGTCTAGCTTGCTTTGTGCTTAAATTAATTCAAGACCATGAATAGTTTAAACACATTAGAATTGATTACACCAATAATTGAATCTGGATTGATATCCCAGTAACCTGGATGGGATAATCCGAACCAATTTTTTTAATGTTAACCAAAATGGAATAGTCAAAAGTTAAAGAAAGCTGCTTTTTCTTTGTATTTTTTTCGATTTTTAAATTCATTAAATGCGGTTAAATTAAATTTCTTTAAAGAATTAAAAGATTTTCCTAAACAATGGCTGTATCTCTAAAATTTCGTGAATTTGAATATATGAATTTGGGACTTAGATTTAATTCTAGAGGTCGAGTCCTAGTGGTATGAATTCGAGTCGAGAAATCACCTTATTATACCTAAAACAAAAAATAGGATTCATATAGGAAAATCTTTTTGATAAATCACAAAATTGCCCAAACTAAAATTATTCAAAATCAAAAAATAAAATAGAAATTCAAAACACCCTCTCATCAATTCCATCAGTTAAATGTTAAATGAATAGCATCACCCAAGATTCATTTATTTTACGGTAATTGGACAACATTAAAAGTATTTCACGTAAATTAGAATTGTTAAACAACTATTCACTCCCAAAGCTATGGTATTTCCAGCTTTGAATAAGAGATACAATTAGATATGTAAACATCAAGAATTTGCACTAAAAATATACTTCATTTAAAGAACCCATCAAACTATGTACTTTAGCGGTTAAAGTGCAACACTTAAATTACACTGGTGTACGAGTATTTGCCATTTCATTACAGCAGAGGTCGCTCTCGAGTTTAGATTGTCCTCCTCTTAAAAACCATCCAAACCGGAGCTGAGCACACCTTTTCATGGAATGAAAATGAAGCATTGTAACTACGAGTACATATAGACGAATATTTTATGAATGAACAATGCTCCTTCTCTTGAAAAGTCCTCCAAAGTGTAGCATTGTGCACAGCAGGTTTATTAAATAGAAAAACAGCAACAGTTTGGATGTACTGTAGGCAAGGACCGTCTTTCTCTACATAGATATGTAATATGTATGCAGGTGTGCCGGAAAATCTATAGATATTCTTTTTATGTGAAACTGCCATTCGGAGCTTGGTATGGAATGCCTGCAATGGCATCGTAGTTTACACCTTAATTAGTTTTTGTGATATTTCCTGTGTTACATCCTGAAAAACTATGCACAATAGCCAACGGTTACCAGCCCACCACCATCCTCCAAGCCCAGTGTTCTCACAACCATCAGCCTGCTATATGTGAGGCATAAAAAACATAAATAAATGATTCTATTCCGACTGCGAGTTATTGTGTTAGTGTCCTCTTTCAGGGAGTGGAGTCAAAGACTTTTTTGTTAACATATCGAATAGAAATTGGTGGATTGCGTCAATTTTTTGTGGCATTTTTTTTTTAAACCTTTGTGCTAACATTTTTATTAGATAAAACACCGTTGGTCAGAAGTGAATTCTGCATAATATAGTTAGGAGCTTTGACATAATTTAGTTATAAGTTCACATTTAGTAAAGATTTTATGGGAAATTTCTAGTCCAAAAACATTCCCCCTCCTCCTGTGAGGGATGCACAACATAGGTATGTAGGTATACATATTTTTTAATACGATTAAATTTAACTTAGTAAAATTTTAAATTCTTATAACTAAAATTATTTCGTCTCAATGATCAAGGTGGGTCTTACTTAGCTTGGTTGTGATAAGTCCTGTTTCAGAATTTGTTATCAATGTTTATTTTTTGAAACATTCAGCTCTAAGCAAACAACGTTACATACCTCTATCCTGAAATGTTAGTTGTTGTGGCTTTTTGATCGATTTGGAAAACCTATTGGCTGACTGAACACAATGGAACCGGAGCTGCAACCGGATTAGCTGTCAAAATATTAAATAACCTGAAATTTAAACATTTTATGTTATGAAGATAATACCACGCATCTTCAGGTGGAGTGGAAGGAATTGGCAGATATTCCAGCTCCAGTTGCAACTGCAGTTTATTCTATTTTCATTTATCATAATTTCGAAATTATTTCCTTCTCCGCATATGTCCAAATCCTAGGTTGCTTGCTGAGTCCATACGTCCAATGTATCTCCTAGAAGGATAAATAGTTTGTCATACAACTTCATGCATCTGACGTGTCATTTTTTAAAGTGAACTTAATTTCCACAAAAAAGGAATTCAATAACGAAAAAATCCACTTTGTAGTTACCTGTTTTCCATTGGGAGAGAAACTACGCACGCTGTCTTCCTCAGGCTATGACCAAATCAAAAGTGTCGGCCTTCCGTAGTGGAAAACCACATCACTATGTGGTGGTTTTCTATCTTAAATCGATTTATTGTGATCCCTTTTGATCCAAGAGAAAAAAATGTATTAATTTATGCATCGAGTCGAAATAGCCAAAACTCAAATTCGTTTTCCTGTTTTTGAATGCCGCCTCGGTACTATGGCGGATTATTTCCAACTGGTAACTTCTCCCACGGTACCTAGTTGTAGTTCCCAATGTAAATTATTCTGCATAAAAAACGGCCCTGGGCAGTATATCCAAATCCCAAACTTTGTCTTGATTGCATGTGTTGTTTTTCTTTTGAAACCTCTAGAGCTCCAATCCAACGGCATGAAATCGTGTTCGTGTATCTCGTATCTCCCCAAAGATACAAAACTATAAAAAGTGATAGATACTCGTAGGTCTCCCCCCGTTGAGTCGTTTTCTCGTTGAATGTTATAATGTTTAATATTCATATCGCCCATGAGACCATGAAAACTTTAAACTGATAAAGCTGTAAGATTGGACCTCCTTAAGGGGGATGACATAGGACACCTTATTAAGACGCGTAAATTTATAATTACTCGTACATATCGGTGCTTTTAGTTATTTTTTTTGGGGGGGGGGTATCTCTAGAAACCAGCTTTTGAACAAACTTAATTTTCAATACAACAGCACATTACGAGTATAACATACGAAAAAGGATCCAAATTGCCGGATGTTTTTGACAATTTTGCACCTGAGAAAATGTTCTTGATCAAATTGTGGATTCATCAGTGAAGTGCTTCATTAGGAGAGAGGAAATTAACCTTTTGGATAATTAAGGCGATGAGGTATTCGATGGAAGTTAAATTAAGTTTGTTGGTATTATCAATTATTGAACTTTAAGTAGGTATGTCAAAGAGTAAGTCTACGAACAAATTTATTAATTTTAAAGAATCTATAGGTCCTAATGAATTTTCAAGGTTAACTAATTTATCTTTCTTTAACTTAATTATCTACATAAGGAAGAAACGTGCATGACAAATAACGACGGTAATGAACAACCCAACACATTTTAAGCCATTTAAATAGAAGCAAGTTAAAAAAGGAATTATTTCAAACTTTTTTAGTGTTTTTGTAAAAACAAATTGTATTTCTTAGAATATAGAACTTAGCTTTACCTACAATTATCCAATCATTTTCATTATGTTTAGGTATATAAAGACGGAGCCTAAAAACACAAAGTTTTGGCGAACCGTAAAATATAAAACATTTTGACCGTAGAAAGTTCGGAGCTACCAAAAATAGAAAGAATGAAAACTTTAAACGACCACACTTCAAAAAATTTGATTTTAATTTTCAATATCTATCGGTATTGACATTAAGTCTGTTCCAAGTGTTTTGTGCACAGAAATTCACAGCACACATTTTTTTAAGCACAACGAAGTGGAACGACATTTCACTGAAAATCACAGAATCTACGAAACGTCAAAAATTTCAACAAAAAATCATTTCAACAAATTCGATTCGAAAGTGCGTGAAAAGTTTCTAATTGTTTAAAATTAATTGAAAAATGGATTTGTTAAAATTGTTACTAATCGAGTGCTCAAGAGAGTCTGACGACTCGATTTTGAACTCAGTACTGGTGTTTTTCGTAATGAAAACTAGAATGTAAAATTTAATTTTAAAAAATTCGTTTATTTTATCGGCAGAACTAAAATGTCATATGCTTTTTTTTTTGAATTTGACAGTCTTCAATTTTCTGTACACAGAAATTTTTGTAGCTGAAATTCACAGGGTGGGGAAATTTTTTACTCTCTCAAGAGCTCTCTCTTCTATGAAAAACTACGAAAAATGTGTAACTTGGAACAGCTTTTCGCAGTTTTTCGGTGAATTTCGGCGAATTTCACACACTTGGAACAGACCTTTGTTTTAGATTTTTTTTCTAACAATTTTGAAACAATTATTTAAAAAATTATGTCAAAAAATAGCTAAAATAAAAATTGAGCTGCAGAAATATTACCAGAGATGATTTCTGACATTCCTCTGCAATGAACGTTCTAAAAATATTTATTTAAATATTAAAGGAGTCAAATACATATGTATATTGTACATAGAGCTGCTGAAGTTAGCTATCATAAAAACCACATCCTTCATTTCGTCCCGTGTCCCCCCTTTTTACTCAAAATTATGAAAATTTTCCCAATTTCTGGAAAATAGGAACATATACCTGTCAGCTTTGTTTACAAGAAAAATTAAACTACACCAATATCCGCACCCGTATCATCATTTCATTTAATTCAATTGAATTTCAATTCAAAATGCAAATTAAATTTTATTCCAGGTGACGACGACGTATGAAGCCATTGCTATATAATTCAATAAATTAAACGAATAATTTAACTTACACGTTGTATTGCGACTTCGGTTGGTAGAGACACTCATTATCCGTTATTACATTCCCCATAAAAATATGCGTTGGAATTAAATTCCTTCATTTGGGTTTTGGGTTTTATTGGAAAAAAAAGAGAGGTAGACACGAAAGGAAGAAGCTCCAAATTAATGGGAACAGTGGACAAAATTGTGCGTACATAAATACGTACCATAATTATTTTTGGAATGTGCTCCCTTGATATTATGGCGATTTTAATTTTGAAGCCCAAAAGGTCCATCACCATGAAATCTTCAGAATATGAAATTATTTTTGAGTCGTTGCAAAGCCAGTCGTATTTATGAAAGCTTAAATAAAGGGGCAAAGAAAAGTTACAATACCCCGAAACGCCAAGCCGAGCTCTTCGTTCATGCGAGCTAGATGACGTGTCCATCGGAGTCAACTAAGCTTACATCTTTTCACGATATCCCCTTTGAGGTAGATTGCATACAGTTCTTGATTGTAACGTCTTTCCATTCATGTATGCAGGGGCAACAATTCTCCTTAAGACTTATCTCTCAAACGCTCCTATAATATCGGATCCAAATGTAAGTACTGTACTGGCAGAACCATCATCGTCCTGTGCAGCAGAAGCTTAGACGTTATGGTAAGTTGTCAAAAAAACCCAATAAGGTTCTGATCACTCAATACATTATTAGACATTACTCATTTTGATATTGGGAGGAACAGGTACAAAATTGGTCCTTTACAATTCTTGTCTCCATGACAAATAAATATTTTGTAGTTTTATGGGGAAAAGGCCATCAGTGCTGACAGTTTTTGCACAGATAGGCTACACAAATTATGTAATTAAATTTAAAATGAAACTTCAAGACACAATCATGATTAAATTTGAATAAATTCAATTGAAAAAAAGGTTTGTGCCAGTTTCAACGCTTGTAATTTTTATTTCGAATAATATAAAGATTGTCAACAAATAATACTTCAAAAGCAAAAACACGCAAACCTACAATTATTTAATTATACAAGAAAGAAAAAAGGTTTAGGGAAAAGTAATTAATAGGCGACAAGTTAAAATCCTTTTTGAAAATGTTAATAAAGAATTACCTGCCAATAAAATGTTTCTACTCCCATAATTTACATACATATGACCATCTGTATATTTATTTATGTACATAAAAGGCTTAACTACACCAGTAACTGGGTAAATGTATGTTTTAATTAATAGTATGTATGTAGGTATTTTATTATTCGAGCTGGAAGTAAATAAATATTTAAATTTCTATGAGGAGTAACTCAGGAATTATGCACATGACTGGCAGACCGCAATTTCGTATGCCTACCCTTTGTGAATGTTTTTCGTCATAAAAGCAATTACGGACGTAAACAACTGATATATTGCAGAAATAATGGCATTTTCTCAGCCGTGTTAATCCGACATAATTACTGAAATATAAGAGGGTTCAGTCTAATGGCTATAAGTTTTTACCCATATTTCTCTTTTGTTAATTTATCGTTATGGAAACTCGTAACGTCTGCAAACAATTCCAAGAAATTACCTCCACTAAACATGTCTCTGGCATAACGATCATAAATCCTTATAGCGGCTCAAACCTTGTTTTCTAATCAGTTAGTTCTGTTCGATAGGAATTGCGTAGAAAACTATCAATATTCTTTCGTTCATTATTGCCTGGAATCAAGCCATAACTTCGTCTACCAAGCAACTCGCTTAAAGTACCTACATACATATGTATATGGGTTCATACATTCCTTACCTCACAAGCCAATCACGTGGGTAATATTTTCCCATGGGATTCCTCGTGGGTTACACACAGGCCACAGGGTAGAGTGAGGGAGGCCACCATCTAGAATTCCCCTTAAATCACAAACACGGTCTTACACGTGTAAAACCAATAATGGTCAAAGGAATTATTTCATGGCTTCATAACTTCCACTTCCATAGAGCAACATGTGTGCAAAAATGCCTGTACTCTGGACCGGTTCCCAAGAATGCTGACGCCAGTCAAAAGTGAACAACCAACCTGGTCCACATTTTTTCCAGTAAATTTCGCTTTCGCAGGGATCCAAGAAGAGAGAAAGCGAGCGAGAGCTTAACAAAGCAATCCCCATAAATACCATATTGATTTTGAGTGCTTATCGCTACCGAGAGTCGAGGGTGAAATTGAGAGCTTATAGTGGAGTCTTTTAATGACTTTCAATCATAATTGAAGGAAACCTTAGAGTTGTTTGTATCGTATCCATACGAATATCTCGAGATAGTAGAATGTCATTGAGTAGGAAAGGTATGTGGGACGCACAAAGATATACATAATATAGGTTGTAACTTGGAGGCATGTAGCATTGTGATTAGATTTCCCAGTGAAAGGAGGAACATCGAGGAGTGGAATGTTGGAATCTTTTTGTTTTGCGGTGACTCGGTTTGAGGTTGCTGGGGATAAATGAAAACAAATTAATTTGTATTTTCATGGTTACCTCTCGCTTGATGCCTTTTATCAATAGGAGCCGTTAAAAGGATTTCTCCTCTGTCCTCATCGGATGTCCTTTCGTTTCTCTATTGGTGTTCTTGTAGTCTTAAAGATAGAACAACACATACAAAAATAAAAAAAGCAACATGATGAGGTATTGTAATGGACTCGTGTCTAACAAGAGAACAAGCCAATAACAGTTTATTAAAGGTTTAATGGAACTTCGTAGGTTGAAGGAGGAGGATAAGAATTGAATTAACTTTTTTTACCTGCTGGGTGATGCTCCACTTGAACGTGTACCTTCTTTATGTACCTACTTTAAATTTGAATAGGTAAGTTATTGAATAATTTAGCAGGGAGTAGGTGCTAGAGCAAACAAGATGCTTAGTACAAACATTATTTGAAGTAGGTACAGGGCTTATAAAAATCTGAATAAAAATCATAAACATTAATTATGCAGATGGCGCAGCGGTTTTCATCTATGAAACGCTTTCAGATTTTTGCTTTGCTTTAGAAGTTTTTTAATTTTTTATGTTCTCAAAATTTTGTGTAAAATTATTCTAGTTTTAAATTTAAAAAAAAAGCAGCCAATGTGTAAAAATTAAGTTTTCATTAGAAAGAGTTTGTTATAGTAACATAATAAGCCTATTATCAAATCACGTTAATTTTAGAGCAGGAATTGAGGAGTGTAATTATAAATATAAGGGCCAAACTCAGAAAAAATAAAACTAGTATTCATATCTTTAGTGGTGCGCACCTAGATGATTGCATCTCACGATCGGGGTAGGTGAATAGCCTTAAAGGTCAGGTCAGGACCGGATACCGGTTGTTGAGCCAATGCAGATGAACATGATCTTAAAAAAAAACAATTTAAGATCGTACTACATTCATTCAATTTTTACATCGAAATTCGAATACAAGTTTAAAAACACACAAAATGTAGAGCAACGGGTATAGATCTTTTAACGGACTATATTTTTCACTGGCAGATCATAGAAAACACTTCATTATTCAAATTTACTAAGTTTTCTACTTATAGATGTTAATTATTGAATTATATTTACCTGACGACTTTTCTTCGAAGTAAAATTTATTTTTAATCTTTTCCCGACACTTGACGTGTCCTTCTTAGTCTACCTAGCGGTAGAACTCACGCTTATACCAGAACTTCACATAGTTCCTTGATATTTTATTGAACAACTGTGTGTAGTACTCATTAAATATTTTGAACTGTTTTCTACACACAAAATGTAAATTTTTATTTTTTAATGTAAATACCATGATTATGATAAAATCCTAAAACTCGATCGATTAAAATACTTACAATAAATTGATTTTCCGTAAATGTATGTATAAATTAATGTCTAATAAAATATCTCTATATATATGTAAAAAAAAACACAAGCTTGCCACGTCTTTCGTGATTCAAAGCCAAAAAATAGATTTTCAAAACTTATAACATAGCTCCCGCCGCCGACAATTGGGCCCCACATCTCTACACTTTCTGACTCTGTTCTTTTTTAAGAATTAATCTTCATAGCTTGCTGATGCAGCTGCATTTGTTTCTTTTCGCGTTCCCTTCGGCGCATTTTTTTGCGTCTACGATCGATGCTTGCCAAATCTCCTTTAATCATGTTATATGTCTTTCGGAGGTCTTGGATTTGTTTAAGGAGAAGGGATATTCTCTGATCTGGATTCATTGTGGGATCTAAACAAATGGAAAACCAATTACAACCATTTCCTGTCAATAAGAGAATCAAAACTTACCCAATTGCACGAGGAAATTATACTGGCAAGGTCTGTTGTGGCGTGAGGACGACGAGCGCTGGGATATGGTATCGGAATTGTCCTCACTATCGGAACCTAAGACAGTATCATTTGGAGTTAAATACAAAACACTGAAAACGACAATTCTACTCTCAAACTTACCATTATTCTTCTTAACTGAAGCCAATGGCCGTCTTCGCTTGGCTTGGGTTTCCATCATCATTTCGGATTGCTTGCGGGTGCGACGCCTCTTCTTGGGAGATACTTCATTCTCGATATCGACCTGTTTCTTTAGCTCTTCACCACTATCGTCCTGACTTGCAGAGTCGTTTGGCGAACTGTTTGGCGTTGGTCCCGGTTTCAAAGGGGCTTCCATTGGAGGTGGGGGCTTACTCATCGGAGTAGAACATTCAATGTCCATTGGAACTGGTTTTATATCCGACTCAGTCGGATGGGAATTGCTTCTGCAGATGGCCAAAGGATCCAATACATCCTTGCCAACCATAGAACATGGACTTCCTGGAATTGTTTCCTCACAAAGAAGGAGGTTTATCGATTCACTGTGCAGATTCAGATTCTCTGCTGTCTGATCGTCCTTTTTGACGTCAGGTTGCTGCTGTGGAACGGCCACTACCTGTTCAATTATCGATACCGATTCCAGTTGAGGCCTTTCGGGGGGTTGTGATGCGCAGACCTCAACTGGTCTTATGTCAAAGATCGGTTTTACTCCGTCTTCCGGCTGGAGGTTCGGATCCGAATAGAAGGTTTGAGGAAGATTAAAGATACTCGGAACAACAAGCGGTTTAACGGGAACAGGAGACGGGAGCTTAGGTTGCGGAAGAACTGGCACCTGCTGTATGGTAACAGGCGAGGGTACGGCCACTATTGAAGAAGGAAGAGGCGAAGCAGACACGGGGACAGGAGGATCAACCTGTTGTACTTCTGGTTGAACCGGTTCGTCTTTTATCTCGACCTCCTCCGTTCTTGTTTCGGCTTCGGCAGCCGAGGGCACAGAGAGTTTTACTGTTTCCTCGAGTTTTTTGACTTCAGGTGGTTGTTTGACTTCCACCGGGGTCATTGTCCTCGAAGTTTCTGAAGGATCATCTTCGTCTTCTATGATCAACCGCTGCTCCGAATCGTTACTATCCGACGATTCCTCGACAAAGTGATCGACGCTGGGCGCCGCGGTTGTCTTCTGAATTGCACATTCTAGTTTTTGAATAGTTTCATTGAGAACATTGTTCTTTACTGGGATCGATTCAAGTATGCCGATTTTGGGTTCGGGGCTGGTGAGCATCGACCGTTTTGTTGTCAGTTCAAATTCACTCTTCACCAGGGTACAAGTGACATCTTCGATCTTGGGTGGTTCCGATATAAATGGCGAAGTACTTACAGCGCTACTGCTGTTGCTGGTGCTACTGTTGCTGGTGCTCGGCAGATTGTCCTCCTCGATCTTGATCTCTTCCTCTTTCGGCAGCACCTTTGGCTTGACCTCCTCAATCTTTGTGATGACCTCACATTTATTTTTCTCTTCCTCTTCCTTCTTCTGGCTGATGGCTCTTAGAACTTTGTCGGCTATGGAGGAGGGCTTCTCCACTTTAATGGGCTCCAAGTCGAACGATGAATCACAAAGGAGAATTTTCACATTTTCCAGCTCGAATTTATTGTCCTTGGCTTCGTCACTGCTAGTCAGGCCTTCGGTTTCCGGGTTGAGTTCGAACACATTGGACAGATCACAAGTGGTCTCGATGAAGGGACTTCCAACTACTCGTGTAGCACTGTCTGTCGGTTCCTCCCCACACTTAGAAGGGGTCAATTGTTCGGGCGGTGGAACATCAGTCAGAGCTCGGGTTGTTTCTTGCACTGTAGTCGCAAGTTCTTCGTGGAGCGCATTAAAGTTCAAATTAAAGCTGGGCGACTTTCGCAAAGCATCAAACAAAGTTGTCTCATTCTTCTGCGGCGTCAGCAAGTTGCTCATTGCCGCTGAAAGGCTGGACAGAGAGATCTTGTCATCCATCTTTATTTGTTTCGATTTCTCGGGTGATTCCTTTATGGGAGAAGCCTTCTTCTTCTTTCCAAAAGTAGCTGAAAGTGGAGAAACCGCGGGCTGCTCTGGAGGGGGCTTTGGTGCAGGTGCCGTGATAGACTTCTTCTTGGAATCTGATGACGCCGCTGCTGCCGTAGGTGTCTTTCGAGCTTCAAACTCAAATGGCTCAGGTTCTTTAAACTCATAGATATCAGGAGTCGGCTGTGGAGGTGGTGTAACTTGAACAACCTCTTTTACCTCGTTTGGCTCTTCCAATTTGAGAGGGTCGGAAACAGGTTCGGCTGGGTCTTCCTTTATGGTCAATGGCTTATCAATGATGACTGGGTACTTGCCGATTCTGGTGAGATTGACAGTCGGTTTGGTTGCAGACTCCAGGATCATTGGGAAGGGTTTCTTCTCTGATGGCGCAGAAACAGTCTCGATGGGCTCCAGCTTAATTTCGGTTTTTGCAACCTTGAGCGATTCTTCGGCAATAAATGGCTTGGCTTTCAGACTTTCCTGCCGCTTCTCGGCTAATGACTCTTTAATAATCTTCTCAATTCTGGAGGGGGCTGCCTTTTCGGGCACTTTTCCCAAGGGAAATTTCTCCAACAACGCCTTCTTTTCGGCGTTTATCTTCAGTTGCAGCTTCTCTGTCATGTTCTCCAAAGTTGTCGTCTTATCCGAGGACTGCGAATCATCATCAGCAAACGAGTCTGTGCCCTCAGAGGACGAGTCTGAATCGGAAGACTTTGTTGTCTCATCGTGTTTCTGGTCGGAAGACTCCTCTTCCTTCGGTTTGAAGTCGAATAAAGACTCCGACTTAGAGTCTTGTTGATCGGCATTATCGGTTTCAGGGTCAGAAGTAGGTGACTTCAGTTCCTGAAAACCCTTCAGCTCAGATCTAATTTGGTTGAGATCATAATCGCGTCCCTTGGCGTTGGAACTCGACGTTTCAGGCATCTCCTCGTCATCGGCTTCATCTTCGTCGTCACTTTCACTAGCACTGTTTGACTTTGTCGAAGTGGCGGTTACTGATGCCGGTGACTTTCCTCGAGAAATTTGAGTCACTTTGCCTTTGGAGTCTCTTGTGCCTCGCGTTGGCCTTCGTACCGGTTCATCGGAGTCACTATCGGATGACGTTTGCATGGACGCATCCGAGGCATTGTTCGAAGTGCGTCGCATTGCATTCGGAATGGTTCGTGGGGTTTTCTTTTGTGCACTCGAGGCTGCTGGCGATTTTGTTCGACTCGAATTTGATGCCACCGAACAAGGAGTTGTTGAACGAGGCGGCTGCGAGTCGCTTCGACCACGACCTCTCTTCACAGACGAAGTGGGAGTTTTGCCTGGTCCCGGCGAGATGACTGATGGCGGCTTGGGTGGGTTCTCGGATTTTTCTATTTTACCCTTCTCCGAAGAAGCACCTCCAACGCGAGTCTTCTTGAGCTTGTTATTGGTGAGGTTCTCGGCGATGCGTTCACGAGGCACCCATTCATCGTAACGGTTATTCCACCCAGTGTAATGGACTAAGTACAGAGGCGATCCCCTGGTCACGGAAATTTCAATAACCTTTGCCTCGTAAGTGACCTTCTTCTCATGATAATAGACCTTTAATTTGTCACCCACTTCGACTGGGAAGTCACCAACGTCGATCTTTTCTAGGGTTTCTTCTTTTTTCTTCGGTTTTGGTCCGCGTTTTTCTTCTTGTGGTGGTTTCTTTTGTTTCTCTTTTTTACTTGTGGGTCCTGAAAAGGAGTAAATTAACAATTAGGTTTTTTTTGGCAGGAAGTTAGCAAGCAGGTTGGTTAAGTCTAGTAAATTGATTTTATAAAAATCAGTCCACAACACCACCTCAACTTAAAGGACCATATTCATTAAACAAACCAAAAACATGCATAGGTAAAACATTTGGCTCAAAAAATTAATAAAAACATTGTGACTGAATTAGAAACTTACCAATGGAACCCGTGGGTGAGTTTTCCCTAGTTGTGTTGGGGGTTTCTGAACTTTTCCGTTCAGTCGATCGTTGACTGCTTTTCTGAATCTTAGCCAGCGGTATATCACATTCTTCCTTGGCTTTCTCTTCGAATTTCTCCACCAGGCTCTTGACTTTTCCTGCTCCCACTGATGACTTCCTCTTGGTCGCAGCC
Source organism: Scaeva pyrastri (assembly GCA_905146935.1). Classification (NCBI taxonomy): domain Eukaryota; kingdom Metazoa; phylum Arthropoda; class Insecta; order Diptera; family Syrphidae; genus Scaeva; species Scaeva pyrastri. The sequence goes on along the minus strand of LR989929.1, from coordinate 1,919,877 downwards.
TTAGCTACTGTCACCTCTACACTCGATTCACTCGTATTCTCCGATTCGTCGTTGGTCGGCGGTGGGTTTACGACAACAGCTGCCGATGTCGATGGCACAGGAATCGACGTACTAGCTGGTTTGCTTTCCTTACTTGTATCGGCCGGCTTGGGAGAAGCCACCGAATTGGCCCGCACTAAGCTCCTGCCCTTTGTGCGATTCGCATTGCGGGGAGTCATTATCATTGAACAACCAAGCTTTCTGTGAAAATCTTCGTATGGTTGCAGAAACTTCTTGTAGGCCTGCTTAACTAGGTTAGTCACACTAACCGTAATTGGTGTGAAGCCCAGTCTTATTGTGATGGACTTCCATTGATTCTGACTGGTCACACGATTGTAGCCACCAAGTTTTTGAACCGCCCGAAACAAGCGGTAGAAGTCGACATCTCGATTTTGAATCGAAGGCACCTTATTCAAGGGAGTTCCACGGTCGTCCATGTACTTGTACAATTGAGCTATGAACAGATCTTTCTCCTCACTTGGCTCGTCATCAGAAGTATCCGTATCTGCTTCTTCATATTCACTCGAAGTATTCGCTAGACCAAAGAGCGAATCTCGATCCCAATGTGTGGGCAGCACGTCGCTGTCCAAATACTCCAAAGCGGCTTGCACAGCCGCATTATCTTGTTTGTGGGCCTGTAAATAGATAAGGAGGGGTTTTGAATATTTTCAATTTAATCTTTGATCGAAATAATATTGACTGCATGTGGTGGGAGCATGTGCTAGCACATGGTCTATGATTTTGACTTAATTGTTGCAGTCTAGGCCAAAATTTTGTTGACAGATGTGCTATGTTTGATTTCAGAAAACCTGATTATAAAAACAACGAATGGTGTTTTCATAAAAACAGTTGAACCAATATGAATTCTTGGGAGACTAAAAAAGTATAAAATTCAGTCCGTTATTTGCCAATGAAAGCTTTCAAATTCACAAAAAACCTCTGACAGGAATTTGGGATTAGAGCAGCTGCAACCATCAGACGGGTCATGAGAATGGACTTGGTAATGTCCATTCTGACTGCAAACAGAATGGAGAATGTTTGGTTCTAACAGGACGGTGCTGGTGCAACAACTTGCAAAGGCTGAACTAGTATCTTTTTTGAAGGAACTCATTTTTAAAATAATCAAAGTTTAAGCTCATTATCTAAGGAAATAAAAACCCACCATTCGTTAAAAACAAACGTCTATTTACCTGCTCTCTCGTGAACTCCATGGCCTCCTTCTTGGGGACGGTGTAGTAGCGTCCGTCTTTGAACGAGCGCACCAGGTATTCATCCTTGACTCGAATTCTCACTGTGACCTGGGCCGTCGGCGACACAACCAGCCCCGGGAACCACTTCTCCTTGTCCTTCTTTTTGCTGTCCGTCGATTCGACGCACACTACCTTCCCTATGTTCTCCTCCTTCTCGTTGATCACCTCCTTGGCGTCGCTCTCGTCGTCCTCGTCCGAACTGTCGTCGTGCAGGTGCCGAGAGCGCCTGCCTCTTCGACCGCCCACCACCGGATTGCCAAAGTGTTCCGGATGGGTCAGCGGGAGCTGGTCTAGTGTTTCACTTTCATTGAAGTGGCGCCCGCTCTTCAAACAGAGGGCGGTGCGCCTTAGAGTGGTGATGTCTCCGTCATCGAATACCACTGTGTACTGGGAGCAGTCCTGTATCTTCATTACCGTACCCTCGACATTCTCGCGTCGGTCGGGGTGCTTCACCTCGACTGTCGATCCGACCCGAAGTTGTCCCGACTTAATGGCGTCGTCTGAGACAACGCCTGATCCAAGGCCATGTTTGAAGGCGACCTTCACCTTTATGTTGCGAACTACTTTGCGAACTTTTGCCTCGCAGAAGGCTCCTTTATATTTTGCGCTTACCTCCGTTCCAACGGGTAACGATGGTGGGTCATCCACTTGCTGTTATGTCAAACGTATTCAAAGAAAAAAAGAAAGTTTTTTATTGCTTATAAAACAAACCCTAATCGATTGGGTTGGCAAAAAAGGCGACTAATGGACTTACCTGCATTTTTTGGAGGAAATAACGCTCAAAACTCAAATTATCGCTTACAAACGCCACTTTTGCGGAATGCTTTTGTACATTTCCCCAGAAAATTATTTAATTTAGAGAAGAAAATTGAAAAAAAGCAAAAACTTTTGAGGATTTTCTCGAGAAAAAAAAATTACAAAAGAAATTCCATATAAGCGACGGAGGAGCAAGAAGACGAGTGCTGTTTTTTTTGGAGTGGATTTCGAGTTGGGTTCCAGACTTTTATTGATAAAATGTTAAACTTGTGTTCTTAGATAAATATTTAAATTCAATTTTGCATTAGTTTACACAAATTAAGAACTGATGATGAAAAAAGCCATGAAAAGAAAATTTTTGTACACAAAATCTAATTTGCTTTTCCTCTTGACGTTTTGTGTTTTTTAAGTGATGCTTGCATACTGAAAGAAATTTTGTGACGCCCTCTGTCAGGTCGTGGTAATAACACTGTTTGTTATTTGAATGCGCCGATAAATATGTGAACATAAGGTTGGCTACACACGAAGTGCACAAAAATCTAGGCAACCTACTTAGAACTACTTTTGGATTTGTAGCCTTGTAGGCAACTAAATTGTCTTCAAACTTAAGTTGCACATAGTTTCGAAGAATTGCCATCAAGGATTGGAACCTGAATTTCATTTGTTTCGCTATTTAGACATTTTATAGTGCTAGCCATAACTAAGCAACTCTATTTTCAAAACTTGCTTGGATTGAAATGATTTTTAATATCTGAAGTGTTTATTTTGTATCAAAAAGTTTAAATAGCCTCATTATAATGACCAAAAATTTCAAAACAATGGATCCTGGAACGTTATTGAAATTGTTTGATGATAATCTTACTTGGTCTTTAAGCCTAGTCAGCAGATCGGGACAAATTTTGTCTCAGGTTTTTTCAAAGCAAAACCTATGACGTTTGGCTGGAAAAGAGTGTTTAGCAATTTTAACATTTTGTGCTGGATATTTTAAAAGACCAAAACTTTGCAGCTACATTTCTATTATACACACTTTTTTGTATTTTGATCCAGTAGTTTAAACAATACTCTCGGTTTTATACATGATCATGATCAAGGTAACGAGAGCCTCCTTATACTCGAATGCAAAGAAAATATTACAAAGTTGCCCCAAAAATAAGATAAAATTGCAAAAAACGAAGTATTAATAAGACTAGAGAATTTGTTCTATAATTCTTATCATAGATAACTTTGACAAGTCAACAGTTTCTAATCGGTTTGTGCTTAATGATCAATGGCATAACATGAAAGATCCACATAAAGTATTTGTTTTTAACAAGATACGTTTAAAACAAACCAATAAGGAAACAAGTTTTTGCATTTGATTTATGCAAAAAATGTAGAAGTCCAGATTATAGTAAAGACGAACATGTTTATCTTTATTATAGCACATTCGTCTGCATTTTCTAAATCTGACGATATCAAAATTAAATCAAAACAAAAGGAAATAAATCCAACACCTTTGTTCTATTTCTCAGGGTAAGGATGAATCAAGAACTTTTTTTTCTTGTTGGTTTTTGTTAGTCTTCGTCTCAATAATAACGATGACAGTAGAAAGTTCAGCCTTACTTTGCCTATTATCGTTTTCCATTTTCAAAACAATTTAAACAATTTTTACAAAAATATAAAATTTCAGACAAAATACTAAGGAAAACATATGATTCAAAGCTGTCACTGAACTATGGCACTTTATAGGAGGCAAAAAAGAATTACCACCTGTGTATTCCTTCCCACTTTCGGGTTTCAACATATAGCTGCCTCTCTCTTCTTTTCTGCATTTTGCAGATGCAAGTACATTAGTAAGAAATTCACTCGTTTAAATCGAATGTATGTTTGAGAAAATATCAAAACCTTTTGATTTTCTTTCAATCAAGACTGTACTGCGCTGTGTACCTTGAAAATTGGTTTATTTATAGATGTGATGAATTTTTGTATCATATTCATGAACGGCATCTATTTGTGCACATGTAAATGTTTATTAGTAAGTAGCTAACTCTTGTGTTGTTACCCAAAGGTGTAGTATGTTCACTTTTCACTCTGTCAAATTGACATAGCGATAACACAATTCAAATGAGGGAGAATTTAAAATAAGAATGTTTACTTTTGTAAAACAATTTGAATGAACTTCTATTGAAAATAAAATATGTCTGGCAAAAATAAAGGCTTCCAAGGAAAGGACTCCTTCAGTCGAATGAACTTCCTCTATCAGGCTTCAATGTTAATGGCCGGAAAAAGCGATACACTCTCAGCCTACTATGGAAACCTGTGCAAGACCATTGGCAAGAAATCAGTCCTTCGGATGTAAGTAAAAATAATATTTAAACATTTCAACTATAGGTCAAATTGTTGTTTAAATAATCATGCTACCTTTCAGAGATCCAGATATCAAAAGGTCTCTTTGCAAAAAGTGTCACATGGCCCTGAAACCAGGAGTTACTGCGGAAATATCAGCTCTCGAATGTAAAGAAGAAATTCTGTCCATTAAGTGTATGAAATGTAATCATTCGAAGAACTTCCCAATCAATTCTGAGTACAAATTCTGGCTTGAAAATCCTGATTCCATAGCCGAAGTATGTTGCCTGGAGAAAGATAGTCATAAAAAAGGCGGGAAAAGAAAGAAAACCAAAAGTGGAATAGTCTCAACGGGTAGAGGAACAAGCTGACCATAAGGAATTGGAGGAATTATTTTAACAATAAGGAATATGTTAGTGTTAGGAGATTTATTTATATTTTGACTAAATTAAAAGTTCAAGTGACAGTGACTTTATTATGTGTTTAATTGAATTTTACATCCAATAGTTCCACATTAAATGACATAAAATGAACTAAGGAAGATCAATGGACGGAATTATTATTTAGAATCTTTTTACTTATCGGAGCACCTGCCAAGTAATACATTTTGTACTCAAGTCCTGACTGATATATATGTTTGCATGGATGGAGTAAGTCGTATTTATTTAGATTTAGAAGGTACTGAAGGCATATTTATCTAAGAAATTAGATACAATCTTCGACTTAGAAACTTAATTTAAGGGTTTCTGCATTTGCAGCTTCTCGTTATTAGTGAATACATAGTGAAGCAACAATTCCTTATCTTAACTTTCATGTTTTCAAATTATTACCACAAAATTCATTGGATCCTTGATACCTTTAACCCAAACCTTCTGCACACCTGAGAATTTATACTTCAGACTCAGCGATGACCTGAAGCTACAAAAATGTGAATTAACTTTTGATAGGCTAAATTGCTAATCATGACTTATTTAAGATTCCAAAACTAAGGATAATTAATCATGTTCACTGTTCATTTCACTGAGTATACTCTTAAAACTTCCACTCAAAAGAATTTTTAAGATATCCTAAACTATTTTCAAAGAATTTGGTTAACCTTAACTTTTGGCTTCACGGTTCGTTGAACTCGTGTCTTAAACAACGTAAGAATAAAGTTGCTTTAAATTCAAACTATTTCGAGTAAAAGACTTTCGTTTTCAAATACTTCCATCCTTGAATCGAAATTAATGTTGCAATTAGAATTGTTTTTGTTAAAGGAAGCATTTCAATTATTTAACTTTTTTCTTGATGCTATCTGAGGAAGGTCTAATAAATATTTGATTGGTATATTCTAGGTGATGGATGTTTTCAATGTCACTTCAAAATTTGAAATAAATGTGAATTTATATTTACAGTTCTTATTGTTTCAATACGACCTTAGAGAAAGAAGGTTTTATTACTATTACTACTTTTGAGTTAACAAATGTGTCGATTGATGGAATTTTTTTTATCTCATCAATTTCATTAATATATATGTATGTATGTATATAGTAAAATGGAAATATAGAACTTTGTTTACAAAGTAAAACAAGAGTATTAAAAGTTCCGTACGAAGAAATTTTAATTGTTTGTTAGATTTAGATAAAAAAATGTATTATTTATTTGTTAAAAGTAGTCCATCCAAAGTGGATAGATGATGTTAACCAAACTTTTGATGTGATATCATTGGGATTGGCCTGAAATTCTCGCAAAACTTGACTAAAGTTCAATGAACAAATCTTATAATAAAAAGTGTTTCTTTAAAATCAAGTGAATACCATACATATGTATACATATACTGGTCCTACGCCTACGACATAGCGTTGTTTTGAATATGTGGATATGTGCCTGCTGCTTGGCATTTGGTAGTCCTACGTCATCAAAATCTGATGGAAATTAAGTCTGAATATTCGTACATATAATTTATTTTCTTTATGTGAATTGTAGCCTAAAAACACAGGTTTATAGGAAAAGGCAAAGATATTAAAACACTCCGAGACATTATACTCGTATGTAGGGGTAATGCTTTGATTATATTTTTTGGGAAACAAAATTGAAATCGGGTTTATAAATTGTAAATTATGTCATGTCAACCGTCTTTGTTGGTTTTGGTTTAGCAAACGATGTAAACGGTAATATGAAGACGAAACCGGATATTCTTAGGAAGTTCTGGAGAAAAACATTGATATGTCGGTAAATGTACATATGTATGTACATACATTGTACATAACGTGAATGGCGTTTCTGAAATAAAATAATTATGTATTGGGACTCTTTAAGGACTTGTTGGAAAAACCTAAAACCGTCCGTACATATATAATATTTTGTACCCATATAATATGAAAAGAGTCCCGTCGCTTGTATTTGACGGAAACGTCTATTTATTTCCTGTTTGTTGCGTTAACAAATTATGTATTCTATGAAAGGGAAGTGATTGTGAATCATAATTTAATGAAATTTATTTTTGTTTGGTGGAATTTTTTTTTTCGAATTGGAGTTTGTTGCCATCAGATTGCAAAGAATACTCAGGAATGTATATCTATTTACTCATTTTTAAAAATCAGTGGAATTTTATATAAAACTACTAGCTGACCCAGCCACGCGTTGCTGTGGCTAAAGTTTTTGTTATATTACATTATAGTAAACAATCTAAGAGGAACAATAAGAGAACATCAGTCACGGAGTCCACTATGCTACACGTTCGTAGATTTACCATAGCAGCGCCATCTATTGATTACTTACTCAACCCAGTCGAAAGGTATCGACATCTGTTAGAATCATTTGGAGTTAACAGATAATTGCTTACTCGATCCAGTGCACAGATGTCGCTATCTGATAAAATCGTTTGGAGCTAACAGATATAATTATGTGATAATACTTACATGTATATAGTTTAATTAGAGTTTTGAATTACGAAGCACTAATAATTAAAAAGCGGAATAATTTCACTGTATTATATTCACTATAATATAATTTAATTTATACTCCAGTCTAAATAACACGTGGTCGGCTATGCTAACACCAAAAATTGAAAATGTAAAATTCACTGTATTTCGGTTTACTACAAACTACATTTAGATGTTGGACATAGCGCCATCTATTGAATTCTTAACTTACTCGATCCAGTGCACAGATGTCGCTATCTGATAAAATAGTTTGGAGCTAACAGATAATTGTGACTGTCAAATAATAACAGACAAATAATTAGCAATAAATTAAAATTGCGACTATAATTTGAGATTTAAACTATCCTATCTCTCAAGTTGGATCGAACTGCACATGGTGTGCGAATTTTATTATAATCGGTTAAGTGGTTTAGGAGTCCATTGAGGACAAACATTGTGACACGAGATTTATATTATTAAGATTTTGTGACCTGTATTTTAAGACCCTAATACCTATTCAACGTCAGAAAGAATAATTCTTTTTTCTAATTCGAAACCAGGATGCAAACAATATTTAAAGCCATGGAGTTTGTACGAAAATCATGTCAAATATTTAGGACTTGAGTATAGAAAACGTATTCTGGTTCAGGACACCAAAAATCTTTCCAAATATGTGTATACTCTGGTGTCTTTTTTTATTTATTTTTCATCTTAAAATCACATTCAGTAAGACTGTTGTTGGATGGCTACCAATTGCTGTGTCGACAAACTCTTAATGTTTTTCTTTCGTAAATTATTACTTAAACTCTCACACCTTTCTAATAATTGCAACTCCTTCAAGCGCTATACATGTTCGCAAAGCACTTTACGCTTTTGTACTTAATGTCGATACAACTTCGATACAAAGTTTCCATTTAAATTCAGAGAGAAAGTGGAATACCAATAAAATCACATTTCCATTCAAATTCAAATGAACAATCAATAAAAACAGACAAAAAAGGGAAAGTTCTTTCTCGAAGGGATAACAAAAACTCCCAATCCCAATGCCACTCAATCGTAAAATCCTCAAACATGAATTCAAAGAACATTTTGGTTCCATGACCGGTAATTCCTTTATACCCTCCCTCTGCAGCTTCCAAACACAATAATTGAAACCATAAGTAAATAATAGGGACAATGAAGCTAAAACACAATTGAATTTCACAGTTTGAATTATTGTATCTGTGGGTGGTGACTGGTGGCGTGGCGGGTGCCTAACTTAGAAATCAATTTATTCCACCATTCACATTTCAATTTATCCTTATCGGTGTTAGTATTTTGACACTTTTGTGAGGAACTCTCTCTAATGATGCTTTATAATAAAAAAAAACATTGAAATATTTGTTTTTATCTTAAAGTCAATCTCTGTCCATTTTCTTTTCGCCTCCAGATTCCATCCCAATCCCACAAATCATTATTGTCTGGGTAAAGCTGTCATAAAAATGTATGAATAAGTACTTATTAATTTTTCCAGTGTTGTAAAAAAAAAGTAACTTTGGGGCAGTAAATTGCGACGGTTCATTGAACCGAATCTTTTTTTTTATGGTTTTTCTTTATTGTTATAGTGAAAAAGTAAATTTTGGAAATATCAGTGGTGGATTAATTGGCACGTGTTTCATAAGGTTTAAAAAAAAAATTGCAAATGTTTACTTAATTATGTTGACTTTGTTACGTATTCGCCATAGTGTCTGTAAAATGTATTCAACAAAATAATATTCAAATGTAATTTGTATTCAGTAGTTATTGAAAGACACGCTTGACCATTTTATTTTATTACTTTTTTTTTTAAGTGTATTTTGTGAGTCAGTGTGTTCTAATTTCGAAAAGGCAAGGTCCTGGAATTTACAAAATGGTTTTAGGGCCTAAAATATTTTTAATACACCACTGGCTGAATTCCTGTGTGCGAATACGATTAAGCATTTAGATATTTCAATACTGAAATGTTCATTCGTTTGGAATGTTTGTAGATAGGGTTTTGATTGAAAGTTGAAAGAATGGCACTTTTTTGTTCACTTTCTTTTGTTTTGAAACAAGTTTGGAGGATTTGAGCTTGAGCAATATGCCAATATACATTTTGAAAAAAAATGATTAAGTGTATTATATAAATATGAAATGGTTTATGGACTTTTTAAGCAAGGTATTCGGATGTCGTGATAAAGATCATAACACTAAGATGATGCAAGAAATAGAAGACGAATCAGTCTTCCAAATTTTGAAATAAAGTGAATTTTGTTTAGGTGGGTGTAGAGGACCGATTTATTTATTTCAACACCAACTCTCAAATGTTCAAATCAAAATGCCAGTTTAACAATCGAAGACGAATGTTAGCGATTGAAAAGTTTTTTTGTTTTTGTGGTATTTTTTATGATATCGAACACCAACTGTCAAATAATCGTAAGTGTCAAATCAAATATTTATTGATTCTGCCTTAAGCCAGCATTAGATATTATTTACATTATGTTTATTTAAATATACTTCATCTGAAACTTTAAAAAAAGTAGTACCTACAAATGTTTGTTTAAAAATAAAATTTAGTTCTCAACCGAAATGAAATTAATTACTGACAACAAACAACTGTCAAACTGACATTCATTCCGTTGTACTGGATATGGAAATAAGTTAACACAACCTAATAAGGGACTTGAAGGTGAACCAGCTTCTAGACTCTCATTGATCAGCATTGATCAGAAAATTTGATTTCTACTTTTTTCTATTTTTTTAACAAGTTTTGTATTCATGAATAATTTGGGTCATTTAAATTAAGAGCTATGTACCTATTTAAATTTAAAAAAAAATATTAATAAAAATATGTCGCTATACAAAAAAAAATAGAAAAAATATTTATAATAGTATATAGGTATTTCGCTTTTATTTTCAAAGAAATATTTTCAAAATACATTATGTATATGTTACCTACATTAACAAGACTATTTGATTTAATTTCCTTAAATAAATAAATATTCCACCTGAATGTGAATGTGAAAGTATTGACTACGAAATACGTATTACATATTTTTTTGTTAAATTTAATTTTTAAATAACAATTTATCCCTTTCGGTCAATTCATTTGTTTATTTGCTTTTCCTGTGAGTCCAACATTTTCACCTGAAAACGCAAACTCATTGCCCAAGGACAAGGTGTTTGTTTAGTCTCGAGTACGGATCTAGGCACATATGTGGAGGTACTTTTTAATTTATTAGTTTTGTTTTTATTTTAGTAAACGTACGCTGAAAATCCTTGAAACAAAATTATTTGGAAAGTGGATGACAGTGACAGGTCGGTGTCTTGTTGTCTTTTGTAAGTTGAACTGCATTTTTTATTAAACGAACAATTTCTTTTTGCTCGAATTTATTATTTCGTCGTTGTCTGAGATTATAGAAAAAGTTTTATTTATTTTTCGTTTAAAAATTAATTCCAACTTCGAGTAAATACTTATTCCCAGGAAACCAAACAAAACTTTTGTTTGTTTTTCAAGTATATGTATATGTATGTAGGTGGATATATGTCTGGGTCATTTTAAGTAGGTACCTAAACGATAGAAATCAAGGACTTTACAAACTATTTTTCCCTCCATATTGATGTGAACTCAAGTGGAACTTAAGTAAACAGCAGAAAACTTTCTTTTATGTCGGATATCATCTCTGGTTTAAATCAATATTTGATTGTGTATGTGTATTCAGTTCATAGATGCGTTCTGTTTATACGTACTACAACCCTAGGACTTTTTTTTCAAAAATTATTCAAAGAAGTTAGAAAAAAAACACTATAGAAATCAATCTTCTTTTCCTTGATCTTATTCTTCGTCTTATCAACTTTGTGGCGTATTAGGTATATTTTTATTTGAACTATTTTTTGAAAAGAGTCTTATTGTGAATAGGGTTGTTTTTTTTTATTTTTTATAAGATGGCTTTTTTATCACGTCCGTTATCTTACTACTCAATATTTAAAAAAACCAAGTTTTTCTGTATTATTTCTTTTGATAAAGGAAAAAACTTCACTTCATCTTATCTCATATGTGGCAGTTTACCCAATATTTTTATACGAAGGTAGATATTCAATTTGTTTTTAGCTCTTTATTTTGATAAGAAATTAATTCATGATTTATAACACTTTTTAGGCTTACAGCAAAGTTACAACAATAATTAACAAGGACTCCGTCCTTACCGCAGAGTGTAAATTAGTTTCCCTTTGCAAATGTGCCATTATTTATAACTTTTGATGAACTTTTGAACTTTAGAAAATATAATAAATACCAACAAATATGCTTCCCACAATGAGTTTTCCAAAAATGTTCGTTTAGGTCACATTAAAGGCTCTGTTCTCGTATAAAATGTTCTTATACCGCCCGAAGAGCCTTTAACTGCTATTCTCGTTAACAAACTTTTATTTTATTTGACAGGGAAGGAGATGCCATGTATGCTGCAAGAGTTGCCACACCACAACTTATAGTTTTAAACAAAAAATGACAGAGATTTTAAACTGTTGACCGGAGGCGCATCGGAAGTTTGCATAATGGTAAATATGCAAATCTTAAATAAATCTTAAAAATTTACGATACGTCATAAAACCAGACACTGTCAAAGTATTGCAATGGGAAATCTTTTGCAACATAATTGTAAACTTTCCGACACGAATTTATGTGTCGTAAAGTTTTTTTGACTAAGGTGTTAAAAGTTAAAAAAAACTTTTATCATGGTTTTATGCCACTTTATGACAATTTGTCAAAATACCCAAATAACTTGAAGAATATAAAAAATAGAATTTGTTGGTATTAAAATGAATGAAGTGAGATAAAATGTAAAAAGAAGAAGAAAAAAATATACGTTTACCGGTGTTAATCAACGTTTTATTTAACCACTTTTATTTTATCACATTAGTTGACCAGTTTTGAAGGGATGGCTAAATTAAAAGTTGTCTGAAAAATTGAAAATTTTATGTCCATTGTGTTGGCGACGATTTGGGAAAATATCGGACGACGGACGGAACGTGAATAATGTTTGCAATTTTGTAGGGACTTATGGTTACATAAAAGAATCAAGATGAAAAGACTGCTTTAAGGCGAATAAAGGTTATTTATTGCTTTTAAAATTTAATTTTCCAAAAACAAAAAAAAAAATAATAATTTTTAGTAGCTTGTAAGTAACGTCTTTAATTTAAAAAAGAAAATCCATATTAACAATAGTTAGGTATTTAAGACTTTCGTTTGGAAATGTCATTTATTTATATAATTATTATAACTTTTAAGTAAACCAGTTATTCCATTATTTAAAAAAAATACTTCCAAATTATTTTTTTGGAAAGACGGCAACTCTTTCAAAATTTCTACCACGAGGAGTTGACCTTGGTAAATGGATGACATTTTTTTTTACAGCCATCGATATAACAAAGTTGCTCACATCTTATCTTATTATTGATATGAAAGGAAAACCAAATAATTGATTATTGTGCATTTTACAAACGTTTTTACATGTGAACTTGTGAATTGTGTGAATACTAACGAGTACATTTTGCACTCGTTAATTTCTCAATGTATATGTATTTTTATATCCACAATATAAATATTGTATACATTTTTTTAATCGATAAAATTGCGTAGCAATAATGCTAACGCCTTCGTTGCCACTATACACATGGCTTGGAGTGGCTTAGAGCCAATTGACCAATTTAAAACTTACCTACTCATAAGTTCGTTAGTGTTACTTTTAACGACACGGTTTGACCCAGTTTTTCCTACACATAAAAAAGGAGTATTAACATCTTAGTAAGTTAAAAATTACTACTTATGTATGGACCTTGTGATATTGTATCTCTCCTCAAATACATTTAAGTATAGACATAATCTTGGAGTTCTGCATAATCATAACAACCTGATGAAGGCATTGAGTTTAAGATAAGTCTATCATAATCATTATCTCCCAAAAGAACAAGAACAAATGGTAAATTGCTGCTTAAATAATGCTACGAATTTTCATTTAATGTAGATTTCAAATCCAGAAATAATAGAAACTTAAGAGTTTGCAAAAAAAAAAAACTTAAGTTTGAAAAAGTTTCCTGCGGAACGACTTACAAGGGTAAGTAGACCCTCTTTGAAACTTTTTATTTACTTAACTCATCTGAGGGAAGCTTTCGTTACTTTGTAGGGTTTTATTTAATGTAAGCAATTTGGAATTACCTAACCTTGACAAAGAAGGTAAGATTAAGTTACCTTCCGTTCTTACTTCTTTTACACATAACCTTATACATACTCGTACTTCCAAAATGATTCATTTGTTATCTGTGAAAAAGAACTCATTCGTCTACTTTACTATAGGTACATTATACAATGTTGTACTTGAGTTTCTTACGAATCCACTCTTCCAAATTTCTTTGTTTGATATAATCATATTTGTTCCTTTTTGGTTATGTTTTTAGAGTGAAGAAAAAGTTTTTCTATTCGCGTTCCAGGTAAAACTTGTGACTTGTAAGAGTTTTAAGGGAAGATAGAGAAAAACTCAAACATTTTTATTTAAAAAATAGAAATATTAAGGTTCCGTTTAGTTTACACTTTTATGTGACTTTTGTTTTATCAAAATTTAATTTTCGTATGTGTAAAGGTAGACGTAAATATTTGAAAGATGCATTTGAAAATGTGATAAATACAAAGAAGCAACATCAAATTATCTGAGCACCGGATGAACGGGAACAATTTTGTTTTTGGAGTATCCATTCATCCAGATATTGGCTAACAACAAACATAACTCTTGAAATTGGGTGGACCCGTCAAACTTCTTCTCGCTCCAATTTAACGCCTTCAGATAATGTCAATATGATTTAATTAAGTTTTGCGGTCCATCGTGAAAGCTAATGGAACGAGGAACTCACTTAAATTGGATCGGGATATCAATTGCAATAATCGTAATACGTATGGGATAAAGATTTCTTGTTCTTAAAAATACCTATTGATGAGTGTCACTCGAATAACATTATTCACATATGTTAAATTGCTCACAGCGTCAGGTTGTGGCATTGGCCGCAACGTTGGTGGCGTCATCTATTGTTTATTTTGTTAACTCTTCCACTCATCTTTATCGTAATTAACTTCACAACTATCCGAAAAATCAAAGTTTCACAACGAATACTATATACCTTTACCTAACCTATACCTTTTTCGCACTATATTTTTATATATTTAAAATTACAAATATACATATATATATACATATTTTGTATATATGAAAAATGTTCTTTCCTTTTCATCAATTTTATAATATTTCCAATAGCTATTCAAAAAAAAATAATAATAAAGATTAAATTCAATATGGAAAAGCAAAAGTATTGAGTGCATTTGACGATATGTCCTCAATATTTCACGTTTTATGGTTCAAAACGGTGACCAAGTGTAACTCTCCTGCAATTGTTGCTTTTCCTTGAACATTACAAACTTACAAATCTCTTCCATTGTAGAAGTATCCATCAAAAGTTATTACTTCGTTTTAAATCAATATTATTCTTTCAGTTTTGAAATTGAATTGCTTGATTTCAATCAATAGGAAAAGAACATACAAATCGCTTAAGATCAAACGAAACAATTCACATACATGCATATATAAAGATTATGACTTTCAATGTCTACCAACTCCATTTCAAGATTATTCTTACTGATTTCCGGAACAAGGTGAGGACAATGCAGGAAAGATAGATTGATATACAAAAGTTGGAAAAAAGTACTTTTCAAATCTTTAAAGCAGTAGAAATGCATAATGATTATCATCCTTAACATAAGCTACAACCAGGAATGTAATCTGGTGATCCATTAAGAAGTTCAATTAAATCTATTTTCTTTTCATTTTTTTTTATTTTTTTTCATTTAAAAAGGAAATGAGATATGGACTCAATTGACTTTATCCTTCTTTGCCAAGGAGATAAACCAAGTTTGATGAGAAGAAAAAGATTAAGTTTTATTATCCTGTGAGTGTTTTCGATGAAATTGCGTTTTAAGAGGGAAACGGCGATGAAGTATGTGTTCAGCTCATGTTCATCTAACACTGACACGCTGACCAAATTGTTAAGACTATAAAAACCCTTTTTAGATCCTTATTGGACAACAAATTTAATGATTTGTTGTATAAAATCTGCTAAGCACCAGCAAATTGATAAAAATGAAATAGGTACTAAAACAACAACACTATAAATACGTATACATATACACTGTCCATTGTACATATGTATGTATATATTATAGGTTGTACTTGTACATAACTGAATTTTATTTGTAAATGGTTTCGTGGAGATTTGTTGGCATTAAAAAAAAAAAAAAAACTAAGAAATAAAATATTTTTGTAGAGGTCTTATTACAGGATAAAGAATGAGTTGGGTTGGTATTTGGGCATAACAATAAATTCACTTTATCACATCAATCAAAACTGACATAAAAACTTATTTTTATTTTTAACATATAAAATATAAATAACTCCAAACGACAGATTGAGTATTGGGTTACCATTGTTAGAAAAACTTTAAAACTGTTGACAGGAAAAATGAATTACTTTTAAAATAAATCGTAATTATTCCGCTCACTGCCTTTAATAATAATGGGGAAAATAATGTGGATTTCTGTTTCCTTAAGTTATATAGTACTATCGTGACTTGAATTTACCGTTGGAATGGACAAGTATTACTAACAACTTATAACTCTTTGCGGGATTTATAAAAGAACACGGCATCTACCTGTTTCTGAGAACTTGTCGTTATTACATTAGTCAGAGTAGGTAGATATATTGAAAGTATAGGAACAAACAATATCCTTCCTGATTCGATGAAGATATCAATGAAAACCCACTTTTTTCTCTCAGATTTTATTTTTGAAACTTAACCTCTTAATTTCGAACAGCTACTTTCGACACAATTTATGTACTTTTACAATTTTCGAAGATAAGAGAAATTCCAAGTTACCTAATTTTATTTCATGGTAAACTCAATTTAGTGAATTGATTTTAAAACAAAAGCATTATTAGACTCTAACGAAATAAAATCTAAGGTTTAAAGCTACTAAAATTTTATATCTCAGTAAAGCTATTTTTTTGCATGAAAGGTATTTTTCAAACTTTAATCTTAAACAAATAGAATGATTGTTTAATGTTTATATTCTACTTGTGCTTTTTTACAATTACAAGAAACCGAAATAAATTTCAATAATAAAAAAAATTATTACCTTGTGCTTATTATTGAAAAAAGTTTACCGACGGTAAAGTTAAATTTAAAATAATAGGAACAACGACATACATAAGTCATATTTTTATCAAAATCCGATGTAAATTGACATAAAATTAATTATTTTTAAATTAAAACAACGTACGTATTTACACTTTGTCTATTAGTCTTGTACCTGATTTGTAATTCCATATCAAACATTCAAATTGCTCTCATGAAAAGTATCAACAAAAATGACTTATGTCGTTTTTTCTTATTTCCACAGCCCTTTGCAATTTTTTTTATAAAAAGTTGAAGACTGACAATTCAATTTTTTCATAAAAAAAGTATTTTCATCACAATAAAATCAGGCGCCCTTGTAAGAAGATAAAATTTCATCAAAAATAAAAACATGTGTCATTGCAGAAAAACACAGAAATATTTAAAATTCTCTTTATTTATACTTTTTTTTCTGAAAAATGGTCCCGTGGGAGAGCCAAAAGACCAAGTCCAACTAATAAAATAATACATAATTATGATGATTGAAAGTGTTATTAAGTTTGGGCTATCGTCACCTCATCTTTATTTAGTAATTAATAATTTACACATGACTCTCATTTAAAATTTTAAGTACCCACTTGAACTTTCAGCCAGTCCTGTAAGTCACATTCCATTAAATTACTCTTTACACATTTTTTTAAAGTTTTATCTTAACGTCAATCAATTTTATCAAATTATGTTAAACAACATCCATTATCTTATACAGACTCACTATTAAATCGTTAATGACTTTCCAGATCTATAAATGTACTCGTGTAGTTGTTTGTATTACACTAAAGATTTGGCTGTCCTTGGTTGTCACTCATTTATCTTAATTAATGGTTTTAATTATCAAATACAATAGGCTCATGAACTCGATTGAATTTATTCAGCTTCAGCTTCTGATTATTATTATTATTTATTAACCTGAGCATAAATTTACAAATTAATCTTAAAACTAACAACACTGGCTTCAAGGCTTTCTGCTGGTGCTTTTGATTATTTTAAAATAAAGTCAACAAACTGCGTTGCACTAACTGGCTCCATGAATTTGTCAAATTAACACACGACTTAAATTTCCCGCTATTTATGTAAAGTGAAGTGTGGTGGCAACTCTTAAAAACGAATGCAACTTGAAAGTTTAGGGTTTAACATTCTTGAACAGTTTTAGGGGCCAGTTATAGTTATCATTAGTTTTCATCATTGAAACCAATCAAGTTGGTTATAGCTATCATTGAAAAATATGCCATTGAAAATATCTGTCATTGAAATAAAAAAAAAATCTGTTTTTTACACCACCTCTACTGTTTTGGAAAAAAGAACAAATTAGAATTCAAACAATTGTGAAAATGATAGATTTATTTAAATTTCTTTTAAAAACTACGTACAACTGCACAATTTAAAAGAAAACAAAAAATAAACAAACATTTTCCAAGAATTTGAGGTTAGAGTTGATCATTGAAAGAAAAGCTGACAGGTGGGAATACAACGAGAATGGAATGCTTTCATTGGAACGATTTTGTTCCAAATCGAAACAGCTGTTCATTGAAAATGTTTTTTTCACTAAAAAAATTCTCCAGCTAATAAGCTTTATTTTGATACCAAACATGACAAATTTTAATTTCTCTATCGCTTTAAAATTTCCAAACTAATTTTTCAATGATGAAAACCAATGATAGCCATAACTGGCCCCTTAAAAACTAATTAGAATTCGTTGGTGCATGTGACGTACACTTTGACGTTTGAAAAAAAATGACGTTAGAAATTGATATTGAGTTTGATTTTTTTTTCACTCGAAACCAATTCTTATGCCTAATTGAATACTCGCATCCTATTCCAGGTGAAAAGTAAACATCATAAACATTTCCCACAAAAGTGTTTTAAAGTAAAAGTTTCATTTTAAAAATAATTTAATGGTGTACCTATGTATGTACTTAACTTATACACATAGGGTATACAAATACAAAAGTGCAGACATACATATTATATACTTATGTAGCTCCATGTGTAATGAGATTGTTCGTTTGTTAGGTTAGGAACTTGTGGTTTTGGTTTTACTTGGAAAAAATTGTGGTCAGAAAGTTTGTTGGAATATGGTAGAAAACTTTTATTTATTTTTTTTTTAATTGAAGACATCATGTAATAAAAACCAGAGTCAGTTTGTTTTTGAATTCTTTAATAGAACTCTCGCTGCCGCGCTGCTAAATGCTTCTACATAAGTACTATTGTTTCGTTGCTATAGGTTTTGAGGCTTAATTTAAATTTCCAATTAAAGTTTTGTTTTTGTTTCTATCTTCCAAATAATATTGCAAAGTTTTAAATGTCTTTTGCTTATTCCGAAAGTCAAAATTTGGTAATTGAGGATATTAGAAATGATTATTTTGACAAGGGCCGAAAAGATTGAAGGGATAACGAAATGAATGAAATGAAAGCTTGAAAAAACATTTTTTAACAAAACTCAAGACGGGCTTAAAACTTCTTAATAAAAATGTCATGTTGCAAAGAAACGTAAAGGTAATGCTATTGTTTTGATTTGTTACTCTTTTGGTATTAGAAACTTCGCATGACCCTTTGTCAATTTTGTTTGTCCTATCATTGAAAATATTATTGTGTAGACATTTTAAAATACTTTTACTTTAACCTGCGTTATATGCACTTTTCGACCATCAAAAGCTTATATATACTTATTGAAGTTTTCGCAAATAACACGTTTTGAAATATTGAACAAGAAAACACAATTTGTTTTACATTTAACATTTGTACAGTAATCACATTCTATGTTATGTGACTCAAAACTTTTCCATTCCAAATGAAAATTGAACATGAAAATTTTGAATCCTCCTTTAACGATTGGACTCTTTAAATTTTAAAAGCCTTAAGTTTACAATAAAATATCTGACTACTCAAACATGTTTAAGATTGTGTAGCACAAAGAATTTTCCTGAGATTTTCCTGATAAATTCTTGAAAGAGCTGTTCGTTTGATAAGCAAATTGTATTTTGATTATTATTTATGTATTAAGAACAGCAAAGATGGCATATTTTATAAAAGTTAATTTTCAACAGAGAAAACTTGCCCCATAAACTTTTTCCACCTCTCATGTTGAATGGAATTTTATCCTCATCGAGAATTTATTGTTAAGTACTAAACCAACGTATACATATTTTTGTATATGAATATTCTTATACCCGTCAATGGTTATATTGATTTGCTTTTAATGCAGCTACAAACAACTCAAATTCTATTCAAGAATCTACGGATCTTTTCTTGGAACTTGGCAAAATGTTATTTTGTACAAAACCTCTTTTTGGGCCAACAATTGCTGAAGAAAGGGTTGAGTCCTTGAGTCTTTTCTGGAGTCAATAAAGCATTAATGTAAAAACAAGGACTCAACTCCTTCTATTAAAAATTAAAGTCTTCTATGCATAATACTTTGTTTAACGAATTTAAGCTCCTTGATGGCATTGTCCTTGACGACAACCAAGAGGTTTCCCTCCTATCTTCATGGCCCAGCTAGGAATACGTTATTGCAAAAAAAAACATTCCTCAACAATGATGCTTTAGCTCTTCATCCTGCATAAAGCACGTTTGCCCCTCATCCTCGGCATATTCATCGTTCTCTGAATAAAAAGACCTTTGTTTTTCTTTCGTCCTCACTCATCATAATGTAACTGTGTTTATTTCTTTTCCTTCTTTTTTCTTTACTATCAAATCTCCAAGACAATAAAAAGAAAATCATTATGACATCAAACAAATAAATCTTTTATTTATCTTCCTCGATCTTTGGACTCATGCAAACTTCTGGAATAAAAGCGATTGAGCAACAAGTTGGGAACTAAATGTGAATTTTTTCAATTTCAATTATGTAGGTATGTTCTGTTCGTATGTGTATTTGTGTAGCGTATGAATGTATACGTACATATTCAAAAACGACATTAACTTTTGTAAAACTTTTTTGATAAACATCGTTTATCGTTTCATTTTCGACACTCAAAAAGCTATTATGTGGGGAAGTGGGTAAAAACTTTTCTTTTATCCTTTGGTGGTGGTTTTTCCTTGAAAAATATCATGGGGTGGTTCTTTTATTAAATGTCAAAATTTACTTTTACTTACAAACGAAATAAGACCCAAATTGAATTCGATGCCGATAAAAGGTCTTGTATTTTCCAAGCCTTAGAAGGGGAGTCAAAATTGATAATCTTCACAGCCATTTTCTGTACGCAGCGCAGTGACGAACGTTACCGTGGGAAGTAATCAACACAAACATCAGTCAGGCTAATGGAACATGAATTTGACATGAAATGAATTGAACTCTGCGATAACGCAGTGATTGGCAGAAAGCTTCCATCGAGAACATTAATGTTGCTAAGAGAAAATGCATATTCCTTGATTGAAATGAGCAACTGATTTAGATATGCGATTTAAACTCTTGCGCCAGACATCTCAGTCAGAGTATTCTCGTCGAATATTCCCTTATTCCGTATAGTACACTTAGGCGTATACGTATTATCTTATATTATTCGCATAAGCTACAGGAAATAAAAGAATAAACGTTCTTGATGAAATAAATGCCTGCTTTGATTTAATAAATAAGATAATTATTCAAAATTCATAAGAATGAATGCTTTAAATTCCTGGAAGGGATCAAAAAGGGCAAGCAACAAGAACAAGATAAAAGTACTTAAATATTATGACTCAAAAACAGGAAAGGAATGAGTTTTATGCAGTTGCACTTCAAAAACAATTGCTTGTTATGGAATACTTTTTTTTTTGTAAAAAATATAAATTTTTAGGAATTTAAAGTATTATTAATGTTTTTTGTTTATTTTATTTTTCTTTTCATGGTAATATTTTATTATATCTTTTATATGAATGTTAAATTTATGCCGTTGGCAAATTTCTACGCAAAAGTTTGCATTTAAGTGAAACTTATCCCTCCAACATCGCATCCTTAAAATGTATTACCTAAAAGATACATAAATAAGTATGGTACGTGCTTTATTTAATTCCTCTCGTTTGTCATTTCCCAGAAGGGAGCAGTTTTTACAACAATTGATTCGTTGTATCCTGTCTTTGTTTTAAACACGGTGAACTCTTGCCAAACTTTGTCTGCATTTCAACGTTCATTTAAATAAAACAAGTACAAGATACATATTATAATTATGAAAAATGAAGAAAATGGAAGATACATTTTGTCACGGGCTTTGAAGAAAATTTAAATTTAATTGTGAACAAAGTTTTAAATTGCAATTTGAGTAAAAAGTATATACATATTTTAATTTTTTAGTTTGTCTTAAAAAAAAAAAAAAAAATAAAAGAATACTTAGAAGAAATATACTGGGGATAGAATGGGATAAGTAAGTGGAACTTTTTGTTCTATTTTGTAAGCCTTTCATTTTGATTACGTTCACACAACTGTCAACAAAATTTAGACAAGCAATTAAACTGACTGGTGCTACCTGATTCCAGCTAATAATTATTATTTTTTTATTCTCCAGGAAAGAAACTTTTTGTAATATTTTTTCATCAACATTTTTTTATTAAGAACTTAAGTTTATTATGATGTCGTGTTCTTCTTAAAAGATCTTATTTCTGCTCTTTAAAAAAATGGGTAGCTAAACAAAGCCAATGGACCTAATTGGCTAGTGCAATAACATAAGAAGACGCGCCTGGGTTTCCGAATATTCTTAGTTTTTTCAGGTGAAAATTCTGACCACCTACCAGACATTTTTGTTTCATCAGTTGCTAATACAAAACTTGACGAAATATTTACTTCACTTCGAAATAATTGAACAAGTGTTCTTTAAACTACCTCCATTAGCCTAAGTTGCCTCTTTTGCCCGTTATTTCCTCATTCCGAGGGAATTGTTTGTCTGAAAT
Organism: Scaeva pyrastri; assembly: GCA_905146935.1. Taxonomy (NCBI): domain Eukaryota; kingdom Metazoa; phylum Arthropoda; class Insecta; order Diptera; family Syrphidae; genus Scaeva; species Scaeva pyrastri. The sequence goes on along the minus strand of LR989929.1, from coordinate 1,897,478 downwards.
TTGTCATTATATCCAACAACTCACTTAACCTTATACACAGACGACAAATCGACAAGACGTTGCCTTGTTATCGACGATACTCGTACACTTATACAAATTGTATGAAAACCCACCGAATCGAGGAAAAGAGGTCGTTTCAAGCGACGGGTACTTATAAGCCACATCGTCAAATGACGCCACTACCGCTGCCGCCGCCGATGCCGATGTAGATGCCGACTCCTGTACGTGCCAGATATCGAACAAGGACTTTATTTTACTTCTCTCCTAGGAGATGAAAAATTCCTAAACAGGTCATAAACGAGTATTTTCCTCCTTGTAGTATTTCTTCAAGGAATAAAGGACGAACTGAAAGTATCTATATACGTATCGCATACTTTTATTCTTTAGCATGATGTTTCATGAAAATTCAAAAAAGAACAAAAAATATTTATTTTATAGTTGTTCTATTATATATACATACATATGTACATATGTACGAGGTACTTAATATTTCCATGGTTTACGTATGGGGCAAGGTCTAAGGTATGTACATACCAGTACTTAAATTCTAAAAGATTGGAATCGAATTTTAGATTTTATGAGTTTGCATAAATATTTAAGAGCAAATAAATGTGCATTAAGTTGTGAATATATAAAAATGTACATAGGTATATTTTTGTTAAGAAATTGCATTGTCTGTAGCTTTAAAAACATAAAGTAAACGATGCGGGTTGTTATAAAATGGAATATAAAATATGGAATACATATTTATATTTGAGAGTAGGTACCAGAAATGTTGTAAAGTAAAATAAAATTAAACATAGCAACGATATCTTTATGTGAGATATGTAACTTAAGCTATCATTTTAAGGAGAACTTAACTTTATTTCAATATAAGTTTTTCTGGGAATTTCAGATGATTTGTTCAGAATAATTTCATTTACTGTACATATGTATTTTTAAACTTAATTTGTTGAAATGTAAACTTGTTCAACCAAAACTATTTAGGGTTATGTACATAACTGGCTATGGAATGGATATGAACAATAAACAAGGAAATAATAAAAGTGCGTATACGCCCTGTGTACAATTGTTGCATTCAATTGTCTTATTTATGTTGCATCAACAATATTTCTCACACAAATTTCTCACAACTCAAAACAATTTAGGTTCGATTGAAACCCAATTATTCTCTATCACAAAATTCAAACTTCAAATTTTGCTCCTGGGTGAGAAATTGTTAGTATGTTATGTACCTATGTTTTAATAAATTCGCAGAAACCTTTGAAATACAAATTGGTCAAATATTATTATTTGTAAATATAAAATTGGCAATTTTTGTGGTTTGTTTTCTTTTGAGTTCATTTCAATGCAAGTATGTATGTAGGTGTATGTATATTTTCTACATACATACATACATATTTAAATATTTCTATATGTACATTAGAAAATGCTATTTTCCATTGAATTTCTGATTTATATTGTGAGCTGTTGAGTACTGAAAGTTTCAAAAATTAAATTCCCATGAGGGGAAAGTAAAACACCCTAAATTATGGCCTTGCACAAACAAGCGTATTAGCATGTAGATATACTTTTCATATTAAAAAAAAAATATGAACTATCTCTCAAGAATATTATAGTCTGTTTCAATTCAAATTTCATCTTATTAAATTCGTCTAATATTCAGTGTTAACAAAGCAAATTTGGCCAAACCGCAGGAGTGCTATATTCAGTATCAATTCTTTTTAAAGTGCTATGTTTAAGGATAGACTTAGTATCCCGCTGCTTTAAAGTTAACCTTGCCCGAAATATGAACTCTGATTCTCATAGGATGGAAAAATAACATTCCTTGAAGCAATTTGTTGTTATTGTTTACTTTATGAATACGAAATAATGAGAATCTTTTCAAATTGGAGATAGCTCAAAATGCATCTGCCTCTGCAATCTGCAATTTGAATAAATCCCTAGAAACGATACTACATATTCCTTTTTTCTAGCAAGGATAAAATAATATCCCGATTTATGAAGTTGCTGGTACCATCACTTTCATGCTGTGATAAAGATTCGGATAATGATGTTTACTTAGTCGTATTTCAATCTTTTCATTCATCACAATTCGTCGAATTTTTATTCATCACAATCATCATTTTGATGACGAACCTTAACCTAACTTTGTCTGTAGCTTAGTAAATAAAGCTATTTTCTGAATTGAAAAGAAAAGAAAGAGAAAAATAAAATTGTTACGAGCTTCATCAATAGAACTGGACGAAATTGAATTTGCATAAAGTTATAAATTCCATTCTATAAAACATGACGTTTTATTTTGGTTGATTTCACGTTTGTCATTATCTACGCAGTTTCCTTTTTTCAGTGAAGTTCAATAGCACCAATTGATTTTGATTTATTAACAAATACATACATATGCATCTTATAGTCAATATCCTTTTTTTATTTATTTTTAAATTGATTTTTTATGATTGAATATTATCATAAAAATGGATATAGAAAAATGATATACTTTTTCTGTAAAAAACTGATTTTTTAAAAAGAAACTCTAAACTGTTCGAGAAATAAAAATACTCATCTGACCTTCGATTGAAAAGGACAGAGCAACGTCTGCCAGGTCAGGTATACATATTACTATGTATATGTATATTTAATTTATTTCAAATTATGTAATAAACAGGATTTTTCTCAAGCTATCCATGTCAGAATCAACAGCCGAATAAATCTCGTTTTAAAAATATTTCTTTCTTTTTTTATGAAGTCCTAGTGTCTAAAATTTAAATCCCTATTAAATCACATCAAAAACACTTTAAAAGCCTCAAGCTCTCAAACCGACCAAACCATGGAAATTAATACTCGTATAATGTGAAAATAAATTACTTTGTATAAGTTTGTCTTTGTGGTCTTCAAATCATAATCCTCATGAATATTCATATATGTATGCATATGTTTAAATATCCTATGACAGACATGCTTGAATGAAGACCAAAATAAGATCTTAGAAATGCGGAATTATCATTTTAAGTTACGAGTTTATATTCTGTCTATTTATCCGCAAAGAAGATATCCATTTCCATTGAGATATGGAAATTAAGATATAACTCGAAGACAGATACTGGTTTCCTTATGTGTAAAGAAAGCTTTGATATGCTATTTTGGCCATCATCAAATTTCCAGAACGTTAATCTCGTTTGAGAAGTTGTCATCTTTAGGGACCTACATTTTCAAATATATGGTTGGTAGGTTGAGGTTTCTATTTTGAAATGGTTGAAACTTAATCTTATTATGTATGTATAAACATACATAATGTGTATTAAATATAAGGAAAATATTTACGAGTGAAAGAGTATAATCTACTTTAAAGAAAATAATGAACCGAATAGGAAGTAATATCGTATGTAAATATTTACTTTAATTACAACTGATTTAAAGTTTTCTTCTTGTTTTCCAATAGAACCTCAACACGGGGAGAAAGTTTTTAAATGATAAAGTTTTCCTTTTTTTAAACGGTAGTTCATGCTACACAAGATTAAATACCGGAAATATGTTCGTACATATGTTGGTATTTCGTTTTTGCTTTCCAAAGTTTACGGCATACAGACAGGAGACAGGAAATTTATTACCTGAACAAATTCCGAATGGGCCAGCACAACAGTCGATATTGGAATTTTTTTTCTTGGAAAGTGAAAATCAATTTCAAGTGTTTCTGATGACATGACACTTGATAAGCAAACGCTTTTTCTCTTGACATTAAAGAAATGCGAAATAAATTATATTTTGTTTGACAAGTTCGTATTGCAACTCTTTTTTTTTATACAAAGAAGAAAATTCCAAGAGTGCTTCTTCAGAGGTTGTTAAGTTTAAGTCCTTGGAAACACTTGAACACACATATGTAGTGGTTTCTCTTCATTACTTTTCACATTTTTATGTTTTTCTCATGTGACTGAAATTTGATTTCAAAACAAGGTTTTCATGGTACATATTTGTATTAGTATTTATTTATTTTCTTGTACCAAATAATTCCAGTCTTTGAAAAGGGGTTTACAATGTACGCAGAAAAAAGACATAGAATATTTTTATTTTTATTTTTATTTTTATTTTTGAATATCTATCATTTTTATGTGACGTAAGCCAAAGTTATGACTCATAAATGTAGTAAACCATAAATTTGTTGTTTTACATGCCATTTTATTTCAGTCCTATAATTTTTATGATTTAGACTTTAAAAGAAATGGTAATGTCAAGCAATTTTCTATGCCATATTTATTGTGCCTATTTTGAACTTTTATTCTCAAATTTTTGGATTTTTGTTGTCAGAGTTTTTCGAGTTATTAAATTGAAGTATGAAAAAATTAGTAATTTTTTCCTTAAAACACAAATCTACAGTACAAAGTAAAATACCAACAATTTCAGAGATTAAAATATTCAAAAAAAAAAAAAAAAAAATAGTTTGTTTTGAAACTTTAAGAATATAATAGTTCCAATGGTAGCTGATTCTAGATGTTAGAATTGTGAAATATATGTACCTATATAAACTTTTGATACTCGTAAAAACAACACCCTCCTGGAAAGTTCTTTTGAATCGCCTTTTACATTGAATACTTATTGCATGGCTAGAAATACACTTTAAGAAGGGAAAATGTATAGCAATCCCTCACAGGTACCTTTTTCTGTTTTATATTTGTCACTTGGATCAAAGTGTCTACAATACAAGGACCAATTTGACATTGCTCCTAACAAAAGGGTTTCAGTCCTTTGTTGGAATTATTTACAAATTTAAACACATTTATTCAATATGGTACCTACATTAATTTTTGGGAGTATACAATTTTCGGACCGTCCACTGATCTAAATAAATTTTTCATGTTGAAAATATTTTTTATTTTCTAAATTAGGGCATGGAAAAATGAAAATGTGAAAATGTTGATTATTTGTTCTTATACTTGCAATTGTTTTTTTTTTTTTTAGTTTCACTTTTGTTTTTAAGTTCATTATAGACCCATCCATACAAGTCATGGCCATTGTAAAAGTTATCCTCGTAAAGTGCTTCAATTTAAAAATACATTTCATATAGCTTTGTGACGCTTGGAGTGAATTGCGACCGACGACGTTACCCACCAACTGTTGCAGTTATTCTATAAATTTTAAATTAATAAAAAATACTTATTTAACTATATATAACGTACACAAAACTTACGAATGTGTGATAGATATTTATGCGAACAAAGCCCTGTTTTTTTTTTTCTATTTATTTTCAAAATGTTTACATACAAATGCAGTAGGTATTTATATTTTGACAAAACTCTAAATCTAAAAATCTCAAGAATGAGCATATTTATTTTTTGGTGATTTTCGAGAGAGTTTCTTATATCCTTTTCAGAATTTGACACAGCGCAAAACGTTAAGGATCGTTTTTTTTATAAAATTAGAAACTGCGACAAGACATATTAATATATAATTAAACTACTTGTTAATAATACCATTTAAAATTTTATCTAAGTAGGTTATCAGATGATATAACATGAGACAATCTCGTTAAAATTTCAACCAAAGCTTTAAACATTTTAACTCCATTAGTTATACTAATACCAATTCAAAGTCCTGTTCCCTGTTTTTTTTAAGTTTAAGTCTACCAGACAACATCTACATATACATATGTACATATGTATAAAGAAAGTTAAAATAGAAACGGATATAGAAAAATATTCTGTTCTGTAATATCGACAAAATTAAATTCCAACACATTTTTTTTACATTAACATTAAGCAAAATAAAACTTTAATCAAGCAAACGTGCCACTCGATTTTTATTCGCATTCGGCCCTTGAAAAGTAACTGAACCAAAAGAATTATATTTTTTATTACAAATGAAAATATTTTGTTAAATTTTAATTTTGTTTCCAAACATGCGAGAAGTCTCTACTTTAATTTCCTGGATATTTCCTGTTGATTTGAGCGCCACGCACCGCCCGGTGTTATATGATAAGCGTTGAATACAATTACTTATTTAATTGACTTCACCTCAATTAAATTATCGAGAACACCTACCCAAATATATCTTTAAATTTTGACTAAATAAAATATTGAATTTTCATTCGTGACGTTAAAGAAGCTCCTACCATCTTGTTTAATTCAACTCCCACGCTATCAGGAAATCCTTCCAATCCCGTTATATCTTATTACTCACTCAGCTAAAGGAAGATACATTTTATATTTCGATATGATTGAGTAGGAAGGTATGTACTTATACTTATATCCTTATGATTATAAGTAAAAAACTGTATTCATTCAAGGTTTTTTTATAGGCTGTTCTTTTAGTCTTACTCAAGGTGAAATTGAGGAGGAATTTCTTTTTCTGTTGAATAAATAATCATCACCCATCATTTCTTAAGCCCAAGTCCATTATCTCTACGTGAGGAAGAAAGGTTCCTTAATCCTGTCGGTCGTTATCTGAGGGGGATATTATGTTAATAGGATTCAATTCGAATTCGATGTGTGAAAATAATCATAAAGTCCCTTACCTTTGAAGTAAATTTGCGTTCATTGAATTTTTGTACATGCGAACGTTATTTTTAAAAGAAAGGACTTTTGTTTTGGAGAAAAGGATACACAAACAGCTAGGTTCAGCATGAAGCCATCCAACTGTCCTTTATGTTATTTACTTGAACATTTTCTCCAGCTAAAATTACAGACACGCACAAATAATTTTATGCGAGTATTTCTATAAAATAAATTGAAAAACTTTAGAGTACTTAAATTAAACGTGATTGAAAAGGGTCGCTTGGATGTGGAGAAGCCATTGTCCTTTTCCAAATGGCAGATTTAATCATAACAAAAATAAGAGGAAAATGAACTTTCATAACTTTTAAATAACACAATTCACTTTGGTTAACTGACGACAAATTGAATTGTCTCTTCAAATCAAATAGTCTCTTTGAGTTTATAATTTGGTAAAATGTGCTTCATTTAAATGTTACGAATGAATGTACATATATAGTACAATAAAGAATAGCGTGTGCAATGTATACACATTATTTTAAGTTATACAAATCGGAAGTACCAATATTTGTTTTTGCTTTGCAAAAGTTTTAAAAGTGTTCCACTCTACTGCACATTTAAGTAGAAAGAAATATATTTTCAAATTTTCAAGACTGCCAATCGAATTGTCAATATAAATTGGTCCTAAAATAATTTTTCTATTTTTGAAGTTATAATTAGAATTTAAAAAAAATTTATTTTATTAAGATTTTCCCTAAAAATATCCACATTTTTATTCTTGACGAATTTCTAGTTTTCTTAACAAGAACGTAATTTCAGTTATGTAGTTTTATTTTTGAAATAAGTTGAAAATGTATGGTTCGGTCGAAAACGGAAAAAAACTAAATTATATTTTCTTTTTCAACTTAAAAATTTTGGATAACCTATTTTTAGAAAATTAAACTTCATAAAAAATCTGATTTGTTTGCTTTTGTATATTTATCGATTAATTTGGCTAAAAATATATTAATTTGAAAAAAAAAACATGAAATTCCATTCATATTTTTGAATATTTTTGACGCTCTTTTAAACATTAAGTTAAGACTTTTAAGGGCTAATACTTTCACAATACTTTCTTTTTAACTTTACGTAATTTATTACTATATGTGTATTTTGCTTAAAAATTTAATTATATAACAACATATTTAGGAATTTAAACTATTGGAACTGAAATAAAAGGTACGTGAACGAAATAAACTCACTTTTTAAAAGTGAAACATTTAAACAAAATCAAAGCCACATATATATTTTTATAAAGTTCAAATCGTTTATTTAAATTCCTTACAAAAATTTTAAATATAAAAAAATATAATAAATAATTTTAATCATTTTTAAAATTTACAATTCTTTAAAACATTAAATTCTTAAAATATATCGCATAAATATGTAAAATATATTTTCTTAAAAATTATTATAAATCAGATACTTGTGGTTGACTGGTAGCTGTCTTCTTGGGTCGTGCCTTATCAATACTCTCAATTAGCTTTTCATTGTACGTTATGGTGTCCAACATATTCTTAAGCTCATCCTCAGCCAGGCAGTTGATTTCCTTCCAAGTAGAAACGACAATTTGATTTGTGAGGTTATGTTTGACTTTCGAAAGTCTCAGTAACTGGGTCTTCTTCTTCATCCTTCGGTGCAATTGTCCTCGATATACAAATAACTGATAAGCAACTGATGGTTCCTTGCGATTCATTTTCTCCGAGTCTTAATTTCTCTTGTAATTGTTCTCAGATGGTAGTCAAATGGACGACTGATAGTTTTGAAAGGTGTCCATGGGGTTTTTATACAATTATGAATTAATAAGGGAGATTACCTCGGGTTGACCTAACGAGTGTTTCTGGGTTAATCTGCCTGGATTAAGCCATCGACTACTATGCATTTACTAGAACGTGGAATAGTATAACTTTAATCCCTTAGTCACTGATGGTGTAGAAGAATATCAATGGATTTAAGCCGGATTAAGGATTTTTTTTATATAGGTAGGTGCTTAATATTATTGGATTAAATCACCCGCATTCAACCATCCTCGTGGCTGATCTATGTAAGCCTCGTACTCCATGTGTAACTATTTTAACTATGGTTAATATCGGATTATTTGGATTGATAAGTTCCAATTTGCAGAGTAATTGAAATCCTTAAAAGTTTGATTCAATGTGAAACATTAATTAATTAAAACCAAAAATAGACACAAATTATTTTAAGTCCTTATTCCAAAAATAATATACATCGTAATCTATTTTTCTCAGAGAATTAAAGTATAATTCGATAAGCTTATCGGGAATGACTTTATCATCTTCATAAGTAACGGATTACCTACTTTAACTGATTTCACAGGAAAAAATTTTCTTTTTCCTAAAGTATCAAACACATGGTGGGAGTTTCATTACTGATTAGAGTTATGACATTTAAATTTAGAGGACATAAATTATTGACGAAATTTCAATCGCTATTATCTTGCAATAATAGATAGGTAAATTGTGTAAAGGACTAAAGGATAGTTTCAATTCTTCACAACGTAAAGCCATGACAATCCACAGGGAATAGTCCAGTTGTAACCTGTAGGAATGTTTGACAACTATGTATATCAGTCGTCCATTGGGCTAACTTATAACTTCAGTCGAAGAAAGTTATCTAGATGAAAAGTGTCCTTGCCTCGAAAAACTTCCAACAAAGCTGAACTGTGGTGGAGAACTTTTTTTTCTTTGGGTATACTTTATTTTTTTTAATTTTTAAGCCATTTCAAACTATTGAATTCAAGGCAGTTGGTTGGAGTTCTTATTAATTAACTCTAAAACAGCTCAAACAAAGTCTCAAAAATAATTCTGAAAAAAGGATCCTCATACAAATTATATAAGCTGTATTTCCACAAATTAAAATTTAATGTCTCTATTGCTTTATTAATTTTTAAAATATTTTTTTAAGGCGTTAAGGTTAGATGAATTAGTTTACCCAAGTACCCGTGCAGTTTACTGGGTACCTGGATATTTTCATATTCTCAATGAACCATTGATTCATAAGAAATTCATTTTTATTGCACTAGAGTATACTTACGTATTTTGTTGGTCAATTGGCTTTTTTCCTCTACCTACCAGGTACCTGGGTATAATATCCGCAATTCCGGGTACCCGGGAATCTGGTTATTGCGGGTATTTCCCAGAGTGCCAGCTAATTATTTCTTCAATTTGTTTATATGACATGTATCGTTGCCTGTAAGGCTTAAAAAACCTTCCATCTACACCCTGATCAGGACTTTGTTTTTGTGACCCTAAAACTAATTAAAAGAAGTGTAAATTAAAATAAATCCCATTCCAAAATGTGAATGAAATTTTCTTTCATCAAAAATCACTTAAAATATATCATTGCGTCCGTTCAAAGTTTATATCTTATTATTGCAACTTCCAGCAGCCATAAAATCTTTAGCTACATTTAGTTGTCACTTGTCCAACATAACCACACAATAAAAACTGATTAATCCTTCTATTCGGGAAAACTTTAAGGACATAAGTTGCATTTTGGGGGAACAACAAAGTTACATCAGACGACAAAGTTTCGAAAAACCAATTTCTTAAGCCTAAAGTTTTCTTGGTAATGGAAACTTTAAATAGTTCTTCGAAATAACAAGGAATGTATTTCTTCAAGAACAGAGAAAACCGCATCTTTTATCCTACATATTATACAAGGACGAGGACGGGCAGAGTAAGCTTACCAAAACCAAAACCCAAACAAAATATGCAAATTCAACGATTCTTCGGCATAGTTGTTGTTGGCTAAGAAAACTTTTATTAATTAAAAAGTAGATATCCTTTCAACTATGCCTTATTTTCTCAAAGAGCATCACATCCGTCTCCTTGAAAGTTCGTCAGAAATAAATCAAATCCAATGACTCTGTCAATAAAGATTAAGTATGCTGATATGAACTTCATCGAAAGTTTTCAATGTTGAGATGCTTTTTCTTAGTTGATTGACAATTACTTGAAAGGATTATGACCTCCTAGTCCCCTCCCACAATTCTATGAACACAGAGGGAGGACCTGGGAATGTGGGATGGCATTTGAACGAAGATAACGATGCACATTTTGTTTAAATGTCAGAAAATCGAAATTAGTGGAAAAAAAACAACATTACAATTTTTATCAATTACCATGAGTGTTCCTAGAACGATGTACTTATAGGTATACATTTGTATATTTTAGGATTAATTGTTTGGAGAATTAATGCCACTGGACATTTCATTACATAACACTTAAAATAGGTAGTTAATGCTTAGTTATTGAGGATGGGTTACTTTTAATAAGAATTTCACTTAGAATGATTTAAGATATTTTAAGCATTGGACATCTTTGGGATTATCTCTTTCTAGGAATCAATACTATCAGTTATGATTGAAATTCGCATTGTTGGTTTTTAATTGCGTGCCATTCCTTCCCTTTGCTTGCATCTATAAATAACATAATGTATTTTTTTTGTGTAAATACATATATATCTACTGTTTTGTTTATATTTATACCATAGATTTATATACATATGTACGTATTTTTCTTTAAATTCGTTTTTTTTAAGTAGATTTTCCTTCAATAAAAATGTCATCTTTTAATCTTGTGTTAAACACTTTTTAAACTTGTCAGTAGTAAGGAAGAGTTTATACCAATCTCTGTAAATTGTGCAATACATAAGTATTTTAAAAAAATTCAAAAAAAAAAAAATGTAATGTTTTTCGCTAAAATAAAAAAAAAAAAACAGCACACACGTGGAATATATACATTTCCATAAAAAATACCTACATAACTTAATAAGCTCATTGTTATCATAAATTAAATAAAGTGTTTATTTTCAAATCAGGTAAATTTTATTTCCCGTTTTAATGCGCAATACAAAAAATACAAATTAGTTTTTATGAACAAAAATCCGCATTAACTCGATTATGATTTAAATTAATTGAATAAATTTATTATAAAGCTTTTTAATTAAAACAAAATCAAGTAGAGCAGTAGGATTCTGCAGTTGACATCATTTCACGCACAAAATTTTTAGGAATTTTGCGCTTTGGTCGTTTGGAATTAAAGTTTATCTAAGTTAAACCAGATCGATTATCCGATTTAAAAAATGTCAAATTTATATACATAGTTTTGTCTTTGTCGGTATGTATTGTATATTCCTACACACTTTTTGAAATTCAATGCAAAAAGAGAGGCAAAAAATTAAAAAGTCATACATAACCTACAAAGTGCCTTTGAAATGAAAAAGCAATCCCCAATAGGAACGAAATTATTATAGGCCTTTCTGTGTGACATTCGTATTATAAAATCCAGACGACCTCCTCTCAAGAGGACCATAACTTTCATTGATAGTATTGGGATTTTTATTGAATTCCATTTTCTAGGATTGGCTTCATGGTCCCGAAAGACCGTAAAATGTTGATATTTTCTTTTCAGAACAGAGTGTTATTAATAGATGTATGTAAGAGTAATAATTGAATTTCAAGTAAAGTCTTATCCATTATTTAAACTTAAAAAAATTCCTGGTTGATAATTTCTTTATTGGCAATGACCATAAATAAGTCAGTTATATAAGTAAAGTGAAACAGTCTTAAGTTAACTTTAAATGCGGTTAATGACATTAAAGTTAAAGAACCTTTAAGTAGAGTTGCTCAAATTCGGGGATCAATTTATTATAGACAGTGTTTTGGCTTTGAGATGTTTTAAAGTTAAGAAGCATTTATGATTTTTTTAAATGTAGATACAGCTGTTTTATTTTAAGTTCTGGCTTTCACCTTCCGCACCAACAAATTAAACTCATTATTAACTAAAATAACTTTTTCGTGTTCCTTTAGAATTTCCAATTTTGACAAACAAAGATAAAACAAAAGTTTTTTTTCAAGTTTCCATACAAAAGAAAATATTTTTTCTCTGTCCATTGCAATTTCAAATGAGTTCCTCTTTTACATAGTTATTTTTCAAACTTTATCTTTTGACCATCCTGATGCACAAACCATAAGCCTCCGGCTCCGGCAAACAGTATGGCGATAAAAAATTCATTAGAAGTTTGAAAGTTCGCTTTGAGTGAATATTAGTTTTAAAACTAAAAACTGTTAGAGATGTTTTATCCCAAGGTTTTTTTTCGGGCGGAAAAATATTTTTTTTGTCCACTTTCATTACTGTCGAATACAAAACCTTTCCTTTGTGAGATTTGTGAGATTTCTCAAACAAAGGCAATCCTTGTCAAATAATATCTCTGTCAACTCATGTCACAAAAAATCCTACACAATAACATCGTAAATTTTTTGAAAGCCTCCAGGCCTCGAAATGCCACCAATAACCCCTGAACTGCACAAATAAAATATTAGAAAACCCAAAACTTTTTTAATGTTGAAAAATTAGAGTTTTCTGATAAAATTTAATTTATTCTCTTTGCATTAAGAGCAAAGAAAATTTTACTGTTGCTGTTGTTGTTTTTTTTTTTTTTAAGAGGTCATTCTTTTTAATCATAAGAGCAAGGATATAGTTGAAGACGGGAAGTCTCCCTGTGGGTCAAATTAGTTAAACCACTGATTAATGATTTCCCGAAAAACTTCAAACATTACAAACCAACAAAGTTAAGCAGAGTGATTAAGTACTTTGTCATTTTGTAAATCGTTTTCCGGAAATTTTAATCAAACAATAAGATTATAAAGGCACATAAACTTTAAGAGCATAAAAGCATATAGTATATGTTACCAAGTGATTTAATAATGGCTGAACTTTTGGGGCTATCTAAAGTTCGAATAGTTGAAAAGATAGGAAGGTTAGAACGGCACTCGTGAGGGCAATTTACTGAGGTAAAGGTATAGCTTTGCCTTTGAGGGTTCGAAGGGTGCCGTTTTCGTGTGTAAATCTTTTGACCCGGGATGGGACCGAAAACGAAATGTGATTAAAAAGTGTTAAGTTGGATACCCGTGTGGAAACACTCAGCAGAAAATTATCGCTTTCGGTTTTAAGGTTTCCAACACTTTCCTAACTATGGCAATTAATTGCTTCAAAGGTGAAAGGTGAAAGTGTCGATGTATAGTTCTTCGATAGAATTATTATCCACGTTAGGTTTTATATGTGTGTTTCAGCTTATATAATCGCAAAAGTGCGTACTCCAGGGAAAGCTTTATTCATTGAAATTGAAAGAAAATTTAGGAAGTAGATTAGCCTGATTGGAATGGAATTGTTGTTGCCATAATTGGTTTTATATTGGAGAGCTTTCATGCTGTTTTGGAATGTGATTACAGGAAACAGCCACTGAGGAACTTAAAAATGGTGTTACGACATTTAGATCCACAGATTGTCTTGCTAAAATGTCATTTAATCGATTTCTTCATATAAGCGAGTGGTGATATTTATTTGATTGCATATGCAATTATGCCTCATGCACCTAATAACCGGATGCTATGGCTTTTATTTTGTGAAGTTTCCGGAACACAAAGTGTGTACAAATATTAAGAATGTGATTGCACAATGCACAGCTTAGAGTTTTAATGGTTATTATGCAAGTTTATTGCTTTTTGTAATCGATAATAATTAATTTGCACGACATCAGCAAACGCTATGAATCCTAGTAACTATTTTCCTGTTGCCATTGCCTATTAAATTAAGGTTAAAATCTTTTCCCATGAAACACTTAATTTACAAGCCATAAGCAAAGTCAGTTTATTATAACCTTCGGCGGAAACTTCTATTTGACACGTGAACTTAATTTTCGATTTCTTTCCCCTTACATCCCCCCCCGCCAAACGGTTTAACCAGACTTAATGAAAGTCAAAGTTCAAGCGTTTAAAATTTTGTTGGAAAATTACGCATAGGTGCTCCCTTTACGAAAATTAATTTTGTTAAACGAGTGCGAGCTTAGGCACCTTTTATTGTAAAAGTTAAGACAAAGTTATGTACATACAATTAGGTACATACATATGTATTTGTGTATGTATAAGGGTTGTAAGTATTTTGAACTTTATACTATTTTTTGAAGAAACGGGCTTGGAAGTCTTAAGAATCAAAGGATGCAGAAATATGTCTCTGAAATATTTTATGCACTTCTCTATGTTTTTGAAGTAGACATTGTTTTTCCCTTTCTCGCAGTTAAAACACAATGATCTTCTTTTTTTTATAATAAAGATTTTTTTAAACTTAAATAAAAACTCTTTGGGACATTCAACACCGAAGCTGTAATGTAAATCTTAAAAGTTACTGCATCTTTATGTGAAAAGTTGTTGTTTTCTAAATAACTTTGATAAAAAAAGGACTAGAAAAGGATTAAAAAACATTATTTAAAATTAGTCTTGAAATGGAAAAACATCTTATGAATTGAATATTAAAAATAAAAATGTTAACATTCTTTTATATGTGAGAATGTTTTCATCCATTTGCATACCTGTTTTTTGTATTTTTTTGTTTTTTCTCAATTTTCAATAATATCATTTAATCAGAGTGACATAAAATTAATTCGGATTATTTAGACACTTTTCGAATGCGAATGAAAAAGGAAATTAAAAAAGATAAAATAGGGAATAATGAGAAAAATTAAAAAAAGGATATTATGCAGATAAACATAAACAACTAGTTATTGTTTTAGGTACTTAATTGGCTTGTGCATTAAGGGTCCAATAGAACCTTGAATGAGTTTTATATTTTTAAATTCATGGTTTAAGCAAAATTTACTTTTCGCTAAATTGCAAATTTTCATATTTTATTTACTAGGAGATTGGATTATTTTTTTTTTAACTCATAATATATAATTAAACGTATGGAATTTAATATTATAAGCACTTTTTTAGGTAATTGTAAATTTGTTAAATGTCTTTGAAAATAGAAAATTGTCCTGTTAAAAAAATCAATAGAAACTTGGGTACCTACAAACTGAAATGTAAACACAAATTATTCTTAATATCAAGTAAGAAAATTTAAACAATATGTTTAAAGGAAAATTTGTACCATCTTCGTCAAAAAAGCCAAATATCCTCTTAATTCGATTTCATGGTTTTAATTTGCTCCAAATAAGTTAAGTGCTGTTTAATTCCCCTTGACTAAATCGTTATCATGCCTCCTGATGTACCCAAAATAATTTGCAGTTCCATCAAGCATATCTAATGGATAAATAAATCCAAACGAAAAGGTCAACACAAGCATAAGCAGGAAATACAAAAAGAAGAAAACAGCATAATATTGATCCTTATAAATGCAAAACCTTAATGAATAAAGTTACAGATGGCTACCCATTGGGAAAAATGAAAAAAAAAAAAAAAAAAAATCACAACAGCTTGTAGAGTAAATTTAATAAGAAATTTAAATGTTTTTTTTTGAAAGAATCGGTAGAAGGGTTTGGGGATTGGTAGATAGCCATGGAAAGATTTTCCTGAAGTCTAGGAATAGTCCTGCTAAAAACGCTTTCGGTTCTAGGGGATACAACCGTAAAACACAAACCAAATATGAGAATTGCCATCTTCATTACAATGAAAATATTATAAAGCAAAATGCATATTTAATTCTACCCGAAATAATGTGGTAGCTACATGGCTTCGCCTACATCCTTCCGAGTTCTCCTACAGGTCCAAATTCAGTAGAACTTATGGGTCAGTTTATGATATTTATATTTATAAAGAAGTACCTAAATAGTAATACGAAATCTATATGTACTCGTATGTGTTTATATACTTGTAGTTGAATGAAATGTTTTCATTGGAACTCGCAGGAAGAAAAGGTTCGTGTTAGCTGGAAAAATATTTCCCCAGGAAGTTCAACAACAATTTGTATAAAAACAACTTTACCCAACCTTTTCGGGGATTTATAGCCAGACTTTTGACAGTTATGTATGCATTGGTTGCGAAAACTGACATGCATTCCCGCAGAGTAAATATGAACAGAACACATTTGGGTACGAACATACTTTAGCCGGTTCATAGTTTGGGAGAAAAAGTTGTGAACTTACACCAGGGATTCCACGTCTCGAAATCAAATGAAAAAAGGTAATAAATTATGGTGGACCTAGACAATGAAAATTCTGATGTATTTTTTTTTTAATGACACAACTGTATTTTCAACGTTTCTAATAAGAATTCGTCTGAAAAAGTAAGAAATTTCGCCTTCAAATTCATGCAGAAAAATAAAAAATCGTTTGCTTTGTAAAATCAATTTTTTCCGAAGAGACGAAACTTCAAATTTGGTTATCCGTGAGAAAAGACAGGAGGTAGACGCTGAGCCAGTGATTTGACTATTCAGGACCGAGACAAGACTGACATTACTCGGTCTTGACGAAATAGATAGGAGGCTAGCAAATGTTTCGTTGGTTCTCGTCTTTGACTGGAAGTGGGCCATTGTAACTTCTGCACGTTATGTTCCAAGATTTGTCCATATTGGAATTTATCCAATCTATTTGGACTCAGCAACTAATTCTTTTAATTTAATTCCCGAAAAGATATTTAAGATCGCTTTATGTTTGTTTTTGTTACGATTGTTTGCAGTTTAATTTAAAATATTTATGGACAAAAAAATGTCTATTTGTTGTCGAAAGGTTTTTAACATTAAATAATTTATTAAGAATTCCAACGGAACCTTCTTGACTATTATTACACCCTTGGTTAAAAAGAAAATAACTCACATGCATGGAAAACTTTATTTTCGCTGAAAAATAAATCACAGCGATGATGCAGGTAACGTGAAAAAGGACAATCATTCCTTTTTTAAGTGCTAAGTAGGTTGGTGATTTTTTCGTCAAGATACAGTGTATCGCTGTCATGTTCCTCGAAAATATGTCAAAACTCTGAAAACCTAGATACAAACATAACTAGGTACATACATTTTTATATTAACGTAATCTGAACCTGTAGATAAAAATTTTAGGACAGAAAGTTGTCGGAGCAAAACAAGGTTACGAGTAGGTTGTGGTTCGAGGATTATGAGGATGGTTTAAAAGCCAATGTTGAAAGTGGTTTTTTTTGAAAGTCATTTTTGTTTACCTGAGGTTTACCTCTTTAAATTTGGACAGCAACTGTAGTAGTGGAGCTGTAGCTAGAGCTGGAGATTATGGTAGGTAACACAGACACAATAGTAAGTTGTATGTGAATGAATGTTTTCCATTTGGTCAATTCATGTTGACTCTTTTGAGTTTAGAGAATGTTGGAACTAAAAGTTTTATTAAGAAAAAATTTCTCTCAAAATATATTATATTTATTTTTAAAAGGTATCTACATATAAACTTTAATTTTATTTTAATTAAATAAAAAGCAAATCTTCTTCTAATGAACTCCTAGGTAAATACTGAAAATCTGCAGAGGTAAAAATGTAGGTTTTATTCAAGTACTTACTTTAGTTTCTGAAAAAAATTTGAACAGGTAGAAATTAAAAGCATAAGAAATACATAAAATTTCGTAAGCGTATCTGATAAGTATGAAATGTTTTTAATTTACAAAATCAGTTGATTGCTGAGTTATTTTCTTTGCAAAACTTTCTTGTGACAGCTTCGCTCATGTCAGCTATGTGACTATCCCACCGGAGTCTACCAAACGTAATCTTTTTCAAGGCATCAGATTCGTGGTAGATTGCATTCAGTTCATGATTGTAGGGTCTCCGGAATCGTTCTTATTCCTCACACACGAGTCCAACTTCGTAAGACTTGCCTTTCTCCTGTTATGATCAAGTTATAAACAGAAAACAGAAATAAAATAAATCGAAATCTTTCCAAATCTTCTCTTTCTTCTCCTTCTTATATGATTGCCCTGTGTTCTCATTATGAGGGTATTTTTAACCTCTTGAGTAACAATTCAACCTCCACTACATCCCTGTTTCCCATTATGTCAACTTATGTACTCGTAAGTACGAGTATAACACGATGAAAATGTTGGCAGCAATGTTTGCGTTTGAGTTCGTGTTCTTCTTCGTCAATCTTAATTTGTTGGAAAAGTTCTCAATTGAGTGGGAAATTGAATCTCCTAGATGTTTATTACATTTTATCATTTTCGCATATCCTAATGTCACCACACTGCTGCTCGTCGTGTCAAAACTTTGATGTCAAGAATGTCATTTCGTATCGTAAGCGTAACGGCTGCTCCACGCGGCGACGACGTCGGCGGTGGTGGTTTGATGGTGTGTCTTCTTGTCTGGATCTGGAGCACAAACGACAAACATTCAGGAATAACGGTAATTTAAGCGCACATTAAATTAAATGTTTAGGTAGTCTGCATTAAGTGGAACAGAAAACAAATTTTCTTTTCAATTTACCAATTTCATATTCTTATCATTATGCGGATGCGGAAATTATATTTTCATTTTCCATTCAAGCTTGAAATATTCGTTGCGTATGTCATTATGCAATGAACCCTCCCTTGGATGCCTTCTTTGCTTGGGCCAAATGTTACTCAAGTCAAATTGAATAAATTATAACCGCCTGCTATCGAAGAGTTAAGTTAATTATAATAATTAAAGTGAATATATTTAACAGCTCCTCCGTGATTATTTGTAGGAAAGGTATCATATATATATATATTTTTTTAAGAACTTAAAGATTCATGGAAATGCGAAGTAATATTTTAAAAATGTTTCTTGTGATGTTAAATTAAGCAAATGATTGGGTTAACCCGTTTATCTACTTTTCTACTTTGGACCTTTTGCTCCTCAAAGCATAAAAAAGGTCAAGAACTTTTGGCCTAATGAACAAGAAAAATAATTTCAAAAGCACGATTTTTTTCGTTGTTTTCTCAAAAGAATCTTTTCAATATTTTCACATTAAGCTCTAGGTACAGTGATGCCCATGGGGGTGTAAGAGAAACTTAAGTCAAGTGCCAAGCCAAGATATTTTAACATGGCCATTTATAAATATGTTAACAAATGCAAAAGTCAGTTGGTAAGTTTTCGTTTGTTTCGAAAAGTTTAAGTGGCTAAAGGAATAATTAATATCTCATACAAATGCAAATCGTGATAGAATGTGGGAAATAGGAGTAGTGTTTTGACAAGACAGGGGCGTAGCTTTTGTTTTACTAAACCCCTGACAGTAGCAATATGATAAACTGGCAGTTTATCTTTTTTGTTGAGTGGTTATATAGCTTGACAATGAAATAATGTTCTGTTTTGGGCATAAAATTCGATACGATAAATCACCTTAAATTATACGGAAGGTGACTGGAAGGGTGTTTGACATCCCTTATCCCTATTTGACCGTGTTGTCTTGTGTTACCGTTTGTAGTAAATTTTTTCCAAAATTCACAAATTTTACAAACCTTTTTCAGTTTCTTTTGAAACAAAAATTTTATGCTACAAAAAGTTAATATTAAAATTTAGAAGCATTGTCATTTTGAATTTTCGCAGAACTCTAAACTATTATTTAATTGTACTCTAAAAATGGTGCTTTTTTAAAAGTGGCCACAGCTATGCGAAATTAAACAATCTTATTTATGGAATAATTTTCTATGGAGTTAAATTAAAGGTTAAATACATAATTCTAGCATTTTCAGATTCAGATTTTTTGTTTAATATTCAATTAATTTAATTAAAAAAAAATTTAAAATTGTTAATGAAACTACTTGCAGAATTCCATTATTTAATCCATTGAAGAAATATTTGGAATAAGATATGAACAAACATAAATTTAATAAAATAGAAAAAATGGCCGGGCGATTTATAAAAAGGCTATATAATTATCCTAGGTATTTTTTTCACTTAATCTGGAAGAAATGACTTTTAGATTAAGCATGTATATTTTATGTAGAATTTGAAGAACATCTCGGTACCAATGAATTAACTCGTGGGTTCATTATTTTGTGGTCGATACAATACTCAACAATAATGAAATTAAATTGGACCACCTCCGGTCAAAATACTCTCATTTATTTGTTCCAATGTTCCTATAGTCAGACTTGGATGGATTCTTGTTCTTAGGAATACAAATCGAAACTGACATCTTTTAGTTTAAGTGTGAGGACATGAAGTAAGGTTTATTGATGTTAACTCAACTAAGCATTTCTTTGATGCTTGATTAGTAACCCTTTTTAGTTAATTTAAGGTCTTACCAATAACAACATTTTTAAAATAAAAAATTGTTAGAGTTGATATTTTTGGCTTCAAATATCAATTCAGTTTCTCAAATATTTAATCTTGCACATATTTTGAATAATTTCTTCTCAAAATTTTTGGGCACTACAACTTGAGAAATATTTTTTTCGACTGGTTTGAACATCAAAAAGGACTTTTTTAATTATTTGGGTATCTATTAGTTTAATATCAAATATCATTTGTTTTCTTAACACATGTTAAGAGCCATTTGTTTGAGATTCAGAAAAACTCATTGATTATAACGAAAACAAAATAATATATGGTCACTATTATCTAGTGTCTGAAAGTTAATACCTTTCAAATCATGCCTCATTATCTTAAAGAAAGTGTCTTTTTAACATTCAATACATATATACGACCCTTGAAGCCTCATTATAGAGCGGCTCATTTGGGAACACACTTATTCCCTGTCACATGCATTATTAATATTACACCACCCCCAAAAAAAAACACCTATAAGATCTATATTTCATTACAATATAAAAAAGTAACGACCCAGCAACCGCATTAGAAACCAAATGAGTTTTCAACTTAACATCTTGCTAATATATTCAAACCACACACGAAATAAAAACTATTCCCCAAAATGGTGCTCCTGAAGGATAAAAGGAGCCAGGGCCTCCGCCTGGCAATTTCCTATACGTGTTCGGAACACAAAATGGATACTTTTCTCACAAATTTAGTCTCACACTGCAAGCTTCTTTAGCAACAATTTAGATGTATAAGGGCCCTTATCCCCCACTGTAAGTTAAACGCTAAATGATAACATATGCTACGCCACTATGCCAACACCGACATACACCAAGTATTAACACTGTTGTGTGTATTTACTAGAATGTTTGTATGTGTACAGTACATGATGATATTTTCCATAAGTAATATCCTTAAAGGCTTCCCGAAAGCACAATATTTTCAAGAAAGAAAAAAATAAAGAAAAGAAACAAGAATAGTTAAAGCAAGATTTTATCATGCCAACAATATTACCTTCTTCTCGTACCTTTTAACGAAAGGTGGGTGTCTGAAATACGAGTGTACATGTAATGTATGGACACCTTCTACCACCGCAACGCAACGCAACGTATTAGCACCAGTTTGTAAAGAGATTTGCAAGGATATCCGGTATTACCATCACATCATTTATCAATCAGTTCCAACAGTTACCAGTCCATCACTATACGTCACGTAAAGACTGTAACTTAAGCTCCTGAAATAAACGCTCCCACTTTGCACAAAACATCTTCTCGATATTGCAAAAGTTATCCTATACTCCCTAAAACTTCTTCCTCTCTATGGAATTTCCATTTTTTTGCTTTGTTGTTTTTTATCATCCCAAAGGCAGAGTGTTCGAATTTCTATGTACATATGTATGTATGTATGTATTGTATGTACACCATAGGAAAAAAAAGACAAATAGTGGTTATCCTTTCACAGATCAGAGGATGACAAATCCAAACAAAATCTCGCATTTTTATGCAAATGAAAAAACAGAATTGTACCCATTTATAAAAAAAAAGAAAAAACATTCTGTGCCCTTGCCGTGAGCAGTATGAGTATGGCAGTGCAGTGCAGTCCCATTTTCTGGGCACAAAAATGTTTTGGGGGCAATTTTTTTTTGGGTAATAGCACACAATACTCTAGATGTCTATATTTCTATTCCATTAGCTGTGAAAAATCAGTAATTTAAAAACGAAATAATTTTAGACGAACTTACTGCACGTTTTTTGAAATAAATTGTGCAATGCAAAATATGAAATGCTATGAAATTTATTTAAACTAATTTCGGCAAGTTTAATTATTTTTTCAATGACCTTACAAATAAATCTTTTGTATATGAGTAGGTACCTACTTTCGGTTTTTTTAGGTTTACAAAAATGTACATACTTTGATATACCATAATCTACGAACAAACCATTGTTCTGCAATTCTAATTCCATTTATATTCAATTTGTAAAATGGAAAAAAAAAGAAAAGGAAAATGATAGACAAATTAAACATGCAAAATTATTACATGAACTTTTTTATAAAATCTAACTTTAATTATATTTTCTTCTGCTCAGGCTCCGGACTTTTATAAACTTTTTGCAATTTGTTTGTTGACCAGGTGTTCAATTGTATCATCTTTAAAATAAGAAGCAGACTGCGAATTGTTTTTTTTTGGCAATTTGTTACTGTAATAGACATACATACATAATTGAATCCCAAAAAAACACAAGTAATTTCATTTATTGTTTTTATTTAAATTTAATTAAAATAAATAAAATTGGTCTAGCTGTTTTCAAGAAATAAAGTTTTCAAATAAAATCTTTTTTTTATTAAATTTTTACTTGTTATATAATTTTCTGCAGAAAGAATTTTTCCTGCTGAGCAAATTGGAATTTGGAATGCCAAAAACTTGAACAAACATTTTGTTATTGCTACAACACCCACTTCTTAGCCCATGGGTCATAAGTAAATTACTCGTTAATTTCCGTTTAAGTTCATAATCTTGCCGGTAGCCATTCCTTCAAATCCAACTTTAAATGACGAAGAAAAGTATTAAATTCCCCATTTTCTAAATTATCACGACGACAATGTCCTTTTGTCATTCATCCTGATTTCTGGATTATTATTCTTTCAAAGAAAAAGAACAATCCTTTACCAGAAGAAACTACTTTTCCATTCTATCACTCAACTTCATCTTTCCAGAAAAACTTTGTTTTTGTTTTCCTATTAACAACAATAGAAATGTAAATAGGTTTGCCTTTTTCTCTTCGACTTTTTATTTAAACTATATTCTCTATGATGTATTTATTTATTCTTTTTTATTTTTGTTTTTTTTTTTTTTTTTTGAAAGAGAAAAATGTACATATTTCAATTCTTATGAAATATAGGATGATCAAATCCTTTGCTTGTCATTTCAAGTCTCGCGGCATCAACATCACTCAAGAGGCTCTCCCTTATTTCCTTGTTTGTTCATAAGGGCTTGAGTTGTGTTCCTATTTCCATGAAAAATTCAATCGGTTATTGACAGGGCGAAAGGGGTTAGGTGTAGGGTAGGACCTTCCTACTTGACAGATCCCGACATAAACACAAACACAAAACACCAAACCCAATGAACCCTAAAGCGAAAGTGAAGGTGAACAGAAAATCTTGAAAAAATGATTTTACTATGTGCATATATTTGAATGCTTTTGGAAAATGTTCAATCTGCAAAATTTGAAACACAAATATTTTTCTGGCAGTGATTGAATCCGGAAATATCATATTCAAATCGTGCCCAACCATCAGCTCGAAAAGTGTGTCGCACGTTTTTCAAATAAAATTAAATAGATTTTAATAATATTGGAACGACGCACGATGCGACGATGGATGGGGGAATTTCGTTTTTATCACGGTTGGAAATTTTGTTTTCGTGTGAAAATTGATGGAATTGATATTTTACAATTTTAAATGAATTACCAACAAAATCCCTTGTGAATAGACAATATTCGAGAAAGAATAGAGTTGGAGTAGTAAATTGTCATCATCGACGTTATCATGATTCATGAGGCTATTAGCCAGAGTTATTGAATAAATTCTGTATCGCTGTCGTACTGGGAAAAGCAGACGGGCCTAATATCCAACATACGATATTAAGAAGATAAATTCGTAAGATGAAGGACATTTGTAAAGAAGAATTACCATTAGGAATCATTACACCCACATATAGTTCCGTCAATGGAAATTAGATCCAACATGGTCAGAAGAGTAAGTCGGGTTGTCAATAAGGTTAAGATCCATAAGCTATCAGGTTTACAAACGTAAATTTCAGAAGTCTTAAAGTCAACTCTAACATAAAAATATCAGGCTGCTACGGCAACGTTTACGTCCGAAGAATTTAATTTAAAAGCGATAAAATACTACAATGTCTGATAATTAGCGCGCACACAAGGGGTTTTTATGTACCCTTTATATGTCAGAGGCACAGTGCGAGCTTTAGGTAAGAAGGAGGGGATTTGAAAGGAGATGTCGGTGAACATTATTCTTAAATTTCTGTACATCACAATGAGAGGGAAAGACAGAACGTGGAAGGGTATTCCACATTCGCGTAGTACGGCTAAAAAACGAATCCCTGTACTTGACAGTACGCCCGAAATTGGGTTCAAGAGTAAACTGATGAGCATTCCTGGAAGCGTGAGTATTACGGTTGAATTGTTTAAGGGGAGGAATGCAACTGTCTATTTCATTAGAGCACTTACCGTAAAGGTAACGATAAAAGAGCGAGAGACAGGAAACGTTACGCCGGTGTTCGAGTGACGTGAAAGTATCGATGATGTTCCTGTCTCCGATCATTTTTAAAGCTCGTCTTTGTACATATATTGTCTAAAAGGCTTAAATATGTTACTGGAGCACCAACCCAGAGATGGGAGTTATACTCAAGCTTTGGACGTATGTATATAGCTTTTATAGATAATAGCCAGATCAAAAGGGGAAACGAATTTCTTGCATCTCCAAAGGAAACCTAAACATCTTGCAGCATTTTTGGCGACGTTAAGTATGTGATCATTCCACAAAAGATGGTTTGTGATACACATACCTAGAATCGCAAGCTGATTAGTTTCTTCGATGGAAGTGCCACTCATAGATAAAGGCAGGGGGGGTATGAGTTCCAACGTTCACCATCAATGATACTCCCTTTGAAAACTCGATTGATAGAACCAATTTGTTTGAAGAGCTTGAAGAACAATTTGTTGCCAGAGGGTGAAATGACGCCACCTGTACATGAGAGCGTAAACGATTTTTTGGAACAAATCTTCTTTCGGACTCATAACATACTGATGGATCTTAAAATATAAAAACCAGCAGTCCGAGGAGTATACTTTCGATTGTTCTGAAGAAATGTTCTAATTTTATTTTATATATTTTCCAGCCTGTCTCTAAAAAATCTGAATCCCTCTACCTTTGAAACTACCACACAGTTGCACTTATGTCACTTCTATTAGCTTAACAAATATCTTGAAAAAAGAATGCTTTGTAATTACCGGAACTACGCCTTTCGCAGGAATAGGCCCGACTTTCTTCCTTCTATAATTTCCAGTCAACTTTTTAAAGTGTGTTTTCAAATATTTCTTATCGTCCGAACTCCCCAGTGCTTTTATTTTGTAAGTGACCTTAATTTTCCACTAATTAGTTTGAAATTGTTTAAACTATTCATTAGAACAGCTTGATAGGATAAAAATTTGTAACTAATCAATTTGTTTCAATATTGTAAATGTCAGGTTTCATTTGTAGACGAAGCAATATGTTAGGAGTGCCCTAAGCAGCTTAACTTTTAACCTTTAGCCAGACCAGTAGCATGGAGCTCTTAAATTCTGCAATGACGTCATAAATTTGCATGAAATTACGCTCAAACTTAAATGTCCATTTTAGATGCAAGCAAAAAGAGTAAATGCAGTAACACCCACTCATATTTTCTTGTTATAAAATTTTCGATCTCATGTCAAGAGTCAATATTCCATGTTTCCGTTGGCGTTGTGTATTAAGTAATTTACTTATGTTATGTTGTTATCAAACTCAGTCACTTCGATTGGGAAGTCTAATAGCTAGACCGCTAACGACGACGACGACGAAGACGGGCCACGACCCACCACAACGTCTAAGACATTGTGCGCTGCGCCGCGCCATCGCCATCGCCAGTTGCATTATCTTTGATTGATGTGGCAATTAAAAAAACAATATTGTGTTAGTTTGTCGGGTTGTTCAAGGTTAACTGTTTTCTGCAACATCAAAAAGTTAACTGTGGCAACGGAAATGTGATTAAAAATTAAGATACTCATGACAAGTATCTAAGTTTGAAAGAACAACCTATACAAAAGTTTCCTTCACGACTACAGCTTCTTGTAAGCAATTGACATGTCAACTTTGACAATTTTGCAAGGAAAGATAGCTTCTTCTCTGTTTATGTGCCAAACTGACGCAACAAACCTATTATTTATTTACCTATTTATTAAATTATTATTAACTATTCATTCAACTGTTATTATATTTTCTACTTGGATTGCAAACGAAATTGATTTTTAATAGAGAACGTTAAACATAAATATTTTTTGTAAACTTTTTAACAATTTTATTTATAATTAAAAAATATATTCGAGTTCTAAGAAGAATCATATCCACCATCAAGAATTGTAGCTTTTCGTTTGTCAATTAACGATTGGAAATAAAACTTTTAAAAATCAAAGAGAAATGTTTGTTTATATATTTTAAATATGAATTTAATTTTGCTTTTGATGTACATAATTGAAATGTAGGTTGGAAATTGTATTTATTCACTATTACCGTCTCCTATTGGACGTGGGCATTCGAAAGCACCCGCAATCAGATCGAAATTTTCTGCTTCTAGTGATTCTGGGAAAGGAATGTCGATTCTCTATCTCAAATAAAAAATACGCCCATGGTAAACAAAAACCTGGGTTGTTAAACATTTAATTTCGCCTTAAACAAGGTACATTTTTAGCTTCAGGCTTAAAGACTTCTATTTGTGGCGTTTCCGTATGTTTTCTGAAGAAATCGATTTTGTCCGAATTAAGCAAATTTGAATAAGTGTTTTTTTTTTTTTTTTGTGAAATCGTACATTCGTACAAAAAATCGAAGAAATATATTTTTTAGCGCGTTCGTCTCTAATAGAAGAGTTTACGATATGCAGTCAGGACAGGATCTGTTTCTCTCAGAATTGCATTTTAATTAAAAATTCTTGCCCACGGAAGTAATTTCAATTCTCAACCGTTGCAATCTGTTTGGTCTTGTTGTTTATCGTTAACCAACTAAATATGTATGTACAGGATTAGGATGCCAGTACTATACCGGAACGGAAACATTGTGAGTAACGTTTACTTCTTTGTATTTTAAAGCCCTTGGGTTACCCTTTTGAGGGATTATACAAATATATGTACATGTACAATGTACATATGAATATAGAAACAAAAAAATGTATGTGTGTACAAAAAACATTATCAACGTCCAAAAACATCCGCATCCGGACGAGCATTTTTGGTTGTTTTTGAATTAAAAACATTTTGCACACATTTTAGACGAAGAAGACATTTTAAGAAGAAAAATTTTGAAACAAAAATAGAATTATAAAAGAGTAAGTAAGCAAAAACATACACAATACATTCATTAATTTGGACATACAAAGTATCATGTAGACTGGAAGGATCAGGACTAAATTTAATTAATTTTTTTTAAAAGTAAAGAGTAATTTAACAATGCTTAAAGAATTTTATAATGTATGAATTTGTATTGTTACAATGGAATGGCAAAATCATCAGGTAAACGGTTGCTTTTGCTACATTCAATAGTTAAAAATGGCAATCAACCTATCAACTCTTAGGCGAATTCATTCATGATTTCCGCCATGAAATATAAACTCTCTATAAAGAGTTTATAAAGGTCATGGCATGTAAAAGACCATTTCAATTTTATTTATTAATAAGAGTTTTATCTTTGTCAAAAAGCTGTAAAACTTCCGGATTAACGAGTAAATTTTGAGCAACAGGTTATAAAATATAACTTACCGAAACTTATATCATTGTTTTCTGTCACAATTTGTTCACAAAAGATTTTTTGTAATCATTAATTAGTATTGTAATCATCGTGTTTGAAAACTAATTAATATTGTAAACGCAAATTTTGTGGAAAACAATATTATTCCGTTAAGAAATGTGCATAGGAAAAAAAAAAGAAAAACTAGGTAACCAAAGTAAAAGTAAAGTATTCAAAAATATTCAAAGGCATTCCACTTCAATCCAATTGCCTCTTACTTACGTCTCACCTCAGACAAACACATAAAGTTCCATTAAAGTCACATCAATCTAAAAGCTTATTTTCACTTAATGTTAATTTCAGACCAAAAGTCAACGCCTACCGCTCACGTCCTTCTTGCGACACGTCATTTCTTGTTGAATTGAAGGACACCAACATTTTCTATCGTTGCCGTTGTTCCATTGAATGAGTAATTTTTTGATGTGTTGTTGTGAAAATTGCGTTTGATTATTATCGCCTCTCGATATAAGGACAAAATCAAAATAATGTTTTATTCACGAAATAAAAAACGGAAAAACGACGACGAAAGGAATTCCCAGTGCGGAAATGGTTGGACATTTCATGAATAAAAGTTATTTTTGCGAATGTCTGCGAATTGGGGTATAGGTGGGGGAATTTTGGGAATATTCTTAAAGTTGAAATGAGAAAATTGTGTCTAAGCCTATTTTAAATTAAAATTTTTTATATCACAGCAGGATGTTAACTTAAATCCTGACCCCTAAAAGAGAAATGGTAGGAAAATATTTGCATTTCGAATGAAATAAAAAGAAAACCGCCCGGCCCGTTGAAAAAAACCTATTTTCATGGTAAAGTTTTCATAATTGAACTGTATATTGATTTGGTGGTCATGGTTCGATGGTATTTTAATCAAACATCAATAAATACGATTATTTGCAATTGAATCGTTTTTTTTTGTTTAAACTAAAAACTCTCTTAACAAACGAGTATTCAAAACAATTATTATTTTTTTTTTTTTTGAAAAACGTAATTCCAAGTAATTCGTGAATAGGATAAAGGATAAAAATTTATATTATTATTTAATTTGAAACATACAAAATGCCAAATACTGTACCTAGGTTAGGTACATAGCGTGACTTTTAAAAATAAACAATTGGCATTCGTTCTCTCCCGAAATAATTGTGGTTGATTCTCAATTGACAAGGGGGGTGGGAATTATTTTAATTAAAACATGCGGGGAACAATCAACATCAACATTATTAGTTATTCAGATGGCAATTTGTGGGCATTGAGAATTGAGCTTTGTAGAGGTCGACGCCGCCGATCATTCAAGGCTTCAGAGTGGATGAAAAAGTGTTTCCAATTAAAATGTCCGGAATGCAATTAATTAAAATTTTAACAAAAGATTTTTTACTCTTGATAGGTTTTAAAGCTGTCCTAATACAATTCTTTAAATATATTTATTAGGAACTTATTTTCCATATGAAAGTCGACGAAGTCTTTTCGTTGTATTTTGAGCAAAGGTTCAAATTAAAAAAGGCTGTAAATTTGCCCCAAACTTTGTTTTCTTTAAATTTATTCAGAGTGAAAAAAGTGGTCTCAAACAAGTGACGGCCAGTGTACCCAAACCTATATATCCTGTAACCTTTTTCTCCATTTTCAAGGATTTTATTAACATACACATATTTTCGAATCGGCCCAGGAAAAAAAAAGAACCTAGATAACTATAAAGTAAATGTGCAAATTTGTGCAGGGATGAAAAAATATCCTTTTTAGGAACCCTCTACGCCCTTAACGTTCGTTGGTCTTTGGGTTTATCTTTATTGAATAGTTAAAATTTGCATTCTTTTCTCTGCACGTAAAATTTACATAGATATAGTTTATTTTACACTTTATACTAATGAATGTCAATTTCTAAGTTATATTTAAATAATTTTATTCCCAGGAATAACCATTTATAAAACCATTCGCATATAGAAATAAGAAGATGTTTAAATTCAAGATAGAGCAAAAACTTAATCTAATCACAGGCAAGATGTAATGAAGAGGGTGTGATAAGCGTTATAAGGTATAACGGTAATATTATGTAAGAAAAAATAAATGAAAAAGGAAAATTAAATTGAAAATATAATTTTT
The DNA here is from genome assembly GCA_905146935.1 of Scaeva pyrastri. Lineage (NCBI taxonomy): Eukaryota > Metazoa > Arthropoda > Insecta > Diptera > Syrphidae > Scaeva > Scaeva pyrastri. Next base: position 1,867,240 of record LR989929.1, on the reverse strand, counting down.
AAATTCGTTTATGTTTCATATTTAAACATTTTAAAAGCTTTCGAAAATATAAAAACTAGTAAATTATTTCAAATTGCTACTCAATTTAGAATTTTAAATTTCCTATTCATGTGTTCATAACTACATATGTATGTGTGTTTGTACATATACATATATATTTTTAAAATATGAAATTAGATTACGTTTTGGAATATAGCATAAGATCTTGTAACTGAACACCAAATCCCATGTTCATTTAAGGAGATAAAATGGCTAAAATTTAAAGAAAGATAAATCTTGTAGTAAAATAAAAATTGTTCCTTAAATTTTTTTAGCTTGATGATATTGAAAACTAAAACGAAAAAATCATAAAATTATTAGAAAAAAATATATGAAATTAAAAACATCAATCTGAATTGTTAAATTATTAAATTGAAAATGCACTAAAAATAGTGCTAGTTTGTCAAACATGTTGAAATGAACATTTTAAATTTAATTATTGAAATTGGTTGTTCTTTTCAAAGACCTTCCACTACATATATCCCACTGTGTCCTTATTAATTATCTTTTCTAAGAATGTATAGAAAAGTATAGATCCATGTTATTTTTAGATTGTGTTTTATGTTTTAATAATAATATCTAAATAAGAAAATTATAATTGTTTCTTTTAATTACAAATGCAAGTTAAAATAAAACTGTTCTTTTTTATATTCTTAACCTTTTGCAGTATCCATGACGACATGACGCATCTAAAGTGAGACAGAATTTTATGCCACTGTCAAAATTGCATGAATACAATTATTTTAGAATTATGTATTATTATTTCATCCATCCACGAAAAAAATCGTTTTGTCATAACTACTTATTCTCTTATTAACACAAATGTAAAAACTTATGTAGGCAAGGGTGATTTTCAAGTTGTGTGGGATCGAAATTTATATTAACTTATAACACCCACGACTTCCTTCACAATTTTTCGACATGGGTAAGTATTTCGTAAGATTCTGTTAAAGGGTTTTATGAATGTAAAGGAAAAGTTCAAATTTTTTTTTTTTTGCAGAAGAAAAAATGAAACGAATTTTCAAATTACTTACTATGTACTTCTTAAATACAATGAAAAACTTTTTTAATTTTAAATTTGGAAATTTCGGATTTTATTCACCACCACTCTCAGTTTCCACCCGCTCACCTATTTAATAGGAGGAAAATTTCCCTTCCAATTTCATTTCATACACATGGACATGACTGAAAATTATAAATTTAAAAAACATCCTTAAATTCTCTGCAACTGCAACTATCACTTAAGTCCAAGGTTTTTTAATTGTGTTTTCATATGTACCTAATGTACATGCATATGTACGTAACGTACGTACATACATATAAATGCATGTATATGTTAATTCTTCCCAATTTAACCCTTGACAAAGCATAACACATACAAAAAAGCCTTCAAACATCCACCCTCTCGTAAGACAAACAATTTTCTATAGGTAACTATGTTTCCACTTTCCTTGGAGTCAACTTAGCGTATGTTTTCTAGAAACCGTGCGTCGGTCGTCGTCGGTCGTCCGTTAGGAGGGTACTGTTGAGTGAAAACTTAAATTTGAATTGTTTTGTTGAAGAACAATAAGAGTTAAACAAAGCTCGTGAATTATTAACACCATACTTGATGAACATATACAACACAACACTTAGCCAGGGTTACGAATGTGTCGAGAGCAAAGGGCTTATAATAAAAGCCATTTTTGACACGTTATGAGTTTTTGTTAAAGTTATTATATAACAGAGTCATTGAAAACATGTGTTGTTTTTATTGTGTTTTTGTTAAAGTCGTTTTTTTTTTTTTTTTGAATTAAATTTGAATTCAACTCTGGTCCTTGAACTGTTGAAAGTAAAATTTTCGACTTTTGACTTTTTATTATTTTATACTTTTACGGGGCAGTTCGTCCAAATCAGAAAAAAAATTGAGTAAGTGATGGCTAACAATTGGATCTTTGGATTTATCTCACACCAATGAAGATATTATCACGATTTCAAAATAACAACTTCAATTCTAACAAATAATCATTATACGTATATGTGCATATGTACATACAACATGTAGGTACTTTATATAAAATATAACAGATAAAAGAAATCAAAATATTTAAAGTAAAAATGAAATAGAATCGTTTGATAGTTGTACTAGCTGATCCTGTAAACTGTCTTGTCATTTCTTGGTGTATTTGAAATACCGTAAGTATCCTGTGTGTTGATTGATTTGCAACGTTAAATCATCGCAGTTCACATTACCAACTGCTTAATTTTATACTATAAAAGAAGAATTTTAAATAAATTTATTAAAAACTTTTGAAGCCCAGCCCATTTTCAATAAGTGATGTTTTACTTAATTTTTTGTTATCCCCAATTTTCTTTTTAGGGTTGCCATTTTTCTATAAACATTAAAACTTGTGAAGAATTTTAAAAACTGACATTTTGTTTAAAATAATAAAAATCTAATACGACTTTTTCTTCTAAAAACAATTAATGAATGTAACGAAAACTCATTCATTTTTACAATAATTTATAAAAATTTTGTTTACAAAAATAAATAAAACTTTTTTGATTACTATTTCAACTATTTCAGAAGTTAACTTTAATTTGACTCGGAAACAGGGATAATCTTACACTGAAAAACTTTAAAAAACCACTTATTCTCAAGTAAATCAGAAGCTTCAAAACTCTGAAGTCTTGATGTTAAACACAAAAATGAAATATAAAAATTTACCACTTTCCCATGAGTAGTATCGTATCACATATTTCCAACACCACTGTATTTGTTCTAAAAAAAATCAGATTCCAGTGTCCTTTCCTCACATCATCAACTCGAAAAACGTATAATTGAATTGCTGAACGGTTTTTCCTTTGGAGTCAGGAATTCACCTAGGCCGCCATAGAGGCACTCTTGTCTTATGATTATTTTCACACAAGATATTACATGTGCTATTAAAATAACTACACCCAGATCAGCATCAGATTAAGGAATAAGAGGTCCTTTTTTTGTTTCCTCGGAGAGCCAAAGGAAGGTGTAAGGAAGGAACTTTCGACAAAGTCAAAAAGTTCCGAAAATGATTTAGTGTTTTATGAAGGTGAATGCGAATGGCAAAGGCAATAACACAGAAAAAGTTTTCTCCTTACATTTAAGTATAGGAACAGTTAACTGAGATTTTCTTTTTCCTACCTTTGAAAGACAAAATGTTTTGGTCCTTGCTTTCGGGGCTATATGTGGTTAAGACATTTGTAGGCACATAACATATATAAATTGCCCATAAAATAACCACCAAGTATAGAATCGCTTGGATCTTGTTCGCTTCAATTCGCTTCAAAGAATTTATTTTAAACATTACTCACAGATAGATGGTGTTAATAAAAGTCAAATAACTATTTCATATTTTTATTGTTTAGACATACAATTTCACCCGTGTCAACTTTATGTAGGTACTGCTACATGTGTTTGGCTTTTTAATGCCAGTCGAGATTGGTTGACATCAGACGTCACAAAAGTGATAAAGGACCCCATTTCAGAAAGTTGTGAAAAAATTTAATCGGGGAATTTCATGGTATTCGTATGTCGTGTATTATGTATGTGTTTGAAGTAGAACAAAATGATTTATGTGTGTTAGGGTTTTGTGATGTTATCTGAAATGAAGCGAGAAGTGGGAACGCTTTTTTTTTTAATTCAAGATGTGAATTGTGGACTTGTCAAGATTAATAAGATCCATGAATTTCGATTAAAATAAGCAAACACTCGATTTTGGGGGTGTATTTTTTGTAAAAAAAAGAGTATTCAAATGAATTTTTCGAATTAGATTCAAAAACCAAGTACCTATTGATTGATAAAACAGGAAACGGGAACATTATCATGATTTAAGCAAATTATAAGTAGGTACACATATCTTAGACTATGATAAGTCTACGAAGTAATTTGATTTTTGAAAGCCTGAGAAATAGTTTTTATTCGAAACAAAATATCGAGAGAGTTTACAAATTCTTAAAATTAAATTAAATTTAATATTTAACATTAAATTTAAAATTTCAATTGAAAACATTCGTCAAACGAACCAAAAAATGACTATCTCAGGGTACAGAGTGTAAATTTTGTTTTATCGAGAAAAAATATATTCGAAAACAAAATAAAACAATTTAACCCGGGAATAATTTTGAAGAATTTAATTTGTGCAAAATGTTCCTTAATTCGTTTTTGGAAAAAATTAAATTGATTTATTCGTTATTCAGAAAATTCAAAGGAAAACATATGAGGTCGAAAAATCATATCAAATTTTAAGTCTTACCTACTTTGAATCGGTTAAACATTAATAATTAAAAATAAATATAACTTTTTTTTGGATCGTATACATTTTTCATAAAATAAATTCGTATTGACTTTTTCACCAAATTCAGTGACGAATGTCACTGTTAATAATTGAATTAAAGAAGGATGATAAAAAAGGACAAATAACACAAATATTTTTGATTGATTAAAGACATCAAACTCTTTCTTTCTTTCAGTCCTAGATATACATATTTAACATCTTGTTTAAAAAATTATTGATGATATAAAATTTCATCAAATGAACATAGGTTTAATATCGCATGCAATTTATTTAACTTTGGCTTATTGCCATAGATTTATCGATATTCAAATTACAACCCACTAAATAAAGACAAAATAACTGAAATCTGTAAGTTTATTATTGTGTTTTATTGAGATTCTATCCCAAATTCAACTGAGTAAGCTAAATACAAGGTAAGTAAAAGTCTTAAGGCGCTTTTCATACGGATACTATTTTAAGTGAATTTATTTTGTATTTTGAAATTTGAAATAAAAATATATATTTTAATACGACTTTCTTCCACAGTACGCACTCGTACTTTCCCATGTTCAAAGTTCTCTTGAAGAAAAATAAACGTATACTTATTGTAATGTGTGTATTTTTTTATTTAGTTTTTAAAAAAAAGTGCGGCTCTAAATTGTATTTGCTTTGTATTCGATATTTTTCTCACCAAAAAGATTTTTTCATTCCGGGAATTTTCGTTTATTTAGTGCGTCTCCATTCAATGGAATGAAAGCTAACCAAAGCCTTTCAATTGATTTCAATTGATACCAAAATCAATCATTGTATCTTTTTCGAGGTTTCTTTTTGATTTTATGATTAAAGCATTTCCAATAGACAACGTGTCGTTTGAGCTTGGTATTTCTGAGAAGGAATTGTTTCCAGTCTAATAGACATCAAACTCTGTACGTAGAAGTAACTTGCGGTATATGTTGCCAAATACCGTTCAAGGATAAATTAGAAAAAGAAAAATACCTCTACCTTCCTCGAAATACGAGTAGCAGGCGGGATTGTTGTGGAAATACCTTATCTACAATAAGATAAAAGAATTACGTCTAATGAAATATTTATGTCACACTGATTTAGTAGCGATAAAATTGATTTTTGGCCCACTAGGCACAAACGAGCTTGTTAGAAAGAAGATAGATTTTTCAATTTGTTCCATGCATCAGCTACGCATAAAGGCAAAGGGTGATCCTTTATTTGGAATTGAATTTTGGGTAAACTTCGAATCTGACAGACAGTTTGGTTAAGGATTACAAAATGTTTTTATTGTTGTTTGGTCGAAAGTCTGTCGCTAATTGATTGCGACTCATTTTGGTAGAGAATGATATTTTCAACCCGGGCAATCAATCAATTTTCTGAGAAATGTCAAAATGTTCTTTGTCAAAGTTCATTTGCCATTCACGAAAACGGAATCTATTCCTCAAACCAGAGGATTCGCATTTAACCTCAAATTGAAAGTTGTTTCGTGACCCGCACCTGATTGGGGATTATTGGGAAATAGGCTTTTACAATAAAAGGTTCCTTTGTTGACATTTTCTTTTTCATTGTAGGTGTCTCGGTGTTTTAAAATAAATGTCAAAATAAGACAAAAATGTAAACGAATTATTCTCAACATGTTACCTCCAATAATCAATTGGTAACACTTGTTTTTATTGTACAGAAAGAGAAAGGATTCACATGGGAAAATGTTTATTAAAAACCTTATTTCTCACTCTCTTCGCCATTATGACAAAATTTAAATTCAAAATTCACTCCTTTGCAAGATGTTGCCTCTGTCTATGGCGTTTTAGTTCTTAGAATTAAATTTGAAAAAGATATTCAGTTCTATAGTGGTTTTGTTTACCCTTTTCTGCTGTTCCATTTTCTTGTCGGGAGTGGTGTCCTAGACCTTGACCTGGTCCTTGTTGGGTTTAGTAGAACAATTTTAGCAATTCACACTTTGCAATTATCCATTCCTCATGTCCAAGAAATCAAATAGTAGGAATCCGAAACCGATAGGCAAATCGTTCAACTCAGAAGAATTTAGGACCTCGATACTATTTTTAAAAAACGTCATAAACTTCACAAATTTAAGGTTTCCTACAAAATCAACCGTTTTTTAGCCAAGTGCCAAAATATGACGTTGATGTTGACGCCACCTCTTGCTATAACACGACTTTCAGAAAAATACATGACACTCCTTGTCATGTGAAAACGGCTTCTTGGGATTTATTTCAACACGCTACCTATGCAGTCCACAAAAACTTACCTTCTATAAAAATCTTTCGTCTTCCTTTGGCATACTCCTGATTCCTGAGTTCTCACTTTATGTTTCAGAAATTCGACTCAAATAGAAATACAAAAGTTCAGTAAAATACCTGAAGTATAAATACATATAACGACTGATGCTACTCATCTCATACCATCAATCATCTTACTCCTATACACCCAAAGTGGCACCAGCTTGCTTCCACCCGAATGTTTAACATAAAGGAGCACGGATTTGGAAAGAGTAATCGATGCTTTCTGGTAGAACGAAAAATATCTTGATACCTGTCCAAAGTCAATATAACCACGATAGAAGAAGGTACTAGTACACAGAGTGTTCTATCGATCTCCATACCGAAAAACTTCAAACGAAAATAACTCAACAGTGAAATTGATATTCCATCTTCTGTGATGGAGTTCAGCTTGCACATCTATGAGAACCAGGATTTTGAAAAATAGAAGAAAAAAAAAAAAAAAACTCAACAATTCCTGCCAATCTGTAAAACCTGCTCCTGCTAATACGCACCCACAATCCACATCCACATTTACCACCAATAGGTCATGCTAGTCAATCAATACATACGCCACCGCAACCGCATTTCATTGAAAATCCTCCAGTTGCTCGTTTCTATTTGTATGTAAATAAGTTTTATTTGATTTGGTAAACAACACGTTTCCTGGGAGCCAACCAGCACTCCTTCAAGAGCTACTCTCGTCCTGATCTTGGATCCTGGTCCTGGTCGTGGTAAGCGAAGCTATGTCTAGCATGTTGGCTTTCGAAATTGCTGAAGCTGCAGAGCTGCAAACCCCAAAACGAGGTTGCCGTTGCGGGTAATTGTTTGCTTTTCATCCGCATTCGACCCTAACAGCTTCGTTTGGGATCTTTTTTTTTTTTTTTTTCATTTCATTGTTGGGAGAGGGGGTCACTTAATATTCAAATCTCAATTTGCAGTATCCGTATACAAGATCCATTATAAATTTTTTTTTTGTTGATTCTGTGGGCCTAAATAGGTTAAATAAATCAGCAGAAGAAAAGCTGTTGGATGGAGGGGAGGTATTTAGCATTTGATGATTTAAAAATTATTATTACTCCTTAGAATACATATACATAGAATTAGAATTGTATTGTTGAAAGTTCATGTCTGGAGGCAGTTTTATGTTTTACTGAATATTTTAATAATAAGGGAAATTGTAATTTCATGCTGTGGAATTTTAAATAATGGAACATAATTTGGGAAGAATGCAAATTGAAAACGAGTACCTACACTTTTTGTTGTAACCTTAAAAATGGAGCACATAAAAAGGAAGATTGCTTCGTCGCACTTAGTTGTTGATGTTGTTGTTCAGTGGGAGGAGGGGGAGGAGGGTATAGCGAATCCTTTTCTTTTTAAACAAAATGTTTGAAGCAAAGCACGTTTTTGTGTTACTGTTTCAAAAAAACAAGACAATAGTTGTGATTGTGACCAAGTACTTATTACGATGTCACGAATATTCATTTACTTTGTTAAGGAAACAGAGAAACTAAACAAAACTCATGACTTAATTGCAGAAACTTACTTCTATCGTTCAGGCTTGGTATTACGTTCATAAGGACTATTCACGGATATATCATCAAGCGTTAGATTAAAGTCAAAGTCGAAACTGGACATGTGAATTGGATGTTTCCTTGTTAATATTTTTTAGAATCCTTTTTCATCTAAACATCTTTGGCTCTGAGGTTGAAAGCGTCACGGATGTCATTTTTACGTAAGATATGAGGTCGTTTTGGCAACAACCTATAGTATTTAGATTAGTTGTATTCAAATCGTAAAATCACAAAAGTACAGCTTTCCATGCGAAAAACTCAATAAATTGCGCATAGGCTACGTCAACGTATAATGCCATCTAACAGGAGGTTTGGGCATTTGAATGTAGCACAACGACACCTATTATTTATCTTTTTAATTTCTAGACATAAAATGCAAAATGCACTATGCCTTTACATCGTATGAAATCATAAAATCATGCGATTAAATGAAAAATTCGAATTTTGCACGGTTTTCCGAGTTTCCGGCATTTTGTACTACTGCATATAAAATTTTATAAGAATCGGTCGAGTCGTTTCGGAGGAGTATGGGAACGAACGAAGATGATTTAAACATTGTAAAATGTATTTTTTCTTGAAACTTTAATTTCGCGTTAAAAACTATCCGAAAAATACCAAAATTTGAATTTTGAAGCAATAGTGAATGAACTTGGCACTTCCTCTAACCGTAGTGTTACCGCTCTGATCAAGACTTTAATTTATTCATGACACAAAACCGCAATACATTTTGGCTTTCTACAAGAAATTCTTAATTGCATCAAAAACATGTCCGCCAGAGTAACAAAATTATGAACAGCAATAAACTTTGGTTATAAAATCAATTCCATATCACCAAATGTTACGAGTCACAAGGATGTGTTCTCCTTTTGAATCATAATTAGTTTAGTTTTAACTAAATCAATAGTAATTAGAAGTCAGAGATAAAATGCATTTACCTCAAGAAGGAAATCATATTTTGTCAGGAAATTTATACAAGCTACCAAACATGCAAACTGGAATGCGTTTGTGAGTAAATATTAATACAAGTTCGAAACTAATTTCATGCCATATGTTTCTTTTTCAATATTCAGGAGCCAGTGTATGCATTTAAAATTTCATTAAATCCTCTCACTTTCTTCTTAACGTGAACCAACCTGTGTTTACAGGGTGTCCCGAAATCCTAAGAATCAAAAAAGATTTATCTGTATCTTCTGTGTGTGTTTGATTTTCAAAATAATTTATTTTACAAATGACTGCTTTTCGAAGTTAGAACGAATAGATTTTTTTTAATTTATTATATTTATATCCTTATGTTTTTTAAATGTCTTACTAGAATAACTAGATATAGACTTAAGCTTAAACTTCCAATAACAAAAATAAACATTTCCAGTGTTTTCTGGATCTTTGATTATTTGACTTTGGAAACAAGAATCTCAGGAATTTTTTTTAAGAATTGCCGATGGATTTTATTCTTCTTCTTCTGAGTGATGACTTGAAAAACAACACCCTATATGAAAATAAGCCATTTGATGAAAAGTACCTACGTACTACCTACGAGTTTAGGTAGGTGTTAGTCTAAGACCATGTTCTAGGACTCTAGGTGAATAGATTTATTCGCAAAAGGTTACATTACAAGACAGAAGGTGTTGCGTTGGCTTTTCAAAACAGGATTTCGTTCCTAGGTTTGAATAGGAAATGACGTTTAAGAAGGGGTTTTCATTTAATACCCACCTTCTATGCATTCAATGTATGTATAGTATATTCCCTGTGAGTTATATGGAATCCAAATGTATGTACATGGAAGTTCTTATTTTAAATTTAACAAGACCATGACAAAGGATCTGGACTGCATTGGTCGAATTGCATGGATCAGAAAAATTCTTTAAATTTTCTTTAAAATTCTTCCTTCCTTGAAGTGTTGTTCGTTCGCAACCGAGCTGATTTCTAAGTGTTCTTTGAAGCTTCAAATAACCAATATTAACTTCACCATGAAGTTTAATGAAAAGCATTTATCACAAAAAGTATATACATAGATGAGCATCTCATTGCCGTTATGTGTCTCAAAGGTACGCGTATTACAATTCTACATCAAATCTCATTTGAGATATTCAGGAATTGTGTAAACATGAAGTTCATAGTTCAGTTTTCTTTTTTCCTGTTTACAAATGCTTTTGAAAAGAAAAATTTTACTTACATATCTATTCGGAGTTAAAGATTTTCTTCTGCTCCGGATATAAGAAAGATAAATAGGTACTAAGAGCTATAAATGAATTATGTTGACAGAATAAGATCCTTTTTGTCAAAAACATTGAATTCCATGAAGGTAAGTTTCCATTGCAATTTGTGTTTCTTTGACATTTATTATATTCAGAAATATTGAAAAAAATAAATAAACTGGTTTAAAATTAAATTGAATAACATATAGAAGTGAAATAAGTGAAATAAATCACTCACCATAGTAGTATTTCCATTTTTTGAACATAATCTTAGGTGGTGCTTCGAAAGTATGTGTAGTTCTTACGAAGCCTTAAACCAATTCAAGTCAAAAAATCGAAATTAAGGTTTTCAAGAAATAGATACCACTCCTGAGCTAAAATATCATTTTTTTTCCACCGAATAATTAGGAAAAATACAAATAATACTAATAATTGATAATGTATACCCTTACTTTCTATTTATTGTAACCATCTTCTTTTTTCCCATGAATTACAGGCACAGAGGCATTTATTTTCAATAAATTATACACGAATATTGAATATTCCTACATAATATTTTAGGCGTTTCGCATATACATAAAAGTACACCATGGCGTATGTGTACTTTTTTGAATTCTCGTTTTAAATTGTTACACTCAAAACCCTTTTAAACCTCCGTTTATAGAATTTCTCTTTTATCACAATCCATCTCATTACAAATACCATAAATTTTAAGATTCTTAAAGCTTCCTTAATCTAATTATGCTCCTCAAAACTCTAGAAACTCAATAAACATAACCATTTCCCAATTCCGAAAAAATGGGTCAAGTGAGCCTTCATGAAATGTCCAACAAAAACATAAATGGAAACATCTCTATCATATATAAATACGAGTTGAAAAAAGTTCCATTTGACTCATCCTTGAAAAATGACAAAGGGCACAATAAAACAACCCCTCTACTATTTGATCCTTTTTCTAGCTTTTTGTGTAACAAATGGTGAGGTGAAATGTCCGTCCTGACAGCTGTTGCTTAGTGTTTGTGTAGTGCATTCTGAATGTAGGAGTACGTTAGTGTTTTGGTGCAAGTGCTGGTCCTCTTTTGGCAGAATATTCCACACACTTTGAAAAAGAAAATATAAACCTTGCGTCCTTCCTCATTCTCATCCATTCCATGAAGAGGAGGCTACCAGATTGCAGGAAAACGAATTCAAAACATTTAATAACCTTCGCTGGCATTTTGTTTCGGCTCGGTTCGGATGCGGAACAAGGAGTACCGTGTGTGAACTAAAATTTAATTAACAGTTGAACTAATGAAACGTGGTTATGGCGTGAAACGAATTACTCGTAAATTGTGTGCCGCAACGATACGATGAACCATGGAAGTGCTGTGCTGACCAGAGACATAAAATGTGTTCCTAATAAAAGCCAGACAACTCATTCTATCAAATGGAGCTGACCGAATTTGATGACAACGTGGTTTTGATTTTGACTGAGGACACATGAAAGGCTTTAATAAGGCTTTACGCCAGAAGAATTTCTGTCCTAATACGTATATAGACAATTTTAAGACCACCTTGTCAATATATTGGATTAAAGTGCAGCGTTTCTATCGTCTCATGCTGGTTTAAATACTGATTGCTATTTCAGTTGTATGAGTTCCTATAATTATTCTTAATCCTTTGACGACCGTAGGGACAAATGTGTCCTAATTAAAAAAGGAGTTATATTTTATCAAATCGTAAAAGTACGAATTTTCATTTTCATACTTTGATTGTTAAAATATAATGTTAATTTGAAGGAAGTTTGTATTTTATCGCCAAAGACGACGAATGTTGCTTAAGATTGCATAAAATCTATTTCAGTGTTTACATTTTTATTTTTTACTAGGGGACCCGGCAAACTTCGTCCCGCCCCAATTAAATACAGAAAAATATTGTTGTTGCTTTTGGATGTTTCATGGAATTTTTCCATAGTTTCTAGATAGCCCGGAGTACTTCGTAAATTTATTAAACAGTGGATCGAGCGACAGGACAACCGAAGTTCATGTCTTAATATTGTTGAACCCATCTGTTTCGTTGTGCTGAATGTAAAACAATAACCGCAGATTGCATCAATTTTTGTGTAAAACTTGGTCAATTTTTAATCCTAATAACATACAATTTACCGAAATAAAAGTTAGCCTATGCGCATTGCCAGACTTTATAGTCTATCTCTGTGCCAAATTTTATCCAGATCCGTTCAGCCATTCTGGCGTAGTTAAAAAACAAGAAATCTATCCCACGGAAACATACATTTATCGGGATAAAAAGTAGCCCGTAGACAATTCCAGTCTACAAACTGTCTCTCTGCCAAAATTCAGTCAAATCGGTTCTGCCGTTCTTGAGTAATAAATAGTGAAACTAACACGTTTTTCTTTTATATAATGTAGGTATACATACATAGATTTTGAATATACTAATGTGTGTGTATCACGAGTATGTCAACACGATTGTTACCTCAACAATGAAATTCATCTTCTCAACAAATTCTATTGAACATTATTATAGATGACTATTAACAATGGATCAAATGTTCCTCCAGCTTCAGTTCCAGGGAAAACCAACATGAGTTTATTGGTTGCGTTTCAAAATATATGTTTTCCTTAAATTCATTACGTTGGAACTTCTAACATAACAATTATATTGTCTTTCCATGGATTTTCCGGGTATTTTGACTTGTGCACTTTTTATACTGCACTTTTATTGAATAATAGAAAAAGGGGGATTGTACTTGAACTCTGCATTATTGAATGACAGTCTATAGAATCTCCTCACAATTCGGTATTATATGTTTGTATGAGTGAGTTGGTTAGAAGACACACAAACTTTTCTCTGAATTTTCCAAAGGACTCAATTTTTAAAGGGCTCGTTTAAAGTTTTAATAACTAAAGTTTCCTTGTGACCTTCATCTGATTAGAGGATAGGTAAAACTTTTCGAATTATTTTTTCCTGGAAAATAAAACATGATCATAGTCAGTTAAACTTTGCTGTCAGAAAAGATCCAATCAGTATATTTGAAAGAACTTCAAGAACAACTTGAATTCTTGAACTAAGCTCTTTTTAAACGAATTGATATTGAAAGGTGCAGCAGATGGTAGAAATTTGAAAAATACTTCATTTTAGATGTAACATCTTTGGACATTTTAAAGTGGTTCCGGTTTTGAATGTTCACGTTTTTGATTCCGTACCTGAATGAAAAAGAATATTTTTCAATTGTAGAAATATTAAGATTCTTAAAAATAAACACATTTTCACCATTTTGTTATAAAGGCTACTATATTTTAAATTTAGTATTTTATTTGATGTACAAATTTGCTGGCGTGTTTATTGTGATTTTTAAAAAATGTTATCCAACCAAAAATAACATTTGTTCCTTCAAAATTTTAAATCAACAGCTGAATTAAATTTGTATGTTATTAAAGTTAATCATGCACTAAGATCACCAAATTAAAATCGAAAAGAAAAGGGGCCCACAAGGATTTCGTGTTGCTACTTCTCAGATTTATTAGTACGCCCCTGCTGAGTGTTATTCTCACCATCTGTCAGAGTTTGGCAAGGTTTGTAAAAGTGAATGGTACAAGTTCTTTAATCAATATTATTGCCCTTATTTATGTTCAAGCCATTCAACAGTGGCTTTAACCATCGCTTTAGTCAATTCCGTTCAGATAGTTAGGAGTTCCATTTAATTCAAAACTTATTTTCCCAGAAACTAAAGTCCAATTTGTACTTGTAACGGAATAGCGCACTTGTGTATTTCAGAAATAAAAAAAATAAATATAGTTTCCACCCCAATTCTTGATTTCAATTCGACAGTTGAGCAGTTGATTGGAAAAATGTTGTCTTCCAGGAACTGAGTCCTCGTCAATAAGTTTACCTCAGGGTTTGAACATTTCACAAATCCTATCATTGCCATTGGCTCTGGGACTGGGATCACCATCCTAGCTGTCCATCCGTTGAGATTTTTGCTGCATGTTTTCCAATTGATTGTGATCCAGAACTTTTTACATTTTCAATCTGCTGTCAGAGTGCCTTCATCGACCGCCAAGAGCTGTGAAACTCTTCATACATAGACATACTATTCAATATTGGGGGTGATGCCCCCTTACTCCAACAGCATTGAACTCTGCTAGTGTAGTGACTTTGACTTCCTATTCAAATGAATACATTTCCAAGGAATTGTTACTTGATTAGGTGATTTAGTTCTTACAAAGAGAAGATATGCATCTCGAAATCAAGTTTAAATGATGTTTCAAAGTTTGTTGGGGAGATAACGTTGTTTTCTGGATTTACTGTGGTAGATTGGACGTCTACTGTTTCATTTAAATAGAGCTTATAGACTTTTAGTGTCTGTGCCTACCACATTTCGGAACGGAACCATTCAAAATATTGAGTGGGAAACTGCAATTTCTCTAATTTATGTACAAGTTCTAGCCTGTTGTTTCTAGGATTAGCTTTAACGCCTATGAAAATTCTAGTTCCGTTTTCATGTTGGAGTATAATTAAAGTTCATGAAAAGTTTTTGGTGAAATATATTCTTCATCTTTCTTTTACTTATTAGAGAATGCAGGCTAAAGAGGTTTATGAATAGTCTCCATGTAAAGTCCAACTTTCCTTATCCTTTTACCTTTTGCCAGTTTGTAATTTGTGCCTGAACAATTGTCAGTAGGTACGTTCCTTATTCGTGCAACCTAAATTCATTTACATATTTCCTAGTATGGATGTGGCTCTTCAACAATTCTCCGAAACGAATTCCATGTGGGATTGAAATGTTGTACGGAAAACCACATCACATAATCAAAACGAATTATGCATTTAAAATTACTTGCTATTTTCAGAAATAAAATCATTGCATTGCGAACGAATTTGAAATTTTTGCTGAGAGGGTTCTAGCTATGTGTGTACGTAGTTTGTGGGAATAAAGTATATTATTTAATTATAAAAATATTTTGATAGGTTGGACCGTGGGCATGAATAACTCTATTATTGAAAGAACAAAAAAGAAAAAAAAAATATTAAGAGAATTTTTGATTGTGATTGTGGCATTTGATTTTAGGCACGTGTGCCTGTGGATGGTATTTTTTGTTAGACACATATTTAGGGAGGATGTGTGTCTAAATGGATTGATTTCAATTTTAGACACTATCACGTTTACCTAAACGGACATGACAGACAGACTTGTAATCTTCTTATAATGACTTCGTGGAAAATAGCATTCAACTAACTGCCAATGTATCTACCTACATAAAATTGGATCCCGAAAATTGGATTGTGCATAATGGAGCGAATCTAAAAGTCTCAATTACCTGATGAGGGTATTAATTATTGTTTAGTCTCAAATTGAGCGATGACAACTAGAATATTAAAGTTTATTTGTAATGGTACAACATGATAGTCATTTAATTGGCAATTTAATGCGACTGTAAAACTATAGTTGGAATAATTCTGAAAAGTTGTTGCATGTTTTCATTTAATGGTAATCTTTTGTTTAAATTTTGTGGAACTTCAAAATAATAAATAGATGATGGTAAGGTAATAAAAGGGTGATTTTCTCATCTGTAGCAAAAGCAAAACTGAATGATCATTATGACTTCCAGTGACTACAAAGTAACAAGTAATCAATCACGAAGCCGAATTGACCGATTTTCAATTACATTACTTTCTCTGATAGAATATAACGGAAATTGGAAGTTCTGCTACATCGAAAAAAGCAACTTTTAGTGAAATTTCAAAGTTCTTTAAAGTTGTGCTGTATCTCATTAACTATTTGTTGAAGTTCCAACCTTCGACTAATTTTTTACTAATAGTATTTATTTAAAGTACAAGGCCACAAATTGTAAGATTCCTGTTAGTAAGAAATAATCAATTAATGAACTTCAATTTGATATTACAAACATTTTTAACAGTTTTTACAAATAATTTAGAAAGAAACTCAAAATCCATTATATTGGATGATAAACATAGCTTCGGAGAGCACATCCAGATTGCCAATTTTGACACTACTGACGATTAAAATGTACTCATCAACTTTGTATTTTTCTTATTCAAAACCACTTGAATAATGGTCAAAGTGTTTAATTCGAAAATTCCAGAGCTAGTCAGGCAAAGCATTTACGGATGGATTGTTATTAATTAATTTAATTTTAAGAATACCTCCCCCTTCAATAATCACTTATGTTTGATGTGTCGTAGATGATAGATATTCGTCCTATGGTTCAATACATCTATCACATCAATATTGCGCACCTATATACAACTACATGCATAGGATAGATGTGATCATTGAAGTGTATACAATTTTAAATTAAGTCAAAGGAAATTAAAGCACAGACTTACAAATGTGAAAACGAAAGGGAGCAATGGCACCCTTGGATCTGGAATATGGATTTAATCATTATTTTCTAAAATATATCCTGGTTTTTCGTACTCTTTGCCCCCTTGTCCTTCATGAATGAACTGAATGCCTGCCTCATCCTGAAAACATTTCTGTGAGCTTCTATCAGCAGGATATCAAACCAATTTGTAACTAAGTAAATTGGTGTATTACCACAGAATTCAAAGTTTAATTGCAAAGGGAATTTGATAGAAATTGTAGCTTTGACATGTTCAAAGCAGGAATTGGAATAAAACATACATAGAACCATATTGTACTTGGAAAGACCATCAATAAATACGATTGAATTGAGCTTTATTTAAGGTCTCTTATCAGAATTGAACTTAAGGGTTCTTATGTACATATATCGATTAATCACTATTTCAACAGAGAATGTAATTTCTGTTCCACCTATGTATGTACATATGTATATCTATTAGTTTTAATGAAAAAGCGATAACCATTCGACGAATTATGACGGTTCTGGTGCAACATGAATAGAGGTACTAAAGACACTTTATTATAAAAGGTACTACATTTTCTCGTAGAACAATCATTCCTGTGAGTTGGAATGCTTTCTACTTTGAAATGAAAGAAAAACTTCAATTGTATACTTTTTTTTCTAATAATATGTATAATAGTGAAAAAACTTAAAAATGTCACTATGGTAACCAATGAAAACTGTTATAGTGAACTGCGTTATATTACTTAACACTGACGGAGAGCTTGGTGAGTTTCAAATTTGACTGTCAAAAGTAAAGTAATCAATTCTTATCACACCTGAATATTTTCTTAATATAATTTTTTGTTCTAAAGTTACATAACTTGACTTAATTAAAGAACTTTTATTGCTAATGTTTATAGTAAAAATGCGTTATACTAATAGGAATTCGAATGTTACTGTTTCACATCTTCAAACTTTTTTTTACGGGCAAACATCACATCGGTTTTTTAAAATGAGTTTCAAGGACATCGTTTGGCAGTTAGGCACCTATTGGGTCTTTTTTTTAACGCATTTAATTATAAAATTGTATTTTTTTGTACTTATCGCTAATACAGGGTTTTTATTTTACAGTCTGAATTCTCGGATTTTTCAAAAATATCCAAAAACAACGTTTTTATCATTTTGCTTAGATTTTTTAAAAGGTTAGCATTTGTTTTCTTACTTTGAATACATATTTGTTTGGCTCTTAAATTTGCTTAAGAAAATTATTCAATGATCTTCCAAATAGGAGACTAATAAAATGACATAAAATGAAGATAAACTTTGAACGAATTGGCCCCTAATAACCATCTTCCAACTTTGACTGTGTACTTATTGATGACACATGCAATTTTAATTGCACTCTTACAAGAACATGTAAACTTTTATATGCGAACGCAGCATGCATTAAAAAGTTCTGGTTTTCCATATCCCTTTTAAGAAAATTCACCATCAGAGGCATATCCTTTGCAAACTTATACCTATTACAAGGATTTGCTTTAGCATGGAACAGAGATTATATGGAAGGGAAATATGATTCACAAGGGCGTAGACGGTCAAAAATGCGGGAGGATTGGGATATTTGCTTGTATCAGTAGGACTTACATATCTAAAAATATGTTGTTTATTTTGTAAAAACAAATTGAAAGTATCCTTGGTTATTTAACAAACACAACCTTAAATATTTGTATTCCTTACAAAAATTAAGGTAATCGCACACTGTGGCATAAATGTTCTTATTTCTCAAAAGTGGACTTCTAAAAATTAAACTAAAATTTAAGCTTAAACTGTTTTAGAAGAATGAACTATTAACAGGAAATCTTTAGCGGAATACATTATTGATCTTTTGAAGCTCATAGTTAAAAGGTCCTGGTTTTAACACCTTCGTCAGTTGGTAAAATTGTACGTGTCATTTTGATTAATTTCTTCTTAAAAACCTTATACAAATGTATGTAACTTCCATCAAATTTAGTAGCCTTCAAAGCGTTTATTCTTAAATTCAAGTAATAATAAACTGAATTTTTTTTAATGCTCCTTCCCTGGAAAGCGAAAAACTTCTTACACTAATTTATATTGTTATATGAAGATACTTTTTTTTCTGTTGTAAGTATAAAAAGAAGATTGAAAGTTTTACTCGCAGTTTTTCATAAATAATTTATGATAAAAGGATATGTATTTCTTTTTTGTATCATGTCGGGACGAAACCAAAATAGGTAATAGAGATACGTTTTTGTACTTAAAGAAACAACTTTTATTCATTTCGGTTATTGATTAAGCATTAATTTGCTTAATAGCATAGTTCTGTATATCTGATGGTATGTTTCATCTTAACTCCTGCGATGAGCAATATTTTGTTTTTATGGCAATAAGACACGAAGGAACTTTTGTTTGTGAGTTAAGTTCCCCTGTATACATACCAAATAGCAAAGTATTAAATCCACTCAATTGAGTTGAGTAAACTTAGTGAACAAACAACAAGGATAATAAAACATACCGAGCAATAAAATTGGTGTTTACTTTCCTTGGAAGACGATATATGAGCTATGAAGCTTTATATCCTCGTTCCTATCCTCCGACAATTTAGAGGACACTTTTATAGCTTTAAATGGGTCCGGGTGGTATCCAATGTGGATTCTTCTTGCTTTAATTTGTGTTCTAGTTTTGTAATACTTTTTTGTTATTTTAGTTTAGGGTGTAGAATTGTAGATGCATAAGGTAAGGAAAGATAAATGTTTGAATAAAAAAGTCCAGACTTCTTTGAGATCTTTTGCATGGAGTCATTTTACTTGCTTTAGAAATAAGTTTGCAGCTCAAAAGGAATAGACGATTGTCAGATTGTAAAATGTCTCAAAGGTCTGACAACCAACTAGAAATGTAAGTTCACAGAAATGTCAATTGCCCGACCTGGACATTATCAGTGATTTTGATAAAAGATTTCCATCAAACTATACAAAATTGAAAAAATTGAGCTATAGAAAATAAGATGGTGGGGTCTGTAGTCTTTTTTTTAATTACTTTAAAAGGGCAGAGTGAAAAACAAATGAGTCCATTGTTTTTAAACAATTTTAGATATTTTTATTCTCAAAAATCAATGCTCTTATAAATTTATCGTCGTCAGGTCAAGTCAAATAATAAAAAAATGTTAAGCTTTAAAATTAAATTTAAGACAAGGAATCTACTAATATTTTTAGCCAAATAGATTTTATTTTCAAACAGAAAATAATATTGATCGATTTATTGTTAAAATTCTGGGCTTATAAATTTTGTATGTATACGAAGTTTTTTAAATCGATCCCTGATCTCACTTAAAGTTTTCAAGCTTAATACAATTTTTATAATTTCATCTTAATCTTATAATCTTTTTCGTTGTCGCTAAGAAAAATATCAAAAAAAGTCATCGCATTGGCATTAGATGTGTTTTATTTAATGCTGTATAGCTAGTGCAGCATTCAAGTGAATAAAATTATCAAACTCACTTTGCATATATCGCAAGCATAGCTGCCATTATTTCAAATTGTTTTTGCTAGCTACCAAGCAGTGAATAAAACACAGCTATTGAAAAGTTCTCAAGTTCTCGTTTGCTTGGTAGACAAATTCCACATAAACCATATTTTTTTAGATTTTTGTAATTTTGTAAAAAACCAAAACTGGCTGTATTTTCTACCTATCTTTATATTTTTTGAAAGTTATTTTGTTGAATTTTTTTTATGGTTAGAACACATACATATGTAATATGAAGGTTAAACAAAATCCACGGTAAAACAAAATGTCGTTCCTTTAATTTTCGACATTGCATTGATTCAAAATTTTACCAAAATATTAAGTTACTAAACATTCATTTGTTAATGCTCCCTATAATAATAATAAATCATTCCCCATTTATAACACCTTAATTGTTTAATAAAACAGAACATTAGTTGTACATGAGAGAAATCAGGTGGATTAAATGACGGTATGCCATCAAGTACACATACATACATACATAAATACATGACGTAATGCTTTTACACATCCTTTTATTTGAAATGAACGAACACAATAAAAATGAACGAGTGATATATGAGTGCATATAGGTATAGGAATACGTTCTGTCACATCCTTTGAGCCATTTGTGCGGAATTTATGTTTTGTTTTGCTAACCAAAATGGAGTCTCTCGGATTAAGCAGAATCCTGAGAGACTTAACGTCAGGTTGATGACAAAACTGAATAGGTACTTTTGTACGATTCTTCGAAAGCTCTGCAATAATGGCACACGTGAGGACTATGAGATTCTTTGAAAAGCCTTTAAATCTATTGAAGGGGAATCGTAATTCCATTCAATCACTTTTCCATGGGAATTTTCTCAGAGCGGGTCTGGGTAGCCCGCTGAACTGATTTTGACAAACAACAGAAAATGAATGTTCACAGTGTTGTGTATGGGCGAAGTATGAGTTACTGGTGTGGAATTCTCATTTTCCCATTAGTAAGTTATCCAGTGACAGTGTCAGTTGTGCGGCGATTGAAGAGCCAATTCAGCACATTGATTTTATTGTTGTTCAAACTTAGAGTGTGAAAATTCAGTAGACCATCTTGTCTCGTAATAATCTTGATCCAATTCTTGGAATTATACAAATAAAAGAAACTTTAAGGTATTTGAATACTTAATTTTTATTAACGTTGTCCTTTCGGTTATTCAAATGAACTCAACCCAAATATCCGAAGTAACCTTGCATTTCTTCGGCTGTCAAATCTGAAAATTGGTTGATTCCTTTTGCGTAAGTTTCGAGCTTCTGTTCGAATCTTTCGTTATGTTCACCGACACTTCTCACACTTTGGCAATAAATCTTCATGTGTGTCAAGTTGTCTTCTTCGGTCTTGTACTCCTTGTTGAACTTTATCTGAAAGTGACCAAATTATTGGTAAATTACTTATTCAAATACGTGGATTAATTAATAATTTGCCATATGCAGGAAGGAATGAGCTCTGGACTTACCTTGTAGGCATCATAATCCTCTTTAGTACAACTCAAGACACAGCCGATAATGGCTGCCACAATCAGTAGGACCAGAGTGAATTTCATTGTTTCGATCGGAGGCGCGGGCTACGTGAGTTCTAAAAGTCAACTTAAATTCTTCGGATTTAACGCAAGCTTATATACATATGTACCTTGACGAATATTCTTTAAATATCTAAATTTGTTTATTGCTAAGATAAACCTACAAAAAGTATCTGACGCATGCACAGTTGGACAGTTAGTCAATAAACACTTTTTTTATAAGTACATAATACTGTTCCAATATTTGTATTTCGACGGAGCTTGTTTTTTTTATCTTTTAATGCAAATATAAAAGCGCACATGTTTTGAATAGATATCCATTTTGACTAATGGTGTACCAATTTATGTATTTGAGTGAAATCAACTACAAATGGAGCCAAAATATAAAGTAATCTTTTTGTAACATTTCTAGGTTTTTCAAAACCAACGAGTTATTTAAAATTTGTATGTTTTTCAAAAACTCACTTGTCATCAAAAAACGCAAATTCAGTTCTTACGAACACGGTTATTTTTAGTCACAGTCATTGGGTCACTCTAGCAAGTTCGTGCGATTTGGTTGTGCATTTTATTTTCAGATGAATTTATCTATTTTGATGACAACAAAAATATTTAAAGCTATCAAAAAATATTTGAAAAAAAGAGCGGAAACATGTAGTATTCTATTTTTAGTAACAATCAAAAGCAAATATGTACCTACATCAATTTGTAAACAAACACAAACTCTCGTAATTAATTGCTATTGTCTGCTGTTATTTTTATAAATAAAATTTTACATTAAACAACCAAAGAACCAATAATGAACTAACTATGTATACATTGAAAAATAAACAGATTTTTTTTTTTATTTTCTTCAAATTATGTTTTTTTACATTGAATGTTTTAGAGATTATTTGTTTTTCAATATCAAATTTAGATAAAATACATTTTGTGATGTTTATAAGTTGATATAAATATATGTAAGTTATTTAGGACTGAAGTATCAAATGATGTTGGAAATGTGAATTTCTTTAAGATTGTAAAAAAATCTATTTTCATATCCAATGAATCCAAAGGATCTTTGTTTTTTTTCCTACGTTAACAGTTTATTTTTATAGATTTTTTTCTATTCTACTTTTTCGATCATTGAGGATTCGAAGCAGTCGAGGAGTAGTCCTTTTGAAAACTCTCCTCTTTTGCTTAAATTGTTTGTATTTCAAGATTATTTGGAGAAGTGTTTTAATGCAGTAAAGTATATTTACATCTCTTTGTCCACATGATTTCCTCGCTTTCTACTTAATAGCAACAGTTACCTATAGTATACATAATTCCTCATTACCAGGACATCGATATATAAGAGTTGAATTAATCTATAACTTCCGAAGCAGAAGTTTTCCGCAATTATTAAATTTCAACGTTGAGTGAATCGATAAACTGACAACTGACAACCAAGAGAAAAAACCTTGCAATCAATTGTCAACAGCCAGCAATGTCGAAAAGTAATTAAAGGTCAACTCAATGCATTGCATCGAACGAAATGCCATTGGCTATTGAAGAAGTCCATTACCACATAACCATACCTGAATCAATATTTATTTGGTTTATGATCCAATGCGAGAACTTTGCCCATTGCCATTTTCATTACTTATAATTACCAACCAACAAACAAGTAATTATCCCAGCAAACCCTGGAATTTCCATCCATCACATCGAAAACTTTAAACATTGTGATGTAATTTGAATTTCCTATCTACCTGCCATCAACTCATAATAATATTCTATAAAGCCACGACAGACCCTTGATGGCCATGGCAGTTGCTCTAGCACTATTCCATCTAAAGGATGTGTTTTCAGGTTTTCTAAAAATCATCAAAAATATTTCGGCACTGATACTCGTAGAAAACCAATAACAAAAAAAAATAAAATGACAAATGGCAAAAAAGTCTCGTTTGCCTATGAATTATTTGTCTATCGGCAAAAACTGCGGTGCAAAGGAAGAATCGATAAGGATGAAAGGCAGCAAATGATTAAGGCCTACAAGTTAAAATATGACCTCATTAAATATTTAATAGCTGTTAAATTGGACACCATGTTGAATTGTAGCGACATCGAACGTGAATCGATGAAAGAAGCCATCCATTTCAAAAAGAGTCTCAAGAAAAAGCTGAAGAAGATGCTGAAGTCTGAGCCAAATAATAACCTTCAACTACCAATGATGCCGAACCTGACATGATGACGAAGGGCAATCGATTGGAAAACGATAAAATAATAAAATTCACTAATTTTCTCTTTTTTTAATTTTTTTTTTTTTTTGTGAAATGACTTCGGGGTATTTATTTAGGTTCTCCTTTTTGATTTTGTATTCGAGTTGGAATGAATGTTTGATAAAATTAAATATTTTAATTTTAAACACAATGGCTTGCACTTTGTTTTTATTTCATTTGCATTATCTTAGAGGCGAATTACGTTTATAATATTTGGGAAGAAGGAATTCAGATGAACATTAATTATTTTATATAGAATGGAATAAAATTAATTTTTTCATCTTTTGTTCGGCTCGAGGCGTCAGACTATTTTCGTCTTTGTCTATAAACTCTAAGGGATGAAACCGTGTTAGTTTTTTTCATCTTCAACTTTTTATATCCTACATATACACATGTATATTTTATATGAAAAATGAGTACCTAAGGACATATGTAATTTCTTGTGAGAAATGAAATTGATTTTTCTAAAAATATAGTTTGAAAAAAACTAAAAAACACGCTTTTAAAACCCATCATACTAAAAAATACAAGTGTTATTGTGAAAAAGCGTTGGGCGCATTGGCCATATTTTTTTTTTCATATATCGAGCGCCCCACGCTTATTCACAATAGCACTTGTATTTTTAGTTCATTATTGTTTTCAGCTTATATTAAAAATTATTTTCCGCTTTTTTAGTATGATGGGTTTTAAAAGCGTGTTTTTTAGTTTTTTCAAACTATATTTATTGTGATTTAAGAAAACATTGAAACATTTCATTGACTCATTTAGTTGATTGAAATTGTAAATGAAATTGGAATTATTTATTTATTATTTAAAATCTCGTAATTTTAATTAAAAAAAAAAGTCTCCCATAGCTAGGATTTGATCCCACGACCCTTGACGCTCAAACTGAAACGAGACCGCGGTTTAACCAACTGAGCCACCGCAGCACTTAAAATAAGTAGTCTATTAATATTTATAAGCGCATAATAAAATCAGGAAAAAGCAGGAGCTGTGGGATTAAAATATTTAATCCTGGTAATCCTGATAATGATATTGAGATAAACTTATGAAATTATTGTTTTGCCACCGGTTCTTGATATGTGTACAAAATTTTATTAAAATCGGTTCGTGTAAAGTGGGTCAAAATCGAGTGTAAAGGTGTCGGTTACATACATACATACATACATACATACATACATACATACATACATACATACATACAAGTGAAGCTAATATAAGCGTGTTAAAAATCAAGGTCCAGGAACATCAAACTTTCTAAAATATGGTCCCCCAATTTTCTTCATTAATTCTCAAAAATAAAAATTAGAAGTATAGCCAGCTGACAGTTTGACAAACTTACCACAAAAGTAACAGATAACTTAATTCATGTTAACACTGGACGCCCTTTATTTTCTTCTTTTTTTTCAAGAAAATTTAAAAATAGTTTTCATTTATTATTTTCTTTTTTTTTTACTTTTTTGGATCGAATACCTTTTTTATGTTTTTATATTTTTATTCGTACTACAATACTGATTTTGGCTGCAATTATTATTTTCAGCGCTTTGATTAAGGATTCAAGAAAGAAAACCTCTATTAGTAGATGATTGATCCTTTTTTTTGGGTTAATTGAATTCAGAAAACTAAATTTTACGCGATTAACTTTTTTGTACGATAAAATAATTGAATTTGAATTAGAGAGCGTCTGGCATAAAAGAATTTCATTGAAATTTAATTTTTTATTTGTCAGCAGCTATTAAAAGGTCTAGAGTTCTTTGTCAGAAAATCAATTTAAGGTATGACAATTGAAACATTCAATACACCATTACGGTAATTCGTGTTACAAATGCGTGAGTTTTGAGGGCTATTGTGTTGCAATGGGCAAACTTGTGGGGTACCAAGACTTACTTAATATTGACAATGTGGAATTAAAGTAACGGCCATCTGTTATGACAAGCAGCTTTTGTGTTAAAAAATATTTTATTTAAACAAATTCATAATAAATTTTGCGATTCTATGAACCTGAGACCTGACATTTAAATTTAAATTGTAAAAACCATTTTGTATACGCCTGATGAACTCTACACTCAAATTCTATTTTTTTGTTTTTTTGATTAAAAACCAGGAACTTTTTATTTTTTTAACTGCAATATCGGTTTTAAAAATAAAAATTTGCTAATGTTCAATGCATATTATTTTTAAACTTAAGAAAAATGAATTTGGCAGCTGACAAATGTCATAATATCATGCATTTTATTAATATAATATAAATCTTAAACTGACAGCGTGAGGGCGTAAGTGTCGTTAGCAATATTAAATTTTTTGTTTAATTTATTTATATTTATTTATTTATTTATTTAGAAGGTATTTATTCTTATAAGCAAAATGATACAAAAACAAATTTTTTTTGAATATTGTACATATTTGATTTTTAGCAAAAATAAAAAATGACATGCCTGAGTCTATATTGTAAGAGTTCTCAATTTGAATTTTAAAATATAAATTAAAACATGCAAAAGCGTACAAAAACACATTAAGCAAAACAATAAAAAATCATGCAAAAAAACTTTATCTAGGCATGTACATTACATAAAAAAAAACACAACTTGTTCCATCAATTGCTTTATTAGAACTAACTATATTTTTAACATAAAAGTGAGCGATGATGCTTAGAAGAAGCTTGAAACAGTTAAAGCAAAGAGAAAGTATATGATACATAAGAATATGATCCGATAATTCTGTTACTTGAGAGTAACAGATCATTATGAGAATACATAATACAATGTTTCAAATAAATGTAAAAAAATAAATAATACATAATTAAAAGCTTTTCTGCTTAAATTTATGCAAGTGCATGATATGGTAAATGGGTTGCCATGTATTTGAATTCGAATTAAAAGACAATCTTAATTTTTAAAAATACTTGTAAGGGATGAAGTCTCTTACAACTCGATCATCCTGACAATAAATCGTCCTCGATTTACGATTCCATGAACACTCATCATTTCTTAAATAAATTCTTAAAGCGAAATTACATAGTAATAAGTTTTTCTTTTTTTTTCTTTTGTGTATAAATATACTATATATTTGAGTTATAATATTTGTTTAAAATATAAATTTTTTTTTTTATAGAATAATAACATACGAATTGTTAATTTATCATATTTTCATTTAAATAGAATTCTTTACTTTTCAATTACATTTTGAAAACAAAAAAATAACATAAGAATGATACAACATTTTGATTTTTGAAATTTAAAATTTGAACATTTTGTTTTGACATTTTTTTTTTTATACATTACGGACTTGTTTTATTTTGTCGTTATGTCTTTAAGATACGATCATACATCATAGCATAAATCAATGCTATTTATATTGCTATATCATGCAAGATTATTTTATAACAACATAAAACATAAAAATTAATCTAAAATAAAAACTTTAAAATAAGCGATTTTAAATTTTGATACATGCAAACTTGACTTATGTTTGAACATAAGGCTTCATATTTTCAGGACAACATACTCCTTCGTACGGCACGCGAGATATCTGTAAATTTTCTAAATCTTTTACAACATATCGGTCATTTTCTAAAATTTTGACGACCTCAAAAGGTCCTTTATACTTAGCCAAAAATTTTTTGTTCAGGCCGGGAGTATTTACAACGTTTTTTATCAATACATGGTCACCTATTTTATATTGAAACGGTTTCTTGTGACGTTTATCGAAGTAAAGTTTGTTTTGATTTTGACTCGCAATAGTTTTCTCATTTGCTTTTTTCCTAACGGCTTCTAAATCTCGTGGGTCTTGGTCTATCACATTTTGATCTAAATACTCTTTAACATTGTCCTGAATTATACCCTTTTGAACAACCCCAAAAAGTAGAATGCTTGGACTTATACCTGTGCTCTTGTTTTCGGTGTTATTGAGAGCAAACTCAACTTTATGCAAATATTTTGCCCAACTACCTGACTCGAGCTCGCTTTCCTTTGATAGCATAGGCGTAAGACACCTGTTTATCCGTTCAACCTGACCGTTGGATTGGGGTGAACTTGTTGCGACTTTAATGTGTTGAATAGTATATTTTTCGCAAAAGTTGGAAAAATCGTCGGATGTGAAACAACTACCCCTATCCGAAATAATGCGTGATGGTTTACTATAAAAAGAAAAATAAGATTCTAGACATTGAATTACTTCTTTTGTCGTTGTACTTTTAACTGCATAAAGCTTAGTGAATTTCGAAAATCCGTCAACTATAACAAATATATGCTTTTTGCTGTTGCTGGGAGATGTTGGCAATGGACCATAATGGTCAATATGAAGTGTTTCAAAGGGTTTATCACCTTTAGGGATATTGTGCAATATCGCTTCCTTTTTCCCACTTGGGCAAGAAAAATGTAAACATTTTAAACAATTATTAATATATTGTTTTATTTTCTGTTTCATACTAGGAAACCAGTATGTTTTCCTCAAAAAATTTAAACATTTCTCTACGCCGAGATGACACAAGCTTTCGTGGTGTGTTTGGATGACGTTTCTTTCCATCATGGACGGTACATAAAAGAAAACCTTTTTATTTATCTTTCGGTACACAAGTCCATTTATGAGTTCGTAGGCTGAACTTTCCCTTTTTTCCAACATCTCAACTAGTTTTCTTATAGTTGGATCTTTCTGTTGGGCAGCAGCAAGCGCGTGTTCAAAAGACTCGAGTTCGACGATTAGAATGTTGTGACACCGACTGAGAGCGTCAACATGACCCATTCGTTTGCCATCTCTATGTTCTATGACATAGTCAAAATCCTGAAGCTCTAAAGCCCAACGCGAGATCCTAGGATTTAAAATCTTTTTGCTAAGTGTTTGAGTCAGTGACCTACAGTCAGTGACTATTTTGAAACGGATACCTGTCAAATAAACCCGGAATCTTCGTAGAGCATAAATAATGGCTAGAGTTTCTAGCTCATATGAATGGTATCTAGATTCTTGATCAGTTGAGCGCTTGGAAAAGAAAAACACTGGATGTAGCTTTTTGTCATCTTGACGCTGTAGCAATACAGCACCGAAGCCCATGCTGCTGGCATCACAGTGAAGCTCTGTGTCGGCGGTCGGATTGAATATACTTAAGAGGGGAGCGTCAAGAAGTTTTTGTTTCAGATTGTTAAATGTCTCTAACTGTTTATTGCCAAATACAAACGCTGCATCTTTTCTCAAGAGATCATAAAGTGGTTTCGCTAATAAGGAAAAACACTTTATAAATTTTCGGAAGTATGAGCATAAGCCCAAAAATGAGTGCAGTCTCTTCTGGTTGGTGGGTATGGGAAAGTCTGCTACGGCTTTTAAACCTTCGTAATTTGGACTTATTCCATTTGCACATACTTCATACCCCAGATACTTTATTTTCTCATACATAAACACACATTTGTCAAGGCGTAACTGCAATCTATTTTCGGAAACTATCTCTAAAACTTCCTTCAAAACCACAAAATGTTCCTCTTTAGTTTCTGTAGCAACCAATAAGTCGTCAATGTAAATTAATAATTTTCCCGAGCTAATAAGATTTTTGAAAATTTGGTTAATATAACGTTGAAAAACTGCGGGGGCGTTCTTCAGCCCGAAAGGCATACGCAGATATTCAAACTGCCCCATGGGAGTTACAAATGACGTAAATTTTATCGATTCTTCGGCCATTTTCACATGATGAAAACCGCTTTTAAGATCAAGCAATGAAAAATATTTTTTGTTCCGTAGTCTATCGAGATGATCTTCGATTAGAGGTAAAGGAAAATTATCCTTAACCGTTACTTTATTTAAATGGCGGTAATCTACACAAAGGCGAACTTCACCTGTCTTTTTCCTAGTTAAAACTATTGGCGACGCATAAGGTGAACAACTTTCGCGTATGATGTTATTCCGAAGCAAATCATCTAAAACCTTTTGCAATTCGATTTTATGAGCGTAAGGTAGACGCCTTGGTGCGCAACTGAAGAAACTATTCGCGTTCGTCAAAACTATTTTCATTTCAAAACCATTATCCAAATATTTTGAGTTCATTGAAATACTCCCGAAAACTAATTTTTTTAATTTAATTTGATCTTCATAAATCAATTTTTCATTTATTTTTAACGAAAAGTTTTCATCGCGAATATCGCATGTATCAATTTTTAAAATTTCATCTTCAAAATTCAAGCTATCATAACTTTTAATACAAGTTTCCTTTTCAATATTTTTATAATTAGATTCGTTTTCTATATTTTTTAAATTAGTTTTTTCAATTGTCAACTTAATATTTGTTTTATGTAAAAAATCTCTACCTAATATGATTGGATCTTTCATGGTTTTATCGCTCACAACATAAAGACATACATTTATAAAATTATCATTAAATTTAACATAAAATAAACATTTACCTAATATAACCAATTTAGAGTTATTGATACCAACAAAATCATAAGCAGGTGGTTCTAGAGATGTCATCATAAATGGTGGCACATATTTCTGCTGGATGAAGCTTATCGGGCTTCCGGTATCGATAACGGTCATTACGTGCATGCAAACTCGGATACTTTTGTCTTCACAACTTGAAAGCTCGAACTCCAGAACTCCATGAAAGTCAGTCATTAACGTTGAAATTTGTGGTTCATTTGGTAGATTTTCCTTTTGAACCATGAGAACCGATGATACTTGCGGACAGTCGCTTACAACATGTCCTTTCTTACCGCAACGAAAACATGAACCTTTTTCACGATGTGGTTTTGGACACTTGGTGGATATGTGACCAACTTCATTACAATTGTAGCATTTGATTTTAGATTCGGTTCGTTGCAACGGCTTTGTATGCTGTGTAGGTCTGTTGTTGATTGTCGTTGAAGGTTGTAGTTCAGCCTTCATTCTTTCATATTTTCGTAGAACAGTTTTCAGCTCTGATATGGTATTGGCTGTGAGCATAAGTTGCTTGTTAAACACAGAATCTGGGATGCCTTTTATTATGTAGGCAATCACATCCTGCTCATCAATATCTGCCGACGACGCAATCTCCTGCATAGCGAGGACATATTGCTGATAATTTTCATCTTTTCGCTTCTTTCGATGTCGCAACGTATTATGGACATCTGTTGCTGTCGTGTGATGGTAAAATTCTAACAAAAGAGCAGCCTTAAGCTCACTCCATGACCGAAAAGATTTAGATCTAAGAAATAACTTCGCTGTACCTTTGAGAAGCCTTTTGGAATGTATAAAAGACTCTGACTCACTAAGATGGTAAGTGACCATTGCATCTTCGACGGCATCTATCCACTTCTTGATAGGGTATTCGTCGTCACCACAAAAAGTCGGCAAGGAATCTTCAATGTCACGCGAAGAGCACGTGCCAGATCGAAAATCTGGAACAGGCCTGTTAAGTTCAGCCAAACGTCTCTCCAGTTCAACAATCTCCTCTTTCTTTCTTACCATTTCACGGAGTCTTTCAAGACGTTGTGAAACAACACTTTCCTCATCTTCCAGGTCATTATTAGCACATTCCCCACCTTCATCATCATCATCGTCAGGAAAAAATCGCTCAATCTGATTTACCTCAAACGATGTAATGGCTTCACTTAACCGAGCCTTAAGCGTAGCCTTCGCACCATGTGTAGCCAAACCCATTTCGGCTAGCTTATCTTTAAGTTTCTGCACAGTAGCAGTTTGCAAATAACTCAAAGCACGTGTACTAGCATCCATTTTCATAAATTTTCTTAGTTTTGCGTAAAAACATCAATAAAATGTAGGCGCACAATTGTCATAACACATGCAATAAATTTATGATTTAATTATGAGTACTTTATCTCACTTCTGATAGTTTGTAAGAGTTCTCAATTTGAATTTTAAAATATAAATTAAAACATGCAAAAGCGTACAAAAACACATTAAGCAAAACAATAAAAAATCATGCAAAAAAACTTTATCTAGGCATGTACATTACATAAAAAAAAACACAACTTGTTCCATCAATTGCTTTATTAGAACTAACTATATTTTTAACATAAAAGTGAGCGATGATGCTTAGAAGAAGCTTGAAACAGTTAAAGCAAAGAGAAAGTATATGATACATAAGAATATGATCCGATAATTCTGTTACTTGAGAGTAACAGATCATTATGAGAATACATAATACAATGTTTCAAATAAATGTAAAAAAATAAATAATACATAATTAAAAGCTTTTCTGCTTAAATTTATGCAAGTGCATGATATGGTAAATGGGTTGCCATGTATTTGAATTCGAATTAAAAGACAATCTTAATTTTTAAAAATACTTGTAAGGGATGAAGTCTCTTACAATATATTTTAATTTTTATAATACAGATTGTAATCAACTTTGGTATAGGTATTTAGATAATACTTGAAGAATCAAAAAAATATATGTAATACTATTTCGTAAAAAAATTCCCTTCAGCACTACTAAAATGTAAAAATTAAAATGAAAATTCTTTAACATTTCCTTGCACTCTTATTTCCCTCATTTTTTTAGGGTTGCCAATTTTATATTTACATATATTTTGCAAATTTCAAATTAATGGTGATGAATGTGATTTTCTGCAACTCTTCATTGAAAAAGTCACACCCAGCTGGTGCTTAATTCATAAGTCTTAATGCCAGATAATCACACCTTATTGATCAGGTAGGTTTACAAATAAGGTAACACCTTTTTTTATTAAACATAATTTATAAAATTTGACCTACCTGCAAGATTACAGTCTGAAATACCCAACCCGTACATGATAATTAACTCGAATTTTATAATTGTCTTCCAGGAAAATCCAGGAAGGTAAGAATTTATCAAATTCAACTTTTTGAAAGAAAATCTGCCTCGAAATTTGTATTTAAGATCGTGACAGTCGGCTAACTGGAGCAGTGTGCAAGGAACTCTCAAAAAGTGAACAGTCAGTAACAAAAACAAAATACTTTAAAATGCCATCTCAGCAGAATATCAAAGCGAATCCTTCCAATGAATTAGTGCCGTACCTACTTTTCGTATACCAAAAGGAACTTCGTGTCAGACGGCCACCAACACCTGTCCCTGTCCCCAAAATCCAGGAAGAAGTCAAATACAATCTCACCAAAGAGCTCGTTCGGACAAATCTTAGCATAGTCAAAAAGTCCACCAAGGAAATTGACCGCGATTATGGAAGTGAACTTTGCAAAATGTGGCAGAAGATGAAACTAACAAAGCTCCGGATGCAACAAGCGGCAGTGACGAGGAACTACAAAAAAACTAACGACTCTTGAAGAAGCCCCCCCCCAAAGCAATGTGATGTCTGATGTCAAAGGAAAAACCAAACTGTTTTATATCATTTAAATATTTATACTCTAAGTCAAAAATTAACTTTACTATTTTAATAAATTGCGAAAAAAAAGTATTAAACATTTTAATTTATTCCCTTAGAAGCTCGTAAGTTTTTGAAATTCATATTTCCTCATATGTATTCGTTTTCGTGCGAATTCAAAATTTAATTTCTTCACTCCCTGGTATAACGATGATAATGATGTAATCTGACTCCCCCGTAGTCATTATAGTCGAATTAAATTCACGAACAAAACAAGAGAGCATCCAGTCAACATCAAGGCTCATATTATTAATAGACCTGTAATGTTATTCCTCATCCTCGTAGTCTTGGTTGGTGCGCTGCGCCATTTGACAATAATTTATTTAATCATAATTTATGTTAATGGGTAGATTTTACGCAATTTACGTGAAAATCTCCTTGTCAAGATTAAATTAACGCCTCTTTGGAGGATCTTCTAGATTCTAGAAGATACGTATAGATACTCGTAAATACTTGTAGACATCAGGAGAAGTTTTGCAAGGAGGGCTCATCGTGCGTCGGTCGTCGTCGTCAGGACTATAATTTATATTTGTTCCCGTCCTTCTTGGAATCTGAGAAAACTCTTCTCCTTTTTTTGTTAATTGATTTGGCCTAGTTGGTGTTTCTTTATATTGCTATTTTAAATCAGCTCTTCGTTCTTGCATAAAAACGTCAGAACTTCAAACCGAAAAGTAAAAAATTTAAGGAAAAGTTTGATGAGGAATGTTTTCTTTTTTTTTTTAATATGGCAGTGATGGTGGTTTAATTTTTCTCAGCATTTCTTTAGTCTCTTTCTATTTCAGATTGATGTTTGTGGTTTTTTCTTTGAAGGTTATATTTCAAATTAAAAATTGTAATGTAAATGCTTTCATTTTTTTGTATAACTTTGGAAACATGATTGCGAAAAATGATTCCCGCACCAAAGTCAGGGCATTACATTTTCTTTTTATTTAATAAGACAGTTTTTTTTTGTTGTTTAAGGTAAAATAAATCGCATGCAAATGAAGAGGATATTATGTCAAATTATTGTTATTTGACTGATCACACGTGTTATGATAAGACATTAATAGACAATACTTAAATGAGTGAAAAAATAAGGGCTAGGTACCAGACGAAAAAGGTTTCGCAAAAATCTCACGAGACGAGATTGAGACGAAAAGGACTGTCGGTTCTATAGTCTATTGTTTTTTAATTTTTAAAGTTGAAGAACTATTTCAATATTTGACTGTCAAAATGAAACTTGTTAAAGATTGAACTAAATAATTAGATTTATTATATTTTTAAGGAAAATATTTAGAACAAAACAGATTGTTTGCACATTGGAAACCATCAACTGTTAACTATTGTCAATGATAGCTACAATTTTGATTTTGGAATTTCTATAGGTGACACTGAATCTAGAGGTCTAACTTTCACACTCTTCGCAGTAAAATTAGGAGATCTTCTAGACTAAAATCGCTCTAAATATGTCAAATTTACAATATATTCTACAATAATTCGGTTAGGTGCTTTTTCATTCGACAAAAAATACCGTCAAAATGAATTGCCAGAAAATCGTTCCAAAATAAATTGAGCAAAACTCTCAAATCAATCTAAAAGGCAAAATATTTCAAAGGTCAATTATTCGATGTTCTCTGATTTTAAATGAAAATCCTTAGACTATTTTGACAAGAACAAGGATATTTCAAGGGTTATTTTTGAATTCATTTGTATAGAACAAAAAAAAGACAAGAGCTAATAAAGTGCCTAAAAGCCATTTGATGCCACAATAAAGAAATAAAAGCCCGACGGCGTAAGTGGTCTGCTGTCAAGATCCCAATTCAGTGATTTTTTTTTTAAATCTTATACATATACTTTAGCAAAGGGGGAAAATAAAGTTAAGTTTTTGTAGGT
Organism: Scaeva pyrastri; assembly: GCA_905146935.1. Lineage (NCBI taxonomy): Eukaryota > Metazoa > Arthropoda > Insecta > Diptera > Syrphidae > Scaeva > Scaeva pyrastri. The sequence goes on along the minus strand of LR989929.1, from coordinate 1,831,998 downwards.
AAAATCATTATTTTTAATTTATTCGAATATATATTTTCACTTGGGGTTAAATTCTTATACATTAATATAAAATTAGCAGACATTGTCAAGATGTCTTCTCTAAGAATGTTAAAATTACTGTTTTTCTTAAATTATATAAAAAAAAAACTATAAATATATTAGCTGGTGTTTACAACGTGTCCGCCTGGCATGCTCTTCTGCAATGATTTTCTTGAGCCTCTCATTGTAGACAGCGGTGTTAATCATATTATTAAGCTCTTCCTTATTGAAACGATTGATATACTGCCAAGTAGAACCGACAATTCGATTTGTGAGGTTATGTTTAACCACAGATAGCTTCAACAACTGTGTCTTCTTCTGATGCCTTCGATGCAATTCTCCTCTATAGATGAATAAATGATAAGCAATTGATGGTTCTTCTCGAATCATTTTTACTGCACTTCAATGTCTTATTATACTTCTCAAAAGGTGTTATTCCAATAGAAGACTGATAATTCTCAAGGAATTACATTGGCTTTTATGTAAATGTGTCTAGAATGCAGATTAATGCCGCTAAGGAGATTTGTTACAAAATGTATAGATTTAAGCTTAAGACAGGAGAGGATTACCTACTCCTCGACACGTACCTAGTCTATTTCATAAACACACTTGCTTAATCCAATTCAATTTTATCCTTCGATTAAATTTTCAATACATAAGATATTTCCTGTAAAACAAACCAAAATGTACTTAAGTACATACTCGTATAAGAAGGATTTTAATCTTTCTCTATTAAACTCCTTTATTTGCCTTTTTAATGAAAATTGAAAATCCAAACGCTTTAAACAGTTTCATGTGAAACCGTGTTAATTATAAAAAATGTGGTTAACCAATTATTGATTTTAAAAACAATAATTTATCACCCTTACTTGTAAAAGTAACAGTACGGTAGTAGGTACCTAATTTTATTTTAATTTCTTTTGTGGTTTAAATCCTTTTTCAATATACAAAACAAATTGAAAGGGTTTGGAAAATTGATTTTATTTAAATTTAAGTACTTCATGAATTAAAAAGAAAATGCAAAAATTAAGTCCGTTTAAGTGTGCTTAAGTACATTTTTCAAGTAGAAGTATAAGAAAGATTTTACTGATACCCAATAATATCAAGTACCAATTAATTTTTGTATGTTCCCCAGTTCACAAACAAGAATCAAAAGGATTCAAATGTGAGTTTGCAGATTGCTAATATTTTGCTGATATAAAACCTGGGATATTGTTCCTTATTCACGCCTGTGTGGTTTTAGCTTTTTGTGCAGCAGCAGAGTCCTGTTTAAATATCTATGGGTATAATGAACCACAGCGCCTCAAACACATCTTTCTTGAAGACCCGTTTTTAAATCAATTTCACAAAAATAAAAGAATGTGACCTTTTTTTGTGAGACACCTCGTCCTCACCTAACCATTACTGAAGTCGGATGGGCCACATTGAACCCTTCCAATAACAACTGTTTTGGCTTGACATGATAGTTCTAGATGTTGCATAAATCTTATTATTTGGCTTGTAACTAATTTCTTGAACTGTGAAAATCTTATCATCACAAAAAAGCTCATTTTTCGTGTGCCACTTCAAGAGTCGTTTACGATATAAGTTTAAAGTATTGTCAAATTTATCAGAGAAAACATTAGAAAATAAAAAGCTTTTAAATTGAACAATGTACTCGTATGTGCCTAACTACAGATTTCTCTTAAAAAAAAAATCTCATAGATTTTTAATCTGAACGAATGAAATGTATATTTGAAAACTTTTCCAAGTTCCCCCTCCGCCTCCACACAAAAATAAACTTTTAATGCAAGGACTAACTTTTGTTTCATGTTTTTCTGTTCATTTTATTATAAAAGAAAAAAAACTTTCTCAATAAAAATTCATAAAACAAAAATATTAATACGCACAAAAATTTCAAAGTATGTATAATTGTATACCCCTTCAAATTTTGTATTTCGTATTGAAGTTATTTCCAATGCGATATTCATAACTTGCCGGAAGGACAATAAGGGTTTATCCAATAATTCGGGAAAATGTTGTTAATTTCGTTTCCCAAAATTCTCACAAGGGCAATGTAAATATTGATTTCTTCATCAAATACGAAGGTACGCAATTCCAATCAGGGGAAAGTTTGCGTGAATAGAAAATTATCATTTTTTTTTTTGTTGTAACAAATTGTTTCAATGAAAAGATTATTTCCTAAAATTATAACCCTAGTTAAGGCTGTAAGGTGATTGATAAAAAGCCAAGAACGTAGAAAAGGGGAGGCTGCAGGAGTTAAAGTTTGGTAGTTGAGTTGGTGGGCAACATCAGGCACCGCGATGGCTGCTGATTTGTTTAAAGTTTATGGTGAAATGTGAATCAATTGTTGATATAAATAAATACAAATAATATAGCCAAACTCATCGCTCCCCCATCGCAAAGGGAAGACAGCATCTGCCGAGACATTTAGGCTTGAATTAAACTAAAAATAATTTAATATCCAGAAATTAAGTTATACATAAGCTGATGAAAAAAAAAAAAAAGACTTCTTCCAAGCCAAATTCAAGACTTCAACTTTGACCTCCGGGGTGATGAGAAGCGTGTTCACATCCTTTACACTTCACTGTTATGAAAAAATACGTTCTTTTCCATGAACAAAACACCCTACCGATTTGCATTTTGGCTACAGTCCTAAAAGGCTAATAGCTATAGCCGGCATGTTATTTTTTATTTACCCTAACAGGTGCGTGTTTCAGCGATTCTTAGCTTTACATTTGAACCACTTGGTACCAGCGATCCCTAACAGCGTTTTTTTGTTGTTGGTTTATATGAACATTAGGGTACATATACCTCGATTAACTTTACCAATCCTTCATTGTTCAATGTTCCTGAACCCTTTCACATAACAAATTCAATTACTTAACCCGGATTATCTCTGGCATCCCAGCCCAAAGTACGCCCGCCACCGCTACCGTATTTAGCGCCTATCACATAAAAAATAATTACTTTTTTTTTAAATCTTAAGAGGATTGTGTTAATGAGTTTGAATATTTTCTCCAAACAGGTAATAAGGGATTTGAATACCTTTATTGTTTTACCTACACTCATAATTAAGGTAGGGGTTAAGGCATCTGGGCATCGTTCAACCCTATCGGTACCTGTACTGTATATATCCTGTGTAAAATTACCCGAGTAAAATTAATCCGATGTATAAAATCCAAGGTGAGTATTGTCAAATCTATTAGTCAAGTACTTGTCCTATGTCGCACAACAAGTCGACAAAAGTTTCGACAATAAAGAAGCAACAATAATTATGATCCACAAAGAACCCTCTGTTGCCTACCACTTATTTGTATACCGAAGGCAACTACACCAACGGAAGACACAATTTTTGAGACTTTCGAAAGTCAAACTCAATCTAACCAATCAAATTGTCGTTGCCACTTGGAAGGACATCACCCGGTATGACAAGGATGAACTCAACAATATGATCGAAACCATTATGTATAATGAAAGGCTTCGGAAGATAATCGATGAGGAGCGCTCCAAGCGCAAGCGGAGTAAGCAAGTGACGTATTTGTAAGTGAATTAAATGTGAAGTATTTTTTTAGGTTTAAATATAATTTTAAGAACCATTCCCTGTGCAAGACAATGTTTTAATCAATAAATGTTAAATTTTATGAAGTTTTATTTCCAAATTCCTTTTTTTTCAATAACCAAAAATATTAAATTAAATTTATAGTACAATGTAAAAAAAATAAAAATCTTTATAACATAACATATATGTAGTAGGTCCGAGTTCGATAATATATATTAATTTTTTTTGTTACACTAAAATACATTTTTGTAGGTATACAACGGAGAAATACATAACCTTGTAATTAATATAAAAAGAGGCGGCCCTAAATGACTCCCCTAAAAATTCTCCATTTAGTGTTTTATTATTATTATTATTATCCTTTAAAAATATTAATTGAAATTACCCAATTTCAATTTAAAATAAAAAAGGAATATACCATCTGCTTAAGATCCTAAATTAGATCGATTGTTGAGGGAAAATGTCATATGGAAATTTTATAAAGAGTTTGAATTATTTTTGCTATTAATTCCTAACCAATATTTATTTCATGATCGAAAGACATTAAAACCATTCATAACATTCAGTATCGATAGCAAAAAATAACGATTCTGATTTGTTCCAAACTCAATTATTTATCATTGTATAAGCTTGTGCATAATACTTGTACATAATTCTATTTTTACAATAAATCAATTTAGATCGAAATTACAATTCAGAAAAAAATAAAAAAAATTATCCCTCACTGCAGAAAAGTCTTAGAAACAAAGGGTTTTCGTGTTTGGCGTGCAGAAAACCAATAATAGGCGTTTACGTTTGTGTACTCGTATCATGACATTTAATTTCAAAGCAATTGATTTAAAAAAACACAAGGTTAAGGTATGTACCTACCGTGTACGTGTACACAATGAACTGAACATACCTATTTACATGTTGGAATTATTTACTGTTTTTGTTTACAAAGTCAAATGTCAAACATGTATAGATATCGTTCAAGGGAATCGGAAAATGTATTCTTCGAAATAGGGTAAATACTCTTAGTTCTGTAAATTGCGTTACGTCGTCAATGATGGGCACATTATGTACATTTTTAGAATCGAGTTTCCAATATTAAAGCATCTTGATGCTCTTGATTGACTAATTTCGAATATTGGAACAATAGCACTTAGGGAGTCCAGACGACACGTTCGGATGCTATCAATTTTATAGTTCACAAATGTAAATTTCGACCACTTAATCATCGGTCGAAATTATGTATTTGAAGGTTTTTTTTTTTAATTTCATATTTTCGACAAAGTTGTGTTTGATGCTATTTTTCTCGTGACGCCAACTTTCTGGGGATGATTGTGCTGCCATTGCCTTCGCCAGGGCCACCTCTAACATTTCTATCAATTAATTTTCTAAATCGCCAAAAAATTAATTTCTATCTTTTAGTCTATTGGTAAAATTGATGCATAAACATAAAAGTAATCAATCCAATTTGTCGAATTGAAAGCTTCGAAAAAGAATTAATCAAAATCCAACGTTCTTAAGTTAAGGAAACAACCTTTATTTGTATAGGTATTAATTTTGTGTAATTGTTTGTTCTCCCACAAAAAAAAAACATTAAATTAAAATACGAATTTCAAAGGCAGTAATGGAAAAGTTATTATTGTGAGTAATTATAAAAATAAATAAATACCAAACACATTAACGTCATGCTAATTTTTGCTACGTTCCAGAATTGGATTTAAAATCAAGAAACAATTCAAATTGGATAAAATGCAAAAACTCGGGTGGTTTACCCTACACCTGTACCTACTTTCAGTTTCCAAAAAATGCTTCGGGTAACTGAATCAATCAAATATGTAAATATAAACACATAACTGCATAAATAACGGAGGCAAGAATGTGTAGGTAGCAGAAAATGGTTTCGTGGGTGTCCCGGCAAAAAAAAAAGGTCCCAGGAATTAAAAGGAATTTAAAATCAACGATAAACCATTCGATGTGAATATATGAAGAAGGAAGAACTCCTATAAAAACTGCCTAATTGGTTTTGTTTTACATAAATTTAAATACAATTGATAAATGCTTGCCTTCCCCTTCACATTCTTGTCCTGTTCAATTAAATAAGATGAGATCAAGATAAATTGGACTTCGATACAAGGACGAACTAACCACACCGTGGCAGTTACACACTTTTTAACAAAAACTGTATTTTTTAGTGCGTCCCTTAAGGATTCAAAATAATATTATAAACCCTTATTTATTTAAAAAAAAAAAAACAATCATTACTCTCTGGTGTAAGATGAGTGCTATAATTAGGTCTTAAAACATACAAACTGAATAGGTAAACACTTTTACACTAGACTCGTAAATCATCCTTCTTAAAAGTCGAAATTGCCACAGAGAACGTGGATACATTTTGTTTATCTACATAAATTGACATTAAATCTCATAACCCACTCAGCAATAATTGTTGTATTTCAAAAGCAATCACTTTAATTGTAACACCTCAGGTCGTATATAATTGCGCAAAGTGTAAATAAACATAAAGGATTAACATTTCCAATTACATAATTGAAATACGTTTGAAACGCAAATAATGAAAGGTTAATAATAAGCTAATAAATACACACATACATACATATATGTGTTGTGTATGTATTGGCATTGCTATTCCTGGATGTTTATTTATGGAAAATATTAATTAGCATGTATTGTGTGTATTTTTAATCATGACAAGACTAACTAAAGAGTATTCGATACTCTGTTCATCAATGCGTCCTTTTTGATTGTGGCAAGGACAAGTCCGTTTGAGTAGAAGAAATTATCGATTGTACTCTTTGATTTATAATTGAGAAAAAAAATTACTATGACATTATTAATATCATCTAGGTAATTAGATAAATACATTCTTTCAGAGTTATTTAGCCTTGTAAGAAATATCCCAAAGGGCATCTTTTTTGTTGTCACTTTGGCACTGACTCCGAGTGACAATGCCTTAATAGGATCTTATTTTGTATCTTGTCTCAAGAATAATTAAATATTATCCTGGGACGAACGACTTGAATAAGAAGAACATCTTCTAATAGTTTGAGTGTCCTTAGGGTTGGTTAAATGAAAGCGTCTTGGGGTTTTGTTCTATTTTAAATGTTGTATGAATTAAAGATGAACAATTTGGGTTGGGAATTTTACATCATGAACTTTACGCAATGCTAATGTGTATCTCAATTAAAAACAAAATAAATTAAGTTCTACCTAGATAATCTTGTTTTTATAGAGAACACAAATAGTTACATACCATATATAAGAAACCGAACTAAGGACGACTTATTTGATATAAGACAACCACATACAAAGCGAAGAACTTTATTACTTTTACTTAGCATTTCATTATCATTATAAGGAAAAATTTATAATGATTTAGGGAAACAAACCGTTCTCGTAAGATAATATTATTTTAACTGATTTATGATAAATTTTGCAAAAGTGTATAAAGGCAATTCCAAATTGCTATCAACAATTGAAGGTTCATAACAACCCAGAGTTGGAAATTGGCTATGAAAAGGTTTAAAGGAGCTCTCAATACAAATGATACATGATACGTCATCAGTTTTGAGGACTTGGCTTATGTATATATACATAATATTGTATATAAATTATATTAAATTTGCACATCACGTACAACAATGGTGCGTAATTAAATAAGTGATGCTGTTTTTTGTAACATTTAAGTTGGTGAAATTTTGCAAAAAAAAGTATATAAATTGCTTGTCTTAACCAATCGACTGTTTAGTATTAACCGAGGCATTGTTGTATTTTGTTTGAATCGAGAAGTGTTTTTTAATTATTATCATTCTTCAAAATATCTTCCCTTTAAAAGTTTCAAAAGTTAATTCAACTTTTATTTAGTCGAGATGACTGTGGTAATATTAACATGACACATAGTAGCATTAACTAATTAAACAGTAATTTAACCTCCAAGACCAAAACAGAAAATGAAGTACATTTTCTATACAGGCTGGTAGACAAAAATAAGGAAAATTTTGCATTTTGAACCAATACAGTACTGAATACAACTATCAATCTGCTTATAACAAAAACAAATGTTGGATTTTGTTGTGTTTCTGGTTTACATTCAATTTTATTTTACTTATGAAATACCTACTTTTTTCAAAAATTAAAAGTGCTAACTTATTTAAACAAAAAGATTGAACTTATGGGTACTTTTTTACTTTTAACTTTGAACGACTTTTGTGAAAAAACCTCACCTAGTAGAAATCCATTTTATTTAATACAGACGACTTTTAATGCTTGTTTTAAACTTTACTTTCTTTCGTGTATACATGTAAATATAAAAAGAACCAAAAGCCACAAATATAACTTCATGTTCATATTTTTCCAAAGAACATAATATATGTATGTATTTATATATTTATTTTTTATGGATGCGAACTCTCTTTTGTTTTCTTATTCAAAAATTATTTGAATTGCCTTGTTACCTATATTATTTCCCTGGAGCTATTTACAATTGATTCTGAAATGGCTTCCTTTTCTTTCAAACTTATTACAGCAATAAAAATTCAATGTTTTTTTAAATTGCTTATGATAATCGTAGATACCTTAAAGCATCATGTGCAGAACTGTTCGTTTTATTCATTTTATGCCAAAATATTCAAAAGAGAAAAAAAAATAAGAAAATATAATGCGAAAGCGACACCGGCAGAATTTAACAATTTTTATGTATTTGAATCTTTCTTTGTTCACGTTACACTTTACCATATCGTTTTGAATAATAAAAGAAAAATTATATAAAATGTATTATTATTTACCGTATGATCTCGTAACAAATTGAACAAAGTTAAAGTGGCGCCCTGGTAGAGTCATTTTAATTATTTCAGAAATTCGTTACTGTTCAAGAGCCCTGGAGTCATATCATGATATAGTCTTTTTAAAGTTCATATTCATATCAAAGATTTGGATATTTTTAAAATTCATTCAAAAAAATAGTGAATATTTCTTTAAGAAAACTACCAGGTCGAATTTTAGGATGACGAAAACACCTTCTTTTGAAAAGTTTTTTTAAAAAGAAAGATCAAAATTTTCCCAAATCTGTGTTTTTGTCTTTTCGTCAATTTTTAGTTGCTATGAAAATTGTTATTTCGCTTTGCAACACTTGATAAAAATAAGACTTTTTAAAATAAGACAAAAGCAAAAAACAACTAACTTAAACCTTAATAAATCAGATTCATGGCAAATCCCATTCTTTCTTTTCTTTTTGACATTTTCCATAAATTATTCCTGTTCCCAAGACCATCAAGAGCCAGGACCTCAAACGGAATAATGATACAATTCGATGATGACAAAACAGCATCATTTTATTTGTATTACCATTCACCTGAAAATTCCATAAAATTATTCCAACACTTTTGTACACCTGTCTAAGCAAGGATGTGTGTGTGCATGTGTGTGTGTAGTTTGAATTCCACTCAAGATATTCTTATTTTATTTTTATTTTGGGAACTTTATGGGAATATTCTCCCGTTAAGGATGTCACCTGGAAGTGACAGTTTCTGCGGTTTGAACCATAAGCCTAAAATATTCAAGTTTTATCAAATTTAACAAGACGAAGATTAATCTGTTTTTGTGGCATAAAAAATAAATAAATTTTGCCGCGGCGTGACAGCTGATACATAATCCTGCATTATGTATTTGTATGTATCTGTAGTATGGGGAGAACAAGGGTCTAGAGTAGACTTTGAACTCTCCAGGTTCAAGCATTCCTTGTCCTTATGATAGTATTTACGGGATGTGAAAATCGAGAGGACTCAAGTCATATTTTCTGTTCTATTCGCAGGCTAGACAGCGAGGCGCAATTTTTCATGGCCAATCAAATATTCTTGAAGGATTTATCAATATCTGGAAGCGGTAGGGAGGAATGTGTAGACCAAAGGTCTGCATGACGTTCTAATCTAATGTATGAAAATTCACAAAAATAGATATTCCTGAATTATATATCTATTTCTGTGGTTTGATATTCAAATTTATTAATGTTGCAGAGTTAAAGATTCATATTCAGAATATTAAAAAAAAAAATACAAATTCTGTTACAGATCATTGCAAATTGAACTTTAGTAGGGCTAACAACGAGATTAGACCATGTGACACTTTTGTAGTCGAAAAATGGCAGATTTCGTCTTGTCCACGTGGTTTTTCTAACACATAGTTCACTTGTAGTCTTGCCTCTTTTAAAATAATTGATATTTCAATTTTATCAATTCATCAAAGAAGGTAATTAGCTTGACACTTACAATAAGGAGAAATCATGAATTGACATTCTTGTAATTTTTCAATTTAAATGTCTGTAACAAATTAACTGAATCTTTAAAATTTAGAAAAAAAAATTCAATTTTGAAACATTATTTTAAACACATTAATCATGTTAATAATTTAAACAAATTCGAGACTAGGATGCAGGCATCTCACGGATGCTCATTAAGAAGATTCGTCTCGGTTTTAGACTAGACACTTATGCGAGATCCTGAATCCTTAGAGTGATTTCGATGACTGCATACATATGTATGTATGTATGTTCGAAGTTTAGTAATCAATTCTTTGCTATTAAAAATGTTCGTAGGTAGCATTCAATCCACTTGAGCTCCAAGTAGATAAGAACTTTTCTTTCTTTTACAAAAATGTATTAACTTGCAATAAATTAACCCAAGAATATTTTGAAAGTCACATAAAATGAGAGAAGTACAATTTGAGTGAAGCTGGAAATTGCAAATTTGTTCACGTGCGTCAAACGCCAAAACTCATCAGACATCTTCAGCAGCTCTTACTGTCTATTATGTTCAGTTTATGAAAAAAAAACTTTGTTAATTCTTTCTAGGAACTTAGGACAATCCATTAACATTTTCAATTTATTTATTTATTGTTCATTAAATACGAGTAAATACATAATATCGAATCGACAAATTTAACCTGATTAAATCTCGCATACATAGGTTAAAGAATTATGGAATTTTGGTAATTGGAAAACTGCGTTTTAAAATTTGGCTGTCTACTTATGATGTGTGGGATATACATAGTATGTAGATAATTTGAATTTAATTTGAAAATGAAAATCAAAGCCTACAAAATTAATAGAAAATAGTTTCATATAACTATTTTGATTGAATTTTAAATCCAATTGATTGCATTACAGTAGAACGCCAATTATCCGAATTAATTGCGACCGTGGTCGATGCGGATCATCGACTGGTAATAAAGAAAAACGAACTGTCACACATAGAATAAACTTTATGAAGTTTAAAAAACACATTTCTACATTATGAATGTAGTGCACTAGGACTAGAGAAAGTGAGCATCAGCCTCTAGCTTTCAACCATAATAGTTGAAGTACCTATACCTACCTATATCTGGACTCTTGAGATTTTCAACTTGTTCCAACAAAACAAAAATTACATTACTTACTTACAACAGTACTCACTTGGATTTAATTTTTTATATTACGTTCAGGACCGATTCGGAAATTGGTGGTAAATCGGCGACGGCTCGGCGTTCGGATAATCGGTGTTCTACTGTAGTGGAAAAGTCCTTCAAACAAAATAACAATAATTTTTTTAATTTCCTATAAATTCCTCATTTTGAATATATGTATGCATGTATGCATGTGTGTGTGTATGAAACGTAGTTTTTATATATGAGATACTAAATTTATTTCACGCAAGAGTAGTTTATGATATAATTAAAATGAATTTGTGGTGAGAGAAATTAATTTGTTAATTATTTTCGTGTGTATGTATCATTTTCACTCGGTTTAGGTGGAAAATTTGTATATGTACACGTGTGCTGGTGTGCATGGTAATAATGGCTGCAATTAATTACAGAAACCACGTATAATAATTAGAGGCTGATGTTTGTGATAGTGATTGCTGACAATTAAGGGAGGTGATATGGGATATGATGGGCTTTTACAAATTAGATAATTACTATTAGTATAATCGATCCTTATGCTTATGCTTCTAGCGTAGTATAATGCTTAGCTTAGCTGCATAAATTTGATGGCAACTGTTTCACAATTAATCTATAGTTCTCATTATCAGTGTCTGGAAGAGGTGATTATTTATTAGATCTTAAAGATATTAATGACTATTATTCAAAAGTGATCATTTTTCTCAGTATTTATCAGCGTCAAAAAATATTTTAAAAGCACTAGGGACACATTTTCAAACGGATGGATGGTAACCCTAGAGCTCGTCGTACTTATCTGTCAGGAGTTGTTTGTATCTCAACTTGTTCATTTATTTTGGATTAATCTTTTCAGTCCATTCTACACTAGCTTATCATAATAAATCCTATTTGACATTTTGTAGAATTCCGCAAGAAATAGAAGCAATCCGAGAAAAAAAAAACTTCATTATTAAAATGTCCATGGCACCGTTGCGTTCGCGATGAACACTTCAACTATACGCAACCACTCCACAAAATTTAATTGAAAATTATTTTAATCCCAGAATTCACTGGAACATGAACTTAATAAATTCCTTGAGCGTACCTATACACACACACCCAACTATTGCCAGTTTACCTAGACTATCAGAGTGACAACATAAATTCCATGTAGATGCTAACGTTAACGTCCTTGCAGAACTTTTTCCCAAGAATTTTCTGCAAAAGCAAAGCAAAACGACAAACACAAACAATTGCCACCCTAGAAAAAATACTCGTAACAGTAAAAGTCCCAAGAGAAAATATTCTGTCACAATATATAGGAGCCACCCAATCTATCCCTAATCCTGGCAGTAGTCGTCCAACGACAGCTTCCGGCACATAATCAGGATATAATTTTATTTCATTTCATACCCTGATCGTGGGACCTGCTCGTAAGTGCGGTTGGTTAGTTTCACCTTAAGCTCGGGATTTTATTGTCGACGTACAAATTGAGGAATTTTTGATTACCTCTTCCTATCAGGACGAACTGAATAATAAATATGATAAGTACACTGGCTGGCCAAAAATGAGCATCGTGAGGCACCTAACCCGCTTCCATTTTCGAAAGACGCATTTTATGCCTGCGTTGAATTTTTTGGCTCAGTTAGTTTAGTATGAAACATTCTTATTTTTATTTTTATCATCGGCTGGATGACGGCGGCGGCGGCGGTGGCGACGAAGAGCAAGGACAATGAAGCATTAAATTTGAAACACTTAAGAATTTTAGTACCTACATAACCCACCTTCCCAAGATGATAATTTTGTCGTAAAAGCTGGAATACATTTTGATAAATGAAATCGCTAAAAATGGTACAGGGAAAGGCATGTTGACAGTGTAACGAATGTAAATAACTTTAGAATGAAAAAATTCTATGGTTACATCTTACATTCCTTGTAGTCAATGGATATTCTTTTTATGGTAAGGTTTAACTTTCCTTATTCAATGATTCAATCAAATTGTATTAAATAATAAACCGGGATAAAAAAACCCTTACCCACCAATGCCATGCGATTAGCTTAAGTAAAAGAGACTGAGCAAAACTTAAATAAAAATTGAGAAATATCCTTTAAAACATTATAATAACCACTCTTTAATTAATTACTCAGTATTTTCCACGACCCTTGTAAAGGGGTGAGAACTTTTTATATTGAAAAGGTTTTTAAAAAATAAATAAATAAATATTTGTTTTAACATGTCACATTTTTACTCTTGAAGTCCTCTATTCTGAATTTAGGGAGCCATCTTTAAAGAAATTAAACAGTAGGTACCTTTACCTTGAATAACGAAAACAACAACAAACTATGTTTTGACACACATAAATTGTAATAATTCGTTAAAAATGTGACCCCTGAGGGGACGATATGCCATGTTCTGGAAACATTTCATTTTCCACAATGCAATTCATAATTTTTCAAAAAAAACATTTTGACAGTCAATGAAAAATAATAAATAAATGAACAATGAGTTAAACAATATGTGTTCATGTACCAATTCGTGTTTAAAATTTTTCACTGACTTTCAAAATTTAAGTTTTTGAATTCTGCCGATGTAATGCAAAGCTAATTTTGGAAAAATCGAGTTTGGTATTACAAAATTGAAAACATGACATTTTTAATGCTAAAAATTTTATTTCCTCGTCTTCCCCTAAAACAATAATATCACAATAACTTAATCTACGTAATTTTGAAACACAAATTGATGTCAAGTTTCCTAAGCCCGTTTACATTTGCCGATTTTCTTCGTGGGTTTTTGTCGCTTATTTCGAATCTTGGCAATTGTCAATCGGAGTCGTTTCTTGTAGATGACGCTGTCCTGCATGTGCCCCACTTCGAGGGGGGTGAACTTGCGGGCGTGAATGAAGTTCGTATGCACCAATTCGTCAGTGAGGGTGTATTTGATTTCGTATTTGTATTCCGGATCGACCATCACTTGACTTCGGGCTCTCAATTCGTCCTGATAGAGAAACACCAAGTATGGAATCGATGTGGCCTTCTGAAAGGACAGATTGTCCTCGCCACCGCTGTTATTGCTGCTGTCAAGAGTTGCAGTCATTTTTGACGAATGTGTTTCAATTTCAAAGGATATTTCAAAACTAATTACACAAAACAGTCTCGGGCTTCTATTTATACTATAGGTACTATACTGTCGGTCGGGACGGGAGTATACTAAGTTCTTACCTGTCGATGACAATGACGTCTTAATTATGCGCTTATGTGATCTAACAGTGCCACAATTCAAAATCATTGTATCCTTCTAATTTGTCTGTTTATATAAATGAACTGTTGATTAACGCCATTATACCTATGGATTTTACCAACGGCAATAAACATTGCAGAACTTTAGAAGAGCAATAAAATGTGTGGCCTGCTCATTTTTGGATTTATTTCTTTATGGCGGAGGATGTTTTGAAATACAAAAAATAATAATGGTGCTTGTTGTTCCGAAAAGTAATTAGGACTTTAGAAACAAAAAGGTGTTTTGCTTATGGCACACTTTGTTTTTGTTTTGAAAGTTGTGCCTCAGGAAGTTTATTTTTATATTATTCTATTAATCAATACTAAAAAACGCTTTTTGTTTGATTTTTTTCAAAATTGTGGTAGAGTCACACAACTACAAAAAATTTTTTTTTAATAAAGTCTATTCTTTATCATTATGGTTTTAATTAATTTGCTTAAAGGTTGGTTCAATCATCATCAAGTTGCCAACAAAAAATATACCGAGAATTATTTTAAATAAAAAGATTAAAGATGGGAAATTCAATTTTTTTTTTCTTTGATGATAAATTTTAAAGTAAATACATTGTGATCATATTTTTCCAAGCTAAATTCAATAAAGCTATGCCACTAAAAAAGCTATAAAATAAATAGACTACAAATTCAAGGTAAAAATAACATGAGTAAAAAATAGCCTAGAAACTTATGCGATATGAAAATTCGGAATGCGTCGGGAAGTGTTTTTATTGTTTTTACCCTCGAGTAATTTCTAATCTAGTTCAATAATCTATCATATCGTGTTAATCTAAATTAATCAAATTTTTGTTTCATTTACTCGCCAAAAGTCAAAAATTCAATTAAAATTTTTAGAACACACTCGTATTGGATCATTCCTAGAATTCAATTCAACCCCATCCTTACCTTCCTACCTTACCTGCATAAGTACAACGATGAGGGAATCGGAATACTCGAAACTGTTAAATTTAATTCAACATATTTTAATAGGGATTTATTAATTCGCTTACGAGGAATTTTATAATACCCCAGGTGCAGTGCATCCACAGAGAGTTGAATTTAAGGATTTGGTGTACATGTTTATATCTACTATACAAACAGAAATTTAAAGCTATCGACTAAAGGTATAAAAAATGTAAATTCACTGTGTTAAAATTATTAACCAATCAACTATAAACTCGGTAGTTTAGCAAATTGTTACTTTGTTCTACAAAGCGCTTAAAAAAATACAAAGTTTAAAATGCTGTCAATAATTCTTGGATATGATTTCAAATAGAAATTAATTAATTTGGTATAAGCTTCAGTACCAAAAGGATACACTTTAGTTACTTTATTTGCTTACTTTTCTCCAGGAACCAAATGTGAGTTTGAATTAATTACACAGCTGAATCGAATTCAGAGAACATTCGTAATTAATGCAATGCTTTGAGACTTAATTGAATTAATAGAAATTTCGTTGCATTTTCGGATCGTTTTTTAAATTTTTTTAAAAACAAAATTCATAATAAATTTGTTTAAAATTATTATGTATGTATGAATTCAAGTATGATCGAAATCTCATTTTTTTACTTTTCAATCATTTTTAACTTCCCATAGGGAGTTATTGTAATCGTTCCGATTTGCCAAATTGAAATCTAAAATCTAAATCTGTCATTTCTAGAGAGATGTCTGTGAGAAGAGATATCGACTCCAACAAAATTTTGTTCGACAGGTTATAACTTCAAAAGAAGCTGAAAGGACTTTCATAAAAATTTGTCCAGCGATTTTTTTCACTACAGCAATTTAAAAAAATATGTGATGTGATATAGATTTGGTATAAATTTGGAAAGGAAAAATTTTAGCATTCAAATATACAATGAAGGAAAAATTAAATAACCTTCAAAATAATTGTTTGCAATGTGAAATGACGTTTTTGACACCTGGTAACATTTTCCAAAAAAAAATATTTTTTTTATTTTTTGCATAACACAGTTGTAAACATAATATGGTACAATTTTGACGCATATCGAATTGACTTTTTTTACGAAAAATAAAAAAAACTAAAACTGAAATTTACCGAAGAGTGTATCAAAAATAAATCGACAACAGTTTTTACAAAAAATTACATATTCATAAGAAATGACAAAATTATATTATGCTTGAAGACAGCAAGGGGACACTTGATGGCTTTTTATTGTGACACAAAAACTTCAATAAAAGTCAAGTTTTTAAAGTAAAATGGGAAGTTGTTATCAGTATGGGTGGCAACCAGCTTCTTTTTTTGTTTATAAAATCAGAAATGTTTTCCTGCAAATAACGTCAAAGCAAATTTTGTCTAACTTCGTTTCATTGTTTTATAATTGTTTAAAAATAACCCAATCAAAAAACCCTTAGCCAAAACAGTAACAAGCGTGCCAAAGCAAAACACCTTTTTGTTTTGAAAGACCTAATTACTTTTCGGAAGAATGAGTACTACTTGGTTATTGTTGTATTTGAAAAACATCCCTTGTCGGGTCATAAATCAATAAATTCATTTATTACAATTTGAATACCTATGCTTGTCTGCCGAAACTTTATTTTTCCATTACACAGATCTTATCGTGGTTCATAAGTTTATTAGTTGCTTATATCGTCCATAGTTAATCGGGAGGATTTAGTTTGTGGTCTTATTTATCTGACCAGACAAATTAGAAGAATGCAATGATTTTGACTTGTGGCACTGTTAGATCACATAAGCGCATAATTAGGACGTCATTGTCATCGCCAGGTAAGAACTTAGTATACTCCCGTCCCGACCGACAGTATATAGTATAGTATAAATAGAAGCCCGAGACTGTTTTGTGTAATTAGTTTTGAAATATCCTTTGAAACTGAAACACATTCGTCAAAAATGACTGCAACTCTTGACAGCAGCAATAACAGCGGTGGCGAGGACAATCTGTCCTTTCAGAAGGCCACATCGATTCCATACTTGGTGTTTCTCTATCAGGACGAATTGAGAGCCCGAAGTCAAGTGATGGTCGATCCGGAATACAAATACGAAATCAAATACACCCTCACTGACGAATTGGTGCATACGAACTTCATTCACGCCCGCAGGTTCACCCCCCTCGAAGTGGGGCACATGCAGGACAGCGTCATCTACAAGAAACGACTCCGATTGACAATTGCAAAGATTCGAAATAAGCGACAAAAACCCACGAAGAAAATCGGCAAATGTAAACGGGCTTAGGAAACTTGACATCAATTTGTGTTTCAAAATTACGTAGATTAAGTTATTGTGATATTATTGTTTTAGGGGAAGACGAGGAAATAAAATTATGAACATTTTCGGTTTTAAAAATTCAGTAATTTATTTTATTTTAATATTTTTGAGTAAACTGCAATATTCTAAACCATAGAACGACAGTTTGAAAGTTTGTTCTTCTAGTCATTTGTTAATTTATGGACTGAAAAATCATTACGTGCCCGTCACATTTGAGTTATTATAGTTTTAATGTTTATTGGTATTTAACGACCTCATTATTTTCCATTCAAAAAATATTTGACGCAAGTCCAATTCGCACGTACTCATGTAGTCGGGTACTTTTGCAATAATTACTTAAAATTTGATCGCCAGATCATTGCATTTCGCATTTTCTATACAAATACAGATAATTATTTGAACACGTTGTTGAAGAAACCAAGAATTAACCTTCATCCACATTCACGACAAAAAAAAACACTCTAAGGTCGTAAGGTGTGGGGTTTTCTCAAGACACTTTGATGCTTAGAGATTCTTCGAAAATTTTAAAATACTGACCACGAGAATATTTCCTCGACGTGGATGTGATAACTTCAGAAGTGGAACTATAAAATATGAATTAAAAACAAAAATAAACTCAATTTGATATCTTTGGGTTTATATTTCCGAGATCCCTGTGTTTTCTCTGGAAGCTTAATAAGATTCCTTTTATAATTTCTTGGAAAACTCCATTGCTGTAATTGTGATTAAATTTCTTTTTATTCAATGCTCAATAAGAATATATTAACATCAATTTCAGAATTCTTCGTATAGTTACCTTGATGGTTGTATCTTAATGCTTATAGCTACTTAAAGTTTTTCTTATTTCACTTGAATGAATAAGTTGGATTCAGCGTGTTGTTGTGCTCTGAAAATAAATTTTCAATTTAATCTGTTGATTTTAATTCTATTTCTTTGGTATTTTTTTTAAACGATTGATTTTTGATATCTTTCTCATCTCATTCCACTAAATCCATTCAATAAATTACTTAAGATTGAATAAACTGTTATTGTAAATTTTAATTACTATAAATATTATTGGAAAGTATAAAAAGCTGTATTCTAAAATTCAATACACAAGGAAAACATTTCAGGGATAATTTATTTATAGAATTTTTCTGTTTTGTAGTTTCCAATTGGTTGGAAGTAATTGTAATCGATTCGATTTGCCGAATTAAAATTCTTGACGTAACTCAAAGTTTCAGAGTTCTTTGAATCAATTGTTTTTACAGAGAATTTTGCTTGTGTGTGGCTACGTTCATACATTGAAAAGTTCGGAATACCTTCTTTTCAAGACCATACTCGTATCTCTTGAATAAAATGTGAAGTTTTGGAGAAAATTTTAATTTAATATACAAAGATATAGTGTGTTATCAAAATGTGTTCTCAATTTAGTATCTAATCTCCTAAGAGAAAAATTGAAATTTTTAGAAGAAAAAATGAATTGCAATTTTTGCTGAATTTTTTTAAATAAATTATGTATAGCAACACAACAATAAACATATCTATAATAAAAATAACTATCACGCAAATAAAATCCCAAGAGTTATTTTTCTATTTGGGAACTTTGCTATCGTGAATAATTTTTTCCAGGGAACTTTTTCATTATGTAAGTAAGTTCTGCGGAAAGAGTTTTTCTCTGGGCAAAAAAAGTTCCCACAAAATTGGCGATAGGACTGATGGTTTCTGTACCGAAATTAATATTTACCTTTCTTTAGAATAATAATTCATTCTTAAAACAAGAACATACATTTTGTCGGTTCTTTGAAAAATGTAATTAAAAATTTCCTTGCAATTAAATAATAACATCAAAGGAAAACTAATAGCTGCTAAGCAGTTATTTTTGAATCGAATATATTGATTCATTTTTCAGAAAGTAG
Source organism: Scaeva pyrastri (assembly GCA_905146935.1). Classification (NCBI taxonomy): domain Eukaryota; kingdom Metazoa; phylum Arthropoda; class Insecta; order Diptera; family Syrphidae; genus Scaeva; species Scaeva pyrastri. Next base: position 1,812,569 of record LR989929.1, on the reverse strand, counting down.
AAACTACAGTAACTACGAGTACCACTAAAAATTGATAAAACCGTTGCCTTTTATTTCAATTTTTATTAATAAAATATCAGATAGGTACCTAACTGTCAAGTTTTTAAGGGCTTACAAATGGAATGATGAATGTTACCAGTGCGACACTATCAAATCCAGGCTTTCAATTCTTCATAACGATGTTAGACGCACTTGATTCAATGCCCTCTGAATTCGGTTCCTAATCGGATTTGTCAGACAAGTGAGAACCCATGCAAGTGGTACGAATAAAAACCCGATAGGAACCATCTGCCATATAATACCCCCAACCATTCGCCCAATGCAACGTTCCATCCCCTTGACATCAATCTGTTCCATTCGGTTTCAAAAGGGCATGGATTTAGGTCTAGGACACACAGAGCAAACATTGTTTTTCCAGAAGATTCAGTTTCTATTTATAGATTGGTAGTAGGCCACTGATAACACACACGTCTGATATATGGACCAAATGACTGTGAAGAGCTTTAAAAGCGGTAACCAACATCCAATTGAACCGAGTATCCCTTTAAATGAGCCCATTGTGTTGGGAATTTATAATTGTGTCCTTAATAAGCTTAGTTAGAAAATCTGCACTAGGTTCACAGGAACATTTTGGTTTACGAGTAGGTGTTCCTTCTAATTTCCACTCAAATAGTGAGTGACTGTCTATATTCAAAACGTTAATACCTACCTTTCCACAGGAGCCTTGAAAATTAAGAATCTTTTCAACTTGTTCGTGTCTATTCAAATTTAGTTGTGTATGTAAAATTTTAACGAAGTATTAATCCTTTCTTCGGAATCCTTTCAACGCTCAACGTCATGTCACTCGGAATTTGAAATTCATCGCAAAACTTAAAACTCATAAGTACGAGTACTCGTTAGACTTCAACCTTTAAGAGTGTAAATTATTTATAATAAATTAATAATTTTCAATTTGCCAGTTCACCAGTTTGCTCTACTTTTCAAATGTTTTTTTAATTTTTCAACCGCAGTTGATATTCTGATCCAATGCATAGAAGATTGCAACTCATGTCAAGGACAAATTTTCTAGGATGTTGTTCGGGGAAAAATATATGAGGAATTTTTAAATAGTGAAGCACATTTTTGAGTGAACATTCAGAATTAATTATTATCTACATCTAACCGAGTATCAAGAGTATACGACGACAAAGGCGGGCGCGGCGGTGTGGTGGTAACGGAGGCGGGGTCATGGAATTTATATAAGACAGAAATGTTCGCGTAATAGTGTCTTAGCGAGAGTATGAGTGGTATATCCTTTTCATCATGGTTGGCGGTTTTTTAAAGGTTATTTTCTGCTTCTTAAACGTCTTATGAAAACCCATTCGTTGGGTGATGGAGTTCTTGGATATGAATGATAAGTATGATGTTTTAAGAATTAATTGCTTAAGGACTTTTTTAAGAGTCTCGCATTTACTAATTTGATGAGCTTGGGATTCGTGAAAGGTCTTAGTATGCGATGTGGCAGGTTCTCGCCGTTTCAGAAATCTTGCAAGAAAGTGCTATAATATCAGCCATTGGTCATTTAAGTTGAGCTTCCGGTCTTGGCAATTGAATGAACTCTGTAAGCTGTGTAAACTTAAATTCAGTTTATCCATTCTTTTAAGTCCTTTGAAGATCATATTAATTGAAAATATTTCTTAAGCATATTATACACATTTCTTCAATTCGGAAAAATTAATTTAAGGATGGATACTTTAAAATGTCAGGGTATCTTTGTCGGAGTACCTATATTTGATGGTGTTCGGAATTGATGGCTTAAGGAGAAATTGAAGTACGGCAGAGAATTTAATTCTTCTATGAAATATAATGAACTTTCTACGTCGTTCTGGTTTTCTTTGATAGGTGAGTTGTTTATTTGAAAAAGTGGGAAACTCTTTTCTATAGGGCTTACAAAACCTGAAATTTATTCTCTTCATTGACATATGACGAAATACGAACGAAAAAACTGCCATCGAAGATCAGTAAAGTTATAATTTGAAAACTAATTTAAAACTTTACTACACCTTCTTATACCCTTATTTCAAAAGTAAAACTTCTTATACACCTTTAAGCAATAAAAATTCCATCGCAAAAAATATTCTCACTTTGGTGAAAGCATTTTAACAAGACCAAGCACTTTCCTTTGAATTTAATCGTATATCGCATCGCATCACTGAGGTGATGAAAATCTTTCAAAGTGACAAATATAATTTCAAATAACTTCCCCCCCTCTCACCTCAGCCAACGGACGAGTGTAAAAGTATTGGATACAGTGCAAGGCTTTGGGCTAAACCACTTTCAAAATGTCTGGTCGTACGTGCCAGACTTGCATGGCCATAAATATACTTAAGTTATCCCATTAAACAAAAAATACGAAAAAATCCTTTAAAGGAATATATAGAAACATACATACACACATACTCTGAAATATCTGGTTCCAAACGAAACCTAACTGTAATACGATGAAAGGAAAGTGGGTGGTTTGGTTGTATATACATACATATATGTTCATGTTCAAACCCTTAAAAATCCAGGGGAAGATTCTTTTTGAACATTCCCTTTGAATTTTATTTTCTCGAATTTCCGTAATCTTAAAGAGAAAAATTGAACACAATTTTTTTTTAAAGCTTCATCTGTTCATAAGAACTGTCTCAAAAGCACGTACTCCCATAAATGAGGGTGGGTGAGGTGTAAGATAAATGTATGATTATATTTGTCATAGGCGTGCATAGAAATTTTCCAGGGGTGGCATATTAAAAAAATACATATACAAATGTACATTTATTAAATATTTAAAGTAATGACTGAATTTCAAATGGATATGGGGTGAACTAAAAAATCCAAGGGGAAACTTTCAAGAACACCAACACAGTCTAAGACTGTAGCCTATAAAAAGTACATTTTCCAAAAATAAACGGGGGGGATAAGTGCTGCCTATTGCCCTTTCCTTCGAGCGCATGTGTATGATTAAAAAAAGTATCATAATGGAGGTAAATGTGAATGTCAAAAACCAACGAAGCCCTGCCACGAACAGAGTAGATACTTTGAATATTTTTTTGTATACAATTCGTCATCAATGAGAAAAAACATATTTTTGTAGAATTAATTATACTAGAATAATTTAAATCATTTCAATGAATCCAGCTAAGTTCTAGAGGTAAGCCGAAGTTACAATAAGTCGAGCATGTTTTCAAAATAAATAGTTATTTTTAGAGTTAGTAAGTTTTGTCATTTCGTTTCACTTTTTATTTTAATAAACGACGACTGCTAACGAGTACGATCTTCATCAAGTAAGGCGTCAGTTTTAATTCAAGGTTAATTATTTTCAGAAAACTAGGCTTGTTTTTAAATTATGAAAAAGGTCCTGCATTCATTTGTACCGATATCGATATGCATTTAGTTGGAAAAACTTAATTGAAGTGCAATACAAAAAGTATGTATACGCCGCAGTGTACACATTCAATTAGGGATTACATTTTTAATTGATGCTGCCGCTAGCAATTGTTTATAGTTTTTACAATCAATTTTATTATACATTCATAGTTTTAACGCAATTCAAAAACTTTCACTGCCTTAACTTATGATTTATAGTAGATTCCATTGTCTTAAGTTTTAAATAATATAATGCTACAAATGATGGTAAGACTTTAAGAGAATGCAGCATATTAGGACACATTTTGTTTTGCGAGTGATGTCAAAAATGGAGGGTCCCCACAATCTTACGTTATCTGAACTGCCAACTTGAGAAGCACTTCTTATGTTGTCAAAAACAAAGTTGAATATACAAGTTCACGTTATTGGCCTAGACCAAAAGCAATACACTCCGCCTTATAAATTAAATTTATTTCGTAAACAAGCATCTTCATCCTAACACACCGTGTAATTCGTATGTGTTACATCGGATTAAATTGCATTTTTAATCAAACACCCACCATCACCACCCCAAAGGCCCAAAGACATTCAGAAATACTCATCTCTTGTTATGGCAAAACAATGGCTCGACACCTTTATTCGCACCCAACGGCTTCCATAACCGAATCATCATAATACAACTCTTAGAGCTCCATGTCACGAAAAATAATAAACATATTTCGGTGTTTTAACTTTGTTGATCTCACACAATTGAGACCGAGACCGAGACCGAGACAAACATGAAACTGCTTAAAGAAGCGAAATTTACGTTCCAAAGATGCTGTAAATTTTAACGATATCTACTTAACCCATGGCTTGATGTCAACGCAACGCAACGCAACGTTTGCCGTCTTCGTTTCGTGGTCCATGTCGTGCTTGGGAATAATCTTGGATAAGCACGTCGGTGTCGACTTCGTCGTCCTCATAGCCACTTGTCGGGGTCCTGCTAGTTTTTCGATCTTTCACCTTTTGCATCTTTAAGAAGAGGTGAATATTTTTTTCACTATATTTTCTTGTGGACTTCCTTCTGTTGTTGTCTTAAACAATTTAAGAACAACAAACCGGGTATATTCCTGTTACAACTTTAACTTTGTTCCCTTTGAAAAGTCAATATGCACAAGGCAAAGGTATACAATCCTTGTAAGACTCTCAGTTAGTTTAAAGGAACTTTTAAGGGTTCCCGAAGAGAGGTTGGTGGACTTAGATGTTGATGTGTATATTCACTGTTCAGTGTGCCAGCAACTGGCTTTTATGTATACATAGACACGCAAGAAGCAACCCTTATTCTTGAGCGTTCCTCAAGGCCTCCTTGTGAGTGGAATTCACATCAGAAGGAACCTCCGAATTTTGAATCACTTACTCCTTAATTAGGCCCGACCGTGTGGGGCTGGAGGGATAAGTAAGAATTCATTTTTATAATCTCAGTTGGGTGTGTGTCGGGGGAGGGGCGAGGGGGAATGGGCTGGGATGTCACTGAGACCGTTATTCGGTGCCATATGCATGTGGGAATACGAGCACACATAAAAACCGGGGCATGTCGAGTGTCTGGTAACTGACAGGTGATGCCCTTAACTTCTTTTTATTATTATTATTACATTTTCCTTTATGCAGAAGAAGAACTTTATGAGTGGGAGCGGTGCCGCAAGGGGTCCTTTAAGTTGCTGGCTCACACAAGGCACAACCTACGTCCTTTGCCAATAAGAGTAAAATGCCCTTCTTGGTCGAACGAACTCGCTCTTGTCAGTGGAACTTATGTTCTGGCACGAAACTTTGAGTGTTTCAAGTAAAATGATAACGAAATTCATTTATATAGACTGTTTAAATATTTAAACTAACGAACAAATTACTATATATACGATGCCTACAGAAATCGGGCATTTAGTCGTGTTTTATTGGTAATTCTGCAAGTGCAGTAATGTAAGTTAAAAAACATATCTTTGCTCCCAAAGTTGCTATAGCTGCATTACTGGTAAAATTTCTATCTTAGTTTCAAATTATAAAAACACAACAGTCCAACACGAAATGTGTTCGAAAACTGGTAATAAAAATCTCAGGTCGAGTTGAAGTATTCATGGAAGTGCAGACTGAGTTGGCTTAGACTTTTTCTCACAATTTGATTTTTCTTTTTTTATTCGCGTTTCTAACAATTGCTTAATCGGTGACAAAATTGAAAAAATAGTTATTTGTTTGAATTCCGTTTCAAAACTGTTCATAAATTTGGGATATGGTTACACTTGCACTTTCACCTTGTGCAGTCAGAAACTCCCTCAGTTTTTTGAAAAAAAGTTTTGACTGACTACCAGTCCTAGAAAAATCATGCTGTGCAGTATATTCACTTACTAATAAAACACGACCGGGTGAAAACTGGTTTCCGTTTTTTCCGTCCGTTCCAATACTTGTCCTAAGACCAAATACAAAACGACAAAAAAACTTTTTAGGTAGGTATCTCCCAATTTCGGTAAAGTCTTAATATGTACGACTACATGAGGCAATTAATTATATACTTAATATTCTTTCTGTCATAAGAAGAAAAGGACAGTCGGATTATTAGTCTGTTTATTAAGGACAAAATAAATAAAGCCAAATGCGGGTCCAGGAGGACACAACTGATATCTGACGATGGTTTGAGTGAAAAGTTATGTCAAGTAATTAAGAAGTAATTACATATATCTACAAGTGATGAAAGCAGAAATAAAAATGTTGTGGTCGTGTGGTAATTTTAGTTCATCACGATAAGGTTGGGAGCTTAAATTTCATGGCACTATGCTGGGAACAAAATGACCGGAAAAATAAATCGACCGTTCAATTCTTAGCCAAAACGAAAGAAGGATAATTTCTTGTTAAGTGGTTCTGCGGATAGATGGTGTCATGACTGAAATTTAACTGATTTTGCATGCAAAGGATGTCTCAGGCTTAGTTTTTAGTGGCACCAAATGGGCCTATGATAATTAATTTCGCTTTTTGAAGTTCCTTACTATAGAAACAATAAACTGTTTGAGCCCTTATCGATTTTTATAATATTCAAGAACTTGTTCTAAAAATATCGATTGTTTGCTTCGAGAGATTATTTAAGAAATCCTTATTTTGATACTGGTATCCAAAAGTTTACTACCATCTTTATAATTAAATAAAATCTCTAAGCTTTTATGAATATATTATCATTTCTTATATTGATAAATAATAATCTATAAGATTATATAAAAATAATCATCATCATAGATATAGATAAAAGCTTATACAATTTTTAGAAAATAACTGTCAAATTGTTTGCCATTTTAAAGCTGCCCTTTCCCAACCAAAACGCAGGTATGGGTCTTCTTTATTAATTTAAATATCAAAGTTACCCTTGTTTTTTTTTAAGAAAAAAATTGATTTAAATCACAAAACGAACAATAATACTCGCATAATACAAACGCTCATAAGTCATAAACATGAAGAAACTATGAACTTCTTTACTTTAATTTATTTATCACTAGCTTTTACCCGCGACTTCGTCCGCATAAGTTTTTTGGTTTTCTCCCGGCTGTAAGTCCCCTTGCAACAATGTCCCACTATCGTGTTCCGGTCCTCAACTTCACATCAAAATTTGTTCAAAAGCAACCTAAGGACATAATGGATAGCTCCGAATGTTACCTTCCTACCCTATAAGTTAAGTATTGTGATGGAATATGTCTATAAGTTTCGATCCAAGTAAAACTGTTAAATAAAGACAGTTGCATCAAAATTTTATCATAAATTCCCTAAATTATGGCGCCTACCTACCCTCTAAGTTAGAAAAGTGATCAAATACTAACTTGAAGTCTTAGTAACACTCAGTTAAAAAAAAAAAACATCAAAATCATTTCAGTAGATATGGCGTCATGCGCTTCTTGACACGATCACGCTAGATTTCCGAGGAAATGAGGTATTTTTCCGTGGTAAAAAGAAGCCTGTGTCCGTGCCTAGGATTCTATCTTTAAATTAACCAAGTCTTATAAAAATCCGTTCAGACGTTAAGGCGAGAATAAGGTAAACTTTTAAAACAAACGATTAACTAACTCACTAACTTAATTAGTTTTCTGCCTACTACCTCAGCCTTAAGTACGAAAAACATGAATATTAATAGCCCATATCCATTTCTAGGTTATCATCTATCACCACTATACTTAATTTCAACAAAATCCGTTCAGCCGTTTAGGCGTGAAAGAGTAACAGACAGTATGGATTAAAGGCATTGACATCTGACAGTTCGATCTTGTTAAAAATGAATCTTTAGACGGTCACAACTTAACTTTCACAAACTTAGAAAGAGAAAACACCCTGTTGTCTCAAGTTAAGCTCCACTTTTTCTAATCTCGAAATGTCAAATTGTATTTTTGAATGATCATAAGCTCAAAATTATAAAACTTCCTAAAAGGCAAATTTTGAGTAAGGAGTAAGTTTTTAGTGTTATTTATTTATTCCCTATTTTAATTTAAAATATTTGTTTTTAACTGCTTGGAACTATGCACGTGTCAAATTATGTTTCATTTTTACTCAAAATTATAAATGTTAACTTCCTTTGATATGTATGTATGTGTGTACATGTTTATTTATGATTTGGTAGACCCCAATGAACATAACCAAATCTATTTATCTATGAGTCTTGGAAAACACTGTAAATTTAGATTCTACTTTACATTGACGACATTGTTTCTACTCCTTAATTTCTTACGAGGGCTTATACTTTTGAAGATACTTTATTAAAACACAGAATAAAAATAGAACTAATATATTTTTAATAGTAACAACATTTTCAAAGGAAACCAAGAATTCAAAACTGGGGTAAGAGATACTTATTCGACCTAAAAATGTCAACCGAAATTTGTGGCCAACAACGAATCCTAACAACGAGAAGCAAAATCCTCCAGTTCGTCAACCATTTCCTAATTAACTTAAATATAACAGAACTAAATATAAAACTTCAAAGGCAAGTCAAGAAGCCGACAAACGGCCTCAGCCTGTGGTATTGGTTTTTGGTATCTCAATTTATTTACTCTTATTACAGCTCAAACTTGAACCGCACAAAACAAATTTCTGCTCCTGTATTAACTTTAACTCTAACATGGATAAATTTACGCTATACCACGCTGAACATCGGTTAAAGTTAAACCACCGGAAAATATTGCTTTCACGAGGTTAAAGGAAATTTCTCGCTAAATCTTAACTTAACTTAACAACACCCATAACTGTAAGGATACCATAACTTTTATAAATAATGGATATGATGTTAGCAGCGGCGGCGCGGCGGTGGTGGTGGTGGTAGTGGAGTGGAACCTTACCATGGAAACTATAATATTGTTTTTTCTAAAAATTACAATGCATGACTGGGTATCAGGTCTTTTTGTAGGCTACACATTCCTTCCTGTTAGGTTTGTTGTAATGAATTCAGTTAAATCAAGCGGAAGAAATGTGTAATTTAAAATATTGGTATTGGAATATGTTATAGTTGTTGAGGTTAAATTCGATGAATTGGATGAGGTAACAGCTCGTGGAAACATTGTTGGATTTATTTAATTGTAACTCACAAACCTCAAGTAATCATAAATTTGTTTTCCTGAGTAGAATTTAGAATTATATTTTGCAGACTTTTTCAATATAAAAAATTGCTAAGCAGTGAAACTTTTTTTCCAAGAAAATTAATTTGAAATCGTGAATTGGACGTGAATTTAAGTAATTTTGAGATGGTAGTTTTATGTACTTACATAAGCTTCAAACTTCAAATGTCCTCCTTTGGTCACTTTTATCACTTTTAATAATTTTTCTGTAGACAATACCGCACAGCAACTAGAGCTCTTGATAATTTCGAACAAAATTTGAATATTGCAATTTGTACAAAAATAAATCAAAACACCTATGAAATATAAAAAGTGTGTATACACCCCGTGTTAGAAACAATTGACAGTTCACACTTCTCGAGTGAATTCTTGTTCAAGCAACGAAACATTTGCCAAAAAAAGTTTTTGTCCGAAAATTTTGTGTAGCAATTGCAAGCAAAATCACAGAAGAAATTATCCAATTTTTGTAAATAGTTTTCAAGTTATAAGCATTCGTAAGAAACAGTGTGAATTTCCTATTTATTACAAAAGGTTAATATTGGAAACGAGAACTTACAGACTTTTAAACGCAAAGAAAATTTAAATTTATTTTTTGATTTAAGTCCGAAATCTCTTCTTCAAATTGAATTTCAAATTTTTGCCTCTAGTTTCAAGGACTATCTTTACAAACATTGCAAAGTTTTTCTTATTCATGTCTAAAGAAAAATTGAAAACAAAAATCTTGGCAAATGTTAAATTGAAGTGATACCTACTTCACTTTTATCCTTTATTGGAATTTATCACTTTATGGAATAACCTTCAAAACTATCATTTAAAAATTCAAAAGTTTGAAAAATTTATATTGACTTCGACAAAAAGGATACTCTATTTTTCATGAGTAAACTGAAATCTTAAAAAAAGGAATTTATAAATATTATACATATTTCTTTTTTGAGTTCATTGTGTCTTGTATAAAAGTTTATTAAATTTTAATTTGATTTTAAAATTTAGAACACTAGGTTCATCTCTAGTAAATAAATAAGAGGTCCTCTGTGAGTCCCGGTCTACCTGTGCTGTTCACCTTGATACAATCCTTGATGATGTTTAATTAAGGAGTTTATTAAGGAAATTTGCAAGCTCTGTTCCATGTTGGGTTTTCGACGAGTGAATTTGGTCTTGTGTCGAAAGATTTGGGTTGGGTATAGAATATAGCTTTCATCAAAAATGCATGATGTTTTGATTGAGTGATGAGTTGTGTTCAGATTTGAGGGTTGCATGGTGTGAAATCGATAACTGTGATGAATGGTCTTGAACGCAGCTAATGAAGTCGGTAGAAGATTAAGTGAATTATTACCATCAAATTCAGTAAACGTTATAATAAAATATGAATTATTTATGTTCATTTTGATAATTTATTTTCACATTTTGCTTAGAAGGTTACTGAATATAATTTCTATCAAAAAATATGTAATTTTCTTGTGATAAATAAACCACAGATTAATTTGAACTGAAGTAATAATAAACAAAAAAGTTTCCTATTTCATACTTTTGTTGTCGTCCGACATTTGACACCAATTTCAACCTCGAAGTATATGACTTAAAAGGTTCAAAGGATTAAAGTATTAAAAAGAACCAACATGAATTGACCCTGATGACTTTATAAGTGAAATAAAATTTCAACAGCTCTTGTGAGAAAACTATACAATCTCGAAACGCCCGCCGCCGCCCACTTAAAGTCTAATCGGATTTACTTGGAAGTTGATTCAACTCGTTTCTACAATTGGGCTTATCTTAATTTCCATGCATTCTTTATTGTTTAACTTTTATATAATTTACACAATTGATATAATGTAGCTCCTTAACTTTTCAAAAGCAGAAGTGATCCCTTTTTCGAAGTCTTCCGCCTTTGATTCCTAGCAAACTGGGTTCATATCCAAGTAGCTTGACACGCAATTTAATAAATCCAATGTTGAACATATTTTTTATTGCAACAGTAATTCATTACCTCTACTTAGCTTGTTAAATGCTCCGTCGTCGTCCTGTTTTTTTTTTTGTCTCTGTGCACAAGAAGGATATTTTGTATTTATCTGAGCCAGAGCCAGTTTAATCAGACATAACCATTTATTTTATTGGCCTTAATGGGGATTCATTAACAGGGAGGTATCCTGTCGTTGGCTTTGTATGAGTAGAGTATCTACACATAAATAAATAAGCGGCAAGACGATAATGGGCCTCTTGAAAGCCAGAAAGATAGTACGTACCGAGAGAGAGAGAGGGAGGGAGAGCATTTCCATGGCAAAATCATTAATATTAAAGCAGGGAAAATCGACTTATGTTTTTGGGAGATTAATAAACTTTTAGACTTACACCACTTTCACTTCCATTCTCACTTTGATGCCAAAATGTTTCAAAGTGTACTTTATGTCAGTCTCAGTCTCGGATTTTTCGACTGTAATGAGTTTTTAATGAGAAATTTAATCTAAGGATGAAAGTTGTGTCAGATGTCTAATGTGTTGATGTTTTGTGAAAATTATTACGAGTACTAGTGAAACTAACAATTGCAATTAAGGTTCATGTTTATGGCTTATATCTTTTCAGTCGAGACGGAGCTAGCGTTTAGCACCATATACAATGATATTTTTCCAAACAGGACAGACAAAATTCAGTATTCTATTTAAAATTGTTCAAAACCCTAGCATGTTGTGTGTCAATAAATAACACTAACGCTTGCATAGTAAAGAAGACAATCCCTGATTACTTTTTGTAGTTCCGGTTCCGTGGCCCACAAAACAAGTCCGTGTCCTTTTCATCAGTGTCTTGGTGATAGTTTTACAAACTTGTGAATCTAAATCAATGAATATGGCCATGAGTTTCCGAGTCAAGTGAACCTTATGTAATTGAAGATTGAGGTCGTTGTTCAAATTCGCTGTGTAATATTTGAAGTTTTTGTGAACGATATACACGTGTACGGACTCCATTTGATGGAGATAAGTATTTTCATCAAGGAGTGACCTTGAAAACAATAGAATTTTGAAAGTAACACTTTACTATGTTTAAACAACGTTTCGCACAAAAGTACACGTTCATGCTGTTTAAATAAATTTATGTTTAGCTATTAGATTAAAATTTCCTCGTTTTTCATAAATATTCAGCTTTTACTGAATTTTCACCCATGTTAAATATTTTTCGGTATCAGCATTCATTTCTAGTTGTCTCCCAAAGTCCATCTTCCCCCATTGAAAGTTAACGAAAGCTAAAAAATTGTATTAAAAAAAATATTCCACATACGCCACCGTACACCGTACGGTGTAAAACTGCCAATATAATTCAATGCAATAGTGCGGAATATTTTTGTTGTTGCGGTTGGTTTTCCTACTACAGTTATTATTAGACGCAGGTTATTATGGGCTAAACAGTTGTTTATTTTTGACATGTTTTCCTTATAAAGTTGTTTTTCTAATATTTACCTACGATTGAAAACAAATTTGTATAAGATGGAAGATGGGGATATGTATGTACCTCTGTATAGTAACCTGGTATATTATTTTGTATTGCTATCATGCGTTCGTTATGATTTATATTGCTTCTCAGTTTGGAATAACACACTCCCTTGTTCTTTTTAAAACGAAATGTGCTGCGTAATTTTTGAGCCTTAGCGACGTGACATTCCGCTATAAGCATCGTATATTTATATAATAACGGATTTGTAAACACAATTCCGTTTTTATTTATTATTTAGATTGAACCTGGCGTCTCACCCATTACCCATACTCTCAGATATGTGCATATATAAACAATAACAATAATTCCTACCTGACACTGTCCCCGGGCGGAGTATCACTACGTCATACATATTCGCACCGCTTGCTGGAATACTTTTCAATTATCTCCTTTTACTAAAAACGTGACAAAATCACAATACAAACCATCAAAATGTCACGTTGTTGGTGTCCCATATAGGAGCAAAAACATTTCTACAATATAAGAGGACGAATTTATATTTTTGAAGAAAAAGTAAAAAGGTAAAGAAAAAACTTTAAATATTCTGGACACATAACGCTTTTTGATGAATGTTCCACTTTGGATGCCACAGCAGCATCTGGACTTTATGGTGCTATGTCCGAAAATGGTGTTTCCAACAAGGTCCATAGTTTGGCCCATGTTATGTATGTAAATCCTGAGCCTGACGTATGCATCATAAATTTGGACCGAAATAGGATTTTGGATTTTCAAAAAAAAAAAACAAAAAAAAAAAACACTAACGACTACATTCAATTATGCTGAATTGACATTAAACAAAGCCATAAATTCTCCTAATCAAAGTCTATTGCTTTTTTGTGAATCTTTGAAATATTGACATTATTTTCCAGCATTGTGTGCAAAAAATGAAAAACCATCAAAAAGAAGCAATTTGTCCAGGGCTCAAATATTATTGACACTGTCAATTTATAATTAATTTAATTGTTGGCAATATTTGCATTTTGGGTTAGTTTATTGCTTTATAATTACTCTATTTAAATTTTTAAAATAAATGTTTTTATAATTGAAGCTATGTATATTTAAAGTTAGTTTATAAGTCAATCAAATTGTTAATGATAAAACATTAAGTTAAATCAAAGAGTTAATTGCAGTATCGTTGCGCTGTGCACCAATGGAAAACAATCAACAAAAAAAATACTTTAAATACATTTTATGATAAATGGAAGAAAAACGTAAAAGATATTTAAAAATAAGCAGCATGTTTCAATATAAGGATAAAGAGGATGTGATTTTTTACTAGACCTACTTTTGGAGTTCACTTGTCAGTTTAACATACTAACTATTTAGTTCAAAGATTCGAGTCAACTAATATTGGCTCTCAAATTGAATTTTAAAAATGCACATACGCCTTAGTGTCCTAAAATTATTATAAATATATGTCTTTTATAGTTTAATTTAATTTTACATTTGTTGCCAAATCTTTTCCATTATTTCGTGTTATTTCAAATTAAGGAAAAAAAAAAACATAAAATATTGAAAGCCACATCGGAATAAATATGATTTGTGTAATTCCAGAAATTGGAAAAAAAAGTTGCATGCATTAGTTATATAAGATTCCATTGATGAAATATTCTCGCAGTTCTTTGTTATGTACGTCACTAAAATGATCAATTTTCACGCACAAAAAGTGATGCTTAAGACAGACAAAGATTGCTGTGTCGAATTCATTCAATTCAAGTCCAAATACCAAAGGAATCCTGAAGGGAAAAGAAGATTCAAGCATTGAAACGGATTCAATTGTTAAGTTTGACAAAGTCAGCAACATGACGGCAATTACTGCAAAGGAGTCTATTTTTTTTTTCATGGAAAACTACATCGTTATTATTTTCATATCAAAGTCCTGACGGACGTAAAAAAAAAAAAACTGTTCCAGATGTCTATGGTCTGCCTAACTTGGTGATGCCAGTAAACTGAAAGACACCTGAGTAAGCAGGAAATTGCATTCAAATGGAAAATCTGTAGACACAATGGGTTTTCCATTCCATCATGGGACCCAAATCAGGTGTGGAAGATTTAAGTGTCTGCAGACACAATGGGGAGTTGACTGTTGACTGCCGATTGCCGATTGCATATCAATAGCGATTTGTCATACTTGGACGGGTTTGAGCACAGGAATGACGGTAAATTGAAGCAGACAATGTAAATTCAAATTCTGTTAGACATTGAAACTTTTTTGCACACAAATTGACAAAAAAAAAAGTTCCAGAACTTTGAACAAGTGTTGTCTGTTGCTTGAAGGTTTTCAGAAGAAAATCCTTCAACCGATAACCCGATATCATTAGCATTTTTTCAATCAACGTCAAACACGATTATATCCAAAGAGAATATTTGCAGCTGGCAACATTGAGATGGATGTTTGTTAATTTGGTCAATATTGCAACCCATGCTGATGGCAAATATGAGATAAAATGTTTGATGAAATATCTGCGTTTTTTTTTTTTTTATTTTGTTTATTGAATTTTTCTTGCTCGTGAATCCAATTAAGAAAAGCACATAGGAGCTAAAATGGTCGACAGGCTTCCATTTTATAGTGAGATGAATTAAATTTCGATATACATATTTTCACATAAATTTGCGAACACAGATTTATGTGATGTTCGTATGGTACTCTTAGGTGTGTTTGTTTTGAGAATTTTTGGGAATTAACCAAATTTATGATATTTGTTTTTAAGAATTCATTGAATTATAAAAAAAACACATATCATATAAGTCGTCCAAGTGGAAGCTGTAAGGGAATCAATGAGATTGAATTAAAAAGCTTTGGCACATTCCCTGAGTAACGCCGCTGCGATGAAATCATTCAGAAACGGTCCGGTAAATGTTGCCATGACTTTGAATGATTTTGGCTCGTGTTTGAATATTGTCAAAAATTGCAATACGAATTAATATGAATTCAGTTGAAATAATGAACTGTCCTCATTGAATTTTTGACAATTTTGACGGGTCTGGTTCTAATTTTTAATGAATGCCAAAATTCCGAATAAGAAAGAAATTTCTTAAAAATTGATTCAAAAACTAGTTTTAGGGAAGTGTCATCCAACTTACGTTTGATTTTACTGTTAGCTAAGTACATGCTATTCATGTTAATTGTTGCAATAGCGACTTCTTTTAAGACTGCAATATTTCGGATAAATAAAAAACAAATAAGCTAGAAGTTGTATAAAGATTACGTCCTTGACATTTACTGCTTAAAAAGATTTCTGTTACAATTGTCTAAAAACTATTAAAAATACGAAACTTTAATAAAGAAGGTTTTATAAAAGTGTTAATAAATTGACTACTTAAAGCAAAAATACAGAAGTTTGTAAAACGTTGTCATTAAAACTTGAAAAACTGATACTTTTTATTTTAAAGTTTGTAATCTTAAATTAAAGTTATGTTTTTAAAGGTTGTGATTTCTTCGTAGTATTTATAAAAAACTAAAAATAAAGTAATTTATTTACTTTATGCTCCAAGGATATACTCAATTTGATCGGCATAAAAATACTTATGAGTCCACAGAATAAAAGCACAATGAAACATTTAGTATCAGAACTTCCAGAACAATTAATTTCGTTTTTTCACACGAAGAACTTATTCACGCTTGTGAAATTGGCTGTCAATTTTCTTGGGCCTTTTATTAAAAATTCTGTTACATTAGGGTTTGTAACTTTAAAAAAAGTTCTCTATCAAAACCTCACATTCGAATTGGCTTCACTTCCGAAATGTTACATACAAGCTTACTTAGTGTTCTACTCTTTGTTCTCAAACAACCCTTACAAACGTTATTAAAAAAATTCAGGCCATAGATAATTGGTCACAATTACGCGGTCCGACATTGTCCAAAGAATCTACCAACATTAACCTTGGAACTTTTTTTTTCTGGAAATTCTACCTCCAACTTAACAATAAGCTTTCTCTTGCGAATGTTTTTAATTATCACGAAACACCCTTTAGAAAAATCTTTATTTTAAATAGTCGTGTTTTTACCAAGAAGCAGATGCTTTTTTACATTTAAATTAAACGTATTATCTACACGTAACGTAACCTTCACAAGAAAGCCCTCGTTTATCGTTTACGTGTCAAAAGGTGATAATGATTTTATATTATAATGATGCATCCCCATCAGTAACAATGCATGAATAAATTAAGGACAGTTTCTTATTAAGTATATTTTATTACACAATAAAATCAACATGCGAACATAGCACACGAAATTTTAACTTGGTTGATTAAATGGAGGTTATGGGTGCATAAGTTTTAATTATGAACTGAAAGTCCTTGTTGAAATTTTAGATGTGCGTTTTCTATTAAAATCCCATCCGTGCTCGTAAAAACCGTAATTTTAGCAATAAAAATATATGTGATATGTGTGAAAAGAGCCGAAAACTTAATAAAAACAAGGTTACATTTCTAAAACATATACCTCAAAATCCCTGCACCTAATAAACCTTCCAAAGAGGTATTCAAATGTATATATGGTAATCTCCCCTGGAGGCATAATATTGTTTCAATTTCAACTCATCATAACTTAAAGGAGACTGCCTAGAAACTTTATGTCTCTTTTATTGCTTATAACGGTGGTTAACGTTTCAACAGTAAACTAAATCAAATTTCTTTCCTGAAATGGCCCAGGATTCCTGACTAATTTAAAATTTCCCGGTAGCCTCTGTGGATTTAATTTTAAATGCAAACTTGCCCACAATGGGAATTTCAAGTTGAATCGTCAAGGAACACAATAAGCCACAATATCGTTTGTATGTAACAAAATTCCAAAGAATATCCCGATCCTGACCGACGACAATGCGAAGATGGACGCACTCGAAGAGGAAAGCGGTTTATTGTTTCTAAACCTAAGCTACTTACAGCCGTGTTTCAGTGTGTTGTGTTTACTACTACATATGTACTAAAATGGTCCCTTTTCTGTATTTACACCTTACACTTCTGGCATTCATTCAGGAAAATGTAAATTCAAGGTTAATTTTACTCAAAGCGGGAATTACATTGGAACCTCATGGATCTACAGTTGTGTAAACAAAACACCAACCCTATACCGCCCCTTGAAATTCCAGGACATCGCTTCAGTTTGATGCATTCCAACGCAGGCGCTCAGGACATAGCAGTTGAAAAGAACATAGAATGCCACAATGAATCCATTCATCAAGACAGCCTGTGGTTATTTGAATTGAATCCTTCGATGTCGACGAAGCAGTTTTTGAAAATTCGGAGCATTTAGTTCTTCGGCATTCTTCAAACCGTTAAGGACGATCATACCGGATGAAGGCAGGATTTCCCAAAAACAAATATACATACAAATACAGCTAAAGTGAAATCGTGTGATAAGTGATAAGGATTCAAAATTCTTTTTGAATACAATTTTGGTCTTCAAAATAAATTCACTGTGGTACAGATTTTCAAAACTGGGTTCCAGAAAAAGGTTTAAGAGTGGTTTTAAATAAATTGAAAAAATTAGTGTTTATTCAAAAAAAGAAGGAAAATTAAAATTAAAATAAAATTTACATGTGTAAGGATTAAATACAAAAATTAAAACTAAATTCATTTCAATATATCCAATCCATGCTAAGTAAACAACTAAGAAAAGCTTAACTTCAATTACGTTAATTATCAAAGTAAAACCAGTGATTTAAGAGTGTTTAAATAAATTTAAATTTAATAAGTGTTACTTCAATAAAAAATAAGAACAAAAATGAATTTAAAAAATGTCCAAGCTTATTTGATTTCCATATAAATACAAAAATGAATTATAAATGAGTTTTCGTATAAAAGTTTCTTAAAAATTGTTAATCCTTCTCAGATATGAAATAATTAAAAATTAAAGTTTTTTAAGTGCAATATATAAATCTTATAAATGAAATATCACAACGAACTGAAATCATTTAAATAACAAAATATATAAGTGTTTTAAATGACATAAAAAGGAATACATTTAAATGTTAAATATTTCCTTGTAAAAATTGTATGTTGATAAAAAAAAATTATATAGTTAAATGGTAGCATACAAAATTTAGTATAATTTTAAGAAGCAATAAATTAAAAATATCAAAATTAAAGAATTTAAAAAATATTGCAAACTAAACAAAAAACTAAACAATCAATAATCAAAAGTTTTAAGATAAATTTTGGATATGTGGATAACACTGAAATAAATATTTGGTGAGATTTTTATGCAAATAAATTATTTAAGTTTTTTTAATTTAAATTTATAACCCGGTGAGGAGAATATCTCTGGTTTAATTTATCCTTTGAAGAATATAAGACTTTTTTGGGAGTTGAATTGGGTCTTCTTTTATTGAGGAAAGTAATACCGATTACCGACGGCTTACGTTCGTTTGTGCAAAAATTTATATCGGCAGAGCAAAGGTTGCAATGTCTGTAGTAAAATTATTCTAACAGACTTTTATAACTTTAAGCTAATATTTGTTATATTGACAGGTTTATTGCAAAAACAGTGTGGTTATAAGGATTATTTAACATTTTATCAATATTTTGTTAAAAGAAAGACTATTGTAAAGGATTTTACACAATTTTATTAGCTGGCCTTGCAAACGTTGTTCTACTCTCTTGCAGTTGTCAGTTTTTTGTAATTTCATTTGAATTTTTATCATTTCAATTTTTTCAAAGCTTTTTTTGTGCCGAATGTTCAGAAAAGTATATAAATTTTCTCCATAAATGTATCTTTCTGTTTCAATGTATTTGTATTTTACAGTTTTTCGTGATTTTTCCTTTCATTTCGTCAAAAGAAAAATGAAAGATTGATGATACGAAAAATGTTTTATTTCAACGTGAATTACCGTTTTCTTTTTGTTGTTGAGAATTTGAAAAATACATACATTTCTCACCATCAACATCATATTTAAATTATATCCATTAATAATCTGAATTTTATATTTATGAAGAGAAATGAGCTCTTGAAAATTGTTATGGAATATTTTATTTAGGTAAATTATGCATATCCGGTTGACCTAACTAATTTGTGGCTTTAACTCGGTTTGTACAATATTTCAAACAACATCAAAAACAATTCTCAATTATAGTTATGAAGGAAAATACAATATGTTGACAGACATTCAGTTACACAATTTGACTGGCCCGGACATCCAGTGACAGTAAAAATACAATGAAAATGACAGAACCCACCTTGTCTTTTGCTTGTCAAACTGCAACTTTCAATTACAGGTGGAATTGGAATATTGGAAACCTTGCATAAGAGTTGTTGGATTATGTTTATGAATTTTATTCTTATTTGAAATTCATGAGACAGTAGGCTAAGGTTTTCCGAAACGCAAGCTTCTTAAATAATATTTTGAATGCAAAATGGTATTTATTAATGAAAAGAAATTTCGATATTAGCGTTAATATTAGATGGACAAGAAAATGTATGTAGCTTTTTAGTGTTCATTGAACTGGACTGAACTGAACTGGTGTCATCTAGTTCTGACTATTCCACATTCTCTTTGGAGCTGCACTAGCTCAGTAGGTCGGTAAAAACTGTCAAAATTAGTAAATGGCATTATTCAAATATTATGCCTTCTATTTTACTTGTGCATAATTAAATTTGTTTTCTTTTTTTTAAATCTGACGAATGACGTTTGTGTACTTTAACAAAATTATATGGTATTCTTAAAAAAAACTTTTAAATGTAGGTACACGAGTTTTAAATAGATTTTGATGATAAGCCATTTTCTACACGTCTCCTTCAATCAACGAATCAAACAAATTATTTTATCTCTTTATTTCTTGCCAAACTTTTGATTTATTAAAATTTTTCACCAAACCAAAACCTCAGACTTCAATAATATCATTCCTATTTTTATTTTCATAACTTTTATATTTAATCAAAAGCTCTTCAACAACACAAAGAAATATTTTCTTTAAGTGTTCTCTTAAAATTAAATAAGAAAACCGAAATCAGTTTTTTTTTAACTCTTGGATAACTTTTTCAAGTTTCAAGTTTAATTTAGTTCGTTATTATTCATATTCAATCCAATAACAAATTTAATAAAAATTGATTTTGTGGTTCACTTTGCATGGCATTTTCATTCTCAGTACACTTTTTATTCATAAAATTAAACAAAAATATAAAATTAATGTGCTTGTGATGATATGAGACAGAAAGTTAAAACACTTTGCAACTTATTATAGAATTATTCATCCATTATGATTTGTTTCATATTTA
The DNA here is from genome assembly GCA_905146935.1 of Scaeva pyrastri. Classification (NCBI taxonomy): domain Eukaryota; kingdom Metazoa; phylum Arthropoda; class Insecta; order Diptera; family Syrphidae; genus Scaeva; species Scaeva pyrastri. The sequence goes on along the minus strand of LR989929.1, from coordinate 1,791,869 downwards.
AAAGGATTCAACTTCATATTTTAGCAACCCACCATAATTATTGGGTTTGGAATCCGCTACGTTCAATGAAAATAATATTTTTTTTTGAAATTAATTCATCTGATTAATCGTTTTGGTGTGAAGCAATTAGTTGGAATGGACCGATAAAATAATGGATGTTGGTGAATTCATTCCATACGAAATGCAAAAATTAATGACTGAGTTCAATTTCAATTTGACTCGAGTTTTAACTCGCTTTTGATCTAAAAAAAAAGTATACAAATAATCGATTAACTGCACGAACAAACAACAATCATTCTTCAAAATCATTTGGTTATTATATTTTAATAATGGGGAATATTGTTTTCAAAATTATTCAGCAGTATACATTTGTATAAATGGATCTGAGTGAAAGGAAATGGTTCGTCCGGCAATAATTATTCTGAAATAGGTGTTGATACCAAATAAAAATTTTGCATTAATCATTTGTTTATGCGAATATCTACTGAAAAAAAAAATTACTGCAAAAAGTAGTCACTAAATTAAAAAAATGTTGAAGTATGGAATAGTATCAAGAAAACCTATTGTAGGCTTAATGACTTAAGAGATAATATATAATATTATGTTTTTCAAAAATTCTGCTAACACTTATTCTGCAAAATAAAAAATTATTCAATAAAATAAAAAAAGAAAAAAAGGAAGAAAACTGGAAAAATATTCTCAGAAAGTGCAACCATTGTGAATGTCTGTTTACTCTGTGCCATAATTCATCGATATCCGTTCAGTCATTCTAACGTGGTTGGAAAAATAAAAGGATCATGCATTTTAATGGGATAAAAAATAGCCTAAGGCTTTTTCAGACTATAATCTATTTCTGTGCCAAATTTTATCCAAATGTTTTTTGTTGTGTGTCTTTGACTTATACGACGGATAGAGACGTCATAAATTTATTTCCCTACTTTTGTTCTCTTTTTTAAATAATTAAATTTCATTCTTTATTGTTGTGACATAATTGTACAAAAATACAAAGTTCGTTTAATAGTTTAAGGTAATATCTCTACATTTATAAAACAAATATCGAAGTATACAAATGTTAAAAGTGGAAATCCTGTTTCCTGTGTTACTAAGAATAATTCCCTGTATTTTTGGTCAGTACTCGGTAACTTGTAAAATTAAATGGAATTTCTAATGTGAGGGGTAGTTACATCATTAAATAAATCACTTTTGTTTTTATGATGCATAGAACTAAAATAAATCTTAATATTATATCTAGTGTGTGCCAATCATATATGTATATGTATACATACACAATAATCATTATGCCACAAACTACTTGACAAATATCCACTTACATAGTTTGACAAAACAGATATTGGGAGGAGTAACTTTCCTATTAATTCCATTCCCACCTATCAATGTTATACTTAACGAGGTTATAGAAAGTTCCTGGTAAGCAAAGTCTCTGCCTCCTTCCAAGGTTAATCTACCCATTGTCTTTGTTGACAATCCTAAGACATATTGCTCGATGACGGAATTAACCTGATCTTATCTTGAAACAGCCACACCCACTTTTTCTAACCAAACCCGACACTTAACAAAACAAATGCTTTCGCACGAACCAATCTAGTGGTGCTTACAGAGGGCTTCGAGTATTTTCAAAATAAAGATACAATTGAATATCCATCAAACTTCTCCTACTAAAACCTAATCGAAAATATTGACAAAAATTGACAGGCTCTATTCGATTAAAGCTTATCCAATAAACATCAAAAAACAAAATCATTCAATAGTTTCTAATCCAATTCCCAAAGAAATCTGTAACTTTTTTTTTCATGGGAATGTAATTCTGGAGAAGAGGGAAATAAAAGTTCCACTTTTATGAGCCAATTCAAATATATGGTATGTACACATACAAGCAATCTTTGGGTTAGTCCCTCGCATCACATCCTTAAAATGACACAACTTCAATTATGTTTAAGTTGAGTGTTATTCGAGTTGAATGCCATTGCCTGTGTCTTTGCCCGTGGCCGTGTTGCTCTAATTTATTTCATTTCTATTTTAGGAAACAGAAAGATTATTACGATCAAGCCAAAGCCTCAAGGTGGTTTGGCAATAAAAATGTACATAAGACTTTGCTGGAGTTGATACGCAAAAGTCTGAGACTGTAAGACATGGACAGGACAGGAAGGAAATGTTCCAACAAAATTAATTTATTTTGTAGGGAAGTAAATAATTCCAGGAACTAATTTTATTGGCACATGAAAATGAATGTGTAATTGTCAATTTTAGTTTATCTGCAGATAAATTCGGACTGACAATTGACAATTTTTAGACAGTTGGCAAATGTAATTCCAAAACTTTGGTGGAGTGTGAACTCGGTTCTTTTGAGGTGACTCATTTTGACGTCTTAACATAATGACTGGCCCCAAAAGATTCCTTGACACATACAAAAAGACAATATCGTATTTGTCTGTATTCTGTATATTGCACAAAAATACAATATAATAAATTTTTTGTTTCTTTATTTAATTTAAAATAATTGAAAAAAAAACAGTTTTTTTATAAGTAGATAGTTAATAAATTGTATTTCATTTTAAATTTATGCTTACACTTAACACCTTAAACACAAAAAGTCAACTGACTACAAAACTACTTATAACTAGCTCACAAGACTGGACTTACGATCTAAACTTACGATACAACTTTATCTCTCCAGTGTTATCTTTGAAAAAGTGAGATAATGTTGAAACGAGAAATTAAAGTTGCTAACAAAAATAAGACACTCTTGGTATTTAATTTTCAAAGGACAAGTGTGGTGATGGTGAATAAGGAACCTTCTACTTAATGAGAAAAGTATGCAACGAGATTCGAAGCATGTCCAGTCCATTGTTCATGTACCAAATTATTATATAACAATAAACATATAACAAATTGTTAATTGTAAACCAAAAATATCACTGATGTTGATTTATTCAAAATTATTCCAAGTTGGCATAAAAAAAAAATTTCGAACTATGTGTAGCAAATATTAGGTCTGTTCCAAGTGTTTTGTGCACAGAAATTCACAGCACACATTTTTTTAAGGAGTGGGGGTAAAATTCTCTCAGCGAGAGAGAAACTGTGCACAACAAAGTGGAACGACATTTCACAGAAAATCACAGACTCTATACGAAACGTCAAAAAAATGTCAACAAAAAATCATTGCAACAAATTTGATTCGAAAGCGCGTGAAAAGTTTTAAATTGTTTAAAATTAATTAAAAAATGGATTTGTTAAAATTGTTACTAATCCAGTGCTCAAAAGAGTCTGACGAATCGATTTCGAACTCAATACTGGTGTTTTCCATAATGAAAATTAGAATTTAAAATTCAATTTAAAAAAATTCGTTGATTTTAACGGCAAAACTGAAATGTCAAATGCAATTTTTTTTTTAGTTTGACAGTCTTCAATTTTCTGTGCACAGACATTTTTGTGGATGAAATTCGCAGGGTGGGGAAATTTTATGCACTCTCAAGAGCTCTCTCTTCTGTGAAAAACTACGAAAAATGTGTAACTTGGAACAGCTTTTCACAGTTTTTCGGTGATTTTCGGCGAATTTATCACACTTGGAACAGACCTATTATTTACAAACATGCATAATGAAACACATAGTATATATATTACATAATGTTACATAATTAAACTCTGCTGCTTAGTTTGGTCAAATAAAATCAGTTTGTAATAAATTATCGAAACGAAAACGTGTCTTTGTTTGATTTGTCATTTTTATTTTCTCGACATCCTACATTATGTACACATGTTACATAATTTATTTTGAGAATTTTTTCAAGATAGTCTTTCGAGATTGTGGGCTATTCAAAATTTATTCAGAATTTCATCACTCTATAGTTTTTTTTTGTTCGAGATAATGTCATGAGCCAAAAAATAGTTTTAGATTCATGTGGCAGTTTTCATCAAGTCAAAATTTGGTTCCATCTCAAAAGCAAAACGTGTAATTTATAAAATAAACAAAATAGCCTATTTTCATATTTTCCAATGTTTTTATGAAATCAGAATCCGCACATGTAGGCTCACATCTTTTAGTTACTCGTGTGTATATTTGCTAAAAGCAATCATAAATATTTAAGTTCAATATTATTCACGTTTGATGGTGGAAGTAGAATATGAATGAATGAATTTGTGCTACATAACAGAAACAATTTGTTTATGGGAAATCTGATTTTATGTTTAACTTAAAAACATTTACCGCACCCAACTAAGCAAACAACACGCTTTTGGGCTTTATTTTAATTTTCGAATAATTAAACGAAGATACATTGATTTTAATTATTTGATGGTTTGAATATCAAAATATATTTTTTGTTTAGTTGATTTTTATTTGCAATTTAATTATAAAGTCAATTTACATAATATTTATGTTAATTGAACGTGAATTGTAGGATGTGAAAAATTGTTTCATCAGCGAAATAAATCGCTCCGTCTCTAAAAATAATTTATTTCATTTATCCATCACTACCGTTGGCAATAAAGGCATTCTCCCCAAGTTCTCTTCACAATACCATTATTTCTTAAAATGTAATTAATAACAGTTAAGAGGGAACTCTTGTAATAGGGTGGTTCAATTAAAAAACAGGGGAGTCTTAAATATTTTATACTACGCTCTCACCAAGTCTGAGATTTCAAATTATATAAAGATTTCGTTTCCTATTTACACAAGCGATCACAAAGTTGCCTTGATTTTGTTATTCACTTTTCAAAAAAAAAAAGTTACTATTAAGATTAACAATGACTCAAAATTAAAAAGATTCTATATGATTGGAAAAATATGCAAATCCTAGACAAACAACCATTTATCGGTTAGAAGTATTGCTTTCTGCTTTTATATGTCTTTTATTTTAATTTAACGCAACAAGAATTGAAATCTAGAATCTGTCAAATATGTTGTCATTTAGCTAGATCAGATTCTATCTAAGAACCAAAATAAAACTAGACTTACTTTGGAACAACGATATGTATTTCCATCAACAATACCTGTGTTTTATTTACTGCTGCGTAGCTAACGCGGCAAAATTTCTAAGAAGCCAGCAGAAATAATATGGCAGCTGTGCTGGCGATATATTCAAAGTGAGTTTGCTCGTTTTATTCACTTGAATGCTGCACTAGCTATACAGCAGTGAATAAAACACAACTAATAGAGATACAACTTTTCAATTCTTCATTAGCATCACCCTGTGGTGTATATTGTATATTGTTGGAATTGGAATATTGAAATATCCTGAATGTAATCAATCTAATGAAACGAGACCAATTTTCATCTTCCAGTAATTGATTTAATCTTCGTTGAATAACAAAGCATTATACAAAATTATGGGTGTAGGGATCATTTGATGAAATTCATAAAAGGTTCAAAAGGTTGCAATTTTTATTTATACTTCTATGAACAACATTAACTATAATTTACTTAGGTTTAAGGTTGGATTTGTGATTACATGTTCTTTAGAATTCCCCTTGAGCGAAAGGAATTCAAAATGTTTATGTAGGTTCAAGTACAAACAGTAAATGGGTAAACATTATTTTAATCGAACTCACAATGGGACTCGGTTCCTAATCTTGTCAAAATTCAAATACTTGCTACATATATCCATAACAATCCTTATAAGTGTTTTGAAGGTCGTACCTATATGATGTGAATGAGGAAAATAGGGAATAATTTCAAAATTTGGACCCATCTTTCAGAACGACATCGTTATCTAAAGCTTGTCCAAGATTTGATATGGAGATTTTTAACATGTTTGTTGGACGGTTTTAGAAAATGAACACTTTAAAAAAAAGTTAAATCTCTTCAGTACATATTCTATGACTCTTAATTTTAATTTTTGAAGAACTAAGATCTAATGATTTAATATGGCAGAAAAATGAAAGACCCACAATTTTATGCAAATGTCGGGGGATATGTTTAAAGGAAGTAATCATTTTTTGCTTGTTATGATAAAAGTATCCCAATTAAATATGAAAAATAACCAGAGATTATCCGTCTTATGTAAAATTATTGTTCATAATAATAACGTTTATTATTTCAATGCGGAATATTTTCCGGAAGCTGAAAGATTTATTGTGACATAAATTGCTATTCAAAAGCTCCAAAATCCCGGAATTATTTACTGTTTAGTGTTTAGTTTCAATATCAGATTGAAAATGATGAATTCAAATGATAACTGTAAGTGGTTGCTTTAGAGCAATTGAATTTAATCGGTTAGTTTCTATTTGAAAATATTGAATGTCATTGGTGCTGCTTTTGACGCCTAAAAGAATTAAATAAATAAATACATGAAATGTACACGGAAATATTTTTACTTGTTTTCTTTTTTTTTTTGTTTTTGAATTGATTTTTGTTTCAGTATTCGATTTAAATCAATCATTCAATAGATTCGGGTTTAAAGTATTGGTAAGAGGATTGCCGTGAAACAAGAGAGCACAGAGAAAACGAATTCGTATTTATTTTTCATTTAAATATTTATATACATATTTCACTGTATCAATTTTTTTAAAGCAGATATACTGTTCATAAATGCTATCTGGTCTAGTATATTCTGTATTGAGAAATCTTAATTGTGGAAGGAAATTACAAAACGATTACGATTTGATTTTATTAAAAATCATTTGAATCCGAACTGTCAAAAACACAAAATATAACAATTTTAAAACAATTATCCATACTCTCAGCGAAAATAATTCATTTCATTTTCATTTCAAAATAAAAATTAAACCGGAAGTGATTTGTAATTTATCAGAAAATGAAATGTCTGATATACAAAAATATCAAATAAACTCCAACATAGTGAACTAATTGATACCAAACCATTAAAAGAAATCTTAATATAGGAATTTGCGTTTCTAACACAAAACTATCACTTACTTATACGTTTTTAAAAATAAATGTTCCATCAATATTTGTTTGCATAATTTAAAAGGATACGTTAAATCATTCTAGTCTCGAATAAAGTTCAAAAATCATAATAAATCGGTTATTTTTCAAGAGTTAAAGACATTGACTAACTTTACGATTTAAAGTCATGTAAATAATGGGTTTCTCTTTACCATCTAATTCACGAAAGTCATTAGAAAGTTCCTTTACGTTGCAATGAGAGTTTTGACAAAAAAAATTACGTTTATAGCAATTATTTCCCACAAATCACTTCTGAAACATTATAAAATCAAAAAAAGCATTAGTCATCCGTCATGGTCATCCGTCCTGCTCTTCAAAAAAAAACCTGATAACAATGGTCATGATTTGCTTCACAATTCGTTTCTTTATTCAGTTTCCATTAGTTATGCTAAAAACCAAAAATACGTACTTTTGGAATACAAAAATGTTTGTTGTGTGTTTCAAGTGCTTCAAGCAACTATATGGATATTTTATTCATGTATAGGTGTGAGAAAATTCTTACATTGTACTTGTTTTGTTGTGATGGATTTCTACCATATCGGAATACAACAATAGGCTTTTCTTCGAAAATACAAATAAAAACTTTTAAATTCAATTGTCTTGCTGATGAAAATATCAAACAATGTACAAGCAATTTACTTTAATGTCTTCCATCAACTTTTTGAGTTTTCAAGATTGATTTTTTGTTTTTGAAAACTGAATTTGTCTTTAATTAATTATTTCTTCCAAATAAAGAACATTAGTATCCACATATTTTCAGAGTTGCTATGGATAAAGGATGCTCTGGCGCTTTGAAAAATGTATAAACCAATTCGTTCCTAAATTCGTTTTTATTTTTCGGCAAAGTCCCTTTGTTGGCCTGCAACACTCTCTCCGCAATGCTCCTAGCCCTTTATCCCGTCTAATAGTACTCGATGTTTTATACTCCAAAATCGCTAAAATGTTGGTGAAATCCTGTCAAAAGGTGTACAACCACACTCCTTAGCTCTCAATGACGACTGATGGTCGTCTACATTTAGGTTGAAAGCTTTTTAGGCCATACATATATATTTTATTATAAATATTTTACTGCAATAGTAAACCTAAATATTCAATTGTGAGTTGTTTCTTATTCTCTGCTAAATGCGTTCCGCCCAACCTCGACAGTAAGGTCCTGTAGTACCCTTCCAAGACTCACAATAGATAGAAATGCACTTACCCCAGTACAAGCATTTTCTATTTTACACTCCTTAATCCTCAGTTTTTCCACATCTTGATGCCATTTGAAACAAAAGAAGGATAAAAACTTCCTCTGCACTAACAAAAAACAAACCAAACGCAAACGCATTAACATCCCGTCAGTGTGTTCTGCAAATTCAGGACATTGCTTAAGGAATAATTATTATTGTCTTCGCATCAACACTCGAGCTCGAGGCAATGCCAAGCCACACCCAAAGCCAATGTCTTGCCTTGAGTGTCCTTGACATTCCTCTCGCCTTCGTCCTAGATGCGGTATGGTATTTTGGCATATCGAAATACTAGAAACGCACAGTATTGTTGTATGGCCAACGGATAACAGATGATGTTGATGGTGATGGTGGTGACGGGACATAATATGAGAAGCAAAATTAATCTTTCCTTGATGAGGAAGAAATATGCAAAAAGGAATTTTATACAAGGAATATGTATGAATGGGCCAGTGGTGATGTTGGATGACGAGCCATTATTTGTTTCCTGTGGAAATGCAAAAATAAACTCTCGATGACAATGACAGTTTGTGATGTTATTAATGAAGTTATATGTACGTTATGTCGACAAGGATTCCACTACTAGTAAGCTTGCAGGTTGAAGGTATTTTTATTTGTTTATTAATTTTTTTTATATACATATGTACAGTACATTATAATAACCAATTTGTATTGATGAAGCGACACGCAGTGGATGTCTAAATTAAGGCATAAATTGCACGGTATAAAAAATGACGAAGAAGGGGATTTTTTTTTGAAATAACAATACTCCATTGTATCTATTGTTTACTAGCTTCTTTATAATGTATACTTCGGCAAAATAATGTTTTTTATTTGTTATTCATTTTTTGAGACATGTAGGTATTAAGCGGATCAATTTCCTTGAAAAGAAACTTAATGAAAACAGTCAGCTTTAGTTGATGATAGTATAAGTTAATGACAAATATTGGCATTGGGCATTGATGAAATTGAAACCAAACCATCGCTTTATTCTGAGATTTTGAAGATAAGTAGTGTTGCCAGATGAGAAAGTTTTTCTTTATTTTGTAGAATTTCAAAATTGTCTCTTTTTGAAAATAAATTATTCAGTAAGTTAGAAGAACTGCATATCTTCAAAATTACTTAAAACTGTCAAATCAAGTCGCATACAAAAATATTCACAAGTTGTATCAAGTATTACCTTAATCAAGCTTATCAATATCTAGCCCTAAATTTTTTTTTAAGTTTTCCTACATTGATAAATTATAATGCAAATGCAAATTTTCTTCCAAAATCAGTATTTTCTACAACTGAAAAATTATTTAATAAAATAAGTAGTAACGCTTAGCCTTACACAATTCCAACTAAATGTTCAATGGTTTTATAATTCGTAACATCAATTTGGTCAAGTAAACCTCTGGAATTACGTTTTGGAATATAATCAAAGTAACCCGAAAGCATCGATATTTGTACATATCATTTTTGAAAAAGAATACATTCCCGATTTTTATGTATCTATTTAAAGAACATTGAAATAGGTCAGAAAAATGGTTTAATCTGCACTGTGTCGTCCTACATACAAAAAATGTAATCCGTTTTGTCAATAAGCACTTATTTTTACATGTATAGGTATAGCATCTTCCGGCTTTGACAGTTATTTATGCCTTGATATTCTGGAATAGGAATATCAAAAAACATATTCTCATATGTTTCTTTTCCCGACTAATTAAACGACAATAAATACTTCAACAAAGCTGCTACCAACTGCGTTGCATTCTTTTTGATTTTTCATTTTCCAAAACATTTCAGTTCTAACTTCTCCCCTCAAGTCTGTAAACTATATCTCTCTTGACCGGAAAGGACATTCGAATCCATCTTGTCCTTCTGCATGTATGTATGTATTTGTGGGCTTTATCCTGCCTTTGCTGGTTAGTGTGGTTGACGGCACAAAAGTATTGAAATTGTTTGTTGCTATTTTTACAATAAAAACATGATGTTGACTGAGTTTGTTTTTTTGTAATGTGTACAAAGCTTGATGCTCCAAGGATGCAAATATTTTCTCGTTTGTGAATTTTACCAGAGAAACAAGGGTATTCTGTTTGTGGTCGCAAATGCTTTGACAATGGAATTCAAACAGAGATTCGAATTTCTTGATATAATCTCGATGGCAAACAATAAAAATTAAAAACAAACAAAGACATTTGTATTGATTTATTTACTTTTCAGTCCCTTGTGGTTTAGATGTGTACGTGTAGGTTAACAAACAAATTGAAAATGATGGCCCTTTTGGAACGCATGTAAGATAGGTAGACATAGACACCTCTTCCAATATTCATATAAGGCATAAAAAGTAATAATTGGATTTGATTTGTAATACATATTATAACTAAAGATATTTTTACGAATAATTGAAGACTTGTTTTTATTGATTTACGAATATATTTTAAATGTATTTCATCCGGAGCGACATTTAAAACCGCACCATTATTTTAAAAATCAACGTTCACATAATGTCACCATCACCATTATCGTCATCATCCCTCCGCCCACTTATACGCCCACTCTTTCCCATGAATAATTTAACCAGCTAGAAGATTCTAAAACTGTGATTAATTATTTTGGAGGAGGAGAATATCCGGTCGACTCAACTTAATTGCCTCTATTTTCATTATACACGTTTTATATTAAATTCGTGCGTTTGAACTAGTTGTTCCAATAAATTCAAAGTCATTTCCCATGAAGAGTTATCAGGGCAGAATTTCGTCAAATATTCTTTTGTAATTTTATTTATAGTCTGCGGGTTTAAGTTGTGCTTTAGGTTGTCTTCGATATAATTTAAGTTGTAAAATTCAGTTCCACCGTTTTGTATTTATTCAATTTTTCCAACTAAGACATCCATTTAAAATGCATAAGCCCACCATCGAGAATATGGCTCGAGACTCTAAAAGAATCGGATATCTGTCAGTAAAATGTAATTGATTGAGATGTAATTGCAAGATTGAGATTGCAAATATCACATAAAATGTGCCCGGAAAATGTGAAAATTTCTTTTTATTTTTGACAAGGTTGGATCTTAAAGTCATTATCTATATCTTTGTGTATTAGATACCAAAATTCTGTTTGTAGTTAAGTTTAAGTTTAATTCAGATAATCAAGATCAAGGCACATTTATATGCTCTTAAATTATTTTTAGTTTCTGATCAACATTCATTTCTCAAGACTCTACCAATTCAATACCTAAACATCATCATTTTTGACATTTAAAGATTTGCAGTCAGTTTATATAAGAATATAGTATCAGCATTCCAGTCAATTAGCGCATATTCTTCACTGGTTCAACACTCAAAACTGCCCGTCTTCGAATTTTGAAAGTAAATTGACTTCAACCAAAAATTTAACAATTCTGAAATTCACCAATCTTACGACAATTAATGAAAGGAACATCAAAAAATACAGCTGAATATAAACAATTATGGGATTCCCTAATTGGGGAACACAGAAACTTTCGAAATTCAATCATCAAAACAAAGCTGTGAAAGGATTTATGGGTTTTTCACTCAGGATTTTGCATTTTTTTTTTTTACTTTTAAATCTCAGTTCTGTCAAAAGAAGAAGATTATTCCAAATCTGAGTCAAGCTTTGTCTCGCAGTTTTCTCGTAAAAATATTTAAATTAGCTGTTTCTCTAATCTTTTATCGTTTAAGTCCAATTTATTTAATTGCTTACATGTATTTATTAAAATAATTAATCAATCGGCAAACAAATCATCCGAAGAAGCAACAATATGGCTCAGACTATAAAAAAACGACACACATTTTCAAGGGCTAAAACGCGAAATAATACTCAGGCTAAAAATAGTGAGCACTTTTTAAGGACATGTGTTCATGAATAAACACACACACACACAACCTTCTCTAGTTTAAATATACTAATGTTAAATTTATTCAATTTGTTTGTATGCTTAATACATACAAGTAGTTAGAAAATAAGATTACACGGATTTTTGTTACTCGCACTTATGTATACAAAGGACTAACTTAATTTTTTTCTGCCATTTCAAGTGAAATTTTTTGTTTATCAAACATTCATAATATTATTTTTTCTTCAGAATAAGTGCCGTGGTGTGCCAGTGCCATGGGATAGCTTTAAGTATAGGTGCCTTGGTAACATTTTTTTCACCTCAATTTAATTTCGCGAAAATGAGACTTTTATAACTGGGCAATTTCCTTTTTTTTGCTTTTGTATTTCATGAAAATAGAAAATTCAACATGAACTTTTGACATTTTATGCGACAACTTTCTCCTTGTGGGGCAGCATTTTTTTTTATTGATTTAGCAAAGTAAAGCAGAATTTTTAAGGAAATTAAAAAGACTCTTAAGATTGCTGCGGTTGTTAAAACCCCTAGTGTTTTGCATCACCTCTTGTTAATACCGATTGTGGTTAGGATAGGGATAAAAAGATATCTTTGCGAGATAATGGCTTTTAAATCCAATTTAATTAATTTGCTTCTTAGATTGTTGCGCAAAGTTCTTAATTTAATGGCTGTAAAAACATACATATATTTTATCTATATTTGAGCTATTTTATAAAAAAAAGATGTTTTAATATTTTCATAGACAAAACTAATTTTAAATTTTTTTTAAGTACGTCGTCGGAATAAAAAAAACTAAATTATAATGCGATTTATATTTTCAAAATTTAAATTCTTAATCTGCGGTTGTACACATACATATGAATGGATATATGTATGTATTTATTTTATAAAATGTTGTCACCTGTTGTTCCTGCTAATTTGCCCATATTGATAACTCTAATATTATCTAAATTTAAATTCTCAAGAAAAACAGAATTCTATACAATTTATTATAATTAATTTTCCATATAAAAATTGGTTTTAAGCTCTCGTTAACACATAAAATATTCGAAGCTTAGTCTATACCTAAAAAAGATATTTTTTTCACATGGAATCATAATATTTTTGCATTGATGAGATAACGTGTTTATAATTAATCACATTATGATAATTGGTATATATATTGTTTAAAAGCTTATGTTGCAATTTAATATTTTATTTTTTTTTATACTTAGCTAAAAGTATAAGCTTGAAAATGGGGAAAACGTTACAAATCCAAATTTGGTTTATTTATCCAATAAATTAATTATATTTAAACATGTTCTTATTTCATTTGTTCTTTTGTTTAAAAAATCGCAATAGAAGAACATAATTCCATCATTTATTATTTTAAAACTAGGAATGTATACACCATTGATTTCTTAAGTGAATTATGAAGTTCTGTAACTTTATCAAAATGATGTAGAAAATTCTCAAGTAAACTTTTGATCAAATTCGGTTTCAAACGCTAAGCTAACGCCCTTAGCAGAAAGTACGGTGCAGTTTCGAATAAAAGTTATATTAAAAGTCAGCTTCTAAATGAATTTGAAATAAGTAACCACTTTTTATTCTGGAAAAATTCGGAATAGTAAAAAATGCCTTCGAAAAGGTTTTGCAACTTAGAATTCACGTCTTCAATTTTGTCATAAAATATATCTTGTTTCACAATTTACAAATAGATACATCCTTGATCTTTTCGAATTCTTCAGCGGAAATATTACATATTATTTTTTTATTTAATACCTTGGCATTTTGATGAAAGCCTGGAAACTGCGACTCAAGAAGAAATATTACCTTGAAAGATTTTTTTTTTACGTTTTTATTTCTGTGCAAACTTAAACCTCTTATTTTTATGTAAACAAAGACGTCCAAGGTCGATTTTATGGTAATCGTATACGTTTCAATTAACTTCTTCATAAATCTCTGACACAGAAAATGTCAGTTATTTATGATAAGTACCAAGCTAGCTGATGCTGAGGTCCATTAAAATTACATCAAACAACATCTTATGGTCGGAATGGGAATTCCAGAATTTTCACAATTAGTTTGGGCAGCCATTTGCTCTTTAATATACCGTAGCCATTTTAAGTATGGATGAAATTACCTACTCTAAAATTAATAATCTTTGAAGGAGGAAGCCCAAGAGTTCGTAACCGAACTGAAAAACTGTCGGATGTTTTAAGCGAAATCATTTTTGAACAAAGCAGCACTTAAGGAAATGGAAATCAATACATACATACCTACTCACATACATAATATGTATATATAAAATTTGAGTTCGTGGGGCTTTTAGACTCAGGCATCGCTGACGTCCTCGTTTCATTCTCCATCATCATAAAAGGCTGTATGTTTAGCTTTTAACTGGGGAATAGTTGCTGTTAAAAATGGCCTTTCAGTTTTGGGGTTGAAGTTTTTGAATTCGCAATAGAAATTATGTTCTCACGGCGTTTTTGAATAAGCCTCGTTAATGTATCCAATACATAGACTGCATTCAATCCGAACGGTTTACCATGCGTGGATGCTCGTATCCAATTTTGAAGTTTTATGTAACATAAGGGGGCGACGGGAGAAAGCGTAACCATTTCCACCCATAGAACTTCCTTTTTGTATTCAATATGTCAACCATTAAATTCACACTCGTTTATTTAAGTCATTAGGGTGACCCTTATGAAATGTTGGTCTTAAAACCTAAAATACCTACGTCAAAACAATCAGAAAAGAATTAAAGTAAAAGTAAAGGTCCAATATGACTACTTAGTGGAACCCCATATAAATATTCAATGTTTGAAGCGATTGAGTACAATTTTGTTTCGAATAGTTGGAAATCCAACATACTAAGCAGTTTCTTAAATCCCAAATATTATCCAGTTTGTACAAATGTAAAAAATCATAAGACTTTATTTTTTAAGGACAATATATGGTACTTTTTTTAAGGCAGTCTTGAAGGAGGGTTATCACGTTCAGTTTTCGTAAGCCCAACTATTTGCTTTCATGCTATAAAGTGTTAAACCTGCTTTAATAATTTACTCGGAAAATAATCCAATGTCAACTTAACTCACCAAATTTAAGTATTAAGCCAGATTACGACTATTAGTTAAGTTAAACTTAATATCTCAATGTACTGTGAATAGACTTTAAAATTAAAGACCTGTAAAAAACAACAAACAATATGAAATTATTTATAATAATCACTACTTGAGGTAATATTTTTCCACTTAAACATACCTTCTTACACAGTAGGAATGTTATATTTTTGTCTTGCCCTACAAAATCAAGGCTGTAACCGGAGGAGGGTTCATATGAGGTCTGTTTCTTTACTTTTCGGGTAAAGTTTGGGGAAAAGCTCAGGAAAAGTTCGGGCTCTCTAAATTTAAAACAAAATTTAAACACTTATTCTTATTAATGCAGTACTCCCATATTTGTTTACTTTTATTAAATTTTAATTTGCAAACTCTTCACAAAAATTCAAAAATCACAAACTTCAAATTTTTCGATCAGCTGACTTAATTTTGACAAGCAAGAAAGTGCCCTAGCTAAAATGTTCGGGTAAATTCTTGCTGGAGGGGAAACGCAAAAAATGAAAAGCACTGGCATTTTCGTGCCAGAAAAAAGTAAAGAAACACGTTTTGGAAACAGACCTGAATTTGATCCCCACACTCTTGTTTAAAGCTGTCAATTGTCAAAAGTTATATTAAATAATGACGGTTACATATTTATTGGGATATCATTGAAATTTTAGAGTCATACTTTTAAGGCAGCAAATTTAGTGTTAGGTAATCCAATTTTTATCCAAATTAAATAAGAATTCTTAAAAAGCGTTAAAAGCTTTGTACTGCAAATTTCACATTCAAATAGCTTTATAAGGCTTAAAGTAAGAATGCAAATTAATTTGAATAAAATGATATCACCATTAAAAAATATACTGAAGCAATTTGTGAATTTTAGGTTATATCCTTTATCGCTTGAAACTTAGAAATGAAAACAAAATCATTCCCCCTCCCCTTTCTAGCTACGGCTGTGTAAAAGCCAAGATTCCACATATTTCCAGCGTCGTCGTTCTATAAAATGAGAAATTGCCTTACATTTTTTGCCAAAAAGACGAAACATAAATGCCAGCACTTTAGTCGAACAACCTGTCATTATTTTAATTCGAAATTCCAGCTTGGGAGTACCTATGTACATGAAATTCTTTCACTTATGTATGTACCTGCCACAAGTTAAAAGCAATTTCCATGAGTCTTGAGAAATGGCTTAAAAAGACGTAACCCGCACAGCCCACTGCGTAATTCTATTAACAAAAAAAAAAAAGAAAAAAGAGTTTTCTTTATAATAAATGGCACAATCTTCATGATCCCGTTTAATTTGCGTCCTTTTATTTTTCCTTTTCCTTTCTCTCTTGCAGATATGATTCAACGAACTTCAACGACTGGGTAGTCACTTGAAAGTCCATTAGTCACATGAGCTCCAGCAAAACGGAAAACCTTTAAACGACACTCAATCCATCTGTGGATCTAATGAATTCCACCACAGAGAGCATCCTTTTAGATTACGCTACATACGAATTGGAAAATGTCACAGGCACGACATTTTCATCAATCTGGACGACGACTGCGACCAAGACTGATACACTCTCGGACATTGGATCCCAAAATGGCCTTGCAATATCTGCACCGCCCCCACTACAACCGGCTGCATCATCTCCGGCGGCCATGGGACAAATACAAATTGGTCTATATGCAACGATATTCCTGCTGGCCATTGTCGGGAATATCCTTGTGATTTTAACACTTGTCCAGAATCGTCGAATGCGGACAATAACAAACGTGTTCCTATTGAATCTTGCGGTTTCCGATTTATTGCTGGGAATGCTGTGCATACCGTTTACCCTGGTCGGAGCCATGCTGAGAAATTTCATTTTCGGCGAATTCATGTGCAAAATATTGCCCTATTTGCAAGGTAAGTGCTTGTGGATTGGCTTGGCATTCTGTATAAATATTGTATACTCTTTGACATATGGGTTAAAGGAAGGTATAAACGTTGTCTTCCAGACATACACACACAATTATACACACACATATACTCCGGTACCGTTGCGTTGGCGTTGGTTGGTGTTGAGAAGCGAGATAATGAATTGCTGCTTTGTTATTAGCGAAGGTGGCTGTAATTACATACCAGACAAAATGTTAAATTTACGCCTCAATGAGGTTTCGCCCTAATGTTATTTATTGGACCACAAATTAGTAAAAAGCATCAACGGAGTGTTGGTGGCAATAAGAATTAATTTCCAACACAGATCAACCTGAAGAAGTAGATAAAAGTCCCTACGCATCTGTGAGGATTATTTCGTCTAAGATAAACTTCGACACAATTTTGTAGAAAAGAATCGTAGAATACAGAAGTTGCAAATGCTGTAGAGTAATGACCCCATTCGACAAATTCTTGTGTTAAAGTTAAGGTTCGTGGCATTCAGATTTAAGTTCACAGTCTGCTGTTCAAAAGCAAAACACAATTACATTCAACTTACAAAATACATTTAAAAAGTCAATTACACGCAAAAGGACCTCCAAGAACTTGAATTTTACATTATTGAAGATGTTGACACAACGTTATATCGGGCATATCCGTCCGTACCTGTATTATTACCTTCAAAAAAATAAAACGCATTTGAATCCGTATTTATTTTTTTGCGCTTAGGGGAGATTTACCTTTGGGCCAACGGCGAAGTTTTGAAATTTGATACATCAAAAGTAATGCATAGAAGCTAGAACCGTAACATCTATTAGATACGGTTGTTACGCTTTTGCTCAGGTCTTAGGAAAGCTTTTAACTTGAGTAATTAAACTTCTGACTTTTATATGTACATATATGAATGTATATGCATTTTTAATAGCACTTAGGCTTCTGTTAATAAAAGGTCAAGTCAAAATGGTTTCAATTTCCGACTGCGATACTATTTCTCAGTCCCTAAAATCTCTTGAGTTTTTGTCTTTCTTTCCTGTTTTCGTTGAAAAAGGAATGCATTTTCAAATAAGATGACTACGATTCCGGTAGTTCTAAGGATTTAATAAATCTCGGTTCAAATATTTACAAACAAACAAGTGGTATTTGTAGGTATTTCAAAAATTTAATTAAATATCACAAACTTTATCGGTTGGGAACGGAATTGAATTTCGTACAAGGCAATAATAATTTATCTCACATATTTTTTGATCATTGAAAGTTATTTCTGCATAAGATGCCATTCCTATAGGCAGACAAAGATAGGTTAAGGAATTTTATTGTTACGAAAATTAACTGAAGTTTTGCGTGTACTTTGATATTGATTTGAGTTGGATAATAAACAGGCAATATATTTGTATCACAATCAATCAATAGTTGTGATTGATGTAGCCTTCTACTTGCTCTATAAATATATTGGCATTGCATGCAATTCCTAGTTAGATAAGAGAACTTACCCTTAATTCAAGGTCTAAGAAAAACACAACAGATTCTAACTTCACCACCTTATTTTGAAGAATAGGAAATCATATTTTTGTTTGAGGTGAAACATATTTGTATGAAACCTTAATTTTACAAAAACAAAGGTTTTCGGTTGCAATTTTAAATATAGCAGAAAAATAAAATTAATTTTGATAATACATTGGTACAGTAACTACAGTAAGAAAAACCACACATTTCGGAGCATAAACTCTAAGATTTATTGGATTATAATCTTATTTTTTGTTCAGATATGTATAAAGTAGGATTTATTTCTGACTTCTAAGATATTCGGAATTATTTTAAAAAAATCCAAAAGCCTTCAGTAACCATGTTGTGATGATTAAACATTTATAAAGTATTGATTAGAAAAAGATTTTGTTTTTCTTGAACGCAAAGATTAGCGCCTACTTGAAAAGCCACTAAAAAATGTTGTTAAAATTTTAAATTAAGGCTTTTCCAAACCCAGTGGTATCACTTTGAATAGCCCACCATCATCGTTCACCGTTCATTCTATAGTCGAGCCGCACTTTTTTCGATGTTAAATATTACCAAATCTGTCTTACCCTATTGTACCTTAAAATAACTAATTATCAAATTAATATAAATGACACAAAATCTAAACGCTCTATTTAATAAAAGATTACACCAGTTTGGTAGTAGTATTAAAAAATTAAACATTATTCTTTTTAACATTTCAACACCTACTTTTGATGTTCAATATTGCAGCTTGTTCCGTTTCCGTTTCCGCCTGGACACTGGTTGCCATTTCCTGCGAACGTTATTACGCCATCTGTCATCCTTTGCGCTCAAGGACGTGGCAAACTTTGAAACACGCCTACAAGCTCATTGCTCTCATATGGATTTGCAGTTTAATGTTTATGGTTCCAATTGCGGTCTTGAGCAAATTAATTCCCATCGGAAAGGGTAAGTTTTTTTTTCACCTTCCATATTATATAAATGTATACCTTTACTAGTATGTATGTGTATGTACGAGATTTTAATTTTAAATTTAATTTTAATTTTTTTTTCTCCTTCGGTTATGGGATGGTTATTATAAACTTTATTTTTACCTTGGGGTGAGACCGCGGCGGGACCGGTATGGTTTGAACCGATACCATAAAAGTTTCTTTAGAAAATATGGATTAAATATTGTTGGCTCGTGTTGGCTGAGAAGATAAAGTTATTTTAGCGTTATAAATATTTATGTGAATACTTACCTAGTAAAAAATTGTAGATGGAAAAATAAAAAATATACGTGTGAAATTATGACTGAGCTAATTCATCGACAACGATTAAGTTATTAATAGGAAACACGCAAGGGTACGCAAATTTATCCTTTTATATGTTTATAGTCAATAATTTTAGCCATCGCATTTGCATGGTGATGTGTGCATAAAAGTTGCAAATCGGAAAGACAGCATTTCCCTTTTAAAATCTTTCACGGTTTTTAACGAACCTTACTTTATTTGGACTCATCAACTTTGACTTAATTATGGGTGTCAAGGTAGCATGCGTATTGTCAGAAACTTCGAGCTGATATTGTCCTGCTGATGCATTATTTGAATATTCACGGAAACATTGCAAGGGAAAAACGGAAAAGTCCAAAGAATATTCGAAACGCGTAGTGATAACAAAGTAGAATTAAGTTGTGATAAAATTGGTTCCAGCAAACAAGAATGATTCCAAATAATATTTATGCAGAAAGGCTTTTTATGATGAACATATTAAATATTAATTATATTATATTACTGGTTTTTAAATTAAGTTGTAGTACAAATTACGGAAATGGTATAGAAATTTGACAGTGAGGGCATCTGTCACTAGGGTTCCCAACCGTACTATAATATATAGTACATATTGTGCTATATTTTGGCTTTGCGTACTATATACTGTTAAAGAAATATATAGTACGCAAAAATACTATATTTCAATGTATTCAAAGATTGCGCTAGAACAACGCAAAAAAGATTGTTTCTTTGGTTATGAAACACAAAAATTGTTGCAATCCTTAGAAGCTAAATCTCCAAAAGAAAGTGATCAAATCAAAAACAATTTTATAGCATTCTTCAATAAATGTCTGGAATACCTTATTGAAAAATGGTTTAACTTTAAAGAAGACAACTGGTTATACAAAATTCAAAGATTTAATTTGAAACAAGAGCTTTCCTTTGATGACTTTGAGATGCCTTTACAAGTTCTTAACTTACAAAAAATAATGGAAATCAAGATGGACGAACTTTATTGTGAAATAACAATATTCAATGAAATATTTGCAAAAGTAAGGAATTCAAGAGATTTTACGGACAGAACTTCAGATCAAAAATGGCTGCATATTTTTCAAAATACCGAAAACAATTTACCAAATATTTTTAAGCTAATTTCATTTCGACTCTCCATTCGTCCTGCCACTTCGGCGTTCACGGAAAGGATTTTTTCAATCATGAACTCAAAATGGCGGAAAGAAAGAAACCGAGCGAGTCTCTCATTAATCAAAAAAGAGCTTTTGGTCTCTATTAATTTGAAAATTGAATGTGATAAGGCTTAAGAAACTTTTATTGTTAACAAAAAATTGTTAAATGATGCAAGAAGTTCAAAAAAATATAGATTTTATAAAAAATAATATGCAGACAAAATAATTTTGGCTTTTTCTTTCACTTTTCATAAATACTATAATCTTTCGGATTGTACTATATTTTTTTAAGCTTATTTGAAAAATACTATAATCAGTTGCAAAAATGTTGGGAACCTTATCTGTCACTGAACACTTCAAGGGACTGGTTAAAAATTTGAGTCTAGTTTCAACTATACAACAGTAAATATGATACTCATAGAACATGTACATTATAGTATCATACGTGAAACTTCAACATTACTTGTAAATGGTGGAAAATATTTTGTTTATACACTATTTTTGATACAAGACGAAAATCTTATCAAAATTAAGATAAACTCAAATCGCGAGTTTCACAGTTTTTACTTCAGTTCAGTGTTCATGTTTTTTAGTTTAACTGGTCTGGTTTCAAAGTTAAATTTAAAGTTAAGATGCGTAATGTGACGTTACGTGTCGAAAACGTCACTTTTATTAAGTTTTTCCAACTCTTTTTCCTTTCTAAGGCCAAATTGAGCTTTTTGATTAACAACCTCATAATATTTTTAAACTGACTCACTAGGAAAATCGCAAAACGAATGTGAAATATTCTAAACGGCAACGTTTTTTATGATGTTAAATAAAGAGTTTTTAACTTCTTTCTTATTCGTTTATTCAAAACAAAATAAGTTGGCAACCCTAAGCCACTTTTTTTCAATTTAGTTTTATTCGTCGGTCGTTTGGTGATAGTTTAAGGTAAGGTAGGTTAAAACCACTGGGATATATATTTCAAATGTGGCCTCAACTTTAAATCCCACGTGTCTTAGACCAAGACCACATGTGGCAAGAATAGTTGTTTCTGTTATCTATCGATTGGTTGACGTTAAAATATTCAGCGTCATAAGATAAGTGATGATTCGACCGCCACAACTTATCAAGTCATCCTACAATCTAGAACACGTGGGTGTGGTGCGCCGCAATGTAATTACAAGCCAATAAAATGTTCCTTACACCATGAAAACCACTTTTCATCACACCATCTGGGTCACTGTCAACTCCAAACGATATTATCAGCTATTTACATAATATCAAACGACTAATCAATAATAATCAAGTGCATGGCTGGTTTAGCGTTTGTTTAAATTTGAATTAAGGGTGTTTACTTAAGAATTGCTAAAGTGGTGCTTTTAAACATGTCACAATTATCATCATCACAATATGTCGTCGGCGGCGTAGTGTGGTTTTAACCAGAATACAACATTTTTCATGTTAAAACAACTGGTTAATTCTGTTTATTTGCCATTTGAAACAATTTATGAATAACGAGGAACCATTATCATGGAGACTAATTTGCAACAACTTTATTTCGAAAAACCAAATTGTGTAAATACAATTGCACAACACAAATTCATACCCACTATTTTCATAAGCTTCACGGAAGTGTCACCTTTTAGATTGCTACATACATAGGTGAAGGTTAGCTTTAGTGTTGTAATCTAGAGGATGATTTTCTACAAACGTGTCATCAACTGAAACTAATTCGTTTCGCCCGAATTGAAAGTTGTATTTTAACTACAAATGTGTGATGTGTCACGTATAAAATAGTTAATAAACCAACATGCACATAAAGTCCAATTCCGAGCACACTGCAGTCAATTAAACGGTCCTGATGTTGAGCATCAGGTGAATCCTAATTAAAAGATGTGATTTCTTTACCCAGATCTCTAGACCTTTCCATTTCCATCCATACGTGTACTTTGTATACGAGTATTTCGCCCGTTTGTGACATCAAGATAAACAAGAAAAGCAATCAGCGTTAATGGGGGGATTTGTATGTGACAAACTGATAGACGATAGCTACAAACAATATAGGGACTAAGGATAACATAATTATTCAGCCATGCAAATGTGGAAGTCTTTCAATGTTCTTTCTGTTTCATTTATGAGCTTTCCGGGGCTTTTAATGTAGAAAAACAGATTACAATTTTCTTTTTTGTCTCGTATTTCACTTTAATTGGAGTAAAATGTTTGAAACAGTTTTTCTTTAATTGTCTGATACTTCTGTATTTAATATAGAAAAATATATTCCAAGATAAACAGTATGTAATTTTTTATCTTAAGTGCCGTTTTGGGTGCATTAACTGACAAGTTAACCTAAAACAATACATGTTAACGTTTAGATTCAAAACATAAAAATATTGAATGCAAAAGAGAACTCGCAGAGCATACAATTCTTAAATGTACAAACTAAGTTAATTTCTTTAAATTAATTCAACAGAAATATTCATAATTTTTTACTGTGATAGTAATGGTAAAAACATCCAGCATATAAACAGAAAAAAATTCTCACAATTTTAAAACATCAGAAACTTAAACCCATTTTGGAACTGTAAAAAAATAATACGTATTCCTGCTTAATTATTACAATTAACACAATGTGGAGTAAGATTAAGATATCTACAACAGCAGAAAAATCAAAGGAGATGTGTACGAATCAGTGAACATTTATGAGAATTATCGGGCAGCAGAGGGGATGTGTAAAATTGATTAAAAATCGTCGGTTTTTTGTGTATTTAACGTTTTATGTGCACAAAACTAGGAATAGAGTAATCTGAAAAGGCCTTGAAATGGCATATATTTACGAGTATGTATCATCTCCTTCAAGGCTTTTTATAAATCCATCAACGTCTATAACACTAATCCACCCATCGCATTTCTTATGGCTCGAATTAAAAAATGATTTGCATGTTACGAAATTAATTAATTGTTATTGCATGTTACGAAAAAGTTAATTTAAGGGAAATCATTTTCAATTTCAATTTTAGAACTTCCTGTTTGAAATTGCGCCTCCAAAACTTTCATTGTTGCTTGTACTTAGCCGAAGAAGTGGGGTGTTGTTCATAACAAAGTCTAAGAAACTACACGTGCATAAGTTAATTTTAAGCACTTTTAATAAATTCAGTGGGTTCTTTCTTTTTCCCTCAGCGTGGGACGATATTAAACTGCAATTGAAAAACCATTTCGTAATTTTTTAGCAAGTTGCTAAAATTTCACAAAAGTAACTAAGTCTTCCACTTTTACCTTATCCTAGTTCCATGTAGAAAATTAAAATTCTTTTCAAACATAATATTTCTTGTGTATGTGCAAAAAAAAAATATTGACATTTAAAATGTGGTCATATAAGGATATTATATGTTATGTTGTTAGAGGTCGTAAAATATGGATATTAAGTTCCCCCCTAACCCAACAACTACCAAACTTTACTGGAAAGCAATTTCCCGACAATCCCAAACCATGATTTGGCTATGAAAAAAATGTCAATAATTTGCAAAATAAATTACTCCATCCATGTAATCCGATAATGTTTGTGTTTTTCAGGAATATTCAGATCATCATCGGTATGGTTTGTTTTTCTTTTTACTATCAAAGCCTTATTTGCAGCTTAATTCCTTCTCCTCG
The DNA here is from genome assembly GCA_905146935.1 of Scaeva pyrastri. Classification (NCBI taxonomy): domain Eukaryota; kingdom Metazoa; phylum Arthropoda; class Insecta; order Diptera; family Syrphidae; genus Scaeva; species Scaeva pyrastri. The sequence continues at coordinate 1,767,321 of LR989929.1, read as the reverse complement.
TGTAGGTAGAGATAAATAATTAACTATGAATAATACATTTCCTTTCGGATAAGGACGATAAGAACACCAGAACATTTGAGTCTGCTTCCATCGAAACAGTGTACTCGTATATGTATAGCTTCCCTTTTGATTTTTTGTTTTTTTTTTTTATCTTGGTAAAAAAAATTCCGTCCTTGTTAAAAAATAATATTTACAAACAAAATGAGAAACAATATGCCTTGTTTTTATTTATTTTTAATTTTTATTATTTCAGGTCATCACAAATGCCGAGAATATTGGCCACCCAGTGTTAAGCAGTACGAAAAAGCCTACAATATATTTCTGGATTTAATCCTCTTAATAATTCCTGTAGTCGTGCTCACAGCAACGTATTCCCTGATCTCAAGGACACTTTGGCATGGGATGCGAGCTGAGAAAGTCGCAAAGAGTACACAATCCAGTAAGTAGGATTGTAATTATTATTTAATTAAAAAGTCCTTCGCTACTCACTCGTATAGATACTTTGTGACTTAGATTTTCTGACAGATTTTCTTTGTGAACCAGAGTTCAACTTTTCTTAAAATACAATTGATTGAGACCTTTAAAAGTTCAATAATTCCAATTAGTGTCCTGATAAAAAACAGACTTAAATAATAAAAAAAAAAAACATTCAATTTTTGAAGGAACACATTTTGACAGTCTTGCAATAACAGTCAATTGAAATTGAGACCACAATAAGTTTATGTTGCATTCGTTTTTTTTTTAGTCTTAAGACACATTTGATTTCATAAAATAAATTATTTTGAAAGTTCAAAAATAATATTCACACAAAAATGAAATGAAGATCTTTTCAAGTATCAACTGAAATAGAATGATTTTTTTTTTTTTTTGAATACACCAACACAAATTTTATAACATAGCATATTATGTAAAAAAAGAAAACCATTTTTTTTTATTCAAATGCTTTTCAAAATATGAACCAACTTAAGTTCGTACATTTTCTTGAACTTTTTCTTTTATGATGTTGATTTGTATTGAAAGTTTATTTTTTATCTTTTCTTGATTTTATGTTTGTATTTCTTCTAAAAAAATGCCTGTCAAATTTTGTATTGTTGTTGTTAAAGCTATTCGCACAATTCTTTTACAAACAATGTTACTAAAGTTCCTTGACAGCACATCACCTTGTGTTAAACTTATTTTGACATCATCTTGCACAAAGGGATAAGTTTAACAGGGATTTATACAAACATCCATACATTTATGTATGTTGCTCGTTTCAATATGAAATGTGATAAGAGTCCTGAAAATGTGATAAAAGAGTTCTTCTTTTTTGGTTATTTCTTGGAATTGCCTTTTATCGTTGAAGGATTCTCAGTCTTTTGTTGTCACTTGCCATATTTAAGATTTGATCAATAAAAGTGGGTCAATTTTTCAGCTCCTTCGCATTGATAACAAAATCTTGGAAGCATTTTATAAGTATGTATGAATAAATGAATTAGTTTGGGGCTTAGTGTACTACGACCTAAAAGATCTATTGTGCCCTATTTTATAAGTAACTTTTAATTCCCTCAAGAAAGAAAGAATCTTCTCATCTTAGTTCTAAGAATAAAATTATACCATTAACTTTTTATACAATCTTCCAGCAGCTAGCAATAATCATCACAGAGAGACTCGAATTTCAATTCATATTTTGTTTAAATCAATTGAACTAACATCAGAATTCCAATTAACTTTTTGAACAATGTCGAAATTAATATCACTCTTTAAGAATATTATTTATTAACACATTTAATTATTTTTCTTTTTTTTTTTAATTCTGCAACAGCAGACAATCTAATGGAGGTGTTCATTAACAAAAATGGTTCGCCCAGCAACCGGAGCTTCATGTCCTATCGAACGACATCTCGTGACAATCTTGCAAACTATACCCAATACACGAACAACTGCGTGCAAACGCCAACCACTTTCAAGGAGTTTTCCTATTCAACAAGAAGAAAACAAGGTCTTCGGAGGTAAGTTTTGACAGCACCTAGTGTTAATAAATTTAATTCAGTTTGTTATAATTTTTTGTTTTTGTTTAATTTTCTCCTTTCTTAGGACAAATATTGAAAAGAGCTTGCAGAACAAGAAACGTGTGATAAAAATGTTATTTATGGTTGTGTTAGAATTCTTCATCTGTTGGACGCCATTGTATACTATCAATACAATCTCAATGTTCAGTCCGTCATTGGTGTATCAGAACCTGGGATATTCTGGAGTGATTTTCTTCCAACTGTTGGCCTATTCGTCCAGCTGCTGTAATCCAATAACTTATTGTTTCATGAATCGTGGCTTCCGAAAAGCGTTTTTGAATTTATTTCGTTGCTTCAAAAGATTTCGTTCCCCAAAACGAAAAATCAGCATTGGAGATGTTGCCACTCAAGACACTGACTTGGAAATAAGTAAATTTCAATTCCAGCAAATATGTAACGATTCCACATTATCATATTGATTAAGGCCCATTAATTTGGAATTGGCTCAGAGCTCACATTTTTAAGAGACTGCAAAAAAAACAAAAATAAAACACATAAAATATAAAATATTATTTTTGATTGAACAAAGAAGAATGGAATCGAATATAAAAAGAGTTTAAATAAATTAATAAATTTCCTTTTCTAAAAAAAAACATACATTTTGTTTGAGTATGTGCTTGTAGATTTTGTACCTATAAATGTTCATGATTGTCATGGCGGGTTAAGACATTGTGGATTCACCTTTTGTTCTTACTGATTTATTATTTATTTGATTTCCAGTTCCAAGTAATTTAATCAATTTAAAAAGCAATCGAATAAGTTTCAGAGTAAAATTATGAGCCAATGTACGAGTAACACAAAACAACGAAGTTTTATTGAAAACATTTCCAAGCAAATAAATAATATGTTATGAAAAAATTCCAATAAAATCAAGCAAACTATGTAACAAATAAAGTTCTCAATTTTTTAAGGTTATTTCTTGGCAGTGCAATTCTTTTGAAGATTTGTCAACTGTTATTTTCCTCGAAATCGTTCTTTTTTCACTGTGAAATTGATGCTTTCGAACGTGATTTTTGAAAACAATTTATTTCAGTTTATTGTTGAAATTCATTATTGAACATATTTTATTTGAATTTCGAAAAGCGCAAATATAATTTTTCATGGAGAATTAAGGTTTATAATGACAATTTTTTAAACTATTTCAACATACCTTAAATTTACAATTTGGCGTGTTTTTGATTGACCTGGCAAAATTTATTTTTTGGGGAATGGGGCAAAAAACGTTAATTTATGTTATCTTAAAATTCCTAGTGTGATTAATTTAAATGAGGAAAATGATTGTAATAAATCCCAAATCCTCCCATAAAAATATTGAAAATCCATTCCCCGCTCAAGGTAATTCTGAAATCCCTTCTTAAGTGAGGTAAAAGTATTAATGCTTTGAAACTTGAAAGAAATTCATGTCCAAAAGTTTCCTTAGAACAGCGGGAATAATAAGACCCTTGAACTACATACATTTTTCAAAACATTTTCAAAAACATTGAAAAACATTTCAGTTATGCATCTCTGCATATGAATACACAATTATCCAAGACTTTGAGACTTAACGCAACAAACCTTGATATTAACAATATGATGTGCGTTTCATGCATTATGCAGGATAAATGCTGAAGGGTAAGGTTAAGTACCAGATCAGCCATTGAAGCAAATAGTAAAGCAAAAAATATTCCAACTGAAGTGTACCTTTTCTACCCTCTAGAATGTAGTTTGCAGAAAACTTCATGTCCTTATCTCTGCATTATTCAAAAGTATATCCATTGAATACATACATCGTATTTCAAAAGGCTCTAAAATTGAAAACGCAAAGACCAGTTGGGAAAGCCATTGGCAAAATACTTGCATGCTTCAGAACTTAAGCAAAACTATTCCTTGTGCATTTTCAAATCCACTAGAGTTGCCACAACAATTTTTTTATTAGATCTTATCGAATTTTAAAACTAATATGCTGATACAACTACAAATATTTCCACCCAAAAGAATAGTTTAATTTTTGTCAAATATAATAGTTAATAAGAAATTTCAATAAATTTGTATACATATTATTTATTTATTAAATTTATAAGAAACAAATTGGTGATAGTGATTAAATAATTAAAAAATAATATTGTTGTTATATCTTACTATCTATAAAATTTTTTAATAACTAAAGTTTTTTTTTTCGAAACTTAAAATTTAAGGAAAAAACACAAAGAAATTCAAATTCATAAATGTCATTATTATTATTGCATGTAGGAAAATAATTGTAAATAAATAACAATTAACAAAGTGACAAAATTATGTTAAACTAACGATAAGAAAAAATAAATCAAAAATAAAAATAATATTTCATGTCTCAGAATTCAGGTTTTATATTTTTTGATTATTTACTTTAAAAAATAAATATCAATATCATAATTATTTGTCCAACTATTTTCTGCAGTTTATAGAACATGTTATTTCCTTTACTGGCCTTATATGAATCTGCCTTATTGAAATTTCAAAACAGGGTTTGCCGATCTAGCACCATGTATGTTGTCTTTGTAATGATGTCGGGAATTTAGGACTTTAATCTAGAATCCTATCAAATTCAAACATGTGAAATTCCCAGCTTGGCTTTTCAAGGAATTTTAATAATACTTTAGTTGTCGATAGTTCATGGAAATTAAACTCTCCTAAATTCCTGCCTCATCAAAGAATTTCGAATTTTGATAGTCGTAACCCTATTTTTAAACGAAAAGTAATTATTATTACGTCTATCATCTACCAGGATGCACTATAATGAAAACTTTATTTGAATTAAGATCCTTCTCAGACGAATCAGCCCGTTTAGTTTTCAGGCAACCATGAACTCTGGGAGCTGGCATAGTTTCCTTTCAGACTTTCAAACTTGTCTTTGTAAGTATACTTATGTAGTTAATCACTTCCCTATAATACATACTCGTACATACATCATACAAACTCCGTACCAGCCAGCAGTCCAACCGCAAATTCATACTCTCTTTTAAACCTTCCATCTGGAGGATGAGGGTTGGGAAATTATGTGCGAATAAATAATTTAAATTTGAAACTTTACGCCCCTGCTGAGGCTGACACCAAAATATTGTGGGTAAGTATCTGTCCCGCCCGAGTGAAATTAGTTTTAGATGGAATGGAAGTTGAGATACTCTGGCGAACAAAATAAATAATGATCGTGGAAAACTTTCGCTTGGATATAAGAAAAAACCAGCAGACATACGAATACACGAATATAATTATTATTAGCAACACAATATTCTAAACACTTTAAAAACAGATGTTCAGAAAAGTTGGGTAAGTGCTTTTGATACCCAGTACGAGTACTTTATTTTTCAAAGGAGATGAGATGGCACTGAATGTTGAAGAACGCATCATCATTAATAATCGTGTTCTACCACAAGTTTTGAAGGTGCATTTTATATTTTATTTGAAGGATGAAAGTTTTGAAAAAGTGTTTGCAATTTTGTCTATAATATGATTTTGACTTCTTTGTTTGGAGATTCGGAGTGGACTGTCATGTCAGGATACACTCCGAACAATGTATTTATATTAAAGGCGTGTTGTTTTTAAGAAGAAATAAAATCCATATCATTTAATGTTATGGCCTAAAATTCAGCTTTATTAGAAAGACAAGGGTTTGCCATTTTAAACATGATCTCGGTCAAGTAAAGGCCCGATTTCCACCACTATTGGATTGACTGTAGCATTATTGCCGGCTTCATTTTTGAAGAAAGGCTCTAGAGGAAACCAATTAGTGACTTTTTGAGGATGTAAGGGCGGCGTCAAAAATGAGCTTCATCGCTGAACAAAATTTTATTGTGAAAATCGGGATCAGTGGCCATGGTGGCTTGATGATGGTCATTCGGCTTCAATTCTTGAACTAGTTGGATTTTGTAAGGAACAACTCCTATTGTTGCCAGAATGCCAGTGATGGCGGATGGACTCATTCGGGTCTTCTTCGACACGGCAGTGTACGGCTTCTCTGAGGATGCGCATTATTCATTAGAGTAAACATTTATTCGTGGCGATTATGTCGGCCTACTTTTGCCAATCGAAACATTATTTTTTTCCATAATTTTCAAAACGTTGTTCAAGAGTAAGTCTATTCATTATGAAATGGCAAACCAAACTTAGCATAAACCAAATGGCAGTTGTCAAAAAGACCCAGAAAACACCCTTTAGTTCTATTCTGTTTATCCAGAACCTTTGGTTGGTTTCATGACAATAAAAGCATGGAAGAGAATATATCCACGTCCTTTAGATGGTTTGCGTAAGTCTCTATCTTGTATACAGATATTCGTATCTGAGAAATATTAATTATATTGCAACAGATACGAAAATTTGTTAGATTTTGATAAATATTTAAAAAAGTAATACTATGTACTGAGAAACAAGAAAATGCCTTTTTCAAAATTTGTATTTTTGATTTCAATTTGTATTATATTTTTCGGAATTGACACGTTTTTCAAGGATTAAAATACATATACAATCATATTTATAACAATGTGCAAATTCTTGGGTAATCCTATCAAGTGTCAAAGTCAAATTAGGAGTAGGTATCGTGAGCATACATATATAAATACTTTTCATTGAATTTTTAAAGTGTGCGCCATTTATGTCTGCATACGATTAAAAACACTCCATTTCAAGGTTCTTGCAATTATAAATAAAATAACAATGATAAATCAGTAAAAACACACTTAATATGTATTTTTCAGATTGAACATTCCGAGCCCCTATAAGCTTAATTTAAAATAGCTACAATGGCAATGAGAAGAAATAAATACCCTTAGTTCTCTTGACCATCATAATCATACTGGACAATGGACATGGACACATAACTTTACATATTTCAGGAATGAGGAATAAAATTTCGTGCAACAAGTTGTAAGGTATTTTCAACACCCTCAAAAGAACGAACAAATATTTTACCCTTTGATATTTACGAGTATTATTATATTCAACACAATTCTCCGCGTGGATGTGAATAATTGATAAAAAAAATTTCGATAAAAAGTATCACGTATCTTCACCTTATTTTATTCTCAAAGATTATCTGGGATACATACATATGTATTTTGTGATGTAATACTGCTTAAGGTTATCATTTCGTTCGTGCTGCATATAAAATTGAAATGAAAGTTTTTACTTGGACCTAAAGGCATGTATTGGTTTCGACAAATTACAACACTCCAATAAATTCCAAGACAAAGTACTAATTTTTTGAGAAAAGGTAGCAGAAAAGCATACAGATTTGACTTAGAGTCTTCAAATCTTGGGAGAAAACATTCTTCGTCTATATTTTACATTAAATGGAAGTTGAACTTAAAAATGTTTTAAAAACTTTAAAACCTACTTCGATTTTCACCAACTTGCTTTCTAATTTCGATCCGAACGAAGTATACAGTCCCATCTTTTGATTTTTATAAAATTTCAATATTGAATTCTCTACCAATTAACAAATTCATTTGTGTTTAATTAGTTTATCAAATTGAACCAATTTTGTTCAACCTTTAACCTTAAAGGACAACAAAAAAAAACCCGTCTGAGTGTACTCGTACATTGCACAATATCCTTTTTTTGTCTGCAAATAATTTCACTCCCATATACGATTCCATCGCATGGGAATACAGTATTAAAGTTTATTTTCCGGAATAATCCATTATCATTTAAATGGAAAATAAATTTCGATGAAGGGACGAGTATTTTTTACATCAACCAACTACGTGATGTGTGAACACCAATTTCCGTGGAATTTGTAGGCAGGGAGTATCAAAAGAACCATATCATCACGAATTAATAATTTATAGGTAGGACTTCGCCTTCATTGTTCTCCCAATCTAACCCATAACTAGAGTCCTGTCAATGGCAGTTCACTAATATAATTTTATATTGACTGTGACTAGTTTTCCGGATTTAAATTTGCTCAGAATTCATGAGGACAGGAATTGAAATTTATACGTTTTTAGTGCTCATGTAATTTTCAGAAACACTGCAGCTGCTTAGTTTATTTTGAATGTTTCTGAAAATGATAAAACACTTTCAATAATGTACAGCTAAAGCAGCATAACCCATTAACAATAGTACGAGTACAATACTAAGCATTTATAAATTCTGGTTAGTTTAAATTTCTATTATTATTGAGAGTGTATTTGTATAGTTCTTGGACAACAGTTTCAGAACATGTGTTGATTTTGATCAAAATTCAAAATGATTCCAGGAATTTTTAAGAGTCGTTAACCGTAATGTTGCAGTTATATTGAGGCTCTATGCGTTTATTTTATTCAATATCAACTAGTCACAAAAATTACTATACTTGTTTTTTGTTTTCCAGGCATAATGTTGGACAGTTCGAAGAACTTTGGTTTCATTTAAGAGTAATTTGATTTTTTTCAGAATTTACAAATCTTCTGCTCTAGACATTAGGGTCGAATTTGATGTTGATACCACAAAATGAAATAAACTAATGACAAATTTTAAATTATATTATTTCTTTGGATTAGTAGGTACTAAGCACACAAAAAGATGCAAGATTTTCTTAAACTATTTATGTAGCTCAGTTGTCAATTCTAAAAAAAAGAGTTAAGCATTCAAAATAATTCTTAAATTTACTGTCAAATAAGCACAAATTATAAATTTCTTATAGTTAAAACGTTTTAGTGTGAAATATTTTAGTAAATTGTTTATTCGTTATTTCTTATAAAATACTTTTAATTTTTAGAAAAGAAGTTGTTTTTGATATATAGCTTGTGATGTTATAGTTAAAAATAAATCAAAGGAAACTTTTCTTGAATTAAGTTTCGTTGAACAATAAATATACAATTTAATTTAGCCCTCGTTTTTTAAAATCGATTAACATTCAAACAAATGTCCAATCAGAATCATTAATTACTCGAATTAACTATAAATGATACAGTTTGGTTTGAATGAAGATATCTCTCTTTATAAATCGATTTTTTATTCATTTGAACACTCACTTTCAAAAAAAACTGGCATTTATTTAAATTCGAGGCAAAGCATTTCTCAAAGCTGTTTTTGATGATGTGGAAAAGAACACAGAAATGGTTGTAAAAAACAACTGTGTATGCTTAAATTCATACAATACTTTCTTTAAAAAGAGATATTACAATTATAATTTAAAAATTGGAATAAATTCGAGCTTCTCTATAAATTAGATGTTCATTAGAAATTAAAAAAGACAAAAGACAGAAAATCGGACTTTTCAGCAGGTTTAACGTTTAATTCAGATGTGATGTGAGAAGTACCAGTTACATGATTTATAAAATGTATTTATTTTATGTTATTATAATAATAAATCTATACTAATACAATTTGCCAATTATAGTGAATTAAGTATCATGTACTATTGGCACTTCAGACAGCACAAGCATACTGTGTTTTTTTGACAGCTATAGATAAAAGGACTATGTTCATAATATGTAGGTAGAAATTAATTAAACAAGAGTATAACCAAACTAAATTTATTCTTCTTTTTCTTCAGTAGGTATATAAATTTATCAATCAAAGTCGAAACCAATAGATTAGCTATCTATTGGTTTCGACTTTGATTGACCTCACAATCCAAGAGAATCTAAATTAGAGTGAAACCAATAGGTGCATGGAAGAAAATGTTCATTTAAAAGAATATGATTTTCTGATTTGTGTACTTAAAAGTTAAAATTTTTTTTAAATAAAATTAAGACAGTACTCACATAAGATTCTTTTGAGGCAATTATGACGCCTTATAATCTCACTCTATCTATAGATCCTTAAAAAAGGATGTGGAAACGAGGCAGAAGTTTTTAAATTGCTTGTAAAAATAATGGAAGCATGATAAAATAATAAAACTTTTTATTTTCTACAAAACATCAAGTAGGTAAGTAAAATAGGTAACATTAAAAAGAAGAGGGACTCCAAAGGGTTTAGATGCTCAACATGCAATTGGAGTAATAGTATCCAAAGTGGAAAACTTTTTTCTTAAATGGAATATTTTTTAAAGGTTGTTACCATAAAAACACCAAAAAATCTCTACAGAAAAATACAGTTCAGTTTTTAACAAATGTTGAATTATTCAAAGTTTTCGATAAATTTCCTGGGAAACTCTCGATTCCTATTTCTTCTTGTTCAAATGCAGTTCCGTCAATCGCGATATTAACGGGAAAAATAAAAACTTTTGTTGAAGTTTAATTTTTTTTATTTTTGTTCTACATCAAGTCCTTCGAATCTATATGCAGACTTTGCTGCGTTAAAAACAGCAGATATTTGACACAATTATTTTTGAAACTTTTTGAATTTTATTATTTCATTTATTAATTATTATTATTTTGATTTTTAATTGCTGTTTTCATTTATTGGGAAGTTCGATGTTTATCTCGAAGTTTAAACTTCCATAGTAGCTCTGGGCGCTGTCGGTGTATGAGGAAGCTACTCGTAGATAGGAAATGAAATATCGTCAAACATTAGCTTTTCTTTATTGCAAAAATGAACATCACTTAGAAAACAAAGAAACCAGAATTCAATAACTTCTGATTTCAAATTTATCGTAGTTCATTGTTTTTTGAAGTGGAAAGTAGAATTTTGACAAACAATAGATACGAAGTATTCTCCTTTAGTTAAGTTGATTTTTTTTTTTTTTTTAAAGTGAACATTTTTCGTTTGTATAATAAATTTTTTTTATTGAAATACATATTGCCATTAGTTTTTTTTATTTTCAATGCTCCGTTTAAGTGGACATTTTATATACACGAGTGAATAAAATGAATATCAATATTTCCATGTTCAGAGGACTACAAATGCATTTTTCTTTTGATGAGGGATATTCAACAAGTTACTTAAGCTAAAAAATAAAAGAGAAACACAAAAGAGTGTCCTGACTAAAATGAAAGTCAGTTAGAGTCAAGGGAATACTACCTATAGATAAAAAGGAAAAAAATATGTTCCAGATGACTCTTGTAAAAAAAAGTCATTTGAGATAAATATATGTTAACAGTCAAAATCAACTAGTTCGGCTTCCGAAACGTGAAACTCACATATTAAAATAATTTAAGTTCATTAACGTCCAAGACAAGACTGATTAAAGTAGTAATTGTTTTATGGTCATTATTTTTCCATGTCAAAATTTACTACAAATTTTTCGACACAAAATTCCTTATTTTTCATAAAATTTCAAAAACGTTTCTGTGGAATTTCAGAATTTGTATTTTAACGTAAGTAAAAAAGTCCACATACATTTTTTTAATATCAAAAACAATAAGTATTTTGAACACTCGAATAAAAATTTCACGTATTTCTGCACCCGAAAAACTAACCAAATCGAGAAGAGTACCGTGAAAATATCGTCAAATGTATAAGTTTTCGTCTCGGGATAAATCCAACGGATGCGCTGTTATAAGCACACATTCAAACATTAACATTCGAGTTGATAAATTGTATAACTCCCTATGGAAATTTTAAAGTTTGTAGATGAAAGTGTGAAAGTTTAAAGTTGCTCGAATTCGTCAGAAAAAAAATCAGTAAAGTTAATAACAATTAAGGAGTTCACCAGAACTGAAAATCCTCATGACAAATATGCTTCGTATGAAATCAGATTTTTAGTGGAATTTCGAAGCATCTACTGCAACCCACTTCTGAGTGACAATTCTGAAGATTTGACCTACTCAAACGTCAGAGAGTTTTTTCGTGTCTTTGATTTCATAAAAAGTCATGTCACTTTAATATGTCATTACTCCTGCGACTCGATTCTAAGTATTAAACTCTTTGACTATGAACCTCTTGAGAACTTATAAAAATCGATAAATAAGTTCAGTACACATAAGTGACGACTGAAGTGAAGTAATCCCGATGCCAGGAAATCAGACTGCCTTGAGGATTCATTTTCATATATTTTTATATGTGTCCGTAATCGTAACTCCCTCAGTGTAATCGCATCATTACCTCTTCCCTTTGAATTTTTCTGAATTCATAAAAAAAATACACTTTTTCTCTTTTTTTTAGGGAAAACTATTTTAAGCACAGAGATTTACCCTTTTATTTATTTGATTGGAATCATCATCTGGTTTTGTTCCTTATTGGATTATTCAATGAAATAAGATACAACAAATCGAAAATGTCCATTATCGGATTGTTATGTAACTGTAGCTGCATAATGTATATGAATTGGGTAATCAAATCATAGAATGTTGTACAATAAGTGTACGGTTCATTGAAGAAAAGCATCTTAAACATAAATTGATATCAGAAGAAAATTGCAATACATTTGATGAAACGCCCACCTGCTGCGATGGCGGCGGAGGGCGTTTCGATCTTGAGCCAGAAGCTTTGAAAGTTAGTATATAAGATTCTTGTTGGATAATCGTCATGAATTTCACTTAAGAGATGATTTTCCTAAGGTCTTATCCGATGAAATAATACATTTTTGCTTCCGGCTGTACCTGGGTCACCGGAAGTTCTATGTTGAACAAAACAACCCATAGACATACACACAGCAGATACACAGGATTCTAAAGGCTACAAATTCGTTTTCATTTCGAGTTTGAACATTGAAGAGATTAGGCTTGATAACATTCAGCTCAAAATTATAGTATACTAGCAGACCCGTCCACGCGTTTCTGGTGGATAAGATTTTTGTTTAATTGTATTGTAGTAAACTACTTAAAAATATTTATTGAAAAAAATTGACAGACGTGCGTCCCTCAATGCAAATTGTGTACCAGCACCAAAAATTGAAAAAGTACGAACAATTGAATTTCACTGTATTTACTTAGATACTATTTAGGTCCTCAGACCTACGAAGTCCGTTGACGTTACCTAGCGGGGCATAGGGCCTCAACTACTCAAACTCATACTCTCCATCGTGTGCGGTTTCCAGCGATGTATTTCAGCTACCTCCAGCTCTTTCCTGGTCTACCATCAACTCTTCTTCCTTCTTGTGTGAGTGGGTATTTAGCTTACTTCAAAATAAATTTAACTTGTACTTTAGCTGTGCTATTATATTATAGCTTACATGAAACGTACCATAGCACCATCTATTGAATACTTTCTCAATCCATTACATATCGCCATCTTTTAAAACATTTGGAGCTAACAGATAATTGTGACTGTCAAATAATAAATTGAGATGTAAGCTACTCTGTAAAGAAATTTGCTTAAGGCGCCATCTGTTCTAGACTTATGGAAACTACGATCAACAACAACAATCAACGTTGTTGATCAGTTTATTATTAATTATTAATTATTGGGACCGTCAATTTAAATAATAACTATCCTATCATCTAAGTTGGACCAAATTACATATACATATATGTCAACTTTCATGAATATCAGTTGAGTTGTTTTTGAATTCATTCAAGACATACACTCGGACATTGAATTTTTATATATTAAGATAAGGACGCCACTACTTTTCAATCAGTTCTGAATAGTGTTGCCATGTGACTATGTAAAACAGGGAAACACTTAGTTATTTGCATTATTTATGGCAGCTATATTTTGGTCAAACAAATTACTCCAAGCTAACTTAAGGTTTAGACGTTAGGTAGATATGTTTTCACAGTCCAAGACAGTGCCTATGCACTTAAAAATTAGAGCCAAGTTCTCCAATGAAAAAACTGTCAGCCATGAAAAATAATGAAATATAAAAAGAAGAACTTTGAAACTCTAAATTGTGAGAGAAAGTTAAAAAAAAACTCCATGTGTTTGAAAACTGTTCAAGTATAAATTATCTATTTAGTAATGCAGAGAAAACATGCAATTTGTTGTTGTCTTGAAGAGCCTTTAATTACATATACCTATACTTACTTGATACTTTTCTTGATCTACACTAATAAAGAGAACTTGACTCTATTTTTGACATTAATGTTCCCAATGGGATTTCACTCTTTTTTGCAATGCTTTCCATGCAAGTTGTAGTTGCCACGCCTTTTCTCTTCAATCGAATATATCTTAAGTTATACATTTGATTTTTTGCAAACTTCAACTCGTACCGTTCTAACGAACAATCACAAGAAGTGTTCCATAGAAGCAATAGAAATTGATAGAAAAATATGACGTTTCCACGCCTCTGGGAGCATATTGATTTTTTTGTGACTACCCTTCAGTCTATACAAGACTAACTACGATATCGAGTAATAACTTCATTGTTTTAATGATCTGTCAGTGAGTTGGCCAGCTACGGTTCTTATGATTTTTAAAGTGCTTTATCTCAGGAACCACCTTTTCTTGATTTTGAATACTTTTTGTCTTTTAAATGACTTCAATTCCATCCTTGAGCCCTCCATTGAGTGACCTTAAATTATTAACCTCGTGAGCTAAATACTTTCATGGTGGGCTCTTGGAACATTATAATTTTATATATGTATGTAGCTTTTCATAATTACATATTAATATTTATGAGATTTTTAACTATACAAAGTCTCGGCTCCTAAAATCTCTGTTTCTGGTAACTAATATTTGTACCGTGGCCTGGTGACGAACGGTTTCTATATAAAATAGAATAATTAAAATCCAATTTTATTAAAATTTTGAACAAAGCAATTTCCCAATCCTGAAACCTGCAATGACCCACCATGACAAATATAATTATTACCTATTGATATTGTACATATTTATAATCTCTATCTAAGTGCTTAGTCGTTATCATTAACAGCAAGCTAAAGGAAATGTTCAATGCACTAATGAGTACTATACTCGTCCAATACTACTCCAGCTAAATTGTTAAAGATATCCCACAGATGCACAACACTCACATTGAAAATAATGATTCAATGGAAATTAAAATTCCAAACATTTCGCACGCTTCAGACCAGAAGAAGAAGACCAACATCAGTATGAGGTTATACATAATTATTATCCGCAAGTTGGAGCTGTTCTGCGGATTCTTGGTTAAGCAAAGCCTTAATAATGTGCCACTAAATCTACACAATAAAAAAAATGTTTTCAGACAACCCTTATCGAAAAAATGGAAAAGTAAAATGATATTCTTCACTGTCCAAGAACTACATAAACTCAAACTGTTATTCAAGGAGCGAAGATAACCTCCAGGGAAATCAAGATTCCTAAAGCTGCAATCTCAGAAAAATATGTTAAGAACGCAATTAAAGGCCAGATAATAATTTTTGGAATCAATTAAAGTAGGTACCTTCCTATAAGGTAAGGTCTCAAAGCAAAACCATTACTTTTATACTGAACTGAACACACAAAAATAAAAGAGATGGCTTGGCTTTGCTGTGGGCTAATGAAACTTTGTGTGCTTAAAGTGGGGTCTAATTTTCTTCTTGATTTTACTCCGAAAAGGCTTTCACATTGTGCAGAGTTTTTTTTTTTTTTTTAAATAAAAATTCTTCTAAAAACTGAGATTGGATTAGGGTAAAACTTCTAAAGAGACAGGATGGATGCAGTGGAGCTGCCATCAGTGCCTTTTCATGTTATTTTTTGCCTTGGAATCTATCGATCGAAACTCCAAAGTGATGATGAATTTCCATTTCATTTTTGTGTCATTCATGAAAATTCGATTGACATTAAGTAGGGAAAAGCAAGGAAACTGAAATATGTTAATGGAATGGCATATACGCACTTACGGCGGTGATGGGAAATGGAAATACTAGTTTGTACATGAATGATGGAAAGTCTGGATTTATATTTTTTCAAATTCTGTTGAATTTTTAAAGAAGGAAATTAAAAAAAAAAATATGTATACATTATAGTTGCATTAAGTATAAAATTGTGCAGTATTTTTTTTAACTTCCCATAGGGAGTTATTGTAATCGGTTTGATTTATCAAATTGAAATTTTTGACAAGCAAGCGTATGTATACGTTCGAGATACCCTTTTTCGCTAACGATATCTCGAGAATGCATAAAGATAACATATTGGCTCAATTTAAATTTTGTTCAGTAGGTTATAACCTGCTTGCAACAAAGATTTCAGTCAGTCAATAATAAATGTATTTATTATTGAAGTACTCAGGAACCACATGTTCTATAAAGCTAATATTTTTAGATTTCCTTTGCTGGAAATGAAAATATTTAAAATTTGAAGATTTTGAATTAATGTTTTTTGAAGTTAGAATAGAACACAGGTATCGAAAATAACCTCAATTGTTCTCTTAAAAAAGTGAATGTTGTTAAACATTCTATCAAACAATTGAAAAAAAATGTTTACGGAATTTGCAGAAGGTCAACTATGTAGGCAGCCTCTCTTAAAATTATTTAAGAAAAAATTTAAGACTAAGGAAAAATTCTGGCCAGTATTTTGTGTTTGTCTAAACCTTCAACTTTTACTCCTCACAGATGCAAATTGCTATTTTTATCTTGTAAATGTTTTACAAATTTGATTTTCTTAAGCAAATATTTAATACAAACAGAAATAAATCAGGAACCAGAGAATTAATCTAGGAAAAGAATACAAATTTACCTCCTTAACACCGGAAGCATTTCGGCAAACTTTCACAACTTATATACATATACATCATATTTATTTTTTCCTGGATGTTTCCTTTATACTCATTTACTTGTTACATCTGTTCAATTGTATTTAGGAAGGAATGAAGATATTTTTAAATACAAAGATAAATGAAACAAAGCAAAAAAAGAGACAAGAGACACAAACAAAATTAAGAAAGTTGCCACAAGGATATTGTAAGAGGTGTACTTCTATATCCAATCCAGTGTTTCATGGTTACACGCTCTATATAGTTATAGGTTATAGAAGCACCTGCAGCTGCAGGCAAAAGAAAAGTAATGAAATCAATTGTCCATTTCTTGTGAAGATGGTACACACGAATGAGTTTGGTATCAAATGAAAAATGACATTTAGCTTGTTATATAAAAATAATATTTTAGTTACAGTTCATGGAAAACTTGAGATATAAGTTGGTTACTGCTGTGAATGCAGCATTTCAGTTTTCCCAGGAAATAATAATAATTGTGTCTTACAATATTAAGCAGAACGAAAAATAGTTTTAGGTTCTTGAAAAATCAAATTTGTCTTAATTGAATTATTTCTTTATTATGAGCTTGGAAGGTTTTACTAAGTACTCTGTACTTGTTGAATTTTGACTTCTTTTGATCGAAAGAAGAAGAAAATTCTATAAAGAATTCTGTTTGCTTCACTTTCCTATTAAAATGCGGTCTTCCCTAGAAAAAAGTCATGTGTGTTGGTCACAAGTGACAGCTTAATTATTGCTATCAAGACAGGGTTATCGAATAGGGTTACCAGATGCCGACAAAAATACAATTTCCGCCATTTGTGTACCAAACATTTTAAAACTTAAAAAATAGAAGATATGAGGGCAGTTTTGGATAAGTAAGAATATTTTGTTCCTTTTTTGCGATCTAAGTTAAAAATATAATTGATAGATTTCTCAGAAAGACTAAAGTATGACGTGTTTTGTTTACAGTTGTATTTTTTTGGTATAGTTTATTAAAATCAAATTAAAATAACCACTCTGACTCAGTGTCACATTTTTTACCTTCATTTTGTAAATTTTTGTTTGACATCAAATCAACATATACACAAGCAAATAAAGGTCCATTTCATTTCTGAATATAATTCTGTATTTTCCACAGAAACAGGTTTTGGGAAATGGCTACAATATTCCTTGAAATGTAGTGCCAATTAAAGTCTTCTAGACCTTGCAGTTTCTCCCGGCGGCCGTGCACTGATTTTATATTAAGTTATAGCAAATGTATCTGTGCAAAATATCACAATGTGGTTTTCGGTTGATGAACGAGTACATCTGGTAGACGGTAGAGATACTCTTTCGAATAATGAAATCAAAATGTATCTGGGATTTTGTTTCCAACAAAATTCCGCACTACATGGGACATGGAAATTCATTTATCTGTTCCTTTTAGAGAATCTGTCTGATCTCCGATATCTATACAACCGTGATGGAGGAAGGAAATGGATAAATCTTTTATTTTTAACTTGGAATGAAGATGCAGAACGAAAAAGTCCATTGGGATTTGCAGTTAAAGTGTGGAAAATAATTCCGTTCAAGGCCAACAGATTCATTGGAAGGGAAAAAGGAACCCATTTTACACCAACTATGTTTAGTGCAGTTTGGGAACATTTTGTTATTAACATTTTGTAGGGAAAGTTTTTTCAAATATGAGATTTTTAAAAGTCTTCTTTACTCCTTTGTACTCTCCTTGTTCTAAATCTAAAGAACGTTAAGGAATATAAGTTTTTTTTTATTGTTATACTTAATTTACTTAAATTCGTTTTTAAATAAATTTAAATCTCAGTTTTGGGATTTATAAGATTGTTTTGAAAACCCAATAAAGAGGTTGTATTGTTATATGGTTTCTAGACATGTTACCAAGATGGTATTATACCTAAAACAACCATTTACCAAGCTTGGGATAAATAGATTGGTATGTCAATACAAATAAATCAAGTCACAAGCACCTTCATAACTATATTTTCACTGCCATAATAATTTTCAGTAAACTAAAAGCCCAAAAGGAAAATCAACCTTTCCATAACAGAATATCGTGTATCAAAAATATAATATGAATCTTGTATGCATACATTTTTTTAAATCCTCTCAAATTTCCGAAGTTATTAGGTTAGGGTTGAATAAAGGTTAGTAAGGATATCCATAAGGAATTACCTCTTAACTGAACATCCTGCTGGCAGACTACATCACTAGCAATTTGTTGGAATCCAGAGAGGAGGACGTTCATGCAACGACAAGACAAGGCTCACAACTTGTAATATGTAAATACTCTAAACCAAAAGCAAAACTTCAGGCAAAATGTGTTCGCTTGTAATTTGATGTCCTTGCACTAAAACTTATAAGTATTTATGTATATTGTGTATGTACATATGTGTATGTAGGTCGTACAGTATAGTATGGAATAAGCTAAATATAATTGAACTTCCTTCTCCGGAGGCAAGATGCACGCATCGAGTAGCAAAATATCAGACATGATAAATGTTCAATGCACTTGTATGCATAAATCTGTTATGCTTCAAGACCACCCCCCAGAACCCCACCTGAATGGTAATGAAATAAGCCTATTTCACACTTAAAGTGCCAAGAATTAATTACGCTATTTGGTTTTTAAGTGCTAATGAGGGAAATCATGTGTCTCTAGTGAAAATTCTGTAGTTTATCATACAAACATATAACTGCATCCAAAAACATAAGAACATACATATAAAAAATAATAGCCACGGAGTTCCGACTCGTGTTTTTTCCAAAAAATTGAAAATTATAGAATCCCTACACAGGACGAGCATCATGCCAAAAAGGATGCTCGCAATTCCATTAGGAAAACTATGCTCATGCAAAACGCTAGTTATTCGTTTCGTTTTTGTTCACATCAAGCGTAATCCGGACCGAATACGAATATGGGTATTCTCTTTTATGTGTTTGACACATCACAGGGAGAATATTCACTTTAAAGCAATAGCTTTGTGTAAGTTTGGTACAAATTGAGTGGGAAAAAATTGAATTTCTATTATCAAAAAATTTGTGTGAAAAAACTTTAACTTTTCATGAAAACTGCATATCCACAAACCAATATTCGTTAACATTCTAAAACTAAGTTGTGGGGTTCGCAAAAGGCTTCAGGTGAAATTGTTAAAACCGACCACACAAAAAAATGCCATAAAATTGGTTACTTTATCACAAATCCTGCCTTCCAGCTTTTTATTGATTATGTTTGTATATGTAGAAAATTATATTGAAATAGGTATTTGATTTCAAATAAATTTATTTTATTTTTGTAATGATGCGATGCTTATGCAAAAAGTTTTATTTTACCACGGTCACTATACTTGTTACGAAAAAGTTACAAGTTCTTCAAGGACTTATCCTGGAAAAGTTATTTTAGGATTTTACTTTTTAGATCGCCTACTTCAATTCTTAAAATTGCTTGCAGAAAGGAACTGAACTACTTTTAAAAGTTATTTTCGGATTATTACCATTAATTTTATTTTTATCATCATTGTATCATCATTTGGCAGTGGCAATAAAAACTTAGAAGGAAAATTCAAAGGCAAAACTTGGAAAATTTTTTTTTTTGATAATTTGGACTTGTCTCCGAAAAAATAAAGTAAGTAAGGACCTTATTGTGAGCTTCGTTTCCTTATCGATAAACGAATTTTATCTTTACTGTCACTAGTTCTAGTAACAAAATATAGGATTCAAATGCAATACCACATTCATTATTAACAGTTAAAATTATTATATCTGTCGCAATACCAAAACGAAAACTTGTTCATGCTTTTGACTGTTGTAGTGTCGAACGTTGAACGACAATCGCGATAAGGACCTAAGTAAATAATATATGAGTCAAATAAAACAAGACACACCGTATGTCGAATTCTTAAATAATGTGAACTTCTGTCTGTCGATAGTCAAAATAAT
Source organism: Scaeva pyrastri (assembly GCA_905146935.1). Taxonomy (NCBI): domain Eukaryota; kingdom Metazoa; phylum Arthropoda; class Insecta; order Diptera; family Syrphidae; genus Scaeva; species Scaeva pyrastri. The sequence goes on along the minus strand of LR989929.1, from coordinate 1,746,900 downwards.
TGATTTTGTTTAAGTGAAATGAAAGTTTTGTAGAATTGCATTACAGATTTATTATTACTTAATTTTTTAAAGGAACTCATGGGACTTACTTTATTTATAAAATCTAATCCAGTTAAATCCATGTTTTATATATGCGAGTAGTTTCTAAAACCCCAATCCATGAACTTATTTTTTTCGTATCTTAATATCCTATACACAAAACCAATACTTGCCCTTAAGAGCAGGTTTCTAATCAAATTACCAGTGTGTTCATGTATTTATACATAATTGCAATTTGTCACTTTGGAAGAGATAATATCAGGTGTATTCTACCCATGAGCTGTACTACATTGTATGGTCATGGAGATAAGATCCCATCCAGATAAGTGTCTCGTACTTTGTGTGAATGCTCTTATAGCAGTGCTTGCTTGTGGCACAGCAAATCGATTGAAGGATACTTATGAACCACCAAAGCAAATTCTGGGAAAGACTCTAGGTCCTAAATTTAAGTTAGAACCGAATTGTGTCATTCAACGATATCACAAACACCTGAAATTTTAAGTTTTCCAAGGTTTTCACAATCAGTCTTTTCGCTTATTTGACTTTAAGGATGTTAATGTCCATTACCATAATTTTTGTATGAAGACACTTTTTATAAACAAAAAAATGTTTAAAAGAATGTGTTTTCCTGCACGTCTTTAAAATACAAACCACATTTTTGTAATAGCATTTTTCAAACTTTCTGCATACTACTCATATATATGCCTTGTAATGCATATGCGCCACACATTTATGAAATATGAAATTTAAATCTATTTTAAAAATGTCCAAATGGTCAACTTCCAACTTTCTCTTTTTTTTAATACTATATCACGGAGGTCAAAACTCTTGGAATTTTTTGTCTGACACAGCGGTGGCCGCCGCCGCCGAGCTGCAGCCATGTGTCTCTTCATGAAAAATTCAATTTCAAATTGTATTAACTATTTATAAACTTGGTATACCCTATCCATCACCCACACATTAATGAAAACGCCCCTCAGCTGTTGTTTTATTTCCAGAAATACCCATTAAGGGTAATGGTGCGATTTAAAATCCTATCCTCTAGATACACACGTACATATACGAGTACATCAATGGAAATGCGTCTATAAGGCAATCATACTCTTAAAACAATTCAGATACTTTTTTTGGAATTCTAAGTATGACGCAGATTAAAAAAAAAAATTGAATCACGTAGGTTAAGCGGTTTTTTTTGACAAAACATTTTGTAAGGTGCACTCGAATCCCGAACCCACGCAATAAGATCAACTCAAATATGGCATTACGCAAAACTTATTAAGACTTATTTGATTTAAATTGCTCTATATGAATTGTCTGAAAGCTGAATTAATGAAAGTGATTATTGGGCCACATAAGACGACCCCAAAATTGTATATTCAAATTAATTGCTTCAAAATTAAAAAAAAGGAAACTCAGGTATACAATGTCTTTAAACAAAAAGAGTTATAATTGTATGAACAAATTTTCTGACATTATCTACTTCAAACCGGGACTTATATCCTTAAGCTATATTTTGATACCCTTTGAAATTATAATGTGGTAAAAAAATTAATCATATTCCTAATAAACCCACAATCATTACTCGTTATGCTTTAAGTATGCCTTCAGATAAACAATCAAGTAGGACCAACAAAGGGAAATTAATTAATTTGGTTTCCTAGTTGCCCTTGTCCTTTAAAAATGGAGCACAATGATGTAGAATTACGGCTTGGATTCCAGGACAACATTATTGTCTGTTGTTGTCCTTATGCATCATAAGGCTTGTTAACTTTGTGGAGAAAAATCTTAAATTAATTGTATTCGTTTTCCAAAGCGCATCATTGTGAATATATGAGTAAATCCTTTCCATAAACTTACATACATACATATATACACCCCATATCCTATGCGTACCAACTTTTATAAGATTGAATAGGATTGCCCTTTTTGAAGGAAGGAAGGATTTAAGGAAGAAAGACTTGTAGGCATTGAATTTAAATTAAAAATTAGAAAACATTTAATCTCAACAAAATCTACAACTAACACTAAGTCTGCAACAAAATTTAAATCCTTTTTCAAAGGATCCTATTCCTATGTCCTGTCTGAACTTAAATCTAATCTCGGAAAAGAGGAAATGCTCAATTGATTGTGCATTTTGTTTAGGTATTCGAACGTGAAATTTCAAAGAGAACGCTTTTTGAATTTATGTCACATCACAGATTTTTTTTTTTTTTTCAATTTCATTTTCATCTCAAAGATCTTATACGTTTCCAACATATCTATTACCTTCTCTTGGAGATATGTTTACTTGAAATTTATGAGTTTTTCCTAGGAGATAGTAGGATATTTGGGATTAAGATAAGACAGACAAGGAATTGCAATTATATAAAGATTTCTCGAAAAAGATAAAAGAAGATTGAAGAAATTGAAAAAGAAAAAGGAAGGTTGGGAGTTTTCCAATATATTGCGGGTGGGGTTTTTCTTCTTCTTAGATAAAAAAAAAAACAATGTTAACTTTAAACGGCGTTCTTTTAAGCTTTAAAATCTTAAGAACCAATCTTTTAAATATCAAAAAGTCTATGTTTTTCGGTTAACACAAAATTTAAAGGTAAAAAGGTAAACGGGTAAAATATGGTATACGCTTGCTTAATTATGAAACCTTTAGTGACTATATAAAATAATAAATAATAGTGTAATGAAGTAAAATTGCACCAAAAGCTTTAAAAAAATGTCCTGAATTGCAATTGAAATCTGCTTAACAATTTTATTAAAATCAGTTAATGAAACTCAACAAAATTAAAACATAATTAAATTTCACTTCTAAAAGTTAATTTTCATAATTTTTGTTTTTCATGTTTCACTATTTTAAAATTTCTTGTCATTCCACAAACGGATGAAGGACGAAAAGTCAAAGAGAAATCAAATAACTTGTAACGCAAATTCTCTTCTAGACATTATAGTCTAACTCAGGAATAATTTGAATTCAAAACTGTCAAAATTCAAGATCTGTTACAGACGTAACTTGAGCCCACGCTACATCGTTTAGACTGTTTTCAAATTCCAATGTTTCATGTCAAAGTCAGTATAAAAAAAAGTATCCCTAACAAATGCAAATAATCTGGGAATTAACACAAAATGAAGTGAGTTTATAATAAACACGAACAACAAACCTTAAGCTTATAGCACACACTCAATTAAAAATTATAAATTCCAAACAGTCTCAAAATATTCGAAGGTCTCATCATCATCATCATCACCATCATCATCTGAAATTCTCTGATGAGTTCACATTTAAAGAAACTCACATTTGAAACATGTTTCGAAATAAGTGATTTATTAACCTATGACTGAAGGAACAAAAAATAAAACAACACAGAAAGAGAACACAATTTTACTTACGTACATGTATGTGAAGAAGAAAAGTTAATTCTCAAGGACGATGAAAGGAACCAGAAAAAGTACAATTTAAAATTACATGGTAATTTCTCTCCTACTTGCCTTCTAACCAAATAAAACACTTTCTTCCACCAAATACTCTGGAGACCTAAAAAAAAACATCAAAAAAGACAGGGAAAATGCTGTAAAAATAATGACATAACAACAAAAAATAAAGTACACCATTCACTTTAATTTACATTTTCATCTCAAAGCACCTATAAAGGTGAAAGGTGAAATAAAATACACATTTAGAAACTAAGCAGCTCACTTTAAATTTCCTACAAGTCACGATACTCTAAACTAACATCCCTGTTCAGTGCAAATGAAGTCCTTTTATCATTTGATTTAAAAGTCAAAACAAGACCCTAATCAACCGAATCGTAGTGTCTCAAAGTTTGTTTTGAATTTCATAGTCAATAATATTTAACTTTGCCTGATAAACATATTCGTAAGTCTGTTAGTTAACAGAGAACTAGAGAATGATTAACTTTAGAGCCAAATTCAGGGTCAGAACTTTGTATAACTAAAATTATGAACATACACTCGATATACATTGATTGAATCTAATTTCAGTCTCGTGTTCAAATGAGAAGAAAATTGTGTCTTTTCATTTTAACAATTTTTAAAATATGTAATATATTTTCATGGCCTCCAAAATTTATATCAAAGTTAACTTTATTGAAACTTTTTAACGACACATAAATTTGTTTTCATTATAGAATTCGCGTCATAAAAATATTCCCCATAGTTTTCCCTCAGGAGAAGTGTTAAATGACAGAAACAAACATCCCAAAGGCCATTAAAAACGATATTCAGATGTTCTGTTGTGTTTTCTTTTTCTTGTCCGTTGATTCATTAAATGAAACAAGAAAAAAAGACAAGAAACCGAAGCAACCAACAGCGATAAAGCAAATTTAAAAAGGGACCTCTGGGAGAATGATCTCATTCGCGTTCCTATTAACTACATAAGAGGTTATTTTTTGCTCCCGGCCATAATGTTCAATGACTAAATACCCTTTAGTATTATCAAGTCTCAACACTGACCTATTTTGTGAAATCATTAAAATTGCCTTGGGTTGTTTTCCTTTCACGTCATAAGGTTGGTTCACTCCTTTCAGAGATGGAAATTATTGAACGGAATACAAATTATACGAAGTAAAATTCTCGTATTATAAATGTTGCTTATTTGCATTTTCATCAAAGGAAAGGATTTCCATCGAAGGCTCGCAAACCTAACCAGACCAACAAGGATTTTCAAATTTTCAAATTCAAATTGAAAATTGAATTTCTAAATTGATAACCACTCAGTAAAGTTCGGAGTAGTTGTAAATTGTTAGAATAGCCCAGTTAATTTTTGTTTGGAATTGTTGTTGGTTTATTATTTTAAGAGTAAGATTGTAAACTTTTGGAGCAGTATTTTCCTCCCCGCAACAGAATTTCTTGTTGTAATATTTTTCTTGTCAGATATTTGAAATCAAAAAGATACAAGTCATTATTTTTTTTTTAAATATAAAAACAACAAGATTTTGTTTGAATGAGAAACTACATTTTATCTGTGAGACTTTAAAGAATTAAATAAATTCTACGAAGATCAAAAATGCATTGATTCTATAAAAATCCATGAACATAAAGGTTTAATAATATTAATGTCTGATTTGAGATTCCATATTTTCAATCTACATAAGTGTGGAGTTTGTATTGATTTTAGAACTAATAAAAATATGGGTTTTGATTCCTCTAATATGTCAGATTTGTTTCTATTTTCAAAAACATTATTCTGAAGTTGGTTTTTGAACAATACTATTAACTTAGCCTTAATTTGCTCCACCTATTACAGATTCAAAAGAAACGAAACTTACTTCTTATTGTAAGGATCGCAAGTTTTCAAATTATTGAAAGAACTTTTTTAATTCTTTTCGGTTAATTTCAAAACGAAAACTTTTGAGCATTATCTACTATATATTTTTTTTTTTTTTTCGGAATATTGTAAGTTGTAGCTTTAGTGACTGATATTATTTTTTTCTCATTTTCTAATAAACAAATTTTTGATCTATTTAAAAAAAAATAATTAAAATGCTTTGTTTTGAGTTTGTGGAAAAATTGCGAATTTAATTTTTTTAGATTTAAACAAATTAAAATAACTTTCTGCACGAATTTTTTTTAAGGAGACAAGTAAGTTGTAACAATGACTTGGTAAGAAATGAAGATTTAAAAAATGGGATTGATTTAAATCATGAGATAATTGGTATATTAAAAATGTACCCTCGAATAATGAATAATGACTGTAAAAATTAACTTGGTTGACAAAACTGGCAGCAAGTGACCTGTAGGTACACCAACAGACGTATTTAGGCTCCTTCATACTGTTTACAGGAAAACAACTTTATTCCTCTGTGGTGATACCAGTTGTTTAAATTCTAACAATCAAAAGTTTTGGACAACATACAAATTTGCAATACCGAATGCGTCTTGGGAACTTAGAATTAGAATTCAAAAGGGTATAGTCCTTTAAAAGCAAAACGAACCAAAAAAACAACATAATCTCTTGACTACTTTCAAATTGTACAAAAGGGACACAATTCATATATCAAGAAGAAAAAGTTTGTTCTAAAAATAAGTCTCAAGAAGTGGTAAAACTTTTTCAAAACTCTATAAATTGATTGACAACGGGTATAAGAATACCATGTGCAGAAAAAAAGGACACAATACAAATAAACGAATGCCCACTTTCCAATAATCTTCTTAAACCAAAACCCGAAGAAAGGTTTATTGTCGGCTTTCTTAACCGAAGATACTATTATTTACATATACATACATATACCTGTTATAAATATGTAGTTCGAACGATGACACACAAACTTACTCAAATACCTGAGTCCTGTAATACCTCCAGCTCTGACATACCTTTGTAAAAAGTTATTTCAGATTTTGGTTGATTTTCCTATACATACGAGTCTCCAGCCAGCCCAGGTGGGAAAACGAAACTAGTTTGGTGAGTGAAACGTTTTTTTTTTGGTAGGAAAAACCATAAAACCTTCTCGAACAAAAAGTCCTTTAAAATGTTTAAAAAAAAAACTCATTTTCAAGATAGAAAAGAGCACCCTGGGAAAAATGGCACTTATATTCACAAATTGTATGCAAATCAAATTCCATCCCGGATAAAATAGTATAATGTATATTTTCTCTGCACAAGCAAAATGTGAAGAATGTGTCATTTGCACTCCAACAAGTATTCCAATTTGGGCATAAGCACCTATCATTCATGTTTAAGGAGTATGATAGCAGATGTCTTGTCCTTTAGCAGTCAGTCTGTCGTCAGAGAAGGACTGGGAAAGGGCAATTCGTCCCAAGGCCCGAGTTCTTCATGGAGACAAGCAATTCAAAACAAACGAATTTTTAAAAAGTTTGGGCGAATCAATAGACGATTTTTTTTCAATTGAACACGAAAAAAAAGAGATAAGAAACGGAATGTTGAGATGAAATATAAGAATAAGGTTAAAGGTTGAGTGGATCGTTCTGTAGAGAAGTATCTACCAGCCTATTGAGGCCATAATTTTATGCAAAAGTGTAAATTATATTTTGGAATTTGTGAACAATTCACAGAAACAAACCGCACACATCAACACATCATGAATTGGTCTGATGCAAGAGAATTTTTTAAAGAATATTTTGCAAGTGGTAACATCTTTTGAGCCCATATTCTACTTAAACTAATAAATACTGTTATTGGTATAAAAATGTGCAGTTTTTTGTAAACATCAAGCCAAGCCTAGTTAGGTCTCGTGATCAATCCTAACTGATGGTTTTCCAAAAACACTATGGCATGCCAATTTTGTGTTCTTAACGATAAAATCGACTGTTTCAGATATAATAAAAAGTAAAACAAAAACACAATCAATTTGTGCCTAATTTTTGCTACTTCTCGACACGGTTACTATCTCGTTGTCCAATTTCCAATAATATTTAATTACTCAATCCTGGAGTGTATTAATTATGTCTTTGGGTAGATTTTTCACTCGATAAACTTCTCAGATATTGATACATCAAAAGTTCTTAAGCGTGTTATATTAAAAACCTAGTATTTATTTATAAGTCTGTTCCAAGTGTTTTGTGCACAGAAATTCACAGCACACATTTTTTTAAGGAGTGGGGATAAAATTCTCTCAGTCATAGAGAAACTGTGCACAACGAAGTGGAACGACATTTTAAAGAAAATCACAGACTTTACGAAACGTCAAAAAAATGTCAACAAAAAATCATTGCAACAAATTTGATTCGAAAGCGCGTGAAAAGTTTCTTATTGTTTAAAATTAATAAAAAAAATGGATTTGTTAAAATTGTTACTAATAGAGTGCTACGACTCGATTTGGAACTCAATCTGGTGTTTTTTATAATTAAAATTAGAATTCAAAATTCAATTTAAAAAAATCGTTTATTTTAACGGCAAAACTCAAATGTCAAATGCTATTTTTGAATTTTTCAAATTTGACAGTCTTCAATTTTCTGTGCACGGAAATTTTTGTGGCTAAAATTCACAGGGTGGGGATATTTTTTGCTCTCTCAAGAGCCGTCTCTTCTGTGAAAAACTACGAAAAATGTTTAACTTGGAACAGCTTTTCACAGTTTTTCTGTGATTTTCGGCGAATTTCACACACTTGGAACAGACCTAATATTTATTGATTGTTAATTTAAACTGTCATTCATGATTGAAAATTGTTCATTGAAACAAAACTTTAGAATATTAATATCCAAAATTCTGATTAAACAACCAGACAATAATTTAAACAAATATTTAAAAAAAGTGTATAAAAATAAATAATTCTGTAAGGGCTTTGGATGTTTTGAGTAGTGATGATAGTGAGTGGTGACATTCCCATTTGTGTCTCCAAATGTGTCAACTAAATTTTTTTTTCTTCACCTATGTATTTCCCACTCATCATGGAAAAGGGAGTAAAATAGCAAATAAGTATCGGGTTTGCATTGTTTGTGGGAGAAAGATATCAAAATGTGTAATACCTTCTGAAACTGAAGATACGAGTATTTTGGTTCGCACAATGCATTACCATCGACTGTACTAAGGCGTTGTATTTCCTGTACAGCAATATCATCAGTACCAGTCTGTACCATACATCCAAGGAAACAAAACTGACCGAAAAATAGTGAAATAACGTCCTTATTGGTTATTCAATCATCTTGCTCCTAGAAATGTATGAAAGACGCAGAGAGTAAACAAAAATAAATTTTGCAGAGAGGAAATACAATTGAAATAGATTGTGGCATACCTACCTACGTAAGGATAACATGGCATCTAGACCCATATTCCCTCAGATCGTACAAATAGATGTAAAGCTATTAGGTTTAGATACTTTATGGACGTTGCGCATCAAAAATATAATTCTCGAATGAAATACATGAATGTTCCAACCATTTACGGTAATACATCTCGATGAGATTGCTTTCACATTTTTCAAACTCAAGGGTTTAAAAGGTTTTGCAGAATTCACTTCAAATGATATTTCATTTTCATCTTATTATTGGAAGAAATATGTTAGGAGTACCAGAAAATTGTGTATTTGAGCAATAAGCATTGACCATCAATCTTCTAATAAATTTCAGTTCAAAATATCAACGTTTATTCAAATGTCAAAAGCATTGGTCAATTGAAGTTTAATTGCCCAAGAAAGGGTTTTGTACTTTTTCTGATGCAATATTCAAGAACTTTGTAAATATTGTAAGCATTCTATTCATATTTCAACCTGTTTCTAAACCAAAATTTGTATTTGTTTAACCATGCTCAAAAAAAATGTTAACAAAAAAAAATTCAAAGGAAAGATCTTAAATTAACTTGTCATTAAAGAAGTAAAAACTTACAGAGGTAAGGATTAAAATAAAATCTTCAGAAACAAGACTTCTGCAATGCTTGAAACTTTTTTCCAATACATATGATGAAGACATGAACATACACTCAAAAAGGATGAAAGAGGACATTCATTTCAGGTTTATTTATAATAGACACAGGGAGCAGAAGTGATGATTTATTTAGTTAACTTTTTCGTTTTTTAATGGTGGTTCTTACAAGACTCAAGCTAACAGCACCACTCTCAGTCTCTACAACAAAAACGTATGGTCCTTAAGGATTACTATCTCTCCAGAACCTATACTACCATATTATTTTTAAGCCAAATAGGTAAAATTAAACGAAAAACCCTTACTGGCAAATGGTAATAAATAATGGCTAATGGTCCATTGATGGAAATTGGCAAAAATGTGAGAATAAGGGATAGAGTGTTCATGAGAATATTTTTAAGGTAGTAATGTGTTTTAAAGAGGTAATGGAAAGGGCTGGGAGTAAAAGCAGAGTGAAGTATAATACTTACGTACTTAAAAATTTTTCAGAAATCGGATGCAATCAATAAAACATAATATATAAATGAACAACAGAGTTAAACATTGAAATTCTACAGTGGCTTACAATTTAATAATAGTATTTGCATTTCCACTGTAATGAATTAATTTAAGAAATTTCAAATAAAATCTTAGCTTTCAATAGGTTAATTGGAAGGTAAATTATAAATGTCATAAATCCTTAGAAGCAATTAAAAATTTTATTTCACCAATTTCTCTCAAAATTTAATCTATTGCAATAAAATTAAGATAGTTTTTAATACTCACTAGGAAACTTCGGAATTTTGCATTAACTCCCAGCTACGTTCTTAAAAACTATTTGTAATTTTATTTATACAAACACAAAACAAATTGTTATATCAAACTCTAGTTACGTGTGCCTTATTAAATTTCAACTCAAATGCCAAAGCAAGAGTGGTTGCTGAAACACAGGGTTTCGAAAATAAAAAAATATCTTAATCTACTCATTGAAACTATAAACCTTGAAACCATGGAATCATGAAATTTCGCACAAATGTAGGTACATATAATATACCTTGCAAGCGGGAGTTCAAAATTTTTCGTAAACATTTTGCATTCAAAATGCTGTTTTCCAAGATTCTGCTTTACAACATTCAACAAATAACGTAAAAAAAGTTTCAAAAACGCTTTTGTGAATTTTGTTTGAAAAACTTAAATGGTAGTTACGTATAAAGAATGTTCAATAATAAATAAATTTCATTATATTTTACACAATACAATAACTTTTTAAACAAAGCTTGCAGAACACCCTAAAATAAGTTTGTTTTTTTTACCATTCTACAATTTTTACAATGACCCAGGCTGACCGGTCACGTCGTACCTGCCACTAGGCACAGGGATTTTCAACCCTAATATTATATTATTATAATCTCCATCCAATCCAAGTACCTATTAATATTTATTGAAACAAAAAACATTATTTTATATACCTATTTTCCATGCAAAAAAAAACTCCATACAACGAGGGTCTGATAAATAGTTTTCCGTTATTCGCTTCCAGTTCCCAGTACCAGTAATCACAATATGCATCACCGCTGAAAACTAATTATTTTACACTTTTCTTCCTTAATAAGTTTTTCTTTTCTTTAAATATAATTAATTAAGTTTTCTTATTATTTCGTTCAGATTTCTCTGCAAAAATAAAGAATAAACCTCACAAAAACTTTATGCAATTAATTAGTTTTTTTATGAAAATTTAAATTTCCTATTGATCCAGAGATTTCGAATCCGTTTTCTCAACACCTACAACTACATATACAAAGTAGTTGAGTTGAGTTTCTGTAGAAGTGTGTTTTTTTGCTTTCTACTTTTTTTTCTGTTCGAATAAAATATCTAGTGATCTTCTTTTTATTTTTCTTAACCTCACCACTTTTGAAAACTAATAGTAAAGTTCAACCTTAACACCTACCTTAACTGCTTTGTCAAGAACCTGATAGATTTAGATTCACATCAGTATATGGTTCTAGTTAAGTATAAGAAAAAAATCAGTCTAGATTTTCCGCAAATTTATGGAAAATGAACCCCGAAAATCTTAAATTATTATTATATGATAAAAACCTACATGAAGAGGAGCAATGTATCATAAAGAAGGAGCAATATTTAACTTGTGACAAAGTGTGGCTTTTCTGACATTATCGACATCGTTGATGCCAAATAAACCTTTTTTCTATAAATATTACACATTCTTGACAGGTTTCTGTAAACTCTTTATACCTCTTATCTTTTCGACGAATAATAAATCTTCCAACTTCAAAAAATAACTACCCGGAGATGATTTTTGTTATATACCTACTATCTATGTAAAAGAGGAGCGGGGAAGAAGATAAAAAAGATGGATAGTTACGTATGTACAAGTCAACTTCCCTACATCACTTCAATTCGGGAAGGTCCTTAATCTACCTCCAGATACGACGCCACGACTACAAATATTATCTGGGATGCGAAACGTTTGGATGCGGTGGATCGGGGTGGACCCTACTCCACTTAGCACCAGTAAGTATAAGTTAAACAAGACTTAACGTTTCTAAGACTATATATTACCAATTATTGTACACTATTTAGAGGTCTTTATATACCAAACAAAAGACTCTAACTACACCCTCGCAGAAAATCAGACCTTATCTTCAATAACTTTTTAAGTTTTCTATAAGAAAGGAATAAGTATACATATTTATTCGTCAAACTGCCAGAAGCCATATTTAACATTAAACATTCCCGTTTACTTATTTAGTTAAATTAGGGATAGCTTAAGAATAAGTTGCCTTAGAGAATTAATGTTAAATTAACTTTTGAAAATATTTGCTCGGGGTTGAGTCAAAACTTTTAAGTAAACAAAAGTATGTGTCAATGAATGAGGTAATTTCAATTAAAAAAAAAAAAACTATCAACAAATTTGTTCCAACCAGGTATACCAACAGTGTGAGTTCGTATTTGGTATAACAGTGAGACATTTTAGGGTGTGATACTAAAAATATTATAACAACTCAAGTGACAGCGTACTAGAATTGCAGTATAATATTTCATAAAAATACTTAAGGATTCTTTCATCAAAAATAATAAAACAAGGTTATTTTAATATTGAAGAAAATTTAATTTTTTGCCTAAACTTTGATACACATTTTGTGTTCTTTGTAAATGACTTTGATTTTTCAATCAGAAATTCCTGAGGGCAGTTATTGAGGAGCACATTATTATAATTTTAAATCCTTTTTCTATGTTCTTTTAATTTTATTTTAGCTAAATTTTAATTCCATTATTCAGCTTGATTGAAATAAAATGAGTTTCATGATTTTTGAGAAAAAAAAAAAATACTTCCAATATTGTGACCAGTTCTCACCGATAAAATGCAATAACTTTTTTCCATTTTTAAGCTGTAACTGTCAAACAAAATAAACCTGATACCTGAAAAGGTCCCACTGTCGAAATTACACTCCAGCCTGAAGATATTCGACACACTGCGACTTTCCCGCAAAGCCGTAAAGAAAATAATAATTTTATATGTACCTATTTGAAACCTACAAATACCCGTAAGAACCTACCTACACACTATCACTTCAATACCACAAATTTAACCACTCCGTAATAAATATTTTTTCCTCTGGTTAAAATAAACAAACCATCTACCTATCCATCAAAACGTGAGCTTCAGGCCCCAAGCGAGTACTTTGAAGAACAGTCTTTCTTTTACTTTATGAGCTGTCTCAAACTACATCCTACTCAACTAGATAGCTACATGTGTTGACATTCATTTCCCACACGTTTGTCCATACACAAACCCCACTGCACGCTCCGGCATCGAACTTCTAACCATTGCATTGCAGTCAGTCCCACCAAAGTGTATCTACTCGTACATAAATGCAATTGCCATTATTTAAGCACAAACTTTAAGTCCGCTATTCCTATCCTGTAAATGTATCTAACAGATTTCCAAGGAAACTAAACTCACACACAAAAGCTATTTCTACAGAAGAACGCTTTATGGAGAATTCTATGTTCTCCACTGCGACGAAGCAATGGAAAGACACCAGCGACCAGGTCCACGTGGGACGTGGGAGTTTGTTTTCTTTTAAAGGTTTCCCTCAAAAGGACGTTCGCTGCATTGCTCTACATTTGCCTGAACTTGACCTGCATAGTAATTGACCTGCAAATGTCGAACGAAATCAACATACATTTAATCCAAGCTACAAATGGGAATAAAAAGTAAGTTTTTTTTACTTATGGAATCAGCCAGTGAACTGCAAAGGCATGCTGCAGGATGCACCCACTGCTAGTGCAACATATATGGTAAAGAGCATCTGAATCTTTGATGCTATGAATTTAATTTAGTAATGGAATTTGGTAAAAAAAAACATACAAGTGTTAAAAAGATCGATATGTGTGACTGTGACAGAACAACATTTTCATAAGGATATCCTATAACTATTACATTTAGGACCTGTCACTTTCAAAACACATTTCATATAGAACTTTACTATACCTCATTTTTTGTTGTATATATCGTAAGTCTTCAAGGATAAGAATAAGAAAAACTTTGAAAAGCAACCTCAACGCAAGATTATTATTATTATGGTTTTAATGAGTGCTAGCAAGACGAATGATTTATGTAGGTTATGCAGGATTAAAATCTAACCCTGGAAATTTGAGAAAATCATTTAAAATGCTTGAAAGCCACAAAATGTCCTTGAGCCTGGAGCTATTTTTATTTACTTTTTGTCTTACCTCAATTTGTTTTGACATTTTATATCCCCATCAGCATCTTTTATTTTAATTTAAAAAGTCCAAAAAGGACCCTGCAACCATACAAATTATTCCAAATTAATATGGAAATGGAAGTTGAGTTGGGAGTTTTTATTCCCGGAGGAATTAAATGTCACAACGGTTTCACGGAGGCGGCGGACGGCCTAGTGTACGCAATACGCACTGCGAAATCCTGTGAAGCACATCTGTGGTTCTGTGCAAAATGTGCCCTCGGTGTCCTAAGGGCTTAGTTATCATTAGGATTATCGAATGTTTTATGTAATAGACTGAAAATTTTCTTACAGCGAGTCCATATTTCCGATATAATATAGTAAACCTTTTCTTAAAAGACATTTGAAATCTTTAAAATATAATATAATGTCCACTTTTTTAACAATCCTTTCCTTCGTTTACTTAAGCCCACTTGGAAAATGCACCACTCGAAATTAACAGACCTTAGGCAGAAAATACATTTGCATTTCTCCAGAAAGAGTTCTGATTTGCAGTGCAGTTTTAGTAGAATGGAGTAGAAAAAACAAATATCGATATACACTGACAAAAAACATCAAATCTTATATTAGAATTTATTGATCCTAAGAAACGAAAATGATGATTTGCACAATAAATGAAAGTCAAATTGATTGTGTATAAATATTTAAGAATATAAGCCCCACCCAATTTCAATTTTATAGCACAACTATCAAGTCGTAAGATACCATCACTTCAAAATTCTCAAGAACTATAATTGAAAGATTCACTGACAGATCATCAAAATTATGATGCACCTCACGAGTAGTAGTGCAAAAAGCAGACAAATCAAATAGGTGCTGCTTGAGTTAGAGGGTGTGGTATCCGCCTAATGATAGAAGATTTCAAGAGGATGCTAGCCCTGCCACCTTTAAGCCAATTAAACATTATAGAAAATAACTTTGTGTTGCAATTTGGAGTGTTTTCATAAACATAAAACTTGGTCTAGTTTTAGAATTCATTCCAGTTTTTGAAAAAAGATAACATGAAATTTTTTCAATATTGAATGGCCTAATGAATTGAAAAATTTAATTTAACAGTGTGTTAACTGACAACAATTTTTCTTCACGGTGTATCCCCAAAGCCATTACACTGATTCCGAAAAAAAAAACGAGTTCATCCCAAACATTTTCCAATTTTTCGATTGAAAATCAATCCGAAAAGTTCCCAATGACGTTTCTCATTTAAGAAACGAATAATAATTTAATGTGGCAGCAAATTGAAATCAATTTGAACCGAATCGATTTTGCTGTCACTCTCCACTTTTTTCTTCTTCATATTTGTTGTTTTCTTTTCAAAAAAACTGCTTTTGAAGATAGTAAGAGCCACTTGGAAACTTATTTGGAAATAAACTTTACCATCAGGAAATTCATCTTCATTGGAAACAGATTTGTTGGCCATTGTGATGCAAGCCTTGTGATTTATATTAGCTTAATCGACTTTGACTTGTAACGAATTGCACGTTTTTATTTAGAGCTTTCTTGGACATTATTCTTAAAGACTCAATAAATCTTTTTCTCTAATATAGAGACTTTGAATTACAGTGAGGATTTTTGAAGGATTAGCAAGGTTGATATCAAACCACAAAACATATGTCCTAAGCAAATAAGGATTAAGCGCCGCCGCCGCCGCCCGTCAGTAATCCTATACAAATCCCTTTTGGGAATTCCACGCATAGGATATCATCCTTCGTGGTTTTGCTCATCTCATCAATTCCATTAATCAAGTGCAAATTATGAACGCCTGCAAATAATAATAGCTTGGATACAAAGATTTGGCTGTTCCATAAAAAAAGAGCAAACATTCTGAAATAAATTTTGTTCCTTTTTGTAATAAGTTTGCAGATATTTCTGTAATAAACATAAATCATACAAAAGCAGAATTTTAAGATATCTCGGAAGGCAATAAAAACGTGCGACAACTGACAAAGAACATTACGAGTATATCCGTTTTGTTGCATAAAATTTATTTCAACATCAGGAACATGCGTTGTGGTTTAACGAACAAACACAAACTCATATTATTTCTACAGGAACATTAATTTATTATACTGTGACAAATTTTCAATAAAATGTTGTTGAAGATTGATTTGGGCATAGCAATTAACGGACAATCTTTGATTGATTTTTATGAATATTGAGTTTTGGGTTACAGAGAAAATAAAAAGAAGATTTAAGCAAGAAGCTCAAAATAAAAACGAAAATCGATTTCTAAGAATATTATAAATATTTATACCAAATTTTAATCAATGAATAATCTTTTGAATGTCTATTTAATTTTTTCGAACAGAAAAATTGTTTTTTTTTAAACTGTCTACTTGTTGTCCTTTTAGAATTTAATCAGGATAAGACAAGTGAGTACTCTGAAAAATTAATTTAGTATAGACGTTACAAAGAGGAAGATAATAAAAGACCAAATTGTTTTCTTGTGATATTTTAGATTGTTATCCTTTCATTGAGATTTTATAATCACTTCGTGCATTTTTTAAAGTAAAACTTGGATCATTTGATAAAAAATCAAATTTTTGAACTGCCCCTTTTCGGTGGGAAAACTAAATTCCCGAAATCGAATTGAAGAAATTTGGGAAACAGAAAACTTCTAATTTTGATATTTTTGAGTCAAATTAGTATGTATTGAAATTAGTATGGGTGAAAATTTAAAATGTCACAAACCAATAACCAAAATAAAGGGATTAGTAAATTTCAAAACAGATACGAATGTGTATGTGCAATTGTACATACTGTTTATGGGATATTTTATTGTATCTTGTATGATGGAAAATGGGAGTAACCAAACATTAAGCTTTACAATGAGGCACTAATCTCACTGCCTATTCTCTTGAGGCAATACAAAATAAATATTGATCTAATCACTAACTTAAAGTCAATTAGGAACAATAAAATACTTCTAGTCAGGTAGTAATCCTTCTTTAATCCAGGTACAAGTTTACAATACACACATCCAGGTAACAATAAACCAAAATGACTATAAATACCAACTGATTATCAATTTTTGACATCACTTGTGAAATAACTGTACAAACACGAACACGCATCAAATCAAATTTCAACCCCGATTACATAAAATGGCCGAAGAAGTTAAGAGACATTCAAAACGTACCAAAAATATATCAGTTGCATATCAATTGTTTCGATATCAGGAACAATTGCGCTGCCGGAAGACAAAACCGGTAAATCTTTATAAGGTGAAATATAATATTATTAATAATATGGTGGCTAAAACATGGAATGACATAACCAGTTACAGTAAGGAGGAACGGGAGCATTTGATTGACAGCATTGCCTACAAAAAGAAACTGAAACAAAAATTGGAAAAGGAGACACTTGCACATCCACACAGGAAACAAAAACAGAAGAAGACGTCAAGGTCCTTTCAGTAATGTGAAGTTCTACTAAATACTTTAAGGAAATTTAACTTTAAGAAAAGCTAAGCTTATTTGTACATCTAATAATATTTAAATTATGTAACATTTTTATTAATAAAATTAAGAATTAATCAATTATTAAAAAAAAAAACAGTCTCTGATAGTACACACAGATGTATGTATATCAAATAATTATTTGACTTCGGAAAGAAAAATTAAAAATTATGAATGCTATCACATGAAGTAGATACAAAATTATAAGCATTTGAAAATCTAATTGAAAAATAACAAATTTGTTGACAACTGTCATTTTAAATTGTTCAATTGAATTGAATTGAATTCAGTTGAAACATTTTACTCAATTGGACAGCTTGGTGATTAGCAAATTTAAAAATTTGTTAGGATAAGATCCACTGATCATAAATAAATGCCAAAAATCTTCGGATTATATTTCAAGGATATTAAGGGTCTTCCAATAGGTCATTCCAAGCTTCGACAGTTGATACCATATTCTTGACGCTATACATCTTTCAAATTGACTGTTATTAATTCAATATGTTTTTTCAAAATTATAATGAAAGAATATAACCTTAAAAAAAGGTGATTAGATTAAAATTGTATGCTTAAAGTGAGTTTTCTATTTAATAAGTTATTGTTTATTAATTTATTATTGTTTATTCGAGTCACTCCCAAGAATTTTGACGCAATACCTAAGCTTTAGATAATTTATTATTATTTAATTTAAACCCTTTTCAAAAAAAAATCTAGTACAAAAATAAATCTTTCACACGTAACGTTCTTCTATTAGTTTCCATCTATACCTGTCTAAAATAAACAATAAAGGTTAACGGGCGGATTTTTGACAGGCTAAAGGGTTAGACTTTGTTGTTATGTATGTTAGATGTGTGTACATATCTAAAAATTCACGTGTAGATACTTAAAGATATTTAATTTTTGATTTAAAAATTAATTTGAGTTATAAGCAAGTATTTTAAAAATCAGAACGAACATTAACCGTTTTCAGTATAACATTGCTTAGAAGATGTGAAAGCATTCTGCCAAATCGTAAACAAATTTGTAAGCCCTTTAGTGCGTATGGTGTTTAGTGATTTAAATTTACATTTATTTAAATTTATCTCATAAAAAAAGATGAGGCAGCACGTTATCATCTGGTTTAGTATTCGTTTCCATTCTAAAGATGTGATGCCCTATTTTATTGTCATCAACTATTCGCCAGAGATATTTTACTGATAGCTTAGATATATGTATGTTTGTTTGTATGTTCAAAATCTCAGAATTAGATTATATCCAAATGTGAAATGTATACGTACTTTTTTATTCTCCCTTTATTTGCCATATTGCCTTTTTCTGGCTTTTTTTTCTCTCAACTGCCTTTTTTTGAGGCAGTTGAAACACCCTGCCAGATAAGGGAATCCTAAATCTTTGCCTTAGCTGGCTTCGACGTACGTCTGTCGTCGTCATCTCCATCAGCTTCTCTTTATAGAAAATACAAGTTAGGTTTCTATGGCTTTAACAAAGTTAGTCAATATCCACCTTCATTTGACTTCAGCAAAGACATAAAAATTGTCCAAATTTATCCAAAATAAATTGTAAGTTGTTAAACTTCATCCATTTGAAAAGACACAACAATTATATACATAATAGATTTACATACATATGTAGGTACGTGAAACTTTAAAATATTAGTTCGTATTGGTTTTTGAATTATCAAATGACCAAGGCACACATACTCGTAATGCACAAGGGAACATAATTAGCAATGAAGCTTTATTCAAAATACGTCTTAAATTAAAAATCATTAATTATAAATATTTTTTTTGTTATTAGTAACAAAAATGCAAAGAGCGGGTAGAAATAAATTTCTTATATTCGATTCCTGACCATATCATCATGACAAGCTCAGCAAAGCAATTATTATACTCTGTTTATTTAATGAGCACTGGTATTAGTATTTAAACAAAAGCATATATGTAATTATCATTAGTGTAATTAAAACTCCGTAGAATTTAAATGACTTCAAACGTAACCATGCTTCCTTTTTATTTGTTAACTTTTTTCGTGCTCTTTTTTGATATAAACATAAAGGTAATTTTAAATGTTAGTAAGTCTAAAATAAATGAGCCCAAAGAGAAGCCAAATGGGTAAGAGGAAAAGGAAGTCGCAAACTTTTTCGGTCACCATATATGTACCCTTCCAACTACCTCTATGTCTAACTTCTTGCATTTAAAATGAGGGCCCCTCAAATTACAGGTATTCCGAATAGACTAGCCCAGTTCCTCATTCTCATGAACCACACATGGACGACTGCAAAACTCCACTTAAATTATGCATATATAAATAATTCATTATTATGTTTAAAAGTTTGTTGCAGTGATGCAGTTATAAAAATTGTGTGGTCGTAATCTCGCAAAATATTCAAAATCTATTTCACAATAAGGGTAGAAACAGAAAATATGCAACCCATATAATGTTAATGAATAACGGTGTTTACTTCCCCTTCGCCTCTGTTTCCTATTATACCTGTTTGCTCAATTATAATAATTAATGATTTATTTCTAACATCAACTTGTATCGCTATTCCATCTAAAATTCCAAACTATGAAATAAACAAAGGAAATTTTATAGGAAGTAGGTACTCAGCTTTGAAATTATGTATTCCACCTTCAGATATTTGTAAAATTATTTTAAAAAGTTTACATACGAAATACATACGTTCTTTTTTTTACTTTGAAACGTCTCGTCGTCGTCGGAGTTGAAGTTGCAATTGAACAAAGTGCAATAAATTTTTTGTGCAAAATGCAAAACAGTTTCAAACTTAGTTGTTTTCAAATTTCATGCAAATTAAATTCAATTGTTAACTTACATTCATCATACATACGTTACATACATACATATGTACATATATGTGAAATTGGGATTTTTAGGGAATAAAATGTTGATTACAATATTTGAAATTTAATTTAAACTAAACACGATTTATACAACTTATTTTACAATTCCTATTCGATATAAAAAATATATTTCCCAGTGAAGCATCAGTGCATGAAAAAGGCGCGGTACTAAGAACCTCTGAGAAAATTTAAAAACTCTATAGGAAAATGTGTTCCAAAATTTTAAAAATTCTGAAAAAAAATTAATCGAAAACTAGTAAATTTATATTTATTTATTCTTTTTG
This sequence comes from Scaeva pyrastri, assembly GCA_905146935.1. Taxonomy (NCBI): domain Eukaryota; kingdom Metazoa; phylum Arthropoda; class Insecta; order Diptera; family Syrphidae; genus Scaeva; species Scaeva pyrastri. The sequence continues at coordinate 1,726,174 of LR989929.1, read as the reverse complement.
TATTAACATATTTATTTATTTACTTATTAACTACTAAAATAATTAATTATTTACTACTTCAGGAAGTTGAAATCAAATCATAATACGAAAGAAAGAAAAATATTTATTATAATGTAAAGCAAACAAATTTTCTAAGAACATTTTTAGTTTTTGTGGTTGGTTTGGGAGGTATATTTAAAAATTATTAGATATACAAAAAATATAAGTAAGTGAGTATTTTTGTTTAGATTTTGTGATCCCACTTCGGAGGTAAGCAATATTAACAACTCAAAAATATTAATCGTCGGACAAAGTCAGCATCAGCTTCAAAATACGAGGAAAAACCGGCAAAACTCAAAAACAATGATTCTTCAGAAAACGAGTTTAAAATTTGTGAGTCATACGATTTTTCATATTATTATCCAATGTGACATTTGGAAAAAAATCAATATAGCGGGATTCCGAAGAGCTACATTTTTGCCAGTTTGACAGAAAGATAGAGAATTGTTTTTTATTCAATTAGCATCATTAACTCAAAAATCGTGTTTTTTGAGCTATGCCGGTTTTCTTAAACAGCGACTACATGTACTTTTACACTCAGAGTAAAACTGCGATTTTTCCTTCTCGCTGTAAATCAAATTTTGTGTACAAAAAAAAGTAGTAAAAAAGTGTTTGAGAATTGTAAGAGGGTTGAGAAGAGGTGGATTGGCCTTTTTGGATATTCTTAGCCTGAAGCTTGGCAACTGGCAACCAATGTCCGTTTCCAAAATTGGCAAAACCGTAATTTTGGACAAAAACAACACTATAGGTAATAAGGTAATCATCATCCACTAACTGACTACAGCAAAGAATTATTATGAATTAGTCAACAAAAGATAATATTGCCTATACACAGGTGTATACAAAATTTATAATTTATGTAAATAGTAAAATGTCAAACAACATCAATAAATGTCACCCGACGAAATCAATTATTTTATTTGTCTTTTGACACAATGCAGACACAACATACATACTTCACAGTGCATTTGCATGATTAAATCATACATACATACATACATACATATAAGTATTTATATAAAACAATGAAGTCAATCAATATTTTAAGTTAAGCAATAATTGTTTTGTGTTTCATACTTCATTATGGATTAAATTCATATTCAAATTTTCATCATGTCAATACAAACCTTTCAATTATTGAATAGTCTGGTTATCTGGTTACGGTGTACCTGTGCAAGGGTCTACACGTGTTAAACAATATGTCTTATGTGGGAGTGATGGTTTTCATCGTGGACAACTAAAGATTTTTCAGGAACAGTACCTACTGATGCAACTGAAAATTCTTGAAGATCCAAATTTATAAACTGTTAAGTTTCTCAGCCGCAAGATAACTGCTTCTGCTTTAAGATATCATTCCTTAAATTAATCTTCTATAAATTGTTTGTAATAAAGATCCCTTTAAAATTTTTTAATTTTAAAACTTTCTAGTTTTATTCCAACCCATGAATTTTTCTTTGTATTTGTGTCCCTGTCCTACAACAATTAGAACTAAAAAAATAGTGTTTACATTTGTAAGAATAAAAGATGCAAGGAAATAACATTTAAACGAAAGGTCGGTTTTTTGTGAGAGATGTGAAATCGACTGACTCGGATTTTACATCATTTGCAAGTGTTAAAAACTATACATCTATCCATGGTGAATTGGAATAGCAGACTAAGCTAATGACAACCAATTTGAAAGTTCAACTTCAACATCAAGGCTGCCATCCACTGTCAAAGTTCGAAAGAATCGATAAATTCATAAATGTCTTACAGTTTCATTAGATACTTACCACTTTATTTTCAACACAGCAAAACTTGTGATGAAATTATTAAACTTCATGAAATCTGAATCGATTTGATTTTCTACCAATTTATGCTCCTTTCCTTCATTATAAGCCACCAGCATTAAGCATTAAACTTTTGTTTCCAAGGTGATGGATGGTGTGTAAGTTCGACCGCAGATGCCGTACAAACTTATTTTAAAGTCTGTCAAAGCTTATTTTTCTTTCACAAAGCAGAAGACAAGTGATTTAATATATTTCTTATCCCACCCTTAATGTCATGTAGAAGCACACATTTCGTCGTCTGTGCAACATTTTAAGTGCCCATTATTGTATCAACATAAATTATACTGCGTCTTCAAGTACCTACTTAAATCGAAATTAGTGAGGAAGCGTCTTAAAAAGTGTCTGGTTACAATTTTATTTATGTAGTTACATCATGTATTATATTATTACTCTTCGTCCTGTGCTTAGGCATGAAACCAGATTCACGACGACGACGGGCAAGGGGAGTTGAAAACTCCATGAAATAAAATTCATATGAAATACTTTGTGGTTAGCAGAGGAAATTCACTTAAAATATTACATTGTCAAACACATGTTCGTGGTTAAAGGACTCGAAGACTCTTATTTCAAACTCTCATAAAGTGGATGTGCAAAAATGTAGCATATCCTTGTACCCGGATGGGTGAGAGAGACCCTGCATGAGGCTGTAATTTTGAAATTTTCAAATCAAAATGTCGATATTTCTTGGCACTTTGGAATTCGAACCCTTAGTATTCGATGAAAATAGCCAAATTGGATCCAGCGACAACATGAGGGTATAAGTAAAAACCATTGAAATGCTTGTAAAAATCATTCAGTTCATTGGATTTCCAGTTCATCTGACGCCAACAAAACATTTCCGTATACGAGTACGTACATTGACTTTCCTTTGCCCAGGTTCTTCAGCTTTTCCACTGAAATTTTAACTAACGCAAAGTTAACTTTTACTATGGCACACACGATCTATTTTATGAGTTTAAAATTATAACACACATTCACATTCATCATAATACCATTAATAATGTCCAGTATGTCCCCTTTCCGAATTAAGATCCTGGCTACGGGCCAAACCGGAATGAAAGTAATAAAAATCAATTTGTATTTTTGGAGTGTGCGATATATAAGGCGACTTGTGTACTGTAATTGACCGTAAGTGAAAACCCATTTTTGTTTTAGTCTATATTTGACATTTGGTCGGTTTTCCTGTTGAATTAAGATTTATTTATGGCAAATTATTGTTTAAACTTTGGCTATGTATTGTGTACATACGGTGATTCCTTTTTATATGTAAGCAGGTGTTCTTTTATGACTTCTCTGAGTACTGGCACAATAAATTGAGTGTTCGAGCAGAACGAATGTGCGGGAATGTTACCGTACACTTATGAACATCAAAGCAATAAAAACCGCAAAACCACACGATAAGTTAATGAGGATAATCTGTTTGATTTGAAGCGCATTGACTTTGTACTTTATGATTGACAATGAGTTCAATAAAAAATTGATGAGACTGTAATGTCTTAATGACATATAATATATAATAAAAAAGCAAATCAAAAAATATATATTTTTAGCAATGTTTAACTATAATCAAAAAAACAATTTGATTGGTTCAAAAAATTAAAAGTGGTAAAAAATATTTAAAAAAAAATAAAAAAAGATAATTTTTCAAAAAGTTTTTTCATCTTTGGTATAAAAATATATTTTCAATGTTGAAAAAGTGATTCTCTCTAAGGTAAGATTTCACTGAAATTTATAAAAACAAACAATGTTAAAGTCTTATGATTTACTCTGTCCGAATATAATACAGTTGTACACTCAGGCGTATACGCACTTTTTTGACTTTATATTTATGTTGTATTTGATTTGATTGAAAGATGACGATCATATAAGTACAAATCATCCGGTAAATATCAAACAGTCAATTGGTTAATAAATATTATTAGCTATTCTATTTACAACTTAACTTTTTAACCCAAAATAAGTCTTATTATATTTAAAAATTTTTTATCTAATCATGCTACTCTGATAAAACATATGTATATATGGAAACTCCTTGGGTTTGCAGGCTTTACAATAAACAGTTACCCTTATTTAGTTATACATAAATCTTACGTATGTACTCAAGGATCCAACACCCAGAAGCGCCTATCTCTATTTTATGTCGATAATGTCGAAGATTTAATAATTTTTCTGCAAGGTTCACATAACGAATTCCAATCCACTTTATATTGTATAATGTGCATATATTTTTTACTGAAATCTGTTTTAATAAAGAACCGCAAATATTTATAAAATGTTTAATTAAATTTATCGAAGAATGTTTATGTACAAACCTCCGTCCTAAGCAAAATCGTATTGCGGCCAAACACAATATGCCTTGATCAAACTTCACAAAGCCCCTTATCCTTGCCAATGATGGTTTTAATTCAACTTTCATCGATAAAATCATTTGAAATATTCACTTCAACTAATTAACTATGTTTGGCCTAAGGCCGAACTTATCTATAGGTTCGTATACCTAACCTATAATGCTCGTAAAACTTTCAACCAAAAAACAAACTTATCCATGTGCCCTGATTTAATTAGTTAAAAAATGGCAACCCTTTGAAGGCCAGCTTGAAAATAAAAACCAATTTCTTCAACCGCAATAATTTCAAAACCCATATAGACATATACATATGTATGTAGTTTGTAGGCTTAAACAAAGAAGGTCCTACTCGTATATTCCTTGCCAACACATCCCCAGAACTCAACATCCAACAACACAGCATTTCAAGGACCTATGTACCTATAAACCTATAGTGAATGTGTGCTCCATTTGTCTGTGGCCGTATTATTTTGACTCTCAAAATTGGGTTCCCAATTCCCAATCCTCGGTTTTCGTCCTTATTTTGAGAAGAAAAACGTGACAATGATTTCCACAAAAAGTCACCCCAGAGTTCGGGGATAATATTGTCCCTAATATAAAAAGACTATGCGGCAAAACTCGAACGTGATACAAAAGTAGGTATATGTACTAAATAATTGTTTTCAGTGAAGCAAAGGCAAAGGCCCCTAAGGAGTCTTCTTAATTCGTTTTCAATTCCACCAAGTTTATAATAGTCTCATTGTCATCGTCATCTCACTGTAGCAGGCTATAGGACGCGAGTACTCCGGCTGGTTCTTTATGTAATTGAATTTCAATAACTTATGTTATTAAAATGTATCTACTTACTCGTACTTGGATAACGTCCCTCACGTCTCCTAATACTAACAATAGCAAAGCAAAGACGCCCCAGACTATAGACGGGGGGTGGCGAATTATCTCGTCTTATCGCAATATTCCAAATAGTGGGCATTATATTATAATGTTTGCCTTTCTTTTGAATACCAAATCCAGACATTCAGAAGGTTCACAGTTCAATGTTCATGTTCAATGTGTGCGGAGTTGACCTGATTTCTGTTGACACAGCCGCAATATTTGAGCGCCCTCAGCATAATGTCAGACATCACACCTACTATTTTGTATGTATATTGTGCCTTGTATATATGTATGTGTAAGTATTTGCCTTTCATAAAGAGGAATGAACATTTTCTGACAAAAAAATTAAGCGGCCTTTTACTCCCAGAGATGGACTCAGTTTTGGTGGGCATTCGAATTGTGATAATTTAATAGACATTATGATGGCGAATGATGTTGATATGATTGTGAATAGGATCTGTGAAATTTTTGGCTATGTTTTGTTCTTTTTTAAGGACACCCTTGATATGTACACAGTTTTGCTTTGGAGAGAATATTTGGGCACAAATCTTTCAGTTTTTCGTTGCTTGATGTTAACTAAATTTAACTTAAGTTTTGTATAAAAATTGTAGAGAAGGAATGATTTTGATATGCTTTCGTGCAGTTTAATAGCTTTTGATTAAAAATTTTTTTTAAATTCTCAGACCCGCGTGGGAAGTTACGCTCGCCTCTATTTGAGCGAAAGGCATTGCACTAAATGTCACAAAAATATCCTTTTCTTTGAAGTTTCAAAGCTACGTTGTTTTGTTATCCTTTTGAAATTGTTTTTCCAATTGCTGGTTATTTCGACATCGAAATTGTGCATACAGAAACTTCAACAAAATAAAAATTACATCACATAAGCAAAAAATCAGTACAGGAGGCGGTGGCGTACATGATTTTATCAATGCCAACTGCAAACTACAATTCCAAGTCATTGAATTTCAAATTTCCTTTTGACTAAAAATATTTTCGCCCTTATCGCCAAAAAAATGAAGGTATTTTTCCATTCTTTTTTCGCTTTTTTTCGTTTGTCCATATATCCGAACTCTCATATTGGTTTTTAATAGAACATGGATACATTAGTATTGATATGCTAGAGTACCCTGAATCAATGCTATTGACTATTGCCGTAATCCTGAAATTTTTAGATAGGATGATTTCATACACATACTCTTATCCTTGTGGCTATGAACGCAACACCCTCCAGACTCCAGAGTAATAAACGAGTGGATAGTTTGACTATTTCTAAATATTGGTACCTATTATATATTTACCCATTTTGCATTATTGGCTTATAGAATTGCAATGAACGAATTTAAAATTTATCAAGTGTCTGAACATCTCTTTTTAGTCAAGTCAACGCAATAATTAAGGTTATCCATTTCATTTATATCATTAAAATGTGGGTCCCACTCATTCGCAACCATAAAAAAGCAAGAAGGCAAACATGGTTATTTAAGGATTCTCTGAGTGACGCTGATAAATGTCAAAATTAACATGACTTTGGCAAAAAATCGTGCTGAATTCCACCGACTTTTTCTCTTATTCGATTGTGCTTTATTCGCATAGACCTGGGCCTACAAAAAAAAATAAGACAAAGACCTCGGTGGGTTTGAATCACTCGTGTAGAATTTCAAATGTGTCAGCAATCAGTAAGTCAGCTAGGTCCTATTAAAACCACATGAATATTCCCTGACCATATCATGGAATGAAAGACTGATGAGATTACCAAGTACTAAGTCAAGATCCGTATCGAATAGTGACTCTTTCAGGATTTATATGCACATAACGGATGCTCTTGGATCTCACGAGGAAAAGTATCATCCTAAATTCGAGAAGTTGACTTCTGCATCTAAGATAAAAATTATGGTCAATTTCCAACTGTTCCAGAGCCCATTTAGTGAACACGCACCGTTGTTGTCCATGGTGGTTTATCTTTAGCTTCTGGCTCAGTTCAATTTTGTGCAATGTATTTTGTAATTTAATTTAATTGGAAAAAAATATAAGTAGTAATAAATGGCAGCCAATAATTTCACCAACTGTTAAAGTTTCTATTAGAAGACTTTTTATTTTTATTGCAACTAAATGAAGGACTAAATAATGATACATTAAGAACAAAGGAACTATTCCTAGTTTATTGTTTTAATTCTTTTATTTATTTATCAAGAACTTTAAATTCTGTGTATACTCGTACTATGTGTAAGTTTAATGTTTATGTACATTATATAGAACAAAATAAGTAAAAAAGGCGTTGTGCTGGATATAATCCGGATTAAAATATATAAAAGTAATAAAAATGACTCGAAGTAACAAATTCATATGTACATATTGTGTGCTGAGTATAGTGAGTATTTTCTTTTTACTCTCGTCATTGCTTAATCCACAGATTAACAAGCACTCTTAAGGAGTTTGTTTTTTTCATTTTGTTTTCATCTGATTTCATTTCTTGTTATTCCTTTCCAAATAATTCCTGAAAGTGAACAACAACAATACTTAAAATTGTTGCTTAGCCATTCATTCGTTGATTTCCGAATTCGATAACTTCAAGTGAACTAACATTGTTGTTATGGTCTTACGGAATAATGAATAATTGATTAAATTAAAACAAAAATACATTCAGAATATCCGAATTAATTTTAAGAACCAAAAGGGTTAGAAACAAAAACGTAAGTCCAATACTAAAGTGAAGGTTACGACAAATAATTGGCTTTAGTGTTTGATGATATAAGTTTTTGTCATAAGAAAACATAATATTTTAATCGATTTTAAATAAAGAAAATAATTAAATGATACTTAAAATATTTACCAAACTGCTATTGAAATTTAATTGATATTTTTGATTGATTCGCTTCAAACTAACTTCCTACAGTTTCGCATTGTACCAATAAAGCTCTAGCTTACATCTTTCAAAGTAAGTTCGTACGATCCGGATCCGACTAAAGCCTTATTACCTTAGCAAACATAGAACAAGGATAAGAACGAAAATAATAATTCGGTTTATGTCTGTGTTTGACCATTAGCATGGATTTTAAACTTTTTTTTTTATTCTCGAAGGATATCAGGACATAAAATGTCTTTACGTTAACATACATTTGCTATTCATGTTCGGTTTATTGTCCTTTTATCTCAACCTTTTCTTTTCAAAATAGAAAGGAAACGCTTTAACTGATTTTATTTCAAATTCTCTTTTACTTTCAACAAGAGGGTGTTGATGGGTATTTCTATTGTCTCTTTTTTTTCTCATTGTATAATTTTATTGGATGGGCTCGTCCAGTTGATGACTTTGGAAGGATTATCGTCACTAGAATGAGTTAAATAAATGTATCAGCAATAAACATAAAGACTCAGGAAACAATAAAAAGTGCACAAATCAGAAGAACCTGAGCAGGGGCGAAGCAAATGGGTTTTAAAACAATAATAAAAGTGGGGAAAGAGAGCTTTTGCATTTTCATTTTCAAACTTTTTTTTTCGACTTTATTTGTCAGTAACTATTTTAGTATCCAATTTGCACATTTTCTGCAGAAAATTAAATTACAAACAATAACACTGAAATTATTTAACAGTTGGAAAGTTGTTTTTGTTCAATTTTTGTCCCAATTCCCACAAGTAGATATCCTACAGACACCTACCCTACAGTTGCATGCGTATTCGTTCATTTAAAAAGTCAGTCAACTCCTGATAAAATTCCCTTACATTCATTTTTTTGCAACTTGATTTAAAAGTCTCCTTAAGATTTTAAGAAGTTGTAGGTACAAGAATAAAGATAAGAAATAAATTCCCTCTCGATTCTCGAATGTGTTTATCTTCTTTTTAAATTTAAAAAACAAGACAAAACAGAAGGCAGGTATACCTAACCTACTCGTAATTCCCATGTATCTTGAGACTTAAATTAACCCAAATCTTCAGTCTTTGACACTTTATTGTTGTGGAACGTCAATTAAATTATCTTCGTGGTTGAAGGGATGTTTGTGTGTGCTTTGACGCGACATGACGGGGGATTGTGAAGAGAAATATTGAAAAGAATATAATGTACCTAGAAAGCTATAAGTAAGGTATACCTTATACTCGTATACTCACTTAAGTTAGTGTCAGTATGGCTGTTAGGTTAAAAGCAATTTAAATGGCATCAAACAATTGATGTGCTTCTGCTTCTACTCAACCTACTTAAAGATTGACAGCTATCAAAGTTTTTTGGATAACAGACACTTCTTCATGACATTACTTTTCCTTAAAAAAAAAAAAAAACAACTTGGATTTCAACAATAGGACAAAGAAAATAAAAATAAACAAAGGTATTGTGAGTTCTTAGTGCGCTGATTCCAATTTATATTCCAAAAGTCATCTATTTTCTTGAGAAAAGTTTTTATACTTCAAGTTCAAATCAGGGGCGTACAAGAAATGGATACGAGAACAGCAACAATCCCGTTGTTCGCAGATTCTAAGCAACAATTTCATTCGTAGTTATACTAAATTTTACCTAGAAAGAATTTGCATCAATGGACTGTTGGAACTTGTGAAAATCTTTAAAAAAAAAATTAAGTTTATCAATCATGGTTAAAAGTTTTCTAGTTTACTTTTCTTACAAAAATGATATGATTGCATTTTTTCGATTATTCTACATACGATTTGCTCAAAAACCCTGATTAAACTGAAACAACTACAATAATTGCATTCATTTAATTTAGTCCATCGACTAAAAAACTTTTTCCCTTTTCAAAGATATGTTTTTAATTTGAGCTATAGTCAAAAAGTGTGGAAATCCCAAAGGATAGGATTTAGAAATATTAAATATTGGTTAAAATAAAAAAAATAATATGTAGTTTAGACATCACTTAAATTTCTTGTAACACAAAAGGAGTTTTCTTTAGGTAAAATATTTTATGGGACAGGCCTGGTTCCGATCTAACATTTGCGTCTGTTTCAAGAATGAGAATACATAAATCACTTAAGATACAAGCACTTTATGAAACCTATTTCAAAACACACTAACATTGAATTTTCAAAATAGAGGGGAAATATTTCTGTTTTATTATACATATTATATTTGAAAATGTGGACACCAGAACAAATTATATTATGGTGTGGTTTTTTGGTTTATTGCCTTAATTCAGTTGACGGTTCATAAATTATAGATACTTTGTTCTCTGTATTGTCTGCCGCAGTAATGCAGTGAGAATATTATTTTAGTATGTACTTAATGGCAGAATCAAACCTAATTTACTGAGGGTTTACCAATTTTTATTATTAATTACTATTTTTATTATCTTTACAGTCCTAGTCAAGGAGTAAGTAAATGGAATGCTATTTTTATTAGTTCATAAATTAATTCATAATATAGTATTTGCTCGAACAAGTACAGACTTAAAAACTTATTAAATTTACATGCACAACATATTTTTGTGCAATATTTCAACTGAAACACAATTTAAATAAATATTATACTTTTCCTGTGAATTTGAAGGGTGTTCTTTAGTGATTATTGTTTTATAACGCATTTCAAAAAATTACTAAAATGAAGAATTTTGATGTGTACCTAATGATGATGGTTGAGCGGTATAGTGGTCTCAATCACCAACGAATTTGATTTAATAAATAGGCAAATTCCAATATTTTAATTGAAAAGTTATTGAATTTTACAATAATTACTTAATGTACATACATACATTATAAACATTGTACATATTTGAATACATTGATGAATTTTAAATTTAACAAAATTGTGTCAGCGCATATACAATATACATAACATTATATAAGTATTTAAAATTTGATTAGGTGTGGGAATCAAGTCCTTAATGAGATAAAAAATTTTTCACACTAATTTCAATTTGCACCATAACATATTAAAATATATCTATACCTCACCAAAAATAAAGAACAACTAATTGAGCTACGTATGAAAATAAAATTATGAAGGTTTCCGTAATACGAAAAAATTGTTGAATGGAATTAGTTTCACATACATTTTTGCAGTCGGAAAAAATGCTACTTATACAACAGGGTTAGGTTGTCTGAACTTTTATTTTTTTTTACACAAGGACTCATACTTTTAAGTTTAAATATGAAATTTGGTTATAATTAATTTTATGTAATTTTTATTGAACATGTATTCCATTTAGAAGTATCGACAAGGATGTGCTTTAATTTTTAATGTTAAAAACTATAGAACTATCTTATTCGTTTTAATTTTCAACGTCCAACAATCTTGCTTATTATCTATTGCATTGGTTTTTAAAGCTTATATGTGCATATGAATTTTGAAGCATTTTTGTCATAGATGTTGGATGTTCTTATGTACTTCATTCTTAAATTTAATGAAAATTTTTAATCAGTAATTGTCAATGAGCCATTTTTACAGAAAATTTTACTCTTGCACAATATCTACGTCGTCGTATCGCCCTGAAAAAAAGCTCTCGTTCTTCTAAGAAGTTTCTTTAGACTCTTTTGATTCTTCGTCATTATTTTCACCAAAAACTCACATGACAAAAATATCAATGAATGGACTTAAAATATTATCTACACAAACCTTTTGTTCAATGGTTCGAACTAGCAGTCTTCGGTTTACTTCATGTTTTCAAATTAATTCCTCAGAAATCTTGATTTTTAGCCAATCTTTCACAATATTTAAAATGAATACAAGCAAGGCTCTTTGAAAGCATCTAAATTGATATTGATAAACCCAATTAATGGAGAACCTAGGGATATTCAACTGTTTTTTTTTTTTTTTTTTTTTTAAGGCCAATGATGAATTATTCAATTGTGTTATTATTTCATTAAAATGATTAGCCATTGGAACTTCAAAGACATTAAAGATTGGTTTCGTTGCCCAACCCAAAAAAAATAAGATTGTATTTATTCCACTGTCCAGTCCATGCTTCATTTTCGTCGTAGTCGCTCGTCGTGCGTCGTCATCGTAGTGATCCTTTAGGATTTATTAAATTAAAATCCTAATTCAAAAGGATACCTCTATTTAAGAAACAAAATCTTTTCTTTGACTCTTCTGATGGGGGCTACGGTACGGTGATACAAAGCTTTCAAAAGAACTTACTTCTTCATCATTTAGTGTTGGAAATATTTTTAAGGAAGTATGTACGTAGGTATGTAGTACTGGAAACATAATGAACCTTTTTTTTAGGGACAAACACTCAATTACCAAAATATCTAACCATTTTTTGCTTCTTTGAAGAAAAAAATGTCTAAGAGAATATTATTATGTATTAAAATTGAGTTAAAGAAAAGATCATAATAAAAGCATTCATTTATTTCTATACTATTTTTTAATCAAGGGGTTGTTTTTTAAATGCTTGTACGAGGTTAATAAATTGTTGACGTTTGTTATTTGAATTGAAACGCGAAGCTCCACAAAGAAATTTTGAATGGGTTTATTTATAATGCCGAAAGTCATCTTCTTTTGAGAGTCAACAATTATCCACGGCAGCCTTAGCCAAGACTTTTGCTCGACAATTAATTTGGATAGAGTTTTCCCCGCTGCGCTGCGCTGGCGCTGCTTTGAAAAGAAATAAGAGTCATTCAAGTTCAAGTTGAACAGTTGACTGTCTGACTCTATGAAAATGTCTGACTTGTTTCCGGACTTTTATACACTCACAAGGCTATGTGAATGTCGTTGCATTAATCGACCAAAGACACTCCTTCAGAATCGTTTCTTAGACCCAGAGGTCATAGGTTCGTATTACTTAGTTGCAAAAATGTGGACCAGAGGCAAAACAAGGAAATGCTATTCGAGGTAATTCGAAATCAAGACAAGGTTTGTGCATCTGTTTGGAATAATTTTTATATTCTCTTTACAAATCTTACTTGAAATATATGTATGTACACATATGCAATTAAACTAAATTGGGAATGTATTTTAAAGAGGGATCTAATTTGTTTGCAAAAGATAAAAAAGAAAACTGAACAAGAAAAGGTTAGTTAGAATCACGATTACCCAAGCCCACTCGTTTATTTATGTAACCTATTTTAAGCAAACAAGTTAGAAGTTTCCAGTTCACCAGGTTCTTTAAAATGACTCCCTTAATTTCACGCCTAATGGGGCAAGAAGGCATCAGTCTTTATTATCAACATTTTAGACTATTCTAAATGCTCATTTATTAATTTAGCAAGTAAATACAAATTTTGAGTATAAAAATACCAATACAAAGCTATTGCATAATGCTAAACGGACCTTAATCCTCGTCTAATATGCAATTTTGTGCCAAAACTGGAGACAAGACTACACTTCAAACTGTAACTCCACTTATTAAAGTATACATAAACATATTTTTAAAGGATTAAGGCTTATCTACTATGTTTAACAAATAAAAATGTAAAAATGCTATTTAATCACCATTTGTAAAAATATTTCCTCACAGACTGGTCTCCTAGATTTCTATGTTTAAAAAAATACTTTCCTACAGTTAAAAATATCAAAGTATGCTATCAACAAAACAAAATATTCATTTTTTAACCATCATCATTCTATTCTGGTTTCAGTTATCCTTCTTTTATACGAGTATTTATCTTCCCGTAATTGTCAAAAATTACAAACCGACAACATTCCACCCAAATAATCTCAAGTTCATCTGAGCATCCCACGTTATGCCTTTTCAGATTATTCACCGGGTATGTACCTTTTCAAAGGAGGTTACTTTGAGGTTTTCACTTAATACGGCAAAAAAAAACAACACATTTTTTATCTAAAAAAAAAGTTAAAAATAATTTTTAAGACCCTCTTAGAATACTTTACTTGAGATTAAAATAAAAACCTTTTTTCTGGTCAAGTATTCAATTACCATCAGATCCGTCAAAGAAAAGCGCATAAACAATATTATCATTTTGTCTTTTTGTGTATAGGTACCTTTAAATAAAGGACAATAATTTCCTTAAGAGATTTTATACTTCAAGAAGTTTGAAGTTAATTATTATTAGAAAAAAGTCGCAACATTAGCGTGATAACTAAATAAATGTAACTTGTCTCTGAGAAAAAAAAGGTGTGATAAGGGAATTTTTCTAACCAGTGCCGGGAAGGAGCTAAGATGGTCAAATTCCTCCTCATAATAATGCCGGTTTTAAAATTTAATATTCTGCACCAAGATTTAAATAATTTTATGTTTACATAAACAGAAGCTTCTACTATTTAAAGAGATCGAACTAAAATGTCGGCTGGCGGAATTACTTCAGTTTAAGATAAGTTTTATTTAATAAACTTTAAGTTTTAAATCCTTGACTAAGTTAGTTCATGATTCATCAATAACCTCCCAATGATAGAAACATTAAAGCAATAGCAAACTAGAATTCTGATTAGGAGAATCAACCATCAACATGGAAAGATAGTCGCTTCAATCATCGTCTTATCTCAGCTTGTATTGAGGAGTTTTAGAAAAAAATTCTATAAAAAAATTTGTATAACAACGCCAACTTGTCAACTGTACATTCAACAAACACCACCACCCCTCCTCTACACAAACTTCTCTACGGTACTGACCTCGCAATGGTTTATTGAAAGCCGCATTTTGATTTGGGAAATGTTAAAATCATTTCGAGAAAGTTTTCAATAGAAAATATGAGAGGAGAGGGGCTTTTAAATGAACATACAGACATTCAGGCTATAATTTTATCAGACAAAATTCCAAGAAGAGCATAATTTAAAAAAAGGAGTTTATTAAAGTAAGGTTTGATAAAGGTATGCTTAGACTTCTGAGGTCTGATATTTATGGATCTGAAATAAAAAAGAATTGGTTTTGTGTAAGAAATCGATGTTTTTATTTAATCAAATTAAATATCAGAACTCAGAAGTGTCCGGAGTGGCTTCCGACCTATGTTATATCTGTCAGTTTAACTAATTTGCTTTAATTTGATATCTAAATAATGATTCATTTTTTTGTAACTGAAAGGATTTTCAATTCTTCTTCCGAAGAGAGTTTCAATTGATCAAAAATCGAGTTTTACCGAATCATTTAAGTTTTTAGATGAATTATTAAATAAAAATAAGAAAATCGAATACTTTCTGTAGGTATGAATGTTAATGATAAATATCTTTTGTATAAATGTAGGTATATAAAGTTATGATTATCACACAAAATAACAGTATATGCATATCTCTAAAACTGTCAGTAATTACAGTACCCAATTGGTAGCTGTCGTTCGATTTGAATCAATAATTCAGAATTAGGGAAATCTGTGTTTCATGCGTTCGTTCATTAAACATGAGTTAATTTAATTTGCCTCTAGAAATCAAACTATTGATTCTTTTTTTTTTAATACATATGTATGTACACACTAACTCCTTCAATGTGTTTGACTCAGGGGATTTTGTGAGGCTTGACATTTATGGTTTGCGCATATGTAGATACATCCAATTCGTTGCAAAATTAAACACAATGTTTTAGTTATTTCCCAAAAGGACATTTTTAAATGGAAGCTCTGCTAATGAACGCTATTATCAATATAAGCGCGTGATGGAAATATGTATGGAAATGACTACTAGTTGTGGCTCTAAATTTAAAAGGAATTAATTAAATTTCAGTGAAACATTTTATTTAGCTATTTTGTTGAAATGAAGTAGAAATTAGAAATCCATGAAGCTAACCATGACCTGTATTCTTTTAGAAATAAAATTATTTTTATATTATGATGTTTTTTTTTTTTAATTAACCCCATTGCACTAAATATTAAGTAAAACATGTATACAATTAATATTGAATGCAAAAGTATAAATAACCGATATTTTAATTTAAATTAAGTGAGATTTATCGTTTTCTATCTTTACTTTTCATGGCCGGTCGGTTTTGTATACACATACATAGGAGATTTTGACTCTATTTTTTTTTTATTATTTTGGTATTTTAATTTTTCCGGGTGAATTCAAAAAAAAATCCGACATTAACAAAACGATTTTGTTTGTTTATAGTTGAAAAGGCCTCATTTTAAAAACTACTTTAAATGCTTACCTACTACAGTTGCAGTTCCCATAGGTGTACATACAACACCAACGTTATTTTTAATTTAAAAATTTCTAGAGCTCCGTAAAATATCTGAAAAAAAACGTGTGTTTATATGCTTCCGTCACATTGCAACACGAAAAATGAACAAGGTTCAAGAAAATTGTGATGATGCCGATGAGTCTTTTAGCCGGAAAATGAAATTTTTATTTCTTAACGCAAATTTATGTTTAACACTTGGTTTGTCTTTTGTCGATATACAAATACATATATGCTTACTTTTTTCCATTGATTTCACGAACAAGATTATTATAATTCTAAGAATCTTTTAAACTTGCATTTCCGTACAAATCGAGTGGGGATAAATTTATTTCTATGTATTATTTTTATGTATACATAACAAATTGTATTAATATTTCAATACTCCAAATCAATACCTACATCCTAAGATTTTCATGTCGAAAATCAAAATCCATTTCTGGTATGTTCCAATACCCTGGCATAAGTCGTATTGAAAATACGGGCCCTTCATTTTTTTTAATAACATAACATTTTTGTCAATTTAGTGTTTTTTTTAAGAACTTTATGTATAAAACTAGACGGAAAAACAGTCTAACTAGTTTTGAATACTTTTTAGAAAATGTTAATCTAAAACAACTTCAAACGAAACTTTATCTCAAAGATACAAAAAGCAAACCCTAAACCCTTATCTCTATATCTATAGCATCAAGTGTCTAAAACCTTACTCGTTCTCGTACATTTAAATTTCTTGTCGAAAATTATAGATCTCCTCAACCAACTGACGTGGAGTGTAGGTATTTGCTTTATTTTTCTTTTACAAAAACTGGGAGTATCTTAAAACTCTGCCAAAGAAGTCTGAGTTATGGTGTTCTTCATCACAATATCATAATAAATCCAATGTAAAAATAATTCTAAGTATGCGTTATAAGGTACTTAACACACACTCCTAACTGTTATCCTGCTCGAAGCCAAACTTTATCTGGATTGAATAATTTATTTATTTTATTATGCAAAAATATATATATATATGTATGTGCTAACGTTTGATGCTTTGAATACCTATAAGAAATGTATAAGTAAGTACCTACCCAACCTATTAGGCGATAGACTCCTTCTAAATTGTTACAAAGTTTTTCTTATTTTTTCCCACAAAACTCCCTCGTGAACTTTTGAAGAGGCTACTCTTTAGGAAGTGTTTAACAAGCTAGTGGTGATTGTTGGCCTTCAAACCTAGGTAAGTTCGTTTTATTGGTGTGTGTACCTTTTTTGGGGTGTTTTTTACTTGAATTTAGTTAAGTGCAACCAACACATTTTAAGTTTAACCAAGCAGCATAGTTCACATTAAAATGTTTATACCTATTACCTTACCTACGAAAGCAATTAGACTAGGAGAATACATTACCACAGTGCTTATTGAATTATTTTTTATTTTATATTCAATTTTTCTTTCTTGAACTTTATTATAATTTATTCGAAGCACGTCCTTTCTTTCTAATTTTAACCTAAATATTCAATTACCTATCCTCCTCCGGAGAAAAAAATCAAAAAGCACTCATTCCTGATTGTTGCTGTTGGACTGGGCATGAGGTCGAGAGTGTCATTACGCTAGTTATACAAAATGGGGTGAATGTAATTACCTAAATCCAATTAGAGAATTTTCTTCTTGCGAGTTTCTTTTTATTTCCCTTTTTTACATTTTCAATACCAAGAGCTCAAAGACCAAACGTT
Source organism: Scaeva pyrastri (assembly GCA_905146935.1). Classification (NCBI taxonomy): domain Eukaryota; kingdom Metazoa; phylum Arthropoda; class Insecta; order Diptera; family Syrphidae; genus Scaeva; species Scaeva pyrastri. The sequence continues at coordinate 1,708,379 of LR989929.1, read as the reverse complement.
TTAAATGTATCACCTTACATTTATGAAATTCGAGGCATTTTTTTTTTTTTTTTTTTTGAATAAGTTAAGTAGGAAGGAAGGGTATCCCATTTTTTTGCATATACTTAATCCCACCTGTATCAAATCATATTTTTAACGATGTGTATTCAGGTCGATTCAGTTCTTTTATGTTTTTTTCTAATTTTTGTTTTAATAAAGACAAAAATAACAATTATCCTTAAAATGGGTGATTACCAAATTAAAGCAAAATACAACCGGAGCCGTTGAAGCATATAAACGGCAAAATCTTTCTTTTTTAAGAAATCGTCCCACGCACGTGTCCTCTTCCATTAGGATTCTCTTAAAATTAAGCGCGTTAAGAAATAATTTTTAATGTAGGAACATTTTTTTTACAACTGACAGAAATAATACACAAGTGTTACAAAAATTAATTATCTTTTAAACTTTAATTAATATTTAAATGGGATACTTGGCTGACTTTCATAGAATTGGAGGCCAACAAAATATTAACCACTAGGACTTTGCTATAAGTTCATTAGCTTGAAACTGTAGGCTTAGAAAAAGTGGGCCATGAATATGAAATGATGCAATAATAATTAGCCCTAGGTTAACTTCAAAACAAGGCATTATTTTTTATATTTTCTTCATTTAATATGAGTTTAATGAAGGTCATATCTCTGTTCTTTTGGTAATATGACAAGCTAGACGAAAACTCACTCGAAATACTTGCCTTGCTTTTTTATACCTCAGACTTACATATTTTATAACTTCCACTTTTAAGGAATATCGCTTAGAACAATTACTTATCAATCGTCAGTTACGGTTGACACAAATCAAATACTCCCTGTTCTAGAAACTCTCATGACAATAAAAAACGTTCACAACTCTAGAAATGAGTTTTACAGGCTTATTTTTATGTAATTATAATGTATTCTATAATTTGATGAGTTTCCCTCCTTCCATTCAAAAACAAAAAAAACTACAGCAGTCCTTGCATTTCGTTCATAAATTGCATATAAGCGTCATCCTTCGTGGCTCCTTTATTCATCTCTGAAATTGGCTTTGGTTCCTGTGTGTATTGCTTAATCTTGGCTTGGGGCCTTAGTTTGTCTTCGCGCTTAACTCTCAATGCTGATGGAACAAAGCGAGTTACATCGGCACTCAAGTTTCTGAAAATAAAGAATTGTTGTATAATCAATTTTAAACAAGTTTAATGTTACCGATGACAATTTGACTTTTTGTTTACCTAATTTGAGGTTTGGCTGTGATTATCGTTACTCCCTTCGTATCCTTGTGCGGCTGGTTCTTGTTGTGCATCATACGTGGAGGCATTCCTGGTGGGGGCCCTGGTGGCATACGAATATTCATTCGCGGCATTCCACCCATATTGGGTCGCCCTCCAGGTGGCGGGCCAGGTGGCATTCGCATGCCAAAGTTCGGAGGTATTCCCGGTCGTAACGGAGGAGGCCTAAGCATCATTGGTGGAGGCAAACCAGCGGGCGGCGGCAATGGTGGGCCTCCAGGAATTGCCATCGGAGGAGCTGGAACGGTGGGTGCCGTAATAGCTGGGGGCAACGGAATAGTGACGTGTGTAGTTTCTGGTGAGTCGTCATCTGACTTCGAATGACTTGTATCACTTTCTTCATCGGAACTTTCATCGGATTCATCGGTGTCGTCTTTGGTGTCGCTTTCGCTGCCTTTGCGACCGGCTGCTCGTTCTTTTTCCTTCTTTTTGTGGACATTCTCCATTTCTTTCATGAATTCGTCAATATTTTGCCCAGAAATAGCCAGCATCCGTTGTTGTAGAGCATTTGGCTTAGGTATGTCTTCTCCATCTTTGCCTTTGGTGGAATCAGTTCTTGGTTTTTTGATGGGATCCCTCTGAAGTGGTTCGTCGTTCTCGGCATCGGTATCTAAATCTGAGAATTCAAGCAAATCTGGCGGAGGACCGGGCGGTACTCCAGGTGGTTCATGTTTTTTCGTATCTGCAGATTTTTCTTCAGGTTTTGATGGCTATTGAACAGGAAGAGCTAAGTATTTAGGGAATTATTCTACACGTCATCCTTACCACTTCATTTGGTTTACGCAAAACTCCAGGCGGCGCACCAGGGGCAAATGGTGGTAGAGACAAAGCGGCAGGAGGCGGCGGAAACCGATTTGGAGGACCAGGATATGACACAACTAAACCTGGCGTCGCGCTTACCTAATTTGTTAAGTAAAAAATTGTTACACTAAAGTTTAAATCACGAAAAAAGAATTGACAAGGACACAACAAAAAAATCACCAATTTGAATTTGTATCATGACATTCTAAAACAACATGAGAAAGAGTTACATGTTTTACGATTGCCAATAGGACATCAAATTCCCCTATTTCTAGTGTTTAATTTAGTATGGTGTTTACTTCTGACTTGAAAACGCTTCTAGACTGGAAGCTATATCTACCTCCTTTTCTTTTTTGTCTCTCGAGATGATAATGTATCAATCACAACTTTGCCTGCACTCATGATATGTAAAACCAAAAATAAATTGTCATCTATTCCACAATCTATACAGCTCTTATGTGGAGCTCTTAGTTTGGAACTCTGTTTTAACAACGTGGTCAATATGATACGAAAACTCAATTGAATAAAATTGTTGTGTTCTTGTAGCTTAAGCGTTTGGCTATTTTGTACTTTTTAAACTACAACGTACTCACCTGAGCCGGAAGAGGAATCTCATCGATTTGAACGCTCTGAGCATGCTTCACGCTTTCGTAGTATTGTTGCTTTTTCAGGCGCTTTTTTTCATAGTCGACTTCCTTTCGTTTTAACTCTGCCCAATGTTCAGGATCATCGGTATGCTGAAACAGAACAATCTTATACCTGCTATATCAGTAAGGAATCAGCTTCTCACTTACATATAGACGCATTACACGATCGAAGGTTTCTTTAAGCTTTTTTCGTTTGTCTCGCAGAACTTTTTCGTTCAATGGAGATGGCTGCATCACATTATACTCTGAAAATCAGAAGTATAGGGTCAATTATGGTTCTGGTTTATTGAACGAGAAACTTACCCATTTCATCAATTTTTTCCATTTCTTCCAGGATTTGTCCAGGATCTTTGTTTTTAAGAACTGCTGCACGAACCATTTGTCGCTGGCGTTTGTTCTTTTTAAGTTCCTTTTTTCGAGCTTCCTTTCCTAGAAGTTAAGTTCGAGGATAAGTAACAAGATTGTAAAATTGTACTAAGTTTTCTGGCAACTTACTGGCTTGATCTGTTGGATTCATGTATTTACCACTTTTAGTGGTATTTATCGAGCGACGACCCATATTTGTACTACGGGAAATTAACTTTTAATTCAAGAAATATAAATTTTAAATTTTGCGTCTTTAAGCACGATTGAAGATAGAAACAAATTCAATTTGACAAATGAAAATGAATTGGGATGACAGTTGGAATGTCAAAATTGATTTATATATATCTGTCAGGGTTGTGGTTGAGTTTGTTGGGTGTAATTCATCTAGTACAATTTTCAGTTAAGAAGTGAAGTACCTAGATGAAAGTTAGGTCTACCGAGAGTAACGCAGCTTAACCAGCATTTTTACGTTGCCCACAATTCTATGACATTGGCTTTCATGACAGAACATCCAAATTGGCTATGTTCTGAAAATTAGTAAACTTAACTCTGAATGTAAAAAGTAAGACAACTTCGAAGCTCTAAACACACTAAACAATAATTTTGAGTTTGATGGTTCAAACTAGGTTCAAAACATAAAAATGTTTAGTGTGGAGTTTTTTTCTTTTTTTGCTTTAAGAATTTGTTTAAAAATTACATTACAAACTGAGTACCTATGATCTTCGACATTCAGCAGCGTTACTATGGTTCAGTCTAAATCCTTCTACACAGTTTACGTTACCTTTATTATACAGGAAATAATGCATTTGAAATAAAAACGAGCACGACCGAAACGTACATATATCACCTCCTCCTAAAAATAAGTTACTAAATATCTCTTAAAAACCGACCATTTATGTGCTAAGCCTACCAAAGCTTAATATGCAATTTTTTTTTTTTGAAGGAAAGACAATACTTCAAAAAGAATTTTAAAGAAATTCATATTTATTATTTTTAAAAGAAACAAATACCTATTAGGTTTAATGTAACAAAAGAAAACCATAAAACTAAAACATAAAACTTTAATTCACAGCACATATTAAATAAATATTACCTTTTAAGGAAACTTAAGACTAAAACAAAAAATAATACTTCACATATTTATCACACATTGATTAATTTCATAAATAAATTATTAAAAGAAACATTAATATTAAAACATAAAATATTATTTCAAATTTTACAAATATTATTACCAAAAACTAAACACCTTAACATAAAATATCAGACTTCACTGCTCATATTAAATATTATTGTTAAACCTTAAGACAAAAAATAAAATATTGTTGCACTTCAAATACATTTTCAAATTTATATGAAATACTAAATATTATTACTTGATACTGAAAATAAAAATCACAAATGATGAATTCAAAATTAGCTTTTAAAATACCTAACCAGACACATTTAAAACTACTTTAAAATAAATTTTTGGCTGACCACACAAAATGTGAATCGTTTTTACGTTTGTTTTGAAATCTGTTTATTCTTAAAAGAGCTTTAAATGTCTACCAATTTCTAAAAACTTCCAATCCAAACAAATCTGATATGTCAACATAGGTATATCAGTGATGTGCGCATATGAATGAAAAGAAAGGTAACTTTTCGATATCTTTGAAACTTTAGATTGTGCGCATCACTAACTCAAAAGTCAAATTGATAAATACAAAAGGCCATGTTCACTGGAGTTTTTTTGTGTGTTCACAGGAGATTTATTTATTTACAGAGGTAGACATTTATGTCGAGAATGAAAAACTAACGTTAAGGAGTGAAAGTGAATCGAGCCAAATAAAGTACAAATAAATATGCGTTTACACTAAATTAGTGCCGGGTGTTTTACATATATTAAAAAATCCTACCAACCTACCAGAGCTAAAATTTCTTAGCAAATTTGGTAGGATTCTACGAAAACGGCAACCGTGAGCGCGATTGAGAATAGAAACCAGCAATGCAGCAAGTGATCAGATCAGTTTCAGTAGTTACTTAGTCAGTGCAGTATCAGAATGTACGACAATTTCCAAGGTATAATGCATAAGTCAGCGGCGGCGTGCTTGGTTTTTTGTGGGTCAATATTTCTTAATCCCATTCATCAGACTCCACGTCCACTGTTCTGAAAAAGGCCCTCCCATAAGGCCTGTACTGTACATTTTTGTTGAATGGATGATACCTAGACCGATTAGGATTAGCATCTTCAGCAGGAGCAACATTATTTAATTAATTAGTATTTGAAAATTGTAGATGGAAATTTAAATAAACACACATTTGTAATTATAATGAAAATCTATTTTATTTATTTTTTTTTACTTTTTAGCTTGAACCTTCGATGACAGGGATTGAAAACATAGGCCAAAAACAATCGAAAATGAAAATTGTAGTTTTCTTCCACTTGCAAGCGACGAATCATCAATATTAGAGAATCAATAAGTAGAATATATTGTATATGTACATATGTACATACATACTCGAAAAGGGTCCCTTTAGCCCTTAAGAAATCAACATTTTCGGTATTTCAGTCAGATTTGTTAATTTATTATGTTTGCCTTTACAAAATGCGTTCAATTGCACCCAATATATTTTTTACAAAAGAAATATAATATTTAAAATAATTTGAAAATAAAAATATTAAAGCGTAAAAAAAGTAGAATAAAAAATAGATTGCAAATTATGACTTTCCATCGACTTTCATCGAAGCAAACTCATTGCTAAGCAACTTCATGACATCGGCGTGCTTGAGATCGGGGCGTTTGAACTCCTTGTATTTGTCCTTTACGAACTTTGCAAAACCAGTTGGTTCTTTAACTGGAGTCAGTATCGCTTTACCTTCCTTGTCTTTCTTATTTAAATAAACTTCGATGGCTCCATGGCAATAGGAACATCGGATGTTCTCCACTTTCTTCGACTTCGAATGAGCATAGGATCTTGGTGGGTAACGTAAACGTAAATAAATAGTTTCAAGAAAATTGTTTTGTATTTTTTTTTTTTACTTACTTTGCCCCGCACAGAGAGCATTTATATGTATATTTATACTCGATGTCGTACTGGTGACAAACTCCGATTTTTGGCAATTCAGGAAATATGTGGTTTGCCTTGCGAGCCCACGCTTTCCATGTAGCTCCGTGACCACTTTCACCATTCACAATCCATGTCGCTGCATGGCAAAGCTCGTGAATAAGAGTGCACCGTAATCGATCGGCACTAGTCAACACCTTTTCACTTAGCTCAATAACACAAGTTCGATCTCCTAATCTAATGAAGCAAAAACAAAATACCTATCATACCAATTTAACACACAAAATATAAATCTTACCTTTTCTTGTTCATACAACGGCCAGCCGTGTTTGTAAGTTTCTTGTTCCAAACCAAAGGAACATTGAGCGTATCATTGAAACACTTGGTATTGTAGATTTCGTAAAGCTTCGTAGCTAGTTCTTCTTTTTTCAGTCTAAAATTGTCCCTGAAATAAAGGGCGTCTGGATGACAATGTGATTTTCCCACGCAAACTAAATAAAAGGTATTGTTTAGATGATAGCTGCCAAAGTAAATATAGCAAAACCAAAAAACCTACGATCTAATGATTTCAAAAATCCATATTTGTCTCGTGGCGTCTTACTTATGTCTACAATCTCTCTCAACTCTTTTTTGCCGGATTTGGGCGTTTTGGGTGTTCCTGTTGATTTTACTTCACGATTTGATTTCGGGGTTTGAATTTTGAAAATGGGTTTGCCCGTTTTTACAGACTCCAAATACTTATTAAATGGTTCAAACTTTGCAGGCATACGAGCTCCAGAGATCGATACACTCTCTTCATCCATGTCGATAGTTTGCACTCGGGGAGAATCAAACGGGGCCACAACATTGTCTAAGTTTTCGTCGACTAGCGCCGAGAATAATTTCCGCTTTGATTTGCTACCTGGCGTATTGATTTTGGGTTTGTCCTCATATGTGCAGGTTGTAAGAATCTCTTGAAGACGACTTTTAAATCCTTCATCTGCAAAGAAATGAAAAGATATTTCATTCGATATGCGTCGCAAAGAAACAACACTAGAACTTACCGTTGTTGGCTGGTGGGCTTGCCGAAACGTTATGTTGGATTTCGACTTCCCCCTTGCTTAGGTCCAAATAAACAACGTTTTCGTTATTCTTTAAGTTAGCTAAAGCGTCTTGTTTCTTTTTGTCGCGATTTTTTGACGGCTTTCTGTTTTCAATTTCTTCGCTGTTATCATTCTCTTCCCAAAATCGTTCGGAATCGTCCGAGGCGTTGTCTGCATCTGACTCTGTATCGCTGTCAACAATTTTTCGCCAATTTTGTCTCACTTCTCTGCCACTTCTCGTCTTGGTCACGTTAACCGCTTCGGTTTTGGATGCTTGAAGGATTTGCTTTTGTTGTCTGCGGTTCGTTTTAGGCAGGGGCGTAACCTCATTAGGCACCTTAAATTTCGATATAGGCGTCGGTGGCAAACGTGTAGAGTCCAAATCTTGGGGAATATTTCTTCGAACTATGATAAAAAAAGATTACGATTAAAATATCATACTGGAATCATCAAGTCAAGACCAACTTGGAGTCCAATAGAAAAAAAAAAAAGGTACATGATAACAATTCCACAACCACCCAAAAAACAGGTATCAAAATTCGGTGGAATAGCTTGGAATAATTATTCAACATTTATTTTATTTTTACTTACAAATTGAAAAGTCAGCAAGGACACTCTCATCATTTTGTTCCAGATTTGATTTTGTCAACTCTAACTTCGAACTCTGCTCCGGTTTGGGATTTCTTGACTTTATGTCATCTGGTTTTTTCGTCGCAACAGGCTGACGCAGATCTCTTATTTTCACAGGAGTTTTTTTAGTTCCCTTAGTTCGAGAAGTTTTCTTTGCTGAATCAATTTTAACTTTTTTCAATGAGCGCATAACTTGAGGCGTCATCCATTGATCGCCGTACAATTCATTCAACAATTGTTGAGCTTTGTCCATAAAATCTGGGGAAGGAGTTTTTGAAGTTTCTGGTGGTTTGGTCTCGGGTAAATCGCGCTCGGGAGGAGAATGTATACCTTCTATAGCTCTGCTCTGATTGTTGCTCCCCTTTTGTGCACTATTATGTGGCTGTTCTTCCTCTATCGATTGACTTGTCGACCTGTCGTTTGATTGAAAAGAATCGGACACCTCTGTAGAGCTCGAGTCATCTCTTTGCTGGGATACTTGGATCTTTATGTTAATTTTCGCAGATATATTAATCTGAACTTGAGTATCAGCACTGGACATGGAAGAATTGGTCGATCGAATCTGTGAGAAGGCTTCACTCCTCTTCAAGGCACTTGAAGTATTGCATGGTTGAGGAGTAATTTGTGAAGAGGCTGGTGGTGGTTCTTCATGGTCACTGTTCTCTTCTTCTGAGGTTTCAGCAATTGTCAACGAGTCATCAGGAATGGGCTCAGAAGATCGATGACCACTCTCATCGAGCAACTGTGATGCCACTTTCATCACGGGGTTATAATGCCGCGAGCTTCTGGTGGACTCGTTTGCTTTGGTCATGTCTTCTGTGTCATCCAGTGCTAGTCTCCGGTTCGAGTCAGAAGGTTCTTTTTCGGTAGGGTCAGTCATTGATTCTGTATCGGCTGTGGCAATGCGTCGGGCCGTTCCTGCGCTTCGGGAGTCATTTTCTACCGTCATTGGTTCTGTGTCAGCGTTAGCTATTTCTTGTTGTCTCCTCTCGAAGTCCTTATCTGGAAAGTGAACCTTCAGACCGTAATTTTTACGGACATCTCGCAGAAAAGCTGCCATCTGGTTGGCCTTAGCCGTCGTCATATTTTGCGATGAACTTGGAGCAACAACTATGGAGGACACATTTAGTTCTGTTTCATGCTCATTTTCTTGCTGCTGTTTTCGATTCTGCTCTTCCTCATGCTCCCTTTCTTCTTCTTCATTCTCGTCCTCCGAAGAATCAGATATTGTAATTGGGGAATCACTTTCCTCTCGACGATCGTCATCATATGAAGACGAAATGCAAATTGAAATATCTGGTTCTTGTTTTAGTTCAGGTCGTAGTCTAACGGGCGAACCAACTTGTCCACTGGCCATTTTTTGGTACTCAGTGGACACAATTCGGCTGACATCGTGGGTATTATGTTCTGAGCTTATTGTCAATGGAGGAGGAGCTGCCATCGCTAACGAGCTCACTCGAGATGACAGTTTTTCTATTTCTTCCTCGAATTGTTCGGTGTTTTGCAAGAAACTTACCACTAATGGTTCCATTTCCACAGACTTTTCCGCCTCCTTTTCGGCCTGAGAACAATGTGTTACGTCTGTTGCGTTGAGCGCGTCAAGATTGCCTGACTGAAAACCATTCCTAACGCTTGGACTAGAATCCGTTCGCATCAGCAGATTTCCAATTGAAGGCACCTCTTGGTCATCTTTGTCAGATTCGTCGTCAGTGAGTAATTCGCTCAAAAGATTTCTACTTGTCCGTCTACCAATAATTTCTTCACGAATGTCTTGAGGCATTTCAGATTCCTCTTGCCTTTTTTTATTAGAAGAAAGGGTGAGCTTGGCAAATTCTGCAATTTAGAAAAAGTTTCGCTATGAGTTTTGCAATAAAATCCCGACCTTCCAGGAGACTTACTTTCCTTAATTTTAGCACGGCATTTAGAAGGATCAACTGAGTTTACAAATTTGTAATTATTATTGTCCATATAATAAATTTATCCCAAATAAAAACCAAATAAAAAATATTTTAAAAGAGAGAACATTAACAAGCTTCCTGGTATCAGATTGTGTCTTTCAATTTTCAAACCAATTCAATTTTTCAATCAAAACAAACGGTTGCGTACTATTTTATGAAGAATGTAGTAGAATGCACTTTATCTCAGTGGTGCTCAAACCATTGTCATGTCAAATATAGAATGGAGATTTTCTAGTAAATTGAATGAAGATATTATTTACTTTTAACTCTTTTGAGGTGCATCATATTAAAGTTTTATCATTTCGTCTCACTTCCAGTAGTTAAGGAAAAAAAAAAATAAATCTCTAATATTTAATAATGTGAAGAAATAAATGATATGACAGATTGATACATTCACGTCACGATTTCGAGAATTTAGAATGACAGCTTTTAATTGCAAAAATAACATGTAAGATTTCATTTGTAACCTTAAGTGTTGCATGACAGATCCAATTATAATAATTCAATTTCACCTACCATTCATAGAATTCTATTATCGACGTAAATATTTTGTTTTACGTGATATAATCATCGAAATCATTGTTCCCGTACATAACTTGTTTCTAATATATAGTTTTATAAATAATATGCACATCTATATGAATTTAGGAAGTAGCTAACATTTAAACTTAAAGAACGCACCATCTTGTACCTTCTGGTTCAGGATTAATATTTTTTTTTAGGTTTGAGAGCCCCTAACGTAATCCGAATCTCCTTTATGTTACGTTATTATGTTGAGTTGTCAAGAAATGTCAAAAAACATAGAAATAGATAATAGAAAACAAATAACAAATCAAGCAAAATTGAAATAAAACAATTTCCCTTCATTCCAATTTTGTTTAATTTGTAATCAAAAAATTAATAAAACTACTTCAAACAAAATTATATTAAGTAAATAGTTATTACAATGAGGAATTGTTTCATTCCGGGATGTGATAAACTTTGCCGACTAAAAGGGACAGTTAAGCGAAAAATGTTCGTCGTTCCCAAGGTAAAATAAAATTTTGCTGTTTATTTTATTTTAAAATAATTTTAATTTAAAATTTGTATGCAAAAGGATAAAGAAACATTCGATGCCTGGGTAGCTGTTATGCCGAAACAGCGAGAACTTAAACCCCACGACAAAGTATGTGAACGACATTTCGACGAGAACGACATAAGCACAACCTACGACAACATCATCAATGGCCAACTCTATAAAATGGAACGGGGGCGACCTAAGCTGAAGCCAAAAGTTGTCCCTTCTAAAAATTTCGACTGTGTAGAGGTATGTACGGTAGTACATGCTAGTAACGAAGGCCTTTATAATAATATAATGTCCTTTTGTAATGTTTCAGGCTACAAGACGCTTAAACAACTCGGTTATCAATAGAAAACATAAGATTTCAGTGGAGGAAATCAATGCAGAAGACACAGAGGCTTACGATTCAATGAGACTCGAAGAACAAGAACTAGAGGTAGATGGGGAAGTACAAGAATTAACGGATATTTGCCTTAAGGATGTTCCGGACACAGCAGAAGGTGAAATACAGCCATACGAGTTGTCGTTCGAGAAAAATCAAGACGACGAGAATGAGAATGAAGCTCGTGAGCTTTTCGAATCCCTGTATGATGACATATACGAAGTGGTTCTGCCCAACACTCTGTGGGGCGTCCACAGGTGTCCCGAGCATAGTTCGATATTCTTCTCGTTTGTCGATCCAAGTATGCTCCGGACAACAAAGATGGTCTCTATATCCTGCCAGGGTGAAGTCAAGATCTTGCTCGGCAATCGTTTGATGAATGAACAAAACCTTATGACCGACATAGCTTCCATTGAATCTCTGACAGCGCTTATCGCCGAGATCGATGAACTACTGCTGTGTTCGAAAGTCTTCGACAATGAGTTTTGTGAGGTTTCCCTAAAGGATTTAGAATCAGATGTTTGTGAGGCTTGCGCACAAGTAGAAACGCTATGATCATTGAGATAGATTTTTTTTTATATTTTTAGTTAACAAATAAACAGCACACATTTGACATTTGACACAAAAATGTTAAAATTGAATTAAATGGAAATTTGTGGGTCTTCTTTCTTCTCTAGATACTTCATATAAGCCAAGAATATCGTCCATATTAAGCTGCACATGCTTATGAAAAGCACTCGATTTCGTTCGGGTACAAGAGAGAAGTTTATTGTTCCTACTACGGGCCAAACACACAGTGCCACCTGCAAGAAAACAGATATTTTCGTTACAGTTTGTAAAAGAGTGATAAAGAAGAATTTATTGTTTAATTTGATAACATTTTTTATTATTATTAAAAACAAGTGGTAATTGTGTTTTTGGGTTATCACTGGTACCGCGTTGAGCTTGTAATGTAATGAATGAAACAAATTACCTTGTACGTTGGCGGAACCTTGTTTCTAACTTCAGAAAATGCTTCTTGCACTGTTTTCATTTCTAACAAACTCATAATAAAGAAGAAACACGTCATAGCTGCTGGAGTGTAAGAAATTTGTTCAACTGCAGCTTTGACAATACCAGTGCGTAGGGAAGTTTCGGGCCACATTGCAGTTGATAATCGTATCCATCCATAAAGTGTAGGCGCAACGAAGAATCCGCCATATAAGCTAAATCTCAGACATCGCCACCAATCAATTGTGCCTGCAAGCGTAGACATATGACTTTGGTTTTGAAATGATTAGTTCCAAATTTTACCTAAAGTCTTTCCTTCGATCATCTGTTGGATAATGCTGCTTGTAGGCCAAATAAGACTGTACGATACCATACCCCTCATCATGGGATATTTTGTGATTAATACTTTGAATTTGCTGAGTAAAGTAGTCATTTTAAATGTGTGTATTCTGTTACTACTGGAATAGGAAATTAAATTTTTATTAGTTTTTTAAGGTGCACAATTTATTATTTGTTCTATTGAACTGTTTTATTAATTTTGAATTTTAGGCAGAGAACTTCCCGTCATGGACAGTCTAAATGAACAATTAAACGTGCAGATCCAAAGCGGAGAAGTTATACGTGAAAGAAAAAGAAAAGGTTTTATGTGGTTTAAGAAAGTTAGGGTGTCACTTTTTCCTTGGGATTAAAAACTGGCTAACTATTAACATTACTATAGGTACAATCTGCAAAAATATAAATAATGGCAGAAACGATAAACGGAAGATTAAAACATGACTGGAATAATAAAAAAAAAACGGAGAAATAGTGTTGTGAGTAGATGAACAATAAATCGAATTAGGTACAGACGGTCAATAAATTTACTCGTTCCTGTTTAATAACTCACATAATGGCAAGGAAATATATTCAACCGTTTCACTTGAGTCTAACTACAATCCAGTATTGGGAATTTGAATTCAATATACATAGATTTTGTAAAAGTTGGTGTCTTTTGATTATGATAACAAACATATTCAAGTCCTTTAACAAAATCATCGCCATATTTTTACATGACAATTCAATATTTGAAATTAGTTATACAAGCTGAAAGGGAAAGTTTCAATTATCGAAAACATGAGCCAGCGACAAAAAATAAATTTCGAAATTGTGATTTCGTCTGTGTACCACGACACAGTAATACATTTTTCATAAACACTATACGGATGGTCACCATAACTTCAGACTGGTCCATTCATTGCCAATGTCCCATTGATAGATTATTTTCTTTGTCAGGTGCAATGTACATATGTATATTCTCAAGGCCGTAAACAATCGAAATATTTTGAAAATCACGTAAAAATATATTTTCCATTAAATTTCCCTGGATATAGGAAAAATAAAATTTCGATAACAGCGAGTGCTTTCTATTACATCACAAGAACTTTTTTATTAATTTTGTTTATAAATTAATTATTGTTTTGGATACAACTTAATCAAAGCTTAAGGAAGGTATTGAATCTTTTTCGTAGATACCTGATGATAGTTTGAAAATTTTTTTAGTATGAAACGGAATGCGAAAACAATCTCGCGGCAACGACAAGTCGACAACGTCCTCGTACTAAGCGAACAAACGAATTTATCTAAATTTGAATATATTTATTTATTTACACGCGAAAGAAAAGAGAGCTTGCGAAAGTTTTTATAGTTAAGTTAGTTTGCCAATTATACAACATCTGTTTTATTTATTGTTGTAAATTTTATTAATAAACGCTTGACTAAGAATATAGTAGCTGTGCACGCGCTCTGTATCGCAATTTGTATGGTGCGAAAGCTTATGAAATGATGCTACAAGGTAGTGCATCAATCGAGGAAATGAAGCTGCCTGATGTCGTGCAAACTACATAATGGACCGCGCCATGCAGACTGACAGATGCTTTAATTGATTTTGGTGTAACATTCAATAAAAAAGACGGGACAATTTGGCATAGTATTTGATCTTTCGAAATTCAGCTGTCTTTGCATCCATATGAAGCCATAGAAATTTTAATAAACTTGGTGGAAAAATAATGAAGGCCTTCAAATAACAAACATTCAAATAGGAAATGAAAGCTTGTTTGCTTTGCCTCTGTATATTCCTATAAAAATGTGGGTGGACTGAGATATTTTGCCAATTTTCTTAGGCATACGGATATGTGGTTTGACATTGGCAAAGCTGATATTCCGAGGTGCATATTCTTAAGAAAAAGTTTGCAGTATTCCTATTAATTCATATATTTTCTTAAAGCAACCACATTTAATGTTATTAAACAAAAAAAAAGATGTTTTCTTTTTTTCATTTTGATGCAGTCACTTCATTCTTTAAGCTAAAAAAATAAAAACCTGGAAACTAGAACAGTCTGATCCTTTTTATTTTACAGCTCAAATTCGAAATTTATGGAATTAACTGGGTTATCTAGCAACTTATATTTTGAGAGAAAAAAGTTCACGGGTGCACTCAACGCAAAAAATGAAAATATGAGTTCAAGAGAATGCAATGGAATACAAAGAATGAGTTGAAAGATTGACTACTTTAACTATCTGCTGATGCAGGAATGGAAAAAAAGAATGAATGCATTATTTTTACTTTGAAATTTATTTACAAATTCAGTGTCAAAGTATGAGTATGAAGCTTGATCTTAAAACGATTGCATTCTTTTACATCTCTGAAAAAAAGTCTGAGCCAACATTGACCACAAAGTTTTAGATTTACATAATATGGATGTAAGGGTAGGTAAGTATACCTAGAGTATTTCTAATGAAATACGTATAAACGTCTTAATAGTTTTACTCCACTTTTCTTATACTCCTGATACAGCAATGTTTTTTTTTTTTTCAAATACAAAATTCAGAAACATCGTTGTTCTATTAAAATAACATTTGCATTTAATTTTTTTCTTATGTTTTTATGCAAACATAAATTAAGGTACATATAATTAAAAAACAATAACTTATATAAATGCTTTAATTTTTAACTTAAATAAATTGTTCTATTAGCATAAAAACTTAATTTATAATATACAATCATAATAACATTCGTAATGATATAATTAATATATGTATGTATGCATGTAGTTATTAACTTTTACTGAAACCTATGAGCTCCGTTGTACTTTTTTATTGTCACAGGTCAAAATAATTATACTTAATGTATTTGTTCCTGTTTTAGATTGGTAATTCGTCTAAACACGAACATATGTATGTACATAGGTTTATCATCTAAAAATTTAGTAGTTTTTTTCAGAAATCACAGAAATTAATGACAACAAAATTTAATATTCAGATTATACATATACATATGTATGTATGTATGTACATAATATTAGATCCTAGCAAAGCTTTTTTACATCTTTAAATACAAAGTATGTACTAAAATCAATTAGGAATTCGGTGGTACAAAATTCAATGTTCCATTCTTACGTCGCCGTCAATGGTGGTGGCGTTAATTTTAATACTTTTGTGTCATCTTCCAGAGATTTCATATACGCTAGATATGTTGTCCACATAACGCTTATAATGCTTACAAAAACTACTCGATTCCTTTCCGGAACCATGGAGAAGTTAATTGTTTGTACAATAGGCCACACGCAAATGCCAACCTTCAGGAAAAAGAACGATGTTTACTAAAAGAAATAGAAATAAAACTTCAACTCACCTTAAAAGTTGGCCAAAACTTCAAACGAAGTTCCTCAATACCGTCTTGAAGACTCTTGAATTCTAACAAATTCATGCCAACATAAAAGCATGACATCGCAAAAGGACCGTAAGAGACCTGCTCAACAGCCGCCTGAAAAGCGATAAGAAACAGAAATTCAAACATTTCAACATATTTAGTTTACTTACTTTAATCAGACCAATTTTAAGACTTGTCGCTGGCCACATTGTACTTGACAAACGAACCCATCCATGAAGCATTGGTGCTACAACAAAAGCTCCATATACACTAAATCGAAAGCACCTTTTCCAATCAAAGGTTTCTTAAAGTAATAATTCAAAACAAAGTCGTGAATTTATATAAATAAATGTTAATATTTTTACCAAGTGTTTTTCCTTCGATAACTTGCTGAATAGCACTCCCACATGGCCAGAGTATAGCATACGAGACCATTCCTTTTATAATAGGATGCCGTGTGTTCAACATCCTTATTTTCCCTGCCATCGATGCATAAGCCATTTTTATTTTTTTTATGATCCTAAGACCTCTTTGTGAATTAGTGTGGCCTTAAAAGGAATGCACCTGAAAGTATTCAAAATAAAGCCACAAAAGCTGAGTTGAATTTTTACAATTTTATTTATTTAGTTTTCATTTATTCTCCATTTTTCAAAAACTTCATTTTTCTTTGTGCAGAATTATATTATCTTCGTTATGTTGATCTCTTTCGAAATTTGTACCAAATTTTAAATTAAGAGAGTAAGAACTCCTGTTTTTTTTTTGAAATAATTCCTTTTAAATTCGACAAATTGAATCGATGAAAAATAACTTCCATTAGGAAATAGGAAGATACAACATAAATCGTTCTTGTTGATTCTCACTATTTTAAGCGATGCATTATTTTTTTCAATTAGGTAGTATTTTTTACTACTTTAAATTCAAAATGATATTTCATTCCAATGAAAACCCCGGTAAGTTTTAGTTTATTATAATTAATTAGACTCAGACTTTGATCATTGCAAGTTAAATCACAGGGGAAACCCCTCATTAAAAAATGCAATATGAAAGTTTTTTGTGTCTCTTGAAAGTTCTCAGAAAATTAATTTACGATTTCGAAGTTTGCTCGGTCACTGTTTAAATCTGTGTTTAACTCATTTTATTATTGCATATGACTTTCAGTAAAATGAATGTGCATACAGTTTTTTTACATAACAAATAAAAAACACTCACGCATTATAAAGGAAATAAGTGCTTCATTTATCTAGAATCTATAGACTTATTCAAGCATGTGAGATAACGATATGCAAACATAGTCAGTCAACTACATCTCAATAATTGTGAGGGTTTTTTCCACCAGATGATATTTCTGCTTGATTTATCAACTGCTTTTATCATTTCAAAATCACTTATTACTATTATTTGATTGAAGAAAGATAAATCTTCTTTTATCCCGCTTTTTTAATTCATTAACTCACGATAAATACACCTACTCACTCGCATAAGTTCATAGTCCAAAATATTGGCAATAGTTCAAGTTCTTTACTTTTTTTGTTTCTGGCAACAAAAAAAAATGTAAACAAAAGCCCGATAGGAAGCAATTTGTAGACTGAAAAATTTAAAAAGCTCTAGCACGTGGCTATGACGTTGACCTTGTGAAAAATATTTAGTTTACTATACCTAGTAGTAGTAGCATTAGGAGAGATACACAGGTACATATTGGTATCTTTAAGTTTACGATAGCTTTTGGTATGTAGATTTTTTGGTTCATTAATAATCACACAGAGCGTTTCTATAACTTTTTACTACCCTTTTTATATTAAAGGTATACATACACATTATAAGATTTAGAATTTTCCGATAAATCAAACAATAAATTAGAAATATAATCCCACAGTTCTTATTACACAACTTGATAGGTTGATAAGTCATATACTAATAATAAACTTTTATAATTCCGCAAAAACAGTTGATGTCACGCATAACGCAATATATACTAGCTATTGCAAGTAATTGTTTATGGATTTAAATATTTGAGAGCAAATAAACTAAAAACATTTAAAAGAATATTTTAATTTTTTTTAATACCTTTCAAGCAAAATCACATCACTTTAATTTGCGATAATCCACACCGAGGAACTCGAACTAACTGTCAAGTCAGGAGAAAGTTTAGCGTAAAACAAACGTCGAAATGGAATTGAGATAACAAAGGCAAAGCTATTTATCAGCTGATTCGAACAGACGTCATTATACTGCAAAAAGCTTTGGACTTTTGCCATTTGAGACTTACCATTGCAAATAGAAAAGTACAAATGGAAATTATTAATAACTAGCTGTTCCCCGCGACTTCGTCCGCCTCAATTTATTATTATAGAAATTAAGATTAAGTTTTAAAAAATATATATTTTAAATTACTTCGTAAAGGATATTTAGGTTTAATTTTATTATGGCTGAAGAACATACGGATTTTCTCTGCAACCCGAATTTTACAATGGAACGGAAGCCCTTTAAGATGAATTATTTTCTTTCCTTTTGCAACATTTTCCATTGATTCTTCGCTCCTATTAATAGTAGCGTAATTTTAGCTTAATTATTTAATTAATTAATAATTTAATTAGCTTAAAACCTTCCTCGACAAATTGGCTATCCAACACAAAAAGAATTTTTAAATTCGAACCTGGAGTTCCTGAGATTAGCGCGTTCAAACAAACAAACTATTCAGCTTTATATATTAAAGTATAGATATAGATAAACATACGTTCATATGTATGTTAATTATGTGTACTGAATATTATTTATCATAATATGTATTTTAAATACAGATTAAAATTAATAAGTAAGGAGTCGACACATTTTGATTAAAATGTTTTGTTTTTTAATTACAATACTGGAAAGTGATGGTCATGACTCATGACTCATAATACTCAAAAACAAAATCCACAATTCGTTTGAAAACAAAAATCTATCCCATGCAATGCGTGCCTTCTGTTCTCTTTTTAATACGATATCCCGCTGGCTGATTAGTGAAAGAAAAACAAAGTGCTTGGTGGCGTTCGACTGCGAGAAGAACAACTGGTCAAACCATTAAGGTAATGGAGCATGAATACCTTGGGTCAATAGTAGCAAACTTTGACCTCTTAAGCGCAAAGCAAGTCGCAAGGAGAATTGATAGCCCCGTATGTAAGGAAGGACGATTCTGCAATCTGCCTCGAATTCAGATGTGTCGTGAAAAAAAATAAACTCGGTAGATTCCGTCGGGTAGGTCACCTAGCTCGCATGAAGTGGAACCACCTCGGAAAGTTCTATGTAGTACATTTTATGGAAGGGACAGCGTGGCAGACCATCCTTACTTGGAGGGACGGCGCGGCGGCGGTGGCGGCGCAGACCAAACCGTCCGAATCCTTTGCGCAACTGAATGGCGATGGCATGGCGTTCGTCACGATCGGGATAAATGAGAGACTCCTTTGGTCATTGGTTATGAATCATTATAGGAGAATGGGCATTATTGGTCTTTGGTCATAAATGGTCATTGGTCAATATGGGTAATTGGTCATTATTAGTCTTTGGTCATAAATGGTGTTTGGTCATAAATGGTCATTGGTCAATATAGGTCATTGGTCTTTATAGGTTATTGGTCATTGGCCAGTACAGGTCATTGGTGAAAGGTCAAAGGTCAGAGGTCAAAGGTCAAAGGTACAATGACCAATGAACTATATTGACCAGTGACCTATATTAACCAAAGACCATTTTTGACCAAAGACCAATAATGACCAATGAACATTTATGACCAAAGACCATTTATGACCAAAGACCAATAATGACCAGTGACCTTTATTTCGCCTATTGGTCGTAGCGTAATTTTGTATAGCTTAAAGTCTTCCTCGATAAATAAACTATCCAATGCAAAAAGAATGTTTCAATTCGATCACGTAGTTTTTGAGATCAGAGCCTTGAAACGAATAACGGAAGCCCTCAAAGATGAATAATTTTCGCCGTTTTTGCAACATTTTCCACTGGTTCTTCTCTATTATCGGTGGCTGCGTGATGTTATATAGCCTATAGCCTTCCTTGACAAACACAAAAAGAATTGTTTTCAATTCGAACCAGTGGTTTCTGAGATTAGCGCGTTCAAACAAACAAACTCTTCAGCTTTATATATTAGTGTAGATAGATAAGTATAAGAGCTGGCAGAAAATTAATGTTTGCCAGTAGGTAATCGATTAACTTTTATTTAAAATGGAACTTTACTAAACATACATAAATTCAAATTAATGTATGAAAATGTTAAGCTCTTAATTTCAACATAATAATGTAGTATACATTTACAAAACTCAGTACGGATCGATTTCTGTATAAAAAATTCAATGTTGGTGTTTCAAAATTAAATAGTTTTTGACATATTTTAACCGAACAATAGGATTTTTATAATGTCTGCGGTTTTCGTATGTAAAACTGTCCAATCGGGCGTATGACTATTAATATAAATATTTATATTTTTGGAAAGTATGCTTCCGTAAATATTTTTGTTAATAAAATTGAAGATATTGCGAAATGATTCATCGACGTCATCAATAATCACACGTTGTTTAAATTTAAAATTAAACTAAAAAACTTCTAACAATTTATGTCACAATAAAAATCTAAGAATTAGTTTATTTAAAAAAAAAGACGAAAATTTTAGAGTTCCGAGTAGATCGATGATTTAGAGATTCTAATTTAAAAGTAAATTTGCTAAAAAGGTCAAGAAGGCAGTTATACATCAGTGTATTGAGCACTTTAAAATAAATCTACAATAGCGATTGTATTTTAGAACTCTCATTAAAAGTAATCTATCATTGAATCAACATTTCAAATAACTAAAGCCCATTTTTTTAAATAATGCACTTGAATTTGGGAAAAGATGATGATAAACTACCTACCATATTAAAAAAAATTACGTTATCCGTTGACTTTTACCCATATTTCTCTACAATTTCCTCACAGCTTAGAATTATTTCTAGCATCCATAAGAAAGTTTTTCATTCCATTTTTAATCGAATCCTGCTTAAAATAATCAAATATAGTTTTTATTCATTTGCAGTTGTAAAAAGTAAGGAATTGAAAAACACAAGTTTGTTTTTGTTTTTAAAATTATTGTATAATTTATTTTATTTTTTCATAAGTTCTCGCATGAGTCAGTATTGTAGAAAATATATATAAGTCCAATAAAGTGAAGTTAAGTGTTGCATTATTAGGTACAATTAAATAGTATATCAAATTTTTATGAATTGAAAATATATAGCCATTTAAACTGGTTGGTTCCGAAAAGAGACACTACAAACTTGTAGGTGCTTATAAATTAAAATAACTCAATATTTTAAGGGACTTATTTAATTTTCCAAAAAATGCTTCATACGCATATCTTAATATTTTTTAAGTTATTATTTATTCAAGTAACAACGTATAAAAGTTAGTTAAATTAAGTAAATCTTTTTATTCTTTTCATTTTTCAACAAAATTAACTCAATTAACACTTAACACCAATACAAGATTAAATCATTTTTAAGTAAGCACAAGATTTCATCTCAACTTTTTGTTTAATTTTAAAATTAAAATCTACTTAAAAGTTATGTTATTTGATTGCTTTACAAAATAAACAATTAATTATGTATGTACATCACTACTTTAGTAATAATAAAAAAATTTAAAATTAAATATAACTAAAAATAATACTTTTGAATTTTTAATTTACAATCTTAAGCTAAACAAAAAAGAAAAACCATAAAACTATAAATGCTTATATTTACAACGTTACATTTTTGAAAGGCATCCGTGAAAAAGTTAATAAATATTTAATTTAATTTATATCGTTTCGTTCGTATAGCAGTATGTATAACTATTGGGGTAGGGGTATAGCTACCTTTAGTTTGAATGCATTTCTGTAAAAAAAAATACCTACTATATAAAATGATTTGTTTGTAAATTTATATAATTGGTTAATTTTCAACGAGATTTTATTTTGTTTTCGTCGATGGACGGTTTTGAAATCGATAGTTTATTTTGTTTATTTATATCAGAACGATATTGTTATTTGATTTATTCGTAAGTTTATAAATTTCAAACTTCGAATCAAAGTTCTGAGAAGGTAAAATTTATATTCCTTTTGATTGGACTCGATTTTTAAAAAAAATTTCGAGACGTAAACTTAAGATATTGAATTCCTAACATATAAGGGCAAATTCGGCAGGGAGTTCGATTCGATATATTTAAAAGTAGGTCAAGGTCAAGTAGACTTTACTGCGAGCCTGAACGAAGAAAAGACAATTTCAGATTTTTCAAGATGGGAAATAGTCATATCGAGATTTAAATCAAATTTATTTCGCCTCAGACGTTTTAACTTTTAAGATGTCTATTTTTTATGAGGCCCTACAAGTTGTTATTACAAATTTACCGTTTAATAAAACTACCATAAACCGCCAGCGGATCGGAGAGAAAATTAACTTAACCTACATTCACAGTTGGACAGTGTTTTTGATGAAAATTCTAAGTCTTTACTATTTTTGAATACAGTATTAAACCCTAATATTTACAAACAATACAATTATTTACGAATTTAAGTATAAAAGTCTAATGGTCATATTTGATCGGTAACATTAAAAAAATAACTCCACTATAGCGCAATGGTTCTTAACGTGTATTCCAACACGGTTCTATGTCGTTTCTAACCCGATAGCATCCTATTTTGTAGTATCACTAAATGTATGCATTTCAAGTTGACACGTTCGTTAGAAAATCCGATTTTTGTTTTTCGCTCCCAAAAATGGTTTCTCTTCGGACATTTTTTCAATGTTACCGCTAAGTGTTGGATCGGGTCTTCGTCGCTTGAAGAAGCCGCATTTGTGCATCACATAAGTGACAATGGCTAAAAGTATAAGTCCTCCAATAATGGAAAGAATTATTATCCACCATGGTGTGGCAGTTTCTCGTGCCTGGTCTGACAGTTCTGGATAGGCTCGTGTTTCCACCTGAAACAAAATAAATGTTTATCAAAACAGTTCGTGGTAGCTACAAAGAAATTCTACTTACCAATTCTCGATCATCTGAATCGATTTGTTCAACAGCATACTCAGTTGGTATTCTAACATGACCTCTGGAAACTATTTTCACCAGGTCTACCCTGGGATAATCAGCTATGAACGTTGAATTCCACAGCCTCGCCTTAACATGCACATATGCCTCAGTCTTTTGGGGCATATTATAAAGCTCACAATTGATCTTTATGCAGAAAGCAGTTGCCTTATCACAATCCATAACGACTACGTCGTGTTTTTTGCCATCTTTGTCAGTAAGTTTTTCGGCCCGAATAATTTTGGCTCTATCGCGACGCACACGGTTGAGATGACCTTCGCTGGATGAGGACAGTTTTTCAAAGGATTCAGTTTTATCAAAATATGTATGACGATTGTAGTAATGTGACTTGTTTGTTGGCCTTAGCATATAGGGTTCTGGTATATGTAGAAGATCTTCGTGTGTCATAGATGCCTTCGCCTTGCGGGCCAATTTTAGGGGATTGACCAAGTCAGGCCCGACCGAACACTCACCTTGAAGCGCGCCTATGTAAATAAAAGAAAAGATATACATTTAAATGATTTTAATAACGTGTATACATAAATCAGAAAACAACATAACCAACCCTGTGTAAAAAATGACTAACCATTTTATTAATAATACAGATAGTAATTTAGCTTTTATGAACTTAATATTCCTCGTATGTATGTATGTATTATTATGAACTTATGACTTACATATCTAAAACATTTTTGAGGACTAGTTTACGTAGATATGTATGTATGTATTTCTTTAACAAGAAAAAAAGAAAACAATTGAGAGATCATTTTTTAAAATTGGAAATTTCAAAGATTTAACTTTCAGAATGGGCAATGCAAAGTCGAGATCAGTTTGCATCGAAAATACGCAACATCAGGAAAAAGTTATAATAATTTCATCGGATGTTGGTGAAAAATTAGATAATTTCGCTGAAAATGAAAATAATTTTCAACCATCAAACGATTATCTTGAAAAAAAATTAGAAGAGTTGGAATACTTCAATAGCAAATCTAATGAACTGATGGAAAATCAGTTTGAAAAAACAGCACTTCAAGTGGATACAATGCTAAAATTTCGGGAAAAAATTCAACCTTCAGAAGAATTCGTACAATGTCGTAACCGTGTTGTGGATTGCTACAAGAGGTTTCCTAATGAACCATTGCAGTGCATTGAAAGTACTAAGAAGTTTCAAAAACTGTTTTTTAGTAACCTCTAATAAATGTTGACAGTAAATTATTGTTTACAAAAATAAATTAGCATCTTACCTTCAATTATTGGAAGGTCTTCCAAATAAAGCAACCATTTGCCTTGCTTCTTATCATTGGCAACTTGGTGTGGCCAGTAAATGGTAAGTGAGACCTTTGGCGCCTTCCAAGGACCATCATTGTAAATCTGAATAAAAAGTCTTGATCAGTTTCGTCTCTTACAATACTACTCAAAATGAAATTACCTGGTAAGTATGTGTAACAAGTGTTCCTATATCCTCGAGGTATTGCATCGCACTTTCGCCCTTAATTTCTCCTCCATAGAAGGATTGTTCGGGGCTTGCCCATCCTCTCAGACTAAGGTCGGCCCGTTTGACTACTCTCACCATTTGTTTGGTCGCTGGAGCACCGCCAATCAGCTTTGAAGTTGTATTTGCGAAAATGTCAAATGTCAATTTGCTCTCCTCATCTTCTAGACCACTTGGGTCGAATCGAATTGACACCTGAATTGTTGATCCCCTGCGCATTGGATTGCCTAAGCCACATGCCACCACGGTTTCATTGAAACGATTACATATTGCCGTGTTCTAGGGATGTAGATTTTGAAGGAGTTAGTAAGCCTACATTTTTTAAGGCATAACTCACCGTTTTCAAGGCTGCTATGTATGTCACGCTCTTTTGATGTACAATGAACAGTTGTGACTCATAGGCAGAATCCGCAGAATTACTAATGTTCACACTCAATCTCAGTTCGTCTCGCTCACCCAGTATCAAAGCGTATTCGTCATCTTAACGAAAAAAGAAAACGAAAGCGCGTTATTTAAATTTGCTAAAAAATCCTGACATCAGAGATCAGAAACTTACTTTGTTTGTCCAAATCAATCTCAGCATCAAGTTCCAGATTAGATTCACATGTATCATCATCCCCACAATCCTTTTGGAATGTACCCTCAAACTCTATATCAGCCTGCGTTTTATCGAGGATAGGATTCAAAGCCTTGAGACCCGAATCAGGTAATGCCGGTTCCACGATTGTGTAATTCAGCCTAAATTTCAAGGGACTCTGAATATCCCTGGTATTCTCTTTGATGTAACCAGTCACACGGTGGCAGTCTAGCATCCCATTGGTTCGTACAGTAACTTCCCGTTTAACGACATTTCTTCGTTTATTGTCCCGATCAAAAAAGACCCGAGAGAATTTCTTCAAGTTCGAAAAAGTTTCGGCCTCGACGGTTAGCATAAGCTTAAGATCTGTAGGCCTGGTCGACTGTTCGTAAGGATCGATAGAACAGCATGCTTCAAATGAAAAGCTGCAAGATTCAAATTAGTACGATGGAAAATTAACAAACCATGAGTCATGAACTTACCAGGTTAGATTTGTTGAAACGTCTGTGAGACAGCCTTCCTTTGTGGGATCGATATTTTTTAACTCAGTTCCTCTGACCTTCGTTTGAATACTTATAATTGGCCTTGAAAGAAGGGCAATAACCGCTGAGGAGTTGTAGGCTCCAATGACAACATCCGGATACGAATTATCATCCAAGTCGGTACCACCAGTTATTGAGCTTCCGAAGGTATTAATCGGAATCGGTGTGTTTCCCAGGTCAGAAGCGTGTATTATTTGTGCAGGCTTTTCAACGAGGCCTGTTCTCGAACCAAGATAAATGTAAACAACCCCGTTCTCTTCGTAAGGTGCTCCAATTGCAAGGTCCTCACAATTGTCCTTGTTGATATCACCAATATTAGCCAAAGCTGACCCGAAGCGACTCTCTACTGCGCCTGTTAATTTGAGTGTGGGTTTCAGTGGCAGTCGGCTCTTTTGATTTTGATAGATATAAACAGCACCACCCTCATTTTTGGAAAAATAAAAGGGAGCAGAAACTATCAGGTCGGGCTCACTGTCACCATTGATATCCGCTGTGGTCAGCTCATAGCCAAAACTTGAGGCAAACTGTTCACCCTCCAAGACTGTTTCCACTGGAATGGGGTTCGAGTTGGCCTTATTGAAGATCACAACCTGACCGTGGCCATTACTGCGGGGCGCTCCTGCAGCATAGGACATCCTCTCGCCAAAATAGCGTCCTCCGGTCACAGCCATTCCCAAATAGCTGTACTTATCAACCGGCGATGAACTCTCCGAATGGTCACCATAGTACATGTTCTTATCGCGCTCCAAGTATTCTCCTCCGATTTCAGTTACGAAAATCGTGCCACGCCACGTAAACGGACCCGGGGTCCCCAAAACCATTGTATTGTCGTCCAATAACGCTCCCGATGTACCAACTTGACAAAAACCATAGTCTTCGTGAGCTCTGCAAATAAAAACAAATTCATTAGCTTTAAAATATTCAAATAAATGTAATACTCGTAATAAATGTTTGCCGCTGCTGCCAGCTGCCATGCAAAATGCACAACACGACAACACTCCCTTTTCATCATGATACATTATAGTTTTTCGTTTAATTAATATGTGTGTAAAGTCAGCGTTGGGGTATTTATTCGTAGCCCACTTCTAGCAATTTAAGTAGTCGCAAGTTAGTCTAAGTCGACAGTAATTATATTAATTTTCTTTTTCACAAAGTTATCTCACAATGAGTCTCTAATTCAGGACATGCACAAGCACAAGCACATCCACATGGACATAGAGTCATATAGAACGTGGTCGTGGAGTTGTATTGTAATAGGTTAATCATCGTTGTTTGTGGAAAACAACCACTCCCACAGGATAGCAATTAAAGTTTGCGCTGGGAAGCAATTGTGTACACTTGATTTGTCGAGGTCATGTTTTCTTTGTGTAGATATATTGGGATAGGAAGGAATAACTAGGAAAACGTGCAAGGATTGCTATTATTGAGATATGAAGAATGAAAGTCACGCGCTAATGAGAACATTCAACTATGTATGTACTGTGCTCATGAGGGTGTGTGAAACTTGAATTTTCTTAAGACACATTATGTATATTATAGTAAGTACATGGATGTATACAAATGTACATAGAAACATAAAATGTCATATCACTTATCCTAGTTTGAGGAAAACATTACAGCGATATTTTGGTTTGGTTTTTGTAAATAAATAACTTTAAAAGTTGACATTCAAAAAATATTTATGGCATTTCTGCGCGTTTCCTTCATTAAATAAGTTCACATTTTTTGTTTAAGAATAAATCATAAGAAGTAGGCAACGGCAACGTCTCGTGTCTACCTATGTATCAATTGATAGAAAGATAGAAAAAAAAAAAGAAGTTAATAGTTAAAGAAGCTAATAGAAAGATTCTATGAAATATGTAATTGTGTTCCTCATTAGAAGTGAGTATTAAAATTCTCAAACTTTGTTTCTGCAACTGAAAATATTCTTAAAAAATTATTTTTCTTTCCTAGAAAACTTTTGAGAAATCCTTAGGTTAGTTTTCCAGACTTTTGAGCTCCTTGAACTCAAAACTAGACTTCCACATTTACGTAAATATTATCGCAAATAAGAACTTGCATATATATTATATATGTATGTTCAAAAACCGAATTATTCAAGAACTAAAATCAATAAAAGTATGTGTAATTTTTTAAATATAAGGTGTCATATTATAAAACTGAAGATGCTCTGAAGACCTGCCAAGAGAGGCGGAGTTTTTAGCTGGTGGAATTATTTTTCATTCTTACAGTTAAATATATATATTTATATTTATTAAAACAAAAGTGTGATTCTACGTGACTGAAAATAGTGTTGGTTTTTGTTTTTACAAAAAATTAGATTGTAGGTAAAATATTATACCAAGCGAAGAAAATTCAAAACTGTTGGAGATGCACTAGAAAATTAATCGAAATATTTTCATTACACATAAGTTTCTTTTCTAAACTTTAGCTAATGTATTGAACTTTGTATAGCTCTCTTTTAAAACATGGAATTCATGTTAAAATTTGTTTTCTAAATTAAAACTCCAAGGCTGTGAAACACATACAATTTTAAGATTTCCCGCGTCTATGTCAACTTTTAAAATCGAGACTTAATAGCTTTTCTGCGCATTAAATTTAGATAGAATTAAAACAAAAAAAAAATTCTGATGAATAACAATTGTTATTTAATTAAACTCTCCATACTTAAATAATTATTCCCCAATATCTAATCAAAGGTTGACTGACCTCAACATTTACCCTCATCCGATGGAAACATCGCACGAGCATTTTGAATAAATCATTTTTATTACAATCTTCATGTGCCTATAAAAGTGTCGGAATCGTCAATATAAAATCAACACCATCAACTCATTTTTTTTTAACAGTCAATACAAAAACAGGAAAAAAAACAACAAGAAATTTGATACAAACCTCTGAACGGTGCGGCCTTTACAGGGCTCATAGACCTCGTCGTACTTCAAGTCGTTCGTCAGCACATAACACAACCCTTGCCCGTATTGGTTTTCTCGTATTTTCGTTATGTATCGATGGGCACACACTAGAACCTGCACATCCAAATAAATACAAAAAAAACATCAATAATTTGATTAAAAGCTCATTCTTGATGCCCCAAAGGTCGATGTCGGGGTCGGAGTCGGAGCAATAATTGATCATGAAATTCGATGATCCGGCATCGTGAGTTACGAATCAAAAGACAAACAAAGCAAACATACCTTGCCTCCAAGACCCTGCGATCGAACTGTCACCCCAAGCCATTGTCCCTCCTTGATCTCGTCATCCGATGGTGGCGAGAGTTCTTCAATGTCATCACTATCGTAAGCTATTTTCGAAAGAATCAGAATCATTAGCGATTGTTAACTGCGTTGATAAAATTTGCACGATAGTTTATTAATAAAACAATCAGTAATGAGAACAAAAGTGAAACAACTATTTAAACAAAGTGTCGTGAAAGACAAAGAGATGATTGAAGGAGAAATATGTAACTAAGCTTGTTAATGCTAAATGGTATTCACAAAAAAAGTAAAAACATAAAAAAGAAATAGAGGAAAGACAGAGGTTAGTAAAAAAGCGCTATGTTAATTAAAGAATCAGCATATGTACATAAACACACAACTTAGAGAATACATAATATTTCACAAATTTACATAAATAAGAATAAATTAATTTGAGTGGTTCATTCGGCGAAATTATATGTAATTTAATTAGCTTGCAGCTTTGATGAAATTGCTTGTTTAAAAGAAGATTAATTTTTAATTTTCTTGTGGGGAATATTCAGCCTTAGTCCAACAAACCATGGGAATGTTCAATGGATTGTCCATGAAATACTTGCCCACTTCCAGCTAACCCTTGGCCCGCATTTATTGCACGAGTGATGATGGATACGAAGGATATTTTATGTTCTTATGGATGATGGATTTGATGACTGCAACAATGGCAAACAAACGAAAGGAACAATTGACAAAAATAAACAACAGTATTTCCTGGGAAAGCATTTTGGGGTAGATTCATGTGATATTCCAATTGTAATTAAAGTGTGCCCATATCTTATATTGGTAATTCTTCATTTTAGGATTTGACAACGTTTCAAATGCGATTACGCTCTTTCTCAAGTCAATCATTTATTTGGATTTACATATACAAAAATAATAATATGCTTCCATTATTGTTAAAACTTACCGTTAATTATGAACTTTGAGGGATACAAATAAAAAACTGGTTGAAGAAAATTAGACTCCATTTTGATATTTTTTAATGGCAATCATTAAAATTATTATTAAATTATTTTTTGACAGAACAAAATGTCCTAAAACTCTTTTTCCTGAAAAATGTCTAATTCGGAAAATTGAATACCGAATCCGGGTAGCTCATTTGATTGGAAGTTTTCCTAACAGGATTTTCACTTAGAAGTTGAATTCCGTAGTAAATTACAGTGATGAAGGTCATTGACACTTCAGCGACATTTTGGAATCATTATTTCGACATTTAAATGATTCTTATACGAATATCTTCCTTTTTCCATGACGATTCGATATATTTAGGTATGTTTGAACATACTTTGAGGACAAGAGGAATTTATACAGCAATTCAATGCAAAGCTGATCAAAATTGTTTGAGATATCCAGAAATTTAAAACTTAAAACTGTTGAAAATTAATTCATCAAAAATTGTTCTTCCTAAAAAAGTGAATAAATGATATTTTATCGCTTCTGTCATTAAACCATATACATCTTCAAAATCTCTTAATGAATAATCCAACTGTGTTATAGTTATCCAGAAGCGTTCCTGGTAAATTACATCACATGAATAATTTCCTGGTATTTTTCATCATCTCAAAGTCTCATCTTACAAAAACAAAGCAAGAAAACCATAAGATGATAGTACATACATATGTATATATTTATGTTGGTATAGGTAGGTATTAAAGATTCTTGAGCAATTTTCGTATTCTTCGTGATGGTTCTCATTGAAGTTCTTATGCGAATCACTTTGGACCATTTCCATTTTTGTATGCTGGTTACTCTTGTAATCATAAACACTCTTGTGAGCTGCCCACGCGTGATGGGAATATTTCCCCACATCTTTGAGATCGGGTAAAGCTGTCACCGCAGCCGCCGCGCCGCCGCGCCGGCCGCCATCTGTGCCACCACCAACATTGATGTGCATGTTTTTGTAAGAAACTTCCTCCCAGACCAGATTCTGATTGAAATTCACAGCGACCACAAACACTTAATTGCGGCCACCACCAACCGGTAAAAAAATCCGCCACTCAGGGTAACCAAATCGCTGAAAGGTCCACAATCCACATGCATGCATACATTGAAAGGTATTATAAAAGTTTGTAGAAAGCTAAGCGTGGGCGTTAGAGTAAAACACATGTCAAGCATTGTGCACTCAAGATGCAAATCATAAGCGCGGTGGCGGGCGGCGCGGCACGCAGAGGAGCGTGTTCCAGTGCGATATGCTTTATGAGCACACTCAAAGATCTCTAGCCCACAATCCAAGTGACAGCTGGTTGAGTAATGACCACTGTTGGCAGTGCAGCCGAAACTCCTTGCGTATACCGTAAACCTACTATTCCTGATAGGGTCTATTGAAATCCAATTAAAAAATATGCATATTGCAAGCCCAGTCGCGAATTTAATGAACCTTGAATAAACTGTTACGTCGACGTGAACGTAGAAGTAGACGACGACAACGCAACTGGCTTCGTGCATGTGCAGACCTTTCACTTCGATCTGCATGCTGGAAAACAAGAGTCGCCGCCAATTGGGACACACTTCATCTGCAACAGCCAGATGTAGGGGGGAACCTTCAACCTTCAGCAGGAATCAATATTGAAGAAGTGGATCTGGCGCAGCGCGCGGTAGCCACCGAATGCCATTGGATTTATTATTTCTCCGTTCGTCTTGTTGTCGTCGCGTCGCGTCGTCGTCGCAGCAGTAGCGATAAGCAAATTTGTTCCTATCCCAATGTTGTGCTGCTGCAACAATATTATGGTAATAAATTCTGTAATGGCACACAACTTGCTGTATCTATGACATGGAGCAGCCTGCAGCTAGCAGGCTTCAGAGCAGCGGCAGCCGCAGTCGCATTCTCCGAGCAGTGTTTTTTTCTGTTCTGCAGTGCGGATTGGAGCAGTTGGAAGTTATTTGAAGTCGTCAAATGGCCGAATGGAGCACTAGGAAATGGGATCAATGGACAGCAACTTACGGCTTGCAGCTGACATTAGATGCTGTGAGCGATTTCAACTTATAGTAGACGGACGCGTGCGCGCTCTAAACTTGTAAAATGTCAGTGTTTGTTTATTTGAGTGCATTTTTGAGATATGTTATGCGAAATTTGTGGGATAGAACTTCCGGGACAATCTGGCGGTGACTAATTGAAATTGAATATTTTTTTAGCTTTTAATTAAAATTGAAATCTGAATTTGACTTGTGGATATTGGAATTTTGTGTGTTTAT
The DNA here is from genome assembly GCA_905146935.1 of Scaeva pyrastri. Taxonomy (NCBI): domain Eukaryota; kingdom Metazoa; phylum Arthropoda; class Insecta; order Diptera; family Syrphidae; genus Scaeva; species Scaeva pyrastri. Next base: position 1,676,284 of record LR989929.1, on the reverse strand, counting down.
TGCGCAAAAGGTAGATCTGGTGATTTCTTTGATAGATAACCATGATAAAACGGAATGTCGGTATTAAAATACTTAACGAGTGCTGATTTCGGGCTCATTGAGAAATAAAATCATGGAGTTATTGCTTTAAAACAAAACAACTTAAAAAGAAACTTTTTTGAAAGTAGAAAGTATCAGTGTTGTAGATACAAAGTATTGAAGACACGCTACTGACAAGATTCATTTGGAGGATATATATGATACTTTCTTTTGAACTGAACTGAAATTTTTGAAAATAAACATAATTATCATTTTTATTATACATACATAATAATGTTTCTGGCTTGTTTGTGAATCAGAATTTACAGATTTGCTTTGTGACCGAAACATGATCATGTTCAGATTGACTTCAGTTCCGATGGCTGATCTTGAAGCAAAAGGGGCAAAATTAATCATCCATTTTGTTTCCAAGTTTATTTTTGGTTATTGAGCGACGGACATTTTTAATCGTATACCTAAAATGGCGGTCACCAGTTTGGATAACATCAGAATCGAATTGGCTGCCACCATCCACCTGTTGATAGGATTACACGATCAAGAAGCGCTTTTTTCAAAATAGGTATCTGCAACAAGATGGGGTTGCATCCGCGATTTTGAGACCTCGTGCTCAGCAAGCTCTGCTCATCGAATTTAGGCAGTAGATAGATACATGTTTAAAGTATTATTTTTGAAATTGAGGATGGCTTGACATTAATTCCTACGCTCTTTATTGCTTGTATATTATGTAAACTGCAGCTGTCTAGTTTGCAAATGTCAAATATGATGGACGTACAACGATTTCTTTAACCTTATGAATCATAAAAGTAAAGAAGTAAAATAAGACCGAAGAAAATCCCAATGACTATGTACATTCCATATTAATTTAAATAGCCACTTAGTTTACACATTGAGAATATAGAGTACGCAAAATAGCGAACTCATCATTTTGTTTGCAAAATTGCAATTAATACAAATTTAAATATAAATGCATTATGCATGTGCATGCGCTTATGATAATGACTCATATCTATACGCGCTAACACTATTCGTTGGAAACGTTCTCACATGTCCTACATTCATTTAAACCATATTCCTCTGGAAGTCTCGACACATCATAAGATGTTGGAACTTCGAATAGCCCGTTGCCGCCGCGCAGCTCCTGCTAATGCCGACGGACGGCCGTCACCGTCTAAAGGCCAATCCCATCCTATCTATAAATAACACATGACATAAATACTGTTGAGTTGGAGAACTAAACATCTCCTCTTTTCCATATTCCATCCCGAAAAGCAGAAAGGGTGCTGTTTTTACGGGGAGTTTGACGAGGGATTCATAAATTATTTGAAAGCGAATAATTTCTCCTCAGCAGAAGTAGAAGCAGACCCAGCCAAAGCGATGCGATGCCAGTCGCCAAAAGTATGCGGATAAGCCTGATGTAGTGAGAACAAATAGAAATTCGTCGGTCGTATAGTCATTTGCACCAAGGCACAAGGATTTCGTTTTCGCAAATTCGTTAATCGCCTTCAAGAGTGCCGATTGGGAGCGGGACCGGGAGGCGTCGGGAGGTTGGTGTGGCCGCCCTGTAGTCGGCGCCTCTCCTTATATGTTATATGTTATTTTTTGTTTCCAGGGTGTAGTTCACATGGCTTGTATTTAGCATTCTGTGTTAGCTGAGAAATTCTTGCCGCCTGGATGAACATGTGGCGCGCTCCATCACTTCGATGATGTTTTAACAGTGCAGTGTTGCCGCACACAGATATTCAAATAATTTTTAGTTTTTAGTCGATTAACTTATCTGATCTGTCCTAAAATTTTTTTCAATCAACAATATTTGAACCCAATCTTAAAGTTTTAACTCTTAGGTATGCCCAGAAAAAGAAATGTATGTCCAAACAACACATTTAAAAACTTGTCGACTAATAATATTCAAGAAACTTGTCTTTGTGGCTAAGCCTTGTGGCAACTCTGTTTTTACGGATGGATCGCAAAAGCCTATACGAAATAACATGTGGGACACATTGGTCCTCAAAGCATATCATATAAAACATGTATAGAAGAAATTCTTGGTAATTTTTTGACAAATTAAAACTGAACACATATACACATTATGTATGTACACATGTAAATAAGTATGTACATATATAATTTTTTTCAATTCATAGATGAATCGTTTTGGCACGCCCAATGACCCAAAAAAAAAACAGATTAAGAAAAAAAAGATGAAGTTTCAACAAATTTCTTAGTCTGTTTAAAAAAAAATAATTTTAAAGTTTTGTAACTCTCAAAATTGCTTTGTTCAAGGAAAACAAAATCCGTATGTATTTATCTTTTCTAATAAATTGAACAAGTTGATATAAGAAACATTTAATAAGAGCTTAAGACCAAACAAATATTAACCAAAGCTTGAACTTTCAATATATTAGGTAGGTACATAAATAGTTACATTAGAACGGTCTTAAAAAATTCACAATAATATAACCTCAAAGAACAACATCTGAAAAGCAAGTTTTTATTTATGTAATGACAAAAGCTTTACGATATTATATTTGTTTGCTTCTGATACTTCGAACAAACTTGTTATGTAAGCAATAACGGGAATTAAATGGAGCTGTATGACGTGGTCTGAATAATATAATATATGTAAAACTAAATTTTGAAAAATAAAAAAAGAAAAAATTTCCATCAAGTCGGAAAAATTAAAGTTTATGCATTGTTAATGAATGTTAGCCAATTATTATTAAAAAAAGTAAAAACTATAATATTAAATTGTTAGCCAAAAACGTCAAACTCAAACATCAAAAGTTATTGACAATTAAAGCACCCATACCACTTACTAGGTTCATAAGCTCCGCCAGGCGCTACATTTTTTTTTGTTTTGTTTTTTTTATTGTTTTTATTATCATTTAATATTTTTGTGTGTATAATTTTGTTGATTTTTTAGAAATCCATTATACCGGAAACGAAAGGGAAGGGGATAATATATAAAAAAGAAAGAAAAAAAATGAAAAACTTCGATTACATTTATTTCTAGTTTTACTAAATGATTTAAAAATAAATTAAAAAAAGATTATTTTTAGTTATATTATTTACAATTGTTTCAAAAATTAAAAAAAAAAAATATTTTCGTTTATTTACAAAAACAATATTTTCGGTTTTGAGTTTCAAAAAATAAACTACAATTTTTTTTTAATAAATATTATTTACATTTTTGTTTTTAATTCTTTATTTATATGCAAAAGAAAATTGTAAGTTCTCGTTCAATCTTTTAATTTATGGAAATTAAAAAAATTCTAAAATCTATCTATGGTCCACGACAAAACATTGGACATTTACATTATGGACTGGCAACAAAAATATTCTAGCGACAGACTTTTTTTAAGGAAAATACCTTCACCAGTTTGGAATAAAATTTAAGAAAAAAAAATAATTTATACTATACACAAATGAGAATCTTTTCATTGAAACTTAACAAATTAAAAATGATGAAAATAAAATTTAAATCAATACTTACATCGACGACCGTCGGTGATAATTTGTTCACAGTCATTTCGGAGCTGCGTGATGGGACATTTGTACAATGCACCCGAATGATTCGATTGCGGCTGTAGATTCTTCCCCAGCGGTGCACCGACTAGTAACCTGAAATATGGAAACAATATTTAATTTTTTGAATCAACATTACTATCAGAAAGTATCTAAAATAGTGAAGTAAGTATCGTCTCGTTTTACACAGTCCGGTCTTTTTTTTTTTGACTTCACCTGAAATGAACGCGACCATACATTAGTTTTTGACACATTGTAAGATGATATTTGAACTAATTTTTCTGCTGCCGCCACGTCGCCGTTAACGATGCACAGTGAAGCAGTTGTAGCACATTTTGAAAAATTTTGAAATAATTTTTTCTAGAGCTTTGATAAAATCTGAAATCATTTTGATATCTTTATAGTGAAGTTTTTGATTTTTAAACTTTTTACATACTTACTATGAGTGTAAAATTGCATATTTATTAAAAAGAAATAAGACTTCTAAAAATGGGCATTTTTATTTTGTTTGTGTTTTTAATTTGAAACATTAAACACAACAATTTTTCCAAGTAAAAATTTATGAAATTTTGAGAAAACAGTATTATTGTGTTGTTAAAATCTTATGTGCTAATGGATTCATCCCGATTCCGAGTTATTTAGTCCCACAGTACGGAGTAGGCAGAAGAAATGAGTGCATTTCAATTTGGTGTGTCACGACTCGTGCAGCCGATTAGTTCGAAAATACTCAGCTACTGCTTTGAGTTTATGAGTACTTACTTGAGCACACGACCTACTTGGCACTTTAGTAAATTTCTGCCCCCAAAACCACATCGCAGATATTGCTCTTAATGCCTCTAATATTGAAAATAATACCGAATATAATTTCCGAACGTTTTCTAATTAATTATGTTTTATTCTTTTTGAACATTATAAATACATATGGCTCGTATTAGATATGTAGGTATGTACATATGCATGTATGTTTAGTCACGAATATTTATTTATTATTATTTTCATTAATTTTCAAGAGTATTTTTTTATTTTTTTGTGTTGTGTATATTGGGTTTGAATGGCTTGAAGTGAATTGCCACTTGAAGCGGTCCACTCTTCCACTTGTGTTTCCAGTGATGTGGAGCTAGATGAGAGTATCTGACGTAAAAGATTATGTCTTTTCTTTATTATTTTTGAAGTGTCTGCATCGCTTTAGGTTGGAAAATATGAAAAGGAATTTAAGATTTGATGGGCTTAGAGATCACGATAGGCAGTATTAAAAAAAAAACAATAATTGGGTATGTGTAGCGTATATCGTTATAACTTAAAAAATAGGAGGGGGTTGCAGATACTTTAAAGCACACTAGGGATATTGATGAGAATAAAGGATAAAGCAAGAGATTAAAGCAGAATATTTGAGATATCAATAAAAATACATAATACATAATTTAAGAACTTCCTTCATAACTTCCACAAGCATAAAATATACTATTAGAATTTAATAATAGCATATTTTACCCTAACACAACAAACCTTGTATTTCTTTTCCGCACGTACATAAATAGAGCAAGAACACTGCATTTTAGAGATTGAGGATATCAGATGATACAACACAACTATAAGAAAGAACAACAATCAAAAGAACTTAAGACAATAAATACAGTAATCGACGCACGAAACAAAAAATTATTTATGATGTATCAACAATTTTACATATTTATGCAAAAGACACAAAATGAAAATCTTCCTTTCCCTTACATTAAATAAAAGTCAAATTAAATTATAAATTTTATACAGACTGGTGTAGCTAAAATAAATATCATTATTTTTGGGAAAGTAAGTTTTCACTCAAATATGACCATAACCGGAAGGCAGGGTCAATTAAAGAACCATTCTCCGTATTTTGGGGTTCAATGAAACACCAACTACCTACCTACACATCAGCCACACAAAATTGGCTTTTAATTCACTGAGTTGCTTTGTAATTTTATTTAATTGAATTGAAAGGAAAATTCAAATTCAATTTCTGACGGTCTATTCCATTCCTTATAAAGAGTTAAGCATAAAATTTAATTAACCAACCTCACATCCCTTCTATCCGCCCGTCCGTCCGTCCGTCCGGCCACACGAAACCCACAACCAACTGGAATGCCATTGAACTTGGCATCGGGTTCTATGAATGCACTCGTATATATGTACATATGTATGTATTGTAGCTGCTTCTTATTTATTGACGTTGATGAATGTTATGTATACCGCTATCCGCTTTATCTTGTTGATCTTCTAGATTGCCTTTTGCTCGTAGGCTGATGTGGTTGTGATGTGATGGTATTAATTGGACTCAGAAGATGACAGCCAAGATGACAGCGTTTAGGTTTGTTTTAAACTGTCAATAAACCAGATTCTATAAGAAGCAAATTGAAGCGTGCTTTCTCGAAACCAGCATCACCAGATCCATATACGAAGGTATAAATCTTTCTATATGCATACATACATATTTACTTACCGCTGCGCCGCCGCCGCCGCATCGCCCGCCACCACCGTGTCGTCGTCAGTCGTAATGAAACCGAACTTGCTCTTCAGCTAGCCAACGATCTACCAAACTACGAGTAACGACCGGCCTAATGCACTTCTCCGGTTTTATCAGATGCATGCATAATTAAATCCACAGCAAACGCATGTTTGTTCTTCTTGCGTTATCTTGAAGTGCATACACGCTGCGCACACTAATTCTTAATTGCGCAAGAACCAAGGAGCCTCTTGTGGCCTTATCAGTTGCACTTATACTCCGACATGTGCGCTGTGCGATGTGCGTCCCCAGTACCACATTTTGTTCCAGATTCTCTTCCAAGTGTTCTTGTGCTCAAAATTCAAGTCCAACAGAACCGAAACACCACCGCACCGCACCGGATGCAATTATATTATTTTCGGGGTCTCCTTCTCTGCGGCCTACGTTCTACCATAGTCGTCTGCGGATTGTATGTAAAGTCTTCGGTTCGGGCATCGGGCTGCAGAAACCATTCTCTTTTATTGAAACGCATTTTCTGGTTAAGTGGAACTCTCCAATTCAATAGAATATGAATGATCAGACTCCTAAATTAGTTTGCGTCAACAATCGAATCAAAACTAATTGCTATCCATAGACTGCTTCATCCTTCAAAGAACGACTGTCACGCGACCAAATTCAAAAATAATTTGTGTCTTTTTTTTCCTTTTTTAATGTCCACCAACGCGTCGACATGACATTGGCTATTTCCACACTCTCCAGATATGGTGGACTAGGGGTTTCTTGAGTTTTAATAGAAATTGTCGTGGTCTTGCTGTTCGAGACGAGACTTGTATAATCTTTAATCGCTTATACTTGCAGTTCGCTCACAAATTCCCTCCTCTGATTTAACATATGTTTGTTGGAAGAAGTGAGTTTTTCCTTATTCATCGCGTGTAACCGATGTGACTAAGTGGCGACTACTATAAGGTAGACATCTTGGGGCCCGAGATCCATATATGGAATTGGTCACATTCTTTGTTCAGCACTGATTCATCTGGCTTTATTTAACTGCCGACGACGACGGCAGCAGGAGGAATTGGTTTCAATTAATGTATTTCAATTTCAACAAGTTCACGGTCATGGACAAGTTTGAGAAAAGCTATAAAGTTTTTTTTTATTCTATTGCAAGAGGACGAGGAGATGCAAGGAAGTAAGGTGTTTGAAATGCTGAGAGTGAATTATGGAAACATAAAAATAAAAATAAGAATTTGATTGCACTTTTTTTGCTTAGTTTTTTTTGGACACTGGAATATGGTTAAAGGAAATATTTCCACGCATACATAAGAGTATGTGTCATAATGTCATTTTTCTCATGTTTTAAGGAAATGAAATTAGTCATAACTCAGTAAAATCAGAATCGCAGAGCGATTTAGAATAGAGGCGGAAAAAAAAGGAACCCAATATGACCAATTTTTGGTAAAAGGTTCGGGAAATGTCGACCGTAAAATCTCTCGAGCTTAAGCTTGGTCGAAAGATTGTTCCGAGTTCAGCATTCGAAAATAATGGCAGAAAAATTCTTTTTTAATATTTAATTTAAATGAAAATATATTTTTATAATTTTGTTAAAGGAATAGATTGCAATGAACCAGAGTATTAAGGACTATGTACAACAAGGGCATCTGAAAAGTTGACCCGAACGCGATACACAAATTAAATTAAAAAAAAAACATCGGTGTTCTTCATTATTTCTTTTATGTCGCACTTGAATATTTACACAAAACTCAAATAAAAATTAAGGGCCTACACAAAACACGACAACAAATTAGTCCTCCATATAATCGTGCTCCTTCCAAGTTCCAACAACCGCTTGGTCCATTCAATTTCTCAGGCCCTGCGAAGAAGAAGTGCCAAGAAAAAAATGCAAAAATCGTGAACCATTAAAACGTTTTGCTGCATCACTTCATCTCGCACCCGGTACCAGTCCCTATGTCGAACGCGATCGGTATCCACACGGTTTCACTTTAGGTAGGTTAGATATACCAGTACTATAGTTTATGTACCTACATACACACCGGCAAGTAACTTAGATTACAGTGTGGCAAACAAAACGGTCGACGCGACGCGACGGTCGTGCCGTCCTGTAGATTACCAATGCAAACGCACACCCCCTTCGTTTTGTATTTGTCGTTGATGTCGATCCTTCGGAACATCATTTCGCTTGCCATCGATGACAACGAATCGATAAGTGTCCTCAATTTTTCCGCAGATGTATACCCACAACGACCTCTTCAATGGAGAGAAGAGACGACCGACCGACGACGATTAAGGCCCGACAATGGTCCCGTCAATAGAAACACTTCGGGTGTGAGAACTGCATCGTTAAATCTCGAAAAGATACCAGATTTGTTCACCCTCTTCTTTTTTATGAGATATCTCATGGGTTCGACGACGAGACGCGACGAAATGCTGGACATTGAATGTGCCAAAGTAATTTACACTGATTGTTTGACCCAACGCCCTCTTCTTTTTTGCACAAAACCGTGATTGACCATTAGGTCAAACTGCAACTTGACGAGGGCCTCATCTAAGATAGGACATCAATTCAATTACATGCTCGTATATGGGGGCGGTAAGTATCATTTAGGCTGCTAAAGTCCATAAGTCCAATGGACTACGACCAAGCCATCATGCTAAATCTTTATGGCTTTCGCTAAAGTTATTTAATGGAGTATGAGCCTTAAACGGAACAATCAATCCTATTGATTCCACCCTAAATGGCTGAAGTAGTAAAATTTAATGAGGTTTAACCAGCTACTATACAATTGCACTGCACTGGGAGGTATTTGGAAGCAATGGCACATGATGTGGGTGCGGTGATCTTATCAACCTCACAAACTTATAGAAGAGCGACGGCGAATGATGGCTACATCATTTAAGGTATCCTTCCGAAAAGTTTACCAATACTTCTTTTAATTAGCAATAAGGAAATAATTCGTCTTCGTTAAATAAGCAGTGCTGTAATTTTGTTTCCCCTTCAAAATAAGACAAAACCTTGTTCTGTTTTATATTCAGGATTTTGTCTTGTTTATAAAGTTCAGTTTAACAAATAGTTTCACTCTAAAGGTTTACTTCTGCTTTATTTTTCCACTACAAGCCCTAGAATTCTGACGAAAAAGAATACCTAATGTAAAAATTCAAAAATTGAAATCTGGCCTTTAATAAGACCAATTATTGGTTTTTGATTAGCATGTGGTTCTTGTTTCCTTCTTTTATTAAGTTTAAAAACAAAAAAAATTAAATCATTTTTAGACCGACACCACACACTTTAAACCGCTCAACAAAAAAGTAGAAAGCGCTGTTCGATTCGGTGTTTTCAAAAATACCGTGTTAAACATTGTTCGGAAGGCTATCTTTGCTTTGTTAATTATTAAGGCGCTAAGTCGAATATATAAGTATTTTAATTAGTCACGAACCAATGACCAAATACGGGCCGGCACGGAGTGTTAGTTCGGTCGGTTCGTGTACAACACGTTCGAAATGCACACATCGCATAGAATCTGCTGGTTTCGCTCCCGCTTACAATGAGCGCGAAGTTCGTAAATTTAATTAAACTCAAAAAATCTTCTATAAATGGAAGGTAACAAGATCGACGACGCGACGGGCGATGAACGACGACATGGTGACCATTGCTTCCAATTCCAAGCTACGAGCCAAGACAGAGTTCAGTTTGCCTTCTGTGCGCACCAATGGAGTAGAACGTACGTAGATAGGTGTACGTAATCCATCGCCACAAACAAACTCCATGGAGATGTTGATGTATAATGAGCCCGCGCCGCCTAAGCAAGCATAACTTCCTCGATAAAAGTGCGTAATTCAGTGTACGTATAGTTGGAGTAAAGTCATAAGGAGGGGTGATTTGTTGGGACCTAATGGTTTTTTTTTTCCATGCGCCCGCGCTGCACTGGAGCTGGTCGTTACGTTCCATCGATCAGTACTTCTCGCGGTAAGGAATATACTATATATAAGTTTGTACGAATGTATGCTGTCCACCACCACCGTTGCTGCCTGCTACCACTAGATGCCACAACTTTGTGTGTCCTATTAGTGGTAGCGTTAAGCGTTCCGTCTGGAGTTGCGAGATTTATTTTTTCTCACTCGTGTCATCCTAATGTGTGCTCTCAGAGTTGAGATATGTTGGCTGTCAGTTGTGTTAGCAGCACTTTGGGGGGGGAAATGTCAAATTTAATTGGCAAGTGTGCAAGAAGTCGTGTTTGGTGGCTTGTTTTAACAAGCAGCCGTGCGCATTGCGCTCACAATGATGACGATGAGAGCTTTGCTGATTAAACTTTTTTCTAAGTCAGTGTCGCGTCTCTTATAGACCCAATCTACAGATTTGGCGTCTCTTAAGTGCAGAATTTAATCAGTGACTTTAATCATGGTCTCAAGTTGGTCGATGCTTTTTGCCAAGTCAGGGATATGTAATTGTAAGTAAGGTATTGCTGGACGTGTCTTCATTGAATTAATCCACGCCGCGCCGCCGCCGTCACTGGCGTGGTAATTTTAGCAATCATGGTTTCGCGAAAGACCATTAATTCAGCGTTGAGTAGGCATAGTCTTACATATATACACTCGTTGATATAATGAAGTTCCGCTTCAGCAGAAAATACAAACCCCTGATATGGATGAAAATTGGAGAAGAGAGTTATTTTTTAGCTGGTTTTTTTATATATGGGTTTAATTAAATTTAAAAAAAGTTTATCACTATATTCTTAATGATTTCTTGTGAAAGGAAAGTTCCAAAAATTACTTGAGGAATTTTTATTATGACAACTCAAGATCGATGGTGTAGGGATTAAACGATAGTTTAAGAGTCAGGAGCACAACTTACAGATGGCAGTTTATAAATATGTTTGAAATTGTGTACTTGTCAGACTTTTGTTTCTGTGTCGGCAGTTTCATTCAATTAAAGTTATATTAATTAATCCTTACGTATCTATTTATCAGAAGAACCATTTTTCACAAATCGTCAACTGACATTAGAAACTTCATAATATGCCTTTTCAAATTGAAACTTTCAAGAGTCTCAAATAAATTCGATAATGCAAGTCCCAGCAAGTTGGCAATATTGTTCATTAAATGTCAAATTACTTGCTAGACAAAAAAAGACAGGCACATTTTATATAAACAAAATAATGATAATAATAATAAGTATCTCTTGTATTCAGGTTTTGATTCTGAAACTTACATATTTTCTTTATTTTTCTGATTTTTCTGGAGAGAAACTGTTCCACTCAACAATCATGCTTGACAGTTCCGAAATATGAAATGTCTGATACTGAGTGAAAATAAAGCTTTAAGGTCACATTTTATAGAAGAAAAGCATGAACCTTAACAACCACGAGAAGAATATTCCAAGTGTGTATTTTTTTTATCAAAAGTTTAGTTTGTTTAAACTTTAGTATGCAATAATTAACTAATAAAATTATCATAGTTTTTTATATACATATGTATAAAAAAATAATCGTTCAAGTGATTTTAGATAAAAATAACTATGATTGCATTTGATTAAAATCAATTTAAATAGTTAACCTGTCATTTCCTAAGAATAGAAGTATTAATCAATACCTCACCCTCACCTGTAAACCTATCTCCTCTTAACTCCAACAAATAATTTTCGATTAGAATTCTGTTCATTGATAGTTCGCCGTTATAAATTGTTAATTTATTCATTGATACTTTTTTCTTTGTTACATCAGCTACTCGCAACCATAACCCAAGCCACACAAACTCAACTAATTCACAACTACTTGTCATTAGAATAATGTTCTTCTCCTGCTGTTTTCAAACTGACACTTCTTTCAAAGAAGACAAAGAAACAAACTGGGCTTGGCCTGGAGTGTGTTGCGACTTAAATCTAAACAAAAATAATATATTGAATCTTAAATCTTAACTGTAAATTGCAACTGATTAAAAATGTGACTTTAATTGAAAATTCTCAATTTTTGAATTGATATTTACGACTTTAAGTCGAGACAATACTTAAACGTCATTTCAGCTGCCATTTTAAAAGAAGAAAAAAAGTCATTGCAGTCGATCGTCACTTATGAAGTGCAAAAGTCTTATCGCAAAGCGACATCCTCTACTTTTGTGTTTCACCTACATACATACTCGTAATTATCTGCCGCTCAATCTTGTCACCTTTATAATTTACCTACATTGCATCTCATTCTCAAGAATATGAAGAAAAGAAAGCAGATTTTGGTTGACGGCTCAGCACTGGCAGCACTGGCAGCACTGCAACATGTAATTTGCGTCTGTCATAAATTATGCAGCATATTGTATGGCGGCATGGTGGGCGTTTGAACCGTTCACTGACATCTCACCTTGGTGCTGTGCTGGCTGTAGAGTTTTCGTACCGTGTCGTCGGTCGTACCTACGAACGAATAACATTGGAGTTTGGGACTTAAACTGAAAGATGACGGCGAAAAGCCAGAAGAAGCATGACATAAAATTTAATGACAAAAAATCACGATCAGCCGCCCAGCATAGCATCATTGCAGTAACACTATTGAGAGTCGATATTCCTGTTTTGTTGTTGGATGCAGCTTTCAAATCTTCGGTCTTTGGTGCGCTGCATCCAGAATTACATGAAGGTATAGGTGGTGAGTGGCATATATTATAATACAAACGGCAGCACCCAACGGAAGGGGCTAAAGCACTGTTAAGTTAAGTTAAGTAAATATTTTATTTGCTGTTCCCATTTAGTATTGTATGTTAGTAAGCAGTTTAAGAGCCCGTGATGCTTCTCTCTTTTCCCGCTGCACCGCGCCTTGGCCGCATCGTATCGATGTGATGTTAAAAATGCAAATATGGCGATGGCGAAGTGCAGTGATCTCTGCCTGTTGGCTCAGATCCGCTTTCCCTTTGGGGGGCAATCAAGTTAAAAGAAATCCAAATCCAATCAAATGTGTATGTATTCGAGTGCTTAAACAGTGATGTGCAAAAATCTTTAACGAGCGTCTGTGAGTCCTTTGGAAGAACGAAAAATTGTGCCGAAGTTAAAAATAGTTTGACGTTTACTGTGGTACTTGAAAATTCAACAAGAATTCTGTCATTGTAAACGTTGACTTCGCGAAATGGAAGTTTTCTTGACAATAATTGGTGTAAAAACTGATATTTCCTATAATCAACAAAAAGTGGGAGACATTTTTTCTCACTGCACTGTACAAGTGTACATAATTTTATATTTTTGAATATCAAAGCAAGATTAAAATGAGCGAAATTCATCTCGTCTGCCTACGCGATAATTGAGGCGAATTTGTTGATGTTGTGCCCGTTTTAGCTTGGGTTTGGGTCGTCGTCGTCATAGTCGTCAATGGGGCGTCATATCTTTCAAGATCTTCGATTTTGCGTTGGATCGAGTACGAGTTACGAGTATTTGTCTCTTCCAGTTTTTTTGATTGTATTGGTAAGAATAACTCCTATGATTGGAACATCATCAGCCAAAGCAGAAAATATAAGGCCTATCTCTTCGAAACGCCTTTTGCTAAAGTTTGTGGCGCTGCATCTTCGTGATCTATAAATCTCACCTCTGCAGCTAAGATACGAGTAGTTCTATAAGCACAGAGTTAGTTTCGTCGATCGTCGTTGGAGATAATTTGTATGCTGCAGGCAATTTGTCATTGTGCACTCTGGTGCATCTGAGGGCGGAAGTAGTATGAAGAGCGAAAAGGGGTTGAAACGAAGAGCGACAAGATGATTTATTGTGCGCAGCAGAGTTTTGGAACTGAGTGGTTCCACTATCATTGGGGTATGTTCTTCAATTCAATCGTGTATGAGCATCTAAATATTTCCTATAGCACCGAGCTCAGAGTTGTCAGATCTTACTAAAACTGATATTTAATTTTTATTCACATCATTTCCAACTTTCAAATTTGATTTCAGTATTCTCTTTGTTCCCTTCGTCATCGTTTTCATTACACAAGTACGTTTATTTTTAGATAAAGAAAAGAAAACATTTTTCTACGGATAATGGAGAATTGATCGCCACTAAATGCAATGGTGCAGGATCCACCACCACCCACTGGTCTTTGTCGAGAAGAGCCATTTGGCGGAAGGGAACCATATAACAATCTTACGGCGATGGTGGTGATTGTGGGCTTATAATAGAAATCTCTGCAGTTGTTCCCACAACATTCAAATTCAAACATACTCCACAACACCGTGATATGGTATCAAGGCTCGAGGCATAAAGGTGGTCTGTATGAATTTTAAGGCCCATATGGACTCACTATTGGTATGGTTTATGTTTTTTGTGTACGAAAAGTGCGCGAACGCTTGTTAAACTCACTGCAACAAGATGCAGGAGGAGGAGGCCTCACTAGAGATTGTTTATGTCTGGTTTTATTTCACGCATGCAGTTTAATGACCTGAATCTGATTTGTTTTCCTAAGACAAATCTTAAGAAACATGCAGAGCAGAGTGAAGTGGTTTTTGTACGCCAGCATGGGTTGTGTAAGTAGGTTTGGATTTTCTTGTGGTTTTCATTTTGTAATTGCTTTAGACTTCAGTTTGCAACCGCAACCACGTGTACGTGGGAGGGTTGTTTCCCAACGTGTTTTCGATTTCGAGTTCTGGAAAAAGAGATAAATAATGTGGTAGATAATTTGAAAGCAGAGTTTTTTTCTTTTGAATGAGTTGCAGACAGAAAATACTTTCTGGGTAATTTATCATAGTCTCGCGACTTGCGAGGCACTGGAAAATGTGTGTCAGCCTCAACACTGCTTCGCGGCTGCAGCGGCGCGCGGTTGGCATTAATTGTTGGCACGTACTAACTATAAGACACATTTTTATCGAGGAAAGTGTGGCACGATTGACGTTTTGGTTTTTTTAATTATTCCATAAAACGCAGCAGACTTTAATAAGTTTTATAGCTTAATGAATAAATATATAAAGATATAGAGCAACCATCGAAGTTTTTACTATTGATGCTAAGTAATTTTAATCATTTTGCAATCCTGCCTCAGATTTAATAAAACATAAAATTTATTTGAATTAACATTCTTAAAACATTAACATTGTACACCTTTATCATTAAAGGTTTTTTTTTTTTTAACTGAGCTGTCAGAAAAAGATCAGTTTGTCTTCTCAGAACTAGATCGCTTTAAGAGTTCTTAATTAAACGACCGAAAATCGTAAGCGGCAAACTTGACTTTTTCGTGTGATATGACAGATATGTACATATGGCTTTTGACAGTTCAGTGATTATAATTTTTTCTTGGGTTTAATTTAGTTTCACGATTTCATAACTTTGGTTCGAATAAACTTCACATAGGTTCGCACACTTGTAATGTGAAAAGGCTGATATTTGGATTTTTATAATCGTATTAAATAAAAAAAGGGCGTATACGCCTAAGTGTCCCACTTTTAAATACGAATTTTAAAGAGAGAAAACCTATAGTATGTAACAAATACGATTCATAAATAAATCAGGGTCATTATTTTTGAAATAAGGACATTTATTTTCAGAGAAAACAATTTAGATATGTAATTGGTTCACATTTTGACATTTTTGAAACGAGGTAAGAAAATGTTAATCTTTGCGTAAAATTTATTTATTGGATTTTAAACGCCTATCCTGGAAAAATATTCGAGATCATATTAAAAAAAAAGCAGTTACCTAATTAACATTAGTTTTGGCATTTCTTGTGTGTTATTTGATGCAAATAATAATGATTGTCAATTGAAACGCCTTTATAGAAAATAATGACTCAATCTCTTATAGACCAAAATGGAAAATGATCCTCTTTTGGAAAGTTCAAAAGTCTTGCTCTCTGCTCTGTAATTTCTTTAAATTTATTATGTTCTTAGGTTCTTAATTGTCTTGTAAATATAAATTAAATACATTTAAATATGTACGCCCGAAAGAGCAAAACGATATCGTTCTCAAAATCCATAACAACTTATAACTTTTATTCGTTTCTTCAAAGAGTCTCAGATTTCAAGGCATAGAAGGAGGGAAAAGCGTCCTCAAGTAAAATGCCAAACCCCTTTTCCTCTTCTTCATAACAAAATAATTATCATAAATGCATCGCACTTAAATACCCAGTTCGCTGATGAAAAATTAGCATTGAAATGGGAATTCCTGGTAATAATAATTGCATTATACTTGTTTTTTATTCTCCATAGAGTGAGGATCATAATAAGCACATGCACATAAACTTACTCCAAAAGAATGTTGTCTCGAGAAAAGAATGACACCCAACTCTTAAGTCTTGAGTGCTAGCTGCAACAACAACAAAAGTAGCAGCAGCAGCAGCTATAAAGCGTATTTAAATGACAACATGTACCTCTCTGTATCAGAGTGTCGTAACAAACTAACAAGATGCAAATGAGCCTTTGCATGTGACACAAGCCCGCAAATACTTACATCAACCCCGAAGTCCCCAGACACAGACCGTGATGACGACGACAAAGTCGAAGAACACGACGACGTGTGAAACACCATAAAAAAACATTACTTTGATGTGCGTCGAAGCTGATGTTACTCACCTGAAACGAAAGGAAAAAATGCAAATTAGTTTTATTCGTATTGTTATTTTTTGTACTCGTATTTTGGCACATAGTAATCAAGTAAACAAATGTAATTTCGTCCGGCGAATGATGAAGCTGTTTGAGTCAAAAAACAGATACGTGATTCGATTGTCAGATGATGAGAAAATCGAACGCGCTTGCACTTGGAAACTGTCAAAATAAAATAAATGGACAGAACCCACGCAGGTAAAATGCACGTAGACAGACCCGCACAGCAGAACGCCACCTATAGTTCAATTGAACAAATTACTAAGATATACCATAGCCACAAGGCACTAAAATGCAATCATTTTGAAATTGGCTAGCATGAGAAGAGGTCCACATAGCCATTGACTTTGAATTTCTCGGTCGATGTCCCAAGGCTAAGCTGCATGTTCTTCTCATCAGCAAAATAAAAACACGTCTTCTTCTGCCGTTTGCATGTCTCACTGGTATCTATCTGGGAACAGGAACATGATTCCGCGCAAGAAAATGCAGATTCGACAGCCAGGACCAAACCAACCAGAACCACAAGGGCTCAATGACGCCCGACCGGATGATCATGCAAATCGGACTCAGGCGGCCGCCAGCAATTTGCGCTCGCAAAACTGCAAAACTGATTACTGCATAATTTACTTGCAGTTGCAGCCAAAGAGATAATGCCAACCAAAACCGTAAATTACAATTACAGGAGGCGGACCTTTATGCCCGCTGGCACTGCGTCGTCGTCGTCGTTGCCCTTGGAACTTGAATCAGAGAGCATCTTGGTGAGTCGTCTTCAGAAAACTCACAGTCACAGTCATCTTGGGTGTTCAGATCGAGTCAATTAGCATAATATGCCATCTTGCATGGTGACTGACCACTGTAGTAAACCAAGTAAGTAATCGCTGCATGTCGCACAGATTTCAATGTGGAACAGGTGGTTAGATACTTTTGATTGTTCATAACACTTTGAGTTTGAGTGTTGTGAACTCGTGCAATGACAGTTCATAGACACCATCGCACCATCAAACGATCACACCATCACACCATATCGGCCAGCATTCAGTCCGGTTGGCAGAAGTTATGCTCTTTTTTCATGGTGAGTGATCGGCTGGATAGCGAGTTCCATAAAAGCATAACCAGACAGCCAGCAGCGGGCTATAGAAGTGTTTACCTTATAAATTATAGTCGACTGGACTGGGTGAGATATGGCGGTAGAAAGACCAGTTGTATTTTGTACTCATATCTAGGTAACTGAGTTAGGCCAACGGCTATTGAGTGCGTCCGACGAATGTTTGTCCGTATCTGTGTCTATATACGTAAATTGTCATTGCGGTAAAACAAATTGTTCGTACCTCACTTTTAATTTCTACCTATTGCCTTTTTGGTGCAATTGTCAAGACTATTTTAACGCACTTTTTTCCAATTAGCCATTTTTATTAATTTATTAAATTTTATATTGAAATAAATTAATTAATTCGGTAGGTATATTTTTGATTAATAGTACATAAATTTAATTAACTGTCATCTGTCAAATGTTTCTTCGTCTTAATCTTTGTTCTTATACTAAAACCTAACTGATTGGAGTGACAAGAATAGTGTTGACTGGGTAGCATTTAATCGAATCAGCTTTGAAAATCAGTGGGGTCATAAAAATAACCTCTGTTCGAAAGAATTGACAGTCCGCAGTTATCAACATTATCCTCAGTTTTGGATAAACATGTCATTTCTTTCGTCAGCAATTAGGATCATTGTGTGAGTCATGATTTAATTAATTGACTTCGCGTTGAAGAAGAACTTCTGTCACACAAAAACTGTCAGATGAATCTTCTAACTTTCCTACTGCGATATTCCAAAATAAAATTATCACAGAAGATTGGAATCAACTTTGTCTAGCACGTGCACCTCCCGAAGGCTATTCCATGGGATGACTCTATAACAATATGGACACAATGGCGGCAGCGGCGAGGTGACGTTGCCAGTGATACCACTCTGCAAGTAAACAACAAGTGTGTTTGTTTATACATACATACCTACATATGAATATATGTACTGGTATATGTACCTATTCCTTTCGTACGTACGTTAACATTCCATGGCCATCAAATTGTTTGTTTATATAGTGCAACGGTTCAAGTGGATGGATGATATCGCTGCCGCCGCAGAACTGTCCGTATTTCTTATAAGAACTAAACTCTTTTCGTCTTTATAGTCTGGGAAGTATGATTGTCACCAAATAAGAACAAATCATTTCAATTAAAAAATTTGTTTTATGCCGGATGTTCAATAGTGTAAGTCAATTTTGAATTTTTTAGTGGCAGCACTTATGCTTTCAAGCTTCCATTTGACAGAGGTCCTTTTTTGACACATTTGAGAAGATCATAATTGTACTAGCTAATATGTGTATGTATCTAGCTATAATACTCCTTGAAATGCAACACAGCCTCTCGGACTGCAACTTAAAACTGTCTGCATCTATCTTCTGTCCCTACGTTCAGCCACTTAACCACAAAGACAGACTTTTGATTGTCTCTGAGCTGGCTGAAGTACACTATTCTCTACGTAACAAACGCAACGTGGACTGCCAGAATCATAAAGAAAATACTGGTATCGTATAGAATGAAAAAAGCGAGGCATCATCATTATCATCTTACTACGTGCATTTCAAGAACAAGTTCCCTGAAACGTTGACATCGATCGGCTTGACTATAGAGCTATACAGCATTTGCTTTGAGTTTGAGCTTGAATTCAAGCCCACAATTGCACACAACAGGGAAAAGGGAATAATCATTAGGAGTTAGATTTACAATTCGATTCCAATTAACAGAAAACTGCCAAGCCAACTACTCGCATTCCAATTATTCAACATCTACTCATTGTTTTTTTTTTTTTTTTAAGCTACAAAGGAAAACACATCCAACTAACGAGGTGCGCTCAGCTTTGAAACGAATTTTGAAATGAATCCTTTTTTCTGCTTCAGCTTAAAGCCACCACCACCGCGCCGCCGCCGCCGCCGGTGCAGATACTGCATTGGCAGTTGGCCAATGTGGCAGGCGGCAGGCGGCATCAGCATCCTTAATGTGGATTCCATTTGGTAGTTGCCTTTTATGAAAATCGCATCCATTGATCGACTGTTCTTTTTGCAGAAAGAGAAGAGCTCGTTAGTGAGCTCTAACTGGCATAACAAGGAGTTTCCGAAAATGTTTTGTATTCGATGTTGCATCGGAATCAGAATCCGAATCAAGAGAAGACAGGAGTGAAGTGATATGGTTCTAGATTTATAGGATACTTCGCTGCAAGTCTTTGAGATCCCAGCAAACCAAACAAATAACGAACTGCAGGCCAACGATAGCATCCTATGGTGATATTTTTGGAGTGCGGATCATTATCTTTGATGATTTTCGTAAAAAGAATTGTTCTTCTTGCTTTTTCGATGTCCTTTGCGGTAAAGATGGTGTGGTGGTACAGCGCTGGCACTCCGACTTCAATAACATCTAAAAAGCCATTTAGATTTTCAATTTAAATTGTTTTTGAATACCAAATCGTTGGCAACAGAGGGAACGGTCGCGGTGTTGTTTTGGTTTCGTGATTTCCCTTGGGCGGTATAAAATTGCGGATTGGCATAGGGTAGAGAGGCATTTGTATGGAAAGTGTACGATTATCCAGAGAATCGTATCTAAGCCATACAATAATTGGTTTTGTGGTTTGAAGAGATTCCTTTTGCATGCATTTTGTACATTTAAATTATGTGTTGAGCATTGTACACATTTTTTAAAACCGACAGGAAATAATTTCAACTTTACACATATCTTATAAAAATTTTTAAATTGGAGTCTTGGCGCTTAGCATGTTCTAAATACCAGACATTGGTTCTTCATCCAGTAATATCCTTCTTTAGTTAGACTTTTGTTTAAGAAATCCCCACGCAGAATTAATTCTGTCA
Source organism: Scaeva pyrastri (assembly GCA_905146935.1). Lineage (NCBI taxonomy): Eukaryota > Metazoa > Arthropoda > Insecta > Diptera > Syrphidae > Scaeva > Scaeva pyrastri. The sequence continues at coordinate 1,655,765 of LR989929.1, read as the reverse complement.
ATAATGTGACGATAAGATGTAAGTTCTCCGAAGAACTGAAGTTTAAATAATAGTTAAAAGTTTTAAGTCATTTAGAATGTAATTTAACTTATTTTTTTACTCGCAAAAACTAAATTTATAATTCATAGATCAGTAGACGTAGTTTGAATACAAATTTAAGGCCCTAGATGACTTCCTTGTGGGATTCAAGTTGTTTTCTAAGGAGATATTTCTAACGAACGAAAAACTAAACTACAAAACAGGATTTCTTAGATGATCCTATAAAGTGTTTCCGTATGTTTCCAATTAACCAACATCCCTGACATACCACGACTAGGAGGCGGCATGAGAAGGCGATCGGAGTGGCTCGTCCGGAATCGGAATGCAATATTTTCTCGCTAATGAATAATATAACGTAAACGAAAAGAATGCATACGCAATGGAAACTCTAATTAGGAATAACGTCCTAATTAGTGAAAACAACACAACACAGCACATATGAAATTCCATTCGATCCTTGTATGGAATCCCTGAAATCTTTCATCTTCCTTATATTCTGTGGTTCCTTAATTGGATAAAAGAATAATGTGAGGAAACTAAAATTATTTCGAATTTATATAGATAGCCTATATTTCGTATTGGTTGAACTTCAGATGAGATGGCTTTTTTGGGGCAACAGTAGAACTCAATTAATGCGATGTTCGAATTTTGAAATCGAAGAAACTAACATGCCTTGATAGTTGTGAGTATTATTTAGTGAAACTTCACTGCAAAATAAAATACCACAAGTTCTTATTGAAGAATTTTCCTTTTTCTGTGCATGAAAATCGATGTATTCAACCGGGTGTCACTGTATTAGCCTTCAATTTCTTTGATTTTGATGATTTCTGTGTTCAACTCCAGAGTCGCTGCCTCATAAATGTTCCTTTCACTATCTCAATGACTTCACGTTGTCATTCTCTAAACACGGAGCTACAAGAAATGTGGAATCCATTAAATGTTTTTAGTTTAATTAATATCTCCCGCCTTGGGCATAAATCACGGACAAAGAAGGACCCTTTATCTGATATCGATTCCTCATCCAAAAGCATCTCTCTTTGGCCAGGTATATATGTAAAGGTGTGACATATTTTCCCTCGAGATCGTGTTGAAGGTAGTTTTCTTTTTTTCGTCTCTTTTCCCAGGAAAAACGTTTTTACCTTCGAAATCACCGCACCGCATCGCACCGGTTTGAAAAACAAGACGGAAAAGGTGCATTAAGCATGAAAAATACAACAGGTACAGGTAGGTACACTACAGAAACAGATTCCATCATCATCTGTGCCGTTCGCCGTATCCAGCTGCTACTCAGCATTCAGCTAAGGACAAAAAAGAGCACACAAAAAAATCGAACTTACTAAAAGATTCATATCTCCGACGCTTCATTCTTGTTCGGCATCGTAGGTTCGGGTTTCAAAATATATGTTTATAGATCTCCAGGAGTGGATAACCTTGGTGTACGGCGATAACATGACAACTCGTTGGAACACAACAGGCATTTTGTTCCAAGTTCTTTTTACGGCTGCTGCTCATATTGTGATGGCAAAGTGCGCGACGTGTAATGTTGTTTTTGTACTTTATTTTTCAAAAATTGAATAATCCAACGCAAAAACCATCTCAATGGAAAGCCAGGAGATGTGTTCATACTTGACACACTTCGGCTTAGCAAACAGGAAAGGGAACACAATCAGATAGTAATTTAGACACGATAAAGGATTTTCCAACCGACTTGACAAGGCGGTTGTGTGTATTCATACATAGAGGGACACTGGGATTGGGACAAACTCTGCTGTCTCACTGTCGCTATATTTGAGTACTCAGAGACAAGCTACAAGGAAGTGGAAGTACGTTATTCACTTTAAGGCGGGAAGGGCTTTTGAACAGCTACATGTAGTGCACATAGCAGGATGGAAAGTTCGTGACAGAGAGCCAAATGAGATATGATTGCAAATCAGAAAGTCGAACAATGAGATACGTACTCCATGATGTGCGACAATGGACAGAAATATGGCCAATATTGACGTTTATTACGAGTGACGGGTTGACATTTTAATCTACATACATTCATTCAAGTTGAAACAGTTGTATTTACATAAAACAAAGCTTCTTTCAAAACGACTCTTGCTTAACGTCCATAAAATCCTGACATAATTGGTTGCGACAAGTAAAATGCGTTGCGATTTCAATATGAAGTGACATTTCTATATGAGAAGTTCGCAATCCCGAATGCATGAATCTACATATAAGGTGATACTCGTATGTCCAATGACAGTTGTCAAAAGACAATATTCCATTATTTTTAAAAAGATACTTTTAACCGTGTCTAATCAAAACGCTGATATGGAAATACCAATATTTGGTAGTCAATGTCTGTTCGCAAAGAGTACAGGACTCAAGAGGCTTCCTTGATGTTCTCCAACAAAAAGCTAATTTGAGACTACACAAGAAAGCAATATAAAATACTTGTAAACAAAGAAAATTTGCAAAGTTATCATCTATCACTATGTAAATGTCATGATGGTCTTCACTGGGTCAAGTGCAAATGTGGTAAATATAATTTTCTGCGCTAAGTGCCAAGTATGTAATTTTAATAATTATACTAACCTAAACAGCTACCTGTCAAGGCCTGAGTCATTGAAATTATGAGGCGATGTTCTCGCATATAAAATCAAAAACCACCCATTGAGAGTGCACAGTACCTGTAGTCCGTCATGTTCACGCTGGCGCTGGCGCTGACGCTAGATGCATTTATATTATCTGTGATAATTGTACATTCATCTGTTTTGGCATTATCCTTGGACTTTCGAGTTGTAAATGGAACACGAGCCGAACGGAACGAGTTTCCTTTTATGGTTTCCATACGTTCTCGAGATGGATCGCACTCCTGTGGAGGGACAATTCTAAATCCCACGTGGATCCTAACAGCAGGACACTGTGTGGCCGGCTTGCGTCCGGATTTGTTGAACATACAATATGGTGTTTCAAAAATAACCAAAAACGACCCAAACAATGTGAGTGTTTCCCAAATCGTAGTTTACTTTGGCTATTTTCCGCCGAATGTCTTACATGACCTAGCTCTTCTGAGATTACAAAGATCTTTGACTTTTGGTCAGTCGGTTGGAGCTATTCGACTACCAAGAATGTTCGAACTGACACCGGAGAATTCACAAGGAACGCTTATCGGCTGGGGTCTGAATGCGGTAAGAAAACTTATGAAAAAACTTATAAAAATGGGTTTCTAAAAAATTTTGTATCTTTTATACAGTCTCGTGGAAGAATTCAGAAGAATTTGCAAAAGGTCGATCTTAAAATTTACTCTAGGGAAGAATGCAATAATCGCCACATTCTACAAATCCATCCAACTAATATTTGTGCTGGCGTTGAGGGCGGTGGAAAGGGTCAGTGTAATGGCGATTCAGGGGGCCCCTTGATTGTTAATGGCAGACAAGTTGGAATCTCTTCATGGAGTATGAAACCGTGCGCTATTGCTCCGTATCCAGGTGTTTATACGGAGGTTGCAAACTACATTGATTGGATAAATTATGTAATGGAAGATAATGATGATGATGACGATGATGAAATTGTATCTTAACTTTAAAAAATCCAGTCTTAAGTATAACATGTATGCTAATTTGTATTTATTTTAAAAGTTGTTGGTTGCAAAATGAATTCTTATGGCGGGGTCGCGGTCGGTCTTCCTCCACCCAATTGGTTGGTTCTCATACAAATGTTTTACAAACCCACATAAATGTCAAAATTCATTAAAAGTTTAAGGCGCAAAAAACGAATTGTGGGCATTGTGTTCACCCAGTTAAGATAAGCTTAGCTTAAGCTTAGTAGGCTTCAATTAAGGCCATTTAATCAAAAACACACTCTGTCTTGATTCTTTTTATGAACACTTTTTGATTCAACCATTCAACTTCAAACTTACAAAGCTATTCAATATTGGTCACCTAGAGTTTCAACCTGGTTGAAAGATGACTGTGAACCATCTGCCTTCAACATCAAAGGGATCTTTTAAATATTTGTTTTTGATTTTTTAATTCAATCAGTTTTACATAAATAGGCGTAGATCCTTCTTTGTAACATATTGACTTAAAGCTAAGTTTACAGTCCACTGATGCAATAATCAACAATTTTATGGGCTTTTTCGAAAATTTATTAAAAACCTAAACTAAGGAGGTGCACATTTAGTTACGATAAGAACAAAACTACTAACATTGTCTGTATGCATTTTTCCTCCAAACATTAATCATTCACGAGCTAAAAGTTCAATTTCAAATTCTAATGAGTTGTAGAAACAATTCCAACGAACAAAATTCTCCTCGCTCTGTTTTAAGTTGACATTCTTACATCATGCTTCAGTTATAACATTCCAAGTGCCATAATCGACATGTGTCAGCTATAAAAAGTAAATGTTCCGTTACTTCTGAGTTCTGAGATCTGAGAGCAGAAAGTCATAATTTTTTATTCGAAAGAAAAAATCAAATCAGTTTTGTTTGGTTCGAAAATCAATTATAAACTTCTGTATCACCATGATGTATGATTGCATAGAAATAGAAATGCGAAACGTGTTTGCAATGAAAATATTAACTTAGCTGGAAAACGTTTTCTCTCGAGTAGCTGCCATTGCGTCAGAAGTCAGAACTCTGACACTTCCGATCTATGTGGAAAAATAATATTCAATACATTACACACAAGTTAGTGGAATATTCGTTTTTATTATTTTCTGATCTGAGGCATGAAGGCTGACTGACCATGATCTAATCTAATTTTGTTTGTTCAGAATTAGAAAGCTTTATTTTTATTTTTAATCACTCAGCGTCAGCAGTAAGCTTGGAGTGTGTTTTATAATAACACACCCTAGGTTAGCAATCTGTCATCTGTCATATTAGATGACCCTTTGACTGGCTGTCAGTCTGTGTTTGTTTTGGTTGTTTCTTTTTTTTTAAATTTAAATCTTGGTTATGTGAATCAAGTTGTAGGTCGTTTATATTTCGACATCGAAATCTTACAGCAGACGTTTGTGTGCCTTTGCAGCGTATTGTTGATGCATATATTACCAGACATGATTCGCATCGGTTGGGACTTATTAGTTCCGCGCTTCATCCCATGAATTCAAATCAAAGTTTGGGAGACATTATGTTGAAAGTGGCAATGGTGATGGGAAAAGGGGATGGTGCGCAGCGCCTGATCTTTTTGCTACCTTCTAAAGAACTTCATTGGAACTGCCGCCGCAGCCGGCCGTGCCATGCAATCAACAACGCAAATTTGTGCATATGGGAGTGCTATTGGAATTTATCGCCCACGGACAGGGGCAGTCTTAGTCAATTCTTATGCGACCGCGACCAGTGCGACTGGTGCAGTGTACTGGCTGGCCACATGACATGATGCAGTAGAAAATTGCGCGCACAAAACCTATCACCATTGACCATAATTTAACCTGTCTTGTTCCGTCTCAAAACGAACATTGGAACGCGCGCGTTTCCTCCTTCTGCATTATTGGCTGTTCAAGCGTGCGTTGTGGTACGATTTTGAATTTATAGTTTACACGACGACCACGACGACGCGCATAGATGGTTCCCTGCGCAACAGCGAAACAGCACAACACCTTTGCTCAGCTATGGCTCGCTGAACACTGAGTGATTGACACACGTTCAACCGGTTACTTGGGCATTTGAGCTATTCCCTTGTTGTCTGTGTCTAGGCCTGACGTTGGGTCGTGTGGTGGCAATAAAGACAGTGTTTGTCCAACTTGGAATCCCTTGTGGACTTCTGTCCGAACATCTGCTGCCGATGACAGCCACTACAGTAGCAGAGGTATGTATGCTTGCCAATATGCATGCACTGACTGCACTGCCCTGCGCTAGTACACTGCAGCGAAATCTGCGCTGCAAGAATCCTGATTAGCTATGAAATGCCAGTCGGTTCCCGAGTAGGTACGTGGGAGTAAGTTATGTGACAACTGTTGTTGCTGGCTGAAAAGGACATTCTGTTTGAGTGACAGGCAATGGGGTAATGGGGAAAAAAAGTACCCAAAGACTCAAGCAAGTGCTGAAGAATTTATGTGGAGATAATGAGACGCTCTGGAATCGGATTATATCGTCGACCGGTCTATCCAATCAATCACTTTTCTTTGTTCGTATAGCTCGAGTTTATTTCCTAATAATCACCCGCACTGACATTTTAATTGAATTCGTCTAGTGTACCATCACGTTAAATCCCATAGCCATTGCCCATAGCATAACACTGCCGGCTGATGCCGCTCTACGAGTATCGCCGCCGGCCGCCCACGCCAGTGACTTTTGATTCACTTTGATCCGGAGAGCGTGAGTTTTCAATCAGAATGCCCGATAAACAACGTTGGCGACGCAACGCGATTTTTTGAGTCCCGTCCCCGTGGGATTGAATTTAGCTCTGGAACTGGAGGTGAATGTATGAATGTATGAATGAGTGAATGATGGTGATGGGGGTATATACGGTGACGGTCTCGGGTCTATACAATGGCAGTCGTGTGCTGCAATAGTTAAGACAATAAGCCGACTAATGAGGACGTGTATGTTGTGGCTTCAATTTAAATGGGATTTTGTTTGTTTTCTTTGCCAAAGGAGTTCAAAAATCTTTTTCATTTTCCCTCGGTATGGCTCCGCATTGGCAGATGTTTGGTTAGGTCGAGGCTTGGTTGTTTAATTTTAAGTTTGATGGCAAACAACATGTGGCCACAGAGGGAGGTATATTTTTTGAGGAAGTCATTGTTTGTTCCCTTAATTAGAGTTTTTATTTGTTTCGCTATTCGCTTGTTTTTATTTTGTTGTGTTTTTCTTGATCGGCAGATGGAGGACTGCTCTCTGCTGTGTTATCAAGAGAGGATGTATAAATTTGACTTGGAAGAGGATATTATTTTACCTTCTTCCTCATCGTCATCAGCCACTTTGTTTGTGGCAAGGGTGTCAAAAAATTGGAATTTGTTTGGGATTAATGAATTCTGTTTGGAAAAGGTACAGTGACGGTTCTAAAATTGTTTTGCTGTCAAAACTGCAAGCGTCACGAAGGCTTTCAACTGTAAATATACACTTCATGCAAAACGTTATTCACTCTTTAAAGTATGCCTCTTGGTGCAATTGATATTCTTTGTTCTTTTAGATATCAGATGTATCATATTTCGGAACACGCCTAATTCTAGTTTGTAAATTCTAAAATAAATTGTATATTTTGCAAAAACCATTTTTCATACAAAATTTGACAGTTCACTTGCCAAAATATACAAATGGTGAGTTTACATAGTGAAATAAACCATGTTTCTCTTATCGAAATCGGCAGAAGTTTTCGAACAACCACTTAAACACCTCAAGGACAACTAATTATTTGATTTCCAAATTTTCGTAGTTGAAGTGTGTCATTTAACTGTAAAAACACACGATACAAATTAATTTTGTATTGTTATTTAGGTATTTATATTCAATGTAAAGCACTCGATGCCTCTATCCGCTTTTGGAAGTCACTCAGGTATAAGCGTTTTTGCAGCTCACATAACCGTTTGGTCACAATTATTATCCGCAAATTTCGCATAGCAAATACTAAGGAACCTCTTTAAATTCTTTTGTCCAACAATTTACAGAAGTCCCGAATTACATTATGTAGGTCACTTCACAGAAGGCACATTCTCACCCTAACTGATGACATAACAAATACTCGTATAGATTAAAGAAGGATCAATTGTCCGAGCATTAGTGATGTTCACTTTAAAATAGCCACAACATCTGTCCTATATATTGGCAATTTAAAAGTCTATGTTTGACCTCATGGATGGTGCATATGTACATTTTTGAAACACAGAAATATACAATAGCTATATTTACACACTACACACCCGACAGATGGTTTGCAATTTGAGATGGACCGAAAACACACACGCATTTCAATTCAAAAATGCATGTCAAAAATAGTTTTATATGCCAAAATGCGAATATATTTCGAGATGCCCGCGCAAATGCTAGAACCAACACCCCACTAATTGAGGTTTTTGCTCTTCCAACAACATTAGCTAATTATTGATTTTAAAAGTTTTTAACGGTGTGATTGTGAGACTTGTCATCATTTTCGTGAGTAAGAAATTCAAAAACAACACTAGACTACACCGGAAATTAATGTTTGATTGCGAATGCAAATTCTTCGATCGTTTTGTGATTCATTTGAATTTCAATCTGGTAAAAATCTTTCTGCTTGATTGCGCGAATTAATTTGGACTGTTTACTTAATTGGTTTTGGCACCAGATAAATTATCCAGCGAAGTCGTTTCGTCTTTGAATGATTGCTCATTCATTTAACAACTTCATTTATTTTAAAAAAAAAGGTCGGTTGGGAGTGGGAAAAAATCAAATTCAAGTGACCTTGTCCACTTTGTCGTTGATCAGTTGATGCTTCAAATTAAGAACTCAAAACTTAAACTGACATTATGATAATGCCTCCATAATTTGACATCACGTAAGGTAAAAGAGTCGCTATTTGGTGCTCCATTAAGAGGACTGATCACAATCACTGCGAGTATAATGGAAGTACCTCTCACGAACCAACATTGAAAACAATCAAAGTAAGGCGTAAAACCATTTGGCTTCTTCTGCGGTTAAGTCCCGGTCTTTATGTTCATGTATATTCATTTTTGTTCAAAAAGATGGCCTTTGCCGATACAAGGTCTATTGAACTGCACAAATCGCTTATTATAACGACTGGCTCTGTGGAATTATGGTAAAGAAGGCCATCAGGCAGAAAACCAACCTCTCACTGTAACACAATCGTGATTGTTGTATACCTCTACAAAGATACTTCAATGAGTTGGCTGTTGGAAACACTTCAGTTATTGCACTATTCCCCATTGCCATCCCTGTCCCCATCCTCGTCCTCATCCACAAGGAGATGGAACTATCTTTGAAAAGAAATCTCAGCGTGCAAACAGACAGTTTTGAATATTGAAATGTGCAACTTGGTCTGTCGAAAATGCATGCAAATATGTACGTGCGCTATAAATGAATGGCCTGAAGTGCGATACCAGTAGTTAAACAGATAAAAGTAGAGACTCCTCTTCAACTATAGTACGTATATTCAAGCCCAAAAAGGAGTTAATTATAGGTAAATATACATCTAAAGTGATCTTTGAATGGTGTTAGGATACCGATCACTTGGAAGTTGGAACACACTTATTACTAAGCAAGCGCATCCTCAAACAAGGCAAGAGGAGTGGAGAGGGACAGGGAGAAGGAGAAGGAGACCATATTGGGTTGTGCACTCGTATCTTCTGCATAATGCGCCTGTCTGTCTGGTTGCCAATTAATGTCACCATCAGCTTTTGTTGATATTTAAATTAAAATTCCCCGTCCCAAGTTGACATTTGAATGGGCTCGCGGACAAGGAAATACTCGTATATGAATACTTGTAGTCGTACACAACACATCTCTCCACCAGCAGAGAGGTCTCCTATCCGCCTATGGAGTTGCAGTTGCGGAATGGCCAATTGTGTTAATGCAATGGCTGGCTGGCGGCTTATTGGGAAAGTGCATCAAGTGAGTTGTTGCCGTTGGGCTAATAAATAAACTGCCTCATCTCGGTTCTCGGTGGTCCATCCGTATAAATGTCAAGTGTTTGGTTAAGATGTCCATTCGTGGTGCACAATAAATGAATATGCATTAGCTGAAATACATTTTGATGGACGCATTCAACGGACATGTCATCCTTCCCAAAACATGACGCGTGTCAAAATTCCTCTTATTCGGTCTTTATTTTGACAGTTGATGTATGAATTTTTTTTTTTTGTTTTTTTATTTGAATCAGGTTTCTTTTTTTTTTTTTGGACACGTCAATCAACGGAACCTTTGCATAAGAAATACTCGTACATCGTCACGAAAGAAGATGATGCACTTTCTGCAGCTGCTGCACACACATACCTACACATCCCACAGTTGGGTGTATAATGTTCAGCTTCAGCACAGCTAAAAAGGAACGACAAGTTGAAAGCATACCGAAACGTCAAAAACAACCTGTACAAACATTGCACCTTTGAACGAGTCCATTTGCTCTGCGCTGCGCAGTCTGCCTCTATACAACATACATTCTCTGTAGGTAGGTTTGGGTACATGTACCATACATTAGCTGAGGCAGCGTTAGCGTTGAGTTCAGGTTAGCCATGGCTTGTGGACTTTATCACACTTCATAACTCCGTATAATATTATATGGCCTGGCCCTGGCGATGGCTATGCTGCTTCTGCTGCTTCGCGTCTCTCTTTCTCTTTGTGTTTGGAGTTAGTAACAAAATAAATGAACTTTAATAACAGCAATAAAAAATGTCTTCTCTTTAAAGGTTCTACTTCTGATATTTTTATTATTTTTCTTGCCATAGACGAGCTACATACTTTTGTACTCGGATCTCGGATGTCTTATCAGACAAGACTGGAACATAAAATTCAAGATTAGTTAGCATCTTAAATGTGGATCACTTATGTACATTATTTGACGGGAAAACAGGTTCTTTATTTAAGGTACTTCTGATGTCAGTGGAAAATATGAATAAAGTATTCCAAGTAGACGAACATTTAAGATCATACAATACGAGTATGCGATGTCATGTGAAGGATAAAAATCTTTTATAGTTTTTATTTTTATTTTAAGTTGACACAACATAATCCACGTGAAGAGGGGGATTTTATGACATTCACATTAAACTGAAGCAGGTACGGAGTGTTATTTGTTTAAATTAAAGAGACGAGCTTATCAAATTAAGATTTTTTTTAACTGGAAAGAATTAAAAGGGTTTCAGGTATAAGTAGGTATGAAACAAGAACTTAATTTTGTAGGTATAGATATTTTTCTTAATTCATGATGGTTTTTGAAAATTTCATGTTAAAAATGGGACCTCAATATTTGATAGTAAAGACGAACATTTCTTGAAATTTTTGTATGTATATGCCAGAAGTGAAAATTTTGACAGATATCATTGCTTTCGTCGAGCCAACAGAAATATTATCATTTGACATAAATCACCCAATACCTTTCAATTTACTTGTCACAAGAGACAGTATTGCCAGTTCAGTTTTATGAAGTTTTCAAAACATTATGTCAACTTTATACTAAAGGAAAGTTTTGAAATTATGTCGCAAGTTTAAGAGTTTTATATAATAAAGATTTTTATATTTACAAGCGATGTTTTTTACACTTATTTTTGAAAAACTCGCTTTTTGTTTACCCTCAGTTATTTTAAAAATTGCTTTCTATGGTAGTACCCGCGCCGTTAACAAACACAGAAACATAATCTGCTGTCACAATTACACAGACAAAAAAACAATTAATCTTATTTAACCAATTAACTCTTATTTTTATAAAATTATACATACATTATACATAACAGCCAGCATGTTTTAATTCACCCTCATTTATGAAAACCGTCAATATACATACATATGTATAGACACATTAATTCATAATAGAAAAAGGGATAAAATGTTCAATTCGCAAAGACAATGAGAATCAATATTTTAATATGACTCCAACTCTATAACATCGCACATCCGAGCAGTAGTTGATGGGTATTTTTTATGACTCTTCTCCATATTCGTGGGAATTATTAAGGCGACGAATATCTATGATAAAATCTCAATGGCGCCTCAAACCCGTCGTCGGTAGTCGCCGCCATTCTGTTATATCGAACTAGATACACATTATTTCCTTTTCCGGTTGTTGGTTTGAATTTTACTTCTGTCTGACCTGCAAAAATAGCTTTTTTTGTTTGATTTTTACTTTTGTGGAAATTATAATCTTTTGCTCTTTTATTTCCCAGACATCACATAACATAAGATAAACTTTGATAGAGAGAAAAAAAAACAAAATCCTACAACTTTACTATTCCATTTAGGTTGAGTCAGAATAGAATAACAAAGTGTCTAGCCAGGGCGGGAAATGAAAGGGAATAAGAGTTTGATCATACTGACAATTCCCACACTCATACTCATGTTGTCTAGGGAAGGAATCATTTTTGGCAAGCTTCCCATTTGATACAAGAGTATGTATAATATGTACATATGTATGTAAATATTTTCTGGTAGGTTTTGGTTGATTTTTATTTATTGATTTACATTTTGCAAACACCAAGTTCTTTAACGTGATAAATATACTTGATGGCATTATTTTGACATTTAAGGGGGCGGTTTTGATTGGACGACTTCAAATCTCAAAGTGTTATCAATCACGGTTGTTTTGAAATTATGATTGTTTCTGAGTAATAAGTCTACGTGTACCTATGTAAAATAAAAGAAAATAGCAGTAAATTGATGAGAATCAATAATATTGTTGCAATTTATTAATTTTGAAATTTAAATTAAAAAAAAAAAAATATTGAAATAATTTGTCTTATGTACGAGTACGAGTAAGTAGGATGGTGGGCACTATTCGTGGGCTTATTAAGTTTTTAAAAGTTCTATTGGCATTTCAAAGTCTGGAATTTTTGTTTTGAAACTAAGTGAATTTTAATAGAATTACATTAATTTAATACCTGAAACAAATTATGTACATACATAAAATTATTATTTTTTTGATTAGTTTACACCAGGTACTCGACTCGGTCACTACATATTTGAAAACTATTTACGAAAGTAGAAACTAAATATAATTTTATCATAAAATTAAAGATAAATAGAAACATGTATTTCTGTCAACTGTTATCATTATTAAACATTAACTTTTAATTTAATTTAACAAAACACACTTCACATGTTGTAAACAAAAAATTGAGCATATATTTTCAGTCTTTACAGCTTCAAATATATATGTATGAAATATTTTCAATTTACAGTTAAGTTTTCATGATAATTTTAATGATATTTATATTTACTCTTGACTTTTAATTGCTTAGTCATTAATGCTATGTTTAAAATTAAAGTGAAAAAATAAAAACACTTTAAATTTTATCCTGAATCCATTTAAAAAGATGCTAGTATTTGAGTTTCCAATGCAAAATTACCATCGTCCAGTGTCTAACACAACTGGCGTGGTTGCAGACAAGGCTCTTATTTGTCACAAATGTTATTAAGTCGACTTCGATTCAAATTAAGTTCAACTTGAGAGTTTTCCATTATACTCGTATTACAAGAGCTTGTTTTTAAGGAACAGCACCAAATGCGTTGCAGGTGCTTCCACTTAACCTATGTACATATCTTAACATAATTCAAATTCAACTTCAATCACACATGTCTACACACATATGTACATATGTATGTATGTATTTGTTGTATAAACTTGATATTATTGTATAGGTAAATGCTATAACGAATCCGAACCCAATGATATCTTATCAAACTCTATCTCTTATACTTTACTCACATACGTTGATTTGCTGTTGACCTTATTTTCTTGTCATGTAAATATTACATAATCAACTTTCAAGCAAATACAAATATGTATGTAGTTTTGATAAAAACATTTTCAGTTACTCATATTTATATTATGTATGTTGAAGTGGTAGGTAATCTGGTTAAAGGAAAATGCATTAATTTAGCCATCTTAGATCATCTTCAAATACATAAATGGGTGAAAGTAATTTTTTCCCATTAAAATCATAAAAGATAAATCAAACTTTTTTGTAACTATGCATAATAAATAAATTGGACAGAGTGGTGGTTTAGTGCTTAATAAGAATAAGATTTAAATTTAAATCAAATTGTTATTTAATATAATTTGTTGAAAACCCGATTTAATAAAGTGAATGTGTCTTCTTTGTTAAATCCCTCTTATTTATTTTTTATTTAATATCGCACTTTCAAAATCAAATATAAGAAAAATAAGATCATTTTAAAACTATGTAATCCACATTTTTTATGTTAAAAACAATCACAAATTTCATATTGAGTTTTAAGTCCAATTAAGCGACGATTTTTGTTTTGATTTTTTTTTTCTAAATTATTGACTTGACCATGATTATTATAGTTTCATTATTAAAAGTCATTACGTCTTAGTTTGGCGGTTATAGGAATCAACCAATTTTTATTGTTAAGGTCAGTAGTGCCATTCAAATTGTAAAATTTAACCTTAATGGATTTTAATCAAACTTTATGAAAATTATAAAACCACTCGCATTATGGTACTTCTCGAATAGACTCGGTATTAAAAGAAATTTTCTTTTCATGGCAAATTATATAAGGTTAAAGTTTCCAATTGCATGACTTTTGTAAAATAATGGTTTTTCTGCAAAGTATTTTCGTAGAATTATAGCTATGGTAAATGCATCCATCCATTTCTCTAATTAACTTCACAGATAAAAGAAGGAGTATATACAATACAACCTTCCCAGTACGAAACTATCGAACTATAATAAACTTAGTTCATTGGAAACAAACGAACTAAAAAGTCTAGACCGCTGGAAAAAAAATAAAAATTCAATACGTATACTTTTAATAGTTGCAACACACGCCATTGATGATGATAATGATGATTCGAACAAAGATATTAGCGCAGCACATATCTATAATCGTATATACATTATACTCGTATATAAAGTGCACCATAAGCCTGCAACTGTCCGGCGCACGGGGTCCGGGGTTTATGCCCGCATCAATGAAGTCAATTTATTACGAGAAAAAGAGTCTTTTTCCTCCTAACCGTCTAAAACGTGACAGAAATGCATTGAAGGGTGACCGTCAAATTTATTTTTTGGGTCAATTCGGTCATAAACAATTTCTTCTCCATCATTACCTTCCCAAAATCTACGATTCAACGGATAGAAATAAACTCTAAAGTCTAATTGCCCAGAAATAGTTTAAGCCTCCCCTCTTTACGGGAACGGGATTAATATGAAGTAGAAGGTTCGATAAGAGACACGTCAATGATATTTCCGTATAGATTGAAAAAAAAGTATCTAATATATTTCTGTGTCATTTTCAGCACCTTCGAGTTAAAGATTTCTCGTATACAATTATTGCAATGATGTTTCTTGCAAATGCTAATTGTTGCAACCAGTCCAGTGTCCAGTCATCATAATAGTTGCAGCTGCAATAGTGCAATCACTTGATTACACTCAATCAGTTGAAGTTTGAAAATAAACAGTAGAGTAGGTGACTTGAGACATTGGCCAACATTGAAAGAAATAGATACTAGAGAAAACATTAAAAAATTCCAAAAGTTAAAAGTCGTTCATATATGAATGAGTTGCAGCTATAGTTTCAGAATGATTTTTGGAATATTTTCTATGGCAGAAATGTCAAAAGTGACATTTAATTTAGGTACTTTATCAATAAACAGAATGTCCACTTCTGTACTTTTAAACTTGTAATAATATTGTCATGGATTAAAAATGTTACTAAATTATTCTACTGTATTTCGAGTCGGTGTTTTTCTTTGCATCAAGGAACAATGCACCTCTCAGTAGTTGCTGTCTTAAACACCGAGACTGTTCAATAGAACGGGTAGTGAGTGATGTAGTACCTAGCGCAGTTGTCTATCTATGCGCTTACTTTACACAATTAAATCCAGATGTTTATCAATGAAAAAAGAAGGCGAAACAGAAACAGAAACAGTAACAGAAACACAAAATTAAAACTAAAAATAAAACCATCGAAAAAGTGGAACGACTTTAATTTAAAGTTATTGTTTCTGTTCTGTTTCTGGTTTCCAACTGAACGCGCATGCCGCGTGTAGGTAGACCTTAAAAAAAGTTAAAAATCATTAAAGAATTGTATAATAATTATACCTTACATACGAGTACATACAATGGTACATAAATATCTAGATTGATACTACAAAACAATATATGTATGTACTCGTAGTTGCGTTAGTTTTGATGTGAAAATTAAAATTAAATGATGCGTATCCACTCTACGTCCTACCTAAAACCTACCGCCCACTTATAAAAAGTCAAAAAACGATCATTTTACCATGACAGACATTGTGCAGACACACCTTTGGATTTGGTTGGAGTAAACATTTTTACTTTTCAAATAATATAAAAAACTCCATGGAGAGGGGAGTCCTTTTTGGTCTTGTCCACCTCCTCCTCTGTGTTAATCATAAAAATTCGTGAGCGACAATCCTCTGATTTACCAAGAATTCACTTATGGAGTGAAAGATACCACATACCGGTGCGGTAGTGTGTCCCGCACTTGAAACCTGGAGGTTTACCATGACAAAAGAGTTGTCCTTTATTTTTACTTTTTTCCTGTCGTTTATGGTCTTTTTTACCTCTCCAATATTTTAGTTCCTTCATAACAATGAAATTGTGTGCATATGAAATTAAGGCTTTTATATGGGAAAGGTAGGTATGCCACACAAGAAGTGGCACGCAGGTATGGACGTTTTTTTATGTATGAAAAAAATATAATGGTATATAATACTCGTAAGGTTTAATGTGACCATAGTAAGGATAAGATGGTCCTTTACCGAATTTTTAATATACCACAAACAAATATCTATCTAACATCATCGTCCACTTCGAGAGTGTTTCATCATCACCAACATGAACATGAACATCAAATCACACAGGAATCGGGATATGAAATTAATTGCCATACAGCATTGAAATTTTCCTGGCACGTCGTCGTCGTCGTCGGTCGTTGGACGGATTGAAGATATTTCACTCCTCGTCAAACAAAATACTCTCTAGAGTCTTCAACAGACCCAACCGCACATGGTTTGTTGATTCTAGATTCAAAAGTGTGAAAACACAAGAATTTATAGGGGTTCCAAGACAATAGATCAATAAATTCAATGATTTGATTTGTCGGCGGAATCCTAAGTATTCTCACGTTTCGGTAATTAACGCTGGAATGGAAGTCGCAAACGAACAACACAGACTTTTTAAACAAAACAAAATATAAGAAACGGAGGTATTTAAAGGAGGGTTGCTCAAATATTTGAATATTTGCCCACATCAACAGCCAGCATAAGGAGAGGGATACATATGAAGATACCATATATTTGCTTTTTAGTCGGTTTATATAGTTAAATGGAGAAATTCGGAAGGAGATAAACAAAAACTGAGAATTTTGTTATTTTAAGCTAAGAAAATAAAAGTGGGTCATAGTTCGAGATGGGAATTTTATGTTTTTGTACTCTTAAAAATCATTCACACGATTTTTTGAACAAGATTCATAAATATTTGTGACCCAAGGGTTCCTTGTTCCTTATACCTATGTCAATGGAAACCGCTCTAAAAAACTATAAACGATTTTATGGATCACCAGAGTTGAGGTTTTAGATTTGGGTTTTGTAGAAATGGAGATGCTAAATTTTAAAAGACCTGGAACACAAGGCCTGTCTGCATGTCTGACATCCTTAACCTTCCTATTCCATTTCCACCATTCCATTATCATTTGGTTCAATCTGCAAACCTTCAAACCTATATAGTTTCAAAACCAGACCTGAATTGGTTCAGTCGTTAAAAGCTAAGTTTAATTGAAACGTTCTCAGAGCCAGTTCAACCCCAAGTCTAAGTCTTACTTACTTCCCTTCGCTCATTGAACTTTTTCGTTTCAATTTGACTTGATAAAATTTCGCAAAAACAAGCCAGCCTACAGTGCAGTGCGCGGTCGATGCAAGGCTCGTTAAGAAACCAACGATTTTCTTTCGTTTGTGTATATTTCGCCCACATTTATTCAAGCCTTACATTTCATGGATTTGTTTTTCTTTTTCTTTTATTTTTGGGTTAATAGGGTTCACTTCCGTCATATATTTGGTATCCTCGAAGAAAATGATGTATAGCTTGATTGCTAAGCGATTTCTTAGACACCTACACGTGCTAGACCAAACCGCATTCAACCTTTTTCTTTAGCTATAGCTTCTCAGTCTTTCTGTGAAGCCTACGAATTTATGCATTTTTCAAATTAATGCCTCATCATGAATACAGTCATAACCTCGTCCATACATACAATATACATACATATAACATTAAACAACGTATATATGTATGTTATAGAGACCTACACAACTATGTATAGTGATGGGTATGGAAAAGGAGCCTGCTTAGATGTGTCTAGCACGATTGCCGGTTGCTGTCATTCTCTTGGACATTTACAAATGATGATGACTTTGCGGTGAGTTTTCATTGCGTCCAAATTGAACATCATGTACATGAAGTACGAAATGAAGTCACCAAACTGCACATCTTGATGACGATGACGAATAATGACGAACTAAGGTCTTCTCGTTTAACTGGTTTCTTTAGTTACATTTTTTTTTTTTAATCGGCAAACTTTTCGATCATCTCTTAATCCCAAGTGGTTTGATACAAAAAACTAAACACAGCAACAAGCTTTTCGTCTTACTATGTATCATCTCGGCTTTCAGTTTGCAGATGAATGTGAGTCGAGATGATGCGCTCTTGAACTTTGTTTTTTTTTTTATTAGATTTTTATTCATGAAGCCCACTTTAAATCGCTGATTTACAACATGTTTTGATTTTTTACAAACTTAGCAGAAAAGAGAATTGATAAATTTATTATTTATTTATTCAACTTCAACTTGGAGTCAAAACAAAATAAATAATTCACCGAGAATTTTAACGAAGCCGGTAAGATTGTTTCAAAATTGGTTCAATCGATTCAAAGATTCTATTAAATCAATAATTGACAGTTGCGATTAAGAAGATTTGCGATTTTCGAATTGAAAAAAAATTGTATATCTATCTAGATTATGACAGTTTTCCGGTTTTGTCAATTTTATCATTTAGTTGGCAGTGTTTTGAACTAAAAATCAAAATTGATATTTATAATAATCAACATAAAGAAGTGAAACAATGGATTTAGAGGTCCAAAACTATAGACATCTTAGTAGAAAGGCAGCCAATCCTGGTTTTCTCAAAAAGGTCTATGCAACAACTCGTGTATAGAATGTTTTTTTTTTTTAAAGCCATATTTATAAAGAATTTTGCGCCGCTAAATTAAGCATTTAAATTTGTTGCCCAATCCTTATCTAAAGTGGGTTGAAATTAATAACGCTTTAACTTTGAACATACTCAAAACCCAACCACTCAAGATTACAAGTTTGTCAATTGATGCTGTTGTAGATTTCCCAAGTATTGTGTTTAGAATTATCTTACATCTAAGTCAGACTTTCTAAAGGAAATCCGTTTGGAATAGCAACAGATAACAATTATTAAATCCACTATTTAAATGAGAATTGGGACAGAAAAAAAAATTGTATTCAATTCCAAATTCACTTGTGGCCGAGACGCCAAACCGTGAACACACAATTCTGATAAAGAGGTGACATTTTCGTTTGCAATTTCACAATACTAAACATTTTTAATCGAATTAATTCGTTTTAATATTATTTCAAAAGTTCCAATCGGTATTCCAAACTACACTATGTATGTATGAGAGACTTCCAATTGCTATATCTACCATCCAACGATTAGTAATAAATTAATACTTATAATAATGTATGTAGGTCGGCTTTTTTATGGAATTTGTTTTTTAATTAAAATTTGTAATATGAGAATTTATATCAAGAGCCAACCGATGAACCCCATAAGAAATTTTGTCATCATCCACTCGTGATCGGGTACAAATTATTGAACCGCACAAAACTGATATAATTCTAAATTTATTCCCTCGACGCTGTCAATAAATAACAACCGGAATCGGATTAGATGCGATATCAAGCAAACGCCCACCGCGACCACGAATGATATACTCCTATATGTGTATTCATGTATGTCCCCAGAGCCTGAAATGCTTTGGTTCGGTCAGTTTCTGGTCCGAGCCGAGTCCGAGTCCGAGTGTCGGTCGTCCGTTTTGAATTTCTCAGAAAAATACTTCCATGAAACTTGTGGACATCCAGTTTGAGCTAAAGGAATAAAACGTCTACACCACGAGATCGGCATCCGGCGAGGTGAAGATAGATCCATATAACGCCCCTTTTGATTTCTTTTTTTTCTGTATTCAAATGCAAGCGCAGAGTAGATCATATATAGCTACGTTTATGTGTATAATGGGTGGATAAAGAGCTACAACACGTGATCCCTCATAAATTTTCATATTTCATCCACTCCACCGCTCCGGTGGTGGTGCCGGGTGCGGTGGTGGTGGTGGACTGGTGGTGGCTTGGTAGCAGTATCGGCGGATTCACAGATCTCGGCATGTTTTCGGTTTCTTCGAGATACTTTCTCGGCTTTTACCACTGGCAATGAAATGAAGAAAACAAAAATTCAAGAAGAATGACTCCGCAACAACATACACGTTCGAAAGACGACGACAATGAAGACCGACGCGACGAACGGCGACGTACCTAAGCATCCCAGCCGCAGCCTTTTTGCTATCAATGATGAGTTTGCTGCTCTTTTCACGGTAGATTGTTATGGGACAAGGTTACGAAGATCGTAGGTATACGGTTGTGTGGCAAGCGGTCTCAAGTAGCCAGAGTCAGACCCAAGCTTAGTTTAGCTGATGAGTGTAACGTTGATCATGACTCTTGGGTCTTGGCTTGGCTGTGCGACGCGATGATGATCGTGATGAGTGGCAACTGAGTTTTTAATTAATTATAAATACAAAATTCAAAACGGTTCGGTTCGGTTGGCATTGTTCCATCAGCTTTAACAAAAGATCGCTTTACGTTTGGGTTTCGAATGACAGCAGAGGGCGATGTATACAAAACAAAGTGCTGTGCTGATGATGGTTATGTTGATGCGATGGGCAACGCAACGCGCGGGAGGTTGAAAGCGGTAGCAACGCAACGTTGGACACAATGTAACATGCTTCAAAACTTTTGTACCTACACAGAAAACAGTCGATGTAGCCCACAACCTTAATTAGTGATCACTTTTTTGCAACAATCAAGACATCTAAGGCCTGGTTGTTGATTCATAAAAAAAAGTAATTGGAACTTCTTTCAATTTTGATCTTTAAAGTGGCACCACTGTTTTTTATGACAGCTGACTTGACAGTTTTCGATTGTTTTGAAGAGAGTTGGTTAAGATTGAATAAGGTTTGCAAACCATATTTTATTCAAGTTTTTTTTTTTACCTTAAAAGAAAAACAACCTTCACATATTTAATTGGCCATAATCACCGTTATTGCCGTGATTTTGATCTTACTTACTTAATTTTTCAAGTTCTAAGAAATAAAATAATTAAGCATAAGCGCTTCATTTTAACAAGATGAAATAAATTTTTGTTTCCAAAATTAGAACATTGAACAACAAATCAGAGTTTCGACTTTTTGACACCAATAGAACTCGCGTTTTTGAAAAATGTTGTTCTTTAAACATTTATGTAATAATAATTTTAAAAAGCTCAACGAACAAGAAGAAGCGCCTTTTTTCGTGCTGATATTTTTAAGAATTTGTTTTTAATTTTACTTTCAAAACGTGCGTTGCGTTGTACGTTTGTTGTTTGTTGACTGGAAAATGGGTTTCGGTTCGTATTTTATTAGCCTGTAGCCACTTTATCATTGATCTTGTTAAAAAAAAAAAAACTAATTAATGTGAAACATTAATTTATTGCTATCCCCAGAGGCTTTGGCCATTGTGCGTTTTTGTATACATATGCTTATATAAAAACGTTTAAATGGTAACCGAAGACTTCTTTCCGGTGGTGGGGAAAAAGTTCATTGGTGTGACGGACGGCTGCGGCTGCGGCAACGGCAATGGCAGCGCGGCGACGACGACGACGACGCGACATTCAGAATTGTTTAATGTGTGGAGGCATCCCATTTATATGTATCAGTTTTGTTTTATTTTTGGTCAAATAAAACGTATGATTAGTCATAATAAGTTTTATTGCCTTAATCTTATGAGAATTTCAACTCTAATAAAGGGGGCGTTGCGTTGTAGTGAGAAGAAAATACATTTCAGTTCTGGAGTTTCCGACGAAAACGAGTTTCATTTCATTTTTTTTTTACATCCATACAAAATTTATGTTAAGGTCATGTCTGTCCTAAAAATGTTTTCTTGAAATATTTATAGCTCTTTTTGATGAAAGAAACATAATTTTTCTTAAAAACAAAAAAACTTATGGCCTTGGATATGAGTTGTTGAATGCTAAAAGGGAGAACATATTCGACATAATGATGAATGTATTTTGAAAGGAAGCAAAGTATGTCGAATTATGAAAAGAACGAGAATTCATTTAGCTTAGAATATGCTAAAATATTATTTTTGAATAGGTACATGTATATTTTGTTTAAAAAAAGCTTTGAAGTTTGTATAGTTCTGAGTTAGTTTCCAATTAATATACTTTTGTTTTCGAGTGCTGCCTCTTACAAGGAATTTTTAAATATGAAGAACCTTAATTTCACGAAAAAGGGTGAGACATTTGGATTCGGTATTAATTTCCAAGTTTTTTTTTTTTGAATAAACATAACAATAAAAAAATTATTGAAAAGTTCTTAAAAAAACATAACATGGGAAGGAAATATCGAGCAAGCTAGAAACTGGATTTCTTAAGACTGAGATTATCTACTACTTATTACTATTACTAATATTAATATTAATAATAATAACTGAAAAGAAACGTTCAAAGTTTAATTCTCTATTTGAAAATTTCCAAATAATGAATTTTTCAATCATAAAAATTAATTCGTAGATGACAATCCCCGAGCCCTACTGATAAGAAAGATGATGACAGTTTATATAATCTTCCCTTTTATTATTTATTAATCACCCAAGAGAGTATTCTTGATAAAATTAAATTTTCTTATACAAAGTAAAGGATATGCAACCTTACGACTTTCAAACTCAACACTGACTCGGAAAAAGGTAGATTACAAGCTTTAATCTGATCTCTGAGGTTATCAACAACATGTGTGTCTCATTCAAACTTGAAACAAAAGTACAAGAGAGTGATATTATTGAAAACCCTTTTCGTTTATGAGTTGTCTATTTAATAGACGATGTAAAAGCAAGCAATGAATTCCTTAAAAAATTAATCTTAACTTAATTTATTCCCTCTCCTCAGGTGTTAACACGTGAGTAAGCGCTATACGAGTATATTCAACTGAATGTTTATTTGTTTATTCATAATGTTGATCATATAAAGTATTCTCTTCTCACCTTTTTGAAACGTTGCGAACACCAGTCTTAAATCTTAATATGGGTACCTACTACCTATAACAAATGTAAAATAAACCCAAGTTGCATTTCAATGAATACCTATAAAGAATCCATAGCTCCGATTTCCATGTCTGCAGCTGTATGTTTCATCCAGCTCATTACGCACTGCAATCGAATTAGATTAGACATCGAATATTCAACAAGTTAAAACATAACGTATTATGCACATAAATTTCATTTGATAATCATCATCATCTTTTATGGGATTATGCTTTTATTATTTCAATGATTGTTATTCCTAAACATGCCTCCCGACAAACGTCTATTCAGTCTGATGTGTTTACAGAAAAAACAGACCAATGAACGACTATTTATTTGAATGAATCGTTGAAAAGTATCTATTAGGTAGTCTACCGAAAAAGTAAATACATAATTTCAACACTAAATTCTGGGTTGGGCTGAGGCTTGGGATGTGGCGTTGCATACTTTCTTATCTATCTAAACACACTTCTTCGTAACTCTTACAACAACCCAAGATAGATAATTCAAAATTAATGTTCTTCTATGTTTAATTTTAAACACGTAAATTTAAATTGCCTCTGATGGTGAACAGTAGCGAAGCGACACGTTGGCGTTGGGGTAGGCCGTTGTTTGGGCTATGCTCCAAAGGGGGCCGTGTTACCAGATTTATGATTTGGAGAATCGAGAGTTTTTGTGGACCTTGTTAAATCTGGTAAGGAATTTTCCAATAAGAACTTTCAGTTTGAATAGACCGCTATTCTTGTAGTGGAAATGGTGAAAAAAATTAAGCTCTTGCGGTAAGTAAGTAATGTAAAGAATCGGATCAATGTGCGTCACTTAAGAACAACTCAGACTATTCTCTTGTAGCCCGTAGTGTATTTTGCATACAGACTTAAATCTTAAGGCTTTTAAAAGTTCAGTTGACACAAGAACTCAAGCTAAATAAATGACAGCAGATAAGAATATGGCGTCTCAGGGCTCCATAATTGTCAATACCTGCACCTATTTAGGTGAATGATGGAAAAATCATTTAACAATGAATAATTCACCTGAGTAAATAAATAGCTGACTAAAGTATAATTTACTTCTCTGATTAATGTTTACAATTCCAGTATGGCACAAGACATAATAAAGATCTCTACGAGTATGTGCACAGTGTAGTCAAATAAAACGGGGTGCTTCCCAGAAAAATGATTCGACATTCAAATTTCGTCTGCGATATTGATTCCGAGAGATAGAAATTAATTTCCAAGGTGATTCATTCTCAAGCCATCGCAATGATTTCATCATAAAACTAACATATTCAATTTTCGGTCTCATTTCCGGAGCAGATTTAATGTTTTGTATATGTTATAAGCGCAAATTCCGTCGAGACAAACAAATTATATTTGTGTGCAAAATAAATGTGATGAAATGGAATCCTGAAAAATGTTTTAATGGCATAAAAGTAATAAAAAATAAACAAACTGAGTTTTTGAAACCGGTTGTCTGTGTCTTAGAGACATTTTATTCTTTTTTATTGCTCGCATATGAACGATCGCATTACCATAATCCAAATGTATTCATCAGATAACGCCAACTTATGCATACCAACTTCTAGATATTATGTGATGGCTACAAAAATTGAATACAAAAAATTCTGTTTCTGATTATGGGCGTTTTGTATCGCTTTTCATGATACATACAACATTGAGCGCCCGGTCCGTTCCGTTTCAAAAACGAAGCTAAAGATCAGCTAATATTTCTGCCGATTGTATATTGAATGAGTAAATATGGTTTCTTCTTCTTTTTTTTTTTAAGTAAACAAGCAACGGAGAGAGAAATATTTGATTATGTTTAAAATTCGACACCTTGAAATTTATGTCCAAAAAAAGAAAAATTCATGATAGCATTATCTTATCAAGCCGCATGGGTCGATCTGTGATCGAAAACTGATATCTATGTACACGAGTATAACTTTGAAATATTGTTTGCTTTGAAGATTATTTGCTTTCGAAATTTTGTGTATTCGGTTCAAGATTTTTCGATTTTAATTTTACTTTGTAAGCATTAAAGGGTTTCATTGATAAAATCAATTGTCGAGATTCAGAATTTCATACTCATTTCCGGTTAATATACCCAAAAAATAAATTTGCTGCAAACAAAAATGGAGACAGTCTGCAAAAAACAAATTATCGATTTCAAATGAATTATTGAAGAAACAATTGAACGAAATACCAGAATGTTAATTTGGCTATGAAATACCTATCCAATGAAAAGTACTTGAATCAGTTTCTTTTAATTCAATTTTTTTTTACAAAAATGAATGCTCATAACAAAACGTGCTTGGTTTGGTGAAAGTAAGAGACTAGGCACCAATCGAAAATATTATGTACTGTAAAAGAATTTCTGATAGGATAAGTTAAATATTGTTTCTATAAGTCCATTGTAATATATTGGGAACAAAAAATCCAAGAAAAACAACCTTTCTGGCAATTTTAGATGTTTACGAATATGTCCCAACAAAAGAAAAAATGTAAGTATATTTCCTCGAACGTAATTACTACCTGTGAATATTTAAATCAATGGCAATTGGTAATGCACTTGACCATAAAAAGTGTCTTTCATAGATACCCAACTATTGTCAAATAAGATCCTAAAAGTAAAGTAGGTCCTTCGTTTCTTGTTTCCTATCACAAGGTCTTAGGAATATTACACGTGTTTCTGTTTGCCGAAACATGCATTGGAAATGTTTTTTTGAACCTTTGAACAGGTACAGTAGGTTAGGTACGATTAAAATTCTCTGGTAACATTATTAAGTCTTTGAAGGGACAACTGCAGGTGATAAATAAGGTTGTGTTGCAATTGACACATCAGGTAGCGATCACGAGACAGAAGGAAATCGTGACTTTTTAACGATTTTAAACAAATGTATTTAGGGCCAGTAATGCAGAAGTAGATTTATAGGTTTTTTAGTCTAAACCTACTTATACATACATACATATGTATGTATGTACTGTACATATGCCAATTTTCCTGATCTTAAACGAACAAAAAACAACACGAAAAGGATTTGGCGCAAGTGATGACTTTACCATTTAAGGAACATTAATGGTTGGTCAATTGTAGCCTGTGTATGTATAGAAATATAAAATAAACCAATCAGTGAGCCTAAGACATAACATCCACCATTGATGGTATTTGTGCAATTAAATGTCATTGAAAAGGAAACTTGAAAGTAAGGCAAGCTAAAAGTCAGTTCTTAGACAGCTGTCAAAAAATTATCTTCCTATTTAGACAATTTTCTGCACAGTTGACTAGAAAGCCGCAATGAAACAAAGTTCAATATTAATTTAATGACGTATGAGAGACTTAAGTATATAAGTTCAAGGGATAGACACGGTCCCTTATGCCTACTAAAAGTGCCCGTTGTATTTGTACTAATCCAGTATAACTTTTTAAATGACAGCTTCACTTATGTCTCATAAATTGTCAAATGACAGATATTAAATGTTGGAAGGAGGTAATAGCATTCTGTTAATTATGAGGCATTATATTCCCAGTTTTTAAAATGTTGATTACTTGTTACAAATTAGTATACCTAAACTGTGTTTTTATATTCATAAACGTATATTCAATTGAATGTATTCAGACGAATATCTTATCAAATAATTACAATTCTATAAATATTAGAAATCCATAATAATACGGTTAAATTGAATTGGATAAATGTAAGTAAATAAGTTTAATTGTCTTACTTTCCAGTATGTTTAACGAATATAATATACATATGTATATAGATTATGAATGAAATCACTTTCAGTTTTTGGGCAAGTACCTACTTAAGTATGTAGGTATGTATGTGAAGTCTAATCGAATATGAAATGTGAGTAGGCAGTCAGAAATATAGTTCTTATCAGTATCAATAATAAATATTAACTTGTACTGTTTATATTGATAAAGTGATAACGAGTCACAACAAACAATCGACTTTGCAATCATTACCTAAAGTTAAGATAAAGTCCATGGTATGAGTACCCTACATTCGATAAATATGATTCATTTCTATTTAAGATCTTTACTTTTTCATAATTTACTATTAATATAATGCCAATAATGTTTTGTTTTTAACCTCTTCACAGAGTTATTTATTAATATTTTATTTTCCTATAGGAATTTTTCTTAAAAAGGCTTCAAATGTTATTTAGAGTAGGCATGTTTCTTTAAACATCCAACTTAGAAAAAACATTATATTATTCTTATACTCTACGGAAGATTGCAGGTACCTATAATTTCAAAATACAAGTATTGATCAGATAAAGTTTTTTAATTTATTTTTGGACATTTAATTATCCTCAGTTATAAAGTTCTTGTATAAAATTAAACAAATTTAATTCGAATTGGTCTGTTCAACTCACCATTTAGTGTTATTTGGAATGTTGTATTCTCCAATGACGTGCGTGGCTATCGAATATCCAAAATACGTTGAGCTCTCTCCATACTTCACGATCGGAAGTCGATTTTCCAAGTTGAATCCATGTGCATAATAACTATTGCTAACAATTAACAAAACAACACTAAACACTAAGCAATAATTGCTTACAAAAGACATGGCACTTCTACTCTGAGATGACTCCACTCGATCATCAGCTGAATTTGTGAAATTTTGTTTTTGAAACTTTCTGGACTTCTGTTCCAACATCTGCGACTGACAACATTCGAGATGCATCTTGTTTACTCGCAGTTTATCACTTGCTGCAGCCACACCGCTCTAAAAACTGATTTCACCTGTGTATCTTTATATACTATACAAAAACATATATTTATCTATGACGTGAATACTGAACACCACGCACACATCAGCTATCAAGCAATATCACTTAATTAGATACGCTCTATTTATTAACTCACAATGTTTATCTATTTTTTTTTTTTCTTTTTTATTCAAGGGAAATTACAAAAATCGATACGTTTAACTGTTAGCAGAATTAATTATAGTATTCCCGCCCAAACACTATTCGACACACATTCTCGTTTCATGTTTATCATTATCATAAATTACATCATCGTGCTGCATAAATACCGCTTTGTAGATACCTTCTTCCTGTTTCCAACCAAAAACATGCGAAAATTTGAAAATAAAAGGATACACCAAACGTCACGGATGGATACGAAACGAACTACCAATCACAATCGCAATCACTGGGTCGCGTTCGCGTTCACGTTCACGGTTATTTGTTATTAATATAAACCGCAAAACTATTTATGTCAGATACAAATCGTTGTCGTAGCAGAAATAGAACAAATAAGGCCAAACACCTTTGAGCCGAAGAATGTGGCAAGACCTGGGGATGATTTCACACGTTTGTTTTTTTCTTTTTTGTCGATTCTTCTTCTCTGGCCAAGGGCCCACCTTAACTTCGAGTTAAGACAATAACAAAACAAAAAAACATCGACAAACGCCAATCGGCCAATGACAACGACAACGGACGACCTAGCTCTTTTTTATCGCATTCCGCAATCCGTCCGCCACTGATCACAATTCACAAGTCAAAACACTACACATACACAGTAGGCAAGGTACACACACGACAAAACACAAACACACACTGTCATTTGCCTTGTTGTTCCACGTTAAACGTTATGCAGATTTTTTAATTTCCAATTCCAATTCAAAGCATTACCAGCAACAACACAATACACAACTCTTTTATTAACTCAACTGAAAAGTGAAGTTGGCAGTACTCTGCGTGTGCTGTTTTGTCAAAAAATACCGTCACAATCACTCTACTCAGCTGTTCTTCTCGCAGGCGAAGCGGAAGATACAAAATACTCGTGCAAACGGTTATATGGGAAAAGTAAAACACTTTCAGACAATTAAGTAATAACAAATAGGTCAAATGGCTTTTATAGAATCGACAGATTAGAAAATATAAAACAATATCTTATGGGAAAGGCTGTGGTAGGTTCTCAGAGTCGACGGTTCGAATTTTTCAGAGAAGAAAAAAAAAAACGGAACGAATGAAGCCGTGTCCAACTACCTCCGACAACGAATAATCCTCAACTGACTGAAACTCAATTGAAAAGTCAAAATGATGATGAAGGAAATGCAAAATACAAGTTTACCTCGTGGATTGTGGATCTGTGGATTTGTGGACGACGAAAAATAAGAAAATGTTTGATGTTGCGAGTAAATGGTGTGTGTTTGGTTTTGGTGCAGACTGTTTTTGGTTTGAAGTTGGACTTGGATTAGGCATTCACTTCTCGAATTGATACTGGCAACTTTATGTTTACAATAATGCACATTTTTAACATAAATTTTTTCAAATGTAAAATCAAATTCTACAATCTGATCTCTTCTTTTCGATAAATATCTTTTGGTACGTTTCCCATCGATGCCAAAAGCTAAAATTCATTATATAAAGGTAGATATTTAACATAAAAATAATATTTTATGATTTTTTATCTCTTATTGATTTCTGCATTAAATACGAAATCAGAATTTTGAGAATGTCTGGACATGAAGAAAAATGTTTGATCATTTATTTCAAATTTGAAAATAACATAGGTAATTTTAACATGAAGCTACAAACATTTTTAAAGAAATGGAAACGAAAATAAAATAGAATGGTAAAAAAAAAAACAATTTTATTAGGCAAGACCCTAAAGCCTAAACCATTTGAGAACTGAATTTTTAAAAAGGGAAAACTGATTTTTGATTCGTTTTTTTTTATAATATTATGTTCAGAACATTAGATGAAAGAGATTTATTTTTCTAGGACTATATCTAACTTTTAAATATTGACCAAGAACGCAAAACTATTCAAACCTATGTATCTAAATTTGTTGGTGTTTTCAAAAAAGATTAAATGAGAAAATTCTGATTTTTTACATTTTATTTCAAGATCAGTTTGTGTCTCCACAAGAATTATAAACAAAATAACTTATTTGATATAAAGAAATTTTGATAAATATTGGCCACTGTTTATTTTAATGATTGAAAATTTAAATTCGACGACAAACAAATCAAAACCATTAGGATTAAAACAAAATATCTATCAGGTTATGTAACTTAGATCGAAATCGATAATTTAAATTTACTGTAAGTTATTATTCAAATATATGTATGTATACTTACAAAGTTTGAATGTATAAGCCCATTGGCTAAATTTATCCAGCCATTGATAAACACAGTCACTAGCTGTGTAAAGTAAATAGAAAAACAATCCAAAATTATTTTACTTTCGTCATGTGTTTCTTTCAAACGTTCAAAAACGTGCTCCCAATTTGTTGACTAAGTTTCTTTTTTCCTATTTAAGGCGTTTTATTTCTCTACTTATAATGTAGACCAATGTTCAAGAAGTTAGTTTGATCTTCACAGACTAAATGCTGGAGATTTTTTAAAATTGACGAAGCCAAAATTACAGTCAACATCTTTGATAAACAAAAAAAAAAATATGTATACGCCAGAGTATACCATGGAGTTGGTAGTTACAACAGAAGAGAAGACTCGACAAAACAAGAAGAGGTGTAATTTTTTTCTTATATGTAACTAAATTTAAACTGCATTAAAAACTATACATAGGCGTAAAATAAAATAACACAAATAAAACCTTTTTTGTTTATAAAGTTTTTTCTACAAGGCCCTCAGAATTTATAAGTATAAAGAAATATTTTGAATTTGGCTTGTAGGTATTGTTTTTTTGTATACATAAGTTTATTTATTTTCGAAAGAAATCGACCTTCACGATAGCTACAAATTTTCATATCTATCCCATAAAAGGAAATAGTACTAGATGTGTTTTTTATTCGATTTGAAAATTTTACAGAGTGCGAATTCATGAACGAATCGAAAATCAGATTCGAATAGGATTGGCTTTCGAAACGAATTACAGAGTAGGGCCCCAGATTTGAATAGGATTGGCTTTCGAAACGAATTACTGAGTAGGGCCCCAGGAGAACAAACATTTCCTTGATGTTCTGGATTAACTTGTTCCACATTGCTCCCAAACCAAATTTTATCTCAAATGCCATTCTGCGGCGTGCCAAACAACAATCAGCTTGATTGAACTTAAATTATTAAAGCCAAGTCGTCACCTTTCTCCATAATTGAAAAAAGCTTAACTGCAAAAGAAAAATTAAAAATCAAAAAATCAATAAGCATAATATAAATAAAAAAAAAAACAATACATAGTTCTATTGTGCTAGCCAAATAATGCAGGTTACAACATAAATCTATTTTTATCTACAAGCATTTCTAGAGCGCTTCTGTCCAATCGTGTTGGAACATGATTTCATTGCCTACACTACACAAAAATTGCGACCGAAAGAAAGACACCTTGACTCACCGTAGGCTATGTTTCGTCTTTATTTTTTGTATTTGATTTTTTGTTTATAATTTTAGTTTGTTTATTACTGTAATAACTGCTCTTCTAATGAGTAAAAAATAATTATGCATACAATTGAAGAGTTGAAAAAAATGATAAAGTTCAAAATCTACGTCTTAAATGTTAACTTTTGGATACAAATAAAGTAAAATAAAAAAGAAAAAAATAGAAGTTTCTTTCGCTTTGCAGATTTTTTCCACAAAAACGACTTGGGTTTGCACACGTTGGACGTGCCATTTTCCGGTCGCCAGAATGGAGTCTTTTCTTCTGAGAGTTGGTGGTGCAGTTGGTGTAATGGTTGATGTGTTGAGCTATCCCAACGTCTTAGATTAGTATAAGCTCTCGGCGTTTGACGATCGGGGCTTCTTGAGCTTCTCCAGATTTTTGATGACAATGTCATGCAGCGAGGAATAGCGATTCCTCACTTCGCACACCACCAGCCACAAACTAAGATATTCCTTCTCGTCCAGCTCAACAACAGCTCGCCGATAGTCCTCAATGTGCGGGTACTTGGCAACTTTGGAGACGACTTTCGCACGCGAGAGGAAATATCTGGAAATCTGGTCGAAGAACGCAGCTGCCTCCGATTCCACGGCCTGGATCTCAGCCAGAGTGTCCTCTTGAATGGACACTCCGAAGTTGTTGCCATCCTCGATTTTCGGTATCAGGAATGAAATCCACATCTTCAGAAGGTTCGCTGCAAATAAAGAGATTCTAGATTATTCTGGACAATTACTCGTCTTCAGGGACAACTTACAATCTTCAACAAGCTTCCTGATTATGGGTTTGACAATCTTTATCATTTCACATAGAGGGGCGTTGCATGGCACTGTGCCCGTGGGGAGAGCCATCACTTTAGTTCCGGGCACACAGAAGTCGTTGCGTGGTCTCTTGGCAGATGGTGGATCATCAGCGACGGCGTCATCTACATGATTGACAGCAATCGCTTCAGGAACTGGAATGTTCAAATCTTGGTGAACCTCGTTGAAGTTGCGTTCGCAGAACATGTCCGTGGCAAGCATTTCATTGAGTTCGACAATCTTCTCGGGAAAGCCCTGGAAAATCAGTTGTTCGGCCTTCTTCACGAGGCTGTCTTTGTAGTCTTGTACCTAGTTTTAGAGTTCAATTCCAAAATAAATATATAAACATAAATCACAATAGAAAATAGAAATGCGGGAAACATAACCAAGCAGAACAAGCGGCTGTGCGTCGTTGTCGCATCATTCCACTTCTTCTAGTTGGGGCTGCGGGTTTTCGTCATTTTATTGCCTTACCTTCTTTATTGTTTCGTTGGGCATTTTGTTCCTTATTAATTGGGTGTTCTGGTAGTTGATGAAATAAAAAGTTGATTTGATCTCCAAAATTTCACAAGTTTTCCCAGAATCTACAAATGAGTCGAATTGTGAGGAATTTTTTTGCGACGAGACAGCGACAAACGAAAAACGACACCTTGCAGCGGACGAGGTAAAAGTCAAAATTTCTTATTTGTGTGGATGTTTTCTTTTCGATTTTGATGTGTGCTTCTGCACGCATCGCACATGTCATTTTTTTTTGGGAAGCATGTTATCGAAAATATGCACTGTATTATCGGCATGAACGAGTTCAGTGCTTTGTTTTGGTGACGTAAAGTTTTAAGTTGTTAAGTTATAGGCAGAAAAACAATTTATCATTAACATGCGTGTTAAACTTTTTGGAAAATTCTCTAATAACCAAAAATGCATTTTATGTTTAACATCTTATTCCTTTTTCTTATTCTTATGATTTATGTTAATAACAATAAACAACAAGAATTTATAGATTATTTGGTCATAAAACTGAATTTTTAATTTTTTAAATGATTTCGTAAGAGAGGCATGTTTTATAAATAAGACTGCAAGTTTATAAAACTGTGATTATGACATATTCAATTTGACAAGCATTGATAAATTCGTGAAAAAATTACCTCTTATTTTTACAATGGATGAAAACTTGCCACTTAAGCTAATGACATTAGAAGCTTTTGTCGGAATTCGGAAACCTTGTTTTCTCTATGCATTTCTATAAGCAGTAATGACACAAACCACAACTTTTAACAAATAGACAGTGTTTGAATACTTTCAACAGATGGCGCAGCTAAATTATCGTCAGTTTCATTATGCTTTGGATATTTTGTTTCCACCACGGAAGTGGGACCCTGTTATAATAAAATCATAAGATGAAATTAATAGTTTCCAAAAATTCGAAAATTTCTTATAAAACTACAAATTAACTCACCGAAGTCCATATTATGGCAGGTACTGCCATCACAAACTTACTTCTCTAATTGGACTTACCTTTCAGAATTCTTTCAAACAATAAAGAAAATTCTAAAAATCCAGTAGAACAGCCAATTTAAATGGTACCTAGGTGATCGTAAAAACCTATTTGTTGTAATAGTCAAGTAATTTTTAATATTAAAAATATTTCCTCCTGCTTATAAAATCCCTATACACCAATTTAATATAATTGTATGCATACATTCAGTCTGTACATTACATTTCAATTATGCCTATGTACACAAAAACAACGTGGTGTATATAATCTGCATAATATTCGATTCCCATTATATTTGGAAACGCGTGAAATTGAATGTTATTTTATTTTTATTTTATTTATTGATTAAGTAAAGTGGTTTGTGTTCCCATAAAATTAAAAATTCAAAAACCAAAGGAAATTCAAAACAAATCAATAAAAACAACAGCAGAGTGGGAATAGAATAATCTAAGTGCAATCATTTTTTGTTTTATTTTTTTTATTCCTTGTTGTTTGATATTATTTTATGTCCCCAATGGAAGGAAATCCATTATTCGACTAAGTAGATTTTTGATTTGATTTGCAGAGCAATAAAAAAGAAAAAAATCACAATCACCATACAAAAAACTATAGAATCGAATTAACTTCACGCAGAGTTATTCGGATTTTGCTTGCCATAAGGTTTATTTCAACTGTTAAAGTACAATTTAAGTCATAAATAAGTCTATACTTTATGTTTGACGTATCGGCAAGATAAATTTAACGAAATTGAGACGGTTAATTTGTTTTTGATTTTAAAGTGAATTGGTGTTGTGACAGTTAACAAAATAAAATAATAAAAGTTAATTACTTATAAGTATAACCCTCTATCACATTTAGAAGGCAAGTTAAGATGGAAAATATGTGTCCAAATAATGCATATGAATTCTTTTTGTCATCTTGAGTTTCACCAAAAAGTTTGGAAAGATCAGATTGGATTGTATATGTGTGACGACTTACATATTTTTCATCATTATAATTTTTCTTGCTCGCACTTAGCAAGTTAGGCAGAACAATTCTTTCCCTTCCACTTCTAAAGCTTAAATTTCTTTAAAGATTGTTTCGCTGAAACGAACAATAATTTACAGCTTACTGTTTCTACAAACCGGAAATCCTCGTTCCATAAATTCTAGCATGAGTAAAGGATATCTATACTTATCTCTATACATGACTCCACTCTACGCACTGCCGAAAAAAGGACGATGACTTAAAAGCACCACTCGTTCCTTGACCACTTGAAAGAATCCTTGCTACAGATAGCTACTTAAAGCAAATGAATTGGCCAGAAAATGTGTGGGTGTGGTGAACGTAGGAGGTGCGAGTTCCTCTTAATATGAAACAAATATGAAAGCACATTTATCAACACTAATATCCCTTCTGGCGTGGCGTTGTGTTGTGTTGGCCAAGAACTTCATTCGGTCTACTTTCCCGGGACAAAAGTGAATTCATTCAACATCTCTCCTCGAAATTAAGACACAAAACAACATAAAAACACTTCAAACGGAACGAATCGCCTATTAATGTTCATTGGGAGAAAATCGCCGCCGTTGTGATGGTGTGAGTATCTAGTTGGATTGCCATTTTTTGTTTTTCTGAATAAAATATTCTCTTCCATCCGCAGGATATGAACGTTCACGTTGAACATGGGTCACGGTTCATGGGTGGATTCTATTCTCTGGATTCTGGGTCATTGTCAAAGCACTCGAGATCGATTTATGTGAATCATTTGCTAGGCACTTGACTCCGTTTTTCGTACGTTGTCTTAGCTAAAATCGTTTATCTTTTCCATCATGATATGTTCCCCATCCCCACCCTCCGGTTATGCGAGGGGCATGAGGTCTTTTTTATGGTTATTGAGTGTGTGATAGTGTTTGGCTTTTTCGTCAATTACTTACTACCTTCATAGGAGTATTGCTTTTTTCGGATCTTGGAATTTGTGGTGTGTTTTTCTGAAGAACTTTGGAATTCAACAAAGACTTTGAGGGACTAGACTAGACACAAAGTCCTTAAGGTAATGGATGGTAACAAATCTGTCAAATATTTGATGTGTTAAATTTTTAAGATACTCGTAGCTCTTTATGTTGTAAAGGGCATTTAGAATTCTTTGGATGGAACATTTTGGGAGTGTTTGGGAATGTTTTACCTTTGGAGAAAGGCTTGAGAGATGAAATGTAAATTTGAAATCGTCCTTGTTGCTATAAAACCCTCATCGTAAAGGAGGAATTTGTGTGGTAAGATTTACATATTGGCTAAAGCAGCAGGCATATTAGATTCAGTGACTCTATATACCAACAGCAAATTTGGACAGCGTATTCCGTAGTAAGTTGGTCCACTAGTCATGGGTGACATGATGATGAAATATAGTTTATCCTAATCCCCAGACAATACATAAGTAAGCTATTTAAATGTTAATGTGTTTGATTGATTTGCACTTTACAAGAATATCATGGAGATCAAATATAAAATTAACTTATAGTCAAGTTTTGAAATTACATACTTAAATGGTTATAGAATTCCGAGATTTGGCAGTTTTAGAATTTACCAGTAATAAAAACATTTCACGATTTTAATTTCGGTATGATATGTTTTCTTTTCGTAATTTATTCGGTACTCTTAGGCAGGACATCCAACGTAGTATTGTTAAAAAAACAATTGACAATGATATTCTTTGCCTGGCGAACGAAGATTTTCTAATCGTGAAATCTTCAAAATGGAATTTAAAATTTACGATTCCTAAGTTAAGGCTTAGCTCTTTTATTAAAGCATTGTGCTAGTATTCATTTGAAACTACTGTATCATTGGGCAAAACATTAATTTTCACATTTTGAAGTGATCAATGAAAGTCGAAATCTCTTCTCGTTTTTGAGATATAGCTGTCTAAAAAAGGTATCTCGAACGTATGCATGTACTAATTTTACAGATAAGTTTCATCAATATGACCGCTAATGTTCAACAGGTGAGCGGAATTTGATGAGTATATTAACTTCAAAAAGTTGAATTGAACTTAGTTAAATTGAGTGCCCAGTGCCCTATTCAATATCAGACTGACAGATTTTCAATTAATTTTTAAAAATGTTTAGCATTGAGGAGGAAATACAATCTATAGGGTTAATAACGTTGGCTTCGCTTTTCTTTCTCAATTCATTATACTCGTATGGAGTTTCCACCTCTGCAAAACCTAGAGCAAACTCGTATATGTACGTATGTATAACAAATTGTTTCATTAACAGAATGAATGCTCGTAGAGTACAAAGAGAGTCCCTCAGAAAAAGTGTTTTCTTGACACATAATACATCCGGCAGTAATTTCGTGTCTTAATGATCATTGAGGCACATTAAATCTATTTTTTCCCATGCTTGCACATCATGGTGTTAAAGTGTAAGCATCCCATTAATGAACGTATTTATAGCCCGAAGGAATTCGACAGCTCCGGTGACACAGTGACGATATTAAGGGCAAAACACATGTCCTTGACACACATATTCAATCAAATTGCTACCCACTCCCACATTCTAGTTGATTAATGCCCTTCTACCACCAACTTCGGTACGCTTCGGTAGCCAAGGAGATAGCTGGCTACACCCTAAATGTGACAAAAATGTTATCATTTTGTGCTCAGCTCAGACGAAAAACATATTACACACCACACCCAGCCACCAGCATCTTTGATGGAGATAAGCAAAGCGTACTTTTTACGTATTTATGTCCTTTCTACCTCTCTTTTGTTTGTCATTTCGTGGGTTACGCTTGGCAGTCCTTAAGCCCACCCTCAACTCAACCCATCATTTTCCGCCACAATCTTTATTGATCAACCATGGAAAATTATCTACCGTATATACAATGTACATATATATTTTTTTATTCATTGTTGTACATTTATATGGGGCTGTGCTGCCATTGCGACCAAATATAAACGCAATCTAATGGTAGGTAGGAGCTATTTTGGGGGCCATTTAATGGGTTTTGCTGCGGTGCGGTAGTGGTACTTTGGACAAAGCACTGAGCTTCCAAGTTGAAACAAATTGTCTGGTCTGACTCCTCGGAGGAAAATAAAAAATAAAAATAAAGGAAAAA
This sequence comes from Scaeva pyrastri, assembly GCA_905146935.1. Classification (NCBI taxonomy): domain Eukaryota; kingdom Metazoa; phylum Arthropoda; class Insecta; order Diptera; family Syrphidae; genus Scaeva; species Scaeva pyrastri. The sequence goes on along the minus strand of LR989929.1, from coordinate 1,617,960 downwards.
AACTAGCGACGATTAAAGGGGATAAGCGTAGCGCAGTTTGTTCAAAGCAAAAAAGGAGTTGGGAAAAGTTCATTGAGATTTACCAAATCCAGAAAAGTAGGTTCCCATTGTTATTTATTTTCAATTTGTTCGCAAAGAAAAAGAAATAAAGTTGAAGTCTAGCAATGCGGTGTTCATTTGATAAGTTCAGGCTAAAGTAGTTTTGTTTCTAAAGTTTAAAATTTTTGAATGGGCTCCGAATTCAATTGGTTGTTAAACTCTCCACATCAAGGCTTGCCAGGAATCAGGATAGTGAGAATTAGAATGAAATGAATGGGACTTGAGAAGAATAAGAATTTCAAAGTGTAAATTTTGAGAAGGAAAATAAAAAAGATGATAAACTTTTCCATCCAAAAAAGTTGGAGTGCTTCAAATGGATTTCTTTTTTATTTTGAAACTATAGAAAAAAACTAAATTTAATTTTTGTTACAACTTTAATTTTAAGTTTAAGTGATTTGTAAACTAGATTTAAAGACAGGAAGCAAATTTTAGTCAATGGTTGCATAATTTTTCAACCGATAAACTTTACCCAATAATTCTTTGAATTCCTTATAAAGTTATAAAGATTCTCAGCGCACTTCAGTTATGAGATAACAGATAACTGTTGCACTTTTCAGACGGCTGTCAATAATTGACAGTACTTATTTCTGATGCAATGTCGTTTTCAATTGAAAATCCGGAATGAGAAGTAGAATCCCAATTGAACCATTTTTGTGAATTCTGAAAAATTTGAAGTTTGGTGTGACTGTATTGGTAGTTTTGCAATCTTGGCTTTTTGGAAAACTCCTGCAATAGAAAATTAGCTGATGAGGAAGACGACTCCAACAATGTTTCTAAAAAATAAGGAACAATTGTTAAGATATTTTCAATATTATTTTCCATTTTTTTTAAATTTTAATTTCAAGCAATCACTTCAAAGTTCGGACAATTTCTTAATTCAAAAAATATGACATTTATCAAGTTTGTCCTTTAATATCTTTGAATGTGTGAGTGATTCTGTTTTTGCTTCTGATTTTAAATCCAGAAGAGAAATCTCTTCTTTTTCAGAATCACAACTGTCACTTTTGCCCAATTGAACGCTTTCAGAATGCTTTTTTCTTCTTCCAGATTGCCAATTGAAAACGCCATCATGAATGTAAGTTCTAGGAACGTTTACATATTCATATGCAATTGAAAAACTATGTACCTAAATGAGACCAAAGACCAAGTCAGTGGCTTGAAATAATCAAAGTCTTTTAGTTAAGGAAGGTGCAACATGAATTAAAGCACTATATTAATGTAAAAATTGAGTACATATTCCATGTTGTTGTCGGGAACGTGTTTTAGAATTTTTATTTTTTCTTAAACTAAATCCAGTTTTTGTTATGGTCATTTGCTTGAAATTAGATTTATGTACATGCATATATACAAACATCATGGCTCCATTAATTTTCTCAATTTTGTGTATACTTATATGTACATTATTAAAAACACATCTTTGTGTTCACTGTTTGCCTTTGAATTTTGTTTGATGCTTCGGACTTTTGCTCAAATATAAAACTGTCTGTGTAATTTAATCCTTGGTGCATTATACTAAAAGCTTTCTTTTACACATTCGTGCATTAATTTGCCCGAAGAGAGAGTACTCCGAAAATAGTTGATCCGATTACCTTTTACCTTTTACCATTTCAAATTCTGATTAATTAGAACACAAGAACTTAGTCCCTCCTTTCTTTCACACATGGCAAACGTATAGACATCTTTGTAGCTACATACATATGTATATGTACATACAACATACCTAATACCCAATACCTATCGTGCTTCCTTTGGAAACATGCAACATGTCAATTTATTCGAATCACAAAAACAATTTGATTTAGTGCTCAGTCAAGAACTCAAGTATGACATCAAGGTATAATGGACTGTTGGCTAGACGAAGTCACATTATAGGTGAATTACAGCATATCTAATGGACCGCCATTGGAACAGCATACCAACAGGCAACAGGAATATAGAGGATGTCAATTTACTTTGCATTGATTTAATATTGTGGCCACGGACGCTGGCGATTTAATTAAAAGTTTGTTGTTAAGATAAAACGCATACGCATCGAAGTCGAAGAATACCCTGTTTATGGTAATTGGTGCAATTGTGCTCTGAATTTATAATCAAAGCACAATGAAAGACATCAATAATTCGATTATAAGTCCTGATCCTGAGGAAGATAAGATATTCTCTTTGTGCTTAAGCATAAGAAATTATTTCATCAAATACCTCCCAAACCTTTAAATGCTGTCGAAACTGCTTAGGATACATACCCTAGTCCTCCCGAACTGATGATGTGATGATGACGGGAGAAAGTTGTCTTGTTTTTAGTGACGGCAAAGTCTCAGAAATTATCGGATTAAACTGAGTCAATCCTGAATGACATGTTTTGATTTATGTCCCTGGGGAAATTATCCTCAAGTACTTTCCTATATATGAAACACTTAAACTGTTGGGTTTGTTATTAAGCTCTTTTTTTGTTGCTTTAAAACGATTTGACAATGTTGTTTCAAAAATTTCAAGACGTGCGAGCAATGACAACACGTAGACATCTTCAAAATAAGCGATTCGTCCTTTTTATTTGTGTCTCTGCGAACAATGTCAATTTTATTTTAAATCACTTGGAAGATATGGATTAAAAACACTGTGTACATATTATTTGAAGTCGCACGTTTGGGGATTTTAACAACTTTCTATTTATTTGAAGACTCAATCAATGCGTTTAATTGAAGTTAAGATGTTTTCTCCAACTTGTCATTGGGAAGTTTAAAGTCCAATTTGTCGCTTAACAAAAAATTAAAAAAAAATTTCAGCAAAAGTGTTCACTTAGACTGGCCAAAAAACGAGACCAGGAGATATTTTAGCTGTGGTCGTCAAAATCGAAAAATGACATTAATGTATCGGTTTCTGTGTCGTTTTTTTTCGAGAATAATTTTATTTGAAGTCCAGAGGGAGGAGGTTTTACAAAGTAACCTCCTACTTTAACAACACTATCCCACTTTTTTCAAATTTAGGAACTTTATTTTTGAAATTCAGAATTAGAGACCTACATTCATAGATATAGTCGTATGCACGTGTAAATTCTTCATCAGTTTCTTAACGCTCCTTCTGTGTTTGACCATATTAAGGGTAGTCAAATTCAAAACCCTTCAATCTACTCACACACAACACGTACCCAAATAATAAGTTTACAAATGTATATGTAAATGCCTGCGGAGCATAAAACATTATTTGAATATTGAAAAAGTGAGATTATGAAAACATCACATTACCATTCATATCAGATCAAACTAGAAACTCCTTATCTTTTGCTGAACGGTTTTTTCTTAGTTTCAACCTACCGACTGCAATGCTAAGCTGACCCTTATAAACGTAATCCTTGATTTCATACTATAAACAGGACAATGAAACCCAAGATAAGAACGAAATTTCCTCTTCAGCACAATCACTGTTTTCTTTTCGACATAATTGAGATAAGCCTTTTCATATCAAACCAAACAATTGGGGTCTTCCTTTTTCTTTTTGTGGATTTGTTTTTTAACAAAGAAATAATATCCTGGCTGTATCCTCTTTGAAAGGTATACCATCCCAAAGGAATGCTGGCCAATAACTCAAGTGTAAACAATCAGTTTCTTATCCATTTAGCATAAGTTGCCATCTTTTCCTCTTTATAAGTTACTTACATAACTGGGGTGTCAAAACATTACCTTGGGAGAATTGAACAAATGGTTTGGCAAATTTGCATACCTACAGTACACCTACAAGCTACACCGAATCTCTTCCACAAACATCTCCTTTCCAGGCAAAGTGTTGTGTGTATTAAGAATACCCACAGACATCATAAAGTTCCTCAATTTATTGGTTCCTTCATTCCGGGGGCAAAACCTTCTAAGAATATTCAAATTCAGAAAAAAGATACATTCCCACTTTTTTCTCCTTAACGTAAGATTTGGCAAACGACCTCTCTTGAACTTATACGAATATCGCTGTGGTGCTTCTTAGATGATTACCCCAAGCATTTTGTGTGTTTCAAAATACTCCATTCATTAAGTTTTCTTCTCGTTAAATCGTTGGAAAAATGTTTTCGAATTTATTAAATTCAAAAATTCTGGTCCTCTTGGTTTCTGTGAGACAGCGAAGCATGGTCCCGCATTGGCAGTAATATTTAAACAAGAACACAATTCAATTTAGCTTGGTTCATTTTGCAGGTCTTTTCTGGGCTGATGATGGCAAGGATGCTCTGTTCTGCATTGATCCTTGAGAGCCATGTGTGAAATTACCAAGAACTTTTGCGTCTTTGTTATAGAACTGAACTTGAAAATGCTGTCTTTTGCGCTCAGTCCTGGCTTGTGTTGAACTTTTAAGGAATCCCTTCTCACAGACCGATCCATTGGGTACTTTATGAAAATAAATCTAAATAAAATATAAATTAGTACACGTTTTGTGCCTGGAAGAAATATATGTATGTATTTTAACGAGTCGAGTTCTGGAAAAAGTAACATCTTGTAAATAAATTACAAAAACTGAATTGAATTTGAAAAAAAAAGTTTTTGGAAATGTGTTTAATAAATAAAGTCCAACATGGAATCTAAGTTTCATGTGTTACAAAAGGTTATTCTTTCCAAAATGATGATAAAACAACAGTGGTACACTCAGGCGTATACGTTCTTTTCGTGTGTTATTAAATTTTAAAAGCATTTTCATAGATTAAGGATGTGGAATCAGTTTGAAGCCCGAATAGATTTAAAATTTATTTTTAAAACTGAGCACCATTTAAGCATTCTGACTAAAAATAAGTTTGTGATTCTTCACTTTGAGAAAACGATCCGTGATTTAATTCAAGTCACACATACATCATCTCCTAATCATATCAAGTGGGTGTTAACAAAGTCAAAGTCAGATACTAAAGATCAGAAAAGATTCGCAGAATTAAATGGAATAGTAGCTACGTAGCTAAACTATTTGAGACAAATCTAAATTTTCAGTTTCATGCTTTAAAAAACAATTTCAAAATTAATAAAAAAGAAACAATTTTTAGTACAGAAATTTTGTTGTATTTTATAAATTAACACTTTTATTTGAAATATGTATAATAGCTTTGTTATTTTATTTATATATTATATACAAGATTTTCAAATTACTTTTTCTTTCTTTCTCTCATATTCTCTACATAATTTAAATATTTGTCTTAAAATATTTAACACATTTTCAAAAGCAATAACAACGTTTGTATCAGTTTAAGTATAAACATTAATTTGTAGTTCAAATTTTTATTTTTTTTGTTAAAATATGTTATTCAAAAATATTGATCCAGTTTCTTTGTTATTTTGTTTTTATATTTAGAAAATTTGAACATCTATTCCATTGAAACACCATCCCAAGAACTACTTAAATTATTTGAAAGTAAAAAATAGATTAAGAGTTCTGAAAAGGTTATGTTTATATAAGTTTAGAGAGAAACTAATGATAAGAGTTATTGATAATATATTTATATAGAATTAGAAAAAACTACAAACTATTATTTAGTGTAGAAGAGTATAAATTACTTAGTAACATTTTTTATTTTTTATTTTGTATCATTCGACATTAGTTCACAATAGGAAATTTATACATACACACATAATTCAATTTTTCGTTGTAAACAAAATTTAAATTTTAGTTTTTTTACTTAATGATTCAATGGGAAACAACATCACTTAAAAAACCTTGAATGCACAAAAAATGTGATAGTAAAATTAAAATACTTCATTAAAAAATTAAGATTTTAAAGTGATTTAATGGTTGGGAGAAATTGAAAACTATATCCTGTCACATAGTATGGTGGATCTAGGATTTCCCTACGGGAAAGTGGGTGTGGTTTTAAATAAATAAACATTAAAAATTAATATTGAGATGAAATACAATAGTTTTTTAAATCTAGTATTTAAAAACAACTAAAATAGTAAAGAACTACAACTTAAGGAAGGAAATTTTATTCATTTGAAATAATTGAAAAATGTAAGTCTAATACTGTTTTTCAGCTTTAGTATTAGAATGTGTAGAATTTTTTGACTTATTTGAGTTAGTATATCAGAGTTCGTATTCTTACAAATTTAAAAATTAATAAATGGTACTTGTATAACTTTAGAGTCCATCAAAAACATCACATTGCTTAAAAATTCTTTAAAAAAATTTAAATTGAAATTTCCCATGCCTCATAACTTCGCCGATGCCTTGAGACAAGAATCTGCGTAAGTACATGTCAATCATACGCTTATAATATCCTTTTATATTGTAGAATAAGGTACATTTTCTTTTTAATACGAGTACCTATTGTGTGTTTTGTTTTTTAAACGAAAGACTCTTTTTGCTAAAAGCCAGCCAAACTGAATAATTTATGCCCTGAAATGAATTTATTGAGTAAAAATGTTGCCACCGCAATAACAGAAGACACAAGACGAAAGAAAGTCTGCGAAAAGCTGATTGGTTTAAACGTTAAGAGGTACAAACACCCCACCCCCTACCCTTCGATTTCGAATTTATTAAGAGTAATTGCCTTGACTTTAATGAAGGCATTAACGCCCTTACGATCAAACTTTGTGTTCCATTTATACGTCAAGGATCTTCCTTTGGGCAATGCGGTGTGATAGCATTACTAGATGACATCGGCAAAAGGTAAACCAAAAACCCACACTCGGTGTTACTTGACATCGCACAAAAAGTACGCTCCTTGTTGACAATTAATTTTTGTCACCTCACCGCCTTTTTTAGAGAAGTAATCTCTCTTCTTTTGTGTTCAAGAGTTTTGGAAAATACCCAAGGAATTTCAGGAATTTCATCCAATAACATTCTGCCACAAATCAAATTAACGTCACAAACACACAACGACACAACCTCCACCATCTTCATCACCACCAGAAGGAACCGATGTTTGTGACAAGTTAGCTCTGTGGCCCTGTACCCTGGCCAATCCCAGATCGTGATGTGATGTGCTTCCATCTCCCAATTTTGTGTCTGAATATTGTGGCAGCTAAATTTAATAAACATCAAGATGTCCTTTGCGTATCGGGGGTTCCCACGTGATATCATTACACCACAGGATATTTAGTCAATTCGATAAAACTGTTTATGCGATTGAAAAGCTGGAACGTGCTTAAAATGCAAATGGAGCCACTGAATTCAGTGGATATTTTATGGCAGCTCTGTTCACAGTCAAAAATAAATACATATGAGTGCATATACATACATACAAAGATACATATGAATGTATGGCATCTGGCAATAGATTAGATGTATGTAGATAGATGGATGTTATCCCACTTAACGTATACCTACATATATGTACATTTTCTTGCTGACTTACTCAAAGATGAAAAACACCCCCAGACAAGTACACCTCATAAAAATGACCTTTTATGAGATTCGAGGTTTGCCAGTCATCATAACTTTCGAATGCGAATAACAAAAATGCTTGGCACTTTGTGAGGAGGATCCTTGCAAAGTTACTAAAATATTCTTTGAATCTATAGGAAACACGATAGAAGCTTCTTTTATGACATTAAATTGCGCTTGTAAATATGATTTGCATTGTCCTGCGGATAGATTTTGTGTAAAGGTACAAGGTTCTGTTTCTGTTTTTCCATTAAGGAACTCAAATTGATTTTGTAATAAAAAACAGTCAATTGTTCAACTGAACACAACTCAATTTTCGAAACAATTCCTTACAAACAATGTCCTTGGGCGAACTACATAGGAATCTTACAGAGTTGTGCAAAGTGAAATTTTTGAAAAGTTTTTAATCCTCTATGGCCCTATGCTATAAGATGAAAGTTTACATTTACTGGCATTAAGTTGTGAAGCAGAAAATAAATTTATTAAATATTAAAACAAAATGAAATTATTGTTCTTTTAAATTTGTATGATTGCTGGCTAAAATTTGATGAACTTACGATACAATTTATTGGTTTCCGAAAATTGTGTAGTGAACGCATTTAATTTTTTCCAGTTATCATTTAATAAAAAATGTATGTCATTAATAAATAAATTGACACTGAGTATTCAGAAATGCAGAACTTGTCATATTTTTGCAGCTTCTTATTAACATATGAAGATTCTTATTACACAGGACTTTTGTAGTTAACTGAGCCAGTCAACGTACGGTTCTGTCAGTTTTTGAAGTTTTAATATCTCAGGACTTTCTTATGCTTAAAAGTTTGAAGTTTCTGGCTTTATTGGTTTTGAAGCAGATGTAGGTCGTGTCGCCATTAACGAGAAATTAACTTCAAATCCACAAAAAAAAAAAAATATTCCACATACGCCTTAGTGAACATATTTTTATTAAAAATCATGTTTTTGAATATTGGAAATTGGAGATGTAATGCTCTTTGAATTATAGTTTGCAAGTATATTTTTTTTAAATTCTAGAATTTAATTTTAGTGGCTTTGGGTTTTTACCATCAGGGATTTATTTTTTAAACCATTAGATATTGTGGTAAATCAAGTAACTTAAAAAAACATTTTTGCACAGTACTATTAAATGCCAGCTAGGAAAAAGATCATAACTGTACGTCTATGAACTATAGCAAATATTTGATATTGGAATTAGTTGTAGTGATGTTGATGTTCATGTATTAAAATAAAACAAAAAGACATACAAACAGACAAAGGATTTTTATTTTCAGTAAATAAATGTATGTAGTATATGTATGTGCATTGATTTCTTTTTTATTCCTTTGACAAACGAACTACGAACAATAATAATAATTATTATTATTTTTGGTATGAATAAATCAATTAAATTGATTTGATAAATGACAATAGAAAAAATCGAATTGAATTAAAAAGGTCTGATGGTTGTGTGCACGGATAATATAAATATGTATGTATTAAAAAAGGCAATAAAAAAGTTTCTTTATTTGAAATGGAACTTCGCGTTGACGAGTTTGTTTTTTTTTTATTGATTTTATTTGCATTAGTAACGAGAGGGCGTCAATTTGGAAGGAAGGCGAAGTAAGGGCAAAGTTTAACCCGCGAGGACATTGTCCTGTCTATAGATACATAGATAAAGATATGTAAGCAGATTTTAGAACTCATGTTTTTGTCGAAGGAGCTTCTTTTTTTTATTACAGTTGGACAGCAATTAATTTGCATACTAGTCTGTCAAATAAATTAACTTATACAGTACATAAATATTTATTGATAGAGTTTTTTTTTCTAATTTTAAATAAGATTTAATTAAATTTAATGATTGAAACGCTTCGAAAAATCTTAAAAATTGCTTAAAACTGCCAAACCATTAACTAACTATCACTTGTTTTATAGGTACTCTTCACAAAAGCTTTTTATACTTTAAATGTAGTCTAGACAATAGTTTGAATGATATATTTCACAAAATTTAGTTTTAAATCATTCGTGGTAGAAATTCAAAAATAAATATTAGCTTGAAAACTCATATTTTAACTAAACCAATTAGTAATTGCACGGGAATGTCAGCTGGTACTTTTTTGAAACCAAAATAACCACAATTACTTTTAAATTGAAAAATTGTTTAACTCAAAGTTTCAAACATAACCGGAAGCCACCAAAATTTGAAAACCACTCATTCAACTTAGTTTTTGGTTTTTGCATATTTTGTCGTTTAGCGTCCGTATACATAACTCGAACTTAAACTGACCTAACTTCCATGTGTCCACCTTTTAATGTGGAAAAGTTAAAGTTTTATGTCATTATACAACTTGACTTCATTTTTGCATAAATAAACTCTTCAAAAATATACAACACAGAAAGTTTTGTCGCCCCAAAAATTGTGAATATCCATAAATTAAAACATTCCTGCATTGTATGTTACTCGTACATACATGTAGTAGAGTTTATAGGATTCACTATCCTTTCAAAGGATCCAACAACTCAACTGAACTGTTCTGTACTGTGATGTGATGTGTGAATGTGTTTAATTTACACACTCTCATGCAAACATGAGCTTCAGCAGCAGAGTGCCACTCTATTATTAATGCTCTGAAATTAGATATTGGACGTGCTTGGCAAGTTTTATCTTCACATTAACAAATAACGTGGCCTCCGATTACAAGGACTATACAAGTCCAACAGCACTGAACAAAACAGCATTTTGTTGTGTCCTGTGTGTCCTTTTTTGTTTACAAATGTTCATCGATGACACTCACTTCCAGAACTGTAACAAATGGTCAAACAAATTCATCACAGTATTCGGGTACACAAAAATGGTATTTCAAAACTGTCCTCAACTCAACCCACCATCATAACTCTTTGTCAAATTTTATTCCTTTGATATAAACATTGAACTATTGGACATGTTGAATAACAACTAGAGTCATTTACATGCTCTAGTAATCTTTAAACAAATTAAACGAGTGCCTAGGACAATGTCCTTAACTGAATATAGTGGGTGTGGCAGGAGAAGAACAGCAACTAGCGAGAATTTAATTATTTTTTAATTGCCCTTGGGTTCGGCGTCAATGGTTCACATTGAGTCTTGTAGTGTTGCCTTCCAACTTCCAAGCCAAACAACTCGATTTGTGAAAAAGATATAAAGGTTTTGGTATTGGGTTTTCGTATTGGAGATCCTTTAGTTTCGGTCGGTATCAGTGAAGGAATTTGAGAATCAATTTGGGAATGGGCTTCGTTGTGATGGAATCTTATGTTGAGGCAAATTACTTGAAATGGTTGAAACAATATTAAAGTCCATTTTCTAACTGAAAATTGATATTGATCGAAAAAAAACTATATAACATTCTTTAAAAATTGTATTTGCTTACAAAGCTTTCTTGTTCAATTGGTGCAACTGGAGAGCGCTGTTCATGTGTCAGAACAAAAAATGACAGCGCTGAACGCAAGAAAACATTCCGAACAAAGGCAGTAATGTGTACTCATTAGAGTAATAATCATGAATAAAATTTTCCTTGGATTCTGAAAATTTATTTTTTAAATAACTTAATATATGTACATATGTATATATTTTATTGATATTTAATATGCTAATAATTTTTGCAAACGTCAAAATTCGCAAATGTATTCGAAGACACAAAAATTAGAACTGAGACATTACATGGGCTTTTCCTTTGATTTTTATCAAAGTTTGGATGAGCAAGTAAAGCTCGCAGTTTTCATTTTTGATTGTTGTTTGAATTAAAAACACTTTAAAAAGTTATAGAATACTCGTGATGTTATACAAAAAAATATATTATTTAATTTTCTAATTCTAAATAGTTATTCATGAATAATGCAATATTATATTTTCTGAAATTTGAAAAGTGATAGTATTTTTGAGTTAATTTAAGATTAAATCCCCTGTCGCTTTTGTCAACTGGAAATTTAATTCGAATTTACGAAATGCATGTATAATTTTGTGTTAAAGACAAGAAAAGTTCTAAGAATTCCATTGCCAAGTATAAGGACTTTTTGCATCTATGTTGAATCACTGAAATTTTGTGTGTATTTTAATGAGAAAAAAATAATGCAGATATTTAATTTTTCAAAGTAGCTAGTGCAATGAGGGATTATTCGTACCCAATTTGTAAAACCCTTTTCAAATGACTCGCAACGACAAAATTGCCATTTTTAATATTTCATGAACAATGATACCTCCAGTCCTTAAGGTTCAAAGCAATTCAAAGCATCAGAGGTAATTGACAAGAAAAAGGAATAAAAAAGCAAATGTCCCTTAAAGGCTACATAGATGAAAATAAGGATAAGGCCAAAATAAAAGTATAGAGAATTCCTTTGTGTGGTTTCAATTTAAAGCAATTTGTGTTGTTCCCCTTTTTAACATACTCGTATGTATCTCAGACAATGCCTTTTTTCAATGACAATGAAATGAATATAAGTTACAAGATTTAACGAAACTCCAAGCTCCTTAAAAACACTAGATGTGCTTGCATACATATTTAAATTTGCTTATACAATAAAAGGACTTCAAAAAGGAAATCCTTGGTACTTTTGTTTTATAATAATATAATATGTAATCTAATAATGTTTTTCGTTCTCTTTGATTCATAGCCACTTGAAATCGTCCTGGTCCTTTTGCTTAAAAAAATATTAAATGTACATTTTTATGTATGAAGGAGTTTTTGTAAAAAGGTATGCGGGAGATATTACAAAATTGTTTCATCTTTGTTCGTTTTTTTTTTTTTTAATTTACATACTTATGTAATTGAAGGTCCAGTTTGTTAGTTTTAAAGCTTTAAATATTATTTTTGTTTAAGTTTTTATTTGTTCGTTTTAGGTCCACTCGAGTAAGAAGCTTTGATTTTGTTTTGTTTTAATTTTAATATACATAAATATATAATTTGATTTAATGCCAAATCTAGAGTGATTTTGGCAAATTTTTTAGACGGTTTTTTTGACATTTTTCAAGATATCCATTTACAGATTTGTGTTATTTCGGTTTTTATACATGTTCTGCGGATTCATCCAAGACCATCGAATGTATGTCCATAGCCGATCGTGTTTTTCGAGGTGGTTTTTGAATAACAACTTGTGGTCCCACAAAGACGGAATTTTGGCGAGGTCGAACATAGGGCGTGTATGCTAGAATGAGAATAAAAATGCATAAGTTTGATGAGAGTAATTGCAAATATTTAATTGAAATTAGAAAAAAAATAAAAATCTCAGTTAACAACAAATTATGATTGAAAAAAAAACTGGAGTAAGAATAATCTGTGCTTTTCAAAAGAAAAACGTAAAGTTAAATCGTGTTGAAAAAGTTCCCTCGTGTAAATATTACGCTTGAGCAAACGGCATTTGGTTCATATCTATATCTATACTAATATATAAATCTGAAGAGTTTGTTTGTTTGAGTTTTTTGTCCATTTGTCGATAAAGGCTATAGGCTATATAACATCACTCTGCGACCAATAATAGCGAAGAACCAGTGGAAAATGTTGCAAAAACGGTGAAAATTATTCATCTTTGAGCGCTTTCGTCCCGTCGCGTCGTTGTCAAGATCGGGTTGCACAGAAAATCAGTATGTTATTTTGTCACAAGAAAATAAAACTTAAATATTCTTTACATGGAAGTACTTAAAAATATTGTATTATTTTTGAAACTTAATCTTATAAATTGCTATAATAATAAATTGAGGCGGACGAAGTCGCGGGGAACAGCTAGTTGTATATATTTTACTTGGAAATTACAATATCTTTAAAATTCATTAAGATACTAGCTTTTACCCGCGACTTCGTCCGCATAAGTTTTTTTGTTTTCTCCCGGCTGTAAGTCCCCCTGCAACAATGTCCCTCCCACTATCGTGTTCCAGTCCTCAACTTCACATCATATATCACCTAACTAAATTTCATCAAAATCCGTTCAGCCGTTTAGACGTGAAAGAGTAACAGACAGACAGATATGGATATTCAAGAACTCTTTTTTAAAAACTTCTCTGATAATGGGAAAAGAGGTTAATATAGGACCTTTAATAAAAAGATTATTTTCTTAACTCCATATACAGTTCAATTTTGTGTTCAATATTTATTTATTTATTGCAATAAACTGAGATTTTTCCAAGAATTTTTGAAGTGGGAAATAAATTTTAAAAATAATAAATTTGTATAAAAATAAATACAAAAATTAAGACAGTATTGCGGGATTCCACGTTCGATATGACAGAAGTCTTGAGTCTATTTAAAAACTTAAGTTTAATTCGTAACGAATCTGAGACTTGCCAAAGAGCTCCCACCAACAAAATCAGAAGTAATAAGTAAAGAGATAATGCATTACCAACAAATAAATCATCTTGTGAGTTTATAATGGTAAATAAAATTGTTTTAGATTACAAATTCTTTTTTTTTGTTTGTTTTTTAATAAATCAATAAAAATGACAAAGGGCCTCATGTGGAAAGGCTTCAAAAGATACAACTTTTCAACCGACGATCCTTTAAGTTAAATTCTGTATCATATACTCGTACTTATATGTATGAGTGTATTTATACATACATGGCAAATGTTTTGGAAAGTTTGAGATGACTTCTTTACATTTTATGGTCTACAAAATAGACTTTATGAGGATACTAACGATGTTGCTGTCATTTATAGACGTTGAACTTAACCACAACGTAGAAGTAAATGTACACACACACTCTGGGAATGGTTTTTGCCTATCCTCGTCTCGAATGCTGAAGTCCTTCTCGATTTATCAAACTAACATACAAAACATATCACATAAACCATAAAATTGTTAAATGTCTTAACATAATGCTTTCGTTTGCAGTTTAATTGCAATAAAATCCTTAGAACTTCTTCACAGTTTTGAGTACAGCAGTTGAGTCCTTTGATCAGAAATCCTTAAAAAAAGAAAACATTTATCGTCGTGTCATAATGTCACAAGGTTATAATCATAAAAAAATGTCCACAGTCACTTTTTAGTGGGATGGAATGTCTGTAACGTTATCCTGATGGCAAGATGACATAAACGATTTCAAAACACTGAAACTTTCTCTAGCGTTTAGGGATCTCAGAAAGTTGCATCATGGTCAAGGCTCCAAGAGCACTCAGCAATTTGAACATCTTTTGCTCTCTCATGTATGCAGGAGCATTATCTCGTATGAAAGAAGCATGAGCGAGCACTTATCTTTCATATTGAATTTTATATTTTTATATTTAATGGAATCCTGCAACATGATGCGTTCTATCTTCTATCTAATGTGCTCCAATTGAACGACCACTTTGCTAATTTGTATCCATGTGCTCGTATCTCATATTTTCTTTCCCAAAACGAAAAGATATAATTTACCAAACACATTGGATTGTCGTGTGCGGAAAATACATGAGCTGGGGGTGGGGATGGGGATGACAGATGGGTATACTTTCTCGGTCAATCTGATTGTAAGTATTTTTTATGGCTTTGGGTTTCAAAAAATGTCGGAAACGAGTAAGAATTTACACAACGCAAGATGGTGGTTTTATCTAGCAAACATAAAATGCAATAATTTCAAAACTTTTTCCCCCGATTTAAATTATATACATAAATGGAATTTTATCTACCGAAACTGCATTGAATCACAGTTAGTGTATCTGAAATGAATTTGAGAAATGTAATTTCATTGCGGATATGTATGTTTTCCTTGTCCATTTTTGTGTTGGCTTCTGCTCTTGCAATGAAATCTTCTCACGTAAAATAACGAGCCATATCCCCCAAGGATAATGGCATTCGTGTTTATATTTTGCTGTATAGTTTGTTTTTAAGTTCGCAGCCATAACCGATTCCGTTCATATAAAAAACAAGGTTAACCTGACTGAATTGCAGCAAACTATTACGAGTAGGTATGTGGGTAAAGCGGAAAGCAGTTCGGTCACAAAGGAGACTTTACATCGCCAAGTAATTTTCATTATTGTACTTCATCACTTCGGTGACTTTCACAAAAAAAAAACGGAAACTCAAAAATTTAGAAAATTTAAGAAAAAACTGCCACCGGGTGAAGACTAAAGGTGATTTTTGTTCGTCGTTTTTGTAGCGTGGGAAGTCCTCTCTCGATGACCGCGTCGCGGTGGTGATTTCCAATTCAATGACCAAAAACTAAGGGATCTGCATTTCCCCTAGCACAGCTTATAAATCTTATCCTGACAACCGAGACAAAATTAAATAGATTTTTTTTTTAAACTCTAGCGTTAACAACAGCAAAATAAGAACACTTGTGATTTATTATTTTTAATTTACCTTTTGTGTATATTGTGGGACTGTACGTCGCGAATTTACAAGCTGGTATATTTAAATTGCCTACCATTCCCATTGACATTCTGGACACGGATGCTCGCTGCAAAAATAAATAAAAATACGTGGGGATTAAGAATTGCAATTTAAAGGAAACAAAAAATAAATATTTGCATTCAAAAAGGATTTTATGTAAAAAAAATCTATTCTAAAGTGCATTTATTTAAAATACGTGATGCGATGAAAGTTGAATTGACAAAAGCGAAAAACTATAGAGTTGGAATAAAATGGATGAAAAATAAATGCAAATTCAAACTGTTGAAAGAATGCACAAAACAAAAACAGTAAAATAGTACTTAGCAATTAAAAAAGAATATTTCAAATGTTCCATTTTGTTTCCGACAGATATTTCAGTTTACGGTTGAGTAATTTATATACATACATACATATGTACACATTTCTGTAGCAAATTATACAAGTAAACCTATTTTATATTTCTTCTTACATTATTCATTTTTTTTGGTGATATAGAAAAATAAGGAATAAGAAGTTTTTAGGTTAAATTTCAAAATCTTTACAACTGCTGCGAAAAAGATTCATTTATCAAAACGGCTGTATTGATTTTATAAAAAATAAAAACTTAAGTGCTCCATTGGTTAAAAGAGCTTTTTGTCAGTTGACAACAAAGCACTGTTTTGTCAATTTATATTTAAAATTGTATAAAAAGTACGTACACGCCCGTGTGTACTGTATTATTGTCCATTTCAAGAAGGAATTGAACTATTAGACATTCAATACAACTCTACACAAATTTACATACAATTTTATTTATTTTTGAAGAATGAAATGATACCCCATCACGTTTATCTTTGACATCGAACCAACACACAATGTAGCATGTGTCATTTACTAATGCATAAATTGACTCCAGCATCGCATATCAGATCAGCTTAGGGAGAAAAACTCCTCAGTAATACGCAATAAATTAAATAAGCTAACATTCATGAAAAATGGTCAAAGGGTGCTGAAGTTCGCAAGCTTTGAATAAACCAACTTCCTTTTTTTAACATGTATAACGAATGTAACATGTGTTGTGTGTCCATGATACGAAAAAAAAAAAAAACGTTTATATTCCCAGCACGTATATTTAAATCTCACCAAGACACAATCTTGTTTCTTTATAATATTCTAAATTCAGCACAAAATATTATGAAAACAAAAAACACAATTTATTAGGTGACCTCTCGCATGAATTGAAACAACTTCAAACCACAATTTGTTCACAGCCCGTGAAATGAAATGAAACCCCACGAAATTGAAAAACAACAAGCTCACCTCTACACACATTATAATCTATACTAACACACATCAACAATATACATATTCAAAATTGAAAACTGAAAACTGAAAAAAAAAAAACTCTTACCGGATGTGAATGCAGTGAGTCCAAATCGACGAGTGGACAGGAAGACCTATGCTGCTGCTGGAATTTCGGTTGATATGGCTCCAGCATACGAATTTTTCCCCAACGATTAAAGAACAGAACTATTGAACCCACCCATAGCATCAGTACGACTCCAACAATGAGGACTTCTTCTGTGCGAATGATGAGTTTGGGGCCTGCTGCAAAGAAAAAAGAAAAATATTGATACTCTTTATACACACTCCATGTCACAAGATGTGGTTCTTCTTTATTGGAAAGTGTTTAAAGACATTTAATCTCTAATATGAAATTCTGGCTTTGTTTTTTGAACTCACCATACTTAGTCGAAAAAACAATTGAGATATCTTTTTGCTCTTGGCATGGATTCTTTTTTATAATGAGCCACGCCTACTTTTCATATTTTGATTTATTAGAAATTGCTACATTTACGTAAAGGGCTCCAACGATGCATATGTGGGCAAAGTCTAAAAAATTCATTCCAAATATTGAAAGAAGAATCACGAAATTATAAAGTTATTTACAAGCAGAAATAACTTGAACTCGTCACATTTAAGCTCGATTAACTCTTTGTTAAATTAAATACACCTACTGTAAATAGATTCACGACATACCAGTTTTGTACAAGAGAGATCTGGCTGCATGTTTGAAATGTATGTTTCTGATGCGCTATCAGTCACACGATTTAAGTTTTCTTCTTTTTTTTTAGATTGCCACATCTGTCATTGACATTCTATGAAATGTTCAGCTTGATACCTTGACATTGGAAAGAGTGACGCAGTATTAAGCACATTGGCAATTGTGATTTTGTAAATCTCGCGAATCCTGCTCCTGCACCACGATAACACACCGTTCATCGTCGCACAATGCTGTTTTAATCCTGGGAAATTTATCAAGTCACGTTTTTGCGACTTTAAAAGTCTGAAGAATCAAGAGCTTGTTCTGGATAGAGTTAAAATTTGGTAAGGTGTATGTGTTTAATAATATTTTAGCAAATAACATATGTATCTGAATTTAATTAAATCTAACGTTAGATAGGTGTTCTCATAAAATGAGTGCAGTGAGTATAGTTAATTGCTGTCCATTCTCGGAAAATGGCTTCAGCGACAGAGATGTGTCTCAAAAAGTTTGCTAAATTAAATTGTAATTCGTTCTACTCACAATAACTTCTTTACCTTCACTTCAATTCATACGAAATAACTTTTGAAATGTTCAAACACACATTACACTCACTTTGTTCACTTTAAAAAATCATTTCGAGGTAATTCAATGCCATGTGATGTATTCGCAAAAGGTCTATCTGAAACATCTGAATAATTTATGAGGACAAAAAACACTAAAAATAAGCTTCTAATTTCGGGATTCTTTGAAAACCAAAACCAATTTGTGGTACAGCTTCGGATACATTTGAGTATCTGACACCTCCGCATATAGCTTTTGTTTCCATTGAACTTTTTTTCGCCCCTTTGTGTTCGTACATACCTAGGTAAGGTAGGTAGTAGGTACGAGTAGGTACACCCGTTCATACGTACATAATTGAAACGTTCAGTATTCATAGTCAATTTGGATTTTATTTCGCTTTGGTCAATTTATCCAGCTTTATGACCAAATACCTCTGCTTTACGATGCAAGGCTGTCCGAAATTGGCTTAACAGCCTGAATGGTTGTTACAGATGTGTTTTTTTATTTTTGAAGTGCAATTTAATTACCAATTAAACTTCTTGCTGATGCTTTGTCAGTAGGATTTCATTTTTTTTTTTTTTTACGAATGAATTCGGTGATAAAATTAAAAGTTTCTTTAAAGAGACCAGCCTTCAATGTTTAAAGAAAATGGACAACATACTCTTTTATATGTACATCCATATATTTTTAAAGTTGGTCTTACCTTCTTGTGTGTGATTTGTGGAATTTAATGTGGTGTCCCCGTGACGCAGGTCGATGTTTAGAGTAGTTTCTTGTACTTCGACAATGAACTCGGGTCCATTCCACCCAGAGCCCCATTCTGTTGAAAAGTTAAATATTATATGTAAGTACATCATCAATCTTTATTAAATTTTTATTTATAGTCAGAGAGGAAGCGTTGGAAGCGATAAACATAATTCTACTTTTGTCTGTTCTATAATAAACTTCCCTTGAGTATCCAGATTTCATATTTGGTAAGTTAAATAACTTCCCAAATTCTAAAGTGAAATTAAAACCCGACACTTTCTTGCTTCGAAATGCAATCGTGAATTACTGAATTGAAATTTAACACCAAATTAGTTTCACAATTGATGTAACCAAATGTTCAATTTAAAATCATTATCAAGACACGAAGAATGGAAAGCATACAATTTGTCAAGATGAAAAACGTAGATTTAAGATATTACAGAGTGCTAAAATGTCGACAAATTAAACGGTCGATATTTTAATACATATACAGTTTGACAAAATGAAATTTAAAAAAAATAAAGTTTTACTAATTATGGATCAAAAAATCTGCCAGCAAGAATGAAGACTGCTGTCTTGAGAATGTTTCTCATTTAACAGAATGGCGCTAGGGGCAGATGCCATTAACAGAATTTTTTTAAATTACAAAAAGTTTTAAAATTATATTTATGGCACTGGTCTTTAGATTTTGTTTAAACTTAAAAAGTTATAGTATTTATTTTTAACTTCCCATAGGGAGTTATTGTAATCGGTCCGATTTGTCGTTCGTACGTTTGTACGTTCGAGAAACCCTTTTTCGTTCACGATATTTCAAGAACGAGTAAAGATATCGACTCCAATTAAATTTTGTTCTACAGGTTATAACTTCGAAAGATGCAGAAAGGACTTTCATAAAAATTGGTCAAGCGATTTTTTCACTATAGCAGTTTTAAAAAAAAGTGAAAATTTTGGTTGGAAGCAAATATCTCAGGAATAGATAGTGTTATTGACTTCAAATAAATTTTATTGTATACATTGTAATATGATACAGATTTGATATAAATTTTGAAAATTTTCAGCTTACCGTTATTTTTTAAAAATTGAAAAACTAAAAAAAAATGTTTGGCGCGAAAATATACAATGAAGGAAAAATGATATTATCTTAAAAACTATTTTCTATAATGTGAAACGATGTTTTTTACATCTGGTGAAAGTTTGAAAAAAATTCAATTGACAGTTTTTTTACAAAAAATAAAAAAGTACAAAATATTCTACCAAAAGTTGGTAAAAAGTCTTTTTTTGACTTGAATATCTCGAGAATGCGCACCGATATTGACTTCAAACTTATTAATGTTCATACAAAATACAATTATTAATATATGCTACAATTTTGACAAATATTGAATTGACAGTCTTTTTACAAAAAATAAAAAACTTAATCGAAAATTTACCAATAAATGTCAAAAGTAGTTTCTTGACTTGAATATGTCCACAGGTGTCAATCATTTTAACTTTAAATCTATTTTATTTTTTGCATAATACAATTTTGAACATATGGTACTTTTTTGACAAATATCAAATGTGCAGTTTTTTTACGAAAAATAAAAAACCAAAACTGAAATTTACCGAAAAGTGTCGAAAATGGTTTTTCGTCTTAAATATCATCACATCAAGCAATGCTATTGACTTTAAATGTTTTTTACTTTTAACATAATGCATTTGTCAAAAAATGATAAAATATTGACGAATATCAAATTGACATTTCTTACAACAAATACAAAACCACAAAAAGTTAAGAAAAATTAGTAAATATTGTTTTTCCGCTTAAACATCTCTGACAATTTTTTTGTTAGTAAAATTGTTAACAAATCAGCATCAAAAGTAAATCGATTAATATCAGCACCGCCAAGTTTTCAAATTATGCATAATGGGAAGTTATCAGTGTGGGTCGCACCCAGCCTCTTTTTTCATATGTACTTTGACAGATTTTGGACTGGAATTCGGAAAAATTGTCTTTTTCATTAGGTCTATCGATGGAAGTTTGTAGATTTTTCTAATTGTCAATTTTGTTATTTTCGTGAGTCGATATTTTTAAAATTATCATTTTAAGAATAGACATTATGTTTATGATTTAATGATTTATGACTATCAGTAGAGGTTTTTTTTTTATAATCGATGTCTTATCAATCTTTTGCCCAACTCGCAACACAACCTCCCTGACTGTTCTATGTTTTGTGAGTATTTATCTAAATTATAAATTGAACTCTTACCTTCTGAAACTCCTGGTGTTGAATCCACTTGGGGTAATTGATGATCCAGCTTGTATCTATAAAAAAAATGTATTTCTTTAGCTTCGAATATCATGAAATTCATACTATTATGACAAAATCTCTTTATTGGATTAAATTTGACTCTCTGCCAATGACATACTCTGAGATACAAAAGCCCTTAATATTCGAACACAAATAGATACACAAACTGCACTCGAATTTATTAAAATTACAAAAACAACAAAAATACTATTTCCGTATATGGGCGGCAAGAAGTGTTTGATCAGAAGTTGAATGAAACTCAAATCGTGCCCTTGGGCCACTGTGTTTTTTTGCCAGCAGTTATAGTGTCTAAGTCGGTACACTTTGGCCAACAGCAAAAACTTTTGCCAAGAATATAATTGTATCTAATTCCGACAAAAGAAACTGTTAAATTTGGCAAAACAAAGTGCACAACAATACGCAGCAAATTAATAAATGTTACCGAGTGTCATGGGTTGTTGTTTTGTTGTTTGTTTTAATTTAAATTTATTTTTTATTATTTTTTTTTTTTTTTGTGTACAAGTAATTTAGCTTTTCAAGTGTTTCCAAGTTTATACTTACAGCTGAATTAATATAAGTGGGTTGAATTTAAAAAAAAAAAAAATACGTCTGATTTGTTTCAATTTGGTATTTTGTTCGAACAATAAGAACTAGATCAGATATTTTAGGATTTAGAATTGAAATACATTATGTTTAAGAACAACATACTTAATGGATACTTTTGGAGTAAGGAGAAGCACTGTTTTCAATTTGTTTTTATGAATTTTGGACTCAGGCATGTTTGGATAAAAAGAAAATATTATGTTTTAAGTGTTTATAACTCTTATCATTGATTTTTCAGGCAATACAGGCAATATAAAATTTATGGAACCATAATAAAATCACGAACGTAACTTTGGTAAGTGAGGAAAATATCTTAGAGGGTATACTTTAGAATTTATTTGAATATTGAATATTTTTATGATTTTTGGCCAAATATATTATTTATAACCTCTGCACTTACATTACAAGTTCAAAAAGCATCTTTGTTTTGTAACTGCGCTTTTGATAAGGGTTTTTTAGGGTTATGATTTTGTTTTAATATAAATAATAAACATAAATGTTTTTCTAGTGGGAAGATACTTTCTTTTGTGATTAATTTACAAACAATCCAAGCAACATTTTTGTTCAAAAATACGCTGACCTTTTTCAAATAACTTGAGTAAAAAAGTAAAAAACAAAGTAGTAAAAAAGCAGTTAACTTGCTTGTTTTATTGGTAGTGGAGATTTGCAAAAATTAGATTGAAAGGTTTTTCTGAAAACTGATTCTAAAGTTTATGCATAAGTAGTCATTTTTTTCCAAAAGAAATAAAGTTTTCAAATATATGTAGGTACATATGTATGTATGCAAATATTTTTAAAACCTATTATATATTAGTATTTTAAGAATACGTCACTAATGCATTCTTTATGAAAATATTCACAAATTAAGAAAACTAAATTATTATGCTCAAAGTTATAAGAAAAACTTCACCGTACCTGGAGAACAACAAAACAAAAAAAATAGTAATTATTAATTCTGAAAGTGTCTTTTCTGTCCCTGCTCTGCAAAAGTTTTGTTTGCAAAGTCCAAGATTTATAAGTTAGTGTGACCATAAAGTTGAAGAGAAAACAAAAACGACACGTAAGCATAAAATAAAGCATATTAAAATATTTACACGACTCAGCTGAGTTGTTCGATCTTGCTCTTTACTCTTGACAACAAAAATGTACCATCATTATAATATCTGAAATTGTAGTCTTTTCAGAGGTAATCTTTATAAAATGAAAACACCAAAAAGCACTTTTTTCCCTTAATATTTTTTTAAATAATAAAATTACTGTTACCAATTGAAATGATTTTTCTCCGATTCATTACTTGGCCTTAAAAAGTCAATTTTGCAAGTGAAAGTAAACAACAAATTGTTACTCATTTGTCAACTTTTTGTATACGTATTTTGAGCACCCGATAGAAAATACTTTCAGGATAATATAAATATTCATGAGGAAATCAAAGAGAGGAAAACATTTTAGCCATTTTCGATGAAAAATGAAAAATAAAAGTTAAGGATCGTATTTTCCATAAACTTAGAGTTAGAGATAGTTGTAGGTAAAAGTTAAAAAACTAAGTTCATCCTTCGCTATCGAACTGTGCAAGAACTTTAATATTATTTTATTAGTATATGTAGGTAAAAATCCTTTTGGAAAATGGAACAATTTTTGAGTTTTGTGTACGTTCCTATAGAAAGGTTGTTATCATCACGAAAAGAATTCAATTAGTGTAATGAGAAGTTCATGGTTGTCATTACGCAAAGTTCTGCACGTTTTATTTGCAATCAATCAAGGCAAAACACTCGTAGTTCCATAACAATATCCTATATTGCCATAAACCACCGTCACACAAGACATCCTTCGAGTTCGTATCCTTTCCTTACGTCTCGTCTCACACTTGACAATAGTGAATACTTGCGAAAGTATTTCACCTTGCTCGTTGAATAAATTTCTCAACTCCGTCTCAGAGTTGGAAGAGACTATATTATACCTTTGTGCATATTTGTACATATGTATATGTATAGAACCTGTCAGTTCCCCTTTGTACTACACACTTCCATACCAAGTTGGTTCTGATTTTGATGACAAAAGCTGTTAGGATGAGTATCCAATATCCATCCATTGTTATAATTATCCTTGATAAAGAAAGGAATGCTAAGGAGTTACGGTGTATGTGGCATTGAATTATTGTACTGTGGCTTCATTGTATTAATTAGATAATTAGATATAACGATCCGAGTAGCTCATTAAAGATAAATTTTAGTGAATTGAAGTTTCAGCAGAGCATCATCGCCATCGCATCGTTATCCTGGAGTTACTATGTGGACGTATTCATGAGCACCACCGAGGACGATAGTAACTTAGGAGCAAGTTATGTATGCTTGGTGATGTGTGATCATCTCTTGGGCATATAATTACACCAGGATAATGAACAAGATATAATCATAATGATGTGAATAATATTGAATTACCACTTTCCACATACGAATACATACACATACATTTTATGTATATCGTTGTTATGTGCTGTAATAACCATTATGTTAGCAATAGTATACATACATACATGATAGCACATTTTGAAATTATATTCCTCTTAACTATTTATGATTATTTGTTTATACCTAGAGTTCCTATTAGTAAAGAAAGGCGTCTTAATAAATTCACAAGTAACGTATACTTTGAATTACAGATAATTCATTCTTAATAAATTCACAAGTAACGTATACTTTGAATTACAGATAATTCATATATCTGTTATAAGACCAGATCACCAGGGGAGTACATTCGTAAGATAATTTTGAATGCAAGACGTTAATAAATGAAAGTGCATCCTTACGTTTAAGAGTAAATCATTTATAGCAAGAAAAATAGCACATTTGCTTAATACGAAGTGACGAGAAAGAACATCTGTCAAATTGATGCGAAAAGAACATCTGTCAAATTGTGCATGGGTTAAATCAACATCTTACGCCATCTATCAATGTGTGGCATTGATCGCAACACAGCGCCATCTTTAGTTTATCTCGTTCACCCAATGAATTCACAAATATACAACATTTTTCAAAGTTTCATAATTAATTGTCTATCTTTACATATCGTCGGAAATAATCTAATCATGCGATGAGTACAATATTTTGTTTTCAAGAATTTCCCAAGTCATCTGTGAGGAAAGCAATTCCAGAACAATTTTAAACAAAATTCAATAGAGAAACCAGTTTTTGATTTTTAATATATGTACATACTTTGTGTCTGTCGCTAAGCCCCCAAAGCCCCCAACATTAAATATTAACATTAGATACACCACTGAGTAAGACCAAAGGACATTTTTGGTAACCGTTCATTAGAGTGCCGTTTCAACCAACTTAATTTTTAGTTTAAACTACTTAAGTGTCTATAATGAAACAGATTTAATAAAAATGTAATATTTATAATTATATTTCAGTGTCTTCTTTATTTTAATAAATAGAAAAACTGATATACCCATTACCCAATGAATTTTCCTTAGATCCAATTTAATTTTCAATAATTTAGTTTTCATTCCGTGAGTGATTTTAAATCACTTAGCACATAAACACTCATTGCTTCGAAACGAAAATAAAATAACGGTTATTATTTTTCGCAATTCATATTTTCTCTCTTAAAATATTAGAAACAATATCACCCCATGCTCTTAATGAAATAATATTCTCGTGTTTTCAATGTCAGTAACAAACAATGAAATATCTTTTCTTCTTTAAAATAAAAAGAAAAACCCTCAGAGTTACTCCTCAGTATATTTCACTGGATAAGAGCCTTTCCCATTCCCTTCCTATATATAAATAGGAATACAATGAGACAATTTGCAACAGTGCTGGCGACCGTCTATATTGTAATTTGTTAATACTTTGATTTATTTTTGAGACACTCTTACGAGTACTACTAAATTTTATAAAAACTTTGGGACGTGTCGCGTCGGTCGTTGTTTTGATCTTTGTACTGTTTTTATACTACTTTGAAGTTTGTTTTACCTAATCTTACTTGCATTTTAATCCAGGATAAAAACGCTCCAAATAAGGCACCAAATCTACTATGCAAAACTTTTACAAAATGGATCAAAGAATTATAAACTTTTGTACTTTATAGAGTACCTACAAAAAACTTAATTGATTTAGGGCTTTACTGGTCAATAGAATTATTATTTTTGTGAGTTTTTAATTTTAATCATTTTCCTTTGCGGATTAGCTGAAAGCTCTAAATGACTCGAAAGTGTCAACTAACATGTACCTATTCCGAAGATAACATTGCAAATCAATTTGGCTGTCATTGGTAACAATACTTAGGGAGCAAAATTCTGTACCGCTGTTCTATTGAAAGTACTTTCGACAGCATTGAGACCATAGCTGCATGACATAAACATTTCAAACGAACTCAACGGAATAAAAAGCGAATTCCCATTCGTAATCGTAATGTTATCATGTTCTTCGTAGTCGTGTTGTAAATTTATTAAATATTCTTTTCAATATAATAAAAATCCATAAGGAATGGAGTCCTGCAGAATCCAGAACGTCATTTTACGACTACAAAGCAGCGTTATAAATACAAGTACATAGGTATCACTACGTATACGTACATACATAACCCCAGACATAAAATTCAACTTTTGTAGCAACTGATGTGACTGTGACTGTCGTGTCTCGTGTCTGTCCTGTCATCGAATTGAAGTATGATTAGTTGGGTGGTTTTGGTTTAGGTTGGATGACATTACAAGAAGCTGTGATTTAACGCTTGAAATGGAGAACAAAAGGAATTAAGAAGTGAACAATCCCATGATGATGATGACGAGTCGATTTATTCTGCAATGCTAAAGTAATTGTTTTCCATAGATTTTTGGACTAAACGAATTTTCTGGATATTATTTTTAACGATATTTGCCTGATTTAGGATTGAATCACTCTGACTCGGTGGATGTGGATGTTATGAATACATTTTCAATTTGTGTCATTCAACTTTGTTTATATGTTTCTAGGATTTAAGAGTTAAAATATTTAAAATTACATATAATATGTACAAATTTACATTTAGTTTCAAATCCGATAATTCTAACTCAATAATCTGGATTTCTATCTTGATTACCAAACACAACAAGGCGATAGACCAGAACCGCGAAAAAGCAAAATTTCAAAAGCAACTATGGCAAAATTTACTTTGGTTATAATTTCGTAAAAATTTGAAATAATTTTCAAATTCAAAAGTAAGAACAAAAGAATTAATTAATTCCAAATATCACTGAAAACTTTTAAATAGTTGAAATTGCAATAAAAAAATGCAAAAAATTCAACAACCAAATTTTGATAAAATGGTTAACGATACGAAAAACCGACACTTGATGACTCATTTTTGTTTGAATTTCATATTTGTTTGCCAGAGGATACAATCTAAAATAATAATAACAGTAATCAATCTTTTATTAATCTTATAAAAGTTTATACCCGCATTGCAGTAGAATAAATATCCTCTAAAACATTTTTTTCCAATTTAGTTTAAGTTTAATTAAACGAGAAATTCACTTTCGTTTTGATGTCAAACACATACAATATATAGACTGTAAATGCTGTGGCTATTTTTAAAAGAACTATAAAAACTTTCTTTATGCAGTTTTAGAATGAAATAGGTTTCGACAGAGAAAAAAAAAGCAAAACTATGGCAAAATTACCTTGACTTCAATTAAGGAAATTTTAAAAAGTTTCATTTTCGTAGATTTCAAAGTTTCCTTCAGAAAATGTTTTTTTTTCGTTTAATAGCAATTCTGTTTTAATTGGAGGAATATTTTCGTACACTTCATGTTGTAGAAGTTTTTTATAGATGCTTTTATTGGTCAGTATGCTATACATATAACTTAAACATATTATGACCATGTTGTATAAGGACCGAACTCAATAAC
Organism: Scaeva pyrastri; assembly: GCA_905146935.1. NCBI lineage: Eukaryota > Metazoa > Arthropoda > Insecta > Diptera > Syrphidae > Scaeva > Scaeva pyrastri. Next base: position 1,590,079 of record LR989929.1, on the reverse strand, counting down.
ATTTGATATCTTGTATTAAGTTAAGAATACTGGTTTTACATTATTTACACTGGAATTTTATTAAAGTGTTAGGTGAGTGTGAGTATGTTAAGGAGCTTTTCCAATGAATCTGTAAGCCAGTAGATTGAAAAACAGAAGAGAAAATTAAATTATTGTAATGCGATCAATTGAGCAGCAATTTCTTTCGGAAATATTTAAATTCTGATTCAAAATTGGCCTTTTTTGAAAAACATACACATATTACATATTATAAGAATAAAAAAATAAAAATCAACTGGGTTTTCACTACGTATATAACTCGTGATTTTTGTCACTTGTACAAAAAAATCTCTAAAACTCAAACCGCACACAATTTTATGAAACATAATTTTTTCCTCGAACTCATGATGTTCGGGTATTGAAACTCATAATTTGCTACTACTAAATAATAAATATTTTGACCAATAGGTAATGATTATCTGTTTTTCTTGGAACAGATAATTTTCACTAACGATCCTATTATTCTCGCCTATGTATGGTGTACATCAATAAAAAAAAATTGCTCTCAACTCGAATAGTATCAAAATTTTAGGGCAGGTATGTAGCAACAATAAAGTCTACCTCCAAATAACCAATCAACCTCATTATCGATATAAAACCTCATCATAAATTAACTTTTTTTACCTCTTGGCAGGTCACTAGAAAGAGAAAGAGCGAAACGGTGACAATTTTCCAATTACCCTCAATTTTATGACAGCTCTGAGAGGTATTATCGCAAAATACAATCTCAATATAAAAGTTTGTCGATACTTCATGAAATCGTTCAGTCCTGTCACAACTTCTTCGACCAGCTAACCACTAACCGACGGACGACGCGGAAGATAATTCAATTGGTAAACAGAATGGGTGCAGCACAAAGTGGTTCAGAAAAGTCCAAACACTCGCAGGACAATTTTCAAAACCTCCGCTGTCGAGTAAAGAAAATCTGCTATTCAGTGTTCGAAAAAAAGAACAAACACAATCCAATAATAATTGATTCATCTAGTTTCCCTAGGTGCTCATCTTTCAGCAGCAGTTCCACATGTTTGCACTGTCAACATGGTCATCTGAAGGCTTGCTGCCGCTCCCCTGGCGAATCGAAGTCCGATGCCAAAAAATATGCCATATGGAAAACAAAATTCGAGTTTCCCTCAAAACCAGTGAGACCGATCCGAATTCTTGGATTGTCTGAAGCCGTAGCTGGCCAATTCACTCCTCGACATTTTCCCTCGTACAGTGAACGAATCCCGTGGAACTCAATAAATGAACCAAAAAAATCACCAAGGAAATTTCGAATCAAGCCAATTAGGACAAATAAAGTTAAAAACAAGGAAAGTCAATCAAAAACAGGCACGAAAATTGGAACTAAGCAAGGAAAACGTCCGAGAGCTAGGGTTTGTGGAAATGGTATTATAATCGTCTGTGGTTGACTAAGGTTTTTATTTTATCCAAACGATGTTATTGTAAAATTTAAAATATGTGTATTTGTATACATTTCAATAATAAATCAATATGTATGCATAACCTACAAATTATATACGTATAAAGCAAAAAATAATTGTATAATTCAAGAAAGAAATACGTCTATAGGATTCAAAGATACATCAGCTATGTCAATAAAATTGAATGATTATTTCCGATCAAAGATGAACGATTAAAATTATGATTAACTTATAAAACTTAACTTTAAATGTTCAAAAAGTTTATGTTACTTTCGTCTAATTTGAATGTATTCTTTTTAAATGTGATTTTTAAACAATTTGTCAGAAATATAATTTTCTTGTCTCATTGATCCAATTTCTCTTATTCATAAAAATTGTCAGCAATGAAAACTAATAGATATGAATATTTTTTCAAAACATGCCAATTTCTATCTTTCTGCCGAAGTGCCGAGTAAAGGTGAAAATATTTTATGTAATTCAGTTTGATTTCAAAAAACTTCAAGCATTGACATATTCATACGGACTTATGTATGTATCTATGTACATACACGTGTAGTTTATTTATAACTAGAGGGCCCGGCAAACTTCGTCCCGCTGAAATTTAATGCAGAAACCCAAGCTATGGAACAATATTGTTGTTGCTGATTCGATTTGTGTACTTCGTAAAGCTGCAAAGTTGTCCTAGTTGTTGAACTGCTTCAATTTTTCTGTTAAAAGTGGTCAATGTATATTATCCTAGTAAAATCCATTTTACCGGGATTTTTCCAGATTATAATCTTTCTCTGTAACAAATTTTATCTAGATCCGTTCAGTCATTCTGGAGTGATTGAAACAAATATTTTAAAAAAAGTCCCACATGAACCGTGATAAAAAGTAACCTATGTCCTATTCCAGACCATAAACTGTCTCTGTGCCAAATTTCAATTTTAACACAACTTTCTTATGATTACTTATTTTGACATTTCAACTCCATTCAACTCACTAAAATGGTTGCCACATGTTATTTTTAACTATCTAGTGGGAAAAAGATTAAATGCTAAGACGTAAATAAAACATTTACTGCTTAGGTTGGTCGCTAAAATTATTTGACAGACAAGCTTGTCAAGTTTTAGTAAAATTTATTTGGTAATTCTTTTCTAATATAAAACTTCCTGTTCTGCTGAGTTCGTTCCTTTTAAAAGGGTGTAGTGTTTAAGAACTTAACTGGATCACCCTTTGATAAAAATATGCCGAAAACATATCTTCCTAATATACATGTGTATAATAGTTAAAACCCACGAATAGTTAAAAGGACATACTTTAATCAGTTAGTGAAATTCGCAAGAACTTCATTTTGGTTTTTGTAAATCAATGACAAATTTTGTCTCACAGGTCCTATTGAAAAAAAGTTCGAGGAACAAAGTTTTCTATTTTTATAACCTGACTAATTATAATTACAAATTTATCTACTTATACATATATACATATGTAGGTATGTGCTGCTCATTTAAATCACGGACACGCCCTTGAGCCCTGCCACATTAAAATAAATAATCACAATTCTACCACCAGCTTTAACTCTTCTCGTTAACGAATCGATAATTTTAATTCCAATCGATTTCCTGTTATTCAGTGCTGAACCTTTATTCCATTTATAATGAATATCGTAATAATCCACATTCAAGGTAGGCAGGGGATCATTAACCACTACTACAGATTATCCTTGGCCCTTCCTCCACTCACCCGTGTATGACTGAACAAAAATTAAAATGACGAAAAAATGATTTTCCATTTTTTTTTTGTGGAATTGGAATCAAACCTATCTGAACTTCAACACTTTTGGGTCGAATTTATGATTCCACTTGTCAAAAAGTGCGGTGCGGTGGGGGTGTGTTTGTCGACACAAGTGTCACGAAACAAAAAGACGGAAATTAGAAAAATCTATATAAACGACGAGTGTGTAAACAAACCTTCAAAGCAAAACCACAGAGACAATGACAAAGCCAAAGACAAGACCTAATAATTGATAGTGTCCTAGAAAAAAGACAAAAGCCTTTGCCATAACGTACTCACAAGTTCAATAAAAACACCTCCTCTGGGTCTTACCAGAAGGAAGCACGTGACATTAAGTTCAGGCCGGCTTAAACATACATATACATATGTATGAATGTATGTATAGAGAAAACTTGAGTCAATTTTATCCTCATCCTTGACATCTATACATCTCAAAGTTCCCATGAGCTGCTAAGGGACAGCCCGCCTCTTAAAAGTGCACATGCCTCGAAGGTGCAACGAAATTTAAGTGCATCCTTCAGAGTTGAAGGGGGGAATGCTAGTATATGGCTTTCCATAACACACTGCTATTCTTGAGGAAATTATACCCCAAGGAGCACTTTGTGAGAGTTAATCAGAGAGAGTCCTTGTGTTTTGCATGGCTGGCTGGAAAAATCTTACTTCAGATATAGTCACTACTCTCGGCCGTATACGCAAAGCAGAGGAGAAGGACATGAACAGTTTGTTTAACGAGAATGTTGTTCCATCAACGTCACCTCTCATGCATCAGAGATGGCAGAATCTGTGTCTAAATACAAAGAACGTGCTTCCTTCCGGGTTCCGGCAACTTGATAAGGATAATCGATTAGTCCGGTTCCGACGGCGCGGCGCGACGCGACCGACGACGACGGTCGGTCGACAGTAGTGTTTTCCTCCTACGCAGTAAGGCCACTCCCACTCTTCCTTCTCTGGGGTCCACTTGAGACTGGGTCTATGCTAACATTCTATTTTGGAAAGCCTCTTAATCGGTCCTTAGCATCTTCCTTTATAGAAATGGTAAAACATTGGTCCTTGAGACTTAGGCTTGGTGATGTACCATCCCAAAAGTGATGATGATGTGTTGATAGGCAAATGAGGATAACATGTAAGAAGGTTGAAAATTTTCCTTCAAGCTGGGGGTTGGGATTGTGGCTTCGGCTTCGGCTTGACAATAGATAGCAAAGGGATTAAGATGCCAGCGCACTGACAAGGGTCTATGTGTCTTAACCTTTTGCATATCAATCTGATATAATTTTTAGAGGTTCTTTAATTTAATTTCCACTTTACCATTTTGGAATTGGAATCATTTCTATACTCGGATTTAAGTGCTGAAGAATGTTAAACTGAATTGGACATGATACACAAAATACATGTGGTTTTATGTTAAGTAGCTTACCATCGGTAGCAATTTACAATCAGATTGGTACTTGTGGGTTTTTTGTTTGCATTGGATTTCGAATGAGGTACTAATTGCAATGATTTACGAGTATATCTATGTTTGAATCATTTAGTATTTCGGCTTTTAATTTTTGTGGATATAAAAATTATTTCACGGAATCAATTATCGGAAATTATAAATTTATTATTAAATTAAACATTCGTTGTTTGTTAATTTTATACTTCCTTCCCGCGAACGTGCGCGATAAATATGAAAAATAATCCAGAATTTTAATGAACAGGAATTTTTGTGAAAGGTACAAAAATTAAGTCTGCTTTAACAACGTTTATGCTTTTTATATTTATATGAAATGTTTTTGGTAGTTAGGCATTCGATATTGGCAAAATGGTCAGTTTAAGTAAAACTTAAGAATACCCCACAACAATTACTCTAATGGCGTCAATTCACAAGACTTTGGTAACCAGTTCACATCTGTCAGGAATTAACGATACCATTTCTGAGTGGAATGCCCAGGGAGCACTCTTATTTTCGAATAACTTCGTTTGTATTTTATAAGAAAATCAGTAAAAAAAAATATTCTTAACACATTCTAACACATTTGATGATAAAATTTCAAATAATCAATTTTTCAAATACCAATTAGACAAAATAATGTATTTGTTGCGGTAGTGGGTGTGTTATAAACCACAAAAATATTGCAACAAATTGCTTTTATTTTTTTAAATTCGTCAAAACAATGCCCTCATTATCGTTCTCAAAGATTTTGAAAAGTAGAGGAATGAAAGTCAAAGCTGTTATCAACCACATGTTCTTAAAATACTTATATATACATTCCGATAGTGGATATTACAATTCTTAGTGTAGTGTATGTTTTTTAATTGAAATCATATGCACAGAATTCTAGTGGTAAATCTAAAGATCATAACAAAAACTTGATGGGAATATTCATGAAATATGGTTGGAAATTTTCGTTCGACAAACATTTTATGACATTTTCAAAATACCTATACCTACAGATACACGTATATACACATTTTGGAAATATCGATTATTGCGGGTTTTATTTGGGTTGAAACAAAAACAATTATCGCAGCATTATACTGTTTATATATGATTAATTACAAGGTGTTTCCAAAATCCGCAAGAGAAGGGGTTTTTGTTGGAAAATGCAAATGGACTGCGTGTTCGATCGATCGACATGTGTTGTTACAGATTATAGAATCTTTCCATATCGTGGGAAAACTCCATATGACAGATGTTGTAGATTTGATGTGACTCTACTGATTTGGCCAATAATTGGGAAATAACATGCACCGTGATGTTATAGTTACATATAAAAATGCGCGTTAAGCTAACCTATTTGTTTGGATTCCTATCAAATCTTTTTTTTAACTCTAATTAGTATATCTGTACTGGGCGGTGATGACGACGTGAAGTGGTAATAACATTTAAGTGCAAGTATTAAGATTTGAAGAGTTTCAGATGTTCTATTTACCACTGTTTTAGTCCTGATTCCGTTTTTTAAGTGGTTCTATAAGTCCTTTAATTTCTTAAATTCAACTGATTATCTTCAGTCCGGCGGACCTGATTATCTGTTAACTATTTTTGTACCTCATTTAAAGCAATCGCTGTAGTCGAAGGCTAGTAGTTAAATATTTTAACCAAATTAATTCGATGGATTAAGAATTTGCCAAAATTATACACACTACTGGGTATGTGTTTTCACATGTAGGTACATATCAATCGAAATAAATCCAGTAAATCCAAAACGAGGAGGGATAAGTTAACCATATCATTTAATACTTTTGCAGGTAAACTTTTGTTTATAATCTTGAGCCTTTTTTCTAATTATTGTTATTGTATATTTGACAAGTTGAACTGGAATTAATGTGCTCTATAAAACTTACATAAATTTTGAATTTAAAATTTAACTCTTTAAGTTACATTTGACAAATGTAGTACGTTGTTTCAAAAGATGAAAACAAAATTGCTGTAATCAAAAGTAAGCTTCAAATGTCATTAGTTACTAGGACCAAATAAAATATTTCAAGGAAATGTTGCATTTAAACTATTTTCCTATAGCAGTAATCCTGCAAAAACATTTAAGAAACAAAATTTTAATCATTCAAATTCGTACATACGAGCAAGAGCAATAAATAGAAATACACCTGAGTTGACGAAGGCAACCAATTTAGTGCCCCATTCCAACCACAAGACTTGGAAAACAAAAAATAAGAAGAGTCTATCATTGTATTCCCATTACACAAACATTTTCAGAATTCCTAAAAGAATAAAACTTTTAGTTTATGACAAACAAAACCGTAACGTCTTGGGATTATCTTAAGAATCAAGAGGAAGGAAAATAAAATAATGTTCGGAAATGAAAAGGCTCCTAAAATTGTACCAGAATCTTGGTTGCAAAAAGTACTAAAATCGGTGTTTTTAAAAGCCTCAAACTTTAAAACTGTATTTTTATATCATTGGACACAAAAATTTATATAAATAAAATATAACAAATCAACGAACAAACATCAATTTTCAATTATGTAAGTCATTTCAAAACTATCCTCGAACCCCGAATCCACGCCAAAAGAAGTAATAAATTTTGTTACTTTTTAACGAGTTTAAGTTCATTATTTATCTCGGCAAAGAACATCCAAATGAATCAAACAAAAACTAATTCAAATGGAAAAGATAATAAAACAAAATAGCTAGTATCTAACTTTTGTTAGGTACGAGTCGAACTATAAGTATAATGACTTAGAACGGTGTTCAGTTTTAGTGAAACATCGATCTTATTAAGTGCTTAATCAAACTTATCTACCGTACCTAATTGTCAGCGTCTTATTAAACTCGTTGAGTGTAAGATCTATTATATTTTAATGTTTTATTATAATGTTCAATCCTCGATTTCATCGTAAATCACAGGAAACAACTTAACTCTTAATCCAATCCCTAAACTCCCTAAGTCTCCGCTCCGCTTATAACAAAGTAGGTTGATATTTATGTAAGTAATCGACACGGGTATATAATTGAATGAAACAAGATTCTCCCAATAGAAATTCCAGGATTCAAATAAAATTTCCCATTAAATTTTGTTATTTCCAAATTCCTACTCTTCAATATACAGTTGAGTCTGTTTATTTCGTTTCAGCCTTTAATTGAAAAAAAAAAACCGATAAAACCGGGAACTCCGAAAAATAATTTTCTTAATTTTAAAACCCGAAGCAGCTGCTCTGAAATAATTTTATTGCAATTCACAGACATTGAAAGAGTCAATTAGAAGAGTGTGGAATCCTTCATTTAAAAAATTCTTTCAAAGTATCACTAAGGCCTCAAAACCAAAATCCAAGCTTCACAGTTCTCAGAAAATGAATACAATTTTAAAGACAAAAAGGCATATAAATAAATGTGTTTCAGTTAATTAAAGACTACTGTACTTTGAATAAAGCCCCCACAGGAATTTGATTTCCTCAGAGCATCCCACAACGAACATCATATTCCTTCTTATATGTATATGTAAATGTTCTTTTTTCTTCTTTAATGTCCTGTGACAAAGAGAGGAATCTCAACGCAAAAATCTCAACTCAAGTTCTTTTGAACAAGGATACAAAAAAAGGAAAAGTAACACGAAAATAAAATAAAAGAAATTGAATTATTAATTGATTTAATTGCGCAGAGATTTTCGGGTTAAATAAAGCACAAGGAAATGCAAAAAGTATCTCACATTTTTCATTGGCTTATGAGTAATTCATGTGATGATTAACTTTTAATAATAATTTGTACTCACTTGATTAAAGCAAAACAAAAATGTATGTGTTATACTACATACATACATAATTTCACTGAATAATCAAAATATCAATTTTTTTGTCTTTTAATGGATTTTTTCTTCTAAAAGCCTCTCCTTTAAAATATGTACATAAATGTTTTGTGCTCAAGATTATTTATTGTCAATTCTAATTTTTAAATATTAAATTGTTGTTGACCCCACAAAGAACATTAAAAAGATATTATTATTTTAATATACAAAATCTGTCCAACCACGAATGACTCGAAGCAAAAGTTTTCCCAATTAATTATAACAACTGTAAGAAAATGGGTTGATGCCCACGCCTCCTGTGTGACAAATTTCTAGTTCTCAAATATTTGCTTTTTTTTTGTACCTGCTTTAACTTCACTTTACAAAATATTCATGTTCATCATTCTCCGAGAATTAAAAGTGATCAGTAAAGTTAAAATTTTAGAATAAATCGCCCCCTACATTTTTAGAAAACATTTTTTCAGCATTATTACGAATTTCATCTATCAATTGATAGATGTTTTGTAACTACCAATTGAAATACGATCTTGATGCGAAGACATCTATTCGAGACTCAGGATTTTTTAAATTTCTTATTGTTATTTTTAATTAATTCTGTTTTCTGTCTAACATTCGCGATGAAAGAAAATTTATTAAATGAAAAAAATCACTAGAAACATTCAAATGCTCTGTTATAAATATTTTTTACTGTTCTAGAGACACATCTTCCTTAGGCTTGTACTGCTTAATACACACACCACGAGGTGCCCTAATTGGACTTCCTTTAATAAAGTTATAATATTTCCACGCAAAAATGTTTACATTAACTAACAACAATTTTAAGCTTGTTGAATTTCATTCAAAGCTGCATTATGTTTTATGCACATACATATGTACATACATATCTACGAAATAAGTTATGCATCGTTAAGCGATGTGGTAGAATTAATATTATTAAGATTTCTTCGCTTGTGGTTATAGAAAACAACCTAGGACTCCTTATTATCTCGAGATTATGTTCTTTCTTAATACTAATAATCGACAATGCATCCTTCAAAAAACTTTATTTCTCCTCCGTCAAAATTCAGTTTTAATCCTTCTAAGACTCTTGCCGATTATGGTATTTACCAAGGCTTAGTCACAAGACAGTGATTTCCTACTCTATACAAATTTTAATTAAGACTAGTTCTTGAAACTTTAAACGAGGTATCGAACTAACGATAATATTAATTTGGCCTAACAAATATTAGAAACAGCTCCAAACCAAAATTACGTTTTGTGCAAGACTGTACCCTTATAAGGTATGGTGCTTGTTTTTCATTTAGGTTCCTCTTTATTAAATAAACACCTGCTACGAAGTTTTCAGAGAGTTTTCTTCCAACAAGTGTTTTTGACAAAATAATACCTCATTTGGCTGTTATTCGCAGAATTTCCTCCCGTTTGAATCCACACATAAGCCATAGGTCACGCAGGTAACCATATTTTACTATATTCCTGTACCCATCTCTAAATCCTTGAACAAATCTTTTGAAACTATGAATATTAAATATATATGTATCCTTGCTTGCGCTATTTTATTACCGCGGACTTATGTCGAAACTCGAAATATTTAAATCCCCGAATAATCCCAGGAAAAAAATAGTTTTATGATACACATTTCCAAAAAATCGAGAATCTTCAGACGGACTCGATTTAATAGTTCTTGAAATTGAAAAGGAAAAGTCAAATTTCCAAGAAAATGGAAATATATTTTATAGCACCAATTATAATTAGTCCCCGACGCCGCGCCGATGCGACGCGAAGCGAGACTGTACCTTTTGCTGAAGTAACTTTAATCAAATCTCAAAGGATTCGGGGACTTGAACTTAAAATTGCAAAACAATTCCAAGAAAATGAGTTATTTACTCACTGTTGTACTGTTGTAGTCTTACGGTAAAAATTGAGTTTGTAATGTACAAATTAATGTCGAGGTTTTCTTTTATTTATTTTAATTTATACATAAATAGTTTTACTTATTTTATTTTATAAATAATAATCTTACAACAATCAGAACAACAATTAAAATTTTAAACTCTTTATCTTAGTATTATGATATCGTCCTTAGATAAAAAAAAAATACATTAAAGTTCGTTTTCATAGAAAATAAATAAAATTCTCTGTACATTTAATAAAGTCAATTCATAAGTCTTTAATTCACAACAAAAGTTTCGTTTTTTAAATAAATACTATGCGAAAATATATAAATAACTTCTTAAAACATAATTTATCCTTAAAATTAACAATTTACAGACATTTCTTGCACTTAATTTACACATTGTCTTTGTACTTTTGAATAAATAATAAATAAACTTATGTTTTTACACGATTTACAATATTTCACGGAATTTTCGGATTTTTGAGGCAATTTGTAAAATAAAAGAAGAACTTTACACAATCCCGCCAACCATTTTAAATAATGTAAGTTTCCACTGAAAGCCTCTTTTGAATATTGCTCCTTTGACATTTCCTGACATCTGTGTACGCTGGAAAGTCTTCTGGACTAAATTGGCCAGCAATGGCTTCAGGAATTCTTGTAATATCGTTGAGCACATATGCCGGAGTATTTTGTAGATGTCGTTTCCATTTGTTGTACGAGCGCTTCTGGTCCACAATTTCATGTGTTGCCGAATTTGATTCAGTTGCTGACGAGGATGACGACGACGATGGAGATGATGGGGAATGCCTGGATGGATACTTTGTGGGTAAAATGGGCGATGAGGTCTTCGGCATTACCCTGCTGATTTTGGTCATCATGTACATTTCCATTTTCAAATCGCACTCGTTTGGGTTGAAGCTTAAGGACGATGTGTTGGACGTGGATATTGATTCTGAAAAATATCCGTAGCTCTTTTCATCGTCGCAGCCCTCTTGGAAGTCGTCGCATATGGACAGGACCTCTGTTGTCCTGGTCGCCACTGGTAAGCTGGATTTTGAACGGCTAATGGCTCGTTTGTTTGGTGTTGTTGGCAACTCCACTGGATTTACTTGATAGTTTCTCTTCGCTCGGCTGATCCATTTCGATTTCTTCCCGCAGCATCCCTCTGGGTTACATAAACTGCTGTTCGGTGATTTATCTGAACTTGTGACACAGCCCATTTTGTCTATGTATAATTTTCTCTGTTTGGAATATTTATATTTACGCTTAGCACACGTCTTCACTGAGTGACACGCCGATGTTGACTATAATCTGCTTTGTCACGGAGTCGCGTTATATATCCGTCAGATTCGTTTTTGCATTGTTTAGTTACTTACGCATATGAAGCAGGTCAATTTGTGCTTCGCGGGGCAGGATTTGCATGATTCACTTCGAAAACAACCCACAAGAGGTCAGGTAGGCCGCAGGCCGCAGGCCGTAGGCAAAGGGATCATGTGAGCAGAACGTGAACATTACAGGTAGCTGGAATTATCAGGTGCATTGTTAGCCGAAAGGAAAGTGTAAATATGTTTTTGGATCTGAATCGAAGGATGTTTTTAAAAAGTGTGATACCACTGAGCGATGACTGGACTCGTAGCTGAAAGGCCAATAAAATATTGACGATGTTTTGAATGCCGATAGTTCCTAGGGAAAAACAATTTGATTTGCAATTTTTATTGGCTGGACAATAGACAAGAATCGGTATCGGCGGGTGTGTTTTTATTTTGGTGACACTCTTATCAAAATCATTTGAAGGGAAATTATTCGTAATAGAAAAACAAATATGCCTTGTTTATTTTAATTGATTATAAAATTTGCAGATGTCTATGATATGTTTGTTTTTGATATGAATGGTCTAGCCACTTAATGTTTATTCATAAGACATAAATACATAGGTACGAGAAAATGATAATTTTTATATTCGTATAGTACAGAGTTAATAATAATCGTGGAATAAATTGAATAAAATGTTGTCATAGTCAACTTTGGAATTAAGGAATTATAAAACTCCACAAGATTTAATTTAAACAGCAATAAATTTACCCAGTTTTTTCACCCCTCACTTAACAAAGTAGATTACATTTGATTTGTTCAATTAAGCCTCAAAAACATAAGCAACTGCAATAATATCTTAAGCCTGGAATTGTTTTAATATCTCAATACCAGAAATTGTTAAAGTAGCCAAAAACAAAAGTTGTGTTTTATAAATCTGTTTTTATATTAATCTTTTATTTTTATATTTGTTTAAATTTAAACTTATAACTTGGCTCTGATATATTTAAAATCTCATCACTTTTTAAAGGTTCGGTATTCATTTGGGTCTTTTTTAAATTTGTGTTATTTTTTCTTGTGCTATAAAATAGAAATAAAATTCAAACTCTTTCAATTCTATAAGAAAGAAGCAGAGGCGACCACAAATTTTGTATGCTCCTCGAGGATTATATTTCTCGGGGTGTGTTGCTTAATTTTGTTGATCTGTGAGTTAGAGACTTCAGCAGTCGATCCTAACCGTTTAGCGATTAGATATTTCTTTCATTCTAAGTCCTTAGGTCAATCCCATCCTCCCAGTTGTATATAGCATAGCTTCATAGTTCTTACAGTTTTGAACTTAATATTAATTTTTTTTTAAGACAATAAAAGTGCAATATATGTACATTTACACAGTCAGACAGTTTTTAAATTGTAGATCATTTTTTAATTTTGTTACTAAATAAAAATTCATGAATGTATCCAGAGCTATTTTTGTATAAACAAAAAATCCCTTCCTTGCTGACCCAACCATTTAAAATATTTTTATAAAAACTTTCAATATGTATGTTTTTACATTTTATTTAAATTACTAGCTGACCCCGCAGACGTTGTTCTGCCCTGTTTTTCAAATTGTGTGAAAGAAATTCCTTTAAATCTTCATATCCAGGTTCTAATAAAGTTTTGGCATTCATAACTTAACCAATGATCGCAATTTTTAATCTCAATTCGATTAATGACTTTTGAAATTCTGGAAACGCCATTAATTTTTTGTTTGGAAAATAAAAGCGTCTCCTAGATCATTTCTCTTCACATACAGGACCATGAACAAAAGCAACTTATATTATTAGATTTTGAGATTCAAAAAGCCTTTACAGAATAGATGGCATGAAAATACCAGCTCCAATCCAGCATAAAAGCCTATAAATGGACCTTATATTTTGTTCACCTTGTTTCCCTTGTATTTCTCTTAAACACAATCTTGAGGCACTATTTTCTGCTTCTTTCCATATCCAATTTATATATCACAAATATATAGCTAGATTTCTATTGGTAAAAGAATTTTGAAAATCGGTTCAGTAGATCTAGAGATTACCTAATACAGTCTTAAAAATGTTACCAACTCTTTCGGTGGATTTAAGTACTGTGGCCGTTTTTTCAAAAATTCAATTCGACTATTCTAAACTTTAATCTTCAAAGTTATGACTGTTTTGTAAATGGTGCTATTTGGCAAGTCTAAATTATTTCAATAAAGAAATTCAGATTTGAAAAGTGGCAACCGTTTGTCTTGATCATACTTCTAGGAGGACACTTTTTTATTTTTTCTTATCGATAATAATAAATATTGATGTTTAATGTCAACTGTGACTATTAACTGTCAGTTAATTAAATCAAAAACACGGCGGTTTAAATATGCTTCGAAATAAGACTTGTAAGACTTTTAATTTCGTTTTTAATATATTATTTGTCATAGTACAGTGTTCAATAGTGCAGAGACAAAAATGAGCCATGGTGTGTTAATTTTCATTGTTTTTAAGATGTATTCTGCTATTCCGGGTGGACACAAATCCAACGAAACAATAACCATGAAAATTGGTTCAGCAGATCTCGAGTTATAAGTGTTGTAACAAACCCGTCTTTCTTTTATATATATAGATTATTATTATAATCAGGGGTGGCAAGGCAGGGGAAGGCAAGAAACCAACCCTTTTGGGTCAACCTAAAGTGGAGTTATTTGAACTTCTGATATTTAAAAAAAAGTATTTTGTTGTACTGTCTCAATAAAAAGGAATCACCATCATATGCATATTATTTGTTAACTGCAAATATTTATATTTTTTAATTTTTTAATTTTGTCTATCTATAATTCTAACTGTGTGCATTTTTCAAAAACGTGTTTGGTTTTCCATTTAAACTCTTAAGTCGCACTACGATATCTGTCAAGAGTTGGAAAATACAATTTTAATCTAGAGTTAAACAGTCTGTCCCTCGGACATTATTCTACATTATATACATACATTGCATAGACAATTCAACTACACCATCAGGACATGCAGCCTCCTTGTCTCCAGACAGATTGCATTGACTAACGCAAAATACAATTAAATTCAGACAAAATTGACATCTATGTTTTATCTTTAAGTGAACAGACACTGACTGAGGACATTTGAATTCTATGTATATTTCTCTGAATCCTTGCAAACATTATGGAAAATCGAAGAAATTCCAGACGACCACAACAAAATGTAATTTGCTGTCTGCATCATCTGCACTTTTATACGCATTTGCCACAAAATTATTTAATGACTTTACTACTATGCATATCGTATTATTATTTAAGGATTCAAACACACTAAAATCGTCGTTTTGTTTTTGTTTTTGTTTTTGTATTTGTATTTTTATATCTTGTATCTCGTTTCCAGATCACAACTAATTACACTTTTCCAAAGGATAACGCCACCGATAATTACAAACACAACACCTCGGAGGCAACTTGTATTTGTTTTTTTTTATTTTATGGTTCCCGGTGGATGACAATACAATTTGGAAACCATACAAATTTTGAATACATCCCATAAAATAATTTAACCATCAGACATTGCATAAAAGTATCCAGACTGACCGACAGACAAAAGTTTATTTTGGCAGAGGAATGTTTGTATCATGCATATTTGAACATGGGAACATGACATGAACAAGGGACGATGAACAGTAATATCCCTTTTTCGTCATATCCGCTCTATGAATATTAAAAATCCATTACGATTTTCACACATGAATGTGTTTTTAGAAAACTAATAGTGAGCCGGATGTGGGTTGTAAACAAAGTTGTACTCGTAAATCCCTTTGGCATATGGATTGGTTGAACACGAAGCTTAAAAGAAATAAGGTTGTTTTCCAGCAATGATGTTGTCTACTATATTTCTAAATAAAAGTGTAAGGTTCTTCATCAAACGATTTTGATATCAATTTTATAAAGTATTAAAAAAAACAAGGAAAAATAAGACGATAAGTTCAAAATTGTCACAACTAATTAACGACTAATTTTTTTGCAAATTATCCTCGGTTAATTTTTCTCAGTTGACTTAATATTTTTTTCTAAATTTGGTTTTGAAACATTTGCATCCATATTTTTATTTTATTTTATTGAGTATTTCATATCTACCAAAACTTCTTTTCGAAAAGCACACTGTTTGGCCTACGCCGTACTTACTTTGGAAATAAGTTTTCAAGTTCAAGCGCTAAGTGACTCATTTCATTCTACGGAGATGTGATACTGACTTTCTATTGACATTTCGACCACCGAACAGCTGTCAATATCAAAATAACTAATGATTTAACATGAAGCCACCAGATGGCGTGCTATGTGTTTATAATCTCTTTATACATTTTCACCAAACCTATGATATTATTAGTCATATATCTTTGTAGCTATTTAATTAACTTGATTTAGGTCGATTTAGTATCACCATTTTTTTTTTAAATTCTACTCTATTTTTATAAAACAATAAACTTATAGAAAAAGGGCTAAAAGAGCATTTAGGACTCTTGTTGAGTAAGATAATCCTTGGCAGTGTGTAGACGACATCGTAAATTCTATTTCGAGTTCTCATGCCTACGGCACCTGTGTTTTGTGTTTTGTGTTTTATGAGACAAAAAACTTCATAAACTGTCTAAGCCTTAGTGAATAATGGGATGCTTCCACCCGTCAGGGATGAGAGTTCTATCCATGAAAAGAAAATCCTGTCAGAAAAAAGGTACCGCCATGTTTACTTGAAAAATAATCCATTAACTCGCATCACGTAGGCAAGTATTTTAGATTTGGAATCGTGCACAACACACACATACCTAAGACAGCTTTTTAGGTCCTTTTTTACTTTCAAAAACATTAAAAGGTTGCAATGAAGCCTTTGTATAGTTATGACGGTAAATTAAATGTCTGTTGACCAGTATTTTAAAACTATGTACCTATGTTTAAACAACATTTCTAAATTACCCTTAGTTTAAATTTCCAAGATCAAAGGATATTTAATATCAAATATTGGTATCCAGTTAGTTGGTTAGCTCCTAAAAAGATGTTTTTTTTTATAGAAGTACCTACAAACAGGTGGAAGGATCCTTAAAAACATAAAAATGTACAAGTTTAACACAAAATAAAAGTATAGGTACTTCTGCATATCTTTTTTTTTAATTGTTTAAAAAATAAAACTATCAACAATTATTAATAACAGCAATAACAAAAAAGGCAAAGTGACAAAATGAACCACAAAAAAAAAACATTAACACTAACGAAATGCATAAAAACTTGTTCGAGAATATAGGTACCTGAATGACTTAAATCAAGTGAGTTAGAGTGTAACCATACCACTTTATATTATCATTAAACCAAAGAAAACAATAAACCATGTCACTAAATTATACAATGCAATCTAACGAACAAACAAAAAAGGAAATGATAATGATCCCGGTTCCTTTTATTTCTTCTTTTATTGAAAAGGAAATGAATACATAAAGACACTCATAACTCAAGCTTCTCGCTTTCGGCCATTTTCTCCACTTCCCTTCCATAAAAAGCTAAAGAAACCATTTAATGCTGCTCTTTTTTATATAAAAGTTTATCCTACCTACTGCGCTCATCTATGGTGTTGGTACTTAAAGTAGCTGATGGTATAATCATTACAACCGCCATCAACTTAACTAATTATTTTTGTACTTTATGCTTCTCGTATTCATAAAGAAAATGCAGTCCTTTGGGCGGAAATTAATCCTGTGTTTATCTGCACGCCACAGTGTAATTTAATTTTGCCGCCCTTTTTTGTAAAATGAAACTTTTATCACACAAAAATGAGCATTTGCATAGCAAAGCCGATAAAAAATAGATATTTTAATTGGACTTCAGCAAAAACAGTTTCCAAGATTTTATAACAAAGAAAACAAAGAAAAATTTCTTTGCAAATTAAACAATAAAAATTGCAAAAAAGTCTTACATAAATCCTAAATAGGAACCACATAAAATAAGGGAATCGTTAAATTCGGTGAAGCAGGAACATTTCTTAAATATGGTAAGCTCGCCGGATAAGCAGTTTCCTTATAATTCCAAAACCGATTCAAATATTATTATATTATATTAATATTACAATATCTACTTAAGTTTTCGACAGCCCTGAACGGGAAAATTGTGTTCTTATTTTTAGCAAACTCTTTGTAATTTATCTGTCGAAACTCTTTTAAAACTTCTGGACCAATTCTGGAGCTTTGAGTTAAGATCATTCCTATACACCCAAGGCTCCTTCTGACAATGCTAAGATTTTACAAAACGGACTCTCTAAGTTTTCCTAGGTAATCCGATTAATTCTTTTACCATCATTGTCTGAATAAACTAAGAAAAAAATCTATTCAGCAAGAGAAATTCATTTAACGTGACCAGACCACTGGTAAAGTTAAAATCAAACTTATCAGAGAGAAATAAATCTGTCAACAAAGAAAAGGAAACCAAAGTCGTAAATTTCAAAACATGTCCCATATCATTAGCTTTGAAAAATTTCTCTGATTCCAGTTTATTATATTTTATTCAATTTAAAGCAAAAAAGAAAGATAGATTATGTTTTACAACACAAAGATACAGCCGGAGCTGAAGACCTTCCATTTTTGACATTTTCTTTGATATGGGCACAGGACTTCTTTGTGTTTCATGAATGAAAATAAAAATATCCAATTTATTTAATCTCTAAGCAAGCTCAAGGCTTTGTCCTTGTTAAATTTAAATTTGTTCAATTAAAGACGCCAACAGTTTAAGGAACAATAATAATAATTTTTGTTCATAAAGTCCTTAAATGCATACACAAAATTTAAACTTACATTCATACATTCAAAAACCGAATTTTCCAATTGTGTAAAAGAGAAATTTATTACCCCATCGACAGAGGCAAAAAATATTCCCAGTTGTTTTCCAAAAATACATTTTTCATTTCGAAAAAAATATCCAAAAGCCTCCGATGCCTCAGAGCTCATAAGCCAAAGAAAATATAATCATCGCATCGCGTAAATATTTATGAATGGAAATTGACACGCATCGTGATGGTTGTTGGCTTATGATACATCAATTAATTCTTAAAAGCAAAGCCAAACGATTGTGTTTGTTGAACATATAAATGAGCTTGCAATATTTATTTAGTTTAAGATTTTTATTTGTTTTAAATCTATTTATTAAGGAACAAATACCGACTGATGTTGGTCCTTTTCTTTTGGTTATATTTTGAGTTTTTAGATAATATTGGCATTGGAAAAACCAAACTATTGGATTTAGATGGAAAATTTTCAAGTCGAATTAAAAAACTAACACAGACAATTGTGCTTAGTAGAAGAGCTGAAAATTAACTTGTATCTCATTATGAACATTCAAAAATTAGCGTTTAACTGCCAATTTCTTGACAAAATTAGAGAACTCTCAGTTTTTGTTCTAACTTATTTTTAGTATCTTTGAAATGTTTAAAAAAAACTTATTTTTTATACATTTTCTTTTAATTTTGTTAAATTTTAATTTTCCTTTGCCCATCAAATTATCATCAACACCATCATATTTGTTCATTTAATTGATTTTAAATTCTTACTAAGACTTTTAATTGTTTTGACAACCAAAAAAAAATCATTGATTGAAACAAGCACATTGCAATCAGTTTAAGCAAATATGTAAATTCATTTTTTTTTATATTTCCTCAATTCTAGCACATGATGGAGGTATTAAGGTATTTTCGAGGATATTTGGCAAACAAATTCATTTTTTTAGAAGCAAACAAAGACATTGTGATGTAAAAATATCAACAAAAAAAATATTTTCAGTTTGAATTACTATAGACGTGATTTAGGGAAATCTTAACAACAACAACTTATATTTTTATTTCGAGCAGAATTATATTTTCATGTAGGTATAATAAATTACTTCACTCCTGTATAACATAACAAAAATATTAACTACCATCATCAGCCTAAAAACATTGAAATGCTCACCCAGTTCACTCGGGCGTATGTGCGACATTATTTACACTGAGGAAGCAACAAGTGAGTGTGTGTCTTCGTGTCTTCTGCCGCCAGCATTTCATTAAATTGTAATTCATGTCTCACATGCATCCAGGAAAAAAATTAAGTACCAACATTCAAGCCTATAATGTGATTAAAAAAAACTCGTCAGTCATCACAAACATACAATGAACTTACATCCTTTTATTAACAGTTGACACTGCTTAACTGAAATGCTGCGCTGGTTAAAAAAAATAAAAATATTTTTAAACTTTTTTTTTTAATATTCCTATGAAGTTTAAAATCGCTTTGCATTAGAAAAACAGATCTAAATTATTTGCTTTTAAATAAAAGAAAGAGTCATGGCCCAACATAACTGTCCTGAGGTACAGCCAAAGACTAAGAACGCTGGCTCCCTTATGCTAACTATTTTCGTTCTTCTCTGTACACACTCCACTCAAAACCGAGTGTATCGAAAAAAAACAAATAAGCAGTGTTGACAGTACAATACATTTTTTCTAAGACAGCAAAACATGCACTTAAACTTTGTCGAAATATGTTACAATAATAATGCTTCCTATTTAGAAAGGTATTCATTTTGTTGTCCACTTTTGTTAGCTTTCGAACTCACACGCGAATTAAATTAATTTATCCTCCTTGGTATAATAAGGACCTTGTCAAGACACTAATTCAACTTTGATTGCTATGCAAGGGAGAACTATAATTTAAGTATTTTGTTTTTGAAAAACCTCGTTAGAGAACCCTATTGTAATGTATTACTTGGAAAGTGGGTGTGAAACCAGAAACAATTTGTGTAGATTTGTAAGGTAGAAGCACATTAATTTGGAAATCTATATTTTCACATACATATATTGTTTCCCTTTATTTATTTTTAGAAAATTTACACTTCAGTGCTCGTTTTTGTTCGAAATTCCGGAGAACTTCGATTACATTCCTATTTCCACACTAGTTTCTTTTACTTTCTATACCTTAGATATTTGTGTCTGGTTGTAGGAAGTCTTTGGAATCTAAGGATTTTCTGTTGGACGTAAGACTTAAAGTGGTGGACAATTCATAGAAAAGTCCTCCTTTCATCCAAAACGAATACACAAAAAGTCAAATTAAATACTTGGTAGATGAAAAATGATACCGAAGTATGCATAATTCCGTCGCCACATCCTTTGAAAATTTATAAAGCGATTGATGAAATAAGTGAGTGATTTTCCTACCTACATACATAATAAATGGCAACAGTTTTCCTAGACTTTTTGTTATGGTAAATAAAGTAAACAAAGCAGACTCTGCCCAGAAGCATATTCGCAATATTTATTGATCCTTTTTTCTTAGTTTTTTTTTCAATGCAAAATCAATAAAAAACATCTCGTTTATGATGATTTTCCCCACTACCGCGGAAAACCAGAAATTCTATAGTTCATCTGGAAGATAAATCAATCAGCAAAAAAAAAACTTATAATGCTCGAAGACAGACAATCCTCAAGGACATTGATGTTAGACTTAAAGCAAATTATGTGTTTTTTCTGTTAAATTCAAACAGAGACAATCTAACCTTTTGAGATTTTTTTTTCGGGAATACCAAGACTTTTGAAATGGCGCCATATACAAATTAAAAAATTGACAGCTTGGTAGGTTGTTTTTTTAACTGTAAAAAAGCATCTAGGGGAAGAAGAAATCACAAATGTCCATAAACCGTTCTAAAAATATGAATAAAGATTTAAGTCATGTTTAACATATCAATGTCAAAAATATGCTGATGGTTTTTCTTTTATATATTTTTATAAGCGTAAATTGTGTTTAATAAGCGTATGATATTTAAGTTCAATTTGAGAAAATTTAAAATTTTTATCATTTCTTTGCTTTGCTTATGGCTCTAGATGATTGTTAAAAGCCACACAAACTAATCGACACTACTTAAGTTTAATACCCCTATAGTTTTATGTAATTGCTTACATGTCACACTCGGTAGAATCATGAAGTCATATTTTCATCATCTGGAGCAAAAGTCCCTGATGGAAAAATAGATTCTCGTTGGAAAAGTGGAAAATTAATTTTATATTTCTTACTTTCTTAATGGAAAATTAAAACCTCAAAAAAAACTCATTTTTCTTTATTGACCTATAAAAAAGCTATAACTCCAGTTTGAATAGCTTTTCCTGCTGGTAAAAAGATAAAATTGTTGTTGTTGCATTTAAAAACCTTAGAGTATATTATTATTGTGGAAGACATTTAGAAAAGTATTTTTTTATTAATTTTAACTGCTGTCATACCTTAATTGCATTGTTTATTCACAAATTCAAAAGATTTCCATTTCACGAGTCTCCCGAGAAAAGAAAGATTTTCCCTCCCCATGCCATTGTGATCTTATTTTCGATACATTAAAAATTTCACATAAATTAAAAGATGTTTACCTACCAAGTAAGCATTTAGAGACTAAACAGATATTAAATGAAAATATAAATTTAACAAAGCACACCTACGCCTACGCATCCGATAAATGTTCCTACATTGGATGTAATACATTTCAAAAACACCTTTAAGATAAATTTAAAGGCAGGCAGTAAATTCTATTCCGATAAATTTCTATCGGAATATTGACTGTGCTATAATTTACAAGCAATAAATTTGCACTAACTTGCATAAATAAATACGAGTATAACTTTGTTTAAAATACGATAAGGTGAACAAAATATATTTCAAACTGTCAGATGATCATTTACAGCTATTGTAAGCACATTATAACAGTCATCTACTGAACTCGTAGTGTAGGCCTGTTAAATTAAAGGTCTGATGGATAACGTCTTTTTCTTTATAAACAACCTTATTCCGCTAATTGAATCGATCAAATCTTTTGATTCTCGGGAATGTGTTGGGTTTGGGTGGAATAAGGGACTTAAAGGTGAGTCAAGCTTATATAGTATCTGATTGTTCAGCTGTCAGAAAATGTCCGGCTATTCAAGGTTAAGACTTTGTAGGTTAAATTCCTTCTGTCATAGGTTTTTATAATTTACACTTAACTTTTCGGTATAGGTATTTAAGTCGGTAATACAGTTCAATTGCAATATAATTTCTTTCACATAAATGCCAAGTTCTGTACCCCTACACATTTATATCAACAATAGGAGTAGGAGGATCTTTTGATCCACGTGGTATCACAATGGACCATTGTTGGTCTAAGTGTGCTGGTCTTCTTTCCAGCAGCCACCGTAATAATTTAACCTAACCTAACATAACCGGTTATAACTGTAAAAAAGAATTAAAATTAAAAATAAAGCGTGGAAAAATTACAACAAAATTCAATAACCAAATTCACACAGCACTGTAACATCGACCACTGAGAAGGATTAAATTTTAAATTAAAAATAGCATTAGGAAAATATTTAAAAATTCATTTATTCCAAATCGATATTTTATTAGATTATAAATCTGTTTTTATGAATATAAACAAGTAAGCTTTTGTTGACATAAAATTCATGATTTTTAAATTTAAAAATTTTTCTTCTTCTCCTTAAGGCATATTTTGATGTGTACCTACTTGTGTACAACTTTTATTTGATTTTCTTGAAAATCGAAGAAAACAGTTTTTGTTTAAAAATTGACTTTGAAAAATTGTATCCGTCTTTAAAGCAAACCAAATCATCAATCACACAGAGTTCGTCTTTTTTTGTTTTAGGTAAGCTATTAGAGCTTAACCAGGCGCATAATGTCTACACATACATACATATAAATGTCTTCTTCTTTTTTATTTTCTTTAATATTCACCTAAATCGTAGCAAAAACGTCCTAAGTTACTTTTCACCCAGTCAACCAATGTCATATTTACTATTTAGGTCAAGCATCGTATTTTAGAAAAATAAATTCAGGACACACTTGCTCATGGTTTTCCTTATGTCCCCTTTTCACTCTGATAACAGAGTTGATGGATGAATTACTCCCCTGTCAACAATTTCATGACCTGGATGATTCTGGTTCTTATACAACAACAACAGAACAATTTTTAACTTTTGCTTGAAATAAAGTAAACAACTTCAATATTTTAAAATTTACAACTTCGAACACTCCATCAATTACAATGTCAAACAATAGAGTATCCAGTCGAGATATACTATATGTATATACATAAAATCCCCCATCATATACTTTCGGACATCTTGCTCTATTCTTGGGTTCCAAGTCAAAGGCCTTCCGGTTAGGCTTTATATTATTGGAGCATTTATTTTTCCCATTTCTGGAAGTTTATTGTGTACGAAGGAGGAGAAATGACGTCGACCCCTTGGGGAATATTTAAGGATGAATTGTTAAAAAGAAAACATTTTGACCACAAAAATTGGGTAATATATTCTAAGAGGGAGCTATTATATTGAGTTACATTGACTCATAAAATAGCTTTAGGATTTCGTAAAATTTTCTGGAGGAAAAACGAAGAAAATTGGAATTAAATCGATGTACGATTTTCTATAATGTTCTGTCATTTTCAGGAGAGATTGAATGTTAGTTAAACCAGTGCACATTATCACTGCTCCAAAGGACGAAAAATATTGAAGTTGAGTAAAATAAGCATTTCAAGAAGTCACTGAACAAAAAGTGATTTTCATCCAAATGTCTAAATTATATGTGGGATTATTGGTCCAACCTAAGTAAGGTAGCTATAATTATTTCATAAAATTCTATTAATAAATGCGCAATAAAAGCAAAGCCATTTTTAATTTTTGTAGCTCTTCATACAATCCACATTTTCTAAATCTTGAATGACACTCGTGAAGTGCAAATATTTTTAACTCAAAAGATTCACATAGGTACACATTTATACATTAGCGGTCCTTAGACTATCAATATTATTGAACAATATATTGCACAATATTATTGACTTCTACCTCACACTAAACAATATTTCGCACAATAAATCATTTTCCAGTTCTTTATTTGTGCTTCAACATCATGCTCGATGATATGGATTATTGTTGTGTGGCAATTGCTCTTGCTATTTCATTAAAAAAAAAAAAAAAAAAAAAAAAAAAAAAAACAAAAGCAGATGGATGAAGGACTGGTACAAAAAAAGAAACGTGTTTACTCATCAAAATTTATTAAATGAGCTGGCTTTGAGCGAACCCAACGATTTTAGAAATTCCCTGAGAATGGACGATGGATTTTATAATGAACTGCTTGAAATGAATGCGCCTATAATTATAAAGAAAAATACCAAATTGCTAAATTTCAAAACAAATGACAAAATATTGTGCAAACACATCCACAGACTATACAATAAATTTGGTTGCTCAATAAATATCAAAAGAATTTTGATTTTGTGCAATATATTGCACAACCCTTCAATATGAACCCTAAACTCTCAATAATATTGTGCAATATCAAATATTGCACAATGATAGATATTGATAGTCTAGGGGCCGCTATACATATGTACATAAGTTCTCTTGCCGTTAATTAGAAAACACTTTAATAAGCGTCAACGTTACGATTCGGTAAAAGAGCTTATTTCACTTTTACATTATATCAGCGAACAAAATAATTGCCCCTTTGACTGTGATGTAAAAGTAAGCAATGACTTATGAGTTACGTTCATATTTGTGTAAGTTATAACAAAACCAAATGTACATATCATTCATAAATCATTTGTAATCAAATCAAATAAATAATTGTGGTATTTTGTAAAATGTACCTTCAATTAATTTTATCTTAACTAATGCATTATGGTTTTTATGTAGTGTAGGTACTAATAAAATATATTGCTGGCTTCCTGTTAAACAAAATAATTTACATTTTGGGTATTCAAAATGCCAGTGTAAACATAAACAAAATGAAAATATTATAGTTGCCTACTTACATACATACATATATTTTCTTATTAAATTTGTCTCGTATCCAATTTTGCATTTAAAAAGCACGCACAAACACAAGTTGAACGAGTGCGTGACCATCTGACAGCTCGTTTTTGAGGTCAGTTTACATTATGCAAGCATAGTAAAAGGGATGTCATAAATGTAAATCTCCTGCACAAACACATCATGCTGCACACGCCATACCTAGTTTTTTGTAATTCATCTCTTTTCTTTTCTTTTTTGTTGGAACGCAAATAGTTTTTGCATATTTTGTGTTGACTCTCTCTCGATAATTGTTCTAGATATAGAAGAAACTTGCGGATGCGGACGATATTGTAAACTCATTGCACGTCATTGAATTCAGTGGTGGATTGTGGTTTTAAAAGGCGCTATTAGAATGACACATTCGACAAGTAATCAACATTCACATTAAGAAATAAATTTATATAACAACTGTCCAATTTTCCCGTATAGCCTATAAAAAGGTTGACATTTTAGATATATACATTTTTTTTTAGAAGTCATGATGAAATGTCAAAAGTTACGAAACATGGAGTTCGAAAAAGCGAGTATTTCATTATCTAAAAATGTCAATAAAATGTTTAAAACATTCCTGCAATTTTTAACAGCGACATCTGTAAAAGGTAAAATGAAAATAATTTTTTTTTATCGACAAATACGTACAGAAACAAAATTTACATGTTTAATGTTGGACGTCTACCATAACAATGTTTTCTTAATGACCTTAATAAATCAATTTTTAATTTATATTACGACGAATTAATATGACCCCCTTTGAACATAGGTGGGTCCCTTATTACACTTTCCTGTTATACGTGGCTGAAATTGAAAATGTTGCCACTTGCAATTGCAAAGTGCATCATTCTGAAGAGGAACACTTCGCTTTGGTAGGATATTATGTAGTCATCAATAATAAATGTTTTCGTTTGCATGATATAAACGTATTACCACAGGGGCAATAGTATCATTCCATGTTTTGTATCTTTTCAATTCAAAAAGGAAATTAATAGACGAGCAAAGTCGGTTAATTGTTAAATAAATCATACTGTTCACACCCAACAAGAAAATAAAAAGAAAAACAAGATAAATTAATTTTTGTAACACAAACAGTAACAGCGGTGTGTCGGTAATATAGTTTATAGTTTTAGGTTAGGGTAAAGACACCGATGTGTTGGGTTTTGTGTATAGTTGGGGTTAATTTAATTGAGTTATGAGTAAATTACAAATTATATAAGGTTTATTAATATTTTTACATTGAGTTTTATTTTAAATGTTTAAATCTTAAATATAAAGCAATGAACTACTTGAGTTGTTAATTGGAGGCACCATTCTACTTTTTATTTCATTGGTTTAAGTGTGTGGGAAGAGTATTCAGGATTTTGTTCATACTGCGAACTGTCAAAGAACTTTGTTAAACAGAAATCATAGTAGCGAATAGGTACATATGTAGATATTTGGTATGTAAACGAATTATCTGTATAATAATAGCTGAGTTTTATTGTTCATTTTATCCTCAGATTAGTAAAATTTTACATAGTAAACAACAACAAACGAAAACTGAGGAGAAACAAGTTAGTAATCAAGCTCAGTAATTTACTAAGGATACAGTTTCGGCCATTTGACACATTTTATTATTTTTATTTAAAAGCGATATTTTGTTTATTTCTCTAAAAGGTTTTGACGTTTGATTTGATTTTTGTTTTTTCTCTGAAAAGGGTTGACAATTGTCTGAAGGGATTTAGGGTTTAGCAATAAAACGCGCCTTTATTTTTTTTAAAGGAAATCCTATACATACATATGTATGTATAAATAAATACATACATACATAGTATGTACATATGTTGTAAATTGTAAAACATAAAATTGTAAGGAACAATTTTAGGAAAATTGTATCGGTACAATTCAAATGAGAAGAAGAAGTACAATTTTCTTCTGTATTCATATTCATATTTTGAAATAAGCATCATTACATCCTTATGCCAACTACTGCCTACAAACAAAAAGAAATAAAACTTAGTGGGATAAGGAGTCGTAATAAATTTTGCTCGTACAACTGCTTCTGTCATCGAAAATGAAGGACAGCCGAAGACAATATACTACAAACTAAGTGAGTGAGTGAGTATGAGTTTTTGTGTGAAAAGAAAAGTTTCGCTCGTACATTATTTTCGTGTCCCATAACTTATAAGACAGAGTACCTTCTGAGAATAATATTATGAACCCCTAACTTAATATTGTGGAAATATTACATTATTCTTGATTACCCAAGCCCAGACCCACCTGGCCTATTTGCACAGCACATACTTACCTACATACACATTTACACAAGTTAATGTTAAGGGTGAGGTATTCAAATGCAGAGGCAAGCAAGGCCTTGATTTTATGTCAGAAATTTCCTAACTTGCGATTATGCCTCGTGAATGCTTAGAAGGTAGGTATGGTGTAGTGCCTGTGGTTGTATATTAGTGACTCCTACAGGTGTTTTCGTGCCGTTGACAACAGCGCAAATTGCATGCAGCATTTAGGTTGATTGAATTCTTTGTATTGCTATTCTTAGGGTTGTTTTCTTTTAGCATAAAAAAAAGATATTTATACGAGAACCTAGACATATTATGTACATATAACTGATTTGAATAGTCTTACCTCAAAGCACAGTTTCACAGGGGTAAATGACAGCCAAATTAAGTAACTTGATCGTGTCATTCCAATAAAATCAAGTTTTTTTAGCAATTTGCCAACAAAACAGAATTATGTGCTTTGATTTATTGAACAAGAAAAAAAAAATTCGAATCAACTTAATTTTTATAACGCAATGGCAGTTGAGATCTGGATTCTGGATCATGTATTAATTCAATCAACAGTTTTTCTTATTTTTAGTCACTAGCCATGTACTTCATACTTAATGAGCTATGTAGTAAATTACATTGTATTACGTTAAGAGTATACACTTCCATAAATAAATCTACTGGATAAGAGACACTTCATTTTAGCGATGATCATTTATCAGATGATTAATATAACTGAAGGGGAAAGAGGAGTAAGAACAAAAAACAGAAAGAATTTAAGACGACTGCTTATAAAGGGTGTCAAAAAAATCTATGTATGTATGTTTTTTAAGCCCACACACATCAAAGCAAAGAGTGCATCTGCACTCAATCGGAGCTAGCTCGGAATGCTCTCTACGCTTTCGACGAGGCCGATACTAAAGGAATTTTCGTCGTGTCTTAGATAGTACTAGCCTTGATTATACCACAGGAAAAAACAAAGCATTTTCAAATTTCTGTCATGCCAAAAAAAAAAATTGTAGATACTTATGAAAATTAATCAAACACGATAATACTAATACCATCTTTCCTGATACACTTGGCAAAAAAATGTTTCAAAAGTATTTACCTATGTACATTATGTACATATTTATAGTTATAGGTACATCTATCTCCCATAACCATAATCCAATCGGCGGCGCTTGTTTCTTATTTTAAAATCAATCAAAATCAAAGATTTAGAAAACTTTTATAAAAAATTCGTTACCAAAAAGATTCACAACAACATACATTTGGATATACATATATTAATATCAATATCATTACATATTTAGCAACAGAATTTGATTGATATTATGATGGCTGAAAATGTCTACACATCTCAAACACAAAATTTTCTAATTTAGAAAATTTCACAAAATATGTTTTGTTTAGCCTGTGAATGAGTTCAAAATTAAAGACAAAAAAAAAAATGAATCTCTTTCATTTTTCAATGTCAATCAAATTGAAATTAAAGTTGAAAACATTTTCATAGTGATGAGCTTGAAATCACAAAAAATAAATCAATGCATGTACATACCTTCACAATTCACATGCATGGGGCTTATTAGTTTAAGTTTAAAATGATCCAAATACAAATCCTTCCCACTTGAATTTAATCAATCATAATCTTGTGTTTTTTGTACATTATGTATGTATTTAGCTGTATTTCGGAGCTCCACCTGTCATTCTGGGAAGTGAAAATTAATTTTTTGTGGCTGATTGTGCGTGGTTTGGTTGTGTTAAACTTTTTTCCTTAAAACCTTTTTTATTGCTTCATCAAGT
Source organism: Scaeva pyrastri (assembly GCA_905146935.1). Taxonomy (NCBI): domain Eukaryota; kingdom Metazoa; phylum Arthropoda; class Insecta; order Diptera; family Syrphidae; genus Scaeva; species Scaeva pyrastri. Next base: position 1,560,451 of record LR989929.1, on the reverse strand, counting down.
TGTATGGCAAGCTGTTTTATTTAGTCGTTTAAACTTTAAACTGAAAGCGTCATCTCATATCTTGACATTATGATAACTCATTTTCAAGAACATTATTATTGCTTTATGTATATTTATGAATGAATTTACTCTCGTCGAATTTGGGAAGGTTGTTCAAGGATCTTTATTCACATTTTTCGCATATTTTGGGAATAAGGATAGACACAAAATTAATTTGTCAAACAGTCTGTTTCAGTAAAAATAAATGTCACTACCATTGAGTTTAGAATTTGTCTTTGGTAAGGTTTATAATGTTTATAATGTAACGATTTCAGATTCTGATTCGACTCACTCCGCGGGACTAAGTTTGACGTCCCAGGATGTCACCTTAAAATATGTGAAAATTGAAACGAATAATTCGGAAGGAACTGAGAGGTGTCACTGTCTATATGTACATATATGTATGTATATAAAAGAAAGTCATGTTATTTACACTAATTATAATTCAAGAACGTCTAAATCGATTTGGCTGAAAATTGGCACAGGTACATCGGCTTTTTTATCCCGGTAAAATGTATTTTATTAGAATTAAACATTAACTACGTTATACACAAAAATTGAAGCAATCCGCTGTCATTGTTTTACATTCAGCACAACAAAGCAGATGATTTCAAATTTCCACTTTTCAATAAAATTTCGAAGTACACCGGGCTATCTAGAATCTATACAAAAATAGCATGGAAAATATTTTTCCAAAGCTTGAGTTTCTGCATTAAATTGTGGCCCTCTAGTGTGTAAAAAAATAAAATAATCTGCTGCTACTTTCAATTCAATTCTCTGTTTGGATTTTTTAAATAGTTGCATTTAGGGCACCTCATCCAACTTAATTATTTATTTGTAGGTATTTCTATTTACAAGATGTTGCCAAAGAAAAAAAATTGCAGATAGCAGCCTTGATAGCAATTATAAGCAGGAGTGTAAAAAATTTGATCAAAAATACCAACTAGAAACTGTAAATAGTTACTTAGCGATATTCCCTTTATTATTCCTTGTGTTTAAAAAATAAATATTTACCATTATGTTGCTTTAACATAAAATACAAAATTTCACCGAAGGGTTATATTAGCCTAGCATTACGTTTCCCAATAAGGGTCTTTGTGCTGGAATTTTGCAGAATGGTAAACACAAGCACCATATTATTGTATTAATTTTGGAATTTCAGTGTTTACATACAAGGCTCTGCACCATCTTTAGTCATTCTCGCACAAATAATTCTCCATGTTATCATGTATACAGTGAAAAGAAAAAAGGAAAAATAAATATTTGTCCCCTATGTTTACGTTCCTCCATTAAATATATTAAAAGAGTTGTACGTTCAAAGTGATTTTCCACGATTTACTCTGCTCTACCCTTTACCCAATTCCAGTGTATGGTATATGTACATATGTACGAGTATATTACCCAAAAAAATCACATTTATATCTAAGCACTTGGAAAATTGTCCCATTCTTCATTCTTAACTCCTTTCACATCCCCATTTAAATAACATAACGACCATTTTGCGAACATTCAAAACATATTGCCCCAATTTATAACTCTCATCCGATTATTATTATTTGTAAATTTGTTTCCTTATCATCACACAATCACACTTATCATCATGCAATCAATGGGTTGGGTATAAATGTCAATGTCTCCCTTTTTACCAGTACAATGTTTGCCGTATAATTATTTATGAATATGCTAATACTAAAAATTCAATAAAAATCCTTTAGACTTCATAATAATAATATGTTTGAGCTACAGTCACCCTTTTTGAGAATGAATATACAAAATGCTGCTACATTTTGATAAATTCTTAACAGTGGCTGCGAGGACAACGACACGCATCGAGGATCCATAAATAGATTGAACCATAGTCGGATTTTATCTTTAAAAATAAATCTTAGCCCCAAACAAAACCCATACCGTCGTCGTCGTCCGTCGGTCGGAGGTGCCTTTGCCGTCTTCGTCATGGTCGTCTGTTTGAAGGAAAATGTATTTTTGCCATTCCTTAAGTTAGATGCGATATTCAGAAAAAGAGGACAAGTTAATCCCATATCGTTTGCTAGCCATTGCCACCTGATCAGCACATCATAATGCGAACTATTCTTGGAACTATCCTTCGCTATCCTTTGCGAACTTACCTTTTAGTTGGTCGCCCGTTAGAGACTGTGCCAAGTTTTGAATGACAGGTAACTAACTATGCACAGGATACGCGTTAATCCTATTTAAATCTATTGAACGAAGATATATTACACCAAAGATTAATTAGCAAGTAATTTTAGAAAATAAAACACAACAAATGGGAGTAAGGGCGGAAAATAATTGCTCTTTAAGCCACAAGATTTTATTCATTATAGCACCATAAGGACACACGTATATTTCACTTTATTTTAATTTTTTAACTTTTGCCCGAATCTTAAACCGTCAACTTCGTTGTGGGAACTCTTTTGCAAAATCAGTCCGTTATGTTCGGAAATCCTTTTGAACATATGTTTCAATTGTTTGATGATTCCGATGCGTCTAAGCTACTATTCTAACTCTTTTAACTACAAAATCGCGAGATCCGTTAATGCTTCTGATATAGCATCCACTTTAAGACATTCAAACTCGCCAAAGAACCGTTATTAACTGAGAGTAGAACCCTGACCAACGATAGAAGGAAAGCATAAATTCAGCTGGGAAAATGTAAACACTTTTAGAGGTGCTCCAGAAGCATGCGCGTATTTGAAGACACAACAGAATACATATTCACGTCACATGCCATGTGCCAATGCCAGGCTGTCTATCGCTGTTTACTCAGATGATTCCGAATTTTGTTGACAAACAATATACATATAGTCAAAAACGAAACGAACTATTGGAGGGAAATAACATCGCAAAAAACATAGCAGTTTGTCTGGTCGATTTTTGGCGGGAGAATGCGTTTCTCAATGAAAATCACGACACTGCCAACGCGCACGCTAACAAACGGACGATGTTGTAGTAAAAATACAAATGAAAAAATCGAATCGTGATTATGCTTTTGGTGGCCTTGTTGGTGGCAAGATAAATGTTTTAGCCAGCAATTTTTTCCAGTTGAACGATTAACCTAATGGAATGATGCTTTTTGGTGGTCTTATACATTTTGATGACTTGTTTCTTGATGTTATTTGGTAGCAAATGAGGGGAAGTTTAAAATTAAAGTTAATATAAGCATTTATGTTCTTTATAGAGTGCAGACATAAAATCCATGCTTTGTCACATTCTTTTGGATTTTAAGGATTATGATAGTGTCCTAAAATGGAGGCTAAACTAAAATATTCAAAGTAGTTAAGACTGTATTTTTGAGTTTGTATTTTATGTAATTATTAGAGCAATGGTGCAGCAGAATAATGCAAATGGACAATTTCTTAATCCCTCTTGTCATTGCATTTGATATAAAATTCTTATATTCTTCACTTAACTTCATTATCGATCTTATTGTTTCTCTTTTGATAACAATATCAATTTTATTTGGAACAAAATTTATTTTTATTTCTCAGCAAGAACGCATACGCCTTGGTGAACTTTAAATAATAAACCTTAACGACTATTATCAAGAGAGATGCTGGGGAGATCGGCAAGTTCGTTGAGAGTGGCGAAACAAAAGCAAAACAAATATTTTCTTATTTGAACTTCAATTTTACTACCTACATACATGTATGTACATACATACATACATACATACATAAATTTGTATTCTGAAAGAGGATTTTGGTTGAGAGATAATACACGGACAAATCATTTATCTAAACAACAGTTTTTTAAAGAAAATGTATCTTAACAGTAATTGGCATTTTTGTATACATTTTTTTGTAGACTCAACTTACTTCTGCTAATTCGAAATATATCTACGAAGAGTACAAACTTTATATCATTAAAAGGCCACTAGAACAATCATTAATTGAATCTTTGTATAAAAGCATCAAAATTTAAAAAAATTATTTTATGATTGATTTTGTGGATTAAAATGTTTGCGTTTTATTTAATTATTTAAATTATGCAATTTACGTATAACGTAGCTACATACATACACATAGGCTATATGATATAGCATACATACATATGTGCCTGGTTACACGAGCGCAAAAAAGAATCGTGTAACCAGGCACTATGTATATCAATTTACATACATTTTTTTTTTAAAACACACACCCTTAATATTTGTATACGACGACGGTGGGTACGAGTAGGTGTTTTCAAATTAATCTGAACACGTAAATATTTGAGGATGTTAACCCTTGGAGTCATTCATGAATCATGGTGTATGTAAATGAGGTATATTTCCTGGATACTCACATTTTCACACTCTAAATGTAAAAATCTTGCATGTGGTTGCAAAAGCTCTGAGTTAAATTCTGAAAATCTTTACCAAGGTAGGTATTAGATTCTTACATTCCTCATTTATTGTTATTTTCGATACCTTAGAATTTCTGCAACATCTGGGATGATTAATACATGAGCCATTTGAAAACTTTCCATAAGTTGTTCATTGGGTTCATTGGGAGTAGTACATGTGGGTCAAAATTAGATCCTTTAAATATTAAAGTTTCCTATTGGCTCTTTGATACATACAATATGTAGTCTCTCACGAAGGTTTAAATGTGAATGTGCTGAAATATTTATTGTAAAACAATGCATGGAGAATAAAGTTAATGGTACTAAAACCAAGAAGAAGATAATTTATTTAAAATAACTCCAGTAAAAAAACTTACAAACAATTCAGGTACTTTGGGCAAAAGTCAAGTGCAAATAAAATCTTATCATCATCTCTCTACCCCCTGCTCAATACCGCTTAGTGGTTTAAATTGTTAAATTAAAACCCCTGCTTTCGTAGTTAACATTGCTGTAATCCAAGAACAGCTAATTCATCCCCCTTGTGCACAGTAATTATAATATCACCTTAAATAATATAAGATGAAGTCATATTCCCGAATCAGCACCCCCAACGCACATTATTCAAATCGTATTCAAATGTTGATAGAAGTTTGGATCTATCTTTTACTCGTGATGGTTATCCTTAAATGAAACTTATAAAAGCGATTTGTTTCGTTAATATTCAATTTGGTGGTTGTGTTCTCATTTTCGAATTGTTGGCTCCCTCTAGCGATTCGAAGCTAAATGATTTCATTATTTTTAAGTGACAGGCTATTATTCTGATTCTATGGTTGAGTCATTGGAAGATTAACAAGACATAACCAAGCCATTTCATCGGATTACAACTTTGACCCATTTCTAGCCTGCTTTCTATTTTCCAAACGCTTGGCTTACTCGTAAATATGCCATTCAATCGTGCCATTACTTGCAGCCAAGTCAAAATCTTCACCCATAATAAAAAGCAACAACAAAAAAAAATATCACGATTAGGGTCCCCAGGGTGATGCTTAAAACAGGGATGACTTTTGATAGCACAATCCTTTATGCAATAAATGTGAACTGGCTGGGGGTTGGTGATATGTTTGACTTGACAAAAAGATAAATAAATAGGTCAGGTTCGATTTGCATACCCCATTTTGACAATAAATCATACTTTGGAAGATATGGGTAAAGTCCCCGTGTCGTTGGGGTAGTAAAATGTAGATTCTACATTTACTTGATGCAAATTTTCATACAACAAAGCCCCATAAGAGAAGACTCGATTCCGTCGTCTTTCTTACAAACGCTCAATGACAAGGCAGCACAGGAAGATGTGGCACAGTTCCATCGCTATGCGGTTGGAATAATCTCGTTAGTGGTAATTGGAAAATTTGTATGACTTTCCAGAGGGCTTGTAATATACGTGATAGTTTTGAATCTCTGTTTTTTTTTTTACACAGAGTCAAAACCACATTATTGAAGCAAAGACCAACACTCCAGCGAGAATTGTCCTTTAGAAGAAGGAACTTTGTCCCGGCACCGCCGTCATCCCCACCGTCGCGGCATTGTGTATGCCGGGAGCATAGTGGTAATTTTTCATTGGCATTTCCATGAAATTTATGTACATACGTGCGGTTGGTGGCGCAGGGCAAGGTGGGGTATTACGAATGAGGCAATATACATACATATGTACATATATGTAGGTAGTTTGCTCCTCGTGCTTGAAATAAGGACATGATGTATTGATAGGTTTTTGTCGATGGTATATTTAGGAACAAGTTCGGGAATTGAAATTTGTTCGTTTAAATTTTCTCCATATCTTACACACGTCACCTATCAATCAGGGCTTTAACAAGATGTTTGTTGGGATTTGGGATGATTGTGTGTGCGAATAAAGCAATAAATCGGATTTATTTCACAAATTCACCCATCACTCATTTCTTTATCTAATTACACATTTACTTTTCGCACTACAAATATTAACATACGAGTACTAGAATATTCCATTGTGTGACCTAAGAAGTAAGCTTTTTTTAGGTTATTTATCATTTTTCTTCTTTCAAATGTTGCCTGAATTTTTGTCTGCAAAGTCTGATACTTTATTTAAATCTTAAAAGGACCTTTAAATCAAGATATTTTTTTCTGAAACTATGTATTTTTTAAAAAAATGTACGATAGAGTAAATGAGCATTTGATTTTTGTACTGTGGATTAGTAAAAATACATTTTTTTAATTATGATGTCGTCATAATTAATTAATATCACCCAGTAGGTGAAACAATTTTTAACAAAACCGTATAAAATTTTATTAAGCTCAACAAACGTGTAACCTTTTTGCTTTTGATCTTCTGTCTCTATTTTAAAATTATGAATTCTCTATTTTACATTCCCTTATTTTTAAATAAAAATCAAATGCGACCATACGTTATGTACATATGTATGTATGCTTGTATGTATATAATATAATTCTGGAATAAGATGCTATACATTAAGTTGATATATGAATTAAACAAGACCTAATTTGTCGAAATATTTCTTAGACTCTGTTGTACATACATTTTACAAACTTCATCAAAAACTTAATTGAAAATCTAAGCTTAACTAAAAGTTTGGTAGAGTTGCATCATATTTTACTTCCACTTTTTATATAAAATTCTGTAATATACGAAACTTAAATTGAACTTTTTTAAAGTGTTTTCTGTTTTTATTATTGAGTCCACAGTTTGTTTTGTACATGAGTATTTTTGATCCTTAAATATTGATATGCCCTTCACTTAAATAAAACGAATGTTTTATTGTTGATGAAATATACAAAAAGATGATTTCTTGATTTTATTTTGACTCTTAGGGGAGATAATTTTCGTAGCGTCATGAAAATATTTTATTCACAAATTCTTCTCATGAAGAAATCTATTTTAATGTCAAGTGGTAAGGGCCCTCTTCCTAATTAGCACTAAAGAGGACGTTAAAAAGAAAAAAAACTTGCATTTCCATAGATATAAATACATACATACATATATTATAATCTCTTAATTATTTGTATACACTGATCATTGAACGATAATGCTTTCATAGTCTGGTGTTTTTTCGATTATCTCATAGATGCAGAAACCTGTCTGAGGGTCATGCGATTCGCTTTCATTTTCCTGACAAGATTCCATCCGCGGACCATCTCCAGGTATAACAGAGGCGTGAGTCTGCTTATGTCGCTTAAATTGACTAGATAGAAGGAATTTTTTGGGGCACTGATCGCATGCATATGCCATCTCACCAGTGTGGATCCTCAAGTGAGCCACCAAATTACTTCGCATTGCAAAGGCCTTATGACAGACTTCGCACACATGATTTTTGTCTCCTGTGTGAGTAAGCATGTGTGACTTTAGGTGGGATATTTGTCGAAACGCCATCCCACATTCTTTGCATGGGTATGGACGTTTGTCAGTGTGCAGTAACTGGTGATTACTTCGTGCATGTGACGTGCGGAAAGCCTTTTTACAAGTGCTACATTTGAATGGCTTTTCACCAGTGTGTATTCGCATGTGGTTCACGTGTGTGGTTTGATGATGAGATATCTTGTCGCAATGATCGCAGCGATAAATTTTTGTTTTTAATTTAGGTTTAGTTTTAGTTTTGATTTGCGTTGGCTTTTTCAGTCGCCCCTGGCGGTTTTGATGAATCCTCATGTGGTAGTGTAAACTTTGATTGGTTTTAAACCTTTAAATAGACAGCTCTTAAAATGTGGATTGTGTAAAGTTTACATCCATACTCACGCCTTTTCGCAAACTGCACACTCGATTGTCCTTCTATCTGTGTGTTTCGCCATGTGCATCTTCAGTATATCCGACCTACTAAAACTTGCTCCGCATTGAGCACACTGAAAGTTTCTTTCTTGATTGTGGACCGAGCGAACGTGACGTTCCATATTGCTTTGATTGGTGTAGCTTTTGTGACAAAAAGAACAAGGAAAAGCCTTCTCCGTAGTGAAATGGTTCTTCATGTGTTCTTCATATCGGTACCGGACAGTGAACAATTTGTCGCACACATTACAATTAAAACGTTTATCGTCGTGTTTCTTTACGTGCGCTGTGTATAGTGATTTTTTTTCAAAAAGCTCATAGCAGATTTCACATTCAAATTGCTTAGTTTTGGGATTGCATATGGGGGTTTCCTTAAAAGAAGACATATCTTATTATTTAAACACAATAAGAATAAGCAAGCTTTACCTCAAGTTTTTCCGTATTCAAATCATCTCGTGCAATACTGATTTCAATAAATTCGACCAAATCTTCTTCAATAACCGAGTTCCTTGGGATTACTCCAGTTTCAATATCATTATCTTCACATATCCATGGTTCTGCACTCTCGTTATCTAATTGGTCTTCAGGTAAACCGTTCGATATATCTTCGTTAGAGTGGTAGGCTTCTTCAATTAAACATTCATGTTCGTTGAAGTTAGAAGTACTCTCGTCCTTTACCCACATTTCTTCTTCCCCTAACTCTTTTATTAAATTATTGTCCTCAGAGTCAATTATACTTTCGTCACCCAATGACAATGGCTCCATGATCGTAATAAGATCTTGTCGAAGCCTCTTTTCGGTTTGTTCACTGCGTTGTCGCAGCCGAAAGGAGAATGCCAAACCCGTTTCACATTCTTTGCACACATATTTTGGCAAGCAATCATTGACATCGATCTGGAATTGATTTGAAATACTTAAGATGAAGAAGCATTTACATTTGTTCGAATTTTTACTTGGATATTTGCGCAAAGTCGGATCTGCTCCACGAGCTCATCGTTTCCTTCGCTAAAAATATGTTTTAAATCTTCGGTCGTGCCACAAATGCGGCATATATCCAAAGTCATTCCGATTTTAAACAAAGTTTTTCTTACAATTCATAAGGAGACAATTAAATTAAAGAAACAAATATTACTCTTGAAAATCTATTTGTTTTGTAAATGTTTTGTTTGTAAATTTTAATAAAAAGCAAACAAATAACAAACTTGACTGACAGACTGACATTTCACACAGTTTTGACGGTGACACAAAAAATTATTTTAAATTTGCACAGGGTGATGCAGAAATTCCGTCAATTATTTTCTTGAGTCAAAATGAGTAGAATGTAGCACATAATAAGGCGTTTTTCTTTTTTAGCTGATAAGAGTTCTGAACAGAGACCGAGCTTATCTGAATAGAACGTGTTCTGAGTTTAATTATTTTTAAAACACAACTGAACAGTTTGCTGTCACTATTTGCTATTGTTTAGAGTCGAGTTGTGTTTTAAAACATTGTATAAAAGCAGTGTAAGGTTTTTAAAAAAGGATTAACAAAATCAGAACGCATACTCTGTGCAACTGTTCAATGTTTACATGTTGAGATGTGTTTCCATTTATATACAGGTGACGCCGCCTATAACTACGCCGCTTATAACGACCAGTCGCTTTTAATGACCACTTTTCCATCACTTGTTTGGTTTTCATACAACGACCGCCGGCTTTAGCCACCTGTTTTGCCTGGTCCCTTGACGGTCGTTATAAGTGACGTCGACTGTATATTCATAAAAAAATGTATAGATTCCTATAAAAAAAAAAATACATTAGATTTTTTTTGCAAATTTATCAATTCACAGATTTGTTTAAATACAAAATAAAGTTCTCCAACCAGATTAATAACCTGAAAACTCTAAGACTTCCTTACCACACATTCGAACCCATCATACAAATTACAAATTCACACCTTGTGATTTGACAACACTACCTAATCGACATAATTGTATCGAGACTCGCAAAAATTATCGATTAGAGACAAATTTGTCAAAGAATTTTTCATGTGTTTTCCTTTATCCGTTTTTCGCCGTCGTAGGTCGTGAAGCACACAGTACACAGATTTTCACTAATCTGAAAATCTTACAAATTTGTTAATTTCTACTGATTTTCTAATAAACAAAAAAAAAGAAAATACATCTTTGCTTAGTTTGAACATAAAACTCAAATATGGCAGAAGTTGTGGGCGTTCACCAGGAACGCACAATTCCCGAATATGAATTGATTCGAAAGCATCAAATCATGAGTGAGGACAGATTGAGGTAAAATCTTCATCTTGCCAATTATTAAAACATTCAAAAAACCAAACAAGAAATCAAAAAATATTTTTCGAACTTTAGGGCGATTATACGAACTCGAGAGGCCTATCAATACAAGCTGAGCAAGGGTACCAAAACCCTGAGGGATTATGGTGTATATGTTGTTTTTGAAAAGAAACTCCATGAAATGATTAAGTCAATGGAAATTACTAGAAATCAGCAATTTCCCGGTTTGAAATCGGCCATGTCAAATCGTATTGTCCGGCTGTATAAGGAAGCCATTCGTTTCTATCCGGATGAGACTCGACTTTGGGATGCTTATTTGAAATTCTGTAAGAACAATTTTCCGTCTGAGGTGCCAATGGCATACGAAAGGTTGATTCAGGTAAATATGAAACTTACTTGTTGAGCAAATTATGGTGTATGCTGAAATATTTTCGTATAACTATTTCATTTTGAAAGTTGCATATAAGGACTTTGAATACTCTACCTTAGCATCTGGTCTCGAAGAAAAAAAAAAGAAATTTCTAGCACATATGCTTTTATTTGTTCTTTCAATTGTTTTGTTAGTGCTGGCATGGTTTGTAAGGAGTTGAACAGTCATTTTTCTTAAAGATATTTACTCTAACTATAAATTCAGCGCATTGTCCTTCCTCAGCAACCAATAGATTGACTTGCAGTACTGCACATAACAAAGGAAGCCCTGATAGTAAGTACTAATATAAAGTCTGCAACAAATGAGCCTTCAGACTTCTCTATCTTCGATCCATGTTAAGTCCTTGTTTAATTTTTCTTTAACATTTGATTATTTCAGAAATATACACCCTTACAATTAAAACGATTATATAGGTATTTAAAAATATATGAAAGTTGCTATTTGGAATTAAATGTAGAAAAAAATTGAGTCCTTAAGTCGTCTTTCAAATATCTTCCACTTACTTTTAAAAACAGTCGAGTGTGCCGATAACCAGAGAAAAGAAAGTAATCATTTGTTTTTATTTTTATTTGCATAAAGTTTCTTCGTTCTGATTATCTGCTTTTATAAAAAATATATCAAGTACAAGGATCAAGAGAGTAATGCTTCGGAGAAGCTTTAAAATAATTTACTAGCGTTTTTTTTAAGAAACAAAAATCATAAAAGACGAATTTCCGGGATTTATTTAAAGAAGAAAAAAAAAGAAATCCATTACTTTGGGGGTAATCAAAAGCTCCACATTCCTTAGTATACAAGAGGTATTAAACTGTATGCAACTTAAAAAATTACTTTAAAACTTTCATCTTTTTCTTTGCCTCTACTTACTGTAATTATCTTGTATTTGATCTTTGAAGAAACGAGGTGACAAACCAAAAATCTGGAACAGTGCTGCTCTGTGGTTCCACGAACAAGGCAACAATTTGGAAAAAGTTAAGAGTCTGTTTTTCCGCGGCCTTCAACGTCATCCGGATAGTGAACTGTTGTTCACTTCATTCTTTCGCGTACTCTTATCGGAAACAGCAGCGTTGCCCGAAGATCAACAATCAGCTAGCTTAGATCGGGTTATTGCCATATACAACACAGCTAAAAAGAAGATCTGCAACGTTAAGTTCTTAGTGAATTTAATCAAACAATGCGATGAGCCCCAATACTCCAGATTTACAATGCCCCTTCAAAAACTGATTGTCAATGACATGATGCTACTGTATCCACGCGAAGAAGCTGTTTGGGATGTTCTGGCACGCCGTGTTTTGGCGGGCCAACCTGTTAATGATGGTCCCGAAGAAGCAGTCATCGCAATTGACGTTGACGATCAAATTAATGATAAAGATGAAGTGAATGAGACCGATAACAAGGACAAGGCCAAACCAAGAAAGCCAACCGTAAAGGGGCGCATCGAAGGTTGTTTCAAGGTTTATCAAACTGCTGTTAACATTGTAAGTACCTTTGTAATTCAAATTGGAATAAGTACAGCTTTTTAAAATCTACAATTTCAGCTCAAAACTCCAGCAATGTGGTCGTACTTCATCAAATGCATGTTGGATATAAACAATGATTTGTCTACCCAGGCAGTTTTGAAGCGCAAGAAGTTGGCAAGTGCTTTTCGAGGAGCACACGAAGCCAACTGCATGACTGAGGAACACTACTATGCGTATATAAGTCTCTTGGTTGAATCAAAATCTAATAAAGAATTCATCATTAAAATGATGACTGAAGCCACAAGCCGCTTTCAGTCGATGAAATTGTGGGAACAACGCCTGGCATTTTATGTAATGGAAAATAATCGCACTAAAGTCTATGAGATTTTCCGCGAAGCTACAGATCTGCTCGAATCTAATTCATATCCCATTTGGAAATTGGCCATTCAATTCTTTATGACTTGCTATGAAGACAGGGCAACAAAGCTACAACTCCTCATGCGGGAAGCTTGCGCTTTTGAAGCACCTCAATTTTTGCCTTTTCGCCCACAGTTTTTGGAATGGTCAATTGTCAATCAGCCATTAGTGTCAACTCGGAGTCTGTACGAGGAGCTTAAAACTTTATCACCACCCTGTTTGGAGTTGCATCAAAAAATGGCTCTCTTGGAAACACAAGCTGTGAGTTAGAAATTATGAAAATTTATTTAACGATTCTATTTCGTTGTGTATTTTTAGCTTAAGCCTGACATTGAAAAGGTGAGAGATTGCTACGAAAACAGCTTAATGGATTTTGGGAAAACACGCACAGATGTTTGGATAGATTACATCAAATTTGAGCGCGACCATGGTGAACCAAAGCGAGTCTCGGGTTTGTGCGAACGGGCCAAGAAAACTCTGATGCCATTATTTGTGGACAATTTTATAACCGAGCACTGTCTGCTTACGGTTGGGGCTTATAAATAAGAAAGTTCTTGTATTGAATGGCACAAATATTTAGTATAAGAACTGTCACTTTTTTAACTAACCGATAAGTACCACTTGATGTAATTTTAATTGGTATAAACTCAACTTTTGACTAAGAATAAACCTACATTTTAAATGTCTACAATTCTACATAAAGGGGATTTCTTTGCAAACCTTACAGGTGTTGTTATTCGAATGTTAATATGCATATTCATGGTTATAAAAATTAAGACTTAAGTCGAAAGAAGTTTTGGTGAAATACCCCAAAAAGACTGAATTACCCAAATTACAAGAGCTTTCGACTACATTTTCATATAGAACTTATTTTAATTCTTAATTTTGTTCAAACTGAGACGCTGAAATTTTGCTTAATATTCTTTATTCATTTTCTGTTTTAAGTGCACTCTCCGGAACGATTTTTGCAACTTTTCTAGGCTCCTTGACAAGCGTATCGGGGCACTGCATCTCCGTCCAGCTCACCGGCACCATCGGGACACCATATGGGCCACTTTCATTAGCTAAAGCTACAACAACACCAAGTTCATTCTCAGCTGTGCTCAGTTGGTAGCAGGAGAGTTCTGTTTGTGGGAGCTTAAAAAATGAACAATCAGTCAAAAGACTTGAAATTAATTTCTACCGTAAAAAGAATCTCACCACACGTGCTAGAATAATGTCACCTGGTCGAAATGATTTGTACATTTCGACGCGATCCTTCTCGGTTGCTCGAACGTCTTCTTTCCTTAAAATTCCCCTAAATATCAAAATAGTTTAAATACTTTTTTCAAAGATATCCATACTACACTTACCGGTAGTTTCTCTCCAAAATGTGATCGCCAATAAAGATTATGGAACATTTAGCAAATCGTTGGTTGACCTGCTGAACTCGGGCTGTTACAACATCGCCAGTAACAGGAACAATAGTTTGATTGCCAACGCATTTAACTTCTACCAATTTGAACTTCAAAATTTTGAGAATTCATCAGTAAGTTAACAACAACAAAAACTAACTTATATTCTTTACCTTATTATCCTGCTCCCGAACATCTACTGTGCCAGCGAGTGTTGCGTAAATGTAGCCTTGTCGTTCGTATGTTCCTTGGCCTGCAATTGTATTTTCATCGGATAGACAAAGTCTCTGTCCAGGTAGGCAAATTAAATTCATTTTAGAAAATAAATACAATTTCAGTGTTTTTTATTTATTAATTTCAAAACGCGGTACAATCACTATCACGAAAACATGTCAAATAAATGTGCCAGTTTATCGATTCTCGAATATCGATGTTATATATGTTTTCCAGGCTTAAGAAAACTTTGTCTTACAAATTGAACTGCCTTATCATCATAATATAAAAAAATGACTGAATTTGTGTTTTTTTGTATATGTATTTTGACTTGTACTTCATTTTAGTATTTGTATCATAAAAATAGTTTTCTCTCACTTCTTAAAATATAGATGTTATTTCCTTTTATGATATATGTAGTTGATCTAGTCTTTTTTTTTATATGTATGTGTGTAGCTCTGGTTTTGTATTTTATGAAAATTATAATTTATTTTAAACTAGCTGTTCCCCGCGACTTCGTCCGCTCAATTTATTATTATACCAATTAAGATTGAGTTTTTAAAAATATATATTTTAAAGTACTTCGTAAAGGATATTTAGGTTTTATTTTATTATGGCTGAAGAACATACGGATTTTCTCTGCAACCCGATTTTGACAATGGAACGGAAGCCCTTTAAGATGAATAATTTTCTTTCTTTTTGCAACATTTTCCACTGATTCTTCAGTCCTATTGGTCGCAGCGTAATTTATAAAGTCGTATAGCTTAAAGTCTTCCTCGATAAATAAACTATCCAATGCAAAAAGAATGTTTCAATTCGATCACGTAGTTTTTGAGATCAGCGCCTTGAAACGAATAACGGAAGCCCTCAAAGATGAATAATTTTCGCCGTTTTTGCAACATTTTCCACTGGTTCTTCTCTATTATCGGTCGCAGCGCAATGTTATATAGCCTATAGCCTTCCTCGACAAATGGACTATCCAACACAAAAAGAATGTTTCTTATTCGAACCAGTGGTTTCTGAGATTTGCGCGTTCAAACAAACAAACTCTTCAGTTTTATATATTAGTATAGATCAACTCCAATCAATAACTGCAATACCTTAAAACTTCAATATCACCAAAACTTAACAGAACCTTGCATGAAAAAGTAATTATAAATATTCCTTGTCTATTCAGATGATGTAAAAACGAACGTAAATAGGTCTTTTTCATCTTTTAATCAAACAGTTCCAATAATGACGTTTGTTGTGATATGTTTTGCATTTGCTTTTATTGAAAAAAATTGTGTGACATGTTGTTGTCGAAAGGAAATTGTTTTAATTCTTTAGAATTATTGTAAATCTTAATAAACTTACTCTCTTCAACGAATGGATGTTCTTAAAACAAGTTAAACTCTTCAAAATGACTGAAGTTCGTTGCAATAACTGCGATGTAAGTTCAATAAGCAGAGGAGTTTTTTTTATGAACACAATGTCCCTTAACAAATAATTGCAGGAACTAAACGATATTAACGCTGTTAAATGTGAAACTTGTAAAGTAAGTCTCACATTAACTGAACCCTTATGCTCTGAAGAAGATGAATGCGAAAGCGATTTCCGTTTCATCGAAGAAGCTGAACTCATTGGCGAAGTATACAAATTGGAAAATTTAGATGAATTGGAAGCAAACGGTAGTGAACAATGCATTAAACCTGAACTGGATTTCGATTCAAATAGTTGCAGTGAAGTAAGTCCAACTTTTCGACTTGAAGACATAATAATAACCATCTTCTCAGATTCCTAATACATTTGTAGAGAGCATTGTTAAACTGGAGGATGGTGACACTGAGAATGTAACATTCGAAATTGTCACTGTTGAACCGAAGTTAACTGTTGACATCGGAGTTGAGCAACAATTTGGAGATACTAAACATTTAGATTTCAATGACAACGCTTCGGAGAAGAGCCGAGTAAGTCCATAAGCCCAAATCGTGTAAATAATAATAAAATCAAAATAATATTGACTTCAAGATTCCAAAAATAAAACTCAACAGGCCAGAAAACCTTAAGAACATAAAATCTTTAACCACAGAAGCAAGCTTAACAACTACTCCCTGGGTACCATACCAGTGTTCACAATGTCCAAAAAGGTAAGAAAATCCTAAGGAATTTTGTAAAAACCTTTTTATATTTTATATGGGGTCTTAATATGATACTTCTTAGTCGTATGTATGTTAGGTATCAAGCATTTGTGAGCTCGGTTGGTAAGATAATGGGGGTTCGTTTCTACTAGGAGTTACCAATTTAAAATAAATAACTATTTTGCAGTCGAGTTTTTTAGATATACGACAAAAAAGTATTTATTTCCTTCAATTTATATTTGAATGATGTAAATATAATCTTTTTTTTAAGTTTTAAAAGAAAAGCTACCTTAAAAGCGCATATTAATCGAATACATAACCCGGATGATGTAAATGCTTGCTGTGCTAGCCATGCATCTGAGTTTAAATCCAAAACACATGTTCACGCTTTCTCAGAGTCTAGTGAATCTGAATATTTATGTTCGGGTGACGAGGAAACCGGAAGATCCACAATTCCTATAGTACACTCCAACCCTCCCACCAAAAGAAAACGAAAACTTAAACAAGAATCTGATTCAGAAAACAATAACACACGAAAAAAGTCCCCGAACAAGTGCAAAACCGAGCTAAGTCCATGTTCGAACTCTAAACAAAATACATCTAATGAAATTGTCTACAAATGTGCAGCGTGTGAGAAAATCACAGACAGCTACCAAGAGCATTTGAAACACATTGTAATTCACGAGAAAGTCGATGATAGCCTCACAGTCCCAACATCTCTGGAACAACTCAAAAAGACACCGAGTGGATTCCTGGAATGCAAAGAATGTGGTGGCGTGTTTATGAGCGAGCGGGAGTATAACATTCATCAGAGGTCCCATCAAGGAGTGCATCAATGTGACATTTGTAAAACGATTCTTTTGACTCCGTCAAGTCTGAGAAAGCATAAACTTCGGATGCATAGACAAAGGTCTAGCAGGAAAGGAACATTGTTCGAGTGCAATATTTGCAATGAAAAGTGAGTGGAATTTATTTGTCTTGAAATGTTTAAACTTAATTCAATTATATTACAGATATGAATCTCAGCTGCTCATGTTGCAACACAGGAAAAAACACACTGAGGTTATGAAGAAAATTGAAGAGATGACCATTATCGACCGAAGTGGAGGAAAAACTTGCTATGTCTGTAAAATATGTGCAAAAACTTCAAACAACAAATTCAGACACGAAGAGCACTTGAGAATTCACACAAAAGAAAAGCCCTACAAATGTGAAAAGTGTGGAATTGGCATTGCCACCTCAAATGCAATGGCCCATCATATGCGGACTCATGAGAACATAACTTTCGAATGCAACGTATGTGACGCCACATATCGACACAAGAAAAGCTTGAAAAAACACTTGAAACTGCATACTGGTGAGAGGCCTTTTGGGTGTCGTCATTGTGATAAAACTTTTGCCTTCAACTACACACGAGCCGATCATGAACGGAAATGCCACATAGACGGTGGCACATCCCGCATACAGAAACGATATCGTAAAGAAAAGTCAGCTAAGGTAGCAACTGAAAGTGAAAATAAGAACAGAGATCTACCACAAGTTGGACAACGAGAAGTAGTAATTAATGGCAAAGAACTTTTGACGAATCCAGAGGAAGTTGTTTAAGTATAGTACTAATATATCAACATAAGCAATAAAATGCAGCGCATTATATATTTAAATGTTATCCTTATCTATTGAATTACATATATATATATATATTTTTCATTTTCGCATTTTTTTTTTACTGCGATTTACTTTGTCTCTAACTCTTCATAAAATGTCATTTTTGATTTTTCATTTGTAATTTTGAAAACTCTTGTATGGCTAAAACGGGCAAAATAATACATTGCATTTGCGTATGAAAAAAAAAAACTCTACGTTTAGGGGCAATCTACATAGCTGGGATGTCATTAAGAATGCAAAACTTGAATAACGTCGAAAGAATAAAAATTACCCAACGAATTTAGTATTACCAGCAATTAAGATCTTTGGGACGTTTGCTTACGTTTCAAAAAGTTTATTTAAGCTAATAAGTAACTGAATAGTATTTATACATCCAAATTAAACCACAACTTTCGACCGCTCAAACTTATGCTTCAGCACGTATTCTTATTTTTAAAAGTTTTTTAAAATAATAATCATTCAACATTCCGACAAAAATTTAATCAAACCTAATTTTAATTGCTTAGGTTTGGCCTTACAATTTTGTCCAAAATTTTTACCCTACGTTTAGTATTCGTATCGATGTTGTGCTCCTTTCGCCGATGGAAATTCAACAGATACGAGGTTTTGAAGGATTCTTTGCATTCCTCGCACTGGTACGGAGTTTCTCTCGTATGCACAAGTCTTACATGATCATTAAAGGTAAATTTCAGGGCAAATGTCTTATCACAGTATTTACATTGATATGGCCTTTGGCCAGTGTGCATGAATAAATGTTTTTTTAGATTTCTTTTATGCCTATAAGTTGCATCGCAAACGTTACATTTGTATGGTCTTTCGTCCGAATGAAGATTCATATGACGCACTAAAGAACTACGCGTCGTAAAAGTCGATTCGCACAGATCGCATTTGACGGGCTTCTCCTTTGTATGCACTCGAAGATGTTCAATATGTCCCGATTTGTTTGTTGTTGATTTGCCACAAATTGTGCATACATATGTTAATTTACCCTCCACTCTTTCGATTCGCGATGTTTTACTTAGGAGATTAGATTCCTCCTCGTGTACTTTCTTATGGTTGGTCAAAAGGACTTGAGCAGAAAATCTGCAATTTTAAAACCACAAATTTGTTTCCGATGTAATTACAAAATAATTTTAAATACATTTATACATACCTTTCACCGCAAAATATACAAACATATTTTAACTTTTCTTCTTCGGTGGGTTGTTGCAGGTAATTTTTGTGCTGTCGAGATTTATTATGTTTAAGTAATGCACCTTTACAGTTTACGAAGACATTACAAACATCACAAAAGAATTTTTCTTTTGTTACACATATGCTCCGATGGACACTTAGTTCGCTGCTCTCCGCAAAAGAATCATTACATAGATCGCATTTTAAAATAGTGTTCTGGGGGGTTGGTTGTAAACTTTGGCTCTTGGAAGAGGTTTTTGATTTAATTATTGTCGATTGTGGTGTCTTATTGTCGGAATCGTCGGAGCCACTTAAGCAATGAAGAGCTTTTAAGTGTGATATAAGACTTGCCTTGCGTTTGTAACTGTAAATAAATACGAAATTAAATAATAACAGGGTTCGGAGAACGATAAAATTTAATTCGTTCGCGATCGAAAAACCAAACTGGGAATTTAATTTTTGATTCGATCGCGAATTTTATTTTTCGGATCCTTAAAAATAAAATTTGTGTTCGCGAACGAATTAAATTTTGTTGAGAACTGAAAAATTTAATTCGTTCACGAATTTATCACAGAAGATCCAAAAAAGATCCATTCACGAACCGATCGCAGATAAAAAAAAAATGTTCACTTTAATTTTTAAATGTTATTTTTGTTCTAAATAGAAATACATATATTTAAATATTATAATTAGGAAATATAAAAAAACTGCTCCCATTATTTATTTATTTCCTGTTTAAAACCCCGAAATATTTTTGCTGGCGATGAAATTTAATAAAAAATGTTAAGAACTTGCTTTCTTTCGGAACCAAAATGATCAATGTATCTTATTGTGACAAAACATAGATACCTAAAACGACGCAGGTCAAAACGGCTTGGCTACAGTCGCGGTGGAGATGGTCGACGTCTTCGGTCGGTGTCGTTGGGTCATAGCAATAAAATATTTCTAGGAAAAGTGTTTGATGTATGTATTTTAATGCACTGGGAAATTCCCAATTATTACTTTTGGCGTACAGTCAATAAATTTTATTGTGGATGAAAAAAGGGTATTTTGCATAAATGCAATTGCAGGCAATTTGTCTGGCCACACTTCTACTTTCCAATGGTGTCGGCGGCGGCGGTTTCTTATTTAAATAATCATCAATACTGACACCAACACCATGCACTTTCTTAAATATTTTTTATTTTCAAAGTCACTTTTCTTTGACACCTCAAAAGACTTCATCTATTTGTTTCTTGTTAATAAGAAATATACCTACTTTTTTAATTCGCATTCTTTTTTTCGTCCCATAATGAGCATTTTCTAATAATAGCTATTAATACATAATTAAAAACAACAGCGTAAAAATCAACCAAACTTCACGAAAAATAAACAATAATAATATTTTTTCCGATCCTTTTCAGATCTTTTCGGATCCTTTCGAATCTTTTCAAATTCTATTCGTGAGAGAACAAAATCCGAAAAAAATAATATTTTTTCGATCTCTCACGAATGAAAAAAATAGAAAGAAAATAATTTAATTCGGTTCGTGAGAGATCTGAAATTTTTGGATCCCGAGAACAGTATCCGTATGGGAATTTTATTTTTTTCGGATCGTGAGAAGATCGGAAAAATGTGAGAAGTATCCATATTAATCGGTTCGCGAGCGATATTTTCCGAACCCTGATAATAAGCAATAAAATAATTAGTGGAGATATTAAGAGACACTTTCAAACTATTATAAAAATGTTGGAACAAAACAATTCATTCAGTGTTTGGTTTTCTACTTACCATTTGTTGCATTCACTGCACTGATAAGGGTGCATTTTGGTATCAACCTGAGCTTTCTGGAATAAATTTTGTATCAAAAAATTATTAATAATAATTAAACAAGAACAATTTTTGGTGAAACTTACACCTTCATCGAATACAAAATCAGGTTCTATTTGTATAGCCGGCTCTTCTTTAATCGCTTGGACTATTTGGTCATTAGCTGGCGTTGTTTTAATTCCAAGTTTGACCTTATCGGCATCTTCCAAATTTTCAAGTTTAAATATTTTCCCCTTAATTTCAGCATTTTCAATGTAAAGAAAATCATCTTCCCAATTATCATGCATGTTATTTATATTTTCTGGTGATAAGGTCGCCTTGCACTGCTCGCATTTTGCTGAGTTCCAAGGATTTAGATTCTAGAAAAAGTGGTTGTTTTAATTGTTGTTTTCATGGACCAGGCTTACTTACGTTACATGCATAACAAAATATTGTAGACATTGTGGATTTGACGCCTGACATGCATTTATTCTGTTTAAATAAAGTATTTGTGTAAAAATAAATACTGAATAATTTTATCATACAAAAGGCACAAGGATCTTAACAGGCCGACTCCACTAGATATCTGTATCGCCAACTAAATCTCTGACATCTATATCTGTGAAATGTCTTCTCTCTTTGCTGGGCAGTTTATGTCTTGACATTTCATTCATGCAAAAGACTCTGACTTGGAAGTATCTCTGGCAAACGTCCAATAGTAGATACTTCTTCGTCAAGCTTTTTTGAGAATATCGTATTTTGCATTGTTTGTTTATGTTATGAAAAATTAGAAATTCATTTTATGAATAAATTTTGTTTTTTTACCTTTATCTCCTCTGGGTTATTAAAAAAGTTGACATTTTTTTTTTATTTCGTACTCGAAAAAAAATTGTTTTGGCTCCAAACAAAACCTGCCGGCATGAGAATCAAAAAATTATGAGATGAAATGTCAGCTGCACACAAAAAAGCAACAAAAACAAAACATCTGTCAAATTCATGTCAGACATCTATATCAAGACAAAACCGCTGACATAGATCGCTGACATCATGTCATAAGATGTAGTAGTAGTAGTAGTAGTAACTTTATTGAGATTTTTTTTCATTTACACAGTAATTATAAACTTATTTTTAAAACAAAATAAATAAATCATTATTAGTTATTAGGAATTGCCGACTTAGAATTGGCCTGGCTACACATTAATTAAACATAAATATTATTTTTATTTAAAGAAAAGGTAATTTAAAGAGAACTCTGAATGAATGAAGAAAATGTCTACTCAAAATGACATTACATTTGCTATTGCTGTACAAGAGATACTTAACCTAGGGAAAGAAGAATACAAACATAAAAAAGATAGAAAAAGAAAGAGAACGTATGTCTTAAAACTAAGAAAACAAGGAGGAACGATATATTTTCGTACATTGTGTTTGAGTGAATAAGGCACTGTGTGCATTTCGATACATTAAAAGGCCACTTATTACTAATGTATATAGCTAGATGTATGTAACTAGATATATATATTCACAGTTCGAGTTATACTTAGATAAATTGCAGTCTTTTAGATAAATTTCATATTCGGTATAAGTTGTACTTTGTTTTGTTTACAGCTCTTTTGTTTGTTTTTTTTAAATTAACTTATGCTAAATTAAGATATTCTTCTTACGATTAAGTTATTGTAAGGCCATTATTAAATAATTAAAATATACATTTTGTTGTTACGATTAATAATATACATTTTTATAATATTTTAAGAACTTAGGTAAGAGATGTCAAGGCACAATAGTTTACCCTCTATAATTACAGGGGGAGCATTTCCTATAAAAACTTGAGAGGAAAGAAAAATCATCATTTTCAATTTCAAAGAGGATACTTGAATGTGCATTTGCCAGGCTAACTGGAGAGATATAATATCTATCCAGAATCGAAAAATTAATGTTCTCTTCGAAGACGTTCCGAAGGACAGGATTTGTGTGGTGTTGCAGGGCGTTAATTCTTTTTTTTCCAAGGGACAGTACATAGTTAAGTAGGGGGTCAATCCTTGAGTCCTCGTACAATGTTTTGTTATGGAACCATTTTCCCGAAGGGCGTCTGTGTTTTGTAATGCATTTTCGAATTATCTTTCTTTCGAATCTTTGAAATTCTAATGCCACATTAGGGGTTATGTGACACCAAGCAAGGAAACCATAGGTAATAACAGGTCGAATTAGAGTCTTATAAAGTAAGAGTTTTGTTCTTTTTTCTACTTCTCTCGAATTTAGTATTGATTTAAGCATACCAGCTGCTGATTTTCCTTTATTAAGGGCTAGGCGCGCGTGAGGGTTCATTTTGAGACGTTCACTGAAGTTAATGCCGAGGTATTTAATGTTTTTTTTTAGTGGTATGATGTTGTTATCAAGAACCAGCTTCAGGTCTTTACTTTCGCGCACTGCCAGATAATGACCCCGACCAGAGGCATTTCTAAAACATATGAGTTCGCATTTATCGTAGTTTAAATTAATTCCCCAACGCTTGTAGTAAGGTAGAATTAGGTTGAAATGGTTTTTAATCTCTTCTAAGGCCATATGAGGTCTTTCATGACCACTAAATATAATTGTATCATCCGCGTATAGAATTGAATTAGAATTTGAACATTGAGTAGGAAAGTCTGAAATGTAAATATTAAAAAGAAAAGGGCCCAAAATAGATCCCTGAGGTACACCGGATAAAATTGGTAATGGATTAGAGGTTTCGTTTTCAAAGCAGACGGACAGACTACGATCACAGAGAAAACTTTTCAGTATTTTGATAAAATGAACAGGAAAATTAAGGTCATTCAGCTTATATATAAGACCATTGTGCCAAACCGAGTCGAAAGCCTTAGTCAAATCTATCGCACATGCTACAGTACATTTTTTTTGTCTCAAGTTATTTAAAATGTTGTTCTGAAGGCATAAAATTGCATGCTCTGTGGAATGGCACCTTTTAAATCCAAATTGTTCATGTTGGGTAATGGGAATGTCATCAAAATGGCTATGAATATTAAATAATATTATTTTTTCTAGGATTTTTCCAATATTGGATAGTAGCGAGATTGGGCGGTAATCTTCCGGTCTATTGGTAGCGGATTTCTTTTTAATGGGAATGAGCTTTGCAATTTTCCAAGAGCTCGGAAAATAACTATTATTTAAACAATTATTGAGAATAGGAGTTAAAAACTTAGTTAATACAGATCTGGATTTACGTATAATAAAATTTGGGATTCCATCTATGCCTGCAGACTTTTTGTTATTCAATGACTTAATTATATAGACTCAACTTGATTGCTAGAGACGAATGGTGTATCGGAGTAATTATCTGAATTGATTGTTGTTGAAAAGTTAACTATTGTATGGTTGGCATTCCAAGAGTCGAAAGCACAGTTGAATGTATTAACGGCTAAGACGTTCTCAATATCGTATTGTGGAATTTTGAGCGCATATAAATCTGAATAAAATTGGCTAAAGGCCTCAATTTTTTCGTTAGTGGTTGAGAGGATACGGTTGTTCCAAAGGAGATCTAAAGAACCTGAATTATTTTTGGCATTCCTTTGAGTTAACTGGTTTATTGTTTTAAAAACATTAGCGGAAGGTTTAAGGCTATTAAGTTTTTGACGAAAGTTGGCATTACGTTCTATATTTACCTTATCTGTAATGATTTTGCTAAGACATCTTATTTGAGAAGATAACTGCAAATATTCTGGGTTTGAGCGATCTCCATGTCTGTGGAATATTCTTTTCAGTTTTGTTTTCCATCGTTTTCTTACTCTGAATAGCTCGAGGGTGTCTTGCGAAATATTATAAAAATGGGGTTTATATGGAATAATTTTACCGAATCTTTCAATACAATTAGCGAGAATGTCACTTAAATTGGTGATAGCATAGTCTATCTCTTCATTGGACAAATTTCTATCTGTAGGAATGGAAATAGGTTCAAGTTGTGAACCTAAAGATCTATTGAAGTGATGCCAGTTAGTATCTTTATAGGAACGTATATTAGGCGGTTGAAGTGGAAAAGGAGAAAAATTTTTTAAGCTAATGCACATTAGAACTGAATAGTGATCTGAAATTAAATTTAGTGTTAGGCAGGCAATGTTATTGCTGAGATAGTTTGGGTTTCGTAATGAAGTAGTAACTATGAAAAAGTCTATATGAGATCCAGAGCTGGGCCGCGTGGGGCCTTCAGCAGCCACAAGATCAAGATCTAAAAATTTGTTATCTGAGAACCATTGATATAAATGAACACCATTTATATTAGTTTTGGAGTCTCCCCAAAGAGGATGGCGAGAGTTAAAGTCCCCACCAATGATTATATGATCATAATTACTAAGGGTGTTCAAAAGATCATTTAGGGCGGAGATAAGTCTGAAACCGATGTCGCAGGGGATGTAAATTGATGATAAGGCTAGAGTTTTAGATGAAAAGTTGTCACTGAACGGAATAATTACAATTGTGGCAGAGATTATATTATTGTGAAATATTTTTGTGAAAGATTTAAAAGTATTTTTTAATAAAATGCCGGTACCACGGCCGGAGCCACCACTTATTAAGTCATATTCAGCATTGAAGCGACTTTTCTTTTGTTTTTTAAAACAAGTTTCTTGTAAAAATAAAGCAAGAGGTTGGGTATCTTCTAATAGAAGCCCAACTTCAATTTTTTTTTCATTTGAGTTAAAGGAGTTGACATTGACCGTAAGTATGTCTATATTCATGGTGTTATTGAGGCAAGAAACGCCAGATAAGCTTCTGGCTTATGAGAGGGGTCTAGCCTAATGTAGTCAGGCCAAAAACTTTTAATTTTTAGGAAAAGGGTGTTAAAGGGAATTCCGAACAATTTTTTGGATTCATTTAAGAAGTCTGAGAAGATGTTTTCATTTTGTTGGATTGGTATTGCATTTTGATGATTTGTCACTTTAGGTATGATCTCATCAACCTGGCCCTGCTTGACTACCTGGACCCAGGACCCTTGTGTTGTAAGATTGTTAGTTGGAAGTGCAACGGAAACTTCATTAAATATTTCTTTTTTATGTCTGAGAGATGGGCGTTTAGCTCTGATTTTAGCAAGATATTCCATGCGTTTCGGACAGTTGGAAAAATTGGCGGGATGACCCGGCTCGCCACAATTAACGCAAGAAGCCGTAGAGGTTTCTGTTTTAGGGCCTATTTTACATTCACCCAGTGGGTGATTCATTAAGCATTTGACACACCTTGGTACATTCGCACAATAATGCGAAACATGCCCGAATTGCTGGCATCTGTAACATTGAATCGTACCAGTTCCCCGAACTGATTCCCACTTGACCCTGTGACTTAGTATAACCCTTAATGATTTTATTTTTGCCACATCATCTCTGTCCTCCAAAACGCATAGGAAGAGATCCAAAGGAATATTATGTTCCTTTGACCATTTAGATTCAAAATACTTAACTGAAACTTTGATGGAAGGATCTTTGGCCAAAATACCACGCTTTACCTCTTCAGTAGAGAAATTGCTGGAAATGCCCTTCAAAACTATATTAAATTTTTTAAATTCCTTTGGAGCAAAGGAATGACCCTGAGTATTGGTACTTCTTAAAAGACCCAAAATAATACTGTGTACCTTGACATCTCTTACCTTAATTCTTAATTTATCCCTAAGCTTCATGATCTCGTAGTCATCTTCTTGAACTTTCGCCTTCGTCATAATCTCCGAGATGCTTTTTGATGTCATATCTTTGACGTAGATGGCCGGGCACCATTGCTTGGGCTTCTCCTGTTGTTGTTGGTGATTGTCCGAAACATTTGGATTTGTTTTCTTGGAGGGAATTTCATTTTGGGCATTCGCTGGTGACTTCTCAGGTTCGCCAACTTCGTCATCTTCATCCACACTCAAGTCGTGGTAATAATTTTTATTCTTAGTTCCAGTTTTTTCTGGAATAACTTTAGAGCGGTCGAATGCATGTTTTTTTGCTGGTTGAGACAGATTTTCTTGTCGTCTTTTTCTGTTGGCCACAACTGTAAACCTATCTTGGTTTATAATGCTTTGCATTGTAGCTAATGTATCTTCACTAAGCACATTGTAGTTTGTGTTAGAATTATTAGCGGTACCGATGATGACGCTATTTTTTAGTTCCCAATTTTTGCTATTCTTCTCTTTCATTTCAAGATGAGCGGCATATAAGTCCGTTTCACTTTTTTGATTATGCACACTTGTGGTTGTAGTTGTGGTAGGGATATCATCATCCTCATACCAATCAATATTGTCATAAATGCGTTTTTTGTCAGCATCAGAAATTAAATTGGAAGGCAAAACAATTTGGGATTCATTAAGAATATTGTCTTTGTCCGGAGGAACATTAGTGTTCCGAGGCAACTCATTCGAATTCATCACAACACTTTTCTAAAGTAGATTAATCAGCGGTTTTTTTTTTTCACAATTTAAAATACAGTAATAAGGAGCGAGAGCACACGTCTTTACTCTGTGAACAACCAAATGCGAATCGTCATGTCATAAGATGAGATATCGCGACTCCATTGGAGATTTCATGTCATGATCGGACCGCATGACATAAATTATGTCCTGTGGAGTCGGCCTGTAATAACAAAAGCAGAGTTCACGGAATAACAGAACGAAACGATGTTAAAATTTGTTAACAGAAAAACAGACGTCAAAAAAGAATTAAATAATGTCAAATAATAAATCTGTTTGTAAGCATTTTTCCTTTAAATTAAATGGAGTAGTGCAGTGTGGAAATTTAAGGCTAAGCGTCTACTCGCCAACTAAGTTGCACCAACTTAAAGTTACTGAGAGTTTCTAGCAATAGCCAGCAAATTAAGTTTGTGTATACTGTTTATCGCCCAGAACGCAACTTTCCAAAAATGTTTGCAGTTTTCACTGAGACATTCATCTGCATACTTGTTTTTCTAAGTAAATGAAGAAAATATTTCCATCAAATTATTCTTTCTTTATTAAAATGTAATTAAATAAAAAATCCACATAAATTGAATTAAAACGAATTCTTTGCAGAAAGAAACGAAAACGTTTGCAAGACATCGATGTTTAATTTAAATCGGGAAGCTTTAAAGTTGACTGGCTTGGCATATTAAATATAAATAAAGTACGATACTTATTTAAATGCAATTTTTAAAAATCTATACCTGAGTTCAGTTGTTGACAGTTTGATTTGCTTGATTTTTTCTAACTTAAAGAACACAAATAAAATACAAAATGCTTGTAAGCGGATTTGCTTCGGAAAAAATTTAGATACGACTCCAAATGTTGCATAAATTTACCAAGTACATCCCTGTCTTTAAGCACAAGCTTACACTTTTAGGAATTTAAAATCGAACAGTCCGATACACGCTCCTTTGAACGCTAATTTTCTGACACATGTCAATATCTAGTCGCCCGCCGAATAATGCTAGCATTTGAATCAAAACACTGCCGCCTCCGATTTTCAACTAAATTTGATCACTAATTAATTACAAAATATCAGAGTTTCCACAAAAACAATCCCACTAATCGAAAAATGAAAAATTCATTTTGTCGTATTTGCCGAGGAAGATTTAATTTGAAGTACTCCCCAGCAGCTGTTGACAGCGCAAATAAGAAATCTAATAATCCACGCACCATATCTGTTCGGGTACATCGACCTAAATTCCAAAAAAACCAATGCAAAAATCCTACTCAAGATCTTATGATTTCTTTTTCAAATTACAGATCGCAGAAAGTGGTGAAGTTTCAGAAAATATTTGCTGGGATTGTGAAGAGACACTGCTGGGCTTCCACAAAAGCATTGGTGAAGACAACGAAGAGGAAGAACCCGTAGTTGTTGACGACGACGAAATTCTGTATAAGAGTTTGGAAAAATCAAAAAGAATTCATCGTTTGTCCAAAGAGACAGAAATTATCCAAATTGATTCTTCTGACTCGGACCCTGAAGAGCTTGTAATAGTTCCAATTGAAGACGAAATTGTTAATGTGGAAGCTGCTCGTACGAATGGTGGACAGTCAAATAAACAAAGAGGAGGCGCCAATAGAAATAATAGACGTGCAAAAAAGGTAATGAAATGAAATGTGTGCCCTCTTTTTGTCTCAATTCAACTCATTTATGTACCATACAACTATCCAGCCAGATGGGACAACGTTGCACTTGAAAACAATTTTTTGCATTTGTTATACCTTCGTTCTGAATTTGTTAGAAAAAAAGTCACTCAAGTCTTAGGCAAAACGAAATGTCATCCGTGCTATCTTAGAAACAAGGTTGAAAACAATAGCTTTTGTTTAAAGCTGTAATTGCAAGTAGGCCAGCGAAGATGCTCTAGAAGAAGAATCCTTGAATTCGATTACTCAGAAAGGCTTTCATACAAATTGGATAGCAAAACAGCAGTTGGTTCTCCCCTCAATAGCTCTAACTGAAAATAAAAACTAATGCTCTTACAATTTGAATTTTCGAAATGAGAAATTGTTTTGAAAATACAATTCATTCGAGAATTTGAATGGCATAGCTTTACATAAATGATCGACTCACAGTCCAGTGGAAAAATTCGAAATTTGAATTAAAAAAATAAAATAAAATTGAAGGTCTCATTTTTCCTTTAGCTTTTTCCGCAATGATTTAGAAAAAAACACAATTAAATTAATATTCTCTTTTAACGACGTTTTTTTAGATTATAAATATTACACATTATAGAAAAACAATTTACAAATATCGAAACAAGTTTTAAAGATCAATGTCTAATTTACGTTAGATGATATAAAATAGTAACTGCAACCTAGCAACAATACAGGATTGATGGACAAGGGAGCTCACAGTAAGTTTTTGATAGTGCCCCAAGAGTTTTGTTTCCCAGTTTGGGGTTCTATGTTTTTGCTGTTGACTACATACAATGTGTGTATGATTTAGACGAATGCTTCTCTGGGTGCTTATGTATAATATGATGATCTCTTTTAATAATGTGAATAGCTAATGCAGTTTATCCTGTGTTTATTTAGTATTTGCTTTATTGTTTGACAAACACTGAAGTGAGAACTTTTTGGTGTTACTACAACCATGAGTTACAAAGTTCTCTCGTTTTCCTTTCCAATTTATTGTTTAGTAGGTATTTTACTTTAAACAAAATTTTTCGAGAGATTTGTTAAAATTTAAATAATAAGCTGCTTTTTTAAACATAAGTAAGCACTATTCATTTCTACATTAAAAATAAAGCGCCTTCTTCAAAAACTTATTGCAGGTGACTCAACAAAAAACAATGAGTAGCGAAATAGAAGACACCATTCCCAGAGGTAGAGTTTTCGAAAGCAAACAGTGTCCCCTATGCCCCTATCACTCTGGTGTCGAATATGAAGTTGTGTTTCATATTCGACAAACACACCCGCAATACATTGGAGATAAACTGCGTTTTGATACTAAAACTGGTGATTCAGTTCTTACTAGAAGAATAATATTTGCTCACCTCTGGACATTTTTTGAATGCAAAGAATGCGGGAAGATTTATGACAGATTTTGGCCTCACAGAAAGCATATAACCACACACGATCGGAAACAAATAAACAACGATCTAAAACCAAATAATGATAAAATATCCGCCAGCCCGCCAAAACAAAGAAACAATGTTAAAAGTCTCAAACGCCCATTGGATGAGATCAACGGTTCGAATAAACCAGCTTCCAACGAACGAGTAAAACTTATTAAAATTACCAATGACAATAATATAAATGAGACCAATAAAACTTTGGTTATAAAACTTCACAAATCAGAGTCAAAAACTGCCACAGCTAATAAATTGAAAAGTCAAAATGAAAAGTCCAAATCAAATGCGCTGTTGCGCAAACAACAACAGTTGCAAGCCAGACGAGATAGAAGACGACAAAAAAAAGAAGAAGAAAAGAAGGCGGCACAAAAATCAAAGAAAAAACCTGCCCCCAAGGCAATAGTATCAAAGCCGACATTCAAAATGCCAACGCAACCTGCCCCACGTGCCTCTTCCATAGCAAAACCGCCTTTAGTACAAAAATTAAGCTTTTTTTGCAAGATGTGTTCAAAAGTCTATCCGAGCTTTCTTGGCTGGAACATTCATATGATTCGGTATCATGCTCACCATGAGTTCGGGAAGCAAAACGAATCACTCGAAAACATATGCAAATCATGTGATAAACACTTCAACGACGTAGGTATTTTACATAATCATATGCGTTTCTCTCACCGAAGGAAGAATAAAAAACTTAATTTGGAAGTCAATGGAAATGACAAAGAGGAAGTCTGTTGTCAGAGTAAGATGCTAAAAAACAAAGAAACCAAGGTTGTGGAACAAATGACTACTGAGAATTTACTACCAGAGATGCCGAGCAAACGATCCGAATCGACGTCGGTAGATAAACTTGATGCATGTCTCCACACAGAGAACGCTTTATTTTGTCAGTATTGTGGTTCATTGCTTGCCTCTGAGACTATAGCGGCACATGAGTCCATCCATATCACAAATGGAGATGTCAAACGATTTTTCATATCAAAACCAAACGTATAGAATGAAATGGATTATTTTAGTTGTTGATTTTCCAACCGGCGCATAGTGTAACTTAAAAGAATTCTTTTATTAACTCTTTAAAAACCTTATATATAAAAATATTAAATTAAAAATTGTATCGTTATTTTTATGACAACCACTATTATCTCTATCTTGATGACTATGAATTATTCTATGAAACGATGAGTTTATAGTGTTCATTTAAAATAATAATGTCTATTATAATAAGTACGGTATTTGAAATCGTACGTTTATTTATGTTATAGTTATATGCCATTGGCAAAGGGTTCATTTTAAATTTTGTTTTAATTATCATTTGTTCTACGAGTCATTATTTCATGGATAAAGTTCAATGAAAGGCATTGAAATAAAAAAATTAAATTAGCAAAACAATTTGTTAAAAAAACAAGACAACCAATACTTAATTTTTAATCTAAAAAGTCTAAACTAAAGTATTTATGTTTATGAGGGAAATCATCGGCTTGATTTTTTTTTTTAGAAAACTAGCCGTTCAGGTAAGTTGTTAACGTCTCCAATTCGAGTAATATAAAGAATCATTAACACGTTTAATAGAAGTTTTACGTAAATTCATAAACAATTATACCACTTACTTGGCTCATTCTGTAATGACTAATCAACACGATTTTATAGTTCAAGTTCAATCATTGGATTAAGATAACAACAAAAAATCGGTTTAAATCGAAAATTCAGTTGCAGTAACAAAATGTACTCATAGGATTCTGCATGTCAATCGTAGGACTTTAGTTTAAAGAGTTATGTTAGGCTTTCTAATATTTTACTATTGTGGCTACATCAATTTAAACAAACTATTATTCAACAACAAAACCGTTTCACAAGGAAAAGGTTGTCCATAAGTTACATATTTTTAAATTCCTGTTTTGAATAAATAAAGTAGGTACTATGTTTGTATGTATAGTTTCTTATTTCTAAATTACTACTCATTTATTTTATTTTGGCTAAAACTAAAGCATTTTATATAACTTTTTAAATGATTCTCTGAATGAGAAGTCCTTAGCTTTACTTTTTGATCGTTAAAAAAAAACACATCCCTTGAAGGGATAAGTTACTAGGACAAAATTTTATCATATAATGTTTAAGACTTGATTTGTTTTTATTTATTTGTCAATCAGAATTTCTCCAGCATAGTTATTTTTTGTGTAAATAAAATCTCGTTTTTCGATTGCAAAGGTGAAGTAAAAAAAATATCTACCGAATTTTACAAGAACATATAATTTTCTTAAGTAGGCTCTACTCAACCTCTAAACGTGTTTACCTTGTTACGGTTCTATGAAAGGCATTATAGAAGTACATTACTTTATGTAGGCTCTATGTGCCTTTTTAAATAATAATTTATATAAAGTGCATTTATCAATTTCGTCTCTTCTCCTTACGCTGGTACGTGGTCAGTTATTATTTAAAAAAAATGGCAGTTGGCAAAATCAATGTGGTTTTCACATCTAATGGCTCTTCGAGAAACGTATATTTTTGGACTTACAATTATTCAAAAAAAAATCGTTTTATGCCAAAAAAGTAATAAATGAAAATTAAGTGCATTGAAATTTATGCACGATAAACCATAATTTTGCATTATAACCATCATCAACACATTAATCTTAAATTATTATTAGATTTATAAATTTTTTACATTTTAAAATCCACGATAAAAACATGAGCGAACAACTAGCAATCTGTAGCAAGAAAACGTCAAATCCTCGAGCCAAATATGTTAGCCAATAACCGGACTAGATGAATTCATTGATGTTTTCACAAACTTTTCATTGAGGAACAAAAGAGATTTCATCCATCCATAAGTTTTTTCCCTTACCAAAAAGTGCCCAACGCGCCTATAGAAGTTTTTACTTTAAAAACTATGATTTCATCAAGTTTTTTGTGTGGAATGTTTTGATTCGTTTCAGATGCTTACTCTGCTCTAGCAAACAAAAGGCCAATATTAATGAACAAACAGCCTCTCAAATTATCTTCATGTGAATGGGGTCTAATATGAAATTGTCTTTTGAACACATCCTAAAACTAGCAAACAAAGACATTTGCCAAGTTATCATACATATGTTTAAATAAGAAAACGCGGGCCCGGCAATTTTGTTTGAAAAGAAAAGCCGAGCAGTTTCTGTTAACTTAATTTATTTAAAACCTCATTTGCTTAGAAAATACATCTTTATTATGTCTCTGTGGGTGGATAAACACCGACCCCGAGAGCTTTCTAAGTTAGACTATCACAAAGTAATTTACTTTAAAATGAATGTTCATGTACATATCTAACAAGGACAAATTTGTTGTAGGAACAAGCGGAACATTTGCGGAATCTCAGTCAACAAGGTGATTTTCCTCATCTAATGTTCTATGGCCCATCAGGAGCGGGCAAAAAAACTCGCATAATGTGCCTGTTGCGTGAACTCTATGGAACAGGCGTGGAGCGTCTGCGAAATGAGACTATGACATTTACAACTCCATCCAACCGTAAAGTGGAAGTGATGACAGTGAGCAGTAACTATCATTTGGAAGTGAATCCCTCTGATGCTGGCATATACGACCGAGTCGTGGTAATAGACTTGATAAAGCAGGTTGCCCAAACACACCAAATTGATCCACATGGTCAGCGCGATTTCAAAGTGATTGTTCTTTCGGAAGTTGATGAACTAACGAAAGACGCTCAACATGCCCTGCGTCGTACAATGGAAAAATATGTTGCCACTTGCCGCATCATTCTCTCAGTTAATTCCACTTCGCGTGTGATTCCAGCCATTCGCAGTCGTTGTCTCGGAATCAGGGTCTCGGCCCCGACTCAAGACGCCATTGTTGGAATTTTACAGAGCACCTGCAAGAAAGAAGGACTCAATCTTCCAATAGAATTGGCCCACCGTATAGGCGAAAAGTCAGAGAGAAACCTCAGACGGGCGATTCTTATGCTCGAAGCTGCTAAAGTCCAGCAGTATCCATTCTCGTCGAATCAGGATATTGTCGACTTGGACTGGCAAGTTTTTCTTAAGGAAACAGCCAACCAAATTATTCTCGAACAGACTCCAGCAAAGCTGGAAAAGATACGTGATCGATTGTATGAGCTCCTAGCTCAAGGTGTCCCACCAGACATGATTTTCAAGGGCTTGGTTGAGAATCTGGTCAAGAATTGTGATATGTCTCTCAAAGCAAAAACACTGGAATTCGCCACGCTATACGAGCATCGGATGCAGAACGGTTCCAAACATATTTTCCATTTGGAAGCGTTTGTTGCGCACTTCATGAATATTTATAAGCGATTCATATCTGAGTCCCTTATGATGGATGAGTTTTAAATAATTTCAATGAATAAAATAAAACGAACAAGTACAAAAATTATTGATTTCATTTATTATTTTTTTTTTTGGAAATTAGTTTCGCTGCTTTTGGCGATCTCGTTCCGTTTGGTAGGCCATTTGGATTTTATCATCTGATGTTCGCATTGCAGTGTCGATGTATACCTTGAGTAATTCCTCTAGTTCAACATGGGCTTGTTTGTACTCGATGTCGATGTCAGAATTCAGTTTCAGTCCGTGCATAAGAAGATCCAACGAATGCAATGGCAGGCACATCTCACGATTGGTCACTGCTATTGGTCGCTTAAAATCGAAATACTCACTGCCTGCACCGAGCATAGCCCATGTGATTTCTTTAGCTAGTTCGGTTGCTTCTAGCAGACGACTGTGATTTACAAACAAGCGAAGAAGTTCTGAAGAGTTGGCAGCCTGAAATAGCGGAAAAAAAATGTTTTCAATGTTGCTAGAACAATCATTTATATAAATGTAAATGTATAACGGCAATATTGAAAAAAGGATAAATTCAAGCTAAAATATTTTCGAAAATTATAACTAATTCTACTGAAGAACAATTAGATCTGTAAATGAATAGGGAGTCATTTTACTAATTCCCTCTATGCATGTGCGACAGTAAGTCTCATAAGTTAAATGACATTTCCCGAAAACAAAATTTCGCATTTCCAGCTTCGATTTTTTAAAAACACAAATCAGTAAAATGCAATAAAAAATGTTTTTCTCCCTTATTTTTGATACCAAATATTAACCACTCGCTCACCTTATAAGCAGAATACAACCACTGTGGAACAAATGCATTCAAACTCAAAAGCTTATTCACAACACTCTTTCGAATCAGCGTTGAGTCTTCTTCCTCATTATCTTCAACTAATTTTTGCAGCAACGACCAGGCCATGTCTGCCGCACTGCTTCTATGTGGAAGATCTAAAAAAGAAAGACAGATTTTAGCTTGATGTCTTCAATACTGTTTACCTAATAATAATGTACGTTTACCTGCCAAATCATTTTCTTGCAACCATGACCATGCTTCATTTGGATTTTCATCAGCTGTCCTAACACATGCTGCCGTCAAACTATCAAACACAGGCAACACACTGTATCCGAATCCTTTGGCCAATTTCAAGGCTGGAGTAAAAAGGCCACTATTCGATAGAATAACAATGAGTTCCTGGGAACCGGCATGCAGAAAAGCTCCAATGTCTTTGCGATGCTCTGATAATACAACCAGTGATTCAGTTTGAAGAAGTTCTTTACGAATGTCTTTGATCTCTAAAACAACAACTTGTTCCTTTCCAATTGCCTTAAAAAAAGATGCGAGTTAGAAACAAAATAAAACAGATCGAGACAGTATACCTCTTCAGTTTCCATGTTCTCATTAATCATAGAATTGCTAGCGTAATCATCGCCAATGACTGGCTTTGCAATCCACCTGTATCGGGTATCAATTAAATGTAACGAATTGATGCAAACAAGGAGACAAGAACATCGTTTCTTCATTGCGTCTATAGAATCACTTTCTAGTTGTAAACGCATTGCCTGCTCATACATTACAGATGAAGCTTTTCGCATATTCCCATTGTTTACATGGAATG
The DNA here is from genome assembly GCA_905146935.1 of Scaeva pyrastri. Taxonomy (NCBI): domain Eukaryota; kingdom Metazoa; phylum Arthropoda; class Insecta; order Diptera; family Syrphidae; genus Scaeva; species Scaeva pyrastri. The sequence continues at coordinate 1,523,853 of LR989929.1, read as the reverse complement.
CATACAAAAAGTCATAGATCTCATTATCATCGATGGCAAGCGATCTAGCTCTGGATTCCACAATGTTTTCAAATTCATCGTGCAAGCCCACATAGGGGAAATGCATAAGAAGGTCCAAGCGTTTCTTATTGAACAATGTCACCACTAATTGCCTGAGGCAGTCTTTCCTCCTCGACAACTCAGCGTTGTATATAAGCGAATGATATGCTTCTTCATAGTGTTCGAGTATGAGATGATTGTTAAAGACTATCGATTGGAACATTGGCAATTGTTGATCGCTTTTCTCTAGAATTCCGATAGCAACCTGCGCCATAGAAATAATATGATCCAATGCGTTGTGCTGTTCAAATAGCTGAATAACTTTAAGGTAATATCGAGCAATAGATTGGTTGTGGGTCAGTTCCTCCTCGGTACTTTTGAGAATTTTCTCCCGCATAAACTGTTCCGTTAGGACTCCTTTAGCACTCTGAAGGAACAGGTCATAGGCCTTGTGCGTTTCACCATTGTCTAGCAGTGATACTGCCAGTATAAATTGTCCTGCAAAGAAGTATGATCAGAATTTCGGGAGTTTGTTAAAACCGTGGATCTTACTTGAACAAACATTCCATTCACACCAGCTGTTTAAAAGACGCACATAGTCTTCGACGATTATGTGTTGACAAGTGCTGAACAGCCATTCCCCGAATGTAAAATTAAAAGAAACTGCCCAACTGCAAGAGTAGGAGATTTTTAAAATAATTTTTTTCATCTAAACATATGGCGGCTTACATGAGTTGACTAATGATTCGCACAAGAGGAATCAAAGTCTGCTGCCATTGTGGCGTTTTCAAGGATTTGCAACCCTCTCCATAAAGAGCCAAGGCTGTGTACAAGCCCTTCGAGCTAAGGAAAATCCGGAGCAAGGGGGCCGAGTGATTTTTCCCACCGTTTAGAAAAATTTTAGTACTTCCATTGGTGAATTGCAACATATTCAAACGCTGAATGCTACTGTCCCTGAAAATATTTAAATAAGATCGCCATTTTTAAGGAGTTATTCTTTCACTTACAGTGTGGAACATGCAGCAAGGTTTACCGGTGTTTCGCAAATCCAAACCATTACGTAGTAGGACTGCAGAAAGATAACTGTGTCGGGCATAAATTGAGACCGGATAGTTTCGAGAATATCAGGCGACAAGGAACATGTGTCAATTAGAATCTGTTGCAGGATCAGCAAATTGCGACACAAAGCAAAGCTAAAATAAGAAAGAAAATTAACAAAAAAAATAACTAGACTAAATAAATAAATATTTTAAACCTAATTAATGACATTTGTCTAACAGATTCCGAAAGAACAGAAATTCCAATATGACTGCCAAAAAGACCACCAATGGACATTAGAAAACGAGATGACTGTGTGAGCCCTGTTGAAAGGATAATAAAATATAATTGTCAATTTTGAATTTTTTAACCTGTTTTAGTTTGAAAGGAATTACCAGAATGGGTTTGCATGCTTTCAGGACTTCCATTGTCCATACGTAGATTGTCCAAGAGCATAGCCATTGGTGTTCGTAGATCGCTGATAGCCTGGATTTTTTGTCGAATGGTAACGATAAAGTTGTTGGGCAGAATCTTCAAAAAAAAAAAAAAAAATAGATTAGCGTCATATTGTAAAGTCTATGATAAACTCACCTCTTTATCGTGATCGCCATCCAAAATTTCGTCAACTAGCTTTCCTATGAGCACATTAGGCATTTCTAATTGATACAGCTTTTTATCCAAGTCCATTTTGACATCCTCTGGTAGCCATTGTTCTATTTGAGCCAACATTGCAACCAAATTGACCAGATCCTCACCGACTTTTTCGTTGCCGGCAAAATGCACCGATATTACATTGTCCATTTCGACATTATCGCCAGAGACCATCAAGTGCTCGAGTGTTTCGCAAGGTCGAAGCATTGAAAATGTGTTCTTTTTAACAATACACAAAGCATCAATGGGATCAAGAATCAATAGACCAATTGGCTGGCAGGCTTTGATGTGATATTGTTCGCAACAAGAATAGAAACGTTCCCATAAACGTGTCGAGATTTCCAAATATTCATCATCGCTTATATCGAAATCTTTGACTTCGTTTTGGATTTCGTCCTCGACGGCTTGGCAGACTTGTTCTTTAAGTGCGACAATAGAAAGTTTAGAGTCAAAACGCACGCTCGAACGACGGAACATCTTTTGAAAAAATAACAAAAATGCTGGTCTAACAAAAGTTATAAGCTAAAATAATCTTAGAATTCTTACAAAAAGAGCCTTGGTAACGACTGGTCTTTCGAATTTACGAAAAACATACGAACAATAAGCTTCACGTGGATCCATACCCTGCTCGACACCGACACAGTAACGATCTGGTGGTGGTTCCATTGCGGCCGATACCCAATTGATACCAGTTCCACGTTGGAGACAGAAATTTGATATACTGAATTCACCTTCTGCATTACACCATAGAGCCCAGATCCTTGACTCAGACGCATCGAAATCTGCTAAATCAGACTGCGGTGCGGATATGATTTTTTTGCGTGTTAGATAGTAATTGGAGGCTCCGTCTGAATTGATATCGATGCAGACAAACTCCGATCCCATGGAATGGGAGAGAAAGGCACACAATGTTGTGTCGTTGATTTTGCGTACGGCGTTTGTTTGAGCTGAGGAAAGATACACAAAAATGAAACTTTCAACTGGAGAACAAAATAGTGTATCTCAATCATAAGAAAATCATATTTTGCAGAGCTAAGGACTTCTTTAAGATACAAATTTAGATTCAATGTTTTTGAATTGTCAAGAAAATAATACAACTTACGTCCTTGCATTCTTGATTCAGCCCCCTCACGGATGCAACTAATGGAACAAACGTTCTGCAGTGAAGTCGTCGACCACATTCGCAGTTGATCATCTCGATAAAGGGCTACAAGAAATATGTGGCCGTTGATGTGAGTGAATACCAACGAATTTGCAAATTCGGCATCGGAAGAGTTCGATTTTCCACTAAAACAAGAAAAGGATAAGAAAACATGATAATTCAGCTACCAAACACTTACATTAGAGCTCCTTTCAGATTGGAAAACAGTCTAGGCATAATGTAGTGCTCTTTCAGAATATTAACCAATGTTTGTCCTGAGTGGCAGTTCATTAAATACAAGGTAAGTTGATTTTGGTACGCAAGGGCAAAGTAAGCTTCTTCGCCATTCGGAGAAAGAAAACTTGCAGCAGCATGTGGAACTGGATTACCTAAGCCATTTCGTTAAAGGATTTTTTAATTTGATTAAACAATCATATATAGGTATATCGTTGTTCTTACTTGAGGATGTGTTCTGACCGATGACGTAGAAGGTGGATGGATCACGAGCGGCGTTGGTGCTGGCGTCGCGAAATATCGAAAAAGATTGAGTATCGGAAATCTCATGTTTTCCAGCCAGAACATTAGGATGGGAAAATTTGATACGATGCAAGCTGCAGACAGTTGTAACAAGAATGACAATTGAGTCTTCTAGCTCGGTTATGGTCAGAGAGAGTACTGGTGAGTCGGTGAATTTATAGCGAACGTTGCTTTGATAGAGATTAAAATCCAGACTAACTTCAGATAGCTCCAAAATATCTTGATATGTTCGCCTATATGAAAAGGGGTTTTGAATATAATCGTGTTTTCAAAGAAAGGTGAATTGGCCTGCAGAATTTTACCAGTATATAAAGCGATTTCGAATGTGATTATTTGTTGCATTTTTGTAGCAATATCCTCCAGCTTTTTCTGCAACTTTGATGTCCTGAAGGGTGCTCTGTGTTGCACCTAGCGAAAAGTTTACGGATTACAATTGAAAAATAAGAACAAACCAATTTGGCAGAGCTACCCGTGTTCAATGTGATTTCATTCCAATCTTCTTCGGCGGATAAATCAGGTATAACTTCGCGGTAGCTGAGAGTAAAGTTTTCCATTTCGGTTTGTATATATTCTTTGTAAATATTTCACTTTATATTATTTTTAATCAATTTTTTAACATTAAATTAAAAAGAACAGTTTGATTCTGGTTTAGTCGCCGCCAAACATAATTTTAACCTCAACAGTCAAAATTCAGGAAATGTAAATCATACAGGGTTGTTATTTGTCTTGTTTTAAAAATAAATTAATTTTTAAAACACCTATCACAAGTCAAACTCGATGATTTACAGGAGAGCCTTTTAAAGTTTAAGTTAACATTAAAACGACTGTGATTTTCGGGAAAATTTATAACTTTACTTTTTTACAACACGAAATCTAAAAGATGATTAAAGTTCCAATTGCACTGCACAGGCATTAAGGACTATTCACATGAGCGATCAACGACCAACAAATAAAAAAACAATGGGATTTAAAACATAATTGAGCTTAAATTCTTTACAAAAGGATAGAAAACTAGTTGAATTTATTATTAGTTTGATTAAATTTGCATTGTATGATCTAAAATAAGAGAAATTTAAGAAAATAAATTGGTCGTCACGAATTCCAATATGACTGCTACGAATTCTCAAACACTATTCGCGTTACACATACCATCCACACAACAACGAATGAATTGCTTGCGCGCGACTAACCTCAAAATTATTCTAACAGAATTTCCTTGGGCCATTCGTGACGAATAAAAGACGTACATGTGAACGAAATGTCAAAACGGACGAATGTTCGTTCATTCGTTGGTCGCTCTCATTTAGAGTCTTTTCTCAAAATTTTTACTACTGAAAACGACGATATGTTCAACCATTTTAGATTTATATAAATCTCTTTTAACCCAACAACATAACACAACTTTTATAAATGATACTTTTACCTTATGCAGCTTTTAAAAGTCAGTAAATCAGTATCGGTTGACAGAAAAAATGTAAATGATAGGCCGAATTTGTTCACTATTGGAGGGGAAATAATAAAAAAATGCCAAACTTAATGTAACCGTCTAATCAACAGGCCTTATGGCTAAGAAATATTTTGATTCAATAATAATAATATATTTTGAGGAAAAGATTGAAATTGAAAATATTAAGAACTGTGTACATACATACATCAAAAATCCATGGCATTTTCTTGGTTTTTTCTTCTAATTTAATTTTGTTTCTCGACATAACTAAATATACAAATATTTTATAATTTACTACTTCTTTCATACATTAAATATGAAATACTTTGTGACAAGTAATCTGAGTGAACAAGGTAGGTGTAGTATTTGATAGTGTGTACAAGTTAATTCCTGTTCTACAAAAATATCATTTAACCTGAAACGCCTGTTAGTATAACACTTTACCACAATTATTCCTGCCATTGTTGGTGTCACTGGTATGTCAAAATGACGTGCAAAATAAAATATTAAATTTTATCTAGAGTTTATTAAAAAGTTGACCTATTTGTTTTGTATTTGCCAGTAAGTTATTTAACTCAATAAATTTGTGGGCCTTTCAATCGGAAGATCATAGAACTCATTCTTCTCGAGTCCGAAAACCCAATTGCTTGTGGAACTAAACAATTCTGTTAGACGACAAACTGTCGACGAAAACCATGTCAGAACGATCAAAAGGTGACACGTCGTCCTCGTTAGTTAAGGCAGCAGCACCACCTTTATCCGGAAGAGTTGTGAAGAACCCGTTGTTAAGCGCCTCTGTCACTGGATTGACTCTTGATGATTTCCATAATAAGCCACTGCTATTGCCAGCTGCTCCTCCAATAGTGCATCCAACACCGGTTGTTAGTCGTGGTAAGTGAACTTTAATCTTTATTTTTGTTCTCTTATTCTTTTGGATGGCACTTGTTGCTAGTTATCTCCAATTAGAAACCTCTATTAAACTGATAGGAAATTAAGATCACAAAAACGAGCATATCGACAAAAAATCATATAAGAATTAATTATGTATTGTAATAATTGATTTCAAAATGTCTGAGGGAAATTCATTTCAATTGTATGTCATAGGATGGGAGTTCGCCCATTGGAATATCATACAATTGGTACTTTACCATAGTTAAAAAAGCATAATTCAAAAGGGGAACCTATATTATCCATATCATAAGTTGTCCATACTTCTGGAACTGTTCCATTATGCTTCTTTAGTAGAGATCGATGGTTAACTATTGTGAATAAACTACTTAGAATAAATGTTCGTTTCATACATACATACATTTTTTATGTGAAAACTAGGGTCATGAATAAAATAAATATTATGTTTATTTGCTTTGTTTTTAAGAGTATAAATATAATAAAATAAAAATATGTATATTGAAACCTTAAAACTACATATACAATGTATAATGTAGATATGCGTGTAGTTCATAATTCATAAATAAATCAAAATTTGTACTTAAATAACTAAAATCATTTGGCAAGGTTTTTTTCTTTGTGTCACCCGTCACCCTTAGCCTAAAATACTTTATTCAATGGTCTTATCAATAACGAGTGCAAATTTCGTTTATCGAATTTGTGAATGCGATCTGTAGGAATGCAAATCGTGCGATGCTCTTCTTCGTTTCAAACACCACATGACGAGTATAATAATTAAAATTATCAACAAAATTAACAATAAGGCGCCGAGAACAATTGCCGCAATAGATGCTTCTGATAGAACCATATCCCTGACGTCTATGTTGTAAGTCTTTTGATTTCCTGCAATATCGTAGGCGATTAATGTTACTTTGGGCTGACAGCAGTTGGCGGAGTAGGTTGTCCTGAGCGGCTGATTGGTACCGACTGTGAAAGAATTACGATTTATTAATCCAGGGGGTGTGGATTGTAGGCGGAGAAGACCAGTTTCCCAATCTTGTGCAACTAAGTCAAGCGACCAATATTTTTCAAAACAGGCTGCTGTATCGGTTCGTATATTGTCGCATCTGCTTCCAAATTGCCATGTTAAACTCGGAGCAGTTGTGTCCTTTAATTAAAATTGTATCTATTTAATGTATAAACATTAGACGTATTATAAAATTACCTCTGCATCGATGCTGGTAATGACTCTAAGTTCGACAGTTTGAAAAACTTGTCCCGATCCAAGGCAGGTAAATTTAATTGTGTCTCTAGTACCCTGAGGTGTGGAATTTGGTATAAGCACAGTCACTGTCACAGTGGTAGTTTGTCCAGACGGAAGAAATATGCTACAACAAAAGAAAAAAAGTCAGCAATCATCTCCAAAAAACATAGGTATTAAGTATTTTCAAATACTTGCCTCTGTGGATCTAATGTTCTTAGAAACCTTTGTTCATCGGTAACTTGTATGTTATGAAAAATAGGCTCGGTCCGAAGATTTGTCACCTCAAAATACAAACTGGCCATCATCCCAGGTGCAACTAGGATTTGCGAATGAATTCCCATGTCGATTTTTGTTATGCCCTGCTTTAACACGCTGCTGCCCAGTGTTGTTTGTTTTGCATTTAAAATAATATTTTTCTTTGTTTCATTAATTGAAAGAACTGGAAATATCTCCGAATCCGGATTAGTGGTTTCTTCAGGGAATCGAAAACTTTCGTGAGTTGATATGATGTGTTCACGACCTCCACGGGTATAGGGCAAGCCGTTTATGTAGCCATAGTTAAGGCGTCTTATCATGTCATCTGTGAATTGGGGGAAATATCATGCAGAAAATGTGTCCAAATTTCATTAATTATTTATTTTTGAAGAATGTAGTTAATTTGATTAAAACAAAATTATAGTACTAAATACATAAAATAAAATTTGGTTTACTTAAGCCTTTCTGAAAACTGCCTTCAAGTACTTCTGAAACAATTGCCCTATTCAAGTAATTATATGCTTTTCGAATGATTTTGAAATTTCAACAAGTAGGTACGTTATGATCGGGTGTCGGTGTGGTTTTTATACTTTTCTTTTGTTGAGTTCTTGATAATTTTAATAAGAAAAAAATATAATCTAGAATAAAATTGGTCTAAAATTTTAAGAATTGATGTAAAAATTATCAATTAACCGTGAATTTAAAGCAAAAATCATATCATGTATGTACAATGTACATATACATATGTACATAATATTTGCAAATGTAATGTACATATTATATGATTTGACTAGTCTAGTAATAAAAACAAACTTGGCTTATCTGAGATTCGTTATACATGCATTTTGCGTCAGTACACACTAAGGTGTCTATAACTAAAACCGGTGATATGAATTCTTACTTTCTGATCGTAATATTCAGTATCTCAAACTCATCATATTCAAATTTCATTTCGATTATTATTGAACAATTGGAAAAAAAATCATAAACAAATGACTGCAAGTGACGTATGCATGTGACTTATGCCAATGAATCGGGTTAAGAAGTTATCAAACCTAAACTTCTTATCACGAACAAAAAAATAAAACTTTTATAACAAGAAACCTATTTTTATTTATGAGTAGTTTTAATCTATATTTACTTCAAGACACACGCTTTTCTTAATTCCTCCATACTTACCAAGAAAAACATCTGGTTTCCGGTCGGCTCTTACAAAAACATTATATTCGACATCCAAAAGATCCGGAACCAATTTCAATGTAAATGTTGTAGACTTCACTAACTTGGTCAGTGGCACAAACGAGTCAAGTTGTCCGTCGTTTTGAGTAAAAACACGCGATTTGAATTTTACCAATTTCTTCAAATTGATATCTAAACAAATGGAAAAGAAAAACATTTTAATAGAAGTGTAAGCGATTCCTTAGAAACGTGTCCCACGTTAGTATAACAGTTTATAACATAAATAAAAAAATCCACGTTTTCACAGCTGACTGCCGATTTGTCATGCGCGAAAAAGAAATATAAACAAAAACAACAACAACAACAAAACAAACATTGCGTCAAATGTCAAATCAAAAAAGTTGGCAAAAATTCGACTTTCTTCTTCTAGATTGAAGCGATACACCAATAAATAGCAAAAAAAAAAAACAAAAGATTTGTTTTTGAATATTATACAACATTCAAATACAAAGCATATCATCTGTTTTAGTGAAATTTTGAAAGTTAATTTAATTTTATTGAATACGAAAAAAAAAAACGACCACAAAGACGACGTCGACCCAGCAAATCGCAGAATTTCACTTTTATCGATGGAGTGAAATTTTATTGCAAAAAGGTTTGTTAATTAATTTATTGATACATAAATCAGTTCTTCATTGTAATGGTGAAACACGATTAAAAGGTAACAAATTTTTCATAAATTGGAAAATGTTTCTTGGATATTACATTGGTCTGTTGCGCATGTTTTCAAAATAACAACAAACTAATTTTAATTGTCTACATTCAAAACGACTTATGCATGCAATGTTCATATATAATAATATTTTGTTTTTAAATCTGTGCCCCTCATTTCAACTTACATATTTATAGTTGAAAATTGCAGAAGCAAGCAGTTGACATGTGTGCAACAGGGAACCTTTAATTGATTAAAAAATATATATCATTCGTCGAATCGTGTCTGTGCGTTTGCTATGATACAAAGTTCAAATAAAAACACTAGAGTATGACGTGGAGTCGGGTTTAATTAGTCACTGACAAAAAATATCGTTTGTTGCCAAGGTCAAGTCCAAAGTTCAGTGTAAAAGGGGAAACCGTCTGTTGACGTTTATTTTCTATGATGATATTTACAGTACAAAAGTACTCAAATCAATTTTATTTTTTAGAAATGCAAACGTTAATTTTCCACGCTCTCTTTAGCTTTCTATCATCTTTTTCCAGTGAAGCGTAATAAGTATTTAGACTATCTGAAGTCGGACTTCAATGAAATTATTCTGCTGTCGATGTTCAACAGATAGATTAGGATTATTCAATTGTGTATACGGAAGGAGTCATAAAATCTGATAAGGCATTGTGTTTTAAGAATGACGGAAAACTAAAATTAGTCCATACATCAGCGTATATTTCGCCATCATATCCGCTTAAGAATAATTTGGATGTAAAATTCAACAACTAATGCACTTAGTTGAAAATTATATAAACATTTATGTATATGAAATTAGAACATAGTTAGATTTTGGATAATTTTAACTCTGTTTGGGGGCTATAAAAAGATGTTCCATAAAAGCAACATTTGGTTGAAAACAAATTATAACATATGTGTACATATACATACATATGTATGTATTTACAATTATTTTTGATCTCCCACATAACATTCATTATTACGAATATGAAAATTTAAATTCATCACTTAAACGAAGCCAAACTCCGCAATGTTGATGTTTATTTTTATTTGATATGATTTAATTTTCGATTTGATATTTTTTCTTGTATTAGCATGTTTTCATCTCATTGCATTGAGTTAAAATATCAAATTAATACTGAGTTTAAAATGCTTGAAATATGAAGCCATGTTCAGAGAAGAAATAGAAACACCTCATATATAAGAACTCCATCTTCGTGTGGAATTATAAATCAGGATTTTGGAAACCATTTTTGAATTACTGAAACATTAAATTTTATGTTTGAGTGTCGATTTAACATGTAAGAAATTTTATTAAATATAAACGACGTATTTTTTTCCTTTACTGCAAATTGTTAATTTTGTATCATTTTTTCTGCAGGGTAAACTTTTGAATGAACATTTCAAAAAATGTTATTAATAAAAAATTCCTTTTGGTTTGAAAAATAAATTTGTTACCATAATATTGATTCTAAATTTGTGAAGCATTAAATTAAAAAAAATAATCGACGCAAGATTTGTACCTATTTTCAATTTGTAATATTTTTTTAAAAAGAAGTTTAATCACTCTAAAGACAAAGGTTTTAGGAATGTTTAGAGTTCAGTAAAATTAAAAAATTATAGCATTTTTGAAGGATATAATCTTTTTTATCCATAAAAAACCTACAAATTCTATATTCTCTGCTGGCTTACGAGTATTTGTCCCTCATAAAACCAAATAAAATAAAATAATCTCTACACCTAAAAATATACACATTCGTGCAATTGTTTAAGTGCTTAGGTTTCTAAGTTGTTCCCGATCTGTTGTTTGCAAATCTAACCCCGTTGTATGGTTTCTATTTCTATTACTGTTAGTATATCCCCAGTGCGTTATTAACATAAAAGAAAAATAGAAAACAGAGGACAACACAGTTAATAACAGAACATACTTACTCGAATATCTAGTCATCAAGCGTTGGACAAAACAAATTTTCTTGTATTTTTTTTTACAAATATAGGATGTTAATCAATAATAAAATACACAACATAAACATAATTTTTTATAAATTTTTTTCTTGCTGAAGCAATACCCATTTTCAGCCAACTTTATTATTAAAAAATTACTATGTATTAATTGGTTTGTACTACGGTTAATTATTCGATAAGTTTTTGTTTTTCATTTTGTAAACTTAAAAATACATATACAAAGGTAAAAGGACAAAACTGTAAATTAGAGTTTTTGTTTAACTCGTTCTAACTGAATTTTTGTGATGTTTCTGGTTTTTGTTTTGCTTTAACTAATGCTATTTTTAAACATTAAGGACATTTTTTACAGACATTAAGTGCATAAGTAGAAATAATAAATAATATTGATTAAAAATTGCTCTCTTAAAACTAAACATTCATTATTATAAAATATTTTTTAATTGTTAAACAAAAAAAGAAATTAAACATAGGACGAAATGTACAGATTGTGTGTTTAAGTGTTTTTGTGTATTGGAAATTTTTTGTCTGTGTAGTAAATTTAAGCAAAAGAGATAGTGACAAATAGGACCAGGGGTTAAAGATCAAATTTCCTCTTGTGTAAGGAGATCGGATATTAATTTTGTTTACTTTAAATAAAATGGTTATTAATCTATTGTTTGGTTTACCGTTAAAATAGAAAGAATGTATTTATGTATGTGTGTTCTTTTGTGGGTGTGAATATACAAACTAACCACCATTTGGAGTTTCCAATGTTGCTGTTCTCATTAACGAATCGATTTTTACATGTAAACTAGATAGAGTCGTGTCCACTGGTATATCGATTTCTTGCGATCCCAAATAAGTATCAGCAATCAATGTAAGCTAAAAGCAAAGAGATACAAAAAATTAAAAAAAAAACTTGTAATGTAAAGAATTAGAAATGTGTCAATTTGTCTCTCTAACTATACGTGGGGGAGAATCTTTTGAAAGATTTTTTTTTTCTTTTTACTAAAAACACACTCTTTCGAGTGTCTCGTGTTACATTATTTTTGTTGCAATACATAACTATGATCCAATTACGTTGTATTATTGTCCATCCAGAGTGGTTTTACGCTCGAAAGAATAACAGACTGAGTGTGTAAACGAGGTGGAAGCTATCCACAATTTTGGATTACAACATCAAGTGAATACTGCTACTGGCAATTACACTCGTAATGAAAAGTAAAAGTATATACAAAGGTGCTTCCCTTATGATTCTAAGTACCAACTTGGTGTTATGTTCAAATAGTGTAAGGCACATTTTCTTTACAAAACAACTACTAACATTTTGATAATGCTATGCAACAAAGTTGTTTTATCACTTAAAGAGTCATGAAAGGGGTTCGTTCAGTGTGTCAGATCATGAATTCAAGTTCCATTTATTTCAGCTGACATAACGGTTAGCCATTTACTGGTGCTAATTTCCTTAGATTTTTGTACACTTGCGAGTATGTTATTATCTAATCACATATACCAGAGTTAGGTTATGTTTTTTTTAAATTATTAAAATATTCATTTGCAAAATACATTTGAATTATAGCGGAGATGAAGTTATTTGTTGGTGCAGCGGTTTATAACTAAGCAAACATATTGTTTTAAAAGACCAGTGAATTTCAACAAATTCTTAAAAATAAAATGACAGTAGCGGAAAATAATTCCCTTCATTAAAAAATTTACGAAATTCTCCTACAAATTAACACTTCTTTGTCCAAAAGTAAAGCAAGAACTGCTCAAAAAAGAAAATTGTAGTAACATAATTACATTTTTCCTTTAATTCAATTTGAAATTTAAGTAAAGTTTAATTATAAGCAAAAACTGCATTCCTCAATGCAAGTCCTTAAGACCAATTTGTTATTTGGAATTATTTTTTTAATTTTATTTTTCTCAGGAAATTTGTTCTATTTCGCATGTTTTTATTTCAAATCATTTGCTTAAGTCATTCGCTCTCTTTTATAAAGTCACTTATAATATAAGGAACCAAAGCATTTTTTAGCACGAATAAAATCTTTTGAATAATTTAAGGATGGAATCTCTGGTGAAATGAAATAATTATGTATTGTATAAAGAAAAAATATTAAGACGTGAAAAAAAACACTCAAAGTTATTCGAAAGTTTTACTTACTGTGATTCCTTCTAGTTCCTGGTATGTGTCATTGCCAACAACATGTAGTATCTCACCACCTGATCTGATAGCCACTTCTCCCAAAATCCCTCCTACAGCTTCTTGTGTCTCATTCTCAGTTTCCAGTCTTTCTCCATACCACACCAAGTACAACTAAAAATAGTTCAAAACAAAACAAAAAATAGCCAAATAAAATCTCACTTCGAAATCATTCCTTATCAATGATGCAAACAACAAACCCTTATTCTTTTTTTGAGAAGTGTTATCGCTGCGTCTTGAACCAACTCTGTATGAGCCGGAATGGATGCGGTCGAAATGAATACAGCACTATCGTATGGCACAAGTTCAGATGCATGGACAACTCCAATAAATGCATTTCCACCAGAGCTTTCTTTGATGCTATTCAATCCGGCTAGGAATTGACGTGTATTATTAAAACTGTACGCTGTTGGTGTTCCTAAAAAACAATTGTATTCGATTAAAATAAAAACTTATCATTATCGTCATTAACGTCATTTTTAATAATATTTTGTTGTTGTTTTGTAAATTAATTCAAGAAGATAAGAAATAAACTTTCATTAACATTGTATTTTTCATTCGATAATGTATTGTTTTGAGTAGAGGAGCACAAATTTTGTTCTTGATATAAATGTGCCATTAAAATTAAAACATTTCACATTCAACACTTTTCTTTTTATTTATGTTTATGGTATTTTGTGAAGCAAATTAAATGAAATCGATTTCAAGGACATTGATAAAACATTTTGTTCGTTTAGTAATTAAAAATCAACATGCTAAGCAATTTAATATTCAAATTAAAAATGTTAAATGTGTTTGAAATAAATTGAGATGTGATGTGATCTGATTTAAATTCCAACAACTTCAACCTGTTATGTGAGTTAACAAATTATGAATATCTTTTTATTTTTATTGTTGATTTAATATTTAAGCGTTGTTTGTGAAATGACGTCAAAGACTTTTGACTTTGAAATATTCAACTAAAGTTCATTTAGTTTTTGAATAACTGAAGCAAAGAATATTTTGAAAGCGTTGTTTTGAATTTAACATTATACATATACGCATATAAAGTAATAAATAATACATAATTATAATAATAAAATTATAGCAACCATGTGCGACAAAAACGTAAAGACAATGTTAGGAAGTGTTTAGATTTCCTGGTTTGATTTAGATCGACAGGTGAAATTAACATTAAACAAGTAAATATAAAAAATAATATTAATGTCAATTCTGGAATTGTCTTCTAGTGTTGGTGTTATAAATCAAAATAAAGATAAGTCCATTTAAAGTCCATTAAAAAAGAAACGTAATGAAATGTCTCGAAGGCAACTTTATTGTCAAAAGTTATTACTTTGTCCATACAGTCAGATAAAAATATAAAATATTTTATTTAAAAGGTGAACTTCCACCCCATTTATTTACGGACAAAAAAGACCAATGGACATTAAATGTTAGAAATTATGTTTTGAAAAAACTAAAATCTTTCCAGTGGAAAAATACTGTAGTTCTATTCAAAGTTCAGCAAATTTTTTAAATTAAATTTACAACTTGAATTTTGAAGTAAAACAAGTATCCTTTGGCATTCAAATTATACTTCAATTTACTTAGTATCTTAAAATTTATTATAAATAAATGTATGACCAAATATTGACCAGATTACTTTGAGTTATTGACTAAAGAACTATTTATGATTTATTAAAGAAAAAAAAAGAAAATAAGGTAAATATCTCTTAACATGGTCAAAGTCGTTTGTGCGGTTGAAAATGTATTACATTTGCATACAAAGTTGGCGTAACATCCACACACACCACACACAGTTGTGGATTTTTTGGCACGCTCTAAAACTCATCGTGATATTTGCCACGATAAAACAAGAAAAAAAAGGAAAAAAGCAAGCAAGCTTAAAAAAAGCTCAAATTACCGTCGACTTGCTCGACGCTGACGGTGCGGTGGTGGCCGCCCGACGACAAGGCAATGGCGATGCACATTGAAAACAAGACATCCACAGCCTAAAGAAGTATGAGATCAAGAATATCTTTGCACTTGATCCAAATGGTATAGGTAGAAATTCATGCTGATGTGGTACATCTGCATCTTCTCATCTCGTTATCTTGTCAGGCGTTGTATAGGTAAACTCAACTGGCCAACATTATTTTGAATAGGTACAACAACACCGTCCTTCGATTGGGAATTCATATAAACACAAACTAGTTACTAATTGACCCCAATTGCTTTATTTGAAACTCTCTCAAATAAAGTATCTATACTATACTATACATATTATGTAGTGTGTACGTATGCATGTATATTTCCATAAGATATTCATAAGATCCCATTGCGAATGTGTTTGAATACAAAAATAAAAATATGAAAATGAGATATTCTTACCTGAAGCATTCAACGCGACCAAGACAATCTTTATGGCAAAATTTGATCTTAGCGCCTCTCGCCAAAGTGCCTTCGTCTTCTCGAGGGACTCCGGCGACGGATCGACAATCACCGCCAATGGCATTCTGATGTAAGCGTCTTCTATATAGTTGCGTAATTGTTCGTGCGGCAGAAGCTTTCTGCGTGCCATGTGAATCTGTTTGCCCTGTTTAGCTCGATTCGTGGTCGCAGCAGTGCCAACCGGCGTTGATTGTGTTATTTGTGGCATTGGTGGCGATGAAGTTGTTGTTATAAGTGGTGGAATTCTTATTGTTGTGGTGCCGAGCAGGCTGGACGGATATAACTCCTCGATGCTTTCGTGTGGCGCATCTTCATAGTATTCCTCCTCCACACTGCTATTCGAGTTGTCCAATTGCTGATGTTGGATGTCATGCAAGTCGTTCTCGTCCGAATAGAGGACATTGGATTTCATGGCGAGGGGAACGGATTCGTTTCTTTGGGTTAATTCCATTGGACCCATGTCTACGTAGCCTGAATCAGGTCCGGTTTCTTCTGCGCTTGCGCTGACAGAGGTACTGTCGTAGTCTTCTGTGGAGGAATGCTGTTCGTACGACTTTTGTCTGCGCACATACTCCGGCACCATTGTGGTGCGGGATATTTTGATAGTTTGATCATCTCTGGCATCGGCCAGCATCATGTCTGTTGTGTCCTCTTGTGAATCATAGTAGGGCGTATGTCCTGTGTCCAAATTTATGTTGTGTATTATGCCCTCTTCGTCCTCAACTTCTTGTTGTAGTTGCGCAGGGTCGTAGATTTCATGGTCATCGGGTGCATCACCTGTGTAAAGTTGTTCATTCTCCGACGAACCATAGTCTGCACTGCTTCCTGCACAATGTACCAGGAAGGCAAACAATGTTAACTTAACCATTAGGGAATTATAACTTGTCAGAATCATGTTTAAGTGTGTGTATTGTTTTCTTCTTCTTTCGATTTAAATTGATTGTGAGTTTTATTTTCTTAAGCAGATTTTGTATCTTATTAATTTCAAATGCTTTAGTTAAATTGGCATGTTCTACGTTTTCATTGTGCGTTGTTTTATCTAAAAAAAAAAAAAACAATAAAATTATTATTGAAGTTAGAATTTAGATTTTGATAATTAAATTCAAAATTCTTAACAAAAGAGCTGAGCAGCAAACTTCTTGAGATATTTACGATGCGTGCTTTTTTCTTATTTTTTTTCTTCTTGGGCAGGTTTAAAAATAATTAACTCATTTTTCTACTTTTTAACTGTGTTTCGATGAAACATGAAATTGTTTTCTTTATCGATTTCTTTTGTTGTCTAAATTGATCTTTCATCAGTTGTAAATCATCAGAATCCATCATTAGTCTAATCATAATTTAAAGTAACATGGAAAAGTATACTTGGCACAAACTATAAGTCAGCTGTCAAATTATATGTCACTAGAAACAGCAATGTCAAGTAAAAGAAAACCTTCTATAATATGCACTTATCTGTACCGAGTCTAAGCCTATACTTGGCTAGTTATTTGCCGACAGTTTGCACTTTATTTACAACTTATGTATTTGTTGTCTGACACTGCTTGTTCATTTTGATTAAATATTCATTAATTTATATTTTCATTTAATGAAAACTCGTGCAGAGATATTTCATAAGTTCGTTCGTTCCTCAATAGAGAGGTTAATCAAATATATCAAAGCGTGAAGCTTCTACAGCATAATCGAGTATTGACCTTGACCAATCTGTTCCAGCTATGGACGTTTACAAATTGACAAATAAAAAAGTACATAAATTATAGTCTGTAACACACCACGGTACAACGGTACAGGTACGAGCAGAAGCCGCAGCAGCACCAACTTTATTTAAACACTTTACCCGACAAAGATGAATCTTATGGACACTATCCCATATGTTGGAGGTATTTTGAAAAAAAAGAAGAAAACATGCCGCAACATATGAGCTAGGCGTGCCTCATGAATATATGTATGTACATATGTACATACATATACTCTTTTGTGGCACACTTGGAATCCCCGTATAGAGTGCCAAACTTTCAGTGCAACATTAGTGGTGGCATAAACTGAGTAGCATATAATACACCTACCGTCATACATAGTACATATATGTAGATATGTATGTATAATAATAATTACCAATTTATCTCATGTTTAACAGTTACTCTGAGTCAAGGCCAATCGATTTAAAACCAAATTAAACGCCAGCTGTGGGTTTTTATTTATTAATGTATGCACATTGACGTTTGCTTTGATCGTGTGCTATGTTGAATTGATTAAAGATTCAAAAACAAGAAAATGCATAAAAATTCTTTTAAAGTCCGTGCGTCCGTAAATCATAAAGAAAATAATTATAATCTGCACACGAACGCTCTATCTAGAAATTCAAATGAGGTGTGATGCAATTGTTCATGCTTATGGTATACGCCAATGGATAGGCATAGGCAGCACCAACGGAGAAGACAAACGACAGAAAACAGAAAACTCAACATCTAATGCATGGGAAAATCTTGATTTGGTGTCATTAATTTCACATTATGGTCTGATTACATAAGAACAAATTCAAATAACTCTCGACTCTCGAGGCACCTCTCTTTTAGAGGGCTTCATCCGCTCTCGCACCTTCTCACTCATTTCTCGAAATTGGCCTACTGGTATAGCCGAGTCGCCTTGTGTATGGAAATTAGCTCCGAGATTGAGCGGGAAATAAATTTATAAGTTTTATGCTTTGTGTACAGGGACAAGTAGGGATTGCAAATTATGTGATGGGATGAATATTTTATTATGAAGAAAGAGAATTAGCCCTGCAGAAGAGGGGGCGTGTGAAAATAGTTTGTTATTGTTCGTATAGTCCGAATTTAACTCATATACATATACAATACTATAGGTTTGTGAGAAAAATCATTTGATATGGAACCAGAAGACACACACTTCTCAAATTTTTATTCGGCGTGTAGGCAGGGTAGGGTCTGTGACGATTTAATTCATGAATAAAGTACCAAAGTGTACATACATACATACAAACATTTATCAAATGCATATTTAAAGGGATTAAAAACAGTTCCTCTATCGGTGGTTGCATATACCCACCATTTCTACCATCTATGTACTATTCTTCATCGTAGCCATAATTTGAAATATTATTTCTTGTTTTTTTTTTTAACTTAAGATCGCAAAAATGGAAACACATAAGTCAAAATGTGTTTCATTAATTATTTTAAAGTTAAAGCCTACTTTCTAAGCACCTTCCACGAAGCTGTTCATTAATTAAAAAAATTCATAGTGTATACGGCAACGGATGGATTACTTTTTTTCAGTGTAGTTGGCAATATCAACAGGTAACAGGAAAACGTTGTTGTCTAACATGGCCTACAACTACAAGTTCCCAAGTTATTGCATACGTATACATATTTAATTTGTTATTATGTTTTCTAGATTTTTATAAATTTCGACCTCAATGCGCGAAATCGCCACTATATCTTTGATATCTGTTATTTTTTCGTTTTTCAATTTTTGTTGGCCTGGAGGCGTTTCTGACTTAATTAATTGCCAAGAGACCTCACCAAGACGCTTGTCACCTTTAATATTATCATTTTGTTGTTTTTTTGTTTTGGTTTGGAGTGTGGCATATCTGATTTTTTAATTATAACTACCTACCGACACTGAAAGTGTTTTTTTTTTCGTAAATAAATTAATTAAAGCTGACTGTTCCTATCCTCTAGTTGTTAAACTCTCAGCTAATTGAAGTAATTTATCTCTTTGTTAAATCTGCCACCAATTAATTTAAGTTTAAGTGTTTTTTTGTTTGTTTTTTTTTTTTGTATATATGTACATACATTATAACTTTGTCGGTTTATTAATTTTTATCTTATGGTTTTGTGAGTTAAAAATTTAAGAAAAGATGACTGTTATTGTTCTTTTGGTAAATTTCCTTAAGAGATTTGTTGCATAATTTTTGTGATTTTTTTTGTCGCTTAAAACAGATGAGGTTTGATTATGGGATACGTTGAACTAATATTACTCTCAAAAATATTGTTTCACTTTTTCCTAAGAAATCAGTAAAATTAGGTCTGAATTCTTGTATTTTTCAAAACTTAAACATAAAACTGTTAAAACATTTTAGAACTTAATGGATGGTACAAAAATATATTCGATGTAATTGCGAGGCATATTGATGGTTGGATAGAAAAATCCTGCTTTATGAATTGTGTTAACTCCATTATTTTTTCTTGTTTCCTTTTGGAACTTCATACTAGAAGTATTTCATTGAATAACTTCCTGAATAAACAAATTGAAAGATATTTGTTTCGAACATTAGTTGTTTAATTATTTTAATGTTAGCCTTTCATTGATTAATTTTTTTAAGGCCATTTTGCATACCCACATCTACTTGAAAAACCGTGTTAGTTTAACTGTCTTCTTGGGACTAAGGTTACTCGTAATCACTGCAAAAACCAATTATTCCATCATTTCCAAACAAATTCTGTGTGAATAAATTCCAAATAAATTATTGCAATCGACTTGTATGGATTGTTGAAGTTTTATTATAATTGTTTCCATAATTCAATCTTTTTTAATAGCTTTGGCTATTTTGTTTTCACACTTTATAATTTCGTTTACATGCTTAATAGGGCAAGTATTTGTTTTGTATAAAAAATGTACCGCCTGATGATTATTTTCAATTAAGAATATTTCGAGCATTTTTTTTTCTGAAAAAAAAATCTAATTTTTTTATCTTGTAGAATATCTGAATATTTGATTCTTTTTTAATTTTTTTTTCAAAAAACTTTGTAGATTGATTACAAAGATTATTTTACCTTTTTTGATTTTTTCAAAATTATAATTAAATAACATAGAATGTGTTTTAATCAGTGACTACATACACACACTAGGCCTTGGACCACAAGAGCAAGTTCGTGTGATCCAGTCGTGCTTCTTATTTAAAAAAAAATATCAACTACATTGCAGTTTTATTAAATATACATAAAATCAGAATAAATAAATAATACTTTGAATTATAGTTTTAACCTGCAATAATATATCGTCTGAAGTTCATCTAATCAGATCTCTCTTCTGCCTGCGGTCAATTTTATTAATCGCGAAATTATTCGAACTAACGAATTTTAAGCGATTTGAATATTTAAGAAAAAATTCAATTTCATTCTTTTTTTTAGACTGTTTCCTTCATCACAACAAAAACAATCAAAGTCAAGCGCATATTTAAGATTCATATTTTTTTGTCTGTACTATAAAATTTGCTACAAGTGTTTGTTGCCGTTGTTGCGGCTGGCTGCTTTGGCTGGTGCTGATGGCTGAATTGAATTGATTGTTGCTACTAATAAGTGAATGGAAAACCTGATAAACTGGCTCTGTATAGTGTTCTATTGAAAAAAAACATCAAATAAACACAAAATGCAAGAATTTAATCGGAATAATTTCAGCGTTCTATAAAAATAGTAATTATAATGCAAAAAAAAAAAAAAACAACCGGACAAATTTGCTTAACCTTTAGTGTAGAAGGTATACTTGTTTATTTGTCTCAATACAATCACACCGTGCTCTATCCCGTCACTTCCCAAAGCAAAAAAGTCGTAATAATTTTATGTTTCAAATTGTTGCATTTTTAAAATAAGACGACATTCAACTTCTCAGAATAGAGTGCAAAATATTAAAACACATTTGAGTTTAGTTCATTATTGTGCCATCAGTAAGTCGAATTTAAATTATACTGTTCAAACGTCAGAGAAAACAATTTGACGAATGTCAATCACCGTTATGTTGTTTTTCAGCTTTTTGAGTTTTACTCACATTTGTTTCTACTAATTTAAAGTCTAAAACTCCTCATCATCTCTGTAGGAGATGGGAAAACAATAATTACAGAGACATTCCAAAAATTGAAAAGTGGATAAATTTGTAAAAAAAAAAATGGAACAACTTTACTTTGTCAGCAAATAATTCTAATCGTCTAACACGCTTAAGCGAGTAGGAAGATTTGCATCCATAAAATATCATATCGGACCAACCATTGGTCTAAGTGTGTTGACTTTCAAAGCAGCAGTAGACTAGGCCACTAAAGAGCAAATCGTTTTTCCGTATTTACACACAGTTAATATTTTTAAGCAGTTCTCGTTTGTCGCTGTATTGGCATTGTGAAACAGACAGAGATATTGTTTGAAGTTTGTGGTTTTGACTTTCATAACATTGACGTATGTTATGTTCCTTTCGAAACTTTATCCTGTTTTAAATAAAATTAACCTATGAATGCGGTTTCACCTTTCAAAATCGTTTAAAATTAGTCTTGATCTGGATCTATCATAGCGATACAGAAATAAGTGCGATTTTTAGATAGAAAAGAATCCTCACTTAATTTATTTTAAAAGCGATAAATCAATTAGAAATTTTCGAAGCTCATTTTTGATCTTTAAAACCTCCTGAATAATCTCTTAAACTACAAACCAATGCAATTTTTTCCCGACACCAACCTCAACGCACCTTGATCCTGATGTGCCACAAAGTTATTATTTTAAACAAACATGACCATGTGAGTATTTCTATTTGTTTAAAAGGCTTAAAAAAAAACAATAACATTCACAAGTAGCTTTTACAATCATGCTTCCGGTAAGTAGTTTCGGAAACCAGTGTAATTTATTTATTAACAACTTTATGTAAATTAAAATTAAGATGAATATAACATGTATTTATTGATGTCATTATTATAGCGATTATAACACTCTTGCTTACGTACGAGTGTGTTTAAATTTTTTAGAAGCATCGGTTTGTCTCAGTTTTTTTTTTTTGTTTAATACATGTTGCCTAGGTTCCAGCAATTTATGTTAATGTGGTTTTTAAAATTGTGTTTTATTTTTGTTCAATTCAACTCAAAGAGCTGAATGACCTACGTCTACATATAAAGATGGTTCTGTAGGTTCTTAGGTTGAAAGTAAACAAACTTGAATTATAAAATTAGTTAATTTTTTGTGTGCTGTTGTATAGTGTTTTTTTGGTCGTTTATTTTTAGTTGTTCGTTGACCACGTATGATATTTTTGTTTGTTTAAATTTTTGATGATGATGATGAATTAGGCTAATTAAATTGTCAGTGAAAAAAGAGTTTTTTGTATTCAATTAAAATGTCATAATGCAAAAATTTGAAGAATGATTCATTCATGTTAAATGTAAATGCTTAAAACCTTATTAGTGAAATATTTTGTGTATGATGCGACTGTCACGCTGATATGTATGCGTGTAGCTTGTGATGGTCAGCTTGACATTTCAGGTTTTTAAATATTCTATTGTTACGTTGTAAGCTTTAATTTATCACAAAATTTGTGTAATTCGGTTTGTAATAATTTATTTTTTTTTTGTATATACTGTTTGTTAAATTGTTATGATATTTTTAAACTTGCAACCGATTAAGGTATATGTACATTTCAAAGTTGGTTAGCCTCACATGTCAAGTGTTTGACCTCAAATTTTATCTTAACACTAATACCAATGAAAGAATTATTTTAAACACAGACGCATTGAAACTTGGGTTTTGTTTCTTATATTGGAAAATATATTTTTTTGTTTTCAAATAGTAACGATTTTGACAAGATAATTTTGCGTATGTAACTAATGATGAACTTTATTGATGAAGTATTTACCATAAAAACTGTAAATTATTTAGGTATATAATTTTGTTGGTTTGGTTTTGTCAATGTCATTCCATAGTTTCGATTTGGGATAGCAATAATAACATGTTAAATGTTTAATTAAAGACAAAAATTATTTTCAAAAGAAGTTTTTGACAGTGGGTATGAATTTGTAATGTTTTTTTTTTTCTTCGCTTTTCAAAAAGTATGCTAACATCGAACAATCCATCTAGCTAATCTCATTCGGTTTATTGTTACTCTAACTTGACATCCAATATAATTTCAACTGTCATTACGCCCATTTAAACAGTCATTATAGTGCATTTCTAAGTATCTAAAGCACACAAACTTTGTTAAGTGTTATTTAACAAAAGTAATTAAATACAAAATCTTCCTCTCCATACAAATAAATTAATTAATTTTTAACAGTCTAATTTTAATATGACAAATTCGCTTTTAAGAAAGTCTTCAAATACTCCCTTGATTCGTATTCGTATTTTTACCTACTTAATATGCTAAAGATAAATAACGATCGGCAAAAAAAAATGAAAAAAAAAAAAAAAATAGTTTAATCAATTTTGCTATACGATCCGTAAAAGGCAACACTTGCTCATTTAATTTATAGTTTAATCCCATAAAAAGAGAATCTTACTCGTATTTAAATATTATCATTCTGTCATAACTTATTTATGTTCAAATTACTGTACCAACTGGATTATAGAATCATCGATTTTTTTTTCAAAATTAACTGTTCAAGCTTAGATTATTTCTTTTTTCCTTTTTGTTAAAAAAGTAAAATTCAAAATTGTAAACAACACAGTGTTTAGATTTTTAAAATGTACATACATATCTACATATGTACCTGCATAAGTCTTCTTTTTATACACAAACTGGTATCAGAGTAGAGATTTTAATAAAACATGGAGTTGTGATTGAAAGAAAACAATTGGGATTGAAGATTGTTGTCCTTTCTTTGTGTTTCACTTTATTTTTCAAGATTGAAGAGTTAAAATAGATACAAAACGAAACATC
The DNA here is from genome assembly GCA_905146935.1 of Scaeva pyrastri. Lineage (NCBI taxonomy): Eukaryota > Metazoa > Arthropoda > Insecta > Diptera > Syrphidae > Scaeva > Scaeva pyrastri. The sequence continues at coordinate 1,499,482 of LR989929.1, read as the reverse complement.
CGACATAATAGTTTAATTATTTCTGAAATCATTGGAAATATTTTAATAGAACAAAACTCAAATGAAATATTTTTTTTATTTGCTTAATATTAATGCCAAGCCCACTGAACAAATTGATATTACTTGAAGTGATGAATATAAAATTCGCAGGAGAGCTAGAAATGTATGCATCATAAAGACTTCATTAGATAGATAAGTGTGTCACTTAGAGCAAAACAAAAACATTGACATCTCATGTCTGGAGGAAGTAATTTGTTGAATTTGATTACTAAATTATAAAAAGGCTAGTTAGGTTTAATGAATCGATTAATGAACAAAAAAAGTTATAATGTGTCATAATAACTCGAATTCAATTTGAAATGAAGTCAAAAAGTCCCAAATGTATTTGTGGGTAACTTTTGTCATCCAAAAATTATTTAAATGCCTCATCTATAACATTACTCCTTATTTTTGAGAATAATCAACTGACTTCAACACATGTCATAAATTCACAGTAAATTCTTCCACAATTTTGGTGCACTGAAAGTTCACGAAAAAAATCGTGGACATTTTTGAAAAATTACCAATATGAATTTTGATGATCAATTGAGTGCCGAACAGATAAAACAAGAATTTTTAGATTTGCAAATTGTAGAATGAAGAAAAAACCTATTTATTTTTAATTAAATAATAAAAAAATACAGGAAACAATACGAAACTATCGCAAATTTAATTCAAATGTCCAATATTTTCTAGTCCAAATATTTAAACTATTCAATTTTCTATGTTAAGTTTTCAATGCCATTCCGTTTATTTTTTAACATCCAATATTTTTATTTTTAAAATTGATTATACTCCCATATGCCTGTTCTTAATGCCTCTTCATTTGAAGTAGAGATGATGTGAAGATATTTTCCTTTCACTTTGAATTATTATCCCTAAAGCTTGTGTGTGACTTAAACCTTATGAGATTTTTTTTGGCCACCCAACTTATTTAAATAACAATAAAAAAAAATAAAAAAATAATACATATTTTCGGAATCATTCAAAACTCAATTCCCAGAAGTGAGTAAGTGCCAAAATGACATACCAAGTGGGATTGTCAAATTGATCACCTGTCAAATTATTGAAATAAACTTCTTTCATCTCGGGAGCAACTTTTCCGAACACAAATGCCCTTTTGGAATAGTGGTTTTCATTTCGAATGCAAAATTCAAAATAAAAAGTGAAGAAAAACTTGCCTTTTCTTTAAATTTTTTCTTTTCTCTTTATTTTCTCTTCGATTAAACGCGCTTACAAAATAATGCGATTTATTTTCAAAAATCTTGTCAATCCTGCTGCAATCCTACAATCCAAAAACAGAAATTTATCAGTCAGAGTCAAGTGAATGTACTTTATAGTTTTGTTGCACTTAAGTTACATCAACTTAAGTCTTTCTTTTTTGTTTTATCACCTTGCAAGGCGCAACACACTGCACTTTTCTCACATAAAAATTTACACACTCCAAAGAGAGAAAATTATTATTTTGTATTTTGTATTTTTGTTATCGTTGTTATTAAATTTAATTATTTATGGGCAAATATAACGGCACAAATAGAAATAATATGTATATCAATCAACGTCTACACTCATTGACACCGAATAAAACACACCTGAAGATTTACTAAAAAAGTAAGAACAACATTGGTAAGGAGTATTTCCAAGAAAGGTACAAAAAATAATAAACAAAAATGATGTAGGAAATATATGTATAATAATCTCGGTACGCGTGCGCGATTCAAAGCGAAGTGATTACCGCATGGCCAAACGTCGACGGTTGAAATGAAACTGAAAGCGGTGTTTTTATTAAAAACCCATATTATTGTCTGTCTGGCTCCGTACCACACTTTAGTTTGATAAATAATATTCCTACTATACTACTATATACGACATACGAGCGTCGACTCTGAGAAAGAGCTTTAGATTTTTGCTCTTCTCGCGAAACCGTGCGTCGTCGTCGGTCGGTGGGTCGTAGTCTCTTTGACGCTTCAACGTTTGCGTCGTCGTCGTCGTTGATAGTTGGAAGTTGGCACTCTGGTAGTTAGTTTCCTACCACCTTCTACAATAAAAGCAGACAAGCTCAGGTGGCTCAGGTGGAGCGAGAGACTAAAAGTGACACTATTTAGTGTAGCGTGCCGAAAAAAATTGTCTTTTTGAGTCGATTACTAACGAGTCTCACAAATATTAATAAAACATGCAAAACTCAACATAATATAATGATAACCAAAATCTCGAACATTAATTATGAAGTTTTATGTGGGCACTGGGCATATCGTGTATCGAGGCCAGGGATGAAAAAGACCTAAGGTGACAAGCGTAGAAAGCATGGAACCTATTAGTTCTGTAGACTGGGTTGAGTACCGGGTGAACTTAAAGAACATACTCACACCATTTTAATTTAATCGTATACATACATACATATGTACATATGCATAATGTATTTCAATTTTGTACTTTTAATATTATTTTATTATATGATGATGATTGAATTGAGTTGAAGCATCTCTGAAGTTTGAAGTTTAGAATAGGGACGCTTCAATAATTTTGGTTTTGAGATATTTGATCTTGAAGTAGGCTAAGTAAATCACATTCTAGCAATTAAAGGTAATTACTTTTAGCAGCCCATGAAATATCAAAAAAACATCTTTCAAATATTATCTAGACTTCTCGTGAAATAAATTTGTCAATACTTTACTAGGTACTACAAAAAACAAAATAGGGCCCATACAAAATTTTACTAGAATGTTTTTCGTATGTACATACATTCATACATATGTAATTGGAATTGAACAAAATTCTATCATCTTACTACCAGCCTTAAACCTGAAAAAAATAAATACAAATTACTACTTGTAGTACAAAAAAAAATGAAAAAATACACTCAGAGAGTAAATTTTAAATGCCAACCCTGGATAGGAATCAGAGTCAAACCAGCTTACCTCTAGACCCAGAGCGCCAGAGTACCAGAGCACAGTTAAAAAAAAAAAAAACTAGATTACGAAAAATGTGATAGTTACACTCAAGATGTTTCTTATGCGGGTGCCTGGCTACTAAGCTTTACTCGTACCATTTTTATTTGTCGTGAAGAAAAAAGCTTCGATCGTGAAAGACAAAAAGTTTATCTCGTTTGACCATTTAGAGAAGACATCTACGGCGGCAACTTCGAAGACTCGAAAAAATTAAAAAAAAAAAAACAAAAACAAAAAACACCGAAAGTGAATCAAAATAAATGCTATCAATTGTGACATTTTGCAAGAAAAGACAATTTAAGATTTTGCGCGAGTTTAAGATTGTCGTGGACCTGTTTTTTTTTTATTTTTTAGTAATTGATCAGATTGTAATTTTATCAATAAAAAAAATATCTCGATCTCTTAATAGGTTGACGTTGGGTTGGTTTGAATTGGTTTGGTTTGTGCATTAAGTTCAAATAAAGTCATTTTGAATATTTTGTTTTCATTATGAAAAATTATCTGTTATAAAATTTCAAAGGTCAACACGGTTGTTTAAATTATGACAGAAAATTAACAGTATAATAGATGTTAAGTGCATTAGAAAAAATAAAAAAAAGAAATTTTATTTATTAGTGTACGCGTACGGATAGTATAAACAACAACACAGTTATGTGGCAGCTCTGTAAATAATAATAATAATAATAATAATTGATGTGTTTATCTGCTATTTAATAGATAATATACTCGCTTATAAAATGAAAGGTAAATTATAATTTAAATTTACTCAAATCCACATATTGTGAATTAAAATAATAACTGGTGTGTTTATTTAGTTTATTTGGTTGTAATGGGAAACAACTGATATTATTTTTATGAAACAAAAATGATTTGTTTTGTTTACAAGCTTTATTTGATGAAGTTTAAGTTTTAAAAATCTTTCAATAAATAAACACATCTTAATAAAAACACAAAGAACCATATGTTTTGCATAGTTGTATAAACACATATGCATGAATTTGTACCATCTGTCACTCTTTGTGTCCAGTTTTAATCATTAACAAGAGTAAAAATAAATGTTAAAATTTTAACATAGTATTCACTTATCAAAATCATCATTTTGTGTTAGAAAATCAAAAGAATTGATTTTAAGAATGGATTTTTCCTCTTCCTGTCTTGGTAGAAACGACATAATTAATTCAGGTACCCCCGGGCGTATACTTATTTTTATTATATGTATTATTGATTTTTAAACAATTACTCCTTTACTTGTTTTCATAACAATACATTTTAAACCTAGTACTCTGCTCATGTGAAATGAAATTCTGTTAAGGTCTCCGAAACGACATTAAACATTCGATGACTACTGTTTTCAAAGAAAAATACGAAATCTCGAATTTTAAGTAATTTTTTCGCAAACATCTAATGCTCTGGGAAACTTATTCTCTGTAAAGAAATAGTGCAGATATCTTCAAACAGTCTGGTTTAGTTGTATCATTTAATAATGGAGATGTGATATGTTTCGTTGCAGTCTTCAGTACGAAATATTTCTTAGATCCACATCCAAACCAACAAAAAGTCAATAGAGTTGTATAGTGAGGAATAAATGAACAGCTTTAAAAATTGATTTAAAAACAATTATATGTACTCCTATAAAACGCGAAATGAACATACATACATATGTACGTATATTTCCGTCCCTCATCTCTCAATTTTTGTACCGATTCTTTCGAACCAAGGTAAACGAAAACACCCTCTATTTTATGTACACTGAGAATTTTAACTATTTTGACCAATGCATTTCTTTTAAAATTTTTATAAAAATATTATTATCAACGCCATTAAACGGAAGAACAATTCATTTACATACATTCTATAAGATGAACTTTATATGCACCAACAACATAGCTATCATCAAACCAATTTTCACATAGTAAACCCGCCAATATACGAGTAAGTTAGTTAAATCTCGTTTGAACCAGAAATGTCGCAAAAAGGCAAAAGTTAATCGGCAAAAAAATAAATAAAACGACAAACAAACTAAAAACAAAAAACAAAATTTAAAATTCAAAATAATAAGGACTCACGCCCAAAAGTGTATGTAGTTGAACTTGTTTTTTTTTTTTTTATAATAAAAACAAATCTATACAACAACAACTTATCATCGCCTTAAGGTGTGATTTTGATTGGCATTAAGACATTAAGTGAACATCTTAACATTTGGCATTAAATCCGTTATAATGCGATTTGACTGTGAATTATTATTTGATCTAGTTTTTGTTTCTTTTTATTTTTCTTCGATTTATTTTTACGTTTTGAAGTTCGTTAACTTTTTGCAAATATTATGCGAATGCGGCCGTCATCACGTCGTCGTTGGCGTTGGACGAACTATAAAATAAAATCGTAAAAATTTCAAGTAAATTTCCGGTAAGTGGACGAAGTGGAAGGAAGCTATAGAATAATAAACTGAAGTGATGATTGTTTAACGGTACTTAACTTATGCATACATGACCAATCCAAGGTTTGAATAGTAAAAGAAAAAATCTGTTACAATTAATTGTAGAGTTAGTAATTTTATTTTGGCTAAATTTTGAATGTTACTCACTCTGATTTGCGAAAATCTTGACGATTTGATTCAACACTTACACTTCGCAGACGATATTTGGTTCCCACAATAAAATTTACTTATACGAGTTAAATTACTCTTACAACAAATTAACGATAATTTTTCTTTGGAAAGAGTCCATTGCGCGCGGCGCGGTACTCGAATGGTGTAACACTTTCTATTTCATTTGGCCGTGTCGTGACTTTGAGGTTTATTTTTTCTTATTCGTAAAACTAACTCACTGAACCAATTGCATAATATATTTTTTCTTTTTGTTTGAATTTATCTTTTTTTATTCAATGATGCACAATTGACTGTAAACTGAAGAGAAATAATATAACAAAAAACCAAAAACATGAAAATTGACCGCCAAATCGTTTTTCGATCTCGAAATAAAAGACCCCCAAAATTGTACGAGCACTAAGTTCAAGCGCTTGCTAACGCAGCAATAATTCCACCAGAAAATGACATGTTTACCAAAGTGCGTCTTTGGCACCTTTTCGCAAACTTTTCACTTTTCTAACTGCACGTATCAAAAAAATAAAAAAAAGAAGTAACAACAAAAAAGTACGATTACTCTTGATGTTATAAAGTTTGGTTTAAATTTTTCTGAATTTTTTTGGAATCTGCAAATGTTTGCGTGGTTTAACGACGACGACGAGCGATGGTCGTTTATGTTTTTTTTTTGTTTTTTTAGCTCGAGATATACATAAATGCAGGCAGTAGCAGCAGAAAAACAACGTAACTTGAACTGGGCTATGCTGGGTACCTATTGGTGTAAGAAAAGAGACTTGTGGTCAATAACGCGCTTTAAACTCGACTGACTAAAATTAGATCTTAAAGTGTTCCTTTTTGTTGAGAGCGAAAAAATAACAAATCAATGGGGACACAAAAACAAAAACCATATGTTAAGGTTTGATGTACGAGTGTGTATGTATGCTCAGTTCATAGATCTGTATATGTAGATATTGTATCTACATCTATGTAAATATATCTACCTTTTTGGGAGTAAAGACATGCTGGATATGTTTACCTTTGCCTTTTGGTGGAGACTTGAGCTGTCCAGGAGGAGGAAATTCCGTCGTCGTTGTCGTTGCCGTTTGTCGGTCGGTGTGGCGTCGCGGTCGATCGCGGCGGTATTTCCACAATGTTGGTTTCCCTTGATCCGCCATCATGGGATTATTATTATAAATATGGATCGAATCTGAGTGTGGTATGATCGTTAAAGTTCCTAAAGTAATGCTGCGGGTTTTATTTGCGTACATATATAAACTCGTATATATTTACATATGTATGTAGGTATCTTCCCGGCATAGGTCTTAGATGGCCTTAGTTGGATGTTTATGTTTCTTAAGCTCATGTAAGTTATGCAAGGGGCTCAGGGTTTTACCCTTTTGTTCTTTTTCCCTCTTATTTTTTAGTTGAAGTAGGTTTGCAATGGGAAATTTGGATGTTCCAAATTAGAGTAGGTACAATATGTTTTTTTTTTATGAATTCCGTCATAAAATATGTAGGTGGTGTCTCTTAAACTTATTTGACACTTTTGAGCTTTTATTTGGCAAACCAATGTGAAAGAAACACCGTTTCAAGAGATGTTACAACAACTATGATCCTTCATCTGTGTTTTGAAATGAATTCACACTTTACACATCGGGTTTCTGCTTTTTATTAAGAATTAGTAAAAATTAATTGAAAAATTATATACATATGTACATATACTTACATTAATACATACAATTTTGAAAAACCTCTACTATGTATTTTTCAAAAATCTCAATTCTCGTTTTTGACTGTTTCAATTATAACATTGAAAAGATTCAAGACATACTAGGTATTTTTTCTCTTGAAGTCCAAGTGAATCAAAATACATACACATATTCGCACAAGTAATCAATCCAATATTCTTTATTCTATTGAATTTAATCCGTTCTGTTATAATTAAGTCAAATACAATTCAATTCAAACCAATCCGATCCAATCGAACACAGCAGAATCCAATCCTGATCTGTTCAAAATAATGTCTTAACCTGACCGACACCTTTATTCAGAGCAAGTTTAAGACAACAAATTCAAAACTTTTTAAGTTTAAAGTTTTATATTTCTGTCTCAATTTGATTCCAACTTTCAGCAGAATTCCAAAATTAGGATGTTTTTTTTTTGCATGATTTTTGTTTGAAATATCTTCTTCTTCTTTCCAGTAAAGTTTCGTTGGTGTTGTTGATCATATTCTTTTCAAAAATGCTATCTCCAAGCCGTGTGCTCTCTGTCAATACAAAAGTAAAACCCTTTCCTCTCGAAACCCATGTCAAAGTGGTCTTTGGCTTGTGGTCTTTTTTTTCCTTTCATTCTTTAGACTTTAGAGGATAGTTAAGCCCACTTGCTGTTCAAAACACAAAAGCGTGCTCAGGCTCTAATGCTTTTGTTATGAATCTTTTCAAGTCTTTTCAAGAGTCGGCCATCAGGCTACATAAAATTCAAATAAAAAACAAGTAAATAATCTTCCATTCCATTCAAACTTAAAATTCCTTTCAATAATGATCTCCAAGATTATGTTTAAAGGTATCCACGTCAATTATCTTGTTCTTTTCCTACCCCAGTTTAACATAATTCGTTTAGAGGGTCCTGCTGATCGTTAAAAATAAAATCCACAACACCATTCATGTTGTATGGATTAGCTTATTCAATAATGTATGTAGGTACAAGAAAATATTGAGCTCTTTATTTCTAAATGTGCCAGCTTCTCTGTAGACCGAGTTATATTTTTTCAAATAATGAGTTTAATTAAGTTAATATAAGTAGTCTTTCCGGATGATTCTTTTTTTTACCAAATGGTGTTTAGCTCTCGTTTTTTTCCCAGTCGTTTTAAGCCTAATAAATTCTGACATAATAACTACAAAATTTTGAAAGGGTGTAAAACAGTTTAGTCCCTTACTTTAGGATCTTTGACCTTGTACAAATTAATTAACAAAGAATTAAAAATCTATTTTTGAATTTTTTCGGTTATGTAATTAATCATAAATCGTCGTAAAGATTTTGGTCTTTTCTCGTAAACTGGGGTTTAATATTAAGTTATTTCTTTGTGAAATAAAACAATCTGCTAAGATATTAAGATAAATGCTTTTAAATCGTATTAATTAATCTCGAGGAAATTACCTCGGCCTTTTTTATACTATCAATGTTTATATGTCAAATAACATCTACTGAATTGCTTGCATTTAGTGCATGTATGTAAATAGTTCTATAATTCGATACGAGTTCTTCTGAATTTAAATTGGTTGTTATGGGTTAAAAAAATGATTCTGAAAATCATGTAATTGCTTACTAAAATTTTCTTTGAGCTGTTCATTTTTGTAAAATGTTTGCAAACCGCGATGAAATAAATAAATAAAATATTAGACGGTTATTTCTACATTTCTTGATTTGTAATTTTTTCATAACATTTCCGTTGGATCTGTAAATTGTGATGTTGTAAGTTCAATACGTTAATTTCTTTGTACCTATGTATGTATATGTGGAAACTTTGACATCAATTACATACACGTATGATTCTCAAATATTTTTAATTACAATTTCAATTTTTGAACTAAAACCAATACTTGCCCTAAAAAGCAAATTAAAAAAGAAGATAACAAAAATAATTAATAAAAAAACCTGCAATAAATTTGTTTCCAAATTTAGATTTTTATCACAAAATGACATCATAAAATATCTCACGTGTGATACGAATATTTTGCACGAACACCATTTATATCCGTAAAAGGTTCCAGGGATCATTATTGAAATTTAAGAAGATTCAATCAAGGTTTTTTATGGAACACCTTATTTTTTTTTGGAACTTGAAGGCTTTTGACCAAATTTGCCAAAGTTGATTGACCTATTTTTGTTTTTTTTTTTTCTTTACTCAAACAATATTTTGTGTTCTATTGAAATATATTGTTTGGTTTTGTTATGTGTTAACTAATATTTTTCCAATTATTCAATGAGTGAATTAGCTTTGTTTATTTACCTATTTTAAAAAAGTATACTCTTTGAAAGTTGGAAGGTTATTCTGTAATATCTCTGATCAGGGCGAGGCTATTTGACCTGTGTGATAAAAGTCTAACTTATCTTTTATTTCTATAGAGGTAGTTTAAGTCATGTATTTTTTGTGAACCGTGTTTGTTTTATGAGATCATTTTGCTATATGACATCATAAGCATAACTTTAAAGTTTTTTTATTAATTTTTTAATTTGTAAATATTTTTTATTAATTTTTACAATTTGTATGCAATTTTATACCCGCGATTTTTTTGGCAGCTCTTGCCGAATTTTATAATTGAAATTTTTTTAGAATTGAAACAACAACAACTTGTGTGTGCTAACACCAAGTTCATAAGCTGGAGTTTAAAGTTTTCACATCCGTTTCAAGGAAATTATGTGCTACAAAATAAGTTAAATTTTATTTTTGTTCGAATTAACTTTTCATGTGAAATAGAAAACAACAAAAGTAACATTTGAATTTTTTGTAAACTGACAAATTAAGAATTATTATTTTAAAATAATCTTATAATCTCCTGAACAATATTCACTGAAGTTTTTTTTCCAGTCGCTTGGACATTTTTTTCTTCTGCACTTAAATTTTTTTCTTTTTCTTTTGTTATTAATTTAAAACTAAGTGAACTTAAATAGGAACGAGTAGAAAATTAAAGTTAGACGAAGAAGGCCATACACTTTCCAAAATAATCAAACAAAAATTTATCGAACAGATTTGTTTTCAGTCCGATATACATAAACATAGTTTAAATTAAAGAACTATTGAAATTTAAACAAAATATATGGACAATGCGATATTATATAAAGAATGTAGTATATTATGTTACTTTATGACATTTATAATACTAAATTAATTCAAATGGCAGTTCGGAATAAAGATGTAACAGAAACAGTAGTAAATTTTAATCAGTACCAGTTCACCAACCCATCCTCAGATTACGGAAAAAATCAAGAAGTTAGTGCGTACAAAATACCATATCGGTACCACTGCCACCACTCACCACACTGTAAACATTTTAAAGGTTTTACACACGTCATTATTGTGAGGCTTAATTTGCATACAGTTCTTCATAATAACCAAGTAGCTCTTCTGAATGTGAATACCAGGAAAAGAACGAACGAAGGCGATTTCGTCCTATAGTGTGGTTAGGGCAGGACACTATCACCGCAAACAAAATAAAAAATAAGAAAAAATAAAAAAAATAAAAAAAAAAACAATTGAAAACGCGTAGGTAAATTAAATGCAAAACATGTATCAAGATCGAGGCAATAACCAACACTACAAAGACCATATGTATACCTATACTTCCTTCTTTTACTTTTCGGTTTTGCACTCATTTTTCATACATAACGAATATTAGTGATGCCAATTTTCGTGTATTTAAGATTTATATTAGACCAAGGAATACCAATAAATTCATTTATCTGTGATAAATAAACTTACACACTTTACTCAACCAAAAACTAAAATCTATAAATAAATGCTTACGTATGTAATTGACAGAACCAGAGTGGCTAACAGTCTTTGCTATCGTTTGCGGTCTGTCATCGTTTGATATTATTTTGCAAGTAAGCAACATCAAATAGTTCCACTCATTCCATTTATAAAACTAAAATACAAAAAGTGGGAGCACTTCCAAGAAGTTTGAACTTCATAGATGCCTGATATTTAGGGTCAATTCAGTAGTTCGCGCAACCTTACCACATTACATATGTATGTATACATTACATACATACATACATACATATAATTTAATGCTTAACTGCGGCATATGGAAAGCCTCAGCTTCAGAAACTTAAACATAGTTGCAGATGAGTTAGATAACCCATCCGTATTATGACATTTACGCATTTAGCAAGTTAAAAAAGAAACGTCAAGTCTTCCACAACGACAACAACAACAACAACAACGTTAGTTTATGGTTTTTCTTATATAGTTTTTTTATTTTGGTAATCTGGCACCTGACAGAAATGCTCAATGCTTTTATTATGTTATGTTAGGAACGCTCAGAATATACCTAATCAAAGTTCTTTGCGGGTTTTCATTTTCAGCATTCAGAACGCAAGGTCCGATATTGCTGTTATGGTTATTATTAACTACAATTTTGTCTTGTCTATTCCATGAGGCGAATTAACAAAACAAAAGAAGACGTCACTCTCATAGTCGAAGAATACTTTGTTGCTAGATTGGATTTAAGCCGACATCGACAACATCAACAGACCGATTTGTGAAGGTATTAATAGACATAAGGAACTGCGGCGTTCGAGGCCTGAACCCGCTCTCTAGCGTTTGATAAATTATATTTTGTGTCACGTAAAGGCATAAATAGGAATTGATTGGATGTATACAACATGTATTTGTATATACATACATACATAATATACATACATTATGTATATGTAGTTGCTTTTATTCCAACTTTGTCTCGCGCTGTTTGCGCAGAGTGTGTGGCCTTTGAAGGTCAAGTTTACAACGACGACGATGTATAGGGTAATCCTTTGAAGGTCATCCAGCAATTGTTAGTTTTTGTTTTCTTTTGGGATTTTAAATGCGTGACGAATAGTAGGATCGTTTTGGATTCACGTTGCGTTGTTGGTTTGTTTAATTGGAATTTTAAGTATGATTTATTAGTGCGGAGATCAAAAGTGCAGTAGAAATTTTATCGGTAAAATGCATTTTATAGAAAGTAGTATGTATATTTGTCATACTTCTTAGATTTGTCCAACAAAAACATATATCTAATATTGTTTTTGAAAAATGTTTTATTTTGGAAATTGTTTGTGGGTATTATGTGTTGGAAATTCACATTACTTTCTTTACTTTAGAGTAAAATGTAAAGCCATAATTCACTCTAGGTCTTTTCTTTATACTTACTCGTATATATTTGAGTCCAGATGTAAATATCACAAAAAGAAATGCATAAGTGCATCAAGTTTGCATTACAATAATTAATTTATTATAAGTAATTATCTATCATCTCTCAATTATTTGTAAAACCAACATTATGTATTAGAACTTTCATTTGTGAATTATTAGTGCAAACTATTGCTTGCAATAATTTTGAGCTCCACGTGATCTTTGTTCCTTTCATTATCGATTTCCTCTTAAATAATTTTAACTTAAATTCCTTCGATAAAATTACTGTACAATTTTTCATTTTACTAAAATACCCACATCCGGTAAACCGAATCGTAAATCCAGTATGTAAATATTCCCATGTCATGTAGTTTAACCACATTTCTAATAAGCTATTAAAGTAATATGGCTTGTATTTGTTTCCTTTTTCTAACACAAAACTACCCAATATAATACAAAATTGTAATAAATCACTTAACAAATGGCAAGTCAATAAAAAATGCAAGACATTGATCGACAGTGAAAAAGAGTGTTTTAATTATACATACCCAATGAGGTAGGAGATATATGAAGTCAGCCGGCAGGTGCCGCATTGTCTATCAGAAGCCAATTGTTTATTATTATTTTTTTTTAATTTCAACTTGTTGTCCACGTTTCAATTAAGGATGGAATATAAATTGAAAAATTATTTATTAGCTAAATTTTTATTACCCTTAAGGTATAGGTTACTTGCAAGTTAATATAATATGCAATTAATAATAAGTTGCCATCAGTTATAATATAACATTCTGCTATGCTAATAAGAAAGTAATTTCTTTATTTTTTATTGAATTGATGCGAAAAAATTTTTAAAAGTTGTGATATTAGGAAGCATAGTAAAAATTCCAGTGAGAGTCTGGCTAACATTGTTGGTAAACTTGTTATCAAATTTATTGGTTTTACTCTTCATAACTTTAAACATTGGAAAATCCTATTCTGAATTCAAATAGAATAAACAAACAGATACATACATATACTTAGGTTTTAAATTTGAATGTCAAAAGTGACATCTGGTTGAATTAACATATAACAATTCTGGATCAGCAAGGGAAAATGCCAAAGTGCAATATATGTTTTAGTTTAGCTCTCAAAAATAAAATATTACATCAGGATTAATTTAAGTTGTCATTGACAGGTTTCGTTAACCCCTCGACTAACGGATTTATATAACTTTATAATAATTGTTAATTGTTTGTTTACAAATCGAATGCAGACAAGTATTTTCAAAAAAAAAAAAAAAAAGAAAGAAACAATCAACAAAATTCAGATGAAAAATTTCTCTAAATTTATGAACTGACGTTTACGTTCCTTGAATTTTAATTGACTGCAAGGAATCGTTACGAGTGTGTTCAGCAGTTTGTAGGTACATACATATATGAATATATATTTGTCTCCGCCCTGTCAGTCAATACCCATTAGCTATTAAATGTTATTGGGCTACGTTTTCGTCTCCGATTGTTATGTGATTGCAAAATTGCAATCAAAAAATAAACAAAAAACAAAACTGTCGTTTTGAAAAAAAAAAAAAAAAAACATAAATAAAGGCTTGCAGTCATTATGTAAACTATGCTAAGCCGGAGAATGAATATTATAGGCCGAACAAAAGCAAATATTCAGCAACCTTTTACCGATAAAATCAAAGCAGCGTCAACACATTATTACAATTCACCACCCTCCCAATGTCAATATCACACATCGCGGTGCGGTGCGTGGTTTAAATGATTGCACGAAGTCGCATTTTTGACAAAATGTTTCACGATAATCAAAATAAATAAGGAAGTGCCTTTCTATGTTTTGTTTTTGCGGTAAAATTATGGCTCTAATTTTTTGCTTATTGATATTCAAGTGGGAATTCCTATAGCGTATCGCTCGCCGGTAGGCATTGTATAGTGAATTCAGTCCGTCAATGGGTTCGATTAGTCATTCATTATTGTAATTATTGTAAACAAACAAAGCATTGTTTATTGATGTTTGTAAACATTTCAGAAAAAAGGTTGAGCAATTTTGAAGATTAGGTTGATAACATGTGGATTTTGTTTTAGGTGTGTAAACAGGCGATTGTTTGTGAGTCAATTATTGCGAAATGTGTGAACCAATAATGTGAAATGTAAATTTATGACTTCATGGTTATTTATTTACATTAGTACATATATTTGACATATGTATATGTAGGTGAAATGCGAGATCTAACCTTTTGTTGAAATTGAAATCAGGTGTTCATTGCTTTCAATCAAGAAGTTTTTGATTTCTTACGTTAAAGTTGTACGTTAAAGAAAAAAACAATTCAAAGATAAAAGAAAACTACTTTAACTATTTAAGAATTTTAATAACGAAATTGCTATAAACCATATATTTATCATCATTCTCGTATTTGTTTACCATTAAAACAATAATCAAGCCATTTTGATTACTAATTTATTTGTTTTTGTCATTTCTAAATAGTCTAAAATTTAGTCTTTAGAAGTAAAAAAACGAAAATATTTCTAAAAAAAACAAAACTTATTATAGATGTAGATATGTATTTATGCATACATACATATATGTACATATGTAGTTAAAAATCCTAAACTAACAAACGACAGAAATGTAAAAAAACAACACATTCTTCAAGTACTAGAAAAGGATGTTTTAAAAAATAAATAAGTCAGATATTCAAAATTCTCTTTTAAATTTTAAATAAGAAACATTTTGTCTGTGAAGTGAAGCTGTTACATTGGAATTGTGGTTATCATATGAATTATATTAAATGAAGCTCAAAAACTTTAACAATCATAATAATTGTGAGAATAAAAACTAAAGCGTTCATAAAGCCAATTTAAAAAAATTTAACCTTTAAAGGGACTTAAATCTTATATTACACATAACAAAGCACATTTACTTCGACTTATTTGAATATCACAACCACTGTTCAACATAAATGAAAATGACATATTGCCAAATTCATTTTATAAGCTCCTCAACGGCACATCTTTTGTATGAATATTTTGTTAAACTTGTTTGTGTCAATCTACACAATGAATGTACCTGTCGATTGTAATTTTTTTGATATTTGCATATCGTGAAACATCCACTGCAGACATCGACCACCAGCAGCTTCAAAACAACAGTAATGTCATCCTGAATTTAAATGTCAATTTTAGCTTCATTAAGCATGACCCACAATGCTTAGCTTCACAATTCATCGTCATTTGTAAATCATTCAAAAACATTAAAACAGTTAAATTATTCATCAAAACTGTCAGACTTTGATGAGTTTGGCTGAATATTTTATTGGATCTGTCAAAATACTGAAGCCAAAAATGGGTTTGACGCATAAGATATCACCCGTCAGTTTCAGTCTAAATTGATAACTTACGAACGCCTGTCTGTTATTGCCTTGTAGGTGACACTCTTTGTGATTGAAGGGAAATGGCTCACATCCCGTTAACAATAAAAATAAAAATCATAAAAAGCCTCGCCCCAAATTTCACTTCAAACTTAATGAAATTTAATTTGTTTTATTCCGCATAAGTGACATTCATATGCTTTGACGTGCTACTTTCCCAAAATTAAAACATAACACACTTTTTTAATTTAGAGCCCTAGGCGATACAGTAAAAAAATTAAGTTGTAATCACTTGAGCAGGTAGATTTAAGTGGTACCCAGTTAAACCCCTGCTGCTCTGCCACTATAATAATTCTCTTAAGATGCTTGAGTAATCTATTGGGTTCCGTTTGTTGTTGGCTTGCTGAATTTCAAGCTTTTCCCCACTCAATAGGTAGTCGACCTCGAAAAAAAATGTTTGAAACAAATTATTTTGATTTGCTTTTGCAAAGACGCCAATTTGCCTTGTAATCAATGTGTTCGAAAATATTTTGATTTCGAAGCTTGGAAGATCACTAATATCTCTTCAAGCTTACGTATATTTTAATACAATGTTATAAAATTCATGATTTATTCTCTCATAAAAGAATCAATAAACCGAAACCCGAAAAAACGTGACATATTTTTGAATTAATTTAGCTTTTTTTTCTTACATTTTATAGGCTGTCAGAATAAAATGTACATATAGTATAATAATGCATGTACATATGTACATACATATATGGATATGAAAGGTAATGGATGTCTTAAGATCTGCAAATATATTTAGGTTGGTTTGGTTGTTTTAAAAATAAAACACAGCTTGTAGTATCTACCCGTAAACCAGTATTAGAGGTCGTGCAAAAGCATACTCGTCGCATTACAACGATAGATTAGCATTGCTAAGCTAATGAACGTTGTTTTGACATTTATACTTGGTATAGCTAGCTAAATGCTATTAGGTGCAAGACAACATGTTTGGGTAGTTTGGAGAGTGTTTAACTGTTTAAAGAGTGCATTGAATGACTTGCGACACGACAATAATGATCAGCTTGTATTTTGGTTCCATTAGGTTTAATAGCATTTTAAAGTTATATTTTGTAGTTTGAAATATTAGAAGTCTTACGTGAGATAATTTTTTTAAAATGACTCGAGGTAAGGTTAAACAATTATTACAATGTAACTTGAATTTAACTTAAAAGCAAAGCCAAAAGAATACAGACCATAGAAAAAACAACACGATGCTGTGTGCGTTCATTATGAGAAATATATCTATTTATCGATATCGCAGAATGCACTCATCTTAGGGATATACCAAACCAATGTTTTCGTGTGTTCTATAATTGATTTCGAAATACACATTTATGAATGATAATAGTGTCATTGATTTTGTCTTTTCAAATAAAATATCTGTCTACATATTGTCCATTACGATTACATACATACATGCTTAATTTAGGATTTAGTTTCCTTGCATGCCTGAAGCTCAGATTTATTTTTTTATTATTGAAATAAAATAAATTAAAAATCTTTTAATATTTTATTTAGTTTTAAATAAAATTTTTAATAATACAAACTTACGCGGTATAAAATATTCCGAAACGCGTAGTGGAAAATAAAAAAAAATAAGAAAATGGAAAATAAAAATATTAAGTTGTGTATAAGTTTACTTAAAATTAAATAAAAATATAAAAATTTATATTTATATTTTATTTCTATAGTTAAAAAACTTCAACACAACCTTGGGGACTACCAAAACAAAATGATTCTCTGATTTATCGATCCGATCTCATTAGACTAGACGGGCTTGATCAAATGTTTTCATCTATTTTTTTTAAAATATATTTTGTGCAATGGCTTTCATTTTATTTGAATTCAAATTTTGATCGAACGTGGACATACATCTGGACGAGAATCTCAATTCAATTCAATTTCTCAATTCTCTTTTGTAATCAACTGCCCTATTCTGCTATTCACGTGAATAGTATGTACATATCGTCGCTGTTTAAGAAAACCGGCATAATTAAAAAAAACATGATTCTTCAGAAAACGAGTTTAAAGTTTGTAAGTCATACGATTTTTCATATTATTATGCCATGTGACATTTAGAAAAAAATCCATATAGCGGAATTCCGAAGAGCTACAGTTATGCCAGTTTGACAGAAAGTTGGAGAAATTTTGTTCGATTAGCATCATCATGTTATGCCGATTTTCTTAAACAGTGACGATATGTATATCCGATCCGCCCATTCCATTCACTTTCACACTACCTTTCCATTCTGCTATACGTCGCGTCGGGTGAACTACATTATCCTGAACCAATTTGACATTCACGTGGACAGCTTTTCCATTGAAAATCTTGAAACCATTTTTTTTTATTTCAAAATTAATGTTTAATCGCTCGACCTAATGGATAATATTGTACTTTTTTTTCCAAATATTAGTGGAGGATTAAGAAAATCTTCGAAAGAGAGCTTTGGAGAAATGTTAGAAAATGAAAAGAATACAAAATATTTTGTAACGTAAGTTTATTTATTTTAATTTTGAAATACCAAATACCTAAATGATCTACAAATTATTTCAAAATGTTTAGTATAAACTTAAGGCCAAATAAAAGAAAATTTCGGTATGTATTTGGAGATTGTTTTTACTCACATTTTACTAAACACAAACAAGAAAGACGAACAATAGAAGTAAAATCCGCAACATTTCATATGCGGATCTGAATTGTGTGGAACGAATGCGTTTACGTGAATAGCAGAATACCGAATTAAATACAGATTCAGTTCGAATGAATAGCGGAAAAGTGATAAGTGAAAATTGAAGAAAAATTCCCCCCGATGGATAGCAGAATAGGGCGGCAAGTTAAAAACGGATATTCCTAAGGTCAATTGTAATGCTGTGAAAATAACTTATGCACTGCTTTTTTTTTTATTATATCCTTATTTTTTGATACTGTATAATGTTATTTTTAATTCCAATCCGAAGTGTTTAAATCATCTTGTATAGTGTTCCTGATCCAATCAATATAATTGGAAACCTCCGTAAAAACACCTGGATAAGGTGCTATTGTACACGGTTTTCTACTCCAAGAAACTATTCCGATTTGTGTGTTATTCACAATAAGTGGACCGCCCGAATCACCACTGCATTGCCCCTTTCCGCCTTCCTCGACTCCAGCACAAATATTGGTAATGTGTGTGAGTTGATGATGCCGTTCACTGCATTCGGTCTTTGAAAACAATTTCAACTCGACTTTTTGCAAGTGTTTTTGTATATCTCCACCGGACTAAAAATGAAAAAAATTCTTTTTTTTTGAATACGACAAATTAATCGAATTTCTTCATTACCTTATCCAATCCCCATCCAATCAAAATAACTGAAGTGTTGCCTTCAATGGGTTGTAACATTTGCGGGAGCCTGGCAGTCTGGACAAACTCGCCAAGCTTTATAGGCTCTACAAGTCTCAAGATTGCAATGTCGTGAATGAATCGATTTGGTGGATAATATCCCGGGTGAACTATAATTTTCGAAACATTTACCACGTTCGGACCGCTTGCATTGATAACCGTTACGCCATATTGAATATTTATTCTTTCAGGTTTCACCCTCGATACGCAATGCCCGGCCGTAAGTATCCACATAGGATTCAAAATTGATGCTCCACATCGGTGAGAACCTTTCCTAGAGCTACGAAGCGAAACAATGTATGGAAATTCCTCAATTTTAGCTTCTGTGCCATTAACTATGCGTGATGGAATTGAATTTAGGCCAGAGCTGACTTCTAATGAGATGACAAGTGTCAATGTAATAAACGTTAACATGTTTTGATACTATACCAGCTATTGACATTTACTTGTCTTTATATATGGTGAACACATGATATCTATAATTTTAATCGCTTGATTATACCCTCTTTGTAACGTGTATTGCATTTAAGCTTCCGCCCATCACCGATTAAAGGGTGTTACACCAAATAATGCTGGTAAAAGGTTGTGAAGAAAAAAATCACACTGCTAAGTGCATACAGGGTATAATTAATTAAGTCAGTTCAAAGCCATATTCAAATTTGTCATATCTAATTCTAGCATTGGAATAGAAAAACCCGATTTTAATTAATTGACAGGCAATAAAATTAAATTGAACTGGACACTCTTCTTTATAGAGTGTTCAGTCAACAATTTGCAATTTGCAGACTCACACTTAAACCCATACCAAATCTGATATGAGGATTAATGACGGTAGTCCGTGGAAAAGACAAAGTAGTTCAATATGTGTGTTCGTGGTTCAGCATTGTTTTTGAATTATCTTAGGTTCAGTAGAGATTTAGGTATAAAAATTAAATTTTTTACAAATCGCAATAGTGTACCTTCATTCATTTCTTAAACATGTAGCAGGCAGAACATAGAAGCAATAAAGTCTCAATTTATTGTGTTTTTATAAACTTGCTTCTTAATTTGCAAAAAATGACCTACAGAAACACGCTCCACATACGCCATGATGTACGGATACAAAAAAGTTTTTTTTTTTTTTTCAAAAATAGGTTTTAAGCTCTGTGGAACGAAAGTAAAAATAATGTTTTGCTGAAATTAGTAATGATATTTCCTACTTTCTTGGGATTAATTTCCAAATGAACAATTTTATAGCAGATCAATTTATATTTTAAAGGTAAATAATTCATTTTGCACACAGCTTTTAATATTTTATACCCACCAGATGTTAACATATACAATGGTTTAAAGTTCAACATCGCGTCGTCATAGTTGTTTATAGATATTTTCAATAAAATACTGGATAGCCACTGCGCTTGCATTACAATTTTCCCTCTTGTCATCTTGTCAGTTTTACTTTAATGAAATTAAAACACAACTATAGGATACAATTAAAAATATAATTAAATAATTAAACATTTATTTTCGTCATCTATACGTACATGTATGTATGCATGTATGTTGGCTTCCGTGAGAAACAAATGTTGTGTTTATGCAGCTCGTCATAAATTTTGAAATCAGTTCTATTGATTGAGGCAATCAGACCACTAAAACTTAGTAATCAGCAGCGAAATTTGAAGAAATAACGTATGGTTACAAATATTGATTCATATTTTGCTTTTTGTACTATCATGTGCATAGTTTTTTGAAATAATAATTTTATCCTATCCGTTTCATTCCAGAATCAACACCCCTTGTTACTGTGGGTAAGTCATCAGACATAGATTCAGAAAATCTAAGCGAAATAAATCTTAACGATACTTCGGTAACATCATCAAACATATCCGATCCCTCGGATGAGAACAGTAATAGCCTGATAGAATCTACAAATCAAATAGATAATTCAATCCTCAGTCAAGCAGCGTCATCTTTCTCGCAGCTGCCATCGGTTGCTTCTTCTGTATTTTCTACCTTTTCCAAAAAATTCAATTCATCTTCAGGAAGAGACGATTTGAACTCTAATCCTCAGCTAGATATCCAGCCGTTCTCAACAGCGTTTGTTGGCCAAGCTTCGGTGCCACAATCACAAATATTACCACCACCACCTGTGTTTGGAAGCCAACAAAATCAACAACCTCATCACATTGAGTCTTTAGCTCAAAATCAACTCGAAGCACCACCTGCTGAACCACCAACATTTTACAGCCCCACTGAGGTCCCATCAGCTCCAAGTGGCCCCCCTTGTCCACCACCTGCTTCTGGCCAAAACACCTATCGGCTATCGGCCAAAAAGAAAATTTACGCTCAAATTCCTGGTTTATCTTCGTCACATCAAGATCCATCTTTGCCAGCACCATCAACTGGTTTTAACTCACCAATTGGGCTTGAAATACCCTCTTATACAGAACATTCAACTTACGGGAAGTCAGAAGAACGTAAAGCAGGCTTATTTTCATTGACAAATATTGGTGTTCCGAGCGTCTTACAAAATTTGTCGGGTTTTGTCCAATCTGCCACTGGAATTTCTCAGAGACCAACAGAACAAGTTTCAATTACTAGTTTTGGGCCAATTCAAGCTGGGCAAACTCCACCACCAGCTTATTACCCTCAAACAAGTGAAACAAGTGAGTCACAATCTGTGTCTTTTAGTTCAACACAAGCTGATCCAGAAATAACACCATCTTCAGTACCAACCATTCCTCCTGCGTTACAGCCCCAACAAAGTTTATCAAATACAGGAATTCTCTTCCCAATTCAACCGCCTGATAGCAGCACTGCTCAAGCAGAACAGCCTCTTTTTTTTCCACAACAATCGTATTCCCAACCAACATCTTCATCGTCACGTCTGCCATCTGTCGAAAACAAATTTTCAGGACAACCAGCCAAAAATCTTATTGCGGATACTG
Organism: Scaeva pyrastri; assembly: GCA_905146935.1. Classification (NCBI taxonomy): domain Eukaryota; kingdom Metazoa; phylum Arthropoda; class Insecta; order Diptera; family Syrphidae; genus Scaeva; species Scaeva pyrastri. The sequence goes on along the minus strand of LR989929.1, from coordinate 1,477,303 downwards.
ACAGTTCTTTGAACGCTCTTGTTCATCAACAACATTCACAACCAGAATTTAATTCACAGACAAAACTTTCAGGTTCTCATCAAACTTTGTTTGGACCTCAACTTTCAGGACTACCTTCAAAAAGTGTAACTCCTGACACGTCTTCCCAGACAAATTTGAATTCAGAGCAAGGTGCCACAGATCAGCCTATACACTTTTTTGCACCTCCACCAACAGCTGGAACTTATTTTGCACAACCCCCGCCAAAAATTGTTAATCCTAAATCGTCTGCGCAACCATTCCCAGATTCCGAGAAAACTACTTCAGATCCAGTTCCGAATTTTTTTGGACCTCCTCCAATATCTGGAATCAACTTCTCTAACCAGCAACTTTCTTCAGGTCCACCACCACCAAATTTGTTCGCGCTTTCGCCAAAAGCTGGAACTAACTTTCCAGAACGACTCTCTAAGAGTTTTAATCCTGAATCGAATCTAGTTTCTCAGCAAGTCCAGTCGCTTTCAAAAATCAATTTAAACGGACCTCCTCCTACAGAAGGAGTGAGCATTGGAGGATCAGTACCTGTAGGAATCCCATTGCCCCAGGTGCCACCAAATATTGCTGTTCCACCATCTGCTGGGCCGCCATCTTCATCATTCCGATTACAGAAGGGAACTCGATTGTACAAGAGCCCGTTTGAAGTTACTCCATCTGAACTCCAACCGCAAGTAAATATTTCTCAAAACATTGTTCCACCAGATCCTGGAGCTGTCAAAGTCTTCAACCCACTACAAGCATTTTCGCAGCCTCAGGGACAAGGTATTTCGCAAGTGATTCCAACTCAAGTACCAATTTCGAAACCTGTTGAGGAAACATCAATTCGTCCACCAAGCGACAATTCTTTAAAGGAACCTTCAACTTCAGAAGTGGTCTCTTTTTATAATCCACAAGTATTTAACTCAGGACCAGAACTTCTTGGCACTAATAAAACTAATTCTCCATTGAACATTTTGGAAACTTCTGCACCTAAAACAAATACAACCACAGAAACGATCAGCGTATTTAATCCTCAGGATATAAATTTTGGTGTTGAGGCAGTTGATCGCAGTGAACGAGTTGTGCTACACGAAAGTAGCCCAGAAGAAGTTTCATCAAAGTATCCAACTTCATCAACCGACTCACAATCAATTGATAAAGTCTCTGAACACCGAACTATTTCTGGAGGATTTAACCCACAAGAAATAACATCGTCTTCATCTGAATTCGATAAAGAAGCAGTTTCATTTTCAGCTTATAACCAGGATCAATCTACAGTTCGAGATCAAAATCAAGAAAACTATTTTACAAACCAATCTCCGCAGCAAGATAACTCTGAACCTCCAAAGCAAGCATCCACAGTCAAGTCAGCATCGAAAGTCCATCAGGAAAGATTAACATTACTTGAGGACCAACAGAAGAACATCTTACCTCCACCTCCAGCAGCTACCTTTGGAACATCTACATCTTCCAAGGAAACAGCTAATTTTCCCCCACCACCTCCTCAACATTCTTTTCAAGATAAACCAACTTCAAACCCTTACCGAAGGGGTCTTCAGCCAGCGCATTCACAGTTGCCAGCTCCTACATCTTTGTCATCGTTCTTCACCCCAATCGATCAAGATAGTAATTTCATTCAAACAGAAAGTTTAAAGCCAACTTCAGAAGCATCACAACCAGCTTCGATTATTGCTTCTGAAACGAACGAAAATTCTTTGAATCAACCTTTGGATACCCTTAACACTCAAGAAGAATCATCTCAAGAAGCGTCTAAGCTTTTGGGACAGACTTTAACCCAATCAGAAAATCGAAAATCGCAAATTGAACTTTTAGAACTAGAACCTACTTTTCCAATTAAAGAAACGACTTCGATTGCTTCTGTTATTTCAGACCAAAATAAAACTACACCAATAGAACCGGTGGCAACAGAAGCAACCGAAAAAATAGATTTACCCAAACCAGCTGAAAATTCAAGTTTTTACAAGCCTGACATTGCGACACCTCAATCAAGCGAGCTACCAGTGGCATCAAAGCAAAAAGAAAGTTTCAAAATTGCTTCGCCACTTAAGTCTAAAGATACCCCTATTCCCGAACCTGTGCCAAATTTATTTACCGGTTATTTTGATCAACCAGCAGTTGCGATAGTAACTGCGCCTAATCCACCAGCTGCCCAACGACCATCACTTCCAGATCCGACAACATTTTTCGATTCTTTCAGCTTAGTACCGAGTTTGGGAATTCCTGCTCCTCCCGCCGAAGATCCAAACAGTCAACGCATACAAAACTTCTTTAACAATCCTCCACCAAAAGAACTCGATACTATTGGTGACTTAAACTACAATTTGGTAGGCAGTGGACTTTCAGTGCAAAATCTACAAATTCGTTCGCTTACGCCGGCTTCAAATATAGCCGAACCGCCATCTTCTTCTTGCTCGGAATTTTCGGAACTTAATAGTTCTTTGTCAGCTGCCAATAGGCAGCCCTTGATCCAAGCTGCAGATTCGAATAAAGTATCTCCCGAAGAGGAGGCAATTTTTGAATCACCAGAATATCAAGATTTGCCCGAGGAGATAGTGAATGAGTTGAAAATGGCAAATAGTTTGTTAGGAAATAGTAGCCCCACAAATGAGGTTCGTCAAAGATAACACTTCTTAAAGACTCTTTTTTTTATCACAATCTTTTCTGATTACAGGTATACAAGCCAGCTGTCAAACATTGGTTCTACAAAAGAAAACTAGATGTCAAGTGTTTGTGGACTCCATTCTCTTTCCATGACTCGGCTCTTCTCGAAGAAGCGTTTTTGAAAGGAGGCTAGTAGCTATAATGTCAATGTTATTCAGTGTTTAACTGTTGTTTTTCGTTTATAGATGAAGGTCCTAACATGGTCGCTGTTGAAGGTGGTCGATTTGATGTAAACATTTTAGAACGAAAAAAATGCCCAGTCTATTGGGAAGGCGAACCAATTGAAGTTAAACGTTGCTCATGGTTCTATAAGGCAAGTGACTCAAAATATGTTCCATATGAAGAAGAAACAGCAGATCTACTAGAAGAAGAGTATAAAAAAGCTACGGAAAGCTGTGAATGGCATAAGAAAATACCCATTTCGGCTGGAGACATTGTGGTATTCCATGGTCCGACGGTAATAGTTCATTTTCAACCACAGCAGCAAGTCGACTCGTGGGGTGGATCGACGGTTAGTAAATTCTTTTCTTGAATTCATTCTCATCTTATTCACTTTTCATATTATTAAATAGCTTCTATTAAACAGTAAAATTTCACTCCGTAAAGGACTTTTTGCACTTCAACTGTTTTTCTGTTAATAAGTCTCTTTCATATCTATTAATTCACACAGAAAAAAAAGAAAAGATTACTTTCTGATATATTTCATTAAAAACTATAGAAGGATTTTATTTTATTAGACTTACTGATGTTTCTTTTATTTCACTTCAGAAGGAAACGTGTTTTTTATCCATAGTAAAAGCTTATAGTTTCATAAATAAACCTGGCTGGTAATGAACTATACCCTTGCTATATGTAGTTCCAAAGAAATTTGAATTCAAATAATACAAAAATGGAAATACATAATAATTTTGTTTGCAAAATTGGAATTGGAATTAGAACTCGAACATGATTTCATTTTTGCATTTGTCTACACATACTCTCCCCGATATTTTGAAATACTTACTTTTGTTTCATCATATTCCAAACTTACTTAATAATAATCAATGATAAGTAAATACAAGAAAACTTAACTGTTTTAAATGCATGCTCATTGAAAGTCACTTTTCGTTTGCACATTACTTAACCCCATTTCACTCAAAAACTTCTAACACAATGCTTCCTCCTGATGTCGCAACATCAGCTTGATTCGGAAAGTTTTCTATCTTATATGAAACAGCAAACTATTACACGTCCACGAGTTGTAAAGCGAGATCTTGACGACTTCAAAATCGATGAAGGTGAATCACACAAAGTTGATCATTTACTCTTTATGGTCCATGGCATAGGATCAGCATGTGATCTGAAAATGCGATCTGTCGAAGAAGTTGGTGAGTATATTTGTGTAAATTATTTCATGAAAACAATACATAAACATAAACTCTGAATGATTAATATTTCAGTTGACGAATTCCGTAGCATTGCGTTGCAATTAGTCCAATCGCACTATAAAAACTCCGTCGAAAGTGGTCATGTTGGACGAGTTGAAGTTCTGCCGGTATCATGGCACAGCGAACTACATTCCGAAGAATTTGGCATTGATGAAAAATTAAAATCAATAACTCTCGAATCTATTCCGAAGCTTCGCAACTTCACAAATGACACTCTATTGGATATTCTATTCTACACAAGTCCAATGTTTTGTCAAAGAATCATAAATACTGTTACATCATCGATGAATGATATTTTTGTGAAGTACAAGCAAAGGAATCCAGAATTTCGTGGTGAAGTATCTCTGGCCGGTCATAGTTTGGGTTCTTTGATTATGTTCGACTTACTGTGTCACCAAAGACCCCACAAACAAAGCGAGGAAAAAAATATGGTGAACAAGAACTTTTAAAGAATACAAAAATGTATGTGGTATATCAAAGTTTTGGTGTTATTTTAGGAAAATCCTGATGAAATGACTTCGGACTCCCCAGTGGAATCTAATCGGCTCAAAGAAGAAGAAGAAGGCAAAAATATCACATATAAAATGGGCCAAGCTGGAACTGGTCAACCGTTTATTAGTTACCCACAGCTCCTTTTCCAACCGAAAAAGTTTTTCGCACTTGGATCACCGATTGGTTAGAATTTTATTCTGTACGAATTGCATTGCAATGTCTTATTTTATTTAGGAATGTTCGTCACAATTCGAGGAATAGACAAACTTGGATTGGATTTCCGTCTACCAACCTGTCCAGGTTTCTACAATATATTCCATCCTTACGATCCGGTAGCCTATAGGCTCGAAGCGCTCGTTAATCCAGACATGAATGGTATCCCGCCAGTACTGATCCCTCATCACAAAGGTAGAAAACGAATGCATTTAGAGTTGAAAGAAACTATGAGTCGTGTAGGAGCTGATTTGAAACAGCGGTTTTTCGAAACCTTTAAAACTACATTAGATAGTGTGAATTTCCTGACTCCCAAGGCTAAAAACGATCCTAAGGAATTGAAAGAAGAAGTCGATAGGGTAAGTTTGTTTGGAAATAGACAAGTAAAAAGTGAATCGATTAAAATTAAAAAACAACCAAATGTAGCTTTTGGAATTACAAGACCAACAAACACAACAAAGCATTGCATCAACATCCCGATCACGAGCCAATTCAAACTCTACAAATCAGTCAGATACAGATGTTATTGAAATCGATTTTCCATTGGGAAAACTGAATGATTCGAAACGTGTTGACTATGTTCTTCAGGAGGCTCCATTGGAATTCTTCAACGAATATTTGTTTGCTTTGAGCAGTCATGTTTGCTATTGGTGAGTAATAAACCAAGTGACTGGCAAACACATTTTCTCAATGATTTATTTTTAGGGAATCTGAGGATACTATTTTGTTTGTAATGAAACAAATCTATAATGAAATCGGTATAAGCCCAGATAGTCAAGTACCGCAGCAGACAATGACCATTGAACGGCCCAGCTCGATCGGAAGTACAACGCATGAAACGCCTACAAGTTAAGGCATATTGTCATTTTAAAATTGTATCTTTTTAAACAAAAAATCAACTATTTTACTAAATGTATGAGTATATAAATGTCCAATCTTATTATTATTATAAAAAGAAAGAAAAAGTATGAAAGTTGATATTCTGAGAGAATATATCATTGTTGTTGTGTTTGTTCGTTTTTTATCAACTAATAAATGAAAATACTATCCATATTTTTTTATTTTGTTTTTCGAATTTATAACTTAAAAAAAGATGAATTTCCATAGTATATTCGTTAATTCTCTATACATAAATATATTTGTATTTGTGTATGGAAAAATGTTTGCCTTTGATCTGGTGTCAAACATTCAACTCGCAAAAATGAAATTTAGAGAGTATCTTACAGTTGTTCAAGGAAGTGCCATGGCAGAGATCTAAATTAAATTCTAGCCTGCTTAACCTGTGGACTTGATTGAGAACATTATGCAATCGTGCATGTACTTTTAACAGCAAACTTACCTTTTTAATTGAAATTAAATATTCCATTAAAACTAAATGCTATTTAAGCTTTTTTGTGTTACTTATTCTATGTCGTGGAATGTTCGGTCTGCACAGTTAAAATAGTTGAACAATCGTCAGAAACATGAGAAGTCTTCTTGTAGCTACTTTAGCAATTTGGATATTTTCCTTGGCAGTTATATCAGCATTTCATTGCAACCAAATTGTATCGGATACTGAAATAAAATGTCTGAGCTGGGAAAAATTGGAAGAATGCATAATTGAGATTGGCAGAAATCCAGTAGATAGAAACTCAAGTGAACGTATTTGGAAAATTATTAAAAATGTAATTACCAATTAATATGCGTGAAGAAATTTTTAAATACATAACATAATTTATAGGCAAATTACGGAATAGAAAATATTCGTGCTTCGACTTACAAGAATATGGGAAATCTAGTAACGGGTATTCCATTGGATGATTTACGAAACATTACTATTGATGTTGTTGAAATTGTCAAAGCATTTGGTTCGGCGCGAAAAGGGTTTTCCGACGAGCAAATAAATTTAATTGCACAAAAAGTAAGTAAAGAATGGCCAAATAAGAATCCCAGGACATATTCGGAATATGATTTGATATCAATGGGTCAGATTGTGTGTTATCTAAATCGATCGGATATAGCTGCAATTAATGCAGTGGCCCTAAGGTAAATTCATTATGATTACTATTTACATACATATGTACATGGTGAATCTTTTTTCTTAAAATGTTTAAGATATGCCGCTGAATGGATTGGAAACTTGGAAAACTGTCCTGCCGATAGAATTCAAACTTTCGCACAGTTAGCAGTACAAGATAATGCTTTTGGCCCACCATCTAAATGGTCAACACTCGATGTATGTATAATGCATTTTTTCGATGCACACGTGAATAAAGATATACAATTTTAGGTGAGCGTAATGGGCAATATTATTAAAGGTCTCACTCCTTCAGAAATAGAATCAATAAGCAAGGAGAAATTGCGTTTTAACAAGCATTTTAGAATTCACTCAAATCAGGCCAATTCTACAGTAGCGAACAACTATTCATCGGAGGAAGACCAAACAGATAGCTCGAATAAAGCTGATCTCAATTAAATATCAGATGAAATGTCAAATTAAAACTTGAATTTTTTGACATTATAAGAAGTATTGTTTAATATTTTTCTATATCCTTACTTAATAAAGATTGAATAAAGTTCACATACTCATACGCCTAGGTGAACCGTACACATTAAAGTATTCTTATGTAAAAAGAACATTTTTTATAATCCTCTCAAGGACATTTAAATCATATTTGAATGTTAAATCTCGTAAATGTTTAATTTAATATTATATACATACATTGTATGCATGTATGTATGTATGTACTTTTACATAAGAGCAGAACCTTTGGAATGAAAGTGTTGATGTGAGGAATATTAATGGATATACATACGAGTATGTATTCAGCCCAATATTAAGGATAACATTCTTATATTCGACCAATTTTCTAAAGTATTGTTTTTTTTATTAAAAATTGTATCTATGTATGTATATTTTGCATTATAACGTTTATGGTTGTTTGAATTACAATATATATATTTTTTATGTATTCGTCTTCTTTTAACATAACTAGTGCTATAATTGTATCTTTTAAAATTATTAACCTAAGTGAAGTTTAATGGCTAAGAACTTTTTAAGAGTACATAACATGGCTTCCTATTCACAACCTTTAAGCCTCTTGTTGCCCGCTGGTGGTTGTCCTAGCAAAACTACTCCTTCCTTAACTTCACTTTTTTCGTTTGATCTGTTTTCTATATTTCGCTACGATTTAACTAAGATTCCTTAAACTATGTATAGATGCTAGTGCGTTAAAAATACCAGTTTACAATATTTGTGTTATAGATTGCATTCGTGCCCGTTCCGTCTTCAAAACTTATCATCTACAAGATCTGATATTCCGTCCACATGAATGTTGAGCATACGCTTGTCCATGATCATCATTGGTGATGATTTGTCAATCGAAGTCATCCCAAACGATTGCATATCAAGACTTAATGAGTCATGGGACTGTTGCTGCGGCTGATGCTGGCTAAGGTGCGAGTGCTGATGATGAGCAGATGGGTGATGCAAATGCATGTGAACCTGCTTGTCATCCATGATGGCTTGGTCAAGATTGAGAATGCACTCCGCCTTGAAATTATCTATTGTAAATTGGTCAACGTTGAGAAATTTCATCTCATCGTAAGTGGATGTGGGCGTATCGAGATCCAGTGAATGGCTGATTGTCGAAACGTTATTTGTTGATATATCATGATGAGGGGGTGTAGACCGATTTATTGGAGGCATGGCATTTAACGCAGGTGCTGGCGGATACGTTGACCATTCCATGGAAAGGCCACCACCCCTTTCGAGGCCCATGTGATCGATGTTTAGATTCAGAAAAATATTTGGCGACATCCTGGACGGAGACATTGAACCGAAGTTCACCTTTGATTCATTGTCGAGAGAGTTCGACGATTGAGGCGGTGTGTCTGGTAGAAGCGTATTACCTGAAAAAAAAAAAATCGAATTTATTTTAACTTTCCTGAATCTTAATATTTTCGTATTACCTAAAGTACCATCTAATTGTGTCATAACGTTATCGTCGTATGGTGTGTTATTCATTTCAGGATCTCCGCTATCCTTCAATGAGCCTTTCTCTTGTTTTCGCCACTTGGCGCGGCGATTTTGAAACCAAACTTGAACTCGAGCTTCGGTCAGATCGATTCGAACAGCGAGTTCTTCGCGAAAAAATACATCCGGGTAGTGGGTTCGTTGGAAAGCACGTTCCAATTCTTGCAGTTGTAGTGAGTTAAATGTTGTTCTGCAAAAAAGTTAACAGAAATAAATACTACGGCCATATCCAATCCATTTTAAATTTTTCGCGAATATCTACAAAATAACTTCAAAATATTTGTTTACTACTGGACACGACAACATTCTGGTAAAAATTTTTTCATCGAATATCTAAAACTTGACTTCGAGTATATTATTTCTTGTACACTTTTAAAAATTTGTAAAATTTTTGATAAAGTTATTATCAACTGGTAATATCAAAAATAAATCGAAAAATCTGTTTTTTTAAATACAAAATTAAAAAAGTATAAAAAGGTTTTTTCCAACATTTAAATTAATCAACCGCTACCTTTGCTTTGATTAGTGAATTGATTAAAACACAAAAACTTATACAAGTTCGCATAGCATTTTATTATTTTTTTCAATGTGTAACTTGTTATCCAGCTCAATTATGATAGATTGTTTCTTTTTTAGTAAATGTATGTATACGAAGAGTAATTTTAATATTTGTTTATTTGATTAAATTGGAAAAACTGATATGTTAGTGCCAAAAAGAAAATCTCCAAATTTCTGATACTTTAAGGACAAAAACTTCCTCAACCTTTAAAGTTTAAAAACATTAATTGACTTGTTTCAAAATTGACACCTGTGCCCAAATAATGGAAGGAACAAACAGGACTTATATTTTTGTTTCCAAAATATTGAGCTCTGTTTCATAACAATAGGATTTGTAAGTTTAAGACAGGGTATTATGTATGTAATGGCTTTAATAAAAATAACTGTAACTTTAATCATGAATGAGAGAAAAAACCAAATAAGAAAAATGCAAAATTTAAACAACAGGTCCATTAAAAGCGGAAACCATAAACTTTCGAGCTCTGTCTAAAAAAATCTAAGTAAAAAAGGAAGTCTGCTAGCACCCTAATGTACTCGTACAACATCCTGTTCATTTTTTAAAAATAGATGTTTATTTGTTTGTCATAGAACGTAAATAAATCAAACATAAGAATTCCATTGGACTCATGTATAAAGGGCATAATCTTATTCCTATTGTTTTTTTCATATTGTTTGTAGAATAAATATACCATAGGAAACCTTTTTATAAAAGCCTTAAATTTAGGGTTTGTTTAAAATTTTAACACTGCTATGAATAAAAAGTTTTTGTGTAGAAATGATTCAAAAATAGAACCTTTATTCTAATTTTACCACATGATTGAAAAATAAAAGAAATATTCTGGCTCATTGTTTTGTTAAAAATATTTCACCCTTGTGGCTGATTGCTCATACTTTGATTTTGCTTCAACGTTTGTACCTAGCGCCTACACCCACCTAGCTTCTTGTTTTTCCAATAATCTCCTGAATCGATATTGTTTTTCTTATTTATTTTCAATTTTTTTTTTTTATTTTTTTGAACAATTCTTTTTCTAAATGTGCTATTATGTGTGGGAATAGCACTTCTTCGCTAGCAGTTAGGTGCAATGAACCGAATTCTTATATGTATGTTGACAGGCATGGAAGCCAGACCATAACGTTTCTTGTGATGAGTTCTGACAGACAGAGGTGAATAGGTGATATTATGTTCTCTTAGGCTTTGCTGATAGTTATGGATTTATGACAGCACCGCAATCTGAATTTTACTTACAAGGGAACATATGACCTGTTTTTTGAGAATTGTAATCCTAGAACCCTGCCCGTGTTTTTTACGCTTGTACAGTTTGAACATGAAAAAGAGGGTAGGTACATCAACAATGATCTAAAAGAGAGAAACTTGAATTGTATTCATATCAGTAAATCAATACAAATTCGTACATTTAAATTTCTATCGACTGGAACAAATTTAAAGACAAAAAATATTTAGTTCAAATTTTTGAACAATAATTTTCCGGTATGGTTGTTAAATTTGTTACTGAAGTCAGCAAAATCTCCCCAACTATTTAAATAAACAGAGAATAAAACAATAGCAACTTCAATATATTTGTTTGGAGCTCCAGAAAATAAAATTTTTATTGGAATACTTCCCATCTGCGAATAATGAAATGTACCACGTAATTTTTCCATCTAAACTATTTCGCTTGAATTTTACCTTCCTACATATAAGTATTTCGAATGTTCTAGGGTTGATGTGACATTTTTAATGCAAGTTCCAACAAATTATAATATCGAGAAGTAATAATGTAATGTTTCACAATTAATCTCAGGAACTACTGGTTCGAATTGAAAAATTCTTTTTGTGTTTGATAGTCCATTTGTCGAGGAAGGCTATAAGCTATATAACATCACGCTGCAACCAATAATAGCGAAGAACCAGTGGAAAATGGTGTAAAAACGGGGGAAAAAGGTTTTAAGCTATATAAAATTACGCTACGACCAACAGGAGCGAAGAATCAGTGGAAAATTTTGCAAAAGTAAAGAAAATTATTTATCTTAAAGGGCTTCCGTCCCATTGTCAAAATCGGGTTGCAGAGAAAATCCGTATGTTCTTCGACCATAAGAAAATAAAACTTAAATATCCTTTACGAAGTACTTTAAAATATATTTTTTTTTTAACTTAATCTTAATTGCTATAATAATAAATTGTGGCGGACGAAGTCGCGGGGAACAGCTAGTGTTTGGTAAGAAGAGAGTTTTCAGTATCTTACTATATTAATATTGTCAGACCTCAAATGTATATTTTTGAAAGTAGATCACAAAATTGTGTTTCTTATGGCTAAAAGTTAAAAAAAAAATATCTAAACGAGACTCAAAAATTTTACTATTACAAAAAAAACTGTTTTATTGCAGAAATATGCACATACTTACATATCAGAAACGCGGATGATCTCACACTGAAAAACTGGACCTCAGAATCATAAACTCATCACTAGTATAAAATGCAATTAAGTGACTTTGAATATTAAATATTATATACATATGTATGTATGTACATATTGTATATACACATGTACTAAGTTCAAAAATAACCGAGTGCATTCTTAATGGATCTAACAAGTGCCATTTGGATTACATTGATCAAGATCATCATAATGTTTAAGTAGGACTTTAAGGACGAGTAAAACAAATCTGCACTTATATGACTTCATAATTTCTATTCATAGTTTCTATCCAAATTCCTTTTTAACATGACAGAGTAGTTTAAACATAAGTTTAGAGAAAGGATGGACCAATTCTCCTTTCATTTTGACTGATTATGACTATGATTTTGGCTTGGAAATAATGTGTTCGAAGTTGAGTTCTTTTTATCATAATTTAACATAACACCATAGCAGTTTGTTTTCGTAGGAGTTCCGGTTTCGGATAAGAAAATAATTTTCATAAAAAATACAACTTCAAATAGCATTATTTATCTTCGGGAACCTGGAGGTCTTTTATACATACATACAAGGCGTTTTTTGTGCTTTCCAATTAAATGAGTACGAAAAAAAAAAAATATTTAAGAAAATACTCTACAATCCCGCACCTGTATCGTCGTTGCTTCCGCTTCATTGAAACCTTTTCCATGAATATTCACCCAAGTGGGGTTTCGTCTTAAATCCCACAGCTCCTGCTCTTGAGTTGGTTGGGTATTTTTTTTTTGTATTTGTGGGATGCCTTAAGTCTGAAGTATATATGTACATATAAGAACACTGCGAGCACTTAGAAGACTTCGGATGCGTGGCACATTTTTTTTTAATCTCTCTTCAGAACTAAACTTTGCTCACACCAAAAATATCACACATAAAAATAATCGGAAAAAACATCCCCTTTTCAAAAATTAAGATTTTTTGGTTCAAAATAAGAATTTTAGTTTTATTAAGATCTTGATTTTTATTTTTTGATTATAACACATATACATATATAGTTTTATATTTTATATATATTAGTTTTATTTTAAACTGCACTCGCGAAGGCTCTAGCTAGACTGAATTAGAGGGATGGTTTTCTACGATTTGAACTTTGGAAGTTCGAAAAGAAACCCTAGAAATGTTTTGTTTTAGCGCTTTCTCCTAAGTATTCGATGTGAGAATAGTAAATATAGTTCACAGATATTAGACAATGTTGAATTCTTTGGAAAGAAGAAAAAAAAAGACAACTGAATAGAATATGTTTGTACCTAACTACATTTTTTTTTCGAATTCCTATATCTTCGCTTGTAGGCTAGGTTGTTCAAGAGATTTGATCATTCAAAGCGTAGCATAATTTGGCTTTCAATATTTTTGATCATTAAGTTGTAAAGTTATGAATCCAAAAGAATATGTTTCCGTTCTTAATACTTCTTGTTTAACCAGTATTATAATTTAAAAAAAAATATAGTAGGTACTAAGATTTATACTAAAATGTTAACATAACAAACCCATCTACGATTAGATAGTTTCGTTATTATAAGTTTTAGACAGGTGTCAGGTGTCCAGGCTTTTCCTCCAGAAATATTATTATGTAATGGATCCAATGTTAATGTCATGATAACCCCGGGAAGCCACATACTTTTAAAAATAAAACACTGAAAAGGTTGTTGATTAAATTAATATATAAAAGCTACAGAATTGGTTATCTTTATTTAGCAGACAAAATAAAAAACTTGCTTCTTTTACCATTCTTGGTCGAAAATTACTGTTGTAGTTGTAGCGTGGCGTGGAATTGTATTTGTTCGTTTGTCTCCATCAAATAAATAAATGCAAGACAAAATTAATTCCAGACATTTATTTGTTTCTCTATCAATGGTCTGGAAAATAATAATAAGTTAAAGTTGAAGGTAGAGACTTTTTCAATTCATATTTCCAAACCTTTTCGCATTTGATAGGTGACGAAAAATTACATGGAGATACAAGATATCAGAAGGTATCAATATACTATACATTGATCAAAATGTTCCATTAATTTATTCAAAAAATTATTATTATCTTTTATTAACAAGTAATTTAAATTACATGATAATGTTCAAATTAATGAGCTTAGCTGCGAGGACTATTAGCTCTCAAAAAATTAAGAATACAAGATTATACTCGTACACCGAGATCCCCTTCAAAGTACTCCCCATCGACTGCAACGCAATTATGTCAATCCTCGAAACATTGATGATTTAGATCGCCACATTACAATGGCGATTCCGGGAAATTTCTGGTGCTCCAAGGATGGTAATAAAATTAGAGAATGAACCAAAATTCTTATTTCAACAGGGCATATTAATCATATATGTATGTATACACAATCGGGCATACATTTCAAACAGCCTAATCCACAAGAAACCCTTCTTGTTGTTATGAAAATGAATAAAATTAAAAACAAGTTTCTATTTTTAAATCAACATCAATGATTGTTTTTATTAAGATATTCTTTTTTCAGCAATTGCGATTAATACCGGGACTAGGATAAAATGTGTAAACATATCTAACATTATGTATGTATGCATGTACCTTCATATGGAGATACACCTCCATTCACTGAATATTCAATAATTATCCCACATTTGATTGAATACTCGTAAAGATGTTTTTTAGGCACATGGGCATGTGTTGAAAGTAACTAGGTGTCTTCTTATGATATTTTAAGGACGATTTTTTTGTCAACATTCTTGTAATTGTATCAAAATAAACAAAAGACATGCTGTGTGAAGATGATGCTGGTAATACATACACTACATCTTTTGTGTGCTTCCTCGTCATGAATTTCTTTTGTCTCGAGGAAATAAGCAAGAAAAAAGGATGTTTTAAGGCTGCCTCCAACCCTCGACGGTGGTTTATAAGGTAACATGATCTATCTGTCATTGTGTACCTACTGGAACTCTCTTCAAGGACGATTAATGTGGGATGTATTTTCATAAAAGTGACAATGTTTGGCAATCCTAGAGCCGTTGTCTGATATGAAACCCATTAACGTCAACCTGGATCTCTTGGCTCCATGCGAAAGTATAAAAGCCAATGATGTAACAGTTTTAAGCTTATTTGCACTTGCATAGCACTCGTACAAGATGGTGCTATGGGTAAGTTCAGAATCGCCGACTTAACAATTAAAAGCCTTCATCTTTGACTTATTGAATTCTTTTCGTTAAAAGTTACAGACTCGTTTTGCTGTGATACTTATCCTAAACTATCTGATTTGTGCCAAAACTGAGAATGACTTGCAAACAATTTCTTCATCCTCGATGGACCTAATGCAAAAAGGGCTCCAAAGTTATTGTGCTAATGTACCTTTTTGTCGATATAGCAAACTTCTAACCGCTCTGAGAAATAGTTTGAATTTAAACTCCAAAACCTCCAGTTACAATTTGAAAGTGAAAAAGTGATTAAATTATAAATATGTATATCTAAGCAAATAGGTTTATAGTGTTAATGTTATTTTTTTTTGTTTATGTTTTGTGGTCAGGAACCTGGGAGAACACCAAACAGAAGTTCCTGAAGAAGGTAATAGTTTGGAAGGTGAAGAACCATCATCCACAGAAAATGGATTTATTTTCGAAGATCTTGACAAAAATGATTTTCTCTTGAACGTATATGATGATTTGGAGGTATTTAAAGCTGACGAAATGAAGAGAGCAAACAGTTTACCAAGTATTGGGTGTGATTGCAAAGTAAAGGTATGACAAGGAAATATATGTATGTACATTATGTAAGTAAAATCGTTCCAAATTGAGTAATTCCATTAATAAGGGCCACTTTACAAAAAAAATCACGTGATTTACAGGTGACTTTAAATTTTGATTTATTGATTTTATTTTTTATTAACTACTTATTTTTGTTTTAATAACTTCTGCATTGTCTTTGAAATCCGTTCACAAACTTTATTCAAACACAAATTCCGTATTATTCTAATAACCCGCAAAGTAACTATTTGTTCTTAGATTAGCCTAATTTTCTAGGTGTTGTGAACTTTTAAAGCCATAGGGGGAGAAAGAGGTTTTTAATTAAAATTATTGACCTGTTCGTGTGAGATTCAGTTGAAATCCCATTCAAAAATATATTGAATTGTATTTTACTTTTAACATTTTTTACGTAATAAGCTACTTTATTTATTTTCGAAGCTATAATTTGGATTTGATTTTTGCAGGCGGAGCTAAACTCAAATCCTTATTTTATTTTTTAATGGTGCAAACACAATTTTTGGGGGTAGTTTCACTATTTTTCAAGATTCAGATTTTTTCAATAATAACTTCCGAGCACTATATGTATTTATTTTTCATTCAATGCTTAATATTGTCTTCTTGTGTCAAATTTAACTGCTTTTATTTGTTTATCTATATTATATATGTATATTATTAATTATATTATTAATTTTTCAATGTTTTCTTTAAGAATGAACTCCTCGACCTTGGCCACTTGTACTATCCACGTTACCTGTTCAATGCTGTTTGTCATAAGGATGACCGAGCCTTTGAATACACGCCAAAGTGTTTGACTGGATCGCAATGCAGACCACTTGAGTACAAAGTGCGTGTCCTTACACATCGCTCCCATAACGATCACCTCCACAAGGACCCATCCGCATCTCTCTTGCCTGAAGCCCTACGATCAGTTTGGAAGTTCAAAACGGTTACAATTGCCGCCGGATGCTTCTGTTCTTGACTTATGGAATCCATAACTCAACTTGAAAACTTAACAATATCAATGTTATAATTAAATAAAATATTATAATAAATTAAAATTCAAAACCAATAAAATGAACTGAAAATATTCAAAAAGTTTTTCTTCTAAATATTTACATTACCATTTTTATTAATACTAAACTATTTGTATATTTTGTTGAAAAAATAAAGCCTAAGTCATACTCATGTTTTTTTAATTTGTTCTGCTTCTCTCATTGACACTGTCCTCATTTTATCAGCGGTTGTTACTTGTTACTTTTACTAACTAGGTTCATTTATTTATATTAAATATATAAGTGTTCTTAAAACCTAACTGTTTTCCTTTGGATCGTTGTCGGAAGGAAGGTCTTCGATTGTACTCGCCGCATCTGCTAGGGCAATGCCTCGCGAAAAACTGTCACTTTGATCAGAGGATGGAGTTGTCATTGGGTCTGATATTGGTGTTTGCGTTAAGCTACGCGATTTCTCTCGTTTTCTTTTGATGCCAAGCTCAATTTCCAAATCCGAATCCATTTCGTTTTCGGACAGAGATAGAGAGCCTCCAGTTCTTTTTATTCTCATGGCAGATTCCGCATTCTAGGAAATTAATTTTTTTTTTTTGTTTAAATAAACATTTTACAGAAGTGAATCAACTTACCGTATGGAACGTGGACGGTTCTGAAATATATCCATCGAATTCTTCGTCCTCGCTATACAGGAAATTACTATCGGTGTAAGTTTCGGGAAGCTTGCAAACGATTTGTGCGAGATCGATGAACGTATACTCGCTAAGCGAGTGATTCTGCTTCTTTGGTGGCTCCTTGCTGCATTGATTGAAACGACCTAGTCGCCCGGCCTTAGCCATATTCTCGAAGTAATTCTTTCCATGGACATATCCAACATCACGGATCTCATCGAAACTGCCAAATGCCAAAGTTTTGTACTTGTCGATAGGTGGTCGAATGTACTCGCAATAGTCGGAATTCTTCACTTCCTAATGTATATAAAGACTTAATTTTATAAAGTTTTCTGTTTCTTAAAAGTAAAAAGTACACATTACCTCCAGTTGTCTCACACAAGAGACATAAGCCAGTCTAGATTGGATATCGGGCAAGTCAGGTACCCTCACAGGCGAAGTGAATGGATTCCATTTTTTGTACAACAACCACCAGCCAGACAAATCGTCTCCGTAGTTTGTTAGATCAGTATCATCTTGAGATCCTACATCTACTGCAATGATATGCGCTGCCCCTTGATTTCGCATCACGTCCGCTGTCAAGGCAAATATTAATTATATAATTAAAGTACATCTCATGATTGTGGATTTGATAACGGGTGAGATACATTTTTGTTTAAATAACTCATTTTTGAAGCAAATTTGTAGAGTTGTGTCATTTATTTCATTTGAGAGGGGAATGAAAGGAGAACATTAAGACTAAAGGACTCTAATCTTTTATTTTGCTTTCGTGGCAGAACAATACATTGCAAAGCTTTTTGGCTTTCTAATCTAATTTATGTTTTCTTAAACCAAATTTTATATGCGTGCAGATATTGATTATAACATGCTTCTTAGTCAAAGACACGACTAAAATATTTAAGAGTTAGAAATTTTTTAATTTACCTGGAACATTGTTTGTGTAGCAACCGTCTAGGAGTAAATGGCCATCTTTGTAGTCGCAAAATGGAGGAAATACTCCAGCAATGCTCATGCTGGCACGAATGTAGCGCCACATACACCCTAATGGTTATTCGAAAGTTATATTATTTTATGTTGTTTTGTTTTTTAATTCAGTGTGTGTGAAGAATTGCCGTTGACTTTTTAAATATTTTGTTTATCATTAAAAATGTTTAATTACAAAATCACGATGTGCCAATTCATGTTATGGATGTGTCAATGGTATTGGTATAACTTTTGAGCGGAGCTACATTCTGGGCTTTTTACATTTTCGGAAGGTTTAAAGAAGTTATACGAGAAAGATCATTCATAGTTTAAGCATGCATTTGAAAACAAACTAGTACAAACTGAACACGTATTAAATTTACTTTAATATATACCAATATCAACGTACTTACTTTTAAATGACCGCCAGGGAAAACACAAGGATAACTTAGTAAAAACAAGTACAACCATATATTAAACAAATTAAAAAAAAGAAATTGGAAATAACTATTTTATTTTAAAAACGTAACTAAAATAAGTTAAATTTTAGAGTTCGTAATATGCTTGTGTGCATCTACAACAGAAAGACTTCATTAATAAATACACAAATGTACAATGTACATCTAAGATAATAAATTAAATTGATGTACGAATTGTTTTGCTTGCTTTTCTACTTCAGCAATTACGGGCCTTATTCTCATTTACATTCGTCTGCACAACTGAAACCATTTTTCAATTTACAGAAGTAGCGGTTCAAACGCATGCAGATATTCGTTTTTTGTTTGAAATACACCCGTTACTCAGAATAATCCCTTTGGAAGTATTCAAGTGAGTGAAGTGAATTGTAAGAGCTCCTTAATCGTCATTTTATTTCATAAAAAAAATCTACAAATACTATGCGAAACAAACTAAAAGTTTTAAACAAAGGAAACATTTTTTTTCACACAAAATATCATTAACTTATTTGATATCTTTTGTTGTTGTTGTGATCGGTATGGAGTGCAATTATTATGTTGCGATTCTTAATTCACTAACTGATGAGCCTCACTGTCGAACCTGGTCGTCATGTAATGAAGTCGCAAATTAATAATTGTACCCTTAACTTATTCAAGAGAAGCTAGGTAGTATTTGATTTTTTTTTCAGAACTTTAATTTAATATTTAACCTTTATTTATTATTTAACCTTTTTTAACATATTGATACAAATATATAAATTTTTAACTTAAATTATATTTCACTTAAAAATTGATGCAAAATATTTACAACAGATTCTAAAATTTAGTGTTTATATAATCACACTACGTACTTTTGTTCTTTCTCTCCCTCTCTTTCTCTCTCATTCTCAACAAATTTGCCTCCCAACACTAACGAAGTGCCTTTTATGTAAAACAAAAAGAATAACCAATCAATTCAATTACCTGGCAAATTGTTGAAATATCCTCCATCCAGTAAAAGATGCCCGTCTTTTGGATCACAAAGTGGTGGCATGTAGCCGCTGAGAGACATGGATGCTCGCACAAAGCGCCACAGAGATCCTTTTTATTTTTATTTCATATTTTTTATTTAAATGCATTTGGAAATAATTTAAATATACATATATTGGTTTTATAAATAAAATTGCTCATTTTGTGTTCACGCTACAGAAGCTATAAGAATTTGTATACTTTACAAAGGCACAATATAAAAGTTTTAATTTGCTGAGATGATAAATGATGAGTCAACATCATGGAAGTATAAAATACAAAACCAAATTAAATTCTACATCTGTCCCAAAAAATGCAACAGCAATATACAAAACATAAATATGTAAACAATCAAAATAAAATAGTAGCTCAAACAAATTTTGCTTAAATGTAAAAACCTCAGAATGTTTGTGTTGTTGTATTAATGTTTGTTTGTTTTTTTTTTTTTTTTTGAAAATGGACACTAGACTCGGGCGATAATTTTGGGTCGTTTTGCAAAAAAGCTTGCTTAATTATAATACAATATATTACTTGTGGCATTGCTTGTGTTAAGAGCTAAGATGTAAACGAAAACTTACCGTTAGTATGAATTCGATGACAACTCGCTGTTATATCTGTAGTTAGAGTGAAAAATGGAATCCACAAGTCTTCAATGCAAACTTCTCCAAATGTTCCTCGAATGGTTTTATTAAATTCTCGACCAGAGAACATGGATGTAATGGGATAGGTCAGGTCCAACAACTGAAGGAACCATTTGGTCATTTGCTGAAGGTATATACAAATACATATTAGTGCTTTCATTTAAGGCAATTTGATTTCGCCTACCTTTGACCATTCACGGGCCTTCTGTGTTACTGTTGTAATGTTCCTATCACCACACCACAGTCCGCCCATCAGGGCACCGATGCTAACTCCTCCAACCATGTCAATGGGAATACCAGCCTCTTGAATGGCTTTTAACATGCCAATATGAGCCGCACCACGTGCTCCACCACCACCTAAAACTAGTCCCACCGAATTTCCAGTCAACCAACGAGCGAGCCGTGAAAAATCTGAATGCATATTTGGTTCTGATTTCAGAACTCGGTCATAGAGATCATTCTGCAAAAAACCAACGTGTTCTTTAACAAATTCTAGAGAATACATCAGTGATCTGGCTTACGATTCGGTATTGACTAGTTCGTGTGAACATTCTCTTGGGACATTGAATGTGATGATGATTTGTAACCCAGGGACGTACATTTAACCACTGCAGGGTGTTGAATGGTTTTGCATTTGTTGCTTCCGGATGCAGCAATACGAGCTCCTTTTGGGTTCTTAATGCCAGTCTATCGATCTCACGTTCAAATTTACACACAGTTGGTGAACGATCACCAAGCCCGACGATCAATATCACATCGGCTTGACGCATGCAACGCTGTGTCCATTGGCTCAACGAAGAGTCACACTGATACAAAGTTATAATATTTCTGTCTTCTTGCTGTGCCAGCCAAGATGTCATCCGGTATTCGTTACTAGCTTCTAAGATGTGAGAACCCAGTTGTTTTGCGACGACTTCCGATGTCAGGCGCAATGTAGGCCCTGATAAAAAAAAATAAAATTTTACTCAATCTCCTGATTAAAAAGAAAGGAAAACACACTTACCAATCGCACACAGCGAGTGATATATTTCAAAGGTGAATGCAGTCAAAGGCACATCATCACTTACTGGAACCAACGCCACTGTTGAATATTTATGTGTTACAGGATTGGCTTCTAGAGGAGCCGAACCTGTTGTACGAGACTGCATACTCCCTAGGATTCTATGACTAAGAAGACTTATGAGCTTCGATACCACAATCGGATAGCGTAGTTTTATTGCATTGAAAAGTCCTTCGGGAAGCTTTGCTAGTTCAGTATCACGTACAGCCATAACAGTTGTTGTCCGGGGAGTTTCTGTTATCATCTCGATGATGCCAACCAAATCGCCTTTACCGTACTCACCAACAATTTCTTTCTTGCCACTTGATTGCGTAATGACTGAACGCATACGTCCACTTAACACAATATAAGTACTATCGCTTACTTCATCTTGACGGTATACTGCCCGACCGGACTCGAGAAATATCCAATCCAAGGCATAGTCACATTGACGTACTAGGGGTGAGAGTCGTCGAACCACCCCATTTGCCATGTCTAGAACAATGTTTGGGCGTTCTCGCATTATTCTGTAAAAAGAAGAATTTAAAATAACATACGTTTTATACATGGTTTGACAAAAATCAATGTTTCTCTCTTTTTATGAGATCAATTTTTTTTCATAGGTCAGTTTTAAAATGGACTTACTGATACACAGCTGGTCTTAAAATAAGTGCAACACGACTCGGATGTTTAGCTCGAATGGTGTAGTCACTTCCTTCTCCAGTTAACACAGCCAGACCTCCGACAATTTCTCCTGGATGAACAGTATGAATAAATACCTAGCAAAAAATAATCAATTCTAAGTACTTAGGTGTTAAATCACTGAATCTACCTCATTTTGATCTTTTTTCTTCGCCACTCGAGGAATATCAGCTGCATTTTGATAAACTGAAAGACAGCCGGTCATAACAAAACAAAGGCTAACCTCCTAAAATGGGAAAAAAATTAAGAACAATTTTTCAAACTACACACTAACATTAATACCTCTATACTGCCTTCGGAGACTATCGTTGTACCGGCTTCAACTTCTCGAACTTCGACTATTCCGTCCAACATGCCACGGTCATCTTCACCAAGACCCAGTTCTTTAAGAAAACTTGTAACGGCCGACGAATGGACCAATTTTACATCTATAGATTCTGGATTTGGCACTGAGCCACGACGATTAGTTGTGTTGCCCAATGCATTCGAATGCTGTTGGTCGCCTAGGTCGACCAGCATGTCTGGCGGCACAAAAGAATCCGAAAGAGTGTGCTGAAAATGTTCCGAGCGCTTATGGACTGGCGATGTCTTCATATTGACATGATTCTTTTTGCCACGCATATTATTTTGAACAAGCTCCGATGTAAGCCCCAAATAGTTCCGCAGAGCAGTGAAAATGACTCGTTGCAGTCGAATCATTATCACCTGAATCACACGGATCATAATATCTGGATTCTCATCAAAAACTTCTTTGAAAGCCTTCATTGGAAGACGGATAACCTGACTTTTTTCGACTGCTTTGGCTGAAACGGTTTTATAGAAACTCCGATTTCCCGACAGAACGTCTACGAAACTCAACAACGACGTAACCGACTCTCCTTTCTTTACGGTCTTCAAAGACAAGGTACTACCGTCTGCATTATTGATGAAAACATGAATGCATCCTGATTGAACAATGAACACACTATCATCGGCATGTGCTATCGTGAATAGAAAATCATTTGGTTCGAGATTAACAATTTCTGTATGCTTGCACAATTTAAGAAAAATCGGCTTCTCGAAATGACCAAAGATGCGTATACTCTGAAGCATGTAAAGAGCATCGGGTGGTACCCTATCGCTTCCTTCCATCATTTCTTCCAGATACTCGGCTGGAGGTTCGACAGTCTTAAGTTGCATTGGCATATTCTCCCCTCGCATTTGTAGGATTTTTTTTGCAAAACCCATAACTGCCTTTCTTTTACGACCCTGACCATTGTATACTTGACCAGAGACGTTCTTTACTTTGCGCAACATTCGGCGTCCGTAGAAGAGCATTTTATCACGCTTTCTAAAACGCAACCGACCAAGATCTGAGTTTTGAGCAAGTAATAAGGCGTCGCGTTCTTTGCTGCGTGCCCATCTCCTGTAGAGAACATACCACACTACAAAAATACACGTGATGATGCCGATGGATATACATAGAAATGCCTGCAATATAATAACGATATAGCTGTTAAATAAATATTGTTTTAATTAGGGCAGAGAATGTCGTCGCGTCGTAAGGACACGTTAATAGAAATATTTTTATTATTCTCGGTATAATGATAGATCTACTTGAACAATTGTCTTTGGAAAAATGAAAAAAAAAGTATACATTTATGTATTTAAGAGACGCACGCAAAAAGAAGAAAGAAAACAGAGATATTGAATAAGCTTTAAAATAATAATTAATAATCATTGAAAACACTAAGTTAGATGAATCGGCATTGTATCGCCACTTTAAGTAGGTAACTATATATTTTCTATAATTTGATACTTAATTTGATAAAATCGCCACCCAGTTGATAAATAGTTTTGACAAAATTAATTTAAATAGGACATTGACATTGCCCATGGCTTCAAAATTAGGTAATGTTTGTATTTTTGTAACTGTTTGCAATGTACATGAGAAATTATAATTTCTTTTTTATACATAAAACATAATAGGTATATGTATATGTATGTACATGAAAAAACTATTTTCCATTACTACAACCTCATAACAAAATAATAAAAATAGGCTTTTCCAAAATTTCTTTCAAATTGATTAAACTACGGCAAACCCAACTTCAAATGAACATAATCGTGTGTCATTGTCATCCTTACTCTATGTACTGTAAGTATTACATGCCTACAGTGCGGTAAATTTGATTTGGTACAGTTTATTATTTCTCAAATATTGACGTTCAGGTATTGCGAAATAATGCAGATTCTGTCCATTTATGCTTAAATGCGGATACAAAAATTTTTGAGAGTCGTAAGTAACTATGTACTAATAATTGAAGATAGGATAGATAATACAACAAAATGCTCAATCAAGAACAACAGGTCGTTTTACCTTTTTTAAAAACGCCAAATACAAACATATCACCGTAACCTACTAAAAGGTAACCCAGCCCATTAGTTTCTTTGTCCATTAAATTGGTTTTTATTCATATAAACGAGTGAACCGGACTGTATACATTTATAGCTCCCTAGAACTATGTACCTTTCTGTGAACAATCGATTTTAATTTAGCTTAGATGAACGCAGATAATCTAATTCCCCATCGTCAAGAGATTTGATAAATCAATCAAAGTTCATACAAAAAATAAAAATGTAATAAAAAAAACTGGGTGCTGCTCGACATTGACCCATTAGGGCAAATCAATTCCATCAAGAATTAAGTATTCAAAATTAATTGAAAGAAAAGAAAATTCTTTCAAAACAAAAACGTGGGAAACAGGATAATAATTATGATAAAAACCAAAATAAAACTAAAATTTGAGCCTGCAAACTAAACATCAACATAAACGAATTTTGCACGGTTTTGTTGTTGCAGCTAAATCTGTCTGCCGGCGGCGCACGACACAGCGAGCGGCTAACAACTTTGATGGCATTGGCAGGTTCTTAAATACTGCCAAGAGCTTACATAATGATTGGGAATTATTTGTCCCTGTTTTTTGTTTACTCATAAGCCACAACCACCGCCCGGTGCCGCTTACATGTTAGCTATTTGAGTGTGGGTGTGGGCAAGTAGTTGTGCAGGTGGTGGCGGAGCGCCACCAACCAGCTGCTAGTCTCAAAAAACCAGGCACCACCACGCACCAGCGAACCCTAAGACGACGAACAAAAAACTGCGCAAGCAAATAAGAACCAACAGAAAAGAACACAAAATACTCACCGTTGTCCGGACTTCCAGCGATATGTAATGAATCCACGTATCAGAAAATATGGTTCCGTAATCTCGATACGAGGATCTAATTAAACCAACAATGTCCATTGTATGAAAATTCTTTGGTTTAATTTAAGTTTTATTCGTGGATTCAGGGCCAAGTACGATTTTAATCTGCGACAAAAATTAAATACATGAAAAGAAATTGTCGAAACTGAAAAAATATCAGAAAAGTTCGATCTTTTCTTCACATCGTATTTCCGATTGGCGTTTTTCGTAGCAATTAATCAGTTTTCTTTTCTATTTGATAATAAGTTTTTTATTTATGAACTTGATTGGAATAGATAACAACAGACGCAAGAGCAACTATTTCCTGGTCGTCGACGATGGGGGCGCAAATGTACGCAGAAAATAAATCGAATTCACTCAAAAACAAATTAGAAATCAAAAGAACAACCTTTACAAATAACTGAATATTTTCACACTGAAATCTGATTTTTTTCGACTTTTCAACAAGAGCCAGCTGACAGAACTTTGACGTTTTCTTTTGTATGTTTTGCGGAAAAAATTGCTAAAATTTTAACATCCCTGTTCTTAGATACTCGAAGTCGAAGGTACGTATGGAATTCCGGATGAAGATGTCTTCCTAAGTTAAAGGCTGGCTTAGAGGTAGACTTTTTCTTGGGGCGAAGACAAACAAAAAATTCTTTGACCTTAGGCAAAAAGGTCTTAAGTCAAAAAAATTGCATTTTGGACCTTTGACTGGGTTTATTTCATTTTTTTGTCTCTTTCTTTTAGAATTATCGACTTAAGTCTGGCACAGCTGCAAATTTTAACCAGATTTGAAATAGTTATACTATTTTTAATTTGGTTTAACCAACAACTGCAGTTTCTGACTTAAGATCCTTTCGCTTTAAAACTCGACTATACTCATTGTTTTCTTTATTACATTATTTAGTAACGGACATAATCACTCATTCCTAACAGCGCTGTGGTTTATTACCTCTTTTTTGCTTAATAATAATAAATAAAAAGAAATTAAAAAAGCAACCATTTTTCAATAAATCCAATTTAGTCGGTTCTTTTTTAGGATACAATCGAATATCGATCGTACCTGTAAAAATGAGTACTTATTTATATAATTTTTATTGAACGAAACCAAGAAGAAATGGGTTAAGTAGGTACACATTATTTCAAATATTTTATTCACCACAATAGTCTACAATAAAATAAAACTGCATGTTATAAAACATTATACAAACTAACCTCTTATTATTTATAAATACAATTATTCAGAATCACTTTCACTCTCTGATTGGAAATCACCAACATTTATCGAAAATGTATATTCCTGATCGCAACCCAAATACGAATCGCTCATGTAATACAAAGTATACTCATGACGTCCAGGAGAAGGCGCGACAAAATCAAGCTTAACCTTAGCCTTTTGTTGCAAAGTTAAACGTTTAATTGATAGTAATGAATTTGTTTTGGGATCACCAATGACAACCCACCATCCTTCTTCTCGTTTCTAATTGAAAAATAAAGTAGAATACATTAACATACACATAAATCAAAAATTGATAAATAATCTTACCTGAGGGAAAAATGGGGCAATAACTGGTCCAGTAATTTCATCCTCTCGTTCCAATTGAACAACAACATTAACTGCTGATCCCGAATGAATACGTTCACTGTCAACAACTTCAAAGTTCATCTCAATGTTGGGATAACGATTACAGAAACGTGCCACATCTGCCATTTGGGCATCAGAAAGCTGCAGCAATTTCGTTCGATCTTCGTCCTCCAGTTCCATAATATCGAAGACAGTTTCGATTTTCTTGTAAATAGAATTAAAAAATAGATTGCGTTTTTAACTTATTAATATAACTTAGAACAGAAAGTTTAGATAGGCTACTTACTTTTTCTGTACACCTCTTGATGATTTCGGTATTGAAATGTGGCAGCTGTTTGAGATATGAATCCTTGCTCCACATAGCTTGCGTCACCATTTGAGCCAATTCCATAGCAGCTACAGCTGGCGACAACCAACCATTTGAACTGAGAACATCCACACATGCTTGAATTAATCGAATAGCCTTTCCGAGAATTATCTCAGTGTCACCTTGCAGTTCTGGTCCCAATTGTAATCGTGATAAATGTGCTTGGAGCAGTAGGTTAGTTTTAATATGTGGGTCATTGAATCTGGAATCGGAATACAAAAAAAAACTCTAAATCAAAGAATGTCATGAGATTTTATTCCTTACTTTGGAGTAGATTCATTGGGTCCGGTTATTTTATTTGGTAATCTTTGTGAGAGTGTTTTGAGAATACCTTCCTCATGATGTCTCACCACAATGTCTTCATACTCTGCAGCAGATGATATGATTTCCAACAAACCACGAATCTTTGTTTTGCTATTAAGCGACAAACTGAAGAGTTCTAAAAACAAAAAGAAATATGAATCAAGCTCTTTAATTGAAAGTAAAAGCTGAAAGTACCTATTGTCGTATAATTAATATAATAATAAGCTGCAATCATTCCCAAATTGAGCGGCAAAGTATCCATGTCATCTTCGACACTAATGCACTTCGATTGTTCCAAATCGGCAAGGGTATTTTCAACTAATTCCGACAGATGATCCGACAAATGTCGATGAGTTACACCTTGCAAATTATAGTAATTTGGATTTTGCGTAAGACGCCTATAGAGGAAGGTCCAAGTGAGATAGTCCACAGCATCTTGTTTATTTTCTATAGTTTTCGTCACAACTTCGGCATTAAAATGATCGTGTAAGCGGTGGTCCAAATGACTTTCGATTGGCAAAGGTTCATTCAAAAATTTCTTAAAGAAATCCTTCTTCGATGATTGGCACATAAGAACACACTTAGCGTCCGCATCCTCTATTGGGCGATTAGCTCTTCCCACCATTTGAAGAACATCCGTCACGGGATAGTCTTCATAGGAATGATTCTTGCCGTTGTAAAATTGTGTATCCATTATGATTACCAAATGCGAAGAAATACTCATGCCCCAGCATAGGTCTCGTGTCACCACAGCCACCTGAACAGCACCTGAGTCAAAAAGTTGTTCCACCAATCTATGATCCGAAGCACTTAATCCCTCATGAATGTAAGCCACGCCCTGCGATAGGGTTTCTTTAAGTGTCTTATCCTGCATTCGATCTAAAAACGGTTTAATGTCTTCCTCTTCGGCATGGAAGAACCGATTGGGCTGGACCTCCGACGCACAATATGTGAGAATATCAATAGCGGTGAAACGAGCTTGCTTCCGTGACGACACAAACACTATTACGGGCTTATGGGGGCTGTATTTAACAATTGCATTGTACACCGGCTTCGACATGGCTGATATTCTCGTTGCATTGTGAGTTACATTAAATCCCTGAATGTGCAGTTCCAATGGAATCGGACGCACACTGGGATGGAAGTTAAATGTAGCGTTCGTATTGCATCCCAGCCACTGCGCAATATCCCGAGCATCAGCCAGCGAAGATGACAAGGCAACAATTCGAATTTGCTTCTCAATCTGCGAAGAAATGTAACGCATTCTCGAGCAAACTATTTCCAAAACAGGACCATCTTCCCCTCCGACCAATTCCAATTCATCCACAATAAAAAGCTGTATATTTTGGACATTTTTTCTTTGCTTCCAACGACGGGATAGTACGTCCCATTTGTCAGCGGTGGTGATAATAATTTGTCCCTTCGCCAAGAGTTTCAAATCAGTTCCGGTTTCTCCGGTTAGTTTTACAATTTTCAACCCCAATTGTCCGCCGAATTTGTTGTGCCAATCGTTAAATACCAAATCTGCCAAAGCTTCTTTTGATACCAGATAGACACATCTTCCTTCTGGGTTCTGGAGCAGCAGTCGCATAATAGCAAACTCAGCAATTGTCATTTTTCCTGAACCAGTTGGGGCGCCAACGAAGACATTATCATCACTGTTGTAGACGGCGTTGAAAACCTGAGTTTGGATCGGGTTAAATTGGGGATAGCGATCAACGTAGAATGTCTCGTAGCTTGGATTTCGTAAAGCTGTTATCGGCAAGGGTTGTAGATCCAGCAGCTCAGTTGGTGGCATGTTCTTTTCTGGCAATATTAAATGACGGAAGGAAACCGGCAATTGCGTCTCGGCGCCAATCCATCGATCTGAAACAATGCGGAGGAAATATTGTGGTGGCAAAGGTTCAAATACCGGAACAAAGAATTTAATGCAATGTTCATCGGCGGCGTACTTCTCTTTCAGCAGGAAGAATTCATGGTGCAGAATTACTTCAGAATCAACATCTTCGATCAAAATCCAGAATCCCTCTGATTGACCATGTACCTTTTCGTCCCATTGGAAGTCAGGTGTAATAGTTAACTCGACCCGTAGAGTCGATCTTGTAATTGGCTGGATGTGAGTCGAGAGTTCAAGTTTTGGAAACTGATGAACAAATTTGTGAATGGTTTTACCCAACTTCGGGACTCGAATCAACTCGCCAATCTCGTTGGGCTCCAGATCGTACAAACGTTCCCAGGGAAAGTTCTTCTTTTCCAGTTTCTTTGCTATTTCATCGGGCATCTTTTTAAATTGCCTCAGCGGCGTCATCGATTGCCACATACGACGATCAATCATTTTGCACAGGGTCAGTGCTTTGTCCGACAACTGAGCCCAGCCTCGATGGAGGACTATTTCAAATATGGCTCGAAGGAGACGAGATGCTGATTGAGTTATGAAAACCATATCCGACATCAAAGCGAAGCCTTCGAGTTTCAATTGCGAGATATAAGCCTGCAAAAGGACATTAACCTTAGCGCTATTTTCTTCCATGGATTCCTTTATTGGGATTGGGACGCGTTCCATCAGTTTCTGAAGTTCCAGCTTTTCTTCTTCGCGGACCGCAATGTGTTTGAATTCCGATGACAACGAAAACACGCGGAACAACTCGATTTCACTTAAAGTTGGCTTCAAAAGTTGATTGTAAGTCATGATGGTTTCGTGGGTGCAATAGAAGTGCGATGCGATTCTTCCCAATTCAGTCACTTGGAAGTGGCCACTCTTGCGATCGTACTTGCACAAGCCACTGCGATCTAAGTGTAACGCTGCAGTGTGAATCAAATCAGCCCGATGCAGTTCCAGAAGCGGATCTTCAGTTATTTTTTCATGTCCTATTCCGTAGAGCGTGGGATTACGCAACATTCTTATGTACAAATATGTGTAGCCAAGCCAGTTAACTGCGTCCTTAACATTTTGAACCGTCCCCAAGACAATCTCTGCATTCAGCATGTCGGGCATTTTTGATATGAACTGCGATTCAATGGGCAATTGCTGATTTAAGAGCGACAAATAAAACTGAAGTTCACTATGATTGGTAATGAGAATACCTTCACCTTTGGTGTCGTATTGTGGCCTACCAGCACGACCCAACATTTGCAGGACGTCCAAAGCGCTAAGTTCAACCCAGCGTCCTTTTTCCGGATTATACACTTGGGTTCCTTTTATGATGACCGTGTGTGCGGGTAAATTTACACCCCAAGCCAGAGTAGCAGTGGAAACGAGTACTTGAATATGTCGATCTGCAAACAGATCTTCAACCAGAGTCCTGTCAACCCGAGTCATTCCAGCATGATGTATGGCAAAGCCATACGGGAGAAGTTCTTTCAGTTCCGAGTTTTTAACTTGCTCAGCTTCGGTTCGGAGCACTTCCATACTAGCAGAACCCTCACGTAAAAAGCTTCCCAGTGTATCCTTTTCAAGACACATATCTCTTACCGCTCGCGCTGTTTTGCCTGTTTCTTTGCGGGAATGGACAAACACAAGTACTTGATTGCGTCCAGCATGTTCCATGGTCTTTTCATAGACAATTTCATTCATAACTTGGAATCGCTTGAGTGCTTTTTTCTCAGTCACTCCAATGTACTGCTGTTCCAGAGCAACTGGTCGGAAGCTATTGTCAAAATAAAATAGCCCCTTGTCGGGCTTTACTCGCAAAAAGGTCGAAACGTCTTGGTAATTTGGTAAAGTGGCCGAAAGACCAACCAATCGAACTTCTTCCTGTGTTGTTTCGATGTTTCTGATTGTTCTTGCTACCAATGCTTCCAATACTGGACCACGTTCGTCATGCAACAAATGGATTTCATCGATAATCACGAGGCGTACGAGGGTAGTGAAAGTCTTTTCACCTCCCTTGCGAGTTATGATATCCCATTTCTCGGGCGTACAAACAATCACCTGAGTTGCTGCAATTTGTTCTCGTGTAAGCTGATGATCTCCGGTCAATTCAGATACAGTCAGATTATAGCATGCTAGACGTCGTCCAAAATTACCCACCATCTCTTGGACCAACGATTTCATGGGTGCCACGTAGATTATTTTAAAGTCGTCTGCATTTATGGTTCCGTCTTCGTTTATATGCTTGCCTATTTCGCGCATCATTGTCAAGAGAGCAACATTTGTTTTTCCCGCTCCTGTAGGCGCACAGAGAAGTAAATTTTCATCGGACTCCAATGCGGCATGCCATAGACGACTCTGAATGCGATTGAGTGTCTTGAAACCCTCGAACACAGGTTGTACATACTTGGGAAGTTTTTCGATCGGTTGCAGTTCTTCCTTGTCATCAAACGGGGCTGCCTTTAGCGCAGGTACATGAACTTCCTCATAGCCTTTGCGTTGTTTTCGAAATGAGCCGTCGGGCAATTGACATCTTTTGTTTGCCATAAAATGTGATCCTTGTGTAAAAGCCAACTCTTCAAGTTCTAAGACTTGGCGCACGCCGGCAACCTGTTCCGCAGCACCACCCTGACTGCCGTCTGCATCGTTTTCTTCCTTGCTGCGTTTATTGGAACGGGACGAGTTTCCGTATTCGTCATCTTCACTTTTGCCTGTGTCCAGTTGACGCAGGATTTTCGACAAGTGGTTATCGCTTTTCATGCGATCACGTATTTTAAGGCGTTCGGCATCTGTTTGCGCTGAAGCCAACATAGTACAGTATAGGATCATTTGGCGGTTGTTTTTCAGCAATTTAATAAAGTCAAAGCAATCGTAACCAAGGAGCAATACTAGTTGGTTCTCACAATCTCGATCATCGGCTGCATCCTTGAGAATTTTCAAGACATCGCCTGCTTTGCTTTGTGATACCATTGCGTCGTTGTAGTATTTGCTGAGGCAGCGTTGTAGCCAGTAAGCATCGATATCAAGGGGATGTAAGCCCCGCTCTTTTTTCACGCTTGCGCTCGTTGCTTCTTCAGTCATGAGCTAACAATATTATTTAAAAAAACACAAGTGATTAATGTCATCTAGTGATTGCAGTTACTATTAATAAAAATAAAATAGGATTTGGAATTTGTGCTAAGAAAGCGGAAAATGTTTTGTATTATTGGCACTTCAAGCTGAGTTTGGCGGAATTCCAGAAATATCATTTAATATTAAATGTTTAGGAATTACGATTACTTTGAGCTTCATAACGGAAAAGTACCTAATCATTCCTTTGTAGTTGTTTTTTTTTTAATTTGGAACACGTATTGAAACATTTTAGAAACAGAAAATATATACTGAACACCTTATAGTTCAAGCGTGTCTTAATTTTATGAGCTTAGTGATAGTTTCCTAACTTAACTGAAGTTTCAATTTTGCAGGGGTTAGCATAAGGATTGAAACTTGAAACTCGGTGAACCTAAGGAGCACCCTCATTTACTATATATCATGTTGCTGCTTATTTTAAGACCCACGAGCTATCAAAATGTTCCATATATATGTAGATTTTTCTCTTCTATAAACTACTTACATATAACAATAACTTACATTTTCTGCGTGCAGGGTATGGTCGACGCGGGCTTCCTCACCCTCTTCTTGACCATCCTCATCCCGAATCTCACCATACATATCTTCGTCGCTCTCCTCTTCAGATTCTTCAAATTGAACGTTTATTCCATAGGTTTCGTCAATTTGTTCCTCGTTATTAGTCACATTGAGGGCTGTCGATGCATCCGCCCCAAAATCTGTGATTTTCTTTCCCAAATTAACCAGCAGCGCAAATCTTTTTAAAATATTTATCAAATTCAATACCATATGCAAGATGCATCTATGTGATTTTTAGCTTACCTTTCATCAGCGACGTTCCCTAAAAGACTGTCAATTTCTCGTTTGCGTTCCCGATCCTTCAGCTTTTCGTTCTTCAGAACTGCCAAAATCTCATCAGCAGCACCGCACAAAATATCACGCGGTTGGTCGCCCAGGGCCTCTTGAATGAAACTTAGCAAAACTTCGTAAGTTTGACGGGTTTCTTGGGTTTTCGGCCGATAAACGATACCGACCATCTCGTCGATACCTTCGGACAGCAGGGTGGCGCCTTTCATCCGTTCGAAGTCATATTGGGCTTCATCACGTTTTTGCCGCCTAGTTTATGAGAAAAATAGATTCTATATGATTCCTATCTAAACCAACAACAATGATACTCACTTTTGTTTTCGCTCCTCGGTTTTTTCAGGCTTAGTCCTTTGGTAACGATCGCCCATTCGAGTGCCATCAAGTTTTCCTACCAACGATACCACTTCGCCCGTCGCTTCATCACGTCGAGGTCGTTCGATCAGACGAACATCTGCTTGGAGCACAAGATTAGAGTTCTGGAGAATTTGGCGTCAAACAAAAATGTAAACGTTTATGAAAAAGCATTAATTTGTAGGTTAATTGAAATGTTTTGGTTCTACTTACCGCTTTGTACTCGTATTGAAGCTGTCTAGCTGCAGCATCCGCCATGGAGTGTGTTTATTACTATCGTTTGGTTAAAAAAAAAACTTTCTCAATTATTTGCACAAATTGTATTTATTTTATCTTTATTTTCGAGAAAATTTCATGAAGCAATTCTTTGCACTCGCATACACTCAAGACAGGACTCAACTTACTTTCAAGAAAAACACGACTCGGCTTCTGTTTTTGACATGTGTCATCGTAACGTGAAACGTAAAGTGTTGGAATGTAGCCATTCCACGATTACGTTGCGTTACATCACGGAGGAAAGATTTCACATCCGGTCGTTAAATTTAACAGAAAATAAAATGATCCGTCTTGAAACACACAAATTGTTTGATAAAGGATACGGGAACAGGTATACGCATATATGTACTTAAATTTTTAATGAGTATTATTTGCAACCTGGCGGTAAAGGTTATTGCCTATAATTACAGGATACAGACACGTCCAGTACTAACTTTTGTGACTTAAACGAACGTTGAACGCGGATAAGATCTGATGTTATATTATAGACAAAAATGTAGTCTGCTTTTTCGGATGACTGTTTTTATCTAAAAGTAACTTATATCGTTTGAAATCGTCTAGAATTTTATGACAATAAGGTAATCAGAAGCTTTAAGGCTAAGAAGTGTTTAGGTTTCTTACGATAAGCAGATTAAAGTGCAGTGTAAATAGCAATGGAGTATATAAACAAAATTACGAGATTATCTAGTAGCTACTAAAAACAAATCGAACTAAACCGTTGTGAAACGAGCCTAAAAATTCGAATGTCTTACAAAATTTAGAATAATTTTCCCCCAAGCAAAAATCTGCTTTTATGACCTACACCGGGGGTATAAAAATAACTTTTTTTCCATATAGTAGACGAAATTAAATTAAAATTGACAAATTATTTACTCATCGAAATGTCAATCGTTTTCTTATACATTGGTAATATAGCAAGATTATCAAGTTTATTATTTCAGTTAATATTTATGCATTAATAAATTTTTAAAATAGCAGAAAGGAGAATTTATTTTTCAACAAAAGATGGTGATTTTTGCTGGTGAGAATTTGTTAACAAAAATAAAAGCTTTTTTACCTAAAATCTACATACATAAGTCAAGTGAAAACAAATTTTCTGAGTAAGAGTGACTTACATATGACTCATCACAACTTAAAACTACTTCTTTGATAGCAAATGCTGTCGTTTCAGTTAACCCAGTGTCAACATATAATATTTGAATGTTCAAACATAATTGAAAAACGTTTCTGTTAAAAGAAAGATCTTTGACTGCTGGTATTGTTCACATGGGCCTTCCTCATTTTTCTAAACACTTTACTACTTTACATTACCATTATTATACAGAAAGTTAAATTTTGTCTCCCTCAAAACCTCAAACAATAGAAATGGAACAAGAACTCCATATAATTTCAAATAAATTTGTATTTACATAAGTACTCTATCTCATAAGTACTATCACTCATAAGTGTCCCATATCTGGCTGGTTCATATGTCAAAATGGAAATGAAATGACAGTTACATTTTATGATTGAATGTGAATGAATCCGGTATATTGTACTGCGTTTAACATGTTACCGTTGCACCGTGCTGCTAACTATGTACCAAAAATCAAACAACATATTATATATGTATATGTTTCACCTTAATCCTAACTTACACACAAAACTAATTCTCTGCCGATAATCAAAATCATATGATACGGCAATTGCTTTCGTAGAAAGAAAAAAACACAAATATTAATTATAATTAGGTAAACTAATTCAGAACTCCCCCATCCCAGAATAGTTTGTATGTTTACGAATGAACCTCCGCTAGACTAGAAAAGAACAGTACGAAATTTTGTTTTAACTGCCAACTGCATCTTAGGGAATGCACCAAAGCAGATACATACATACATCCACTGAGAAGTAGGAATGTCTTAGCATCACCAAATAAACCTACTCATATCCACGGTCTGATAAATTTCGAAGATGTTCATCTGACCGCACACACTTGCTTTGCTGGTGCTTATTGAGCTCATCCCATCCACGAAACTACGATCCACGGAAGTGGCTGATATCCAACGGAGCTAAATGCATTCTGCACGATTTGTATCTACTAATCGGGAATTCGAAATTATGCGGCGAATGAATGAGAGTGTGAAACTGCATTTCGTTTGCAATGCGCTTGCAATTAAAATCAAAATCAAGTGTGGACCCCGATTTCACGCGTTTAAGTTTATAATTTAAGATACCAAACGTCTGCCTCTGTAGCAGAGGGTTCGTGGTACATATTTAAGAAAAACAGAAAATTGGAGCACAAAAGGCAAAAGAAATGGCGATGGCGTGCCTCTGCTGGATTAAGCAAAGGAGAATATTAATTTGACTGGATGCGTTGGCACTAAACTTAGAATTGGAAAGGCATAATAGATCATTTTACTAAGAAAAGTCGTAGACATTTTTTTCCATCTGATATATGTACATAGGTACATTTTTAATAGGATGTACAAAGTAAACATACACTATTATGTTGACAGATAAAAAGTATAATGGTGGATCTTCCGGTTTTTATCATTAATAAATTGATTTATTGTTATGATTATGATTGTGTGCAGTTTTTGGTGATATTTAATTTCGGTTTGGTGATATTAAATTTCTGCAACATAAATATAAATATGGTAAAAGAAAATCTTTCATTTGAAATAAATTTAAAATACGTTTGCGAATTATAATGCTTGGTTTCATCCCCATTTTATAATCTGGCGATCGCAACCATGGGAAATGGCATGAATACATGAATTTAATCTTCACGAGTGATTAATAACATTTGAAAACTGATCAAATCTTCATACTTAAATATTAATACGAGTATATGCATTAAATAAGAATGTGTATTTTATAGTATGTGTGTGTATTTATAATTTATTGTAAAATAATTAAATACTATTTTTCTAAGTTTTTCTGTCAAAAGCCCACGAGTTTAGGGAATCTAGGAATCATATTTATCTATGTTTATTGTTTAGTAACTCTATACTTAGCAATAATAAATATAATATTAATAAATTAACGTATATGTACATTGTGAAAATAAATTTAGAGTTTAAAAAACATACATACATATGCATGTATTTATTTAGCTCATATAAAGAAATAAGAAGTACATATATGGCCATTATGTACGACATTACTTATTATTAACATGCAAACTTGATTAAATGTCAAATTTTGGTACTAAAAAACATGAAAAAAAAAATAGCTTGCAACATCTTGTACTTAAAAAACGGCTTAGAAATTTAAGAATCTCAATCATATCTGGGTGAGAGTATTTACAAGGTATTTAGGAAACCTACAAATACTATGGAATGATGAATGAAAAACTAATAATTGTTGATTTGAGGACATCTGTATTTCTAACATTTGAATTTCTTATTTTATTTGTCAAATTTGTAATATGATATCTTGATTTGATTTTTGTCATATGTAAATATTTGTTATTATAATATGATAATAATAATAACTATTATTTATTCAGCAAAGTTCTGGTTCACATTAATATTCTTACATTCTAAAAGGGGGTTCACATTATCAAATATGTATGACAAACATGCTTGATTGACTAGAATTTGAGAATGTGAACTCTACATCAAACTGCTTGTCAAACATGCTTGATGAAAATCAAAATTTTTTGATATTTCGGTGGTTTGACACACATATTTGATAATGTGAACGCACGTTTGTCAAACGAGGACGAAATTTCATTCCTAAAAAGTTTTCGATAAGTGTGGATCTATAACAAGAGAACAAATAAATAAAAATTTAGAGGTGAATGAGTTGAAGGAAGAATATTTTGGGTGAACAAGAGAACAAATAAATAAAAATTTAGAGGTGAATGAGTTGAAGGAAGAATATTTTGGGTGTCTTTATCATTCTTTTGAGAATATTCTTTTTCTTTTATTTTTTTGCATTCGTTTTTATTCCTGTTCATCTGTATCTATAACAATGGGCGCTGTTACTTGTATACCCGCCATGACAACATTCTAAAAAGAAATGATGTTTGACAGCATGTTTGACAAATTTGAACGCTTAAGTCTTCAAACCATCAAATTATTATCAAGCAAATTTGTTATACATATTTGATAGTGTGAACCCCGCTTAAGTCTACAAAAAGGTGTTGCCAATGAGGCAGTACTCTACAATTATTATTATTATTTTTTTAAATTTCAATCTGTCCACCGTACTTTTCTTTATTTTCGAATTAAATTTGATGTATGAATAATTCCTAAATGTTGTGAATTTGCAATTTATGTATACATATACATATATACATAGTATTTTGGGAATATCAAATGAGAAAAAATTTTTTTGTAAAATTTTCATATTAACAATACATATGAAGTTACATTCAAATAAGTTCAAAAAAGCATTTACTTTTCTACGTACATAAATAGGTTTTTTTAAATAAAGCATCATTGTTGTTTTGTACATGTTTTTAAATTTTACCCAATAAGCGAAAATTTACATTTATAAATATTTTCTGTGTTCAATTCTCTTCGCTACAAAAATGAATGGCTTACATTGGCTGATTTCCCAACGCTGCTGGCTGGCCATGGAGGACAGCTCTGTACAAAGTGTGAAACTGTGAAGTGTTGTTTTGTTGGTGAATAGTGATGTTAATGGTGAGTTGCAAATGTAATAAACCAACAGAAGCAAGCCGTGCTGTTCAATCATACCAAACGCACAGGGCTGAAAATATACATACATATGTAGTATAGGTACATATTTTTTTTTTAAACGTACTGAGAACAATCAAGAAAGTAAGACGAGAATTGAATTAAAAAAAAAAATACAATATTCATCACAAAATACTAATATATTTGATATGATATTTTTCTAAAACATAAGACCTTAGAAAAAAATATTGCTTGTTATAAAAACTTAGAATCAAAAAAAATCATACTGACTATATATTCTGATGAATGATTGACATTTTTACATGGTAGAAATGTAAGAATTGGGGTTTGATTTTCTCCCCAGCCTGCTGATCGGATTTTTTATTCGGTGTTAATTTTTTTTTTTTTTCGTTGGTCGCTCTCATGTAAAAAGCAGACCAGTGCAATTTATCTGTTAAATACAAACATACATGGTTTTTGAATTCAAAATAAATTAAAATAATGTTTCTATAGGTAATCGATTATGTGCTTGTCATCATGAGTGAAATATTAAATAATGTTAATAATATTAAATAAAACTTAATAGGAAAATTTTTTTTCTAAAAATATCCTTCAAAACCAATTGTGTATTACAAAGATACCTTACCTACATACCTTCTCGTTCGGAACATTGAACTACTAACATTTCACTACTTTCTACACAGGAAGTATTAAATATACGTGCCGCCACTGTTCAAGCCTTTGTTCTTGTTCCATCTTTCGTGCTTTGAAAACAAAAAATGAGAAAAGGCTTTCCTCAAACAAGAATCAACTGAACAAACTCATTCGTGTTTGAGACGGAGTCGTGTTCAGTTCATTATCGCGAGTGTTCATTTCTCTCCCATTCTTGCAGTTGTTCAATTCAGCTTATAAGTTTTTGTTATTTTTTTTTCTAAAAAAGGGTGTAGTTAAATCTTAAATTGCACAAAAATAGAAAGAAACGAATTCGGTGCGGCATTTGTACACTTTCAAGATCAAGTTCATAATTTCAAATCAAACCTTATTTATAAATGAAAATTGGATTTACCAGTGCGGCCGACAACGACGACAACTGACAAGTGAATCAGAATCACAAGCATTCATCTTCCACTTCCAGAAACAATGTAAGTGCAGACTTTGATTAGTGCTAATGTTAAGGTTTTTTCATCTTTAAGATTCTTCCTACTTGTAATCTTTCTCAGTAGGTACCCCTACCCGCTAGACTATCTATATTTATTTAACTGTCTTGGGGTCTTGGGGATAGCAAAAAGCAAAGTTACCGGTCAGCTTCGGAAAACTCGACATTCAGAAAGAGTAATAATTTTTTCGAATGCCGGCGATGCACGGCACGATGAAGACGATGGGCCTATGGAGTGCCAAAGTAATTAAAAAATGTCTTATCTTCGCTAAGAACTTGTTCACAAAAATAGAAAAATAGTTATTTTTTTTCGTTCCTCCTTTTCATAATTCTGCTGTTAAAGGAGAACGATATAAAAATCAAATAGCAAACCTAACCAAGGCGCAGCACAGCAAAAAAGTACCAAATGGCAAGAAAATCGAATAAGATGAGAAAAAAGGGCATAGACCCTTCTCCTTGGTTCTGTTTTGCGTTTAAGATAGAGAAGAAGTGCATTCTTTTTGTTCTTGTTGCTATTGGAAGTTGGTCTTTATGTGCACAAAGAAAGTCTGCTGGCGCTGATGGTTAATTAGGAGCGGTATAAGGTTCTAAAATTAACTTAAAAAGGAGCGCCTATCAATATAAAAATCTACATCAAACT
Source organism: Scaeva pyrastri (assembly GCA_905146935.1). Lineage (NCBI taxonomy): Eukaryota > Metazoa > Arthropoda > Insecta > Diptera > Syrphidae > Scaeva > Scaeva pyrastri. The sequence continues at coordinate 1,436,884 of LR989929.1, read as the reverse complement.
CCATCTAACTAGTAGAACCCATCCCTAAAATTATCCTGGATTTCACTTTCCCCTTTTATGTATGTATATAACTTCTACTTTTATGAGCAAGGCTGTCGCTGTGTTATGGAATATTTTTATCTCAACACGTTGCGCACATATGTGCTCCTGCTGGCTGAGTTTTTTTCAGCTCCGAAAATGAACCGTGAACCCCGATCCTGCGAAGCCTAAACCTGAAGCGATAGTAAAAACACCGACAGCGGCATTAAGTTCTACAGGAACAACGATAATGAAATGAAGGGAGGGTTGCAATTGTTTCCACATCCCACCCCCGCGTTATGGAAAGAGAAGTACGAGTTGTACCTTGTTTGTGGATAATGGTATGAAATCATGAATTCTCGGGTTGTGGTTCAATGTTCCGTCTTCCTTCCATTGATGGAAACAGTCAGCTCAGCACAGCAGAGAACAGAGATCCACCCAATTCCGCAAAAACATTGTTCGTGTAGGGTGCTGAATATTAAAAAGAGTTCTCAGTGTTTGTAAATGTAGTGATGTGTTTGGAGGAAGAATGAGCACTTAGTCATAAATAGTACAACAGAAAAGGACGAATGTACTAAAGATAAATCGATATGACTTTTTGTGTGTCGTATTGTTGGTTTGGTGTGTTTTAAATTTTGAGAGTATGCGTAGAAATTCATTGAGATTGAGTGAGTTTCTGTTCTGTAGGTTGTGGTGGCTGTTGGGTTTTAGGTAGGTGGATGGCGGAAATCGGAAGTGGAACGGATTGATAACTTTTGAAATTGGGCGGAAGATTGGCTTAGAACTTAGAAGCTAGCTTGTCCTTGTAATAAGACGTACATGTACATATTTATATTTAGTACTATCAACCGTCGCAGTCGTCATCGATACCATAAATGAGTCCTTTGAACTGTTCTAAGTAATTTAAAAGAGTGAAAGGTTATAAACTTTCTCGACCGAATTATATTCCACTAATTGGAAATCACAATATCTACACTCCAAATATCTTGAGCGACCCAAACACATTTTCCTGAACCATATTCTCACAGTTAATGTTAAGAGCAAGTTTTTAAGTTTGGAAAAGATATACATAAATGTAGTTGTGTTGTACCTACATACACAGATACATACACGTAGGTATTGTGAAAGAGTTCTAAAGGCACCTATGTAATTTTTTTGTAAAAATTAAAAAGAAAGCTTCTAAATGGAAGAAAACTTCTTTGAGAGGTTAAGAATGTTGATCTGAACTATATAACGAATTCATACAAACAGTCTCTAACACAAATTTAAAAGAGTGAATTAAAATTACGAAGTCCTGATATGATTTAACCAAGATCGCAAAGATCAAACTTAATATGCAACTTACCTCAATACTGAACTGTGGGAATAACGTTGTGTCTTTATTTTGAGGATTTGATGATTATTTAGTATACATACATACTTGGAAACATAATGATATTTTTAACAAAAATAATACTCAAATACCTACAGCGCTTTCATTATTATTGTTTCAAATTTTGTGATATCTTAAAAGAAAATTGTCACAAAATAATATGAGCTCATATATGTGCTATGACAAGCAAATTTTGTCTTCCTAAGAAGCATATTACCTGCTTAAATTTGTACTACAAAAAGAACAATTTCCCACAATTAAGAAAAAGAAAACGAAGCGTAATTGATTAGATAAAGCAAAATTAAAAAAAAAAAACAAGCTGAAGTCGAAAATTAAATATTTTTACATTGACTAAAATAGAAGAAAAAAAAGACATGTTTCCCCCAATTAGCTAATTTCCTTTTTATAAGCAATGTTTTTGATTTTTATTTTTCGTCCATTATTTCGTAAAAAAAAACATTCAAGCCTTATATCGACAAAAAAATCACTGCGCGAAGAAGCAATAAAGTAAACTTTATTTTTTATCGCCAAGAGACAGAATCTTCATGTTTTTTCCTCTAGTTCGTTCTTTGCCTTGTCTTCTTTCTTCCACCACCCGCTGCTGTTTACCAAAGAAGCACCCATTACTACTTCATATCTCTTCCAATGTTTTCAGTTTTTCACAAAACAAGTAGGTACATACATACAAGTTTAAAAATATTATTGTATTCCCTTTTTTGTTTCTTTTTCGGTATACAATTCTGTTTCTCGAATTCCCATCGCATATTCCTGGCCTTACGAAACAATAAGAAAAAAAAAAACAGTACTCAACGTCAGCAACATGACTTGAATGATTCATGTTTTCCTTCGCGTTTTTGGGTTCTGTTGATACGAGACTTATACTGACTCGTACCTAGCAGTGTTTTAACTTTTTTAGGGGATTGAGCCCGTATTGCTGTATGGAAGAAAAATGAAGTCCCAAATGCAATGACCCTTCAAGTCGATATGTAGAGTTTCCTTGGACCGGCCAATGACTCATTCATCCACACCAGGCAAGCCAAGCTTAACAAATTATATATTGTCGTCGGATATGTATGAACAGTATAACTATATTCAGTGATGGGATTATACGCGCGCCGGTATAGAATTTAAATTGGAAAATATGCAAATGAATGAATTGTGCGATCAAGATCAGCATTCTCATTATAGGGAACATAAATAAAAATGTGGATATGAATTTCTGAACTTTTTCGTATTTACAATATTTTAAATTTTGTTGGCACTATAAAAAACTGTGGGTTTGGAAATGTTAAGAATACTTTTAGTGAAAAGGGAAAGAATTTTTTTACAATTTAGTCACCATGTCCTGTTGACAACTGCAAGTCTTAACAAAATTCAAAATATGGTTCGATTTTTCTATACAAATGTTTGTTTGGGGATCAGTTGGTTTGCTGAATGAGTTTGCAAAAGTAAAAATAATGGCAAAAATTAAGATGCGTCTAGAATTAAAACAAGAAGTTGCGTTTTGTAGTGATTCAGTTATTTATATCCATTGAAGGTGTGTTGGTTGCCAATGTGGGCATTCACAAGAACTGTTATGGGATTATTTAAAAAGGACTTGACGTTAAGATCGCTTGTATCATTATTAGAGTAAAACATAAGTGGATTAAATAAAATAAAACTAAAGAAATCATGAACATATATCTATCTGTCTATAAATTAGTAGTACCAAGTTAATTGTTTTGATGAATTTACATTATTTTGTTTCAATTTGAAGTTTAAACTACAAAATTAACTGGTTATAATATTAAAAAATTCCAAAATTTAATTTAAATTATTTTTAATAATTAAAAACTGCTTAAGAAAAAATTAGCATAGATGAATTCTTGATTTAAATACTTTAGAATGAACATTATAAACCGAGCTGAATTAAAATCTATGTTAGATGTTTCTCTTGGTTGAATTAATTAAAATAAAATAATAAAAAACTTCAAACTGAACTTTCAAAAACGACTATAATGGGGGTCCAGCTCTGGCGAGACGTTTAAGATTGTGATTGGAATTAAAGATGTGTCAATGAATTTATTAAGTGCAGAGCAGCAAAACATCCCCACATACCCAGCAGCAGTTGCACTTACTTTTGATGATTGTGTATGTATGTATATTTTGTTGCTAAATTGAATTGCATGTCTGTCAGATATTATTTATCAAGACTCAAGTACAGTTCTTCAGGCAATTACCAAAATCGCATTTAAATCAAAACTAATTAACACAATTAAACGAGTGCTTGGTTATTATGCTGCGTATATACCTAATCTGAGTACCCATTCCATGGCAGAGAATAGGAAATATTTGTACTTTTTTGTAGTGGCTATTGTGTTTGCGGAATAACTTCTTAGAGGAACAGCTAGAAAGCCTGTTAGATAGACGCGGCGCATTCTTAATGCTCTGAACGCTTCTTTACACACAGATAAACCGGCACCAAGAGCAACTAAGATAAAGTGCCAGCAGAAGTAACATCAGCAAAACAACGGAAAACAACCTCTAGAGTGTGAGTAGTTCCCCATTCAGACATTTGAGCATAACATGCGACCAAATTGCAACGTTCTTTTTTCTCGTCTTGAGCTCTTTGTCGACATCGACATGGTCGTTGTCGTCGTCGTCGTCTTCGTCGTCGCCATCTCTGTTTGTGAGTCTTTTTTTCAGCAGTACACTTATCATCATCAACAACTATTCCAGTCCTCCTTTGCCATTGTACCGATTCATGCTCTGGAGAAGGTTTAATAGCTCTTGGTGTTGCCCCGGCTAATGATGATAGCAGTGACCGGCCACAGGTAAATTGCTGACTTAAACTATCTTAAAAAGAGAAGAAAACAAAATAATATAATAGAAGAAACCAGTTATATAAAACGGATTTTTACGTGCTCATCTAGCTCAGCAAAAATTTCACTGACAATCATCTGGGTACAACTACAACACTACAAGGCTTTCATAAAATACATTTTTGCGCCTGCTTTTTCATCCTCGGGATATCTGGATAGATCTTTGTGTGCTAATATGGGGACCAAATTTTGCGAGATATTCAAATGCATACAGGGAGTGAAGATAAAAGGCACAACCATTTTAGGAATAACTACAAGCATTTAGCAAGCCAACAACGGCGGCCGAATCTTGGGGATCTCAGGATCTTTGAATATCTGCCGTTGAAAGTTGAATAACCAGATGAATTGGAAATGTGGAGTGCACACTGAACTCAAAAAAACAGTGTATTGCAGCCACAAAAAAAGTAAATCATATCCAATGCCGATTGCCGATGCAGTGGAGCATTCTACAACCATATGGGAGAATTTTTTCGTATCGCTCAATACATTAGTTTCTTGTTTGATTTGATGTCTAGAGTGATTTTATCTAAAGATTTTTTTCTTGTTAATTATTTCTTATAATTGTAAGCGCAACTGTGACTAAAATTCATAATTATTTGATTGAAGGCGGGGATTTCTTGCGCCTGTTCAAGTATAATGGGGCAAATTGATACCTCTTGTCATTGCCGTCAGCATTAAGATGCTTTAGATTCTACTAAATGTATGTAATAGAGAAATTAAAAAAATAAAATGAAAATAACCCTGGCGAACGACGAACGAAGAATGAGAGTTGAGTACATAGTTGTAAAATAAGTTGCTGGCTGAGCCAGATATTGTCGATTGCTGGAGCATTTATTTAATTTAGAAAACCGTTGCACGCGACTTTCTTATTTGCATACAATTTGACACATGTGCATTGTATATTATAAAAGAGTAGGTTCACTAAAAGAAATATGCAAACAGGAATGAATATTTTTACGTGTACATTAAAAAATAAAGTCTATCTTGGGTAAACATCTTTGATGTCGACCAAGTAATACATGTATTTGTCTGCATTTTTTGTCTGGCAGATAATGTTCCCAATTTAGTTGTGTGTATTTATTTTGTGACAGGTTTAAGTTCTTGAGTGGTATATCCTTTTTTTTAATTTAATTTTGAAGCAACTCAGCATTGGGCAATGTTGTTTGATGATAACTGAGAGACGTCAGAGGACATTGTATAAATGCCCAGAAGATTTAATGTCTGTCTGTATCCTGAATTGAACGTTTGTTTTTCACATTCCATACAATTTTGTATTAACAGTGTCACAGCTTGGTATTCTTACTACAGAATCGGACGATAACTTATTGGTTTGAATTTTTCTTCGATTGTCATCTTTCTATTTTCAATGAAAGTATAATGACTACCTTCTGCTCTAAATTAAAAAAAATTGATGTTGTCAATTTGTTAACTCCCACTGTTTAAATAACCCATCAACATCTATTTGTTCTTATATGCAAAGTTGTTACCCTCTGATACATCTTTTATATGGGCGCAATGACAAGCACTTTAGGTTTTTTTTTTTTTTGGTAAACAAAGACAGTAAAACAAATCAACTTCCTCTCCAGTAGCGTGTATTGTAGGGAATCATAAGAACTACGAAAAAAGGCGCGTTGCGATTGCGATGCTCAGTGAATACTAAAGAAAGAACACTTAACAAAACGTTTCTAAATTTAGAAAGAAAATATGTATTATCTTGCAATTCATTCGAGTTTCCAGACGCTTGTCGCTTCAGCTTCGACATCGACATCGACGTCGACGACGCACGACCACATTGAATTACTTGAAATGGAAACAGAAATATAAAATCTATAATGTGATTAACAAAAAACAAACATTCAGCCAGACTTTAATGATTGCTTGATGATAGGATTGTGATTGGCTTTGGGATACATGCATAATAAGTATGTAATGTACGAGTATATCTACGGATGAATCCTATACTTTTCTTTTGTTGGCGATAAAATCAGATATTATGGTAATTAATGCAGCCGAGCTCGCTGGTTTTGTGATAGCCTTACTATGGGGATTACTCATGCCAAAAATGTATGAAGTTTATCTTGGATATGGTTTGGCTGCCAACGCAAAGAGTGTGTGAAACGTCATATCCTAAAACATTTTCAATTTATCACAATGATTAATTTGAAAACAATGCTGATAAATGTTTCGTTTTTTTATAAAAATGAGTAAACGAAATATCAAATATGTAATTTTCTTTAAACGTGTAACTGCCACTTAAATTTTGGATAATTTTATGAGCAGTAAATAAGTCAAAAATTTGACTTTATTGATGTGTTAAATGAACAAGTCGAAATACCATTTTATCTTCTTTAAAACTGGTTGGTCGCGCTATAAAATGTATGTATTGCGATAGAATAAATTGAGAAAGAATTCGACATTTCAAAGACAGATTTGAATAAAAACTTTTTTAGAATTCATATGAAGTATTGTGGGAAGACTGATAAAATCACAACTGACTAACGATGAATACTAAGAAATTGCATGTTAAAACTCAACGAAAATAATTTATTCAATGCAATTTTGGGAACGTAAATAATCGTTTTCGAAGTTTTATTAAGAAAATTAATTTGCAACAACATATGTACATATGTATACATTCGAGCGAGTGTTTTTTAAATATGGATACGAATTTATTCTTTAACTGATATCAACTTCATTTTTGAAAGAAGAAATTTCACAACAAAATGCTCTACTCAATTCTTGTTTTGTCTACTAGTGTGTTTCTACCTAAAAGTGAAGACAATGAATCAACTTTATCTATTCTATAAATATCAATTGCGATAGGCAAAATATGCAAATTGAAGTTGATCACAAGAATATCGGTTTAAATACATTCTTCTGATTATTTGGGATTCAAACTAGTTAAGAGTGTTTTATCTTTTTCGCAATTACAATCTTGCTATAGGCCCATGTCAATTCTCTTTCATTTGACGTGCCTTAGAAAATATCCCGATATTAAATGTCTTTATTCTTAGTGGTTTGCTGTTTTCTAGGTATCTTAACTCAGCACAAAGAAAAAGTATTTGGTCGTTTAATAAATTGAAATAAGTTAATTATTCAACAGCTCATACATATGTAGATTGCGACTGAATGCAATAAAAACAAGCGAAAATAAACTTTGTTTAAAAATCACATCAAATTTAATTTTTGCCTAAATATGCAAAGTATTTTATCTACTTTCACATGCACTCAACTATAACTTGGATTCCAATCTCATTAACATTTTTATTTGATGAAATGTTAGCTTTTGAACCGATATATAGTTTAAACCTTATTAAATTGTGGTTTTAAGCGAGCGTTTTTTCTTTCCACAAAGAAGCGCTTATCTAAAAACTGATTAACGAATCAACGAAAGGTTCACATAATCACTTTCACAGTTTGAATCATATTTTATTGAAAGATAATTAACCTGGTTTGTATATTTGAATAGCAATCGGCATACCTTTTGCCATGCGAAGAACATTTTCCTTTCGGATGTGTAGTTCCTGGCATACATTTAACACTGATTTAACATCTCCAATTGTATACAATTTCAAAAATTAACTGCAATTTCTATTTCACTTCCTTTGCTTCTCCCACTTTCTTAATTTCCATTTCTGTCCTGTCCTTTCGTTGTTTGGTCAGTAGCCTCCTGGCAAATTTAATTTCCGACCAAAGCTTGGAAAAAAACAGCTTTACACTCCTAATCCGTTATTTAAATCTGTTCCCGGCTGTAAATCATAAAATATGTAAATAAATTCAGGAAGTTCTACAAAATAAATGTTTTCTAAATCGCTGAACCACCCCAATGGATACGTTCCAGACAAAAGTTTTCTGGTCGCCCAATTGGAAATCCCATTTGCCGAGACAAATCTTCCTCACTTGCTGTCACTTGTGTCAAAATCTGATTTAATTACTACCATCTAGCCACAATTAAATAATAATAATCAATAACCATTAATAATAGTAAAAGTCATTTTTGAAAGAAGGTCGGAAGAAAGTAAAAAAATGTTTCGACTTAAATTATTATTATTGTAATGACGATTATGTATTTCAATTAAAGCTTTAATTGGAACATCATCTTTTAACTAACCTGGGTTACAACTGTATACAATTTTCAAGTTTCGCATTTCGAAAAAAATTTTATAGTACCATATTGTCACTTAGCATCCAATTTAAATACGTTGTTGACTCTCACGTTTACATTCCGTAGTAGAAAGGAACTTAATATTTAAATCTTTTTCCATAAGTTATTTGTTTGAAAAACGATATGCAAATACCTAAAAATAGGCCGAAGGCTCTTTCCATTCAATATCATTAATTTGAACAAAGATACTCACTATCGAAGGCAATGCGTTTTTTTTATATTTTCATATTCTTCAATTATCCACTGTTTTTCTTTCTTGTCTAAACAATAGAGAATAAGTAAACAAAGTCACTTAACCGGCCTTTCATGCATCAGTACTAGTGTTTTTTTTTTTAAGTATTTGTATTAATTCAATTCTTTTATATCTAACTTACAGTGTTGTTTGGTTGTCGTTGTCAGTCTCCTCAGTTTGTATTTGTAATTCACACGCGTAATTTGAATCAGAAGAACTGCATTAATTTGTCAACATTTATCATGCACCCTGTACAATATCGAACTGTGAACATGTACAGAGCAAATCACACTAGTACCAGCAGCTTCTTTTGCTCTACAAACACTATCCAATCCACAAGATGTTATTCATTCATCTCCTACTCCTATCCATCGCAAAAGTGCCCCTTTATCACATCGTCGCTTGTCTTTTTCTATTAAAGACAAGACAAGACACCACACTATAAATACCATCTAATCAACTCGAATTCCAATTGACTTAAGATAAAATCTGGAGAGTCATTCGCCTTTTGTTTACTTTGGCTGTTGTTGTTTTGCCAAGGCACACTCAATCCTTGGCAATCCGGCAGATATTTTTCTAATAATTATTATTACCACCAAAGGCGAGATATTCGGAGTTAACTACTCAGTGTGGTTTGTTTGGGTGCCTTGCGCTGTGCAGTAGTGGCTGGGCTGTATAGATTAAAATCTACTCAATAGAACGAACACGGCGGACGATGATTAATGTGTGGATACTGGTTTTTCGGTTAACTGTATCGTTTAGCCTAGTGAATTTTTCAAGCGTACCAATACCGTTAGGTGCATTTTAACGTTGCCCCATTAAAATCAAAATCAACCATGCTGCAATCCGCACTTTCAAGTAGATCGGCATACAGTGTACATATAGCAGCGCACCTCATCGACCTCGTCGCCGCCACCGATGCTGTTGTCCGAGTCAAAAGCATTAAACTTGAAGTTAACAGTGAAGAAGAAAGTTGAACAGCGGGAAATGTATGGTTTTTATTTATGTTTTATTATTTTTAGTTAAAGCACTTTCTAGTTAAAGAAAAAAAGTAGTGTAGGTAACTGTTTGTTTTTGATAAAGAATTTTTTTAATTTTTGATGTATTATGTACATATGTATGTAAATACGTAAAATGTCAAATAAAACGTTGATGTTATTTAAAAACAAATTAGAGACACTACACATTTCTCTAATATCTATCACCTCTTTCAACAGAAAACTAAATTATTAATTTGTACATTATGTACATATGTACATACATATGTATGTATATGCAAACATTCTAATTTTACATTCGGAATTTTTCTTACAGACTTGTGACCGGCTATCTTGTTATTGAACAGCAAGAGAAAACCAAAATTCTTATTGAAAAGCAATTAATCAAGAGAAGCGAGTGAACAAAAGTAAAAATTAAAACAAATAACACAATGAACGGCACTGGCTATGAATTGAATGGATCCAATGGCGATATCATTGCACAAAATCAACAGAAAGGTTGGTGGACTATTGGTCTGATTAATGGGCAGCACAAGTACATGACAGCCGAGACATTTGGCTTTAAATTGAATGCAAATGGAGCAAGTCTTAAGAAGAAACAATTGTGGACATTGGAACCCTCCAATACCGGAGAAAGTAAGTGTAAAAATGATATACCTTCTCTTTCTGATAATACATTTGATGCCTACGGCACTTACGAGTAAAACTGTTTCTTCCGTCACGATTTTGTGGAAATTGCAGTATTTTCCACTTCCAATTTCCCAACTTTTTCTCAGTACGAGTAATACACCATCAAATCCATTCCTCTCAGTTTATATGAAAGTAAATTGCCCAATCAGTGTAAATGATTACGGTCTTATGTGTTTTCAGTGCTGCGGGTGATTGAAATACAGTGTCAAGCTAAATTGCATGACAAAAGAGTACGACTAGGTCAGCGAAGAATATAGTAATCGATTTTTATGAGGACACTTTGTTTTTGTCTTTTATCTTATGATGGTGCCCGTCTTGCTATTTTACAAAGGCGAATGACCCAAGATTCTAGGAGTAAATGACGTCGACGACGATGCCACGCGACGACGACGGTGGCAGCGAGTTGGACCGTTTGGTTGATTTTTTTTGTTTCATTGTATTTATTAACGAATCAATTTCCCCGTACAGATATCTCTGTCTTTAAATGATAGATTGGAATATTAGTCACTATTTCGTATAGTCGTTTGTATTCGTTGAATGATTTATTTTATGCTGCTGCTGTAGCTCAGTGATGATAGATTTTTCAATTTGGATTTGAAAGTTAGGTGATTGTTAAAACTAGTAATTAAAATTACGTAATTTGCAAAATTAAATCTGAAAGCTTTTTTGTAGCTTTCCTATATATAAAATTCTCGTGTCACAATGTTTGTTCCCATACTCTTCCGAAACGGCTCGGCCGATTCGTATGAAATTTTGTATGTATGTATTTATTCTTCGGGGGCTATATTTAAACCTGGAAAACTTTCTCGATCCTAAATTGATGACATTATTGAAGTCAATGCAATATATTACACTAAAGTAAACTTTTTTAAGATAGGATTTTTATAGATCTAAAAAATAACAATGCTGTGCATCAGAGTTGACATAAGAGTTTGTAATGGTAATCAGCTATTTTAGCGAAGGGAGAGTTTTAAAATCTTTTGGATAAGTGATACGAATCACACCGGGCCATCTAGAAACTATAAAAAAATGCACGGAAAATAGAAAAAGCAACAAAATATTTTTCCATAGCTTGAATTTATACGATAAATCGGAGCGAGACGAAGTCTGTTTATAAAATTTGTTTATTGAATAACATTTAATTATTTAAACGGGATATTAAGACAATTCTTGCATTAGAATTGGATAAAGAACCATGTTTTTTTTAACTATTCAAGAATAAAGAGTTGATAATGATTTTTTGATTCTGTATGTTCCCTCCAAAGAGCAGAATTCTGTCTAAACACTTTTTGCCCCCAATTAAAAAAGCTTAGTTTTTATGGCTGGATTTTGTATATGGGAAGACTATTTTAATTTATATCTCACGTAAGAAGTGAAGTTTTTGTGGTTGTTGACTCCGCCCAGTTAGTTCAATTTTTACATGCCTTATTACCTATAGCTTCCAAAATTAACAAAATCTTCAGTGATGTTCCTACTTATCTGGTAACTTAAATCAAAATGTTATTTATTCAAATAAATCATTGGCTTTTTTATGTCATTAATTCTTTAGCAGACCATTTGCGCCACCTAATTGTGTCACAATTATACTTGAAAGTGTCGTGTTCCTTGAAATATAATTAATTGTATTCTATATGGAATACTATCAAAAAAGTTTACTTATCGTAATGCATCTTAGCAAACAGACCATTTCTCATTACAGTCGTGTTCATTAACAATGCCTCGTACATCTGTCTAAATGTTGTCTTCCTAAACTGCCACTAGCAGTTCTCATTAATTTTGTTGCTATCAGCAACGTGGTGCTGCAATAGTAATAATAATTGTGTTCTTGTTTCATTCTACAAGAAAAACTATAAATTCACAATAATATGTAAATGATCCTTTTGGTTGCTGTCCGTTATTATAAATCACAGAAACATTTTATATCAATGAATGAGATTTGATCTGGACGTGGATCGTTTCAATTAAACAACTTACCGAACAGGAATTTATTTGCTTGAAAAAGAAACTCAGTTGAAAATAGAGAGAAGAATGTGACAGTGGCATTCGACTTATCTGCAGGTAATCTTCAGTTTTTACTTATGAAGTGCCAATTATATGGTATGCATTTATTTGTTCTCAGCGCAGAACAATCCTGGAAGATGTCGATTTCGATGTCGTCGTTGTCCAATGTCCATGTTACCTAACCTCTGCTCTATATCTATTATTTCTTCTCTATTAACAGGTGTTATCTACCTTCGATCTCATCTCAATAAATATCTCTCGGTCGACTCATTCGGCAATGTGCTTTGCGAGACTGAGGAGCGCGATGCTGGAAGTCGATTTCAAATTAGTATAAGCGAGGATAATACTGGCAGATGGGCGCTGAAAAATGAGTCGCGCGGCTACTTCTTAGGTGGCACTCCAGACAAGCTCGTATGCACAGCAAAAACTCCGTCCAATGGGGAATTCTGGACAGTGCATTTGGCAGCCAGACCTCAGGTGAATCTGCGCTCAATTGGAAGGAAACGGTTCGCACACTTGTCCGAGACACAAGATGAGATTCATGTAGACGCAAACATTCCATGGGGTGAGGATACTTTGTTCACCTTGGAGTTCCGTGCCGACGAGGGGGGTCGTTATGCTCTACACACATGCAACAACAAGTGCGTTTGGCTTAGCTCTTTAAAGTAGTGCTTTGTAAATAATATTTCTTTCTTATGTTTACGTTTCCATAGGTATTTGAATGCCAACGGAAAACTCCAGGTGCAATGCAACGAAGATTGTTTGTTTAGCGCTGAGTACCATGGAGGACATTTGGCTCTTCGGGATAGGTAAATATCGATTCGGATTTGAATTAAGGGGGCTTCATTGTCATTTTCTTACTTGCTTATTTTTTTTTTTGGTACAGACAAAGTCAATATCTTTCGCCAATTGGTTCTAAGGCCGTACTTAAGTCTCGATCGTCGACTGTTACCCGCGATGAATTGTTTTCGTTGGAGGATTCCCTGCCTCAAGCTTCGTTTATTGCTGGATTGAATACACGCTATGTTTCTGTGAAACAAGGTGTTGATGTGACCGCTAATCAGGATGAAGTTGGTGAGAATGAGACATTCCAATTGGAGTTCGATTGGTCAGCACATCGTTGGGCATTGCGTACAACACAAGATCGATATTGGTGTTTATCTACTGGTGGAGGAATACAAGCAACCGGAAACAGACGATGTGCTGATGCACTGTTTGAGCTCATTTGGCATGGCGATGGATCTCTTTCGTTTAGGGCAAACAATGGAAAGTTCTTGGCAACAAAACGATCTGGTCATTTATTTGCAACCTCAGAGGCAATTGAGGAAATCACGAAATTCTATTTTTATCTGATCAATAGGTGAGAGGGAAAAATAATTTAGTTAATATCGGTCTTTAGAAACATTAATATGAAAATATTTTTTTAATTTGGTCACAAGACATTTCAAGAATATACTCGAATTAAGTTTTTCGAATGCAGTCATCATGGCAGAGATTTAATATATGTTCTTAAATAAAGCGAATTTCAAAGTCCCACGCTCCTATTCCTAGTGCCTTAAGTATTATGTCAGTATTTCTTGCATTTTTACAAATGAGCTAATTTTGCAGTAAGATTAAGCTTTCTATGTAAAGTTGGCATCAAAATGGTTTAATCAATGTTAAAAGTTTCTGATGATGTTCTATAAAATTCTATACAAAAAAACTCCAAAATGTCTTCTTTGGGTTCTTGTTTTTAACTTTAACTAAGTCAATACAATAAAATCAGAATTATCATTCTGGAATTTGTTATGAATCATTTTCTCATATTTTATATGTACATAGATATGTTTCAAGTACGAGCGCTTTTTGAGATTTTATATCGAAATTGCTTTCTTGTTGATCGTCTTGATCGTGAAATTGAGTGGATAGGAATCAACATGGATTCTTTTGTTACAACCATCGCCTTGATTTTTTACAATACATAAATGAATTCTTCATTCAATATTAAGAACAAAATAGTCGATCTATAAAGTAATTATTTTTTAAAATTTAACTCGTGATCAATAAAAATTCACACACATAGATGCATACATACTTTTTTCATTGTTAAATTGAATTTTTTTCAGACCAATTCTAGTACTTAAATGTGAGCAAGGTTTCGTTGGCTATAGAACTCCTGGCAATCTGAAACTAGAATGCAATAAGGCAACATACGAGACTATTCTAGTAGAACGAGCACAAAAAGGTTTGGTTCATCTGAAGGCGCACAGCGGCAAATACTGGAGAATTGACGGTGATGGTATCTCTGTTGACTCCGACATTCCTGTTGATGGTTTCTACTTGGAACTTAGAGAACCAACAAGAATCTGTATTCGGTAAAATAAATATATACATATATATTTTAATACGTTTTATTAAAGTACACTTTTCTCTGTATAGAACATTGGATGGTAAATATCTTGGTGCAACCAAAAATGGTGCATTTAAATTAGTTGACGATGGCACCGACACAGCCACACAATGGGAATTCTAAACTCCATAACAGCCAATGCCCTTGTCCGAGAGTCATAATCGAAAAAGAGATACTCCTTTTTCGAAGAACAATTTCTTTGATTAGTAATTTACACTAAAGGATTCTTATAGTAATTATAATCATTAATATCATAATAATTTCATGAGCATTAAGAAGATACCCTTGCAATATATTTAGAAGAAAAATAATTTTAAATAAAATTAAAAAAAAAAACATAAATAATAATAATTTTATCTCTATTTGATATATTTTTATACAAGTTAAAGGGAAAAACATCCGCACAACAGAAATAAACTAGGAGGAAACAAAAAAGAGTATTTTATACATTTATACGATATTTAAATTATAATATAAAAGCACTAGGAAACTCGAATACTACTACTCCATTGCCAAATACTGAGAGTAGAAAATAACGAAACAAAAGAAAAAGAACTCATACAAGTAACTAAATTTTCTTTTTTTATTTATACAATATTTTGTATGTTCAATTTGAAAAACCTCTTCCTGTAGTGATTAATTTAAAACTTTTATTAAATCTTTTGATTGCATGCAATATTTTAATAAATATATAATACAACTATTATAAATGTAAATCCAATGAAGTTGGAGAATATAAATTCATATTTTAAATTAAAATCTAAAAGAAATTTAATAACATATTCAATGGCTGGTAAATTTTTTATTTGCATACAGCTACTGCTGTTTAAATTTTTATATGCGTCGAACATATTTTTTAACTACTCACATACACATGTTATATTCCTATACATTTAGAGACGAAGAAATAAAAAAATGAAAATAAATTGTAAGATGATCGAAACTTCTAATAACCTTCTCATTCTATTCCTTGTTTCTTAGTTTTATTGACCAATTTTTTCGTTTACATTTTTTTTTTAATGTGTTTTATTTACAACTCCTAAATAATTTTTATTGTGCAAAAGGAAAACATTTTATTCTCTTTCGAAATTATTTATGTATACATTCATATATTTATGGATTTATCTCTTTAGAATTTATTTTAATTTGTATGTGCATTTTTTCACAAAAAAAGAATGAAACTAATTTATATAAACGTAAAAATAGTTGATATCAATAAAATAAAAATACTTATTGTATAATTATCCCCAAATGAATTTCTTGATTTTCTTTAAAACAAAAATCTAAAACTATTGAAAGATGTGTTAGAGAGTGGCATGCTCATTTAAATAGCGTGGAAAGAAATTTATTTCCTTGGAAATTTTTATTTGTTCCTTCAGCTCACCTTTTGTGGAACATTTTATCTAGGTTAAATATATGTATTCTGACATAAATCTTTACTAGATGTGCTTCCTTAGCGGTCTTTGAGTGACATTACAAAGATGAATCCATCAGCCGATCTCATACTGTAGACTACAGTTTTTCACAATTCGTACAGAAGAAATTTCACTTAATTGTGAATGTTATAATTTCTTTTCATCGACCGCCTTCATGCTTCTTGACTTGTGTAGATGAGCGATGTCAAATACATATACTATATTATGTACATACTTCAAATACATATTAAAAAGAGTAAATAAAAATAACTAAAAAATTCAAAATGTATGTTTCTAGAAGATGTTTAATTAACATTATGAAAACAAGTAATTTGTCTATTGTACAGGACTCAATGCATGAGTATAAAAATTCTTTTCTTCTCCTAGACCCCGTTTAATGACATGTGGAATCTTCTTCGGCACCATGCTGTAAATACAAAACAAGATTCAGTAAAAGCAAAATTTGTTAGTTTACATTTTTGTTTCAAAACCTTACCTTATACAATCAATAATTGGACACACAGATACACAAAGAGTGCAACCAGTACAATCGTCGGTGACATGAGGAATATGAGTTTCAGGATCAAACTTAATAGCTTGATAACCTGAGTCAGCACAGGTCATATAACACTTCCCACAATTAATGCATAGATCCTGAAAAAATCAAGACATAAAATATAACATAAACGAATTAAAAGGAATGCTTTCATTCAAATTGTTTCATTTCCTTTAAAACGAAATGCATTATGAAATCTATTTGTAAGAAGTTTGTTATAAAATTTGGTCACAATAAGTGTTGGCTTACATCATCTATTAAGGCAACGGCTTGCTTTGTATTATCTAAGCTCTTGTAAGTTCCTATATGAGGTAAGGCACGTCCTATAATATCCTCAACTTTTGGGGCAGGCTTCGTTTGCTCATTCCCATTCAATGCTGTTACCTCATCATTGTTTAACATCCACATTGGGCCCTTTTCTTGGCGTATGTTGTGCATTATTTCTTCGCGTTGCTTCTTTGCAGGACCTAAGAATCCCAGTGTCTAAAATGAAAACAATCATAAGTTATCACATTTGTCTTCAGTTTAAATGAACAAATACAGTTAAAATTCCCTTACTTTATTGCCTTCACCGGTCAAGTGAAGTACAGGTTTTCCTTTTTGATGCTTCGAAACAGGTGGTGACTGACCATCCCAGAATTGTGAATTTTTGGGTGGTGGATTGGACTTCAGGTAGAGCAATGCTTTAAGCCCAACACAGTAGTCATCGATTAAAGTAAAGTCTTGATTTTGAACAGATGAGCAAATTTGTAGAACACTTGCGCCACAATGAAGGAACTGAAGTGCCACCTCGGCAGAATCAATTCCACCGATACCTAGAATTGGAAAGCCAGGCATTTTGTTGGCTATCGTCGAAATTGCTCTTAGTGCCATGGGGCGTGTCGCATTTCCAGAAACTCCACCGTAAGTTGTCTTCTTATCAGCGCCCACAGCTGGCCAGGGAGTGGCATCGGCTTTAAGACTCATAAGACCCTGAACGGTATTGATGGCTGAAACTCCATCGGCGTTGCCTCGCTTAGCTGCCATTGCGATTGACACAATGTCCGTTATGTTGGGAGTGAGTTTTACAAAGAATGGAATTTTTACAGTTTTCCTCACCCATTTGGCTATGTTCTCAACCAATACCGGGTCTTGCCCACATGCCAGTCCCATTCCGGACTCACCCATTCCATGTGGACATGACAGATTTAACTCAAGGGCATCAGACCCACAAGCCTCGGCCTTTGTGGCTAATTGAATCCAATCAGCCTCGTTATATGAACACATGATGCTAGCAATGATAATTTTCTCCGGGAAATCTTTCTTGAGCTCAGCAATCGACCTGAACCAGTATTCGGAGCGCTTCTCCGAAATTAGTTCAATATTGAGGAACGAACCTTGTTGTGGGCCATAGTTATAGCCAGAAGTTGAGCCTCTTACGATTCTGGGCGAAACATTTGTCACCAAGTCCTTATCGAGGCCAAATGTCTTTGTCACAACAAATCCCCAGCCTTGTTCGAATGCACGACGGATCATGGCAGCACTTGTAGTTGGTGGAGCTGAAGCTAAGCCAAATGGATTCTCAAATTTAAGTCCGCACATTTCAACAGAAATGTCAACTTTGTCAATATCGGTATGGAAGAGTGGTAATTCTGGGGGTGTAGTCAATGGAAGTCCCTAGAAACATTAAGCTGCTTTCAAATATTTTTTCAAAGAAAGTTTTGAAAAAGGTGTGTACATACCTGTAAGTAGCAATGCATGTACCAAGCAGCAGTTTTTCCATCATTTACTGACTCAACAGTTGTATTGGCAATTCCAGCCAGATCTCCACCACAGAAAACATTCCTCTCAGAACTCTGCATGGTAGTGTATTCAATTTTAGGTAAGCTCCATTTGTCTAACTCTATCGGGCTTAAAGCATTAATGACTGCAAATTGAAAAATTTCATAAATGAGCTGCTATGTGGCTATACTAATATAAATGCCTCTCACTTTCTGGGTCATAAAGGCCAGATCCAAAAGCTGAAATGACGAAGTTAGCCTTCAATCTGGTGGTTTGATCTCTGTCTTCAATCCATTTATCGTTCTCATCTTGTTCAGTGCGACAGAAATCCATTCCTGTAATCTGTAAATTGGAGTTCCATAAATTGTTGAAAAAAGCCTAAAAAATGTCAGAAACCAACTCTCGTACCTTATTATCTTTGATAATGACCTTCATTGGCGACAAATATGGCATAAATTCACATTTCTCCTCTCTAGCCAGCTCCACTTCTTCTGGTACAGCTCGGATGCCTGACGAACCCTTGCGGAATACGACAAACACTCTTTTAGCTCCACATCTTAAAGCTGATGTCGCACAATCAAAGGCAGTGTCACCAGCTCCCAGAACTATTACATTTCCATACAATTGAGGAAGAGCTTGACTTGCTTTGCAAGCACATAATCCTGGCTTACTTCCATTCGCCACAAGTGGAAGGAAACTTTTTGACGTATAGAACCCACTAGATTCATCAAGGCCTTGAAAAATGGGATCAAGTTTCGGTTCTGGTAATCCAATACCAAGGAAGACTGCATCCACACCTGAAGATAGCAACCCCTTCAGAAAAAGCAAAACAGCATTATCAAAGAGAAGTTTATAAAAAAAAAACCTTTATAGCCTACCGAAACGGTTACATCTCTGGTCGATAAAGATCTTCCGGTCTCGAATTTTACTCCTAGATCCTTAACTAGTTGAATTTCAAAATCAACCACATCAACTGGGAGTCGATATTGCGGGATCTCAGATGAGCTGCAAGGATAATAATGAATGAGAAAAAAATCTGACAACATGTTTTTGAATTTACCTCAGACCTCCTAAGTATGAACGCTTTTCATATATTGTTATGTCCTTGTACCCCAAACGGCCTAGAAATGTTGCACAAGACAGTGATGCTGGGCCTCCTCCGAGTAGAGCAATTTTTTTGTTTGGATGTGTCAGTGGTTTTTGTCCTGGAGGAACGATCTGTTTCACACCCATTTGCTTAAAAACGTCGGTGGCATAGTGCTGCAAGCCTCCAATGTTGATTGGTCCCTCTTCGGAAGCCTGCAAGTTGCATCCTCCGACACATAAGTCACTAGTAGGACACACCATACCACATGTCAGTCCAAGAGGATTATCTGAGAAAATAGCTTTGGCAGCTCCGTAGTAATTCTGAAAATGAATCAAAGTATTTTTAAAAACCTTCTGACCCTTGTTATGAGTACCACTATAGAGACCTTATTGGCAATGCTAGTTATAAAGCTCTTGATATCCAATTGAGTAGGACAAGATTTTTGGCAAGGAGCATCTGCACACTTTAAACATCTTGCAGCTTCTTTGAGGGCGCCTCGTTCCGATAGAGTTGTATGCTTGATGTCTTCGAAATTGTTCTTCAATTTTGCTGGGGTCTTTAAAGGTTTATTGGAACAGATTTTTAAAAAGTGGGAAAGACAATAAGCAAGAATTCAAATCAAATCAAATGTTATATGTACATATATTTTGAAACTTACCGCACAGGAGTGATCTGAATTCCTTTTCCATTGCTTTTTGATAACTTTCGTATTAGAAGTTGGAACAAGTGAACATTTGCTCTTAACGCGCGGATTTAAACTCAATAAGTTCTAAGAAGATTGAAAGTTTTTATTATGGATATGGAGATGGAGCATTTAAAGGAGAATGCAGTCAAAATTATATGGGACCTGGTCTGTCTAATGCCCAATGAGACCTACCAAAATGGTTAAGGTTTATGGAGTGTTCCAACATAAAAGTATTTTTTTTGTCCTAAACAATAGGAGTTGGCTTAAATACGTTAATGGTTAATAGCTATATGTGACCCAGGTTGAAAATGATGGTTTTGAACTAAGCTTTCAAACGTTGTATATCCCATTTGTGGGCACCCAACGCACAGTTAGCTTAATCTAACTAAAAAAGTCGAATTTTGTATACTTTTAATACTTTAATTTTAATAAAACGCCATTGCATTTAATTTTTTCTCTAATTGCAACCTATGTTCCCACATTATAACTCCTTAATCCCATGGTTTACAGCTTTGTATCCATACAAAAAAAATAATGTACTAAGGACAAACAATCCAACGGTATATGTATATGTATCTCATTTGTGGGCAATGGGTAGACCAAAATGCCTATTCTCCTTTAAGTTTAAATTTTAAAATCACCTCGATATCGGGAACATCCTTGCTAAGCATTGCAGGAGGACTCATTTTTTGAATATTTATGTATGTATATCTGAAATTAGTCAAAAATTTAATTATATTTTGAGAACAACCACAACTAAACCCAAAATTATGTTGTTTATAATCTTTAGATTATGTGACGGAGAAGATTTTTTGAAGTGGATTTTTAAATCCTTAAGAATCGTTTTGTAAAAACGAACACTGGTGCAAAAAGTTATTGGTTACACCAATTTTGGTTAAACCAATAGTTACAATAACTTTTTGCACCAGACCCTGCGTATAGTAGTTCAAACTTAAGTTGTTTAAATTAAAATTATTAATAAATCCCTGTTTTTTAAGTACACTTGACTTGGTGTTTTTCTTGGCTAATTTTAAAATCAACAATAAAAAAATGTTGCATTGTTTAGAAAGTTATTTTATGACAATCAGGCACTTGCTTTATGTAGTCTGCATTTAAGTTCCGTTTTTAAACAATCCACATCGGATTCTTCAAGCAAATTAATTTAAAATCTTAAATTTGAAAGAAGAAGTGTCTCCATTTGTAAGAGATACAGCATTTTCCTGTATGGTGATAAATAATGACATTCCCATAATGCTTACGAAACATCATATTTACCGCCTCTTATCATAAGCATAACGCATTATTGTATCACACTCTCCTTCTTCGAACTTATGGGTAGGTACTCGAAAAATATCAAATCAAACATCGAAAGTTATATAATAATATAATCGAATTAAAAAAAGTGTCACTTTCCTTACTTTCACGGGGAAGTAGCAAGTATATTTATGTACCTTCCATATCTACATAAATGTACGTATATCTATTGAAATTAAATAATCACCTACTTAACTTATGATTACCAATGCGCAACGTGGGCGATAATTGATTTGGTTTTTATTGTGTGATAATATGTTTATCAAAGTAATAAAAAAAAATACAAAATTCGAAGTGATTTGGCAAGCCTGATGCATTCTTCAATGAAATAGTTGTTGTAGACACGGCAGCTAGCAGCTACATTCTTACTGTTAGTCGACGTTTTAGTATGTGTTAATTTATGATGCATTTGACACACCTACACATGTACCGATATAGCGATTCATGCCATTGTTGTCCGATAGGTACGAGTAAAATACAAACAAGTTCGGTATAATTATTTCTTCGACAAGGCGTTGAATTTAGGAATTTCTAGACTTACCAGTCCGATGTTAACTAATATAATGACACTTTGTTATAAAAAACAAAAATTAAAAGTTTTTATATGCAAATTAATACGAACTAAGTCCAAAAATTAAACACGATGTATCACTTTATCAGTCAAGGTTAATTCTTTTGTTGGCCCACAGATATCGATGTGTATACGTTCCTAAATCTTGTGATTAAAAATCAAACGAGTTCATGAACTTGTTTTACAAAAATATTTGCCCTAGGCATAGTATATTAGCATCAACCGTAAGTGGTTAGCAAAATGGGTCACTAAAATGCCTTCATATTGACACCACATACTATCTGTGAATTAACTGCCATCAGGCTCGTTCTAATCAAATTTTATTATTTGAGAAAAAACAGCCAATTTGTTTGGTAGAAATCATTGACTTCATTAACCTCATCTATCGAGAGCTTTTTTATTCATTTGAAAACAAAAGTCTATTGGTTATCAAACAAAAACAAACCTTATATTGATGAGCACTACGAGTTGTGTTGTTAGACACACTTTTAGGTTTAGTTTTTCTTTTAAATTAAGTTTTAAATTCACAAAGGATTGTAGAACTTTCAAAGTAGATTGGTCTTCGCACTGGAAGCGCCAAACTGAAACTGAATTTGAAACTGAAGTAATAGCTTAGCATCGCAGAAACAAGTAGAAAACAATAACTCAAAGTTCTGTATAGGAGGTATTTCGTATCTTATCTAAGCTTCAAGTGTAGGTATAGTCGTTCATAGAAGTACTATTTAATTAATTTTAAATTATGGCCGATAGAAAGAGATAACAGAGTAGCGGTAGCCCCCTATTTTGGTATAGAATTCAGAGATGTTAGGAGCGTTAGATTCTGGATTCTAGATTGAGAGTCGGAATCTTATCAAAACTTATTCTGTTTTTGTGTATTGAAATCATTAAATGTGCGTCATTATAAATTTGAGATTTATGAGTTATGACTTTTAAGATATCGCTCTTGTCCCCCTCGTTTGCTAGCAGCATAAATATAGTAGGTATAGGTATGGTACAAAATCCATTATTTGTATTACGTTTTTGAATGTTTTAGTGAAGGTTATTTGTTTACTTTTATTTTTTACAACCCCACACTAACAGTATTTCGACGCAACTAATCAACGAAAAATAAACAGGCTAACCATTTCAAAAATTACTTTTTAAATGTAAGTGATGAATGGCATATCAATTACATTTTATTTCATACTTCTACTGAATCTTCACTGCTGAAACTATCAGGTGATAAAATACAGTAATTTTATAATGCATAACCTGCCTTTCAACAACACTCACTGAGCCGATGCTTTAATAGTGACATATGTAGGTATCCATAAAGCACCTGCGAAAAGAAATGTATACCTAACCAATTTTGAACAACAGTTTTTTTTATTAAACTTAACTTAACATCTTAAGTAATTTCAATATGTCGGCAGGGTTATCTAGCTAAATTTGACCTTTAGTTGATGAATCTACTTATTTTCATACTGGGGGACAATATATAGACGTGGTTTAAATCTTACAAAATTAAAGACAAAATTTACGTAGAAATTAATTGTATGGCAGCATACAAGAAGATTCGGAAACTTGATTGTTTCTTGTATGGGTTTTAACAGCTCCCAGAAACCCTATCCAAAATTGTGCGTATTTTTTTTTCTTTATAGAAAACCCTCATAATTATCAAAAAGGGTAGGTTTTTGTTTTTGTTTTTAGAGATTGACTGTCCAATTATATTATAATATGGAATTGACTATTGACCTGACCACAATATATTGCGGTGCATCAGGTTCAGTATACTGACTCTGACAGTTTTCGTAGTCTTAATGAACTTTAAAAAATTGTTGGGTTTCCGTTAAGTCATAGGTAATATTTTATAGTAGGTTCTTATACTATTAACTAAAGTTTCAAACTCTTAACTACTTTGTACAAATAAGTCCTGAATAGACCTTTTCAGTTATCAGTTAGATAACTTCTTATAATATAGTGGGGACTCTATTTGAGATGTACACTTTTTATTGTCACTTGAAATTCTAATAGTAATACAAAAAAAAAATTATACTTAAAAACATAATAAGTTAATTCAACTAACTTTAATTCACATTGATTGATAGGTGGAGATAAATTAAAAAATATAATGCGCGTCAGTATAATTAAAGGTATAACTATACCACGTCTCTTTGGACTTCTTTTTGTTTTCATAGATTTTTTATGTATGATTTGCAAATAAGAGATCAAACCTGATCTAAAGCTAGGTCAATACAATACTTCGTTGAACTTATTAATACTAGTTCATTTTAAATATGCAGTTTGTTTATTGCAAATTTGTATCTTTGACACTGTTTGCTGAATTCACAGCACATAATCGTAAAAGACCGGAAATGAGATACTCAACCCCATCAACTGATGCATTTGCATTTTCTTGTCTTTTTGATAGATACTCTTGCAAATTTCTAAATTTTGTGATCTGGATTGTTTTGCATAGAAAATGAAACAAAATGTTGGACGATGGTTTTGCAATAAATATTTGAATACAATATCGCATCGGTTCATAATATTAAAATTCTTATAACTATAAGTACCGGATAGTGTCGGTTGGTTGCTTTTAAAAAATATTATATATGTATCGTATAGTGCAAAACTGTCGTTCAAAAGCGCATCAGGTAAAATAATTAAAACTGATGTTTTAAAGTTTGAATTTATCAATCAAAGTTAATATACATAAAAATATTGTTGCCAATAATATCTGCTTTTTAAATCCAGATCAAATTTAAATTCTGGACAAAATACCCCAGTACCAAAAATTCAAGTTTAAAATGCCTGATGTATTTAATTTAATTTATGTCAATCTTTTATCTAAGTTGTGATTTTAAATATTCTTTTAGATATATTACATCAAATTTTCAAAAAAAAAAACATTACAATATGGGAAATAAGATCACAAGACTTAGCCGGAGGACATTTGGGATTAGAATGAGAAAAGAAAAGAAAAACCGCAAACTTAAAATCAATGAGTGTGAATGCCAATGCATTACGATTCCTAATACAGGAATAACTCAAACGTGCATGAAATGTATGGCTCGAATTATGCAAGAAGTATCAACAAGCCGCCTTAATGGAATACGTCCAAACCACAGTGGTCAAGTTTGTGGTGCTCAGTTTGATGCTAAGAAATTCGACAAGGTTTTTAAATTGAATTCCAATCGTTCGTCACAACACAATGAGTCAGATGGTTCAGAAGTGGATAACTTTGAATTTGATGATGCAGAATCAGAATCTTTTCAATCGAGTACCTCAGAAATTTCTGAAAAAATAATACCAGCAATTCAAGACGATGACAGTCATTCTGAAAAATCTTATTCGTCGATATTTGAAGTATTTGAAAAACTTGAACGAAATGCACATTTGAGTTCATCAGCCTTGGATGAAATATTTTTTTATCCAGCTATTCTAGAAGTCGATGAATGCTGCGAAAGTAATAATAAAAATTCAATCAATGATAACAAGCGTGTTGAAGTAACGAACCAAACTGACGATTCACTGCTTGAAGA
Source organism: Scaeva pyrastri (assembly GCA_905146935.1). Classification (NCBI taxonomy): domain Eukaryota; kingdom Metazoa; phylum Arthropoda; class Insecta; order Diptera; family Syrphidae; genus Scaeva; species Scaeva pyrastri. Next base: position 1,411,245 of record LR989929.1, on the reverse strand, counting down.
AACACATCTCTATGATACAGTAGCCAGCTCTGAGAATTCTGAAGTTATAATTCAAAAAGGTTCTTTTAAGCTTAAAGTCGGTGATGGAAAAAATGAAGATGTGAAATCGAAGGACAGAGCACAGAATAAAGCAATCCCATTTAATGCTACGCAATTTCATACCAAACAAATCGATGATGAAGAGTTCAATGAAATTATATTTAATGATTCACAATTCGATGCCAAGCATTTTGATTCCACGCAATTTGATGTGAAAACGTTTTTTATGGCTCAACTTGAAGCACCTCAAAATTGCTCACCAAAATCTGACTTTGTGCTACAAGACCGTGAAATTAGTACTTTGAAAGACTTGAAGTCAAAAGTATCACAAACCGATGTCAAACTGCAAGTTAAAGGGGTAAAATGCAATAACCCAAAGTTCAAAGATGTAGTATACAACACAAACGAAAATCAATGCGATGATGCTAAGCTATCTTCGGCACTCTTCAACGTCGCGGTTCATCCGACTACCACAGAATTTGAGGCATCCATAACTCGAGCAGCAGAATTTGTAGCATCACACTTTGGAGCTGAAGGGCTCAACGAAACACAAAGTGGTAACAAAGGCTTAAAGCCAAGACCGTTCCGCACCTTGCAATTCAATGGTTCGCAGTTTGACGCAAAGCAGTTTGACATGTCACAATTTTCTGTGGAGCAATTCGATGCTTCAGATTTTTATCCGGCGCAATTTACTGCTTCTCAGTTTGACGCTAAAGCATATGATGCGCAGGAATTTAGCCGTTATAGCAAAAATCGTGCTGTTGATTGTTTTCATATCACTCAATTTGATGCGAAATTATTCAACGCAGTGCAACGTGATTTGCGGCGAGTATACGCAACATAACATTGGTCGAATAAATAAATGACTTGCAGATAATTCAAGAAAAAGTAAAGTGTTTAGAAATTAGCTCACAAATGATTTGCTTTTGCCTTAAGATCGAAGCATCCAGGCAGACAGAAAAAGCAACATATTCCTGAAATGATTTAAAAGTTTCCTAATTTCACTTCTTACTTCATTGTTGGCGTCGGCGATGTTAATTTTTAAATTATTCATATGTAGTGAGTGATACTGCTAATGCCATGACAGATATCTTTACCGAAAATTAAAGAAAATTGCAAGTTTTTCTTACAAGGCGAGATCGGAATTATAATGAAATGTACAAGTGTACACTAGGGCGTATACGTATTTTTTAATAAAGTATTTTTAAAATATCTTTGCTTAATGTATGTAATTTATTTTAAAATAAAACAAAATTTAAGAACTTATGGAATTTTTATTTCTAATTATGTTTAAAAACAAAAAAATGAATTTTAAAATGTTTGTTACCTTTAGGGTGCATACATTTTTCTTTGATATTTCACCAAATTTATTCTGTTGGATTAAATTCATTTGATAAAAAAGAGGTTTCACTTTATCAAACGCATTTGTAATTTAAGTTACTTATTACTTAAAATGAAATATTTAATGAGTACTCATTAACTCTATTAGTATTACCATAAATGTAGAGGTAATTTAACGTAGATTTCTGAATTCAGTTGGATATTAGGAAGACCAAACTTCTGCTTATGCAAAAAAAAAATATTTTTGTACTACTAGGATAATTGGTCTTGTTTCTAGTGGATTGAACTTGGTTATCTGCCAACTCATGGTTCTTTAGCAATTATTATCAAGATTCGTACAAGCAATGCAAAAAAGTATCATTTCCAAATCCAAATACATATCAAATTAAAAGAGACCATTAAATTTTCAAATTTTCTTTATGTACATAAAAAATATATTATTAACAAAAGAAATTATAGAAATCTTTTAAGTCTTAAATTCTAAATAAAATTAATTTCGTGGCTTTAATCCTAAACGGCCTGGGCGTCTTCCAATAGGAGATGGTGATGGTGCTGATTCCTCGCCTTGAGCAGATTCATCTTCAGTTTCGGTCTTAACAGGTTTTGATGGCTTTCTTCGGCTGACTTTAATGTATAAAAAAATAATATGAATGAGAAGATAGTTTGGAAGTACATTTATACATACATACATATGTTATTTTTTATATGTATTATATTTATAAAGTGCAAAATAGATCATATACACATAGATAGTAGTGAGTTTTTTTTTTTTTGAAAAATTATATCATAACATGTAACATCGAATTCACCCAGTTAGAAGGAATAAATCGACGCTGATTTATTATAAGTTCGTTTTAAATGGGATATGTATGTACATAAGTGTAATTCAGTTGGCCTTTTAATTAATGAGTACAAAAAAAACGTGCCCAATGTAATAGCGGTGAATAAACAACGGATTAACTTCAATCATTAAAAGTGTGAACAGATCTTGAAACCATTGACATCTGTCAAATTGTATTGATAAAATGGCCTCCTGTGTACGCATCACCCATTTAAGAATGTAAACAAATACTTACGAGCTGAGTTTCCCTTGAATTTTGATTGTGTTGGAGCTGGAGCTGGTGCTGAATCATTTTCTTCCTCATCACCCTTGGCTTCATCATTTCTGGTTGCCTTTGGAGTTGGTTTTTCTATGGAAAAAAACCAATCAAAATTATTGAGTTATTAGTCCAAGTTTAATGTTAAATTGGTAATATAATTTAAGAATGATACTCCAAGGAAAACATTACAAAGGCAAAGATACTATTTATATCTTAATGCGGAGTCATGCAATAAAATATTATATAATATAATAAAAATAAATACAAAAAACCACGTACCCTTTAAGGCTTTCTTGGCATTTTGCTGACGACGCTTGAGTGAAGTGAGGAAATCATCGTTTGTACGGAAAGGCCTAATCATGGGTCCAATCTTTTTTGGTGCCTCTGTTGATGTGGTGGTTGAGCTTGATGTAGCATCGGCTGCTTCACCTTCGCCCTCATTGCCATATTCCTGATTGTCGTATTCCTCGTCGCCAATTTGCTCTTCCTCACCTTCATTCGGCGCTAATGTTGTGGTTGTAGTCTTGGGGGCGGCACGTGATGCTGGCCTCTTTAGGATGGCATTTCTCTTCGGTTCCTCCTCCGCGAACACCGATGTGCACACAGCCACAAGTACAACCAAAACGAAGAAGAAGACTCTAAAATAATAAAAAAAAACGCAACCATTATTCGCCATTAAATTGCAGTTAAAATAATAGATAAGTATTTGAGGGGAAAAGAGACATTGTGTTTAATGTCTAAGTCACTTATGAAACAAAACCGGTATAACAAAAGAAAAAAATTACAAAAATATTCCAAGCAGGTTTAAATCCGTAAATTTTGAATTTCTTTGAATTTTTAAATTGGGTGGGTTCGGTTCAATTAGCTATTCACACTAAAACTTAAAAGTTGATTGATCGTCACGTCATTGTTATCAGGTAAACAAGTGAAAATAAATTCATGTCTTAATGCTGTTATAGAGAGATGAAAAATGCCATTTTCAAAGAGCCCAACCACGTCCCAAAAATAAAAAATTATCATAACCCCCAACCGTATCATCCATTGCTAATCTACGCTGTCGGGGCAGTTACATAAAGAAGGTCTTTATGGCCTTTTTGGCTGACTGCGGCGACAATCATATCAATTGTTATAAGCAACAAAAACGTGCCTCGAAAAAAAAAACTAACTGGCGATGATGCCGAAATGCCGAAATGCCAACCGGGATCTATGAAAGATCGGCTGGCTTTAAAAGGTCGCTTGCACAGATTACTAATGGAGATTATACGCTCATTATAAGTCGGGGGATTCGACAACAAAAATTGAAGAAATTAAACGAAAAGCATACAAAGATACTTGTTGTACGCCTTGGCTGATTTATAAGTTGAAATGTATGCGCTAACCCGAAAACTTAAATTTCAAGAAACCTTAACACAAAGTGCTTTTATCTACCAATATTAGTCGTTTGCGCATAAATTGTTCATTAAAAAAATCTCTTGAACAGGTTTATCTCACCTATAAGCTTTGCTCACGTACCTACATACATATACATATGTATTATGTATGTATGTATATACATAAATATAAATATAAATATAAATATAAATATAAATATATATTTATGTAGAGTTTCTGTGGTCGCCCTCTATACTTTTTGTTTCAGCTGAATAACAAGTAGTCACTACTCTGAGGTTGCTTAGACGTCCTTCAAGAAGAACTTTCACTTTGAGAAGAAAAATAAAGGCATAATAAAACAAGACTCAAAGCCGGTAGTAGAGGTTCGTAGTATTAGAGCCAGATTGATCGAGTCTTTAATTGATCCTGCCATGCAATGGGGAACACAAAGAAGCACAAGAAAAAATAAACCAGTAATGAGAATTAAAAAGAAGAAATAAATGTCAAAGAGATATATTATCCAAACAATCAGGGTTACCAACTTTTCAAAGATATGTTGGCATGTAACATACAAAGTATGCACACAAATCATTTGCGCGTTCGTGGGAAATCATAAACCTGAAGGTCTTGAATTTAAGTGTGAATCAAATCTGTGATCCCTATGATCGTTTCCCCTGAGTAAGCATCATGCACCAGTTGGAAGAGCAATCCAACTTTATTTTATTTCTCGAGATTATTATCCTATTGCAGTGAACTCAACCTATTCGGCTCTGCTCTTTTCACAATTAAATGCTTTTTTAGAAGAAGTGAAAAATTACAGTTTCGATTTCTCAAATTTAAAAGAAGAAAACTACTCATATTTTAATTTAGGCAATAGTTAGTTTTAAAGTCGACTTTTGGTGCCAAACCTTTGCAAATCGCACTTCCATAATTCAATTTGCAGTATACGAATTTATTAACGGAAAAACAAATGTTTGTATGTTTCTTCTATGTACATGCATATATGTTTCATCAGTTAAATTAAACAAAGTAATGTGTTATATAATATAAAAGACAAGTTAGGTTAGGATTTAGAAGATCACGTGTGATTATTTTCTAGGCCGACCGTGCCGAAAATATTAAAATAATTAAACTTCAAATAATGTTTTTGTATTCACCAAAAGCAGCGCATGCGTGCAAAAAGTCAATTGACTTATATTTATGCCAAACAGTTCCTCTCTGACAAACTCTTTAATATTATTCAAGATGTTTTTTCCAACTCAGATGATACTTTAACCTAAACAAAAGAAAAAACTTGTTATCTTTCAATTCACGTTCGTTTATATGTACATAAAATACATAATATAGTTAATCGCTGCTAAATTCCCAATTCATTTTAGTGACGTTTTCAGTTTCACATTCCCACAAAATGGAATCTTGTTTATACATAGTTTGTATAAAAGTAAGGAATTAAGAGTTTAAAATGTATATTGCCAATTTACCTAATTTAATCTAAGGTGTTAGAGAAGAAGCAAACACGAAGAAAAGGTCAAAATCATTAATTTAAAAACGCAATCACTCGTTGAATTATCTCGCGCTGGCAACCCTGTCCACGATATGGAAACCGATTAAACACCGATTACCGGCTAAAGGAAGTCTTAAATGCACCTATGACATTAGCTGTCACGATTTTCATACGTGACTGGCTGGTTTGGTTTTGGGTTGGTTGGTGGATCGCGTTTGCGATCGATCGATCGCATTTGATAGTTTTTACCCACCATACCTGGGCAAACCAATGTATGTGTGCTATTTTCTAAATAACGGTAAGTTAATGGTCAGTTACTCAGTTTATGGTTGAATGCGGTTGGCATAGAAGAAAAATTCAAGTTGCATCGGCTCAACAGTCTACGCCACATACGAATAAGTTACTGCAACACAGGTGGTGGCAAAAAGGTCATCGTAACTGCCACCACCACCGCCGCGCCGCCACCGACGACATCGGCGTGTGATTGCGGTGCGGTCGTCATCGAGATCGAGAACCACCGACAATTTAATGTGCCTAGTGCACTTTGTTCCCCACGCTGGCGCTGGCGCGGTATCTTCAACTGCCTCTGCCACTACTACACCGTCACCATTACCATCACCGTGCCACCCGATTGTAATTAATAACTATTTTAGTTTCTTTTGGTTTTTAGCTTTTGGCTCCGCCGAAGTACCTTTGCTTGTTTTTTCTGCCACAGATAAAGTATAAATCGAATATCTGCAGAAACAAGTCTTTCAGTTTCAGCGTGATTATTTCACACAAATAAAAAAGAATAAATACAAAAAAATATAAATATTATATTATACTCGTAGCTGACCGGTTTTTGTTCAAATTGAATGTTACATAATATTGATTTTGAATAAAATTTGTGTCATTTGGGACATCTACCACCATCGGGTTTCCATGCAGAATAAATTTGCATATCTGGTATCAGTTTCGATTGAGACTTGGGAGCAGAGAATGCTGCAAAACGTTCGAGTGACCTTGATCGTTCCAGCACTAAGCATTGATCCTATATGTATTATTAACTTTGACACTAACTGAAATAAATTGGGTAATAGATTTGAATGTTCCAATTTTGGGACAGAAATGGTTCGGATCACTGCTGATCGCAATTGCACTGCCTTAGTTTTGAGCACTTTTTCAGGATCATTGTCAGTTTGTCATTTTTTGTCTTTAATTTTTGTTTCAAAATAGGGAATAAAATATATGAATGTTGTTTGATGTTTTTTACTCACTTGCTGTGGAGTTTCATTTTTATTTATTTTATTTAATAATTTTACTATAAAAGTTATATGTATTTAGAAACAATTTACAAAAGGAACGAAAACGAAAAACTATTTCGGTTCGTCTGCTCGCGGATGGACTTTATTTGGTAGTGTCAGACCACGTTCACTACTTATTATCGACTGTTGATACTGTGAAGACTAACGAAACAATTTTACATTCGTCAAACTTGTATAGTTGGTTTTCGAGAAAATTAACATATTGGCTGGTTGGTTGGTTGGTTGGTTTGTTGGCAGACTGGTGAACTGGTGCTAAAGCGCTTTGGCTGTGCTGGTTCACCTGAGGAGTAAGAAGTTAAACCTCTTTTGCCGGAGTAGGGGGGATCATTTAGCTGTTTGCCATCTTATTGCACAGTGGAACGAAGTCTCACAGAAAAAAGTTTGATTTTTTAGTATTTAGGCCAAGTTATAGGTAGCTCCTACTTGCCACGAAGAAAGAGAGTTTGGGAGTCATTTGAAAAAGCTGGGACCATATATTCAAAAAAAAAATTAACTTAATTTAATTTAATAACATTTTCGGGTACTTATGTATGTATTTGTTTTACGTGATCTGGGAATAAATTAAATAGTTATTGGGATTAATACTGACTGAATTAAGATAGACAATTTTGATTAGTGTTATGATGTTTCTCAATGAAGAAATGACCCGCTCATAAGTGAAAAAGGCAGAAATATTTTTAAATAATTAATCATTTCATCTTTCAATTGAATCCACCATTTAACGTCACGACAAAGTCAGAATCATGGTATTTTTCAATTATGTATGTATTTCTTTCAGCTTTTCAATTGTTACATTTTAATAGCAAACATTATAAAGTAACTTATTATTAATGCACAGAAAGATGGCATTTTTAATTGCCTTTTTAGCTCTAAGAAAAAGAAATTGAAATATATGTAGGTTGTATGCTGTACCTATTTCCGTTATTTAAGCTTTAACCAGTACCACATCAAATTTAAACAAAGACTTTCAGTTTCGTCCCAATGGAAAGAATTTATTGTAATGAAATCTCCATTTTTAAAATTTCTATTTCGAATTGAATTTATTCCAACATCCAACTTTAACATAGTCTTTGGTCCACTGTTTATCTTCGTCAGTGGGTAATTCCTCGCTTTAGAGCTGCATTTTGTAGGTAATGCAAACTTTTTATACATTCAGGTATGTCAATGGTTATAATAAGCAGTCTTGAGCAAAACCAAGAAGTGCAGATGAATCGACAAGAAAGCCTCTTTTTAGTCTTCGCTTTGAAGACGGCAAAAGCTAATAAATTGGATGTAACAATAGAAATGTCAGCTAAATTTAGGTACTGCATTAGGCACCCACGCCACGTATGTTATGTACGATTGTTGGATTTTATAAAACTCAACTTCTACAAAAATCTGGATAAACAAGTGTTTTTTATTTCATTTAATAGGTACATACATACTCGTACATAATTTAATTCTACATACATATTTATTTATTCAGATATTTTTTTCTTTTTTGTTTAATTATTTGAGAGATACAGGTAGCTTTTTATGCAAGTATAAATGTACGAATGTATGTAGGTACTTGCCATTTTGTATGGGTATATCCAAAATAAGGAATGTTATTTGCTTTGTTTTTTTACACTTCTTGTTAAAAAGAGGTAATGAACGATTGATGATGATGGCATTATCAACTTGTTGTTTTAAGGACAAGTTTTGTTTTTGTGCTTTTAGCATTATGAAATGACAAAAGAACGACCTTGAAATATGATAAATCCCATTTTGGGATTATGTTTCTCCTTTCTGACTTAACGCGTTTGCAAAAAAAGTTGAAAGTCCAACTCCAATGCGAATTGAGAATTTTTTAAGCCAAAGTTATTATTCAAGCCTAGTTTATATATTTAAAAATAAATTTCCATACAAATTCGGGTGTGGATTTTAAATCTAATATTTTACCGGTTTATCATCATCACTAATATAAATGACTACTTATTATACACGTTATGTCAATCTTTTTCACGCCTTATCACTATTTTTTCTTATATGTATGTGTTTAGTATATTCCATTATAGTTTTCATCTGCAGTTTATAGGGGCAGTTAACATTTGCGTATTTGGAATAAATAAAAGTATAAGTATGATGCCAAATTATTAGAGTTGTTTCAAAAACCTCTACTTAAAACATATTTACATTACACTTACATGAAGATGAAGATAAAAGAGTTTTGCGTATATACGTATTATGTAGATGTCATTGTATTACTTTTAATGGCTGACAGTTTTAGTAAATTCAAAAGACTTATGTATTCGACTATCTTATAATAAATGTCGGAAACTTATCTGTTTACTGTACACGCATAAGCAATAAACATATGTACATAAGTAAGTAAAGTTTAAAAAAAGGTGTGACTGTCGATTAAAATTATGTTTTTTTATTTTGAAATAAAAATATCTATGTATATCATAAATTAAAACTCAAAAGTATGTAGTAATAGAATATACTCGTTAATTATACAACAGATAATTGATTAATAGCAATGGATTTTAATGGGTTCCCATTAGCATTGAAAAATTTCTTTAAAAATTATGGGTTGGTTTCCTGTCATCTGTAGTTTTTTATTTTTTATATGTACATATGTATATGTTTATACTAAAATACATATCTAAAATGTATTAAACTCTATCCTCATCTTTCAGTTTAATTTAAATAAAATAATACACATACATATCTTCGCACTTAGATTTCTTATTCAAGGTATATTGCTAATGGACAAGCCCTTGTTTGACATGACGTTTTTTTTATTATTTACATTTTACGCAAAAATACTTGCAAATGCAAAATAACTTCAAAAAATTCTTTTTACATAGATAGACTTAAACTAAATAAGCATTAATATAATATGTATACATATATTATTTTATATTAACACAGAAATTCTCAGTTATATATAAAAAAGTGTCCCGTTTAAAATACATAAATACATAATTCACTATTATGATACATTTTAAGAACGTTTAGAATGAAGTAATCAGGTTCTCTTTTTTGAGATCCCCTTTTCAATTAATACTAAAGTACGATCAAACAATAGAATGCCATTTCCTTTTAGATAGTTAATAAATCTTCCGGATTAAAGTATGCCATTACCCAAATTAGCAACTTATACTAGATAAACAAAAATACCAACAGCCAGCTTGCCTGCTTTGCATTCCTTATGCATATTTCTGTTCAAAAAGTCACTCATCGTACAGTAAAGAAATATTGCTTTTTTATATCTACCTGACTTTAATACTGCATTGATAAACAATTAAGACGGATACTAAAACTGGAACAATTCCTTCATGCACATAGTATACGTATGTTCAAGCAATAGTTAATATAGCCTTCTTTTCAAGTGTGTTTTATACCTGGAAAGCTATATGAAAAATTCTTTGTCAAAATGGTTAGTTTAAATAACGACCTCGGTGCTATTTAACTTAATTAATGCAGAAATATTTTTTATTTTCAAATATCATTTTATATGAAATCGTACAGTAAAGAAAAATGTTTTTTTTTATAGTTTTACACTTTTTGTCTTTTTTATTCCATTTTTTTATTTTATTTAAATTTGTTGAATTCCTCTCGCTTATGTCATAAAAGTTATTATAACTGACCGGAAATGTTTATTCTAGTTAGATAATCCATATTCTTTCAATTTATCCGGTGTAAAAGTTGGTTGAAAATGTTGTCTTTTTTAGTAAAATGCAAATAATTTCAATTAGATATTATTTAAAAAAAATATGGCCTATACATATATGGATCATATAATTTTTTTATCCTAAGATCACAAAAAAACCTGACAACGAGTTAATATCTACAGATTTGATATGCTTGCGAACGATTAAGTTCGGATACGTAACATAAATTCAAAACAACAAAGAAAAATAATTAATTTGGAAAAAAATCAAAATCAAAGAATATTAAAAACTCTTAAGCTTCACGCAAATTTAAACTATGCTCAAATATAAGGCGGAGATTCGATAAAATCGCAACCCCAACACTGATCTTTCTTATGTCAGCTGTTCTTGGACTATAACAATCCAAACCAATTCTGATCCCCTAAATATATTTTTTGCTGAACGCGAGCAATGATTTTATCGACTCTACAGTTGAATATCTGAACGATTCCACTCAGACTGACAGCTGAACAAAATTTTCAAAATAAAAAAAATCATTTGTCGCTGTCGCTGTCGGGGGAGTGTAGAGGTAGACTACAAATCTTATCCAATGGCTCTTTCACGAGAAGCTTTAAGTGAAATTCCCGAAGATGCTGTGGAGTTATCACCAGAACAAGCAGTTATGTACCAATGGAAAATCATTGGCAATTGGGAAAAATCATCTGAAGTGTATGTCACTTAGTTTTTTACATAAAAAATGTATTTTCAAAAATTGTCCTTTTCTAACCCTCAAGGTGGGCTTTGAATTATGCGCCCCAAATTCTTGGAGTTTGTGGGACATTCACAGGCATCTATATGAATAACTACTTTAGGGGAAAACTTAAACTAGGGCAGTATGGCAAACTATCCACTTATTTGCCGATTGTTGTTCTACCTGCCATAACCACACTAGTTTATCACAAGTTCTTCATACAAAGGGACCTGCTTTTGGAGCCGTTCCAGTGTCCGACTTGTCTGCAACTTAGAGCTGCTGCATTTCAGACTACCCTGGGGGTCATCTATCCGTCACTGCTGGCTCCTATTGCATCGTTTATGTTTGCAACTCGGCATTACACATTCCGTTTGCCATCGGTGACGGAAAAACCAATGGAGGTGGTTGCTCTCCTACAGAAGATGACAAAACCAATTGTTCCTACAATCGGTGCAGTGATATCCTTCCATGCACTGCTGGCTATGTACATAACATTTAAAGAATCCCAACAATACTTGAATGTACAACAGAAAATGCATCAAATAGAAGCCGAAATCATAGCTAACAATGAAATCGAATTGTAGAAGTTTGTTTATTAGGAATAAAATGTTTTGGTAAATATTACCAGTGCATATTATGTACTTTTTTTTCTTAAATTTAGGTTCATACATTTATAGAAAAAGGTTTCTACAAGTTAAGTTACATATAAGATAGTCCCATCAGAGAGAAAACAAACACATCTTGAGTCCGAAGGACTCAATAGAGAGACGCGTCTATTAGAAGGGCAAGACAGCATAAATATTGATAAACAAAATATTCTTCTCATTTTTCATTAGTTTTTATCTTTATTTTACGGATTACAACTGATTAATTCAAGTTTTTTTTAATTGATTTTCAAAACGCGGAGAGTTTGCGTATCTAATTAACTTAGATAACTTGTTAGATAATAAACAAAATAGATTCTAAATAAAGTAAAATAAATTTGCAACAATATTATGGACGTTACGAGCCAAATTATAAAGTTACATTATATAAGAATAAACATTTTTCAAAAAAATAATTGGGCAAATAAAACGCGAGCTGCCACGCTCTGCTAACAATACATAAACATAATTTGTTTCATTCTTTTTTTTTTTGTTTTAATTATGTATATTATTTTTTAGGTTAAGTTTAATCGACAAATATCTTTTTAAAACAACTTCAGCACTTTTTTTTTTCTTGTTTTTTTGTAGCTCTTAAGGAAAATTAATGCCGGAGTGGGTTGTGGAAAAACTTGGTCGGTTGTTAGCATTGCACTTTTCCATACTGCGCCTTTCGTTCCAACGCCTCGCGGTACTCCTTGTAATTCATCTGGATCTCTTGCGAGCGATAGCGTGTAAGTTTGATTGATTTACGTGTATCTGGGGTAATGGCTGCACGATAGCCACCCTTCCTGAGTAATGAGTCGATGGTTTGAGTTTGATCCCAACCTTATACAAAAATGTAGATCAGATATGTACATGTCAATTTAAAAAAATACATTACCTTGTTCGGTAGCCACTTGTGGCAAGTAAGTAGCAGTCCGTTTGCACCCCCTTTCATTGAGGAATTCAATTCGAATGCCATGTATGCCAAGTGTCCAATCTAAGTACCCACGTGCCTCTTCGAAGTTCTATTGAAATATTCAAAATCAAATTACTAACAGCAAGGTGGATAATAATTATGTCAATTGTTAAAACTATAAGAATAAAGGATCATTAAGCAAGACCGGATCTTAAAATTCTGTAGCAACGAATAAAATGTAATAAAAGATTCAACGTACTTGCAAAATGGACACCGACACAGTCAGTCTTGGAAACTCATCTCTGGTAATTGGAGAGAATCGTGAATCTTTCAATGCACTAGTCAGGGCATATTCACGTAGTCCAGAATGCAAATGCATTGCACTAAAAGTTCCAATGCAACCGCGTAACCGCTTATCTCTGCCAATCTTCCAAGTCACGAACAATGGGCTGCAATATAATAACCCACACCAAAGCTTACGTTGAAATAAAATACCAAAATCAAACACCAAACTATTACCCCTACCACGAACTCCATGTAATCGGAAGGATGTTACAAATCCTAGTGTAAAATCTCTTCAAACACCCATTTTATGTTCGAGATGATTAAAACATTTCTCCGATTACGATAGAATTTGTTAAAGGGCTTAAATATCTTACAAAGGATCGTTAGTAAACTGCGGCTGTCCTGGCCCCTCGATGTTGTTCAGCTCACAGTACAACACTTCAAAACAAAAAAAGCACATATCGGGCAATGCCACTTGATCCATCGGTTTAATGCCATTGGCAACATGACCATTGTGGTGGTGTCCATTGGCTAGAACACCATTCAAATGGCAGTGCGACTGCGACCCACTACCGCTACCATTCATGTGAGCATGTAAGCTGGAACCACCTTGTCCCCCCGCGTAGGAATCTTCATTTTCTTGAGTGTTGTTATGGCGATGATGATTCGACATGCGGTAGTTGTAATGGTTCTGATAGCCCGAATTGTTAGACATTCTGCGGAGCGATCGTTCCAATGACTTCGATGGTTCAGACGATTTAAGTGGCAATAAGTTATGGCGATTACTGTTGTGTTGACTTTGATTACGGAGTTTATCTGCCATCCAATTCCTGCTTTAAACGGTTTGTAAATAGTGCTTTCACACTTAACTTAGCTGAAATAATTAAGTAAATTTCATAATTTGTCGTTTCACAATATAAAAAAAAAAACAGACTTTAAACATCTCACAGTAGAGTGGATTTTTCTGTTCATTAGGTTTTTCCTTATTTTGAATTTTTCTTAAACTCTAGTCAGATTACAAAGGTTTAAATCCTTTGGAAAAGAATTTTAATTACTGACAAATGGGTTGAACAAAATAAGGTGTCTTATAATTAAAAAAAAAAGCGTTCACCGTTGACTTTTCGCTTTTAAAACATAATTTATTTTCTTTGCTTGATAATTTTATACATCTAAAAAGACAAGGGTTTAAAATGTTTGTTTATATTAACAATGAATTAACGAAGACGATTCCTGTTCGGATTCAGGCAAACATCACCTACAAGTATTTCAAAAATTCTATCTTAAGAGCGAAGGACAGGTGCCGAGAATGTATTTAGAATTCCAAAACCGTGAAATGTTCACAATTGTTTTAGATGTCTCAAACAAAATACTTGGGCCGATCATTTAACATGTTAATACCATGGATACAAAATAGAGGTTTCACAATGGCCTGGAAAACTCTAAAATGTAAACATTGATCGGCTTTTGCAAGATCCTAGATCCTATTCGTTTATGGTTGCATCACATAATTTTCTATTTATTCCCGAAACTAAAATGGAGGAACAAAATATAGAAATCGAAGGGAAGAAAGTAAGAATTTCAATTTCTGCTTCTTATTAAAGATTTGCAATTAACATTTTTCCACGATACAAGACCAAACTACTGGAGCTATGTGAATGTTATTTCATTGCTATGTATTCTTAATCATAGATCACGTAAAAGGTAACCCAAAAAAACCTTCAACAGGTGCCTTGGGAAAATGTTTAACTTAAACTACGTTACTTTAAAAAGATGTTTACGGATAAAATATATGTATGTGACTAAGACTCAATATCGGTGACATATGTACCTTCAAAGGGTTTTGTATTCGAACCACTCATAAGTTAACCTAACCTAAAACTAATTTAAGAAAATAGAAGAAAGACCAACACATTTCCAAGTGACTGGGACCCATGTTCTATTCAAGGTTAATAAGGTAATTTAAAGAAGGAAACAGCAAGCAATTTGGACAAACTGAGAACATGAAATAATAAATCTACAATACTTATATTTTTCAGCATTTAAGATTGAACTTAGCCTCACCTCCGCTCAATCCTCTGCCGCAACCAGTACAAAATAAACCTTCAATTAAACGTGCACTGGCCTCCTTGCTGGCTCAGGTTGTTTTCTTGTTTGTCACAAAGTTGTTCTCTTTCCTCTTCCTTTGTTATACTTTCTTACGGCATGCAGCAGCACAAGATGGTAGTTTAAACAGGCAGATAAGCAGCTAGTAGCACAACAGCAACAGCACTTCAAACAGTGGAGATTGGAGCTCCTTTCTTGAACTTGGCCTCGGCCTTCGACTCAACTCGAAACAAAAAAATATAAATTCAACTAAATATTCCTAATCATTAGGAATTGGCTTTTGTTTGTTTGATACTTGAACTAGCTAACATATTAATTTTGTTTTTATGCATTTGTTGGATTAAATAATCTTTGTCGATCTTAGGTGCTGCTACAGTTGGGTGAAAAGAAAGAAACAGAAAAAAGCAAAATAAACAAGAATTCAACTTTGAGACTTTCAGAGCCACAAACACTGCTTCATGGAAAAACCGTGCAAATGAAAAACAGAAATAAAAAACAAAAAAGTATTAAGAATACAAATTAGGAAAGTCTTGTCAAAAATGTTATAAATTCAAGCTATAAATAATATGTATGTCCATAGAGCACAGATATGCTGTGGTGTATAGTGGGAAGAGGAGCTCGTATTTATAGAAAAAATATTGGTATATATGTACGTAGGCATGTAGATTCTACTTATTCGATGTTTTCACTTGCATTGTGTTCTCGTCTTCTTCTGACCAATCTTCACTATAAACGGAATTTGGTTTTGTTCTTTTGGTTCTGAACTGCGGCAGTAAATGATGGACTATTTGATTTACACATTATCTAGATTGATTGCACTACTATGTTTGATTGGATTTAGGTTCTTGCATTGAGAATTTATTTGATTTTTATTGAATAATAAAAACAAGTCGAAGAACAAATACTTTATCGCAGGTTGTGTATACACGACACTACGACAGTCGACAATCGACATCGACACTCGACACTACAGTGCACTATTTCCACTAAAACTAAATGAAGCTTTAGATGAGCGATGAATTTTCACTTATTTTGACTGGACAGTGGACACGAGTGTGGAATTCGGTGTGGGCTTGAATGCACTCATTGGGAAAGAAATGGATGTGTTCAAGGTGGTGAACAGATTTTTGTTAATTTCAGGCAACTAACTGAGTAGGTTGTGTTATCTCGGATTTATGGCCTGTGAAAACGTAGTATTATAATATAAGAATTGATATTGAAATATACTGCGGATGGCTTTGACAGGAAGCGGAGGAATAAGATGGACTCTGACAACTTACCTTAAACATCTCGACTACGCTGACGATGTTTGCTTGCTTTCCCATAAGATCATGGATCTCCATCAAATGGCAACAAGGGTGGAGAGAGAAGCAGCAATCGTGGGGCTGAAAATCAATACGGGAAAAACAAAGATGTTCAGCCTCGGGAGCTCGCAATCATCCGCTCTGATGAACATTGGTCAACAAGCAGTAGAGAAAGTAGATAGCTTCCAATACCTTGGAAGTATCGTCTCTCCTGAAGGAGGAACCGAATTAGACATCGCCAGCCGCATCGGAAAAGCAAAGGCTGCGTTCGGAATGTTGTCCAATGTTTGGAGGAACAAATCTCTCAGCTTGAACACAAAGCTACGACTGTTCAACTCTAACGTCGAATCAGTTCTGCTATATGGCTGCAGCACCTGGAAAATAACAACCACAATAACCAGGAAACTGCAAACCTTCGTTAATAGGTGTCTTCGAAACATCTTACGGGTTTTCTGGCCTAATCGTATCTCCAACTATGACTTACATAGACGAACAGGTCAGGAACCCATAGATACCATTATACGAAGGCGCAAGTGGCAGTGGATTGGACACACGCTTCGAAAAGGTAATGACTGCATTGCAGGCCAAGCAATGCAGTAGAACCCACTCACACAAGAAGGAAGAAGAGTAGGTAGACCGAGAAGCACGTGGAGAAGAACAGTTGAGGAGGAATCTGCGAGACTGGGAAAGAGCTGGAGGGAGCTTAAATACATCGCTGGAAACCGTACACGATGGCGCGTAGGAGTAGTTGAGGCCCTATGTCCCGCTAGGGAACACCAACGGACTTCGTAGGTCTGAGGACCTAAGTAAGTAAGTAAAGTATATTGAAATTCGGCGACTTTCCATTATCGTAGTGTGCATGTATTGTGATTTTTTTGAGTTAAGTAGGCACATCGATAGAACAGTTTTAGAACCGAAGAATTAAATATTTTTTAGGATTTAGGGGGGTTTCCGGTCTTTAATATTTTAACCCTGTTCTATTAAGATGCCTACCTAACTGTAACGCCTACTCCAATTTTTGGTTAGTTGACAATACGTTTGCGTGGATCGCTTTGTTATTTACAAGTCGAATTAAGGTCTTTTGACAGCAAAACTGGGCAGGTAAATTTCGAAATCAACTGAGCTTTTAAGGATTCGAAAAAATAATCACACGATTTTTATTTCAAAATAAAGTTTTCAAGAAACAACCATACTGATCATTTTTCCCACTTTTTTAAAATGATGTTGCCATTTGTGATTTACTAGAATTTAATTATATCCGAGAAAATATGTTAAAACCACACGAGAAAGATTTTTAGTTGCAGACGTAGAAAACAAAATACCCACAGGCTTTCACTGGATAATAGCCGACATGCCTTCACACTACACAGGAGGCGTGGGTAAATTATGTTCACAACAATAAAATATTTTGGTCTGCGAGGATGTATCTGTATCCTGTTGTTCACTACGCAACTTAAGGTTGTAAACCTTATCATCATATCAAGATCATGTAGTTTTGTTAATACATGAAAAGTGCTCATCCAGTTTTTCATGAACTGGTTCTTCGTGTATAATAAAACGCGGCCACTGTTGGTATGATAGAAGGATATTAGCCGCGTTTTATTATACACGAAGAACCAGTTCACGAAGAACAAATAAAAATATTTTTTATAATATTTCAATTATTTTGTTTGTAATCTGTTTCACATGACTTTTGCTGTCGCTGTTGCTGTGGCTGTTGCTGTGGCTGTTGCTGTGGCTGTTGCTGTTGAAATTGCTGTCAATCAGTTTTTCGCATTAGGATTCGATTCCGAATCGTTATGCCAAAGCTTACAATCTTAAATTGCGTAGTGAAAGGCAGGACACCAAAACTTCGAAGCAGCAGACCAAATTATTTTATTGTTGTTAACATAATTTGCTCACACCTTCTGTGTGGTGTATTTGCATGTCGACTATTTACAGTGAAAGCCCTTGGGAATTTATTTCTATTTTATTTTCTTCGGCTACAACTACATCTCTGTGTCGTGTACGGGCAAGATGTTTTTTCGGAGTATAATTAAATGCTAATAATCACAACTGGCAACATCATTTTAAAAAAGTGGGATAATATGATCCGTATCGTATTATTTTAATGATCTGAACCTGTTTTTGTTTTAAAATTCCGGGAGTCGTTTTGGAAGTTGAGTTGAATCTCAATAAAAACTTACTAATAATACTACTACTACTACTAAAACTTTGAAAAATATAAACATAGAATGGATAATAAAAATTCTTGCCTCAACAAAGGAAAGACTAGCCCTCAAAAGAAGACTAGCTCTCAAAAGAAGGCTAGCTCTCAAAAGAAGATTCGCTCGCAAAAGAAGACGAACCCTCAAAAAAACACTAGCCCTCAAAAGAAGAAGAAGAAAACAGAACCCGTGGAGATACCCCCCGAGTTAGCACCTTTTGATTTTTCATCCAATCTTCAGAATTTATCGTATCTCTTCGAAAATTGGATTCAACACTTAAAAAGGTTTTTAATAGCCAAAGAGATTCGTAATACACGCCGAAAAGTAGCCATGTTTTTATATTACATCGGACCAGAGTCGTTATCTATCTTCGATTTATTTGGACTTGATATGAGCACAGTGGCCTTTCAAGATCTGATACAAAAATTTGCACAGTTTTTTTCACGAAAGAAAAATATGGCAATGAAAAGGTATGAATTCTTTACAAGAAAACAAATGAATGGTGAATCGGTTACACAATTTGCCACTAATTTAAAAAAACTAAGCATATCATGTAATCTCGGAACATCACAGGATGAAATTGTAAAAGACATCTTCATTTGTGGTCTTAGTAGAGAAAATAGTCACATTAGAATTAAACTACTGGAAGACGACACGTTAACGCTCGAGGGAGCAATTAAAATTGCATATCTAATGGAGCAAACAAAACATAGAATGAAACTTAAAAGTGTACGATCTATTGTTGGACGCAGATTTTTGAGATTAAACGATACATATAGTAAAAATAAATTAATAGCAAGACCAGTGTCCCCGACAAAATCAGAAGTTGAAGAATTATATTATGAAAAGTATATAAAAAGACGAAAATACTGTTACCGGTGCGGACAGCAACATCAATGTAAATGCCCAGCCTCGGGATCAACATGCGAAAAATGCGGTAAACGAAATCATTATAAAGATGTGTGTAAGAGTAGGTTTCGTGAGAGAGATCTAAATAAATATATATCTTTGAAAACAATTATGATGACTCGAAAAAATACTATTAATGATTTATGGACAGTAGATTTATATGTGAATAAGAAAAAGGTTAATTGTTTATTAGACACCGGCGCGCAGGCTAATGTTATATCCGAAAAAAAATTAAAAGAAATTGTACAGCAAAATATAAAACTAGAACCTAGAATTGGAAAAATTGTTTCTTTCACCGGTGAAAATATTAGCTATGATGGAACTTTTGAATTGAAATGTAGTTTAGCTAACAAGAAAGAAGTGTTTATAAATTTTTATGTTGTAAAACAAGAAAAGTGTATTCCAATAATTGGTTTAGAAACTTGCAAAGCATTAAATTTACTTAAAAGAGCAAAGACAACAGTTTATTTGTTTTGAATGTTAAAGTCTATTGTCTATGCCTTTTAAATATCTAAAGAAATCTAATATTCACTCTAACAAAAGCGTTAATAGCTATACTATATGCAATAAATACAAAAATATTATTACTATACGAAGACTAATTAAGAAGCCTTAAATATTACATACAATGCCTTGTAAAATAAAGTATCTTTTTAATTGTTATTTTAAGCATTTATGTCTCAATATTTTGAATACCTGTACTGAAATATTATTGAATAAAATATGTAATTTCCTATAAAAAAAGAGGTCATTTGAAAATGGTTCCAGTCAACAGGAAGATATTCATTTTTTCCATTTCAATATCTTCAGATCGGAAAAAGTAAGTAAAAATAAATAATACTCGTCCTCCAATTATCAATTATTGGGCGCCAATTAAATAAAAAACCTTAAATTTACATAAGTACGTAAATAAGTAAAAAGTTGCTATGTTCTCCGAAGAATTTTAGATCTTCCAGCTCAATGAAAACACCAACACATTTTGAATTCATTTTTTAGTATATTTTCTTTACAATCTAATATAAAACAGATCTCTCATTTTTATAATTAATAATATTAATTACAATTATAAAATTAAAAATAAAATTAAAAACAAAATCACCAGAAAGGAAGATCTAAGGTTACAAGTGCATGCGTGTAATGTAATTTTACAATTCTTATTACTTTTTCTTACTGTTAAGTTAAGTTTAGTTTTCATTTAATAAATTCACAATTAATTCTTAAGCGTAGGCCACCATGTGTTGCACAAACGTTTTCAATTAATTTAAAATGTCCGAATTTTATATAATACTCATTATTTCATCACAATTTTCCGTTAACATTTTTTCGTTTAAATAAAATAATTATAATTTCTTGCACAACAATTAAAACAAAAACGCTAAAAAACTTATAATAGTTACAGTTGCTAGGTATGTATAGTTTTTTGTAAAAACTTAATATTTTTTTTATAAATGCAATCGGGAAATTTTCAACAAAAAATTAGAAGAACATTCTCTTACAAAATACATTTGAGTTTATTTTTTGTGTTTAGGGAAGAACAAATTCAAGAGTTAACTAAATAAAGAACAAGGGAAAATTAATATTCTATACAAGATTTTATTTATATTTTAAGCTATACTTGGAATAAAAGTCCGCAGATAAAGCCTAAAGATTCCTGATTTCGGTTTTGTCTTTCATTTCTTGAAATCCAAAGATATGACTCTTTCCTATAATTATTTCATGTAGATATATATTTTAATTTGTGTATACAATTTATGTACAGTGGACTTAGTTGCGTTTCAGGGTTATACTCGTAGGTAACACTATTTATATAAAATCCTTATAATATTTAACAAAGTTATTATAGTACTTAGAGTTTATGGCTACATGCTCCACATGGCATAAGAGACCTTGTCCTTTACTTAAGAATAGCTATATATCAGTTTGCTTATTTGTTGGGAGAGGGGACCCAGTTTTTCAAACCCGCCCCTATTTGTGATTGGACTTATTTAGGAATTGTAAGCGTTTACATTTGATGAAAGTCTTGGAGCCGTTGGTGGTTGGCATTCGTTTTCGTCATCGTCACAAATACTCTCTGGTGCTGACCACCGCCGTTTGCGAGATAGGGAAGCATCGACTGGCTGTTGTTGCGTTTCGTTACTGCAGCTGTTTTGTGCAGCGGAGCTGGGAGGCGAATGATGGGGTTCCGGATAGTAGGGGGATTGATTGGATGGTGGGCGGGATTTTTGCACTGGGGCGGAATGGGATTGTGGCGGTGGTGGCGGTGGGGGAAGAGATAGTCTTGACGTGACCTCGGTGTGTCCTAGAAGCCGGTGATAAGGATGATGAAGATGAAGTGGAGGCTGATAAAATTCATGGTGCCTGGAGATCGTGTTTTCATAAGCTGCTGCTTCTTCGTAGGGATGATGTGTAAGGGAGTTCGGTATGTAGGTTGGAGCGCCCATGCTGGCAAGTCTATTGGTGACATTGCTTACTACATTTGTTAGAGGAATTGTGTTCTCAGCTGAGGTTGGTGGTGCTAGTGGTTGCAATTTTCTGGACAGATTCTGTGGAAGCGATATGGGTTCGCTTTTGTCAAAATTTTGGGACGGAGCTTGATGATTATTATTGTTGGCAGTAGCTTGACTCTGAAGGTTCTTGTCTTGAGCCAGTACATGAGGCTGCTGCAGTTCTTTCGATATCAACGAAATACATATATCACCAACTTGCAGTCGCTGGCACTTCAACCCGAAGGCCTTGAGAGTCAGATCTGGATTGCATGAAGCCCATCCTTGACCGTAAACAAAAAATGGATGCTCCTGCGATACTTCGACGTCGGCCTACAAAAGTTAAACAAAAAAATTTAATTTTTTTTTAAATATTTAGTTGAGTAATGTACAACGGTTATTGCTCTTTATCATATAATTTCTTATTTCAGTTGAAGCTAGCAAAGGAAAAAAGGCGTATACATAAGTACATACATATACAGTCTTATTTAATAGAATCCGCTAAACAGATGAATAGTTAGGCAGTGTAAGGATTTATGTAGACTCTATTCAATGTTGCATAAACTGCCATAAACAAACGTATTTATAAAACATTTATAGTTATACAGTGCATATGTCAAAAAAGTACCAAAATGGGAAATCTATTCCATTTAGATGTCATAATAAAATCAGCTGTATCTCCTTCTTACAATGAAATAAAAGCATTTTTCATTGATTACATTTATCACCCAAGAGCCTTCTGGACTTTCCAAAGCAAGGCTACAGTTCCAGTTCTCCAGCTGAAATCGAAACCAGGAACATGCTATTGGAGGTCAGCAATTGTACAATTGGCATTTATGAAATGACAAAAAATAGCACAACCATGACAAAAACGTCATTACAATGCCAGAAATTGTGCATATCTAGTTAGTAGTTTGTTTGTTGAACTATGAACTTCAACAAGTTTTATTGAAAACCTCAAAAATTATCAAAAAAAAACTGTATTTTAAGAAACATTTTACAGGTGCCACTTTTTTACGTAAGTCAAATGCAATTTGGACAACATTTTCTTTCCATTGTTGGATAGGAAAAATGACAAACATTCTTTATGTGTACGTTATTTAACAGTTATTAATATTTTTAAATATGAGTACTAAAAAAAAGCAATACCTAGAGTTTAATCGATAGTTTAAATCTATGCACAAATAAACACAAAAAATTGCCGGAATATTATTTTAAATCTTACCTTCGAGCGATTTTTATCGTAGCTAAACGTGATTATCACATTGCTTTGCGTTGGAATAATCTTTACCACGGTAGATTCTGCCAATTGATGGAACGCACTTTTTTCCGCTGACTGTATGAAGTCCTCTGTTCTCATATCCTCCACTCTTCGCAAGGCCCCATTAGCCAATTCAATGAAGGCGCCTTTAGTAAAGTTACTGGTGGAACTGTTGCTATTTGTTCTGTGGGTTAAAAATTTAAGAGAGGTGTGAGTATTTTGTGTTATGGAAAATTAGTCGAACTCACTTCACTACGGCAGCAGTTATTGGTGACCTTCGTTTTGCTGCTTCCCTGTCTGTTGGGCCTGGCCGTGTTAGAATTCTATGTTTAAGAGATCCCTCTTTCCCGCTGGGCACTTTGAATCCGCTTACGGATTCGGGAGCAGCCGGTGAAGTATTGACTTTACCATTTAAATAGGTACCATTCATGTTGTTGATGTCCTTTGGGTTGCTTGGCGGATAAGAGGAGTTGCGTTCCAAAGGACTGGAAGGCTTCTGACTACTGTTGTTTAAAAGCACTTGTGAAGTTGTTGTTCGCAGAAGGCTGGCACTTGGTGGGGGTGCAACGTTGGTTGGGACACTAGACTGATAGAGTCTATCCACCTGGAGGTAAGGTGAAAAAGCATCGTGCTGGCCACCCAAATAGGTCGGGCAAGGTCTTAGGGTGTTTTGGTGAACAAGTGCATGGTGTCCTGGGAATAGGGGTGACGTCCTAAAATGAAAAAAAAAAAAAAAAACAGATCATAGTTAGGAATATGGTGAATTGGAGTATGTAGGGAAACTTACCCATAGAGGGCCCTACTGGCGTATATGTGAGGATAGTTATATTGGTAAGCCGCAGCACACGCTGCGGCGGCAATTGCTGGATCACCTGTCACAGTTAGTGATTGCGCTCTAAATGGCATCTTCAGTGGGTACATCTCCGACGATTTAGCGGATTTCCGGCTGCAATCACTTGACTCCAATGACGACGGCGAGACCTGAGTGACCTCTGGCGGCATCGAACTTGGGGGTGTTCTACAATTGTTATTGTTGCTGTTGTTGTATTGGTTCATCAAATTAATGTTATTGGTTGTGACTAAATTTACAGGTCCTGACTGTTCATTTGAGTATTTTGCTCGAGGCAATGCGACTGAAGGAGTTTTCTCTAGATGGCTGTTGGTATTGTTGTTGCTTGATTTAATACTACCTTTATTACTATTCTTATCACTTGCCGAAACATTGTTGTTGTTCAAGCAATTATTGTTGTTGTTGTGGCTGTAACCTTTGCTTAGATTAGCCCCTGTTTTATTGGTTGAACGCAAATGTAGTGGAATGGCATTGTTAGTGTAGCTTACATTGTTGAGATGGCTATTGCTGTTATTGTTGTTAGTTGTATTCACATTATTATTGTTGTTGCTGTTGTTATAACGGGGTTGTTTTGGATGTGGTCGAGCGAACTCTGCTGATGACATATTACTGTTGGAGCAAATACTTTCTTGACCTTGAAAATTTGTTGCTTTCGATTGTGGAGATCTGTTTTGTGGTGAATTTGGCCGCTCCTGTGGTAGAGACGTCTTGGACGAAAGGGCTAACGGAGTAGCTGACGACGACGATAATGTCGGTGGCCGTGGTGGTGGCAGGAAAAGATCACTACCGCTGCCGTTTCCCAAAATTGAGTTGGAAATGTGATTATTATTATTGTATATTGAGCTATGATTAATGACAAATTGATGCTCAAGCCCAGGTTCTGTTTTGATTGACTGGTGATGGTGTAGGTGTTGGTGTTGGTGTTGGTGGTGATGGTGCGAAGGAATCACAGCTGCAGCTGCTGCTGCAGCTGAACCAGCGGCTGCGGCGGCTGCAGCAATTGCATAAGGATTGTGATGAGCATATGGATGTGCGGCCGCAGCAGATGCAGGTCCAAAGCTCTCAACAGCTGATGACATGGAAGTGCGGGATTTTCTTATATTTTAATTTTCTTCTGTGTAGGTAATTTGTATTCAAATAATTGTTTCTTAAAGAGTGCAATGATTCCGAATTAATGGTAGAAAGTTGAATTCAATCATTTATATTTTGGTTTCATTAGAAAATCTGAAATAAAAAGGAAAGAAAATTAATTTTTTTTTCATTATATACTTTATGAGAACTTCAGCAAAATAAAATACAACTTTCATAGTTAAACTTAAAATTGAGTCTTAAAATTTATAAAAAAAAAGAAAAAAAAAGGGATTTCTATATTTCGATTCTTTAAGATTTTTAAATAAATTTTCAGGGCCAAAACGTTTTAGCATGAACGATTTACTTAAATAGACTATAAATAGTTTGTACTATTTTTTCTTATGAGAATTAGTAATACTAACATGTGGAGTTTAAGAAATCAAAATCAAGGAAAAGGGATGGAAGTGAAGTGCGTCAGGGCAGTAATTCAACCAAGGCCGGGCCCAAAGCTGATCAAAGGTATGCAAAATAAAATTATATTACAATTTTGAGCACTCTTTTATTTATTTTGAGCTTGAGCTTTTTAATAAATAATACATAATATATATACATATGTAGTATGTACATATAAGATCAGTGTGTTATTTTGTATTTTTATTGTTTTTCAAAGTGTCACCAGCAATTAAACGCCTTTAGGTAGGTACCAAAATATACAAATGTAAACCATTTATTTGACGTGTTTATAATGACAATGAGTAAAGGATTGAATTGTTTGGAGGGGCTTTAAGCGTATCCAAATTCTTTAAAAAATGTACCTATAACTTAATCACACTCCACTTCACCTATTTGGGAATAAATCTTCTCACACTTCTCGCACTTTTTTTCCAATTCTTGTTCTTGTTTACAAAAAACAACCCGTACTATTTCAAACGCTCATCAAAGATTTAACATTATCAGATTATGTTTTTTTGTTTAAAGACATATTTAATCTCACTTTGGTTAATGTTCTTATTGCTCTAGGGAAAAAATATATTACTACATTCTGTTTTATCAAATCACCTTTTCAATATTTAGTTAAGGATTCACAATATTTCACTATTCCAACACGATTTACTTTTATTCACTACAAATCACAGTTTAAGGGTATCTACTAAACACAAAATATCACACTTTTCGTCCTTCCTGAGATCACCGATCTGTTCAAAAATCAAAATCAAACTAAACTAAGGCATTCCCATAATTTTCGGTCAGCCTTAATAGCGCAGCAATAAAAACATCAAACAGAATACCAAATATTAAAAAAAAAAGAAACATTCAATATGAGTTGGTTTGGAACATCATAAGGTAATCCATTCATTTGAGTATCGCTTTCGGGTTTTCCAGGACTTCTTCAATAAAAAAATCCCAAAATTTGTACCTGCGAGTGCGTGTATACAAATGGACGACACTGATGTTTGGTCATATGATAGCACTCCCACCCATGGCACCTTCATTTTTCGGTGGAAAAATAAAACACACAGGCATAGAAATGTAGGCAAATATAACTGGAATTACAACAACAAACAACTAGCCAAGAAGTTGAATACATGAACAGTGCCGGCTGCTATAGCTGCTAGCTACATGCGCCTACAGGCAGTTCCATTTCAGGGCCTCTATCTATCTAAAGTTGGGTGAAAAATACTGCTTAGATTTTTTTTACATCTTTGATTGAATTCTGTTAAAGTTTATGGTAATAATGCACTTAATTTCAATCAAAAGACTCTGGGCCCCTTGCACTTATTGGGAATTTATTAGTTTAGAGTTTGACACAAACAAAATAGTCCAACCCTGGATTTAGGGGGATGCAAAGGGACTACAAACTACAATGAAATATTATAAAAAAAAAAAAAAAAATACAACAACTACACAGGTAGGCGAATACAACGATGATGATAAAGGACACATTTCGTTATGGTTCATTGAATTTCCCACTATCCATCTATCTATCTTTTTGTGTTTTATGATATTCCTTTTATATCGCTCTGCGATGAATAGAAGGTACCTGATGCACACACTTGAGTTTGTACAAAGGCTCCTATTGTGCCCGTAGGCACCGTGCGCTCTAAACTCTCAGTATCTGTACCACATTCAAGATTTACTTATATTTTGATGTTTTTATATTGTTGTTTTTACCTTGGTGTGTTGGTGTACTTTTTTATTATATTATTCAAGTTAACTGTTGAAATATGATTTTGGTGTAAAGGTGATTAGCGGGAATTATAAATTGTTGATATACTGACCTTTGTGGAAGTCAATGAGTATTCTTATTACGCTCAGGTATCAAGCAAGGAATCAGAAAAGTTAACTTTTAAAAAGATCGATTTCGATTATTATTTTCATTTAATGAGTTAACAGTTCACTCGCATTTTCATTAATAAAATATTTCGTCAATATGTTTTATGATGTATCATTAAATTAATAGGGTTTGCGTCATGTTTATGATTTGAGGGCTTTACTAAACAAATTAAATGGAAATCCCATGAGGCGGCCGAAATATCACACATCACCAACAAACGGCTGAAATGCATTTCATCATCATCGTTATTAAAAGTCATTTTTTCGAAATTTGATGTTTCTCACTATTTTACAAAATAATCAATCAAAACAGAATGAAATGTTGCTCGAAAATATAATTTGTATTTGTTTGAAGAAAAAAAAAATTGGAAAATTTAATTTAATGTTGTTGTATTCTGCAATTTTTTTTTTTTTTTTAATTTTGAACATGTAAAGAGAATTTAAAAATATGAATGTGTTGTGCATAAGAACTTTTGGTTTAAAATCAAATTAAATCTATCTAATTAAATGAAGTTTCCACTTAAGTTGTATGTATTTAAGGAAGTTGTTTAACTCATCTCGTTAATTTGGGAATTTTGGTCAAAGTATGAAAAATTTATCTTTGCTGAAACACCATCACTAATTGATTATATTTTCTCCACTCACATATGTAAGTATTGCATGTTTTTGAATGTCTGTTTAAATTTCAAAAACAAAACAAACATTTATTGACACTATTTTCATTAATATCCTATAATTTGATACATTCATATGTGCATACATACATGTATCTACTACCTACCGTAAATTGTGAATTAAAAACACTTCTTGTTTTGCCAAAATAAGCATGGCTTATCAGTGTGACCAATTTATCTGACATTGAACAGTAAACAAACGATTAACATATTAATAAACATGTAGATACAAATACAAATACATACATTTAATTAATAAAAAATGCCAATTATCAGAATTGATAATATGTGGTTTAGTTGTGTAGATATACAATGTATGTATGTATATCTTTCTCTTCAGTAAGAATTAAATTTACAAGCAAAAGAATAAAATGACAAATTAAACACCCACGAATCTTCTTAATTTCGACCTGAATACTCAATGCCACATTATATTGTTGTTAAAAAAAAAACTTACTAAAACTTCAATTGATGCCTATGTATGTATGTATGTATGTACTTTGAAATTTAATGTTACTTTTTGTATACAATTTTAATTGGTCACTTTGAAAAACAGCAACAATAATTGCCTGTGAATATAATTTGCATTTCATATTTTCTACCTCTCGATTTTATTTTCAATTGAATTGAAAACGAAATAGGCAAATGTTCAGATTAAAAAAAATATAGGTATGTAGGTATATAAAAATCCAATCCATCACAATATCTTCTTCTGAATTGATTGAATAATAAAATTATAAGCGATTTGTATTTAAGTCATATTCTGTGTCGATGAAAACACACCTTTTTGTAATAGAAACGCGTTTCGATACGACCCAGGAATATAAAGATAAAAATAATAAACGTATCTACACTTATCATTTCTATATATTATATATTTGAACTTATACCTACATATGTACATACATATGTATGTATGTATGCTAAATGTGTGCTTGGTAAGAATACTCATTTTTTATTTTGATTTTTTCCAATACAAAAAAAAAAACACAAAAATAAAAAACAACCTTACACACGTTTGTTATTCATATTTTTTGTTGGAGTAAAAAACTTCGCACATTATACACAAAAAATTCATATCTTTTTTTTTTTTTTTTTTGTTGTTGCTATTTTAGAACATTTTCTTTGAACAAAAAATTCTGTTGAAAAAGGTTCAAACATTTTATATTCGTATAACAACAACTGCTGAATTGAGTAAATTCTGTGGGTACTGATACTGAGTCACGTACATACTTTTACGTTGCCGGGATCGCTGATTGTAATAAATGTATCTACAACTTGAACACCATGCATAATATAGTTACTCGCTCTCTTTTGAATTGAAAAAAAAAAACAAAAAATTAAATAAAAATAAAAATGAAAATACAAAATTGCGTGTGTAGGACGACCGACGACAGCCAACAACCGGCATGCGAAACGCTGGCGATTGTTTCTGTTGTTGTTTTACCCACTGATTATACTAGCAAGACCAAACGATGAATAATTCCTTTGACGCCACACGCCAAAGCCGCACACGTAGCAAACAAAAACAACAAAAACCCAACCAGCTACCGAATCCGAATCCGAATATATGTATGTATGTACTAGTATGCGTTGTATTCTTCAGATACGAGTATACCCACATTTTGTATCTGAACTGAAACTGAACTTAATCGCTGAATACATGAGAATATAAAAATGCCTAAAAATAGTCACCATACCGGCTAGAGAATGACAAAAAAAAAAAAAAAACAAAAATTAAAAATTTATCATCGCCATTGTTATCAGTAGATTGTGTATTTTTGCCTTCCCCGCATACTACATACCTATTCAAGTTTAAGTCAAAGAAAACGTAAAAAAATAAATTTAAATTTAAACATTTGTGTGTACATAGATAATATACATACTAAGTATGTATGGATGCTTAAAAATATATTGTTCATACAAAAAAAACTGAATTTTAAAATCTCTAGCCAAATGCCGATGAATTTTGAATATTGTTGAGCACACTCTGGCTCAGATTCAGTGTGGGATCTTGCGGTAAGCAAAGCCAGGAAAAGCATAGGCCAACACACCGGTTGCGTTAGGGGACAGTCACGACTTCCTTTAGCGGCTTTCAAAGTGCTCTTTACTTTTGACCGTCATTCAAATGACTAGGTCCTAATGAGATATTGGATTTACCAATTCTTTTGCTTTTGACAGAGGCTTGTCCGTTTGTCAAGGCAACCCTGGATAAAGTTTAACAAAAAATCCTATACTATCTTGTAAGAAAAACGACAACCCCTTAAAATGAGAACGAATTTGTTCCAAACTTCAAAATCCTTTCGAATATAACATTTACATAAATTCCTATCTAGTATTTGTAGCAACATTTTCTAGGATTTGTTTGAATTCTTAATGAAATGAAAACATTTTTATCATCTTGTTGTTTATTTTTAGTTTTGGAGCGAAAAAACCTTTTTTTGATTTTAAGAACTTCGCCCCAACACTCCATCAGGCCTTTCAACTTAAAATCCGGCATTGTGCCTCTGACTGTCTCATCGCCTTTTGTCCCCTCAAAAAAAGCTTGTTGGCCTTGGCAATGACACCTAGATGGTGAAAGCTGTGTTGTCGCTTTCCGATTATGTGCACACACTCGCCATTAAAAAAAGCAATTCCTAACCTTTTTTTTTTAATTCATATTCTGAATTAAATATAATTTATATGAATTGTGTTCTCAGCAACCAACCATCAACGTGTACTAGAGATTTCCCATTTGTTTTTTAATTAGCAAATAAAATTGTATTGTAAAAAAAATACAAATATTTGTTGCAAAATATATGTACATATGAGGAAAAGAATTATGTACATATTTTTTGTTTCTATATTTTTAATCATAAAACATTGAATTGGGTAGTAGATGTTTTATTAATACGAACCATTTCCATTCTACGAACAAAATATCACGATACTTGTGATGTAATCCTTAAACCTTAGACGTCATTGCATCCTTACTTGAGCTGGAGCTTCAAAAAGTAAGTCTTCGAATTTTGATAGCTATGGTATTAAACCTTAATTTAGTCGCTAGTAGTTCATGTCGTAAGTATATTGATGGCACTGGGGCGTACACGTATTTTTTATAAATATTTTCGTAACCTCATAGAAACGCACTTGTAAGTAAGTAAAAGTGTCAGAGTTCTTAAGTTTTTTTGAAACAAAAAAAAAATCGGTAATTTTGGTTGACTCACCTTTTCAGTGAAAATTCTTAATTCGCACGGAAAAGTTGTTTTAAGGATATTCATATTTAAAATCAATTTGCTCTTAAACTTAGCCTCTTACTGGAAAAGTGGTCCTTAGATTTTAAATGTTGTAACACATTTATTGTTTAGCAAGAGTGATGGACTGGAAGAGTAGAAGAATAGACAGCAGCTGCTAAAACAATTCATCAAGAATCAACTCACGACCAATCTCGTATCTTTATACGTACAAAGTAAAGTATAGCTGGACTTTAAAATGTTTAAACAATTTCCAATCCTTTTTAAGCTTTGTTGACACGTACGCTTACAGCTTTCTCACTTCAAATGTCAACTTAACGATCAAACAAAGTTCAAAACTGTCATTGATCACAAATTGATCGAATTTCTGTAAAATCGTCAAACGTGAGAACCATCAAACCTTTTCGTGTAAATAGACACATTTCGATTGAATATGTGTAATTTCAATAGGTACAATATTTCGGTACTCATCAATTCAATTCTTGCCTCAAATTACATTTACATTATCTACTATATGTACATACATATGTAAATGTAGTTTTGTTGTTCAGCTCAGCTTATTTTCAACATTCAGTATTCAATTTAAGCACTCCTATAGACAGGTATTACCAATTTGCCAATTATAACATAATCTACTTTACTACCTATCTGTCCATAGGTAGACACATATAAATACACATAGTACAAATATTTACGTCACTGCAAATTGATATCTATATATAGAAATTTAAATTAGATTCGTTTGCAATATTTTTTGTGTTTTCCCTTCTGTTTGCTTCACTTCACTTCACTTCCCCTCCCAAATATATGCATGCAAATAACACAGAGAATCGTGTTCTGTTTATTTAGCACAGTAACTTAGAACTTCTACATAAATTTTATTCTGCTTGCAACAAAACTTCACAAACATATGCACATACATATACATATATACAAATGTAAATAGGTACATATGTATGTACGAGTACTTCATAGTATTGCTTCTTCACACAAAATCCATTAATTCTTAAGAACTGATGAGTTATTGTAAAATGATATCAATTAGACGAAGTTAATGGAAAAATAACGAGAAGTATAAAAATGTAATAAAACCATCGACAGATAGCTTGACCCCTCCTGGCTGTAGATATTGTATCTAATCTATATAGGAGTAGGTACCTATCATATGGTAACGGCATTTCGACAGACAACGCGAAGCTCTTAATGAGGTAATGTAAGCCCGATTTTGACAGATGATGAAGAAACCGACACACATTCTCGCACATACATTAACTGTCATTCATAGTATCATCCAGAAGCTTATACGAGTATGTATAGTGAGTACTTGCTCTTGCACACTTCTCGCTCACCCCTTCCTTGGCTGTTGGTTTGGTGGAGCTCCTATAGCCATCAAACGTCTAGCTTCAAATTCATTCAGCTTTTCACCCCATAAAAGCTAATTGCTCAAATAAACTTTTGTTTTTTTTTCCTCTTTACTTTTGTTTTCCCTTTTATTTAAACTTAATTCTCTGTATGGTTGTGTGCACTCACAGTCACAACTCACACACATATACATACGTAAACAAAATGGAACAAGAGAAACAAGAAGATAAGGAAATAAAAACTTGCACCTACCTTTGGGATTGTAGGAATATGAATATACATATACTATACAAATATATAATATAGGTATATATATACTTTTTTTTGATTAATCAAATCGACATTTTGACAGATGACAAAAGTGACAGATGCTAGTTGTTTACATGAAATAAACTCCATTCATCTGCGAGATTTAGTTATGCGACATCCTAAAGTTGGTTTATACGAGTTGATTTTACTGGTTTTATTTTTGTGCGTTTCAATTTTTGCTTTTTGCTTTTGCCTGGGAATGGGTGTAAATTTATGTTCATTTATCTTGCACTTGATTTGGAAATGTTTTGTTGTTGTTTTTGTTTTGTTTTTGTCTCCCTCATCATTTAGTGTTGTGTGCTCGTATTGGCGTTGGCACTGGCACTGGCACTGGCCCACCCTCTCATACTATGTCGGTGAAATGGCCTTGAACGAAAGTTTTCCGTTTTCCTTTGTCAGATTTGTGTGTAAAATCCTGATTGTTTGTTTGTTTGTATTGGATGAAGCACATACCGATTCGATAGCAATACACACACACACACACACACACATTCACACACTCTCACACGAAAACGTTCTAGTACTGATAGATTAAGATTGAATATTTTTTTCGAAAATTTGTAATACCATTTGAAAAAAAAAAAAATCAAAAAAAGCAATCGAACGAGTGTTGAGCAAAAAATTACATAATTTAGTTCTCCAAAACCACTGACATATCGTACCACAACTGTCACAGCCACTTTATAATGATCCACCACCCACAACAAACAGCTACAACAACAACAGCAGTATATTAACAATTTTATTGTAAAAGACCAGTGACAGTCCGTTGCCAAGTCACTCCGACTGACATTCGATTGTTCAAATGGAAACACATTTTTCGCACGAAAATACGAGTAACAATAATAGTAAAAGTAATTCTCTAGAATCCCGTGCAGCCGTGAAAACGTATCGAGAGAAATCGGGCGGTGCGGTTGGCATAGAGTACCGTAGCCGAATGAGATTTATACACGAGGAGCTTTTTTATTGAATTGAAAAGGAAAAGACGAACGAGTAAAAGAAAAACAACGAGAAAAAAAAAAAAAAACAAGTTAAACACAAAATCAAACAAAACCAAAACCAACAAGAACAGAAACAGAAACAGAAACAGCAGCTACAACAACAACAACAACAATAACATCCAGAAATACTCTGCTAGTCTGTTCGGCTTCGGCTTCGGCGAGAGTATCTCTGTGGACAAGCACCACTTTGGATGGTGTGTAGTATTTACCTCGCTATCTGTAAGATACTCGTACGTAAAGTTCCGCCGCGCGCCGCACCGCGCCGCTGTTGCCGTTGCCGTTGGCTGTAGTATACGATGTACGAGTAGTGTAGTGCCTACACGTGATATGCTTTTACACTACCTACAACTTGAAGGACTCGGAGCTGGAGCCAGTTCGGTGGCTGGTTAAGGAGGTGCGCACTGTCAGGCCTGCTCTTTGCCTCTGTTCCATTATCATCTCTGCTCGTACTGGCTCACCCACATAACATATCTCTCGCTTTGTAAAATGAAAATTCTCCCAGGGCCAGCCTCACTGAAATTTTCACTGCTTATTTGCGACAAAAAAAAAATATCAAAATATATGAAAATTTAACGTCATTTGTTGGTATTCTCGAAAGGTTACAACTTATTGCGCTACAGTCGCACGTTTAATTTTTCATTTCAGTCTGACCACCGTTTTATTGGAAAGCAAAATTAAAAAAAAAAAACAATATTCCTGAAGAACGAAGTAAAGATTCACCTTATATGTGATGACTTGATTTCAAAATATAAATAGTACTCAAAACAGTCTTCAAAATTTCACCCATAAACTTTGTTCCGGTTCCGGCATTATCAGAAATAAAAATAATGTTGCTAAAGCTCAGTTTCAAAACTTCTCCCTTCTTAAGACGAGTTATATGAGCATTTCATGGAAAACAACTGCGTTCATTGGCAGGCACTTTGCTTCATAAAATCAGTCCAATCAAAATCTGAATCAACATTTTAAATCTATCTTATGACCTATGTACATTGTACATATCTTATAGTAACAATGATCAGGAATTAAAGGCACGTTTTTGTAACCCTTCCTTAAAAAGCAAACTATTGAAATTCTGTTAGTATGGTAACTAAGCTTTGCTCATTTCAGCCAAAAATAAAAATTATAATCCAGCCGTGGGTTCTCTTCAGTTTGCTACTACTACTCTACACAAACTTAAACTTTGTGGTTCCCCTGGGCCCGGATAGTCCCCATCACATTATGAACTACAAATACAACCCACTCTGTCACTGGTTCTCGTCGCCATCACCGTCATCGTCATTGGGAGAGGCCAAAAGCAGCCGTGCTTTTATGAGAGTCTGGTGGAGGAATTAGTAAAGCTGCTGGGCTACCACTATAGCTAGGTACTCGTATAGTGTCGGGGCTACATTGAATGGATTTGTAAATAATGCTGGGTGTTGATGTTGAAGTACGAGTACGCCAGTATTATATTTATACCCTTAGATACTTGTATAGATACAAATATATCTATCTACATGTATATGTACATGATTTGAGTACGTATCTACATCTGTTTGCATGCAAAGCACAATAAAATTCATTTCGTTTATTTTATTTGGGCTAAAGTAAAAATTTATTGTGTGTACGGAATCAGTAATGTTTTTGTTTTTGTTGCCATTAGTTCGTGTGCTTGCTGTGGCTATTTCTATATATAATTCATGTACATACATATGTACATACGTTGTACTCAAAATTCAAAGTGGGTGTTTTAAAATGCCAATCATACATTTTTTTATTTGTCTATTAGAAGGGAACCATCAAAGATACACGGTTCGAAATAGGATATAAATTTTAAATACAAATAAATTCACAAACAAAACAAAAAGGCACATAAGTTAACACTTATAAATTTTGAAGAATTAAATCACAGTATTCTTTAGGAATATCTTCATTTTTCATGCCATATCTATACGTAGAAGATTGATTTAATATTTGAGAATTTTATAATAATCATATCAAGCCAAAAATATCCTTTACAATGTTTTAGTACATCAAACTGCTTTAACAAAACTCCAGTTATCAACCATCATATATGAATTAAATATTTTTTTGTTTAATGGTACACTCTGGCGTATGTGGAACATTTATCTTGTTTAATATTATATTACAGGCTTTTGAAAAAAACAGAACATTTTAACTGAATATTTAAATTTGACTTAATTAATTTAATTTAATTTTAATTTATTTATGGTGAACGCACATTAATACATTCAATAGATGAGTCCAAAATAATTAACTTTAATATACATAATATGTTGTATATGTACTTAAAAAAATGCTACTTCTTTTTGTAGAGGTTCTTTAAATGTCTGCTTAAACTAAGCTTACTTTTTATTGAAGTGTCATTTTAAATTTAAGAATATATTTAGCAGAAGTTTGAAAAAAATGTAAAACTAATGCACACTCTTGTTCCTTCGAAAACCATAAACTCGACACATGAAAACTTCATGAAATCAAACAAAATTGATTTAAATAAATACGAATGGCAAATGTCATTACAACAAAAATAAAAGCACATTGTGTATGTACATATGTATGTGTATATTAAAAGTTTAAAAAATTTAAATCCTTAATATTGGCCGTTGCCACTATTTTCAATAAGCTTCGATAACACTGAATTTTCTGAACTTTTATTATAAATTTTCTTTATGAATTTTACTGCCACGTATAAGACCCTTAATAGCTTAAGCTTTTGATTGATCCTTTATAAAATTTAACT
Organism: Scaeva pyrastri; assembly: GCA_905146935.1. Lineage (NCBI taxonomy): Eukaryota > Metazoa > Arthropoda > Insecta > Diptera > Syrphidae > Scaeva > Scaeva pyrastri. The sequence goes on along the minus strand of LR989929.1, from coordinate 1,374,553 downwards.
AACCCTTACATTTTGGGTACTTATGTATTTATTATTTATGAATTTTTCAATCAGAAAATATTTTCCAGTGTCACATTGTCGCAATGTACAACAAAACAAAGCACAAATTCACGTAGGTAGGTATCCGAACTTTATTACTGTTTTATCTACTTTGGGTCTTGTGGCTGTATTTGTGTGCGGTAGGTAAGTATCTGCTGCGGCACACGAGCCTATATTTCCAATCGGTTAGCCATAAAAGACCCGATCCATGCACACATGCTATTTCAGATGTGTTAGTAAATACACCACCACCATCACTATCACCATCACCACCACCGCCCGCCATCGCCAGTCCCAGAAACAAGATTCTGAATGAAAAAAGCATTAAGTTGTGCTCTTATCGTTGTTTTCATACACACACATACACACATGGATATTTTCTACCCTCTATCCAAGACTTGTTGTCGTCGTCTGTCCTGGAATTTCTCTTCCGTGGAACTGAGTGCGTTGAAAGGGGTTGCTGTGTCAGATACAAGCCCAGCAACAACAACAACAAAAAAGATAAAGCTTTCAACATTGCACAATTCAACAGTCAGGGATAGAATGAAGGTCGTTCGACGGAGCGTGGCAGGCAACCCTATTACGAAAACACCCTTCACTACGTTGCGTTGGCGTGATACCTACGAGGAGCCAAAGTGTTAGTCATTAGCCGGCTTCGGAGGCGCGAGGTGGTGACTAGTGGCCTGGGAGGGTATCCTGTGAACAGAAAATAGAAAAAAGCACCCCACCATCCCTTTTTTGCAAGGGGCGATTGGACGTAGAGTAGATATCGTGTGCTCTCTCAAGGACGATTACGTTTAAAAATAAATCAAAGGGCTTTTTTCTTTTTTTAGTATGTGTGTGTGTATAATAAGTTGTACGGATATGGAACTGGAAAAGTTACTTGATTGAACCCTAATTAATAAGAATTACACTCCTGGATGAGCTCATGATTAAAACAAAGCAAATTCCAGCTGAAAGACACCTCGAAGCTTGCAGCACAAAGCGAGTGAGAGAATGGCCTTTGTGCCACTCGAGGCATCGTACCGTTAGAAGTTGCCACCATCAACCCACCAACAAACTGGATCAATGATTACGCAGGGTATCAACTTTCCAGCAGAGTCTAGTTTACTTATCCCACGTAGGTACTACCTCGGTAACAATGGCCTGGCGAAGAACAAAGCCACATAACAACATGGTTCAACAAACAATGTGAATGGAAGAGAGAAATAATTCCACCTCCGGCCTATTGTGCACGTCACACAGTGTGTCTTTTGTTTTGTTTTGCTGAAGCACCCAGTGAGCCAGTCAACCATCAGCCACTACGCTGCCGGCCGGGCCGGGCCGGGCCGACTATCCGACCTGACAAACATGACAAAGACCGACTCCAATGACAGAGTGAGCTCCACTAGATCCATTTATAAAACAAAAGCTAAGAGGTTGTAATGCACTCCTTTACAATACGTAACGGCTACATGGAACATGGGTACTGACTGGGTAGGTTACCTTGATGGCGTGGGTTGAATTGGTCTCTTACACACACAGTGCTGTTTGGACAATTTTGCTTTAAACTTTTTGGATTCATTCTTTTAACAAAAATCTAAATAAAAAACACTCAAGTAGTTCACAAATATTATGCGTACTCGTTTGTAGATAAAAAAAATGTCCTCTCTTGAAAAAAAAAAAAACTGCAATAGATTCATTAATTTGGATTTGGAAAGAACAGTTGTCATTTTTGTTTTCACAAAATTTTTTAGTCGGGTTTAGAAAAATGTTTTTGTTGACCTTGACATTGAAAAAAAAAAAAATTAAAAAATGTGTGTATGCAAACGACCCCTGTTTCTAAATTTGTTCTTAAGTTAGACCAACTTCAATTTTTCTTCTAAATAGAGGTGGAATGGGAATTTTTCTGTTTTATCTCAAACACCTTCGGTTTTTTTTTATTATAGATGACGATCCTTAAAATATTCGTGTAGTTAAATTCAATGTTGTGTCATTCTAAAGGGTATTAATAGTTATATGTGGAGGAAGCATTTAGGTTTCTTCATTATTGAAAATTTAAAATATATAATGTATATCAATTAAAACTTAAAAACTATAATTTAAAAAGAAATTCCATAAAATTTTGTCTCAAGCGCAATCAACCAACTAAAAATTTATAAATTTATTGATTTTAATTGTTTCAAAAAAACAATCCGAAATTAAAACCTGTGTCATCATAAATATTTTGTTAAGAAACATTAAGAATATTCCTTGGGAATCGATAAATACACATACATACATACATATGTTATTAAGCTAAGATAAAACCATTTTAAAACCAGTAAAAAAGTGAAATCTTGAGTATATACTACATTTTTAAATCAACTTTTAAAAGAAAATCCATTAGCAGATACAAATTGAACTAAAAATTTATCCAACGCAAATGCTGCGTTCGAAAACTTAGACAAACAAACTAAAAACTGTTGAAATAAATTTTTCGCTACACCATTGTTTGGTTATAGCATGCTCCTATTTTGTTTGTTTTTGCAAGAAGTCAGGAGGGGAGCAACGCGTGTCCCAATCCCAATTGTATTGTCAAACTGAGCTTAGGTTGACCTACACCAGTAGTATTTTGTTGGTTGGAGCTATAATATAACTCGTACGGCAAAGTACAATCGGCTCCCAACTCTCCAACCGATGGCGATGGCAATGGCATTTTGCTCCAATGCGCATGCAAAGCTTTTTCCATGTAATTCGTAGAATCTAGATAAATGTATTTGTCTACGACAGAAACAGTGAAGGAGGGCTAAGGGGGGGGTGGGGTGGGGTGATGGTGAGAGAAAAGAAGCACCATTAGCACAAGCTACACGCCACACCGTAAAGCTTAACATCCCTGGACTGGATAGATGGATGAATGGGCAGAAGAGCGCAACATATTTGTGTGGCTATGAGCGTGTACGAGTACGATATCAACGAATGTGGTGGTGGAGGGGTGTGGGCAGTGGGGCGTGGAGTCTTGTGTGTAAATCATTTATTTCTGAATGAAATTATAGTATGGGGGGCGCTAACTTGCCTGCCTTGTGATAAAACTTGCAGCCCGTGTAAGTGTGCTGTAGTAGTATAGTATATATGGTCCTTAGCTATCCTTGAGGTTAAGGTCTTCCAGGATATTCTTGCGCAGTTTTGTCACGTGCAAATTTGTGTATATTTTTTTTTTTATTATTTTTATTTGCATATAATATGTAGAATGTAGATAGGGACTCATAAAGAGGATAAGAAAAATATTTTATGTTTTGTTGGTTTTGAGCTTTTGCGAGAAAGGTTTAGGTAAAGTAGATACATATGTATATATTGTATATACATATGTAGATGCATGTGTACTGTTTATTATTGTTTCTTTTTTTAAAACAGATCGTGAAAAAAGCTTTGGTTTATGGTTTCTATTTTGTTGTTGAAATATTCATTATGTTTCATTTTTATTACGAAAAGTAACTGCTGGTTCAGCTGTTGTCCAGTTTTTGCGTGGCGTGTGTGAAAATCAATCTTAAAATATATTTAATTTTGAAAAAAAATTTAATTTTAAGTTATCCTTAGTTTTAGGAAAATAATATTTTTAAATATTTCAAAAAAGTGCGTATACGCCTCAGTGTACCATTATCATTTATCATCCTTTCTACTTTAAATTTAAACTATCACATAACTTCTGAATAACTAAAAATTATAAATTATTTGGATAGCAGATGTCGTTTTAAGCCCAGAAGCAATTTATGAACTCAATCTTACCCTAAACACCTTAGATTTGTTAAAAGAAAGTATGTATGGTTTCAATATCTCTACAGTAATTTAAAAACATATAGCTTGAGAATTCTTTTCATGTGACTTATGAGATCTCATGTTTATTTTAATGGCCAAGCGTTTATAATATGACCTATGAAACAAATTACTGTAACAAATTTCTCAGGACAATCCTCTTCTTTGATCTTTAAATAGGAATATTTTATTTAACTTTTCTTATTTTAATAATACCTTCTTCTTCGAAAAATTTTCTTTTATCGAGTTTTTTCAAACTTCAACTCAAAAGGCTAGTGAAAGGATCAATCAAGGAGTTATGGAATTTACACTTTTAAATGATTTTTACCAAACCAATTTGTACCAGCTTTAGAAGAAGAAAGATAGGAAAGAAGATCTGGGCGCAGCAGTGGACAATTATTATTTTAGATGAATGGCGTTTAGTAGAAACTGGGGGAAGTAGAAGAAACTCTGCATAGAGCTGAGCTTGATCTCAAAACCTCATCCACTTCGCCATTTTTCATCATATTCCTCAAACAGCGCAGCATAAAATAAACTTAACGTATTAATTAATTTTATTATGAAGTGGGATGAAAATTCGACAACACCGTTTGCATACAAACAAATAAATTTTATACTTTTTACTTTTCAACTAAGTGATGTATACAAGTGTATTACTATATAATGTCAGAATAGCAAATGCCAATTTTCACCAAAACTCATTTCAAAATATTCATTTATTTCGCAGTTCTTAAAACAATCATCATTTGTATAATAATGCAAGAGCGTGTTGCTATCGAAAGAAAAAGGTTATTTTTTGTACTCATTTTAATCACTAGCTGACGGACGTAAATAAAATATTCTATTTTTAATCAAATTGCAGAGATAGCTTGTATACAAAATATAAAATAAATAAAACGCTAAACGCCAAACGCCAAACGGCAACCAAACAACGCGTTCGTGCAAACTTTATACACACCAAGGTAGATAGGTGGGTTAGAAATGCCAACATATGTAAATATACATACGTTTTCGTTTCGAAAATAAAAATTACACAATATTCAATTTTTATTTTGAGAATATTCTTTCTCTGCGTATTTTTATTCACAACCGGTAATTTATGGGGAAAAAATAAAAAATAGAAAAAAAAAACTAAACAAAAATAAATGCTCGAAAACTACGGAGCCGGTCGTCGCGTCGCGTCGTGTAGACCCAAAAAGAAAAGGAAAATCAAAATTCTTAAAATTTGAATGAAAAATGACGTTGTGCATAAATTTTTCAATTTTGTGTGAATGTTTTTATTTTGGTATTTTGTTTTCATAAAAAAAATTAAATAAACAAAATAAAAATTCCATTGTGTCGTTATATTGTCTGTGGCTATATTCTTATACTATACTCTGATCTGATCTGTCACAGAATTTTTCAACAATCTGTTAGTTTTCTTTTTTTATATACATACGAGTATCTACATAGTACATACATACATACATATATGTATGTGCATATGAATATATACCGAAGAATTTAAAATAAAGATTTGTTTTTAAGATTGAGAGGAAAACAAATAACGATCTAAGAAAAAACTTTGAGGTGAATAATCCGGCAACATTGAGACTTTATAGCGACTGTCAGTTGTCAGACCAAGCTAATTAATTCAATGTTAGTATGTATTTAAAAAAATTTATAGCTAGGAAAAGTACAGACATAAATATTAGACAAATTTCGCTTCTAGAAGTTTTCGATTAAAAAACGAAAACAGGTCAATTTTTGTATCGTTATATACAGGTTAGAATTTAATGATGAAAAATTGAAACCGAAATTCAATTTTCACCGACAGATAGTAAAAAGTAAATACATACCCAATAAAAATTATCAAAAAGAATAAATCATTAATTGCACTCGTGTACTGTATTTTAAATTTATAATCGTTTTAAACAAAGTTTGGCCATTATTGCGAGTGTCGTCCAACTTGCAATGCAATAAAAATCAGATGTAATTATTGTTGCTGTGTATAATGAATGTACTTAATGCGAGTAAAATCCAATATTTTGACATTAGGGCTAATGTCAGAAATGGTTTTGTGAGCATACATATCAGACGAAATGTAAACAAAAAATTATTCATAATAGAGATTCATAACACTAAAATAGATTTTCAAGGCTCAGCACCTTTGTCTTATTTATAATACTTATAATATAATAATTTAAATAACATACATATGTATGTATATGTAATTTGAAAACTAAAAGAAAAAAATTAACTCAATCGTTATTCACAAAAATTATGATTAAACACATTTTAATCTTGTTAAGATGAAGAAAATGGGAATTCAGTTGGTTTTTGACAAAGTACATACATATTTTATAGTTACATTTTTAAAAGGTCTATAAATTTTGTGGAATTTACTATTTTTTATCAATTTTTGCTCTTATAGTTTTTTTCAACTTCCCTGAAACAACCTCAAACAATAAATTTGATAAAGTGTAAGTTATTTCTCAAGAAAGTCAATTTGCTTTTAACAATAATTACTACACACATTTTTTGTGAAAAAAAAAACATTTTATAATTTTGTTTTCAAATATTCAGACTCCTTTTTTTTAAACATAAAAAAAGATAAAATCTTTTGTTGATTGATTCATTTTTTCGCAAAAAAAAAATCTCTCACACTAGTTTTTCCTCAAAACTAAGAAAAACAAAATTATAAATAATTAATGAGTGATGAAGAATTTGAGTTTTTTTTTTATTTTCTACACATTCTTTAGCATTCTTTTTCTTTCAGATAAATCATCGTAAAGTTAATTTATTGTATGAAATACAACATTTATAAAAATAGAAACCACTAAGTACACTAATGGAATTTATTAGCGCGTAAACACACATAGAGGCATTTTTGCCGCCGCGCCGCGCCGCCACTCCATCGCATCGGCCAGTCAAAGTCCTCACAAACAGCAAAAGAAGCATTTCCTCACAAAGCTGACAAATTAATAAAACACAAAAGACCAAGAAGAAAAATAATTAAAAGAATAAAACTTAAAAATAAAAAATCATACAGCAACAGAACCAAGAAGTGTAGTAACAAAGCGTAAGTTCTAAAGAATAAGAAAAATAAAACAAGATTAAGTCGAGGCATCTACGCAAGAATGTGTAGTAAATTTCTGCGCAGTGTGTGAAATAATTGATGAAGCAAGAGATGGCAGAACATAAAATATACAGCAAAAATAGGAAAAAAAAATTAAAAATAAAATCAAATAGAATAAGCAAGAATTTCGTATAAAGGAATTATTTTTATCTTTTACAATTCTATCTCAACTTTTTACTACAGATACTACGACTACGAGTCTCCTTATGTACTTATGTACATACAGCGTGGCTGCACTTTTGTGTCTACTACGACTACGAGGCTCTTCTAGATGTTCTACAATGCTGGACTAGACATTTGTTGAAAGCAGGCGTCTTCGATAAACAACAGGGCCTACCGAAAACATACAAATTTGTGGGATTGTGAGATAACATATTATATTTCATTAAAGAAAAAAAAAAATAACTATTAAAATAATTATTTATTTGAAAGTATTAGATTAAAATACGAACAAATTTCCGTAGTCAATCCGTCCCTGCTATTTTCATTTAGTGGCTTGGCACTAGAATGCAAAATTTATATTTTCAGCGAGACTCTTTATTTTATTTAGATTGTTTGCAATATAAATGAGTGGGAATTTTCATGTGTTATGAAATGTCGTCAGTGACTGGGAATGTGGCAAGAAGTACTCCCAGAGAGAAACAGTCAAACAGAACAGTAGTCGAATAAAATCACTACAAAACATCTCAGGCTACGAAGAAACGGTGAAGGTGGCGGCGGGGCGGCTTCAGCGGCGGCGTGCGGCTGCGGGCAACGCGGCCGGCGTATTGTCGCGACAATGTATAGTTGCTGCCACTTTGATAAGTTTTCCACTGAATACTCTAGCCCAATCTATGAACTGCAGCAACTGCACTGCAACACATTTAGTTCTTAATAATAAAAAACGATATAATAAACATGATTGTTAGCACGTCTTTTCGTACATACATACATTCATTTGTACATTATGTATGTACAAGTACATATATCTGGTGGTTCAAATGAAGAGCAGACAAAAGTCGTTTTGTTTTGTCTGGTCTGGTCTCACCACTGCACCGCCTCGCGGTATACAGTATACAGACGTTGTTTCTGTGCGAGAACAGTACATACGGATCCCCTGCTTGGATGATCGTCAATTTTGCCATAGAGTTCAATTAGTTTTATGTTTTGCAATCGTTACAATTAGAATGCAATTACTACATTATAATATGAGTGGAGTATCATCTTGAAGATTACTCATTTCAAGCAATGCTTTTTTTGCATGTGATTACTCGTACATATATAATGTTAGCCATTTAGTCTTAATTGAAACGAGATAGCTTAGGAAGACGTGACTTTTCTTTTTCTGTGAAAAAACCCTACAAAGTTTCGTCTAGTCTCGTCTCATAAAAACTCTAAAATCGCTTATTTCCGAGGCGACAAATCAGGACATTTCGAATTTTCGTATCAAAATCCTTAAATGAAACTTGACATATTGCTACTTTTAATATGGGCAGAAAATTCGAAACAATGAAATGAGTTACATAAGTAATCTAAATCTTAAAAATTAAGTTATTTAACAGCAATTTCAAACTTGAAAATAAATTTCGGTCCAAAATATCAAGTGTCTCTTCTCAGTCTCCCTTAGTATTTTTTTATAGTAAAGTCTCTCCTTGTCTAGTTTTTAGTTCACTTTAATTTTTTCTGCATCACCTGATATGTTTCAATTAAGTCTTAAGTAAACCTTACCATAAACAAGGGGATGCAAGAATGAAAAATATAGTCATATTTGTGTATACTATACACTCGTTCAAAGGGTCTTAGGAAGTTTCAAGAGAAATATTAAGTGAACCTACTCACTTCGGTCTTATCATCAGTGGTATTTTTCCACTGAACTGTGTCAATAATTCCCAATAAATTTGTATCAATACACCACCGTTAGAATACACTACTCGTATACACGGCGGCGTTTATAATGCCACCTGGGTCATTAATGTGTTTTTTTATTTTATACACAAATTATCTATATTTTTTTTTTTTTTATTTTTAAAAGAACCATAATCCAGTTCTATAAATATAAATCAAAACATAACAACTCGATGTTTAAGATGATGGGTTGTGCTGTCAAAATTCCTACCACCAGACAGGTCTTTTTTGTGTTTATTCTATTTCTATTTTCGTATTCCATCATCAATTTTCCGAGACTGAACTAATCACTCAATGGACATCGCAGTTCAACTGCAGCAAAAGGTTGCCAGTTGTCAGGTCCATAAACTTGGTTGCTACGCGGCTGTGCATGTGCACACTACACAGCTATCATCCACTGGTGCATCGCAATTCAATCGGATTTTTATTAAATGCTATCATTTCAGATTCCACACAATAATTTTTTTTTTTTTTAATATCGAATTAACTCTTGCTTCACATCTGGGGCACATATGCAACAAATAAACAAAAAACATTTAAGTTTGGATAATAGAACTCGTTCGAATTGTTTGAGAAAAAGTATCTTATCAGCGCTAATATACGACATTATGTATGTATGTATGTAAGTTCACACGAATACTTTTTTTTTTTAATTTTTCTAAGTATTTGTTACCTAGTTGTTCTTCTTGTTTTTACTTCTAATATTAGGGCGAGTTATTTTTAAAAATTGAGCCGAATTCGACGCTTTAATTAAAGATGACTTTTAAAAGAAGACGATAATCGAGAAATCAATATAATAATCTTTTTTTTTTGCCCAGACATGAGTTTTAAAGAATTTCAAAATGATTGCCAGACTACAGATTGGTAGGTAATAATTTTTTAAACTCGGATTAAGGACTCAATTTTCAATACAACTTTTTAGTCAAATTTGTTAGTACTTTTCAAGTGCAGATATTTAATTTTTCATGGTTTTCGATATTGGAAACAGTAAATGACTTTCAAACTAACAAATGGCTTTAAAAATGTTCTGAAGCAATAAATGTTTCTATGTATGTAAGTAACAAGAAATGTAAAACTAATTAAGTTTTGAATTTTAAAAAGTGAGCTTGTTTGTGCGACCCCATAACAATCTTTAAGTGGTTTATCAATTTTTTTTTTTTAATTCTTTTCCTCTCTCTCTTCCACTGTTTTTTTTCTATCTCTAGTTCATTTTTACTGATTGCTGGTTGTTATTATTAATTTTTTTTTAAACCCAAGAGCAAATGATAACCATTTGAAAAATTAATTATTAGAATTATTATTGTTTAGGTAGTTCGTTAAAAACAGATGAACTCAGTAATAGGGCACGAGGGACTAAGAGGGGCATGTAAATGCAATTGGGGCAGAAAAATAAGGAATACAATGTGTGCTCAGCAACAGATACTAAATTGTATAATAGATATGAATTGATATTTTCCAGATCCTCCAAATGATTAGTTGGTCGCAATTTAAATGAGAAATTAACGGTATAGTGCACTATACCATATGCATCTACATTACACTGCTGTATATACTGTAATGATGCACTTATACATATGTTTGTATGACCGTACCACCGACCGTTTAATTAATGGTACTTTATAGATTAGAATTAAGTGAGAATTATGAGCTCATTATGATTAATTGATGAATGGTTTTGTACTCGCTTTACTAATTTATTTGAAACTTTTTTTTATTTTGTTTATTTTATATTTTATGCGTTGAAGTATGAGTAAAAATATAAGAAAAAGTCAAAATTGTTATAAATGTTTAAGAAGTTATAAAAGTTCCTTAATTAAAGTATTATTTTACCTTATCTAAACTCTCAACGTGTGTATGAAATTTAATTGATAAATTTTATAGGTAATTTTGATTCATAAAGTGGCACGTGTAACATTGATAATATTACCATATTTTTTCTTATCTAAATAAAAAGACTTAGTTGACGTTGCTTATAATTTTAGCAAAATGTAAGTTAAAATTTAATTTAACACTCTATCTGCTGTTTTAGCTTCAAGTTTATGTAGCACAAGTTAAGCTTCAATTGAGGAAAATATTTTATATCTATGACAGTAGTTTCACTTTTTCTTATCATTTATTTTGCATTTTTATATTCTTAATCGTTCACCTATTCCTTTGAACTGCTGAGTATGACCCAAGAGTTAAATCAATGAAATAATTTACTTGAAGGACATTCAACTAAAAAAAATGTGCAATTCTATTTAAATAAGGTATTAAGGACGTAACGGTTGTTTTGATTTTTTAGTGTTTTTTTTTTTGTGATAGAGAGGTTTTGGATGGTATTTTTTAAATATGGTAAAATTAAATATTAACTTTCTTACTTAGCGTTAAGTTGACCTTCAGTTAATGTTTTATGAACTCATATTTGTAGTTCTCCCAAATGGTGTGAAATGATTTTTCTTTTTCATTTCATTTCATTTCATATATTTAATGGGCAAAATTCGTCGAATTTGCGATACAAACTAAATGTATGTATATCTTTCATGTGACCACAAAAATGTTTCAAATTTGAATCAACTTCCACATTATTCCTTTGGTGACAAATCCGCAGAATCTTTTGTGGAATTGTAGATAAATTTATTGTGAGTCATCGCATTATTGTGACTTGTAGTTTTGGAATGCAAGACTTGGCCAAATCAGATATTGAGTTATGACTGGGTAAATATGTAAAACCTGACTGCCAGAATTTCATAATTGGAGGATCAGTTTATTAAATTAAAGCTTTTCCGACTAACGTTGTAATTTCTAACATCAACATTAGTATTATTATTTGATAGGGCAAATTTTTATCTGTATATCGGAACACCTTCCAGTGTGTATGGTTAAGATGACACATTTTTAGTTTCTTCACTTAGGTTCAAAAAAAAAAACTTAGACTAAACTTCTGTCAACAAACTTAGTGGTCTTTCATTAAGATTAGGAAGTTAAATCGACACAAAAAGACAACTTTTCCAGAATATTACCATCGCCATCCATTTAAGGACACAGTCCATTGAATTATTTTTCAATAATCATACTCATCAATAGTAAACCTATCTGTATCTGTACCCACCGCTGCGTTACTCCACAATTTTAGATTTTGGTATGCTACCTGATAACCAGCAGCAACAAAAACAACAGCAAGAACTATAAACCCATCACTTCTCCTTTTGTGGAGTTACTTGTGCCTTCTGTCTCCGTACTCCATCCCCGCTCCACGCACCTCGCTTGAATCAAGTTCGTCCGAAAAAGCCGGTTTTCTTGGTAATTCTTCTTTGAATTTGGACTTGGCTGTGCTTGTTGCCACTTTTGGGCTCTCAATTGACCACGAGTCCACGAACCACGACCAAGAACACCAATCCCAATCCCAATCCCAACCTATATAGCACCGAGGTACACGAATAAACGGCAACGTAAAACACCAGATTGACGTATATTTTACGTTCGCTGCGTCATAATCTAACCTAACCGGTTGGGCTCTGCTACTTCATCAAAGGAATTTTCGTCGTCATGTGTACGCATAGTACGAGTATCTACAAGATACACGTTCAGTTCGTAAGCCAGCCGATTGGGATGTAGTTTTCGATTTTTGTTTTTTTTTTTTTCTTTTGGTTTTTGTTTTTAATTTCACGAGTCTACTTGTTGCATTGGAATTGGAAGTTGGTGGAACAACAACAATTTCAGAAAAACGAGACGTTTTTTAGTTCTTCTACCTGCTGATGCTGATGCTGCTGGTGTACGTTGACTTCAGCTTCTGGGTGGAGACAAGAGAGATGGTGAAGGTGATACAAGCTGGAGACAACCAGCAAAAGCAACAAAAACAACACTACTTCTTCCCAACAGAAGTACGGCTGATATGCTGTTTGCTATTGCTGTTCAACCAAAAAACTGGTACTTCCACTGTTTCTATGGTATAATGTAGCGATTAGGAGGACCCGACCGATCCGAGCCCAGCCGAGACTGGTTACCTCTGTCTAGATATCTAGATATCTCATCTACCCACCTCGATGCCCGTATTTGTAGTTATCTCACTGGCATACACCTTCTCTTGGGTCTTCGTTACTCACAGAGACGGAGGCCTATGGCATAGTAAACAACACACAAGTGTCTTCGAAAATTGTAACGTAGTATTACGATAGTAGAAAAAATACTCTATGAACTCTATGATTGTGGCAAAGTAAAGACTCTTAAATGAATATCAAAAAAAAAAAAATTAAATCAATAAAAAGGAGAAAAACCCTGTCAATGGTTACCAGGTGTGGGATTGGGCGGTTGTATTTCAACTTTTGCTGTGGAAATGTCAAATAGATTGTCAAAAATCAAAATTTGTAATAAATGCGTTCAAAACGAAACTAAGAAACTATTTTCTTTTTCGTTGATTTTTCCATGTTCCTACCAATGTCATAAATAGCTCGGACAAAAATTGGATTTAACCGTTTTAATTCTCTGCTCGAAAAAGGAGCCACGCGACTAATAATTAATTATAATTGCTTCCAAAAACTAGAAAATATTTGTAGGTTCTTGAGTTTAATCAGAAATTAATTGATAAAAATAAAAAAAATAACTGACACACTCAATGCAGTGTAACAGTGCATCCTAAGATTCGATTTTTTGATTGTGCGTTTGTAGTCTTCCGCTGAAATCATATTTTTGAAAAGACATATTTTGAAAACTCTAAGATAAACATACTCGGCTCTAGGCTTACATTGTAGGAAATTCAAGAGGCTTAAGATCAAAGGATATAATTTCAGGATTAAAAATTTCTGAACCTAGCAGAATTAACAAATCCGCCAGAGCTAGAGCTAGATCCTCCACTCCTGGCAACTATACATCCCTAACAAGCATAGAAATAAAAAGTTCACGGTATTTGTTATTTTTTTCTTTTATTATTTGTATTTTTATTTTTATTTGTTGATCGTTTGCAGTGCATATTGGCTTGAAAGAGCCCGAGAGTACCGACACCGAGTGTACGAGTGTACGAGTATCGAGATGATAAACACAAACGACAACAACAAACAACTGCAAACTATACAAAGAGGAAAGAAATACCAAACCCATTTATAGATTTATTTCTCGTTTCTACGCTAAAGTTGCTACGCGCGTTTATGTGCTGTGTTGTGCTGTGCATCCCTCGCCATCCGATGTTCGTTTGAATCTTGGATCTTGATGTTGCTTGGCGGGCCTAGCTTGGCCCGGGCCATACCATAATGCCAACTCAGAGACTCAGACCCAGGCTGCTGCCATTGCCCGCCACCGCTACCTCAAGTTGGCTTGGCTTGATGGCAATTATGGCTGCGGCTGAGGCTGAGGCTAGGCGCGACGCTGGAGCGGTCGGTGCTGTGGTGGTGTGGTATAGTCGTTAGTTGACTGGCTGGAGATTTGGGGCTATAATTTAAAGCAACTTGAAGTTGCTCACATGGCCAAAACTTGAGTTTCTTCTTTCTTCTTATAAAGTGTGTACGCTCTCACTATACTCACTGTCAAGGTCATTTTGGAATATAGCCTGTCGGGTGTTAGATTTATATGTTTTTTTATTTTATTTTTTTTTTTCTGTACGACTATACCTTACACTTGTTAGATTTATTGAATTTTTTGATCAAGAATACAAATTAGATATGTTTTCTTACTATCGTTAGGTATAAGGTTAGTTTAGGTATATGTAGGTATACATAAACTTGTATTATTATAATTCATAGGATATAAGAACGTGTTAAGTTTATTAATAATAGGTATTTAAAAATATTAAGGTGGTACTAGCTTCAGATTACGGAAGCAGCTGATTGTCAATAGTTTGATATGCAAAGTTAAGCCACAACACGTGAGTACATGTGTAACTACGACGACGTTTCGTACGAATCTAATAGATACCCAAATTTTTAACAGGAAACGTTCTACAAAGTTTAATTTTGTTAGCCAAAAAATAAAGGATTATACAGGGTTATGTCAAGTCCATGATATGCCGAACAAAATGAATAAGACACAATTAATTGAAGATATCGATTATGTACACATACTATACATATGTATGTATGAACTTGCACAAAACATCGATTTAGTATTTGAATACCAGCAGAATGGTTGTTAAATCAAAATTTGTTCCTTTTTGCTATTAGAAATTAGGAAGGACAAAAAATCCACGACTTAATTTCAACAAACTTTAATAAAAAAGTGTTTTTTTTTATTTCAACAAAATAAATTGAGTTTAGCAACGGATGAGACATTGAGACCAACAATTTTCTGTCAAATTAAATGACTGAGATTTTTTCACATTTGAATTGACACAATGACATCCTTACATTTTAGTCAAACTTTTGCAGTTTTGTCATAACTACGTTTGTTAAAGTAGGTATCTACTGGTTTCAATTTTTGTTTTCTTTGTGGTTGTAAATCAAGGGCTCTAACTTCTGACATGGTAGTGAAACTTATGAGTTATAACTATGAGTATGACACACTCTTTTCTTATTATTCTGCAACACATCACTATTAAGACACGTTCTTTTAAAAATTCAACTAAAAGTTAAGAATACATGGTTTACACGTTATTTTTTTTTTAATTTTGTTCAAATACATAAAAGTAAGATCTTACTTTTAAACATCGTAAATATGACGTTGAAAAAAAAATAATTCAAAATTAAACCAAATATAACAAGGAAGTAACAAAAAATACTTTCAGCTTTTAGTCGAGATTCAAATCTCAAGTGTCTACTGATAAGAAAGTCAGAATTTTCAAAACGTTGCTTACCTACCTTATTTGAAGGTACATATGTACTTTCACAATCTACAAGAAGGTTGTATTCTAAATAAATCATTTTCCACAATAATAGGTACGTATACCTACATACATTACCAATAAAAACAAAAGTACCGTTTTAAATTCAAAACAATTAAAACTCATTTCCTAAAATACAAATATGATAAGAAACCGAAAATCCTAATGAGCATTATTCATTCAAAACTGATATAAAATTCAAATCTCTCAATAACAATCTGTCAAAAAACACTTCGATTACATTTGACAGGAATTAAACTGAAAAAAAAACAACACCAATTCCTATCTTTCATCTCATCTCATCTCAACTTTGTGGGTTAAGCACCAGAACAGAAAAACCTACCTACAGACCGAGACTATTATGTAATTGCTGCTGATCATCACCACCATCATCGCAAAGAAATATACTTTAATTAATTTATTTTAATACAAAACAAATAAGATTCAAAAAAGTCATGCAATAAACTATTAATACACTTTTATGTTATTATTTTTTAAATAAAATGTATTTAAAAAAACTCACTTCTTAACACGCCTTTACTCGTAAAGTGAACTTCTCTACTCAAGTTCTGTCCTATAATTTTGTTGTTTCTCAAGATTCCTTCCTGATAATTATGCCGGTTGGGTTGGTGTAGTTTTTTTTTTTTTTTCTTTATTTCTTATTTTTCACCGCTTAGTATTGTTATCATGAATTGAGTATTTTCTTATGTAGGTAGGTATGTATGTATGTATATATTTTACATATACCTATTTTGTTTCACAAATAAACCGAACACATGATTGTTCTTTTTTTATTGGGAACTTATTTTCGCCCTGTTAAAATGAAGCTTATCAATAGAAAAAGATGCCAGGGGTAACCAATGCCACTGAGACACTTTGAAACTTAAATTTGCTTCCTTTTACTGCTGGGAACACTTTTTCGATGGTCAAGGCATTTTCCAACAAAACTCAAGTTAAACACAAATTCTTGTAAATTTAAAATTAATGGAATTTGTAAAGTTGAAACTGAACTAAAAATTAATTTAATTTTAAGAGATCATCATCAGTAAATAAATTAAAATAATAACAATAAAAAAAAATGTATGAAAAGATCCGCAGCACGTTATACGATGTCGAACGATTGTGATATCTTTTCAGAACTATGGAGCATACTGAACGCAAACAATCGGTCAGAGAACTAGTCCTAAAAACGAACGCAACAAACGAACGAACAAACTACAGAGAGGCAGCGCGACACAGAGCAGAAGCAGAGAAGTACCACCAAACCAAACCAAACCAAACCAAACCAAAGCACCACCACACCACACATTGGAAGCGAGCCCCAAAACTACGATCAGTGAGTGTCCCGGCCCGCAGTGGGCACACACAGCAACACTCCACAATTCTACAAGCGTAAATCGACAGCGGTGGTGATGGCTATGGCGATGGCGGGCGATGGTGGTGTTGGTGGTGGTGGTGTTGGTAGTGGTGGTGGCGGCGGCGGCGGCGACCCAACATTGCACAGGCACAGCGTCATAGCCGGAATCACTGCTTTGAAAACCTAAATGTAAGTTGGGCAACCAACATAATATGACACAGAGGTTGTTTTTGACAGTTCAATAACACTTTACAAATAAATCAGAGAATCTGATCAAACTCTGCATAAACCCATAGGGCGCAGTCGACATCCTCAAGATCTGCTCAGTGCTTTTCTTTAAATAAAAAAAGGAAAACGCGAACTGTATAAATGCATGGATAAAACCTATCACTCAGTTTGATAGTAACTTTTAAAAAATCTCTCAACCATAGAAAAAAGATTGACAGAACATAAGTCATAATTAACGCTCTTTACATCAATTTATATGTTCAAATGGAATTCGGATGAAAATGTCAAAATTGATACATACATACATACAAATGTATATGCATTTCCATCCGCAAATTTCAAATTTTATATTCTGTAATCGATGTTTCCAAATTTACTATCCTGCTGTTTACTAATACTGCAAGTAAATAGACAAAATAGGTAGGTATTCACTTGCCTTGGTTTGGGCCCAAATAATGTCAAAATGCGGCCTTGTACAAAATAAGAAGAAGACGACTGCCGCGGCCGAGAGAATCTCTGTAGACCAGTCTGTAGCTGTACTCAATGTATGATTTGTGGGAGCCGGTCTAAAGGGGGGCGCGGCAACATAAAACTAACCAAACAACCAATCCCCATCTCAATACCATATGTGAGTCGAGTAATAAAAAAAAAATTCTATTCAATCCAATCGGTTTCAGTTCATCTTAATTTTTCTTCTGCACGTCTCCACCAATCTTTCGCTCTTGCCATTTTACAACTCTACTACGGCCACATACTACAGTCAACAACCGATCTGATCCGATGGCGATATGATCGTGACAGAATAAAAAAAATAACAACATCGTACACATAACGACACTTGAATAAAAAACACATAGAAATATCGCTTAGTATAACAACAGACAAAGAGGGCCATACACACTCAGAAACTGCTAGGTACAGTTATACTGCTCAGTCGAGTTTTTCGAATTCTGTGCAGAAGAATTTGAATCACCAGTTGGAAGAAGGGAATAGTTGTGTTTTATTCACTTCTACATACATATAGCTAGTGCAGCATTCAAGTCAATAAAACAACAAACACATTCCTAATATGTATATCGCCAGCACATGTGCCATTATATTTGCTGGCTTCTTTATCGGCAGCAATCAATTTGTTGTTTGTTGTTAGTTAGAAGAAGGAAATAAATCCCATAGAGATAGACAAATCAAATAAAGAAGTTTGGTTAGATGGATTTATTCCCTTCTTCCAAGTGGTGATTCATTATAAAGTCCCGTGTCACATAATTTAAGATTCAAGAAATATTTAGATTCAAAACAAGTTGAATCAACTGTAGTTAAAACGACACTGATATTTGAATCATTATGACAACTGCTTGATATATGTACATTTTTGGTTAAATATGAAATGTTAAGTTAAAAATTTCATGGCGACTTTAATTTTGTAATTTTTTAAGTTTATACAAATATATAGTGATTCAATGTCTAAAAAAATAAGTAAATACTTGCAAATACGTTCTTGAAAATTAATTTGGATAATCCTAAAATTTAAATATATATTGTAAAACAAAAAGTGCAGGAGGGGTTCAATTTTGTATGGTCTGAAATAAAATTCTACATTTGATTTCTTCATAATTTCCCACTGTCAGCACTAGTTCCTGCTTAAAATAAATTTAATAGTTTTAATGCCAATATACATACATTACAGCTGTATGTACATATGTACATATTAATTTTGTCCAAGATCGGATAGTTATCTACATTCAAAAATTATTGATTTATTATTATTTGGGAAATACATTAAAAAGAAAAAGCACCTGGAGATATAATTGATTGGTTTCCTTATAAAAGCAATATTAGGATGTATAGCAATTATAAAAACAATTTTGTGAAGTGAATATTGACAACGTGTTGCCAGTTATCTTATCGATTTCGATTTCCATGTTTGGTGATAGAAATTAAACTTGTTATCTTTACGAAGAAACAAGATTTTGTCAAACCTCCTTAGAATAGTTTCAAAGTAGTTTTTTAGGATAACAAGTAAAGCAAAACTCTAATCCTCAGTTTTGGCTAAATTAACTTTTGTTTAATCATGTTGGAACACATGTCTCTGTACTTGGTCTAATATCAGTTAAACCGTTTGAATTTATGAATAACAAACTAGATACTCTTATTCCACGGTTTGTTTAACCATCAGCCATTAATTTATCGATTAAAGTCGGTCTAAATAGAATATACACAATTTACATATGTATCTCATTGTAAAATAGACAAGTAGAAATACACGATAGAAACCACCACATTTACTGTGTTCAGCTTTTGTTTTCGTTTTACTCTTTTGCCTCTTAAAGTATTTGATTATCGTTTTCGTTCTTTTAATTCCGTAACCAAATTAAACATCTTGTGAGAGTAAAGAAGAATAAGAAAACAAAAAAAAACAAAAAAACAAAGCCGGCTTCCGAAATAAAATAGTCAGGTTTATTTTTCAGAGTTTCTTTTTTATTTATTTATTAATTTTTTTTTATTTCAAACTACACATTTATGTTTACAAACGCACCAGTAGAATATGCGGGAGAATAAGACAGCAAGAGAAGGAGGAGGAAACCACCAAGCTAAAGTTCTTTCAAATATAGAGATAGCCAACGATCGTCGACAATTTATACTGCAACAGGCCATTTCTAAGCGTTGCGTTGATCAAATGACCAAATAAACGACTCGATCAGCCAGAGATTTGTGAAGGAGAGATATTATGGGGAAGAAGATCAGATGGACAGCGGTGGGTAAGGAAAGTATGTAAGAAACTCGCTTTTTGAGTTACCAACAATTAGACACTCGAATTCAATCAGACAGGACCACTTTCTTGGTTAAGTTCGGTTTTCTCCAAAAAGAATGCTATGTAAAATAAATTCAAGATAAGTACCTAAAAGATGCAGAATGTAGAAAGCAGTAAAGCCAAAATAAAAAATCAAGATTCAAGCAAATGATGATAAGCTCGTGTTTCCTTTTTACACTTATACTTATACAATAATAAAATACCTACCTATTTGATTTTTTAAGATTTTTGAATGAATAAAATTTAATAAAAAAAAGGAAAAATCAATAAAATAAAGACAAGCTTATGATTAAAAATTAGACACACTATTTCCTCTTTTAGTTCAACACTCGCGGATCAACCTTTTACTTTGAGCTGGACTATTTCAGCAAAAGTTAACAAAACGCAAATTTGAACTTTTCTTAAAGAATCTTTGGTAAAGAGAACTCGGTTTTGTGGTTCAGAAATTCAATTTCCTTAACTTTACCCAAAGAATATATATATTGTTCAACAAAATACTATTTTGCTGCCATATCTGGTTTAATTCTCATATTGCTAAATTATTATAACGACTTTTTAGTGACTATTGAAATTAGTTTTTTACAAAAAATGCACGTTAAAGTTCTTACAACAATTGACCAAATTACAAGCCAAGTTTTTTGTTTAATTCAGATTTATAGCAATAAAGTGCCTCAAATTCATTTTATCTTCCAATTTCATTACAATTAACTTGAAACTTATCTTCATTCTCATTTTTTTATATTAGTTTAGTACATATTCAGTTGAAGTTGAGTGTGCGCAATATTCAAAGCTCTATGGCTGAATCTCGGCTTATGTTTGCGCGTCTTAGAATTCATTCAAACATCACGGATTCAAATTTTTAAAAAACAGAACCATACACATACGAGTGTGCATTATTGTATTGTGCACGCAAATAAAAATAAAAATCTCTAATTTATAAAATGTACCATAACCAAACCAGAAGAGTAGCAAATTGAGGATCATTATTGCTGCTAATTGTCGTAGTTTTATTTGTCAACAACAAGAAATAACAATAACGCATTCTTCCAAGTCATCAAATTATATTCATCATCTTCGTCTTCGTCTTCATCATATCTACGATGACAGATTTTGATTTTGTTATTGTGCTGAGACACATGATTAAATATTTAATGTCCGATGTGTACTTAATTTAATTGATAGGCTTCATTATTTATGATTTTGCATTTATGTGTATGAAAATCTAAATTTTGAACTCGAACTTTTACCTACAATACAATTATTCATTTGATGGTACCTAAAGCTTTCCTTGATTCTGTGTAACAACTTTGATTGGCACATAAATTGTGTCATTAAGGGCTGCTTTACTTTAAAATATTGTCGTGGTTAGGTCAAATGAAAACTGTGATTTATTATTCTATTAATATTTCGATTATGATCTTAACTTGTAATGACTTACGAAATTTTTAAGTTCTTAATAAAGATTTCGATATTCAAACAGTTTATAAAAAAGTAGTTCTGCATACATATGCGTTTTGCGGAAAGCATGTTTCTAAAGTCGTCTAATCACTCCAAACGTTTTCAAAAATTAAAGAACGTGAAGTTTTAGATTGAATTCTATAGATTCTCTAAAATAACTTGGAAAAACACCACAAAACTGAAAAAGGGACTTTTTCGACTGCTTGAAAATTTTGACTATCTATTGAATATACTGCAAGTTATGTCAACTCATCATATATTACTTTTTTTTTAACTATTAAAGTCTTAACCCTTTTTCATCTTTTTTATATGCCTAAATAAGTATTTAGATTTAGAATTTACCTTGATCATAATCTTGAACATTAAGCAAAAATTTATCAAAGAAATTCAAATCCTATTTGCTTAAGGTCAAACGAAAATAAAATGTCAGCTGCTTCGAGGAGAGAAGATCAAAAAGATATTTTAAATAGCTCACACCTTTTAATGCCCGGCACCTTCTCTACATTCAAAATTATCATTCTTCTTCTTTTTTCCCTTTTTTTGTACCTACATACCTAATTCCAAAAATGTTCTTTTAGGTTTTTCGTAACTATTACAACTATGTATAGATAGATACTATCAAACAATAGAATCTGCGTTCAGAATACAATACTATCGCACAAAAGAAAACACTTGAAGTCTAACAATGCAATCTGCTTAATAACCACTTGAGAATGAAAATTCGAATTCGAAACGAGCGAGTTTACGCATTCGCATTCGCATTCGTGAAGGCGTAAAGATTCAATCCCCAGAACAATGAACAATAAACAACACTCGAAAACCCAGCAGGATACCAGTTGTAATTATTTCTCTATGCCATGGAGAGGAGACTACGCTTACTCGTATTTTATTCATCACAAGGTGTTTGGAGTGTCCTAACTATAACTTCCAGGAAGATACAAGTACTAGGACCAGGGCTGTTCTGGAAATGTACCTGACTTGTGTAAAAATAGCATCAGAGTACTTGAAAATACAAAAGTCGTCATAAAACCCTAAAATCGCGGGCAAGACTTTCTTGAGTGCCTGTGGAATTGGCAACAAAGGAATTCCCTCGAGTTCTAATCCTCAACTCACGGACTAAAACCGTCTGTTGCCAGTATGTTCACCAGACTTAGAAGCGCCATAAGCGTCAATAAGAAATAATAACTCACAAGAAGGACGAGGACGCTCTGTTGAAAGGGACCAACAAACATAAATGTAGTTTAATATCACAAAGCATCAGTAGATGCATGTGTAGGTATAATTTAGGTCCTCAAAGGATCGCTAGGTGCCAGGTACAATGGAACTTCAAGAGGGTGTAAAATCGAAAAACAATTGTTTTCAATTAGGTATATCACAAACAATAATTTATGACCACAAAAACACTTGCCTGACCGTAAAACAAAAGTATCAGAAATCACAATTCAGAATCAGAATCGTGTTCATGTGCAGTGCACCTTTCCGTTTGTGACTTTTTGCGAGTTGAGACGTTGCCATTGCATATTGGTATTGGTAGACGGCCGGTTTTTAATCTTCGCTAGAAATTCTTATTTCTTTGTGAGGAGTTCTATTTTAAGATCAAAAATAAATCATAGATCCGTTCTTTATCTTACTATCAGTTTCTGAATGACAATTAAGAACAACAAAAAATAAAAGTGACAATCCAATGGAAATGGAATGCGAATCACAATCAAAAGTGTGCGCACTTATCTAACGAGCTCGGAAAAGGCATATAAATGACAACAACAACAACAACAAAATAACTGTCATTTGACGTCTAAGTTGAAAAGTTTTGACAAATAGGGGCAAAATATAAATCAAATAAAAAGTCAAATAGGCACTTAGATAGGAGCTGGGGCTACAAATATAGATGGCTTATTGACTGTTCCGTGCCCACCCGATACTCAAACAAAAACTCAAGCAAATCAATAATTCATAACCAAGCTGCAAGCACGTTTTGTTGCTGCTCGACGGCAGCAAAGTTGTTATGGATTCAAATCAAGTATAAAATTCTGAAATTATTTTATCAAGAAAATATCTTTTTATGCAAGATACGAGTAGTTCTCTTATAACATTTTTTCGTGGCAAACTAGCCTATAGTTATGAGCTGCAACGACTGTGTCGCGACGCAAAAATGCTTATTGACTTTTATAATAATTATGGACACGAAAAAAACAATTGCGGGTAGTTTAAACAAAATTATAAAGAACATGAAATTTTATTTTCTCAGATTTTGACAGCGAAACCCATCATCAAACTATTCGTTTAACAGGAATATGTTTTATGTTCGATATTTCTGCATATGGATACGAGATGTACCTATTCAAAAAATATGTTGGATTTTCTCTTTTTTTATCGAAAATTTTATGTCTACATATTTATGAATTTCTATTTTCATTCTTCATGGCATGCACTTTGTGGTATGTTCTAAAGCTTTTTCGGCAATAGGGTTTTTAACTCTTCACGTGTCACTTCAATTTTACTAACACGAAAAAATTACAGGGACTGAATCAGGTTTCTTTTGAAAATTTAGCAAATTTGAAAAACTCTTTTCTGACCTATAGAACACTCACCGTGATCAGTGTAATAATTAACTTTTTGTTTTTTATAGAACGGGTATGTGCCTAAATATATTTCATACATATAGTATGTATCTAGCTACAAATTATCTAGTATTCAATATGTTCTACGAAAAATACCAACCTGGTCAGCATTGACCTCACAACAAGAACAATGCACTACATTACCATTTTCTTTGAAAGTCATTTTTATTTCCAAACATAACAACTTTCAATATTGTGTGATTATGTCTGAAGCCTATCCTTTATTACAGTTCAATTGCATCATTCACATTTTGATTGAAATTTTCAGTAACCGCTTTTTTAACAACATCCAAGTATGAAGTAACACTCTTCAAGATAAAAATAAACCTGGCAACTAGGGAGAATATCGTATATATCAAGCATGAAAGCTAAAATTTATGATTTTCCAAACAACTGACTTCTAGATAATTATATTCATGTAAATTTGAATACCCACGCTACCAATTCATTATAAAAACAAATAAACAAAACTTCAATATAACCTCATTTCTATCAAATTAAAAATTCACATTACATGACGAACACCTACTATTATTTTTTTTTTTAGTTTAGTTTAAGAAACAACGAATCTCATCCGAAAATGCATTAACATTGAATAATAATTACTAAATTAACATAATGTTCATTTAATGCTAGTATGTGATTGGCTTTTATCAACATGTTGCACAAAAGAAATCTTCTTTCCATATCGTATACAGTCTCATGTTGGGAATAATTTTTGTTTGCACAGTTTTGGATCAAAAAATCTGCAAGACTATAATCGCTGACTGAATTCGAAATTTATAATAAATATCTAATAATAATTTTTTATTCGCAACAGAATTTGTACTCAAGTGCATAATAATTTTATTCAGTATAAACAACATTTAGATAAAACTGAACTCATGTGTAACGGTGATAAAAGTAACTCATTCGATCTCCTCAAAGAAAGTTCAAGGTTAAATGGATTTTATAATTTTTAAATGTGCTCTAAATTTAATATATTGTTCTAAATGATCACGAACGTCGCCGTCCATAAAGACAACAGTACAATATTAAAACGAATTAAGTTATAGTCAACATCATTAAATTTTCAATTTAAATATTCAACATATGGATGTTTTTTTCATATAAAATCAGGTTTTAGAAAAAGCTAAATATGCTAAGTTTAGTCAAACTAACTACTCTTAGCTTTTTCCTTCGAGAAAAACGAAGAGATTAGTAGTAGGTACTTACATATGTATCTAAGTTTGACAACGAAATTATAAAAAAAATTACGAAACTAAACTTCAACAGCGACTTGAGACGCAAAAAACTTATTTTTATATGTCCTTGAAAAGTGTTATTATGAAAATTCGTTTCATTGGAAAGCCCTAAGCTCGTTTTTGTTTTCATGTCAAAGAAGTTTGCATTAATTTATTCGCTGATAACAGTCTTCCTAAAAATACAGAAGATAACGAGTGGGAGACAAAACAAACAAACAACGAGTTTGTTTTGGCGTTAAAAATATATTTTCTTTTAACATTTAATTAGTTATTTTTCCATATTTATCACTTTATATCAAAACAAAGGCAAACTTTTTTTTCAAAAATAACAGACACTGTCAACCATCTTCCAATGTCAGTAATGCCAGATATCAATTATTTAGAAATTTTGTTTTGCAATTGTGGCTGCAATGAAGTTAGGTAGCAACTTTAAGAATAGAGACATCGTGCAGCACCGAGCTGCATGCATGAATTTCATTGATTCTGCTCCCATAAGAACCTGTGTTATTTATTTCGCTGCAGGAAAAACGGATAATACCTAAAGATAAAGTTAACAAGAAGAAGAAAAGAAAGAAAGAGTGTAGATACAAAATATCAAGCGCCAACAAATGTTGAAGCTGCTAACGCAATTTTTCGTTCATAATTTCAACACAAATGTATGTCAAAATGATTCGCATTCCGTATGCAATAAGTACACAATTATGGAATGCCATAACGGAAGACCTTACTGATGCGACATTTGTACGGGGTCTTTTACTTTAACAAATTAGTTTCTGTCTGTGAGGTGTGATAGGGGTATAGGTTTCTGATACCCTGAACGATGAACATCAACCCAATTTTGTACTATCTTTTGCATTCAACTTTATGACAGCGTTGTCATGTCACTTATCTGCAAAACTGTCAAACTCAGAAAAGCAACTGCTTGTCAACTGCGGATTTCTTTCTCTAATTCTCTTGAAGAATTTCTATAATTTAACAAAAAAACTTCCTCGAAAACATTTCACAAATCAATATTAACATCAAATTAAAAACCAAATCAACTCATGTAATCGTTGATTTTGTGGCCTTTGTAATGCAAAAAGATTCGGATTTAGAAAATGTTCCACAAAAGCGAATTATTTCCAAGGACCAATATCAATCGAATAACCATGCAGACTATGCCTTTCCGAGCATATTCAATGCCCGACCAACAAAAACCTTGGCTAACATGGAAATGGCCGTGAAGAAATCAACCACGGAGAATTCCTTGAAGCCCGATATAAACGGTCAGTACAGTTGGACAAATAATGTCGACTTACCCAATCGACAGAGCGCAAACAGTGGTGGCAGCGTGGTAAAAAGTTCTGTCACTTCTGCCGAAATGGAGGCAATTGATGGGCCGAAAACTTTCAACTCACGTACTTTCGAACGTTATATTCCCGATGACGCAAATCGAACGTCAGGACATGGATCGGGACCAAGTACCAGTAATTGTTGGTTTATATACTTAAATTATGCCTGAGCAAAGATTCCTAAATATGACTTTCATTACAGCAAATCGGAACAAAAAAATAACCCCCTTCATGATGCTTCTTAGCGAGGACATGCGAATATCAAAAATTCTTCGCCGATTACTCGACGAGAACACCAGTGCCAGTGCGTTGGAATTGTGCGCTAAGCTCGAGACCGCAGTGAGGAACCAATCAAACATGCAGTACATTTGTCGGTCGTTTGACACCCTAGCCGAACAAATCATCATAATTCTGAAACAAGCTCCGTTACCATGTCTAAGACAAATGGCCACAATATTCGGTCTAATGGGCTATGTCAATCGAGGAGACTTCCCAGTGTATAAGAATTATATTGTGAAGAACTATGCCTCTAGTAGAAGCATACAAAAGTATTTAATGTTATCGCTGAAGACTACTTTCAGGTAAGGATATGTTGGCGTTGCTAGATCCTTATTAGTTCATTATAATAAATACATATAAATATTAGCTTTACTGCAACTTGATTAGTTTCGTTTCGACAACATCCTGTCGACAGTATGTCAGTATGATTAAACTACCAATTTTCTCGTTGCGTCTTGAAATTAACTTTCCTGTCAAAAATAATTTTCGGAAAGTAGTTCCCGTTGCCCAACACACTTGTTTACGTCCTCCCTTCCCAAAAATTATTATTTTTGACTTTGGTTCTTGATTTATCTGTAATTTTAATATTATATTACGATAACCACAAATATTTCAGAATCCATTCTTTGTAGAACTATCCAAATCGCTATTGTTACCACGTTGCTTTTCTCCTTTCATTACAGCTGTGATGCTATCAACAAAGACCTCTCCGTCTATAGTGAACGCACGTTAATCATCCTGAAGGAATATTTAGAAAATGCCGATCTCGTTGATAACTTCATGGCAGTGAGTGATACGATTGTTGAATTCTCAAAACACTACAAACGCTCTTTCGAAAAACACTTCACTGACATTGTTGATATAATTGTTGGATGGCATTTGGAAACTGAACAATCGCAATCCCTTAAACACTATTGCTCCACTGTATTGCAAAACCTCTCGGAATATTTTGTAAAAAAAATAGATTTTACGTTTGGCTTGCTGGGGCAATTTCTCGAAGATATTCAAGCAGCATGTGACGATATAAATTCACTTAGCAAATCTCCGCTGGCGAGTCCAGAGCTTAGCGTTGGGGCATTTGTAGGAGCATTCAATTCCATAGTGAAGTCTTTGGCAACTCCAAAAGAATTCATTGCCTTTACGGTTGGGAAAAACCTCCTAAAAACCGCAGTGATTGTTATCACAACAGCCGCTAAGCAAAGTCTGAAAAACAGTTCATGCGGAGAGACAGTCTACTCCGTAAATGAGTTTTTCACCTTGATCTTCAGCAATTACAACAAAATGGAAGACCCAATGCTAATCGAAAACATCGAGGACATCATTCAAATTGAAATAAACAACATGGACAGATTTGATGTTACCTTAGTCGGTAGTTTACTGTTTCTGGTTCTGACTATAGTTAATCAACTGAAAGCCAATACGCCAATACATCTAGTATCGACACTTCTGAAGATGGATGGCAACTTTTTGACTCGCACCAAACTCACTCAAAACGAACGCAATTTCAAGCTTCTTGTGAAGATCTATCATGAAATTTTGATGATTAAGAATGTGCCACTTCTACTTGAAGCCTACCGCCACATTCTGTTGGATATCGAACTGTCCATTGATTCAATAAATACAGAAAACGATTTGCGCCACGCGTATACAGTTCCGCAGGCAGAATCTGTTTTAACGTTCTATTTCACGGCTTTAGCAAATCTTGCCACACAAACATCCTCTATAATTGGGATGTACGCCCTGAATCCATCGATTCTAGAACTGCTCATAACCAACTGCCAATCGACTAATATGAAAATCTGGTCAACCAATCCAACCCTTCATACGGCTTTAATAAGTCTGCTGTGGGCTCACTGCCAAAAGAACCACAACTATCGGATGTCCAGTAGATTGCTTACAGATAATTTGTTTGCTAAACTATCCCTAGACGAGTCCAGCCCCACGTCGGAAAATTTCAGCCGAATATTGCAGTTTTTATCGGAGGTGCTAAAACAAGCTTCTCGTCTCTCAGAAACGAATCTGAAAATTATTCTTAATTGGGTGAATAATCTGCTCAAGGAGTGCAGGGAGAGCGCACACATTCTAAACGAACACCAACCTTTCATCGAAATTTGTGATTCCCTCTGCACGACCTCTATTCTGCAGCCAATCGAGTGTGCTGAATGCATCTCAACTTTGCAAACATATGAATTCCTTAAATCGAAAACCCTGATGTTGATAAGAGGAGCCTCAATAAGCCATATGCAATCGACAAATGCTCATATAAGAGAAGTCTATTGCGGAATTTTTGGTCGCTTACCTCTGAATGTGTCTCTTGTGAACCCCAGCCAAGAGTTGGGTGTCTTCAAGTTAAGGCATGTAAAATCCGCTGAACTGCAGCAATGGTACATATCAACTGCACTTACCGCTAGCCTCAAAGAAAGATACTTCCCGGACTTTATAGACAAGGTCTCACTCAACAGCGAGTGTACGTCGGTTGATACATTCATAAGAGACATCTTCCCAAAGTGCTGGGTTGCTGAATTGCGAGAAAAAGCGGCCGATTATTACCGAACATGTTTGGGCAATCAGAATATGCTAACGTCGTGGATTCAATGGGAAGCAGCACGATATTGTGTGAAGAATAAGTTGAGAACCAAATTGGGAAAGCCTCAAGACACTTTTTTGAAAATAGAATCGATCATTATGAAGTATGCACGAGTTTTGGCTTTAAAAGACGCCGGCAAAGTTCAAAGTGATGCTGAACTGATAGCCAACAAAAAACATGCGAGAATCCTTCTTGGATTCCTAGAGTGTTTGGAGAAATGTATTTACAATGCTGCCGAGGGAACCGCCTTTGCACTCCAAACACCAGAAAAACCGGCCAAGACATTCTTCCGTGTGAATACGCCCACTTGCAAGGAGTGGTTCAATCGTATCCGAACGGCAGTCAATCTTATAGCTATTCACTGCATGGAACCTCAGATGGTGGTTCGCTATTCTGAAACGATGCTACGAAGTTTAGTCACATCGGGCAAGACCAGTGACACAATTTTCGACCACACAGTAATGTCTCTAGTTTGGGCCCTTCTTAAATGCAAAGAACCGGACTCCCTACAGGGTCTGTATGTCTGGATTAAGATAAAAACAGGTAAACGCTATCAATGGATAAAATATGCGTCAGAGCATGCAGCTGGACGTCGGGAGGTCGCGGCCGATGGATATACAAATGTGCTAGCAAGCGATGAGAAGATCGACAGTCACGTTCGGGAATTCTTGGGCGACCAAATGTTTGACTGTCTCTACTTTACAAATCAGTGGGTGCGACTGAGGAATCATTTGAGTGATATGCAGTCGGATAAACGCGATACTCTTCCGGTATTTGGCATAAGTCCCAATCAGTTGGAGGTGATGGAAAACTTGTATCATGACTACAACGCAGACATTACTGTGCTAGAACTATCTAAATGGGAGAATCTCGAAGCCAAGCCAAACGAACTGTCTTCGAATTTTTCCTGCTACAAAATGCTAAGTTCCCTGCGAAGTACACTCACTGCGTTGACATTAAGTGGGGATGGAAGTGACTTGGCTGTTTGTTCGAGACTCATCAAAGATGGATTGCAAGAGAGCATTCAAAAACAATACAGCGAGCATTTACACGATTTTACCATTTTGAATCATGTGGCTTGTAAGTTGTTGGATAAGAACGACGCATGCGATACTTTCGATGCATATTTGGCGACAGAAGATTCGGCTACTCTCACTAAATGCGTCAACTGGGCGCAGTTCTTTGCGCGCAAACAGGGAAGTGACATCAAGCACAGCATGTATCTGAATGTTGCCTCAGTGGCACGAAAGGACGGGAATCATAGACTGTGTCGTTCGGAATTGGAACGATTTTTCCAAGTCAAGGGTGTTGGCAAGAATATTGATGAATTATTCACAGGTGTACTGAACAATGAAATCAGACTTGATATTGGCGACACGGAGGTTTTGCAGGGCTTTAGTGAGATGTCGAAGTGTATGTACACTAATGTTGATCGACAAAGTGATGCTGTAGCTCTAGCATCTGCATGCTGTCTGCAAGTGATCGAGCAGGTTTCTACTCAAAAGGCAACGCAGTACCCTGAGACTGTTTCTCGAATGTTGCTTACTCTAAGTGAATGGCTACCACAACAGTTTTCCGATGAATTTCTATTAGATGATAAGAGTGGCGGAAACAGTCAAAAGCACTTAAGAAATCTTCTCATCAGTGTACCGGATATATCAGGTGAGTTCGAGTTGATTCATTGAAACTGAATAAAAAACGGCTTTTCCTGACGCCGAACATTATAATTTCTTTACTTGGTCCTTAAATTTTATTTATCGTTTATAGGTCACCCCGACGAGGACTTCAATGAAATCATACCGCCAATAG
Source organism: Scaeva pyrastri (assembly GCA_905146935.1). Lineage (NCBI taxonomy): Eukaryota > Metazoa > Arthropoda > Insecta > Diptera > Syrphidae > Scaeva > Scaeva pyrastri. The sequence continues at coordinate 1,343,231 of LR989929.1, read as the reverse complement.
ATATGGCTGTTGGCAAGCTCATCCAAGCAAGTGTCTTACAATGTGACTACTCGGGAAGATCATGGTCTGCATTTGGAAACTGGTGTTATAGGTGGGGTAAAAAATTGGTCGAAGCTAAGACTGAAGACAATTGTGATAAAGCTGGTTTGTCCCAGCGAGATATAGAACTGATCAAAGAATTCATTGCAAATATAACCGACGATGATGTGGCCGCAATTGTGCAAGTGCTTGACAAACACCAAGTAACAGCTACAGAAGACGAAGACATAGAAGCTAACGAGATAAGTTCAACGGAACTAATTGAAAATCAATTGAGGAAAATTCCAATTCTCAAAGAAAAGCCAGTGAGTGCTATAATGTCGATCATTCAAATTTGGAGGCAAGCTCACAAGAGTGTCTATGTTTACTATGAAATGGCGGCAGAAGCTTATTTCAAATACCTAAGTTTGTCGTCGAGTCACGATGCTAAGTCAGGAGATTGCTCCTTAGTGACAGCTACTCTGCGCCTTTTGCGTTTAGTGGTTAAGCATGCATTTGGATTGCAGGAAGTCCTAGAGGAGGGTCTCAGTTACACTCCGTCTCGTCCATGGAAAGTGATAGTTCCACAATTGTTCAGTCGTTTAAATCATCATGAGCCCTATGTAAGAAAACGAGTGTCGGAGTTGCTCTGCCGAGTGGCGGAGGACACCCCACATTTGATTATATTCCCTGCTGTGGTTGGAGCATTCCAGGAACACAAAAAGGACGAGCTATCCACAACAGATGAGCTCAATCCTCTAACGTATTGTTTCAATTCTTTGCTTACCACTCTGTCGAATCAAGCTGCCGAGACAGTTGAACAGGTGCAGTTGCTAGTACGCGAGTTGAAGCGTGTTACTCTGTTGTGGGATGAATTCTGGATACATTCTCTCACCCAGTTGTACAACGAGTATTCTCATTTATTCAACGCTTTGGAAGTGGAAGCCAAGAAACCTACGGCTATGCAGATTTATTCCAGCCTTAATGCGAAACATAATATACTTATGACACACATAGCCGATGATCTCAAAAAGTTGTTTGCCGTCACCTCGAAGCCAGCAGAAACTAACTACGAGAGGAATTTCCAAGAAAAATACTCGAACATCATCGAGACTACCATCGAAGAACTCAACAAACCTTTGAATTTGGCCAAAGTCAACGAATCGTGGCAGAAACTCAAACAATTGTACACCATTTTCCAGCAGCGTCTACAAAAGAACTCCCAGTCCGCTCTCAAAATGCTCGATATCAGTCCGGTTTTGGCTAACATGCGCAATACTGCCATCTCCATGCCAGGAGTCGAGACAACTGAAAATGAACCCATCTTCATTAAGGCCGTAGATAACACCGTATATATCCTGCCAACTAAAACCAAGCCCAAGAAGTTGGCATTTTTCGGAAGCAATGGCAAGCGGTACACATACTTGTTCAAAGGCTTAGAAGATCTTCATTTGGACGAACGCATTATGCAGTTCCTATCAATATCGAATTCCATGATGGCTCGAACTAACACCAACGTCTACCGAGCTCACCACTACTCTGTGATTCCCTTGGGTCCACAATCTGGCCTAATCAGTTGGGTGGATGGCGTAACACCGCTCTTTGGAATTTACAAAAAATGGCAACAACGAGAGGCAGCCAGCAAAGACAGGAATGGAGCAGCTCTGCTAAGACCCTCGGAAATGTTCTACAGCAAACTAAGTCCTTTACTGGCTGACAAGAATATAAAAGTCACAGACAGTCGCAAGACATGGCCTTTAGCTACTCTACGCCAAGTCTTAGACGAACTCTCGAAAGAAACTCCTCGTGATTTGCTTGCTAAGGAGTTGTGGTGTCACAGTGACAACTGTGCCACTTGGCGCGCCTCTATTCGAAAGTATTCACTATCGGTGGCCGTTACATCCGTAATTGGATATGTTATTGGACTTGGTGATAGGCATTTGGATAATGTATTGGTCAAGTTGACAACGGGTGAAATCGTGCATATTGATTACAATGTCTGCTTCGAGAAGGGAAAAACGTTGCGAGTTCCCGAGAAAGTTCCATTCCGGATGACACCGAACTTGGAGGAAGCTCTTGGTGTTACAGGAACAGAGGTGAGCTTATATTACGAATGTTTTTTTTTTTTTTTTTTTTGATAAATACACTTCTGTCCAAATTAAGTCACATTCTTAATATTCCAAACAAATAAACCCGAAGCTCGTTATACATACATACATATATCAATAATAAATCTCGTGAGGTACAGGAGTCTAAATATTTTATTTATTTATTCTGGACAAAAGCAACTCGTTTTTTAATAAACAAACGTCTTAGTAGAATCAAATTGAAATGTTCATCTTTTGAATAAACACGTTCACATGAACATAATATACATACATATGTATATACAAAATAGAAATTTCTTTATATTATGATCTTCACGTCAAAAAAGGAAACGTTTGAAAGATAAACAAATCGGTAGTGCCTTTTTTCTGATACATTGAATTATATTTATTATTTTACCATCTACATTTTATAGTGTTTATTATATTTCTATGATTGTATTCCGTGCAGTTCCATGGCAGTATGATTTCATTACAATTTTTTGTCGATTTAAGTTTTGTTCCCACCAATATATTGCATACTTCACATGGGGAATAAAAGATTCTCGTTTGACTCGGAATCATGCCTAGAGTTGTCAATTTACTTCCGCTTGTTAAGCCAATCACAAACGGTCGATTCTGGTCTGGAGGATCCGTGGTTGGTGGTCTTGGATTGGGATCACAATTTACCACTGGACTTATAGACTCAAGTGATCCAGTTCGAGTTTTTCTTGTACTCGAACAATATATAGATGAGCTTCTTTTTGGTTGGGTTCCGTTACGCGGAAAATGCTCCCATACACTGTAATCACTATTATTGGCACAATTCGGATTCTTACACTGCAATAATCTACAAAATGATCTTCGGAAATTTGAATTTTTCCAAGCATAAATTATTGGGTTTAATCCAGAATTGGACATGGCCAGTGCTAGAGCGGCTCTGTACATTATTGGACATGCATCGAACTTCACAAATATTTGCAGACAGGCAACCGAGAAGTATGGTAACCAGCATATTGAAAAACCCCCCATGATAAGAAGAACAACCTGCAAATAAATATTTAAAAAACAAATACATAAATCAAAATAGTGTGCATGGAAATATTTTTATTTAATTATTGCAAATTAAGACCATATAAAAATTAAGTTTTTGTAAATGATGTACTATATATTGGCTCTTAAATGCAAGAGAAAGTTAATCGTTTTTCAGTTTTTTGAAATTTTAGAGTATAAAAGTTGTGTTTTTGCATATGTATGTAAGTACATACATATATACATACATGCATATGTATGTTGATGTATTTAATTTGTCCTCTTTTCAAGTGATTCATTAATTTTTAATGTTTTTTAAATATTAATAACAATGTGTGGTGTATGATAAAGGCAATATTATTGTTTTGAAATCGTCTGAAAAGTTTAGTCAGAGTATTTATGAGCGTCCGAATGGTTCGTTGTCAATATTTAAAGTTATAAACTTAAAACTCGATGTTCATTTTTTACTATTCGATTGTATACCCAGTCGTACTGAATTCTCGAAATCTTGTTTTATACATATGTATGTATGTATGTAATATTGTGGCAAGTATTATTTTTTGCCAAAACTATGGCAATGAGATTTCACCAGACTCTTAAATCTTACTATGTATTAAGTTTTCAAGGTAACAAAAAATAAAATCAATTTTATATAGCATCATCCTCACAAATATTATGAACTTTTCAATTAAAGTTGGTTTTTCACACACTATTACCTCAACAAAAATAAAAAAAGAATAATTTCTAATAAAAAGCCAATTCCCCGTTCAACATGAAACCTATAGAACAACAACAAAATGCATGTATGGTGTGTGGCCATTTATTATCATACCAATTTGAATTTTGTTTACCTTTTAATGTGAATGGTTTTTTACTTAGGTCATCATTTACGAACTCAAATAGATTTTTTTTTTCTTAATTAAATAAAAAACACTATTCCCACCCAGCCGGAGTCAGCGGAGGATTTGTAAATCGAAATGATGTTTCGAATATTATCTCACCTGCACGGACTTTGAATCTGATGGAAGAACTTGACAACATGTAGCTGTCTGCAGTTGCTTAGCTTGCTTGGTCGCTTCTTGCCATATTCTTAAGTAAACAAACAACATACAAATCCAAACCAGCGAGAACACAGGTGTTATAATTCCCACAATATACCACGACGGAAGAACTTCATTGAATTCGCATTTGGTGGCGGTTTCCCAGTGATTGTGAAATATCGGAATAGAAGCCAATATAGCTCCAACCATCCATCCCAATGCAATGACACAAACTGCGACTCGTCTCGTGATAAACCTATTTACGAAAGATATTGTTTTAGATTATTTTCGAAGTTGCTTCGCTCCCAACTCACCGTCGGTAATGCAAGGGATACATTACGGCAACGTATCGATCGATTGCAATTGATATTAAATTCCACATCGAGATACAGCATGCAAAAATTATAATCCAGAATCGAAGCATGCACAAGAACTCAGACTTGCCGAGACCTAAGCCCAGGAAAAAGGATAAGTGATACGGAAGGGTTAAGCCGACAATGAGATCCGATACTGCAAGCGATAGAATGAAGAGATTCGAAACGACAGCTCGCAAACGACGACATATCCGAACCGCAATTATGGTTAGCAGGTTACCGCCAATTATGAAAAACAATAGAATCACATGCACAGTAGTCCAAATAATCATTTCCACATCGAACTTGAACACAAACGAGTCTTCATCCAGATTACCGATTCCATTGTCAGTTTCACTCTCAACAATACAAACTGCATTTTCACAAATTGTCTTTTCCATCTCAGATGTTCAATAATTTTCAATTCCCATTTTCGATCGGAAAAAAATAAAATAAATAAATACACCGAGAAACCATTAACAATCCACTCACTCGCGATGCCAAAGTGTAAATGGTTTTAGCCGATTTATCTTTATGAGCGACATGTTGTATAATGAGTCAATGAAATTTAGTGTAGTAAGAAAAAGTGATTCAAAAAGCAAAAAAACTGTCCAAGTCTACCCTATCTTTCTATCTTCCGGACTATTGACTACACTGGGGGTGGTGGCCACTGGCATAGCTGTGTTGCCACAATGTTCCACCCGCATTTTGTTAAAAGTTATGTTAAAGAGTTTTCACAAATGAAACAAAAAAAAAATGTAAATGAAGAATGGATGTATTAGTCGCACGAACTTGATCTTTGTAGTTTAAGAAAGTAAAATGTACGTGCTAGCCAGGAAGATGTTGTTTTGCTAATTCATATGGTTCGCACAAGAGAAAGTGTACACAATTCGAAGTCCGACTGTACTTCGGGGTGAAAGATTGTTGCTTTCCTACACGCATAACTGAATAATGTTTCCCCAAAAGTGCACTCCTCAATTTGCCCAATTTTTTTTTAATTCAACAAAGGTCTCCTGTTGCTAAAGTTAGGTCCAGTTTCGTTCAAATTGAAGTTCTTGAGGATATTTTAATAAAAAGAGAATCGAGCTGCAGAAGTAAATTTGATAAATTATATCGATTCACCTATTTTTGAATTGTGAACCATTTTTTATGAGCTGAAAGCTATCGCATTAGGTATTACTCTGATTAAGTCTCTAATATAAAGTTGAGAGTTTTTAGTCGAGTTGTCTGCAGTTCAGTTTTTTCGTTGGATGACAAGACGTCCAGGTGTCCACATAAATTTAATACTTTTTGGTTTCTGATTTCATAGCTGCTTTGGTTCGTTGGACTATTGAAAAGGCTACTGCTCTAAATATCGACTTCAACTGAAACAAATTACTTATGCAGATATAATCCATCTACATTTTTAAAAAAGCACACCAAATGAAATCTACTGGCACCACGCCTAAATTGCTTTGCGGTGTAAATATAATACCCATTCATGAGAAAAAAGCCACTAAAAACATGTTTGTATGAATTGAAAAAAAAGTGAGTATACGCCCTAGAACGCAATTGTTATTGTTTTGTCATTGCTTTCATTGAAAGGAAAATTTGTATATTCATTATTTAAGCAACTGTTCTCTCGAGAGTTGTGTTATCAATTTGATGATACTAAACTACACACAAATTAAAAATTTGTTAAGGAGAAAAAAAAATCCACTCCTATTTCTACAGGCGTAAATACAACAACTTGTCTCGTCTACCTTGGAACGTTCATGTATGCAAATGGTGTTGAAGTCTACTAAATTTTTTGAGTCTACAAGCATATAAATTATACGAAATGTATGAAGAACTTAAATTTAGTTAAAATAGTCATTTAGACATGAGACATGTCATAAAGTGAAAACAGGCAACACTGGTTTGATAAGTCCTCATAGTTATGTTGGTACTTGTTTATTACATTGAAGTACTTTGAATTGATTTAGGTGAAAATAACAAAATAATAATATTGTATTTAAGTTGTTTTTGCGATTATTTTTGGAACATTTGTAGGTTATACTGCGTGGGAATAACATGTACTAAACAACAATGACATAGTAAATGATAACCCTCTTTCTAGAAACACAAATGAAAGAGTCCTGTCTTATCTATCGCACATTCACTCGGTGTGTTGACGATTTTATTAGTGCAACTGATTGAACGATGGGTATCTCAAGTGAATTTTGTTTTATATTTTATTAATCTATGATATCGACAAGATAATTTAGCTATCTATTTTATAACTCTAAGCGGAGTAAATTGTAATTTTCTAGTATAATGTTTTGAATGAAAGTTTCTGCATCCAATTTGCTTTGTCGCAATATCATGAAAATACAGTTGACAATAATTACAGATAGGTATTCCAGCGTTAATAGAAATACATATACGTAAATGTTTAATTCCCTTATAAATTTGATGTAAAAAAGACTAAAACGACTTATTTTTTTTTTTTTTTTCAGGGTGCTTTCCGCTTGGGTTGTGAGCACGTCCTTAAAACTCTACGCAAGGAAAGAGAAACCTTACTGACCCTTTTGGAGGCTTTCGTTTATGATCCACTTGTGGATTGGGCTGTTGGCGACGATGGCACAACCACAAGCACCCGTTCGACAACGGCTCTAGCTGCCGCTGTTAAAATTGCTGCCCTTAAAGCTTCATCGGCCTTGAATAGCGCTGACGACTGCAAGAAGAAGAAAAAAACTGATGAGTGCAAAAAAGCCGAAACAGAAGTAACGAGGAATACAATTCTTGCTCGTTTCACGGAAATCAAACCCTATTGGACCCAGTATAGGTAATCAATACATTGCATCAGATGTAATTTTATTCAATTTCTAACCAAAACAACAACTTATTTAACAGAGATGAAGTTATTTACAAGCTTCAGCAGGTCTTAAATTCTCTGAAGGAACTCGAAGATAACCGAGAGAGTATTCACCAAGCTGAATTGGAACGCGATGCTTTGACCAAAGAATTGGCAATGATCCGAGAGCTAGAAACTCTTGGTAGTGCAATGGGGAGCCATGCTTTGAACACTATTTCACAACGATATAGTACATACAAAAAGTCTGCAGATGAGTTTGCTTCTGTAAAGGCAAACATAACCGATTATCAAAAAGACCTTAAAGCTACTACGACTTTGTACTTCCACACTCTTCTTGGTGCAAGTGGTCTGGGAGAACTGAATTCTCTACGTGGAGTCATACAATGCACAAAGCCAACCAATGAATTTGACATTGTCAAGGAACTTTTAGAAAATAGTGCTCAGAATGTTTTGTATGGGAAGTCTGACTTTGCCCGTAAAGAAATGGATAACACTTTGCAACAACAAGGAAAAGCTGCATTCATATGTACCGATGCTATTAACCAGTATGTCCAAGTAATGCGATTCTATCCGCATTCAAAAGTGAGAAAATCTCGTTTAGTCAAGTACGAGAGATTGTATCGTGACCTCCTAGACGGACACAAGGAACCCGGTCAGATCAAGGAAGAGCTGCATGCACTTGCAGGTGAAGAACTTGCCTTGAGTAACTCACCAGTGTTTGTTGATTTAGTGGTTGGATATGCAACTAAATTGGAACAAATGTGGATTGAGGCCAATTTCACACTAAGAACGTTCAATATTCCAAATGAGCAGAGTATAGTAGCGGTAAGTTTAGAAATTGAAAATTAAATACCTATAGTAACAAATTACAATATATGTGCGCACTTTTTTTCAGGAACAGGAAGAAAACTTAAATGAGAACAGAAATCGGTTTTTAAACACAGACATCGAAGCCCTACATTCTTTGCGATTTGCCACACTAAACCACATGGTTCAATCAAACGGTGAAATGTTCTTGTTTGAGACCTCAACTGTCGACGTTCTCGATTACCAAATCAATTACATTCAATATTTGCAGAGCTTGCAATACATCTTTGAGTTATCTCCCGACGTATTAAACATCCTTGTAACTCTGGAAACGGCATTCTCTGCAATCAGGTCACTTAGATTGGCATCAAACTGCAAAATACCTTCATTAATTGTTGAACTGTTCATGATTAATGACGATGAAGATTTGATAACGATTATAGGAAACGCGATTGGGGCCAGCGGAAACCAAGATGTTTTCTTCAAAAATGAAATGGGTGGTTTGAAGAAATCGAGTTTGAACTATGTTCTAAGCGAAATAGAGCACTGCTTTCAAAGTTGCCAGAAAACCTTGAATGACGCTAAGAAGTTCCTCACTATGGCCACTAACTGGGAAATGTTTTTATCAGATCAAGCTAACAGTAATTTCCAACAAATAGTCTCGGAGCTGCTTAACCCCTCGCAAGATTATTTTGAGCAGAACAAAATGTTTGCATTGTTGCAAGTTTTCTCCATAGCCAAACAGCAAACTGAATCTCTTTGCAAAAGTCAAGTGGATAATGTTTATGATGTCAGAGCGATTGGTCAACCCATTAGATCGTTTATCAATGGCCTCCAAGAGAAAATCATAAATGGCTTGACGTCTCTAGCTGGTGCACTTGTAATCGAGGATCTTAATTCAAGATATCTTCAAGATTTCTCAGACATGTACAATCTAGAAAATCACATTCACAACGCAAAAGACCTTGCCGAGAGAATGTTTGTTTGTCATCAACGTAAATGTAATTTGCAACTGATGCAAAGCAAATTGGATTTGCAACTGGAGATTGTAGAGCACTTGACCTTGACAGCTTCTGCGCACTTTTGGGCCAATGAGTTGAGTCTGCGGGCTCATACAACACCGTTTGGGCATATCATTTCAAGAGAAAAACTTTTGGCTACAATGCAAAGCAGTAGGCAGAGCCTCTCGGTATGGAAAATTACAATGGAGAAGATTCAAACTGAAATTGACGAAAACACTTGCGCCATAATTCCGAGACTTAAGTGGGCAGCAGGAGCCAACCCAAATATGATTAGTGTGAAAGAACAATTTGAGGAAATGTCTAGCATTCAAATGGAGAAATTTCGGGCACATACCAGTCTATCAAATACTTTGATGGAACTCACTGGGGTAATAGTTCAATTTGAACTTTTCCGAGCTGAGAACCAGGAGATGGACAGCATGTTCTTGGATGCAGTTTCGCAATGGGAGGAAACTAATGCCGCCGAGAGGCGTGTGGCCTCCTTGATAACCCCGACAGAGCAATCGATTGTTCAGCTCTTAGACCCAGAGGGTACCGTCGATCAATGTTGGATCGACAATATATCGGGGCTTTTAGATGAAATAACATATGGTGTGCACAGGCAGATCGCCAATTTGGAAAAGTGTGCGCAAAATATTCAAGAGAAAGTATTTTGCTGTTCTAGCGACCTGCAATCCTTGATGGATACCCAACTCAGGGTTGATATACGCCAATTACTCAAACTCTTCTCGAAGGTAGATAATGAGAGTCAGAGTACTGTTAGGGTACGGGAGTTCCAGTACATTTACCGGCAATTCTTCGCCCAATTGAGTGATCTCAATATGAAAATTCTATGCAGGGACTTTGCCGAAGCTAATGTGCGACAAATGTTCGAGCAAGCAAACGATTTAATACGAGACGTCGAGCAGAATCACACAGATCTGATTGACCTAGTAGAAGATTTCCATGCTGACTCCATGGACCGCCGAAATGTTGGTGGATCGGTGCAAAATGATCAAAAAAAAGGTTAGTTTTCTTTGAATACAGTTGATTCTGAAATAAAAACTTAAAATTAATGAAAATTTTCAGGTAACCAACGCGAGCAAAAGCGCAACGCCTATGCCGTATCAGTGTGGAAGAGAATACGCATGAAATTGGAAGGTAGAGATCCCGATCCGAATCGTCGCTGTACTGTGTCCGAACAAGTTGACTATATGATACGTGAGGCAACGAATCCCGACAATCTGGCTGTTTTGTACGAAGGCTGGACCCCTTGGGTCTGAAATAAGTCTACATGCATGTAGGACCATGAGTTGTCCTGGGGCTCATCTTCAATGCAACCATATAAATAACAAAAAAAAGAACAAACAAAGAAACAATTAGCCGAATATTTAAACAAAAATAAAGTTTGGAAGCACAGCATAAAAAATCCAAACAAAAGCAAACAAAAAAAAAAAACAATTCCGATTAAAAAATACATAAAACAAAAACAAACAATGCGAGAACACCGTGCCACCGCCTACGCATCCCATATAGAGTCTCTCGTCCCTTAATTGCAAGCCAATCGCCATTCAATTATATCGTAGCAATGGATGTAGGTGTGGCATGTTAATTTTGTTTAAACATAAATTGTGTGCTACCTAATCCGATATAAATAGTGCTTGAGATCTGAGATGTAATCAAAATGGAATTCTGCGCGTGCAGATATCGAAGGTAAATCATCTGCATATGGGCTTGAATTCTATTCTAACTGGAGTTTCCTAATGGGGGTGCCACTGCAGCCAGTGTCTCTTTAGGTGCGATGGTGGACGGAAATATTTTGGAAAAAAATCTCCTTTTTTTTCTTATTTATAATATAATTAATAGCTGTTTATGATTTGTTTCTTTATTTAAAATTAAAACCAACAAAAATTAAAATAAAAGGAAGAGAAAAATTATTGTTCTGTTCGTACATACATTATGTATTTGTTTTTGATTGCAATTTTTCTATCGATTAGAAGGAGCTCTTTTTGAAGAGAATTTTGGAGCAAAGGGGTTGCAACGATTCCAAAATGTACGTATTCCGCCTAAGTAATATTTTAACGATTTGAATTTGAAACAGTGTTAACTTTCATACAACACAAAGATTCGCATACTTGGCATGTTTCTAGCCAATTGCTGATTTCAAGGAAACTTACTAGTTCCTTCTGGGATTTTTGTGAACATAAGCAAGTGCATGTTATTTGTAAAGTAATTCATTATCAATTAATTTTTACATTTCTACAATATTCATGTGGCAATTTCTATTCCCATAATTCTTTCTATCCCAAACCTTCTTTGGATTATTTAATAAAAACCTTTTTTTATCAAAGTTATAAATCTTTGCTATCGCCCGAGGCGTCACCTAAAATAACAGTTGTATTGAAAATTCTTAATATCAGCTGCCAACCATCATCCAAAGTAGAACAAGCTTACTTCTACCAAGGACAGAGAACAACCACCAAACCACCACTTCTGATTTCTGAATTTCAGACTGCCTGAATTGGCTTTTGAAAATAAAAAAAAACAACTGCTCCAGGTGAGGCTCGAACTCACAACCCCGGCATTGCTCATCGAATACTGTCTATAAGTACCGTGCGCTAACCAATTGCGCCACTGGAGCTGTAATGACATGGTGGTCAATGTTACATTTCAATCGAAATCTCCACTTGTTTCACGGTCAATTAATTGATTCTTTGAATTTAACGAAAAATTGATTCTCGGGAAGAATCTAATTTGTAGTTTAAATAAAACTAAAAAAAAACTTAAATTTCCATCATCCCTCAATGTACCTATGTAGTAAATCTAAAACAAAACTAAAATTTCCATCATCCCTCAATGTACCTATGTAGTTGTAGTTATGTACACCAAAACAAATAATTGCGTGAAAAACAAAAAAATCCAATATGTAATTGTAGGTGAGGGAAAATAAATGTCCTTAGAGGTTGTTAATACCATTTTATTCAAAAGAAAAAAAAAAAAAAAAACAAGTGAGTATATAGTTCTTATTTTTAATTCATTTTTATTTCTCAATTATCTTAAAACTATTATAAAAAATAACATTATATACATACCTACTTATCAATAACTTACAATTAACATTGGCCCTATATACTAGCTGACACTCAAAGCTTAACTTTAACTTAATACTAATGTCCTTCGGTATATATAAGGTACTTATTACCCAATGTCCAAAACCGCAACTATTAGGTATGTGACATTATTGTTATATAAAATGACGTTTAAATTGAAAAACGGCGTTTTTTCTAAAGTAAGGTAGCTTATAGGTAACAGCTAACTAAGAACCTAATGCCCGAAAAACAAAAACGCATGAAATAAAATACATACCTCAAAACACCCCAAAAATAATGTTGCTCATAGATGACCAAATATTTTTCAAATCATGTAACGCCTCAACCAAATATGCATTGTCATACTAAATTTAGAATTTATGGCACAAAGTTTGGGGGTACCAAAAAAGACACCTCTGTTGGAAACAAATAGGCCATAAGAAAACGTTTTTTAAACAATGATGTCCCACATCAATTAGGTCCTCGCAATTAGGTAATCTTAGGATAAAGGGCAAGGAACTATTAATGGTGAAGCCAATTTAATTTACAATTAGTTAAATTGCATAGTATACAATTTATGCACATCAAGAATATCAAAGAAAATTATATTAGTTTGAAGTTTTTCATATCATTTTGTATTGTTTGTGCTATGGAATTTATTAATATTAATATTTAGGAACATAATTATTAAAACAAAAAAAAAAAGACTTTGAAACTAAACTTACTTTTTAAATATTCAAAAAATTGTGTTAGATTTACACAGCATTTGTAAGGTTTGGATAGTCGACCCTTTGGGTTTTTTTTTTTTCAATTAAACAATAGCTGTGTTCAAATATGTATTCAAACTTGTTTGATTGACTCGAGAATGCGACCTATCCATCAAACGGCTTGTCAAAAAATATGCTTGATGAAAATCAATTCTTTTTATATTTCTGTGGTTTGACAAAGTGTGGATCTATAACAAGAGAACAAATAAATAAAAATAAGGAGGTGAAAGAGTTGAAGAAAGAATATTTTTTCTTTTATTTTTTGCCTTCGTTTTTCTATTTCTATAACAATGAGTGAATTTAGGATAAGCCTGGTCCTTCTGTCTTGTTCTAAGGATTCAAATATATTTTTTGACATAGACACTGAAGGGTCAGCTAAACGCTTCATTGGACGTTGAACACAATTAGTATCCCTATACTACCATTCAGCTGGGTTTTTAGTATTTAATCCGTTTACAAAAATAAAAATCTTCAAGATGATTTCTCGGTTCTCGCCATGTAGTCGGTCTTCTAAATTTAATAGCACTTCTCTTATCACTTTTCCACAATTTTAAATATTCCACACACGATTTACAAACATAATTTATTATGACCCCAAGGCTTCTCATTTCTATCTAAAAGCATACCAAAATACTTAAATAGGTGTTTTTCAACAGCTCTGATATAATTGTAGATAGTTTCTTTCTATATGCAAATCCATTCGGTCTATCATCGTGCTTTCCTCATGTACCCTGATCGAAAAAAGAATTTCCTAGTAGGTATGTATGTATATCAACCAAATTACACTAAATAAAGTAAAATAGTGTTCAAAATTAGAAGTCTTAAATCTATACAAATATAGATAAGGCTAAATAGTTTGTTTGTTTGAACGCGATAATCTCAGGAACTCCTGGTTCGATTTTGAAAATTCTTTTTGTGTTGAATAGTTCATTTGCCGAGGAACGCTATAGACTATATAACATCACGCTGCGAACAATATTAGCGAAGAATAAGTGGAAAATGTTGCAAAAGTAAAGAATATTATTTATCTTAAAGAGCTTCCGTCCCATTGTCAAAATCGGGTTGCAGAGAAAATCCATATTTTCTTCTAATAAAAATATCCTTTACAAATTACTTTTTTTAAACTTAATCTTAATTGCTATAATTATAAATTTAGGTGGACGAAGTCGCGGGGAAAAGCTAGTATTAAATAAGACAATGGATTGGATTTATTCAATGTGTGTTATGGTATTTTTTCAATTCAATTTAATCCTAAAAATTAAATTGGTGCCTTCTGCATGTAAGCCTATGTTTTCAGTATGTGGGAACGCACTCCAAATAATGTCATGGTACTGTCAAAATTCATTTGACGTGAGACGTGACAAAAATTCGCAATTTTTCATTTTCCGCAGTTTGTTAAAAGATTTTATTTTTCAAATTTCCAATTAAAAAACATTTTAAATATGTTTTAAGACTGCTTCCAGTTTCTTCTTGCATTTGTTGTTTCTTAGAATGGTGAAACAGCAAGAAATCTAATTAAATACCCCCCCAGTGCATTGAAAAACACCAACAGTTTTTTGTTATTGCCTCAGATTATTTGCTTTTGTTTTTGGAAAAAAATAGTATTTAAGAACTTATCAAGTTTTTCATGAAACGTAATGCTTTTCGCTGGAAATGAGCTGGTTTGATACGACTAGACTGGCGAGTTTAACTAAACACGCGCTAAAAGAAGCCCAAAAACAGATTGACAAAGCCCTGGACATTCAAGACGACCTCAATGAAGACCCCACGACGAAAGAGAAAGGCCTGAGCCAGGATCAGAGCGTCGAACCTGCTATTACAGTGGCGACGGAAAAAAGTAAAACTGCTCCATCTACTCCCGTCCAACAAATGCATCCTGTAGGTTTGGCCAAATCCACAGATTCACAAGTAGCATGGGGCTCATTTACAGGATCGTTCTTCGAAAACCCAAATGCGAAAGAAATGATAACAACTCCACCGAAAAGCGGAGGCCAACGTCATTCGGTGACAACAACTGAACCACTTCTATCAAAGCGAGAGTCGGTGACTTCGAATTCTGATTCTGTTGACCTGTTGTCACCTCCGACATCGCCGAGTTCGGCTCCAACATCCCCTTCGGAGAATATTAACAACTCTGAGTCCGTGGAACTGATAACAACTCCAACATGCAGTGAGGTAATGAGTCCCGATTCGAATGCATCTCTTCCCGAAAGTATTGTCATAATTGGAAGCGATGCTGATCACGAAGAAGACGATGACTCCATGTCATACAGCACAGTAATGGGTGAGAGCGCCACTAAAACAGCTGACATAGTTGTCGTTCCGTTAGGTAGGTATAGTTTTTTAACTTCTCAGCTTTGATTACAGGTGGAAACCACCAAAAGAACGTTTATCTTTTGCATTCTGACTTACATATACAAATATATTGCAGCAAATGAACACAAATCTTCTGAATCGATTCCCAATGCCCCCTTGAAAACGCAAAGTATCATAATAGAAGATTCCCTTTTTGAATCCCAGACAGTTAATTCGGATTCTACACAAAGCTTTGAAGATGTCCAAATGGTCGAAGCTGCTTCTGTCACGTCAGATGACAAAGATTTAGTCAAGATCAACTCTGGTCCATCATCCTCCGGCCACAATTCCAACGATGAAATCGAAACTACAACTTCTTCGGATATCGAAATAATTTCCAATCCCAATGGTGATTCCAGTAGTGTCAATAGTGCTAGTCGCACGAGTCCCTTGAAACAGGCCAAAGTAGTATTTCCCCCTACTAAGAAAGGTCACTTCCGAGAGCCTTCGGAGGTGTCAACTATATCCGAAGACTCGCAGTCCGATACCGAAAAACTTATGCACCGCATCAGTGAGTTGAGTGAAATTCTTGAATCCAGAGAACTACGCTTGCTAGAGTTGGCACGACAAAACGCAGCACTACAGGAGAAGAACAACGATTACCAGAACCAGTTGGATGTGATGAAGAGGAAAACGGAACATCTTGAAAGTGAAGAACACACCCAGAGATTGTCCGCCCTCGAAAAGAAATTCCAAATGAGTATTCGCGAACGAGATGCTCTGCGTTTGCAATTGAAGACAGCAAAAGAGGAACTTCAATCCAAAATTCCCAAAAACGATTTTACCCAAGTTGTAACGGAAAAAGATGAAATGATTTCGGAGCTGCGTCTTGAGGGAGAGAAGCTCTCCAAAGAAGTATTGCAGCATTCGAACATCATAAAAAAACTTCGTGCCAAGGAAAAAACCAATGAAGCCGTCATGAAGCGGAACAAAGAGCAAATTAGTGATCTTACTGAAGAAGTTGAACGTTTGAAGAAAACTTTAAATGCTAAAGAAGAAGTCGAACGTTCTCAGATCGAGGCAGTCCATAAGATATCCTCAGAGAAGAGAAAGCTCGAAGAAGAGAACACATCCTCACGGAGCTTGATAGAAGATTTGAATTCAAAACTGAGTACTCTCCAGGCGAGCCTTGATGCCGCTAAAATAGAGTTGCAAAATCGTAAGCAAGCACACTACGACTTGACGAAAAACACTCAAGAACTTTTGACCCTGAAGAAAGAAAAGGAAAGAGCCGAGTTGGAGAGCAATGAATTAGCAGCACAATTAAATGAATTGCGTGAGAAACTACGTCTATCCGAAGCCGGGATGACTTTGCGGGAACAGAAACTTCGAGAGGAGAATTCCGAGTTGATAAGACGATTGGAAGAGTCCGAAATTCGAGCAGAGAATCTGACGCAGGAGGTCAGTTTGACAACAATCCCGTTGATGCGCCAGTTACAATCTCTTCAGTCGACACTCACAATGCGCACGAGTAATTGGGACAAGCAGGAGAAGGAGTTTTTATCAAAACTAGGTAATGATGTTGATTTTGGGCTATTATTATCTTATTTTCAATATTATTTTAGAAATCTCGAGAGCTCGCCTACAAAGCTTAGAAAATGTTGAGAGCTCGTTTAAAGAAAAAGTCAGTCTCCTTCAGTCAAGAATTGAAACTCTCGAAGAGAAACTTTCAGCATCATTGATGCAAGAGGAACAAGCTAAAATTGCACTTCATCAAGCTGGTCTTGAAAGCAAACTCATTGAAACGAATTTAAAAAGGTCTGTATTGATTCTGTCCCGAGTTCTGAATGTGCGTTCAATATGATATGACTTGGATTATTTTGTTTTTCAGGCAGTTGAAAACACTTATGGAAAGCTTTGAAGACTTAAAGAAGATACACGATGAGTTAAAACAAAAATACTCTCTTTTGGAAGAGAAGTTTGAAACAATGAAAACACAGAAGAAGGAAGAGAGGTCTGTTGATGTAAGTCGTGAAAATCCTACCAATTATCGCAATAGGGATATGTCTGTGAGTGAAGCCAGCAATTCCGATGAAGCACATCACACATTGAGACCCAATAACTCATCACCTACACTTAGTCTTGTGGATGATGCACTGGGATCATTGGACTGGCAAGTGGTAAGTTTTGAGCTATGACAGTACTGACCTTAGGCACAAGTAGTTAATTTAATATTTGATGGTATTTTCTTTCATTCTTAGGACGATCTTGATTGCATATCAAATTCAGGGCGGCAGGCAACGTCAGTGTACGGGATGAACATAAATTTGCCACACATGAGCCACAACGCCAGTACAATAGAACACTTAACATCGCTGGTTAAGCAACGCGATGGTGAGGTCAATCAACTGCAATGGGAACTATCCCGATTACAAGTCGAAAGAGATGTCTTGAATTCTGAAATATCAAATCTCTCAATGGAGTTAGAGAACGTAATTAAATTTCCTATTCCTTTTATTTTACGAAAATCTTCGGTGTAACTGGCCCACTCGTGATTTTAGCCTAAAATTTACAATTGTGCATGTTTCTTTTTTTATTGGTTAATGCTGTTTTTCTCATCATGGAGTAGCCAACTAATAAAACAAAAATAAATATTTTTTTCTCTCATTCTAACAGATCAAAGAAAGAGTCCAACTCCATGAAGATATAGAAAAGAACTTTGCCGAACTGCAACGGCAATATGATGCTCTGCTACAGATGTACGGAGAAAAAGTTGAGCAAGCGCAGGAACTAGAACTGGATCTGCAAGACGTCAAGGACATGTACAAGGCACAGATTGATGAGTTGTTACGCCAACGCAACAGTGGGTTAGCTTCGTAAATTACAACTACGGGCAATGTGCATTTAGTTGATATTTTAATTTTTTTGTTTTAAGTAACTGTTAAAACGGTGAATGATCTGAGTTGCCTTAAAACGTGTTTTACAATATGCACATAGAAGACTCAAATTGTTGTATTTTCATATCTCAAACACTAGATTTTGATTGATAAGCTAAAATCCATCAGTTCTTTTATCAAAACAAATTTGTTTCATTATTTGTTAGTGTTTGTCCAAGCGGTGATATTATTATTTAAAAATTTTAATTGTTAATTTACGTTTATACTTTTCGGAACCAAATTTAAAAAAAGGGATAAAACTCTCTAAGAAAGCCTCTATTATGTGTTTGATTTATTTTTATTATTATTTTAATTGAATTACCATTAAAATAATTATATTATTTTATGTATATTTAAAATTAAAATGGAAAACAAATATTTTGTAAATTAAGAAAATAATAATATACTATTAATATTAGATAGCTAAAAATTTTTTTCTTCTTAATTTTATTTTAAGTTTTTTAAATGTAATTGCAAGGAATGGCTTAAACAATACCCGTTGGTTTTGCTGTTGTAGGCTGACTACTTGGTTTAGTCATGATATCAACGGCATTTTTCAAGAATTGAGTTTTAACAAAGTCTGTAGCGGTCGAATTTAGGCTACTGCCTGCACCGTAATTGCATTTAATGTAGCCGTATAGGTTTGCTGCGTTGAGAACTAGGGCAATCATCACAAGCAAAAGCCATTTAAATTTCAGTCCGAAAAAGGCAAAGATAAAAAATAGAGACCAAAAGGCTGGACACAGAATGAGACCCAACCAGAAGATTCGCGCCTCGTTGTTGTTGATTTTGCTCTGAAATTGGAATTAAGATGATATAAATGTTTTGTTCGTGTGTTCATGTTCGGTTTGTAATGCATAAGAAAATTAAAGTACATCTTGCATGTCTTAAAACATTTGCGCTTATCAATCCTATTAATATGTCCCAAATAATATTAAATTTATTTTTCAAGGTTTTAGATACCCTTGAGACTTTAGTTTTCTCTTTCGAAATTTACCTTAGTTGTTTTCAATGCTATTTACAAAGTCTACTGAAAACATTTTACTATACAAACAGAAGTCTAGGTACAAAAACCATTGCATGTTTTTATGAATCGATTAACACCGCTACTATTGGATTAGGTTTCTTATAATTAAGCCCTAAACCCGAACTCACCTGCTTCGATTCGAAGACCCAATGTGACTTGCCTTCATCGTCCACATAGTTCCACCACCTTAAACCCACCAACAGTCGTCCAGTGATATTTTTAACAGTCCAAAAGTCTGCCGACAGCAAGAGTATTACAAAAACAAAACTAGTGACGAACGATTCACTAAACCAATTGCAAAAAACATAAACAAAAATTGCTAATCCACGGAAGAACAAATGAAAAAATGCAACGTATGGATGTCTGTTGAAAAGAAAAACATAAACAATAATATATTGGCAGAAAGTAATGATATTCAATTACGCATATTTCTTCGGAGCACTGTTTCCAAGTTCATCTTCTTCACCAAATGGAATTGTATCATCGTCCAGGAGAGGTATCTGTTAGTAAAAAGTTTGCTTTTATTTAGACATGATAAACATCTAAAAATTATATGATAACAATTGGTGCAAGTATTTATACTTATTGTTAGTGTTTTAGTTTAGTGACTACATCATGCATTTGGATAGCTAGAGGAGTATATAAGTGGCGTGCGAGCTCTTGTTAAATTGCCAAATATTCAGGTTTTAAGTGCGGGTTTGGTTAGTGTGTAATTTGTTAAAGCTTATAGGAATTCTAGGAAAGCATGCGAAACTAACATTCCTTACCGTTGCTGATGACATTGTTACCTATTTTAATGTTGCTTGTTTACACTTATTAAATAACTATTGCAGAGTCGCAATATAAATAAATAAATTGGGTATTATTGATTTTGAGTTCAAAAAATTATAGAAGTTTTGACAACAAGTCAGCCACCGAACAAAGATGTTGACACTTTTGAGATACGTTCGATTTGACTGAAACTTGGTTAAAGGTAAAGCACTAACAAGGGTGTGTTGGATTGAAAATTGATTTAATAAAAATAATTCTTTATAAAAATTGGTAAAATTTTAGGTTTTGTCAACCTGGGGTGCCAGCACGTAATTTTATACAATCGGGCTAACTTGGTACAATCGAGCATTGCAGTACACAATTAGTTTGAGGAATTTAAAATAAATAAAATCGTAATTTACATTTAATTTTATGGTCCACAATGACATTTTAAGCATGTATATAAGTGATAATGAAACTCGTTTCAAATTACATTTATGGTTCAAAAATATCTATGATCTACGATCAACAAAACTCGATAGTAACAAATTACGTGCTGGCACCCCTGATTCACCTTTTATCCATGGCTTCGGTTCCTTGTACCATTTTTGACACTTTCACAAAGAAATGACTTTCAATTGAATGTGTTCGAAAATATTGACTTAGGTTTTTCCCTTTTCTAGTTTATTCTGAATGGAATGTGGTTAGTGTCAAAATGAATAAAAACGAGAATTTTCAAGCTAGATTTCGAGTTATTTCATTTTAAGTCCAGTGGGCTGACCCTCTTATCACTCTGGGACTTACTCATTACACAAATCGAACAGATCAAAACGTCACCTACTCGAAAAAGCTTGCGTAAAAAAAACACAAACACAGCTGTCTGTTTAGTCTGAAAATTCTGCAGTTTCAAAATTTTATTTTCGTCATGTTGGCGACATAAAATAATAAAAAATACTTGTGTTTCCAACAGAGTTGATTCAAAGTGTTCTGGATTCTTAAGCAGAAGAAAGAATTTGCAAAAATATCACACAAGAAGGCATTACATGGTGTTATTATTATACACCGAACGATACCGAATAAATAAATTAGTTAATTGGTCGGAGTAATGATGAGTACAGATTAAGCAACCCCTTAACTTTTTTTCTCGAGAGTCGAGAGAACAGTGATAATAGAAAGAAAAAACAAGAAAAAAAGAATCCATAACAAAAGAGACTTGGTCATCAAGCAGCCACACTTTTTGGAGCTGTTTTCTCAAGAAGAAAAGGTTTTCTCGGTTTTAGGTTCTCGGTACACATCATAAACCGAATTTGTGCATAATATTTGGCCTCTGATCCGAATAAAACTCAAGGAATAACCACAGTAAAACGCAGGAAAACTTCGAAATCAGTCATCGCGCGGACGGAGAAGGGTGTGCAATTGGTGAGTTTTCATAGTGAATCAGAGCACTTATGTCCCTAGCCCAAGTCCAAGATGAAGTGATAAAGATTAATTGAGTGCACATGACAATCGATTAAAGTTCTGCAAATTTACTTATTTTTTGCCTGCCAAATAAGAGCAGAACAATTATTTCCCAACTCCGCCGCGGGCTGTGTGAACTAATTTTTGCGGCAGTCATTCAGGCAGTGGGGAAACAAAGAGCCATCTCGCCCACCCAAAACACCTCCTCCTTCTTCGTCTCGAGTTTCAAAGTTCCTTTGTTTTGGTGTGATCTCTGTTTGTTCACACGACAACAAGGAACAATTCGTTGGCTTGTTCAGAAGACGGAAAAGAAGGAAACTACACGCAAGTTGATTACTTGATTGTCCGACTGTGGTCGTCGCCGTCTCTAACAGTTTCTGAAAAATCTCAACCATTGTCAGTTAGATGGGGGCGAAGGCGAGTACCCCAGCAAATAGTGGTCACCAGAGTCCACGGACGCGCACTTTCTCTAGCAGTTCTAGCACCGAGGTGACTTCTCCGCCCGGCAGTGGACCTGGCTTCAACGTATTGCGTGCTCTGCCCGGAATACAGGTCCCACAAAACGATCGTCAGAGGGCTCGTAGTCTTTCATCTGTACCAGACTTGCATCAATCAGGTGGCAGCGGAAGCGGGGGCGTTGGAAACAACAACAACAACGGCGGGAACATTCACAATCATCATCACCATCACCACCATCATCCACACCTAGTCGGTCATAATGATCGCAGCGCGGTAATCAATCGCGGAGGTTCTAGTTCGACAGCAGTAGTGGTGTCGTCGGGCACTTCGAACACCGGCGGACCTGGCGATCGTATCATTTACGGGGGCCATTCGATTTTACTGAATGGAGGGACTACAACCGGTGGTGCTATTAGCTTGGAACAGGTCGAAGAAGCTGGAATAGTGGATGGGATAGCTGCGTCGATGGCGGCTTCATCGAATAGTGCCATGGGTCGTGTGTACACAGCGACATCGTTGCCATCTCATATTTGGTCGTTAAACGGTAAGTAAATCAAATGTTTATTTGTTTGCTTGCTTCACAGATAGCAACTATCAATTTGTTTTTTAAATGACTCGCTACCAACACGACCACTGGCTGTGTGCGATGGTAGTTGAGTTGTATGTAAGAGTACGATGAAATTACTACCATGTGTATATTTCAACTGCGTGGAAGGTCACCACAATTAGTTGCGATGGGGAGTAGTAGGAAAGTTCTGCTGTTTATGATGAGTTTTGATTTTTTTAGACGCCGAGTGCCGAGAACAAAGTCATTTGCATATGGAACAATGATTATGCAATCATTGTAAACTATGTGGTTTTTTTTGTATGAAAATATGATGAGTTTGATTTGGTTTTGAAAATGTGAAGAGTGTCTTGTTTTATGTAGTAAAAATGTATGAAAACATTTACTATTATATCTGTTCCAATAAGGAAATTCAGATACAGTCTAAACAACTCGGTTTTGAAGACATTATGATTAAGACAAATTTGGTGATAGATGATTTTTTTAGGAAAGATTTTCTACAACTATTTTTTTTAAATACCTACACAATCAGCGAAAAGGTCTTTTGACCTCAGTTAGAGATTTTTTATTTTTGTTATATCTTTCATATCATCTTTTAGGTTAAATGTTTCAATTTAATTTACCATTGAAAAAATGAATCCATTTAGTTTTTTACTAAATTCTGTCAAAGTACTGATTTTTCGCAATTCTGCTTTGCAATTTTCAATTTTTTGAAAGAATATCCAGTTTTTGGAGCTTTTCAATACCACATCAGGTATAATGAATCTGTCATCGAGATAATCTTCTTCTTGTGGCGTCGATAGGTAAATTTAAAACTTTCATAATAAAATTATTACGGTTATAATTAAATTTCCATTTAAAAAGCAAATAAAAGAAAGATACATAAACTAAAAACATGGGGATAAACAAAAATATTGTCGCTTGAGTAAGTTCTTCTCTGAGACTATTTTACAAAAAAGATTTCAAATTGGTTATTATTTTTACTTTTTTTGGAAATTAATGAAATTAGCTAGTCATTTTTGTTGAATCGGAAATTCAAATTTTTAAAATTATAAATTTTTATTCCTTGAATGTGATAAATCCTTCGACATCAGTACTCCATTAAAGAACATCTTTTATGTGCTAATATGTAGTTCTATTACCATTTGAATTTGAATCTAATATGCAGCTAATATTGTCTTGGAGTAACTTTTTTGAAATATGTTTTATTTATTTATGGTATATTGTGTAAATAATTCCTAAAAGTTGTTTTCGTCATAAAAATGCTATGGTGTGCAAGTTTTACCGATAGAGAAAAGGCTTAACTAATTGCTTACCTATAAAACGCAACTTCCCTTTTTAGACAAAATATTTAATTTGCGTTTCTTTAGTAGGAACATTGGTTCAAAATACTTACTTACTTACTTAGGTCCTCAGACCTACGAAGTCCGTTGGTGTTCCCTAGCGGGACATAGGGCCTCAACTACTCCTACGCGCCATCGTGTACGGTTTCCAGCGATGTATTTAAGCTCCCTCCAGCTCTTTCCCAGTCTCGCAGATTCCTCCTCAACTGTTCTTCTCCACGTGCTTCTCGGTCTACCTACTCTTCTTCCTTCTTGTGTGAGTGGGTTCCACTGCATTGCTTGGCCTGCAATGCAGTCATTACCTTTTCGAAGCGTGTGTCCAATCCACTGCCACTTGCGCCTTCGTATAATGGTATCTATGGGTTCCTGACCTGTTCGTCTATGTAAGTCATAGTTGGAGATACGATTAGGCCAGAAAACCCGTAAGATGTTTCGAAGACACCTATTAACGAAGGTTTGCAGTTTCCTGGTTATTGTGGTTGTTATTTTCCAGGTGCTGCAGCCATATAGCAGAACTGATTCGACGTTAGAGTTGAACAGTCGTAGCTTTGTGTTCAAGCTGAGAGATTTGTTCCTCCAAACATTGGACAACATCCCGAACGCAGCCTTTGCTTTTCCGATGCGGCTGGCGATGTCTAATTCGGTTCCTCCTTCAGGAGAGACGATACTTCCAAGGTATTGGAAGCTATCTACTTTCTCTACTGCTTGTTGACCAATGTTCATCAGAGCGGATGATTGCGAGCTCCCGAGGCTGAACATCTTTGTTTTTCCCGTATTGATTTTCAGCCCCACGATTGCTGCTTCTCTCTCCACCCTTGTAGCCATTTGATGGAGATCCATTATCTTATGGGAAAGCAAGCAAACATCGTCAGCGTAGTCGAGATGTTTAAGGTAAGTTGTCAGAGTCCATCTTATTCCTCCGCTTCCTGTCAAAGCCATCCATTGGTTCAAAATGGCATGTTATTATTGTACTGGTACTTTTGATTAAGAAAAAAATAATATCTGTTTATAACACATTTTAAAGTTAAATTGCAACTTAAAGTATGTATGATCAAATATGAATGAGTCCGATGTGAGTCATGTAGATTATATCCTATCCTAATTACAATAAAGACATAAGTGGAAATTAATTAAAAAAATAAAGCCATGTAGTTAGAGTAAGGCAAGGGAAAGTGAATTACACAAACTTAAAACTTGAAGGAAAAAACAGATCTCTATAATCCAAAAACAACATTCTATTTATTTGTATAGTCTATACATTATAAAAGAAAAAAGTATTTATTACTAAGCTAAACAACCATTTTATCTTATTATTAGATTACATGTGCATGTTCATTGTGCAGTATGTACATACATATAGTGAATTACGTTTTAAAATAATAAAGGATTAAGCACCTCACGTAGTTCTGTGTTATAAATACACAAACAAAATAATCCTAACAATATTATGTTTTGAAAATTGAAATATTTTCCTAACTTTCAACGTCTTATTACTGCCCCCAATAATCTTCAGAAGAAAGATAGCTTTATGTACGAGTAAGTTTATCAAAAGTGCATACTAAACCATTTGATAACATTTTGAATAACAAACAACAATACAAACACATACACGTCCATAATCTGAATATTCAATTAAACACAAAAGTAACAAGAGTAAACATTCATATCGGAAAGCCAATAACTGATATCACGGTTTGTGCTGATAAGATTAAATCAAATGGAAGGCCTTTGTGAACCTTGTTTATCGTCTTCCCAGTTTTACCACAAAGGTCCAATTTGTTTTTCCAGATTTCAATACGAAACAAATCCATTTTGTTGGCAGTCTATTTAATGTTATTTGTTTATTTTGATAAATCGATTTTTTGATGTGTTAGTCACAATAGGCACATGGGCACTTTTATGTATAACGTCCTTCAATATATCAGGTTCAATGTCTTGCTGCATTCAGTTGAGTTGCGATCGCAGACAAAATGTATACATTTTTTATATCTGACTTCGCACTGACCAACCCCACTGTATTTTTCGTTTTTGGAACAGAAAGCAGAAAGAGCTTTAATAAATAAACTCACTCAAGAGAGTCTTACGAAACCAGACTGTGGCAGTGAGTGGCACTGTGCGACTGTGCCTTTCCTTAACTCAATACTCAACCATCATCATTCATCACCCCCAGAGAGTGCTAAGACCTGAGAGATAGACATTGAAAATCGAAATCAGCTTTTATCGAAGTGAAGCTTTTTTCCATTGTCAGCTCAGCGTCGACACAAATTTTTTATTGAATTAGAGTGAAGATGTGGCAGAGATAAAATCGAAAATAAAAATAAAGTGCTGCATGCTACCTTTTGCGTATAGAAAGGTGAAAACCAAGTTACACAATCTTTCACTTTTAACCAGGGCTATATTGTTTTTTTGTATGTGTTTTTGCTGTCAACCTCTGAGCTTCGAAATTACAAGATAAAGCAACTCGTCTCGTCTCGTTTGTCGGCTGTTTTTTATATCCATCATTCAGTCAGCCAGTCAGAATTCTTAAGTAGGAACTCTAAAAGCTCTTTCATCGTACTTGTGGTTGGTTTAGTTGCCTCTTTGTGAATTCTAAATAAATGA
The DNA here is from genome assembly GCA_905146935.1 of Scaeva pyrastri. Classification (NCBI taxonomy): domain Eukaryota; kingdom Metazoa; phylum Arthropoda; class Insecta; order Diptera; family Syrphidae; genus Scaeva; species Scaeva pyrastri. The sequence goes on along the minus strand of LR989929.1, from coordinate 1,316,770 downwards.
GTAATTTTATTTAGCAGTTTAAATTACGTGCTGTTCGGTATAACTTCTGTCATAGACAGGTTCTACAAATTTTGTTCGCAAATTTATTATTTAACAAAATATTTGCGAAAGAAAATAAACAGAAAAAAAATAATTCGTGATATCTTTTAAAGTGAATCCAAAAGAAAGAAAAATTCATCGTCCATCGAGCTATAATTACATTTTTTCTTCGAAAAATACCCCCACTCGAGGAGGAACATACGAACCAGTGATACGAATCAGTGATCTCTGCTGTGAGTTTTTGTTTTTCGATTAAAAAGTCATCGGTAAGACCGATTTTAATCCCAAAAATAGAATAATTTTCTGCGAAAAAAAGGAAAAAAAAAAAACGACGAATTAAAATAAAATAATTCAACTGCAAAAGCAGACAGACGACGAACAGGGAAACCAACAGTGAGACCGAGACTGTGAATTGTGACTTCCTCTATACCTACACTGCAGCAGGCAGCAGCGTGTTGTATACATCAGAGTCTTTGTTGTACCTTCTTCTTCATGGTGTTGGGCTGTAATCATTTTTCCGGTTCCATTCCTTCTCTCTGAATAAAAAGGGAACACTTCTGTTGCGCTTCTTTTGTTCTTCACAATATCATGGTGATATTTTATTAATAAAAAAAAAAATACAAACAAATCTTTTTCTGGCAGTGAACGTGAACGATAATAACCCAACGTTGTTCTCCTTTCAGTTAAGGCAAGAAAACGACGCAATTACATTAACGGTCTTTTTTTGTTGTTTATTAATTTGGTGTACCTACGTGAACGAATTTATTAATATACCTACATACATTTTGTTTTGATTAATATTTGCTATTAAGCAGCACTTTGATTGTCTTCTCATTAATGTCGTCGTCGGTGTTATTGTGTTTTTGCTGTTCAGCTGTGGTATCACTCTGTAGATAAGGAAAAAAAAAATAAAATACCAGCAACGAACCGAACAACCTATTTTCGGATTCATTGATTCGAGAAGTTTTTGTGATAATGCCCCGCATCTCGCATCGCAGATCGCTCTGTCACTGCTAATTAATTATAATAATTAAATCAACGTTCATCAGTTACATTAAATTTATATAGAATTGAAGTCTAATTTTCGTGAACTGATTTGTGATTCAGAGACTGAAATAATAAATAATTCAAAATGGGTCAAGCTTTTAGCAGTCAAAATACCCACAATGGACATCAGCAACAAACAAGCAAATATATTGGTAAGCATTTGAACATTTTAATTAATTTTCGATTGTATTCTTGCATTGCGTTTGCTCATTAGTTATTACGGGTAAGGCAGGTTAAGGTTATGAGTTTTGTAAGGTTTCAAATATTTATATCTCCTCATTACATATTGATCTAATTGCATTGGTCGTCTGTTCTATTTCCGACACAAAACTACCTAAAAAGATTTAAGATTTGTGTTGAACAAAAAAAAAAAAAAACTTGTTTACCCATGACTTGTTTGACTTGTCGAATTAATTTCAATTGACAGGTTATGTTGATAGGTTCATAAGTAGTTTTGGAAAAATTTAAAAAAAAAAAATGATAATGTTATAGTTTATTTAGAGCCCAGCACAGACAGTTCAAGTTTTAAAGGAGCTAGGGGTTGGTTGAGTTATGCCTAATGATTTCTTCATTTTAGAGAATGGAATCAGAGTAAAATAAAATACAACAAAAACAATTTTACAAAAAAAAACGTTCGTTTTCCATTTTCCCGGCTTTCATTAGTAACAATAACTGATTTCAAGTTATGGAAATTTGCTAATGTCTGTAGAGTTATATTCAGGGATGAGTCAAAGACAATTTACAAAAATCAAATCTGAGAACCACATTTGGGGAGATTCTTCTTTTGAGATAATGGAAGGCGAATAGTGTTGTTTTGTCAGCCTCCATGTGATTCAGTAATATGAACTGAACACTCAAAACAATAAACAAACCCTCCAACAAAAATTAAAGAAAAAAATATTTGTTTAAAATTAAATTCTCGTTTCAGTTCTTTGAAAATTGAATCAAAAATTCTAGTAACTTTTTATTTTAAAAAATATTACGATTATATGCAGATGTACATATATATATATATACATATATACATATATACATATATACATATATACATATATACATATATACATATATACATATGTATGTATATACATATATACATATGTATGTATATAGTAAACCTTTTAAGATATGTATGTATGGTATATGCTGATGGAAAGAGCACGACATTGATAACAAAATTGCTTCCATCCGAAATTTAAGATTTTTAATTTGTTTTTTTTTTTCTATAATTCATAGCGTCCATTATGGATCGTAATCTTAATAGCTCCTCTTAAAAAACGTTTTTCTAATGTCGATTAACGTGATTATAAATTAGTATGATTTAAGCATGAACAACTACATTATGTTGCTTTTTATTGATGGAAAAGTTTCTATGATATGTTTTATTTTAAATTTAATCAATGAATAAGTAAAAGTTTAATCAAATCAATAACAAATATTTGTTTTTTTTGTTATGATAAATTTAAGTACCGTTTTGAACGTTTAACAACCAATTTTGTAATTTGTTCCTAAATTTTTTGTATACCAACTTAACAACTTATTTTGTCGAAGTCGACTTCGGAGTTTAAAATTCTTCATGGAAACGGCCCAACCATACGACTTGAGAGACAACAGAATTATCAATAGTTATAGGTACCAGTAAAGGAAAAATATTTAGTTTCAAAAAAGTAAAATACCTAGATCGTTTTTAAAGTAATAGACTTGTTTTGTTGATGTTTGTTGAGAGAAATAATTAAGAAAATTTTTTGGAATATTTGTTTCTTCCAAGCAATTTAATTTGACTTTTTTTTTTTTAAATTGAACTAACAAATAAATAATCGAAAGAAGAAAATTGCTGTAAATGCATTTTTTTGTTTAGGAAAGTACCTATCTATACTTTCTTGTTTTCTTGTTCTAGCAACTGAATTTCTGAAATAAAGGTGAACTCCAAGCACTATACTCATGTACATATGTTTGTTTTATTGAACCTTATACATACATATATCAATTTCAAAAACATGTGATATTATAATGTAACCAGATTAAGGAAATATGACCCTTTAACTCAACGCAGCTTAAACGTCGCCGTCGTCGGCTTCACAAATCAAAATATGACTTGGAAAACAAATAAAGTAGAAGTCACTGCGTATATTTTGCATGTGTAATGCATTCAAGCATTGAGTTACTCCTCCATCATTGGTCTGGGTGTCAATCATTTAATTTGTAATGCAAAATAAAAACTGACGCCACAATGGAATTCAAATAATAAAAAAACAAACCTCGTTTTCCCTTAACTGGATTATGAATTATGAGCTTGAACACCTTGAACGCTTTTAGTCTGAGTGAATGTATTTGGTTTTTTTACTCTCTCTTTCGTGGTTGCGTTTGCGTCTGCTTTGTAAAAACATTTTTGAGATTGATTACAAGAACTTTCATTTTAATTATACACTTACATGTGCATATACTCTCGACATCATTTAAATGAGTTTGTTCACGACAAGCGGATATCGGATATTATGTGTTTGAAAAAAGTGTGCTTTCTGTAAAAAACTGTATATGAGCTTATAAGACAAAAAATATGCATAAAGGGCTTTAAACTTTAATTGAAGAGGGGGATGTTGGGCCCTCGGTTTTCAAAAAAAAAAAAAACAAACATTTTTTTAATGAAATCATTTATCTTGTAAAAAAATAAATTCTTTTTAAAAATTTGAATGAAAGGTAAAATTATAAAATCTGAAATTCTAATCTTGTACCATGAAGAAGCTGGAAACGGACATATTTTATTAAAACCATAGTAACTACGGCTATTAGGCGATACAATACAAGATAATAATGTAAGGCAAAGAGAAGGAACTAAGCCGTCACCCTTATACAGATTTAAGTCTAAATTGCTGAAAATTATTTTTAACTTGGAAAGTTAAAATTTTGTTTAAATTTATTATGAAAAAAAGTTTTAAATTCATTGTTTTTTAGTTCTATATTGTGAATTTGAATATTTATTATTCATTGTAACAAACTTGTGTAGTAAAAAAAATTTTATTTCATTAATAAAATTAGGTCTTAAATGTTTTTTATCATATCATAAAATCATCACTTGCAACATGATTTTTTGTTATTTTTGTAAAAAACATTTAAGAGCGAATCAAATACTTGATCATTAGTCTTTGACAAATTTGTTTTAAGAATCCAAATAAGAGTTATTTTTTTCCAATTCCTTTTGTACGAGTATAAAACAAACAATAAAAACTGTTAATAATGCGATAATTATATTTGCAGAGATGAATTAAATGTGAGTGAACCTCAAAGGCGGTACCTGTGGTTCCAACCGCCCAAGTTTCTAGTCTAGTCATAATAAACTCCAGTGTGATTCATAAAATTAATTTGAATATTGTCGTCATCGTCATCGTCATCGTCGGCGTCGAAGCCGTAGTAATACTCGGGTAGGACCCCATAACAATTTAGATAATTACACCACCAAATCATTTTCAATTCTTTAGCGAATGCATGCGTCACTTACTTAAATTGTTATATCTGTCTCCAAAAACATGACAAAAAAAAGCATAACATTACAGTACACACGAATTTTTCTCTTTGCCCTCGTCCTCTTAGGGAAATTATTTTTTTTTAACAGAAACGAATGCATTTCGTTTAAATGTAATATACAGTGGTGTGTGAAAGTTTGATGGACTTGTTCATTTTGAAGATTAACAGAAATCGGTCAAAATGTTAGAAAAAATATCGACGAAGTATAAATTTTAAGCCTGGTACCCGCACGTTTGTGCAAATTTGAACAGGCACTGATTGAGATGAATTCTTAAAAAGATTCACACAGCAGAAGTGTGCTTGCAGTGTCAATCCTTATTGTAAAAGTTTATATGGCTATGTTTTGGCAAAAATTGCACAAAGTTTTCGGCTTAATGAGAATGATTTGTCTTCTTTACCTTTACTTGTGGATTTTACAAAACAAATACTTTTCGATGTTTTTTTATCTTATAGTAAAAAAGCGACTGTGGTGTAGAAATTAACATAATTTAGATAAATTAAATTGGATGAAAGCAAAATAGTGCTCATACCTGCAGTTCCCTATTTACAAACATGTTGTTTTTAAAAATGTGCATAATCTGAACTAGTTTTAAATGATTTTCATTTGCATCTGTTCTAAATCAAAGTATTTTTAATATGCATAATGTAATGACAGGAAGCGGAGGAATAAGATGATGACGATGTTTGCTTGCTTTCACATAAGATCATGGATCTACATCAAATGGCAACAAGGGTGGAGAGAGAAGCAGCAATCGTGGGGCTGAAAATCAACACGGGAAAAACAAAGATGTTCAGCCTCGGGAGCTCGCACTCATCCACTCCGATGAACATTGGTCAACAAACAGTAGAGAAAGTAGAGAGCTTCCAATACCTTGAAAGCATCATCTCTCCTGAAGGAGGTACCGAACTAGACATCGTCAGTCGTATCGGAAAAGCAAAGGCTGCGTTCGGGATGTTGTCCAATGTTTGGAGGAACAAATCTCTCAGCTTGAATACAAAGCTACGACTGTTTAACTCCAACGTCAAATCAGTTCTGCTATATGGATGCAGCACCTGGAAAATAACAACTACAATAACCAGGAAACTGCAAACCTTCGTCAATAGGTGTCTTCGAAACATCTTAAGGGTTTTCTGGCCTAATCTTATGTCCAACGTGGATCTACATAGACGAACAGGTCAGGAACCCATAGACACCATTATACGAAGGCGAAAGTGGCAGTAGATTGGACACACGCTTCGAAAAGGTAATGACTGCATTGCTGTCCAGGCAATGCAGTGGAATCCACTCACACAAGAAGGAAGAAGAGTTGGTAGACCGAGAAGCACGTGGAGAAGAACAGTCGAGGAGAATCTGCGAGATTGGGAAAGAGCTGGAGGGAGCTCAAACACATCGCTGGAAACCGTACACGATGGCGCGTAGGTGTAGTTGAGGCCCTATGTCCCGCTAAGGAACACCAACGGACTTCGTAGGTCTGAGGACCTAAGTAGTAGTAGTAAAATGTACCAAAAAAAACTGCCCATTTTAAAAGCCCTTGATTCGTATTTTGGACATTTTTGGGAACGTTTTAGGTTTCTTTGATGTACAGCCAACAATTTATGTGAACATGTGAAGATTTTATGGTGCGATTATTTTAAGAAAACACAAAGTTCATAACGCTTTTCCTTGATTTTTTTTGCTTAGCACTGTAATTTCAATACGAAAAAGTTCGCTTGTTGTGTACAGAGAGTAACGGTTACTTGGCTGTGAATGGTCGGTTTTTATTTTAATTTCCATTCTGTAGGTACACTATAAGTTCATCCACTTACATACGCGTATAGACCAAAAGTGGGTGGCAAATGGGGTATGGGCCAATGGCCGTGTGCAGGGATGGAGCAGCAGGATATACTCTTCTCCATAATGCATTGCCGATGCCGGTAGCTGTTGGTTGTACTTCCAATGAATGGATTGCTGGTGGGCAGTGAGAAAGGAGCTTTGTGCCGTGTCGGGCTTGTTTTGAAACTCGTATAGCTCGTTGGTCGCATTTTTTTATTCATGCGGAATTCTCCCTCTAGCCGTATGTCGTCGTGTTGTTTTCCGTTGTATACAGTATCTGTTCGAAAGTGTTCTTTTCTTCAAAAGTGAGAGAAATATGGCACTACAACTGCTCCGCTTTTGGACTTTAATGGAATTCAAAAATATTCAAAAACACTAAAAACAAGAATAGAATTATGGATATCGGATTTTGTGTTGATCCACAATTCCACATTATGACGGAGACAAGTTCAGAAATATTAACTCCTCTTTGCCAAAAAATGTGGATGGAAGGGGTTTTGTGTTATTTTTTTTAGTAAATGATTGTAGGTCACAAAGTCGGATTTGGGTATCAACGGGTTCTCTGGTACTGGAGCGTGGTGTCCTTGATTTACGTTTTATACTTCAATCCACTCTCGGGTATTACTCGTAGCAATACCAGCAGTTACATGCTATACGAAATACGAGCTGTGGGAATGAGGAAGGTCGTATGGTTTTGCTTCCATCAGCAGGCAAAAGGCCCCAAGCGTACTAACTTGTCCGATTTGCATTCTGACCTATTTTATGGGTTTTCATTTTTGACCCAACAATCTCGCTGTGGTTCAGATTCACCAATGGTTGCGGTGGTGTTTCCATTTTCTGTGTTCGGTTAGCATTGATTGTTTCTAGTCATTAAATTATGGGTTTTATGCATGTTTTTGTTTTATTGTAAATCACATTTGAAAACATGTATAATTGTATAGGTATCTATTCTACGGCATTTTAGTTTTCATATAGTTGGACACGCCAGTGCAGATGTATGGTTTTCTTTCTTATGACATTGTTTTTGTTTTCCTTTGTTGTTGCGATTCGGTTTTGATATAATACTGGTATTGGATTTAATTATTGTTTAAAAGCTTAGCTAAACATTTAATTTAATGAAAGAGCTTGGAAAATGTATTGTTTGACTTTTTTTTTTTTATTTTTCTTGGTATTATAAATATTTTCTCACAAATATGAACTTAAGCAATTAAACGAACACCAAAATTGCATAATAATTGCTGGGTTTCTATTTCTATATATAACTTGAATTAGGAAAAGTGCTCTCTAATTAAACCTGTTATAGGTAGTACGACGAGGAATTATTAAGAATTCTATTTTATTGCCTGACTTTTTATAGCCTGTAATTCAAAGTTTATTTAGAAAAACGAATGTTTAAAGTTATGATATTAATGAAGGTGAAGGTTCTTGGGCTAGTAAAAATTTATTCATGAAATTGATTTACTATATTGTTTTTTTTTTCACTGTGAATTGTTAAGTTTTAAAGTAGGTATAGTTTCGATCGTATCACCTTTTGCAGCTCTGTAATTCCAGTTAAGAGCTTTAACTATATTTTACATTCTCAAGAATGACCCAAATGATTTTTATTTAATCTATTTTCCTATAGTTCCAAAAGTAATTGAATCATATACATACATATGTATGTATGTATTTTGAATAACTGGCACTTAATTTAACCCGAATTAGCTTGAGGTAACGGCAGATGAATCATATTAAAACGTGATTAAGAAAAACAACATATTAATTGATGACAAAATTGAAAAAGTTAACATACTCACATCGAAGTCATTATAAAATGATAAATTTTATCGGACTTATTTTGGCAGTAAAAGCTCATTTGTTTCCTTGCTAAACAAAAATCATAAAAATTATCTCCCTCCAACAATTATAAAATACTGAAAAAAATTATTTCCTGCTGATTATTTTAATTACTTGTTTAGACCTATAATTAATTAGGTGACATTCAAATCTTCAATCTTATGATCTATTCAATGTTATTTCTCTCTTTGTACGATATCCACCTTAATATTTGTTTACAATGTTTCAATGAATTCTTAATGAATAATCCATAATAAAATATCTGTTTAAAGTCCATCCATATACATATGTACATAATGGTAGTTGTGTACAGTACTTTTACTTCATCATTTTAGTATAGGTTTAAATTCTCATCAATTCTTAAACCAACTATTGAAACTAGAGCACGACCGGCCTAAAAAGTGCAAAAAAACTTAGTTCTATAGCTGATGGGTGTTCGGCTGTATCTACGTTAGATCCGTCTTAAGTGAATTGGTTCATTAGAAAATTTTATGCTTCGGTTTTATTTTTATTTAAATAAGATTTTCTATTAAAAAAAACAAAACAAATAAAGCTGTATTATGCTCTCTCAATACTCTGAATTGTATTACGAAGGATTTGTCTAGACTCTAGAATCTAGATCATTACACTGCGTTTTGCAATAATAATAATAAAAAAAAAAAAAATACAAAGTTGAAGGTAATCAAGGCTGAGTGAGTGAAAGTAGAAACATTCATTTTTTAAAAGCAATTCAAATAGGTGGAGTAGAAAAACCGTGTCGCACTAACTGCTTATCTTAACGTTTATCATATGATTATCTAGAACTAATGTTTGCCTTAAAATGAAAAAGGAGCGTACGATCAAATACCAACATTCTTAATATCTGGATAACATTAACAAACTTATTTGTCAAAGTGTTGCCGCAGTCCTGTTACAATTTTAATAATTTTAAATTCAATTAATTTTAATTCAATACAAGTAACAAAGCCTTTAAAGTTTAATAAACAATAATAAAATCTTATTATCATTTTATTAATGTTAATTTAAACAAAAAAAACATAAAAATATCGAAAGTTGAGAAGAATACTGAAAGTTGATCTTTTATTCCTAAAAAAAAATGAGATATTTTAATAAGAATTTAAAAAATAGTATAAAAAATGTAAAATTAACACCACTAAACAAACTAAAGAAAAAATGTAAAACACTTGTTACATTTGTGACACTGTGGCAACGTTGACTTGCGGTCAGCCCAATTATACTATTTAAGATACATACGTATTTGTTCCAAATCAAAAAAGAACATCTAGCTCCGAAAGCGCGTTTTATATTTTATTCAGTCAATGTCAAATAAGAAATAATATTAGCTATTAAAAATTGCCAGACAACAACTTTAATAACTATTACAATAATACCTACTACTTTTTACTACTTTACTACTGATTTGATGAAAAATTAAATCAGCAAATAACAATATGCTGTAGAATGAGCTGACATGTCCAATTTCCCTCTTCCTGTACATTAAAAATTGCATGTATACAACCGTTATATGCCCAACAAACCAGTATACCTACCTATAATGTGTACCTTAATGGGAAAACGAAGCACTTTTATTTTTTTATTTAGGATACCTATCGGTAATAAAAACAACAAATGCTTACCTTTTTACTTACAGATAGGTAGCTATCTGTTTGCTTAAGAGAAATGTCAATAAAATTCAAATCTATCAATAGGTACGAACCCACTTGTAAAAATGACAGATTTCTGATGGCTGCTGCCGTCATGACAAGCCATTGATATAATTTTCATTCCACTCGAGAGTTCTAGTGTCCTCTTATCGTTATCCCGAATCATTTATGTATAGGTACTAGGTACGTATAAATGCAAACACCAACCTACCCTTGGTTTACTAAACTGTCATACTTAGCCCGACAACAAAAGTGCTTATCTGTTTCAAGTTTTTTAAGTTTATCAATTCGCCAATTAAATAAAAACAAATTCCAACAATTGTGCAAATCTAGAAAATGAAAATAATAATCTAACAAAAGCATAGACAAATACAAAAAGAAAATAAATATGAAAATAAAAAACACCCCACAAATAAAAATACAAACTCATGTGTGTAGTGTATACGTCAGATGACAATACATATTTTAAAAATAAAAAAATAATGTATCATAGAGAGAGAACGAGAGAGGCAAACAAACTTCAAATTAAAGCAAAAGCCTTCCACGTTCCACCATTCCACCACACGCATGAGTTTATTCGAATCGAAACATCATCAACATCATCATCATTATTGTGGTTGCAACTTAATTTAAAAAATAAAATAGACAAATCGCTCGCTACACTCAGTCCTCGCCTCGTATTCATTTAAAATGTGCTAATTTACAACTCCTTCTTGTATGATTCACACTCACTATTGGCAGAATATTCTGTAGGTAAATCTAAAATCGAGGGTTGAATTAAAAAGGGTACTCGCTGAAACATTCGTTAGGCGCATTGCAGCGGCTCTGTCATATTGACAGACTGCTCCAGTGGGGTATGGCTTTACATATCCAGTACATAATTTTTTGCTACGTGGGGATTGTAGGCTGCGATACAATTGCGCCAAGCATCCCCTCATCTAAACGTGTCTTTCCTTTAATCTTTTCTCCGGTATTTATGACGTACAATGGTACAATGTACATTGTACATACATAGATGCAGCAACCGCACTTCTCACTTCTCATCAGCGTCACGCGTCACACAGTACAGTATCACTACACTATCGCTCGCAGTTCGCTTCGCAGTATCATTTTACTCAGCCGTCAACTTTTGAAAATTGAAAGCATTTTTACTATTGTTTTGTTTGTTGCGGTACGGTAACTGTTTGAAATGTCATCTCTTCACATTCGTTTGACGTTAGTTGTAGTTGTATTGTAGTTGCTTATTTCGCGTTTGTGAAGTTGTTCGCATTTCGTTTGTTTATTTTGAGTTTATAGTGTAGCGAAGAGAGGGGTAGAGTAGAATTGATGGATTTTGGTGGAAGCAATAAGAAGGTGAAAACTGAAAACCGGATGGTTACCATTCTTTTAAAATTTGTTGGTGTGTTCCAATTAGATAGTCGTATCTAATCGGAAGGTTAGTTTATACCTTTTTTTGGTTTATCTTTCATCTTGAGACATTTTTTTAACTAAATTGAAGGATTGGCATTGCAAAATCTTAGTCATTGTGATAAAAATAGTTAATTATTAGTAAGCATTTGAAGAAACTGATTAGCAAAAGTTAAGTAGGTATGTTTAAAATAACCAGATTATTAATATGTATGTTATATCCATGTAGGTACATATAGTAGGTAAAAGAAAAATGAGAAAATAAGAATCTACATTTTACAGAACTTCTAAAGGATATCTATTATTCTTTTAAAACTGTCTCAGAATCATCTGGTCAAATTTATGACCGGAGAGCATTAAAAAAAAGGTTGCTGAAATGAAAAGCTTATTGATCATTAAAATGTCGAATGTGAAATTTAACGAATTGCAAAAACTGTCACATAGGTAACTGTAGATCTTATCCAAGCACTTGCTTATATTTTGATACCAATTTTATTATTGATGTTAATATGTTTTTGCTTTAATTGCCGGGAGAGAGTTTATTTTTCTTAGGGTTCTCCTCGAAGTTTGCATATTTTGTGTCCGCGCAACAAACTCCTAACTTCCGAGTATATAGTATGTAGGTATGATGTACCTATGTACCATGGCTTCAAAAAACAAAAACTGTAACTCATACTATGTATTTTTATATGAATTTTCTTAGTGTACGAGGGCACAAAATTGACATACAAACTTAACATAACACACACCAAGCCAAGACCCAGATATAAAAGATCTTCATTTTATATTATTTTATTTTATTTTATTTTATTTTATTTTATTTTATTTTATTTTTATTTCAAGAACTCGAGAGCTCTCTTGCTTAGGTGCGTTGCATGGTTTTGAGTACTTTTTCGTTAAGCATTTACACAAGTTCAAATTTGTATAAAATTTCAAACACTTACCTATTTAACTTGAAGTGGCAACATGGTTGGCATATTTTTTAGTGTTTGTTAATTTTTAATTTGCCTACTTTTCCCCCTCAAGGCTCGAGAGAAAAAGGACAACAGAAGTTTAAATTTTATAAGCATATCCTGGTATAACTTTCAACATTTTACAATAAATTAAGATTTAAAATGCCAGTACAGTAGGTAAACAAATTGAAAAAGGCCACCCTACACGTGAAAATATGTGTTTGCAAAGGCTTAACGTCGTTGTTCGGCGGAAAGTAGGTGGAGATATCAACTCACTCGTATGTACCTAAAGTTGTATCCTTATAAAGAGCACAACTTCACACTCAGTCCCTGATAAATTACCCACAATCGCGCTACCGCACCTTCTGCCCCACCACCAGCAGCAGCATTGAACCGTAAAACATCTTGTGGGGTTTCTTAATTTCTGAATAAATAAACGAATCCGCAACAAGTTTCACAACCATATCCCCTGTGCCTCGCCTCCTCAACCTCTTACCAATTCCCGCATAGGCTATAGAGCCAGGCAGCATTCTGAGTGTTTTGTGAACTCATTAATTTAAGCGAGTAGGTACATGTCATACCCAACAGCACTTTGATTAGGGGTCACAAAATAAATGTCGCGATCGATAAATCCGAGGGGGTGATAAAGAATGTTAGAGTTAGAGTCATTAGGGGCAATGGGAAGGTGACATATGAGGTGTGTTCGATTCGATTCGATTCGATGTGAAGAATAAAGACATCCCACAATCGATATTCGAAATGGGTTTTATTCAAACAGTTGAGGCACAAGTGGATTTATTGAAACAACCAGGAACAAGAATTATACATGAAATATACATACGTCTGCATACCCACCCATATAGTGAAGCATAACCAACCAACCAACCAACCCACTCTAATCGGTGCTGCTCTTGCCATGGGGTATGTTGTGAGTACGTGTTTGCCGGATGTTGAGACAGAATTCCGTCAGTTAAATGCTTCAGCGCACCGCAGCACAAGAACTTACGGTAAGTTATTGACTGTACAGCGACAGGCAGACAGTCACCTGCCTACAGAAAGATGACACTTAATGGATTGTTCTATTTTTAAATTGAAAAAAAAAAAGAAATGTATTGGCTTGGTCAACTTAACTTACCCAGACCCACCCTCTGTTCAGTTCATTGGAGCTAACTGATATTTTTTTGTTTTGTACGTTCTGTCCTTAATTTATTCCAAATGTTCATGTACAAATCTACATATGTACGAGTATGTACATAATATCCACATCTGAAATGTTACTTTGTAGGTACCTATAGACTGCAGATACTTTACAACTTGTAGTAACATTGTAAAATGAGTTTAATCGTTCTGGTTGCCGCTGCCATAGTAGCATGCTATTGACGTTTAAATGTTTCTCTATTTTTATTTAACTTAAACACTACTACGTGACTTTAAAAACAAAAACAAGTTAACCTCGACTCGATTATTCACTTCATGGGAGATGTAGGAAGTTTATTTTGCGCCCGAAACTGGATTTTAATTGGAATAGAAAGTTAATTACAAATTTAGCATTATAATTAATTTATAATGCTAGAAATCATTTAAAATGTAAATAAGTATAAAAGGTATACCTATAAGTTTATTTTGATTTCAACTTCTCTATAGTTTTTGTTTTTTTGACGTTTATGACAGCAAAGCAATGTTGTTAGAATTGAGCGTAAACAAATCGTCTGCTGAATTCGTAAGTAAGATCTTAGACTTGATTTAATTTTATTAAAAAAAAAATCCTCAAAAATTGTAAACAACTTTTTTTCTGATGAACATACATACATATGTCTGAGTCGCAGAATTTTCGATTTGATTACAGTTCATGCAACTTTGAGCTCGGTTTCTGAACTGCGATTTTATATTTGACAGTTAGTAGCATTGCTGCTTTGGCGTAGCTACACCTTTGAACTCTCGTATAAAAAGTATTTTATGCAATTTTAGTACCAATTCTAGATTAGGTTTTTTTTTCACGTATAATATTAATTATTATGCATTAGTTTCTTAATTTAACATAATTTTGGCTATTTTGGAATAGTTACTACTTTCAATTTTGACAAAAAACTAAACTTGCTCTGTGTGAAAGTGACAATCAAACTCATTCCATAGTGCACACTCTTTGTTTAAAAGAAAACTTAAACAGAAACTTAAAATAATAAATTTACAAAAAAGTAATAATCTTTAACTATGTTATTTACTCTTAATGAATGAACACATCTTTTGCACATATCATTACTTTTGTAAATCAAGGGCGGTCTAATTATGTCCTATTTAAAATTTAAGGTGTTTTCAATTTTGTTAATGTTTTTTAATTCCTTGTAAATTTCAAGATCCAGATCAAAAATGTGTCATAGAATCGGCCCCGTTTTCCTGTTTTTGGATTTAGTGGAACACAAGTACACTTAAGTTTTAAGAATGACAATTTAAGGACTTGTTTTTAATCTTACATACAGCAAACATTTCTTTTACTCAAATTTTCCCTTACTCCTTAATTTTACCTTTAAATTTTAATCAACATAATTAATTAACCATTTAAATTCTTATTTCTTTTCTTTTAAATAGGTATCAAATGCCCAGTTTGTAGTAAATTCGTTCTGCCCGATGACATAGAATGTCATTTAGTTATGTGCCTAACAAAACCTCGTCTTTCATATAATGGTAAGTTGACAAAAAATAATTATGGATTCAATTTATTGTTATTTACATAGATACATCCGCAATAATTTCCATCAAATCGTGCAGACTTGCGATTAATTTAATATTAAATTTAATCTTTGTTTTATAGCCGGTGTTAATTGCAAAATTTTATTGCTCTTTTTTATACCTATGTAATAGTTGGGTTGTTTTGTTATACATTATACATACATAGGTACTTAAGATACTTATCCAGCAATTTTTTTTTATTGAAATAAAAAATATAAAAAAAACATTCAAGGTTCACTAGAGCACACGATAATAACACCAATTTGAAATGTTTTGAATTTTAAGAGGGTGTCATTTTTACTATTTCGGCCTCCTCATTATCCTGTCCATCAAATTGAGATTCTCGTACTCGGCTTATTTGTCAAATTTTAATACACACATTTTAACATAGTTTGAAGAAATTATTGGATTTTTTGAGTGCGAATTGGCTTTCGAAATTTATGAGTCTGAGTCTAAAAAAAACTTCGTCTGGGTTCAATTAAATTCAAGTTATTCTTGTTCTCTCCCACTGAAGCCCACTCTTTAAAACCTTTAGGGTGTTAAAAAAGTGTGTTTCCTTTCCTAAAGATCAAGACATTTCAATTTTTTCTAATTTCATTAAAATTTAATTAAAAAAAAACAAAAAAACTAAACTTGAGTGTAGCAAGATAAAGAATTCTTTGTTTTAAATTTGAAGGGCTTTCAATAAGAACATCACTTTCCATTCCATATAGGTTACAACAACTTATATTGCAGTAAATTATAGATATCGATAATACTTTAAGGGCAATCATCTTATTTTATGTAACCAAACAAGTCCATAAACTTTACACAAAATATCAATTCAAAAACAAAACGTAGTTGTTATGCATATGAGAGTTTATTGTTTAGCTGAATAAAATGATCCATAATATTTGTAAACAAATAGCTTTGATAAGAATTCCCTATCCAAATAAATATAAATATATTTTTACTACTGATAAACGCAATAAATTTTCACAAGCGTTATAAGAACAAAATATATTCCGCATTTAAATAAAAAAAAAAAAATTCTAATCACGTGAGTTTTCGTCCGCCATAATTTTCAATTCTTCTGCATTGTTCTTTAAAAAATTACTTCCAAATTCATTATTAATTCAAACATCAAAAACTCATTATGAAGCGGTCCTCACGTGTACTCGAACTCGATTCGTATGTCAGTGTCACCACAGACGTGTTTTGTCTTTGTCGTAGTTCCAGTTGCTACCGTCAACCATGTCGTCATTTTTTTTTTTCAGTGACAATGGAAGTCAATTTGTCAAAATGTGTCTTTCACTTTTATTCATAAATAATTACCTGGTAATCTTCTTTAGTGGTGTCATTACACCTCGTTCCCATTTAAGATCCATCCTTAATGTTATCTCTGTTGGTCAAATATGTTATTGGCCAAAAGAGACAAGTTTCAGGTATTGTTAGTTCATATATTGTTAGTTTAAGATATTTATGTGGATACGAAATTGAAGATGCATCACGTTAACGTCTTTTGTTTTGACAGACTAGCCAAATGGCTATTGCTTTGTTTTTATGAATGAGATGTTGCCAATTCTTATTGCAATAATGATCCTTTATACATTTATATTCTATTTGAAATTTTAAAATAAATACTAACTAGAAATGTTTATTATTAACAATAAATTACACAATATTACAGAGGATGTTTTAACCGACGCGAAAGGAGAATGTGTGATCTGCCTAGAGGAATTAAACCCTGGGGACGTAATTGCAAGGCTGCCATGCCTTTGTGTCTATCACAAAGGGTAAGAAATTTTAAATTTTAAATTTGAATCCCAAACTTATTAAATATGTATGTACATTTTATTCCCAACAGGTGTATAGATAGATGGTTTGAAGTAAATCGCTCCTGTCCCGAACATCCTGGCGATTAGTAACCTAGCTAATAAGTTAATTAGATAATTATTTTACGAAATTTAATAACATAACAAAAACAAAATTAAAACAAAAGAAAAAAAACTAAAAAAAAAAAACATTTACGAAGCTAGGTGTAAACAACTCCTACCAAATTATTATTCTTGTCATAAAACCAAAACAAAATATTTTTCTATATATATATGTGTACATATAATTATAATTATTATTGATTTTATTTTATTCCCAGTTTTCTACAATCCCCTTTGTTTTTATTTTTGTTCTTTATATGAATTAATATTTTATTTCCTAATATACTTACTCCTGCTTTTTCTTTGCCCTTATTATTGTCTTACGTTTATTAACCTGTATTATTATCTGTTCTGCAACTCAAAATCTATGTAATGGCATGTTTTTTTTTATTTATTATGTTAAGTTTTTTTTATGAATTGTTTTTAAAAGTTTTACATTAAAATCATAAAAATTGAATTTGTTTAAAATAATACATATTTAAACCGATATAGACTTAAAACAAACAAAAAACTCAAAATGTGTGAATAGAGAGGAATTGTAAACTAAGATTAGAAAAAAGTAGAAGAAGTTAAATGTTATAGAAAATTATTCTTTCCTACTAAATTTAATCCAACCAATCTTTTTCTTAACTGATTTTATGTACATATAGCTAAAATGCTTACAAATTAGGATCTCGTTGTGCTATGCCGTGACTGAATTTTCCTTCATTGAAGCAAGAATTCATACTTTAACTGAATCGATATAATTAAAAAAAAACAAACAAATTATGAACAGAAGAGCATTGTTCAACAAATTAAGTGAAGTGAGTCTCAATTAATGATTTTTTATTGCTTTGCTTGTATAAAGTTCTATGTGTGCGAGCAGAATTTTCTTTCATTCGATCTTTTGCATTCTTTTTTCTAGTACTATTTTAACCTTTTATAGTACCGGCCTAAATTCTGATCAATAGGTCTAAACTTTAATACATATATGTTTCTTGATTAAAATGAAAACACATAATAATGTTCGATAAAAATAAATCTTAATGGTTACTATGTTTTTGAAGAAAATATTAATTTCTTTTGAAAACTATTTCCCAAAATGTAAAAACAAATAATGAAACTTACTTCGTATAATATTTTTGATCTAATAATCATTAAGTTCCTCATTTTTGTCGATCCTTGAATTGCAATGATTAAATTTAAATTTGAGTCCATTGAAGTGGTACCTAACTAAATTTAAAAGTTCCCATCGTTACCAAGCCGAGAATTTTAATTCAATGAATTGATTTTGCTCATCTTGATTGAATGATACCTTCTCGAGATCTAGTTTTGGAATAAAATGTACTTTATATTTGAAGCTATGTCAATTTAAAACTAATGGCAATCGGGCAAACGAAATGATTTCAAATTCAAAAACATTTCTTTTTTTCAAGCTCATTAACGGTTACAATGTCTGAAATTCTTCAGATTGCTAAAATATTTATAAAGTACTTCTTCATTTCATGTTCTTGAAAGCAATCCCACGTGTTTCATAAAGTTGAGTTAGTGAATCCATCACTGAACTGAATGTATAAAGCTTATAATGAAATATGTATCTCTTTTTTTATTGCGTAGAAATGAATGTTAATTTTAAGAGACATACTAATAAACAAACGAACAACACGAAATTCCAGGAAAGAACATTGATTTATAGTGAAATAATTAAAATCAGCTCAGAAGAAGTTACCATCTACTGTTCTTTTAGTAAAAATTGTTAATTTCGAAAAGCAAAATTCATTTGATTTGAGCCTTACAATAACAGGTTATCATTAACTTGTTCTTTTGCAATTTCTCTCGTAATGTGTCTTATTGTTTGATATTTTTTCTCCAGCTTAAAATAAAAAACCTTAAACAAACACCCCATCGAAATATGAACAACTATTCAACCGAAATGTATAAAATAAAACTGAAATAAGTGGCCAGCGATTTAATGAGAAATATTAGTTATATCTACATATAATTAAAACAAAACAAAAATATTATTAAATCGTTAAAGTAAAATTGAGAAAATGTGAAGAAAAAATTATATAAAAAAATAAAACTACAACTATAATAATTAATAAGTTTTGTAAATGAATTTTTGATAAAAACAAAAACAAAAAATTGTAAGTGGGATTTAAATTTTTGGTGATAAAAACGTAAACTATAAAATATATATATATATATATAAAAAGGAAATTAAAAAAAAAGATATATATATTATTCTCGTATAGAACATAAATAATATAAATTTAACTTATAACAAATTTTTTGTACAAATTAAATAGACTCTTCTTGGAATTAAGCAAAAAGCAATTCAGTTAGGTACTTGTAAAGTGTGTGCAGACAAAAATTAACACAGTTTTTCGTCTGTTATACTGGAAATTATAATGCAACAGACCAGATCGTTTAATGTATCTATCGTGTTTAAATCTAATTGATGTGAATTTAAATATATTATATTGTCAGCATAGGTAGACATAACAAAAACAAAAAACCTCAATTCTCATGCTGTATTTTCTAACACAAAACAATAAAAAAAAACTTATTCTGCTATTCGCCATGTGCGTTAGTCTAATATTTATACCAGCCAGCGGTTTAAGAAACAAGCGAAAGTTCACTAGATAAAGCCGCTTAACATTATCAACTTAATTTAAATATAAGTAGGAATGCATATTATTTTGTACGCTTAAAACCTACCGACGACGACGCAACCCGGTTTTTTGTTTACTACAGTCATTAGGACATTGTATGGAAATTGATGTTGCAATATTTGTCAGGGTGAATCGATCTTAGATATAAAATATAGAGAAATGTGACATTTTAATTTAAAAGTGTCGCATTTTGGAATTATAAAAGTGAAGATGGTCATCCACCAAAATATAGAATGATTTTGCACTAAAAGAGATGTTAAGAGTGAAGAACGGGGACAGAACAGTCATTAATCAAATTAAGTGAACCGATACACGTATAGCAGAATAAGGCTTGATAAAGTCACAATTTACGACCGTCGTAATTCAACAAAAAATAAAGTAACAAAAAAAATCTCATTCGAATGATACCATTCCTTCAAGAGCAGAAAAACAATAACAAAACTTAATAACATTTTTGCATTATTGTGGTGTGTAAGGATGTTTTACTATATGCTTAGTTTAATGTTTAAGATTTTTTTCTAATAGTTAAGTGGCAAAACTAGAGAAAAGAAATTAAACGCAAATAGGTTATAGTATCTCACCTCTAGACAGTAAATGAATAAAACAAAAAAATAAGTAATGTTTCATGTGAAAGTTTCTTAATTTAATTAAATGAAATACATAACAAAAAAGAAAACAAAAACAAAAACAAAAACAATTGTATATTCTAAGTATTGTAAATATTTCATATTCTATAGTGATATTATGATTAAAATTATGTTCAAAAAATAAATTTTAAATAAAAAAGGAATAATAATAATAAACTAAACCTATTATATTAAATATAATTATATATTAATGAAATGTTTTTTGTAAGGATATCATTTAGTTTGTACAACAAATAAAAAAGCGAAATGTAAAGTTACATATAAAAAAAAACATGACTTTATTTTCAAATTTATTTACAGCATTTATTTATAAAAAGAAAGAGCATTTATATAAGTTTATTTGTTACTTCGTTGTATACTATCCCAATTGGGTGTTGCATTTCCGCAAAACCAATTCTCCTCTCGAGATCTCATCCAGCCGGATTCGATAGCATTGTCCTTAAAAACAATAATAGAGGGAAGATTTGTTTCCAAATGAAATAGATAACATATAATTTTTTGTAAGAAGATATGAATCTTACAGCTGCTCCAGCATAGTCGACACTTGAATAGTATCCTGGATAGTTTTGATATGAATTTACAGGCGATGAAACAGCAGCCACTACTGATGCTGGACTCCACGCTGATGCTCTCGAGTCCAATGACGGAGATGACAAGTTAGCTTCTATGGCGGCCGGGGACCAAATTGAGTTGTTGCTGCAATATGGGGTGGCTACCTAATGATTAACACACAAATATAAAAAATCGTCAACAAATAAGCTGGAATTTTGGAGTAATTGATTTTAAATATTATTCTAATTTTTAAACTAATCTAATATAATTTGATGTAATGTCCAAACTTTCAATGTTTAATATGAAACTTGCACTTCATGTCAAACATTCACCTAAAAATTTGTATTCTAATCGCCAGATGTAATCTATTGTTCTGAAATTCGTAAACTGATAACCAGCATAAAATTATCATCAAACCATACAAAATATCCAAAATTAGTTCTTATTTTTCTTATTAAAGGAAGATAACAGTTATTTATAACTAGTACCCCCTAGGTAGAAGTTGAAACTCTACTTTCGTTTTAAATTTCAGTCCAAGAATTTATTCGGTTTCACAGTTTGTAAATCTCAAATCTCCAGTCCGAAAACAAATTCTCTACGTTCTTTAGACGTTCAACAAACAATGACTAGATGTCGCCACAAAAAACTATTTTAGCTAAGACACGAATTTTATGGCAAAATTTCCCATTCTTCCCGGTTCTAGACTTCGCTAAGGCGTTAGTAAATACTCACCCCAGGTTGAAAATTTCCTGTCCCAGAATAATTACCGCCTTGTGACGACTTGGTATAAACTGGAGAAGCTGTATGTGGCAGGGGCAATGTTTCTCCTCTTGGAGAGGGGCTGTCTATTAAGGAACTGCGAGAATGGTTTATTTTTTAATGGGTATTTTCAAAAATATTATCCAAGTACAATGTCCCCCCATTTTTCTCACCTGATATGTGCTTGTGCAGTGTTCGGCAACGTGCCAACATTTGGGTGTATGTCCTTCAATTTGTTCGTCGCGACAGGACGAACTTTTCCAACATGATGATGGTTATCATCGGGGACTTTCACAAAAGATGAAAGCAATCCTGACCGAGTCAGATTCCCCAAAATGTTTCCACTATTGCTGCTACTGTTGTATGCCGTCGTCGTCATCGCCGCTGTGGACGACAGCGACAACGACAACGACGACGACGAGGATGATGATGATGTCAAGCGATTGCTATCTTTAGGGATGGGCTTGCTGCCACTGCCCCCGTTCCTTGCCGACGATGTTGACAGATTAGCGGCTGGTGGTTGCTGTTTCTGCAGCTGACGACATTTTGCTCGGCGATTTTTGAACCAGACCTGTTTAAATGGACGAGTGTTAGTGTCTAGTGTAGTGTGGCTTATGGGCAACGCGACGCACGAGGTTAGGTTAGGGTACAATAAAATAATTTAAATAAATCTAAAACTAATTTGTATCATTCCTTTTGAGTGCCAGCCTCAGTCTCACAGATAGGGGTCAACATTTAGCATTAATAATGCCAATGGACAAAAGAATATCCACAGGGAAATATACCGATACCGATTCGGAACCATATCACATACATTCCTATCCATTAAAGTAATATTGTGGGACGATATTGTTTGTGACTGCGTTTTTTATACGAACGGACTCACATAAATTCAACTCACGTACAGGAAACGTGACTTCTTTGGGTTTTCCCTTCGCCCAATTGTGCACAAATCAGGAACATAACACATGCGTGATCCATGACAAAAGAAAATGTCCACGGTTCCTTTCCTTTCCTTTGCTCAGTCTCAACCTCGTCTCAACTCAACTTGGTTGGTCGTTCTCGTTGGTGTGCGCAGCTAGAGGTTTCCTCTCACTATTACGGTTTTATGGGGTGAAGTGAAACTGAGAATGAAACGGAAAGTGCGGCATTGATTGTCGGGCGGGTACCGTTTCCCATTCCCACCCTTGATCGATGCGGAAAATCATAATTTGATGGGTGTTTTTGAGGAGTTCAGCGAGGGCGTGGACTGTTATGAGTAATTTGTGCGGTTCGCCTGTGAGTTGCGCTTGCGCATTTTTTGTTTTGACAGTACCTACATATCTAAGGGTTTTAATTTTCTGTTTAAGAATGGAACCAATTTTTGATGTTATGTAGGTATTTGAAACGAGTTTGGTGTGAAGTGAGAGTTGAGTAGGTAATTAGATTATGTTTGAATTTAAAATTAGTTTGCTTAGGTAGCAAATTTTTAAAGGTACCCAAACAAAAAGAGTCTATATACTTAGCTACCTACATATCGGTTCTCCCAAGTCATTTTGGATGATTAAGATGCGATGTTATATTTTTGGTTAATATTGTCTATTTGGTTTTTCCAAATGAATTTTTTTTTTTCGAAATAATATATAAAAATTCAATGTCCGTGTGTATGTCTTGAATGAACTCAAAAACAACTCAACTGATATTTATGAAAGTTGGCATATATATGTAATTTGGTCCAACTTAGATGATAAGATAGTTATTATTTAAATTAACGGTCCCAATGATTAATAATTAATAATAAGCTGATCAACAACGTTGATTGTTGTTATTGATCGTAGTTTCCATAAGTCTAGAACAGATGGCGCCTTAAGCGAATTTCTTTACAGAGTAGCTTACATCTCAATTTATTGTTTGACAGTCACAATTACCTGTTAGCTCCAAATAATTTTAAATTTATTTTGAAGTAAGCTAAATACCCACTCACACAAAAAGGAAGAAGAGTTGATGTTAGACCAAGAAGCACATGGAGGAGAACAGTTGAGGAGGAACCTGCGAGATTGGGAAAGAGCTGGAGGTAGCTGAAATACATCGCTGGAAACAGCGCACGATGGAGAGTATGAGTAGTTGAGGCCCTATGTCCCGCTAGGGAACACCAACGGTCTTCGTAGGTCTGAGGACCTAAATAGTATCTAAGTAAATGGAGTGAAATTCAATTGTTCGTACTTTTTCAATTTTTGGTGCTGGTACACAATTTGCATTGAGCGACGCACGTCTGTCAATTTTTTTCAATAAATATTTTTAAACAGGGTACAGGGTACCCCTTAAATAGTTTACTACAATACAATTTAACAAAAATCTTAGCCACAGCAACGCGTAGGCGGGTCTGATAGTAGTAAATAAAAAATGACTGAATTTGCTGAAAAATTTAATCTACCAGCTAAATTTTACTTCCAAGATGATGACGATCAGAAGTGTAAATAGGATATTCATATTGCAGAGGACAAACAATTATGAGAATAGATCAATTGAATGCTCAACAACTGCAATCCAATCAACAAAACCGAATTAGGTAGGTATCTAGGTACATTCCTACTGAATCTATTCCTACTTTCTTCCTTGTGGAATCGATTAAAACTCTAAAAGTGGTTCCACAAAATATTTCTTGTTTTTTATTTAAATCATATCCTCAAAGTTTTTTACAGCAAAATGAAATAATTATTGTATCAGAAACAAATAAATTAGCAGAAACATAAATTCCATTTTCTCCTTGTGCCGAAATTTTCTATAAAAAAAAAGATAGAGGTTGACAATAAAATCTCACCTGAACTCTCGATTCTGGTAGTGCAATCTTCAGTGCCATTTCCTCTCGCATAAAAATGTCCGGATATCTTGTCTTATTGAACAACATCTCCAGCAAGTCTAATTGTGGCCTGGTAAAGGTGGTTCTCTCCCGCCTCGGCTTCCGTGCACTATCTGCAAACCCCCACCCATCAAAACATATATTTTTAATCTGATTTAAGAAATAGATAGATTTAGGTATCTACTTAAAAAGTAGCTCAAAATGTACATTAGTGAAAAACAGAAAAAAAAGTGCACAACGTATGCACATGTTTATATGTATAATGTGAAAACCTAATCTTCATTTCATAACCTTTTGACTGTGACAAAACGCCTAAGCTAAACACCGACACGAACGAGATGTCAAATTCCGTAAGCGCCAAGGGTCATTGTTCATTGATTTCGAGAACTTTTGGAATTTTCCAAGGAGTAGCTGCAAGCTGCGAGCTGTGACTAACTAAATACTTACATTCCGAGCATTTCGCGTCAGGTTGTTGGTTGTTGCCTAATAAAAACTACGGCACGTGCAGCGCATCCAAGGGTTTTCAAATCCATCCATCGTAACCATGACGGTGATTATAGGACATACCTTCCTCTTTCAAGCCCATCAAGTTAAGTTGGTCGTTAACGTCTTTATGGTGTTAACCGGAATCCATTTCAATTTCGTACAACAATAATAATTATCATTGTTATTCCTGTTTCTTATTTGCAGTGTGCAGGCGGGCGGACGCACGACTCGGTTATACTTAAATTCGTCTGTAGGCAGACAAGTGAGCAGGAAACAAGGATCAAGGACCAAGAAGCAGAGCAGAAGAGCTGAAGAGCACACACGCACGTACCTGCCTATTACTTGGCCAAACGGAGCGAATAATGCGTAGGCAAATAAGGAAGCGCAATTGCGTAAAGCCACTACACTACACCGAGAGTCAAGTCTTAAGAGCTAATCGAGGACAAATATCCTGGAGGCTTGTGAAGCCGCGCCGGGCGCCGTTGCCGTTGGGCTCCTGACATATTCTCTCGCTGGAATGATAGTGTTTGTTTTTTGGGGTGGCCCGGCCCGGTTTGTTGGTTTTTCAATTAAGCAATTTAGGTATATCTAGTCTGGAATGAGTGTAGATACTCGTACACTTATACATGTTCAGTGTTCAGGTTCACACTTTACTCGTATCACCCCATCAGGATGTTGTTCTCGTGCTGCAGGATTTCTTACAGGATATTTTCTGCAAAGCGCTTGGCTTGGCAGCTTGGCTTGACGATTTGACAGAGTTTAAAAACGACGAGTGGAAAAGTAAACAAAAAACCAAAGAACGATAATCATACGAGTACTCATATGATGTAGTTTTTGACACACACCCTTATAGGAGTAAGTATATATTGTGCCAAAATGTGTGTCACTTCTCGACAACAACTATACCTACTATACTGACATTTTAGTGACAGTCGAACTCGACAGCGATAGAATAAAATTATTTTAAGACGAATGATAAAGGGCTAAAAGGGGTGCGTACTTACTGCACATACTTGTTGTAGGATAACCCATGCTGTGCAATGAATCCACTGTCATGAGGTAGGGTGCTGGCTTAAGATACGGCATCGCTGCCGTGAGTCCGCCGACACCTGGTCCTGGTCCAAGTCCAGATCCGCCGCACGGGGTTGGATTTATTCCAACTGCGGACGAATTTGATGGGTTCGTCGTTGCAAATGGTGAAAATCTCAAATCTGCATCAGGGTGACATCTGCTGAAATTAAAAAAACATACACGCATAAATACCCTATATGTATATACATGTACAAGTACATATTTATCGACACATAAGTAGAAGGCACCTATACACATTTATATATACATACATAGTAAATGTAGAAGGGGATGTTTCACACATTATGTAGTAACATACCTACAACCTACCTAAGCTGTACACGTACAGGATAGGAATATAAGGGTATAACACAATTCATTAATGTTAATATAATGCGCGACGGGCTAAACAAATAAATACCCAGCTTGAAAGGGAGTAATATAACAACTTTTGACTTTGGATTGTATTTTAGGTGGCTAAGCTTTGATGTGATACCTTTTATGTGTAAGTATGTTATAAATAAATGAGGTTTACAGGATTGTCTAATTTTTTCTTTGATTTAATAAGACGAACCTAAATTGATTTACAGGAGTATCTAAGTGGGAACCAGGTTTGTCAGAAATACAAACGAGTAGGGACGTCAGTTTATCAAATCTAAGTTAATTTTGAAATTGGTGAAATTGGTGCATGACTTTCGAAAACGGGTCCTTTAAATCCTAAAGTATGTTTCAAATGTCAAATACAAATTAAGAGTTTTTTTTAAAATCATATTGAATCCATTCTTGTACAATGAAATACAAAAAAATCGATACTAATTTTAGAAATAAAAGTTATTGAATAATATTCAACTCAGTCTTTTTTCGTCATGAAGTAGCAGTATTTCCTCCACTATGCTCAGCTCATAGCTTATAGTTAGAGACATTTTCTAATGCAACATTTAAAAAGACCTATAGAAATCTATTTATGTACCAGCTAGTAAAATTTGGAATTTATGTGTTAGTAAATAGGTCATGGTCTGAACTTAACCGAGGATTTTAATTTTTTAGCCAAACCAACAAAAAATATTGTTTTGAAGGCTATAACACAAAAAAAAATAGGCACGTTCAGATAAGTCCAAACGTTTTCATATTTGGTTTGTGATATTGTAACATCTAATACCTATGTATGTCGTTCAAAAAAACGGCAACTCAAAGTAATAACCTAGAAATTTAAACTTCAAATGAAGCTAACCAAGAAGTACAGTGGAGGTTTTTTGGCTCATATATACCTTACTTTATATATATGTACTTTCATACGTATTCATATACAAACTAGACACCAACAATATTGGGCAACAGACATTTACATTCATTAACTCGTTTAACAATTTAATATTTTCGTGTTTGCTTTATTTAGATACCTAACCTATAAACAATCAATCTGCACATAAAACCTTCACAACGTATATTATATACGACATATAATAGATAATATGTATTTTATATTACATTACATATAATACGAGTACATATTAAAATTTATATATTTAAATGAACATATTTGAAATTTAATTTACTCAAAAACTTTGCATAAACAAAATTCCTAATTTACTAATACTATTATGAATAAATAAAAGCATAAAACTATCGACTCCTTATGTTATATCAACATTTAAATACTTATCTAAACACATACATATGTATGTAGTTAGTTAAAACTGTTTTTAAGTTTAAGCAGTTTTTTATGTTAAATGTTTTACAATAATTTCTTCAGGAATAAATTTATTTTAAATTCATATTTTAACCGAATTCGATATTACAATCAAAAAAGGTCAGAGGAAACAAAATATTAGGCTTCAATAATATTCCTTGCAGCGCAGAAAATTCGAACAAATTTTAGGTAGCAGATATTTGGAGAAGTCAACTCTTTTTTTGACACAAAATTAATTTCCTATAGACGAATAAAAAATATATAGATACAGAAAAATAACATTAGAGTAATAAAAGATCTTGAAATACGATATAAGATTTTTTATCTGATATAGCATGCAATTTTGTATTGTGTTTTTTAAATTTGGTTTTGGAAATTAAAGAAAGGTTTCATTGCACTTCAGCAGGGCTAGGATTTCCATGCAAATGCATGTTTTTTTTTGGAACACTTTAAAAGCAAGGGATCTTAATATCTTTACGAACCATAAAATTTCCTTTAACATGGCATTCAATCGTTAGTGCATATTTTTGCATATTTAACTATAAATGCATATTTAAAGAGCATATTTACAAACAAAATAAATATTTAATTAAAAAAAATAATTTTCAGTGAAATGTGCACGCACCTTTAGACTCTTGTCTTCGGAAACATCGAAAATCAATTCGGAATTTCCAGATTTTATAAAAATTATAGTTTTCTTTGTGAAACCATCACAAAATTAGAGGAATCGAATTCATTACAAAATCAAGTTGAATTAATTGAAAATGCTGCTTTAAAAATAAATGAAGTTAAGTCACCCTTAAGGTGAATCTACAAAAAAGAAAATGGAATATGTACCTACCTATTTGGAAAAAATGAAGGATATTTAGCAATGAAAAAGATTTCTAAGACTTTCTCCTTGAACTCCAATGATAAAAATTCTATAAAATTATTCACTACTGATGAAATTTGTGCATTAAATTAAAAAATTCACCACTTACGTTAGTTGACGTAGAACGATCTTTTTCGTTGTATAAGACATTTTTAAGGCCGAATAGGCAGAGTTTTATTTTCAAAAATTAAAAAAAAGCTTTATGATATAGGCAAATAAAACATATGAGAATGAAAAGACCAAGTTAGGTACTAAGAAAATACCTACATATATTTTTAATGTTTTTTGAAGTTAAATAATATAATATTAATGTTTTATACTTAACTAACTTGTTACTTAGCAACATTATTTTTAATGTTGTTAATTGATATTTTCGTTTCGTTTTGTTCCTTATAAAATAATAAAAGACTGAATTAATTTATAAACTGGGTATTTTTTTTATTGAAGAGAAATGAAGGTACAAGGTAAAAATGTGATTTTAATGTCGTTGGCAATTGGCAATCCGGAATGAGAAGTAGAAGCAGAATCCCAATTGAACACTTTTTGTGAATTCTGAAAAATTTGAAGTTTGGTGTTACTGTATTGGTAGTTTTCCAATCTTGGCTTTTTGGAAAACTCCTGCAATAGAAAATTAACTGCATCACTTGCATTGTCATCACTTGATAAAGAAGATGAGCAAGACGACTCCAACAATGTTTCTAACAAATTAGGAACAATTGCTAAGATATTGTCAATAGTATTATCCATTTTTTTATAGTTTAGTTTTAATTTCAAGCAATCACTTTACAGTTCGCACAATTTGTTAATTCAAAAATATGACATTTGTCAAGTGTGACATGTAAAATCTTTGAATGTGTGAGTGATTCTGTTTTTGCTTCTGACTTCAAATCCAGAAGAGAAATCTCTTCTTTTTCAGAATAAGAACTGTCACTTTTGCCCAATTGAACGCTTTGAGAATGCTTTTTTCTGATTCCAGATTGCCAATTGAAAACGACATAAGTAAGCTTTTCAAAGAGTAAAATCCGCTCCAGTCTGTATAATTAAAAAAAAAAAAAACAAAACACCAAGGTCAAATAAATGTTTCTTTTTTAGTTTGTTTTTATTTAAATTTAAGAACAAATTCTAAGTGTAAGTGTATGGTTTGATTTTCATTATTCTTTGTTGAATGTAAACTAAAACTGATCAACTGTGTTTTTTCGAATTTTGTGTTTCGAATTTGCAATTTTGAGAAAGATCGCAACCAAATTGTCTTAAAGTATAACAATATACCTATACTATTGTAATTTTATGTCACAAAAAAACGATATTACATACCACCTCTTATCAAAGTGAAAAGTAAATGAATACTTAAAAAAAAAAATAAAAAGATACAGGCTGAGTGACATACCGTATTCAATGAGTTAAATTGACGATGGAGAGATTAAAAGAAAATAATAAATAAAGAAATAATTTAATATTCACTATTTTTCGGGTTTGTGTCGTACCATTGGATAACTACAAGTTTACGTTCTTAAGAGAAACGAAGCCGCTTTTAAAGATCGACCATTTTCCGCAGTTCCACAACACTCGCATTTGACGAAACTTCTAGCCAGATATTGATGCTTCTTGGAGCTTGGAGCTATTGAACTTTTTTCCCGCTAACAATTCTTAGTATAAGTGTAACTCCTATTTGAAGTAACTATTTTATTTTAATAAATTCAAAATATAACAAATAATTAAAAGCATTTTCATATCATTCCATCACATTCTTGTTTCTTTCAACAAATTCACACCGACTACTTCATAGTCGAAAATCGCTTTAAAATCGTCAGAATCGAAATGTAGAACACGGAATTTTACTTACTTAAATTTGATTTCGAAAAAAATTAATTCGATATCGATAAAAGTGGAATTTAGAAAACCAATTTTTATTTTGAATGGCTTTCAATTAATTTTCGAATGAAAGTGAAATGTAGAATCTAGTTGTAAAATAGTATTTAAAAAATAAAATTCGAAAAAAATTAAAAACGTCTAATTGAAAAAAGCAGTAATAGTTTTCACCTATTTAAAAAAAAAATTGTATTTGGAATTTCAGCGACCCAAAATCATCCTTTGTTTCCTAAATACACATTGAATAAACTATTCTTATAAAATAACCTAACTTTTACCGTCGAGATAAATTGTTTTTTTTTTAAATGTTTTAAAACTTCTTCTTGAGAATATTAATATTAGATAATCATCCAATACTAGGTATTCATTTTTCAATCTGTGAATTCTGCTAACCTACCTATATATTAATTGCATTGAGTGTTTGACGAAAACGAAAACCCTTTTATCTTTTGACATGTTTGCAACATCAAAAAATTCAAAATAAATTGCTATAAAAATTTAATGTAACTTAACAAACCATATCGCTCCCGCATTGTTAAAGTCTGTATGGAATATCCTCGATAGAACCGTACGAACGTACGAACGAACCCATAACCAGATTAATTTGCCAGATCTCATCGGAGAGCTCTTTAAAAATATGCGTTCATATTTCCAAAAGTGTATACCTACCTATACAAAAGTATGGAACTCACTCACGTTTACCTAAGTATAAAATAAATGCATGGACCATGGAACAAAAGGTTTCTGTGCTCTTCCGACCAAAAATTGGAAAACGTGCGTTTTCAAAACAGCATCAGAATGTATTACATTCGTGCACAACTAGGCAATGTTCTCGTGGAACAAAACATATTCCAGCTTTAGGACGAGTATACTGATACTGGCACTGGCAATATTCATCAGCTATCAACAATGAAGCATCTCTCGAAAGTGGCCAGATATCCTTCATTTGTTTGAAACATGCACACACGATTCGTATTGATTTTCCAAACAGAACGACGACGTGGCGAACGGCAGTGTGAGGGAACACCATCGAATCGATGAATGACAACGACTGACAAGCCATCGCCATTCCAAAACCGAAAGACGAACCTCTGGATCGCAATTCTATTTCCAATCCCAATCTTTCCGAACGCAACGGCAGGAGCAGCAAACTGCATTGTGTTTTGAAAATAATATGGTCAGAGATATACGAATGTGGATTCAATTGGCAAATTGCTATTGTTTTCGGATTTAGAAATCTCATTTCTCCTTTTTGGTCTGTTTTTCAAAAACAAGAATAAGGACATACGAGAAGGATGCAGTCTGTCTCTGTAGGTATAGAGGTTCACCCTTGTATCCGAATAGGTATCTTATATAGGTGAGGTGTGTAGCTCCTATTATCCTAAAAGGTTTTTTTTCCTTTCTTTTTGAAAGGGACAAATATGGGTTCGTTTGATTTCAGACAAATTCTGTGATTTGAGGCTGTCAAACACTCACTGAGGCAATAAACACCCATTGTTCGGAGTTTCTGGGATTGCAATTTGAAAAGTGTTTTCACAACATTGTACTTTGCAAATTGATAATTAAGAATTTTGTTTTTGTTGGAAAATAGGTGATGATGGGTATATTTACCGTGAATTGATGTACAAAGTAATTTTGCCGGTTTGTGTTTTTGCAATTATTCGAATGGAAATTGTTTTGGATGTTGTACCAACGACGTGTCTTTCAACAAATTTTGTATAGGTTAAGGTACATACCATGATATAACCTCTCGAAGAATTTGTATGATATATTTTTAATTGATTTTATAATTACGATATGGTATTTTTTTGAGAGAAGTTGCATTAATATAGTCATCTTTTGACTGCAAGTTCAAGAAGTCAAGAATAGAAACGCAACAAAGAGTGTCAGTCACCATTTCTGTGCTTGATTTGTTTATTACAAGATATGCAGCGCGAGTTGAATTTAATATCAGTTCTTATATGAATGAGTTTCATTTTCGAATTAAGTTGAAAACATTAAAACGCAAACAATTAAGTCAGCAATATTTACAATTATGTGGTATCCAAAAACAACTTGGTGATCCAACAAAATTTATCGAAAAATATTTGTTGGATATTAATAAAGTACGTATACGCCCAAGGGTAACAAATTTTATATAGACAAAGAGTATCAAACTATCGGGCTTTTCAACAGGGACGCTACAAAAGTAGAGCGACAAGGACAGCAAACGACGCAATATTTTTTGCCGATCTTTTGACATTCCTCTTCAGTATGGTTTGCCATTTCAGGATGGAAAGAAATACGAGCCAACAACGAGTCGAAATTATGAAAATTTACTACCGAAATTTATCGTCAAGCGTTGGCCATCTCTGGGACGTCGTCGTTGTGGCGAATTTTGCGAAAAGATCTTGGCCTTCATCCTTACAAGATTAAATTGACGCAAGAATTGAAGCCGCTTGACCACCAGAAGCGTCGTTTATATCATCTTCTTCCTCCAAGTCCAGGATATGTGATTCCAACAGGACGGCGCCACAAGGCACACAACGAATGTCACAATCAATTTATTAGAAACCAAGTTTAGAGAACGTGTTATCTCACGAAATGGTCCAGTCGCCTGGCCGCCTCGTTCGTGCGATTTGACGCCGCCGCGGTTAGACTATTTCCTGTAGGGCAACGTCAAGTCTATGGTCTATGCCAACAAGCCAGCGACGTTTGATGAACTTCGTACGAATATCGAACGTGAAATTGTAGCAGCATCGGCAGCTTGAAAACCTACGAAAATTGGGTTCAGCGTCTGGACTTCTGCAAGCGTGCCCGTGGTGGCCATGCAAAAGAAATCGAGTTCCATAAATAATGGCATCGAACGGACTTTCACAGGAAACAAGAATTTCATTGATATTCAAAACCGTTTTTGTAGCGCTCTCTTATTGAAAAACCCTGTATTTAGCTTTAAGATTATATTCAAAGTGAAATGTGAAATTGGTCGCAAATATTGTCTTTTAAATGGAATACTCTTTGTACCTGCACAAGAATTTATTAATTGGTCATTGACATTTGTGATTTCATTTTTTTGGCCCTTAATATTTGCCAAATATTTCGAATAACGATAATTTTAAATATTTAAAATATACACAATTGTGTCCAAACACAAAAATTGTCATTTATTCGAAACTTTCCTTGTTTTACAATACTTTGGAGACACACATAGGTAAATCGTAAAACGGTGGAGAATAGAAAGTGGTAGGCTGCGTTTATCCTTCAAATTAAGACAACTGTAAGACTTTTTCAGGAAAGACAGTTCCTCTATAGCAGGTGTTAAAGTTTAACATTAAAGAACTATTCAACGAATAAAAAAACAAATGGGAATTAAAACATATTTGTGCCTAAATTTCACAAAAATATTACAAAAGTGTAGATATCTAGTTTAATTTTATGTTAGTACCTATATTAAAATTTGCGTTGTAATTGCTAAAATGAGACAAGTTTGAGAGAATACATTGGTCGTGGCAAATTCCAATATGACTACCTACTACGAACTATCAAACACTATTCGCGTTTCACCTCAAAATCATTCTAAAAGGATTTTCTTGATCTAAGTAAACGCGACGAATAAAAGAAAGTACCTACATATGTATGTATGTATGTACATCGGAACCAAATGTCAAAATGATGGACGAATGTTCGGTCATTCGTCTCTTAGGTCGGTCGTTGGTCGCTCTCATATGAACAGTCCTTTATGTCATCAAATAGCCCATTTTCTTTTGACTAAAGGGGCCAGTTATAGCTATCATTTGTTTTCATCATTGAAACCAATCATTGGAATTTTTTTGACAAGTTGGTTATAGCTATCATTAAAAATATGCCAATGAAAATATCTGTCACTACTGTGACTTCAAACAACCGTGAAAATGATAAATTTATTTAAATTTCTTTTAAACACTACGTACAACTGCACAATTTAAAAGAAATCAAAAAATAAACAAATATTTTCCAAGTATTTCAGGTTAGAGTTGATCATTGAAAGAAAAAATGATCATTGAAAGAAAAACTGACAGGCGGGAATACAACGAGAATGGAATGCTTTCATTGGAACGATTTTGTTCCAAATCGAAACAGTTGTTCATTGAAAACGATTTCATCATTGAAAAATTAAAAATGAACTTACAGAAAAGTTCTGGGTTAAAATAAATGTTTTTTTTCACTTAAAAAAATTCTCCAAAAGTCATTAGCTTCATTTTGATACCTCCAATGACAAATTTGACTTTCTCTATCGCTTTTAATAGCGAAATAAAATTTTCAATGGTGAAAACCAATGATAGCTATAACTGGCCCCTTAAAATTCAACATATGTAATTTGTTCAAAAGTTCTTTAAAGTTGTCATTGAGACATATACATAAATATGGATTTTTTTTAAATGGTTACCTGGATTGAAATGTTATTTTTTTTAGTACTATGTATGTATGTATGTATGTACTTCGAATGTAAAATAAATTAATTACAAAACTTTAGAAGTAAACGTACTCATGAATGTGTGATGTTGGTACAAAAAATCTTACTTTTTAATTCATTTGTAAAAGACTAATGCAAATAAAATTCATCCATAGGACAACCATCATTTGTAAACTCTTTCCTTACTATACCGTATTATTGAATACGAAAAGATTAAATTGATTTCATATCTAAATTTACCATCCCCCTTCCTTCAATTCGCATTCATGTTCATACGCAACTCACCTGTTCTTCGCAATTAATTGAGCATATGCCAATAATACCTTCTTAAATTTGGGGTTGCAATACCTTTTAATCATCAGGCAGGAATGAACTGCTCTGTGTTATTCGTAGCTATGTTGGTCGCTTCACCCGTTACGTAGTTACGTTACCTCTTCAAATGATTAACCTCTTCAAAAAAAGAAGAAAAATCTCCGATTAAGTAGATACATTCTTTTATAATAATGATGATGATGAAGGAGATTAAATTTTGCATCTAAAATCTCTGTACTGGAAATATCTATACGAATACGAAACGTGCCTGTGGTTCATTTATGTACTTGCAGAGGGTGCCACTGCCGCTGCCGCTGCCATGCGTTGTCGGTCTGCCGTTGTTGCATAGCAACGCTTGACTTTGTTCTTTGAACTTTTGAAATTTCAAAAAATAAACGGGCCATATGGCTGCTTTTGTCAGGCTTAATATTATTCATAGCCTAAAATAATATTTCTAATGAGATGAATGTGACCAATTGAGGAGAGGGCTGCCCTTAAATGAAGTGGTATATCTTAATCTGTTTGGTATTTGGTATCCAAGGACACACATTTCAGTTCGGAACTTTAAATGGTCCTAGTTTCATGAAATACCGGTTGTCTTTTTGAATGAAGATGGTTGCTACGGAAGAACAAAGTTTTTTAACCCACAAGGATGTTAAATGTTAAAATCGCTAAGCTTCGCAAGGTTACCTACATGTACTCGTAAAGTAATCTTACTTTTTTGTGGAAACATTAATTTTTTCGAATGGAAAACGAGCAAGTTGTAAGCATTTTTCTATCGTTCATCACTAAAAAATTTCGTACTGAGGAAAGAAATAACTTCTTATAGCTTCCTGTTATTTTTTTTTTCAATAAAACACGTTTCCTGTTGTTTTAAAAATAAAAAGTTCTATTTTAAGATTCAGCAATTAATTAATTCTCCAATAACTGAGTAAGTTTGTCTAGTGGAATATTAACTAGACTTTCGCAGTATTAGATACTGAAGATATCGTGTTTTTATGGAAAATAAGCCTCATTTTCAAGGTTATAGGAAATAACATTGCGAACATGCGAAGTCTTTTGTTTTGCTGAATTAATTTGACTATGACATCGCTTCGCTAGTCTTCATAGTTTCAATTCTGAATTTGTAGGCATCGTAAATGACAAGAATTAAAATCCATATTTTACCCCGGAATGATTTTGGAGCTTTTTAGTGATATTTGGATGGAAATATAATTTATAACATAGAACACAGAAGTCTAACGATAATTTTCGAACCACCTGACAAGTGACAAGCTACATATATAATTTCAGATTTCTTGTTGACAAATTAGAACTTGTCGTCCGGTTATAATCCGTCAGAGGGTGAACAATTTGCTAAGAAAGTTGTACAAATATTTGAACTTTATCAAATCCAATATATTGTATATTTTTGACTAACATTTTAGTGTTAATTTAATTTTAGGAAAATGATTATACTATTTACAAACAGACCGTTTCATTAACAGACAATTTTTTTAAACTCAATTCCCGTCGGATTATTTTCAAATTGAATAACTTCACGAAAATGAAATGAATTGAAACTTTAAGTGCCTCTTCAGATAACTTTAAGTGTGGTTAAAAAATTGGCTATTCCAATGAGATAAGATAAAAGATGATTAT
The DNA here is from genome assembly GCA_905146935.1 of Scaeva pyrastri. Lineage (NCBI taxonomy): Eukaryota > Metazoa > Arthropoda > Insecta > Diptera > Syrphidae > Scaeva > Scaeva pyrastri. The sequence goes on along the minus strand of LR989929.1, from coordinate 1,280,023 downwards.
ACTTACCTATAACTATAATGTGGTTATTGTTTGAGATGATGGATCTTTAAGTGTTTCATGGAGGATCTTGAGTGAGAATTATCTTCAAGATTTCGCTTTTAACTGGTTTAAGGAGAGTGGCTTAGGTTAAACAATCACATCATTACGATACAAATTTCTAATAAAAGAATCTTATATTCTTTTTATTAAAAAAAAAGATGTCACTCTACTCCAAAGGATTATGGACGAAAAAAAAAAAAAAAAAGAATTGATAAAAGAAAACTGAATTCGATCTGAAAAATAAAAAGAGTAAAGTACTTTTTTTTAATCCTCACGCCCTTTCAATGGCTTGCATTTTATAGTTTATTTTTTGTGCCTTGTTTTTATACACAATATACTTATAGTTCGTTAAAAATACATTTCACATACACAATCAAGGCATATGTATGTATGTATTAATTTTTTATAATTTCAGACAAAGGGACTACGTCTTATCCTTATCGAGTGATGAGGACTTCTTTTTTGGTTCATTTCGTCGATCGCTGTTGGCGTCTTCGTCGGTCGTAGTCGTCATCTTCGGTTCCCTTGACATAATTGAAAATCGGTCGATCAAATTGCACTTTGTCTTGGATGTTGTCGATGGAATTCGAATTCCTCTACGTCGAACCTTATTTAATATTATTTGTCTATATAAACGTATATCTATGTATAGTCATAGGAAGATATTGTATCTTTCATATCGATATACGAGTATGTGTATAGCAAACATCATGACTCGGAGGTAGGTATTAACTTTAATCCTTTCCCAATATAAAATGTCTTGCTGGTTGGGGGGTTTTCTCATCACATCGGGCACCTCTCGTGGCCACCAATGAGTTCTCACTTTAGTGTATAGAGTTTCTAAACAAAATTTCCGATCGAATATTTTAAGTTTTATTAGTTTTTGATTGGTTCGATGGCGGCACCCTTCCCAACGACGAACGCGACGACGACATGGTGACGATATTTGAGCTTCTTGTTTTATTTTCTCAGTCATGTGATGCATGCATCATTATCGCATCTCGAAATCTCAACCGAGACCGAAAGATAAAAGAACTTAGACGACTTAAGGAATTCGTCCATTAGGAGATCGATTTTAAGTAAATACGCATATTATAAGAAATAAATCGTGAGAGTATAAAAACACCAAGGGGGTCGTGATTTAGTTTTATAATCTTCAAACACATACATAAGTGCCACACAAACACAATTTGTAGGTAGCATTACATATTTTGTAGCTTTTTATTTAGTTTTGTATCAATTTTGAGTGAAAAGATAGACGACAGTGAAATAATCCCTTCCTTAGACGTTTTGGAATACGATTGATTTTTTGAATTAAAAGTGTTGTCTTACCCAGATGATAGAGATGAGCTCCACATATCGATTAATAACATAGATGACAATGTATTGGGCAGCTATAGTTGTCTGAAATGAAATGAACAAAAAATATTAAATATTAAAATGGAAATTATCAAAAGCAATTTTCTTGATTATAGAACAAAACGTTAAAATGATTTACTTCACAGGTTCAAACCAAAACTTTATAAAGTCATCATGTAAAGGATAATCGATATTAAATTGAAGTGAGTATCATTATTTGTTTTTGAGATATCTGAAGAGATGCTTAAAAAGGGCAAAACGCTTCCAAAACATATCGATGTTTTTAACTGAAAAACGAAATTTACTTAAAGTCAACTTCTCAATAATTCGTTCTTAAAATGCGACCGACGGACGACGGAAAAAGATGTCCGGAAAGTACCAACACACGTATACGTACACATGCACTGAATTTTCTATAAAAATTATGGATTTAAATTCGAGAAAACTGATCCACGTTTAGTGTCTCTAGCAGATAAGAATTAAGAGTTTAAAATAATTTGTTTACATTTACCTTATGTATGAAAATGATTTTATTTTACTGAAAGCCTTCAAATCCTCACGACATTTTCTCAGATGATTCAGTATTCTATCACGATTTACGAGTATAGTGTAGCTTTAATAAATGTGGCATCTTGCAATGTAACCTACACGGAAACATTCCACAATTGTGGAACACTAGCAAGTAGCAAAGCCAATTCAAAACCAAAAACAAATCTCTATCTTCCCTACACTGGGACTGTAACAGGGATGATTTCTAAAATGGAATAAAAGCAATCAAAATGTCTTTCCTCCCATCTTCGTATTATTCCAGAATCCAAATTTCTAATAACAAATTATCTTTTCCAGATGGCACACGAAATAAGTTCAAAACAAATATCGTCATTTTCATCTAATTAACTTTCTACACCTTCACGAAACACTTGTTTTCTTGGTTTTTAATAAATCATGCCGCACATGACGGGATACCGCAATAATTATAACTCAAAACCCTTCAAGTTCAACCCGCACAACTCACGTGAAACTAATATGCGGTATCAACAGTTAACATTACGTTCTCATTTTTTATGCGAGTATTCGATCAAATAAGGACATGAATTCAATACGTCCGTCGTCGTCGCACAGTTCATTGATGCAACAAAAGTGCGGTGGTGTCGCCATAATATCGAAAAAGAGAATCGCGGTTTTACAATGTACACTTGACATCCGCAAACACTTCACGTTCCGATATATAAATGCCAATATTAACTACCCCCTGCTATGCCAGCCTTCATAATATTCATAAAGCACCCCCTTCTCAACATCCCATGCTCGAACTCATGCTCGAGTCTCAAGTGTCCTTGTCGCGGCTAAGGTGGGCAAATAATATTTAAGCCCTCCGGCTTCGGGCACAAAACTATACTTGACTTATAAAAGAGAACCAGAAGCAGAACCGTATTCCGTCAATGCGGGAAACGAAGAAGTCCTTGTTATTACGAAGCCGTATTAATTTCGACTTAACAATTGCCTACAAGAAAATTGAATTCATAAAAAAGGACGAAATTATCGAACGGGTAACGACAACGACAACGAGTAACGGTAACGGGAAGAAAAGAATGCGCGTTTTCATACATTGCTTTTGAATGTGTATAATGGTATAAGGTTGATTTTGAAACACGATGTTCATTTTGATATTTGTTTTCTTTCTTTATGTATTTATGAAAGAAATTAAAGCCCTTTTTAAGCATCTCTTGAGATAAAAATGATCAAAAAAAAGCATAAAATAATACACAGAAAAGTCACATGTGGTAAACGAGGTCCTTTTCGCTATTAATGTTTAACTAATAGGTACTCCTGCAAACGTGTAAAGGTAAAAATGTAAAATGAGCAAGAGACTAATTGAGTTTTTTAAAAACGTTAACAAATAATGTAAAATCTCAATGACATTTGAAAAATACGCCTGAAGATTCAGAAGATACAGTTGGGTAAAATTATACAAATCTACTAAAATCAAATACCAAAGAAATGTCTCTTTTAAGTCAAAAAATTTAAAAATACATATGTCCAATTAAAAAACGGAAAGCGTTGAAAATCAGAAACCAAAAAGGGTTTCTGTTTTTTTAACTTACGAGGTCAACTTTAGGCGTATCAAACACTGTAATGCAAAATATTAAGTAAGAATATTTCCAACAAAAAGTTGTAAGCTTATGTTGGTCGCCATCTTGAAGTTTGTTTTAAAAGTAACTCTATTCTTTTTATTAATTTAACATATGCATGAAAAATTGGATAAAGTTTAAGAATTATTAAAATAAAATAAACTATATTTTGAAACCACGTTTCCATGCACACAATACAAATCACTCATTCAAAAAGTATCGCTTGAAATTTTGTGTAGAGTTAAAATCTGTCCATCTACGCTTAACTAAGAGATTTTCGACCACAAAAATCCCGGTCTCGTACCGTTTTCGTCTTTTAAAACAAAGTGTCCGATACTGATATTTTCAAAGACTCTAGCCAGTCCTGTCAGTCTTTTCGGGTTTGGCAAATTTTCGTAACACAAGACACCTAGCTATTATTATTGTAACTTCATGGACATAAATATAAAAAAATAAATTTGTGTGGAAATAATTTATTGCCTACATATGTATATCAAAAAGTAAATTTAAAATTTCTCTAATAGCAATGTCTTGATGGGAAATTTTCTGATTAGTTGGGAATTTTGTCCTAAAAACTTAAATAAATAAATAAATTTAGACGGAAAATCCGAATTTTGACTCCGAAGAATTTATTGATTTTTTGGTTTCAAGAAGGCATTCCGAAACAAATAATAGGAGTTATGTTTGTACATTTGTTATTCTTCGAATTTTCGAGACAAGGCTTACGAAAATCTCATTCAATTCAGGCTAAAAACGTGTACAACAGTGCAATTATTGAATGAACCAGGGGACTCTAATTCACCCTATCATGTTCCTATGATTGGTCTTGAGATCGCTTTTTGTAACTCTCCAGACATAAGAAATGAAAGCAAATCAAATATTTCCATTTATAGAAACAACTAATCTTAATTTTGCTCTTTCATACTCTTTTCTATAATTTTTCACTGGATTCAAAATTTTAAGATTTTATACTAAAAAAAAATCAGATTAGCATTTAATTTTACACTTTAGATAAAATCGTTGATAAAATCCTTTAAACATTATGCCACTGCAAAAAACATAACGAAATCAGGTTGAGCTCAAAATTTCTTGGATTTCTTCAATTTTGTTATGAAATAACAATCGAAGAAATGCTACTTTAAACTGCCGTGATTTGAAATAACATCTAACCAAAATTTTTACTTTAATTACAAGTAAAAATAATCAGTAGATGAGCTTAAAAGAAAAATGATATCTTACCAAACATGTATATTCAAAAATATCAATAAGTAGATAGACAAATTATATAAGACAACATTTTTGAATTCAGCAAAGAAAACTGTTGAAAAATTCAAGAATTCATCTAATTTTTTACTTATCTGAAAATCTTAGATATTTACTTAATTTTTGAACTGCTGGTACCTATAGTTTTAATAAATAGTTTTAAGCGAGTACTTTTTATTCGCACGTTAAACAAATGCCAATTTAGACACTTCTGTATTAAAAATGTCAAAAGTCACTCTGAATCCATCAGCAATTCATTCATCGCAACCTGTAATCGACATGATTGTTTTAAAAATATTTTGCGGTTGTTTTAACAGTTAAAAGCTTTGAATTTGGTTTATATGGGTTAGTTAAATGGGAAAGAATAAGATTTTCCATAAATTGACCTTTTTTAAATTATGTTTTATGTTATGCAATAAAGTTTAGTAGATATGTACATAGATACAAATCAATAATCATTTCATTTTCCTGTGACAATTCATAACAAAAAAATGAATGAAATTTTATAAATACATTCCTATTTACAGAACATGCAAACAAATCCTATGAAAAATAAAAAAAAAATTAATCCTTGATTTAGTGCGGGTATTATTTAATAAATGTTGTTCTAAAAAAACATTAAATAGATAATTAGATTACATAAATAATATATTAATGAACATACATAACATTCTTAACGATTTTCCATGTTTTTTAATCATTCAAAAATACTCAAAAACTCAAAAATAGTGAAAGTTATTTTCAACTATAATATAGCTGTACAGTATACAATTTGGTAAAATGTAATGAATTTTGTATCTTTAAGCTTTTTTGTGGTTTACAATAAAGCTAAGTTAGTCAACACAATGCCGACGTTATGTTGAAATGTGCTGCAAACGCAAAATAGTCCACTATTTTTTATTGATGTCCGTTTGTAGTTTTCGGGACCTAATAAATTTATTTAAAAAATTGCTTATTTGTAGAAACGTAAATTTATTTCTTCCGTTGAAGTTGTTAACTTAAACTTACAAAAGCATTGTTTTTTTTTTTTTTTTGAAAACACAAACAGAAAAAAATGAAGGGAACAAAACAAAAGCTAACTTTAATCCTTGATTTTGTTTACGATGCAAAGTTATTTTGCGTTTAATTTTTCACTTTCCGGATGCACCATAATTTTTCTTTTTTATGTAAGTATGTATGTAGGTAGGTAAACAATAATAAAACTAGGTACTAAATCTCTATATTAAGCACAAATTAATACACAAACACATTTAAAATCCAAGCGAAAGTTAATGCACAAAATGTTATCCTTGTTTTTATTTTTATTTTTATTTTTATTTTTATTTTTATTTTTATTTCTGTTTTTATTTTTATTTTTATTTTTTTATGAAGGCATCTATATGTAGTATGTACATACCTATATAAATTAAAAAAACAAAACACAATCACGCACATTTATAGATAGATAAGGTGGAAAGGTAGGGAAGGTAGGTATATGTATAGAAAAATTTAAACTCACATTAATTAACAGACATTTCGTTCTTTTTTTTATTGCAATTAATTAAAGCAGATTATACACTATGGCACGCGGCGGAGAGAGTTAGCCGAACTGATAATAAAGGACGAAGTAGTTAAAGTAGTTATTCCACAGCACAGGAAAACATGAACACCATGGCCATATAGTTTTTTGGGAATGTAGTTTGGTAGGTAGGTATATAAAGAAGCAATTTGCAACAAGAACAAGGACGACACACTAACTGATGGAAGCCAACGAACGCCGCGCCGCGCCGTGATGTGTTGTAGATGGAGGAGTTTTCATGCGTTCAAGTACCCGATTCTGATTGTGATTCCGAATCCGTGTGCAAATATAACAAGTTTGCAAGTTCAGCAAAAGAAAACCGACAGAATAAATTTTAAAATATACCTAAAAAAAAAATGGAAAAAAAAAAACAAAACAAAAACAAAATCGGAAGAAGAAAAAAGCAACACGAAACATAAAATTGCAACAACAAATAAAATATCCAACTATCTCTGCGGATAGAAAATTTTCTGTTTATGTATCTCTACACTACATCATCGGAGGAAGAAAGAAAAGGATACAAAAAGGATGCGCCCATCATCGCATGGCGATGGCATGGCACCACCGAGAAAATGCGATGGCGATGGTGATGGCAGTGGCAGTGGCGCGAGGTCGGTGGAGACGTGGGGTATGAATGCTACCACCCAAAATCTCTTTCAAACCCCAACCAAACCCGAACCCGAACCCGAATCCGAATCCAAACCCATACCATCAGTATCACTATACGAGTACCAAACTACCAAGGCTCCCAGACACAATCATTGGAAACTAGTTTTCGAAAATGTGATTAAACTTTGGCAAAGGAAGATAGTCAGTTGCGAATGTATAGGTATCTAAACTAAAATATAGGTGGAAGGCAGAATATAGTTACACAGGTAGGTATGTTTGTATGTGTTGTGTAGTCCTTTGTTTCAGATAAATTTGTATCTAAATAACGATTTATAAGAGATGTAATTCTAATTAACTGCAGAGTCGGTTTAACCTTTTTATCGTCAAAATGGCCGTTGTTGTTGATGCTGATTGTAATGGCAAATGGCAAATGGCGAATGGTGAATGGAAAATGGCGGAGAGTGGAGAGAGGACGACGACCGACGGACGCACGGTTGAAATGTAACAGTTATTTCATTTTGAATTTCGAAAGCGCTCCTATAAGCCTCGAACGATGTAACGAAACAATATAATGATTGTTGTTACGCAATGGCAGCTTGTTGTTTTGTGTTTTTACCGAGCATAATCTCGCATTCTCGATATAGAAGGTTCCGATTCCGACATCCAATTAGGTGGGTCTAATGTGTACACAACTCCAAAAGTATCTCGCATCTTATATGTACCTCCCTATAGGTACTGCGTTGGTATGATGGGATATGGCATATCTCGCTTTTTAACAAACGGTAAGTGAGTTCTGTGTTTGAATAAGCAAAGGTAAGTAACCATTATTGAGCCGTCCGTTCGTCCGTTCCGTCTGTTCGCGTCCGTCCGCGTCCGTCGCATCGTAGAAACGACATTTTTCTTCAACAAACTGCCATCCTATGGATGGAGCTATATAGGCGCACTATACCTAGATGGATGATGAGGAGATGACTACCTATGATGAGCATCACTTTCACGAATGATACGCCAAAGTTTAGTCAACATATTTACTTTGTGTGTGCGGCATTTATTGTCCACCTATGCGAGAGGGTAGCGCACAAGTACAACAGAACAGGCAGCATTTATCGGAGTTTCCTCTTTGGGTACATAGCCTGGTCTCGGTGTAGATACATGGTACGCTTTTGGTGTTCTATAGAAGGTAGATACAGATACTCTCCACTCCAAAAACGAGATGAATGGCAAAGTATCTCTGCGCAAGTTCTGCGCCTGGAGCAAACGGGGGCATACGATACGAACGAGGAGGTATAGAGAATCTATATACCTACCTACAGGTATTTGAGAAATGAAGTGGGTATCTGCTTCGGCTGGTTCTGGTTCTGGTGCTGTGGTACTGATGTAGGTATGTCTGGAGCTGGGCGGAGCTTTGCGTTTTATTTTTCGCCATCAGGACTGTGGGAGTTCCTGATGTTGCCCCGTACGTCACCGTACATACACGGTTGAGTGGTATTTTTTCGATTCGTACATGCAGATACATAGATACATACCTAGAGATTCGTTTTTTTTTTCCTTTTTGGGACGTTTTGTTGTTATTTGCAAAACGAAACAACGAAAAAGACGACGACGATGACTACGATTACCAGAACGACGAGTGAGTACGACGACGACGACGACGTTGATGTTGAAATGAAAAACGGAAAATTGTTATTCTTGAAGGCATAGTAAGGTATACGTATATAGCTATCCGAACCCGAAGAGCTATAGATACCTATACATAGAGTCCCCATTAATATTCTTCGTTCTAACAAAAGTAACTACTTGTGTATCTACGGCTAGCATTTGTGTAGCCAATTTTTTTCTGCTTCTTCTTTTTACATATACCTACCTAAATATGTACTCGTATCTATTTATGTAGGTATATATGTAAAATAGATATCTATATTTTTTTAGATAGATACCTATATATGTATACCTATTCCAGAGCTCTCATGAAATATTAGTTTGTTCCTGAACCACCGACATCGGAAGGTTCCCAGGGGGAATTCCTAGAGCACATTTTTCGATGATAGGTGGGTGTGAGTGTTGGTGTGGGTGTGGGTGGTCTCTCTCTAACTTTTATATTTTGTGTCTTGCAGGCAGAATTAAATTTCTTGACAGATAGATGTGTACCTACCTATCCCGGAGCTCTTGAATCTTTTTTCTTTGCATCTCCCTCTTTGCCTGGCTGACTTCATATTTCTAGATTCATTCTTCCAATACTTACCTATATACTCGTACATACCTATAACTATATAATATATCTATGTACTTATATATGGATAGATATATACTATATACTCGTATAGGAACAGATACACTCGCACTTTAGTAGGTATCTACAACAAAATGCTCATTAAATTTAATTTCATTTTGAAATCGAAAACACAAGAGTTATTTAATGTTTTCGATTTTTTTTTTCATTCTTCTATTTGCGGATTTTTTATTTTGTCTTTTAAGTTGGGGGAGGATGGATGAGGTAAAAAAGATACATTTTTGATTTTCTTTGTGGGTGGTTACAGGATAGTAGTTTGTAGTCAAGGATTTAACGTCTCCTTTTCGTATTGTTATTAGATATAGCTATATAGATACTGATGTTTTGGCACTCGCTTTTGCATCTGCTTAACCCCGTCCCCGGGCAATATTTCTGTGTGTCTTGTGCCTTTTGTATTTTTATAAGGGTATACAGGTACCTACCCTACACCACCCCACCCCACCCCACACCACACCACTTACCACCCAACGAACCTTAAGTTATGAATTTGAAACAAACATAAAAAGGGATAGGTATTGTGTTGTAAGGTAAGGACGATGATGATGGTGTGTCTTTTTTATATTTAATTTTTTTCTTGCAAAAGGAATTGGTTGGTATGGCAATTTCATTAAAATAATTGTTATAGCTTTGCTCCGTAGCAGGTACATTGGCTAATGAAATTGTAATACCAAAGCAGAGAAAAAAAATTGTGAAAAGGCAGTTAGGAAGGAATGGAGTATACCTATAGGTAACCACCGACACAGCAAAATAAAATGCAAATTAAAAAAAAATATGAAAGCAAAATGCACAAATTAAATTACTATATTGTCCTCGGGGATCTGTGCTTCTCTTGCCTCTATATCAGCGGTGATGATGATGGGTATATAAATTTAATATAGGTAATGCAAGTTTAATCCTCAATACCAAGGAAGAGAAGGTGGGAATACATATCTCTAAAACATTAGTAGACAATTTTAAAAGAAACTGAGAATTTTACCGAAAACAATACGGAGCTTTTACGTTTACATATTTGGTTTAGCAAAAAAATTTCAATTTTTAGTTGGTAAAATAATTCAAAAAGTTTTGTCAATTAATTCACAAATGTTTGTCAGAAAATAAATGGGTACCAGAGAGATCTTATTATAAGTCATAGTTCGATATTAATAGTGTTTGTTTTGTGAAACAATTCAATAGATCAATCGAATAGCCTCTTAATTTCTTGCAATTAAGTTTGAATTTAACAAAAAATTATACGTTTTGTGCATTGTTCTTTTTTAAGTCTGAAATATTACATATACTTCCATTTGTCATTCTATATAATGTATATAAAAGTTTAAATTTCCTTCCTATAGTCAACTGAATGTAATTCATATAGTGGACGAACAATTATCTGGAGAAAAAACAGATCTCAATCGGCTTTTTCATGTTTTTATTTTTGCCGATAAAATGTATAGGTACGGGATGTGATATACTTAAGCTAACATAAATTCCACAAACAAAAATACCTACAGGAAATACAAAAAAGTACTTATACGCCCCGATGTTCGATTGCTTTATTGATGCTATAGAAAAGGGACTCATAGGACATTATATTATTTGTTCCTTGTAAAATTTTGAAACAAACATATAGCTACATATATAGTTCTTATTATTTGTAATTTTAAGGCATTTCGAAGATAAATTGAGCATCATTCGAATGTCTACTTATATTTTCATTTTCCAACTATAAAGTTTTAAAAAAGAAATTGTTTGGGTTATTCCTGTTCTTGCGTTAGTAACTCTTCTATGTCGCTGTTTAACTGTGACACTGTGTGACACCATGAGATACTAAATTTAGACTTCTTATGTTGCTGCTACAAAAACACGTTGGTTTAGGAAAAATTGCAGGTCTTTCTATGACACCAACACGCTACAAAATGAAACGTTTTTCTATCGACAGCTTTTACAATTTTGTCGCGGTTTTGTTTTGCGTTAGTTTGGTTTCAGATAAAACATAATGAAATCTTAAAAAGTGCAGGAAACGGTAAAAGTAAACTGTATGTTACAAATGTTAAACAACAAAGTACTACTACTACTATCGTAATCTACGAACATACCTTCGAAATTCACAAGAGTTATCAATTTCATCTGTACCAACATTTATGTACCTACATTCGAGACTCGAGCAGTCATCAAAATTCTATCCTCAGTTACATAATCCTACTTCTCCTTCTATCGACAGTGAGGATGTTGTATTTGTAAGACGTGTAAAATCTTACTTCACTGCATATATTTTTCCCAAAAAAACACACTTATCGTAAAAGTTTGGGTGTGTTGATGGACATAAATTAAATTTCACCATTCGTACAATCCATTCTTAATGACTCGAAATTATTAAATGTTCTATGATGATGGTTTTGTAATTTGGTTTGAATGAATGTAATGTGATGTAAATGTTAAAATGCGTATATAGTACAAAACTAACGAAGTAAAAATTAACGTAGATTCTCAAATTATTCAGCACAGAATGATTTCTTATGCAACATCCCATTCCTATTAAAAACCAGCAAACAAAAATGTACATAAAGTTTCCTTAACTAAAATGCCATGAAAACGAAATAGATCCTTCATCCTTTGGTTTCATTATTAAGCAGAAGTAAATGAAATTCAATTCGCCATCAAAACAGACAGCTTTGCCATTGTTGCTACAAATGGAATATTACATGACTAGCCACCTCAATAATGAAATCCGGAGAGGATGCACTGAATAGATTGCCTCTTGGGAATCCTCTTCAACAGAACAGGGCATCTTCGAGTCCATCAACATCAACAGCAACCTCAACCTCAACCTCATCATCATCGACCGTATGCCATGCGAAATTCAATATCTCTTCTTCCTTCAAAGCAAACCAGTAATAGATTTGTAATTACCTTGCACGCCCGACCGACTTTCCAAGCCGAGGCCCTCAAACCACCACCCAAGCACCACCCCATGGCGGGCGTACCGAATGAAACTGTGTCCAACTGTATCAGGCTGGCTGAACCAGGAATTCCAAAGTTTCTGCACAAATGATAGGGCTCCTGTGGGCCTGAGTTCGCAGCCAAAGCCACCCAATCCAATACTGATGGGCTAAATCATTATATCACTGCTAGAATTTTATTAGAAACATGTTGTTGCACTGTTACCGCGTTTGTTAATGTTTTTGTTGCGGGACAAACTTTGCCTTGGTATATATAGGAATACGAGCTCCTCCTGGAACCATCAGGGACGACTTACGTGTTACGTCAGAACGCAACGTCAGGAAATAATAAAAGTTCTATCACCGTCACCGTCACCGCAACAGAAGCATAAGTGCCATGTCGAGTCAGGGCCTTGTCTTTCGACTTAACAATCCCTTGAGAGATTATGCTGCGCCTCATTGGACAAGAGAGGGTGGAAAATTCGATTCGCCTTCATTGATTTAGTCCTCGTCGCTTAACATCAAACCGTTCCACCCGCTTCCGAGTTCCGAGCCGTGGCGTGGCACACATAATATAGTACAGAAGTAAGCACTTATCCTTTGGGAAATCCTAGCCGAAACGAAAGTTGGTGGTTTTGAGGCTGGAAAGCCACCACTGAACCAAGGCACATCTATACCGCTCAACCGTTGAACCGTTGAAGCATTGCCATTGTACCGTCAACCCCCGCCAAAGGGGGATGCGAAATTAAATCTCAATGAAATGTAATTTATTTGTGTTGACATGTGTTACAAATTTTGTTCGTTTGAGTTTTCTTCCCGAATTTTTCTTCTTTGTTGGGTTTTATTGGAGAGATGTGTATAGTCAGTGTATTATTTCGGGCTGATGATGATGATGATGATGGTGACGTGGGCTCGGGCTTGTTTACACCCAGCTTTTAACTCGGAATGATGATTATGAGATGCTGTGCTCGATGATGACCCTGCTAATGGGTATCAGGTTTAACATGATTACGCGTTACATTGGATTTTCACTTAGTACCTCAGGATAGATATGTTAGACTCGTGGATTATGACCTTGTTTTTATGGAGAAAGAATATTGAATATTTGAATCATTCACTTTTCTGATTTCTTCTTTTTTTTTTTATTCGAAAAGGGATGATGGTTTTGGATGAGTTTAGATGATGACGGTATATAAATGCTATATCACATCTGCAGAGTAAACATAATATGAAGGGGTTAAGAGAGGAATTAATTTGTGTTGTTATTTTGTCATCAAGAAATCTGTAATTTCATTTAGGACTTATGGTACTCGTATGTCATCATAATTGATTGTTCTTGATGCAAATTAACACAAAAAAAGTAATTATTTGACTTTTATATAACTTGATTTTAAAATTCAAGATCTTCAAATTAATTAAACAAACACATGGAACTAATTTAATTTTAGGCAAATATCTCTCTGATGACAAATTTTGTTTGATATGTGTAACTGTAAGTTCTCAGTGATCGTATTCACATTTTAAACTGGAAGCAGTCAACGAAACAGTTAACGATTCTACCTAAACGAACAGGGGCGTAACTCTAATTATTTTGTTAATTTTTGAAAACACTAGTAATCATTGTTTATACAATACTGCAATAATTGGAAATCACAATTTTAAAGAAATCTTTCAGTATTTTACTTCAAAATTCCAACATTTTAAAACCTTCATTTATAGAAATTGACTGTTGCACGTTTTCCGTGGATTTGTTTAAATTTTGGTAAAATATTGTAAAGAAATAAAAATGCTTTCTTAATAGATACCTATATATAAATATTTTTGTCTGAGGAATGTTGTAATATTATTTTGTAATCCATAATGTTGCTAATTTTCCAGCTTTTGTTATGCCAAATTTGCAACCAGAAAGTAATTCTTTGATATAAAATATAGATAGTTTTTCAATATAAATTTATATGTATTCCTGCAGCTTAATTATGGACTACATAAGCTACTTTTTTTTACTGTAGGGAGCTGTTTTTCGTAATTAATAAAGTGGAAGAATCCGACCTATTCCAAGTCTTCCCCACTTTGTTCATAGTTAAACTCCATATTTAGAGTATTACATTTCATTCAGCTTATGATTTTTTTGTTAAACGTTATATAAAGTGTTATTATGTCCAAATATTAATTTTCGAATTCTTAAGTAATATTAAATGCAGTCAAAAGTGGAAATCTTAAAATTTAAAAATATATTCACTTCTTCTATCGAATATCTTGAAAACAAACAATATTTTTACTTTCCAATTGTTAAAAGATTAATTGTTAAGACTTTGACAAAAATGTTGAATTGACATAGATTTTCTTAATAAAAAACTTGAAAACCAACAAAGATATTGACTTCGATTTTATTTTGTCGTTTTGATATTAAAATCTAGTGAAATCAAAAATAAATCGAATTCAATTTTTTATGACTAAAATTCAGAAATTTACAAAAATTATTATTTGGTTTTGAAACTAGACTGGTGAAATATTTTTGTTTTTTTTGTCAAAATCATTATTACTCCTGTGGGAAGTTGTCGGAATGGGTAGCACGCATCCTCTTTTTTAACTATCGTTGTAAGGTTCTTCTTTGTGAATCCATCACTACTCTGGCTTCCCAAGCAAATAGATTCAACATTAATAATGCTATGGACTCAATGACAACAAGTAAAGCTGTCATTCCATAGACCTTTCTCACAGAGGTTGTGTGCGTGTGGCCACTCGGTAGTCGGTGGCCAGGCCACTCCAGCACATCCTGAATTGCTCTTCGCGAGGCCAATTACTTCTTCTGCATGTCAGATGTCATTCCTTTAAGTTTCTTCTAATCGACAAGAAGGTCCTTTCGGATTCATTGTTCGCCTTGTCAATTCCGCATACAAAAGTGCACGTTTCCGACACACAGGGGCGAGTGTGACCGACCCGAGTATGTGACGTGCAAAGGTCCCCAGTTCTCCTGAGGGTGAAATTCCGGAAGCCATTTAACACAATTAAACGTGATCCTATTAAATATATAAAACGATAATTTATATGTTTTCGATAAATTCCATTTCTGATGGTTGTTCCTTTTTTTTAAGGTCTGTGTTCCTATATATATGGTCGGCCGTCTTCGATTGTCATTTCGTATTGTTCTCCGCACTCATTCGGGTTCTCCTTTTTTACGATTCTAGTGAGCAAGCTAACGAGAGATTTTTTAGGAACGTTGACGTTCACGGTTCCCAATCAAATCGTTCTATTCGTTCTCAATACTTCCGGCTTTGTGCGGAGATTAAATTCTAGACGTTGCATCTATACCATCAGCTTCTAAAAATGTAGGATTTTGGGCTGAGGCTGATGCTGATGCTGAGGCGGGTGATTCTATGGCGGTTCTATTCGATATGGTTTTTCTCTTTTATGTATTTCTAATTTCAATTTTTTATTTTTTTTTATTTTTTTCATTTCAATCGGATTGCGCGTGCGTTGGTGACTTTTCAATCGGACATTGTCATCAATAAAAAATTGCTATCGCTTTTTAGTGAATGTGAATGTTGTCTTTTTTCCTTTTTACTTCATTCTTATTCCATATTGTCATTCCCTTTTTCTTTTATTGCCTTCCATCGGGTTTTCTTTATTCTGGACCTGGTCGGGGCCAGGATAATCTGCAGACTAATTGTCTCCATAGTTGTCTGTTATAGGTACAATTTGATTTGGGAATCTAATTAGTTCGACCATTTTGTTTGGGGAAATAGAAATAGAAATTTTGATGGTACAAAATAATATCAGAAGATCTGTGATGCCTGATTAATGTTGTATCATTTATTTATTATTGTTTCTTTTAACAATTTGGGCATTCAGATATCCAGTTACAATTTCTGAGATGTCCAACCAATGAATAGCTCATTAGTTTCTAATTGTAATCAAGTTATACATACCTATGTACATATAACTAAATAAGTAGGTACTTTTATGTTATGTGTTTATACAAACTTGTGTAAGTGAATGGAAAAAGATGAAATACAAACACTTTAACGATAGAATTGAAATTGATAATTATTATTATATAATTTTCAGTACTGTAGTTTGTATTTTGTAAAATTTATATGATAGTCTTCTAGAAAAAAAATAAACACAGCCAACATTTTATTATTTAACTAAACTACAATCTTGGACACTTGGTTGAGAAGGTAGTTAAAGAAAAAAAAAAATCAATGATAGAACTATAAGGGTACATCTTATATTTGATGTTCCACAGGGAAGCCATTTGGGTCCATTACTTTTATTATTCGTTAACGATATATGAGATGTATGTATTTTAAAATTCAGAAAACCTCAAACTGAATGTTTTTTCTTTCTGTCTAATCTTGATTGTTAATGCAAGAAAAGCAAACTTCTATTAAACATTCCAACAAGTTAATTTTTGTCATGTTTGAAACTTTTATAGTATAGTTTAGTGAAATAGTTAAGTTTAATTAGAGGATTACTAGCCCTTCTAATTTATTTAAATTGGAGTGATACGTTTTCAAGATATAAGCTATTGAAAAGAATCAAGGTTTTTAAAAGAAGAAATTATAAAACTATTAAGAATTAAGAATTCCATTTGATTTTTCAGTCGCAAGAGGTAACTCAATGTTGGGTTTTATCTTGATGTGAAATTCAAAAGAGTTGCTTGCAATGCATACACTTTGAAATGTCTCTTTTATGCATTTCTCAGATCTATCTACTCTTGAGTACTGTAATACTAATATTTCATGCCCTTCGTATGAAGTTCACTCTTTTTTTATTTGAAAAAAAAAAAATCCAAAAAAGATTTGGAATATTATAAATATGCCTTCGTATAGAATAAGAAGTAAATTATTTGGAATTTTGCCTCTCAACATTCGAAGAAAGTTCTCAGAGGTCATGTTCCTTCGTGACGTATTATAGCCAATAATATTGATTGTTCCGATATTTTGGCCTCAATTATCTTCACTGTTCCAGCGAGGTTGCTTAGAAAGCGATTGTTTTTTAAGATTCCATACCATATAACAAATTATGCAGCCAACGAACCATTGTCAAGGTGTTCAAGAGAAACTAATAGCGTTTAAGAATTGTAATCTTTGTTTAGTGAAATAAACTAAACATTTCTCGTCAAATCCATTAGGATATAGAAATGAAAAAAATATCGAAACTTCTTTTACAATAAATATAAAATATGACTACCTTATTTTCGGTTGGAGGATCAGACCCTTGTGAATCCCTCCTGGTTACGAACTTAGTCATGAATTTGAAGTATGCCCCATCTAAGTCTTCTGTCTTTTTTTATAGACAGAGACCCCTTACCACTCTAAATCTATACTTTAAGTTCTATTAAAGTATCAAACACTATAGACTTACTTTGTTTGTTGGCTAAAACTTACGGATCGGGATCTTGTATTAAGCTAATGAGCCTATAATTTAAACAGGTCAGGTATCAATTAGCAAATCCTTATACAATAAAACCCTTATCAAACAGATTAGTTCCCATAAATCATCGAAACTCCTTTCTTTTTCTTTTTTTGTGTGTGTTATGGTTCACATCCATAAATAAATATTTACAAATTTATTTTTGACTATCTGAATGCATATTTTAATTCTAATTGCCTACCATACGCACCCTCTTTTATAAAAATAATTTCAACAGTGAACAGTCGCCCAAGCAGTCACTCCTGTCCCAGTGTTGTCGACGATGAGGCACGACGTGCCATCCATGCCACCGCCGGCCGCACCGCCATCTCATCCACCTGGGAGCAGGGTCTTCAGGATTAGAATCATATTTCATAGTCGAAATCCGCAATGAATTAGAAATCTGTTAAGTCACGTGTTTCGGTAGACACAGATTAAAAGAGGCCAACAAACAAAGAAGGTATGAATTCGCCGTCGTCGTCGTCGTAATTCGTGGAAGTAAGTGAGTGGCTTCCTCGTATTCATCCAGCAACAGCCAGCTCCTCCTATCCTTTGGTTTCAATTCTATTTCTAATTCCTAATGATTGGGTGTAACTTTATAAGGTGCACGCGCCCACAGATAGATTATAATATTCTTCCTAAATGAGGTCCTTTTGATGTGGGAAAAAACCGAGTAAATTGAATTGTTCGATGGCAAAAGGAGTCGTGTGGGGCATCTACTCGTATCTACATTATAAGAATGAAGACTAGGACGAGAACGAGAACGATGACGATATGACACGGCGAATAGTGTTTCGAGGAGATAACGTCGTCGGAGAGTCCTAATTTTTTATTTTGCTTCATTTCTTCCCTTGCGAAACAAAAAACTTTTATATCTTGGCTGAACATCATTGCTATTGCTAGGACCAGGACCATTAACAGAAACACACACGCACACTTTGTACTGTAACGTCAACCGCATCCCGAAAATAAATGAAAGTTAATCTTCAGATTGAATCCGATAGATCAGCATGCGACCGCTGCCGCTCGCTGCGCTGCGCTGGCTCTGGCTAGCTATAGGACTAGCTGGCGAAGAATCTACCAGTTGAAGTTTGGGATTCCATGCATTGTTTCGCATGTTCGCCGTTCGGTCTTGGGTGTGGTGTGAGGTCGACAACTATGGCGATTATTGGACAGATTTGGAGATACCATCAAGTTCCAGCGAGTGTGTGCCACGCCACATGCTGAGTTAGTCGATAGTCGAAGTCGGTTGCTGTTTGCTGACATGGTGTCTGTCGGTCTGAGGATGGAGATATTTTTTCAGTATTTACTTCCGATAATCCTTTTTCAATTGTTTTCTTCGTTCGCAGTTTTTTTTTTTTTTTTGTGATGCTCGGAATTTAAGGAAAAAGGACATTCAAAGTGGTTTTAGAAGGCTTTACACAGACTTCGGGGATGAAAAGTTGCACTGATGGTTAATGGATCAATTTCGAGTGGATAATTAGGATAATCGAATTGTAGGTAGGT
The DNA here is from genome assembly GCA_905146935.1 of Scaeva pyrastri. Lineage (NCBI taxonomy): Eukaryota > Metazoa > Arthropoda > Insecta > Diptera > Syrphidae > Scaeva > Scaeva pyrastri. The sequence goes on along the minus strand of LR989929.1, from coordinate 1,260,931 downwards.
ATGCCGATGTAGTCAAGGGTTTAATGAAATGCGTGTAAAGACTTTGAATCGATTACACTAAGAGCTTACTTATGTACTTATATCAAGGGTAACAAGAGCGAACAGTATGGTATTGTGCCTGGAGTTAAATTTATTAACCCTTTACTAAGAGTCATTTAATTTCAAAACTTAAGCTGATATGTGTAGGTAGCAGGCACGAGGCGTGACTTTTTTGGAAGCGGAAGCACTTATGATTGAACTTAAATACAAAGTTTTTATCAAGATCATATTTCTTTTATTACACAAATGTAAAAGAAAATTTTATAAAATTCATTTAGTAAAATATTAAATTGAGTAATAAGTTAATAAAGATCACAAAATATTAGCATTGTTGACAATGCGATTGGCACACACACAGATAAAAAACATAACAAGAAAAAGGAACACACAAGTGTTAAATAAACTTTTCAACCCCTATTTCAATGAATGAGAAGAAGCAAATAACTCAAATCTCTCCTTTCCTGCTCTACTTTTGTTTTCATAATGAGTTCACTCAATTCAATCTTCGCTTCTTATGTGAACCCCAACAAATTAAAAAATTTGCTTTGAATGAGATTGAGTGAGAGTTGAGTGTAGGCGATATATCAGAATGCCTAGCTGGTATGCATTCCAAATATTTGTTTGCAAACGTGAGTGTATAATGGAGTGATATTGCGCATTCCCCGTGGAATTGAAGTTTGAGTTTTTGTAGTTATACCTAGTTTTGCATTGTTTGAGATTTTATTAATTTACAGAAGAGATTAAATAAAATTCAATTAGGTCAGTTTCGAATTAAAATTTCTTTGCTTAAATCATATAATTTTTTGAATTGCTTTACGGAAGCACTCATTCCACTCAATATATGGACGCTTCGTCCCTGGTAGGTAGGTATATGAGCTGTTATAATTTTGTGATTTTTATTAATTTTTTGACAACCCAAAGGCTAATGCTTAAAAAAAGTGATTTTTACAATACCCCATTCATCTCATACATAAATAAGCTTTTCGTTAAGTTGCGTTGTAATTCGTCGCCTTAGTGCCACAAAGAAGTAAGTCCAAAGATATTAGCTGATTTCAGGAGAGTCGATTTTGTGATTTGTGATATTAAAGAAATGTAGGTTTGACTAATATAATATAAGATGGAATGCTATATACTATATTCTAAAAAAAAGTTGCATACTCCAGTCAAAACACGTCAAAATTGGAGTTACGTTCTTGTAGGACGACGAATTGTAGAGGCGATAAACTGATAAAAAATCAGCAAAAACCACATTTTTTCTAAACTACGCATAAATTCGTGTGTTTAGTTTAAGCTGGTAATTGAGAAAACCTTAAATTTGGTTATGGCGAATTTGAAAATATTATTTAAGAAGCACTATTCCAGGGCTTGTCTTAAAGAATTTTAATTCTTCAGACCCAACTATAATAGGCATAAGCAAACATAAGCTTATGTCAAAAACCCAACGAAAATTCACTTATGTTTGTTAAATTACGGCGCATACCCATAATGAAATTTTGCTCACGTATCTACATGTCAAAATAATATTCGCAGCTGTGTAATTTGGTTGATTTTTTGATTCAAGGTAACTTTATTTTTGTTTAAAAAAAATGAAGTTCAATACCAAATTAATTTGTTTTATTTTGATTCTTTTTTCTTTTATTAACTATTTAATTTTGTTTTAAGCAAGAACTCGTCACAACAATCACAATACACAATAGAATCAGAAACAGAATGATAAATTCACATGCACCACTGTCTCTTTGTGTGCTAACCCCACAGAAGATTTTTCTCTCCAACTAAATGTGAGATATCTGATATATTTGATATCAGAAGATCTTGTCTTTTTTCTATGGGCATAGTTGGATATTTTCTGTCTTGACAAACATTCTGAGAGAAATTATCTCCAGTGGAGTTGGCCTGTGCATATTTGATCAAAGCTGTCAGATTTTACTTATGCGGCGAGCGACTGGGATCGCTCTTGCTTATGTTTGCTTAAGTGAACGAAACTGAGAAAAATTGAACGAAACGGAGCTGGACTCCATTATGGTCACTCGCATTGAGTTTCTTTGTATTCGCACGTTTACTTATGCACTCAATTGCTAGCTTATGCCTATTATAGTTGGGCCTTTCCCTTTACTAACAAGTGGAACACAGGCCTCTAGAAAAAAAGCTAACGAACGCATTTGATTTTCTCAAGAAGTGATCTGGAACTTTAAAAGGCTTCTTGAATTTTATCAAATCTTAAATGAATTGTGCAATAGTTAGTATTCAAATGTTCAGCACCTGAAATTAGTAAATACTGCCTCTGTCAAAAACTGCAACATAAAAATCTAGCGTTACATATATGAGAGCCAAAAATTCACTATTCTTAAATGATTGACATTTTCTCTACTATTTTCTATTGTCTTGATGTTTTGTGTACGATTCACTCACAGTCATAAGTGATAGACACACTTGTTATGTATACATACGAAAAACAAACTCATGACTTGTGAAACAGGTTTCTGTCAATGCCAAAATTGGTTGTCTAACAATCAAACAAATAGGTGATCTTTTTCCTTCTAGCTTCTGTTTATATTTTTAAACGTCAAAACTGACAGCTATGCAAATAATATTTGTTACATTTTTCATCCCAAAGTGATTAATATTTTTATTTTATGAAAGAGCGAAAACACAATTAAATACAATTTCTTTTTTCAAAAATGTTCTAGGTTTGTATTTCATTTTGAAAAATGTTCATTCCATTCCAGGAAAAGAAAATTCCCACACTATTGCCCCAGCAGAGATGAGAGAAAATAAACAACTAAGACCGATCTTACACCGGCCTTCGGCATTAAACCCCAGGAAGTTCCCAACGATCAATGCAGCCACGGTGCATTGATAGAAAAAAACCTGACAGGCCAGTCTTTTGTGATGAACTGAACACCCTCGTTTTGAACCTGCCTGCAGCTAGTGTTTACACCAGGAACGATAACAAAACATTGAAATATTAACAAAGCTACAATGAGTTATTTTCGTCCTTTTGTCCAAAAAAGACAATTTCCAACTCTTAGTTTTGGAATGCAATGTGTGTCTGTATTCTGTGCACCTAATTCAATTCTCTATTCGGTCACTTCCTTCAAGTGTGGAAGCCGTTCGCAGGGGGTTCATAAAGATCTGTTAACTATTTCATAATAGGTGTTGATAATGGAGGGAGGTAATTGCTTTTTTACTTCCTGACAGTTCTGAATCGTGATTTACTTTGTTGTCGAGATTGTTGAGGAACATTTTTTTCTTTAGAAGGTTTGTTACCGATAGTTTTTTTTTTTCATTTGCTGGGGGCATTCATCTTTGCCGCAAAGTGTAGCAGAGCTAATGAGGAAATTGTCTAGAATTTAATTGTGCACAGGAACCATGCAGAATCATGTTATCTGTATACTGAAACAAAATGCAATGTATGAATAACTTAAAACTGCAAAAAACTTAAAATTTCGATTAAATAAGTATCTATAGTTGACAGTTCACATGGTACCTTTCAAAAATGCATATGATGAAGGACTGAACGTATTGTAGCGAAATTCGAATTCACACTATCAATGTCTAAGTTAAGAAGTTAGTTTCGCAGTGCAACAAATTAAAAACTCTATTTTATAAATCAATGACTTTTGTAATATTTAGAAAAGTATACTTCTTGACTAGTTTTTGCAAAAACAACAACAAAGATATTCGAATTTAAAACTTGGATGCCCTGAATCACGGTCAGACGTCAGAGTTTCGAAAATTCATTCAAGATTTTAATGATTTTAGTTGATGGATTGAATCTATCGCATAGTAACTGGAAAACACGCAAGAAAACTATTGAAACATTTTCCAGCCTGTTCTAAATATGTCCAATCCGAATGAGTTTCTCTTTTAGTTATCTATAAATTAAATTCAATTCAGCAATGCGACATTAAGTTCGCAGTCGCCATTGCCATCGTGGAAGCATGCAACGTCAGTCATATACGTAATATTAACAAATTTTGTAAATTTTCATGTAACGAAATACCTAGAAGTACAAAGTACTCGAATACACGGAAGAGAGTATCCGTCGTTATTCATGTTTTTGCTAACGTCATTTGAGTGTTGTACGCCTATAATATGTTCGAACGTCCTCTGCGTCCTATTGTAGCCTCCCAGCCCCTTCTTCGTGGATGCCCATGCCCACCTACCTTGGGAGGTCATTTTCACGTTTTCCTTACCTTTTCTGTTTCTTTTTTTTAATTTTTTTTTTTTTTTTTTGTTAGTATTGTCTTCATGTTGTGCCCCAAAGTATGGCCTCTTCAATCGAATAGAATTTCCTTCAATTATTTATTTTATTACATTCCGTTTGCAATTTTCCCGGACCTGGCTCGTTTTGCTCGTGGTGCTACAGCGACGGACACGGTCGCTTCGTCGTTCGTCGTTCGTCATCGTCGCCGTCATCCACCTCAAGGGGCTTCTTTGCGTTCCTTCTTCTTCTGTTTATGGCTTGCATTTGCATTCATGTACTTGAAGCCCGGTCCGGAGCGGACCGGGCCGAGCCGAGCCATCAGCTAAGGAAAACTAGTTCATGTTGTTTTGTATCTGCATTCGAACTTTGGAACAAAAACGAACATTTCGGTCGACATTTGAGTGTTGGTGAGGCTTGGTTTGTGCCTCGCATGCACTTTTGCAACGATTTTTTTTTTTTGTTTTTTCTTTTAGTTTCGGACTTGGCCGCACCGGTCTTCAGTTCTCTGCTGACGTCCACACTCCTAGGAGACTACTACAAAATAGGAGGAACGTTGTTGCATTACATCTACATGTTGCCAGTTACCATATCGAAGCACTTACCAACAGCGTCAACCGTCAACGACAATGACACTAGCGGCCGGCTGGCGATGGCGGTTTGGCGGGCATGAGGCGGTGGGTGCGGTGCATCGGGCTCGACTGTGCAAACAAGAAAACTTACTGGCATTCTACAATTGGATTAAAATAGCTGCGAGTGGTTTCCTTTTCGCATTTTGCATTGTTTACTATTTTTCTTCTTCTTTCCTGAGTTTGAAAAAAGAACTAAATTTAATATATGCTGCCATCTATTGGCTTCCCACCTACTATTTCCGTTTTGTAAATGGAAAAAAAAAAAAACAGAAACTAGGACCGACGACGACGACAATAACGAAGTCGACAACAACGAAAACTGACCATGTCTGGAAGCAGGTCTCGCTTGCAATTGACCTGCAGTTGTTGGTTTGTTGCGCGGGGTGTCGCACTTCCACTGCAGATATATTCCATTTCTGATGGTGATACCAATGGACAATGGAGTGAAGTGGAGCAGGGCGGAACTGCATAGAGTTTCAGTTTTACTCAAGTGACAACACTCATTTGACAACAACAGCACCAGAAATATGGGAGGATGAAGTTGCAATTCGGTATTGGAATTGTAGTTGTTGTTGCAACAGTTGGAACACGTCTTACACAAAAGCTAACACCACTTTTACAATTGAAATAAAAGTAGACTTATACTTGCAGTCGTGCAGTGCAGCACACCCAAAACCTACCCTAAGAGTCATTTCTAGGACTTCGCTATAGTGTGACTATCTAGACACAGATATGCAGGGTTTATGGATGATAAATTAATGAATTTCCGAAGGATAAACTGGGGACAGTGTACGCGATTAGGTACTTGGAGTGACGAATGTTCCAATCGCTTGTCATAAGCAATTGTCCAAGTGGATACCTAAAATCGGTAGGTATGGAGAGGAAAGTTCTAATTTTGATTTATTATATAGTCCAGAGGCTTTAAGGGTTATTGAGCTTTCGAATTTGAGAAATAAAGAATTGATTTTTTAAAAAAATGTTTATCGCTTTAAATTTGCTCATTTTATTAAAAAAAATTATTTTTATTCTTATATCGAAAAGTTCATTTCTCTTTTAAACAAATATAGTTTCAAATCTAAGCACACTTAAGAAAGGATTAAAAAAATTAAATAAGGTTTCAGTAATTATTATGAATAGGTATACAAATTAACTTATAGTGTGATTCACAGAAACCACCTTTTAAAATAGGTTTATAGCGAACATTAAGTTGATTTTTTCTTAACTATAGTGTTTTCCTAATGTGTTTTGTTGTTTTAAGTGAACGTTATACCAAAAGAAGACGAAACGGTACAAGGAGGCTAAAATCTTGCTGTTTATGTACTTCTGAAAAAGTATCAAACATTTGAAGACTAGAATTTTGTCGATTATTATTATTAAAGAGCCAGCCATCAATTCACTAAGTTAAGAAGTTAGAAAATATGGAATACCATAGTTTATTGCGATTGCACACCGCACCCCCCAGTAAGGAAGAAATATTATGTACCGCCATCAAAGCTGTTAAGAACATAACAAAGCGGTTGGACTTGACAGCATTCCCGCAGAATTGTTACAAGCATCGCCAACAACAGGGAATTGCTGCAACCGCTCATAGAGACCAGCATGGGTCTCCGAATGCTTTCCCGAAGAGCGGAAAAAGGGAATGATTGTGAAGCTACCAAAAAAAGGAGACTTGATGAAGTGTGAACACTGGAGAGATATCTGCGTTTTGCCTGCAGTCGACAAAATAATAGCAAAGATTTTAGATCGCATATCGAACTAGACATCGCCAGCCGCATCGGAAAAGCAAAGTCTGCATTCGGAATGTTGTCCAATGTTTGGAGGAACAAATCTCTCCAGCTTGAACACAAAGCTACGACTGTTAAACTCTAACGTCGAATCAGTTCTGCTATATGGTTGCAGCACCTGGAAAAAATACAACTCCATTAACCAGGAAACTGCAAACCTTCGTTAATAGGTGTTTTCGAAACATCTTACGGGTTTTCTGGCCCAAACGTATCTCCAACTAGGGCCTACAAAGACGAACAGGTCAAGAGCCGATAGATACTATTATACGAAGGCGCAAGTGGCAGTGGATTGGACACACGCTTCGAAAAGGTAGTGGCTGCATTGCGAAGAAGGAGTGCAGAAGAACAGTTGAGGAGGAATCTGCGAGAATGGGAAAGAGCTAGAGGGAGCTTAAATACATCGCTGATGGAAACCGCATAGGATGGCGCGCAGGAGTAGTTGAGGCCCTATCCCGCTAGGGAACACCAACGGACTTCGTAAGTCTGAGGACCTAAGTAAGTAAGTAAGTATAGTTCATTGCAGACTTTTTAAAATTATTTTTGGCACTTAATGAAAATCTTCTCCGAAACTCGGTTACATTTTGAATAAAATTAAACAAAAAACATAAACAAGGAAAATAAATAACATGTAGGTACGGTTTTTGTCAGGAATATTAAAGATTTTGAAATATTAATGCACAACATTTTAAGAGGAGCAAGAGTAATAAAACATTTTAATAGAAAAAGAAAATATGTTAGATCGTCAAATCTTTAACGGGACTATACAATGGTGAATTATATTTTTTCGTATACTCTACATCATTACAGTTTCAATTATCTTTAAAAACTAAAGAAACGAAACTAAATTAAAATAGAAAGCAGTTGCACTAAATTGTTTTAAGTAAACAATTGGTTCGAAATTTTCAAATAGAACTTTTAATTATAAATACCAAAATCCTGACGTTTCAAATACCGTTTATGACAAGTTTGATTTTTCAAATGCAAGAAACGATAAAAAAATAAGATGTACTTAGGTATACGTCCCAATGAATCACTGCCAAGTTTTTAGGAAAACTAAGCCACATACAAATTTGTGGTATACGGTTACACTTCATTGATTTATGTTTTTATTTTGTACACTGTGGTTTTCATAAATTATTCGGTCGTTAAACATTTTTTTAAAGAAGAAAACTAATCAAATGAAAAGTCCTAAAAATCTGTAGTTCTTTCCATATTGATTATTTAAAAATTGTTGAATCTCAATTTCTCATATGCTTAAAACACTATGAGGTGCATCATTTGAAAACATTATACCTACCAATTCATTTGATAAGGGATGTATAGTAAGTATTGGAACCGAAACAAGCCCTGTTTTTCATTGACTTAAATCTGTTTCCCTTGCACTTGTATTCTTATTCTAAACAAACTCTTTTTCCAAAACATAATTTTATGACGGAAAAGTTAAAATAAAGCCTAAAGTTTATACTGATTTAGTTTGATCTCTGATTGATCTGATTGAAAGAAGAAATACATATCCATTAAAAGTGAAGTTAAAAAAACATTTTCACTTCAATTTTACATCAAAATCCCATGGGGACGACATGACCAGACCATACCAATATGTGATGTGTCGCCCTCCTTTTCGTATCAAGATCTGCTTTTAGCAAGTCATTTAGATCTCATCTGATGTTCCTTTTTTCCAACTTCTCAATAGCTAACATATTTTTCATTACTTAATGTTATTTTTCGTTTTACCTGGAAATAAACAGTTACTGCTCGGCTTTACTCATATGGCAAGCCTGCATAATGCATTATGCATTTCATTATACGAGTCGAGTACGTACAATGCACATCTTTCAGTCTAAATCGAAGTCGGGAAGAAAATCGAAATGCAACAAAAGTGTCAAGCTGGCGCGTCTCGGTACGGTCCCCCATCGATTGTGGCACCTTCTGCTTCAAGCTCCACTTATGCAAACACAGTCCCCTCTCTGACTCCAACAGCATCCAAAGCAGCCATACTAATGTACCCACATACATATGGCTGGCCAGGTATCCGCCACATCTCTGTTGATGTCATAAAGTAAATGACAATCAATTTCATTTGGCATCTTGGCTACATGGATGTGTGGAATCAGAATCGAAATCGGAATCGGAATTGGAATTGGAATATATCGTGATCCTCGTCGAAATTGAAAAATAAAATAAACCCCTTCCCTTGCCTACTACTCGAATATGGATACAAAAAAATGTGGGTGCAGGTATAGGTTATGACGTTATGAGATTTCACCGCTGATGTAGTAATAATGTGACTGCGATATGGAGATTGGGGAATCCAGAAGATACGAGTACCTAGTATCGGTCGCAGCATACTAAATTGGATTGATTTTGTTTTCATCATACATTTTTTTAATATATGTATGGTATAGGTTGTAAACTTCAACAGGGTGTTTCTTTTGTAGATTTGTTTCAGTTAATGGTGAAAAGTTATCAAATTGCAAACTAGACTGATCTGTTTCGAGGATCTGGAGAACGATGGACATATAGTCCTCGAAACAGCTATTTGAAGTCTGCCGTTAAGTTGGATCGATTTTCCTTGATTTGTAACTCATCTCAATTTTTGTGTTCGGATATTGGAGTTTATATCTTTAAAAGTGAATAACTTTGTTGCATTTGAATACTTCTACAGTTCTTTAACTAAGTATAAGAATCAAATATGATTACTTAAAGAACACGATAATTTACAAATTCAAATCTAAAATTGTAAGTAGGTTACGCCCACTCTCACGCCTGCTTCTTGTGAATTTCAACTTAAATTGCAACCACGTCGGTCGGTATTCTTGGTAATAACTTCCCCAATTTTTACAAAATATATTATAACTGGAATCAACTTTGTTGATGTGATTATCATCGAGTTTTCCGTTAAAGGAGGTGATTTAACTTAATCCGATTTGATTTGCACTTTCTATATTTCTTAGAATCTTAGAAATTTGCTTTCTAGTAGAGTTTCAAGAGTGTTTGCTTATCTTCAGTAGACTCTGGCAATCTTTATCCCTCTCCAGTAGTCGTATGGAACACTTTTTTAAAAATCCCTTAGCCCTCTGACAGTAGTTTTGGGATAACATATTTTTTCGAGAAAGTATTGCAATAGAAATGGAAAGACATCTCATATTTCCAGTAAATATGTACAAATGTACCAATAAAACTCAGACATTTTATATGGTCGACTGTACAAACCACTATAGGTATCAAAAGAACGTGTGTCTATAACTATCAGACTTCATTTAATATTACCAACCTTAGTTGCAAAAAAGGTTTAAGAAAACTTGAATAACATTAACGAAAACTCGTATGCTCATAAATTTTCAAGGCCATACTAAAACTATAAAAACTATTTAATCCCATACCTCCCCCCACGGCCCACCCTTCAAATCAACTATGGCTTCCAGTTTTGTGCTTCACTTCCAATATTTCCCATCGACTCCATCATGATAGACTGAAAAACAAAAAACCTTTTCAAATAAAAATACCAATTGTTTTTTTTTTTTTTGATTTTTTCATATAATTATCTTTTGTTTATTTTTGCCTTTATACAATTAAATTTCTTTTAGTTTTCATATTTTATTTAATTTTGTTTTTTTCATTGATAAATCTTAACTATAGTTGAAAAAAATTAAATTAAAACGAAAATAAAAATTAAAAATAAAATTAAAATAAAATCATCCAATTAGGTAATAAAATTAAAAATGTTTTACAAACAATTTGTTATACATAACGTTTTTGTTTTTGTTTTTGTTTTTGTTTTTGTATTTCTCTTATTTCGTTATCTCATTTAACTTACTCACTTTTTTGTTTTATTTTCATTATAGATAATAATATTTTACTTAGAAACTATGCAAATTATCTACTATATTTTAAATATATATATATTTTTGTGGTTTATTTTTTTAATTAATTTTTATGTTCATTATTTTTGTTTTTATAATTTTAATAATAATAATAATTATAGATTGTGTATATATAGAGATTTGTTTTACTATACAAAAAAGATATGATGACGTGTGTGTGTGTGTGTTTGTTTGTTTCTTATATGGGGAATTCGTTTTTAAATATTTAAACTTTAATTCTTGTTTGATTTAACTAAAATTAAATACGAATACAAAGAAGAGCGAATTTTAAGATTTTGTTGTCTGTTGACTTTTTGTTTTAAATTCAAGGTACATATTCATGAGTAAGATGAATGAAACAATTCTCTGGCCGTTTTTTTTTTTAATTTTAAGTGGTTTTGTTTAAATACATATTTACAGTTGATAACGGTTAAGGAGAGTTCAAAATTTAAATGTTTAAATATTTTTTTGTTTAAGTTTAGCTTATCACTTATGAATTTCGTTGATCCAGGCTGTGTGAGCGAATGACAACTTACACAAAGTTTATTTATCGAGGATTTTTAGGATATGTGTTTTCGAGGGCCTGGGCCTGGGCCTGGGTGTCGCCACCTATCCGTTCTAGAGCCACATTGCCGGCGGCTGTTTGTAGGATCTCCTACACCATGTTAACGTACTTGTCTTGGGGGGACATGTAGTCGAGGCCGTTTTGGGAGAAGGCCTGCGCAGACATGGTGCCCGTGAAGGACGAGCTCGGCGAGAGGCCAAAGTTGGAGGCACTGTAGCCGGAGTGACCCATGTTATAGTTGACCTGATTCTGGTTGCTGAAGTACTCCATTTGGGAGTAATAGCTGGGCGTCTGGTAGTTGTTGGGGTACTGGTTGTACTGATTGTGCCAAAAGTTATACGAGTCGTGGTTGGACATGTAGGCAGAGTGAGCGGCAGCTGAGTGGTGGGCTGATTGAGCGGACTGGGCTGCGGCAGCAGCATGGGCTGCAGCGGCGCTCTGTGGTGACATCGGTGTGACGGGCGGGGACGGGGTGGTTATGCTAGAGCTGGAGTCCATGGGTGTGATGTTGCCACCTGGCTGCACCAGTCTGGGGTTGCTGCTGGCGCTACCATAGAGGCTGGCGTGATGACTTCCCGAGCCAAGGTCGCCGCCGGACGTATCTTTCATGGAATCGTAAGCGGCACGAAGTGATTCACCATTCGCAGCAGCGGATGACTGATATCCACCGACTCCTCCGCTGCCGCCCATGTGCTCCTTCTTGCAGACTATGCTAACAGGACTGACGGAGGTGGCAGGTGTTGGAAGAATGGGCGAGGAATTGTGACCCCCGCTGCCGAGGTTCAGCGAGTTGCCGCCGGAATTTCCCGCATTGACAGTCATGCTTCCGCCGGAATGGTGAGACGACAACGAGTGCGAGTTTAAGAAGGAACTATGGTGTGACTTGATAGACTGGCCACCAGAACCAGCACCAGAGGGCGCTGAGTTCGCCGATGATTTGTTGTTGTGGTTGTTGTTGTTATTATTGCTCGATTTCGCCGGGGTACCCGTTGAATTCGTTCCTGAATTGCCGCTGCCACTAGAGCTGTTTTGATTGTTAGCGTTTCCGCTGTTATTGCTATTCGATGAATTACGACTGGAGCCCGAATTGCCGCCGGATCCCACTCCACCACTGTTGCCCTTCGAACTGTTGAGTGAATTCGATTGTTGTTGCTGTTGCAGTTGCTGGCGGCACTTGGCGCGTCGATTCTTGAACCAAACCTGGAAGAAAAAAAAGAAAACAACAAAAATTAGTTCACTTTGTCGCAACGTCAAGTAGTGTGTTGAATTCAATTAAAGCAATCGCACTGAAATAACAAACAACTAGTATTTACTTAGCCCACCCTCGTCCTTTTCAGGAAGTCTCAAGTCTATACTGTGAACGTGAAGTCATCATCACAAACCCCAAGACCCGGAACTCCCTCTAACCATCGCCCACTAGAGAAAACAATCCGCAAAGTGCCATAGTTTGACGATAATGCTTCTTGTTGTTTGCATTCGCTTGCTTTTTGCTTTTTGCCTCTTGAAGGGGGATGGCTAGAAAAACGATTCGAATTTCGGGGGTGCTAATGGATGCAAAGAACCATTGCAGAGTTGGTCGCCCCTCGCCCGCAACTTACACAAACAATACGACCCATTCACAACAAGGGTGCCGTTTCTCGTCGTCGTCGTCGTCGTGCGTGCGTTCGAGCGTTTTATTGAATTTTAAAATCATTGCCAGAAAAGAGCATTAAACAAGGCGTATCGAATTTCATTATGGGATTCCCTTTCCCATTCCAATTGCTTTATCCTTTTTTTTGTGTGTTCTTCGTGAAATTCTAGTGCAGTTGAGAGTGTAGAAGAAACGTTTGATAGCTCTAGGTGACAGCAGGACGTAGATTTTGTTTGTCAATTTGTTCTTTGATAAGTCAACTGATAGTTGATTTGATTGAGAAAACGATTTTTTAATGAAATTTTTAACTTTTGATAAATCAAAGAAAATCATTTCTACCAAATCAGCAGAATTTCGTTGGATTTATTTGAGTTTTTGAAAAATTATTAGTTCCAAATCGAGATTCAAAGAGAATTGCATAATAGGAAATTAATTAAGCGAAGGCTGGACGCTGGAGTAGGTGGGTTTATATCTACATCAAAAGAATTTGTAACAATTACGACAGATTATATTTACGTAATGAACTTCCCAAGAGAGATATTTTCAATTTCACTGCAGTCATGATTAAACTTGTCAATATCAAATTGAAATCAATTTAATTTTGTCAATAGCTCTTAGCCAGTTCATATTTCAAACAACTCATTTTATTGTGGTTGGTGCTTTAAACAAATTCGGAATGTGAATAAATAAAAATCGGACTAACTGTCAATGTTACACAAAAGTGACAGTTGTTTGTGCCTGGTGACATACAATCATCCAAATCTTTTACAATCAATAACTTGTGGAAAAGTTTTGCTTTATTAAAAAGAGAAACCCAGATTTCCAACACAAATGTTTCACTTTTGATTTAAAAACTCCATCACTTTTGATTCTAAAAAACATAACCTGGCTGATAATTCCTGAAATGCAAATTGTCAGAACTTTGTGTCCATAATTCATAATAGTATAGCTAATCAGAATGTCACACAATGTGTCACTTTAAAACAACACAATTACCAAACTGTTCTAATTTTCATCAAACTGTTTGTCCGAAAATCTCTTAAACTAACCTTCCAGAAAAATAAAACACGATTGTGAGTCAACCTTAAAGGGAAAGGGTGTATACACAATTGCAAATATCAAAATACATCTGATACTTTTTTTGTTGCTGATAAATTTGGTCCTTATACAATCACACAACTGCCGAAGTGCCGAATGCTCTGCGCAGCACGGATTTTATTTACCATTACCATCATCTATCAACATTGCTACAAATTGTATATTATTTATCCTGTGTGAGAAAATTTATCACCAAAAACATCTGTGTGCGAGCAACCGATGACAAAATAAACTTTCGTCGAGATTATTTGACGACAATAATAAAATTTCTCGGTACGCTCGGTCATTAATAAAAAAATTTATCCGCAACACCAACCAAGGAAGTAACCAAACAAAACCAAAAAAAAAAATGAAATTGAAATTGTATAAAAGAGAAATCCTGAAATAAAATGAATAGGTACGCGAACAGGAGTGAAAAGGAGGCAAGCGAGTGAAAGGGAGAGCGAAGGAAAATAAAAATGATTATATTACGCGCGACTTTGCGAAGGCATTCATTCGGATAACCACAGTTATTTACTTTGGGAAATTGCTTCTGTCGTTCTCCTCTTCGTCGCGTCGCGTCGACGTTCGTAGTTGCCGTCGTCATTTTTTTCTTGTTCGATATAAAAGTTTATTCCCCCTTTTCGGGCTGCTATCGAATTTAAGGATCATAATCACTTGGGCGTGATAGAGGAAATCTACCACGCCAAGCCGCACTGCCACTGTAAAAAAGTTATGAATTCATATTATTTGTTTCAATGTAGGTAACCCCTGTGTATGTGATTATTGCCAGGCTAGCAAAATAAGACTTTAGAATTCACCCTCTCTGGAATGACAGAGGACGAGAAGGGCAGTTTAGATATGACACCAGAGTTTAATCGTGAATCGTGATAAGTAAACAGAACTAACAAGGTCATAATTTATTAGAATTTATTACGTACATAGTATTGTTGCTAATTGATTTTCTAAGTTACGACGGCGACGACGCGACGAGGGGGAGAGACCAGGAATGGAAAAGGAAGGAAATATCAGTTCAAAGCAGTTGGAAATATTAAATAAAAAAAACTCACAATTTAAATTCAATTTTAAAAGCATACACATTAAATGAAAATTTAAAAAAATGCTATTGTGAATTAAATTTAAAGAACATGACAACAAATATCAATTGTGAACGGTTTTACTTTATGTCAAATATTAAAAGACATAACTAGAAGATTCTATTTTGCAATGCTTAACTAAGAATTTTTCAATGAAACAGTAAGATTTAAATTCATCATCATCATCCGCTTGAGCAACCTGGCCTCCTTCGTTAAGACTCTTCACATATACCTCGATTGAAAGCCGATTCGACGTAAATTGTTCATTTCACAGAAAGTTTACCAGGGATATTTTAATTTCGATTAAATATTTTGATTTACGTAACACGAAGTTCCGTCGGCATTTACTTAAAAAAAAAATCTTGAACCCACAACTAATCCAAACAAATGGGAATCAAATTGTATACAAAAAATCCAACAACAATTAACTGTTCGCAAACCTTCACTTGGCCTTTCACAACAAAAAGAAATATATTTAGGTACTAACACAAAGTCTAAAATAGTACCACTAAATTTTTCTTAACTTAAACTATTGTCTAAAATAAATAAGGCTTTGGACAAGCGAAGGTAGCGCCACTTGTTGAAAACTTATAAAACAATATTCCCTTCAAAAAAATAAAAAAAAAAAAAGCAAACAGAAAATCAGAAAATCAGAAATAATTTGCATGATTTATTAATCATTTTTGTGTGTGTTTTCGTTTTTGAAACTTCAATAGACATAAATAAGAGATCTTGATGCAAATTGCGCTAGAAAATTAATTTATTAATTAGCATCAGCAAACCAAACAACAATAAATTATAATAATGCGTGATGAATTGGTGAGAATTTATTATCCAGGGTCCAAACACAAAAATGTTGGTGAGATTGTGTGGTTTGATTTAAATTTGAAAAAGAAAAAAAAAGAAAATAATTAAGTAACTTACTTTTGTTGTAACTTTTTTTCTTTAAAAAAAACTTACAATCTTTCCAAATATTGAAGATATGTAGAAATCACTAGTACACAATTTTTTTATGTCAAATTAACAAAACCTATTGTGAATTACACCCACCTGATTTTTTTGTCTTTCTCGACAATTTTTCCATAGTTTTAGTACAGAAAATTACACACTTAAGTTTCAAATGTTCGAGCACAAAAACAGATCCAGAACCGAATCTTACAGAAAAAGGTAGGATCTGTTTTGGCGTAAGATTCACAATAGTGTAAAGTAAACTATTGTTGTTTCTTGTTTAGATGATCGTTATTGTATATTAACAAGTAATTTTGTCATGTAAAACAATTTTTTAGTCAAAAAATTAAATTAGAACATATACAATGGGCGAGTTCACTATAACAGCTGTGTTCAATCTTAATTCAGACTTAAAAATTATGTCAGCTGTCATAAACTATGGTCCAGTTCTAAGTGTCATCGCATCATGCAGTTCGCCTTGGATGAAATATTATAGATATCAAAAAATACCATAAAAAGACATCTCAAATCTAACAAATTTGAAACCCAACTCTGAATAAAACTACCCACTCAATTTTTTATGACTACATTACCATTTGTTGCCGTAGGTGTCACAAGCCAAAACTATTGAATTGACAGAAAATATTTTTGTGACAAAATCAATATAACCAACAACAGGGTATTTATGTACAGATATGTGTATTGTATAGGATAACAATTTAAAGAAAATAAATAGTAGAATCAATGACAGAAGTAAGGAATGTTAATGACTTCTGTGCAGACTTTTTGCAGTTTCTTTTTTTTGCGGCTGGACATAGAACTGAAGACAACAAGGACTACTGGATGCGGAGGGTGAAAAATTGTACAGAACTATGAACATTTTTGTTAAAAAGGTGTCATCTTTCAGGTTTGTATATTCTCGAATATCTATGGCTTCAATCGATTGTCATTGAACACTCGCTCCTCACTTATGTAATGGAATGTCCCTACGACACGACGCGACGACGATTTCCCAAAAGGACGATGTCCTTTGTTTCTTGTTCTTTAAACAAACAAAACAAAACAAAATAAAACTACATAATACCAACAGAAATAGACATGGAGAAGGTTATTCACAATTATACAATTCCAAGCAAACCAAAAACACTAATGACGGCTGTGTTTACAGAAATCATTATCGACAATAAACTGTCAACTGAAAAGCGGTTGTTTGACAATTCAATTGAACACGGTCATGGAAGTATGCATTCAAATGCCAGAGGGATGACTACTGAGTATTGAGTGTACTGACAAGCGACAAGGACGACGACGACGGATGAAATTACACATTCTGCCCCGCAGTGGTGTAGATATAGGACTGGCTTTTTTCTATTGTTGCACTTTTGTTTTCTAGTTAAGGAAGTTTTTGAGGAAGGAAAGCAAGCAAAAGGACATGGAACATATTTTGCATGATTATGTACGAGTATACCCGCAAACAACCATTACCGTCACCTAACCAAACATCGAAGAGGAAACAATTCCCAATTTTTTTTTGTTGGTCGGGTGGAAAGATTTCGTTCCGTATCCGTATTGTTATCTGAGGTAAAAACAAACATAACTCGTAAAACAGCCCTTCTTTTGGCATGTTCGGATTTTTGGGCGCAATTTTGAAATTAAACATTGGGCGTGCAAACATTGCGAAGCAACACAACAAAACCCTCAAAGTGTCATATGAGAATAATTGGGACAAAAGATGGATCGTTTTGGAACCAGGAACGCATCCATTAGCATCTCGGCATATAACCCAAATTAAGACACGTTATACGAGTATGAAAGCAGTTTGTTTGCGTAAGAGATTTTTGGATTTTAAAATTTTATGTCATGTAGAATGACACATGTGACGCTACTACAGCCAGCAGCACGGCAGCGCAGCGCTTCCATCGGTTGACGGTTAGTCGGAAAGTCAAATACAGGGGTGGCATGAGACTGTTAAATTCTGTATTGTTTGTTTTTAATTTTTGTTGTGCAATTAGAGATAAAAAGAAATTAAACTTTGACTTACCTGTACTCTTGATTCGGGCAGATTTATTTTTAAAGCAACTTCTTCTCGCATAAATATGTCTGGGTATCGTGTTTTGCCGAAAAGTGATTCCAATACGTCTAATTGCGCTCGTGTGAATGTCGTACGTTCACGCCTTTGCTTGCGGGTATTCACACCTGAAAAAAAAGACGAAAATTAGTAAAATTAGAAATAGAAAGATCTTTCCTATCCAACATTGTTGCGATTTAACACCTCTTATTTATTTTTTTATAATTAGACTTTAATAAACTGTAGTTCGATGTGTCCTGTATTTCATAAATTTGGCAAAAAATTCGAAATAAACACATGATGATTTATTAAATGGCGCCCAACAAAATACTCAAACTTTCTGAAAAGTACATAATTTTATTTCACTGAATTCAGACACAAAAAAGTAAGCTAATGCGAAATACCTAATATCTAATATTAATGCCGTTCTAAAACAGGTCGAGAATAAGAATTCTAAGAATTGCTCATAATCCCTTAAAGGAGAAAATTGCATTAAATGGCGCCCAACAGAGAACACGAAATTTTAATTAAAGTTACATTCCAAGAAAAACTGTTGAAAGGATAATTGTATAAACAAAGGTAACTCTCATTTCAAGCCCAACACACACAAAGCTCTTGTGTTTTCAATAAAATATTTAATCAAAACTGATAACAGCAGACCATATATACATATAACTATATACATTATGTAGTATGTACCTATGCATAGGTACTACAAAAATTAATTGCATGTTCTAGTAGGTACAAGATAAAAGTATTCCAGTAACATGGAAACTGTATTTATTCATTAGTGATGTGCTTATACACAGCCTCATATAGTTTGGAAGTGTACCTACCTACCTACCAGGAACATATCATATAAATAAATCATCATCACTGTAATGTCTTCCTCTCTATATATGGACGCACAGATATCGATACTAAATTTTGCAAACGAGGCTATAACCGAACCGAAAAAATCTATAAATAATATAAATAACGGAGGAAGTGGGCCAAAAAAGGAGTCTTTGACGGGCATGAGGTTGCCAACGTTCGTTCTCGTCGTCAGCGTTGTCGTCGTCGTCGTACATTTTGCTAAAGAGAGACCTGCGAAAGGAAGATAAGCCGCTTATGTTTTTCGGGTAATGGGAAAGAAGGACGAGTTTTGTAAAGAGAAAGAGCCCCCCCTGCTACCGAAATTTTTACTCCCACCCTGATGATGATGAAGAAACATCTTTATACAATGGCCTTAAAGAGCAACGAGGTAGATATTTTCCGGTTTCACTTGACAAGAGGAAGAAAGCTATAGAAAAACACCCAAACTTAATTTCGCAGACATAATAATAATTGTTCAACTTTTCAGACATTTTTCCTTTAAGGTCCTCCACGCTCCACTTGGACGTCAAAATAAACGAAATCTCAGCCCGAAACACAATGGGCTTGAAGAACAAGAACAAAAACAAGAAGAAGAAAAGCAATCGAAATATGAGTAGGTACATACATATATACGCAAATCCGAAAAACAGCACAAAAAACCCTCTCAAAATGTTTGCTTAACTTTCGACGACGACGACGACTCTTCGTCTTCCGATACCCACTTTCGTTCTTCTCGTTCTACAACCACAACCACCACCACTACCATCACTACCACCCCATGCGATTCAAATCTTTTTTTGTTTAGAAGAACATCCCTTGTTCCAACCTACTTACAATTGGTTGGCTGGCTGAATACATCATCATCCTATTCTTTCATCCACTCCGCTCCGCACTCCATTTCAATTTCAACATTCAACATTCAACCCCATGAAAACGAACGAACGCTCAACTTGTCAAAGCACAATACCTACCTAAACGGCTGCCTATCCTACCCTCCTCATCATCTTCATTCAATGAGAGAACCAGATCCAAAGCAGCCAGCTCCCTGAAACAACAAGGGGCTTAGATATTTTTCGAGTACATAAGAACATTCCTATCGTCCTTCCGAGGTAGGTAGGTATACATAAATGGTTGTACAGTATATAGAAGGAGCAGAGGAACTTATATAATGCTACCCCTTTGCATTGTGTTCTTCGCCGCCGCCGCGAGTACATAGGGAGGAACATGCTCTATTGCTATTCATAAAACCCACTTACCCATTTCGGGGCTTAAGCTTCTCTATTCATAAACGTATCAAAGTAGGCATTTTTTCCGTTTGTTCGTCCTTTCGTCCTTTCTTTCTTTCTTAACGTTTTTTTTTTTTTTTTTTGATAATTTTCAATTCGATTCATTGTGTTTGCAACGGTGGTGACACGCCACGGAGCACGGAGGGAGAGGGCCCAAAATACTCACAATATTCACGCCATAGATCGTGGCATATTTTAGGTGGTGCTCTGCTTGTATAGAACCAACGATTAGGGTGCCAACTATATTTCATAGTCATAGTCATAGCTGAACGTTATAGCTTATAGGAGTTTTTTTTTTTTTTTATATTTGTATTGCGTGCCTAAAATACCCCTGCCATTCATGTATAGGTGGGTAATACATACATACATATATTTTTTGTTCTTATTGCCTACCACCAGAACCCTCATTTATATTTAATGTAAAAGTCACATTCAAAATGGGAAATGTCCAACTTCCAAAAACGGATTCACATTTCCCAAAAAAACAAACATCTGCAGTAGCAACTCTTGGAATGAAAATAATAATAATAATAAAAAAGAAAAAGAAAATGGAATAATAAAATAAAAAGAGAGAAGCACAAAGGTACATACATACATAATATATGTATGTAGCTAGGTATAGGTTTAGGAGTACGAGTATTTACATTAATACCCTGCCAACCAAGTGGGAGCAGCAAATAATGGAATTAATTAAACGAAATACATACAAAATTTATTACTCTAACTTTTTTATTGAAATAATAAAAAAGAAAAAAAAACAATTTTTAATCCTTGTTTAGATGAGACAGCAGGCAGTGAGGCAGACGTCATATTCTTGCAAGTCAAACTGTCAAATGAAGTTTTAATTCTGTTTTTTGATAAATTAACTTTGCACATCTGTCAGACTCTGACTTAGACTTTGAGTGACTTGCTTCTCTTGTTTGCCGATTGCTGTGTTGCGGAAGTTTGAAAGTTCAAAATTACGGTAGGTTTGTAGATCAACAAATTAAATAAGATGGGACTTTAAACTTTTTTTTTCACTTGAAAAATTCCTAAAGCCTCGGCTCGGCGAGACCTAAGCAGCAGCGATCTTGGTATAGGGTAAAAGGAGAAATGCGGACAGGTCCAACTTCTATCCTCACTATCCTATCGGCTCTAGCCTAAGAAACTAATTTATTATGATTAGATATTTATTTCTCATTTAATATTTTTACGCCTGAATATCAACATTAACTAGTTTTTTAACTTTACTTAATGTAAGAATATATATGTACTCGTATTTACTTTAATAACATCCTCATTTTGAATGGGTTAAGCGGGGAGAGGTTTTTTTTTATAAATATAAACTGACATCTTCTATTCTGGATCTCGTAGAAAATTAACGTCTGTAAGAAATTATCTACGAATCGTGATAGCTTCATTTATGCTTAAAGAAACGATTCAATCTACGCTGATGACGTTGAGACAGTCGTCGTCATAAGAAATGGTGTACTTAAGGTTGTTACGTAGATGATCGTCCACTTTTGAATCACTTTCCATTGCAAATTTCGTATCAGAAATTATGAACGTGGCAATTTTCAAACAATTTATAACTACTTGGTTCTTCAATTTTGATGACATGAAAATGTATAAAAGGGTCGATAGTAAAATACTTTAAAATACTTTTAATATTATTTTCCTTTTTTTGCATATAAGTAATTAATAAGTCTTATTATTTATGTAGGTACAAGGGTTGTGAATTTTCCTCAAGATAAGACATTGAGTGGAATACTGAGCTATAAATCAGACAGAGTGTTAATTTGCAATTTAAAGCATGAAATTAATATTTGAATCGATATTTTTCTACTATTCTCCTTTTAACGATAAAATCCTGTTTTTCATTGTTTATACTGACAAGATTTTTTGAATAAAACCCCAATAATGACGACTTCTACAGATCTATGTAGCCAACCAAGATCCCTTTCAAGATGTCCCGATCTACAAGATTAAATTTAACAAAAATCATCGTGAATGAAGTTTACTACTACTCACACTGCTCACAGGTCACAATTTTGTTTATTTTATTTTTATTAAATTCATATAAGAGTATGTACAAGATGTCTTGATAATTCAATTAGCATAAAATGACATTGAAAATCGACTTCCATCTTTTGCATCTCTCGACTCGACAGTCGCAAGTCGACAGTCGACAGTGGACAAACAACTTTATTTTCGTTTTGTTCTTTTTATATTGACATTGTTGTTTCTCTTATACGATTCTGCTTTTGGCTGTTTTCCTTAATGTCAGATCGAGGCACATATTGGATTGCATCATTATCAATATTTTTTGACATAATGAATAATGAACCAACATACAACACGGAAAAAAGCACCCAGATGATACTTTACTCCGCACGCATAAAATGCACGAGTTCAGATGCAAGTTTTGAATGCATGAGGGACGCGAGACTGTGCGGTGGTGGAGGGAGGTTATGATGGTAAGGTAGCGTAAAGAGCATACACATAAAAGATATTTATGAGTTTAATTTATAAAAATGTAATTGACAGCACGACCAAATAAAAAAAAAGGAAACAGATCGGAACAGAACAGGGCACAACAAAGTGCAGAGTAAAGTTGTGAAGGAAAATAAGTTATATTTACAAAAAAAATCAAAGTGCAACTAAAGTAATGAGAGAGTAACAAATATGTGAAGTAATAAAAGATAAAAATGCATGAAATTCTGACAAGTAAGTAAAATAAAAACATACTCGTAGAGGTGCATTAGTTGTATCTCTTTAGAGTGGCCTTGTTTCTTGTAACTCATTTCGATTTGGATTTTGAGTGTCACAATAAATATTCCTGGCACCACAGCTGGCGCTGGCTGCCGACGGATGTCACCATCCGTAGTTGGTCGCTTTTTGGGCTGTGTTGTGACCGAGTGTCATCACCGTCGCCATCGCAAAGAATTATGTGTGTGAACTTAATTGCCAAACAATGCAAGAAACAAAAAATCGCAATAAACAAGATCAAATGGATATTTTGAGGGAAACTGTGTCATGAAGCCTGTGACCCAATTTGCAATATTTTTGTTTTGATTTTCGTGTGACCTTAAATTCAATAAAGAGGATTGTTTTCTCACTAAAACCTTCGCATTGCACATTGGTAATGTTACGTGAAAGACACTGTAATACGATTTTTTATTTCTAACATGGCAACGAATACGAAAGAAATATAACCCGTTAATCATCATTTATACATTTAATGTGTTAACCAGTGTGTTAACTTGTTCGTATCATAAATAAATCCAACACGTTAGGAAAAAAAAATAAGAGTTAAGCACGCAATGAAATCATTTCAATTTGACATGAGTGCAATAAACAAAAGAGCTGAGATTAAAACTTGATTTAAGAATTCGCATTCATTTTTTAGTCAGTAATTTCATAGGAATATTTTTAGTGCTTTCAATGACTTTATGGACTTTGTATAGACATAATGGATATTATAACAAATCACTTTTGACTATCTTGATTGGTATTTAGAAACTAAGTTCTACTAAAGGTTTTTTTCTCCAAGCAGTAAAGTAGGTATATTTTTTATAATGGTAATAGTTTTAAAATTTAATGGTTGTAAATGACACTAAATGCATTTGTATCAAAGAGTACTTCTTGAAAGATACTTTTATGAATCCTGCCCTATATAAATGAAAACGAAGGCAGTTCATTTTCAGAAAGAAACTCAAAATGTTTTTTGACCGATGAGGAACTTCTCAAGAAACAACTGAAATATGTTTCATTTTGTAAAAGTCACTAAATAGTCTAGAATTAAATTCGTTTTCATTTTTAAGGTAACTTCTAAGCAGTTATCAATTATAAATTACACCACAAACAAAATTACTTTTACAATTTTTAACTCTAAGCTTCCGTGTAAAAAATGATAGTAATGATGACTGGACATACATTATGTGTATGAACTACAATTTAAAAGAAAAATCTAATTACATCATGTGTTTTTAATGAATCGCAACAATATTTTAGCTTTCAAGATCTAAGTGGTTTTTTTCATATACAAAAATTGCGATATTTACCCCACATACCTTGGGAGAACCCAACAGCTTCTAAACCGTGAGGTAACCCAAAGGGTCCAAGTGATGGCATTGGCATGCCCGGTGGTAATGGTCCATGTGGAACTGAATGATGTGGATGTGGACCACCATAACTATGCGG
Source organism: Scaeva pyrastri (assembly GCA_905146935.1). Classification (NCBI taxonomy): domain Eukaryota; kingdom Metazoa; phylum Arthropoda; class Insecta; order Diptera; family Syrphidae; genus Scaeva; species Scaeva pyrastri. Next base: position 1,236,698 of record LR989929.1, on the reverse strand, counting down.
ATGTGGTCCCAGATCCCCAGATTTTAAAAAGCCCGCCGCCATGAGGGCTTCTGTTGAATGCAGCGCCACTGTGAACGAATTTATTTTCCTTGTGTTTCTGCAAATAAATTAAAAAAAATAGTACAAAAATTAGTTTTCAATTATAGACACATCCTAAACAAGGGGAAGGGAAAATCAAAATACTGTAGACCACTTTTGTGTGACGCCCCTTTTTTCGTCATTCAAAAAGAAGATCATAATCATCATCATTTCGAAAACAAGTCAAAGAAAAAACCTCATAGACAGATGTGATGTGTTAAAACTAAAACTCATTCAAACGTAAAATAGCTAGAGTCTAAAGACTTCTGCTTATGTTCTACAATGCACATCAAACATAGGAAGCCAATATATTACTCGTGGTGAACCATGGCATTGTTTTGCCTGCGGTTCGATGATTTTCCAATATTCACATTTTCGAGAGTGGTAAAAGAGGTTATCCGATGTGGCAAAATGGAAAACCAAAAAAGGTTCTTCCTTCCACATCATCATCGTAGATAATAATATGCCCGATAGAGTGACAAATACCTACTCGAATACGTTGCATCCGTCGGTACTTTTCTTTGTAGAGATTTAGATTTTCCTTTGCTAAAAATCTGCAATACCTCCCTAACTCTGCTCGAGACAGCTAATGGAAACGAATTTAAATATTTGGCACTCAATTTTGGAACATTTCACAGGTCAATGGATACAATTATGCCTCATGTACCTACGAGTACCTTACCTATGCGTATTACTAAGTCTGTATAGTTCTTGGAAAATAGATGGCAGAGGATTATGATGGAAACCCAAAATTTGTTAGGTCACCCAAGTGGTTCAGTTTTATTTGTTCTTTCTTTGGTTTCATTTTGCATGTAATTACACCAAAAACACCAAATAATGGTTTTAGACGAAAAACGTGCCGCTTGCGTTTCGCCATTTATATTTTTCTGACAATACAAAATTCTCCTACGCGTACCTGTCAGTGTCAGTTCAACAATGACAATACATGACAGACTATGTACAAAGAAAAGATACAAATTCGAATTTTGTCCAAATTGTCACGTTTGAAACATGACTTTCTTTAAATTTCGGATCAACAACAACTGAAAAAGTCTTAATGAATCTCTGTTGTGATTTCTATATACCTACCATCCAACTGTCCAACTGGATGTGTTCCTATTCCTATAATGTCTGTAATTCCCGTGTGACACTTGGTGTACCTATAAACCATGAACGCACAGTAGCTCTAGCCATGGTCAGGTCACCCAAAAAAACATCGTTAGATATCCAAACAAACACTCAATGTGCTTTGATAACTTGGAATTGGAATAACACACTTAAATGTGATTGAGTTGCGTTGACAAGAATCCAACTTAATTAGATTTAGGAACCAATAGAAACAACAAAAATGCAAAATTATGATGAGATGCGGCTCTAAACACCCTGTGGCTGTCATCAATTCAAATTTCCATATTTATATATTGTCACTTAATGAATTGCCATACTCAAAACGGTAGGTATACTCGTCGTAAATGACGGAAAAAAAGAAGTTTCCAATAAAAAAAACTTCGACTCTGATTGTTTTTTATATTTCGATTCGGCAAAATCAAAACACAGGAATAACGAATCGTATGAAATTTGCGTCTAAATTGTTTGACTAAATTAGTATTAACTCTCATTTGTGCTGTGTATGTTTTTTTTTCCGTTTTTTTTGTTTATGTCCGGGAGTAGATATAAAAATATTTATGCTAATCGAATAAAGGTAATAATAAAATTATACTTCTTGTTTTGTTCAGCCATAAAAAGATGATAAATATTAATAAAAAGAAAAAAAAATGTTTTATAAATATTCTATAACAAGCTGCTCGCATCACAGTTACTCGCATATGAATAACGAACGTTATATTAGTGCAAAATTAAGGTTAAATTTTGTTAGAATAAAATTATTTTATTTTTATTGTTCTTTTTATATAAACTTTAGTATTTTTAAGTGGATTTTGAAGTTCTTTTTTAATTTTGTCTCCAATCAGCTAATGTATTTTTGGACATAAAACTTTTTATAACATAAAATTATTGACAAAAACACAAAAACAAAAAAACATTCCTGAATCTATTAATTCTTAGAGTTCAATGTGAGTTTCTTAATTATTATTATTGATAAGTGGTTTTCCCTCGTTTAAATCAACAATATCTTATTAATTAAATGCACGAATGGACTGATGTGTAGAAATTTGTACTTGTTGTTGGAAAAAGTCGTAGAATTGTGGGTCTTAGTTCAAATTTAGTTTTTTTCCTGATTCAGAAAACGCCAAAATTTACTTTCTACTATTCTTTCAGAAACTGTAGATAAAGTTTTCTATTAACATTTTTTTTTTTTGGGAAACTAATGCATGCCGGCGGCTAGGCGGCGGCGGCGGGGTTAAACTTTATGTTTTATTTTAGGAAGTTTCATAATTTTAATTTTTGAGTTATGAATTCCTTTACTAAGATGACGAAAAAATTCAAGTGGCTAAAGTTTTGTGGTTTCTTTTTATGTAAAATTTGAAAGCTTCAAAGCAACTTTTTGAGAAATTTTATTAAGAAACGTAATGAAATTTAAACTTAAACTATTTAACTGTCTAGCTATCGTTCCTAAATAGTCTGAAGTTTAAATTCAAATTTTAATTTTGTAGACCTAAAAAAAACTAAGTTCCTGCATACTTCCTTAAACACTTGCACAGATTTTCCAAAGTCTATAAAGTTGATGTTTAAAATGACAAAGAATTTTTAAACTCATTAAAAAAGTTAAAGAGTTCGTTAATATTTGAAACTTTTAACACTACAAGTGAAAACCTTTAATGTCTTTTTTAGTCAGCACGTTAACAGCTTTTTAAAATTGATTTACATATGTACGTTTTGTATAAATATCGAACATTTATGTCAAGTTTTTTTGAAAAGGTAAAATTTGGTTAACTTTAACTTTTTAGTACAATGTATGGTAATTAATGAAATTTTGCTGCTGTATTATTTTCTTATGAACCTCCAACGATGACATACGACGTGTGCCAAATGTTAAGTGGAGAATCCGATAATGCACTCTGAATGCAATAAGTAACCTGAACCTGAGCTCATTTCTCAAGTATCCTTCAAATTTGCCAAAGAACGAAAGTCAATATGCATTCGTCCTCTCTTGATCCCCGACACCTACTCACAAATAATAACAACAACAATGATCGAACGAAGTAATGATCCCGATACCGATACCGATTCGATTCGAATTTGAAGAGGCACTTGAATCTTGAACGGGATCGGGAACCATGCAACAGGATAGGAGACGAGAAGGTAGAAGGTGGCCGTCATCGGTCGTCGTTCGTCGGCCGGCGGCGGCGGCAGTGGCAGCGGCAGCGAAGAACCGAAATGAAATGGAAACTTGTAATTACACGGCTGAATGGATAGATTTTTGTGTGCCTAACAAGCATTTAAGGCTTTTCAAGAACTACCTCAGATACTTTTGTGATGAAATTTGAGATGTGAATTAGGTTACCTCACGGTTTTCCCAAACATATCTACTCGTAGTCGTACCTTGCCTCTTAGGCTGGCTGGTTCGTTTGAGATTGTTTTGTTGGTGTGTCACTTTGCACCATCAAAATAATTTGTGTGTACGTTGTGTACGTTGTTGTTATTGTTATTGTTGGGAATATCGAACTCGACGATCAAAAATCAAAAAGTGTCCAAATTGAATTTCTTATACATACATACATATACGCAACGCATTAATTTGAGTTTAGTTGTTTTTGTGTTCCTTTTGAGAATCAAGACGACGACGACTGACGACGATGACGACCTATTTCACATTTTAGATTATTTCAATTTGATTGACTTATGATTCAAAAATCCACTTTGCGTCTCTCGCATTCGATAGATATTTATCATAATAAGAACGCGTTACCACAATAGAAACTTACTTTTTTATTGTTTTGAATTTCTTGTTTTTTCTTTTTCCATACCGGATGAATCAAAATCAACATCAACATCATGATGTCGCACGGAGAGGTATAAAGTTATGTAGGCGTTTGACGTTTATTATAATTTCAATATTCTCGGTGACATTTTTATTGTTTGATTACATCGAATACTCGTAGATATCATTGACGGAGAATTGGTTGGTATTTGCATATAAATACAAAAATCAATGTTTGACTTTTTAATTAAAAGATTTGTGTTTTTTTTTTTTTAGCTGGGTGTTGTTGTTAACCATAAAAAGTTCATAAGTTTGATTTTATTTTGATAAAAGTATTGACCTAGTCTTAAGAAGTATTATATATAGGTATAGGAAAGCATAAGTACCAACTATCAAAGCTGTGAATTTGTTACACCGCCTAAAATTTGTTTTTAATTTAAAATACTGAGATAATTTTGAAACACCAAGTAAAAATGGGTACAAAGAAGCTTTTGGCGAAAAATTGAAAAAGAAGAAAGACCTACAAAGTGCGTTAGTTTGATAATTTAAGTAGGTACTCCAAACAAGTGCTTTAGAAAATGCATACAATCTCATTTTCGAACCAATTGTGCTTTAAAATTCAAGGAATTACCTGAAGTTAAGAATAATGTTAATTTTTCAATATATGACCCACAAAACAAGCAATTTTAGTGTGTAACGCATTTCAACAACTTATAACATGTTGATATTAACATCCACTGTTATACAAAATATTTTAATACATTTAATTTATCTTAAGACCTCGATAGCCCATTTTTATAAACGTTTAAATTTGTTATGACCTTTTTTCTACAAAATGATTTTTAATAAAAAAGAAGGAAGCACATCTGCTAAAAAGTTTCTATATATACTAAATTCGATTTAGTAAGTGTAGACTGTAGGTATATAGAAACATTTTGTTGTCAAAACTAAAAATTGTTATCTGGATTCAAAAAATGTAATGTTCATTATTGTTATGATAGCTCTTTGCTGAGATAAACATGGATAATTATTTAATACTCTTCAGCAAACCTGGTCCTTTTTTATTCAGCAACTTTTGTTTGTTTTGCTGATAAATAAATACCTACATAATCCTTCTTAATCATCTGGGAGGGAAAATCCAGTTTGATTTTCGTAAAATTGCAGATTACTCTAAAAACAGTTACGTGACTTACTTAAAGTTTATGATTCTTTCAGAAAGTATGTTTACATTTTTGGTTGTCGTATGTGAGCCACCATTTTCTATTTTCAAATAAAAATTTAATTTTTAACGCTGCCTTGCTGTTTTCCAATTTTTCCAAAGCTGTATTTTTTAAACATCTGGGTTTTCTTAGAAATAAAACTCATAATATATTTCAAGTTTAATTTTGACCTGCCATGATGTATCAATTACTATTTTTCGAAAATAAAAAAATGGCGGTACAAACTTCGCTCCACTTATAAAAACAGTTTTTTTCTTAATTCTAAAAAATTAATTAAAAACAATACACATTAAAACAATAAAACATTCATGCAGGTCTTCTCCATTTACATAAGAGTCTTCCTTAAAGTTAAAAGCTTAACTTTTGAAACAGCAAACAAAGACAACTTTTTACACAAAAACTATGTTCCTGTCAGATTATCAATTTTTTTCTGACTACTTAAAATTCGTTTTGAATTTTTTCACAAAATAAACAATAAACAACAACAAAAACCGTATACATATGTCTGTGACTATCTGTCTTTCTTATAGTTTATTACGCGTCTTCCTAAACACATTATAAAAAACTCAAGAAGACAATCCAATTCTAATCAGTTGACTTCCTTAACGAAAAGATAACTTATCTCTCAGTAGCGATTCATCATAAAAAAGAAAATTAATAAAACATTTAACAAAAACACAAAAAAAAAAATTAAAAAATAGAAGAAAAAAAAAAACAGGTAGTAGGTACGTCTAACCAACCTACTTCTAACTTTAAACACAAAACGAAAAAAAAAAATTAACTTATTTTTATCGAATGATGTTTTTTTTCAGTTTATTTTTATTTTTAGTTCTTCCCAAGCAGAATCTTTTAAAAAGCAATAGAAATCAAGCAGTTAGATTAATGTAACTAATTTATATTTGAAATAGCGTTTTTATGCTAATTCACAACAGCAACAAAAACATTTGTTTCGTCTTATATAGGTAAGAACTACGAAGATACAAACAACAACATACGCTCACATGTGGAACAGTAACATTTTTATCTTTCAATAATAATTAATAATTATATCATAATCAATGCCGAGGGAAAACTCTGAATTTAGTTTTTTCTTTTGGTAATATAAATTATGCATCTTCTTGGATTTTGCTTTTGTCTCCATTCTTCTTGCCACAAAATAGAAACCCGAGAAATACTTGGAGATTTATGCAACCGACTTGTACAATAAATTATATGACTGCTAATTTATGAGCAATTTTTGAGTTATATTCTATTTAGGTTTTCCATTTAAATTTATTTGGATATTTTTTTTTTTTTGAATTGGAATTGGAGGAAAAATTCAAAACAAATTATAAATAATAATTTTGTTGTTGATAACAAAAGACGCGAAATAAATAAATACAAAATAAAACGGCAGCTAACCAAAAAAGACTGGTTTAGCATCCATATAGACCCGTCTCGTCGTTGTCGTTGTCGTTGTCAAACGTTTAACGTCTAACGTCTATACTACCGTATAGTGTGCTGTCACTTTGTTCGGCAGCATACAAATGATGAATTAAAATGACTTAATTACTTTGTATTAAATGTGCATAAATTAATTATTTATGCATTTAGCCGTAGATTGGACATGGACAGGGACAGGGACAGGGAGACACAAATATGGTCCATAGGTATTGTAGTTCTTGTGCTCGTCATAAAAACTATATTTGTCTGTTGTTTAGAATCTATCGATGTATAAGTTTTCCCCGGTGGTCATTTTTTAATTTTTTAATTTTTTCATTTTTGTATTATTTTTTCTTTGGGAGTTGAGTGTTTTTGTTTTTTGTTGTTGTTTTTTAATCAGTGTGAAATCTGAAATTTTAATTAACTATTATTGCTTTCGATTAAATAATATAACAGGCAATTATAATTAAACGTTTTCACCGATCATGATGATGATGATGATGATGATGATGATGATGATGATGATGTGCTTGTGCATCTGACTGATTTTTTTTATTTACCTAGATGTAAAATTTGCATTTATTTGTGTGTGGTTTTAAATGAGTCTAGACAAAAGTCTAGTGCATCGAATATAAAATAGATTTACATATGAAAAGAGAGAAGAAAAAAAATTAATAATAATTCACGTATTCTGTGTTATCGGACATAAATAATATGCTGCCATTAGAGAAACAATGAAATATAAATTAAAGATATTATGCCAAACTGTAGTATTTCTTTTGTAATAATCGGTTTCGATTTTATCGTTTTCGTTTGTCTTGTTTTCGCTGGTGAAACTCGATTCTTGTGTGAATTTATAAAATATGAGAGTTTTTTTGTGACAAAAAGTGGAAAATTTGGAAGGTTCCCATCATATACCTAATAAACTTTGGGTTTGTGCGTGTGTTGATTTAAATATAAAGTAAGTTTTGCTTTGTCCATATAAAAGAAAACTAACTATATATATATTTTTTTTTTTGTTAAATACGGAAGCTTTTTTAATATGTCATCATTAATATTGTCATTTGTGTTATTGGTGCCGGTGTCTATCTTGAAGAATGTATTTAACGGTAATAAGTGAATTATAGCAGGAAATATACGATGCATTTCTCTTTCTATGCTTTTGGAGACTTGGAACTTTATCTGCGCAATTCTTACAAAATTAATGTTTTTTTATTATAATTTTACTATTGACGAAACATTTTATAATCTTAATTTTATTCACATAAATGTCAGCTGCTTTTGTTTAGAGACACAAAATAAATCTAATTTTTCCACTCCACAAGCACAAGTCCAAAACGCAAACATTTCAAGTTTCGAATCAGCAGAAGGAATTAACTCGAGAAACAATTGAAAAGCTCATTATCAATTCTCTAAATCTAAATCTTCGGTACTGTCTTCTTGAATGAATGTTTAGCTACTTGCGTGAGTAAATTGCTTACTCTGGGTCTGGATTGTGGTACCTATAACCTTCGTTTTCCTTATTGTTTTCTCATATGAACAATTAACAGAATGCTCATAAATTAAGGTCTTTAAAAAGGCAACTCGGTGAAAGAATATTAACTGCCAACTACAACTATGTAAATACAAGAAGGTGATGCTGGCAAACCCTGCATTTCTCTGAAAAAAAAACATAACTCAAGCTTAAGTTTAGATGAATATTTAAGCAGGAACAATGTAAGTACTATGTTCAAAACCCTCATTGAATTTTGAGAAGAAATTTATGAATTTCTGAGGCCGCTATAATTTACCTAACCATCCGAATCAAATGTGAAGAGTGGCAGGGAAGGGAATTTTTGATTTCTTTACTTTAACTACTATAGAAACTTAAATACCAACTTTAAGAACCTTTATACCTTGTTCCGATGGCTTTGACGTCCGAAGTTGAAACATAATTTTTGTGGGGACAATATAATTATTGTGTTTGACGTTTGTAAACACATTTTGATACCGGGATTTGACGAAACATTTTTGTTTTCCAGAAACTCGTATAAAACCAAAGTAAAATGTATTTTAACCTTGTCGATGTCAACATTGAAGGTGTTTTGTAAATCTATTCCTTATAGCATAAGAAAGAAGAAACTTAAATTGCCTTTGATCTTCAGTTTAAATATTTGAAAATACTTGCGGAACAACTACATACTTTGAAATCCCATTACGTAAATTGGCTGAAACTTTAAATGAAAATGGTAATCTGTTTTATTCCTTCTGTAATTAGTATTACTGAGGTTGTGACTAATCTACAAATCTCTTTGATTTAATGATCCACAACTAATCAACCGATTTCGACGACGACGAATACCTACTTACTTGACAGGTCGACATTAAAGACCCTCTGTGCTTATTTTGGCATTATTTTGTATGTTTTAAATTGCAATTAAATTTTCCAATCCATCTTCAACCTAAATTGCATTTGAACTCTTTTGTATATAGACTTTCAGAACTTGGCCACGCAAATTATGAATCTATCAACGTAAAAAGTTATACGTCAATCATTATTATTATTAGACATCTTTGAAATGCATTCAAAAAGGAAAAATTACTTATTTGTGTTAAGGTCTTATAAAAAAATATTTATGTACCCAAAAATCATGGGTTGGTTACATTTAATGGAATAATTTCTAGAACTCTTTTTCGAAGACCATTTGTAAAGGTAGAAACTTTGAAAAACGGATCAATATTCAAACACACTGAAATGGTGGATCTCTGAATGTTAACCGAAGTATTATATGTCAATAACTCGGATCCTAGACGGAGACACGGAGAGTTAAATTCTTAAAAACGCAAACTTAACAATTAATTCGTTACAATTCTTAATGCAAAATGTCAAAGCGTTTTGTGTACTCGTATATGTATCCTAGTCACTATTAATTTTAATTCCAGACTAAATATCAAATGTTTCAAAATAAAGAAAAGTTTTCTAAATCTAAGTTAGAAACAGAATGAGTGTTTAAAGGTCTGTAATGAAATAACACTTTCAAAACACCGTAAAACATGGACTTAACTTAGAATTTGCTAAAAACTTCAACGCCGCCGTCGGGGCTCCCACTCCCATATCCCATTGAGTATGTAAGTCTTTGCTCCCGCGGTATTCAAAATCAACACTTAACTTACCGAAAAAAATTAGAAGAGAACAGCTAAGATCTCCTTAAAGCGCTTGTGCTTTTTCAGAAGATACAACTGCCGCGGGAATATTCCAAGAGATTTGATCAAATTTCAAGAGTTAGTCCAAACCGTTAACTTTAACTAATGTCCGTTTTTTTTAAAGAGTTTATTATTTTTTTCTCAAGTTGTCACTAAAGTCGGAGGTGTGTATTTGTTTTGTTCAACATCGAATCGAATGAACTTTTTAATTGATTTTCAGCAAACACAAATTATCAAGCACTTCACTGTTTAAACTTCGACACAAGATTAACTAACCACTTTATTTCTGTTTAGAGTATAGGTATAGCTTGTTTACGTTTACGTTGGTATCCTTGTTTAACGGGGGATATTTGGGTATCTTTGCACTTTAATCCAAATTCACGGGATCGAACTAGGCCGGCACACACAACATGGAGCGAGATTAGCTGGTGATGGGTGTTTTCCCGAAAGACTTCAAAAAATACGAAACCAAAACCAGAAATAAACAAATCAGCAGTCCGTCGGTCGGTTAGTCGGTCGGAACTCGGTATGGTCCAGTTAGTATCTGAGAGAGAACTGCACTTATGCCCACAGTTGTATCCGGTTAACTGTGATTGATAATCTGATAGTCTTTGGATAAGTTCGAATTTAGGTGCGCTAATCGCGGTTTAAAGGTGCAATTTTGGCAGATAGGTATAATGACACGTATGACTAATCCAAGTGGGCGACGCTAAGACACCAGCAACAACAAAAACAAATGAAGCAAGTGATTACAGGGTGACGACGGAGGAGCCGAGCGAGTAGGTTTAAGTTAAGGCAGATTGTACACAGACAAAATATAATCATATAATAATAAACGTATTCCCAGATTCGAATGCGAATCGAGCAGATATTCGAACCGAACGAACGTCACTTTGAAACTGAGAGACTTAAAACTTGATTCGGCCACACACCTTCGTCCGTTGTGTTTCGAGTTTTCGACTGCAAACCGGTTGCTGGGCCCTGGTACGAAAGAGAACACACCCTGTTAATTGGGCTCAAGCGAGATGGATAGCTTATCCAGCATTGCACCCACACTTGTTGCGAGGTCTCGTTCTCGCGCAGGGCCTGCGGTGTTCGATTCGGTCGGATTCGAGAGACAAGAGTACCTGCGTAGCAATGGTCGCTAGCTCCGCCCAGAATATCGACCCTCATTTTGCCATTCGGTGTGCGAGTGAAACCGAAACGGCACAATGGTGGATGAAGTATTTGGCATTGAGAGAGAGAGTGGGAAAGGCAGATTGCTGTTGCCGTATCTTTCTATCTAGATACAAATTTATCGATGCCACAAATAAACACAGCGGGAGTTGACGTCGTCGTCGGTTGCCTTCGTCTTCTTCGTTGAGTAAAAATAATAGATATTGGTACTGGTACTGGTAATGGTACTTGTACGGTACGTTGTACGTGTACCTATGGTGCGGTAGCGGTAACGGCAGCGGGGCGGCAGATTCGTGATAGGGGGTTTCGGTTTCGGTTCAACTGCTCCCTGCCCAGCCAGATGGGAGTGGGTTTGACTTTTGAAGAAATCACTTTTTTCTTGGTCGGGTTTTTGTTTTGTTTTGTTTTTGGCTTGTTTCTTAGCTTTTTTTTTGGGCTTCAGCTTCTGTGCCTCTGTCATCAATGTGCAGCACTTTTTTCGACGTCTTCTTGGTTGATTTTGTTTTTTTGTTTTTTATTTTTTATTTATTTTTTATTTCTCAATGCGGAGCGAAACATGGAAATGTTGAAAAATCAACCTTTATTTTTGAAGTATTTTAATTCAACAGCACACAGCGGCAGCAAGGGCTGGTGGCTGATGGCTGGTGGCTGCTGGCTGTTTGGTTGTTCGGTTGTTTGTTGTTGTTTTTTGGTTGGTTGACTGGTTGGTTCTACCATTTTTATTTTAATATCTTCTTGATGAGGCACTTTTCGTTTGTTGGCGCGTTCGTTTGTCGTTCGTTGGTGACTTTTATGTGCCCCTGCAATGTGAGGACTTGTAGGTAGGTATGAGTTATGGGTGTAGATATGTAGATAGTTCATGTTGGTACCTATATTGGCTGTGGAAATATCCCGATCCCGATCCCATTCCCGGTCGTTCGGTAGAGTCCCGTCATGTTTAAATTATTTGCATCTGAATCTGTTTTGTTCGCCATGTTTTTTTTTTTTTGCTCATTGCCGATGGTTGTAAGTAGGAATTTTTTTCAACTCTTGTTTGTCGCAATCTCTTTGTCATGGAGACGCTAGAAGTGTCTATACCTCCAGATAGAGAAACACACAATCAAACAATCAGGGGAGCAGCGACAAGCTCCATGCACAGGCACACATACTCGTATCCTAACTGCAGAGTGGTAGCCACTTGTGCCAATAAATGGGGTTGCCTCCATTTGGGACAATAGAGGCTAAAACTAGAAATGTTCTGAAGGAGCGCACTTCAATGCTCCTTGTTAGATGCAGGGTTTTGGTATTCGTAGCTCTGTTGGTTTGGTTGGTAGGTAGGTAGATATAACGTTTCGTCAAGTAGAGGCACCTATACCCATTCTGTACGTATGTATACAGAATATCCTTTAGGTTATGCTTTTGTTTGTCACGTTTCTGCTGCTGCTGCTGCTGCTGGTGGTGCATGGTACCGCTTGTGCTGGCTGTTGTGGAGGATGAATGTAAGTACTAATCTAAATAATAGGTGGGTGTGACTTGGGTTGGGCGCCATTTAACTCTCTGGGTGCATTCAAAATACACACACAAGAGGACTCTCTCTTCACTTGATGCAAACTCATTGATGTTGCAAATGCAATCAAAGTGGCTATTGTTTCATTAAAGTACAAGAAATATACTTTGCTATAGGTACAGTAGTTACCCGGTCTTATACCTACCTATCTATGAATTCAACATGCCATCACTCTTTGTGCAGAAAAGAAAATACATACATATTTCTATCTACACATGTACATTTATCTGTTGGTATATGGATATGTTGGTAGGTAGGTACCTTGATATTAAATCTATAGGTTTTGGGTGGTTATAGGTATACCACATCCGAGAAAGGGTGGTTTGATGGTTAGTGCCGGTGATGGTGGTGTATTTGTGAGCTCATTTAATACTCAGATTAAACTTGACTATTAAATAAACATGTTTTGTGTTTTTCTTGGTTACACAAAAAATATTAAACGAAGAATTTCCTTGGTTAATGAGATGTTGCTGTTCAGATGACCTATCTCTCACTCTCCCTAGCAGTCTATACCTACATACATACATATAGGTATATCTCTTTTATACGGATGTGAGGGAATTTTATCATGTTCTTAGATATTGATAAATTTTCTTATTAAGTTTCGAATGGATAAAGATAAAACATAGTCCCTCTTCCTTAAGTCAAAATCGCAATGTCGTGTAAACAATCGGAATTTTTTGCATTAGAAATTATTGTAGTATATATTTATTATAAATATAAGTTTTTTCAAGCTTTAATTTAGCTTTATTATGTACTTTTTTATCCTTCAACAATATAATATAATAAAATAATAACAAGGCCAGTTATTTAAAAAGAAATTGGTGAATTCATAGTTAAGAAGCATTTAATTGAGTCCTCTAACGAACAACTGAAAGATATTTTTAGGAATGGTTATCAATTAGTGGAGATGATAAGTTTTTTCTACAACCACGAAAAACGGAAATGTGTAGGTATTTGAATTATCAATCTATGGATGTCTATTGTCATAACATAACATTATAACTTAACACTTTTAAGGCAGACTGTTCAGTAGGTACTACAACGATTCAATCATGGTACACTGTGGCGTATGCGCATTTTTTGTATTTAATTGAATTTGCAAACTAATTTGTCTCCGTTTTTTCTATCGCGCAAAATTGCATGAAAAACAAGAAATACTTATTCCCTTGCATTCATGTATTCCATTCAAGGAACAGTAATCGCTGATAAATTGGATCTTGAATTTCATTAGATTTAAGAATTTTAAGAATTGAAAACAATGAGTGACCTCAGGATTCCTTAAGAAAAGACGTCCTTTTAGTTTTCTAATTTAAAATAGAAATTACATAATTCTTTTTTAAAAGGTAAGAGTTTTAAAATTGGCTTAGAATTTGTCAGTAATAGTAAAATTAAATTAATAACGAAATCAATGTTTAAATTCTTGCACTATAAGTATACATATAGTACAAGTATATGTATGTATGAAACTATGAATGAATGACGTAAAATCAGTCTGATGCTGTGACGGTAATTTTGAGTAACTGAGAGTTTGTTTTTTTTGAAAATAAATGTCAGTCAATATCAAAACACACTTAATTTAAAAAAAATTGAACTTGTTTAACGCTTGTATATTTAAAAGACGTTTGGTTAATTTAAAGAGTATTTTTTCTCCTTTGTAAGGATAGTAATATTTTAAATAAATCAAAGTATAATTCGAACTTTGTTAATATGTAACATATCTATCCCTCATTATAAGTTCTTTTGCTTTATTAAATTTAATTGTTTATTCTTAATTTAACAGTATAAAATTCAAATTAATTGAAGGAAAACAAACTTCAAATTATTCTCCTCTGATTTATTTTTCATTGTAATTTCACCCAAGTGTGCCACAAATTATTAAAATCTCTCCCTGACAATACAGCGAAATAATAATGCTTCCTTATACTCGTACTTAATTTTATTGCTTAATTGTTCCTCACGCATTTTCGTTAGAATTGTAGTAAGTGTCTTCCCAGAATTTCATATCCTTAATGGAAATATACGAATAGCAAGTGGAAGGACACGAAGGATAGAACATTTCTAAAACTAGATTAATGCATTTATCGTGTCCTGCCAAAATACATAAACCACAAGAACAAGAACAAGAACAAGGACCTGCACCTTAAGAAGAGTCTTTCCACTGTGCCAGTATAGCACGAGGAAGGCCATTAGGTACCTAACCTACATATACATGTACATACATTTGTACTACGTACCTGATCCTGATGCAATTGTTCTCGGGCCTGTCAAACAGCCAAGAAAAGTAATGATGATAGCTTTACGACCGTCCATCAGGATAAAATAAAATCTATTGTTTCAAGGAAGCTATATAGCTACAAGTATACATACATACATACATATGTATAAGTACCTTGTAGAGAGTCAATTTTGTTTGTTGGTATTTCGCGATGCCTTACCTGAATCCCTGTATAGCTCGGTGAATAATATTTGACTTAATCTAAATATGTATATACACCAGTACCTAGAAAAAACAAAAACTAAAGCAAAATCGTGCCTACTCTCGTATCTTGAAAATAAAAATATAAGACAATGTAAACCGCGAACGAGAACTCGTAAGAAAAGCGGAGGAGGAGGGCAAGGATTAACCGCATTCGCAGCCATTGTGCGGTTAGAGACGCATTGTTTTTCCTTTAAATCCTCATCTCATAATATTCAGCCAAGTGGTAGTAGTGGCAGCTTAAGGGACTGAGGACCTTCCTCAGCCGCATAAATCACTGACCCTAATTTCGGCATCCGCGCTTAGTGCTTTTCGCATACAAGAAACAAAAGGACATGATTATCTGTTTATGACTACCTTACCTACATACATATATACGAGGCAAGGCTAAGGCTGCTCCTAATCTTACCTGGAAGTAGCGAGTTTTGAAAATCAACTGGGCTTAGTATGTTTTCAAAGCAAACCATCAAGTCGAAGTCAGTCTGTCAGTGCTACCTGTTTTCGTTATTTGTTTTTCGCTTATTTTTGAAAAGAGCTCAGTTTACTGCAAATCATTATCTCATTTCGAGAAATTTTATTCATAAACTCGGGATCGGGATCGGGACGGGTTAAGCTTCTAACTACTATCCTTACATCTATGTACCGTACATCACTGTAGGATAAGGGTGTCACCTTAATCATCCATATGCGAGGATTAAGGTAATAAAGATAAAGACACACATCGAGATGGCGAGGCACTGTCCTTTGAACACTGAACCAAGCAGTAAAAGGATATTCGAGTAATTGTATATTGTTTGCAGAAGCACGCAAGGGGAAGGGCGCATTTAACCATAAGTCCGTTTCTTTAGAGGCAAAAGTTATTGTTTTAGGTTATAAAATTAAAAATTTAGTGCGATTGAATTTAAGTGATCGGATGCACGATTATTGTTTGAAAATTGGCAATTTAAATTCGTAACAGGTTATTCTAATTAAGTTATATCGACTGTATTAAGAAAATTCACAGTAAGAATTATAACTTAAGTGACAGCAAAAGTTGGCCTTATTTCTTTAAACCGCGGCGATTTTAAAAAGAATCTGACACGAGACTATTTATTTTGGAAAACTATTTCCCGAGACCGTTTTCAGTCATGTGCATGTCAGACTTTTTGGGTTTTAGAATTTCAGCCCTTATATATGTACAAATGAATTTCACTTATGAGAATTGCATTAGGATATTTAATTACTCCATTGCAGGATAGCTTTGACTTCAATGGATTGAAATATTTCAAAAAAAATGTTTTTCATATTTATTGCTTCAGAAAATAGATACAAAACGGATTTGAGACGCATTTGAAAACAAACATTTTTTACTTATAAGAAAAGACACAAATCGAGACTAATTTTGAAGAGACATAGACGAGACTGGCAAAAAGGTAAAAGTTTGTAAATGATTTCAAACCATAACTAAATTTGTAAATATTTATAGTAACCAAATGTCTGGGCTTCAGTTGTAGGTATTCAAAAATTCAACCCTGCAATATGCACCTTCCAAGATTTTAATTTCCTTTACAGAAACCGAACCAAATAAAAACTTTCTCAACTATAAACGACCTTTATGTTGTTAATACATATTTCCAAATTAAAGTTCCCATAACATCGGAAAACCTAAAGTTAACTATCCCATATTATTAAATAATTCCGCTACAACAATTTATCATTCGAATCATAAAAGTTTGTAACCTTTTACCAAACCATTAATTTCTAATCAAACGAGGCCTGCACAAGCACAGCGCAGCCTAGCGCATTGGCAATTGGTCAAAAGTATTCCGAATCCGAATCCAATGCAGAAGCCCATCACAGCATCATCACTTTCCGAAAGAAGAATGAGTTCGAACAGCCTCCTACTCAGCGGTTAATGGTTATGAGTGAATAGCCCCGCTGGGTCAACTTCCGTACCTTCTAAAAAGAACATATTATGAGTTGAGTTGACTTGAGTATACTTCGGGAATACAGGCTATATACCCATCTAAAGTTATACTAGGCCTTAAAATGATACTGACGCATTTAAAGGGAAATATAACACAGCATCTCTTTTTAAATAAAAAACAGAACTAAAAACAAAAAACAAGTTGGTGCGAGGATGATGCAGTTCGATGGATGGGGATGCGAGCGAAGCGAAGGAGGAGATGAGTGTCGGTTCGGTGGTGAGCTGGTGATGCTTTGTTGGTATGACCGGTAGCCTAATCCCATAGTGGCTAATAACATTGTTACGATTTAATGTTCCTTCTCCCTGCCTTCGGATATGAATGGGAAAATTCAGTCCGACACATCCCGAGATATATGATGATTTTATGCGCGCCCAACCAAATTATAAATTCATCTTTTGCTATTCACGCATGTAATAGAAAATCTCCATTTGAAAATTCAGGGATGGATTTGAATTTGAATAGAAAAGGCCTTTCGAAAAATCGTGTTAGGTAAGATTGTAAACTTTTTTGAAAGTAAGCATTTCCTTTCACTTAGGAGTCTAATTTTCCAAGATTCAGGGCTCACGTCGATATCGATAGCATGATGGGTTGGCTCAGACTTAGAGGCTTGTGAAAATCCCAGAAAAAAGTCTCAGTTTACTTTACCTACACTTGATATTCCCATGTTTTCGGATTGCTCTTGCAGAATCTTTAAAGTCGCACACCGTTCATTCCGTCAAAATAAAATTTCATAAGTGTGAAAATCAGGCCAAATATGTTGGCAATCATCGACCTCTATAGCACTCACCGTTGACAGTGAAATTTGGACCTTTCATTGAACACTCCTCTCATTGTCTTTGAATGGTCGTTTTCTTTCACTTTCTGCGTCATATGAATTGTGTACAGGTTCCGCGTAATGTCTTGACGTAAAATTTACAAAAGTTGTTGTTTTTTTTTGAAAGGACTGAAAAAATGACAGATGTAACTTCATTATACAGCATGGCTGCTATCCATTTGTGGAAGGGCTAAAAGTAGGCCCCCAATTGACACAAATCCGACCCTGACGAAATCTATCCACCTGGGCAGCAGCACTGACAGTGTTCCCTACCATGATTATGCACCTTAATTATCATAACTAACGATATCATATTATTAACGGAAATTTGTTAAGATTCGACTCTCTCGCGCATTCCGATGTTGTTCCATTGTCACAGGCTAATGCTACTTCCACCGCCGCAGCCGATCGCTGAGTCTAGTCGGTCCGGTGCGGTTAAAGTTTAATTTTACTACTCGGCGGCGATATACTGTTGTCCGAACTCAGATTCGGGGCTAAACAGGAAGGTTGATGTGCGTAACATTGGGTGTTTCATTGAATTGTATCAATGGAATATTTTAACAGGCCGTTTTTTTTTTATTTTTTAAACCAAAAAAATGTATCATTGTTGTCATTGTATTATGCGTTTTGATTGCTTACAAAAATACAACCGATCGACCCGACCCGACCCGACCAGCCAACAACTTCTGTTCCCCATAATCTTTCCAGTCGTAGGTATCTCGTATCCCATTTGATTTTATATATCATTTGGGATGAATGTTAATAATTTTGGAACTTTGATATTCCGATATTTTGTTGGTACCTGGAACAGGAGTGATAATTCTAGGAAGAAGAATTGAGACCTTTTTTTGTTGGATCCATAAGTAAGTTTTTGCAAAGTTCATTCACACTTTTGGGCCAAGCAAATTGGTCGGAATGTTTTCAAGAAAAGAATGTGTTGCGTGATATATGAAGGATGGACGGAATTTCCAAAGGTATAAATTATCTTGGAGACCATTTGCTTGGAGCTTTGGCCAACGACCAACAGTAGGGTGCCATTTTGACTTGATATGATTTATCAAGCAAAATTTGTTGAAGACAGTAAGGAGCGAAATTCCATTGCATTTGAGTTTGTGGATGAGAGAGTCCATTTAATTGGTTCAAGTGATTCTTAACTAAGTTGACATCTCTTTCAGGAAGGTATAGAAGTCGAAGTCTTTAGAGATTTTTAATGATAAGACATGAGATTTGAAACTTGTCTAATTGATGAAAGGAAAACAGTCTTTCTTTGACGTTTCTATAACAATTAGGAATACAGAAATGGCTTAAGGCTTTAATTTTAGTCTCAAATAAATAAATAAATTAGGTGGCGCCAAAGCTCGTAGGGAAGTATGGCCTAGTAACTTAAAGCTCTCAACCATTCCACTGTGCGAGTAATGTCAGGGATGGAGGGTACCTACAATTTATATGCCCAATCCGAACAGCTAAAATTTTGAGAAAGATCTTTTCATGCCAAGAATTACTCTTGTAGGATTTGTCAATTCCTCTCAAGATTCAGTATCCGTAAAAACCTTTTAGGTGGCACATCAGTCAGGGATCGAACCCAAACCTTTTGCATGACAGTCTTACGCACTAACCATCAAGCTACTACTACTAATTGTAGTCTTAGGGTCGAATTTATAACGTTGTAAAATAAATTAACAATTCTTTAGATGTTTAAGAGAAATCACAAGCCAACAATATTGAAGGCCTTCAGTAAATTTCCTAAGTTTCAAAAATCGAGGAACAAATATAATCGACCCTATCATTGCGGAATCTGTTCGGAAATTTAAACTACAAAATTGAAAGTAAAATATATCAAAACGAACGCGATTGTTTTTGCTTCATTTTATTCAGTTCCGCAAATGATACCTCGAAAAAGTAAACTGAGTTCCGATCGGAGTTCACTTTTGTTACGGACATTTTTCGAACGAATATTTCGATAAAACTGAATAACAAGAAATATCATTTCACTAAAAATTCAAAAGCAATCTCAATTCCAGTAGGTTCTTTAATAATATTCTAACTTCGATTTTTCTAAAATATTGAATTTCATTAGCCGTGTTTTATTGGTAATCTATCCCTAACATAGTATTCGAGTACCAATAATAAAACGCTATATTCACTTCTTCTTAAAGTTGGTGTCCCTACATTATTTGTCAAATTATTTATGTCAAAATTTCTAAATCTTCTGTCACGGACAAAATATAATATGCACTTGAAAATAGAAAAAATTGAATGTATATTGCAAACAAAAGTTGTAAATATACAAACTCACTTGATACCTAAAGAAATTTCTGGCTAATATCCCTACATTTTAGTTAAAAAATCAATTTGAGTTTGAAAAAAGAAAACAACGGCTGTTCTACATGGGGCGCGTTCGAATAATGTAAAATTGTGTAAATTATTGGGTCGAGTTAGAAAATGCATGAAAATGCTAGTTAAGTTGAAGTTTGGATGGAAATGCACACCTAGTTGGTTTAGAATATTTATCACTTAAATTTGCAGTAAAACTTTGAAAATATATTGATTTTGATGTAAGATTTACTGCCAACAGCTTAAATCATCTTGCAAAATGAGCTACGAACTGCGAACTGTGGATGTACGCATATTTTGACTTTTCTTTCACATGAGCTTTTATTTCTATTCGCATACAGCGACGAATTGTCAAATATTTTGCCACCCTTCTTCCTTTTTGTAGCGGTCGGAATATGAGCGTTCGGCTTTGTTGTATATAGAGCTCGATTGGCTTCAACCTCTAAAATTAATCGTTCGTCAAACTCCTAGAATCAATATTCCTAATATTTAAACATTTTATTGTGTTTCTATTTAATTTATAATTAACCTTTTCTCCATGTTTTCCTCAGCCATGACCTTTCACACAAAAAGCAAAACAAAAGTGATGGTATAACTTTGAGGTTAAGTTGCGCTCGAACAATTTATTCGTTGCAGTGTGGATGTTATGTGGAACGCGAATAGAGTTTGACAGTTCGCAGCAACCACACTGCGCGATTCGTTACTACCAAATTGTTTTTACAAAATTCTTTTGTTTTAAAGAACAAAATGCAAATTTTATTATCCAAAAAATGTTTGGTTTGAAATTTGTGGATCGCTTGCACTTTGCAATGCAGGCGAACACACCCTGATGTTGCCAACATTTGTATATTTTTTGGCACTTCTTGACTGCCTCTTACATTTAACTAGATGAAACTCTATCTTCACTAAAATACTTTGGATAAATACTAGCTTATTTTTGTTCACTAATGAGGTGTTGTTGTTTTCCATGTAAAATTTTACTAGCTATATTGTTTTCAATTACCAATAAAACACGACTATTGATCATTATATTTACATAACTGCCCATTATTTAAATTAAAGTTGAACATCAAATACCTACTTTTATTATTTCAAGTGACAATTACAAAATAAAAACTAACAAAACTGTCAACTGTCTTCAAAAACTCATACAAAAATACTTTTGGCATAGATTTAATTAATCTTCTCATAAGTCGACTGTTTCCACAAGGACTTATTCCCATAAAGCCTATTAACAAGGTAATCAAAGAAATCTACAATTGAATAGATTCCATTGAATATCTTTTCTGATGGATTTGGTTAAATAAAACCGCAGATATTCGCACTGATATTATACTGTTACTGTAATACTTAACTGCCTATGTACTCAGTGTTAGAAAAGGCTAGACTTCTGAGAAGGGATGAAGATGAACGTAGAAATAATCCCGAAGTAGATTACATTTTTAGAACACCACGACAGACAAATAATATGAATGTACTGTATACACAGTATAGTACACCATGTACCCTTTTAATTCGCCTGTTGTCACTTTCTTTATAATATTATGTAAGCATTTGAATTAAAATCGAAACAAAACCTTTAAAGGTGTTGAATTAAATCTTCAATTAATTTTTGTTTTTGAAAGGTTTTATGGATTTTCTTCGCCAAAGATTTCTGCCTGAAAATATCAAACTATCTTTCACATATACGAGTAAAAGCAGGACTTGTTAGCGCTCATCATGATATAACACTGTTATAGTTTTATAACAATTGACAATACCTACAAGGGGCTTAGATTTATTGGTCATTAGTGTTTCCAGG
Source organism: Scaeva pyrastri (assembly GCA_905146935.1). Taxonomy (NCBI): domain Eukaryota; kingdom Metazoa; phylum Arthropoda; class Insecta; order Diptera; family Syrphidae; genus Scaeva; species Scaeva pyrastri. The sequence goes on along the minus strand of LR989929.1, from coordinate 1,214,798 downwards.
AATAAATCAGTTCATCCCTTTACAAGGTGCTCGCATACAAGTTTACATCATGCTCTCCCTTAATTAGGATACTTTTTGCGTTGGATTTCTGTCCAGAAAACACAAACAATAAAAACCAGTGGAAATTAACAAAAAGCAAACAAGATGGTCTATAAAAAAAGGAAAAGTGATTGCACCATAAACGGATTAACCACCAATACCACTGCCACCGCCACCGCCACCGCTGCGCGCCGCAAGTCCGGCAATGAATTTTACGACCGTGGTTTGTAATTGCATCGTAAAAAATCAAAATGAATACAAATTTACGTGTTGTTTTTGTTGTTACCTTAAAGGATCTCATATATGTATGTATGTATGTATGTATGAGTAAATATTGTTTGAATTGATATAAATTTATACTATATACAACTTTTCAATACATGTGCATGTGTATCAAAATGTGGGGTATTTTTAAAATTGAGCTCGAGTTATAATTTTTTAGCAAATTTGTTTTTATGGAATGGACCATTGGATGATGCGGGGAGGTGGAGTAGGTTGATGCCCATTGTACTGCGTTCAATCGGTAGCCAATTTATTGTTTTTTTATTTTTTAAATATGCATTCAAAACAATTTTTGTTTTATTAGCAGAAAGGTCATAAAAAAGTTAATTCTACTCAGGTTTTATTTTATTTGCCTCGTAGGTACGTGATTTAAGGCATATTTTGGTTTTTAAAACCTTCATGAATAAGGATCTTTAAATTACTACCATGTTTTATAATGCATACAAAAATATATTAACTTAACATGACTTGATTCAAATATTCTGGATTTCAAATCACATATTATGGAAAGGTATTGGGAAAATGTAGGTACCTACTTATGCACTGAGCCAAAAAACAACGTAGAATCAAAAAAAACTACTTTGAATCAAAGTAAAACATTAACAATTTAGGACTAAACGCGTTTTATTGAAAATCAAAGTGGATCAATTTAAAAATCAATTTGACAAAAAGCAACTTAAGAATGAAATAAGTTCAACTTTGTTTTAAGGTAGTAGAGTAATTATATTCTGTTCACGTTTAACTTATTTTCAATTGTCTTCGTCTTTGTTTTGAGTTCAACGTTTGTTTATTACAAATGTTTATCAAATTAGATTGAAAGTAACAATAACTTTGATTCAAACTATACGAAACCTTAAAACAAGAAACAGTCTTTTAGAATCAAAAACATAGCGACTTTGTTTTTATGTATTTAAAATTTCATTTCAAACATAAAACAGATTGATTTCAAATGCATTTTAACCTTAAATCAAAAATGACGTCTATTTGAAATGTAAATACGCATTTTTAATTCAAAATTTAAGAGTGTAAGATTCATGATGCATTGCGCTTATGTTTAAAGGCAATATAATTTTACTATAATAGAATTGTATACTTTTTTTTAAAGAGAACCATCTTCATTGTGAAACATAAAGCTTAAGAACAAAAAAAGCTTAAGCATATCCAAAATGAATTAAAAGATTATGGTTATCATTTTTAAATACATATAATATTGAATTTATTTATTTTATATCATACAGAGTACAATTAATATTAAAAATTTTAATGTAAAAGAACATTTTATTTCACAAAAATAAACTTAAATAGTAGTAGAGAAGTAAAATTCTTATTCATAAGATTAATGGAAAACAAAAAAATCTTAAATATATTTGTTTTTTACATAAATCTTGCCGTTATTAATTTGATAAAGATGTAAAGGCGACCTTGTGAAGAAATCAATGTTTTTTAATTTTTCCTTATACATACATAGTTGGTTATAAGGGGAAGTCTCAAAATAAAACTCTCTTGGGCATCGCTGATGGTTACCTTTCTTTTGTTGCTTCCTCGTTTGTCTTTAAACCTTGACACTGGAGAAATTACTGAATTCAATAGGATTGTTAGTAGAAAGTCTTCAGAATCTAAATTAAAAGAAATATTTTTCAACAATTAATAAATAAATAACATATATTTTTCTTACCTTTTCCTATTTCTGAATTGGTTTTTAGTAATGAAAACCTTTTTCTGCAGCTTTCGTTGTGGATGTTGATTTCATAATAGTTTTTGATATTTTTTTTTAAATTTTCCCATTTGGACAGCAAAAGATGCTTTTTATTGGGGTACAAAAAATCGAAATCGATTTCAATCTGAAAGAATAATTTACGTATGTTTGTGTTTTATTTCGAAAAAAATCATACAAATATATAAATGTAATGTTTATATCAAAAAAACAAATAAGTTAGTTTAATATATTTTAGTTCTATTAAAAAGATAACAGCTTAAAACGTCTATGGTAATTTCGTAAAGAAGAATAATTAAATGGAACATAAATATTTCAACTATTTTTATCTAATAGACTGACTGCGAGCCCACAGCAATTTTTGGGTGTGATTGATAACAAAAATAAATTGAAAATGACTACTACATAAATATACATATTTGTTTCTACAATTACTTACCTTTTATTTCTGAAGATATCATACAGAATGGTGATTCCAGAAGGTCTAAAATCATTTATGGATGCAATCCAACTTGAGTAAAACGTTTGGTCTGGTATATTTGTAAAATATACACAAATAAGTGTATTATACATAAATTCACAATGTTTTTGTTCATAAATTTCACTTCTTTTCGTTCTCAAAAACTTTAATAATTCACTTTTAAGGAAACACAACCGGCAATCATGGAGACGAACGAGAAATGCAATTCCAGACGAAAAACGTAGTTAAAATAACAACAGTACAGTTATTTTTCTGGTGCCAAAGACGTTTGTGTTTATTTTAAGTGTGTTTTCACTTTATAACAAACGCGCTCCAACATTCAATACACACATACCAGTTACCGGCCAAAACATTAAATGCGTTTTTCTTTTGATTTTAAGTTATTTTCTTTCTCGATTTTAATACGTTTCAACTTTGATTTAAGGTTATCCCTTTCAAAAGTATCCCTTTATAAAGTAGAAAAGCATTTTATTCAAAATTTTATAATTTTTGATTTTAAATATATATATCCTTATTGCATGAATATTTATGATGTGATACTTTATACCAATACAAAATAGAGAATATGGTTCTACATATTTGAATCATAAATATTAAGACAAAATAACTTCATATAAATAAATCAATTTGAAATGAATATGTACTGTTTCAAAAGTTCATTCGTTTTGATATTGTAGTTGAAAAAACTTAAATAAATGAACGGTGTGGTGTTAAACTGGCTCATAAAATTAGGAAACTTGTCTTAATATTTTTTAAAATGTCTGTTATTTCGTATTTGATTAAGAATCAACGACTAAAATAAAAACGCATTTAAATCAAATTTGTTAACTATTTGTTTCAATGATCCTTCGTTATAAAATTCTTTGAAAACGCGTTTTGATTGAAAATCAAAATGTTTTAATTTTGATTTAAATAGTTTTTCTTTAAATGGGGAAAACTTTGAATTTAGTATGAGGTAACTAAATTTTACGACGTGATTTTTCCCTCAGTGTGTATATTAGATTATAGCAACTTATTTTCATGGACAGAGAAAGGTTGAGAAATTTGGGCCAATGTTGCGTAGACCTTAGTTTTCTATGAAACTTTGGTTTTGGAAACTCAGAAAGAAGTGTGATGTGTTATTAAGACCAGTTAGTCACCTTTGATGAAATACGTATTACAAACAGTTTTCGAACTTTCGACATATGCATCTACTCAAAATTAGGACGTTGCATTGATCCATACTAGTCCATACTACTTTCACGCCTAAACGGCTGAACGGATTTTGTTGAAATTTAGTAAGGTAATAGATGGTTACCTAAAAACGGATATAAGATCAAAATGATCACGTCATCTTACTTAGGGGGTAGAAAGTAGGCAGAAAACTGAATTGAGTTAGTGATTTTTTTATGGTTTTTGCTGGGAGTTTTGCTCTATCATGCCTAAACGGCTGAACGGATTTTGATGAAATTTAGTTAGTTAGTTAGTTAGATAGATAGTAACCTAGGAAAGGATATGGGCTATTAATATTCATGCTATCGTACTTAAGGCGTAAGCAGTAAGCAGAAAAATAATTAAGTTAGTGATTTTTAATAGTTTGTTTTACAAGTTTATCTCATTCACGCATTAATGTCTGAACGGATTTTTATAAGACTTGGTTTATTTAAAGAGGATATTAGGCACGGACACTACTTTTTACGTCGGGAAAATACCTCATTCCCGCGGAAATCTAGCGTAATCGTGTCAAGAAGCGCATGACGCCATAGCTACTGAAATGTTTTTGATGTTTTTGAGTGTTACTAAGACTTCAAGTTAGTATTTGATCACTTTTCTAACTTAGAGGGTAGGTAGGCGCCATAATTTAGGGAATTTATGATAAAAATAGCGTTTACCCGCGACTTCGTCCGCATAAGTTTTTTTGTTTTCTACCGGTTGTAAAAGCTAGCTAGAATTCTAGAGCTATAGAGTTTTAATGTTGTTTTCCTATATAAAAAAAACTGTGTTTGCTTAAATTAAACGGTTTAAGAACGTTTGGAGCGATCACATCTGATTCGTTAAACTCTTTTCGAAAATACTATAAATCGACTTAAAGTTGAACTTGGTATGGAAAATAGTATTAGACAACATTTCAGACGAATGTCAGGTGAAAGCGGTTTTTGCAACTTTGAAATCGATGGAATTGTGATAAGCTCTGAAATATATTCAAAATCAAATGCCATGCCACTATACATATCCGAAATCTATGGCTGCTAGTAAATGTTTAGTGGCCCCTTTTAGACGATAAGTCAGTTCCCAGTTTCTGAGTTTCATTTTAACTGAACTGACAGTTTAACTGAAAAATGAACTGATAACTGAACTGAAAACTGATCGTCTAAAAGGGCCTTTATGTACATATTTAAATAAATATTCAATTTTCTGTTTCGTCTCGTCTGCAGTTTTCGAAGTGTAAACAATAAACTTCACTTCTAATTTTCCTAGATCATGAAATTAAACCAAAACTGATTTTTCAGAGCAAATATTTAGATTTTCATCAAAGTCGCAGTCTCGCAGCTATCCTTCAATGAAATTTGACAGTTTTTTTATATACTATCAGCCTTATTTAATAGAATCCACTAAAAAGATGAATAGTTTTGCAGTGTATAAGGATTTATGTAGGCTCTATTCAAAGTTGTATAAATTCCTATTTATAAAAATTTTTCCTACAAATTATAGTTATGCAGTTCTTATGCCAAAAAAAGTACCAAAATGGGAAATCTATTCCATTTAGATGTCATAATTAAATCAACAACTGTTTTTTTTTTTCAATAAAATAGGTAAATAAATATCTAATGACAACAATACAAAATGGAATCGAAAGGGAAGAGAATGTGTTCGTCAAATTGGGACGAACTTGGATATTTACGGGATCCTCAATTGTCGCTGTTGAGGTCCAAACGGACAATTTCAATAATTTGTTTTATATTTTCTATCGAAAATCTTTATTTATTTTTAAATTCTTCATCGCTTAGTCATGGTAACACGATTTTAATTATATAAATCATTTCAAAAGGAAGAAAATTAAAAAGGCTTTTTTATTTATTTTTTTTATTTCTATTATGGATACCATGGAAACCATGACATTTTGTCAATATAATTTCCTTATTCAGGCTCTATTCAACCTCAAAACGCGCTTAGCTTATTATGGCTCTATTCAACGTTGTATAAGTTTTATAAATAATATTTTAGCGCTTAGAGGCATTATAAAGAATGTATAACTTTATGCAGGCTTTATGTGGCGTATATAAATAAGGCTGTATGTAATTACAAACCTATATTTTGAAATCTGCATAAATACAATACTGAAGGTTTAAATTGACCTTTTACACAAAAAAATAAAAAAATGTGGAAATATTATTTTCCTCTCTTGTTTCTGAGACGAAACGAGCCTTTGCTTTAACGTGAAGGGAAACAACGAAGGCTTACAAACTAAAGGTTTTTTTGGGCGTAGTTGTTCCACATATCGCATTTGAAAAATATTTTAACAAACTGGATTGGAAGGCGTTCAAAACGATGTATCATTTTATAGCGCAACAGAAAAAGAACCAGAATTGCGGGAACCACTTTTTTCTATTTCTCCATCCATCGCCATCGCATCCGTGGAAATTTCATATTTGACTGAAATTTTGGGACCACAAAAATGAGACGAAACTTATTATATAATGAACTCTTTTCGTTGAGTTAGCCAAACGTTCATTGAATCATCTATCGCAGTCCTATTTGAAAGCACAAATTCGTTTAATTTCAAACAAAAAACATCATGATTTTGTATCCGGTCTCGCATTTTACTTAATTTGTCGGTTTTGTACATATAAAATATCCCAAAACTACATGATTATATACATACATATTATACATGTATGTACATTATAAAATGTTGTTTGTATAAAAAATAAATATTAATTTTTCATCAAGTTTAGGGTTATCTATTTATGGCAGAACAGTAAAATTTCAATTTCAAATCTTGGTAAAGATTTTAATTCATCTCGAAAGTTTATTGCCATTTGCCATATTATTGACATAAGTTTATAATCAAAAAATTCATGATTTCACATTCGTATAATCAGTCAAATAAAAACAAAAACTTTGATGTCTTTTAGTAGTTTTCTTATTGATTGAATAATTAAAGTAATTGTGAGAACCAGTTGATTTGAATATAATCAGCATTTTACGACTCATATTCGTTTATTATACCCGCTGAATGCTGATGGGGCTGGCCGTTGGCTGGTGATGATGCGAAAGCCTTGAGCAATGAAGATTGAAGATCCATCGTGTCATAAAAACAAAATACATACTACCTGCATACATATTTATGACAAAAATGACAACAACAAGAAAAAAACACAAATTATACATTTTATTAATTTTTATCAAAATTGAAATTATACTGACACATCCGGCCGGGAGATGACATTCGAATTGTTAATCGCTTTTCCCGAATTCGCTGTGTTTGGTATTCATTCAAAATTTAGTCGTCATTCAAGAATGGCGCGGAGCGAGAGTGAATGTGAAATGAATATGACAAGATTGGCACTACCTTCGTCCGTTTTTCGGACGTGGATAAGATCTCTCTCTCCTGATGGTCAGCCACGGTGCGGCATCGCGATCGGCAATCGGCATGCAGCAGCCGCAGAATGCTACCCCAGGAGGGCTAAAACCTACAACACCACTCCAAGTCGTGCTACCACCATACCATCTCCAGCTCTGAATAACAGACGACAATCAATGTCTCACCGGACCGGACAACAACATTTTTTTCTTTTTAAATTACTCAAGATGACCAAATGTCCGAATGAAACTTCAGGCCAACTGACAAGTAGGAAATCAACCATGACGCTGCATCGTCCGTCGGTCGTAACGCCTGATTGACACTCACAGTCCCGCGAGGAATGGAAACGGAATACCAAACCGAAATCAAGAGCTCTAGTCGAGCCAACCAGTCAATCAGCTAGAGCCGGAGTCCGAGTCCAAGTCGTAGTTGGAGTCAGAGTCGGAGTCGGGACCAGAGGCAGAGAGCCAGAGTCAGAGTCAGAGCCAAGCGAAAAGCCAGTCAGTGTTTGTGGGCATAAAAAATTAGTTTCATCAAGCCAGGATTAGTGTCAGAGAAGTGTTAAATGGACTGGAGGTAGTTTGATGTGCGACAGCTACGCTCGTATTTCTATATTACCATTTTCCTTAACCTGTCCCCTTCCCGTTCCCGTCTGCAAGTGGTCCCGTCTCAACGCGGACGCAGACGCAGATGCGGACGGCTAGTAGAGAGGAGCTCTGGCTGAGCATTTGACTTGGCTTGGCTTTTGGCTTTGATGGAAGGTCAACACAATGGGTTGAGTGCCAGGCTGATTGATATTTTTGTTCGTTAGGTGTACGCTGCTGTTGTGATGGCTGTGTGGCTGTCAAACAGTAGGCGTGTAGGCGTTGCCCCTACGAATGTTTGTTTAATTAGCAATTTTACGGAATTATACGTCACAATTATTGAGATATGTATAAGAGATAAGATATGCGCCAAGATGTGGGAGTTTATTCGAATTATAATTTAAAATTTAAAATTTTTATTCGCGCCACATCGCAACATGTTCATTATGTAGATATGTATGTACATTTGCATCGTGATGTGACAAGATCGACATATTTGGGCGAACCTGAATTGAAAATATCGCAAAAAGCTTATAAGAGGGGTTGGAGTAACCCGATTGAGGTGAATTTATATGCAGACTTTTTATGTTAAGCTTAGATTTTTTTAATATTTTTTATGAGTTTCGGCATTAACCTTGGGCAATTTGGAATCCACCGTCGACATAAGCAGATAGGGTTGCCACAGATTAGATCCTTGAAAATAAAATTAAAGAGTCTTATATTGAAAAATATACCTAAATAGTTTTTACGACGTTTTCTTTTCAAGAATTCACACAGTTGTTAAAAAATGAAATTAAAAACAACATTTCTTCACTTTAAAAAGTATTGAATCCTATAAATAAATGGTGATATGATTTTCTTAAAATTAGAACTCAAAACTAACAAATTCAATTTTAATTTAATATGGTCAAAGTTGGATAAAAACATAAGAAAATTAATAACTTTTACACTCTTTAAACCTTTAACTTAATTTTTGGATTTATTCTTCTTTAAAATTAACTGTCCTGCGTGACGTGTTAAGAAACTAATGAAACTACATAAATGTGTATGTATGTTTATTCAAATACATTTTTTCGAACTTTTTCTCTCACAACTTAGTTACGAAAATATTTGTATACAAAAAAGGAAAATGTTTCCTGGAAACAATGATTTACGATAGCAAGGTTCCCAAAATGGAAAAAAACTCCGGGCAATTTTAATTCACGAGTAAAATTTCGTTCCATTTAAGTTTTCCCCAGGTTATGAGGGGAAATACAAATTAACACAAATATGAAATGTCAATCATAAACTACAACAGACATTTTGCTTTTCGTCTTCGACCGGGTTGAATTTCGTTTGAAAAAGTCTACTTGAAATGTGACAGGTTCAAAAATAACTTTATTTATAATTTTACCCAGGGCTAACCAAGATTTTATTGACAAAATAATTATGTATATTGTTGAAAAAATAAAAAGAATGTCTGTGTGTTAAAATAAATAAATTTTAATTTAGACGAATTGAAAACTAAAAAACATTTTTAAATCACTACGTATTCCAATTCTTTATAAAACTTTAAGTTTTAGTTAAGGAAAAGTTGAAGGTCATTCAAAGTCTCAAAATAGTGATAAAATTTGAAAGGTTAAGTTCAGCAGGTGTCATACAAAGCCAGGGCGACCCTAGGACGACTTTTGAGCTCAGCAAACGTTGTAGATAATAAAAAAATGTGGAATATGGAACTTATGTAAAAACAAATTTAAACTAATTACAAATTTAGTATTGTAGTGTTTAGTTTTGAGTTTCGATAATGTTTCAATGACAGATGACAAGGTATAAAGGGCTCATGTATGTGCAAAAATATTTAAATTCTTTTGGGTAGCTACTTCATATTTAACATGTGAATGTTGAGTGGAAACACTTTATAACACACTCAAGTCCTACTTTTTGTAATGGCGTTTTAAAAATAAAAAATCACATTCTAATACTCGCAACTACTTTACACTTTTAAACAACAACAAATGCGGCAAAGTCCATTTTTTATCTAATCTTCGCATTTCACAAGCTGGCACTGCGCTGTAGTCACAATTAAGATAAGTAGCGCCTTACCGCCGCCGATTACTTCCCTAGTATAGTTTGTTATTTGATCAAAGATTTGTTTTCCACTTGTACTATAAATAATGATCGCACATCTTATTTTTTAAACAAAAAGTTGGTAACTCTACGTCCGTGGATCCGAACCGAACCGAACCGACCCCCAGCAACCATGTAAATCATAATTTTATAGCTTCTCGGGCAGGCAATTTTGGAATTTCCGATTTTTTTTCAGCTGAATCCAAATTGGATTTTAGTTTTTTTCTTTTTTTTATAATTTTCAAAACTATTTAGACCATAAAAATAATTCGAAAACTTGTTCAGACGAAGAAGCCCGAATTTAGATTTTTACGAGTTGCACATACCTGATTTGTTTCTGCTGCTGTTGTTGCTGCTACTGCTGCTGCTTCTGTTGTTATGATTATTATCTTTATTTGACTTTTGATATGATTTAAGGAGTTTGAAATACCGAGCGTCTTGAATCTTGAGTTAAATGTCAGATTTTAATAGTTAAAGTAGCAACAATTTATTTCACTGAATTATTTTAAATCAGAAAACAAAACTATGCGAACTTCGACGATATGATTGTGATATAAGAACTGAGTAATCTTTGGCTATAGAGTTTATCAATGGAATTGAATGAAAATAGTAAAATATTAAGCTTTATCAACAACTACTGAGCGGGCTTATCAACTGTCATAAAATTTACAGTTAACGTTATCACAATCATAATATTACACCTTGACTAACCTACACACGAGACGAATTCAATTGCACTGTTTTTTTTTTTATTTTATTTTATTTTGTTGAATTTCAACAGCAAAAAAAAAACAAACAAACAAAATTTCACCAACAGAAAAGTCAAAAAGTTCTGTTTGCGTTAAAAAGCCAAGGCTATTCATTTTAGTTCTGAAGCTGGACTCCAGGGTTGATTTAAGAAAAATCGCTTCACATTTACATTTGGGATTCAAAACTTAAGAAATAAGGTTATGTAATAAATTCTGAAATATTTACTTAAAAAACACTTTGTTACCCTCCAGAAACAAAGATATCGCAAGTAAATAGGCACAACAATATGAAACGATGCTCGGCATTGAACAACAACAACAACAAAATTTGAAAGGCCACAAAGCAAAGACTTCCAGCACTCCTTTCATCCCGGCACAAAGCATTTTGATTTTTTATGGTCCACATTCACACACCCAAATGATTTTTGGACATTGATTGAAAAGGGTTTTTCCTTCTTTTTAAAAGCCAAAAAAAAATCGAAAAAAAACGAGATGATGGTTGATTAAGTTAAATTAAAAGAAATGATTCCCTGTCCCATCGCATCAAGCCGGGCTTAAGAGAGTTCCATGTCAAAGTAGGTGAATCAAATTTGTTGTTTCTTATTCTATACCTACTCCTCTCGAATTCAAGTAGCCAAATCATTTTGTCAACAAAAAGCAAAAGGCTGATCTTCCCGAGATAACGTCTCGTCTGTCGCTGAGTTTTGATGCAATTCTTTGTGGAGATGGAGATGGAGATGGTAATCGGAATAGCGGTCAAATTTCGTTTTGTCTTCAGAGAGTTCAGAGGCTCAGTCAGACTCCAGAGCTAATGGAACCAAATCCATCAATATTTTCGGAAACGAAGACAAAAACACAAACAACAATCGAGAGATATGCATATATTATTATTATTACGGATTTAAACGTTTCTGATTTACATCAATTAATTTGATGCTTCTGCCAAGAAGAGCGACCAGCATCATTCCGGCCACAGGGTCTATACCAGGTCAAGAGACAACAGACAACAACAACGGCTCAGCGCGGCGAGGCACGGCGGCAAACAAAACCACCTGCCGAGCTTGCTTGGACGGTAGTTCATATGCACATACATATGTTTGTAAGTTTGTAAGTTGTGTGTGGAATTGTGGATTGTGGAAACCTCTATAGGTTGTCATAAATCTCATTGAAAGTTCCATTAGTAATTTTTCCATAAAGTGGCAGCCCGTCCCTGCTACTTAAACACGTTATTCCAACAGCAATTCATTTCATTATAAATTAGTATAATCAATTAATGCCGCAAATAATTAGCTCCACTTGGCTTCCGCACGCATGGTGTATATTAAATTAAGTACGGGCGTGTGGGCAGGGGCGGGCTGGTGAGTCAGTGCTGTCGCCCCGTTCAAATCATTAATAAATGAGAGGTCATAGATCAAATTATTACCCACCGTTTTTTTTTTGATTTTTTAATACCTACTGTTTGCAAAATGATTTCATATGAGTGCAAAAGAAAAAACGGTTTTCACCTCAACATTTTTTATTTTTACTAAGTTATCGGTGGCATATTCAAGTTTTCAATTTGCAATAAATTCTAATACAGTACATTCTCGATTATTGCAACTAATAAAAACTCGTAATTTACGTATTTAATGCAATAAATTTGTATTTAATAACACAGAAATAATTAGAAACAAAACTATGTAGGTTTAGGTCACAAGGAACACACAAGCGATTGACCGCTGCAAAAAAAAAAATCATCAAACTAATAAGAAAATCTTGCTTTTTAAATTTACTTCATCACTTAAAATTAGCGGTTAAATAACTGCCGAGACAGACAAAATGTAACACAACAGACAAAAAAATTACGCCTGAGTAAATAAAATATTTGCATATCAATATCAAAGCAATAGTTGCACTTATCGAGTCAATATTTTTTAAGGAGTTGCGATTACTGCGTCAACCATTATCATATGATAAATTCAGCCGTTGCGAAAATCGAGAATGTACTGTACTTACTTCTTTTAATGTTTTTTTATAATATGAATTAAACATTTTTTTCTTGTGAAATTGGAGAAAATGAAAGAGTTTTTAATTTTCTAAAAAGCTCATTACCTACATTTTTCTTCTTTCATCTGTCTTTTTTTTTATTTTTTGGATTTATGTTTTTTTAAAAACAGTTAAGAAATTTATTGGCTGAGAAAAGAATAGACATCTTATATTTTTACAAGATTTATTTTTGGACAATTTTATAAAAATTCTCTCTACGGAAACTCTTTTACTTTAACAGTATTTGTTTCACAGAATTGAAGAGTCGAAAATGCTCCGTTACAACTTAACAACCACACGATATAGTACCTAAGACAGCCCTGGCACAGACGAGACGTTGAAAGTGGATAGTGGAATAATAATTCTTCGTTCCTAACGACTGTGACAACCATCAGCCATGTTTTCATGTTCATGACTTAGTTATGAGTTTACTTGGTGGCATTCTAATTTTTTATTACTCGTGCCTGGCTGATCATCATCATCAGCACATTCACCGTGCGTCGTCGTGTCGTCGTAATTGTTGTTGTCGTAGCTTCGTTTTGCAGCGCGTATGTTAGTCGTCATCGTCATCGTCATAGTCATCGTCATCATCACGTTCCAAATGATTCAAATCATAAATAAACGGCCACTGGTTGTTTAACGCGTATCCGTTTATATAGTTTATATGGCCAGCTCAGCCATTACCTTGCCCTGGGGTGGCAATAAAAATTTTATTAACTTCGCATATTAAAAAAAAAAAAAAAACAACAACAAAAATGGCACCCAGTGCACATAAGATGAGTACATTATTCGCAGGATGTCTCCAACTCCCGTCCCTGTCCCTGTAATTTGCATATCAGTTATTAATATTTAGATGCAAAATTAGTCTCACGCCAACACTCGGCACAGAGGTGGCGGCAGCAGAGAATACCAGGAGCGGATCCGAGAGGGGACATATCAGACTGCAACAACAATGAACGACATTATTGACATGAGAAGTGGTTGCGAATGTGAAGGGGGTGGGACAGAAGTCGTATAGGTATACAAAAGATCACAAGAGCAGGCCGAAAAACTTATAAGGTAGCACCATCAGGAGCCAGCAGAAGCGAGAACCGAAGATCATCGCAGCCACCGCCGCGTCGCGTCGCGTTCAGTGCAAAGGTAATAACAGAAGAATGTCCATAAATTTGCATCTTCAAAGTTTTTAATCGAAAAGCCCGAAAATGACAAAATAAGATACACCATCATCGCAGTCGGAGAGATACAGATACAGATACCCAGTCGGAGATACAGTCAAACACATCAACGCTGCGCGCCGCGCCGCAGCCCGCCCGCCGCGCTCAACAGCAGTCACGTAAAATTATGAAAAAGGACTTCCACTCCTCCCTGCCATCAGGGCTTTAGCGACAGCGGGTTCACCGTTCACCCAAAGTTCCAACCTCCTCCGAGTATACCTTTAACTTTGACTTCGACTTCCAAACGACGCAACGCGACGACGACACACGAGTAGCATCCCAAATAAAACGAAAATAACAAAATTAAATTGTGAACCTAAAATATGGCCATTGTGGAAATAATAAAAATGCTCCCGAGTCCCGAGCGAAAGCGAGAGCGAGAACGAGATAGGTGCGGCTCCTTCTGCTCGTGGCTCGTATTGATCGCACTTTGATCGGATCGGCGCAGTCGCAGTGGCGACTTTGGGTATTTTTGGAACGATGGTGATGATGATACCTGGGCCTGCAGCTCGCTTGTGTGGATTGGATGCACAGGCACACATCGAGATCCAGAGACTGGGGACTGGGACACAGTTCAATAATAAGCAAATAAGTCACAAAAGATCGCAGGAGCATGGCGGGCTCGGCAAGGGCTTGCGGGCATGCGCGGTGGAGAAAGCCATAAATTATCAGGGCCGGAATGTGTCTCGAATGCGCTTCTGTGCACCGCTTTGTCGATGTCGCTGTTGTAGGTATATTCGTTCCGTATGGCAGTTTATACCACAAAGACGACCCCAAATCCCAGCTCCAGCATTTCATCGTCCCGTAATCATGACAGAGTTCCAGGTGTTTTAGTCACGGATATAACTTTTTTACGCATTCCTGCACTAGTGTGTGCCTGTGATGCTACTCCAGGGATCCTCATTGCCTGTGACTTTCAACTTTTATATGTATGAATCCAACTCCAACCTAAAACAACACCAAGAGAGCCTCAATCATAAAAAAAGGCAGAGCGAGCAAGCAAGCTAACACAAGGGAATTAAGGCAAGTGAGATCGAGAGGAGTCATGGGAATGGGGATGGTGGTGATGGGGATCTCCCCCTCCAGTGACAACCAGTGCCATAGCTAATAGCTATGTGTATCCATCGCCACCGCCGCGCCGCACACCGCTGCCGCAAGATATCAGGGAGCAGGGACATCGATATTATTAGCGTAATAAAGCGGCGTGTGGTTTCTTCAAATTTGTTGTCCTCCCAGCGGGTGTCCACCCTTCCGAATATTACTCATCGCGGTCATCATCATCATCAGACGTGCGCGGTCTCGGCAAAACGGCGGCGGTGGCGGCCTGGCGATAGCGGTGGAGGCGCGGTGCGGCACGTCGCGTCGCGTCGGTAGTTTAAAAAATGATATCAAATTTATTAACTGTCATCTTGTTTGGGATATGTTGTTTTGCTGGTTCTCCTATTAGGACCACTTGGTATTTTGCATTCAAAGAAGAAGAAAAAAGTCTTACATACATAGGTCTCGAGACTTTAATCAATCTTGTGACATTATTTTGCTATGATAAATAAAACAAGTTCGGAGTATTTTTTTTTTCTCTGAGAGAGTAAAAGACACCTTTTTTTGATGCTGACTCGATGACGATCATTTGACCAAGTTTATCAAAGTTTGTTTTAGACACATTGTCAAATATTGGAATATTGACTGGGTTCTAAAAGTTTCTACATTTAGACTCTTGAAACAAATTGAAACGGTCAATGAATTGAAAATAAGTCCGTCGGAAACAACGGACTTTTTACACATAATGTACGAACAGACTACAGAGAGCAATTTGAGTTTTCTAAAGGAAGAAAATAGCACAATAAAGATGGATTTTTTTAGTGAGCATCAACCAACGAATTGAGTTCTGGAATTTTGTTTCCCTTTTGAAAGGTAAAAAGTTCCCAACAACTTCTTATTTTGACATTCTCTTTCGTTCGAAAGTGACTCGAATTCATTGAAACTGATTTTCGAGACTCGAACAAATCGAAAGTTCACCCAATCTATAGAAAGTTCATTCATTTGCGAAAGCTAATTCAATTTTGACATTCGAAAGAATAGAATTAAATGTCATTTTTGTGTCGTATAAGTTTTTAATTATTAATTATTAATGGAAAATAAATTGTGTTTATTAATTTTGTTGTTGTTTTATGTTTAAATGTAGCATTCCAATTGGACAAACCTCCAACAAAAGGAAAAATTAATTAAAATAATGGAAGAAAAACCCGGAGGTAGGAATGGGTTCGAAGCATCCACTATCCTTCTCCTCTGAGTCTGAACTTCTTCAACACCATCTTCGTTTATAAACAACACAAATGTTATATTTTTATTTAATTATTTTATGTTTTTATCAACAAAATTTAAATTATTAAATAACAAACAAAACAATTATAAATAAACAAAGATTTCACTTATTGGTTTTGACATTTCACAAACACTTCTCTTTTGTTTTTGATATTTTAGTGTTTAGAACGAGTCATGAACAACTTATTTTTTTTAAGAATAGTTTCAAAACAGCTGAGTTGACACAAAAAATGTAATGAATGTGTATTTATTTATGGTTAACTTTTACTTTTGTTTCTTGATTCTTTATCCAACATCTATAAAATGTTTAGAAACAAAAAAAACGTAAAACGGTCATACTAATTCAAATAGAAACATGGTAAATGTCAAACAGCTGATACTGAAAATGAATCTTTTTTCAACTTCATTTTATGCTATCTTTCGCAAATGAATGTTATTCGTTTAAATCTCAAAATTAAGAAAGTTCATTCGAAGGAATAGAATCATTCTAACGACTATTCATGAGAATGTGAAAATAAGCACCAATGTCTCATAATTTTTAATATTAATAACATTTTTATTTGCATTTTATATTAAGCTTAAAAATACCACTCAAACATCAATATAAAACCACCAGGCTCTAGAAATCTGACAAAATACACTTGCTGATTGGTTTACTAAAGATTGTCGTTTTCACTATTAAAACAGTGTCTTGAACTGAAAAAATTAGTTCCATTTGTTAACGGACTTTTTTTGTCTTTTACTTTGGAAAATGTCAAAACCCTGACATCACGATATGCGAAGTCTTAAAGACTTTGAAGATTGTTCGAGTTCCAGACACCGAAAATCCTTTGTTGCAAAAAAACTAAAACTAAAACTTGGACTATGCCAATAAAAATTACACTTTAAAAATTAAAACACAGATTTTAAATGTTTCAATCAAAAGATGAAAGGAATAGTATCAGGTTTGAAGTAACATCCAAATCCTTGAACTTGTTTCGGTCTAATAAATCATAAAGTTTTCAAAGATCATTATTGTTTTCAAAATCATTTTAATAAGTTTGATGGGGTCCTCCGTAGTTTTTTCCCTTAATGATCCAGTTTAAGTGATAGATAAATTAAGAAAAAATAGAAAAAAAATAGCCTGTAGGTACAAATAGTATAACCTCCTCAGGGAATCATCAAGTGGAGTTAATATGGTCTCTGTTGTCGTGGGAGAAAATTGAAATTCGATAGACATGACCTTCCGGGAATTTTATTGCCTCAAACTATGAATATGTTTGTGCATTACGAGTTGTCCCCATAAATGGTATCGACTTGAGACTACCTAACATACTTATATGTATACTGATGGTACTGGTGGGAATAACTTGTATTGACACATCGCCTTCTGGTGCCCTTTCATTGCATCGCATTCATCCGAGATTATTGGCCTAATCCATCCTTTCATAAGCTGTCGACCAAGTTGTCGGTGCGGCTGAGGCGGCCTTATACGAGTCCAACTATACACAAATCCAGACATCATCCAGACAATAGGGTAGCCCAATGAGTTCCTTTCCTTTCCTTTCGATTTCATTCCTTTCACTGGCACTGGTGCGAGCTTAGCAAACTGAGGAAAACTCCAGAACCAGACCCAGACAGACACACAAAGAGCCCAATAGAGATGAACATTTAATTTCGACATTCGCAATTGGCAAAACAAAGTTACATAAAAAAGGAAAAAAAAACTTCCTTTCAGGTGCACCAAGGCAATCAACGTTAAAAAAAGGTCCTAATTCCCTCTTTGACCTATAATACTCGTACTCGTATGTGATGTGATGGCACAGGAATAATTTCAATTTCTATAAGGATTTATGTAATTATTATTATGTTTTCATCTTTTCATGCTTTTGCAAAAAGAAATGATAGTTCACATCCCCGTAGTGGCGTATAGTGGGATCATTAGAAAGGCATCTGCCTGGAGGGCAATTTTGTGGCGGCAAAAAGGGAACACATCGTCGCGTCCGTCGCGTCGTCGGTCGTCGTCGTCTTCAGGCTCACTGCTCTGGGTAAATATTTATCGATCCTTCTGGTGATTGATTGGAAATGCAATACGATTGTGTAAACCCATCATTCACTTCACATATCGTAGCTCTGGTGGCCTACTTAATTGTTAACCCACTACCCTTAACTTTTCACATGAGTGCAAGTACACTTTGTATAGGTTATTAATACATACACCATACACTACATATACATGTATGTACATACATACATACATGTGTTTTCATTTTCCTCGTCTTTATACCTCTTTTAGTCTTGAGAAAAGATATGGTGTTATTTTTTGTTCTTTAACGCACAATTGAGCTCTGTATATGGCTTCGCATTGATAATGAAGACTCTGTCTAAAGGTGTAACCAAGGGGAAGGAACTCGAAGTATGTAGAAAATGTTTCCATCAAAAGTATCGCACATAAAGTATGGAAAACAATATAAAAATACATACATATGTATTGTTTTTTTATAAAAATTTGGGCGAATAGAGCAATAACCAATAATTGATCAGAAAACTTTAGGATAGTTCCAAATTAATTATATTCTTGATAAATATGCATAAACTGTTGTTTAAAGGTACGACAGCATCTATACGCGATGAATCTAATTATTTTATTGCCTGAGGCGAAACACAGTTACCTATTGGACTACAACTGACTAGAAAGAACAATTTAGCTTTTATAAGTTAAACTAACGTGTCTGTACGAAAACTCCCGGAAGTCCATTTTTTCTAACTCAAATTATTCAAAATTAATCATGGTTATAAAATTTCTGTTTTCTGTTGTTTATATACTCGTACATACATATGTCAATGATTTCTTGACTGTGGAGAACTTAAACACCAGCAATTTACCAGCAGTTTGACCACGAAGGTCTTACTTTCTGAAAAAGTGAGTTCTCAATTGAACCACCAATTTAAAGAAGGGAATAAACGACAAAATTTCCAAAAATGACTTTTTGATGCAAATGTCTTCTGTAAGGGTAGACGCATCTTTAAGACCTAAGAATGACACAAAAATCATTTTCATTATCGAGATATACTTGATTTTATAAAGCATAAGTCTTAAGAAAGAAATAAATCCTGGATTTATTTCCTTCTTAGAACTAATTTGTTTTACTTACATAGGTTTTATTTCTTAATCGGCCGTTTCAAAAAGATAAATCAGTATTTCTCAGTTAGGGGTCATTCGTTTTTTCAGTGTGATAGAAACTTCGGGACAGCTAAACGATTAATAAGAAGAAAGGACCGGATTTACACGCCAGCACAATACAATGAAATGATATGCAGTTCCAAAAAAGAAGCTTCAAAGTGAAGCATAACATCCAACGATATACTGGACTTTAAAAATTCATGGCCAACCTTTTACAAGAAACTTTGTAAATCTATTGATAAAAACGCTATGTAGGTACACGATTTCTAAGTAAAGGCATTTAATATACTCTTCAGAACATAAAGGATACTTGAAGGCCTCTGAGTACATCGATGGACTTGGGCAAAATACTTTTTTGCTCCAGAAAAGCAACGTTACCCCAGAAATGCCAACCGAAAAAGCTTATTCGGATAAAATCCCCATAAACCACAAAAAAATAGAAGACGTTCGAAAAATCGTCGAACATATAGAAGAGGATAAGAAGCAGTTCTACCTGAAAATGTTGACCTGGCCTACTATACACCCACTGAAGCTGCTGAAGATGAAGACGACTAAAAAATGTCATAAACTCATAACAAATATTGTTTTTTTAAGTTTGAACACTTTTTTTTTAATTAAAAAAATTTATTTTCCGTTACATTTCTCTTTTTTTTCAATTTTAAATTTTCAGTTTAAAGAAGGAAATAAATCCAAGCTTTTTAGGAAGGTATATCTGGCTACAAGGAACAGATAGGAACAAAATGTCTTTTGCATATGATCCAAATCATAGTGCTCTTTAAATCATCTATAGGTCAAAAATCCAGGAAATGAAAATTATAGAAGATATTAAGTTTTTTTCGTCTCCTGAAAAATAAGGTCGAATGGATTTATTCCCTTCTTTAAATTGGTGGTTCAATTAAAAGATGAATTTATTGATGTCCTAACAAAATGCTGAAAATCATTGAAAAGAAATTATTTTCCTCATCTGATTTGGAGAAGAAACTATTCTGTAACTGATTCGATCAAAAAATTATTCACAAATTTGGATTGTTTTGTATAATTGGGTTTGCAGTTGACTTTGGTCACCTCATCTTTTATTCGCTTCTTATCGAACTGTTTAGTGAATGAAGATCCAATTGGTATTAGGAGAAGCGAACTTCTACATTCGCTTTTTAAGTATAGGTATTTACGTGCCAATATTAAAATAATGTATATTTCTTTATGTCACACGCCAATTTGACATATGCCTTCAATGTTCAGTGGAAAATATTGAAGAAATAATAGTAATAATAAAAGATAAGTAGTGTTGATTTGTTTTTCGAAGATTACGATAAAAATCAAAATGGATGCGAAGAATGGATGGAAAGGAACGCTGCTGACCAGGTGTAGAAAGTCGTGAAGATCTTTGTGTAACTTGCTCTGGAGCTGGAGCTTCCTGATGATCATTAACAACTCCCTTCAGAAAAGTTTCTGCACTTACTTCTTCGACGGGTGCGGGGTGCTCCTTGGGATATCATTCCACCGAATACACAGCTAGAAGGATACACTGCATGCTGAAAGCTTAGCAAGTTATCTACAGCCTGTTCTAAGGGCGACGTTTAAAGTGGTGAATATTGCCCTCCCCCAGTAGCGATGATTTCCTTTTTGTTTGATGATATTTTATTTCAGTTTCAATTTGTAATCCAACCAAACCTAAGGAAACAAGAAAATAAGATATCGTATTAGTAAAACAAACCTTATGCCACTGCTTTCCATCACGGGAGGGAGGACCGAGTGCGTTGAGGTCAATGGCAAAGCGGTCCCAAACCTTTTGCTATATCTGGATTTTGTTCCATCAGTTCCACAAGTTTTTTAAATTGACTGGTGTTTGTCCTTGAGCAAATTTCATTAGTTTTATTTGATTTTATTCATACAAAAACATACCTACCTTTTTCTTAAGTCACTCATTTTTTATATGAAAGAAAATTTAGGAACAAAATAAACACTTACATTCGAACATTCGATTTTGTAATTCCCCGATTATCGAATTCGCTTCATTTCTGACAGTTGAAGCGAACTTCATTTAAGCGAGTCGCTACTCCTAATTCGAATATATCGAATTTGTTAAACGTTAAAGCGAACGTTCGATTCGCTTCTTATAATGTGGGCCTAAGACATTGATTTACTACATTTTCGTGACTGATGTTCAACTAAGAGCTTGTTTTTAATATTTGTAACCCTTTTGCCATCGACAATTAAAAGTTTACCCAATAAATTTAATTAAACAACCTGGATGAGAGTTTTAACCGTTCATTATTGACTCAGTAAACCGAAATGTTCTTTAAAAAAACAGGTTGAGAAGACGAGGATTTCTGATTGCCTTGCAAATTTTAAATCATCATTTTAAAAAAGTTGCGATTTTTTCACTGGAAAATCTAAAAATAAATCGACTTTCGTAAGAATCTTTGGTGCAGAGGGAGAAGGATAAGGATGCGTTCCACATATCGTTCCACATATCGTTTAACTATCTCTATTCACCTGTCTTTAAGGAACCATTGTGTCAATGACAATTGCACTATAAGGATGACTTCCTTCCTGTTGCAACAAAGACGAACTACATACGTGGTGATTATGACGTTTGAGGTGTGACTTACTCATTGTTCAAGCGATTCACCTGACCGAAAGATGTCCGTTCATAAATAATGTCTCACTATAAATTGACCCCCGGTTGTCAGTGTCACATCCTCCTGTTTTTTCTTCTTTTTTTTTTGTAAGGTTCAAACACAAAATGAAATACGACTTTTTCATCTGCGGATGGTCGTCTGAACTCTCAGAATATTGTATCCTTTCTTTATGACATCCTTTCTCCTAACAATGACAGCATTAACGTTGCGTTCGTTGCGAGAACGAGAATTTGTCGGGGGAGTTCGAATTATTAATGAAATAATGAAATGACGTAACAAGGGTATCGACTCTGACGATTTCAAATAAATACAATTTTTTGTGTCTTTTGTTGTGCGGTAAACTAGTTTCGCCATCAAACGAATTCCTAACTTCTCGCTCGATCAGTTTTCCCTCTTTGTTGGATGGAACTCCAATTTTCCAGTAAAATGGGAAAATCATTCGGTAGCCGAGAGCACTGAGCAGAGCACTGGGTAAATGTAAACATGCATCGGGTTTTCTCAGGCAACCACTCTATTACAATAAACAATGGGATGTGGAATCATTTCATGCATATCTCAGATGTGGAATGTGTCATGTGAACTGAAAGGATAAATACTAACCCTCGGTTTTGGTCTTCGTCTTCGTCTTCATCTTGGTATTCGTATTTGATTTGGTTGTTCTTGGACGGTTTGAAAGTAGTGCACTTGTGGTATTGTCTTTCAGAATCAAAACTAGAACTGGTCCAGAGGTTCTACCTTTTGTTGTTCGGCCAAGTGTTGTAATATTGCTCCCTTGCATTATCAGTTCTATTGTGTTCACTTTTCCAATTTCAGATTCAAATGGTTATTCTTTTATGTTTTTCTTTTAAATTTTATTAAGAAAAAATTATTTATCCGACACATCAGCATGCTGACATTTCATATCATATTATAGCAGCTTGTATATGTATATATCTTGAGGGAATGACACATTTGTCTAAGTTCACCTCAGAGCTCAGATCGGGTTACAAAATCGGTCTGGATGGCCAACACCGATTGCTCCTAATTTGAATTGAAGAAGAAAGTGAGTGGGTCCTTTGAAGGCTGATACATAAAGCATAGGCATCATAATGGTAGTTGGTTACCTGAGAACATAATTTGATTTGATGGAAAGATAATTAGGGTTTTTAGGAGAATCCTTCAAGCGTAGTGTCACTTGTCACAGACAACAATTGAAGGTGACGTGATCACAATATTTGTATGATAATATTTCAATTTGATTTCTTCTAAAGAAATGTGCATAAAGGAGTTCTCGGTTTTTCACAGAATTAGTTTTCAATTTTCAGAGTTCATTGTTATAAGAGAGGTAATGTTAATAACTTCAGAAGATTTGATACAATTCTGTGATTGATCTTGAACTTGAATATATACAAACTACATTTACACTTGATTGAAATTTCTCCTGGACATTCAAAGTTGTGCCAAAATATGAAATGTGAAGACATTGAAATCATTTCGATTTTATTCGATTTGGAAATACTCTCATATATTTCTATATTAATAAGTAATCAAACGGTTTTTGAAATATTTTGGATTTAGTAGAAAACAACTAAAAAATTAGCTGGTCAAAAAAATAGGAACATTTAAGAAAAAGCTTAAAAAAATTGTTGCTTAGCTAGAAAAAGCCAAGATTTTGGTGAGATTTTTTTTTATTTCTGAATATACATATTGAAATTGTAGGCAACAACACCAACGAACTACTTCAGGCCAAGAAGCAGTGGAGGAATATGCTTTGGAGCGACGAAACGAAAATAAATTTGTTGGACATGGATGGTAAACAGTTTGTTCATCGTCCAAAGTGCCAGGCTTACAATCCAAAGTTCATACAAAACCAATCTTTAAGCATGGAGGTGCGAAGAATGGAGTGGTTGTTCTTGGTACGGATTCGTATGTGGACATACTCCAAAATGTCATGCAGCCGTGGGCTGACGATAATATTCCACTTAAATGGCGTTTCCAGTAAGATAATGACCCCAAACATACGGGAAAGTCAACAAAACTCTGGTTTCAACAAGTAGCCTTCTCAATCACCAGATCTTAAAGTTAATCCTATTGAAAACCTCTGGAATGGGCTAGAGGTTGAGTTTGCCAATTAGAAACCTTGCAACAAAGCGGAATTATGGAGAATTGTCCAAGAACTTTGACATTCCATTCCACAAGTAAGGTTCCAGAAGTTGGTAGACTCTATGCCAAAACGAGTGGATGAAGTTTTGAAAAATAAAGGTTTTCCAACAAAATATTAAATATTCTTTAGTATATACCTACCTAATACAAAAGAAAAAATATTTCGGTTACCAAAATGTGTTGTTTTTTGTTAAATTTATTAAGTGATGCCTATTTTATGACTGCAACTTGTGTCGAAGCCTAAATCAAACGGACTACAAAATTTTGCAAACTCCTTTTAGTTTTCAAAAAAATGTACGTAGCATGGATTAATAATATATGTACCTACCTATGTGTGTACTTACCTCCAATGTGTTATACTAATATTTTGTAATATTTGCCTAGTATAAGTACAAGCCTCAATATTACCAAAAATAAGTTAGTGTTGCTATTATTTCGGCCATAGGTGTATCTTTTATTGTTGGTAATTTCTTTTTGCAGTGAGAGAATTTCTAGGCAATTATTTTCGGTACATACTTGAATTTCTTTATTCAATTTAGCAAATAAGCTGTCCGTTTGAATGACAGGATATACATATACATACATATATTTTTATATTGTGGGTATTACAAAAAAGTTGCTTGTTTTAAATATTTGATATGAACAATGAAGATATGTACATATGTATATAGTTCAAAAAACTACAAAAAAAGTGTAGAATTTATCCAAAAAAAACAAATCCGCCTTAGTTGAACATAAATGAGATTTATTTATAACGTATTTTTTAATTTATAATTTAAAAACAGTGCAATAAAATAATATATTTTCAGAAACTCAGAATTGTAAGAGTTCTATTTGAAACCTTTTAAATATATATACTTTTAGGGACTTTAAGCCTTTTGGACAATGACACCTAATAAAATTGTATCTTAAGAACTACGAAGTTAAAAAATAAAAAAACACCAGAACACCAGAAGTAACGAAAAAAATAGAAATCACATTATAACATATTAAAGCTACTGTTAACTTGCATTGTTTTCAATAAGTGAGTATTATTTTATAGATTTGATTTGCATAAACTTTCGAGCTCTTTTAAACACCAAATATTTCCTCGAGACAGCTCAGCGGGCTTATTATTTATCATAAAATAATAAAAAAGCACTAAATTCGTCCTCCGTCTTTGTACTTTGGAAATTCATAAAACTAAAATTGATGCCATTTATATATTTCAAAAAAATATATATATATTCCTAAATCCAAAAAACACCCATCTCAGATGTCTTATTTGTCCCGCGCATTGGGCTACCGTTTTTTATTTATTTTTTATATACTTCTCTCTCCCTAAATTCCATTTCAATACAACTGCAATTCAATTAGTTAAAGCTCATAATCTAAACAGAGAAAAATGCTGCCGAAAAATTCCAGTCCACCACCGAAAACTATCATGACAAATCGAGGAATATTTCAAAGAGATAAATAATAAAAAAAAATACATATTAAAATTTACTAAAAAAAAATAAGTGCCATTCGCTTCAAGTCATTTATTCTTAAGCCATTGAAGTCGAGCTCGAGAACTGAACGATGGCTCCACATTTATGGACATGGATTGGACAGTGGACATGGCTATATGCGGAGATGTACCGGACAGACATATACATAGGCATTGGGTGTTTGGCCACAGTGCGGCGGCGGCGAAGACGAAGAGAACATCTTCCAAGCTGGGACTGTATCTGTGTACGAGTACGAGTATGTGAGTGAAGGGAGCGTCGCACGGTAGCAGTCTGCTTAATTCTAATACTGGCCATAAGTTATCATTAGAAGTCTTTTTGTCGGAGTCCAATTCAATAATTAATGCGCTTCTTCGAGTCGCCTCTGGATCTGGAGTCGAGCACATCATCGATTGTTGATGCTGTCCCACTTACCGACTCGATGCGATGCAGAGTGGCGATGACCGTTTTGAACAGCGATGGTGTTACTTTCCATGCCATGCCAGTTTGTAAACCGAAAAGATGATACGCTGCGGTATTCTCGAAGTCGAAACGCATGTCACATGCAGTCTTGAACAGCATTACAAATGGCCCTTCAACTCGATTCAAAAGTCTGCTGAGCGCTTCTGTATTGAAGATGCAACCTGAAGCCAAAGAGGTTCTTTTTTGAATGTTTTCGGAAAAAAATCTCATACTCATTGAGGGCCTCTATAGTTGACGGCGCAAGTATCCTAATTTTATTTAAAACGCCTATTTTAAGTTATGAATTAAGTTGATCAGTGAACTTTGGTTGTAATGCATGAATAGATTACTTGAAATGTATGTATATTGTATGTTTAAATTAAAAACCTTATAAGTAACCTTTGTAACTTCAATCGGAACTTACTCATTGAGTTGAAGTTCGTCTTTTCGTTGGCATTTTAAGACCAGTAAATCTCAGGCACTGACAAACCGATGATAAAAGATTAGATTTTAATAACTGTCTTATGTGTATGGTGACAGAATGACAGGCAGTTTTATAACTTTTTGCTAACGTTGGACAGACGGCTGAAATATAAAAATTTGACAACCAACTGACAATCAAAAATAGTTTTTTTTATTTTTTTTGCAGATAGAACAAATTGTATGGAAAAATGAAGTTGTGGTTTTTATACTGTCTTCCTCGCAATTTTTCCATACTTTATCACTTTGAAAACCTTTCCCGAACTACGATAAACATTTCAGAACTAAAATCAGCCAAATCGGTTATTGGAAACTCTTGACCCATGTACATTACCGAAAGTTAAAGATCAGCATTTCTTTGAGTATTTATAAGGAAAATTTCAAAAAGGGTTTGAGAATGTGTTCTTTGATATTTTGATGATGTTGCTATGGGCTGAAGTAGAGTACCGAAAGTCTTGGCACATTTCTTGAATGTTGTAAGACGAAAATTAACAACTTGCTGTTAGTTTTTTTTAATATAACTCAGACCTTTCCTATAATAGTTTTATTTCCCTAGTTTACGGATTATTTACTGCTCTTCCAGCTCGTTGTAAAATTTGTAGTTTGACCAAATTGTGAGTATTTCTTGTTTATATGTTCCACATCATATGATGAAAAAGGCGGAACTATTAGTAAAAGCCGTATAAAAGGACACCTATAGATCCTGTTTAAGTATAATAAACATGCAGCGAAACACCTTTAATTAAGTCCACATCATCATGCCAATATCGTAAATATTGTCAAAGTTGAATTCAATTTCAATTTGTGACTAAAAATATTGTGTCCGCCTTGAAATTAGACCATAGGTAATTAAAGTTATAATCAAAAAAGAAATCACAGTTATTCATCGAAATCTGTCCAGTGAAACTCAATAGCATCATCATCGTCGTCAGTCGTCAGTCGTCACCATCGTAATCATCCTCTCATTCGGTCCATTCAAACTAATGGACATAAAATGTCAACTGAGTTACGCATTAGAAGGTTATCTACCGACACATGACCAATGACCATCCCAGGAACTTGACACAAAATACCTTTCAACGTCGTCGTGGTCGTGGTCGTCGCGGTACGCCCCATGTGTACCATTGGAATGTTGTATGTATGTCTTAAGTCGGTATCGGTAGTCCCTTGTTTGCTCAGATTACTGCTACTGTATTTCTGCGTTTGTTTCAGGTTTACGTTCCATACTCGTATTATTTCTAGACAGAAAAACCTTCACCGAACTAAAAAATATCATCAATCAAATTGGTTTCATTAGACGATGTATGTTTGTAATTTTATTTTCAGTCAATAATTCAATCGATTTAAAAAGAACTGTTCATTATAAAAATTGGTTAGATACCATTTATTATTTTTTTTTTTTTTTTTGAGTTGTGGTCTTATGTGATTAGAATTTTACTTAGGTTATGTTTGTTTTTTTAAGAGTAAGAATTCAGGAAGTAATTCTTGTTGAATGAATGTCTAATGCGTATAATATTGAATGAATATTCAAGACAAATTAGAAAACGTACTTGAACCTGGCCTGAAAGTCGTTGACAAATTAATGGTTTTTTTTTATTGATGAGGCGTACCCAACCCATGAAAATACTTAGATTTATATTTTTTGCTGAAAGGGTGTTTAATTTAATAAGGCTACTTCGATTTTTTTTCATTGGCAGTGAACTTACGACTTCTTGCGCAAATTGATTTTATTTTTGGGAATGGAACGTTTAATTTATAGTTGAACACGGAACGAAGTGAAATTTTACGAATAACTACAGTCTACGAACTTTTAAGTGGTAAGGCTGTCAATCGTTTTTTTCTGGTAGTGTTTTGACACTTATTGTTGTGCCACTTATTTTCCGAAAAATTAATTTTTTGACGGATATCCTTATTGCAACAACGAGGGATAATGTTCCTTCAAAAGGTAGGCGACTATACAAACAGTATACAGTAATAATAGACCATTTAAAATAAAAATATCTTTGTCTTCAGAACATACGAGTAAAATAAAAGTGTAAGCAATCAGTTTTATTGTCTAAGTTGGAGTATTAATAATTTCTTGAGTAACAGATATTATCAGATTAATTTATTTTAGTTTTATGTAGTGACAGACAGTAAATGCGATAATCATTATTTGTATTTCTAAAAACGTAGAAGAACTTAAAATTATGCAATCGTAGATATTTTCTTATCATACTTTGATAGTTTTTAGGTTTCAAGTAAGTTTTCAGCAAATTTTATGTTTGTTCTCTGACGTTTAACTTAAAACTCATAAGGCAAACACTTTCCTGGAGCAAGTTTAGAAATACTGCCATGAATTAATCTCTTAAACTTTGTCCTTGACGAAAATGTTAAGTTTCGCATCCAGCATTTATTTGCTCTTTAAGTCCATCTTCAAAATTCTAAACTGTGGATTATTTTAACTATATTCACTCACGCTTTCATTTCCTGGAAAAACACAAGCAAGTAGTTTTAAACATCATTTTTTCTTTATTTGAACAGGAGTATTGGCATAAAATCATACTGAAGCTGCAAATCAAACATCGGCTCAATGCAATCATAAAACTGTCACGATTATTATCTTTCGAAAACTTACAAAAAGAACTTGTGTCTTTTAAGTACTTTAACCGCACATTACATTACTTGACACCGCATTAGATGGACAAAAAAGACAATTCCTGAACATAATTAAAGAGCTTAACATCGTTTTAATCCAAAGTAAGCATCAATTACGAATACCTTCTAACTGACGGATAGTGTCAAAAAGTGCGCACTCAGTGTTAGAGAAATCCAATTTCATAGCGAAAATCGTTCGAAATAAATCCGTACTACGACGACGCACGGCGAGTATTATGCCAAAAGTCCAAGACCTACTCGTATGTGGAGTTGGAGACTGCATGTACAATAAGTACATGGAGTGACCATTAATAGGCAATAATTTGGGAGCTCAACGAAGACCGGTAGCTGTGTTCAAGTATCTGATGCTGTGTCGTTGTCATCTTCGATTCACCGATGCTATCGATCGAATAACAGTGGGACAGGATTAGTTTTAGAATGGAAATAAATGCTAAAATTAGAAAAACAACTTTGAATCCTAAGTTCACTCTTTGGATCAACGTGGGCTTTTGCCATGAAACTAAAAATTAAATTCAAAACAACTGTTAACTGTCAACTATCAAATTTAATGTCACATATACAAAGTTCTTTGTTTTTGGATGATGCGGAAAGAATAATTTTTTTAAGTCAGTTTATCAACTAAAGGAATCAAAACTGCACTTGTTCATTTTAAAGGTACACATATAATTTGGTCTAAGAAGTGTTTTTATTTTATGAAAGCTACAATTAATTATTGCCAGAAAATCTTTAAACTATATCTTATGAATTTATTTGATTAAAGTCAAAGTAAAGACTGCAATTTCTTATTTCTCTTCCAATTATGAATTCATTTCAATCCACTCTGCAAAAACTCAGTCCTAAGCACACTCTGGAGACATTCTGCAATAATTGTCATTAATTATCTTGTATTTCTCTTGACTTCGAATACATTTTTGCTCATTTGTCCAATAATCGGCCAACAAATGTGCCCCGACCGACGAGACGTTCAGAGATATCAGTTTTGTACGACCATACTCGTATATCAATATCGCATCCCGGGAATCTTGTTGTCGCTGATAGTCTTTTGGACTCGGTTCTTCGATTATTATGACACAATCATCGTGTATAAAATGTGAATTTATGAAAACTTGTTAAAGTTGGTATTTTCAACAAAAAGATTATAAATGGACTCCAAAGTTCGCCATTAACAAGAAAATAATAATACAAGAAAAAAAACCAAACAAATAAAACGCACCAAAGCCAAAAAGGTCTTTTTGGTCTCTCCTCCAGATACTACAGCCATCATCAGAAGCCATCGTCATCAGTAGCGGCAAAGGCTGCTCAGAGGCAACGGCCATCACAATCGAAACAATAATAACACCAATTCCGGGTGTGGATCTTTGGATCTGTGTATGCTGGGAAGATGAAAAAAAAAAAAAAATGGTCATAAAACTCAAATTTCTCAGCTATTTTATGGAACCACATCAAGGAGGTTAGCCTTTTTCGAAGATACAGTGGCATATTAATAGAATACGATTTAACTGCTTTTATAAGACGGAATTAATACAAAAAATGCAGTTAAAGTTACTGCTCTTGGCGAAGGCGTATGGAAGAATTTTAATGATTGCTCGCCAACGTTAACTTCGAATGTTATCCAACCAGGTACAGAATACAAATTTCGGGGTTTCATTTGAATCAGGAGCCCCCGCACATTAAATTTAGTGTACCTATATTTTTAACCGGAAATTAGGTAGTAATTTTTATTTTTCTATACTTCAAAACGCACCTAACAACAAGTTTCTTCCTTTCAGTCCATCGAAACACTGAATACGGATTCATTTTAAGCTTTGGTAGCATTATCTTCAATAAAAAACGAAAAAAATTAAATTTTACTAACTAAAACATCAGAAATAGTTCTTAGTTCAATGTTCTAAAATAAAATTGCATCCAATTACAAATTATTGCTTCAAAAAGCTCTTCTGCTAGTGTACCACAAGGTTCCGCTTTGTGTTCGAATCTTTTTTCCCATATCAAAAACACTAGACATTATTTGTTGATGTTTGTATGTGTGCTATTTGCGAAACAAAATTCAACCATCGATACTGAAATAGTTCAACGTACTCATTTTTCAATTCAAATAATAAGTTTTATGTGTGCGTTAACGAGCCTTCTGATAATTGTGCTTATCTGTGAATTGTTAGTAAAAGTTACTCACCTTTGCCAAAATTTCATAACCTTTGCCCATTCATCATCATCCTAAATCAAAGAAATTTGATTACTCTTTCATTCAAAATGTATAGTTATTGATGACCTTTAAAATTATTTACTTTTTATCTCTTTGGGAGAAAAAAAAAACCCAAATAAGGGTTAAACTCCGATTCGAATAATAAAAAGTAATTAAATCTGATCACTTCAAAAGGCTTATCAATTATGTAGATTTATATCTTCTTCAAATCGATATTAAAGTTCTTGATTAGTTCTTAAACGACCGACGACGCCGGGAGAAATTTTCCCAAGTAGATATGAATATCTATAGATAGATATGGACTGGACATAGAATAACAAATGTATTTTTAGATTGTTTGTACATTTATAAATTTTGCAATAATTACCGTCTCGAATTTCAAAAAAGATAGAAAAGTTTAAATGGACAACAACTTCGTTCTGTAAAATACAGATTGTTCTAATCTTAAATTACAATAATAAAATTAATGTTTGTTTAAAGATAGTTTTTGAAATTAAATTAGTAATAGCTTAATGCGCATCTTGAATAAGGAAGCAAATGCAGAAACCACTGTAGTCAAGAATTCCGTCACTTCATCGACAGTCTTAAACAATATATTATGAGTCACTTCTTTTATTTTATTTTATTTTATTTTATTTTATTTATAGAAAAAAGGTTTAGGTGATTTTGTTAAAGTTTTAGACAAGTTTTATTTTTCATTTTCCGACTTTTATAGGTCAGAATACAAAATAGTAGATTATGTTACTTCTTATCCTGACGAAAGTTATAAATTTGTCAAATTTTCAGCTGTAACTTGTCATCAATATCTTTAATCTTTGTTAATTAAAGTTTCCAGGGGGTTCTAAATTCTAATCAGTTCACATACTCAAGCCAAAAACTTACTAAAACGTTTCCGTGGATTTATCAAATATAACAGGTTTACTTATCAATTGAAGTCATATCTTTAATTTTGTGTATTGATTAGTGATCACGACTTGAGAGCAATGCAGAGACATGGCCGGCAAAATTGTCCACAAAAGGCATCGATGCATTCGAAAACTCAACGACTACATGATTTTTAATTTGCCAAAAAACTCTTTAATGAATGGCTTCATGAAATTTCAAAATAGGATGTAACGGAAAAAGTAAAAACCTTTCTGCAAAAAGTAGAAGAAAAAACAAGTAACCATCGCGCCGATAAAAATAAAAAGGTAACTTTATTTGATTCGAAAAAAAACTGGAACTTTTATTAGTTTCTAAAAGTCTTGGAATTCGATTTCGCCAATTTTTAAGAAAGATATTCATATTGAAAAATAGTATTAAAACATACACATGATTTTACTATATGGAAAAAAACTTACGTTTTGAAAAATATAGTTATGATTAGAAATTGCATGATGTCTTTTATTTTAACTAAATTTTAAAGTTTGACTGTTCTCTGGAGTTAAAATCACCAAAAGTTAAAATTAGAAAAATGTCAGGAACTGTTCAAGAAAACAACAACAACGGAATAGTGTACAAAAATAATTCAAAAATAAGAGTTTCAAATTGTGAAATGTAGGAGGCTCAATACAAAAATGTTGGCAGACCAACGGATTCGTTTGATGATTTTATATTTTTTCAAAATTCAGCTGCACTTCAAAGTTTAAACGTACCGTAAATTAAAGAAGAAATATTTTTTGAATGAAAATATTCAAAAAATAATTTATGACTATTATTTTGTTTCTAATTTTACTTATTCAAAGAAATGGTAAAACAAATAGTTTTCATAAGTAAACTGGCAAAATAACTAAGCTATGTCCTCTAGAGAACTTAGAGCAACTTTCCGGAAATATTACTTCGTTTTTTTTTCGGGTGACTTTTGTTTTAACATCTTTTTATTTGAACAAAGGAAATTTTGACACCACAAATAAATGGCATGTATTAAAAATTTGAATAAAATATTCAACAACGATTATGCAACTGGCTTTCAAAGTTGCAGGAAACTTATATCCATAGTGGGTGTGGTCTCTCATACTGAACAAATGCAATTAAACTATGAATTGCTCAGGTGAGGAACTTTGAATTGTGGGTGGTAGACCTAAGAAGAAAAACCACGATTTTTCAAGGTTCTGCTGCAAATTCAATAGTGAGGACAATTCTAAACTTGGTATACAATTTAACTCGATCTTCATTTTAATGCATTTTTCAAACCGTTTAAAAGTGGGTTTAAAAGTGAATAAAGCGTTTTTTGGAACTACTGCTGATGCGCTAGCTAGAGATAACCAATAAATAACTGACAAAGTAAACTGATTGCCTGGAAATATTTTTGTTGTTATATAATAGTCATAATAATTTAATTACCTAATTACATTGATTAAATTGTGTGGTATTGTTACTAACACCCTTATTACGATTGTCAAAGATCAATACGATATTTGATATTTATCAATAAAATTAATGAATCGGTATTATCGTTGTCAAAAATCAAAATTTTTGATAAACTGTGAACGCTCTTCAGAAATTAGATCTATTGTGAATGATTTAAATTGACAGTCTTGGTATTATGGTTATAAAAATGTTTGTTGATTATCAAATTTTCAGTCAATCACAAATTCCTTGTTGATAAAATATTTTACGGATCGCGAAAGCCAAATGCATGTCTACTATAGAACTATTTTTCGGTGAAAATGAAATTGAAGAAGAAAATACTTTGGAGCAAGCAAAGATTCAAAGAAAATTACGCGATGTGAAGCATGAATTTGGCTGAACATATGTATGTATGTAGATAAAAGATCTTTTTTAATTACATTACAAAAACTAATTTGGCTCGCTTCTAGATTCATTCAAAACTTTAGACTTTCGAAAGAAGCCTTCCTTAATGTATTTTTAGATATCAACGACAAGTTAAAGCCAACAAACCAACGGCAACAATCCATCCCAAACATACTAAAATTTGCAGCTGTCTTAAGTAAATATGCACTATTCACAATAGATTTTTGATCTTTGCTCACAATGGATCAAAAAATGATCAACTCGGGTTCATAATACCGATGTATCAATTGATTGATAAAATGTTTCAATTGTCAATTAATTGATCTTTGACAACCGTAATAAGGCTGTAAGTCATTCTTAGCTATTTCAATATTTGACAAAAGAGTCACAACAAAAGCAAGTTCATACAATCGTATTGTACGCCTTCTTGGGTTTTTCTTCAGTCTCACAAAAAAAAAAAAACTAAATCCAAGCATATCAGCTGTAGATTAAAAAATTCATTATCCAAATAATTAATCTGATAAAAAGCAATAAAACCATGAATCAATCAAGTGTAACTCTTAGTTTAAGCTAAATAAGGGCCAATTGTGGAATAAAATTTTATTTTATTCGGTTAAGACAAAAAAAAATTCACATAGTGAAAAATGCGATTTTCACTATTTTTAGTAACTACTTTTGTAACATTGTTTACAAGTAGAGTTAATTCGCTGTCGTTTGTTAATAATATTACCATCGCTAGTGATATTCTCAGCGAAGTGTTTTACAATGAAATTCATACCAATCGGGAATTAATCAAATTAAATAGTCGTAATTTCGCGGCGGAATATGATACGGAGAAGTGTATTTCAAATTTACGCCAAATCGTTACTCAACTACCGAAAAATATTAAGGTGGCTCCATGTAAGAAATGATTTTTACAATCAAGTTCAACTAAAAGTAATCATTGAAAAAAACTCACGTTCTTATAATAAGGTTCAAAATAATCCATTGATCTTAATTTTACTTTTCTTCAAAAAGTGCATTTTATTAACTTCCAATGATGAATAACAAAATAGCATGCAATTGACCAATGATTAAGAGACACATTGTAACTTGGGTTTGGAGTTTCAGGTCAAATCAAAACACTTATACTAAGACCCTGGTACTCGGCACTCAGTCCTTTAAATTAAAGATGCTGGAATGTTGAAGATTCTTCATAAAAAAACATTCAGAAATACATTTAAAAAATCGAAATCTTCATTTTCAAACACTTACTACATCCTCCTATCATTGTCATATCATACCTTAAATCAAGTCCTTGATAAAATTAGCAACAGTTTTATATGAAATCATCATTTTCGAAAATAAACAATTTATTAACATTTTACATCTAGATTGAAATTGTAACATACTTCTAGGAGTAGCTAATGAATGATTAAACGTTTTTATCAAAACAAGGAAACAATTTTTAAAAAATCTCTGATAAGAAATTACAATAATGGTGACGTTACAGTATAGTAAACCTAATTAGTTGATTATTCTTATATCTTTAAAACTAAAACTTTTACTAAACTACAAGTTATAAGATTAAATTAAAAAATTCAATTACATTATCGTTTCTCAGTTCCAAGATAATGATAACACAAGACAGGGAAAGATATCAAATTTGGACTTTGGTCAAATTTGCTTAGAAAAAAAAAACAAGCAAGATTTTACTCGTAGATGTTTTTTTTTTATAGATAGCCTTGAATTTACTCAATTTTTAAAAACAGTAAACTGGAAATAGAAAATAACTTACATTCTAAACTTAGCACTTAACGTCCTGATGAACTTTATTAGGCAAGCAATTAAGATTACAAAAACGATTGAAATGTTCTAAGACACCTAAGCACTTGCCTTTAAATTGATCCTGACCACAGACATTCGATATATTTTATATTAGTAACGAATTTCCGATAACAATCTCTGTAAAAACGAGCCAAATTGAGTTAGATAAAAACGTCTGCTGACGTCAAATGATAAAATTAAATTTTAAAATTGAAAATAATAAAGGAAAACTATAAAATACACTGAGCAAAATAAGGCACTTCAAAACAAAATAAATTTATTTCATTTAATCTTTAAAAAAATTTTAAAGTTTTAATGGGGATAGGAAATTAATCATTCTTTTATTTTAAGTGCTGATACATTGAGATACCAAAACTAAAG
Source organism: Scaeva pyrastri (assembly GCA_905146935.1). NCBI lineage: Eukaryota > Metazoa > Arthropoda > Insecta > Diptera > Syrphidae > Scaeva > Scaeva pyrastri. The sequence continues at coordinate 1,178,582 of LR989929.1, read as the reverse complement.
TTGACTTTAGCTTACTGATCTCTAACACTTTTCATTCGAAGTCTGCTTCTTCTCTGCAAGTCTTTTCTCTCCATGTAGAACGTACATACAATCCACATATGTACATTGTTGTTTAAAAGTTTTTGTCAGATCAATAAATACCTTGACACTGCCACGATTGTCTCTACAAACTATTGAATGGTACACTTGGGCGTATACGCACTTTTCATTTCCCTCAGCTTTTTTGTTCACGGCCAATTTCAAAAATATTTAAATTTAATAAAACTAGTACTTTGCCTTAAATAAATAAAACTGTGTTCAAAATTCATAGGATTCGTTTTGTTCGTGTATTTCTTATTATTAATTTTTTTAATAGTTTTAACTATAGTATAAGAATACAAACATTTTTCATATTTTCCAGTCTTTGATTCATGGGGACATCTGCCACCGGGAATCCTTTACGGAAATACTTATGATGTTGGTAATTTTGACCAATGCATCGAGACCGCTGTGTCTTTGGACAATTCAAACGAACTCGTAAACGGACAACACTGTTTTGTCCATATTCCAATCAGAGAAAAGAACAATCAAACCGAACCGGAGATCAAAGAATTGAGTTTAAAAATCGGAATATGTACTCCCGCTAGCTGCAGTCCTGACTTTCTTACGTCAATCTTCAATAAATCCCTTAACCATGTTCTGGAAGGAAAATTAGAAACAAATGTTACAGTTAAACTTTGTAAGACTGCTGAGGCACCTTCCTGGAAAGCAATTAATATTATTGGAGTGTGAGTTCTGAGTTAAAACAACTGTTTCTATGTTTTGATGAACTTGGCTGATATTTTATTTTGATAGATGCTTTTTTGGTTTGATTGGACTATTCATGCTGCTGAGTTCCATTTATGATCTAGCAATGACAACAATGAAAAGTAAGTAAGAACAAAGTGTCGTAAGAGGAAAACTTTACCCAATTTTAATTGTCAAACTTTAGGGAAACCAATACCCGTTTTATTGGCTTTCTCCGTACTCACCAACGGCAAAAAGATGTTTGCTATTTCCACAAGGAAGTCACCCAACATCATAGACTGTCTGACTGGGATTCGAGTTCTTTCAATGGCTTGGATTATGTACGGTCACACTTACATGATCTCGTTCCAAGTTCCATTCATAAACGACAACTATGCCCAACAGGTAAGCTAAGTTCGCTATAATTTTTTCCAAGACTGCTCAATTTTTACTCTAACTTCAGTGGAAAAAGTCATTTGCTTACCTTCATGTCGCCAATGGAACACTGGCTGTTGATTCCTTCTTCTTCCTCGGTGGTCTTCTAGTGGCCTGGTCGGGCTTCCGAGAATTGGACAAAACGTAACAGCATTTACTCTGGATAAACTTGACGAAATTTAAACTTACGAGTAATTTCAGGAAGGGAAAATTGAATATCATCATGATGTACGTTCATCGCTACATACGACTGACGCCTCTCGTAGCTGTGATCATGTTGATCCTGTACAGTTTGAAGGACATCATTGGCGATGGACCATTTAAGGAAGGCGTCAATGGTGGCGATGAATGTAATGGCAACAATTGGTGGCCAAATCTTCTGTACATTCAAAACTACTATGTTCCCCAGCCAAAAGTAAGTCCCACACAATCTTGGAGCCCGACTTAAGTACAAAGCTAAATTTTACGTTTTATTTTAAGTGTCTAGCTCGGTCCTGGTACTTGGCAGTAGACTTCCAGCTCTACCTCATTTCACCATTCCTCATGATTCCCATGTGGAAATGGGGTAAGAAATTCTATCCGGTATTAGTGGGTTTGGTGCTGATGTCGATAGCCTACATAATGACAGTCTACATTTCACACGGCTTCACAGACCTCAAGGGGTAAGTAAAATCCGATTGATGGTTTCGAAATATAATATAACGCGATATTGAATATTCAGAGGAAACCCTGGAGAGTGGAACCTGACTTACATCCCGATGCACACCAGATGTTCACCGTGGCTTGTGGGCTTTGGTTTGGGCTACTTTATGCACGTCAACCGACAAAGAGAGTTCCGACTCCATAAGGTATAACTTTCGCTGCATTTTTTTTCGTCTCAATGCATTTTTTAAGAACGTTCTTTTGGTGCCTTTTGCAGATGCTTCAACTACTTGGCTGGTTCGTTTGCTTCCTCATTATGATTTCCACAGTGTTTGGGACTTATTTCTCCCTCAATGCTCATGGTAAGGGAACAGTGCTTGAGACTGCCTTATACGATGGCTGGAAACGTGCCATCTGGGCCGTGGCTCTTGCTTGGGTGACTTTTGCCTGCCACCATGGATTCGGAGGATTCCTGGACGTTTTCCTGTCGCATCCCTTTTGGCAGCCATTTGCTCGTCTGACTTATGCCATGTATCTCACCCATGCTCTAGTCATAAGGTTCAATGCCAGTTTGTCTCGACTGCCAGGGTACTTTAGTACTTACGACGAGGTTTGTTAAAAAATAAATTATAAATTATAAATTAAATGAAATTCTTGATGAAATTTTGGTAAAATTTCAGATTCTTCGGTTTTGGAGTGCTTTTGGCATGACAGTTCTGCTCTCGATTTTGATGTCCTTGGCATTTGAAGCCCCGATTTTGGTATTGGAAAAGTTCATATTTGGCAAAGACAAACCAAAGAAGCCGGTTGAAGCGGTTGAACCGGAAACTCCGAAGCATAAAAGTGAAATCGCGTAAAGTGTGGAAAACCTTGAACAAAGACTTATTCAACAAAAAATGAAAAATTGAGATTAGATTAGGCTTTAACTATATATTTATGAGAATGTTTGATGAATGTTTAGAAAATAAAAAGAAATACGAATTTATAATTTAAAGGAACATACATATTCTGTTATATCAAAACTCTTCCCAGAGACACTCAAAGCCAGGGCCGAGACGAGAACGAGTAAAAGGTGAAAAATGGTTTCAGTTCTCGGTTTGGGTCATCTATTCTTGGGATATGCTTATTAGCAGTCCAATACAAAAATAGAAACAGTTTTTGAGTTCGATCGATATTGCCTTAGGTGGTCCGTTTCGTGAGTTTAAAGAATCGTACATCCATTTCGGGTGCTTTGTTCCGGTTCCGAGCAAACTAATTGTTTGGTTGACTAAATGATATTTGAAAGGATATGCAAGTTTCAATTGGAAAATGGTTTCACAATCTCTGCGGTTCAAGGCTTCGAAGTGACAAAACGTCTAACAAATATTTAATAATAACTAATAACCTGAATAAATTTGCAACATACGAGTGTAGCAGTAGCGTTACAAAATACAATTTAAGAAACTAATCAACTGATTAATGCAGATTCATAATAATAAAGAATTTTCGGAGGTCAAATTGAATTGGAGTGCTTTTCAAATCTTCCAACAGTAATGTCTGTATCGCAGATAGAATTTATTAGCAATAAATCAAAGAAATATATTTCACGAAAATTATTTTCTGATCACCGCATAATCGTTTAATCTAATCTTAGTTTAATCTCTGGTTTCTAATTGGGTTGTAAAACAGAACACTAACTGTCAAAACAGTCTTAAGCTGCTTGATAAGCAATTAAAGTTGTAAAATTTGAGTAATATATCAATCATGGTTTTATCTTCAAGTCAGAAATAGACCAGGTTATAAAAAAAGTATTCCTCAGGCGTGATTCAAAATCTACTCGATCGAATTATTGTTCTAAAAATATTGTTATTGTATTTGTATTGTATTTTATTTTCAATAATAAGTTAACATTTTGCAGCAGATGTTTACTAGTTTTTGTTAACACATTAAGTTTGAATTCTGGGTTTAGATTGGAGATTGTATCATTCGGTTAATGATGTGAAATTTACTTATGTTAGGTCCTTAGACCTTCAAAGTCCGTGGGTATTCCCTAGTGAGACTGTTCTTTTTTTGAATTGACAAAGAAAACAAAAAGTTGAAGAAGGTTTATTTGTCTAAAAGAGCTACAATATTTATACCCATGGAATACTTCGATATCTTCGACTGCTTGTTTGAACTCTTTTGGACGATAATGTTGTTGGAAGCACTTATCTTAGTCGAGTTCTGAATCGAATACAAATATCAGAGAAAGTTCAAACCTTGTCAATATAAGATCTGACCCCATGATATGACCCTTTATCATTAAGGTGGTCGATGGTGAGTAATTTGCGATCGTATTAACTTATGACTGCAATAAAAGCGCCTGTAATATTCGCAATCAGGCCAGTTCTGGATTAGGTATCATTATAACATTATAAGGTCTTCGCTTGGTGTGAATAATGATGTCAAGTTATTACTTTGTTGTCATTTTAAGCTTATTGACAAAAGGGGTGTATTTAATTTCGGTTGTAGATAATGTGACAGTAGCAAGTGATTTTCTGAGTGATGTTTTCTTTGATGAAATACGAGCGAATAAGGACATTCATGAGGATCCTTTTGTACGATCTATAGACTCTGAAAATTGTCTATTGAGTCTTCAGGAATTGATCAAACGATTTCCGAGTACAGAAGTTATTCCATGTAAGTTATTTTGGTTTCCATAGATATTCGTGAATTTATTAACTTTTTATTTTAATTATAAAATGATTAGATTGCTTTGAAGTTTTAAGAAAGAGTTTCCGATATTTTTGTGTAATATTAGAGTTTTCTAAATAATTCAATTTAAAAAAAAAAAAATTGAATCGAAAAACAGCAATTACCATTAGAAAACATGTTCATCATTCTTGCTACAATTTCTATATTTAAAAGAATTTTTTAAATTCCACGGTTTTCCTATGACTTACTTAATTTCAAGTAAACATTCCCTTCAGATCATTCTAGAAAGTTTCTGTATTTCATTTCATTTCATGCACGATAAGCCATAGGACGCAAATTGTAAAAAAATATATTCCTGGAGTTTATCGGATTTCAGATCCTTTTAAAATATGCCAAAAACTACCGGCATATGTGATCAAGTCAAAAAGGCAAAGATAAATAATTTTGTAGAATGATTTTAATCAATGTTTATTCGTTTAGTTAAGTTTATAGAAATGTTGGCAAATTTTAATATCAATTTGAATTAATCTTTTTCAGCATATTGTTTATATTAATATTTTATATTAAAGATAAGCTTGTCCAGTCCGGATGTTAGCTTCGTTGCTACGAGTAGACTTGGCTTATATCTCTTAAATCAATCTATACCTACAATATAACTTCCTTCTTGAAATACAATAATTATTCTTGTTATCAGATTAACATCACACAGGGGTGCTTATTCTAATAATTACAGGTCCGTGAGCAGTAATTTTATAAAGGAGTTTTTTTTTTTTTAATTGTAAGGTATCCGTTTACATTCGGCATAAAATGCAGGACTCCTTGGATCCTGTCAATACTCGCACACATAAATTTGGAAAGACTCATCATTTAGGTTTATAAACCGTCCTCTATATTTCAGGATATTACGAATACGTACCTCGGATACGTTTTGATGTGACATGTACCTATAGACTATAAGTCTCAACTTATTATACACAAATTCAGATGAAGATTTCTCCAAATACAATTACGGAATCATTTTTTGGACTACATTCAAACGAAAACAATAACTCTGTTCAGACCCAATGTCTTCTGAGACTAACTTGTGCTTTCTTTAACTTCAAAGCTGATAAGAAGTGTCACCTCAATGAAGTGTCAAAACCCTCCCAAATCTCTCTTAGAGTACGGGACTGTTTGATGAATGTCTGATATACTTACTAATATATTCCAAAAGTTAACAATCTTGGTCTACTGACGTCATTTTATTAATTTGTTATTATTAAAATTCAAGTGGTTAAAAAACTTCTATTTCTGATTTATCTAAATCAATAGGCCTGACAAGGCAATTATAAGAATTGTAAATACATAAATAAATAACAGACTATAATCATTGGCGCTCAAGATAAGAACTCTTTACCTAGATAATTATGTATTTATTTTTTTAGTTTTCGACTCGTGGGGTAAGCTTCCTTCGGGGGTAATGTTCGGGAATAATTATGAAATTGGAAATTTTGACCAGTGTGTCAGGACATCTGTATATTTAAGCGATTCTACCAATGCCATCGATGCCCAGTATTGTTTTGCAGAGATTCCCTTAAAAAAACCCTTAATGGCTAGAAAGGCGGAAATACCCGAATGGGGAGCTCCACCGACCGCAGTAGACTCAAATCATCGTTTAAATCGTCGAAATAGCATTAACATTGGAATCTGTGTTCCAAGTACTTGCAGTCCCAGATTTCTTGAATATGTTTTTGAGAAAGCTGCGAATCGTGTTCCCTTTGGATTACTCTCAAATGTCACCGTCTCGAGATGCACCCAAGGAAGAACACCTCCCATTAAGGCAATTAATGTTGTGGGAATGTGAGTGTGTGGAAATGGATGAGGAAATAATACCTAATAATTAAGTATTTCAACATTTTCAGAACGGTTTTTGGAATTTTTATTGGACTCATGCTTTTGAGCTCGCTATACGACTTTTTGATGAATTACTTTGAAAGTTTGTTTTTAACTTAACTCTTTACTCACCAAATTCATAATGAACATGCACGTCCTTACAGAATCACCAATACCTGTTTTGCTGGCATTCTCCGTTCTGACAAATGGAAAGAAATTGTTCGCATTTAATCTTGAGAAATCGCCAAATACGATCTCATGTCTTACCGGGATTCGAGTTCTATCGATGACTTGGGTCATCTACTGTCATACTTACATGACCAGCGCTCTTTTTCCTGCTATTAATAATTCCTACTTAATAACGGTAATTTCATGAAACTCACCTAATAAGCCCGAAGACTCATCATAGTTTATTTTTTAGTGGTACAAGGATTTGTGGTCGATGCACATTCTGAATGGAACAGTATCGGTCGATTCGTTCTTTTTCATCAGTGGACTTCTTGTGGCTTGGATGGGATTCCGAGAGCTTGATAGAACGTGAGTATGCTTTAGTACTTTGAACTTGTTACCATTTACGATTTACCGAAAAACGACTTTTTCAGCAATGGAAGACTGAATGTCTTGATGATGTATGTCCACCGATACATCCGACTCACACCTGTTGTTGGAGCTGTGTTGCTGTTCGCCTTTAGCATCAATAAGCTTCTCTATACCGGACCGTTTAAGTACGTGTCGCTTGAGAAGAACAAGTGTGACAGTTCAAATTGGTGGCCAATTCTGCTCTATATTTCGAATTATTTTAGAGTATCTTCGGTAAGTTCAAAATATTTCTGATGGGGCATTACAATTACAGTGTCCCTTTGCAGTGCTTCGATCAAACCTGGTACTTAGCTGTGGACTTTCAGCTTTATGTGCTCTCTCCGTTGCTGCTGATTCCGATGTGGAAATGGGGAAAGAAGTTCGCGCCTGTCTTGATCGTCATCTGCTTACTTTCTATTGGAAGTGTCATGTTTGTTTACATATCAAAGGGATTCACGAGTCTAATAACTGGGTGAGTTTCTTTTTCTTTTTAATTCAAAACTAAATTAGTTTAAGGTATTAGGAGCAGAACAAGAACCCACTGGTTTCAGCCAGTTCAAATGGTTTTTCGGTACCACGGCTAATAGGTCGGGTAGTGTTGTCTTCTTGATGTTGAGATTTAAAGAAAATTGAATGTTTCTTCCTTCAGAACGTATGCTGACGAATGGAGCCTCACCTACATTCCAACTCATGCTAGATGTCCACCATGGATCGTTGGCCTGGGATTCGGCTACTTCATGCATGTTAACCGAAAAAACACCATCCAACCAGCAAAGGTATGTATTTACTTTCTGAAAGAGAAAAAAAATTCACTAAATCTTAATTACTTTTCTAATCCCAAAGAAATTTCAAGTCCTTGGTTGGATTATCAGCTTTTCAATTCTGACTGCCATTGTGTTTGGACCTTATTTCACCATCAGTTCAAATGGTAATGGAACAGTCCTTGAAGCCGCTTTTTACGAAGCCTGGAAACGTGTTTCCTGGGCCATTGCATTGGCTTGGATTGTGTTTGCGTGTCATTTTGGCTTCGGCGGAGTAGTTGATACATTTTTGTCACATCCTTTTTGGCAACCATTGGGACGTTTGACATTCGCTTTATACCTCATTCACATGACAGTTGTGAGGCTCAACTTCGGAATGATACGCACAGAATTGCATTATTCAAATTACGAATTGGTTTGTTGAATTGGAAAATATCGTTGAATGACTTAAGTCAATAATTTTGATTTGGATTTAGGTTCTTTTGTTTTGGGGTTCCTTTGGGATTTCACTCATAGCTGCAATCGTTGTGACATTAGCCTTTGAGTCTCCAGTTTTGGTATTGGAAAAATTCATTTTTAGACGCATGCAACCAAGAGAGGACAATTCTAATCAGCAAACACCACGAACTTTATCTCGGCCAAATGATCTCTTCCTGCAGATGCCCAACAAGGATTTATGAATTCGGATTAAATTCCATATAATACTTACTTAGTCAAATCTATTGTGTTCGACAAAAAACCGACTTAAAAGTGACAAGCTAACACCAGTGATAATAATAAATAATAATAAAAGTCTGAATTCTCAAGTAACATATTTTGTTTCCCTTCGTTGCAAAACGGAGTTATAAAACATGAAATTATAAATCACATCAATTCGAATAAGGAAATAGGAAACAGCTTGAGTGCCTTTTAATAATTTGTTGGTCAAAAATCGCGGACTTGATTATAGTATAGTATTTTTTACAACCGATTAAAACCGATAGGAATCGATCTTTGTTTATCTCGATACAATTTTTTAATGTGTACTCAATTCAATATCAATTAAAGATTAAAAAATGTTATCTGGTACTCAAGCGACAATAATTAATAATAAAATGCCCAAATAAAATGTCTTGTAGCTATAAATTACAGCTTAGTTCGTAGATGTTAAGCGCCAAGTTACGGGTTCAAATTAATCTTCTGCATAAAGAAAACGGATTTTCTAATTATGAATAAAATTATATTTCTATTTTCCGTACTCATAACTTTACAAATTAATCGAATAAATTCACTGACGGTTATTAATAATGTGACAGTTTCCAGTGATTTTCTAAGTGATGTTTTCGTTGAAGAAATCACCAATAACAAGGACTTGCTTTTGCTTGAATACCCCAAAATATCCTCGAAGCAATACAATTCAAGCAAATGCGTCTTGGATGTGAAAGAGATAATTAGACAACTTCCAAGTCTTAAAGTCTTACCCTGTAAGTACCTTTGTGCGAGAAATAAGGATATGTTATTCAAAAGAATCCTAAATTAAGCACATACCGGTTATTTATGTTATTATAAAAAAAAACAAATAAGGTGTATTGTTTATTCAATCATAAATTTATTGAATAAAATCGGAAAGTGCTCAGAGTACACTTGTTCCAAAAAATCGTTTGAAAACGAAGGTTCATACAGTATTTTACGGATATAAGAAACTCGCCTATATAAGAAAAACACTCTTATCAGAAACACATTTGTACATACCAATATCAATTTTTATAATAAAAAAGAACTGCTAAAAGAAAATTACTTCATCAAAAAACGTTTGTCAAAACTTTTTGTTTACTCGTCCTTGTAATACCACCTTAATGACAGCTTTCAACTTTCCAGTGAAATGACAGCAGCAGTTTTGGAAAGGCCGCGAACACTTTGCAAATATTTTTACATTTCGATCAACATTTGACTTGTTGCTTGTACATAAAAATATCTCGTTGTGTCGATTGATTTTATATAAGAAATTTTACTACTTAGGTACATATATCCGAAGTTTTTATAAATTAGAAAAACTCGAATATTAGAAAGAAATTTCTTGGATTTTAAAACTTTCTTATAACCGTGTTGCACTGTAATAGGTTTAGAATTTAGAAAGGTTAAATATAAATCGAATCAAGATCGAAATAACGTGCGGTGCACGGGTACGGATCAAAAATAAACTTAAAAAATCTTATATCATAAATTCACTTTTAGACTCTACAATTGAAGAGAAGACACTTTTTATAATTTTAGAAACAGCTGAAAAATAATTGTTTTGAAATCTATAAAAGAACTACAAACTATTGTAAAGGTCGATTAAAAATTAGTTGACCAATGAAAGTTGGGCGAACATGACATTGATTTTAGGAAGCATATGCATAGAAAGAATTCAAAAAACAGTGGTAAAAACATTCATAGTTAGACTTTGCACTTCCTTTTCATATCTAATACTTCAGGACCGATAATCTAAACACGTTTGGCTTCCGGTACGCCGCGCCAGTCCTATCTTTGGTTGCGTAGCTCTGTCTAAACGTCGAACTTTAATCGTAAAATAATATTCTTTATCTGTTTACTAAAATTGTTGATATTAAAATTTGTTCTTGAGATCATATTTGATATTGATAAATTTTATCTGATGGTTTTTGACTTCTGAGCGCTACTTAAACACAACTACTAGATATCTATACTAACATTGTAAAATTTAACATCAAATTAAACGTCTTATCCGACAGTTTTCGATTCATGGGGAAGTCTACCATCTGGAATACTTTATGGGAGCACTCACAGCGTGGGAAACTTTGATCAGTGTGTAAAAACATCAATTGATCTGTACGAAGTCAGTCCCAGCAAAAATGTAGATGGCCAGTTTTGTTTTTTAAATATTCCTCTTATACCGGAAAAATCAAGGCATATTCCAATTCCGATGTCCATTGAATTGGAAGGACAAGAAATGACGGGAAGAGCTAGTGTGAGAAGGACGAGCTTGGAAATTAATATCGGTATATGTGTTCCGGATAGCTGCAGTCCTGTTTTCTTGACAAGGATTTTTCAACAAGCTGTTAGCAAGATATCAAATGGAAATCTGGAAAACATATCTGTTAAGGAATGTACCAATGGGAAGAGAAGGGATTTTAAGACGGTTGATATTGTTGGAATGTGAGTGTGACAAGCCATCGCATCACTTCGAGTAAAAGCACTGTTTCTGAATATTAATTCTGTTTGTTTGTTTTTAGAACTGTATTTTCAACATTTGGAGCATTGATGTTAGCCAGCTCCTTGTATGATTATTTCACAGCATACTATCAAAGTAAGTTCAAACAAGCATATTAAAAAAAAAAACACTCCTGATGATGATACAAATTTTCAGAATCACCAGTCCCTGTTCTGTTGGCATTTTCCGTACTGACCAATGGAAGGAAGATATTTGCAATCAACACCAAAAGTTCTCCCAATAGCATTGACTGCCTCACAGGAATACGAGTCCTCACGATGGTTTGGATTATTTTTTGTCACACATATATGACAACCATGAATATTCCAGTCGTCAATCATATTGAGCAACTATCGGTATGTCAAAAAACAACCTTTTTTATGTTAAAAAAAAAATACCTATAAACAAATCAAAATTTTAGTGGGCAAAAAAATTTTGGTCAATGCCAATTCTGAATGGCACAATATCAGTTGATACGTTCTTCTTCATCAGTGGACTTCTTGTTGCTTGGTTGGGTTTGCGAGAATTGGATAAATCGTAAGTCCCTTCCTTTTTTATTTTCGTGGATTGAAAAACTTTAAGTTATATTTTGACATGTCTGGCAGAAATGGAAAACTCAATGTGATCATGATGTACGTCCATCGTTACATAAGACTTACGCCTGCTGTTGCTGCTGTACTCCTGTTTATGCTGAGTATTAATAAGCTGATTATAATTGGGCCATTTAAGCAAGCTATATTTAAGAAAAATCAGTGTGACGGATACAATTGGTGGCCAGTTTTACTCTACATTCCCAACTATTTTCAACATGATCCAAGGGTAACTTTTTTTTGGCTTCTGCATCTGAGTTATGCTCATCAATCCTTTGATTTTTCTTTCACACACACAGTGCTTTGATTCCACTTGGTATTTGGACGTGGACTTCCAACTTTATATTCTCTCGCCACTCCTGCTGATTCCGATGTGGAAATATGGCAAGAAGTTCATCCCCGTTTTGTTGGTTCTATGCCTCATGTCCATCGGAAGTGTTATTTATGTTTATATTAGCAATGGTTTCACGGGTCTCATAAACGGGTAAGTGAAAGTTTTTGTACCTTAAAAGATTTGGATTTACTAGATCGATAGTAAAATTTGCCCGTTTCTCTTCTTGAAGAACAAACAATTTAGAATGGATCAAAACATACTCGCTTACTCATACCAGGTGCTCGCCATGGTTAGTTGGCCTTGCTTGTGGATATTTCATGCACGTCAGCCGTCAGAAGCAGTTTAATCTATCCAAGGTAAGTGAAATATTGACATAAGACAATTTCCACCAGAAAAAAGGTATTACAGTCCTATAATTACACTTCACTTATGTATATTCTAAGGTCTAAACTCTTTACCTAAAAGCTTAGCTCTTGGCAAGAAGTATTCATTTGCTATATACATGTGTAGTGTAGGTACTTATCAATTTGAAGATGGATTCAACAGAAATTCTTTAATCTACCTTCAGGTATCCAGAACACTTGGTTGGCTAGCTTGTATCGCCATCTTTGTTGCCATCATTTTTGGACCCTACTTCACTATACACAATCATACGCATGGCACAGTGCTAGAGGCTGCATTATATGAGGGATTGAAGCGTTTCTCGTGGGCAGTTGCCTTATGTTGGCTAACATTTGCTTGTCACTTTGGATTTGGAGGATTGATAAATTCATTTTTGTCACATCCATATTGGCAGCCTCTTGCGCGATTGTCATATTCCTTGTATCTCGTACATTTAAGTGTAATTAAATTAAATTTTGCAATAATTCGTTCTGAAATGTACGTTTCGGATTACTATATGGTAAGATTTTTTTTTTTTTTAAACTACTAATAAAATTGTGATATTTGATTTTCTTACATCGTTGTAGATGATTCAATTTTGGAGCGCATTTGGAGTGGCTTTGATGGGTGCTTTGGCAGTATGCTTGGCTTTTGAATCACCCATTTTGGTATTGGAAAAATTCATTTTCCAAGGTAGGAGCAAGGACAGTAAGACAGCAGTTGAGCCGAATGTTTCAAATCACATTGCTGAGGACTTGCCGAAAAAGACTAACGTTTGCTAAGCGAAACATTGACTGTAGGAATGGTCTTCTTAAAAATTAAAATATTTATTCTAGTTTTAAGATAACCCAAGACAAATAAATTAAAATCTGTAAAATGCACAAAATACGGCAATATGTTATTTTATTATCATTTGACATATTTCTGTGAAGATTTATCAAAATACCGCAACAAAAAAAAAATATTCTAAAGATCTTACAGCTTGTGAAGGTTTTTTTAGACTGAATGCTTTCCGGTAACAAGAACCCTGGAGTAACTTACATATATGATGACTCTTGATTCCCTTCGAATAAGAAATACAATAATGGGTGCTTTCATAAATGCATTCTTGCGAAAGTCTGACGAATGCATAACTTTCATACATGAAAAAGATAAATGTCAATTTTCATTAAAGCAAAACGCTAATATTTGCAACGCAAATGTGCAACTATAAAAACTAACATGCAACATAAATTTCTTTCTTAATGAAAGAGACAGGTATGTAGAATAAACGATAACCTTTCCTATATTGTTCCATCTGTCAAATTCTTTCCCTTGCAAATTCAAAGTTCAATTTTCAAACAGAAACAAACGGCACCACAAAATTGTTCTGGTAAAAAGATAAAGATGAATGCTTGCAAAAAACTAAAAATTTGTTCTAAAAAATTGAATTTTGTTAAAGGATGGATGATAAAGTGGGTCAACAGCAATACATATGTATATTAAACTTATGTTGGAAACAAGATTTTAAATGGAAAAGGAGTTTATTCACCGATGGAAAGAAAAAGAAAAATGTTCTATAGAACGCTGTCCACCGATTAAAGGTTTCCTTTTGGCCCGGACGACATAAAAACTAAATGTTGTAACCTACTTACAAATTCAAAAATCAATTAAAATCAAATTTCAAAACTTAAAATTTTGATTATGACATAAATAAAAAAATGTGTTCATAAATGCAGCGTAAAACAGATGCACAAATATTTTATAAGACTTTAATTGATCGCATGTAAACAAAGCAACCATGCATTTATGGAATCACCCAATATTGCAAGTAAGAGTTCTTACCAACAAGTCATGAAATGTGTAAATTATGAGACAATTTCAATAACGGTATTTTTTTGTATTTTGAAATGTAAGCTTTCAACGGAAACGTTTGCCTAAATGTATACCACAAAAAAGCACAAGAAATAAATATTATATGTATAAGAGAAACAAGGTGATCCAAATTTACAAGTTCAATATATTTAAACATTTCTATTAAAGACCGATGTTTAAATTGTCTCACTTTTTTATAAATTATGTGGTTTACAGTTGAAGTATCATCTTTATAAGTGTGATATTGAAAGTCCGTTTGACTTTTAAAACATTTTTTTTTAAGTATTAGTATGTACCTATATAATATTGTCTTTTTTTGTGGAAACGGAATTAATAAATTTTTATTTTTATGTTTTAAGAATTCTATAGTATTTTTATATTTTTCATAACTTTTTATTTAATTTTTTTTAAAACACAATTAAGCAGTAAGTATTCAAATATTTAAATATATTCTTCAAGTAGATCAATCTCTGACTGTAATTGATAATGAAAAAATAGGGAATAGAATAAAGTTAAACTGCTTATTTCAGATCTAGTAAAAATATAAATAAATGTCAAAAAATATTTGTGTAAATATGTATTTGCTAGATAGTCCCAAGCAACAGACCACTTTTGACATTGAAAAAATAACCAACTAAAAAATCGGCCCTTAAACAATATTTAATATCAGATTATAAGTTATCTTTAGTGTTAACTGCAATTGATCTTGTAGTATTAATTAGGTATTTTTTTTAATTATAACACGTTAATCAGTGGAGTCCCGATTGCGATTCAATATTAAATCAATCAAGGTTTTTTTTTTAGAAATATTGATCGGTATACTGCTAAGTTGTAAGAATTTGTTCTAATTTCTGAAAACATTAACAATATTTGTCAAATGTGAAAAGAACACAAATCAATATTTGCTCATATTTGAAAATGAAAATAAATGAAAAAGTTTAAAAAGAATACAGTTCGTAAAAAATACTGTTCTCTTTGAAAATGTCAAACTCAATATTTTGAGTTATTTTAACTTTTACTAAGAATCTAATGAACTCCGAAACAATCACCTTCGTTTAAATATTTTACTTTCAATTCATTTCCGAAATGATTTTTCATCGGACAACTTCGGAAGAAATTCAACGCATATGTAGCTGTCAAAGATTGTTGCCTAATCGCATTGCACCGCTGAGCGAAGGAATGCGATGTATATTGTCGGAAGATTTACGCGAAATGCTTATCAAAATGGATACCTTGATAGAAAATTTTTCGATTTCAAACAAATCGGATAAAAATGTCTCAGGAATGGATACCTCAATAGTGGTGAATGAGTCATGATCATGATCAGACTTACTTCGGACTTATGTACTTGGGAAAACTTAAGTGAATATTTGTAATTTCAAAATTGTAACATAAATTCCAACAGTTAGGGTTTGCTTTTTAAACACAAAACCAATACTAGTCATAGGGACCGCATTTGTTTACAAATAGTTTTGAGCACTGTCACGTTCGATTCAGAATGACAGCTTAAATTTCGAGAGACACTTCAATTGTTTGATAATTTAAGATTTTATCTGAGAGTATTCTGTCTGTGATTAGAGTTTGTTTTCATAGACCATTGGCTGTATGAACTTTATAACATTATAGTTTAAATTAATATCAACAGAGATAAAAAGTGATTTATATTTTTGATATCGATTTGCTTTAATAAAAGAAGAGTTGCTTTCACAAAATTTGCTTAGTCGTGTTAATAAGAAAGTGCGCTCGGTTAAATAATTTTAAGTTGTGAGAATGGTGAAAATTTACTTTTCACTTTTCGTGATCTTGAGTGTTTTAACGACTAGAATTCATTCGTATACGTATTTGAATGATGTCTTGATTTCAAGTGATTTTCTTCAGGAGGTGTTTTATAAAATACCCAGCGAGATAGAAGCGCCTTCAAATGATTTGAATGCACAAAAATGTCTGCTTAGCTTGAACGAAATAAGAAACCGTCTCCCAAGTTCAGAAGTCGCTCCATGTAAGTTTGTTCGGAATTGATTAGCTTTTATTTTTCTTCATAATCTTGCTGGAAAGAACCAAAAGTTATTTCTTAAATACCTAAAAAAAAATACTCAACATCTTGTGTTCTTCTTACAATTTTTATTTCGTTTGAACAACAGAGCGGGATTCAAATTTGTGTAACTATCAATTAACTATTTTTCAAAAAAAAAAAAAAAACTGAATTTCAAAAAAATAGTCAAAATCTATACATCAAATAGAAAAGTTTCGTAATTGTCAAATCTACCTAAAATGATTTCATTTCGAGAGAAATAAAAATTGCAAATTGCTTTTCATTTCGATTTCACTGGTTATTAAATACTTTTTCTAATCAAACAGTCCTGGATGCATGGGGAAAATATCCCTCAGGACTGCTCTATGGAAACAATTATGATATTGGCAACTATGACCAGTGCGTTAGGATCGCGGTGCCTTTGATCGAGAGCCCGGGTGCAGGTGTTGCGAATGGCCAATTTTGCTTCTCAAAAATTCCATTCACAAATTTAAAAACAAGGCAAACGTATGACCAAACTGTCAGGGATGTCAATATTGGAATATGCGTTCCAGATACTTGCAGTCCGGAATTTCTTACGTCGTTGTTTCAGCAATCAAAAATAAGTGTTGAGTTGAAGGAAGCCCTTAAAGGCATGACTATTGGACGTTGTTCAAACGGAAAGACACCACCTATGACAACAATCAATTATGTCGCAATGTAAGTGAATAATTGATATTAAAATAATAATTGATAAAACAAAATGACTTTAAAATTACTTTCACTTTGCAGTTGTATTTTTGGAGCAGTCACAGTTCTTATGATTGTCAGTTCCTTGTACGATTTTTTTATGAGCTATTATGGAAGTAAGTTTTAACAAATAAGACTATTTTTTTTTTTTAACATTAGGTGAGACATTTTTACGTTTAAACACATTATCCAGCTAACACTATTCGGTTTAAAATGGAAGGTGGAAAAAGCAAAGAGTCCAATTTCAGTCTAAAGTGAAATTATTTGTGCAGAAACAAAAAAAATTACATAAATTATATGAAAAGGAAACATAATTTGCTCAAGTTCTAATATTTTGTCCACAGTGACACCAAAACCTGTTCTCCTGGCATATTCTGTTCTAACCAATGGAAAAAAAATGTTCGCAATCAATACGAAAAGATCACCAAACAATATTGACTGCCTGACTTCAATTCGTGTCATTTCAACGATATGGATTATGAACCATCACATGTTTTCTAATTATTTCATTCCTGCCATTAATCAAAACGAATTTTACGAGGTAAGCCAAAATGTGTTAATAAAATGGATTTCAAAAACACCATTTTTCTTCAAAGTGGATGAACGGCTTTTTTTCAATGCCCGCATTGATGGGAACTTCGGTTGTGGACTCATTCTTTTTCATTGGTGGTCTTCTTGTAGCCTGGATTGGGTTCAGAGAATTGGATAAGACGTAAGTCTCACAATAATAAGTCACAACAGTCTAGATCAACTTTAAACAAATCTTTTCGGTGCATGATTTCAGAAATGGAAAAGTAAACATAGTTATGAATATTGTGCATCGTTACATTCGACTGACGCCTGTTGTAGCTGCTGGATTGCTCCTTATCTATGGCATTAATAATCAACTTTATGTTGGACCCTTCAGTGATTTGGCTCTATCAAAATATCAATGCAACAGCAAAAACTGGTGGCCGATTCTTGTTTACATTCAAAATTATTTCATTCAAAACCCTAAGGTATTAAGGCTGGTGCTTATTTCTGCATTTTGATAAATTGCGAATTTTTCCTTTTCCAGTGCTACGATGAAACTTGGTACTTGGCTGTTGACTTCCAACTTTATGTTCTGTCACCTATTCTACTGATCCCAATGTGGAAGTGGGGCAAAAAAGTCTATCCAGTTGTCGTTGGTCTGATAGCTGCGTCATGTATTTACGTGATAGTCATATTTTACATCTACGGATTTACTGCAATGACCATTGGGTAAGTATATTTTATTAGAATTTGCTGAAAACGGATGTATCGCTTATTTCTTCAAAAAACAATTAAGTTTGTTCTAAAGATTCTCCATCTTTAAATTTTTGTTTAATTTACTGCCTATAAAAAGATAGAAACGCGTTTCTTTTCTTTTTGCTTTATTGATTACAACGTTCCACATCGAAATAACCGCTCAGCTATTAATAAAACTCAGTAGTTTTGATGTTAACAACTACTAGTTCATTCACTTAAGGACAAATTCATAGCTTAGAGTCAGTAAAATTCAAATTCACATTAATTCTTGACCATTAGGACTGTATCAATAGTCCTATTTTTAATCTTTTATTTAAGAGTGAATATCTGCCAAAGCGTTTAATACACACGATTTCATTTTCGATATTTTCGCAAAATATCACTGATATCAATATTTGACAAATATTTTTGCTCCAGTTACTCTCTAGAGTTGTGTTTTATTTACTGCTGCGTAGCAAAATTTCCCTCGATACACATTATACAACAATTTAATTGGTTGCGGAAAATAAGTCGGCAATAAAAATGACATCTCAGCTGGTGAGATAAAAGGAATGTGTTTGATCGTTTTATTCACTTGAATGCTCCACTAGCTATGCAGCAGTGAATAAAACACAACTTATGTTATTGTTTTGTCGAGTGTTACTTCACTTTTATAGTTATTTCAACCCTGGCGAAATCGTAGAGCCTCCGCTGGCTGCCTGCAGTTCCCTATATAGCTTATAATAGTTTATAATTTCAAGGTCACACGTTTAGAGTTCCCAGATAAACATACATATGTAGATACTGAAGATTAGGTAAACTCAACAATCTCTGGCTAATGTTTCAGCAGAAAAAACAAATGATTTTGATTAATTAATACGTTAATATTGTGATAACAATTGACCATTATGTTTTCAGGGGAAATGATGGCGAATGGGAACTAGCCTACGTTCCAATGCATACTCGATTCTCACCTTGGTTAGTTGGATTTGTATTAGGATACTTCATGCACAAGAATCGTCAAACTACTTTCAAATTATCAGCAGTAAGTGTTGTTTGTGGTCTGGTCGAGTTATTTCCACAGGATATTAAGAGTTCCTATTTTTCTTTGGCAGACTGTTACATTGCTAGGTTGGATTGCTAGCATTGGGACCTTAACAGCGATAGTATTTGGACCATATTTCACTTTGAGTGCAAATGGCGAAGGGACAGTATTAGAAGCTGCTGTATACGCGGGCCTGAAACGGGTTGCATGGAGTCTTGCACTTGCATGGATAACATTTGCGTGCCATTATGGCTTTGGAGGTGTGATTGATGTCTTCCTGTCACATCCGGTCTGGCAGCCCTTTGGACGTCTCACATATTCCTTATATTTGATGCATATGAGTGTCATAAGAATGCATTTTGGAATGATGCGAACTGAATTGTATTTTGGCGCTTATAACATGGTGAGTTCTTTTTTCGTAAGTTCCATTGAAAGCGTTTTTAATGTTTTGTTTTTGTTTCCAGTTCCTTTGGTTTTGGAGTGCATTTGGAATAACATTCTTTATTGCAATCTACATGAGCCTTGCCTTCGAAGGACCGATTTTAGTATTGGAAAAGTTCATTTTCGGAAATGGAGGAAAAGCAGAAAAAAGAACCCAGATAGAACCATCGGTTTCCCCTAAGCCTGCCTTAGTGCAAAAAGAAGTTTAATCAATTTTATCAACGTTATCTGTATTTATATTTATTATAATTATTAATTAATTTAAGCAAATAGTTTGTAAGAAAGATTTTCAAGAGACAAAAATTTTTCTTTCGAATAAAAAAGGACAGATTTGAGAACAAAACTTCATTTTATTTGCACTAATAAATGAACTCAGTAGAATCAACATCTCCATCATTTTGATTTATTATGCAAAACACCCTGTTTTCTATTAGTTTTTTTTTTTTTTAATCATTTAATGAAGGTACGAAGGCAAAATAAAGATAAATTTATCAGTTCACTGCTCTCTGACTCTGACGTGTGAAATATTTTGCTTGAGCAAAGAACTTCATAAAATGACAAGTCATTTGATTCTCAAGCCCCTTGAAATTAACTTTCTTGATGTTGTCTTCTACTGCTTTGTAACAAACTATAAATTCTGAAACTTAGCGGATCAAACAAAATTAGAAAAATCAGAACAAAATAGAATAATAATAACAGTGAATGAAGGACAATCATAAGCTTACATTTTCAGATAACTTAGTTTCTTTTTAAGAATTGGTAATAAAGTTTTCCAGTTATTCTTCGCTTGATCTGAAGGTAATGAGCATTCTCTTAAATTTAAAACGCATTTAAGTTCTAAATCAATGAGGAGAACCAAAATCAATTCGATATTAGATGATCTGCCTGCTCAAAGTTTAAGTCATCTAGTTTTTTGGAAATCATTACTAAGTACAATTCAATCAACATAACAATTGCAACTATCAAGAAATGCTTGATATCAAATCGAAACATTTTTTCATTGATCAAAATTATCAGACATTTATAACGAACGCAGAATACTCGTATCTCTATTGTTTGTTGTATAGCATATGTTACGATTAAACTGATATCTTTTAAGCATAGTCATGGTGACAGTCCGTAATTAAACAAAAATTTAAATCTGAGTTATCTAATTAGCAGTTTAACTTTGATTGATAAGATCAAAGATAAGATCATTACGATAATTTTCGAATTTTTCGTTTAATATTTACAAAAAATCAATAAATTAACAGTTTGATTTGTAATTCTTGTTTAGTTTAATCGATTAGACGAATAGGTTCGGTCGGAGCGGCAGAGTCTGCTAACTGCTAACCAAAATGAATTTCTTACCAATCCTAATCACGTTTCTGCTGATAAATGGAATTAAATCATTTTTGATTGTGAATAATGTGACAGTGCAAAGTGATATTTTGAGAGAGTCTTTTCTAAGTGAAATTCGCAACAACAACGAATTAAATCAAATTCCAGGAGATAACTTCAATGGATACGATTCGAAAAAGTGCATTCAGAGTTTGAAAGAATTGAGTAGTATTGGAAATACTCTCGGTGGTGTTCAGTGTAAGTTTTGTGTTGCATCAGTGATTCTTGAACGGACCTTATTTTGAAGGCTAATTTTCTTCGGTTAACAACAAAGCAAAATGGATTTTTAGCTAATTTAAGTAGAAACATATTAAAACAAAGTAAATCAATAAATCGAAGAAAAATGTTTTTATCGGAAAAAAATCGTAAATCGTTCATCATTCATAAAAGACTGATAAACTGATAACTTGACAATCTTAAAACAATTTTTTTACTCTATGTTTTAGTTTTCGATGCATGGGGTAAAATACCATCGGGGATAAAAAGCCATAATTTATATGACATTGGAAGTTTTGATCAATGCATTTTAGCCTCGGCAACATTATCGAGTGGTAAAGTGTCCGGGCAGTACTGCTTTGCTAAATTACCACTGACAAATGCATATTTTATGAATTCTGAGAAATTGAACACCGATTTGAAATTAAATATTGGAATATGTGTGCCGAACACTTGCAGTCCAGAAGTAATAAGTTCCATACTGAAAAAATCATTCCAAAGATTTGCGAAGGGAAATTTTTTGGATGTTTCTGTTTCAGAATGTACCGATGGCAAGAGACCACCCCTGAGATTTATTCACATTATCGGAATGTAAGTATGTTTGTTTTTATAGAAATTAAGTAGATAGATTTTTATATGTAATGTGATATGATATACCATATACACATTTTTACAGACTGGTGTTTTCGTCAGTTGCAGCATTGATGGTGGGAAGTACTTGTTATGAGTTTTACATAAATTACACTGAAAGTGAGTACATTTTTGTAAATTACATCGCAAAAAGCAGTTGACCATAGTTTAGTTAAGTTACACTTATGTACGGATTCAAATTGTAAGTGCAACGAATTTTAGAACTCAATTTGAAAAATAGTGTAGATTTCTCAAAATAATCTGGTACAATTATTGTTTTGCTCATTTAAAATTGTACTACAAAATAAAAACGGTGTTTTTTTTTTACCGAGTTAAATCTTTGTGTATAATAAATGATTTAGTTACAATACTTGAGTGGAACGTTGCTTTAAAGATATTACTGATAAAAATATTAATAAATAAAATTTTAAATATTATCCTTACTTAGAGCAACCCATTCCTGTTCTATTGGCATTTTCAATTTTGGCAAATGGAAGGAAAATATTTGCCATCAATACGAAAAAGTCCCCCAATAGTATCGACTGCTTGACAGGCCTGCGAGTGTTAGCAATGATTTGGATTATACATCATCACACTCTTCTGATGAAAATTTATGTTCCAGCATTGAACCAAGTCAAATTATATACAGTAAGTTTTATAAAAAACCAAAATTACAATTAATTTTATTTAAATTAACAGTGGGCACGGGATTCAATTTGGCTCCTGAGTTATATGAATGCTGCAATATCAGTTGATACATTTTTCTTCATGGCTGGACTTTTAGTAGCTTGGACTGGATTCAAAGAATTGGACAAAACGTAATATAATACATTGTTGCTATACATAGTTTGAATGAATTCTAATTGATATTGAAAATAAAATATTTTTTGTTTCAGAAATGGGAAATTAAATGTCATCATGATGTACATCCATCGGTATATTCGCCTAACACCCGCTGTAGCAGCTGTGCTATTGTTCAACTTCAGTTTGAACGAACTCATTTACACCGGTCCATTTAGAGAGAATATGCTTTCGAAGAATACATGTGACGGGAGCAATTGGTGGCCTATTCTAATGTACATTCAGAATTATTTGGTCAAAGATAGCAGAGTAAGTCTCAATGTTTTTTCAGAGCATTTTATTTAAATCCTTTAGAATCAACTCTATGATCGAACTTCAACATGTAGTTAAGTCAATGGTCAACGCTGAATTCCATGAGTTAAAGGAAAAATCATGTTTAATTTAGAGAACAACATTAAGTGACAAATGGTTTGACGAAGAGTGTGAATAAGTACGCAGAAAATCCTTTGGATGGCTAAAAGTTTTTAGAAAGTATGGCAGTAATTATTTCAAAATTATGTATTTTGAAGCAAACTCTATGTACAAACGAATATGTGCAGTAAAAAATCTAGTATTTTTCGAAAACAAAGCACTCAAACTCACATATTGTAGAGACTTGAAATAATTTTGGAAGACAGTTAATGAACTAAACGAGAAATAACTTCAAATAAACACAGATATCAATATGGAAACGTTAAGCAATCATTTCGAGATACTTTTGAATCGAGGGACTTTGGCACCCATAATTCAATACGCTAAGCCAGCATATTCAAACGCTGTATTGGCCCAGACGGTATACCGGTTGAATTTATTAAATCATAGATGGATGGATCAGATAGGCTAATTGAACATTTAGTAACGTTCTTTATACCATCATGAATACTGGAGAAATACGGGAACAGTTCAAAAAAAGTTTAATTTTCCCAATCCATAAAAAGGGTAACATAGCAGATCCTGCTAACTGTCGCGGAATCTCATTTCATAATACATCATACAAAATCTTCACAACAATTTTGAACGATCGTCTGACGGAATGGATGCATAGATACAAGTTGATTGGAGAATTTCAGGCTGGTTTTAGAAGCGGCTATTCAACGATCGATAACTTTTTTGTCCTGCAAAGTATTGCTAATATCTTTATTGAACAAAAAAATAAACTATACGTCCTTTTTGTTGACTTTAAAGCTGCCTTCGACACAGTGCACCGAGATGCTCTATTCTTCAAGCTATACAATGTTGGAATCACAGAAAAGTACTTGAAAATATTTACAATGCAAATGTTTCAGCTGGATTGGAATAGGTATTTTGGAGTAGGTTTCGACAAAAACGGGAGTCAAACAAGGGTGCCTCCTTAGTCCAAATCTCTTTGCCTTATTTATAATTTATAAATGACCTGATCGAATTTCTACCGGGTGGAATTGAGTTATCGCGAACACTCATAAAGGCCCTTTGTTCGCCGATGATGTCGTATTTTTTGCATACACACCCCAAACCCTACAGTTGATGATAAACCGTCTAGAAATGTACTGCAAAATATGGAATTTTAGGGTTAATCGGGATAAATCGAAAGTTATGATTTTTCGTAATAGTTGTGGACGAAACGCGAGAAATGAGAAATGGTTCTATAAGGGGGAACTTATTGAAATAGTCAAATCATACAAGTATCTGGGAGTAATAATAACTAGCAACCGCAACATGGAAACCCACCTCAAAGAAATGTTAGTGAAAGCGAAAAGTGCTATAAGCTCTACGTGGAATAAGTGTTTTTTAAATAAATCAATATCACATAATGTAAAATATAAGGCTTTTTTAGTAATAGCAGAATCAGTAATGTTATACGCAGCTCAAACATGGGGGTTTGTAAAATATGAATCAGTAGAAAAACTCCCGAGGTATTTTATAAAAAGATGCTTTTATTTACCTAAAACCACGCCCAACCCAATACATATCTATTATCTATCTACATATGTATCTATCATTTAAGTGATACATTTTAATACTTCTACTTTTTTTCTCTTCTTCAATTTCGTCAACAGTGCTTAGATGAAACTTGGTATTTGGCCGTTGATTTCCATCTTTACCTAGTGTCTCCATTGCTTCTGATAATGATGTGGAAATATGGAAAGAAGTTTGTCCCCGTTCTACTTGGTCTGTCTCTAACATCAATCGGATATGTTATCTGTGCGTTTCTGAAGAAAGGCTATACTGGCCTCTTGATTGGGTAAGTTATTTGAACTTTCAAAGACAAGACTAAAATTAAAGTCAGTTGTTCTGGTAAATTTAAAGAATAAATGAAGGCGAATGGACGTTGACTATCGTTCCAACACACGCAAGAATCTCTTCTTGGTTAGTTGGATTCGCACTTGGTTATTTTATGCATATTAACCGAGAAAAGAAATTCCAAATACCAAAGGTAAGAAATAGATAATAGTTTTACCGATTTATATTTATTATATTTATACTAAATTAAATTATCCCTTCTTCAGATGCTTCAAGTTGTTGCTTGGATTAGCAGTTTCACAACTCTATTCCTGATTGTCTTTGGACCATATTTCATCATGGACGACAATGGTTGCCACACCAACTTAGTAGTTTCGTTGTATGAAGGCTTGAAGCGAGTGACGTGGGCAACTGCTCTCGCTTGGATAACTTTTGCATGCCACTTTGGTTTTGGAGGCATAATAAACTCAATCCTATCACATCCAATTTGGCAGCCACTTGCAAGGTTGGGCTTCACTATGTACTTGGTTCACATGACTGTTATGAGGATCAACACAGGATCAATTCGATGGTTGGGATACCTCTCGGAATTCGACGCTGTAAGATGACGATGTATGAGAATTCGATTTTCTAACTAAAAAATTCTCTGATGTTTATTTGCAGTTCCAAAAGTCTTGGAGTGCGTTTGGCTCTTCGCTATTTTTCGCGCTTTTCCTAACCTTGGGATTCGAATACCCGATATTAGTGTTGGAGAAATTTATATTCAAGGATAATAAACCGAAACACAAAGAAGACAAGAAGGTTCAATGAAAAAACAAGATGGTTGAACGGATGCAGTTCTCGTATTTTTTTATTTTTTTTAAGGTGTAGTTCTCAGAAGTTAAGAAGAAAATATTCAAAAATCTTCGTATTTTTTATAATGTTTTATTTTTCTGTTGTTTTTACATGAGTTTTGAGAATGAATAGATTAAAAATTGAACAGAAGTACATAATATATGTATATCCTCTAAACGAGTTTTTGTATTAGTTTTTTTTATACAAAGAGAGAATCCTGCAGTGACATTCTGTGGCAGACTAATAGGGGGTGCCATCAGTAACAGAATAATAACTTTGCACACTACAAAAAATAAAAACACAAATAAAACAATAAATTTGTTTCCCAAATACCTACCTATATATGTATATGTGCGCATGAATTTCTTTACTGGCCTATTCTCTTAATATAAGTAATATGGAAATAAAATATTTATCGCCCAAGAGCAACAACCAAGCATTTACCAAGCGTCGCAGTTCTGTGTTCAGTTCTTTTTTCTTTACTGATATGAGTATTTTTCTTCGTTTTTAAATAACGGTAGGCATTTTTTATGTAGGTGTGTCAGTCAAGCGACTTGTAGACACTAGATGGAGCGCTCATCACGAGGCTGTTAAGCCATTGAAGGAAAATTTTGTGAAAATAGTTTCAAGTTTCAACTCTTGAACTCCTTTTTGATCCTGAAAAGGAAAATTTAGATACAAGAGGTGCTGAAACCATACTCTTATTTACTGTATGTGACTTTACGTTTTTATGTTATCTTTTATTCTGGTTCGATAATTTGGAAGAAGTTGATTCAGCACAGAAATACTTGCAAAAATCCGGGCTCACTCTAGAAAAAAGTGTAATAAAACTTAAGGCACTAGCGAGTTTTCTTCGTGAACACCGTGATGAATCCGTGAAAAAGGCCGTAATATACGCAAGAGAACAATGAACCGAGCTAGAAATTTCAATTGAAAGGCGGGGAAGAAGAAAAAAGAAGAAAATTATGCCAGGCGAAAAGGCTCAAGATGCTGGTTTGACGTTGGAAGAGGAAACACGAAGAGCCATGTTAGAATGTCAGGATACATTTTATACTGAACTTGTGCATCGATCTAAGGCCATGGAAGATATTGCGTCAGTTTTCTCAGCTCTTCAACCGAAAATATTGCTGTATGAAACGGAAGAAGAACTGCGGGTTGTGGTTCCAATGCTTACCTCGACATTTACAGAACTTACAGACAATAGTATCATATTGGAAATCCAGCGAATTCGGCGTCACATGGTAGCTTCAAAGATAAATTTAAAAGATGCAGAAATTTGGACAGCCTTTGAATTTTTAAGCTTCATTGTTAAGTGGGATTTTTCAGACTCTTTACCGAGTCCGTCATTGGCGATGAGAATTTATTTAACAATTTGCGTCTCAGTGGCATCGTGTGAACGAAGCTTTTCCAAATTAAAATTAATAAAGACTTATCTAAGATTAACGATGAGCCAAAATGGGTTGACTAATTTGGCTATACTTTTAATCTAAACGGAGCACACAAAAAATATAGATTTTAATGATATAATCGAAACATTCAGTACAATAAAAGCTCGTAAGCACCTTTAAATAAAATCTTTGTTCGTATTTTTTTCTTAAATTTTTCAAGGGGTGTGAGCTTGCTTTACCCCCCCCCCCCCCCCCCCCCCCGTTTGTCACTGCCTCTTAGTCCGCCACTGCGTACATAGTTCAATCAAATCTCCATTATTTTCATTTATTATGCAAAACACCCTTACCCCTATCGAGGTATCCGATCCGATAAGCATTTCGTATAAATCTTCACTTTCGTTTTTTTAATTCTCCGAACGAATACCTCCATAGGGCTTCTTGTTTTCTATTATTTTTTTTTTATTTTATCATTTAATGAAAGTACGAAGGTAAAATAAAGATAAATTTGTCAGTTCACTGCTCTCTGACTCTGACGTGTGAAATATTTTGCTTGATCACTTAGATTCATAAAATGACAAGTCATTTAATTTTCAAGCCCCTTGAAATTAACTTTCTTGATGTTGTCTTCTACTGCTTCGTAACAAACTATAAATTCTGAAACTTAGCGGATCAAACAAAATTAGAAAAATTAGAAGAAAATAGAATAATAATAACAGTGAATGAAGGACAATCATAAGCTTACAGATAATTTAGTTTCTTTTTAAGAATTGGTCAGAAAGTTTTTTAGTTATTCTTCGCTTGATCTGAAGGTAATGAGCATTCTCTTAAAATTAAAGCGCATTGAAGAGAATGAGGAGAACCAAAATCAATTCGATATTAGATGATCTGCCTGCTCAAAGTTTTAATCATCTAGAAATCATTACTAAGTACAATTCACTCAACATAACAATTGCAACTATCAAGAAATGCTCTCTATCAAAACATTTTTTCATTGATCAAAATTATCAGACATGGATACTCGTATCTCTATTGTTTGTTGTATAGCATATGTTACGATTAAACTCATATCTTTTAAGCATAGTCATGATGACAGTCCGCAACTAACCAAAATTTGAAATCTGAGTTATCTAATTAGCAGATTAACCTTGATTGATAAGAGATTACGATAATTTTCGATTTATATACAAAAAATCAATAAATTAACAGTTTGATTTGTAATTCTTGTTTAGTTTAATCGGTTAAACGAATAGGTTCGGTCGGAGCGGCAGAGTCTGCTAACTGCTAACCAAAATGAATTTCTTACCAATCCTAATTACGTTTCTGCTGATAAATGGAATTAAATCATTTTTGATTGTGAATAATGTGACAGTGCAAAGTGATATTTTGAGAGAGTCTTTTCTAAGTGAAATTCGCAACAACAACGAATTAAATCAAATTCCAGGAGATAACTTCAATGGATACGATTCGAAAAAGTGCATTCAGAGTTTGAAAGAATTGAGTAGTATTGGAAATACTCTCGGTGGTGTTCAGTGTAAGTTTTGTGTTGCATCAGTGATTCTTGAACGGACCTTATTTTGAAGGCTAATTTTCTTCGGTTAACAACAAAGCAAAATGGATTTTTAGCTAATTTAAGTAGAAACATATTAAAACAAAGTAAATCAATAAATCGAAGAAAAATGTTTTTATCGGAAAAAAATCGTAAATCGTTCATCATTCATAAAAGACTGATAAACTGATAACTTGACAATCTTAAAACAATTTTTTTACTCTATGTTTTAGTTTTCGATGCATGGGGTAAAATACCATCGGGGATAAAAAGCCATAATTTATATGACATTGGAAGTTTTGATCAATGCATTTTAGCCTCGGCAACATTATCGAGTGGTAAAGTGTCCGGGCAGTACTGCTTTGCTAAATTACCACTGACAAATGCATATTTTATGAATTCTGAGAAATTGAACACCGATTTGAAATTAAATATTGGAATATGTGTGCCGAACACTTGCAGTCCAGAAGTAATAAGTTCCATACTGAAAAAATCATTCCAAAGATTTGCGAAGGGAAATTTTTTGGATGTTTCTGTTTCAGAATGTACCGATGGCAAGAGACCACCCCTGAGATTTATTCACATTATCGGGATGTAAGTATGTTTGTTTTTATAGAAATTAAGTAGATAGATTTTTATATGTAATATGATATGATATACCATATACACATTTTTACAGACTGGTGTTTTCGTCAGTTGCAGCATTGATGGTGGGAAGTACTTGTTATGAGTTTTACATAAATTACACTGAAAGTGAGTACATTTTTGTAAATTACATCGCAAAAAGCAGTTGACCATAGTTTAGTTAAGTTACACTTATGTACGGATTCAAATTGTAACTGCAACGAATTTTCGAACTCAATTTGAAAAATAGTGTAGATTTCTCAAAATAATCTGGTACAATTATTGTTTTGCTCATTTAAAAATGTACTACAAAATAAAAACGGTGTTTTTTTTTAACCGAGTTAAATCTTTGTGTATAATAAATGATTTAGTTACAATACTTGAGTGGAACGTTGCTTTAAAGATATTACTGATAAAAATATTAATAAATAAAATTTTAAATATTATCCTTACTTAGAGCAACCCATTCCTGTTCTATTGGCATTTTCAATTTTGGCAAATGGAAGGAAAATATTTGCCATCAATACGAAAAAGTCCCCCAATAGTATCGACTGCTTGACAGGCCTCCGAGTGTTAGCAATGATTTGGATTATACATCATCACACTCTTCTGATGAAAACTTATGTTCCAGCAGTGAACCGAATCAAATTTTATACAGTAAGTTTTATAAAAAACTTAATTTTCAATACTTGCCAAAATTACAATTAATTTTATTTAAATTAACAGTGGGCACGGGATTCAATTTGGCTCCTAAGTTATATGAATGCTGCAATATCAGTTGATACATTTTTCTTCATGGCTGGACTTTTAGTAGCTTGGACTGGATTCAAAGAATTGGACAAAACGTAATATACATAATACATTGTTGCTATACATAGATTGAATGAATTCTAATTGATATTGAAAGTAAAATATTTTTTGCTTCAGAAATGGGAAATTAAATGTCATCATGATGTACATCCATCGGTATATTCGCCTAACACCCGCTGTAGCAGCTGTGCTATTGTTCAACTTCAGTTTGAACGAACTCATTTACACCGGTCCATTTAGAGAGAATATGCTTTCGAAGAATACATGTGACGGGAGCAATTGGTGGCCTATTCTAATGTACATTCAGAATTATTTGGTCAAAGATAGCAGAGTAAGTCTCAATGTTTTTTCAGAGCATTTTATTTAAATACTTTAGAATCAACTCTATGATCGAACTTCAACATGTAATTCAGATCATTGATGCCAGATCGTGGGTCATTACCCATTTCGTGGGCATTTCAAGTCTCCAAAATAGCTAAAAGGGCAAAAGAGCGTTTTCTTACCTTCTAGAACAAAAAAAAGGGAAATTTTAATTCTACAGACTATTTGATAAAAAAAAATGTTTTATTTTTCTACCAAGTTTATTTATACATCGTTGACAAAAAAAAATTAAAACTTTAAACGAATCCATTCAGATTCTCTGACTGAACGCGCTCATTCAGCGTTGACTCTACCTCACTCAAATGCGGAGGCAGAACGAATTTTTTCAATCGTTACCAATGTAAAATGGAATGGTAAACAGCATCTGTATTATAAGATCATCATTTCAATCAAAGAATATTACTTGCTTTAATTTAGTTGTAAATGAGGATCACTTATCATTTCACAACTCAAAAAAATGTATATGCTTTATCAGTTTGAACAACTTTTTTTATCCTATTATTTTACCTTAATATTAATTTTCATGTCCAAATCATTTGTTCTTTTTTAATACAATTTTAAGTCCTGTGGTTTTGCAAATATGCAAATATTTTAACAGATTTTCTTGTGATTGAATTCCCTAATACACTTTGTACCTTATAATATGTTTGTAAACATATTTTTTGTTGTTGTTTGTTCCTTTATTTTTTTGTTTTAATAAAATGAAGACTGTTTTTGTATGTTTTATGTGTTTTTATATGCATTTTCTTGTGGGAAAAATAGAGGGATTTTTTTCTACAGCGCGTGGGTAAAAAGGGTATTTTTGATCATCATCGTGGGAAATTGTCGGCCTAAAGTCTGGCATCACTGATTCAGATTCAGTCGATGATCAACGCTGAACTCCATGAGTTAAATTAAAAATCATTTTGAATTTAGAGAACAACATTTAAGTGATAAATTTTAATACTTCTATTTTTTTCTCTTTTTCAATTTCGTCAACAGTGCTTAGATGAAACTTGGTATTTGGCCGTTGATTTCCATCTTTACCTAGTGTCTCCATTGCTTCTGATAATGATGTGGAAATATGGAAAGAAGTTTGTCCCTGTTCTACTTGGTCTGTCTCTAACATCAATCGGATATGTTGTTTGTGTGTTTCTGAAGAAAGGTTTTACTAGACTGATTGGGTAAATTTTTTTAAACTTTCAAAGACAAGACTAAAATTAAAGTCATTTGTTCTCGTAAATTTAAAGAATAAATTTAGGCGAATGGTCGTTGACTAACATTCCAACACACGCAAGAATCTCTTCTTGGTTAGTTGGATTCGCACTTGGTTATTTTATGCATATTAACCGAGAAAAGAAATTCCAAATACCAAAGGTAAGAAATAGATAATAGTTTTACCGATTTATATTTATTATATTTATACTAAATTAAATTATCCCTTCTTCAGATGCTTCAAGTTGTTGCTTGGATTAGCAGTTTCACAACTCTATTCCTGATTGTCTTTGGACCATATTTCATCATGGACGACAATGGTTGCCACACCAACTTAGTAGTTTCGTTGTATGAAGGCTTGAAGCGAGTGACGTGGGCAACTGCTCTCGCTTGGATAACTTTTGCATGCCACTTTGGTTTTGGAGGCATAATAAACTCAATCCTATCACATCCAATTTGGCAGCCACTTGCAAGGTTGGGCTTCACTATGTACTTGGTTCACATGACTGTTATGAGGATCAACACAGGATCAATTCGATGGTTGGGTTACCTCTCGGAATTCGACGCTGTAAGATGACGATGTTAGAGAATTCGATTTTCTAACTAAAAAATTCTCTGATGTTTATTTGCAGTTCCAGAAGTATTGGAGTGCGTTTGGTACTTCGCTATTTTTCGCTCTTTTCTTAGCCCTGGGATTCGAATACCCGATATTAGTGTTGGAGAAATTTATATTCAAGGATAAAAAACCGAAACACGAAGAAGACAAGAAGGTTCAATAAAAAACCAAGATGGTTGAACGGATGCAGTTTTCGTATTTTTTTTTAATATGTAGATTAATTTATTGTACGTATGGTTTTAATTAATCCCATATAGAAGTTAAGAAGAAAATATTCGTATGTTTTCATAATGTTTTATTATTTTTCTGTTATTTTCACATGAGCTTTGAGAATGAATAAATTAAAAATTGAATATATCTATACATATTTCTCCTCTAAACGAAGACCGGACGATATTTAATACTGAATAAGCGTCAGAGACGAGACTAAATAATTTGGACCATAATTATTATCTGTGATTAGCGCCAGTGGCAGCCCAGTGATCCCTTCAGTCTTTGCTGGTGTTTTAGGTTAATACATAAAATAAAGTTTTTTTAGTTTATTGATCAATTTTTTGCTTACTATTTTCACTGTAAAATGTAATTTTTTGAAATTCCACTGAACAGCCATTTCAGAAAACGTTGTGTTTTACAAATATTGAGCGCATATACTTAAGCGGCCCCTAGATTATCAATATTTTTGGACAATATTTGATATTGCACAGTATTATTAATGGTCTAGGGCTCATGCTGTAGCATTGTGCAATATATTGCATAAAATCAAACACCTTTTGATATTTATTGTGCAATGAAAAATAATGTATAGTCTGTAGGTAGGTTTGCACAATATTTTGTCATTTGTTTTGGAATTGTCGAGGCGCCAACATCTCCTGAAGTTTCAAAACCCGATATGGCAAACAACAAAGACGAACACAAATTTATTTTGGAATTAATTGAAGTTTACGAAACTCTTCCGGTGTTGTGGAATGTAAAATGCAAGGAATATAACAAAAATCCAAATCATCACTTAGCATATTTAAGCACAAAAATAATAAATATCTGTCAACTGATTTATTGTGCAAAATATTTTTTAATTTAGGATTTCACCAAGTAATATTGCTCAATATTAGGCGTTTTTCTTTTTAGCTCTGAGCAGAGCCTGATCACATGGAGTATGCTTTGAGCAGAGTTTGATAAGAGCTCTCCGGTATATTTATGAAACACACTTAAGGGCCAACTATAATAGACAAAATCGAGCTTAAGCTAATGTCAAAACCGAAGTTATCGTCAAAGCATAAAGTAACCATAATGGATTCTGGCTTCTTAAGCAAATGATCTTTGATAATAGCTAACGTCACAAGCAACAATGACAAGGGACATAAATTATTAGTAATACAGTAAGAGACAACAATATTTAAACATGCGTTGAGTTAAAATGTCATTTAAATTTGACATTTACGAAATTCAACTAGCTTTGTGAATGCAAAATGCACTACAACGCTAGTCAATCGTAAACTGTCATATTTATGACAGATGTAATGAAATGAGAAACATTTGTGAATTGATAAACTTTTTTTTGGTTTTAAAATAAATCAAATCAAATATAAGACATAAAAAGAGTTATTTCTAACAAGATAAAGTCAAAGGTAGGTACATATATGTACGTAAAAACGAATTTAATTGAGATAATAAATTATAGTGATCATCTTCCACTATGTACCACGTTAAACACTTCAAGTTTGGGTTACATTTTTGTGGCAGTAAAATAAAATTAATTTTTTTAGTTATCTCAGAAATACATTGCAATCGAATTGGTATATTAACTTTTATCTAAATTAAATTAAAACAAAAAAAAAAACAATCAAACCAGCTTCAGCGGGTTTAACAAAATTCCTCGATATTTATTAATTTATGTAAAACATGGAGTTCGCTTGTTCCAACCTTGTAATAAATGGTACATTATTTTTTTTTAAACTGAAAGTTATGTTAATCATTCAGATTTTGGATATTTATTCAAAATATGCCAATCTGTCAATCAAACTGGTTCACTAGAACTAGAACCAGATTTCAAAAGTAGTAACAGAAATATTCCAATTGAACAAGGTGTTTATTTGTTCGGAAGATTTCTCAGTTGGCAGTTCTGTTCTTGGACTCATCTCAACCAAAATGAATTGTTTGTGTCTAATATTTGTTACAAGTACTCTTTTTGTTAACAATATTTATTCGGTGTCTATTGTGAATAACGTGACCGTGTCCAGTGATGTTTTGAGTGAAGTTTTTATCAGGGAAATAAGAAACAATCCAAAAAAGGTTTATTCATCCGATGATAATAGAGAACCATATGATTCCATAAAATGTCACCTGAATTTGCAGGAAATAGTCGATAGTTTCCCGAATCATGAATCTTCTAGAAGATGTGAGTGTGAATTCAAAAAAAAAACATCAGATATGATTGAAGTTTGAGAACTCATTTCAAATCATTGTATTTTTGTAGTTTTCGACGCATGGGGAAATTTGCCTTCTGGTATTGAATCGGGAAACGAATACGATATGGGAAACTATGATCAGTGTGTTGGAACTTCTGTGATTGGTGTGGTTAATAGTCAATACTGTTTAGCGAAAATTCTTCTTCAAGAAAAGCCTACCACGAAATATTGGAAAAACCCTAGCCCAACTCTTAATATCGGAATATGCGTTCCAAACAGTTGCAGTCCTGAGATGTTAACAACAATTTTCAAGGATTCAGTAAATGGTGAATATGAGGGAGCGCTGTCATCGATTTCAGTTGGACGATGCTCTAATGGAGAAATTCCACAACTGACCACAATGAATATTATTGGCATGTACATAATTTATAATCTTTCCTTCGTTAATATTTATTATGAAGAAAAAAACTTATGAATTTGTTATTTATTTAAAAGATCAATATTCGGTATTCTGACGATCTTGATGGTGCTTAGTTCGGTGTACGATTTTTACACAAACGTTTTTCAAAGTAAGTTAATACAATTTTATAAATGTCCTAAAACCATAATAAAACTCGCAATTTTTACATGACTTTTTGACTTACCCATATTGACACAATAATAATTCAATCATATTTCAAAGCAACTAATGTCCATTGGGGAAGTTGGGCGTAAACTTGCTATTAAAATAATAAGTTTATGGAGAGATATTGCTTTGTGATGGAGATATGTACGTGGTGTAATTTTAACAATTCACCAAGTCATATTATTTAATAATAAAATCCTAAACAAAAAGTTTTAGAATCCTGACTAGATTGGATTAGATTTCTTTTATTTTTAATTTAATAAAAAAATTGACATTGACATTTAGTAATTTGACATCACAGAAGCAACTACGATGGGCCATGACATGGTTGCCAAAATTAAACAAACGGAACCACTATCCACAAGAGCAATTTAATCTTTAAAGTCAGAGAACGTTCTTGGAAATATTAGTGATGTGTCAACTCGAGTTACTAACTCGAGTTAACTCGAGTTACATTCAACTCGAGTCAACTCGAGTTGGAAAGTCAACTCGAGTTGAAAAGTAACCGAGTTCTAACCACCACCAAATACAAGCAACTCGAATACACCTTACTCGAACACAATTTGATGCCTACCGCGACTCGAGTACATGCAACTCGAGTTGAAATGTGTATAAGCAAACCGAGTTTCCACCACACATGAACCAAATACAACCTAATACATACCGCAAGTCCGCGAGTCACGACTCGAGTTAATGTGACTCGTTGGAGGCAATAATAATATAAAAGTTGAATGTGAATTGTAATTATAAATGTGTTTGTTCGATTTTTGATTTTTGTTTCTTTTGTGAGTTTGAAGTTTCAGGAATTTTGTTAGGGATGATTTTTGTTGTCTTGTTGTTGCTTTTATGTTTATTATGTGTTGCATTTAATTTTGTTATTCACACTTATTGTAGTTTTGCTGTGAATTATGAATTTTAAATACATACATACATATGTATATAAATATCTTTTTACAATTAACTTGTGATTTAATGAAGTTCCTTTTTGTTTTAAAGAACTATAATTCAATACTTTTACTTTTATTGGCTTTTAATAATTTAATGTTTATTTATGTGCAAGGTTATGAAATAATAATAAATATCTTAGGGAAAAATATTGCGTTTTTAAGTTTTTCAAATTATTTTTTTCCTTTGAATTGTTTTGTGTAACTCGAGTTACTTAACTCGAGTTACAACCCGAGTTGACTGAATTTCAACTCGAGTTAACTCGAGTTGAAAAATTAACGAGTTGGCACATCACTAGGAAATATAGTCGTCGAATTTCTTCTAAAACAAGACAGGGTGTTAAAAAAATAGTTTTTTAACTTCCCATAGGAGGTTATTGTTATCGCTCCGATTTGTCCAGAGCGGAGATCTTACCAGAACACCACGAACTCTACTTATTTGAGTGTGCGCAAATTCCTAAATATTGTTAAAATAAGCGACCAAAATTTAATTTCTTTGTTTAACATATTTTCCATATTTAAAAATGAGTCAATTTTTTGATTTTTTTATTTCAGAAAAACCGATTGCAGTCCTGTTGACATTTTCAGTTCTTACAAATGGAAAACGTCTTTTTGCAATAAACACCAACAAATCCCGAAACAACATTGATTGTCTCACAGGAACTCGAGTTTTATCAACCGTTTTAGTTATGAACCATCACACCTACACAAATATCCATGGCTCTCCGATTATAAACAAACAAGATCATATTGATGTAGGGTAATTTAAATTATTGTAAACTACTTTTAAATTACTGTGTTCCCATATTTCTAGCGACTGTACAATCCCGGAGTTTACCTTGCCCTAAACGGAAGTATAGCAGTGGATTCGTTTCTGTTTATGGGAGGACTCTTAGTTGCTTGGATTGGATTCAGAGAACTTGATAAAACGTTAGCAAAAATCTTCTATCTAATACATAGTTTCAATACGTAAAGGTTCATTTTTTAAGGACTGGAAAAATAAATCCCTTAATGAACATTGTCCATCGCTACTTCAGACTGACTCCGGTCTTAGGAGCAGGTCTCTTAATGGCATATAGTGTGAATAGGTTTCTATACACGGCTCCGATAATGGATGTGCAGATGAATAAAAATGGCTGTGATGGCACAAATTGGTGGCCACTTCTGCTTTACATCCAGAACTACTATATTCAAAATACAAGGGTAACTTTAATTGTTATACTTTTTTTTTTAATTGTACATTAACTTACCGAATATTTATTTTGTTTTTGTGTTCTAAGTGCTACGAGGAATCCTGGTACTTAGCCATTGATTTCCAGTTGTATGCCCTTTCGCCACTTCTTTTGGTCCCAATGTGGAAATGGGGTCACAAGTTCACTCCGGTCTTACTTCTGACCGGGGTAGCATCAATTGCTTCGGCCATGGCAGTTTCGTTTTCTGAGGGTTATGTTGCGCTTACATTTGGGTAAGTGGATAAACAGCAGATCATTTTATTTTAATGACATTTAAACTAAATTTTATAGAAAAAATCCTCATGAATGGGAGAAGGTGTACACTCCGACGCATACAAGATGTTCAACTTGGTTACTTGGCTTTGGTTTCGGCTACTTCCTCTATAAAAATCGGCAAGCTAACTTTGAAATATCAAAAGTACGAGTATATTTGTGCCAAAATAATATATTTATACATAATGATGATTTAATGGATGTATAATTGTATAACTTTTCCAGATGGTTCAGCTTATTGCCTGGTTCCTCAGCTTCTTTATTTTGACAGCTATACTTTTCGGACCGTATTTCTCATTGAGTACGTATGGTCAAGCAACTGTTTTCGAAGCAGCAATGTACGAAGGCTTAAAGCACATATCTTGGGGACTTGTCCATGCATGGATAACATTTGCTTGTTTCTATGGTTACGGTGGGTTTATTGACACATTCCTGTCACATCCGTTTTGGCAGCCACTTGCACGTTTGACTTATGCCATGTACATGATGCATATTGCAATTCAACAAATGCATTTCGGAATGGTTCGCACAGAAATATATTTTTCTGTTTACAATCAGGTTTGACTTTTTGATTTAAAATTGAAAAGTATTTCTGGCTCTGTAACTTTATGTTTTTGTTTATAGTTTTTATATTTTTGGAGCGCATTTGGGATAACAATGTTTGTAGCCACATATGTTACACTTGCCTTTGAATCACCAATATTGATTTTAGAAAAATTTATATGCGGCACACGAAAACCTACTCAGAAACCGGATATAGAGCAAAATACTCCTACAGTTGGACCTCTAAGTATTGCCATTGACCATATAAATAATAATAAATAAATAAATCGATAACAAATTAATTTATTTCATTGAAGTCTGTTTGCAGTTGAAGTCAATATAATTTTTTAAGACTTTAATATAAATGATTGCTTTATTTGTAGATAAATTTAAAAAAACAGGAAATCATATTATAAATATGTAGATGCCTTGGGAGAATACGCAATAAAATAACACTTATTCATATCTTCCTAAATACTTTTGTTTTAATTCAACTATTCATGGAAGGAAAGCAATAAAAACAAATTAAAGCTGGTAATGGTAAGAATTTTATTATTATTTTATTTTTATTTTTTTCAAATTGTGTGACAGAAGTTGCTTTAAATATTTTTTGTTTGCAAAATAAAAGCGTCTCCTAGGTCTTTTCTCTTCACATACAGGGCAACATCATAGGACCATGAACAATAGCAACTTATATGATTAGATTTGTGGATTCAAAAATACTTTACAGAATAGATTGCATGAAGATACCAGCTCCAATCCAGCATGAAAATCTATAAATGGACCTTATATTTTGTTCACTATGTTTCCCTTGCTTCTTTCCATATCCAATTTATCACCAATATATGTTACTCACAAATTACGTATCTAGCTTTCTTTTAAAAATCGGTTCAGTAGATCTAGAGATTACCCAATACAGTTTTAACAATTTTACCAACTCTTTCCAGAAACGATGGATTTAGGTACTGTGGCGGTTTCGTCAAAAATTCAATTCGACCATTCTAAACTACAATCTTCAATGTTATGACTGTTTTGTAAACAGTGCTATTTGGCAAGTCTAAATTATTTCAATTCAGAAATTCAGATTTGATCATACTTTCAAGAGGACAATTTTTGTATTTTCTTATCGATAATAATAAACATTAATGTTTAATGTCAACTGTGACTATCAACTGTCAGTTAATTAGTTCAAAAACACGGCGGTTTAAAATATGCGTCGAAATTCGACACCATTCATCAAATCTTATAAGACTTTTAATTTCGTAAGCAATTTAATTTAAAATATTGAAGGAAAAAACATTTTTGTTTTAATATATCAACTATTTGACAGTGCAGTGCCAAGAATATAAACTGTCTCAGCCAAATCGGTTCAGCCGTTCTTGAGTTATAAATAGTGTAACTAACACGACTTTCTTTTATAAGTATATATACATACATAGATGTTATAGTTTTTTTCGTTATTTGTATACAATACACAATTTTTTTATTCAACCTTGAACCCCAAATGCAGGGTTTAAAGATAAACCACCAAGCTTGTTAGAAATCTAGTAAAAGAGATATTAGGTGTAATTAAGATTATTATACTGATTATGCCGTTAACGCCAAAGTCTTAGATCAGAATTCAGATTGAATGGCAATTTGGAGCTCTTTCCGGGAGCAATTAAGATAACAAAATCCGAAATGGTAATGTTTGTATAGCAAATCAGCGTTCTTAATCGATAGCAGAAAATTGCTAAGTTAATTTCCCGATTCTTGCCATCGCGATCGCTTTGGATGATCTTATAAACATCTTCCTCTAATTCTCATTAAGAAGTGTCCTCATTAATTGATTAACGATAACAAGCTTGTCGTTTTTGTTTCTGATTCATTTTTAATCTATCTACTTGAAAGACAATTACTTAACATATACATACAGTAAATATGAAAATATATTTTGCTCTTAAAATACCTGGACGATTATTTAAACGAAGTGTCACGGCAAAAAAGCTTTCAGTTCTGTGCAATACTTTTAAGGGGACAACTACGATCGCGACGAAGCGACGCGACGCACGGTATCGAAATGAAATTATTACTGGTATCGTTTTTTGCAATCAATTTACTTATTTACGAAATTCATTCAGTCTCTATTGTGGAAAATGTGACCGTGTCTAGTGATGTTTTGAGTGAAGTTTTCATCAAAGAAATTAAAAACAATCCAAATAAAATGTATAATGCCCTTGACGAAGTAACGCCATATAATTCGAAAAAATGCCTTCTAAGTTTGAGGGAAATAGTCAATAAATTTCCAAAAAAAGAAGTTTCTCAATGTAAGTGTTATGTAAACATTTTTTCAAAAAAATAATTGAGTCCAGTAGGAAATTGCCGCTTAGTTTGTTTTTTTTTTTAAATGTTATACAAGAATTTCAGAATTTAGGACCGGAAGCAAATTTCTGTTGTTTGAAAAAAATTAGTCAATAAAATGACCCACCAACAATTGACAAATGTAATAAAATGTCTTTGGTCAAAATGAGTTCATAAACGTTAATCATCGCCATTTTGTTATCATACATATTTTATGAGCAAGAAGTATTAAAAAGCTTTAGAACTTCTTTACTTTTGGTAATAGTGGAAGAAAATTAATGACAAAATTAAAAAGGAAACTGAAATATGCATTATTTTTTTAAATTGGAAAAGTTATTCATTGATTAACTTTTACTTTCGGTAGATTGTGTGGACATTAAAAAGGGAACAAAATGGTTAAAAGGCTTTTCGAAAATTCTTCAAAGATAATACTTGCTTCATTTCATTTTCACCGAGTTTTAATTTGTTTTTCTTAATGCAACTTCCTCATATTTATTGAAGTTTAATTATTGTCCCTTGCAGTTCTAGATGCCTGGGGAAATTTGCCATCTGGAATTGAATCAGGAAACGAATACGATATGGGAAACTACGAACAATGTGTCAGAACATCTGTGACATTTAATGATCTAAGTCTAAGTGGTGTGGTTGATGGTCAATACTGCTTTTCCACAATTCCCCTCCAGAGCAAGCGACCACCAAATGAAGCAATACGCTGGTGGAATCTTGACCCAACTCTAAATACTGGAATATGTGTTCCTGATAGCTGCAGTCCCGAATTGTTAACATCAATTTTCAAGGAAGCAGTTCGTGGCCAATTTGAAGGAGTACTGGATAAAATTTCAGTTGGACGTTGTACGAATGGAAAAATTCCACCTCTAACAACTATGAACATTATTGGATTGTAAGTTAAATTATTCTTCCTACTTAAAGATAAATTTTAACCGAGATTTTTTTTCGCTTTTAAGATCCATATTTGGTTTGGTTACGATTTTGATGGTATTAAGCTCGGGTTACGAGTTTTACACAAGTTGTTATGAGAGTAAGTACATGAATAGTTCACATCTTGGGTAACAAATTTGCGACAGACAAAGTGTAAATTCTGTCCACGTTTTTTGAATGAATGAAGTAACACTGCCGGCGGCGGCGACAGAAGAGCTATTTACTCTTTTTTTGTACTTTTTTGTTTTTAAGTGTTTATTTACGATAAATTGTGGCAAAATAGAAATCCAACATTTGAGATAACAACTTAAAATCTTTTTTAAAAAAATGATAAAATCTAAAAACAAAACACCAGTAAAGTATCTATTCAAATATCTTGGTTGTGGTTTTGAGGAAATTTTG
The DNA here is from genome assembly GCA_905146935.1 of Scaeva pyrastri. Classification (NCBI taxonomy): domain Eukaryota; kingdom Metazoa; phylum Arthropoda; class Insecta; order Diptera; family Syrphidae; genus Scaeva; species Scaeva pyrastri. The sequence continues at coordinate 1,136,608 of LR989929.1, read as the reverse complement.
CATATTCGAATACCTTCTTTACTTTCAGCAATTTAAATTTAAGTTTATTAATAAATAACTTTTTCCATGCATATATCGCTGACGTCAGTATTGTTTGATTTGCAGTCTCGTTGATACCAGAAAGTGTCAAGACCTACTGATATCGATATAGAGATATCGGCTCGTGTTACACATAGTCTGCCAAAAATTGCTTAGTAAGGTCCTCATTCAGTTGGCCCCAAGAGACAGTTTTTTAGCCCGTGCTAAATGTGACACTGTTAATAAATTTTTAACACTGCCACAGGCTGGAAATGATCCTTTCTCCAGAAAATCGGGTACAGCGTCAAACATTAATAACTTATAAATTGCTGGATGATTTGTAAACTTAGAATATGAGCATTTTTTTTTTCAAACCCATGTCTTATAATTTAAGCGATTTATTTTATTTGAAGGTGTTGCAACAATTAAAAGCTTAATCTTTTTTTTCTTTTTTCAGGAAAACCAATTCCAATATTACTGACTTTTTCGGTTTTTACAAACGGAAAGAGACTTTTCGCCATAAGCACCAAGAAATCCCGAAACAACATTGATTGCCTCACAGGTATTCGAGTCCTTTCAACATTTTGGATTATGATTCATCACACTTATACAAATATCCACGGAACTCCAATTATAAACAATCGTGATCACATAGATGTAAGTTTTATGCTAATCTTACAACTTGGACATTCGGATTTCCTTTTTAATTGACTTTTAATTAATTTTTGTCAGTGGCTGTACAGTATTGAGTTCTTTCCTGCTTTAAACGCAAGTATATCAGTCGATACGTTTCTGTTTATGGGAGGACTTCTAGTTGCTTGGATTGGATTCAGAGAACTTGATAAATCGTCAGTGTCAAAGTGTCAAAGTGTCAAATATTCTAAGACTGACGTTCAATGGATTAATTTTAAAAATATATAATCATTTTCAGGTCTGGAAAAATCAACCCTTTAATGAATATTGTCCATCGGTATTTTAGACTAACGCCCGTCTTAGGTGCAGGACTGCTAATGGCTTATAGTGTGAATAAGGTTCTTTACACGGGTCCAATTAAAAGTGCGCAAATAGTAAAAAATGGCTGCGATGGCACAAACTGGTGGCCGGTTATGCTATATATCCAAAACTACTATTTCCAGGAGAAAAGGGTAGATACTTGTATTTTTGGTTTTAATTTAAATTATAACTTGACCACTATGATTTGTATTTATTTTTTTCCTAAAAGTGCTATGATGAAGCCTGGTACTTGGCCATTGATTTTCAACTTTACGCCCTTTCACCACTTCTCTTGGTACCGATGTGGAAGTGGGGGAAGAAATTCGCACCGGTGTTGCTCCTTTTAGGACTTTCGTCAATTGCATGTGTCATCGGAATATACTTCTTCCAAGGCTATGTTGGACTAATGCTGGGGTAGGTTCCTCGTTCTTCTTTAAATTAACTTAATTTCTAAAAATAGTGCATTTAAGCTCTTATTAATGTAGAACTTTGTTGTTTCTGCAATCATGTTTAAGGAATTTAAATATTTTACAAGAACAAATTAAATAATGTGAGTTTCTTAATTTTTTAGACTAAATCCTCATGAATGGGAGAGAGTTTACACTCCGACGCATACAAGATGTTCAACTTGGTTACTGGGCTTTGGCTTTGGCTATTTCCTGTATAAAAATCGCGAATCCAGTTTTAACATTTCAAAAGTAAGTATGTATGTGTTCAAGTTAATTATAAAAACACAATAGGTGATAATTATACTTTTAAAACAATTAAATTTATACTTTATTTATTATCTTCTTTTAATTTAGTCTGTTCAACTTGTTGCTTGGATCGCAAGCTTCTTTACGATGACAGCTGTGGTCTTTGGACCGTATTTCTCATTGAGTGTCAATGGGCAAGGAACCGTTTTCGAAGCTGCCATGTACGAGGGTTTCAAGCGAATATCTTGGGCTCTAGCTCATGTATGGATAACATTTGCTTGCTACTACGGATATGGTGGATTTATTGAGACATTCTTGTCACATCCGTTTTGGCAGCCATTTGGACGTTTGACTTATGCCATGTACATGATGCATATGGCAATTGAGCAAATGAATTTCGGATTAACTCGCACAGAAGTGTTCTTTTCAGTTTATAATCAGGTGGGAGTGTTTAAAATATATTACAATAGTTATAATATTAACATATCTGTTTCAGTTCCTATATTTCTTTAGTGCTTTTGGGATAACATTCTTTGTAGCCATATACGTGACACTTGCCTTCGAATCGCCGATTTTAATTTTAGAAAAGTATATACTCCCTGGACGAAGGCCAGCACCGAAAGTGACGAATCCAGAACAAACTGCGGTTGTTCCTTCAAGTATTATCGTAAATCATGACCATCAGGCTCAAAAGGAACTCTAATCATAATTTATTAATTTTGAAATTAAAAAAAACATTAAATATTAGTATTTATTTATTTGTTAAATCGTACTTTCTTGTTCTTTAGGGATAATTATTAAAATTCTATTAATTTAACCCAATAAATAAACAGACTTTTGACTCAATTCAAAAATTACCGTTAATGTGATGTTCTTTAGTATTTAAGTGTCCACACGTGCCATAAAAGAATGAGCCACTAGAGTTTTATAAAAAGTACATTTTTTCAACAAATTATCAATTAATATCATATAATATTCGTTTTGAACTACTTTTTCGAATATTAATAGTATTTAACCAATAATGTCACTTTTTTCAAATTTCTTACAAAGATTTTCGTATAAGAACCTAAATTAAATAAACTTTTAAATTTACTTACACTACATATGAAAAAAATACAACAAGGTTCCAAAGGAATAGATAAATAAAACTTTTCCTGTGAACTAAAAGTTTGTGAATTTACTTTAAAAAAAAACACCCTCTAAGTGCGTAGCGTAGTTTTGAAAATACTTCCTGTATTATTATACTCCAAGACAACAGTTTACTACGCCAAGCATATTTCGAGATAAGTCTTGAGCACTGATTAATGTCTAAAAAGTTTCATTCAAGAACCCAATCAAGTATATGTACTTACTATTAAATAAAAGTAATTCGAAAAATTGATAACATTGTGATAAAATTGTATTTTTTTTTTAGCTTATCAGATTTTAATACAAAGATTTAAATTTTGTGTATGAATGCTGGCACTCCAACTTTTCATGTACCTAAGAACTGTATAAAAAGGCTTGACAATTAAGAAAGCTTGGCCATTTCACTTAGCCTTATACGAGCGATCAGTTAGAGCCATGATCTCAAGAAAAGTATACTGCTCATTGTTTGTCATTCTAATTTCCGGTTTAAGCGGGATTCATTCGTTGTCGCTTTTGAATAATGTTTCGGTTTCGAGTGATGTGTTCAGTCAAGTGTTTGTTGAAGAAATCAAAAGCAATCCAAACAAAGTCTATACATCCATTCCTGATTTCGGGCAGTATAATGCGGAAAAGTGTCTCGAAAGTCTACGTGAAATAATTAAACATTATTCAAATGTTCAAGTTGCCCGATGTAAGTGCGATATCCGTTTCTTTAGAAAACACTCAATTTCAAAGGAAATACATTTTTTGACCGTAATATAAAAATAGTCCCGAGAGTTCTTTAATAAATAAAAATTAGGAATGAGCAGTTTTTTAAAATAAATGGACTCGGTATAAAATTCAGGATATTGGAAATCATGTAAGCCCTTGTTTTCATGTTAAAAAATGTATTTAACACTAAAAGTAAACACAAAAAACTTCCAATAGACTAGACGTTTTAAAAAAAAAAAACGACTTTAAAGAGTTTAAAAACAGATAAGTTAACTAGAGTTATACCTTATCTTTTCTTAAGTTCTATACACAATTTGTTAATTTTACTTTAATCTCTACATTCTACAACAACAACTGAATACAGTTTCAATCAGTGGTGAAATTGGTATTTCCTGTTGAAAGTGAAATTATATAAAGATTAGACATTATAGAAACAAAATGCTTATACAAAACCTAATGAGGTGGGCTACGGTGCTCGTGTTAAGATTATAAATTTCAAAAAATGCGTAAATAAAGTATACAGATATTTAATTTCTTGGGAAAACCGTTATGTGTTATAAGAACTGAAATAAAATAAAATAAAATAAAACACCTTTACTCAGAAGTATATCCTTTTTCTTCGGCTTTTTCCTGGGCTCTGACCAAACTCTAGACAAAAGTCGAGCTTAAGGTAAAACACTAAGTTTGAATAAAAAATTAATCTGATGAAAGCTAAAACAAAATTTTAAAGCCTTTTGTAAGATCTTTTCATTTAATTCAGCCAAAAAAAAAAAAAACTTGAAATTCGTTGCAAAATTTTACAAATTAAACACTTTTTTCGCAACAAATTTACCTTGAAAAAAATCTCATAAACATCAACTGATAGTTCGCCTTAAATCATTAGTTAAACTTCAAAATTGGATAGTAACGTCACCTCAGCTTTCATTTGCATCTGGATAGTGTTTGACAAGTTCCAAAAAGAACGTGACAAATCTTTAGGGCTCTTCCACTGCTGTAACGTACACGTTAATAGCTGTTATAAGTTATAAGTTGAAGTTAGTTTTTAAATTCATAGGGTATACCTATAATAAAAAGTATGAAAATAGACTGAGTTGATATGTTTTTGCGACTCCACCATCATTATCCTAATCCTCATCGACTGACGTGACCTTATTTCATATAAAAATATAATAAATTAACTATTTATTTATTATTTTGCAGTTTTCGATGCATGGGGAAGTATTCCAGCAGGCGTATTAACCGGGAATCTGTATGATCTTGGCAACTATGATCAATGTGTTAAATCTTCTATATCCCTTAAGGCTAATGTTGATGATATTATAGGGCAACAATATTGCTTTGTCAATTTACCTCTTAAACCCCTCGAGGACCCTGTTCTTTCAATAAACATCGGAATATGTGTTCCCAATAGTTGCAGTCCAGATTTACTGACTTCAATTTTCAAAGAGTCCACCAAAACAGCCTTCGATGGAGCCTTTTCTGATATTTCAGTTGACCGTTGCTCAGATGGAAAAGTTGGGCCACTCACAGCAACAAACATCGCTGGCATGTGAGTAAAATGGCTGGAGTTGATATTTGACTTATTAATAATTTTGAACAATTTTCAGATCGGTGTTTGTTGTTCTGACAGTCTTAATGGTTTTAAGTTCAGCCTATGACATCTATGTGAGCCATTATCAAGGTGGGTATGTTTTAAACTTAGATTTTTTTTATAAAGTTAATTAATTAGTATTAATTTTATTTTCTAACCAACGGAGGCACACGTGTTATATATGACGTCCCTGTCATTATCAACATATCTATTCCCCAATCAAGTATTGCAAAATGTTTAAAAGTTTCTTGAACTTGACTACTCCTTCGCCTATTCTAATCTATATTTATTGTTTTTTGTTTATATCATGATGTACATTGTTTTCAGTCTTGGATTTATGTTTATCAAGGCCCAGGGCAATCGCACAGAAAGGGCTCCACAAAAGTACTGAAACTTATTTTATTGGTTTTATCTTTTGTACTTTTTTTTGAAGAGTGCGGATAAAATTTCTGGCAAAATTATCAATAAAAAGTCAGACTGTATGTGAATTTTTAGGGAGTGAAAATCTTGCTCAAAGAAACCCTTTGGGACAGTATCAAGGCGGGCAGACTTAGCCTTAGAAATGTTTTTCTAAATTTGCACATAAATTAAACAACTGAATAAGAAGTTTCGAGCTAGGTAGATAACAATATTCTTCTCTACGAAGAGAAAACACAAGAATTTGTAAAATTAAATATAGATCTGTACCCTAGGAGCTAACATATTATAATGTCATTTCTAAGCTTGCAGCAATTTTCTTTTCAATTTTCCAGAAAAACCAAACTCCGTCCTTATTTCCTTTTCAATGCTGACAAATGCAAAGAGACTCTTTGCAATCAGCACAAAGCGATCTCAAAACAATATTGACTGTCTCACTGGAATCCGGGTTATATCAACTCTATGGATAATAATGCATCACACTTTCATTCATGCTTCATATGCTGCCGTCATAAACTCTTTCGATCTGTCCGATGTAAGAATTAAAAATCTATATTATATTAACCATTTTTAATTGACTTATTTCTTTTCGATTCTGCCTATTAAGTGGAAATCATTCAGTTTGGAGTTCATGCCGATTTACAATGGAAGCATGACAGTGGACACGTTCTTCTTCATGGGTGGCTTGCTGGTAGCTTGGATTGGATTCAAGGAGTTGGATAAGACGTATGTACATAATGAAGTCATCTTATGAACATTGACCTTGAAATAACTCTATTTTACATTTCTATTACAGAAATGGAAAAATCAACTTCATAATGAACATTGTCCATCGTTATATCCGCTTGACACCTATTCTGGCCGCTGGACTGATATTGGCCTACAGTATTAATAGCATAATCTACACTGGCCCACTCAAGGAAGTATTCGTGGAGATGCGGAAATGCAACAGTCACAATTGGTGGCCAATCCTGCTTTACGTCCAAAACTATGTTCGAGATCCAAATTTGATTTACGACGCTTGTTATGCAGAGGCGTGGTATTTGGCAATTGATTTCCAGCTCTACGCCCTTTCGCCGCTAATCTTACTGGCAATGTGGAAATGGGGAAAGAAGTTTGTGCCGGTCTTAGTGGCCTTGGGATTGGCGTCCATCGGATGGGTAATGGGAATATATATTTCCGAACAATATACTGGCCTCACATTGGGGTAAGTTTTGGCGAGACTCGTAATTAATTACACATTCATTCTTACTTTGATTTATAAATAATATAAATTATGAATATTGTTTCAGAGCTAATCCACACGAATGGGAGAAAATTTATACGCAAACTCACACTAGATTTGCACCCTGGCTTATCGGTTTTGGTTTTGGATATTTTATGCACAAAAATCGGCAATCACACTTTAAAATTTCAAAAGTGAGTTGTTCTTTAAACTTTTAAGCTTTATAAAATATAGTTAAAACTCTCAAAAACTTTATATGTATATGGGTACATATGCAAATATAACATAATTACATATGTATTTAGCAGGTAACTGCTGTATGTATTTAAAAATTCGAACGCCTGTAAGTATGCAAATCTGTGTTTTTCAAAACTTCTACAAAAGTTTAGAGTTCCAAGTCTTACATAATATGTACGTGTACATAAATTGAATGTCACTAATAACGGTAAAACTTTTGAAAAGTTGGTTCAATTTATCACGTCATTTCATTTAGTTGAAGTTGAATGATTACACCCGAAAATTAGCTTCTAACTTTTTTGAAAATACAATTCTGTTTGAAAACACCAACTTATGATGAATATCTCCTTCTTCTTAGACTGTTCAAGCCATTTGTTGGGTTACAAGTATTTTCACGTTGGTAGCTATAATAATTGGACCACATTTCTCGTTAAGAGCGAATGGCAAAGGCACCGTTTTCGAAGCAACCATTTATGAAGGTTTAAAGCGCGTGTCCTGGGCACTAGCGCACGTTTGGATAACATTTGCCTGTTACTTTGGATACGGAGGTATTGTTGATGTGTTTTTGTCGCACCCGATATGGCAGCCACTTGGACGTTTCTCTTATGCCATGTACATGATGCACATGCCAATATTGCGTATGCATTATGGAATGGCACGAACTGAGATATATTTTTCGTCTTACACTGCGGTATGTCAATATATTGTAGATATTTCTTAATATTCAATTTATGTATGACTTTTATTATGTTTTGCAGTTTCTGTCATTTTGGAGTGTACTTGGAATAACAATCATTTACTCAATTTATGTGACGTTACTCTTTGAGTCGCCGATTTTAGTCCTAGAAAAGGTCATTTTTAGTCGCGAAAAGGCTGTGGAAAAGAAAAACGCAGTAGACACACCATCCTCAGTGCCAAATGTTGTAATCGAGGCACGCGAAAATAATCCAACAATTACGAATAAGGAGATTTGAATATTTACATTTTAAAAGTAACATTAATAATAATTTATTATAAAAAAGGATAAAAGTTGTTGTTTTGTTTTTGGGTGAGCTCTGATCAATTTCACGAAATGTTAATGTAACTCAAGTGAGCCTTAAAATTAAAATAGTAAATTATATTCCAGTTGTCAATGGAGTATTGTTTACTTTTTGGTCTCATATTTTTAAATAAAATCAATAACTTAGTGCTAAGGACTTTTAAACGAAAGATAATATTGGCTGAGTTTTATAGTTTCGTCTTTCTCCTTTTTAAATCTCTACAAAAACATGTCCAATATCACATTTTTATTTTGCAATGTGTGTTACTGTGTCCCACTGTAATAAAAAACACTTCTAAATAAACAATTTGGAGCACTGATTCTTCTTTACACTATCAGTGTTTGGTGCACTTCACAGTCTGTTTAAGTATATTTTAGCGTTTCCTTACTTTGCTTTAGAAAAATAAAAAGTCGGTCGAAAAAACTTGCTCTTGTGGCTCTAGGTTGAAATTTGACTTCCAGAAATATTAATACTCGCAACCATTTTTTGTATATCAGTATACTTAAGAATTTGGATTTATTTAACACTTATAAGAGATAACTTGTCGAATTAAATGTTTAACGAATTAATAGTCCGTTGGTGTTCCCTAGCGAGACATCTCTACTACTCCTACAGCTGCCTCCAGCTCTTTCCCAACCAGATTCCTCCTCAACTGTTCTTCTCCACGTGCTTCTCGCGGTCTACCGAACTCTTCTTCCTTCTTGCGTGAGTTAACTTGCATAGAAACAATCACATAAGGAATTCGAAACTTCTAGTCAATAAATTGATGAAATGTGATGCAAAAATGCACATTTTTTTCACTTGGAACCAATACTTGCCCTTTTAGAATAAAATATTATGTAAAGTGCTATAGCCACTTATTTTAATATAAAACTATTTTTCATTTGTTTTATAATGTTTTAACACATTCTGCTCATGCTGGTGTCGTACTTAAAAGCATTAAGTGCCTTTGAAGTTTGAAATGTTTTGATATTTTAGTTCAGTTTCAGCATTCAGAAAGAGCGATCGTCACAGAAATAATGTACTTTTGGTTATTAATAATCTCAACTACAATATTTATTAGCGATATTCATTCATTTTCGGTTGTTAATAACGTTTCTGTTTCGAGTGATGTCCTTAGTCAAATATTTTATGAAGAAATCAAAACTAATTCGAATAAGAATTACGCACCCAGTCCTGATTATGGACAGTATAATTCGAAAAACTGTCTCTTCAGCTTACAGGAAATTATAAAACGATTTCCTAACCCGCAAGTTGATCGATGTAAGTGTGATTTCCTTGATTTTACATATGTATGGTATATCCACAGCACATACACAAACATTTCCATTCAAAACAAGAACTGTCAAATTGTGGGGTTTGGAAGTCTGCAGTAACCAATCGAAAACACCATTAACAACAATATACGGAACTTTTTCTTGGCAAAAAATGGATACAGGAAAATAGTGTCAATCTTTTAGTTTGATTTGAAGCTCGAATTCCAGTTATTTACAATACGAAAGCTTTAAACAACCATTTTCATTTTCAAGTTTTGTAATTAATTTTGATTGTGTAATTCATTTTTATTTTTCATCTTCAATTAAATGATAAGAAAGATCAACTAATATTTTGTGCAGTAAACTCATTATATTACATACATTTTTGTGTTTCAGTCTTCGATGCCTGGGGAAGTATTCCAGCAGGTGTATTAACTGGAAATCAGTTTGACCTCGGCAACTATGATCAATGTGTCAAATCTTCTATGTTATTTACCGAACTCGCCGACACTGATGTTATAAGACAACAATATTGCATTGCCACATTACCTCTCAAGCCGGATCCATCAGCAGAAGTTCCAGTTAATTATTGGGACCTAGGACGCTCAATCAATGTTGGAATATGCGTTCCGCATAGTTGTAGTCCAGATTTACTTACAAAAATATTTCAAGAATCTACTAAGGCCACATACGATGGAGCTCTTTCTGAAATTTCAATTGGAAATTGTTCAGATGGACAGATTCCAAAACTTACAGCCGCTGAAATTATTGGCATGTAAGTGTTGAAAGTTAAAAGTAGCAAATTTTTATATTGCAAACATTTCAGAAGGCTTAATATGTATGACTTTTCTTATGACTCTATAATTAGTTTAAGCTTACATTTTTTGCAGATTTATTTTAGCGATGCTTACAGCATTCATGATTTTGAGTTCAGCCTACGAAGTTTATGTGAACCACTGTTTGAGTAAGTGTCTTCATTTCCTAAAGCACAAATATTTTTTAATTTCCCATAAATGTTTCAAAAACTTAAGATTCAAAGTATTGACTAATTATTATTTCTGTGAAAATAAAAAAAAAGTCTTTTTTACAGTTTCAAAAATATTTATTAAAAATTCGAATACCATATTGATTAGCATTTTTCTGTAGCCTGCATTATGTAGATTTAATGACTCACATTAAACTTATTGCAAATCTAACAACAAAATCGATGAAGAATGAAGTTGATAGATATTTTAATAAATTTGCCTACTCGTGTTTCTATCACAAATAACGTCCTCCGTTTAGTACTGTCTCTTATCCACACTTTAGTTAAAAAATAAGCTCATTCACTTAGTTATAATTATCAACACTTCAAAATAAGTTGCATCACAAGTAGGTACTGTAGGTTGAGGCGCTTAAAATTAAGGAACAATAAGCATTTTTTTTAAATCAAAAGAAACAAGTGGTAATTTGGTTGTAAGTGTACGTGTTAAAGCTTTCATGTCCAATTCAATATAATTTTAACAAAATTAAAACATCAATTAAAATATTAAAACTTTTTTACATATAATGTCAAAGTTTTAGAATGCTTTTTGAGAGTTTGAGAGAGTTGCTCGAAGTTTCCGAGTTGCGCGCAACTTAAGTTGCTGCAAATTGTCCACCAAGTTTCTTTCGGAATATATATATTATATTTTGTGTGATTTATATATTTTTAGCTTGACTTTTGTCAATTATTACCTTTTTAGTGAACAAAGATAATAATTTATTTGTTAACTTAATACTGCACTAGTTCGTATAATTACTCGTATATTGATTTGAACTTTTTTCATTCCGCTTTTAATTTTCGCCAGAAAAACCAAAACCGATATTTTTGGCCTTTTCCGTGCTAACAAACGGAAGGAGATTGTTCGCAATCAACACGAAACGAAAGCGCAGCAGCATTGACTGTCTCAATGGTCTGCGGGTCATATCTACTCTTTGGATTGTCATGCACCATGCTTATGATAACATTCTGGGAGCCCCTGTTATAAACTACTCAGACCTTTCTGCTGTAAGGATTCTGAATAATCAAGGCACAATCAAATGCGAATTTTATAATTATTTCAGTGGTTCTACAGTTGGGAGTTCATGCCAATCATCAATGCAAGCATGACTGTTGACACGTTCTTTTTCATGGGTGGCTTGCTGGTAGCTTGGATGGGATTCAAGGAATTGGACAAAACGTAAAGCCGAGCCTTTTCTGACTCTGGACAAAATTCTGAAAATTGCCTTCTTTCTTTACAGAAATGGGAAAATTAACTTCCTTATGAACATCGTGCATCGTTACATTCGATTGACGCCCATACTGATCGCTGGACTGATTTTGGCCTACGGTATAAATGGAATTATTTACACTGGTCCGTTTAAGGACACATTTATGGCCAAAAATAATTGTAACGGCCGGAATTGGTGGCCAATTCTATTGTATATTCAAAATTATTATGCTGGAAGAGAAGGTTTTGGTTTTGACGATTGTTATGCGGAAGCCTGGTACTTGGCGATCGACTTTCAGCTTTATGCGCTTTCGCCTTTGATCTTGATTCCGATGTGGAAATGGGGCAAGAAGTTTGCTCCAGTATTGGTTGTTCTGGGACTGATTTCGATTGGATGGGTTATGGCTATATATTTTTCGGATAGTTATACTGCTTTTTTGTTGGGGTGGGTATGAGTTTTTCGGTGGAAATTGACGGGAAATCTTCAGGATAGTGAAAAAACAAATCTCCGTTTCAGGGTCAACCCACACGAGTGGGAGAAAATATACATAGCAACTCACACTAGATTCGCACCCTGGCTTGTTGGTTTTGGCTTTGGATACTTTATGCATAAGAATCGTCAATCGGACTTCAAACTGTCAAAGGTAAGTTGAAAAGTATGTTTTTCTAAAAAAAAAAAACCGGTTTCGATGAAAACTGTTTACAAACCCAGCAAAATTTATCCACGAAAAGCTAATTAATTTATGTAGATATTTTAACTAACACTAAAAGTTCTTTGTTCACGTTTAGAAAGTCCAGGCCATTTGTTGGATTGTCAGTTTCTTCACAATGACAGCTATTATATTTGGACCGTATTTCTCGCTAAACGCCAAGGGGAAAGGTACCGTTTTTGAAGCTGCTATGTATGAAAGTCTGAGGCGCGTGTGCTGGGCACTGGTGCATGTATGGATAACATTTGCTTGTTTCTATGGATATGGGGGCATTGTTGATGCGTTCTTGTCCCATCCGATGTGGCAGCCGTTTGCACGCCTATCTTATGCAATGTACATGATGCACATGGCCATAGTACGAATGCATTATGGAATGACACGCACGGAGATTTATTTTTCCGTCTATAATGAGGTTAATTGTGGACACTTTTGTATGTATTTGATTGCCACTAAATAATTTTGTTTATTTCTCTGCAGTTTCTGTATTTCTGGAGCGCCTTTGGAATTACATTTCTTTTTGCCATCTATTTTACATTGGCTCTTGAGTCCCCGGTTTTGGTATTGGAAAAGATAATTTTCAAGCGAGAAAAGCCTGTTAAGAACGGAAATGTAGAACAGGCACCTACTGCAACACCTAATATTGTCATCGAGTCACCGGCAAAGGATACATAAATCGCAATCGAAATTGAATTAGAATTATAAAAAATTGTGATACTCGTACCTAACAAAACGTCCAGTTTTCTTTAAAAAATACAAATGAATAATAAAGAATAATTAGTGCGATTATTTAGCTAAGCCTAAGTTAATTAAACAGAAATGGATGGTTTTGTTTACCAATTCAAAGTCTTAATTTTACCAAACCTTTACTTAAAAAAAAGAAAATGAGAATTTCGACTGGTGTTCTTGTGCGTTTATTTTTGAAGATATAAAGAGCAGGGAATTTAGTAAGATTACCATTTTTTTCCAGCAAAAGCAAACTGGAACTAAATAAGAAATGAAATTTATGTTTTGACATTTAAAAAAAAAATGTTGTTTTGTAAACTGAAAGCAAAGGTAAACCCTTCCCTTAGAAGCGAATTGCACAGCTAATTTCCGTTTATAATTTCCGATAACTGAAACCAGTTCATTTATAAAAACAGCTGTCAGATGTCAGATTATTTTTGAACATTTGTATTTGATAGAGTTGATAAGAAATTCTGTATGCAATGTGCAATGCATTTTTCTTTACCAATAACACACTTCACTTGTTCACACTTAAATCACGCTCCATTCAAGTGCCTACTTATATTTCCTTTATTTTACAAATAATGATAACATTTTGAAGAGTCGATTTTTTGAAGTTCATCTAGCTTATCTAGATTCATTCGCAGCTCAGTAGTGGCTATTCAAATCAACCATGTGAGCTCCCCTTAAGTGTTCAGTACTTTAATTGAGACTATAAAAAGCTATTGCATTCAAAGAGCTTGCCCATTTTAATTATTTTTAATCATTTGAAAAGATCCATCGCACTATGGAATTGAAATCTTCTATTTTACTTATTGTAACTTCATTAATAACCGGAATTAATTCACTGTCACTTCTCAATAACGTTTCTGTTCCAAGTGATGTTTTTAGCCAAATGTTCTTTGATGAAATTAACAGACATCCAAATAAGGTTTACGTATCCGCATCCGGGTCGGATTTAGAACAATACAATTCTGAAAAGTGTATTGTAAGCTTGCGCGAAATTATCAAACGTTATCCTAGCCCTCAAGTTGCACGGTGTAAGTGGTGTGGTTTGTTGTATCACTTTTACTTCTATTGCTTAAATTTAAATATAAAAAAACATAAAATTAATACTCGAAATTATACACTAATAGAAATTAAATAATGCTACTAAGAAATCGGTTTTCGAAGCGAAGACATTAAGGCTCTCAAGTGATTTCATACGCAAATGCTGATATCAGAATTATTCAAAACTTAGTGGCACTTCCTTCTCCAATTTATTACCGTAAAAGAATTTGTTAATAATCTAAACTTTTCGGCCATAGTTTTCGATGCATGGGGTAATGTTCCAGCAGGCGTATTGTCTGGAAACCAATATGATCTTGGAAATTATGATCAATGTGTCAAATCTTCCTTGGAATTCAATGAATTACGAAGTGTCATAAAACAACAATATTGTTTTCTGACATTACCCCTCAAGCAGGACACTTCAACCTCTAGTCCGTTTAATTTTTTGAGCACAAGTAAATCAATCAATGTGGGAATATGCATTCCGGAAAATTGTAGCCCAGATTTAGTGTCGTCAATATTTAGAGAATCAGCTAAGACCATTTTCGATGGAGTTCTATCTGACATTTCTGTTGGACGGTGCTCAAATGGGCAAATTCCAACGTGGACAGCATCTATTATTGCTGGAATGTAAGATTGAATATTATTGAAAAACACTAATTTATCATTATTTAATTTAACGTTTGATACATTACAGATCTGTTTTAGGAATATTGACAGTATTGATGATTTTAAGCTCGGCCTATGACATCTACGTCAGCCACTATCAGAGTAAGTGCTTTCAATTTCTTCGTTTTTATCGGTACAGAATGAGAACTTAAAATATAAAATTATTGTAAAATGTTTAAACTAGAGGGAATTTGTTTATAAATAAATATTTTGATTTTTTTTGTCCAATTATTGATCGACAGGTAGTTCCTCTTTACACTTTAACAGAATCAAGAACTTGAATTTCAAATAGCCTCTTGAAACCGCTAGAATAAGTAAATTTAATTAAGTATTTTATGTGTATAATCCATAGTTCTATTTAAATTGATTTGGTTTTTTACAGTATACACAATTGAATCAATCTATAATTAATTATTATTTAAGCCATAATTTATGAATATTTAAATCTATATGTGATTCGAACAGTAAATTAAGTATAATGAGTGTAATAAACTGTTTCTTATAACATAGATTTATTAAAATAAACACGAAATTCATCTGTCAGCTCGCTTAGAATGGATGTCAAGATTACAAGCACTTATCATTTAACTAGACTCAACTTTGATTAATTTATCTTTGGCTCGTGCTTTAAATTGCAATTCGTATAACTACGTATATATAACCAATTAAAATTGATAATACCTATACTTGTGGTTTGTAGTATTTATGGGTACCTGGAAGTATCTTTGCGCACACTTAAGATACGACATACGGCATTCGAGTATCTAAAACTTATAGTCATACTAGTCTACCAGTCTACCTACTTACATTGCGTACATTCTCAAATTTATTTACAATTATCCAAAGATTGTGGTTCTTGCAATACGACACAAGTATAGCACATATTTTAAATGTTAGTAGTAAAATAATGAAAGTGCTCGGATTATTTATAAGACAAAAATTGTTATTATTTTATAGCTCTGTAATTACTGTTTTCATTTTATATTTATTTTACTTCAATTTATTTTTCGTTTCAATTGGCTGTCAACTAGAATCTTCATGTTTGAAAATTTTGAATCAAGAAAAGTCTCTAACGTATTTTTCATTTTTCTACAAAACTATTGGGTTTATTAATATGTATGTATTTTTCAAATAACTTTTGATTTTCCAGAAAAACCAAACCCTGTCTTGATAGCATTCTCAATACTGACTAATGGAAGGCGGTTATTTGCAATCAACACCAAGCGATCGCGCAGCAACATTGACTGTCTCACCGGAATCCGAGCCATTTCGACGCTTTGGATTATAAATCATCACGTTTATACAAATGTCTTGCAAACTCCAGCTATAAATTTCTCGGACATTTTAGCTGTAAGATGCTCAAAAACATTTGAAAATGCTATGAAAAGTGTCCCAAGACCAGTTGTAATTTTCAGTGGTTCTTCAGTTGGGAATTCATGCCGATTTACAATGCGAGCATATCGGTGGACACGTTCTTCTTTATGGGTGGCCTGCTCGTGGCCTGGGTAGGATTTAAGGAATTGGATAAAACGTGAATAGAAACAAATTTAATTTATAGTTGATTTTTGAGTAAGTAATTTTGTTTATTGTGTTTACAGCAATGGAAAAATTAATTTTTTCATGAACATCGTACATCGCTACATCCGGTTGACGCCCATTCTGGCGGCTGGATTAGTTTTGGCTTATAGTGTTAATAAAATTGTTTACACCGGTCCATTTAGGGACACATTTTTGGCAAATAATAATTGTAACGGTCGAAATTGGTGGCCAATTTTGTTGTACATCCAAAACTACTATTCTGCGGATGGCAATCTAAGTTATAAAGATTGTTATGCGGAAGCTTGGTACTTGGCGATCGACTTTCAACTGTATGCCCTTTCACCGTTAATCTTAATTCCAACGTGGAAGTGGGGTAGGAAATTCGCGCCAGTTTTGGTAGTTCTGGGATTGATTTCGATTGGATGGGTTATGGGAATATATTTTAGTGAGAGTTTTACGGGGTTGATTTTGGGGTGAGTAATGTTGAACTTCTTCATTATATTGTTAAGTTTTTTTTAATGTAAAAGATTTGGGTAGGTAATAATTTAAATGTAGTATAGTTGAAAAATTATTTTGGAGATTATTTAGGTACCTAAAACAGGATCTTATACTTTTTATTACGAATACAAATGTATGATAATACAAATGGACTTAGTTTGTAATTTATTTGTGGTTGTTCCGAATTTATTTTTAGTGTGAATCCGCATGAATGGGAAAAAGTGTACACAACTTCTCACACTAGGTTTGCTCCTTGGCTTATTGGATTTGGTTTTGGATATTTTATGCACAAAAATCGTGAATCGCAATTCCAAATGTCAAAAGTAAGTTACTAATAATAAGTTCTTGACTATAAACTCTACATTATATCTATATAAAGAACGTTCAGAGGGATTAATTTTCATTACAATAAAAAAATATATATGTATCTATAAAAACAAGTAAAGTACAGTACATACAATGAATAAAGCCTTCTGCTAAACTAATCTTTATGCCTTAAAGATATGACAAACTTTCCGGTTAAAAGAGTTTCTTCAGAAAAGGTATGATTAATCTAAAAATCCGATATTCAAAAATATTTCTGATAAGTGCGTATTCACTAATTGATAAAATTATAATTTTTCAATCAACATTCTTAGATTGTCCAGATCATTGGTTGGATTGCAAGTTTCTTCACAATGACAGCTATTATTTTTGGACCTTATTTCTCCTTAAACGCTAATGGCAGAGGTACCGTTTTCGAGGCGGCAATGTACGAAAGTTTAAAACGAGTGTCCTGGGCACTGGCACAAGCTTGGATAACATTCGCTTGTCATTATGGACAAGGAGGTATTGTTGATGCATTCTTGTCACATCCGTTTTGGCAGCCATTGGGACGTTTGTCTTATGCAATGTACATGATGCATATGGCTATTATACGAATGCATTTTGGAATGACACGTACCGAGATTTATTATTCAGTGTATAATGAGGTTGGTGAAATGATCATGAATTTATGTACATATGTATGTACATACAATGATTATTATAATTTTATATTATTTCGATTTATTTGCAGTTTCTGAATTTTTGGAGCGCTTTTGGGATAACATTGCTTGTATCAATTTATGTAACTTTAGCTTTTGAATCGCCAATTTTAGTATTGGAAAGGTTTATTTTTCTTCGGAAAAAGCCATCGGTGAAGAAGGATAATTTGGTAGAGGCATCTTCCCCGAATATTGTTGTCGAGTCAATAGAAAAGAAATCATGAATATCATGTGAAGCCATTTTTTGGAACAGAAATTTTTATATTTTAAATATTGTGATCAAATGATGAAGCTGCTTAAATAAATCGAATTCTTTATTAGTGACATGATGCAAAAGCATGATTGTACCGTTTGTACCGTTTTCCAATGATACCTAGTTGAAATCCTATATACACAGCTTGACAGCTTCGAAAGTAACCAATCTGGATGGTAATAATTAATTTTTCAAATGTTTTTGTTTCAACTTTTGACACAGAAAACTATACAAAAGTATTTATTGTTCCGTCCTTTCTTGGCCTACATCCCTTATGATTAACAAAATCATGAATCCCTACCTACCCCAAGGCTACCAACTTAAGAATAAAGTCAGAATCTCGAAACTCTCAATATTTGATTGGCTAGTCGAGGATAGATATGTTTATACATAATGTAACAATATACCATATGTAGGTAGGTACATATTTTCTAACAATTTATTATTACAACTTTGGAGAACGTTGGTATTTTAAGGAATCTTAGAATATTAGACTTCAAATTATGACAGAAAGTTTCTCTTTGTTTAATAATATCAAATATTATTTACATACATACATATGTTATGTACATATTATGTATCAGACTCAAATGTGATAAATTTTGCCTACTTAATATGTACATTGTACATACATACATATGTACATACATACTACATACATATGTATGAATGTACTTGTACATATATCTATACATAAAAATAAGAACCATCTGTCTGCATGTACAGTAGCTCCAACGAATAATCGGACAAAAGTTTATTTGATAAAATCAGCCTTAAACTTGAGAAAAAAGTGGGTAAATCCATACTTTTATTATTTGTACATCTTATTCGTACATATTTCGCAGAAGTAATTTTATCAATAATTGCTTTTCTGTAGAAATTTTTGTGAACTGTCAATGAAAATCAGGCTTCTTTATAAAATTATAAAATTATACGGCGAGTGTTTTAAATGACCTAGCACATTATAAATTAGAGATACATAAGTTTACTTTTTATAGATTGATTAGAACCTTGTACTTATAGTTAGAATGTTAGATAGCCCGAATGAAATAAATGTGTTTTGTGATCGAGTCTCGTTGGCAGTATATCACTGTTTATCTTTTAATTAATTCAATTTATGTATAATGATCATAATCTATATCTTTAAGATACGATCGAATATTTTAATATTTCGTTTGTAGGTATATTTCGTTTTTTCCTAGAGCGTACCTATTCAGTGATGTTTGGCTGTTAAGGGGCAAAATTCGTTTTTTTTTTTTCTTCAATTTTCTATCAGTTTAAGGAGAACAGTCTAAAGGTTTAATACTAATAGCAACGAAAATTGAGGCTTACTAGTTTCGAATTGCAATCAGTAAGAAACTTGTATACAATTTTCCATTTAGTTCTACATAAGTATATGACAAACATATTCGCCCCTTGATTAATATTACGAATACGAAAGTACGCTCTTGTACTTTTCTCCTTAGATCAAAAGATTTATGAACCAATAATACCTGTATACACAGTCAGTTCTACCTCAAAATAAGTGATTTATAAGAATTTAAGTGGTTGATAATACTGATAAGGCATTAATAAATAGCGGACCGTTATTTATGACAGTTTAGTTGAATTACTGAATTCTAACCATGGACGTGAAGTTCTTGTTTCTGGTGTTCGCGAGTTTAAGTTCATTTATAAATGAAATCTCCTCGTTTACTGTTATTAACAATGTGACAGTTAATAGTGACATTTTGAAGGAAATATTTTTCAAACAAATTCAAAAGAGCGAAGAAATAGATTTTGCTATTGGAAAAGAAAAAGAATCTGGAAAATATGATTTTAAAAAATGTTACCTCAGTTTGCGTGAAATAGTTGATCGTTTTCCAGATGAAGACGTTTTTCCATGTAAGTCTTTGTTTTTTTTTTTCGGGAAGAGAAATGACAAAAAAATATACGATAATGGAAAAAATGATTTTCTCTGTTTTTTCCAGTCTTTGATTCTTGGGGTCATTTGCCTTCTGGAATATCTTACGGTAGCACTTTTGATACGGGAGAATTCGATCAATGTGTGACATTATCGGTGTCGTTAAATAAATTCCCTGGGGATCTAGCAAAAGGTCAATACTGCTTTGTATCTTTGAATCTCCCAAAACTTTTTGGCGCTGTTAATACTGGAATATGTGTTCCTGACACTTGCAGTCCTGAGTATTTAACAACGATTTTCAAAAACTCATCAGACGAACTGTTAAATGGCGCTCTAACAGGAATATTATCAGTTGGGCAGTGTACAGATGGAAAGAATCCACCACTCAATGCAATGAACATTATTGCAATGTAAGTTCTCAAGGATGATGTTTCAAAAACTTGATTGTTGAAATTAATGTTTTACTTTGCAGAACAATTTTTTCACTCGTTACAATATTAATGATCTTAAGTTCTTTATATGAATTCCTTATGGAGTATTATAAGAGTAAGTATACAAAATATATTAAGTTATGTAGATCAAGTTTGGAATCAAGTCTTTTTAGTAATTTAAAGAACTTCCAGTGCACAATGTGTTAAGCTTCCATTTTCTTCTTTCAGAAACACCTGTTCCAATTCTCCTGGCATTTTCGGTGTTAACTAACGGGAAGAGACTATTCGCTATCAATTTAAAACGATCAAGGAACAGTATTGATTGCTTCAATGGAATACGAGTGCTCTCAACTCTTTGGATTATGTGCCATCACATTAATTCCAATATGTGGTTAATGCAAGCTATCAATTTCATGAAATTTACCAAAGTAAGATTTAAATAGCATATGGTACAGTTTTTTAATAATTTATATAGTTTTCGAGATTTTATAGATGTGTACATTTTTGACTTTGACTCAACTAATTTATACTAATTTCTAGTTTAGTAAAACGATATTTTCCATGCCATTTGCTATGGCTACGAATGCAGTGAATACATTCCTTTTCATTGGTGGACTATTGGTCGCATTTAATGGATTCCGAGACATGGACAAAACGTAATAATTAATAAATAAATCGAAACAACCTTTCATTTAATTCATTATATACAAGTATCATTAATAACAATCACAAACATAACATACATGCAGGAAGGGCAAAATAGATGTCATCATGAATGTTGTACATCGTTACATCAGACTTACCCCGATTGTAGCCGTTGGCCTTCTGCTAGCTTATGGCATAAACGACCTCCTCTATAATGGGCCACTCAAGGAATCTGCTTTGGCGGCAAATACCTGTGATGGAAGTAATTGGTGGCCAATTCTTTTGTATATTCAAAACTACTACATCACGGAAAAAACGGTAATTATTTCATAAATTCACATTTTTTTATTTTTTTAAAAAATCGTTAATTCGTCTTTATTTTAGTGCTATGACGAAGCTTGGTATTTAGCTGTTGATTTTCAGCTGTACGTTTTTTCTCCGTTGCTTTTGATTTCGATGTGGAAATGGGGCAAAAAAGTTATGTATTTTATTGGACTCTTGATAGTTCCATCAATTGCGTATATTTTGGCAATTTTCTTCATCGAAGGATACACTGGATACTCACAAGGGTGAGTTGGAACTTTTATTTTGATCTCGTTTTAAGTGGAAAATATTCAAAATTACAGTTCATGTCTGTAATTAGTTGACATTGACTTTAACACAATTATTATTATTTGAAACTCTTCGTCAAAATTAGTAAAAGTCCGAAAAGGTTTCTTCACATTATTCATTCTAGTCATTTACTGATGAAGTTTGATATTTCATATTCAATTAGCGTTTGGTCAGAAAAGTTGTTCCAAAGAGTCCGGATTCCGGAATGAAGCATAAAATGTATACTTCGGACTTTTACCAACGTTGTTGTTGTTAAATTACTATGAATTATATGAATATTTGCAAAACTCGAATAAATTACTAATTTAATAAGTGTTGTAAACATTTTTTTTTCTTACAGTCACAATGAAGGAGAATGGGAAAAAATATACATTCCAACACACACCCGGTGGACTCCGTGGTTAATAGGTTTCGTCCTTGGCTACTTTATGCATTTAAATCGTCAAACAAATTTCCATGTTTCGAAAGTGAGTTTTCTGTTTAAATTTGATTAAGCTCTTTGTGTATTGAAAGCTCTGGCTTGTGGTCATTTTGAAATCCCATCAAAAGAATGCATACTGAATAAACATTAAATAATATCAGTCACAACATTTAAAGTTTCAGTCGGACAAAAAGATATCACAATGTGAAAAATATATCTATTTTATTTACAAACGCTTAAGAACCATATCTATATAATTTTAAACTTTGACAATGTATTTTTTTAGCTTGTTCAACTGGTTGGGTGGATCGGAAGCCTAACGATAATGCTTTTAGTGGTATTTGGACCATATCCCGCTGTACACAATGAAATAGAATCCGTTTTCGGTGCCGCAATGTATGGAGGATTCAAGCATATTGCTTGGACCGTGGCTCTAGTTTGGATAACATTTGCGTGCTATTATGGGTATGGTGGAGTTATTGACACATTCCTGTCACATCCCATTTGGCAACCTTTTTCGCGTTTGACATACGCATTGTATATGATGCACATGGCTGTGATAAAAATGAATTTCGGAGTGTCCCGCATGCCTCTACAATTTTCTCTCTACAATATTGTAAGTACCTACCTATACATAATATTCTAGTTTTAATAATAATAATAAAATACTGTTTTTTAGATCCTATATTTCTGCTGTGCTCTTGGCATAACATTTCTGATAGCAATCTACGTGACATTAGCATTTGAATCACCAATTTTAGTTTTGGAAAAATTCATATTTGGTGGATCAAAGCCAACGAAGCCGAGCGTTGTGGACTTGGAGCAACCAGTTGAGAAGAAGCAAACTGTTGCCGTAGTATCGTAGTATTGATAGTTTACAATTATCTTAGAATATTATTTATAAAAGTATATATTTTACACAATGTAAAAATAAAATTATATGGATTGCTAATGCAATTAAATTAAAGTATTATAAATACAAAAGTTGTTCCTTCGATGATTTAACTTATAACGATCGATGATAAGAATCCAATCAATAATGTAATATAAAAAAGTCTCTTAAGCGTTCCAGCTGATCGAGAGTCCCGAGTTCCCTAGTAAGATTTTTCCAAACGAATTCATTTTTGGCTTACCTATTTTATAGAGTCAAGTTGTAGAGTTCATTTTGCAAATTATATTGCCATCATAAAGTCTAATTAACAGTTCTTCTACAAGAAATAGGTAAATGAGCGCTGAAAAATATAAGACACAAAATAAGCTTTCCAAGATTCAATTTTAATCCGAATCATCCAAATAGAAAAAAATATTGAGTGCTAAAAATATTCGTGCTTAGAACATGTCCTTTAGAGATGTAAGATGAATGCATAGAAATTAGTTACATAATTCATAAAACACAAAATATTAACTTTTTCGTTCCTTTATACATCCTTTTGAGGTGGTTCTGCAAACGTTACACGTTGAATCACAGACTCAGGCTGCTTCTTCTCAATTGATGGTCGGCCAAATATAAACTTTTCCAATATTAAAATTGGCGATTCAAAGGCCAGTGTTGAAACAATAGCGACCATGATTGAAATTCCGAAAGTATTCCAAAAATAAAGCATCTGTAGGAAAATACATTTGTACAAAAAAATGTTGTATTAGAATGGATTCTAGAAATGATTGCTTTCGAAAAAAACTTACCGCATTGTAGTCGGAAAAATAGACTAAAGTTCGCATCATACCGAAATTAACTCTAAGAACGAAGGAATGTATGAGGTATAATGAGTATGTTAACTTGGCAAAAGGCTGCCAATATGGATGCGAAAGGAAGGCATCAACAGTTCCGCCAATTCCAAATTGACAGGCAAATGTTATCCAAGCTAGGGCAATGGCCCATGCCAATCGCTTCCATCCCTCATACATGGCAGCTTCGAAGACCGTTCCATTGCCTTTGGTGCTCATTGTAAAATAAGGCCCAAACACAACTGCAATCATAACAAAGGCACTTGCAAGCCAAGCTATTAGTAGGAAGACCTAAAGCAATAAAGATTAAGTTTGAAGAAGTGTTAACTTTTTTAACTATAAGCATAAGCCCATATACCTTTGAGAAGTTAAACTTCCTTTGACGGTTGATGTACATAAAGTATCCCAATCCGAAACCAACAAGCCAAGGGGAACACCTAGTGTGCATTGGAATGTACGTCTTGAACCATTCATTCGGGTTCTGGAATCTGCAAAGTAATATTGCAATTGATTCCATTAGGAAACCATTTCGGTTTTACTTACGATCTCAGATTGGTAAAGCCGTTTGCTATAAAAATTGTCATCACACATGCTATCGACATTAGGGCCAGTCCAATCAAAACAGGCAAAAACTTTTTTCCCCATTTCCGCACGGCTAACAAGAGGAACGGTGCGAAAATATACAGTTGAAAGTCAATTGCCAGATACCAGGACCTTGCGAAGCACTTACATTGTGATTGTACCAAACTAAACGTTATTTCGTTAAATGTTTGAAAGTAACTCTTATACTCACTTGGGGTTCTTGAATAAAATAATTCTGTATATAGAGCAGAATAGGCCACCAATTTTCTGGAGTACAGTTATCTGTTGCGAGGGTCTTCTCCCTGAATGGCCCAGTAAAAATTATCTCATTGATACTGAACGTGTACAAAAGGGACGCTGCTACAAGAGGCGTAAGTCGAATATACCGATGGACATACATCATAGTTATATTTAGTTTGCCATTTCTGGAGAATAAAAGACCAAAGGCAGGTATCAGAAAATCTATATGTGAATTATAAAGCTTATTTTGGTTCTTACGTCTTGTCCATTTCCCGAAATCCAAGCCATGAGATGAGTAGGCCACCGATGAAGAAGAACGAATCCACAGCAACTGTTCCATTTATAAAAATCATTGAATACAAGTTTTTGAACCACTGAAATGATTTTTACGAAAATTTAATAAGAAGATACATATTTCGAAACGTAGAATTTAGTTTTTTTTTATAATATTTACATAATATGTACATATGTATATCACCAGCTACGTCATTTCAATAGGGTAACTTTTTGGTCATCGGAGGAAAAAATTGGAAATGGTTCAACAACTTATACAAATTAACCAATTTTTAAGTAAAATACATTTTTTTAAATGCGTGAGTGTGTTTAATATGTAAAATTTGAAAAAAAAAAACTGTGCGTTTAAATTTTTTCTCAATGCGGGAAAAATAAACTAGGAAAATAAAATTTTTCCATTTGTTTTTGCATATGGCACAGAATCCCAATTGAACAGTTTTTCTGAATTCTAAAAAATTTAAAGTTTGGTGTGACTGTATTGGTAAAGTGTGACATGTGTAAGGACATGACAATTGTAAAGATACTTTCAATATAATTTTTAATTTTTTATATTTTAATTTTAATCTCAAGCAATCAACTCAAACTTCGCACAATTTGTTAATTAAAAAAATATGACATTTATCAAGTGTGACATTTAAAAATCTTTGAATGTGTGAGTGATTCTGTTTTTGCTTCTGATTTCAAATCCAGAAGAGAAATCCCTTCTTTTTCAGAATCAGAACTGTCACTTTTGCCCAATTGAAAGCTTTCCGAATGCTTTTTTCTGCTTCCAGTTTGTCAATTGAAAACGCCATTAAAAAAGTGACCGCAAGTCTATAATTTGATCTGGTATAACAATGCTGAATGGAATGACGTTCACGATGTCAAATGCAGTCAATTTCTGACAGATGTTATATGATTCCAATGTCAGAGATTTATTGATGAAATAGAAATTAGGTACAAGAAAAACTTTAAAATTATAATTTTTATCTGCATTTTTAGACAATAGGGAGTTGTATATAGGTATTCTTTAATTTTTATGATATAAATATGTATTTTGTTTTTATCTTGTGAAACTTACAGCTACACTTTCGATTAAGTTGATTGCCGGAATCATTTGGAGAGTCATATAAGTATGACATGACATTATCCATGCCATTGAAATTACTCGAATTCCGTTGAGACAGTTGATTGTATTTGGCGTACTTCTTGTGTTGATATAAAATAGTTTTTGGCCATTTGTCAGAACAGAAAATGCTAATAGAACGGGTATTGGAGTTTCTGAAAGATAAATGTTTTTAGCAATTTTTATTGCACTATACCTCTCTATTCCGTTCCCTCACTTTTATATGATGCCATGAAATATTCATACAGCGTACTCAAAATCATCAGAACTCCAAACACACCAAAAATAACTCTGCAAAAAAGTTTGTTCGAAATCACACCACGAAAATGTTTGAAAACTGCTAAATGCATGACAGAATTTTGTATACCTACATTCCTGTAATATGAATTGCTTTGTATGGCGGGGGCTTGCCATCAGTACACCAATGCACTGAAGTCCCTGCGAATGCCTCTGCCAAGCCTGCATTTCCTAGGCCTTCTCGAAAAATGGTTGTCAGAAACTCAGCACTGCAGCTATCTGGAACACATATGCCTATGCTAAGTTCCAATTCTGAGAAGCTTGCTCTGGAATCCGTAATCGGGACATCGATATAGACAGGAACACGTTCATTCTGTCCTTGTTGATTTTTAAGGGGTACTCTTGCAAAGCAAAATTGTCCATTTACAATATTATCGGCTTCTGGTAGTTCGTTAAGTTTCACAGACGTCCTTACGCACTGGTCGAAGTTACCGATATCGTAGACATTGCCATAAAGTATTCCAGACGGAAATTTTCCCCAAGAATCAAAAACTGCAAAATGTATTAATTATAATAAATTGAAATATCCATTTACGAGTAGGTACATTTTATATTGCATGACTAATAATGTTCATAGACACATTATGTTTGTCTAGATAGGAGTAATGGCACTACAAAGTGTTTTGATAAATTAATTGTGTATTGTTATCAATCACCCTGATCTGTGATTCAGTGGAAACATTTTAAATAGATGATTAAATATTATAAGTTATAACATATACCTACATACTTATGAAAGTCTAGGTTTGGAAGTGGTTTTAATAATACATATTTTTTTTGGAAAAACCGGTTTTCAGCAAGGGTTTTGCCCAAAATTGTTTATATTAGTTTTAGTGACGAAATAATAACAAGTAATCGTTAGGCATTATCTTAGTTAATTTGTTAATTTTTAAAATAATTATTACGACATCAACATTTTTTTAAGAAGTGACTTAATGTGGTCACATATGTTTTCCATTTTCAAATAGAAACATTTGCATTGAAGTTACAATCATATTTATTACAATATTATCCTTGAACATTTTTCAAATGGTTGGATGTAATCATTTACTCGTAAAAACATTTTTATAATTTTCTACCACCAGATGGAGTAGTATTGCTAATATATGTAGAAGACCTACCTGAAATCTGTCAATTGACTCATCGTAGGTACTCCCCGTAAGAATGAGTATAGGAATAAAAATTCAATTAGAGTGTCTGAATTAAACAACCCATAAAACTTAAAAATAAAGCTTTTAAGCTTGGGGCTGATTAAATGGATATTTCTAACTCTTAAAGAATATTTAAAAGCAGCTAAGGTTCTCTTGAGAAAATATAAAGTAACATCTAAAGATTTATCAATCCGATCGACAAAGTCAAAGTGTTAAGAAATAAAGCTGAATGCATCAGCACTTTGAATATTTTAAAAATAAGTACTCACAAGGTATGATCTCAAGACTTGTAGGCTTTCGTATTATTTCATTTAATTCAAGAACACACTTTTCCGAATCAGAGTACAATCTAGCTCTGTTAATTAAATCCCGATTGTTACGAATTTCATTAAAGAAAATTTCACTCAAAATTTCACTTGATACAGTCACATTATTTACAACTGATACTGCATGGATATCGATAGTAAGGACACAAATACTGATTGCTAAAAATAACACAAATGTGTTCTGAAACATTATAGTTTGTATGTACATATATTAATTCAGGTACTCGAAATACAGACTATATATAATTAAATAACCATCTAAAGTAGACTCTAAATTCTTAATAACTGTGTTATTTTGTGTGCTGACTTAAGTTTTTATAAAACTCTTTATGATTAAGCTGGTATTATCAATTTATTAATAATGATAATTTTTTTGTTCAAAAGGACTTGAAAAATCAATTCTTTATTACCGATGTTATCAGATTATCAAGTGTCAAATTTATGTTGTAAACAATCAATTAGTTATATGTATATACGATGTACATATGCATATACATACATACATACATAATATACATGCAGCTACTATAGGTAATCATAAAACTAAATCTATTTTTGAGATAAATACAAATAAAAATACAAATTTGGCGTTCAATGGCGAGGACAACTTAATCACTTTGTTTTTGGGCTTAAATTTGAGTCAATAGGAATCTATTTGAGGTTTAATGGTCGAGTTGATGCTAACATAGGCTGTCGAAGTACTAACCTAGACAATTTGGTGCAATCATGATTTTCTTCTGGGCCATTTCTTTGTTTACAGTTTACAGAGCTGTATTAAATTTTATGGAGGGTGAATATAAACTATAAAATCAAAAAGACAATGTTAGGTACATCAAAATAATAAAATTAAGACTAATAAACTCTTTTGTTTCATCATTTCAAAACATTCTTCATTACATTTACATATGTATATTTGCCTGGCAATCTGCATATTATATAGTGTTTAGAAATAAAAATCTACTTACTAAATTATCTCAAACTTTAAAAATATCTTCTTTGGATCTCTGATAGTTTACGTAGAGCCTTAAGATTATGTGGAAGGAGTATCCTAAACCTAATCGTAAACCATCGTAAAAATATAAGTACGTAGTTATTTTATAAATGTGATACCAACATTTTAGCCAAGATTCAAAAGATATCACATCAATCATCTGATTATAAATAATTGTAAAAAACGGCTTTGTATCATTGCTTCCGTATCAAATTCTAATTTCTAAAACTCTTCTCACACACTAATAAAAATAAAATGTTGCTACACAAACTAAAGTTTCTTTTTTACTTTTCAATTAAAAAATACAGATAGATTATCTTTCTTATCAAACGAATAACCTCACGCATATACGTACATACATATGTATTTTTAAATAGAGTACCGTGCGATTTTGCTTTTAAAAGCAAATTAAAATATAAAAAATTGCTCAGTGTTGACGGATTTATGAGCAACTACTGAATACTTAAGGATTCCATTCCAATTTGAAAATGGAATTTCCAATATTTTTATTAATTTCTTTTTTGATTAGTGGCAGTTATGCATACTCGGTTCTGGATAATGTAACTGTGTCTAGTGATATCTTGAGCGAATTGTTCTACAGTGAAATAAAAAACAATCCGCATTTACTTGAAATATCTGCTCGTGATGATTCTACTAATTCGTATGATTCGAAAAAGTGTATTCACAGTTTAAGTGAGATAAAACGACAATTTCCCAGCACTAAAGTTTTGCCATGTGAGTTTTCTTATGTACTCGTAAAGAATAAAGATATACCTATGTACCTATACAGACACGAAGTGCTTTTCGTTTTTTTATACTATAGATTAAATTCTTCGATTAATTTAAAGCGAAATAATATAGTTTTTATGAAAGTTTTTTCTTATAATTTAAAACTAATATGGTTACTAGTAGCCTTACGTTAAAGCAGTGAGTTTTATTTTTTGTGCAAAGTGAAAAACTTGGAACATTTAACTGTGTTTAATTTAAAAGCAAGTGATTTTCATTTCACAAAATGAAAAGGAGTAATCAAAAACTACTACGAGTGAAAACGAATTTTTCATGCAAAAAATTATGGATTCAACTAATTTACGATTGTTGCATACCAAACAGGATAAGTGTCATCATCATCAGCTTTCAAAAATGAATGAAACAACACTGAAGGTTTAAACTTCAGTTCATATGAACTTTAAAGTGTGCACAGTGGATTCCGGATATGATCATGGTTCCGGGTTAAAAACAATGTTTTGGCTGAAATAACGGCTCAAACCCGATCTTTGAAACGTCACGGATTAATATTTAAAAAAATTCTTTTTATGGACTGTGTTAGTTAGTACGCTGAAGTATCTGTTAAAAAAGTTATGTACTCTGTAGACAAATCAAGCCTAAATTTGAAATGTTTGCCCTTTTAACACCTTATTAGCCCTCCAAAAAAAGCTCCACATTGTTACGGTCTAATTCAACTTTATTCTCGTAGTTCTAAATAGCGACAAAAGTTCTGTATAAATTTCATCACCATATATGTACATATTACGCCATATTTGAATGTGGAATACAAAAATATGAAAAACACTGCATAGCTTTTCCAGTATAACTAATCAAAAAATGGGCAACGTCATTCGATTCAGCGAGCAAAAATACAGATAGAACAATTGCATTTTCAATTTTTGTTTCCAAAATCGTTGTTTTGACCCCACTGTGCGGCCTTCAAGTTTTTAGTTTAACTCGTCCGCTTTCACTGAACTTCAGTTTACCTACATATTACCCAAAATATGACTTTTTTCGAAAATCTTGAGATATTTATTTTATTTTATTTAAAATCACTTTCACTACTGCGACAAAAATTTTAAAGCACAACTAATTTTAAATAAATAATATTTTCTCAAATGCCACCTATCAAATTAAAATGTCACCATGGGATGTCCTTTCATTTGCTGAACTGAAATTTAAACGGCAAATATAAACTTAGTTCAAGGTTCACACGAGACTGTGAAACCGATTAAATTCTGTGCAACTGGGCCTAACAGTTTTTCAGATTAAACAACAATGTTTTATAGTTTCGTCTTCTCTACAACCCTTTATATTTTCTTCTGGTGTAATTTAAGCTTGGTATTATTACAGTTTTGTAGAAGTAACCAATTTGAGTTTCCAAATGTACATATACCGGAATTTTCATTCAAAAAGTGACTTTTAAGAATTAAGAATTTTTTGAATAAAATCATGCAAAAAAAAAAAAAAAATAAAATAAAAAAATACGTTAGTGAAAAGGTGAATAAGAAGAACTTTGACTGTCAAAAATGAACATTTTGAAAATGTGCATTCATTTTTGTATTGTATCGTTAAAAATTATTTTTTTTTTCCAACAGTATAAAACTTTAATTATTCTCTACAGAAAAGTTTAATTTTATAAATATCTACTTAATGGAAAATATTAATTAATTTTTTTGATTTCCCATTTTATTAAAAGTCATCGATGCTTGGGGCAAACTACCTTCTGGAATTTTACATGGAAATTTATACACCGTTGGGAATTTTGACCAGTGTGTTCAAATATCTGTAACTTTAACGGAATTGTCTGGCGTCGTGGAAGGCCAATACTGCTTTCTAAAAGTTCCACTGAAAAATCAAAATCCTCCCAATGACCAAACGCCAATTTTTCTGGACTCACCAGTTACAGAGGGTCGAGCTAGTTTGGCCAGCGCAAAAATCAATATTGGAATATGTATTCCGGACAGTTGTAGCCCTGAAGTGGTAACACCAATTTTCGAAACAGTGGTTCGAAAGGCATTCAATGGAGCTTTGTCTGGGGTTTCTGTTGCCAAATGTACCAATGGCAAAATACCACCATTAAAAACAATCAACATTGTCGGAATGTAAGTATATATAGCTATGCCTAAGAAAATATGCAATAAAAACATTTATTTACTATCATATTTCTTATCAGAGTTATATTTTCAATATTTGGCCTGCTGATGGTACTGAGTTCCCTCTACGAGTTCTTCATGAATTATTTTAAAAGTAAGTGTTTCTT
The DNA here is from genome assembly GCA_905146935.1 of Scaeva pyrastri. Classification (NCBI taxonomy): domain Eukaryota; kingdom Metazoa; phylum Arthropoda; class Insecta; order Diptera; family Syrphidae; genus Scaeva; species Scaeva pyrastri. Next base: position 1,104,848 of record LR989929.1, on the reverse strand, counting down.
TTATTTATGAATATCGAAAAGAATTTTTTAGAAATACAAATTTAACCCGACATTTTTAATAAAACAGTTTAGAATAATAAAGAAAGAAAGCTATATGAAATAATCTTGAAAAACAAAGGGAACACAACGACAAAATGATTTTGATTAAAGAATTTAACTAATACAATATTTGCCGTAAGAAAAGGAAGAATTTTTTATCGGATGGGTAACATTTTGTATACAAACTTTAAACAGTTTTTTGTCCGTCCAGTTTTTTATGAAACAAATATGCATCTGTGTTTTTTTTTTATTATTTTGTATTTAATTTTCTTGTAGAAGACCCGGTTCCTGTGTTGTTGGCATTTTCAGTACTAACTAATGGAAGGAAAATGTTCGCAATCAACACTAAAAAGTCACCCAACACTATCGACTGCCTTACGGGAATTCGAGTCTTTTCAATGATTTGGGTTGTTTACTGTCACACTTATTTAATCAGTCGTGCTATTCCGGAAATCAATGGGCTCGACAAATCTGAGGTAAGTTTTAGTAGTTTAATCGTTGACATAACCACATGTTTGTTTAAAGTTCCGTTTTGTTATTGATTCTAGTAGCATAGGTCTCCAAACTCTCTGATGTTTTGACACTTATAAGTACTCAGTTAGATAAACTGTGTTCTCACCGTCTTGACATGCACTCTGTTGACAATTTAAGAACCTAGTCCTGTTGTCACACGACAACGACAAGTATCTTCACCTATACTAGCAAACAAGTTATCTAAATTGAAATTGTCAAAAAAGTTAAGTTAGAACATTTAAGTTAATATTCAAGATACTGTCTTCTCGAATTGTCCATCCACAAAGGGTTCAGAAATCCCATTGTCAGTTGTTGTCGAACAAGTTGAACATTTGCTTGTATTGCAACATGCTTCGAAATACTTTTGCTTGTGTGGCCTCGACTTTGCGAATACTAGATCGGTCCGATTTGTCAAATTGTAATTTTTGACAATTCTCGTTTGAGAATGCAGTTTGACTTTTTTTTTTATTGATAACATTCTATTGATTTCTGTCAAGGTAATAGGACTTTGATTGGAAGACTCAATATGTATTTAGTTTTATAAGAGAAATAATTAAACCAAATGTCTGAATCTTTGTATATCCATATGTACATATATATAAAGTCTGAATGTCAAAAAAACAAACCCGTTAACCCATTCAATATTAAAACCTTTCAATTTTCAGTGGTTCAGATCTTGGATATCGATGCCTGTGGTAAATGGAACCGTTTCGGTGGATTCGTTTTTTTTCATCAGTGGCCTCTTGGTAGCGTGGATCGGATTTCGAGAATTGGATAAAAAGTATGGAGAATATGACTTAAAGAGATTTCGTTTGAGCAAATTTGAACAAAAAGTTCTGTGTCTGTGTCTTCTTTTGCAGTAATGGAAAATTGAATGTCATCATGATGTACGTGCATCGTTATATTCGTCTCACCCCAGTTGTCGCTTCTGGACTTTTATTTATATTCAGTTTGAATGAAATTATTGGTACTGGCCCATTTAGACAAAGTACAATTAATTCGGAAAAATGCAAAGGTGATTGGTGGGGTATTTTGTTGTACACGCAGAATTATTTCTTTAAGTCCAAGGTATTTGATATTTTGAATTGATGTTCTTGCTTTGATTGTAACATTATTTTTGTTCACTGTCTAATTTCCTGTCTAAAGTGCTATGGACGAACTTGGTATTTAGCTATTGACTTTCAACTCTACATCCTTTCGCCGCTCATTCTGATTCCATTGTGGAAATGGGGAAAGAAATTCGCTCCGGTATTGGTTGCCTTGGCGCTGATGTCAATTGCATGTGTAATGACTGTCTACATCACTTCGGGCTTCACCGATCTTCGAGGGTACACCCTGGCCTCAAACTAAGTGAACAATTTGAGTGAGAAGAATCTTACAACTTAACACCTCTGAGCTTAATTTGTTCAAAGTTAATCACAGAATGCTTAGGAGGAGCGGTCAAGTGCCACATTGAAATTCACTATTAGACTTATGGTTCCAACTTTTATTCGCAATGAATAGATTTTGTATGGAAACTCTCACAAAGCTTCTCACTCAAATTATCTGCTTAGCTTTCGAACCAAGGGGAGTATTAATTTTTTCTCCTTACGCAGTTTCTCAAACAAAGATGAATGGGGAAAGACCTACATCCCGATGCATACAAGATGCTCTCCCTGGTTGGTCGGCTTTGGTCTAGGGTATTTCATGCACATCAATCGTAACCGAACTTTCCGAATTTCCAAGGTAGTACCAAGTACCTATATTTGTTTTCGAAGTTTGCTATTCAAAAATTTTATCAATGTTGTATTATATGTACCTATAGCTCGTTCAACTTCTTGGATGGATTGCTTGCTTTGTGGTTATGTTGTCGATAATATTTGGTCCATATTTCACAATCAGAAACCACGCCGGCCAAGGAACAGTCTTCGAAACAGCAATGTATGAGGGATGGAAACGTGTCTCATGGTCAATTGCACTAGCTTGGCTGACATTCGCCTGTCACTTTGGATTTGGTGGCATTATTAATTCGATTTTGTCGCATCCGTTTTGGCAGCCACTAGGACGTCTTACATATTCCTTGTACCTTTATCATATGTTTGTTTTGCGGATAAACTTCGGCACAATGCGAACTTCGATGTTTTTCTCCACCTACAATGAGGTATGTAATTTTAAAAATTAATTTTGGATATTTTTTTAAACTTTGATATTTTTGCGAACTTCTTCAGTTTCTCTACTTTTGGAGCGCCTTGGGGGTATCGTTTATGGTTGCCATTGTGATTTCTTTAGCATTTGAATCTCCGATTTTGGTGTTAGAGAAGTTTATATTTGGCAATGGAAATTCAAAGAAGAAGCAAGAACACGTTGAACCTACAACTTCAACAAAAATTATTGTAGAACTACCCGCAAAGGTTCAATAGGCTTTTTATATAGATTTTAAATAAGCAAAAATTGTACCTTATAGTTTAATAAATAAAAAAAAATTGTTGTATACGATAGCTGTCTTTATATTTTACTAGTGGCCCGTCCCTGCTTCGCACGGGTGAACAATTGTTCTAAACATTTTCTAGTAAAAAAAAATTGCTTATGTTACTCAGGGATAAAATCGCATTCTAATGGTGAAAGTATAATTATAGAAATCCGTGGCGTAGTTTTGAGTTTATTCGAATTTCCAACTCTTTGTTTTATTGTGATGCTGAGATAAAATACCTACCTAAACAAATTAACAATTTACTAAATGCAACTTATGCACAGATTGGTACGTTCAGAAAATGTTGCTTTACAACATTTTGTCATTTCTATAAAGGGTACACCTGTAATAAAGCTCCCAAATTACAGAAGCAGCTTTAAGAAATGTTAAATAATACCTATATGCAATCTCTAGAGTCTGCATAAGTGTAAAAAGGAAACCTGTTAACCTAATTCTATGCTGGTTCAGTAGTTTCGGTTTCATTTTCAATTTAGTTATTTTTTATATAAGAGGGCAGAATAATACTAAGAGACCTTCTAAGTATGGAAATGTCACTTTTCCCACGGTCGGAAGATTAAAGCATTGGACTGTTAAAATAACCTGCATCCATCCCAAAGATGCCGACATCCTGGACAGGGACACCTATACGTTATTTCAATCCTCAAAAAACAAGAAGAAAAAAATTCAAAATCAAAATCAAAATCAAAAAACATTTGCTATCATGAACAGAGTTATTCACCGGCAAAAGTATCATCATCCTCACAACAGAATTAAGGACCAGCAGCGCTTTGGATCCTCTTTCACTGAGAGACACACCATCATCACAAAGCATATCGAAGGTTCACCGAAATGTGAAAATATAAATAAAAGCCGCTGCACGAATGCCTGATGGCCCGGAGCTGAAGGTGGAGCAAACAAAAATAAATGTAGGTAAGCGCAGGAACCGAAAAACCAAAACCCTGCGTAGCCCCAGCTGAGGCTGGAGCCGAAACCAAACCAACGTGTTCGACCTAAGTGGGAGATCCAGTCGACACTTCCGCTCCGTCAACTCAAATCAAGGTATATGTACTTGTATACGTGTTCCTATTGTAAATATGTATTATGTATTTTTGTATGTACGAGTAACTCAACACACATGACTCCAATTTTTTTTTTTTTTTTTTGTGAGGACCTCTTTTCATACACCTCAATGAATGAGACCTGACAAAACTTAACCGACAAACATAAAGGGGAGTGAAAAATCAATATAAATTCATTGAATTAATTGCTGAGTTACCTGTAGGAACGAGTAGTCCCTATACAGCATCAACAACAGAAGCTCAAGGCTGATGGCTGATGGGTTTTCTTGCTCTAGAATCAATGGTAAATGGTAGGTAGATAAATAAGACTTCACAAAGATTTTCCATGAAAATCCCATCACCGATCACTCAGTCAAATGAAACGAAAACAAAACTCAAAACCGTTGGTTGTCGTTGTCTTGTCGTTTTCGAATTGAAAGAACGTACCTACATATTTGTAATCCTCGAGCGATTTCATTTAGGTATATAATTTTTTTCCTCCTCTTCGTTGATTTACAACTCGGGTTCTGCATTTCAACGAAAATAAAACAAACGTAAACTTATTTTCCGAAAATAAGAATTTTACTAAAGTCAGAGTTTATCCACAGACACAAAACTTAAGAGCACATTATACAAGCGACCATTCTCGGCATTATTGCGTTGTAGACTTCAAAAAGGAGTCATCAAGAACAAAAGTTTTATTTTAAAAATCAATAAGGTTTTTTATTGATTAATTTGCGATGCCATAAGTTAGAAAATGGAAATGGAATTGGATTTGAAATTTATTTCGTGTCGTTTATTTCCCTTCAAAAAAGCAAAATATTCTTCATCGTTCCAAACTGTTTCCACATTTGAGTAGACAATTCTTTTTATCAATATTTAAACACAACCTTCGCAATTGAACTTATCTTAACCACCATCTCGTCGAACTTTGTAAAGGTGTTAGGTGCAAGGATCAGTAGGTAAATCTCTCTTTAAAAAATTAAGATCTTCATATAAGATTTTAAATCAAAAATACCTACATAAGTAGATCAGTTATTTCTTGGTGAAATATGGGAAAAGAGGATGTCAGCGTTTTGTATAGATATTTAAAAAAAAATTAAAGATTGAAGAAAAAATCTGGATTCTGGATATAAAGGCTTGATTAAACAAAATATTTACAATTGAAACTGCTTTTTGACCAAATATCCGCCCCTAAAAAGAGTTAAAAAAGAATAAAAACAGATATCTGATTCCCAGTAAATTATAATGAAGGAAGAGTTTTAATATATATGAGGCTAGAGTGCAACCTCGAGCGTTTGACATTAAAGGATTTAATTAGTTAGTTAGTTTAAAGTAAATCAAGTAAATTGTTTAATATATTAACATTCTTAGATTAATCTCGTTTGAATAATGAATATAACAAAAACCTTCTCAGTGTTGACTTCAAAAAAACAATATCTATTTAAATAAGAACCTACCTATACCTAGAAACCGATGGTAATTTAACATTTAAAGCATCTCGGTAGTTAGGTACCTAGCTGTTTCTAAGGTATTTTACCCTTGATTTTTTAACTCATCTATAAGAATAAGGACACAAAAGTCCTCAGTTTCAATTCAAATTTAGTTCAAGTAATAAAACAAGCATATAATTAGATACCATTAAGAAGACCTCTGCTTCTCTCAAAAAAATGTTCCAGTTCAAGGTCATATTCCACATAAAAGTTATCAACTTTTCACTTTTCAAATCGCATTTTTTGGCAAAGTGATAAGTGTTTCTGTTTATTCTTTATTAATAATCTCACTTTTCACTACGCAAACACAAATGTGTTTTCACACGTCTAACCATTTTATAAAAATAGAATTAAAAATTTTTGTGGAACCAAACATCACAATTATTTGCAATCTTTCCAAATTACACTTTTTATAGATACCTAGATACTAGTATTTTTTTCAGTGCAAAATGGTACCACAAAATTTACCTTAGCCCATTTATACATACAAGATATTAGACATTAGACAGCTATAGGTACTAAAGGTTCTGATTTTCGAAAAGAATAAGTATAGGTATTTCGGAATTGAAAAAAAAATGGTAAAACCAGATCGGGTATTGTCATGTCTTTTCTTTGTTCGTTCAAAGTGACGAAAACGGTCATCCATTTTTATATTGGGTTGCCAACTCACGATTAGAGCAAATTGCTTGCAGTTGCACTTAGCAAAATGTTTGACACTTATTGACAAATTTTGACACTTCGGTTCCTACCTCTTAGCTTGAGGGATGTAGGATGTACCGTTACCTTTTCTACATCTTAGATGGAAGAAGGCAGTAGGTAGGTAATATGTGATAGGTAATTTGGTTTTACCCTTTATTAGGTATAGGTACCTGTTTTTGAATATAGAAACAGCTAACACCTTCCCAAAAAAAAGGTTAGTTAGGTACACATACATACATACCTATAGTAGGTAGTATCCTAACCTACATACATATACATATACTTACTGAAATATATACAAATCATAATATGAATCGCAAGTTTTTACGTTCAACCCAATTTTAGACTTTCTATTTCTCTTTGTTATTAAATTCTAACAATACATAGGAACAGCAAGTGCAATTGTGATCTTAATTTTTATTTATAACTTAAAGGAAATATATTTAAATAAGGTTGAGGAGTCTTTTCTTTATTTTTATTATTTTTCTTTTTTATGTTTATCGTAGGTACTTCATTAAATGTGTGCATTGCCCCCGTTTTAATGAAAAGTTCCCAAAACCAATAAAACAACATAAAACAGGAAAAAGCAGGTAGTAGGGCGTTAACTAAATGACGTAGAAGTAGTCTTATAAAACTGGTATTGTGAGGAGGGGATAGATAAAATTCAATATGGCTGAATTAATTTAATTTTGATTGGCCGATATCAAATTTGGTCGAACAGAAATGGGTAAGTAATGTAAATGAGATGCCACAAAAAAAAAGAAACAGAAAAAGTAGACTGTCCCAAAAAAGGAATTTTATACCAATTAAATCAATTGATTTGAGTATAAGATAAATTCCCATTTTTGAATTTTATGGGAAAGAAATAAACTTTACGGAACAGTCACGAGATGTCGCAATAAACAGATAATTCCTATTTGAATGTTAACGGCTAGTTTAGAATTGTGGAATCTCCCTTGGAAAGTTTATGTTTAATTTAAATTAACGCTTACCCTTGCACCGACACTAGGCACAAATACTCAGCCTTATCTTGAATTCCATTGAACTCTTTGCTATTGAACTCCATTGTAGTGAAAAATATTATACAAATAGTCAATACGAATAACTCGATAGTTTTCTCTTGTTTCTCAAGCTTCCGGCTACGAAGAATTCATATAAAAAGCACCGTCTACGTAAGCAAATTCTTGTAAATTGTGAAGTTATTAAAAACAGACAGTTCGATATTTTATTCTTTATTTCGAATACAACTTATTTCTGAAATTCATGGTTTTGAATATAAAATGAGATAATACAAATTGTTTGCCACATTTAGACCAGGCAACTTTTTAAACAAAAAATCTTCAACAAAAAATAAAGAAAATTCTTTAACGGCGGCGTTGACGCAAAAATTTATTCTTAGCTTTTCGAATTTTAAAAACAAAAAAAAAGTGTTTATGCGTAAATTAAAAATACAAAATCCAACCATAGAACCACGAAAAACGTAATAGTAAATTTCAATCAATTAAAACAGGTATGTATATCAGTTTCTTAAGTATAGTTTTGATGTACATCACTTTTTCTTGTGCGAATAAGGTGGGGTAGCATAGAACTTTCTTTTCTTTAATGTGCTCTTCAGTGGTGTAGCTGTAATACAAATACAAATCAATATTGAATGCTTTAAGTTTTATTTAACGAACCATATAGGGAGTAAAGACTTTCTTTGTTGTTTACTGGAGTGCGTGGTTCTGATGAACCATTATTACTGTGAGTGTTCTCTTTGTCGAAATCAACATACTGTGTCCAGTATGCTGACGGGATTTTCATCAGATTCTGCATAACCGAAAATTGCATGTGGATCTCGGTGAAAATGGCATGCTGATCAGGGTCAGGACTTGAATAACCAACAATTGTTGGACCAAACACTCGCGATATATTCTCGATGGGCATTCTAACTTCGGGACAATCGGCTATTCGCTGGAAATGCAGGATGAGAAAAGCTAGTGTGTCACGATTGGCCTGTGGCATTTGGTTGATTGCATTGTACAAATTCCTTTGTATTTCGTTTTCGGTCACATCTTGCACTGCATTACAGAAATCTTTCCATAACCCAGTTGGGATAAGAGGTTCTCGTAAAGAACGCAAGAAGTCTTTGATACAACCACATAAAACATGCACGTCGATATCTGCGAGGTGTGGTTTACCCTTTCCGCGAAGGAATCTCTCCTTGAGCGCTTTCACTTCTCGTTCAGAGCCTGACACACGATATATTCCCACTTCATTTAAACCTCGATTTTCGATCTCGAAAACACAATGCACAATCAGAGCGGGAATCATAGGTGAGACTGTTGGAGCATGATCGCTTATGTAACCCATCAACCCCTTAAGGGTCGGGGTTCCGCTCTGAGGTACGCACGCCACTGTAAGAACACCACGACAGTCAACGTGGCAGCATAGTTGGCAATCACGACACTTCAATGCTACCGCACCGAAACGAATTCTTAAATAAAATAACCAAACTTAGTAATGGATACTGAAAAAATTGTGAATCTTACTTTTTCTGGCAATGTGTGCAAGTGTCTGTTCGAATGAAAGTCTTGGAGGAGAAGTTATGCTGGCGCATCATACTCCGGTGCTTGACTGCTGGCGACGCCGGTGGAAATGGGTTAACTGACAGAGTCACGGGCATTTCCCTATGGGGAGACGGACGGCGTGGGGTGTAGTTGTTACTGGATCGTGGCACCTTCGATTGTGGACTAGAAATAACTGTTTCTTCTGGTTGATGAATCTCTTCTGCAGTTATTGGAACTGCTTCAATTGTTGATTCGGCACGGATTGCACCACTACCATCTTGGGGAATAGTTACCTTTGTTGTTGCACAAATTTTCTCGTTACCTCCAATTTCTAGGGTATGTTTATTGGAATTAGCAGCCGAACGCCTTTGTGGGGTTGGAGCCTTTGGTGTTCCCGTGCTTAGTCGAGATCTCTTTCCACCAACAAATGGACCTGTATTCTTGGGCAGCGATGGACGATGCTTCTGCCAGGTCTTTGAAGTACGGACATCAAGAAAATCGTCCTCAGATTGTGTGAGTGAAAGATCTGAGAGGAAAGAGCCCGTTGAATTAATGTCGTTACCGAATTTCTCCTCTATGTGTGTATTCAAAGATTTGCGCTTTTTTTGTTGGAATGTGTTGAGGAAGGCCAGTTTGTCTTTGGTTTCCTCATTGATATCCCGCTCATTGCGAAGGAGCTCAGCAACTGCTATTATTTTTTTCTCCTATTAAGATAAAATAAAATTAATACAGAAAAAATGCTAAAAAAAAAATAGATCTTTGTAATAAAGATTCGGAAACGATAACTGAACTTGAAGAATTTCGACCCATCGTAGAAGATTGATGACATTGATAGTACGCAAGAGAATAAAAGGTCGTAACTTTTTACATAATTATATTCATGTTTTAGGTAAAATTGATGTGGTTGGCTCAAAAATCATGTCTCAAAATTACGGCCAAATTTTTGAATTTTGAAAAATTAAAACCCAATAAAAGTTATTTACATCTCACACGATAAAATTACAGCCCAAATAGCAAGAGAAGTTCCATTGCAATTAGTGCAACAAAGCATGATTTAGACTAAGAAGTATTTCAAACCATCGATAAATGTATGTATGAAGTGAATAGGTAGTCTAAATTCCAGCACTACTTCGTTTTAAAAGTCTTTTGCACAATAAGAACTACCGGTACGGACAAAACTCCAATGCAATACAACGATAAGCGCTAGATAGATCCTGCTGTCCAGGATATGCTTTTCTGAGTGCTAGAAGCATCAATACCAAACCAATATTTAATAAATATTTAATAAAACTTACGTCTATACTTATTTAAAATCTTAATGTTTTTAAAAATAAACATCTTTCATGGTCTAGATAGCAATAAAAATCAATAACATTCACATTTTGTTTGCTTCTTTTCTTTATAATTGTAAAACCTTACCTACATATTTAAGGTCTTACCATTTGATCGCGATCGTGTTCAGCCTCACGCCTAGCTTTACTTTCCATTTCAAGTAGACGCCTCGCATGAAACAATTTAGTTTCCAAATCAGCCATATTCTGTAGCGAAGCGTCCAATTCTTTCTGTATGCGTTGCGCTTCTCGAGTTCCACTGAGGCATTCCAAACGAAAGGCTTCTTGAAGTTTTAATACTTTCAGGAATTCTGAAATCACACACAATTATAATCGACCAAAGCCAAATTTAAATAGGTAAGTAAAACCTTCTTCAGCGGTTCCATCAGTAAGCACATGAATGCAACGCCGAATATCATCAAAGGCCGCTATAGTGGATAGCGCAGACATTTTGTGAATGTTTATAAGTGATGGTATTTTGTTCTTTTTTAAGTTAAAATTATTAATCGTCCTTTCTCTATATAATTATGAAGATATAATTTTTAATTTAAATCTTTTCCTTTTCTTGAATGAAATCCCGTTTGTCTTTTATTTTTTCGAAATTGAATATTGACAGCAGCTGCCGTTGAAACAAAAATCAGTTCAATGGAATATTTTAGGGCGGGAACGCAATTCTAGTTTGGTATAAGCTCTGTTTGATTAATATTAATTTTTGCTTTGTGTGGGCTTACACCATTAAGTCTTATACTACGTTTTCACCGTGCACTAAACCAAGATTTAAGTAGAAAGTGTTTGCAATTTTAATCTTGAAAAAATATTCAGCTATGTACGTACAGCTCTATTTCAAAACAAAAAAAAAACATGATATTCAAATGTGTTTGATGAATACAATTAAGCGTTTTAGTACTGAAAGCATTCAGCGAACAGTTTTCAACTAGATTTCGAAGAGATATTCTAAATCTTCATTTGAGGAGGTTTTGTCCTATGGTAAATCTTTAAGATAGAGGAGATTTATGAAAAATCTACATAAATCTCGGTTTAGTGCGTGGTAAAAACGTAGTATTAGGGACTACCGACCACTGGAATAGTGGATCAATTAGACAAGCTCAAGTACTTTGATTTATTTTCTTATTTAGGGCCATATTCATGCAATTAATTTTACAGTTCTCTTTTTTCTCGATTTTTAGAAATCTAGAAGCAATGAAAAACATTTCTACTTTTTATTTTTGCATAATTATTCGATTTGTGTTTACAGTGATTCATGAGCAAAGAATATGTTAAAAAAGCATAATTATTATAAGAGTTTAAATAAACAGCAGTGCAATGTATTAAAGTTGGAACCTCCCAAGCTAAAAACGAAATAACAAGATAAAAGAGTTCAAAATTTCACATACGTTTATTTGTTGTACGTATCCATATGATGTAAATATACCCTTAAAGTTTTGATTTGTGTATGATCACCCCAATTTAGTAATGATGCATGTGTAGAATTTTATCTGTTTTTTCTAATAAAGATTTTCTTTAAGGTTACACGTTTGCTTATCATTTTCTCCGTTTTTTTATTTGTTTAATTAATATGATTCAAATACTTTTACAATATTATTTCTATGGTGTAAAAGCAGCCGGAAAGACTTTTATCATGTAAATACTAACCTTAAACCGCAGTGTTACATCATAACCTCATAATAAACCTTGGTTAGTACCAATATTTAGTTAATTCATGTTGATTAACAGATTTTACTAGTAAGTGAATCGCTGTTCATTACCCGCTCGTAAAGCTTAAGGATAATATATACATTACTTTGCTGCTGTGCCTTTAAATTGCCGACAACTTAATAACTTTCTGATAGTATTCATTTTTGTTTTTCATGTTTGTTTCATGAATTTCAAATTTGACTGAATTTTATTCGATGGAGCTCCAATACTATCCCTCATTATAATAAAATTTACTTTAATTGAGTGAGAAACTTTATTTTGGCTAGTATTGTGGACTGTAGACACAAAACTGAATGTAGCCTATGATTTAACATAATTTTTTGAAATTGTAATCAAACACATCTACATTTGGACAAAATGGCAAAAGAGAAACAGCTGATAAAGTGACGGGACAGAATCTCGTTACTCTAACTTAACTATCTATAACTCTATTCTATAACTATAACGCTTGTGGTCATAAAACCTTGTTTATTTAATTTCACAACGTGATTTTTTAAGCAAATTATTAATTTATTATGTAAGTAGATTTTGTAAATTGTTTATTGTAAACTATGTATATTCGTGTATATTTTGAAATCCTTTCTTTTATTGTCAATACTTTGATTTTTGTCTTAATAGTTCAGCAATTAAAAATTTTGTTTATATGTATGTACATATGTACACTTTCGCACTTTTTGTATTCTGCCATAATTTCTTTAGAAATGAGGTCTTAAAAACAAGTATCTGTTATATCTTGTTCCTTAAGTTACACGTAATAATAATATATCTACCGAATTACCTATCAATCATGTTACCCTGGTGTTCCATGGACCTATGCCTATAAAGATAGGCTTGGATGGTTGCTTAGAACAATTCAGGAGCTTGTGCACAGGGTTGGCTTTTCGATGTGATAGTGATATCTTATATATGTATTACTATAGGGCCCGTCTCGCACCAATTTATGGCACAAATTCAAGCTAGGTATAGGAAAATATTTTTGTTGCTTTTTTTTATTTTCCGTGCAATTTTTTAATAATTTCTAGTTCTAGGTGTGCTTCGTATCACTTATCCAAAAGATATTAAAAGTCTCCCTTCGCCAAAATGGCTGATTCTATTACAAAATCTTATATTAACACTAATTCACAGTGTTGTTATTTTTCAGATCTAAAAATCCTTTCTTAAAAAAGTTTACTTTAGTCTAATAGATAGTTATTTGAATAAAAAAAAATCAAAATACAGGGTCTTGCCTATAAATAGCTGTGCATCGCCTGTTTGGAAAAAAGTGGATTGATCGCCAGGACCATCGAAGTTCTGGATTATTAGCAATCAAAATAATTCATTCCAACATTTTTTTACGTATTGTGTGTACTGTGTAGGTATAACAAAAAGTAAATAATTATTTGTTTTGCTATAAAAATGTGTAGGTCTATACAATGTCAACATTTTTTGTAAAAATATAGCAAACGTATGGTCGTAACCAAATTTTTAGTCAACCTTATCAGTATTAATAGGATCTCAGGCCATCAAAAAATGAAAATCGTCGTTTCGAAATGTATATACATATGTATATGTACTGTACATATGCACATACATACTCAAATAATTTTCGAAGTTTTCCAAGTTTATTATTATTATTCGTATCATTCGAAAATTATTTCTGCATGCATATGTATGTACATATGGTGCCATAGCGATTATTAATTTTTGTATCATATTGGTGCAGATTTAAAAAAAAATACAAGTACATATTACCGACTAAATGATATTTTTATCTATCACAAAATATTCTTAACACATTAATTGGTTTACAATTTATTATGAATATTTAAATTCAAATAATATAATATCCAATGCGAAGCTCATACATACATAGCTATGCTATAATGACACTGACTGACTGTGTAAAGGAGTTTTTAATTTCAGCTCGTTTAATTTAACTAGATTTTGATCGATTTTTTTTTATTTTCCCTTAAATGAAGTAAAGATACATTAGTTGAATAATCGATAAATAAAAACTCAAAACTTACGAGAATTACACTTTTTTCCTTGCCACCCCTCGTCACATTTGCATTTACTATTTTGACAAACGCCATGTCGGCAGCGTCGTTTGCACGTCGAACGCTGTATTCTTCCGATCTCACAATGGTTACCTCTAGTGCCATTTTTACAACGACACATATTGTTACCAATGCAACGTCCATTATTGCTGCACGGCACAACGCATTTAGCTGAAATTAAGTTTTATTTAGATTTTTGTTTCTTTTACTTTAAGACAAATAATTCTTACAAAACTCGCACCGCAATCCATAATAGCCCTTTGAGCAGCGACAGGTGTCTTTTTGAATGCATTTGCCACCATTCAAACATTTCTCTGCACATATGCCTGTGTTAAATAAAAAACAAATAAATTCTTTTCCCTTCTATCTATTGAACAGAGAACAATGCTTAAGATTTCGAACCGATTTTTTGGGCATTCGGCAGGGCGTTTAGTTCAAAAACGTGCTTGTCAACTAACTGATGAGATAATTCGCGTTGATCATGCTGGGGAATTAGGTGCCGATCGGATATATGCCGGACAAATGGCAGTCCTCGGCAATAGCCCAATGGCTAAAACAATATCTCATATGTGGGAACAAGAGAAACACCATCGCAATGAATTCGAAAAATTAATACGAGAATATCGAGTTCGGCCGACTATTATGACTCCCATTTGGAATGTTGCCGGTTTCATGCTGGGTGCAGGTAGGTTACATTTTGTAACCTATGAATTTAGTAATTTGTATAGTAAATTTTTCCTTTTTTTAAGGAACTGCACTTCTCGGGGAGAAAGCCGCAATGGCTTGTACTGTTGCTGTAGAGACAGTCATTGTTGAACACTACAACGATCAACTCCGGCAGTTAATGGAGAGGCCCAATGTTGACAAAGTAATGAAGACGCCAAGAAAGTATTTCTTGTGGAAGTTTTTAATTGTATTAATGTTTGTATATTTTTTTTTTTGTTTTTCTTTTTTAGGAATTGCTTAACACAATAACAAAGTTCAGAGACGAAGAGCAAGAGCACCATGATATTGGAATTGATTCAGGAGCTGAACAAGCACCCTTTTACAAGGCCCTTACTGAAGTTATAAAATTGGGTTGCAAGACGGCTATAAGCATCTCAAAAAAAATATAAGATAGTTATATTTTAATGCGAGACGATTTTTACTAAAATTCTCATTAACTTTTAGACGTTAAGACCACAAAATACTGTATAACTGTCGATAAGAAACAACAGTTGCTGTTACTGTGTATTATACCGTTAAATATATTTGTACGAATGTATTTTGTTGTTTTTGATGCGTTAGATACTCACCACCTTCACAGTGTCGCCCTTGATAGCCATCCGGACATGAACAAACTGCTGGAGCAGTACAATTTCCACCATTCATACATTGAGGATAACATAGTGCTGTTTGACAGTATTGTCCCATATAGCCAGCTTTGCATTGGCATATGTCATGATTGCAAAACCCATTGTTGCCGCACTTAAGACTGCATTGAGGATCAGGACCTTTTTTATATTTTGTTTATTTTGTATTAATGTTAAAGGTTGTTTTTTAATTTAAAATTAAATGCTGATATTTTTAATAACAAATACAAAAGCAATTAGTGAGCCGTTAGATATGTATAAGAAAAAGTGTTCTTTGAAAAGTCAAACAATTTTTTTTCTCGCTAGTTCTTTAATTAATAGATATGTATTTGTACATAATATGTATATATAAAAAAAGTTACATGTACATACTACATACTACATTATGTATGTATGAATGTATAAGAATTGAAATTTTTAACAAAATTGGTTGAAATTTCCTTAAATTTTATATATATGTATATATATATATGTATGTATATACATGTATATGATATATATATAATAATATATCCATTAAAAGCTTAATCGAATGATCAACTGACGTTATAACAAACATACAAAAATAAATGTACATAATTATGTAAATTCACATAAATGTACACAGTAGAAACACTTAAGCTTTGAGAAACTGAAGCGAGATTAAGATTTTAAAATTGTTGATCCTATTCAATTACATTGTTTACCCATTGAGCAAGTCATGAAAAAATGATATGAATTAAAATTTCGGTTCATTACAAATTTTATATATGTACATTGCGTTGCAAAGTTTTGCAAAGCTAATAGTTTACAAAGAGGATCGCCATCGCAGTAGTGAGCGGTGCATATTTGTGTGTATATTTATTCCTAATACCGTCAGACTTCCGCCTAGAGCACAAAATTAAAGCAAACAAAAAAGTAGCACAATCAAGTAGTAAAATTCAAATCCTCCAAAAAAGTTTAAATCTAAGTAAAGCATTCTAGCAATTATTGTATAAGCGGGAATTTCAAGCAAACGATTTCTATTTAAAAAAGGTTTAGTCACAATTACAATGTTTTAAATTATGGCTTTACTATGCATTCTAAACTAATAGGCTCTTGATATTGAAAAAAGTATGTTTGTTTTCGAAAAAAAAAATAGATATAAAGCATATACACTACCTTGCTGGGATGTTAGTGGGTTGGAAGCGGTTCTATCATACACACCTCTATGTGCGCATTCCTTTTTGAAACGCAGCCTTAGTGGTGTACCTGGCAGAGGTTTACCTTTTCGATTTTGTATAAGCAAACCTATGCTGAACATAGCCGTTCCGGAATTGTTTCCCGTACATGGTAGAAAAATGCTAAAATCTAGTCTCCATAAAGAAAAATTGTGAGTGTTGCAAAGTAAAAGAAGAGAAGATATTTGATTCGTACTGCAAGCTTCGATGAGAAATATAGAAAAATGTTATATTACCTTTTTCATGATGTGGTATTCTGCCTTTAGTCTTAATAGAAACGGTTGGTGTCTTAAGAATGCTTTCGTCGGTTGACTTCAAACGATCGAAATTATAGTCGTACTTTTTATTTCCTGATTTCCATGTAAAGTTAACACTGTTCACTTCTGAGGGTATGGTTGGTAGATACTGATTGAAATTTGGATCTCTTAGGTCTGTATAGACCCTTCCGTTTTGTATAGCATATATTTTTATGCTGAAACCTTAAAGGCATACCATAAGATTTATTTTCTAGTTATTTTATTTTACGTACCACTTAGAACTCGCAATTGCTGTTCATTGATCCACAATGATAAATCGTCCTCTTCTTGTTCATCAGAATGTTGATTATCTGGTTTTTTGTTACGTCTACCACCTTCAGGTCCATTTTTTCTGCATTGTACGCATGATATAGAAACAATAAACAGCAAAAACAACACAAACGGCCATTTGGGATTCATTTTTCTTTAATAACTGTTTTTCTAGTTTTGATAATAACAATTAAGTGCTACAATAAAAATAATTCATGCTACTCAATTTTATAAGTACATATGTATGTACATATACATACATATAAAAAAATCTTTTTTTTTAAGAATTTGATATTAAAACATTTGCAAGAGCTTGAATGTCATGAGGGAAGTACAATGTGAAATGAATTCGAACTAAAGGTTTTGTTGAACTTCGAATGATGAAGATGAAAAAAAAAGGATTTAATTGGATATACATACATATGTACATTACAAGCCATTGTATGTTTTTTTTTCTTTTTTTTTTAAAGAAATGTTACCTGTGCACCATAATATTTTTTACTTTTTAATGTACAATATACTATAGATACATAATATGTACATATGTGAATATATTTTTAGGTAGAAAGTATTTATAAATTACAACGCTTAACAAATTTTTGCAATGGGAAGTTGCATACAAATTGCTGCCTACTTTACATTGAATCAAATACCGTAACCGTCTACCTATACGGCTAAACTTTTTGAAATACCTACACAGAAAAAACAGAAACTAACTGACAAAAAGTCAGTCTATGGAAATAATTTTTAATTTATTGGGGGTCTTATAGAAATTCTCTACATTCCGTAGAATCAGTTTAATGATTATATGATTCTTTGCCGTTCATAAACATTTTAAAGCATCGATTAGATTGTACCACAGATAAGAAACTAAACGGATGTCTAATCCCCATACAAAAAAAATGTCCCATATTTTTTTGTATGGGGATGAGACATCTGTATAGTTTCTTATCTGTGATTACACCTGCATAATATGTCTATGAAGATACATACATACACATGTATGTATGTACATATGTATGTATTAACAATCGTCATCAAACTATTGTGAAATAAAAATTTTCTATAAATGTTCAATTGATAACCATCGAAATTGGTCTTTTTGGTATGTCAGAATTTGTAATTAAGATGATCTTCAAGTACATATGTGTACATATGTATGTAGGTAGTTTTCGGGAACTTCAAATAGTTTAAGCTTTCAGTGTCAAATGATTTCTCTTATCTTTTCAGTGGCGTGTAAAGCGTGTTTAAAAAAAAAAAAAATCAACCAAAACAGCAGCAGTTCAATCAAACTAATGAGTTCTAATTCAAAGAAATAAAATAAACAGAATCTAATTTTAGAATTTCTAGATGAGGAGGTCACCTAAAATTGACTTCTTTTGCTTATCTGAACCAATGATTGGGTGATTTTAAAGACTTGAACTTGTTATTATAACATTTTGGGAAAAAAACTCATCTTTTTTTCTTCTATTCAAATAAACAAATATGTAATAAAATAAAAAAAAAAACTTTATCTGTTATAGAATAATAACAATAGTCATTGACAGCAACGTTCGTGGGTCTTGAATTTAGAAAAATTAAAATTACTACAAAATCCATTAAAAATAACACATAAATTTTAAACACTTATACATACATATGTGTAAAAAAAATAATAAATGGCTAATGTTTACTTTGTTTTTTTTTTTTTATAATGCACAAACAATCTCAAATGGACTTGCTAATGACATATTTTAGTACTTCGGATTGCTTTATTTAAGTGAACTCATCGTACGACGACTCGATGCATCCCACCAACCACAAAACCAAGCAACGTAAACAACCGATAAAAATCCAATTAAAGCGCTGATGTCTGCCAAGGTGTCTAGAAGAAAATCACACTCGCGCTACTCTATTCTATGGTGTAAACAAATCAATTTTCAAAAACGTTCGCCACTTTATATTGCCGGCTATTAATTTCTCATAAAACCAGATATACAAGTATTTGGTAGTTTTGTATCAGCTTGTATGCATCTCCCAACCTAAACACATAACAAACTCATCTTATTGATCTGTGTTCCTCCTCTTTTTTTACAACAGGAAAGATAAAAAAACCGCAACACCACTTCCTGCCGACACTAGCAACGACAACCAGAAGGGCTTCTTTTTGTAGTGCTTCGGCTTCCTCGCAGCCAGTCTGCCACCTTATTCTTTACACATCCCTCCTCCACTTTTTTTTTTATATCCACTTGAAGCTACAAAATCTACCTGTCAGTGACTGGACTTGCCTAGTGAGTAGATGGTCGTCACATCTTCGTGCTATTCGGTTCCAGAATTTATTTTTGGTCATACACTTGCTGCTTTTAAAATTGTATGATGAAAAACGCGAGAAATAACTTATGGCCAGGCACTTTAAGAGAAACCAGTTAAAGTGGCAACAGGTAGAGAGGAGCCATCCGTATCCGCCGATTGAAATAGACACAGGCATAGATGTGCAAATGCACAAATATACTGGAAAGATTAAAAACATCGTTGTTCGCTTTTTTCATTAAAACAAAGAATAAGAATCTCCTAAATAACTCTTGGCCCCGTACTATTAACAGAGGCAGATATACAAAATGCAAACGTGATTTGTAGCCTGGTTATGCACAAAAATTGCAATTTTAATTTACTGTGGGCGTTATTTAAAAAACTCTTTTTACTTTACTTTTGTTATAAGATCATGCAAAAAAAAATGATTATAAAAAAGACCATTGGAACAATCATACACTCAATCAATACACATAATACGGAACGATAGTCTGAGAATTATTAGACAAAAATAGCCCGATTAAGAAAAATCGGTTCTTTTCAGATTCAGATTGTTTGTTTTTGTATTTGTTTCAACATCAAAATCTAATATAGATCATGTGCAAAAAATATCTAGAACTAACAAGATTGTCTTAAAAAAAAAAAAATCAAAGAACTATTGGTCGCGTTTCGATCGATTTATAATAACGTACCACGCCGATAAACGATTTGAACCGTACCGCATCTGAATGAACACTGAGTAATTAAACTCCACACCACACTAGACAGTGCCGAGCCAGAGCCACATAACCACCACCAATACTTACCCGAAAAATACCATCCAGCCAACGTTGCCTTCGCTGGCTCGGCATCGGCAGTCGTATTTTCCAGCAGCAGGTTTGATCGAGTGCGATAAGTAACTTCATTTATATCGTCTACATACCTCGACGACTCATGTTGGTTGATCGTGTAATTCTTCTTCTTCTTTTGTTACTTTAAGGTTTTATTTTTTATGTCTGTCGGGTGTGTGCGACGTAAACGGCTGATTCTCGCAATGGAAGCATTTGGTTATATACTGAATGTGATGGAGATGTCTTTGAACATTAGGAAAACTGAGCAAAGTGATGCTGTGTTTAGTCATGAGCCGATTTATTCAGTTAATGCAGTTATTACTGGTTTAAGTTGTCATTTAAGATCTGAGCATAGAAACCATATATTTTGTTCCTAAAATGAAACCTACTCATTATTACCTTACACACAACATGTTCCTTTAAGGTAATTATTATTTTTTCAATTACGGATTTGTCTTCGCCAGTTGCTTACAATTCACAAATATAAATCACTGGGTCCAATACCAATTAAAATTAAATAAGGGTTGATAACAAAAGCGAACACAATCAGTTATAGTTATTCGATTAGTATTCTTCAGCCGTGGATGATGGAAAGTAAATAGTACTAATATTTCGAGGTCTCTACTTAAGATTTTTGTTGACAAAATATAACACAATTTTTATGTTTAAATGTTTAAATTCTAAACATCTCTACCTGTAGTAAACTTTTAAGAGGTAACGGTGCTGTTGTATAAAAGTATTTCTTATTTTTCTATTTTATCTACTACTAGCTGACCCCGCAGACGTTATTCTGCCCTGTTTTTTAAATTGTGTGAAAGAAATTGCTTTAAATCTTCATATCCAGGTTCTAATAAAGTTTTGGCATTCATAACTTAACCAATGAGAATTTTTAATCTCAATTCAATTCGACCATTCTAAACTTTAATCTTCAATGTTATGATTGTTTTGTAAACGGTGTTATTTGGCAAGTCTAAATTATTAATTCAATAAAGAAATTCAGATTTGAAAAATGGCAACCGTTTGTTTTGATCATACTTCCAGGAGGACACTTTTTGTATTTTCTTATCGATAATAATAAATATTGATGTTTAATGTCAACTGTGACACGGAGGAGGTTTAAAATATGCGCCGAAATAAGACTTGTAAGACTTTTAATTTCGTAGCAATTTAATTTAAAATATTGAAGGAAAAAACATTTTTTTAATATACATATGTATTATTTGGCATAGTACAGTGTTCAATAGTGCAGAGACAAAAATGAGCCATAGTGTGTTAATTTTCATTGTTTTTTAGAGTTATTCTGCTATTCGGGGTGGAGACAAATCCAACGAATCAATAACCATTAAAATTGGTTCAGCAGATCTCGAGTTATAAGTGTTGTAACACTACATAGGCTAAGGAAAATTTTGTGGTGCCATTTTTTCCAAAAAGTATTTGACCGATTTAGATAAATTTTACATAACTGAAAAGCCACAATTGTGGAGATGTGCAGAATATACTTTTGACATGGATTAACCCAATGTGGGTCATTTTGGTTTTTGCACTGGCGAACACTGTACAATTTCAAAAATATATATGTATGTATATGTACATATATAGAATATGTTTTCTTCTTCAGTATTTTTGATCGAACATCAAGTTCTTTTTGAAATTAAAAGTCGAATTGGCGTTACTAGTTTATATAATTTGTCAATTTTAATGTAGAATCTTCTATTTTATTATGAAATAAATGTTTAAATTGATCAATTCCAAACGAAGCAATATCGTCGTTAATTGGTAGAGCGATGGATGTGGACTTAGAAGTGAAATTCTATCTCACTACATGTGTTGAACAAAAGCGCAGGTGTTTTGCTTGCAGAATTAGCAGTTTCGTCTGCATATTCATTGCCCTTGATTCCTTTTAGTATTCTTGGGAGTCAAAGAAAAACCATGAATAAAAAAGTATAAACCATGATTACATTAAAAGAATTTATTTTATCAAAAATTGTTTATTTTTAAAACTTTATCATAACAAAAAAATAGCCGCACTAATTTGATGCTTCAGTAGAGCTTGCTTGCATATGTTGCAAGACAAAATTTTTTGAAGGTTTATTTAGCAACTATAAAGAAAACAATGAATAATTAAGTATGTTATCTCTTAAATAAGAACTTGTACATATGCATCTTACCTTTGAAACAGCGTCTAGTACATCTTTTTTTGGAAATTCGACTTCACTTCTATATCCCCATGAGTAAAACAGTCTGAAATATTTTTTTACATAAAAGGTAAATGGTACTTTCAACATTTTGAACGTCAATTTTACTCATTTTCAACTGCGTCCTTTTCACTTTTGGTTTTCTTCAAATAGAGTTGTTTGACAAAAGTATCGGTTATGAGCTTTTTGATATTTGATCCGAAATAGGGATGAGTTCTATCAAAGTAAATATGGAGCCCTTTAAGAAATTCTTCTAAAAATTCTATAAAGGAAAAAATAGGAAAAAATATACATATATCAGTTTTCATTTGTCATAACTAATTTTTGAACTAATAAGCACGATGTTTTTGCTTTTCTTTTTCTTTTCCATTTCAATGTTTTAAGTTTATTTGGTGACAATATAAGAAGATTTAAAACAAACTATTAAGAAGCATCGTGTTTAAATAAAGAAACTTAGAAAAAAACAACAAAACGTACATATGTACATAAATATAAATAAGCTCATACCTTCCGAAACTGGAACCCCTCTCATAAATATATATGAGAGTACTATAAACAAGAGTGTTAATTGAGAACGTTGAACTTCATCATATTCATTACTGGATATAGCCGGGAATTTGGACACGCATATGTATAGTTTTCCACCTTTTGTATCAGGTACGGTTTTTAACAGAATTCCGTAGGTCTTAATTAAAGAAAGCTTCAACATCGTATTTACATAATATAATAACGAAGATAATAAACTTACATTCTCAAGAGCGTCTTTAACTTCCGTTATAACTTGATTGAACAGAAAAGTCTTGCCATTCAGAGCTCGAGCGACTATTTCCGAATTTTTTAAAGGATATTTACTGGAACTGTTGTTTAATATATAATGAATAACATTATTTCGATGTTCTCTGTTATCTGATAAGTTTTCATCTTCCACATCCATATCCATGATTTTGAAGAACTGTGTTTTTTTCTTTAAACAAATATTTTAATTAATATAGCTTAAATGGGTTTATTTAGTTAAAAATGAAGAATTACTAAGCAATTTCAGTTGCTTCCAAAATCAAAACACTCAACTTAAAACAGAACTTGATTATTGTTTAATTTTCAAACAAACAAAGAATTTCCCTTTTTTGACTACTGTCAAAATAAAGACTTGTTTCCTGGAAAGTTATCTAATGTTCTTGAGGCACCAAACACACTTAAATAAATGTTTGTTATTCTATGCAAAATAAATTACACTTCACGATTGCAGAATCGAAAATTTGAAGTGTATGAGCCATGTGCAAGCCGTTGCCAATGCGAGTTAATAATGAATGATCCTATTCATAAACATCGATTATTGATTTTTGTATCGTCAACGTGATCGGCTCCACAAATGACTTTAATTTTCACTGTCTTTAGAGGGAGATTACTCATTATGAAATGACTATAGTGGAAACAAATCTGAAAATCTAATTTTGAACATATTTTTTTTTAAAGTGTGTAGCGCTTTCCGATAATAATAAAAATAATGTCAGGGCTCAGGGGTAGTAAGTGAATTTCACTAATTAAAAAAAAAATCACACAAAATAAAGACGAAACAGTTCACCGGAAAAAAACTCCGAACAGCTGTTCGGAAGAATACCTCGAAGAAAACAAAAACAACGAAACGTACAAAAATTATATAAACAGATACAATTGTAATGAGCCGCGAGTTTCTTTTAAAACAAAAGTTATTGTTGCCATTTTCCCAATCATTCAAATGTTAGGTACCTATTATTGTTACAAGCCACATCAGTTTATTTTATTTAAATACATACATACTTATTTTTGGATTAAATCATTTGTTCTAGTAAATATACTGACTTGAAACTAATATTCTGAATAAAATTTCTAAATATTATCTTCTGGATGCAAAAATGTTTCAAGTGTTTTCGACTACTCATTAAGGTTGTAACTTAACATACAGGAAATTTGTTTCTATATAGCAAGGACCACATATTAATGTCGTTTTCAATTGGCAATCTGGAATCAGAAAAAAGCATTCTCAAAGCGTTCAATTGGGCAAAAGTGACAGTTCTAATTCTGAAAAAGAAGAGATTTCTCTTCTGGATTTGAAGTCAGAAGCAAAAACAGAATCACTCACACATTCAAAGATTTTACATGTCACACTTGACAAATGTCATATTTTTGAATTAACAAATTGTGCGAACTGTAAAGTGATTGCTTGAAATTAAAACTAAACTATAAAAAAATGGATAATATTATTGACAATATCTAAGCAATTGTGCCTAATTTGTTAGAAACATTGTTGGAGTCGTCTTCCTCATCTTCTTCATCAACGACGATGCAAGTGATGCAGTTAATTTTCTATTGCAGGAGTTTTCCAAAAAGCCAAGATTGCAAAACTACCAATACAGTCACACCAAACTTAAAATTTTTCAGAATTCACAAAAAGTGTTCAATTGGGATTCTGCTTCTACTTCTCATTCCGGATTGCCAATTGAAAACGACATAACTATTTTTATAGTTAACTTCAGCCAATTATCTGATCATGTAAAAAAAAAAGTTTGTGCATTAAATATTGATTATTTCTTGAAAAGAAAGACATTTTATTGATACAAAATTGAATTTAATGTTTTTAATTCTATAGTCTTCTAAATATTGCAACAAAATGATCTCCCTTGTTTCGGACTACTTTTGCTCCTTCCTCACTACTCTGGTAAAGTTTAGGTGTGATTGGATCCAATTGCTAAAGGATTTAAAAATATACAGGTTCAAAAAAGCAGGTGACTTTTTTTTATGCTTTACTTACAGTTTCTTCTTCGGAAAGTCTCTCAAAAAGGAGATGTTCTTCAAGATGACTAACCATCCATTTGTGGAGATCTTCAACATCAGTTATTGTATAAACTAAACCCTTAATTTGGAAAAAGTAAAATAATAATCATAATTACAAAAATATATTATAACGCTTTAATTTAAAATACCCCTTTCCTAAGAACGTAGGCATACTCCGAAAGTAAAGCATTATTAATAATGCGCCATTTATGTTTCGCCTTCTTAAAATGAGGATCCGGGTAAAGGAAGAACATTTTAGAAAGCTGAGCCTTCTTAAAATAGTTTGGTAAATATTTCATAGCATTTGTCCGAATACACGCAATATTTCCGTAGCACCCAGGATTGAGGGTCCTAAGAGCCTTTATTCGATCCATTACATAGTCAGACACTTTAACCCTGATTTCCATTCCAAGCGCATACTTCTCTGGAAACATCTTACCGAGAGTAACCAAAAACCCGCCATAGCCACATCCAATGTCTGCAAACTCCACGGCTTGCGATTTGATATCTGGGTATAGAGTAGTCCAGTCGAATTCTTCGGGGCAAGATGGACTAAAAATATAATAAAAGTATGCAATTTTTTTTTTTAACATAACACTGCGGTGAAAACTTACTAGTCAAAGCAGTGATCAGCTATTGGATTAGAATGTGCCCTCTGTCGATAGTATCTCTTCTGCGGTAACGATAAGACTGCTCCTGCTCCTCCATCCATCTTTAATTTTTAATAAAGTAATAAGGTATATAACAATTGTAACTTTATTCGTGAATATTTAACTCAAAATTAGTAAAAATATTGCGCTAGTGTTTTTGTAAACCTCATTTGTTTACATGTGCCTCTGCCTCTGCCACTCTGACATGTGATTGATATGATAATGAACTAAAGTCATTCATAGCTTTATTCCACACAACTTCTTGAACTGTTTGCTTACAAATTTATTATTAAGATCTCTCGAAAATCATGGAAATTGCTTAAAAGTTAAGTTGTTGCAAAACCTATAGTTTTATCGTGTGTCGTGTTTGTACGTTATAAATTCAGATAACATTTGGCTGTACAAAAAATTGAGTAACTTGAGATTTTGCTTCTAAAATCAGTTTTTTAGTCTCCCTCTTCACATATTATTTTCCAAAAACTTATACCGCTAGCTTTGGAGTATAGATATCTACACGAACGCGACCAATTACAAAACCAACAAACCGACTGAACTGTCAAGAATAGAGGTTTTTATTTTCACGTGTTGCCGTTGATTTCTGTGTTGCAAGAAAACGTTCTCCACCGGGTCGAAAACCAAGTCAAATTTATTTTTCTATGAATAGAAGGGACTTGATTTATTTGAATTTAAAATAACTTAATAAATAAACGGCAATGAGCGATACCCTCGAAATTCTTTATACGAGCGACCTAAGCGAGCAACAGTGGTCTTGCTGCGCTTGGGACTATAAAACTGCAACTAGTTTAATGGTATACAAAGGTGGTGGTGCAGTTAATGCTAGGTGTTTTTGCTTCGTTGGAAAAAGCCACATTATAAGTGCAAATAGTGATAAGCCATTATTTCATGTCTGGCCCATAAATAGCCAGGAACAGATATCATCGGTCAGATTTGTAGCGCCTGGTAAAGCAAATGCGCTAGCAATTAGTCCAGATGGCAATTATCTTGTAGCTGGAATCCAAGAAACATTATATATTTGGGAGGTAAGCTCAGGGCGAATGCTTGCAAATCTTTCGAAACATTATCAAGCAATCACATGTATAAAATTTACTGATGATGGGTCACACTTTGTGTCTGCGGGTTTGGATGGAGGCGTCCTCGTATGGAATCTACCTCAGGTCATATGTAATGCAGATCACAACCAGGAGCCCCTGTACTCGTTTAATGATCATGGACTATCTGTTACGGATGTTTACATTGGAAGTGGTGGAATCCGAGCCTACCTTTATTCTGTATCCCTGGACAGAACTTGTAAAATTTACGAACTTAGTTCAGGAACATTACTGCTTAACATTGTCTTTACGGAGAGTCTAAGTTGCGTTGCTGCAAACAGCCTAGAAACATCAGTTCATGTTGGAACAACGGAGGGTCAAATTTACGAATTTTACATTAATTCCCTTCCGAGGACAAAGGTAAATTTGTATTCTTATTTTTCATTAAATTTCTGATTTCGTGGTTTTTTACTTTTTTTAAGGAATACCACATGGCAAAAGAGAATGTGAACAAATATTTAGGACATAGGGGCACCGTATCTTGCCTAGCACTCTCTGTAGATGGCGAGACACTTGTTTCAGGAGGAGAGGATTCTCAAGTGCATTTATGGCATATACCTAGCAAGCAGCTGATCAGAAGCCTTGCTCACAGAGGGCCCATTTCGAACGTCGTCCTTTCACTGAGAAAACTGAGTGCTTTCGGACCCGAGAACACATTCCTTAATATGTTCACGAACAATCTCAAACGGATGATGGACACTGCTGATGCAGACGATTCGCATACTATAGAAGTACTTGTCGAAGAAAATGACGACGATGTGGGCCCATCTCACCAAAAAAACCGATTAACTACAGCTATTCCAGCTGTAATGGGAACAAATGCAGAAGAAATAGACACACTTCGACAGGAAATTAAAAAACTTAAAAACATTAACAGGAAACTGTTTTCAATTTCAACCAAAAACATACTCAATAGTTAAACCCAAAAATACTGTTTTGTTAAAGTACACATTTAAATAACAATTAAAAGAAACGTATTAATCTTGGATTCATTTTCATTCGCCCTGTGATGGCTGCATACTAGCGTTAGCGGTATTAGCAACAGCCAGGGACTGTCGGATCTCTCGATTGGAGTGCAAAAGTTCCTTCAGTTGGGCCATAATGTTGTCGGTGCGTTGTTCCATGAAATCTAGAGCTGTACTCAGTTCATCCAGACTGTCATTAACCGACTCGAATTCTGGAACAAATAAATGGTTTATAGGAGGAAGTTGATAGTAAGGTTAATTTTTTACCGGCTAAATCTGATTCGACAACATTTTGAATTTCGTTCTTCGATTCATAAGATTTGTTGGGACTTGGATTATTCTCGTTTTTTGGTGCCATCTCGCGACTTGGTCAGCTGACTGGATTGGATTTTTCGATTTTCCATCTTGAAAAAAACATAGTAGCCTGTCAAAGTAATGTCTGTTTGGTATCGTGAAACGTTGCATAAATATCTCTGAGTTCATCTAATATGAAGTGCTCGTTTATATAAGTGACTGTTTAATAAAATGCATCTCTTACTAAGCTAAGCTTATAAAATGTTACAAATAAGTAAAACATACACGAATATGCAAGCAAATACCCGAAATATATTTTTCATGTGTGTACTTTGGGGTGGTAAAACAATAAATTGATTACTTTTGTTTTGGGAAGAAACTCAAAGTTCTGATAATTAGACGAGGCGAGAAATTTTATTCTGTTATGCTGTTAATCTGTTATGAATTCACATACAAAAGTTTGAGTTCTCAAAAAGACTTTTATGAGTTTTAATTTTGGTATTCAGCATACTAAATCTGCTATAAAATCTGTTATGAACTGTTTAGAATTCGAACACGTCGAAAAATCTTTTACAAGTATTATTTTTCGTATTCGGAGAGGCAAAATCTATTATGAAATCTGTTATGAGTCATAAAAGAATATTGTCGTTTTCAATTGGCAATCTGGAATCAGAAAAAAGCATTCTCAAAGCGTTCAATTCAATATCTTAGCAATTGTTCCTTATTTGTTAGAAACATTGTTGGAGTCGTCTTCATCAAGTGATGACGATGCAAGTGATGCAGTTAATCTTCTATTGCAGGAGTTTTACAAAAAGCCAAGATTGCAAAACTACCAATACAGTCACACCAAACCTCAAATTTTTCAAAATTCACAAAAACTGCAAGCATATTAATTTTATAGAAATACTTTTTTATATATATTACAAAATTAATATAAAAGGCCTTCCTATATTCCATATTTATAAATACAATTATTTATAAATTCAGATGATTTAAAGAATTTTCGATGAATTTGCCTGTTGCCATTGGATTTCAAGTTTCCACACTTTTGAACTTGTCTATTTTAAATTGACAATTGACAGATATTTGTTTAATAAAAAATAGAGCAAAAGAACAAAATAGAATAAAGAAAAAGAAATTTCATCTTCTAATTGAATACAACACAAAATATTTCAATTGTAAAAGCTTCAAAATCTGTTTTTTAATGGAGTCTGTTTTGGTCATCGACGGAAGTGTTCTTGAAGGTGGAGGGCAAATATTGCGCAATGCCTTAAGTCTTAGCTGCATTCTTAGAAGACCCATAAAAGTTCATAAAATTCGAGCCGGTCGCCCGAAACCTGGTCTAGCAGCCCAACATCTCTTTGGCCTTAACCTTTTACAACAAATAACAAACGGAAAAGTAACAGGCAATACGATTGGATCCACTTCGATAGAGTTCTATCCAGGCGAAATACAATATGGGAAGTATTATGCAGACACTAAAACTGCTGCAAGTATTTCTCTCTTGATGCAAGTAGCTCTACCTGTACTTATGTATGGCAAAAGTTCATCGGAACTTGAACTTAAAGGTGGCACCAATGCAGCCATGGCCCCACAGGTGGACTTTATAACAGAAATATTTAGGCCAAATCTGGAAAAGTTCGGAACTACGTTTGATTTCGACCTTCTGCGTAGAGGATACTTTCCTAAAGGTGGTGGTCATTGTCGGGTGACAATACCTCCCGTTAAGCAGCTGAATTCTATTGAAATAACTGAGTTTGGGCAAATCGCTGATGTATTCGGTTGGAGTTATGTCGCTGGCTCATTGCCCCTCGGCTTAGCAGACGAGATGAAAAGGGGTGCAATAGACTTGCTTCAAAAATGTGGAGCTAAGAGTATCAACATTGAGGCATATAAAGAGAATCAGCAAATGAGTAGAGATCCGGGGTCTGGAATAATTTTGGGAGCATCTACAAATTCGGGTTGTGTGTTAGGAAGTTCGGCTTTGGGCGATCGAAAAATACAACCATACCAGACTGGAGCTAGTGCAGCGAATGAATTATTGTCAACTATACGTAATAGACAATGCATCGATCAACATGTACAGGATCAATTGATTATATACATGTCAATTGCTAAAGGTACCAGCACAATACAAACGGGTAAATTAACCACCCACACTTTGACTGCCATACATATAGCTGAGTTGATGACTGGCGCTAAATTCCAGACGATAGAAACCCCAGACACTGGTATTTCTATAGTAAAATGCACAGGCATTGGAGTTGTTAACAATTGTTTGTAGTTAATAAACAAAAAATAAATTACATTGTAAAAAATATGCCAAGTTAAAGGTAAATTACTACCGGAACAGTTTGGGTTCACAAAAAAAAAAATTTAAAAGAATTTGTTTTTCCAATTCTGATATGATAACAGAATTATCAAATTTTCAAACTTAATCTGACAGATTTAAAACTATAAGGTACCTAACCTACCTGATGCAACTACAAGGTCGACAAAAATTACTTAAATTTAAAACAAACAATATTTAAACATGGTTGATGAAGCCTCAATAGTGTTCATTCAATTTCCCTTTGAAGTTAAAGCATAGTATATAAAGCCATTTTTACTAAAATTTCGCATTATCTGCCTTTTCAAGTAAAATTTGTTTTTTCATACATAACTCATTTTTCTAATTTTGTAATTTTTTTATAAAGTTAAGCTATTAGCCTTTAGTGCCTTGCCTGGATATATTGCCGCAATTGCATATGAGATATGGAACTTGACAAAAAACTGCTCAAATCTCATAACTTTTCATAAAACTCGAGTGGTGAATAAAGTTTCATTCATATATCGTTTCACTTTTGACAAATAATCTTATTTAATTTTTGCCGTCGATGTAGTATCTTCATATATAAAATCCATTTTATATACAAAGGTAGGAGGTTCTTACAATTAGCTCTTTTCTTTAGTTTTGTTACTATATTAAATTCCATTTTGCTTGGCAAAATACAGTTTTCAGTTTTTCTTTAAATGATCTAGTCTAACCTCAAATACTTGGAAATTGTTTCTTTATTTTTTGTTTTCTTTTGAATTGTGCAATTATAGGTACGTCTTGTTTTAAAGAAAATAAATAAATCTGTTATTTACACGGCTGTTTAAGGTTTTATTTGTTCTTTTTTCCAAGTAGGTAATTTGACTTCCTCTATCGCTTTTAAATAGCGAAATAAAATTTTCAATGATTCAAACCAATGATAGCTATAACTGGCCCATTACAGAAACCCGACGGTGCGATAAAATGAATTTCGTCCCAATTCTCACCGTTTCTCGACTATTTTTATCGCTTCTAAAGTTACAGAACATGGGTCTAGGTTCAAGGCATACTTCTATATCGTACTACTTTGCTTAATACTTCCTTCAAAAGAACTTAAACCATTCATATGTACGTACCCTTACATTCGATGTTTTTCTGTCTTTTTTGTCTTCTCTTCTGTCAGAAATCAGGTTCTCAAAAAAAACTATGAAGCTCTACATAGAATAGAAATAGATGTAGATTGTAGACGGAGTAAGAATAAGAATCTTAAAGAAAAAGGGAAAGGGAGATATTTCTACAAATCGAAATTTATTTATTTTGTTCTTCAAAACAAAAAAAAAAAATATATTTATTGCTCAATTTTTCTATTGCATAAAATGTCCGCAGTGCATCTCTTACCAGTCTCGGTATTTTTGTTATTCCAAGTCTCATTTATTGGATGGTAAGAGAGTTTATTAAAATCTTTGGCAACGCATACTTCTATTGAAATATTACAAATTGTAGCTACATAGCGGCAGTACTGCAAGGACATGTTGTGCCAACGGTACCCTACATCAGCGATGCTGCAACTTACTCCCCTGAAAGCTGTGTTTTTGGCCAACTGATGAATGTTGGTGCAGTACTATGTGAGCTTGCTTTATTTTTTGCCCACTTAAATTACTTAATGAATGATTCACTAATATGTTACTGATTGCTGTACCCATTCAGTGGGAATTACCATTTACATAAGGTATCGTCAAGTGCTTGAGTTGTATTGTCATCACCCCGAGATGGGACCATCACTACTTAAATACAATAGATTATCAGCTTGGTTCGGAGTAGTTTCATGCTTTGGAATCAGTATAGTGGCAAATTTTCAGGAAACTAACGTTAGAATTGTTCATTTCACTGGTGCATTTATGTGTTTTGGTTCTGGTACAATGTACTTCTGGATGCAGGTAATAAATGGATTTGCTTTCTATATCAATTCATTCTGATTGTGGTATTTTAGGCTTTTATATCATACACGATTCAACCGATGGCTGGAACTAAACTTAGGGCGCATATAAGACTAGGAATGGCAGTTTGTTGCACAATTCTTTTTATTTTATTGGCAGTGACTGGAATTATGTCGCATATATTGTTTCGGGGTACAAATCCTCGAAAGTGGTAAGCTAAAACTCATTTTATTTATAAATACAAATACATACATATGTATGTAATTTGCACTTTTTCTCAATATAAATTAATATAATAGGATAGAAATGTTTGTCCAATAAATGTTTTTCTTTGAGAAAGTCTCGCGCAGATAGTTTATACCTAACTAATATCAAGGTGGCTGGCTCAGTTTCTAAAATGATATTTTTATTCTTAACTTGGAAAGCCATATATCAAACCAAACGTTTAGAGTACGCATGAAGTCGCTTAAAGGCAACAACTTTACTAATATCTAAAGCACTGAATATCATTTTTTCGTATAATATACAAGCTTGGCACTAAACCAGACTAAATGTTTCGACTTCATGTTTACAAGGTCTCATTATAGAGATTTATCTCATTCCTTGCATAAATTTGATAATATTTATTAACATCACGATAGAACTATTAGTCGAAAATAACTACTTTTGTTGACAAATGTCCATAATTACCCGTCAGATTTTCTTACATCTCTCTCATCCAAGAGGGCTATCAGTAGTTTCATCGAATTTATAATTAAAATTTTTTACTCAAATTTTTCGTTTAAATTCTTCGAAAGAAAAATCGACCTTTAGTATATTAATTAAATTTTTATAAAATAAATATTTTAATCTACAAAGTTCAACTATTACTTTCCTAAAGCAAATAAAATTTTTTTTTCAGGTACCCATCTGATGGTGGTTGGC
Organism: Scaeva pyrastri; assembly: GCA_905146935.1. Classification (NCBI taxonomy): domain Eukaryota; kingdom Metazoa; phylum Arthropoda; class Insecta; order Diptera; family Syrphidae; genus Scaeva; species Scaeva pyrastri. The sequence goes on along the minus strand of LR989929.1, from coordinate 1,071,551 downwards.
GCTTCCATGTAGTTAGTTCAGTATCTGAATGGATTATAGCCACAATATTTTGCTTTTTCATTCTGACATTTACAGACGAATTCCGAGATGTGGACTTAGATCACCCGCAGGTGATACTCGCAGCCTATCGTATAACATTGTAAAGAAAACAAAATGTTGGTATTGCCTGGAGACAAATTGATTTTTCTACATGTTTTTCTTTTGAGCTGTGATAGGTTATTCTTCTTAGTTTAAGATACAATCTTATTTTGGCTTTTCGGTTTCTGTTTTGTATTTTTTTTTCTGACCTTTGTTTATTATAAACTATGTAAAAAGTATTTAACAGTAAAATAAGAATTGTAGCTTTACAATGAGTAAAAATAATAATAAAAAAAACATCTTATACATATGTATAATAGTTTATTTTGTTTATATATTATATTAAATGTTTTTGTCTAGTTTAACGCTTTCTTTCGCGTGAACGTTCACGTCTCTTATTACTGCTGCCTCTGCTGTGAGAACCTCGGCTTCCAGAATAGCCAGAGTGGTGCTTGGACCGATCCTTGTCTCGGCGTTCGCGATCTCGATCTCTATACTTATCGCGGTCTTTTCTGTCTGCATAGTAATCTGAACGTTCGCGGTCTCTTGACGATTTCCTAAAAAAAAACCACACATTTTTGCGGTATAATAAAGAAGATTGTTAATATTTTATTACCTTTTTCGATGTTTTGAGTGCGGCGAGGATGATGGTGATCGTGAATAATGACGTGACTTCTTTTTGTTGCTTTTGACAGGAGTCCTTGATCTATGATGCCCCTTTTTCGAGGATCGACTTTTATATTCAGCAGATGGAGTGCGAGACCTAGACCTAGAATGGCTTTTTGATCGACTACGAGAACGGCTTCTTGATCTAGAACGGGACCGTTTGTCTGGTGATTTCGTATCCGATGGAACGGGCAAGGGAATAGTTCGTTGTATAAAGCCACCCCATGCGTTATGAGAAGTGTCCTTTCGATCGACTGTGGTCACCGCTGGTGGGGTATTTTGATCCTGCTTCTTATTCCTGGATTCCATATATCGCTTCTTTAGTTCCTCAACAGCACTCTCTAGTTTTTCAACGTTTGGCTAAGAGACCAGTGAAATATGAATATGTATATCAATAGACAGAAATTCAATGTACTTACCTTTGGACGTTTGTAGAGTTCCATTATGCGATAGCATATATCAATAATATCATCTTCGGGTATTTTAAAAATCCCATACCATGATGGATTTGATGGAAGGGCAATTCCTAGTTTGCGAGCGCTAAGGTAAATGCAAGCACAGGCAATTGTTTCTGGTTGATAGCGCATGAACACGTCGGTTCTCAGAGAGTCATTCATAAAGTTCCAAGAAATCTGCATCATTTTTTCATGTTTTTCGTACTTTAAAACTTGCAAGTACATGACAATCAGTTTGTGAGGGTGTTTGACGTGGACACAGAATCCCAACTCTTTGAGGACCCTTCGTTCAGCTTTAATGACCTGGTTCTTAAGGTTGGTGTAGAATTGGTCAAGGATCATTGGTGTAATGTCTCTTTTATAGATCAAAAATTGAAATAAATTAAGATTATAAAAAAAAAAATATAACAAACCGATTTATCGAACTTACTTTTGTACGCGAACCTGTTTGATATGATGGAAAACATTTATCACATCTCGAATACGACGGGGAGCTTCTTCAATTTTCGAAGCCAAACACACACAACTCATGGCCACAGTTTCCATGTTGTGGCGCACAAAACTTTTGGAATAAAAGAACCTCTGAAAAATGACTTGACCCGTTGCCATTGCCACTTGAGGTAAATTGAGGAGTATACCCGCAGTTTGTATGAGTTCACATCCCAGAATTCGCAAGTCTTTTTCGGTTTCTTTGTCCAAGCCATCGACTTGAGATGGTGTTGCGTCTAATTTCGTTTCTGGAATCAAACTGTTCTCGAGCGTGAGAACAATTTTATTAAAAAGACGTGGAAATGCTGGTTTTGTTGCTGTAGCCATCGCTTTGTTTACATCACTTATTTCTTGGGCAACCATTTAAAACGGTTTTTTATCTAAAAAATATTTTTCAAAATTTATAAATTTAATTATTACTTTTTATAAACGCTTGTAAAATTTCATGATGAAAAGAAAAATGAAAAATTAAATGACAAGTTAATGACGTTTGCGTTTCATTCCGTTCTGATGCGCTTAGGCGTTGTTCGATTTGATAATAATTTTGAAACTACTAAGGGCTTATATGCACTGCATACAAATTTTTAAATCAGCGTATTTTTTCAAATAGGCATATTAAATTTACAATGTTAGAGGAACATTTAATAGGCATTTGTTTTTGTTATTGCAACCTCAGAAAAAAGAATCTCTAAGATTTTGTGTATACTTGATTATACAGTGGAAAATTTCACAGCTGAAGACTTTCTTTGTTTTATTAAGCGTTGGATTTTTTGTTATTTTCAATAAATAACAGAAAATAAAAAAAAATCTATTTAGACTGTGTAAACATGTATGCATGTATTAAAATGTCCTTAATTCTATGAAACTTTTCGAAAAATTATTTAAAATTTTGAATTCTCATATGTTAAGGATTAATTAAGAACTTAACTTGCTACATCAGCTTTCAAGAGAACTCGTAGAAATGTCCAGTATTTTCGTTGTTTCGTGCCCTATACAGATTCTAACATGTTTATTGTAATATGTATTTAAAACTTAACTTAAGCTACAAATAAACGGCTGCGTCTAAATTTGATTAAGTCATATTAAAGTATAGCCGATGTCGTAATGACGTGTTTAAAGCTTAGTTAACGTTAATCATAATAAGGGGTAAGAGGAGGCAATACCCTTCTTTCCAAAATATTATTCTGATCCAGAATAAACTACTTGTTTCTCTTAAACTTTATATTTCGCGTCTTTTTTTGTGAATCATTGGACAAAGTGCACTAGAATTTTAAGAATTTATCTCAACGCCTTACCTTTCTGTGTTATGTCACAGGAATAATGAGTTGAGTTGGTAACCATCACTTGGCATTTTCCCCCTCTCAAAAACAAAGCATTGAAATTATTTACACTTCCTGGATGAACATGTGACTTACGAAAGTTTCACTCAAAAAAGTGCACAAGTACCTGTTTATGCTCAACTTACAAGTAACACTGTTTCAAAATATTTGTTTGTATTTTAGAAGTTCATATTATTTTCAATATACATACACATACATATATGTATATATATATACACCTATTTTTGTATATTTGAAACTCTTAAGAATTAAGATTCTCTTGAATCACTCTTTGAAAATTAAAATACTCATCAACAGTTTACTGCGCAAGTTTGCGCCAAATGTCATGCATTGATGAGGCAGATAATATTATGTAGATAGATACATTAATGTTAATCAAAAAGATGAAGACATAGGTATAGTACCTAAGAAAAGTGCATGTTTTAACTGTATTAATGGCTCTACATATCGGTTTATTTCTCTTTTATTTTTGAGTCAGTAAATTATATATGTATGTATGAATGTAGATATGTTTTAGATAGATCTAATCTGTATCTGTGGTGAACGCTAAATTAAAGTTACGTAGATATCTCAATTCTCTTCCTGCGGCCGACGGCGAACGGGCGAAGCGAAGAAAAAGACAACGAGTAAAATATCTTTTATTTTTGAAATCCTCTGTGCCTATAGTCTCGGCTAAGGAAAACAAGAAGTAAATAGCGAAACGTTCATCGTCGTCGTGTCGGTGTGTCGTCACATTCTAGTGTACGCGCTCTAAAACTTCTAATTCATTTAAAAAGTTTTATACCTAGGTATATGTTTTTGAACTGTTAAATGTTATAGATAAAGGTATCTAAAGAAGCTGTCAGTTCATTTTGTCATTTTTAAATCAATAAATTAGAATTTTGTTTGTGCCTAGAGTGAATTCAGAAGTGGTGTAGAAAAAAGTTTAAAAGTGCCACCCCCTAAGACTGAAATATTCATTTTCAGATATTTTAGAAACTACTATCTACCTACTAGGAATGATTTTTCTAAAATAAAGGGACTAAAATGTATATTTGTATGTACATAAACACTACATGCAATATTATATTTTGTACATATGTACCTGGAATATATAATTTAAAAAAATCGTATGTACATACAATCATATTAGCAAAAAGCTGAGCGGTTTAAAAAAAAAACACTGTTGTGGACAATATTTGGAGTAGGTATTTTTTTTTTGATCGGAAACCTAATTTTTAAAATTACACCTGAAATCTTCAATACCTACCTACCTTGATACAAAAATAAGTAACAATCCATAGGTAGTCATTTCAAGCCATCATTGGAAAAATAAAACTTTGACCATGGCCGAGAAAGGGTTTGTAAATATAAGCTTTTTGTTTTTTTTTTTTTGAATTTTCTTTCTCCCGCTAAGGTTGTCGACCGGTCGGTCGATTTCTTGTAATTCTGTACAGAGCTAGGCAGAATTTTATTTAATAGAAAGACACATTTTGTCCTTGTCAGTCAGACATACAATAAAACAAAAAGACATTATTTGACATTTCGACACAAAATTGCTTACTCTTTTCTAGTTTTTTTTTTTCATTTTGTTATTATTGGCAGCGAGCTAAATATTATTTTTAGGGAAGTCAAATAACTTGAAAATCAGCATGCGCAAATCCATATCAAACCTACCTTGACAAAACGATATAATATGGAGAGTTTTTTTAATCTCTCTCCTTAAAAAAAATCTGTTAACGAAACAGAAAGAGAGTGAGTGCGAGAAATGAAGAGAGAGACAGATAAGTTTAGAGACAGAGAGTAAACATTTCAATTTCAATAGGAGCGGAGGATGGAACTGGAACCGTGTGTGAAAACATAAAATTTTTTTTGGTATCAATGTCCTATATGACGTAGTCAATGTTCAGTTTTCAGTATGGGAATCCAGATCAAGGGGAAGTTTCTAACCTAGAAAAATCTCACCGTAAATTGCCTGTTCGTCCTTTTGAAGCTCTTTATACTCCCATCTCAGATTCTTAAATGTGTGCTTATACTGTGAGTCAAAGAATTGTCCGGAGAGAGGTGATTGCAATGTTTTGTATTTGAATACATTTACGGTCTTGAATTGTTAGTTTTATTCCAATTATTAAGTTTAAACACAATACACATTTATGTATGTACAATATATTATACATTATATATATAGTTTCAGTTTTGCTTTACGAATAGAAGTTACTTTAAATCATGCTTCGTTGTAAACAATTGCTTTATAACAACAAGATTTGCCATTTTTATGTGAAAAGTAATACTTTCTCATAATCTTTTTGGGGTCCCTATTTAAAAGTGGATGGCGTTACAAACAATTTTTTAATCATATCCACTGCATAACTTATATTTAAAGATATGTAAGATGAAATTTTGATATGACTTGGGTCAACTCAAAAAATTTTACATTTAACATTTCATAGCATTTTACCTGATTTAAATAAACATGTACAAATATATAAAAAACTTCGTAATCAAAGCCTGTAAGTAAATTTAAGCTATAGAGTGGCGCCCAATGTGGGATCTTACAGTCTAAATACAATTGCATACATCACAACAACAAAAAAATTTTATAAAGACTTCAAAGCACATTTAACGTATGAAATATTATATGTTTTATCTTGTGAGGCACAGTACTTTACAGCTATATATCATGCCTTTATGCGCGAATGTTGAACCAGGTCTCTCCATCGCACAAATATCTGTCCTAATATTTTCTGAGCACGTTTACGGTACACGAATGAGGACGACAGTGGCAAATACAATGATGGTGTATCTTTTTCTCGCGTGAGCAGAAAACTCAAGTTTTGCAATTTTCTTCTTCATGTGTAGATACAAACCCTCTGGACTGTGTGAGCTTTAAATATTATTTCTTACTCCTGAATTATATTCATCTCGTGGAACACAAAAATATTTTTTGTTTTTAATGCTTTTCTGTTTGCAATAATATATTTAACAACACTCGAGCTCTAATATATTTCTGTGTAAAAAGAAAACTAATGTTAAACAAAAGAAACAAAAGAATCTCAACGCTTTAAATATAAATTTTTAATATATTCCTATAAATAAAGTACATCAAATACTGCTTTTGGTTAAACTATTTTTTCCCTTATATCAACGGCCAAAATATAAAGATACGTACATATATTATATACATAAATCCTCCAAATATAGTTCAAGTGTGTGCTTTAAATGAAAATATGTAAGTCAAATTTAATAATAAATTCATTATATCTATGTACAAGTGGAGGATTGGTTTTTTTAAGTGAATAATAATATTACCTAACAATACAGCATTTTCTTCTCCGAAACTCTATTTTATCTTATAGAATACAGTGTGGATAAAAAGTTAATAACTTATTGTTTAATTATAGAAAAAAAATATTGCCAAAATATTAAAAAATCTATATTTTATAGATAGCGTTTCGAAAACGAAATCTAAGTAAAGTATTAAAAGAAACATTATATATCGCGTATTTTATTTTTTGTGTACCTACCTACTTTACTTACATATATAATATCAAAAGCGAAAGGCAGTGCGACGAGAGAAAACTTTAAAGCAACAACAACAACAATAGCAACAGCAACAATTAAATAAAGGACAATGCCTGTAAAAAAGCAAGGTATGTATGTTGTTAATGTTAACGTAAATGTAAATGCACGTAGTTCTGGCTAGACAACTATTTATCTATTTAAATTAAAGTCACAATAAAAACAAGTGTCGTTTTTTAGTCTTTTGTTAACAAATTTATCTAAGTGCTTTTGTATTGTTATATGTTAGTATAGGTTAAGGCTTTGGATCTAGATAGGTATGTACATTGTTTTCAAGGAAACGTCTTTAATAGAATCCATCTATCTACAAAAATATCAGTTTTATTTTTATTTAAATGGCATTGAATTTTTCTAACAATTAAGTGTCCGTTGGCTAGACACATTATTTTTTAAAAGAAATTTATATTTATAGAAAATCATACACTTATTTATGAACATTTATTTCATGTGTGACGAAAGCGGCTAGACATTTTAAAATATTAATAGTTGAATGTAAACGGTGCGAGATCAAAGATCAAGGCCGTAGCCTAAAAATGCTTGGTACAGGGGATTTACCTACATATATTTGTAATGGTTTTTCCAAAACGGATTTATGCGTTTTGATAGAGTATATATTAAGGCTACATCTCTTAAATTGACCGTCATTTATTCAATCTGTTTTGCTATATCCACTATGGACGAACATTGCAGCATAACTAATCCAGGGCTGATATAAACGTCCATCAACAACAATTAGTGTTTTGTAATTGGGTATGGGATAAGTTGTGAACCGATTTCAATTCTGAGTTGGCTTGAGACGCGGCATCATTCGTACATATTTCTTTGAGAATGTCATTTGGAACTGAACTTGATGAAATGCATGTAGTTCCAAATGCTCGTAGCTTTACGTGCTCACAGCTCACACCACAATATAAAAGTTAGGGTCTACTTAAGTTCCTAAGTAACCTAGTTTCAGGGTGATTTACGTACCAATCATGTATTAAATAGATTTATAGCGGCGGATATTTGAAACGCTGTCAAACAAAAAAAAATTGTGTATGATATTTCACTCACTTTGTTTTGCTAAAATTTTGAGATAAGAAGCTTTTAATGAAATACAGGGTCTTTCTGTATAAGAAATATGAACACTCGTTCAATTGCAAAAATATATTTACTAATTAATTTGTCTACCAAATTTGAAGAACTTTTGTAATGTACTTTCCTTAAAAAAAATAAAATGTTTTAACTATACAATTTTGCATATCGCTTTCTTATTTCATTGTTAAATTCATCTTTTCACATTCATTCTTACATTATACTAGATTTGCCGATATTTCACCAACCGATCAAAATCGGGGGAACATGGTTGACCTTTCGTGATTTATTTATTTTATTTATATTATTTTATTTTAATACGCTACTTTAGACGATGTTATATGTCCTTCTTTGAGCTTTGTTAATGATCATACAGCGAAACTAAGCTTAAGAGGAAATTGTAGTCTTTTAAACTGGAACGGGAGATCTGCGGAAATTATTGGGAATCGTAGGATCATTACAATTTCACCCTTTCCTACACCGCCATCGGTTAACATAGTGATTAGTGGTGCTAATGATATTGCGGCCAAGTTGTGTGACACAAAGTCTTGTCCCATTACATAATCATCCAAATTTCACATAAGAATGACGGGGACACCTAGTGTTTTAATATTGTTTTATTTAATTTGTTTTAATTAAATTATTTTATTATTCGTTTGTATCATAGAACCTGTTCTTATTTTGCGGAGAGTCACACAAATTTCCAACCCTTATTTCAGGGGCTGGGGGAAGATTTCCAAAAAAAATACCGATTTTAAGCTTCCTATGCCTTGAAAATTGCGAAAAATCCCATATAAAATATAAACCCCTCTTTCAAGGGGTTGGAGGCAGATTTCCAAAATAAAATGATGTACAATTTTTTTTTTAGTCTCAAATAGTCCGCATATACCGATCAGCGAGTAGAGCTGATTTCTCAACTAATGGAGAAAGTCCTCTGAGCTAAATTTAAAAAGCAGGTACTGCTTTCCATTTTCGTTTTAACAGCTTTTTCGTCCCTCAATTCACGCCAATAATATACCCAAAATCAAATTCTCGTCACTAAAATTGACGATTTTCCACTCCCTGGTCCTCGCCATGTGATCCCTTGCAAACCTTATTCTTAATTATTTGTGTTGTTGTTGTAACTGTGGGTTTTTTGTATCATTTTTGTGTAACGAAGGTTATGATTTACCTACAACACTTGTTGCACTCTTCTAATAGTAACGTGGATGTGTAATTTACCTTTAATCCGACTGGCATTTAACTTATTCCGCCTTGCTTCATGAAAAATCATATTCTTTTTTCGAGATGTCAAAAGACCTGGTCGACCAGATCTGGGAGCAGCAGGAAATTACACGCAAAAGAAACAGATCATCCAGTTTTTGTGGCAATCGATCTATAGTATTAGATAAGCCATATTCCTTGTGTGTTTTAATAATTGGGCCCTTTCTTCCGCCGTCAATTGAGTTTCGCCAGGCATAATAATAAATTCTTAAAAAACAACGTTCAAACCAAATAGTGAAAGTTATCTACTATGCAATAACTTAAAAATATTTATTCAACTTTTTAGTTTAGAAAAAATTGCAGAAAAATCGAAATATTGAGAAGCACAGGCCGTGTTTTTATATTTATTTCGCAATTTCTGCAATTTTCGTATAATAAAAACTAATCACCTTATTTTCAGGAGTTTTAAGGATAACGGTATCAATTTGTTATTGCATTTAAGAGAGAATTATGTCTATTTATATAAAATATAAATAAACATTGCATAACTTTTTGGAACTTAGGTCTTAGGTCAAATTGAAAAGTTTAAGTATCGCTGTCTTTATACTTTTTTCGGTCACTGTATGTTAAGGATAATTAGATAAAGGAAACAAATTTTGTTTTTTGAAAATTGAGGAATGGAGTGAAGTGCAAAAGATTCTCAATTAAAACCTTGCAACTTAATAGTCTTTTGTTAAATGACCCATTTCTTGTGACTTATAAGCATGCTTATTCTAAAGGCATGTAATCTGCATTCTAATGCTAATTAATGCCTCCCCATCTATATATCAAGTACTGCGATATAATTTCAATAAAAAAAAACCACCCGTTGGCTTTTGCATATAAATATCGATATTTCTTTCTAATATGTAAATTCCCTGCATTTTAACCAGCCGCAGCCCTTACAAAAAGCTTGCTTTCTTTTTTAATTAAAATTAAAAAGAAACACTGAATTAATTTAAAGCATCTTAATTGATAACTTGTCATAATGTCTGTTGACTTTAAGGTTATTATTCCTAAGTACCTTGTTTAGAACAAGGAACATGTGTTGTTATTCGTTTTGCTTTTGCTTCGAAGAAATGAAAGGCAAAAAATCGTCTGAAGAAAATGCAGCAAAAATAATCGTCAATTTTTAATCCAATTATTATTTTGCAATAAGTTAGGATATATTATTATGTAGTACCCATAACTGCGCCCAGCAAATAATGTTACAGAATTGTTGCTTCTATAATTTTGTTGCAATGTTTTGTACATATATACATATATGTATAAGATTTACTCTCGTCCAAGTTAAAAAGAAGAACAAAAAGTGCGAAAAATATAAATAAACCCAAACTGGGCCAACTACAAAGAATTTAGTCTATATCAGAATTTCCTTACAGCATAATATGTATAAAAAAATATTGCACTTGAAGAATGCATATTGTCGACTCAGTCTTTCAAGAAAAATTAGAATACACTTATGGACAATGGCAATTTTCTTCATGTGGAAAGCAAAGCATTATGCTAAGTAGAAAATACAGTCGATATTAAAAAAACAAACTCAAATTGGATTGATTATGTTAAAACACCAACCACATTTTTTCATAAGCCAGCTTCTGGCTTTGGAAGGAAGTTTTTTATATTCTATCAGAAAACTTTTTATCGACTCTACATGTTCTCGACTCTAGTCGCTAAAATCTTGAAAGTCATATCAACTAATTCTTCACTGGCATTGAGGTTCGGTGGTTTTCAATCACGGATTTCGGTTGATTGACTGATATGTCGCCAAATTATGTGAATAATTGTTTCAGTTCCATTTTCGAGAGTACAATTTTCCATTTTGAATTTAAATAATAAATATATTTGTGTAAATGTTTGTAATAATTTTGACCGATTTTTTTGGGGCTTTAAACGTAAAATTTTAGGGTCTTTTTTAACTTCGTAAATGTGACATATGTATTTGACTATCAAATGAGTTAACTTAACAAACAAATTAACAAGTATGAAACAAGCAAATTGTATCCAAAAACTAGCATGACATGAGCCATGACCGCGGCAATAAGATTTCCATCTAACCTTATTACTTAATATAGCGTTACAATAATGCTGTCTTAAGTCCAACTCCAACCACTATTAAATTTGTTTTACTGTTGGCACTATAAGGCAAGTTCTTAAGACTCAATGTATTCGGTTTCGCTTTTTGCAATAGCGTGTGAAGGTCAAATAAATATAAACATAAACTAAAATGTTGAATCCTTTAGATGGTTTTTCAAACTACTTTTTAACTTTGTGAACTTTTGCTGCCAATAGAAGTGTCTTGAAAGGAAAGGTGTGTACCTGTAAAACACCAAGAAATTCTAAATAATGTTCCAATGGAGATGCATTATTTTTTAAGATGATTCAAAACCCTTAATTAAGATTACGATGAAAAGCCAAAAATGTAACCCATTAGTAACATAAGATTGTAATGCAAACAGAAAGTCTGAACTATTTCAAGGCCCTTGAATAATTTTTTGACGTGGTAGGCAGGTGGCTTCAGGAAGGATAGACAAGCAAAAGAAAAATATGAGATACACATGCTGTTAAATTAATCCTGTCATCTGATGCAGATCAGAAAAAGCGTTTTGGTTCCAAAACTTACAGTTTCCTGAAGACGAAAGAATTTGACCTATTTACTTTGCGGTTCATTTTGTATTCCCATCTTGTAGAATACAGAAGTGATTCAAACTGTTCATTTGAAAAACCTTCATGTAAATGAGTTAACATGTGTATTTTTCATTTAAAAGATTTTTCCAACAATAAAAACACAATAAAATTTCATATACCCTCAGCATTTATTTGGAATTTCCAAGCCCCACTGTTTCCATAAGTACTTTATTCTTTATTGAGCATAGCAGCATAGAGGTTTTATGATTGAAAAAAGACTGCAGTCGTGTGTTCGTCTTCGTCATTCACTTGTTCAACATACGAGTAAGTCGATGTGCGACCATTTTTAACTTTCCTCAATGACGTGTGCCATTAAATCGAAAACTAATATTACTGCCGGATATCGATCGGTTAATTTTGTTACATCCACAGGATGTACTTAACAACAACGCCAGCGCCAGCGGTCGGAGAAAAATTAGGCTTGTGTTTATAAAAAATCTAACTGATTACTGATAAGATTAACAAAGCCATTATGGAGGCAGAAAAAGAAGAACTTTTAGGTGGAAATCGTGATATAAATAAAAATCAAGAAATTGATTCGAGTGATGAAGAAGACTTAGAAGATCAGGACCAGTCACATTCGTGGGATGAAGAAAAAGAAAAAAGTTCAGAAACGGAAGATATTCAACGTCGTGTTAATTTAAATTCAAGTGATTCTGATCAAAATTTACTTGACAAATTTGAAAACGAAGAGGATAGAGTTAGTGTGAATACCGAAAATGAAAACAATGAGTGTGCAATAGAAGTTAAGGATAATATCGACAAAATTAAAACATTTAAAGCTGACGAAAAGTTGGAGACAGACTTTGAGGGCGATGCGGATTTAGATGATAATTTCCAACCCGTTGAAGAACGGTCGTATTGGTCGTCGGTTTTTGGTGATAATTTAGTTATAAGTGAAGATGAAGTGATTGATGTTTTAATGGATAACAAACCTACAACGCGGTTAGATCCGCCGATGAATCGTAACGATTCGTGGCCAATTTTAAACAAGTACGTGCAATGTATCTGCTTCGAAATTCCTTGGCTTAAAAGTAGGTATATAATTTGTTTTTATTAACTTCCCATAGGGAGTTATTGTAATCGGTCCGATTTGTCAAATTGAAATTTTTGACAAATCTGGACGTTTTATGGTTCCTAGAATCTAAATTCGTCATTTGTAGAGAGATGTCTGTGTGTGTGTGTACGTACGTTCGTACGTTCGAGACCCCTTTTTCGTTAACGATATCTCAAGAATGAATAAAGATATCGACTCGAGTTAGATTTTATTTAATATAGGTTATAACTTCAAAAGATGCAAAAAGGACTTTTATAAAAATTTGTCTAGCGATTTTTTCACCATAGGAGTTTAAAAATTTTGGTTTGTTGCAAATATCTCAAGAGAACGGATGATGCTATTGACTTCACATAAATTTTATTGTGTAGATAACAATATAATACAGGTTTGGTATAAATTTGGAAATAGTTCAACATACCGTTATTTTTTAAAAAAAAAAGTAAAAACTAAAAAAATATTTTTTGGAGCGCAAATATACAATGAAGGAAAAATGATATCATCTTCAAAATAATTTTTTACTATAGAAAATACTGTCCTTAACATCTGGTAAAACTTTCGAAAAAATTAAATTGACACTTTTTTTACAAAAAATAAATAAGTACAAAAAATTCTATGAAAAGTTGGTAAAAAGTGTGTTCTGACTTGATTATCTCGAGAATGATCACCGATATTGACTTCATATTTATTTGAGTTTATACAAAACACGATTATGAATATATGCTACAATTTCGACAGATGTTGAATTGACAGTTTTTTTACGAAAAATAAAAAACTTAAGCTGAAATTTACAGAAAAGTGACAAAAATCGTTTTTTGGACTTAAATATCATCACAACAAGCAATGATGTTGACTTCAAATGTATTTTATTTTCAACATAATGCATTTGTTAATACTTAAAAAAGGTAAAATATTGACGAATATTAAATTGACAGTTTTGTACAATAAATACAAAATGGGAAGTTATCAGTGTGGGTCGCACCCAGCCTCTTTTTTGCTTTTTTTATAATGACGTTAATTCGATTTTAAATTTGTTTTGCCCAAAAAAAAAATTTACATATGTACATACATACATACAAGTTTATGTATGTATGTATGTATGTATGTACATATATACAAGCTGCATATACTTGTAGTTATTAATTTTTTTTACCAATAAGGACGTCCGAAACTAAATGTTTATTTTGTACTAATGAAATGATCGGCCACGTCCCTCAATCGTGATAAACAAGCCCTTTTCATTTGAGCTGAAACATGAGTTGTGTTATACTAATGAAATGAATCCTTGAAAATCTAAAAATCCAACATATACATACATATCTATATAGCAGAATTAAAAAGGCTTAGATAAGTATGTATAAAAAACTAAATTTAGAATTAGGAAAGTTAATAATAAATTATCTCTACAAGTCCTATTTTTTTGTTCACTTCTTTTATCAACTTGTTATATTTTTGAACAGGTACCTATACTTTTTTCTTTGAAAGAATCCTTAATGGCTTTTTTACAAAAATCCGCACTGTGTTTAAATATGTATTCAAATTCAAAAGTTATGTAGTCAAAACTCTTTTACCATAAAAAAAATGTTACATATTGTAAGTTTTTCTTTTCAAAAAGTGCTACAAACTTTTGTCGATATTATTCTATTTCCTTTCCTCAATGTGCAAAAATATTGGAAGATATTTAAAATTTAACTTACATTTTTTTTATTTTAATAATAAGTCAAATTAGGACTAACAATGCTCAAACCAGGACTATGTATTTAATAAAACTGTTCAGTTTGTTTTCTCTTTCTTCTTTTCTTTTATCATTAAGTACTTATGTAGTTTAGCAGATCTTACTCATGTACTACTTTATTTTTTGTTTTGCAGAAGCTCATCGTGCCCTCGAACTGCTGGAAGACTATCACTCAAGATTATCTGAGCCCCAGGACAGAGCCTTACGTATTGCCATCGAGCGCGTAATACGAATTTTTAAATCGCGCTTATTTCAAGCGCTTCTAGGTAAGTACGAGAAAAAAACAACTTACCTAGAGAAAAGCAATTCCAATTGTTTAAAATCATAACATTGTCTTTTGTATCATGCTTGACAAATCCCGAAGATGTGACAAATCACGGCTTCTAGCTGTGAGTTATAACTACCCGACTTGGTAGGGGTAATAACCCCTCTTTTAAATTTATATTATTGAATACGAAAATGGGATTTGAAGAGAGATTCTTACCGCCTATTCGCCTCTGCTGAAAGCAATCTCACTAAAATTTGTTTATTTATAATGTACCTCGTCTTTGGTTTTTTATAGTCTTCATTTCAAACAGCAAGTTAAGAGAACACTCGTATGATCTAGGTTTGTTTTTCACACGCCTCATTTCTCTGAATGAAACATCACAAATTACAAGCGTTTAACGAACACGCATATATTATACACTACACACCCAAATATAAATACATAACTATGTTAAGTTAGTAGAACATCTTAAATCAGTGCTTCTGTGTCCTGTTCCTGTTCCACTTAAGCAACCAACGAGAGACGACGACGGTAGAGTTTGTGAATATATTTTGCTTTTCACTGCGCTCATTAAAAGTTTTCAAGTGGGGAGATGCCTTTTTTTGTGAAGCGATATAAGAACTTTACACAAAAACTTTTATTATGAAAACATGAACATCCATATAAAAATACATATTACATTGCACATTATACATTATACTATAATATGCCTCGGTATACAAGTATTGATGGATGCAGCTTGTCCTACTTACGAGGACAATGGATACCATGGACAATATTATTATTTAAAACGTGTATGTGGGAAGAGAAGATTTTTCACTTGAATGGCTGGGCTGGTAATAGAAAAGTAGGAAGCTAGTTTTCTTTTAAAATGCTTAACATACTTTTGGTGGCTCAAAGACGAGCTATTTTCATCACATTAAGCGGCTTTTTCTTTTATATACATAATACATTATATACATGTATACATATGTATATATGTACATGTTTATTGGAGGATGATAAATATTCATTAGAAGTAACAGTAATTCATTGATCTATTTTGCTTGATATCTTTTAAATGTTACCGACTCCTGATAGTGCTCTGCCCATGGAATTGTTATTTGGGAATTATGTAACTCATTTTTTCCACTGGAAGACATTTGAATGATGGTCATAGCAACACAACACAAGTAGCAACAAAAGCGAGCGAAATGGATTTGGGTTGAGAATATGGTTTTGCTAATAGCTATTTTTCTGAACAGCCATTTAAAGTCATGTTCCATTGAAGTCGGGTGCATCTAAGAACGTTTGAGAAGCATAAGTAAATGAAACTAAATCTAACGAAAACAGCACACATTTGATTGACCAGCAAAGAAAGACTAAAAATACCCTTTATTATTGAATTTTGCTATATAGTAATATTTCGGAAAAAAGGAATCTAGGTACCTTTACAATATCACTTATATGAAGTTAAATATCAATCATTAGAATAAGTTACCATATATGTACCTATTGGGTACGAACTCGTACATTGAGTAGAGATATTCCATGTTTTTCGTATATAAATACATAATATAGTACAGACTTTATAAACTAAGAGGTATAACAAAACACATCCTATTTGTTATTAAAAACTATGGATATTATCACCAATATCAAATCGAAATCGTACGTAGGGCAACAAGAAGTATTGTATTGCACTTGATATGAATATGCAATCATTTATTACACACTATGCATTGTTCCTTTTTTTCTAAGGAGTGTTTAGCTTTTAGCATGTTGCCTCTCTTCTCTTGCTCTGCAACTCTGCAGACCGTCATCGTCATCGTCGTCGATTGCTGGCTTGTATACGTATACCTACTCTTTATTGTTTGAAAAAGGAAATAAAGTGCTTATCAAGGACTAAAAACCAGCTATGTTCAATAGGCTTTTCAATTTGATTTACATTCCATGCCTTTGAATGAAGGGAATGGGCCGGGCAGGGTTGGCTATAGGAGACCTTGCTCGAATTATCTAAGAAAAGACTGTATGGGCGTAAAGAAAAGTTGGCATACACTAAATAGACAGCTAGACGTTTATAAATGCATAAAATCTCCTGTGACAGAAAGAAGGGGAAATACACATTTTTCCTCCATGCCTTATGTTACTCACAGTCACAGTTGTAGTCGGTATAAAAGTCCTTTCATCATTCTTGCGCTGGCCTAAAGAAGGTTTTAATTGTTTTAAATTAATGATTTCAAGAATTCATTCTTTTTATGCTGTAAATATTGTTTATAAGCATATGAATTCATGGAGTAGGAGTTGTTTGCAAATATCAAGGCTGGTGAACTGCCTTTTTCAAACGAAGGTTTAAACCTCTGAACAAATTTGTTGTAAATTTAGCATTTAAAAGAATAGATATATTCATTTAGATCCTACATTTATTTTTTGTGACTAAATTTTTATTTTTGGTTTGATACTTTTTCCAGATCAATAAACATTAAGGTTAATCAGGAATTTTAACTCTCCGAGTCATAGGTATGTCAAATGTTGAACCAAAATTGTTTAATTGACTCTGAATCAGGAATTTTATCACTCCTTTTGAATGACGTAAAGCAAAAATTAATACAATCTACCTTTTGCCTTTCCCTATAAAAATGACACTCACAGATCACAGTACACAAACACAATACACATCTTGCTACCAAAGAAGTGTTATTTCATATTGCGAACTCAACAAAACAGAATTCCGTAGTTCCAGAATTATTGTAGTTCAACTCAATTGCGATACAACCTTTTGGTTACATTTTTGTGCAGCAAAATATGTTACCTATGTTACAAATGAAAGTTCATTCAAACTACTTACATTTCTTTCATAGGCTTACAAAGTGTGACTCTTTGTCTCCTGAATCCCTGAATCAGGCCGACACAATCATGTACCTATTATAATAATAATAGATATTAACCATTTAAAACCACTTAACCAAACTTCAATATTTTTATAATATTCCGGATCGGGCGCCATTTTTCGAGGTAAGAAATCAGCGAGTAGATTCAGCTAATCACTTTGACGAATCAAAGTTCTTCTTTGGAATAAAACTTTTATCTAGGAATATTTACTTAAAAACTCTATAATATGTAATTAGAAATGACTTCGTTTCGTAGACCCTTCATAGTCATAAATTTAAAAAAAATCGTGGTTATCTTTTTAGTAAATTGAATGCTCAATAGAAAAAATATATGTATGTACCTACATATACATACATTATGTACATATTTATGCAGCGGTAGCGAATATTTTCAATGAGGTTCGTTTTACATAACATTAGCGAAGCGAAAAAAAAAGAAAAAAAACATGAATAAACAAATAGCCATGTGGTGCATGTGTATCCATTCATTCTCATTTGGCCACTTTTAAAACATGAAATAATTGAGGTTCTATTTTTGGTGTAGTCACAGGCACAAGAGCAGAGAATCAAAAAAAAAAAAAAAAACAATTGAAAAACACTTGAAATGCTAAAACTAATGAACAGACAAGCGACATTATGTTTTAGGACGTTGTTGGTACTAGGCACTGGCCTGTATGCCGTTCCTTTCTATGAGTGTGTAGCGCCTTTCCCAATCGCTAGAAAAGATATATATCATAATGTTGATAAGTAAGTTTTCGTTTTGAGATTATAATGCACGGTTGTATATATATACTTTTATAAATATACAATCATTATGTACTGTATATTATCCGGCATTGACACACAATATATCTACGGCTTCTTCGCTATAAAGAATGCGCATGATCCCGTTTTATTTCAAAAGAAATAGACAGCATTGATGAAATACAAATATTTTATATTCAAAATAAACGAAAACAATAATGCCAAATATAAAGCCGTTCCGGGTTACAGTGTGGAACAAAAATGTTGACCCAAAAACAACCTCTTTTAAGAAAACATGATCTACGAGATTGCGGAAAATCTATGTATGTACATAAAAAACACATTTTTTATCTTTAAGAACTAAACAAACTACATTCATACATTTCAATAGACAATTTTTCACCTCGTTATAATTTTTTTGTTTTAAAATGAATGGAAAACTTGCTCATAGCTGCAATATCGGAATATCCCAACTAAAAGTTTTCACTTTTTATTTAGATTTTTATTTGACTTTTTTTTCCAAAAAATAGTTCAATTTAGTCATATATAATAATATATATTTAATAAAGGGTGTCCCAAAATAAACGCAAGATTTGAATTATAAAGAGAACACAGTTTTTAGTTTTTAATTGTAATTTTTTTATATTGAATCATAAAGAACATAGAATAGGGTTATTTATGGAATAAAACATCGGACAAATGATCTCCACGGCTTTGCATACAAATACGCACTCGTCAACACTTAACTCCATGAATTTTGTTTGTTATTCAAATGAAAGATATGAAATCTTCAATTTGAAGTCGTTAGCCCCAGAAGTGTTTGAAGTAATCATTGTTGGATTGATTTTAGTCTTTTTTTTTAAGTTATGTGAAAAATACAATAAACTTCATTTTTTCACAAGAGAAATCTAAAGACAAAATCCCATATCATCAAAGTATTCTATATTTTACTGTTTCGTGTTCCCAAATATTTATACAATGACGAAGTCGCGAAACTTCTATAAATGAAATCAAAATTGCTATTAATTTGATTTCATTTTTGTTATTAATTTGATTTCACTTTTTACATTACATTACATGCTACACAGCACATAAATGTACGGACTAGAGACACTTGCACCTTGAGCTACGGAAACTATGTAAAAACATTAATACAAGAACCGAGCTTTTATCAGTGACTAGGTCGGTGCCTGATTTAATTTTTTTTCTGCAGGGTTATATTTTTGTTAAATTGATGTGGAAAGTGAAAAGATAAACCTGAAGTTAAGTTATAAAAAATCAAATTTAAAATATTAAGGATTAAAAATGAAAGGTTAATACAAAAATACAACAAAAAGCGTTTCTGCTTTGTTTTAACATCTACGCAAAAACCTATGTTTGAAAAGCGTTCATGCCAATGTAGAGAGGAAATTTAACTCACCAATCTTTATTACTGAAATGAAACAACAACAAACATTAACAATTTGATAAGTTTAAAAATATTGAAAAAACTGAACCTTAGCATAGAATGTTCAGATTAGTATGAATACTTTTGTGACGAACTGTTACTTATTAGAGGTGGTCTTTTACACAGTTAGCTTTCCGTCTTAATGCATAGATGGCAGCACCTCGTAATATAGGTGAGTTTGCTCGATAATGTGTGGTGAATAGAATAAACGTCAAAATATTTTCGGGATTTTCTGCTTTTTAGTTTTTACATATTTAAATTTAGCATTTTCAGTGTGGCGATTTAAAACCTAATATTAAAGAGTAGTTTGTGTTATAATTGTTTTTACCTAGTGTAGTTAATGAATTAAGGAAGAAGATTCAGATATCTCCCTCGAAGGAGTGAAGAATAACTTAAGGAATTTAGTGTATTTTATTGAAAAAATGTTTGGCACACTAAATAACTATTTGTCTGGTATTCAACGGGCCTGGTCCGTGCAGGATGGAGAGACCGTAGCCAGTTTTGTGTCGCTGAAAGACAAGCACATTATGAATAGAAATCTTTACCTCTTGGAACCAGAGAACTACGTTGAGCGACAGTTGGATCCACCGATTGATGAGGTAGTTGTCAATCACTTAAAAGTTCTCTACCACCTCAATTCAGAAAGTAAGAATTCATTGAATTAAAAGCTAAATATCAAATTCATTTAATTGAAAAGGTCGTGACCAAACGGAGGCATACAAAAATCAAATGCTTTGCATCCAGAGCGTTGTGAAAATGCTGCAACAGCTAAAGGAAGAGAATTGGTGTCTGCCAATTATGTACACCACTTGTCTGGATTTGAGAGTTTTGGCCCAACGATGTGAAATCACTGGAAAAGTTTCTACGCCCGGTGAAATATTGGAAAAAGCGGCTGAAAGCTTAATGAGCTGCTTCCGTGTTTGTGCAGCAGATAATAGGTATGAAGAAATCTCGCATTTGTTCGCAGTTTTTTTTTCTAATAATGAATACACGTGTAGATCATCTGATGAAGATACCAAACGCTTGGGAATGTTGAATCTAGTTAACCAATTGTTCAAGGTTTACTTTCGAATAAACAAACTACATTTGTGCAAGCCACTCATACGTGCCATTGATAGTTCAGCCTTCAAGGAATCATTTCCACTCCAAGAGCAGATCACCTACAAGTACTTTGTCGGCCGGAAAGCAATGTTCGATTCGGACTACAAGAGTGCCGATGAATTTCTTAGTTTTGCATTTCAAAAATGTCCACGAAAATTCTACAAAAATAAGCGGCTCATTCTCATATACCTGGCACCAGTAAAAATGCTATTGGGCTATATGCCAAAGAATGAAGTCCTGGAAAAGTATGATGTGTTGCAATTCCATGAACTATCAAACGCCATCAAAGAGGGCAATGTTCGTAGGTTTGATGAAGTTATTCAGAAACACGAATCATTTTTTATAAAGTGTGGAATCTATTTGTTGGTGGAGAAGTTAAAGTTCATGGTGTATCGAAATCTGTTTAAAAGGGTCTATCTTATCAAAGGTACCCATCAGTTGGATTTGGAGAGTTTTCGTTCTGCGTTGAACTTTGTTGGAGAGGAAGACATGTCTATGGATGAGACGCACTGCATTGTAGCAAATTTAATATTTGAGGGAAAAATTAAAGGCTACATTTCGCACAGTCATAATAAATTGGTCGTGTCCAAGCAAAACCCATTTCCCACGCTCAATACAGTTTCATAAAATCAGAGAATTGGCTTTTATTTTGAATATGAATAAACTTAAATTAAAAACAAAAATCATATGTGCACAGTTTTAATCGTTAAGAACAATTAATTTATAGGAAAACTTTTTACAAAATTTAAGAATTTTGGCATTCATGGTAAGTTCTGAATTTGTGGGAATTATTAAATCCTTTTTTTTAATGTATGTATAGGCTTCATGTTCTATCGTTATAATTGAGCATAATGCAGCAAAAAAATGGTAAAAAACACATAATGATTTAAAGAGTTAAGTATTGAGTAGCTAAGAACAACTTTTTTACGAAATTTTAAATTAAAATTTACTATCTATGTAATAGAGCAAAATTATACCTCAGGATTTTTGTTGAACATTATACATATGTAACGGAAAAACAATATTTTTTAGAAATTTTTTGTAGTTTTTTATTTATTGTAAAAAAAATATCAATTTTATATTTGATAACATTTTATCATGTACATATATCATAATTAACATAATTAATAATTGTATTATGTACAATAAAAATAAAATACATTTGAAGTCAATATCATTGCTTGTTATGATGATATTTAAGCCGAAAAACAATTTTTGACACTTCAGTAAATTTCAGTTTTAGTTTTTTATTTTTCGTAAAAAACTGTCAATTCGATATGTGATATATGTTAAAAGTTGTACTATGTAAACAATAAATTAAATTCGAAGTTTATGATTGACCACTTTCGACATATTCAAATCAAGAAACTACTTTTTGACATTTTTTGGTTCATTTTTATTTAAGTTTTTTATTTTTTGTAAAAAAAACTTACATTATTATCCGTTCCTGAGATATTTGCGACCAACTAAAATTTTATCTCTTTTAAATTGCTATTGTGAAAAAACCCTCGAGAATTTTTTATAAATGGCCTTTCTGCATCTTTTGAAGTTATATCCTATTGAACAAAATTTAATTCGAGTCGATGTCTCTATTCATTCTCGAGGTATCGTTAACGAAAAAGGGTATTTCGAACGTACGAACACAGACATCTCTCTATAAATGAGGAATTTAGATTCTATCGATTATAAAACGTCCAGATTTGTCAAAAATTTCAATTTGACAAATCGGAACGATTACAAGTTAATAATATATGTATGTACATACATAATATGTAGGTACCTACATTTGAAATTCAAGAAAAGGATTAGTTAAACCTTTTCCTTAAAAGGCAAGTTGTGTGAGAAACTTTCGAAAATATTCAGGTTTCTTCAGTTCTTTAGCTATCATATCCAAAACCAAAATTCGAAACGAAACTTATAGGAATTTTCAAGATTCGTCAATGTGATTTTTTTTTGTTTTTAGAGCATAAATAAATCTTTGTATAAAACTGTACATACACATATATACATATGTACGTATTTATTTACAAAGATTAAACGATTAATAGAAATCTTATCCGGTTTCAAAGAAATGAAAATTAAGCTAAACCAATTCTTGGTGAAAACTTCTTGTTTTGGCTATCAAAATTAAATCTCTTAATAACGGACAGAACAAAAATAAAAACAATTTCTAATTCCTTTTATCATCTTTCTCATTTAACATTGGGTAAATCAGTCACTGTTTTAAAGATATAAAAATGTATTTAAAAAATGTATTGCTCAACAAAAAATTTTCAATTTCCACGTTCTTTTTTTTTAGACATACAAGAATTCTATGAATTAACTCTATTGGATGACTCGAAGACAATTCAACAAAAGACCGCAGAAACATTACAAATAGCAAGTAAATGGGAACAAGAAGGTCACACAATTAAATTATCAGATGTAAGTGTAAAACAAAACTAAAAAAGTAATTGCATACATAACTTCATATTATATATGTATATATTTGAATGTTTCAGTATCTTTTTTTTTCAATATTTATAATTTGCATTGCGAGAAGGGAACTTCTTAAATCATGCTTCTTGGTAAAAAAAAAAACACTTGCAACACGATTTTTCCACAAAACAAATTATCAATACAGCATGAACTAAAGGAATTTTCCTATATGAATGCTCTGCTCGTAAGTTTTAATATACATACATAGATTCAAACAAAAAACATCGCAATCGATAAAAGACAACTATTATTTAAAATTCTTATTGAAAATCGATAGCATGTAATCTTTCATTATCATAAATCATGGTCGGTTAATATATGTTCGAAGGAGTATTGTTATTTAGAGCCTCAGAATTTTTTATGTATGTAAGTAAAATCAGATTGAAATTAAGTGATACTATTAGAAAACATGCTACGAGAACAGTTTCTGTTCTTAAGCATCTGGTCTTAGTTCTTTCGAAATTATATATTTACATACCTTCTATTTCAGAACCAGTACATTGAACTCTCCTACAAATCTTCTTCACTTTAACGTTTGCCAGTGGTGATTGTTATGTTAAATAGCTTTTATTGTTTAGTAGAAGCAAAAAAACAATTGCATGGAGTAGGAAAACTATTAAGTGAAAAATTATAAAAGAGTAGGTTCTTTGTGGGTAAAAAAAAAACATGATAATTAACATTTTTATATAATTATTCTCTTTTGTTCTTATTAAAATATACTTTTGATGGATAAATGTAGCATTACTAGTTCATCAGAAGAATGAATACCTATTCCAAGTTTTTTTTACTTCTACATACATACATACATTCATATTGAAATCCTCGAAACTAAGACTTTTCAAAAGTTGCATTAAGATAGTTTGTCTTATGCACCAAAGAAGTTACAATTTATTAACTTTTCAGAGTTTAAACTAGTTGAAGTTTCGAAAAAAATTGCTTTCAATAACTTTTTTGTTATTTTATATTTTTGTATTTTTATTTTAGCAATAAAAATTAAAAATATACGTATGAAGGTATGTATGTACATACATATGTACATATGTATGGTGACATATTGGCCAATTTAATAGCCAGGCGTGCTGTTAGGTACCCGAAGAACAAAGTTCATTCGGGACCTCAGTATGTATTGCTTCACCAAATTTAGTTTCTTTTAATATAATTTAAAAAAAATCAAATAGTTCGACACTTAAAACTAAATCTAAATAATCTAAATTACATACATAATATAATATGTACATAACTACATACATACATATGTATGTATGTATGTACATATATAATAAATATAGATTTTATTTGTTAGCCCGGTTGCCTTACATTGAGTTTGTTAACTCAATTTAAATGAATACGTGCGAATAATAGTGTGAAAAATGACGAAAACAATTCAAGAGTAAAAAAGAGTAGTTGTGCAAACACAAGTAATTTTTCAAAGGCAAATGAGCTTCTTCTCATATATGTACATACATACATATGTAATTCTGCTCAATCAAATCAATATAATTAATTTTAATAATTCAGAGATTTAGTCTGCTAAAGTGTTAAAGTGCACTTGACGATAGCTTGGACAAAACGACTTCTGTCTTTTCCTTAGTTAAATATTCTTCAAAAAATAAAATTAACCCATGACACCCTATTTAAGAAAGTTAAAAAAATGCCAAATTATAAACTAATTTATTGATACATACAATACATGTTCCTTAGGGTAACATTTGATCCTAAGATTTTATTTCGATACTGTATTGTGATGAAAAATTTCTAGGTATCAATAAGTTTGTTTGTTAAGCTCTAAAATCACTCTGAAGGTCCAATTCATTTTTGAAAAACCCGAATTCAACTACATATCAAGTAAATTCTCTTTGAGACCTGAGGTCGTTCTGAACTCCCCTGAAAATAGTTTTCGGTTTCTGTCATAAACTGTAAAAGTGAAATAATATGTAATAAATCTAAAATTTAATTGGAAAACTGTTTTTTATTTGTTTTTCAAGAAGAGGTAAAATAAAAAACGGTATCAATCCAATAAAAACACAAAAAGGGAACATTAAAATACAGTTGTAATTAAAATAATAGTTTTACTGTTTTAAAGTTCAAAGAACAGACCTATTTTATTTTGACGTAAAAAGTGAGGCTTATATACTTACATAAATATGTGCATAGATATATAACCAACTTAGCGAAATTCAGTCCTTAATGCACTGAATATTTCCTTAAATTGATGCGAATCCCTAACTATTATTATGTAATAAAAGCACTACTAGCAATTAAATTTGTTCTACCCCTCTTGCAATTTCTAACTAAGCCAAGGATTTTTTATCCATTAAAAAAATATCAACTATTGAATGCACAACACATTCACATCTCAAATGTCGGCAAGTAGTACGAGTATAATGGTTTCGAAAACTATGTATATAAAGGCAACTAGGTATGGATGGGTATACATTATATGCATAGATATGCCCAGAACTGAACTGGCTTTGTGCGTTCAAATGTAGTGCTGATGTTGTGACACATATTGTGTATGGTATACGTGCATGCTTGTCTGAAATTTTACACATCACGCGATATTTAAACAACCAAC
Source organism: Scaeva pyrastri (assembly GCA_905146935.1). Classification (NCBI taxonomy): domain Eukaryota; kingdom Metazoa; phylum Arthropoda; class Insecta; order Diptera; family Syrphidae; genus Scaeva; species Scaeva pyrastri. The sequence continues at coordinate 1,045,689 of LR989929.1, read as the reverse complement.
CAACCGACCGAAATTGACGTTGAGGAAAAGTCCTTGATATCGTATGTACAATTCCAATTCCTTTCATGGCTTTCTTCCGGTGTCTAACAATACGGTTTCTTGTGTGTTCCCACACATTTATAAAACATGTAGGTATTCATATGCATGTATTTTAATATGTTTTTTGCATGGATCAAACTTTAAAGTTTTTCCTATAAATTCGAGGACTCCAAGTCTCAAACACTTTCAATGTAAATCGAAATCCTTAGCGGTAGAAAACAGAATCGCTTAGGATTATAAGGATTTTGAATGCCAGGGATGGATTCAAAATATCCGGTGCCATTATTAATATAAAGCAATTGGTTGAGTCATAAACGTTCAAAATTTATACGCCCGAGGCCCAGTTCACAAAATTTAATAATTATTATACCTATGTTAAACAACAGATTTAATAAACAGAGTCCGAAAACTTATTAACAGAAATATTATTGAGTTTAAGATTGATGGTACATTTTTTTCGGAAGAACAAAGGAAATCTTAGTCTTAGCTATTTTTCTTACATGTATTAGGTACATTTTGTTAATCAGCAATTAGATTAATTTAAGGTAGGTACTAAGCTTTCAAAAATTAATCCCTCAACAAACAGACTAAAATTTGTTATTGCAATCCTTTTGAGATCTTTCATGAGAAAAGTTATATCCTACCTAACTATGATTTTGGCTTCCCGAAAATGAAAAAGTCTATTTTTTAAAGATATTTTTACAGATCAAATTTTTTTAGGTATTTGAATAGCAGAATAGCTACGATCCGGCTGAATACTTTATAATGTGATTAAATCACAAAATACATTTTTATTGGCTTTAATAAGGTTTCCTTTGTTACATAAATTCATTCTTCAGAATAGTTTGGAATTTTTCTTCCTCAAGTTTCCCTAAGTAAAACCAAAACATATAATTGATTCTCGTTTACGCTGATGAAACAAGTGTAAAACTTCATGTTGGGCCCCCAACATTTAACATTTATTTGTATCAAACTATCAAAATTCAACTCTGTTCAAGGATTGTCGATGATAGTGGGTGGAAGATTGGGCGATAACCTAGTTTCTTAAGAATGTCATACAAAAAGGAAAAGAGAACTGCTTACATTAGACAAGCACAACAGGCTACAGAAAATATATCCAACAACCGACAATACGTCTGAGAGAAAGAAGTACGAGTACATAAAATACAACACCTAGGTATAGGTATGTATTTGGTATCGGTTTTAATTTACTTTTTCCTTTCTCACTCAAAACAGAATCACATATATACATACATACAAATATTCGTTTTTTTCTTTGTATAAATGTACATTTCTATGTTTTATATCGTTCGTATATGTATGTGTATTTCTTGCTAATTGTTTGTTCGCTCGTTCTTTTTAGCGAACATTTTTTTAAATTATTTTTGTAGCACGAGTTGTAGAAAATAAAATAAAATTTAAAAAAAAATCACAATGCTAAACGAAATCGAAAACGAAAAGGCAAACAAATAAAATACAACTACACACGTACACAACAAGGCTGACCCAATGATTTTCCTTTCTTTACAGTTAATTAAGATTTCTTCGAATATCAGCCGAAATTGTGAGGTAACTTCGGCAAGGAACGAAGAACAACTTCTGGTAGGTACATACAAAACACATCCTTCGAGTCGTTAGTAATGCAATTTTAGTTTTTTTTTTTTTCTTATCATGCTGTTTGTGTTTTTCTCTCGAGGAGCAACAAGTTGGGTTGTTGTGTTTTTTATATCCTTTCCAGACCTACCGACGACGACGCACGTTCCCGCTGACAACCAAAATACTTAATAAGTAGTTGGTATGAATATATGTACATTGTCAGTAGATGTGTGGAATCCAAGGGAGAGACTTGAAAGCCGAAGTTCCGTAACAATTATTATGTATCTTCATCTTCACGCACACTAAGTACCTTTGTATTTCCTTGACAGTAACAGTAACAAAAAGATTGCCTCACCAATTTCACTGCTTGAGTTAAACATTCAGTGAAGAGAAAACTATGTACCTACTTACATATGTATGTTATGTATGTGCATACATAATTGTGTATTAATTGCTATTTTGTCAATGAATCAAAATATTAACCCACTGATTTAATTCTGATTTCTGATGCTTACCCGAAACATTACCAAGAATTGTCGTACCTAATAACATTTCACAAAATAATAATAATTTCTTAAAAAATGTTAATTATTTTTTTTTTCATTACGCCCTGAAACTTGTTCCGTATCCGATTACAATAACTCTTTTAGATCGAGAACAAAATTAAAGTGAAGAAGAAATCATGTGGGATAACTGCTAACATACATAAATATGTAATATAAAATTGTATGCCACAAAATTGGCTTTAATCCTTAAGAAGTAGGAACCTATACCTAAATGAAAAATCACTTTAAATTGGGTTTTTTTCCGATAAGTTTACGAACCGAATTGTAGGTAAGTATTACAGAAAGTTTACCGTTTCCAAACACACCTGTCACCTACATATGTACATATGTACGTTACGAACTTATATTGTATTTCATCGGACAAAATCCTAACTACCTACACAAGTATTTCATTGTTTTCCCATTTTAAATTGCTAAACATATGTACATAACTCAAAATATTTGTATCGATAAGAAATCTACACAAACCAAGAATAACTAGATACCGTCTCTCTAAAGTGCGTTATAGGTAAGTATATCTATGATTTTGAAAGTCCTACGACTTCAGTTATGTATGTACATACATATGTACATAAATGGCGCTATCAATCAAAATCGACTCAGCTGGATTTATCTTCCTTTTTTTATCATATGAACTAAAGTCTTTTTATTACATTCGTTAAAGACCACTGTGAAAATTCAAATTTCGCTTTGCTCAACATCCCTATTTAGAAGAAAGCGCGTTGACCAGACGCACTTTCACTCAAACAATAAACGTAGGTCTACTGCCTAGGTACATTGTTTTGTATATACATATGTATGTATATGTACATACATACATAATTATATTATTAATTTGTAAATATAAACAAAAATCCTTTTTTCTTGGGAGTCTGAGTTTGTTTTCATTCAATAATTTGGCAATTGGTAACATCAATAACAAAAACCACTACGCCTTAATACAATTTGCACCAAAAAATGAATTGGGTTTTTAAGCGGGACATTCATACAACATGTTTCAAATACACAAAAATGTATGTATGTACAGTACATGTCATGTTTTTGGTAATATGTAAATAGGTGTGTTTTTTCTATAGAGAGACGATTCAATTAGTTGTCATAAAGTTATAGGTATTTTCGATTCAAATCAGGAACGGACAAAAAGGAGCATGCGTATTAAATAACTCGGGTGTTGTGAAAGCTCGAAACGAAACACCGCACCATACCGAAAAGTCGCCGTCGACACGTCGACAATAAGTTTGAATTTTGGTAAACAATGCTTCTGACTGGGAAACATGTACACAGCAATACTACGACTTCCTAACGTACCTACATCCAGAGGCTAAAAAGTCTCTCATTCTTAAATCGGTCTTCAGTGAGATACCAAATACTCGCTGGAGTGGTATACCTGAAAATGTAAATAAGTGCTCCGTCCGTGTACTGTTGCCGTTCCTTGATTCATACATTCGATTGCTAAAAGAAATAAAACATAAACTAATTTTTTCAGTCATTTCCACCATAATCTGAAACTGACTTATTCGAGCAGTGAGCAATAGCTATGGGATTTGAATTTCAACGAAATGTTAGATATGTATTATTCGATTGAATATAACCTGTAGCGGGGGCGGCACCGTGTCGAGGTGTTTTGTGGTGTTTCCTCATAAACAAATAACCAGGTTTCGCAAATTAAAGATATACATATACATATGTATATGTACATACATACCTACAATATAATTAATTGTTCTCGTTGACGTATGAAGCTCTGTGTGTTTCTTTTTATATATTGTGGGGATAACAGTGATTTGCTTGACATTAATTTTAATTTTATGATACAAAAATATTAAATTTTTGGACGTACATATGTACATACATATTATGAACGATGAATGTTTGAATTTTGAAAATAAACGCGTGTTTTCAAAATGAAAATTATTTCAGACGATTTATAAATGAATAATTACCTAAATTCATTCTTTTTCAAATGTTGTCGGTATTACACAATAATTTATTAAAAACATAGTGAAGTAATAAGTTTATGATTTTTTTTAATAAAGTAGAAAAGAATCCGCAATTTCTATAAATAAAAGAAAAAAATAACAATAACAAAAAAATGATTGATTGGGTGTCGATAGTTCGCCACTCGAGGCGGCGTTTTTCTAATTACGTTGGTTCGCGATCGCCCGTTCGCATCCGTAAACGTAGACGCGCACCTCCACCCCACGTTTTGAAAGAGAACCAATATAATTGTTGTTGTTCAAATGTAAGTTATACATACATCCATAAATGCAAATACAAACCTAGCATGTACATACATACGTACAATGTATAGGTATAGGAATTGTTTATTATTTCTTTTTTGAAATTTATATTTTCTTTTAATTTCTTTGAAAAAATAAATAAAATAAATGAAATCAAAAGTTCAATAATTCAAGGTGTGGTTTTGGTTCATTTTAAATTGTTAAAATATTTATGTATTCGTTTATAATTTCACTTCAAATAAACTGTACATAATTAATGTTTTTACTTTAAACGATGCCTTATAAAATGCATTGGTATCATAAAAGTTAAATATAAATTTAATTATATTTATATGTAGTTACCATTTTATTTCAATTCGAAATTTCTAGCAATAATGTTTGGTTAAGTTTAACTTTTTTTATAAAACACCAAGTCTCTAACCAAGCTTCTATTTTGTTTGTGATATACAAATGTATGTAGGTATACATATTAATAACAAAGCGGATGCTTCCAGTAAGAATTTATAAACAAATTACATTTTTTCCGACATAGATTTTTTTGAAGGTTTGTCTCGTATAGTTGAAAAAATAAAATCGAGTAAGCTACAGTATGATGTACTAAACTTAAAATGATTACTTCCTGAAAGACAACTTTAGCTTTTCACTTAAATTTTGAAAGGATCTGCTATTATCTTTAGTATCTACTTATTTATTACAATATGTACGTTACAAACATATAAAAACAAGAGCAAATCATCTATATGTTGCCGGTTGAAAATGTTGTCAATAAAGGTATACATATTACAAAATTACATAATTACTATTATGTATATCAAAAACTCGCTTATAATACAAATATAAGCGCCATCGCAAACATACTCGCAATAAAAAAAATTTATCACAGCAAATAAATTGAAATTCTCAAAGAATATGTCTTAGATTAAAAAAGTATATATTTTATATTTTACCATATTCTATCATTCTATTTTTAGCAAAATCAAAGGTTCAAGTCCGATGGTGAACCTGAGCTTCCAAAAACAGATGGGCACTATCAGCAATCGACACCTCAACACCATTCGCCCGAGCCTGCAGCCAACAATGTACAACAAGCCCCCCCAGAGTCGCTTCATTCTGAGAAAGCTGTAAGTGCTGACATTCCCCAATATTGAAAATTGTGCTTCCATATAATATATTAACCACATTCAAAATGTTTTGCATTAATAAATTGTTTTGTTTTTTAATATTTTAAATTATGGTTTTTGTTTTGTTTGCAATTTTTGTGTTTTTTTCTGATTTGATTTTGTAAAAAAGGATATCCTACATGCTGCTAGTTTAACATTGCATGAGTTTTTTTTATATCGTACTTTTAATGATAACAGAAAAATCTGAAAAATAAATCACCGGATTTTAGCTGCCGGAAACTGAACTAAAAGTAAGCTTCGTTCAATTTTGGTGAAACTACTGCCCTCTGTGATCGCTTTGAAATTATAAATAGCCAGAGTACCAACCTTGAGATAATAAACACTTGTCATAAGGTCATTAAATTACACATTATTCAGATACATTGTTTCTACACATTAAAGAAAGGTGTGTTCGGATTTCGATTTGATTTTTGGGTCTGTTTTGCTAAATATGATTTTAAATAGAAAATTTCAATAATTACAAATGCCACCAAAAAATTAAGTTAGAATTAGAACTTTTAAGCGAAATAAAGTGAAAAAGCCTGATTTTCTAATTTAAGTAAGGTTTTGCATAATTTTTTATTTGGTTAATGAATATCACAATTTGTGTGAGAAATGATTTACACATCTATATAACTAGGCGGGTTGTTAAAGAAAATATACAAAGCATCATTTTTGCGAACAGTTCTAAAATAAGTAAATTATTAAAAGCAATTTTATATCTTTTTCTTGCATATTTTTTCTCATCTCTGGATTAACTTCTTTAAAGGTTCTTAAGAAATCGACTATTTGGATTAACTTCTTAAAAAATAACCTTTGACTTAACATATTTAATGTTTATTCTTTGACATTTAACGAACAGCTGATTCAATTACATAGCATTGAACCAAATCCAAATGAATAAAACGGTCATATATGTAGGTCTTAGATGCGCTCTCATCTTCTTCGTTAACAATTTTGAATTAATTGTGAGACACTTGTGAAAACATTTGCTTTTGCAATTATTTAGTACATTAATTATAGCATTGTTTTATTGCACCTGCACTAAGCCTGAAATTTCCATGAAAAATTAAGAAGTGAATCTACTTTTTAGAGACGAGTAGGTATAAAGCCAAACTTTAATTCTGTTAAGCTACTACAATAAATTTATATAATTGAAAATGCACTCACAATAAGAAAAGAATAATTAACCCTTGTCGCCTTTTAAAATAAAATAAAAACGTAGACAATTTTATAAGCAATACAACCAAATTCTACGACCTAGGAACACTTACATTAGTAGTTTTAAAAACTTGTTGCTAGGTTAATTTAAACACCTGTAGATTGATGCCAAAAGCGAACACCGCAATGTTTCAGATACTTGAATACTTCCAACATTTTCAACGCTTGCATTTTATGTATATGATATAGAGTATACATGTAGATATGTGATGCAATGAAAAATAAAAAGTAGTGTTGGAACTTGGAAGGAAGTGAAGAGTCGAGTTGTCAATTATTGTTGGAAAGATACACACACATGCGTATGCAAATGCAAGAGTAAAACACAAGAGAGCAACCAGCAACACTGAAGAAGAAAATGACAACGTCAACGTATACGTAAAGACGTAAAGGTGGTGTGGTCTGTGGTATGGAGTGTGAGAGCGAACGAGCAAGTGAGTGAAAAGAACTCAATTCGTCGGCTACAAAACTGATTAATTTGGCTCCTCTATTACTTTTGTTACGTTAATAAGTTTAACAACAAAATAGTTCTTCGAGTGTTTTGTGTGAATTGTGAAAACTCATCCAAGCCAGGCTATTATATAATAGTTGATTTGATTGCTTTTAAAAATTCGGAAATAATTTGTCACTGATCGTCAATATCTGGAACTGGAAATAAAATGAATATTATTTCCAATTTCCAGTAGCATTCGTGTTTGAGATTCGAGTATCGTGCCGCGCGTCGTTCTCGTTCTCGTTGACTCGTCGTTGTTCAAGTTCATTTCCACGAATGTTGCGTAGCTGTGCACCCTGGAATATCTATTCCTTGTAATTCCATTCTTCCACAAATTCCCAGTCGAGTTGTCAGATAATTTTGTAAATTTTTCGCTGGAATCTAAGTCGGCGGTGTGGTGCGATGTCGATTTCTTCATTTTCCGTTTTGTATTTTGTTTTTATCAATTAAAATTAATAAAAATTAATATGTTAATTGATTGCTTCTGGTGCTGTTTAATTTTTGAATAATTTAACTCCGTTTGCACTCTACCCAGGTGGTTGCTTAGTTACAAACGAAAAATCAAGACAACCGAACGAAAAAAAAAAACGAATTGTGTGAAAGTTCTCTGTTGCTACTGCATTCCATTCATTGCATCTATTTTCGATTTTTGTTGTGTCTTTACTTGTTCATTCTTATTAATACCTTGGTCTGGTGGATATAATGTGCCTTGTTTGCTTGACCAAAATATCAAGTGTTTCCGTCATCGTCCAAATGGGACAATTTATATAAATAAAAAAAAAGAAAAGTCAGTTATGTAGAGAAAACAAAAACGAATCAACGACCTCGACATGTTTCATGACCTATTACTCTATCAATGTTCATCTTGGCTTTAATCGGAGTCGATTGTTGTAAACAAAACTGTGAATTAAGTTAATTACCTAGCTGGGTAGGAATTTCATTCCAAGATCCAAGCAAATCCAATCTAGTGCCTTCTTGTTCCTAATTTATTTTTTGTTTGATTTGATTTTACGGGTTTCTTTTCTCTTCTGATACAAGAAAGGATATTTTATTTTATTGTTCTTGTTCTGTATGTAAAAAAGAAAGGTTACTTAAGTAACCTCTACGAATTTTCCCACAAAAATCTAATAAACGAAAAACTATGACAACCCGCAAAAAGAAACGTCAACAGGACAGTGGAGGTGGATTCATCAAAAAAGTTTCTTCTCTCTTTAATTTGGATTCGGTAATTTTATTTTAGTTTTAATAATTTTATTTCTATTTTATTTATTTATTTGTTTATGTATCACACAAGCATTAGGCAATGAGCAACTGAGTCAGAAGTCAGCAGCAGAGTGTCAACATATTTTGCTTTAGAGAGTTCCGTTTAAATCATTTTTCTGTTATTTTTGTTTTATGATTTTTGCACATCTAACGTTAGGTTGAACAAGAGTCCCCAATCATCTGGCGAATGTTGGCTAATTCTTTAAAATAGAATTTTTATTTTAGGTAGTACAACTTGACAAATAAAAATATGAATTTAACTTTAGTACATATGTATGTATGTACATGCATGTATGTATATTCTTTATCTAATTATCTGAGTTATTTTTACTTTTTCGAAGAAAATTACTTTAGAGTCCATATTTTTTCTTTAAAATTTTCAAAGAAAAACAAGTGACATAAGCACGGTCTAACAAAAACCCTTTTTCGTTTACTGGAAACCTTCGTAGATCTAAAAATGGAAAAAAGAGAACAATTGATAATTAACGAATTAGCTTTTGTTTTTGTTTACTAATATTTAGCTTAATTAACACTTAAAACAAAACTTTTATGAGTAAAATTAGTAACAAGGTTCAGTTTTTGAGTTGTAACTTTTAGAGTTTAAGATTAATTTTATAGTTAGTTATGTTTGTGTTTATTGCTTTAGTACGGAGCACAAAATTTATCTCATCAGGGTCTCTGCCTGAGACACAATGGCCTTCCATCCTCTACGATCCCGAGCACGTTGCTTCCAGTTACCCAGACCAAGCGTTCTGGTTTCCGGAATAGCTTGGTCTTTAAACCGTTCGGTTCTCTTTGTCGCCTCGAACTAAAGGCTTTCTAAAAAAAATTGTCTCTTTTGTAACATTGACTTACACTGACCTTCGTATTTTAGGCTTTTCATGTCATTTTCTTCTAACCTGTTAAAGACATTGATGTACAGAAGTCGATCGTTATGTATTTGTGTTAATATATAATGAGGTCTACACGGCCACGAAATTCTTCAGATGACTTTGACTTTTTAGTATTAAATTTTCGCAGACGAGTGAAATAAAGCTATAAATAGATCTATAGATCTGGAATGATCTCGTGGTCCATGAATTTTTTTTTTTTTTTGAAATAGATTTGCGTACCAAAAATGTTTTAAAGTCAATAGATTTTTCTTTCTTGAGGAATAGACAATAAATGGATTTACATATGTTTGAAATAAAGTACCTATTTTGGCCTATTTTGGAACATGAAATAAAAATAAAAATTACCTACACAAAGAAATTTGAATTGAGCAATCGCGACGTAATGGTTGGTGATTATCTGAGTTCAATAAATTCCAACCCGTACTACCTAAGTTCCTTAAATATCTCATTAGCTTTACCATGTCATCGAGTAGATATTTGCTATTTTTTTCGTTCTGAATTTAAATTCTAAGAATTACCAGACTTTATTCATAAATGTTTTTATTCTTTTTTACTAAGAATTTTTGTAACACAATTCGATTTGGAAATGTAGTAAAAAAATACCGCAATTTACTTCAAAACAAGTACATACTAAACGAAAGTGTTTGAATTAAAAAGAAAACACTTGTTAAATAAAAAAAATTTTATTCTTCTGACAAAATTAATTTTATAACGAAACATCTTAGCATGAAGGACACCAAATTTTTTGATAAGAAATGCGTGACAAAGAAACGTTAAGATTCTCTAAAAAGATACAATATTTAACACATACAAATTCATTATCTATTGAATGTTTATGTTTTTTCGGATATATGTATGTAATAAATTTCAATGACTCATTTTGTATAGACGAATTGTTAAAAAGCTTAAAAATATATTTTACAAATAGGGAGAATTTTATCGCCTGCTAAGGAAATTGAATTACACTTTAATTTTAACATTTTTGAAATTATGTATTTGCTTTTTTAAGGTGTGACATGAATTTAATTAAAATGAAGGTCCCAACAAAAATGTTTTATGAAATATTCTTTTGTTAAGTCTATTATCTAAGATAGGTACATATACATACGTATATGTACATATGTAAGTATGTATGTACATATGTTACATATGTACCTTGACCAATATGCAGAATAAATTGTTAGAAACTAATAGCATCTTTTGTTTAAGAGATAATTAATAATAATAAAAAAGTGCAAAAAAGTGCGTGCTATTAACGCACCTCAAATGAGATATTTTAGCTAGTAAATTTTGTATAGAAAATAAAGCAGAGGGTGCATTTGGCTACAATCTATTGAAAAAGAATTAACCCAATGCTTATTTACAGTCAATCAATCGATAACTCTTTGCAATAGATTCAAAAGTCACAATTCAATTCCGGTCTCATAATGTTATGTTGGGAGCATTTTTATATGTATCTTAAAACTTTACTCATCGATTTCAAATCTAAAATTTATGCCAAATTAACAATTGATTTGTATTAAAATTAAAAATACGGGTTTGTCAGTGTTGAAAAGCACAATAACTTTCAATTTTGTTCAAAATAAAAAATGATCTACAAACCAAAAAAAATACAACAACAATATTACAATAAGCATCCACTTTAGAAATCATATAGATTTTTGTTTGCTTATTGACTAAATGAATGTTATAGACTTCGTCTGAATAAGTGATATTTTAAGACAAGTCTAATTATTCAGCAAGATACGGATCCTGTGCTCCATTTTTATCTACTCTCCAAAGAAATTACGAAATAAACAATCTTACTGTGAAAACTTTGTTAACCATGTGAAGTAGAAAAAGCCGTCCGTGGAATAAAGTCAGAATTCAATTTTTTTAAAGCAATTTCTTGTTGCGTAAAAGAATTTCTTTTTAAATATTTTTTTTAATAATCAACCATTTAGTCTCAAATACAATTAATTGAAAATGCACTGCACCTAAGCTTTTCCTATCACTAAAAAATCTTTCGATAAAAAAACTACAACTTTTTTCTATTACATTCTTAATTTGTTAGTTCAACTGATAGGGCATATTGAACTTGATACTTTAATCAGATGGGTGCGCAATAAATGGAAATGAAAATAAATAACTCAAATCAAAAACTAAATTCCATACGAACTATAACAGAACAGATAGGAGAACAATTTGTTTGTATATACATGTATGTACATACATACGGTATATGTATGTATGTATGTATGTACATTGTACATACATATGTATCTATATCTGATGTAGTAATAACAGCCATAGCATAGAGACTACTCAGGCATATGTAAGTATGTATATAGACAAATATTCACAACATCACCAGCAGTCTTTAACTAAAATAGTCATTTAGTAATTGTGTTAATGGAGTGCGCAATGACTGCTAATTGATGAGAACTCTCCCTCTCTCCATTAATATTTATTTGCTTCATGTGACCGACTGACCTAACAGCAATAGTGTTTGAAAAATTATTGTTTTCTGTATTAAGAAATACAGATACTTATATGTATGTACAATGTACATGCATACATATTATACGGAATAATTAGATATCCTTAATGCCCTAAGCTACACTACTCATAAGGTCATTCAGAATAATGGGAGAAATTCACTTTTCAACTTTTCGAGCGCGCCGCAGATACAAGAATAAAGTAGCATAAATTTGTTCATAGTTAAAAGTACATAAGTGAGTTCGATATGTGCATCCGTTTTGTGATCGATTATATATTACAAGTATACAGAGTACCTAAATTATTATGTACCTTGTAGCCAACGTTTAAGCCGTTACAAAAAGAGTACAATTTTACACTACAAAATTAAAGAGTTAAGCCTTTACGTGTAATAATATATTTCATCGCAAACAATTTAAATAAAATGAAGAAGAAAATTCAAATTTGTCAATATTCCATTCCAACAAATTCATTTGAGTCAGTTGGAAAATACAGGATGATTTGCATAAGATGTATCAAAGAATGGAAGGGTTAAGACAAGAAAAAAATTGTGCAGTAGTGAATCTATCCCCCTCCCTTGCGGGAGGGGCAATTTTATAAAAATTAAAATAATAAATAGCCTAAGTAACCTTATGTGGTACCATTTTCTCAAACAAATTTTATATGGTTAGACAGCCAAACTTGCGGATGTGGAGAATATACTTGGTTGTACATGGATTAACACAGTGTGTTTTCATTTTTGTTTTTATAAACTTATTTTATTTATTTACGCTTAGTACAAGCAGAATCTTAACTAATACAATATTGTTTCTTATAATATTATATACATATTTACATAAATTAATTAAAATAAATAAATTAAACATACAAAATAAATACATTAAACTTAAGGCAGATGGGATAGGTTTGAGAGAAGGGTATTGCGGAGGAGTGATTTGGATATGTGGAAGTCAAAAACGTTAGAGGAATTGTTGGCACTACGGAGCATTCTAGACATGGGATTAAAGAAGGAATAGTTAGTACGGTGATAAGGGATGCGGAACAGGGGTACAGCCCTTATATTACGGGGGTTAGTGTTAATGGATATATAACTGAGTAGAGCAGGGGAGTCAATGTTAGCAGAAAGCAGGTCATAAATAAAAGTTATATCAGCGACATCGCGTCGTATTTCTAAAGACTGTAGGTTGATGAGTCGCAATCGATCGACATAAGGAGGGAGATGGTAATTATCACCCCAATGAAGACTACGCAGTGCAAACCTTATAAATCTACGTTGGACAGCTTCAATGCGATTGATTTGAGTAACTTGATACGGTGACCAAACTTGAGATGCATATTCCAGAATAGGTCTGACAAAAGTTACATAGAGTGCCTTAGCTACATATGGGTCCTGGAATTCTTTTACTATCGAACACTACAATTAAAAAAAAAAATATATAGAAAACATTTTTTTCCTTCAATATTTTCGATAAAATTGTTTGCGAAATTAAAAGTCGAAAGATGATGTAATTTTTTCAAAACTTTATCTAATGTAATGTATTTTTTTTCTAATTTTAGTGGGGGCTTTATTCAACTTAAAGCAAGCTACAAGTATAAACTTAAAAACTAACTTAAATCTAAACTTATAAGTTATAATTATGAGTGAGGGTGGGACAAAAGGAGTTTTAGGTTATTGGTACTAATATTGAAATCAAATGAGTTATTTGAATTCACCAACCGAAGCATACGTGTCAGAGGTTCATTAAGGCCATAGGAGGTGTTGTGTGATGGTAGATAGAAGAGACGAGGATTTCTTAGGTTACGGATGTTAACGTTGAATGAAATTAAGTTATAGAGGGAGGAGCAGTCAACTAAACCAGAGAGGAGCCGATGTATGAAAAGTATGTCAGCAATTTCTCTCCGTTCCTGTAGTGTGTTGAGGTTTAATAGTCGAAGGCGATCACGATAAGGTGGTAGGATTAAAGGATTTTCCCATGGAAGGGATTGAAGTGCAAAACAAAGAAATCGTCGTTGAATGCTTTCTATTCTTGATATATGTATATCTTGAAAAGGGCACCAAACTTAAGATGCATATTCAAGTAAGGGTCGGACAAACGTCAAGTAAAGCGATCGGGATAAGGATCAGAGAATTCTTTAGATCATCTTTTAACAAAACCTAATGCAGAGTTGGCTTTATGGATAATCTCATCAATGTGCAGCAAAAATTTAAGTTCACGTCGTATAAAAGACCGAGATCCTTGATTTTTTCAACTGTTTGTAAGAGACTATTATGCAGAAGGTAGAGACGGGGGGTTGTTTTGATGCTTTTACGGGAGAAGGTCAATGTAAAAGTCTCATAAGTACATACATACATATGTACATTCCTTTAGGAAGTTCCAAAATATTATCTTTATTCCTTAAATTGACTCTCAGCAATTGAACTTATTTGTGGTCATTTCTGGCTGAGTTCTTCTCATAAAATATATGGATTGATGTTAACATTATGGATTATTCACATTCTTTTATTTTAAATTTGATATATTTTTAGCATTTTTTACTTAATTTTTCAATTTGAAGTAAAACACAACTTATCTATCTCAAAAACCTAAGAAAAATGTATGAAAACGACACCTAAATAGCTGTCACCAAAAAACTAATCTAGAAAAGTGATAGTCAATTTGATAATCACCTTACGTGGAGCAAAATCATATATTTTGATAATCAAAAATCAACTATCGCCTTACGCGATTCCACCCCAGCTTCAAAGATTTATCTGATGAAAAATTCATATTGAAATCTTCACTTAAAATCAAACTAAATATTATACCTACAGGTTATGTAGGTATGTATTTATATAATAATAATAAATTAAAATAATATTGAAAATCAAGTATGTACATTGAAATGTGTGTACGATAAATTGTTTTGCATTATAACCATCTATATAACCATTATAACAAACTTCAACACATTAATCCTAAGTTATTTTTAGATTTTATAAAAATTTTTAATTTCAACATCCACGATAAAAGTATGATTGAAAAACTAAAAATCTTTAGTAAGAAAACGTCCAAGCATCTGTGAAATACTAATTGCGTGATGCCTTGCATAAATACATACAAATTATTAAACATCAAAATTTATACGAAGATTTAAAATTATTTAAAATAATATGTATACAATTTTCAAAGGCCAAAATAAATACGGGACTTAAAATAAATTATGTTATCTAATGTTTTATTTTTAAAATATTGGTATATTTATTATTTATTAAGTACTCAATATTGTACTGCACAATTATTCTACACTTAAACAATTCAAATAATAATCAAAAAACACAATTTCAAAAATGGACAGTATACCTTTAATGTATACACAAAATGCACTTTTCACTAAATCTATTTAATTTCATTTATACGATATGCACAGCACTGACGTGTGACAATATGGCGCGTAAGGCAAAAACGGGACGATTTTATTTTTTCATATGTCGGTAAAGAAGCTTCACTTCAATACTTTGGTAAACAATGTTAGCTCAACGGTCTATACGGAATATAATATGTACCATAGCGTTTATAGATAAGAAAACCTATGAAATTGTTTACATGGTTCATTTCATAGCAATCATAGGCCTTGTGAGAAATAAAAAATGAAATACTTACATATACATAATCTATGTATATCTATACTCTACAGTCTTACTTTTAATATATAAAGCTAAAGAGTTTGTTTGTTTGAAAGCGCTAATCTCAGGAACTACGGGTTCGAATTGAAAAATTCTTTTTGTGTTTGATAGTCCATTTGTCGAGGAAAGCTATAGGCTATATAAAATTACGCTACGACCAATAGGGGCGAAGAATCAGTGGAAAATGTTGCAAAAGCAAAGAAAATTATTCATCTTAAAGGGTTTCCGTCCCATTGTCAAAATCGGGTTGCAGAGAAAATCCGTATGTTTTTCTGCCATAAGAAAATAAAACTTAAATATCCATTACGAAGTAGATACTTAAAAATATATTTTTTTAAAAACTTAATCTTAATTGCTATAATAATAAATTGAGGCGGACGAAGCGCGGGGAACAGCTAGTATATATGTATGTACATTCATAATTGTTACATTTAATGAAGGATAGGTTAAATGCTGCACTCTTAAGTTTTTTATTTCGATAGCCAAATCAGTGTTAACTCATGAAAACTATAGAATAGCATGACGTGATTAAAATCGAATGAAATATTTTACATGAAAAACAATCAAAACAATAGATTTATGTTTAAAAAATGTTTTTTAATTGATCTCGATTTTATATAGAACATTCAAGACAGTTTCTAATTCAACTCAAAACTGACTACAGAAAATATCCAAAATCCAAAAGGTACAATGTTACTTGATTAAAATTTAGAATCAAGTAATGAAAATATGTAATAAAATTATTTTTTTATTAATAAGCGTTATATACCCATTTCTGTTAACTGAAGTTTATATGCTGTGGGCTATTAAAAAGATGTTTTAGCTTAAATGAGTAAAAACCGTTTTTCATTTCACTAGTTGTTCTGACTTTCCAGAGAATATGTACATACATACAATCTGATACTTAAGTCTTCAGACCTACGAAGTCCGTTGGTGTTCCCTAGCGGGACATAGGGCCTCTACTACTCCTACGCGCCATCGTGTGCGGTTTCCTTCTCAACTAAAATCACTAATTAAATTTAATGATAAGCACATAATAGTACTACATTTATAATATAGTAGATTTTTGTATTTTATTTTGTTTATTATTTGTTTTAATTATTTTTTTTTTTTCTAAATTATGAATTTCAGGCGCATTCGACATCTTCACACAAGGTAAGGCACTTAAATCAAGTTATTAAATTTAACTTGTTTAATTGTGTCAGTTATATCAATGTTCATATTCGTTATCAATTAATGTAGTTTATTTATAGTACCTTATTTGTTTCCATTTTATATTTGTATGTATGTATATATGTATGTATGTATGTATGTACACATATTATGTATAATTACATTTTATATGTCCCTTTTGTACGAGCGTTATAAGTCTGCTTTTATGTACATATACGAACTCATAAATGGTCACCAATAATAAAGATACCAGTGCAAATAATCACTATTTTGATACTTTTCAACAAATAAAAATGAGGTAAATAAAAAAAAAATAATACAACCAAATCAAAATAAACGAGTCAGTTACTCGTACGTATTTATAAAAAAAAACTATGAGTAAAAACAAAAGTTTTTACATATCTTGAATAAAGTTAAGCTCGGTAAACTCCTGGGGTCAGGTCACCTAGCTCGTAATTGAAGAAGAATCAACTCGAAAAGTCCTTTGTAGTACATTTTATGATAGGTGACAGCGTTGCAGATCATGCCTTCACTGGAGGATGGCGTAGAGTCGTGATAAGGATAAATAGAAATGACATTTGGTTAGCCAGCACATTACTAGTGCAAAAAAAAACTACTTCAAACTTTTGACACGTAAACACATGAATTTGTTTTTCTTTTTAAAAAATAATTAAAAATGTCATTGCAGAGAATTTTAAAACTTTTATTTTGATTTTTGTTGTTTTTTTTTTTTTTTTTTTTTTGAAAATCATAATATAAGCATTAAATCATCTTGGATCACTCCTAACATGCTTTTAAATAATTTCAAAGAACAACGTTAAATTATTGAATTTACGGGAGACGGCATATTTGCCATGCTTTGTAATAATTATCTCTTATAATAAAATTGTATTCTATGATTTGAAAAAAATAAAGAATGAATTATTAAATTTTCCTCTTATCTACAATAATTGTTCACATCTACATAAATGTATATATGTACATTTCTTTTAGTTAGAATATTATACTACAATTTTGTTTTTATTGTACAACACAACCTGAACTTTATGTACTCGTATGTGGACTCGCTTCACAATTTATTCTTTTAATTAAAGATGCCACTGAATCTCGTGACATATGTATATAAAATAATACATACCTTTAACACTTTTTATTGTTTCGATTGTTAGGTTAATGGAGAGGATAGCTGGATATATGAGGACATTCAACTAGAACGAGGCAATTCTGGACTTGGATTTTCTATTGCTGGTGGAACAGACAATCCGCACATCGGTACAGATACGTCAATATACATAACAAAATTAATCCCTGGTGGAGCTGCGGCGGCTGATGGACGACTTGGTGTCAATGATATAATTGTGTCGGTTAACGATGTTTCCGTTGTGGATGTGCCACATGCAGGTGCAGTTGATGCCTTGAAAAGGGCTGGCAATCATGTCAAATTGCACGTAAAACGTAAAAGGCCTACGAATTCAAGTGGACTAGCGGGTGACACTTCTAATCTTAGCATTGGCGGTGCAGCTAGCACAGGTCCACAAGTAATAGAGATAGATCTGGTTAAGGGTGGCAAGGGCTTAGGATTTTCTATCGCAGGCGGCATTGGCAATCAGCATATACCAGGCGATAATGGTATATACGTTACGAAAATAATGGAGGGTGGAGCGGCGCATGTGGATGGCCGCCTTAACATTGGTGACAAGTTAATTGCAGTTCGACACAATGCGGTAAGTTTGAATAGATTGTTATAATTTAATTCTATTAGTGGATTAATTGTTGTTTTACTGCAGTCGGAGAAGAATCTGGAGAATGTTACCCACGAACATGCAGTAGCCACCCTGAAATCAATAACTGACAAAGTGACATTGGTTGTTGGGAAGACGCAGCATTTAGTTAGTTCGTCATTTAATCAAGTCAATTCGCATTCAACAGGTGCGATCAATAATGTCGGACAAAGTGTTGTCGATTTCGGCCGATCACCTTCACCTGCCCAAGCAACATCAAGATCCCATTCACCTTTGCCTCGTAAGACACTCACTATACTCTGCTAAATTCATACATTACCAATAACATAACACAAATCATTGTACTTTCTTTCATTTCCCTTATCCTACTGCAAATGCACATGTGGTTGATAATTTTTTTACTATTTTAAAGATTCAATATTATAATTTGTAAATATATCGTAACAATTTTTGTTTTTCTTCAGAACCTGCATCAAGGTATGCATCATCTAACGTTCTTGCTGCTGTTCCTCCGGGTACTCCTCGTGCTGTGAGCACAGAAGATATAACCAGGTAATGGATAAATTTCTTATCGCATAATTTTGTTTGTGAATTCGACATAAAAACAAGAAATGATATTCTGAACTATAATTTGGTCCAGGAAGAAATGGAACTTGCAATAAAAATGAGACAGCGACGTTATAAATTCTTGAAAATTATTACGAAAATAAATTACTGAATTACTTGTGACATTATAGATGTTTTTTTAGAAATTCTAAATCTTCAGTTTTGGAATAACCTTTATATTTTTAATACAAAATAACGAAAAGAGAAGAAAGCGAATCCATTACTGCAAATTCATTTACTGTCTAATTCCTGCTGCGTATTTAACCTTAAACATTCATCTGAGCTTATTATAGTATCACAGTATATTTTATGGAATGTCTCTAGGCTTAATGTTTTATAGAAAATTATCGAAAGTAATTACCTTTTTGAATCGTGAAATTTGCTTTCTAGCCCTTCATAACAAAACTGCACAAAGATTAAGAGATATAAACGGGTACAAAATAAGCATGAATCATATTAACAAATGCCTTACTTATATCGAAATCGGAAACGTATCACAATAAAAAATAAAAAATAATTTCATGACAGAACTCTGTCAGTACGTTTGTCTTATTTCAGTAAGCTAAGGTGAATGTAATAGTGTAAATCGTATTTTGTTTTATTTAACGTTTAAATTTTTCATTGAATTACTATTATTAAATATTATAATCGAAAATCTATCTTTGGTATACCTACTTCTTAAAATTACTTAGTTTTTTCAATAAAGTGTGATATATATTTTGCATATGAAATATCATTGATTAGTCATTGGCACCGTAAAAAAATGAGTTGTTTACAGCTGGCTTCGTTCAATGAAATTTTTTTAAAGCAAAAATACGTGAGGTGCTTAACAAACGGCTTCATTAACCTAATGAGTATGCTGATGAGCTGAAGTTTATTTATTTAATCAATTTTACCCTCTTTTGTCATTATTATAACTAGAGAGGTGCGTACAATAACTATACAAAAAGGTCCCCAAGGGTTGGGTTTTAACATTGTTGGAGGCGAAGATGGACAAGGAATTTATGTGTCATTCATTTTGGCTGGTGGCCCAGCTGATTTGGGTGGTGAATTAAAGCGAGGTGACCAATTGATAAGTGTGAATAATGTTAATCTTAAAAATGCCACACACGAAGAAGCCGCACAAGCGCTTAAAGTAAGTATGAGACTTTGTTTTGCTTTTACATTAGGTCAAATCTTCAAAATTTGCTTTTTAGACGTTTTGTTTCCATAAAATCACTGCACAAAGATTAAAAGATATAAACGGGGAAAAAATAAAAATTCCTTACTTATTCCTAAATCGTGAGAATTAGTCAATATGTGATCTATTTTATTAAATGTTACATTGTATAATATCTTATATGCATACCTGGTGACAAAAAATAATAGCACATTATTTAAAAGAAAATTCAGTGCTGTATGAATTTTTTTTTTAAATGTTTAAATCAAGACATTTTACTACGTCTTTTTGGTCTGCACGAAACAAGAGTGCATTCTGGAAAAAAATGATTGTTTGTTATTTTTTCTTTGCATATTCTGTGTGTAGAAGGTTCAAAACAATGTCACTTGTAGATTTATTCCGATTTTTAATGCTGGAACAAAAAATAATTTCTATTTCAACAAATAAGTAATCAGTCTCTTCATTTTTAAATTACTATATAATATATACATATATTATATTACTAGCTGACCTGGCGAACTTCGTCTCGCCTTTACATAAACTCCAGAGTAGTTATAAAACCTAGATAGTTCAAATTTTAATAAGAGCACCCAAAATGGATGCAAAGCTTAATAATGAATCATACAACTATCCGAATTTTTCAGAACTTTACAATGAATTTTTCACCTTTACGTCGTCGCTGAGAATTATTAAATCATGCAATTTTTGGTGTTTTTACAGAATCATTTTTTTGATTTTAATAATTTCCCGACTTTTTCAAATGGTTTGAATTAATTTTTTTCTATACATAAATATTTTGTTTTAGTAAGGATCCCTATTTTTTTTTTTTAAAAGCATAAGATGCTGCAAATCACCCTGCATTATGTTGTCCATTGACTCCTCGTTAACGTTGATCCCAGAAAAATTTTGGCCCATCGTATAACGATTTTGACCGTCTTAGGTAAGCCAAAAGTGCATGTTTTTATTTTTTTGGTTTACGGTCCATATGTAAGTTCAAATTTAAGAGTGAACGTTGAAGTATATACATATGTATGTACTTACATATACACATACATACATACATATTTATCTGACTAACACTCTTTAAAATCTTATGAAATTCTACTCACTTTTTTCGGGACCAAAAATCGGTAGACATTGGGCTAGAATTTTCCTGGTATTTGAGCTTATAGCAATTTCTTGGGCCTTTAACCCACCAAATGAGTCAAGTCCATAATGCAAGCAATGCACGAATTTGATTTGGGCGTAATGTGTTATATTTGATTAATTGAAAGGAATTATAAGTATTTTATTTTTCTATTTTTGTTTATTTATATTTTTTGACAAAACAAAAAAACTAAGAATTTATTTTTTGATAAGTAAAGGTGCTATAACCCTTATATTGCAGTAAAGTTAGTGTTGTGTTTAAGTATAAGGTATTATTTTTGTTTAAAGTATATATAAACACTCACGGACTTGAATTCAATGTTCTGTCAAAATTTGAAAGCAATTGCTTAAGAACTTTCTGAGATTAGCGATTAGGAACAAACATACATTTACATTTTTATTAATATAGATTGTATATGGATCATTTTTTCACTAAGTTAGAGATTTTAAAAGCTCTAAAGTCAGCAAATTAAATAAGAGATGAAAATGATGTATTAATACAAATTTCATTTAATTTTTTGTTTATTTAAGTTTAAGTAGTTTTGTTATTGTTTACCTCAATTACTTACAATATGTTAAAAATTGTTTTGATCAGAAAGTAGACAGTTAATACAAAAACTTTTTCCTAGAATTCTGGTGGTGTTGTAACTTTGGTCGCTCAATATCGACCAGAGGACTATAACCGCTTCGAAGCCCGTATTCACGAACTCAAACAACAAGCTGCTCTCTCATCTGGTACTGGTACTCTGCTTCGCACGTCACAAAAGCGCTCCCTATACGTTCGAGCTCTATTCGACTATGATCCAAATCGAGATGATGGCTTACCATCAAGAGGTCTTCCATTTAAACATGGAGACATTTTGCACGTAACAAATGCCTCTGACGATGAATGGTGGCAAGCCCGTCGTGTTCTTGGCGATAGTGAAGATGAAGTCATTGGTATTGTACCATCAAAACGCAGGTGGGAACGAAAAATGCGAGCAAGAGACCGCAGCGTCAAATTCCAAGGACACGCAGCTAATAACAATATGGACAAAGTATGTATAACTGATATATTTTGTTTAATATGAATTTAAAATTGCAATTAAATAGCAATCAACTTTGGATCGAAAAAAGAAGAACTTTACATTTTCGCGACGATTCCCATTTATGAAGAGCCGCGATGATAAAAATGAAGATGGCAGCGATCAAGAGCGTGAGTATAAATGGGCATTAGATTTTGACCAAGTTTATTATGCTTTATTTGTGTTTTTGTTTATTATTATATTTCTTTATTTAATTATCATTTTGTTTTGTTCCCCACCTAAACGTTTTCGTTTTGTTTCTTGTTTTTTCTGTTTTGTTTAATTTCATATACAATTTAAACGTGTGTTTATCGCTTGTCCACACCAACTCAATGTCTCTTGTAATTCCTAAAATTGAAAAAAAAACACACACACAATCCAACTTATGTATGTAGCTAATGGAGTCGTTAACAGTGAAAACGACAATGTCAACAATAATGACTGCAACGAACAACAACGTAAGTTAAAAAGTCTTAAAAACAGATTTCCTAATAACTTAATGTTTTTTAAAGAAGTAATCTAATTACAAATTTTAAAAGCTGTGCCCGCAATAAAGAGGTTTAGTTTAATAAAAATATACATTGCATAACAAAACTAACTATTAAATTATTAATTATGTTTGTGGTCCTAATGTTTAAATGGGAATACTGCAAGGGAAATTAACAAGGGAGTTATTCTGCGTTTATTTTTGCGAACACACAACACACAGCACTTGATGATAGACGATTTATTTTTATATAACCACAACTCTACTGTTTATTTTTGTACCATTCTTTTTGTATTTTATTGTTTTTTTGCCAAACGAAACTAGCTGTTTACTTTCTCTTGTATTGCATTGTATAACTATCTATTTTATTTCTCGATTCGTTTTTCTAGCTTTTATGCTTTGCTACACACAAGACGATGCCAACGCCGAAGGAGGTATGTACCAAGTTCACCACACTATTGCTCTCATTTATTTTTATTTATGTAAATTGTTGTGTTTGTACTTTAGTGTGTTGAAATATATAATAAATATTATTTTATTTGTTTATCAAACAAATGAATATTTTTTTATCACTAAAATAAACTAAAAGTATAAAACATTACGATAACAATAAACACAAACTAACAGTATACAAAACAGAAAAAAAAATGTTTTTGATATCATACAACACATTTATTTCACTTTGATATAAATATTTCGGATTATTAAGATTATTTTCATGTTCTATATGGTGTATTAAGATTATGATCGATTTTACATACGCAGCAAGAATTTTATGATTTAAATAAAGTATTATAATTATACATACATACATAAGAGTATTTTTAAATTTAACTTAGAGCTTATTTCAAGCGTTTTGTTGTTTGATATTTTTATATACATAATATATTTTTTTATAAGTTGCATTTATTGTAAATATATTACATACACATACTTGCGTCCCTTGCTCGTCGGAGACGTATTAAAAATTTTCCATTTTGCAAAATCCTTTGACACTCACTTTAAACTTAATCAATATTCAACATCGGCTACCTGGGTACGATGACGTTGCGTTGAGAATTAAAAACATGCCTTTTACTTGATACAAATTTGGTCTGCATGCTTAATAAGATCGACTGAAGTTTCAGAATGATTAGAGTTTTCTATTATTTTATGAGCGCTACCCTTTATTCGCTAGCTTGTTTGCTATTTACAATTTTGTATGTTTTGGAGATCAAATACATCTTTCAGTCTAGCTTGTTTTTTTTTTTAGTTTGCTGTCACTACAAACAGCAGTTCTGATAAAGCTATGTACTTATAAGGGATCTTATCTTTTTAAATTCTCTTGATTAAGCCACTGATATAAATTTCATCTTTCCCTGCAGCTGGTGTATTAAAAAAGGAGTTTACCAATTTTTAATCCATAAATAAAATAATAATAACAAAAATTTCGGAAACCAATATTTTTTGTTTTACTTCTCCCTAATTTGCCTATAAATTATAAATAACAAGGGAAATACAAATTAAATTGATACGTTATTAAGAGAATATACAAAAACTAATTGGTATTTTAAATTTGTATAGACACCTTAATTCTTTAAATCAATTAAAAACATAATTCAAGCGAAGATTCTGAACTATGTTATTCAGAACTAATTTTGATTGTTTTCGATCTTGATTCCTTTGAAATTGTTTACATTTATCTATAAATATTTTCTCGATTTATTTCAATTGTATTACAAAACAAATCTTTATTTTGTTTAAATTTTGGATTCCTTTAGTCTTAACTCGTATAATCTTATTTCATATTAAATGTACACATAAAACATGGAATACTTAGAGTGAGTGTTAAAGTTGAAAGATATAAATAAACCCTTAAATCCCTGAAACTACCATTAAATGTATCCGATGAGAATTTTAACTAAAAAAATTATACTACGTAAATAAAAAATTAATGCTAAATGTGCATATGGAATAACTAAATTTTGCATTATATATTTGTATACTAGTTTATTTGTTGCGCAATTGGTAAATATATTTACATTTGAAATTTGCATATTTTGCTAACAACTATTTATTGAAAAAAGAACAAAAGAAATTCTACTCATCCAACATTTCAGCATATTAAACATTCAATGTTTGAGAGTAGTTAGATTAAGTTTTTAGATAATCTCTCCCTTTCATAAATTTTTTTTTGGCTTGATTTACTTTTATTTATTTACTTTTCATTTAATTTTAAATAAAAATCATTTTGGTTAATATCGTAATTAAAAACCGGTTAAGTCCTTTCATAACCCCTCGCACAATCTTATATCATTATGGTCCGAGTAGAGATGTGCTTTAAGGCATGCAAAAAACATTCTAAAGACCTGTTTTCGGGAAAATTTTACTATTATATTTAGTTTTTGTTTAAGTTATATTATATTTATCATTAAAAACTATTGGCATATTATTTAGACAAAAATACTGCCCTATCTCTTTATATTCTTTTTTTTTCACATAGCCATTGCAATTGAAATCGATAATAAGAAGGGTAAAAACTTATTCTGCTATTCATACAAGATAATTATTGAATTGTGATTTGGAAAAAATTAATTTAAAGTTAATCAATACTTTTCTTATTATAATATTTCCATTTTCCAATTTTCAATATATTTTCAGTTCCAAAATAGCCTAAGCATTACATTTTCGCAACGAAGAAAATTTGTTATCAAATATATGTGTTTTTACAGAACACATGTAATTAGCATATGGTACTGTGTTGCTCATAATCTAAACCACTCGAAATCGTCTAACAATTTTATATCACCTTAGATCTTGAACTCTATCGATTTAAGACACCTAATATAATATCTATTCAAAAAAAGTAAAAAAGGAGTGTGAATGAATGAAAGGCATTAAATTCTTTAAATTTTTCTTTCCAAATATGAACATTTCTTTGGTTTTATTTAATTTATAAAATGTAAGAAAACAAAAAACTAAAGACTAACCAAAGTAATACCATAAGTAAAAAGTTTTGAACACAGGATTTAGTATGTTACAACAGCAATTTGATTGTGCCCACACATATTTGTTTAATGTTTCATTTACATATCGAACCACTTTTTAAATCGAAATGTGGAATTTTTAAGCATAAAAGAAAAATGAAGAAGGTTTCAATGAAAATAAATATTACACATACGCATATTTCAGTTCCGAAACTTTTTTAATTAGTACTCGTACTAATGAATGAATTAACAACAACTATCCGTTCTACTTTATTGCAATATTTGAAAATGTGGCTTAAACGGTTTTGGCACTAGTATATGTACATACATACGAGTATACTAATTATATTTCAGAGAAAGTTAAATTCCAAGCTCATCGAACATGTTGGCTTATCTCGGATAGCAGAATAGGTCTGATTACAATCATTTACTAGTTCACAATTTTTTTCACAATTTTTCATTTTTTTATCTTCTTTTTTTGTTATATTTGTTTCAATCAAACTACAACTCCCTGACGCAAAAAAAAAATCACTCACGAAAAACAAAACCAACGAAAGAATTTAATTTATAATTTCTTTTCTTTCTTTTAAATTTGTTATTTAATTATATGTAAAAAAGGCGAGATTATCTACAGAGTGGAGTTGCCTGATATGGAGCAGATAACACTTATCTACTTGGAGAATAGTGATGCTGACTATCGTAAGTCGAGCAACTAAAACAAAAAATACAAAATTTTGTATAATCAATAGAATTATTTGCAGCATTTAATGCAACAAAATTGTTTTAATTTTTGTTTGTAAACTTTTGATTAAATTTGTAGAGTAAATCGAAAAAAATGTTAATTTATACGTTTTGATTTGTATTCCTTATTATGGGAGTATTTTTTTTTTTTTTCGTTAATTTTTCTGTTTTGTTTCGTATAAGCAACCGTGAATCGTTGGCTCGTATTTTTTTGACAATGGATATTTCGTTGCCCCTGTTGCTCTTTTTCCCTTTTAATAGAATTTTTTACCATAAAAAATGTATATTTGTATGAGCATTTTTCAAACAAATTTGTTATTAAATCTGTAAACTTTTGTGAGATTTAAAAAATTACAAATGATAAAGTTCCATTCACTCTTGTTAGAATGCTTGAAAAATATCTGATTTTGTTTTTTGAAATTATATTTTATTATTTTTTGATCTTTTCTTTTTTTCTCATTAATTATTTATTTTTTGTCATACATGTATGTGATTTTTTAATTTAATAGCATATATATTACCTCAGATGGTATGATTTGCAACGGGTTAACTAAATGTACCATTCTTGTAGTTTGTATAATGCACACCTTATTCAGGTTACACTTTCATTAATTATATCACTCCTTGTTGATATGACAATAACAGAACCATTCAACATGCAAATACTGGAAAAAGTTATAGGTATTTCGAAAGCAAAATACCTTACTCTTCAAAATATTGTACTTTATCAGGAAAAAAAAAATAAATACTTAAACGGCTTATCCATACAGACACACATACAAACAAGCAGTTTTTTCGATGTTCACGTTCGTTTTGTTTTTCTTGTGATTTGGTAAAATTTTTAAAAAAATGTCCACGCATAGGTAGATAAAAGTTGAATTATTAAGAATCCTTTCTTAGGGATGTTTCCTCTTACCATTTTTGCACTACACTTTTAGATTCGAAAAGTCCTTCAGTCAACTGAAAACCCATTCACAATGAAATAGTCGAGAGTCCTCCTAACTCTATAGTTTTTATAAATTCTTGAAAGTTTTATTGACTAAAGACTGATAAATATACAATAAATCCTTGAAATTAATTAAAACACATGACTTTATATTAACTTTCACCAAAGTAAACTAGGTGCTTGAAATCGTTATGAGACTTTATCTCATTCTGAAATTTTATAACTTTCACACGAAATACAATTTACGTGAAACAGATGCAATTTATTTCAAAATATTACAATGGAAGTGTAGTTTTCTCCCTTATGCGTATTGCCTTCTCACATAAAAATTGATTTAAAAAAGAACTAAAATATGTTTTATGTTTAATTAATTTAATATATATACATACATATATGTTTATATTAGCCACACTATACATGTATATGCATACATTTAGTACCTACATATACAGTGCCTTGCATAAGTATAACCGCACCTGCAAAAATGCGTTTTGTAGAAAATGGGAATGACACCTAACTTTTAAATTGAATGGCATCACTAATCAATTAAATTGAGGAGAAGAAAAAGTTCCGTTATTTTCTCTTCTGGTGTTTAAAAATTAAAAACCGTTATTTGTGTATTGCAAAACTATAACCGCACAATGCAAACCTCTCTGAAACTTCATGCAATTCTGTTTTTTTAAATAACAAACAACAATGCAGCGTGGTACACATTTAAGCGATACCTAAAAATGCAAAATTCAAACTTTTCGGTCAAGTGGTCTAAGCTTAAGGGATATTGTTAGGATAATATCAAAATTCGCCCACCAAAACATGATCCGGAATCGGAAAACCCTAAATAACATTACATTAATTTAGACTTAACTCTTTGTATTTGAAAAAAAAAAAAATTTCTTCCTTTCTAAGATTGTGAAAATATTCGTTAAACTCATCTGGCCCACCAAAATTAAACTTTTTTTCATCACTGAAAATAACCTTACCTTAAAAACCGTTGAACAGGAAATTCCTAACCACAGAGAAATTCCTAACGGCAAAGAATGCACCAAATTGGATGCATCATTGATTAAACGCCTCATATTGCAACGTGTCAGGCTCTGCGGACGCCCAGGGCATATTTTTGCCCCATTGGATTCTTGATCTGGTAAGAAATTTCGAACAACGCATTTTTGCAGGTGCGGTTATACTTATGTATGCATATGCAAGGCAAGATATATCACCTCAGGTTTTCTCGTAGGTCGTTAAAAAATTCTGTGCTGTACATAAATCATGTATGTATATTATTTAAAAGAGGTTATCTAAAGAAGGCCTTCAATTTTTTACCATTTTGAACGCGACACAATTGTGGTTGCTTTTATGTTACTTTATTTTTTAATTAGTAATTTTGAAGTAACTAAATAAAGCTAGCTCAACTTTTTAAAGAAAAGTTCATAAAATTTCTCTCAAACACAATCTAAAAAGTGTACAGATCTTGAAAAAATTGCTGAAATGCCAATATATTATGTAAGAATTTCTATGCGTAACAGAACCTGTAGAATATATTCGTTTTTATTTATCGATTTTTTAAAAATATAATATACAAAATTTCAAATTTTAAAACTCGGAAAACCACATTAAAAAACAAAGTTGTTGGCATGTTTCAAGTATTTCAATTTTGTGTGTTTTAATTAGAAAAGTACTTTGTATTCTATTTTATCTTAATCTTTTGAATGGTGAATCTCCTGTTTCAATGATTTATTATTCCTTACATGCAAATTTGTACTATTTTTGTTTCAAGGCTTTTATTACTAATCCCATTTTGAGATAACAAAGCTAATAAGCTAAACGAAAAAACATATTGATTTTAACATTAAATGTAAAATAAATGTGTAAAATATATAAGAATAATTTTTTTTTAAGTAATCGTTTCAAACTTTCATGAAAATTGAAATTTGTCCTCGAGAAATCAAAGAAAATAAATAAAATAACAATAAAGTATTTGTATTTATTTTGATAAGACAATATTTGATTGAAGCAGGAGATTTAAAAAAATGACAAAGAATTTCTTTTAATGTTGGTAAGTACCTGAAACTTAGTGAAACGATTTAAATTCTCTTAGGATTGAAATATTATTTTTTAACTTTTTAACACTGTAGACCCACTCCTGCTTCTCTTCGAGAATAAGGCAATAGTTTGCATTCGCGGAAAGTTACATTTTATTTCCTCTGTTAACAGATTTAATTTTTTGTTTTAAAATTATGTTGGTTTGCAAAAATATCTGTTTCATTATCCTAATAAACTGATCAATTTGTATATTAAGATCAGATCACGTGGATAAGAAAATATAGCTTAAAATACACTTCCTCTGATACGACAACAATTTTTGCCAACATTTTTCACTTATTGAAAATTATCTGTAGGTACTTGCTGTTAAAAAAAAAAAAACGAATGTTCTAATTATAAGCTACACTATAAATATTTAACTTTATATTTTCCCCACAAATTCGTCAACAAAAAACATGGTGATCCGAGTTTCTGAGTTTATTTTCACTTATTTTAACATTCTAATTGTAAAAAATTTCTTGCAACATTGTTTAATTTTTTTAACAAAACTTACTTGGGCTTTTTAGATGTTTGAAATGTTATTTTTTTATTTTATTTCCCAATTTGAAATTATTTTTATGTGACATGCAAAACTAAATTTTAATCTAGAGTTTACCACTTAGGCTAGAATCTATTTATTAAAATTAAAAAAAAAATAACAAATCTAATGAATATGTTCAGCATTTTTGTATATTAAATGAAACGTTATCGCAGCGCTAGAAATGTTGGACAGAGTGAGTAGTATTGGCGAATGCACTACATTTTGCATTGCTTCTCTCGTAAAACGTCCTATTAACATAAACAAAATATGATTTATAATATTTTTATTCTTATTAGAAACTGTCAATATTTTATAATCTATAAGAAAATGAGTTTTTTAGACATTATTGTTTTTTATTTTTGAAAAAATTGTTTTGTTAAAAATATTTAATGTTTAACTGTAAAGGCTGTAAAAAACTATCAATAGTGTTTGAATATACATATCTTTTTGCGGAAAGAATCTTTAATTTCTTTGTGTATACCGAAGATTCCCAAGAAATTTTGTATTCAGTTATTGCCTGAGTAGAGCTAAGAATATAATACAAATATACATAAAAACTTCTGTGTCAAAGAATAAGAAAAAACTGATATGTATTTGTTTTACTCGAACCGTTTACAGCATCCGAAGAGAATGTTCTTTCTTATGAAGCTGTACAAAGGCTTTCGATAAACTACACAAGACCAGTTATTATATTGGGTCCATTAAAGGATCGTATTAATGATGATCTTATTTCTGAATATCCCGAGAAGTTTGGATCATGTGTGCCACGTAAGATTTGTTTGTTCACATGTACCGTAACATTTTAACAATATTTATTTTATTTTCAGATACTACACGACCAAAGCGAGATTATGAGGTAGATGGCAGAGATTATCACTTTGTATCATCAAGAGAACAAATGGAACGTGATATTCAAAACCACCTATTCATTGAGGCTGGTCAGTATAATGATAATTTGTATGGAACATCTGTAGCCAGTGTGAGGGATGTGGCTGAAAAAGGCAAGCATTGTATTCTTGATGTTTCGGGCAACGCAATTAAACGATTACAAGTAGCTCAATTATATCCAGTAGCCGTTTTTATAAAACCAAAATCTGTTGATTCGGTGATGTGAGTCTGATTTGTTTTTGATTGAATGAAGAAATACATGCTTTTCTTTTCACAGGGAAATGAATCGGCGAATGACTGAAGAACAAGCGAAGAAAACATATGAACGAGCCATTAAAATGGAACAGGAGTTCGGCGAATACTTTACAGGTATAATTTATTTTTTTAACAGATTTTTTTTTTTTACAATAAATAACGTTTTTTAATTAATTAAATGCCTTGACATATTTTTAATTTTTCAGGGGTTGTTCAAGGCGACACCATAGAGGAAATCTATAGCAAAGTAAAACAAACAATCTGGGCACAAGCTGGCCCAACTATATGGGTACCATCGAAGGAATCTCTATGACCAACAGCCACAACGACATGGACACTGCCGCCTCGAGTACGTGTTCGACCTGTCTCGAGAAACACAAATCAGCATCACTGATTTGTTAAAAAATAATTTTTACATTAAAATAACTAAACAAAAAAAAAACTTGTATCTTTATCGTTATTAATTATTATTATTATGATTGTCTTATTATTTAAAAATAGTAATTTAACTTTACTATAGTTTTATTTCTTACGACCATACAAGAGAGAACGAAACTAGCAAAATATATACAAAAATGCAGAGAGAAATGTTGTGACATACATACATACAAACAAGTAAACAAATTAAGAACACTAAAACACACTAATTTATATAATAAAACAATTAAATATAATTAAATATAAAACAACAGAAAAGTGAATTCGAATCTTAGTTATTTAAACGATTAAAAAGTATATGAACATTAAAAAAAAAACTAATCTTTAAAATAAATCTGATCTGATTCTATATCGTATTCGTTAAAAAAATGTTAAATATATACATATATTTTTTGCAATAAAATAGAACAAACAAATATTTAAAAAACAAAACAAATAAAATACGAAAGATTAAATATTTACATAAATAGTATACTTTTTTGTGGGCTTAGTGACATTGTATTTTACTTAATTAAAAAAAAAACTACTCGTATCTTCCTTCTCCAGAAACTTAATTTTCTTTATTCTTTGTTAAATTCTATCTCTCTTTTTTGTTCATTTTTTGTTTTTAAGAATGCTTTTGCTAATTTACATTGTAAAGTATAATTTTATTTGATTTATAATTCTACTATACGAATATTTATTTGTCTATTAAAGTGTAGCAAACATTTAAAATATGTCTAATGAATTTCTTTTTAAATTATTTTTTATATTTTGCGTAGTAATCGCAAGCACGCGTATTGTTACTATAAAATGGCGTTGAAGTAGTAGAAAAATTGAAAATGGTAGTTACTTATATTTATATATTAAACAATTCTGAAGCATTAATTTATATGCATGTATAAGTATATAAATATAGATATATTGAGCGGTTCTATATACATACATATTTGATTTACTTATAAAAACAACAATAACATGCATAATGCATACATATATGCGGTGTATAACTAAAGGTAATTTTTTTTAAATTAACATAAATTCTTATTGTATAAATGGTTCGAGAATAACGATCAGTGAAAAGCTGCATTTATATTTTTTATATTTTACAGCCTTTTACTTAAATTAGTTTTCTTTTCTTAAGAAAGAGGTACTAAAAATAATACAAAGTCGTTTAATATCGTCGCATATTTGTAGCTAGCAAAAAAAAACTATCATTTATATATGCATATGTATTTAAATATTATAAATAAATACAAACAAAAAATTACATATGCGGTATATATACATACATATATCTATATATGCATATACTTATATATAAATATTTATAAAAATACAAAAATCCTAATCCGATCAGAAACATCACTGAAAGAACAACAGTAGCTAAGAAGAGAGATATAGCATTGGCTTATGAACAGTTTGTTTCGAAATTTCCCTTAATCCTATAAATCGAAGGTCCAGTGAATATCGTAAAAGTATTTTAATGGTTTATTTTAATTTTGTATTTCTTAAGTGAATTGTTTGCAATGCACTTTGGCTAACTGTGCAAGATGTTGCAGCAAATATAATTTGAGTTTCAAGGGACGAAAACAGAAATGTAGAACGATTTGTTTAGCAATTTTATTAAAAAGGTTTGACAAATAGTACTGTGGTGCAGTTAAAAAATTTTCAAATTTTGGCTGCTTAACTTTTATAGAGATATCATCATTGAAAGCTGGTAAACATCTTTAGGTTAATTCAGGACATGTCAATCTTTTAACTGATAGATACCGATATGTTGTCCTTGATTCGTTACCACCTCTAGTTTTAATTGTTTCTTCTGGCGAACAGCATCATACTAAGTTTCGTCAAAGTTAAAGAGTTTGCAAAAGTGAGCAATTCTTTTATATTCTTAGCACTGGCCGACTTTAACAGTTCTATTTATCCAAAAAAAGTTCAAAAGAAAGTTAGTAGAGAAATATAATTATCAGAGTATCGAGTTTCAGTTTCATTGGGTTATAAATATTGAGATAAATTGTGGTCAAAATACATGTTCGCTGGCTCTTATACCAATGTATAAGATAGGTAGATGTATAGATATAATCAGAATTGCACAAATGTCGTGTGAGTTTCAAAATGTGCCTTTTTCAATTTTTGTTGTGTATCATATTCATATATGTACATAATTATGTAAAAATAAAAATGCTGCTGCTGTCCTTCTTCAAATAAAATATTATTAAATTTGAAAAATACAAATGCCAAAATTTAATTGTATAAACATATTTAATAAATCACGCAACTCCCTTAATTTTATGTTTACTTGGTTCTTTATTATTATTTGAAATAGGTATTACATTCTTGTTTAATTTTAGCTATTGTTGTTTCTTGTCGATTTTCACTCTTCATTGAAAATTATTTATTAACATATATAATAATAAAACAAACAAAAAAATAACTAACTTAAAACCATTTTGCAATCATAATGAAAATATATATATATATATATAGTATATTACGGTGTTCCACGATCGAATTCCTGTAATTTAACTAAAATCAAATGCAAGTAACTAAAAGAAATTTTATTAAACCTAACATAATATTATAAGTTGTGTCTTAGAATGATGATTATATTAAAAAAGGGTTAAAAATTTATTTTTTTTTTAAATGTTAAAAATGAAATACGAAAGTTTCGAAAAAATATATTGTAATTGTTCATTCATTGAATGAAGTGTTTGTTTCTTTTTTTAAATCAGTTTGTAGTAAAAGGAAGGTCGTGGATGAACATCACTTCAATATTATAATTTATTGAAACATTCTCGTCAATAAAAGAGTACATTATTAAATTAGTACCTCTGGCAACGATTTTTCATCAGTTCTCTTGAAAACCATTTTTGTATTATGAGCTGTTTTGACGATTTGATCAACACGATGCTTAACGTCATAGCTCATAATGCTTTCCCTATTGTGATTAATGGTGTTTGTTTTAAAATAATAAAACAATTCCATACTAGATGACAGATAGTCTATCAGTCTATCAACTGAAAACCGACCTACATACATACATATGTATGTATGTGTGTATATGAATGTACATAAGTAACTAAAAAGATAAAATGATTTTGGATCAATTCGTACTTTGCTACTTTTGCAAAATTATTTCCAATGCTTAATTGATCACAATGACTTTTCAAGTCCATTCATACATATCATTCATATGTCCTTTTAAAAATCCAAAGAATTTATATAAGGTTAACAAGTTTTATTTTTATTTGGTATACATATGTATGTGCATATGTATGTAAATACAATTTTTAAATAAATGTGTACAACCAAAATTTGAGAATGATGTGCATATGTATACGTTTTTAAGCTACATACATACATGCGTTCTTATTCTGCATATAATCGGTCGAAATCAAATTTAAATATTTATTCAAAAATTAACTCACGAAATAACTGGATGTTCAATCGTTTGTTTCATTTGGTCTACTAAACTCGTTGTTATTTGTTCTAACAAATTAAAAGTTGTAACAAGTAAACAAATGTTAATAAAACACAATTTTTTAATTTTAATATTGTTATATATATTTATATAATTTGCCCTTTTGACAATTTACGTACATACATAGTATAATATTCAATGCGTCTTTACTTTTTAGTTTTCCTTATATTATTTTGTTTACCTAAATTATTCACATTGTCTAATTTACGATTAAATTTACATATTTTTAACAGAAAAACGAAAACATTTATACACATTTATTTATATAACTATTATACAATTATGAAACTCTTACAAAATGTTTTGGTTCGCGAGTTTCAGCATTTTATACACATCCTACAAGGTATGTTTCTTAAGCTGCGATTACACACTTCAAATTAAATATTTAATCCACACATATTTTCTAGAAAAAATATTTCGGATTGAAAACTTATATTTAGTAGTTAATATAATTTAATATTATAATTCAACAGTAAATATAATGCTACGTTGTTTTGTATTACATATATTAAAAAAGAAGCTATTCACACTAATTTGGATCAACAATTTGGCCTAAAGGTACTTCCAAGATTCCGATCTGTTGAAACTATTGAATTTCCATGACTGGTGCTAAGGAATATGTTTCCATGGCCTGGGTTTTGTATGACGTTTGCAGCTGCAGCTACACTTCCTCCACCTATATGAACTAGTTGAGCTTGTTGTTGGGTTGACATTGTTGGTATAAGAACTTGTTGTGTTTGGAGGGCATTCGCCGCTTGATTGCCCTGCATTTGCATTCGAAGAAGATTTAATTGGTTCGCTGTTATAGTAATCTGTAATTGAAAATACATAAATATATTAACTATAAATCTTAATGTAAACGGTTTTCTTCACGTTTTATATTTTTGTTTTTGTCGATTTACTTTTTTGAAATCTTAGCGAAAAAATTTCATCTGATCGTCTAGATCTAAGAACAATGAAACTCACAAAATTGCACACAAATTTCTTCAACATTATGTATGTATGTTTGATTTTTCAATTTTTTTTTTTTTCTATTAAACAAAAAAATAAATGATCAAATTTCTTACCGGAACATTGGTTATTTCTCCATTGGGTGTTACTACTTGCTGAAGCAACTGTATTTGCTGCTGTGGATTTTGTAAACTATTCACCATAGAAGCAGCCGTTTGCTGCTGCCCTGGGTTTCCAGCAGTCAGCAGGATGTTCTGAGGGGCAGTAACTATGTTGATGCCTTGCAACGATTGCTGAATCTGTTGGTTACCTAGTAACCCGTTAGGCGTTATATTCGACGTTTGAATGTGCGGTTGCTGTAATTGTGTCGGTTGGCCACCGAGTTGTATGTAATACTGCATAGGTTGCTCGGGGGCTGGCGTCTGGATATTGTTTGTTGAATTCATATTTACTGCAGTGGTTGTAGTCTGTTGGCTGACTTGTTTTTCCGTTTCCTTCTTCACCGAAGTGGTCGGTGGTTTTATTTCTTCTCTCGGAACGATGTCAATAAGAAAATCAAATTGATCACAAATGGAAATTGCTTGAGCTATGTCGCTGCGCTGGAGTGTGCGCCTTTTACTCTCTTCAGTGTGCACCCAAGCCCGCAGAGTCAACTCCTGGATAAAGTATTCGCAAGCTTTTGCAAACAGTAGAGGAGCTTCGGCCGCAATCATTCGCGTATTCTCATCCAGTTTCATGATTTTTTTTATTCGTGCTAGAGGCAGTGCTTGGTGCTTTGCATCAACTTGCTGTATACTTCTTACTTCTTCCAAAACTGTCGGCCAGAAGGTTTCGATGGTCGGGGGTTTCTTTCGCGGATTGCTAACTTTGTGATTCCTGAGCCGTTCATTACTTGAAGACGAGACCGATGGTTCCACACTGTCAGGTACTTCAACTTTGATTGGGGTTACAGTGATTGAGTTATCCATTTGCAAGCTGAGAAGAGTGGTTACTTAAATCAATTATTATTCCATTCTCAAAATTGAGTTGTACTTACTGTGCAGAATTATTGTGGGAAAAATTGTTCCAAAGATTGTTAGACCTTTTTTAAATTTAGACGGTTGGTTCGAATACTATGGGAACCTTTATTGGAGCGTTTTTCTTTTGGGATTCTGCCGTTCGTCGTCACAAGGTAAAGTATGCCATTGTTTGGAGGATGATTTTTAGAAGAAAATTATTCGTACGCACTTTTGGTTAAAGTTGTTTTGTTTGTTGCACATTGACTTTGGGCTTATTTTGCATCAAAACAATAAAGTGCACGTGCTGGATTTTGAATGTTTTCCTATTTGGTTGTCCAATGAGAGACGATGATCAACAAAAATCGACCAGAGACCAATAATCGTATTGGCTGTCGTGCTGCAATCTCCAATAGAAAACCTTTGCTGTCCGCCATTGATCATGATTGGCTGATTTGGCGTCCATTTACAGCCACTCCGAAATAAAAGAGCTGTCAAATTGCAGCATTGCCATGAATAAAACTTTAAAAGGGTGATACAAAATGCACAAACTTCGTAAGAAAATTAACATAACAAAAATGTGTTCGATTGAAAAATAATTTGTATTAATATTGATGCATATATAGATATTATGTAGGTAGTTCATACAAAATCGTATTTTAACAAAGACGATAATTCACTCGGCGATACATGAAAGCACCAATAAATTAAACGAAGTTGGTTTCTATTTTTTTTTCTGTTTATTGCACTTTTGACAGCTTCGAAAACAAGAACTGCAGTTCTACCCCAAAATCTTTTACAATGCTTTTATAGAATTTAATAGATACAAAATATAAAAAAATTATCTGGAGAGTGAACCATTTTCAAAAATGGAAAAAAACAATTTGTAATAAATGATAAGTTGTTCCTTTGTTAAGGGGAATTATTAAAATCTACATTTAAATATTCGTTTTACTACATTTAAAAATTAAAGTTTAAACTTTTCTTGTTTCCCAAAACATATTTTTTTAATATATTCTTTAATATACTTAAACAGAGAACGTATTAACCCCAGGCCTCGCTTTCAAATAAAAAGCACATGAATACGAATACATGAAACTAATTCAAACGTAATTAACAATAACATTTAAAAGGTAAACTCACAAATATATCAAAAAGTATCTATCAACAAGCAATCGGTAGCTTGAGTTTTCGTACTTAATCCATTTTTAATTATGTAAGGACTTGATGAAAATTTAAAAGAATAAGCAAATTCACATTGATTACAGAATTCACTCCGAATCCATCCACAACCCATTTATCGGATTCTGTAATCGACGTATAAAATTATGCATTTAAGCAGTTTAGACAAGACTTAAGACGAGTGCAGGCTGACCCTTAGATTGCAAATGCACACTGTTCTTAATTAAACGATCAAGCTTGGCAGTGCTGTTATTTTACTCCGAGAATCTTTTCCACATGTCAGGGTCATTGATGATTGATGAATTGATGTTCTTATACTTGTATTTGTATACTATAAAGTTAAAATAAAATAAGTCCCAATAATATAATAAAAACAAAGCAATGTTTTGGTCAATATTTATATTTGCTACCACAATAAAACTACTTCTTATGAAATTCTAGTAAGCTAACCCAAATGAGCCATCTCACCTTCTTATTGAATGTTTATAATTTAGCCGGTCAACTGATTTCGAAGTGCATCGGAACTGGATGGCTATAACCCACTCGCTGCCCCCTTCCAAATGGTATTTTGAAAACACTAGTGAATGGACACTCGACTATCCCCCGTTCTTTGCATTCTTCGAATGGTTTCTATCTCATTTGGCGACATTTTTTGATCCAAAAATGTTGGAAGTGAAGAATCTCAACTATAACTCCGATGCAACAATTCTTTTC
This sequence comes from Scaeva pyrastri, assembly GCA_905146935.1. Lineage (NCBI taxonomy): Eukaryota > Metazoa > Arthropoda > Insecta > Diptera > Syrphidae > Scaeva > Scaeva pyrastri. The sequence goes on along the minus strand of LR989929.1, from coordinate 1,006,543 downwards.
CAGCGGTTATCAGTGATAACAACTGATATTATATTTGCACTTGGATTAAAAAAGTATATTTATTGTCTTATTTAAATCTCGAACTAATAATTTCACAATATTACTAGATGTATGTTGGCTTTGAAAATTAAGACCTCTTGTGAAGTTCTCGCTGCGAGCATTATATTTTTCTGCAACGTTGGCCTTATTTTCGTCGATCACATACACTTTCAGTACAATGGTTTCCTTTTTGGAATCCTCCTTCTTAGCATTGGTTATGTACTCGAAGAGAACTACGTTACTTCTTGTGTGCTTTTCGCTTCCCTGTTGAATTTCAAGCATATTTTCATCTATACAGCTCCAGCATTTGGCGCGTTCTACTTGAAGTTCCATTGTTTTCAAGGGAAGAAAAGATTTTCAAAATTTATCGCTCTTCTGGCCTCTGGATTAAGTTGCTTTGTTGTGTCTTTTGCGTTGTTCTACCAACATTTACCACAGGTAAATTGCATGAGGCGGTAAAATGTATTCGTAATATTGTTGTCCACACAGGTGTTTTCCAGATTATTCCCATTTAAACGAGGTCTGACACACGCTTACTGGGCGCCAAACTTTTGGGCTCTGTACAATTTTGCCGATAAAGTGGCGGAAGTTGCATTAAAAATACCAAAACAAGCTGAATCGAATACTGGAGGTCTTGTGAGGGAGTACGTTCACGTGTTTTTACCAAAGATCACTCCTCTAATAACATTTGTACTGACGGCAGCAGTTATGGCTCCTTGCGTAGTAAAATTACTATTTTTTACAGAAAAACGGTAAGAAACAAATTCACCACAACATTGATTTTATGTTTTCACTTTATACATACCGATATGATATTATTATAATTTTTGTGATTGAAGTTCGAAGATTTCCTATTTTTTAATAGCAGAAAAATAATTTTATGTTTAATAAGCGACACTCCAAAAAAACGATGAAAAAGTTCATTGAACAACTAATTACAATTTGTTAGATCCAAATGCATTTCAAATTTTAGTGTGTTGGAAAGCTTTTATATTAAGATATTTACTTATATAAAGATAGTCTCAGTTTGGGTTATATTCGCATATTGATTTTAAGAAAACTCAATTTTGTTTTTCAAACAAAAACAAGTATTAATCAAGTCGCTTTCTGGAAATTGAATGTGTTTGGTGTCGGCTGTTTTAGTCTATTCTCAAGATCACGATTAATATGTACATTAAAACATGGACTTTTCTAAACTTTTTAGTTGTAAGCAGGTTTTTGTCTTTAATTAATATGTTTAATTAAAAAATGTCCAACTACCATTTATTTAAATTTTTACTATTTAAATTTCAGTGACAGTTGTAGGGCTTTCCTTCAAACTGTTGTTATATGTTCCTGCACTTCTTTTATGTTTGGCTGGCATGTGCACGAAAAGGCAATTTTAATGGTAACTATACCTCTGAGGTAAGTTTATTTACAAACAATTAATTTTTCAAAAATAACAACCTTCCTTTTCAGTTTGCTTGGTCTGATCAACATGCACGATGCTAAATACTTATTTTTATTGAGTTTTATCGGCTACTTCTCACTATTTCCTCTTCTATTTCCTCCGGAACTTATCGCTGTGAAATATTTCCTATTTTTAGGTTATAGTTCAATCCAATTTGTGTTGCTGAAATCGTTGCATTCAAAAATTAGCTTCAAGTGGTATGAGATACTCTACCTCTGTAGTTTCATAATTATGCCAATGTACGAGTATGTCGTTAGTCCATTTCTACAATTAAATATAAAACTACCATTTCTTCCGTTACTTATGATGAGTATTTACTGCAGTATAGGTATTCTTTATATATTCTTTAGCTATTATATTTTGTTTATGCTTGATATTCACTCGTCGAATGCTAAGTCTAAAAAGAAACTTAAATCTAAATAAACAAAATTGTTGTATTTGCATTTCTTAGTTTTGTTCTCTCAGTAGTCGGTAAACATCCTAGCCATGCTGTAGACGCTCGACGAGGATAGCCACGTTCGGGGCGAATAAATTTATTGTTAAAGAGCCAATATAAATTGTCCTTAAAAAAATATGTTTTGCCTTGAAATAAAAAAATTAATTTTTTAACTATAAGTTCGGGCGAAAAGAAAAATACTTGTATTACCATTTGCCAGAGTTGCAGTTGCATCGATGTAATTTGGTATTCCAATCCATCTCTGCATTGGCTTTGGAAAATTGTCCTCTAATATTCGGTTTGTTTCGTTTATTTTCCAAAATTTAGTCCCCGCAAAGATGTAAGTCATATTGTTTTTAGCTAGGATTCGAGAGTGTTTAGTTTAAGAGCAGTTAATCGTTTTAAGATTACCTACGCCAGACCATTACTGCATCTATTTTGGTTACGTTGCCAGCTGTTGAAATAAAATTTGTCAGATTCCTTGGACTATTTTCCATTAGTTTTTGGCCATCATAAACCCAATAGATATTACCTAAAATTAGAATACAAAGCGTTTTATCCAGACAAAAGAGGTTACACATTTGTTATGATCAAGAAAAATATTGAGCTGCCAATGCATTTTTCTAAAACTAGACTAGACTAGCTGTCTTTAGATAAACGACAGAAAGATTTTTATCTAGAAAAGCTGTAAAAGGTTGAATAAAAAAAACCTGTAAAATACACAGAGGCTCCATCCAATCTTTCATATACCGCATCGATGTTGTGAATATTTTCTGGTAGAAACGGTAACATTTCATGTATCGGCTTTGGATAGTCACTTTCAATTGTGTACCTCGGCGTTAGTTTCCAAACATATTTTCCCTTGAAAATATAAATAACGCCCTTTATTAGTGAGACTGCTTCAAAGTGGCCTTGGCAGATATTGCTTCCAGGAGCTTTAGGACGTATTCTCCTTGTGACTTTTGTAGTTGGCTCAGTGCCTTTCCAAATCATATTGGTAGAGTACTTTTGCTAGAATAAATTAATAGTGTAAATCGAGAAAACAGATAATAACTGCAGTACTTTATGACTGTTAACTGTTTCAAAATCGCCCTCATATGTGAATTTAATGTCTTTTTTCGTTGTCGGCGCTTCAGAAATATCCGTAGTATCTTCATATTGCGGTGTGGTTAATGTTGGTCTGTGAGTATACATTTCTAGTTTATCATCCCCAGGTAATTTTCTCTGAACTTTATAAAACCGTTTGTTCGCCTTAGTCATTCAATAAAATAAACAAAAAATACCATAGAGATCGTACATAGCCAAGACATCATCATAATCCAGGATATTTTGTCCAGGACCCTTGTAGTAGGGAAACATTATCGATGAATAAACTGGAGAATGCGCTAATCCCAAGCTATGTCCTAATTCGTGCAAAGCAACTGAATAGAAATCTACTCCATCAGCCAAATTCGTTGAGTTTTCTACCCAGCTTTCGTCTTCATCAAAGTGTACATCACCTCCATATGATCCCATTTCATATGGATAAAATGCGTGAGCAAGAATGTTGCCAGGACCATCGAAAGGATAGCTGTAAGTAAAATATCTAATAGCGCAATCAATTTTTATTGCCAAATTATGTTCTTACTTATCTCCATGATAAAGACTTCCAAATCCAATTATTATATCTGCGGATGTTTCATATACTCGTTGAAATTTGATTCTATTGTAGCGAGACCACATACTAAAGGCTTTTTCCAGGTCTCGTTCGATTTGGTCCTTCTGTATTTTGGCTGACCAGTTAGCTATGCTTATGCAAAATTTCTTAGACTTGCAAGACACGCATTTGATAAAACTTACTAGTATTTAATTTTACGTTTCTGCCAAGTTCTTGCACCAATAATGTAACGCTTCGATCGGGATAGGGATTCTATGTCCGGTACACCACAGCGCGGTGATGATAATAACTTAAATATATAAATATATATATTGTATAAAAAGGAAGCTCATCGCAAATGCAACTTGAGAATTATGTTTTTTACTTGCAATGTAGGACTGTCTAGTTCACCGGTCTGGTTGAGTGCTCCATATCTTTGTATATTCTTAATAGCTTCTTTGATTGCAACCTCATGATAAAGGGCTTCTGAATCACTAGGGTTTGGTTCTAAGTAGCCAAATCTTCGCATAAAATGTATCTATCAATTTAAATACATCATTTAGATCACTATTTTTCACATTGAATAGCTAAAGAAACTTACTAATTTTGGTGGAGGAACCTCCACACTTGGAAAGTTTCTACTGGCTGGATAGCCATATCCAAAATCAAGAAAGAATAAAGCCCCAATAAGATTACTAAACTGAAATAATATTCTGAATATTGACATTATATTGGCTGTGTTTAAACTTCGAACGACATTTTGCAACTGATAAGTTACTATGCGACACAAGGCTGACTAGTGTGGAAGATTTTTTTTTGTCAATCACATATTTTGTTATCAGTTTTTACGCCTATACTCTTGAGCTCCCAGGAAAGCCGAGTTTGAACATGAATACCAACCAAAACTTATATTGCTTTTAGCACACAAAATAATGATCAAATTTAAAAATAGCATACTTTGTAATTCAACTACGATACTGGTTTTTGTTTCATGAATGAAATATGTATAGCTCACAAATAATGCATTCTTTTTGTTAAACTTCTTATCAAGTATCAGGGTCGCTTGATGAGGAAGTTTATCTTGAGCTTTATATGAATTGTTTGGCTTTGCACATTAATAAATATAATATTCAAATAGTTAATTTATATTTAATTATATTTGTTACATGCCGTTCATATGTATTGGTTTGTTTATTTATGTTTTCCCTTTATCATCGGCAAAGTTAAAGAGTACTTTTATTCACAAAAAAAAATCCAGACAATGGCCGTGAGTCGAATTTGTAAAAAATATTTAGTAATCGAAAAATAAATTTTATATGCATTTTTTTAGCTTGAGTAATATCCTCAATTGAATCTATGAATTTACAATATAAAATACAAATTCAAGCTTGTATTTTTAATAAGTGATGTTATTTTTTTGCTCTCAAAACAAGAAAACACATTATATAACGAGGATTATTAACTATATTATTATTATTATTTTAATTGAATATATATGTACATACATAATTATTTAAATTTAAAAGATGTGATTAAATTATTTGTGCATGGCTATCTGATTTTTCTTCACCGACATCACCATCTTCTTCGACCTCTATTCCAACAGACCTAAGTTGTCCGGCATATTTTGTTATTTTATTTTCTTGGTCTGTTAAAAGTTCCAACAAATCTTCTTGGTCTTTATGAAGCTTGCTCAAATCATCTGCGAAGCTAGAGGAACGTCGCATTTCCTCCGTCAGTTTTTCTCTCAAGGATTCTATTTCTTTCGTTAAACGTACATTTTCCAAGTGGATTTCATCCGAAGTCCCTGTTGATTTTAAGGGTTCAGAAGATGAGTTTGGTCCGGCAACTGCAGCTAATTGGGCTCTTAATAGAACATTTTGGTCTGATAGTTGTGTATTGGTAGATTGAACTTGTGAAAGAGATTTTTCTAACTCATCATTACGTGCTTCTAAATGGCGAACGGTATCTTTTAGGGTGCAAATTTCGGTATCCAGTCCCCGAATAATACCTTTGTATTGGGCTACAAGTACGGATGCTTCTGAACTCAATGTAAGCTCCGTTAAATCAGTCCCATTTACGTCATAACTAGCGATAAGCTTGACTATAGATACTAAAATTTATAATAAGCAAACTTTAGTATATGAGCTGTGGGAAAGAGCTGTTTTATTTTACCTTCAAGCGATTTATGTATTTTACAGTACTCATAGTCTAAAAATAGGTCAGATGAACTTTTTGCTCGGATTTGTGGTGCTTTCGATGCACGACTGTAGGCTTCGTGTCTCGAAACATCACTCAGTTTTGTACAGAATGTCTCCTGTCCTATTCGCTTTATGATAAGCTGTTTCAAATTTATTCATACAATTATTCAAAAACTTTTAGTTTGTTCATAAAATCAAATTTACCTGACAAATATCTTCCCGTTTGTTGTTTGGGGCAGAGTTGTCATTAAATTGAATACACAACCCTAGGAGGAAAGCACACAGCCCTTGCACCAAGTATTCGTTCTCATCATGTTCGTTAGCACATACCTTCGCAATCAAATATGAAACACATCCAGGTGTTGAAATGAGTGCTCTAACTGCGGGTGGACAATTGCTCAGCCAAATACTTAGAAGCATCAACAGACCGACTTTACTTTGTAGTTTGTAGCTTTCCTTTTGTAAAAGATTCGTACATTGTTCCAGCAGCGAAATGGGTTGACCGCCTGCCGCGGTGGCGAGAAGAACGCGCAGCAGTTCTTCCTTTTGTGTGGCATTGTCAACAAGTCCGTGCATAAGAGCAGTTGCCGAAAACCAATTTGCTAACGGATCCATACTAAATAGACCGCCACAAAGCAGTTGGCCGGTAGTGAGACTTGAAACTTCCGTAGTAGAAGGCAGAAGGGTTTGTATGACCGCAGTTTGACCAGGTTCATTCTTATAGAGAAAGCATTGAAAGCAGTAAAGTACAGCACAACGCAGAGCAAGCGGTTGCTTTTCGTTGACCATTGACATCAGGAGTACAACAATGGCGGGCCGTGGAGGATTACTTGGTGCCAAGACTTTACTGAGATCCTCCTGATTGTTTTTGTCTCCACGCACAACTTCGGCAACAGTGTTTATAGTTTCGGTTAGAATATCCGCAGGTACACCACTACTCATAAGAATGTTGCACAAAGAAAAGAGTAATCGCGAAGAGCGCATAGCTTTCTGACACGAAGCTATCACTTGCTGTTGATTACTCGGAGTGACTAATGCTCGAACGACTTGGAGCATACAATGGATGTTGGAAACTTTTTGCGGACTCCAACCAATTTCTTCTATTTCAGGCGAAATGGTGAACATTGGTGCAAGTTTTTGAATATAACTTCCTTCTTTGAAAAACTGCTGGTTGCTTGAATTGTTTTTTAGGAGGTTTAACATTAAAATAAGACAGTCTTCAACTACAATTCCTCCATCAGAGCAACCTTCATCACTAACAATTTCAAAAAGCTTATCGAAAGCGCTTTCGAATGCTACGATTTTTTGAATATTGGAATGACCTGCAAAAAAAAAAAATTATGATAATTCATAGGAATGCCAATTTTTTTTATTTCTTTTTGTTTTACTGACAAATAACTCCAAAAACGCTTTACCTTTAGTAAGTTGAATGAGCAATAAGAGTGCGTCGTTGCGTATGACTTCCCGGCTGTCGGTGAGCAAGTCCATAAGCTTCGAGACTCCCAATGGGCTAACAATAATTATTTCCTGCAATGCCCTTGTCTTATTTGTTATAAGAATAGTGATTAGTTGAATAGCAGCGCGACGCACTCGAAAATCATATTCTTCCAAATAACCCATTACCAGAGTGACATTTTCGGCTGATTTTATGAACATTTCTGTAAACTGTTCGCCCACATTTACAGTCACGGTCGGATTATCTGCCTCCTCTTCGAACTCACTCGAAGACATAATATTGCACAGCGTGTCGAGTGCATAGCTTATGATTTCACTGTCTTGGCAATCGTTCTGCAAAACTTGAATGAGAGCGGGCATTCCCTGAGCGCCAACTTCAATGCGAAATTTCCGGGAAAGTGCTTTCAATGCACGACAGGCATCCCGACGATCTTCGAGCAGAGTTGATGACGTCACTCGATCTACAAGCTTCTCCACCTGTTGGATACAAATTCACCAGTCACATGCAATAGTAAAAATAGGATCTCATAAGTAATGTAGTGTAATTTTTAATCGCTACTACATTTCTAATTGTTTGCTCTAATTTTAAACCATATTGACCTTCAAAAAAGTTTTTTTAATTTGGCTCGTGGAATGTTTTTTTTTATTTTTTAATGTAAAACATGCAAAAATAAACGATGAATGATAACGTTATTTTCTTTAATAAATTATGTATTTTATTTATTCATGCAATTGTTATTATTTTGCGACTTACAGTATCTGCAGCACTAGGCTGTTCTCCTGGTTCTGATGTCCCGAGGACTGTTTTTATTCCGCTTTTAAGAAAATCCATCCGGATGATATTATTTTAATTTAGTTTTCGGCCAACAATTAGTTTAAAATAGAAAAGTGGAATATCAAAAAAAAATTCCTAACAAAATTTTGATATGTCCACGTCCTACTGTCACTTCGATTTTGACGTAAGGGTGGTGAGTAAAAATGTTGGTGGTAGTCTTACAGGGTGTTTTTTGTTTTATGTAGTAGTTATTAGCAGAAATAGGAAATGTAAAATTATGAAAGATGGCACTACATTCAATTGAATTTTGTAAAAAATTGATAGTATTTTTGGAATGAACATGAATGATAAAGTTTAAAGCCAAAAAACATAATAGAACTACATTTAAGTATTTTAAAGTCCGATTATATAGCTCAAAGTCCTTTTTGTTCAAATTTATACAAATATTGAAAGTCTTAAACAAGAAAAGTCTTCCTTATTTAATATTTCGAACTTGATTTTTTTGTGAAGATTGGAAGACATAGTATAAAAAATAATGGAATATAAAATAAATAAAATTTACTATCCTGTTAGGTATTTCAATTTGTATTTTATTTCTGCTAAAAAAAGGATTTTTTTATGAAAGTTAAATTAATTTTTTTAATTTCATTTTAAGCAGTTTTCCAGATGTTTTGAGTGCTGATCTAAACACTGATGAGATAATTTTTATTTATGCGACCTTGTTCAAACTTACTTACTTTACTTTATCAAGCTCCCGATCCATGAAGGATCTCTGCCTGAGATACGATGACCTTCCATCCTCTGCGATCCCGAGCACGTTGCTTCCAATCATCCAGACCAAGCGTTGTAGCATCCGCGATGGCCTGGTCTTTAAACCGGAGGTTCGGTCTTCCTTGTTGCCTCGAATCAGGTGGCTGGGATTCGAAAATTCTCTTAGCTGGAGCGTTGTTGTTCATTCACTTGATGTCACAAAATAATTTCAGACACAATTTCATTATCTTGAGAAACGTCACCATTGGGTCATAATTTAGCCTGTTCTTCAGGTGTCAAAATTTAACCAAGATTTTAATGTAATTAGGAGCGTTCACATTATCAAACATGCTTGACAAGCACGGCTTGATGAGTTGTTGTTGCCTAAGGTCAACTTTCAACTACTTTCTAGATCAATAGAATAAGAATGATGTTTGTCGATATCATAGTCAAAGTATACATTCACCACAAATGAAACAAAAAAAGTGCAAAACTTTATATTTAGGTAAGGGAAAGAACTAAAATTTGTACATTTATTCGATTAACTCGTTCGATGTATTCGTTCTGAGAATTTTCGTAGCAAAAGTGAACTGAGTTTACTTTCGAGGTATCCGTTGCGGCACTAAATAAAATGAAGCAAACAATTATCGTTCGTTTTAAAATTAAAATTTTGTAGTTTAAATTTCCGAACAGATTCCGCAATGATTTTTTATCGGAAAGCTTTTGAAGAAATTCAGCTCATGACGATTATAAAATCCGATAAGTAGGCTGTGGACGGCATCAGATGATATTTTTGATATTTCCACTATGATACAAATGTCAAAAAATCAGTAAGAATTCTATAGTTGACAAGAATGATTCATTATTAATTTTCTCCATCCGATTCAAAAACATAAGCTTTCTCATAAGATATCCACCTCAGAATAAGAAATATTACTCATTACAACTACAATCATAATAGTCATCAATCTGGCAACATCTCTACTCATCTATCCAAATTTTCAGCGGGTATGGAAAAAAATCAAAATGTCGTCAGCTTAGCCGTCAGTTTGATGACAGTAGATTTTCTTCTCAAAGAAAAAATCTAAAATTGTGTGTTAAAAAAATGTTAAATAATATTAAATTCATCATGATTGAGTTACTATTTACCTAGTTAATAAAGAAATTGGAAATAAATTACCAAATACAATGAATTCCGCACAGAAAGCTGGTACGTTGTGTTTGCTCTATTCGTTGATAGGTTCTTTGCCTTGCCTGCCTCAGCTTCGTTTCTTGTAAAATGAAGCCAGTTGTATACACTTTTTTTTTCTGCAAAAACTTATATCTTCCCGAATCTCAAGACAATACATACAAATTTATTTTAAAATTATAAAGCATAAGCATTTTACTATCAGCATTTTCAATCAAAAACCTTTTTTAAATTGGATAAACAAAACTTCAAAATTTAAAAAAAGTTATATGAAAAAAAAAAAATGTGTATCACGAAGTCATCTACTTGTCGACTGTCGAGTGTAGACGTTCGTCAACCAATCTAATTAATTTACTTAATTACAAACAAATTGAAAACTACAATAATTAATTAAAAAAGGCAGTGAAGAGAGGTATACAAGTAAATAAAAACAATAATTTAAGGCCGCCTTAAATAGCTATTTTGTGTGTGTGTGTGTTTTTTTTTATAAAATAGTAGTGTTGCAGTTTTGTATTCGTGATTCTTATAAGCTGCGGCTAAACAAATAAAAAAGGTTAAATGAAAAAACGATCTTCATTGTTTGTAAGACCAAAAACAATTGAAATCAGCATGTTATCTAGAAACCAGAATCCTTATTGCGCGATCACAGAAGAATGCAAGAAAAATTCGTAGTCAGTACAGTATACGAGAGGGCCTGTCGTTTAAAGGTGCACTGGTTTTATTTCGAAGCTTTATATCAAGCTCCCATTCGTATAAGACTCAGTCATAAAATTTTAGAAAATAAAATTGATTAATTAAATGTAAACCTTAACCTAGGTTTTTCGATAATTTTAATAATCCCGTATCTAATAGATAAGCATTAAATGAAACAATGATTTTAAAAACACAATTTTCCGTTTTATGAGAACGTACTTAATATTATAAAGAGTGAGTAGAAAATGTGGCTTTTTTTTAAATACATATAGGTACCTAAGATATTCTTAAAATTAAAGTTGCAGTTCGTTGTTAAAAAATCTTACAATGAAAAAATTGCAGAAAATATTTTGTAAAACCAAAAACACATGTATACATATATAAACTAGTGGTCAATTTCAATAAAAAATATTTTTTTATTTTAACACAAAAATTATTATTTTCCTTTTTTTATTGCATTGGTGTTTTGTTTTGCCTTTATAAACTGTAATCAAATTAAAATGCAAATTTCTCGATGAAATTAAGAAGAATTTTATATATGTATATGTACTGTACATATGTAATTGATTTTAAATTAAAAAAATTATCTGCTGAGCGTTAATTGCCAAAAATGCTTTAAAGGGGGTTCAAAATCTCCAACACTCCTCTCCTGCTACGTGCCTGAAATACAAACACCGACCACCGACACCCTCACCACAAAAAACACATAAACTCCCTCTCATCTGTAAACAATCCAGTATTCACTCAGAATATTTTTGTAATTAGTCATCTGCGAGGCATGACATAATTAAAATATTCATCGTTCTATTAAAGCTCGCCAACACCAAGCACGAGCTCACAATCGCAACTTACTAAGCGTATTTGTTCTCTGTCACCGCAAAGAGAGATTAAGTCGTTCTTGGTTCTGCGCATATTGTTTCTATATTTAACTTTTGTAAAGAATTCTTTTATCTGATTTTTTTAAGCTTCTCAGTGTTTGTTTTTTTTTTTCTACTTACTTTTTTGTGCAATGGCAAAGTTTTATTTAGTGTGTTTAATGCTTTTTTAAAAAATACAACAGCTAACGTTTAACGCTAAGGCAAAATTTAAGAAAGCATTTTTTAGTTACATATTTACATAAGGTAAAGTAAATAAAATGACTCATATTAAAGATCAATCAAAATTAGTTTTAATGGATCAAAATACTTTCTAATAAACAAGTGTTTCATTAGTTCTCAACTATTTTCGCCTTTTAGACGCCAGTCGTTAGTTCATAAATCTATTTTTGTTTGAGCATATGACGTGTTTTGCATTTACGATACTCGTACTTTTTTATTTTATTATTTAAAACATTTTATACATATTTCTGTAACTTAGTTATGGGAAATATTGGTTGTGTGATGTTTTTATTTTTCTACTTACACAATGTATGTACATATGTAGGATTAAATATTTTTGCTGTTTTTTGTATGATTTCTGTTTATTTTGAAAGATCAAAATCTGCGTTGAGAACTTTGCTATCATTCAAAATGATGAGAGTCTTTATTAAACGTGTCTTTTCCGTCATTAAATTTTATTTGCGATGTGACGATAATCAACAATACCTACTAGCGATCTTTCGTTCGATCAGCAACAGAAAAGAGAGAAAAAGAGATTGACAAATTTGTGCTAAAAATACAACCAAATTGTGAATTTGTTTTTGTCTTTCATTAATTTCTCCGTGGCGCAACTTGTTTTGTGCACGATGAATGAGGAAGAAAAAATAATACCAAAGACCACTGCCACCGTAGCCACTTGCCTCAAACTACTTATTGCTACTTAGAGTGGACAGATAGCTGTTTTCCTTAGTTATTCTATCATAGCTATCATTTGCAGTAGTTATAACTCCTTTTTGTAAACAAAAAAAAAAAAGGCAAAAACCAGTAAAATTTCACTTTTAAACATTTTAAATTCAGACAAGTAGCTAAACTTGGCGCGTTGTCGTGTGCCTTTATACATAATAATTAATTAATTTGCAATGTTCTTTTTCCCTTTGTGTTGAGTTGTAAAAATTAGTTGTCTTTTCTAAGCACTGATCGTTATGCAATGCCTGAATTCGATGAATCTTTTCTTATTCATTGCGACCAGATAGAGAAGCATAAGCCATATTCCTATTCTTTAGATAGGCGATATTTGAAAAAGAAATCCAAGCCAAGGGTACTAATAAAGAATGTGATTCGATGTAAGTTATTAATCCGGATTTGGCAGTGTGATGTGCGAATGTTGGGACCAGTTAACGAATTTTAATTGAATTTATGTGTTCGGGTAGAGTTAACGCAAATTGAAAATACAAAATCGTAGAATAGGGAAAGTTTTGTTGCTTTTTTAATATATATATGTATATATTTATATACATTTTTTTAGATAACAACATCAGCTCACCGTCAACGCCGAATTCGTCGACGATTGGTTCATCAGGTCACAAGAATAGTCTCAAGGGTACTAAGCTAGCACGCCGAGCAAAATCTTTCAAGGACGATCTTTTTGAAAAGATTTCACTAATGCGAACGCCCACAAATACGTTGGGAAGGTAATATCGTTTTGTTTTCGTTTGTTTATTTCAAACTGAAAAATATTTAATCTTCTATTTGTAAGGCCGCATTCCCCGCACAGCCCCCGTAGCAAACACTCTAAAACTTCATCAAATGAAGATGGAGTTCGTTCGTTACAATCACTCGAGACGCACGTGAAAGACATACAAAATGCTTTAAAACACTTCCGAGATGTGATCTCAAAGAAAAAATTAGAAGTGTTACCAGGCAATGGAACTGTGATTCTTGAAATGATTGCTAGCATGTATGCAGGTAACTTTAATATTTTTTTTAATCATATTCTTTTCTCCCATTTTAATTTGATTTGCTTTTTTTAAAGTTATTCAAACATACACTCTTAAAGAAAACAGTAATGTCCTGTTATCAGCCACGCGGCAAATGTATTTGTCCTTGGGAAAGTTGATCAAACTGTGTGATGAAGTATTGCTCTGTGAAGAGGCGAACGAGTGTACATCACTAACTAAAGAAAATGTTAAAGAAGTCGTCGATCTAGTTGATGAAGCTGTGAAGGTTATTATCACTGCTTGATTATAACACAATTTTATTACTTAAAAAAAATATATTTATATAGAATTTAGTTGGCTTGGCCCAACAAAAACTCAAAGAAAAAGAAGAAATTAATTTAAAATATGCATCAACATCATCCGAAAATAAAATCTCACCAAATAATCTTATGCGACCACCAGTTGAAATGGTTGGTCAACGGACATCATTACCCGATATACCATTAACTCCCAAGTACGTTTATATAGTAATAGTAAATTATGATAAGTAAATACATGTGTGTATCTTATTTTTTTTTTGTAATTCCAGAGATCGTGATATATTAGAGAAAGCAAATTCAAATCCTATACGTGCTACACATAGCACAGAGAGTATCTTGAGAGATTCTAGTCCACCTCCAAAACCCCCTCTTCCAAATAGGTAAATATTTAAATTCATAGTTAATTTTTAAACAAGCCAAAGCCTAAAATAAAATATAAATTCTTACACTTATAAAATCCTATAAAAAAATTAAATTCAAATTACAAAAGTGAATTTTTTTTAATATTCGTAATTTGCTCAAATTCTAATAAACTTCTACAGTAAAAGAAGTATAATTACCTTAACGATTTGCCCTCACACATTGACATATAATGGGATTTTAAGTCAATTTTATTAAAAAACCTGAAAAAAAAAAACAAAAAGCGTTCATAATTTGTTGTGTTATTTTATTTTACAGATCTATTGGAGCTCCACCCTTACCACCTAAACGACGTGGTCAACAAATTCAAAACAATGCAAGCAGTATTAATTCTGAACTCGATTTCAGCTCAGATTTTTCCATGCTTAATTACGGAGTGGATCAGTAAAATAAACTATGCCTTAATTTTCAAACTAATAATAACGTTATGTTTATTCTCAATCAGTCTTTCAGTACGCTCTCGATCGCCAGATGAAAATTCTAGTCAATGCTCGCTGGATTCAGCGTTGAATCACTCACGTGAAGAAGAGGAACTTAAAGCTCTAACAATGGAAACATCTTCCGAAGATCAATTTCTAGAAGATGATCCAGATAAGCTGCTGTCATTAAGTAAGTCTAAGGAAACTAAATAATTAAACTTATTTGGAAAAAACGGCGGTAATAAATTATTATTCAAGAAAAAATAAAACTAATTCTCAGAACTCGAATGGTTACACTTTAACATAGAAAAACATAATTTCCATTCATAGAATCGCCGCAAAACAAAAAGGACTCAGAAAAACTGGTGAACGCTGTCATGGAGAAGCCTGAAATGCGAAAAACCAACCGCCATTCAAATGAATCGGGTACATTTCTTGTTTTAAAAATAGCAGTGTTTTTCTGTTGCTCTGGTCTTTTTTTTTATTAATTTTTCTTTCTAACTGTTGGCTTTTTAACTATCCTTCGATTGGTATTACCGTATTTATTTCTTGTATGTACAATAACACTGTTTTTTATACTTCCAGGTTTTGTTTCCATGCAGTCTATACGTACAAGTACCCAAAGTGTGTCGAAGAGATCATCAGAATTTGGCGTGCAACACAAATCGTCTGGCCAGTTTACGAGTGAAAGCAATCAAGAACTAATTTCGTCACATCATCACAAAGCTTTTGGGCGTTTTTCCAGTACTTCTTTGTCAGTGACAACAAATAATCAAGCCACGTTTTCAGGACTCGAAACACAAAATGGAGTAATGAGCTTTCCAAAAAACAGTAGTGGAGCCAATGATGATAATCAATCAATAAGTAATAGCAGTGCTAGCCCGGATCACTTTGAGGGTTCAATGAAGTCGGAGAAAATCATCAATGTTCAACAGAGTATGTCTTCGTTGACAAAGACAAACAGTTTGGATATCTCTTCTTCAACATCGTTGTCTGACTTGGTGCCTCCAGCCTTGCCACCGAAAATTTCCAAGACAAAAGAAAAACATTTCTCGCAATACGACAATCTCGATGAGATCGATGATATCCACAGGTTCACTAAAGTTGGCTTCTCGTTTTGGCATTAAATAATTTTTTTTTTTTAATTTAAGCATTTTTGGTGCTCAACATAATGATCTCCCTGAATTACGAGCTAATCCACTTTATTTCCAATGGCAAAGTAAGCATCAAAGCTTAATTGACCCTCGTCAGCATAACTTCTCCATGGAACCAAGTCTTGAGGAACCACCACCTTTGCCTATGAAGAAAAAGCACAGTAAGTTCCCAATGAATTAAATGTATGTTATTTATGTTTTTTATTTTGTACTTGTAATTTAGATCGAAGGTTTTAGAATCAAGTGGTAGGGAACTAAATTATTCTGTTGTTGTTAAACCAAATATTGTTATTAGAAAAACTCTAACGCATATGGTTTGTTTTAATGATTTAGTGTTTCAAAGTGTGGCCTTCTCGGGTAAGTTTAAGTGGTTCGAAAGAGTTTCTATTTTGTTTTCAATTTTATTTTGATGATTGTGTTTTATATCTATTTTGATTTTTTGAACAAAATAACATAAAACTAAATTACAGCTTTAGAATTATTATTAAATAAGTACGTATACAACTTTTTCGGCAACATAAAACACTAGACATTTTTATACAAATTAAAACACAACAATATTGCAGACGAGTTTTAGTATTATTTTTTTATTGTATTTAATCAGTGTTAGATGTCTAGTTCTTTGTGTTATATTGCCAACTTCTTTTAAATTCGAATGTTTCTATTTTATAATATTTATCAATTTTTGGTTTGGGTTAATTTTTGTGGGTGGTGATGTATTCATCTAACTTACACAAAAAATTCATAATGAGCTGATTTTCTACTCACTTATGGGTTTTACATATTAACTTCAATACAACTCTCTTGTATAGCATACAAATTTTGTAAATAGTTATTTTTTTTAAGTACCTTGAATTCAGAAGTTTAAGATGTCTCCTGTTATGTATTTTTGGTCGTCTTTTACTGAAGCTTTCATTTATAACTTACTTCTTTTTTTGAATAGTTTAATAATTGCGAGCATCTGTTTCAAACAAGTATCTTTTTGGCATTTGACGAGTCGACTATAAATTGACTTTGATCTTTTGTAAATTTCGATGATCTGATGATTTGATGTACAGTTTTATTTGATCAATTAGTTCTTGTTCAAATTTATATCAATAATATACTTAGACAAAGCTTAGCTTTTAGTTTTGTTCATGTTTGTTTTTAAGACTATCTGAAAAACTTGGTGTTGTAACAATTTTTTATCAAGGCATTGCTGTGACATATAAATAAATAAAATATAGTGAACAAATTCAATATGATTTTCTTGGGAATTATACTAGTCCTTTCACTGTCCGATCATTGGAAGAATTTATGATCATTTGTATCCTTACAATCTTATCAACAGCAAAAAAAAATCCAAGTACGTTCATATGGTAAAAAAAAGTCGAGATTTGCAAAGCCAATTTCAAATTACGGTTACGTTAATTTTTGTTGTTGAAGTGAAATTTCAAGAAACGAAAATGGCGATTTTGTTAGTTGAATGTTTGTAGGTATTGTCATTTCAAACTGACAATGTAATTGTGTCACGACCTTGCAGCAATTGCTGTAAGTAAATATTTCAGAAATAGCACGATATTTGATGGACGCAGGTACCGCACTCAAACACTGAAATGCATTTTAATAACACATTTCTTATTGCTTATTATTATATTAAGTTTAGTTTTTTTTTCTCCTAAGCTTTAACACTTAATAAATTGCGGTTTTTATAAAATACCACTACAGTGACCGCAACTTAGTGTACCTATGACTTTATTTGTATAATATAATACTTGTGATATGTTTGTATTTTGAAGAATTTAAAAAAATAACTATGCTTAATTCACTGAATCATAAGACGTTCAGGACTGAATTTTTTTTTAACGAAGTTTGCTTATTTTTTTATAGTTGCTTTTAAGTTTTACCAATTGCGTTTTGGATATTTTTATCTTTTACATACATATTTATGTATGTAGTATGTATAATTCGTGAATTATATTAATAATTTAAAAGACCTAAAT
The DNA here is from genome assembly GCA_905146935.1 of Scaeva pyrastri. Classification (NCBI taxonomy): domain Eukaryota; kingdom Metazoa; phylum Arthropoda; class Insecta; order Diptera; family Syrphidae; genus Scaeva; species Scaeva pyrastri. The sequence continues at coordinate 988,830 of LR989929.1, read as the reverse complement.
ATTGATACATTTTTAGTTTTGGTTCGACTCCCTGACTTTTTTTAAAAATTGATTTATACTGTATGAATAATCATTACTTACATACAACGAACAACCGCAATCATTGTTTTCTTACCGAAAAACACCAAAAGACATAAATCTACCAAGCAAGTCCTGAACGTATTAATTGAACCTTGAATTATAGTTTATTCGACTTTATCTTACTAATGCATTTTTTTAAACATTATTTCAGTTTTGGCCTACATGGAGATCTGTTCGGCAACATCAAGATCAGTCGAACAGCACCGCCATTCAATGCACACGTACAATATAAATAGAAACATATCACATAGCCAGACTATGAAGTAAGTAAACATACTAGCATAATGGATTAAATTACTAATTGGTAAGCTATTATTTTAGTTTATCTCCCGTAAGTAAACCACTCACATCACAGTCATCACTGACATCTTCACCAATCAATGAAATACCTCCAGCACTGCCGCCAAAGAATAAACAACGGATTCGTTCGACTCCTACTCCAACAATAATCACAACACCACCACAAAGCCCTAAGCCGGCAATGGCTTTAGAATTGTTTCAAGAAGGTGGTCGTATTGGTCGAGTGATAACATCAGCAGCGGGCACAGAAATGTCTACTGTAAACGAAGAAGGAATAGATGAGGAATTTCATAGTGCAAGTAGCGATCCAAATCCAATGTCGGACGATAACGCATGTGAACAGCAAGAAAATAATAAGGATTCGCCAGTTTCAAATCTAGATAACACTAATGAAGAAGATGAAGGAATTGATGTGATTCTTCGGAACAATTCATACAATAAGAAGGTAATGAAAACTTAATAGGAACAAAAAAAAATTACAGTAAACGTTTTTAATTTGCAGGACTGCTCACCAACAAATTCAGTGAACAACGAGGGCTTACCCAATTTATTAGAAGAACTTGATATTTCAGCATATATGAATTTCAAAAAGGACATAGAAGACGGTCCCGAAGTTAAGGGTGGCTATCTAGATGCTCTTATTGTCCACGCCTGTAGAGTTCAAAAGAACTCTGATAATGGTAATTTACGAGTAATTATATATAAAAAAAATAACAACTACAAACATTTAAAAATACCTTAGATAGCGGTAATTTCTTATCCAATTGTAAGCTATTCTTCCTTCTTTTTCATTTCAAATTCATTATATATGTTGTACTATCTATTTAAACGCTGCTGTATCAGCAGATGAAAAAGATGGTAAGAGATTTGTTTAAGTATATCTCTTGAATAATTGATAATAATTCATGCAGGTGTAGGGTTGGTAATAAATAATATGTATTTTTTATTTCATGTTATAATCCTGTTAGCTTCCATGACCTTATGGTTTTAATATGCGGCTTAAAAGTGAAATTTTAAGAAATAAGAGAAGCTTCCAGCCTTACTATTGAGGAACAATAATGCTAGAAAAAACACAGTTAAACTCGTTTTGAAACAAATTCAACCAAACATTTCACATGCAGCTGATGTTCAAATGTATTTAATTTAAACATCAGTTAAAGAATTTAAATTCGAATAAAAACATAATTTTGAGTGCGTTTAATAAAATTAAAAAAAGAATTTTCTTTCGTTCTTTTGATTAAAAAAAAGTATTAAAATACATATTTAAATCTTATTTTTTAAATGACGACACTTTAAATTAGTTCCATTATCTTCAGTCTGTTTAAAATTGTAAAATGAAGAATGTTATAAATTCGTGTCTTTCATTTCTAATCTTCCAAGTTTAATACTTGGTTCTTAGTGAATATTGCGCGATCCATAAGTAATTTAGACTCAATAATATGGCTGTTATTGGTAAACGTACTAAGTCTTCTTTAAGTAGTATCATTATACATGATTCCAACACAACTTAAGTAATTTAACCTTATTATAATAATATACATCAAAATATAAAAAAATACGTACCCTGTATTGATTATTTACTACCCACCCTTTGCCCAGCTTCAGAAAAAAATCTTTCCGTAGCGATTCGGCTTTGCACACTTTTTTATTGCTTCATTTTTTTTTAATCATAAGTTTTTTTGTATCATAAGTTTTGTTGAAAATTGAATCTTAAACCAATAATGTTTTTTAGCATTCTGCGAAGCATTTATTACAACATTTAGGACATTCATTCAACCATTGGAATTGATTGAAAAGTTAACTCGTCGCTATTCCATTCTTTTTTGTCAAATGAATAATGACCAAAAGCAAAGGGCTGCCAAGGAAACGTTTTCTCTTCTAGTTCGTGTTGTAAATGACCTAACGTGAGATACATTTTTATAAAAAGAACTTCCTTTTATAACATTCTAATATTTTTGTAGGTCAACAGATCTTGTCAAACAACTATTAGAGTTGTTGATTGAATTTGTTAATCAGCTTGTATGCTCTGGCGAATTATATATGGCTAAACTGCTGCGAAATAAAGTGGTAGAAAAGGTAGGTCAATTCAATAAAAAAAACTCTTCATAATAACATAAAGTATATTTTTTTAGGTCATGACATACAGAGAGCAAAAACTTTATAGTAGTTACTTATCTGAGCAGCGATGCATTACAGCAAATCAACCAACATTGCTGGATTTGAAATCATTGGAAATCGCTGAACAAATGACTTTGCTTGATGCTGAATTATTTCAAAAAATTGAAATACCCGAAGTATTATTGTTTGCCAAAGAGCAGTGTGAAGAGAAATCACCAAATTTAAATAAGTTCACGGAGCACTTTAACAAGATGTCCTATTGGGCACGATCAAAGATTCTTATGCAGCCAGATGCCAAAGACAGAGAAAAACATGTGATTAAATTCATTAAAATAATGAAACATCTTCGAAAAATGAATAACTATAATTCGTATTTGGCATTGTTGTCGGCTTTGGATTCGGCTCCTATTAGAAGGTATTATTTGTTTTTGTCTTTTACATAAAATTAACAATCATAGTCTATATGTGTAAACTAATCAATTTTATTCTCTATTTAAGACTTGAGTGGCATAAAACAATAACTGAAGGATTAAAAGAGTATTGTGCTCTAATCGATTCCAGCTCTAGTTTTAGAATCTATCGTCAAGCATTAGCCGAAACTAATCCACCTTGTATTCCATACATGTAAGTTTAATTTTATAATTCAATTCGACTTAGGCTTAATTTTGTTTCCAAAAGTGGGCTAGTGTTACAAGACCTGACATTTGTGCATGTTGGAAATCCAGATTACCTCAAAGACGGAGTCATAAATTTTTCCAAACGCTGGCAACAACACAATATTATTGTCAATATGAAACGTTTTAAAAAATGGTAGGTTGAAAATCATTTTGAAGTTATGTGATAAAATTATTGTTTTTCTTTCAGTGCGTACCCATTTAAACGCAACGAACGAATAATACGGTTTTTTGAAAACTTTGAAAATTTCCTTGGTGAAGAACAAATGTGGCAAATTTCTGAAAATATCAAACCTCGCGGTAGAAGAGCACCACAAAATTAAACCAAATTTTTAAATGTTTATCCATCAATCAAGCATATAGATTTGTTTTGTTTTTGAAAAGCAACTAATTTACACAACGAACTAACGATGTGGTGAGGCAGCTAAGAGCTGCATTTGAGACCAAAGCCAACCGAACAAACATAAACGAATTATACCAAAATTTAAACTAAACAAACAAATTCTTCCCAACCCCGCCCTAAATAAAAGAACACAAGTGAAAATAATAATTATTATAATTAATAATAATAATCATTTACTTTTAAAACAAACTACTGTTCCCATAGTATACTTGTATAGAGTTAAAACGTCTAAGAAAACGTGTCTAAACAACGCCACTTTTGAAAATAATCTTTTATGTGTGGCCCATAAAAATTGAAATGAGGACGTAAAATTCTATTAATTATTGTTAAAAACTATTATTAATCAAATCATTATATAGAAAAACAAGACTGTCTTAATAATTAGGAATTAAAGCAAACAAAACATATACATATATTAATATAATTCTATGTATGACGATATTAATTGTTGGTAAATAAGCACATGCAATTTTATGCTAATGATTTTTCTTATTGCACAAATAATACAATTGATGTGTGATGTTTTTAATCGCCATGTTTTTTTTTAACTGACTTTCTCAATTTGTTGATTTTTTATACACGCACAGGCAATGAATTTAATTTTACTAAAAAAATAAACTATAGTTTACTTACCGTTATTGTTCGCTAAAAAAAAAAAAAAAAAAAACTATATAAATTATGATAGACCAACTATGTGCAATCATATTTCTATTTTTTGTTTTTGTGGTTATTTTGTGAGCACAAGTCTGTTAAAAAAGACTCTTTAATTTATATAGGCATAATAAATATATATGTACAGTAAAAATCCGAATGTTGCACTATTCAACAAAACAGATCAGTTTTAATTTGTTAAAACGACTTCTCTTCTGTTTATCAAATTAAAGACGGTTTGTCAATTTTTAATCGCGCCCAATTTCGTGATCGGTACTGTACACAAAAAAATGATAATTATACATTAACAATACAGTCAATGTATTAAAATGCAAATTTACAAAATTAACAAAAAATGTGTAAGAAAAGTCTGTATTAACTGTAGAAAAATCATTGATCTATAAAAACTATCTTACAGTAGACAAACAAAAAATAAGTTTTTAATCGCAAAACAAAATTTATTAAAAAAAAACTAATCGAAATTCTGTGCTAAAAAAGTAAAAAAATGATTAAATTTTATTATTATTAGTAAACTTTAAAATTTTACACCAGAAGTAAACATTTATCTTTATTGTAAACTATAAGTGTATAAATATTTTTTTAAGATGCAATTTTAAAAGTAAGGGGTTAGTTTTAGGTTTTAAGAAAAGATTTATTTTTGTTTTATTTATGTCTTTCATAATTTTTGTCTGCATTAACAATTTAGTTTGTAATTTTATTTTACTGAATTTAGTATTCGCCGGTCATGCTTTTACATTGTATATTTTTATTATTATTAACATCAATGCCATACCTATACACATATAAAACATATATACATATATATTTTTATACATACTTTATCGTGTAATTGTATTAAATTATTTTTTATTTTGTCGTTATTATTATGTATAATAAATCGTTGTAAATACTAGAATCGGTACCTTTAATGTTTGTTTTACTCTGTTTTATGTAATTGTTTATCTCTGATTTTATAAATTAAAAAAGAAAAAATAGTTTTATTCTAAAGAATACACAAATATATTATATAAGAAAACAATGTGTCTAGTTCTTATGTAATTTTAGGGTTTGCATTATGTATGCATATATTAGTAACCAATATTGAATATTAACATCGCTTTTTTTGATTTATTATAATTATAAGAATGAATAAATACATAAACATCAATATATTTTACACTAAACTAAACTATCGCAACTAAAAGACACACCTTGATTATTTCTTGTGTGTGCTATCAGGTCGAGAGTGGATTCTTCTTCTTGTGTTTTTTTTTGTTTTTTTTTTTGTTTGATAAGATACAACAAACCAGAGAGAAATAGATCAGTATGTGTTTTATAAAAAAATATTATGAAGTAGTTTTTTGTATTGACAATGATCATGCTTAAAAAAAAGATGATGTATCTGTGAACCCTATGTAACAATCCTAACTTATTACAAATTTAAATAAAGATAAAATAATATCGATGTTTTAAACTTTTGTTTATTTTTATTTGGAAAAAGTGATTTTTCTTAATACAATAAGCACTAAAACATTGCAACATAAAATAAATGCCATGTTCTCGAAGGCATCGCATTACGTGCTGGAATCTTGAATTTGAACGTTCTTCCAAAATGAAATTATTAGGTAACTAGCTGACCTAGCGAACTTCGTCTCGCCCAAATTTAACGCCTTAACATAAACTCCAGAGTAGTAATAAAACCTAGATAGTTCAAATTTTAATGTAATGAATTTTACAATTATCGTAAATTTTTAGAACCTTACAATGAATTTTTCACCTTTACGTCGTTCAAACGCAGCACCAACATACATACATCAAGAAGTTTCAAAAACTTCAAAATTCAGCTCTAAGAATAATACAACAAAATAACAGACAGCAAACTGAAAACAAATTCCGAGTAGGTACTTCAAGTCGAGCAAATTTTCAAGATGACCATAATACTAGAATATCACGGCAACAACCGCTTTATTCGCCCGATACAACATCACCTTAACACTAGATAACGCGCACGAGGTGTACTTCAAATATCACGGCACTACAGTCTACAACACATGGAAAGAGACAGTTGGCATACGTTGTCCCAACAATCATCAATTCAATGCCTCAAGAAATTAAACAAATACAAAATTACAAAAAAATGTAAACTAAATTATAAAACTTATTTTGAAATGTTACTTTTATTAATCTCTTATTGCTAAAAATAGCTAGCTTCCCAACGGAAAAGGAATTTTTCAAATCGGTCAAGTAGTTTCGGAACCTATTCAATTCAAACAAAACAATCAAATCTTTCCTCCTTACGAGTATAATAATAGTATAGATAAAAAAATACAGTAGAAACTGGAGTTTTCAAAAAACATTTGCCTAAATATAAGGGTCCTCGTCCTTATGTATTGACCGAAGTCTTACCCAAAAATAGATAAGGACCACGAAAATTAACATCACTCGGATGCGTTATCGTGGTGAACATAATATGTGCCCCGCTAAACATGAAGCCGTATGTGAAATATATGTAATAGTAATTTCGCTTTACCATGTTGGTATTATGTATTCAAAATATTTCTTTTTCTTAAAGTTAAAAAGAATCAAGTCTATTTTATATCAGGCATGGTCGAATTGTGGGCATTCGTAATCGTAATGTATGTTGGTATGGACATTACATATGTATATACATATATTTAAGTTCTAATCCATTGCAATTAACTCATGCTCTTGCATCTACAATGCTATCACCCTATAAATGTTGTCCGTTGACTCCTCGTTTACGTTGATCCCAGAAAAATTTTGACCCATCATCTAACGATGTTTGGCCGTCTTAGGTAAGCCAAAAGTCCATAATGGTGTTATTTTTTTGGTTTACTCTACATAATTTCAGACTTAAATGTGAACGTTGAAGTATTTATTTATTTATCTGACTAACATTCAAAAATGTATGAAATCTAACTTACTTTTTTCTGGACCAAAAATCGATAACCACGTTCGATAAGATTTTGCCAATTAAAATTATTTAATACGTGAATTTGATGGGCAGTAAAATCTCTCGAATGAAATAAAATAAGGGTATTCATAAAAAAGATAAGTCGCCTCTAGACGTATAGGTAAGTAGTTTTACCTGTGGCCTATATAACGTTTAATTAAGTTTTGCTTGGTTGTTTTTTTTTTGCTTATACTTTGCTTCAATTTTTAAATCAAATGAAGATTAGACTAAATTTGTTTTTATTACGACACAATACAGTCAGAAATTACCTTAAGCCCATAGAATCCAAATTCAACTTTCATCCCACCGAATGGTAGTGAAGCAAAACTTGAAAGTGTAGTCAAGCCCTTCGAAAACACTGTTCTTAATGTACCTACCTATGGAATGACAGCAGTTTGCTTCATACTGTACCTGTCAGTATGTCAAAATAAATGAAAAAAGTTGTATTTAAGAGAGCTTCTCTTAAAATGTACTATCATCTATCTCCTTCTCCATCCACCATCACCAATACCAGTTCGAAGGAAAGGAAGGTGTTGTTTGATATCGATTAGTTTTTCTTGGTCATTCAGTATTTCTTGTATGCTTGTATCTTGTATCTTATCTTGTGAGGTATTCCTAAGTTCGCGGTCACCGGTAATGTCTCTTCATCTAAAATAAAACAGGGAAAATAATATAAATTCTGAAAGTTGTTAAAACAATTGAAATCCAAAACAAAACTGATGAAAAATAAATAAAATAAGTCTCCAAAATACAAAGGGATAACTTTTCTCCAGCAGTGTTTTCGTTTTTTCTTTGCTTTAATTTTTTTATTGGGTGTGTGCCTGTGCTGTGCTGCGCTTCTCTTGGTTCTTTTGTGTGTGAAAAATAAAAAGAAAATTTTATTCCAAACCCAATTTTTCACAAAGAAAGTGTTTTTGTTTTTAAAGAAGTTTTATTTATTGAGGGGAATAAAAACTTGCGAGGAATTTTTACAAAGTGCCGTGGTGCAAACTAGCGGTGATTTCAATGCATAAAAGGAAAAAAATAGCTGCAACTCCGGAAGTCTGAAGAAGAAGAAGAAGAAGAAATCGTGAATTCGAAGCCGCCTCAGTCGCAATCGCTATCATCGCTGTCGCTGCTACCGTTCAGTGCCGCAATTTTTATCGGTATAGCCGTATAGTTTTTCGTTTAAAAGGGAGAGAAATCATCTAAATTGTAAAAAATTGAAATAATCAAGCGAAACAAATAATATAAAAGAAAAAGAAGAAGAAGAAGAACAAAAAGTAAATTCTCGCACGAAGAAAGTTGCTTAACTAGGTAAGTGGTCAATACCATCAATATCATCCTCATCTAACCGACAACTCGGTGCTTAAGTCTTAACTGGAATGGTTACTTCTTAAGCGTGTTTGTAGCAATATATCGTTATATTATTCCTGTGCCCGCAAACAGCTAGCGGCCAGCAGCACAGGAGGTAACAAGTTAAAAATCCAAGTCCAAATAGAAGTAGAAGTCGACGACAACCATGTTCTTTATTCCTTGTATGGCTAAAAAAAACAGTAGAATGAAACCCATAAAACTGCTTTTTGTTCAAGATACAATTTCCATTCTGGAGTCTCGGTCCGTTTAATGCCTCTATCGTCATCGAGTCAAGTGCAGTAAGTTCACAGATTTGGACTCGGTTTTTTGTCCAGTTTTTTGTTTCGCGTACGCATGATCGTTGAGTGAAAGAAGGAAAAGAAAGAAAAGAAACACAAATGTCCTCCTCTGCACATGTTTGAAACTGGGATTAGGAAAGGGAGGACCCCCGGGAAGAACTTACTCTCGATGTACTTACTTACTTCACACATATTTATTAGAAAAATACCAACAATTCCTCAAAAACTTTTCTTCTTAAATATCTACTTGTGTTTCTGCTTATTTTGCCAAAAATTATTGGAATTACAATCAGATTTGCAGTACCTACCTACATACATTTTATATTATGATAAACAGTTGTTTAATTTATTTCGTATGCACATTAAAACATGAAATAAAAAATGGACAAATTTTATAAATTGCTTGTGACATGAGTAAAACTATATAGATCATCATAATAGCTACAGAATAAAGTGGAAAATTTTGTTTTAGAAGCTTAGACTAAAATTTTATTAAGAAAAACAAAAATGTATAAAAAGTTTCACGAATGAAACCAGCTTTCACAATATACATATTATGTACATATGTATACGTTTTCCTTTATTTTAAAACATTTCACTGGATATGGATATAATTTTAAAGTAATCAGTTATTTTAATAAATCTAGCCACATAAAACGGATAAACCAGAATGTTATTTTATTTCTTCTGAAACAAAATGTCTTATGTTGCATTGGAATATTTTTTTTTTTTTTGATGTATGGAAAATTTTAGGCTAATTATAGCAACAATATTTATTTTTAACTAAATATGTAATTGAGTAAATACCAGAATACTAGCAACGGCTTAATGTATTTTCCAAAATTGTTTAACTGATTTCGATAACAAGCCAACTAACGCATTATATTAAAATTAACAAATCTTTTTTTTTTTATTAATTTCGATTCCAATCATTTTCTTCTTATCAAAATTTCTAGATAACAGTTAAATGATATTTTTTTATTGATATAACATTGTTAAATCTCCTAAAATGAAGATTTAGAAATCTAGTTGAATTAAAACGCCTTTTTGTATGCAACGAACACCTAATGTTACATCTATAGGTACGTATGTACATAGGGGAAAATTGTTCAAGGTTACAATTGCAAATACATACTTCTAAAAATGATTCGCAGTAAAATAATGAATTAAAAAACCATGGAAGATTCAAAATTTTACATTCTATTTCTAATCACAAACAAGTCTTGGCGACTGAAAGAGTAAAAATTGCTTTTTTCTTTTGTTAATTGTGAAATGTCGCAAACCAAACGTCAAAATAAATCTGATTATGCCGGTGAAAACACTTCGAGACTTATTCTAAATCTCATTGGCTAAATATCGGATCTATGGCCGGTGAAAACGTTGTATTAACTTGATCAATTTTTTGAGTTATAAAATACTTACATAATTCATATACCTAGTACAAAAACGATGTTATTTTAGTTTTTTGAAACAAATTGAAAACCTATTACTCTACACAGTAAAATGTTAAGCCATCTGCATAGTCATGTATAACGTTTTTTCCATTTATTAGTTGCAAATAATCCACTGTATAACAGACGTTGTTGTCGGTGGTGACGGTGGTGACGGTGACCATGAGCATAACGATGACAGACAGTTCACAATGGAGTGGGCCGTCCAGTGATCCAACGCAAACGCAATGAAAAAGTTAGGGGAAATTGAGAAAATGCCATTTTAAAGAGAATATTTTTAAGGGGTTGCAAGTTGCAATTGCATTTGCATTTGAAAAAAAAACAAAGAGATTTTCAAAGGGTGGGTTTTTTAGCCGGTATTTGTATTATGGTAAAATGTCGGTACTTTTATGCCGAAATAAACAAACTCACAATTGTTTCCCAATACGAGGTACTCAGAGTATCGAAAAATGAGAATAAAGTTACTGTGTTGGCAGATAACTATACTTTGTCAGTTTCAATATACATAGGTAGATATGTAACTATATATCATTTTACTAGGTATATATGACTACTTTCCTGCCACTCCCCAAACCATGAGTTAAAAGCTCGCTGTTGAAAATATAAATAAAGATCATGATTCATATTAAATTATCGTTGGAGTTGGTTATCATTGGAACAAGAATGCATTGTAATCAATTATAATTTTTTAATTTTGAATTTAATTTCGAAAAAAAAAAATCAAATGATAAGTTAGGTGTTAATGTTTAAACAATCTTGAACATTTTATACTTTGGATATTAAATGATTAATATCAAAATACTTACGCACATACATATGTATGAGTATGTTTACGTATAAAATGGTTTGATCCAATATGATATTCTATTAAAAAAATAGTTTGAATTAAGTGAATGATTAAGAAAACAAAAAAGGTAGGCATCAAATTTTTTTTTCATTCTCGTTCTCGAATCTCGATGCTCGCGAACGCACTCCTGACGTCATGCTTAGCTCAAATTATTTCGGAATGTTCAGTGTATTCAAGAAATTGGAACGACCTTTGAAAGATTGTGTCTCAAGACGCAACACTTAGTACTATTCTCTAACACTATTTTAAAGAACTCGTATGGCATCAAATCTCAAGGTTGTTGATTATCACTAGAGTCTTCAGACTTTTGTGTAATAAGGCAGAAAAGATCTTTTAAGTTATGTGTAGGAAATGGAAACCTGCATGGAGTTACAGAAATTTAGAAGACCTTCTTTCTTAAGAATCAGATGAAAAAAGCTAGAATTCCATGGATTACATAGGTCAACAAAAAATATTTTTTGTTTGTTTCTGTGTTCAAATTTCGATTTTCTCAATCTTTGTATTGAAAAACACATAATTGTTTTTTTTTTAACTTTGTTTTTTCACCAGTTACAATGATAAATAAATATTTGGAGAAAAACGCGTTTAAAGTTTTTCTATAACATTGTATTTATATGGAAACACGAAAACATATTTAGTTTTTTTATGGTGTTAGAATTCGAATATCTTTAAATTATTGTAGGAGGTGATTTTTAAAGGTTTAAAGAAGTGAAAAATGCAAAAAAAAAAATTTTTGATTTCTTGAAAATTATATCATGTAGTAGTACCATACAAATTTGGTACTACTTTTAAATCCATAATAACAATCTTGTAGCTATAAAAACAAACATTTTCAGGTAAAAGTTTTTTATAATTAATTAGTAATGTAGGAGGAACAAGAAAATCATACCAAATACCCAGAAACACAAAGTGTGTTGACCTGTGTTATTCATGTTTTCTTTCCTTTATGTTTTGAGCTCCTATCCAACCCAACTAACCAAAATAATTATTAAACCTAAAAAAAAAAAAAAAAAACTAAAAAATCGTATGAGTATAATATTTTTTAAAAATATAATTAACACTTTTTGTTAACCATTTCAGGTAGTGAATAAATAAGTGATAATGGCTTGGCGATTCAAAGCCTCCAAATACAAAAATGCTGCCCCAATTGTGCCCAAACCGGAAGCATGTATTCGAGATATATGTGTTGGGTCGTATCAAACATTTGGGAATAACATCGCGGCATCTGGAGCTTTCATGGCATTCAACTGGGAGCACACGGGATCCAGTTTAGCAGTGCTACCAATTGACGATTGCGGGAGAAAAAGCAAGACTATGCCTTTGTTGCATGGCCATACAGATACTGTTACAGATTTAGAGTTCTCACCGTTTCATGATGGCCTGTTGGCAACTGCTTCGCAGGATTGCTTGGTAAAAATTTGGCATATTCCTGAAAAAGGCCTAGACGCATCACTATCGGATGCTGAATGTGTTTTTTCTCACAAACAACGTCGTGTAGAGACTGTAGGCTTTCATCCTACCGCAGATTGTCTATTACATTCCTCAGCAGCTGGATGTGTTACTCTATGGGATATCACCACACAGAAGGAAGTTTTTTGTGAGTGTTTTCACTGGTTTCAATGGTTTTAAATTTTCACAGTTGAAACATGTTATTTATAGCTAACAACGAACATCCTGAGGTTATACAATCGGTCAGTTGGAAGCAAGACGGAACTTCTTTAGCTACTAGTTGTAAGGACAAGAACGTAAGAATTTTAGATCCAAGAGTAGCTAAGGACCCCATTCAAATGATTGGTGAGAGTCATCAGAGTATAAAGGATTCCCGAGTTGTATGGTTGGGAAATCAAAGTCGAATTTTAACAACTGGATTCGATGCTGCTCGTCTCAGACAAGTAATCATTCGTGATTTGCGTAATTTTTCTGTGCCAGAAAAAACTCTAGAATTGGATTGTTCCACTGGTATTCTTATGCCTCTCTTTGATCCGGACACTAATATGCTTTTCCTTGCTGGAAAGGGTGACACCACCATTAACTATCTCGAGGTTAGTGACAAGGATCCGTTTTTAATTGAAGGATTGCGTCATACTGGCGAGCAGACAAAGGGTGCTTGTTTAGTTCCAAAGCGAGCCCTCAAAGTGATGGAAGGAGAAGTTAATAGAGTTCTGCAACTGACTTCCAATATGGTCATTCCTATTATGTATCAAGTTCCACGAAAGGTTATTTACTTAAAAAAAAAAGGGGTAGAAATTTCAACTTTAATTTTTTACAGACTTACAGAGATTTTCATAGTGATTTATACCCAGAGACTACCGGTTACAAGACTGAATTGAGTGCCAGCGAATGGATGAGCGGCATTAACATTCCCGTGCCAAAAATGAGCTTGGATCCGGCAAAGCGTGAGCTGGGAGATGCTCCAATCACGGTAAGAACATTTTGAACAACTTGCTAGAATAAATATACAAAAATTGCGTCTTGTACGTCATTTAACAATAGGTACATCGTGGTAATTTAAAATCGGTTGTTATGAATATCGAAAATAAAAAATCCATAGAAGTCAAAAAGCAACAAAATGGGCGTCATACGTCGTGTCCCGTTGTTGTTACAGCCGTTAAAAACGATTTCAGATTCAATGAAAAGACTGATAAAAAGAGCGACGATGAATTACTTGCTCTTTCAAGAAATGATATAATGAAAAAATTTGATAGCAAATACAAAACTGAATCCGAAAAAACAATCAGTTCTATTAGAAAGAAGGCTATATCACCACAAAATGGCGATACAAATCATGAAGAACCACGTATAGTTACCCATAATTTATCGCAAGAATCTCCCGAGGAGTCATTTAGCAGTGATCATTCAGTTACGAGCCCACCTAAACCAATGCCACGTACTTCGAGAAATAATTCATTGCCTGACTCACAACATAGCTCATCAAGTGATGAAACCCCTCGCCCGAAGCCGAGGACAACAACACCATCGTCTTATAAGGTTTTGCTTACTTTGTTGCCAGTTGTTGACGTTAGCATGTCTTCGTTTATTGTCTTACTTCGTTTCGTTTTTGTATTAAAAAAGTAGCAATTTTTTAAGTTTGTTTTTAAATATTTGTAACTTTTGAATTGGTATTGTTTTTATAATTTTTATGTTTCAAGCACTTAAACCTTTTTCGCACAACCAACAATAATTCTATTGGGGTGAGTTTATGAAAATGTTTTTTTTTTTTTGCCCAAGTAACATACAAAATTGAGCGGAATTTTCAAGTTAAAAAACACTTTTGGTGAAAAAGTATTAAACTTTAGTTAAATTTACTTTACACCGATACAAACAATAACTATAATTGTAGTATACTAGCGGCTTGTCCCGGCTTCGTACGGGATATATAGGTAATAATAAAAAGCACATGATATTAATTGTAGTTTTTGAGTTGAGTCAAAGGTCTCTTTATTGAAAATATTTTTGTGCCAAATTTGATCCCCATCCGTTCAGACAATGTTGAGGGATTTGAGAAATTTAAGGAAATCTATTCCGCGGGAACCATACATTTTACCGGGACAAAAATAGCATATGTGCTATTCCAGATATTAGTCTATCTCTGGGGCAAATTTCATCCAAATCCGTTCAGCTGTTCTGGTGCCATTTAGCAACAAACATCCATACATCCAAACTTTGACATTTATAATATAAGTAGGATTATATACACAGTTCAAGTAAAATTTTTAGTACAATTTTTGTAGTCCTTGAAAACTCAGTTGCACTGAACTCGCTCTGAATTTTTGTTAAAAATGATTTCATTTTCAGGTTTTTCTTTTGGCTAACGACTTATATTTTATTTTTGAATATTATTTTTATTATTTTGTTGCTCCGTTGGAGTTTTTAAATTAAATCTAATTATGACTTTATTTACGAATTGAATTCATTTTTTTAACAGCCAAGATTGGGCCCGAAACCATTTTCTAGTAATTCAGGAGACTTAACCTTGGATAAAGTATTCGCTGTCCCACATGCTCCAGGATCCCAAGATACACTTAATAACTTTGATGAAACTATTTCCTCATCTGCTTCCAATAAACCTGATCTCATTGTAGAAATTGAGATAAAAAGTGTGTTTACTAATTTTTGTCTTTTCTTTTCTTAAGTTTAATCATATTATGTATTTCAGAAGAAAAACCACACAGGAATGGCGACGGAGATGAAGAGTCCGGTTCAAAGTCGTTGACAACTTCGGAGAGACGAAAGGCAAGATTTTTGTGTGAAAAAAGATTTATTTAAAATTGCTTTTTTATTTTAATATTCCCTTGTATATTACTTAACAAGAGTAGTAAATATCTTTTCTTATCTCTTATTTCCTCTCTTATCCTTGCTTCAAATAACCAAAATTATCCACAGTCGGCAGATGAATCTCCTGATAAGGTTCACTAACACATTTACTTTTTACTTTATAGATCACTTGATGTTAACCAAATTTTATTTTAGATATTTGAACTAAATCACTCCGAGTCATCAGGAAACTCAACCGAAGGAGAAGACAAGCCAGAGGTTGAGTTACGCAGAAATCTGACTACTCGGGGTAGTATTGCAGATCGACGTCGTTTGTATGAAAACCGTTCGAGAAGCACTCAAGACGAAAAGATACAATCGCCTGCTCCACTGTAAGTATAATGTAATTTTCATGTTGTTTTACATGCTGATGAATGAATTGATAACAGTAGACGCGAGTTAGCAAGAACTGAGCCTATAAAGCCTCCAACAGAAAACAAGCGTATTTCTGTGCCTGAAGGCAAGCTTCTCGAAGAGAAGCGGCGAAATATGGAAGGGATTAAAAAATCTGCCACAGAAGCAACCATAACATCAACAAAGCGTACTTCAACAGTATTTGGCAAGGTTTCCAAGTTCCGACACTTAAAGGGAACTCCAGGTCATAAGTCTACTCACATTGAGAATTTGCGAAACTTAAGTCGACAAATCCCTGGCGAATGCAATGGTTTCCATGCAAACCACGAGCGAGTTGCAGTGCCTCTTTCCGGTCCAGGAGGCAAAATAGCAATATTTGAACTAAGTCGTCCGGGTCGTTTACCCGATGGTGTCATCCCCTCTTTGGTTAATGGAAGCAACATCATGGATTTCCAGTGGGACCCTTTCGATTCAAAGCGTTTGGCTGTGGCCTGTGACGATGGAATAGTAAAACTATGGCGCATTGATGACAACGGTTTAACCGAACCGACAAATACGCCCGAAAAAGAACTTACAGCCCATTTAGATAAAATTTATTTTATTCGATTTCATCCATTAGCGAAGGATGTTTTCTTGACAACAAGCCATGATATGACAGTTAAGTTATGGGATCTGAATACAATGGAAGAAAAGTGCAATTTGCAAGGTCACAATGATCAAATTTTCGATTTGGCATGGAGTCCGTGTGGAAAATTTGCTGCTAGTGTATGCAAGGACGGAAAGATACGTGTCTATAATCCGCGAAAGTCAGAGACACCAATTAGAGAAGGAAACGGACCAGTTGGAACAAGAGGTGCTCGAATAACTTGGGCTATTGAAGGGCAGTACATAGTGTGTACAGGATTTGATAAGTAAATTTGGATAAAAATTATTAACTTTTCGAAAGAAAAAGTAGCTTATATTGATTTTTTCTCTTTAAGAGTGTCGGAGCGACAAATAAGCGTTTATAATGCTAACAAATTAGCTGCTCCATTAAACACGATCAGTTTAGATGTATCACCATCTATCCTGATTCCATTTTACGATGAGGACAGTTCAACACTATTCGCTACAGGAAAAGGAGACTCGACAATCTATGCATATGAAATTACCGATGAAGAACCATATATCTGTCCACTTTCACACCACAGGTGCTCTTCCTTGCACCAAGGTCTTAGTTTTCTTACAAAAAATCATTGTGATGTTGCGAGTGTGGAATTTTCAAAAGCTTATCGCTTGACAAATACAACAATCGAACCATTAAGTTTTACAGTGCCAAGAATTAAGGTACATTTGAAAGTCCACACCACCTCCACGTAGAAAAGTATTTAAAAAAAACGTTTCTCCTTTTATATAAACCTAGAGTGAACTTTTCCAAGACGATCTCTTTCCCCCAACTCTGGTGACATGGGTACCAATAATGACAGCCGATGATTGGTTTTCATTGAATGATAAAAAACCGAAGAAAATCAGTCTACAACCGGAGGGTATGGAGTGTCGTAAGTTTTAAAATCATTGTGCTGGAAAGTAATTTGTGCTGGAAAGTAATTTCTAAATTTTTTTTTAGTATCATCCATTCAACCAGCAGCGCAGATTAAAAAACCCGAACAAACATCCAGTCCCCAATTCTTGACAAAATCCGAATATGAAAAAGCGAAACAAGAGGAAGTAAGTAAAAATTTGATATAACTTTATTTGATGTTTGATTCTCTTTTTGAATAAGTTTTGTTTGTATTTTCATTAAAAACCATAAAAAAGCATATATTTATTAGATTAAAAATCGAAGCACTGCGAAGTTTTTTTTGAATAATACGAATTTACCTTGAAATGTTGGTTTTATGATTTTTCAAATGCATAAAACACAATCAAAAAGTTATTTTGGAAATCTGATACACATACAATTTATTAACAATTAAAATAAATAACCACTTACATGTACATATGTACATACATACATACATACGTAAATAAACTTAATAATATATTTTCTTAGATTCAAAAATCAGTAAGTGCTCGCATGGAATACAATACCAAACTCGAACAAGATGAAATGGAAGGAGTAGATGAAAACGAATGGGAAGAGTGAAATTGACACAGGCGCTATAGTAACATTGCTGAATCCTCACCAGCAAATCTAGAAATAAGACATAATATTATAATATAACAAAATATTAGTACTATTAATCTTAAAACTAAACAGAACAAAAATGATCGTCTGAAAATGTGGAACACTAAAAAATACTCTGAGCATAATGTTAATCATTTTTTTTTGTCACAAAATCCATAATCAGTCGGGGTATAAAAAATTCAATTTCCCCAAATCTAAAGTTGAAGCTCTTTCTCTCTTTTTATTACAAAATCTATTGTAAGTTTAATTTTTAATTAGAGATTATCAAAGAAACCTGTTGCCATAAGTCAAGGAACCATACAAAACTAATTAATTTGTAACTCACTTTAAATATCTAGTCGGATATCCACAAATTTAGATTATATTAAAAAAAGTAAGTAAAAATGTTTACCCCTATCATAGATTCTTCCAAGTTTTTTTTTTGTTATAATTTTCAAGTAAAAAATATAACCAAGAGACTATGGAAACATTGCCATTAAAAAAAAAAGACACTCGGGATATTCCTGATCATTGCCAGTTTATACATTTTTATAAATAAAATATAAATACATTTTTGATACCCAAAATTATTCAGCACCATCAAGAACTGATTGCTATTGTAATTCCGAAGAAATTCGATTTAGAGCAATTGGAGTGTACTTTCCATTCGAAAAGTTTCAGGGAATTTTGATTGCGAAAGTTTTTGAAAAGCAGAAAAAAAAAAGGAGAAAACTTTTTATATTTATACACAATTTTTATACTCGTTGAAAAAGGGAACTCAATAAAACAATCAATAAAAGCTTCTTTTTTTAAATTGAATACGGAAAATTTGTATTACTAAATGCGAACGAATAAAACACCAATAGTGTTAACATTCCACAATAGTTCATCCTGCTCGTAAAATTATAATACTATAGAACCACACGATATGACATCTAATAGTAAAGCGAAACATTATCCGCAAAAAACCATATTAAATAATAAGGTATGGTTAATATGAAAATTATATTTTTTGTTCTTAAATAAGTATTTATATTTACATATACTTTACAATCTAAACAAACTTTTATATTTAATCGATTAAATGAAGAAAACAAAAACACAGAGTATACAATTTTTGAAGGAAGGCTTAGTATTTTTGTTTTGTATTTTATTTATTTAAACTGTCAGTATACATTTTTAAATAAATACTTTTTATTTATTATACATCTATTTTTAAATCAGAAAGTTTAAGAAATGTGTGAGTGAAAATTAAAATAATCACAGTAAATTTATGATATGTTTTTTTTTTTAAGGATCAAACTCAAAGTTTTATATATGCAATTATTTTTATTATATAATTATTATTGTTTGAAATAAATGTGTTTGTGTATATTTAAATATATGACAGTTTCTTAACATGATGTGTGTATCTCTCTGCAAAAGGTTTATGATAAAAGGAAAAAAAAAAAACTTTTTAATAAATTTATACAATAAGATAAATAAAATTTTACTACTGGAAGACTTGTTTTATAATTTAATTCATCTCTAAAAAAAATTACTTGACAAGAAAGTATTACTTTTTTGTACCATCAATCTCAAGTGTTTTTTTTTTTTTTATACGTGAACGTGATGTTTTTGCAGATGTTGGTCGGAAGAGGGAAATGTTCACATACAAATTTTTTTTGAATATTTAATTGATGAAATCTCGTAGTTTCTAATTGTCTTCATGACATTTTCAAATAACTCCATATGGGAAGTTAATAAACCGATAAGGTAAAAAAGTTTTATGCATTTATGATTTCTACTGTTTTAAAAAACTTACATACATACATACATATTAAGGAATTTCAATTTGTCCATATATACCTACAAACATAACGATTACAAAAAGAAGAACAAGAATAAATATTCTAATACTAATAGAAACCATCTTCTCGAAAATTGAAAATAAAAATACATACCTAGAACTGTGTCTCTATGGTGAAGAACAGTTTTTCAAAGGCCATGGACAATTGATCAAACATACTTGATGAAACATATTTGAAGAGTATTCATTGTGCTTATCGTGCTATTCGTAAGAAGTCTTTTTCATAGCAATGAGATTTACATTTAATAAATGTTTCCGAAAAAAGGAACCAGAAATAAAACCAGGAGCAATTCTGGATCAAGTTATTTCCCAGTCATCGGCAACTGCTAACAGATGTCTCCTTTACAAATTAGCCGACTACAAAAGAGGTCATTAATATAGTACTTGTCGGTGAATTTTATGTTTTAAAGTAATTCATTTTCTCTCCAGGAGGAGACTTGATAGATGCTATTAATACGGGCGGCTTAATTGCAGTAGAACAACTGATTCGGGAACAATTTGGAGTTTTTATGTATAACGACGGTAAGGGACAAGTTATTAATAGACCAGAATTTCTTCGATGGAAGTATAGGGACCACACTGAGGTAATGATTCCAATAGAGGCGTCGCTTTCAATTCACGATCCTCTAGGGAAATGGAAAGACCATAAAGCGTGCTGGCAGATGCAGTATCGAGGTGCTCTTGGGGAGAGTCTCTTACATGTTTTAATAATATGTGATTCAAAAATTCACACAAAATTATCGCGAGTATTGCTGCGTGTTTTCCCCAACCTGGCTTTAGACGTAATGGAAGGCGAAGAGTATTTAGGTGCAAGTGCTTTGCATTTGGCAATTGCATATAGTAACAATGAGTTGGTGGCTGATCTGATTGAAGCAGGAGCAGATATAAATCAAAGGGCAATCGGAAGTTTCTTTCTGCCAAGAGACCAACAAAAATCAAATCCAACCAAGACAACGGATTATGAAGGTTTAGCATATATGGGCGAATATCCATTGGCATGGTCTGCATGCTGTACAAACGAGAGCGTGTACAATTTGCTTCTAGATCATGGGGCCGATCCCGATGCACAGGACTCATTTGGAAACATGATACTACATATGGTTGTCGTTTGTGATAAATTGGTAAGTAGTTTGAAATGTTCCATTTCGATCAAAATTTTCAACATGAATTCCTTAAAAATAGAAAAGCATTTTTTTAATCAAGATAATCTTCAAAAGTTTTAACATATCCTTACCATATTACCATATATTTGAATAATGCTATAGAAACGTTAACGTAATTTTTAAAATTTGTTTAATTCTTGAGTATACAGAAAACAAAATTCATGCAATTTATTGAATATTTTAAAACTCCATAACGTAAGTTAATAATTCTTCTTAGATAGATAGACAGTACTTCTAAAGGTTTTTAATGAACTCGATAGCATTTTGAAAAATTTTAATTCAAAATCCCCAAAAAATCATAAATACATGTGCATAACCAATCTAAGCGAAATTTTATTTGAAATTTTCCAGGACATGTTTGGTTATGCCTTGCGTCACCCCAAAACACCTGCAAGGAATGGCATAGCGAACCATTCTGGGCTCACGCCACTAACGCTTGCCTGCAAGCTGGGACGAGCAGAGGTTTTCCGTGAGATGTTGGAATTATCGTCTCGTGAATTCTGGCGTTACAGTAATATTACATGTTCTGGATATCCATTGAATGCTCTAGATACTTTACTGCCAGATGGACGTACAAGTAAGAAATTCATTTCATTATTAATCAAAAGTTATTTCAAATAGTTCAGTATTTTCTTTTCTTTAGATTGGAACTCAGCTTTGTTTATAATTTTGAATGGAACAAAAGAAGAGCATTTGGATATGCTTGACGGTGGCATCATTCAACGTCTTTTGGAAGAAAAATGGAAGACATTTGCTCGCAATCAGTTCTTAAAACGACTTCTGATTCTCTTTATTCATTTATTTTTTCTTTCAATCTCCGTTTACCTACGTCCCGTGAGAACTGACCTAGCAAGTGAAGACGCTGATCCTGAAGACCCGGACGAAAATGGCGGAATTGAAGAAGTAACGGATGCACAGAATATCGCCCGATATTGTGCCGAAGTGGCCACAATTGCTGGGGTATTAAGTTATGTCATCTTTCAACAGGGTGACGAAGTAAAGAACCAAGGACTCTCGGCTTTCCTGAAGCAATTGGTTTGGTTTTCTGTAGAAAGAAAAATAACATTTCATTATTTTTAATGTTGATATTAACTTTAGTCACATGCACCAGCCAAAGCTATATTTTTGGTCTCCAATCTATTGATTTTGGCTTGCATACCATTCCGAATCATGGGTGATATAGATACCGAGGAAGCTATATTGGTGTTTGCAGTGCCTGGAAGTTGGTTTTTGTTGATGTTCTTTGCAGGGTAAGTTTTGAAAAGCTTTTGTATCAAAAAAATAATACATTTATGTTAATTGTTGGAATGTACATTTTCAGGGCAGTTCGCTTGACTGGACCTTTTGTTACAATGATTTACTCCATGTTGACGGGAGACATGTTCACATTTGGCATCATTTATGCTATTGTTATTTTCGGTTTTTCACAGGCTTTCTTTTTTTTATTCAAAGGACACCCTCAGTTGCAAAACACTATGTTCAACACATTTCCCAGCACTTGGATGGCCCTTTTTCAAACGACTCTAGGCGATTATAATGTATTATCCATAATTTCATGTTCTAACTGCACACATTTCACGGTTTTTATTTTAGTATCCAGATCTAAATCAGACTTCGTATCCAAATTTGGCTAAAACTGTTTTCGTAACGTTTATGATTTTCGTACCGATTTTGTTATTAAACATGTTAATTGCTATGATGGGAAATACTTACGCCCATGTTATTGAGCAATCTGAAAAGGAGTGGATGAAACAGGTTTTTTATTTTAAAGTCTTGTTTTTTACTTTAATTTTATAAAATAAAGCCCTCTAAAAGTGGGCGAAAATTGTTGTCACGTTAGAACGAGCAGTACCTCAGACTGATGCTCAAAAATATCTTGAAGCTTACTCAATCCCTCTTGGTGTTTCTGATGATACTGGCTTTGAACAGAGAGGTGTGATGGTGATAAAAAGTAAAAATAAAACCAGAGCGAAGCAGAGGAAAGGTGCTGTTTGTAACTGGAAGGTACGATATAATTGTTTTATTCAACATGGAAATAAACAACATATAAGTTTTGCAATTGAAATATTTTTTTTATTGATGTGACTATTTTTTATCTGAGTGTGATAGTAATTGAAATACAATATTTTTTACTATTTGACTATTTTCTACTTTAGTTTTTATTAATTTTTTTAAGAATTAAAAAACCTTGTATTTAAATTTTTTTATCCTAGCGAGTAGGCAAAGTAACATTGAATGCTCTTAAAAAACGCGGTATGACTGGAGAGGAAATGCGTCGTCTAATGTGGGGACGAGCATCAATTTCGAGTCCAATCAAAATTACAAAAAAGAAACTGAAGGACCCATACAACTTAAATCCTGAGCCAGGTTTTGAGAATGCGCTTAACGTCATAAACTTTGGGCAAAATACTGCTACCACTAATATAGTAAGCAAACCCATTGTTAGTGATCCATTCCGAGATTTAGTTTTACATGCTGAACTTTCGGACGGAACTGATCCTAATTACAAATCTTGTTTGGAAAAATTGGCAATTCAAGCTCGAACTCTAGTTGAACAAACTATAAATATTGAAGTAAAACAGCCTGAACCAAAGGTTGTCGCATTGCAAACGAGGTCTATAACGCCGCCGCCGCCGCCTTTACCACTTCAAGAATCTGAAAATCCCGAAATTTTACACAATTTATTTCAAGATCCAAAATTTGCGGTAGACCCTATTAAGTTAGAAGAATTTAATAAAATGCTTGAAGCAATCGATACCGAAGAGAGTGATGCTGGTAGACCGATTTTGGGC
Source organism: Scaeva pyrastri (assembly GCA_905146935.1). NCBI lineage: Eukaryota > Metazoa > Arthropoda > Insecta > Diptera > Syrphidae > Scaeva > Scaeva pyrastri. The sequence goes on along the minus strand of LR989929.1, from coordinate 965,079 downwards.
AAGTTGTCTTTGGTGAGAAGAACTAAAAATGCACTTTCGAAACCGGATGCTCTTAAGTTTATTGGTAACTTCACGGACGTGGATACCTCTCAAGATTTTTGGAATACGAGTATGCTAAATATGGAAGATTTTGTAAGTTTATAAATTTAATTCGTTCAATTGGGAATGTTAAAATATTTGTTTATAAAGTTACCTTAGAAGAGTTGTCGTACGATGACTTTTGAATTGTTGAATTTAGAGGCCAGGTGATAAGCAGTGTGGCTGCCGATGAGCCATGTTCTAATAACTTTTTAAATTTGTAAACATTTCTACACCACATTTTTTAGCACAAAATTTGCTGGATCATTCTTAAATCTTTGATTTTTTAGTTAAATGAATTAAATTATGTATAATGAATTTTAGAAGCAAACTGAAGTGAGAGAAGATGAAGTTAGTATTCCAATTGAAGATGAACCGAATATTATTGAACAACCTTCAGAAACCGAACAGGAAACGCCCAACGATGAAATAATAACTGCACAAGAAGTCCACAGGGCCATGGCAGAGCTTCATCTAAAAAGAAGACAATTCCCTCAAGACGATGCAGCACGACGAGCTAAAAGCGCAAGAATTCGCAAAAAGAACAAGTACATTAGTATATACATACGTACATAGCTTAAAGGGCATCTTATATAAATATTTTTTTTTTTAATTCGCAGAATATCTCCTGAAAATACACAGAATTCACAGTATCGTCAGAGATCTGCTCCTTTTGACAATCTTGCCAGAAGGGACATTTCTCAAGACCCCCTTGAACCCTGGAGTACTCGTGAGCTAGGAGATATTAATAAGATCCTGGGCTACAAATAAATTATTTAGTCCGATTTAAAGAAATAAAAGAAAGTGCATGATTAATAGTTATTTTTAGTTACTTGTTACCTGTAAAATCATGCTTAAAGCATGTTATTAAAAATTTTGACGTGCAAGGTTTATCTGTTACCCCCGACCAAAATAATAAAACTTACTTGGCCACAAATTCAAAGTAACTGATGTTTTAGGTTAGGAAGTATAGTACAGAAGACAAGAACATTAAGAATCTGGATGACACTATATATTTATTTACCCCTTTATGTTCAAGCATAAAACCAATGAATTCCATTTATGTACATAAAATAAATAAAACATTATTTTACTTTCTTTTTACAAAGGTCATGTATTTAATAAAATAATCAATATAATTTGGACTGAATTTACATATACCTGCAATTAATGTTTTAAATTGTTCTTTGAAAAATATAATATTTTATAAGGAAATTTGTCAAAACGAAAAGTTAAACTTTTTTTATGAATGAAACAACGAGAAGAAATGTTTATGACAAAACGCAATATTAACAACAAAATTTAAAATTATTTCCTTGCATTCACAAAACAATTAATTTCAAATACTATACCTATTCGCTTTTGAAAATGTGTATAAATCTAATAATTGTATACACTTAATCGTCATTATAGACCTAACTCTTACAAGTATATGAATTTATTTGTTTCCGTTGTTTATTGTTCATGCTTATTGAGGATTTAAAGAACGTCATAATAAATAAAGAATCACAAATATACAGGAGTATATAAACAAAAAAAAAAATAATAATAATAATATAAATACGATACGAGGCAGGGGAAGTTTAAATGTGATTTTTTTGTTAGTTTTTTAATTTTAATCTTGAAACCGATTTCGCACTCGTATGAAAACGGATAAAATTATAGGTGTTTATAAGTCTTTTTCCTCATTTTGCATTGATGCAGTGATTTCGGCAAATTTCGTCATATAATCGACACTAGATTCACTTAACACTGAGAGGTTTGATGATTGATCCTGAAAATAGGAATGACATTACGTTATAAAGTAATTCTATAATCATTTTTGTTATCACGATTAATAACAAGAAACTAAGTAAACAAAATATTTCAAAATAAAAAAAAAAGTGCAAAAAATTAATTTTCAAAATTTCAAGGTTCAAGGGAAATTCGCATGTCAAGCTGATTTTTCGTCCCAAAAGAGATACAATTTAACTAAATATTTCAACTGGAGCGGAAGTTGAATTTTTTTTTTTTTTAAGAATCGTTAGAAAATAAGAAAGTTTTGACTCACTATATGTTTTATTCAAAAAAGTATTAGTTCAGAAAAAAATTATTAATTTCCTTACAGTTATATCACGATTTCCGTTGATTTCATCCAAATGTCCAAGCAAACTATTCAAAGAAAAGTCATTAAGATTCTCTTCTAACCAGCGAGAATTTGATGTAGAATCTCGAAGCAATTGCATTGGGCTCAAAGGAGAGATTCCCTTAAAAATACTGCTTGCTGAAAGTATAATTTGATTAAAAGTTAGAAATTTTGTTTGCGTATTTTTAAAACAAAATCAACTTACTGGAACATTCGTCGAACTCGATGGTCTCAGAACGTTGTTCGTTCAAGAAGGCAGTGTTATCTTCTGAAGTCTGATCAGTTGCTGATGACGAACTGTGGCATGTGACAATGGTATTGTCAGAAGTAATACTGTTGGTTTGATCATTTGATTCCATTATTTCCACTGGTTGTTCATCAGCAGATTTTATTGAGGACATTGCGGAAACATCAGAAGTCACCGTTAGTGTCGATGAGATTCCGATTCCGTTGGTTGCCGAAGCGGATTCTTTTCTATTAACTAGTTTATTTTGTAAATTTTTCACATCAACAACATCGTACGCCTGACCAGATTTATGTGGCAGAAGCATACGTTGCACTAGAACTTGCTTTGACATTTTTAATCGGGAACCCTATAACGAAATAAATAACAATCTATTTACAACCTTTTTGTTGTCTAGTGGTATGCTTGTACTAACATTAGACATCTGCTTTATAGGATCCAAGCTATAAGTCGGCCTTCGCAATGGAACCACTGGCTGACGAAAAACTCCCGAGTCCACGGTTGACAACTGAAATGTTTTTGATGAAACAAACGATTTTGTGACTACTTCGCGGTCAAGCTGTTTAAATTACACATATACATAAGTGTAAAGCATTACCGAGATTTTTTAGTTAATTCAAAACTTACCCGAGGCTTTAGCATCTTGTCGCAAGTATGACCACAAGAACACTGTTTCTTTCGAATGCGTTCACTTAAATTCGCTATTAGCAGCAAATGTTTCAACTTATTCCCCAAAGTAGAATTTGTCAATGAGTTAATGAGCTGCGGCTCATCACAGTCGTTTATGCTGTACGGCATTCCATTTTGTTTCTGATTGAAAATGATTTTCTTTTCAGTACCAACATTTATCCAAAAGTACTCAAATTCCAGTTTCGAGTCCTGTCCAAAAACAACATACAAGTCGCCAATTGTTATATCATCAGCATTTGATATCGTCCAACCCTTTCGGATTTTCTTTATCACATCGTCGCTGATCAATGGCTTAAAGTTGTTGTCGTTTTTCTTGTGCTCTCCTCTTCGTTTTCTTACACCTTTCCCTTTTGATTCCATCGCAACCGACACGGGCTGGTCCTTGAGATGTTCATTGTTTGAATTTCCATTTTCAATCTGAGGATTATGACTGTTTTCTTCAGTGGTTTTTATGTCGCTGTCGGAAGTTATATCCGATATACTATCGCATTTCATTTCTGTGAAGGTTAATATTTCATGTATATCGTCACTAAGATTTTCGTCATGATTCGAATTCTCATTTTCATTTCCTTGCTGTACAGAGGATTCTTCCTTAATAAGTGAAAACCCTGACTCGGTCAGATGATCGTTGGTTTTTAACTTCTTGCTCTCTGGACTTCGTTTGTCAGAATTTGAATCACATCGCATTCGTTTGTTCGACATCAAACGGTCCTGGCAGAGGCTTTCACTTCGAACTTTGACACCGATTCGATCTTCGTAGGTTGATAGAGAAAGGCTTTGGCTACTAATGTATTCTGTGATGTTTAAAAGTGGTTGATGAATAGGCACTCCTGGTTTTGGTCTGAAACACATGTCAGAGTCTTGTACGACAGTTGATACATTATCCGAATCGTTTAAGGAATTACTTGGAAACAATTTTGTTTCTTCTTCAGCCTGTTGAAGAAAAATTACACAGTTTACATTGACCATTATTTGGTGTTTCGAAAGGCTTACCAATTTCATTTCATTGCTTCGCCATTTGTGTTGAAAAGTTTTAATGAAGTTCACTAGTTTCTTTTGTAGAGAAACAGTAGCTTTAGCCCTAGGATTTTGGGCAAGTGTTTGAACTCTTCCAAAAGACTCCATGTTGGCTGGACTAACGATAACTTCGATTTTATTGGGAAGTTTTATATCCTCAAGACTATCTACTACTAGTAAATAAATTTAAATATATATCTAGGTTACTTCAAAAGTCCGACTAACTTACCATCAAGTTGATTTAGTCTACGTAAGGCTTTACAGGTAGGTGTTTTGATGCGGATATTCTTGCCCTTACTTCTTATTGTAATGTGTCCGTAATAAACGAGATGTTTAAGCTTCATGAAGTGCTTGTCAGTTATAAATTGCAGCTTTCGACGCATCTCTCCGTAATTTATTAAAGTGTAAAGTTCCTGCACCGGTTTTTTTACTTCTTAAAATATAATTAATGCATTAGGGATTTAAAAAAATTCCACTGATCAAAACTGTAACTAATCCACTTACCATCGGAAAATCGAATATATTTCGATAGTTTGTGAAATGTCTGATAAAAATGTTGACGAACTTGATCTTTTGTCTTGAATGACGCATCTGTGGAACTTTTTCTCTTTAACTTCGAATTAATATAGTTGCCGATTGCATCAAACTCCTTTCCAAATTCATTGAGTGCATCGAAGAAATAATTTCTTTCGATATTTGTCCAAGTAGCTTTAGTAGTTGTCTTCGATTGAGATGGTGTCTTTTGTATAGCTTTATCGTCCTTTGCCTTTAATTCTTTTTCAGATGGTGGTGGTGTAGATGGCCGTATTGAGTCTTGTTTCATTTTTTGAATAACTCTGGCGCTAGCTCGCACGCCAGGGCAATTATGTGTTGTGACGGATCCAAGTAATTCACCACATGGCGCGCTCTAGGGATAAAATAACTACTTAGAAAAAGCATAGATATCAAAACTTATTTTTAGTACCACCTCCAGTTTGAATTTTTCATCTAAATTGGATTTAACTTTTCCTGATGTTGAAGTCTTCAGTGTTTCAATCGAAGTGGCCCTTTCCTCCGTTTTAATAGGACTTGAGTTTATTGTTGCAAAGGTTAAGGCTTTGGTAAGGTCCATATTTTGCATTCAAATTTCTTTGAATAGTTTTTAAAATTTCTGGATATAAACCTATAAAAAGCAAAAATCTGTAAATACGATTTTTTTTTTGAGTCTTTTAACTTTAAAGTTGTAATGGTGGATTCGGGACATATCTCTACATAATTTTTTAAATGCACTGATTTGTTTGTTAATTTTTAATAAACTAGTTGGTTTTTCTTTAAGACTCTCTCTCATTTGAGTTGAGCTGTTGGGGCAACCAAAAGCGTCAGTCTTTTTTGCTTAAGTACACATTATTAATTGTGAATACATTTTATGTTATAGAGAATGCAGGAAGGAACAATAAGAACCAATATTCGATTCAAAAAGCAAACTAGCTGCTTGGTGTCAAGTAGGCAAGATGAAAAATAACAATCTCAAAATCAAAAATCGCACTGAAACTAATACTAAATAATGTAAAACCCATCTGAAAGAGAAACATTTCTTTCATAAAACACACTTCCTCTGGTTAATAACTAGACGTTGGTTTTTAAAAAGTTTTTTTTTAATTATTTTTGTAAGGATTCTTAAGTTCCTAGCCAAATGCCGGCCCCTGTAATTCTTTTCCATAGGTGTATTTTATAATACCTACACCATAGATGAGATGTTGAACTACCAATTTTATGATTGTTTCATGGCTATATTAGCATTTTTATTAGATTTTGCTGATGTATGTATTAAAGCGATCGCGATTTTTTACAGAAAAAGTTTTACAAGATAACTTCAATATATGGATGGTTAAAATAAACAACTATTCAAGAGTCGTTAAAATGGAAAAAGTTACAAATTGAACTTACCAAAGATAAATGATCTCCTATTATATCCACGGAAGTCAAGAAAATATTATCTTAATTACAATATAAACGCATTCAAGTCCTTAAACTTAAATGCCTAATTATAAACCTAAATGCTACCTTGTCTGAAAATAATAGACACAGAGAAGCATACAACACTGTCTTAAAAAAGTCTAAAAATGTGCGCAGTTTATAATTTCAAGCATTATTTGTTGTCACCAGAAAACATGACATATCCTAAGCCAAAACTTAGTCAAAGTATGATGCTTTCTAAAAAAAATCGGGACACACCCGATATGATCTCAAAACATTGATTAGTGGCTACGCGCCATTTCAAATACACAACAAATCTCGAGCCTTGAGATTTTCATATTTACAAATTCCTTATTCTGTTTAAACAAAAATAGAAATTATATTAAAAGAATAAAAGCAGCACAGCTTATAGTGCTTATATCACACCTTTTTATGTTCGATCTACAAAAGTAAGCTTTTGACCTAAATTTATCGTTGGGACGACTGCTTCCGTTGCTGTTAAAAAGAAACTACTAGATGTTTCTTAACAGACTTGCAGCAGTAGCTGATAGAATTTTGGACTATTATGTTACGAAATAAGTTTTTGGGATGAATTAATACCTCATTGCTTGAAGCGGGTCCAAGAAACTCGTCAAGAATAACTAATTTTGCATCAGAACTGGAGTGGAATTATTTTTTAATTACACTTTTCCCAAGCCCGCCAAGAGTTAATCTAAGTCGAGTATGTTACAAAATACCTCAAAAATACTTCTTTTCGATTAAATTAACGATGGACAACATTTAATGGAAAATAAATCTACTATATCTACATAATTTTCTATAAAAATGGCGTACTTTTTATGATGGTCGTTTCACTGTTTTTGTCCCAAAGCGAAAATTCTTGTTCATATGAGGTGAGGACAAGGATTACACAGCCAGACCTGCAGAAGAAAATTTGTAGTCCGTCGTCGGTTACCAGTTTTTTTTGTTTTTACCTGTTTTGATCTTTAGGAATTATTTGGCGTCCATTCTTATCGGCCAAGGCACATTTTATCGATGGAGGTAAAGGTAAAATATATTCAAATATGTTAATGGTCAATTGATTGTGTTTTATTTTTATATTCTTGTTGGTTTTTTGTGAAACAAATTTATCGCGCACTTAATTGACACAAATTTGTTTCAAATTCGGAGGGGGACCCATCTTTCTTGCATTTGTGTAACTTGTATTGTGTTATGTGTCTGTCTCTTTCGTTGGTTTATTTATTTTTTGACAGTGACAGTTTAATAATATGTTTGTTTTCGTTTAGCTTGGAAGAAAATAGCTGGATGAGAGAAGAGAATAGATTTTTTAAGGAAGTAAACAAAAATCTACCATAGAAAGTGCTCCGAAATTGTCTTAAAGCACAATATCTTAGGCGGTGCTCACATAGGACTTAGGGCGCCTCACTTGACGTCTCATCAGTATAATTCGCTGCTTATTCAATCAAGTGACGCAAATATTTTAAATTTTTATAGCTGGCTCCTAGCAGTTATATGAAGCTGGGCAATGTTTCTTGATATCCTATAATTTTTGAGGTATTTTACTTTTATTTAAATTTTTAATAACAGGGAATAAAACATTTTTTTTTTTTAAATGTTATATAATGCGTTTTTCTTTTTTAACTCAGAAAAGAGTTCCGAACAGACAACCGAGTCCTAGCATAGCGAGCATGCTAAGAACATCGTTTGAACAAAACGTGTTCTGAGCGCTCAGAATTATTTTTAAAACAAGCCTGCACACTTTTGCAATTTTGTCTATTTCCTTATCATTTTCTTTTAAAGGAACAAAAATTATATTCAAAACTAAAATTTAAATTAAAAAACTAATTGCAATCAAACAAGAATTGAATTTCACTAATAATAATTATTATGTGAGATTTGTTTTTTTTTTTTCAATTTCACCTGCATTTGGCTTGTGTTCAGCATTCAACTCAGTCTGCTCTGTTATTTTATTATTATTATTCTCAACTCACCGAGCATGCTCTGAACATGCTCATAACGAAAAGAGATACACAAAGTTGAAGCTCTGAACATCCAGACATTCAGAGGTAAAAAAGAAACACAATTCTTTGTTTGACAGTTCAGGCTCTGCTCTGAACAATAACAAGTAAAACGCCCACAGTTTTATTAATTTTCAAAACAAATTTATTTTTATTCCACATTTAATTTGCTATTATCACTACATTATCAGAATTCAAAACCAGAAACCCTATCTTTCTGTGAGTCGAACGCAGCTGGCAATGTGTAGTGACTAGTGAGATCAAAAGAAATTCCAATAGTATAAACTAGCCTCCTCCGTGTTCCATCTTTTGTGCTCCAAGCTTGGTATATAAATTATGTTATTTTCAATTGGCAATCTGGACGCAGAAAAAAGCATTCTGAAAGCGTTCAATTGGACAAAAGTGACAGTTCTGATTCTGAAAAAGAAGAGATTTCTCTTCTGGATTTGAAATCAGAAGCAAAAACAGATTCACTCATACATTCAAAGATTTTAAATGTCACACTTGATAAATGTCATATTTTTTTAATTAACAAATTGTGCGAACTGTGAAGTGATTGATTGAAATTAAAATATAAAAATGGAAAATAATATTGCAAGAATCTCGTCAACAAAAAAATTCTCTTGACGACATAAAACCTAAAAACAACTAACCACAGCCAGAAATGGACCAAAAACTGTCACACATGGAAATTTGAAAATTTGACCAAGAATATGTCAATATCTGAATACCTATGTATATAAAATTTATTAAAAGCCATCTAACAATTCTTATTCACAGGCCGATAGTATGATAATCATTTTAGTGTCTTTAAGCAGTTGGTTTTTTCATAGCGACAATTCCGAATGTATAGAATGCAACAAATCCCAAAAACAAGAGTCTTGAAAGCGAAATTTTGAAATGCAACATTTTTTGATATTTTTTGTTTCAGCCAAAGTTATATTATATTCAAATGGGTGCGACTTTCTTTTATAGATATACATAAATAGGCTAAGGAAAATTTTGTGGTACCATTTTCTCAAAAAGTATTTGACCGATTTCGATAAATTTGATATGGTTGAAAATGAACTGTGGGTCATTTTGGTTTTTGCATTGACGAATATTGTAAAATTTTAACAACAAAAAAATATACATACATATAAGTATATAGGAAAAATGTTTTACCTTCCAATATTTTCTATTAAATTGTTTTTGAAATTAAAAATCGAAAGGTGTCGAATTTCGACACTTGGAGATACTAGTAACTAGTATATTATAATTTTACTGTCACTCTGTATGTATGTACATATATATAGAAAACACAAAACCTTATTTCAATAAATGGATACAGAAATTGTATTAACGCATTATGATTAAACTCCATTTAAAAAAGACGCTTTAAAAATGTGTTTGCCAATAGGCAGAAACTTTTATTTTATTTGCCAAAATATTCATTAATTTTTACTTTGAATTAAATCCTTTTGCAAATTTTTGTATCTTCGACAGTTGGGAATGTGAATTATGTGGAATTGAAAGTTTCCCTTGGGATTTTTAACTTCCCATAGGTAGTTATTGTAATCGGTCCGATTTGTCAAATTGAAATTTTTGAAAAATTTGGACGTTTTATTGTTCCTAGAATCTAAATCCGTCATTTGTAGAGAGATGACTGTGTTTGTTTACCAATTTTTCTTAGAACTTTTTGTATATTTTACCATTTTTAGGTATTGACAAATGCGTTTTGAGTTGGTTGGAAATAAAAAACATTTGAAGTCAATATCATTGTTTGTAGTGATGATATTTAATCCGAAAAACAATTTATGTCACTTTTATGTAAATTTCAGTTTTAGTTTTTAGTAAAAAAAAACTACCATTTCGTCATTTGTCAAAAATGTACTGCACGTTGATAATTCTATTATACAAAAAATTAAATAAATTCGAAGTTAAAATGATCAAGAAACTACTTTTGACATTTTTCGGCTAATTTTTGTTAAAGTTTTTTATTTTTTGTAAAAAAACTGTCATTTCTATATTTCTCAAAATTGTAGCGTATATTAATAATTGTATTTTGCTTAAGCTTAAATAAATTTGAAGTCAATATCGTTGCCCATTCTCGTGATATTCAAGTCAAAAAACATTTTTTACCAACTTTTGGTATTTTTTTGTAAAAAAATCCCGAGAACAGAATCCGTATGGGAATTTTATTTTTTTTGGATCGTGAGAAGATCGCGAAAAATTTGAGAAGTATCCATATTAATCGGTTCGCTAGCGATATTTTCCGGTTTGTAATAGAATCATTCATTTTAGCGAAGGGAGAGTTTTAATATACAGTGGTCGGCATAACTATTTTGACAGAGTGAATATCTTGTTATTTTGATATTTAAAAGATTTTTTTGCCAAAACTGAAATAGGAATTGGATCTTAGGCTAAAAATGGATAATATTATGGCACAGTTATTTTATAATAATTAGATTAATTAGTGAATAAAAATAAAAAATCTCTTTTTGTTATGGCATAATTATTTTGACAGTTTTATTTTAACCTAGAAAAACACAATTTGTAGAACTTAAAACTAAATTATCTACAAAATTAGTAGAAAATGTAGCCTCCTAGGAATAGATTCTACAAGTTCCTGGAGCATTTCTTGAGGTATTTCTTCCCAAAGGGTTTTCACCTCAAAAATAGTCTCATCCCTCCTGCGACTCAATGATGAATTCCTCTTTCCTTTTATATAAGCCCATACATTTTCTATGACATTTAAGTCAGGGCTTTGGGGTGGCCAGTTGAGGGTTTCCAACCCAATGTCATTCAGAAACTTGGTGATCATTTTGCTTTTGTGGCAAGGGGCATTATCTTGTTGAAAAATGAAAGAGTTTCCAATGAGTCTATCGCCAGATGGAAATGCGTTCTCATTTAACACTTCTAAATATTTGCTTTGGTTCATGGTGCCATCGATTGGAGCAAGGTCGCCATGACCGCTTGCAGAAATGCAACCCCATGGGACATGGTCTGCAAGACTGGAGCAAACTTTTTATGCATTTCTTTCCGCATTCGAACAGATTTCTTTTTAGGTGATCCATGAAACTCAAAGGAACTTTCATCAGTCCATAAAACTTTGTTTCAGAAGCTAAGAGGCTTATTTACATATTCCCTTGCGAATTTCAATCTTTTTAATTTGTTCTTAGGAGTTATAAATGGTATCTTTCTTACGGTATACGTCCCAAAATTATATTCTTTGAGACGTCTGCGAATTGTTCTTTCACTAACGGAACTTTTTTGGAGGGATTTCATTTCAAGCTCTAAGCTTTTAGGGGTCAATGCGGGATTTTTGGTGAATTCTCTCAAAATGTGCCTGTCTTCTTTTAGAGTAGTTTTTCGTTTTCTACCCTTCCGTGGTAGATTTTGTACAGAATTCATTCTTTTATGTTTGTTTATTTGGTAGTGTACGGTTTGTCTGGATAAATTCAGTTCTCTGCATATTTGTTTAATAGACACTCCGGAATTAAATCTTGCGACAATAGATGCTCTAACCTCAATACTTAGTTCTGCCGTTTTAACCATTTTTGCACAAATCGGAGCCTTAATGAATTCAACTTTTTTATACATGCTTTACATTTGTAAAAAAAATTATTTTAACTTACCAAGCATACAGGAGAACACCCGTCAAAATAGTTTTGTCACTCAGAAAATAGCACTTTAAATACAAAAAGAGCTGCCTTGCAGCAGAACACCATCCAAATGACTGAGTTTGACCATCACGTGATCTATTATAACATACTTATTAACTTGTTATTGATTTGCTCTCTTCAAACTTTAACCGTTATAAATTATTATCACGAGGGCGAGAGATGTACATCTGTCAAAATAGTTAAGCCGACCACTGTATTTAGATAAGTGATATGAAGTACACCGGGCCCTCTAGAAACTATGAAAAAAATTGCACGGAAAATAGAAAAAGCAAAAAAATATTTTTCCATAGCTTGAATTTATGCTATTAATGGGGTCGAGTCGAAGTTCGCTGGGACCGCTAGTATTATTATAAGAAAGCTTTCTATTGAATTCCTCTCTTTAGTGATCTGTTCTGTCTACAATTATTCAAGATGGCAGAAAATGGCATTCCATCTTCTGTATCCTTCTATTTGTCCCCTGTACCCCTACGCGGCATTGACTACACCAAAAGTTGAATTGCTATAAAAAAGAGATGAAGGAAGAGAGAGAAGAGGAGCATTCAATATTATTTGCAATCAATACAGACATTTAAATTCCGATTGACTTTCTTATTTCTTTAAGGAACAAGTACGTTCTTACATTTACAAATCACTTAGTTTTATTATAATTAAGTCGATAGGGGAAGAGATATTGCATAGAATGGCTTTTGCTATTATTGTCTTAGCAAGGACATAAAATTGACATTGGCATTTAAAGCTCTTTCGTTTTCCTTCCATTTCTGCGTCATTCAGTTAAGATTCCATTTGCTATTTATTAGAAAGTTTTTGTCCTAAATTCTTTGTCTCATATTTTTTATGCTCTTTTTGCTATGTTATTTCTTCTAATATTTTTTCTACAAAATATCCCTGAGGCTTTGTGGAATAACAAAATTTGTTCCCTTTATGAGTTTGATAAATCAAAACAGGGGAGAATATAAGGAGGATGATGAATGAAAACAAGGATATTATAATGCTGCTGGACGGTACCGGTATATAGCCTTAAGCTTATTCAATAAAAAGAAAAAAAAAACTATAGAATGCGACCGAAAAGTATATTAGATTGTTGGAAGATTTTGCTTCGAGGCATGATATAATAAATATTATGCAAAATAAAAACAAGAATTTGTTTTTTATTTCTTTTACTTTGTCTTTATTTACATACATATGTAGGTTGCAAATCTTAAGTTGTAGAAAATACACGATCATAAAATTTTGTATGACAATTGTCACAAATAATTGCCTACTGATTTTTATTTCTTATAAACCGATTTTAGTTTTAGCCCAACATAAAAAATTATTTTCAAAATTGATTAAAGTTAATTAAATAAATCCTTGTACATACCTATATACCTACATACATCTAAAGGTTGAATGTAGAGAATCTTAAGTTTTAGTGAGCTATACAGCGGTATGGGCCTTGATGAATTGAAGTAGTACATAGATGTAGAAGTAGACGAGAAGAAGTTCGGCAGGCATATAATAATTTGTGCGTTAACTATGAAATAAAGTAGGTACATTCAGCTGTGAATATTATAGAGGGCGAAGATTCAAAAGGCATACTTACAAATAAACTTACTCTTTATCAGGCAAGAAAACAACATAAGAAATACATACTATGAAATTATTTAATGTAGTACATATTTTGAGTGTACTATATATTTATTTGTCATCTACTGTTATGCCTTTTTAATAGACATCTCGAAAATGTACCTGCAAAACATAAAACACTGGGAATCAAAAGGAATTTAAAAAAACGAATGGTTGAAATTACTCTTTTTTTATATTTTTGAAGAAATAATATAGTACCTACTTATGAAGCCATCGACATGTATGTAGAATTGTAGAGATTGCGGAGTAACTCTGTGATCATGTGATCATTGTTTTTGCGATTTTAAATCTCGGCGTGGGAGCCAGCGGAGCTTAGTTTTCCTTTGCCAATCAAGCAATTAAGAATGCGCGATTATTATGAGCAAAACATCCACCAGCAGTGATTTTCAGTGGGCTGATGAACAAGGCCAAAATGAATACCATACCTACCTTACATCACAGTCGTCTTCTTGTTTTTCTATAAGTTAGTACTTTTAAGAATGCTCAATGTTTTTGGCAGTAAGCTGGAAACACTACACTATAAGCAGGATGTTGATTGGTAGGTAGCACAAATAAAACCTGGGTCTGAGTGAGCATTTTCCATGCAATTTTGCTCGTTTATTACTGCCTGTCTGGTTTCACTTGATGTTCCGTTTCGTTGCATGATAAACTACGTACATACATACATACATACAGATTATATTTTATTATGTAGTATGGCGTACCTATTACGTATGTATATCTTCTTGGCTATATACATAACCGTTCGACCGTTAGTTTGTTCTGTTTCCAGGCAACAAAGGGCCAGGCGCGTGGAAATGAAGTCTTTCCTTTGATATGCGAGTAGTATTTATCAAACAGAGGCATAAGAAGTGGTCTACGTATATTTCGTCTTTATGAAACCAAACCATCTTGAACGTACTTTATTTTCACAATAGAAGGTGAATCTATTCAGTTTAGCTGTTTTTGGCTTTTTGAAATTTTATAACATGTACATAATACCTATGTACATATGTTTCTTCTTGTGACAGGTAAGGAATACCTTAATTATGTATACAGTGTTTGAAGAATGTAGCCGGCCGACTGCATTGGAATTGGAAGTCCCTTATACGTATACCACACCACTTGCACGTACGCATTGCCGGATTCTTTGGAAGTTGTCAGATGTACATAGTTGTTAGAGGCATCTGGCAATGTCTTTCAATTTAATAATAATTTATTATATATGGAATTATAGTTTGAGGAAACAATGGAATATCTTAATAAAATGATACATTAATAAAATGGTTTTGGCTTTCTTTGACCTAAATTTTTCGTACATAATAAACAAGAACAACTGTAATAAAAAAGTATGTAGAATAAATAAATTTTGTTAGTGAAATCCACCTTTATATGTTACTAGTACTTACGATTGCAGGGAGAACCTCCTAAAGAGTACATTGTGTACTGCTATCACAGCTTAATTTTTCCCTTTTTCCTTACCTCGCTCGGTGGGAGAGTGAATACGTTCAAAAATACAAACATACATACATGTACATATATTGTATGTACATATAGCCTTTGTTTGAGATACTCACAAGTTTTTATTTCCGTTTTTCTTTTTAAACGCTTTCAAAAGTCCGCTTTTGTGGCATCGGATGCGCGCTATGTCGTAGTTCGCATGGGCCATGGGGCAGGCTAAATGGATGCACATGCATATATCACAGTCATACTCGTAGAAGAAAACCTTCTTCCGAGACAAGATACTTCGTAACATAGGTACTATGTACCTAGTACCTACCACTATAATACCACTCATGTATAATGTACATACATATAATATTGGGGTCGGAGTCGGTCGCAGGAGAGAGGAAACGAGGATATTTCATTTCTTTTCATTTAGTTTTTCACTTTATTCGTCTGCTGCATCAGAAATGCAGCTTCTTACTTGTTGGAGCCGCATGAGTATGAGTAGGAGTAAGGACAGCAGTTCAGAGCGTATTCCATTCCCTTTATGCAATCAGTGAAATAATATCCTAAGTTGATTGTGTGTACTCTTGGGTTAGACAGTTTTGCTCAAAGGAAATGCGATATTCCCTCTTGAGATCCTCATGGTGAACGCAAATGTGCAGGCGGATGTAGCTAGTAGTGCCATTATCACGCTCCATCTTGGTCTTGGTTTCTTTTCAGTTCGTTTAAGTGTAGTGAAGGGATTTCCCCTTCGGTTTTATTTTTGTTGTTTTTTTTTTTTTTTTTTTGATATCCCAAATTAAAATTATGGAAAACGAAAATATCTTGCTCAGTCTCAAGGATATTTTAGTAGTGATTTTCAAAAGAATAAAAAGAAGAAAAAAAAATCTTAAACTGTACCACTTTGACCTGCAGAAAATGTCATAAGATTCGTCTCTAGATTCCCATAGGAGACTTCAACAAAACTAAAAACAGATAATAAAAAAAAAAAAACAGACACTGGCTTCCAACTTAATGAAACTTGAATCTCTACTTGGTCTTGGTATCCTAGAGCATGACAACTTCTTTGTGTATCAGGGATGTGATACCAATATGAATTCACAAGGAGCAACAGAACTGAGCAAAGTGTGTAAACATCCAGAAGATCGTACATAAATTCGTATGCATACTTTCAAATGCTATAAATATTACACAAGGTAGTGGTGGAGGTGGTGTTGTGTAGTGTGTATGTTTTGTTCATGCTTTACATAGATGAGGATGACAATATCTGAAAAAGGCAAATAAAACGTTCAAAATTGTTTGGAAATTTGTTGATACAGGGTGAGCAATTTCAAGAGGATAATACCACCACCACAGTCTAAAGTCCTATCTTCAAATATAGATATACAATATACATACGTATTTACTCACAACTCACATGGATTGGGCTACGATACCAATAAAGAGTTTCAGTACAAATGAGGTTAAAACACTATAGTAGTTTAAATGACAATCCTACAGGTGTTTCTATCTAAGCATGCTGTGGCAGAGAAAACGTAGTTAAGGTTTGTACCCAAAATTAGGTTATTCGCATGAGAAATGTGAG
Source organism: Scaeva pyrastri (assembly GCA_905146935.1). Lineage (NCBI taxonomy): Eukaryota > Metazoa > Arthropoda > Insecta > Diptera > Syrphidae > Scaeva > Scaeva pyrastri. Next base: position 948,647 of record LR989929.1, on the reverse strand, counting down.
ACCCAGACACATGTGCATTAGAGCCAGTTGCTCCTTGGAGTGCTTTGTGCCACAATATGAGACAATGAAATAAAAGAAATTGCTTTGGCTTCAGAGCTATTTTCGATGGCTATTTGGCAAATGCTGTGACTCATATATTTTGAATTATTCCCGAGCTTCATTCAGATTCACATCGTTTTTCAAGCTCATAAGCTCCTTTTATCCTGAGGCTTAAGGTAAATCTGATCGAGGAATCAATTTGAGTGTTTCATATTGGAATTTGCAGTTAGATAAATAGTTCTGCTTTGAATGAAAGCAAACTGAAAACTAATTTTATATGTAGTATGTATACGAGAGGAGATTGTGGTTAACAAGTTTAAGTTTAATTTTTTTTTCTCTTTGTAAAAAAAATGCGTATACGCCCAGGTGATTATAATTGAAATAAACTCTTATCATCAACATTGGGCTATTAAGTGAATCGTAAGTTTATTCAAAAGACGGACCATCTTTAAAGTAATAATTATAAATAAATAATAATAAGAATAATATATGCATGCAAGTGTATGCAAGTAAAAATCGTATCCAGTATTATTTGTTATTTCATTTTAAGATACTCGTTAAGATACTTTTTAAATTAGAAATTACAAGTACCTAATGAACCTTGTTTTCAGATAACATTTATAAGTTTAAAAGTTATTTTGGAAAACGTTACTGTTTTAAGATCTTGTTCAGAGGATCATACTCATGTGTGAATGCAAACTTCGTACCAAGGATATGGATATCAAATGAAAATTAAGGTTGAATTAAATACACACGGCAAATATTTTTAAAATCAGTCTTGGCCATTTTGAAGTATTTAAGTTCGAATTTGGATACAAAAAAACCTTCAAATTTCCATTAAGATGTTCCAGAATTCTCTTAAAATAATATACTTGGAAGTTTATGGCCAAAAATGTTTGGGGTTGGGTATTCAATTCAACATTTCCTTTCGTTGGAACCCATCTTATAGGAATGGATCTTTTTGTGAAATCCAGTCAACTGCTGTTTGGTATTCTGACCTTCATTTCTACTAGATTGCATTTACTTTATGTGAACTCGAATTAAGGTTACCGAGGAGTAAAATACATAACTATGTAAAACCGCATTAGGTAAGCACCAAAATCATAAGGCATTGTATCTACTTATATTCAACGAACCAAAAAGTTTACTCTTCTTGTTTATACAATAACTTCACTAAACAAATTTTATTTTCCTGGAGTGATTTTCAATATTTAGATACTGAAACTCCCAAGAACCAATCTACTTATACTTTTATATTATTTTGTCGTGTGAATTTTAAATCACAATTTATTGAAGCTTTCTCTGAAATACATAACAAATTTTTTTAAATAAAATAAATATAAAATTGCTTTCCAATGTCATAATATTCTCTTCAGAACGAAAGAAAAAATACAATACGAGAAAGTTTTCGACAAATTACAGTCTTGCCAATAAAATAGAATTTTTATGCTCTTCAAGCCGAAGGCAATATCATAATAAATAGCCTTGAGATGAGCCATCCTTCCATCTCAACATTGTACACGTTACCATCATTATGCTCAAGAGCATATTCATCAAAACACTTTCATTCTCCGAAGTCGTGTGTCTCGAAAGCGGTAAGAAGTCGTAGTAATATATTGACAACAAGCTATTTTTATGCCCACATCATTCCTATAGCCCCATGTTAACCTCCTGCTCAGGAGCCTAACCGATTTTTCTATTTCACAAAGCAAATAAAAATATGAAAAAAACGACAATGACAGCAAAGTAAAACATTTGGAAGAAAATAAACAAATAAATGCCTCCCAATACCAATCCGAACCATAGCACAGGAAGAGATAAAACGAAATGGAAAACACTTCCGGCAGACCCAAGCAGCCAAGTAGTGTAGGAATGCCATAGTGACAGTGAAGCAGACGAACTCAAACGTCGGAACATATCTACATACCTCCCCGCAAAGCACCTACTTACATACATACGTATGAATGTGATCAAATTGAAATTTATTTCTCGACAGAAGACGAAGGGAAAGGGGAGAGACAACAAAAGTGAAGAATGTATAGGAACAGGAAGCAGCAGCCGCTGCCACCTAACCTAACCGAAGACACTATTTTGCATAACCCGTTATTTTGCTTATTCAACGACACAGCATCCATTCATGTTACGCGCCCACCCATAGTGTTTTGACATTTAGCGGAACGTAGTCCTTGACACATTACGGTAGCGCCAAATAAGGCCAAGCGAAAAATTCATATCAAACGGTTTGTCCTTTGAAAAGTACGCGTCGGCAAAAGGTTATTAAATTATAATTAATTATTGTAACATTAATTGATAACTTTAATAGATGTGCTTTTGTTTTCGTAAACAAGTCTCCTTTGGATTCTAAATGCCGTACGGAAAGAAACGAAAGTGAATTCCGATCGGAACTCAGATTACTTTCTAGGTATCCGTTGCGGAACTAAATAAAATGAAGCATACGATCGCGTTCGTTTTAATATCTTACTTATAATTTTATAGTTTAAATTTCCGAATAAATTCTGCAAGAAATTCAACGAGTAGCTGTCAAAAATTGTTCCCTAGTCGCATTGCAACGCTGAGCGAAGGAATGCGATGTATTTTGCAGTAAGATTTATGCGAAATGCTTATCGGAACGGATACCTCGATAGAGGTGTATAGTATATAGTATATGAAGATATAGAAGATCTTTGACGGCCGACGACGCACGGTGTTCATGTTCACATTTACCTCCTCGCCTTACTTTTCGTCGCCTTAGTTCCAAAAAACTTATGCGTGTAGTCAATATTTGCTAATTTTCAAGAAAGTCGATTTTGAGTTTTTTTTTACATTAGTTTAGATAACTAGTGACAACTCTTAAGCTATATCACTTGGAGGTACATTTTTTTGCTATAATATAGAATGCTATAAATATACGTATGCTCGAAAAAGGAAAATTTAGATATCAATCTGGTTAATTTTTTAGACCGCGTGAGAATTATCATAAGATCGGGTAGTTTCAGACAACTGAAGACTTTTAAGATGGTCAAATTTCTAGTCTCTATAAATGGTCAGTTGTCAGAAAATTCTCTTCTAAATTTTTCAGCGAAAACAAATATCAAATTGGTAAATTGGTTGTAAAAAAAAAACAGCCACAGTATTCAAACTTGAACCAACTTTTCGGACAACTTAAAGATCAGAATATGAAGTTCCATTTTGGGAGCGAAAACAAATAAGTTTCGTCTATTCCATTTTCAAACTCATTTTTACATTTTCCTTGGCTTAATTTCAAAGTCCCGCATTTCAAACTCAAACAAAACGCGTGTCTCTAGATGTGTAAGTTTTGCCATCGTGAACATTATTTGCCCTTGTTTAGGTACCTACATGCCTAACCCACCTACATTTACATCTATTCTTTTTTTTTATTTTGTGCAATCGAATAAAATTCCATCTTGTTATTGCCTCGTGCCTCAGCACATCCGCTTTCACCTCTTCTCGCTCACACGTATCCTCTTCCTCTTGCAAAATTTGAATATTTGGTGGGCCAAAAAGAAATTCACGAAATTCGAATCAAATAAAATCTATCTTGTCACGAAATAAGGAATTTCCTTACATATCCCCTCTGACTTCCGTTATAGTTTCACAAGAACCCACATTTCCAGGACATGCCATGTCTCTGGATGTGAACATAACAGTGTCACCCTAATAATTGAGTTTATAGCGAAAAACGACAACGACAACGAACAGAAAAAAAAAAACAAAAAAAAAACTAACAAAAATTGCACTATCCTTCCACAGGAATGTTAAATTGCAGCCTAACGGTATTAAAGGCTTCAAATACCTTAGCTTAATTTTTTTTTCTGTCGCCGGTTTTTGTATTATTTTTACAAACACGGCAGAGAATATAACTTTTCATTAGGGATAGTGACATATCCTGAAAAATAAATGTCACATTGCTGTGCGGGGATTGGTCGAGCACTAATTTGACACACGTTAAGCAAAAACAGCAAACGACTAAGTTACCCGAGTAGGATATAGGTACTATACCGCATATAACAGTTAGAATTGACTCCAATCCCATTTGTTATAGGTAGGTGAAACTACAAATACCCCACTCCACCGGCAAACCATCAATGTATAGTCAAGCCAGCGACGGAATTGTCGAAAAAAGTTCAGAATTTATGAGATTTTGATGAGCGTGTGAGATGAATAGTTGATTCCCCCTGCAGGATACGAGTAAGGCTGAAAAAACAGTATTTCATATATGTATGTATGCATGATTGTACAATGTTTATGTATGTATTAATATCATTCCGGACGTGGTGGACTTTTGGGCAAGAAATGGCTAGCTGCTATACATGCAGGATCTAATCAAATGTCGGTTTTTATTGAAAGGATAAAAACAATATAATGTATGTGTGTACCTGTACATATGTTGTATATACGAGTATGATGTATGCGAGTTGTGATGGTGAACTTTTGTCACCCGCAAGTGTGCAAAGGAGGGAAGTTGTGGTATTTCCCCCGCTCCATTCTTCTCATTGTAAGTCGTATGGAGATTGCATACTTATTAGGGGAATAATTTGCCCCTGCTGCGATTTGAGTTTGCATTCCAATCCATTCCTTGATGGACTTAATCAGGTCTGTAGCTAGTTTATTTGTCAGAGTAGGTTGTCCGTTAATAAAAATGACGCACTTTTGAAGAAAATCAAAAGATATGAAAAATGTAGTATTAAAGTCTGCCCGCGATGCATCGATGAGTAGTTATTGAATGTTTGAAAAAAGATATCAGTTTGTAAATAGGAGATGAATACACTTGGAATTTAAATAAGGTAGGTACAATTGTTTGAAACACAGTTTAAGATTTGAGCATCATGCTCCATAAAGAAAACAATACAGTAGTATAAGGTGTATAAAATAACGACATATCAGAAATAAATTTTATGATGATTTTGCAAAGTACAAATCATTATTTTCTGGAAAAATTTATAATCCTCTTAGAGTCTCACTTAGTTCCAGAAATTTCTCAATAATAATGATTTTTTTTTTGAAACATAACTATAAAAAGTTTTAAAATATATTACTACATATTAAATTATTAACCTATTTATCAGCCCAAATTTTAAAAAGTACCAATTTTTAACATTTATGATTTATTCGTAATATTTTTCAAGACTGATGTGCAAAAATAATATATAAACGACCGACGTTTTCAGAACATGGTGAAGGCTCACAATCAATGAAAATGGTTCTCAAAACAAATGCCTGAAAATATTTAAAATAAATACTGAAGATAGGAATAATAGAATCATCACAAATTCTATTTTAAAAACCTGACGAGTACCTGCTTTTAAACCTTTCAGAAAAATGTAATATATGATTGCCAGTTAAAAAATAGTTCTTGACTAGTGTTGTTTTAAGTGGACATAATTTTAATTAATTTTTTCTTTTACTTCTCTGTGGAAATACCTTTCTATTTATTTCCTCCCTTTGGGTACAAATTCAGCAGTTCCTTTTCAAGCAAAGTGCATGTTCCTTAAAAAAGAAATCTTAACACAAGATTGGATAATAAAACTTAGTTCTTTTGAATGAACAAACGGCAGGTCCCGGCATCACACGGGTGGACATAATATACTCATTGAAAAGTACATCATATTTAAATACTTTTTAATACTTACATTGGTTTCATTATTGGAGTTTTAGTAAGGATCCATATTTTATTGTAAGAAAATATAATAATAGCTTAATGTAAACCTAGGGTATAGTGAAGCTTGCCAACACGCTCAACTACAAATTCGTGAATGACATGAGACGAAAGTGGAAACATAGCCTTTACTTGTAGTCCTTTGGAAGAATTGACGCAGACCATATTCACTATTTAGCGTTCAGGAACTATGTAAGTAAGTATTTATATTTAGCGTTCATAATGTTGATTTGAGAATTATGCGTACTTTGAGTTCCGTGAAATTTTTGAAAAGGATTAGACTGCATCTTGTTTGGAGCTCTTCTTCAGTTTCTGTACGTCCCACGCTATTCATTGAGGGTGGGTTCAAGAATTCTCAACCTCGGTACCCCTCCAAATGATAGCCATTGCCATTTTTATTTTATATTGCTAATTATGTATACTGTTTACATATGGTTCGTTAATATACATTTGACTTCTCCTTTAAGGGCCAAGTTTCCAAAGGATTTGTTTTGTTCGATAATAATTTAATAATCATTTGTTTAACCTAATGTAGATAGTTAAACTGTTGAAAATCAGCCAAGTCGATGTTGCTTCATTTCATATGTATGTACATAGCTCGAATTGACGAAATCTAGGACGAAATCTGTGTCCCGCTAGGTAATACCAACGGACTTCGTAGGACTGAGTCATAGAGTAGAAGTAAAGTAAGTAACTTTTGATTTTAGCATTTGCTGCATATGCATATGTAATGTACAAAAGACTTCTAGAAATAAAGACAAAGAGGTTTGTTTAAATAAACAACAAAAGCATTGTTTCTGCTTTTGTGCGACCATTTAAAAAGGCACATTGTAAAGAATCAATTCACAAACACCACAATCCTAAAATCTAATCCGAAAAAAATGCTAAATAGCTTGTCAGATTATTTTCGTCTTTGGAACAGTAATTCCCTTACATCATTCTTCTACAACTGCGGTGTTCAGATTAAAAGCAAACTAAAGCTGAAATACCGTCCATATATGAGTACATATGTAACTACGGGTACCTATACCTAACATACTTACTTACCCATATAACCCGAGCAGACCACTGCGAGCACATGAAAAATACATTTGTTTTCCGGAGCATGGACACAGGACAATAAGAGAAAGAAGGAGCTGATACACAAAGTATACATTCATACATACGTATACAATACAATTCACAAAACTAGTGTTCCTTTTCACTATATGATTACCCCTTAGAGCGGCTGATGCCTTCTATTTCCATGCTCCCAACTCCTTTACAAGTGCTCGTACATCCCCGATTTCATTTAACCCGTCGGGTTTGTAAAATGCTTCCTGCTTTTTGCTCCTCCAATATCCATCTGTCTTGAGTCATGGATGATGCTGAGTTGGAAAAAGTTAAATTGCATGATGTACATCATTGTGGAGCAGAATTCTACAATCTACACACAAGGATGCATCATCTATCCATTCTTCAATGTCTATCGCTGTTGTTCGATATGTGGTGGGGGATGAGGTGGAAGCGGATACGAATCATCTTTATGTACCTAGGTTAGGTACTTGTGCTCCGTACATATTTGTATGTATTCGAAAATGAGAATTTGAAAATCCTCAATCAGCAAGGTATCAGAAGCTTTTAACCATGAAACCATTGTAGTACTTGAATCCACCACTACAAACATACATACACCTATATTTCAGTTTCAGATGTATTTCACAACAAATACTAGTTTTTTTTTTTCAAGAGATTGGTGAAAGCAGGGCTGCTAAAAGGGTTTAGGCAAAGTGAGGTCTTGGTATATTACAACTTTTGACTGTGCGGCTTGTAAAGGCTGATGTGCCGCAAAGAGGCTTACATCTGGATCAAAGTAAACTCATCTTCGACATCAAAATGTCATCACGTATGTATAATCACGAGGCGCACCACCTCAAGTCAGAACTCCATATTCCAGCTAGGCTACAAGCTACAAGTACATACGAGTACATACATGTAATGGGAAGGTACGGTGTGAGCGTAATTGATGTACTTGTGTCTTTCGTAAATGAATTCTCAAATAAGACACTCAAAATGTATTAGCAAGACATTTCCTTTTGGTGAGGTGCGTGGGTGTAGGGGGTGAAACCGTATGACTATACAAAATTGCCCACCACGCTACCGCGCTGCCACGCTGTCACGCCCGCCGCACCTTCAGCCCGTGCCATCTTTTATACGCTGGCTGGTGCGGTGTGTGCTCTGCTTTGTTATTCTAATGCGGTACGTATAGCACACGCTTTACTTCAATTTAGCTTATGTGAAGGTGTTATACCACGGCAGGATTCATTCGCCATTCTGGATTAGAAATTTGTTTTTCACTGAATTTTTATCCTGATCAAAAAAAATATATGTATATACATATATATATCCGTGACCGGTCATTTAGACTTTCGACATTTTTGTGCTTGAATGCATCAGATCATTTGGAAAATGACATCCCTGGCAGAATTCAAAAACTCTATGGATTCTTACGTTTCTGCCAACGACCTTACCGATCAAGATGAAAGACACTGGATAAGTGAAAAGTCCCAATGGGAAATGCAAAATGCTGTGTCCTCCAAGAAATTTGTTGACAATGGACAAAGATACTTATACTTTTTGAACACCCTCATACATTTTTCAGTAAAAATTGTATTTAATTTGGCATATTTTCCACGGTAAATTGAACTCAGATTTCTGTGCTTCGCTGTCAAGTGACGGTTTAGCTTGAAGGTTGAAGGCAACTGTAATCTTTGAAAGTGAATCTTTGGGGGAGTTAAATCTTAAGTTGTTTAATTCCACTTTAAGTTACTGCTGTTTTGTGGACCCCTGCAACATTGTCAATTGTCTGCATTATGTCAAAGTTATCATTATCATCACAAGTCCTGACATTCCTATTCCTAAATCTTTCGCTTTCAAATGCGGTCCTGACTTTGAGTTAGCTCCGATTTGTTTAAGCCAAAGAATGTATGTACATACATTGTACTCGTACATATAACGAAATAAGTTCCTACTTGAGATTCCTTTGCTATTTCTGCACGGCCTCAACCCGCTGCAATAAGCACACATACACGCTAAGAAAATACACATTGACAAGGAGCACAACGCTACAGCTACACTACTCGAGCTCGTATACAAGAGTCAACCCCCCGAGTTCGTTTATATGTATAATATGTGGAAAGCATTTGCAACTTTGAAGATGATACTCATCGCGGATTCGCACCCCATTAAATCGTCATGAACAGAAGGAGCAGAATAGCAAATGTACAGATTGTGTGTTTCCTCAAAGTAGCAGATTCCTCCATGCATGAATGTCACGGCATATACTTATGGAGTCAACTTCCAAGAACCTGTGAATTCAAATCCGTGTAAAGAAATCGTAACCACATTCAGTTTTCCGACTTTCATGCTCGTCGAAATTTATATCTACCTAACCTACATACATACATACATATATACATATCTACATATGTATGTATATTTTTTTGTTTCGCATTTGTAATTAGTGGCAAGTGTTGGAACCCTGTGATTCGCACAAATCAGTTGGTGGTGGCTGGTGGAAGATTTCCACTGATGGTGCTAGAAGTGAAACCGAGTCCGGGGCTTCTGAGGCAAATGGCTTCAAGGCAAAGAGGCAGGTTTGAGTTTACTAATCGTATGCGGAGTGCTTTTGGTTTCAGGAATTATTTCGGCATTTAAATAGCGTCCCATTAAACAGGAATTATTGATACTACTACTATCACATCTGGCAGGGATTTTCTTTTGAATTTTCACTACGATGAGCACCAGGGGGAAGGATGAAGTGAAGGGTGGGGGTGTGGGAGTTACGACGAGGAGGTGTGCAGCTACTACAATACCAGGGGTTGAATTGGAATAATGTCGCACCATTGGTGGAGTGTTTTACAAGGTTTGAATATATTTGAATGTCAAACAGTGGCAATATGTTTTGACAATGAATTTCAAGAATGACATGGCATGGGGGGGGTGTGGCTGCGTGTAACATTTCAAAATTGCTTAAGGTAACTATGTGTTGAATTTTTAAAATTCAATTTGTGTGGTAGACAAATGTTAACTGATATTTGCATTTATGGAAACATAATAATAATAATATATACACACATTATGTATGTCTGTATGTATTGTATGTATGAACTCGCATATGGATTTATGCGTTCTTCACAAGTGGGTTTTGGGGAAAGGGGGGTTTGGGTGGTATGGGGTTGTTAACTTCTTAAAGGCTTGAGATTTGATTGATTCAATATTCAAGACGAAGGCGAATGATTGATTCTGAGATTTTTCTCTCAGAAAATTTTAAATTTGAAGTATTTTGATGAAGGTGCGGGTTCTTGAAATTTCTTAGCTGATTTATGAAATACATAAGTTGGGGTTTACACTAACATTAGCTCAAAATCCAAACTTACAAAACAAAAAAAATACATGAGACAATTTCAATGTGTTTTTTTTACAGTAGATATGTAATGTGTGTAGGTATTTGATAGGGATGATTGATTCCAGCAAATCAAATTGTAATTTAAAGTTCAAGGCTTTTAAATGCAGCTGTACAAAGATCCCTCTCTCGGTCCTCAAAACCAAATGAATTTTAAAATTTAGTACTTAAACAAAACAAAAGTTTAAACTAATTCTAGCAGACCTAAAGTAGAACTGAACTTCATTCAAAGCTAGAAGGGGACAAAAGATGGAACTCACAAGAAAAAAGAAAGGAAAACAGTAAAATTTTACGAGGGCGGGTCAATAAGTCCGTGACTTTTTGAATTTCTGACCTCTTTACTGAAACAGCAACACTGCTCCTGTCACCATGCATCTGTCAGTTGACTCCTGTCAAAATTTAAACTTGCTGCGTCAGTTAGTTTGTGTTTGACAGCTATTTTTATCTATCACACTAATTTTAGGAGAAAATGGAAGAAAGTGAATTTCGTGTCCTTATTAAGCATTATTTCTTGCGAAAAAAAAACCATTACCGAGACCAAGGCTAAGCTTCATAAATACTATGGTAACTCTGCACTATCGATTTCAATGGTAAAAAGTGATTTACTGAATTTCGTTGTGGGCGTACAAGCACTGAAGATGCCGAACGTCCTGGACGCCCAGTTGAGGTCTCTAAACCCGAAACAATCGAAAAAAAATTCACGATATGGTGTTGGTCGACCGAAGATTGAAAGTGCTAGAGATTGTGGAAGCCATAGGGATCTCGCATGGCTCAGTGGTTTCAATTTTTAATGATCACTTGGGCATGAGAAAGCTTTCCGCAAGATGGGTGCCGCATTTGCTCACAGTCGACCACAAACGCAATAGTGTAACAACTTCACAAGACGGTTTGGTGTTGTTTAACGGCAATATGGAGGAGTTCTTGCGCCGTTTTGTAACCGTAGACGAAACATGGATCCATCACAACACACCAGAGACCAAACAACAGTCAAAACAGTGGGTTTCTAAGGGTGAATATAAACTAAATTTGGATGTACAGAGGCGATGCAAAAAGGGAGGAGGACAAACGTTAGCTAACAGCCAGCAGTCAAAAATGCTTTTTCAGATTGTTATGTTGGCTTTGAAGGCCGCTGTGATTTGTGAACTGTGAATTGCACCATCTGGGTGGTCAATTCACTTGACGTCCACGTAAGATGCCGTCCACGTAATCCAACTATAGTAACAGTGGTGACTAGCAGTGGTCCGCTTATGATTCTTCCGAGTACTATCATGCACGACAATGGGGATGTTTTTAACTTATCAGTTTAGTTGGAGTACGGATTATGGTTAAACAGTCATTGATGGACTCAATTTTATATAGATACCATAACTTTTGAACAAATCTATGTATATATGCAAGATGTTGAAAACAATGTCCGTCTATTGGCAAACAGATTGAATAAATGACAGCCAATTTAATAGATGTATCTTGAAAAAGCTGCCACTGAAGTTTGGAAGTTCCTATTGGAAGACCCTTTATATTACTACTTCTACCAAAATGTTATCATTATTGGGAAACATTGCCATCATACACATGCACACCTTTAAACACCTTTATTTTTAAAATAAACAATGGGCCAATAAATATAAGTACATAATGTATATGTATATATCTTACGATATTATGTACATATGTATATCACCCGACATCTCAAAATAAATTTCGTATCCTTTTGGCTGCCTTATAGCTGCAAAACAGAAATTGATTACGTACCTTTTTGCATCCCCACGCCAGACGACCTTAAAAACATTTGGTTATACCCCCAAGCACTTTTACCCCACAATAATTCGAGAACAAGGGGGGAAATCAATCATATACAAACATACAAGCCCTCCATCGCATCGCGCATCGATCCCATTCAGAATTTTTCATAATATTATTCCTTATGTACACGTACGAGTATGAGCATAATATGTATATACATATGTATGTACACATACATATGTACTGTACAGTGTACATATGTACATATATTGTTTTCGGTTTGTTTTTCAGCCATAATTAAGGAATGAGAACATGGCTTGGAGCACATCATGGATGGCGGGGTTAAGTCAACATGGTCGGTTGCAGCAGCGTTTGCTGCTAGCAGCCACTGCCACTGGTATAACCACTATCGTCGTCGTCGTATCGTTGTTCTGGTTGTCATCATCGCATCGTGCTGCAATACTGCTGCTTCCTCTGTTGCTGTCTAGTTAGTTGAAAAACCCTTGTTAATATTTATTCAGTGAGGTGCTACAGGCGTTTTCTGGGTAAGAGCGGGGCGGGCTGTAAGGGACAAGGAATCCCGAAGAAGATACCAAGAACCAAAGCAATAGCATAGGGCGGGCGGGTGTAACGGAAGAGATAGTAAAATGCTTGCACATGCAAAAGTTTAGTAGGACAATGTAAAAACCCTTAGCGAGCAAATCTTATACGCCATCACCCTTAAGCCTTCACGGACGACCGGAGCTGAGCCGCACGACCACCCTGCCCAACCCTTCGCTGGTGCTGACTGACGACGACATTTCACAATTGCAGTAGTGAAATTTATCCTCAAACCCCTTGGAGATGGAGGTGCGGTGATGGTCCTGTAGTGTGGTGGTTTTTCATTTCTAAAACAACTACCTTGGTTAGAGAGCAATAAATGTAATCTCTTCTAGCATCATTGTGCTTAAGGACGAACTTGAGCACCTTATATTACGTCACATAAATGTTAATTAAAAGAAGTTCCAAAGAATGTAGCCTTATGTGTGTGTGGGCGTGTGGGGGCGGGCTGGGTTGATGTATGCACGTGCGACGTGCACACATAAAGATAATGTTGCTTCTACGCAAAACCAAAACCACGATGATGGTCGCCTATAGTATTCTTGGCTCTGTTCATAGTTAACTGCTGCCTAATTAGGTTTTCCTCGCAGCACCAAGTTGAGGCGTGAAAGTGAAATCTGAAGCGGACTAGATGAAAAATGTAAATTTAATATAGGCATCCGTCCTCCGGAAAGCGGTTGCAGAGTCAAAAGTAGGCATGCAAGCTGCCATGCTGCCTATATGGTGCACTGTATGGGGTGCAAACGCCCATCAGTATAAAGCTGAAAAAAAAAACTCTTAGCAGTTCTAGTTCTCCTGAAGTTTTTAATTTGACTTTTTATTCTATTTTCTGTTGAATGTAATAAATGTAACAATGCCTCGAATAGGTCCTATTAACGACAGTATGATGATTTCGACACTGACTTCAAATGTGTTACCTGCTTGCATTAATCTAAAACAAAACTACATACATATGTAGTAGGGTGTATAATTTGCTTTGGGCAAACTTACAGATCCTTGTAAGATTCTTACGTTCTTCATATTTGAATATAAAAATTATGGTAGGTACTTTTACTCCGAAAGTGGACGATCTGTTTTGAAAATGTCAAGCACTTAAGACATAAAATCAAGCATTGAAGCAATTACGAGTATATGTTGTGTTCTATTTGCATTAAGATGTGGTAGGTGACTTTGTTTCGAATTTAATCCTGTAGGGTCACACTATACAATTATGATTTAATCCATAATATTACAAATTCACTAATATGAAGTTGATTGTTTGAGCTAGAGTATGTCTGGACAACTTTGTATAAGATATCCACCGCAACAGTCGTAGGTGCCTAAATCTCACAAGGAAAAATTGTTAAATTTTTTTGAAAGACAAGTCACAATTTGACAGATAGTTACTTCTTGTTTTTAAGTAGTTTGAAAAGTTCGCAACTCTAGGTATGATAATTTTGTTTCCTGTTCTCCATTTTGCCACTACAAAATTAATCAATTGGATGCTTTTTGTCTATATAACGCTATTTGGAACAAAAACTCATGTAGGTATAGATATATATTACTTGACAGCACAGAAATAAATGGTAGAAGACCATAATCTTTAACAGTGCTGCCAGCCTATACTCCTAAGGCAGTAGATCTAATCCGATTAGCCCTGAATAAAAATCTACTGCGCAGCAAAACGAATCTACTCCTCTTTTAAAATTTGTATAATCATCCAAAGTTAGTTCTAAATGCAATAAATGCACCAAATGAAAGGTGTTTTTTTGTTAAATTGGTTTAAAAATTAGGTTTCGTTTTTCTTTATAGTTCGTTAATGCAGTAATTGTTAGAATTCTTATGTACTTATTGGTAAATTAAATGTATTTTAAATGAGTTTTTTTTTATGTGTATTTTGAGATATATGTACTTGCGGTATGTTTCAATCTGCTGCGTTTTTTCCTGATATATATTGCGCTTCTTTATCTGTACGGTGGCAGCACTGTTCGTGAACACAAAAATAACCCAGAGCAACAAAATTGCCCAAAATTCCATTTTTACAATGAACAACATGTAAGATCGATGGATGAGTATTAATCTCTCGGAAAGGTTAAAGATATGTCAAAACTCAATCTCATCTAGTTGGCAGCACTGTTGCTCAATGACTACAGGATGTGAATGTACAAAACTGTCATGACATTTATGATGGCACTTCTTTAACACTAGCATAGCCATTTGACAAGTCTATGTTGCATTCACATTGGAAACGTTAGTGATTCAAACGTTAGGGAACAAGGAAAAATAGTTTTTTTACGAAACTCAAAATCGCAGCAAATGCAGTTTTTGATTTATGAAAATGGAAAATCGAAACTATGTTCTTCATAAGTGAGATAGTGACATAGTGTACGTGAAGAATTAACATGTGTCAAATTCTGCGAGAGAAAGTTATTTTGACTTTAACGCAACACTCACATAATTTTGTTTTTTAATTTTAACTCTTCTTTTTAAAACTACTTGAAGAATAAATAAACAGCTATTTCCTTCGTATATATAAATTATTTATGCACAATATTCGTAGCTAACCTTTACCTAGCTAAAATTACATTGCTATAGCGATCAATTTTAACCAACGTAACGCTCCCAAAACATATAAAAACTAAGTGCTCAGAAAAAATGATATCTATGTACAAGAATCTAGCTATATGTACATAGGTAAGTACTTGAAACTTCGATAAACCCATCATCACGACGAAAGAACCATCGGCGACACGGGGCCATTCCTCGAGAATTCTTTCACTGATGTCTAAAAGATTTGTGACTTGAACTTGTGGCGCGTAGTACCTATCTATAAAACCTACATCCAAATCCACACCTTTCCAATACAGCCGCATTTTTTATGCTGCGCAAAAAAGAAGAGACGAATAAAGTCCTTTATGACTCAATTTCCATTAGCTGCGCTCTAAATATCTAGTATTTTCCTTATTCCATTTCCCTTACGCCATGCGGAAGTAAGAGATTTCATAGGTAATTTCATTAACCACTAAAAAGTAATTCCGCCAGTCCGCAATACATACAAATGGCCTACTTTAACCAAATGAGCATCCACCGCGTGTACCTAAATACACGAAGTCTACACTTTACCGCTACCATCACGTAACAATCCTCAAATAAAGCTATTGCATTTGTCCCGTTTCCATTCAAAAAAAAAAAAAAAACTGAAATAGACTCTTTTATTTTTCAGGACGATATAATTTTTCGACACAAACCCGGCAAGAAGGGAGGAAGGCATAGGTAGTACCGTAGTTCGTTGTGCCTATAAGCATCTGAGAGAGGATGTCTCTGAGGCTGAGGCATTCGAAAATATACAATACATAGATGTGTGTAGGAGTCCTATTGCGGGTTCCTTGAATCAATTTCCCCACAATAATAGCCAAGCCCATAACCAAGGTAAAGAAAGCCATATCAACCAGAACGAACCAACCGAACCCAGCGAGTGAGGGAGGCCTCACTTACTTTACAGAACACGGCAACAAGGAATGGGAATCGGCTATGAGAGGAACACAAAGCAAACAATTAAATGAATTGTTTTCTTAACCTGTGGGAAAGATACTTCTTCTGCTGCTACGACTACTTCCACCAAGACCCAGACCAGGGAGACAGAGGTCGGCCAGGCCAGCGACAGAGACAGAGACAGAGACAGAGACAGAGAAGACGGGACGAGAAGACTATTTTATTGGACAAACAACTACTGTAAATAATTAAAGCCAACAGATTACGAAACAATGTTGAGGTTATGGTTGGAAGCCTCAGTTGAAATATTTATTCAGGAACTTGTTACGTGCACGGCAAGTCGTATCGTATTGAAGTCGAAGGCCACCTATAACAATATGGTGATGGCTTGAAAACGGCTTCAATGGAATTCGATACAAAATGAAAAGTTCAAATTTGTGGAACAGGTACAGGCACAGGCACAGGTTAGATTGGAGCAGTGTTGCCAGGTAGCACTAGATAATGTCTTTCGCTGTTGTAATTTCAAAAAACTTGTATTGGTTCTTAGGATAAGAATTTGTAAAATATTATTGTGTATATTTAAACATAACTATCTTCCATGTGAATAAATACAGGGTTTCTCCCAAGATTAGGGTAGGGTTTAAGGGTTAATGCAACCGGCTTTCGTAGCCATAGGTGCATTGTTGATTGAAGAGTACAAGAAATCTTTGCCCCCTTCTTGAGAAAGTATAAGATTATTGCACTTTATATTTCAAAGCTTTCAGTCAATATCTGTTATTGAAAATGAATGCATTTCAACGGAAATGAATGATGGTATGGACTTTGAGCCATAAGCCGCGTATGGAGTTTAAGGCACTCCTAGATACTCTCAGAAGTGCAGAGGTTTTGATAAGTTTTAGTCTTCGGCATGTCCTTCAAAATAAAACCACACTGAGGAATAACAAATTTTAAAAACAAAATTTAAAACGAAAAAATTGATGAAATACGACCTGAGCGAAAGCTGACTTTCGAACTACACGAATTGCATCCATAAGGTAACCCTGTGCCAAGTTAAATGAATTTATTTTGTACCATTGGGAATGGTTCCTCGGAGAATGGTGAAAATAATGGTAGTGGCTGGAAAGAATGAATCTAAAATCTATATCCTTTCGGCTAAACGCCCGAGCCCAGACCAAGACCCAGACCCAGACCCAGACACTGAGTTGAATGAAGCATGCCATCACATCGCTCACCTGCAGGTCCTCTGGATCCCCTGGGAACTTGCGGATAGATTTCTATACATAACCCTTACCTTATTGCTGAAATAACAACAAAAAAGAGCAAAAAAAAAAAACAGCGGTTCATTTATTCTGAACATACAGGATTGTCAATTTTTTATAAGAACCTGGTATAACCTGGCTATGTTCGACGTGATCCAACTGCCTAATGCACAGGACCCGGTGTCGGGGTGGGAAGATGTCGATAGTGAAATTTCCTTTCAGGAGACAATAACCAGCATCCTTGCTTTCATTGCATTTCCAGATGACGACGAACAAACGGTGCGATGAGGTCGGCTGTGACGACCGACGACGGGGTGTTAGTTTGGTCTTATGAGGCGGACGAACGGCGGCGGCGGACACACAAATGAACGGACGGACAATTTAAAATCGATTTTCGAATATTGAATTCGACAGAATGTGCTCGCTATACTCGTATTTCGTAGATGCAAGTTGTTTGACTCCTCGCCAAAAAGATTTTCGGGCGATTGCGAATTGATGCCTTTTTCAAAGGAGGCGCGGTGCGGTGCTGCATAAGTCGAAGTCCTTAGGGTTGCTAGACAAGAATTACCTGCTCGATTCTGTTGTTGTAAAAGTAAGCCGATTTTCAGATCAATTTCATAAAGCCTTAAAGAGTCCGAGGGATTTATTTGAAAAGCTCGGACAAAGGGGGCGCAGGCAAAAACATAAAATTCGACCGAAGACGGAAAAGACGAAAACTCGCTGAGGCATCCGCCCGGTACCAGTACCGGTACCGGTTACCACGGCATGCAGGACATGGACACACATGTTGAATAACAAATATACCTACCCCTGATATGTGGCAAACAAAATGAACATTAAATTCTAAAAGGACAAAGCCCCGGCCATTATCCTACAGAAAAATGGAAAAAAAGCGGTTGGCTTTTTTCCCATCACAACACAATGGTAACGGGTCAATTGGATTTTTATCTGCTGGGTTTATTTGTCGTTCCTTTTTTTCGTTTTCCTTTTTTCTGGATAGGGACGTGTTCTGATTAGAGGAGTCCGAGTCCGATGAATGCAAGCGTTTTATCAAAAAGCAAAAAACTTACAAAAAAGACAAAACAACGCCAACGTTAGATAATGGACTTTGCAATCGATAGTGATTTTTGTTTGGTGTTTTGTGTTTTGTGTTTTTTGGATATTTGTAATTTGTTTTGCATTTCTTGTCGGCACTGGTGTGAGACAATAGAGTTTAAATAAATTATCAAATTGGATGGAACCAAATTGCGCAAGTTGCTGATGTGTCGCATTTACTTGCTCTGACTGCTATGCAATTTCAATTCTCACATATCCTTAGGTAATGAAATAATAGTTCTCTTTAAAAATTGTATCATTTCACGAGAGTTAGATTATTATAATTGGTAGTGCCATCAGTTATGAAAAAGTGGCCGAAAACCACCCTTTATACGTTGAAAGTTGAACATTTCCAGTTTGTATCCTAGCTCATAGCTATTCCTAAGAATTTGTTGCTTTTGTATCTTTTTCTGAGAATACAGAAATCAATTTGATTTCAGACACAAAAATAAACTGGATTATGGAATCTTAATGCAATTTTCAGTGGAATTCTTTCTGCTTCATCTCTAATTTAGCTGTCAAAAAGGTGACACTGCTTTTCAGAAATGTAATTATGATAATTGAAATCAAAAATGATAGATAGTTAAATTCATAGAAAGCAAAGCGTCTGACATTTGAACAATATTATCTGAATTATTAATTTTGTATTGATGGACTTTTTTGTGTTTCTTTTGAACAGTACGTGACTAACGTGCCTACATTAAACAAGCAGCAAACAGATATTATTTCTGAAATAGGTTTTAGATTCAGTTAAATTTCGTCATCTTTTTAGTCTAAGTTTTATTATAAATAACCTTTAACTTCGTACTAAATCCGTACTTAAATTTGCCCTGATATTGTGGCAGTTATGTTTTTTTTAAATCCTATTTTAAGCCATTATATAGGAGTAGAAATAAATACGTGTACCTATACTGTATACGTATGTATGTAGCTATGTGTAAAAATAAGTTTCAAAGGCAACATTTTAAATCATTCAACCGCTTAGAAGGAATTACAATATACATACATACATATGTACATATCGAAAAAGAATTTATTTTTTCTTCACGTTTAATAGTCTATAAAATATATTTGCATGTTTGTATACATATACATATATATAATATATACATACATATTTCCTGTTCTAAAAAAAATTAAGGTTTCAACACAACAATGAATAATTTAGAATTAGCAACTTCCGGAGATTGAACATCAATGACGGGAAAACGATTTCGTTATTCATTCGATAGTGAAATATCCTTCAGTTGCTCCTTTATTTTGAAAGCCTGAAATTTTTTCCTGATTTCAAAATACTTTTTAATCGAAACGAACCTTTTGTGTTATTTTATAAATGAATGGAAACATATTAACCAATTTAGCTATGGAAAGTAGCAATCATAGAATGTATGAAAAATTGGTACACATTTTTGTTCAAAGTCGTATGTACTCGTATATCCGCAAAATACTTTCATATATATAAATATGTAGGTATATTGTATAGGTTTACTTTTGATTGAACAATCAAATCAAATCAAATCACACAATAAGAAAATGCAAAACTTTTAACCAAGCAAATCTATTTAAGGACGAACTCAAAGCATTTCTAATCTCTTTAACCAGGTTTATAGAGTTTTAGGAAATCTTCTGTGCCGAATCTTCTGTTAGCGAAGTAAGGGTTTTGGGTGTTTTTTTGCAACTAGACAGAATGCAAATAACCTCAACATGAATGGGGTTATTGGACAAGGGTTACCTTAAAATAGAATATAAGTCAGATCAAATGAAAGAGTTTTGTTGAAGTAAGCATTTATAATATAATATTTTCGCAGTTGAAGACCCACAAGACATGGATTAGTGACATGTATATTTCTAAGAAAGGAAACAAAAATTAATTGTATTCAATCGGGCAAACATATAACAAATAGTGATTTTGGGCCGAACTTCGGACGTATGTACCTATTACTTAGTGCAAAAATTCCTTTCAAAAAATACGTTTTTTTTTTCGTTTGAAAACTTATTTTATAGAGTTAGGTAATTTCCTGCTCTAGATTTTATAGTTTTTAGTTGACATTTAAAAGCCGTGATCCAAGGATAGTGACTCATCTTCGCCTTTTCGAATTCCGTCATTAAGACATGTATGTATACACCAAGTTTGAAACAACAAAATTTTTGAATATAAGTATGTAGTATACATAATATTACGAGCAATGTTTGTTATTTGATGAAAGACATTACATTTATCGTCATACAAATCATTACAATTTTAAAATATAAGACTTGTTTCCCAATGTCCTTGTTCGTTAAAAAGATGATTGTTAAAAGCAAAATAAAACATGTACCCAATCTTGTGTCCTTCATAACTTTGCGACAAAAATTTAAAAAAAATAATTTTTCTTTTACACTCTGGTTACAAGTGACTTGCAACATGACGTCTTGCCTCTTGAAGCGTTTTCGAGTGATGTTAAGGAAGTTATAAACCATCACAGCGATCGTGCACTGCTACCTTGTGTTTTTATGCGAAGCAATGTGTGTTTCCGTGAACAAAAGTTGTGAAAGAAACTTTATCCTGACTCACTCGTTTCACCAAGATGATTTCCGTGTCCTAAAAACACTCCATGCTGCATGACGCAAATTACAACGTTTAACTCTAACTCCTCTTTCTCTCTGAAATAAACTTAATTAAATTGAACTATGTTAAAAATGTTCACATATACATATTACAATTGGGCAAATGTAAACCCTTCTGAAAGTTTGGGTAAACAGAACTCACTTTATGTATGTACACACAAACACAACAATCACAGACAAAAACGATTAAGCTTCCCAAATTTCGAATTGAATTCCAGCAAAATGATTTATGATGCGAAGTGCGAATAATTCCCACGCTTGAACGACTTAACAGTGCGAAATTTTGTCTCCCCGAAAAGTCTCCCTGATGTAATAGTATCTATAGGTAAGGTATGTACTGTACAATGTACATCCCCTTCCTCTCATAAAAGTTGTATGGTAATACAAGTGCAACTTCTTGCAGGTTTACCCCTGCTGTCAACCCCCGCCCCCCCTCAATTAATGTTCTTAAATCAAGCACCGCATGGAGACTCTTTCAGAAGACCACGAAATTCGATTATCATTGTGTGTTGCGCAACGGTAAGTGGTGGCAGGAGAATAGACGAGCTTGCAATTTTCATTGAATTGCATTCATTCTTCGTGGAGCCATAACCAGAACCAGAACCAAAACCAGACCTGGCCGCTTCTGCCCAAGCTTGAGCCCCTACTCATCGATTCCAATTGAGGTAGCAACGATAATAGAAACCAACAACCACCAATTCAAGCCATTCATCTCCTTTTGCAAGCTGAAAGGCACATGTATAGGTATACGTAGGTATGTGCATTGTGCATGTCTATAAAGGGCATAAGACTATTGGACTCCCGTCCCATACTTCGCATGTCCTTAGAATCCTTAGGAACACAGCAAATCCATTAAATCACTACACACAGCTCGTATATACATATGTATGTATGTATGTATGTAGATGTACTTATGTATGTACAGTGCATATATGTTCGTGCATTACATACGAGTACAAACATATACGTATATATGCAAATTTCTAATTGAATCTGTGCGTGGTCCATCGTTTACATCTTGTTAGAATCCCCCAATGACAAACAGTGGTGCGGAAAGTCCATTATAAACAGAGAGCAGCAAGCAGCCCATATGGACTTGGATTTGGGCTGTCTAGTGTCTAGTTCCCTCCGTCTGTCAGGTATTGGCGAAGTGATTCATGTGTACCGCATAATGGCAGCAGGCGAAATGCAGATTTCCCGTATTACATGATGAGTATCCTATGGGACATAATGTGGTTAGCAGGGGTTGGAGTTTTGGTTAGATTTTTGGCCAACGCAACGGTCCGACGAAACCGGAAACACAGCTCCGGTGCGGTGCTGACTGCATGGTGTGGCCGGAGAAATTGGTCATAATTTCATTTAAGCACACTTCGCGAGCGAAATTGAAACGTTACGCTGATGGTTCTTGGACTGGCTGATGGATGATGGGCAGAAGGCCATTTGCTTGTTGCGTTTGTTGTTGTTTTTTTCTGATCTTTCGTAGAACGCAAACAGGATTTGAATCTCATTTCAATTGGAGTATGGACCAGTGATGATGCAATGGTAAAACAAATCTGTAGGTTATACTAGTAAAGGGAACCTTTGAACGAGTCTCATCCTAACCTGCACTTCTTTCAGATATAAAGGGTTATTCAATATAAAGGGTCATTCATTTATTTCATAAGACTCCGCTACATATACTCATCGGACAGCGGTGCTGTTTCCGACAGGCTAACTGATTGAAGTCCAGTCAATCTGTCTTAAATTGCGTTTCTTTTCTAACTCTGAACGTTCAGAGCATCGAATTTGTGTTTCTTTTTTCGTTCTGAACATGTTCTGAGCTTGCTCAGAGCGCGCTCTATGAGCTCAGAATAAAATAGCTGAGCAGACTGAGTAAATGCTGAGCATAAGCATTTCGTTGACAGAATTTGAAAAAAAAGAAACAAACACAAAAAAAATGGAGCACGAGAGCGGTAGTGGTTCTAATGCAGAAGGTAAGTTTATATGAGAAATAATTAATCCATACTAATATTATAAATGCGAAAGTAACTCTGTCTGTCTGTCTGTCTGTTACTCTTTTACGCCTAAAGGGCTGAACGGATTTTGTTGAAATTTGGTATGGTGATAGATGATAACCTAGAAATGGTCATAGGCTATAAATAATCACGCCATTGTTCTTAAGGGGTAGGCAGTAGGCAGATAACTAAATTGAGTTAGTGATTTTTAGTGGTTTTTGTTGGGACTTTTGCTCTTTCACGTCTAAACGGCTGAACGGATTTTGATTAAATTTAGTAAGGTAATAGATGGTTACCTAAAAACGCATATAAGATCAAAATGATCACGTCATCGTACTTAGGGGGTAGAAAGTAGGCAGAAAACTGAATTGAGTTAGTGATTTTTTTATGGTGTTTGCTGGGAGTTTTGCTCTATCATGCCTAAACGGTTGAATGGATTTTGATGAAATTTAATTATGTGATAGATAGTAACCTAGAAAAGGATATGGGCTATTAATATTAATGCTACCGTACTTAAGATGTAGGCAGTAGACAGAAAACTAATTAAGTTAGTGATTTTTAATCGTTTGTTTTAAAAGTTTACCTCATTCACGCCTTAACGTCTGAACGGATTTTTATAAGACTTGGTTAATTTAAAGATAGCATCCTAGGAACGGACACAGGCTACTTTTTACGGCGGGCAAATACCTCATTTCCGCGGAAATCTGGCGTGATCGTGTCAAGAAGCGCATGACGTCATAGCTACTGAAATGATTTTGATGTTTTTTTTTTAACTGACTGTTACTAAGACTTCAAGGCGCCATAATTTAGGGAATTTATGATAACATTTTGATGAAACTGTCTTTATTTAACAGTTTTACTTGGATTGAAACTAAGCGACATTCCATCACACTACTTAACTTATAGGGTAGGAAGGTAACATTCGGAGCTATTTATTATGTGTTTAGGTTACTTTTGAACAAATTTTGATGTGAAGTTGAGGACCGGAACACGATAGTGGGATATTGTTGCAGGGGGACTTAAAGCCGGGAGAAAACAAAAAAACTTATGCGGACGAAGTCGCGGGTAAAACTTGTAAAATATATTTTTTTAATGCTTGTTTTTATTTCAGGAGGCTTGAAATGGACAAGGGATATATATTTTTGAATATAATAATTGTGTCCATTTTAAATTACGTTTCTAATTTTTCTTTTTTGCTTCTTTACTCTGCAGAAAAAAATCACAAGTAAATTGACAAATACCAAATAGTGACAGCTAAAGGTTCAGTTCTGTTTCAAAAATAACTCTGAGCATTCAGAACACATTTTGTTCAGAGCTTGTTCAGAGCATATTCTGAGCATGCTCGATTTGCTCAGACTCTGTTCAGAGCTCTTCTCTGAGTTAAAAAAGAAAAACGCCTTTAGTGAGACGATTTTTGATATCCTAAACACCATTGAACAAACTTGAACAAACAATTTGATACATCAGCAACTGTATAATTTCTATGATTTGACAAAGCAGAATCTCTTAATGACAGCCAATTTGACAGATGTTCCTCCAACAATACATCGGCTATCTGTATGCATCGGCTATAGACTGTCACTGTATAGTATAAGAATAATAATAAGGTATGTTTTCAAAACTAAGTCTATTTTGAGAAGCTTTTGTTTGAACTAAGGTTTTTGAAAAACCAACAGCGTCCCAAATTTGGACATGTTTAAATTTAAGTGATTTCCTTAAATGACTATGGTAACTAATTAATTAACTTTACCTATTATGTAAATTACCATTTATATATGTGACAAAAATTCCAAACTATAGAGACATACAAAAGTCAATCCTATGTATGCATATGTATGTATATAACGGTAGGTTCATATTATTTACTCGTTTTTCAAATTTTGATTTTAGATCCACGTGTCTACGGGGTTTCGTTTTCGTTCGATAAAAAGACTAACCTAAACAAATTCCCTCACTTGTGTTAATTTCGGATTTAAATGAAATTTTCTATTCTATTATCGTGCACATAATTCAGATTCAAAAAATTATTCACACCATGAAGCGTGTACAAAATTTAATTCGCTTATTTAAATCAAAATAATTAATTAATCTAATTCAAAAGCTTAAATTAACACTCAAAAACAATTTCCTGGTTTCACGTTGATTTAGAGGCTTGTACTCTCCGTAATGTAATATACATACATACACACATATACACATATGAACTTATGTGTGATAAAAAATATAATTAATAGCAGTAATTGAATAAATGGCCAACATGGTGTCGATGTCATTGTGCGTTATGTGGTGCACGAATCTTCTGTTGATTTTGGCCCAGAGTGTATTTTTAAATTTGCATTCACAAACATGGTCCTAGGGTTTTGCTATTCATTAATAAAACATCAAAAGCTTAGTCAAATTTAATTTGTATTTAAATAATTTGACACTTTTTAATTTTAATTTCGAAACGTCAATGCAGCGCGGTGCAGGTAGTGGTGTGGTGATGGTTTGGAAAATTAAAGACCATAATGCCATCATGGATTTTACATGATTCGATTGTATCGTGTAAACCATAGGGACAACCATTGACAACTGCGATCTAAGCAAAGTTTGTGGCTTGTTGGCAGGTGTTTGCCTGAAAGCTGCAAGATAGTTTGAAGGCTTTGTAAATAAATTGAAACTTTGATAAATATAAATAAGAAATCCGCTACTGTGCATAGTTAATCCAAAACTGATAAAAGCGGTTTGTTGGGGACTCAGATGGACTTATGTGCACACCATACAATTAAAGTAAAAATAATAAAACGTTTAAAATCAGAGTAATCTATTCGATGCAGAATTTAGGCGGGCGTATCGAAAGTCCCCCAAAATCTCCGTGTTAGGCTTTTGTGAATGGGGCAGTTAGAAGTTACAATACAAGCATATAACACATGATTTAAGGGTTAATTTTTTTTTATATATTAAATCTATCTTTCTTATAAAAATATTTCTTCTAATGTATTCTATTTCTATTTCTATCAGGATAGTTTCAGTAAATTTAAAGCTTCCTGTTCGTTTAGGTTTAACATTACAATGCAATTTCTTCCTTGTATATTTTAGGTTTGGTTTTCTTCAGGCGATTTAGGAGATCAAAATAAATCTTAATTTCAATTAAATATTTATGTTCAAGCCGAGAAGTTTTATTCAAAATACTCTACATCCACAACTCTTGTATTTATTCTTCCGAAAGTCTTGGTTAAAATCGATCTTAAAATAAGTCCATATCCATATCACCTTCCACTTATATGATAAATGATATATGATATATATGTATGTATAAGTAACGTCTTATAAGTAAACGGTTAAGAGCTTGGTAAAAATAATCTACATCCGCGTGCAGCATTTAAACCGATACTACTCAAAGCCCCTTTTCTACGTAACCGAACTTGACCTGAACTAAATTTTCTTCCCTGGCTTAGATGGCTTATTAATAGTCTCATTAAAATAAAATTCAAGAACCAAACGTTCAAAATACGCCTGCAGCATTTAAAACAATCAATATCCTGCATTTTAATCTCAAGGGTTTAATTATTCATAATTAAGATCAAAGTTCAAATATTTATAATGTACATACCTCCAGCCCCACTGTTTGCCAAACGACTTTTCTTTTGTTCAGGGTCATTCATTACATTTAAGCTCAGTCGTGCTTAATTTCAAAAACATTTTTCGTGACACAAAAATAAAATTAAAAAATAAAAATGTAAAAAGAAAAGCAAAAAACAAAAAAAAAAAAAAACACAAAATTTCCAATTAAAAACTTCTCTCGTACATTTTACTTCTTTCTTACAAGAATATATACAATAACCAAAATAATAATTTGAATTTACCATCAGCATCTCTGACTTAATTCTCTGGCATGTACTTTTGAAACCAAATTAAAAATAAAACGAATACCAGGCCAAAGTTGGGTCCATATATTCTTGTAATTCCCATAATAACCGATTGAATTTAGAGTAAATGGCAAAAAAATAGACCCCATTTCCCCCCAAAGAGTGGAGTTTGTTTTAGCAAATTTAAACTGAATTTAAACAACATTTAGAGGGCGAATTTATCCACTACATTCGTATACCTACTTCGCATACCATCATCACCCAGCCTATGTATATCCTGAGCGCCACACTGTTTCCTCACCTCCTCACCAGCTCACCACCTTACCTCCTTGTATATTTTATTCCTCTTATTCAGGAAACTCAATTTGTCCCGGGGAACTAAGAACACAATTTCGAATTTAAAGGAGAAAACAGGAAACAAAGTCGACATTTCGACGACAAAGAAGACAGGCAGAGGCAGAGGCACCCTCTTATAATATTATTTTTCTTTTTCAAATTATTTCCATTGAATTAGGAAAATGAAACATTTGTAGAAACAACGTTTTAATCCCAAAATCGATTATCTTAAAGTTCACTTAAGTCTGCTGGGTAATTCGAAAATGTTTCCTTCAATCAGAGAAAGCTGCTTCCGATGTTGAGTTGGTTGTTTATGTTTTTTTTTTTTTTTTCTGTTTGTTTGTATGTATTTGAAAAACATGGCTTCGTTTTGTTGCATGCACTAAATTTGTCAGAGAGAAGCAGTTCAAGGATACCGAGAGAAAGACAAGCCACCCAACCCCCAAGACCCTTAATATTTTCGGTGGAACCATTAATAGATTTATTTGAATCTCATAAATATTATGTACGAGGAAGTGCACCTCATGCTGGTTGCCATTTTGGGAATTTTCATCCTTATCGAAAGAGTTTCTATGAGGAGGCGGATTAGGTAAGCATTTTCGAATTAGTTTAAAACTAGAATGTTAATCATTTGGGTCAGTTGACTTTTGAAATTGGTTTGTTGTTGAAATGACGTTTTTGGGAGTTTTGGGATTTAGGTCGGCTTTGGGCGTTACATCAATTTAACACCTTGATTATTTTTTGTAAAGAACTAACATCATTCACGTTACGAAGTTGAGTTAACTAATTTTATTTAAGAAATTTATAAATATGTTAATTCACTTATACATTTTAGGTAGAGTTTTGGGATATTTTATTAATTTTTCTTCAAAATGTCGGAGTGATTATGATTACACCAACTCCCTATCGGATAACTTCCTATTCTATAAAAATGTCACTCATTTAGCTACACAATGAAAACTCAAACTAAAAAGGAATGTAGTATTTTGGAATCACAAAATTTTAGGGTACAGTTCAAGTTTATTGAGTTCAGCATAGTTCTTGAGTGTTAATAATTTATTATTTTATTTGTTTTAATACTGGTTATACATACTATGTATGTATGTATAAGTAGTTTTATTTATTTATTTAATTTGATGAGTAACAAAACTTGTCTAAATTATTTTATTAAATCCAAACTTTATACAATTAAATACTATTAACAATTCTTGTTTACAATAATTGAGAGTAAAAACAGAGTTCCAATTTTATCATTCATTTGTAATGTGATTTTTTTAAATTTGTAAAACTTCTGAAATTGTTTTATCAATACAAAATATTATATTATTATAAATTATGCACTAATGTTATCAATTCTTATTTTGTTTTTAAGAACAAGATACATCTTTATTCACATTCTGATCCTGCATACTTCCTTATTTCTTTCCAATAATCGTCAGCACTTCGTTTGGTCTTTTTTTAAATTATTGTCCTTAGAGAAACTTAAGGGAAAAATTCTTACTTTTTGAAGAAATTTTCCAAACCTCCTTTTATACCTAATTAAAAAAAAAACATGTATTAAAAACCGTGTTTGTCATGCTTAAATCAGTAAAATTAATAATTGAAGTTATTCAAAGAATAAAAGATGAAGTTTTTTTTTTATTACGCATACGCCACAGTGAACGGTTTGATATCTAGAGCAAATAAATGAAAGCTGTTATGAGACGTTTTATTAAATTTCACAGGTCAGTTGGAAGAAAGTTCTTTGGTAAGTTCCTATCCCAGTTTAGGTGTAAGAACGCAAAGTTTTCCAACTAAATAAACATACATATTACTCGTAAACGATAAAAGATGCATACTGATAAGTTAAACCGAATCAAATCTAATTCGTTTTGTTTAAATTTTTTAACTAAGTAAAAACACTAAACAAAACCACTTAGAAGGTACTTATGTATGTATCTAATATTCAACTATATGTGTACATGTATTTTAATTAATGACCTTCCGACAAAGAATACAGTTTAGTTTCAAAAATTGTTCTTAACAAATTGGTCTGAATCAAAAATGTTTTGCTTGCACAAAAAATACCACAAGCCGCAGGTTATAATAAGTCTGTTATTTTGTTATTTGAATGTGTGAAGTTACGTTGGGTGATACCATTTTCGAAATTGAAGAAGAAACATTTCCGTTGTTGCTATACTCAATACTCTCAAGCACTAAACTGCACTCGGTTATGGGAACATTATTATCCCTTGCATGGCAACACTTTATTATGGAAGGATGCCAGAATAATGACTATTTGTAGGATCTTGCAATTGAAACTTAAAGACCGACTACGACTGACTGATGCACATGGAAACTATTTGGGTGCAAATCTATTTTGAAAAGCAAACATTTATCCAGATGCTAAGTAAGTATTCCATACAGACTCCATAGTGCGGAATGTGTGCCTTTTGAGTCCTCATACTCTCGTACTTATAAATGTAGTATGTATTGTATATCTACATATAAGTAGGTAGAGAAAATACCAGCAGAGCATACTCTTTATGCCCGACTCAACTTCAAAGCATTCGCTTCAGCAAGTGTATTAAAAGAATATAAATGAAATTGAAATATATTCAAGTGTGGTATGCAATTCATTCCATATTTCATGCTTTCACTCCTCCATATCCATTCCTAAACGGGTACAGCAGCGTCCAAATTATTCTACATCTTACATCAACTAAAAACCAGCACACCAGCCAAGCCACTACCAGGATATATCATGAACACATGTTGGCTGATGCAACTTACCTTGCCCCAAATTGATGCAATTCAGTTGTATGTATGTATCTACATTGCACATATACTCGTACATATGTACACTTGGGCTTACGTGTAAGTCAACATCTCCTCGTTTCTTTCTTCATGAATATAAGTTTATGCTCGTGGAACTGCAGACATTGCCACCGGGGGCAGAAGATGATATTATTTGGCAAGAAGAAATCCCAATCAAGGGTCCCATTGTTCAGCTTCAAGTTAGCCACTGCTATTAAGGATTTCCAAATGAATATGATGACACGTAGTTTGCTTGCGAAGTAAGAGTCACTAGTGTTGGCAGATCGAAAACATTAGATCACTTTTGATGGTTTTATGTGACTCAACGAGGTCTTTTTATAATGATGGTTGTGTTTTATTTACTGCTGTATAGCTAGTGCAGCATTCATATGAATAAAACGATCAAACTCACTTTACTTATATATCGCCAGCACAGCTGCCATTATTTGGGCTGGATTCTTTTTCACTAGCAATCAAATAGTTGTTGTTTGAAGAGGGAAATTTTGCTGCGCTAGCTAACCAGCAGTGAATAAAACACAGGTAATATTAATGTTTCTTCTAGGATAGCATGTGTACTAGTTCTTATGAACAACTTTTCAATTTTTGATAACTTTTGTCAAGTTTTTTGTACTGGGAACAAGTACTAAAAAGTTTCTACCTAAAAATAATTCCCTTATATTCAAAATCTATATATATATTGACTTAGTATGTCATTTCTGTTGGCAATTGATGGCGGTTAGTAATTTTGAGACCTTCAGTTTTTGTTGAATCTTAAGTTCTTCTTTGAGAAACTCATTTGTTCTTTGGAAACGACATGAAATTTTACTCCTCCATAATACAAATTTGAACCCAAACCTTTGAGATGACAGTTCTACTCACTAAAAACCTTAGATGGTGATTTGATTGGACTCTTTTGAGGCGACTTATTTTGACATTTTTCAGTATTTTATCTCGCTCCTACTAATTTCAAATTAAAAATTAAAAATTAACAAGTACCACTGCATATAACCATACGTCCATCGCAGTTGAACTACTCAGTTTTAAATTAAATCTTTAAAAGAAACGTCACCTTGTGTATTGAAAGCAATTTAAAATGACACTTTGGTACCTCAACATGAAGGACTTTTGGTCATATTCAGGGGATTTTTATTTCAAATTCCCTTTAAAACACTGGCGAAATTTATAATCCAACCACAATGCCAGTGTGACGGACTGGTCGGTCGGTCGGCTGGTTAGCTCGGCTGAACTGTTGTCGGTTGTCGTTCTTAAACAGTTGACGATAACGAAACAAAAATTAGATACAACAACCTGCATAAAATAGAATAAAATGTGGTGCAAAGGACGAAAGAATCTTAACAATTGAACATACTTAAGGGATACTAGAGTTTTGGTGCTTGAATGGGAATGCATGAAGAAACCTTGGAGCATCCTTATGTGGGCTGCCATATGTGTGTCTGGCTCTGGATGTATGTATGTACTTGTATATCCCGTACGTCCGAGTATATCTACTGGCGTTGTCCACTCAAATGCTCAAATCTATTCAATTTTCAATTTGAACACTGTCATTTTCGATTCAAGATGCTGTTTCTGCTGCTGCTGCTGTTGCTGCTTCCACTGCTGGTATATTGTGCATTATCTGGTGGCTCTGTCCAATATGTGGACACAATTTTGTTGCGAATTGTGATTTTCTACAATTGCAGCTATTGGCGAAGTGACAGAATACTTGAATGTCGGCATCAAGAGGAAGGGACTTTGTATAGTGTACAAAAGTGTCCTGGACTTTGGTTTGTATTATAATTGACAGAATACGGAACTAATTCACTCAATAATGTTAACATTGACATGGATGTGTTTATTTGGGGAAAAAATTTAGCTGTGTATGTTGCACAGCGGGATTCTTGACAAAGAATCCTTCAAATATCAGATTGGTGAAATATGAACGAGTTTATTGGGGATTTATTTTTCAAGGGAAGTATGTATAGGAGTTAGTGGCGATAGTAAAACACTGCATTTATTTTTAAATTGGTATACTACCCAATTTAAGGCATCGAAACTTACTCCACTTTTTCTGTGAGCTTCTTTAAAAGTTTATAGAACATTTTAGAGAATTAATAAGTTTTATAGATGCAGGTGACGTGATTATTATTATTTTTCAGCTTGGAAATCAAATCTGAGGAGAAAATAAACCTTTAAAAATGTATTATTCCCACTTCAGGTATTTTCTATAAAATGTTTATGCATATTTATGTAAAATGAAAACAAAAAAATTACAGCAAGGACTAAATGTTAGTGATATTTTTCCCTAATAAAAATAAAATAAAATAAAATACAAATTGTTCATGAACCTTTTTAGTAAAGTGGGAATAAGCTAGGTTATAAAAGAATACATTAAATTCATTTTAAGGTCACCTTCGACCAAGATGATAATAATTTGGAATGTTTCCTTTTTCCATTTCCAAATGATTTCTAGATAATATCCTTAACCATTTATCTTTCTGTTTGTTTGTTTGAACAAAGATGACTTAGGTTTCATTAAATTTAATATATTAAACCACACCATTAATATCATTTAGAGCTGTTAAAGCGACAGAACTATTCGAAAGCATCATCAAAAGACAATTAACATTTCAATTTGTCTTGCTTTACCCAGAAACCGTTTGGTCCATTATCCCAACATAACTTAACAGCAAACAAAGATTAATCTTTGCAACTACTTACCCTTGATGTAAATTTTAGAAGTTCATTTACCGCTTTAAAATAGCCAAATCATTGTTTCTACATAATACATACATACATACATTTATTTAAAAAGATATTCTATTAAGTTATGCTACATTAAAAGGATAGGTAAATAATAAATATACTTACAGGATCCTTAAATATCGATTCTATAAACCGCGGCGTATAGTTGTGTATTCCCTGGATTTTCTACAAAACAAGAAGCTGTTCCGAACAGTTTAGAACAGATTGGAACACTTTAGAATAGCATTTTGTACATTTGCTTTTTAGGTTGAACAGAATTGTGAGAAGTGTCAAAATCATCTGTCTGTAATTTGTGATTGGCTTTCATTTAGTCGATTGTGCCTTAAATTTCTTTTGTGTGAGAATAAAGTAAATAAAATATTATATTTGGAACAGTTTTAATTGGTTTTTATGTCGGAAACTAAATAATTGATTTATTTATCACAATTCGGTAAGAAAAAATTCATAAAACGTGAGTCAAAGCAAAACATTTTTTTGTTTACAACTTCAGATGACAGATATTTGACTGTTCAAAGTTGTCTGAAGTTTATTGTTCTGTTCTATTTTATCCTACGCTGTTCTACTCTGTTCTATCCTACTCTAAACTCAGTGAACAGACGTAAGTTAAAAGTGTTAAATCTAGACAAAGGTGTAACAATGCATTGATGGGATTTTATTGTTGCAAATGACAAATTTCTGTGTTTGAATCGAACTGTAGAAATGTGTTTTGATTTCTTAAATGCTCGTATTTAAGTTATGTACATATATAATTCGAAAATTAAATGATTTTGATATCTTAACTAAAAACACTGTGGTTAATTTAAGGGCATGAATTGTTGATATAATTAAATTACATGCGATTTATACTTTCCCAAATATGTTGGACAAACGCTGCTGTTTGATTGACTCGAATTTTAAAATGTGAGCCCAAAACATTTTGATATTTGCCGTTTTGACAACCATATTCTAGAACATAAACGCATGCCTGTCAAATCGGAGGCAAATTTCATTTTAATTCAATATTTCAAGAATTTCATACATATTGTATTTTATGTATAAAAATGTTTTTAATGTTTAATTTAATTGATATTAAAAGTAGGTAGGTCCGTACCTGTACAAATTAAAATGGGAAGTGATACATATTTGTCAAATATGTATTAATTAAGCCATACTTGTCAATCATATTTGAGAATAATCATCTCGACCTTACAAAAATCATACCCAAATATCTTGTCATCGCAGGAAGAGTATTTCAAGGGGATTAGATTTTTGAATAAAATAAATAAATAAAATTCACTATATTTTGTATTAATTTATTAGAACGATAAAATTATCTCTCTTAGTCTTGATGTGTATGTGTGATATAGAATCTTACCACTAGTGTGGTTAATATAATGGGAATACATATTTATGGCCACAATACATTCATCCCGACATGTCATACTCAAAGTGATCGATCTTGTCATTTTCACTAATGACGGACGTATGTAAACTGATGCCACTAATATCAACAATACAGGTAAAACAAGTTTTAAAACTAAATACACATCAAGAAACAACATACTCGTACGATGCTTTAAGCTTATGATATTTTGTTTCAGCTGAACTTTGTAAAATATGCAAAACTCCAATTCGACAATAAAGCAATAACGCTGACAAAAGAAACGTTCTATTGTTGAGATTGAGAGTCCAATGAACTAGAATCCAATAAACGATAACAATGCAAACGGAAGTGACAAGATGAATAAACATCTCTCCAACTTATGAACATCACATTCCCCGAAAGAAAGGAAAATGATCAGATCAGTATAAAGTTGTAGAACAAATCAATTGTTGTTTTTATTTGAACTAATATATTTTTGTATGCCTATCCGTCAGTTGGATGTCTCGCTGTCTGATTGTCTGTCTCGATCACTACACGACGGCAAATTAACACATGCACACAAACATAAACTCGCAGGGGTGGGGTGTGCCTCTCTAATTTAACTGGATTGTGTATATATAGCAATATTTAAGAATACGGAGTAATTGAAGAAAATAAATAAAAACCAAATCCGAAGCTGAAGCTGGAACTGAAACTGAATCTCGCGGCGAAAATGTGCAAATGAATCGAATCCAATAGCTGGTTGGAGCTGGCCAGCAGCGCAGCACAGCGGTAGCCCTCAACAAGCTTGTTATCCCCATACCGCCACCGCACTGTCATCGCCACCGTCGTCGTCGTCGTCGTCGTTCGTCGTCTGTATTCTTTGAAGCACAAATTCCATTTTCATTTCAATTAAGTTCTTTCCCGTTTGTACTTTATACTTAAAGTGCGATCGCGACAAAAGCTCCACTCACTAAGACGCGCTCTCCACAGCCGAGTCTCAGTCTACCTATCGTAAGACTCGCTCGGTCTGGGTCTCGGTCGACAGCAGTGGTAGTGACAACATCCATACGATACCAACCCCCCCGGCTAGATCTATCCAACTCAAGACGCAAAGTATCTCAACGTATTAACAAAAGCAAATTTGGTATAACACATTTTCTCGAGTACCGTGGTTAATTATTTGCATTATTGTAACCGAAACGAAACGGATGTGTGCGACCGAATTAATTTATTAATTAAAGCACATATCTGACACACTATAGCTGTGAGCGGTACGCGGTACGCGGTGTGTTATAGCTGAATTTATTACATAGATACTTTTGTATCTATAGTGCGTGATGTGATAACAAATAGCAGAGATAGCGAGAGTAAAAGAGAGTTAGAGGTCTCCGAAAGCTTGCCACCTCTTTGGAATCCAAAAAGACCAACTTTGCTATCGGCTCCGTTTAGTGCTCGAGATAAAGGTTTACCTTTGTATTTTTTTCTTATCGTACTCGTATAGCTTCGGTGAAAACACAAACGAATACTTGTTGTTCCAACAAAGTAAAAAAGTATTATTATTTTCGCTCTATCTGAGAGAAGTGTTTAGTGCCGGAGAATTTGGGTCAAACGTTGAGGCAAGGCGGCGCGGCGGCGTGAGTGATGGTGTTTTGAAAAAGTGCATCTACATAAATCACGGCCCTGACAAATGAAAATCATCAACTGGGTGACCCAGCAAAGTAACTTGATTGCAACGCTCTTATCAAAGCAGTTTCGAAAATGGTTAGGGATAGATTACCCGACCTATTGCAGGTAAGACTCCGAAAGCTCATGTACCTATATACGACATACGTAACGTATAGGTACCTATCTGGAACCTATTCACATCCGTCGCAGCTCGCAGTGTCTGTAGGTTTTTGTAGACCTATCTTATCAATGTGCAAACGACTGTGACGGGTTGGGCTATGATAATTACAACGCTAATTGCTCTAAAATAACCACCTAGACAATACCGACATTATAAAATAACTTATATCGCTTACAGAGGTCGCTCCAAACCTCGAACGGATCGCTGGACCAAGCTGTGATCATGACTGAGTTGAGCACCAACGTCGATGCAATTCTTAACCCGGTAATTATATAACCTATCGTATTTTTTCTACTCCTCTTATAACATATCTACTCACCTTAACCCAACAAAACGAAATCGAGATACAAACATCCTACGTCACATTTAAACCGCATTCAAGACCAAATTTTATTTAAGTATACTGATATTGCGATCGTCTTCCATGGTTAGCAGAAAAGGTGTTAAGTGATCGAGAGTGATTGAGATTAAAATTAGGACTCCGGTGTAAAATTGTGCTCAGATTACGGGAGAAAGAGTCAATGACATAATTCTTAAATGTGTCAAATACATTTTGTGAATGACTAATCAGAAAAAAGTGCAAAATGTGACAAGGTGATCATCTTGCAGGCACATGCCACTTAATGATGTGAAGTCTATTTTCTTGATGCAATGTAAGATTGATGACAACAACAATAGAAGCACATGAAAATGAAAATGAAAATGAAAATAGTGCCTACGATGTGCCACGACAAGGGGTAACAACATTTTTTCTATACATGATAAGTTCGATGTTATCATATTTAGTGGAACGTGACCAAAGTACTCGAGTATTTTGAATCTGATACAAACATTTTCAGTGTATCTAATAGCTTCACCTGCCAGTGTCTTATTGTTGTTTTGAATATGAAATTCGATATTTTTAAATGCCAAATACATACACACAAATGTATACTGCTTTGCTAGAAAGAACGAAAACAAACAAGTTTTAAGTTTGAAATCATTAAAACAGCATCAGTAAATAACTTATATGCATTTTGGCTAAAAATTAAAACTTAAAACCGGATTCCCTTGAAAGTTCTGCAATTTGCAAAAAATACTGATTCACGCATCAGAATTCAGAATCAGCTTCATTCAAATTCTGAGAAATTTGTACCTATGGTTTTTTAAGTGGTGATGCTTAATAATGTTCTTTTCACCTTTTTTTTTATAAAAATATCGCAAAGCAACAATAACCATGACTTATCTGCACGTACATAATACGTATTGATATTAGTGTTCGTCTGCATGTGTATATGAGTTATTTTAAAATGTGAGAAACACGGCCGGACTCAGGACGGAACTTTAACGGCCAGTGGGTACTTAAGTGGTTGTATGCAATCAAGATGTGCTAAGAAGGCACATAATAAGACCCATAAATGGCGCCCGGTAGTCGAGAATTATAAGACATTCATCTCATGTATGCTTATTATAGATAGATATAAGTTGATGGTTCCATGTAGTTTATTAAGCTAAGTTCATTAGTTGATTTGGGAATTGAACGATAGTTTGTTAGGGGAAGACATAGGTGAATCCATGTACAGTTAACTCAAAAGACAAACTGATAAAATAATAAATGTCTGTTATCTTCTATCCTTCTTCTTCTTCACCTTCTTGACAAATCCTACCACAGTAGTTATTATTCTTATCATAAAAAAGTGCTTCCCAAACAAGATCTTCGGTTTCAGCAAAAAAATTGTAGGTCCCATAAATTCTTCCCAATACTTGGACATATAGAAATGATTCTATACGATAAGTTCTGTCAGTTATTTTATTCTTAAATCATCACTAACTTAAAAAAAAGATAATAGTTTATCAGTTAAACTATTGACATGAATGACTGAACCAAATTTCATAAAAGTGACATAATTGAATGAGCGGGACTCACGGATTGTATGCAATCTAGAACACGCTATTATCTTCGTTTATTTCTATTTGGCTAAATTCATTCAGAAGATCAAATATCTTGGAGACTTGGTGTACCTACGTTTTGAGAGGTCGCTTACATATTTACTTATGACATACAACTTACTAACTGAGATTCAAATCCATCTTCATTTATAATTTCATAAAAAAAAAATCATTCGAAATAAATTCATTATTGTTGGCGCCATTGCAAAACATCCATCACAAGATTTATTATTTATTATTGATTTATTTATTATTATTATTTAAAAACATAGTTTAATCTTAAAATCTTTAGATTTTGTACGGTAAATTCTTAATTTCGAAATTTGATTTTGCAGTACACGGAAATCCGTATCCTTTTGGGGACGATAGTTTCTAATCTTGAAACCATGAATCGAATGGTCCAATCGATAAATATTAGAAATTTCAACGGTCTGTAAATCCATTCCTGCATTTGTATGTAGTGGAAAAATCAAATTCAATTTATCAATTTCTTAAATTACAGAAAAAGAATTAGAAGAACTTCGAAATGAAAATCTAAAAATCGGTACACAACTTATGATGAAATTCAAGGAATTCAAAGCGAACCTTCCACCTGAAGATGATTACTGTCTGGAAGCCCGAATGAAACGAACCCTATTTTATGGACTCCACCAATCTTATATCAACATTTGGACTCGCAATGAAGCATTCCTCCAATCGTACGAGGATAAACTCAAGAAAAACCTTCAATTGCATTCCAAAATCAGTACGTGACCTAATTCTCTATAAGAAAAGCAACATTTTCATCTTTGAATTCTGTTTTTTTTTAATTTTCTTTAGTGAACTTTAATTCAACAGAAGAAGAAGTCGAAGAACTAATTGCCAATAAAACAACTTCACTTTTTGTGGGGAATGTAAGTTAATTTGAGTTTTTAAAGTTTATTTATGTTTCGCAAGAAGAAAGTCATTTCGTGGGATATTATTTCATTTTAATTTTAATTTTAATTTAAATTTTTTGTATTGTTCAAGTTCGAAAGTAAGAAAAGTTAAATTTTAGTAATTTAGATTTTAGAAGAGACCGAAAAGGAGAGAAGAACCCTGCGGGATTTAATGGACAGATTTTCGGAGCTGAAAAAGCTGGAGAAGTCCTTGGAAGATGTTCATGCGTTATTCGTCCGAATACAGAACCTGGTATTAGAGCAGGTAAAGATTAGTTTGCATTCAAAAAAAATTCATCATCATCATACCTACGAGTATACTGCATCAAAAAAACAATCTAAGGAAACTTGTTAAAAAAAAACTTAGAAAAGTCATTTTTAAATATCATTCACAGATAGTTAAATATATTTAAATTAAAATTCAAGTGACAAATGATTTGTTTTAACTATTTTAATTGTGTTCATTACAAAAGAAATTGAAAACATATTAATTTTAAATGATTAAATAAAATGACAAATAAAATGTAAGGAAATTAAAAGAAGCATTTAAATTTTAAGTAAAAATTCAACAAAACCAGCTTCGTTTTATTATCGTTATTAATAAATAAAATTTAATTTAAAATTTTAAGAGTGAAACAATTCAGCTGGTGGAATATCACGCTCAGCAGGCAACACTGCACGTTGACAAGGGAGCTGATGAACTTGAACAAGCTCACGTTCTGAAGAAAAAGACCCGAAAAGTAAGCCTCCACCTTTTGATTAATTTGATAAATTTATTTATTTATTATTAACTTTTGCTTTATTTATTTCAGAAAAAAATAATACTTGTAGTGATATTATTGACAATTTTATTAATACTAATACTAGTGGCAGTGTATTTTTAGGATTTATTAAATATATACATATGTGTGTATTTTTGTTTATATGTACCGTGGGGTTTTTTCAGTATTGAGCTTTTACTCCCACCATAACTGTTATTTTCATTTTTAAAAGATAGTCAAAAGTATTTTTAGAATTTATAATTATTATTTTAAAATTGGAATGGAAGGATATGATTTATATTAAGACTAGGACTAAAATAAATTTTCGCACTTATTTTTGAAACACATTATTTAGCAACATAGTTACATTTAGTTATATTATATATGTATATTAATTCAGAACTCAAGTTGATTAACTGTTTTTACTTTTATATTCGAAGTTTTTGCCAAAACACAAAGGTACCTATTTATTCCTTTAAAATAGACTTATAATGATAAATTTATGTAAGCCACTTTTGTTGATAATAAAATGTTTTTATAAAAAATAAAATGTTTAAATAAAATTTAAGCTGTTGTTAATTTAAAATGGAGATTCATTGAAATTTTAGAAATGATTAAATTTAATGATTGTACATGTTGTACAACTAACACAGCTTTGGAAATTCTGAGGGTATGGTCATTTCAAGTTGTGAGCATGGAATTGATGTGGTGGATGTTTCAGAAGTTGCAGGAATTTGCAAAAAGGTCACGAACATCGGCCATCGGCCAAGTTGAACCTGATTTATGGGAGATTTATGAAATTAAATTGCGAGTTCATTTTCATTCCACTGATAGTTATTGGAAGTGTTCGATTATAATCTTGCAATCGATTTCTTAAAGAATTCTTTGATCGTCATGAGTAAGAAAAAATATAAGTCATCACTTTGAGAAAAACGACGCTGGCTATTTGGCGTCAAACACAGAAATCGATAAATTATTGGTTGTCAAAAATGGTCCAGCTAAAATACGAGGACTCTAAATGTTTCTCGACTCAAATTTTTGTGTATGATAACCTATGAAGAAAGAATTATCTATTTTAGAAATACATATTCTAAATGTACAAAATCCCAAAATGAGTTAACAAACAATTCTTAAAGCTTTTCGCTGCATAACATACTCGTATGAACGCTTAAATGCAACTCTTTCGTCAAACTATGTAACTCAAAGATTTGACCCTTTCATGAGTTGAAAGCTCAAAGCATTATACCTCTGACATATAACACAATTCTAAAACTGCAAAACCGTCAACTAGGTACATACATATCTTGAAAGCAAAACGAAAAAAGTATCTACCTACTCGTACTTACGTTGAAGGTTCTCACTCGTGTGTTGTAAATATGATGGATCATTAAATTTTTCACGACAAATTCGAAAGCACTTTACCTAATTCATCATCCTTAAAAGCTGAAATGATTACCCCTGATGAATAGAGATGTGGAGGGTCTAAACATCTAATCAACCAACGATGCTGTGAAAACGTAGCTATTCAACACACCACTCTTGCAAGGAATATAAGTCAATTCGGAATGCAAGTGCAAGTGTTAAATATACGACAACGATGGCGACGACGACGACGACGACGACGAGACGGTGATGACTACGACCGATGACGACTTTGAGGACGACGACGACGACATATCACATGAGGATCGAAGTAGCTCAACGATTTACACCATCAACGGCGCCGTATGTATCATCATCATCATCTAATTCCCTTTGAAAAAAACACGCACACAAACACATAACGTACCTACGAAACGAACGTCAGAAACAGGATACTGAAAAGATGACTCTAACTGCCTCTGCCTGGATGCTGCACTACAAGTAAACTCCAAAGCGATGTTAGACACATGAAGAAAAAAAACACTGTTAGAAGGGGGCACTTGTCGAAGAGAAACGTGGAAAATGCCACCATGTTTCATGAACTCGCTTTAGAAAGACGAATATGGTTAACATGAAACTTGACGATTTTAAAAACTAATTTTGTCCTAATTTCGATTTCGATTGGGGTCCCGAATGGAACACATTTCAATGCGGAATTAAAATTATACAAAATTGAATAAAAAACACTTAAGGTTTTGTCTGATTGTTGCCTCTATTAAAAAATACGATTTCGGAGACAATCTTCGTATTTAATAAAAATCTGAAAAGCTGTTATCGAGAGCAAAATTCGTTTTTTTTTTTCTACGAATCCATGACTTATTGCCTTATAGTCTTATGGCACCCATGTCACGAGTTAAGATGAAAAAAGAAATAACAAATTACGATTATATGTATGTTTGTATGTATGTAATTGTATAGGAAGTGGGTAAAGGTAAAGGTAAATACATTATAAGGAAGGGGTACACGACGACGACGACGAAGATGATGATGATGATGATGATGATGATAATGATGATGGCGGAAAAGTTTATACAAAATGAATACAATTTACCGGGAATCCTTTGGGATAAAATGACTAACAGGCACAGCCGAGTTGTTTTACATTCATCAGATGATTCTTCAAAAGATAATAAATACGTGTCTGATGAAGATTGGCAGTTAATTAATTTGTAATGATATAAATCGCTGGGTAAATAGTTATTTGATATTAATGTTAAAGTTAAGGCGCAAGATTAAACGAGGGGGATTCGAATTTCGAAGTCTTTGAGCATTAAATTTGTTTTGTATTTTTTTAAATTTAAAATCAAAAAAAAATTAAATAAAATTATTTAGCGTAGGTAATAATGTGTGATATGGTTGAAAAGGGGAATATTTAAATAGAAACGTTGATTTTCAGAAGGATGGTTCTTGTATTTTTATTATTTACATTTTGGCATTTAAGGCATCATCTTCATCACTTTGCGTGGGACTCAAATGCCAAAAGTCGTGTGGCAAAAATAGAGCCCCGATCTTTGAATGTGATTATAATAATTCTGCTCTGTAGTTCTCAAAGGAATAAGAATCGGTATCTAATAAATGTTAGGGAATTTCCCTGTAAGAAGTCTTTTTTTTGGAAAAAGCGAATGAAGTGAGTGAACTTCTGAAATAGCCTATGGGAATTAGATAAGATTTGAGGGATTGGTGGTGGTTACTGTCATCCCACCGACATACAGTGGCGGAATTTTGTCCTTATGTAAAGTGTTGTAACTCTCCTAAATTTAATTGCAGAGCAACATTTTTCCAAAAACACACATTTCTAGGACAATATATTTAAAAATTGTTTTAATGGCTCTTTTTTAAGAGAAGTCGATAATATTTACTATGCAATCAAGCTATTGATAGAATTTAAAGGACACAATCGATTTTGTCTGGTCATTCGATTTTAGTGCTTCAAAATCCGATTAAGTTCGCCAAGTTCTTATTTTTAAGGGAGACAGAATTTTTTCAGAGAAGAACCAAATCAGTGGATTCATTTCCATTAACACCTCGAACATGATGATGATGAACTTATGACTGTAACACTTCAATATCTCACTTGGTTTCCTTGATTTTATTCTTCCATAAAACTTTTTTAAAACACGCGGCGGTGCCGATTAATTTACAAGAAAATATTATTACATCGAGCAAGCTGTTCCTATTCGATTCTCCGCATAACTTTGATGGATATTTTTCATAAATTATTATTCTTCCTTTTGACTTCTCTCTAATGATTTATGTAAATATTTGAATAAAAAAACAAAATTATATTTAAATATCTTCCCCATTTTTATCCAAAACAAATCAGCGTGAGGGCTCTATAGACACAAGGCACAAGGCACAAGGCACAAGGCACAAGAGAGGACCCAACTCTCGCCCTGTTCAGTTCATGTCATCTTGTACAAAAAAAAACGAGAAAAAAAATAAATTAAATTTATGAAAATGATGGAAACGATTCCATCGATCTGCCCTCTGCAAATGCCACTGTATATAAAAATTTTGAGAGGAAAAACTTTATATAAAAATGAAAAAAGGAAAAAATAATACACAAAAAAGAAAAAAAGAAAAAAAATAACGTTGACAAGCCAAATTTTCAATAATCTAATTCAATTTCGAAAATGCATCTACAAGATACGCGCGCAGTAGAATTGAAGCTCATTTGAAAATCAATTTCATCGCTGCCATCGCCATAGAGCTATCGCAAGGGATGATTCATTCCACGACGAATTGAAATGGCTTTGTCATTGCCATCACACCACATACCAAGGCTCCAGTCTTTCCGGTCTGGTTTGACATCCAGATCCAGCAGCAGCAAAAGCAAACTCATGGACGAAATAGATTGTTCTTCCAGATATAGATACTCATATATAAAATGAAATAGGTACATATACATATATTCATCTATAAGGTTGTATGCATGTATAAAGTATCTAGGTATATGCATTTACACTCCGGTTGACCTTATGCAGGTCATTTCCTTCACTCTACCGACTCAATAAGAAATCCTTAAAATCAATTATGAACTCATAAAACAATGTCCATGCATCGGGATATGCCTTCAGGATATAAAATTAAATGTCCTGCATTGTAACCATCAACTGATCTTATCTTGTCAAAAATGTGTCAAAAGTGTCTTAAAATATTTCTTTAAAAATAAAAGTCAACTGGGTGAGTTTTGGGGGTTTAACTTAGCAATCCG
Organism: Scaeva pyrastri; assembly: GCA_905146935.1. Lineage (NCBI taxonomy): Eukaryota > Metazoa > Arthropoda > Insecta > Diptera > Syrphidae > Scaeva > Scaeva pyrastri. The sequence continues at coordinate 904,541 of LR989929.1, read as the reverse complement.
CTTTAATTTTACGAGGAGTTGATTTTACCAAAACCATTTTGCTGCATTAACAAATGCATCATCGTACGGAATGAGTTTGAAAAAATCGCCTGGCTTAAATCAAGTAGCACGCAGTGTTTTTATGAACTTCAGGGAATGCTGCAGCACAATGTCGGTATAAGGAATATTATCAATGGGAGTTGATCCTTGTTTGCGGGGGGTGGTCTTGGTTGATTTTCAATTTGTTTTCCCTCATAATCTGCAGCATACTCGCTGGCTCTCACATTCAGAAAGAATGAACTAGCGCAATCTTTTGAGAGGGTTGGACAACATCGCATCGCCTTGCTTCGCTTTCCTATACACACATATACATTGTTGATGTCCTTTGCCATCGATAAGTGTACGAGTCGAGTACACACATTCCTTGTTCCATAGTTAGCATATACGTGTATGTTGTATATGCATGTATATATTTTTTGTCTGTTTACCGCCCTTCGCATGTCCTGCTGGGATTATGAGTCACGATATGAGCAATCTATTGGGACTGGCCACCTTTATTCGAACCCGGTTCAATAGAAAATTCTATGCTCAGTTCTGCTTGCTTTATTTTTTCGTTTATCGACTAACCGCATCCCGATCCAGAGAATGGACCCAAGCCCGTACGTTAACGGTCGTCCGGACTCCACTCCGGATCGAGGTGGGCAACATGCCTACTGGCCACTTGGGAAGGGATATCTGCACAAACAATACGCTTTATGCATGGCGAAAATAAACTCCTGATGTTCATTTAGTCACATTCACGACATTTTGTGGCTTTAATAAATTTATCTTTAAACGGAGTGGAGGTCTGAGAGGAACTCTGAAAGAAGGAAGAGCGATGTCTTACGAAGACGGATGCGGAAACAGGAATTGAAGCAGATTTAATACTTTAAACTTATTTGCCTGATAACCGGTCCTATAGGGCTACCGCAAAATTCGATGAGCGAGCAGCTCCTCTTCCCGGAGAAGGTATCTACTTCTACGTACTTTTAAATAGTTCAAAGCAGTGGAAATCCTGATGCCTTTTCCGACACAACTTTTGCCATAACTCTCGACTTTCGACTCTCCGCACGAGATTCCAAAGTCCAAACTCTTCCAGCGACCGAAGACTTTTTGCCAACACCCTGAGTTGGTTTTTTGAATAATTTAACGTCCAAGACTTTGTACTTGTACTTCGGACGTCGTCGGACGATGGTCATGTACCATCCAAACCACACCCCACCAGACGGTATTAACAAAGTTTCCAAGCCCACTGCCGAATTATATAAGACCGGCAAAGTCCGCCTATACACTTTCCCACAAATTCAATTAGTAGTCGAATTATAAAGGGATTTTCCAATACCAATACTCGTACCTACATACATATGTATGTATGAGCCCATGTTCCCACTCCCACTTTCACTCCCAGCCCCAAAACTCAATACCGCACGTTACAATTGGAAATGGAATTCCTCACAACGAACGGCAATGGTGCTACAGATTCAGACGCAGAGATTCCAGTTTCGGGATCCAGGATCAAAAAGAGAATTAAAAAAAAAAAAAACCCTTGACATATGGAGTGGTGAAATATTGCCGCCCGCCGCCACTTCCAAGAATTGAAATTTGATTTAAATAGCCTTGCGAGTGAAGCTAAAACGTAACTTTGTCGCTGTTGAAAATCCATTAACTTTCAGTTATCAAAAACTTTGTACGCCGCATGGGACATTCCATAGCTCCTAAATGCCTAACCCACCTTTTCAAAACATTCTCCAGCTCTTCATCACATCTCGTCTTTCGTCTACCTTCCCATCGCACTCGCACCGCCAAATAACTGGCGGAGCAGTGGTGTCGAAAGGTGTCCCCTCTCTCGAACAAAAAATCCTGCTTCAACGTCCATGGAACGCTGCTGCTGAACTTTTTCAACACTGGACGTCACCTCTCGCCTCCACTATGCTAAAATGTATGTATATACCTATAGGAGTAGGTCCTGCTATTCAATAGATACTCGTAGGTTTTGCGTTTTTTCACATCCCGCATATCCATGACAAGGTCCTCGTCCTGTATTCTGTGTTGGGTATTCCGAACTCGGTGCTCGTTGCTGGGTTAGGTTCGTCCTTGAGAGAGTGAGAAATCATAAATCATCGGTGAAGTGGGAAAACAACAAATTGACTGAACGTTTAATAAAAAAAAATAACGGTATTTCAAAAAGTTTGTGCCTTTATGTAAATAAAATTTTAAATTAAATAAGATTAATTTCATTTCCAATTGTTTGAGATGGATGGGGCAAGGGCAGCCCTGAACTTAAAAGTGAACACTGAACAGTGAGCGGTGAACAGGAACACCCTTGGGTTGCATGCTGTGAGCGCCATGTCATACTGCCTGCTAGATAGACCTTTCCACTCCCCAACTTCAACTCGCTCCATTTGCATGAAGATGAAGACCCCGACCGACCCAGTTAGATGTGGCCACACATTTAAAATTGAAAATCACTTTTCAAGTTAAAGCGTCCTCTTGCGGAGCAGAACTTTTGAAATCGTGACGGGGTACTGGGTACGGGGTACGGGCTTCGGACTTAGGGCTTCAGGCCCGGGGTCGGGGTCGGGGTGAGAAGTCAAATGGATTTTGCTGGGCTATGACATGGTTTTAGCAGTTGTTTTTGTTCGTTACTTTTGTATTTAATGTATTAGGATTTTAATAGTCGAGGACGGGTCAAGTTTGTAATTACGAGTATGAGTATGATTTATGCTTTCAAAAAGATACAAAATTATAGAAATGTATGTTTTGCTGTTGTTTATACTTTTGAGTGTGTGATGGAGAGTGGAGATTAGACTTCTGTCAAAAGGTAAAAAAGCTCAAAGCCCGGGAAGGAAGTGTGAGGTTATAGTTGTCTCAGTTTAAGCACATTAAGACTTTAATCGGGTTAAGAGCGTTTGGTTTTTCGGTAATATTTTATACCAAATGAGAATGACTGGTGTTAACTGACTTTAGTCGCACAATTCAAATGCTAAAACAAATTGCATGTGAAGGTCTTCAAATGATAAAGAACGATTTTTGAAGACTAAGTTGCTTAGATGATCATAAAACCCTTAGGGAATTTTATTCTCTTTTTCAGTTTAAGGCTTAAAATGAAGAATAGTAACACGAAGGCAAAAGTCAGAATATAATGATATAACCTAAAAAAAGTCATAATCGTAATGATAATGATTATTTTAAGCATCGTCAAATGGTTGTAGTAGTAGAATTTCACGGAATTGCCGCATTTGGGCAAATGAGAATTCATGAGTGATTGCTGAAGAATCGAAGCATCCATAAAGAGTGACTCTTTGGTGCAAAATTTCCTCATGGACCACCAATTAGAGACATGAGACCGAGACCGTGGGGAGCATTTAGCCGATATATGCCACTCAATGCCTTTTATTAACTGTTTACATTATTATCTAAAATTCTAAATGAATAAAAGAATATTTAAGCGTTTTGTATCAAATGTAGAAAAATGTTTTCGACCCTAAATTTTCTGACCATTTCAAAAGCCTATCGATTTTAACATTTATCAAGAATCATAAAAACATTACACATACCTACATAGAAATGAAAGAGAATTTGAGGTTTTTTATCAGTATAAGTACACTCCATCAATTATTCCACTGACGAACTATGAAACTATGAAATTTATATAAAGTACATTTCTTAATTAAAATGGATCCCATCAAATAAATAAAAAAAAAAAAAAAAAAACAGCCAGCTAACTATTAAACCATAAAAAATAAAGAATATTGAAGTGAAAACATCGATTTTTACACACATGAGTTGATTTTGAAGAAGAGGAAATAAACATATTTTTGCAATCTTATTTGTCGTTTGAAAAAATGATTAAATAAACGGTTTTTTAACAGTTTTTTTTTTTATAGATATTTCCGAATGAAATATTCCACTCTTGAAAAAAAAAAAAATAAAAAACAAAAATCAATAACCGTGTGCAATGAAAATATTATAAATACAAAAATGAAAAGTAAAGAATTTGTCAGAAATAAATTGAAAGCACTAGTGCGCAACAAATTGATTTGTCTGAGTGACATTTTGAATTCATTCGAGTTGCCCCCTCCACCAGCTATCACTCCACATCAGATAGAAATCAATCATCAATCATGGATATGTGTGTCAAGAGTGCGATGTAAAATCTAAATTATTTGCAAACACAATTGTGCAACACTGTTTAACGGTTGATTAAGCACAAACCTATTATAACGTATGTACGTTTATAGCTGGTGTGTGTGTTTTTTTCCAACGCCTGGATACCGTTGAAGTGAACCTTCACCTTGTGTGTATAAATACACTTTTTCCAGTTCCTCTCTGCGTCGAGGGTTATCATTATCAGAAGTCACGAGGGTTCGGTACATACCATATCTGCAAATGGCCAATAATAGAGCGGACATTTGTTTGAAGTACCAAACTAGAGAACCATTTGAAACGGTACGCCCCAATGCACTATGGCGATGGCGAAGCGGGGTTTTCTTCGTCTGCACTTTTGTCCATATCGTTGTTGTTCAACTTCGACAGTCGACAGTCGACACACAACACACAGCCGCCCGCCACCAACTTCACCATTCCCATTAACACTGTGGATTTTCGAATTTGTTATAATTTTTCTTCTGCCCTCAGCTGTACAGAGGAATGTTCCCTTTCCAGAAGTTATCTGCGGGACTTTGGGGCGGGATGGCATGTCGGCCCCATAGCGATAAGCTCCCTAACAGAAGGGGACACTTCAAACTTCAAAAGAGGATATTTAAGGGATTCACCCGTCGTCGTCGTCGTAGTCGTAGTCGTAGTTGTCGTCGACGACAATGGAGAACACAACTTCCAGTTAGCCATACTCCCCCACCTATACGAAGACGCGCATAGGCAAATAGGAAACGGAACTGAACCAGAATGGATGGGACACCATCAACCAAGAGGATGACGGGCTTTGGTGAGATGGTGATAGCCATGGCGATGGCGATGGCTATGTCACTGGCGATGGCACACAACACTGCTAACTACTTGGAAATGCTAATTAAGACAAATTGCCGAGCATAAAATGAAGTTATTCAACTAATGGCGGCTGGCAGGCACAGAGGTCGACTCGACTGGTCGAAGGACATAGAGCGAGCGCACTAATTGTCAACGAAGTCAAAGCATAGCTCACGCTAAGAGTATGTCTACACATTTATTTCTCTTCATTTAATTTCATTTCGCTATTGTGTTTGGCATTTCGTTTGAAGGGGATTTGGGTGAAGCCAGATAGGGGGCGTTGTTGGTGTTGGTGTTGGCTGACATTGCAGTCGAGTCGCCATTCCACTTTGCCGCCACCAACTGTCATTTTGAAAGTTTTCTCATTTAATGGCTGTAAGTTTTACGTAACATCTATCAAGTCCTACTTGCGCAGGTAAGACAAAGACCCAGGTCCGTGGATAGAGTGGAGTTTTAAGGGGGTCAATCAAAAATATTGTAGATACTTTGCACTATATCTGACATCTGACAGCTAGTTGTTGTTGAAGTGTCAAAGCTTTAATTGTCAATTTTTAAACGAATTGAAAATGTTGTTTTCGAGTGCCTCTGTAGTATTTTTTATTTTATTTATTTATAATTTATTTTAAATTTTAAGGGTAGTTCAACAAAATCAACCTTCCCCCCTCCGCTCCGACTACGCACCACTCGCTTAAGGTAAAAGTGCAATTCGAAGGCCGTATAATTGTTTTGCTGCAGCAATGAAACGAAAATGAATTTTATTTGGCATTGACATAACTTCTGATGAGTTTTCTGTTCTCGAGTGGTATTCAGTGTTGTAACCCTTTTATTTAAGTTTACTTTTCAATAGAGGGACATTTTGTGTAACATGGAGCTACAAAAACGATGGTGGGTGGATTTTGTGGGGTGGGCGGAGACATGGAGTGGCGAAGCAAGGATGATGTGAATTTATTAGTTTTGTTTTCGAAATAGGCAACTCAAGACTGTTGTTCCGAGGAGGACTAAATGTTTGCAGTTTCGTTGATTAATGCTTGAAGGAGTTTTTTAGGCTTGGTTGTTCCTGTGTTGGTGTTGGTGTTTGTGTTAGTGTTGTTGTTTTTGTTTTTGTTGATAAAATGTAAACGGATTCCTTGACATTTAAGGCTAATGTCGGTATAGCCCTTCGTCATTTGTGTTGAATTGAAGATGATTTTACGGGGCAATGGGTTGAGAATTGTGTGTGTTTTTTTTATTTGGGGTGTTATACAAATATCTTGTGATTTTTCATCAGAGAAGTCACGAACGTTTATTTATGTGATGCAATGCTTAAATAACTGTCGGAATCCTCTTTTGGACTTTAAATTAATATCCGATTGGTTTTTTGGTGTGTTAAAACAATGATGGTATACATATGTATGTATGTATCTTTATATGTATATCTGCTGACACGTGTAGGGGCACGACATTACAACTCGGTTTTAACTATTTGTTTATAAGAACGACCTCAGGAATGCGAATTAGATCTTAGATAACAGTTTGAACGAGTTGTCCTTGTGATGGGAGAAAAGGAAAAGCTCAAGTAATTTTATCCAAAATACATTAAATTATTAAAGTGTGCTCCATTTTGACATGAGTGCGTCAATTTTTAAAGTCTAAGACCCAGAAATATAAAAGACAAATGTAGTAGAAAATAATTTCAATTGTCAATTAAAGAAAATTAAGTAAAAGGTAAAGATTGTAAGAGTTTGAATTTGCTGATATTTGTAAAATATATACTTCGAGCCTTTATTTAAATAACAACATATTCATACGTTATTTTACTTTATCAGTAGCTTTTTCCAGATGTAATAATTTCCATTTAACTAACAGGAAACTCTAAAATAGTAGAAAAATAAAGAGTTATTAACATTTATCGGAACATCTGATTAAGGATTTGTCTCATCACATTAATATCTATTATAAACCATTTTGTTTTGTACGCAAGGATCTTGGAAAGGTTTCACACGGTTTCCTCGGGAAAATTCAATAGAAACTCAAGACTGAGGAAAATCAAAGCAATAATATCGCAAATTAAATCAATCTTATGTCCCTTTTAAAAACAGTAAAATAAAAATAAAAATACTAGGCACCTAAGATCAAATAAAAGAACTTGTATGTCGACTTAAGGATGTTTAAAGTTTATAAATAAAAGCAAATTTAAACCGTATTTATCCGTTTTAATCAAGGCACACAAAGGCAAAGTATTAAAACAAACACCATTTATAAGTATTCCCCATCCAAGGTATGTTTCCCGCTTAAAAGAAAAAAGAACTCTTCCCATCAATTCCAATAGAACTTCTTGATTTATATCTCAATTTCACTAAATTCATTATTACCAGTGTTAGATGTCTGTTTGCCTGTTGAAGTTGTTTACGATGTAACGTTTAAAAAAAGAGGAAAAACAAAAGAAAAAAAAAAGTTTTAACTTTAACGCGTTTCCTACTTTGTTTTTCTTTTGTTTTTGTTTTATTATTTTTTTATTTTGTCTGAAAGGCAAATAAATTTAAAATTATTGGTTTGGTTTTTCGCTTAAATTTAATTAAATTGCTTTATCTAAGGAGTAAGACACTTCCAGGTGTACGAGTATGTATAGGCTGGAATTTGGACACAGGAGGAGCATGGTATTTATTTTTTTAAATTTTGTACTGCTTTGTTCCAACTGTCTTTCCAAAATTTGCTTGGATGTCTGCATATGCATTATAAATTCAAACATAACAAAGAAAAATATATTTAATGTTGCCAAGTCTGGTCAATAGATTTTCTATAATTGTTGCTAACTTTTCAAAACTTTTCAGTTTTGCTCTATACCTTAACTGAAAGGTTATTTTTGTTCGTCCTTAGAAAATTGTCCCCTCCTAAGCTTAGATACATATAATTTGTTTTTATTAAAAGTCCTTCAATTCATCACTAATAATAATTTGTACGTATTTTAGACCAAATAATTCCGTTCTTAAAATATTTAAAACTAAATAACTATACAATGCATTTTACTTCAAATTACATCAATTCGACGAAATTTCATAACTGGCATTCAACTAAGACTTTTTTTGAAAGTTCTGATGCCCCAAGTTCGAATTAATCTTCAAAATCACTCTACGACATCAGATTTTTGAGATACCATTTTTTAAAATACATTGGTGCAAAATTTTAAACGATTTAGTAAATTGTTGAACCCATTTTTAGCAATTAGTTAAGTTAAAAAGATGGTTTTGCTAATTTTAAACGATTTTAACATTTTGCTATCTCTTAACATATTGCTAAAGTAAAAATCCCGAAAACCCTACTTTAACTTTTAGCAATTTGCTAAATCCATATGATATCTGTCATTATCCTAAAAAAATTCTTTCCAATTTTACTTCAAAGCGTTGATTCGTGTGATTTTCGAAGGTTTCGAAATATTTGAAGTATTTGTATTTTGGAGAAATCAAATCAATACGTCAGGATGATGGAATACGAGAATAAACCTGTGTTCATGTGTATTTTAATCTTATTGTAGTGCATGTCCAGTTTACAGTTGGGATATTTCCAACTAATGGGTCCGTTTAAGTGTGTTTGCTTTGCTAAGTCTCACGAACTGTCACAATTTGAACATGTTCGGATGCCCGTTTTTTAATAAAAAGGAGTTAGCAATTTATTAGTTAGCAAAACGAGTCGTTAGTAAATTGTAAAATATTTAGCAAATTGCTAGATAGTGAAATGTTAAGTCCTTAACAATAGGTTGTTTAAAAATTAGCACCATTTAGTTTATTCAAAGAGTATTTTTTCAATAACATTGTTACAAATTGGTAAATCTGTAGCCCCTAGGTTTAATCGGTTAAAATATTGTCAGTAAGGCTTAGTTTCTCATTGAATCAGGATAAGTTTGAGCATCATAAGTGATTTTTAATTTGGTATATGACTGCAAAAATATCGATATACATAAATGTCAAAAAACTATCGAAATCAAATTTGCATCAGGTGTGGGATACCAGGTGATAAGTGAAGCTGTTGTATGAAAAAAGTACCCAACAACAAATCTTTTGATAGAGTAATGTTTGTTTTGTTTTTACCACAATTATATTAAAACTATAGTATGGCAACATGGTCATATGAGTACAGTTTTCAGTCATTGACAAGAATTCGAACATAAAAGAATATTCTCCCCTCTTGACATAAAAAAATGAAAATTAAAACAAAACAACAACAACAACAACAAAAAAAACAAGAAAACATAAGAAAACCAACAACTTTACGCTTCTATTATTTTTATTGCACACAATCTCTGCCTTACCTTGAAGTCTTGAGGAGAGGAGGCTTTAATAAATCCCAGGTGAAATTTGGGCTCGTTCGTTGACGTTACGAGGTCCTTGCTAGCTGATGCTGTTTAAGTGTTTACCTTGCGTTTTTTGTACCTATTGTTTCGAATTTTATTTACATTGCCAAGTATGGAATAGGCGGGGCTGGGGGTGGTGGTTGGCGTTTTTTCAAGGGTCTTTATTCAGTGATAGAACCGAATGATTTGTTCGAACAATATTTTTATAGCGTGGATAGGACATATTGTGTCATCTAAGACGACAACGCCACCGCACCGCCTCTTAAAGTAGCCAACGAGCACCCTCTCTCTCCTTCTAGCCGGCTTCTATGTTCCCATTTAGTGGGCACGTGCTTGATGGTGGAGGCGGGCAAGGACGCACTATGTTCTTCTCTGGCTCTCGTTTTGTGTGCAGAGGCGATAAATTGTGCAAGTGCGAAGTGTTTGTTTGCGGCGGCGTTGGATCGTTAAGCAAAGAAGAGCTCCCCTTGCTGTTGACTTTTATTTACATTTTTATCCTCCGACAACCACAAGGGATCGCCACCAATCCGCAGAGTAATTGCTGAGTAAATATGAGTATAAATGTATTAATAGCCTGGACTAACACAATTGCGTTGCATTGTTGTCCTTTTTCTTCATTTTTTGTTTTGCTTTCATTTCCATATTAATTCTCCCTCGAGTGAGAAATTATCTATCCTGTACCGGCTGTCTGTCGTCGGCCCTGCACCCCCGCACCACCGCCACATCTTTGTGTCCTTTTCGACTTTGAAAGCTACGATAATTTGTCCCGGTGGAAATCATCTGCGGAATTCTGTAAGGGCTAATGGGGAGTTTAAGTTTTCCTTAATACCGCCTCATCAATGCTTCCACCCACCATCACCCAGAGCGTGTTCCGTCCACCACCCGCATGCCGTATGCCGCATGCCGCATCCGTCAGACGTCACAGTCCATGGCCCTAGCACTAGGTCATGGAATTAATTTCGATTCTTTGAAAAGCAAGACAGAACAAAGAATTCCAAAACCCATTGGGGATCTCTTAAAAGAAGCACCATTGCTGTTGTTGTACTGTGTTTGCCTTTTCCTAAGGATTTCCCAGAGTGGGGTAATTAGTTTAGGTATAGGGGAAGGGTGGCAGGGCAGGAGGTACGTTTTCTCATATTTATACATGCAGATTCTTTAAAAATTGGTTTGCTTATGTTTGTCTGTTTTTTTTTTTTTTGACAAATAATTTGTTTTTTTTTTTTTTTTCTTTTACGGGAAGTGGGACTTTGAGATTCTGTCCCTAGGGATTGAAACTTTTTTGCTTTTTTTATATTATGGATATTTTTTTATGTTTTGTTTTTAGAATAGAAATGTTGTGAGTAAGATTGTTTCGACAGATCTAAGGAAAGGATATTCAGGCAAAGGAATTCGTTTTGCTTGTGTTCAGATTCGATATTAGGATGTTTGCTTTAGCATCAATTTACTCTTGAGATAGAATGGTAGGTAAATCTTGGATGAAATGATTGTGTTTTTACATGCAACAATTTCGGTTCATCATTGACGGTTTTTCTAAAAAGTTACCTTATGGTCTAAAGTTGTCGTTAATTTAGCAATCCTAATTTCAAGGCCATATTATTTCGACCATGACTTAGTTCATAGATTTTAAAGCCATTTTACACATTTAAAATACTAAGAAAAGAATAAGTTTAGCAAAACGTTTTAATTGAGAACACCGTTACAGTACTCTTCAAACTGAAAACATACATTTACATATTTTGTTGGGTGGGCTTCATTTTCATCTCGACTTTGCTGCTTCAAATCTTGGCAAGTGCACTTTTCAATTCTGAACAATATTTCTATCGTTTAAAAAGATACGAAATGAAATATTGTTATATTCTGCATCTTTATCTCGATTTTATGTTCATGGAGACATTCTTCAAACTCAAAAATTAGGTAAGATTGACTTTAGTTTATTATGTTTTAACATTTACAATTAAAGAAAAGAAATGTAATATTTTTTTTTTTCTAATCATTAATTTTACTAAAAATCCACTCCAAATGTCTTGATATCAAAACATATGACTTTAAATTCTCTCTCACGTTTACAGCTTGAAATTGGCGAACTACAAGTGTTTCCAGAGTTCACTACTTATAAGAGTTCTTAAGATTAAATTTAAATTCCTTTTTCAAAATAAAAAGTCTGGTTTATTTGAGTTTTTAACATCAATAGTGAGTTGTAGTAAGTTTTCTTCTTTATATCAGTAACACATTAGCAAGGCCTACAAAACTAAGCACAGCTTATCCCCCTATAAAAACTGATTTATACAAAAATCCCAAATACCAACATATGTATCTACAATCTACATATATGTATGTACGTTTGTATGTATGTAATAAAATCAGAAAAGCTTGTTGTAGTTCTTATCCAAATAAATTGTAAAATGGTAATTTTACAAGCCATAAACCGCACATTAATTCTGGAGATGCCCTGCTCGTTCCCTTAATTATGCACACTCATAGACATAAAGTGTTGATATGATTAAATTAACTCACATTCTGCAGAAATGTCAGAAATGCCAAAAAGCCTCATGACGAACTTTATGTTATATCTATGTGTCAGTAAATTTCAAATTACCATAAAAACTATTACATTAAGGGCTAAAGCTTAATTCTACCAGAGTTCTACTTCCGTTCTCCATAAAACAAAAATAAACAATGCGAGTTTGGTTTATTAGGCGTATGTATAGGTGGTAGGCCTGGGGTTTTTCGTCTGACACATAAAATATGGGTATGATATGCCAAACATGACCTTTTTATTTTTTCGACTTAATTTATTCATGGCAGGCATCAGGCACCTAAGTTTCATAAATACCTACCTACCTTTTTCAAAATCTCTGACGGGAGGCAAAAAACGCCCGCCCCATCACACGTTCCCATATACATATATACGCATTCGAATTAACTTATACATACATACATACATATGCAGGTAAGTACTTATTTGAAAAAAGCTTCAATAATTAATCCTCCCAATGGAACAAAGAATACAAATTCACCCCCCGTCAAATAAACGGAACGTCAAATAAAATTCATTGGGGAATTAATTTTGCGCATTGTTCCCCCTGCTTGAAGTGAAAATAAAAAAATGGCGCTTTTCACGAAAATCAACAGGAATCAGAACAATTTTAACTTCAAAAGAAAAGCTAAATCCCCACTCATTAAGTCTTCCCTTTGAATTTATAAATATTAAACCGAATTAGATGGAAACAAAAAATCCCTGGCTCTTAAAGTTTATTTGATAGATACTTCCTCAGGGCTAGGGGATTATAAAAAGTCCGGTTTTAAATAAACTAAATGCAATATAAGGACGCCCAGTAAACTATATTGTAAACTACCATTTATATTCGTTAACATTGTAAAACATATGGAGTCCGTTCTGCCGCTTTCCTGTCTTCCTGTCTTCCATATGACCCCATGGAACCGAAGCAATGATTTAACAACAACGCAACGGCAACGGGAAAAAGAAGAGGACACAGGCAATAACAAAGGAAGCGGCAAAAAAAAAAAAAAAAAAAAATACGAGTAAGCCAAAAGCGATGCCATTAAATCCCTTCTGAACTCAATTTATATCCCATAGCAATTTATATACACAACGCATACCGTTTCCGGCTGCCGATGCCGTTCCAGCTCAAGTCATTTCAAATACTTGTACAACGGCGCGACGGCGGCGGCAGCGACGCGATGTATCAACTAGCTATAGGAGGAACCTGCTCGTACTTAGCTGGCTGGCCCGGCCCGGCCCGGCCTGGCCTGATGGCATTGGCACAGCAGCTCAGTTCCCAAGTCCTGATCCTGACGCTGATGCTGTATCCAATTGCAAGAGAGTTCCTTTGGAGAGCATCAGTATAAAGAAAAATGAAAGAAAAACAAGAAAACAAAAATAAATAAATTAGAATTGAAATAACAGGAAAATACAAAGAAACAAAAAAAAAACTGGCAAAAGGAAAATATCTCTTCTTTTTATTTCGCTCCGACCCGCATCCAGGATAATTTATATAAAATAAACACACAAGCCGATTACAAAGAGTATATACCAAAGGAGGAGGACGACGACGATGACGGCGACGTACGCCAAGCTCTGCATCGCTTTCAAGACAAGATTATGTAGCAAACTTTCTTATTATGCTCGCAAGCATGCACCAGGGAGGAAATTAAAGGAGATGCCATTTAAATGTGTGTGAAGCAACGAAAAACTGTTTCATTTTTTCAATATTTCCTTATCCCCTATATTTCCCTATAACCTCGACGCCCACCCTCACAAAGAGCCAGGAAGTTTTCACTTCGAATAAATGAGGTGTTGTCGCCTGCCGCATACACAAACACACTACTTCTCATACATATGCATGTATGTGGAGCACGATGGCGCTGGCATAGCAGAACCACCCCCCACCCCCCACCACCCACCATCCACAAGCCATGCCCTGCAACATAAGAACCATCGCATCGCATCTTTCCGGATCCGTTTGTATCTTGTTAGTAGTGTGTATTGCTTCTACAGTTTTGTAGTTGAAATAGAAAGGACCTCGAGCTCGACAGCGCTTTACCACAAGCCACTAGCACCACAAAGGAAATGTGTTCCTGTTACTCATCACGCCTATCAACCAGAACGACCGACACAACCATGGCAACGAGGAATAGGACTGTGCACGATGCCAGCGCCAGCTCCAACGAGAGCGAGGCAATGACAACAAAACCTCCTAGTTACTTGGCTTACAAAGGCAATGGCGTCGGCGGCGTCGTCGTCGTCGGTTGGACGGTCGGTCGGCGGGCGGGCAAAGCGAAATTGCAGGAAAATGTGAACAAGTATACGAGTCCTGTCGCAACTTCCTGACTTTTCCTGTCCCATTCAGTGACAATTTTGTTGCGTTTAAGTCCTGCATTGCGATTAGTAGTAGAGGTTGTTAAGAATACCTAAGAGTAGGTGATGGAAATGAAGCGACCAGTGTTCCAAGATGGAGCAGATGAGCGGAATTTTCAGATGAACCCAAACCCATAGATCATTAATTTATCAGGATCAAGTATTGAAAGCATACTCGTGTGTTATGTATTTATGCATACACAGATTCCTGAAATTCAAGACAGTGACCGCGATGAATCTCCACCGACGGATATTTGAGAGATTTTGGATGAATTTGATTGACTGTTCCGTGTTCTTCAAACATTTCCCTTGTAAGATTCCTTCTATCGTTCGTCGTCGTACTCGAATTTCGATTATATTGGTTGTCCTCCAATTCATGGAAAAACAAATGTTTTCTAGGGAAAAAGAGTTCAAGTTCTTCTTCTTTGCCAGAAGTCTTCGTCTTTTGGTTGGAAGTCTCAAAATGTCCAAAGGGTTTCCATATTTTATCGAAATAATTCACAGGAATCCACAATTGAATGGAAAATGAAATCCGAAAAAATGTGGTGACGTTTTTATAGTCATTCATATCAATTGTCACTATCACAATTACAATATAGTGTACCTTATAAATTAAAAAATAGAAAAATTGCTAGTGAAAATTCAATAATTCAAAACTTTTCCTTTTTAACATCTTTGAAAAATGAAAACTGAAAACGTCGATGCTCTTTAACTTTTCTGGATATGGATACCACTAAATACCAACGATAACTTTTTGACACTATTTCCGTTTAGATTTTTATTAAATTCAACTCTTTTAGATTTTGTCTCCCAAGATCAGACTTAGAGTAGAAAGTTTTAAGGATTTTTAAAGTGGATAACCTTCAAAGGCAGGTGCCGTTGGACATGTATTACACACCTTGATTTAATTTAAAGAGGGTCCATCCTCCACTTGGCCTTTTATGTGACAAAAAGGATTGTCCATGATTAGGGAAGAAGTATGTTCAATTTTCTGACAGAAAATGGGTACAATTTTATTTTGGGAGTCTGCAAACACTATGAGTGCGAGGCTGTAAGTCTGTCGGTAGTATAGTGGGTGACGCCAGAGATGCCCAGGACGAAGGTGTTTATCTGTTAATTTCACGGAGCTTTTGTTCTTCTTGCATTCAGGGAAATGTTCCGGTTAACCGCAGAGATATTGTGCGATGAAACAGGCATTCCACCCATCCTTCATCGCCCATTGCCAATCCCATTCCTGCTAACACCATGGATGCCCACATTTAGAAACCAACAAAGGATAACGCGGGTGCTGATGATGACTTGGCGTTGGCTCGCATGCGATCCTTGTTGACAACTTAGAGACGTGTTTAGAAACGAGTGCGAGTCTTCCAACACCACTATTACCTCCGTTCGTGTGGTTCTCCGTATGTTTGCTTTAAATACGATTTATCTAGAGGTGTTCCATTGTGGGTTGCGTTCCAGAATTTTGCATATATGGCTCTTTATGGGGACACAGAGTAATCCCAGTTATTCCGTTACTTTCCTTTCAATGTGGCTGATGGCAGACAGGACAATGATGATGGCTCTTACGATGAGGCAGCAGCGGTTGATGGCGACGATCCTGATGATGATGACGATGACGAAGAGATTGCGACGGCTGCGACGGTGACGGCGACGGCGACGGCGACGGCAACGCATAAAACCCAACAAATAGTTGGCGGCGTCGTCGTTGACGTTGCTTTTGTCATCCTCGTCCATCCGTCGCCGTCGTTTTCGTTGTCGTTGTCGTTGTTGTTGTCGTTGTCATTGTCGTCACCAAACGTGAATGGCAAAGCCCGGAGTAATCCCTTTGTATTAGATTTGAAGTGATTTCAGCTCAAATTACAATCGCCGAGAATGACTGACAGGGATGAACATGAAGAGATGGGGGACATTCGCTGGCAATCCATGGTCCATTTGAAAAGGATTCGAGGGCTTTTGTTATTTTTTAATGTTATTCCTTTTTTTGTGCTCCCTCTTACTCTTCCTCTTCCTCCTGCTGCTCTGCCTATTCCCAGAACCCAGTGTCATTTTTTGTCATTCTGCCAGGACGTTAGATTATCTCGATGTTGTTGTACGTGTATATGTATGTATCTATTTTCCTAGAACCTAGACTAAACACAACTAGAGTTACTGTAAAATGTAAAGCAACATAATATGGATTAATAAAGGGCGAACACGGTAGCCGGGGAGGGTGAAATTGTTGTACAAAAAATAAAAATTTGGGGCAAGTGCCAGTGACTTGAAAACACTGAGATTCGAAGGTAGCTCCCGCTGCTGCTTCGTCATTTAGATGGCTTTTGCCAAGAGTTTCACCGTCACCATTGAGATCATAGAAAGCCAGAGAGAGAGAGAGAGAGAGATAGAACGAGGGGGAGAGCCGTAGTGGAAACGGATACGGAAAGGATAAAGTTGACAATCAGTTATATTGAAATTAACAACCCATTTGGGCGCTGATGCATATAGCGGTAATTTCAGAAATTGGCATTGGAAATTTGCTTTTGTTTGGTTGTTTTTTTTTTTTTTTTTACATACATATTTTAGTTGCTGTCGTTTTTTTGGCAAAGCAAGGTACTTATTATATTTCTTAATTAATATTCCAGCTTTATGGAGTGATTTCAATTTTGTAAAATCTTTTTAATCGAGATTGAAGGTAAATTGCGATTGTTCGCGGATAAACGTTATTGTGTAAATTGAAAACAATTGTTGCTAGGATTTTTAGAAATCTCCTCATTTCAATCTGGCCGCACACAAAGGCGACAACGGGGAATAATGAATATAATTATACTGAATTAATCTGATTCTCGCAAATAGGTAATCCCATTTATGATGGGGGTTTTGTGCGTTTTAATAACAAAATGATTAAATGGGACTGTACTATCTACTTTTGAGCAGTGATAAAGTTTTCAAATTTATCTTAGATCGATTTATAGAGGGCATTCAAATAAATTCCAATTAATTATTTATAAATTTTATTAAAATCTTCTAGCTAGAATAAAGAAACAACAGTAATTTTTTTAGTTTGGTTTTATTAAAAAAAAATCGTATAACTATGAAAAATTTCGTTAAAATTTAAAATCTTCTTATATAAAATTCTCGTGTCACAATATTTGTTCCCATACTCCTCCGAAACGGCTCGACCGAATCGTATGAAATTTTATATGCATATTCAGTAGGTCTGAGAATCGGCTACTATCTATTTTTCATACCCCTATGTGGTGAGGGTTCTCCATGTCCACCACTAACATTTTTTTTTTTGGACTAATTTTTGAAATTGTTTATACTGTGGCATTACAAAATTCATGAAACCTTTAATTTTCACCATTCTTTCACAGAACTTTAATTTAATTTTAATTTATTTTCTTGATTTTTATTTTTAGATTTCAAGCATTTTTCGCTATAAGAAGTTTTTATCCCATATTTGCGGTAATACAAGGAAACGCATTAAAGAAAAAATGATGTGTTGTACTAAAACTTTTCAAAAATGCAAGAGAAAGAAACGAAAACAATTTCCAAATTTGTTCAACATCGAAGCGCTGTTCTAAAGCTCACTACTCTTCCAATTTCAACCCTTTTTTGTGTTTGGTTATATGAATATTGAAAGGCCGTTTTAAAATGTAGAATTCATCAATATACATAAATGGATGGATCGCGGCAGGGGAATTTATGCCAGATTTGTGTTTTGAAACTGTAAAATAAGATTTATGACTCTTTTTAAATTGTCTGACAAGACTTCTTTTCTATGAGGCGGTATTATAAAATTACTTCGAGAATAGTTTTGAGAAAAAAAAGGAGTATTGAAAAACCTTAGCTAGAATCTCTTGTAGAAAGTTAAATAGGAGCAACATTTTGCTAAATAATATTGAAGAAGAAAAAGAAATCTAATTTTGTGGCCTTATTTCCATTTTGCTTCCTCACTTTCTTTCTAATTCTGTCTGGCACAATTTTCAAAGTTTCTGGTTTAGAAATAAATTCTGGAGTAATATGACTAGTTTAGAACTTTGAAGTAATACATTTTGATGTAATCAAAAGGAAGCAACTTTACCGCAATAAGGAAGAAAAATACAATGTTCTCAAATGACAGATCAAGAGAATTCAAAATTGTATGAATTCGTTACCCAGAATATAAACGAGCCTTGAATTCTTTTCTTTTTATTTGAATTGCCCGATAGGGAGTAGTTTAGAAGTCGAACAAAAAAAAATATCATCCTCAGAGTTTTGATAGCAGAAGTGAAAAATTAGAATCCCTATAATTCTAATACTACTGGGAATAATGGAAATCTCTGGTCTAGAGTTTTAGTTGTTCGAAATTTAAAAATTGATCTGTCCTGTATAACATACTATCACCACAATCATGTCTTCAATTATGAGAAAATTTAAAATTTGATGTATTTTCACTAAAGGTGCTACGGGGCGTATGTGTAACAAACATTATTTTTCATCTAAGAAAAAAACAAAATTGATGAAAATCCTCATACTTTGCCAAACCAGAACGTATGAACGTTTAACCATTTCTCGATTCGGAAAAATAAATCCTCTCAATCAATGACCATTCCAAGACTGGCGAAGTATATTTTCCTTATTTAAAGTAATAACCATAATTCTAAGGATGCGGGCATAAAACATCTAATATTCTACTTTTTCAATCACTCACACGCACTTCACTTCGCTTCAAGATTGATAAAAACAATGTCCTGCGTTATGAGGATAATTTGTATGGTTTTGGTTTGCCTACATCACCATGCACATCCGGTTCTATTTTGGTCATTCTTCTGGCCGAAAACAAAAGCACCTTACGAAACAACATAAATAATTACTTTCGTCAAGGAATACTATCAGTCCTTTTCATATGAACATTAACTCATACATACATACAATCATACATATGTATAATAGATTCCATCTCCAAGAGCTCTATAATTAGTTCCCATTCCCTAAACAAGATGGTATCTTAAATTCATACATGTTCCATGTCATTTTTTGTTTGTTGGTTTTGCCGTTGCGGCTTGTATGCGGGATAACATTTAGGTTCGGGAATAAATAACTGGCATTTCAATGTAACAGAAAGATACTCGTACAACGTTCATACACTTACAATAAGCGGCAGGATGAAAAAGAGCAAAAAACAAAATGGAATAAAATAAAAATAAAAACGAGTCGCACATTACAACGATGGCGAAGTAATAAAATCATAAGAAGAATTTTATGCCGGCCGCGGCCATATGGCCGTGCCATGGCCAACCGACTTTCCTCCGCATTCCCTCAGAGAAAATGAATTATTAACGAGTCCAGGATATCAATCGTTTTGTCTGGGTAGGACTACAACTGCGAGTATAGTGCGATATACATATGTGTTGGTCCTATATACGTATTTGTGTGACTCGCTCCCTTTCGTTCTCGCTCCATCTCCTTCTCCACGTCCTTTTACGTCAAAGTCGAGTTTTAATAATTTAATAAAATATAAAAAGCGAAAAAGGATAACCTAACTTTGGGCTTAAATTAGAGGTCCTTTACGATGGCGATGGCGATGGCGATAGCGATGGGGAAGTGGGTAGGGTAGGGTAGGTACCCTGTGAGGCGCGGCTTCCATTTTGTGAATATTTGCGATAGTGGGTATGGAAGGATGTGGTTCTGGTCATGTTGTAAAACGGGCCTTTTGTGGATTCTGTAAAGCGTTCACGCATAAGTGGGAACTCGTATCTCAACTCAAACCCAGGCTGAGGGACATGTTGTGTGAGCGATTATTTTTAAAACTTTATTAACAATTAGCTGAATTTAGCGGAATTGTTTGCGTTGCGTTGCTGTACTCGTATGTTAATGAAATTGCGGTGGAAATTATGTTGCTGGCCTTTAGCCGTTTGTGTTGCCATCATAGTTCGGGGTCGTGGTTGGGGTCGGGGTTCGGTGGCAAGCGCCTTGATGGTTTGGATCGTTTGGTGCCAGGACAAACGGACTAAAGCTCTGACGTAAGCTTATTCCCCGAGTGTCTTTTATGCCCGTATGCCTTTTGCACACATACTCGTGCTGATGTTGTATTTGTATGTACATATACTCATACTCGTATACAAACATTAATTATTAAAGTGAGTCGTCTTTGGACCTGAAAGGATATTAATTTAATGACGACGCCGGAAATGGAACCGAACCCACCGAACAACACTAGGAAAGGCACGGTGGGTGGTTCTGAGAGTGGCAGTGGGAATGGGGCTCAGGCTCAGTGTAATACAGAATGGGAAACCCAAATATACTCGTAGGTCCCCTTTGTATAGATGGAACCAGGAAATTGCCATCATTTGGTTTGTTTTGCTTTGGTGAAGTGGAATTCCCAACAAAAAACGCTGGAACTTGTATCCACTATACTTATGGCTGTGGGTTGTTTTGTGAATTTTGTAGAAATAGGGAGACACTGTGCAGTGGTTTCCAAAATGAAGTCTTGGGACGGCACTGAATGTGAGAGGTGGATTTTTGGCATCAAATTTGTTTGCTCAGTAAACACACATAATAATTATTGTCAACCATTTTATGTTTTATGGTATCGTCTATGTATGTATGTATGTTTGTATGTATATGGTGCTACTTAAGCTCTCTACACTTTCTCTGATAAAATCTAACACCACAAGCTTAATTATTGTTTTAGGTCAAAAACTATACGTAATATGTACCGTGTACCTACAATCTACATACACATATACATACATATTTCCGATCCTGCCAAATAAGTTTTCAGTCTTAAATAGTGTTCCAAATTATATATGTATAAATTAATACCCATACACTATACATTATTATTGGATGCCAAAACAGGAATGTGTTTTGTAGGTTATGGTTGTATCTTTTTGTATAATAGCTTGGTTAACATATCTACAATCTACATAAGTGTTGTATGTATGTCTTGCGGTCACAGAAATGAAATAAAGTTTACTGAACTAATTTTCATTTTGAGGAGACATTTATGTGCCTATTTAGTGTCTTAAAAGTTGTTTATTCTGCATAATTTAATTTAATACACAAGTACAAGTTTTTTTCTTTAAATTAAAATTAGAAACAAAAATAGATTTAAGGACGAAAAAATATAGACAACTGAAAATATTTAACGATGCTTCTTGATTTAAAACCATTAAAATTTAAATAACTACACAAAAATCTAATTCTTTACACAGAGTTTATCATGATGGCTACTCCAAGGAAACTGGAATATGGTGTGAAAAGGATACTTGGATTCATCCTTTCAATCTTCGACTCATTTCACCTTATATAACTTTCAGTAATTCAAATACAATTTGAAGGAAATGTTAAAATAATCCTTAATTTACATATATTTTTACATATGTACAGCTATGGCCAAAATAATAGCAACGCTCCTTACTTGCATAATCTTGTAAGTAACTAAAAGGTTTTTGAAATATTAGTATAAAACAACTAAAAAATTAGCTGGTTAAAAAATAGCAACATTTAAATAAACGCTTAAAAAAAATTGTTACTATCTAGAAAAAGCCAAGATTTTGGTGAGATTTTTTTTTCAGTATGTATTGAAATTTTAGGTAGGTAATCATATTGAAAACCTCTGGAAAGGGCTAGAGATTGAGTTTGCCAATTGAAAACCTTGCAACAAAGCGGAATCATGGAGAATTGTCCAAAAAGTTTGGTATTCCATTCCACAAGAAAAGTTCCAGAATTTGGTAGACTCTATACCAAAACGAGTGTATGAATTTTTGAAAAATAAAGGTTTTCCAACAAAATATTAAATATTCTTTAGTAATACAAAAGAAAAAATATTTCGGTTACTAAAATGTGTTGTTTTTTGCAATTTTTGCAACATTTATTAAGTGTTGCTATTTTTATGACCAGCTAGTTGCGAAGCCTAAATCAAACGGACTACAAAATTTTGCAAGCTCCTTTTAGTTTTCAAAAAAATGTATGTGGCATGGATTAACAATATACTCGCCTCTAATATGTAATACTAATATTTTTTATATTTGCCTTGTACAAGTGCAAGCCTCAATATTACCAAAAATTAGCTAATGTTGCTATTAATTTGGCCATAGCTGTATATCAAAACTGAGAAAATCTTAATTTTAAATTTCAGTTTGAAACAATTTGTAAGTTTTGAACATCTGATTTTATTGTTTTACCTTTCAACTTGTTCTAAAACGTATTTCTTTAAATGCTTATAAAATAAGAATTGAATAGAAATACAAAACTTAAACGGGATTCCTGTCCAAATAACTCTGATTGCTAGGATCTGGACTTAAAGATGGACATTAAAAAGCACATAAGTGCTCGTTTGCAAGTTTGAAAATGTTCAAGGAAGGTGTAAGATTTCTACTCAGAAATTTTAAGGCCTGTCTCCTCCAGTTTTTGATTTCAACAACAAAATATTTAAATACACCGGAACACACCCATTAATTCAATATTCAAATCTTTAAAAGGCTCCTTTCACATCATCTACCTAAAATGTATCGCAAAGTGAATATATCTTACGCAAGATTTATTATCATTACCCTAACTACGAGCATAAAAGTCCAAACAAAGAAGTCACGCCTGATTTAAATAGGCCCTTAATTCATTTAACCTTTAGACGTAATTTATTTAATTCCCAGTGCGGGCAGTTACGATTACGATGCCCCATACTAATTCCTAGACCCATCGGAAACTATTTACTTCAAAAATTTAACTGCATTCCCACAGTACAGGTGGGTTGGGTGGGGTATACGGGCATTAATAAAAAACAAGAAACAACCATATTACCCAAAAAGAAATACACAAGTCTTCCCCACTTAATAAAATTGAAGTGGAGCAATCAGTATGAAAATCAGCTTGCCAACTTCCGTCCAATTTATGGTTATAGCCAATAATGAGAAACAGCAAGCGATTGCCTTCTTTGGGGCAGATTAAATTGCTTGACGCTTTTTCGCAGTCGTCGCGTCGCGTCGCGTCCGTATACAAATATGTAAATGTATCGGTGCATTACATTGAGCCATTTCCATTAATTTTTATTCTAAGCAGCGAGTCCTTTCAACTTTCATCACTTGAAGTAAATTAACTCTAGACACGCACATTAATATACCAACTCGTAAAAAAAAACCTAAGCACCGAACCCTTTTTTCCTTAAACCTTTTAATCAATTTAATAGAAACAAAGATGAATTTCTATCAGTCGTATTTTAGCCTTTCAAGGACCCTACACTGTCACCGATAATAATCATTTTTAATGATCTTATTCTTCGTTTCTTTTTTTTTGCAAAAAATAAGACAGCAAATACTATTGCGACA
Organism: Scaeva pyrastri; assembly: GCA_905146935.1. NCBI lineage: Eukaryota > Metazoa > Arthropoda > Insecta > Diptera > Syrphidae > Scaeva > Scaeva pyrastri. The sequence continues at coordinate 881,041 of LR989929.1, read as the reverse complement.
TTAATTTTAAGAGCTCCGTCCTAATGGTCCAGCTTGTTAATGGACATAAATGAGAGTATGGAGTTGGTGCGGGCATGTAGGTATTGTCCCTGCTCGGCTCGGACAGAAAAGAAAGCAAACTTTAGTCGTTACAAGTTATTCTCATACACAATGCACAATGTGTCCACTTGGTATAGACGACATAAACAAAAAAAAAAAAAACAAAAAATAAGGACAAGGACATCCGATATTTGTGGACAAGAAAAAAAAAGAGAAAAAAAAAAGAAGGAATCCTTAGAGAACCAACAGACACCAGCTATATAGAGATCGAGAAGGATAATCAATGGATGATTGGTGGCGTCTAATGAGAAATTTATTTCCAAGGATTTATCGAGGGGATTGGCCCAATTAATGGTCCGACTATTTTAGAAAAAAAAACGAAAAACAACAAAAAAAGCAGGAAGAAGGAAATCCTTTTTGTTCTGCCGTCAAAGAGAGAATGAGACAAGGTAGAATAAAGGAACCGGATCTGGAGGAAGCAATTGTACTTTTATCAAAGGATAGGAACACATCTTATAAGAGCTTATTAATTAGAACTTGAATCTAAATCTAAGGTTGAAGTCGATCTGAAAGGAAACAAAAATTAATTTAGGATTGAAGGGAAAAGTTGAAAATAATATTTTTCAAAAAATTGATTTAATTTTTTATGGAAACCAATTAAGTGCAATTTCCTGCCACATTAGGCATGGTACCGGTTTTAATGCACGGAAGAAAGGATTTTCAGTTTGATTTCAGTTTGATTTTTTGAAGAAGAAAAATCAATACATAAATTTGTAAATAATTTTAGGCTTAACTTAGAATATACAAGAAGTGAGCTTCACTTTTGACATTAATGGCTTAGATTTACCTCAAAACAGACATACTACATTTTTTAAAGCAGTCAGTTATAAGTAATAATTCGAAACGGATTTCAATTATGTTTCTCAACCTAAAAAAAAAACAAAAAAAATATTGGAACACGATTTAGGTAGGTTTGTTCATTGAATTGTTTCTCAAAGTTCCAAGTTTTTATTTAACTTTTCAGGGTTATCAAAAAAACAGAGTTGTCTGTTAAACATTGAACAGCTGTGAATTGTGTAACCATCAGCTACGTATTTCGTGTTTTAACAATTTTACGTTTAAATGTTCTTGAAATAAAATAACAAAATTTAAAAAAAAATGATATCCCCTAGGCAAATTTTTACTATATTCTGTACTTTTAAGTTGCCTTTTGCGTAAATCCGTTGTAAATTTGAAAAAAAAAACTGACATTAAGACATGTAATGACATGTAAAAATACTGACCAAAAGATCAAAATCAAATCTTTAGCTTTTAAGTGGGTGAGTGTAAATGACTGAGCCACGGATGATAATAACTGAACCATCACGATTATGCAACTGGCCCTTAAAGTTGCCCGCAACTTAGTTGCACATCGGGCACTTTTCCGTATGCCTAAGAGAATGGAATTGATCAGTGACGTACAACTTAAAGCTTTTTCTAAAGTTTTACTGCAATTGATTTATATTTCAACACAATGCAACTCGACCTAAAAAATGCATTGCAGATTTTTCTAACCCCATTATACTACAGTACTGTTGTTTTTGCAGGGATACCAACTTTCAGAGTAAAGAAAAGAAAGCGTTTGTTGGAGCTTATATTAGATACTAGCTAAAATTACCAATAAAACGCTACTAAATGACATGGTGGGGATTGGTTTCAATCAACACAGTTTTCCTCAAATTTTATCACAAATGTTTTGATCTTGTACTAACGCCTTCTTTTACTGCAAAAATATATTATAATATTCTCGAATGAAAGTTATTCGAGAATATTGTAACCCTTATTTAAGTCAAGCGGTCTTATACCCAAATCCTTGGAGGAATCATAAGGATGTTCCATTAATAACCTTCATCGTTGTACCTACTTTCAATTGCATCGGGGTTATTCTTATTTTTATTTTTCTAAGGAATTCGACAGTAAAATTTGCACTTTATTCTAAAAGCATTGACAATTTGCTGTCTTCATCTTATTTGTGTTTTTTTTTTTTGTTCCAAGACTTAAACAAGGCCATGCGTGTTCAAAGCAAATTTGAATGAAATAAAATCGCAGGCTTTTTAAAACATAACATAAAAAAAAGTAATCAAAACTCTAAGTCCAATAACATTTGGGAAGGTGCTCACATTTATGTCGTTCATACACGTATTTGGAAAACAAAAACATTCTGCCATCGCCGGAAAAGCAGAGGAAAACAAATTTACATAGACTCATGTAAGGAAGTACAATTTTAGTGACACTTAACAGAAAATTAGATATTTTAACAAAGTTTTATTTTGCCCTTAAAGCGAAACAAAAATAAAAAAGGAATAACACAACTACATACATATATCTCTACGTCTACAGTCTACATCTACACAGTCTACACCCATCAGGTAGAATGTAGAGGGAGGGACTGTGCTGTGCAGTGTTGTTTTTTAATCTTCTGCTGCTGCTTTCAACTTCCTCTGGGATTGCCTTCCGCCATATTTCGTTTCCCTTGATGGAAAAACGACGAGCGGGAAAAAAGTAAACATCAGGAAAAAAGAAAATTGTGAGGACGAAGAATAAGAAGAAGAAGAAGAAGAAAAAATTACAAATTAAATCACATTTTACATCCTTGCAAAGGATTCCGTGCCGCTTGTAATGGAAAAAGGAAACCTTCCCAATTTCTATTCCGAGTCCTGCAGGAATGAGGCAGCAGTTACAGCGGCAGCCATACCAAACGAGATGGAGCGTTTGAATAAATGCTCCGGGAACACATGTCCACTGGACATAATGTTCTACTGTATGTCGAAGAGATGGGATGTGTGCCTTGTTTTTCGATTAGACGACACTATGCGTCACTAATGTCGTTGTCATCGTCATCGTCGTCGTTGTCGTCGTCGGTCGCTTTGTCATTATCCTGTACTGCTATATAGCTGGGAGTGTGTACACAGTGCAGTTGTAGACGTTCGTTGTTGAGTTTCAATGGTGTTGCGTATGAGTCTGCCACTGCTTATGAAATGGTGATGGCCCAAAGACAAACGTTGGAGTCGTCGCGTCGGTGTCGTGGCGCCTTCACTCCGTCTTGGCATAGTCATCATCGTTGTCGGTAGTTTGACACCCGAAAGAAGCCGGAGGAAGTGCAGCTGAGTGTGCATCAAGTGGATATTATTCGGGCTAAATTTTGAACATGATAAAGAGATCTGTATTTCTGTCACGAAATGGACAAACTATATATACGATTATGTATGTATGTATATGCATATACGTTTTATTGTTCCACTTACAAGTGCATGTATATAATGGAAGTACCTACGTACATACATATACGACAAACGAACAAACCTACATATATGTATACTTATGATATGAGGTCATTTCAAGTGCTGGTTTTTCGGGGCAAAATCAGTGTGAGATTCTACAATGAAAGAAAGTTTGGTTACAAATATTCCACGAATTTGCAAAATATTTAAATTTACTCAAATGGACACTGCAAACATTTATTTGATTATTTGCATAATTCTGTAAAAGTTGAAAACCGTTCGGTTGCAACTCTTTGTCGTTGGCTTTTATAACTTGACAGAAGCATCGTTTGTTTTTAGTCCTTCCGGACAAAAGTCCGTCCATGTAAACATTTGGTTATGATGATGACAACATGAAGCAATTGCAAATACTTGCGCGCTATACAGTTAGAAAAAAGGACATCGGAAGCAGTTCTTATAAGGACTCTATGTTATTTTAGTTTACCCTCTTGATATTTAATTTTTACTCGCAACACTTATGGAACTTTAAAACACTAAAATGCGAATGCATGTGTGACATTATAAAATGTTATAAGTTTGTTACCTAAGTGCATTCTCTGTTAAAATGGATTTAATTTTAATTCAATCAATTAACTCCCATGTAAAACTGACTCAACTTTAGCTCAAGATAGTGGAAACCTTGCCGGAAGTTCGTTGGCCAAGATCCCATCTTAACTTATTAACCAATGATCCATTAAAAATTAAAATACATTTCTTGTTGCTCATACGCCCCAGTATACATTTGAAGAAAATACTATTTATCAACTTGTATAAAAGTATTTTGTAGTTTATATTTAATTCTTTTTAAATTCTCAAAGCTAATTATAAACGATTAAGGTAAGTAAGGTAATTATTCACATGACAAAATGTAAACTTTATTTGAAAAGAAGTTTTTCAATTAAGTTTTTCTATGGAATGATCTATAATAAGATGGGCGGAATAAACTCAAAATTGTCAGTTCATTTAACCCAATCAATGTCACTGAAAAAACTGAGATGAACTTTTGAAAAAGGTTGCTACATAAATAAAAATAAATTTTTTTCCATTGTAACAAAATAATACTTCAGATTTCTAACGTTGTCGTCGTCGCCAGCGCGCGCCGGTGGAAAACAGATGACGGTCTTGGCTCATTAAAAAGTTCATCGACGATATCAGTAAAAACTTTTCTACTTTTTCTTTAGTTTTGCAGTCACAAAATATTATGAGACATCCCTCATGAGATGTTTAAGCAAACCATTTGCATAATCAACGAGGAGGAGGCTCCACGATGAGGGCTCCTTTCCGAACAAGCACCATCAGTGCTAGGAAACCGTTTCTTTGGTTTTTAAGGGAAACAATTTTATTATTATTATGACCTATGATAAGATAAGATTATTTTGAAAGTAATATCCTGATTCCTGATTGTTTTGGAATTTTTGAGGTTATCGAATTAAAGGTCATTAAATTTTCCCTCCGACTATCGATTTATCGCCCAGATTAGATAATATTAAAAACATTTTTTTTGTATTTTCCTGAGTGTAGTCTGAAAATGATTCACACCTTTGCTCCAAAAATTGATCCGTTTTTCTAGGCACTCATGCTTTGCAAATCCATGGAAGCAATACAATCTCAAGCTGAAATGTCCACGAGTAAGTAGAACGTAGCTGTACGAGTAAGTACACGTCAAAACGGTTAAATTCTTCTCACGTCCTAATTCGCACATGAAAAAGTCCTTCCGAATGCACATTTGCTCCTTATTTTCTCAGCCATGTTCAAGGCGTGCTACAGCACGTCATCGTTGTCGTTGTCGTCGTCGTAGTCGTCGGGTTTGCATGTGAGACGCGTGTACATGAACCTACAGCTGACAGCGTCTCCGTATGGCGTACACCACTTACCACGGTGCCATAAAATAATGGTCGTATTATGTAAGGACATTCCTATTACTATTATTTCTTTTATGTTTTTTTTTTTTTGTATTCAAATTTGAAAATCCATTGTCAACGAAATTGTTATTTTTTGTGTGTTCGTCCTGTTTGCCTTTGTATCGTTTTCATCGTTTTCAATCCTGTAAGTCCAGAATACCATTTAGGCAAAATGAATAAGAAATAATGCTTTCTTCAATGACCCGGCATTTGTAATCATTTTGCTCCGCCATTGCCGGCCACCCGCCCACGAAACCCTTTCGGAAATTTATTCAGGGCCGCAGCTAGATTTGTATGGAAAGACAATCTGAGAGTCATAAAAATAGGGACGTATAGTAATCCCCTTCAGAATATTTGTTGAGCACGACAGATTATTTATTGGGCTCTAATGGCGATATCCACAAATAATACAAATGAGGAAGTGAAAAAACGAAGAATCCTGTTGCCTGATGTGAAGGTGGAGGCGAAAGGGATATGCTTTGGTTGTGGCATTGGCGATGTCAGTGTCGGTGGCAGCTTAGGGAAAGTGGGACAAGTGACCGGACTGGTCATTATACCGTACCGAATGTCCGCATCCGTATCCGTCGTCGGTCGTTTAGGCCATAAAACTACGATGATCGTAAAAGTTTTGGCTCTTTTTCAGCTATTTTTTCAGTCTATTCCTTGGCTGCGTCCTGCGATTGTCAAAAGAAATGCGACGCTCATACGTCAAACGAATTTCATTATTTCATTGAATCCTAGTTGAAGGATGCCATCCACTTGGAAATTTATTGCCGTCTAAGTGGCCAATCATGAATCAGCAAATATGCGTAATGTTTGTTTTTGTGTCATGTTCGTGGGAGTTAACTTGGAGCGAGCAAAACATAAAATGACGGAGCGCAGTGAATTAGAATGTGGTTATGGTAGTGGGAAGTGCTCGTTGTGAGTCTTGTGAGTTGTGAGTCCTTACTCACAGTCATAGTCACAGTCACAGACTGATGGACTGGCTTGCCTAGCCTCGCCTCGCCTGGCCTGGCCTGGCATGGCGGATGATCATTCGTTGTGAATATAATTTCTGTGAGTAATGGCACTTTGCCTAAAGGCCATACAAATGTTTTTCTATTATTCAGAGAATATTTATTTATATTGTTTATACAACGTTATATGCGTATAATGGGTGATTAATTAGCATTTCTGTAAGCGAGGCGATGGCGATGGGCTAGAAGTTACATGATGGCAAAAAAGTTGACGATGACGACGACGGAATTGGCAGTGCAGACAAAAAAGCGCTTAAGCGATTGAAATGGGTTCCCAAAAAGGAATAAATATGCGCTGCCTTTGTGCCGAAGTAAGGACAATCAGCAGGCAATAAGGAGTATGAATCATAATGAAGGACATAATAGATATCAGACTTAATGCAAAGATTTCACGCTTTTACTTGAGACATTTGCATAAAAATTGAATAATTTTGGTTTTTGTTTTGTTCTTCAATAAAGGATGTGCTGGTTTCGTTGTGGGGTTTGTTTTTCCAAGGACGAAGGATATTTTCATTTTGAAGGTTGACGAAATAATTTTTTTCGGAAGAGTTTGCACGTGTGTGCAAATCAAGTCAAAAGCAAGGTAAAGCAGTAAAGACAAACAAAAACGTGTTTTTAAGGAACCCATTTGATTGTTTCTGAAATATTTATAAACAGAGTTTGAGAATTTTTTGTCTTTCAGTAATTCAAAGTTAGTTCCATGACCATCGTTGGGTTACATAGTTACAGGGGTAGATAAATCCGCTCACATAAGCCCACTACTCATAACATGGGAAACGTAAAGTTCAATTTTTGCAACACTTCTACGAGTACATCCATCAAAAATTTCTATGTCAGCCCGGAGACTTTGGGGGAGTTAAACAGTATTGCGTGCTTCATTCGCAAATTCACGTAAACAAAATCGAATCACTGACGCACAAATGGAATTGTTTTGCAAATTTCCTGAAGACTACTTTTTCCTTCCTTGACATAGGGGGCTGTCCACACAAGGGAGAGAAGGTCGGAAACGGAATGATCAATGCGAGTATCGTATGATTGCATAAAGAAATTAATTTTTCCATGAGCGAGTGTTATTTATGTACGTGCGTAGGACTGTCACGTCAGAGGTCGGAGTTCATTGGAAATCTCTTTCAGGAATCGTCCTTTGTTTAATTGGCCAGTTGTATCAGACTTTTATATACAACATACAATAATTGTAAATCTTCTCAATTCCTATCATAACTTGCACACACACACTGGTTAAAATCGCACAAGCTCTTGGTCCTTTAGGAATTTCTTCGTTAAAAACTTTCCAAAATTTCTAAAAAAGGAACGAAGTTATTAAAAAATTAATCAAAAAAACAATAGATGACCTGGAATTGGTATTTTTCTCTTCCTATGTATATCTGCATAAATGGTTATTTGTATGAAAAATTATTTCTTTGAATTAATTCAATTTATTTTCCCAAAAAATTCACCGTATAGGTACATAATGCATATTTTGATACATAATTATTATGTAGGTTTAAACTAAGAATTAAGAATATATGTACATATATTCTGAAGCTGACTGTCGAAAATCGTCACATGGTTGGATTATCTCAAGAAATTGGCAGAAGTTCTTAAAAACATTTGTTGAGTATGATACCTGTGCTGAAACCTCCAGCTAAAGTCAGTTTTCGAGTGTCTATTTAATTTGTTCAACAAAAATTTGTGAGTCTTAATTTTGATAGCTATAACTTTTATGTTTACGAAAAAGAAGTTCGGCCAACGCTTCATTCAATAACTATAATGATGTATCTATAGCCTTGATAAGGACCTGCTGAAATCTTTGCAGGACTTTAAGATTTCATAATGGATTTCGTTTTTCTGATCGAAGGTGATACAGTTCATATTAATTAACAAATCAAAATAAATCTCATTTTATGTTTCAGGCACATTACAAATCGAACAGACCCAGTGTCAAAACATTATTGGAAAGTGGAAATGTTTATTTAACGAGTTCTTTTTGAATTCAATGAATGATTCAAATTTACAACCCACCATTTATGTATGTATGTATATTCATTAAAAATACAATTCGCATTATCAATATAGAAAATTCCCTCATTTTCTAAAATTGCTTCAATATGAGGGCCGAAAAGGGAGACTAACATAACATAAGAAATATGTATCTACTTATGGCATAATATTTCATTCCACAATACTAAGGATGGTAAAAAAGGTTAAGTGGATTTGAGATTGGATCTGAACATTATATTATATTTATATTATAAATCAATTAAAAGTGACCTCAGATCCGGAATACGTTTCGATAAAGCTGATGCAACCAATCGGTAACTACGAGTATTTTTACTGGGAGTAAGGCTTCTTAATTGAGTTAAATACTTCTGATCTTAAATATATACAAATCTTATATATTATTGGCTTTTAATTTCTGAAATATATGTTTGTATATATGTACATACATAAATGAAATACATTATGTAATGTAGTACACATGTTAAATATGGTCGGTAAATACATACAATTATTTTTAACATCGCATTTAATTCAATAATAAACAACTCCATCGGAAATCAGAACTCTAGTGATAGTACTCATGAATTTCCATAATTCCATTTCAATGATTTCAAGTTAATGAATTCGAAATTCGTAAGTCTTTATAATATATGCAGATATATATGTATATAGACATACATATGTATATGTTCATACCATAGCTAAATTCTCAATCTAGACATATACATACATACATATGGTCATGGCTTCGAAAAATGAAACCGAGTGGCATTTTGTTTTTTTTAGAATTTACCGCTATTATGCTCATTTTTTGAGAGAATACATCTCATTGGAACGATCGATATCATTATCAACAGTATAAACATTTCTAGTTTGATCTAAGCCACAGTTAAAGTCAGGCTATTGAGCTCTTTAAAAATGACCGGAAATTCAAGTGCTCGTAAAAAGGTAATTTATATAATTTTCAATAATTTATTTTTTTTTGAATACACTTAAGTTTTCAAGAAAAGATCTTACCTTACCTGAATATCGCATTTTTTTGTTAAAAAAGAAGTTTCAAGTTTGTAAATTTTAAATAACCAAATTCGCGTAATTCGTGTAACGTTATAAGACAAAATTCCTTTAAAGTTTTTTTACTTTTCATATGAAAGTTTTAGAAATTGAATTTTTTGAATTTTATTGAGTATTTTGTATTTATTTAACAAAACTAAAAAAAATATATATATATAAAGCTACCATTTTCATTTAAACAATATTTAAGGATGTGTAACGTTATAAGACATTTTTTGCTAAAGTCAATGAAGATGAAGTTTAAGGCTTTTTTTGGAGTTCAAATATATTAGTGAACTGTCTTGATTCTTTATTTATATGCCAAATTATTTATCTGCTTCAAATTTGACGAAGAAAAATTAATTTTAAAGGAATTTTAATTTTAAAAATATTTTACCTGCTTTTCTAAAAAAACACAACATTTACTGTAAAGGACTATAACTTCTTACAGGGTTGTCCAATTTCTTTGATTTTGGTTTTAATGGATTAAGCATCGAAAGCTACCCTTAAATCATGTATCATATGATTTGGGTGTACTAAAACGATTAAATGAGTTTGTTTTAATTATATTATATTATATTATATATATATAAATTAATTAGCACACCAATTTCGCAGAGTTTTTTAAATATGTCCAGTAACCTCAACAGCTACTTCCAAAAAATGTAACGTTATCAGCCAATTCGGAGGGGAATATTTAAAAATCTAAAAGAGATAATTAAAAACTTTTTTCTATAAAAATTAGATTTTGAAGAGATCTTTCAGACGTATGTTTAAAATCAGATTAGCATTGCAGTTTTTCTAGTAATAAGGAAAAAACACGTACAATGTAACGTTATAAGACGGAAGCCATGACCATATGTATGTAGCCTATGGACACTTTAAATAAAATAAAAATATTAATAGATATTAATTCGTAAACGCTCACAATTATGTCGAATTATTTAGGAAGCATCTTTATTCCTTTACCGGAAATGGGTTCAAACAATTTAAAAAATTATTTCTTAATGACAATCAGCATATACCTACAATCTACATATGTACATAATATGTATAAACCATCTCCAAAAACATATCCGTAACAGAATTCACATCTGGAACTGATATTTTTTAATAAGTACGCCAAGAAATAATTTTATTTTCCAGGCTATAATCAGCCTCTTGTAATATACATTCTCGAAGTAAAATCACATATATTTTTGAGCACTATTTAGAGAAAATATTAGTTTCCTTGACATGATTGGTTCTCCTCTTTCCCAAGATGCCGTGCCGTGAAATAACAACCGTATACGAACCTTTTAACTTATCCAAAACTCAAATACATACTTAATCCATTCTTTTCCTGGGAACATAAAATGTCACACCAGCACTAGTTCTTGTTGAATTCAAATCTTTGTTTTTTTTCTCACCAAATTGGCCTAAGAAGATTTCGTCCTAATATCCATTTTTAAACAAAAAGCTCTAGTGTTACAATTAGATAGGTTAGGTACCTCTACAGATTTTCAACATTTGTCGTAATTTTATAATCAGTCTGGAGGACCGTAGACATTAATACTTGTAAGCAGCCAAACACTCCTCCATTTTTCAACGTAAAACATCATTAATAATAATAAAACAGGAACATAACTTTCGTCCAACAAATAAATGTTACAAAAAGATTATTAATTCTCAGTAAAACTTTCCTACCATAGGAAGCTAAGCTATCCTTAAAGACAAACCAAATTAAATTCCATAATATAATTTTGGATACGCTGCTCCGTGCCTCTGTGCCCAACATTTTACCACATCAATCAAAAAAGCTACCTGCCTGCATTCTTATCATTTCTATGGAAAGGTTTATGGTCGTTGTTATTCGTTCTCAAAGGAACAAACTCTCTTTCCACTCAAAAGTCGCAAGCTCGCAAGTCGCAACTCAGAGCGCTGTGTGGTGTGGTGGCGATGCGATGGCATTCGAAATTAAGGGAATGGGATGATACAAATTGACTGCCAATTAAAGAGTTAAGTGGGCAGCTTGGCAACTTAATAAAAGGCTAGCAGCCAAGAACTGGCAAAAGTTTTCAAGTACTAAGGTAGGTTGTAGCGGTAGCTTGTAGGGACTGGGTATATATAGAATGTTCTCAATTGTTTTGTGAAATTCCTTTGATCACTTGAGTTGGGTGAGAAGTAAGATGCCTTTTGATTAAGTAATTTACCATCGTGTTGGAACCCTAAGTCGGTTATTTGAAAAACGTTAATACCACTCATCATTCAGAAATAGAACCCTAGTTCCACGTTAATTTGAAATTTGATTAAAGGATAGTCAACGCGACACAAGAACCCCATTCACCCATTCACCCATTCACCCACGCCCCCACCCCCATTCACCCGCATTCTAACTTGTCTCTCCTTTTCTCCCATCATTGGGCGACTTCTATTCAAAGGATATGGACCTTCAAACAACCATAGATACAATTTCATATTCTCCAGATTTACCCTCTTGTTGAATATTTTTATGAGTAGGTAAGGTTTATAAATGTACATATTTGCGGCTGTTGAAACAGGTACACTTAATGAGCGATCACGAATAATATTTTGACTGTATTTGAAAATAAATACGTTTTAAAATCTCCAGTTTCGTTAGTGATATCAGAATTATCGGAAAGATAATAATTAAGGATATCAGAATTAATCCAGTCGCATTTCCCTCAACGCAATATGTATTTAAACTTATGCAGTTATTTTACATTCATAATTGTGACATCAGTTACTTGTGACATCTTGCCAACGACGTACAAATCGCCTGTTTAAAAGTGTTTGAGTAGATCCTTTGTGATTTTGATTAGCAAAATATAAAAGGTTCAAATAACAACACCTTTCCAATGGATCAAAGTTTGTAACACTTACCGTAATTGCACATGCAACTATATTCCATGCCCGTGGCTGTACCAAGATTATCCCAACATCACCAGTAAAAAAAGTAAACCCAACATTGAATTTATAACGATGAAATATTTGCTGCTAATTCCATGGAATGTGTTAATTTTCCCTTGTTGGTATCTGTCTACAATCTCAATCTACATATGCAACCATATCTTCGGGGGATACAAGGGAAACAACAAGTGAACAACTTTGAATTTTTTTCAAACATATATAATCTTAAGCTCGACTTCATTCTTATACAGCACCTGTTTCGTTCGATTTTCATGGCGATGACGGTGGCGGCAGCCAACAACGGTTAACGCTAGCGACAACGACGACGACGACGCCGACGACGAAGTGATTTCCTTCCTTATCAGTGTAAACCTGCACCCCCAACCGCTAAAGACGTCTCGCACATCCTGTGGAAACAGTGTCCTTGCCAATTGAATATTTTCGCGCTAACAACGCGCAAATTAAACGGAAATGGAATTCACCTCCTTCGAATGGAATGCCTTTTCCTTATTTTTTCTTTTTGTCAAGCCAAGAATTTTTATAACATTCTTGAAAAGTGTGTACAGAGTACACATCGCTTGTATTTTGTTTGCTTTATTGTTTGAAAGCAAAGCACATCTTGCTGTTGCTGTTGTTACTTGTTAATGCTGCCAGCTAGTGAATGAATGAATATTGTTAGAGCGAAAAGGGGGAGATGTTAGAGCACGATTTTAATAAAGAGAAAGAAATATATATTGCAAATGGGAGGCACTTTAAAAGAAGTAAATTTCACGATTGTGTAGGGCTGTAGCATCAGGACTAATAAAGCGTATTCCCATCGTGCTGGGATGTATGTATATTGTATATAGGGTAGGGATGCGCCCGCCCCGCCGCTCCACACCATGCCGAAGAGCATCCCTGTCCCCCGGTCTTTGTTGTAGTTTAATTTGGTATTGTTCGCTTTTTATATTTCCACTCGCAATGTCGCAATCACAGAGTCATTAAATGCGAGTTGGTATCTATAGGCGCCAAAGTCATTTCAACAAAACAGGAATCCTTAGATTCAAAAAAGCAATTATAACTAATTTAAAAAATAATCTAAAACCAAAAGAAAAATTATTATTTTCTTAATGGGCGCAAGAACGAAGTTTATATAATTTATTTTTATCCAGAAAAGCCCGAGTGCCTGCTTACAAATCGGAGTTGCAAAAACAAAGTTATGAATTGGATTCGAGAAACAAAATATTACGAAATTTTTACGAATAGTTAATGCTTAAGTTTCACATTTAAAATATTTCTCTAGCAACAAATATGAAACGCATCAGCCATACACCAGGAGTGGAGTAGGCGGTCGCAGTTTGGTCCTCCGCCTTCCAGATACGTACCATTAAATTCCCATTAAGTACTCGATTAAAACACCATTGACTTCTACAAATGTGTGAATTGATATCCATTTTATTGACATAATTTAGTCTATTTATTTTGTGTGACCCAACATAAGACATGCACACAGAGCCAGACATACACATTTACTACATACATATGTTCATAAATATAATTAATAAAATTTACCTTAAGATAGATCTGTAACAAGCCTTGTAGATGTTTTGTTTTTCGTTTTTGTTTTTGTTTTATTTTTCTATTTTAATATTTCTTACATTTAAAAAAATGCGTTCCCTGTTGTAATTTAAATTTAAATTTAAATTTAAAATTTAAATTAATACTTATCTATTGTTTTAATTATTTTATTTATGAGTGATGCGTGACAGGAACAAAGAAAACTATTTAAAACTATTACAACAAAACAGCATAATATCACTTACCATAGTTATGTAGCTATGTATATATATATTTTTTTTAATAAAGAATTCACACAACTCGCAGATAAATAAGAGAAAACAAAGGAAAATTAAACTACTTAAAGTTATCAAGTCCAAGGGAAGGACTTGCAATAAATTAAGAATAAGTATTTTTTTAATGAAAACTTTTTAGTACATCGAAATGTCATATTTCCATTTACAGCCAATTTACTTAGTTTTATCGGTTTCATCGGCAGGGATAGTAGTGTTGACGTGGATGGGTGAGGCAGAGGGAGTTCCAACTTCCTCTTTAACAGGACTGAAGCTTTCGCTCTTTAAAGCATGCTCGTCCTGTAAATAGAGAGCAAAAAAATAACGATATAAGAATGTTTGATGTCTTCTTGCTGATTTTGCTGCTGGTAAATATGTACCGTGATTTTCTTCTCCAACTTCATTGATTTTCCCATACTGAGTAGGCGGTAGTTCTCCTTTGCTCGTTCCCTTAGTTTCTGTGGCACAATCATCAGAACTGTTGTCATATTACCCAGGAAGAGTATGCTGAAGAGGACACACATCACCGGAACCTATGAACGTCATGCAATGTTAGAGCGATGACAAAAGTGAAATTCAAACATTGCACATAACCGAACCATATTGACTCAAGACTTGTATTCGTTTACCTGCCAAGTTGCATCCGGATGGAATGATAACTGATAGAGCTTCCATGCGTTGTAGGCCTGGTATATATACCCAATGACGAGGAACGGAATAAGAAAGCTCAAACCACGCCACATCCATGAGTGAAAGCCCTCGATTGTGATGTCCATGTTATGCCGTTCGCCGAGAGCCTTTAAGCGATACAGCAGCCCCTTCTGATATCCGAATTGTAAATATTGAACCATGCCTACGGGGGAGAGTTTTAAGTTTCAAATCATGTACCAACTTAAGCTGCAATCAACCGCACACGGCCACTCACTTATGTACGCATTGAAATACAGGAACTGCGTCCGGAACAATTGCCAGGGCTCGCTCTGTGGCCAGACCAGCAGCACTCCGGCAGCCACCGTCGAAATGAAATGATGTGCTCGCCACCAGCCCTTAATCCGGGATCCATTCACTTTCAGAATCGACTCACGTATTGTGAGTGTGCAATAATACCAAACCAGCAGGAAGATAAATGCTAATTCCAGGGCCCTTTGTGCGAAGAGATATTAAGTGGAATTTAATCAAGGTGCACCACCTACATCGCCTCGTGCGCCCTCACACCGCACCGCACCCAATCACACAACTCACCTGTAGTTGAATATTAAATTAAGAAACGCCATTATCAGTCCTATTACGTTGAGTATTAATTTAAACTTTTCATAGTCGTCTTTGTAGCGAACTTTATCGTTTCTGTTCAGTATTGATACGTTTACATCGCCCAGGATAATCTGCGGAGGACAAAAAATAAGCAAAGTGAGTGCTTGTTGGTTAAGAGATAAGGAAAACTATTTTCTTTATATTTTCTTTTGGTTTTCTTTTCTTTATTTTATTTTTATTTTTTCTTTCATCATCAGGAATGAGATGAAGACACCCCTCGGATGATGATGATGATGACGATGATGATGATGATGACGATGCCAAAGAAGAACTTCTTACTTTTAAATAGAATCCGGACTTTCTTGGTAGGGACTGCTCGATTTCATGGAGTTGGGCTTTCCGCTTGAGGGTG
Source organism: Scaeva pyrastri (assembly GCA_905146935.1). Taxonomy (NCBI): domain Eukaryota; kingdom Metazoa; phylum Arthropoda; class Insecta; order Diptera; family Syrphidae; genus Scaeva; species Scaeva pyrastri. The sequence goes on along the minus strand of LR989929.1, from coordinate 865,333 downwards.
TTCTTGTTCAGTTCGGCGACTTTCTCCTTCTCCTCTTCGCTTTGTGCTGTTTTGCATCTGCAAAAAGGATATAGTTTAACACTTTTAGAATGAATTTAAGTTAAAGTATAATGGAATTGAAGAAAAGTACACGAACAACGAAAACTTCAGCGTCACCCGTCACCCGTCACCCGTCACCCGTTACCAGTTACCAGTTACCCAACCCGACCGACCTTTCACAATTACACAACGAGAACGACACGACGACGATGACGACGACGACGCGACGCGATGAGGGGGATGACGATGCTCGTGTCGGTTGTATTGTAATAGAGTTCAGTAGTATAATTACCGTTAGGCGACAGATGATTGGAGGGTAACTAAGCGCTTTACTGTTTCCGGTTTTAAATTGCAATCTATATCCGGCAAGAGGCATTTTTGGGAATATGGATCGAGGGTGTGGGAATATTTAGACTAACGGTTTAATTGGATTTTTGATTTTCCTGCGTCTATTCGTTGCAAAGTTTGAGAAGAGAAAGAAGCGCCCCAAAGTTAAATACATATGTATATACGGGTGTTCCAGGCGGATTGCTGAAAGGCAAGACCCAGGAAAGTAAAAATAAAAGTCCTTCAAGAAATAAATAAGCCGGTTAAGAATATAGAATGGGAGAGGCGCAATTCTAAGGATGACTAAAGCCAGTTGGAGAAGCTCAAAAAGTAAGTTTTAAAATATCTTACTTTGCATTTATAAGTGAAAGTTTAATAAGTACAATATGATATTACCTTTATAGCTGATATTAGAAGAAGGTACGGGTCGAAAGTTCTTCGGGTGACTTCGAGAAAGTATATTCTTAATGTCGTGCAGGATGATGAAGTTCTATAGAAGATCTGCTTGGATTTTATGTCAAATTTGCTAAGGACTATTTGATTATTTACAGAAGTAATTTGTTGTAAAGTATGACTGTTTTCTCATTGCCCAAAAATAACATATTCACTTTCAATCCAACTCAATTTGTCCTCGCTTAATCGAAGTATCTTTTGATTTTCCAGATTTGAAATATTGATTTTCAGAAGTTCGTGCGAACGAATTCTTGTTCAGAAAACAAGGACCTTGAAACTTTAGTTGTGGCTTAATTGAAAGAATACCTATACTATGAATTGTTTTCACTCAACCTACACTTCCTCATACTTTGATATTGTGGTTGTTTTATTATTTGTATTGTGTCGTGTGGTGGTCATTAATTTTGCAAGCACATCGTCTCCAAAAAAAAAAAGAAAAGAGAAAGCATTAAAAGGACAGGAACACGATGCGAATTAAACAAGATAAACGAAACAAAAATCACGAACGTTGTATAACATGTGGAAATGTTAAATCTGTGGACATGAACCAATCTGTGCGTGGACATTAAAGAGGGTAAGAGCAGGGCTGGATTTTATCAAGAACAAATATGTACATTCCTACCTTTCCGAGCTTATTCAGATCTTCTAGAACGTTGTTGGAAAACGATTTATACAAATTACAGTTTAAGTACTGTTAAATATGGATAAAGTAGTGCTCCATCAACCTTAAGGGTTTATTATAGAACTGACGAATCAATTAAGGTTTAATCGAAGTACATATATGGTACATAGTCATACAGTCAAACAGTGAGATTCCATTCAATTTAAGAATGGTTGTGTTTTCAAAAGGCAGTGTTTAGGAATTTCAAGTTCTTTAAATCCAGCACTGAGTGAATGTAGTATAAATTATAGTGTTTGAGTTAATGGAGTAATGAAACCTTTGAGCAACTACCACAAGACGTACTATACTCGTACGTATTCTATAAACTTTGGTTATTCAAAAGGGAAGTTGACTGTATATTTTAGTGTGCTGTTGGCTGTTTTGCTGCTGTGATGGTTCATAAACTTAAACCATAAACTATCCCACTCAAAAGCTAATAGGGTACTATTTCGATAAAATTCCAGTTTATTTGAATTTTGTTATTTTCAGTGAAGTACCTTTATAAACAATGACATGTCACCAACATCGTTGGATGATGACTAAATTGTTTGTATGTTTCTTGGTAATAAATTTGTTCAAAAGCATTCTGTAGTCCGAATATTGAAGAAGTCAAAAGGTCTCATTAAATGTTATTCCCTTCCTAAGTTATTTAGTCTCGAGATAAGAATTTGTGGAGCAGTTTAGGTTAAATAAAAGTACAAAATAAGTGACTTATCAGCAGAATAAGCTCCCACAGGATGAAGGCAGGATATTGATATGAATTTTGGTTAATTTGATTACACATACTTGTACATCAATGTAATAGTATAATAGTAGTAAAATTCTATTGAAATTCAAATTAAAGCTTCTCCTCAACCTCTCGGAAAACAAAATACGCGGTAATCAAGTAGTCAGGAAATAACACATTCTTGCAGAAATTAAGACACCCCAATTTATTTTATACAATTTTTTTTACTTCCCATAGGAGGTTATTGTTATCGCTCCGATTTGTCAAACTGAAATTTTTGACATATCTGAACGTTTTAAGGTCTGTGTGTGTGAGTGTACGTACGTTTTCCTACGTTCGTACGTTCGATAAATATTTTTCTTCGGCGATATCTCAAGAACGGGTATCTCTACCCGACTCCAACTAAATAAAAACAGTGATTGAAATAATTATTTTGTTGCTATAATTGGATAAAAAAGTATAAACAAATATAATTCATTGTTTGTCGTTTCCTTACCAAAACTTAGCTTCAGGCCATGCATTTTTATAAAAAAAAAATGTTGCCAGCGACAGGAATCGAACTTAAGACCCCTCACGTCTAGAGCGGAGATCATACCAGGACACCACGATCTCTACTGATTTAAGTGTGCGCAAATTCCTAAATATTGTTGAAATAAGCGACCAAAATTTAATTTCTTTGTTTAACATATTTTCCATATTTTTTTATAATTTTTTTTGTACCCTAAACCTTCTACTCTTATTCCTCTTTAATTTAAAAAAAAAAATTAAGAAAATCGACCAACCGGTTTGGCTGGTTAGTGACCGAACACAAAAAAAAACAGACTTTCTTTTATTTATATAGAAGATTTAACATCAAATAGATTTTGGATATGCCATACATTTTTTTAAGGACACTGAAAATATTGGCTCTTATCGAGTGAAACGGAGTGTATGCATTCCCTTCATTGCGTTATCGTCTTTTAAAAAGATTTATATATCGTGTTTTTTTTTAAATATACTCATAAGTATGTGTTCACAAAACTTTGACGAAGTAGAAGTGTATACAGAATTCAATATTCAAAGCATAATATCATGACTTTACCTAATCGAATTAAGGAGATAAAAACACAACAAAATTCCGATATAAAAACAGGAACTATTAATAATAAGAAGTGGGTATATCTAACATTATCCCAAAAGTCCTACACAACAATACGTGATATGATTGCAAAACAACATCATCGGCTCACTCAAAACGAAAAGGTAAAACAAATTCTCTCAATTTTCTTAGGCATTTAACATGCACTATCAATCTTCAACATAAGCTAAAAAGGCTATTAGTAAATTAACTTTAAGTACACAAAAGCTATTCAATATTAAACGAAACACGGTAGATCTATTTATCATCTTGCTCCAGCTCCACAGCTCGATTGTGTTTGGAGTAGAAACTCTAAGAACTTCTATACATTAATTATTATTTTACTTCCAATCTGGAAATTATATAAACAAGGTTTTAGTTGAACCCATGGTCAAGTTACATGAATTTAGACACTTAGAGATTGGTTGTCTTACAAATTGAATGATGATTTAGCTGGTTTCTTTTTTGTTTGCGTTTCTATTTCTATCCCAATTGCATGCATATCATTAAGAAAGGGTAAGTCACTTTTGTCTCTGAATGTTCTAAGTAGAAAAATCATTCTTTACATGGCGTAAGTATTAAACACTTATGATATTAAATGGCACATATGTACATTCCCATACCTTTTAAAATTGCATATCACACCTGATTATCGCACCAGGCACCGAATAAATAAGATTCGGAAACAATCACATTGAAAAACTGAAATTACCCCAACCGAGTTGCATTCCAAAAAGAATTACGAGCAAATTTCACATTGAATATGGAAATATGAAAGAATTTCCCGCCGCAATACTAACTTTGCTTCAGTAACTTTGTGCCTCGATGTAGAGTGTAAATGACTCTAGCGATTGTCAAGTATGTATTTAAATATTCCTCTTTTAAAATCCTTTTGAAATTTTGTTTACAAAATGTGAAACAGGAAAAAAATTAGCATTCGATATTCGTTTAAAATGTATTTTTTGACATTACAATTTGACCAAAGAGTTGCCTTTAAAATGATTTTGACAAATTTCGCGAATTTTAATACCAAATCTTTTGATAAAAGAAATTAACTCACACTTAAAACAGTATCTAAAAACCAAAGACCAGAGCACTTTTTACGTATGCACACGGGGCCAACATTTGACCTGATTTAGTTGGAATTGTTTATCATATCTTCTTCTTCTGTACGCTAAAAACATGAATGTGCAAAAATATAATTTTAAGTGTTTCTTAATAAGATAAAAATCAAGTCTTCAAAAATCTAATGACTCAATCTATAGTAAAAAGAAAAAATATAATTTGCGTTCACCCCTCTGTTATAAAATGGAAAATCGAGTCCAACTATTAACATTCAAGAAATTAAATCTATAAAAATCAGTGATCCAATTTAATAAGTTCGCTATTGTGACCCAACAATCCAACCAGTGAAATCTTTTCTATTTTAATTTTTATATAATCGTAATTATAATATTATCATAGAAATATTTCAATAATATTTTTCGTTATTTCCGGTTTTGGTAAAAGTTGAAATGAATTCATAATTATTTGGATTATTCAAATAAGACATAAACCAATAGTTTCATAACAAAATAATCTTAACAAAATTACTCAAATATCATGAAAATTAAATAACGACCTTACATTTCGATAAATGTTCACTTAAACAAGCAATAAAAAATAAGATAAAATTGTAGACGAAGTCATTTTTAATTATCTTTTTGCAAAATATACTATACAATATATACTTATATCAATTTCATATCTATAACAACGAGATACCGCACTATGGAGCTGGAGCTTCAAAGTCACGGCTATGTCATGGTCATGGCCAAGACTATGTTACTGTGCAACGACAACGACAACGCACGTCGAATCGCTTTCGTCTGAGTACTTTGGATAAAACATTTAGTGTCTGATAAATACAAGTCGTGTAATATTTTGGTTTAATGCACATTTCAGTTCGTTTTCAGATACAAAGCAGAACCTCGAGGGCACATTTAACGACCAATGTTAAAAGTCAAGGTTGCTTATTTTTTTATCGAGGAATTACATCAGTAAAAAAAGCATTTTTATTGAATAAGATGTTTCTAGAGAGAAGAAGAACATTAAATGACAACTCACACACAGTAAAGCACAATTATTATTGCTGAAGAAAAACGCTCCTTTAAAACTAAAATTAAAGTTGAGTAGAGTTAGTTGAAAATGAAATTCTGAAAACATTTAAGAAACCCTTTTATTATGTTCAGTGTTGGGAGCTTCAAGAGAGATATAAAATTGGGAAAATTGATCGAAATTCATTCAACACTCCAATCTAAATTCTATTTTTCCTACTCAATTAACTATGACAGAGTGTACTCAGTTTCGTTTATATTTACACAGCTCAAAAATCACTTTATTACGGCTCATCTGTTCATTGTGCTGCGTCATCTGCTTTGTTTAAGTAAATGGCCAGTCGCTATAATGTGCCGTGCCGCATGCGAGCTAGCATTGTTCAATTCCAATTCTGATCATGCGATAGCGGGAGTGTTCGAAGGCCGGGGAGGGAATTGACATCAAGTTCAAAGCTCTCTTCATCTTGTTTACAAATAAAATAAAAATAAAAACAACACACAGCTTTATTATTGACTTAATAGGTGGCTCAAAGTCTGTTTTTCATATTCACAATTAAACCCTTCAATTGACTCATATTTTCAATGCATACAAAATGAATATGAATATGGAAATTGTTTTAACTGCACAGCGTTGTTGTTAATTTGTGGAACATTTTTTCGATTTAATTCGCTATTAATTTATTTTGCGTAAAGTTCTTGTTTTAATATAAAGACAATCAAACGATGCAAATTATAAAAAAGGAAGTTAATGCAAGGAACAAGTCGTAGCATAAGGTTATAGAATTCAATTAAATTGAAAAAAAAAAAAAAAATAATAAAAAAAAAGTTATTCGGTAAAGTTAAAACAAACTGGTTGACTCTTCTGTTGTGCTCAAATAGTACCAATTTCAAGTTTTGCAACCTTTTTGTAGTTTTAAGTTTTTTAATAGACAGATAATAATTCCCAGACACGATTCGAATGCTTCGTGATTACGAGATAGTTAGACAAAATTTTTTGTTGATCCCGAGTCCAATTTTTTATCGCAAAAGAAAATAATTTCCAGACAAGTTCTTATATTTGATTTAAGATATACATAGATTATAAAAAACAGATAAAGAAATACAAATTTTGTGTCACCTAATATTTATAAAATCATCAAAACTACAAAACTTGAGATATCTATTTTGTTGTTATATTAACTTAACAATATACATACATACATAAATGTACATTATAAATATGTACGTTTAGTTCATTAGAAAGAAAAATATAATCACAAATGACTTAGCAAGTTCTTTGTCTACGTAGGTACAATCCTTTTTTAATCTTGTTATTAAATTAAACTCCATTAAAATCTGAAAATGCACCTTTTCTTATTAAATAAAATACAAATAAATAAGCTTATGAGAAAAAATCATCGGTAATGCAATTGCGTAAAATTATATTAAATATTTAAAAATACAAGTTTTAAACGAAGCAAATCATACATAAATGTATGTTCGCTTTTGTTAAAATCATCTCTTAGTTATAACTTCTGCACAAATTGAAGCGAAAACAATCGATGTAAAATGAATGATTTTTGTGTAACTTATACTTAAGCTAATAAATCATAAATAATTATTAATAAATAATTTAATGGAAAGACACCAAACGGGCGGGTAAATATCAATTTTGGTAAAAGAAAAATCAATTCAAGCTAGAAAATTAAAAGAAATTCTTTAGTCTGTACGAAAATTTAAAATATTTTAAGTATTTTTCAGGCTTTTACACTAGAAACTCATACCCGGTAAAACAGCATCAAAGAAAAGCTGTAAGCCCCGTTCCACTTGAGCTACATAGCTGAAACATGTTTAATACAAAAAATACAATAATACTCCAAGTTTTTCAGTGGGACCAAAAAAAATCTAAAAAACGAATATTTAACCCACTCTAGTGACCATATATTTAGACAATGCCAATGGTTATCTATTTACTAATAATCGTATCGTGATATTTACCACAGTTTGATTGATTTTTGGGTATTCTTTTTTTTCAGAAAAGAAAACACAGTTTTGGGAAATAGATTAATATAGATCGAAGTATAAACTCAATTTCAGAACCAAGCTACGAGTATCATCGCTTCTTTTTGTAACAATTCAAAAGTTGTCTTTACATAACCTGGTCATAATACATACTCAAAATTGTGTGTTATACATTTATATTTATGTATGTATGTATATGGTAAAAAATAACAAGTTTAAGTTTTCTAAATATGCAATATCCAAACTTCTTTTATAAATTAATTTCGATTTTTCGTTTATGATATAAAGTTTTTATTAGTACATATTATGCACATATATGGTTTACTTATATGTAGATACATAGTTATATGTAAATTATATCAAATGTTTAAAATAATCTTTTGCTTGCAATTTGTTTTGAAAACAATTTACATACTTTAAGATGTTTGTTTTACTACGTGGGTTCATTGGTCAAGATTTTGTTTAATTTTAAAAATGTATTCGAAATGGGTCTAAGCAAGTGCAACGCACTGTTACCCCGGCGTTAAGTGATTCACATAATTTAATATTCAACAGTTCCATCGCCGCCGCCGTTAAACAACCAACCAACCAAACAAATTTCAAAAAAGAAAGTTTATTGTCATAACAACAATAACGTCTTCTGAATTCCATCGTAACAATATTGAGTAAAGCGCCATCAGTCCAAGAAAAAAATTATATAATTTATAGAAAACCAATTCAGACAGGTGGTGGAATATTCGTCGCCAATCGGCCAACAAATTGCGAAAGCAGCAAAAAGTTACAACTGATAACAACTTGATAGCGGGTGCATTGTTTTCAAAGGGTTCTTGGGAGGTAATTAGGCAATTTTATTTAAGTGCAATAATTATCCAAAGATAAACGAAAAACAACAAGGCACGTTTGTTTTTATCTAAGATTAGGCTAATGTGCCTCAGGTGTGGTATTAGACTTTGACCATCAACTAGGGAAATGTTTGCCAAAATCAAACAATAGATTTGTAGGTAGGTGGGTACTTACTCTTTAATGGACGCTGAAATCTGTCCCATCCGGTAGCGCTGGTGCTTGATCTCATTGAAGCATTTTTGCTGGTAGCTCTGAACTTGGTCCAGCAAATCGATGTACTTTCGGTTGTACTCCTGGAAGAGGACAATAGTAATTAAATCACATTCGTCTGCAACACCGTATCTGGCAACTCACCTCAAGTTCGCCATATTCGGCAGTGAGTTCCTCCCACTCCTGCACAAGGGTGTCAATGTTCATTTTCGCTGATTCAGTTGGCCAGGTTTCCAAGTTTCAACGAAACACGCGACACACACGAACCACGAATTCGAAGGTCGTTTCTAGACCCTCCCCCGACCGACTACACCGTTGTTATCTTCGTTGTCTATCAATTGCGACGTTGCGTCATAAAAAATTAAGAGGCAATCAAGATGCAGATGATAGAAATGGACCTGGAGGAGAAGTACTTCTATGTCTGTGACGCAGCAAATCACGAAATTGAACTTTTGATTCCGAAAACACACTTTTGTTCTTTCTTTCTTCCCACGACACACAACCAATGTACTATGTACCGTACACTCGGAATTTGTTTTCGCTTCCGTGCGCTGTTTTGCGAGGCAACAATCGAAAATCGCGATGACGTCTTATCATCAAGAGCCCACTGACTGAACGAAGTGTGTCGTTTTATTGTTTAAACAAAAAACTTCAAGAAAATTTTAGTTTTTAATCGCAAAATGTGTGTAACCGGCTAGACGTAGGAAAGAGGGGGTAACTTTATTATACGCGCACTTTGGAACATGGAACACCTGCCCGTTTGTTAAAGTCAGATTTTGACAGTTGTTGTGTGTTTGACGTTCAGCTGTCTTTTTTTTTTTGTTGTTTGTAGTGTGGTGTGCGCAGAACCGTGGTGAATATAAAATATCATCCGACATTCGCTTGGGTGTGTTCGCAGTGCGCAAAAGCAGTACCATGTTGTGTATTAAAATGTTTATTAATTTTTGTTTGTTTGAGGTGAAATTAAAAGTTTCTATTTATAGTAAAAAAAATTATGAATTTTACAACAAAAAATTATCATCATAGTTCTATACCGATTTTTAATTTTGTTTACATTCGTTTTATTGAGATGTGAGCCTTTAAACAAGAACAAGAACTCTATGTACTCTAATAAGGGTCAGTGTTTTTCAACTTTTTTTTTGCAGTAAATTAGTTTTCATATACAAAATAGTTCAAAGTCTTAAAATGTGTGCATGTTTTAAATTTCAGGTATATATGTACATTTAAAAGGACGTGTTTGAATAGGTATACTAAGAGATTCAAATTCACCTCAAAATGCAGTGTCACAAATTAAACGCAACTTCAATTTAACGGTGATTCAACTAAAATTAAGCACAATTTAACTTTAGATATTTTTCAATGGTAATTTAATTTTTTGGCACAGAAATTATAAAATAAAATAAATAAGTACACTAATTATATTTCTTTTTACTAAAACGAAAAAAATATATTTTAAAATTTAAGCCTTTAAGTCATATGTATGCATAATGTCACGCTGTACAAGGCACATGTTGTTTTGTTTATGGCTGTTTGGGATGTGAAAATTCAGCATCTTTTGAGTAAGAGATGATGTATAAAATGTTTATATGTAAGTATATTCAGTAAATTAAACTACTTCTAAGAAAATTATACAGAATTGGAAGTATAAATATAAAGTTTATAATTGAGAGAAGCCGTAGGTATATTTCTTTCTTAATTAGGGTAGTTTTTTGGAATCGTCTTATCATTTGCGCAAACAATTCGTGTGCATTTCGTACGAAGACACGTCAGGCCACAAGTTCTTAAAAAAATAGCAAACAGAATCTAATCTTATCTTCGACTGTACTTCAAGCTAATCAGAAATTGTTTCAGTGCACGTGAATAGCTCGAACCGTAGTTTGGGCTTGTTACCAGATCTCAAGATATTTCAGTGATATTCAACTATCAACCGTTGTTAAAGGTTCGTATACGAGCACCTTCTTTCGCATCATCATAAGAATATTTAAAGAATTTTAAATGTAACAACTGCAACATAATGGTGAAGCTGGAGGTAGAAGCTACGAGAAGAGTTACATGTCCCAGTGAAGTGAACACAGAAAGTTTTTTTTTTTAATATTATCTTTGAATAAATCAAAGAGACACCACAATTCGAGAAGTCTGGTGATCAATCCACTTACACTGTTTATATTTGTACTTAATCAAAGGCAACTCAACTGTTTCTGTTTCCACATTTTTATTGAGTAACCACAATTTACATATTATAAAATGAATATAAAAATATTACAAAAATTCTTAAACTGTTATTCCTTTCGTTTCGTTTTCATTACCAATGCCATGTATGCAGTGATTCTAAATCCCAAAATCAATAGAATCAGACCGATGAAATCCAATGGCAAATCTGTTTCGGAGAAATTTAGCGTCTCCAATATCACCCGACCGGAGCTCGGACAAGTTGTGTTTGATTTCGTACATGCAATTTCACCCACCTGAACATCGGACCATTGATTTATGAGTAGCCCTTCATTGCCATATCGGAACCATGACAAATAGGACAACCATTTGAAATACACCGGAACTGATCCGGAGTTCAAGAAGAATCCACCGAAGAGTAGAAATGGAATTATCACTGGTGAACCAACTGACAATGCCATTGATGTTGACGAACTTGCACACGATATCAAATATCCAAAGGAAGTTGATACGTTGGCGATTAAGGTTACTATAGCCAATGCTATCAGATAATGATCCAGTCCAGCGCGAAGACCAATCAGTGGATAGGCGATCGATGTGAAAACAAACGGAACTGTCAGAAATAATGGCAGCTCAGCTAAGGTCTTTCCTAAAAAGTAAGTGTCACAGCGGTACAAACGACTTCGAGCTTCTCTCATAAAAACTGGCAGCTCAGAAGTGAAAACCTATAAATGAGATGAAATTTAATGAATATATGTATGTTACATATGTGTGAATATGTACGCTAGGGTAGTTCTTATTTTATTATCTTTTTCTTCAAATTAGTTCCAATGTTCCACAAAAATTCAAAAAAAAATTCTTGATTTTCTTTTTTTTTTTTCAAAAACTGTAGACATTTTAAGAGTTAAAAATAGTGGATTTAATTTAACATAAATAATTAATTTATGTCAAAAAAAAACAAACAAACAAAAACAGGAACACCTGAATATTTTTTGTAAGAACCACCCTGACGTACATATTTGACAGTTTAGGTACATTTATGGTTGCGAAAACATTTTGAAACGTCATATTCGTTAGGAAAAGAAATATTGCGCCATTTATATTCATGACCCCATCTTGTGTTAGTTGTTGGCCTAAAAATATGAGGCCAATGAGCACAGCAACCATCTAAAAGAACATAAAATGAAAGACGAAATGACGAATGAGAAATAACATAGTTATCAGACTCTTACAGTGGTCTGAATGAGACGGACTTTGACAAGCAATGGCTCTTTAAGCACTGTCAACCAGGATCGCCATAGAACGGCTCTAAATTGAGTAAACCAAGTGGCGTTATAAGGGTGATTGACATCCCCGTCCAACGGAATTCGATTTGCTTTGACTGCCATCTTTTGGAAAGTCTGTTCCATTTCCCTTGACACTCTAAAAATTTCCAATTCAAAAGACAACAATGCTCCGTATGAATAACCTTGAATAAATTTACCTTCCAACCGCGAAGTTGTCACAGATTTTACCAATTCTTTCTTTCGATTCCTGCTCTTTTCCTGGCATAACCGCTAAGACTTGAACATAATAATCAGCAGGGTTGTAATTTGTTGGACATTGGGCCCCCAAGCTGTTGAAAAGATAACAAGTAGTTATATTTTTCAAAAAACGTTTTCAAATTATTAAGAAAATTATTATTACTAAGCGAAAAAGTCAGCTGCTTCGTTTGGAGTTCCCAAAAATGCAACTCTTCCTTCTGCCATAAGTAAAATTTTGTCGAACAATTCGAAGAGCTCGGAAGAAGGTTGATGAATAGTGAGGATAACGGTTTTGCCTTTTTGCGATAGTTTCTTCAATACTTGAACCACACTGTGAGCCATAAACGAGTCTAAGCCTGATGTGGGTTCATCGCAAAGCAACAAAGGAGGATCGGTGAGGGCTTCAGAAGCAAAAGCCAAACGTTTTCTCTCACCTCCGGAAAGCCCTTTAACCCTTCCCGGTACACCAATAATTGTGTTTTGACACTTGCCCAACGACAGGTCTTGAATTACTTGCTCCACTCGTTGAATCTTCTGGCGATATGGTGTATTTCGGGGCATCCGCAGCATTGCTTGGAAGATCAAATGCTCTCTGGCTGTCAGGGAGCCAATAAAAAGATCGTCTTGCTGAACATAAGCACATCGGGCCTGCATCTCGGTAGCATCAACTGCATATCCATTTAGCATTCTTGTGCTCGATGGAGATATTTGAACACCAGCGGAAGATCGAAATGCCAGAGCATTGAGCAGTGTGGTCTTGCCAGCACCAGAGCTTCCGAGGACGGCCAGAAGCTCACCAGGATATGCGATACCAGAAACTGAAACAGAACCTCATAAAACATTTCCTCTAAATGAAAGGGCATCATACCGTTTTTCAAAAGATGCTTTCGTGGTGCTGGAATATGTCGTTCGTTGCAGAATAGTCCCTTAACGCGGTTAACTAGGTACTTAAACCCTGGTCCCGGCTGATTGACAGCACCAAACACATCCAGGTTGTACCATGAGTATGTGAGGTTATCGGTTGGTCTTGTAACGGTGCCATAATTCTTAGCGATTCCTGGGTTTATCGATGATTGTTCGGGATGTATTAGGTTTGCCTGTAGAAGTAAGATTAATAAGGTTAAGAAAGTTAAAGGTTTTCATTATTTATGTTTTGTTTTAGGTCTACAATTACTCGTAGCTCAGTGTTATCGTTTTTATGTAGTTCTATTTCTATAAGTTTTGTTTATAACTATTGTACTTTTGAATTCTGACAAAAAGAATTCCATAAAATACCCAAAAGTCTTTTTACAAGTTGATAATCTATATTCGGTATTAAGTTACGCAAGTATCGATTACGTATTTGCTGTTCCTATGGTATTATAAAAATAACCTATAAACTTTTTGTCAATCAATCCGTCGAAAGAGATGCTCAAATCCTAAATCAAACATTCATACAACTTCAATAAACTTTGTCGTTTTATCCTAAACTTTGTCTCTTATCCTAAACATCGCCCACAATCAGTCGACCACAGGTGTAAGTTTTTGTAAAAACACCTTCTCACTTTATTCAACACCATTTTTTTAATATACATATTTATATTTATACGAGTATTTTTATTTTTATTTTTATTTTTTAACCTGAGAGAAATAAACCCGATTTGTGTGGAATTCATAACTATCACAATTTCCCAATCACAATTCCAGAGATAGGTTAGATGCAAGCTAGCGCAACGGTGCGGTAATAATCACATATATCATGACAGGGCGATAAAAAGAAAAACGATGAAGAATCCAACAAGAGAAGCATTTTGAAATTCGATCCGATTTCTAATAATAACAGCAAATCGAATGGTTGTGCTTTGCCAATATCCAGCACGGAAAATTTCATCCATCAGATATACATACATATTTTCGTTGGAGCTCCGACTCCGATAGTTCGGAGATGAGAACGTCATGAAGGTAAAAGATACAAATCTCTCTTCGCAGTACCTAACCTATAGCATATTTGTGTTAATGTACAATTGTACATGTACATGTGGATTGTGGATGTACTGCTGCCTCCCCCCTGCGCTGCCCTGCTAGTCTGCTAGTCTGGGTTGCGGGTGTATACTGTATGTAGCAATAAGAGAACTCTGTAGACTCGAGATTACATCTCCAGTGATGTCAGATATTTACGTGTATAAGAAGATAGCTCGACAGGACTCTGGCTGGATGGTAAAAAGGATCTTTTGAAATATAGATAATCCCTTCACGTTTGTTGTCAACTCTTCTTTTTCTCTTTCTCTCTCTTTTTTCATTTTTATAATCCTATTAAAGTGCTAATAACGTTTTATTTTCGTATGTCCCTTGATTTCTGTCCCTATAACTACACCCAATCTCCAACTCCAACTCCAACTCAAACCCGAGCTACCCAGCATGCAGCAGCCCATGTAGCACCACCCGTCGACCTTCTGACTTTAATCCTTGAAAATGCGCGATATTTTTCAATTAAAATATTTTCTTGAGCAACCTCTTAAGAGGTTTTTGTTTCGTAACTTGGTCCCCACCCCCCTCCCGCCATTCTTAAGCCCCTTGTGAACACCCCTCCTCGTCGGCATGTCCCGCCGTTCACCAGTACGTCTGAAGATATCCTTATTTGTTTGAACTTTATCCAGACGGTCGGTCGGTCGCCCCCAAATGAAAATTTTGCTATAAAAATCCTTCCAAGTGTAAGTGTGAAAATCCGCCTTGAATCCACGAGTTGCCCTCTGGAGTGCCGTACCGTACCAACCCCTTTTCGTTGGAAATGTTTGACCTCGATGATGATGACTCTGCGAGTTGTCCATTGTCCGTCGTCTGTCGCGTTGCGTCGTCGTCCGTCAAGTCGCGTCGTCCGCCGCGTTATTCGTTGTCGATGGAAACGGAAATGATGTGTCCTTGTTGTTCCTTATTATTGTTTTTTTCTTCTTCTGTTGTTGTTTTTGTTGTTTTTTATATTCGTATCTTTTTCCTGAATTTATTTTTGAGCAAAAAGATGGAAATGTGAGTAGGTCGAACGATTGCGGTAAAATTGTTTACGCTAAGAAATTCTGTTGCTTTTCCCTCATTTCTGTTCGACTTGTTTAAGTAAACCAGGGGTATGTAAAATGTGAGAATTCCTCCGTCTGACTCCCACTGTCCCACTCCAACATTCGGCTTCATGTTCGTGTATGAAAAGGACCGTGGAGAGCGTAAGCGTTTTACCCAGAGATTGTTGATTAAGTTATTGACCTGTCGATTGGGGATAAAGCCGGCCGGCCGGCCGTTCAAACCAAACTTTCCAGTTGAATATACTGTTTCCGTTTTTTCATTTTCTTATTCGAGCCCTGGGCTGGGCATGGGATAGGGTGTTTCTGCCCCCCGTTTGAAGTGTGCGGAGTAGGTATACTATCGGTATCGGTATGGGCAGAAGACACGACGCGGCGCACCGTTTTCGGTTATTAAAAAAAATACAAAAAAGGAGGAAAATGGCCAGCAAAAAGAATTGCTGATGATGATGTTGATGCTGAATCCTTAAATCAAAAAGGAAAGAGATATGATAATCACTTTGATATTGAAAAAAATGAAGGAACACGCGGTGGGCCAGATGGCCAAAAGATGACCAGATGGAGCTTTGGAATTTTTTAATTTTGTGATAATTTTGGAAGATCTTGGGGATTAATCTTGTGCTTGGCAATTTGAGACGGAAAAGGCAGTAAAGTTTTAAAAGAAAATAAAAAAAGGAAAAGTAAAAAAGTCAAGTGAAAGTGTAGAAAGAAAACAAACAGCAAACAGGAAAGTTGGAAGGGTTTTAATAGATTTTCGGGGAATTTTTTCGAGTCAGGGTAAATTTTAAGGTTATTTATTTTTTGTTTTAGAAGTAAATGAGTTTGTTGGTGTTTATAATTATATACAAGCGCATGGTGAGATGGAAGAGTGGGTTTTAATTGCAGACTTAGATGTTTTTGATTTACAATTTCTGTGGTTATTACATGAAAGGTTTCTTTTCCGGGTAATATGTAGGTACTGCTGATGGGTGAAATTTTATTTGGATAGACATTTCCGTTGGAAGTTTATGTTGACCTATCAACAGCGAATTTAAATGCTGAACTGTGATTTTGTCTACAACTTGGAGACCTTATTCTTTTGTACTTTACAAATGATTAACACTGTTTTCTGTTGATTTCAAAATTGGGGTACTGTTTAAGGTAAAATTGCATTAAGAACACACTTTGAAATTTTCAAAAGAGTTTGTCTCAACTCAAGTACATACATACATATATACATATATTATGTATATGTACAAGATCTTATACGTTTTTAGTATCGTCTCTGTTCGGTCTCGGTGTTTGTGTCATCTCCAGGAAAATACTTAGACACTTAATATTTATTTCCTACGACAAATCTAAACTCTAAAATTGGTTTTTCATGAGCAATAAATAAAAAAAATGGATTTTTCTGTGCAAGAACTCTGAGTTTTTTTAGAGGATTTCGTAACTCTCCTTTAAAAAAATTATGACTCTAAGTAGAAACCATTTTTGAAAACTATTCAATTTCAGTTCATTGCAAATTTGTAAAATCGATTTGATTTTCACACAAAAATGCCTTAATTTTTAGACAGTTTTCAATCAAGAAAGTTACCATTTTATTAAAATTGGTACCTATTTAATGATAAAAACAAAAAGTATTTTAAGAATTGGACGTAGGCCTCCTTTATGCCCAAATCGAACTTAACATCAAAAGACCAGGCACATGCAACATCAAAATTTGACGGAAATGGTAGGGAAAAAGTTAAAAATTTGAGAAAGTTTTTAAAAATATTTTATTCAAGAATATTCACAAATTTTGAAATTTGGATAAAAAGCAAAATTAAATTCCACGTCTAAGCTTTAACTTTGAAATTCTGAACCGTTATTAAGGCGTGAATATTTTGTTATCGATGTACGTACATATTCCTAAAGCAATGATGCGCGATTCGTTTATTTGTGATATTATGCACATCTCGAATATTCTTTTCGGTATCAAGTTTTGTAGTCAATCAAGCGATATTCTAAATATAAATTAACTTCTACCGCGCTCTTACGTTACCGTTAAAGTTCATAATACTCGTACCTTTCCACCTACCATATATTCTAAAAACGTTTAATTTATTTCTGTTTTGTTATGTTATGTATGTAGACTAGATAAAGAAGTTTATAAACACTGTCTTCTTTAATTTTGTAGACAGATCATATTTCAGAATTGGGTAAAATAAACCTTATCACAGACTCACAGAGTTAAGGAATGTACAAAATCACACATCGCTCAATCTCCAAGCATGTGGTCTTGATTATTTATCACCACGCTGAATGCAAATAATCTCATCCTAAACCTCGAAATAATTGTTTTTACCGCAACCGCTACACATTAAATTTATCTTAAGGGGCTATAAGAGAAGACAAAAAGTTTTCTTAATTTTTCTGTAGATTCTGTTGAAATTGAAGTGAAATCAACCTCCAAATATGTACCATATCTGGTTATCGTGGAAGTGTGAATGTATGTGTGCAGACAATTTAGGTTCCAATTCCGACATCATAATTCTAATAGACCCTCTATTTACTGGAGCTGAATAAAATACAACAAAAGTTGTCAGCAAAGCAAACAGAAACAAACTTCATGGAAAAGATAAGCCCATCGCATCCGAAAAACCACAAGTCTGAAACCTGATGGATGAAATGGGAGACTCTTTGATATACTTTGAGGGTTTTCGTTTTGGATTCTGCGACGATAACCACATTAACCGCGGCGCTGCTATAGTCTGCGTGGAGCTGGAGCACTATCTTATCAAGGTTCCACTCTCATCTACGAGTGTATCTTGTATCTATATACGAGTACAAGTAGGTAAGGTACCCACCTCTATTCCTATTCGTATTAAATTTGTAATCACATTTAGATCAAGAGGAATTATTATTATTTACCCGGGGCTAATGATGACAAGAGAGATAAAATTTCAGAACTCGAACAATGCTGTTTGTTGCTGAAGGCTTTCGAATCGAATTTTTAAGAAAACAATTTTGTATCGAACTCACATTTAAACTTTCTGTTGAGCCCTTTGCTATGAGGGCTTCTTGATCCTCTTGTCCCATCGTCATGGTCGATGACCGATTAATTCAATTAGACGGAATCACTTAGTTGACATTCGCGAACCCTTGAATTCCCCCGGAAGTGTACTTCGTGTACTTCGTGTACTACGTGTACCCTTTATCCCTTAAAGCACTGAATGCACACTGTGAAGGTTTGATATGCACGTATGTGGAGGACGGAGATGCAGACAAGACAGAGGACTATGGGCTAGGCAGTGTTCTTAATACCGATTTATGTCTACGCGAGGGTAAAGTCAATAGCTAACTAGCGTGTGCTCATCTATCAGAAGCCGGAGTCTACCTCTCCGTAACCGTAACGACTAACGAGTGCAATCTCGTTATCGGAGATGGATAGGTGCGAGGAAATGGAGTAGGGGCTGTTATGAGTCGTATCGTAAAGACAATGAGTTGTGCTCAAGTGCGTTGTTTTGTCTTTCCTAAGGGTTACCTTGAGGTTGCTTTTAAAACAACCATTAAAGGTTGCAAATTCGATTTGGGAAAGTTAATGGTATTGGGCTCAAAGATAAGCCGCAAATTTTTCTTTAAACTAAGTTTTTTTTTCTCTTCAAAAATTTCAGTAGCAATTCAAGGCGGAATTTAAGGTAACAAACAAATTGATTTTTGTCTTACGGCTAAATATACAAAAATAAATTTTAAAGCTTTGAATAAACTTAGAGGTTATAATGAGGTAGGAAAATTCAAATATATTTTACTCAAATATATAAAAAAAACAAATGTAGTTTCCTCGTAGTTACGTTTTAGTTTTATATTTATTTCATTTAATATTTATAATATTTAACAAAACGCGATTTTATTTTTTAAGTAATTTAGCCTAGCCCTTAATTCTGCTGGTGCGAAACGAAAGTTTACTGTGGTCTCCGCTGCATTAAAAAAAAGCACTCGAATTTCAATTATATTCCATTTTTCCGCCTAAAACAATAAATGTCTCCAAATAATTTTGTAGAATTAGTAATTTAATTTAACTGCAAATTTTTGTATGTTTCATTGTTTCGTATATCAGACGTATACCATTTAATGATACTGGGCGTGAGGAGAGGTAACCATTTAGTTTCTCTTTATTACAAAAAAAAAAAAAATGTGACACATAACCTCATGCTTTATTTATTGGTCTTACTTTATCTGGATCAATTTCGCGGACCTACAATTTTTAGAAACAGTCTGCTTTAAATGAAACCTACCATTACCTTATATCTTATGGCAATCCTATTTTTTTAAATTCCGCCAAATCTTTCGTTAACCTCCACATCAACATATTCTGTGTAGAGTTTTAATAGATGTTGTTGCAAAAAAAAAAAATAGGCAAAGTTCCGCAGACACATATGTAAATTATAGAGGAGGAGCTGTGGAGAGTTGTTAAGAAGTTTGTGCGGAAAACTATTACAATTGCCCACTTCTAAAACCAATTTTTCAAAGCAGCAGCATTCAGTAAAAAAAAGGTAGACCGAACACTTTCATTTATGATTCTGTCCTTGGTCCTGTCATTATTGTATGGTATTTCTCGGAAGTGTTCTAATTATGAGTTGTCAAATCAACCTAACTTAGAACTAACCGTGAACTATCAAAAAGACTTGCAAAGGTTGAAAACTAAATTTTGTCTCTGTAATGAAAATAATTCATATTTTCTTATCACAATAATTACAAATCAACTCTCCAATCTTAAAAAAGAAAAAAAAGTCTTAAGGTAACCCTGTTTCCGCTGAGCACAATACATACATACATACATACATACATACATACATATGTACATATATGTATGTACCTACTTTAAAACTTGATTTTTTTGTCATTGCCCCTTCACTTCAGTCATCGATCAATACTTCAACATTCAACTGGTCATAACTCTTGGAGGTGATGACGAGGAGCTGATTGATAGATTCGATGGAGCGATGGCGATGTTGATGTTGATGTTGATGTCGAAGGCGATATATATGCCCGCAGGAGTTGGGGCCACCAGAGAGGTCTCTTCTGTGTATGTGCTCTGCCAGTTTGACATACTGCCGAAATGCACGTAGATCAAACCTCGTCCTTCGGAAAGCAACTCCTCTCGTACACATTTGTCATCCTTTCGAAGGCAAAATGAAAGAAAATCCTGCAAATGTTTTCCTCTCTTTTGCCAATGTCAGTGCGATTGATGTGTATTGTGTATGTCTTTCGATTCTATGTAAAAAGTTTGTTCAGGAGCTTCACCCTACAATATCTGAGTGGTTATACATATACATATACATATGTACACATTTATATAGTATAGTTTAGTTTTTGATGCAGATATGCATGAGTATTGAGACTTGAATGAGTGGAATTGCAGCAAAAAATGGAGAAGTGAAATATGCACTTGAATGGCTTCCTTGCTTGATTTTGATTCTCTCTGCTACTCCACAGAATGCTTGGCTTCTGGGTGCAAGGGCTGGAACTAGAGAGGCGGAAGGCGCGGAATCTTTACCTACCAAATGTGAAATCTGTGCGGTTTTCGTTGGTTTGTTTTGCTTTCTTCCTTGAGCGTTGAGCCTCTGATTGACTCTCACTTCTCTGGTCGCATATCCATTCTGGCGGGAAAACGTCATATTAAATGACACCTAGAGAAAAATGTGTGTAAAAGTAACCCACTGCCACAGGGTTGTACGAATATAGTAGTAAGTCGTAGGGCAGACCACACTACATTTTTCAAATGGTGTTTTTTGTTGTTGTTGTTGTATTGGGAACATATTAATTGCCAGTGGTAGGTACAAATAATGTTCTCCATTTTTCCCATTGCTAAACAACACCGTTTAAGAGCTTAACCCCTTTCTCTTATTTGGAAGACCCTTTGGTGAACCCCATCATTTTTCACAGTGCCAGAGCAAAAGTGACATAATCACAAGCAACAAGCCCAAAGCCCCAAGATTGATGAGATGTCCCCACACCAATACTTTTGCAGAAAGGTCCTCTGGTAGGACACGTTTGCAGAGGCTAATAATGCGTGCGATTCGATAAACTGAAACGTCGAGGTTCGAGGAGGTAAGCAGAAGACGACGACGACCGACACGCAGAGATAGGATAGGTGTGTGGTTTGATGGTCTTCCAGCTTGGAGCTCCGAGCTCCGGGCATCATACAGACTAATCTACCCTTGTCCCACATGCGACAATGTTGTACAACAATGATAAATTGAAATCCGATTGATGATCCCCCAAGGCAGGCCTATTCAAAAGTTCGGCACATAAAAAGTCAATTTTGTGTTTTATTTTTTTATTTTCGAATTCGGTTTAGTCTCGGGGCCTTTTGTTTGGACTCCTTTTTAATAGAAAAAGGTCCACTTTATCTGCGTCATTTGTTTTTTTTTTGTTTTTTTTTTTGTGAATATCTGATGGGAACTACTTGGATATGTAATCACATGTAGTATGACTAGTATCCTATGTGTCCTTTAGCATAGGTATAGGAGAGCCTTCGGTATATCCTTGGATGAACTGATGTAAAATTAAATCCATGTGACAACCTTTGTTTTATGGCGGACCTTTTTTGTTTCAAGTCTTTGCTGTTAGAAAAATGGGCACTTTAAACAGTTGGTGTTTCGATAGCTTTTTTTTTTATTTTCCTTTCGTTCGAGCTCAAGCACCGAAGTTATTGCTCCACAATTTTTGTTTATTTTTATGGAACAAAAAACTGAAACCTTTTATAAATACCGAGTAATTTTTAATAATGATTTATACGAAAATTGCGTCTTCGTTTTTAGTTGTAGTTTGACATAACATTGCAATGATTGGGGTCTTTGTTTTTGGTTTGGAACAGTAGTTAAGCTATGATGATTTGAGTTCCAATGGTGTTTAAGAATAACCTTTGGCCGTATAAAATTATAAAGGAAGTACCTCAAAATTAACAATTCAAAAAATTGAAAAATGCTTAAATATTTACATTTCATCCTATTAAATTATGTAGTTAAACTTAACTATTAACTAAGGTGTATTTCCCTGCTGGATTTTGAAGTTCTGTACTTACTTGAGAAGATTGACGGACTACAACTCTCAAGTAATTCGAATGTCAATTAGATTTTGGGATTGTGGGTTTTAAAAAACTATCATCAAGTTTCGAAAAACATAGTACGTTTATAAAATCTCATGGATGTTGTAAATATTTACTTTGGGAATAAAGAAAAAAAGAATTGAAAAATAGTTTTAAACAGGATTAAAAAATACATATGGCATAACCCAAAAATGACGGACATCATGTGCCCTATATATGGAGTAACTAAGTGGGACATAAGTTAAAGTAATGCTGTTGTCTGTTTCTACTTCAATTTTTTTGTAATTTAAAAACATTCAGACACCTCAATATTGTATATTTTATCAATTTTCTGGAAATGAATTTAGTCTTCAATTAAATGTAAACGTATATTGATCCTGTTGACCATGTTTTTTTTTTTTTAATACATATATAAAAGTGGTAAATTCTATACAGGTATAATCATCACGTAAACTTTGTTTGTTCCAATATTTATTAAATTTAAAAATACGGCTGTTCGAAGAATAACGTCAATTTCAGAGTCACTGTTAATATAGTACACAAAATGAAAAAATAAATACAAAGTTTAAAAGTGCTTCATCAAAACCACCCCCTGATGTGCATCTGCACGTGCTTTAACATGCCTGTGTTATGTTTTGTCTATTTAATCCAAACTTCCAAATAACGTTGAAATGAAATTTGAATTTTAATAGAAGCGTATAGTATTTGAAACACTCAAACCAACACGGACACGGAGCGCTCATTGAATCCGAACAAATATTTATTCGGGCATATACTACGTACTGTATTCATATTAAAACAGCAAACTATCGGAATATACTGTGTCTGTTTCAAACACGAATGTTTTTCCGTTTTAATTCTGTCGTGTTTTTTTAAATTTCGAACAATCAAAAAATTAGATATGCGAAGCGAAAGGAATTATCTGTTGTTTTCGTGCGAAAAAATACCACCAATCCACTCAGTATCCATCGTGCATTATCTTCACACAATATATGTATATCCAGGCGGGCGTACTGGTGCGGTGCGGGCACGAAAAAACTCCAACAACAACTGGGAATAATGAAACGATTCCAATGGCTATAATTGCTCTGAATCTGAATCTGAATCAGTAGCAGTAGCTGTCGGCAAAATGTTTGCTCCTCATGGGATCTGCTTAATATTGCAGCCAGCCAATTTGGTGCAAATATCCCAGTATTCTGTGCGGATTACCTTCTTACATCCCCGCTAATCCAAGAGCCAACAAAGACCAATGCCGCATATTATCTCTGTGTCTGGGAGTAGGTATAGCGTATATGATATCGGATACATTCGACTCGCACTCGCACTTGCTTTCGCATTCGAACTAACAGTTTAGTCAGCCTCGGCACCATGAAGCGGAAGTCATTGCAAATGGTGCTGGGATCGTCATAACCATCGGTTTGTCAAGCCTCATTAAGTAAAACATTTTCCAGAAAGTTCGGTAATTCGGATTTCCCTTGCACGGAAATTGCACTTAATTTGTGTTAATTGCCGAGCGCGTAATACCAATACAATTTAAATAATATTTACGCACTGGAATGCGTTTGCAAAAGGTCCCGCCGCCGCCGCCGCCACCGACCGCCATCGCCAGTCCTTCTGATGGAATGGAAGCACGTCCGCCCCAAATTCAAAAGTTCGTCCTGCCAGGTGGCTTTTTCCGATGTCATCGAGAGGTTTTCCATCACACATGCGGTTGGAATCCTTTAAATCCAATTCAAATTGAACAGTTGCAGCTATTTGTTTCAATTAATTTCGCTTTAATGTCACAGCGACCGAGGCGGGGGCGACACGGGTGTTTCCAATCGAAAAACGTTCATATACATATGTACCTATATGTATATTGTATGCCTTATCTATGTATAATTTGTATAGTGCATGAGTAGGTACTAGGTATTTGTAGGTATGTATGTATATGGATGTAGCTACTCATTTATTTTGAATTCTGTGTTCTGCAACCCCAAAAATGCAGACCACACATTCGAAAGAGCCAACAGCCAAAACCACCAGCAACATCACGGAATTCCCTTAGATATTTTCCGTCGACCGAAATGCCAATGCATGCTTGGGATGCTTGATGATTGCAGTGCGCTGCACTGCTGGCTGCTACTGGCAAAGTTGCGGCGATTTGGCCAAATTGCTACATTATCAAATGACCCGTCCCGTTCGCTGTTCCATGCTGCCCAACTAGGGGTATTGTTCTTTTATTTTCATTGATGCGCGGCGGCGGCGGCGGTAGCCGTTGATTTTCTGCATGGGTATGTCACGGGACAGATTCCGCAGTCGCCGACATAACATCACCATGACTTCACATAAAACTGACAAAAGAAAGTATATTGATTGTCGTCTCGTCGTCGTCGTCGTTCGTCGGTCGTGGTGCTTTTGATTCCAAATATTTTTCGGAGACTGAAATTCAAATGTCGTTTTTTGTTTTACTTTCTGCATGGGGTAACTATTTAAAAAAAAAGATAAAGTGTACATATAATAATTATTAGTCTCAGAAATTTGAGAGAGGACTTCATTAGCTTTTTGAACTTAGGATACTAGGAGGGTTGGAATGTGACAATAATTTGAATATCTCATCATCTTTAGTCATCACATATCTGGCAGAGTTATAAATGGTTCACAAGAGCAAATTTGATCTACAGGCTCCTTAAAATGACACCCAAATCAGTTATCAAATCGAGTACTAGTACAGTCCTAAAAATTTCGACGTAATTTAGCTGTTTTATAAAATGTCATTCATGACAAAATAAAATAAAATACCCATCCACTTGAAAGCCGAGGATTGAGTTGTTGTAAAATGTGATTTAAAGAAGTTAAAAGAGCAATTATTAATTGATAACTATTTTTTAGACTTATTTTTGAGATTGTAACTTTTTTCTTTCCCAAATTTTAACACTGCTGAAAAAATACATTTTTAATTCATATTTTTCGGCTTCGTAGCATAAAATATCGAACTAATACCTATGTATTTGTATGTACATAATTTTAATAATTGTGTTGTCAAGTTTCAAGTTCCAACATTTAATAAACTCTTCGAAAAATTCGTCAAGTTTTGTGTCTAGAATTGAACTGGGTCCATGTTTTTAAAAACTCTAACCCAATTTCCATGTTTTAAGATTTGCTCACTTTTTTATGATTTTTGTAGAATCTGTTTATCTGTCATTTGAGTGATGATCTTTATGGATTCGACGGTCACTGTTTGGACATATGTACCTACGTTCTATTCCTTCTGCCTACATCACGCTTTTGAATAAATTTGACTGTTATTTTCTGTTAGCATTTGAAATTTTTCGGAGCAAGGAGTAGAAACAGCTTTGAGAGTTCGAATGCAATAGTTTAATTTACAACTCTTGCACAACCTTAAGTTTTAATCTTTATCTTTATCATTTTAACCGCAAAACAAATTCATCCAGATACTCCTTAATCCAAAGGATGCATTTTATTTTAAATCTTCAATAGTCTACTAACAACGAACGTATAACATTTAACAACCTTAAAGAATTTATTTTTGACAACATCTTGAATCTCTTAGGAAAAAGCATGTTATTTGATTCCCAGTTGAAAAGACATTCGCTTTTGTTGCAGTCAACTACATAATGTTAATGTGTCATATCATTTGTCAAAGGACATTCAGGACCACAAAACAAAAAATTATAGTGCAAATTGTCATCACATCCCGTTGCTTAAATATAGCAATAATGTAAAACACTCTCAGATGGCGCAATTGAATGATAAATAAATCAAAACCACGTACACGTGAGAGCATCAGTGTTAAACAAAAAATAAAGTTCCTCTGGACATTCCCTCACCACAGCTAGCTGTTAATAAAAAAATATCCTTTCAAAAAAAAAAAAAAAAAAAAAACAATATATTTAACAACATTGCCAAAAGTCTCACAGGAATAGACAAAGTGCCTGACGTCTATTGGTTTATGTTAACAAAGTTAATAACATCACTCTTTTCGGACCCCCTGCGCGTCTAGCCTATGTGCAATATGCATTGTACATGTACATATACATACAAATGTGTACGAGTGGATGCAGGAATAAAATATGTTAATCAAAACAATCATACTTGAACTATTAAAATTTTTAATTGTCAACTACAAGAGTAAAAAATTAAAAATTAATATGCATGCATTATGGCAGGGCAGGAGTCTTTGTACGAGTATCTCTATAGAGCTGTGAGTTTTAATTTTTATTAATCATTTTGAATAACGGTACTCCGTTCATAAATTTCAATTTGTCCTTGTTTCCGATAGCTTCTCGCTTCTCGCTTCTCACTTGCCGCTTGGCGCTGTTGCCTGATTGTTACTGCTTGTTTTATTATTTTATTTTTTGTTTTTGTTTTATTTTTATTTTTGTTGTTGTCATTGTATTTGTTTTTGCAGGGAGGTTTGAAAGCTGTGCGTATATATTTCCCTATTATGTATTATAATATTGAGGTCTAGGACGCTGGGGAAATTAACATTTCGCCATAAGCTACCGAACGATGTTGCCTTTTTAGCTGCTGCTTTTAATAAATATGATGTATTTTACATGTAAATGTAATGCCACTGCCATCAAACACCAACAGACATCAGATACACTCACACGCACACATGCTCACTCATACATACACACACACACATCCATATGAGTGAGTAATTCAGAAATTTTAATTAAAAACATATTTTTTAATGTTTACCCAACAGATTAAGGGGGGTTGTTCGTCGTTGGTTTCGCCGAAATGTAAGGTGGAATTAAATCAGTGAATCCGGCTAAAAAGCTGCAAGTGGTGCCCTTCCAAGTTCCAAGTCTTTTATTTTTATATCAAGTGTGTGAGTGAGTTGAGTCCATATTTTCGAATTTCGAATGATCGCGTATTTTTGCTATAGGTAGGTACATTTTTGATGGATATGCGGTTGAGGTCAATTTGGGTCGGGAGGCGGTGAAATTCACGTCAAAAATCTCCTGACGGAGGTTACTGAATTAATCTGTCACATAGGACAGAAATAAATTTGTTTGCCTCACTTCCATATCTCCTTTTGACAATCTATTGTGAGCGAGCTTGAATGACAAGACGTTAAATGAGTCCAATGGGAACTGTCTCTATACTCTATGAGAGATATAAAATTAAAGTAGCCATTTTGTGATTTTGACTTTGGTGCAATGTTTAACAATAAAGTAGTTTAAAATTAGCAGAGATGTCCCTTTAAATCATTATCATACGAGTAGAGTAGCATTGGTATACAATTGAGTTTGCTGGAAAATGAAATTCCACAATTTTTCGGTACTAACTTCATTAGTCCAAACTTGACAACTTACCTTAAACATCTCGACTACGCTGACGATGTTTGCTTGCTTTCACATAAGATCATGGATCTCCATCAAATGGCAACAAGGGTGGAGAGAGAAGCAGCAATCATGGGGCTGAAAATCAACACGGGAAAAACAAAGATGTTCAGCCTCTGGAGCTCGCAATCATCCGCTCTGATGATTATTGGTCAACAAGCAGTAGAGAAAGTAGATAGCTTCCAATACCTTGGAAGTACCGTCTCTCCTGAAGGCGGAACCGAATTAGACATCGCCAGCCGCATCGGAAAAGCGAAGGCTGCTTTCGGGATGTTGTCCAATGTTTGGAGGAACAAATCTCTCAGCTTGAACACGACTGTTCAACTCAAACGTCGAATCAGTTCTGTTGTATGGCTGCAGCACCTGGAAAATAACAACCACAATAACCAGGAAACTGCAAACCTTCGTTAATAGGTGTCTTCGAAACATATTAAGGGAGCTAAAATACATCGCTGGAAACCGCACACGATGGCGCGTAGGAGTAGTTGAGGCCCTATGTCCCGCTAGGGAACACCAACGGACTTCGTAGGTCTGAGGACCTAAGTAAGTAATTAGTAACTTCATAAGTAAATTTTCATTCTGATGTTGTAGGCCTAAGTTTACTTAAAGAGAGTTGCATTGAAAGTCCATCTTAGTTACTCCCCGAATTTCATTTAGAAGAGTTATTGGTCAATTTTGCACTTTAAAGTATAAAATTACATCTTTGGTTAGTCTCGTTTTATATTTATATTAATGTGTTTTTAGGGCCCATAAAAAGCCTTAAAAATTGAAATTGTTTTTTTGTAGATTTTCCTTTCAAACAAAGAGGAGGAGAAGATCAAAAGGGTCCACTCAAGTATTTTTGAACAAGCAGAACTTTGGATATACCTTTTAACGGCTGAGTCTCAAGGTAAGACTTTCTCAAGTTATTTTTAAATTAAGATACGTAGATATTTCAATCTTACTTGCAATAATCAAAATCGACACACAGACCATAATCTCTTTAAAAAAAATTCCCATCGTTAAAGGTTCGTTTCCTTGTCAATGACCACAAAGATAAAGGATATCGGGACATGCCTATAACAGACCAAAAATGACGTTAAAATATTTCAGCATCTACCATGAAAAAATTTGTTCACCCAACAAAAAAATACTCCCTTCAGCATTTTAATTTACATGGCAGGATCCCTCACCTGCGATGGTCAATGTTAACTGAGTTAATTAAAAACGTCACTTGACATTGTGTCTCACTTTATGAACAGACAATAAAGTGAAAACAATAAAAATACAAACACCACACAATTTGTTACAAAAAAAAGAAAAATATTAACCGACCCATGTCAGAGAGTAGAGTCCTTTACTTCGGACTCGGACACACAATATGTATAGGCAAGGACCTACATACACATGTACATATATACGAAACGAATAATGTATGTGTGATTTAGCTAGGCATCCTTGTGCTGCACTGGCATGGCACTGGTTCGACTAGGTATATGGCTTGCCAGAAGGGACGTTTTTTTAGCCAGCTTGTTTTCAATTCTGTCAACAATGACAGTTAAAACAATTCAATAATTGTCTGCATCATTGTTTTAACCCCGACGACGACGCGACATAACATCACAGTCAATGACAGGACAATTTGCCAGGTTAATGCTTTTTAAATTCAAAAATTATCCCTCAATGACTTTTCAACCCTTCTCATTTGTTCATTGTTTCAAAGAGTTAGAGCCACTTGAATCTATTTAAATCTCACGAATTTTTTTCAAAAAAGTACAAAAAGTTAACTTTTTACAGACTTATTTTAATGGTGATACTTGAAGGTAGGTAGGTACTCTTAGGTTAGGTGGTTGGTGGGTGTTTGTACATCGTACTTCAGCTCAGCTTTGTTCGCGGAAGGGATAAATACCACACAATGCTTTTCTTCATTACTCATTCAAGTTGATTTATAACCTCAGTTATCTGGCAACACTGTTAAAACTTTATCTTCAGGTTTGTGCGCTCGACGGTTTTTGCTATAGCAAGTCTAACCCCATTTTTCTCAATCTCATTTAGCCAAGAACAACTTATAAGTCCAGGGACGGATTCAATTGTTAAGGACCTCAGGTTTGGTCTTGGCTTTCCTGGAGGGTATTATTACGAACTGAGTTGGATATCGGTCGGTGTAATTTCAAATGCTTACGAAAAATATTCTGTCAAATTGTGTAAAATGTCTTTTGGCGTAATTTTAAAATAGTTTGACGACTTCATCCCACAACAACCATAGGGGTAATCCGGCCCTGCTTAAAGTTAACCTCTTAATTTATTAAATGCCCTCCCACTCCTTTTTTCAGAGTGGACCCGACCTCCTGCACACCGAACCGTCGCGTCGCGTCGTCGTCTACGGTCTGTAGAACAAAGGGGATGAACAACACTAAACCAACAAAACGGAACACCTAATGTGAAGGATAACAAGCTCCTGGACTCAGTGATATAGGGAGTTACACCAGGATCCACCTTTTTGCTTACACTCGTACACACATATACACAGAAGAACTGCAACTACTTTGTTATAAGTTCCTTTCTGCAACGAGTCGCTTTTCAAAATCCCTATTAACTCCCACCCCCAAGCCCCCCTCACACTTTTTTGTGGATGAAATGAAAACATTCTCAGACTCAGAACCCTATACCGCAAGACCAGACCATCACCTAAAATCGCGGCCCTCCTCCGCTCCGTTTGCCAGGTGCAGAAGAGGGTTTGGGAAGGGAAGTCTGCTGCTAGGACTTTCGCGTCCAATTTGTCTACTGGACTGGATTTCCCGCAGTTAAGCTTTAATTAAGAGAGAGCAACTGCGGCGAGTGTTGGAAAAAGTACCTGCTTTGGGTTTATGTTCCTGCTAACCAGGGAAAAAGTAAATAATTGTCCTCTCGAAATTTTCAGCACCAGTCCAGTTGTGGCCGAAGGCAGGAGGGCGCTATCATCAGCACTAAGATAACAACTATACATAAGTTTAGGCAGTAAACGAGTAATGTATTCTCCCGCCCCATATCCCGCCTGGCGTCGTCGCCGTCGCCGTCGTCGTCGTCGTCGTCGCGTCGTGTCGTCCTCACACGGAGGTTATTTAATTTGCGCAACGGACATTTAAAACGTGAGTGAGAGCGTATAGCATCGATTGGCTTACCGTGGTACCTGCAGGTGGCGGTGGGTTATCACTTCCTCCCTCGGCTTTGGCCCCCCGTTGCTACATCATCAAATCAAGGTAAATGGGTTGCGTGCGTGTCCGGGCACATTAATGGAGCGGTAACTTCATTTTTAATTATTTGGTGGTTCCTCTCAGTCTCCGTTAGTTTCCGGTTGCCACAACAATGCAGTCAGATGCGAGAAGTGAAATTGAAATAGGAGTTTTGGTGTCGCTGCTGGTGTTGGTGTTATTGGTGTTGTTGGTGGGCGTTTATCGAACTGACTTCCAATCAATTAGAAATTGAAGGAAATATTCGGTTCGATTGCATGCGTGGAACATGCCTACCTGCAAACGTGGAAAACCGAACATCCCGCAACTATCCATTTTGAACAAAATTGTTATAATTATTGTTATTGAGGACCGCCGCCGCCGCCGCCGCCACTGCCGCACCGCGCAGCGCCACCTTGCGGCTAGGGTAACATTTATTACTCGTGCGTCGCGTCGTGCCTGGTGCTAAATTATGGCTTAAATTTTTGGATACGCGTTGCGAAGGTACCTATAGAGAATTTGATGCGGAGGCACGCACACTGAAATTCAATTTACCCTTGATATAGATATACATATGTATGTACATATATCTACGAGTATGTGTATGTATGTATGAGTCAACAGTGGATTAGTGCCAGAGTATAGGCTTAAATTTTGTAAAAAAAAAAAAACTACGAACAAAAAATTTGATCATTCAATTATATCACTCCCCTTGTGCTTGTGTAGGGCTGAAGAGGCCACGGAAGAGGCGTTTCGGTGTTGTTTCTACCCGATGATACAAGAGTGGGGGGCATGTGGTGTCAAAATTGAATTACTCGACATTGCCACAGCTTCCGATGCTGTCAATGAGTCCGAAAGTCCCATGTAAAGCGGTGTCAGAGGACATTTGATGGAAGCCGATTTATATGTATGTACGTAGTGGAACAACATTTTTTAAAGTTAATTTTATTATGCGGCCATCAACAGGGGTTATTTAATTTTATTAGGATGAAATTCGATATGGATGAGGATTTTTGTATAAAAAACAAAAACTCTTGTTTGCGAAATTAGGTGGGTGAATTTTTTTTGGTCAATCGTTACTTTGTGCATTAAGTTAAATATTTGAAGTTTATGTGTTTCGTGATGGGAAGATTTAATTAGTTTAGAAAAAATTTCAACTTTTACCTCGAATTTGTTGCTTTGATGTTTCAACTAGTAAAATGCATACACACACGGCTATACATACATTCAAACGTGTAAACTATACTTTGCAATATAGAATAATTGAAAAGTTGGTCTCATTTTGTGTATCTCAGTTAAGGGACATAATTGCGTATACATGCTTAAAGGTTTAAAGAACGGGTAGGTAAGGTATAGAATTGATTTCTTCTTTTGTTCAGTTTTTTGGTAATTTGCAAATTTTTATAATTAGTGGACCTTCAGTATTTTTTCAAGAAAGGATACAAAAAATTCCCTTCAAACAAGAGGTTTGTAACTTTTTTGAAATGTTGAGTTTAATGCTCTAAACAATCCAAAAAATAATGATTTAGAAACCAGGGAAACGGACTTTTCATTGATAAAGCATCGTTTTGGATCGATTACCAAAATTAAGTAATCCGAAAACCTACTATGTGTGTACGTGGACTTGGACGAGTTTGGAAACAAAATTGGAGCCATTAATGGACCATACAAATTACTCAGAACTAGAAGACGGAAGTTCTACTGAAAATAGCAATGGCTGAACAAGGTGTAACATCTTACTAACAAGTGCCGTTCCATTATCGGTTTTGCATTGTGTCCGTGGAAGCCCTTTTATAGTTTCTGTTATTTCAAGTGTTTCTGACAAAACATATTCACTTTCATGGAACTCTTTTCAGATAATGGCCCAACTTCCCTAACTATCGGGCCCAGGTGCACTACGTCATTTAGAGCAGAATTATTCACAGTCAGATAACTTAATTTAAAAAAAAAATAATTTGGAAGTTAGATAGGTATTCATGTTTTTTTATATCAGCTTTAAATCTGCACTTTGTATACTTGTTATGAGACTTCAAGTATAAAGTGGTCTAGGACATACATTTTAATCGGATTAAAAAAATTAAAAAAACGTGCTTTTTCAATTAAGGTTCCAAACGCCACGTGCGCTGGCGTTTCCATTGCCACCATCCATTTGGTATAAGCTGGTCATTCCCAGTAAACGTGTATTTGCAAACTAAACCCACAGAGGCAGAGAGGCACAATTTCGTGGACCTGTTAAACATCAAAACTTTTTAAGCCCACAAATTTTGGAAAAATTAAATCAAAGCATTTTACCATTAGCCCTACATAATAATTAGCGAATCTATAAATTGAGTGGGAAAAAAGGCATCACCTCCCGAATAACCATTTCTATTACCATAGCGAAAAAAAGGTTTCTTCACCAAAACGGCAAGTAACTGAAAGTGTAGATCTCAATAAAAAGAAATTATTGATTTTCGTACCTAAAACCACCGGACCCGGACCCGCGGACCTGGACCAAGACCAACAGTCAACAGTCCATGTCCAACATACTGGTCTTTCTATTTAGGCTCACGTTTGTTTTCAGCAGTCTTGTGAACAAAGCGCCTGAAAAAATGTAGGTCAAGGTAAGGCATAAGTTGGAAGGTATATTTTACCTCAAATATATATCATCATTAAAAATCCGAACTTTTACTGAGGCAAACTTTTGAATGTCCCGTCCAAAGTTGTGAGTAAGCGCAAATCCATTTTGTCTTAGGGATAATCATGCTCATAAATTCTAACTTGTCTAATTGAATGAAAAAGGTTTTGTAAGCGACAGCAAAAATCCACTTAGATAATGTTAAGTCAAATCCTTTTTTCCCTCTTATTTCAAGGACATATTTAATTGAATTCCATCTAACGTATAAATAAAGGTATGTCTGAGTATAAGTACGACTGCAAGAAAAGTTTATTTTTCCTTTTCCCCAAACCATACATACATATGTACATTGTACATGTATGGAAAACTTTTCCACTTGCCCGTCCAACAACAACTAAGTCAATACCTGGAGCCCAGAGTAAAGGTGAAGTCCACCTACAATCTACTCGATTCAGGTGTGTAAGAGACAATAACGAAGACTATATGAGGTTGGATCTGGCATCTGGATTTCTATCTAAAGCCGTAAAATATAAATTTTATGTGACCACACAAACTCACACAAGGACGAAAGAGTGTTGCTTATGCATTTGTAAAACACCGTTGCGTCTTCGTCGTCGTCGTCGTCGTCGTCGCGTCGATCGTTCTGCTGCGTAGGACGGTTATTGTCAATTACGACAGCGTTATCGTAAAAAGTTCAAGCAAAAGTACACAATACGCAAAAACACACACAGAGATTCTCATTTATTTTTTGGTTAAGTAGAAAGTTAAATTCTTTTCTATTAGAAGGCGGATGCCACATAAAACATAAACCGAATGAGGCTCGTAAAAGTGAAGGAGCTTCGAACAGACATCACAGTCACAGTATATGTACGAGTATGTTAACTGGGGCTAAGGCTTGGGCCCGAAACAGGCGTAGAGTGTAGAGTCCCATCGAGATCCTCAGATGCGAAATCACCGGCAAAACTTTGTCCCAATTCTTGAAAGCCAAAGTTTCTCCTACGCTCGTTCGTACACTCATCGCGCTCGAGGCCTCCAACACCGAACCAAACCGAACCAAACCGAACCGAACCTTATACCTATCCACCACTTCATCGCCTAAATGGTTAATCTAATGTAACCATGTTTGTATGTTTAAGGTGTCCTCGATGCAGCCTATACGAGTGCCATTACGGTGGTGTGTTTGTGTATGTTTGGAAATTTTATTACTCCATTAACTACCATTACTCTATATGTGCGGTGGCTGGATAACGGTAGCGGTGACGGTGCGTCGTTGTAAATATATAGCTGGCTCTGTCGATACTTAAAAGGCCCCACGACCGCACAGAACAGCACAGCACAGCCATCGCATCGTTGGTGTTGGGACGTTGGGGAGCCCTCCCTAAAAGTTCGACGATAGCAATAAACTGTAGCATTGGGCCATCATGGAAGTGTAAAACTTTTACCAGTTCCCGGAATGTTATACCAAAAAAGTTGTATATGTCCTAGGATACGTATGTATGTCCTGGGGAAAGGGATGCAAGCAAGGTATGAATATGGCTGCCAGATGAGCGAAAACTGCAATGTTTGAGATATACGGATTCTATTGGGAAGTTGAGAGCCTTGTCTGGGATGCTGAAGTATTAGTCGAAAAATGTAACAGAAACTGAAATTAACTAACACACATACACATTTTTGGAGAAGTCTCCATCTGAAGTTAAGGTGGGGGTTAATTTCCTCATGCCAGAAAACACTTAACACACACATGGCAAAATAGAAGAAAAACCCTACCTGGCAACCATAGTCGAATAAAAGCCAACCAGCACACCTATACGACTGCACTATGCCATAGAGAAGAATAATTGAGCTCGGAAAATCACTTTAAGCGTATTGGAATTTATTGGTTTTGTTTATTGGGGTCCAGGGACAGAGGAACGGGTCGACTTTAAGACTTTCAAGTCTAACGCAAACGCAACCATTGCCAAGTTCCCTACCTACTCTATATCTACCACCTATCCCACGCCCGTCGTCGCCCACCCCTAGCTAAATTATTGTTAACTCATCTTGTTTGTTTCGCTAAACTTTGGTGATTTCACTCGAACATAGTTCCGGAAGTTACAAATTTATTTCACTCCCTAGATTTATATGTATTATAATAAAATAATAAATACGATGTATGGGTGTGCAAGTGGATAAAGCATCCAGATAAAATATAAGTTCAGGGTTCATTTTCGAACGCGATAAAGTGCATTTAATTCGCAACAGATGTCACAAATCATCCCAATCAGTGGCTAACGACTGCTTTGTATTTAAAGTTCAATTAGGAAGCCGATAATTGTAACGCAAAGTGTAATTGCACAATGGTCATGTTTGTCTACATACATATAAACATACAAACAAACATATTATATTGGTGTGTGGTTGATATTGATTTTTTATTAAAAAGTCATTTCATAAAGTTATTTTGTATGTTTTTTGAATAAACATGCAGATATTTTGATAAGTCCCATGGATTAACGTACATAGGTAATTTTTGTCTGTATCACTAATGGTAAGGCGTCATGTGAGTCTGCGTATAGCAGCAGCGGGAGTTTGGTGGATTTGTGCATCTGACGTTAATTATTACGTTTTCATTACAGAGAAAAAAAAATAATAAAATAAAATAAAAATATTCAATAAATAATATTGACCTAAGTAATAAGATGTATCAGACGCATTATACGGGCAGAGTTAATGTTCTTTTTTGTTGCTACCTAACAGTTCGGGTGAATGGTATAGCCAATTAAGGGTAATTGAATACTGCATTGAATGGATTGCTAGGGTTACGCCATTTTTTGCTCGGTTTATTGGAACAAAAAATTAAAATCTGCTAAGGTAGGGAAGAATTATCATTTAAACCATCGAGTCGTGTATCGTGTATTTAAATATGTACACGCAGCACACATTAGTGTATCCCTGTATTAAGGGCTTTAAATTGGTTTGATTCCATTGGGATCAAGTCAAATTTTTGTTAATTCATATTCATGTAAGATTTCAGATAGCATTCGTAATCCCCCAAGCTAACAATTTTTTATTTTAATCCCGTCATAATTGGATCTAACGAAGCTGTTTCGCTTCCTTCCAACTTGATTCCATAAGGCCTAATGAAACCCATTCTGGTTTTCAAGAAGACCAAGAGGTTTCCAGAAGTTCTCAGAAAATGACTTACATTAAAAAATTGGACATGTGAGAAGCTTTTGTCTGGTTTTTAGCAATGACAGAGAAGGGAAAAGGTATTGATTCGGAAATTTTAAATTTGGAAAAGAAAGTTGAATATGAGCTCTAAAAATGTGTAAGAAAGTCAAGAAACTTGAACTTTGGATTGGACCTTCTGGAAAGGAGGTTCTTAGTAGAATCTTATCCAAACTGAGTTTAATCCTACACAACATAATCTATGGGAAAACTGTAAAATCACAATTGACATCCTATCGAAAGTACATAATCTATTATGTTGATGCGCGAAGATGCGAAATATGAACGCTTACCATATTTCATAAGTAGGTACATATGTAAGTATATCTTCTTTTCAAAAAATATCAGAAAAAAAAAAAACAAAAACTCTCGTTAAATTTTGACATGAGGTGTAAGTAAGTACCTATGCGTATGTATGTTTAAAATATTGTAAAATTGCCCAAAAAAAAAGGAAGAACTGTCTGGAATTCAAATTTCGAAAGAAATTAGCATTATTAAAGAAATGATGAGTTAAGCAAGTTTGGAAACAAAAAAAAGATCTAGTGAACATAATTAGGATACAAAAACAAAAATACACTCCAGGCTTATTTAAGGACAAAGTAAAAATTATTTTAATTATATTCATCATATTTTTATTGGAAAAAGCACTTGTATAGGACCACCACACCGTTACTTTGTGTTACCTTCAAATAAGCAAGGAAAAGTGATTTGTTTGAAATGATTTTTCCATAGTTTTATGAAAATTTTTATGTCGTCTGTTTTCATAAAGAATGGCCACAACGAAAACAAGAAATCAGTAGGCTCAAAGTCGATTTCCTTTTCATTTCCACACACGAGAGTAATCGAATGCGATACATGTATGTATGTAGCTACAGAGGATCTCTTTGGCATTGCTGTGGGACACACTCCTATGCAGTGAAACATTGAAACAAAATAAAATGAAAATTCCGAAGTGCTCCACATTCTCTTGATTTTATTAAAATTCAACAAAACCAATACAATGAATTCAGTTCAAGGCTTATTCCCATCCCATTCCCATTGCCATTGCCATTCCCAAGGAGCACAAAAAACAAAGCCTCATGAAATAAAACACTTTGTTCAGCTTCATTGGACACTTTGACTTCCATCAATCGACTTCCACATGCCTGACTGCAAATGGGAGCACTGAAAAACCAACAACTAGATTAGTCTTGGCTCCTGGGCGTTGGCCTGGGCATGGGCCTTGGACGAGCATGGCCTCTTTCCGGTTCCGTTTTTATTAATGATCATCGAGTGTAAGGGTCAGTCAATACCATAAATCAATGTGTGTGAGATGGTTTGGTCGGGCCTCATAGAGCCATACACATTTATACCAAAGTTCATCACTATAGAATTCTCCCCAGAACCTGAAGCTGGCACCCGACGCGACGTGGCGGTGGCACCTCCACCTCCACCCTCACCACCGACCGCTCCGTAAGGCCATGCCGGCCGCTTCAAGAGAAGGTAATTATTTAACTCTCCAACACGATTGGTTTTCTTTGTCCAATACATTTTATTTGGGGCCAGGGTTGTGTTACTTTTTTCGTCTCATTGTTTTTGGTATTTGCGTTCAACAACAAACCATCAAGACCAACAATTTAGGGGTTGACTTCAGTTGCATTTCAATTATAAAGCCTCTCCCAGCCCCAACTCCAGGCATGAACCATGAATTGGACATTGGACAGAATGATGAAGACAGCTTAATTTAGCAATTTAATTGCAAAATATTTTGCTTTGTTTTTGTTTTTGTTTTTTGGTTTAAAAATATTTGTTGTCTGCTGGTTTTGGTTCCATATACATCCACCGAAGCCGAGAACGACCAGGACGACCAG
Organism: Scaeva pyrastri; assembly: GCA_905146935.1. Taxonomy (NCBI): domain Eukaryota; kingdom Metazoa; phylum Arthropoda; class Insecta; order Diptera; family Syrphidae; genus Scaeva; species Scaeva pyrastri. The sequence goes on along the minus strand of LR989929.1, from coordinate 826,835 downwards.
GACGACGAACGACAAACGACCAGGACCACCATCACCATCGTACTTTGCTAGAAAATTGTCCTGCAGTTGCAGTTGTAATACAAATGAAAGCAATTGTTTCTATCTGCAGCAATGTTTCGGAGTTTATGAATTTGAAATTTGCCCATTCTGCCAACCAAGCCCGGATTAATATGGGCAGCCTCACGGCTGGGCTGGTTCCATCATCTATAGCCATTCCTCCGGAGTGGGCTCAGCCTCAGCGTTCAGAATTCGGTGCGGTGCGGCAGCGCGTCGTCGTCGTCCGGTGCTCCGCCATCGCCACTCCAAACGTGGATTTAGGTTCATTTATAACTCTGGGAAAATGGTGTTCATGGAAGATTATTTTTTTGTGATTTTGCAATGGCGGCCTGCGACGCTCTATACGCTGTTCGCCATCACATCATACTCGTTGTATTTGTATACCTATGCACCGCTTGGAAATGAAACGCAGCGCAGAACGGAAAAAAGTTTGGAAACATCGGAAAATAAATAAAGTTAGATGGTGTAGCGGAGGAGTGCTACAAAAGAGTTCATAAAAATAAATAAAAACCAAACTTTCAGTATTTCCGATTTGTCTTTATGCATGTATGGCGCGCGCGTGTGTGTGTAGGTACGAGGTGACTTTGTCCTTTTTCCCGTTTTAAAGCACAATTTATAGCAAATATGTTTGGTGGAGATGCGGTGGATGGTCTACAAAGTGAGGGACCTACCTATTCCTATTTTATGGCTGCTGTAGCTGTTGCTGTTGCTAGTGCTGGACGTTCGAAGGCTTACGCGAGAAAAAGAAATATTAAACAGGAAGTTGAGCTGTCAACGTGACCGGAAACAAAATACTAAAATTTTCCATAAAAGTCAGAAATAAAATGAAATATAAAAAAGAACGTCCGCCATCATAGTTGTCGTTGTCGTTGTAGTTGTTTAGTTGTCGTTGCCGTCACCGTGCGTCGGTCGTCGTCATCGTCGTCCATGTCGTTGCTGTTGATGTAGCCTTGGGAAATATTTTGGCCCAGCACAATCATCGATCTAGAATGTAGTTGTATCCACAACATAAATGAATCTGGACGCGAATTAGTGAAATATGTAGGAGTAGGTTTGGCATAAGGAATGAAACTATGAATGCACACATTTGTACAAAAACGAACTAACTTACTCGTAAACACAATTTTTTTTTTTATGGAATGACAAATGATGTTTACGGATTTTAAAAATGGAATTATAAATTAATTTTTTTTTAATTTTTTTGGATAGTTTATGAGTGATGTTTTGGTGACGTTGTGGGATTAAATGTGGATTAAACTAAAAGAATAGCAAAAAATAATATTAAAAACAGGATAAGATTTGAATACGTCTTGAGTAAGAAATAATAATTAATACTAAACAAAAAAAAATTGCGTATACGCCTCAGTGCACCAGTTTGAATGAAATGGTTGTATGGTCCAAAGTAAGAGTAGTAATTAATTCCTTAAAATCTGAAACTAAAGTATGTTGCCCATTTTTAGGGCTGGGCCATCATCTGACTGTAGTGACTATAAATGTCACCTTGGAACGAAAAAATTGAAATTGCAGCTATGCTGAACGAAGTTCGACAGCTGAGCTTACTTCGAATATTGATAACAGAACACTGAGACTTTCCTCATTTCGTGATCAGTTCTGCAATTTTGTTTTGAAATTTAGTTTTTTTCTCGGCACTCTTGATAATTACCGCTATTTTTATCCTCCCTTGGCCTGAAATGAAGGTCTTACCAATTTCATATTAAATTTATGCTTGCTTTAATTTCTCGGATATAAGTTGTTGTTAAGAACTTTGTGATCACCTATCCTCAGATGGAATAAACATTAATGTAATGAACTAAACATATATATTTTGAATTCATGTTTTATGTAATAGATTCAAAAACAAAAGTAATAGTACTTTCATTTTAAAAACTATGTTAGTCATCTGAAATAATGCTATCCAAAAATTTAGTTTAACTAAACTAGTTTCGTCATTAATCTCAATCTCCTTCGGGACTTAAACTAAAATAGGAAAAGGTATTTAAGTTATATTCTTAAAAGTTCTGCTCCTTGGCTACTTTATTAAGCTCTTAAATGGGGACCTACATACGTTGATATAGCAATACCAGGTAATATTTGTACTTAAAGTAAATGTCATTTCATTTGTCATTATGCGAATCAAAACTGTCTCGATCCATTCGAAGCAGGTTGACATCTTCTCCAATCGTCGTATGTTTGTAACAGAATTATACATTCAACAACTAAACTCCAAAGTAAATATCATTAAAAGTTATTCCCTCACACCCACAAACGAAAATGTTATTCATATATGTACATAGGTATGGGTGAATAGGTAGAGGCAGGCAGGGATACTCGTACGGCAAACGGAAAGGAAAGAAATAACAATTTTAGTAACGTTTCACCGAACTTAAAACACTTCGTTTACACAGCAATATTGTAAGAAATAAGAGAGCACTTACACGACTGAGGGCTCACCCATGTTAGCTGTATGTCGGCCCGTTGCCATCACCATCACCATCGCCATCACCATCACCATCACCGTTACCATCACACTCATAACCATGTGCGTTCACAATTCTGCGGTATTTACAGAAAAAATTATCAAAAGTACATTTTACCTAAAAGATTACCTGGCAGCTTTTTCTGACAAGCAGGTTTTTCCGACAGCGAAACAAAAACGAAACAACGAGCGTAAAACTTCACAAGTCACCTGCCTGCCTGCCAGACGGAACGATGCGATGCGATGGAAATGGGCATGGAAATGGAAATAAAGGCGGGCGACAGCGCCAGGTTGAGGCGGTATAAGAGCAAAGATAAAGAATACTTGTAACGAACTTTAATGACTTATTCCTTTATGTATACAAACAAAACACACGCTTAACAAACGTAATGACATCTACGGAAAAGCAATGGCAGTATAACGGCAACAGCATTGTACAGCAACACAAAAACATCTGATAAAAAATACGGCCCATTTCTGACAGGTGCGGGGTTGGACCCGGCTTCGAGATTTGAGATCGTATAATGGAATGGGGTTGGGGTTGGGTTGAGTTGAGTTGAGTTGAGTTGGGCGAGGGAGAATACACACGGGCGAGATAATAAAAAGACCTACTCACTCAGATGCGCAAGAAAGTTTTGCAACCTTTTTAGTGAAATTAAATAAAATTCCTAAATCTTGCCCGGAGCATTTGGAGCAGTTGGAGCAGGAAGGAACCCAGGCGGAGCGTTGTTATGCCTTTGCCTTTGCGTTTGCCTTGTGTTTTGTCCTCGTGTCGCTCGCTGCTTTTAATGTTATTTGCTGTGAATGTGATTCATGGGAAATTACGAGCACGGGACAGGATTTATGTTAACTGTTTTTGTGTTGTGTCGGTTGTTGTTGTTATTGTTGTTGTTGTTGTTCTTGTTTTTGCAGTACTCTGGAGCGTATAGAAGAAATCTGTGCCATAAACAATGGAATCAACAATCTAATTTATTTTTAATTTTTTCTTTTTCTTTCCTTTCGATTTTTTTTATTTATTTTTTATTTTCCCGTTTAAGAATGAGGGGAAAAGCAAAAAAAAAAAAAAAACTTATTGATAGGGAAAAAAGAGGGAATCGAAAGGGATCGAGAGGCCTTCAAAGCCTCGGGAATTGAATGAGTGATTGAGTACTTTGCGAATCTGATTAGAAAAGGATATCAGGGATCAAATTTTTTGATTAGCTTACAGGAAAAGGGCATCCCAGTTTTGAATTAGATACAATTTAAAGGGAAAACGTCGGAAATGCTTTTATAAAGTCATTACATTTTCGTAACTTTTTCGTTGTTTTCTTTTGTATTTCGGAAAATACAGATGAGGTTTTGACGACTGGCAAAGATTAAAGAACAATTATTATAAAAATCATCTGGTATTAATCTTTTTTATGGCTTGATGGTTTTTTTATATCAGTTGTAGTTTTGTGCTGCTTTTAATTAGTGTTTTGAGATGTTTTCAATGATTTTATACAATTTACTTTACGGTTAAAAATCATCTTGGCTGCAATTTTTGCTGTTAAAAGCTCAATTATGTTTCGTTTCCTGTGAAATTTAAAGGTACGTTATCCGTAACTTACTTACTATACAGTTTAAAATTAACCTGGATCTAAACCATCAAATACAAACTGTTCGAATTATATCTACTGTGCCCTTGACGAATTACTTCTTACATTGACTAGTTTTCTTTTTTTTAGGTAAGTTTAATGTTGAATTCGGAAATATTTTTTTAGTCGGAAATTTAGGTAGGTACATTTACTTTTAATATACCAAATATTTCATTTATACAAAATGTATACGGGTACCAATCCAAAGAACATGGTCATATTATGACATTTCAGAATCATAATTTGTGTTACATACTTCTCTCTTATAAGCAGTCTTATTATAAAAACAGTTATTCTGGAACATTTCCCGTAAACCCTTATTCAAACTGGTTAAAGTTGAGTTTTAGGCAGTTATTGATCTTTACGATTTAATCGAATTTTTTGAAATCTCAATATTTGTTCTCTCCAATTGCTCGCCGTTTGATTTTGGCACAAAACTGAATTTCAATATTAGACTTACTACTACTGGCATTCTGCTTTATAGTCATCAGTCTGAGACTGTTACCTATTATTGAAATTGAACAATACTTAAGTGCCCAAAAGAGTTCCAGAGGAGGCAGAATAGTTAAACACAAGTCTTTATCATTCTTCGCTTTTTCGATCCCTTTATTGATTACTAGACTTTGATGATATGATAATTTTGTACCTAATCAATAAAACCGTACAAATCATTAGAACAAACGCACAAAAACGTTACACAAAAACATGCCTCAGAGGGATGGGTGGGGTGGGGTAAGGTGGGGTGTAGGTATATGTAGGTAGGTAGAACTCCCTGTTGCTTGATGTTGCCTACTCAGTTATTCAATAAACGATTCACACAAACGGTTGTTATATGAATGTGCGTTCCTTGTTATTGTTATTAGCAAACAAAATAAATACAACCCTGAATAAACAAATAGGCAAATAAATTACTTCACCCCGGATTAACCCCTAAGCATAGCGCAAGTCATTCTCTCTCCCCCTGCCCCAATGCCATGTCATCGGCGGCATCGTCGCTCGTGTCGCCGCGCCGCTCCGCGCCGCACCGTGTCGTGTCGTCGTTGTCGTCGTGAAGACCTGCAAGTCATCGTCTCTCCTTCGTTGATTGCCTAATAATGACTAATTGATCTCTGGCCCAATAAGTTTGTGTTACTCCATTCGTTTGTGAATGGAAGTGTAGTCAGTCAAAATGTCATAGTTGTCAAACTCTTCTTAGTAATTTAAAACGAGGGTACTTATGTATACTTACAAACATATTTATTCGGGAAGTGGTGAGCCACGCCACGCCGCACCGGCCGCACCGCACCGCGACGTGCCACATTTGCTTAATGACCAAAGCAATGGTAAATGCAAACACGACCAGTATAACTGTATTACTGACTTAAGTCTTATTTCTCCTCGACCCTATATCCTACTTAAGTCACATACATACAAACATACATATACATATACATAATATATTGATTAACAACCTTGTCCTTCGCATTTGATTAATCATGCACCGGGACTAGGTTGACAACTGACCGCAATTCAAGCGCTCCTTTAAGCTCCTTGCCGCACATTAATTAGCTAAAGCGCACCTCCCAAGGCCATAGGTTGTCTTTTTCACAAAATTATTACATCACTGATATACGAGTACATACATATGTATGTACTTATCCAAAACGTAACGTATAACCAAGCTTAAAGACACCAACTGTTTAACTTAATAACAAATTAATGTCCCAAGGGTTAAAGGTTGTAATGCAGTAACAGAACGCATCCGTGTTTACATATTCCCTCCAAGTTTTAGTCCACAAACAGTTGAGTTTGTTCCGATTAAATAAACCACCACCATCACCTTCCTTTAAGCTTCATGTTAACTATGCACATACTTATATCTGTTTCTGTATCTTTTAGATACGGGGAAAAAATTAAATAAACTCAAATATTTTGAAGGTAGATACCTATCCCACCTTCAGGCTCCTATTTATGTACATACATACATACATACATTAAATATAACCTTCCTTATCCATTCTGCTCCTTTTTGCTTACAATAAAACTATAATGTACGTGCAACTAGACGCCAACGCCATTTCTGTGTGCACTAAATTGAGTATGTACCGTACCTGCTATGTACATACATATACATACATAAATACAAATGTACCTAGGTATACCTATATTAGACGCAAGCAGTGTGCATTAAATTCATAAAATTTTCACTGGCACGATATGGGCCATGGCCCAAGGACTCAATGGTAGAAAAATAAAATCAGGATCAGGAAGTGGCGAGAATCACAAAAAAAAAAAAAATAGAAAAAGAACACACACACAAGAACGTAATTATGAAATAGTGAAATGCATTTAATTTCACGCAGTACATACCTACAACCAACACCTGATGTAGAACGGATATTCTTTGGCTAGGCTACACACACGCTTAGCAACGCCAGCTAGAGCTAGTGCATTTAGCGCGCCACCAATCGGGCAAAAATCATAAATTAAGGCGTTGGCGTTGGCAGAAATTTCAAATTGGATTGCGTTTAAGGATAATTTTGTATAGTGACTCCAACGCCAACGCCAAAGCCAACGTTAACTCCAACGCCAACTCTAACGCTACAGTTGAAGTTTGGCGGCTGGGTCCAGCTGCTCTTGTCGTCATCGTCTTCACATGCCCTAATGCAGCTCACATGGCACATGGCACTGATGCTCTTAGCCATCATGTCGTCCGTCGACGTCGTGGTAGTCCTCGTCGGTCGTCGTCGCATCGCCATCGCATCGTTCTCTCAATAATTGGAACTGACTTTATGGCTTGTACCGCAGCTCAGGTGAAAAGTGAGAAACCTCTGCTCTGGACACCATCAGAATCTCTCTGTTCGTGAAGGTATCCACTATCCAGGACGGGAAAAAAATAAAAGAACAGCTTTGTGTAAATGAATTCTTAATGAATGTGTGGGCAAAGACCGCGTTTATTCGGAAAGTCATGAAAAGGATTTCGCAAAAAACACAGAAAGGCGAAATGAGGAGAAATAAAATCATAGATGTGTTGCCGTGTGGAAAAAGAGTTTTCTTTTATTTTTGGTCAAACAAACATTTGAACACTGAACAGTTTTCAAATTAAAGTGGATCGATATGGCTGCTACCTGGCATGTGTATGTAGCTGGGATGCCGGCTGGCTATTTGAGGTTTCGGTTGTCGAAATGTTTATCGCAATGACTCCTCGGGCGCAGAATAATTATCCCGACAGTATTGCTTGTGGATTTTTAGAAAATTATATATTTTTTGAAAACTGAAAAAAAAAAGCTCAAACACACTGAGTTATTTTAAACTAGAGGACCCGGCGAACTTTGTCTCGCCTGGCTGTTAGATTGGCCGATATTTCACCAACCGATCAAAATTTTCATTGTTCTCGGAACTTACAAAAACACTGCATCCATAATAACATTTATTTGAATTGTGTTGAGTTGAAGTTCGTCTTTTCCTTGAAGTATACTATACATATTTAAAAATCAATTTATATTATAGACGATAACTGCGCCAATCGTATAATGTTGCAGCTTTTAGGAGTAAATGAAGTATGGAATGAAACGCAGTCTAGAATGGAATTTTAAAAATTAATTTTTTGATTATTATACATGTATGTACATTTGTAAGAATAAAATATAAACTTTGTGGCACTAAAAAGTTTGTAGAGAGTGAAGGCTTAGGCAGGAAAGAAGATAACAGAAATTTGTGTGCTGAATCTGAAAACCTGATTTGCATAGAACTTTAATTTTGACAAATTGGAGGAGAATTTAAGCAAGGTCTATACCAAGCAGTTACGTGAACTACGAACTGGTGAACTGAGTTCGCCGAGCTTAATTTGTGTTAAAACAAGCCTCGAAGTAGATTGCGTCTTTCCCCACATTTACTGGACCAAAAATTGCATGACCTTACCTAACCTTACTCTAAGTTCACATTAAAACTTAGCTTTGACAAAATATTGTTAGTAAATTTGTCTCTAATCTGCAGAGGTCAGACCTTAAGAGCTCCAAATGGTTAAGCGCGTAGGAAAGATCTCTTTTACACCAAATACACCATTAGACTAATCATTAAAAAAAATGTATACTCATATATTTAATTCTTGACTTGGAATGAAAATTCAAACTTGGTTATAATTAATTAGAGACGTACATCAAAAAAATATTTACCAAGCAAACAGGATTGTTTACTTAACTTCTCAAGAACCCCTGCATACATATAAATGTAAAAGAACCCATTCAAAAATATGAGTAACCCTATAAAATGATAATATGTAAATATTTATATACCTTAACGGTTATTCCTTTCAGCAAAACAGTCGCCGCCGCACCACCACCACCACCACCGCGGCAGCACACAAAGAAAACCCAACCTAATAATTCGTACAATATTTGAAAGCATAACGATTTTAATGTCTCAACACCTAATAGGTTCCTTTGAAGGAAGTGATTTGTTTTTCCTTTATTATTTTTTGTTTTACGAGTATGTACTCCATACTACACCCATATGAAGTAAATACTTACATTACAACAAAAATACAAAATAAAAAAAAAACTTAAAACCAATCTCCTAACCTCAGCTGCCGAATTAGGTTATAAAAAATATAAAATTACCTTTAGAGCCTCTTTACTAAAATATACCATAATTAGGTATGCGAAAGCGTTTAACTTAGAGCCGCTATGAGTTAAGCGATAAGGGAAATTGTGCCAATAAAAAAACAACAACAACGAAAACCATTTTAGACACTTATATTCTATATTGGAAAACACATAATCCCTGCTCAAAATGTGCAAGAACGCAAAGAATGGAGCAGAATATTTTGTCATTAAAGTATCCTTACAGCTCAGAAGCTATGAAAAAACAGTGTTGTGTTTTATCCTTGTTTCGTACACAAGCTTTTTGGTACAAGCAAAAGTTCGCTCGGCTGGCGCTATCACCTGGGTCTCCAATGAAATTTCACACCGATAAATCTCCCTCCGAAGGTTACACATTAATTCCTTCACCTTCTCTGGCTCGGCGTCATCGCAGGAACACAAAGCCATTGCCTTCACCTTCCATGTTACAAAAAAAAAAAACCAACAAGAACTAAAAAAAAACCTTCTTACACAGGTATTCTGTATACAGGTACCTAGAAGGAAGCACTAGTTCCTCTGATGTTCCTAAGCTCAGGAAAATGGAATTAGGTGCATATCCTGCACACAAGAAAGAGCAAAGTTTCATTATTGGGGGGATTTTTGGCACAAGCTCGGTAATGGTGAACGAAATATATTAAATTTATTTTAGATTCATTGGTTAAATTGGTTGGGAAAGCACAAAACACACAACTTTAACGAAAGTTGTTAATTTTAATTGTGAGCATGGACGTTTAAAGGTGAATTTAAGTTTGAGCTTAGAGAAATGCTGTAAAGTCTGATGACTTTAATGGGGGATGCTTATTTTCGAAAAATGGAATAAAACAGAAATTTTATAAAATTTGACATTTTAATGATAGAGAAGTGGAAGGAAGTGGGTAACAGGAGTGCAAACTTAAACATATAGGCGCAAAATTTTTAACAACCTATTATTAAGGACTTAACATTTCACTATCTAGCAATTTGCTAAATGTTTTACAATTTACTAACGACTCCAAAATTTTAAACCCTTTACCTATTTCGTTTTTCTCACTAGTAAATTGCTAACTCCTTTTTATTAAAAAACGGGCATCCGAACATGTCCAAATTGTGACAGTTCGTGAGAATTAGCAAAGCAAACATACTTAAACGGACCCGTTAGTTGAAAATGTCCCAACTGTAAACTGGACACACACTACAATAAGATTAAAATACACATGAACACAGGTTTATTCTCGTTTTCCATCATCCTGACGTAGATTTCTCCAAAAAAAGAATTTTTCTACACAAATACTTCAAATATTTCGAAACCTTCGTCTTCCGATAACATTTTATTGATTAAAAACAATTTTTAGTTCCCGAATCATGAAAATCACACGAATCAACGCTTTGAAGTAAAATTGGAAAGAATTTTGTTTAGGATATCATATTGATTTAGCAAATTGCTAAAAGTTAAAGTAGGGTTTTCGGGATTTTTACTTTAGCAATATGTTAAGAGATAGCAAAGAAAAGTTTGCTATTATTTGTTTTTAAAAAAAGTAGCAAGAAGTAAACATTAATAGTAAAATGTTTTCTTTTTAATTCAATTCAATTTTCATTTTAACTTAAAAACATACTGACTTGAAAAATTGCGTTTAAGCTAACTTATCATAAAAATAAAGTTTTATAATAAGCTACAGGCGAGTGGTTTCTAATACTTTTTTGTATCTACCAACTTATTAAAAAAAACATCGTGGAATATATAAACAAATATTTATGTTTTTCTTTTAACCACACTTGGTTTTTTCTTAACCTCACTTTCAAAAATAACAAAGAACTTTAAATAGCAATTGAGTAATTTCAAAAATGTAATGCTTTTGATATGTTATGACTTTTAAGGCCTTATTCTCGTCCCTTTCATGAGATTATTCCTGTAGGAAAAATACCGCATACCTTTACGCTTAACTGAGATTATTACACATCAAATATGTGCGGGTGGGTAAGCTCTCAAAGTTGAACTTACATTACAACCCAACCACAACCGCACTAATCCAAAAACTCACACTATCGCTGATTACTTCAAGTCATCACTGTTTTCCTTCCGTCCGCGCCCGCAAATCATAAACACGTAATGTTAAAAAAGAACGAAAACCAAAAATTCACAAATTCCACCTTCCGAAAACCCCCCATGACAGATATTTCATTTTGAACAACAAGATTCCGATTAACCAGCGCAAAGTTATGAAGTGTAATAAAAAGAACTATTTCCTATTTCATCTAGCACCAACACTCACACCAAATTCTACAATCTTGCTCCTCAGAAACAATGCCATTCACCATAAGCCATACGCCATACTCCATACTCCAACTAAACCATATCATCGCTTCACTGACAGCAATTTCTGACATCATTGCCGTTATTCCTCCTACCACCACCACCACCCATGACCATCCCATCACATCGTCATCGTCATTGCCATCGCCCGAATTCAGCAAACATACGTTCGCCAAAAACTTCTCGCTTTATGAGTCACTCGCGACCATAAACTTTTGTTTGCAGCCCCCAAAACGAATAAACTTGTATCTCGTGTAATCAAAAATAGCATTGGTACTTTTCGACTCTCCTGCACAAAGCACAAAGATGTGTGCGAGTGTATGAGTGTGGAGCGATTGTTTCTAGGAGGATAATAACGCGAATATACGAGCAAGTGTTCAAACCCTATAGCCAAGCCGATGCGATGCATAGCTCCTCCGCATAACAGAACTGTTCTGAACTATAACATATACGAGTAATATCAGACTTTCCGCATTTGAATCCTCGGAGAACAAAGGCGAATGAATATTAGTCTCTGGGGTTGCACGAATATCCTTGCTCAATGTTCTGAAAACTGGAAAGGAAGACGCGGCACAAAGTCGGTCACGTCGTAAATCCACACGCTGGCGCTAGTGTTGGCGTTGGCGTTGGCACTGGCACTATTGTTGACTGCGCTACGATTCCAAAACAACTATACAATTTGGTAATTAGTTGCAAGACGCTTCAGTGCCTTTTAAGGACGTTTCTGTGATCTTAGTGCTTCCTTACAGATTCTTACCAATGTGTATGAATATCCTAGTTTACCTATAAATGACCACAAACCGACACTTGCTTAGCACCGAAACGACTTTCAGTGCGAAAACGAAAAAAAGAAAAGATAACACGCATACGCCCAGTTGGCCCCACCAAGTCCAGCAACAATAGGAGCAGTGTGTTGCAATTGCAAGTTGACATCATCATTCACGCCCTACCTACAGATATTCTGGAGTTGCAGTTGGCCTCACTTAATATTTCCCATTCATTCCACAACTATCACACACACATTTGTAAACAACAGATAAACATCCTCACACCCAGACTCACACTCACATAACGAGAGGAGAGGAGAGCTAATGCAATGTTGGAAAATTGGGTAATAAATTCGAGGATATAGTCGAGGCATTCATTTATGTCTTCTTAAACGAGTTCTTTTAGGCACTTGTCCAATTTAATTTTCAGCTTCCATTATACCCTCGGGTAATGTTATGACAACAAATAAATTCCAAATGAAATAAAAGTCCCCACACTATGCATGAAGGTTCCTACTCCAGAGCCAGTTCCAGGTTCCAGTACCAGAATCAGCAGCAACTAGGTTGGGTCGTTGGGTCGTTGGTTCGTTGGACGTGAAGTAGGTACAGAATAGGCCCAGATGAGCAGATACCCCTGCTCCTGATGCTGGCAAACCATTGCTTCATATTATGATTATTATTTTATTTAGATATTTTCTAGGTTTCGGGCGAATATAGCTCTGGAATATGTCTGTACGTACATATGTATGTAGGTTCCTTCACCGCAGACAGTGCAGCGCCAGCAAAGGCAGCATGACAATTTTTACGAGCTTACCTCCTGGTTAGCTTTTGGGTCGGTGCTGCTGTCTGGCAAAACCAAACAATTACACTGAGTGCAGTCGCAGTAAATATATTTACAAAAACCAAAACGAAAAAAAGAACCGTGATCCGAGAGGTGAAAGGGTCCAGAGCTCTTCAACTAACTCCCTATACTTCTTGTTTCTGGAATAACACTTTCGAAACATGGCACATGTAATAAAAGTATAGGAGCGCCATGCCATCATCGCCATCGCCATCGCCATCGTCTTTAACTGAAATGAATACAAAATGTAAAATGGGAACACTTTTGTTTTTGTTTTCAAATTTGAACAGCAGCGGACTTTGGTCACTTGGGAAAACTGGCTATAAGTTGGGAAGAAATTACTTTTCGTGGGATGCAATATGAAATATGGGGTAGTGGAGTTTCTGACGAGGGTTTAAGAAATTTTCCGAACAATGTTCAGCGCCTCAGCGGGTTGAGAAGAAATTGGGTCATTTTCAAAGTAAACTAAGGAATCACTTTTTACTCAAAAATCGGGCGCCGGCATTGCACAATATTTGTTCAGCAATTACAGTTCGTCGATCTTGGTGGATTCAATGAGATTCCACAGTAATTCATTTAACTTTCATATTTATATATGTAAGTGGACCATAAGTTAATCCACCGAAATTGATGAATGAAATTTGCTGACCTAAGATTCAATTAAAAAAAAAAAAACTAATTACACCTAAAAATAATTTGTATCGATAAAGTGGTCGGTGATAACGAAGTTATCACTTATTACCTTCTAAGTTTAATAACGTTCAATTAATGCCATAGGTTCATTTTCTGCCTGGCAACTTCTCCTAGAAGGACAATGTTATAATCGCCATGAAAAATGCCTCCAAATATCCAAGTTACTGGTTGAATATGATAGAGTGCCAAAAAAACAGGAATTATAGTGCAAGTCACCAACATTGATTTGGTTCAGAACATTTCTGACATTTCAAACATCACATATTTAAATGTCAAAAATGCATTTAGTTTATATCAATGAATCAGCAACTATAATGAAGGGAAAAGTTGCCAACTTAACGAATTTTCGATCATCAAAAACTTTTGCTCACTAATTTGATCTGTAATACGAGTAACTTGGAGCCGTATGAGAATCAATGATGTCCCAAAAACTCCGATTCCGAAATTCCTCCCTGAGATAGATCACGTAGATACCTGTTATTTCAAACTTATGAACAATATTAATCATTTCAAGCTTAATAACTTCCAAGTAGAAAAAAGAACACCTACGTGCACTCATCGTGCGTTTTATTTAACCAAGTTTCAGTCGACTCACATAAAGAATTGACTTTTAAACAGTTGTAGTTGGTAGGTAAGTCTGCATCTGCATTCAGCTTGTTTTTATTACCCACAACGCATAACTCATGTTTTTACTACTTTTAAATAAACTTTGGAAAGGCATTCAGAATCATTAACCTGGGGCCCTTCAAAAACTCTGTCTATTCCTCTCCGTGTCGTTAGACGTTAATGGCAGGGTTTTGAACATGGTCGTGTGGCAGAATCAGCAGGAACATATCGCCATGAATCTACCTAACAGTATAACCTCTACCTGCTAGTTCTACCTGCTACATACTAAAACAAGAAACGTTGCTTCCATTTTTGGCCTTGTTTCCGAAAACTTCATCATGCACCTTTGTGTGGTGTGGTGTGGTGTGGTATGGTATGGTGTGGTGTGGCACATTCTATGAAGGTGTTACTATTTTTTATTTAGAAATAAGTAGCAAAAAAAAAGAAACAAACAGAAGAAAAATGCACAGGATGAAAAGGACGAAGGTTTTGATCGTTAATTCAGTTCTTTTCATTTTTGCCGTTGCACTCTGTGTGCACTTAACTTGGTGCCCCGTTAGGTATGATTAATGTTAATGCCATCCTTCTTCGGCTAAAAGGAATTCGTGTGCTCGAAGGAGGAAAAGAAAAGCGGGGGAAAAAGGAAAAAAGTATGAGGTCGAAGTTTAGGGTTGGGGTGACAGGACATAGTTGCATTTAGCAAACTATTTCTGGTTTTTATTCAATTCATTTGCACACAATGTGTTTTTCACTTAATGAAGCTAACGAAAGTCAGAGACAAAAAAAAACGAATCTGATAACGTTTAAGAAAGAAGACATCATTGCCAACACTGATGACATCCATCCACTTCAAAGCTCAAGATAAGAAAATTACAATTTAATTAATCTAATTGAGACGGTATCTTTTTTAATTGTCACAGCGCGCGCCATCGCCAGTGCCAGTGTAGGCTAAAGGCCAAGATCATCAGGAACTGGAATAGGAACAGGAACGTGGTGTTATTTTTATTCATTTTCTGTATGACAAGCGGCAAGTGGCATGATAGGTTCCGCCCTTCGCATGCGAAAATGCAAATGGTAGGCGGACTGGTGCGACGAGAATGGGTTAAGCTTTTACTAGAGCAACGTTGGAAAATTAGTGGGGAATTTAATTATGGTGTTAAGGAGAAACTTGGAGTGGAAAAATACGCCTGTTTTATTTTTTTCCAACGGCGCGGTGGCGCGGCGGCTACGCAAAACAGTAGATTAAGAACGTTTTTATGGTAGTTTTCGTGACGCATAACTATACCCACATACCTATCTACAAAGACAACCATATACAAGAAGCCTTCGTCCTTATTAAAACAGTAGTAGTACGAAAAAAGTATGTGTTTTATAATAGGCAAGGGATACCGGATACGGATACAGTGTTTTGAGTACCTTGCCTCTGGAAGTGGAAGGAAAATGTGTTCTCCTGTTAAGAATTAATAAAATATAGTAATTAAAAAATGCTGTAAGTTGTACCTATGGCGATGGCGGGTGAGGGGAGGTTTTCGTTTCTGTTAATTATTTTCCAGTCAGAACTGTTTATGGGTACCGAAGTGATACCTTCTGTAATTGAATGCTCCATTAGGTTAGCGGTGTGGTGAGCATGGGCGTTGGGTAGAAAGAAATAAACTGAACGAGTGAGACTTTCCCAGATAAGCAACTAATTGCTATCATTTAGCCAGCGATTGGTGGATCCAATTAACACCTTCTACATACAGAAATCTTTTAACGGCGCGATAGGACAAGTCTGCCTGCGTTTTTTGTCAGTCAACGATATAAATTCTCATTTTTCAATTTGTGGAACAGGAACTTTTGAATATGATTTAAAAAACAAAAGACTCTACTAAGTAACTTTAAAAGTAAGAAGACTAAATTGTTTATTTAATCTCGAAATATGTACATATCGGATCAGTTTCAAATTTTAAACTGTTGTTGGTTAATTTGTTGGAAAATCTGCCGGTTAAATTAATGCTTCTTGTCTCTCAGTCTCAGTATTTCGTCTACGACACTGGTGACAAAAAAATGGCATTCTGTTAGAATTACTTTTAAAGGAAATGTCTATTCTTCTATATGTATATTCCCCATAATTATTATTTATGTTTTATTTTATAAATTTTAAAATATTGTTTGTATGTTAAAAGTCATACATTTTTAATTTCAGTAAAGGATAACTGCGAATTAAAACTCTGCCCAAAAATCAAAGTTTTGTTTCAGTTGACATTTACGAAGAAGTATTTGGTGTAAGGAGATGAGACTTTAAATTTGACTATTCTAGAGAAAAAACACGAGACCGAGACTAGACAAGGCTCACATTTTTTTTTTTCGATTTTGAAAGCCTTGTCGTGTCTTCTACTGTGGCACTTTCTCATTAGTTGAAACAAGTGATTTGTAGTCGAGAGTCAAACGGGGGGAAGGCGGACAGAAAGCTTGAAGTCAATATCTTCACCCACTCATCTCTGTTGTTGACCAAAACAACAACAACAACAACGAACAAAGGACAAATAATATTATATTATTTACGTCAACAATTCTGTTCACCAATATCAATAATATCCACACAAGAAAACCATGGTTTTACATATTTTTTCAATATTTTTCAAAAATAAAACAAAATAAAAATTGGTGCCCCCGGTTTTACATACATATATCCAACATCACCAGTTTTCGAAACGAAACGGTTTAATTGTCCAGCTTGCTACTGCTACAGAAGTTGTCCTTCAATATCCCTCTCTGCATATTAATGGCATTGTTTAAAATGTCCCCCTTGGAATTAATTCCTCTCTTATACATATACATACATACAATACATATGCACCATAATATAAATATTTATATGGTTTGTATTTTTTTTCAGTGTACCATACCTATTGTAGAACACATTGGCCAGTACCAGTACCAGTACAGAACCCTTATTAATACGGTGACGTTGGCTCTCGCATAAATTGTTTTATTTAAAGGACATTTGCGGTCGACTCGTATGAAAATGTATCCCCAATGAGTAGTTTTTTTGTGTCGTTCTGGTTGTTGTTGGCCCGGCCATCCTGCTTCCCTTTGACCACGCAATTGTACACACACTATACTATATCGAGGTAGTTACGTCCATTTGACCAAAACCACTAGTGTGCTGCCATAACAGCAACCCATTTTGTCCACAAATGGTGTACGGTACGCTACACTCATATACATATATGTACACGTACAGTACATACAAGTATGGCAGGGAATAATGGATTAATCCTGTTGAGGCCATATTTTTATTGTTTCCTACGGAATTCCCCACACAGATAAATTACCGCGAACGAGTGGGAGGTAAGCCAAGAGTCATATTCTTTTACAAGCTATAAAAACCATCCATAAGATACCGAAAAGGGAAAATAAAAAAATTAAAGGCAATGAGAAAAAATAGATCCTGCTGCAGTGTCAGGTAATCGCAATAACTTGGAAGCAAAATATGAGGAAATTACCAACCAACACACCATAGGCGACGTCGTCGTCGCGTCAAAGGTCGTTGTGAGGAGCGTCAAGGTGCCCTATTAGGATTCCGGATAAAATTCAATTTGCCTACGGATGTAGTCATGGTGTCGTTAATGTTTAATATTTTAGTAGGATATTCCTAAAATCCATTAGTTTTCAGCAGGGACAGTTCAAAGAGTCGAATCGCCTGGACATACGTACATAAAAACACAACAACCCGGATGTTTGCTGGGAATCATCAATCGATTGCGATTGCTATTGCGATTGGGCAAAATGCAATTTGATGCTGGAAAATTAAATTATTGATGACATTTGCGCCAGGGGCAGGGAGGGAGATAGATAGCGGTGCGGGTATCCAAGTGGACAGAGTCCAAAACTTTAATATTCAAATACGTGTATTCACTTTGACTGGGTCGAGTATTAAATTTTGAAAGGAGAATAATCCTTAAATAGAAATAATGTTATGGCTTTTTTCTATTACCTGTTATCTATGTTCAGGTCACCTACACAAGGGTACCTTATCTACGTTACGTACACACTGACGTCGATATGGGTTTTGTATGCGAAACATGTACTCTTGTCCTTGCAGGAGGTACCTACTAGGAATCATTTAATTTGAATTTAGTAGATTTTCGAGAAAGAAGGACAGGAAAATAGCATCTCGCTTTTATATTAATACTAGCTGACCCGACGGACTTGGTGTCGTCCAATATTTCGTGAAAATAGAATAAAATTGGAGAATTTAATACACACCGTTTTTGTTTTCTGCCCCGGGAAAAATACCATGACCAGACCATGGGAAAACTACTTTAGGCGATTTTGAAGACAAGAGAATCTATGGAACTAGGAATTATCTTCCCTTGAAAGGTTCATTTGTCCATTCCCCATCAAACTTAGTCAGATTCCATCAGAACTTTAAGATGCACATCATGTCAATTCAAGATAAATAGAGAATTGGAATTGAATTTCACTAGACACTGAACTCTGGTGACTTATTGATCTCGATATCTTTTTATAAAAACATATATGTATCTAGAACTGACATTTATAGCCGATCTTGGACAACTTTTCCCGTTTAGTTTCCCCTTTAGTAATACCGTTTCATCTTTCTCCTCTAACCCTCTATCTTGTATTAATGAATTAATGTAATTCGTACATAGATTTATAAATAAAAAGAAGTAGATACAAAAACCATCACATCTCACAAAGACTTGCGTCAAACATTTTTCAAATAATTTTTTTTGCAATCCAAATTCTGTCCGGTAACTGCATCCGTTTAAGCTTAGCTGAGTTCACAAACAGTTTTAGCAAGTTATAGTCTAGGACGGCTTCACTTTGTACATACAAACATATGTTTGTATAAATATTACTGAAAGCACAAAAAAATCAAAGCAAAATATTAAAGGCTTCCGATTCCCAGCTTCTATAGTCGGCATTTCAATTTCAAATCACATCCCCATTGATACACATTTGGCAATCCCTCAAAGCGCGAGGGTGTTAAGGTTTATTGGAGTATCTAAGTAGTTAAGCGAAAACTAAAAAACCTAAGAGTTAAATAAAAAACCAGCAGGCGATTAAACAAATAAATAAAACGAACTGTGCTGTGTAGTGTACAAAAAGACCACTTAAACCGTAATCCCTTTTACAGATTATATCTACATTGTAATTTTTATTCAAAATCCAGATTAAAGTCCCGATTTGCCATGGACCAAGCCCCCTCCACACCATACTCCACCATATGCTGGAGCCTCATGTTCCCTGTGCAGAGTATGGATGTCTACCTACTGTTGGCGTGTTTTTCTTTTGAAATAACAAACAGATACTTCATTTCAATGGCCAGTGGAGCACATGTTAATGGCAACATATTCTCAATGGCCATCCAACTTCCAAATGGATGCGAAATCCAAAATATTCTCTTATACAGATGTAAATGTATCTACATACATATAAACACAACAAAAGTACATCTGTACATAAAAGGTTGAATTCATTCACAAAATTATTAAAACACAAAACAAAAAACACAAAAACAAGAATAATATTCGCGTACATAATTTTTTTTTCCAATAAAACAAAATGAATGTCGAAACATGAAACATGGTCTTGAGTGTGTGATTAAAATTCATAATTTAAAAACAGTATACATTCAAAATATTTAAAAAAAAAATTAAATATACTTTCGTATATCTATGTACATACATATATAAATTATTATCTGTGTAAAACGTGCTTGTTAAGTTTTAGTGCACCGGGTGTTCCGAATTTGAATCATACTTGAAATAACGCTGAAAGAAAATGAAACAATGAAGTTAGTTATTCTTGAGGTTATTTGAGGTATATGGACTTTAAGTATTCCACTTTAAAATATAAACGTTAAAAATAGGGCCGAATTATTTTGTAAATAAAATGAAAAGAGAGGGTTTTCCAAAACATAAACTCCAGATGATGGTAGAAGTAACACAGAGCAGAATTCCCAAATTCCCAAAGAATTAATACTCCAAATTTAAGCCGTGTAAACATTCTACATTCTACCTCCATTGTAAGAGCTTTTTTGAAAGCTTTCAACTTAAATTTAGAAAATGGTAATAATATCGTAATATTTTGCCTTTTACATCCATTTAAACTCCTTCCACTGCCATTCCACCATATTTGATAATTCTACAAGAATCAAAAAGAATCTTGTATAAAATAAAATCAAAATTAATTTCAGTTTGTTTGTCTCGCTAAAACTCGGGAACGGCTTGGCCGATTTGGCTGATTAAGTGTTTAAAATGTTATAAAACATACGAGGACGAAAGCAAAAACAAAACAACTTGATTTCCCATACAATTTGTTAATTGTCAGTTGGTTGTCATCGAAAAGTTGTAAAGTTGTCTGTCATCTTTCACCTTTATACAGTTATTAAGATCTGTCAGTGCCTGAGATTTAATGGTCTTAAAATGCCAAGGAAACGACTAACTTCAACTCAATACATTTCAAATAATTTTACTATACATATGTATGTTCACTTTATTTTGTATTGAAAATTTTGATTGACACGGCGCGAGTTAAGTATCCATAGCAAAACATATTGAGAAAAAAGATAACATTATTTGTATTCAATGATATCTTTAGTCTCTAGTACAGTCTTGCACACAACGCTACAATGATAACATATGTAAAAGAGATAATATCGTTTGTATACAATGTTGGAATATTATCTCTTCTTCATTATCAAGCAAGACGATTGTACGCTTGGGTCTCCTTGTAGATAGATAAGAAAAGTATATAAATACGACTGTATGATGAATTTATCAATAGTCTTATTGTAACTACATAGTAGCCTTAAGCTCCTTTTAGAATTAGTAAAAAGTATTTCAATAATAAAGGACATAGTTCCAAATAAATATTGTTTAATTTTAAAAGTAAGAAACAAGTGTTTTAATTCGCGCTGTTAGAATTCAATTGGGGTGGAACGAAGTTTGCCGAGTCCTCTAGTTAATTATAAATATCATTTTAAATGATGGTGATCTTCAAGTTAGTGCGTTAGTGCTTTGGACTTTCATGCCAAAGGTCGATCATTGACTGTGCCATCCCATCTGAAAGTTTTTACGGGTACTGTCTCTTGCGAGGAATTGATAAATCTTCCAAGAGTAGTTCTTGCCATGAAGAGTGCTTTCTCTTAAATTTAGACGTTCAAATTCGGCATAAAAACTGTAGGTCCCCTAAATCCCTGCCATTACTCGCACACATTAATGGTTGGTAAGTCACTAGGCCTGGGCTTTTTATGAGCTATAGCGCCACAAAATGTAATGTAATGGAAGTACCCATTTTGATTGAAATCAATTATCAAAAAGTGGGTAAATACCACACCGTTTTTTGTACTACAAACCTTCCTTTTAGTAAATTCTCAAGGTTCTAATATATCGGGAAGTGGTGAAAAGATCTGATAGCCTGTCACTGTAGAACTCTAAAAGTTGAAAGCGATCAGATAACATGGAAATCAGAAAGGGCAGAACAATACCAACTTGGTCGCAGCTATTTCTTCTTTCAGGAGGATTTTTTTATACCACGTTTCAGCTGAGACTATATAGGTACATAAGTATTATCACCTGACAGAGCATCACCCTGTCGATGAAAATGTATAGATGTATGCATATGCACTTATACTTTCTTATCCTTTAGGAGTTAATATACCGCAGTAATTTTATGTAAATACCTATAATGAGCCGAGAAGCCCGTGTCTGTGTCCGTGTCCGTGTCCGTATTATACGCTCATAGATCAATCGATAATTTTGCAATTACGTTGAATTTTAATTAATCCTTATTTTGGCACTGACGAGAGAGACTGACATCGGATGTCTATGACTTCGATATGCTGCAAAAGCAAATTATAATAAAAGATAATAACAACTATGCCGATGCCGGTGTATAATCGAAGGCATCATAGTCGGTCGCCACCGTTGTGTCGGTCGGCGATGCACGGCATGCCGCGTTTCATCAACGAAACCAATCGCCAAATGAGCCACAAAATTGCCGCAGAAGATCCAGAGATCCACAGTCCCCTTGGAGGGCTTACCTACTTATGCAATCGATTAGTAACACCCCGATAGCTTCTGGTATACATATACGTATACTCGGTACTCGTATATAGTATAGATATGGAGCCCACTTCCAAGTCTTTTCAATAGTATTATCCGTGCAGGGACTTAGGGATTGGATTACAGTAGCCAACACCGAATTCTAAATCAAACAACACCATTATGCTGTTTTCAAGCAATCAGATGCAGAGCGGATGATTGAATGATCCAAAGGAGGTGGGCATAAAATTCAATCATCTCCTAGAATGGACACACAGCTTCAATACAATTTTCCGAAATCATCGACGACGACGACGACGACACAAAGATGAAGCATGAAGGACGAGAGAACAACGAAAATGACGCTGACAATGAAAATGAAAACCAACCTTCGGACTCCCACTTCAAAATCGAATTAAATGCGAAGTAATATCCAACTGACAGGCTCTGCTTAGAGAGCGGGCCAAGGGTGAAACCTTCATGTACATATACTATCAACGTACACACTTTTGTTTTTCAAGGTGAATTTTACTTGACTAGTTAATCCTCCAAATTTTACATCGAATCGGTCCTCTGGTAACAAATTAAGAATAAAATAGGATTCTGGAAAAAGGTGGGACGAAATTATAATCCAATTTAAACTACGCTTACATGCAGAATCAAGAGCTCACGTTGAAATTGGGTTCAACCCTGATTCGTTGTTATTAAAGGCGAGTTCTCGAATTGAAGTTCAATTCAAATGACATTTGCTGGGTGTCAAATCTGTCAAATCCACACTTTGAAATTTTTCGTTGTAAATTTTGACTTAACCACCCCCCATGCGATCTTATTCCAACTAGATGCAGGTTTACAAAGAGTGCAAGCGGACTTTAAACTTGCTTCAACACCTCATAATGTAAACGTATTTCCATGATCCAAGAATAAGAAGCAAAATGTTAAAGTTGGTAAAATTAGCCATTGAGAAATTCACCTTCGCACTCGTTTAATAGTGTTTTGTTCAAACGTCGTCGTCGTCGCACTCCAACTTACTTTAACTGGAATAAATCAATATGAAGGACGTTTTATTGTATCGCCAGCATCTACACTTAAATGCCATGAAATGAAACGGACAGATGGAAATAAGTATATGTAACTATGTACACGTAAAGTTGGAAATTGAAATAAAGCTTGCAACTGCCAAAAAGTCAAAAGGACCATCGCCGAGAGGAAGGAAGAAGACCCAAGAGCAGGGAAGGTACATAAGTAAGCTATACCCGACCGTATAGGAGTAGGTACGCATTATAGACGAACAGAGGCTCCTTTAGGAAATTGAAATGAAAATGTATTCATTTTGATGCTTGGATTCAAATTTATTGAAATTCTGAAATAATTGTCTCCTGAAGCAGAAACATCGACCGATCCGATGGAAACAATTAAGCTTTAATGGAAAGATGAAGCTCAACAAAATGAATATGCATTCTAATTTATTATTGTTATTATTATTATTATTATTATTATTATTATTATTATTATTATTGATTGTAAGCAGTAGGATAAGTTTATCCAAAAACCTAATACACTGGGATAGTGTGTGTGGTGTTCGGATGTTGTCGACGACACTACGACGATGCGATGGAGTCTCTATTCCACGTCTACAGTTATGTACGAGCACGAGCATAGGCTCCCCACGTACATATACTTGTGTGTGATGTAAGTCCTCCTTTGGGAATTAAATCACCTGAAAAGAACTTTAAGGGCAAAGTTTAAGACAAATTAAAGTTTGGAAACTAAATGCAACTTATTTGCTCGGTTGTTTCTTAGTTTGTTATTTACCTACCTACATTATTTTCTGAGCAAAGTTTAAACATCCATTATATGAAACTCTAAGCTTAAGAAGAAACTCTTAGAATACGCCGCCGCCGCTGCCGCCGCTGACGATGTTGATTGTGGTAACAAAGAGAACGTTGCAAGTTTTTCATTAAGATCTTAATGAATGATGCGGGCTTCATCTCGACTAAGTGGGATTTTTCAAGGCAACTCTCGAAGAGCTTTGAAATTTTTAATTGACGAACTAGTTACGGGATAAAAAATATAGTCGTTTAATTTAATGTTTAACGCAAGTTCTAAAAATGTATGTCAAATTCGTCTATCAACATCATTTTAAATAAAATAAATTTAGCCCAAATTGTAATACTACCAAAGTCTTAAATGTTCAACTTTAAAACGGCAAATATAATATTTGAATAAATAGAGAAATCAATCAAAATCTAGATGTACATGTTTAAAATCTTTTAGTTTTTTGTTAACATTTTAGTTTTTATTTTTGAAATTTATTTTTAAAAATTTGCTTCGCTGTTTCAATATCTCGAAAACTTGCAGAACAATTTTTGAAATTAAATTTTATGGTAAACAACAACAAAATACTTTTAAAAGAAATTTTCTGAAAGTCACTCACGACTTTAGTAAGATTCGATTCTTTAAGAAATGATTAATTAGCAAGGCAAAAGAACTTTAAAAATAGACGTTGAAAAACATTTTGAATTCATTTGACTTTTCGTTAAAATATTCTTTCCTGCAACAAGTGATTTTGGAATTACAAAGTTATAGAGATTTAAACGTGTTTAGGTCGCCCTACATTATTAGAAGCTTTTGAAATTCGAGTAATTACGATTTTGAAAAAACTTTGGTGAAACTGGTACATGCAAACTCATATATGTATTCGCCTACATTTTCAGCTAAAGGGTGTATTTAACTACAATTTTGTGTTATCTCCCAACATTGACTATGCGAGCAATGTCGTTCTCGGCCCCGGCAATTTAAAATTGTAAAATTGGAAATCGCACCGAAACCGAAAAGTATCAACAAATAACTCATCATTCTTGGGAAATAGATCCATTATACGATTTAAATCTCATAGCGAGCAGAATTGAATTAACAATTCCAAGAACAACTTGAATATGAACCTATAGCCAAGGAATAATTGCAAATTTCAAATTACCTAACCCCAATCGGATACCCAATACCTAATACATAATACCCAATACCCGATACCCACTGAAAGATGAAAGCATCCTTCGCATTCCCGCAACAAAGTACCATAGTATAAACCATTCATCCAGTCTTTGAATGGAGCATCATTTGATTAGTTCCTTACCCTTAAGCTCTCCGGGAAGCATTATTATATATGCAGTATGCACGCTCTAATCAAACAACAATTTTGGGGTTGTTTTTGATTAATTTGCATTAGCAGTGCTTACCAACGTCAAGCACTTATCTCACATCCCAACGAAAATGTAATTCAAACTTGTGCGGAATGTTGTCATGAGCAATTGGAGTCGGTAGTGATGAGAGTGCATCAACATTGCATCTCAGAACATCAATATCGCAAACATAATTTCGGGTGATGATAATTAATTTAATTGAATGCAATGGCAATGCGACTGAAGCCTTGGTGATGATTACTTTACCCCAAAACACGTAAACGTAACTCAAACCCATGTCGGTCGGGCCGACTCGAATTCAATGGAACTCCTTCAGGCACAAGATTTGTACAACACCATGGCAATCCAATAACATCGTGTTGATGTCCTGGCATATCTATGTATTCGCACTTGAGAACAATAGTGTATATACAGTACACTGTATATACTCGTACATAGATATGCCCACCAAGTGCGTGTCGTTCTCATCATGAAAGTCATCTCCTACCATATTGTGGCTTATTGTTACAGCCCAAGTTCAAAGTTAATCCTTTTGTCGACAGTCAACAGTACAGTCCTCCTGATTTTGGGCATCCTTCTTCTTCTTCTTCGTCTTCTGCCTTTCTGCCTTTCTTCCTTCATCTTGTTCGTCCTTTCAGTGATTTAGTTGATCCTGGCAAGGACAAGATAATTCTATTTGAATCGATGTGGTGAAGTCCAACTCTAATTACAAGCTTAAGAACTGTTGAGAGAGGTATCATGCTATCCCTGTTACATTCACGAGGCGAGAGGCCAATAATTCAAATGTTAATTAAGAAAATTATCGGATATATTATAGGTACAGTACTGTACAGTGTACATACATATACACATGCATATTCCTGGCGTTGAGTCACGCGTCGCATTAACCACACATTATCGGCTCATCCATCAATCTGGTCAAAGGGAGACAGCATCAACATCAGCATCAGCATCAGTCTCACCACACTGACTGGCAAATAACACAATTTATGCCAATTGCCAATGCACTGACGACTGACAATAATAGGGCTTCACAGCTGCATACCTGATGCGTAGGCTCTGCAGTCTCAGAAGTGGGGTACACAGTATACGAGTAATTGCCGGAAAAAAACATATAGGCATTGACCTGATGATGGTCACTCAGGAGCCAGGATGCATCTACCTCAGTGAAATGTCTAGGACGTTAACCTTTCCCTTGACAGTCGAGATCGTAAAGTAACCGACATTTTGAGGATTCAGTGCTTAAAGATGTTTTTAATTTGTTAAAAACGATTGAAACTCACTAAGAGAAGACCGTTTTAAAGTTCAATTGTTAGCAGAATAGAATTACGAGTATAAGTTTAATAATAATAATAAACTGTGAAAAAGAAACAGAAAATACCTCCTTAAATGTTTGTCCTTTGAGTCCACTCTAAATTTGTAACAGGCCCTTCTAACTGACGTTAATTTGTTTAAATTGGGTTATGAGTGTTAACTTTAATTCAACCAACTTTTGAAAACATAATAAAGGGGTTATGTTTTGCAGAATTCAGCTGAATTTCGTCGCCTTAGTGCTATAAAAAACTAAGTCAATATTTGCTAATTTTCACGAGAGTCCATTTTGTGATTTTTGTTCACATTAGTCTTATAGAACTAGTAATAACTCTATAACTTAGATTTACCATATTTCGCCATAAAGAAGTAAAAAATCTTCAAAAATTTACCTTTTTGTGGCTCAAGTTCGACAATGTTAAAAGCTCAATTAAGTTGTGATTGATTAGGAAACTTCGACTTTAAAATTGTAAATAAATGAATGATACAAAAAGAACCAATAAATGAGAAAGAAAGAAAACCTTAGCACCTTCTAATCTGATTTAGTTGAGTTAATAAACTCATTAGAGAGAGAAAACTTTTGTATAAGAAAAACAAAAGTACTACTGTCTTTTTTCGAATAGTTTTTGAAAAACATTGTTGAAAGCATTTGTAGAATTCATCATAAGAAAAGTTTTGCGAACTCAACTACGAATTCCCTTTAATATTTCAAATTTCAAATAATAAAACATAAAAACCCAAACATTCAGAACTCTGAAAACCACCTTAAACCTCACAACCGCAGAACCAAAAGAATCCCTAAGTACTCTTCATACATATACTACATAGGTACTCTGATGAATGCGGTTTTTGTTTTCTGCAACACTGTGCCACTGCCAATACATACACGATATTATCCCCTATACGTATGTGGATGACTCGTTTGTGGAAATGCTATAATGCAATCATCCTGCTCCGTCTCATCCCATCCCGTCCCGTCCCGTCCCGTCCCGTCCCGTCCCGTCCGGTTGTGTTGTATTCGTATTCGTATTCGTCCTTCGCAATCACAGGATGTGATTCTGTTGCTTTAACTCACTCACTTTAACTGGGTTACTAGGTCCGTAACGTAACTCATTGATTTAAACGGGCGATGCAGTTAATAAATTTAATCCCGATTCCAGGGGAAGTTGCACCTTAACGCAATCTGACAGTGTTAAGTATGTGAAGGTTGAATTTCCAACCACCTCTTTGGCCATACCCCCAATCCAGGGCAACCGCTCGTCCTGGCCCTCTCACAGGTTCATCCCTTTAGTTTACTACCACAACGGTGGTCGTCTCATACTCATGTCGGAAGAGTTTGTTAGAGTTTGACATTTCCCAAGCTTCGTTACTGCTCCTGCTCCAGCGCTAGCGCCAGCGCCACCACCAGAGCAGAGCACAAGCAGCAAAAGTAGAGAAAGTTCGTCTTTTTTATTCGCATCGAAAACTTTTGCAAAATATACTTTTCTGGTAAAATAAAAAAAAAATAAAAAAAAAACAAGAAAACGAGGACAACGTTTCTGGATAAAGGACGAATAAGCAGAAATCACAATAAAATAAAAAAAAAAAATCAGGAACGGCAGGAAGTGGTAGACACAAAGCACCTGAGAGCACCCGAGATGGTAGTTTACCAAAAGAAGGATTTGAAATGAACAAAGTTTTACCATTCAATAACAATTTGTCACTGAGAGTGCGGAGCTTTGAAATATACGTCACTTCTGAAGTTTTGTCAGCATTTTGAAAATCCTTTTTCGAAAGGGCTGTAAAAAATGTCGCGCAGAATAAGTCCTCAAAGTTCAATCATCACAATAAAATTGTGGCAAATTTTAGAAAAAAGATCCAACTGCTTGGGATCAAGCGGTTCAAGGATAAGATGATTTTCTGAAACATTGTTCATTTGAGAAGTGAAACTGCTTGTGTGACGGTTGGGTTGGCATCCTTATACAAAACATAGTACATATACATACATACATATGTATGTATGTATTTCATATTTCACTTTGATAAAGTTGAGCGGGTAATGCTTTTAAGGCCACTTGTCTTCTGGATGTTGGGTATTGTGTAGTTTATATAAAAACACAAGCACGATTGTTTCCATGGAAACACCTCTGTATGCACTAGCACTAGTCGTCTGCAAAGCAACGAAAAGGATGCACAATGCGAAAGTATACAATGCAGCTTTATATCCAGCAGCGCATGTAGTTCTAGACGCGCACGGAACTACCCCTCGGCATCTACTAAAGTTTGTTTCATTAACTTCATTCTCGCCTCTAATTGGGGTTCAAATAGTTTTGATTTTCACCTGGATTTTAGTTGTCCGCACCGCACGCACACAAACACTGATAGAACCAACTCACAATATTCGAGGTACATACATACATACATATATTGAAAAATACGGAATGTTGTGGACAAAGTTTTTCAAATTGAATCAACTCAAAAATTGAAAGTGGTGTTCATATTTAAGTTCTTGGATGCCGAAGAGGGGGGGTGGGGGTTAGAATTTGTTACTTCAGTAGAGTCACATGGTCAAATGCTATTAAAACGAAATAATTATCCCTTCAAAACTGCCAGAAGAAACTTTTAAATTAAACCAAATAACTTGATATTTTCTCTTGACTCTTCCCGCAGATCACGGTTTAAAGCTAGCTCAAGGATTTTTTTCAACTATAGCAACGTCTTCAAAAGACACAATTTTGTTGTGGAATCGACCCAATAAACGCCAACTAGGAAAATTAGACTGATTAATCACCCAACTTCTAGGTTAGAATGTTTAACCAAAATAGTGGTAGAAAAGGACAATACCTGATCTCATTGGGATAATGCACTGTTACAGGCAAAAGTGGAGACCTTTATGATGCCACCTATAGCAACTAACATCTAGGAACTTGAAAAATGTTGGATATCAAATTTTTCTTTTCAAATTAAATGATTTTAAGAAAACAAGAATCATAATGGAAAGCAATCATTCTTTTAATTGTAATGTTCAATTAAAAAAAATCATTGCTTCAGTAAAAAAAGGACGCCAACTTTAAAATTTTAAGTTTTGTCTGTAACCCCAAAATCTTACGGTACAACAGAAATTTTGTGTGAATTGATTTAGTTCTAAAAATACTCAATTTTTAGGTTAAGTTAAATTTCATTTTCATGTGTGTAAAACGCATAACTGAAGCACAATATTTATCTAGACTTGGTGTGCAGTACTGTAACGAGTATTTTCATTCGGCACATTGCAACATTCTTTAGTAAATATTACAATCAAATTCAGATAAATTAAAGCCACGTCTTATCAAATCATTGAAAACACATATTTGCAAAAATTTCTACTCAAACATACAAATCAAACCTAATAGACTTGTAATTTCTGGGATCACTCCTAGACATCAAGTCCAGTGTAAGCTTGCCTAAGTCCTTGTTCAGATTAAGCCTAAAGTATATGTATATTTATAAAACGTTTGATTCTGTGAAATTGTATATTGATGTGAGTAAAGTACCTTCCTATATGAGTAAATTCCTTGCCTTGGGATTGCTTTCATTACGCATTCTTGTTCACACACAACACCAGCCCCCACCTGATGCCTCCTCATAATCGTTAATGTCCATAATAAACCCACTTTACAAATTACCAACATCATGAGGATGGTCCAGCTCATACCATATAAACATTTTAGCCCTAAGTAGAAAATGTCAATACAATAATAATCTCTTCCACTTTGCACCAACAGTTGCTGTTGGGTGATGGTGGTGGTGGTGGTGGGTGTAGGTGTGATGCGACTTAAGCTAGAATCTGAAGAATAATAACAAGCAAAACATGGTCCTTGTATTCCATATTGCATATACCATATTACACAATATGGCCAAGTTAATGAATATCATATCATACCAAAGTTAACTAACAATGTGGGCAGACCAATGTCACACCAATGGCAATGGCTACAGTGGCTTTGCGTCTGCCTTTGCACACAACAACCCCAACCCCAACCCCAATCCCAACCCAGAATCTGCAAATCTTGAATTTCATTGTGTCCATCATTACGGACACGTCTGGACTCTCGAAATGAATCAAATTCCATTTGTCAGACGTAACCCAAACCAGACATTTGTGTCATAATATTCGAAATCGTCCTGTTAACTGTGCAATAGTACAGAGGGCCACATGCCACCATACCTAAGGCTAAAAATCCACCTACACAATATGGCCATTATGCCATAGCGTTACGCCTGGGACACATTGCATAAACGACCGCCACCGTATGTGTAATCTATGCGAGAGATGATGGTGTCTGTCCAAAAATATCATAGGATATTTATAAAAGTATTTTTTCTTATTGTTGGTGATTTTATTCATAATACAAAAAAGTTTTGCTTCACCATTGCCGAACTTGAGTTTTAAGTATGTTGGGCTTCAATTTGGGGCCCGTTTTGAGTAAGCTTGGGGAAATGTTTAGCAGGCTTGATTGCTCCCAAAAATGTAACTTATGTCGAGATGTTGCTATCAAAAACAAAAACTGCCTTCGGGCTTTCCTAAAGCGGATAAAAAGTTATTTCCATTTCAGGTGCATGGTGGCGTATGTGGAATATTTTTTAAATTATTATTTTTAAAATATTTATCCTAGGACATAGAATAGATAAAAAATAACCACCAGAAACACCATCTCTATACGCATGAAGTTTAAAGGTCTTGCACCATCCATCGTTTGTTTAACGGTATGTGGCGTAGCTATAAAAACGTGTTTTAGTTGTCCAAGTGCTGTTTGTGGTGACGTTGCTTTTGTCCAAATGTCATGTGACCGATTATTTCGGTAAATCTTTCTCAGTGGAAAGAGTCAATATGACAACTCCTGATTCACGCACCTTAAGCTTACATGAAAAGGTAGAGTAAAACCTTACCATCCCGATGTTGAACCTTGTATTTTTTTTTTTTTTATTCTTTTTCTCAAGAGTGGAGATGAGATTAAAACAGACATCAAGTCAAAGGATTCTATTCTTGGGATATAATCTGGACACAATTTGGTTGCTCATTGACTAAGATCACCTAAAATCCAGCCTTGTGCAGGACTTCCAGATAAAAGTGTGTGAGTTGTTGGTAGAAGGAAATCGGCTTTGTGTTCAGTTCAACAACCAAGCCAAGTCAAGTTGCTGCCGGTCGGGCGGTCTTCGAATAGAAATTCACAGAAACATTTAAATAAGTAAACCCTTCGTGTTTTTTTTCGTATTCACCAGCACTGCTGTATGAACGAGTTAGCAAGGACAATGCTTGGGGCATGTAAAAGACGCTGCACTGCAACTTATACCACCTCACTATATGCACACACAACACGTGCAGTGAAGTGTGTGTTATAGGGTGTAGGGTATGTGTGTTGTGTAGTATAGGTGCACTAAAGTGTCATTGCCTCCTTTATTCTTGAAAGCGCTGCTTTGGTCCTTCGGAGTCTCATGCCTCTCATGGAAATTGTCATTATTGTCATCATTATTATATCTTGCGACCTATACACTCCTCTGAAATAATAATTTCTTTTCTTTTGCACCTACGAACACAGGTCCTTTGTGCTTTGCATGCGCGCTCCTGACAGCTATGTACGAGTATGGTGTGGCGGGCGTAGTGAGAGTATACACACTACAACTACAGTATACACCCGATGCGAGTAACAGGATAAAGCAACTTGTTTATGCGTTGTTTTGTTGCTTTATATACTGCCTCGTCCTGCTCCGCAGGCTGTGTCAGTGAATCCTAGGTGCCTGTCACAAAAGAGAGAGGTGGAAGACTTGAGCCATTATTTCACAAAGGATGCAGATGCACTGCACAGGTCCTTTTTAACGAAAGCATCACAAGAACTTCTTTTAAAGCGGTTAAAAATTTCCCAAGGGGAGCCTTACTTTAAGTTTCATATTTCGGCAAGTACGTGCCTTGGATGTTGGATCTAGATGTCAGATGCACTGTGAGGACGTGGCATTGGTACTTGCAGGAATGATAAATTTGTCAAAATTGCCCGCTGCAAGCAACCACCGACTCCGGCGTTGGCTCTGGATAGCCTCTGGTCTCAAACCCTAAGGTCAAGTTGCAACACACAAATGCGTTCAGTTTATTGCTCCCTTGTGGCACGGGGTGGCTGTGGTGGTGCCGACTGCCGACTGCGGGCGGCGGGCGTCGGCGTTGTTCGGTCTTTTTCGAGTAAGTAGTACCGTTTGTCATTCTGATACAAATTTGCACCGCTTCCGCATCCGCATTGTTCGTGTGGTGATGGTGGGTTAAATTTGGGGTGCAGAGAAAAACTTTCTTCCGATTAATATTTCATCACAAAGTTTCTTGTCAGCCTGCCAGGCAGCATCCAAGCAAGCCCAAAAGCAGCCACGAGTAACGTCCCGGTCCCAGTCCCGGTCCCGGGCTTCAGGACCTATGTACATACAAAATTCAATTTGAATCACACAACATGTGGGTGTGGGGAATGAGGGCTGAGGAATGGAACATGAAATAGGTACTCAAAAAGCAAAGCCATCTGTGGACCTACCGACCGACGACCGACGACCGACGACGACGAACAGCGAATGCAGTAGATATCCACTCCTATCTTGAAGTTTCTTCAGTGTTCCGACCAAAATTAGGTGCGGTACAAACCGCAAAAAGTTGTGGACTGCTGTAGTAGCGCACTGACGTAGACGTTTGCCCGAGACTTCCACATAAAAAAAACTTTATTTATTTTTCAAATGTGGCAGGGAGTACTACCCATTCACTGAGTTGGACAGTACATCTTCTCGAAAAGAGTGTTGCCAATTCTTAATTCAAAAATATATGTGAGTTAATTACTGAAAGTCATTTAAGGTGAATAAAATTGAATGGCGATATTTTTTCATCAATGTCTTATCTTCGAAATTCGGGCGCCATTTAATTTCCTGAATTCGACTTTAAAAAGTGTTATTTTAGAGTTTTTTTTACGTTTTTGGTGGTGTATGGTAACTGAACTTTGTCTGGTAGCTTTGTAAATGAAAAGAGCAAACGCAACACCAAACAAGTGGCAACACTTAACCTGATGAAGCACAATTTTTTGTGGTCTGTTGCAGTAGAAGCACAAAAAAATTGTTGTTTAAGCCGACGAAGACGACGACGACAACGATGGACAGATAGATAAATCCACTTCTACCTTTTTCTCTCCGTACGTCGTAGTAGTCGTCATCATTGATGCACAAGGACGAAGGACATTATTCCTCAAAGCCGAAACTATTTGTACAGAGCAAAAAGTGTGCAGACTCAGGCTCCATACACTTATCCCTACTTGATGGCGTCAAATTGAAATAAATCCACTTTGGTCAGGCCTTCAGTTTCAGTTTCAGCTTCAGCTTCAGCTCCAGCTTTCGTTGTTCAGCTGAAGAAATCTTTTATTAACGTGCGGCCAGCATTAAGTTCTTTTCCTTGAATTATTAATACTGGAATGCCTGCTCCAAATAATAAAAAAGATAAAAACAATAAAAAACAACGAAAAAAAACTTCGCACAATCTCAGCTACTTTACATCGGAGATTGCCTTGAAATGTTAATGGCCACTGGCAACCGAACACAAGCCTCCTGTAGTGCATATAATAATTAACAAGAAGAAGCATAAATTCCTCACTCATCATCGCATCGCGCATCGCCCAGATCCAGATTCAGATACAGCCTCATCAGCCATCCATTCGTTCGGCATTCATCCGTCCATCCATCCATCCAGCCATCCATCTATCCATTGTGTTGGTGGGGGAAGAATCTTTTCAATCGACAGTAAAGAATTATTAATGGCCAAACAAATTCATTATTACGCCAGCAGGACCCGCCAGAGATCCCTTTGTTTTATTATTAAATCGTTTATATTTATTCACTATTTGGCGCACAAAGAGCTGTAAAAAGCTGAATGGAGGGGCCGGCCCGGCCGGCCGGGGCCCGGCAACGGGTTTTACCCTGGGAATGGGGAACCTGAGCACGACGACGCCGCGCCGGCCTCCCGCTTTTATGCGTGTGTCCTCCCTTGAAATAATTTCCCGCAGCATGAAATTAATAATCTTTTTTATTTTTTTGTTTTTTTTTTGTTCCTGCACTGATAACTTTTTTGTGTAATTTTATTTATTTTTTGTATTATTTTATTATTACAAGCAAGCAAGCGGCACATAAAAATGCATTTGATTCGCGGATTCAAAATGAATGTCATGGAGAATAATAAATTAATTCGGTTTTAATTAAAGCCAAACAGATTTAAATAAAATTTAATTAAAATTAAATACCAGCAAATTCATTGGCGCAAGTTCCTACATTGGATTTAACGTTCGTTATGTATCTCTTGCGGGATTTTTTTTCTTCTGTCCATAAATGGCATGAAATTTTGTTTTGTTAATACGTAATTTGCTTTCTTTTTTTATTTTTTTTTTGATAAACGAAATTAAAGTGTTAATGACAAGTTGGGTGGCAATAGGGGTGTGTGTTTGGGGGTGTACATAAGTGGAAATGAATTGAATAAACGGGGGATTATGTTGGTAAGGGCAGGGGCATTGTACCGGAAGGGATTACAAATAATTGTCAATATGTTGTATGTGTGTATCCTGAGGATTTGCATTATAATCCTTTCATAATCTGGCACAAATTCAATACTTTTTTATAAGAAACTTAGTTTTGTAAATTTGTATATGAAAAAAATCCATATACTCTTCCCCTTAAACCGCATGATAAGAAGTTTTTACATAAGCAACTGGCAGAACAATAAAATAAAAGCATTGCGTTAAGGACGATTTGAATTGTTCATAGGCTTACCTATGTATATGTATGTATACATTGTTTGACACTTGATAGAAAATGGAACCGTTTGAAATGGCAAAGGAGTTGATTTGGCCATGACACGAAACCACATAACAACGTGACGAGACGAAGTCAGGACGAAACTTCAATTTGACGAGGCTTGCACGACTTGAATTGATTAAATGGAGTATCTTTGTTTGTATAATGCGAGTAAGTTTTGTTATATTAAATGCATAATTGATATTTGTTGCGTGACATCCGGTGGACGACTCATTCCTAGTGAATTGAAGCAGTAAGTCATTCCTGTAGCTGTGTGCTTGTTGGCAGCGAAAAGAAGCATGTCTCAATGTGAGGTCTTTTCAATGTCATACATATATTGGTGGATGAATATGTTATTTAAGGCAAGAGACACTACAATTGGAGTAATTAAAGAAGCACTCTTTCACACCATACTCGTATGGTTATTCAATGAAAAATTAAACGAAATATAGTGAAACCTATGATTTTAGAGTTCAGAACTTAAATCCGCTGTCAACGCTTGTAAACCATATTTAAACTTTTTATTTCCTGATCACGAATTTTTACGTAAGAATTTATTTTCTAGACGATGAGTTTTTGAGACATTCGAATATAATATAAAGGACATCACATGCAAATATACATATTATAGGTATTTTTAATCACTGGAAAGTGTTGCGGAAATAAGCCTTTTGTTTTAACTTAAACGAAAAAAAAGCTTAAGATGTAATTTTTGATATATAGCCACAGTATATTCACGGATATTGTAAGGGTAAACAAAAATTTCCCATAAATTACTAAACACATTAATGAATGAAGAAAGGACAACCCCTAAACAAGCTATGCATTGAAACTAGAAAATAGGTTTAAAATTATGTTACCTACATATACGTATGTGTATACTGTATACCATATAACATAATGATTTATGGAACACTAAAAATACGTCGATAAACATGAAAATAAATAAGCTCTTAAGGAACCAGGACCTACGGACCTGAAGAACAACCTGTGTGTGAGTAATACCAGAAATGGAAGGACTACAATGAAACTTTTCCTGACGGAAATTTCTCTTTTAAGGATTTGTCAGTTCCTCTCAAGAAGCGAAATGGTGCACGTTTATTTTTATATTCAGCGGTAATTGTGTAATGGACAGTATCTTCACATATTGGACTGGGTGCTCGTAAGCTTGCGAGTAAGACATTTTTGTACCGAGTCTTCTCGAGAGCTTATAAGATTGCCAACTTAAAAATTAGATGTGGATAAGGTGTGGAGGTCCATTTAGTATTCTACACTGTGTTATTAAAAAACATTGGTGCAATCAAATCGTTCACCCTCTGGAGAGGTCGCTTACCCAAGATGCAGTGGATGAATTGTTACGAAATCTTCAACCCCATAAAGATACATTCGAGTTCTAGGTTCCCGTATCTTCGTCATATGCAATGCACACATAATATGTTCAGTATAAATCTCTACTAGCATCCTCAAGTCTCACGCCCGCCATACCATACCACACCAGCAGCTAAATCGTTCATATTTCATATAGCATCACTTACAAAAACCTACTTCCATAATTAATTTATTAAACAAATTGTTTGGCGTATACCTTCCTTCTTCCTTCAACATGGACCCTTACCCTTCTTATGCATTCACCTCGTTTAAGCTCACGGAAAATTAAATCTGAAGGCACTTAATGCTAAATTTTCATATTGAAACATATATCTCTCTGCTTTGTCTATAAAAGTTGGTTGGATGGATGTGTGTGCGTAACATTTAGACGTATTCGTATATGAATATAAAAAAAAACTCCATATTCTTTGTGATTGTGCTGCTATTATTCCAAACAACAGCCCGGGCAGGTGTAAGTGAAAGCAGCGCACAGCGTTAGGCAGAGCGCATAGGTTATCATTACAACAAAAGTGCTCGTACCTACAGAAGGGCTTATTTATACATACTTATGTATGTATCCATACACACCTACGCTAAATATCTCCATTCTGCACAGGGTAAAATAAAAGGACGAAAAGCGGAAGAAGTGTATAATAGACAGCATCAACATGAAAATCAAAAACGCAAAGACAACTAGTGGCAGTGGGTGGGGTGGGGTGGTGTGGACTCGGCGTGTATAGCATGAATGGTGATACATGTATGGTAAGTTGGTATGCCTTATGCGCTGTGCCGCTGCCTTATGCCGTATGCCGCATGCTGTACGCCGACACCAGAGTGTAGTAGTGAAACAACAGCTCGCCCTCGCCGCCATCACACCATGCTCCATGCCCTGAGGCGTGAAGCCTGTGTGAAGGCACAAAATCATAACTGTTCTCGGGTTGACGCTGATGTAGGACTAGGTGAGTACATTTTCAGCTCTACCAGACAATCCGGTTTGTGGCTGGAGTTCATTTCCGTCTACGGTCTCCTTGGATGGAACTTGAGTTTCCCAGCTAAACATCTCGCATAAAAGGGACTGCTCTGCTGCCCCATCCCCAATCCCCCATTCCCATCGCAGTCGTAAAAATAAAAAGTAAAAATGAAGCCATTCGCCAGTTCCTTATACTGTCACCCTGTATGATGTATAGTTAGATAAAAAAAAAATCTTTTTTCTTTTTTTTTTATTATTATGTGCTTCATGTTCTTGGGGTGTATTTTCCTTTGTTTTCGTCTCCTCATTATGTGTGCGATAAGAGTGGAGAAAAGCAGGGGGCAGACGAAATAACATCTCTGGTTTACTACTTTTAAAAATTGCTCATTAGTAACCTTAGAGTCTGTCATGACGGTGGCGCGCGACGCGTCGGCAACGTGGTTGTCGGTGAGGATGACGATGACGGTGGCGTTGACTATGACTGGTAGAGCACAGTCAGGAGCTAGTGGTTGTGAAGGTTTTCGGTGGATTTTCAACTGTCAACATCGCCACATCAGCTTCACCGCCAGTGTGTTAAGACTGAGCAGTGAGCCGACAGACACAGAGCAGAAGCAGAGCCCGATATAATGGAAGAAGAAAAATGAAATGAAAAATTTACGCACTCACTGATGCTTTATTTTATTTGGTATTTCACTCGTAAATTGTTTCCGCCAATTACTGGCAGCGATATTTTAGCAATGTCAGTTCTTTTTCCTCCCCTTGATCCGTTAAAGCGTTAGCGTTAGTGGCGATGAGAATAAGTCAACAGCAGTGGTAATAAAGCATAAATTCAATAAGCACGTCGTCAGCTATAGAGTATTTGTAACAATTGGGTTTGTCGTAAATAACATAGTTTTATAGGAAATTAAAGTAAATTAAAAACGATATCCTGTTGCAAATTTCTGATTTCGTTTCAAGACGGTGTCCGTGGAAAACCCCTATGGATACATTGAAACGCATATTGATCAGGTTACTTAAACTCACGTGATGGTGTTGAATGCTTCATGTGTTTTCTTAAATGGCGCCCGAGTGCCATTATTGTGATTGCATGTTCTTCGTGGAAAAACCCTTTTCGATGATAAATTTATTATATCACCATAATGCCAGCACCATTTTTCATTTATTTATGTGAAGGTATTTGTAATGTTCAGACTATTTAATTTGAACCGGTCTTGTGACCACGTGAGGTTTGGTGTAAGTGTACAATTTGACTATCACGGATTTTT
Source organism: Scaeva pyrastri (assembly GCA_905146935.1). NCBI lineage: Eukaryota > Metazoa > Arthropoda > Insecta > Diptera > Syrphidae > Scaeva > Scaeva pyrastri. Next base: position 787,885 of record LR989929.1, on the reverse strand, counting down.
CCTAATCCAGGACTCATGGTTACATTTTCTAGTGTTTTTGTCAAATCAGCATCCTAATATACAGTACGAGTATTTCCATTTAGCTTTTTAGTGCGAACATCTTTTATCAAATGGTGCTCCAATTAACTGCTGAAATCATTAATCCCATACAACTGAACAAATGCATTCTAAGATTGTCAACTTGAGCAGTTCTTGATCAAGTGTGAATAAATTGGCCCTACAAATTATTTTGACAATATCACTAATGCCAAACATTTTTAAATCTACTGAAAATTGCACCAATGTAAGACACACTCAGTTATATCTTATTAGTGTTTTTGTTAGCAATGATTGTTTACTTAAAACCAGACAAAACATTACAATAGTCAATGACGCTAGTGAAATCTATGCAAAAGTATATCTATTTATGTTAAAAGTTCTTGCAAAAATAACGAAAAAGACAACTTCTCTCCCGGGCGCCATTTTAAATGGACAAGAACCGACAATTTTTTAGGAACCAATAAAAATTTATGTTTTTATTTAACTTCATCAAAAACAACAACTCCAAGCCACCTCAAAAACTTTATCCACTTCAATGACATGATGACACATACCTTAAATAAATCGTGCCAACAAATCAACTTGAATGAAATTCCTTAAATTCAAGAAGAAATTTGACTCGGAACTGCGAATCATATTTCATGTAATATTTCTTTCCTATTTCACAAAAAAAAAAAAGAAAACACAATACTTTCTTTTCGAAAAAGGCAAGTCAACAATATACTAAGCACTCCCAAAATTTTTATTAAAGAGGACAAAAAGGAAACACAAAGGACACACAAAATTAAGATAAATGATTCGAATTAACTTTTGTATTCTACGTGCTAGTCGCAGCCTTTGCTTTTCATTTTATTTCATTTCATTTCCACCAAGCGGCGGCGAGCCCATTGTAATCCAAATCTAAATCCAAACTCAAACCCAACTTCAACCCTCAACCTCCAACCCTGCTTTATCCATATCCATACACAACATATCCAAACCCAAAGCAACAGTTGTTGGTATTTTGTCACATGGCTCCGTTCATACATATGTCACTCGGAAGAGAGAAGGCAAGGCGGAGTGCGGAGAAGATAATCCACACTCACACATGATGGCACTGGTGACACACTAGTGGCAGATGGCAGCATACACAAACTGTGTGACGTTCCGTTACAACAACCGAGCGTAGACAGACAGCAACCCCCAAATGAGATCCGAGGATAAGCCAACTCACGATGATTAGAATTAATGAGACAAGCAATTGTCAAGGAAGCGCTCTTGCGGCTAATTGCTAAGAAATCGCGACATCACCCTTATGCCCCCCATTTCCATTTTGAATCACTACCGATTGTTACACATACACACACACACACACACACACATTGAGCATAAATGAATGCAGGATGTGAATGTGGAAGTAGCAGCAAAATTAATTAAACGATGTCCTCGGCTCGGGTGGCAGCCAGCGAGCGACGCGGTCGGGTCGGGGCAGTGAGGCGATGTCAAGTGATAATACGAGCGTTACATAAATTTGGTCCTTCGAACCGGTGATCAATTGCAGACGTCCCAAAACAGATGGAGCGCACGATACGAAGTAAGATTTATTTAATTTTTCCTGTGCGCACCCCAGCCTAGTTCAAGCTCATGCTCACTTTTGTCCATGGTTGCCACTATGGGGTTTTTAAATGAACCTTTGATGTCTGTATTGATCTCCGTTCTGGTCTTCTTTAACAGGTCTTTCTACCTATTTATCCCGATACGATATCTCTGGAACTTAGACATGGTCTGCGTGCGAGGTGACGTCTCAAAAATAGAACCAACAGTTCTTAATCTTTCAAAGAATGTTGACGGCCTTTTTTTCAATGTTGTTACCGGCTGTTACTTCTGGCGCAAAGTTAAGGTATAACTCCTCAATCTGGATGAAGGAATGGAATTGCAGAATACAGGAGAGTATCCTTTGCCAAGTCGTGTGAAAATAGTTCCAAGATGAGAATGAGCCCGAAAAATTTCAACCATCTACAGTTTTTACGGCGGCATCCAAAAGGTGGTGCCTTTAGCGAAGAACTACTACCGCGGCAACCGTGGTCCTGTACCATCACATCACAGTCCAAACACCCCACTCCAACTACCCACTTGTAACTTTAAGGTGGCCCATTGTGCCGCCATCCATGGCACCACCGCACCACCACCACCACCGTTCATTGGTTCGTTTGCTTTTGTTTAACGAATGTCATCCCTTGTATACGCTGTTGTTGTACACAATCAATGATACATTTGTTTAATTGATGTTTTTCCAAAGAAAGCTGATGAGATGACGTTGTTTTGTATTTTTGTTAAGATAAATGGGATATTGATCCAACCCTCAGCCCTGGACATTAAATAATAGTACTCAAGCATCTATCTAGGTACACATACATATACAAACATATGTATATAGAATTGAAGCTGCGAATAAAACCGAAAGGTGATGGGGCGTAAATTCACAGAAGTTATTTAATTTATATTTTATCAATAATCAGGTTTAAGGATTTGGATTTTGGTAAATAATCCTCACAGTTGAGTTGAGTAGATTATATGTATGTCCGTTCAATCAAACTTTATGGCTACCATGTCGATAACAATTATTCTTATGAAGGCCATACATATATACCTACTCGTATAGAATATGGGTAGGAAGAGGAAGGTAGGTCGAGGGGGTACGTTCGGATGGATGTAAGGAGTCTATAGGCTGAGAAATTGCAATTTCCGGTTAATCGATTGAATTTCAAGAGATGACAAATATACACAACTCACTTTGATGATGATATTTTGGGTGGGTAGATTGGGAGGGTATGAGGATTTATTAGTTCCTGTGTAGATACGGAGTTATTGCTTTGACCAGGGAACGAGCTGTTCAAAAATTATATCTGCTCGGTTCTAATTTCTAATCAATAAATTAAACTCGATGATGGGAAAAAATTAGGTTTACACAATTTTAACTTCGTTTGTGCTGTAAAATTAGCAAAGTATGTAGTCTACTCCTATTTGAAGTTATGTTTTTCGAGGTAGCATCGGATGCACATTACCCGTTGGACATTTAAATCAAGATTTATTCAATACAAATTGGGATCAGCGTTACCACTTTACTTCAATTGACGTATACTTTTTTTTCAAAAAATTTTCAAATCTACTTCCTACTTCGCACCATCGCTAAAATATTGAAATCTACTTCATTTTTAAAGTCTCTGTTTAAATCTACTTCAATTTTATACAGAAAAAAAAAAACAGATCTACTTCTTTTTTCTTTATATCACTCTTTTTTCATAAGAAATAAAAAAAGGTATTAACGTTCGGCACAATACTAATGCACAAATAATGATATTGAAACTTGTAACATGAAAACTATTCTACAAATTGGAGTCAATAATATTTCCGTAAAAAAATGTAGGCCTGAAAAATAAAAATATCGTCGAAGAGCCAATGTTTCAAGAACTCGCAGACTTAATGCTCAACTTAGCAGTTTTGCCCCACAGTTCCGCAGCAGCAGATCGCATCTTCTCTGAAATGAATTTTATAAAACATGAAAACACCAACAGGTAGATGACAGATATACATACATATACAGAATTTAACTACAAATTCTGGTTTTATTCTGTTACAAAACAACATAAATATTAAAATAAACAAATGGGAAATGAAGTCTGAAAGAATTGTTTTTAGTTAAAATTTAGAAAAAAAATCATTTTTGAAATCTAGGTACTTCCAATCTACTTCGACTTTTTTTTTTGAAAAGTGGTAACGCTGAATGGGATCAATAGACTTTTTTCTTTAAATGACTATTATGTCTCACACCCCATTTTGTCCTACATATAAATTTAAGAACAGGAAGTTCTCAATGGAAGACCCTCTGTGTATGATATCGTTTAATAATTTCCTCCTATTGTACTGATGGTAAATCAACACCACTGACATTGAATACTTTTTAAGTCCTTATAAATTTAAGTGTGAAGTCATCAGATACTCCGAAATATAGTAGGTATATACACTTTCTCACCCACAGAAATACCCTCTGAATGCATTCACCCCTTAAATCACTTTCCAACAATTTTTCATTTTTTTTTATCAGTAAAAGTTTAATTTAAAATGTTAACGATCGCAAAAAAAAACCTGATAAATTCAATTGAAACTTTTTTACACAGTGTACCCACACCCATACCCAGATGGGTTGGCTTGGCATCAGGTACCACTCCGAACTGCGAGTCCATAGAATATTGTCAATACCCGCGCGTACAGCAAAAACGGAATTCGCATAAATTAACCTGCATTTCAATTGAAGATAACTTGAGCGCGTCCGGTTTTATTTACCCAAAGTTGATTCATTGCATAAAAGGCGTTTGAGTGTTTTGAAGCCCGCGGACGCCCTTTGAGTGGCTATTTGCAAATTCAAAACTTCTTGATGTAATAGTATTTTGAATTCATTTTGATGACTGAAACGGCACCGTCATCGTCATCGTCATTGGCACCGGACTCGGGTTGGAAGTTGGGTGATGGGATCGTATTCGTATCGCGGCAAGTTGACGAGCAACGACTCTACACTTCTTGCCAATGAAAATTAATAATGCTCAGCTCAGGTCATGGCGAACCTTTCAGACTTCAATTTACTTTTAAGGGTCACCATTACAATTTACTCCCCTATTTTATGACGTTCTATGTCGTACGTTCGTGTGAGTTTTTCATTTTCTTTTTCTTTTTTCAACTCGAAAATACCCACAAAGCAGTAAACGAGACCAGCAACGACCAACAAACAGCAAACAAAAAATGAAGTAAAAAGTGAAAATTCCATCCTTCCACCTCCAATTTGACAAGCAGCTTTGTCGTCATAAAAAACGTCGCTGTCGCTGTCGCTGTTGCTGTCGTCGCGCACGGCCATCACCATCGCCGCCGCGCCGCGCCGCGCCGCCGTCATATTTGTGGGGTATAAGCTTCACTTAATTCACCTGCTATAGCTTAGTACGGCTATAGATGAACGAGTAAAGGACTTCTTTTATGATGCACCGTACCCCGATGTAGGATATTCATATACCTCAGGGATATAATAATTTGAATGATCTCTCCTGGCGAAATGAACCATATTGAAATTATATGTGACCATAATATTTTAAGGACCTTCTGAGATCCATAACGTGATGAGGGCATTAAAATAGGGACAAGCTTTTGCAATATTATAATGAACCTCGGAGTCCTCGCTCGGATGCAGTAAAACTTCTGCAATAAATATTTCGAAATATCGTTTTTTTCTTTTTTTTTGTTTCCCTCGTTTGGCTTGAATGCATAATTCACCAGAGAGGCTTGAGGACAAAACCTTATAGTTTATTTGAATTTATGGAAACAAATTTCATGATTACTTTTCACATTTTTATGGGCTTGCGGGGAAGGGCTAAAGTACTCGTACACGCCACATTCTTCAAGCTTAGGAATTCGAAAGCTATTGAATATGTACCGCAATATGTTATGAGTGCTATGAGTAGGAGGAAGGAGCAGTTTCGTAATTACAATACGGGCTCTTATGAGTTAATGCGTTTGTTTGAGAGCTAAGAGTGCGTGAAAAAGCGGACACCACCGTGCAAACTTTGCAATGGCTTTCGAAGGTGCATCCTAAAAAACCTGGAAATTTTCGTCAAGTCAGTTTTATAAGAAACAAGAATTTATATCAATACAGAATACAGGATAATTTTCGACTTGTATTTTTTTTCCCAAACTTTTCAGCAATCATGTGGATCGAAGAAATCAAACCTTAGATAAAAAGAAAAGTATTAACTCCTTTTTTATAAACTATGAATAAAATATAAAAATGCAACAAGCTTAAGAATTAATTGGCAGATTGATTCAGCATGGATCTGGAGACAAGACAAGATAGTTATTTGCTCGGGAAGAGTGCGGTTCCAATAAATTCAGAATAAATGTGAAAATGTGTTTTTATGGGAAAGACTTTAAAATACTCTCTACTGATATGTTAGAATACGATACGAAACCATATTCAAATTTTTCGACTTTGACGAGACTGAGACGAGACTATCAAAAGTTTCCTTGGATCTCTTCACGTGATCAGCCCTGATCCATGCCAGCTTCTGAATAAAACCTAAACCTTTTAAGCAGTGCCCATGTAATACACGAAAAACAAAATGGGCATTAGGCTGCCTCGGAAGAAGCGTATATCGGTTTTCTTCAGTTGTGCGGAGTTTTAAATGTAAATACAATAAGAATCTACTTTCCTTATTTGCTAGCTCACATTAAAAAACGTGTTTTCTAAGTAAATAGAATGTTCTTAACTTTGGAGCTGATTTAAGTTATATAACATTTGAACACTTGTTTATAATCAGAGCAGATTCTGCATTTAAAAATCGGGCCTTCACTGCAAAGATAAGAGGATATGGAGAATACCTAGAATACTGAACATAATCGGGAAATTCAATTGAAAAGAAACAATTACATAAAATAACGTTCTCCATACAGTCGTCGAATAAAATTCTCGAACTTATAAGACGCTACACCCGTAACTCGTAACTCGTAAGAACCAACTTGAATACAATAAAATGCATTTCACCATTTTGAGACAAACCTTAACCTCAACCTGGTCTGGTATAGGTATAGGTTAGGTAAGGTGGGTACATACTCGTATATATGACTGCAAAGTTTGCAAGTGCCGTCCCCAATACAGCTTCAATAAACTGCAGACATTTATACTGCAGTATTGTTGAATGTTGATGTTTCAAAACAAAGCCAAACAAAATAACAAAACGAATTAATGTGACTCTGGGTATCTGTATCTGTATTGCATTGTGTGGCAGCATAGCCATAGCCACAGAAGAACATAACCGAACCAGACCCAGCCAGACGCACTATACGAGTCCTCTGCATCTCACAGAGAAACAACCTCAATCAAGTGTTGGCATGAAATCACCTAATTCCTGGCGTACTCCACCAAACACCCAAGGACCCTTGAACCAAGTCTAGCTTAAGGTGGAAGGTGTGTGCAGAATGTATGCTCCTCGTGCCTTCTTTTCCCCGCATAAAGGAATTTTTTGTTCTTTGGGTATGTGTAGGTATGTATGTACTGTACGTCGTCGGTATACAGAATAACAAGCTTCGGCTCAAGTCCCACACAACAACACAAAAATAAATACAAGAAAAAAAGTTTAGAAAAATATAAGAAGGAAAAGGAGTTTAAACGAACAGAGTGCGAGGTGGTGGTGGTCTGGAGGGTTAGGGTTGGGGATGGAGATGGGAATAGGGATGTATGTGAGGGTGGCTTGTGATGAGGCGGACTCATCGAGTGCTGGGGAATGCATAATAGGGAAAAGTTTTTCAACCCACTTATCACGTAAACCAAGAAGTCATTCAAAAGTCAACAAACTTTCTTGGATTTGTGCAGGCAGCTCTCCCCGGATGGTTGCTTATCTTCTCGAACACTGGCAGCGGGAAAGACACTTCAACATGCAACAAAACTCTGGATAAAACGGCTTCCAAGAGCGAGCGGCTCCTCTCAAACCCTCACGATACGCTCCTCTTTCCCTTATAGCTCCTCACCGTTCTGTCGTATCGTCATCGTCGTCGTCGTCTTAGTTGTACCTGTAGTCGTCGTCGCGTCGTCTGGTCCCCAAGAACGAACGCCAAGAAGTTAAGTACCAGAGTCACAGAACAAGTTTATATGCATAAAGCAAGCAGGTGGGCACTGGATGCTATAAATTTTTCTTGAAGTCACACGACCGTCCAGAAAGGAACGGCGATAGAAATCAGTACCTAGATTTGATACCCTGGCACTTTGCTCCTTTGAATTTGGATTGGAATCAGATTGGAAACCCGAATCAGGACCAGCACAGAGGATTATGATGTGCAAAAGACTGTTATTATTGACAGTGACAAGTCAAAACTGACGAAGACGAGGCACGAGACGTGACAGAAAGGTGGTGCATCACTTGTTTAATGGCATTTTCGAGTGGAATTGATTCGAATAGTTTTCGTCTTTAAAGCAAATCTTCAAAGGGATAAAAGAGGGAAACCATAATGCCGTCCAAGCAGGAAGCCGCCCCGAATGTCTGCCCTGCCATCTTCATCTGCCCTCTTCCAAATGCACTATGATGGAAATATGGGGGTGTTTCCGAGTAATTCTCCAAACGTGCACAAGTAATCAAAACCATTTATGACTTTTCCTTTTCCGGATAAATTCTTTTCCGCAGTCTCGCGTTTTATCCTTGCTCTGGTTTTGGAGCATCGTGTTGATCCACCATGCCCTCTTCGCGACACGTCGTTCTGTCGTCCGGATGGCGGGCGGCTTGATTCCGATGGTCGTTATGGGAAGTAGTTTAGATGAGATGATACTCTGCGAGACCATCATCATGTAGCTAGAACACCAGAACACACACAACCACATACTACTCGTATACCAGACTACCAGAGTGCTCAGAGCTCTAAGTCTCTCCGGGCTATATAGAAGATAAATAATGATATCCTGATAACACACACATACACACACCGACGCACATACCCAACCAAACACTCATTTATTTTACTTATATACACGAACACAGATGTACGAGTATATAGCTGTCATATCTTCGTATTCGTGCTCTGCAAAAAATCGATCTCCATTGGTGACAAAATGTGAAAATTTAGAAACAACCATCAACTCTATTGTTTCACGTACAGAGACAAAACCAGTGATGTTATAATTTTTGAAATAGCTAAGACTTCAATTTTCAAAAAATGGAGGTCTATGGCGCTATAATTTTTTTTTAAGACGTCCAAATGACAGCACATTAAATTTGATCCTTAATGAAAGAAAATTGTGGAGTTGCGTTTTTCCGATACAGATAGACAAGCATGCCTTCACATGGAATTTAAAGATTTATCGATAGATACTCTTCTCGTCTCGTGGCCAGCCCTGGTGAATAGCACTGAAGTGTTCTCTTTTCTGTTGCCGAGAATTGCGTGAAATGGGAAGATAGCACAAAAAACATTATTACAGGTCTTCTCAAAACTTGGATACCTACTCGTGCATCCTGCCCAGGAACATAATGAGAACTACTAAGTGTGTACCACACTTTAACATCACTGTGCTCTCATGTGCTAAGAGCGACAGACCTTTAAGTTGTCAACTCAAACTACATTTTGACCCACAGAATGTTTCGACTTCTTATGATGCGAGCATTGTTCTCTGATGTGCACCAGCACGGCTTATACAGTTATACCGCTTCTACTACGTTCTCTTTTTCCCTTTCCCAATTGCAAAAAAGCGTGTGCAATTAATGAGGGGACACAAAACTCTTGAATTAGCTCTCTCGGGTGGGTGTGTTCCTCAAAGCTTTAAGTCCTGGGAAAGGAGTAAGAGGTGAGCCTGCGAATAATAGTCCCCGATAACGTGGTCTCTCCGGCAATCTGGGTTGTCATGGCTGACCCTTGCCTCGGCCAGATTCCAATTCCAAGTGCAAAACCCAAAGGCATCCCAGAACTATGCACATGCATTGGACGAAAGTTCCGGTAAATCGCGAACATTCCCAGCATGCACCTCATACTCCAAGATACACATTCACATTCACTCACACAAAACAGAACCTACTGAAAACTGAAGTATCCCGGAGTTTTCGAGAACGTCGACGTTTTACCCATGATTGAGCAGCAAGAAATAGGGAGAACATCCTCCAAACAATAGAAAGATAGGATGAACAAACATATACTCCTATCCTACCTATACGAACAACGAAAAAAAGGAATCAGTTCCGTGATGCTTGCTTCCGGTCACTTGCACCACACTGAGTCAGATTGTGTTGCGGAAAATTGAAAACAAATTCGAAGCCAATTCGATCATGCATACGTTAATAGAATTTGTGCCTTCGGTTTGTTTTTGAACGGACCAAAGGGCGGCCGTCATCGTGGTCCATGCTCGCCGTCGTCGTCGTACAGTGGACGGTCGGCGATGTTTAGAGCAGGATTTTCCAAAACAAGGTCCATAGAATTGGAACACCACAACAGTATGTTCTTCTTTTGGAATAATATGTCCAAGCACAGAAGAGGAGTTAAGCTTGTAAGAGTATGTATGCAAAACGCAACAAATACACAGCCAATCGATTAGGAATACAAAGCATGTCACACGAATGAAAAGATTGGGATTTGATCAAACACCACAGCGGAGGAAGGGGGGCTTTGATTATTTCAAATGTTTACATTTTCTCCGAGCGGAGGCAAATTTTTAGAAAGGAATATTTCAAAAGGACCGAGTTTTTTTGGGCTTTATTCAAACCAGAACCAGGACGATGCTATACCAATAGCTGATGGACTTATTTGTTGTGTATTTGTGAATTTCTAAAACTCGTGAGTCGTGATAGCAAGGAATTCTGTGTGTAAAATTCCAAATGGAAACGTCATTGGTATGCAGTTAAAGCTGCAGAATTGTCAACTAATAAACTTTATACGGGAATATTTAAAGTTACGTAGAACTTTGGACACCGTGAATGAATCGTTCATTTCATCTGTGAGCCATGTCCACTTTAATACGAACTATAGAACCTCCACTAGAAGAGAGTAAGAATTTGTAGCAATGAAGTGATGCAAAACTATTCTACTATTTAAGTATATATTTCCAAAAAATCAGTTCAAATTTAAAGTAAAAAATGACACACTTAATCTGAACGTCCGATGTTTGACAAAAGTTAATGTAATCGAAAATTAGTACTACCGTTTGTTTTGTAAATTTGATCAGAATTTGTGTTCATTTACCTATATCTATATTTACTCGAAATTTAAATTTTTAAATCTTGTCACACTTTTCTAGAACTGAGTGTTAGGGCAACCTCAAACCACAACAACAAGTTTGTCGAATCTATTGGGCTTTCAACAGGGACGCTACAAAAGTAGACAGGGACAGCAAACGACGCGACGCCATATTTCTGGCCGTTCTTTTGACATTTCTCTTCAGTAAGGTTTGCCATTTCATGATGGAAAGATATACAAGCCAACAACTGGTCGAAACTATTAAAATTTACTACCGAAATACGGAGTCAGTGGCCTCAACGTTAAGCCGCTTGACCACCAGAAGCGTGATTCGGATTTTCATCGAAAAATCATCTTCAGCGTTGAGGCTCATTTCAGGCTGAATGGCTTCGTCAATAAGCAATCAACACGTACTCCATGAGTCATCATTGCATCCCGAAAAATGTAAGGTTTGGTGTGGTTTATGGGCCGGAGCGGCGACGTCATTGGGCCGTACTCCTTCCGTGATCAAGACCGTTATACGTTACTGTAAATGGGGATCGCTACCGATCAATGATAACCGAATATTTTTGGCCCCAATTGGATGAAAAAAAAAAACTTTTGTAGCGCTCTTATTGAAAAACTCTTGACATAGTTAATGTATTTAAACTTAAAAATAAAATGCTCAAACGTTTCCTTTTGTCATTTAATAACATAAGGTTCAAAATCCTGCCGGATTCCTTAAAACATGCGTGTATCTGTTTGGCATGGGCTCCTCCGTAATTCCCTATTTAATAACAAAACGTATCTCTTTCAATTCACTTGGTTTTTGGCCGATACCTTAGCAGTTCAGTTTCAACAACGAGAAATTTGGGATCATAATTTCTTTTGAAGAAAGTTCCACCAGAATTTAACTGTAATAATCTTTTATGATTGTTCACATCAGATTTTAAACAACGCAACGGAAGTGTATTTTTGATTAAAAAAACGAGAGTGAAAATGTGATTACAGTGAACGTAAACAATTTTTCAAAAATTCAAAATAAATTTTCCAGAGCTGTTGATTTGAATACTAGTCATTTCCATTATCTGAAATTATTTGAAATCTTTTTAAAACAAAAGACTTGCACCAATTCCGACTAACTTCCGAATTCCATACAATGCCATATAGACAAATTTCACCTTCAAAAATATTGTAGTTTTATGAATTATCAAGTTAAATTAAAAAATATAGGGAAACATTTTCCATACAACATATCACGCCACCGCCACCCGCTACGCCCGAGAGTTATTAAGTTGACAAAAACTCGCACTTCCTTCCACACACACATAGAAACAGAATTAATCAACCAAACACCAACACTATTACACCAGAAAATATAAAATATAAATAAACAGTTCTTCGGATTTTCCACATCATGCAAATAGAATGTTTTGAAATTTAAATGAGCAAACACATTCAAATGAAGCCTCCAATTTGGTCATTCAACGAAATAACTCAAAACAAACACCATTTATGAAGTGCGAGGGTGTGTGGTTGTTTGAAAAAGGTCATCTGTTAGATCCTTTTATTCCCTTTAAATGGTTGTCGCCGTACTCGGTCGGGCGTTGGATCGGACATCGGACATCGGACATCGGACATCGGACGCCTTGTCCCAAATCATATGTAACGAAATGGCCAGAGTAACTTGTGATTTAGGAGAACCCGAAAATCCCTCGCATAAACTGTCAACAAACCAAAACCTACTATACCTACCAAAAGCAGTCTTGCTCCAAAGGATGTCGTCGTCGTCGTCGTTGGTCGTCGGTCGGTCGGTCGTTTTTTCAGATGCCTGCCTATTTGAAAGTGATTTCGATTCTGAATTTACATAATATTTCACTCGTATGCGGAGCTGGGTGTCCTGCCGTAAAAAAGGTCAAACAACATGAAGTCCTAAAATCACTAAAAGGATTTCTTTCCTTTGGAAGCAACAAGTACCTACGACCCAAGTCTGTGTTTGCAAGAGTTCGTTTGCCGGAATGGTCAATCGGACAAAGATAGTGAAGAAATTGTTCACACTAAATATTGTGGTGTTGATGGAAGGGGAAGCTGTGCGTGAATGGCAGCACGTAAAGCCCGCCGCCGTCCGGCCACCCGCAAAAACTCCCATCCGCCACCGCGCCGCTGCGCCGGCCTGCTATCCATGCAAAATACCCCCTTCGCATATTTTGCAAAAGAAAACACATTTTGTGCCACGAGATAAGAAAAAAGAAACACAAGAAGTATACCTCTAAACCTTTACCTCCTGTCGTCTTTGTTTTTTTTTTTTTCTTTTTTTCTTTTCCTTTATTCAAGAAGAAAAATCAGGAAGCCACCTTAGTATCTTGATCCTTTATCTCTGGCAGGAGGACATACGACAACGGAGTCGACGACGACGACGACAACAACGACAGTGACAATAACGAAAGGTATGAAGGTAGGTAGGTAGATGTAGGATATAGCGTTCCTACCACTTTATACATCAGCAAACAAAAGCTTCTCATAAAAATAATAATGCGGGGCCTTACCGAAGGCGGAGTATAAGCAAAAGGGCAAGCTCCACAAAAGAATATTATAACGTAGGAAAAATCATATCATTTTTATATGTATTGTGCTCCGTGCCCGTTAACAGCACAAGACCTTTTAAAGGATTATTCTATATTTCTCGGTTAGGGGTACGTACGAGTATGTATAGGTAGATCCTGGCCTTAGAGCACGTTGGGGCATTTTAGTCTGGTCGAACCTAGAATTTCAAAAAAAAGTCTAATTTATAGAAGTCCAGTAACGTGGTGTGGAATGGTTCTGATACGTTTTAAAATTTGGAGAACCCTTCAAAAAATACCCTACTCTCGCATGAGCAAACGGAAGTTTATATACAGACGTTTCTTCACTTAGGTATATACATAGGCGCATTACAGAAGCGTTGGGTGCATACTGAGATATAGAGGCTGTATAAGGTGAATGCTGCATGTTACATGTGTTAACATGCGTTCTGGGTTGCCCCACACAATACTTTCTCCTAATACAGTAATTGATTTTTTGATTTCTTTTAATATGAAATGATTTTTAACGTACTTAGAAATTTGATACTTCAAACTTGGTGTATAAATATATGTACCTATGTTAAGATGGTAGTTTTTTTTGTTGGAGTTAACATCACGAAATTTAATTTTAACAGAGGTGGAAACGTCTCTCGAATATCATCTTGCCCACGCCTCATTTTGGTCTAGTGCCTTCTGTTCTCTTCAGAGATTCAAACTTTTCTCTATTTGCCTGTAAATCCTTTGGTCTTCTCTGTGAGCACCTCTTCATCTCACCTGTCGTCTTTTTTTGGCTTTGATGGTTAATTGTTCTACATACCTACAAGATTTTTGTCAAATTGAGTTATTCCAAGCAAGTGAAAGTATAAATCCTTATATTATACTCCGAAGAAGATCCTTATTTCGGTTCACTGATGGTACACAGATCAGAATAATGCTTTGAAAATGGCTTTAATTATAACTGGGAATTTGTGCAGCATCCGAAAGATTCTTTTTTATTTTGTAGTTGGTATATTTCCACACAAATGGCTTTTCTACCCCACTGTTTGGGAGCGAAAAGAAAAACACAGATGAGCCAAGGAAAAAGACAACTTTACTATCTAAATTGTTGTTGCAGAGGCTTACGGTGATAATAATAGCCAGGCAACACAAAAGGACGAAAGACAACAAAAACAAAACAAAGCAAAAAAAAAAAAAACTAAAAGGAAAAATTAAACTGATGTGTCAGTATTAAGCGAAAGGAAGCTATCGAGCAAGCGAATTGATTGTAGAGTGGCAATCAAGGTATTGCTTTCGACCGTAATGATGCGCCGAGTTTACCTCGTTTCCCCCATCAAATTGTCATGCATCCACGCCCACAGTTCAGTTCCTTCAACCTTCCCATTCCCAATCCCAATCCCATTCCCGTTCCCATACCCACTCACCTTTTGCTGCATGGGAAAAGGAACGACAAACTTAATTATACTGAGAATATGGATTAAAGTTGCCAAACAGATTGTGTCATATCCGGAACTGCTAGTAACGAACGCGACGCTACGCTACGCGACGAGCTCTACAGCAAAACCAAACTCTGCCATATTACTGCTCGCTCCATCCACACCCCATCCATCCCATTCTTCCATTTCCATTTTTTCCAACAATGTTTTGAAATCCAATTAATTTCTTTCATGACACCTCATTTATGGCGGGCTGATGATGACGCCGATAATAGTACAAGAGTATCCTTCATATTACCATATTCTATTAGCGCGATTTATAGGAGCACCAGTAGTTTGCTGGAGGCCGCGGTGCTGTGCGGTGAGGTGCAAGAACTCTGGAAGCTGGAACTGAATGTGAATGGGCATCTTCTTTACAATTCACTACTTGTTGGTGTGAAGACGAGCCACTAGAGTTCTTGAGAACTTTTCCATCATTATATCCGGGTGGTTTTCTTTTTAGAATTTTTTTATTTTTTGCTTTCCTATTTTTCATTTCTTTGTTGACTGCCTGGATTTAAGCACAAACCTTTACTATATACGAATACGAGTAGGTAGGTGCTTTACCTTTTCTTCTTCTTTTTTTTGGCAATATCTTCTCCTTGTTATGGAGAAGGAAGTTCCGCTTTTACGGGGAACCTTTTCTCATTACCCAGGTGAAGTATTTTCTATGGTACTTTCCGTAAGGAAAACACAAATAATTTGCCACGTGAAACGGGGTGACCAGCGTATAATAGATATTTTAACATAGATACTAAAAAGTTTCTTTATACCTATCTCAAGACATCATACTTTGCATTGTTAAAGATGAATTGCATTGCAAGGAATGTAGATTCCCAATTCAGAGAAAAGCGCAAAAACCTGGAAAAACTGTGTTAGTAATTTCTTCTCCGGATAGAGGTATACAAAAAGTTGATAATGAAAAACGAAAAATAATTATCATCTCACAATTAAATTAATCCAGCCCTTAAGTTATTTATGCCAACTTAAAGTTATTTTAATAAAAAAAAATGTAATGAAATTCTTTTTGATAATTTTACCAATGTCCTGAAAGTAATTTTTAAAGAGTTAAATTATCAAGAAAGCAATAAGTCAATATGCACAATGCACACACTTTAACTTGATTTTGTTGAAAGTCCTTGTTACTGACTGCAAGTTAGATTTATTGGAAATCCACGTCTTAACTCATTCAACAAAAACGACATCACTCGAAATATATCAAAAATAAATCCGAGCGAAAAGAGACTGAATATTTTGCACAGAATTGTGCCAAAACCCTTAAGAGCTTCGGCGACATCGTCAGTATTTTTCAGTTCTTTAAAATGTATAATTACTTTGGATTGACAAGTACAAGCATCAAAATGTAACAGTAACATTCTGATGATGACTTCTCTAAAATTTGTGAAATTTTGTCTAAGAATACTGAATTTTCAAGGTTTGAATAGTCTGTACTCTGTAATAAACCGATTTTATAGCTCCGAAGTGACACTAAAAACGGAATCTTAAAAAATGTAAACCAAATTGTAATTTTCTTATTTTCGAAGTCAAAAACTGTCAAATTTCATTTATGTAATTAATTTAATTAAATATTCTCGAAAAATTCTGATAAATCATTTCTTTTTTAATTTTTGGACCAGAAATTTATCTGACCAGAAAAGATCGATTTGAGTTCGACTGAGACTGAGACTAGAAAAGGTTTTAACGGGTCGAACCTTGATGTAGAATTGATAAATTGTAATAAGTAAATAAAAGTTCATTCTTTTTATCAATTTTTTTAAAAGTGGAAGTTATGATTGCTTATTGATTTACACATGGAGAGCTCCTTATGCCTCCTTTTAGTGTCAGAAAAAAAAATATTATTTCCAACACAATTCCAAAAAAATTTGGTCACATTAAAATAGATACTTTAACCAAAATGCCTGCCAGTCAGAAGTAGAAGTAAAGCTGGCTGGCTAGCTGAAGGATACTTGGGGTAGGTTGGTGGAACTTATACCAAACTCAGAATAAAGGATTTCTTTCTCCCGTTGTTTCTTTTCTTTTCGATTTTTTTCCGATTTTTTGGCCAAGGTGCTTACAACAAACGGGGCCTGAGTATACAAGATATCCTTTTTTGTCCTCCTTTTTAAGCAATGCGATTCATTCATCCCCCCCCCTATACCGTATACAGTATACCAAACCAGCAGCGCCAGTGCCAGTGCCAGCGTTAGCGCTCCTAATAATTTAAAGAAAAGTTTCGGTGCTCCTTTAAAAGGAAAAGCATCGCACTTCCCATCGCAATCGCACCTCCCACTTTCTATAGACTTTTCTTAGTGCGTTTGTTCTTAAGTTGCCGTTCGGTGTTTCTCGATTGAATCATTTGCTCAAATTTCGATGTAATAAAGGAAATTTGCACAGTTTCCCCGGGGGAGGTTGCTGAGCTGGCCGTAAAAAGTTTTCCTTTTGTGCTAGCTAACGGTATCTATGCAAATTGGGCCACTGCCAGGTTTATTGATGGTCTCACATACGGGAATTGGAAATAGAGGCCTTTATTTGTCTTGAGATGAGGATGTGAGATGGCCCGATGCTATAACTCTCCAAAGTTTAATCTCTTTATAAGCGTGGCTATAGGTGATTATGATTTTGATTCGAGCGAGACCTTCGACCCTTGTGTGATGGTGTTATTGGTTTAAGGTTCGTCTGACTTGCAGCAACAATTGTTCGATTTTTATTCGATATTCGATCAAAATATCTTTCGAGGTACAAGTGGCTTTGACTCCTGCCAGCTGCGTCTAAAATTGTGGTAGTGGGTGGAATGACATGCCGAAAGTGTAAAAGGATTACGAACACAAATAATATCGGGGGAAATGTAAATTGCTGATTGTTAAGTCTTTGAATAGGATTAGGTGGCACACAAAGAAGATCTGCATTTGGTATTCCGTTCCGAGGATAATTTCTGATTTTCACGGTTCTTTGGGGTCGATTTTTTTCCTTTTCTTTTGGTTGGATTGTGTGGGGGAAGATAAATTTGAGGTGGTTTTACGTTTATTTCCTTACGCTTAAATGACGTCTTTTATGGTTTGGGTTATAGCTGATTAGGTACATTGTGAGGATTCGGGTACATAGTTGGCTTGTAGGTTTGCATTCTCCCTCTGGGGAAGGTTAGTTAAGATGTTGGAAAATGCGATATGGAATGATTGATGACGTGGATAGTGAGATGAATTTCTGCTGCCTTGAAAAATGTTTATAGACTCACATCTCACATGTGTGTAAGGTCTAAATTAAAAGCTTAAGTTCCTTGCTTTACGTATGTAAGTATATTTCTAGAAAAATATTCGCGAAGAGTTGAGACACTTTTAACGTAATATATGAAAAAGTGATTCAGTCAGCGCACTGTTTTTCCAATTGAATCTTATGAATGTAATTAAAAATTCAAATTTTGAAAACTCCTGAAAGATGGAAGCAACCGAGATGGCTAGAGAAATATGTATGACCTAAATTGGCAAACCATGAGATACTGTTCATATTTATTTGTATAGGTTTAAGGACTTAGAATTAACATTTTTGAATGATCCGCAATCACATCGAGTTCGGTGAGATAAGTAAAAGAAACTTATATCTACCGTTTAGCAGGAAATGAGACTAATTAGACAGTATAACCAAAACTTCCAGAGTTAAAATTTCGGGAACTATGCTTTTATACACACATTTGTGACTAGGGCTATCAGATAGAACAATACAACACAGTAATCGCATGGTAGTTGTCGAATGGTCTCCCATCTACCTCCCAACCACGTTCACTGATGCCTCTTCTTTCTAAACTTTTTTAAGGTTGTAGCCAAATGAACGTAAATAATCATTTTTAATCTTTTTGGTTGTGACGGAAGTTGCTCTTTCCAGACTCGCTAAAACAACTCATAGCCGAAACCCAACCTTAAACGTCTTTCCTCTAACTCTTCTTTCCTTAAAAGATTGTATTATTCATAATACAATTGTTAATCTCTAAGAATATGATGGCTTTGGTGCGACCATAAATACATCCGGCATTCATTTAATTGAAAGTCCAACCTTGGGTACTCCAAAAACTGCTGAATGATATATTGATAACCACTCAGATTAAAAACATCGCGATTTTAATTCTCCCCAAGATACAAATAGGTATTAACAAGGCTTATAGGAGGTTCACCGTGGCGTATGTTGACTCAGAAATTTGTTTGAAATAGTTTCTCACGTTGCCGTTGTAAACATTTCTAAAGCAATGGCTTCTATCTTGTGAATTCTTGAAAGGACATTCTTCTCTCAAATATTAATTTCTTGAAAATTAAAAATGCCTGCTTCTTGTACGTATACCCAAAGCCCAACCTACGCTACGCCTCCAAAATAATCATCTGATAAAGTCTACAACGTTTTGAGTAGAAAGGCAGAATAAGATTCTTCGCAACAGCACAAATTCCTTCATAGCAAAGAATTGATATTAAAAACAGCAAACAAAATAATTTAATCCAGAAACGCAAGAGAATCCCATCAGCAAAGGAAAAGGACTCTCAACGATAATAATAAGAAATACCAGCAAAGGAACGGGACACGTTCAGGCACAAAGCCAATGCAATTTGCTTTATTCCACGACAAGCACTAAATTTCTATGGAGGACCCGGTCCTTTTGTTCCAAAATCCTTCGTGGCAAGTCAAAAGGATGCCCCAACTATACGAGCAATACTGAACACTGAATACTGAATACTGAACCTCGGTGTTCCAGACCACCTCCATCTTCATCTCCGAGCCGAAAACTACTCAGCAATGACAAATGGCAACTTTTATAAACTTAAAATTAAACTGAGCACACTTGGGTGTTCCTTGTTTTATTATACGTATTTTCCTTTCTTCTTCACTTTTCCAGAAAAAGGATTAACGAACAATCTTAGTATTTGCACTCCGAATAAAAGTATTAAACAATTAAACTTGAAAACCTACCTACCTAGTACCTTGCTTATTTAATGATAATAATTAAGGGAGCTCTTTTGTTCGAGCAGAGCCCTGAGGATTTTTTTCTGTTTTAGTGTTTTGACGTTGCGTATATCCTTTGCGTGACCTCCTTACTTAATCGACAGTTAATGTTGACAGCAGAATTAACTGACGTAATTTTTATATTATACTTTTTTGCTCCTAATAATGTTCGTTTTTTGTTTGTCCTTTTCGTTTAGTTGTGTGGGTGGGTTTTGTGCTGTGTGATGGTTGTTGTATTATGACCCATGCACAGCACACTCGTCAGTCCGCAGTCGTCCTCGTCACTCGTCACTCGTCGAGGGCCTACAGGACATATAAAAATAATTGAATTAAATTTCAGGGTTGAATAATACTGAATGCGGATAATTTTTGTCAAAGTGTCACACTAGGTGTATCGTGTTCGTGTATGTATGTATGTATATGTGTGTATTGGTAAGAGTATGAGATGGTAAAAGGGTGTGAGGACGAGAGGGTGAGGGTGTCCCTTTTTCTAAAGTATGTATAGTATATGAAGCGAACGTGATAGAACGACAAAATACTTGGGACATGAACAGAACATGAACACTGAACAGCATTTGAGCCTAGTAACGAAACATTGTTTCTGCGTATAGTGATGGGATGGTGCGGCTGTGTCTGTGTGAGGTGGTGTTGCGATTGTGTGTGTTTAATGTAATTGCTTCCTCTGGCAGAATGTTAGTCTAGACACGTTTAGATCCTTGGGATGTTTAAGTTAGAGTTCATCTAAAATAAATTTAAAGAGCACATCGCATAGAATTCACGAAAACTCAATTAACCTGGGATTATATTGTTGTTCTGTGTAGAATGCGTAGAAATTAAGTTTGAATTTATTTTAAAGGTACGAGTGAATTCCTGATAGCAGCTTCCTAGGGGACTTTGGTTAGCACGCATTCCATTGTTGTTTAAAAAAATAAAAATGAAAACACGAATGGAAAAAAACTTACAAATGGCATGTTATGAGAGATACACGTTACACAAACTATGTATTACCTATTATTATTACCTATGTAATCCTTTTGGAACAATAACAACAGCTTAGTAGGTATATACAGGATAATTACAAGGCTTTAACATATTTCACATAAAAATACAGAATTATGTGCATTTAAATTCAGTTTGTGTTTAACAAAACAGAAGTTGCTTCTTTCAAACATAAGTAGATCTTTAGTTATGGCAAAATATCACCTCGAAAATATGGTTTTTTAATTTAAGGGTGTGAGGACGGGGAGGGTGATGCCAAATTGGGAAAGTAGAAATTTGTTTAGCCTTGATGTTTGCTGTTTTAATTTAGTTAACTGTATTAAATTAAGGAGTGTACAAATGTCAATTGTCAAAATAAATTGTTTGTTTTTTGTTTAGAAGAAAATGCTAAAAATTGTCTATAACAAAAAAATTAACAAAGCTAAATTATAGCTTAAACATGTTGACGTGTAATTAGCGAATATTCTATCTTTAATCTAAAATCATTGAGCTGATTTGAATTCATATATCTAACAGAAAAAATACTGTCGGAAAAAAATGTAATCTTAATGTTCTATTACTCAAATTAAAGTAAACAACACTTTTTTTAGTGTTATAAATTATAGCATTAATGCCTACACATTTAAATTTAAGCTGGTTGTTGGCAGCAACATTTTAATCAAAGTAAAATCAATTATTTTTGATAAATAAAACACTTGCAATATGAGACAAGCATTAAATAGTATTACACTGAAGTAAAACAATATACATTTGTCTTAATCACGACAGTAGTTTGATTTAACAATTGCAAAAAATATTATTCAATACTTTAAAGTAAATTTGACTCCCATCAATCATGTGCTAATTTTCATCTATCTTCTTCTTCTTCTACATATACATATAAGTAAAAAAGGATCTTCGAAAAGCATGTACGCTCATAACTTTTGAACGACTGCACCAAATTGTATGATTCTTGGTTTAATGTATTCGTTATTTTGTCTATGCATTATTGAACACTTTACTATTTCCAAAAAAATATAAATAAATGTACGAGTATATGAAGTTTAGAATGGTCGAATTGAATTTTTGACAAAAAGGCCACAATACCTAAATCCATCGTTTCTCGAAAGAGTTGGTAAAATTTGTAAGATTGTAGGGGGTAATCTCTAGATCTACTGAACCGATATTGAAAATAGTTTCACCAATAAAAAGCAAGGTAATTTGTGAGTAACATAGGCTATGTATTGGTGATAAATTAGAATTGGATAATATGGAATGAAGCAGAAAATAGTGTTTGAAGTTTGTGTTTAAGAGAAATACAAAGGGTAAACCTATTGAAAAAATATAATGCCCCTTTATAGGTTTTTATGTTGGTCCAGCTGTATCTTCATGCCATCATCTATTCTGTCAAGGTTTTTTGAATCCACAAATCTAATCATATAATAAGCTACTGTTCATGGTCCTTATGAGTACTCACATATGCATTCTTGAGTGTTTAGCAATAGGAGTCTCGACCTCTTTACTGTACTCTGGTAAATTCTTACGAAAAATTGTTGGTCCTGTATAAGAAGAGAAAAGATCTAGGAGACGCTATTATTTTGCAAACAAAAAATTAGTCGCGTTTCCAGATTTTAAAAAATCATTAATCGAATTGAGTTTAAAAAATGCGCTTGTTGGATCAATTATGAATGCCGAAACTTTATATTAGAACCTGGATATGAAGATTTAAAGCACCTTCTGTCACACAATTAGAAGAACAGGGCACAACAACGTATGCGGTATCAGCTAGTATAGTACATATTTGATTTAAATCAGCCAATAAAAAGTGGTACCAAGTTGAAAGTCAGTTTTAAGTAGGCCAAAAGGTTATCAATTGTTTATTACTTCAAATTCATCAACTTTTTAAATTAAATTGTCTATTTTATTTGGGATTTCTTTTTCTTTATTTATTTTTCGATTCAGTTTGTATCATTTTATTAAAATGTTTGACTTTTAAAATTCGGATTTCAAGTTTAATTTTTCATTTTTAATCATCTTGTGAAAGACACTAAAAGATCAAATATGAATGCATTCGAAATTCAGTTAAATTTCATTAGTTTGGATCAATCCCAAAATCAATAAAATAAGAAAAACACTACTATTTTAAGACCACAGGCCACATTTATTCTCTAGTTCATTAAAACTAGCGTATTTAAGTTTAAAGGTTTTTTCAATTCTATTTAAATGAATGCTTTCAGATTCTTCTTTGATTCAAAATCCTTTTTTTCGGTCCCTTAACGTGTCTTTTGGCTAAGTGTATGGGAGAAATGTAATAAATTATTCGTTAGAAGTCAAAATAGTTTTTATTTTCAATGCGAGAGGAATATATTTAAATATTTACTTGCACAATTAAAAAATGTCCACACCAATTTTGAAAAGCAAACATTTATAGTATTTTTAAATCCCACTGAATACAAACAAATTAATTTGATCTAATTGAAAAAAAAAAAAAAATAATAATAACAAAAAAAAAAACTATTTCATGAATCAAGCTGAACTAACTCATTGCGATATTTTTAAACAAAATTGCATTCACTAGCTGTCAGTTTGCTATTTGTCCTTTGTCTATCACGTCTCACGGATTCGAAATATAAAATTCCATGATTTTTTTAAAATATTATGTATAATTGTGTATCAATATATTCATTGCCAGAGACAGAGAGTGTGTTGTGTATGCACAAGAAATATGTATGTGTGTGGCTTTCCTTTAAATTGAAACTTTCCCAATAAAACAAAAGATGAAAATAAAATAAATAAAAAAAAAAAAACAATGAACAAAAATAATTTATCGCTCTGTTAAATATGCAAATTGAGTTTTTGTGCCAAACGTCAGCATCGGTGACGCGACTGGTGGCGATGGATGGCGGCACGGGCGCGGTGTTAAGGACGAGTTGAGTTTTTCACCTCTTTTTAGAAATGTGATTCTAAACAGAAACGGAAACAAAAAATAACAATTTATTTTCAAATAACCTTGCTTTCTTAATTGGAGATGATATTCCGAAGCCTAACAATCAATATGCAAAGTTTAAACAAAAACAATAAATAAATAGCGCATAAATTATGCATTCAATTAAAACGCGTTAATACCAGGTGATGGATTGTTGGCCAAATTTGTGTGACCTTTTTATGCTGACGGGAGTGCTGACGCTGAGCTGAGTTGAGTGCCTTGCGCTCTAATTTGGTATGATGGTTAACTAGTAGCTGGTCCTGGTTCACATCACGTTGTCCGCTCATCCTCTATATTTGAAAATTAGGATGTGAAAAAGGGAAATGGGGTGGCAAAAGGTTTGGTTGGGTTTTGTTGGTAAAAAAGCTTAGTGGGGAATCAGGAAGAAATTATTAAGTGGCGGATTAGAGTTCTGAAAGGCCTTTGGGAATATTTATGTATATGTACATTACATATCATATATGCTGACATGTCATTCTGCACACAACTGATTCTATAAATTTATAATTTTTAGTTCTGATGAAACTATTGCATCAAAAACACTACACACTTTCTAGCCACAATAAGGCCTTGAGAAACAAGTAGACGTTCCAGTGGTCTTCTCATAGACTTTACTCTTAAAGCATCTCCTCATCTATACCAGCAGTAAAAACTACTTCGTCGTAATTTTTCTTTCTATGTTTTTCAAGCAAGAAGTTTTCATATTTTTTATTTAAACAATTCATAGTATTTTTACTTATAAAGATGTAGGTATATCCTATTTTTGCCCAAGTCCAAGCCATTTTTACATCTCCATGTACATTGTACACATGTATGTTCCTAAACAAAGGAACAAAAATATATCCTTTAGTCGTACGTTTACTCATAGGTACAAAGGTTCAAAAGAAAATCCTTAAACCTTGACTTAACTCTACACGTGTGCGTCTATCTTTCCTTTGCGAAGGTACATCAAATCATTCGTTAGTTTCCATTAGCAAAACAATCATTGGGTAAGATAAGCATTTAAACTACTTTGCCTTATTCGTGTGTGCACGAAACGTGCTTTTGACAAATGAGGAATGAACTCAGACACATCGTACACACACACACTCATATGTTACTGGTATATACAGTCAACGGTGTACATGTCGAAGAAATCTACGTTTTAGCCTACATGTACTTAACTATGCCAGCATATACATATGTAGATGGAACTAGAACCTAAACTCCTATACTTATACGTTATACGAGTAGAGTACATCACACAGTCAGTCCTCTGTGCCGTAAACATCAAGTCCTTAAAAACTCCTGGATTTCTTTACGTCTCAATAAAACGAAGAAGAATCCAGCAACAACTTTAGCAAAAAGAACTCTTTTGCTGTTCTTGTCCTTCTACCGAACCGATCCCATCCAAAGGCAGAATGAAGGAGAAACAGAAACAGCACTGAAGTTGAAGTACTTTGGTGCTTATTTTGTCTGATTCCGTAAACTGAATCACTTAACATTACGAAAAGCATTCGGCCCGTAAAAAAAGGAAAAAAGAACTTAACAAGCGCAACCTTAATACATTCTTGAAATATATAGGAAATGCGATACTCGTATCTTTTGAAATTTTATACGCTTAGACCTGAATGCACTCATTCCATCGAATGCACCCGTCGCCGTCGCCGTCGTCTTCGTCGCTGTCGTTGTCGTCGTCATTGAGTGTGATGCCATAATGCATGTGTGAACCTCTACTCCGTTTTGGAAAACGTCACCACCGTCGGTGGCTGTATCGGTCGGTCGGAGCAAAGAGAGAGTACTATTACTATATTCTATGATACTGGAACTGGAACTGGCCAAGCAGTCCTACACGAATTACGGTAAAACTACATCGCGTGAAAATGTAACATTCTAACAGCTGCCCGCCGCTGCCAACGACCGACGACGACGTAGGTACGTGAGAGCTTGTCGTGACTTTGCAAAAGCCTCAACTCTGAATGAAAAGTTCATTGTTGGCATGAATGCAAGAAAATGTACATTTTAGCTCAATCATTCGAAGACGAAGTCGAAGGGCGCATGTACCGGTTCATTCGAGAAAACACGGAAAACTGGAAGAAAATGGAGAAGTGCTGAATATAGAGACTCAAGCCCAGGAATTGTGCATTTCCAGTGGAACGCAGTGGAACGCAACGGAGTGAACGAACTGCTCGAAATCGAAAGAGTAAACCGTTTTCCAGCTCTCGAAGAGGGTTTCAATTCGGGGCTCGGGGGGAGTAACGTACGCATTACGTATTCATTAAGACAGTTTTTTTCTTCACTTTATTATAATTCCAGGTGAATGTGTACGTGGAATATACTGCAGCGTCAATCTCCACAACCCCTGCCTCCACCTTCACCGTGCCATGCCACCACCGCCCCGCACCGTTGCTGTTGCCGTTGCCGTTGGGATTGGGATTGGGACGACGAAAAATTATCGTGAACTTTTGCCACACTCCAAATTGAAAATATTTCAATACCCTCTTCCGTTCACTGGCTAAGGCTAACGCCAAACGTAGCTTTCTGTGTCGCCTTTCATCGGGGTTCCTGGCCCCCTCTACACCGACCTCCCGCACCTACTTTCTTTGGTTGGCTTTCGATTTCCTTTTTTTGTGCAGCATATCAGAAATTGTACACCTGTCCGACAACCAAGAAGAAATCGTTAATTTTTATTGGGGGTACAGGACGACCGACCACGTAGTAGGCTCTAGACTCTAGCATCAGGCTCTAGGTAGGAGTGGAAAAGTTGAAGGAAGGTTTAAAAGGACGTTGTTGGTTGTTTCTGTACTTTTCGTAGGCTATTCGGAGGCAGGCATAATGTGTAGTCGGATTGTTTAGGAAATGAAGTTGAAGTTAACTTGGGTATATGGAGAAATTGAAAGGAAGCTATTGAAGAAATGGTGGTTTTGCTCGAGTCATATTTAGGGGAGGTTGAGCTTTAGGGGGTGGTATGAGTTTTGGTCAAAGTTGCCATATTACTTAAAGAATATATTTGTACACTGTTTGAAGTGTGCAAAGCGAAAAATACATGGGAAGAAAAATATGCCTCAAATTAATTACTTTTAAAAGGTGAATAAAATGCTCAGTGGAATTTAATTTTTTTTTAAATTAACATATTTTCAAGCTATTCGATGAGTTCCGAGAAAAAAGATCCTACTTAAGTTCAATAATGGGTAACGTGTACCATTTTCTAGCTAAGTTTCAGCCATTTGAAACTGACTTGTACTTGAAATTATTATTAAATTTGAACCTTCCAGCAATTGTCAAAATCTGACTTTTTGAAATTAAGAGTTTTAGTACTAATTAGAAAATGAATATACATATTTCTGTGGCGAATGCTTAGCTCGTGTTGAAACTGTCATTATCAAAATTGCATTTTCACTCAAAAGCAGAGTGTCCAGTCGTAGGTAAATATTTATATGGTGACTCACATAAATATTTTGAAATCAAAAAAGTCAAAAAAGTGTAGCAGAACTTACATCTACTAGTATGTATAAAAAGAGTTGGATCGAAGGTTTTGCCTGACCCATATTTTCACAGCTAAAGCGGGTGCAGTAACTTCTTGGATTTCGTGAATACATACATATATGTATCTGTATGACATTCATTTTCATACAAACATTTCCAAATTAATACTGCTTCAATGCTCGGAATGATGACAGTTTTGAAGTCAATAAGAGGAGGCAAGTTTTTGTGTGCACTGAGCTTCGAAACACAATTAATGTGAAAGTGTTAAAATGAACGGTTTTGTATATATTTTTTTTTGCAAAATATGGAATTCAATTTCATTTTTTGAGAAGAATCTTCGATTTAAGTTTTTTTGTCGGTGTACCTCACCTCGGCACTCATACTCGATTTGATCGCTGCTGGTTTGATTATTTGGGGCCCAAGATATACTCTTACCAAATGTACGTAAATAGTATCTATAGAGCAGATGGGAGGGGGGTGGTAGACGGGACAAGGGAAGTGACTTTGACTCGTATACATAATGTATATGACTATGTATGTATTTATGTATATTTAGTAGTAAAAGTCTCTTGTATTATAGGTACCTATGCCTCGTTCATAAATTAAAGGAAACTGTTTTGTGGATTTTATGTAACCCATGTAACACGGATTCTAGACTTACATATACAGATGGGACCTGTAGATATGTATGTAGAATTGTAGATACACGTTAATTCACTGAATCCATCTAAATTTTATATCAAACCACAGTATTATGTACACAAAGCAGATGTTTTGGCATTCCTGACAAAAAACAAAAAAAAAAAAGGAAAAAGGAATAAGCTCGATGGAAGATTTATTGCGAGTCTAAAATAATGTTTCAGTGATTGAAGGATGCGAGTGTTTTTATCGTCTATTGGAGCAAAAGTAGGTGGAGCACAGTATAATGAGATTCAAATTACTATTCTTATTGAATCTTCCATCGGAACCTTCACAGAGATGATAAAGTGATGCTGCAAAATATCTATAAGAGAAATTAATTTGTATGCAAGTACCTGACTTATCTAAACAACTCAGGTCAACGCAAAAGAAAATTGACTTCAAATACAAAATAATTTATGCAAACAATTTAAATAATGTACCGGTATACACTTTATTCTGAGTCTTCTTTTTTTTTCTTTGGATTTTGTGTGTTGTTGGGTTGAACATCGTTGCCGTTGGGAGAACGGAAAGTAAGTAGTTTAATTCGATAAAAAATATTTACATTTTTATAAAAGGGCTTTCAGGAGTGTTGATGTTGATGGGGGAGTGGAAACTTATAGAGGAGACACGTTACACGACCTCAGCGGCCAAGCCAGAGAAGGAATTAATAAAGTTTACCAATTTCTCGAAAAAAAGTTTTCAAATAAAACACGTATCAAAGTTATGAATTTTTAATCAGATTTCTTAGAATATTCTAGTTAAGAGGAATTGACCAGGAATGTTTTTCAAACAAGAGCAAGTGGTTCTTCTTAAGACCATCTTGCTCAGGGAAACAATCGTATAGGTTTATTTATTTGCCAAACAAATACAGAATTGTGTACACTAGAGGACCTGGTGATCTTTCACCTGGATGTTAGATTGGCCAATATTTCACCAACCAATCAAAATTTTTATTATACTCGTTACTAACAAAAAAGTGTATCTACATATAATAACATTTATTTGAATTGTATTGAGTTGAAGTTCGTCTTTTCCTTGAAATATATTATACATATTTAAAAAACAATTTATATAATAGACGACAATTGCACCACATTAAAGTATACTATATACATAAATACTACAAATATAAACCTTCCTCTTCAATCACTCTATCTATTAAAAAACAAAAACTGCATCAAAATCCGTTGCGTAGTTTTAAAGATTTAAGCATACATAGGGACAGAGAAAGCGGCTTTTTTTATACTACGTAGTGATTATATTCTAAATTAAACATAAATCGTTAATGAGTCTATATTGATACAATATTTTAAAGTTATAAGTCTTAAAGGATATTCAGAATTACACGAAGCAGTCAAATTAAAATTTGCCTATAGATTAAGCCATTAATTACTATGAATTAATAAAGGGTGGTTAAATTTTGAGGGCCGAGGTTGAATGTGAACTACACCTAAAGGTCAAGTTTTTTTCTGCATTTCATTTGGCATTTCTCAATTTCAGACTAACACAATTTGAACTATGGAAAGATACATAATCCAACAGCGCGTTAAAGTTATTTAGGTTATTATGAAAATGATGGGCTTTCAAATCAAAATGCATATCGTGCAATTTTCGAAGAAATCATCTTCAGTGATGAGGCACATTTTCACCTGAGTGGATTTGTCAATAAGCAGAATTGCCGTATTTGGGTGAATGATAATCCATGGGCGACTTTCGAAAAATCAATGCACCCACAAAGAGTGACTGTTTGGTGCGAATTATGGGCTGGCGGCATCTTTGGGCCGTATTTTTTCCAAAATGAGGCCGGCCAGGTAGTCACTGTGAATGGTCTCATCTGATAGCCTCAGTCGCTAAAATGCTGTGTTTCTATTCCACACATACATACGTTTATGTAGTTAGTATACTTATTATGATATTTAATGTAATGGTCTCTTTAGTTATAGTTTATATTGTCCAATTAAAAGAACAGGACGCATAAATGTCTTCTAAGAAGAAATGTTAGTTTAAAGAATACGACAGGCACGTTGGCAACGTTGGTCTTTTCCTTTTTCTCAACTTTTAGTGTTAATGGAATCCAGAAACTTTAAAGTTTATAGTCGGCTAAGAATCTTTTCCTAAAAAAAAATATGAACAAATGGAAATAATTATTGATAACAATAACCGTAACAATAAAAGTTTAGAATATAAAAATGAATCCTGCATCCAGCTTTAAAAACTCTTGTCCTTCAGTTATAGTCGTAAAGTGATGGATATTGAACACAAGTATAAATCGACTATAACGGGAAAAACCCATGGAAGGTTTTTATTAGTGCACAGGGCTTGATCAGGGGTCCCTCAAAGCATATATAAGAGGGAGAAAAGCAGTTTAATAAATTTAAATGTAACAATTCTCGATTGACTTATTTCTTGGAAACAAAATTCTGTATTCACTTTGCATACAGACATTCCATCTAATACATATTTATTATCTTTTACGATATGAAGCAGCATCTCAATTCTCAAAACTCGAAGAACAAGCAATTTTCATACATTATGTACTTGAAGTTAAGATTCAAGCATTCAAGAATATTTAAGTGTGTAATAAATACAAGCAGTGTATCTCTGGAAAAATCTAAACACGGAATAAAATACAAAAATAATAAAAATGTCATATCGCTTTATTCCCAAGGTACGTTCTGACTGACATTAAAAAAATACAAGAAAAAAAAAGAAAATACGAAAATACGAAAAAATATAAAAATATGTTTCACAGATAAATTCCTTCAATTCCATCGGTTGTAGTGGTTAAAAAAAGAAATTCTTCCATGCAGGTTTTGAGTGTAGGTGGATTTCGTTTAAGGGAATCACATTAAGATAATTTAATCCGATACATTTTATCATATTCATTTTATATGTAATATGTCTATGTGTGTGTAGGTATATTATTTTTGTATTTAAATTCACTTCACCTCTGCATCCATTTGGTGAACATAACACGGTCTGTTTCATTATTTTTTTTTATAATACCAACAAAATCTTTTATTCTAATGATAGGCAAAGATCTAAAAAATCCGGATAATCTAAGATCTGCACAAATCTTCATAAAGGAAAGGCTCACAAATCAAATGGCCAAAACTTCTGACACTGACACTGATGACATTTGTAACACAATCTCAAATCGGACCCAAAAACACCTTATTAATAAAAATCTGAAAGAATAACAATTTGAAAGCAGAGCCTGTTCGAAACATACGAATAATTTAGCTATCCTTTTTCTGGGAAGGCTCAATCTATACTCCACCAGGATCATCCCCATCAGGATGACCCTACAGTTTTAAGCTGGAGCATGAAAAATAAAAATGAAAGTTTATGCCCAACAGCTCATTTTGGTATTTTCAGAGTGAATGTGATGCAGCTTTGCCAATCCTACACCTGTACTGTACATTGTTTTGCTATACCTACTATTTTTGGAGTGTAGAATATCCGTATCCGTATACAGAGCCGAACCGAAAATATTAAAGCACATAGCACACTCTGAAGCGCAGACCATAGACCAAAACTGTATAGAAACGGATACGTTATCGATTTGTTTCTCTGTGACGGATTATGATTCCACTTTATCCATCCACCATGCTACGAGTACGCCACCCAATTTAATATTTATAAGGCGCACATTGCACCTACAACCTATAAAACAGAGTTCTACATCAGACCGACCGCCTCGCTCACCTATAGCTACCCTAACGCTAACAGCAAGCAGAAAAATCGATGGCAACCTACTCGGAGGAGCGCACATCCTCAGCAGTCAGCACATTTCCCGGGCGCCATTTATAAATGCACACACATATCGCCCATCAGGAGGTTAACGTTAACGTTACCGTTACCGTTACTAACTCTTTCTCCATTTCTCGTGGTTCGTGGAGCTGGATTGGACAGGACACATCTTTTTGCCACACACGACTAAAAAAACAAACGAAAAAGGAGTGAAAGGAAACTTAAATATGTATATAAAATGGAAAAGAACGGCGAAAAAAGCTTCTCTCGCTTGGCGGGAATTAATGTGCACCGCAGGGGTCGACCATGGATTCGGCATCAGCATCGGCATTCATCCTTGGCCGGATTTCGATGAATGTGCTACCAGAATAAGCAATTGACACTCAAAAGGAGAGCAATATAAGGTGCATATGAAGAACGAGAAGGCATGGAGACGGGGAGTTCCAAATCCGAAATACCTACTTAGTATGAAGGGGGTCAAAATGGATTATAATGCATTCCTGTGTAGGAGGTGCGTACCTCCTTCTCGAACTTAAAAGAAGGCTTCCAACTTTAAACTACTTATAGCTACCACCAGCCACCAGAAGTAGGTACCAAGGTATGAGTACCTTTATCTTTATGCGGATGCGGACGAGAAACTGTTTTTGTTGATGTTGATGTTAATGTTTATGTTTGTGGCAAAAGCCACACAACAAACTGGGCTATAAGCTTCTTAAGAATCCGTAATCAAGCTTTACGTTCACTTCGAATCGGAATCTGAGCTGGAGATTATCTAAGTGGCCTTTTCGTGTGTGCACCAGAGACCAGAGTCCTTGATGATGAATAATAGCTTACATGGTGTTGAGATAGGAATAGATGATGGGAAGAATGTGGTGGGCTTTCCTCGGCTCCACTCCGGTTGGTCTGCGATGAGAAATGACGAGCTCAAGTCAGATGTCAAATTGATATTTTTTTGGTTTTAAGACTTTCTTCATCGGTGCGTGGTGCGACTCGGTGCGTTTATGGTGTAGCGGTCTTGGGCAGAAGACGCATTTTTTTTTTGTTTTTTGTTTATGCTTTTGTTTTTATTCTCTGTACTTGTCAGTACCAATGACAAATTAACACTCACATCACAAACTCAAACATCAGCTATAACAACGTTCCACGAGTACATGTAGGTATATGTTCATATAGGTACTCCTACTTTCTGATGCTCGTATGGTGAAGGTTGTAAATCAAATGTAAGACAGATCCGTCCTCACATAATATTCTTTATAGCTATACCAAAAAATAATGAACCAGAGATTAGGATTGCTGACACATAAATCTTTGTGGCAATGGCAACCCCACACCTTCACACTTTCTCTTTCGTCTTTCGTCTTTCTGGAGATTTGAGTAATTCGCAAAAACAAAGTGAAGTGACGAAGAAGCTCTGAAACTGAGAATGTCAGTTAATTACTTGGAATTTCTGCAGACTGTCAAAAAGACAAGACTACACTTATTTTCCTTGCTCTGTGTGTGAGTGTGTGCGAGCTGCGAAGATTCGAAGGTTTTTTGTTGAGCTTCTTAAGGTTAAAAATTACATTTGTATTTTTGTCGAAAGGATGACTAGAAGTTGTCACGAGTAGAGTTCTTGAAGGAAATATTTTTTCAATGACTAATTTGAGGAGGAACATTCTCGTCTAGAGACGAAGGGTGAATCGTCAAGATTTGAGTCAGTTGATTTTTGTGGTTTTGTGTTTTATGAGACAAAATGTTTCAATTTTCATGGAAGCAGAGTGTTGAAGTGATGAACTCTGGAACCAAAAAGAGGATTTGTTAGGAAACAATTGAGAACATTTTGTGACTAACTCTTTTTGATGAGTTTTTCTGTAAAGTGGGAAATGTTTTGAGATGTTATTCCTGGAATTATTTAATTGAATGGATTTTCATTTAAAATATTAGAAATAATTAATATTTGTCGGGCCATATTCCCAAAAACATACCTACATAGCAAATTAGAAAATATACATACAAATGTGTGTGTAGTTGGGGAAACTTTGGGTACAAAGTAACCCACTTTGGGTTAAATCTGTTTTTGTACCGTGGACCACTGCATACTTCAAAAATCAGAAATTAAAAACTTAAAAACATATTTCAAAGGACGAGTTTTTACAATTCTAGTTAATAAAAATGACACTGCATAGTTACTTTCAATAGTTTTTTTTAATTATTTAACAAGTACGATTATGTTCCTGATATCTACAAGTTAAAATCTTATACATAGGTATATGTTTATAGATTATGTGTCACGTTGTTTGTCCGCAATGGACTCCTAAACTACTTAACCGATTTAAATCAAATTCGTACACCATGTGCAGTTTGATCCAACTTGACATAAAGGATAGCTTACATCTAACATCTTATGATCGCAATATTATTTTATTGCAAATTATTTTCAGTAAGTATTCAATAGATGGCGTTATGTCAAACGTCCAAATGTTTCATATAGCTACAATTTAATACCATAACCACTACATGTTGCTAATTCTAAAGTATAGGTTAAATTTATTTTGTAGTAAACCGAAATACAGTGAATTTTACTTTTTCAATTTTTGGCGTTAGCTTTAAGTATTATAGAATAATTTATATTTGAAATATATACATAACATATCATATGAAATTCTTCACACAAATTTTGTTTGCATGACTGTTTTTTGTAGACGCCAATTCTGTGTTGCAAGGATTCATAAAAAGTGATTTAAGCTTTCATAAATCTTTTATAACTTCTTCACATTGAAAATAAAAGCTGTTCAAATTGTTTAAGTTGTCATAAAAGTATTCTTCTTGTACTGGACTAATTCGGTTATCTGAGCTTTATGTTGTCAGATTTAACAGATCGACCTTTTAAAGTTCATTTCTAGTGCTTATTATGGCATCCAATAAAAAAAATAATTCACAGTTTCTTCTGAAGCAAGGACGATAATTATTCTAAATTTTCTATCCTTTTGTTTGATATTTAATAAAATAAAAATTTTTTTTGGCTCTTGCTCTTACACTACACATATCCACGCTACTACATAGATTCATGAAATACATACATATGCATGTATATTACTCATCTCATTTGTTCTACAGAAAATATATTATAATATTAAAAAATAATTATTACACATTATGTAGTATGATAACACTAAAAAACAATTATAAAAAAATATTACGCATACGCCACAGTCCACTACTTCATTATTTTCACTAAACAAGTTAAATTCTTCTCATACAACACTCTTTGACTATAACTAACTGAACAGCACTGAGAAAGAGTTTTTAACAGTTTAATTTTAACTCATTACAAAAAAAATATTTCTTTTTTGAATATTGTTACTGTCTTGATCTTGATTTCATAGGTATAATTAAAAATGACCTTGAGATCATGTTCCATATGCAATGTGAGCATATTCAATTGTTTAAAATATAATATAAATAATATGATTTGCTGAAATTAAATTTAATGATATTATTACAATCAACTCGCACCTTCCAGGAGCGTCTGGACAAAAATGCAAGGGAGTGTTGAAGGGACTTTCATTATATGCTGTTGATGGTCATGACTCATGATTATAAAATTTCATGAATTCATTATTGGGAGGCTTTGCTTAAAGTGACCCGAATTTAATACGACATTTTTCAATAATTTTTTTTGAGTGTTCTGGATAGATTAAAAAAACGCGTATGAATAGAAAATTCCAATTAGATCCAAAACTCAGTAACGTAAATGATGTTTATGTGTATGAATTGCTGGGGAAAATTGCATGTATGTGTTTGTCCCTCGGGCATAGGTAATATCTCATGTAAATTATTCATTCACAGTTATTCTTGGAAGCATTCTGATGGCAAACTCATAAAATATTTTTACGTTTGTAGATATGTACTTATAAATAGAACTGGATACATAATTGATAATGCATTGTCGCGTTATTTTGTGAGTTGTTTTTACATTTTTACATTTTTGTGTGTATCTTTTAAGTTCTATTTTATCAATAACTGAAAAAAACAATGAGTTTTTATTTGGGATGAAACAGAAACAATGTTTTTGTCATTCAAGTTCTGAGAATCAGAAGGGAGGTCTGATGTCACCTTTGAATAC
The DNA here is from genome assembly GCA_905146935.1 of Scaeva pyrastri. Taxonomy (NCBI): domain Eukaryota; kingdom Metazoa; phylum Arthropoda; class Insecta; order Diptera; family Syrphidae; genus Scaeva; species Scaeva pyrastri. Next base: position 752,161 of record LR989929.1, on the reverse strand, counting down.
ACATTAGACATAACACATACAGAACAAATGGGGATTTAAGTGGTTTTTTTTTTTTGTGTGCTATAAAATATTTTTGCGAACACGTATAATTTTTGTTTTTAAGTAATTGGGTTCAGGAAACCTCACGCTATTAAATTATGTATAAAATTAGCAAAAAATTCACCATGACTCTAATCAATAAAATGAACAACCGTAAATTAGTATTTTTGGTTTTGTCCTTGTTACTGAATATATCAAAAATTGACATGCAAAAATACAAAAAATAATGTTGAAAATATCAGAAATGCATTTACTTAGCATACCTACTTTCGAAATTTCATCATGACTTTCCCTTAACTAGATCTAGAATGTCTTTTTAAGAGATTAAATTGATTGAATTTATTGAAGATCGTATCTTTTGAGTCATATAATATTGATTAATAGTAAATTCGGTGATTTATAAAATGTGTGTTATTTTTTATAACTTTTGAAAACTATTGTATTTTTGTTTTTCATATAAAGCAGTTAGTTGGTCGAAATTTCTTAAACCGAAAAATGAAATTCGTTTGAATTCCTTTTTACCAAAGGTGTTATTAAAATTTTAAGGATAAATAAACTGTAATTTGATATACACAGTATTGTTTTCAAAAAAGGACACCACTTAAAAAAATGAATTAAAAGAATGTCATGCTTTAATATCTCCTTTTTCTATCCTAATTAATAAAACATCTGATTTATCAAAGTTCAATTTAAAGAACTCTTTAATCTCATTTATTGTGTGGTATGTTTAACATAATTTTTATATATATATTAACAGACACATGTACTTGTAGATTTGATACCTACCACAGTTTTGATATTTTACTTTCTAAAAAAATGTCAATGCGAATTTCCGTTCTATTTTTAGTAAATTGTAGTTGATCCCGTCATGGTTTTATATAAATTTAATTTTCTCTTGATTCTTAATCCCTAATGCAAAAGAGATAAGGACTAAAAAAAACAGTTAAATAGGGTAATGTATGTCGCAATAAAAAGTAATTAAGTTGCTTTTGGGAGTACGCCTAATTATTATATACATAAGTTTATCGACTTCGACTCGGCCATATAGATGACCTTCATTTAAAATGTTTTAGCTTCAAGAAAAGTAACTTAAGGAAGTTATGGGGTTGAAATTAAAAAATTCAAATAGTCAGTTATTTGCATTTTTTATCGCTTACTTGCCAACCCTTGCCAAAAAGATACCACAAGTGTTGGTAAGACAACTAAATGAGAAAATTAGGTCCTAAAATACTCTTGAAATGCGATTAAAGAATATCCAAAATGCCCCTATAAATAGATGCCTATAAAATTAACATATTCAAGTTATTTTTTTTTTATCTTTATCACTTCAAGTAAAACCCTTTTTAATTTAATAAAAGAATTAAAGAAACTGCTTTGCTACTACAATAGATTTTCCGTTTAATAGGTTAACGAAAATTCAGCGAAAAATATTTAAATATTCAAGTGACCTTTTAGGCTGCCAAACCAATTAGAATTAGCCAACACCAACCGAACCGACACGAAAACTTCGAACCGACGAACGTGAATTACTATTAACTATGGGATAATTGCAGCGGCTTCGGTTGGGCGCCACTTAAGACCACAATACCTCCAACAACCTTCTACCCAACACCGCCGCCGCCGCCGCTTAATCTCACACAAATAAATTTGGAGTGATTTTTCTCAAAACTCAAAGTGACGGACGGCTGTCCCGATTCCTTGAGTTTGCTAGGATTTAGGGACGATGATGGAGCATGGAGCATGGAGCATGGAGCATGGAGGTGGAGGTGCAGGTGGTGCGGTTGTGGTATGGTGTCAAGGCGTCAAAGCAACACCACAGCCAGCGTGGTCGAGAATTAAAACTCATTTCCATCCTAAGTGAAAATTCTGTTTAGCAAATTGAAAAAGTACAAATTTAAAAGTTAATTCCCTTTTGCACATTATTTTTGTGTCTAATTTGTATAATAAGTTGGCGACCATCCGTCTATCGGATTCTCCTCAAGATGGGTGCTGGCTGATGCTGCGAGAGTGGTGGGTTGATAGATACAGAGACGATGGAGATCGAGAAGAAGATGAAGATGGAAATGGAGATGGAGATGGAGATGGCGACGAAAACGACGACGCAACGTAGGCTGGTGGCTGGACATTTTGTCAATGGAAAGCCAAAACGAAGTCGAAGTCGAAGTCGTTTCTCTATATTTGCTGATGCTGCTCCTTGGTTGTTGGTCCTTGGGTCCCTGCCATATCGACTCGCTGGACTGGGTTGAATGGTTGTCGTGGTGAATAAACAGCAGAATTATACTAGGACTGCCAGGATGATGATGGGTTTGCTGATGAGGCTTTCGTCAGACTTAAGTCGCCATTGCCATTTGAAATATGTATATTCCTTTAGCATTTTTGTCGCCACTATTTTGCTCCCTTTTGTGCTCATTTTGATTCTCTGTAAAGTTTTTAATTGAGTTTTTTTTATTTTATTTTTCAGTCCATGTTCTATTTGGCATTTGAGGACAGAAACGTTTTAGATGAGTTTTTTTACATTTTCTTTTTTGATATCTGGAGCACTTTGTGGTTGATGTGGTCGTTATGGTGGTCACTATCTGGTGCAGTCAAGTGGAAGTCCACACTTTTAATTAAGAAATACTGCGATTTTATCGTAACTACTACCTATAGTGATGATGGAGACTGTAACAGTACTGTCGGTTTATTTTTTAATTTGCAGAAAGTAATTGCTGTCGTTAATCCTATTTGAGGTGAACAAGTATTTAAGTATTTATTTACGAGTTGGCAAATGGAAAAGAAATTTCAGTTGGGGTTTCTTTTTCTTGTTTATTCAAATGTAGGTAATTTGCAAAACTTTCAATGAACAAAATTGAAAATATGTCAGAGAATTTAATTATGTGCAGATAAATTGTAACTTTTTTTTTAATAAAGCTAACGAAATATTTTATTTATTTTATTCATTTTCTTAAACTAATCGGAAGACCAAAACTATTTAACCAATACTATCAACAAGACGTTGTTTCATAATTCATTTCTTGTGTTGGACAAAGTTCAAATTTAATTTCCATGCGGTTTCATGTTTTCGATTAACTTCAAAGATTAGGACCAAAGGGGTTAAGCACCAGCAATCCTCATTTCTTGATTTGTTCTTGAAATCTGATCATCAAAATAGTTTAAATTCGAATCTATAATAATTCATATAATGTAAAAATTTAACGAGTTATGTTGTTTAAAGCAATATTTAAATTTCTTCCAGATTCTGAGCAATTACTGCGTAATATCTGATTTTTAAGTTTCCTTTTGTTGAAACGTCCTTACCGAAGACGAAGTTTATACACAGTGCTTACTTATAGTCACTGGGGATATGAAAGGCTTACAATTATTTATACCCTCTGCTATCGGGTATGCTTACATATATGTATGTATGTACTCGTACCTTACGTATGTGTTAATTTGATCATTCAACCCAGAGCTATGCTGATGGATAATAATTTATAACCAACTACAATATCGATTATGTCATTATCTCTAGTGCTTGGCTGATATACCATTTGTACCTGTTTGTTTACTATTACCGCAAGACACGGACACACCTTATCATTCTGAGGGCGAACACCTGCTTAACCCCAGGGATAGCGAGGCGAGGTCACACTCATACTCATACTCATAGTCATATACTCATAGTCATACTATACGTGGCAGGAATACAAAGAATGCCCTACATACCTACATACATCCATACCAGCTTAATAGTTGGAGATAATTGGAAAATGTTAATCAGAATGAAGATGGACTTTAATTACGTTACCGCTCTCCCACCTCTCGGTTCTGGGCGACCGACCGACCGACCGACCGACCGACCGACCGACCGACCAACGATAAACATCACTTTTGAAATCGAGAACTAATCTTCTTAAGTCGTTTCCTTAAATTGCACTTTAAAATGAACTTCCCACTAGCCACCAGCAACCAGCCAACATAGGAATAGGAACCATGCCACCAGTGCGTGGCGGTGGCCATCTGGAGCGCAATCAACCCTTAGGTTTCATATATGACTCTAGTTCTCTCTAGTCACACCCAAGGTCATTCAATGTGGTGTCTGAATAAGTATATAATTAGGACATTTCGTGTGAGTCCTTATGGGTAAAGTAGTATTTGCATAGTTCACGCAATGTTATAAATTTGTTATGCTTCCAGGAGTAGGTTCCATGTTCGAATTAAGGAGTCCAGCCGGGCCTTTCCTACATAGGGTGACAGAGTATGGCATTTTCATTTTAATAACTGCCTTTTATTGCTTTCATATTATATGTGAATTATTTAAATACACACCGAGAAGGTCAGCATACGAAAATAAATAATAATAATAATTAAGGATAAAGCTATTGAAAAATATATGACTATCAAAAGTATAAGCCTGTTTTTAAAATGAAATTAAGGCATTTCGATGCGATGCCATTCGATTCGATGCGATGCGATGGCCAGGTAACTGATAAAATAAAAACAAGCACGTATAATGGAAAAATAATTATGGATGTGATGCTGAATATTTGATTCACTAAAAAAATTGGGCCCATTGTGATTGCCGGCAATGGACACGAAACGAAAATAACAACTGCTACTGCTGTGTGCAGTTAGGTTTTAATATCTAGAATCAAAATGTGGGGTACGCCATCTATGGACTGAACCAAAAATGCTCACCTAAAGGATAACAAAATACCAAAAACTAAAGTGTTCAAAATTTGTTGATGATTCCAATACTAAAAAGAAGAGTTCTTTGGTTTCTTACTGGAGTACTCTTTTTTAACTGTCAAAATTTAAATCGTAAACTGATCAAAAAAAGATGGATACAACTCTTGTAAAGTTAATAAATAAATTTGTTGGCGGTACAGCTCATAAAGATCCAGGGCCGAGTGGAGTGACTTACAACTCTCAACCATTTCTGTGTAAAAGTAATGTCAGGGATGGCGTGGACCTACAATTTTTGTGCTGAATCCGAACGGCTAATTTTGGGGAAAGCACTTTTTTTGGAACAGTACCTTTGAAAAAAAAACTACTGTGGCACAGATATACCAAGTTCGAAACTGAATATCCCCAAGTTAACTTAGTAGAATTACTTATCACTAATTCAGTATCATGGAAGCGGAGGGGTTCATTAAAAGCAATATAGAAAATCTATCATTAAAATAATTCATTCAAATATTTGTATGCTACCTGGGAAAGGGAATATGATAATAGCTTATTTTTGTGTATAGCGTCAGAAAAAGAATATGTAATTTTGCTGTTCATGATACAGTCCCGAAATGAAATCCACCCATACAAATGGAACACATATAAATACGTGTCAATCACGTTTATATGTAACTTGAAAAAAAACATGTAATTTTATATTGATATTGTATTGGTCAGTGACTCACAATAACGTGTTACTAATCCGTCTTAATGACATCGCCTCAACGAGAATTCTAATCTTAGAACTACGACATAATGATGGAATGTTTAGGTAGGAGATTTTCAGAAAACTTTATATGGTGTTAGAGGATGTCAAACTGTCTTCTTTGCAGCCATAAGATTAAGCACAATGGATTCTGATGTCAGGATCGTATTTCTTGACTCTAAATTCAAAAGTTTAACTTCAGCCTACTTCTAAGAATAGCATGAACTTAGAGTCACCCAAAATTATCAGTTCTAGGTTTGTTTTTGTCAGACGGAATGGAAGTACTCAATATTGCCAAAATGGTTAAAAAGTGCCTGGTAGAATATTGAAACAAAATCTTAGTTGCAAACTAAGAGTCTTATCGGCCTTTGATATTAATGGCTGTTTCATCTCCCTGGAAACAAAACTTACTAGAGCACAATTTAAGACTTATTTCTCATGAATGTGCACGTGAATCTCTTGTCCAAGCCCGGTAGGTACTTCATTCTGAAAGAAATCTAAAAAATTAAGTATTATAGCTAAATCACAATATCGCGTTAGGTCTGTCCGGCGTTGACGAGCGTTTGATCGTTCTTACGATTTTGTATTTCACTATTTACAAAATAGATTCTAGATTCTTCGTGTAATAGCAGACATAAGAATACATAGTTTCTATTCCAAAAGTCAAAGCCCGACCGACCTAACGCCATATTTTGATTTAGCTATTAATGTCCAGCAACTTCAGATTTACGCGTTGACTAATATCTTCAAAGATTACATATTAAAAGAATATTAAATCGTCAAAATAATGTTATGTGGAAACGCGTTTTTGACATACATACATGCAAGCAACTTAAAGTTCCTCAAAGTTGCCGACTTTAAATTGTTGGCAACTTAGTTGACTACTGGTTGCGCCTCCATACAAGTTAAGCTAACACAGTTTTTTTTTTTTTTCAAATTAATTGATCATTCAAATTATAGTAACTGTTGACACATCTGGCGAACTTAGAATTTCAATCTTGTACACTTAAGTAAAGTCACCCACGCCATGCCACGCAACTTTGTACGAAGTTAAGCTCTGTTCGCATGAGCACAATTTGTACCTAGATTAAGATTACAAGATATAAAAGTAATTACAAAGGGAACTTAGAAAATTTCCATTACCATTTTCCAAGCAAAACAAAAAAGAAAATATAATATGCCTCCTTTTAATTTTGTGAACCCTCCTCAACTGACTTTAATCTTTTTTGTGTATGTCAATGTCAGTGATTTCTTACTTTAGAGATGAAGACATTTCACATTTTTGTTATTCATCATTTCACCATTTTTCTGTCATAAAGTTCTTCTTTTTGACAGACATTCACATTATACATTAAAAAAAAAAGAAAACAAAATGGCTGCGTGTCTGTGTGTGTGTTTACTTTTCTTTTTCTCAAAACGAATACAATTCACGTGTTTTATCGGTTTTTAAATTTTAAATCAGACACAAATTTAAAAAGAAAGTATTCAGCATTTTTCGTTGGGAACACTGCGCTGTAGGTAAAAAGTACATTCATATGTATGTATGTATGTATGTATGTAAGTATAGGAAAGTTAGGTACTGATACCTACGTGATATCCATTTTAAATTTGTTCGAAGATACGAAGGAATTTGGTAATAAAACAAAAGTAACGAAGAAGCGATGAGAGAACTCTCATAATGATTTATGGCCAAATAAAATTCTGCAAACAGGTGATTGCAAATAATGTTGGTCTACGGTTCATTTTATAAGCCATTTATCTTTGAGAGAGAGTGAGAGAGAGAGGGGGAGGGGGGGATTCGATGTAATAAATTCCTTAAGATTGTTTTTTTTTGGTTTATCCATTAGAACGAAGTGGTATTACTAAAATCCACTTACATATTTCCACATTTTCTGTATTTTAGTTAGCAGGAATGATTATGAAGGCTTTGATAAAATTTTATTCTCTAAATCTAAAGAATGCCAATTTTTTTTCACTCACTGTACACATCTTTTAAACAAGATGAAATAATTCTAAAGTTCAAAATATTGGTTGGTTAGTGATCTAAACGAGACCCCACAAGGACCTACCAAAATCGTCCTACGAATTTCTTGATAGAACGACTCTCATTAAAACATTTTATCAATTTCGATGCTAAAAGGGACATAACACATGACATAGGTATATGTATATACAATTCGTATATTCAGAGTTTTGAAGATCGATTTAAATAGATTTTTGAAAACTAGAGAAGAAGAGAAGTTTATCTTTCAACGAAAATTAACTCAGTATCTACAAGTGTTTACATAAGTTAAATTCAAATTCATTAAATATAAACTTCCTGAAGTGATATTCCGTATACATATTGAGATGCCTGTAGTAACTAATTGTAGGTCTTTTTATTCCTTCCGATTTACTCTATATGCTCTAGATCCTTGTTTTTCCTTGATCCATTCACATAGTCTGTTGCATTTCGTTCTCCAAACGCTTTGACTAGTGCTTCTAGGAATGTTCATCAGTTTACCCTTTAGCTCAATTAAGGACGTCCTGATAATTACCGAGATTCTATTTTCAGCCGAAGTATCCGAATGCGGGAACCTTTATCGCCTACCACATTTCTCACTCCCTACCGTATTCAGACATTTACTTCTTTAAAGCCCATCCTCTTAAACATCCATGAGTCCTTAAAAGCATGCAATATATATAAAAAAATCACTTTGTGTCAAATGAGATTCATCAGAATTCGTGAACAACATATTCTTCCTGCATGGTCTTACATTCTTAAGCTCTGTTTTTAAATTGACTTTTTTTAAATTGAATTGATTTAAACATAAACTTATTCCAAATCTCAAAGGAAACATTTTTCCCCATTATTGAGTGAATTCATATAAAAATGGCCTTATCACTTCCGCTTTATTAAATTTCATCTAAAGACGAAAACGAATTTTCACCTGCAAAATGGCAACAAACCATACCTTAAACAATCATTTATCACTTTATGACATTATTGAATGTCAATATGTGCCCCATCCCATCCCATCCCATCCCATCCCATCCCATCCCATCCCATCCCATCCCATCCCAAGAGCCATCCTTGTTCTGTCAATCTGTTTGCTCCTCGTCCTCACATTAGATCAGCAGCTGGTACTGGTAAATGGAACATGGAAGAATTCCCTGACAAAAGGGCTCCGATATATGAGGTTGTAAGATGGAGAATCAAGGAACAAGTCAGGCAGCAGCGCCAGTCCCAGCCCCAGCAGCAGCGGTCGCGGTGGAAAGGTGCGGTGTTGGTGATGGTGATGTGTTACGAATGGAAGACCTTCTTCCCCACATTTGTATTGTTTAAGTATCACTGCCATCCATCAATGTGGTTGATATCAACTTTCTTAAGCTCTAAGGCAATTTCATATCATCTGTATCATCACTCCGCGTGTCTAAGCCCTTTATTCTATAAATCCCCTCCCCATGGCTCCGAATGGATGCTTCTGTGTCGCTTCGGCTTCTTCCTTGCTTCTATTTAGCAAGACACAATGTATGTCTGCTCGTTTGTTATAATGTAACTTATAAGAGATACCTATTCCTCCTTATTTTATTTGACATTTGAAAAGTAATGAAAGTGTTTGAGGATTGTTTTTCTCTTGTTTCAATGATATAATAATGTTTTTATACGAGTATATAAAAAGAAAAGCAATGAGGTCTATTAGTTGCAGAAATAAGTCATTGATAAAAATTTTGTTTGATGTTGAAAGTGGTTTGTTGGCTCTTGGCAAACATAACAAAATGCTTCGCAAACAAAATAAGTCTTTAGGATTCGATAGATTTTTCCAACCTACATACATAAACTGGGCAAGAATAAAAAAAGGCCAGGTTCGGGTTTAAATAAAATTATTTTAGACACCGAGAAAATGTCAAATTTATTTGATAGATCATGCTTCAAACACGCTTTATCTTGTATTTATTGTTGGGGCATTTTTCTCCTCAAAAGCCGACAATATGACCAACTAAATGTAGGAAATGTTTGATTGAAATTAAACCCCTACACTTATATTGACCATCAGCTAAATAAAATCTCGAAATATCCCTTACTCCGCTCAATCGGTAAACTAATGAACTCACTTTTTAAGCTGCAATCTATTCGAAAGCATCATTAATCATATTTGTTAGGCCTTATATATTTAATAATTAGAATAAGTGAATACTTTGCCATAAAATTAAATAATTGCATTGAAAAGCTGAAGTTAATTTTAGCTAAAAAACAACGTTTACAACTTTGCAAAACCCATTCAAGACTACCGATAGATATCCTTGAAAAATTTGTAAACTATGTTTTTATTTTGATTTTTGAAACATAATTAAGAACACAATTTTTTTTGAGTGAATCTGGAAGCCAACGAAATTGGACGATGCGTAACAGATTTTAGTGTTAATCAAATTTCAAAAATAAAATAAATATTCTATGGATTGAAAACTCGCGGTGTTCGAACTCATGCCTATGTACCAGTTGAATACAACAATATACCCCATTTATTTTATTTCATACATACATTAGATGGCTCAGCTGGCTGTAAAGGACTGGCCATAAAATGTTGGGAAGAAAACTTTTTTTTACGACAAACAAACTTAAGGAGGGACTTCATGTTTTTAATTCTTTTAAATCAAGTATGGATGTATGTATGTACATATGTACATACAATACATTCATACATATGTACATATGTACATAAGTAAATGTTTTTTCTATCATTTTTGAATTGCTCTTAATGTTAATATGTTGAAAGTTTATAAATTGCCCAATGTTTAAAATTCAAAAATTAGCACTTGCACAAGAAAAAAAAAACATTTGAAAAATAAATGTTAAATATAAATCTTTGCACGTTATTGAGAGTTATGATAATTCCTATACCTTGACTTCTTTTCAAGAGTCCTTAAAAACAAAAATAGCAACCGATTCGTTTTTTTGACTTAACGTGCTTATATACTAAATATCCCTAAAAACTAATTTTAATTTAGTAGAGGTGTATAATTACTTTAAAACGAAATAAAAATTTACAAATATAAAAAAGAGTTTTTAAAATCATGTCCATCAATGCACAAATATTACCCCAATAGGTTCATATAATAACAATGGCATCCTGCTATTCAATTTTCCGATAAGTTTGATAGATAACAGCGATCCGCAAAAAAATCTATGACACAACGAATCGAATAGGTAACGAACATCCGAATCATTAAACTCAATCTAGCAAAGTTATTACTAAATCTATACGTGAATGCATTCGCAATAAAATAAAAAGTTTAAATCCAAATTACCGGAGGAAAAAATTCTGTCGTATTATGGCTTTATCGATTCGTAAAATGAATTTGCCACAGTTTTTCTAAACAATATAATTTTGTTTTCAATTATCTGCTACATAATGTCAGTCAGATTGGCTCAAGTATTTTATCCGCACATTAGAATCAAATAAAATCAATTTATGCATTCGCTCTGATTTCTATCGATTCCACCATATAAACTCTGAAGCTATTAAATATCAATTACTTTGTAGTAGTAAATTGAAATAATCCACTTGCTTTGTGTTGTGTATATAAACACAAGAGATACCATTGAATTCGTTTGTATATACGAGGAATATACGCTTTTCGATTATCCTGTTCCTGCTCCTGCTCCTACTCCTATTCCTGCACCAGTATTGATTATATCCCCAACTCAACTATATCCACTTAAGGGAGACACATCGGAACCTTCTGCTGTAATCGGGATCTATATTTCCTAAGATATGTATGTAGTTGGGAAAAAAAATCCTCTCTAGTGCTTTGATTTTCCCCGAAGTCAGTAATATGTAAGGTGTCCCTTAGAGTGGGTCACATTTGTATGACAAAATTTTTTTTTCATAGTTTTCGATTCTAATAGCTGCAAAAAGTTGCGAAATGATGTTGTGAATGAATACAAAACTTTTTATTCAGATCAGACAACTCCTTCTGCCTCCAATCCTTAATAAAAAAAAGCATTGAGTAATAAATTTCCATAGTAAGCAAATCTCCTTCTTAATTCATTATTTTTACTTAAAAATGCAACAAAAATTATTTTTTATCACATTGGATTTATTAAAAGGAACTTTTTAAATATTTGATTTTAAATTGACATCAATTTACACAAAAGTCTTTTTTACTGTCAAATTTTGGCATCAATTTACGAGATACAATCTTAGATTGTATAAATCCTTCACGTGCTTCTTTTGTACATAAAGTTGCTGATGCTTCTGTGACGGTCTTAACTGCCCTCTCAACGGCCTGGGTGTGACATGGTAGCCGCAAAAATTCAATTTGGTTGTTTTCTTCCTGAGCAATAAAGTATTGAAGTTCGTCGTTTGAAATATGTTTTAATATAGGTGGTTCAAAAATATACTTTTGCCAATCGATGAGGTCATAGTATACGTTTGCATTCAATTTTATATTTGGGACTTCAAAAACTCTTAACCGAGTAGGTTTTTCGGTCCGAGCTTTTAAAATACGGCGCAGAGCCAATTCTCTGATATGTTTTCTTGGATCAGTTAACATCGCTAGCAATAAATTTTCTGAATGCGCAAAAAAACTGTTTCGTTTGATTACTGGATCAATAACAGTCTGATATTCCACGGAAAGATAGCGACTTTTCGAGATTAAACCCCATAAATGCCTGGCTCCGTCTTTGCAGGTAGGTTGGCTTTTGATATTGAACCAAGTTGGAGCATACACCTTCACGATGTAAGTTGCTAACAATATCAAACTTTCCGTAGGAGTTGCTGTTCCGATATACAGACGAAGAATGCGATTAGCTTTAGTGAGCCACCTGGCATGGGACATTTTTCCGGGGGATTTATCAGCTAGGTCATCGGGACAACTGCCGGTCAAAACCGCTGATACGATCCTGAATAAATAAAGTTGGTCAGAGCTAAGGTTCTTCATGTCCATTATCGGCAGCGACTCTCCTGGAATGCTGTTATATTTAACGATAGACTTTTCTTCGCAATTTTCCAGATCCTTTCCAATTACTCCTGAAAATGTTCTTGGTCCCGAAGTTACGCCATCAATATAGGCAAATAAATGACGGAATGGCAGCTCATTCATATGCAACATGCAAACTATCCATTGTAATGGTCTTTTTAATCTTTTTTCCAACAGACGCATGATGCCTCCAAATTTCCCAACATTGACATTGGTACCATCACATCCAATAGCTACTAAATTTTCCAATGATATGTTTTTTGTCAGGAAATAATTAAACAACTCTTGTTCAACACATTTAGCAGTACCTAATGTTGGAGCAATGTAACCTAAGTATTTTGACTCTGGTTCGCTTATAAGTGAAATATGTTGTTCGATCACTTGTTCGCGGTAATACTTTCCATTTCTTTTCCGGTTGACTAAAGTTTTGTCCTTTCGACCGTCGAAATACAAAGCACTGATCTCAGAAACAGATTCTTTATTTTGAACACTTTCTCTTGCCTTTTTTCGCTCCCTTCTTAGTTTATTTTTGTCAATAATGGGTAATTTAGATTCCTGTAAGATTACAGAAGCAATGGCAGCTGCCGCTCTGTCCGATACCCCATATCGGTCGCAGGTTTGAGATAACGCAGAGTAATTCAGTGTTACCGATCGCTGTTTTTTTGCCTTTTCTTTTGAGACATCAACTGTAAAAATATCTTCGCTATCTGAATCTTCACATGAATCCGATAGTACTTCTGTTGGACAATTGTTAAGAACAGAAGCAGAACCACTTTTAGACGTTTTCGCAAGGCAAGTCACTGATGTTTCTTTATCCATTTTTCTTTTCAGACTTTTCAGATAATTTTTTGTAGCCAGTACATCTGTGTTCCCGATTATCATTTTTCTTGTCGTTCTTTGATCATTCAGAAAACTTCTTTCATTTAGTGGTACCTTTCTTTCTTTTGGACAGTTGCATTTTGAAAAATCAGAGCATTTACAAGATGAAATGTCAAATAAAACTTTGCTAGCAGAAACAAATTCCTCTAGCTTCTTTTTTGGAATGTTGGGATGAAACTTTAGAAGTTGTTTACACTTACCATGATAAGATTTTATCATTTGTAATGATCTCGTAGTCGAAACAACCGGTAGTGATGCCTGTTTCCAAACAAATTCGATTTTTTCACACACTATATCACTTATTTCCTTAAACGTTGGTTCCTTTTTATTAATTTTCAATTTGTGCCTGTTCCATTCATAACATTTCATTACCTCTTCGTAAGTGGGGAGTACATTAGTCTTAAAATCACAAGTCTCTCCAAATATAGGACATTTAAAAGCCTTTCTAGTACGTTCCATTACGACAGAATTTATTCAATGAAATTTTTAAAGCAATCACAATCACAACTATAATATAAACTTAGCTTCAATTTTGCGACTACACTGAAGATAAAAAACTTTTTAAATGAATTACATGTTACTGTTTTTTTTTAAATTTGGGTAACGGCCTACTTTGGTTTTTTTTTTAAATAAAGTTCAAATAACGAAATGAGCCCAACAGAAAGTCAAAGCCACCTCATTTAAAAATTTGAAAAATTTGAAAAATTTTAAAAATAAAAAAATATATCATACTACATAAGTGGAAAACGTCAAAACTTTAAAGATAAATTGGAGGCACATAAAGTCAACCGATTTCAAAAATATTTTGCATATGTGCTATGGACACCTGATGGCCACTTTTTAGTGCTATTAGAACTCTCAATTCCAAAAAATAATTTTTTGACCCACCCTATGTCCCTGTCTAATACGGCTATCTTTGATTAAAGCCAAAACAAATCGTATAATGTCCTTAATAATCATAAAATAAGGCTGGGATAATGTAGGACCTATAATTAGGGCAGGAACATCAGGGCTCTTGTTTAAAGAAAAATCATGGTATTTATTTACTTTTGTCAAGGGGTATATCAGAGCACCCGTGGACGTAGTGTGATGCGTAGGGTTGCACCACCCCCGCCTTTGTTTTATATAAATATAGATTTGGGAAATAAAATAGTCAAACACTAAGTTATTTTAATATTGGTAAGTTCTCAGATCAAAACTAAAATGTCTTAAAAATTTTAAAAATGCGTGAGCCAAATACAAAACAAGGATAATCTTTTTTAGTTTATTAATAATGTTAAAACATTTTACAATATAGTGATTTGATTTAACAATGTATCTTTCAACTAAAATAGTATGTATACGTAATACATATATGTTTTATAAATCGTTCTGTAGTTTATATAATTTGGTCGGAGGAAAATGCAATAAAAACCTCCATTTGAAGAATAATATATAAAAAACCTTAGCCATAGTTTTAATCTAAAACATAAAACGGTTTTTTTTTTGTATCAATTTTGACAAATTGTAGTTCTAGCAATGAGTTGACATACGAAGAAGGTTTTACTTGCATCGTCTCGGTATTTTCTTTTTCATATTTTATTTGTTGTATCTTCACGTCTTGGTTTGAAGTTTTCAATATTTGTTTTCAAATGTCTCCTCTAAATTCTAAAATCGTTTTCTTCCTGATTTTTCTTAGGTAATATTTATTATAGTCCTTTTTCTAAAAAGTTTAAAAATAAAAACTGTCAGAAGTTTTATAACAGTGACGTTTTTATGAAATTACAGAACACACACCGATTATGTTTTTGATTTGCTGACTTACATATAAATAAGCAATTGATTTGAGGGAAATTCTTGCACGGAACCAATACGTGTCCTGTCTATTTCCCGAATGCAAATAAAGCTCATAATCATCAGAAAGAAAAGAGCGTTTTTACAGTCTACTTATACACTAACTGGTATTTATACGTATGTGGAAATTTGAAGTGCTCATTAATCCTCAACTTTGTAAATATTTTGAACACAAAATCGTACTATTCACATAATATGGCTGTAATAAATCTTGTGCCTAACGAAATATTGCAACAAAAAAACACGTTAAATGTTCATTATAAAATTTCTACGGAAAATTTAACAAAAATGCAAATTTTAAATATTCTTAATGTCAAATGGAGCGAGCCTGTCTTACACAGGCGTACCTATAACATGTTCTTATTTCTGAACGGATATCATTATAGGAGTACAGGTATAATCTGCAGGAAAACCGAATGCTAGTTAGGTATGTGTCCCAAAGTTCTTTTGACTTTATGGTTAAGTCGTTGTTGTGTTTTTTTGTTTTGTTTTCGTTTTTGTTCAGCAACATAAATGAAAGCATGCAATGGCTAATTTCAACTTTGCAATGTCAAATAAACGTTCCCATCGCATATAACAGTAATGATTTTCATTGTTCACACAACCCTTTAAAACACTGTTAACCAAAGTGCATATTGCTCGGGGTCCGGGTATAGGAAGGGTGGATTGGAATTGGAAGCAATTGGAAACACTAGCGTGTGGCACGAAATTACTGGCAATGCACCTACCCTGTACGACTGCAACCGAAACCGGTACCAAAATGTCTTCAAGTGTGCTGCCATTGTACAGAGTACAAAGTTGCCAGTAAAGTGACAGAACACTCATGCCATACGCCGCATGTTTTGGGTTTAAAATGAGAATGAAACTACTTCCTTGACAATCGGAGCTGGATTTGTTTAAAATGTTTAAAGAATGAAGCCTCAATGAGATAATATTGCCAAAGTCAAGTAATCAATGTAAACGGAGGAGTTACTTGTAATAGTCACTTTCAAGAGACAACACCTTTAACAAAACCCTCAGTTTAAGGAAACAAAAGTGAAACAGAAATTATTTAAACAATTATTTTGACTTCATACGACCACCGGATTTCTCAAATTGCAACACAATCTTTAACTCCAGGAGTCTTAAAGCAATTGAAGGTTGCAGACTTTTGACATTTTCTCAACCCGACTTTGGGAAAAACCACTTAAAAAAAGCAACAAACTTTGTATGTATACAGGATCTGATTTATGTAGCTTCGTTTGAACTAGAAACAGAAAGCAGTGCCATTTTTCCAACTCTGCCATTTAATCCGGCCGTGTAATCACCTGCATGTTATTGTGTTCCATTAGGAACGTTGTGCATTTGAACTGCTACTGGTAGTAAACATTTTATTTAACCTTTTAAGGAAGGAAACAAAAACGGTTTCACGGTCAACGGCAATCACGATTTGCGAGAAACTGTCGCCATCCACTCACAGTCACAGTCACAGGCACATTCACAATCGCAATATCCTCCTCATGTCCTAATACATATCCTCCAAGTAGGCAAAAGCAAGGACAGCACTGGCCATAAAAAGGCCTATTTCCAGCTCTCATAATGGACTATTGAAAGGCATGTGACCCATAATGTGCTGGTGTCATGAAACAACTCTGACTGTTGCCAGATAGTTGATGGTTTGTGTCACTAAATTGAATTATATCATGACAAGAGCGTTTTGAGCGTTGGCGTTGGGGGAGCGGAACAGAGGCGGGTTGACTTGACAGAAACATTGACGATGAGACGATAACACACCAAAAAATCTCTGGTACTTGAAACTATTGGGACTGGAGCGAACCTGGTTTCCTACGTCATTGTCGTGTATGTCGGTCGGTAGTGTCGCGCATAAATTTTACCTGAAAACAACGAAGTCCTGATCCAAAATTGAATTCCCAGCACACATACCACATCACTGTCAAATGAACCGCACTGCTTTGCCTAGGGCGCCATTATTGGAGCAATGAAGTCTGGGGGTTCTGAGAAGCGGACCGAACCAGCCAACCGGAGCTGTCGTTCACTTTTCAAAGGTATTCTTCTCCTAAAACGTTCGGAATTGGCTCAAATGACAGTCGATTTATGTCCTTTTTCCTGCAGAAACATTGCGAGTCATGGTGGCGGCGCGGCGCGGCGGCATCGCCATTGCCTTGCCACTGCCACTGCCCTTCTATACTGCTGTCCTGCCCGACTCGACTAAACAGATTTTGATGAGGAGTCCCATCTGGCTGGGAGTTCGTTTCTTGTCGTTGCTGTATGATAAATGGCCCCACAGTACTGTTGATAAATCACAAAGTTCGACGTATTGCAACAGGAGCAGCATCCTAGTAATTTTTATACGGAAATTGTTTTTTTTTTGTGAGTTTGTTTTGTTCTTCTCATTCTTCTTTTTTGGACGGGGGGCACTCTAAAACGAAATTTAATAGGACAATAGAATGTATAGATTTTACACCTGATTGGGATTCGGCGCCAAGAAGATTCCGGAAGGACCGAGTGGTTGGGAAACTTGGAATGGCAACAGCTGCCGATGGGAAGGTTTCACTACCAATAATTTAAGGAGAAGTGAAAATAGAAGAAAATCGATAAAGTAATTTTTTGGCAATGATGTGAGAAATGTGAGCAGAGCTTTTCTCTTATTGATTGAAGAACATTTTTCAGGGCAACGACTCGTTGTTGGACGCTATTTTAAAGGCAGTTCAATTTTACTTAAATACTGTAATCAGGTTATCGACACTTATTTTTTGTCATAAAAATTTACAACAGGATCAAAATTAAGAACGAGTCCAACTGTCAATTTTGATGAAACATATTGTACAGTGCAACACGGTTATAAGAAAGTCTTAAAATGTTAAAATCCAAGAAATTTTTTTCTTATATGAGAAACACTGATATAAAAAAGAAACTACATATTTCGTACAAGCAACCGGTCAAATGTTGATCGAAATGTCAAAATATTTGCAGAGTGTTCGCGGTCTTTCCAAAACTGCTACTGTCATTTCACTGGAAAGTAAAAAGTTGTTATTATCTAAGGGTGGTATAACAAGGATGCGTTAACAAAAAGTTTTGAAAAAGGTTTTTGGATGAAGTAATTTTCTTAATTTTTTCACTGCACTCGAAACTGGAAATATTTATGTATGTTTAGTATTGCTTAAGTTTGTCTAGGTCTTTCAGATATTTAACATTTTGTAAGAATCGAATTTCTTTCTTGTTTTGCCAAATCAAGCTTTTATCAACACGTGACATTGACAAAATTGGTTCATCAAAATGGGTGCTTTGTATGTGAAATTTCGCACTTTTTCGACTTTCAGGACACAGTCATCATTCCTTATTTGGGGGCTTTACAAGGAGTGGTGGATAAATTTGATTCCTCTAGTTTGGTTGGGTCAATGGTCACCAGACAACAACATCCACCCATACGTCGATTACACAAAAGATCTGCCAAAAATATCGCCACTGTATAAGTAAGACCTAGCAGGAAAATCAGGGGAAGTCTAGAAGTCTAGAGCAAGAATTTGGCCCTTTTTCGTAAACCATAACCCTCATAATGTCGCCAGGAGCTATAGAAAGACAACCAAAAACAACTAAGGCTGTTCACTGATTGGTTTCTAGAGCACTTTGAACCCGACCCTAATATTCGTCCTAAAAAATCATGCTCAGCTATGAGGCCCATTTTAAGATGAATGAGTACGTTAATAATCAAATTTGTCAAATGTCAACGTGGGAAGGACGTTGGGCAGACTACCATCGTCAAAGATGAGAGCTCCATACTCATAATTTCGAACTCCTTTCGGCCCTCATTAGATGATATGCACCCCAACGCCAACGTTATGTGATAGTTTCTTGAACAACACGACTCTATACGTCTCACACAGTTCCGGCTACATTGGCAATGATGTAGATTGATTTTCCGCTTAATGAAAAAGACCTTGTATATAGTGTACAACCATTTCATCAAGTGAAGGGTAACTCCACTTTCATAAGGCACAAAACACAGGACATTAATATTTTACATTTTCGAAAGTTCATATCTGTTGGAAAGTTGCAAAATAAACCCAAATCCAGTTTTGACTGAAATTGACTCCCCAATAAAACTCCAATAAAAGTCTAAAAATCACTTCGCACTCTCCATCAACTCACCACGGTGCGGCGCGGCGCGGTATGTCATCTGTCATGCACACATCGATGTTGTGTTTGTCTCGCCGGATTTTGAATGGCCATAACTTATAGCTAATAGCACTTTCCGTCCTCATCACATCGCATCGGAACGAAAAAAAAACAACAACAACAAACAATTAAAAAAGTCAATATTGTAAAACAATCTCTGTTGCTGGCATTTGAACGTCAAAATTGATTTCCCCTAATGGGCATCTCGACAAGCATTGCTCATTAACTACGAGTACAACTATAACCTGCCATTCCTCATCCTCACACTAATATGCGCACCGCACACAGCTCAAACACCCACAAACATTTTTAATGTGTTTTTGAAATATGAAAGGGAATCTAACAAGTGTAACACACTTAACCACCCCTTTAATTTTCACGACACAGCATCCCCCAAACTTTAGACCTTGCCTTCCTGTTCTCATATTCGCATCAGCAATCACCTGCCGCACTAACGCCATTATGTGAAATTTTGTGCGAATTTGAATTCACTCGACTTGCGACATGTTAACGGTTTACACGCTTCAATGATGTTACATAAGCAAATACAATGAGTGTTCATCAAGCAACTGTGGCGTGGCGTGGCGTTGCGTGGAATGGAGCGGTGGCGATGACGATGAAGATGACGACGCACGGGCACGGGCAAGGGCGCAACGCTGACGATAATATAGGTACTGTGGGAACGGAAGCTGTACTTGTAGCTTAGCTGAACAATTCCTAAATACAAAAACAGCCAAAATGCTTTTTGTGGATTGACGTTAATTAAACCGCTGGCGCTGGGCCCTCCATCCTCCTCCCACTTTCTCAGCACTTGTATTTGTATGTAGGTATGTTACATATGACAATCACACCTCATCTGAGAGACAACAGTAGCGAGTAACGAGTAGCGGGGCTGCGGCGGCTCATCCTTAACGGTGACGATGGCAGGCAGGCAGGCGTTCCAATTTGTTCAGCTCCAAGGCTTACATTCGCTGCTGGTATACTGATACACTCGTACATTTTTAACAAAAAGGACTACAAATTTTATGTTTTAAATTGCTGCGCTGCAGCGGATACACCTCACCTTCCCCTCCAAGTTTGCGTCTGCCGCAACTCACCACCCACTCCGAGATGTTTATCGCAGTCACATTGAATGCAAATGGTATGTTAATTCACCGCACAAGACATCAAACTTCAGCGACTGTCAACGTCAAGTGTTAATTAATTGATGCGCCATAAGCCGCATTGGCAGGACTCAGTGTCAGCGTGGCGTATGCTTGTGTGCCAACTCTACAGACATCTACACTGTTCCCTAAGAGTCACTTCCAATTCCAATCCCAGTTCCGATTCCGATTGCATGCAAAAATAACGAGTATCAGGTGGAATTGATGTTCCTCCGTTCTGGATTCAACAGCAACCCTGGGCTTGTGCTGGTTTTATTTGTAATTCATAAATAATGTTGGTGGCTTGGGTGGCTGGAAAATAAAATTGGTAACAAAAGCCTCGAGCAATATAATCCTTATGTGCATACAAGAGGACGAACTTTTAGTGTATTGTAATGCACTTCCAACTACTGGCAAACAATTGTCTATTTTAGAGTAATATAATAAAAGGCAGGAATACAAGAAGAATTATTGTTGGACAAGTTTTTGTAGACCGACCACAAGTACAGCCAAACATTTTCAACAAAATGAGCTATCTATGTAACATTGTCAAATTGAGACTTCGAAGTTATAAATGTCCAAGTACAATTTTCTTAGTGAATATTATGTATACCCGTAAGCCAAGCGATACGTAGTAGGTTTATAGACATTCTAAATTTGAGTCCTTAATTTTAATAAGAGGAGCTAATAAAAAGGAACAGATAATTAAAAGTACAATTTTATTTATTCGAATAGAATCGAGAGTATAGAACGTTTTGACAAACTTTCCGGTGCAATTCTTTGCTACTAGGACGGATTATCAACACGCGGGCAAGCAACGTTCCAACTAATTGGTAGAAGATCAGTTGGAATAATTAGAATTCGAGGGATAGCAACTTCCTTTCCTCAGAATTACTATTGATAATCGTCATTTGAATCACATTGTTCATCAATTCCTTGATGGATAACCGCATTCCGTTGCACAATTTCGGATGATTCAGATTCCACAAATCAAAGGTACTCAATTTTGTTTGACGTTGTCAAATCTATTTGAAAACCTCCTACCACATTTGGCATTTATCGCATGCCACAAAGGTATGTGTCAAAATAAAACTTAGCTGTAGGCAGTTAGCACACTAGTAACTCTAACTTTTAATAACGCTATAATGAATAATTTGCCGTTAATTTGTCGTGAAAGAACGAATGTTAAAACTTTTGTACCCATTCGTTTATGAAAGAGACTTTTGGATTGAAATTTGTTTGAACGAATTGATCTAACTCTTAGTGCCAACAAGGACTAGAAGCAAAAGCTTGGCATATAAAAAGTTTGTTGGGTTTCCTCACCAACTTCTAAGTTCACTTTTTTTAGCACAATACCGTCTTACTTCATCAGCAAGTCAAAGGTAAACTATGCTCTTAAACTGGGTCTAGATTCAACCGCAATATTCTTTTTAAAGAAGATCTAAAAATTTATAATATGTAGATACTTTAAGTTACATACATACATAATTTATTGAACCCCGCGCCGTCACTTTTCCTTTGCTGCATTAGCACGTGCTAAGTGTTTAGGTATAACATAACTTTTGGCGTTTACTGTGCGTGGCAAAATTAGCAAAAACTTTCATTAACAGCCCGGTGGCACCGCCACGCCGCCATCAAGATGAGAGTTTGAAAGGATAACATCTCGATGTGTGTACTGTACACCATCACCGTCGCTATCTCCAGCCATCAGGCGCATATACTCTCACACACACATACACACACATGAAATTTGAGTGACTTAATTCATCTGGTAAAACGTCTGTGGTAATTTCAACTAACAACTTGGTACACCGAGAAACTTTGTACCCTTTTCCAGGAACTTGTTAATGCCCAATAAAAAAAGGAAAAGAAAGTCCTTGTATTGAAAATCAACACCCCGCATACAGTAAACGAGGCACACAGTAACAGTGAGACTTTTGTCACACTTATGGGACTCAAACTTGTCGTCAAAGACTCGGAGCGCTGCGAAGAGTTGAGCTGGGCAATAATTCCGGAGTAATAGACCGAAGCCCCTGGGACTTTACCTCAATCATTATTATTTTTCGGCTAAACAGTTTTGTTTTTTACTCAGCAAAATTGGATTTCATTACGTCCATGCACAGGATGGGTACTGAGTATACATATCTATACACGTTGGAAAGGAGTGTAGAGAACGGACGCAAAAGTTTTGCCCTATAAATCAAAAAACTTGCAGACTTGTGGTGATGTGCAACTCTCTTTCGCTCCGTTCCGAATGAGTTTTACTGCCCCTGGGAGTGGGACGGGAGCGGGATACGGGAGCGGGACTGGTGTTGGGAAAAGGGAAACAACCATCGACCGTCTTGCGTCGTCGTCGTCATCTTCGTCCTGCTCGGAGCTATTTCCGAGGGTGGCATCATCGGTCGCATGCTATACTCATACTACGCTGGGAAACGTCCTGGGGGACGAGATGAAACTTTCTAAGCGATGCAAATATGAAAAAGGAATGTGTTTAGGTTGTTTAAGGCTGGCGGCGCTCTGTAAATGCGGTCGCTCATCAAGAAATAGAAGATTTTTTAATTCTTCCTGATGATGAAAATGGTTTTGTTTCTTATATTTATTTGTTGTTCTTGGTTGTCATGTTGGACTGTTGGAGGAACTACGAGTGTACAGACGGAACGTCAAGGCGAGCGTCACTATTGCGTTGTTCGGTTGAAAGTTGCTTCTTGTTTCTTGTTCCTTGTTTCTTGTGTCAGGAATGCTGTTTCTGGTTGTGATTGTGATTGTGAGTTTTCGGAAAATACTCTGCCATGTTTAATAATTTTCTAATGCCAGAAAAGTCATAAACAGAACACGCAGTTTTTGAGTTGAATTTAATAAACTATGACGAGTTTTGTGTAATTGGTGTGTATGTGTTTTTGTATACGTATTATAGGTACAGAGAAGAGGGGGATTTTGTGGAAAGTATGCAGCTTTAGTGAAATTGTAGTAAGCCCTTGGAGAAAATTTCAAAAAGCATTTGCACATCCAACATCCAACTATTTAACTGAGTTTTAACTGGAACTGTACTGTAGAGAGAATGGTTCGTGTTTTTTTTTATTTTATTCTTTCCGAAAACAAGAAGTTTTTACAAAAAATGTGTGTGTTTCTATGTTTTTTAGTGGAGAATTATTTAATAGAAAATACTTGACAGGGAATTTTCAAGTTTTATACAACATGCTTCTGTGTAATATGAAAAAAACATTCGGTTTTTAATAAATGTTTTTTGTTTTTAAATTTGAATAGTCAAAATTAAATTAATAAAATAAATTCCGTTTTTGTTTTTTAATTATACTGAACAATGTTCATAGAATATTATTGGCAATACAAATTCCAACTTTAAACTTGTTTTCTTGACAAGTTTCATGCATGACTTTAATTTATCATAAATTGTTAAATGTTTGTGTACACATTGAAATGCTTTATCAATTTATCTTTTGTCGTGAATCAGCTAAAGTGACGTATTCAATCAACTAAAAAAATATTCCACATACGCCACAGGGCCCCATATAAATAATTAAATGTTCCGGTGTGGTTATTCGTGGTTAATTGATAAACCAATAACGTTCAACGGATAAAACGGAAACGGATCAAAATTAAATTATCAAATTTGAATTCTTTGGAGATCGGCTTCTTGATTGTATTGTATCTCTAATCGTTACGGATTTTTTCAACCCCTTCGTACACCCTATCTATCATCATGCAAAATAATGGTTATTTGGTTGGAAATGTTGATGTATTTCTCATGTTTGCCAGAATGCTCTGTCCTTAACAACTCAAAGCACTTGAAAGTTATTAATTTCAGAGAGATTTTATGAGCAAGCAAAACAAATGAAAGATAAAATGTTAGGTGTCATATAATATGCATTGCGTTCCATGCAGATATACCCATGAAAACGCCTACACCACTACCAACAGAAATTCTATGAAAGTGAACAGTAATAATTGTTTGGCGTAACGAAGACGGTCTCAATGTAGGTATGTATGTGTGTGTTCTCCCAGAAGTGTAATAAAGTATATCAACCCGCCCACATATATCTTGCTGAATAACAAAATACCTAATTTGCCATTTCTGGTTCGAATTGGTATGACACTCATAAGTTTATTGCCACGCACACCAAACGGACTGAACATCCACATCTACATCGACATCAACACTTCCAAGCTCATGTGTATACACTATACACAGTCACACAAACAAAGACTCAAGGACTATGTTCAAAGTGGGAAAACATTAGTTGCCATTACCATTTGCCATTTACCATACGAATGCTTCCATCAGTCGGAATGACATTATTGATGGAATGTAATTGCCTATTCGTTGCCATGTGTGGACGTCTTTGGTCCTTACAAATATGGTATGTAGACAGACACAACTGTGTGGAAGCACCTACTCTCCAACAGATCATACAAAAGTTCCTTTGGCAATGAATTGCTAATTCCCAATCATGATACCGAAAACTACGAACAAGGATACGAAACGACAAAACGACGAAACGAATACGAGCTGCAGGATACAAGTCAAAGCACACTCTCTGCCCTCTTCTTTTCATGAAATAAGGCCAATTATATGCTCCACACTTTCATTTTAAATCCTTCCGGTTTCACTGCTGCCACAGAACGGATCTTGATAGGCTTTCACTTGTTTTCTTTTTACGTTTCTTCTGTTCGATACTTCTCTGCTTCTCGATGACACACTACACACAGCCATTCAAAAGGGTCGGAATGGGAATAACAAAAGCGTTTTTAAAAGTATTCCTTCTTGTGTTTGGAGAGTCTGCCGGAAACCCCATAATCAGTAACGGCCGAGAATAATGGTCTTTGACGTTCAGTTACTTAATGCATCATGGCACAAGAATCGTATACAACACGATACTAATTAGATTGATTTTATTGCGGGGAGGTACGTGAATGAACAGGGTCGCATTCGTTCCGAGGAAGAAAAACCACGTTCGAAATTACCCATAGAAAAATCGGACGTCATCGCAGACTTCTTTACTTACTTTGGCTGTGTTTTTATTTCAAAGTAATTGTTTGTTTTTTTAGTATAATTTCAGGCGCTGAAATCAATCGGAAACCGTTTTTCAATGCAAGCTACAATAAAGTGCGGTTTTAAATGTCTTACATAAATATTAATAAATTTAAATAAACAAGTCTTCAAGTCTGGAATTCTCTGTTTTATTTTTGGTTTTGAAAATTTTCTAACTGCTAAGGATGTTTTTTGAATATTGGACTGATTTATTAAATTTAAAAGTATTGCTCGTTTTTTTCTTAAGCCAAGTACTGACATCTGATAAGTTTCAAGTATTTAAACATATGTACATACTCGTATGTATATTCTTGCGACTTAAAATACTTGGCTATCTTTTAGAGCCAATGCTAAGGGATGTATGCACTCTGCATCCTTAATCTTCTAAGCGCCTCTTTCATTTGAGCACAAGTTGTGGTTTAAATCACGTTTTTCCTGCTACTCATCAGGACTTTAATATAGGTACTTTTTGAGTTAGTCAACTTAAAGACCGCAATTTAGATTTACGCTCGACCATGTTCATGCGAATTATCATTTCTTTGGGAATTACAATTCAAGGACACTCATTACAGAATTACAGAAGAACTCGTCAAAGTCCAACTTAAGAGTTTTTTTAAACCATTCGATGGGCCAGAAATGATCATAGGTGCGACCTAGCTTGGTATTTACAGATTACCTCATCTCTTCTGTCGACTTTCCAGTGTCTGCTCACTTCGCAGTCCGATGGTCATTTCGCTCAGTGTTCACTTCGTGTTTTGTTGCTGATCCAATAATTTTATACATCTTATTCTTTTATCCTTTTATTATTATTATCCTCGATATTTTTCGATTCTCTCCTCCATTTGGAGTGGTTGTTGTTGTGGTCGTGGCTTTGTTCCCTTTTTTTTTGTTATGTAATTTTAATTCATAATGGACTTAGTTGAAATAACAAAATTGAAAGGGTAGATGTTGTGCTCTGTGATGTGTCAAAGACGCGCTCTGTCCCTTATCTACCTTCTGATTCATTGGATCAGTTCACCTTAATTGGAACGGTCCAATTAGGAGAATGCCTGTAGATCCTTTGTATTCCTTCCGACATAGAGGAGGATTCAAGATATGGAATGAGAATGAGAGTGTGGGAGTCTGTTGTCTAATGCGAACTGGTGTAGGAGTAGGATGGATAAAGATGACTGAACCAGATAATGGCCTTTTTTTCCTGCAGTGATCCCGTTTTGGTCCTTATTCAGGCCGTGTCGTTGTCGTCGTCGTCGTCGTCGTCGCAGTCGTCCGTCGGAGAAGTGGTGCTGTCATCTGCCCTAGGCGGTGGTGAAGTATTTATTGGCAATTTTTTGCAGATTGTCGTCTTTCGTCCTTCGTGCTCTATCGGCTCCTGGTCTGCGTCTATCTACACGACATTCAACCCGATAAAAACAGATATGGGCGGCCGAGCTTGCCACTCAGACTTCTTTTCTTCATTCAGCACAAGCTGCACAAGTAGCACAAAGAATTAATAGGTGATGTGCTATTCCTGGATCTGGAAGAATGAGTATATGCGAGTATAAGCTATAAGGGTGTCTTCGTAGCGATGCAGAAATTATTCCAAACAATTTTCGTGTGCACCAACAGCAGCGGTTGAAGATGACATTGATTTCTTCCATTAGACTTCCGACTCTCTGATTCTGATTCTGACTTCGACTATGACTCCGGTTCTGAGTGAGAGCCAGAAACGAACAAGTTTACATCCATCAATCAGCAATGGCAGGCAACTTTCTGCACCATGTGGGGGCGTGCGTGCCTTAAGTACGTTCGCCCCGAGCCCCTGATGGATTTTTGTTTTGCTTTTTCATTATTCAGGAACATTTTACTTTCTCTTCTCGTTTATTTGTTTTATTTGTCTTGTGTTCTCGTGTTCCTGCGTATTGCATGTGTACGTTTCTGGAAGGAGTTGAAGTACCAAAGCATCAGCAATCCAAAGAGAAGGAAGGGGGCTTCGGCTTGCGGTGTGGTGCCTTGCGTTTCCGTTTCCGATGTGATGTATGATTGTTTGCTTGACTATGCCTGTGGGACTTCCAAGAGATGAGCATTGCTTGAGGGAAATGGATTCAAAAAGTTACAGGGCCAACGAAAGTACATGTTCCAACATTTGTACCTAAAATATATTTATAAGAACTCATCTACATGTAGGGATGTATTTTTCTCTATATACAGCAGCTGATTTGCAAGTGTGGAAGCGTTTTAATTCTACTCCAGAGGCTGGGTTGGAGCTCCCCTTCCATACTTTCTAGATCCCCAAAAAACGCACATAAATCTTGGTTCGCTGTGCTGTGGTGTGGTGCAGAGAAAAAGTGTGATTCTTTGCGCCCGCCATCAACATCCTTCTTCCTTTTTAACTCTCAGATACTTGCAATAAAACTCATGTGAATTACCGAGAAATTTAAAGCTTTGAAAATTTAATGTGGCACTCTCAGCTCAAAATATATCTATCTGCGTTTGGCTTGAAACAATCAATTGGATTTTGGTGCATTACTGCTCGTACATAAATGTATGTATAACGTTTGCGGTAGCCATTAGTCTAAATGAGCAAGTTGATTGATTGTGTTTAATTTGAGTTCTATAAAAAACGGGATATTGTGGTTGTGTTGCTCCAGCTCCTGCTCCAGCTCCAGCTCCTACTCGAGTTCGTTTGCATTTTAAATAAATGCCACAGTATCCGTGCTAGAGTTAGAGGACTTCCATAGTGTCGGTCCTTGTTGCTTTATTTGAAGGGTGCTGAACAATACATTTTTTGTTCTGCACCAGTCGCGCAAAACAAAAATTATTTAATATTTGTGCATATGTAATTGCTGATACATTAAAATCATAAATTAATATCGAAAATAATTCATTCGGAAGCTTTTTTTAAAAATACAAAAAACATAAAATGTATACATAAATAAAACTAAATATAAAATAACAATGGTTTGTGCTATTTAGGCAATTAAAAGTTTCATATTTTATGATTTTTTGTTGATAATTATTATATTTATAATTGGTATTTTTTTCGTTAGTTGGAATATGTTGTTTCAGCTATTATTTAGCCAAGTAATTAAGTAGATTTGTATTTTTTGTGTTTGTATAATTTATTAATATTTTTAGAAATTTATTTGGATTAATAACTGTGAAGAATTACAATTTAATTTTCTGATAAGCTTTAATTTATATCTACATTATAAAAATTTCATAAATAATTCAATGTTGGTTCTAGGTGAGTCATTCTTCTATTGCTTGAAGTCTATACTTTTCTAAGACCCTTTTAACTATAAAGCGATGACCCAACTGAATATTTCCGGATTCGAATCTGAAATCGCTGCCTAAATTGAAGTTGTTAAAAATGTATGTTTTAGATTTTTTATAAGGTATTTTTGGATTTCTTCTTCCTTTTGAAAATGAATGAATTAGTTTGGGGTCAACTGGTGAGGTTCTCACTTTACAGTTCTTCCTCTAAGTTAATTTCTTTTGGAATCCTAAGTATTTGATGTACCGTCAGATTTATTCTACTTGGTAATGTCCCAAGTGTTTCCTTCTTTGGTGCATGAGTACTTCACATTTTCCAAAAATGTTTTCAGGCTCTTCCTCATGGTTGCTACAAATCTTGAATAGCCATTGACGTTAGTCTAAGGATGTTTAGATGTCTATTCAGTTTGCAGTGGCCAATGAGTAGGCTCGTTACTATTCTTAGGTTATTCCTACTTAGTTTCATGCAGTCTGTAAAACTTTTTTGGTTATAGTTTCCGAGTAATCTTTTCTGATTGTGTTTTTAATCACGTTTCTCTTATTCCACAATAGGGTTCGGGTCCTTGAAGTGGAGTTAATAGGTACCTGTTTTCGCTAAGGACTCTGCCTAAACTAAATAAAAAATCAAATCAATACATGATTTTCAGTCAAATTTCCGAAGAGCTATATGAAAAGTTAAAATGTTTTAGAATTTGCCTAAACAGTTTGTAAATTTTTAAATACGGTCCACAAAAATTATATTCCTCAGTCTTTTTGTCGAAATGATATTAAACTTGCTTTGTTAACACTTCTTCCAGCCAACAATAGACCCATGGAAATGATAATTTTTTTATTCCTCTAGAAGTCTTGTCCTTCACCAATATAAACATCAGATTCAAGATTCTATTGTTCATTAACTTCCATACAATAACAAAAATAAGGGCATCAAAGCCGAACTCGTAGGCATTATCTCTTACGACATGAAAACATCAGAACCGTTATAGTAATAATAATAATAATTTAAAATAATACAAAACATCCCATAGTGTCACGTCTGTCGTCGTCGTCATCGTCGTCGTGGCTTCTTCGTCGCGTCATCGTGTTCGCCTGGTCTGGCAGAGCACTTTCAATTTACCAATAACTTAACCGCCACTAAACCCAAACCGCATACCGTTTGCGTTTCCGTCATATACTCGTAGAGGAGGGAACATTTGTCAGGATAAATGCCTCGATAAAAGCGCATATTACCACTGGACTTCCTCCTTTATTATATGAAAATTTCCTTCCTTCTCGCTGTGGCCGTGTGGCCCATAACACACAGTCAAATGCAACAAAGGGAATTTCAATCCCTTCGCATTCGCCTTCGCCTCAAAGTCTTGACCAAGTTCTGGAGGAATGACCAGCTATACGTGGTGGTATGTATGTCTATGGAGGAATAGGAAGGTACCTACATTCATTCGAAGTCCAGGCTTTTGTGTAAGCAAAGCTATTCTCATTGGGACAACAGTTATTGCGGCCAAATGTACACAGACAGCGTCAAGTGGTCACAGTCATTGATGTTCTACATGAGTAAGTACATTGAGTTGAAAAGAAAAGAAAAAAAAAATTACAATAAAAAACGTTATTCGCTGCAGGTGAATTAAATTGACTCCTAATTGAAAGGAATATCAGAGTTTGGGTCCTTGAAGACAAGGCTCTGGCGCTCTGGTTATATTGACCCTTCCCGATCCCATTGTCGTCGTTGGCCGTTGGTCGTTGGTCGTTGGTCAGTCTGTCCGTTCGTTGGTCCGTTCGTTCATCCGTCCATCGGCCCCAAGAGGACCAGTACATGGAACCGGAAAGTTGTTTGAACATGAAAAATATCAATCGGTTTTATGGCTTAAGGGTCAATACGTATACATTACATATATACATACATATGTACATATGTACAATGTACATATGGCAGCACAATACAAATCTCATTTCGAATCAAAGGACCTCAAGTGCTACTGTGTATTGCAGATTTTATGGTTGGCAGCACAAAAGTGGCTTTACTTTTGCTTGAAAATAAATTCATCGTGTAATTCAGATCGATTTTTTAGTACAAAGTCATTTTGAGACCAACACAATCATACAAAAAAAAATTAAGCTGAAGGCTAAGAAGTTCTTTTAGCTACTTTTTTTCTGATGTACGAATGAAATGATTGCATGGCTTGCAATAATAATGTGTTCGACAAGAACGTTACTTACACCAAATCAAATCTATTTTTAATTAATAAATCCATATTGGATAGTGCCACTTGTAAGAGTTGTGTTGTGGTAAGGACACAAGCAGTGGAACGATGGCCGTTAAAGAAAAGAGATATATTTGACGTGTATTTATAAAGTGAATGTGTCTCTTTAAGGTCATTGACAAGATTAACAGTTAGTGGGACAATTTTGAATCCTATGGTTTATGAATCCAAGCGTAAAACTAAAATCTTCCTTCTTCTCGTCAACAATTTCGAATTCAGTCACTGTCAGATCAGAGATTTTATCAATTATGAGATGTTTTGTTTTTTATAAGCGGTGCATCAATAATTTCTATTCTATGTTATGGTGGAATATTAATGTTACTACCAGTTGGGTTTTGAATAAATTAGATGGTTCTTCGACTTCCTTGGATAACAGCTTGTCGGAAATGTTTGGAACAATGTTTCCAATATTATCGAATTTTAAACTATTAGTTCTTTAGTTCTTAGTTATTCAGTATCCTGACAGTCTGAAGTTAAAAATAATCTTCATGAATTGTAAAATACATACACCAAAAGAGGTCACTACAGTTCCAATATAAACTAAAAGAGCACCATTCAATGAGATAATTTATAAAATTAATCAATGCAAATGCAACCGAGTTCGCTAGAAAGTCTTAAGTCATTTGGTTCAACACCAAATACCATCATTCTATTGAAGGGATGAGTTAGTACTTTAAAGAAATTACCTTGTTCCTAAAACTCACCATGACCATCAACTATTATCGAAGTTAAATGCTTTCCAATGGATAAATGGTTTTCCAACCATTTCTGTTCAGTCATCAGTGAAATTGCGATGAAGCCGAGCAATGGCGTGTGCTTCCGTCAAAACAAGTTCAATTGCCAAAAAATTACAGAGACAAAGAACATCAATTAGTGGCAATTTTATTGCGTACCTATCATGAAATCATCAAATAAATGCCATTAAATAAATAGGTAGATAATTTAATTCATGATTTTAACGACTCCCCTGAATTTCATTAAAAGTCCACGTTTGCATTGTTTAGAATTATTGTGTGGTTCTGCTTCTGATGGTTAGTCTAGTTCTAGTGTGTTGGTTTCTGGGAGCTGGAGGACTATCTTCTGTGTTCTGTGTGTGGTGATTAGGGAACTTAAAGACGTGTGTGCTTTCTGGTCAATTTGAGCTAATGGGAAAGAAATCTGTCCGTTTCTACCTTCGATTTCAAATCCGGAACAAGCCAGAACCAGAAGCTGGTGTGCTGATGTACAATCTCGTCCTATACGAACTTGAATTAGGAACGCCCATGCAGCAGCAGCTCACACTCGACTGAATAATTATTAAGTCAAGTGGAGAGACAAATTCGTCCTTCCTTCCCTCCGGTCGCGGTCGGATGGTGCGGTGCGGTGCGGTGTGGTAATACGGGGGCTCAGTGCATGCTCAACGGAAATTACACGAATTTGCGATACATTCCATGGCGAATTCGACTAAAATTGGTGGTTGCCAGTTGCAGCGCATATGTATAAACATACATACATATATATGGTATATGTATATACATAATACATAAAAGTATCTATAGCGAGTTGGTACCTACCTACATATTATATTTTCCCGTGTTCGATGCTCGCACTGTGCAGACACATAGTCCTGAAAAGGGAACATTTTAGATGTGGATCGCGGTGGATTAGATACTGCTAATTGAATTCTCTCCCATCATTAAGTTCCGTGCTTGCTTGACTTCGAAGGGAAGTACATGCCATACCATGCTGTCTATGTGATGTACATATGTATATTCGAGTATGGCAACCAGACCAAGCCCACCAATCGAAATGGGAGGCACATAGAGCCTGCTTTGCTTGGTGATAAAAGTTTATGCGCCAGCATCGCTGGTTCAGTTTGATGTTTCTGGGAGGAAGATTAGCTTTAAGTAAAATATTATGCAGAATCAGGTTACCTAAGGCATCCTACATATACTTGAATAGCCTACATTAAATTCAAAACAAAAACAACCTTATTTTCTTCTTGTCAGATGAGTAGGTAACGAACTTTTAATGAAGTTTTTTTTCTCCAATCTTTAAAAAAACCAATGTTCTCGTATAAAACAAGTGCAAGCCCAATAGTGTACCTAATCGTATCTGTTTTGCTCATAGCACTATCAAAGTTGTTTAATTCTGTTGGATGAAGTGTCGAACTTCAAAAATTGACATCAATTGCCATAAA
Source organism: Scaeva pyrastri (assembly GCA_905146935.1). Lineage (NCBI taxonomy): Eukaryota > Metazoa > Arthropoda > Insecta > Diptera > Syrphidae > Scaeva > Scaeva pyrastri. Next base: position 718,983 of record LR989929.1, on the reverse strand, counting down.
CTCAGTTATGATGCACTCAACTAGGAAATCATTCAGTTCTTATTGAAATGGAAGCAGTAAATAAAAGGTAGAGGCAATGTGACATATTCCCAAAAAACATTTGAACATTTGCCCATATAATTGGACTTTCCGACACAGACAGTGGCCCGAAAAGGAAAAAGGTTCCAGAAATTTCTCACTAAGCACTCAAGATTGAACTCATTGACCTCTTTTCTGTCACTGCGACTGCCTTCCATAAAATTAAAATTGCTTTTTTAAATTAATACATTTGACTGCTTTTCGTTTGATTTTATCTCGAGCTCGAGTGTGGAGTTCTGATTGTCTACAGTAGCGTTAAATTGCGTCTGTTTTAGATTTTTTATAAGGTATTTTTGGATTTCTTCTTCCTTTTGAAAATGAATGAATTAGTTTGGGGTCAACTGGTGAGGTTCTCACTTTACAGTTCTTCCTCTAAGTTAATTTCTTTTGGAATCCTAAGTATTTGATGTACCGTCAGATTTATTCTACTTGGTAATGTCCCAAGTGTTTCCTTCTTTGGTGCATGAGTACTTCACATTTTCCAAAAATGTTTTCAGGCTCTTCCTCATGGTTGCTACAAATCTTGAATAGCCATTGACGTTAGTCTAAGGATGTTTAGATGTCTATTCAGTTTGCAGTGGCCAATGAGTAGGCTCGTTACTATTCTTAGGTTATTCCTACTTAGTTTCATGCAGTCTGTAAAACTTTTTTGGTTATAGTTTCCGAGTAATCTTTTCTGATTGTGTTTTTAATCACGTTTCTCTTATTCCACAATAGGGTTCGGGTCCTTGAAGTGGAGTTAATAGGTACCTGTTTTCGCTAAGGACTCTGCCTAAACTAAATAAAAAATCAAATCAATACATGATTTTCAGTCAAATTTCCGAAGAGCTATATGAAAAGTTAAAATGTTTTAGAATTTGCCTAAACAGTTTGTAAATTTTTAAATACGGTCCACAAAAATTATATTCCTCAGTCTTTTTGTCGAAATGATATTAAACTTGCTTTGTTAACACTTCTTCCAGCCAACAATAGACCCATGGAAATGATAATTTTTTTATTCCTCTAGAAGTCTTGTCCTTCACCAATATAAACATCAGATTCAAGATTCTATTGTTCATTAACTTCCATACAATAACAAAAATAAGGGCATCAAAGCCGAACTCGTAGGCATTATCTCTTACGACATGAAAACATCAGAACCGTTATAGTAATAATAATAATAATTTAAAATAATACAAAACATCCCATAGTGTCACGTCTGTCGTCGTCGTCATCGTCGTCGTGGCTTCTTCGTCGCGTCATCGTGTTCGCCTGGTCTGGCAGAGCACTTTCAATTTACCAATAACTTAACCGCCACTAAACCCAAACCGCATACCGTTTGCGTTTCCGTCATATACTCGTAGAGGAGGGAACATTTGTCAGGATAAATGCCTCGATAAAAGCGCATATTACCACTGGACTTCCTCCTTTATTATATGAAAATTTCCTTCCTTCTCGCTGTGGCCGTGTGGCCCATAACACACAGTCAAATGCAACAAAGGGAATTTCAATCCCTTCGCATTCGCCTTCGCCTCAAAGTCTTGACCAAGTTCTGGAGGAATGACCAGCTATACGTGGTGGTATGTATGTCTATGGAGGAATAGGAAGGTACCTACATTCATTCGAAGTCCAGGCTTTTGTGTAAGCAAAGCTATTCTCATTGGGACAACAGTTATTGCGGCCAAATGTACACAGACAGCGTCAAGTGGTCACAGTCATTGATGTTCTACATGAGTAAGTACATTGAGTTGAAAAGAAAAGAAAAAAAAAATTACAATAAAAAACGTTATTCGCTGCAGGTGAATTAAATTGACTCCTAATTGAAAGGAATATCAGAGTTTGGGTCCTTGAAGACAAGGCTCTGGCGCTCTGGTTATATTGACCCTTCCCGATCCCATTGTCGTCGTTGGCCGTTGGTCGTTGGTCGTTGGTCAGTCTGTCCGTTCGTTGGTCCGTTCGTTCATCCGTCCATCGGCCCCAAGAGGACCAGTACATGGAACCGGAAAGTTGTTTGAACATGAAAAATATCAATCGGTTTTATGGCTTAAGGGTCAATACGTATACATTACATATATACATACATATGTACATATGTACAATGTACATATGGCAGCACAATACAAATCTCATTTCGAATCAAAGGACCTCAAGTGCTACTGTGTATTGCAGATTTTATGGTTGGCAGCACAAAAGTGGCTTTACTTTTGCTTGAAAATAAATTCATCGTGTAATTCAGATCGATTTTTTAGTACAAAGTCATTTTGAGACCAACACAATCATACAAAAAAAAATTAAGCTGAAGGCTAAGAAGTTCTTTTAGCTACTTTTTTTCTGATGTACGAATGAAATGATTGCATGGCTTGCAATAATAATGTGTTCGACAAGAACGTTACTTACACCAAATCAAATCTATTTTTAATTAATAAATCCATATTGGATAGTGCCACTTGTAAGAGTTGTGTTGTGGTAAGGACACAAGCAGTGGAACGATGGCCGTTAAAGAAAAGAGATATATTTGACGTGTATTTATAAAGTGAATGTGTCTCTTTAAGGTCATTGACAAGATTAACAGTTAGTGGGACAATTTTGAATCCTATGGTTTATGAATCCAAGCGTAAAACTAAAATCTTCCTTCTTCTCGTCAACAATTTCGAATTCAGTCACTGTCAGATCAGAGATTTTATCAATTATGAGATGTTTTGTTTTTTATAAGCGGTGCATCAATAATTTCTATTCTATGTTATGGTGGAATATTAATGTTACTACCAGTTGGGTTTTGAATAAATTAGATGGTTCTTCGACTTCCTTGGATAACAGCTTGTCGGAAATGTTTGGAACAATGTTTCCAATATTATCGAATTTTAAACTATTAGTTCTTTAGTTCTTAGTTATTCAGTATCCTGACAGTCTGAAGTTAAAAATAATCTTCATGAATTGTAAAATACATACACCAAAAGAGGTCACTACAGTTCCAATATAAACTAAAAGAGCACCATTCAATGAGATAATTTATAAAATTAATCAATGCAAATGCAACCGAGTTCGCTAGAAAGTCTTAAGTCATTTGGTTCAACACCAAATACCATCATTCTATTGAAGGGATGAGTTAGTACTTTAAAGAAATTACCTTGTTCCTAAAACTCACCATGACCATCAACTATTATCGAAGTTAAATGCTTTCCAATGGATAAATGGTTTTCCAACCATTTCTGTTCAGTCATCAGTGAAATTGCGATGAAGCCGAGCAATGGCGTGTGCTTCCGTCAAAACAAGTTCAATTGCCAAAAAATTACAGAGACAAAGAACATCAATTAGTGGCAATTTTATTGCGTACCTATCATGAAATCATCAAATAAATGCCATTAAATAAATAGGTAGATAATTTAATTCATGATTTTAACGACTCCCCTGAATTTCATTAAAAGTCCACGTTTGCATTGTTTAGAATTATTGTGTGGTTCTGCTTCTGATGGTTAGTCTAGTTCTAGTGTGTTGGTTTCTGGGAGCTGGAGGACTATCTTCTGTGTTCTGTGTGTGGTGATTAGGGAACTTAAAGACGTGTGTGCTTTCTGGTCAATTTGAGCTAATGGGAAAGAAATCTGTCCGTTTCTACCTTCGATTTCAAATCCGGAACAAGCCAGAACCAGAAGCTGGTGTGCTGATGTACAATCTCGTCCTATACGAACTTGAATTAGGAACGCCCATGCAGCAGCAGCTCACACTCGACTGAATAATTATTAAGTCAAGTGGAGAGACAAATTCGTCCTTCCTTCCCTCCGGTCGCGGTCGGATGGTGCGGTGCGGTGCGGTGTGGTAATACGGGGGCTCAGTGCATGCTCAACGGAAATTACACGAATTTGCGATACATTCCATGGCGAATTCGACTAAAATTGGTGGTTGCCAGTTGCAGCGCATATGTATAAACATACATACATATATATGGTATATGTATATACATAATACATAAAAGTATCTATAGCGAGTTGGTACCTACCTACATATTATATTTTCCCGTGTTCGATGCTCGCACTGTGCAGACACATAGTCCTGAAAAGGGAACATTTTAGATGTGGATCGCGGTGGATTAGATACTGCTAATTGAATTCTCTCCCATCATTAAGTTCCGTGCTTGCTTGACTTCGAAGGGAAGTACATGCCATACCATGCTGTCTATGTGATGTACATATGTATATTCGAGTATGGCAACCAGACCAAGCCCACCAATCGAAATGGGAGGCACATAGAGCCTGCTTTGCTTGGTGATAAAAGTTTATGCGCCAGCATCGCTGGTTCAGTTTGATGTTTCTGGGAGGAAGATTAGCTTTAAGTAAAATATTATGCAGAATCAGGTTACCTAAGGCATCCTACATATACTTGAATAGCCTACATTAAATTCAAAACAAAAACAACCTTATTTTCTTCTTGTCAGATGAGTAGGTAACGAACTTTTAATGAAGTTTTTTTTCTCCAATCTTTAAAAAAACCAATGTTCTCGTATAAAACAAGTGCAAGCCCAATAGTGTACCTAATCGTATCTGTTTTGCTCATAGCACTATCAAAGTTGTTTAATTCTGTTGGATGAAGTGTCGAACTTCAAAAATTGACATCAATTGCCATAAACTCAGTTATGATGCACTCAACTAGGAAATCATTCAGTTCTTATTGAAATGGAAGCAGTAAATAAAAGGTAGAGGCAATGTGACATATTCCCAAAAAACATTTGAACATTTGCCCATATAATTGGACTTTCCGACACAGACAGTGGCCCGAAAAGGAAAAAGGTTCCAGAAATTTCTCACTAAGCACTCAAGATTGAACTCATTGACCTCTTTTCTGTCACTGCGACTGCCTTCCATAAAATTAAAATTGCTTTTTTAAATTAATACATTTGACTGCTTTTCGTTTGATTTTATCTCGAGCTCGAGTGTGGAGTTCTGATTGTCTACAGTAGCGTTAAATTGCGTCTGAATGACAGAATCCCCTTGAAACAGCTCTAGCGTACTTAATAACGACAACACACTTCATTTGGTTTGTCTGCTGCGTGTGACAACCTCACAACCTCACAACACAAACACAACTCACTTTTGGTGAAAAAAGGCATCGACTTCGATGCACATAATGACAAAATACGTATTCACCTATGAATGTATGTATTTGTATTGTATATATATTAGAGTTCGAAGGCAAGCGCAAGATTATTCAAAAAGACCGACTAAAAATGCAACTTGACCTCATTACGTGATTTCCAAAGGGTATCTCATCTCATCACAGGCAACAGACTCATCCCAAAACTAGGTGCAAAGATACGAGGAGTAGATACGAGTACAAGGTACATCATTCCAAGTCACTCTCTGCTCGTAGCGTATGTAGGTATAAGTGAAACGAATCGACATAAAAGCAATCTCGTCCTCGTCGAATATTTGAGTGAGTTGAGAGAAGCTTGTCTGCAGAGCAACGTTTGTTGTGTACCCCTGTACGGGGTTCTGTATCTGTACACTCGTATCTATCTTTTGAGTTTAGTTTAGACTTTTAGAGTTTAGATTTTGGAGAGATGAATGGCAGGCGAAGAAAAAGTAGAAGAGGTAGAAGAAGAGAAGAAGAGGCTAAAGATGGGTGCGATGCTTTTGATTTAATAGTTTCTTATAACGGCATTGTTTGCACATCACTTTTGTTGTTTATTGCGATAGATCGAGTTTTATGGTAATTGCATCTATTTATTAGATTTTGGCTTTGGGCGAACAACGATAGATGTGTTTTGTAGTGTAGGTTAGGTACGAGTATGTAGGTAGGTCTAGGGGTATGCCTTGCGCCTTGCCTTGTGTACTTTCTTTGTTGTGGTTTCTTTCAAAATATTGTTCGGGTGGTGCAATTTTCAACTTCAGGACTTCAGGACTTCATCTTTTGGTGCAGCAGCTTTTGTTTGAAAAGAAAATTCAATTTAAAGTAGGTTATGTCAGAGGTTGGAAACAATGTTATCTTCCTTGTTTTATAATATTAATTTAATGAAAGAACTGCTGATATGCTGTATATAATATGCAGATACATAGGTATTCCTTTCTTTATAGTGAACCTATATACATATGTACTCGTATAGTGTTGACAATATGCAATTAAGCGAAGGTAAGGGATATCTCTTTATTTTCATTGTACCTACCATTTACCATGCACTATACTCTACAATGTACTCTTGGTGTTTGAATTAATGACCTAATATTGCAAGTTTTGAAAGGGAATAAACAATTTGGATCTGCTATTCCTTACTCCTTTCCTTTGTGTCTTGACAAAGGATTGCTTAGCCTTAGGTTCAACCACCTAAAATAATTAGAATGAAGAAGAATGCCATTCTAAAATGTATAGAGGAAGAACACAAGTTGGAAAGAACACAAGACCAAACAAAGGTTTAGGTTGTTTCCAGACTCCGCAAAGGGAAATGAGCAAATGAGCGAAATGTCCTCAAATCAAATCCTTTTACGTCCTTTTACATCCAGAAGTTACTCATGGTGTTATGTTATTCAGTTTTCTTGTGCAAGTCGTTCTATATGCCAAAACTATAATGCAACAACTAGAGGACGGTTGTACCTTCATTTTCCTCTAATTAAGAGAGGAAAATCAAGGTTAATCAGACTTCATATGAACAAGTCTAACGCAAGTCTTAGTTAATACGATTCAGACGTTTATAAAAACACCCAAACCTTATTATAATGTTTAGCTACCTCAACAGATTTTCAAATTTGTGAAAGTGATGTTTTTTTTAAATATGCAAAATATACATTATCAATTATATTTGCTAACGATTGGGAGCTATTTCAAATCTATTTTTTTTAATCCTAAAGTTGTTTAAAGTTCCGAAGTTCTAAATATTGTTTGACATCACTACTTTCTCCTTATACCCAAGCCTAATGTAATGAATTTAAGAATATTATGTCCTTATTAATTAATTTTCTTTTTCTCCAATTAAATTATGTAATATGTTATCAACATTTGCAGTACCTGAAGGCTGCAGATCTGCTTTCATAACACCAGCAGCCTTAAGTTAAAAAAAAAAATCAACTTCCTTAGAAAATTTCTATAAGGCATAATTTTACACGAAAGAATGGACCACAATTTAAGGAGAGCCACACTGGCATTTAAGATGATAATGCACAAATCTGGGCATTCCGCATTCCGCATTCGCGCGGTCGTGGTGGCTGTGGGTGGCGGGAGGCTGCACGTGGCTGTGGGTGTGGCACTGCACGGTAATGGCGTCAGGAAAGTGTGGTTGTGACGGCGAAGGGAGAGGTGGTTTTCTCCCATATGTATGTAGATCCATTTCATTGAATTAACCACTACGCACTTGTGGAGTTTTTGGGCAGAGGCCAGAGGGACAGAGGAGACGCTGCAAATATGTACATATGTACGTATGTATTCACAAAATGAGTCCAATGGAAAGTTCATACCTTTGAGGCATGTATAAATATAGAAACTGCGTTGGGAAGGTACCTGTAGCCGCAGATAGGTTCGTTCATGTAGCATGAATAGCATATACATACGAGCACTTACATACATACATAATATGTATGTGCCTTCTGCACCCGCCCCAAGAACGGGAACGTATACGAATCGGCTACAACGAACGGCAGCGATGAGAATTACTCACTCATCCTGCGTGTTCTGTGTTATGTGTTCTGTTTTTGCAGGGAAGGAGGAAAAGGTGGTTTTTCTGTGAAATTTACTGCCTCAGAGGCAAACATGGTCCTAATTACTTTATAAGGTTTTTACCTTCCATAAGTATGCTGCGTTACAATTGTAGCAGTTTTAATAAGATTTGTTTTTCCCTGTGTACCGTTCTGTAGTTGTAGCTGTAACTGTTCCAGTATATCCTTATCCATCCCTTTTGGCCTGCTTTTTCTTTCGACCGAGATTTTGTTTGTTGTTTTAGTTACTTTAAGTCGGCTCCAACTCCAACTGTAAAAATGTTGTACAGGCCAACAAGCAACAACGTACTCGTATCAGGTCCTGGATGTGTGGTGTGTGCTTATATATATGTGTGGTTGTTTTGTGGGCCAACAAAACTTTTATATAGGTAAGTACCCACCTAACTTTTTTAACACGGACCTTGCATGGCTTATTGTATATGTTCGTGTCCGTTTCCGGACGAAGAGAGAAGAGAAGAGACGAGACGAAGTCGAAGGATGTGCGGTGGCTAACGACTGAAAAGATTTCTTTCCCCTAATTGCCAGCGAGCATACAAAAAAATATACAAAATCAGGATCCAGGTTAACGAAAGGTATCTTCCCCTCGGAGTTCTTCTGTATGCACTCCTAAGACTTAGTAACACACAATCCAAGCCGAAGAAGTTCCGAAGTTGGTGTATAAGTTCGCTGGCGTGTTGGTTGCCTCATAGGCAAAGCTTTCTCATTCGATACTTTGATGGCGCTGTTGCTGTTATGTTGTGGCAATATGGGGAGACAAATGTGTTGTCTATGGTTCTTTGAAGGATCTTCTGCTCTGCTTCTGAGTTTTCTATTTCTTATACTTTGGTCGTATTGGTCCTTTGGGGAATGGTTAGTCATCGTCATCATACAGGAAGAAGCAACCTTTCTTTACCTCCTGCTCCTGTATCTTCGGCTTAAATGAAAGGTAATGTTTCTTTTCTTTTTTTTTTTGTTAGTTTCTGTATGTCTTTCAGGTTCTAGGAGGCGGGATAGTGAGGTGAGCTGTGGGCTTCACTTTTTGTTGAACTTGCAAGGTTTATGCTGTTTTATTTTCTTTTCTTCTCTGCTCTTTATAGGTTTCTCTTGTGAAGTAGAAGTGGATGAATTCCAAATGATAAGTAAATGCAAACTGAAGTTATAGTACCGTTCATAGTATCTACCTTTCTTGCTATTACTCGATGGATACACGAATATATCAGCACCATAATGGATAAAGTTGAACTTGCAGTTACTCATGCGAAAAATATGTATAGGAACCTACATAAGCAGAAGTACTTATCTGTGTATGTAAATATGTATCCTTCAAAATATAACCTACATGGAAATATGTATATTTATTTATTTACTTATATTATTTATGCAAAGATGTATGTATATGTAGTTGACTTCATGTGAGACCGTAGCCGGGAAGGTTTTCTAGTGAGAGTGCTTCTGCTTTTTAAAAGGAATTTATAATTTCATACGTTATATCTTATTAAATGATGTTTATTTACTTCCCATTTAAGGCATAGAAAACTATACACAAAAACATCTCGTTCAGGATTTAGAAAGTCCGTTAATGAGAATACCAAAATGGCATTAACCTTGTTTTCCCTTTCTCGTTTTTGGATTGAAAAAGACGGTAGTTTTAAAAGTTGTTTTTTACTTGTTAAAAAATCTTACAAATCTTACACGTCTATCATTACGTAGTTTAAAAAAATATCATGAATGAAAGCATTCATAGAAATCAACAAAAAGTTTCTTATTTGCAACTTATTGCTTCAGAAGGCCTTATCCACTTCAATTTCTTTTTTGGCGGCAATATCCAAATCAAATTAACTGTTTCATGAAATTTTAATTGAGTGATGTTATTTTAAGACGGGAATCAAGTGATGTCTAAAATTTCTCGAATTCTTTGACAAGCCTTATCCAAACTCAACTTAAAAACAGTCAATTATTGAGAACTTAAAGTCTGACCTTCATCCCAGACTCCAGACAAATTCCCGCACAACACCCCTTCCTATGTCTACGGGCAAGCGTTCATACAAAATAATGTTTCACTTTTATTCTTTTACTAGCACGAGTATGTAGATGTGCTTCTGAAGTTAAGCTCTCTCTTCCAACTACTTTGAGTTTCTATAAATTTTATTTTGAGACAGATGAATAATTTTTATATGTCTTGAAAGAGAAGAAAAAAAAACTATATTTTGAGCACAACATGATGCACACAAGACACTCCTCCCCAAATCCTCTAAACTTCTTTTGTATTTTGATAAGTTTTTTTCGCTCATTAAACAAAAAAAAAACTTTGAACTTGAAGGACTAATAGAAGTTTACCTATACCTACACTAAATGTTACTACTTCCGAGATGTTTATATAAACTTTAATATATTATACATACATACATACGTATGTATATATTAATAAAATTAGGAGGATATTTTTCCACATGAAACTTAAATCTGAATGTATATGGTTTTCAAAAATGTAGGTCAAAATGTAGATAAGCTTCTGTGTAACTGTTCTGAGGATGTTAAATGCACTCAAAATTCAATTTATAACAATTCAAAAACCAACTTTTTCCAATGCCGCACTATAATTTGTGACTTTAAATTATTTTTTATCGAGGACTTCAAATGGTTAAACAAGGAAAAATACATTCCACACATGTACTGTGTATCGGTGTAATGTATATGAGTACAGTTATTAAATTTTTTAATAATTATTATGAATTAAATTAGCATTGAAATCAATTTTATTCTATTTCGAAATTTTGGCAAACAAATTTAAAATTCCGTTTATAGGAATTCTAATGGTCTGCCCCACATAATCTACACACACCCCACCCACACATCGTATCCCAAGTGAAGTCCCATAGTTTTGCGCATTAATTCGGTCAGCAACCCTGCCGGACTTCAAAATTAACATAATCAACCATTTATGTGGGATAAATGGTGTTATCGATGTGCCTACACTTCTCATTAGCATTTTGTGATGATTGGTTATTCTCTGAAGCTGGCGGCTATTATATGGACCTGGACCTGGACCCATGCAATTTGAAAGCTGCACAAACTCAGCTATGTGACACAAGTGTACGAACACACATATTTATGTATATGTATGTGAATAGTAGTGAATTGGCCTTGCTGTAATTTTCACCAGGAATTCGGAATTTCAACTAGGTCGGGATATTTTTAGATCCAAATGAAAATAATTTTGAAGAGCTTTTAAGCATGTATATACATACATACATACATATGTACGTACGTAATGTACATGTATCTGTAGGTTCGAACTTTATACATCCCTACCTAGATATTTGTGTTTTATTGAGCTATGGCATCTCTGGGTGGAACTCTTATATCGACATCATTGGTTTGGCGTATTTTTGTTTTCAATTCATTTATAGTTAAATTTAATTACATCAGGTGTTTCGGAACCATTCACTGTACTTCGGGATAAAGAGTGTTGGTCAGCAATTAATAAAGCTAGAATTCATAGCTACTGGCAGTCTTGTACATATTTATTACCTTGAAAACAAACTTCAAAATGCATAAATATTTGTTGCTGTTTAAATTATTATTAAAGTACGCATACGCAAGGGTGTACCAAGAACTACTTGAGAACGGGAAAACCGAATGCAATAAAATATTCCATTAAGTTTTCATCTGGTTTTTCTCTTTTGGTAACTAAGCAGCTTTAAACAGCTGCTGGAAAAAAGCGTTACTGATAATTTAAAAAATTTGCATAAGTCTTGTTTCAAATAAATTGACCAATTATGACCAAGTCAAAAAAATAAAGATTGTTCCTGAGATACAAAAAGAGTAACTGATTTTGTTTAAAATCCGTTTTGAACCTTTTGAAGTTATTACTAAACAAAATTTGTTTGCAGTCGATAATTTACTTGGTTTTGAGATATTACCGACAAAAAATGGTATCCCGAACAAACGAACTTACTACGTCGAGATTTTCCACGATTTTCAATTCGACGAATCGGACCGATAACAATAACACTCTAAGGAAACTTTATAATATAGTTGTGTTTTATTCACTTTGTACATAGCGAGCAATCAAATTGTTGTTGTTTACTGGGGGGAAATTTGTTTGTGCTGGCTATGCAGCAGTCAATAAAACACTACTACTACTTTTGCATGCTGAATTCCCCAGTGACCTAATCCTTTAGATCTGATTATTTTTCTAAGCGTCATAGTTCATCGATTAAATTTATATAAAAATATAAAAGCCATTTATATATACGAGTATATACCTATCCATGATTTTATTAAATATGTTTACCCAATTTCTTTCTTCCCTTTACATCCCATCCACCCCGTTTCATCCCTCTAGGTTTTACTTTCAATAGAGTTACGTTTATTAATTACAAATCGAACGGTCATAAATTTTCATTAAACAAAATAAGAATGCAGAAAATAAGAATCCCACTTCAATCCTCTTACTGCGGCGCGGTGGGCTACGGCGGCGGCGCGGTACAAGTTAAGGTACCGTTATATATTATACTCAAACAACCGATGAGGTATGGTAACACAAACTCGACAGGTAAAGTAATAAAATACGTGCGAAGGATGCCACTGCCTCCCCAAATAGATAACATTGTGTCCTGGTTATTCCGGAAAACTTTTTGCAGACAAAAAAAACTTTGCTAATATTTCTTCCCTTGTGCTTGTGCTGCTGATGCTGCCTGGATCTGGATTAGACTGGTCTTCCAGTCCTTTGCGCCGCTTACCAACTGATAAAGAAAGTTGTTACTTTCTATATTTTCCAGACGACGAGATTCTGCTGAACTATGTCGTCGCGCCGCACCGCTCCACGAGGAATAACAGAAATAGTACGACACTGACAATGAGTGAGATGCATTGCATAGTCCCCAAAGCTTAAAGCTGAAACAGGAACAGAAACAGAACAGAAACAGAACAGAAACAGAAGCCAGGCGCCAGAGGAAGATGGAAACAAAAAATAAAGAGGAATAATTTAACGGGAACGGAAATAATAATGCGGCGTTAATCGTTGTATAAATTTTGTGTCCTTATCACGAACAAAAACGGGTTGGATGGACTGTGGCTTGATGGTAATTGGGATGTGTTTTTTATCGTTTTAGGCGTGTGTGTATTTTTTTCTCGGAAACGGATGAAAGCATCTTGTTGCATATCAGCCATAGGAGGCTCCAGGAAATGGCTGGCCGATACCACGACCGCAGGGATATGCGCCAATTTGCGGTGCACATGTTGTGCAACAAGGACTCGATGGACGCTGCTGTTGGTAATACCAAGGGACCAACACCGCCGACGTGATCTGTACTGTCGGCACTAGCAGAGGCGGTGGTGGTAGCATTGGTGGTAGTGGAAGTGGGGGAGGCGGTGGTGGTGGTGGAGGTGGTGGAGGGGGCAGAGGCGGTGGTCTGGGTGGAAGGGGCAAAGGAGGCAGTGGTTGTGGGTACTGCTGCGGTGGATAATTGCAGCATGTGGGACAGCAATGAGAGCAGCACCGATAGCAACAATTCTTTGGATAAGCGGGCATGTTATTTTTACACTGATTGCAGTTGTCCATAAAGAGTCCCTGGAAGATATCGAAGAACGTGCCGAATGTACGCGACTGTACGTCCTCCTGCTGCGGAAGTCCTCTCCTCGTCCGGATGCCTGTAAATAAATGAAACTTCGATGTAGGAAATATTCATGCATCGCAACTCGCAACTCGCAACTATGTGCCACTGTGCGACCGATATGTGCAATAAAAAACCAAAACTCATCAAAAGTGCAGGAAACAGGTTTTATTCTCGTGCTTAAAAAAATACAATTTAACCAAAAGCATTCGCCTGACCTCTACCGAATGGTGAAAACTGACCTCGTTGACCTCCCTGGAATCCCTGGAAACCGGGGAAGTTTTGGAAGCCATTTTGAGACAGTGCATTACTATTCGCTCCATTTGTATTGGACAAACCTTGGGCATTTGTGAAGGATCCATTTGGTCCTGTTCCTGTGGAAGAAGAAGCCGAAACCGAGACAGGTCCTCCATTATTTGAAAAACCTGCAGCTTGACTGTTTGCTTCGTTGTTGGTGCTTCCATCGGCGTTCATTATACTTGAAGTCTTTGTCCCAGTATTGGCAGTATTTAGTTGGCCATTAGGTCCAGTTAAAGACGACTGACTGTTGGAATTGGTTTCGGACCCTTGGCGACCACCTTCGTCGAAAGTTGCCGTATTTGTCTGAGCACTATTTGCCGAAGAGCCAAATTCCCCCTGTTCGTTAGCCGTTGCCCCACTGTTTGCTTGGACTCTCTCCGAGTCACCATTCTGGACAACGCTAGTGTCAGCATTGGAAGACGTTGCTTGGGTGAGGTCCATTCCGAAGTTTAAGGATTGACTTTGGGCCGCATTTTTATCTCCGAAACCGTTCTCATTTTGGTAGCTTTGTTGCGCAGTATTGGCTGAACTAACTTGACCGGATGAACCATCATTTGCAAGGTTCGATGTAATGCTCGAGGCGGTATTATCCTGGAACTGACCGTTTTCGTTGACTGTATTTTGAGAATTGGTATTGGCGGCAGCTTGTTGCATGAAGGCTGGGTCGTTTCCATCGGCAAACCCTTGGGCGTTGTTATTAAACTGCTGTTGCTGGCCGATTCCTTGAGCATTGGCACCAGTATTGAACTGTTGCTCCTGGCCTCGACGTCTTCCGCCATTTCTATTCCTTTCCCTCCGTCGGTCATTAAAACCTCGGTTGTACCCCTCATTGGGGTTATCGCTTGGAAAGTAAAAACCTCCTTGTCTCTTATATCTTCTGCGGGAGTACAAGCCACCCGATTCGGCATAAGACGGACTACCTGACACAAAGCCATTAGCTTGGCCACTAGTTATTCCGTTTAGAACGGAACCTTGAGCATTTGACTTAGAGTGCGTTGCTGTACTGGAAAGTCCTCCAAATTGATCTGTGTGACTGTTTGTGTTGCTTTGAGAAATAGCATTGGCTCCATCACCCTCAGCCTGGACTTGAGCACTTGTACCAGTATTCCCTCTATTAGGTTGTTGGTTTTTCCTAGACAGGTCGATATTCAACAATCCCAGACCCAGCTCAAGCCCACCATTCTTCGATTGATGCACACCTATACCATTTCTTAGGTTTTCTCTTGACAGACTAGAGTCTACTCCAAGTTGACCCACTTGGAAATTATTCGCGACACCCCTGGACACTTGGCCGTTATTTATAGCCTCTGAGCCAGTAATGGTGTTTGATACGCCAAGATTACCTAGCTGAAAACCATTTTTGGCGGAAGTGCTCCTTGCTGCATTCAAAGCACCATTGTTGCCTACTGTCTCGGATTGGGATTGACTGATTCCTCCGTTTAGCCCAACATTCCCGAGATTCAAATCTCGACTGTAGGCTTCGCTGTCTGCTGTTGTAACAGAACCCTGTGGCTGTGCCTGAGGTTGGTAATATTGTGGCTGATACTGCTGCTGATACTGTGGGGCAAATCTTTGTTGATTTCGTGCTGTTGGAAAGCCTAGAAATCTTCCCAGTAACTGTGCTTCACCTTGAGGAAAAAAAAAAGAATTAGATGAATTTTACATTACAATATAATAATTTCATTTTAAGTTACAAGTTCAATTTTCTAAAAACTTTTATTGACTATTTGACGTTTCTTCAATAAAGACTTTCTCTTTAAACATTTAGCTTATTAAAAACATAATTTAAATTTTGCCACTTCATCCTAAAAAAAAAACCTAATCACTACTATTTACGGTTTTGTCTTGGGCTGTAATTCAACCTTTTCCATATTACATTTTGAAGTCAAAATGTTTTAGAAAATAAAAAAGGAAAACAATTTAAATACAAAAATAACATCATAGTGGAACCCTAATGGCAAGCTTGGCATTTCTTCGAAGAAAGACAAACATTCCTTCGAACCTGCCTTGATATCCTGGCACCACCACAACAACCCAACCCTGTCCCTTTCAATCAAGAATTATTGGCCTTGTTGTACCATATAACGTGGTAGACCTAGGTCATAGGATTTTTTTTTTTAGTTTGCTAATTAGGAACAAGTAATCCCTTTGTTGTGGAGTCCTTATTAACAATCTGCCAAACCAATAGCCCAAAAACAAAGGAGATATTTAAGTCAGTCTTGTTGATTGAGGTCCTGTCTATGAATTTGTTTAAAATTGTGAGTGTTGGCAAAAGATGACAAGAAATAAATATAATATAAAATTGGGCCAGGAATCCTAAAATTATTAATTTTAATAAACTTCAGCATATTGATCATTAAATAAAAATAGAAAACATATGTCGAATTTGAAATCAATTTTTTTTAATTGAGTTTAATGCTCATCATTATCCTTATCAATTCATTTTCATTTATTAAGCGTTCATGTCGCTTAAGACTTATAAAGTCTACAAACGTATTCATGTTCATGTTTCTTTAATTCAATTTTTTCTACTCCTTAAGATTCTTCATTTTTTATTGTTCTTAGAATCATTAGTCCCATGCCCCCTAAAAAAGTTCTGCAGCGAAGTCTTGACCCGAAAATTATATTCTCTGAAATGTATTTGCTAAGTAATTTGTTATAAAGCCAATACCGAAACTTAAATAATTTTTTCCAGGACCGATTTTAGTCATAGCAAATAAATTTATATTTAAATATTTAAGGAACCAAAAGAAAGATTTTTATTCATAATTCAAAATCTGCTGTCAAGAAATTTTTTGTTCAGTGTAATTAAACAGTACCTCTTGATCTTATAATATTTTTTAACCTAAGCAAACAACATTATGTGTTGACAAGAAAGACAGTTGTAGGTACGTGCGATTTGGCGCATGCAGTCGATAAAAATAAAATTATTAATTATCTTTAATTATCAAAACAAAAAGTCAGATTATCACTCTCCATGTTCATTAACCTCTTCTAAGCGATCATTTTTTTAACCTGTTACTTGAATTTTGAACACCACAAAGAAGTAACACCCATTTATTAGATGCGAGGTACTTTTCGGACTTATTAATGTATTTAATTTATTTATAATTTAATCGAAAAACATTTGAGACGATATTGGAATTACCTACCAAAATATTCATCAAACCTGGTGGATTAAACTGGTTGACAGATTTATTTTTAAACATTCATAAATAACAGGTTGTTCGACAGTCACATCCAGACGTATGAAAATCTGCACGTGCCGCTTAAGTTTGAGACAACTGGAAGAGTCGTAATAGCTTCTAACGGCGCGGCGGAGACAATGGGCGTCTGTTATGATACCGTTCGAAACGTATCTACAGTGGCATCAATGACATGGGCCCCCGAAACACTGACGATTCAATGTATGATACAAAAGTTTTACAACATAATATTTCAATAGTACGTACATTAAATTAAGCAACTTATTCCTCAACTATTATTATCAACCATCCAACTTGCAATTACATACAAATTAATTGTAAATCACCAGAATTTAAAAAGAAATATTAAATTGAGTTGCCTGAATGGGGGCCTTAAAAGGTCGAGCTACACCCCCGGATACGGTTCCATAAACATACATATGATTCCGCGATACACGACAAAGTGGAATAAGTATTTATAAGGACTAACCTACATTTTCGATAGAAAGTAGGATCCATCCGAAATTCCCTCAGGACAGTGCAATAAAGTGCTTAATCTATCCTTGATGTAAGGCCTTACTTTGAGTTAACTCGAAATTAACTTCGAAGTATCAACTGAGGAATTAGTCTTTTTGATGAAGAAGTATTTAGTGAGCATCAGAACTTACTTTCGAAAAGAAAAGTGAAGGAAGAATAAGTTCTCGAATAGAATTTCAGAATGACAGCCAGACCTTGGGAACTAGCTTACGAATGTAGTTGTTGAGTTTTCACATGAAAATTTAGTATCAAAAATAAGAACTACCTTTTAAATATAATAGTTGTATTAAAGAAGGTATTGATTGGGACACTACAGAAAAGTTGATCCAGAGTAAAAATTATTAATTATACACTGGCATCCTTAATTTTAAAACTACAGCTTGAAATACATATACATTATACATATTGTAAAAAAAAATATTAACAAAATTGATTCGACTGTAAGAAGATAACACTACGAAAGCCCAAGCTACTACATATTCACGTATATTAACAGTATATTTTTATTTTAATAGATGCAACCACAATATGTTAATAACAATTTAATATAAACTCTAATTACATCGGAACAAAATTAGTTGCGAAACAAAGAAAATTAATTCATTACTACTTTACTCGTATGAGAGAAATACTTTTGTAAACACTTTCAATTAAATCTATACATAAGAAACTTGTATTAACATTTTTATTACTTTCAAGACACGAAAATATTTACCATTTGAAAAATATCCAATTATCAGAATGCAAAAACTGATGGATCCAAAAACGGAACAAGACTTCATTTTGTCAAAAGACTCCGTCAAATATTTTTAAAAACAAACAACACCCTTATCGCACTTTAAAAAAAATCAATCCGATAAGCTTAACGTCAAGATAACTTCTAATCGTAAGTTTTGCTAGAACTGTCGGTTTTTAATAAAACAATATTCCTCGAAATTGATGGAAACGGGTTATTTTGTATTTTTTCGGCGATCATTATTATCACCGTCAACACGAGCGCGGCGAAGACGACCGCGACGACACAACCGTCTTCAACTTGCTGACCAATTGATTTGTTGCAAACAAACAATAACTTTGCATACGAATCTCGAATATTGATTTCAAAATAGGTATTTCAATCATTATTATAATGTATGTACATATGTGTGTATGTATGTATGTACGCGGGATCGTTCTGATAGATATTATTATTTTTATCATTATGGAGACCATGACTTCTGTGGGATTTTTAATGATGATTAGTCATTAGCATGCTGATAAGCTGAAACACACTCAGAGAAATCTTTAACTTTTTAATTATTATCGAATTTTTAGTAATTTTTAATAGATAGTTGTTTTTAATATGACTTACGCTAAAATAGTGGGTCTTATGTTCTCAACTACCAAAAATTACTTTAAAAATGGCTGCCTTGCTCAATTTATACATTTTCTGAAAAATATTAGTTTTCTCAAAAACAACACTACTAATTTTTATATTTTTGATATGATCCCCTAAAAAAAAAAACAAAGGAATTAATTATCAATAATAGCCAATTTCTGGTAACCACCTTTGATGGACAATTTTTACAGAAGTTCCTTTTTTTATAAAATTAAGTTTAGAGTGTATTGTTGTTAGGGCTGGCAACGTATAGAAAATTCTCGGGCTCTTCTCGTTAGTCGAGACGAGACTGTAAACTTTAAACTGAAATTTGCCTAGACTCTGCAGTATCGTCGTGTCGGCCTTTTCGGTTTTAATAGCTTCAACACCAAAACTTTTATTGCTCTGAATTTATTTACAGTTTAAAATACATATTTTATTATTTTTAGTAGAATGATAAAAACAAATAATAGGTTTTTAGGACTATTGATAGGAAGCTCTAGACAAATTAAACGATCCGCGAGAAAAAACCCGAAATCGAAAATTTTATTTTTGTAAATGTCATTTTTAGTTTGATTAAAAAAAAAAAAAAATTATGTTCATATACCCACATGCAAGTCCTTTTTTTTGAAGAGCCGATATTGATTCCGATTCTTAAAAATTCAAATTGATACTTATTGATGTTAAAAAAATTAATGTTTGTATTTTGTAAACAATATTTTTCTCCATGTAAGCAAGACCCCTATAGCCTAGGCATTGATTCAGTCAAAGCAGCTTGTGAGATCATTGATCGTTTTATTTGATTTTTCATTTCACAACTGCTGCCACTGGTTTTTCCGCACTCTTTGAGTGTCGCCTTCAAAGTGGATCCCCTCCACCGCACAGCAGAGCACACACGCTCGGAATTATTATTATTTTTCATAGCTTTACCCACGCTAACAACCGGAACAATCGATTTATCCATCTCAATTGGAAATTGGGTCATTTGCTAGAGGACTATAAGCATTTATCATACATAACTTCTGCAAAGGCCAATCTAACCGACCGACCATCGCACCGCACCGCAACGCACCGGCTGACGAGACGGAACCTTGTCCTGCCTTGGATTGTACTCCCAGCTGCGGTCGACCCACGAACCGAACGGAATGGGCGAAATACGATGCGATGTGAAGATGAGATATTTTACACATCATAATCGTCCCTCCGGACACAAAGGATAGTCCAAAATCTAGCCCTGGGGAATAGAGTAAAGCGGAACCCTACCCCCAAGTAGCTCTAAGCCATCAGTTCCAAATGCACATAATACCCGTATTGAACTCGCGTGTAAACCCAGTGCGTATAGTGTAGCTTTGTGGCAGCCAATTAATATTTTCCACTCGGTTGACCTTAATCGAAAGCGAAGGTAATTGCCATCGTAGACTATAAATATAGACTATAGAGGTACAACAACTGACAAGAATGATTAAATAATTTTTAACTGATGTACGGGTATCTTCGTCATGTGCTTACACTCTTAGTCACTTGATTGTGCTCCGAGTGCCTTACTCATACTTGGTTTTTCGATAAAAGTTTTTTCATTGAATCATCTAATAATTACACTTATGTATGTACGAGTATATATGTTAAATGCACATAATATATTATAATAATCAATCTCATCAAATATTATAAAAATAACAAAATTCCAGAGGGGGGTTTAGAAAATAACAGTATAATTATTTTCTTGATCATTTAAACATGTAATAAAAAGCTAACTTTGTGGGCAATGCTTTCAAATGCTGATTTTCCTTGTGTGGTTCACATTTTCATTTAATTAAAATCTATACTTATTAATTGTATGCGTATTGGGAAAATGTTTAAGGTATTGGGAAACCCAGAGGAAGAAGGCGGTTGAAGAGGATCAAAAGAAGTTGAATTTTTCGCAATTTATCAAACAATTTTATTGGAAATATTTTTTTTTCTTGAGTACGTAGCTAAAAATACAAACAAAACCTAAACAGGGAAAAACCTCCAACCGGGTAAACGTGTACTCTGAATTTCGTGTATTACCCGGGTACTCGAGCATTGTAGGATGTCAGGGACCCGAGTACTCAACATATTATAGTGTAACGGTAACCGATAGATTGCACAAATAACCGCTTATTAAAATGTTCAAGTTGTCCAATGGTACTTTGGAGGCACTCAAGGGGTTATTTAGAAGAAGGATAAGAAAGAAGATATCGGTGTATTGGACAATTATTATTTTCCACGGGTGGCGTCCAGTAGAATCAGGAGGAAATAGAAAAAAGACACTGACTAGATCTGAGTTTGAACTCATAGCCTCTAGCACTACACCCACTGCACCTGCACCATTGGCACCCGTATATATTGAAGTCAAAACACATTACATATATACTTAATTGTTTTCAGAGTACAAAATAAAATGAAATGTCACATTTTAACAGTGAAGTCTCTGAATCACGGAGAATTACAAACAAATTTCACTAATGCACTGACGTAATCAACGGACACGGAGTGTGCATTCATTTCTTCTCTTATACTAGTTTAGTTATGGTACGAAATTTTTGTCGATTTAGTTGTAGATTTCATTAGATCACGTATTGGGATTGGAAAAGATAGGTATACCCACATCCGCATGACAAACATGGATATGCCCAGAGCCAGGGGTTAACTTCCTTTTTCCGATGTTGTGTAGGTAGATACTTGTTATTGTTCTACAGCATTGAATAATTGAACAGAAAAATATACATAGGTACGTTTGTCTATACATAGGTCCTATCTCTGCTCCTGTATCCATCCAGATACACACTACACACTATAGAGGCTCCAGCTTCGTCAGCTATCTATACCTTACCTATACTACTCCAGTTTAAGTTCTTGCTATATTTTCGGCTTGCCGTTGCTCCCTGCACTCGAGCTTCTACTCGTATATTTATGTTGAGTCTGTTCTGTGTTTGTTTGTAATTTGCAATTGGAATCCTCTAACCCTCCAGAAATATAAATTGTATAGTTGGAACGGAAGTAATATCATCATAGTTACAAGAGGTAGTTACATGCTGCATAGCTTGTTGCTGATATGCGTATAGTCGTTTGAAGAATCATCTCGTTACTCTGTGGTTTATTATTTTCGTTATTGAATTATTTCAGGGGCTTGAATTTGATTAGAAAGTGTTTTTGAATATTTCAGCTTCTTAATGCATAACATGAATTTTGAAAAATAGGAAAATGTAGCTTGGAGTTATTATTGACAATAATAATACGTAATACTCAACAAAGAAGATGTATTCGACTCAGTTTTCGAAATTTTAATTTGGATTTTCAATATTCGAATATTCTTAAAATAAATAATAATTGTTCTTATACTGGAGCACAGCCCTAAATGCGAGAAGGGAGATGTACGGTTAATTGGGGTAAATGATTTATCCCCCAATTTTAACAACATATACATACATACATAGATATACATAGATACAACGAAAGCTATATTTTTTTACTAGTAACACGTACATACATACATATGTATGAGTTTTTAAGTCAAAAAAATATTTTAAACTAAAATTTAGAAGAATTTAAATCTTCTTTCACTCGAAATACAAATGTGTTTTGATATTTTTCAAATGCTTTAATCATATCCATTAAGATTATGATTATGACAGACAGAAATTGTCAGACCCGAGTATAATCAAGTTCATGTATGTATATAAAAGCTTCAAACACTGCAGTGTCACTTTGAAAAACGATTTTTTGAAAAGCAAGTATGAAATTGAAATACCCATTTAATATCCCATTAAACGAAAATCATACTTTCAAAAAGCAACCATAGCCAACGTTTAGGTTTTCAAATAAAAGTTAAGGTGAAGTGTTCTTTGTCAGCTATAAAATCGTTAAAAATCCATTTTTGACATATTTTTTCCCTAGCATCGATTCGATGTTGAAAGTTAATCCTGCAATCCAACTTTTTGCCCCATCTCCTCCACCTGCACTGTTTGTACAAATGCATCCCTTGCCCTGGCCTAATCAATCATCGAGAACGAGTATGCTAGTGATAGAATACATTTTCCTGATGCTTGATCCCTCGTTGCAGCTTAAACAAGACCTATACCTTCTCCCACAAACTACCTACCCATATTATATTCCATTGAAATGAAACTTTGATCCATCATCATGAATCATTTGATGGTTCTCGACAACCCAATTGCAAAGCTAAAATTGCCACATACTCTACAAGAAAAAAATACATACATACATATATACATATGTACATACATAACAATAAAAAATAATTCTTCTTAGGGAAAGAGCTGTTCACATTTGGCCCAAATTTTGCCGTCATAAAGGAAGAAATATGTGTTCCCCAGGCTTTTCAAATTACGTTGAAAATTTGGAATGGTTCCGAGACCACCCACACCACCACCCCCACACCCACCCCCACCGCGCTCCAAAGTACGAGTATTAGAACAAAAACGGGAATACCTAACCCTGTCTATCATAATTCACTAACGCCGCGGCGCGCCGGTGATTTGATTGCATGTATTGTGGCTTTGTTTCCGAGACATAAGTTTCGCCGCGTTATCCCTGAATGTGAATTGAATTTTTCCTGACTGGTCGACTCGACACGGGTGGCGCGAAATTCACCTCATGTGAAGTTTTGTTGTAGCCTTGCCAATTCTTTAATGTTAACCCTCAACCCAGCCTCAATCCTCGTCCCGTCCGTCGGCACAAATTCCAAGAACTTTGGTTGGTTTAGGTATACGGAATCCAACAAAAGCATAGGCTAACCATTTTAATAGCGACGATATGGCTGGTAAACAGGTGCACTTTGTGTTTGTATGGCTCAGGTGTGGAACTGCAGAGGATAGGTAGGTACACCAGGAGCACAGGAAATTCGTTTCCAGATAGAAACGGACATAAGGACGCAAGAGCAATCAATAAGGACAGTGCTTACGTTTACAAATATCAACTGAAAGCACACGAGTAATTATTTTCTGGCATCTCGCGTCTCGTCCGTGTTGTCGTTAGCTAGCTGACGTGCCGCCGCCGCTCCGCCGCCGCTCCGCCTCCGCATCGCCGCTCGCCCCGTATGCTGATGTAGAGTTCATGATCCGATTTTGCTCAGAACCATGGACTCAGTTCTATGCCACTATCGACAGGAAACCCACATTAGAGGCTCATGTGTGTGCCTCATCACCTTCGTCGAAGGGCATTTCCACAACCAGTGTACCGTGAGCGCTTTCGACTCTGGGTCTGGGAGTCTATGGCGAACATTTTCAGTGGAATATACATTTTGAATGGCAGGAAGGCCTACTCATGGTAGTTAAGAGCCCCTGGGTTGCTATAATTGATAATAACACGAGTTCGTTGCAGAACCCCAACCCCGACAACAACCAAGAATGACATTCACATTGCTTGTTAGTTTGTAGTAGGTACCTGTCGGAGAACTTGAAACAATTCCAGAGTAGCCATCACATCGCTTTTGGGCGCAAAATAAAATTAAATAATTTCTGCATTGCTTTTGATTTTAGGCAGAGAAATTGGACACTTATATAATTACGAGTACCTATATACAATACAGGCACTGGTAACAAATTCTGTATTCTAGTCCTTAATCCGCATCCACCAGCTGACCGTAAAGAATGATTCAATAATGCAAACTTAAGGTAACCAAGTTTTAGTTACCCAACTATACTACGCTACGAATACGAAATATCGAATGGAAACTCTTAACGGAACTTCCCAAAGCATCCCATAAACACGCACCAAGTCTAGGTGCACTAACCTGGTGTAGTGCTATTTTCAGGCCACGCTCTATAGCTTGGAAAAATCTGAAGTGCTTGTTTGGCCAGCGCCAAACACAAAGTACGCCCTGGATCGGCTACAGAACTATAGGATGACTACTAATGAATTCGACCACCAGTATACGCCATTCCCAATTACCGATATACTAAAGCCAAATGGGGTTTCGGGCGTTCGGCTCCATGTTTCCATAATTGTTGCATGTCAAATTAAATTCCTAATGCCACGCTGCTAAATTTTAATATCGACATGACGTTTATGCGGTATCTTCGTTTTACAAGCCATCCGCCGCCGTCAAAGTGTTCAAAATGTCAAAGTTTCCCGGCCTCTGCTCTGTTGAGGGTATAGGTACAGATCAGCACGACGCACGACGATACTCTGTGCCCTGAGAATTTCTTCCCGACACAAATAGGGATCGGGAGTTGGCTTTTATTGATGGGATGCCCATCAGCAGTTCGGTAATTGCCAAGTCCGGGTTTTTGTATTTCGATTCAATTATTATCATCACTGTATAGGTAGCATACTCAGCTCTGATTAAGTCATCGATACACAGGAGATGTACGAGTAAATACATACATATACAATACATACATAATATATGTATGTATGTATTGTTTTTAAAAGTCTCTTAATTGGCATTAAAATTCGAGGCAGCGAGTTAATGATCCAGAAGGCAGTGACGCTAGCAAACCGCTTCCAATAATTGCGCTGCAACTCACGTTCCACACCGAGACGGAAGTTGTAGTCCGTGTCTGCACTGTAGTGTGGTTGAGCTTTTTCATATGTCCGCAGCCAGCATTCAAGGATTCATGAATATGAAGAACAGCGGGTCTTTTATTTTGTCGCAATTACCAGTGCAAGTGATGTCCTTGTTTACAGAAAGGATATTTTTTAAAAGCCGTATGAAATGCGAGTCAAGTGAAAACTGGGCATGGAAAGTCAGGAGTTTTCAGTTTTTCACAGCTGGTTTATTTATTTTGGCTTTAATATATTTAGATTTATATTATTACACATTATTTAAGCTCTTAATGAGTATCTACAACATATATAACATATGTATATTATGATTACGGAAAACCATTATATGTTAAGCCAATTTATTAATACTCTTCCTTCCATACAAAATTAAATTCTTTGAGTTACTCGTATTCAATAATTAAGAACTAAGAACTTAAAAAGAAAACGAATAAGCCTTTGTGGGCAGTTTTCCATTTCGAAAAAATTATCTACTTTTTATAAATACATATTTGTAAATTTAAAAGTATACAAGAGTGCAAAATGTTTCTTACTATCTACTATTTTTCAAAATCCGATCATTTGATTAAGATCTTCGTTCACTCAGGAAAACTCAGAGTTTTATTTGACTTGAGGCTTGAGATTTTGTAAAAACTGAGGACATTATTTTGGTACTGAATAACAATTAAAAATTATAACTTTTGAAGCCATTCTTGAGAAAAGAACCTCTTTACTTAGTACTTAATTGTTTCGTTTTTAATATCGTCTCCTCGCTTTAGTCAAAGAATTTTTCTCGAATTTATTAATCCGAAAATGGAAAACCTGAAAGTACAGTGATTCAAAAACATCTAGTGGGAAGATGTGCTTATACAAGGAGTTCATAATTAATGTTAACCAATCTTTGATTGAATGGGAAAATTCTGAATGTTCTAGAAAAACTTTCTACGATTTCTTATTATTCAACAGAAAGAGGTCGTAGTTGACCGACTGTGACTACTCTTCAATTTCTTTGAGCCAAAATCCATCATAAATCAACAAAGAGAGGGGTAAAACCGACTTTAGTTTTAAGTTGAACCAAAATGTATATAAAGAATTCTAACTTTCGCTTTCAAGCTTTTGATTTAGTCTGAAAAGAGACCCAAAGTGTATTCAACCAGTTTTAACTTTATTATTTGTTGAAAAATGTCACTTTTTATCTTAACTTCTTCTTTAAAAAAAAAAACCTACATACCTACATACATACATACATAAATGAATATATGGTTTTTTTTATGAAGACATTTATTGCTTCAATATAATAATAACTTCTTCTCGATTAAGCACGGATGATTTCTTGCTAAATTAAACCTCAAGCCGATAGCGAAAGGAATCAATTTGATTCTATGTCATCCCTTTTTTGTCTGATGGATTGTTTCCATTGGAAAACATTTGAATACAAATTTAGAAAATTCCGCCCACCAAATTATGATCTGTGTTATCGCCCCGCACATCTTCGTCGCACATCAAAAACCAGCAACACACAAAAATAGAAACTTTTTTCGCACTATGCAGCGTCAAAAGGCTGCAAGGAGGAAGTTAGTCAACAATGCGTGGTCACATTGACGACTTTGAAAACTGAAAGCATCAACCATCCAAGCGCTATAACACCCCCCTCCCGCCTGCCGCGCCTCCGTTTCATCCCGATTTCTCTCCTGACATCACTCACATTTACATTTGAAATTTCATAATTTATGATGACACCCTCATCCGAGCTCCGGAGGGTGCCCTCCTCTATCTCTATGTGATGTTGCTGGGCGCTGCGATGGCTGGTTGGTGGAGGTGGGTGGATAGTGGTGGATAGCGGTGGCAGTGGCAACAACAACAAAAAATAGAAAGGAAGATCTTTTAACTACAAAGCACGAACTGAAAACGAGAGCTAGAGTACGGTTATATGTGTCCCATCCCATCCTATCCCATCCCATCCAACCGGAAATTCATGCATTCATGCAAAATCTATAAGGACGAACCGATAGCTCGTCCTGACTGCCTGCCTGCCTGCTTGCAGAGGAAGCTATATTTCTCTTTTCATCGCACCATTCATCCAGAGCACAAACACTGTCCCGGCCCGGCTTCTAGCACCACACTCCGTGTGTCAAGTAATACATTATTACATATCACGTGATGTCGTATTAAACCCACACTATGATGTTGAACGTTGTTGCCACCGTTGTTCCGCGCGGATAGAATATTTTATAAGCAACATGTAGTGGGTTTCGTTGTTAAACTGGTAACGAATGACGAGTAACGGGTAACGGTTACGCCACCGCCGCCGTTGTCGCCGAAAAGGATGTTTTTCGTGGGCCACTCTTCTCTTGTTTCTGTTATCCTACCACCTTGCCCGGCCGCGCACGCCGCGCCGCGCCCGCGCTGTTCAGCTGGGAAGCGTCACGAGGCAGGGGGCAGGATAACGGTTTATGTGTCACATGAAAACTGCTCGTGTGTAGAATATCCGTTTTGATGCGTTCAGGGAAAGGACCCATGTCCCGCTCCCGGTCTCGTACTAGATTCGTATTTTGATATCTCTGACGAGTGAATATTATGACGAAGGCATCGCATCGCCGACCAAGGATGTCATGTCGACAGAAGCAGGCGCAGGGGAGGGATAACTTGTGTCCTTGTGTATATATGTACTGTACACTATACAGTGTATATATACATAATATGGAATAAGCATAAATTCCTGAATATATCGTGGGTACATACATATACCTAACTGTATTCAACTCACACACAAGCACACGAATAAACCACCACCAGGGCTAAGCTCTGACGTTTTATAGAAAAATAGTTTACACTTTTGATGGGATGCGTATTCAAAATGTTGGTATGATGAAAATTGTTAAGAAAAAATATTGAAACTGGATTATGGGATTATTTCGTTTAGAAAGCGCAAGAAACTTCCTTTTGAATATTACTCGGAAGGAAAAAGTGTTTTTCACAAAAAAAGAGAAAAAAAAAAAAGAAATAAAAAGTAAAAAAGTTATGAAGGTAAAATTGTGTCTCCTCATAAAACTCATGCATGCATTTCATGTTCAAAGAAAATGAGATTGAATATCCTTGAAGGAATAGGTGAAGGAAGATAGAGAATATAAGTTTTATGATGCAGCTTCAAGAAAAACTTACCCAGAGAGTAAAGTATGTAGGTGTAGAATGTACACATACACATGTACATTGTACATATGTAATAATAAATCGATTAACAAGGACATGTTTGCGCTCTGGATGTGGCAAGGTTTGCTTTATTTTTTTGCTTATAATATTTAATCTTATTATCAAAGTCCAAGTCAAAGTTTACACACATAAAAAGATACATTATTTCTTATCAGTGTTCAAGTTGCAAATGTTAGGAATATTTGTGAGGACGGCGCGGCGGCGTATATATTAGGTTCGGTTACCTACGTATTTTTTGTGAAAATGGCTTCTTTGATTTTTCAAAACAAAAATAAGAAGTTGTGAAAAGACGGCAGGATTAAAGATTTCTTAAGGGTCTCATCTTTTATTAAGAGGGATAAACTTTTGCTTCTAAGGCTCTAAATCAAGATGATACCAGAAAGATTTAATACATGTACCTACCTAACCTATACAATTTAAGGAATGATATTTTATATTGCTATTTCAAGCGATTTCCACACATAGATTTGGAAAAAACGTTTTCAGAATCCAGGCTGAAAGTTTAACATGCCATTTACACTTTTCTAGGGCGTTTGTATTTTGTTGGTGCTTCTAAAGTCACCCATTTTATGAAATTTGTTATAGAAATTCGGTAAAATCTCATGTGGAGTTTATAGCATAAAATATGAAACTAAAAAAAGAGAAAAAAGTAATATTAAGAAATTCGGATATAGTTATATTTTAGGTAAGCATTGCTAAGGGATTAAACTAAAGTTATAATAGTTAAATTCATAAACTAATGATCCCAGGGATTAAAATTCCGTTAACTGGTATTCTCATCAAATTTTGGAAAAGCCCATTTTTTGACAAAGGCAATCCCTTAGTTTTTTTTTCCTTTTTCTTTTGATATTTGAAAATAGCAAGTAGGTATTAATTCCCTTGGCGTGATGGTTAGTGCGTTGTGTAGGACTGTCATACCAAAGGTCTGTGTTCGATCCCTGCCTGTGCCACAGGAAAGTTTTTATTGGTACTGCCTCTTGCAAGGAATTCACAAATCCTCTGAGAGTAATTCTTGTCATGACAAGTACTTTCTCAAAAAATTTAACCGTTTGGTTTTGGCAAAGAATCATACCTGATATTACTCACAAACAGGAATGGTTGAGAGTTGTAAATCACTTCTTCACTAGGCTCTGGCTCTCTAGGAGCTGTAACTGATTTATTTAAACAAAAAAACAGAAAAACATCTTTTTAAAATTAAATTAACATATTAAATTATGTATTTATGTATGTATGTATGTTATGTGTTTTCTTGTCTAGAAAAAAAAAAACTTATTCCCGACTCCTTTTGAAATATTAAAATATGGAATTACCGCTCATTTATTTCTTGTCTCCATTAACACCATAGGTAGATACGCTCTTTTTAAAAATTGTGTGTAGGTACAATCTCATAAAAGCGGGATAATTTACATCAATTAATTTAAAAGTTTGCGTCAACTCCAAGTGATAACAATTGTGCAACCTTTTCTACTTCATTCTTTTCATTGCACAAAAGAGCTCCCATAGAATTTAATTCATAGCGAGGACAGCGTGCACCTGTATTTCATAGAGTGCCTACCTTTGAAAGAACAATAAATGGACGTTTTGCGAAATATTTATGTCAAAGTTTTTAGTTTATAGCTACGCACAGGACACTGGACTCAGACCAGGGACACCGCACACAATGCACAAGCACATGACCAAAGGTATTCCAGGTAGATATATGTACCTACTAATGGTATACCTACACCTATTCGTACCTATACATATGTATATAGGCTTCGCACAAAATAATTGTTTAGAAATCATCTGTGGCGACCCGGAGTTGTGGCTGCCGCATTCTTATCGAACCGCACACAATTAGCCATAGCATGGCTTGGTCATTGCAGAGGGTGTCCTTTCAATCCAGATACATATATTCAGTCTGTTCTATCCGCACTTTGTTTTCTACGTCCTCGGCCTTGCCATTGCCGGTGCGGTGCTGGGCCGAAGGAATTCCATGATCTAGGTCCTTAAGCACTAGGCAGGGATGTCCTTGTTCATCATCGGAGATGTAACTAAACTTAAACTTTAAAAATTTTGCACATTTCAGGAGCAAAACTCTTAAGCTTGTTTATTTTCAGAGGTCCTTTGTTTATAACAATCTTATGTAAGAGGGATACCTTTTTAGGAGTCTTAAAAGTTGGCTATTCCAATTTCAAGGGTAGTTTAAGCTGTACGGCATTCATTTTTTTTTCTTTGATTCAAAAAGTTTCCTCTCATATCTTCTTCCTTAATAATTGAACAACTCAAAGGACAATTCATGAAGACATAAAATTGGCATTTGTTAATAGATTCATACAAATTATGGGCTTTTAAGACTCTTATATGACCCAAGGAGAAAGCTGTGCAAGGATCGAACTCTTAGTTAAATCAAAATTGAATCCGGTAAGAAACTCAACTCATTTTGATCGCCCCTTCAATTAGATTGGAATGGAGCGCCCTGTGCAATTGTTTGCGACGCCTTTTGAAATGAACCACTTCTGGACATCACGTATAGAACGGAGGCAATAAAAGAAAATAATTAAAAGTTTTCCTCTTATCGGGCTGATTTCGAGTCATTTGATAATTCCTCTGCAGAGCAGAGCATCAGCATCATCATCACCATCACCACAAGGAGCACACGGCCCAATCTCAAGGAATTGCCTCAGATACCAATCGGATTATACGACTATAGGGCTATAAGGATATTTCATTGCAATAGGCTGGTGGATTTATTCAAAACTAAGGCATTCTACATCGACATACCTAACCTATGTATGTATGTATGCGTGCACTACAATTTGGCTTTTAATTCGATGTATGTATGTATGTGTTTTTCTATAGTGTATAGAAATAGATTCTTACCTGGGCCGCTCGAGGTTATAGCACTGTGGTATCCTTGTTAGCATTATTGTCGTTGTCGGTTGTCGGTTGTCGTCAGAGGGTTTGCGCCTTTATTGTGACAGTTTACATAAGGATAATGTCAATGATAACTTAGAAAACTTTTCCTCGATGTTCCACCGAAGTCATAGTGGGAACGGGAAGTAGAAGATGATAGCTTGATGGTACCTAAATGTTCGCCTGTACCATAATGATATAACAATAAAACTCTATAGCGCTGAAAACAATTCGTATCCTTTTGAGAAATGAATCGCCCGAGCATCTGTATATAAAAACTTAATTAAAAGCTGGCGCCAAATTATACCTACCCAGTTAAACAAGGATGATGGTGGGCCGGGGCGCGCGGCGCGATGCGACGCAAAGCAGCGGAAATACTATGTCGACGACGACGATGACGATGACGTGAGGAAGCCACATAGACGGCATTCTCTGAGGGTGTCTGGCCTCTGGGTTCCGATGGGAATGGGGCAGGTATTTTGGGTTGGAGTTGGATATGTGTAGGAAGTATGTATGTATATGATGAAATTGTATTGCTTTTTTACATTCCCCCACGCCCCACCGTAAATCCCGAAAAATCAGCCTATGGTGATGCGATATTCCTCTGGAATTTGATGTATTGAAAGCGGGAGGAAAATTTTAGTAAATGTATACGAGTATGTGGTGTGGTGATGGCGACCAGGTGCGGTGCGGAGCAGTGGGTGCCGGGGAGTGAGGATTTTGGGAAAAAGGAGGGCATCGGCTGCTATGCTCCAGGTACGTGTTGTTTCAAAGTTTTTCGTTGAAATACTTTGTTCTTTGAGAGCACGGCATGCGATATCAAAAGAGGATTATGGTTTTAAGCGAAAATGAAAATGAATTTTTAAAGTTGCGAGCATCTGGAAATTAATTTGAATGCAGGAAGAAGATTGATGTGGCGTTTCATGTGATTTTATTCTTTTTGTTTTCAATTTTACTTTTATTTTTATATAAATAAGACCCATGGTCTTTCGCGAATAGCGTTATAAAAGTTAACCAAGAGTAGTTAAGTATTATGAAATGTTTTATGGAATAAAGTTTTTCTTATATCAGGATTACCTATGTATATACATACACTATACCTATGTATGTATATACTACGTAGATACATGTGAAAACCTGAATTTTAATAATACACTAACTTGTTAATTGTTTTTCAAAAGAGATTAAGAAAATATCCTCGGAAGGACTTAACTAAAAAGAGGTCGTTATATTTCAATTTCATTCTACTTTGAAAACAACATTGAAACGAGCGTTAAAATAGTACCTACCTAACGCAAAATATTCACATCTGAAAAATGAATTCCGTATTCAAATACATACATAAACACGTCTTATAAATTTTTAAAATTGAGAGCAACAAATTATTTCAAAATATTTATAGCTATTTTCAATATTCGGTAGAGATGACGTAAAGTGCGCACCGAATCCGTAAAAATTGCTGGTATGGAGCTGAGTATCGAAGAATACCGAGTCCATCCGCCATCGTGCGCAACAATTGTAGCTATGCCCATCCACTTTATGGAAGATTTTGTGGACGGATCTTGGTTTGCGAGCTTACAAAATCTAATTCGTACAAGAATTGAATCCCAACGATCGTCAAGCACTTGGCACGTTCGATAATTGGGCCGATAGCGAGATGGCCACCGATCCCGATCTTTACAAGACAATTTTGTTCAGCAATGAAGCTCATTTTTTGTTGAATGAAGGGTACATTAATAACCAAAATTGTAGTATTTGGAGTGATCACAATCCACAAGCCATTGTTAAGATGCCGCCTTTATATCGTCAAAAAGTCACCTGTTTGGTGTTCTCAATGGGCAAAGGGAATCATTCTTCAATAAAGAAGCCAGTCATAATGTTACAGTCAATGGGGAACGTTATAGAGCCATGATTAATGAGTTTTTCGTGAATGAATTGGAGGATGTTGATGTGGACTGCCTTTTGTTCAAACTACATGCCTTACTCTTCTTGAAAACCACAAGTCTAAAAAAACACCCTTTAATCTCAGACACTGCGAATACAAATATTTACAAGATTTCGATGATCAAACAGGAATCAATAATTTTTGTGTTTTTTTTTTTAAATACAAACTTGTTAACAATAAATTGGTTAGAAAATGTTAAATTAACTTAACTATTCATGCCAAGTTGTAAATATTCAACCGTTAGCGTATTCTAATGAATTCATCTAACTTGCCGGCTATTAACCATAACAATGTATAACATTTTTAATGTTAAGCAAGTTTCGTCAAAAAGTATAGATTTTATTTTCTCAAGCTTAAGCACAACAAATTAATACCTACTAACTACTGCTTCCTCTCTAAGAGACACCCGAAAATATCGACTCGCTTTAAGAACCATTCAAGTGTGTTCATATACATATATGCGTGGATTAATATTTAAAAACCATTAATTAATTCATCCAACTTCTGTCCAAAAAAACACTTTAAAAGTAGTTAAACTAATTAATTCCTTCACTAATGACTTAAAGACGACAAGATACACACACAGCTTAAGGGAGCTGAAATAAATAAACTAACAAGACAGCCAATTGGAAGCATCGCGCCCATTTCGACTCAAAATTTAATTTTTGTTATGATTTATTTACATACAACTATCAATCATTCTTAATACGAGTGAATTACAATATCTACTACTTTGAATAAATTTATTTGAGGACAACAACAATAAAGTTAAAAAAAAAAAAAACAAAAGATAGAACCAGCTTCGCTACGAATAATTATTATTCAACGTGCTTCGAATTTTTTCGTCGCAGTGGTGTGTGGTTTTTTGTTTGAAAGTTAAATGTTCAAAATTTATGTGAAGTAATTTTTATACAAATGCACAGCTACGCCCCTGTTTATAAAGGCAATCTAAATGAATTTTAACCAATTGGGTGGTAATTAATCGAAGTAGGTGGATTAACGGGCAACCAATTTAAGTGAGTTTATTGGTAAGGATTCGACTGACTGTATGTTCTTAAGTATATTTAAAAAACACACACCTCCAAAATTAAAAACACGAACTGTAAGAAAACAACGAAAATATATGTACTCATAATTTAACAACACTCATGCATATGTAGGTACATAATACATTGATGATACTTATTTGTTATTTTTGTTTGCATTTCAGAAATGAAAACCCTTAAGTATTGTTGCAAGTAAGAGTAGATAAAAATACAGTCTGAAAACTGAATCGAATTTCATGCTAATCGATCTACAATTCAGGCTTCATATATTGTATCTAATTTAAGACTCAAGAGTTAAGGCAAGGATAAAATCCTAGACTTTAACAAGAAACTTTTGTTCTGAATTCTCCATCCTTTTCTTTCCATGTCTAAACCAACATATTCGTATGTTACCTGAAAAATATAGAAAAAATTAGAGAATTAAAAAAAAAAAAACATTTCAAAATCTCTGATGGAAAACATCAGAGCAAAGCTTAAAAACAAACTTCTGTGGAACTCTGACAAAACTTGTAGGTATGTATGCTTATACCTTCAAACAAAATATTTTCAGGTTTTCGTTTCCATCAAGGTAAGAGATTCACCACAGCTATTCAATCCCTTTTCGGAAAATAACTCACCAAGGAGTGCCTCAGCATTATATTGTTATATCTTAAAGTTATGTTCTATCCTAATACTCAAACTTTATGACATCATTACCCATTTCCTTTATTACATCATAGATCCTACTCTACGACCAAACTCCCACCCAAACCATAACAATTAATCACAAAATTCTCCCCACCCAAGACAAATATGCCATCACGGATGTGTAGAACAATTGAGTTATATTCAACTGGAAATTATCAGAAAACCTGATGCGGTCACCTGAACTTTTCTCAAGCACTTTACCAAACTCAAATAATGGAGGATCTTCTGCCAATTTTTGAATCCGGGACACACATAACACTTTCCTTCTTCTTGATTCTTTTTTTTTTAAGTTGTTTATTTTAATTCTTGTTTAGCTTTTGATTTTTTTATTATTTGTTGGAAATAATTAAATTCATCAAAACAACGGCGGACTTTATACACAAAAGCATTTCGCAAACAAAGCACCGCATTCCAGAGAATCCTGGGAATGTAAACTTACCACCATCCCATCACCACTACACCGCCAGCAACCACGAGTAGTACCACCGTCGTCGTCGTTTACACGCTTTTCCTAATTTGATTTACAACTTTAGCATTCAACCTAGAATTTGTACCAAAGTATACCTAAATTCTTTCGCTCCAAAAAATTCCCTAATTAAATTCAGAACTTTTCGTGCTTGTGTCAGGCCCACCGCAATTCGAAGTTCCTTTTCTTCGAAAAACATTTTACTCGTATCGTATCGTCTTAAGCGACAGATACCAGATGGGAGTACTATGCATATATTTATACACTCTATGTATACAGTGGGGCATTGTACATAGAAGAAGAATCATAATTTAATCAAAATCTGTTACACCATTATACCTAACATTACATGTACTCGTATAGAAAGAGGAAGATAGAAAATAGAAGATAGTATACATAGAAGATAGAAGAAAGAACATAGAACATAGAGCATAGGTAATACATAGAAGCTGGAAGATGGAAGATGGAAGATGGAAGATGGAAGATGGAAGATGGAAGATGGAAGATAGAAGATAGAAGATAGAAGATAGAAGATAGAAGATAGAAGATAGAAGATAGAAGATAGAAGATAGAAGATAGAAGATAGAAGATAGAAGATAGAAGATAGAAGATAGAAGATAGAAGATAGAAGATAGAAGATAGAAGATAGAAGATAGAAGATAGAAGATAGAAGATAGAAGATAGAAGATAGAAGATAGAAGATAGAAGATAGAAGATAGAAGATAGAAGATAGAAGATAGAAGATAGAAGATAGAAGATAGAAGATAGAAGATAGAAGATAGAAGATAGAAGATAGAAGATAGAAGATAGAAGATAGAAGATAGAAGATAGAAGATAGAAGATAGAAGATAGAAGATAGAAGATAGAAGATAGAAGATAGAAGATAGAAGATAGAAGATAGAAGATAGAAGATAGAAGATAGAAGATAGAAGATAGAAGATAGAAGATAGAAGATAGAAGATAGAAGATAGAAGATAGAAGATAGAAGATAGAAGATAGAAGATAGAAGATAGAAGATAGAAGATAGAAGATAGAAGATAGAAGATAGAAGATAGAAGATAGAAGATAGAAGATAGAAGATAGAAGATAGAAGATAGAAGATAGAAGATAGAAGATAGAAGATAGAAGATAGAAGATAGAAGATAGAAGATAGAAGATAGAAGATAGAAGATAGAAGATAGAAGATAGAAGATAGAAAATAGAAGATAGAAGATAGAAGATAGAAGATAGAAAATAGAAGATATAAGATATAAGATATAAGATATAAGATATAAGATATAAGATATAAGATATAAGATATAAGATATAAGATATAAGATAGAAGATAGAACATAGAACATAGAACATGGAACATAGAACATAGAACATAGAACATAGAATATAGAACATAGACGATAAATATGTAAAAAATGAACAAATTCTAAACCTATACAATTATTCTAGTCCATGCCAATTTTCAACCAATTTTGTCCCACTATGTTGTGGTCATGATGGTTGTATACAATTTCCAAATCCTTGAGATTCCTCTCAAACGTACTCAGAATTCTTCACTTCGGTCTTGTCATTCAAAGAAAAAAAAATTCAGATTTCCAAAAAGGAGTGTCGCGCAGTGAAAACCATGTAAGGCAGTAAGCACTAAAAATTATAAATAGAATTCGTTTAAGGCGAAAAGCCACAGTCAGTGGTTGTAGTTGTCAGCTCGATTAAATACATAACAGGAGTTCACAGAAAGAATCGTGCCAAAGCGCAAGGTTTTAACCAAAACATCCGCCCATATTACCATCATCAGCAAAAGGATTTTATAAACTCAAAAGGAGTATATGGCGGGGGATGTGTGACCACTGTTTGTGGCCAATGATCCGCTGACAGGCACTTTGGGCCTGCTTCAAGACGAACAAGTTTAACATAATACACGACACGTGTAGGTATAGTTATGCAGTCTTTTGCTCTAATATGTTTATATGTATGTATGTATGTATATGGAAATGGAACCAACATCTTTTGTTTGATGCTCTTAAGAGACTTTACGGAGGCATCTAATTAGTATCCTTTGAATTGCTCCAGCATAGAAGGAGTGCTTAGTAGATTCAACTGAAAACACATCTAACATACATACATGCACACAAACATATGCATACATTTTCGCGTGAAGATGAATAGTCACCACAAGAGCAGAGCGAGTATGCGGTGGATAGAACTTAAGCTATCCAAACCACCTGAAGCCTGCAAATGCAGATGCAGGAGTAGGTAGGTATACTATACATGGAAGCATCGGAGTTCTGAAACCTTCGGATGCAACTGCTGTGGTAGGTGCTTCCCATTTACGGCTTACCTTGAAGGTGCACTATGATTGTGAATTGCAAATGTGCGGCCCATGAAATATTGCAACATAAGCTCTATATTGCACTCTCCTCCTCATATACATATGTACCTACCTACTTCCCCCGAACCACCATTCGAACCGCGTGTTTTTCTAAATTGAAATAATGTTAAATGCAAAGCAGTTTAAATAAGAACGTTCCGCGAGGTATTTAATTTTAAATTTGAAAATTCAAGAGCACTACCTATATGAACCTCCACGTCCACATATTGCCTTAACTATCTAAAGGACGAAAACATGTACATACTCGTATATGCAATTATGCATGCACGTCACACCCACCTAACCAAATTATAGGAAGAATTAGGTAAATAAAAAAAAACTGTCTATCATTTCAAAAGTTATTACCAGGTATCGGTAAATGAAATGAATGAAATTATTCCGGCATTTCAAAACATGCAGTTAAAATCCTTAAGTTAATAGGTAAAATCGCAGTTTAGTTATGAAGTTTTTTTTTGTAACCATCTTCTTTAAAGACCTTAAAGAAAAAATAAGTCTTAGATCTATCTTAAACAGCCTGTCCTGGCTTCTTCATTAATGTATACCGATCGCGAGCTTACAACGCGATATGACATCCAGTTTTAAACGTCGTCGTTGATGTCGAGGCTTGAGGCGTCCTGGTCTACGCCTGCCATCTTTCCAACGCAGCATATAGAGAAGGTCGAATGGACACATCTGTTTCTCGATTTTATTAGTTTCAAAAAAAAAAAAAAAATAGAATATTAACAAGGCAAGAAAAATTAAATGATAATATATCATTATGTTTATTTATTAATCCAGATCAATACCTCAGGTCGAACCAAGCGAAGCACAGAAAATAGTTTATATTAATTTATGCAACAGTTGGTCAACACCAAATAAGCATATTTAAATCAAACCGATACAAATTAAATTATTAATATGATTTTGGCTTGCTTTATAAAAGACTCTAAACATATATTCGGAAATCAGTGCCGTAGTAGACGCGTTTCACACTTGTTCGGTTTCGTTCAGTTCGGTAAGTAGTCAGTCCGAAATCGCTTCAGAAAATTAATAAAAACCGTTAAGCACCGAATGTCCTATCGACACTGTATTTTTAACTTCGGTTTCAAAAAACAAAATGGGCTCTAGTCTAGGGCATACCAAAAAGTGAGAACGGGCTAATGTGGTTCTTTTCAGTTAAATTTTGAATGTTATCGAATGTATCCGCTTATTTCTCCCAGTAAAAGTGTGCACATTTTAACAAAAACCAGATAGAAATCGAATGTGAAGAAAACTTAACAGTAACTTTAAACAGACCCAAATAATTGATAAACCAAATGAGTGTGAATCAGTCCAAAAAGCTTGAGCTGAAATAATTAATTAATAATAAAAATTATGAAATATCATTATATTTACGAATTTTTCAGTTTTAAACTTTTTTCCAAAAATTTTTTAAGTCGTAACTATATATTGTAGTCGAATTTTTGTCTTAAGTAGGAATTATTGTAGTAATTTTAATTTTAAATAAAATGCACCATTCAAAAGCTAACTGAAGTCATTTACTCTCTTTTGTTTATAAACGACTCGCTTAGTAAATTTTATAAAACTTAGACACAAAAGGTGTATTCTAATAAAAATTCAAATATTCAATCACACAGTTGTTACTATGTCAAATTCTTTAATCTCATGTTAGAAGAAAACACCATTTGGTATTCCAAAAACTGTTAAAAATTAAAAAAAATATCCCGAGGCGTTCAGCATCAACACACTTTCGGCTTAATTTTATTCTTGAAATTTATTTTCTTTTCAATTCAACATTTTTTTCTCTTCACAAAATAACTATAAAACGAGAATAAGTAAATAACGTTCCCATTCAATCACAACTCACATTGACGTCCGTCGTCATCATCATCATCATCATCAGATCCAAAGAAGCAGACCCCAACCGTAGTTATTGTGCGGTCATAGGAGACTCGCTCTTTGATGGGAAGAAGAAGAAGAACTATAGAATACCTAATTAATTAACCATCCATTGACCCTACTCAACTCTGTACTCGGAGTGATGATAAAAAGCTCTTGGCGCACTAACTTACCAACCAGTTGGTTAACAGTTTCGCATGTCCGAAGACTTCCACTCTGAGCTTAAGTAATAACACTGAGAAACCAACCACATCACTATGGCTATGGCGATGGCTATTCCAGCATTGAAGATGTTGTGGCTTACGATGGCGATATTTGCCGGATCGACGACGGTCCTAGTTGTGGGCGATGAAATGAATTCGACTTCTTCAGGTACGGTGGAGTAATTGATTTTGTAAATGTGACCATTTAAATAATATCCCACAGCCTCTCCAAAGGTACAAATGTCAACTGCATCCACTACAACAGCAAGATCAATGTCAACATCAACATCACCACCACCAACTCCACCGTTTGCAGCTGTTATGGACATTTTCCAAGCCCCTTTAGCTGCCTTCAAGCCTAATGTGGATGACCAAACCAATCTGCAAATGGGCAGGGATCAGCAGAGTTCCGCTGCCACGCAAATGCCATCGAATATTTTCTTCAAAGCTGGCAGTGGTCTCGGATCAGCAGCAAGTTCCTTGACCGGCTGGTTTAACAATCGTGTTATTCCTCAGGCACTCCGTTCCCCAAGCACAACCACTGCTGCACCAGAACTTATGTTTGAAATAATCCCAAACCAGCAAGTCAAGCGTAAGATCATATTGGCCACGGAAAACCGAAGAAAGCCACTACGAAACCGTCAAAGACCTGTTTTGGATGAGTCAGATGACTTGGAAGACGATGAAGAACAATTCAACAATGACGATGAAGATGACGATGACCAAGAGGATGACCTCAACTCGAACTTTGATATGGTCGAAGACGACGAAGAGGATGATTACGAACCACTTGAAAAACGAAAGGGCTCAAAAAAGGCACAGAAACGTCCAAATAAGCAATACTTCTACATAGAAGAGGAAATTCTGGACAACGACGATGAATTAGAGCCCGAAGTTCAAATGCCCAAGAGAAAACCTCCCCGCAATCAGCAAAATCTTTCTAATAGGCGACGAAAAACACCCCCCAAAAAGAAGCAGCAAACAAGGAGGAAACCTATGAGGAGAGTCCAAAAGCCTCAGATAGTACAAGTTGCACAAAATAACCCATACCAGACTCAAGTTAAACGGAAGCGACGCCCTTCAACTACATTCGAACTCGTGCCAATAAGCCAGAACCAAGCCATTAGCTCGATTGTTAAGAAAAAACCCAACTCCTTCCCAACAACAAACAACCAGCAAAAGCCCGCCTCACAATACCTCAATATCCCCTGGACAAGTCTAGGATTAGCTGGACCTCCGAAAGACTCCTCCTCAAATGGCCAACAATCGAAACCCATTATCGTGCGAATTCCACAGCAAAGCATTAAACGCAAAAGACGCCCAAGTAAGAAGCAAACAGCCAGTGCTGTGAAGAATCCTAAAAATCCTAGACGCAAGCCTCTTAGGGGTCAGTTGCAGAGTCAATCACCGGTATTCTCCATTCTGAGTGACGATGAAGTTCGAGAGATATTCAAGGCTCAGCTTAACGAACCTTCTCAGATGAACTCACAGGCATCCAATGCACAAATGGCCATGGACACCAAAAAGAATCCACCAAAGAAGGAGAATAAGGAAATGTCTTTGCACAACAACAACAACAACAACAATAACGACACCGAACAGCAGGACAAGCTTCAAGCTCAATCGGAAGCGGCAAGCAACGAAGAAGATACAAATGATTCTTTCATAGTGGTTGGACCCGCCGATGATGACGACGACAAGGAAATTGATACCGGCCTTTATAGACATTATAGCAATTATCGAGGACTCAAGAGGGGCAGAGCTGAACCGAGGTTGAGTCATAGTTGGGAAGAGGACCATGATGATTACGATGATGAGCCATGAGTGAAACAATTTAACTAATATGTTGGAGCATGATTACAATAACTGTATTGTCAAAATCTTCAAAGCCTCACGTTTTATGTGAATTTTTCGTCAAATAAAAGAATAAATAAATAAGATTCCATGTCAATGTGTTTTTTATTGAAAATCATTCAACCTACCTTATTTTCTGCAATTTGGGATTCTAGAATCTTGGCTGTATTGGCAATAAGAGATCAGTCAAGCGTCAACTAAAGTTATTGAGAGCCGTTTAAGTAGGTACCTTTGTATTGCGATTGCCTGAGTATTTTTGCTGAATTGTTTAGGTTTTTATTTATATACATACATACATATACATACATACATAGGTCAAGAATCAAATATTTTATAGCCATT
Source organism: Scaeva pyrastri (assembly GCA_905146935.1). Classification (NCBI taxonomy): domain Eukaryota; kingdom Metazoa; phylum Arthropoda; class Insecta; order Diptera; family Syrphidae; genus Scaeva; species Scaeva pyrastri. The sequence goes on along the minus strand of LR989929.1, from coordinate 676,819 downwards.
CAAAGTACCTATACCTACCTTCTGGTAGTTTTACATGATGGACTAAATCAAATGGGAACAATTATTCTGCGGGATTTCATGCATAGCATTGCACTCCAACTTGTTGGTTTAAAAACTACATACATACATATTGTATGTGTTGTGAAGGACCTTAAAAAATAAATTTAACTGTTATTGCAAAGTAAAGTAATCAGCCGTTATCACAGCCTGGACAAAATATAAAAAGGATGTTCCATAAGAATGGTTAAAATGTTAACGTCTAAAAACAACGTCTTTCAAGCAGATGGTTGTCTTCTTCATCAATGATTGATTTTTGACTCTGTACTACTTCTAACTTTTTTCTGCAATTATGTGAAATTTGTATAATTTACTTTAAATACAATGCAACAGCGCAGCGCATTTGGAACAAGTTCACTACATTTTTAACTTCAAGGAGATATGATAAGATATGCTTTAGAGTCCTTAGACTATCGGAATTTTGTAATCTAAAGGATTTCTATTAAAATTCGTCATTAAAAAAAAATTTTAAATTAAATTTAATCGTATATTATTATGGAAAACAAAAAACATTAACATAAAACACACTGTACTTTTAGTAATTTTTCAAAAATCATATTTGAATTTGTTTCAGAATAATTTGTGCTTCAAAACTTACGTTAAACAATTTCGATTTAATCAATATGTACCCAACCATATCGAACCTTATAAAAAGGGCAACCTTATTTTGTCAAACTGATTTGACATTTCGTGTTTGAATTTAATCATAAAATATCAAAATTCATAATTCGGAAACCTATTTTGTTAAGTATGTTGTTTTATTTGATTTTGAAATTCTATTTTGCTCAATTCTATTCCGATTGTTTCGAATTATTGGCTTTTTGTTCTTTACCATAAATTGATTTCGTGCAAAACAGCAAAACTAAATAATGTACAGTAATAGAAAAATCATCACCGCACTGATCATGTGTAATAGTAAAATGTATATATGTACATACAACGGAAACTGTCAGTCATTCGAACACTTTTGTTATACTAACTAGTCGATGACAAATGTAAAAGCAATTAAATGTGAATTAATCCCAATATGAAACATAAAATTGGCAAATAATTACGAGGCAATAAACTTTTTGAAAAAGTTTCAAAATGTGTTCTATATTTATTAAATATTAATATATCTTTTGTTTTATTACTACTTATAAATTATACCTCACAGCTTGAACGCTAAACCATAAAAACAAGAATGCCCAATCCGGCTGGGCATTTTATTTTGAACCATGCTTATTCAGTTATGAAATGAATTATCAAAAATATCTCTCACCTAGTCAAGCTTTTATTAACAAATAAGAATTTCCATATAACTCTCAGTTAAACTACAAATGTTTGGTTTAATCGATGTATGTACATGTGTAGGTATGTATTTGTATACACAAATGCTAACGAGTGAAAACAACGCCCGTGATGTGATCATTGTCGGGGTCATACCTGAGAACGGCCGGCAAAGAACTAGAATGCCCCAGGCTTTGCCCTAAAAGCATATCTACATATTCTGGGGTTAATGATCAGATATTTCGTCTTATGCACGACGTACGTATATTACTAAAAATCTAAACATATAGAAAGTTCTTTTTACACTATAAAAACAGATATAATCCCTCTTCATTAGAATTTTGGTAATAATTTTTATGTCAAAATATTAATTGATTAAACATTTTTCGCGACATGCCTTGTAGACAATTTGTTGACCTTTTGGTTAATAATCGTTGGTCTTAGGATAGGATAGATAAGATATAGCGGTTTAGTTTTAGCTTGAAGCTCATTTAATATTTTGACAACAGATAACTAAAATTTTCAGTTGAATAATTTAAACCATACTATCGGCTTAAGTCGGGAATCTAAGCGCGATAAATATTTATAACAATTTTTTAAGCTTATATAGCCGTTATAAATGCAAATTTAATTAATGAATTTTCAGCTTGGGGTCATATTTTGAAAAAATAGCAAAAACTGTGTCATTCCTTAATCTACACGACCATTGCTTGGAGATGTTGTACAGTTATTGAGATAGAATGTCTTTTTCGGGACCAATAACTTTGGAATATGTAAGAGCCTTAATTTTTTAGGTTATCTTTGGGAGTGTTCAATATATATATATACATATATGCGTTGAAAGAAGGACATTATTAAAATTATAGGGGGTTAATTGTCAACAAATTGAAATTAATTAATTTGAAATAAAAAAAAAAAATAAAATTCAATTAAACCTTCCAAAACCACCCAATTGATGATATGATTTGTATGGGTTTTTGCATTTTTTTTTTCAAAATCAACTTAATAATAGATATGTAGCTTAAGACTTAATCTACACAATTGTTTAATAATTTAAAAAGGAAATTAAGAATGCAGGCATAATTTATCAGCATTACAAGTCTTTCTTCCAAAGTTAGATGTCCTAAAATGATTCTCCAAAATAATTTTAAGGCTGGATTCCCTAGTTTTTTGAACTTCTTAATTTCTATGAAATCTTTTTCAAAAAATTAACGAAATTGAGTTTTCTTCATCTAAAACAAGACACATTTTTCGTCGTTAAGAATGTTCGGCTAAACAATGATTGTCTTAAAGAGGTGGTTTCTCCGACTTAAGTAACAGTGTGACAAAGTTTACCAACTTATGAAATATGGAAGTAGTAAATAAGAATAGAAATAAAACTCTCATATTCTTAAATATTACACAAATACACTACAGAATTATGTAAAAAGAGTCGTGGAAGAAAATCGCAATTAATTCCCAGGGCATTTCCAGATCGGCATTGCCAAATGTGTCTAACATACAATGTAACTGCAATAATACAGCTTTTATAATTTTTATTAAAAATGCAAGAAATATCAAAGTATAAAGGTTTCCAAACTTACAACTAATGAATTCCCATTCCAGACATTAACCCCAAACAAATTGGAAATAATTTATTTGAAAAAGATTGGTCACATGTCATTTTAATTTTGAAAACAGCCAAGACAAAGTCACTACTCCAATATTTAGCTCTTAACTGATTTATTGCTGGCAAAAAAAGTAGGTATGAGAAATATTTCACTCAACGTCAAAATGTCGCCGCTAGTTAGAGATAGTTCTTTCTGCCGAGTTCATTGAAATTTTAACTAAAAAAAGAAGAAGTCTCGGTTAGGTGTTCGTACCCCAAGGCATAATTCATCATTAATTACAGAATCATTAGCCATCAGCATTAAAGAAAAAGAACAAAGAAAGCATCAGCAACAACAACAACAACAACAACAATCCGAAAAGAACTACATACAAAATACTATTAGCAATAACTCATTATGAACATTCATAAATAAATGTGAAATAGAAGCTTGAACAAGAATAATAGCGTCCAATTATCCTCAACAGAAGATGTTTTTGACCAAAGAATAATTCGCTGGGAATTCGCTGGCCGGTCGTTGACTTAAAGAGTCCGAAATTTTTCAAATATAAACCATGGTGCTTCTAGTTTGGTCATACAGTTGTAATAGACTAATCTTACAATCAGGATCCTTTGGTCGGGTTATGCAGTTTTAAGTAAGTCAGCTGGAAAGGATTCGACACCAACAAAATGAACATAATTTTTGCAGGAGTACTACTTGTACTCTGTATTGGAGTAGCTAGCGCAGGTAATACGGATTGTGAGGAATTGATCGTGGACAGGAGTTAAGCAAGCTAAAATTTTTGTTTTCAGAGCGAACATTTCCACAGAGGAGTTTAGCAGCGAGGGCGGCGGCGGAGTCAGGTGATGTAAGCCAACCCTATTGGCTTCTTGGGGCACCGCGCAAAGGTGCAAGTTCCATTCAAGCGATTCAGGTACCAGTGTCAACTGGGGACTTTGCTGACGATAGTGATGATGAAGAAAATAATTACGAACAGCAGAATGTGTTTTCTGTGATGCAGGACGATGACGATGACAACGTTGATGACGACCAGATCAATGAGGAAAACGTTGAAAACGACGACGACATCGACAACGACGAAGACGCAGAACTGACCGGAAATGTTGTTGGGATCCTTTCTTTAGACGGAGAGAAGGAGATGAGTAACGACGATGAAGACGATGATGATTCTGGAATGGAAACTGCGATATTCCTGCCACGTGCAGCGCTAAAGAATATCCCCAATGGAAGCATTGTGGCCTTGGTTGATGATTCCGAGAGTACGGGTAGGGCTGTACGCAGATATTATTACAGAAAGCGCAGGGTATCCAATCGAAGGAGGCGAGGCAACAAGCAACGTCGCCGTCGTCGTCGCGGAGGAAATAGACGCAGGAGAAGGCCTTCAATTCGTGTAATCCGTCCCGCAGGAGGAAGAAGAGGCAATAGAGTGACCAGCCAAAGAAGGCGTCCAAATGTGATTCGTCTTTAGATAACCACATTTGCGCACAAAATGTTTTAATAAAAAAAAAATGAAATGAAATGGAAAAAAGTTATTTGTTGTTTATTTTGGTTATTCAATTTTCAAATTCGAACTTAAAAATTAGGAATGTAGGGTGGAGCAAGAACAAGGAGAACCAAAAGAACTGTTTGCTGTCAGTTTTAATATGCCTGGAAATTAACAACAAAAAAGTGTAGGAAGAGGAATTCCATTTTTAAAAGAAAAAATATGAATTAAAAAAAATATTCCTTGAAACCAAAAATAATCTGAATCATGATTTAAAAAAAGTATGATTACCTACATACTCGCACATGACTATCGTTAACTAAAAAGATGTTTCTGAAATTTGGAAGAAAATAGGAAGCGTTTTTGAATAATCTGCGAACAATTTCTCGTCCCTTGCTATCCAAAAATGATAAATTCTTATTTCATAACACTATTTTTAAATTAATCAGTTGATGTATATATACTTACATACATACATATGTACATAGGTACTACCCGTGGAGTGATGGTTAGTGCGTAGGACTGTCATGCCAAAAAGTTTTTACTGGTACTGCCTCTTGTGAGGAATTGACGAATCTTTCAAGACTAATATTCATGTCATGAAAAGTGCTTTTTTTCAAAAATTTAGCAGTTATCAGTCATTAAGTCATTAGGCCCCAGTTCTCTACGAGCTGTAGGGCCACATAATTTATTTACTTACATTGGTACATATATCAATTTACCGTTTCCAAGGCTTGTTTCATGGTTCGTGAGCCAGTCACCAACCTGAGGAACTAGCATGACCTTTTGCCAAACCTTTTGGGGTTTGTTTCTGGCGGCCGCCTCGGAGAGGCTATGATCACACCTCCATCCAGTCCCAAATAGTTACGGCACGTGCTTGTTCTCGTTTGCTATACATGTTATTCCCCCTATTTGCCTGATGGCTGACCCGCCGGACGATTCCGGAGGCTAGAAAGCGAAATGTATATGCAATCCACCTCGAAGCAGATATCGTGGAAAAATTAACCGAAAACATACTTGTATGAAATAAGGTCTTAAAACATGCCAAGTTCTATCTCTATGAAGGTTTTATCGTAAAGATTATTTATGTGCATGGTTTTCAAAAAAAAATAATTTACATTAGTGACTAATTTAGAAAACCCTACGTTGATATAACGTTAGGGCTCGACCTTGTTAGCTGAGAATTAAAACTGTACCCTTTTAGACGACCAGTTTTCAGTTCAGTTATCTGTTCTTTTTTTATCTGTCAGTTCGGTGTTCAGTTCATTAGTTTAACTGAGAACTGAATTGACAACTGATGGGAATTCCATCAGTTTCAGTTAAACGTTTCAGTTTTGGTCTTTAACATCAGTTTAACTGAAAGCTTAACTGATATCTCAACTGAAACTGAACTGATCGTCTAAAAGGGGCTTAAAAGTTATTTTCTATTAATTTCGAAGCATAATCGAAACAAAATATGGATTTGCTTCGACACAAATGTAATTCATTTCTCTCAGGCCCAGTTTTTCAATGCAACATGGTTCTACTTTCTAGGTTTTATAGTGCAAATTCAAGTTAGTTCTCGAAAAAACTCGTTTTAGCCGATTAAGAATCCCGGTTAATCCTAAGTTATCGCAACACATTAACTGATTTAACTCAGGATTAAAATTCTGGATCAAAATCTAACGAAACCATTCGGCATTCAGCTCTGAAAGGGTAATTCCTGTAAGACATGAAGATCTCCAGTTCTGGAAAAACTTTACTTTTGATAGTGTTGCGATGAATTTCAATATTTCGTAATAAAAATGTGGGACCGTTTCCATAATAAAAAAGATCTACATAACATTACGAGCTATATGATCTTACATATTCAAATATTTTTTGGCAGCCTTATAATTGGTTCTTTTATTACTCTCATATTATAGAAAGTCAAGAGTTCAGAAACGGGTCATTTGCTAATCAGAACCTAGCACACATCGAATTAGCATTACCAATAACAAAATTTTATTACTAATACTTTAGGGTCTCACGTTGTCATCGCCGCCGCGCCGCCGTTTGTGGTAATTTATGCAAAAAATCATCGGAGTCAAATATTTGTGGCAAAATGTTAATTTAACTGAGGCGTTTCCCGATCAAAGTTATCAAAGTGATCTTGTCTCGTATATAAAAGCCTCGCATCGCCTTTCTGTCATCAGAGTTCTTCAGCTATCGATCTAATCACATTACAGTTGAGAAAAATAATCCCAGATGCAGATGCTAAAGATTTGTAGCGCCCTGCTGCTAATAGCAGTGGTAACTATTGAAGCTGCAGGTAAGTGCATTTAATCTATTCTTATGAAGTATGTCAACTAATGTCTTTTATTGTTTTCAGAAATCAGAGATAATGGCAGGTACCAGCTTTTCAAAAGAAATCCTTTGTCAGGAAAGCACGAAAATGTGCAGGAATCTGGAAGGAAGTACGACGAAATAATGGGTAAAATGTGGTCGATGCTGAGTAAGAAATCTAAGCCAATGATGATGGTCATGATGCCATCAACGCCATCATCGGATACGGGCGTAATTCCTTCAGTGGAAGACGGTGTCGATGATTTGGTGGACGACCTCACCGATGCAGTAACTGACGCGACTGACGCTGTAACTGATACTGTTGATTCAGTAGCTGATGCCATCAGGATTCAGAATAGAATACCCTCCTTAGATGACTTCGACAGTGACGATTTGGAAGATGAAGATCAGATTATGTTCGAGGTAGATGATGGCAATGATGATGAAGACTCCTTAGACGATGACATTGACAATGAAAATGAAAATGGAAATGACGATAGCCCTGCACAGTATCAATCGAACAACGATGACGATGATTACGACGACGCTGAACCAAATTCAAACAAAGAATCTGATGTAGCCGTCTCTGATTCGCAAGTTTCAAAAAATAAAGATTGCGGCCAATCTGAAGATTCTGACTTTCCACTGGGACGTGCATCGAAACGCCAAAATGAGATCAAACGAAAAAAAGAGGCGAAACGCGTAAAAAAATTGAAACGTCGACTCAAGCTAAAACGTCAGCAAGAAATTGAACGTGAACGGGAAATTAGGCGCAAAAATGAAATCAAAAGGCGCAATCGTGTAAAGCAGCAAAAACTTCGCAAAATTAAGAAGCTTAAAAGGAAGATTAACAAGCGCAGACGCTTGCAATGGCTTCGTCAACAACAGCAACAACAACAAGCCAATAGAGTAGTTATGTACAGAATTCAATAATTGATTTTTCAGAAATAAAATGCAAATTGGAATTAAAGATTCATTTACTTTTAATTTTTATGAAAAAATACTAATTGTCGCTGATACTATAAGTAGTCTATTTTTTGCATGAACAATTTATATGCTTTTTCTTTCGAGTCTTTCCTATATGAAGGCAAAGGGATCTTTCATACACAATTAATTAATCAGAGGAGTAAAGAGGTTTCAGTTCTAACATTTTTAGCTTTAGAAGACAGTTAGAAAATGTGAACATTTTAATAGCAGTGTTTTATTCACTGCTGGGTAGCTAACGCAGCAAAAGTTCCCTGGGTAAACTACAACAACTTGATTGCTGGCCAAAAAGAAGCCAGCAATAATAATGACAGCTGTGCTGGCGATAAATGTAAACTGACACTTGAATGCTGCACTAGCTACACAGCAGTGAATAAAACTCAACTAATGTTAGAATTGGTGTGAGGGCGAAATATTAAAATTTACTACCTCTTAGTTGCTTATGTATTTTTGTTTACTAAAATTAATATACAAAAGTTTTGCAAGCTCATGATTAGGAATTTTAATGGGAATTAGTACATTTTTGGTCATGCACAGCTATGTAAGGAACCAGTACGACCTAGTGACTAGTCTGTCAGTGAAGAGAACCACTGATTTGAGAAGTATCATTACAAGATCATTTTAAACCCTCAAAGCTAGTATCCGCAAAAAAAAAATTAGGTGGCACATACCAGGGTTCGAAACGAGACCTCTGGATTTTTTATAGGTACTTCATTTGTTTCTAATCACTAATTCCACGTTTTTGTAGTTTTACATGAAGATAAATGTATTGCTCCAAAAATTAATTACATTTTTAGATTGTAGCTTCACTATTAATATTCCCTGCAATTTATGAAACATAGGTCCTGAAATTTTCTCCTTGGGTGGTTTCGTTCCCTTAAAATTTAGTGGTGGGATAAGCTAAACATCCACAAGGTATTTAAGCCATTACTCAATTACCACCAGCAAAGGAATAAGCACAAGAAGAAAACACATAAACCTCAGAAATAACAAGATTTCTTATGGCCCATTCACCATTATGACTCTGTCTCCACAACTATCATCGCACTTGTATAGTCAATTTGGCATCACAATTGACCCATATCGTCGTCGCCGTCATCGTCTTCGTCGTCGTATAATACAAGATCTCCCCCGGGCTATATTCGTGTATATATAAGTCAATTTTACCAATCATCCAAATCGACAATTTACACACATAGCTCTTTACTTCTTACATTTGTACATACATGTATGTATATATGTAAGCGATAGGAATAATTCTCAATCGTAATCTCATTAGAAGAAGCGTAAGCTATTCAAGCATCTTCATCTGATATATGCCCCGGAGCTAGGACGTTTTTTTTCATCTCTTGCCCAACACCATCGAAGTCTTCAATTATTTTGGAGGAGGCACGAATTTAGCAAAGTTTTGGGGCTAAAGAGCAAATAAGTTACGGTAAATGACTTTTGGTTCTTGTGGTTTGGCATATTGAAAGACTGGGCTTTGGATTCCGTATAAAAAGGGGTTTGTCGACTCATATCGATGCATTACACTCTAATTGCTTAAAGAACATTACCACTTACCAGCAACAAACAAAATGAGGTCCCATATTGTTTTGGCTCTGACATTGATGGCTTTGGGGTCCTTGGCTGAGAAATCCAAAGGTAACACATAAAATACTGAACTTAAGAATACCATTATTACTTCCAACTCCTACCTATATTTTGCAGGACGAAAATCTTTCATAATACCCTCATATTCGAAGCTGAGGCAGATTGATATCGAGCACTTGCTGCAAAACCAAAAGGGTTACGAGCACGACGTCGAAGATTCATTAGCAGATAATATCGAATCGGAACCCATGGACAATATACCCTCAGCTGGAGGCCTAAGACCCGATTCGTCAAGCGGCAGATTGTTCTTCAAGAAATTCTTCCTCATGGGCAAGAAAAACCCAACACCACAATTTATAATCATCACCCAAAACCCAGCTATGACGCCACCTATCACTGACTCCGAGCCCACTTCCATTCCCTTGAATTTCACTGGCACAATAACCACATCTCCTGTTGACGAGAGAGCAGGCGATTTTTCAGACGACTATGATGCTGACGAGGATGATGTCTACGAGGACGAAGTCGAAGCTGAACCCCATAACGACAAAAAGAAGCGCACCACCTCCTACAAACTGGTCAAGGGCAAGGCCAACCATCAGCAAGGACTCAGGATTGTGGTGCCATCAAAGTATATGCGTAACTTCCAGAACAAGCGCAACTCGATCGCTGTGAATCCTTTCACTTCATACAATAGTGGAGGCACTAAAGTGAAAAAGTTTGTTCTCAGTAACAATGCTAATGGCAATGTCAAGAGGAAACGTACCAGGAAACCAGTGCGTCGATTTATTGTCCAGCAGAATTAAGCCTTTGGATTAACGGTAAAAGGACCGCTTTGGAGTAGACACTTAAAGCTCGTTCATTTGGAAGATAGATACAAATATAAAAAATGCAAATTTATTTTTTCCTTGTGTTTATTTGGCTTTGCGTGAGATGTTAATTTTATTGATTGAATTATGAAATTTAAAGGATTCCAGTGAACAACTCCTGAAAGTTTTGACTGTTAAGAAAAATGTGTATTTTTATTCAAATAATGGAATATTTTGGAGTTTTCGATTGAAGGGAACACTTTAACTGCGATGTTTATTGTATTTGTAAATTTGTTCGTTCCCATTTATGGTATTCTCTCGAAAATATTCAGAAGCTTGAACTGGCGTGATCCGTCGAAATATATTTGAACTCCATTCTTATTTTTAAATTCAAAATTTCACTCTATAAGAATCAATATTTATATATTCTACCTCCTACCACCCTATACAATTCTGAATGTTATAAAAAACATAAATCAATGTAGCGCAGCATGATTTTGAAATAGTCTATCAAATACCTTGGGTCAATAGTAGCAGCCGATAACAACATCGATGAAAAAATTCTCAAGTGGCTGCTCAAAACCACAGACCGTATTAATGTAGTCAGTCAAAGCTATTTAAATCCAGAAGCCCACGAATCCACAAATCATTACTCAAATATGGATCGGAGGCTTAGGTGTTTAGTATGGAGAATTGTTGGCCTCGTATCCACACGTTTACCAACCGCGATAATCTAAGCAAAGTCTAAAGAACTGCTAGCCTAATTTTGGGTGGTGCAATTCGTTCAACCCCCACCGCTGGAAGTTCTGTTCAATATGATACCGCTAGACATCTTTAGTAAACAAACTGCCGCTAATACAGCAGTCCGGCTCAAAGCCTCCTCACAGTGGAATAATAACAATATTGATCACTCAAAAATTCTGAACTCATTCAGATCACTTACCTGTAACATCGACTACATCACACCTCTTCTGCGTTTTGATAAAAACTTCAATGTGTCGATTCCCTCTAAATCCTCATGGCAGCTAGAACCGCCGCCGTGGACATCGACTTCTACACTGATGGATCCAAAACAGATGAGGGAGTTGGTGGCGGCGTATACTCCGACAGACTAAACTAAGGTCTCTCCTTTCGTTCACCCAAACACTTTAGTGTCTTCCAGACAGAACTTCTTGCCATCAAAGAAGTCCTTTGTTGGCTGAAGGAAAACGTGATATCGTCAACTGATATACGTCTGTATCTTCTCGGATAGTTAAGCTGCCATACAATCCATGGAATCAGACTCTATACTAATTCAAAAGTAGCCCAAAATTGTAGATCATCTCTGGTGGAGATGGTCAGTTCAATTTTCACCTAATCTGGGTGCCGGGCCATAGAGACATTCCAGGTAATTGCAAAGCAGACGAACTTGCAAAAAATGGATCCTATTACAATGATCCCAGTGATCTAATTAAGACAGACCTTCACAGTCTCAACCTCTTTATTGTTAGCTGCAAATGGTTCAACGGGTAGGAGGATCCTATGATCCATGTGCGCTGGTCTTCTTTCCAGCAACCACCGTAACCGAACCTAAGCTATATGTTACAATCATGAAACTGTATGCATATCAAAAATAAAACTCAGTAGACTCCTGTGGACTGGTCAGCTAGCTGGCATGAGCGAAGAGGAACCAGCTCGGAAAGTCCTTTGTAGCACATTTTAACGAAGGCAGCAGTGTGGCAGAGTATGCTTTTACTTCTTCCTTGTTTCACCCTATTAAAAGCTTGGTTTTGAAATTCAAACAACTTCGAAAGTTGTTTTCTGAACATGACTTCTGACTTTCCAAACCATCAACACAAGAATTGAACACCAATTTTCGTTGTCCCTCCATTTTAGCCAATAACTTTTTTGGTTTTCCTTATATAAAAGGACATTTATTTTTATTTACAATTTACAATTAATCATCAATTTACTCATCATAATCAGCAGCATAGTAACCATCAATGCCAAGGTCCCTCAAAAATATCAAATTCTTACACCGATTTATTATGATGTCTCTCGAGAGAAAATAATCGGGCTTGTCAACTAAAAAGTCAATATCAAAATTGTCAAAACTCGATGATGGCGTCCTCCTAACGACAGCATCATCAGCTGACCGCAGTTTTACGACTTTATTCAAATCTCGTACAATTCTCTTCCAGTAACGCTGTGGTACTTTGAGTTGACGATTGAGGTATCGGCGGAGTTTCTTCCATTGACGATTGCTCATGACTTTCGGCTCATTTTCTACACTTCCTCGGAGAAAATCCGGTGAATCGTCGTCGTCGCGTTCGTCATAACCAACTTCTGAATTTGAGACAGACCCATCAGATAACAGTATCCGGTAGTTCTGCAAACCATTTGAAGAAATTCTCGGTTGAGAAAAATTATTGTCCACTTCCAGATCTTCACCAATCACTCCAAGTCTTATAACTCCAGCTACGAGTATATTCGGAGATACTTATTTAAGTTATGGCAGTAAGTAACACATTGCTATACCAACCTTCCACGAATGATGCACAAACCAAAGCCCAAATGACAAATTCAACAGCTAAAAACATATTGTAAGTGTAACTCAACTTGAGTACTCCAAGCCAAGCACAATGAACCCTATCCAGAGTAAACGGTTAATTGAAAATCTAAGCCTTGGAGCTGCTCCTCTTATACGAGTGTATGCTGTATGTGAACCACATCAATAGCCCTCCGGGCCAATAATATTCGCACCGCATTCAACTCATCCGATGGTTGTCATGTAACGAGTATCACCCATACACTTCTCTCAACACCTTCTCGTTGGCGTTGGCGTTGGTGTTGGCTGGTTGGTTGTGTGCCTGTGCTTGTGCTTGTGCCTGTGCATTGTGTTTGTCCCAATCCCAATCCAAACGTCAGAAAATGGGCACAACGGTCTTTGAAGTGCGAGCAATGAGTGCCTCTGGCTACAAACCCAGAGCACTTATGGCTATCGGGAGGGAGGTCTTTGTGTGGCAGAAGTAATGGAAGCGGGAGTCTTCATGTGCCAGTGAGTGCTGCTTGGTTTGGTGGCATAAGCTTCAAAAGGAAATATATAGGCTACAGTTAGGCCGCATCTTTCTTGTGTTCTCTTTTGAAAGTCGGCAGCACTCGTATTTGGAACACATGATGGTTCCATCCAATCCCACCGCATATCTAAGCAAGAAGCTACAAAAGTAAGCACAAGATCTGACGATATGAGTACGAGTACGAGTACCTACATATGACATTCATTTGTTAGCCCGGGTTGTTCCTTGTTCCGCCTTAATTGACAGGTTTACGTGTCCCTAGAGGATTTTACCAAGCATTCGCTGCTACAATATACTGTGCACTGGATTTCTGAATCCAAAAGCATAACAATAATCATAATCATTATATGAGTTCTGGCCTAGTCTTATGTCCCACGCGTCTTTGTGGGTCTCAAGAAGGATATAACTTTATTCCAACCAACGATGGATGCGAGTAGCGAGGAACGAGGCGCTCGGATGAAGAAGCTTTCGCAGTCCACCTTCACTCTACTCGCTTTGTATTTTGTGTCGTTTTTGGTTGATTTTTTTTTTTTAACTTTAGTCTAGTTGTGTTACAAAATTCCAGAAGTTTGCAGATATCATATTATTTGTAGAGATTTTTACAACGGCGACGACGACGCGACGGGAGTGTGACTGTCAATCCAATTATATTGAATAATTGAAACGTTGCAAGTTGCAACTACTGTGCCGGTGCGAAATACCTTGCAATGGAACGTGCAATTTGCACGGAATTCAAAATAAAGCAAGCAGGAAGGTATTCTGTATAATACCTGCCTGTCTCTGTTGTTGCAAGGATGCAGAACTTACGGATAGATATTCATGAACACCGGTATCATCGTTGGGAGTTTTTTTTTCTTTTCTTTTTTTCCGATGTCCTTTTTTATTGCGGTGTATAAAACTGCTAGTGTAGTATATAGAGTCGAGTGATTTCCGTTTTCGTTATATTTATTTATTATATGTACCTACTTTTTTTTAACTTCTATCGATTTTTGGAGAGAAAAACGTGATTTGTGTGCTGGAATTGCGTCTGTTGGAATAAGTTATGATGTAATAAGAGAATCAACTTTTCAAAATACATATACATATGTGTACATACATATATACCTATGTACTTGGGTTTTTGAAAAATGTCATGCAAGTAGTTTCAAATGGAATATTGACATAAAAGTCATCTAAGTCGTTTATGGTGGGAGGGGGTGGGAAACGAAACTTTTTATTAAAAATTAATTTTTGTTTATTTCCTAAAAGGGAAATAACTGACTGAATGAACATGAACAAAATTCGTCTAACAGTTAATCACAATTATTTACTTCATTGAACGGAATAGATAGCTGCAGTTGCAAAAAAATGATTTGGCATATCATTTATTTTTTTCATATTCTGACACCTGTACCTAAACCCTGAAAATAAGGATCAATTGAGTGAACTTCGCATAATTGATAGTGAAATTTACTAAAGCAGATCTCGTCAAGCTAAAAAAAATATACAATTCAATAAAGTCAACTATAAAGTGCTGGACAAATTACCTATCTGTCAAATGTTAACCAAACATTTAAATTATCAATTTCGGACTAAATAATAGTACATGTAATAAATTAATGCAAAATATGTGACATTTGTAAACATTCACAGTCTAATATTAGCTGTGTTTTATTCACTACTGCATACCTAGCGCACAAAAATGTCCCTCGCCGAGCAACAACAAATTGATTGCTGGCGAAAAAGAAGCAAAAATAAATGGCAGTTGTGCCTTGTTTGATCGTTTTATTCACTTGAATCCTGCACTACCTATGCAGCAGTGAATAAAACACAACTACTATTTCGTTCAAATAATTTAAATATTTCGAAAGTCCTAAGGTTATGGTATGATTTTGTATAGATATCGTTCCTAAAATACAGAGCATACCCTTAGGCTAAGAATGACAAAATTTTATTCGTACTGTACAGTTGGAAATGATCAGTTGGTAAACAAGAAATGGAAAGTGCATAACTAACAACGAGTGTTTATGTTTATCATTTTTTTTTGTTTTTCATTAATTAATTTCTCTTTCTGCTCTCCACCAACGCATGCGCCATCGTTTCGTAGGTTGGTTTTTAATCGACTGGAAATGGAATAATATTTTTGGATCTGAACTCGTATGTCATCGAAACGCGCATTTATTGGGCAAAGTTCCAAATAAAAAAAAAAAAAAAAAACAGACCAAGGCCAAATTGAATTTTTTAATTCTGGGTTTATTGACAAGAGAGTGATGTGGAATTAAAAATAAAAAAAGAATGAACTTTTGACATCTGGTTCACTGGTGAGACTTAAAAACCATCTACCAGACCGCTTACATACTTGCAGAAGAAAGCAGAGAGAGCTTTGCTATTCAAACGAATTTGTTTGCTGCCGTTGCCGTTCGGAGAGTTAGAGAGACTTTTTTGTCCATGCATCTCACTCCACTTCGCTTCGTTTCTAGGGTGGTGGCTGGTGGCTGGTGGCTGCCGGCTGTCGCAGTCAAAGTGTGAGGATCAGTTCGACAATATATTCCTCCTTAGCCTGTAGTGTTCGGCATCTAAGTAAATTTGGCCAAAGTTAAACAAAAAAGTGGAGAAATTTTTTTTTTCATAAAAACATCCGCCGTAACATAGCAGCTCATTAATATTGTTGTAATTAATAAATAAAAAAATGCCGGGACCACTTTTTGGGAAATTAGCGATTGTGACAGGTATGTACATACACACATATTTACCTTTTGCATGCGCTAATAGGTATATTTACATATATGAAAACAAATATCTGCCGACTGAACCGCCCACTCCACTTGATACTGCTGGGTTGGATTTCGACACATTTTTATATTCATCTGCTGTTTATGTACACAAATGTATTGCAGGTGGCGGATCTGGAATTGGAAGAGCTGTTTGCAAAGTGCTGGCTCGTGATGGCGCTCGCATTATCGCTGCCGACAGAAACCTACAAAGTGCCATGGACACTATCTCGGATTTGGGTTCAGGTACATTTTGATTGTTTATGCGTTGTGGTACACAATTCATATATTTGTTTTTTTGTTTTTTTTTTGAGTTTCGAGTTTAAAATCAACATCAACCTGTCAGATAAGAAACCTCGAAAATATTTATTTTTATTTAACTCCCCGAAAGTATGCCATACTAAATGATTTAACCAGGGATGGCGTCCATTGAATTCAAGTAAAATATTTGACATTCGAACATATAACTACTTTTCATAAAAAAGTGCTATTTCGAGTTCCATATAACTGCAGAGTGAATGAATGAATTCAACTAAGCAATTTTGCTCTTAACATTCCAAACTTCAAAATGTGCCTTCCATTAGAAGATAACTAATATTTTTTGAATAGTATAATTTACATTAGTTGTGTTTTATTTACTGCTGCATAGCTAGTGCAGCATTTAAGTGAATAAAACGATCCAACACATTTTTAATATTTCACCAGCACAGCTGTTAATTTTTTTACTGGCTTCTATTTCGCCAGTAATCAAGGTGTTATTGTATAACGAGGGAAATTTTTACTGCGCTAGCTATACAGTTGTGAATAAAACGCAAATTTTATTAGTTGTTAAAGGAACTTTCGATTATGTTAAATTAGCTGTGCAGATAAGTGATTGTCAATCATTTTATAGTAAAACTTAATCTTCCCTCTGTGTTAGCTGGTCTCGTAGGAAATTTATTAGCTGCTTAGTACGATTGTACAATTTATAATTTAGCCTTAAAAAACAACTATCACCTGAAAAGAAATTAAAACGAAAACATATTGCAAAGTGTTGGAGATGCATGTGAGAAACATTCTAAATCGTTAAACAACACTTCAGTCGACTTAAAAATGAAGTCAATGCTGACAGGAGTTATTAGCCAAAAGCTGGTTGCGATGTGCAATCAATTGTCAAATTTACGTTCGTATTACAAGGACGTCAATTAATTGATGTATAAACATTTTCAGCGTCATTTAACTTGACTTCAAAAGTAACAAGCTTACAAATTTAATATTTCCATCCTTACCCAGGCTCTTTCATTTTTTGCTTCATTTTTTTTATTTTTTTTTTTTTTTTTTTTTTTTTTTTTTTTTTTTTTTTTTTTTTACAGAATCAAGTGCCGTTGAAGTGGACGTTTCTTCCCTCGACAGTGTTTGTAAGGCTCTTGACACTTGTATAGAAAAATACAAGCAACCACCATCTATTGTTGTGAACTCGGCTGGAATTACGCGCGATTGCTATCTATTGAAAATGGGAGAACGTGATTATGACGATGTTTACAAGGTCAATCTGAAGGGCACGTTCTTGATTACACAGCAGTTCGCAAAGGCCATGGTTCAATACAAAGTCTCCGGATCAATTGTTAATATCTCGAGTATTGCAGCAAAACTGACAACAATTGGCCAGGCCAACTATGCAGCTTCGAAATCGGGTGTGATTTCGTTCACAGAAGTTGCAGCAAAGGAATTTGGTAAATTTAACATCAGAGTAAATTCCATATTGCCTGGATACATTGACACTCCCATGGTTGATGCTGTCCCAGAGCATATCAAGGAGAAGGTGACACGAATTTGTCCCTTGGGCAGGTTGGGTAAACCAGAAGAGGTGGCTGAAGTGATTTCGTTCCTGGCATCAAAGAAGGCTTCCTACATAAATGGTGCGTCTGTTGAGGTGACAGGAGGCTTGTCCTAAACTATCCCTAAAGTCTGATGATCATCACTTTGTGTATAATTCAATGTGTAAATTTTGAATTACTGCATTTATCTATAGGCTTACACACATGTTTTTGGGGTACTAGATTTTCAGTCTATTTTATTTTTTTTGTAAAGTCTTATTTTTTGTAATAAAATAAAATTATTTGTATGATTTTTTGAACACAAAACTGTTTCCGTTGTTTTTTTTAAATTCAAAAACTTATTTTGTTTTCGAACTTTGATGTTTATTTAACTTTGTTTTTGTCAAGTTGTTTAAAAAGGTGGTGTCCTGATGGGACCCTACTATGTAACTCGATTCTAATTTTGATCCTATTCAAAACTTTTTTGCGATTCTAAAAAAAGAATAGAGTGCAATTAATGCCAAGCATTTTTCAACATATTTGATGTAGAGTGATTATTTACGATTGTCTTGACATTAACTTTCGAGTGAGGTGGTTCCCGATTATACGAAAGTACTTACAAATAAAGTAGCCACCACTAGAGCTGTTTGATTATCGCAACTTTAAAGAGTTATAGACTTCAGAATTTGAGAATTTGAATATTTTTATCATACAGAGAATCGAGATTAGATGGTTGTATCTAATATTTCTATAAATCTTGTTTGTTAGTTTATGGTTGAATGATTTGTTAAATAAGCTTAATTATTGTTGTTAGCAACTCTGGAGCATTATGTAACATTTTTTTTTTTAATATTGACAATCTTCAATGTCCTTAAGTTAAAGGAATTATGTAGTTTTGTTCTTTCTTACAACCACTATTGTAGTACACTAAGGCGTATACGCACTTTTAATTTGTTCCGAATACAACTTATCCGAAAGAATGAAAATCATAAAAATATTTAAATTTCGCACTGAAGTTAAAACTAATGGCTAATAAAACAATTAAAATATTCTTTTATAATTTCTTGGATATAAAGAGTTATTTTTATTTATTTTTATTTGATCAACTGTTTAAAAATTGATTTAAAATATACAATATTCAAAAATATGTGCGATATTCGTGATTGGATTGGAATAAGAACAACAACAGCCATAATATACTTTGTTAAATAGCATGTGACCTTGTTTTTTTGCAAAAAATGAAAACCCCAAAATCTTTGCTCAGCTGAATGGCTTCTTGGAATCGGTTTTGCAAACTGCACTTTAAAAACAAACATTCCTCGATGTATTCATACTTGATTGTTATGGTTACTTATTATTCAAGTAAAATATCTAATTGAAAAGTTCGGCAATGTATGCAACAATGGATCTAACATCTTCAATATACATACCGGTAGGTATTACCTTCATTAGCAAATCGATTCTAATGGCCTCTTCCCAAAACTTGAGTTTACTTTAATGTTTTTCGTTCTACTTCCCCCACATATCAATATAAAGTGTTTGAACTTCTCATACTAGTACTCATAAAACTTGAATAATTCACAAGACATACCTACATTCGATTCCAACTACAAAGGGTACTTATTATTGTTTTACATTAAAACTATTCCCTTTCATATTTAGGTAAGTGATATAAAATTATAATTTAACACTTTCCCATTTGTACCAACAATAATATAATTATTGTACCTTCCAACTTTAATTATGGCCAGAGGCTAACTTGAATGTATGTATGTACCTGTGAAGTGTTATATAGTATACATATACACGTTGTACCTAGTGATTAACCCTTCCCTGTACTCCCTAGGGAAGAAGTCGCAACAATATCGAGCCCCCAATCCTCAACCCTAAACCCTGTGTCTAAAAACAAAGCAAATTGACATTAAGTTAACTTCACCTATTCCTACCCCTTTTTCATTGACTTGAGAGACTTAATTTACCTCTATATTTTCTAATTAGTATTAGTTTTTCTTTTTCTTTTTTTTTTGTTTTGTTTTCGTTTCTGTTTTGTTTTGTTTTGTTTTGTCAACCCAGACGCACACAATTCCATGCAATTCGATATCCAACTGAACTCACTTAGAACTGCGAAGAAAAGTTAAGTAAAAGCCACTGTTTGTCCTAACGGTTCCCTATATCCACATAGCAAGGTGCCAGTAAGACCGTACAACGAGGCGTACATACGAGTGTGCATGTGTATGTGCGCAAGGATAAAGGATATACCAATACCTGCGCTAAATGTAAATCATCGAGCCCTATATCTTCCATTTCGCTGAAAGGTTTATTTTCATTTGGCAGACGCTTTACGTGTTGTTTGTAATACAAAACCGTTTTATGGACCCTCCGTACACTAAATAAATTCAATGTCATTTTTGGACTGACTCACTTCTAATGAAAACAGCAGTAGTGGCGTAATATTATTCTCTCGCGTAGTTTGTTTATTTTGTGTTTTTCGTATTTTTTTTTTTAAGCATATCGATTTTTGTTTTGGCTGGAAGGATTTTTCATGATCAACCCCCAGCCAACCGTGAGCGTTGCGTTCGTTGGTGGCTCGTCTGCGGCGTGGGTTGTTTTTTTGGCTTCCATATATCGCATTTATATGCATATCGCACCACACTCTTCTGTGTGAATAAACAAAATATTACCCTTTCTGTTTTCTATCCTTTCCACCTCGGACTAGGACTAGGAGTCCTCTAAGGACTCTCGCATCGCACTCTCACCAGTCAATGGCTGAAAAAGGACATTCACATTCAAATTCAACACAATTGTTAGAGGAAAACCGTTTTGAAAACAAATTAAGAGCACTCATGGGTCGCAGGAACTTGTAGATTGAAAGCGATCTCGCAAAACAATTATCTACGTATGTATACATATATTATGAACGGCTGAACCAATTTGACTGAAAATTGGCACAGAGATAGTTTATAGTGTGAAATAGTCTATAGGCCAAGTTTTACATAAAAATTGAAGTAATCTACGGTTATTGTTTTACATTCAGCACAAAGAAATAGATGGTTTCAACAACTAGGACATGAGCTTCGGTTATCCTTCCGCTCGAACCATTTTTTAAAAATTTACGTCTTACGAAGTACACCGGGCAATCTAGAAAGTATGAAAAAATTGCATGGAAAATCGAATAAGCAACAACAATACTTTTCCAAAGCTTGAGTCTCTGCATAAAATTGGGACGAAACGAAGTTTGCCCGGTCCTCTAGTTAGGTATAAAGAAAATACACACTGAAGAACAAACCTATTCATTTCGAGGCTGAGGCTTTCTTTATTGATTATCGGGTTTTGTCAACTGTCGAAAATCTCTTTGGATATTTTGAATGTCTATTGCGAAGAAAAATATATGGTTGTTTGCATTTTCGTATAATATTTGATTTCGTGCAACGAATGCAATTTTCGTTTAGCAAATTAGTTAGACTTTAATTATTGGCTTATTATTTGCTTTATAATCAATCTTCTCCGCAAAGGTTAGGTTGAAAATCTTGTGAAATTAATGTCGAAAAGAAACTTCTTGATCACCATATCTATCATAATCGTTATTCTAAAATTGAAGTTATTCCCAATGAATAGATTTATATATTATTTACTGCAACAATTCTTCCGAATTAATTTCATAATACACACAGACAATTTTGATAATATTTGTCAGATCGATCGTTTTAATAAGAACCAGTAATTGAAAAAGTTGATGGAAGTCCAAAGAACACCGTACCTTTACGTGTATGAAAAGGGGAGCAATGAAATCTATTCGTTTATTGCTATATTTTTGAAAAAAAAAAAC
Organism: Scaeva pyrastri; assembly: GCA_905146935.1. Classification (NCBI taxonomy): domain Eukaryota; kingdom Metazoa; phylum Arthropoda; class Insecta; order Diptera; family Syrphidae; genus Scaeva; species Scaeva pyrastri. Next base: position 655,282 of record LR989929.1, on the reverse strand, counting down.
TGTATCATTTCCACACTTAACTTCAAAAATGTCGACTAATTTAAATCTTACTTTAATTTTCGGACAACCTCTAATAAAGCCTAACATTACAAAACTGGCACATACATTATATAGGTACGTTCTAAACTTTGAACTTTCAAGCCACCAAACATTCAATCTGACGACCTTTTACAAAAGCAGGCTGATTATAAGCCTTCTATAGACCTAACCTAACGACTCTATCATGTCAAAATGTTCAATGACTATTACGGCTTTTTTTGCACCCCTCTGGAATATGATGATATCAGTGAATCTGATTTGATTTTAATCCTTCCCAATATTTATAAAAAGTCGCGACACCATCTTCAAGGAGTTAACTTCGTCGCAGTTAGTAAAAGTCCTTCCCCGAATTCTACTCTTAATAATGCTAATTTGCATTTTTATTACAGTTGCTTGAATACAAAATTTTATCCCCAGAAAAAAGAAAAAAACAAAAAACAAAAAAATAAAAGATAACAAAGTCATTTGAAAATATTAAGGGTCCTTCTGAGAGCCTTAAACAAAAATAAAATATTCTCTTTTACGCTTACCATGAAATTCAATATAAAGTTGAATCTTGATTTCTGATCCCAGTCGGCGGCGGGCGGCGCGGCGTGTCGTTCTGTATGGACTTTGACATACCTACTTTTCCCTGTAATCTGGAGGTTTTGGAAACATCCACTGTTGTACTATTTCGTCATCTGGAGATCAGACTTTTTGTGTTGAAATATCCAAGAAATAAATGCTAACAGTTCGATTTAAAAATGTTTAATTTTTTTGTTCTTTTTATTTTCGTCGATTTATTTTTTCTTATATTTCTAAAATTACAATGTGAAAAATATATATAAATGTATGTATGTATAGGTATATATAATAATCAATGTTGTATGTTTAATATCATCGTAAATCTTTAGAGAATAACACAGTCTAAAACTTACGGTCTATCTTAAGAAAAACTATTTATACAAAAATTAAAATAAAATTAAAAAAAAAAACAAAAAAAAAAACAAATTGAAAAATCATAAGACAACACACGTAGTTTCAATAATTATGTCTAATAATAATTATTTATTAATTTTTTTCTCATAATTTATACTTTTCTCTAATTTACTAAATTTAATTTCTTTATATTTAAAATTCCAAACTTTTTCAATTTATCAATTTATGTAGCTTAAAAAAACATACTTCTAAGAGCATTTGAATTCTGGCAACGCACAACCAAAACAACTTCTTTTATGACGGGGGTTGAGGTTAGGGGTGGCGGAAAGACAATAACATTAGGGTGGACAGAGGATTATTATGAGTTTGAGAGAACTGAAAATGAAATAAAATTACGAGTGAAGCCTTTTTTGGGGGCGTCTTTCCGCCGCCATCTAGCCATCTACCATCCACCCCACCCGACACCAAATCCAAACCCCAACCCTATGAGGTCACCGAACCGTTAAATGAGTCTAAGCAAAAGGCAGTATATGCTGTAAAAATTTATGGAGCTTCTCTGTCTTCTTCGTCTTTGTTGGCTCTCATGCCACTTCTAGTTTCAACGTTCAACCGGAAAGGCAAAGTTGTTCAGCTGATGTGCGCTGTCATTGAGACAAAAACAATACAATGTTCCGTTTTTTTATTTTATTTTTATGTGTAGTAAAAAATAAAAATAAAAAAAGCTTTTACACACATACAGACACAGGATTTGATTATAGCTATAACGGTTATCAAAACAGTACTAGAAAAATATAAATACATTTTTATTCGAACCTAACAGCTAAATTAGTAAGCACTCTGGAGTCATTTTGTTTTTATATTTGTTTGTTTTTTTTTTTTTTTTTGTTAATAAGTTTAACTTGATGTAGTAAGCATTTTTGGACAAATTTTGTTGCTATTTTTTGTTTTAATTTTGTATGACAATAGTTTTGTTAATCTTAAAAAATAATTCTTTAACTATAATTTTCTTAGAATAAAAATTTAATTATTTATATAATATTCTCTCTCTTTTTATGCTAATTTTTTTTGTTTTGTTTGTTTCATTAATTTAAAATATACAAATACATTTAATCATTTCGTTTTGTTTTCTTTCTGCTGAATAAGACACTAAGAAGCACTAACTAAATTTTATTTATATTATTCTTAAAGTTAACAACTTATGAAATAATCAGGTACTTGAGAGACTGTGAAGGGACTCTCTTTTTATTTTTCTTAAATATTATAATTGTTTCATTGTTGTTCTTTTTTTCTTTCTTTTTTTTGTCATTCACTATAATTTATGTTCAAAAAAGCTATTCGATTTGATTGATCGTAGTTAAAACATTTAGGAGGAAACGCTTTTTTAATATTGAATTTCTAAGCATTGATTTCCCTATTTTGAAAATAGTTTAGTTTTGTTTTTGTAGTCTGCTGTTAAATATATTCTATAATACCTTTATCTTAATTTTAAAAACTGTTTGTCATCTTTTGTCATAATTTAATTAAATTTTTTTTTATTTTTTATTTTGTCTATTGACAATGCAGTTATAAGATTTTTGTTTTGTATGTATGTTATTTGGTTGTAATGCTTAGTGTTTATTATTTTATAAAATGAAAGTTAAGTTTTTTGTTGTTGATAATTTGGGACGCAATTTTGTTAGAATTTTTGTAAATATTTTGTATTTATTTATTTATACTATTTTTTACTTTTTGTGAGTTAAGTATGAAATGAAGCTTAGTTCTTTTTTTTTTGTTTTCGATGTTCGCTTTAATTTTATAAAAATGTTTGTTTGTAATTTATGTGATGTTAGAAGCACGTTTTGATCAAGTAGGAGGAGCAGTAATGCAGAGGAGGAGGATCGATTCCGTTAAACATTATGCATCATAGATTAGCTGAGAACAGGATTTAAAAAAAATTATAAACTTAAAAAAAAATAAAAATCAAAATGTTAAAATGAAAATAAAAATATATTAAAAACATAAAATTAAAAAAAAAAAATTTGAGAAAAATGAAAACTTTAAAAAAGTTGATTCGACCAAATCGAAGTTAGGGAAAAGAAAACTTTTCCTTTGATAATTGTCTAAACTGTCTAAAATATTAATCAAAAATCAATAAACTATTGAAATGTGTACATTTTCACATTGCGCCATTCACATTATAATCTGCTTGAATTCTTAGTAAAATAAGACAGAAAAATCAATAATATTCAACTGTAATAAGGTTGTTTTTAATATTCCACAGGGCGCCATTTAACATTTGAGTTGACTAAGTTTAAGTATATACATAATGTATGTATGTAACTAAAATTACATAAATAATTTCATAACTATGCAAACAATCTTTGAGAAGTCGGGTTCGTACTCGACTCAAAATTCTGTCTAAGAAAATATTTGATTAAACTTTGTTTTCCTGACTTCAAAAATTTTATTTTTATGAGAAAATTCAAACAACCATAGAAAACTGATAGCTACAACCAAGACACCATAAGTGCATTAACAAAACATTCCGCATGAACAAAATCCGACTCAACCTACATTTTTATTTATTTTCCATCATATAAATTCAAATCCCTCCAAGTTCAACCCCTATTTTGTTTCCCCGACGACACGACATCTTGAAACATTCAAACCTTTTAAAAGCAATAAATATGTACATATGTATATACGAGGTATAATGTATTAAGGTATGTGTATGTGCATACATACTACGTAAGGCAAAACTCAAATACAATATAGAAATCAATGCAGAAACTACTTGAAAACCCCTACACAAACTTAGCTAGGAAAATAATAATAAATACAAATAAAATCCCTGATAGACAACCTCCACTGTACTCATCGTTATTATTATAAAACCACATTATAAGTACTTTCTTCCACCCCCCTGCCTTGAAAAAAACTACAAGAAATTATTAAAACATTCAGCTTTATCGATTTCTTTGCATATTGAACTAAATCAAGGGAAACGTTTTTTTCTTAGGTTCAAAATTGTTGTAACACAATAAAATACAAAAGGTTAGAGTCTTATACTTCTCCTTTGGTTTTGTCAGGAAGTTGGTCTTGTGCATCACCACTTTTTATCGATTGACCTTCTTCAATGGTGCATGGAATCATGATGGTAAACATTTACCTATGGCGCACGTGGAACAAGAGCTCTCCCACGTCCCACAGAGGTCTTGTCCAACCCAACCAACGCAATGCAAATAGCTACGAGTATATCCTTGTAATGAATATAAATAGGTACAAAACTAATATACAAACTAACTCATATTTAAGGGTGTTCCATATCCATAAATAAATTTGAGGATCAGAAATTGGTTAAAAAATAATGATGATTAATGATGGAGGGGTAGGTATACGGTAAACCGTATTCCTGAATTGATTTTTTAACATGAAATGCATATGTACATCATTTAAAATTCTCCTAGATCCGTTTTTTTTTTTTTATCTTCTGAAACTGCACCTACACTTTAGACTAATCAGTCGGAAGCTAGAACATTTCAAATAAAACTCTTGAGAGTTTTTCAAATTCGATTTGTAGGTACTCGTTACAGACACTTCAAATTTTTAGCGAACTTCCAATACTATACGAATAGAACACCCTGAATTCTGAATAAAAAAGTGGATGTTGGCGTAAATTAACGAAAAAAACGAGCCTACATTTAAAAAACCCTTATTTGACTTGGAGTTTCCAATTGGAGATTCCAATTTTTAAAAGGAGTCGAATTGAAGGAACCGGAATGTAACTAGAACACTTTCAATTATTTAGTTGGAATCTCTACTCTACAAAAGACCGAAACCGTTCAACACCCTCTGCGTCACTCCCCAAGGTTGTTCATGTTTTTAAATCATTTATCAGAATGTGGTTATATGTACATACATAATATTTATTTTTTTTTAGGTAACCAATTTTACTAAATCGTTGAGATCAGTCTTTACGCGTGGTTAGTCCATACAAGAGTATATTAAATTTTTGTTTTGTGTATTTTGTTTCTTTGTTTAATTAGCCTAACTCGATTATTTATACGTAAATTCGAAAGCGACAATAATTGTTAAAAATTATTTTTAGTTAGTTTAATTGATTTGTTTTTGTTTGTTTAGTTTTTGTTTGTGTTTGTGTTCCTGTTCATTCAACTTTAAACAGCTGTAGGTGGCGGCAGCAATGATGAATTAGAATTTCGTAAATAGGGGTTGCCATAAATGGCGCTATACCTTGGGTCGATACTCAACGAGTTCTGTGCTACATGGGTGGCGGTGCTATTATTGCTGCAACTGCCATTAGGCGATGAACTTACCACACTTCCGTTAGTGGTGGTGCTTTGTAAACTTGGAAGACCATTGTCCTGCCGGATCTCTCGGGACCCAATGATGCTGCCTGTAAGGCTGCCTCCGCCATTTATGAAAGTCATTGGCACATTGATGGCTTGCTGTTGCTGATGCTGGTGCTGATGCTGATGCTGCTGCTGCATATGGCTGCCGGATTTGGTGGAGCATGTTGTTAGATATTGCGGCGGTGGGCTGTAGTGGGTGGTGTAGTCGGCATAAGGCACATAACCGGCAGAGATGTCCACCTTTAGGTCGCTGTAATTGGACGTGCGGTCGCCGGCCTCTTTGGCGGCAATTTTCGAAATCTGATGCTCGCTGATGACATCGGCCGGTGGGAGTTTCCGTTTTTTACACTTGAAATAAACAATAACCAAGATGGTGAGGATCATTAGGATGGCCACTGATGAAATGCCTCCAACAATCGTCATCAGCAATGGAACACTTTCTGCAATAAAAACACACACACACAGAAAAACAAAAAGACAATTAGAATAATGTTGGAGAAATTGGCGCTAAAGTCAATGACTCTTGTTAGGTTTGCCTGGGAGTCGGAACTTACTTTGCGCCTGTAAATTTATCTCAACCACATCGTTGCCATAGTCGTTGACCACCGTACAGTTGTACTTGCCATAGTGGTACGATTGACTGTCTCTGATGATGAGGGTCGATTTCACTCCTCCAGGCACTGCGTCCACCAATATCGAGTAGTCATGTCCCGATTCCGAAATCTCATGACCATTAAATGTCCATGATACATGTCTGGCCCGCGGCACCGAAGTCGCATAGCACTCAATCCTTGCAGTGTCCCCCACCAGACCGTATTGGTAGTGCGACGAGGTGATTATAGGAGAGCCCTTGAGGTAAACGTACGCGTCCGAGGATATCTCTGGGTAACCAGGAACGTTTGCCTTGCAATAGTACCGCCCAGCAGTTTCGTTTGTTACACTAAATGTCAAATTCGAACTGCCGCCAACAACCTGTGGGGTACAAACAAAGTCAGTTGTGGTTTGTGAGTTATCGACCGACCGACTACGCAACGGAAGGCTGTACACTCGAATGCAGAAACCTACCCTATCGATGGGATGCTGAATCCAAACAATGTCCGGCATGGGATTCCCATCAACCTCACAATTCAGTGATACAACGCTGCCAATATCAGCCTCTATGGACTGAGGACGCAAGCGGAATTGTGGTCCATCTGGAATTGGAAGAAAAAACACACACGCACACGCATAAGGAGATGTTCATTTGAAATCATCGACCTGCAAATTGTGAATGGGCCTGCATTGAGTCCATATTATATACTTACAGCTTATGTCCAGCGTCTCGCTGTCCTCACTCTTGCCAACCGAGTTCTGTACCTCACACTTCACGATTGCATCATGAAACTTTCGTGTAACATTCCGGATAACCTGATATTTCCAAAGAGAAAAAAAAAATATAACTTCAAACAACTTCTTTATGAGAACGAACGAATGAACGAATGGACAGGTAGCACTGATGGACGGAAGTCACAAAAGACGCTTCGACTTAGAAATAAAAATATTACCATTTCAGTTTTCTGGCCGCCGATAATTGGCTCATCGTTGATGAACCATCGGTAACGGACTTCACCAGGATTGGCATCCGCTTTGCATTCTAGTCGCACCTGAGCAAACTCTGGAATCCGGCCCCCAGCTAAAGCGCCACCAATTACACTCACTTTGACTTTCGGAGCATATTTCACCTGAAACGTTAGATTTTTTGGAAAGGTTAGGTTGGCTCAGGTCAAGTTAGATTAATTAACAGAGAAACACATCATTGCGTCTGCTATCTGCATCGCACCAGCTCCGCCATAAAATGCTCACCTCAACACGGATTTTCGTAGACCGATATGTTCGGTCGGCCGTATTCTGGGCCTGACACGTGAAGTTTGTGTTGTGGTGCTCCTTGCGTGGCGTCAATCGAAGCACCGACTTTGCAGTGAACCGTCGCAAATCCGGCATTGGAATCACTGTGTATTCGATGTTGTCATTGATTACGCTTCCGAGCCCATCAATCCAGGTTATCTACCATGACGAGAGAGAGGGAATAATTTAAAGGTCTTCTTTTCGATGTCGGTGTATACCTTCTATTGGTATACCTACCCACATTGCACACACACTTACCTCTGAAGCCGGCTTGCCACCAACGGAAATGCATTCAATCTCCACTTTGCGGTCCTCGGTGGTCATGATGAAGTCACCCTGAGATATTTTAGGCGGTTCTGGTGGAACCAGCACCGAGAGGGTGGCGAATGTTGACCTAATAGCTGCTTGACCCTCTGGTCCCGGGCTCACTTGGCACTGATATTTTGCATCATCGTCCAGCATCACCGGATAGATGTCCAGCGAATAGTCACCCTCTTCGTCACTTCCCACCATCGAGTACCTTTCAAATCCGCTTAGATTTCGGTGCGTACCGAGACCAAAGTCGTCCTTTGTCCACTGCAAAGTCCCCTGTTTGTTGATGACCCGGCAAGGCAGCGTCACACGAGCTCCTACAACTGCAGTCTGGTCCTGAGGCTCCATGGCGAAACGCTGATTATTGAAATTGACATAGCCACCCCCTCCAGTGGCATGAGTATGTTTCCCCGCAACTTCAAATGGCAGAAAAGTCATCATCAGAACGACGACGACGGCCAAAAGCAAGGCTGTAGCTGAGCATCTCCCGCTGTCTGGGTTCCTTGAGTTTGGCACACTATTTCCGCTCATTGTGTGTAGCGTAGCGCACACAATGTGCCGACAACACTGGTTATTTCAATGGAAATCTGTCACGGGTGGCTGTGGCTGTGATGGTTGGATGGCTGAATCTGAGTATGCCTATTTTGCAAGATCCTGCAATTTAAAAAATTACAAACATACAAACAAAATTGTTTTAATTCTTCTCCTCTATCAACTATCACTCTCTCGCTAAGACTTAAATTAAAGTTTTAAATAATTTAACAAATCGTTTTCGTCCCGTCACCTGCCCACCTCCCCCCGTTCGACCAACTCTTTTGTTCACTGGACTGAGTGTTGGGTGTTGGGTGTGAATTTGTGAATTAAATTCTCGTTAAAAAATAGTTTTGCGCCTTAAATTAGTTTCACTTACTTTAACGACCCAACAGCAACAACAACAGCAACTATAGAAAAAAATGTGTTAAGGCCATTGCAGCTTTAAACTGAGGGTACATGGTGGTAGGGCTTTGAGACACATACCTACAAACATGTGTATTGTGTACATAAGTGTATGTATTGTATACCTACCCTATAAACCCACAAATGTGGGATTTCGCTTTTCTTTTTTATTTTTTTTTATTTTTTTATTTTTTATTTTTTTTTTTTTTGGTCTTCTTGTGTTTTACAATAATAACCAAAGATAATATGGGAATCTTATGGTGAGTTGAAAGAGATAACCTTCTGCTTTACCAGGGTGGTTTGGTTATGCCATAAGCTATGTTATATAGTATAGCTTCCGATGGACAATGGTCTTGTCCTCCCTCTATTCAAGCAGTCTCTATACTTCTGTGACAATTACACCCAGAGAAAAGAAAATATGTCTCGCTTTACAGTGCTCGTATAAATGCTCTTGCCAAAGACAATAGAGGAAACTTTTCCACAGAAGATGTTTGTACACTTGTACAGTGTTACATGTGGAATGTTTCAGATTTTTCTGTTTTTCCTTTTGTCCTCCTCCCTTTACACTTGTGCTACTACTCGTGCATAGTTACAACGTACAAGTTTCTGAAACAAAAGCACATGTTTCTGAGGTTTGTGTCGAGTCGGAGTGGACAGTGGGCAGTGGGCAGGAGAAGCGAGGAGACGAGATGCAATTATTGCATCTTACAAAAAAAAAAAAGAAAAAAACAAAAACTGCAAGGACTCTTCTTTTGGAAATCGGATTAATTCAAAAGTTGTTTTGTATCTCTATAACCCAGTAGAATACAATTGCCTTGGAAAGCATAGAAATAGAAAGATATTACGAGAGTTGGCAATGCCAACTACTCTGTCAACTTAAAACTTTAACAAACAGCAAAAAAAAAAATATCAAAAACTTTGTTCTATTCTGTTAAATGTTTATTGGTTTTTGGAGGAAGTTAAATTTAGCTTGCAGCAGGTGTGTAAATAATACAAAAAGTTAAACTGCCAAATTAACAGATTTTAAAACGTTTTGTGGATGGGTTGGTACGAAGATGACGGTATTTTTGGATAAGTTGCTTACGACAATATGACAGGACCAGGTTCAGGCCCAGGAGGAATTTCAATATTAGGAAAAGGTGACGTGACATGATTTTGCCTAAGATAAATATTTCAGGAGCAGTATGTTAGGTACCTACTTGTACTTTCCCACCTCTACTCTATAAGCTAAAAAGAGGTGAGGAACGTACAAAATGTTCTGTTCGTTATCTTGTTGGCATATCATGGTGATGAACACATTTTTAACTCTGCCTGAGATTGATTTCTTGAAGCTCACAGTATTTATCTTGTAAATAAATGATACTGTCAAATTGAATAAAAACATTTAGCAAAACTGAATTCGGTTCTGTAGGTAACTGAATTATAAAGTTGTACAACATAAGCTCATGGTAAGTCAGGATGATGACATTTCTCTAAGGTTCTAATTTTGAAACAGATTTTTGTGATTATTATTATTTTAGATGAGAGCATTATTTTTTCGAAAAGAAAATAATAAAAGTTATGAAAACTCAACTGTTTCTTATTCAAAACGAATCAATTGAAAGTTGACGGAAATTAAAGCAAAAAAATTTTTGGCAGTTTGAAAAGTACTTGGTGTTTATTTGAACCGATTCAAAGATTTGTGTTTTTTGTTAGTTTTTTTTTTAAACCATCATTTAGTATTTTTCTTTTTAGGTTTCAAGTTAACTCGTTTAGAACCAATGCACTGCAGTTTTTCTAAATGCAAAACAAAACATTGCTTAAAATCTGTGAGTAATGTCAATTACTGAAATATTAAACCTGCTGTTTTGCTTTTTGCAACCAATGCAATAAAAATGTTTTATAGGGAAAACATTTGAAAAACAACATGCGGCAGAGTTTTTATTTTAACAACATGTTAGGAACTAGGCCATCACAGTTATGCTATGGCCTATGGATGTTTTACGACTTTGCACAATTTTTTAGTGTGTCCTTTTATCACCGCCCGCCGCTGCCACCGCGCCGTGCCGTTTTGCGAGAGGAAAATAAATTTTACATTTTTATTGAAACAATGGCCGCTGTTACAGGACAGGTACTCATATCTATCTATACCTACATATACATACATACATACTCGTATACCGCCTCGCTATTACAAACTACACAATGACCGTAAAATTTTTTGAAAGATTTTGAGTAATGCCCATCGCGTCCTCGTCATAATATCGTTAGAAAAGTCTGTTTTGGCTGTTGTTCAAAACCATCGCCTAAATCATTCCTTGTCCTCCTACTATGTACAGTAGCAAAAAAATACAAGGACCCTCCTATACATAATTCCTTCCCAAACATGCCAAAGCATATTAAATGAATCCTTGATACTTATGGCATTTTTTTTTCTTCTTCTATACTTTATTTTAACGAGGACATATTGCTTCCGGAAAGAAATGAGATTCCAATGGTCTGACGAACGATGTGAGATAAAAAAGAATAAATACCATAAATAATATAGAAATCCCTTGTAAACAATAAGTTTCAGAATCCTCATAGACCCAAGTCACGTGACAGTCGTCAATCCTTTTTGTTAGACTTTTCTCTAAAGTGTTTCATAATTTTCAAAAAAAAAAAAACACAAAAAAACAAAAATACGACAAGGAATTGATCTTGATTTCGAAAATACATTATTGAGGTACATGGTTCAAGTTTTCAACCCTTCTTGTTGTATTTTTTGTAACTCAAATTTCAAGAAGAATCTTTTGGACACATGTCAGAGTGTCACATAGCAAAACCAACGTCGGTCGGTCGTCGTCGTTTCGGTTGTAAGCATAAAAAGATGCTTAAAGCCAATCTGTCAGGGACTTGTCTTAAAAAAAAATAAATCCGGAGGGTTTTACTTTCGGAGGGGAGGCTGACTGGGGTGGAAGATTATGTCCTAGGGGTAACACGTAAACCTGAACTGATGTCGCTTCCTGTGTAGGTACATAAGACTCTCTTTTCGGATAAGTCCATGCTTCTTGTTTTGAGTAAGGACAAGAACAGAACAAAACAAAAGGAAGGTAGATAGGTACAAATTATAAACACGCAAATCCAGCACGCATTTTAAGAAAACAAAAAAAAATAAAACGTCATCAAAATTACATGTTAATTGCACAACACTTACAAAAGGATTCAAATTAAAATTTAATTTAAAAAAAATATCCCAACTCTCTCCTTTCCTATGGTCCCAAAACATATACGAAATAATGAATCCAAGGTGAGAGCAGGTAGAACCAGAACCAGCCTAAAAAAGGCCCCTTTTTTATGGCACACATATAAATATCAGGTGTTCAATTCGTGATTGGATTTTTTTCGGTCGGCCGTCTACCGAGAAGACCAGTTCTTTAGGTTTCTTATGTTCCTTTGCTTCTTTCTTCGGGGGGAATAAGTCGGATGAAAAGAGAAGTCATACAACTGAAATGCCGACCAAGATATTGCTGCCCAGTGCCCAATCGTCCCTCATTCCACACATCGGAGCCACCATCGAACCCAGTACCCACCATGAATAACAAAAAGTAAAACACGTTTTAGGTCCATGGAACTGCTTCATATTTAAGATGTTGAATCTATCTGCATTTATTTAATGTTCCCCTAAATCCCCATCTTGATGCAACAACCAACCGCCAAGACCAAGACAGAGATTGCAATAAGTAAGGTCGGACAGACGAAAACGTTAAGCAATGAAATTAGCTACAAGCACCCAATAAAACGAAAATCCGACGAGTAAGGGAGCAGCTATTCTCTAAGGACTCGAATGCCGAATCAAAAGGCAACCAAAAGAAAGACCAGTAACACGAACAGGTGTTCTGCGCGTGTAATGCACGGCTACAGTTCCATATAGTAATAAATCAATATATGTATGTTGTACCTACTTTACCTCTGCTCCATAGTCCCTACCCAATAGTTGTAGCTTCCTTCGTACTTAACAACAACAATTCTAGCTCTTAGCTACCAACAACCCGACTACCACCTGGGTGCTTTTGCTGTTGGTTTGGTGAATTAAATTGGTAGCAGGCAGACAAAAGAACCAAATCCTTGTTGTTCAGCGTGTCGTCATCGGCTTTGGCTTCGGCATCGGCATCGGCATCGGCATCGATAGTTGGGTTAACTTAGTCCGGAGGTCTAAGAAGGGACGAGGCGAGCACACGTGATTCAATATATTATTGACGACTGTCAAAGCTCGTATCTTATATTGGGTATAGTTGGTGCGAATTTCAAGCCATATGCATGTGTGGAAATGATTTTGGTTTAGCTGTATTGTATGCCAAGCCAAGTCAACAAGGCCAGTTGGAGGGGACTCTGGCGCCTTCTTCGTGTAAATTATAAAAATATGCGGAATTGTATTCTGAACTTTAGCCAAGAAGAAGCGATTTTTTCAAATAAATTTGTTCCTGTTCTTTTGGAACTCGAATTTCGAAATAGGATAGCTTTGAAAGAGGAAAGAGTGAGTTCTATAAGGTGTGTTCACTGAAACATTTTTCTGAAAAACAATTTTTGGACAGGGACTCAGAGTATGAAAGTATTAATGGCAGACATCATGTTGTGATAGTAAAGCAAGACCCGTGAATAGTGTTCGAAGTATCGAGCCCAAGTATCGATACTGAGTAGTATCGAAAGTATTGGCGGACAGTATGGAGTAGTACCTACTTATAGTACTCACCCAAAGTATCGATACTACTCAGGGCCGTGAACGCGACTCTTGCTTTTCTTGTTTCGTCAGAATCGTCCCGGTCTTGTATTATATTGGGTGTATGAAAAGTCACCTAGAAACTATAAAATTGAAATTTTGCAGTGTATGTTTCTCTTACAATGAAAAACAAACCATATTTTTAAGTATTCCTGTCACTCCAAAGCTGTAAGATAAATCTTCGACAGTGCACAAAAATTACTTAAAAATTTTGAGTTTTTAGAAAAAAAAACTTATTTCTCAGAAAATTCCTACAGTAACGTACCTTCAATTCGAACTCAATTTATTTAGTCTTTGACAATCTCTTAGTCCAAGAAATAGGTTTTTTATTAGTTATTTGATTGTATTTGATTATTAAGATGCTATTGACTAAGTTAGAAGAAGTAAGTTTATGGCAGTTGATCAATGTAGCTGCCTCTGTCGCGGTCGCGGTCGCGGTCGCCCTCTAAAAATAATCCTTCTCTAGTGGAAAGCAATAAAACGTCAGAACACCTGATCCGGCCGTAAATCCTACTTTGCAATGCTCTCTCTTTTCTCCTCTTTCTTCGTTAAACATTATTTTGGCTATAATCGGATTTAGTTGGTCACATAGCCATCCAATATACAACCCCTTTTTATTTTTCATGCTATCGGTTGGAGGCGGTTACGTCCTCGCGTCATTAGTGGCGCGACGACCCGATCCGAATAGTAATTTTCTCTCGCTGTTATCGATACGTTTTTATTGATATTATTCCTTTGCCTTTCCGTTCGCTTTTCGCTTTTCGTTTTTCGTTTTATTGCTTTGACATTTCGATGGATTGGATTGGATTGAACGAAGACATCTGGAACCAAACCGAACCGAATATCGTAATCTAAGCCATAATTTTATAACAAAGGTAATGAGACAAACCACGTGATACCTGACAAATAAAGAACACAATTTGTTATTTGGATAAGCTCGTAGGTTCATATGCAACCGACTTCTCCCACTCCTTCCTAGGTATGAAATGAAGGTAGGTATAGTGACTAAAATCTCCCACAGCACCGCACCGCACCGCACCACAGAGAGAAGTCGTAAAGTTTTATAAAGCCTGACGATTTATTTGGGAAATTTTCGCTTGGTGTTGTTTAAATTTTGTTATTTCATTTTCTTGCTGGGAAAAAGGGGCTTCGTTTATATCGTTTTGTGTCAACCAAAACGCCATCCATTCCAATCCAATCCACCCCCACATCCATATTGACAGCGACATAATGTTATGTTATGAGTCATCCGTTCATCCCTTTGTGTCATTCATTCAATCATTTACCCTATTTCTATGGATACTCTTGTTCGGATGTTTCAATTGGGGGTTGCTTTGCTGATGGCCAAGATACAGACCCGAACGAGGTGTGGGCAGAGAATTTCTATATCTACCATATCGTTCGATTTATTTATTCCAACTATTGCGGGGGTTGACGAAATAAGCCCAATACCTACCCACCTACTTCACTTCTATGAGAGGGAAAGAGGTTAAACAAAATATTATGAAACGTTCGCCATAAAACTTTTGTCAAAACAACCCTCGAACATCGATGGCGGCAACGAGGACGAAAACGACTACGACAACGACAACGACAACGACAACAGCAACGACGACCGACGACCGACGACGCCAGTATTACACAATCAAAAAGCACACAGAAAATAAAGAAATAAAGAAAACAGAGAAATGTTTGCTATAAAATGAGAAAAAATACGGTTGTTAAGAGATTCGAATCTAGTGGTATCTCTAATAGTATTGAATGCATTATGTAAGCCACCCTCTTCTCACTCTTTTCAACTGGAAACTTTTCCATCAATAACATGAATATACTACAGTGTTTGCGTCTACAAATTTTATTCTGAAACGGTTCGGATCGGATCGGTTCGGCACATCGCATCGCATCGACACTCGGCATCGGCAGGGCAGACCGTCTGAACGGCCGGCAGCATAGTGGTGGTGTGGCGGCGCGGCGGCGGCGGCGAGACGAGGGGGCATCAACAACGATGTAGTATCTGCAAAACTACGAGTGTATCTGCTTGAAAGTTTATGTCAGTAACAGTATACAGTATAGTGTGCCACAACACCACACAGCTATACATACATACATACATATAACGGAAACTATATCTACGAGCGAACCCATGGAGAAGAATTGCCAACTTGGAAAGTGAGGGTAGTGCATTTTCTTCTAAAATAGTAATTGTATTAAATAATTCAAAGCACTGGAAACAGGTCATCCTGACATCGTTAAGGGTTTCTAAGTTTATAAAAAAAAAACTTAAATGGCCAAAAAGCAAGATCATAAAGTTTTGGGGTTCTTGAAATGAAACACAGTGAACCCAAAAAAAAAAAACTATATAATGGGCTTTCATCCCACAGCGTGATGTCTATAGGACCATTTTTCAACCATATACCCTAAATGGGTGTGGTATCAGGAATCAATCAAACCCTTAGGCGATATTGCCGGGCAGGATTCTGGTCTCAGTGTCATGAAGTTCTGGGTGCTGATGGCTTGTAGATACTCGCACTGTACAAGTACATTTAGTTATTACGAAGAAACCCAATATTTTATTTAGCATTTGTTTTTGGGTCTGAAAATGCGAAGTGATAATGAGTTTTAGGGTTTATGTATATAGCTTTTATAAAACTCGATATCTACGGCCTTGAAGATTAGAAACAATTTTCGTCTTTATAAAGCATCCTGAATATTAAGTTTAAGATACATATACGAGAAGGTGGAGATGTGTAGGTATCTGGAATATACTTAACACTTTCGTAAATGGCATATGATTTAAAGTACTTATTTATGTTTATTTTCAAATAAAGTTATTTTCATAACTGTACCACAACTTTTTAAATGTTTAGTGCTTTCGGACCAGGATAGGAACGTTTATAGGAAAAATCTTGAAATGAAAATGATTTCATCAATTAAAAAGATAACATATAATATTTAAAAAGTGCATAATTTTGGAGTCCAGTTTTCAGAAGAGTGAATTTCCACAGAACGCGAACTACTTGTACTTCATCAAATTGACTGAGTGAAAGAAGAGATTATATTGTAATGAAACTTTTCGTGTCTCAAGTCTTCCTTGATTAGTTTGGGACAAGTTTAACAGTAAAATAAGTTCAGAAGCAAGCTAACCTGGCAACAGTGAACTCAATGTAGCCGCAGAACATAAAAAGAACTCACTCGTAGAATCCAGCGGAATGCACTTTTGGCAGAAAGAACCGTTTTTTCACAGAGACCATCAAGAACACCAAGTGAAATAATATAATAGCACCACCGCGCCACTGGTTCCGAGTTACCGAACTAAAATAGCACATTGAACTAACACGGTCGGGCCGGGCTATCGGTACACCAGACCATACCAGACCATAAGCTTCAAAAAGCAGGGGATTGTATAGAATGTACCTCCACATAAATAGACTTTGGTTGGGAGTCAGAATCGGGGACTTTGGATTGGAATTGGAATTGGGGTCTTATCTTCCCTGGTTCGGTCCTGGATTCTAGTGTTTCATCTCTGTGCTGAGGGAAGCCAACGCCAAGTCAGTATTTTGCGAGTACAATGGAATTCTTTTTCTATTCATTTATTAAAGACAATTCCCCGGAATCGGTGAGTTCGATTTGATGCCGTCTCTGTGTGCCTTAGCCGTAGCAGTAGCAGTAGCCGTACTCGTTTATATAGAGAGGGCTGCATTTAATGGAAATTATTCGCTTGCCGGTTTTCGCAGAGAATGCGTTAATTGAAGTGAGCGACTAACGGAATATTCCCTCTAATTAGGCATGTCTGATTTCAATTGAGAGACCAAAGAACCAAAGGACCACCCCTAAGATGAAACGGGGGTGTTGTGTTGGTTTCTTTTATTTTTCGTGTTCTTACACATACAATGCCCACAGTACACTGGTGCGGCGCGGTGCGGTGGTGTGCTGCACAGGAACTAGAAAATAAAAATAGAAGAATAATTCAAATTAGGAAGTTTACAAAGCTGTGTGGGAGTTATAAAATATACCCCCGTGAATGGCGAGGGTGGACTACTTGACTCTCGACCCCATTGACTCATTCATGTCGTACACCCTTTGTGGAACGGTTTTTTGTTTTGTACTTGCATACATAGAGAAATACCTACATATAAACACAATACATATGTATAAGAATGTTGAAAAGTGAAAAGAACCTATGTACATTGTACACCCTCATACACAAAATATACATATGCACGTATATATGTATGTACGAACATTGGTATACCTACTGGCAATTAAAATGTCTCCTCAAGGCACACGTTTTTATGTTGTTTTTTTTTGTGTTCTTTTTTCCTCATTTCCAACAATTACCTTTTGTCTCCCTTATATTCTGTGATCCTGTGAATACAGGACTCTCTCTAAGGATCTTGGGCTTAATAAGAGTGCCTAGTCATCAATTGCAAGCGGGCGTGTAATTTGTAGTGGTCCAAATAAGTGAGTCACGTTTAATTCTATATGTGCCGTAGGTATGCTAGACCTTAGAAGAAAAGCATAAAACCTGAAACGTACCTGCTCGAAATCCTTTCCACTTTCCACTTCCCCCCTTCAATCCTATACTGACAGCTTTGACTCATTTCAAAGGACAATATAAAAATATAATAAGGGTTGGTTGTAATAATTAAGTGACACATGCTTTGATTTCGAGGGTGCAGTGCATTAGATTTAAAGTTGTTAGCTGTTTTTTGCAGGCGTCACCTGCTTCTGGCACGTATCAAAATTCATCATCATCATCAGGTAGGTAAGAGGACACAAAAGAAACTTAAGGAATAAACCAGTAACCCTTTCGAAAGAAAGTAGGATCCAATTTCAGTAAAGTTCAATATTTTTTCTCTTTTTTTTATGCGTCAATAGGTAGCTTTAGAGTTTCGATTTTTTACCACCCTGCAAGGGTAAATGAAATCGACACCGTGCAGACAGAAACTTTGCTGATTTGATGCGTGCCAGGTTGAATTGGTTACTTGTTTTTTTTTTTTTTTTAAGTAGTATGTAAAACATCTTTTTTTTAATAATAATTTTTTGGAATATGAGATTTTAATCAATTTTAATTAAATTGTTTAGATTATTCAAGCAGAAACTTGTTTCTTTTACGTTTTTCTGAACAATAGAGTTTAAAATTAAGGTTTCCCTTTGTTGAATCAGGATTTCATTTAAAAATATTTCAGACGTTAGAATTTTAAGCCTATTTCTGTACCAATAGCAGTCAAAGTGTCAATAAGTATTTACATAGTACACCCCACAAGCTGTTGAGAGAGAAAATGTTAATTTTGATTGACAGAAAATTACGCAAAAAGATCATTAAAATTGGTCCAGTTGATATTTTGTTTGTGAAATTCTTGCCAACCTGATTTTTTTCTTTAATTTTTATTGTATGAAGTTTATGCATAGAAGTTCGTAGTCAGTTAAAAATAAGTACATAAGTATAAATGAAATTTGACTTAGGATTTTCTCTTTCTCTTTTTTAGAAAAAGTTTACAACTTAAAACCGAGTTGCAAACTAAATGTCTGGTTCTTTTAAACAATCACATCCCACAATTCCAAAATAACATGCATCGAATTTTGCTCACAATAGATGTTTAAAAATTTCTTTGATTCCTACACAAGTGTGTCAATAAACAACTGTACTGTCTCATTTATAGGTTTATCAAACATACAAAAATATATAGAGCAATACTTACCAAAAACACAAAAACTTGGACAGTAATGAAAATGTCAATTATTTTGAAACTATTCGAAACTTTTGCTTTAAAACAACGACGACAATATAAACTTCCTTGTTGAGAAAGGAGTATCTGTTCGTGTGTAGAAATGACATTGTTATTTCTGAATAAAAAAGGTCAAAAGTGAAAAACTTCTCTTTTTTTTTTTTAATTTAGCCATTAAAAGCTTGGCAGTAAAGTTAAAACTTGGGAGATACTCGTACAAGTATATAAACTTTATTGAAATAGATTTTGTTAAATCTTTATTTGATTGAGAAGTTTTGGTCCTTTTTTAGATGGCTGGTTATGGTATAGATAAGGACAAATAATGTTGAAATAAGGTATTTTGTCTTTTGTGACAGTTTTATTAATCCAGTTCAACCTGCCATTAAATTTAATTGGTCATTCCTATTTTACTACATATACATATACATGTATCCTTTCTGGTGTCTGATGGTCTGATGGCAGGGATAAAAGAAAGGTTTTTAACAATGCAAACTTTATGATTTCAATTGGAAGTTGGTTCCTCACTCAGTTATCAGGTAGTTTAACCTGAAGTTTAGTGCCTATGCGACATAATTTAACCATCCCCTCCGGGACAATTTTTCGTACCAACATTTTTATAGGAACATTCATTATTTTGAAATAAAACTCAAATAGTTCATAACAAAAATATTTAAATAAATACAATTTTATCAAGACTTTAAATTAAGCTCTGCAAATCCATAAAAATATTTCAGCTTAGATTCTAGTTGAATAGAAATAAGTTGAGAATTAATTCAAGCTGTTTGATTGGCATTTATGTTAATAGTGTTTTGCAATTAAGTTTAATTTATTATTAAAGTAACGAACTGCAATACGCATATTTAACAAACATTTTAAACTTTAAGCAATATATTAAGGATTCAACCAATACAAAATCTATTGTGTCTGAAAGTTACTTTTAATTTTGTCAAACACAAATATTTAAATGAAGACTACATACATAAGTACCTATAACCACGTTTGGTATTAGCAGACTTTTCCAACAAACTTTTGTTAGCATTGCCGCGAGTTAAGTATCCATAGCAAAACATATTGAGAAAAAAGATAACATTATTTGTATTCAATGATATCTTTAGTCTCTAGTACAGTCTTGCACACAACGCTACAATGATAACATATGTAAAAGAGATAATATCGTTTGTATACAATGTTGGAATATTATCTCTTCTTCATTATCAAGCAAGACGATTGTACGCTTGGGTCTCCTTGTAGATAGATAAGAAAAGTATATAAATACGACTGTATGATGAATTTATCAATAGTCTTATTGTAACTACATAGTAGCCTTAAGCTCCTTTTAGAATTAGTAAAAAGTATTTCAATAATAAAGGACATAGTTCCAAATAAATATTGTTTAATTTTAAAAGTAAGAAACAAGTGTTTTAATTGGCGATCCTGCCAGGAGGTTAAATATACTTTTTAACTTCAATCGAGCGGACCTCGGGAACAAGTAGTGAAATCTAGTATAAACAGAACACTCGCGTTACCGGTTACAAGAATTACCTAGCATAGCAGGTACAAATATAGCTTCTTCGTACGAAGCAGCAAAGCAATTCAGTGAAAGTGTATATGTGGAGGAAAAAAACACACAAATTCGACGACAACAGACACGAGTTCAAAATGGAACAACTCGCAGTATTAATGGCAAGATTAGAAGCTTTAGAAACCAGGTGCAACACAGTAACACAAACCCTAGAGCACACACGCACAGAGAATGCAAGGTTAGCAGCAATAATAACTAACCAAAATCAAATAAACACTAATTTAGAAACAAAACTAAATGAAGTAAAATCTGGATTAGGCATAGTACCAAACATACCTGTGCTAGAGGAAATAAGAACCACATATACAGATGGTAGTGAAATACAGTTAGACGCATTTAAAAGCCTACCTATTTTCAACGGCGATCAATCAAATTATCGGTCGTGGCGCGAAGAAGCATCCAGATTAATGGACAGCATTAAAAACTTCAAAACACACAGTAAGTACGCAGCAGCATTGACTATAGTGAAAAGTAAAATACAGGGTGCAGCCGCGAATGTGTTAACTAATTATAACACAATTTTTAATTTTGAGGCGATACGTAACAGATTAGATTATACGTACTCTAATCAAGAACCTCTATACGTGCTACAAGACATGATGAAAGCCATCACGCAAAAAAGAAGCACACTGTCTGAATACCACGACGAGATAAATAAAAATCTCAATTTAATAATATCAAAAATCACTATGTCAGGTGATCCGCCGAATATAATCGACAGACTAATTAAAAATGCTAACGACGACGCAGTTCGTATATTCATTGATGGTATGAGTGACAACTTTACAAGAGGATCATTATATTCAGCTACAATAAATGATCTAGAACACGCATTCGCAATTGCTCGCAGAATAGAACATGATAATGTGCACAGGCATTTACATCTCACTCAAGATAAGCACCACAAAAATATGCCACATGAACGCAGAAACGAAAGAAGACCAAATTATTCGAGCCAAACAACGAATTATCAACCCCAGAAGCAATACGATAATATGCAGCAACACAATCAAGGACCACGCCTAAACCCTTTCAAGAGAAATGACGGACCACAGCCGATGGAGATAAACTCGAGACAAATTGTACATGCACAGCGACAAAATTGGAATCAATACAAACCCGATGTATATAATCCACCAGCGAAACGTGAACACAGCGGGAGTTTCAACACACACAACAGACCGCAACGATCTTATCAGCAGAACTTCAAGCAGCAGAGAGTAAATAACTCCCGACAACAACGCAGAGACGATGTCAGCAGTACATATGCAGAAGCAGATGAAACGGAATGTATGGTAAATAATAACATAAGAATAGATCATTTAAACTAGTAGACGGGTTGCCCTGCTTAAATTTAACTAGTACTATTTCTAAGAAAATTTATAAAATTCTTATTGATACTGGTGCAACCCATAATTACATTAATAGAAAATGCGATTCTAGCGAAAAAATTAAAATTAAACCTATAAAAATAAAAACAATGCATGGTTATTCTATGGTAGATACAAAGAAAGTAGTTAGGATATTAAAGAAAAATATAACATTTTTTGAATTAGAGGATATTCAGTCTTTTGATATGATATTAGGATATGAAGGACTTAAAGTTCTAAACGCGGAAATAAATTTCAGTAATATGACTCTAACTACCATAAGCAGTGTCGAATCTATTCAGAAAATTAATTACATAATTGGGGAAAATAATATTTATAAAGCAGACATAGATAGACTGATGAAGATTAATAACAGCATAGGACCGTTACCCTTTACAGATACTATAGAAGCAAGCATTAGGACGACCAATGATAATCCGGTTTATGTTAAACAATATCCATATCCCATAGCAGATAACGAATTCGTAAACAAAGAAATACAGAAACTCTTACATGACGATATAATAGAAAAAAGCCATAGTCCTTATAACAGTCCCATATGGACAGTACCTAAAAAAGGTTTGGACGAAAAAGGAAAACCAAAACGGCGCATGGTTGTTGATTTCCAAAAACTTAACGCTCACACTGTAACAGACAGATACCCCATTCCGGATGTCAACATGACAATTCAAAATTTAGGTAAAGCCAAGTACTTTACAACGTTAGATTTGGAGTCAGGTTTCCACCAAATTAAAATCAAAACAGATGATAAAGAAAAAACAGCTTTTGCTATAAATGGCGCAAAATATCATTTTAAACGAATGCCTTTCGGGCTCAAAAATGCACCAAGCATATTTCAGAGATGCGTGGACGACATTTTGAGAGACTTTGTAGGTAAATTCGTACACGTTTACATTGATGACGTATTGATATATTCTTCATCTGAGGAAGAACATATACAGCACATAAGTCAAGTATTCGACGTACTCAATAAAGCCACATTAAAAATATCTGATGAGAAAAGTAAGTTTTTTCAAGAAGAAGTAGAATACTTAGGTCACATAATCAGACATGGTAGAATCACTACGAACCCTGAGAAAATAGCAGCTATAGAAAATTTTCCAGTCCCACAAACGGTAAAGGATTTGAGAGGATTTTTAGGTCTTACAGGTTACTATCGTAAGTTTATAAAAGGATACGCAAGCATAGCCAAGCCCCTGACATTATATTTACGAGGAGATAACGGTAAAGTAAACAAAAAACAAAGTAAAAATATTAAGTTAAATCTGAATGATTCAGCATTAGAAGCGATTAGAATTTTAAAAAATTATTTGAAAGAACAAGTCGAACTTTTTCAACCGGATTATAGTAAACCATTCGAGCTTACTACTGATGCATCCAACATAGCTATTGGAGCCGTACTAAGTCAGAATAAGCAACCTATACACTTCTTGTCAAGAACACTGAGTAAGACAGAAGAGAACTATAGCACAAACGAGAAAGAGCTATTAGCGATCATATGGTCCTTACAAAAACTCAGAAACTACATATATGGTATAGCAGACTTAACCATATATACCGATCACCAGAGCCTTATATATTCTGTATCAGAAAAAAATCCCAACACAAAGCTGAAACGTTGGAAGGGAATCATTGAAGACTTTGGAGCAAAATTAGTTTATAAACCAGGAAACCTAAATCTTGTAGCTGACGCATTATCACGTCAACGCATAAATACTTCTACCATAGAAACAGCACATTCAGCTGAAAGTTCTTCTAATGATATAATAAAAACTGTGAATCAGCCTTTTAATGCATACGCTGCACAGTTCGAACTTATTGAAGATATAACAAATAATATCGAAACACAAATCTATTTTAGTAACAAAATAAGACTCATAATAAAGTTTAAGGACAAAGACTCTTTACTAAGGCAGATGAAAGAAGTTATACAACCCCAAAAGATTGTAGCTTTGCATACGAAATTTGAAAACATATACAAATATGGTGAAAACATAAAAAAAGAATTCCCACACCAAGAAAACTTCAAGGCGTGACAAATTTGGAGGAACAACTAAAACTTGTAAGGGTAACTCACGAAAGAGCACACCGAGGGTTACGTAACAATATACAAGAAATCTCAGAGAAATATTACTGGCCCGATCTAAATAAACAAGCAAAGAGTTTCAACAAAAAATGCATAGCATGTCTATTTGGAAAATATGAAAGAAAACCTATCAGAGAACCTCTGAATAATTCAGAAATACCAACACATGTGGGAACACACATTCATATGGACATATACTTCAACGACAAGTATACTTTCCTTGTAACAGTAGATAAGTATTCTAAATATACAATCCTTCGGGAAATCGAAACTCGAAACAGACTGTACGACGTTATGGAAGAGGTCTTATCTAATTATTTCCCAAAATGTGAACGACTCATGACAGATAACGAGAAGGGATTCAAAACAGAAATGGTGAACCAAATGTGTTTGAAATACAACATAACTAAAGTAGAAACTCCAGTATACAGATCGACAGCGAACGGTCAGGTAGAACGTGTAAACGGTACAATAACTGAACTGTCTAGAATATTCACAATTCAGAATAAAACAAGACTTATCGAAGAAATATTTAGAACAGTGCGTGAATTAAATAATTCTATACACTCAGTTACCGGTTTGAAACCTAGAGACATTTTCTTTAATCAAAATAAATATAGCAATAGTGAAATTATAATAAATAAACTAAACTCAGCATCCAAAAAAGTGATCGAACGTCTAAATAAAGGAACTCGACACAGAGAGTATAAAAAAGGAGATAAGATAATGGTAAGAATCACAGGTCTTAGAAAGAAATCTAACGCCAGATACATAACAAGAATAGTAGAAGAAGATAAAGGAGACACTGTAATCTCTAAAGAAGGAATAAAAATTCACAAGGATAACATAAAGAATTATCATTTTTCAGATGACGAAAATATTAATATTCCTAACATTACTAGGAATTGTACAGAGTCAAGAAGGGCAAGGAAACGTTCAAATAACTGAGTTACTAAACAAGAAGTTTATACTTACGCAAACAGATGACGTGTATTTATTCAAAGAACAAACTTATTTGTTACATGCCACCAACCTGACTTCGATATTTCAACCTTACGTAAATATCGTAACTAGTAAATATCAACCTACACAAGAAGAAAAAATTTGGTTAAGTAAAATTAAGAATTTAGCAGACCAATTACAAGAACATACTAGGCATACTAGATCAATTAACTTTTTAGGAACAGCTTTCAAATATGTGTTTGGTAATCCTGACCATTATGACTTAGTTAACATAGAAACGAGTATAAATAATCTCATAGAAAACAATAATAAACAAAAAACTATAAATTCTAGATTTGAACAAATTTTGCAACAATTCGAAGGTCAGAGCCTTAAAGAACATTTAGTAATAGAACAAGTGTACGAACAATTATTATTATTGACCAGAACAATTAATGCAGCAAAAAATAATGAATATTTATCAGAAAGCCTAGACTTAGATGACATTAAAAATATTATTCAACATGAAATAATTCAAGTACCCATAATAAATATACTTCAGTACTCTAAAATATTATTAGCTAGAACTGATGAATTCTTCATCACAATATATAAATATCCAGTTCTAATTAAATCATGTAAATTGTATAAAGTAACACCTTTAAATTCAAAACATGGAAAAATCATTACAGATAAAACAATTGCCTTATGTAACCAAACTTATTTAAGAACAAGAAATTGTCAAAATCATCTAAGTAAAAACATTTGTGAAATTAACTTTGAAGAAGAAAATTGTCTTATTCCACTTTTAAAGAATATAACTTCAAAATGCAACATTAAACAAGAATACGATTACGACTTAGAAATTGAATCCGGTGTTATGTTATTAAGCGGTAAGCATAAGTTAAATAATCAAACAATTAATGGTATAAACTTAGTTACTTATGAAAATACTATAAATCTAGACGATAAAATATACAAAAACATGCATAAGCAAATTAAAGAAGTTATATTAAGAAATCATAATTCAGAGTCTTACATCGACCAAATAATTAAAGAAGATACAATGTACAAATTCGATAACATAGATACTTTAAAAAAACTAATTATTCCTTTTGAAGAAAAACCGATATTATCAACTATATACACAATTGTAACACTGATTGTTATTCTAGCATTTATGTACGTAATGATAAAAACTATACAATGTATAACAGATCGTCAAAAACAAAAAAAGATTGACGCATATAACAAAACTTATGAAAGAGAAATGTTAAAAATAGCGTCGAAAAATCGAGACGATTTCGTTTAACAAGGGGGGGAGTTAAGTATCCATAGCAAAACATATTGAGAAAAAAGATAACATTATTTGTATTCAATGATATCTTTAGTCTCTAGTACAGTCTTGCACACAACGCTACAATGATAACATATGTAAAAGAGATAATATCGTTTGTATACAATGTTGGAATATTATCTCTTCTTCATTATCAAGCAAGACGATTGTACGCTTGGGTCTCCTTGTAGATAGATAAGAAAAGTATATAAATACGACTGTATGATGAATTTATCAATAGTCTTATTGTAACTACATAGTAGCCTTAAGCTCCTTTTAGAATTAGTAAAAAGTATTTCAATAATAAAGGACATAGTTCCAAATAAATATTGTTTAATTTTAAAAGTAAGAAACAAGTGTTTTAATTCGCGCCGGGACGAGCCACGCCATTTGTGCCACAAAAAAGAAACACCGAAAAACATAAAAGACAAATAAGTACCTATACCTAGAATGGCAAAACAGAAGTTTGACTTGTTCTTTTATTTTTAAAAATAGATTTCAATGAAAACATGATCAAGACAGCAAATTGATTTTATAAACCAAAAAAAAAAAAGGAAAAATAATAAAAAAAGGCGCAAACTGCAAAAAAAAAATAAAACATAAAAAGAAAAACACAAATCGACAGGATGTGCTTTTCATTTGTCTGTTGATTCGCCCTCCCAGACGAAAATTCCAAAGATAATTGTTCCCATCTGGAGTACAGATGTGACCCACAGTTCATCTTTCGTCTGCGAATTGAATTCGCATTATTGAAGCTGAAGGCATCGCCACGCCGCCGCCGCGCCGCACCGCCATCCATCGTGATGGCAGAATCAGAAGAAAAGGCAGAAATTGAAATAAGAACGAGGCTTCCCAATCCCTAAATTCCAATGAATTTTATTCCATTCTCCACTTTGGATAACTTACTTACATGGCTGTCGTGTTATCGCATCTTCATGAACACACACATACACATGCACGTGTACAGTGTACACTTGCAAAAGTACGAAGATCCCTGTTAATCAGGAATCCTTTTTATTTATTTTCATCTGCCTGCCATTTGTGTTTGTCTAGTCTAGGCCAATGAGATGGGAAAATTATAGAAAAGGCCTGAAGAAAAAACAACCGTTTCTCACCATTCAACCTTCCTCCAAGGGCGAACATAATATACATATTTTCCTCTTCGATTCGCCATTGCCATCCAATCTAAAAACCCTTTGAAGTTTATCTAGCGTGTTGACAGTTGTGATATTGCAAACGTCAATCTTGTATTCTATGAGAAAACGAACAAGATTGACAAGAAATAAAAAGAAAGAAAAAAACGTGGAATTAAGAGCATTCCATGTACATACATATCGCATAATTATATAATTCTCCATTTAATGACAGTAATATGTCATGCATTTCCGCTACTGGCCGAGTCGGAGTGTAGACTTTTGTGCTATTTGCCTTGCCTTGGAATTTGACTTAAGGCGTCTGCCCGTCCATCATCCTTCTGGCCTTCTAGACTTCTACCACTATGTGTGTATTTGTTCCACACTCTTATTTCTCACACTTTCATAGTTCAAATGGAATTTATTGTGGTAGATTCTACTTGTCGTCTAGTGTGCCATCACACATCCGACAATCAGAATCCAAATCCGAATCCGAGAATGAGACTGCGGGCGCTGACATGAATAGGATTAAAAAGAAATGACCCAAACGACCCGACCTAATGAATAGTCGCACGTAAGGAAGTCGGTAATTTCCAAATAAGAAACAAATAACATATAAAATGTAATAAAGAAGATACTAGTACGATACGACTTCAGTGAGTGGACTGGACAATGACAGCCATCACAATCATCATGACAGAGATTTTCATTTTCACGGAAGTGACGGAGTAAGAGACTCTCGTCGGTCGAGTTCGAGTTCTTTTGGGTTTATGTTGAAGCATGAAGTGAAAAAAAAGAAGCAGGTACATACCTTCCTACGTTACCTCCAAATGACCTTCCACCAAATGATCCACTCTTTCTTTTTCATGCCTCTGCCTCTGCCACACTCACACATGATTGCTACTAACTACGCACTGCCACTACTCAAGTGCTGAGACGCGTCAAGAAATTCGGAAATCGGACATCATAGCAGTGTTTATGATCATCAGCAGAAAAACACATGATTTCTGTGCGCTGTGCTGCGCTGGGCAAAGAATGCTCGTGGGACTCTGTCATTACCAAAATAACACGATGCCCATTAAAGCATAATTATGATCCATAAACACTCATCATTGAAGTTGTAGCCGTTGGCCTTTGCAAGGGCTGCAGTTGTCAAAGGAATGGCCGAAAGGGGCGCCCGCCTCATCTTGAACTCTGCATCCAGCTTCTTTCTATTTTGCGCCCAACTAATGAAAACCCATTGGCACAATGAACACACCCTCTTGATAATATCAAGCTTTAGTTTATTTGAACGAAAGTCATAATAATTATTTTGACAGTTTTACGTTAATCGAACGAAAAATTGTAATCATGACAGAAAATGTTCCGTTGTTTCATGATTTTTCTTCTGTTCAATGGTTAAAACCTATCACTCAAACTGTTCAAGCGCTCTGACTTTATCAAGTCAAAATCCGTCCCTGATTTCTGATACGTACATATATTATATTCCTGGATGGAACAAAATGAGTGTTCTTTTTTTTATTTACCTACTCGCACTTCCCGAGAACAACATAACAACTGTCGAGAACCATTTCCAAAGAATCTGAAACTCTATTTTATGTATTTTTATTTCTTTTCCATGTGATTGGGTTTTTAAGTGTCCCGCTTGACAAGGGATGGATTCCCAAATACAAACTCGAAAGATGTCAATGATCTCGCTCAACGACCTTCTACTAACATAATATACCCCTGCTGCTCCTTATCTCGGGTTATTTATGAAAATCGAAGATGAATTTTATCGGTGCCGTTTTTTCTTGCCATTGCTATCATAAATGAAGCTGAGCGGCGGCGGCGGCGGTTATGTTTGCGTTGGAATCTTTTGAAGAAAGATAGTTCCCAGTGGAATAGGGTTACACATAATACATAGTACACAATTTGGAGTCTAATAATTAATCAACATAAAAGTGACTTTCACTAGGCAAGGCATCATGGGTAATGTTTTCGTCTCCCTTGGATTATGAAAGCCAGCATAAAAGTTCCCATGGCAATGATGGCGCCCAACAAACATACACATTACACACGACCGACGGACGCGTCGACGAACGGTCCAAACTCTCTTCACATCATCATTTCAGCAAACTACACTGCAAGAGTAATTTTATATGTTTCACCGGTGAGAGACTGTGTGACTGTGAGACTGTGACCCAATTGCGGCTGAAACGTGGAAGTTATGTGTGTATTTCCTCCTGATTCTGAGGCGATTGGGATACTCATACTGGTACTGGGTTGGAGGAATGAAGAACGGACGCGTGTGCAATTACAAGACTCTTGTCTTTGTTAGTAAAATTACGAACTAAATCGCTGAAACAAAGACATGTTTAAATAATTTACGTAGCGTCGTTGGTTCTTGCAAAATTAATAAGCGACACCAACTTGCTTGGAATTGGGGCCGAGAGGACCGAGCGGGTTGGAGTCGGAATCAGAATCGGAGTCAGAGTCGGAGACGAAGCTGGATAATAGAAACGAGTGGTTTGGTATTCCACAGAAACGGCAGTGTGGGCGAACAAGCTGGCCTCAGATTGAATCTGGAAATTAAATTATACGCTCTTGTCTTGTCTCGTGGCGTGCTTCCATAATATTTGTATGCTAATCAAACAAGGTGCGAGAGTAGGTGAAAGTATGTATATGAGGCATCCCAGAGATACGCGCTTCAATCTTAAGTTTAAGCGTCAATTTTTTAAATTCTTCTTTCCAAAAATGGAACAGCAACGATTCGAGCAACAACAACAACGACTTCAAACTACCACGAACATCTCCAATGAAACAATGTTCATGATGATTATTGTTTGAGATATGCGATCCCGATATTTAAATTTTGTGGGCAGGTATTCTATTGTTTGTTTTTTTTTTTTTTTTTGAATTTTATTTCAAACTAGTTCCACTGTTAAGATGTACCTCGCTCTACCTATCCAATCCACTGTGTGAGTGAGGCGCTGAAGAATTTGATGTCACTTAAATGGACGTTTTTATGACAAATAATTCATTTGGTCTTATTTGAATATTGACGTTAGGTTATTTTTGAAATCATAAATTTTATAATCGTGTGCTGCTGAAGCTCTGTTTTCTTTTTTTTATTTATTTTTTTATATTTGCGGGGGAGCCCATAAGAATAAGTGTAATTTGTAGGTTTTGATTTCTGTTTTAATACTTTAGCAAAGCTGACAATGTTGAAACGGATTTCAACTTAAACTTAATATATACATAATTGGAGAATTAATCTTTTTTTTTTATTGAACTTTGGTGCCAAAGAGGATTTCCTAAATGAGGCTTAGTATATTGTGTAAAGTGTGATACTTTTAAAGCCGAAAGGTTTGAGTATATGCTAATGATTCTCTAAGCCCTGAGTGTAAACTGATTAATTGGTTAAAAAATTTAAATTTAAAGACAGTTTTTGGGTGTGATTCATTCACCGAAGTGCTGTATACATAAACAAAATTTTAGGTCGGTGGCGGTTGAAACATGAATTTTAAAAGGCTGCTTTAAAAATTTGTCCTAAATTTTATTTGAAGAAAAATTGACTGTGACAACGTGAAAACTAACAACAACACATTCCATATAGCTGGGTTATGAACTGATTTTAATTAAGGTATCTACCCACCGCACTTTTTTATGTGAAGGTACTTAATATTTAAAATACATTTATATATAGAGAGAAGAAAGTGTATACGGAATGCAATTTTTTAACGATTTTAAATCAAAAATCTTGCGGGCATTCGCATTTTATCTTGAGAAATAATCTTTTTAAACAATTTTCTCCAAATGACAGAATTCACTGAAGGTCGAATGGTTTATTTTTTATTTCTAAAAGCTTAACTTAGTATCTCACTTCGTTGGATGTGTGGGAGTTTTCTAAAAGACCTATTTGTTTATGTTAAAGTAAGCAAAAACAATTCAAGGTAATACTTAGACCTACAAACGTACATACTGTATTATATTGAGGATTAAAAATCTGCCACTTAAGTGGGAGTCTCGTAGAAAGAAATATGAATTAATTTTATGGTACATAAGTCGGTTGGCGAGTCATTTCCTAGGTTAAAATAATGAGAAATCTAATATTTCATTTTTTTTATAATTTAAGCTCAAAGATTAAATATGTTCATTTTTCTGTGTTGAATATCTCAATTTTGAATGAAAGGTTTTAAATTTAATCAGACTCCATCCTTGGAAGTTGGAAGGCGAGCTTTGCTATGAAGTAAGATTTTAAATAGCGAAGTGCCTATTACCCCCACCAACAGCAAACCTGAGTATTAACATTTTTCAACGTTCCATTTGAAACCCCATTCGAATGAGAAAACATTAAAGTACAAGGAGGTGATCATTTGAGGACCAAGATTTATTATAATTTATTTCAACACTGTTGCGTGGTTAAGGCTCCAAATACTGTATCCTCCCATACAAACAAAACCCCACCACATTGCATCTTCCAGGTTCCAAGTGTAATAATTACTTTCACACGTTAACCAACAACAGAAATGAAAAAGAATAAATAAAAACCAATAAGCCCGTGTACGTGAAGCCTTACCTATGTAAATTTAATCAAAAAATCCCAACGTGATAAGCATAATTGGTTTCTTTTTATGTCACCCCCGACGACGAGTCAAATAAAATAACTGATTTACTGCACCAGAAATAAAAAAAGAACAAAATCCAAAGTAAACACCCGCGTTGAACGACCCCAGTATTGAAAAAAATAGCTCCATAAATCACAGAATGTGTAGTCTACGCTTAGCTAATGTTCACACCACAATAGGAGTAAGAGTTTTTCGCCGAGGAATACCTACCAGGAGGGGGGAAAGCAAAAGTAAAAGTAAAGCCTTCTTAAAAGTGTCATATCCAAGCGAGGAACTCATTGAAAAGAGCAAAGCATTCCTCTAGGATAAGGGCCATATCTAATTTTACATTACATGGATACTGGATAGGCAGTGTTGCCACCTCGCAAATATGTATAAGCATATATTAAATCCATACTGTACGTAAATTGAAAAGAAATTGTTACTCATTAACTAAATCAACATTTTAGGATTAGAGAGCAGTGCTCTTTGTAGGTTCTGCAATGTGTACGAGGGGACACCAAAAACCTGGAATAATATCTAATACCTATGCTCTCAAAATACCACAAGCACTTAGGCATGTGAATGTATTTCGTTTCCCTAATGGAACTTATTTTTGGAATTTAACAAATCATTCAATTCCAGACAGTATTTCTTTTATATAAAATGGCAACACCGTCCAGGACATTGCCTACACTTTTTCTTCACCAAAACCATTTTCAACATCAAAAAATAGAAACACATACCAGCCAAGAAACGATTGTTCGTTATTTATTACTTGATGGCTTCAACGCGGCTGCTGCTCCTACTTCAAAAATGCCCCGCCATTGCCACCGCACCGTACGGCACCTCAACGACCACCATCACCACCCGGTTCTGGTTCCTTTGGAGTATTCTTCTCAAATATGCTAGCAATTGTAAATTGGAATTTAAAAAAATCCAAAAAATCTAAAAACGAACCAGGCGTACCTATATACACCTTATGTATTGAGGAGCAGGACGAGTATACCACTGCCTTGCCTACCCTATACGACATACACACATACGTGCCTCCCCTAACTCGTCAGTGCTTTACAACAAAGCACTCAGCCATTAATTTGTTGATGGTGGCATGGTACTTACATACTTCTATACGGGATACCGTATACATATGTACATATGTACATATGTAGAAAAAGGAACATTATTTCACACCGGATGCGAGTTCATCTCCATCTACATATGAGTACCTACATTGTGGCAAGGCAAGGCAATGGCATCATCCCCATTTGAAGATTCCACGAAATAACAGAACAAAAACAAAATGTTCCCCAAGTCTACGAGTATCTATAAATACTTTCTCTCGGTCTCGAATCAAATTGTCGAGAATTTCGTTGACGTCGTCGTCGTACTTGCACTCGTATATATTCGACGACTTCTTCAAGGACACAAACAGTCAAAAAGAAAACAGAACCATTTTTAGAACTCGAAAACGAAAACAAAAAAAATTCTGGGGCCGCCGCAGCCAGACATGGCAGGCTAGAAATGGTAAATGCATAGCATCAGCAACAGATTCCAACGTATTTACTTTGAAAGGTTCCACAAATAATAACAAACCGAAAGTTGTTTCTATGGTCGAAAATAGACAGACTCCGTATTTAGTGTTTATCTTTGTGGCAGGCAGCAGCATCAGCAGCAGAAGTTCTAGAAATAGGAATAGGACCGTTCAGATTCAGAAATTCAGATGCCAACGACAACGACAACGAGCGATGGCGATGGCGATGGAGGAATTAGACTTCTTTGTCGTGTCACTTAAGCTAGGCATCGTCAACGACACCATATAGCCTGTTGTATCTGTCTGAATCTGAGGAAGTGAGGAGACAGAAAAAGCCACCACAATATGATATCTGGTCCTTGGTTTTTGCAACACTTGGAACGTTGGAACACAGAGGCGACATCTGAACTTTGTTGCAACCAAATAATTACAGTTACAGCATCAATTGCATGGCAGATGCTCGCTCACTTGACGCTCGGGCTGGCTTTTTGCTGCCCATTCCATGCGCCATATGGTTCGTTCAAGAAAATTACACTTAAGTGACCCTTGGGTTTCCACTTACGAAGAGTTCCTTTAATAGAGAGTACCATCTCCTCTCCATAATTCAAGACAGTCTGTTCTTCTTTCGTCGTTGTTGTTGTTGTTGTTGTTGTTGTTAATGTTGCTCTTGCTAAATCGAACCAAAACGAACCATCACGACGAAATTTGAAACCACTTGGAGAGTTAAAAGTGCGCCACAAAGGCTTTATACCTCCGTCTTCCTCGTAGTCTTTTTCTTCTTCTTCTACTTAGACCTGGGCTAGGCATTTATTATTCACAGACATTTTGCTCGCATGAAATTCGACCAAGGCCTTTCAGAAAGATACAAAATGTATAACTAAGTGTGCAAGTATGTAACTGTAAGATGGGTCGCAACTCTATATACATACATATGTACATATGTATAAATAGATGTACTTGAGAATTTCTTTCATCCCAGCACCAAGGATGTCATAAATATAAACAAGCAATTCGATTGTTGTTTGCATTAAGATGTTAAGCAGCAGAAGCAGCAGCTATTGATGTGCTGTGCACCCCACATGGTGAAGACGAAGAGGTGTTCCCAATTGAAATAGATTTATTGGTAGGGTATTTTTTGGAAAAGTGGCATCACAGTTTTAAGTTTGAGCATTTAAGGATATGAACCAAAATCTGAATAATGTAGTTTGCCACACTAGAATGTTTTTGAATAAAAGTAGATTTAATTGTTTGTGAAAATTATCATTTTCGTTTGCTTTTTTTAACTTAGGACGGTTTATTTTGACAACCTATAATGCAAATAAGACTAAAGTCAGTTTGCTCACCGAAGACAGCTGATTAAACAAAATATTGGTGAAAAAAAAGAAGAAATTGAACTATGGTTCCAATTCCAACCATGTCATCTTAAATTAAGAGTTTATACATAGATGATTTCTTGTTATACTTCAGCAGTCTTACAAATTTAGGATATGGCTGATTTTAATTTTAGAAGACATTTACACTCAAGCGCTTTTTGTAAAATTGTACTGAATTAAGGAAACGAGAGCATTAAATTAAAAAAGATATCATTTTCGTCTTTTTAAGATTCTTAAAAGCCATTTCAATAGTTTTCGTTATTGTCTTTCTTCACATTCATCAATAGTGTTTCTATTTGCATCAATTGTATTTTAAGAGACTTTTTAGAGACATGGTGAAATAGTTTGGCTATTTCAATAGAACCTAGTACTGAAATCTAAATTGAATTTTAAAAATGTCTACAAAAAAGTCATTAGAACATTAAAATTTTATAAAAAAAAAACAAAGTTTTTTTTACAAAACATTAAGAAGCACCACTGTACGAGTGGAATCAGGAAGTGTTGATATTCATTACGTTAGATAAAGTTAAAGGGCCTTCTCCTCTTTCGAAATAACAAAGCGAAACTGCAGCCCGTACTGTACGACAACGACTACAAGACTCGTGTTTACGGAGACACGAATAAAAAGATTTATTTGTGTGAACTCTAATGGAGCAGGTGGGAGATCTTGAAGAGATTCAAGCGAATAGAAAAATAACTATGCCATCATCGTCGTCAATCGATAGAAAAATCTGCACTCGACTGCGGGAAAATCACTTCAAGAAATCCAGCCACTCCACTCCGATGCAAGCCAACTCCAGTCAAACAGGTGCATCACTGTGTATATAATTATCGACCAACTAACGAACGAACGAAGACGGGTCGAGAGAAAGAGGTGTACGGCGCAAGTGACGCAGCGGCAGCGGCCGGTCCGGTCGGTGGCATCCATTATTCGCATTGCTAAATGCCTTACCGCAGCATTGTCCAGCTGCGGAATCAATTTGATTAATCTGTTCTACGCAATGAATCCTCCACATCCGATGCAATAGCAACAGTGACGGTGACGGTGGCGCAGCGGTGTGGCGGCAGCAATGGATGGTTGGATATATAGGTATAGATGGAAGTACGTGTCCAGAACTTCGACTCTAGAACGGGTACTTAGGGCGATTTTTTCCCTTTCCACACTCACTGAGAGATCAAATGGAATGGTGATGGTGGAGCGGTCGGTGGCTCAAGGAAGCAGCCACCATCACCATCAGCATCAGCTCAGCAGCAGCAATGATCGACGGTGTTGGCTGCTGTTGTGACTCCAGCTTCATCGTCAGAGATGGGAAACAGGTTCCGAATATTTTCGCGGCTTATTACCTACATACATACATAGATATATGTTATGTAGTTCCCCCAGTGGATGGATGTTGGATGTGCGTGCGCTGCTTAAGGAAAAAACAAAACAAAAGAAAAACCAAACCAAACCCAAGCTCAGAACAACGAATCTTACAGAAATATAAAGATTGAAAACGAGCGTGTGGCCACCTGGACCAATGGACCAATCACGGCCTGGCTACAAGCAAATTAAAATTGTTTTTTTCCTTCCTGTGCTTGCCCGGTCTGACTGATATGCAGTAATACTGGATCTCGTCGTCATCGTCGTCATCATCATCATCATCATCATCGAACTGGACACTGTTTCCAGTCCTGTAATTTAATTCTAGTAAATCGAGGCTCTCACTGCATTTTTCCAGTGGCGGATTGACCGTTGTACTCACTTGGGCGTTGATATCAGGCGATCGCTTTTACCATTAAAACTATATCTACGAATAAATACAGTTTTATTAGAAACCTTGTGAGTCGATTGAAATATTTTAAGAAAACGCCTTCTGTCGATAATATGGGTTTCAATTTCAACTTTCAAATTAATCAATTTTGGTTTTCATAGTGATAAGGCGAAAGACCAAATCTGTCAAAAGTTTAATGCAATGAAAATTGAGGAATAAAACCCCACTCGAAGGGTTTTGAGCCCTGTCCCGACGCCGCGCCACGCCGCCGTTCCGTTCCATACATTGGTCCAACCCTGTATCTAGTTTAATGCCTGCTGCCTGCAGAGGGGTCTCTTCAATCCTCTATTCCTTCAGAAAAGACCCCAACTTCTGGATGTAAAAGATTTTTGTTTTCTTTTTTCTTATTTCTTATTTCTTCACTATGTGTCGTTGGGATTTGTTTTTTATGAGATTTTTCTTGTTTTTCTGAAGGCACATTGGGCCGGCTTTTTTAATTTTTTTCAGATTCAATTTTTTTTTTGTCGCTGCAGACCTATGTCCATTCTGATTAAAGGTTGTTGTTGTTGTTGTTATGTTTGGAGTTGCCATTTGGCTTTAGTATTATGGCAGAGAAAGAGTAACCTGTTATCTACCTACCTGCCAGGCGCTGTCGGACTGCCTAAGGTCTTAAGATGATGATGATACTTAAAACCCGTTCGTTAGCTTCTTGTTGATCTCATAATTTGATACCTCGGCGTTATTCGATTTCATCTCAATGTGTGTTGTGTTGTGTGTAGTACCTGTGCATAATTTTTACCCCTTTTTTAGTGCATTTTTTGTTTTTTTGAATTTAAGTTTTTTGAGTGAAGTTGCAGTTTTTTATTTACACACACATATTTTTTGGGGCAGGTAGGCAGGTAAATCGAAAAAGGATTACCTTTTGATTTAATTTTTTTTTAGTTTTTTTAGAGTAAGGGATGCTAGCAGACCACAACAGTGTTGAGTTACACAATTTGACTTTCAAAAATAAAAAAAAATAAGGTTTTTTGAAGGATTTATTTAAAAATTAAGGGCCACAGTACTTTATGTACATTCAATGTCTTGCATGTACATATTATATGGGTGCCATTAATTCAATTATATTTTACCACAGTACATCGAAGGAAGTAGGATAGGGAAATATGTTAACAACGGAAATCGTGAAGATTAGAGCACATACTCGTACATTCATACAACTTAAAATGTGGTCAAAAGAAAACTGCTGAATATCGATTTTGTCTTTATGTGAAAGTAGTTGCATAAAGTGTGTTTCTTTATAAATTATATTTACTTCGATATTATCAGAGTTAAAAATAAACGACTTAAAATGGAACAGAAAATTCAATTGGCGAACAAGTATAAGCATAGAATCTTCGAGGATTTTTGTGCATCTATAAATTGACACTTTGGAGCTTAAAAGTGTAGGTAAAAGTGTGTCTTAAAAAAATACACTAACTACTAACTTTTTGTGGATATCTCGCATTTAAAAAAAAAACACAAATTTCTGAGTAAAATTTCACTTACGTTTTAACCAAGCAGTCAATGTAAAAAGTATCCAAACAGTAGACCTGGCATCACTGGTAGGAATATATCCGAAAAAACTGAAATAAAAAAAATTAAAATTAAAATCCGTATACAATCACAATTTAGTTGCTGCGTTTAGTCTAAAGTTTAGCACTTGTCAATTTACAAAAACATATATGGAATTTTTAAGTTAAGTTTTTGTTAATTAATAAATAAATGAATAATAATTCAAACACATATGTATGTACATATAATTTGTCGTCAAAATGCATGAAATGAATATTTATCATTGTCAGATGTGGTGAAAGTGAACATTTAAAACAGAGATAGACAAATTGATGCATTCGAAGCTTACTTATTTATCGATTTTTGTAAGTGCAAATGAATTTAAATTTCTCAAATAGAAACATTTAGTGTGACATGAAATATTAAGCAAATGTAATTTATTCATTTAAAGAACAACATTTTCATCTTCAGATTCAAAGACAGCTTATGAACATATGTATATCTGTCTAAGAAATCAGATGCAAATCTGAATCTCCATCGATCCCAAGACTTAAATCTTTAAAATGAATTTAATGATTTCTCGAAGATTTATTTGTTTATTAGTTTCAACATAACATGTTTTGAAGTTCCATTTGTAAATGTGTATATACCTAAACCGACAAAAAAACACACACACACACATCCAGACATAGGTACATTTCGACAATATTTCTCTCTGCAATTTATACAGAAGCTGAACATGAACAATAAACCAAAAATTAATTTATTCATTTCATCAAAAAATAATTTCCAAACGCTGGCTGCAGGGCATTTAATGTATTTATATTCCTATATACTATATCATATATAATGTACATCAACATCAGTATTGAACGATGGAGCAGTGCAAGCTGGTTTACTACTTATATGAGTAGGTACATACTCGTATAACATATAACTTTCTCCCAGAAGCTTAAAACATAAATATCCCAAAAATTTGTAGGTACCTACATATATCTACTGATACCAAGATATGACGTAACTAGGTACATATACTACCTTCGTAAAGGAATATCCGCCTCCTTGGTGCCTGGTCTCATGTACCCTTATTGAAAATGTATTCCCTCTATAAATATGGATCTGCTACTTGCATGAGTTAATCGAGTATATTTTAATTAGCATAGTTTACCATCGTTTTTCTGGAAAATCTTTAGGACCTTGCTGTTGGATGAATCAACAGCATTTTTTTTTCAGAGAAGATTTTTTTTAATTATTCTTGTTTTGTGAAATTTAATTTCTTTTGTTAAGGTTAACGCGAAATCAAACAATTGAATTTTCAAAAAAGAGAGAAGTGAAGAAAACAGAATTAAAAATCCATTTCGATTTATATTTTCAAGACTAAAATTTGTTGAATATTGAAAAGTCAATAATCATTCCTAGAAATCTCTTTTCTTTGCAATAATGAGATTTTTACAAAAAATGATGAAAATCTAAAACTAAATAAAAGAAAAATAGTAGGGCACCTTCTGAGAATTGTGGATTTTGAATATTCTGTTTTTCAAGGAATTTAAGAAATCAAAACCAGCCGTTTTAAACAAGGGTACTAATTCTGTGTGGTCTACAAACTGTAAAAATTCGTGAAAATCTACCAGAGCATGTATAATTCCTACTGTTGTGTAATAAGGTCGCTGTAAGTTTCCAATACTTTTTTAACTTGAACTTTATCTTTAATAACCTATTCTCCTCTTAAATTCAAAATTATATCTTAAGCACCGTTAAAAGAAAGTAATTAGTACTGGTGACAGTATAACATACATTCTTGTTTGAAACCATATTGGTTGGTAAATTTACATTCCTTATAGCAAAACCTTGGTAGTAAAAAATACAAAACCATTTTTTAACAATACGTTTAAAAGGTTTTTTTTTAATTAGGTGTTCATCTGCCTGGGAAAATCACTTGGAAAAATATCTTCCAGCAACCCAAATCTCATTATACAATTAGGCCTTAATCCCTAACGCCTTCCCAACTGTTTTTCTGTTTTTTATGTCTTAGAACCGCCGTCATTAACATATCTGTTTCATTTTAAATTATCACCAAGAATACTTCAAAATTGTCTCAATTACTACGATTTTTCAAGCTATAATTTGGATAAACTTCATAGCAATTAGACGACTATTGTTTGACCAACTATCATTCCAAGCCGAAACCTAAGTTTCAACGTTTTGGCGCCGCCGTCATTTCTTCAAAAAATAATAAAAATAATTTCCACACGAAGAGATGTTAATTAAAAAAAATTATTATAATAACAATAAAACAATTTTATATTTTTGTTATTCCCCGTCACCAGCACATCGTGCGTCGCGTCGTTCGTCGGTCGTCGTCGTTATAGTCTTCGACGGCTTGTGTCTTTTTCCCACTGCATCTCGCCTTAGTTAGGCAGAAAAGAGGTAAGTCGGTAATATTCCGCCTAATGACCAATGCAGCTCGTCTCATTACCGTCAGCACCTGTTCTCAGGTGTTTATGTGCGGTGATTTTCAAGTCAAAGCAATCAGAGGTTTGATCCGAGGCTTTGGAAATAAAAAAACTAACAGAAAACAGACAAAAAATCTGAGGGAAATGCATTGAGGTGTGTAATTATCCCACTAGCGTCAGTTCCTCACACACATGAATGTGTAAGCAATTTTAATTTATTTTCCGCAAAGTCTGCGACGCGGCGTCCGTCGTCGGTAGCGGCAGGGACTAGGGAGCAACGAAAAAACCCCAACAGAAGTCACATAAAAGAACGCTTAGCTCTTTTTTGCCACCGACCATCAGGAGGTAAGCAACCATCAAAGAAAACCTGCCATCTCATTGTGTGGCAATTAACTGGTTGGAAAAATAATTTTGCTTACCACTGGCACTGCACTGGCTGCATTAAGGCCATTTAAGCCATAGTTCCTTTCTATATAAATAATCCTGAAATTCCCATACATGAGGTCACCTGTATTCATTTCGAGAATATTTCAAACGTTTAAGGATCCTAAGTGAAATCGTCATCAGGACGAAAATAGAGACAGATTCGAATCTGAGCAAAGTCATTTGTGTGGTTTCGAGTGCCCTGAGGACTCGATTCCTCTGAAGTAATCTGCCGGACTACCTCAAATCTGACCCAACTCAAGCCCATCTCAAACCCTATACATATAAACTCGTGTACATATTTGTGGTATTAGCCTTCATCAGAGATGACAGACAGTCACACAGTCTAAGTCCTGTCCGTGTCGTATAAGGGTATAAGTGAACCAATGCGTTTGCTATTTTTCGTTGTGTGTTTTCTCTGCGTGCGGTTGAGTTTATAAATTCAAATTTTTCGGTTAAAGGACTACGATGGCTCTTGCAGTCAATTCATTTACATATTTTTTTACTCTACCACTTAGACGAAAATCTACCTTTTTGTTTATGTGTCGTACGAGTTTGCGAACAAGAAGTCAAGGAAAAACGGACAAAGTTATGGGGATGAAGGGTGAACCCAATGAACCGCATTATAACCGAATTTAATGCAGTTCCTCCCGCTGGGGGTTCTCTGTTCTCTTCCAATACAGTTCCTTATGCATATGTATATGTAAATCATTAAACTACATATGCAATATGCATACATATAAGCTCCGAGTCGGCCGCATAAATGAGCAGCATCATGTGTTTCGATCTCAGGGATGTTATACTGTTTTTGAGTTGTTTGTTTCGGTTCTTTGATTGACAGTACTAGAAACACTTTTTAGGAATAAAAGCGATCTATTTGAAATGAAGTTAAGGGACATTTATATCATCATCGTTGGCTAGACAACCGGGATTTGGTCTTAGCCTCAACCAACAAGTCTTTTCATTTACCCCGACCCCGAGCAATACAGTTGCGCACTCCAAGTCTTCGGGCGTCCTGTTCTACACCATCTCTCCAGTGCAGGGTAAGAATAAAAATAATACAATTGTATAGTTTAGCTCCCAATCTGAAGATAGCACGATACTTTTGAAGGATTCAGTATGTGAAACAAAGGAACTAATTTTTGTACTTCAAGCTCAATTCTTACTGGTACTTTTACACTAAAAAAATCGATATAGTTAATAAAAAAAAAACAGGTATGGTAACTCTCTTATTCCTTCATAGAGGTTCTTAGATAAAATGGCTTTAATTAATCTTGTCAGGTTTCACAATTTCAACTTAATGTAAGTTCACTCTAAAAATCGAATACATTTTTTAACATCCCTGATTCCACTTTTCGTGCTGTCCTTTACAAAAAAAGGTAGTGAGGAAGGCAGGTTTATAGTGCGGGCGGGGTGGTCTTTTTCATAATTTTGCATATTATGCAGAAAATCAACAACGTGGTGGTCGGTGCATGATGCACATCATGCACAACACACTATAGGGAATGCGAAAGTGTTCTTCACTAAAATGTATACAAAATTGTGTATGAGCATAAATATGTGCTTAATAAATAGATCTACATCAGCATTTTGGGTTTCGGAAGCCATCGCCATCATCATCATCATCGTCATCCCTCATCCATATGTGTAGGTAGCTTCCCAGCCAGCATAGTCATCATCATTATCATCCACAGCATCACCATCGCAACAGCTATACTCGTATGTGCAGATAGATACTGGCTAAATGAAGATACCTATACAGTTGACTCGAAACCGATATACCGACAGAGATTCAGCTGCATTCGGAGTCTGAGCATGAACCACCTATGTATATATACGACATACGTGTATAATCCTCTGCTTTACTCGTATATGAAGTCTAGGGGCTTCCTCGTCAACAATGTCGGTTGGCATAAGCAGCGGTTTTTGTAAGCCATCTTATTCCCTTTGCTCGAAGATATTGTCCCTTAAGAATGCTTTGTTTTACAGCCAATTCAAACAGCACACGTTAATT
The DNA here is from genome assembly GCA_905146935.1 of Scaeva pyrastri. Classification (NCBI taxonomy): domain Eukaryota; kingdom Metazoa; phylum Arthropoda; class Insecta; order Diptera; family Syrphidae; genus Scaeva; species Scaeva pyrastri. The sequence goes on along the minus strand of LR989929.1, from coordinate 612,216 downwards.
TACATTTAATATTCACATTTCACAACCTACATATATACATGTACCTACAATCTACATATATGTATTTATAGACTTAGCACACAGGGTGGAGATGACAGCGGTGGCGGCGGTGGTGACAGAGTCCCGAGTGGAGACCGGATACTCTTACTCCTGTCTGGGTGTATAAAAATTCGTGGATGGTACCTACAAACTTAAGGGCGAAATTCGAGAAGAAGTTTGTGGCATTGAGCGAAAATAATTCATTCACCACAAGCTTCTTGGAATTATTATTACCTTTTTTGTGTGGTTTCTGTTTTCACTTCGCAAATTATTACAGATAGACGACATAACATAAATGAGGAATGTGACAAGAAGTCAATTTTTTAAAAACCCCAACCGCGAAGATAACCCTTTTTAAGGTGTAACTACCTTCCTTCTTGAAAGTTGTTACCTTACCTATACCTATGCATTCCTTATAAATACATATACTATACATACATATCTACTCTTTATCGATCGCATATGAATTTCCATTGTGGTAAGTCGTTAAAAAAGAAAATTGTCCAATACATGAATTGCAACAATTGCTAACTACGTTAAATTCTTTTAAATTATGGTGACCATGTGTCTTTAATTTTATAAATTTTAACTTTCACAATACATACATATTACATATATCATTACTATTATTTTAAACAAATGGAAAGCATTTCTTCATGCAACAGACTTTGACGAAAGCAATTATTAAATTTTAAATTTCCAGTTCAAAACAATGCCTACTAAGTTAACTTTTTTACAGAAACGGTAGATAATATATTACCAAGTAAGGTCAAACTAAAAATTTTACTTTAAATGTGACGTGGTTAGAACACTAGATCGAAACAACAGAAGACACACTGTGGCGTATACGTACTATTTTATGTGATTGATTTTTTTAATTAAATTTTTTCCATTTATGTTGTTATACTTTATGATGGTATTAAATCAAATAAAATAGTATTTAAAAGTTTTTTTTTCTCAAGCATGCACAAGTTATACCAAAAACAAATGTTTATCCTTTTGAAACTAAAACATGGCCACCATAATTACTACACGGACGTATGTACGTGTCTCCAAGCAAGTTTAGAAATAGAATGCAAATTTTTAAATCGTTCAAAAGTTTATATGTGTGTACAATGTACATATTACAAGAACATGTGAGAGAGGCTGTTGTTTAGCGAACAACACCTTGAGATGTCCCAATCGTCCATATACATTATACACTTAGTCGCAAATATGTTTTTTCTACACTAGAACTGTTCAGTGTTCATCGATTTGAAAATGACCTGAATGTTGGATTTGTATTTGTACGCGCCGGCGCCGTTCGATTACCCAACATGGCCAGGGCGATTAGAAACTGGTAAGCCCACTTTGGTCTGTTTTTTCCAGTTTCTAATGCTCTCCACATACGGCCAATGGAGTCAGTTCAAAATGATGGCGTATAGTGCGAGGGGTTCTCCATCTGAACTGATGAAAATTCCTGATATTTGTGGCCGTAAATAAAAGTTGTTTGAGACAAGTACAACACTATTTTCATATACTAACAGACATAGGGTGTGTTTGAATTGTTTTGCAAAGCACTTCGGCTCACATCGGCTATTAACTATGCAGATGCTAGTTCTGGAGTACGTTAGCAAAAGAAATTCAGAACGCTTGAGCAATACCTGGGTTTATTAAATTAAAAAAAGTGAAGTTAGTATTGTGATTAATAATGGTAGTAGCGTGATTTTGTATTTCGAGTAATTTTATTTTAAATATCAAGGACTAATGTGTGTTCAACAGATACTGATACTTCTTAAGAGCCTTAAAAAGACTCCAAAGTGTGGTCAAGAAACTAATCGTGGTTCAATTGACGTTCAGTAGTTTCAGGACCATAAGGATTTGGTACAAATCGGGGGCTTTTTAGAAGCCGCAAGGCAAGTCTTGCTTCCCATATTTCTATAGTTAGACACTACTTTTTCCTCATTTCACATCCACCCGATACTTTTTTTCTATATGTATATTCTCGACCCCCACTGTTACATACATATACATAAGTCTAATTATTCTATGTCATATACTAAGGGGCTCAAATCCCTCAAAAGAAGCGACAAAGTTTGATTAAGTAGTAATGTTGAACATAATGCCCTATGCGCTATGTCACATAGACGTCTTCTTATACTAGGGTATAGGTTTGTATACCTTACCTACATCATATTTCATTAGAGCCCCATGAAAAATGTGTACTGCTTTCATAAATTTCTTTATTTTTTTCTCTATATATAAATAAAGGTAATCCCGTAAAAATCTCTTTTGATTGCTGACTTTGTAACATCCGATGGAGTTTGTTTCCTCCAAAGGTTACAATTTCAAAAAAAAAAGAAGAAGTAAAATAAAATAAAAAGACACATAGAAGTGACTTTGTAGAGAGGATTATGTGAGAGGCGTGTGTTTAGGAATCACCATCAATTATCCTTCCTTAGAGCTAGTTTATACTTTTTTTTTGATAAAATTCACTGGAAAAAAGGTTGAGATATATTATTTGTGCTAGCTAATTGGGTCATATATCTCCTTTTGTAGGTACTTGGATAGATTAAGAAGATCTTTTATTGCGTCGTTTAAGGCGTTATTGGGGAGCAGCATCAGATGAGATTTCGCTTTATTTTTTTGTTCTCCGAACTTCAACTTGAAATGAACCATTAATTTATTATATGCATACTCATATATGGCAGGATAACGAAATACAAGGACCCAAAGTCAACACGTCCAATATGTAAACATGTATGTATGTATGTATGTCTTGTCTCCTCGCTAGATTTTCGTGAAAAAGAGAAAAATCAATGAATGACTCAAAACTTATACAGAATCGATCCATATTGGTTGGTTTTCAAAAAAATGGAATCTAAAATCCAAAATACTTCAAACGAAACTAACTCAAAAGTAACTTTTTTGATTTAAACTAAATTTTTGACATAATTTTCCTGAAAAATCTGGTCCAGGCACATAAATTTCTTAATATTCGACTGGGACTAAAGCTATACGGGTTGTTATAGATTCCTTTTTCAAATTCGTTCCACCTTTTCTTCACCCTGGCCATAAAATCGAAAGAAAAAGTTGTGAATTTTTTACCCAAGACGCAAAATTCTATGTTAGCTATAAAAATGTTTCCGGCGAGAATGTCCTCATTGAATACCAAGAACTCGTGCAGATATCTACGAGTACTCGTATAGCTGTTGGTGTAGATATATTATCTTATCTTATATATGATATTTTAATTCTTCAAATAAATTCAGCATTTTATTTTATTTATTGCCAGCTTAACCCACCTGGGTGTTTTATACATTGTAGGTGCCTGCCTACATGTGTAGGTATGTATGTGTTCTTATAACCTACCATAACATTGTGTATCAACGTTGTCTTAAGAGATACCTCACACGTACAAAGGTCGTAGCTTTTCCTACCTGGTTCACTGGCTTCAACTCAAATATTATCTTCACCATGGGGTTGAAATAAATTCGGATCATAAAACTGCCGAAGAAAATCCTCTAATTAAGTAAAAAAAAAAAAAACAAGAAAAAAAATTATTCCACAAATCCTTGTGTTTCAATCCAACCATATTGCTCAATTATTTTTTTTTTTTCTAGGAGCTTCTATGGCAATATGAGGAAGGAAGAATAAGGAAGCAAAGTATCTGAACCTAGAAAGAGTAATCAGAGCGGTCGGGAGTTGTGGCAAGGCGGGAAGGGTAGAGGGGGGGGGAGGGAGAGAGAGAAAGTCTTTTAATTTTAATGAAGGAAGCCAATTATTGCCGAAGGCCATATTGTTCGATCTGGTTAACGTAGAGTAAATAAAATAGATACGGAGTAGGGTTATACATATACTATACATATATGTATGTATGTAGTTAGCATTTGCGGAACCTTGGTTTTTGGTATTTAATTTGGTTTTCGGCTCATCGCCATTATAGATTTTGACTGACATGCCGTTTATAGAGATTACTTTGTTGATTTTTGGCGACATGTAAATCCTGGCAGGAAGTTAATGGAATTCGGAAGTACTCATTAGTTCATATGTGTTAGTTTGGACTTTAGTAACTTCTTAAAGTTAAAAATGGTTACACTGTTCCGTTTCAAAATTTAATAAAACATTCCAATGAATCAGATTTTTTAGTAAATGATTTAAATTCTTAATTAACTTGAAATTCATAAGAGATATTCTAGTTATTGCAGTAGTTGGGTTATTGCTATGGACTGAGTCCTAATTTAAAATATAAATAAAAAATCTTAACACTCTACCGGCTTCAGCACTTCTAAAACCTAAATGTATATTCAAAAAGAACACAAAATTTAATCTTTCCAAAATTTCGGCGATCAACTAAATAATTTTTGTGATTAGCCATTGTTTCGTATTCACAAATTTTCAGATATAATAAAATTCTAGTCTACTATTTTCATACAGTTTATTTTAGTCCTGCTCGCTCTACTATAAGTCATACTCCTATTTATGATTTTATTTTCCTTGGTATTGTTAGGCTGTAAATACTTCAGTTAAGTCCGAAATACAAGTTTTTTTTTTATTGCAAATTGGTATACACATTTTTTAGTATCTACCTAATTTCGTTGGAAAATTCAAACGACAAGAAAATACTACTTAAAACTTAGGCTATAACCAGACTTCATCCAGTTACATGTCATAACATAACATTGCCATTAATTGGTATTGTTTTTATATGCAATAATTCCAATGGTCAGCAGGAAGAAATAAAAAAAATACATTTAATCCAGCGTTTAATAGTTTGACATTAAATACTTATAAACGGAACACCCTGTATATGACAACCAAATGGCAGCACTTGCCTCATACAGGAGGTTTATAATGAGTTGTTTGTAATAACGTCGACGACCGACGACGACGCTACGCGACGTTCAAAATGGAAAACTCAGTTTATTGCCCGCCGAAATCTAGCTCAGATTTTAATTTTCTTGTTTTTAAGGCGAGCACATTCAACCCAAAATCGATAGCCTTCATCATATTCGCTCTACAGCCAAATGCAGAACCCCATGTAGTTTTTTTTTTGTTCTTCTTATTTTAGGCGCACTTAAGTTTGCCAAATAATACAGAGCGATACAGAACAGAGTCGCACAGCACATGTGAATGTGACATCAAATCGGATTCGTTTCGAGGCGCAGCAAGTATCAACTGGCAGCTATCTCCCTGGGTGTCTGCTCCTCTAGAGCCTAGCTCAAGTATCTCTATAGGAGTATACACATCCATGTGTTGTGCACCTACCTAGGAGAGGAGTGTTTCGAATGTTACACGGTTCGGCCATTGAATTGCATGTTGTGCACAGCAGTAAAAGGTTAAATGTACATTTGCAGCCACTTGGTGCAGCAATCGGTAGTCCACCGGTTTGCAATATGCCCATTGGTGTGGTGTGCTCTTTTTCCATGGGAATCGGAAAAAATCAGAAGCCAACAGCTATATCCAATATCTAGATGGCGCACTAGAAGGCATCATTTTCTATCTGCTACTTGGTACCGACGACCGACGACGCGACGACGAAGGACGGACGTCGACGACGAGTAACGAAGTATTTTACTTGCGTGAAATGATTAAATGTGTTACCAATTACCCACTCCTAATCTCGGATGGTACTGAATGGCTAGGCCTAGGCGACTTGTGGCGATGGCGATGACGATACTAAAGTGAACCAACATTGATTTTTATGACCATTCAATATGATGTTATTCCCCTCTTGGAAGGCGAGAGAGCACTTCTTCGTATTGCCACATCTTTTATGAGCAAGCTGCTGAAGTTCGAAAAAAACTCGTTCCTCGGAGCTGACAAAAGCCTATTTGACAGAGGATTTTCTACGAATTTAATGTTGAAATCAAATTGATGCCAAATGAAATTAAAAACACACGCCTACGCATCATATCACTTTAAACCAGATCCCAGTCTTATGGCACCAGTTTTGTAAAAACCCAGTCAGCTGCAGCTTCAGCTTTAGCTTCAACTTCAACTTCAGCTTCATTCCAAGCGTGTCGCCCTGGACCACTCTCAAAGCGAAGCAAGGTGACACAGCATAGCAGTGGCGATGGCTGTAACGGTGGCGTCAACCGTCTACCGTCTTTGGGTCCGTTCAATGTAAACTACACAATTTTGTTGATCGTTGGGTCGGAGTTTTGCGATTTTTATGATTTTAATGCGATTTAAATTTATTCGGTCGAAAGACGTAAATAATAATGTTGATGTTGTTGTTGCTGGACTCGAAAGCAAAAACAAAATGTGGAACAGATTGTACGAGGACGAGGGGGAAAGTCGTTAAAATATACTAAATGAAATCAAAATTGATAGGAGAATCCATAAAATGAAAATTCAAATTTCGAACACAATTGAAAGTTCATTTTTGTAATTTTGAATTTTAATTTTCTTACAATATTTTTTTTTTTTTTTCAAAGCCAACGAACTGTATTTGGCTTCAGTAGCTATGTATGTACATTTGTATGTATGAATGTACATACTCGCAGTACCTGCTGGGAGTAGCTTGGTTTGTTGATACTGATGCTGTTGCTTTGACAGCCTTTGCCTTTGCCGTTGCCTCCGCCTTTAACTTTGACTTCGGCTCTGTGTATTATGTATACTTCCGTCAAAAGGATTTCCGGGGGCGTCAGTGCGTAACAATATTATTATTGCCATGAGCTTTGACGTTATTTACCATTGAATTGGCCCGCATTTTGGCATTATAAGATGGTGAGAATATTAAAATTATTATTTGTTTATTGTGTTAAGAGAATTTCTTAAATTATAATTAAATTTTAATGTTTGCATTTAATTTATTTTTATTAGTTGGAGAATTTAATTTTCTGCCAGAAGAACCAAAAGTTCCTCCAAATTAAGTGTTGTTTTCGACATAATGTAGGTTATTTAACAGCTTATGAATGTATGTTTCTATAACATTATATCGATTTAAGTAAACTTTGTTAAAAAAAAATCAATACACAATTGAGTTTGGTTCAATGCCTGTGTCGAGTGATAATGTTGGAACTTGGAAAAATAAATAAATCGAACGGATTGAAGGCCAATGCTACAGAGAACTAGACATCAATGTCAAGGTTAATATAGGATTTTCAGAGAACTGGAAATGACGCGCTGGTGCTCGAAAACAAACATTAAAGATAAACAAATTGAAACTACATTTAAAACTACTTTCTGTGTCTGAATTTGTACAACTTGTACCATACATTGATTAACTTAGTGCCCTTAACATTCAATATACTTTCATAATTACTCTCATAACGATGGTTTTGCAAAAACCGCGAAATTTGAGGTTAGTTTTCAGGATTATCTTCAAATCTTGAGATTAAAGATTTTTAAACTTTACAAACAATGGCAAACAAATCGAAAAACGTTGCTCTGTCCTTGACATGAATGACTTGGTAAATATTAACAAAATAACATATAGATAACCAAAACGGAAAACAAATGCGTATACGCCAGAGTGTCCCACAATTATTTTGGAAACAAAAGCATTTCATGTGTCAAAACGAGTTTTAATTTCACTGATTAGTGGAGTTAACTGATTTTTGACATAACATTAGATATATTGTTCGAAAAAATTAGGCCGAAATTAACTATTTCTGAAAAAAAAAACCAAAATTTAAAGAGACCAACATTCTTATTCTCAAGTCTCTCCTTTTCAGGCCCTAAAATAAAATTATACACCCACAAAATTATCATAACTGAGACGTCATTGCCTAAATAAATCTATTACTGTTTGAAAAATGCATTTATTATGACCATTTTATTTCTATCACTTTTTAAATACTTAAGGATGTTAACGTGGGTCTAAATACCGCACTTCGTTCATCATCCCACGACCCGCACCCAAAAAAAAACTCATGGTCTGTTGTCATCGTAATCGTCATCTTCTAATGTTATGTAATTATCACTTAACCATATCGAGTTAACTTAAAGGATCCATTCAGAAAAAAGCTTTCCCGCATTAAATTCGGAAAATGAGTTCATTTTTTATGGACAGTCTAAACGAAAATACTCCATTTAGAATATCATCTTTTTTATTGAAACGATGTTTTTGATGTGTTTTTGTTTTGTTGGGTTGCTATTGTCGGGACATCGCATGTGCTGCTTTCCGGAGTTGAGTATTTTCTAATTTTATAACATTTTTATAGACATCTTCTTTTTTCTCGAAAGTGATGCATTCAACATAAGATCATGATTCATGGTTAACCTTAAATAATTTCAACGAGTCATGGAAACATGTATGTTTATGACAAGCACGAGTATTTTGAATGTTTTTTTTTGTATGATTTTAATTGAACTCCAATAGAGATAAAGTATTATGTTTTTCAACCTTTTAATCAATTCTTAAGTGGACATTAAATAATGGACGTGGAAACGCATAACATCTACATATTTGATATATCTGTATTATTCATTTGCGTGGGCGCGCTATGTCAACGAAATCACCATTTATCATGAGTCTGAATTATATTTAAATTAAATGTTTATTAAACTACATAATGTATAAGACCTTAGAGCTGTGGCCACACAAATTTCAAAATACAAATTTTAAGTGGCGCGGAAAAAACAAAAACAAAAACAAAAACAACTTCATACAAAGAAGAAATCATCGATCGGTTGGAATATTTTTCACATTCAAGGTTTTATGATTTATGAAAATTAATATTCAAACTTCGAAACGCCAGATTAAATAATTTTTTGTTAGTTTTATGCTGAGTTACGCATATTTCATGAAAGCTTAATCGTTGTTTTTGTTTATGTTTTATTTTCATTCTAGTTGTTATATTAATATAAACCGTTTTGTTTCTTTTTTAAAATTTCTGTGTTTTTCATTTTGACTTGCCTACGAGTAAATCCGCTTTGACTTAAACCATATTATAGTTATGGACATTTAAAAAAAAAAAAACAACAAAAAACATAAACTGCTTGATTCGCAGAGGAATATTTATTTGTGTATTCTAAATATTTTCTGACATAAAAACCGTATAGAGAAGAGAATTTATAATCAAATTTGATGCCACACACATCCATACATACATACATACGAGTAAATGTGCACTCCACAGTGGGGTTGTTAAGTCCCCAAACTAATAAAGAATTTAAAATCCATATTTTTTTGTTTTGTTTTTGGTATCGTGACTAAAATGGGTTTTATCGTTGTGAAGATGAAATTCAATTGCTAACCGTCACAATATACACTAAATAATTCAAAAGGATAAAATGTTTCAGGGTAATAATATGTTGTGTCGTTTTTACTTTACTCGTATTTGAAGGACTGTTGAAGTTTACTGTTGAGTTTTGAGTGGATTTGTTTTCGTTTTTTATCTGATGGAGAGCATTGCTAAGGGAAAAGTTAGCATATAAATTGAGTCCTAAAATTGTTTGAAACAGTCGTAATTCGGAAGTCAAAACTATACATTTCATTTAACATAACATACGAGAATACATATAGGTACTTCAGGAATATGATCCTCGTAAAATAGATAAGAGTGGTATTTACATAATATTGTGGATTGCCCGGGTGTGGGTTTTTGATTTAAATTTCAATCTAGTTATACTTTTATAAAGTTCACATGATTAGTTTATCATTCTCAGTTTGAACAAAAATGGGAAGACAGTTTCTGAGAGTTCTATATACACAAGCAAGGTTTAATGTCATAAGAGAATGTGTCGTGTCTCTATCAAGAATCAATTTTCTTAAATTTAAAATTCGAAAAGTTTGCAAAAATGCCAAATTTATTTCAATCCGATGGAACTTTTAAATCTTTTAATTCAAAACTAATATTTCTTTAGAATCCTAAAATTCAAATACTGGGTCACAAGCAAATACTGTAGATACTGCTCTTAATACAGTACAAACAAATTTTGTCAAAATCATTAGAAGTGATGCAAATGACTTGAATAAACAAATTTCCTTAGATATTCGTCATTTTTGGAATCGTAGCATAAACAAAATTCATCGAAGTAAGAAAAGCAATCCCAACGTAAAAATTTTACAATCTGTTCATATCTTGTTTTGAAACTTCGACATCCACTAAAAGCCTGTCAATGTCTTATGTATGACACTTAAATATTTAAACTCAACCCAACCGCATGACCCAAGCCGCTATAGCAAACTTCGACCACGTATAATTGAGGCTTTGTTCAATAAACAAGATTTATATCTCGCGAGTTTCAACGCCTCCATGCGGTTAAACGTTATGAAGTTGTGAAGGCTTAAACTTGTACACATGGAACAAGTTATTAATAAAATCACATTTCTTTGCACATTCTTTAATAATAATTCTGAATTAATTTTAGCTTTTTTCTAAACAAAATATATTTATGTACTAGAAGTATAAATAAATTGTGGCGCCGCCGCCACCTACCAATGGAGTCTTGACGTCAAATCAACAATCCAACTTAACATCGACGATGTAATCTCGACATAACATGGTGTCATGTAATTAACGACAAAATTACTTACTTCTCGTGGTACACACGAATTTACACTGGCAACTTCAACCCAACTCCACCTGCATTTCAATTTACCCACTTGTGTTCGCGTCCGTCGTCATTGGTCGGTCGTTCGGTTGGTCATCGATTTGGGAAGCTTAATTGCCAAAGTTCACGGGGGTTCGGTCCAAAGTACCTCTTTTATTGTTCATAATATTAATGTCTAACTTACGTTGAACGCACCTATATTTTTGTGTTCACTTGTTTTTCATAAATTAAAAAACACAAAAAATCGTTGCCTCCAGCAATTTTCAAATATCAGAGCATTACAAACGTCAGATGGGCAGATCCAGATAGACGACTAAACTTAACATCTCTCTACAGATACACTCTGGTTCTTGACTCGCATCATGAAGTAGAAAAAGACAACTTATCATCATAGTCATAGGTAGTCCAGAAATACTTGTTTAGGTCAGATCAATTTGAGGAAATTTATAGATCGTTGGATGCAGTCGGATACAGTTTTTTTATGGCTTGTGTACCAAAACTTGGCTCAGGAACTGGTTTCCGAGAATGCATTTTCCTATGGGGTGAATGGTTCGAGAAAAACTAACGATTAAACAACTTACAATAACATATACCTACCTACCGGGTGACGGAATAGGGAACAACGAATTGGCTAACCAGCAGCGGATGCTCAGGTTCGGTTTTTTGTTTTTTAGATTCGATTTTTATAACTCTAAAAGGTTTTTTGTTTTAATTTATTTAATTATTACATTTTAATTACCTCATTTAACTATCGTCAACAGGAATCTTGATTGAAGTTGATTTGGAAAATATAAACAGGAACAAAAATCGAATCACAGAGGCGTGAAAAGATTATAGGGATATGGGAAAGTTATTGGGCCAATGTTGATACTTCCATCCACATATTTCAGATAATAAAATCAATGAGACATAAGGGTTTTTGGTTTGAATCTTGTCAAATTGTGGCATCATGTTTTGTCAGATTTGTACGAATGTTTAACAAGGAAACAGTAGAAGTAATGTTTTTCCGTGTAAATGTTGTTTTTAGGGCATTCAAAATACATTTGCATAAATGTTACAACCAACAATCAATTTTTGGAGGTTTGGTACGTGTATTTGATCGGTTTATAATTTTGTGGTTTTGCTGCTTGTATAAAATTGAGAACTCTTAATGTGAATTAAATTTGAATTGACAAAACATAAAGCTGGTAAAACAACCTGGAATGATGTTACGTTGATGGTAGTTTCAAAAATCAAGAAAACGAGAAACACTTCTTAGTGAAATCAATTTGTTGCCTTGAAATAAATATGATATTTTTAAAACAACCTTGAAGAAAGTCAAAACTTGCAGGAAAATGGTTGTTAGTTGATTGGGAACTAGTAGCAGTATAGGATCCGTAAATCATAAGGACCCTTGTGTGGGAAGATTAAATGGCTCATTTAAAGGGTGATCAATCCCACAGGTTACACCTTCGTAAAAGACATTTCGAAAATAAAAAAACAATTGATACATTAAATAAATAGTTAGAGTGAATTTATTAAAAATTATTTTCGCCTTTTCTTTGATGCTAAATACTAATTTTCTATTGAGAGCAGGAAATAAATATATTTAATATAGTTAAAATTGACACAGGTACTTTTTGGTAGTTTTTTTTTCAAAAATTGTATTCAATGTGAAATTTCCATTATAAGCTCTTAGGATTTCATGTGACATCCTTGAGTTTGTCTGATTGTTGTTTTAAAAAGAAGAAGGAATCTTTTGCAGCATTACTTGAACTTTAATACATTTGAATAACTTAAGACGTGAAACTTTCAGGAAGTGTCAATTAGTGCAAAAATTATCTAAGCTTTGAGACTGTTCAAAAATTCGTTAAAGTTAATTAAGTTATATATACTCATATACATATTATGCACATATACATATGTATGTATATAACATTTTTTTTTAAGAAAATTGTGTGTAACGGTTCTTCTTAGAATTTCAGGTCATAAATCCCAATTAAACTCTTTTAAAATTTAAACCAAAATAAAAATGTACCAACTAACTGTTTTAGTGTTATTTTTGCGGCTCTTATCAAAGTAATAAAATTAATCAAAACTTCAATTAAACTAAATCTAACAACTGCAAAAACTAGAAAAAAGTTAATTTACTATACATACTTGTGAGAACGACGAAAATAATAATGTTTCTGGTGCTGAGAAAAAAATCCAACACACCCCGAATTTCACTTTAATTGCTAAACTTAGTAACATAACATAGGTACAAACAGCAAAAAAAAAGCCCAGAAACACTGACAAAATGCCCACGTACTCACATACATACATAGTACATACATAAGTATATGTATGTAGATATTTTTGATGCTGTTCAAGACCGATGATAGATCAAAACCAAGAACCAGACAACAATAGCAATAAGAGAAACAATAATAAAAAAAAAAACACCGACAAACAACCAACTCTTGTAATTAATTGTTCGTTAAACTTTTTCATTTAACTTTAAGTTTTGCTTGTTTTTTTTTTATTAGCTACACCTGTGGGAATCATCGCATCATCAGGAATAAACAGCAACGTACATGCATTCGTAAACGGTTATAAGATGGTTGTTAAATTAGTCAGATTCTCATAAGCATACAGGAGGCACCGGGTATCCATAGACTAGGCCGTGGGAAGGGGTCATGGTGGTGTTGCACCCTCATAGGCTTTGGCTACCTGTTAGATGTTCGATTTAAATTTCAATATTAATATATGTACCTATAGCTAGAAATTATACTTTGCTTTCTATTTTTGAACATACGGCAACACCATATCGATCTCAATGGTTCACACATAAAACCCAATGGAAATATTACCACCCCTTTCGCATGTTTAGCTGACTACGGCTTCGCCGTTTCCTAGTTTACCAGAACTGGAATCGTCCAATAGTGGGAAATAAAAACCTCACAGCATCGGAAGAGGAAAAGGAGAAATTATCGAATAACTTAATGAAAACAAAGCCCAAATTTCCTGAACCTATCCGAAGCCGAACGGCTATAAACTTCTTCTTACGGTTACAAACCAATTCGAAAAAAACCCATCAACTCAATACACACGAGCAAAAACTGACCCAAAACTTTAACGGTGTGCTCCATGAAATTTAGCCCCGGGTGCGGGTCCCGAAGCTGGCAGTTTCGCTACTACCGCACAACGCAAGTTTATCTATGCTACGAGAATTCGAGTAGGTATAGTTTCCAAAATGTTATGTTTTGACATCGAAGAGAACGCAATTAATCAATCAATGATTGCGATGGGCGCCAGGCCAGGCCAGGTCTGACAGGCTGGGCTATTAAAAATGTAGGCAGGAAGGTATAAGGTAGGCAGGTTATACATCAAAATAATAATTTTGGTAACAAGAGTTCCCACCTCAGGGTTTCTCTATGTATAGTGTATGTAGGTATTCATTATTTTTTTGAATAAACTTTTGCGTGGGACTTTTTGGCAGCGTAATAAGAATAACCATTACTGGCACTGGGTCGAAATTCATAGTCATTGAGTTTTTGTTTAAAATTTAAAACTCTCCCCGGAACGAAAAAGGAACGAAAATAAGGTGCAAAACTTTTTACCCATATCTAAATAAGTTTGGGACTACTATACTAAGCGAGTCAAATTACTTTTCATCCTACGCACGCCCGCTTCGCCTCGCCTTGCTCCGTCTCGCTTTACCCACGATTCTCGACTCTCAACTCTCAACTCTCGACTTTAGGCTGTCTATATACTAAGTAATACATACATACATACATACATATGTATATAAAGTATGTAGGTTAAGACAATGGGGTTTATGTTTCGGGGATCCGATCAAATAGGAAAGACCAGCAAAGGCTGCAAAGGTTAGATATTCTGTTGTTGTTGTTGTTGTTGCTGTTTTGTGAGAGATAATTTATTTGATACTTAACAAGGTGTGAATTAACAAATTATTATAATAATTTTTACAACACAATTGTTCTTTGTAAAAAGAGATTAAATCAATTAAAAAAATATTGTGCGCTTTTTTTTTAATTTTTTCTTTTTTTTTGGGACAATTTTCCTTGGTGCCAGATGGAAAAAGGGTTTTGGAAAAACTTATTGTTTGGGTTGTGTGTTGTGTTTTGGGAAGAATGAAAAAGATATTTTTTTTTGTTGGTTGAAGAATGCTGCTTTTAGATTAAGTATCAAATTTAATTTGTAGCCTTTGAAAAAAAAGGATAACAATGGATGGAAGTGGACGGGTTTGGGTTGAAAAGTTTTTATTTTTGTACCCAATTTTGGTAGAGTCACTATCATGGGGTTTTAATCAAAAATATGACATTTAGATGATTTATCTGGACACAATCCCTTAGGTTTGTCAAACTGTCAAGAAACCACCCAGCGCCGTGAGCAGTAGGTAGAGTTTTTATAAGGTGGCAACCATAAAGTTAGTTCGTTTAGTAATATCATGACATACATTGATATGATTACTTACATAAAATAAAATTGATGTTTTCGAAATTACATGAATACATAGTAGAGTATTATATTTGTGATGTTAACTTCATAATGGTTTGAAGTTAACTAAGTGGATCACATTAATTCAAAAGTTTATGTAGTGAAAAACATTACCGAAACTTTCTATTTTCCTGTATGCGTTATCAAAAGCTGTTAAAGTTATCGAAAGGTTTAACAAATAAGTTGAAGATATTTGTATTAATTATTTATATCGTATTTAAAAATGTCTCTTAACCAAGAAACCATGTTTCGTCAATAGAAGATAATTAAACATTTCATAATCATTTAGTTTGGCCTAAGTCGTAAAACAAAAGATAAAACACAACCTTCCTCATGACACAATTTGTAAGCCATTCCAAAAACTATTCAAACCTATATAACAAATACATATATTCTTGACTGATACCTAGTTATCAATTGAATAGTCACATTGGAAGGAATTAGGCATTTTATCAAATCCAAATCAGTATAACTGAATAACTTATTCAAATATACAAGAAAACCGATCCAGTCATTTCGAAAAGAAAAACTTATTCAATTAGGTACAAATTTTTAAAAACTAGTCTGATCGAAATACATATAGTCATTCTAATCACACTTTATTGCCCAAAGAGCTATCCCCTTCCCAACCCATGTATAATAATTAAAAAGAATATTGAAACTCTTATCTTTTTCCGAAATTGGAGAGCAAGTTGTATTATGAAGAGAACACTCTTCCATTCGGTCTAAAACGACATCATTAAAAAAAGGCGCCACTGTGCGTCTTAAGATTAAATTTTGATACATATGAATAAATTGTATGTATTCAGAAAAGTAAAGTAAGCCATTTTATTGCATTGAGATGAGAAAATCGTTTTTATGACTGATTTTTATAAGATGCATTTTGATCAGATGGGTGGCATATCATATTTTAATTTGAAAAGATGAATTTTCATTGAAATGTCAAACCAATACATTATCATTAATGGTGTTACAACTTATCGATTTCAGAATATTTTATTTATGAAAGCAAATGGTTATATTGAGTTTATCATGACGAGTTTATCAAGTTTTGTATATTATTTTAACATTTTGGAAGTTCAAATTACGTCTAAGTAGCTTAAAGCCCAAAAAGGGTCCTCAACATCATTGGAGTCATCTCTTCTTCTCTTCCCTATATCTATACCTACTCATGAAATCAACCCGCTTTGATTCCTAAAATAAAATTCTATTTTAACTTTTAACCATAAAGTTATTCTTATTAATTTTCATTTCCTACACGTTTCAAATCCAACACGAGTCTATGTCATAAAATTTTTAATAATTGCCCCATAACGATTTCCATCATCACTATTTTCAGCAAAACTTATTTTTAATGGATTTAAAACACGCTGACTCACCAAGCCAACGAATGAACTAACGGTAACGGAGAAACTATCTCCCTATGAATGAACGTTATTTCAATATTATATCCTCAACTTCTGCTCTATGCAGGCATATTATTCAAATAATACATTTATTCCAACCATACAAACATTGAAACTTTTTTGAGGCAAGACGCAGGAGCATAGTGCATAATTTTGGAAAAACTACCAAAATATCAGCCTCTATACTTCTGGGCTAAGTGTGTGTGTGTAAGGGAAGATTCTTAAGTTGCTACTTCATATCACTATACCTAACACATACATACATTATGTACATATCTACATACATACATATATGAAAAGTACATTTATACATACATATATAATATCTCTAGCCAAGGGAAAGGGTAAACTATTTCGGTGGAGTTTCAAAATAAAATACTAACGTCTTAGAAAAATAAAAGTTTTGTTTTGAAAGTTGCCTTTAAAATAATTTTCAAGATTAAATATTTTTTAGACGACGACGTTTAACATATTTTTATTTAGACTCAAAGTTCTAGCAGCAAATTTTAATCTTGATTGTATTATGCAAGTGGCAAGCATCAGAGGAAAACATTTGAAATTCCAACACAGACATGAATCATCAAAAAAAGGCAATCAATAAAGCAATTCAATTACTGGAGTGCCCATTAAACTTGTAAGTGGTTTCCAATAAAACAGTTTTTCGATGCAGCTGAATGAAATTGAAATTTGGTGACGCAACAGCTCTTGGCGAAATAGAGAACCAAGGCGAGTGGCTCCTTATTTCGGGCCTCTCAACAATATAATCTTTTGACATGTTTCCGACAAGAACAACAAATTTCGATTGATAACTATCAATTGCAATACAATTCACCTGTCCATTTGAACTTTGACAGACAGTTGGACTTTAATCGTCGGAAACTGTCTCATTACCTAATTAGGCCAGTTTATATTTCGATAAGATCACCGTGTTTTCAGAAATATAAAGAAACAAATTTATTTTCGTAGTCAAACTTTGGATTCTATTTCTGACATAATTCAAATAAGAAGAAAAGAATACAAAAATAACCCAAACAAATTCAGATTCTTTGAATCATAAAGTGGCCAATTATCTTGAACTCCTCTTCAGTCAAATAAAATTCAATTAAACGTACGTCTTAGTACATTTTATGTTCCAATATTACGTTTGAAATGAAAATATATTTTTGTTAGTTTTTTTATAATTTCAAAAATTCAAGAATCCTTCATATACATAGTTCTGATTAAATTTCCCCTATGAACTCAGCCTTGATAAATTCAATGCTAAATCAATAATTGGCTAAAACCAAAAGAGCAAGTTGCTATCAGCCACTTTAATTATTTTTAAAACATACTACAAAAAATACAATAATGGCCAACCAAAATTTACCAATAAAAATATGTTCATGTTCGAGCATTCAAAATATAATTGCTTTTTATTTTGGTTAATTAAACTTCATTTTTGTTATGATAAATATTTTCTCATCAACTTGACTAAACCAAAAATAGTGTCACGAGTGCAATAAAAAATAATTTAAAACTCATAAATACATTTCGAAATCCTTTATTAATTTGTTTTCTTCTTTAATTATTATGCTGGATAAGCGTTCATACATTTATCTATGTATATTCGTATATGTATGTATCTAAATGTACAATGTGCACATTTGAATTGAGCTAAAAATAATAATGTTCAATTATTATGGTACTATGTGCGAGTATGTATACATACATACATACATTATGTTATGTATATCAAACAATGCAATACCGCTTTTTCAATAACCCCATGTGATCTATCAATTAGAATATTTTTTTATTTTAATGAAACCCAATTCCCTAACTGGCCACTTAATCAGGAGCAACATAAACTACTACTCAAGCCTGTATGTATGTATGGATATGTTTAGATGTGTATATTTTTTATTTAACTATCGTTATAATCATCAATAATATGAACATGAACAACGAATTCTTAATTAAGCCTAAGTTGGTTTATCATTTAAGACAAAACCAAAACGAAAAACATAGAAACAAAAACAACATTTCGAATATCCAACGGATTTTGAATTAATTAAAATTTATTTGTATGAACACATTTTGTATCTTTTTTTCTAAACTAGTTTTTTTTTTTTTGATTTGAATATATCTGTGTCCGTATATTTGTCCGTATGTTTCGTTTAAGTTTGTTCTCTTTCTTTAATCATCTTTAATATCTCCTCGGCGGCGGGTCTTAATTATTATATTGCTGAGCTTAGAAACGAATCAAACTACACAAGACGAAAACAAACGAATGTTAGGAGAAGTATATCTATTGTATTCGCTTGAAGACAAGAACTGAAAAAAGAAATTATTATTAATTAATAGCTCGATAGAGCATAAAGATTGTCGTCTTCAGTGCTCGTACGATACACATAGATGGCGCTGTAAGGCACTTCGTTCGTATCGCTGGGCTGGGTTGAGTTTGTTTGCCTTTGCATCGAGATGCGGAGAACATGTTTCTAGATCATAAATGAATTTATGTTAATCGAACGTTTATTATAGCCGAAGTCGCATTGATTTATGTTAAAAATATATTGCCGTATAGCCTCAATGATAACGAATAACATTTATTGGTAGGCAATTTAGTTATTCATTATTTTAGTAGGTACAACTTCGGACTACACATATACTATATGTGTGTATGTATGTATGTGTAGAGTATGCTAATTTGACTCTGGCTCGAATAGACATTTGTTTACGTATAAAAATTCAAATGACCAAGCGACTTAATGGCGCCAGGCCGACCGACGTTCGACGACGATCGACGATGCCAGTTCTTTGCGGATTCTGGAGGGAATACATTTTGTCCGTTTGATTTGAAAATCAATTTAGAGTGATTGGTTGGAATTGTCAGTCAGCTAGTCATATAATTTAATAATTTTTCTGATGATCATCGCTACTTAAACGATAAGTGAGGCATTTCAGTATCAGTAAGCTTTAATCTACCTTTACGTCAATTGAAGAATATTTTCTTAAAGAAATTAGAAATTAAATGTTCAAGATTTTAATTCACTTAATTTTAGTATTCAGTAAATTAAGATGATATGATTACTTGGAAAAAAAATCTGAAGTGTAAATAAGGCTATTTTTTGATTTTGCAAAGCTTCAGGTCATTGCTTTGTTTTTAATGTTGGAAGGAACTTTCTACCAAATGCCAAGAGATACTCTGTAAGAGGTTAGTGATCAACACGTTCCAAAGTTTTCTATTAAAAATTTACAATTTTCATCTTTAATCACTTCTAAAACATTTAAATGGAATAAAAACGATTAATTTTAATGAGTACAGAATGTATTTTGTTTGTTTAAAAAAGTTTTTCAGAAATCACAAAAAAACTGTAAATATTGAAGAAGATGGAGATGGCGAGTATTCTTAAAGATAGTGTCAAGTCTCGTTAAACAAAATAATCTTCAATTTCAACAAAACTTTAAAGCAATTATTTATATTATTATTATATTTATGTATGAAAATTCCCCAAAAATTCAAACTTATGTCTATTTAAAATTACAAAATGGTTCTTTTGCAGCATTGTTTTTAATATTTTAAAAGATATCGGTACAAATAAATTTTGTTTAAGTTGAAATTCTATTTTAAAGACAAGGTTTTGAGACTTTTAAGTAGATTTAATTACTTTCTTGTATTCACATACCTATCTCTAAGGTTCTATAGCATGATGGTTAGATGGCTTACGCAGACCCTTAATTTATTTTGAATTTTTGTTTTCCATTGAAACTGCTGCATTCCATTTTAAGTATAAGTTCTTAATCCAAAAGCCACAGAAATTGAAAATGCCAATGTTTTCAGTACAAATAGATAATTACCTATAGTTCAAGCCCACTTTTTCAAACCTACTTACAGTTTGGTTAGGTCTGAGGTGAAATATCTTATCTTAAGGTTACGTTAATCAAGAAAAGACGATTATTTTAAGTCTTTAAGTTTTTTTTACATTAATCCTTGGAAAACCTTAGCATTCTTTTCGTTAAACATAAATTCGTCTTCACAGTATGCATTATTATGGAAGGTCATATTCATAGGTAATGTCAAAAACTACAGGAAGGAGTTAAAAATCGCACATACATATATCTACCTACATACATTGACCCGGTCAACTAATTGTCCCATTTAGTAATTGCTATAGGAAGGTATGTTTGTCACTCGATGTGAAGCTTGCTCAAAAATTCTTTAGATTATTAAAAATTCTACTTTACCAATTGTGTCGTACAGCAAGGTTAATATACTTGTCATTAAATGCAAGGCTTGGCGTGCTATAACTAATTTTTAACACCTTCTACATATTTAAATAAATTGATTTACTATCAATAAATCCACTATATTTAGGTCGGTAATCTTGATTGACGAAAAACACAAATTTTCTTATAAAGAATGATAATTTCATTCTTTTTTCATAGTCCAAATCGATTTGACAAACCTTTAAAAACTCTAATAGCATCCCTGGACAATAATAATTAATTCAACTAACTTACCGTTCTCTACAAATTCAAAATCCAATACTATTCATGACTATTCATGAGTTGACATTAAGTTCAAATACAAATACACACACACACACGTATGTATAAATAATTCGATATTATGTATCCTTTAAAGCGTCGCGTCGTCGTCTTCGTCGTCGATGTTCACACAGATTGTTAATTCTTAATTAAGACATTCACGATTCACGAATTACTTGAAAACTTTTTTGGCAACAAAAATCAAAGGAAAAGGAAACACACGGTATATCCTTCTTAACGGAGTTTGTTTCCTAATACACACTTCCGATCTATTGAAATTTTTATTCACACACTTTTTCGTTTTGTTATTACTTTCCTTGCCTACTTTTAAATTAAGATGATTATAGTATGTAGGCGAGTATGATTAATTACTTTTCTCGTTCAATTGGAATTGTTTCTTATGGCAATAGAAAAACAAATGTACACAATACACACGTAGGAGGAAAATAAAATCCACACATACGAATAAAAGGGTTCAATGCATTGCAGGGAGCACATGGAACATGGAACATTAACAGTATAAGTCGTTGTCCTTGTTGACGAAAATTAGTCTAGTTTTTCGTTTCTATAGAAAAGAGTTAAATTCTAAAATCCTTTTATTTTTATCCGTTTCGCAGTTTCACAAATTCAAAAATCAATAACTTCATAAACAATGGCTTTTTATTTTTAAAACAACATACAAAACCATTTACGATTACGAGTAAGTCTTTTTTGTTGTATTTATTTTTAAACAATTAAACTGGTTTTTGATTTGATTTTATCGTATTCAAATTCAGAAAATACAAAGTCGATTTTTTTTGTTTGTTTTTCAGGTTTGTAAAATTGTAAATAATTGGAAAATAAAAAGACTCGGTCAGAGTTTGAATAACAAAATAACAATCCGCACGGCACACGCACTGCAACTGCTTCGCACCATTTGACTCTGAAGTCTGAAGTATCCACCGAATGACTGGCTAGCTTCTGACGAAGATGGTAAACTCTTGGTAAACACTGAAAACAGTTCACTGGAATTAAAATCCATTCCATCCATATGCTCGTTTTGAAATGAAGCATGCCAGACCAGACCAGACCAGACGGTCGAGGCGATGCGCGAGGGTCGAACTCGAGGGAGAGTAGAGATTGAAGATACATAAAAAAAAGATACAAAAAACTAAAGAGAAACGAAGAATTGAAAGAGTAAATTTCTTTATGCGCAATTTCAATGGAAAACATCTCTTTAGCTGGAAAAATCATCTAAAATAAACCATTTGGACTGGAATGCTGGAAGTAATTTGGATAAAAATAAACTAAAAGTCCAATAAAACGCAGCATGAAAATGCATAAAACGATAAAACTCTAACAAAGAGATGGGTTTGTTCGGAGAAAAAGAGTGGCAATCGGGTATTTTATATACTCTTGAAAAACATGTTTTCAGTCTTTGTTTTGTTATTTGAAACTAGAATTATTATGGGATATGGTATATGGAGATGGAGGTGGATGTAAAGCAAAAGAGATTTCAGATTAAATTGTATCTATGTTAATTTTGGTTGATCTTACTATAAACATGCACAAGAAAAAGATGTAACATAATATTGTTGACAGTAATTAAGAGTCAATATTGAATTTAATACAAACATAAACTTTTATGAAATTATTATTTCTTTAATTTTAAATTTTGTCAATTCTTAACAAACATTTAAAATAATAGTAAAGAATTCTACCCAGGTGTACTAAATTACGGTGTAAAAAATTATAGTGTAGTAGGTAATAATGTTTTAAACCATGCAAAAGATTAAGAATAAATTTTGTTCAACCTCTCAATTCATAAATAGCCTGTTTTTGATCTTCTTACAATATATTCTTAAAAACATATTGATTTAAAAATAAAACAAAGCAATATTATTTAAATAATGGAAAGTCCCAAAAATTTGGAATTTGTTTCAAAATGTTCTCGTTTGTAAACACTGTTAACTTTTATGAGTCACGTAGATAAATTTGCATTAAAAAATCAATATAAATCAGTGTTTCTAATACAAAATGCATAGGTATATAATTAATTTGAAAGTTCAACTTTAAAATAGAGAAAAAAGGCAATTTTCATTCAATAAAAAAGTTATTTAAATTGGACTCAGCCAATATCCATATTTTTAGACATTTTTGTCCTAATCACAATATTGAAACAAGGAGTCCACCTATTTAGCATTGAAATCCCTATTCCATATTTGAACACCTAAGACTATTCCATTTTTTAGATTTTTGTACTTTTTCAAACACTTTTAAATATTTTTTTAATTGATACTCATATATTACTTAACCTTTTAAAGTTTCTGAGTGAAATGAAAACAAAAAACGCTTGCTACAGAAATAGCGTTCGCGCAACTACTGACACGATTTTGTGGGTGAGATAGTAAACAGACCGAATAAAACAAAAGATGGACGTGTTTTGCGTTTTATACTCAGATAAATGAAGTGAAGGTATTTCATATTAGGGGGCCCTATTCCATGTTTGGTGACTTTCCTCTAATAATGTTTCGAAACAGTGAAATAAGATGAAATTATTTTTATAAAAATTTTAATAAAATCTGTATTCTGTAACTAAAAATCTGAAATACAAACTATACATAACTGTACTTACAGTTTAAAAAAAAATGGATCAACAATCATTAAAAATTGAACATCATATTTATTTGATCACCGATGGATAATATAATAAGTTAAGTTCTATTTTGAAGCTGAAATTTTATGTTTTTCTTGCCAAATTACAGAAACAAAATATTTATATGAAAGTACAAGAAACAAATACCTATGTCTGCAAGAAAATAAGACAACTAGGACTAATATATGTCGGTAAATTTAATAATACTGCGCCACTATAATGAAAGCATTTTCAAATTATTTTCTGAAAAACTCAGCAAATGAATATTATATACTAAAACAACTTTTCCACCAACTAGGTTTTTTCTATGAATACTTTTTTTTTAAGTAGAATTATTTAATTGTTTCAAGAAAATATGAGTTGCCAGAATTTTCAAAAAAAGAACCTCATAAAAGTGAATTAAAAAAAAAAAAACAGGATAATTAAACCAGAACTTCGATGCGCTCCCTCATGTCTTGTTTTTAAATAAATTCAATATTTACGAAAACTGAAAACTTTACACAAACAATTTGCATAAGGTACATAACGTTGGTATTGACACACTGTTTTACGTGGAGGTATGTGGAAAGTATTAATTCGACAAATACACTGAAATAATGGATAAAGATTACTTTTTGCATTCGCCATCAATAAGAACTCAAAAACAGTTTTTTCATCCAACACAAAATACGAGTATATAAAATAATTTTACACAAAAACAATTAATTAAAATCGCAACGGCAGATTTCTTCTGGAGGTATTATACTGTATGCGAAACCTTTGCGTTTGCGTATCCAAGCCCTCAAAGCAATATAAATGCAATTATGACCACCTATCACGTATTTAATGACAGAGGGTCAGAACAGTCATTCTTTTATTGTTTCTGAGAGTTTCTTGCAGCCTTTTTGTTGTTGTGTGTGTGTTTTTTTTTTTTTTTTTAATTATCACGCATTCAAGTCATGTTGTCTTCTTTTCTGAATTTCCATGCATGCCCCTCAGGTAGGAATGAGCTTTGTCTTCCCACCTCGTTGTCGCATTACGTACACTTTCTCTCTTGAATTAAATTAATAATAATAATGTATGTATGTATGTATGTTTGTATAGATACATATATGCAAAATTAATACTACATACATACATGTTACTTAAGTGCGTTGCATAATTGCGTGTAGATGATGTTTTTCAATATAAAATGTTCTCAAAGCCTTTACTCTGATTCTCATGTCTGATCTCTGATGGGATGGCTTACGAGTAGATGTCTTTGAATTTTCCATCAAGGATTGGAAGCTCTGTGTCGTTGGCAGTTTGGCTTGTCCTTGATGCTTCTCGCGCTTAGCATCTAAATAAAGTTATATCAAGTCTTAGATACAATATAAATCTGAATGTATGCGTGTGTTTTTATTTGAGATGTTTTGCAAGAAAAATAAAAATAAAAAAAATAAGAAATAAGAAATAAAAGTGGAGGAACACATCTGACAAAGCAAGAAAAATCTTATATTATCCTCACAATTTGATGCGAATGCATCTGCTCTGGGTACTGACTGCGCTGTGTCCTGCCCCCCCCACACATGAACTCGCACTCATTCCTCCAAGGAGATGCATATACAAAGCTAGGTACATTCTTTTGCCTGATGCAGTTTCTCAATCCCCGGGTTACTATTGCTACTTGCATTTGTTTAGCAATAAGAGCTTGTCATTCCTCGTAATGGATCCGGAAAGGTGAATATCGCATTCGCAAAGCCATGATAAATCTATTAATATCCATGTTGGTGGTGAAGAAGAAACGTATCCATCCGGTTTTTTAAATGCGTCGGTTTCAGTTGAGACTCGAGAAGTCGAGAAGTCGAGAGCTGAACCCTTGGCTTCTGCAAATGACGACTTGGTGTTATTTTATTTGCCTCCATTTTTTGTTCCTTATTCCATTTTCTCCATCCGTTTAATGTTACTTATTAACAAACACAAAATACAAAAAAAAAAAACAAGAAAAACAATCACAGCCAAGATTCGAGATGCCAGCTTGCGATGATGAAGCCATGAAGGTCGTTCTTGTTCTCGTTGGAGCCGAGTGCTCGATGCTGGAAGCTGGAGTGCAGTGATGGCGATGATGATGGTGATGGCGATGGTGGCTGAAGAGACCCACCACAACCGGATAAGTAGCCATTGCGCGTGCCCGAATCAAAACGAAGCTTTTCTCGGCTTAAGTCGGCTCTAGCTCTGGCGCGCTGCGCTTTTATTCCTCCACCGATCGATCGTTGTCGTCGTCATAGCGTACGTACGTCGTCGTCGTGTGGCAATGACGATCGCACGATTTACGTTCCTGTCGATATTTCTGCTGGGTTGGCGTCGTTTTTTTGTTCGGCTACAATCTGGGTAGAGCTGCGTTCAGTTGCATGCATCGCTTCTCGTATATGAAACCGTCATGTGTTGTTATTTGTTGGCCAGCCTACACAATTTGTTCTACTTAACGACTTGTCGGTCGTTCCGATTGCATTGCATTTCGATTGGATTGGTTTGGATTGCTTTGTGTTGGTTTTCTTTATCTGTTTTTGTGTTTGGTATTTGATAGATAAGTTTGAGGTTTTCATTTAATTTTTGACTATTAATTTTGGGAGAATTTCACCGTTGAAGAGTGGTTCCAAGATCACATAATTTTATCAGCTGATAAAAGCTGGAAAATTCGACTATTCGAGATTTCAAATAATGAGTGCAGTCACTCCATTACCCTAATGCTGTCATTTCATTTCGACATTTTTATCATAAATCATTATCCACAGCGACATCTTCGGCATATTATATGTATATCATAACCAAGATTTTAATTCATTTAGTTTGAATTGAATTATTAATTTACAATAAATACATAATAATAAATTGGGCCAGAGTCCTTTGTCCTTATAATTTTAAAGAAAGCTTTAATATATCTTCGACTATAAGTGAGGGAATACATTAATTAGTTCTTTCATAAGTTCTGATTTTGTCTTTGCTAAACTATAAATTCCAGATTATGTTATTCATAGACAAATTAAAGCCATGAAAACGAAAAAGTAGTAGTAAGGTACGATTGTAGTAGAATATCCTTAAACCCGTTTCTAGCTAAACTTACATATCTAGCTGCCAAATTCCGTATATGAATAGCACCGGTGGTACTAATTTGGGTCTTAATTTAAGACTCCGGTCCAGTTAGACTTCTGTTTAAGATTTGAATATGAATAGGCCCCAATATGCATATCTACAACACTCGAAGTAATTACCTTGCTGCAGAAATTTGCCTTTGTATTGAATTGTATAAGTTGAGGAGCTTCAGCAATTAGATAGAAACCATAGCATGAATCAGGTGATTCATTGTGAAATTTCAATTAAGTCAGGTTTGCCGCTGTTATCATCACTTCCGGAGATTTAAACGTATCCTGGCGTTCCTTTGATATTTACTTTGCTGGGCGGAATGTGTAGCTCAATGTTCTTTGTAATTCAAATCGTTCAAACCAGAAAGGCAAACACAAAGACAAAACAGAAAACAAAACATTTACGACCTTCACAATATTTCGGCATCATCGGTAGGTACCTAAATGTGTATCTATCTATATTAACAAAGTATCTATACAAATATTCACCTTTCTGCTTAAATCTGTGCAATGACATATTCTTGTTGCCTCACCAGTCACCACCGACCCGACCGTCCGTCGTCGTCGACCGTACACTCGTATATTCCAATTCAGGTGGCATGTGGGCGTCAATGGGCTCCACAGAGTGTTTTTGTATCTGAATCTGAAGACTTTCGCATTTTCGATATTCCAAACTTCAAGGGTCTAATTTATGTTTAATGGCATCGTTAATTTGAATGTTTTTTCAATCCCAAAAGATGTAAAATGTAAAATCTAGCTCTATGTGTGTGTGTGTGTGTGCGTCCCAGCTCCCAGCTCCCAGCACACAACTATATGGACAGGTCTCAAGATATTTTTTATTATTTTTATTTTACGATTATTATGCACATTGTCTGTGGTTTTAAGGAATGAATTATTTTCTTTTTATTATTTTTATGGAATAAATCATATTTTTTTTTGCTGTTTAAACCTTCTGATGAGAGTAATAAAAATTTTTGTTTTCTATAAGGAATTTCGTGAAAATATGCTGAGTACCTATCGCGAATTAGAAGCCTTGTATTCTTTTGTAAGAAACAAAAATTTACAAAGTTATTACGATGTTAATCTGTGTTTCAGATGATCAAATGGGTTTATAGATTTTAAGCAGCTGTTTAAAATTTTAAAGAAATATTAAATCAGTCGATATGAATATGTAGTAAAGTTTTTCCAGTTTATGAGTTAAATTTACAATCGTAAATAAAATAGAAATGATTTGGAAGAAAAACCTGTTAAATCTATAAATTACTACTGTTTAGCATTACGTGTGCTAGAGATAGTGTTAATATTTTAAATTTTATCTAAAGTATTATTTTATGTGGATCTTAACTCGTTTCTCTTGATTTAACTCGGGTAATAATTTTATAATCGAGGAGATATTTCTTGATAAGCAAATAGAATTAATTTAAAATTTCAAAAAATAACTAAAAGCTTCGGATTAACTGTCACACTCTATTACGCTAAATGGGAATAATGTC
Source organism: Scaeva pyrastri (assembly GCA_905146935.1). Classification (NCBI taxonomy): domain Eukaryota; kingdom Metazoa; phylum Arthropoda; class Insecta; order Diptera; family Syrphidae; genus Scaeva; species Scaeva pyrastri. The sequence goes on along the minus strand of LR989929.1, from coordinate 584,048 downwards.
ACCTTAAGTCCAATTTATTTGTGTGTATGTATGTCTGACGTCTGTGAAATTAAAAACTTATGTGTGCCGTAATCTTTTGCAGCCCATAAATTTAATTCCAATGTGGTTTATTGTATCAAAAATTAATAATATGTACCTATATTATCAGCAAGAAGCGAATTGAGTACAGGGCTTTTAATGATAATATTATCAGAAAAGAAAAATATTTTGAATTTCAATAAGAAATCTTCCTTATTTTCCAAATTCAATCAAAACCTCGAATTTTTTTGAAATATTTCAATATACTCAATGTAAGTTATCGAAAGTTATTTCAATCTAAAATAGAAATAGACTTTTTCATGCAACAGGCTTCGTTACACGTTATAACAAATAAATAAAGTCAAAACTCACTTTATAACCAGAACTAAGCAGTGATTGAAATTTAATTGGAAAAAAGAAAATTCGAGCTGGAAAGTGATTTGTCTTAATTTTTCAATATTTTTATTGGCAATAACTTTATTTGAGATACGGAATTTTTGTTTTAATTGTTTCTATTAATTTATGTATGTATATGTTACTCAAGACAAATCATAAAAATAATTAAAATAAAACAAAACTGTGTGCTCGGGAAATACTAATTGGACAATCATGACAATTAAATTTGAAATTTTTGCTAATTTTATCAAATACAAAATACAAAACAAACTCGACAAATAACGACCACAAAGTAGTAAAAGCTTATTCGCTTCAGTGGATGACAAGTTTATATTTTGTTTATTCTTATAATTCAAATGTCAAGATGTTTTATAGAAGAAAAAAAATCACATGATTGTTTGCTTTCAAAAATTTCACACATATTTTCCATAGAACATGGCCGTTTTGTTAGTTAGCAAATATAAAAATATAAACAAAATATAAAGGAGCTAAAATAGAATATACATACATACATACCTACGTAAGTATTGTTAATTGTATAAATCTTAAAATTAACTGCCTGCTATTAAAACGAAAACTTTTTTCTTTTTATTCAAAACTTGAAGGAACAAAAGACAGTAATTTACATGTGTATTCATGTTTCAACAGAATTAAACTTATTTCTAAAAATCCAACTTCAAAATTTACAAAAATCTTAGCTTAAGATTTATTAATTTGAATAAGTTTAACTCTGTGGAAATTCTTTTTTGCAAATATCAATTAAATACAAATTACACCTTAAAAGCGTGTAAGACGTCATCAGTAAACGTGTGCTTTACACAATACAGCTTACCGTGCGTTCAGCAAGATTGACATAATCCGACAGCAGAGATGGCCTGTGAATAGATCCTTGTGGTATGCCAGGCAAGAACAGGTTGAAATAAGTTACTCTGGAGCCTGCTTTCCAACTCAAACTCCAACTCCAACTCGAACAGCTTGTATGAGAAATATAATTACCAGTTTTGATAAAATACCTGCCACTTATAGGAGAGGAATAAAAGAATCCCATACATAATAAGTTGTATTCTTGGGTAACTTAAGAATTATCAGAAAACACGATTTAATCATCATCAATCTTGTGTTATACTATTAAAAGGCTATGCGCGACACATCTTATGAGAAGACTGTTTAGTTTTATTATTTATTTTAAAAATTTGTACACTTCACAGAAAGTTAAAATATAAATACAGATACATATAAAAAATAATTTAAAAACGATATACAAAATGGCCCTACTTCAAAATCCACAGTGTATTTCATCAACATTTTTGAAATGAAATTATTTTAAGTACGACAGATGCACCTATGTTAATGTACACTTGACAAAAGCATTATCCACTGAGTTCAAATGCATGAATTGGAATAGAAGCCTGCTAGGTGTACTTGTTCTCTGCTTTTCATAATACATAAATGTAAATGGTAGATGCAGAACTCAGCAACGTAACGTAATTTGCATCAAACAAAGCACAAACGCATCTTAGCTCCTGTGGCTGTGCGTCATCCTCGGAACTTAGATGAACGAAAGGTTAACGAAATAAATCGCACTCCCCTGCTGATTTCGCCGAAGTTAAGACACTAGATGCTTTCACAGCCAATTAAAGGCGCTGAACCCGTCCTCAGTCATAAGCCTCATCATCAACAGCATATCAACCCCAACGAACAGAATAAAACGACTCGACAACTCTTCATCCAGAAGACTAGAAAACTATTGTGCGTCCTCCACAGTATAATGAACGGTACTTAAAAACCAGACCAGGACCACATTCAGCTATATCAACTCATCTCAACTATTTACAATCTGAGAGGGAATGTTGATAAAATAATAGCAGGTAGTAGGAATACATTGTGGGGAGGGGATGACTAGTTAGCATTAGCATCCTGATCTCGATTCACATTAATTTATCTTTTATACTCCGAAGTCCATGGAAAACAAATCATGTCGCGGGATACCAAAGTACATCTTTTGCTCTTTGGTCAAGGAGGAAAAATGACGTTTAAAATTGCTAACACACACACACACACTCATACACACAAACTAAGAGATCACTGTAAAAATTATGAGAAATCACAAGCCGTTCCGACTTAATTCCCATTTTATGGGAACATAAGCTTCTGATTTAATTGGATTGGTATTGGTATTGGTAGTAGTGCGAGAGGGCGCTAGTGCTGGGGAACCAAATCAAGCAAGGCATCTACCAGATTAACTGCTCGACTTGTTGCAGCAAAAAACTTAACTCCATCATAGGAGCAAAAAAGGAGCATTTTTAAGACAGGTTTGACTCCATTACACACCTAAGGTTGGGGTTATAGGTATACGAGTACGAGCGTCCAGGGTCGTAGACACATTTTATTTGAATGAGTTTACGATTTTAAAGGGTCCTTTCAATTTCAATTTCCCTAAAAAATTGATAGGGGTTTTGGTTTCTTGGAATGGGAAGCGGAAAAAGGTTTAACTGCTTTGAATATTTCTTACGTTAACAAATTTTAAAAAGAAATGCATCATTGTCAAAATAAGATTTAAAATAAAGTTTTGTATACTTCTACGAAGTTGGACATTGAAATGGGATATTTACTGTGTTTCTCTTGATAAAATCCATACATATGTATTTATCTATGATAACATACTTCTTCCCGCCCTTGACATTTTTATTTAAGCTACGCTACTGGATTAAATCAAACCAGTACTCTGTCTCTTGACCAAGAAGACGATGGCGACGCGCACAACGCCCAAGTGGCAATGTATAGAAATTCTATATTGTTGCAACTCGAAGAATATCAATTACTTATGCTAAACACCTGCTGCCAAGGAATGTTGCTTCCATTGCCAACCTAACCGAGTGCTAGTTGCAATAGCAATTGCTAGCGATGGCGATGTATTGCGAGCTGGAAAACATCCATCCAGTCAGTGGTTTGAAGTTCTTGGCTAGATCGTGCGGTGCAAAATTTTCTTTTGTTGTTTGTTCCATTCCATTTGGCGGTTGATATAAAATAAGGGGTCAATTGCTGGCGGAGAGAGTGTGCGCGCAGCGAATTAGAAAAGACGTTCTTAGTATGCGGTTCTTCTATGTTCTATAGGTACTGCTTCTCGACATATGTCATGTTGAATTTCCTTTCACACCCGACATTTATTGCTAATTCTTCATGGAAATGGGCTTGCGTTGAGGGACAGCGGACGCGTGGGACTCCGATAGAAATTCCACGGCGTATAGTGTCACCTCTAGAAAAACCTAATGTGTGAAGTTTTGAAAATAACGGTTTAAAAATCCCACTTGCATCAACGAAAATATCTACAAAGAAACAGTGCAGATTTGTTGATTTATTTGACAAGACACATGCAAAATAATTATGAGAGCGGAAATTTTATAGTTTCCTGTCAACTTGAAAAGCTTACCTAAGACTTAAGAGTGTTCTAAGCTGAGGTTATGTGAGGTTTATTTTAAGTAGGTATATTTTTTCTACACAGAATTTTCAATATATTATAATATATATGTATATAATAATATGTATTGATCTTGATTCTGAATTTCTTACAGCCAACTAAAAGAGTCAATATAGATATTGTTTGAGCAAAACAAAAAATTAAATGGAAACCAATTCTGAGAGTTCCAAAAGTTCTTTGGCGGAGAAGAATTCGAATTTCACAAATGCCTATTTCGCAAAATTATAATCTGAATGAAATGTTTCTCTGGGTCATTTTTATGTTACATCGTAAGTTTTGCTACTCTGCTTTAATAACAAAAGGATTCCTTAGCTTAAGAAATAAATTTTGGGGTCTTAGATCCAATACTAAGCATTACTATACGCAAGCTTAAATTGCAGACAAAAATACTTTCAAATTGTTTTACTATAAGAACAAAACTTTATTTTCATCAGAAAAAATTACCTTTTTGAACAAAGTCCTTTAAAAAGCAGACAGTTTTTATTTAACAAAAAAACGCTAGCATTGTTGTGATTATTTTCAGTTCGAAGTTACAATTTTGTTCAAATATTTTTCCACAGAAGGATGTGGCTTGAATGCCTAATGTGGCTGTGAAAAAGAATTCAATTTAAATCAATGACAAACAAGCTTCCAGCCACATAGGAATGATATCAATCAAATTGCCACCATTGCTGAGTTTAGGTTTCGCATGCCTCCTACTCAATAACCAACCATTCATGATACTGCACGACATGGTTGTGTTTGATTTGATGGTTTTGGAAAAATGCATACGAGTCGTAAGAAACTGCCCTTGTGTATTTACGATATAGGCAGCTTAAACTCTTTAAAAAGAAAACCTAGAGTATTTATTTTCTCCAAAACCAAAATTGGTCACTAGGGCGTATACGTAACGTATATTTAATTATAGTTTAAATACAAAAAAATGTCTTCTTTGTTGGCTTATGTGTTGTTTAAAATTTCTACAAACAATGAAATGGAATTCAATAATTGAATACGAATTTGAAAAAAATGTTATACCTTAATTTATAAAATACAACACTGGGTCTGATGTTTTCTTATTTTAAAAATAGGGTTTTGGCAACAAAGTTCTGAAATACATCTGTATGTACCCCAAAGCAGACAGAGAAACGTAATATTTATGCATGTTTTTGATGTATAATTTTGAGCTACAGCAGAAGTATATTCAATATTTTCTTAAATCCGTATAACAATTTTTTTTAACGCATCCTTAACTTGCCCTACACACGTCTGTCTATATGGAAAGTTAAAAAAGTATCACTCCAGTGTCAAGTGGCATTCATTTTTAGTTTGCTTTGAGTAAGAGAAAATTGATTAAAGACAAATCCAAGCACAAACACATAACTAAAATTTTATATCTACATACTTCAAAATTTCGCAGGGCACATTTTGTGTATGTCAATCTGCACAAAGGAAATTCCACAAATACAAGGTTGTGTGTATTATTTTTAAAGGAAATTAAAAAAAAAAGTGTAGGTAGTTTGTGCGGAATTCTATTAAAGAAAAATTAGGTCACCAGCATCGTCAATTGATAAGTGCAGCCTACAAAGACGGGCGGTGTAATTAATTTACATACATCTCCGCAACGACACAATAAAGCGTGTAAAATATGTGTAAGTATATACATGCCTTATATACTCGTATAGTGAAATTCAGTCTATGCTCAGAGCCTAAGAAAAAGATTTTTTTAATACATGCAAAGTATATAGATATATAGATGAATGTACATGTTAAATGAGATTCACTTGTTGCATTGTTTCATTTGCCTGCAATTTATGCTGCATTCCATCTCACAGAATCGTATATGCATTCACTTATTAGTTGCAGCTCACCAATGGTGTAGGGTTGCCGTTTAATGAATTTTCTGTCAAGTATAACTTCTAAAATGAATTAAAAACATAAGCTTTCACTTTCTTTATGCAAAACTATGGTTAGAATTCCATGAACATGAATATAGTGATTTAAAAAGCAAAACTTTTTATTTTTTCAAAGGTCGAAAACCAACTAAATTAATATTTGTTGAATTTACAACTGCAAATCAAGACTTTCAAAAATTGCTCAGCGGCAACTCTGAATCGGTGTAATGGAATGCATTTCATCTCATTGTGCTGCGGGTTTGATTTTGTTGTTGTTTCAATTTCGTAGCTCTTGTTCGCACCAGCTGGCGGCGATTATTAGTTAAACAATGTTCCCACCCTCCATTAGTTATACCATCTACAATTGAGGCCTAAATCACCTGAATATCTCCGTGATTTGAGTTTTCATTTTCGTTAAGCTTGCAGGCGGTTTACTTTACACACCAGCAGCGGGTGCATTATTTGTATAGTCATACCTGCATATGTAATGTACATATGCAACACACAATCGAACATACAATACATGTATAGTTTTCCTTAAAGAGAAAAGAATATCTCCACAGATTCAAATTAAAATATGCAAAAATACAAAGAAGTTATTTAGAAAATGTTTAAAAAGGAAAAAAATATTGAATTATATTACGAGTATTGTAGGCCTTGAATTTTTCAATATACATACTATAGTTTTATGAAAATATAAAAAATATTACAATAAAAGGAAATGTGAAAACTTTCTTAGGAAACACATGGACAATTATGTATACAAAACTCTAAAACCTCTAACAACCCATGCTTCATCGTTGTATAATTCCGCGTCCCTTAAAATCCTTTCCTTTTCAGCTTCATTTTTCTTTTCTTCTTATTAATCTTCAATCTTTCCATATGAATTTATTTTTATATAAATGTGTGTATGTAGCAAACTAGAAAAAAAAAACAGTGGAGGTTTACAAATTTCCAACACTTATTGTCAAATTATGAAAACAAAAACTTATCATCACCTCAAAAATGAGTCTCATCTTTGGGTCTACTGGTATTTCAAAAAATACGAAACTGATTTGTAACCTTTTCCTCTGAATTCCCATAATTACTGTGTCAATCGTTATTTTATTTTCTTACTAGAATATTCAGTGAAAACTATAATAACATTCAATCACTTCCTGGCTTTTGTTTATGCCGCCGCAAATCTCACATCACACCATAATTAAACCCAAAAACCTCCTAAAAATAACAAATCCCAAAATCCTAGCCTCTTGCGCTACCGCTACCACTACCGACTTGAAGAGTGGGCTCCAAACATCATACGTGATGTGGAGGAACTCCTTTCTTTAGACGACGACGTTTGACTCTCGTATATCGCCGGATACTACTTGGACACCAAACTAGGACAAGATAATTAGTGCGCTAGACCAAAATCTTTTCCGTCAATAAATCATTCCTGCTTCATGCAAACATACATACACCTACCTTACCTACCTCCTTCCACTTCTAATGCCTAATGTTGATCCTTCCAACACACACAGACACATGCGAGTATTAGTCGGTTCCTATTCACATGGAGCACACGGAGATGGAGGGCAAGCAACTCTAACTCTACGAATCCAATCCGATTTATATACAAAACCTATGTATATAAATGTATGTATGTAATAATGACCAGGTCATCAGCATCTTTATGTTAGCTCTGCCATCATTTCCAGAAGCGGCAACAGCGGAGTCAGAAGGTAAACAACAAGTAAAAACACCTGCTGAATCGAGATTGGATTTTTTTGTTTTTCTCTTCTTCTTGTTCCTCTTGGTTTAATCTTTCGAGATTTTTGAAGGTAGGTATTGAACGATTTCAGGTAAACAAATCCAATTTGGATGGTGAAAAGAAAGAGGGGGAGAAGAGGAATCAAAATGAAATTCATTTGTATAAATAAATACAGAGCGATGAAGTTTCTTATTCCGACGTGCATCAGAACACCACCACCAGGGGGGCCTAACACAAACCCATTATAATTAAAAGAGCCCATAAAAACCGGTCCTGACACATATTGTGTACTAATCAATTAGTTCCAAATGACGACTTCATTATGTTTAGGAATTGGTCAAAACCATCGTGACCAATGGTGCTATATCGGAGTTTATTTTGTTGGTGTAATAAACTTGCATTTGCTGTGATTCGGACAGGGCTCTGGGCCATCAATACTTACATTCGAATTGGCTTATTTGAATAATTGATATAGCCAGATGCATAATGCTTCGATATTATGCTTTTGATGGATCAATACACAGATGCAAGGGAAAACTGACGGAGAAGAAAGAGACTGCGTCGGAAGCTGAATCAAATTCACTCACACCGTTAATAAAAACGAACTTTTTCTCTATAGCATAATGCTAAGCCACTAAAAGAAGAGCTTCAAATGTTTAACTCTAAGAATCTATAGCTTATTGCAAAAACACACCTTAAGACCTTTTCTCTACCAAAAGAAAGTCGAAACCGTGGAGTTTTGATCATTTTTCGGAAACAACTTTATCAATCTTTGGTGAACACTTCCTTAGTTCCTCGAAAACAATACATCGTTAATATATAGTCGGTGAATAATATTTTACTCATTTTCATTAAAATTTTTGAGAACTTGTAAGTTCCTTGCTCCGTGATGGAAACGTCTGAAACGTCTATTTAAACCAAAAATGAATTGTGATACTTTTTTTTGCATTTTTGAGTGACTTTTGGAATTGAATACTATATTTACGTATATCCATACTTAGGTGTCAAAGTATGGTTCCTTGTCCACATTCATAGGACTGATATTTTTCATTTTTAACGAGACCAAAACGAGACTCTTTAAAGTCTGCTCTCTATATTCTGGAAGTTCAACATATTTCCCATCCTTTCAAAACAACTTCAAAAAATAAAAATTCTTTTAGTTTATTTATTCTCAAGGTATCTTAGCTTTGTTTTGGTTTTCAAGTTCCAACCCATTAAAAATCTCACTGGCTTTCCTCTCCGCGAATGACAAATACTCGGCGGCCATTATTTGGTCTGCGCCTCCTATTTGAGTTGCCCCTGATCCGATTACCACTGCTTGCTGGACGTCGGCGACGACGACGTCGTCGTCTTCTTCGTGTATCGTCTGCGTTTTCTTGATTTGCTATAAAACAAATAATCTGTATAAGTGATATTTTCGTCAACCAAATATTAAAAAGCCTCCATACCAACTGCTGCGGCGACAATTTCTGGTATTACTGCTTCAGCTATAACTTCTGGGGAAATACCTCCACCACCTCCACCAACCAAACCACCACCTCCTCCACCACCACCACCACCCCCAACGAAACCGCCACCACCACCACCACCCCCAACGTAACCACCGCCGCCAATTGGAATGATATAAACATTCGGTTGCTCACTACCCTCGCCCTCGATCAGACTCATTATTTGCTTGAAGATTGATTCAATCGATGCACTTGTACTTGGCGACATACTGTAAGAACGGCCTTCCTCCTCCATCTCATCGTCAATCCCATCATCTATCTCAAATTCCTCGGGTAAGAACTTCTCGTCTTCAACGGACCTGCCTTTTGAAGATCAAAAATACTCTCATTCAAAGGATATTATGTTACCCCAGACGACGACGTTTTATTTTGGATAACAACTCACCCGTTACAATCACGAGAAGGCCACACAACAGCGTTGCTGTCAATATCGAAGAATACCTCGTCATATTCAAGCTCACCATCAAACAAAGACTCCAGAAAAACCAAAAAATGGATCCACCTTATATACTCCTGAAGATTTTACCCACGCAGCCATGAGGGGTCAATGTTTTGCGGACTTCAAAAGTGTTTGAAAATTTGTCCTCCAGCTATAGACGAGTTGTAAGAAACAGAACTGAGAAAGAAACAAACCGTTATGTGTTGTACTTGACCGTAAATATAGAATTGACCTGGAGGCAAAGGCAAAAGCAAAGGCATAAGGCAAAGAACGTCCGTCTCCTCGCATTTTTGTTTACTTTATTCATAAAAAAATAAAACATAAATGATTAATGTAAAAGTACCCGAAGGCTATTTGTCTATTTCTACGGGAAAAAATTACGAAATTCTTTCTTTGACATTGCCAACAACACATAAATTCAATCGCTTTCGCCAATTAGGAACATATTTACAATTCTGAAGTTCAAGTTTAAGTCGAAGTTAAATAATAATAGATGATGACAACAACAACAACGAAAATGTTAATATCAATCTTTAAATGAATAAATTTTCAAATTTTGCAAATTAGATTGGTGTTCTTTTGTTGCTATACAAAATGTATGTTTTGAATTGTAACTGTTAAGTGAAGAATTTCACTCATAACATAATTAAATATGCTGACAATAAACTACAGTAAAGTCCCTCTTTGCAGACAATTTTTTCTCAATGGCAATAAATAGAGATATACTCTTTGCATTGATTTAGAAAAAATTAAATATATTGTAGAAAAAACCGTAGAAACGTATTTTGAGACATTGAGGGGAGCAGTTTATAAATTTAAAGCAATTTTATAATTGATAATTAACCTTTTTGTTTTATACGCAATCCGAAAGTAAATATCTGGACCTTAAGATTTATTAAAAGATTAAACAATACTACATAAATTGTACGATGGAGGCAGGTTTTAGAAATCAATAATACAAAACAATCTTTCCCAACAGTCTTCAATTTCAGTATCTCAAAGTATCTCAAAAATCAAAATCCCTCACAAACACAGGTGTAACTATAACATCCTAAAAGTGTTTCATTTCTATTGAAATATTCAATAAAATATTGTGTTATGAGTGTCTGGCTTTGACATTCAAAAGTATTTCAAATTTTGTTTCGCTACTCTCTTCAAGTAAAAAAGTATAATTTAGTCACTGTCCGTCTAAGAGAAGCTTCACTGTATCTATTGTTGAATTAGAAGATTAGAACCTACATATCAGCGAAAGAGAACTGATGTGATCGTGTGAATCGAAACGATAACCAGGAAATTATATGTCTCTCCCGTTTCGTCTAATGTACCTCAAGTTGACTTTTACTTTAAGGACGTGTAGACTGTTGACTGTTAGTAAAAAGTGGTCAGTTTTTTTTTAATGTACTTGTATGCAAAGCCGGTAGATAACATTCTAGATTATGAATTTTTTCACCCTTTTTTCAAAATTTACAATTATTAAGATACATATTACATGATACAGTGGCCAAAAATTTAAATAAATAGTTTTATATTTTAACACTACTTTTTAGTCTTTATTGAATTCAATTATCTATATATTATATTTGTATGTGCATAGACATACTTAGAAATATTGATTCATATTCAAATTCTCGGACAGAACTTAAAGAAACCGTTATTTAAATCATTCACACATTAATAAGTTATGTCACTGAAAGCTCGTTACGACGAAAGTTGAATCATCTAGCTACTTCTCCGTATATCTATTGATTTATTGTGTTTTACTACTAAAACACGTTTTTAAATTATTAAAAGTATAGGTCACCTGTGATAATTGATAATATTCATCAAATTGTAAATCTCTTCATTTTGAATTTCATTAATAAATTATTGGTGCTGGTATAATATATCCTGATGTTAGAAAAAAGTAGGTATTGAGCCAAATCTTGGCTTGGAAAATTAGTGGCAATCTTGATAATACATATATGTAATTATAAAAATATTTGGTAGAAACATCATCTTACGTCTATTTTGACTTCTGAATCTTACAGGGATGAATGATCCTTGATATGGAAAAGTTCTTCGTTTGTCAGAAACAAATCTTAAGATTGTGTTTCTATTTTTAAGCATCTGTTACTTGTGTAGACTAAAATTAATGAGCCTTTTTCAATTTTTTTTTAATACAAAACCTTTTCTAATCGAACTCACATTTTTTTCCATTTTTAAATATCATCGATGGTTTTTAACCGGACGTTGATGAGTTTTGTCAATATGGACTGTGTGAATATTTTCGATTTTGAAGAGAATTTCTATTTCTTCTGATTTCATTACATGAATGTATACCTTCTGAGAGATTTTTGTCCCTTACTTGAATTTAAATTAATTACATTTCTTGACTTGTAAAAAATTTTGTTAAATTTTTCAAAGTGATCCCGATTTAAAGAATTATTCATCATAAAGGTTAATCGTGTTCTTCGAGCAAACAATTTTGTACATACCCTTGTGCCTTAAATAATATATATGTACATAGATACCTATTTTATGAAGAATCCAACCTAAATCATTTTAGTTTAGCTTAAAGCCAAACCTTACAGTCGACATTATACATACATACATAGGTAGTATATACACGTAGTGCATTAATCCGTCAAATGACCCAACGCTCGCTTATCTATTCCAACTCAATACTCAGCACGAGATAATGACACACAAATCATCCATCCACCGGCTATTCATATTACAAATTTAATGTCAAGGCCTCCGGCTTGCCTCCTAGTTATATCTAGGAAGGTAAATCAAATGCCACACACACAAATTTCAATTTCGTCGAAACCATAATGCCATTAACGATATAGAAATAAATCAGCATAAATTTCCTTAACGATAACTATAAGCTGACACGCATTCCTAAATTTCCAAAAAAAAAAAGAAAAGAAAAACCTTAACTTCTCAAAGGACAAATTGGAGACGTCCACTACATTATAAGGAGTCATATTTAAACGATTTTTTCCTTTCCTTTCCTTTATCATCTTGAAACTTGAAAACATTTCCATACACACATGGTGCTGATGGTCACTTAAAGGGAAGGACACTCATTCCCAATCATTTAGGGATAATGATAGCACCAAGTGTAACCTATTTTGTTGCAGTTCAAGTGCTCCTTGCTCCTTGCTCCTCATTGCTCGTTCCCCGATCAGCAAAAGACAGCATGTTGAAGAGTGCAATATGACTCTGTGGAAATTCCTTACAAGCTGGCGCTTTATTATCATCATCTGCATGCACTTTGAGAGTTTGGATTCCATTTAATCTGAACTGCGTTTGTAACCCGATATTGAAAGTGCATTACCTCAACTACAGGGGACGGCAATAATTTTTATTTCGAAATTAGTCCTATATTCCAATATTATCCAATAGAAACACAAAGAACTTTTAAAAAATACGTTCCGTAAACATTGCGGCGGATGTCATCTCCCGAAACCAGCATTGAGCATGAGCATATCGTCCTCCCTTAGGACGCTGTTGACTGATATCGCTAAAGCCGCCACCCAGGTCAAAAGGCATTTGTGAGTGTCGTAATTTTGTGCCCGCGTTGATTGACACTCGTTTCAGTGTGACTCAGGCAGGATGTTAAGAATATTATATGAACAGCATGTGTTTGGCACTCCGATTTGAAATATTTAATTGGTGGCTCTTGGGTCTTGGTTGATGGCAAAGCAAGAGCAGCACAGCACAAAACAGCCTTCCCTCGACCTGGTATTTCTTTTTGTTTTAGGTGATTCATCTAACGCCTATCGACCATGGGTGTATGGAAAGTCTACCGAAATAGACACACAAGGCGCACGTGAAGAAGCTCAATCAAATAAATTTTCATCGGAGATCTCCAGCTCCAGCGCCTTGCATTATTCCTCGTTCATACTCATAATATGCCCGAGCAGGAAGTATAAAGAAGATACTGCCGGAAACTTACTCGTGCACTAAACCCAAGAATAAAAGAGCCCTCCAACTTAACGTTTGTATATTTTTAGAAATCCCCCTCCGCGACAATATGAGCAGAGCACTAAGCAGCAAGACCGCGTGGATTCCCAATTCAATTCCCATGCAGCAAAAAGGGAATTGCCCCATTACGCAGCAATGTCACACCTTTATTAATTGTATACCATCAGGAGGGTTCCCCGGTTTATTTTCGGACTCCCCCATGATCATATCTTTCTATAAGTATGTTGCTGAGCTGATGCTTACACCAACTCCAGAAATAGAGATGTACTTAATTGTAGTGGTACCTAGTATACCTATCTATCTATCTATTTATCCGCATCCATCTATACATGTGACTATATGCGTCCGTGTCGCCGTCCGTCGTCGTCGTCGTCTTCGTCGTCGTGCTCAGCTGATGCATTCTACGATTAACGCGCTTTTGGAACGGGAGGGAACTCAAAAGTCTTTAGAAAAATTGGATGAGTTGGGAATCTCAAAAGGGTCGATGACTTGATATGTCGCCACTCACTTCATGTTGGATTTTTTTTTTTCATTTTCATTTTTTTTTTTTTTTTTGTAGCAATCGCAGCTGGGCATCATTTCACAAGTACAGATTACTGAATAATAATGACAGCTTCCACTCAAAGATTAAAATTAATTGATTTCTCTCGTTCGCTTCTTGACGTGTTCTTGATTCGTATGCAGATGCGGATATAGATTATATGATGCATACATTCAGTTAGGTTGCATTTTCATCCTTGATGCATCCATGTTGCAAATTAAATGGAAAAAATAACAATCTGAGTAGTTTTGAATTAAGCCAATTTAAAAAAAAAATATCTATAGCTTTTGATAATGTGCGTGAGTCTGCTCTAAGAAACGCAGGATTGTTATACGAGTATGTCCATACATCAGATGTGACGACAACTTATTTTGAAAATAGTTTACATAACAACTTTTTATCAGCAATAGACATTTTGGAAGAAAATATAAATATTTTAATCTTTCTATTAAGTATAATATAAAAGCTAACTTGTCATTCGAGGCAGACCAAAGCGTCTCGAAAAATATTGCCAAAAATTCGTTTCAGAACAGTTGAGCAATTTTTTGTCAAAACTATCTAAAAATATCAAAGATACGATGGAAATTGTGAGATTTTAGATAGACCATAAGCTCGAAAAAGGATTCCGATTTTTTAATCACAAAATCCCAAAACAGTGAAAACCTAACCTTAAATAATAGAACAGGAAGTAGTAGGTAGTAGTAGTAAGTAATGTTCCCCAAAGCTTTCCAAGAGTATAATATTTTAATACAGAATTATGATAAAAATGAAAACGAGGATTATAACATAAAATTTATTACGAAAGAGTTTTAAAAAGGAATTAAGTTTTTTTTTGTTATTATGGATTTATAACTTTCCTTTCGAAAAATAGCTTTCTTCATATCACAGTTCAAAACGGTATTTTTAGATAACTAAAACTTGAATTCCCTCCTTTGCTGACTTAATGTACAAACCCTGATTAAGACGACTACCTTCGGATGACTTTGGGTGGAGGAGCACTTCAAATGAAAAGTCTGACCATTCAGTGAATTTTTTCAAAACAAAATAAGTTCCTAATAAAGCAAAATAAAAATATTTAAAAAAAGAATATGACAACTCTGGAAACCAATGCATTTGTTTGCAAACTATAACGACACGAAGGCTTCATTCTGCATCCGATGAAGAGGCGGATGTTTCAACTTGCGGGCTTTTGTGTAAGCTACCTGTCAAAACATTCCACAATACTACCTATACAAGGCTACAAGCCCAAAGTATTCTTGATGCGTATATATGGCTTAGTTGATGGATATTATTTACGCTTCATGATCTCGAAGTTCCTGCATATCAAAGGACATCATATTGCCAGTATTCGCTACTGAGGTTGTCATCGTCGTCGTCATCGTTTAGTGGAAAACGTGAGCCTGCATTGTAGTTGGAGTTGGAGTCGTAGTCGGAGTCGGAGTAGTCGTTGGGACTGCGACGACGTCCTTTCTGCATCATGGGACTTGACTGGTTGAAGTAGTCTCCCAGAATCCTATTCCTATCCTATCTATGCGACGACGAGGACGACGACTATGAATCTCTCTAAGTGCTTTTGCAGATCAAATTCGTGCTTGGCCAAGTGTAAGACTTTTCTTCTTTATTTTTGTGGGTGGCAGTGGCACACAAATTTTTTATCAGAAGATTTCAATGGTTCTCAGCAGTGGACTTCGCTCCGATACAAATTACAAGGTCCTTGATTTTTTCTTGTACTCTTATTTAGACTATACAACAACATATTTCCAGTGAATGGATAGAACTCGTGTTATTTGGTGCATCTCTTCTCGTTTCACAATGATTGACAAGAATTTACAACTTTTTCTGAAGACACTGACCCTGATAAGGGTATACATAAAAACTATTTACGTCAGGCACGCAACTCGCTCCTTGGATGGCACCGCGAAAGAGGATCGAAATTATCCGATGAAATATTGCGGGAAGTTTAAAAACTGGTTCGTTTGGATGCAGATGCATTAAGCCATTAAAAAATGGCGATAGTTTTGTAAACATGTGAGCTTTTATGGCTTAAAGGCTTTTAGAAAACCCATAAAACGTTTTGCAGTCCCTTTAAAACAGCTCAATTTTGTGCACAGAAAAGTAATACCAAAAAGATACGAGTATTATACCTAACTAAAGCTGTAGATATAAAAGGTAGCTATCTGCTCTCTGAATTAATGTTTGCATTGATTTTAATTGAGAAGCAAATATGTGTTTGTTTGCCCGATGCTTTCCTGTATATGCAGACAGTATCGAATTTATATGTATGTATGTAGTTATACTACTAAGGCAATAGAGAAATCTATTCTTACATACTTACATACAGACTTGTATGCAGGGCTATTTATCTTCGATTCATATCTTACATCGTTTTCAATTCAATTAAAATTCGACTTCGATATTAAACCTTAAAATTCAACTGTTTGCTTTTATCAGGCTTTATCGAAACCCATTCATCACCTAGGTTCTGGGGAAAATTTATGTAAATGATGTATTTTTTGAGTGCGTGTGTCCAGTTCCTTTGTGTGTACTCGTATACGGTGGTGGAAGAAATCGATAACCTTCCGAAGACATGGCCTGGACATTGCAACGAAGTCGAATGATCTATTGGTATTCTAATGTGGAAACTCGAGATCGGCCCTATTTAGCTGCACTAAGCATATAAAGAAGCTTATTTCAGTATTCTTTTCGAGACAAGATCTGTTTAGGTTTGAAAATGTAACGCTGATGATACGAGATACCTATGATATTTGTTCAACATGTTATATGGTTTGTTGGAGTATTTTAGTATGGGAAAATTATTGTGAGTGTTTTATTGCTTGGATATCTGTTTTCACCTCGTGAAGGTCGGAAAATGTTGATTTGGGAAGTGATCATTTATGCGGGAAAATACTCGTAAATCCCAGAAAAACTACAAACGAGAGAATCAAATGAAACTCCGGTTATTTTAGTCATTAGTTTCTGTTATAAGAGATTTAATTAAAACAGTTTTTCCTGGTGCTCGAGCTAACTTAAAAAAACACACACATACATAACATACATACAGTTTCAGGACGTAGTACCCTTTTAGAATAACGAAAATGATATAAGCGAGTATACTTGCCCTTTCGTTGTTAACCATTCATGTAATCAAAACTTTCAATAATGGTTGTGTTTTATTCACTGCTGTATAGCCAGTGCAGCATTCAAGTGAATAAAACGATCAAAATCACTTTACATATATAGCGCTAGCACAGCTACCAATAAATTGTTGTTGTTTGCCGAGGGAAATTTTGCTGCGATATCTACCCAGCAGTGAATAAAACACAGTGATTATCACATCAGATTTATGATTTCCCTAGTAATTATTTTGGCATCTTACACACAGAATTTTAATAAAGCATAATGAATTATAACATAATAATAGTTTTTCCACTTAAAAATAATGATTAAGGGCAATGGGCTTCAATAGAGCCTGTGTCATAGTCAAAGATTGATCAATGTCAATAAATGGCAATTCAAACTAAACACATGCACAATCAGAACTATAGAATCTCATAGGTTAAACTATTTTAGAATTCCCTAAAAAGGTTTTAATAAAAAAAATTACAAACCAAAAAAATAACGAAAGAGAGTTCAGCTCCAACTGATACAGATACAGATATAGATACAGATATACAGTTGATAATTCAAAATCAAATTTGAATGAGATGTCAAATGAAATTACCAAAATTTTGAATGCAAAAACTTTGTCTATGAAATTACCTCATTTCCTTCCGTTTCTTATGAATACCTAGCATAACTGCGCATTCCAAAAAGGTAATATCGAACCCCATACAAAAAATGTATGTATGTAAGTACCTACTATGGAACGCAGCGTTGGGTTTTTTGCTCAGCAACGAAACCAATTAACGCAACTGTCACCTTTGAGGATTATTAACAACACAAAGATAGGAAATTTGTAAAACTTTCAACTAGCTACATTAATTACTCACCAAAAATTAAATATCTTTGAGATTTATGCGCTTTGTGATAAGAAAAAAATTTTCAATGGAGAAGTTAAGTTTTTAAAGACCCGAAAAAATTAGGGAAAACGTAATTTAAAAAAAAAATACTGTCGTGACTGAAAGTAAAAACATACAGATTCCATTTCAATTTAACGTGTTAACGTGAATGTGAGTGCTTTTTTAAAGCTTATCAAAAACCAATATTATACACTTTTCCGATACTTTAATTTTGACTGTTAAATGACACCACTGAAAATAAACTGGAGGTAAAAAAAAAACTCGGTTAAAGTGAAATTCTTTTTAAAGTAATTTACTTTTTGTTCAAAATCCGGTTTGCATTAAGTCTGAATTTCCCATTTCAAATTGATAAAGAAAAATCACAGGAAGTGAATTCAATTTATTATTCATCCTGCATAAATGATGATACTCTGTCCGGTGGCGGCGCGGCGGCGGCGGCGTCATCATCGTCCTCCAAATTAAGGCATTGATAAAGCTTTCTTCAATAATAATTGGGAATAACTCTTATCTGGTGGCAATAACTTAAATTTCCAATATTTGTCCAGACCCAAGGAGGACTATCCGTTTTTGATCTCCATCTGTTATGTTTTTTTTTTTTGTAACTTATCAAAATTGAATTTAATCAAAATCGATTCATTAAAGTCAGAACTGGACTGGACGTCTTAATTCATAATCTATTAAGTATGTGGAGTCCGTCGTCGACAGTACGATGATGTGGAGTCGGTTGCCGTGCTTGAGTCGCCCTCCTACATACGGTTTATCCGTCAGATATTTTCACCAAGAAATATACATATTGTACTGTATGTATGAATGTATAAATGTATGTTTATGGTGCTAATGAACCTTAAAAAGATTTCGATTTCGAATTTCCAGAGATAAGGAAATCATGAACTATAAACATAAACTATAGCTGCTTAATCACGATGGCGAAGGGGTGGGGGTTGATAAGTGAACAAAATTAATGTTTAATACTTTTGCCTTGCACAAGGTCAAGAAAAAGCATTTCCCAGTTGACCACGAGCAATTACGAGACTTCCTATCAACAAAAACGAATATTTTTCAAGTTGTCTATGTTCGAGTAAATGGTTAAATGGTTTGAAGACTTCCATCAACACGTGTTGAACATTAAAATTTGTTTGGAATAGAACGCCCGCCCCGTGTATGTTTATGAATCACAATTAGATGCACAATCGACCTTCTCCTCTCCTTTGGACTGCCTAGAACTCTTGT
Source organism: Scaeva pyrastri (assembly GCA_905146935.1). Lineage (NCBI taxonomy): Eukaryota > Metazoa > Arthropoda > Insecta > Diptera > Syrphidae > Scaeva > Scaeva pyrastri. The sequence goes on along the minus strand of LR989929.1, from coordinate 564,823 downwards.
TATAAATGCTATTTTTAATCGAAAAAATGGGGAAAAACTCCAAGTTCTGTTATTTCAGGGCTATGACCGCGTGCTTCGCCATTCATACTTTTGTTTGTGTTTCCTTACATTTCCGTGTCACGTTGAAGTATTTCCGGGCAGATATGCAGTCACATACATATGTACATATATACGTTTATGTACATATGGAGATTATTTTGAACATTCATAGGTGTATAAAAATGATAATTTTCAAACATTAATAGCTGAAGTATTTTTTTAGATTTTATTTAATGTTGATGCGGCTCATTGAAATCGGTTTATTTTAGGCATTTTGTATACCTACAAAGAATTATTGCATTTTCAACTCTTATCCAGATGTGTGGTTAATTCCGTGAAGACGGAAGGGATTTTATTGTTCAAAAATGAACGCATCTGTACTCAAGATGGAATTCAGAAATGTATGCCGATGCAAGTCTAGAAGGAATAGGATTTAGTGCAAATTAATATTTGACCAGAACAAAGAACAAAATCCTCGATGGGAAATTTTTCTTAACACTTAATAAATCAAATGCCAATTTATAGATCGTGCCTGATTTGTGTCCGATGACTAAGTCTAGAACACGCAATACTTTTGTCAGAAATAGCCGTTTGTCAGATATGACTAATGAAATGCAAAATGTATTCGGTTTCCGGCCTTTAAAGGGTTGAAAACTCTGCACCCTATGGATATCTAATGAGAGTTAAGGAACAAATGCCTTTTGTCCGGGACACTAAGGAATGACTAATAGCATTGAAGCATTTTTCGGTTAGAGGGGATCGTTGAATAACCTCTGCCTAAATTCAGGAGAGATACATTTTTTTTTAGTCATTGTTTCCGTCAAAATTATACTTATAAATATAGTTCGTTGAATTTTTTGTTTGAAAGATTGAAGTAATTTGAATTTTAAAAAATGATTAAGACCAAAGATCTACGAGTATGTGTTAAAGCTAACCTTTTTCTAATAAGCCTAAGAACGCGATTTTGTGATTCCTCTTATCTCAACACACCCTTTAATACTAAAAAATGGTTAAATTTGTATTCATACTTACTTCAAGATTTGCATTATTTTAAATAATTTTGTTTTGTGTACTTTTTTTTTACATAAGGTTTTAGAAAAAAGATTCAACAAGTCTAGTATTTTTGTCTGTAATAAATTGGTTTTTGAGATGTTAAAACATACAAAAGTAAAAGTTTAAATAAATCTGACTTTTTGTTCTCAAGAAATATACACGATGACTCTTTTTAAGATCATAATGAAATGGTACACCGTGGCGTATACGTTTTTTTTTATTAATTCGTTTTTTTTTTTTATATAAAATTCTTTTTGCTTGATACATTCATCATCACATCAAACCGATCAAAGCTGAGTTGTTATTTAAGCAAACCTTACTTGAGTTGAACCAAAACTGGTAAACAATTTTAGGCAGCTAACCTAAATTGAAATGGTCGGATATCGGTTTAATGTTTTTACCTCATTTCAAATATAAGAGTTCAAAAGATAACAAGTGAAAAACCTAGCAGAATAAATCTGCTGAAATCTAAAACTACCCGAGTTGTAGTTTTGTTAATCTAAAAGCCAACACGATTTGAAAAAAAAAAAACACGTGGATGACGTGGACAACTAATTATTTTTGTTTTTATATCCTTATAAGCCAATAAGTAGGAATTTTTTATTAGCACCGTTACGAAATTAATTTATTAAATATTGAAGGTTCAGTAAAAACATAAATTCATGCACCCAGCGCACTATATTATGTGTCAACAAAAGTCATCTACGTGAACATACCCTACACCGAAGCTGCTATAACTTCATTGAATGTCTATACCATAATTCTCTTTCCATTTTCATGCTCTTTGTCCATATCATTAAGAGAAAGAAAATTCCTGCCTAAGCACAGCTGTACTGTACTCGTATGTCGTATCAATCTAAGTAAAACTCGTTAAAGCCTAAGAGCATAAACATAGAAACAGAAATAGAAGCTGAAAGAAAAGAAAACCAAAACATTTGTATTGCATATAGAAGACTAAAGAAGCCAGAGCACCAGCCAGCATAGCGCAACGCACATAATGACACATCCAAAGCAGCTTCAAATTCAGTTCCATGTTTCACAGAGTCTTCAGTGTTCAGTGTTCAGTATCATCCACCGTTGTCGTCGTCTCGTGTAGAACTAAAAATAGCTCTGGAAGTACGCGAAGCGAATGAGAAATTGAGAATGATCAAACAATAAAGACTCAGTCAGAATCAGAACTCAGAACGTCAGAACAGAAAAAAGAAAAAAGAAAGAAAATCTCGGTGGATTGAGTTTGAGTAGGAGGAGAGAAGTGTGCTCGGGCACGCGCCTTGCCAACCACCAAGGGCAACATAAAGTGTACTACTCGTACACTGCACGATACTATAGGGTATAGGATAGGTGTAGGAAAATTCATCGGATTGGTTTTGTGTGTCGGAAAATTTCATCGGATTCTTGGTGATAAACTTGGAGAGGCAACAATTTATCCAGCCAGTTCGTGTTCCTCCGTGCCCGAAATCAGTTCGTTTTACCAGGAAGCCTCTTGCGTGGTATACGTCAATTGTTATAATATACAAATTCCCCCCTGAATAACCGACCATATCAAAACGAATTTCGTTTATTTCGAATTATCAAATAACATATCGAATTAGAAATCGAATTAAATACCAATTTGGATTAGGATAACCAACCCTGAGTGTGCAGGATTCCGCAAGTGTTCCATTTCAACAATTTTTTGTTTGAAAATAAATTTTCAAGTGCATAATTAAAGAATCCAGCTCCATTGGTCCTGAGCCTGAGCTGGTAGTATAGAGTTTTAGTTCAGTGGAATCGGCTGAATATGCGATTCAGTGGAAACGACTAAACGAGTGACGAATCCAGTGGAAGAACCTAGATTCCAGATATTCTACAGCAAAATAGCTAACAAGGAGCATCTCTCCTTGCTCTCTCTCTCTCTCTCTGTCTCTCTTTTGCTCGACCTCTCTCGCTCACCGTCTCTATCAATTGCTGGTTTGCTGGCATAGTGGATCTGGTGGATACAAATTAATGCCGCATAGAGTGTAGTTGGTGTCATCATCATCTCTGCCGTCATCCTCATTCATTGTATCCTGTGGAGCTTTAGTAGTGCGTACGTGCGGTCCGGTTCCTGTACACAACCAAAACGTAGTAGTGCTACCTATCTCAAAACCGCTCCAAACTCACGGACTATCTACATATAGTACATATTACCTTACATATCCAACTATACGACGACCGTACGACCAAGACGACACCAAGTAGCAGTCTCGAGTCGCAGTCTCTCCTCAGGTGAATGGAAAATTCAATTGATCGGTGCTCGGTCGGTTGTTGGTGTTGTTCGCATAAACCTGTTCCACTATCCACTCGACAGGATTTACCTGTCGTGTCCCTTGCTGTACGAGTACATGTATCTACGAGTATGTGCGTGTAGAATACCTGTCGTGGCTTTGGTAATATTGAAGGCAAAGAAAATAATATAAAAATTTCTCGCTCCTCCAAAAGATACTATACTGCAATTTAAAATCGTTGTTGAACGCTTTCCTCCAATGTACTCATCTGATGGACGTTCGTTTGTTGGGCGCCATTCTTTTCATTTTTGTTTTTGTTTGTTTTAAAGTCACTCATTGATTTATGATTTTTTAAGTACGAAGTGTGTGTGCTTACCAAAACTAACCAGTTCTTGAACATTCTTTTCGTTCGAAATTCGCATCGCTTTTGAGAGATAAATAAAAAAAAAAATAAAAAATATTGAAGAAAAAAAGAAGAAAAAAAACGGTTAAAAAAAGGATTACAGTGCATATATCTTGTAAGATTTGTTGGAATAACAGTATATCAAGCCGTTTAGCATTAGCAACAGCAGCAGAAGCAGCCAAAAACAAAATTGGATATTGGATATAAAATAAATTTATGGTAAGTGGGAGGGTTTAGAACGATGACTGACTGACACGTCAAGTGAAGTGGCGTCCAAACTGGGTATTTTGTGTCTAACGATAAGATATGTGCGTTTTAACGCCCTTTTTTAATATTGGGCATCCGCACCGTGCAAACCATTCACGGAAACGGAAATAAAAAAGCGATATAACATTAATGTTTTGAAAAAGAATGAGCGAAAATAAAAAATATGAAAAACATAAAAAATTGTGTGTAGCTCAACTTTCTTAAGTTTTTTTTTTTTTTACGAGTATTATACCCCATGGCTTGCTTGCGTAGGCGTAGGCGTAAGGCAGTTAGGGCATGCATGGCACTTATTTCATTATGAACATCATCCTCTGTTTTTTGTAGAAACTCATTTGTAAAGGTAGATCGTCGGGCAAGGTTGAGGGGGGTGGTGGTGGTGATGGTGATGGTGGAGTAGTTTGCATGGCGATATGACTGAATGACAAGATAATGCCATAGAGCCCTGTAGATACAAATGCGGTGGGATATGGTGGTGGTGGTGCATTTAATATTCTTTAATTCGATTTTACGTCACTATCACGTGTGCCTATTGTGTTGCTTGAGTGTCCTGGAGGTTTATATGGCATTTAATAATACATAAATTTATTATTTATTGATGGTGATTATCTTTTGCTTTATGAGCTACACACAGGCATGCGAGAGATATACAAAAGGATATACATATACATATACAAAAACATATTATACTATGCAAGAATTCAATTGTATTAAAAAAAGTTTACTTTTGTTTACGAAATAGGGTTCATACATTTGTATAACTAAGGGACAAAACAGGACTTCAACCAACTTCTGTAAATTTCAGTTAAATTTGTTGGCCCTTATTTTGCTTTTGTATACTGAAGTTTTCATATGTCACAGTCTGTAAAAGCTTTCTTTTGAGGACTTGGTTCCTCGAAGTTTTGACCATAATTTCCTTCGTAATATCCGTTGTGGTAGAACCAACATGTTTTTGAGGCTCTTTAATTAATTTTTCAAAGAAAATGAAGAGATACATTCATTCGACTGAGTACATTATGAATTTAAACTTGCCTCAAATTATTGCTTAAAAAATTACTAAAATCAGATACTGTACATGGTTGGCTGAATTAAAATGCCATTGAATTTTATTTAAGTTCTTGTTAAGTTTTACTTTGTTCTTTGGTATTTATTATATTTTACAGTATACATTCTTTGTCCCTCGTTATCGTTACCCACAAAACTATTGTTTTCTTCCATAATGGCCTGGAAATTGACTACTTCTTAAAACAGATATAGAACCCCTAACCAAAATTCTTATTTATCTGAGATATTGCCCGTTTCGTAGGCAGTGACAAATCCTGCAAAATTATTGCTTGTCATAAAAAATTCCTTTTATCTAACTAAGCCATAAAAGAAGTGGCTTACATGATAGCGAGAGCCGTTAGTGAATATAGAATTTTGTTGTAACTAAGGAGACATATTATACAATTTAATGACCTCTTAAGATATAGGTATCTTCTTAAGCCATTTAAGACTACGACATTGCATATCATGAAATAAATTTAAAGAACAAGATTGCTTCTCAGGATTTCTTTTAAAATATGAAACGCATAAATTAAATTCTCATTTAGAGAGACAAACTAAATTAATTTCCTTTTATTTTGGTTTCTCTTTTAATCGACAAAATGGGGTACTTTACTTATGCATGATTCAATAATATGTAATTATGAAGATGTGAATGTAAAAATATTCTTAATGATGTTTTAATAAGTAAATATGAAGTTTCATTGAATTTCAAACTTTTTATAATCTAAATAAAGGTCCACCAGTTGCATCCGTTATTTCAAAGCTCATTAAGTTGAAGAATCTGATTTTTAATAACCATTCGTAATAAAAACTAGATGGAGACTTCTTTATTTAATTGAGTTCAATTTTCTTTATTATTTAAAAAAAAAAAATCACATAGGTAGACATACCATGGCTTTCACGATGGTTCCCAAATGTTAACATAACTTGATAATAAATTAAATAGAAATTTAAAGTAAAATAACATAATTGTTGAATAAGTCGTTTTCTATTTTCTCTGACATTTTGGCTTGATGTTTCAGTATAAGCTGTATTTTATTTTAGCATAATATTATTTAAATATGTGATATAAAAAAAATTTGCGATTTGTATTTCATTTCTATAAAGTTGTTAAAAATAGTGTATTTGGTAAGCTAAGCTAAGTAAACTGTATCTAGTTTTATAAGGACTAAAAGCAGTATGAACTTGCTAAGGTATATTTAACATTCCTTAGCAACATTTATTTTGAAATCAGTTTTTAATTTTCCTATTTCTTACAATTAGGTTAGGTTTTTTTAAAATAATTTTACCAATTCGTAAACAATGTACCTATCTATAGACAGGTATAATCTTCAGTCATAAGTCGTAAAAGAAACGATTTATTTTAGAGAAGTTAAAAAAATAAAAATAAATTTAATTGGGGACACTTTTCCATCGACCGGCTAGAGGTTCGAAAGTATAGTTAAAAATATAAGTATTGATTTTGTATGCTTCATATAATTTTGAGTAAACTCAGTACATATACAGAACAAATTACAAAATGAAGAAAACTTTATGTACATATGTATGTACAATGTACATAGCTACACACACATACATAAATTATAAACCTGACCCCAATAATTATTCATAGAAAAAAAAAATGTATAAATCTCCTTAACACACCACCCCACCCTCCATCATTACAAACTTTTTAACATCCTCTCTAACTTGATCTAAATCTCACCGTTCGTCTATAATGTACCTTTCATTTTCTACGTGTAAATTAAATTATGTAGTCTTTTGGATTTTTTATTTCCTTTCCCTCGAAGTTTTTCTGAGAGATATGATTGACATATCGCATAATTGGCATTTCAGATAATTGACGTCATGCTGCATATTAAATCTTAAATTTAGATTGACACGTTCAAATATACATATATTTTTTTTTTGTTGCTTGACTTTAAGAAAACAGTTATCGCTTTAATTATGAAATTGCTTTAAGGAATTAATATTTAAATTGGGGATAAGAAAAGTTGACTGGATAGTGAACTGTACAAAATTAGCAAGAGTGATGTATTTTAGAATATACTTCTTGTAAATATAAATGTAATTAAATATTTATTTTAATTTATTGGTACTCGTAATTACAGACGGAAATCGATGTGGATATTTTTAATCATCAATTTTCAAAACATCATTCATTTCTGCTTCTATACTTTTTTAAATACAAGAATAAAAAAGCATACATAAATAAAATTAACTACAAAATTATCATCCTCTTTTTTCGCTGAAATGTTTGGAATCTCATTTCTCAGTTTCTAAAACTCTTTATTTAATAGTAATTATATTAAATTTAATGAATACTTCTAAATTTTATGTTGAGCTTATATTAAACTAATGGTAGTTAGATAAATTATCAAAGTACATAATAAGAGAAAGAAGTTTCAGAACTCTAATCAACTCAACGAAAAAATCTACAACTGAATGAATGCTTCGCTGAAGCGGATTAAGCGACTATTAAAAAAACTCGTGTGTAGTGTGTACATATATACGAATGCTAAAAAAAAATCAATCAAAAATCATTTATTCCTGAAACAGTTGTTAGGAAGATAGTAAAAAAGAAAATAGGGACCGATGTTTCTTGAACTTTAGTCGTAATTACCCCGAGAAATCCAGAAAAAATTGTGAGAATCTATTAAGATTTAAATGGACTCTTATTCAAGGCAAACCTAATTTCTTTTACTGTTTTATTTTTCCATGGTTCTAACTTGAGAAAAAAACTCAACAAATTCATACTCGAATTGAAATGAATTCCCATTGGAAAATAAATCACCACAAACCACACTCTTATGCAAATCCAAAACTTTCAGAGTGAAATGATGATATCTTCATTCGTCGAATCTTCTTGACATTCATGAGAAATCATTACCCATAAAACAAATAACTTCCCAGAAACACAAATACAAGCTTAACATCCGTAAAAGACCCTGTTAACGACTTTTCTTTCTGTGACAAAAAATATCGCATTTAAATTTCCCAGCTTGATATAATTTCTTATAACTACATACTTCGAATAAATAATTACTTTTTTTCGTACGTCAGGATCTCTCTACCTTCGTTTGTTTTGTTCTTTTATTCACTCCATACAGAAACATGAATCACCAATGTCTAATGAGATATTCTTACCACCACCATTATAACCTCCCAGTATCTGTTCAAATGTTTCCAACTCAAAACTACTTAGTAGTCCATAAAAAATGTCATAGAAGCTTTCCGTTTTCCTGATCCCTGCTGACATTATGCATAAATATAATAAAAAAGAAACCAACTATATACTTAATCTATCTCCTACAAAAGGACATAAAGCTAAAGGAACCACTATACTTGTACGCTTATAGCTAAACATACAGCAGAAAAAAAAACTCCCACGACCTTTTGTTAAAAAATTCATTGCTGGCCCACCCATCTCTCAAGCCCTCCCCCCGAAAAAAAAAGAATAAAAATAAAAAAAGAAATAAAAAATGCTTGAAAACTTTTAGTGAAGTCTCTTGGAAGTATTCATTTTTAATGTCAATTTTATATTGCTTCCGCTACGTTGTCGGGCCCGGGGTTGGCATGGGAATCGGCATCGGCATCGGGACCGAGAATGGAAACGGGACCGGGATCAGGATCGGGATCGGGTCAGTGGAAAAAGCTTGGGATTCAGAATAGGACTTAGCATGGATATATGTATGCGTATTCGGAGTGATAGCAGAAAGCAAAGCCCCATTCATACGAGTGATGTATGGATGTGATATATGGTATTGTTCCTAACTCTTATCCCTCTGTTATTCTTCCAGTCAACTGGGTAAATTAGCATTTAATTGGATTTTATGGAAATTTTCCAAAAATAAACACAATATGAGGTAAACGGAAGTTTTTTTTGTGGCTTTTCGGTATTTAGTTTCGCAACTTCATGAGGGTTTTTAAGCTTTTTTTTGACAAATATTTGCAATTAGCTCCGGTGCATATTTTAGATTTGATCTAAAAGTTGTATAAAAACTTTTATTTTCAATCAGGGTAGATGTACAATGTACATGTAATATATTTGTCCATCATATATACATACATTCATGTTCATAGCAACACTCGCAGAAGTTAGTAACCCACAGCAACAAGCTGCCGGCTGTTCATCGGAGGGGATGATTTATGATCAGGGTAGGTCTTGGGTTGTCGTTGTGTAGGTAGGGTAGGTATTTAAGGTATGTATGTATGTGTATAGGTAGATTATTATGGTAATTAATTTAAAATGAACCCTTTTTTGTTTTAAAGTTTTTTTTTTTTTGTTGAGTTTATCATAGATTGATAAAAAATAACCTTTGTCCCATCACTTTTGTTCTATCAAGAGACAAACCCTTCCGCCTTTCCCTACCCCAAGAAAAGAGCTAAAGTTATACACTGAAACAGAAAGCTATATAGGGAAGTTTTGCCTTAGGGGTCGAGGCATTATACATATGTATGTGTAATTGTGTATGTATATGTAATGTCCCTCATAGTGATTTTTTTTTATTGTTTCCTTTTTGATATATTGATTTTTTTGGTTTAAGTCGATTTGACAATAAAAGTTTTGTTTTTTAATAAAATTCAAATTATGTAGGTTTAGGAAAAAAATTTAAAAGGCACCACACTAGATTGTGTTTGTATATATACTTACATTTTTGTGGTCTCTTGTTAACTATGATGTTAATCTTAAATCGAAATAACTACGACCAAAGGTTTTTGTTGAAACAGAAAAAAGTTTCTTGACGTTCATGATTTTAATTTTTGTATGGAGAAAACTTCTATTCAATTTTTTTTCTCAAAATTTCGTTACAATGAGCTTCTATTTCAATATATTTTATGTTATTTTTTATTCGTTATTATTTTATTTTATTATTGTGTAATATTAAATTATTTATTTCTCTTTTGATTTTTTTTACATTTTAAATTTCTCCTAAAGCATAATATTTAAAAGTACTCGTCTCACAAAGCTACATACTCGTACTACATATGACTATTTGCCTTTAATAAATATTTTAGCATGTTCCTCTTGCAAATGATGTTTCCTATCAAACTTGGTCTCATTCATGTTCCAAATCAATCTGCTTCTTCGGAGAGTTGCTTTTGTTAATCCAAAAGTATTCCACTCAAAATTTTGAACATTTGTTTTCTTTACTTCAAGGAAATACTCTCTGAAGCTTGGTTGCTTGTGTCTTGAAAATATAGGTTGGTCAAATGAAAAAAACTTGTCTGCACAGCTTCTTTAGTGGACATCATTAGAAACTGAAAAAAATCACTTGCATTGAATTCTTGAGTTTTTAGGGTTTCTGTACTCATATATAAAGACAAGTTTTGAGCAACTGCATCAAAATCTCTTCTGTTTAGATTAAGTCAAATTAATAAGAACTTTAATTGGTTCTATTTAAATGAACCTTCAATTTCTCATTACTTATGCAATATAAAATATGTACTATCTTCCAAACATACATACATACGAGTATGTACGTACATAGTAGGTATAGGTACATGTGAAGGTTTTTTCTCAAATTGAATACGGAGAGAGATATCCGACAGATTGAAAGACAGTCTGGCATATTATTTTTCCCAGAGAATGATGTATCTCAATTCGATATACACCATCCATCTTCTATCTTCCTAAATTGCTAAAAGACCAACAAAAAAGTTACATACTTATACGAGTATGTATGGTTGTATCTTGTATGTATGATGTATCTATGTATGTACGAACGTACTGATGGCAGACAAAACATTTTGATTATAATAAACATTCATCTTGATATAAAAAGGTAAATATGTATAAACATATAGACATTTATGTATGTATGTATGTACATATGCGTATTGTGTACGATTTGAAGATGAGAATAAAATGCTTTCCTTTGAATGATGCTCATAGAGCATCAATAATAATCTTCATATTATTATTATTATACTTAGACTTCATTCACTCATAAGTCGCCACACATAGAACACATCAACCATTCTGCATATTTCCCGAACGCCCGCCGCGCCGCCACCGCCACCGCCGCCACCGATATGCCAAGGCTTAAAAGGGTGTGTTTTAATAATTAATTTCTAAATTATGCTAAGCGGTCTATTCGCACTGTCTTCAAGCTAATTCGTTGTGCCTTACAAAAGTTCGCAACATGGCTAGGTATTTATCAAATTTTCATTTTATACTCCCAGTAGGTAACATACCTACATATTGTGTACGTAGTACCTTCATACGAGTTCATCCCACAATCTTCAAAAACACATGAATATTAAGTTTCATATAATATAATATGATGCATGTTCTGAGTTGTGTCTTGTGTGGTACATACAAATACATACATACTTATATGCAAAGTAGGAACACAATGTTTTATAATTATTCTGGTCTTACACAAAGTTCGTTCGTAGGGATCGCTGTACGTTCATTTTCTACACATCACAGGTTATTCTGTTCATGATTCTGCATCTGCATCTTGTTCTCTGTTCTCGGTTCTCTGTTCTATGTTCTGTGCAGTTTTTTGTTTTCTTACTTTTCTTCATAGTATTTTCAACCTAATTTTCTTGAAAATGTTAAACGCAACTATAGCCATAGATAAGGGTAACTTCTCAGATATCTATGTTCTGTTCATTGTTTATAAAACAAAATACGCCCACCCATCCCATGGTCTGGTTTAAGATGTAAATTTAATTTTGCGTCCCTGAAACAAAAACAAGTATGTGCTAGTGCTAGTTTATTATGATAATATGAGTTTATTACGATATTTCGTTCGTTGTCAACCGATATTAAATTTCAAAACAGAAAACACTGAATACGCCCATTAAGATGCATGTTTAATTGAGATGTATCGACTTTATTTTTAGCAAAGCATGAATGATAATGATACTGATAAAGCATGACAAATGATACAGCAAAGGTGTTTCACTGGACATGATCGATCGCAGACTTTGGAGTTTTTAATTTAACTTAACTTTATTCCAAACTCACATTTGGGGGCGTGACATTAGACTGTTTTAAGTGTTTAATTGGCAACACTGTTTGTATTAATAATTAATTTGACAGTTGACCAGTCGGATAAAATATATAAATTAAATATGCATATGAATTTTAATATTTTATTATGCTTAAACTATGTTGGTGGTGTACATTGGCCAAGTAGGTTCCATATGGTGTTAATACGATAGTATTTTTGTTTAGCATTTTTCCAAATCATTAGTTCCACACCAAACGCATTCTCTGAATAATGTGTTTAATTTGACAGCTGATGACATATTGTGCTAACTGCTTGGTAATGTACATACATACATGTATATGACAATTGGACTTCTTAAACACCATTTCATATTATATTACATCTTTCTTCCTACCTAATCAGACTAATTTTGTTATTTTTTAGTAAATTCCACACGGTTTTTGTCAAATATTAAACTCCCAGTTAAAGTTACCTAGAATGTCTTGTCTATGAATTTAAATTTCCGCTTTTAAATGATATACCATGCCTACCAAAAACCCTATTAAAAACAGTTCCCATCCTTTACTCGTCGATTTGGTCATGATGGTATAGTATCCGTATTCATTTTTCCTTGGGCCATGTTTAGGAAAATAATGTTCAAATTCTAAATAAATAAACGTAGAATAAAGTTTTCCAAACAAAACATAGAATATTTTTTTTTAATATGTATTAAGTAGGTATAGCGTGTAGGTATGTTACTTTTTGAATACCTTCTATAAAAGGACGATACAAAATTCGTACTTTGATAGGGATATGTATTGTACATACATATATAAGTAAAATGAGTTCTATAACCGTGCGTCGTCGCCGCTACCGCCTTGTACGAGTATGTCCCAGACATTAAACTTTCTTTTGCTTTAAGCATTTCTTTTCGTTTACTAGCGCAAAAGTTTTTCAAGTCATCGTACCTAATGACAATGAGTTGTATTTATCTTTTATGTTAACCAGAGTCAAAATATAAGAAAAAAAGTCGTCCCTCAGAAAATTCTAATGAAAATTTTCATTAAAACAAGCAAAAACGTACTGAAGTATGTAGGTACCTAAAAAACCTAAAAAACCTTTCAGACAAAGTTACAAATGAAACACGTTTTGTATTTCAGTAAACAGTTTTAAAAACAGACCAATAAGTTTATAGTAATCCACAATCAAACAGGACAAAGATTCACTATTTCATTAAGAGATTCAAAATTTAATCCCAGTTAAGTTATGAATGCTTCAATTTGAATTTTTCAAGGTTACATATCATTCATTAGCTGCATTTCATGGGTTATTGAAATCTGGTCTTTTGTCGGAATTAGGGGTGTCACCATAGTTCCAGTCGCATACGTCATATGCATTTTTATCGATTACCACTTCGTCTTAGGTCATAGGGTTCAATTAGGTGTCAGGTAAAATTGCTATCTTTTATTCTGACATACATGACGTTTCGAAAATACTGTTTTTTTTAAATGAAGTTTAGGAAATTCAAAAAAGCTTTTTGAAGCAGAAGAAATAGTCCTAATAAAAGCCAATTTCAGTATAAATGTAGCCCATTTGTTGGGTGATAAAATAAAACCGCATTTCTTAGCACATTTATTACGAGTATATTGCAACATTTCCGTAGATATCTATTAAAACTTAAATTTCTTAATTATTTGACGACTTGCGTTCGGATATTTTTAATATGCTACTAAAAGATGTTTCCTATTCATCTTAGAAATCCATTAAACGAACCTAATCTCTTTTCTTTACACCACCAGAATCGGTTTTTTATTTTAATTTTATTTCCCTATCAATATAAATTTTTTATATATGCTACAAAAAGTAATTTACGGCTTATTGCGTTTAGCACTTTCTTATCAATTCACTTAATATAGTGATGGTGTTGCGGTGCTACCAATTCGTGTCGTTAATTTCAATACGTGACTTCGGTTTGCTTAAAAGTCCAAGGGGGTGGTCATAAATATCGACGAACAACCCTATTCTCGTTTGGATGGTTAACTGCTTTTTCTGTGGCTTCAAGTCCTAACTCATTTAAAACCTTTATTTTTGTGTTTTATGAACTGGCTCAAAGTACGAGTAGGTAATAGGTACTAGGTAGGTATACCTATAATGCAGATGACTATAAAATGTATTTATGTGCGGGGAGTTCCTGCTAATTTTGAAATCTAATGGAACTACTGAGGATTGTAATAAGTCTTAGGTACCTTCTACACATACATAGTATCTGTTCTTTGTGATGCTACGAGTACATGTATACACAACGAGTTCTCTTCTACTCGTGCATATGTATATATTTTTTTGTTAGATACTCGCATACACATACATATGTAGGTATAATCGTACAAGATCCATTTGAAACTAATTCACAACCACGGACTTTACATTAAATATTAAAAGAAGCTCATAGGGATTCATTTATCTTTGCAGGATGTGGTTGTATATTTGTTTTAAGACAACGTTCTTCCATTAGCATATAGTATACGTATGTATTCGGGATTTATATTTGGGTATTTGTTACAAAAGAAAAAGGGCCAAATCTTTTCCATTTCATTCTTTTGTAATACGCAACAGAAACAACAAACAAAAACAGAAACAGAAACACCATAAATGCATTAATTTTTGATATAAATAATAATAATATGTCGGTATGGGTCCCTTGGTTCCAGGTATGCGCAACGCATGTTATATCTAAGCTTCAATCATAATTTAAGCCGAGCTATAATATATCCCCTTGTTTATATACATACGAACAAAAGTAACACTTTAATTTTCCAATTTCTTGAATTTGCATTGTTTGTAAAGATTTTTATTGACACTGTTTTCAAAGCAAGCCACCAGGGAACCTTTTACTTAAAAAACACAACAATACATGTGTATATGTGGGCATGGGTAGGGTACAATAAAGGTTAATGTTTAATTCCTGAGAAAATGCTATCAACCCATTGACATCTCATTGGTATAATGTTAATGGAAGTAACCTTTTATAGAACGGGACAAAACAGGCAGAATTATTTTAGGTTGAGAGCCTCAGAATCAGAAGACTTCGATTCAAGTAAGAGCTTCAAGTTCAGGGTTATCAAGATAAGAAAAACATCAGAGTGCATTTAAGATTTTAATCAATAGACTTAAGGATTCTGCTAACCTGACACTTTGACCCTTTTTGTAATGAATTCCTTCAAATGAATGAAGGTGTAGGTGATGAAGTTTCTTTTGTCATTCCTACTTTTTTCAAAAATATTTAAATTTTGTATGAAAAAGTAAATCCCGTCGTCAGGATTGTACTAACCATTCATTTCAAAAGGCTTCGATGGCTGTCAGGAGTGTCAGGTCATCAAAATAATAGCACTCCCCTAAATAAACGCAAGTTAAACATGCCTTACAATTAAAAATTAAGTACGTCCATTAAATAGTACGTTGTTCCTATAAATAATAATATCTGACTGATGTCAATTACCAACACACCAAAATCCAATCATATGTATATTGAGAAATTATAGGTTCAGTTTGATTGAAGGAAGAACTTCATAAACAAATATAAACACTAAAAATCAAATTGGCCATACTACACTACAGTACAAAGAAGTTCTTTCCGAATTATCAAAAGATTTACTATAAATATCGGTAATATTTTTCCTGAATAAGAAATTCTAGCGCGAATTAATCTAAAAAAAAAAATAATTTTATTAGACTTTTGTATTTAAGAACATGATCATTTGTTTAATAAATATTTTAAGTAGACTTTTTCTTGCGATCTCTTTCAAAAGTTGGAATCATTGTAATATTTTTGTCGAAATATTTAAAATAAGTAATTTTATAAAAATCTAATAGAGTTAATTGGATTAAAAGCTATGTGAACTCAGAACTCAAAATTAACCAAAAGGGACCTTAAACAAAATTATATTTTAACCATAAGGAAATAGAATATCTTCAGAACCATCATCTACAAGAGAAAATGAACAGGCATAAATTCAATTCCTTGAATCACATTCACATCCCCTTTAAATTTTTCCAGATACATATAATAAACATTTCCCTATAAGTGTTCAGCTCGTTCAAAAGATGGAGATAGGTAGTGCTCCAAAAATAATCTATTGAAAAATAAGACTTAAATACTTAACCCAAAAAACATTCCTTCCCTATACACAAACTTATAAGATAATAACAAACACCTAACACTACTTACATATCTATACACAATACACAGCACTCGTACATGCATGCATGTAGTGGAGACTGTAGATATATGAATTTATACATACATATATGTAGATAAGTATGTTTTTACATGTACAAAGGTATTCTCCTGTTTCATTCATTACATAATCTTTAGCTTCTAATGAAATGGGTAAACCCCTTTCATTCCAATCTATCTTTATATAAGTTCTCCGAAAACTTAAAAGCACTTGATCCTTAAGTGATATAAAACTTTTCAAAACTTCACATCGCCCTCATGAAGAATGTACACTAAAAATTACTCATGCGATTTCCAACATGGGAACATGACCAACTTTTCAAGGTAAATATCAGACATGCATACCTATCTATACTATACACTATACAGTCGCCTAGTTCGTCACACAAAAATCCACATCCACATCCACAGACATAGACATATACATAGTCATAGAAATAGATGTTATATAGGTTAGCCTTAGACAAAAAAAAAAGTCTTTCATAAAACTAAGCCTTATGTCAAATGTAATTTCAAAATATAATTTTCAAATATTATCCAACCATATGTGGTTTATGTAACATTTATCACAGATGCAGCATCAGCAAAACCCTCATTTTCAATAAATGGATTCTGTCAACCTTGTTTTGGTTTTTTTCTCTCTAATTTTTTTTTTTTTTGGTAAAAATGGGGTCTAAAACAATTTGTCATTCAAAACCTGAAATAGAAATGCATCTCTGTCTGTGTGTCTGTGTGGAACTATTTTCTCCCGAATCATTCGGATGCAATTAAAAACGAACATTTTGTGCGGTGCTAAGCGGAAGTGAACTATAACGTTCCCGAGGAACTTCTCGCTTGAAATTAAAAAAGTGACATTTTCACTTTTTCTTTCTTGGGTAAACAAAAAAAAATAAACATCTCTTTGATTACCAATGTGGATACCCACCCAAATGGCTATAAGGCACGAAACATTTCACCGCCAATAGTAGCTCCTTTTCGTTTATTTAACTAGGGGAAGGGTTGGGGTTCCCAAATCCCTTGCCATCATCTGCCATCAGGAAATACACATTATTGTTATGTCAAATTTTATTTTTATTTGTCGATGCCATAGCAAGTTAAACTTCTTAATAGTAGCAGGAGTGGATTTAGGATAAGTCGCCGAATTTCGATGAGAATTGAGTACATCTAGAGTTAGAGGTATTCTGCGAAGTCTTCTATATACGTAGTCAAATGAGTCGGAAGCTCACTTTAAGTGTTACGACTACTTGGCGGATATGTTTTGAATAGGTACAGTAACGCACTTAAAATTTGGTACCACTTTGCCAAAAAAGTTATAGTTACCTATAATTGAATTCATATTATTTTAATTTTTGAGTCTTCTAAGTACTTCTATCAATCAGTTCGGAAGGACACAGTAAGTTTGGCCTATGTTAGGCTATTTTAGGTTGAGAATATAGTGTCCACAAATTCAGTTTATTTTTTGTTTGTTTGTTTTTTTGGAAGCATTAATTTATTTTACAATTTTTTAAACAAAATTTATAATTTCATCATTGTATTGTCCAGATTTGCTGTTTCTTTACATTTGCGGAATTTATTGTGTTGCAAAATAATGATTGATGTAAACCTGTCCAACAGATGAAAGTTGTCTAAAATTGATTTGTTTTTCGTCCATTATTGGTGACATTGTATCAATTTGACGCAAGTACTCTAAAGAACTACATTGTGAAGACATATTACTTCATTCCTGCAATTGACTAATAACTTCGATTGAAAGAAACTCAATAAAAGCAGAACTTTAATTGTAGGAGTTGAAGGAAACAACAGTGAACCAACAAGCTAATCATAACTTAATGGATTCCAAATCCAAATGCTGAATTTTTTTTTAACTGGTGCTTCATGTATCCGAAACAAGATATCAGTTTCCGTCTTCTTTACTATACTATTTTTTCGAAACAGATACTTATTGAAGCAAAAATTACAGCTTTAACGGTTTAGTTCTGCAGAAATCACTTTATGTCATTATTGACTTACAATTGGGCTTTAACTTTTAAAAATGAAAATGTTGTATAATATTTTTTAATTAAATAGTCTTTGAACCGAGTTTAAGGTGTCAAAAACACATTTAAATCGGATTCAAACTCTACGCACGCAAATAGAAATTACTAGTTCTTAAATTAAACATTCTGTTGATCTTGTTAAATGATTTCCGTGCCTTTTTCAATTCAGAGCTCCAATATTTGTCAAAAATGAAAATCCCCCTCCGTTAGGGTATTTCTGGTTGAGTATTGAGTTTCAAGCGCCCCATTAAATAGAACGCCTTTAAATGGTTGCCCGTTATTTTGCATTCATATACACCATATCTAAATCTGATGTTGGTTATATAGCAGCTTAAGGAATACATGATGGCAGGCAACGGGCCAGGCGTGTTGTAAACATTCAAACAAAATGTAGCAATCGAAAATAGAAAAGTGTCAATCGCACAAAAATCGATTCCAAATGAGAAAAATGTCATTTAATCCTTATACTTCGCATAGAGAGTCGTCATCGTCGTCGTCGTATACCTACTGCATGAATTTGAAAACGAGGACGATTTTGACTACGACGACGATGAAGACGACATCCACAGCGAGTACGACGACTACTTCCATGATGATGATGATGATGATGATGATAATGATGATGTCGAGGACGAGGACAATTTTTCCATATTAAGGCACGTAGCTATAACAGTCGATATCAATCGATAAACCACATTTAATTCAAACACACAAACAGATGTACGAGTACATATCCTACATAGGTACGGTTTGTATTTTATACGCGACCTTGTTCAGTTGGAACTTGGAAAAGCAAAAGGAAAGGAACCTTTCAATCGACAATATGTGTGTTCTTTGGCATTGAAGTATCCAAGTACCAGTACCTACCAATACCAGAACTACTGTGCTCGTATGCTGTACGCCATCCATGCCAGGACTATCTATCATCAGAAGTTGGAGAGAGCATCTCCAAGTATCCTCATGACTGATTTCCACATCATATCGTTTCATTCATTTCTTTGGAGTGTGCTCTTCGGATGCACTTGGCATATGCACATTATTGCACATACAATGCACAGCACACACATGTACGCCACCGTACGGGTTTGTATGTGTAAATGCAGCTTTTAAAGCGACCGCTATACTATACTATATCACTTATTCTTACCTGTATCGCACGTATAGATATTTATGTAAGGTTGGCAGCACTGAATAGGATTCAATAGGATCATGAACTGGATGGTGCGATGGGACAGGCGAGGGTGAAGTAATATAGGTACACATCGGAGCACATTTTGTAAGGGGGGACATCATTCAATACCTACCTGCATACGTACATATATGTATTACTCTCCTAATTCCCTCCTAAGCCATTCACTAATAGAAGGACATAAGAAGCACAAAGGAGTTGTACACTGTACAATGTACATATTCACTATCTAGTTGTTGTAGCTGTATAGATTGTAGGTATACATATAGTCCCTTTTGGAATAATAATAGATGTAAAGGTTCTCTATATACATCAATCAAAAATTTATAATTACGGAATAAATTATAGCCTGCACCGACCGCTGTCATTCATAATTAACTTCCTGCCTCCCATATGAGTGTGTGGTGTATCCACTTCCACTTCCAGATCTACCTCCACATCCACATCCACGTCCCCATCAGACTTATCAGACTTCTTCAACCCACCTATCTTTCATTTGTACCTACATAGTAATATGTAGGTATCACTTGTAAATATGGGACACGGGAGAGATTTAATTCCATTTGATTGAAATTTCTATTTAAACCGAGAACATTCACACGGACACATAAACTTATTGTGATGATGTTTATAAATGTATACATATGTATAGGAAGGCAAAGTTCTACACCTTTTCGCACCAGTTCCATTTCCATGTACATAGTAATGCTATGTGATCCTTTGGAAGTCTGAAAGGATTAACTTCAAAATTTTGTGTTATAAATTAATATTAAACCAAAAAGATATAACGAAAAAAACACTTTAGGAATAAAATTTTAAATTTATTTCAATAAATTCATTGCGTTCTCGACGCACTCCCACGCTCGGCCGCGGCCGACCCTCTACGACATGGAGACTTGACAAAAAATAAAATAATATAAAATAAAATAAAATAAAATAAAATAAAATAAAGGCTAATGATGAATTGACAAGAGCTAAGAGCAATGGTATAATCCTGGTATCGTTGCTTCAATAAATACCTGATAAGATAGGATTACGTATATGTCATACAATGCAAGTTAATACCGAAATTAATTTATAAACAATATATACTAATGATGCCCGGTGCCATTTGATGTTGGTGGAATTAAAGAGAAATCGCAAAATCGTTGGATTGGTTGCATAATTAAAAGAATTTAAAATGCAATGGTTGTGTTGTTTTAATTAATACAACAATTTCGAAGTGTAACAACTTAAAAAAAAAATATAAATATAATTAAACCAACAAACTAAGCTTCTCTTACACGAGCTGCATTCCTGAGCTTTGTTTGATGGAAAACTGCATTTCCTTATATATAGACAATAGACAGACAAACAGTTCCAAAAATTAGGTTTTAAAATATAAAAAAATAGTAAAATTGAAAACTGGTATGGTACTTAGAATTTTAAAATCTTTTATTTCTAGTCTTCCAGCTCGAGGCCGCATGCAAAGTTGTGTGTTGTAATTATTGCGAATTTCCTAATAATCGATTGATTAATACCGCTGCACTGCATGTGTATGTACTTATGTTACATTTTAGTAGGAGCATTACATATTTATATAGTATTCAAAGTCCATATCACTTAATTTCTGAAAGCAAATTCAAACCAACTTAACACCATGTTTTTAAGATAAAAGCCACTAATAAAACCAGCGAACATAAAAATCTACCTCGATCTTACAATTTCAGCCAAAGCACTCTATTTGGCGCAGACTAAAACACCGATAAATAAATCTGGTATCGATAACGCCACATATTGGCGTTGTAGCACAAAAAATCCCAATCGCATTCTATTATACAGACCACCTCACCGATGCGATGGTCGATGGAAACAAATGGCCAAAAGTTGCATGCCCCAAGAAAAAAACACGAAGCTATTTTTGGTCCCTAATACCACTTCATCTTCTAGTCACTCCCTTTTTAACAATAATCGTATTACTTTATCGCTTGTTTCGTTTTGGCCATAAATCCGAAAGTTGGTATAGAGAGAGAGAGCTGCATGGATGTCCAGTCCACATCTACTCGTGCTTTACCAGTACCATACACGATTAGCATTTGGGTTTAGAGACACAATCTTCATTAAACGCTTTGCTGATTCTTTTCCCTCGCCTCGTCTTCCTTGCTTTCATCATAAACCCGAGTTCATTAGTTTTTTTTTTTTTTTCTATTTTTGCATTCGCAGGCTTCAGAGCGAAAGACGGTGGCCTGACACTTGGAAGTGCTGACTTTTAACGATGCCATATAATCACCACTCGCTTTCGCTCAACACCATCAGGACTACCCCGTTGGTACATCTTTGGTTGGTCATCATCTTGACGTTGATTCTGCTCCTCCCCGCGACTGAAGTCAAATCGCTCAAGGTGTCTGGCATAAGCGAGGAGAAATCATCGGCAACAGCTTCATCTGAAGGACAACGATTTGCAATGGAGCCGCAAGATCAAACTGCTGTTGTTGGGTCACGTGTAACGCTGCCCTGCCGTGTCATGGGCAAGATTGGAGCCTTGCAATGGACAAAGGACGACTTTGGCTTGGGCCAACATCGAAACCTAAGCGGTTTCGAGCGTTATTCAATGGTTGGCAGTGATGAAGAAGGTACAAGTACTCTCCATTCTATTCATATCATTTAAATTATACGAAATTATCAACGAAATTATAATGCAACACCGACCATGGTTACTTTCAGGCGATTTCTCTTTGGACATTTATCCAGTTATGTTGGATGACGATGCAAAATATCAGTGTCAAGTCGGTCCTGGCCCTCTAGGTATTTTTTTTTTTTTTTTTTTTGTTTTTGTCGACATAATTTGTCTTCATCCATTGAATGGAAATATAATCATTCGATTTTCGATTTTGATTTTATAGGGGAACCGGGCATCCGTTCGAGATTTGCTAAATTGACAATATTGGTGCCGCCAGAAGCACCAAAAATTCTGCAGGGCGACTACTTGGTCACCACTGAGGACAGAGAGATTGAGTTGGAGTGTGTTTCTGTTGGTGGGAAACCAGCCGCGGAGGTAAGAAAAAACAAAATACTCAAACAGATTTTAAATTTCAACAACGAACGACTTTTTTCCGATTGAGAATCTGTGGTGTGTTTTTAGGTTGTTGTATTAACTAAAACTTGCTTATCCAAGTCACAGAACGTAGAACATAGAATAATATGGATCTAGTTTATGATAAGCGAAGACAAAAACTAAATCGTATAACGGCTGTATAAGAGTTTTGCGTTTGAGGGTAGGGCGGATTATTGATTTGATTCGCCTTTAACACAAAATTTTTTTATTTTTAAATCAAATGAAACAACAACTAAAACAATATACTCCAAATAAATTACTAACGCCACATGTTGATGTAAAATGTCAAAAGATGAACTTCAAACATATCACATAAAGATTCTAAGAAAAATGTTTGACAATTTAAAAAAAAAATACATTATACATATGTATGTATATGTTGGTACAAATACAAATAATAATATTTACAGATTACATGGATAGATGGTCTGGGGAATGTTCTCTCGAATGGCATTGAGTATGTTAAAGAACCTTTAGCGGATTCACGTAGATCCACTGCCAAATCTATACTTAAATTAGCACCCAAGAAAGAGCACCATAACACAACCTTTACATGTCAAGCACAAAACACAGCAGACAGGACATATCGTTCAGCAAAACTTTTATTAGAGGTAAGAGTCACATGAGGTATTTTTTTTTATCGTTAAATTTAATAACAAATTATTATTTTATTATTTTAAAGGTGAAATATGCCCCTAAAGTCACAGTGTCTGTTGTGGGTGGATCTTTGGCTGGCGGAAGAATTCCAGAAGGAGCAGAAGTCATACTTTCTTGTCAAGCCGATGCCAATCCCAAGGAACTGAGCTATAAATGGTTCATTAATGACGAGCTCGTAACCGGAGATTACACTACAAAAATGGTAAGAAGAATTCGTTGGTTTCAGTTATAGTACATGTTTTTATTATTACATATTTCATTTTGTTCTCATTTTTGATAAATAAAATGCCAGTTATTTGAAGGAATTCAATAGTGCTGATTTAAAACTTCATTTTATTTTCGACATTATTATTTTACTCAAACTAAATAGTATGTACATATAAACCAATTAATATTTTTTTAATGACCTTCAGATTATTCACAACATATCACGACAATATCATGATGCTATAGTTAAATGTGAAGTATTAAATGCCGTTGGCAAGAGCGAAGAAAGCGAAACCTTAGATATAAGCTGTGAGTTCATCTATTTCGGACTTTTTTATGAAAATCTATTAACGAATTTGAATCCCCAGACGGTCCAGTTTTCAAGCATCGACCAGAATCGGTTGAAGCTGATATCGGAAGTACAGTCAATCTACGATGCGAAGTTGATGGTAATCCACCGCCGGAAATCGAGTGGATAAATGAAAACTCAGAAAGGGTGAAGAGCAATAATTTCGATCTTCTAGATTTACGTTGTTTTATAAGGCAATTTATTTTTTTGTAGGTCGTGGGTACCTCGTCCAATCTTACTTTAAAAGTCAACTCGGACTCGGCCGGTCGTTATTATTGCAAGGCCAACGTTTTAGGTTTTCCAGAAATAGGAGCCGAAGCCACAGTCTATGTCAAACGAGCTCCTATTATAACATCTCACAAAGTTCAATTTGGCTCCATAGGCAACAGAGTCAAAGTGGACTGTTTAGCTTTTAGTGTTCCAAAGTCTGATAACATTCTGTGGCTCTTTGAAGGTCATCCGATCAATGTCAGCTTTGATGATGCATACATAATGGAAGAGCAGCATTTTCCGGAAGGAGTAAAGGCTTCTCTCATAATAAGGGAGAGCCAATCGAGTCAGTACGGCAAATACAACTGCACAGTGGTAAATAGTTATGGAAGCGACTCCATAGTGATTACCCTCATACCAGAAAGTAAGCTAAAAACCAACGTATGTGTGCTCATTAAACTAATATGACTTATAAAAATTAGGATCGATTCCTTATTTCCTTGTTGTGATGGGATCTGTTTCATCTGTTGCTATAATTCTCATGGTGGCCATGCTCATTGTGGTTTATCTCAAGCGAGCTAAGAAGAAACCTCTTCCAGCCGATGTTATCCCAGAGGGTAGGGTGAATGATAAATTAAATGACATGAAAACAGATATCCGCTCTGCAGGATATGACGTTGACTACTCAGAAACTTGTTCGGGATCTGAAAGTCTAGCTATCAATTTGACATCAGCACCAATGCCTGATATTGCCACGAAAGGTGGTACCTTAGGAGTACCACTAGCTGGTCCAGTTAAGCTCTCTAACGAAGACAGGTAATGAACCTTCAATCCAATAATAAGACTGCAATGTATAAATGTTTGATAATATTCTTCTTCCAAAGGTTTTCCGGGGAGTTTAGCGATCGATACAATAGATGCATGGTGAAGAATCAAAAGAACCAGGACATCAAAGACAACAACGGCTATACTCCGTACTTTGAATACGCCCTCGATTATAGCCCACCAACGGATAGTATAAGCAAGTCAGCTTCAAATACATTAACAACATCAACTACTTTACCCCACTACAATAACCCCATATCATCGGGCAACATGAGCCTTCCAAGAGCCCGAAACGAGCCGCAATACGTGCAAAGTGCAATGCAAAACGGTTTTCTGGGTATGCCTCATTCAAATTCAAAATCAACTTGAAGTTCAGCATTTTCTAATGAAGCTTTTTTTACAGGACAACCTTTGTTGCAGAATGGCCTTGCCATAGACAGCAGATTTAGTGCCATCTATGGAAACCCATACCTACGAACTTCGAGTACAATACTCCCACCTTTGCCACCGCCAAGTACAGCAAACCCAGCAGCAACTCCTGCTCCACCACCTTATCATGCTCCTAGGAATCACCCTTCTAGTATAAGTGGCAGCACCGCAGCCACATCCCTAAAGAACTTCGGCCCCAGTGCCATCGGTATTGGTAGCATCGGCAGCAATAGCAACAATAACCTAACTGCGAGCAGCAATACGCTGCACTCCATTGCGCCCCTCACAACGACACAATCCCCGTCGCAGGTGCTCAACCAAAGTCCCTCGGGACAGTTCATATTACCTTCGAATGGCAATACGAAAAAAGGTGCCCTGGCCACGCATGTTTAATACAAACTTAGACTTATAGCAAAACAAATCAATTCAAAATGAAAATTTATACCATATTGTGATTTCTAGAGTTAATTAAACAATTTTAAAAATTAAAAAAAGAATAATGCATATTTAAAATAAAACAAAAGTAATAATTATGATTTGTTTTCATAACGGAAAGTAGATAGATTGTAAATGTTTTTATAAGCCAAATTAATTAGTTAAAAATATAAGAAAATACAAAAAACGAAAATAAATATAAATTCAAAGTAAAAATTAAAAATTAAACATTAAATGAAACACGTATCAATTAAGAGTCTAGTAAGTGTATGTGAATATAATTATACATATATATATATATATATGAAAAATGCTGCCTTATTATTCCTTGTAAATTCTGATCTAATTTATAATGAAAAGTGAGACGTACTTATATCTCTATATAAAAATAAAAATCTATTAGAAGAATCTAATAATTTCACTTAAAAATATTATTTTGTTTTCTTTATTATTGCATGCGGATTTAATATTGAAAGAAAACCAAAAAATATTTCTTCACTAAATCTTAAATAAAAAATCTTTTAATAAAAAAAAAACATTTTTTCCTTCAACGGAAGACAGTTTCAAAACTGTTAAAAATAATGTTAGGATTTTTGTTAAAACCGCGGGACAACCAACAATTTAAAAATAAATAATAAAAAATAAAAAATGGTCTTATTTAAAAAATAGACTATGTTTCATGCAATAAGCTGAATACTTCGTAGAAAGTTCTTTTGGAATATCCATAAATATATAATAAATATTACAGAATTCCAGTAGCTTTCCAAGGAGTATTAATTTAGGAATATACCTACTTAAATTAATTTCTCAAAAAAAAAGTTGATGCAACGAAAACCCAGAAAAATCTTTATTCTTTGACACTGAGTTTCCAGTAAATTTAAATTCTTGAACTTAGTCACTAAGTAAATTTATCGATATTCCAGATTACGTTGAAAATAAAATACAATAAGAACTTTAAAACGTGAAAAACTAGTTGCTGGATATTCCTTGACATTTTTCTTTTGATTTCTTTAAAAATATCTGAAATTTTTTATACAAAGATACAAAATTGCCAAATTTTTTTTTTAATCTCTTGTAATGAAAAGAACAATGAAACAATATTTCTAGAAGTCTCCAAAACCTTTAAGATTTCGCCTTCTACAACACTGAACTTGCTTGAAACTTAGAAAGAAAAAAACTTCGGAAAAATCTAAATTTACTACCATTTGTGGAATACATATTCGAAAACCTAAGATTATTTACTTAGAAATAAGTTGAAATGAAATAGGGGGCAAGAAATTCTGGTGTAAATTAATAAAATCTCAATGATTTTGTATCACTATCAGCTCTTTACCTGAATAATAAACCTAGTCAATTATTATATCAATCGCATCAACTTTTGTATTCTGGTCTGTTGGTCCCCTTAAGAAAGGAAAGTGCAACACTAGCCTTAAGAAAGGAACCACTGTTTTCCCAAAATGAACTACATTGCCGTCACTTAGTAATCAATTCAATATTCAATACCCTCTCACCGCTCACTATTTAACTATTCAGTATTCACTAAGGACAAATTTCATCTCAAACTAAAAACTCGTTTTAAAACGAGTATTATTTTGATTGAGTCAACAACCGGTACTCAAATTCAGTAAAATTACATTTCTCCAATTATTTCCTGCCTACTACGGTGCTCTCTTTCTACCTAGGACTTGTTAATACCAATGCTACTGCACCCCAAGAAACAGCACTATGTAGACAAGCGGCCATCTTTACCGAGTATCGAAATTTTTTATTTTCCACTCAGAGACTCGGAGATCTTTTGAGTAGAAATGGCTGCCGCCATGAATTTCTCCTCTCTCAATGGTAAAGTGGTTTGAGACGCGAAAATAAACGCATGCGCTGCCAAACTGCGCGGATGAATTTTTGTTGATTTTTTTGTTTTGTGTTTAATGAGAATTGAGAATCTTGAGTGTGTAATTGTTTATAATTAAATAAACAAAAACAACAGTACAGCAGCGGTGCACTGACAATAAGGGTGCGTACGGCTCAGAATTAAAATTGAAAATAACAATGTGAATAGTGGTTGAAACCGCAATATCCTTCCGAATAATTCTTTTGTATCGAATAAAATTTACAAAAAAAAAACACAAATTGGAATAATTTAGTGCTGTAATATTGTTCCATAGTGACAAAACATAAACAGGATATCGTGCTCATTCCATTCAGTGTTCGTCCGGGGTGAAATCGCAAATAAAATAACGATCTCTTCGGAGACACGAAAAAAAATTAAAATCGGTATTTTGATGTCGTTTGTGTAGGCCTCGTTAAATCGCTGGATTAAAAATAAATAAATTCACTTCAAATGAGTTGCATTGTGATTAATTTATATGTTTCCGTGCTTAAATGTGAATGTTTTACAAAAAGAAAATAAAACAGAAGCCCGAGTTAAGGAAAACTCAGCGCGCGGAAGTGACCCCATCGAACGACGACAAATTCAACGTAAAAACTCTGGATTTGGATTACAATGTGGTTACTGGCCGGGAATACAGCAAAATCGGATACATTTTGGATTAAAATCATTTTACTTACATTTTTCTTTATTGGGATTATTTCTAGGGTCGAAGGTAAGTTGAACAAAAAAACAAAAAATATAAAAAAATGTATCCATGTAAAAATAAAAGGAGGAACAATAAATTCGTTCTCATTTGTACAATTCCTGACAAATTCACCATTTTGAATTTTTAAACTCTCGCTCGATCTCGGCTCAGCTCGATTGTTTTGTATGTTCGGTCTCTGTCTGGCACACATAATACCAAAAGTCCTAAACCAGTTTCCTTTGAAGCTGTACGAAAGAGACGGACACAATGTAGTAGAAATATTTTACTGGTCGTCAGCAAAATGTGTTGGAAAAATAACTTGGAATCAAACTACTGAATATATTGCAATTATTTTTGTACCTATTTATTTATAATAAATAATAGAGGATGTTTTCACTCGATCTCTGGCAAATTATTGTAAAAAACCGTTGCAATTGATAAATAAATATGCAAACGCATTATGCCTGAACGAGCAGTTACAACTTTCCGATTAGGGACAGGTGTTCATTTTTATTTTACATCTCTGTTTGCCTCGCTGCCTTACTTCACACATACGCACACTACCGCAACTTCTGTAGGAGTTTCAACTTCAACGTTTTTTTTTTCCTTCTCATTTTATCCACTGGCGGAGAAAAATTGTGCAGGATTTTTTTTTATAAAGCTGAAAAATATTAAATTTCATATTTTAAATCATCAACATGATCCAAGTCTGAGGGATCGCAGGCATACATATCTATTTAAGTACATAAAATTGCGGTAACATAACAAGTGCAGTCTTACGTTAGAATGTAAAGTTCGTTTTATGACAAGAAATACCAGGAAACTAGGTAGGCAAAAACAGGACAAGTCATAATTTATTTAAAAAAAAAAACTAATTCCAAATCTGAACATTCTATACCTATGTAAGTACATTGATAGATCGATTTACATTTAGATAGAAACATAAAATGGATAACCCAATACCTAGTTTGTTTATATAAAATAAAAAGCTAGGAACAGAAATGGATTAATGTTTTGAAAAATGTAGTGAGGTCGATATACAACAATACTAAGTTCAATCCCACTTACAATCAGCTTTTTTCGTCAAATTTTATTAGTTATTATCCTTGCTCATAAGAAGACACGCACAGAATTACAAATATCCTTTTTATTTATTGAATATTAAATAAAATATTACCTACCTTGAGTTTTTTCACTTTCTATTATAGGTAGTTACATATTTCAGATTTACATCAAAAATTAGTTTGGTCGTAAAATTGAACAAATTTATCTATCCTTTGTAAAAAACGTATGAAATTAGATTAGAATAATTTTCACGGTACCTATAGGTATTTTTTTTTATTTTTGCACCGAGTTGAAGGATACATTGATACATTTTGTATGTCATGTCTTCAAATGTATTCAAATCAGTAGTTCAGGCATTTTCTAAGCTAAACTTTTTTTGTGACTGGACCAGTTTATAAATTAAGATTTAATTGTCCCGAAACCAATGAAGGGTAATATTTATAAATTTGTGATTTCTAATTTAAAAAAAGGGAACAAGCTGTTAACGTTCTTTTAGATACAATTATCGACTTTTAGGTGTATAGCTACCTTCATATGGGGTTTTCCAGCAATGGCCACAATTAAAATTCAAGACCAACATTTACATACGTAGAAGTACCTATATTGGGAAATGTTTGTAATTTTAAGTATCAAAAGTAGGTACAATTTAAGCTTAATGTTGGTGCTTTCGATGGATCTATTGTATATGTATATATTATTCTTTATTGCGACTCACGTTTAAGATTAAAGTAGGTATAAAGATTATAAATATTAGCAAATCTAAAAAAACCCTTAGAGAAAAAGGGCGAGGCAATATCTTTTCGGCTAATCAAAATGCTCTTTGTGGAATTATATATTGAACAAAAATGTAATAGTTTTCACAAGAAGTTACTTACCAACACACGGCTTAAGTTAAGTTAAATTAACTACATTAAAAAAAAAACTACAAATCGTGAATCACAAATTTACATTCGAGGGAACTGTCTCGACTCTGCATATCTACATCGACCCGCTTATCGTCTCAGTAGTCAGTGCCTATCCCTATTAACAATTGCTTGCTCACACTCAACGGCCATGTCATGGTTTAGTAAACAAATTTGGAAGATGATACTTAGCAAACAGATGTTATTGGAGGAATTTCTTATCATTGTCCAAGCAACCGAACCCAAAATATGTCTTATCACATATTTTTTTCCACGAAAACCTTTGAATATTTATTAAGGCAACAATAAAGTGTACGTGTGCCAAGGAAACAATGAATCTTATTCAATAGACACCCGCAGAAAACTATTAGATATTTGAGTATTTGTATATGCAGACATACATAAGTACATAATGTAGGTAGGTTGATAGGTACTGTAAAAAAAAAATGTTATGGTTAGATGTTACCAATATAAAAGTTAAACCAATTAAAACAATTCTTTAAGATTTAAGTTTAGGTAGGTACCTACCGACTTTGCCTTGAAGAGTAAACAGTCCACCAGACGACATCGAGGACGGGGCTTTCCGTGGTTATTAGGTCGAGATTAAGGTGGATTACTGCGCTTCCCACAATTATTCGTGTGTGCAGCTTCTAGCTATCTTTGTTCGGGATCTTTTGTGTCGTCTCCTGTACTTTTGTGGAGTACCCCTTTTCAATGGTAAATATTTAGAAAGGTAGGTAGGTATGCCGTCGCAGTATGGCGTACTCCATACCCACTATGCCATGGAGCAACAACCAATTGTATAAGGTATACGGTATAAGGTATACCTATTTGCCTCCTGTCGTCCATGGTCGCACAACACCCGACTCGTGCATCGACTCATTAAACTTAAGTCATAATTGGTAGATTGCAGATAGCTGGAATGGAGCCAACAGTAGCAAAATGTCGTCCTATTAAATTTCATGTTGTTAACGATTACTAAACGGATTTTATTCAAGATGAATAGGAATGGTATCTACATACATAGGTATACCTTGTAGTCCTCTGTAGTCAAGTGTGCGCGCAGGCGATGACTATAGAAAGAGGTCCATTTACTTCATCCAGAAAAATTCGCTTATTCTGTCAAAATTTTTATAACAAAGAGACGAAAGGAATGAAAACATGAATTTCAAAAACAACAGGTCACCGGAATATACCTATAATAATTTTGGTTTCATTCTCCCATTTCTTTTTTGGTCCTTGCTTTAATGCGACAACATTTCGAGTTCTTGTATCGATTTTTGGGCGAAAAAATGACAGCTGCTAGAAAGTGTATATACTCTACACCCGAAAACGGAATCCATATTGTCCCTCAGTGCACACATGAGATCGAATTACGAGGATAACCTTTCACATCCATGTATTGTGTATCCCTTCTCTCTCTATCTCTCGTTTTTCTCTCTCGTTCTCTTCTTCTTTTCTTGTTTTGTCCTTGTGATCCTCCCTCTTTTTTGTCGTAAATATAGCACTTAGAAAATAAACCCCGGAGTCCTGGTGTCCTGGAGAGTTTAGTTTTTATTTTGTGAGTATATTGTATTTTTTGCTGTTCCTTTTTTTTGTCAGCATTTAAACAAGGATACGAGATACGAGAAGGCATTTCGTCTCTATGCATAAGTTTTGTGTATTTACAGTTTACTTTTTTTTTTATTATTATTGAACCTTAGAGTTGAGGTATGTTCTTTGAGGTGAGGAAGGAATTAAATCTTAATTGGATGTTTTTCCTGGCACCAAGGTATTTCGTTTTGCTTTATTATGCTGATGCTGATGTTACAAAACAAATGAACAGGAATCCCTTATGAATTCAAGATTAATTTTAAGAATGACAATGAAATGCAATATGATGAAATGTCTTGCAAAATGTTTTAAGTACGGAATCAAAATAAATCTAAGAGACACGTTTTTGGATTCAAGTTTTTTTGTTTGGGTAAGGTAGATGTAATTAATTTAAAAAAGAATCGGGGTTGTACTGCAGATATGTACATAGGTAGGTACATACGTTTATTAAATAAACAAGACATGTACCTACCTATTGAAAGCAAAAGAAAGCGATACATTACCTGTCACTACTAAGTAGGTATAGTGTGAAATTAAAACAGCAGCAATTATACCTTTTGCTGTAGTTAATTATTTAAAAGAAACAAAAAGAAGAAAAAATCCATTTTATCTCAATATCGAAACTCTTCCAAAAATTAACCAATCTTGGTTTCCTTGCTTATATAACTACCTAATATACATACATACATAATTGCTATGTTTTAACTTAAAAAACAGGTACAAAGCTTACGTCAGATGGAGTGTATCTAATATTAGTCTCCAATTGAAATTTAAAACAATAGATTGGCGGTGTCGAACGGATTTCATCAAAATGTTCAATATGCATATTATGTATGTATGTTACATATGTTCCTTAATATAAATATATATATATACATACATAGCTTAAGTAAATACGTAAATAAAGTTAGATTAGGGCAATATTATAGCTCTTCCTTAATTTTCTTGGTGGGTATAACAGCTTTGACCTCAATAAGTATTCAATTAGAATCCATTAGAAATTAAACCAACTTCTCTCTGTTTAATTACACATTATATTTATTAAAAGATCTAAATTCAAAAGAATATTTTAATAGATCTACTTTCCTTCAACTGCTTGTATTGTACCTATCTTCCACTTATTTTTTTTTATTTTTTCCTATAGAACCATTATATTTTCCTGGAGTTCTTCCGTGATCGCTGTCAAAGCAGAGAGAGAAAATAAAAATTGTTTTTAATATTTAACTTCTGAATCTAATGATCCTCTTCCTCTTCTTTTAAACTGAATGAAGACCTATTTTAAAAGTTCTTCATAGTTTTAATATATTATAGGTAAACGCCTCCTGGTCATGTGGATTTTTCTTTTCAAAACTAGTTCTCGGATGCACGTTTGTACATATGTATGTATATATGTACATATGTACCTATTAATATTATACTGCAACCTTGCAAGCCAAATAGTGAGCATGGTGAAAGAAAAAAAATGCATGCATTTGAATGCGTAGTAAAATACCCACATAAAAATAAAATACAATAAGAAATCTGTTAAATATGTTTTGTCACACAATGCATATGACACCACACCTTTTTCTTCGACGACTGGGCTTGAGTTTAGTGCCTGTTCCTGTGGCTATAGCTGGGCTCGATCTCGAACCTGGGCCATGTCATTCGATTCCGATTGAATTTTCTTTATTCCACTGCCTCCTCTCATTCTCAATTGATGAACGTGATTCAGGTAAATCAGGTTTTGGTGCAGGTTCACGTCTCACGTGTCTATCCGCCCAACTTGAGTCTCAGTCCCGAGTCCGAGTCGGAGTCGCAGCTCGAGTAGGTATAACTTCTTTATGATTTAATTTCCAAAGAAACTCCAAGAAAGCAAATAATCGCTTAACACACTCATATTATAGCGGCGAAGTAAAAAAATCTTGGTCCGCAGCGCTGTTACTGCCACACCGCGCCGCTGCCCGCCACCGCCTCGCACCGGACCAAGTCTTGAGCTACTATAATAATACTTAGTCATCATCGTGATAAAAATTCCTAACAACATTTTCTACCTGAATTCAATGTTGTGGTGCTGGTGATGGCGATGGTGTTTCTTCGTCTCGTCGTCGTCGTCGTCGTTCGTAGCTGTCTTCTTTGTCCTCCATCGAGTTATTATTACGCTAATCAAGCATCTGTTATGTTCTTCTGCAGGGTTCAGCAGAAGGCTTATGATAACCTTCTCTCCATTTTCTTCCGTAGGGTATGCTATGCTATGCGTTCTAACCTACCTTGCTGGTATGTTTTCTACGTTTCTCTTCCTCCTCCTTCTTATTATTTTATCGTTCTGTTTGTTTTTCATTTTTATGATTGGTCTCAAGTTCTTGGATCTTGGCTTCGATCGTCTTTCGTGAAGTTCTTTTTCAGCATGAACTTAACGACGACGATGACGACCACTGAGCACTGAGAGGAATATATATATAAAAAAAAAAAAACTTCAAAGGGAAGCGCTTCGTTTTCGACAAAGAAATCAGAACTGTCCGTGTCCGTGTCCGTTGTGTCCAATGAAAAAGAAGGAGAAGAAAGCACTTGCTAATCTTAAGAGCTTCGTCTGATGTGGTAGTATAAAACCAGATTTTACCTTTTATGGGAGATGAAGCATACCAAAGGGGAGTTAGTGAAACAAGAATTGTTGAAAATTCCGTATGATGGATTCTACTCCAAATGTGTAAGGCATTTTTTTTTTTGTCCTCTTACTGCAAGTTCTGTTTTTATTGCATTGCCATTTGCTATTATAATTTATAATCCTCAGGGACTGCGGAATGAAGTAGAGAATGTCTCTTTTTTATTGTGACTATTTGTAGTGATGCGTCTCTCCGTCTAGCAATAACTTGTCATTAGGTGGTAGTTTGTCGATTATCTAGGTATCTTGGACATTAATGTTTGTAAATGTCCTCGTAGAAACTTCATATGAAATTGATTAGTAGTCTACTCTTGAAAGTTACTGCACACAACTTAATATGGCTAACAATGTTCTCTAGATTCTTCGTTTGAAGATTACATAGTATAGGAACTTCGTTGTTTCATACTTTAGTTTTAAGTAAAAAATCAAAAATTTAACAAAATTGCAGGAACTTCCGGAAAATAGGTGCTCCTATTTTTTTTTTCAAAGTTAAATGAATAAATTGGACTCATTTGCCTTAAGAAAATGTATCTTTGGGGACTGGTTTTATGCGGCTACGGCAACAGTCTGTGGGGTCGAATAAATTTAAGATCAATCTGTAAGTTATGACTTGATGTTGCTGCATTTTACATAATTATCAGTTTAATAGGTGAACAGTTTTACATATTATTTGAATATAAACAGTTGGAATCATCACTGGTTAAATGATATTCACTTCCGATCTAATTTTGTTGTTAAATGAATTCTTTAAATTAGGTAGCTATGTCTCTGTGTATAATGTTTGTTATTAAAGAACCGTTTGTTTTTATATGTTTTGTCTCAGTAGGTATAGTATATGTTTGGGATTTTTATTGAATTGGATCTTTAAGGATAAATAGTCATTAAATTACACAATCCACAAATAACTCGGCAGTATAGGTACTTGGCTAGTGATCATTCTACGATCTCTAAATGTCTAGCTGGAATAGAGAGAATTTGACGTAAGAGACTTGGCTAATATTTTATATTTAACATTTTGATATAAGAGTTTTGCTTCTACAAACATCAAAACATTAGTCGATTTTGAAATCAGTGACAGTTACTTAAAATAACGGTGAAGTGTTCAATTCTTTGAATGTACAATTTTGCAATTACTAGTTATAAAGGCAAATATTTGTGCCGAAATCTTCATGGAAAGTATATTTTTAAAAATCCTCCTATTTATTATACATTTTATCCGTCACCGCTGCCGCCGCGCCGCGCCTTGGACAAATCCGTTTTAATCGAAACATAATCCATAAACAAAGAAAGTGGTTTATTATTTTTGTTATTGTAGTGCTAATGTACATCATATCAATGTTTATTTCACAACTTGAAAAGTGTGGGAACCGATTGGTATACTACATTTTTGTTTTTATTTTTTCCACTAGCTTCTACTGTCTTGCTTGTATACAACAACTATCTCAAAAAACCACATTCCCTTCCTCTTTCATGTTTCTAATCTTTAGTCTAGGCTGATTTAAACTTTGGGAACTCTGTGGGTTGAAGAAAACAAAACAAAACAAAAAAGTTTCTCCTCGTGCATATAAATATAGACTGACTGCAAATCTATAATAATAGCTGATTAGAAAATAATCCCTGAATGAGAATGTTTAAAATAAAAAATGTGATGTGAACGAGCAACAGTTTACAAATTAATGCATGAGCTTGAGCGCACACTCTTGATAAGAATAAGAAATTCTTATAGGTTTCTTTGTATCCCATGTCGATGTCGATGTCGGTGAATGAACATGAATGACGATTGACGACCCGAGCGAACTCGATTTCGAAATCATCATCAGAAACCACAATTCCATGGAATCTATCAATATCAATGACACTTAACAAATGAGCAAGAGATCTGTGTTAGCTGACATCTATAAACTTTATAATGATATGCAGCTTGGTTGAAGTTAAAGACTCAATGGATACAGTCCAGACTCCATCAGACGACGACCCAAAATGACTGAACGAGAGTGGAAGAAATTTTGTAAGCGAGTGAGTGAGTGAAAAAAAAACAACTGACTGATTCAATGAATGCTGTTACTGTTTGTGTAAACAAAGCCTGGCGCGGCCCGGCCCGGCCCTTCAAGCGCTAAATGAGTGAGGTCTCTATTTTTGTTGTTGTTATATGTAGTTTCTAAAGGCAACCACAAGCCGTTGCCTCTTGAACACATGCACTGCTCAAAAGCATTATTTGAAAGAAGGGTTCCATTTCCATCCACAATTATTATTATATTGTCGATATCCTACTCTTGAAGTACTTGGTGCTAACAGCTACAACATCGAAAATGCTCGTGGGAAAATTCACCCTCATTTTTTTGTCTTTATAACATGTCACAATGAAGTGAAGATGCAATTTCAGAGTCCGTGCAAGTTGGGCAACCCTTAGTTAGTTGCCCATATCCTCGCAATTAGATTATTTCCGTTCACCCACCGTCAAGCCAAGGAACATACATAAATTCTATTTAATGCACTTTAAATGTAGACTCGAGCGAATGTTATCCAAAACAAGTCAATAAACCGATGCGTTGCCTGACTGCAACCGAAACGTATGAAATTACAGACCAGGCGCAGCTTTGATTTCGTCCAACTTTGTTTTACCTTTTCTTAATGGACTCGCAATTGCGTGTAATTGGACTAGTTTTGCATGGGACCACCACCGTAAGATTTTTATGTTTATTGGATGACTCTTGCTGGGAGATTGAATTTGCTTCGAAGCGCTGCGCTGCGCTGGCTGGCTGGTTGCTACTTGCGCGCTTGCGCTCGCGCGCTCGTGGTTGTAATAACGCAAATGCCAGTTGTCTGTGGCGAAATCTTGAGATGATCTTGCTTTATTCATTGATTGCACCAGAGATCTGTCGGTTATTAAAATCATCAAGTTTTTATTTTTGCTATTATATTGAGTGAGTTGTTCAGCCGCCACGACGACGACGACGACGACGACGACGGACGCGGACGGTTGCTGGTTATAACAGCATCCAAGTGGATTTTAATTGAACTCCTTTTTGCAATTT
Source organism: Scaeva pyrastri (assembly GCA_905146935.1). Lineage (NCBI taxonomy): Eukaryota > Metazoa > Arthropoda > Insecta > Diptera > Syrphidae > Scaeva > Scaeva pyrastri. The sequence continues at coordinate 527,353 of LR989929.1, read as the reverse complement.
TTAGAAATTAGCATTATTTTTTAGCTATTTAATAGGTTTTAATTATTGCGTTATTAAAATATAAACTTATATGAACAAATAAATAGAATGAAATGGGTTTGTTTTTAATGTAAACCGGAACTGAAATTAATTGTAAAAAAGAAAGTTTTGATGTTTTTATTAAGTGCAATAGACCCATTTATATACATACATAATTTCACAGTAGTTTTCATTCTATATTTAATGCTAAGCCCTCATATTAATTTATGTATATATGTATGTACATACTTCCTGTTTTTTTTAGCGTTGAGAATTGAGATTGAATACTTTTCTAATCCTACTAATATTATAGTATGTAAATGTGAAAGGTTGGATATATTGATGTTTGTTGCTAAATGACACCAGAAAGGCTGAAAGGATTTGGATGAAAGTTGGCAGTGATAGATTATTATAGACTGGCATTTCACATAGGGTACTTTTTATCCCGGTCTAATGTAATCTAAATTTAAAAAAACGCTGCCCTAAACTGGGCTTCAGCTTATAACCTCTAGATTAGCAGTCGAGCACTACATTCAGTTCGTTGCCGATGCCATTTCATATTTTGACAAGAATGTATTGTAAGGCGTTTACCACATACTGCAGTTTTAAGTTAAACTATTTATTTTCTTGGTTGCGGTCTTAAAAAAATATATATATTTTACTGTAACTTTCATTGTAACATTCATTCTATAAAAATAAATTATTTAATTTCAAGTATATCACCCCTGGAAACTTCGTCACAATTTTCAAGCTTAAACTTTTATAACAGCTGCCACCCGTAATAAAGAAGCAACTAATGATACATTATTTAGTAAACATTTTTAATTTGTAACTTAAGCAATTAAAATCTCAAGATGTGCTAACATGAATTTGCATTTAAAGCAATCTCTCAGCACTACCCATATACTTATGTATATAAAAAAAAATAATGTAGGAATAATCAAAATATTGAGTTTCACACCAAATGTAGTTCTTTTCATCGAGCGCTGCAATGATGCAAAAATCATCACGTTTCATAATTTTACTTCTCGATGCTCTGTCTTGCGAAATTCACATTTTTCACACCCCATCGCAGTCACAGCCTGACAGAAAATTGAAAAATTGAATAACTGTGCAGTGTGCACACAGAAGTCGTGAATGAAAATGTCTCAGTACTTGTGTAGGTATGTGTTGGGTTGTATATTGTTCAAAACTGCCGAATGAAATCAAAACAATAACGACACCCCAGACAACATATAAAAATAAAAGAAACAAATAATAATAGAATCACTGCACGAAGGTGCACGGCACATCAGGCACACAGGTAAGCTTTGGTCTCTTTTCATTTTTTTTTTACCATCTTTTCAGTTTTCAGATGGATGAAATTAATCTTAATGAACGACTGGAAGACGAAAAAAAAAAATAATAAGTAAAAACCTACTTAACTGCCGGGTACACCTACACAATGCAATTTTTGCGCGACTGTAAGTTGGATTGCAAGTTTCAAGCTTTATTGCAATATTACTTTTATGTTTTGGGTTCTTAAACCAATATCACAATTCACAACATATCAGTTAACAATCCTCCGCCTATGTGCCCAGTGCCCACACTGCAAAAATGTGAGTGTAACGACTAACGGCCATCTTTTTAACGAGGGAAAGTTCAGTGCACTGCGTGTAAACGCATTAAGTGACCACCGCAGAGCCACGTCGTCGTCGTCGTCAGCGTGGTCGGCGCGGTGCGGCGTGTTGTCGTCGTTGATCTCCTTGGTCGCATCATCATCTTCATCATCAGAATCATTAATGATGTTGTATGATGCAAGGAAGCGGATAGAATAGTCACAGAAAGGCCTATGTACAGTACATTGTATACCACCCTTATAATGCCTGTTATTATGGCGTTATGTGCCTACATCATGCTAATGATGCTGCCGCCGCTGCTGGTGTGCGGTGCTGATGCTGATGACGATGTTATGTTGCTGTATACCGGATGAGAGGAATTTATAAATTTCAAGATTGACAGCGGCCGCGCCGCATTCACATTGGCGGGTTAGTTATTGATGTTTGCACGGAAGCGACCAAAGAGTTGGGACTATTGAATTCCGCTGCCGCTCGACGACCGTCGCGTCGCCGCGCCGGCCGCACTGTCCGTCTGCGTCGCCATCACACTGCTTGTGCAAACCAGCTAAAGTAGTTCATTTTGTTGTGTTATTATTATTATTAGTTGTTGGATTTGGATGACGAGTAGGTACTGCTTGGAGAGCAATCACACAACACAATACATTTTAACTAGAAAATAATGAATAATGCAACCAAGAGTAATTGACAAACGTAATTCGAATTTGCCGCTGTTGATGGTGCTCTGGTAAAATAATCACTCAAGTGATTAATTAATTGAGTGTTTACCTATAGGTCTCTGTACAATCGTTCATCGGTGTTAATTTGCTCGCTTAATAAGCCTAAAAATCATGAACGCATGATAATATTCGAGTTGTTGGCAAAGAGGTGTTGTAAAAATACTTGTGCTATTAAGCGTGGCTACTTAGCTACTGGCGGATGATGTGACGGCGGCGGCGGCGCGGCGTGACGAGTCAATGTTTTGGGATGGGCACGCGGGTAGTGCGGCTGCAATTTTCATGCTCTGCTAGTAGAGCTTACCGATTTTGAGTTGGTGGTTAAATGCACACTATTTCTGTGCTTACAAGGGCAAAAAATAGTTTGATGTTTTTATAAAAGCATCATTTTTCCGCATGCGATGAGGATGATAATGGCGATATGCTCGATTTGTCATTTTCCATATTTCGCCTTGATGTTAATATAAAATTCTTGTGACATCATGTTTGGTTCTTATAATAATTAATATTTGCAAATCATGTGCTTTGGTGTTGTTCGTTATTTTAAATTCGCTCGTTCATCTCAACTCAATGTATGATAAGATTTTGAGAAAAAGGAATATTTCTGCTTCTTTTTTTCTTTTTTGCGCTGTCCCTGCAACTTTATAAGACTCTCGATGGAATCAGCGTAGGAACAGCGCAACGCGCACAGCGTGTCTTCTAATTGGGGTCAATTAGCTTGGACAACAAGTTAAAAAAAAAAACGATCTTTCTCCATCAAAAACACTCAGGCTCACCACTCTGTTTGTCGCTTAAATTGACATATCATAATAATTACGCATGCCACAAGTGATGCGTCATATAAAAACCAGATACCAGAGCAACGTAATTTGACTTCCTTGGCTTTGCTTGTCGTCTGTCCTTCTCAGTCTCTATGGCTACACTCTTTGATTTATTTGCATGTTTTGTAAGTAAAAGAGTTTTGAAAATGTAGGTAGGTAGCCCTTTCCTTTTTGCTGGACTTCGATATTTTTTTTTTTATTGCGCGATCTTACCATGCTTGTAGAGATTTTATTGAAGGCAATTTGAATGAAACAGATAATACTACTCGATGTAGGATTTTGTAGTTTAAAAAAAAAACTACCTTGAATTATTGAGGATTTTAACAAGGTACTGGGTGAAGAGAATTTATAGATCTAATTCAGAAAAGTGACACATAATTGACATTATCAAAAGTGGTAAAAAAAGTCCACCACCTTACTTGGTACCTATGACTTACATTTACTTAAGGCAACATTGACATAAAAATTGAGATGCACACTTTTATGTCAACGATGATATATGACTTAAATCTTATACTTCGATTCCCATATGAATAAAGATTTTTAAATTCGAATTCCAAGATAATCACTACTGTATTGCATAAATAACTCTTAAAAACCCTTAATTTGACTTCGAATCTAATATGTACATTATTATATGGACAGAGTTCCCATAACTTAAAGATGACAGCATATTATACTTGAGAGAGGTCAATCTTGCCCTTTTCTAAATGCCGCACCTTCAAATCTACAGAAATACATATCTACATAAACATGTTAATATGCAAGATGCAACAAATTAAATCATCCGAATCTATGTATTATACTTTTAAAGTCGTTTATAAAATTTCCATTCACCTATGAAGGTACATATATAATAATTCTATGTATTTTATCTTTGATTATTCCAGGTACTGTGTCATGCTTTCCTGCTTGCAAAAACGGTGCCACCTGTGTTCAACAACTAAACGGACAACCATACTGCAAGTAAGTAAAATTTTGATATTTCAGTTCAATAAATTTACGGCTTATAATTTAAAAGAACACAAAAAACGAATAGACTATTTAGACTTAGACAATATTATGTAGATACAACTAATAAACGACCTAATTTTAAATTCAGCAAAGGCCATTTAACTAGATTTAAGTGAGTGCTGAATTATTTAAAACAAACTATAACGAACATCAAAGCCCACGGCCAATATGTGTATGTAGCCAGAGAAGGCTCGAGATTTCGTTTTACATGCATAATATACGTTCTATTAAATCTATTCAAATTCGATTCACAATGAACTTATACATGATGATGATGCTGATGATGTTGGGCGGGGGACAACAACCGACAACACTGTTGACGGTGGAAATGTCAGATGAAAAGATCAATAAAATCGATTTAATTTGAATATTTTAAATATTAATTGGTGATTTATTTAATCAGAGGTTTAAAACAAAAAGTATTTATTTGTACATATTTAGGTCCGGAAGAAAGCATGTGAACCGTTTTTTTTATCTATTGAAATATTTTTGTTTTAATCTTTTGGTGGCATCTGGAGAAAAGTATAAAAAATGTGTCCAAAAAAAAATTGCACAAACTCGTTAAGAATGCTAATTTTTCTGTTGTTGTTGGGAAAAAAACAAAAAACAAAAAGCTACATATCTTCATTTGTAAAACATGTCACAGAAAGATAATAAAATAATTATTATTGATAGCAATAAAAAATATTTTTAGCAATTTATTATTAGCTGAATTGAATTTAAAGAGAACGAACAAATGTGCAAGTGTGTGTAACTTCTCTTTTGAAGAACTATTCAGACCGGATCGTGGTAAAATTAAAGTTACTCTGAATCTGAACATATTTAATTTAAAGATTATTATTACTTATGTGATGATGTTTTTTTTAAATAATTGTAATTTTTTCGTGATATATGAATTGAAAGGATCAAAATACGAACACGAGTATAAAAAAAAGCAAATGAAGCATTTTTCTATCTGCTTCAGAAGACAAGTTAAAACATCTTTTGCTTTAATTTAGCGACTAAGCTTATTTGTTGGTCTAGTTAGTAGATTAAAGCGTCACTAGATTAAACTCTAACTCATCGAAAGTTAAGTCAGTTGAGCTTTGGGATAAAATTTGTTTTATCATCAAGCGCACTGACCCTGACTCTAAAGTTAAAAGATTTGAATGTTTCAATTTATATGAATATACATATGTACATGATAAAAAACAAAACAAAGTGTGGGTGTACTCACGAAAATATGAGTTTTTGTCAATAAACCGAAAAAAAAAAACACATTTAACCGAAATGCACGAGTGCCAAAATACTTGGTGCTGCAGTGTACAAGAATCACTTCTCACCAAAACCTTGTTATAATCTCCCCCGCTTAACTGGAAATACAGTTTGAGTGGTATCTAATAATACACCAACTCGCTTCTCCTCAAGCTCAACCATGATCATTTGCAGAAATTGCCCATTGAGAATTAACAATGTATGCTTGAGAGTTGAGACTGACTTGAAAATGAAGCTGACTAACCCAAAACCAGACAAAACTGGAGAAAACGAACCTCTTTTACGTTGTTATTATAATTCAGGCCGAATGCAGAAATAGGTTCGAATCCGAAGGGTGATGGTTGACTGCGAGACTGCGACAGCACTGACGGTGCGGTGGCGGCGCGGCGCGACGGAAAAGAAATAAAACAATCTCACTGCACAATGGGAATCGATAAGTGAGCGCCATTTCTTGGCGAAGTATAGGAGTATAGTATAATATGAAGTAAGAGGTATAAGGACGAAGACGTGGAGAGGTCTCTTCCACTTTTCGTTAGCTGGTTTGGTTTATAAGGTTAGTCGACTGGCTGAACTATATGTCGTTACGGCGGCGGCGTCCAAACAATTATGGTCATGTAATGACTAAGTATTCTATAGATACATAAGCTGGGCTTGGGGCGCTTAAGAGCTCTTTCTGTTTGCATTATGGGCCTCTATTCAAATTTGCCACTATATTTTATGTTGTTAGTTGTATATGCAGAGGAAAGGAAAGGTTAATGTGGGACTGAATGTGCTGATGTTGATCGATACCATATAATTGCGTCAATAATTTCCGCGTTTAAATTGCAGTTTAAGCTTGTTTTTTTATATAATGTGGATATTTAGAGTGTAAGAAGCATTCAAAAGTGTTTTAGTTTTTTCGTGCAGTTGGATAAATAGTAATGATATGATTCTAAAATATGTTTAATATACATATGTAATATGCTATGGAAATAAAAATCGAAACAATCGGTTGTTCGTTTGTTTTTATTAAATAGAAGAAGTATAGATCTAGTTAAGCCTTACGATGGTTTTGCATTACCTAATATTGTTCTAAAAAACTAAACTTAACATTTTGCAAGTTTATTAACAGTTCGCAATTAGAAAACTCTTGTATCTATTCTAAAAACACGAATTTTGACAATGATTTTCCCGTTTAATCTATTTTAGTTTTTGGTGTTTTCTAAAAAAAGCTTTCGAAACAAATTGTATGGCCTCCTTAGTAAAACAGTTGACATTCAACAAGAGAATTCAAAAAAATTAAATTTGTGGATTGTTAAGCAATCAATTCCATTGTATAAATAATTTAAAAAAAAAAAAACAATCCTTTTAAGTTGACGCATCCTAGTATACAAGAAAAATATTGAATTTTATCTCCAAGAAAATAGCATTTCACTCAAATTTAAATTTTCCTATTAATCGTAGTCAAGATGAAGTCATATTATGACTTTTCCCCTTTAATTTTTCAACGAATGTTGAAGCAGCTACAGTATATAATATAATTCTTTGAATATCAAGTCAGGATACATGAGAAATCACAAAATTGAAAGCAAGAGACATATAATCTTATACAAACAAAACATTCAAGTTCAATAAAAAAGCAGGGTTCACGATCATCCAAAGCATCAGAACCCAGCTTCAACTCGAAATGTATGCACAAAAAATATGCAAAATATTTCATGCATCACAAGGAAAAGGACAAAGCAGCTTTATATAGGGAGCCACGTTGCCATTTTTCTCAAAACAGAGATTTCTTATAAAAAAACCAAAGACAATCGTATGTGCACATGTACATATGTATGAACTCGTATGTCTACAATACTCGTACAAGGGCCAGGCAATTTTAAACTGACAGTTCCTTGCAAAAAAAGGAAAACCAAATTCACACAAGAAAAGGGATTTTGTGAGTTCAGGTATGTGGAAGAAGAAGTAGCGTCAGTTTACCTCGCTCAGAAAGGAATAAAGGAGAAAAAATATGTGGGTGTAAAGATACAAATGCGGGTTACTGTCAGGATATTTCTCATTTGAAATGTTTGTGATGTTGAACGTGATTGTTATCGTTTTTAATGCATCAAATTTGTGAAAAATTGTTCCCGAAACAAGAAATACAGATGACTAGATTTCGTAAGAATTATCTGCAAAAATAAAACAAAACAGATCCTTTTTCTTGAGGTTGCCAAAATAAAAATGGACAGAAGAGTACAAGCTTTGATTTTTTTTTTAAATGACTGCTTTATTATGATGAAACAATTTTAGAAAAAAACTCCAATTTTACTGTTTTCAATTTCAAGTGCTTTAATGAATCCATTATTGGTTGCATTGAAAATTCAAGTGGAGCCCAGTTGTATCCTTTTTGGTATAGACATCACAACATTCCATACTTTTATACAGTCTTTATCTTCACAAACATAAAGAAATGATAAAACGAAAAAGGCGACATCTATGGCCAATCATGCAGACTAGTATATCTCTCTGTATATGCCTATTGCCTATCCTCTCAACCAACTGGGCTTATTGAATAAATTATAAAGTCGTACAGGTTTTGGAAGATGATTCCAATCATGATGTGTGCACTGATAGAGCACACCAGCTTTTAAAGGGACCCATGATGAAACACCCTACATATTCGTTTTGCAACATACATACCCATCTACAGTCCTCCATGCACGGCCCACATCCGAGTTTTATGCAGAATAATTTAGCGAAAGACCAACGACCGTCAGTCGACAGTCAACAGCAGTCAGCAGTCGTATAGTTGTCGAACGACAACGGGGCGATTGCAACGACATGATATAAGACTCTTATGTCCATCCAATAAGACAAGTCTGTCGCCCACGCGCTATTTTCATTTCGTATTCCTTCTTGCTTGTTGATGATGATCGCAGGCGATGTTGCGGCCAACCAGCCATCATCGTCGTCATACGAAATTCATGTTTACCAGATATAGGAACCAGTAAATAAAACAGAATCCAAGACAGGCTCGATGTCCCGATAGAAACAGTCGATGCAGTAATACTGCGCAGCGCACTGACAGCGAGAAATACGGCCATTGGAGGCCCTTTCCTGCGTAGGAGAACACGTTAGCGCTTCTACTATTATTTATTAAAGCGTTTATGTATACGAGTGTGCTCCAACTCCAGTTTGAGCCTGTGTCGAATTCAACCATTGCAAGTTCAACTTTTTTCAGGAAGAAATGATGATCAATTATTGATTCCAAATAACATGACAGGGCAGAGAGTGAAGGCGCACAAGCAGTTAATCTCGATCAAGACCATATATGACGTTGGCGAGTCTATATAAGACCACTGAAGCAACCATATAGCATCATCATCAAGTTGCAAGCAGTACAATCAGATAGCGCACTGAAAGCCATATAGCGAAATTAGATATTTATCGGGCATCATGATGGGGACTCGGGACAGGGAAGGCATCGCAGACTCGAAGGTATTTTTTGTTTTCGTTATTCCATTTAAGGGCACAACAGCAGCATATGTGCGTTGCTGCTGTCCTCTTTGTTCGTCAGCCAAATAAAAGGAACTTGATTTGGCTTTATACACCGCAGTAACAAAAAAATTAAAGCATCTAATAAAATACACTTGAAAAAAAGCAACTGTAAGTGGGATTTATGAATTTAAACTTCATTCAAATCTTGTGTTCGGCTTAGGGGGGCATAGTTTTTAGAAGTTAAATAAAACTGCTGCTTTGGAAAATTTTCTTCATGGAGAGCAAGCACAGACACAAAAAATATTGAATAGCTGCTTGCAATTTCCTTGAAAATAGGTGACAAGTGCGACAGCTAAATTGACAAAGGCAACTGCTGTCAGAATTGAAATTTTTTGTATTTTCATGTGGCAACATCAAAAAAGGTATTAAACATAAAAATAGAAGAATTACTTTAGATCAATACCCTTCAAGTTTTAATTCCATATTTTTAACAGTGCACATCGCTTACAGGCATACATGTAGGTACATACATATGTATGTGTATGTGCATTTATACTTGTCATAGGTACGTACTTATTCGTTTGCTGTTACAAGTTCCTAACTTTTAACATCTCATGTATTTTAACGAACTTAAATGAATAATCGTAGTTTTATTGTACAAAGCTGATTGCTGGTGCGACTGCATATCTACATTATATTGACAAGGCACATGTAATGACAATTCGTTGTAGCAATAGCATTAGCAGCGGCAAGCCAAGCCAAGCCATCAGAGATGCAGCGCCTGCAATTCAAGCTCAAATGCACTTTATGTTATTTGGTTTTAGTGATCGTTTCGGTGCAGTTATGTCCATAGAAACAGGGACACAATGACAGCCTTTGCATGCCCCCGATTCTGTAAAGATATGCTCTAATCTGAGATTGCAAGTCATCAGTATCATTTCAGCATCATCAGGGGGATTTGTAGAGCGAGATAGGAGTATATGCATGCACGTTTGATGGAACGAGTGAGAAAGACTCATGAGACTTATTTTACTTGTAGTTTGGTTCGATATTTCTCGTGTTTGTTGCAGTGGGCGCGCGATAACATCGTGAACTTTCTTGCCATTAGATGATGCTTCCACATCACTTCCATTACTTTAATGCGGAGCACTAGATTTGTTATGTTAACGACCTAATTTGGTTCGTTTTTTTTTTTTTAATTTTATTCTGTTCTAAAAATCATACTGTATAAAATTGATTTTTATTTTTATTAGGTATAAATGCAGACATTTTGATAGTTCTTTTTGGAAAAGCCGCTGACTTGCACTTGGTATGGTGTATTCTAAATTAGTATTCGGTATACAATTTTGGTAAATTACGTAAATATTGTTGCTCCGTACTTGAAAGAAAATTTGATAACATTCGTTTAGTTCCGCGCAATTACAACAGTAAGAATAGTTTTTTTTTGTTCTTTGACATAGCTTTAAAAAATCAGAAGCATTTAAACTACTACTTGCTCTTCACATAAACCTATTCTAAACCACAGGATGACCTTCAATCCTTATCTTGTTTATTATAAGCTTCTTTTATTTTTTTCCCCATGTAATTGTAATAAGTACATGAGAGTACATGTACATACATATGTAGATATTATAAAAAGTTTTAAAAAGGATATGGTTAATTTTATTTAACAAAATGCCAAACAAGCGGTTAACCTCGATTACTTAAATTAAAAATAAGGCTTTGAATTAATCAAAGTAATTTTCTTTCAACGAATATCAATATTTTATGTCTGTATTTGTATGTTAAGAGAAAAAAAAAAAACAAATTTGTTAAAATTTTTAGCAAAATGTTATAGTTCTATGAATTTGCACCTAGAATTTGTAATACGTTTTCAACGAACACTATCTCAAGTTTTGCGTGAAAATTTTGAGTATTTTTTTAAATTATAATAGATCTTACAAAATTAAATATCTGTTTTAATGGCTGTACGTTCAAACCGGTTCAAACCCTTTAGATTAAATATAAATTATTTGGTGGTTTCAATGCAAGAACCTTATAAACTCGAAACTAAAACTCCGAAAAATATATCTACTATTTCAAATCTAAAATAATTATAATCAACCCGTTTTCAAAAAAAAAAAATATATATATATATGTACACATTAGAGATGGATAATTTATTATTCAGAACAAGTCCAGAAAACCTCCCTCCAAGAAAAACACAATTTACGGTGACAAAGTTACCCTTTATAATATGAAATCTTAAGATGTCTGCTCACAACAAAAAAACAATTATTCATCTAAGAATATTTTTTTATCCTATCTATCGCAAATGAGATCATCAAGTCCATATCCAACACTTAAACTCTTTCCTTGACATATGTAGCATTTGCTATGCATACCGAAGGGTTTTGTTCTCTCATATTTCTAGTATTTAATATTTCAAAATATTTCAAAATATGTATGTTCTTTAAATATTTAACTTTTTGGATTTCTATATTATTTTGAATACAAGTTTAACCAACATACATACATACCAGCTGAAGGTAAACACACTCTCCCGCTTCTCAAAGGGAAATAACTCCAATCTCGTAAAAAAAAACATGTCTTTCCTTTTTTATTAAGTGTAGGTACATATCTCTTAATTGTTTGACCAACCAACCAACGCACGTTATGAACGTACACAAACCGTAAGGCAAACTTCATTGTGGTTGTATGCGTTTGTGTTTTTATTTTACAATGTTATATTTGTAAAAGGTAGAAGGTAGAAAGAATATAAAATTCCATCAAAGTCATACTTTTTTCTGAATAAAAAGTAATATATCACAAGCAGTTACAGTCTGGCAAGCTGTGCCATCATCTATCGGTGGAAAGTATCACTAATTGCATCACGTATTTAACTGATAACTAAAAATGTTTTAGTTTTAGAATCATAAGAAACTTATATTTTCCCATTAATGTTGTTTTGTCATTCTTTATTACATTTATGTTTTTATCTAATAAATTACAAATTTTGGAAATTCGCATTGACGTAAGAAGAAAGAGGCACTGATTTTAGACAAACTCTATGCTCCGTAAAATCACTTACTAATTTAATTTTTTATTAAAGATAATCATCCACGATAACAAATTTGTCTGGTCTGTTTTTTGCGTGGAATGTTTTTACATATACTTATTTTTTACAAAATTACCCAGACGATATTACAAAAACCCTGCGCAAAATGTAACGCTACCTTCCGAACTATACTCGTGCATTGCATTCTTAAACGCTGTGTCCTTTTATGTTGGCTTCATTGTTGTTGGAAAATAAACTGTTACTTTTTATTTATTTCACCAAATGCATCATGTAGTCATAAGAACTTCACCTTACCTTGATTGGTTATACAATAAACTTAAGGAACCTTAGGTATAGAATAGATAGATAGGCCTCGTCTCATAAAAAATTAATCAGATATACATATATTTTCTTATACTTTGAATCTCTATTTGGTTCATCATGAATACATGTATGTATGTATGTATGTTATCTTTAATACAAAATCAAGAGGCAAACCCTTGTTTATTTAATTTAGATCTTATGTCGAAATACCAGTTTTGATTGTCTTGAATTTTTTTTATTTGTTAATTAAAGCTCCTCTAATAGTGTTTTTGTTAATTAACCACAAAGGCTTATGGGAGTTGAGACACAACCATCTTTTATGGTAATTGGTTTAGATTGGATTTCAGTATTCGAGCTGAGGAATAATATCAGTGATGGTGGGCGCAGTATTATCTGTTGCATTCTAACAATCTTCATGGCTATTTGTATAAATTATAATTTAATAAAAATGAGGAAAAAAAGAACGTGGGATGATGATGACATACATTTTTACTAATAAATCTTTGATAAGTAATCCTAAACCAAAAGATTTCTATGGTAGCTTTCTTATCTCTCATAAATTTAAACAAAATGCATGTATACATAGTTGGTTTTGTGGTAATGCAATGCTATTGTTTTTGTAAAGGGTGTCCTTAGTGAAAGAAAAACAAAGAATACTTACTTAATGTAAATTAATTATTATTATTGAAGTATTTGGCTTAAAAATAAAATAAAAAAGGACTTCCAACTAAACTATTAATAAGCATTCGGACGAAATCTTGCCCTTTTCTTCTTTACAGAACAATAATCCGAACAACTTTTGATTATCACATGTTCTTCTCCGAGTTTGATTTTAAACATTATTTTATTTTATTAGCTGCATTACATAACTATTTACCTTAAGAAAAATGACAATGATTTTCTAGTTCATGTGTGTAAAAAAAAAGAGCGAAAAGCAACATCCACTTTAAACAAGACTTGAGTTGAGTCTCTTTATGTTGTCAAACACTTGGACAGCTTCTAGAAAAAATAATATATTCTATTTTCAAAACTTGAGACACCCTTTGGGAATATACAAAAACCAATTCCATCGTAGTATGGCTTACGGAAATTTGTAAGTGCGAGTACCTAAAACTATAACCACAAATCTTGTGCTGTTCTAGATCTCGTTTGATTCGCTGCGACCTCATCTCATCGACGCGACGACCGACCGACGTCTCAGATAAACACTCCTTTTGGCTGATTGGAAACTGTGTCTCCCTTAATCAAGTCAATTGTTGTGCCTGACTGACTTTCGAAGCCCCAACTGAACCCGCTTCAAAAATATTCCAGATGGAAATAATCATAATGCTTGGCATAAGATTAATGACGAGTTTCCATTAGTACGAGTATTTCCTCAAGTGCACAAAACTCGACATTAGGCTTTTGTTTACTCAATGTGATAATCTATGGGGCTATTACTTTGCACACCGATGCTCCGATGTTCTTCCGGAGCTAGAGCTTCAATGGAACAAGAAAGGAACGGTTACTAAGCGACTAGTATTCCGTTGATAAACACGCCATCACCGTCGAGAAACGAAACGACGAATTCCCTTTTGGTCTTATGGTCGAGAATGTGAGAAAAAATATTTTCAACATAATGTCTTTTGTCGGCTTCATTTTTTGTATGATGGTTTAAAGCTAAGACTATATGAGCCAACCAGACAGCTATTCTGCCGGGTTGCGCCATTGTGGTCCATACCAGAGTGTATGTGTAACTACTGTAGTTGTGAGCTCACGGCCCGGCCGGCTCGCTCCTTCGTCTCGTCTCCTAGCACAATGTACAAGCGGCATTCCAACTGGGTTCCATATCGGGAGAATAACTCCTCAATGATGTTTTGCTGGCTGATGGAGTTGGCTGTATTCAGTGTGCAACTAATGCTGTTAGTGAGAGTGTAGGCAGAGAAAAGCTCAGTATCTGGCTTTCGATCGTGATACCGCTTCCTCTTCTACTGCCGTTGGTGCTGGGGTTTGCTGCCTGTGCAGCAGCTATCCTTATGAAGTTGGAAAGAACGACGACTAATTGAAATTCAACATGAGTTCGATTTCTGTTTCGCATATACTACCGGCTCTACTTAGTCATGGTAGATATTCGAAGCGATAGGTGGATTCAAGATGAGTATCACTGGGGTTGCAGAAACGGGCATCTTGGGCATCATTTCTGGTAGAAAATGAAAAAAAAATAAAGAATTACAAAATGGAAGCAAGGAAAAAACTAAAACAAACCAAAAAAAAAACTGATCGCGCTGTGCTTCTTTCCTTAGTTCGACTTCGAGTTGAAGTTTCTCTTCTCGTTACTATACGAATATGTACCCAAGAGCCGGAGGCTATATCGACTATACCTTGGCCATTGCTGCATTAATTGAGGTTGGGCTTGGGTTCACTCGTGCCCCAAGGGAGACATTTTGCCTTAATTATGTTTAAATTGGGAATCTTTTGACAGTTTTCATACACTGCTTCTCACATTCGGTTCGACCAAATAATATAAAAATCCAGCAAGAAAATCTCGAGAATAAGGAGTGGTGTATGAGTAGTGCTTGGAGATATATTGTATAGTCTTATTCACATGATAGACTATACATACTATATGTATGTTACGATCAGAAAGATCCAAAAATAGTTAAAAAAGTTTTATCATCTAAAGACTAAGTTGTTTTTTGTTTCTTTTTGTTATTCAAGATGTGGAGTAGATAAACAGAAGCAGTATGCTGCCGACATTTTTTTGATTTCATATTTAACCTTCCTCATATTTTAGAAAATAGAAAATCCACTTTTGAAAAACTTGTTATTATTTCACATACATATGTACATACATACATACATACAAGGTGTTTTAAGTCTGGCTTATTTATACTTGTACATATCAAATCTCTTCAGCTGTTCAATTTTAAAACTAAAGGATTACTGATTCTAGATTCATTATGGTACCTACTGAAAAATGCTTACATTATGACTACAAGCCAAGGCCAGTAAATTTTGAAAAAGTTATTGTTATGGTGCTCTATAATCTTAAAGATTTTCTCAAGATGACAAATAAGAAAAACCAAAAACCACGGCTGCAGCGTTCAACCAGCCTGGTATCAATTTGTATTTGCTTTTCTTTTAAGGCAAAAAAGAAAATACATTGCAATGTTTAAGTTGTGGTAAGCGAATTTCATTCATAACTTCATAAGGTAGGTCTAGTCTCTGAAGTCGTATAAATATAAATAAAGATTTTGCAAAACTTCATTCCCATAATATCCAAGATAAATATTGGTAATAGTGATATTGTTTGCTGCGGATATGACTGTCTCAACTTTCCATTTGCCTTACATGTCGTTGATTCAATAGCTTCCCGTTCCCGTTCCATTTGCCATCTAGGGTCTGTGGTTCATTTCCATTTAGAGTATTTTCCCCGCTCTCTGCTTCTCTGCTGACGTCCGTCGGTCGTGTTGTCCCTCGTCCATCGGGGTCGGCTTAGCTGCTCCTGGTGATGGTGCTGCCTGTAATTAACACAACTTCTTGTTAGTCATTAAGGCACACTATGACCGAACCGAAGACTGTGTACAATATTTAGCCATTCAACGTGAAAAAACCGTTTTACATTTCTGTGTATGCAACATGTCGGTCGGCGTTATACTAACTGAACTGGTGCGCGGCTAAGTGACGACGCAACGGCAGAGCGGTAGTCGGTTCTTCTGAAACTCGTATTTGCTATGTCCGCCATCTGAGTCGGCATTATCGCCATTCACTGTTATCCATCTTTGAGAGCCAGAGGTGTCTTAGCTGAGATCATAAAATCTCCAGGTGCTTAATCTAAGGCTGTTGTCTCTGCAACCCGGGTTCCCCTTGTCATTGATGCATACGCTAGACATACTGCGAGCACATTGGTGCCAATAAATGTTTTACCCAGGGGTTTTGGTGTGGTGGAGATGGCAGGGGCAGCGGTGCAATTCAGCAATCACCAGGAAATCTCCAAGCAGAAGGAGTATGTGAGGTTAAAGACGGATACCAATATGAAAGGGGGCGACCGGTGGTGTGGCGCGGCGCGGCGCGTGGAATGTGTGTGCATGTTTTATTATGGAGACGGTGAGAAATAACGTAGTTTCACTTGAATCGCGCCAATATCAATGCTAGTTTGTCATCAATTTCAATAGTTTGAATGTTGTACCTATGCATATACTATACATACATACATAGGTACCTGAGCTTGTTCCGATTTTTTCGTCTGCTTAGTTTTTGGTATCAAAACTGCGGTTTCAAGTGGCGTTCTGTACACAAGCTGTCTTTGTAGCGCGATCAGTACTTTGGCAGAAAACAAGGCATGCTAATTACATACATATGTATGTATGTGAGGGTGCAGCCATAGCCAGCAGATCGCAGATGATGACCGACCATCTTTGCTATACTTGTTTAAACACAGCACTTTTTGTTCATTTAACGATATCTATGGTGAATGTACCTGGGTTGTTTGAGTAATGCATTATGAGCAAATACAGGTGGGCATTTAAAGTTTTCCGTTGCCATTGTGTGGGTACAATGTAGGCTGTTTTTGTCCGTATCATTTTTTGGTCTATCTGCTCATGAATTACTCGTATGTTCATCGATTTGATATACTATCAGAACATTAATAAAATTGTTTTGCTAAGGTAAGATGCATACGTGCATATATCCATACGTATGATGTGTATATAATAGTAAAGAGTTTTCTAACAAAGACCAGATCTCAATTTAAATTTGCATTACTATCGAGTTCTAATAGTCTTTGGAGCTAAGCTCATTCATTTAAGTATTACCATGAAAGTTTAATTCCTTGTTATAAAAAATATATGTAACATTACTAAACTATCGACATAAACCTCAATTAACTCCGTTGGTATTTTTCTTACCGCTGTTGGAGAAAGGTTGGTATTAATTCTTAATTGCATTCAAGATTGACAAAATCTAAAACCAGGTAACCAATATGACCATTATAATCTGACCATTCGTAAAAATAACACTTAAGTTGTCATACAATCCTCCCCACAAAACTTTGCATATTCTAGCTTCCCTATTGCATAATAATTTGCGCACTCGCACTCGACGGACGCCTACAAGCAGAAGCAACGTCTTTTTATGAATGTCTAAATCTAAAGGGAAGTAAAGTACTCTTTCAACCCTTTGGTTCCTTTTCCTTGTTTTATGTGTGTGAAGTTATCTGCTGTTGTAGATAATGTTTTGGTGTAATTTGATGACATTTAATACTTGTGGGACACATAACGCACAATAAAGAACCTCATCCGGTTTCTTGGGTATACCATAAACAAAATCCGCGTTTGAAAATAATAATAAAAAATAGTTTCTTGTAAAAAAACAGACCATCTTGCGTCTCATCTAATATTATGATGTATCCACAGTATTTACTCGTATGTTAGCAATGAGAAAATTATGACTTTTCGATCTTGGATCTACGATGATTGAACAAAGATCAATTTTGAACGAATGAAGTTGGTGAACTGTTGCCTTCCAAGCACCTATCCATATCTATCGAATAACTTTTTTATGCGGTTAATGCGGTCTAAATTTAAAATTGATCTTGGCAGAGTTTGGTGATGATGAGGCGTAAGAAAAACATCATTCCAAGCTCTAAAGGTATTATGCGCACATCAGGTATTAATCTTCGGTGGTTCTTGTCTGGCCAGCTTACCAACAGGATGATTTATTTTTCTTTTTCTTGTGCTTGTTGTGGGCTGTGGCCTAACCACGAAACAGACGCCTTGGAATGTTTTTTTCTTTTGTATTGTGTCTGTCTCACAAATCTACAAACATATGCTTTCTTCTACATAGATAGATTGCATATAGGACACATTATAAGTGAGAAGAAACCTTACCTTAATACAGTTTTATTAAATCTTATTTTTGCATTCATCTCATTTCAGTTGCTCAACACGATACGTAGGTGACTCTTGTGAATATGCAAATCCTTGTCACACGGGACGATGCCAAAATGGCGGCACATGCAAGGTGACATTTCGCGATGGCACTCCGCGATTTGCTTGTCACTGTCCCATCGGATTCACGGAGTCTCTATGTGAGATACCGGTACAGAATGCATGCGATTCGTCGCCATGCCTCAACAGCGGCACATGCAACCTTAAATCTCTGACAGAGTACACGTGCTCATGCTCCAATGGTTATACAGGTGGGTGGAAATTAGCGGAATCATCTCGCAGTTCCAGAATTTTAATTCTAATTGTTGTTGTTTTTTATCATTTAGGCAAGTTATGCGAAAAACAAAACCTTTGCGCATCGTCACCCTGTAGAAATGGCGGAACATGTAGCTCACTTCCGGGCGGAAATTTCAAATGTAGCTGCCCGAAAGGATTCAAAGGCTTGGTGTGTTCTGAAGATGTCGAAGAGTGCCAAACGAATCCCTGTAAGAATGGGGGTAGCTGTGTCAACACACACGGATCATACCAGTGAGTAAATTTATATACATAGTTATTTGCATCTAAAATTTACAAGAACGCCTAAAAAAAAAATGAAATTGCCGCTGCCGTCACCGACGCGACGCTACGTGACAGCGGCATTGGGTGGCATAGTAACATGCCAGCCACGTTGGAAGCAACAACAGGTTGATGAGCCGAGCAACGACTTGATCGCTCTCGAGTTCATGAGAACAAATTTCTTGCACCAAAAGCAATAGTTATCTAGCAGCAGCGAGCGCAGCAATGAAAACAGACGAAGATGAAAGCGCACATAAAGGGAATTAACAAAATGCTCCAACAGCAATAAATTAATTTGCTTTTAATTACTGCTCAAGAAAACTATATGGAATGATGGAGTTTATTTTGCCTTTTTTTATTTTATTTTTCATGAATCTCTATTCTTTCCTATGTCCTATGAGAATAAGTACAATGAAACCACTTTTCTTATTCATGTTCAACAAACGAACTGGTTAGTTGTTTTGCTGTTAGCTAGCAGCAGGAGTTGCCTCTTTTCGCGCCGCACTATGGCAATGAAAATCTGGTTCTGTGTCTTTTACGAATTGTATGGTATGTTTTATCCCCTCTTCTGTTCAGTGTCTGCTTTAATCAGTTGAATGTAGTAGGATATTGTCATATTATGGCAAATGATTTATCATAATATTCTCGGAATGAACATTGAGTTATGAAATATCGTTTTTTATTGATGATGTTCCGTGCAGATTGTCATCAAAGGGAAGCATAAATTGAGTTTCGAATACATATACAAAATTGAGAAATGTTAACATATTTTTTGTTTTAAAGTGAAGTCGAAAAATTAAAGAATTTCGGCAGTACTTGTTTTTAGGTACACATATAAACATTTTTTTTATTAAAAAAAGATAATATTATGTATGTACATACAAATGTATGTAGTTGATGTTCATATGAGTAAATTAAGCTGAGTCAGAGTCCCACTATTTTTTATTGGTTCAATCACCTATTATTGCCTGTTTTATTTTTTTAATTATTTCTTTAATTTTGAGTCAATCTAGATTTTTTTCTGAAAACGGATGTGTTTTGACTTGCGAAATCTAGAAGCATGTTTATGTTGTTACAGGTCTCAATCCCTTAATCAAATAACCAATAACAAAATAGTTTAAAATAACATTAAAAATAAGATCCAAAATAGCCAGCAAGTTATCTGAGAAAAAAACCTTACCTACAACAAAAAAAAATAATGTTGAGAAGTTAAAGGCCAGTTTGAAATAAAAGATTGATTAACAATTTAAAACAGAAAAAAATTAACTTGCATTTAAATTTATTCAAATCTTAATCCAAATATTAACGAGTTTTGTGCAAAATTTATTGTCTACTACTTTGAATTTATGGGAAACTCTTTTTTTCACTAATTTGGAGATTTATTTTATTATTCAAAGAATTTGAAAATCACTTCTAAAAACTTATTGACAAGACCATAAACCAAACAAGTGAGTTGTGTGTAGTGGTACGATAATTTTACACTTAATTAAATCAATCACTTCCAGTTTGAAACACTTGTTGGATAGAAGATGCTTTATGTAGGTATGTTTGTATGTGTATACATACAGCGTAATACGAGTAGAAAAGATATGTTCAGTTACCTTTGGTTGCATAAAAAGTAAGGTTGCAGGAAGTCCCTTTATATCCAAAAACAAAACCCTGTTAGCCCCTCACATTACCCTCACCCCCCCTATTAAAAAAAAAATAATAAATAACAAAAAAACATGCTGAAAGGTCAGCTTAAACAAAATAACACAGAGGCACCGTCCCTTGTATCATCGTCACCGCAATCCACCATCCACCCGACCGACGACGACGACGACGTTAAAAATGACTCCACTTGGGTAATAAAACACTGAGGCCACAAACAAAAAGTAACCATTAAACCAAA
Organism: Scaeva pyrastri; assembly: GCA_905146935.1. Lineage (NCBI taxonomy): Eukaryota > Metazoa > Arthropoda > Insecta > Diptera > Syrphidae > Scaeva > Scaeva pyrastri. The sequence continues at coordinate 506,718 of LR989929.1, read as the reverse complement.
TTCATATGAGTATAGAGTTTGTGTCCACTCTTGTGTACATGTTGTTCAGCCCAGCCATCGTGTGTGAACCTTTCTTAAGACCTCAAAAATTACAATAAATCCAGAGTAACACATAAAAAACGAAAGCAACGTATGGTTGGTCTTTGTTTCTCTGTCATACGAGTATAAATATTGCTGCAACTCTTATGGTCTTGGAACTTGGACATATGTATAAACTCTGAGATCAGGTTTATGTTTTATTTTGTTGTTGCTTCCTTAAGTAAAACCGAAAAATTTGCTAAAATACAGGTAGCCAACATCGTATACTATACTACCTTTCTCCATTTTTTGCGTTCCTTATATTTTCATGGTTGATTTAGCACAGTTTATCAAAAGACAGTCAATGTATGGTACAGCGGCAAAAAAATGAGATTTATTCCAAAGCCTAATTCTTGGACGGCTTAAAGCAGTCGACTTCTATATAGAAACCTCGATCAGAGATGCGGGAAGGCTAAAACAAAGCGAATGCACGTTTCGCTTTATATCGCACAGTTTGCCTGTAGAGAAGTCAATTGCTTGGCAGGAGAGTCAATTTGCATAGTATCTTCTTATGTTGGGTTTTTGTTTTTGGTGGACTTGGCTTTGCAATTCTGCATACGAGTAGGTGCTGGATACTAGTTGAGAAGTATTGTTCTTAACCACCCTTCAATTGACCCGTTGAACTGGAGTGCACAACTCTTTCGGGTGGTAATCTTCTTCACATCACGATCCTCCAGGTCTACAAGTCTAACCTCCTAGAAGCGAAGTCAAGGCGACTTAAGTGTGATGCTTCTGCAAAGGTTTTCGTTTGAGCAGAGCATGAAATCACTGAAAGCTTCTGAAGAAGGCAACAATTATCTGTCAACTTGTCGTTTCTTGTAAATCAAACTTCTTGGGCAACCACCAATTAAAGCAAGTCTTGAGTTTTTGTTTCCCTTTTTCGAATTTACTTTTTAACTAATCCTTATTTAAATGCAATTTGTATCATTCTTGAGATTTTTTTTCTTTCTAGATGTATGTGCGCGCCAGGATACACTGGAAAGAATTGCGAATCAAAGTACATTCCTTGCTCACCGTCACCATGCCAGAATGGTGGAACGTGTCGTCAGTCAAGCGGACTCAACTACGAGTGCAAGTGTCCAGTTGGTAAGTAGTACAATTTTAGGAATTGCATTAATTGAAGATTGAACAAAAATGTAAATAATTGGCGTGATGAAGTTTTAGACCAGCAAGATTCGGGAAATAATTTCACAGACAGTCAGAGTATTTGGACTGTAATAATAAAAAAAAAACTTTTTCGTCTATACCTACCTATTATTTTTTAATGACAACAGAAGATGCACTAAGCCTACTTTTAATATATTTGACTCCTAAAAATATCAATATCGAATGGCTTCAATTTTCTTGAATATTTTTATACATATTTATAATGTATATATGCATGTGTGAACTTCTTCTGTGCCGAACTAAAAGTCCGAATGAATTGATCACATCAGCAAACCCATTTCTGCTTGCAAAACAAAAATTTCTTCGTCAAAGAATACGAGTAATAAGACAAAATAAAGACTTTTTCATTGTTTATCAAATTGCCATTTTGACATTGAGATGTACAATTGATTGACTTGCCTGACTGGCTGTACCTTACACTGTAATGCTAATGTTGATAATGCAAGAACAAAAATCAATAGAAATCCAAATTCGTATAACTGTCGAGTAATTTTGTAATTATGTTAAAAGTGTGGGAGAATTCGAGAAATGGCGATGCGATGTTTAGCAAAAAAAAAAAAGAAAGAAACAACTCAGAAAGAAATGGCATGGTAAAGATGAAAGCAAAGGAAATAATTGTACATATTTCTTTTTTTTACCGGCACCGAAGTTTTTGAGACGCTCGCCGTGTCCAACAAACTCCTCCAACAACAACGTGAACTTCTTTTGGCCAAGTTAATGCATCATCATCACCCCGAAGGTATCACGCTTCTTTCGGTTGAAATGAAATGTAACCAAATTGTGAATCCATCGTGTGGTGTGTGTGTTGTGTACTTTAGACGAGACGAAAGAGGTGTAGGAAGCATGTTGCTGGAAAGATCACTGCGCGGTCTGGTTATGTTTTTTAGGATGTTCGTTTTTATTGCTGTTAGTTGTTTTTAATCGGGAAAAGTTCAAATAATCAAATTCGATTTCTACGAATTCAGCTTCTACGGCCTTTTCTGGTTGAGGCCACTCATTGACCGCTCCTGAATATAAATAAGACCAACCGTAGTGCAGTCGTCGTAACATTTAAAGTCTGCACTACAACAGTAGAAAAAAGAAGTTTTTATGGTGGGGTTTCTAAGATTGTTTTTTATTTGCTGAGAGTTCTCATCCACGATTCACCTGCCCAAGGAGTTCATGGAGACGGTACTCTTTTTGTAATTTAAAATTCTGACAAATTCAAATTATAATCTTCACCATTGATATATGTACATATGTAGAAGTATAAAATATATTTCCGATTTCACCAACTTTTTAGAGTGTAGTCTGTAGTGCATCATGAATTCGGTTTGGCATTTCCTTGTCCGAAGTAAATAGATCCAAAAGCGAGGAAACGTAAATACGCAAATAACAATAAAACAGGCGCATTTCAGTTGCCAAATATAATATCCAAATCAATGTTTGCGTCCAAAGAACATGGTTATGAAGACAAGGCGTACATTACATACATACATAATAGATATTCGATCTGATGTCTGCTCTATTCGCTAAGTTTCTTCATTATGGTTTGATAGATGGTTGGAGGATTGATCGTTGACTTGTACCATTCATTTGCACACAAGTCATGGAATGAGAAGGAGTTAAATAGCAAACAGTTGTTGGGTCTCTAGTGTGAGGCACACCTTAAATCGATTTCAAGCTTGGAGTGGGAAGTGGAGCTCAGCCTCAATTAATTAATGTTGTTCCACGTTCGGACGACAGTGTTCAGCGCTCAGTGCGCAGAGTACATGCACTACTACAATTGAGGAGCAACAAAATGCAAGCAAAATTTATTCAATTAATTAAAATGACCCTTGTTCGTGCACAAACATTATGTAGGTACGTCTATGTGTGCCTGTGCATGTGCATGCAATTCATAAATGTATGTACATACCTATGTACGAATATTTTCGGACAAACAAACAAATTCAATTGGGAGCATGTTTGGAGAGCTCCAGCTCAGTTCAGTGGTTGTTGTTGTTTTTGTTATTGTTGTTGCCCTAGTGCGCAATTACCTGGTATGCTAATTCAGCAATGTCTTGTCTATTGTTTGCTCTTATTGCAAGTGCTGTTCCGCAGTGACCACAGTAATGGAATAAACAAGATCGATCGCTTATGATGCATTTAGTGTAAAAGTGGCTGCAAAAGATATTTCTTAACGTTGCAGACTTTTCTTTATAAATCTATAAAAGTAAAATTTATAATCATAAATCAAAAATGGGTTGGTCTTGGTCTTGGTCTCCACATTAATTAATCCTCTTACATTCCCAGTAGTTTGTAATACAAAAATATCATCATAATTGCGATGTAACCAGCTAACATAGAGAAAATACTTTCCTGATTAGCCTTGAGGTCTTTTTTAAGTTAAATTTATTTTTTTTTAAATATCTACGTTTGTTCGATCAACGACCTTTTTCTGCGATCGTAATCAAAACTAAGAATTGATTGATGGTTAAATGAATAACGTTGTCCGATTCCTCTTGGCATTTCGCATTTCGAATTTCGCATCTCTGAGTTCTTTTTATGTTGTTTATTTTACAAATTGCGCTTTTTTAGTTTTTTGTATTTAATATTTGAATTGTGTTTGCAGGGCAAATTTGTAGTCTGAGTCTCCTCTGTAAACCGGTCAAAAAATTGCATTCGTGTTTGGAGAAGCATTCATATCTCACATTTCATTCATTGAAAATCGCTCCTGGGCATAGTCATCGGACCTCGCCGCGCTGCCACCGCCCGCCGCAGCACAGGTCAGCTCGCTTGATCATTTTATTGTGTTTGTCGTTGTGTTGTCTTCGTGTGCTGTACGTTCTCGTCGTGTCATCATTTGTTGTTCGTCGATGTAGTCGTTAATTCGTTGAAATATCCATGTGTATGAGAGTCTTGTACATTTTAATGGCGTTTTTTGTTTTTTGTTTTTATTTTTATTATTTTGTTGTCTCTTTTTGACCCGTTTATTCCCTTTTGTTTTGGAAGTAAAGGCAGACAGGCACAGGGGCCTATTATAAGCACACATAAAAAGAACGAAGGGTTATTAAATATGCGTTATTTTGTACACTGAAAAAAAATTAATGTCTACATGGCTACCTCCTATTTCTATTAATATATTATGTACATATGTATATCCTCCACGATCTATCAGTTCGCATGCTCAACGCATACGCGTACTGATCTGATCGCTTGGCTTGCTCATTTCTTTTCTCGCTGTTTGAAAAATGTATTCCAACCATTGCCCATTGAAAGCAGTACCAAATGATTTTATCAAAGAGCTTTCTGTTTTGAAAGCTTTTGAGAACAGCAAGAAATGGGTTCAGTATTGCCGATTGTTTTTGTGAAAATGTATAAAAATTTGTTTTAATTTTTAAGTAAATGAATTAAATTAAATTATTCTCGCATTTTTTCAACATAATGCTCTTGTATTCGTCCAAAAATAATTAATTAAGTGAAATTGTTTTATATTCACAATGAAATAACAGATCAAGACTTTTATAAACATAAAATTATAATAAACAGATGTTAACCCAGCCGAAATTTGTGATAGAATTATGCCTATTGATAATGCTCAATACGGTAACCATACGAGGGCTGTGAGAGTGAAATAGTTTATTGAAAGCTTTACCTCCTTGCAAGCGTGAAAGGCAAATACACTATCTTCCCTTTACATCACATTTTTGTTGAATGAAGTATTATTTCTTACATCCTTCTAGGATTGAAAATATGTTTTAATTTTTAGCGGATTTTTATTTTATGTTTAAGCTTAAAAAATCTTTTGTTTTTGGGAACTTAGGACTACAGAATCTGTGTGCTAATGCATACAATTTAATTATTTTTCTGAAAAATTCATTAAAAATAATGAGCAAAGTAAAGTATTCGAAACATATTTGAAAATCATATTAGCAATTGGTCGGACGAATTCTATATACATAAATTTATATACAAATTTGGGTGCATACCTATACCTATGTATGTACATAAATAAATTCTGTAGGTAGTACATACATACATATGTGCTTGTATACCTATAAGCTAATTAAAAAATGGTCACCAAACCTAAAGAAATTGCTTTCCATAACTTGCCGACGAAAAAATACTTAACCAGCGCCAGCGAAACGTTTCTCCCATCTGATCAAACAACCTTCAAACAATTTCGTACATAAATATGTACACTCATAAAAACTATCCTAATGTCAACAGTGGGTACATATTGTACATGTTACAAATATCCGGCCCACTCCCTGTCCCTGTACCGACGTTGTTTTTTGTCCTGGTGTCATTTGTTTCAGTGTAAACATCCAGTGCAACACTAGGTAGGTACCTACATAAATACATTCACAAACGAAACGCGACCGACACATAAAAGCCATAATAATAGCATAATAAGAATAATAATAATAAAAGCCGGTTTGGCGTGGCTTCACTCTACCTCTAGTAGAAGATATGTCGGATTGGAATTGGAAGTTGCTAGCTATTGAGCCGCTCTTGCTCTATCTACCGCCTTGTGTCTTTCTGAATCGAGAAAAGAAAAAGACGAAGAAGCAGAAGAAATAGAACAAAAGACAGCTAAATATTTTTTTTAATCGAGTGAACCTCGCTTAACTTAAAGAAGCAAAGCCGACGACGAACGATCGACGAACAGACGAAATAAAAAATTGGAAAAAAAGACATAAACATACAAACTCTTACATATACAACCACCGACCAGCGCAGCGACGACGAACGATTGCAATGTTCTACGAACCCACCATATTATTCACTATTCGAATTCCATAGGATTTCTCTTTCTCTCTCGTCTGGTCCACCAGACCACCACACATTCGTCGGTTTCCATACATAATCGGCATCGATCGAGAGGAGGAACGGGAAGACAAAAATAAACAACACAAAAAAACGCTACAGATATGAAACCGTGGGAACGCGCGCACTCTCTCGCCACTGCGCGATCGCCCTGCAGGCAAGTTTCTTGTAATGTTTCTCCGTAATCCAAAAGCAGAAACAACAACAAAAAATAAGAAGCAACACAACCACACGGTCAGTGGTTAGCACTCACAGCTAGCGGAGCAGCATAGCAAAGTAAATGAATATTGAAGAACTGCGTAGAGGGTGCAAGGGATGGAGGCAACTGTGGCAGAGTGCAGGAATAAATGTGATCATGCTCATACTCACAAATTTTCCAATTTGTCCGTCTCACTCCATCGCATTAGTCGCATTGCATTGCATGCATCTCGAATATGAATGCGCGCATCATGTGCACCAAATGTTTAGTTTTGGTGTACTCTGCTCTGCAATGATTGCGATTGGAGTCCCAAGTCCGAGATGCTTATGTTCCATGACAACGTTAAACATGTGTAGATCGTATCCTGTTTTGAGGAGGAAAGGATTTTTGCGTGTTGATAGTTGGATCTTATTTTGAACCTTTATTTAGAATGCTCCAAAGACCTTGCACACCGCGCGCACTTGTTACTAGAGGCCGATAAATGATAACGTCCCACAATCAGTGCGTTGTCGCATAAGTGTAACGCGAATATTAATTAGCCAATTAAATAGACAATGAGAAAAACAAGATCCCTTTTCTTCACCATATTAAGATGAGACGATAATGGAGAAAGATCCTTAAAACCACCATCTGATTACAATCAGAACTCCTGCTAGGTACAACCATCATAAGTACATATGTACAGACATACATACATATATCGATTGCGCATCAATCCGTGATTGGTGCGCTTTTCACTTTAATTGATAGTTATCTATTTTTGGAGTTTTTAATTGACTTAAACTGAGCCCCAAGAGACAAAACCACTATGGTATTTTTATTTAATTTTTTATTTTGCAATGCCCAAATCGAACTCGCCCGCTGATTTGGCCTGCATTGACGTTTTAGGACACCGTTTGCACGCGCATATCACTTATTTTCTTCTTTTGAATTATGTACTTAATGTACATATGTACAAACATAAGTACCATTTTGGAAATATTTTCAAGTCTATGACAACTTGTTACTCATACCTAGGCCTTTAATGAGTATACATTTATCTCTACTCCAAAAACGTAACCAGAAATTGAGCAAGTAATTTCTTGACATCCATCTGCCCAAAATCTCAACAGAAAAAAAAATACGAGTAATATCCTAGTTTGACTTCATAAATTTAAATCTATGTATGTATGTATGTGCCTACTTTCAAAAGACAAAGCGCAAAGTTCTTGCAAAATCATTAATTCATTCCTAAAATGTATATCGTGCGGCGGCGAATTCAACTTTTTTTTTTTTTAATTTTAAGTCTTTCCCAAAGTTGTATTAGATCATATTTTTTAAAGTTTTTCCATTCATCGAATGAAACATAACTTTTTGCCAGATCGTCCATTTCATGGTTATAAATACAACCACTGCTTTGATTTGTCTATTTCTAGGATTTCGAGGCAAGAACTGTGAAGAGAACATCGATGATTGCCCTGGAAACCTTTGTCAAAACGGCGGAACTTGCATCGATAAAGTTGACTCTTACCGGTGCAAGTGCCCACCTAACTATACTGGCGAATTATGTGAAGCCGATGTTGACGAATGTGCTTTACGGTAAGTTAAATATATAGTTTAAGAAGCTCGATCTACGACTAAGAATGTTTATTTTATATTTGCTATCCATAGACCTTCGGTTTGTCAGAACGGTGCTACATGCACAAACACCATCGGTAGTTACTCGTGCATATGTGTAAATGGGTGGGAAGGACCGGACTGCTCACAGAATCACGATGACTGTGCAGTAGCAGCTTGTTTTGATGGTGCTACTTGTATTGATGGGGTTGGTAGTTTCCACTGTAGATGTCCACCTGGAAAAACAGGACTTCTATGCCATCTCGACGATACTTGCACATCCAATCCGTGCCATCCTGATGCAATGTGCGATACAAGCCCAATTAATGGTTCATTTACGTGTTCCTGTGCTTCGGGCTTTAAGGGAATAGACTGCTCGGAGGACATAAACGAATGTAATCAAGGTGAACCGTGTGAGCACAATGGAAACTGTGTAAACACGCCAGGATCTTTTACATGCAAATGTACGCAAGGTTTCACTGGACCACGTTGCGAAACAAACATCAACGAATGCGAATCCCATCCCTGCCAAAATGAAGGAAGTTGCTTAGACGATCCTGGTACTTTTCGCTGTGTTTGCATGCCTGGTTTTACAGGCACTCAATGTGAAATCGACATTGACGAATGCCAGTCGAATCCTTGTCTCAACGAAGGAACCTGTCGCGATATGATAAATGGCTTCAAATGCACATGTGCGTTGGGCTTCACAGGATCACGCTGCCAGATCAACATCGACGACTGTTACTCACAACCATGCCGTAACAGAGGAATATGTCATGATTCCATAGCCGGGTACACTTGTGAATGTCCACCAGGTTACACAGGACTTTCGTGCGAAATAAACATTAACGATTGTCAATCGAATCCCTGCCACAGAGGAAAATGCATCGACGGGGATAATTCATTCACTTGCCACTGTGATTCGGGTTACACCGGCTATCTATGTCAAACACAAATAGACGAATGTGAGTCAAACCCATGTCAATTTGGTGGGCATTGTGAAGATCTTGTCGGAACTTACGTGTGCCACTGTTTACCAGGAACATCTGGGCAAAACTGTGAAATCAACGTGAACGAGTGTCATAGCAATCCGTGTAATAATGGCGCAACATGCATAGATGGAATAAATAAGTACACTTGTAAATGTGTCCCAGGATATACAGGAATTCATTGCGAAGTCAATATCAATGAATGTGCTTCGAACCCATGTGCAAATGGCGGTGTTTGCATGGATCTCGTGAACGGATTTAAGTGCGAATGTCCACGAGGATACTTCGATGCCCGGTGCTTGAGTGATGTAGATGAATGCGCTTCGAATCCTTGCATAAATGGCGGGCGGTGTGAAGATGGAGTGAACCAATTCATTTGCCATTGTCTTCCTGGATATGGTGGAAAGCGCTGCGAATTGGATATCGACGAATGTGGCTCGAATCCCTGCCAGCACGGTGGTATTTGCCGTGACGCTCTTAATTCGTACAGCTGTCAATGCATGCCAGGCTATACCGGTCGAAGTTGTGAAACCAACATTGATGATTGTATCAACAATCCGTGTGCAAATGGTGGAACGTGCATTGATCTTGTCAAAGGATACAAATGTGTGTGCAAAGTGCCATTTACAGGACGAGATTGTGAATCAAAGTTGGATCCCTGTTCTACAAATCGATGTCGAAACGATGCCATATGCACACCAAGTTCTAATTTCTTAGACTTTTCCTGTCAATGCATTCAAGCTTACACTGGTCGATATTGTGACGAGGACATAAATGAGTGCCAGTTGTCATCACCTTGTCGAAATGGAGCTACTTGTTTAAATGTTCCTGGTTCCTATAAGTGTTTATGTGCTAAGGGCTATGAAGGCAGAGATTGTACTGTCAACACAGATGATTGTGCTTCATTCCCCTGCCAGAATGGTGGAACTTGTCTAGACGGTATCGGTGATTACACTTGCCTGTGTGTGGATGGCTTTGAAGGGAAACATTGTGAAGCCGATATTAACGAATGCCTCAGTATGCCCTGTCAAAATGGAGCAACTTGCAACCAGTATGTTAACTCGTATACCTGCACTTGCAGACTAGGCTTCTCCGGAATTGATTGCCAAACAAACGATGAAGACTGTACAGAGAGTTCATGTATGAATGGTGGCACTTGCCTGGACGGAATAAATAGCTATAACTGCTCGTGCCTTCCCGGATTCACCGGTTCGAACTGCCAATATAAGATTAACAAATGTGACTCGATGCCATGTTTGAACGGTGCGACATGTCATGAAAATGGAAACGATTATACTTGCCACTGTTCATATGGCTACACTGGAAAACAGTGCACTGACTACGTTGACTGGTGTGGTCAAAACTCTTGTGAAAACGGTGCCTCTTGCGTACAAAGGAAAAATTTGTACCAATGTATTTGCGCTGCGGGATGGACTGGAAAACTCTGTGATGTGCAAATGGTATCATGTAAGGACGCTGCCTTAAGGAAAGCTGTCAAAGTAAGCGAACTGTGTAATAACGGAAGTTGCGAGAACTTTGGAAATTCTCATCGATGTTATTGTCAACAAGGCTATACTGGGTCGTACTGTCAGAAAGAGATTAACGAATGTGAGTCGCAGCCATGTCAAAACGGAGGCACTTGTCACGATTTGATTGGAGCATACGAATGTAGTTGTCGTAAGGGATTTCAAGGTCAAAATTGTGAACTCAATGTAGATGATTGTAGCCCAAATCCTTGCCAAAATGGGGGAACTTGCCATGATTTGGTACATGACTTCAGATGTTCTTGTCCACCAGGCACATTGGGAATAATTTGTGAGATCAATCAAGACGATTGTGTTCAAGGAGCTTGCCATAATAATGGATCATGTATTGATCGAGTTGGAGGTTTTGAATGTGCTTGTCCGCCTGGATTTGTTGGATCCCGCTGTGAAGGCGACATCAATGAATGTTTATCCAATCCTTGCTCAAATGCGGGTACTTTGGACTGTGTGCAGTTAGTAAACAACTATCACTGCAACTGTAAACCAGGTCATATGGGACGGCACTGTGAGACAAAAGTAGATTTTTGTGCTAATTCACCTTGCCAGAATGGTGGCATCTGTTCCAAAACACAAACCGGTCACCATTGTGTTTGTACTGAAGGCTTTTATGGTCCGAACTGTGAGTTCTCTGGACACGATTGCGATTCCAATCCATGTGGAGCCGGACGGTGTGCCATTGATGACGAAAAAGGTGGATATAGCTGTGAATGCCCAAAAGGTACCATGGGAATTAACTGCCAAATAGATATATTGGATGAATGCAAACCAAATCCATGCCAACAAGGGGCAGGCTGCGAAGATTTACTAGGTGACTTTGCGTGCTTTTGTCCTATGAAATGGTCAGGAAAAATATGCGACACATATGACCCAAGCTATCCAGGGTGGACAGCAGACAATGATCGAGTGGGTTTAAGGAAATACACTGAAGACTTGGAACTACAAAAAAAGCTTTGTACGAAGCGAGGATGTGAAAAGAAGAAAGGCAATCATGTGTGTGATCCCGATTGTAATACATATGCTTGCAACTTTGACGGAAATGATTGTTCGCTTGGAATCAATCCCTGGATTAACTGCACAGCGAATATTGAGTGTTGGCGTGTATTCATGGATGGTACTTGCAACGAAGAATGCAACAATGCTCAATGCTTATTTGATGGACGGGACTGCGAACGAAAGCTACAACCTTGTAACCCAGTTTATGATGCCTATTGTCAAAAGCACTACGCCAATGGTTTCTGTGACTATGGATGCAATAATGCAGAATGCAACTGGGATGGCTTGGACTGTGAAAACAATACGCAACCCCCGAACATCGCAGACGGTGCCATATCGATTGTGCTGCTGATGGACATTAAAACATTCACCGAGGGTGCAGTTGAATTCTTGCGAGATATGGGACATGTACTGCGAACAACACTGCGTATAAAAAAAGATAGCTTGAACAGGGAAATGATTTATCCATGGAAATTCAAATCGGAAATTGAAGGCCTACAAAACACCGCTTTGGGTCGAAAACACCATGTTATTCAGACCGAGAGTAGATCCCAAGGTGGAACACAAGTCTATTTAGAAATTGATAATAGAAAATGTGATGAATGTTTTGGTAAGGCTGCAGAAGCGGCTGAGTTTTTAGCTGCAACAGCATCTAAACACTCCCTTTCGCAGAAGTTCCCCATTTTTAAGGTTCAAGGTGTGAACAATCCAGGTGAGGAGATTATGGACAGCCCTACAAATGTAAGATACGTTACACTAGGAATAATACTGGTTGTACTTTCATTTGCATTATTTGGAGTTCTCGTAACGACTCAAAGAAAGCGTGCTCATGGAGTTACATGGTTCCCAGAAGGTTTCCGTACACCAGCAACTGGTCTAAGGCGACATACTCGTCGTAGAGGACCTGACGGACAAGAAATGAGAAATTTGAACAAAAATCCATCCCTCGTTTGTATGAGCAACGATGTTAACATGAACCAAGGCAACCATATGGGTCATATGGGACATTCCCAACAGTGGTCGGACGATGAGTCAGAAATGCCGCAGCCAAAGAGATTACGTTGTGAACAAGGATATTCAAGTGATCACACAGTGGTAACGGATTATGAGGAAGCTGATTCGCGTGTTTGGTCACAACAGCATCTAGAGGTTGCCGATGTTCGGCCCTCGATAATGACTCCGCCTGCTCATCAAGATGGAAAACATGTGGATATTGACGTCCGTGGTCCATGTGGAATGACACCATTGATGGTTGCTGCAGTACGAGGGGGAGGAATCGACTCTGGAGAAGACATAGACACAGGAGATGATACAACAGCACAAGTCATTTCCGATTTGTTGGCACAAGGAGCCGAACTCAATGCAACTATGGATAAAACGGGAGAGACCTCGTTGCATTTAGCTGCGCGATATGCGAGAGCAGATGCTGCAAAACGACTTTTAGACGCTGGAGCTGATGCTAATTGCCAAGACAACACTGGGCGGACACCGTTGCATGCGGCTGTTGCCGCTGATGCAATGGGAGTCTTCCAAATTTTGCTAAGAAACAGGGCAACAAATTTAAATGCTCGAATGCACGACGGCACAACACCGCTTATTCTAGCTGCCAGACTTGCTATCGAAGGTATGGTTGAAGACTTGATCACAGCTGATGCAGACATAAATGCGGCAGATAATTCGGGGAAAACGGCCCTGCATTGGGCGGCAGCTGTAAATAACACAGAAGCTGTAAACATTCTACTAATGCATCACGCCAATCGAGATGCGCAAGACGACAAGGATGAAACACCACTTTTCCTTGCTGCTCGCGAGGGTTCCTATGAAGCATGCAAAGCGCTGCTAGATAATTTCGCAAACCGTGAGATCACAGATCATATGGATCGGTTGCCGCGAGACGTCGCAAGCGAGCGTTTGCACCACGACATTGTTCGGCTATTGGACGAACATGTTCCACGAAGTCCACAAATGATGGCTGTTACACCCAACACAATGATAAGCTCTCCACCAAGTAGCACACAATCCCAAATGATAACGCAGCCCACTGTGATCGCTTCGGGAAAACAACCGAAAAGCAAAGCGAAGAAGCAAAAGCTTGCTGCAGGATCATTAACACCTACATCACCTGAAGGTGAACTTGGAGGCAGCTTGCGGCGAAAAGCAAGTGTTAAGAAAAGTACTGCCAAAAAGGGTAGTGTAAATATTGGGGGTGTGATAAATACCCAAATGCTAAGCGAACAACAGTTGATAGACGCACAACTCAGCTCTGTTGAGTCACCACCTGTAACGAGTCCGTATGATACTACAAGTCTGTATTCAAACGCTATGGCCGCCCACCATCAGGTGGACCTGTTGGGCGGCAACAAACAGCCGCCCAGTTACGAAGATTGCATAAAAGTATGTTAAACATTTATTTGAATTCTTTTGATGTATACAAACTTGAATCTCTTAAATTTTTCAGAATGCGCAATCGATCCAATCGCTGCAAAACATGAACAACATGGAGAACTACGGCTATTCAATGGGGTCCCCGTTTCAGGATATAATGAATGCCCAACGCGCGGCGAACGGACACAGCGTACAGATGGGCGAGCAAGGACTTAGTCCGCCATACTCAAACCAATCGCCCCCGCATTCAGTCCAAAGCAATATTGCTCTATCACCGCATGCTTATCTCGGTAAGAATCTTTTTTTAATAACATCTCTTAATTTTCCTTCAATAACTTGCCGATCTTCAGGTTCGCCATCACCAGCAAAATCACGTCCAAGTCTGCCCACCTCGCCAACGCACATTCAAGCGATGCGACACGCTACCCATCAAAAGCACGGCCCACCACTGAGTGGAGGAGGTCAGGCTCTTGTGGCTCCAAACAGCAATTCATCGTCTTCGGCGTCGAGTTTTCAACAGTCGCCTAGTAGTATGTCGCAACAAAATTCACCCGTAAAACTTGGCCTTATATCGCCGACAGGAAGTGATATGGGTATGATGGTGCCACAACAGCAACAACAACAGAACAGTGCAATAATGCCACAGTCTATGCAGTTAGGGGGCTTAGAATTCGGTTCAGCTGGCTTGGACTTGAATGGATTTTGTGGATCTCCGGGTAAGTCAAAAAATCTAGTACACTCTTATGAACAGACAACTGATATTTCATTTTGTTTTCCAGACTCATTTTCTGGCCAAATGAATCCGCCATCAATACAGAGCTCAAATTCGGGATCCTCACCCTCAAATATGCTGTCACCTTCATCGCAACATAATGCGGCATTTTACCAGTACCTAACGCCGCCCAGCCAGCATTCTGGTGGACACACCCCACAACATCTCGTCCAGACACTGGATAGTTATCCAACGCCGTCACCGGAATCTCCAGGCCACTGGTCAAGCGCATCACCTCGGTCCACGTCCGACTGGTCGGAGGGCGTTCAGTCGCCACAAGGGCCCAACAACATGTACATGACTGCTGGCCACCAAGCTAACAAAGGTTCTGAGGCCATATACATCTGACGATCACAGGCAAAAAACTAAAAGATTCCTCATACTTGCCTTTCTTTTTAAAAACAGTTTCAAATCTTGCTCGATTTCCATAAATTTAAAAACTTTGAAGCACTACTTCGACTGCCCCTGGATGTTACATAAACAAATATATTATTTATATATATTGAATATTATAAGTGTAAGAAAGTTCTAAATATAAAAAAGAAATATTTAAGATAAAAGCTACAAACTTGTAAAAAAAACGAGAAGACAAAAAAAACGAATATTGCATACAAACACCATAGGGCTTTGATAAAGTAAATTCATTTGTAAAAAGTATCTCATTTAAGTTAAATATTTTAATAGAGTAAGTATATATATATTTTTTAATTTTATTTAGTCGGGAAATATTTTCCCTGTTACATTTTCCAGAGAGTTGTTTTAACTAAAAAGAAAGGATATCCAAACTATAACAACATACTATATTATCATATTTTTTTATAATTTTAAATGCAATTATTATTATTATTTACATACAAAAAGGCGTCCGTCGAAGACGCGTTTCAGAGATTTAAAAAGAAAACTTTTATCCTTTAAAACCAACCTTTAACACAAAAGAAAGAAAGAAAGGCATACATGACATTTAAAATATTACTATGTAATAATATTACATAATGGAATCTCTGTAATTTAAAATTAGTTGTAAAATTAGTGTTGAATTTTATTTTATATAATTAGTATGTAAAAAAAAATAAAAAAATAAGAACATTTATGCTTTTAGTAAACTTCTACAAGTAGAATTCATTAAAACAAACAAAAAAAAAAATAATCGTATTTAAATATTTGCCTGTTTCAATATATTTTTTAATGTTATTTAGGAAAAGCTTTAATTTAAATAAATTAAACAAAAACTTTAATTTGTATAACTGAGACTCCGTCGGTTTTATTTAAGCAAAAGAAACGTAAAAAGACACTATCCTTTTTGTAATTTAAATTTAGAGAAAAAAAAACTTGTTAAAAATTTTAAAATTATGTAGATGATGAAAGACATTTAATCAATGGTAGGCATTTATAGAACAGTAATTATTATAAAATCTCACTTTAAGAATACTGTAAAATAGTACTTGAAATAAAAATTTCTACGATATTTTTACATAAACAATTCATAACTTTGCTTTTTATGACAAACACTTTCAGGTACTACTCCACAAACTTCAGTCATTCCATTAATACACATTCGGATCACGTTAAAAAATTGAACCAAATTCAAATTGAACTGCCCCCACTGATTTGATTTCTGGCAGAAACATCAGATACTTAATTAAAATTCATTGATATTTGTAATGCACCTGTGTTTACATTCAATTACTTGTTAAAGTTTAGGTAGAACAAAGTATTAACTATATATGTACATATGTTTGTTACAATGATTTATTTTTATAGTAATCCACACATTAATTTACACAGAGCAAAGACATTTCATCCTAGCGACTAGTACTACAAGTTAGAGGGATCAAACAAACGCACGGGAACCCGTACCCGTACCCTATCACTTCATTTAATTTTACCCTATTTAGTTTTTAAATATCGGACTGCATAAAATTATCGGTTTAGGTAACTAGGTTCTGAAATATAATCCTTAAACGCATTGCCAAATGAAGTAGTAAAAGTAAGGCTAAGTAATATATAAAGAAATAAATATTTATTAGCTAGTAATTAACATTATAAGGTAATATAAATAGTAGGGAGTCTAGCTGCGAAAACTCTGTTGCTTGTGAAAAAGTATTTAAGTTGATGTGAATTTGTTTACATTTCAAACCCCAACAGGTTCTTTAGAATATATGTAACTTGATGTAACTCGTATCTATGAGATAAACTTTCGGTTTCTTTTTATTTTACAATAATTATACCCCTTTTTATTTTAGCTTCCATTAGTCTTGCCACTAATTGACTGTGTTTTTGTTTCTCTTCCCTCTTAACATTGGTTACTCGAAATTGCATCAACAAAACAAACATACAATAACAAAAAAATGAGATCCAGAATGAATTATTTTTTATTAATTTTGTGTCTAAATACTAAATATGTATCATATACAAATGCACACTGGATGCATTTTTGAAAACACTATAGTCAACTTCAATAATTTTGATACATCAATCTTAAAACCCGTCGAATTGCAGATTCAATAATTTTTTTGTTGTGAATTAAAGGCATTTGCTTATTTAATAATTAGTTTTTCAGTAGTTCTTTTGATACTTTCTGATCTGAAGAGAGGTATGTAAATTGGAAAACTAAAAAATAAAAGATATTTCTAGAGCGGAATGAACTTGAAGCGCCCTGGGCATAAAATAAAATAAATGGTGTTTCATGCTTCCAATAACTTGCAACACTGGTTAATTCCATGGTTCCTAATACCCAATTTTTTTACCTTTTAACAAAGTACCAGTTGCGATCAGTGATCACTTGTACCTCTCCCTCTCCGTCTTTCTTAAGACCATTGATTTGTGTACACTCGCTTTGTTACCGTTGATCAAAATGTGAAAAATAGTTGATTTATGTTTGACTTCTACCAATTTACTGTACAAATTATTAGGTACCTGTTCACAACTGCATGATGGGATTTTTCTGACACTGTATATGTATATATATACATACATACATATATATGTATGTACATCCTTCTTCTAATTTATTTCCTTCCTTTCCTAATTTTCAGATTTCGATTAGAATATTGAGTTTCTAAGGTTTTAGAAATGTTTGTACAAAAGACAATAAAGAGGATATTTGCTTTCTCAAAAGTACACTCAAGCTTAAATCTGTAGGAAGATATCTGTATTTTGCTTTATAATCTAACTTGTAAACTCTGCAAAGTTACTATTCGTCAAAATTTTTAATATACCTACATAGTATTATCTTAAAATACATTGAAAATAATATATATAAAATTAATGAAAAATCGTAGTGAGGAAAAAAGTAAACTATGCAGCTAGATCAAGTGAAACAAAGAATAAATATTGTTTCTAGACCAACATAGCTTTATTTTATTTTCGTTCTCCTAGCTTCTGGTTTCGGTCTGTGACCTTCGTCTTCCAACACATTCCTACGGTAACACAATCATGAGTAATTATACATAGATATTAACTACACTTACAAACCTACAACTTTATTCATATTATTTTACTTAACTAGTAATTTTATTAAAGTAATCGTCATAAAATCATAATAATAAAACAGTCTAGTTTTCTTTTTTTGAGTCATCCGTTGTAATGCTTGATGGTGATGGAACTGTGGAACCTGTTTCTGCTGATTTATCATTCGCACTGGAACCTTCGGCTATGGTTTCTGCTTTTTTAGATGCTCCAGGAAATGGACAAACTCCTCCTTTGCATTGGAATGGGAACTCTGGAGCTACCTTTATAACATTTCCTTGTTCGTCCTTCTTCTCCCATGGATTCCAATATTTCAGCATAATTGGCTGAATAAATCTGTGCCATATATACAGAAGAACTGGAATGATAAAGCACGGAACGCAAACCATATTTTCTAACTTTTTAAAGTAAAATACTGATTCAAACAATTATTCAATTAAAAATAAAATAAAAACTTGATTCAGAATCGGAGTGAGTACAAAAACCAATGGCAATGGCAAATAATTGAGATTTGAGAATGACAGCATAAAATGGAATGGTGGATGACAAAAGAGTTTTTTGCCACAAAATTTTCTTGCACTTCCAGAAAGAAAACATGATGGAAACACATAAGGGGGGTAGAAATCCAAAATATATTTTGACGTTTCTTAAGTGCTGCTATCGGGTGCCTATTGTTTCGTTTTTTTCATTTCATTCGCGCGAATTTTAACGGCTTTAGGTTCTTTACATGCTGAAAAATTAAAACAAAAGATATACCAACGCGCGAATTTTAACGGCTTTAGGTTCTTTACATGCTGAAAATTTAAAACAAAATATATACCAACGGTGGCGAAATGATTGAAATCGAAATAACCAAAAAACGAAACAATCAAAAAAAGAAACTATCAAAAACGAAATTAAACTAAAACTAAATAATTAAAAAGATAAACAAAAATTTTCGAAACAAAAAGAAACCAAATAAATAAAAAGTGAAACAATAAAATGCGAAAAAAAAAACAAAATACGAAACGATAGAAACGAAACAACATAAAAACCAACTGAAAAAACCGAAACGAACCATACCCGCTGCTATCTGCTTCTGCACCCTCGACATTGGGCGCATTCAATAATGAAGTCAGTACGTAGTCGAAAATCAACTGGCTTTGTGAATGCAAAATGCACTACAAAGATAGTCAATCGTAAACTGTCATATTTTTGACAGACGTGAGAATAAAATGAAAATCATTTATGATTTTAAAATAAATCAAATCAAATAGGTACAAGATATAAAATGAGTGATTTGGGACAAGATGAACTCATATGTAATGTATGCAAAATAATTAAATTTAGATCATATTATAGTGGTTTGGAAAATTAATCTAACAGCTGAGAATGAAATGTCAAAATCGCTGTGAACTACCTATGAAGTCGAAAATTTGTACACTACGTCAGAGGGGAAATTTCAACTAACTTCTTAATTGTATTTGAACAATCAGAGTGAGTTGACTACGTAGTGACATGAACCACTTTTACTGCCATAAATTTTATCTATATTATGAAAACTTCATATTTTTGTTAAATTAACTATTCATCCCCCTTACTCCACTAATTGCTTATGGAAAAGAAATAATACTTTTCTCTCTGTCATTCAATTTAAGAGTCATGTAAATCTCAACTCGTCGCCACTAGTGCCAATGTAGCATGTTGTCGCATAAAAAATCATGCCCATAAGACTACTATAATGATTTGGATATACAAAGATTTTATTAAAAAGAATAGAAGAGAAGATGTTGGCATTTTGTGGTCCATATGTCCATAGTCAAAACTTTACGTTTAAGTTGTTGCTCCAAGTTTAAGGGTTTTAGGAGAGTGCCCAGTGGAGAATTTTTAGTTGAAATCGTTTGAGAAATTTTACTGTCGGAAATTTTGGACAGATTGATGAGATCGACAGTAACAACCACAATAAACAAATGGAGTTCAGATGTAAAATTATTAATTTTGATATCGTCAACGCATAACGCTTCAGTTTGTCCAATGCCAAAAATCAACTCTTGGCGCCACTAACATTCCTGCACTCCACTTCTGACAACAATCTTAAATTTGGATATGCTAAATTAATTGAACTTTTAAATTACACCTTTGACTTTAATTAAAATATTAAATTAAAGTTAACAAAAACTCTCGCAAGTTTAATTGATTGTTTTGAGTTTGATTATAAATGCTGAATTTTGTTATCAATCTTATTTATGAAATTTTTCAATCTTACCATTTTAAAACTTTCTGTCAAATTTTTCCAGAAACATCTATCATTTTGTAATTGAGTTGTATAAAATCAATTTAAGTTTCAACAAATTCTTATCACTCGGCGAGTCCAAGAGACGTTACTCCATATGAAACCATCCCTGAAAGGCTTGAATTGTTTTAATTGCGTAATGCGGAGTGTTGCCGTAGGTGAACTAATATATAGGACTGCCATTTTTGAGTATATGTATAAGATAAGAAATATTTTTTCTACTACGTTCTCAATTTGTAAACCATTTTTGATTTGTTTAAAAAATATTTTAATACAATGTGTTGTAATAATTATATTTTGATTAGATATTTTTTCTCTTCCTTATCTATATTGGGTACGATTGATTGTTTTGAGTTTGATTATAAATGCTGAATTTTGTTATCAATCTTATTTATGAAATTTTTCAATCTTACCATTTTAAAACTTTCTGTCAAATTTTTCCAGAAACATCTATCATTTTGTAATTGAGTTGTATAAAATCAATTTAAGTTTCAACAAATTCTTATCACTCGGCGAGTCCAAGAGACGTTACTCCATATGAAACCATCCCTGAAAGGCTTGAATTGTTTTAATTGCGTAATGCGGAGTGTTGCCGTAGGTGAACTAATATATAGGACTGCCATTTTTGAGTATATGTATAAGATAAGAAATATTTTTTCTACTACGTTCTCAATTTGTAAACCATTTTTGATTTGTTTAAAAAATATTTTAATACAATGTGTTGTAATAATTATATTTTGATTAGATATTTTTTCTCTTCCTTATCTATATTGGGTACGACAAGACGTACTATTTGATGGTTTATGAAAATGTTTATCCTTATACACTTTACTCCTCAAATTATTTTCCGAAAGTAATGCTACTGCCATCGACAGATCTGAAGATCTGAATAAGAGACTAGTTTTTAATAATTGAGATACTAGATGTTCTATGATTTCGTATTGTTTAGTCTGCTATTACACGATGAATCTAGATGCTATGTCTGCTATTACACGATGAATCTAGATGCATGCGACACTTCGAACAACATAAGTGCAAAAGAGAGACAAAATTCGAAAACATGAGAAGCAAGAAAATCGACCTGTGTCGCACGGGTAAAATTTTCCGTGCGACAATTTGACGTTTGTCTTTGCTCTTGTTCGCTTTTTTACTGTTCTCTTTCATAAGGTTTCGTTCTTCGAGAAGGAAACTTCGATGCATCTTAACATTATAAATGTTTTTTATACTAATTTGTATTCCAAAATTCATATTCTTCATCAATAAATAAAAACAAATCAAATTTAAATATTTTTTTAATTGATTTCAAAGAAAACTGAAATCATTTGAATTTGAAAAGTCTCATAAGCAAACCTACAAGTCAAACAACAGTCAAAATAGATTCATGAATCTGGTTTCATCGTGTAATAGCACTTGAGAAACAGGATAGGATAACAAAGAAGAATTCGAAGATGTCGCATGCATCTAGATTCATCGTGTAATAGCAGACTTACGTATTTTTGTAGATAACGAATATCATAATAAGATTCTGGCAACCCTTTTTTACGTCTTCCATTTTGACAGCAACTAGAATTTACAGTTTTCTGTTTAGTTGGCAGTGGAAGTTGGTGTTGTTCGTGTAAAATCGCAAAGTCCTAAATAAATTAAGTTTTTCCAAATAAAATTAATTAAAATTCCTGAAGTAAATACGTTAAATCGATTGTTTCCAAAATCATTCTATAGAACTCATAAACATTTCAATAAGTTATGTGGAGTCCAACTCATATTCAAGTAACTGGTAAGCTGGTTGTTATTTAGTTTTTTTTTGTCGATATTTCGATGGTTGGAGCACAAACTTGGGTTGACAAAGGAAATTCTAATTCATTTGTTACCTTTTTAAACTGATATTCAGGGGTGTTATTTTAAAATACTTTTTGGACCTTTATACGGCAAATTTACCTGTCAATCTTCTACCTTAAGAAAATTGCAGTATCGCAAAAGTATACCAACAAATAAAAATTTCTACAATTTTTTTTATGTTGCTGACCTACAAAAAAATGCTCTTTTTTATTCTAAGCTTATAAAAACAGAAATAATGACATTGTATTCTATGCACGCCTCAGCACTCAGCCTCAGCAGTAGTCGGTACTCGAATTAAAGTAAAAAGTGCTCCCATGTACGCGATCATTGTTTTCACATGATGTACCTTTATTCTTTTGCTTTCTACAGCACCCGTCCCCAGCCCGATACGGTGAAATCAAAATAATGACTTTGCGCTCGCACTTATTAGTCATACAAACTAAAATTCCACTTTGTCGCTCAGAGACGCTCTATCGTCATCATTCATCAGTTACCTTGCAAAATATTTCAACTAGTCCGTGTTGGGTTTAGCTTGCCAATTCAAATTAAACAACAATAATAACTGCGGATGTGTGTTGTTTGCCTGCCTGCGACTCATTATGAATCGCTCCGATGGCAAAAGCCGTGTTTTTATTTGTTTTCTAGAACCTGAACAGCCGAGCCCGAACGATAAGAGCAGCTGACATTAGATTATTGCATTTATCTATTTTTAGAGAGGAACATCATTTATTTGATTATTCCAATTCTAATCATCAGCCAATCTTATCACTTGTAAATGCATCTATTTTATGATTTGTTTTCAGCTGTAAAATTTAATTTTTATTGTGTGATGGATTTAAAATTATATATGTACGTTTGCACCTAAATGAAGAATTCTTACCATGTATGTACGTATATAGGATTTCGTTCAATATTGTTTTTAGTTTTTCAATCCTCCACACCCATGATTACATACAAATGTATTTATTTTCTTAGCTACCAACCTCAAATCACAACACGTTTCAATTTAATTCTCTCGAGGTGAATAGGTATACCTACGATAATAACGATTGCCTATCGATATACATATGTATGTACATAGTTTGTGATAAAATGCTGTATTTTGTATAACTTTATCGAACTGCTATAAAGCTCCGAAAATTCGTAAAAAAGCAAGACTTTGAGTATATTTTAATATTCAAATATTTTATTTTTTACTAAAAAAAGTTACTTAAACTCTGATTGCAAATAATTTTCCGTTTTTTCGAAACTTTTAAAGCATCATCGTTGGGAGACTGTTTTCATAGAAGAATAACTAACAACAATTTAATTAATCCTCGAAATATTCATAGCACAACTAACCTCTAGAAGTTTTTTGGGTTCTACTACTTTAAAATGCCAAATTAAACGAATTCAACCGTACAAAACATCAATAACAAACTATTTGTCACATCTTGGACTATTAAACCATTGATATCGTGATGAGTTAACCGTTGAGTGTGATAAATTATATTTTGATAATTCTTCTAAAACTATGTGCTTGGTTGAAGAAACATTGCGGTCACGATATCTTAGGATATTTTTGTTTAAGTAATAATGGCGATAAATTCATTTATATGAACTACATTACGCACGCACAGTTTTAATATTGTTGAGTATAAATGAAACAACAACGGCTCCGATAAGCTTCGATTCACCTTTTTTTCCTCATAGGTCCAAATCACTTTGTCAAATAAAATGTTTGAATGAATTGAAATGAATTTTTAGTACTACATGAGTACATACTTGTTTAATGAGATATTATAGTTTAGTTTCAACGTTGTTATTTATATCTTGGTAGAACATTTTACTTGACATATTTCACACGATACCCTTACCTCGTAAACAAAATTTATTTTCGCCTGGTAGAATTGTCCTCATTTATGTAGTCCTCTAGAATTTGTTTATTTTTTTTTTTTCAATAAAATAATGAAGATATCTGTTTTCTACATAAAACATGTTAACGTTAAGTTCATCAAAAAAAAAATCCATACATATACATAGTATTGTATGTCTTATGACAATTCCACAAAATACATGGTGTGTGACATCAACTTGATTTTAAAAATCTTTTATAACAAAAAAAAGAAGAAATAAATGTTTAACTTTGTACTGTTTGCACAGAATTGATTTGTTTTGGTTTATTGCTGATGCTATAGGAATAAAGCTTAAGTTAGTATTCCGTTTAACAAAACCAGTTTTATTTTTCTTAGCATATTAATTTTGCAGAAGATTAAAAAAAACAATATTTTTTACTTCACATTTTATAAGATTTCGTTTGATGGTTTTAAATGTAAAAATACGATTGGTGTCTTAATGAAATTATAGTGAAATTTCATTCAAAATGCAAATTGAATTGTCTTTCACTTGGATAAAGTTCAATTTCATCAAGCTCTACCGGCCGGCGGAGGAGGGTAAAAGTCTTAAGTATATTTTTTTTTCTTTTTAGCTTTATTTTGGTTCGAAATTTACTTTTACTTTTTCGCATACAAATAAGACTGTCAAACATCACTTTCTCATAATTCAACTACACATGTAAAACAAGCCATAAGAGCCACTTGTGACAGTCAACACCTTGAGCGAGGCTACCTTCGTAGTATTAATGAATGAAAATGACAACAAACCGGGGTCAAATGTCTTAATTAAAGGCCATTGTAAAATGAAACAGTAGTTGGCTGTGCGATGGCTCTTAATTTTTTTTAAGACAAGTGGACGTTCGAGCAGAACTGCCTCGAAGTCAGGTTATTATTCGTTGCGGATAATATTACTTATTGATCGCTTAACTTAAAAAAAAAATAATTGACGAGCAACAAATTGGAATGTGGCAATATCTAACCGAAATAGGAAACTCACATTTAAGGCACTCAATTTAAAATTTGTCATGATGCAACACGGGAAGTCAATAGCTCATGCATGGGAAACTTTCAAATAAAAGAATATGTTATTTGAAAGATTATTATTGGAGGTATCTGCAATAATTTGTTGGATTTTTTTTTAAGGTTTCAAGCATAAAAAATTAAATGTCTCTTAGAAAGAACATTGCCATCACGTAGGCTAGTAAAAAATTAAATGAAGTGTAACTCTTGCTCCTAGAATTTCATGTGAAATCGTCGAACCTCAAGCCGGGGTGGGCAGTTAAAAAAAAAAACAATCCGACAAGAACCAGTTGCTCGGATGATATAATAATAATAATTATAATTGGAATGCCAATGAGAAACATGATGTAAAAGAAGACGATAAAAATGCACACAAAATTGCAATCGAAAATGGTTGTTCGTTGTTACAATAGTGAACAATAAGTATGTATATGCAACTTAATATATTCAAATGGTTTTCGATAGTCAATAACTTAATATCATTAGGCTTAGGCACCGATTAGTACGTGATATTCTTATTTAAAATTGACTGACATGTGGATGTATTTTATTCTATATTGTACTTAAAGCAAACAAAATAAACAATGTTTACATATTTCCTTGCTTATTTTTACTTTATTTCTAGTTTAAGAGTTCTCGACATTTTTTCAAATTAATTTGATTTTAAATAATTATGTAGGTATAGTAAGTAAAAATGTCTTTATTATTTTAACAAAAATGTATGAATTTTTTTAGAGAATTTTGGACTTTTCTTATAATATTTCAATGAGGAAAGATTATTAGTGTCGTTATTGATATGTCACATAAAAGCGGTACATCAATTTACATACAAGATGTATCAAAATTAAAAATTATTTTAAACTTTCATGTAATATCGTTTGACTTTTAATTACATGTTTCTTAATTAGGAAAATAAAGGTTTATAACTTAGATTCCTAAGTTCCACAGAGCAATCAATTTTTAAAATTGAACTATTATTCGAAAAAGCACCTAAATCAAGGTGCTTCAACATATGTCGAAACTAACACACTTAGATCAATATTTAGTCCATTGTGATACCAAATAGATCTAAAGATCTTCCCTATTCGTTAAACCATTTGGAGCTAGCAATAAAGCGTTTGAGACGATAAATGTCGGAATTTCATAGATCACTGGAATCATTATATATGGTACATATGTAGAACTCTCCCAGGTGAAGTCTTCTTCTTTGTGATAGGGCAGGACAGAAACATTTGTAGAAGGTAAGGTAAAACTAACTCCTCTTCATCAATTCAGCTTCTAGAGTCGCATTGGTTAAACTTGGGTAATGGAAAAGATGTTTCCTCAAAACCAACTTCCTCTTCAATATCTGATTTAAATTTACACAAAGATATAGCCAATGTATCTCAAATTAGAGCTTCTTTTTTTATATTTGTCTATGAACACACATTTCTTTCTAACTAAATGTTGGTGCTTTAAACAATGAATATTTATATCGGGTCATCTTTCTGATATTCTACTTTTATATACATAGATCAATTCATTTTGTCAGCCTGAATGAAAATAAAAAATATGAATTTACTCATTTTTTAAATGGCAAATTATAATCTCACATTAACTTTCTGCTTGCAGTTCAAAAAGCTAAGGGTTTGTTGACTAAAGGCAAAAATGGTACTAACAATTGTTTCGTCACAATTGCATTGGGCAAAGAGAAATACCAAACATCGGTCAAGGAAAAAGCCACGGAGAACGTTGACTGGCACGAAGAATGTGAATTGTAAGTTTATTATGATGACAATATATGTAAGTTGGTTTATTTATGATATTATTTAAATTCTTAGAAAAATTCCGGATCAAGGGAACAGAGCGGAGTTGATTTTGACTTGTTTGCATCGAAATAATCTTAGTATAGATGAGTTTTTGGGTCAAGTAACGCTCCCTCTTAACGAAATGGATGTATATGATCGTCCTAGGTCGAAATGGTTCAAACTTGAAAGTAAACCTGGAAAAGAGAAAAAGAAAGAGCGAGGGGAGATTGAAGCCAGAATAACATTTATAGTGAAATCCGGCTCATTAACCGATTTGAGTAAGAAAGAAAAGCATAAGTCTTCCATAGGACAGCTGGCAAATTCTGTTGGTGGCAGTTTGCTTAGTATTGGCACAATTGAGAAGCGTAAAGGTATTAAAAAATTCGCAAAATCGTTGGGCTCAAAAATGCACTTAAATGGTAAGAAAAAGAACAAAGATAATATGGAAGGTGATGTTGATTCGACAAGTGGAAGTTTCGCCAGTATTGGAACGCCAAACAGTAATCCTGGGCTAAGAAGATATGGACAACGTGTTGGTGAAGCAGATCCAGGAGTTATAAGTGAAGATGAAGACGAGTTTGTTTTTGATACATTATCTCATAAAAGCTCTGGTAGCTCCTTAAACATCCGTGGCACACAATCATATCAACGGAATGGACCATCGCCGTTGATTTCAAAGGAAAAAGAAATTGATACAAACTTCTACTCGTCAAATTCACCGCCAACAAAGCCTCCACGCAATCAAAACGATCAACAGCTCGACGAATGGGAGTCAAAACTTTATGGAAAGCATCTTGATATAGGAAGTACAGATTCCTTGAAACGACGGTCCTGGGAAATATCCAGAGTTCCACTGCCAGCAAATAATGAAGAACCACTACGAGAAACAGAATTAGTTGAAAAATTCACAGAAGAAACAAATACATCACAACCCATCGGGAAATCATCACCGATACCGGTAGTTTATGAAAAACCATCTCTTGAATTCGAAATGGATGAAAGTACTCATCCATCAACTGCTCCAAACACACCTGTTTTTAAGTCAAAGTCCAAAGAAAGTCTCAGAGATAACAGTCCATACAGAGGAACAGATGATATACCAAATACAATGCCACGTAGCTCAACCATGGAATGTTTGTCCGATAGTAAAAATTCTTCTTCCGTCAATAATAGTAAAGAAATGGATGTGAATAAAGAAAAGACTGAGAAGAAACAGCGTTTCAGTAAATTTAAATATTTTAATAAAAGAGGTGAGTTTAAAATGAGTAACATGGGTGAACGTTATAATAGTGTGAAGGAATTTCTTTAATTACAGATAAACAGGATTCACAAGATGATCTTTCGTCAAGTCCAAAGGTTAACGAAAGAATAATAATCGGGCATGAAAAGTCACAAACTCCTCGTTCTGAGGTCTCAGCCGCCCTGGCTAAAAAATATGAGGGAAAATCCAGAGAAGTAAGTCCAATTTTATTCCAAAGAAGCTTTAATTCTATAGAAAAAAGATGAATATGTATAATGTATATGCATAAAAAACGAACTAGGTTCAACTTTTAGAACCTGTAGTTTTCTTTCCAAGCACCAAAATTAGTTTAAGATCACATTTGAAGTTATGCTTTTCGATATCTCATTGTGTTTTTAACTCGTTAATAATTAATTTGTAATTTACTTATAAGTTAATAAAGATTATAATAATAATAATAATAATAACTCGTTAATTAATTTTCAATCGGTGAAATTACTTTCTTTTATGTAATGTTCTCGTATTTTATGTAAAATAAAAAAATTAAAAGGATAATACGTAGCACTTTATATTTCAGAGCTGTGATTCGAACTAAACATACTGTTTATTTATTTTATTTTCAGGAACTTATGCTTTTGGCCAATGGAATGGAACACGAAGCTCTTATACAGCGCCAACGAGTTAAAGAACTTGAGGATTATTTAGATAACTTATTACTGAGGGTAATGGAAACCCATCCAAAAATTTTACAAAATCCTTACTCACGCACTACATCAACTAAAAGGTATGTACTTATAGAAAATTAAAAAAGTATTTTAATCTCTGAAAATATATATAAAATCTCAAATCTTTTGCATGCTAGTTTTATTTTATAACATTTTGGAATTCTTTTATCGATGACGAATTAAGATAAAAAAGTAATACATAATAATAAAAAGATTAAATTAATATAACAAGGAAATCCATTAAATAAAAAATTCACATGAGTTGATTTGAAAAATACAAATCACATCATAAATCTGAAATTTGTTAAAAGATAGACCCGTACTTACTTTGACTTTTAGATGAGTTTATTAAATGTATTTTGTTATTCAAAACTATTGTGTTTTAAAATCAACAAACTTACATAATGTATAATCATTTTCTTACGTTCTCAAATTGTTGAAGGAACTGTATACAATAATATAATGATATATTCAGCCCTAAAACTTAAGGTAAAAGTTATTTACTTTTCAGTTGTTTCTAGATAGCTTGCTTTCAGTTTAAATGGTTGCGAAATTCCACAAACCTTATAATAATACAATTTGTAACTCTTAGATTTCCATGAAATTAAGCTTTTAGTTATGCTCGTTAACTTTATACTATATTTGGGTAGGAAGACTTTATTTATGCTGAAATCTTATGTCCAATTAATTCGAAACCTTAATAATTATTTCACATCACGAGATTTCAAAAGTTGCCTTTTATTACAAACTATTGGAGTAATAAATACAAAAAGCATTTACTGCATGTGTAGGGAAAAGATGTAATCCCTTTGTATTGATACGTAGATAATTAGATAGGTAAATTTATTAAAATATTATTCGATTACACATTAATTTTGAGGTAGCACATTGAAGTAGTATTAAGTTAATATTTCTATTTATTAATCATTTTTTGATTCACAAAATTACCTTCATATATTAATGCATTAACACCCAACAATTTTGTTAAATACTTTATACGATCAAACTATTGTTTGATGTCTTATAGTTTTAAAAACTTCATCATGAACGGTTATTAAGAACTAATACTCTCCTGGTCTATAAAGGAATATGGAGGATTAATTTATAAACACTCGTCAAGTAAGAACCAATATGTTAATTATGGTGACGGGTAGACAACATAACAAAAAATTAAATTACTTTTACTATTACATAAAATAAATATATACATATACATATGTATTTATAGTTATATATAGTAAAATTAATTACCTACTCATGTTAACATGTATTTGCTTTATATTTCAGTGGATAAATGAAGATCAACATAAAACCATATTATACACCAGAAGTTGCCTTCTCCAAGTGCTTTTTTTTACATGAACAAAAAAATATATACATATATGCATAAAACATAATATCGAAAATTGTTAAAAATAATAATTATTATAAAACATTAAATATAATTTTTAATTAAGTCAACGTTAAAGTAATCCCAAATTATATTATTTATTTTTAAAACTGCATTTTAATTAATACTTATGTAATAAGCCAATAGTATTTTATTTTTTAAACCATCACGATTTATTTGTTTTTAAATTATATTTAAAAATTTGTTTTTCACTTTGTTAAATATGGGAATTTTGGTCCTGGGCAAAAATAACAAAACATAAAAACCAAGTACCTAGATTTTTAAAGCTTTTAAATACATTTTAATATACATTTACATACATAGTACTAAGATTTTTTTTTCTTAATTTATGTTTATTAACTATTAATATAAATTCAATAAAAATGTTGAAATATAAAATAGTTTTTCTACTTTAAAGTCGGAACCCACAAACTGCTGAAAAAATAATCGAACAATCGAAGGACAGCATATATATACATATGTATGTATGTAAGTAAGGTCTAATTTTTTGAAAGCTACATGATAGTTTGGTTAAATTTGTTTCATTTCAGTGGCCTAATGAATATTGAACGTGATAATATAAAATTTATAAATTGTAAGTTGAAAAGACTTAAGAAACAATTTATATTGCATAAATGCATGTAGTAAAAGATTTTTTTGTGTGTTTAATAAGGTTGGAACAAAAGGGGTTAAAATGTAGGTATGCATTAAATTAATGATTTAAAAAATATTCCTTCTTCTCTCCAAGAACCAACAGTTGTAAAGCATATCCAATAACTTATTATTTGAATTGAAATTTATACTTGATTAAAAAACATACATTTTTAACTTATGTTACAGATAAATCTAACTCAAGTTATTTCTTTGGTGCTCATGAATTATAAGAAAAGACTATACATTATAATAAACATGAAGTTTATAATTCATGTTATATTCCCTCATGCATCATAAGAATAAAAAACACTAAAAATATTTTTTTCATTAGATACTTATAATCTGAAATTGCAAATTTTGTATGCATTCAATATGTACTCGTATCTAGATCTTCACGACCGGCATAGATTTATATTCTTTTATAATTAAATTGCAAATTCTATTTGTTACATAATTGGTTTATTATATTTTGCCAATTAATAATAATATAGGTAATATAAACAAAATTCTTCACAACTTCTTTTAATATGCATACGAGTGTATGGAATATTAGAATAGACATTCGGAATCAATTTTGATACCCACGATGGCAGTTAAGATTCTTTAAAAATGTCCTACCTACATATGTATATGTACATAATGTATGTTCCTAGTTCCTACACACTGTATGTACATACAGATGTACCATAGTACCTGCTTTTCATTTCATTGCTTTGTTTTAGGTACCTATATCGTTTATCAAAAAAGCCGGAACATCCCCAAATTTGAAAAACAGAATAATACGACTCTACATTGCTTCTCAAACCCCATCCGAAATCCACGGTCCAACATCACAATACACGAACACGATTAAAGAAGTCGTGATTTGGCTTTAATGACGGTGAGGGTTTACTGTTGTTTTATTAAATTCGTCATCAATGATTATGTTGAAAATTCAAGAGTTGCCATCGACTTTAAGAGAGATAAAATAAACTAAGAGACATGCAAACTCAGAAGTCAGAAGCAGCGACTGAGTTGAGTCGATCGGCTTCGGCTTCTCATTACTCATTCCCGTTCCCTCTAGCTATAGTAAAAGCGAATTCGGAAATCTTCATTAGTTTCTGTAGAAGCGTCTGCTTGCTGCAGCAGTAGGATTGACTGAATAGGATAGGATGCCAAAGCCGAAGCCGATGCACAACAAGTATGGGCTATGCTGGTATGGTGAACAATTTCTAACGTCAGTCTCACAGTAAACGTGAACGAATCAAGGTCCACGCGACGCTACGCAACGAAAAATAAACCTATTTTTTTAAAATTTAATTTTATATACATATTTTTGTATTTTTAAATTGTAAGTTCCTTTTCGTTAAACTGATTTATTTATGTTCACTGTCCAGATTGTGTACATAAGTGGGGTGGTGGGAAGAGAGAGAGCGAGCGAGTGATGTGCGTTTGACAAGAGAACGAACGGAGTGAAATTTTACGTTCGCCCTTTTTTCGAAAACCATTAAATGAATGACTGCCATTGTTTCTGTTTTTGTCGGTTATGGAATTGTAAAGTGAAGCAAATTAAAAAATATATGATATATGCATACGTATGTATGTATGTATATGGATATGTATTAACTACTACTATAAGTTCTTTTATTTTGAGTTTAAATTTTTCCATCCTAGATGTGATTGGCGTGTAAACAGAGCATTCTATTGATAAAAATTGTGATAAATTTCGTTGCATAATAACAAATAATAAAAGGAAGTAGACGATATCAATATTGTGGATACTTCTAATTTATAAAAAGTGTATATAGTGTGTTTTAATTTAAAAATACAATTTAAGCCCACAGAGTGCATAAAGTGGATGACGAACGCGACGATGAAGAACGAAATGATCTGTATGAAATTGCGGACTTTTCAAGTTTACCTAAGCGGTTCGGGACTTCTCGTTTGGTGATTGTTTCTAGTTTTTCTTTTGCATTTTGTCGATCGGAAAATTCTCGATTTTCTATAATTTCGATTCAGCGTAGAGTAATTTTTCTATTTTTATAAATCAACAACGATGAACTCTTCAGCTTTCTTACATTTTTGAAATTCTTTTACGAGTTTGTTCGTCTCCTGGTCCCTCCCACCCCATTTACTCATTTGTATACTTCTATCTTCTATACCTTTCAATCGTTTGATGGATTGTGTTTTTAATGAAAGAGAAGTACCTACACATGTATCTAAATACATATCAGCTTGGTTTCTTACTGCATCTTTTACTTCTTTTTTTTAATTTTGGCTCAAAAATATAATAACTAACTGATCTTGTTTTATATGCAATTTAGTTCGAATGTATAAACAACTTCCCGCTGTTTTCCTTCCTTTCTGTGTGTCTCTCAATCTACTATAAAAATTAAAACGAAGCAAATAAAAAAAAAAATACAAAAAAAGAAACAAACGAAAGAACAAGCAAGAAAAATGCATAAACCATAAAGCAGTACCTATAGCAACAAACAATTACTTCTCGGCTAAACACGACAGTGCAATTCTTTCAAGAGGAAACGAGGAAGTTCTTCAGATCGAAGATCCATGCATTCGGATAAGATCGATGATGATGATGCTGCACCAACCCACGACCGAAAGACACAAAAAGGTTCGTATCTATAGTATCGATCGTAATTCTTTCCAACTAAAGATTTTTTTTGCATATGTTAAGACTATGTTTATTTTCAAACATACGTTTTTGTGGGCAGTTATAACTTGTTATATGTAACAGGCTTTTTTGTTCTGAGTTTTACCTGGGGTCCTGGAGGAAGTTATTTCGATGCATCCCTCTTTTTCGATAAACACTATACCTACCTATATGAAATAAGCGCCTTTACAAAGTTGACTGCTTATACGAAGAGTGAGGTTTTGTTAAGACGAGACGGCTGGAAAAAAAGATTTTCTTTGCCAATACACCAAACTGGTTTTTTTCAGCTGGGATTCTTAAAATAGGTAGGAGGCATGGTGGATAGAAAGTACATACTGAAGTAGTGGGCGATATCTATTTATTACCACATGCACAATAGATATGTTTGTCTAATAGGGAAGCAAAACTCGTTTACGGTTGACAGTATCTAATTAAAACGTACATCTGGGTCGTTCTTACTTGCTCTAAGCCAGGACAAATAATTGAAAAATCCAATTGAAAATTCAATATGCATAAAAGAATACTAGAACCACTGAAAATTGAATTTAGATTTTAATAGTAGCTATAGATCCTGGCTTCACTAGAACCACTATATTATAAAAATTATTACGAAGAAGAAGTTCGAAAAAAGTACATAGGCACTTTACTTTTCTATTCATTAACCTTTTAAAATTTTAATTTAAAAACCTATAGGTAGGTACCTATCTCTGAAATGTTTTTGTTTGAAAAATCGAACGACGGAAGTTTTGTGGCCAATGCACTTTTATAATTCTTGAAAGATTTTATTTTTAAATACATTTGATAGTAAGTTGTGGACTTATTTACTCAATCTTTAGGCATTGAAAAAATTGGTACCACTAAAAGATTATACATATTAGATACTAGCTGTTGCCCGCTACTTCGTCCGCCTCAATTTCAGCATTAGCAATTAAGATTAAGTTTTTAAAAATTATATATGTATATTAAAGTTCTTCTGCGTAAAGGATATTTTAATTTTATTTTCTTGTGGCAGAAGAACATACTGATTTTCTCCGCAACCCGATCTTAACAACGAACGGGACGGAAGTACTCAAAGATGAATAATTTTCCCCTTTAACTTAGTTATATTAAGTAATGTAGATATAGGATTAATCAAATTATGATTACACAATTATTGTATTAAATACTTAATGTTATTTTGTTAGTTGTTAAATGTTATACCTAGTTATCTCTTTTTTTTGTAGTCTAATTGTAGATTTAATTATCTCTATTTAAATAAATAAAATAATAATAATGTAGATATAGGAATACCTTTCATTATTGAAAAACAGATTGATTTTTTTTTTTAATTTAAAGAAAGATATTTGCAATTGCGTATTTCAAAATGTACTTAACAACATCTCTTGACAGCGAACCTGTATTTAAGCTAAGGGTTAAAAGATATTACTTAGGAAAGAAATTATTAAATCTTAGCAATGTTTTTGACTGACATTAATCCCGTTTAAAAGTATACCGGGATTAACACATTACACATTTTTAATACTAAGGAATGAACTTCATTAAAACTTAGTACCTATACCTATTACTTAAGCCGACTTAATTATATATGACTCCTTTAGATGTCTAAAATACATACCATTTAAAAAATATTATTGATGAAAAATTTGAAGTGAAAAAGTCTTTACTAAGTTGAACTGTTCAATTTCAAAAGGTTCAATAATTTGGGATGTTTGCTTAGAATCTATGTACCTATCTTTCCGTTGGGTTTTCCACAACACGAAAATACGTGAAGACAAGATTTTTGTATTGACATATCAAATTCCTAAATGTGGTTTAAGTGTTAATGTTATTGCTACAAATGAAATAAATCTTTCCGATAACATATTTTCCCATATCTTATAAATAATATACAATTTTGTGGTAAAATGAGAAAAAAAAATGATGAGAACAGAAAAAGTAAATCTCTCGCAAATTGAACTGTTAAGGTGACTCGCCTACAACCTTATACTAAAATTATCTTATATTCTAGAAGATCAGTCTAGCATGTTAAGAGTAAACATTGAATGTGTGCCTTGATATAAAAAAAGGTATGCATATTGAAATATATGCAGTCCATCATTATAAATGATCACATTCCACAGATTCTGTAACCCATTCTGGCTGTCAACAATCAATTGTCATTAAGATACAGTAACCACACTACCTGAATACTAACTCATAAAAATGTAAGCAACTTACAACAAATGTTCCTCAAACCTACCCACTGCAAGATCATCATTTTATAGAGAATTTTACAACAACAAACAGCTTCTTCTTCCTCAAGCATGTTTATTGTTTTTTTTTCTTAAGTTCACGGAGAAAGTTTATAATAATAATTGTTTACAACTCAACAAAAATAATAGTTACTAGGCATATTCTCTTTTATTCTAAACAAACCCAACTTAATTGAACTAGAACTCTCGTTCTGCAACAGGGTGTTTCTTTATTGTTACCAAATATTTGAAGTTGAATTTCAAGATAGCAAACCCTTATTTAAATGTACGTATTCATTAATTCTAGTCAGAGTTAATTCGAATCTTATCGTAAAATCACTCTCTAACCTTTTTAAATTCGAAACAAACAATATACAAAAACAAATACCTACTATTCATGTTTTTGGAAGCTTTTTAATTCACGAATTATTATGTTTTTTTTTTTTTTGTGATCATTCAAAAACATGTAATTTTTTTAAATTGATTTGATAGCTGAAATTGAAATTCAAAATCAGCACAAAAAAAAAACTTTATAATGTCTATAGCCATTAAATTGTTGGATTCGAAAATTTTTAACTGTCACTAATGTAAATTTTCTGAAACTAAGTGAAATACCAAAAAGTTGAAAAATAACACTTGTTCTTTTGTTGTTTTCTCCAAGCCTTTGAGAATTGCAGACTGGACAGAAATGTCAGAAATCCAGTGAAAGACAAGTGCAAGTGATTACGTGTTTTAACTCTTTTCAGCTAAGGAATAAATCATCAAGCAAAACTGTTTTCACTATCGGGCTTTAGAATCATAAGATCGCTTGATTTCTGTTTCGTTTTTAACTTTATTCTATTTAAAAGTTCAGTGCACCTTTTATTAAGTCAAGTCTGATAAAAAATTTAAACACCACTTATTAATATAAATGTTAAAACATAAAGTTTTAACTAAAACAGTAATAGTCTGGAGATCCGCCAAACAATATTTATGTGTTTAAAACTAGGAACTCTCAGAGAATGTTCAATGGACATATGAATACACTAATACAGTTTTTAAAAATCATTTCGGAATTAGCAAGTATGTATGTAAAGACTAAACTAAAACTAAATAGGTACTTGGTTGCCCAAATGACATACATATGTAGGTACACCCTATGTTATGAAACTATTTTAAATGTCGCCTGGGGGTAAGCAAATCATCACAAAAGTGCGTCTATCCCGTCCCACTCCACCGAACGTCTCCGTCGCCGTCGGTCGTCGCCCGCCGCCGTTGATCTTACTAGTTTTTCTACGGGCGGATAGGCACAATTAAACTATTAACATAATGCAAATTTACGTAGCTTCATCGTGTCTTTCTCTTGTATTTTTTATAATAAATTCAATTAGAAAATGTAAAATTTGTTCATTATTGGCAAATTCAAAACTTTCAAAGTCTTATGTCTGTCGTGAACGAAAAACAGAGAAAGAGCTAGATCATAATATGCATTCTGTGGGTTTAAATCTGCCTGATTAATAAGAATAAATGACATTGCACCCATGAGGGTCATAAATCTAACAAATGAAAAAAGCATCCCCAAAATTTACCAACATACACTACACGAAGCTCAAGTCCGATTCCCCGTTAACTAAACTGAGTTTGATGTGTTATTCAATTGAATTTCATTTGGGTGCTCGGCTACGTCATAATAAGCTGAAACTAGTAGATACGAATACGACAACCCTAATTTCATTTTCCCGTCGTCGTCGTCGTCGTCGTCGTCGTCGCGGTCGTAGTCGTGTCATGTGGTATTGTTGTTGTTGCTTGTTTTTTTTTAATATTTTTTACGACTCAGAGGTCAAAAATTTACGAAAATTACGCACGTAGCTAAGCTAAGTTGTAGCACCACTGGCAGTGGCAGTCTCTTCCACATCACATCAGTGAGTGGCAAATGGCAACATTGAGTATAGTTCTGTTAATAATCTAACGATAATTATCATAACATACTTCAACGCAACATACTTCCGTTTCGGAACGTACGGTTGTACAATGTACATAGCTTCAGCGTGGTTGCTGTACGATTCGATACGGGTATACATGATCGCCATTCTAGCCAATTTGCCTGGTTTAGGTGAGTCCAATTGAACAACAGCAATTGCATGCACCTCTTTATACCGTCGCGGTCGCCATAGCCATAAAAAATTATGAGCATGACAACAACGACGGACGATGCTTAAAAGGGGGAACTTGCTTCAAATAGAAGCGGGAAATCAACAGGAAGAAATATTTAATTAAAATTACCGCGCGTGTTCCATAGATCGGGCAAAGAACGAATCGAATAGAAAGCGGGATAGCAATATATGTATGTAGTAAGCACCAGGCGCGGATACATAAGGTAGGATAAAGGGTGTAAACGCACATACCTATCTCTGATGGTTGCTGAAGACGTTTTCAGAATGTCTGTACTTTGTCGATAGATTATAATGAAACAAAAAATATTTTGTTTAATTGTCTGAAAAATTTAATTACATAATTCATTTCAAGATTTTGGAGTAGATATGCTTTCACTCTCGATTTCTTCACACATTTAAGTTTTAAACTGAAGGTATGGTACAATCGTAAGTAATAAACCCTTCGCACATGTCAACGTCACTAACACTAAGACAGTCTAAATATGTATGTATGTACATACATAGATATTAATTACGAGTATATTTCAAAATTCTTAATTAATTTTCATCAAAAATAAATATGCAGGTAATACCAGGATTATCAGTGTCTAGTAAATACTTTTTTTTGAAAATTGGACGCATTGTATTTCTTTGTTTTTTTTTTTTAATTCGTTTGAGTATTAGAAGCTTCAACTCTTAAGGTTTTTGATACATACATATGTTTATATTACATACATACATAGGTAAATTCTTTGAACTAGACCAGGTTCGATGAAACTTTCCTTGTTTATCCTATCTATACCAATTGACCTCCTTACAATTATCTTCCCTCTTAAATATATTGAAGCCCCGCACCTGATCTTACAATGTGTGCGATAGACCGCATCGCAAGCGCAACTATCATCATATTGAAGTTACTTGCGCGCGGAACGGCCAGCCAGCGCTAGCGTATAGCATAATTTTGAATTCCGTATTTCCCTATATTCTGTACGTTCGATGTCGTCGTATGAACTTCTTAATTAATTCACATTTTCAGTCGGAAATAGTTTTATGGTTGTGTCTCTGAAACGAATTATACCTCGAAGCCGTATATGAAGAGTCCAACTACCTTTTGGGTGGGTTTCGGCCGAAGCGTTTGCGCAATTTCACTTCCAAAATGGGTAAGGCCCTAGGCAGTAGTCAGTAGGCACTAGCCTTAGTTAATGCTTAGTTAATGTGCCGATGCGCGTGTTACTTTTTAACAATCCACTTACCTAGCCTATGCAATGAGTAATTTATTCATATTTCTTAATTATTTTCCTTTAACCAAACAACAATAGATTATGTTACAACATACGTCAAATGGAGGAGGACGTAGAGTGACATCAGCACCGGCAACGGCTTACCTGGCAGCTGTGGTGGTGATATTCTTAACGACAACATGTTCCTCATGCGAAGGGTCTCCTTGCCAATCGTTCCACTGGTGGGATCCATTTCAGGATAAATGCATTCCATGCACAGAATGTTCGGGTCAAAAAATTGTTCTACGGCCCTGTCAATTGCACAGAGACACGATATGTGGCTCAATATATGATCTAGAAATTGATTGGATGCTTTTGGCGAAAACTGAGCCAAACTGGAAGGAGGTATACATATAATGCTTATTCCCGAGCTTCGAAATGCGGAGATGCAGAGCACAGTTTAATATAAATTTCTTCTTCTAGCGTCGAAAGGAAAAAATTTTACTTGTCGAAAATGAAAATAGTCATAATCAAGAAGAGAGCCTCGAAATCGACT
Organism: Scaeva pyrastri; assembly: GCA_905146935.1. Classification (NCBI taxonomy): domain Eukaryota; kingdom Metazoa; phylum Arthropoda; class Insecta; order Diptera; family Syrphidae; genus Scaeva; species Scaeva pyrastri. The sequence goes on along the minus strand of LR989929.1, from coordinate 467,149 downwards.
GGCAGTTGATGTCCCTAATTCTAGTGGTTCTGGCTTGTTTGGTGTTCTTCATCGCGGCTGCCTGTATTCTTGTACAGCACTTGCGACAATGGCGGCAAATGGAACGCCGATTAGACAAGGGTAAGTAATTTTTGTTTTTGTTTTCATTTTCTTTTAATGAATTTTTTTTTCGGATATTATAATCAGTTTCCGGTTAAGTTAGACCCTAATAGTAAAAGGGAACGGAAACGAGCTACACCACGATACATACAAACATTTTGAAATCACGCTCGTTCTCAGGATTGTCATTCCCATTTATTGATTGAATTTTGGGTTTGGGCCGTTTGGTTATTAAATGTGTTGTTTTTTGCCTAAGTCTAAATGCCTACTTCTACCTGGGTTTGTAAACCTCTCTCATATTGTTTTGTTGTTCAGTAAATTTTAAATGCTCGCACCTTTTTCAGATGCAATTTATTATTCAGGTGGTGTATCGAATCGGTATATCTTTACCTAGACACAATTTGAAGCAAACGACTGGTATTGGATAAGACCAGAAGCATTTTCGAACATCGCAAAGTTGTATTGAAATTGCGACACGATTGCCAAAATCAAAAATCGTGAAAATATGATGTTTTTGTACATACACAAACATATATATGTACATGCATTGCAAAGGGAGGACGTGCATTAGCTGCAAATCAATAATTTATGTTTGATGTATAGTCTTGGGGTACCCCTACCTATTCTTGTGGTCTGGTCTCAAAGCGGCCGTCTTACATGGAACAATTTTGAATTTTCAGTATAACATTGATTTATCTTACAGCTAAGATAATACATATTAATATTACCCCTGTCCTGGTACTGTGATGATATACATACATACATATTTGAATATTTAGAATTGCAGTGGTGTAATGTAGTTGTTTTTGGTGACTGATGAGTACGAGTTTTAACAACGTGAGGTGATTAAAGTTTGAACATTTTCACCTCTTGACTCAATCCTGGATCTCACTATATTCTAAATATTAACTATTTGTTCAAATATACATATATAAATACCTACATATGTATGTTTACTTTTGTGCAGATAATAGGTAGGTGGTTTTGTTTATGATGGCAGCAGTACAATTAGCATTTGTTCTAGTTTTAAATCTAATTCGAACTAAATAAAAAAATTATGAAAAAATATTTAAAAAAATGTTATACATATGTTATGTATGTACTTGACAGACAATCTTAAGTTAGCGTAAAACTAAATTCATATTAAAGGAGTGTTAAGTTTAAACAGATTTATTTATTTACAAACATAGGATATATTATACAGATAGGTATGTACGTTTGAATTTAAACATACCTAAGTCATTTTGTGACAATCCATGAGTTATGAGATCATTTTGAGAATTTTTAAATTTCTTTCTTATAAATTAGCAATTCCATTCGCGATAATGTGAGCTTCTAAAAATGTCAACAGCTTGTCAAGCTATTCCGTTTTACTTATGTTACGTTATTGGAATTGCTTTAGCTATATAAATGTTCGGTTCGCGCTTAATAGCGTACGCTTTTGGAATTATTCATGCCTTTCAAAAGCAAATATTCCATTTAGGGGTGATAAATAAAAAGACTATATAGAATTTATTTTTTAGAGATTGAAATAAATAATTCCAATTGCAGCAAAATAAAATTATAATCAAAATACAAAAGGGGTAATGACTCCATGATATTAAGTTGGTACCTTGTTTTACCCACAGCCACATCCTCATACGCGTACCTACCTACCTAATTGTAATTATTGGCTCATAAATTTATTTCAATTTTTCGTCCTCGTTCTTAAAGTGGATTTTGTACCAGGAGTATTTAAATCTTTTCTCACTTCCATAACAATAGAAAATAGACATCCATTAAAATAGACAAAAATTATAATTCATGAACTGTGTCGGAGCGAGAAAATATAGCGCCTAGGCTAACACTTTGGTTGTCTTGTATTTAAATTTTTAAAATTATTATTAAAATCACCGACAAAAATTTGCCTCGTTGTATACATAACATCAATAATAAATTAGATTCAAGCTTTAAGTTTTTAGTAAATGCCCGACGGTGACGCCAAAAGTGATATGTTTATAAGTCGTTCACGTTTCTCCTTTATTCGTGCGCCCCTTCTTGCGATAGTCTGAGGCTCCTTTACCTAGACGAACCGAGCATGCATCCGAGAAGTTTATAAAACTTCTTGGTTATTTTTGTAACAAAAATATAACACGAACGTTAGCTCATAATTCCTTGAGTTTGTATTTTTATTTTTCATTAATCGAACTACCTCTGCGCTAATGTTTATAAGGTGATTCCAGCTGTTGCTTCTTGAATACGAAATATGGAAAGACCTACTACCTACAGTTAAATAAATTTTATTTTTCCCTCTTACTTCATAAATGTGGGCATTCTATTTATATTGTTTTATTTTGTGTGTTTGTTCATTTTATCTACTTGGCATGGCTATGGCAAAAGGACTTCAAATTCAGGGTTAATTTAGTTCAGTAGTTCGAATTGCATCCGTTTTATTATAGGAATTTTTCCAGCGCGTGCCACTCTCAACTAGAGAAAACAACATCGCATCTTTGACACATCCGGTTCCACTTATTGGAAACAGAAAAGCGGATGCAAGGTGTGTTCGGTTCGTGTCTATTTTTAAAGACGTTATTTAAGAGAAGAAACTTGTGTTTTTTTTTTCGAATTTCGTTCCGGAAGTGGATTTTTTTGACTTTAAACTGTTTATTAGATTTTTTAGATTTAGAATTTCATTAGACTCAATGCATGAAGGAGGCTTAGAAAAGACGCAGGTATTTATCAGATCGGAGTATATTTTTTTTCAAATAATTATATTCAAGGTTGAATATACTTTATGCAGTTCTTTCATAATCCTGTTTCATCTTAGTCCTAGATTCACGTCGGAAGAAAAACATTAAATGTCTCTCAATAGTTTTTAATTTTTGTGATAATGTTTGTCATATACACATAAAATAATTTGATTTCTTATATAATGGCCTCCAATAACTTTACATACTTCTACAAAGAATCTACAGTGTGCATGCGGTATGAAAAAAAGCGTTTGCTGTTGTCATTTGTTCTTTTTGAATGTCTTTTACGAATACATACCTTGTATCTCGTCATCTGATAGTCTAAGTCGATAAAATGCAGTGTATCTGCTCCGTATATTTATCTGTTATGTTCAAAGTTAGAATAGACTTTTTGTAAGAAAAAACTTTGTTTTATTTTTATACTTTTAAAAATACCATGAAAAATGGTCCTTGATCTATAACCAAACTTATCTAAACAGGAGGTGAATAGAACTTTTTTTTAGGTTTCTATGCTTATGTACGTTTGGAAGTGTTTGACTGTTTACCTAATTTCTTAAAATAAACTTTTAATATCTTCCGCAGATTATTTCCTTTTATTAATGCTCCATAAAATTGCACATGTTTTTTTTCGATTTTGCTTATTTTAAACATTTATTGCTTTACTGCTTCTGAAAAGAAAACCATAAACAAAAAGCTTTCTCTTTATAAACTCAAAAGAATAAATTGCCAAGTAGACGTTTATTTAAAATATATTTTCTGTTCTAAGTCGATTTGTTGTTTATACAATTTTGGCGGTAGGAAAAAATTTACAAAAATCACGAATTCTAGAAAAGTGATTTTTTGCGCATCAGTAATCAGTATAAGATTTTCAAGAATCTTCCTAGAAAGCAAAAGAACAAAAAACAAATTAGACGCGTGTCCATAGAGAAGGAGGTTTTATGTACTATGCATGTACCTACTCCTAGGTAGGTACATACATATGTACATAGATGTGCGGGATGTCGGAAGCCTGCTGCGAGTTGGTTCTTGGGTTCTTCATTCATCTGTTTACTTAAAATATCAGGCATTGATTGTTTCACGAAACGAATCGGAAATTTTTGTTTGCTGTTCTATAAATAGCCCTTAAACTCGAAGTCGAATGTTAAATAAATACCACGAGCCATTAACCAGACACTCTACTCCAGATGATGGAAATTATACTTACCCTATAGATTATCTTATTTTGCATATATTTTTTGTCGGTTTATTTTCCTTTAGTTGTTGGAATTGTTGTCCTTCTTATAGAGATGCTTTTGGTGCACCCCGTTTACAGAATAAGCCGTTTGTCATATTATGTCAACGATTTTCCGTGGCAGATTTGCAGACAAGAACTATAAAAATAAAATTAACAAATTACGAAAGTCAAGATGCCAATTTTTTTTATATCTTTTATATGATCTTGTTTCAGATGTCGAGGAGTTGTCAGCAAAACTAATGGCGAGGTTAGCCGAAGTACAGAGTCTGGAAGGCGGCACATTTTACATTGAAGATGCAAGTTCGATAAAAATTCAGAACGTGCGACCGCAACAAATGCTTTTGATTGGTAAGTAAACACGTCAATCTCAGGGTGTTGATATTTCAGATTTATGACGATTGGTTTTCAAAAAAAAAAAATTAAAAGTTTAAACAGAAGGTCTTTGAGGCGAAATATATTTCTGTGGAAAAATATTCTATGAAGGAAAATATTGTTTTCTTCTTTTCACAGAACTTGTACAAAAAAATGATTTGGTCGTAATGCACTCGTTATGATAATTTAATAATAAACAAACCTTCCAAAATACAACTTTTAAATTAAAAAATATTTTTTGTTCTCGCTTTTGTCAAACCTTTTAGTCTTGGGGCTGGCCTCTGGTGGCATGGACTCTAAAAACAAACAAATCTTAAGTTAAAATATTCTACTGCTTAAAAATAAAACATAAAAAGTTGTTTTCAAATATTCTAAAAATAGCACGTCTGGAAATGTTGCCTCTACGAACAATGGAATTCCATGTTCTTTGTCTGATATTTATGATCGATGGAGTTAGATTCTCGCGTCTATTTTGAGATTCTATAGAGTTTGTAATTTATTTTATTTTTTTTTATTGAAAACTGAAAACAAGAACATATGTACATATAATTACCTGTGAAGAGATTTTCATATTGCAGTCAGATTTGACTCCAAAAAGGAAAAAAATATTTTTAATGTCATGTCACCATGATTAGAGTAGGACTGAACTATGAAAGAAAGTAAGTTCTAACGGATATCCACGAAATTATAGGAGCTTTCAACATCTTATTATTTGAGTTATTGTCTGATTATTTTCATTCTCGCTTTTAACTAGGAATCTTTCTTATGTTTTCATTTTCACTTCCTTTAATTTTCTATCAAAGTCCTGGAGTTACCTTCAAAGTAAAATCAGTCGTTTCCACTTTGTTTATCTTCCAGTACCTATATACATATGTATGTTTATTAAGATTCATGTCCGTGTGAGCGAGAGTATTCTAAGAAAAAATGCTCGTTAAATGAAGATAGGTTTATGCGCTGTACTTGTACCTATGTATGTACAATGTACATTGTACATAATGTACATACATTGACAACTCTTTTAAGAATTTAATAATAAAACATCGGAATGTCTTTGAAAAATTTCAAGGAAGTTCTTGTCTGGAAGCCTGAAGTGCATAAAAGTCATCAATTTACTAACTTCTCAAATAGCTCCGTGAAGCAGACATGATGTGGTAAACAATTTTTGCATTTTTTTGAAAAAATCAATGACATAATAGATTGTCACAAGACGTAGTAAAAATAATTTACGTTCCTTGGTCGCACTTACTAAAAAATTCACTTGCCGATCACGTCCCAAAACGATATGTGAGTTTTGGTTCGAAACAACTGGAAGTTTAACCAATAACATAATAATAATTATGAAAAATATTAAGAGTTGTTTGGTGGGACATTATGCTGACCCAAGTCCGTAGCTGTTTGGGGGAAGGTCACAACTGCTTCGGTTTATCTAAAGAATTTATCTAGGTATCAAGTATCGTTTACTTCCCATGAAATTGATTTCTTTGAAAAAAAAACGTTAATACTGCTGTTTCTGATATTAATATATTTCTGTTAGTCAGATATCGATTAGCGACGCACAAATTCCTAGAATGAAACAGCCCCATAGAAAGTTCTACTTGTGATTCCAATACCAAAGGAACAATTTTTCATTAAAAACTTTATAAGTTGAAAATACATGAATTGAATTATTATCAATATCTATACATTAACATTACACTAGTATACCCATTACCATACACATTAAAAACAATTAATAACATTAGTTCTGCAATGAAACTAAAATTAAGGCAGAATTAATAATTACTTTAACTACGGCCTTGTGTTTGAGAGAACTGTCTTCTCGTGCAGAAATCCATCGTGCGAAACTGTCAGATATAACTTGATTGACTGTATATAAAATACCTCGTACCCATTTCCTAGGAAGCAGCCAGAGGAGGGCACGATCAGCATGAAAAATTAAATGTCTTTTTGACAGTCCGTTCTTCTTCTTCTGATAAATGATAAAAGTGTTTCTTAACCCGAATATGTGTATGACGTAATTTAATATTAAATTTTATTGTTTTTTATTTTAAGGTGAGAAACATACAATCAAGCCCACCCAGCCTGGCAATGTGTACATTGAGGAAGCCAGTTCAAAAGGATGAACCTACTTACAGGATTTATGTTTACCTACTTACTACTCCAAGGACATCAAGTAATGTTTGATTAAATGACAATAATTGAATCCACTAGAGCCATTTATAAAATCTCGAATTGATTTCAATGGAATATTTAAACAAACAAAAACCAAAACTCATAAATACCAGATATTATCAATCACACAAAAAATGATCCTTTGAATTCAAAATCAACCCTCTGAGTGCAATGAAACATTGCTATTATAAGTAAACGATGTACAAAATTATTATAATATATTTTGTTGACTTGTTGTAAATCTATTTTTATTAATAATATATTTAATAATTATTTTGCTGACATTTTGTAAAAAAAAAAAAATTATAACAAAATCAAAGCAATTTCAAAGTCGTCGTTGTCGTCGTCGTCGCTCCTATTTAGTTGTTACTGAATTGAGAGCGTTTCCTTTTTTATTTTAATGGCTGCTGCTTATTTAATTACGAAATAACGGTTTTCTTGTATATAATTGTAGTATTATAATAAAAAACCCTTAACGTTATTTAAATGTAATGAAACAAAATTGAAAATAAAACTATGTACGTAATATTAAGGGCAATTTGCTTCAATATACTTAATGTAAATATTTTACCTTAGAAGAAAATTTAATGAAATGTAAGAATTGTATAATGCACTATAATAATGAGATTAATATTTAAAAGAAATCACATTCTTACAAAATGGCTATACTTTTCCTTCTTTACTAAAATGGCAGAACGAAATAATTAAATGTTAATAAAAATACTTTAAAAAATAAATATTACTGTGTTATTTGAAAAAAAAAAAATAATAATAATAATTCGTGATAGTCGACGGCCTTACAGTTTTATTATGTTGTCTACATTGAACATAATATGGTACATAATTCCTGAGTAAATTGTGTTGCTGAAATTTAGAAGGACATGTGTTTGTTTAAAATGTTTAATATTTTTTAATGAATTATTACATATGTAATCGTATCGATATTTACTGCTTGAAATCATACTGCATTATTTTTTTGTTAATCGTTGCAATAAGTAACAAAATTTCGATTGCGATATCCTATCAATGAATTTGCGAGTTGTAATAAATATAAATAGGCGGTTCTACACCTACAAATTTACTTAAGCCAACATTGACATTTAGTGAGTTTATAGTGTAGTAAAGTCTCTCGATGTCACCAAATTGGAATTTAATGTCATGAATTTCGTGGTTTTCTCTTTTTTATGCTATGAACATCATCATTATTTACCATTATGCTGCTTAAATTAAGTACATATCACATCAGTTAGTGCATAAAACTGAATCACGTGTTTCAAACGAACTTATGTACCCAATGCACGAACTTGGTTGAATATGAAAATAAAACATCTCGAAAAAAAGAATTACAAAACTTGGCCCGCTTTCATTAAAAATTCAAACGAAATTCTTTCGTTCTTCCATTTGCTTTTGCTTTTGTCCCTGCCCCGCACATCGAACAATCTGCCTAAATAAGAAACACAGTAAATTAAGCAGGTGACCATTCAAATGCACTCAAGAGCCTAATCAAGCACTTCATCAAAGACCCATTACATCAGCTGACCATAGCTGAATACAAAGTTGAATTCACAGCTTAATAACGAGAACAGATACTTAGTCGAACCGTTCAAAAACTAGCAGTTGGCAACCCTTTGAACGAACTGAGTTCAGTTTCAGTTGTCCCATAAAAAAAATAAACGAGCATCTAAGTTCCATATTCCCGATGACGTTATGAGACGTTAAAATTCGAATTGAAATTGTATTCGCATATTGCTCACCTGTTATAAAAGGTACCTACCTATAGTTCGCGGAAAGCCTTGGGTTTTATTTTATTTTCGTCGTTGCTTAGTAGAAATATTAAATTCATGCTTCTTGTGTTGTTTTCCACCAGATAAACCGAACAATTACACACATAACCCTAGTTATTTCCACCTTGTATCGCGATAGATACTTTGCTTGATTAGAATAATTAATTTGAAGAATCGAATCGAATCGTATCTCCTTTAGCCTCCTCGAATCGAACGAACCTTTTTCGAGGCGTATGGGTAAAGCGAAGGTAAGCTATGATCAATCTTTTTGCTTAGGTAACCATCAGGGTACAAAACCTTTAAGTAGCCGCCCTACTATGTTATAGGTAGGTAGGTATATATTCGTTACAGCACGTGTCATGAATAAGTTATAAAGTTAAACCTAAATGCGATAGTATCGCATTTTGTTTTTCCAAAAATAATTCATTAAACAGACAAAACATGTGTATGGGTATGCAAAATCGAAAAAGTTTTAAAAGATAAAGTTATGACAAATAAAAGTAACTCAAAATCTCATGGGTGGTTTTCTTAGAAACAGTAGAGCATGAATACCTCTTCTTAGTCCATCCTTTAAAAGCATATAGAACCGTTAAAAAATCGTCAATTTAAAAAACATTGAATGAATAGAGATTGGATTGACAAGCTCAATCTACGAAATACGTTATAAATATTTTTAGACTTATCGATTTAAACGGCTGTGAATTTGCCACATTCCAGTTTATTTGAATTGACTGTTAAACCAGTGATTCTAATACGCTGGCGCTGGTTCAAAAATTTTCAATAAAGAAATATTTATATATATGTAATACTCTAGAGCCGACATGTGTTTCCCAGAAACAGTTTATCTTGGCTTTATTACTGCGAATTTTTGTTCCAATCGATTCCTAAAAAAGAATATTATGTGTATGACAATTTCTCAAAACGAAAACAATTTATTTTTTAGGGCCAGTTATATACCTATCATTGGTGTTCATCATTGAAACCAATCATTGAATTTTTTTGACAAGTTGGTTATAGCTATCATTGAAAAATATGTCATTGAAAATATCTATCACTGAAATAAAAAAAACTCTGTTTTTTAAACCACCTCTACTGTTTGGTAAAAAGAACAAATTAAAATTCTAATAACCGTGTAAATGATGGATTTATTTAAATTTCTTTTAAACACTTCGTACAACTGCACAATTTAAAAGAAAACAAAAAAAAAATTCCAAGCATTTGAGGTTAGAGTTGATCATTGAAAGAAAAAATGATCATTGAAAGAAAAACTGACAGGTGGGAATACAAGGAGAATTGAATGCTTTCATTGCACAATTTTGTTCCAAATCGAAACAGCTGTTGATTGAAAACGATTTCATCATTGAAAAATTAACTTACAGAAAAGTTCTAGGTTAAAATAAATGCTTTTTTCACTAAGAAAATTCTCCAAGTCATTAGCTTCATTTTGATACCTCCAATGACAAATTTGACTTTCTCTATCGCTTTTAATAGCGAAATAAAATTTTCAATGATGAAAACCAATGATAGCTAGAACTGGCCCCTTATAGAGACAAATATTTTCTTTTCCCAATTTCTAAAATACCTACATAATATATTGATTTCAAAAAATTGGAGGTTCTCGTTTGTTTTATTTGGTGAACATTTTTTAAATCGCCAATAATCGAAAAAATTGTGATTTTTTTTGCTGTTTTTGGTATTTTTAGGCATGATCGTTCCATTTACATAGCTAAAAACGTAATTTGACTAATTTTTTAAGAGTTGCAGTGTTTGATCAACAGCAACAGTTATAAGTTTTTTCAGCAGCCTTTGAATCATAGAATTCAATTGCACCTATTGAAAAAACTTATTGCTCAGTGTCAATTTGGCTTTAAATTAATAGGGTGTAACTTAAAAACCTGTATCAAAAGTTTCATTATTGTTTGACAATATCGTCTTTTTTTTTCTTTCGACTTTAATAGACGTCAAAAACAAATTTATTGTGGTTTCATAAAAAAGAAACAAGGTCCGTTAATGTACATGCGTTTTATTTATTTTTATTTATCATTATCAGAAACGAACTTCTAGGAACATTCAACATTTTACTGCCAGACAATAAGTCTAACATAATTCTTGATTTACAAATTACAAATCATGCTATGCTCCAAAAAAAGTCAATATTTACTCATCTGAAATTTAAACAGTTTCCTCTGCATTTCTGCTGATGTTTTCGCATTCAGCTGTTTCGAATAATTACCCGTGAAAGATAAATTCCACAGCATCATAATGTACTTGCAAATTCTTTTAGGTATTCGAATCACTGCCAAACACTGGTGGTAATTGGAAATGCCAAATGACCTTTAAGTAACACATTGCACCGACTCGACTGTGCTTCGTTTTCGACGCGATTCGATGATGCCAGATGGAAAGTATTATAAATACTCGTACTTCAGCACACGCTACTCACGTACTCGTACTCCGACTTCCACATACATATATCCATCTCCGACGAAGCGGAATGTAGGTACTTCAGCTTAGTCGGAGGCCGGAGCGCGCATATTTTTAACATCATCTACGCAAAATGGACGCAGGATGCATTTAAGTGTTCCACGAGTACATTGACAGAAATTCCATCTCTTCTAGTAGCTGTAGCTGGTATGAACAGGGCGCAAAAGACGGAAGGAAGTCCATATAATGAAAATCACACGTTCTTCAGATAAATTATGGACTCTTAAGTGAGTGCCTATAGATAGATAGCAGGCTGGGCTGCAACTTGCCTACTTTCCTTGCAGCAGCTATGTCTTCACAATATTTTTATTGACTGTTTCCAATCTGAAGTGGAAATTTAATTTCGCTTCAGAGAGGCGCCCATCGTCGAGACAAATAGATTTCCCAGCAACCAATTACGTATTCAATGCCGAATGACAATTTTATTTCAATGGCCAATATTTGTGATTGGAATTCATTTAGTTACTTTCGGAGCTGTATTTTTAAGGTCAAAACTTTGCAAGCAATGCCCAGACCTTATAGAGCCGATACGATGAGTCTTGCATTCCTTTTTCGAGACTCTTAATTGTGAGAATGGGGAGCCAGCGGAAATGCGTAGCATTCTTTAAGATCGTTTGTCCAAATGTGTGCAAATGGCTTTGGAAACTTAAATTTGTTATATGGTTATCTATGACAGGGTTTGAATTAGTGAGCACGAAATAATTATTGTGTGTCTTAAAGAGAAGTGCATTAAATTAAATGTGTTTATTTTATTGAGAATTAATTTAGTCAATTACTATCAACGCGCGTTTAAAATTGTGTGGGGGATATGCTCATAATAATAATAATTATAAACGTTAAAGTTAACAGCTACATATATGTAGGTACTTATTTTAAGTTTTATTTTTATTTATCTAATACCTCATACCTACCAAATTTGCTAAAATCAGGTTAGTTGTGCTTAAAAGTAAGAAGACTTGATTTATTTATGTAGATTTATTTACTATATACATAAATTGTCTGATTTGGTGAACCTTCTCCATACTGCTCTATGCAATCAAAAACCTTAAGTTTTTTTTTCAATTTTTCATCAAAGGAAGCTTTTTGCATAACATTTTTTTTATTTGAATTTTTCATTTGGTAAATGCAACACTTGTTAAGATAAAATTTAAAAAAAACTCATAATGGGTTTTCCCATTTTGAAACGCCATTTTTGCAGCTGTTTCTTTTGAAGCTGTAATTTTTTGCTCCAAAATTGATTTAAGACCATAAGATGAAATTCGTGAAGATATCGAGGCAAATGCCGAAAATGTGTTTGGTGGTCATGGAAAATGTTATGAAAGCATATGCAAATAGTTCTGAGACCCAATGTTTACTCTTATTGGAAAACTCTGTATATACAGTAGATCGCATTACAATTGAATGTTTTTGATGTTCTTTACAAACATTATGTACATACATACATATGTAGGTACAAAATATTCGATTTCAAAATGTTGAATGGAAATTGACATTATTTTATTAAGGTCAAGAGATTCAGATTGTGTTTCGTCCTTAAACAAGCGGTTCTTTGTTTCTGTCGTGCTGCCAGGCGTTTCTTAGATTGTCTTTACCGACGCTTTGTTGGCTAATCCAGGGCCGGATTTAGAGGTCGAGAGGCCTAGGGTCAACAGAGGAGTGGAGGCCCCCTGGCCCCAAATTATTTTCCAAATAAAGTGGACAATTTTTTTCAGTTGATTTTTTCAATAAATAATTCGTTGTGGAACCAAGTATAAATTATTTTATTATTTAACAAATATATAAATATAATCGGAAATGAGAATTATCTGAAATCAGATGTTAACGTTAACGAACGAAATCTTCCGAGCTTTTCTCGCCGAAAAATCGTTGATGATTTCGCTGAAATCCAGTTCCCGGAGTAGATCACTTTCGATGCTCAGGAGAGAAAGCTTTGATAGACGATTTTGTCCCATCGTGGTTCGAAGCCTATTTTTTATAATTTTCATTTTTGAAAACGAGCGCTCTCCCGTGCAATTTGTTACCATCAAAACCAAATACATTCTCAATGCAATTTCAAAGTTTGGAAATGTAGCTCTGAAATTTTGATCTTCGAGAATTTGGTAGTAAAATTGTTCCGGAGATTGGTCTTTTCCATAGTCCTTTTTGTATGAGTCGATCAAAGTTACAAATTGGACCAACTCATGTTGAGAAAAACAACTTTTCGTAATTGCACAATCAACTATCACATTCAGTTTGTGGTAGATTACAAGATAAAGATGAAAATACTCACGTCTGTCCGTACAAATTCGAAAGAATTTACATTTGTTGGACAATTTTCGCAAGTTCGTAGCTTTTTGGACGCACGTGAATGTATAAAACTCCGGGATTCCTTGCTACGAGCGCGCCACTCAGCGGACACTTGTCGACGCTACGACGGATCGTACAGACAAATACGGGGGAAACGTGTACCGCTTTTCCGACACGCAAATACGGGGGAAAGGCTGCTAAAATCAGCAGAATATACTATACTATCACTTTCTTATCGAATTGGCAACTTTTATTCTATTGTGGATAGCCATGAACAAGCAAAGGGCTTTTGAAGATTACAACAAAAAGAATAAAAGAAAGAAAACTCATACTTTGCCACTTGCAAGGAAAAACAGCGAAAGAAAAATTTCTAAAAGCGAAAACAGCGTACAAATTTTTTTACTATTGTTTACCAGTCGGAATTTGAAATTTTTTTTTCGAGGTCTGTATTGTGGGGGCCCCTGTTTCGTGGAGGCCCCGTTAATTTATTTGACTCAAATCTTTTAACATTAACCTAACTTGAGACAGAAAAAACTTTGTACCCATATCCAAAAAAAAATATACTTTTGTATTTACATATGTACATACATACATACATACATACTAAAAAGTATACATACAGTCAAAGCTCAACAAAAATATTCAACAATTGTCTCTATCTTTTATTGGTTTCTGTTTTGTATTGAGCATACGAAAACCTAGATGGAGCTAGGAACATAAATTGTACACAAACCATTGTGGAATCTGCAATCGATTGACAAACAGAATTTATGGAATCTGTTCGCTATGCTTACTTTTCTATCAAATAGGAATCGCTTTTGGGGCACAGTTTGGGCATCAGAAAAAATCGGTTACAACTTTAAAGCAATCAAAATAGTTGGTAAGAAATAATAATTAGGTTTGTTGGCCCCACAAACAAAAAAGTTTGAATGCAAAAAACTCAGTTGAACTTTTCGATAGAAACACTAACAAATTTTAAAATAGCTTATAACATAGTTCTTAAAAGTTGGGTCTTTTTGAGAAATAAACTATGCATATTTTTATAAATATAAATATGGTATTTTTGAATAGAGGACACTTAGATTGAGATAGAAATTAGAAATATGTAAGAATTAGATAGCCAAAGGCAAAAAGGAATACCTATATTCTATGCCTTAAAATTGTTTCTTGGGTTGAGACATACAAAAATAATAACATTGACAAAATTTAATTGTTTAACAGTTTGAACATTTAAAATCTTTTCTTAATATTTATTTTATTTAAAGAACAAAAGTAAAAGCATGTTACAGGTACAGGAATATGTACATAGGTACATGGACACATGTTAACCCGAATGCAGTTTGACAAATTAGCCTTGCTGTATCGCTGTTTCCCTTTACCTCTTAAATTGTTATATAGATTTTCAAAAGAAATAGGTAACATATAATTACGTACTTATAACATACGAGTATATATTAAGCTAATATGCTTTCAACAATGTTGTTCGTTTTGACATCTATCAGAAGCATCTTCTGTACTTAACCTCATTTCCAGAATGAAACCAACCTTTATTATTTAAATTCTTTATTCGTCGAAGCAGAGTTCCCAAATCCCAATGAGTGCATTTTAACCCTTCTGTGGTATCAACATCGACATGCCTTCAATTTTAAAATCCTCAGGCGATTGGGCTAAGTTATTCCATTTCCGCCTAAGCTATCGCCCTGCAGAATCATCAATCGATTTGCGGTCTTAGTGTCGGGATATGGTGTGGTGATGGTGGTGATGGTGAATGTGAATAGAACAAGTGATGATTCTCATAAAATTTTAAAATACCACCGCACCCAAATGTGTCTGCATATCTTCGATTCGACCACCCGCTATACAGCATTCCCATAATGGTTATCCGTGGATTTTCCACAGATATTACAAAGGATTCCTTAAGAGGCCACACCAACATCCCCCATAGCGCAATTGTACATACATATGTATATGTACGTATTTTTTGTTCTTCTTCCTTCGTAGATCTGCTGAAAGGATTATGTGAGCGATGTGGAAAGCGTGAGGTAATTCCGATTGCGGCTATATGAGAGCAATACTTACATAAAAAAAACTTGCTCCTTGTTTCTGGAAAATGTTGTTTTTTTTGGCACAACAAGGGATAAACGAGTAGATTCTTTAAATTTCTACACGGAGTTTAAGCAGCGAGGAAGTTAAAATAACGAAAATCACTCTCAATGCTAGCCACGTCCTTGTGTCAGTTTTACATATCACGTCTTCGTCATGGATTCACAATGTACAGAACGCTAAGGGTATGGGTGCTGAATGAAACGAATTTGATACACCATCACCCATCAGCACCTTGATTTTTCTTCCATTCAAAAATTCAAATTGCCAAAAAATGGATTCACAAAGCAACACAGACCATTTGCTATCAAATGAAGCTAAAAAATAAATAGAGTTATTACTTGCTAAGCAATTTTTGTGATGGCTTTACATTTTTTATGGCCCTGGAGTCTTGAAGGATGGGATGGCGATGTCGATGTCGATGAGGCTGAGGGTAGGTTTAAGCAGGGCATCCTGGAGCTGGAATATTGTCGAATTATGATGTACGACTCGTCCTTCTCCAGAGTATCATTCAGAGTGTATACAAGTGGCACCAGGGTAGATGTGTGATTTATGGTTCACCTCTTTGAACTTTTGACAAGCATTGTGTTGTTTTACCGTCAAAAGATGTTGCTCCAATATGGTATAGTACCTATGGTATGGTATACGGTATGGGGAGGGGATCCGTAAAGTTTTGTATTTTTCTACAAATTATAATTTACAGACGATGTACAGAACGCGGAATGCATTTTTAAGTGGACTTATATGCATGCCTGTGCATTTTGCTTTGGCAATAAGGATTTCGCAGGCAAAATTTTAATGTTGGGAAAACAGAAGCCACGAGAGCGTAAAAAGTCCTTTTTATATTCTGGCTTCTTGAGTTATTAATCCACCATGATGTAATTAGTGAATTAAAAGTCGTATGCATGATGATGATGGCAATTACCTTAGTTTCTTTTTTCGAGAAACTCTTGTGGAACCCTTGTTGATGCCGTAGAGGTGTGACAAGCCCTTAAGAAAATGCCATTAAAATTTAAAGAATTTATGGAAAAGAGTGCGATTAAACATTTAATAATGAATGACTTAAAGTTAGCAGAGCAGCTTTTAAATTTAAATTTTAATTTGAAACACAAACATTTATTGATTGTTTACTCTTGTTTGATACAGATACAGGGTGTCCTGCTAGCTTGACGTGTGTCTGTCTGTATTTGTGAATTATTTTGTATTTTAATACATGACGTGTATGCAATTTATTTAAGATCTTCTTGTCTGTTCGAGTTGAACGAGTATAAATTGCAATCTAATCTTAATTATTAATAAGATATTCAAATAGCCGTTACTAAAAGTTACTACATTTCTTTAGGTCATGACTCATTATTATGCCTTTTACAAGCCGACTCCACTATAGATATCTGTATCTCCAACTCAATGTCTGACATCTCTATCTCTTCTTTTTCTCATTTCTTTGCTGGGCAAATTATATTAAGATATTTCATATCTTTTCACTCCTTCACCACGAGAGGTCGACAGCATAAAGTATTCGGTTGTGCACATAGCTTACAAATTGAAACGAAAAAAAAAAAATTGACTACGGAAATTAAAGGTCAAACCTCTCGAGAAGACACAAAAATATGAGAATAAAATGTCTTATGTTGTAGAGAAAAAGCAACAAAAAAAAAAGTCTGTCAAATTCCATGTCAGACATCAAGACAAAATCGCTGACATAGATCGCTGATATCATGTCATAAGATGAAATATCGCGACTCCATTGGAGATTTCATGTCATGATCGATCCTCATGAGATAAATTATGTGTGGAATCGGCCTGTTACCATATTAAATTCATTCATTCATGACAAATTCATTATGGGACACCCTGTAGGTAAACTTACGACTTGACAATCTCCAGTAAGTTCCAACAAGCGACTTTCCAAAGAATCAGTCTGAGTCGAGGTTTCGAGTTTCGATTTGGTAGTCACAATAAGAACCTTCATATATGACGAACAGTCTGTGAAGGAAAAACTTATGTTAATTGTAAAATTATGAGTGTCATTTCAAAAGTAAATGATTTAGTAAGTATTATTAGGTTGCATTCGAGGCTCATATTGTTCCAAAAACGTGGTTTTAGTAAAGCGAGTTTTTATTTTCAGCAAATAATATCTATTGTCTTGATGACTTTCAATTCATTTTTAAGGCCTATATCTAAGTCGACCAAATATTAAATTTAAAAATCTAAAATAAACCCGAGGTGGAAATCTTTTATATGAATGATATCAATATTTAACTGATTCAAATACAAATCCCACTACTGAAAGAAACACAAAAATATAATATTCGCCATTATGTTACCATTCCATAGTTCCGACTACCGCACTATAGACCTTCACCACCATCTAGTATACCAACTATCACAGCGGGCAATTCGAACAATTGCAACTGCAAATAATCCCCCAAATCGTTTAAATCCTAACGCGATTAGTTTAATTGCCTTTTGTGGCAATTCTGGTGTCGATTTATTTCCATTGGGTAATTACCTACCCATCCTCCCCTCGGGCAGTGAGGGCAGTGAGAGCCAGTGTGACAACCGGCTCGAGTGTCCTGGCCAACATCGATAGCGCAGTTTGGTTGGATCCTGACCAGGATGGTTGCGACATCATCGTCGCTCTTTGCTTGTCGTCGTCAGTAGTCGGTCGATACATAGGAGTATCGGTACGATTTTGGATTCGGCGGCTGGGGCCGGCGCGGCGTTTAGCCGCAAGGCCATATTTCGATTTGCATTAAAACCCTCTGGGCGAACCATCACGATACTGATGCATATACACCAACCAACCGCACTGCCTGGGAATTAACTGAAATTTATAATCGCGCAATATTGCCATTGGAGGGCAACAGGACAACAGGAGAAGAAATCCCATTCGGGATTAAATCAAATCGAAATAAACGATTTTTAATGGGGGTCAGTCCCTGGGACCAGTGTAATGTAACAGTTCCTATATAGGAATATGAAATGGACAGAGGTCATTAATTATTTCTTCAACGATAAGCTGCTTCTGCCTAGCTGATACACGATACAAGGAAGCCAAGTCCATGTATAATACTTTTTGAATATGGTTACCATTTCGTCTTTTCAAAGTGTGTTTTTTAAACATATATTGTAACTTGAGAATCAATTTGAATCTTATCCTGATTAATTTCGGGTTAAACTCGAAGAATCCAGAACAAAGTCCAGTATTCCCTTACCCCTATGTTAAACCCTAGTCTAAAAGGTTTGGCCACAAAAATTATTCTATGCTTTTCCAAGGATGCAAATGCTAATAGGAAGTACAAACCTTTTAACTGGAAGAGTTCTGGAAATGCAAACAAGTGGCAACCGTGTTTGTATGAATGTAACAATCTAAAGAGATACGTTCTCGTAATGAGAAAATCCATTAGGGAGTAAAATATTACACATGTGTTGCTTTACTTAATTAATCTTAACAACGAACAAAAAAATATCTTCCTATTACAATACTCGTCGTACTCGTGCTTCCAAAAAAAGTGAAGCTGCGTGAGGATATACCATCTCTCAATTACAGAATTCGTTTTGGACCCATATTTTTCTAGAGAGAAAGGTGCCTCGACGTAATAGAGACATCAAATGTAATCTTTAACGCTTAACCTGAACTTAACTGTGTATACTCGTACATAGCTATTGAAGGTTAATAAAAACAAATGTCAGAGCTTTGTTCTTTATTTCTCAGAACTCGCACCGCCAGAATTGATTTATTTCCCGATTACCATTGGTATGGAGCATGAACAAAAAGACCTGAAGATATCGAGTTTGATAAGTCCAAGGAATTTATTTTGATTACCCGGTGACATTCATTTCTATCTTCAGTTTTTTTTTTGTTTTCTTTCTTTATCTCTGGCTCTATGCCGGCCGGCAGTGGAGGAAACGAGCAACACATAATCCTTACAAATGACCACATCCCAGGGAGATGGCTGTTTTATATACACAGAGGACGCGACGACGACGACGGAAGGACAAAAGGACGAAGAGGAAAATCATAAACCTTTGCGTTCCTTAGAAAACCACAGCTGACCCGAGTATGGGGAAAATAACTTTTTAACTATTTCTAGAGTTTGCGGTTAACCTTTTCCCTGAAATATTCTATAGTAAAGTAAAACAAAATGCATCTCTAAAGTCCAAACAAACTGACAAACCTACATATCATTATGTACTTATGTACCTTCCTTTAAAGTTATGTTCCTGAGGATATATGTACATATACGTATAAGTAGGTATATAAACATATACTATAGATGTATATTTAAAGTACAACATTGGGACTCCCCATCGGCATCATCCATAAATCCTTTTGCTAATTCGTATCTATTCTGAGAGGATTGAGAATTTTGTGGCACGCAACCTTTTAATTGGGCTTTTGTGAAGAGCGATGTCGTGTGCCACTTTGTTCATAGGTTGTCGTTGTCGTCTGTCTCCCTGTCCTCGGTGGGTCTATACTCTATACTTTGAGCTGTAAGCTGTCCCCTCCTGGATCAGAGAAAATAAATAGATACAATGACTTTGCGACATAGCGAGGCGTATAAATTTTAATCTGGAACAGGTTTGTGGAAGGAGTTCTGATGTTTGCCACTATTTCATTGCAGAGTTGCCACTTTAGGAAAATTTAGTGAGATTCTTTTTTCTACATGTAGAAATGCAAGACGAAAAGTTTTCCAGAAAAAAAAATATCTACCATTTAAGTTGGGATATTCTAAGGAATATGTCGGGTTCGAAGCAAATTTTCTTTAACCCAAAATTTTTTCAATTATTTAAATTTAAAAACTAGGAAGAACAAGTATTTTGCATACATACGTACATTTGTTAAATAAAAATTTCAAACTTGACTGTTTGGAATTAGTTAGACAATAGACTTTCAAAAAACCTTAATGAGTATTTTCCATAGACGTTAAAAACGATTTGGTTGATATCAAATATGTTCTAAAGAAATGACGTTTTTGACTTTCATTTAGTTAGATTTTACACATTCACAAGAATTGCCATTTTTTTGTTTTGAATATTTAAATTGAACACTTGTTGTTGAGGAAATTATTAAAACACAAAAACCCAGCGTCTGTTTAGTTCTAAAATATAAAAAAAAATACGTTATAAATAAGTAATAATAATTAATCGTTAACTTACAAGTTCAACACTAATTTCAACAAAACGGTAACGCGGTCTTATCCATTTACCTTTCAAGAGATCTTTAGGTCTTGTGAATGAAGCTGTTGGAGGTAATTTGGTGCAGCGTTCTGGAAATGCAAAGATAAAGGGTTGATAAAATATAAAGCCTTTCCTTTCTCTTTTGCGATGTTTTATGGAGCTGTTAAAAAGGTAAAATATGGGACATATCGAAGATGGCGTAAATTGTATTTGAAGGAGAACGATGTTTTTTTTATGTGTATGTAGATGTTTTGACTGAGGATACAAAATTTTTAATATACAATATACAATATTAAATGAAAATAAGATATTAATAGTGTATCTACATTCTACATTATTGATTTTGAATTTTAAATATTGAATTTGTTTTATCTTTCAAGTTAATTTTATTGCATATGTATTAACAAACCATTTGTTTTTACTAGGCCAAGAGTCTAGTCGATACGAAACGGATTTCACAATACATGCAACAGGTTAACGCCCAGAACTAACTTTCACAGGAACTTGTCTTTATGATAAGCCCTTTAGGCAAAGGGGGTAGGTACTTTTTTTGAAAACATCACCATAAAGTTCAAAACAGAGTGCACAATAAATTAAAAGTCGTTTCAATCAGGAACGATTAGTACGTATAATAAGTGCTCAAGGTTGTGTCAAATTTAGGTTTCGTATTATAAAAATATACTGTCGTATTCAACCCAAAAAATAAACACCAAATTCTTCACGTCACGATATCGGTAAAATTCAGTACCCAGCTGTCAAATTAAGTCGTCGACATTTCGGCCCATAAAAATGCCCTTTGAAATCTAGGTGCATGTACAATTATACACAGAATATGTATCCCAGACTTTAGTCTTTATCCGAGACAGTCGCCTATTTAAAGGCAAAATGATGTTTTGCCAATCCAGGAATGCAATACCTAGGTATACGCTGCTTGTATAACAAAGCGTTACAGCCAAATTAATGTCGTATGATTAATGATCTACGATTAATATGGTGTTATAGCCATTATGCAAACATTTAAATGTCGCATCCCTTAGAGTATCATATTATAACAATACCCATCCCAACAAATACTTCAACCCCATGTACCTATTGACGATATTGCCGCAAGAAAAAAGTCTGTCTTTGAGATATGTATGTATACTTGATACTTGGTTTGGCTTATCAAACGTGCGCTGTGCGGGGAGAAAATGATAAATTGTTCACCATTAGAATGCGGCCCTCCAAAAAAACTCCAGATACCAATCTTGTTCATTCCCCGAAAAGTTAATTGAACTACGACTACGAGTAAGACGAACGATCTGCCGCAAAATTATTCGCCAAATATATTGAGGTCTACTTTTATATTCGCAAAGTTCGTCAATGGCTTCCGAGGAAGGTGCGTTTAAAATTTCATAGTGAAAATATTTTTACCATCACGTACATACATTTAATACTTACTTGTCAAGAATTATGAGGCATATCATCTGAGAAAGTGAAACAAATTGTACATATGTATATTGTAAGAGCATATGGTAATTCGGAAGTGTTTATATCATGCAGTTCTTGAACTAAATTTATATATAAGAAGTTTCATTTGGGTTAAATATTAATCCCTATCCTGAGAGCTTGGTTTTTATTTTAGAAACATTAAGATTTTTTTCAGTTAGAACTTAATTCGATAGCAATAAAATATGTTTTTCGTATAACTATAAGCAATCTTAAAGACTCCCTAGTTCAAAACAGTCGAAGCAATAAGTCCATATCGGGAGAAAAAAAGGCTTATGTCCATTTTCACGTAAGATAAATTGCACTAAGTAGTCGTTAAAAGTGATCGTAATTTAAGTTATTCACTTCAAGTTGATGGATCTGAATGGATGTAAAATTACGTAAATGATTTTGATTGTTATGAATGACACTGGTCAACTAGATGTAGCGCCATCTTGAGTCTTGAAACACATTTGTACGTACCAATATCAATTTTTAGAAAAACAAAGAACTGCTTACTGCTAAAAGAAAATTACTTCATCATAAAACCTTTGTCAAAACTTTTTGTTTACTCATCCTTGTAATACCACCTTAATGACAGCTTTCAACTTTCCAGTGAAATGACAGCAACAGTTTTGGAAAGACCGCGAACACTCTGCAAATATTTTGAAATTTCGATCAACATTTGACTTGGACATAAAAAATGTCTCGTTGTGTCGATTGATTTTATACATACATATATGTATAAGAAATTTTCTTTCTTATATCCGTGTTTCTCATATAAGAAATTTTGAAATTTTCCAGAAAGAAATTTCTTGGATTTTAAGACTTTCTTATAACCGTGTTGCACTGTGTTGGATATCGGTCTAGGACTTGTTTTTTTTTCAAAGAAATTCGAGCTCAAAATCCTAATATTATTTCGTCTTTGAATGTCATCTTGAAACTCTGCAGTAATTATCCTTCGATGACTATTAATATAGACAACAAACCATTTTTCTGAATGTCCTTTCTTATTCTATGTATTCTCTTCCATCATTCTATTAATGAAAATTATGAATTTAAATTTTTACTGTAAAATTTTAGTAATAAGTTGAGTAATTTTGACAACCATTTCAAAATATTGGGTATATTGTGTGCTGTAACTATAAAACAATCATTTCGGTCCATATAATCAATCTCTTCGTTGTATTTTGTATTTTTTGACAAGCTTTACTGTAGGTTGTGTTATTAGTTCATAGGCTTTGTATTCATCTCCTAAAATATCTTATTTATACAATCCATACAATGATGTAACTCAATCATAAAATTACAGTTTGTCAACACATTTTAATCATTTCCTGTCCGCATTCTACAATAATGTATATGTAGCTATAAATATCCGCATGTAGGTTTGTAACCGCATTACTTCCTTTCCTATGCGACATAGGTAGTTTTTGAGTGTCGAAAAGTTAAAATTGTTATACATTTGGACAAAAGCGCTTATTCCCTTCATTAAACCATTTAACAAATTTATTTAAATAATCATTTATGGAAAATCAGCGAATGTTTATTTTATCATTTGTGTGTCCACCGACAGCTGGCTCTTTAAAATATTCCAAATTAATCTGATTAGCTTATTGTTGTCCTTCCAATATTTAAACAACCATCATGTTAATTTTAAATCAATTTTGTCCTCACTTCCTTCCAAACCTTGCATTCGTGACTCAGTTGCAGTTGGATGTAGGCGACCATCAACTGGACCATCAAAATCACCATCATCATTCTCGCATTAAGCCCAAGTGTACAATGTACATTGTACATATGTATATGTACATACATGATACATACCTAACCTATACATACATATGACATACATATGTAGGTATGTAATGTACATACTTATAGCGAACATTTTAATTGTTTTTATCAAATTGTAATCAGCTAACTGTTGAGGCTCGCTCTTCATTTGCAAATTACATGCATATCCTGAGTTGCGTCCGAAAAGTAGAAATATGTATGTATTGTACGTTGAGCTGTAAGTATGTAGTGTATGCAAATTATTTTGTACTTTTGTTATTATAATTTCCAGAAAAACAATCCTGTTTTAAAACAGAATTTTGCTTTCGTAAATAATTACTTTTGAATATTGTTGGTGTTGAAAAAGCAAACAATTAAAGTTTTTGTAGTTAGATGAGTAAAGTTAAAGGGATTTGATGCATTTTTGTGATGATTTTGTGATGTGATGAATCTTACCGTTGTTAAAATGTATTTAAAATTACATTAATGCAAGAAATAATAAAAAGAAGCTTTGATTTATATTTCCACTAACATAAAATCGCCAGACAAGAACTTCGAAAACGGTAACCTTAAAGATTCGCTCATAATTCAACATTTATTAAGAATTTGTGTATTCAAAAAAATTCAATATTTTTTGGAAATTATAATTCTGTAAACGACACTAGTATCTGTAGTGATGTAAACAAAGCTGTCTTTACTTTTTAAATATTAAATTTTTATTTTTTAGTTTTAGGTTTTATGTTTATAAACTCATTCAATCCAGAATTAAAAAATATTCTCCATTTATTGAAATAAAAAAACTTCCAACTTTTATTTAACAAAAGAGTATTGTTTTGACGTGTATAAAAATAAATAAACGATGATTAGAGCTAAAAATAAAATTGTTTTTTTTTTCAAGTTTTAACAACTGAAAACTGATCTCATTTTTTTTTGGTTAAATTTACTTTGTTTTGTAAGACAGAATGAAATTCCCGTTTATGAAAATCAGCCTTAAATCATGGGTGTTCTGATATTGTAATGGAACAATGAAAGAAAGCACGTCAATTTCAGGCACATTACGAATATAGTACATATAACAGACCTAGTACCTATAAAATATTTTTGTAAGTGTTTAATTTACAAAAAGATATCTACAATTGCTGTCGAAACCTCCTCTGTTTTAAAATGGATCAGTGTGGGAGCAGGAAAAATAGAGACTTGCTTACGAAATAATTTAATAAATGTACACTACATATATTATGCAAATATATTATATACTAAGCCCTTGCCAAAATCATTCCTCAAGCTTCTTTTAACTAATAAAAAGATTGAGACCCAGCATTGTGTCGTACTTCCTTTGTTAAGATATTAATTTTAGGAAGTAAATGACAAGAAAATGAAAAAAAAAACAATATTGAATCTGCAGATCCATTTAAAAAATGGAAACGCATGCATATAGATTATATGTTGATTAAAGTACCAAAAACTCTATATGACCATAGGTAACCATACCATACCCGATGGATTGTTTTCATTTTACTGAGTGGTTTTTGTTAAACATAAAGTCAGTTACACAGTCACACTTCACACGCATCACTAGCCAAAGTTTTCCAATTTCTTTACTATCCAGAAGAAAAATTAATGGTAAACTAAATTTTACTCCTTTTTGTGTTCGCCCTTGAGTAAGCACAAAACTTTTTGATGCTCAAGAAAGTACTTACCTATCTAATGTTTTGAACTCGTAGCAAAAAATATACTTCAAAACGTGCAGAAAGTTGTTAAAACTATATATTTACAAAAATGCCAACATCCTCTTGGCAGGATTCAAGAAGAAAAAGTTACGTGCAACAAATCATCTCTTATATGCCCGCTCAGTGAATTTTTGAAATACTCGTACAATGGAAGTCGTAACCAGTGCCACCTGATGTCATAGCGATGATGTCCTCCAGCGCCAACTACACAATGAAAAAAAGCCTAATAAATTGTGTCGGAAAATCCCACTCATCCCCTTGAATCATATTTACGAGTATGTATGTAGATTGTAGGTATCACAGAACGATATTAAATATAGTAACCTGGTGCAGTGGGAGGAGAGGACTTTCTTTCTTAAGTTAAAAGACTCTGTCGAAGTGTCCACAGCAGCGCTAACGTCCACCCCTTAGGCAGAGATGAGATTGAGAAATTCCTTTTCAAGTAACAATCAACATTTTTTACCTACTTGAGATATTTAAATCATATGTGTCCATTTGAATGTCCAGGTCCACTCGGCATGAAATCAAACAGGATTCCTTTTCTCATCATATTCAAATACGAGTATGAATAACATCCGGATAAGGACTTTAAGAATGTGATAAAAATTCAGAGATCACAAGGGAATGAATTCTTTATGAAAAATAACGGAGACATTACCATTTAAATGTAATACAAATCTACATACCAAAAACCAAGCGACATACAAATACAAGACTTGTATACTTTACTTAGTATATAAGTAGATACATATCCAGCACAACAACGAATTACAATTCCAAAGGACCATGAATAATATTAACTAAATTTGCAGGCTTTTAAAATAAAGAAGGATTCATACTCATCCTAGAAGCTAGAAGACACAAGGTGCAGATAAATTATTCAATGGAACAAAAGCGAAAATATGAAATTATGCAACACTTGAGAAAAATACATCCTCACCAGCTTCATTCCAAACATAATAGAAGCTCCCAATGGTGACACTTAAGT
Organism: Scaeva pyrastri; assembly: GCA_905146935.1. Lineage (NCBI taxonomy): Eukaryota > Metazoa > Arthropoda > Insecta > Diptera > Syrphidae > Scaeva > Scaeva pyrastri. The sequence goes on along the minus strand of LR989929.1, from coordinate 440,741 downwards.
ACTCTGATCCCTACGCTACTACGCTACGCAAGGGACGACCGACGAAAGGAAAGGAGGAGTATAATTTAGCCTTTGGAGGAAGTCGAAAGACGTCAAACTTCTGGCTTTTGTTCTCAAGGCGCAAATCCTTAACGCATATTCTTTTGGCACCCTTTGTTTTGGTTTAGGATACCCCTCGCCCCGTTTTCCTTGATAGGTTAATACGTTCTATAAATTAGCTCTATAGATAGGAATATATGTATGTAGGTAGAATACGAACATAATCGTAGACCTAAACTCCAAGTGGTTGACTGTGACATTGCTTTCAACAGTCATGGTCGTTGTCGGATGCGGCATGCGAGATGCCACATGCGGGTTGAAAATTTTCGCGTCAAGTTTTTGTTAGTGTCACTTCAACACCACTAAAAATTGCAAACCAGTGATTTTGAGCTGTCTCTGTGTGTTACGTATACGGATATACTGTGGTTAAACGGCATTTCAACATTGTTGCTTGGTTTCGGATTTGGAGGCCTGCAAGTGACAGACAAATTAAAATGTCCTGTCCTGTTCGCCAGCAGCAGCGCAGCGGTCAGGGCCCGGATATAGGAATAGGGGTAATACGAGTATAAGTGGCAATGGCTATAGCCTTCGTGCAACAAACCAACGCAACGCAACGAACTAGCGACGACGGAAGCTGTACCCTGGATGATGATGCACCGAATGTTTAGCCCGAGTCGCAATGTTTACCCTTAATTAGATTTTGTAACGACCAAATGACGTCGTCGTGATTAATGGCAGGATTTTCTCTTTCGCACAGATTAGGGATGACTATTTTGCGCGTCGCCGTTCGTCGGTTGGTAAAGTTTCAACATCATCACCATATGCAGTACATAGGGGATTCTAATATTGCATCAAGTGTTGCCGTCCTAAAGTAATTTTTTTGCATTTGCGGGTTTCAACCGACCGTCTTTAAATATTTTTAAAATATTACACTCCACAAACTAACCCAAACGCCAAGGGAACCGACAGGTTTGGAATCGATTACTGTTCTTAGCGTTTAGTGATGGTCACATTTTTAGTATTTGAATTCTATTCAATTGAATTCAGTTTAAATGATAATGGTCAAAATCTTATCGTCATAGTGAATTTTTCAAGTGCTCCGGATATTGTAAGGAAATAACATTCGTAAATTGTATTCTTTTTTTTTCAAAGTAAAAGTTGTTAGATAAAAAAAAGGCAGAAGTTTCATAAACGGCAACACTGTCTGCGTTTCCATTTCGCTCGTATAGTTCGTGGACTACGAGTATAGTAGCATATTGTAGAGGCCAAATAATTATGACAAGCAGTGACACTTTGCAAATTGATTCACAACGCCCTGTGATTATTCTTCCCGAAATAACACTATCTGTCCTGTCTCCTGTCTCCTGTTCCTGTACCATCCATCCATTCGTTCGAATATTTGATTCCTCATTCCAATACTGATTGGCTCGTGAGAGGATTAAAACATTTTATCAAAGAAGATTATTCGCGCTTCTTATGATTGCGAAAATAATAATGGAACGTTTGGTTAAGGTTCTCACAGTACTTTATTCTTACGTATCCTCGGAGCTCTCAAAAAAATTTAAGAACCCGCTTCAAATTAGAGTGCCACATCCATTAACCCCCTTCGAACTTTGAACATTTTTCAATTAAAAACTTCTTGCATAAGTTATAAGGCCGGAGGCAACAAACTATGAAAGACGCATTCAATATTAATATGTTACCCCTCCCGATTGAAGACGAACGCCACCCCACCGCCAACCAAAGCAGGTTTGGAATGAAGACTTCTTCTTCTTGGTAGTAATTGACTTCGAGATGAAAATTGAAATGCTATGTTCACGAATCAGGATGCTCTATATATGGCTAAGTTAAAAGCTCTTAAGAAAGATGGTTGATCAAGGACACAAATAAGAGTTGGATGAAAGGACGAAGATAAGGACATATGCTGTGGCTCGAGAGTAGTTTTTGAGTGCGAGAAGCATAATCTTTTGATTGAGGTTTTCAAATGGAAAACAGTGTCCGATTGGTTTAGTTCCTGGACTAAAACAAATCTTAAGAATTAAAAATTAATCATGTTTTCTAAAATGTTCACTTTAGATAATTTAAATGTAAGAACGTTCTTGTTGTCAAAATTTGAATTCCCTTAATTATTGATGAATTATTATACTGTCAATTTTTAAAAGGCAGAAACTTAAAAACCTTTTCTAACTTTTACAATATTCAATTCAATCTTAGTTTTGGTTAATTGTGCTCTGCAAAGTAAACGTGTGTATGTGTATCTACCTACAACATATGTTAACAAGCTTCTGTTTCTAAAATTGAAAACTCCAATGTTTAACGAATAAAAACTATGTAATTTTCAAACTAAAAAAATTAATAAATTGTGTTTAATTTTGAATAAAAGAAATCTTCATAGGAGAAAAAGTCGTCAAAACTCCAGTAGTGATTTGTTCTACTAAAATTAATTTCATCTTTAATTACAAAAAGTAAGCTCCAACAAAAGAGGCATCATCCTTAACAGTTGAAATATTGCAAGGATCCAGTCCGTTCGTTCCATCAGCAATAAAAAGTAGCCCCAGTTAACTTTGTCTACTTTTCCCGAAGAAAAGAACTGGTACCTTACCTACCTGTGGTGGCTATAAAATGTTTAAATAACTAAACTACCCCAATTTATCGACAGGGTTGTGTTATTACCCCAAACAATGTTATTATGTCAGCGAACGAATCTACTGTGATATTTATTATCAACTCACTTTAAGGTGAAAAAAAGGTTTCCAAGGAAAACACGAAGAAAAAACGCTGGAATGATTAATGATGTGTGATATCCGACGATGCGTGCTCAAGACGTTACACCACCGCCGCCGCCGAACGCCATCCACCGCTGCCGCAGCCACATAACCTTCCACATGAACAACAACCGCCCTTCTGCTCTACATATGGGTTTTTAAGTAACATTAGTGTCAGAAATAATTTATATACTAAAGTAAAGGTTTCCTTGAGCTTGAATCCTTATGCGCTTGACGAAGGAAAAGTGTTTCATAAATTCCACCCTTCGCCGTATGTGTTTGCTGAAAGTTTTGTTTTGTATGAGAAAATTTGAATATTTGTAAGCAAATGACAAAATATGATAGCAGTGATGATGTCTTGAGTAGTCCCAAAAGATTTAGAAGCTCTTCAAAATGTCACGTGGAAAAAGACAAATGAAGTTAACGTTTCAAGCAAAAAACAATATTAATGTTGAGCAGTCGAAAATAAACTTGATGCATTTGGAAAGAAAGTACGAGTATAAATAAAATTTTATTTTCGGCGTAACTTAGACTTTATATAAAGTATTTTATTTGTCAAATCCGCTGACGAGCCATGCAGTGTCTGAGTCACTAGGTACGGTGGCGTACGGGATTTTCGGTAGATTTTTGATTTTCCAGAACTCCTAACGCGCAGTTTATGATCGGAGTCACCGAAACTAATTCAACTATCATCAATTGAGACGCTGACGACCATAAAGTTCCAACTACATATAATCGTATATCGCAATAGGCAAATCAAATGAGTCAATGAGACTGGCGAGCCGTTTGGTTCCGTTTCGTATGGTCGAACTTAGCAAGGACGTTGTTACTTCTTGTAAGCTAGTGTGAATGAAATAAAATCCAATACAGAGCTGCAAAGTTACTAAATGACGAAAATAAAGGCTTAGTTATTATTTATTTAGTTGTAAGGTGTAGAATTTACTTCAGCGTGATAAAACAGTTTTCACACAAACTTATTAGCAGTAATCCAATTACTTTGGCTTTTAATTGCCTTACTTCCCATTCCCGCAATTAACATTTAATAGAATGTATCACATAGCATTTTTGAGTGGACTCCTCGTTCAAACACCCCCGATTTCACCGTTTTTACCGTTTACACCTTTTTGAATATGCCTTATTGGCGAGACCGGCAACATGGCTTCGCACCGATGCGATGCGATGATGCTACAGTCCATTCCTCAAACGGTTTGATAATTTTCTGCACTCGCCTGATAACATTTAATTTAATGCCCGAGGTCAGAAATATTCCATTTATTATTGGATTAAATTCGGCAGAAAAGTTTGTGAGATTTTCATACACGAGTATACGAGTTTATCCCGGGACCTGGAGTTGGACGTGGATGCTAAATTGATCCCCCAAACTGATATGAAAGGATAAACGAGCTGGTCCAACGGCGGCGAACGACCGGTGCGGTGGTGGTGGTGGTGGTAGAATGGCCGACGACGATGGATACTGGCGTGGTGGTGGACGGAGAAAGTCTCTGTGTTTTATTTTTGGCTAACGTTGAAAATTTATATTTTAACTTTGGATATGGGAGCTTCTCTGATGACCGATGGCCAGCCTAACACCAAATGGACACAGGAGTAACTCATAGTGCCGTGTACGAAATCTACGCCACTGGATGATGGTGGTACGGTCCTTGATATGAGTGCCGGCGGAAGTGTTTTCATTTTATATTTTTTTGCGTAGGTATATGTATTTCCTTCGTGTTTTAAAGAAACATGTAAAACACATGAAATTTGCATGAGGACAATTTGTGGTAGTTGAGGTGTATCTGTATAGTGATTGTGCAGACGCCTCCAGGGACCGTTTCATGATATAAAGTATGAAAATTGTTTTAGATAAACGAAAGCTTCTACATCTACATACTTCTGCTAGACGCGGCAGAGGGTGTGATGTTTAATGATTACATAATTGTTTTAGAACGATGGTACATGCGGGGACCACTTTTTTTGAAGGCATACTTTTTTCATGTGGAATGTATTTTGTTTGAAATTTGTTGGCATTTGAAGGAAATTGAAATGTCAGACATGTAAATAACATCTTGCAGGAAATCTGTAAGGGCTGACAAAATTAGGATTTGAAACTTTAAATCGTGATTACAAGTTAAATTTAAAAAAATTAAGGAGATAAAAAGAGAAATGAAATTGTCAATGGCCATGATAAAGAGTGGGGCAATATTTGTCGTGCAACATTGGCACAACAAAATCTAAATTTTTATTCTGCCTCTTAACTTAACTATGACAACATATTTTTAAGAAAAATGTTTATACGGAATTTTTTCATTTATTTTTCGTTATATATGCACTTGTCATCAATAAACACAAAATACAATTTTTGGCAGTTGTTCAAGTGAAGACTATTTAAGGAAATCTTGTTCACATTAGACATGCTATTAGACTTTAATTTGTACGCATTACACTACTCAAGTGCACATGTATAAGACTTTTCCACAGAAGGAAGACTGAACTTGCATGGGCTAGGCTTCAGTGGGATCTTTAATTTGACGATCCTTGAATACAACTATACAACAATGAAAGTGTTACTCGTAGTTAGTGTGGAAGAAATAACTTAGCAGTTATGATGGATGCTATTTTGGGTTTGTTTGAAGAATGTTTGTGGTTAAAATACAAATGGCAGTACATATTTTTGTTTGCTTTTCATCAGATTACATTTTCTTGGTCTGGTAATGCGCCCACAGAATTTTGCGATCTGTGCATTTGTGAAAACATCAAAATCAAACATGCAAAGGTGAAGTATTTCCAAAAAAATTATGTACTTACATTTTCCTTTGGTTGAAACCTGAAAAATTATTCAGTTCGTATAATCTAGTCATACTTATGTAGTTTAATTTTTTCAAATACTGCAGGAAATATTTTTTACGACTGTCCGTATTGTACCTCTTCTCGTCGTACTCCGTTAAAATCTTAGGGCCCATCTTCTTCTCAATGCATATTAATGAGTTTCCAAACCATACTATTTATTAAGCACTATTCCATTAATACTTAGGGATATATTATGTTGGCAATGTTCTGATAGTGCTGAGTTGTACATTGGGTCCTATCGAATACTAATGAAAAAGACTAAAAGACGTATCTCAAGTATGTAGTTTGCACTTTAAAGGCCAACTGTCTTATTCCTTTTAATAGAAGACTCCTCTTCTAAGATTACCAGTTGTGTTCATAAGAATATGATTGTGAAATATTATTTAACAGCATTAACAACATAAATAAATAGGTTAATACATTTATATGCATATACTTGGGTAATCAATGTACCTATATGGTGGAAAGAAGGTGCAGTGTCGTCATTTTGTTCAGGAAGGTTCCAAAAAATTTGATTTGGAAGAAAGCTACTTAATAAGTAGTACTTATCCATTAAGCGGAAATTATCTATTGCATTTAAATGGTTCATTTTTGTCTCTGCACTACTGAACACTGTACTATGCCAAATAATATAATATGTATATAAAAAAAATGTTTTTTCCTTCAATATTTTAAATTAAATTGCTAACGAAATTAAAAGTTTTACAAGATTTGATGAATGGTGTCGAATTTCGACACATATTTTAAACCGCCACCGTTTTTTGAACTAATTAACTGACAGTTAACAGTCACAGTTGACATTAAACATCAATATTTATTATTATCGATAAGAAAATACAAAAAGTGTCCTCCTGGAAGTATGATCAAGACAAACGGTTGCCACTTTTCAAATCTGAATTTCTTTATTAAAATAATTTAGACTTGCCAAATAGCACTGTTTAAAAAACAGTCATAACATTGAAGATTGAAGTTTAGAATGTCCGAATTGAATTTTTGATAAAACGGCCACAGTAGGTACCTAAATCCATCGTTTCTCGAAAGAGTTGGTAACATTTTTAAGACTGTATTAGGTAATCTCTAGATCTACTGAACCGATTTTTGAAATTTTTTAGCAATAGAAAGCTAGCTATATATTTGTGATAAATTGGATATGGAAAGAAGCAGAAAATAGTGCCTCAAGATTGTGTTTAAGAGAAATACAAGAAAAACATAGTGAACAAAATATAAGGTCCATTTATAGGTTTTTATGCTTGATTGGAGGTGGTATCTTCATGCCATCTATTCTGTAAAGGCTTTTTGAATCTTAAAATCTAATCATATAAGTTGCTAATGTGCATGGTCCTATGATGTGGTCCTGTATGTGAAGAGAAAAGATCTAGGAGACGCTTTTATTTTGCACACAAAAAATTAATGGAGTTTCCAGAATTTCAAAAATCATTAATCGAATTGAGTTTAAAAAATGGGCTCATAAGTTCAGTTATGAATGCCAAAACTTTATTAGAACCTGGATATGAAGATTTAAAGCAATTTCTTTCACACAATTTGAAAAACAGGGCAGAACAAGTTCTTCGGGGTCAGCTAGTTCTTAATAAATTATAATACATACATGTTTAGTAAGCGATTGTGAAAAAAATTTAAACAGGGCAGAACAACGTCTGCGGGGTCAGCTAGTTCTTAATAAATTATAATACATATATGTTTAGTAAGCGATTGTGAAAAAAATTTAAACCTCGGATTCAAAAGTATGATGGATTTGCTTGTGAGAGATTAAATGAAGTTTGAAATTAAAATTTGGTCTTCCATTTGTATTGGTATAGAAATGCTGAATCGACCATTTATATAGATAAATCCTCATACTCATCATCATATTCATAATGATTACCAACAACCAAGCTATCTAAGACAGAGTCTCCTAAATTCATCAAAACTCCCGGTTATGAAAAAATTAAATAAAAATACAATTCCACGTATCGCATTTCACATAGAATTACAAAGAGTCCTTTCTATACCACTGATTAAACATTCGACTCACACTCACGTTCAAGTTCAATTTACACATACATATAAATATAAATGAAATGGTTTACAATTGCTAGACGAGCTGTGAAATTTCTGATACGGGCGAACCAAAGACAATTGCTTTACCTCGAATTCAAAGGCTTACCAAATGTTTACACAAAAATAGATACACCGAGTCAGAGTCAGAGCCAGAGTCAGAGTCCTGGCCAAGGCCACCCATTCCTCTTGAGAGAACGGAGCTCGTAAGCATTTGTGGGCAGCCACAAAGTGCCTGCTTCCATCCGATTTATCTGATTAAGTGTAAACGGAACCATCTCGGCATCAGATGATTGAATTAGCCATTTGCAGGGAAAACAACAATATGGACGACGACGATGATGACGACCACGACGACGCACGGACGCATATATGTATACCCTAGAATCAGAACTAAAACGAGAACGAGAACTTAAATGGAGGCGAAGGGGATCACTTGGAAAAGCGAAAGGCAATAACTGCTTATCACTTACTTTCGGAGTAATGTGGTTTTGTTCGGGAATTCATATCTTTCCGCACTCATCATCGATTGCATGTAGAACAGAAGCAGAACAGTAGCAAACAATCTGAATCCAGGAGGTAAAAGGAACGTTACGACGACGACGACGAGGATACCAGCAAAGGAGGACCCACATATTCGTACTATACGTATACACTTAGATATACAGTAAACGAGTCGGCACATATTCTCTTCTTGCCCCTTGAGGCAATGAATGAACGATTTCCCGGCGATAAGAAAGGATATTAAACAACCCCAATCGGAGACAGGCAGGGGATGGGGCACGATATGATGGGTGGTGTTCGAAACACAAGGATTCACCACACAAAGACTCAATTTAATGGGTTCTCCGCAAACGATGCTGCTGTGTGCACCACAGACGGAGCCACAATCTTTCACTTCACCTGCCTCACCTCACCGTCTTCGGATTCACTTGTTATGAGGTGATTCAATCAGATGCTCTGCCTAATGTCGGTTATAATGGTTTCTTTGAACGGAAGCTGATGGTTTAATGAAGTCGTTAGTCTTTATGCGTGTTGGCAGCTCATATTGATTGGTTCAAGATGTGTATTATCATAGGTGGGGGGTGGCGTGGAGAACGAAAACGATTCGAACCAAGACAACTTTTATGGTCTTCCAGAACAGGTACAGCTCAGATTTTTCAAATAAGTTGTATTGAGACCCACTATTAATCTTCAAAATGCAATTTGGATTGCGTTGAAATAAAAAAAAAATTATAAAACTTTGCTCAATTTTAATCAAATGGTACCGGTGAGTATTGATTCGTGCTTAAAGTCTCGAAATAATGATTATAATATACACCATCAGGATCACCGCCATCCCTCCACCTTAACTTCACCGAATTTTAAATATTTTGTATTCTAAAAGTCAAATCATCGCACAGACTTTCCTCCGTTCTCCGTATTATGGGAAACCTCAGATGCGAATCCTGTGCCATGTCCAACTAATCCGCTCTTAATTAAAGATTTCCTTCCCGTGATGCCGACGCACGAGCCGAAGCCATGAGCTGAAGCACAGAAACCTACCATCATATACAAATTGGCTGGCAAAGAGTTGCTTGTCTTGATTCCTTTACCCAGTCATCGATAATCTTTCGAGCGAAGAAATAAATCTTGACAAAGGACTTTCGCAACTTGTTTGTCTTGGCAAAGTTTGTCCTGGACTCCCAAACTGCCAACTGCCACACCGGCGGCAATGCGGCAATAAACACAATACTCGTACACTGTCTTTCTTCTCCTACATATATGGGAGAGTACACCATAAGGTGTTATTATAATTTCCGTCGTCTGTTTGCGTCCTGATAAGATCATAATCCCGTTTATGTTCCTATGTCTTCTTTTGGGCCACCGAAAAGGGTTTGAACATGTGGCTGTCTGGGGGTTGGGTAATGTGGTGTAGTCTGCAGTCAATATGAATAGTGTTTATGTTTAAACTGAGGTCAGAGAGCACTAAATCAACTGTGCCTAAATACGTAAACTTTGCAAAGTAGAAGAAGAAGAAGACGAAAGTTTTGCAAAGTGGGTACATGGCAAAGGCTCACACGGAGCAGCCCGAAGGAATGGTTAAGCTTCTTATAGCCGGAAAACAGTGGCATTGAATCGAGAAGAACACAAGAACACTCTCCGGAAGAAACTTTTCGACAAAGATAATAGAGTTTCAAGTTAAAAAGAATATTTCTATAATGTGCGAGTTGGGGTTCTGATGTGATTATAATGATAGCGGAAAGTATTTTGTTGGGGTAAATTGTCCTTTACTTAGATTTGTTAGGTTTTTGGGAAGGACCACACCACTAATCCTCAAGAGGGTGTAGGTATATATTTAATGGATATTGGTTGACAGTTCAAACGCATATAGGTATTTCAACTAGGAAGGGACTCGAGCCTTTACATATGTATTTGTTTTCGCTATCAGCCTTAAGCTTCATAGTTTTGAGTTAATTTAAATTACATAATATTATGATGTGAAAACTTTTGCGAATTCAAAATCTGAGATGATTTTTTTTTTTCAAGTTTTATTACAAGCTGGAACTAAGCTCTATAATTAGGTATGCCTCATTGTATAGACATAGAGTTCTCATTTTGATCAAAGCACATATATGCAATTTTGTCTGGGTTTTTGGAAAAATTGGTACCATATTGATTTTTACAGTCGACTTGAGTTGGTATTTAAAAACAATAAAACACGTAAAGCCGATTACATTTTCCATACAGGTACTTATTTTAATCGATTTCATGAGGCCTTTCTTGAATTAAGGCAAGAAACGAGTTTTGTACATACATATGTAGTTAGCAAGAGGAGTTTTACAAGAGCTATAAGACCATAAAATCAAAATAACGAAGAACTTGACATCGTTTACTTTCCGTATTTGTTTAAGTGATAGTAAAATCAATCAATGCACCGTTATTTTAACAGATTTCATATAAAATGCTTGATAGAAATAATGAAAATGCACTTTACGCAAAAATATGAAAATGCCAGTTTAAGACAAACCGAACTGCGACTGTACTTGAACCACTTTTAAACACAGCTTATCTCCTGATAACTCTAAACGACGAAATAAATTGCTAATTTATTTACCCATGCATCCCGAAGGCCCACCATAATTTTGAAAACTTCATCCCGACTTGAACTTCATCCAATTAAACTCGAAGTACTTTATTCAAAAACAAGCGAGACGAATTCAAATAGAGCTCCGATAAAACAAAAGAAATTACAACATTTTTATTGACTAATTTACGAAACACTGTAAGCAGAGATGCTCTCAGCGATTGTGTTCTTACAATTCAAATTCATACCCCACCGCTGCCTGCCGGCACACCACTGAGATCGTCGTCACCGCGCCGCCAGACGATTCGAATTAGTATTTAAAATTACTCTGAACCATAACCCACTCCGCTCGAGTTGTTGGATAAAAACTCACGATTTCTTCAGGTTTTTAAGCATCTCACTCCATGCCATCATCCATTGCCGCTTTCGTTCCCGCAGTTCTCAGCCTGCAACCCGCACCCGCACCCTTGAAAAACAACTCCTTCCGGCTTTTTAGTGGTTTTTTTAGACAATGCTATTGAATTAACGAAATCATTTCTTTTATTTGCCGCAGTCTGCTTGTTATCCTTTCGTACTAATTCACTTTGCTCGAGCAAGGCAAACCAAAACGCCACGGAGAAAGCAAAGCAAAGGAAGAAAGGCGCTCTTTAACGATTGCGCGCCCTTAAAACACCGTGAAAATCCTTGCAATTCTGGAGGACGACTGTTTACGTCAAGGATGCTTGAAATCATTTCCCCAATTGTTTTTCCGGTTTTTCCTGAGTGGCTGTGTACACAAAACAGAGAAAGAAAATAGAAAAGCTTTTTATTTGTCTTTTGTTTTTGGCTAACCCCGAACCCCAAACCCCGGATCCCGAACCGTCTCCCCATAATCGTCAATAATCACGAGACATTTGCTTAGTGACTTTGAAGAGTATTATTTGTATTTGTAATTACACCCACACTTAAACCTCTTTCTTTTTTTTTTCTTTGTAAATTCAAAGTCAGTTCCTTTTGTTACGAAAGAGTTACATTCGAAAAATTAGCAACTTTCTTCTTAAAACTTTCAGATATTTATAAGACGTTGTGTAAACCATTCAAATTGTCCCGAGATGCGTCTTTCTTAAACAGTCGTTAAAAAAAAAAAAAAACAAGAACAACAATGAAAAACAACCCCTGTCTCCATTACAACTTGACTCAAGGCTACTTGAAGTGATCAAGGAGGATTCGCACTTAGTAAAAAATTAGATTTTATGGCCTTAGCACGCGGAGAACAATGAGACAAAAAAGCCAGAAGATACGCCACGCACAATATATACATACCATACATCTTGAAAATAAGGAAACAAATCACACCCTATTAAGAGCGTTAAGAAAATCCGCCACTTTTTCACAGATTTAAAGAAGCTTATCGACTTAATTTAAATATTTTCCGAAGAAGAACGCACAGAAAAAAAAAAGAAAAGTCCTTTCTGACGTTCTTTTTTTTGTTTTTCTGTTTTTTTTTTTGTGTATCTTAAGATATGGGGATTTTCCGAGTAAATGATGGAAAAATGGGGCAGCAAGGAGGATGGAGTGTCTTGTGGCAAAAAGACATTGGGGTTGGGAGCTTGTTTCGTCTTCTGTGTACGAACATGACAATAATGTCAGTTTTAGCAATAAAGTTAATGCATAGCGCGACGTAAATCCGCTACGATGATATCACAGATAATATTTTAATCACTTCGAATTTGTTTATGCAAAGAGGTTTGCAATGGATCATTCAATATTTATAAGTTGTTTGACATGGCATTTTTGGCTTGAGGGTCATTGATTTTTAAAACTTATGTATTTATATATTTTAAGACTAAGAATTTTTGATAGTTCATAGCAAAATACTATTATCATTTAAAAGGTTATTAGAATGCTGATATCTATTATTATTTTATTAAAGTTTATATACTTTGACATAGACATGAAAAGAATCTGAAAGATAAAGACGTTACATCATATAAATCGTAGAGAATCAATTCAATTTTTAAAATACTTTATATCAGAGTTCTTACTTCCAAAAATCCTAAAACAACCACAATCAGATCGTTGCAAATGCACCTGAAATGTTAAACTACAACAATGGTTAAGCGATCATTGTGAAGTTGGAACATGATAGGGTTTCTAACACTAAAAACAGTTCTATGCCATCAGTGTGGGTTGTTAATATGTTCATTCAAGTTTATTTTACTCTTCAAATGTCCACTGTGTTCTCGGAAGGCCAAACGGACTAACATCCAATTTCTAAAATCACGGGGGCGTATACGCATTTTTTAAACAAATTTTTATATAACATAATAAGGTTTGCTAGGTCACTTGGTTAATAAACGTGGAGTTATAGACTTGGATGTGGATCAGTCCACGGCTAACTATCCATAGTTTCGCACAATTAGTTCATTGAAGTCTTCATCCAGTTGTTTGCTCCACTCGAACAACCAACGGTCTTCCACTACTGGATTAGAAGAAAAAGTCATTTTGGTCTTAAGCCATTATTCTTTCATTGATTTTCTCATGCGCTCGTGAGTCCATGCCTTTAAACATTTTGATTGCTCAACTATTTTCTAGGCCCGTTTAAGCAGCTGTGTTGGCAAGAGTTGTACTGTGTTTGAAGATGAAGTCTTTCAATACCTCAAATTTGAAGTTCTCGTTTTGTTCTGAAATAGGTAGTGGTTTATTTAATTAAATACAGAAACTTTATTATCCTTTACTCTGGGAATAAGAACCGATTTTTACCCAGTTAAGCTTTTATTTTAAAAGAAAGTGAACTTAAAGGTACTTTGAGGCCCCTCCCTACGTCAAGCTTTATTTAAGCTTTTTAGTCAATTGTTTTCCCTATTGGGGTAGTGCGCATTAAATATGAAATTGTTTGCATAAAGTAGGGAAGTTAATTGAACTTGTTAACTCCTCCCTGGAGTTAAACACTTGTTTTCCATTGAGTAGTAAAGTGTATTTCTATATACCTACCTACTATGCTATGAACTATATCTAAGTTTTCTTACATGCAGCTTCGAAAGAACCATGGAACACTTATAAATCAATATCAAGTGATTGGAACCTTTATCTTTACTAAACGATAAGATACATGCATCCATATGTACATATATGTTTTGTTTGTATGTATGTATATGTTAAAAAGTAAAATACATAAAAGAACACAATTAATGTTTCACATACACGATATTCCATTAATAAATGTACGTAATCAAGTTAAGCCGACAAACGCTCATTTGTCAGCGTCGTAACACAATTACTTACCAATAAATTGTACTCACTCCCATATCGCTTCCTCGAAACACTTGAATGTGTATCAAATTGTGGGAAGAAGATGTCAGTGCACACAATGTTATCCCTATTCCCTATGAAAACGTATAATAGCCGTGACTCTGGGAATAACATTCTTAATTCATGTCTATTCGCACACACAACGTTGTTTTACCACTTTGTATTATATTATAGTCGTCTGTGTGTGGAGTGTAGAGTATCTTGTAGTGTCTTAATCTTGTGGGCTTAAGTCTTACCAGAAGGAGTACGTTCATTGTACATTACATTTATACAATACATATGTAGATAGGATCGTACGAGAATCCTATTAACAATTCAAAACCTATATGAGGATTGCTTTTCATGGCAATTGTCATGCAAACTGGACTTTAAGTAACTCCTTCTGCTGTTAAGAGAGTACATAAGTGTGGTATACACAACATTAAGGTTAAATTATCTACAAATTGAGTTAGTAACCTGAGCGATGAAGTTATCTTGTTTTGTATTGAATCTAATTTGCATAGGTATGTGTATGTCTATGTATACTTGTACGAGTATAGTTATAATGTGTTTGACTTTGAAGGCTTTATACATAGGTAGTTAACATCTTCAATCAAATTTGAAGAACTAAAAAATTCCTAACATTATTTTCTGTTTTACAAAGTAATTTTTTAGTTTCGAAAAAAAAGATTTAAATCTCCAAAAAGTGGAGTGGTGAAATAAATTTAATTTGTCTTCTTAAAACTATAGTATTGGCTATTTCCACCAAAGGTTGCTATATGAAGCCATCAAAGATGTAGATTTTAAACTCTTAAATCTGGATAAGCTCAGTGCAGAACGTTATTTATTATTACTTGTTATAGGATAGGAAACTGTTAAAATGACGAGCAGCTTGTTCAAAGAATCTTTACTTGCTTTTAGAAGTCTCTTCTACTCAAGCCCAGTTAAGTCTCTCTTAAAGGCTCGTTCATGTTAAAGTTACGAGTACAAAACTTTCCCCGGTTGTTCTTATACAATCAATTAAAATCCATTTCCGGTTAGGTTCTTATGTACCTACATACATACATAATTTTTCTTTTTTCTTTTTTTGAGTTGAAGATCAAACTTGCAAGTTGAAATTGTAGCAAATGATTTAAAAATTAAGAACCCAGAGAGTTATCTGTGCATCTGAGTCGATTCAACGAAAATGTTTTATCTAGGCATTCAATGCGGTTATATGGCCACACCATGATCAAAATATTTAAGCAAGCACTCACTTAACTCTAACCCCCAATTAATTTATCTTTTATAGTTCCCTGGGGAGCCATTAAGTGATCTCAGGCACAAACAATCTACATACATACATACATATATACTTTTCTCATTGTATTACATACATACAAATGTATGTAGGTATCTCTGTTCTGTATTCCGAAAGGGAGTGTAGAAAATAAATATACAAAGATACTCCTTGCAGAACCCAGTGTGTCCTTATGAAAAGGAATTACATTATTACAATATAATATCCCCCTCCATCGCGCATCGCACCAACACCGCACATTTTGCATGTGCTTAAAATGAAATTAAACAACCCCACGAAAAACCCCGTGATTTTATTGTTTTTGTTCTGGTGTCACTTCACTTGCGCTATACCTACATCCCAAAGATATGTATCTTGAGTGAGTCGGTTATGAAAGTTGAGAATTCGAAAAAGGATTACATCCAAAATGTGAAAGTCTAGTCTATGGTGGTGTCTCCAAAGGGGTTGTTCGTTGGATAACGCGAATACGAAATGATTTGATTTTCCACTTGAATTAACTGGAAAAACAAAAGTTGGTTTCTTAATTAACTTTGGCATCAATTAAAATGAATTGTTTTTTTTGTAACTTATTTATGTTTTTTCTTTTCTGTATGAGACGCAGAGTTCCAAGAAATTAAGGTTGAAGTCAGTTTATACTCAGTGAAATCAAGAAAGCTTTTGCTATTGATTCATTTATTTAAAATTTGTAAGAATATTCAAAAATAAATCACGAACTTCAACTACATACATATCAATCAATTTTATTAAATATTATTATGACTTTCAACTGTCAATATTGTTGAGTATTGATACACATTGATTTTTTATTTACATAAATCTTTTGAGAATGAAAAATAAAAGATAGTGTGAAAAACAATTTTCATCGGTTTTCTTGTTAGCTGTCAATTTTTCTTTCAATCGTAAATTTGCAGTTGTTAAGTACTTAAGCTATGCAATTGAATGTGCAATACCAAGATTGAAGTCATTTCTCAAACTCCGCTGGTAGTTCCCATGAGCACAGAATCTTACATTTGGCTTTCCGATTCCAAAGGATTCCGCATTCCTCAAAATTCTTCGAATTCTAGTCAATTTGTGGAAAGCAGGATCATTTAACTTTCATCTTCATCCAAAAAAAGTTTTGTTTGTTTTGTATTTTGTTTTTTATTTATGTATGTATGTACATATCTACATATGTACATATGTATGTAGTAAATTTCTACGTTCTTAAAAAAGAGATTTAAAATAAAAGAATATTTTAGACGTGGTTCAGAATAGTTTTTAAAGATTGGTATTCAAAGTCACGACTTTGAACTGTATGCTTCGGATGCTTTTGCGCACTCTTTCGGACGATGATGGCGATTTTTCCGGTTTAATTTATTTCAACAATACTGAATAAATGGACTAGAATTCATCTAACACATGCATATGTTAATAGTCTTCCACAATATGGACTCTCTCAACTGATAAAGTTTGTAGGTAAGCCTTTATGTGAACACCCATATTAATACTTTAACTTATAAAAGAGGGAAACTGACGGTTTAAAGCACTAAAAATGTTATGACTGTTTGTGTAATAAATACAAATCAAAACTGTTTTTAAAGTCCAGCGAACATTGTGAACAATTTTCTTTCTTTTCTTTTTTCTTCCTTATTTCCAATTTACGTAAATATGTAGTTTTGATTAATACAGAAGTTGAAAAAAACTTATTAATCTTATAAATTTTTAAACCAGATATTGATTGAAATTCAAAGTTATGGAAATCAATAAAAAAATATAAATAAGAACATATATTTGATCCAATAATAAATACAACACTTTTTACTTGAAAATATTGATTCCAAAATTTTTTTTTTTCGACAAACTATTTTTATTGTTCTGCAATAGAAAACAAACACTATTTTTGTTTATTTCCTTAAACAACTTCACTTACATTTTAGTTTTTTATTTATTCTGCTCACGTTACTATCATAACACTTGAAGTACCTTCCCTGATAACTAACGAATCCCCATATGCCCAAGGATATCTGTTTCTTATGTACATATATGTCTCAGTTAAAAGCACCATCAGCTTGTTCCTCTTCCATGCTTTCCCATTATATCTTCCCGATTAAATTATTTTCGTTAATTCCCCACTTTCAGTTTTAATTACTTAAGCGGGTTGGATTATACCGTACCGTATACTCGCACATGCTAAGCCCCTGCCAACTGGCAGACACTTTAACTTTTCCGAAAGGTATAATATATGTAGTTTCTGCAGGTTCATATGTTATTCGACTCCCGAATCCCCAGGGGTGAGAGGGGGAACAAAAGTGAGCACTTGAAATTAATACCTTACGTTTTCAAATTGCCAGAAAGAGCAAGTCTATGTGATTTAATTATGAGTGGCATATTACACTTTTTGATAGCATAACTTTCGAGGACATGCTTCCAGTTCCAACCAGGTGTTACTGCGATGATAACATGCCTAAGTGATTCCATTTCACTTTGTCAACCAAACACAACAAGAAGTGTCAATCTCAAGACCGAAAAACTTAATCTTTCCTCGAAAGAAAATCTCAAGGACTCGGCTCGGCACGGCAGGAGAAGTGAGAATGGAAAATAAAAGTAAATAAATTGAACAACTCTGAGACGCAAAGGCAAAAACTTTTTGACACTTAATTGAGTTCGAGGGAATCATAGTTTCGATTTGTATACATATCTACCGCACATTGCAAACTGCCAAACCAATGTAAATATATAAAAGCCGGAAAAGTTTTCTTCTGATGTGGTATTAATAATTAAGTTGGACCTATATAACGATCTGATGTTCGCACATAAACTTAAGTTTAAGAAACTCTGTTTGCTGTTTGGTCTCTCTCTCTCTCTCTCTTCCGCAGTGCAGTATAGTGACTTAGTGAGCCATTAACATTTACGACAGAAAAGTCCTTGCTCCCCCTTCAAAAATAATTGTGCTCGACTCGAATATACATTTGCGTTCAGTTGGAAAATTGTTACTGTCACAGTCTCTGGTGACTAACGAACAGGATAAAGTTCCACTTGTCTGAGTTTTAATTTTGAATTTGTCCCGCCACATCCTGACAAACGATTATCATATTCTGATTAACATGACTAAGACACTCGACTCAACTCGACTCCAATGTCGAAAAAGAGTTCTTAGATGAAATTCTTAATTTATGCACGTCGTCATTGTCGTTGTCGTTGTCGCATTTATGTGGCGTGCATAATTCCGCTGTTTAGTGGGTGAATTTTTGTATGTGAAGAGAAAACCGGGTGGGCCTGTAAGGTACCTTATTATATTTCCTTAAGACTAAGTGCATCTTGTTAAATTTTATGTTGATTCTTCTTTAAGGAGAGTTGATAAAAATAAAATTTTCGTAAACTGGCGCCCGAGTTGGGACTTTTTCCGGTCAGATACAACTATGATCACATACCATTGAAAGAGTGAAAAGGCCATTTGATCAGATTTCTCGTCCCACTTTGTTTGCTCTTCGAAAATTAACAATTTCCTACTGAGATAGATAGGTTCAACTATACGGAACTAGGATTTTCTCGTTCTGGAAACATGGGCTCAAGCGAAGATTTATGTATATAATATGTGTCCAGCCATTTACTTCTTGAGCGACATTTATACCCGTGTAATGCATAGTAGTTTTATTTTCGTTAACATGGTGAAATTTCAACACCAAAACATTTCAAATAAGGGTGGTTTCAAGTAAAACCGAGACAACCCCCTTCAATCCAAGCTCAATAAAGAATTAATCAGAACAGCAATTCACAGTTTCAGAGGTGCTTAAAGACAACGTCAAGTAGATGACCAAATTGTCCTTCAATGACTACTTGGTACACTAGAAAAATTCTGCAATTCAGTAATTCTTATAACCCCCGCCATAGCCATACCGTTTCACGCTCTTATAATACACTCGTACGTACATCCCGGAAGGAATGAGCTAGATAATTGCCATTACCGTTACTATCCTCCTTTTGTTTTTATTTTCCTGCTGACATTGTTTGCGTGTCCTCTCCAAGGTGATGTTTATCTTTGTCTTAGCTATGTGCTTCCAGGGCCAACTCCAACAGCATAATGATTCCCAGCTGGTTCATAAAAAGAAATTAACGGCCTTTTCTTGCGAGTTTTTCTTGCTCCTGTTGCAAATCGTTTAATGAGGATATAACTACCCCATTTGCCAGTCCCATAGAAAAAAAAAAAAAAAAAACAAAAAAAATCCACCGCCGGAAATATAATGGAGTCTACAGGATTATTGAGAAAGTTTTTATCCTGCAGGACCAGGTTCGGGAGCTGTGCTATTTCTTATTATTGCTTATTTAGTTGCGGGCGCCATTGTCGTCGTCGACTTCGCCGGTCGTAGTCGTTGCCGTTTGCCGTAGTCGAAGTCGTTTTTGGGAAACCATCAGCAGCAGGATAAAGATGATAATCATTATCATGGCGATGATTACAAGGGATTCGATTATGGAATTAACTGCAACAGCATGTTATAGCCCATGTCCTGTCATTGTTCAATATTATGATACGAGTGGCTCATTAAGAGGGTTCCTTGGAATGACCACCAAGATTACTTTTCGGTTCGGTATCATTATTGTTTGTCATTCTCAAGAGGTGGAGGCGATTCGAATTAATAGAAGAGATCATAGTTGAATCCTTTTGGCTGCGAGAAAGTCCTTTTTTTAAATTTACGATTCCAAAGAGCTACGAGCATAATGTTTTTCTTGGTATGTATACTCGTATACCACAATTTATGTGATGGACAAAGTTGTATCATTAGTTATGCAAACCGGGAGCGCAGACCAAACAAAGGATACGGGTACGGGGACGACTTTACAACCGGGTAATTAATTGTCCTGTCCAATAGGCAGACCAGTGCCATACTCGGCTGGCTTGCTTGTTTGCCTTATAGATTGCCAGGTTGAAGCTTATACTGCCTGCTAGTTACCCTTATCCCCAATCACGATGATCCATTACGGACCGCACACACACACCCAAAACCTACTTCCGAAAGAAACAAATTTCCGGTGGCAAACCAACAAGAGAATGAGAATGTTGGTAAAGGATATGCCGAACAATGGGGGTTGAAATCAACGTGTTTTTTATGCTGAAGTACAAGTGGCACTTTCGCTTAATCGACACTCTGGGTCCATGAAAAAGGTATCGACGGCAACGGAAGCCAGTGATGTCCGCACCGGGTTGCACTACGTATTGAACGGCTTGTTATTTATCGTCGGAATTATCACCTGTTCGCTGTATTAGTCCAAGGACTAGCTGGAGGTTAGGTTGGTTCAGAATGCGATGCTACGAGGGACGATGATTTTTGAAGGGCCGGAAATTTTTCAGCATCTATAATACTCCATCAAACCTATACTTCTGTGCTCTACACTTATACACGACAAGTATTCTCCATTGGGGGACCGGTTTGGGAAACACTCTTCCCCCTTGGAGTTTAAACTTTTTTTGTGTTGCACGACTGTAAACGAGAAAGTTTTTGTCCGTAATGACATTTTGACGCAGTTAAAGTTGGCCCGTTATCGTTATCTCTTCCAAATATACAGCCCGGGCCATATCGGAGATGAATTTTAATGTTAAAAACGAAAACGGTCCATTAAGCGCAATCGAGCACGAACATGATGTACCTAATTGGATTACAACACGGTTTGTGTGGAATAGGCGAAGGACATGGACATGATTGGAAATATTATGGTGAAAAAATATTTGCCCTCTTGGCAGCAAAATTAATGAGTTTCCAATTTTTTTCAAAATGACCATAAGGTAAGAAACAGTACCTAATTTAAATTCCTTGATAGAAGGAGCAGATTGTTTTGAAACTGATAAAAACATAATATTCTTTATTTATTTAGTTAATGATTGATTTTTGTGTGGCCAATGAATCATCATGTTTTAAATAAGTTCATGCGATTTCAGTCCTTTCATACGGTTTCAAAATCCTGTTCATACGGTTTTTTAACTTCTAGAGTTTTCCAAGTGCACAAAATTGTGGTTTTCTTTATACATTATACAATCAAAATTGTGGTTTGGAAAATAAGCCTGTTAGACCTTTAAATTTATGAGTAGGTATGTATGTTACTTGGGAAATTTAGTTTGAGACTACCTCATTCATACCTCCTGATTTTTTGGGAATAGTAAGGGTGATTTTGTAGCCTTTTCGTATATAGTAGCAGTCGACAGTCTACACTCTACACTAAGCTTTTTTATTTTTTTATGTTAAAGTTGGATCCAGAAGAAAGAATCATGTTTGGTTCTATCAATGATGTGGTTGGCCAGTGTCTTGCAGGACGTGTTGACTGTTGGCATGTCAGAATTATTTCCTTGTTAAAATTTACTATCGGTGCTTACTTATAAAAAAATGACTTTTAATCATCTATCCACCTGGTGTGAATGAGTGTACAAAATTACAATATTTACTTGTGTTTTATTCACTGCTGCATAGCTAGCGTAGAAAAATTTCCCTCGGCAAACAATAACAATTTGATTGCTGGCAAAAAAAAAAAAAAAATAGAAAAAAAGAGATTGATATTATCACTGAATTAAACAAATAAAAAAATTAATTTCAAAAAACCCCCCTAAAAGAAAAATTTAAAAAAATTATAAATATCAATATTAAAAGTATATACATATGTATGTATGTACATACATACACATAGCAGCTTAAAACATCGTAGAAAACACCAGTCTGAAATCTATATATATAAAAATGAGTTTCTAAAATGTGTGTGTGGCCGCCTAACTCGCGCATTTATGTACCGATTTAAATTTGGTTTTTTGCCTTTTATAGAGAATTATCTGTAGATGGTTTCTATGTAAACAAAAGTTATATTCGAACGCACCATTCTTTACAAATAGCAAAAAATTAAATCGATTCATAAAAACGCAATTTTGCAACATCAACAACATATGTACATATTTTAACAGTTTTGACATTGCTTCCAATAGATTTTGATACTTTAAGCACACGATTCTCCAAATTTCCATTTTTGATAGCACTTGCTGAAATTATAGTATTAATTCGTTTTCGAGAATGTGCAAGTATTTTTCGGTTTCGACAGTTCCATATATACAGTAAAGATGTTCAATTTTGTGTGTTAGAAAATATATTCCCATTATCATTAATTTAGCTTTAAACTTAGTTTTTTTTAACTTAAATTATTTTATTTTATTCTGAATCGTTTTCAATTTAAATTTTTAAACGTGAAGTGATTTTGAGTTATAATACAAAAAAGTGAGTGTTTTCAATATACCGATGTATACTTTTTTTGGTTTCAAATGTATTTAGGACCGCTTAAGGATTTTTTTGTTTAAATAATGTGTGTGTGGCCGCCTAACGCGCGAATTTATGTACCGATTTCAATTTTGTTTTTGGCATTTTGTAGAGAATTGTTGGTATATAAAAAATGATATTCGAAAACAATTCTTTACAAAATGAAAGTCCATACAGTCACTTTTAGTCATATTCGTACACCTTGTACTACTTGCATTTATTTGCTCCCAAGAAGGAAACAAATAAATTTTAAGCAAAATAGACATGCACTTATTTGAAATAAATATTGGTAATCCTAAAAATGACAAAAAATCGTTTAACAAGATGCATCAAAATTGAAACTCTCATTCGTATTCGTACATTTGAATCTTTTCGGATTTTTTAACGAAAGGGGCGAATTTCTATAGATTTTTATTATCTTTAAGTTTTTGTATAGGTACTTTCCTTCTTCTCAGAGTAGATTTAAATCATTAAAATCTAAAATGGGACAAAATTGAAAAAAGCATTTTTATTCTTTTTAATTTCTTAATTTCAATTATGGACGAACATCTGAATGGTATTTCATCACTATAATTTCGGAAAAATCGAAAAAGCGACAATAATATTTTTCAGTGTAATCTGTTAGCCATGAGAAGGTTTTTATAAAAGAAAACATTCCCAACAAGTCAGGAAATTATTAAAATTGATTTTTGTATGAAAAATAAAATTGTTTTGCATGCATTTTGCGTGAAGAAATCAGAAATATAAATAATAGATGGCGTTGGGGTACGATCAATGCCAAAATTTGATAGATATACATAGGTTGTGTTCAATTTGTGGGTGTTCTTTCCGCATTGTCATTTTCTATTGATCTGTGTGTTGTGTTCTGTTGATTTTTGCTGCAAATGTTCGATTTTTGAGTATTATTACACCTATTCGGAATAGTGGTACATCGCACACAACATACGCCATATGATATGAGCAAAAATTATCTGAAATCTTAATTATACGAAATTGAAAATGTCATTCAAGAAACTGTTGAAAACAATGTGATTCATGACAGGAGACGATTATCAATGGAATATTCAAAGGAGAAAAGCACCTTATCCCACGGGTTCCAATTATTACAACTGATCTTCCAACTAAAGCGGATTCACTTTCCTTTTCTCTTTTGCCATGACCAATCGTTGGAAGTAACTGAAATTAATATCGAATTCCCCTGTTTTCCGCAAACCGTCTTTTTTTTGTTTTTGAACCGGAAAACTTATTGAAAAATTTAGCTTTCCATTAAATTTGAATTTTCTGAGTTTTATTATCACTCTGGAGTGTATCACATGGCTTTAAATTGGGGTTCAATTTTTTTTCTTCATAAATGCACACAGCGAAGCGGGTGGGAATTAGCTAGTTAATTAATAAAATATAAAAGTGTACATACTTAATTTAAAGTCAATCTTTCGAAAGGCAAAAAAATGTCCTTTTTATCTCTGCATAATTTATTAGCTCTAAACGTGTAGCCATTCTTGAATCAACACTCAACAGGTCAAATATACTTTTTCCCCCAATTTCTTTTTCTTCTCTAAATCAAACATCCCCGCCTGTGATGGCCACCCTGTTCACCCCACAAAATGTCTTAAAGATTTCTCAAGAAATATATACATACATATGTATGTATGAATGTATACAGAAAAGGAAATCCCCGACGAAGTAAACAAAAAAATCCTTGAGAAAAGGCAAATTCTAGGGAAATCTTCCCGGAAGTAATTTTTATTTCGCAGACAATTTGCTTACTTTGTTATTTCCGTCCCCGATTATATTTTAAGGACGTCTCCAAATCTCCATCAACTCTATGCAACTGCATTAAAAAATGAAATGTACAAACAAAACACATAAAAAACATCGCATCCAATGGGAGGAAATTACTTATGATGGATTGGAATTAAAAATGAAACACAAAAAATATGTTTTAAGGACAACCGGCTGGCGAACGGGAACGGGCACGGGCGCGGGCGTGGACGGTGGGGCGTGTATGGGGTGTGCATGATGCAAATTTCGATTCGTAGTAAATTTTGCAGAAGTCATTTAACAATAATCGACAATAAAACTCAATTTTTTAAACCACCCGCCTTCGTCCGGACCGTTTTGTGCGTACATCGTCCTCGGTCGTCTGCATTGTAAACCGAACGCCATCTGACCATAAACATCCATTAATACAATGACCAAACGTCCGTTTAATGGGGCGCTTTATATCCTGATAGGTTTTCCAATTCCGGTTCCATGGACACAGTTGAGTGGAATCAGCATAGTTGCCACAACAGGCAATCCATTGAATGGTGGAGAGTTCTGCACGACCACTCCAGACTCGGCACTGATATTTTATTGCGAGTGCCAATTTTAATCGCTACATTTGCATATACGAGTACTCGTACTATTTCTGCAGGAATTGTTGGTTTGGCTTGGCTTGGCTTGGTGTTGTCGGCCAAACGTTTATCTGAATCCGATCGAATGAATCCCAAGTATTTTTTGGTAAACAAGTACACACTCGCATACATGTATCGTATTTGTATTTTATGAGTGTATAGGCATTTCGGAATTCGAAAGAGTAACATTGCTCAGATTCAGATAGCAATGTTCAGGGATTAATCGATGGTTAATGACTTTTAACTTTGCTTTGTTAAGTTTAATTGATGTAAGGGTTCGTTTTATTGCCAAGTAGGTACGATAAATTAAAAACACAGATAGTTATTATTACAAGAGGTGCAACTGAATGCAGGAGTATCGGTGGTTGAAAAAAAAACGAAATTTCTTCAGTCTAACTAATTGTCCCATACTTACCCAAAACCATAAATATTAAAACTATAGAGTGAAGGCCTATTTTGTGCAATGCATGTCAGTCATCAGAACGAATTAGATCTTCAAATACGTCAAATTCTATCTTGAAGATATAATGTATCTAGAAGCACTGCAAAACAAGTCCGATGCTAAGAAGTAAAATTTGGTGAGTAATACATATTTAGGAAAACAGTGCAATTTTGAAATTTCAGAATTTAGTGGGGTTAAAAAACCGGATACACTTATTTCTGCTAGAAAGTTGTGGAGTCTAAGAACTTGGCTTAACACTACCATATATTTTCATCAAGATGCAAAACATTTTAGCTTTAGCAGTATAACATTGACACTTTACATACTATAACCAAAATAGATTAAATTTTAATGTACAAAGTTAAGAAAAAGCCACAATTTACACATATATACATATATTTAATTAAAAATGTTCATATCCATAAACGAACGTATAACAGAAATATTGCACTTTAGCGTCTGAGGCTATCAGATGAGACTATACAAATGAATAAACAACTGAAAGAATACATCCCAAAGCCATGTATCCTTTTTAAAAGGTTGCTGTTCATAAATTAAAAAATCTTTAAAAATTAAATACACAATTTAATGCCAAACCCACTAAATGTTTTTGAAAATCACGTTCGTCATGAAACTAAGCAAAGTTAACAGTATTAAAAGGTTGAAAGTGCTAATACCAATTAAGTAATGTATAATTAATGGAAGCAATCGCTGTTTTTTTTAAATATACTTATTGGTCGACAATCCAATATTGATCTAACGATGGTGATCATTAGTGATCAGGATTGTCTAGACTCTAGAACAAAAAAAATCTTAAATTCAAAAAATCTCGAAATATAATGAGGCTTACCGAAGGAATGAATGCAGAGTTTCTTTTGAATTAAAAGAAAGTTGCATGTACTCAACCTCGCTCCTACAACCAATTCAGTAGCCCAACCAAGATGTAATCGTTTATGTTTATGTGTGTTTAGTTTATACACTTGATACACTTCACTAGCTATGTACATACATATGTATATGATTCAAAATTGAAGAAAAAAAATTAAAAATCCTCGACAAAAGAAAATTGCACCCAGTTGACTAAAATAGAATGGATTGATTTTTTACATACCATGCATTCGATAATTTTGACTCAAATAAAGGATATCAAGGTTAATTTTAGGTTAATATATATTTTTTTTAAATACTTCTTGACTTAAAATACTAATTCTAGATATTTAAATTCGAGATTTTTTTCTGGATTTGTTCATTGGAGATTTAGCTTTAAATAGATTTTTGTTTTCAATATTTTTATCATTCAAGATTTTGTTTTCTGGATTATTAATTTCGAGATTTCGTGGTACACCCTGATTTTAACTAATAGGAAAGCGTTACTGTTTATGACAAAAATTGGAAATCAAAACGACTAAAATTATTTCTTTGGACATAAATCATTGTTAACGACAAATCATTTGAATAATAAATCGTCGAATAACCAACACATTTCTTAGGTGAACCATGGCATTTCGATTTAAAGCATTTTCAAAACATGGTACTATGTACGACGTATTCCTTGTTTTGAAAATATCTGTTGTCCTCAAAATACCTTGTACAATCCTAACAATTTACCAAACCATTCCCCGACTCAATGTTCCATCAAAAATTTCATTAAATTAATATCACAATGATTTATAAAATTCAAAATAAAAAGGTGCACAAATCTCATCACATTAATATAAAATTTTCTTTTGTGACAAACAAACAGCGACAAAAAACAAACAATCACAACAATACCATCTCTGCCATAAAAGTGATGCTCCACAAGGATTCACGGCCCCCAATCATCCCACAACACATCAAAATACGAGTAGATGAAGACCTATAGTTAAAAGATTCAAATATTTTTCACGTTTTTTAATGTTATTGTAGAATGTAGATGCCGAAGCCGAAGCCGGTTTCAAAAATGACTCCCATTAAAAAAGATAAGAAGTGAAACACGTTGTTAAAATCTTCCATTTTTGAGTCCCATTCCCGAGAAGGGCCCTGATTGTCTCCTCATCACAATGCCTTCATTTCATGTTCAAAGGGCGGGGATTGTTGTAATGACTTCTGTTAATGTCCCTTTGGTCTGGAAATTATATTATGTTATTATATTCTGGAAAAGGAGTTGCCACAAGTACTTGTGCCCTGCCAAACAAATGAGAGGGTGTCATTTTTGTTTAATTAAACGAAAGGCGAGAAATTTAGCAGCCTTCATCTCCGAGTGCCTGTGACCCTTGTGAGTCGTGGGTGAACACCGTGATCGCAGTCGAAAAAGGGTTAATGTTGGCATTTCCCCATACACTCTCCCCTCTGCCTTCAATTATTATAAATTATATAACATTACACATTTTTAAGATGAGGCATTTAGGGTTTTGTGTGATAATTTTGATAAATGTTATGGTTTTCCTCTGATTGGCCTGATTAAGGGTGGGGTTCTAGTTCGATATGCAAGGGATGAAAATTCATTGTTTATGATGGAATATTATTTTTGTTTGAATCAATAAATTCAATTTAATCCTCAGGCCGAATAATTGGAAAACGCATTTTTTTCTTCTTCTTTTAAGATACACAAAAAATGTGAAGGTGAGAGGAGCAGCAGATTTTTCTGCCCAACTTTAAAAACAAATCTTTACTCTCCCATAATTGCGGGTAATTACGGGTGGTTCGCCATCCGTTGTAGGATTTTGATAAAATAAAAACAAAGCAAAAAATTGATTCGAAAGGACGAGGGTTTTAAATCACGAAACCGCATGGAAGAATAATGGAAAAGTAATTTTATTATGGAAATTCTGTTTACTTAACTTGGCACGTTGTGATTTATATTTTTATTTTATTTTTTGTTCTTCGTTTCCTTGCTCTATTTTATCCTCGTTACCCCATCTCCTTAAAAAAAAGAAAAAAAACTTCAATTGGTTTAAAGGAGAAAGGAAAAACTCCCGTATATAGTCACCGGTTGGAGTTCCAATTTATTTTCATTAATTTCTAATAAAGATTTGAACCCCTTTTTAAGGACAAGATATCACATTCACTCTTCGGAAACGAATGCCATCCTTTTTTCCCTTATTTTTTCTCTACAACTCCTAAACTTAACCCTTTTTAATATGAAATAAAAAAAAATGAAAAAAACTAATTGCAATGGCATGCCGTTTATACCTCGAGATTTGCATTTTAATATACAAATTAATTGCCAAAGTTAATCTTATTTTCATGGCGGAAAATTAGCTGCCAAAAATATTAAAACATTTAATATTATTTCGGTATGGTAGGCATTTGATGAATTCTAAGTTAAAAGAATTGTAAAGGTAAAGAATTTGCAGTGGAGGAAGGGATATTTTTGAAATATTTGTTTTTCTTTTACTTTTTGTGTTTTGATAAGTCTTTGGGAATAAGATTCGTTTAAAAGGTAAACGATTTGTAATTTGGTTTCCGTTTTCGTTTCCAAAAAAATTTGCATTGGTTGTATGCTTTAAAATATTTCCTTGAATTTTTAAAATCGATAAAGCTTACGTTTTTTCTTATGTTTTCAAATGGACCCAAATCAAAACTAAAATAGCTGAAAGGTGATATTGATATCAAATTAATTAAATAGTGTTGTTTTTTTTTGAAATTTAATATCTTTGTATGCTTTATTGAGCAAGAACGTTTTATAAACAACAGTTAAGCAATATGATGCACTGTGGCGTATACGTAATTTTTTTTCTGTTTAACTACTCGTACGAAGTCCCAAGCAAAGAAAAGTTTCTCAGAAGTTTCTCAAATTAATTCTAAGCCGACTCTCCGTTAGTTTCAAAAGTTTAAATAATTTGTTTTAAATTGAATAAAATTAGAACACAAGCAGCCTGCGTAAGTTTTTAAGTAATTTTTTTTTTCAAACAATATTTCTCTCTAGATTAAACAATTGTAACCTAAAATTCCATAAAAAAAATAGATTATCCTTCCCTTTTAACAAAGAGACTCGTTCGATTACAAAAAAAAAACAATTTTTCAAACAAATCAAAAAAATAACAATGAAACATTGAACCATAAACCTATTGAAAAGTTAACAGAAAAAACTATAAGTTGTAGGTCGATTCTACTTGTACATATGTATGTATTTATATAATTTATACATATATCTCGATTGGAAAAATAAACTTCATAAAATACACCTGTCCTTAAACAAGCAATTTAATTTCAAAACATGATACATTTTATGTTTTTAGTCACATATTTTCCA
The DNA here is from genome assembly GCA_905146935.1 of Scaeva pyrastri. Classification (NCBI taxonomy): domain Eukaryota; kingdom Metazoa; phylum Arthropoda; class Insecta; order Diptera; family Syrphidae; genus Scaeva; species Scaeva pyrastri. The sequence goes on along the minus strand of LR989929.1, from coordinate 411,058 downwards.
TTAAAAAAAAAAACAGTTAAGTTAATGTTCTGTAAATACTTTGATAAAAGTTATCCCGATAACATTTTACACAAAAAAGTTGCAAAAATGTTACGGCTTAATCATCCACACCACAACAATATCGCTATACCCATGGTGACGTTCTTTTTGCTTAAATCTAATCGATATTTGTATATTTCCCATTGAAGATTTTCAAAAAAAGAAAACAACAACAAAGGAACTCTTCCCTATAACAGATATGAATAGATTTACAACGAAAGGGACATCCACAAAAATTTCCTGTGTGGTAAGCCGAGGGAAAAACTTCATTTATCTGATTGAGCGTGAATAAATCCAAGAGACGGTACACTCCATAGCTATGGAGCTCTAGCCCATATAAACACAGCAAGGACAAGGCTATTATATTTAGCTACACAACAAGGATTGCGGCTTCGTGTTCGTTTATTGAATTAGCCCAATAAACCAGAAAAACAACCGAACAGCCTTAGTGGGGGCTGGGGGCGGCTGATGTTTCGAGGCGTCTATGTGTTATGTGTTATGTGTTTAGTGTGAGGATGAGGATGAGAGTGAGGGTGGGTGATGCAAAACGCAATGAGCTGTATGCCAATGTGAGTCTATATGAATGGATACATTATTTTTGCACACAGGACTTAAGGGTTGTTAACTACCCTGTCGTAGACTATAAACGCTTCATCATCATCAACATCAGTATCATTATCCTGGCAATAGAAAGCGATATACTCGTCTGCTCGGTAACAGGCTCTTTCTTCTGTATGTCGCCTCGGCTACAATGTGTGAATCCTTGAACGGGACGAGCTGGTATTGCGTTATTCCGTTCTCATTATAAATAACATACAAGCTTTATACGTTTGTGAGGAAGTTCTTTTTAGTCAAAATACCCAAAAGTGCGATTTGATTTGAATGTGGCTTTGATTGGAAGAAATGGTTTTGTCATCTCAATGATGCCATAAAAATGCTTTTAAATTGGCTCGTATTTTTGTGTCTTTAAAGTTTAATTAATTCTTAAGTAAATAGATACATATATGTATACAGAGTGTATATTCTTAAAAGAACACTCACAATCGAAAAGTTTTACTCTGAAAAGGCAGATTTAATTGAAATTTCATCGATGACACAAAATGTCCTTTTCCATATTTGATGTCATTAACTGTTAGATTTTCTTTTCCAGTAATTAGTTGGTAATATTTGTAAGATTTTTGGGGTGATATTTTCAAAATTTGAGGTTTTGTTTTCAGGACTTAAAAGGAGGAAGGAGGTGACTCTCTTCTCTGTGCCATTGTCACAGATTGTCTTATTAATATTGTCAATATAATACTCATGTCAGTTGCCATTTACAATTCTCATATCCTTTGACTATGCACTTAAAACATCCTTAGGTGACAGTTCTTCGCCACAGGTGTCTCTTTACGAAACAAATATATCTATGTACATACATATATAGGTAAGGTATGTATGTATGTATTTATGAAATAGGAATCACACAACAAGAACTTAAATAATTATGACAAACATATCACCCATCCCTTATACATACCTACACATAATGACTATGAACCAGAACCACTCATACCGGATGATGTCGTGCGTATCCTAACAGACAATTAGCAAGATTCCACATCGTATAAACCCTAACCCATGTCATAACCCATATAACAAGACGACGGCCATTATAATTATTCAATTAATATCTTTTCGCCTTGGACAGTGTACGCTTGTACGGTCCGATGTCGTTTGCCTCTGTGACCGGATAATGAATGTCTTGGACAGATGTGGGTACATAAAAGGCGAAACATGAATTCTGACTCCTTCCAATGCAAAACATGCTAACAATGTTCCATAAGCATAACGCAATAGGAGAATCCAAATGTACTAGTGTAAGTGTAGTTGTTTTTGTTTCTCTTATAGATGTATCACAGGGACAACGAACAACTTTTATTAAATGTGTCATAGAGGTACATACTCGTATATATATCGTTTCGAGCTACCGCCTCACCCCTGTCTTCCATACCTCCGCGCTATCAAACTTTAAGTCAGAAGAGAAAAACTTAAAATAGGAAACACTATATGTAGTCACTGACAACATGGCTTCCGGGTGTTTGTATGTTCCTTTATGTCTTCTTTTTTTAACATCCGTGCCGCATTTAGAAGCTTCATAATCCCTATATCTGGTCAAAACCAAACGTATAATAGAATTTTGTAGACGTTTTTCGTTTTGTTATCATTTCCGCAATAAATTTCATTTTCTATAAATGAAAACCAAATACAATGCTGCAGAGAATTCAATTTTTATTTACTTTTCAAGACCGAAGGATACTCTCTATCTAATCTTCCGGCTTTTCTTCGAAATCAAATATGGACGGGGCCCACAGAACTTACACGGGTACTCCTACATGGACACACATGTTTGAATTCGCATGTCCTTTTGTCATAAATCATATTTTGTTTTACAATCGGATATACTCGTAGGATAATTTTTCTTCACTGTAATTGTGAACGGTTCAGCATCTGCATACTAATGTGGCAGATATTTTCAGTTTGGGTTTGTTGGAATTGGAAACGGTAGAAAAATTGTATAAGATGTATGTAGACATTACTATAGTTGTGTTGTTCTTTTTGGAAACATTAAATTTAGTCAGGACAATAAAGCATCTTACAATCGTCATTCTCAAAAAATAATTAACATATAGAAAAGTTATTTATTGGGCCATGTACTAAACTTGAACCTTTATCAATCTGTAGGCATTTCGACTGCCCAACTGAGTTTCAATTATAAAATAAAAGTGTTCGAGTTTGTGCATTGACAATACTTTTGTTGAAGCTCCGAGATCGGGATACTTATGAGCAAGGATGGGATTTTGTGGCCTAAAAATAAAAAAAGTCAAAATAAAACAAATACAAATAAACTTAATAAAATATGAAAATTTTCAATGATTCCGCCAGCAAATAAACCACACCATGCCGTTATTTTTAACGAACGTAATGGTAACTCTTGGCACTCTTTGGGTTGTTCATGTCATCAGCCCAAATTTGCCAGAAATAGGATTCATCACTGAACAAAATTTCACGATAAAAAACCGAAAATGAGACTCAAATTTAATTCACCTGGGCAAGTTCAATTTTGTACTCTTCTCATATTGTCAATTTGTCAACTGGGACTCAAGGCATGGTACTTTCGAAAGTGGTTTCATTAAGTCGATTATGCGCACCGTACTTATGTACATACTTGAATATGTTCCTCGAATTACACGAAAAACATTTCTCACAAAACGCTGATTTTCGTAATACAACTGAATAATTTAGGAACGCTCTTAGTGGTGTAAGTCTTTTTATGATGGTTGCGAAAGGATAGGAGCAGTTTGATAGGAATCATGAGTAATCTTCAAAAATAGCCTTTTGGAAATTAAACTTCACTCTGAAAAATCTAAAAATATGAAGAATATTAAAATAGGCAATAACGAAAGAAAAGTCAAAATAAAATACAAAAAACCAATTTTAAACTTTTATTTTTTCGCAGTGCGAGCTTGCACTGTCAAGGTAGAAGAACTGAAGAACAATATTGAGCGATTATAAGTTTTCAAAAGTTTGGTAAGCTTCATCTGCAGAACGATTTCCAATTTCCTCTGCGTTAAAGCCCAATCCATTTACAGCTAATTTATTAGTATGGCTGTTATTTCCGCTTCCTAGCTGAAGATTATTTACAACTATAATAGGTATGATCTTGGTAACTACTTGATTATTAAAAGAAGACTTCAAAAAGATCCTTTCTCTTGCATAAATTCGAGAGGGACGATCATTTTGAATGTTATCTTGATTGTTCACTCATTATCTTGTGACTCTTCGTCCAAACGGTTAATTGTTGAGGGTTTTCTTAATAAATTAGTACAACATCTAAATTTTTCAATCACGTGATTGTTTTAAAGAGTCCGCTAAATAACTTATTTTTTGAAAATGCTATAAAAAAAAACTACTGAATATTTTCCCAAATTTCTTTTTTATGCACGATGGGTTCTTCTGCACGAAGTCATCAAATGTCTCAAAATCTACGTCTTCCGAAAACATTGTATTAATTAAAGAACAATTTTTAGCTCATCAATTAAAAAACAAAAACACACAAATCAATGTTCACACAAAGTAAAATTCTCAAAAAAAATTGTCTAGGATAATGACAGGCTCCAAAATGGATTTAACAAATTGCTAAAGGTTAAAGTAACCTTTCCAGAATTTTAACTTTGGCAATATTTTAAAAGACAGTTAAATGTTAAAATCATTTAAAATTAACAAAATCATCTTTTTAGTTTAGTAAATTGCTAAAAATTATGTTTTAATTATGAAATATTAGAGATGTTTTCATTGATTACCATCATAGGATTTTATTTTTCTTTAAATGTAAAAGCTTTCAAATGGGAACTCACATATGCATTTAAGATCTTCTCTTTCTGCTGTAATTACTCTAATTACACAACCATTAATCAAGCCGTTAACAAAACATGCGAAAATGTCCTTCAGCTCACATATACAAAACACATTCTGCAAAGGCTTAGACCCAATAATTTATGAGTTAATGTACATGCAATTAATTGCACCTGTGAAGATGCAAATCATGCCGCCGAACAACTCCTCACTCCACTCCACTCCACTTCTCTCTCTCCCACTCATAAAGTTCACAAACGAAACATTCGCGACTTTGAGCCATTCATCATTTAATTTTGAACATCAGCAAGTGATACTAATGCTAATAATAACCATCACCCCTGCCCCTTTACGTGTATATGCCAGCATTCAAAACAATGTTAACCGAAAGGTTAAACACGCATTTTCAACTTCCTCCTTTGCAGCCCCCAAAAAGCCCATTTTGAAATTGCAAAGTGTTAGATTCGCACCAATAAAGCAAGTTTAGATCAAACACACGTAAGGCCATTAACAATATTTATGAGGCGTTATTCAGCCAGATGCCTTCCGCGCGGGCTTAGCTTCTAACCATCCCGGAACCCGTATACCATTGTATGAGTATGTATAAGTTATGCTCGCTGAAAATGGCAGAACCCTACCGACTCGACAGGCAATTTGATTTTGTGCAGCTTTCACTTAAAAAAAGGAAATTAAATTGATAAAGTGTATTCCCGATTCGCGCTAACGTTTCACGGGTCGATTGCAAGGCAACCTGGTTAGTAAAAGCTAAAGCACCAACCTTCGTAAAAGGCTTCAATACTGAAAAGCAATAATGGAATTACGCCTTAGAACTTTCGGGAACATCCTAGGGCAGTTGTGTAGGTAGTTTAGTTAGGCTTGACGCTCAAGTAATGCGAATGTTCGTGTATCTCAATTCTCAAAGCTGAATGGTATTCTTTATAACTCGTGAAATTAGTATTTATGGCGAGATGGTGGTGATTCACCTTGCCCGATTTGGTGATAGTAATAAAAATAAATTATTATTTGCACAGCCAAAAGCGAATATGACGAACATTTCGAAGGGAAGCATTGTTCTTTTTGTTCACTTAAGTGCTTCTGACAATATTACAGCGGGAATATACAACAATAAAAATGATTTACATTTAAATGAATTTTTGCTGAATTCGGAAGTCGATTTGGTAGAAATTAAATAAATAGTCTAAGGTTTAAAGATACAACGAAACGTTGTTTTAATTGGATGGATTTTTGACTAAATGAAAAATTCTCAGTGGCAACTGAGGTCGAAGATAGGACAGGCTCCACGTAAAAAGATGAAGTGAGAAGTAGGAGAAGCTAGAGCAGAATCCCCTGGAAGTATTCGAACATCGAGAAGAGCTATAGATATTCACATATTGATACTTAGAAACCGGAGATCTAATTATATTTGTATCTCATATATACTCTACGAAATTCCTGGTCGTCGGGAGCTCCAAAAAAAAATCGGCGATATATTTAACGGCGGCGGGCGGCGGGCGGCGCGGCGTCATCAATAAGACAAATATTAACTTGATTGTTTTAACGGTCAAAAAACAGAAAAACTACAAAAATTCCACCTTTTTCCGCTTGTTAGTGATCCATTATATTCTAGGATTTTAAGGTTACTTGTAAATTGAATTTCGCGTCTGTAGATCTAACTGTTTCTTAGACACAGCTTCTTATAAAAATTAGTTAAAACGAGATTTGTTTACAATAAATTTAGGTTAAATAAAGAAAAGGAAATGTGTCATAACTCATAAAACTACCACCAATGCAACGTTTAGATTGGGCTATCCAAAAATAATATGGTAAGGGTACCTATCTATCCTCCGTTTTCGAAAAAGTCATAGAAATGCAATTAATTACAACACCTACATGTTACACGTCACTTACAACAAAACATTGAATAATATGCTATCAATTTATCAATATCTAAAGATAACTGTCGAATAGAACGATCTAGTGGCTACCGACTTGACTATATGTAATTAATTTAGTTCGATAATTTTAATCATCAAAACCAAAAAATTCACAGTTTTCCTTAATATCTTAGGAGGCATTTTATTTTGTGTTTATTTATCAAGATTTATTGGTTTCTCTTTGTTTTGATTTTGTCATGGCCACTTTTATGATATTCCTTTCAATCAATATCTTTTGCTCCCATTCAAAATATTCTATAACAAGACATATTTTCAAATTATAAATCTATACTCAATTAAGCCCAAGGCTACGCACAATAACTCTCAATATCCAGGCAATCACTGTCAGATACACACATTCTCAATCGAATCCTTTAATTCGATTAATTAACTACCCTATATCCAAATATGTGTGTATCAGGCACGAGGCGTGACTTTTTTGGAAGCGGAAGCACTTATGTATGATTAAACTTAAATAAAAAGTTTTTATCAAGATCATATTTCTTTTATTACACAAATGTAAAAGAAAATTTTATAAAATTCATTTTTTTAAATATTAAATTGAGTAATAAGTTAAAACTAATGTAAAATTAAATGTTAGTTACATTTTTTAAGAAAAATATCACTGATCACAAAGCATTAGTATTGTTGACAATGCGATTTGCACACACACAGATAAAAAACATAACAAGAAAAAGGAACACACAAGTGTTAAATGAACTTTTCAACCCCTATTTCAATGAATGGGAAGAAGCAAAAAACTCATATATCTCCTTTCCTGCTCTACTTTTGTTTTCACAAATTTTCATAATGAGTTCACTCAATTCAATCTTCACTTCTTATGTGAACGCCAACAAATAAAAAAAAAATGCTTTGAAAGAGATTGAGTGAGAGTCGAGAGTAGGCGATATATCAGAATGCCTAGCTGGTATGCATTCCAAATATTTGTTTGCAAGCGTGAGTGTATAATGGAGTGATATATTGTGCATTCCCCGTAGAATTGAAGTTTGAGTTTTTGTAGTTATAGTTTTGCATTGTTTTTCCTGAACGACTTTTATTACTTTTATTATGAGATTTTAATCATTTACAGAAGAGATTAAATAAAATTCGATTAGGTCAGTTTCGAATTAAAATTTCTTTGCTTAATCATATAATTTTTTGAATTGCTTTACGGAAGCACTCATTCCACTCAATATATGGACGCTTCGTCCCTGGTGTGTATGTATGTTTAAATCGCCCCCAGACATAGGCATTGCATCAAAACAACAACAACCACATACGTACAACAGAATCTAATCATAACGCCTTCCCAGTACCACATCAACATCCAACATCAGGGTCCTCAGTCACCCATACGGATAACGTACTCGTATATCCCTTTAAATCAAAGTCCTGCACAAAATACTAAATACCCCAACCCTTGTTGGAGTTTGAAAAGAAACAAAACAATTCGAAGGATAATGACAATGATAGATTTGCTAATATCTGTCATTTATTCGCTTTGGCATTCGTGTGTTGTGGGTGGTGGTGGTGGTGGTGGGTGGAAACATAAATATTGGGAATGCGTGTTCTGCTGCCCATCACGACGAACGACCACGAGCCAGCATTGTTTTACAACAAATTGAGGAGCAGAAACAGAGATTACCCCCGATTAACCCCATTGTACTCCAAACTGTTCGATTAATGGGGAACGATTAAGACGCTGCAAATTCGATGAGGATTACAGTTCAGAAAGTGGGTGCGGGCGCGGTTGCGGGTGTGGATATCAGGGTATGGGTGTGGATAGGACACTGTGTTTGATTACTTGTTGTACAAAGGGATATTCAACAAAGTCCTGAATCCTATGGGTGGTTGAAGCAGATAAATTAAGTCATTAGTTAAGCGAAAGTTTGTTCGGTGAAATAAATTGCTTGCAAATCGCAAGTGGTATCAAATGTATACAAATTGCTTCAGCCAGGATTCTTATCTCGAGGATTAAAACTTTTCAAGCTTAAACATTTACAAAGAAGAAAAGAAGTGATGCGGTGAATATGTAAATGCTTGAGTCAGAGCACGTCATTGTAAGATGGGGCTCATTTGTGATTGATTCCATGAGGAACAAATAGTTTTTACTATGTATAGGTATGCTCTGATAAGAAGGCACATTTCGGTATAGCTGTGCGAAACTTTGTAGTTGTACTCTGTTGTAGGTGCTAAAGTTTCTGCAACACAAAATTTACTCAGTCTCCATCAGCAGCCACCCAGTTGGTGGCCCTCAGATAATAAAACTTCTCAAATAGGGAAGAGAGAGGAGATGTGCTTTATTATTGGAAGTTTTCTAAAAGTTTTCGCAAGTTTCTTTTTCTTCGTTTTAAGACATGGGGCGGTGACATAATTCTCAGAAGCCACGCCCGTACGAGGACAAGTTTAATTTTTGTTGTTGCCGATGTTTCGACGAATCTGCGCAAGGATTTTTCTTCTTTTTTTTAAATATTTATCTCGGTAACTATTAGGCACCTACCTACACTCCTTACTGTTATTTTAGCTATACCAGCATTTCTGCAAGTATGTAGGTACTTTATTCTTCTACATCTACACATAATATACATGGACTAACGATATTTATTTTTAGTTTAGGTACTTTTAAGAAAAATACACGAAAATAAAAAAAAGCTTGATTTTCGCCAAAAGATATTCGTCAGAAATATTTAAAAACTAATTCGATTATACGGTTCCTTTAAATATGCAATGAAAGAATGTGATTTTGTATGCCAACGGAAAACCGTTTTTTTATAAATCTACTAAATAATTTCAATTTCAATCTATAGAATGACATTGGATACTAATTTAGAACGACGGAACCAATTTTGTTGATTTTTTTTCACTATGGGAACAGCAAAAAGCAGAATTTAAAGTGTGGACTTATAGAATTGATTATTAATATAGATATGTATTAAACTTGTTGTGAAATTAGTGTATGATCTTATTTGAATTTAAAGAGAATACATTTTACGTTAATTTACAGCTGATTTTGATAAATATTATGACTTTGGTTTAACGTTATGGAAGGACATCAAGTAGAAGATAAACATTAAAGAATAATTTATTGTACTTATGTATGTTCTTTGTCCTTGCAAGCTCTGTTGATATACTGATATTTAATTATAAGCATTTTATGTTTATAAATTTTAAACATTCTTTTTTTTGCGTTAATAAGCAAAACCTTTTTTGAAATAGAAAATTAATAAGTCACACTTAATTTTAGTATGATGCTTAAAATAATGTTAGTCATTTGTGATTTCAATTCGATTGCAGTTTGAAAAAAGATAGATACTGCCCTGCCAATAGCATTAAGTGTTATTTACTAAAATTTTAAAATTTCAATATATCATGCGGTATGTCCGTTCAAGATTTGCATTTGATAGGTATATCTAAGAGAAAATGACTGTTCCAGTTTTCCCAAAAACAAATATAATGAAGTTACTATTTCATTGTGTGATCTTCAAGTAAACTTTTAAAATAAAAATATTTGCCATATGTATTTTTGTATTACATATGTATGTATGTATACATGTATGTACAAATTATACATATACATACATATGTATATATGTATGTACAAATTAGTTATTTACACCATTTAAAAAATCTATACATGTAAATATGAATATCGATGCAGATTGAATTGTTTATTTTAATTTAAATGGAAATTGTTTCCATCCAGAAGTTTCGACAATCCAGCAAATGTTCTTAAATAACTGAAAATTTTAGGTGGTTTTGTTTTTATTTTGGACTGCTGCAATCAATACCTTTCCAAGCACATGTGTATCCACGCTAGACTCACAGAGAGCTTCCTTTGTAATCCGATGATCCTTCCCATTATCACGCTGTGCTCGTGCAAGCAGTACGAATAAAAAACGTAAGCACCCACAACACAAGGACCCGAATCCGGCTCAACGTTAAATTTAAAACTAGCAAAACACAATGTGCTGTCATTAATCATTGGTAAAATCTGATTGGAGATAACATTTACGTTCCGCAATTGATTAATGAACCCCTCCCTACCCATTTTTCTTCCATGCCATGATTGTGTATCCTTTTCGGTTAGAAAACAGGAAGCCCGTTTCCGAAATCCAAATCCGCATCCAACTGTGTGTACCTACCAATGAACGATCCCTGACATTGTCATCCGCCAAATCCAAAAACGAAACAATACCTTACCAAGTAGCAATGGCAACAACACCAGCCAAAAGCACCGAACAAAAACAGTTTGCAAAGTTTTGTTTTACAACAGCACCCATCGCATTTGGCAATCCAAATTGGCGACCGATTTCATTTGGTGTTTTGCGCCAATCAGCTCAATTAGGCACAATAACCTCCATCGCGTCTATATCTACTTGTACCGTACCGTTACCGACATACATACATAAGCTTTGTGTTATTAGACCGGAAACTGGGATTTTGAAATGGAATGCCTGTTTTGATAAGTACTTACCTTACAAAGGGTGAGGGGTGTGTGCGGGAGTGTTATTATTTATCCGATGCCTTCGAATAGAATTTTCTTTGTGTCAGATTGTGACAGATATTGTCGTTTTACCCCTCCAACATATTATGGTGTCGCCTGAGTCTATATCGCTGCCTTGGCATCAGGTTCGGGTTCGGGTTGAACGAATTAATTAAATACATTTTTGGAATTTCCTTAATTTAAATTGTGGAATCTGTGTTAGATGACAGTTTTCGTCGTTGGAATTTTCTTTGATTTAGAATATTAACTTCAAAGGACACATTTTTCAAATTCTTATTATAATATTTGCCTGCACGGTACGGCGAGAGCTGCGCGGCGGCGTTTACCTACTGTTGCTTGCAAGAAAAATATCCCACATAAAAGAGTTTAATTACGTTTTGATTAAAACTTTAAATAACGATGATATCGTTTTTATTTTCAATTATTCATTTATATATACAATACACATACATGAGGTTCGGTGATTGTGCGTCACCTTCGTCATTATCATTTCATTTTATTAAAGAGCGTATAGCTACTCCAAGATTTTATTTGTAATTTGACACATCTCGATCAATTGGCTCGTTGGTCTAGGGGTATGATTCTCGCTTCGGGTGCGAGAGGTCCCGGGTTCAATTCCCGGACGAGCCCAAGAAGGTTTGTTTTTTTTTATTAATATGTCAAATTTACTGCGATCGTTTGAAAAAAAAAATAATTGCAAGAGATTTGTTAAGAATTTGGATTTGGAATTTAATCTATTCTGTCTCATTTTTTATATGTATGCGAATCGAAGTAATTTTTGAAGAAGTAACAAAGTTTGGAAATAAATTTATGTATGTATGTCATCAAGATAAATAATGTACATATGTGATATTTTATTTTTTATAAGTTTTTACACTAATCAGATTTATAAATTTATATTAATTAATTTAGTTTGTAAATGTTTTTAATTAAGGAGACCATTTTATTTTCAAGAACACAAAAAATGGTTGAACTTCTTGGGAATAAGAAATTACGAAAATACATTTGTAAATTAAAATATTAACACAAATTGAATAAGAACCGCATTTGAATGTTGATTCTAATGTAGGTATGTTTCATAAAAATAATTTCAATGAAGTATTTTGAATTAAAAGATTTTACAAATAAATACAATTTTATTGAATTATGTTGTAATAATAAAGGGTGTCTCAAAATTAAAGCAAGATTCAAATTTTCCACCATTTTGCAGTAAAGTGTTGACGAGTGCGTATGTTTAGTACATGCAAAGCCGTGTACGGTGTACTTTATGATTCAATTTTAAAAAATACAATCAAAAGACTAAATACCGTGTTTTTTATATATTTTTTTTTTTAATTTTTTTGTTCGCAAGGAGGTAGACCTCTGCAGAGTCGGGGTTAGGGGTTGATGAAATAGGGCGACGGCCTATCAGGTGGCGATCGGTGGGTCTGGGATACTTCATTCTCCCGCCAAACAGATAAGTGCGGTAGGATGATAGGGAGGGGTTAGTTAAACGTTCGCTCGTATAGCGCGAGAACGCTATAAAACATGGACTTTCGTTTCAATTGTCGTCGTCTAGTTAACTTCAAATGCACTTCAGACCAAAAATAAAAGACAAAGAGCCTTATTTATTAACTCGTATTATCGGTGAAGTAAAGTTACTCCGACTTTACAACGCCTTTAATACTGAAAAGCTTATTTATAAAAAAATAAATAAGTATTAGAGGCGGAGTAAGCTAAAACTGGTTAATAGCAGTTTTAAAGCCGTAGTAAGGTCGTTTTAGTATCTAAGTCATTTTGACATGTCAAAAACGAGTGTAAAAGAATTGTTTTTAATAAGCATAAGCACTATAAAACTCGGTTTAATCCCATAACAATGAAAGATGGACATTTCTGGGCTTTTATTTTCAATAATCCAAAACTTTTCTTTAATGAACAGTCTGAGAACTATTTATGCAAGTACAAAATGTATTTATTTTTAGGTGCTGTGGATCTGTAAATTATATATGTGTGATCTTTTTCTTTTATTTTGTTTATTCATTTCAATTGGCATTGGTTACCAAAAAATTCATTAAATCAATTGAAATGAATAGTTGTGTTGTGCGAATCAGCTGTGGTTTGTTTACGTTTTTAATAACCTGAATTTTAGATTGGTCATTTTTCTAATGCAAGATTTGACATAAGCAAGGAGTAACTAAAACGGGTAGGATAATAAAGGATTTATAAATAAGGATTCATTTGACGTGGCGTAAAGACGGTGTAAGTGATGCAACTAGTTTTAACTATTCCTAGGTTGAAACGAGTATTAGTGAAATCTAATAAATAAGGCTGAAAAAGTATAGGATCTACAAAACTTTTTACGTCCACGTCTTAACTCTGGATAACGCTAAAAGATAAAGGAAAGATAAAATTATCAATCCACATTTACATTAATTCAGCAAAAAAATAAAACTCGGTTTTAGATTCTTAAGTGGGCGCCACAATATTCTTGTCTGTGTGGTCCGAAGGCCGGCACTCGACCTCAGTAGTCCTAATAAAGGTTAAGGGTTTATTCGCAATGTATCACTGAAAAAGTTATTTCTGCAAAAAGATCAATAAGTAAGTCTGTCATCATTTTAACACAGGACGGGAACATCAAAATGGGCGTACCTACTTTCAATGAGTTCAAAAGAGAGTGAGAAAAGAGATCTATTGGTATAATAATATCAGACTATTTTTCTTTATATACATAGATACATAGGTACTTATATTTCGTTGTTATCGAGATACGCTTCATTTATGTATGTTGGCATTCATGTTTTTACATAAAACCAAGGAGAAAAAATTGAACTTTACTATTAACTTCTTGTTTGCTGCCAAACGACATGGAACTGACTTTAACTTGGCAAAAAAAATGCAAAGCGGATATCATAACAATACGACTTTTATTAAATGACATAAAAAGACGCTTTAAACAACATCAGCAAACTGATAAGAAACTATACCATTTTCATAAGCGATCATCTTTGTTTAACGTCGTCGTCGTCGTGTCGGTCTCGGTGTGGTTTGGATGCGTTTTCCCATATAACAATCCCTGTCCTCCCCCTACTCATATACGTTCCATTCCACTATCGCACTATCTCATCGCCCTTTTGTTTTCCTGAAAAGAACGAGAATACTCCATCACCAACAACACTAAACGTGAATGAAAACAAATGGAACATGGAACTGCTGTGGTTAGAGTTCGAGCAATGACTTTAATATTTCCTTGGGGCTTCCTTTCCTTCATATGAGCGCAGCCAGTACTAATACTCTGATACTCACATCAGGACTACGAGTAGATACGATGATGTGAATAGAACTGCCAAAGTTATAGATTTAGATTTCCTTGTGGCTGTATGCTGTTAAAATGGCTTTTATTGTTATGGCGTTCGACGATGATATCCCATCGTTCGATAACGCCTAATCGCCATCTCAAGAAATTGATGATGAATGGCTTTTCGAAAAAGGAGAATATGCCATTCTGCTAGTCCTGGTCCCGGTCCCGGTCCCGGTTTCGTACAATGCATATGTATGGTAGATATTGTCTCACAATGCATATTTATATACGTATGTACATATGTATGTATAAGTTGAGTTTCATTATCTTTGAAAAGTTTCACATTGAAATTGAAATACCACAATTCATCTCCTGTAGGCTTGGCGGCAAGTTTTGAAATGAGAATGACTTTATTTTCGGCGACGCCGCATCGCTGCCGGGTTTATGTTCTATGACAGTTCCTTCCCCATGTATACCAACATCCATACCCAGTAATTGGGTGGCTTGTTTTCCTTCGGATGTATAATTGGTGAAAGTTTAAATACATCGCAGCTTCGCAAAACAACACCGAGTTTATGCATAATGAAGACGTTTCACCTTAAGTTACGAGTACGTTGCGTTGGAAAAGTTTCTTCTCCCAATGCGCCACAGCCACACAAAGACAAACTTTTTTATCGCGTCATATTTTCCGCAATATTTCCTCGACTGCCAAGACTAATTATATTGTGAGAGAGGGGGGTTGATTTCGGGAAATAAAAACACACCCTTAGGTCTTTCATGTTTAAATGCGGCAACTTAAGCCATAGAAAGTTTAATATTTCGTTTTCAAATGCATGTACCCCAGTTGATAAATAGTTTGACTATATCTACTAATGACACATTTTGAATTTTCTTAATTGGTTTTAGAAAGCGCTTGAATCCATCAACCTCATCTTGTATATGTTAAATATATGTAAATGTACACAATTCATTTCATCCCTTCCATTTGTCTTGTTGTTAAATGCCTTTCAAGTCCAATTACACCAATCATGTGGATATGAACGCTGAGTACGGCACAACATACACATACACACGTTAAGCAGTAGAAAATTGTCGTTCTAATTTTGTGAAATTTTTGAAATCCTTTTAATCACACCGAAGTGCTCCTGAGCCTGCACACACTTAATCCCGGCTATTAGGAACGTAAATGAAATCATTTAAGGACTTTTTTACCTACATACATATATACGAGTACCTTTACTTCTCAAAGTGTGCCATTGCCAGTGCCATTGAAGATATATCGTATACATAATGTGCTTGTGGATTTAAGGGAAGATGGGGATTCATTATTCGTTAAGGCTCCGTCGTCGGGCTTAAGGGAACGGGAAGGAAGAAATTAAATCCAACAATAATTTAACAACATTAATTAATGAAGATTATTTATGCAGATTGAGCACTGAGCACTGAGCAGGGATGAAAATGTTGATTTTGTAAAACTTTCGCTTTTAAAAAGTAAAAGAACACTCAAGAGATATAAGTATCTTTTCTATTCGAGATAATGAAACAAAAGCTTTTGGGCCTGACGCTGAAGTGGTGAAGCAGAAAGGAGGACTTGCGAAATGCGATAGATTGTTTGGAAAGAAATAAGTTGTGCTATAGAATTACACCTTCCAATTAAATACCTTCTTCGTATCTGATTACAAGAGTGATGTGTTTGAATTAAGTGAAATAAGGAAAAAAAAACTTGGAAATCAAGTTAAGTGCGAATGTACTTACAGTAAATTAAGGTGTTTCTTGTGGGATTCTAGTTTAACTAACGGAACTCAGAACAGACATCTGTTACGAAACTTATGAATTCAAGAACAATTCATAGTGAATAGGTAGGCTCTTGACTTTATGGGAAAGTTAAGTAAATGATTAGGTGTTATTTCGCAAAAATTAATATTTATTTTAGCGACACAAGACAAAGACAACCAACTAAAATCCGACTGTGATTTGAAAAGTATTGTTCTACTCGTATCTTATGCCTCATCGACTAAAGCTATTCAATCAACAATCGATACATTTTATTTAATGCTAACAGTTAGAGTTAGAGTTAATTCCTAAACGCAAGATTTGCAAAGCAAAACAAATGTAAGGCAATTGAAGAAAGCAAGTTGGAATTGAAATGCAAGTGCGTGCGCAAGATATTTTTGACAATTGCACAAATACATTTGCATTTGCGCAT
The DNA here is from genome assembly GCA_905146935.1 of Scaeva pyrastri. Lineage (NCBI taxonomy): Eukaryota > Metazoa > Arthropoda > Insecta > Diptera > Syrphidae > Scaeva > Scaeva pyrastri. The sequence goes on along the minus strand of LR989929.1, from coordinate 394,706 downwards.
GAAAATAAAATCTACTACGTTAAGGGACAATCTGCTTACATTTTCATTTTGGAATTGTTTTAAACTAGAAATTTGGTGTTAGTAAAGGGTGATTTTTAAACGTAGTTTTTTAAATCAAATAAAACACTCAAATGTGCATATATTCAAAATTTTGATTGGAATCGATAAATTGGCCTTTGATATTTACATTTTAAAGATAACTTGTTATCCAAGGCTCCTTTTGAAATGGTCCATTTGGAAGGTCGAATTTTGCGTCACTTTTTCGAGCATTTCGTCCTGTATTCAACGTATTACGCGTGTAAGGTTATCATGTACCTAAGACTTCAATTGTGTTCGGCTTGTCCACATAGATTAGACTATCGACTTAACATAATCCCATAAGAAATAATAAAGAGGCGTTAAATCCCATAACCAATACTAAAAAGTGCAGCCAACCTGAAAAACTTAACTCTTAAAAAATCACCCTCTATTTACTTTATTGAACTGCCTGTGAAGAAATTGAAATTATACATACTCGTAGATGAACAGAGGAACGAAACAGGACATTTGAACATTTTCAACAACATCTTACTTTTACTCAATGTATGTACATAAATACAAATAAAGAATTTTCCAGAAAGAGCTACCTACCAGAAGTTCTGGGGCCCAACAATGTACATAACTAATATGCGATAATCGAACAGCTCTAGTGTGGCCAACTATATATTTTTACGTATGTACTTTCGTATATACGGGAACTACCTAACTCGAAAGTTAATGTCAAAATAAAACAAAATCGCAAATAATCATCCTTCATGTGTAGTACATCAAGTGTGTTTACTTTGATTTTGACTAAATTTTTGTAATGAATTGTGGATTATGCATTATTTTAAAATTACTTTTATTATAATTTTGTGTAACTTTAAAAAATGTTCAATTTTCTAACTTCTAGAGCTTAATTATTATCCGCGCTCGTTTCAAAATTTAAATGCTATACTTAAAATTGAAGACCTTATAATGTAACATCACTCAAGTTGTAGCACAAATAATATTGAATTACTCCAAAACCCAAAACTAGTGTCTTTGAGTTTATTTGCAATAACTGACAATCAAAGTCGGCTAATTCGGTGTAAGGTGATAGTAGGTGCAAGTGATAGATAAATACGCACGAACCTTCCAATAAACGTGACTATGACCTTTTGTTTCTTAATTTTAGACAGTTACTAATTTAAAGGTTATACTTGCCATTTAAATCGAAAGCTGCTTGTGAAACTGCATCAAACAATATTTTTAATTATTCCAAAGAAGTATACATAAATGTTAAATACTTATCGGTATCTAAAATAAAAGACGTATGCATTTATTTTAGAATATTATTTATTTTATTAATTAAATTATTTTCTTCCATATTCATAGCAGCTATGAATACAAACATTTTGAGTTTCTTTGGTGTGGATAGTCCTAAATTGTAATATTTTTGTCATAGGCATTCATAGCTTCCATGTTCAAAAAAATCAATTTAATATTACATATGTAGGTATTTTAGATGTCATTCTCGTTTCTATTTAATATTTGTTGTTTTTGTGTTTTGGGTGTTCTTATAAAATTAGTTTTGAATAAAATAGGTCGTTATTAGTTTAATCTCAAAATGAGTATTTTTACATACACTAAATATTGGATTTTATTGAGAATTTTGACTCACAATTTTTCATTAATATTGATTATCTACATTTAAATATTTATTATGTATGTACAATATTTTAAAGTGTTATGTGTGGTGTCAGCACGTACCAAAACATTTCCACTTGGCTATAGAAACAAAAAATATTTTCAAAACGAATAACAATTAGTTAATTCTTTTATTTAAATTTGTATTTATTTATGAATATTAGACTTTTTTGTAATATAAGTATGTATTTGCAGCCTCGTATAGAATAACTTAAAAAATAAATAACAATTAAATTATTTACACTTAATATAAGATAATTATTATCTCCTTTTTTTAGAGGACGATGGAATTTTGTGAACATTTTTTAAACTTCAAGAATTTCACAGTTGAACTTCGGTGGGGATGACTAATACAAAATAAATTTTGTTCTTTTTTTATAATATTTGGCACAGACTTTTCGAAGTTTGATCAAGAACATTATCTTACCCCAACTATAGCATTGCACATTTATAATTTTCATATACACGTTATATTATATACAAAACTTTTCATAACAAATATTAATAATAATATTGATAAAAAAAAATTAACTACATAATTTTTTAATTAGTTTATATGTATTTTGTTGCTGGGGTCCATCGACAGTAAAATTATATCCTTTATTTACTGCAATATATTGACTCACGACATCAATATCGTTCGATGGTTGGTCAATCTCTAGCATAAAATTTTCTTTGGTACCGCTTTGGCAGCCCATCATGGGCTTTCTTTTAGCTGGACGCCCCAAGGGCACTTTTCATGTGCGAGGGAGCTCCAAAGGGGCTGCCATTTGTAGGTGTCTGAGGTCCGTTGTTGTTATTGTGGTCTCCTGGGGTGCGAGGTCCATTTTGACTTCCAACTTGACCATTTGCCCCACCCAACAAGCCACCACCCCCTCCACCAGCCGACGGTGAATTTTGCCCGATGGAGCTGGCGTGTCGCTTCAGCATTGGATGATTTGCCATCGAGGCGAAAACTAATCGTTCTTCGTAATCGTACTCGCAGAGGATTTTATTTTCACATAAATAGAAGCGATCGCCAACACAGAATCTAAATAAATTTAAAGAAAACGTATAGGATATTAAAAAAGTTCTATTTCAATGCGAAATATGTTAAGGAAAATTTAAATTTGTAGGTTCGTAAATAATATGGACAGATCAGATAGGGAGAAGTTTCACTCGGGCGTTGTTTAGCAAAATCATTTTATTTGCAGGGCAAAAAAGCCTTGAAATTGCTTAAAAGCTTTAAGTCCTTGCTGTGTCCTTTTCTAAACTCTAACTTTGACATGTTGCACAAGAAGAAAATTCACGAGGCGAACGATAAACAGATAAAAAATTCACGATTTCGAGTGTTTTATTTTATATTTTGTTTCACTCTGAAATTCTGAATGCTAACAATTGAACCCCTTCCACCAGGGCCGTCAGGGACACTCACCGGAAATGTCCTTTTTACAAATCTGCATTTTAGAATCAGTTTATTTCAGTCGCTGGACCCCTCCTTTAAGTTGTATAGGTAAGCCTTTTTGTAATTTCCGCTTCGACTCGAAACAAAAAGAGAACACAAATAAAGAATAAACCCTTACTCAACCCGAACCCCCATCAAATAGGTTCAACCACGAATATCAAAAACAATGGTTTGATTTAAAATCGATTGACAGTTTGCCTTAAATAAAAGAAACAAGTCGTGGATACATATTTGAATATCAACATGTGGCAGGACAATATTGGCAGTTACTCCGGGTGGGTAGGTACTTGGTCTATGACTATGATGCAAAGAGAAAACCCGGTTGTTTTCTCTTTGCTTTTTTGTTTTTTCCGATTGTGTTAAAGGAACTTTGTAACATGTGGGTTTTGGTTCCGGCGCGGCGCGGCGTCACATCAACGCGCCCCTATCGTCAGAAAATTATGCAAACTTTGCCTCTGCGGCCAAATCGGGTGGATGAACGGGGTGGCGTTGGCGTGGTATGCTTTTCTACTGCCCAGAGCCCACATCAACATGCCGAATTAATACGAGAAGAGCCGTCATCGAGACGAGTCGAGCAACGACGCTAACGACGAACGACTGCCCTTACATTGATACACTGGTGACTGCATGTTGATTGAAACGCTTCAATGAGTTCGAGCCAATTGAATTAATTTTTAAAAATTGATTAGCTATGAGGTGACCAGTGAATATACAGGTAGGCATTTCTGAGCATACAACAATATAAAAAATAAATAAAAATCCTCGACTACGCATACACAAATACCTACTCGTATGTGTTTCTTCTTGCCGTTCTGGATCCTGGCTAAAGCAAATAGCCATGCATACGAGCATGTATAGCGATTGGCCCTGTCTCGACTCTTCAGTCTTCAAGCACAGCAATTCAAAAAATGAAACACAATGGGAAACCCGACCGATTCGTTTCAATTTAAATATTTTATTTAGTTTTTATAGCGGAAAACTGCAGCAATTTGTATGAATTTGTAATGTGAATTCTTGCTGCCGGCCGGGCGGACCGAGCCTGGGCCCGGGCTAAAGCTGGGACGGGTTCACTCATTCTCCCTGGTTCCCATTCAATTGCCGAACTGCGATATTCTCATGAGTGACATTTCAAGAATTGGATCCGAAATAAATTCAGCGATTTTTCATTAGTACACCCACGGGGTTGGTTTTGTATACCAGAATTGGCTTCATGAAGCTGAGGTAACTTGTTGGTATTTCGAAAACAATGCAAACCAACGGCAACGGTATATACAGTACACACAAATCGAAATGGCAATAAAAAAGGGTTGAATAATAAATATAAATGCAAAGCATCAGTGTAATAAAATTTAAAGGACTATTGAGGGATTATTTTATGGCAGATTAAAAAGGGATTTATCCGACTAACAGGCTGTAAAATATTATTCATTGGGTTTTGTTTTTTGAATAATTCGGTGGCTAAACTTACCTATGATTACACTGCTGACACGCAAAACACTCGAGATGGTAGACATTCGTTCTGGCTCTCATCACCATCTCAAAAGCTGGTATAACTTTGCTGCAAGCAGCACAATAGCCGGTATTTCCAAACAATCTGGAAACAAATATATTTCATGATCAATAACGATGTATTCAAAGCTTTTAAAAATGAATGACAGTTTATGTCCAATTATATTTTAAACTTATCTTAATTTCCACAATACCTTTTCCACATTAAAATATTGTAATTATCCATATACATTATGTACACACATACAAATACATACATAAATATACATATACATGTAGCTAAGGTATATTTTTTATTAAAATAATAAAAGTGATATTTTTAGGATACCAGGGCCTAAACATATGTGGAAGAGTCAATTTTTTCATAGAACTTCATCAAAGTTCTTTTTGCTGGTTGTAAGAAAACGTCAAAATGATCACTGACACTACAAAACCATCTGACACTGATAACCATCAATATGAGAATCTGGTAATCACACAGAAAAATAAATGTCAGTGAGTCAGTTTCTATCAGTTTTCAAAATTGATGTCTGTCACTTTTGACATTGAAAGGTTAGATACATATGTATATGTATTATGAAGAATAAAGGGGTTTCTATAATACCTTCTTAAATTGGAAGGTATGCATTTTTTTAACTCACCTTAAATAGTCTCTTTTGCAGAGCATTAAATTGCCTTTGGTATATAGAGTGGAGCCAACTTCACCCAGTCGGCAATCACAGCATCCACACTTAAGGCAATCTTCATGCCAGAGCATATCCAGGGCCCGCAACAAATATCTGTCCTGGATATGTTTTCCGCATCCGGCACACAGTTGATTATTGTTGTTGGGATTATTAGGGCCCGCAGAGGGTTCCGTTTTGGTGACGTCCATCGTCATCATCTACAAAAAAGAGCAAAAACAAAAAATTCCACAATTAGCCATCATCTCAGGGGAGTAATTAAAATCAAGAACAAACTGCAATAAATATTGTGCAAACGGTTCCATTACCAGACGAGAGTTATTTTAATTAAAATCATTCAGAAAATACACAGTCCAGAGTGGTCCTTTGGCCTTTTCTTCCTCGAATACAGGATAAAAAAGTTACATTGTCGCGAAAAGCGTGACTTTTTTTAGAGACGAACACGATTTAAAAAAAAGAAAGAAAGATTTATATTCAAAGGGACTAAATGGCGGTTTTTCGCCAAATAAATCACAGAAGAGGAAACCTACAAGAGTGATGCTAATAAAGATCTTATAACTTGAAAAATAATTACAACCCTTTTGGAGAAAAGGGATTTAAGTGTCATCACATCTCGAGCAGATAATAAAAGGAGAGAGAAAATTTCTTCAAAGTTTGATTGCGAATGTGAACGTGAGCAGAGCCGAATTCGAATTTAAAATAAACAACTTCTTTCTTTCCTGGAAGTTTCCCTTGCTTGCTTCATGCAAGTTGCTCCATTGGTGACCACCTAAGCGTTAATGCCGTACATCACTCCGCAATGCCAATATTGCCTAACTCCCTTTATACCCAGACTAGGCATCCTGGGGGTGAACAATCAAAGCATGTTTTTACGTCTGTGAAAAGTTAGGGCCACGCATTGGGAAAGTTTATACCCAAAGAGTTCGGATGGAAAGAAAACGTACAGCAATAAAAGCTTTCAAAAGAATTAAGAACCTTCTTGGACACGTTATACCTTAGCAGAGCAAAAATAAGCAATCTTTTGTTTCTATTTTTATTTGTACAATGATTTATGAATGTTTACCAAAAGTTGTGGGAACTTTTTACGCCAAAGTTTACTCCTTTTGTGTGGGGTGTGAGTGTGACCCATACGATTTAAGACTAAAAAATACAAACGAAAATCTTCCTTATACTATAAACAAGGTTTGATTTTTTTTTTATCTTTAAGAGCAAAACTACCCTTTTCAAGTATCGTCTTTGTTCCACATGAATGCAATTGAATGGACAAACAAGCATTACTGGCGACTTCTTATAACTCCATATACCTATACAACCTAACCACATATTTTTCTAAAAGAATTTTCGAAACCAAAAAGGAAGGATAAAGGAATTTGTAAATTGATATCTACGCGCATTTAAATTCATAGTTGAAAATTCTCAGACGAAAAATTGTAGGTACAGGAGTAAGAACAGTTTTAACATTTGTTTTATAAGCATTTTTAACTCCCCTTTTTTTTATTAAAAAAAAATTTAACTTAATTTGAAGAGAATAGAGAATATTTAAATTAACTAATTACAATTGACTATAATCACTTCGATCTTCTGAACTTGAATAAGTAAGAAAATTTTGAAAAGAATTATTTTTGCTAATTTTTGATTGTAAATCATTTAATAAATATGACTCATTTATTGACCTCGGAAACCATCGGACCAAAGGACCATTGAGCTGCAGAAAAATAGTTGTATGGATAAAAAGGTTTCTGATAGTCACTTCATTAAATGGAATTATGAGTTCTTAATGATTTATCCTTCTGTGTTAATAGCAAAACGTTTTCTTTGACAAAAAATGTAGGTATACTGAATTTTTACAAAGTAGCCTCAACCCAAGTAAGGTGTTTTTCCGTCTTCTTCTTTTACTGCATTAATGAACAGAGAAATTGTTTACAAATATTTTTTTTCTTATACAAGGCTATTGCTTATTCTAAAGCCAAAAATGGAAAGTCTTTTTTCAGTTCATCGAAAACCATTTTCCATACGGCGTTTTATTCCTGAACTGAATTCCTTCTCCATATTCAGCTGCTTCTCAAACAAAAGATTGATGTTTACCGCCTTTCAGATTGTAAGTTTTAATTTGCCTTGAAAAAAAAAAGTAAATAAAAAATATTGACATTGCCTCAAACATTAAATGATATTTTCTTCAATTCCTAAATTCTGCAGTATTTGTCCGGCGCGGCTCCGAAGACATTTATCACGTTAATGATCATATAATCCTTTGCAATTCATGTGGGTTTTTTTTATAGAAAATCTGAACACGTCTTATGCAGGATTAGACAGAGTTTATGAAACACCCCCACATTACATATTTTAAAATGTGTAAATTTTTTCCAAATGTGTTTAAAAAATTAAAACTTATTCAACTTGAAAAATTATAAAAATGAAGTCAACGAAAAAAAAAATAAAATAAAATTATGAGAAGAGCCCGTCGAATTCAACCAGACCGCAAGCCAAACTCAAACTCGGGTTCAATGTCCGCCATGAAGAGGGTCAAGGTTAAGACCGCTAGATTTGTAATTTTTGTTACCATAATTTATTAGACTTACAATTTTACACTATTTTTAACAACTAGATCAATGATCGTAATTGGTAAAAATACAAGAAGTCCCCTTCTACGGGCTCGTCCGGGAATTGAACCCGGGACCTCTCGCACCCGAAGCGAGAATCATACCCCTAGACCAACGAGCCACATTTACCTACGTACCAATCTTTCTTTTTTAACTCTCTTTTTTAACTTCTTCATTATTTTGTTTCATAGCTGAAACACACCATCCTCTTCCAGCAATGAATAGAAGCAAAAGCAAAAGGAAACAACCCTTATCACAAAATAACAATCCGTACATTTACAACACCAAATCCATGAATTTGAATCCCCTAACGCAAAACAACGGGAAAATCAGAATTCAAAAAAAAACAAACCCTTATCAAATAAGAAAAACATCATACAATGTTATTCTCTCTTAAGGAAACACACACACATCAAATATACACACAAAAAGGAAAGAAAAGACACATGCACCACAGTTACAAGACATTTATGTGTGAACTTGGACAACGGCAATCATCGAGCCCCTTTAGCTCAGTGGTAGAGCACTGGTCTCGTAAACCAGGGGTCGTGAGTTCAAACCTCACAGGGGGCAACGAGCAACATTCTTTTTTTTTATTTTACCTTTTTATTCAAAACAACTTTGCGCAACTTCTATAGTCAAAGCCATGATTGTAGTCAGTCAGACTGCATTATTTTTGGTTTTTTCAAACGCAACGTCGTCGTCGTCATCACCGTCGCCATATCACAGCCCTCGTGGCACGGTCGAGTCGTTGCGTTGCGTTGTTCCAACAAATAGAAAAGACCATCCGCATCCATCCAAACGAAACTAATATGCAGTCAAAGTTTATAAAGCCTCCATCGCTTGGTTAGTGTTATAGTATAGTTGTTGCATTCTAGATGCTATCGACTTCGGCACTAGTTTAACGCCATATAACGACTTTTATTCCGCTGTGCGCTTTATGAATATGAAAAACCGTTCAAGAGAAATACCTTCGGCCTTTTGAGGCAGAAAACTTGCTTGCAATCGAACACCATCATAGTATATTGTAGTCATATTTATGGGGAGGCTCGGGCAAATCGACTTTGGCTTTGGCTTCCATTTCGACTTCGACATGGCATGCAATGTGCATTCTGAGGCTTACTGGTGTGCATACCTACTTCATGACGGGAAAGGATACTTCGCATTCCGCGGATACTTTCCCAAAAATGTTGGTTCGGTTTTGTTCTTCTGATTTTGCCCCACAAATGGATGATTTATTCGCAGCAGTTATCTGCATTTGTACGTCATGGCAGTGACGACGATGACGACGACGACGCGGCGCGGCGGCATTCGAAATATTAACGTTGGAAGTGTTTTAATTGCTGTCTGGGCCCTGTGTGATCGCTATCACACCAACTGCAACATGGGGATATTTATCCAATTCCAATCTAACGAAGCCCAGACGATTTTTGAAAAAAAAAATGCAAGACGAACATATCCAACAAAAGGTCCAAAAGTCTTCCCACATAACTAAAACCTGCTAAGGCCAGTGAATTTCGGAACGAATCTAATTTTTATTACTCAAAAAGACAACAATATCAATTTCGGTCAACTTTATTAACTTAGTTTTGGCATAAAAAGAATTAAATCAAATAAAACACATAATTACTTCTAAAGAAAATCATATTTGCTACAATATCTTGTTAAATATTAAACATGTTAAACAATTATTGATTGCTTTATAAAAATGAGAAAGAATGACAATGCATCAAGTCGATTGATATATGTAATTCAATACTTGCTTTCGATTTTACATCAGACTGAACAAAATATGTAAATGCATTTAAAAATTAAAACAACAAAATAACATTTCCAACTATGTATTAGTTGACCTTTCTTCTTAACTTACATTGGAGATTAGACAGCTGAAATTATCTTACAATTTCATGTTTACTTGAATAGAAAAGTGCCACAATTTGAGTCACTTAAATGGATTAAATGCCCCTCTGTGTACATTCCAATGATCACTGATTTTATTTACATTGCTCAAACAATTTTATTTAAAAAAAAAAAGAAAAAAAGCCAGACCCGCACAGTGCAATGAACTGGATGTGGTGCAATGGACATATTAAACACATTTATGGGCGGACATAAAACAGAAAAAGATGTCACCATTCGCCGCATTTATACGCCACTTGAGCCACCATTTGCTAATTTAGCAACGACCAGGCCAAGACCAAGATCCAAGAACATCTATCCATTTCTCGATTTCCCGTCTTCATAACTAAGTATGTTTGTTAGCACTTCAATTCAAAGTACGGACGAGTGCAGTGTGCCAAGAAGCTTGGACTTATGTATTTAATGTACCTACATAGCTGCAGTGTTGCTACTTGCGAAAGACGAAACAAACAAGTACCCAATGGTAATGGGGAGATAACCAGTAGCAGTAGCATGGACATCACTGACTGAATAGCCCCACATATAGAATGTGCTAATTACTTTACGGAATGCCAACGATGAAACGTTGGTTGTTCCATCATCATTCCATGTGCCATCGTCGTCGTCGTCGTCGTCTCAAAGACATATTCATGGAATCCCACAATGTGTTTGAGTCGAGTATACCTACCTGGGGACTTCGTACCGGAATCTATGGACTAAAATAGACATACTGTATGCCTTCCAATTCCAAACAAGGGGTTTCGTGTCGCGTCGCGTCAGTTGGCGTTGTTTTTGTCATCGATGTCGTTGTCGCTTATTGAATTAGACATGTGTGCGCCGATTTCCGAGCGATTAATTTGCATAAATTGATTTGATTGAATTTTTATGAAGCAATCGTCCATAAAACCGACCCCCACACTTGGCTTGATGACGTAGATGTGGCTGTTTTTGTTCCCTCTCTGATGATGATATTGGATGATATTTTGCGAAGTCTCAGGGGGGTCATGTGAAGCGGTGATGACCAAATGAGTACTATATTCCATACGCCCATTTAGTTTGATACGTCCGGCGGCGTCGGTGGCGGTCGGTCGTATCGTGCTTCGCATCGATCGTTCGCGAAATGGGTATTTTGTTTGCACAGATGGCAAACTGCTGAATATTAGACTCTGCGGTTGGAAATTCAGCTAAGGGTAGGTACACACCATAGCTTTAAAAAAAATAATATGTATTTCTTCTGTCTGAAGCTTCAAACCAAGCTGGAATTAAGTGATTTTAAAATAATATGACTTCCATCGAAGTACCTACATTACATATGTACATCTTTATGTAGATTTTGTATAATTTACGTACATGTACATACATACATATACATACATATATGTATGTACAGATATTAAATAAACAAGAGTGATCTGTAATCATTGGAAAAAAAGTTTACTCCGTGAATCGAAATCTTATTTTGCAAATAAAATCTACTTTTGTTTTTAAACGAGCTCCAGATTCATGTCCAAAAATGAAGATTTTGCGAAATCTGGGTTAATTATGTATGTGGGATTTTACCTACTACAATTTACAATTTTTCGGGGTTAGATCATTGAGCCTTTATTCTAGGTCAAATTTGTCTAACCTTAAATATTTTTTTTTAATCATTGCAACTTCATTCAATCATAAGATAGCTATAATATTTTAATTCGAATAAATACACATAAATATTAAACAAATACATAAAATAAACAAAATATTACAAAAAAAAAAAAAACTAACCAACCGTAAATAATTCGAGGAAATACCTTCATACATCATTTTTGTTTGCTTCTACAAAATATTCACAATGGGTTTTCAATAAAATGTTTATGACATTTAATTGACAGTTTTGAAGAGAATTAATTGTATAACAAAAATAGACCACGTCGAATTAATTACCATTGAGTGAATTTACAATCTTCACTTGTCAGCTAATTTACACATGGATGGCTTAAAATTATAGCTCTCTTGCTCTGGTTTATATTTTCATTGATTACGTCTTATTTCTCTGTTCTTATGTTCGAAGAAGAGGGCGGAAAATTTTATTATCGTTATGTTTTTTTTTTCTGAATAAATGCACTCAAGTAAAAATGAAACGTGAAGCGTTTGACTTGACAGTATTTTTAATAAGTGGGTACCTATAAACAAAAGAGAACCGCAGAAATAGGAAGAGGGAGGATATGTAGGTATGTAAATATGTATATACATATGCACGTATGTACATCCATACACAAGCTGGTGGAACATGGAAGATCGTTTTTTTTTAATTGGGACCATATTACCCAACATCAGTTACGCTATTACTCAAAGAGGAACAAGACTATCATGTTGTGCTACAGTCTGAGGGGTGAGGTTGCCAAGTATGGAATTGAATTGGAAAATTGTTTTAAGTAATATTAAACATAACAGTTTCTGGTAGTTTTTTGAAGAATTTCTAAGAAAAAATGACGTCATTATTTACATTTGTTTTTTAACTAAGTCTTTGAAATTACGTTGTGTCAAAATAGATAGAATTTATCAGTTTACTTTTTTTTTTATCAAATATCAACATCATATCTTAAACATAATAAACAACTGAACAAAATCAATACTAAAGCACTTTTTTTTATTTTGCAAATTTCCAATTTTATAAGATGCCTGAATGCAACGCTACCCCTCGGTCTATTATACCTATTTGTTATAATTTACAGTGATTGATAATTAAGAGGAATTTAACTGTCTCATATTCCTTTGCAGTGAATTTGGAAAACTGTTTTTTTTTTCAATTGATTTTAAATCAAAATTATTCTTTGGGTAGATTGTAAGCTTCAATAATAAAAAAAAAAACTGTACAAATATTAACCCTTTTTATAATTAAATTAACTCTATAGGTACTCTAGAGTATATGGAAATTAGGATAATCAAATTGAGTAAGCTATGGAAACAAAGCTAATAAATTTTTGGTTCCTTGTTGACCTTGTTCGGATGAAATATTGATGTCAATAGGTAAAATTCAGAAATATGTATACGAAAGCTTAAGAAATTAAAATTAACTCCGAAAATGTGTGCTTAAAATTTGAAGCCAAATTTCATCTGAGTCACATATAAATATTATTTATGTCATGACGCAAAACGGAACTCAAAAAACCATCGGCGCGCAAATAAATTATATTTCTAGTTTAGTTACATAGGTACGAACATTCAGTTCATGTATTACAAAAAATACATATTTTATGCAACAATTCGAAGCAAAAATAACAATTTAAACTCATCATAAATTTCGTCTACGCGACAGTTTTGCGGCAATTTCTCGTAACTAGTTTCCGGTGTGTTTCGTGTTTGCCGGTAATTTTCTTCCAGCAAAACCCGTCAATTTTCCACTTTCCACCGGCTAAGGCTCGCTACAACTTGACAAACACGACAAATCGGAATATTGATTGTGCTTAATTAGAAGAAAAGGACACTCCAAAAACGAAATACTCCATTTCACATATCATAGACACGTAAACGACACGAATAACAGGTTGTACACCGACTTTTCTTTTATTTTTATTTTTTTTTTCAAGAAAACAACAGCAAAAAATCTTTTAATTGTCAGATTTAATTATTTTTATAACCTACCAAGAAGTTTTGTCCCCAGCACATACTAAGAACTCCAGCGATTGTAAACAAAATTCAAGAAAATGCCAGAAAAGCCAGACCCGGATTATCCCAGAAAAAATGTTTCAGGTTCTAAGGCTCTGGACATAAAATCACTGAAACTGAAGAAAGAATGTGAATTGCTAAAGGGAATAGCTCCAATCTTTTCCAAAACCTATAAGACAGTAATATTTTTTGTTGGTTTGTTTGTGCTTTTTTAAAGCTCAACGTGTTATTTTTGTATAGTAAACCACGAAACCAAATTCAGATCTCCAAAAGTCAAATGACCGGGCCCATCGGTGGATGATCCTGCCATGCATTCCTTTTTAAACCCGCCACACCGCTTCGTGTGCACTGTACCTACATAGGGTCGGCCGTTGGTCTTGGTCATTCATCATGCAGTTAAATTCAAATCAGAAACCATTTAAGCTTATGGAAATGGGAATAAAATAGAAAAAAAAACTAGAAAAAAACAACAGCTGAAACCCTAGAACGGCATTTTAATTTTAATAAAAAAAATAGAAAAAGATATACTCTGCAAAAAAATTAATATACAAGTAATTTGAATTTTCCGCACGTTTCAATGCGCGTTGTGACTGACCTCACCCCCAAATACCCCTAGCGACGACGACGACGGTGCTAGTTCCATAGCCTGGCCATGGCCAATTTTCCTCACTGCTTTGTGTAAAGTTTTCTTTTGTTTATGTTGTTGCTTGAGGGGTAGGTACAGAACAGTTCAGGGGTCACATAACAAAGCCAACATACTTTACATACATACATATTTCACATAGCCTATAGATGTGGGTATTTTGGGGGACATTTTTTAACATTTTTTTTCTTCTGTTTTTTATTTAATTGTCTTGTGATCCCTTACAAGATTCTAGTTGCAAGGAGTAGATGGGAAAGGAGAAGAGTTTGTCAAAATGTATGCATAGCAACAAATCACATAATTTAGCATTAAATCAGCGCGGACGACAACTCACGATGAGGAATGGGAAATAGAACTGGAAACGGCAAATGCTAAAGCAAAAGCAAAAACAACATCAAATCGCCCACAATCCAATTCCGTTTCAAAACCCTTTCAAAAACACACATCTCACATGTGCGCTTAGGCGGAAACGAGTCCTCCCAACCATAGAAACAACATTTGTGGCCACTGGGTAAAATGTTGCAGGATCCGCAGTAACCGAATTAAGGATAACTGAATGACACCATCCATTGGTATGTTGGTGAACGATGCTGACGGGGAATATTTTCACAGTCATCCGCAAGTGCAAGCGGAGAGAGAGGCACCACCGCCACTCGGCACCCACCACCCACCACCATCAGCTCGAAAACATCAAACGCTGGTGATACACCGAAATATAGTCAGAGTGAAAGGATATCCTACACACAGCGACAGCACCATTGCGAAAGGAGGCGGAAATGTATGCAAAGCGGTATTTATTCGGTGGTTTTTTCGCTCTGGAACATTGCTGATGTGCTCTGCGCCTCTGCCTAGCGTATTTAATGACACTAATTAGTGGTGAGTTTCAGATGACAAACACGAGGTGTCGTATTTTCAAAAATTTAATTATTTCAAAACACACACACACATTTGTAGTCGTAGGCATATGCTGTGCTCGTACATCGTGTGTCCTTTCACATGTCCTGTTTGCACATCGATAGGTTCGTGCGTAATAACATCAAATCGTGCTAGCAGCAACGCAACGGCGAGGTGACGGTAACGACGGACGACGGACGACCTCATCAACCCCTCTCGGCACGATTCTGACAGACTGTTGAACACTTTTCGTGTTCGCATAAAATGCACAACACGCACCATCAGCTGCTGCCCTCTGCCGGCACCGCCAGGCACATTCATAGTTACGTAAAGTGCAACGAGAAACGAGATATAATGCATATGTACATACATATGTATGCCAGTATACGTATACGAACATGTATTGTATACTAAAAGAACGTTAAAACAGTGCAGCTAAATGCAGCAGTGGGTATGCATGAGTATAAGAGTATGCAATGCAAACTGCTGCCATTGCCTCTGCCTCTGCCTCTTTTTTGTTGCAACGCACGTACATTATTTAATGATGGGGGCGATAATTGGTAATTAATTTATTTTGCATATTGTAGATAACGTGCAATGGATGAACTCCAGTTTGGCGGAATTTGTGATTTTTTTTCTCAATTTTTGTGCACTGTAAACTTACTGCTGGCTCGCAGAATGATATTGAATGTATAGGTGATGTGGAGGTAAACGGAGAGTTTTATTTACTAACGCATTACGGGAATTAATTACGTTAAACGCAGCTTGTGGAACGTGACTGTTGTGGCGTGGAAAGACAATGTTAATTTCCGAACCGGTTAATATTGGCAGATGAAAGTCATTATCGGTCAGATTTTTTTTTTTTTTTTTTTAGTAATAGGTACTCGTAAATTACTGTTGAGGAGATTAATTGTTTATTCTGTTAGATAAAATAAAGCAATTGTTTGTAGCATAAAATTGTCATAGGTGTAAATGTTTTATGAAAGTAGACATTATATTTTTTGATATGAAAGGTTCAAGATAAAAAAAGAAAGAGAGAATAACGCAATGAAACTTTTCTTTACCTACTTTAACAGGGTATACACAATTTAAGAATATATTTTATGAAAAAGCATAATATATGTATGTAAAGCATAACAATAACAAATTAAGACAAAAGTTTGAACTCTTCCATTTTAGAAACGAGACTCTCAAGTATATTCCAACATACATAAGTACATACTTAGATATCAAATGTATGTACAAAACTACTCTTATTATTTTACCGTTTTAAAATACGTCTAAAAATGAAGGCCAAAAGTTTTCAACATCTATGGATATTCATATTTGTACAAGAATATTATAAAAAGTATAGTAATGTTAATAATTTTCTTGAATCCACATTCAAAAGGTTTTTCTTTTCGAAAAAGAGTTCATTTATGTTTTAGACACCAAAAGACACAAAAGTTCATTTTCTTGTCAAATTGTTAATTCTCGTGCTCGTCGTTTCAATTAGTGTTGGCTGACATTTGATTTATGTAGGTAAGATCTATTTTCCTTTTCTTTACTATAACATAATAAATGTAATATTTATGTATGCAAAAGAAATAAATCATCAAGTATTTATGTAAGTTTGTAAATATTTTGTTATGTTTGTAAATATTTAAAAAGGTGTGTTTGTTGCATTTGTTTGTTTGTACAGACTTTAGATAACTGTAAAGTTTTGTTTGAATCGAGATTTTTGTTTAAATTAAACACCGTTTACTACAAAGTTGAGCCCTAAAACATAGGTTCTTTATATGGATGACATTTTTTTTTTTTCGTTTTAGCAAATTTTAAAGTACATACTCAATGTAAGTAGTGTGATGAAACCTCGATAAAACACTAATAAATAACTTATCTGGGACCTTAATTAAATCAGCTGGTACCTATGAGCAATAAAGAAATTTTTATTACAACTGTTTTGTTTCTCAAACTTGTTTTAAGACCTCCGTGAAGAAAACGCAAAACCACCCAGCATAAACAACCGCAATGGAGATGTCCATCGCTGTAAAGCTATTTTAATACTATGTACTTCTTTTAACTTTAAGCTCTTATTGATCGATTGATCCTGATAAATTAATTCATTTAACTGGTTTGACAAATAGGCTTTCCCCAAAATAGGTCCATTGTCCAACTGGATACACTAAACTTAAGTATAAATGTCGTATATAGAAATTTGGACTCACACCATTTGCCCTTTTCAACAAATTCAAAACTAGTATCGTCTTCTTTTTTCATGTATGCAACTAAACAAAAAGTAGATGTTTTCAAGATGGAATTGCCAAATGATGATGATATGTCAACTGTGTTGAAGTCATGGTATTTGACGTGCATTGAAAGTACAAGTATACTTAAGTGTTCTTTTGTCGGGAACAAAACACGTCGTGTAATCACAAAACACCCAATGTCTTATCCATGACTAAATAAACTCGACAGGTACATTTCGGATACGTACTGTACTGTACACATATCTGTTACTCATATGTATTTTACCAAAAGGTACTTGAAAATTTATTGCCAAAACGCTTAAATCATATTTGGATCGTTTAATTTTTGTCGGTAGCCGTGCATCGTCGTGCCGGGGTGACATGTGCCATTGATTGGTATTTATTGCCAATACACTTCAACAGAGGGACATCATGACAGCTTACATAATCACACAAAAATGGGGATGAAGTGAAGCTCAACTGCCGGCCGTTGCTTGTATGCCAAATGTCAGGTGCTGTTAAACTAAAAAAAAGATTTATTTCCCGGAGTGTGTTGTTTTGGTAAACCTTTTTTTTTTGTTTGCTTAAAAGAATTTATGTTGTGTTCTTGTTCACAGCTGTTTGATAAAGAACTTCTTATGAAGTTGTAAGTTTTATAGACTTTGTTTTATCGTTCAAATTTAGCACGCCTGATGGTATACTTACATATACTGATATTAAAACAAGTTGGCAGTTATCTTAATTTAACAATATCTACTGTTTGTGATACTAGACTTTACTAAGATTGGTTTAACTAAAACTCAATTTAAAAACTGTGCCTAATTTCCTAATTTATTTTATTTATCATTCGAAAACGTGACGCACCCAGTTCGGCCTTGATTTTCTCAAATTCTGAAACAATTAACTCGATTTAATTTCTATATTAGGAGCCCAAAATTTAATTTGAATTGTTGAACAATTTGTAAGAACCGAATTATCATCTTGCCCAAAATAATGAGCTTGATATAAGATTAAACATGTACCTATGTATGTACATATATTCTTGCAAAACCATGCGACCACTTTAACATAAGAGTGATGTAATTAATTTTGAAAAAAAATCTTTTATAACTTAGATTTTGTTTGAATCAGTATCAGTACGTCAGACTAGCGATCGATGGTTAAAATTTTTATAATCTATGGAGAGCTTTGCACACATTGCTCTTCAACTCTTATGTAGTTGATAAAGTGGTCAAATGCTTTACTTTTGAGAGCAAAGTGCAACAAACCGCGCCTCGTTTTCAAAGTTTTATTGAACTACTGTTTATGATTTCGTTATTGTTTTTTTTTTTTTATTTTTTGTTCGTCTTGTTTTGTATTTGTTCTTTGTGATGATAAAACACTATCTGTCAATTAATTAAGTGAACGAGCTTCTTTAATTAGAGTATTTACTTCGTTTACACAATTGCAGCGAATTTTACACTAATTAATTGAACTTTTATAAGAGACCGGAGCTCACTGTACTTTAGGACTGGACTCAATAGTACAGATCTGGCAGAATGTTTAAGTTGAACATGCAATGGAGGCAGCAACAACACCACACACCACCATCATCAGCAGTAGGTATAATTGCGAAAGGTTATCGTGATTAAAATTGCATTGTGTTTGCATTTCTCCTTCTCAATAACAAGTTTGTATTTACATTGCATTTGTAGCATTGTAATGGTATACCTTGCCTACTGGCAGTAGTAGCGGGGTATGATTTCATCTCAACAGTTATAATTAATGTCGTTGATTATTGTCCAAGTGGTTTTCATGATTAATTGGGACTTCTTGCAGTTGAAGTGGTCCTTGATTTGTTTTTTGTTGTATAAAATGAAAATTAGGAAACTGTTGAGTATGTGCATTGTACTAACTGTTCATGTGACATAAGTAAATGATTGGAAATCATTTTAATTGGAACTTAGTATTTTTAATTAAGACTTTTATTATGTGATTGTTTTTATTGGCAAGTGTTTTTTTTTTCAAGTCTGAAACTGTGTTGCGAGAGGTACTACCTTCGACAATTACTTGCATTTTCTAAGATTTTAATCGGGTACGATATGTAAGGTGAATTTTTGGTCTCTGAATTTAATCGAATGCAATAGAAAGACAATTCAGAACTGTTAGTAGTTTTTATTGACAATAGGTTGGACAGCTGATATCAATTAATTTGCGTTGAGTACATATATGTATCTCACGGAGTGCCGAATGCAACGATTAAAACCTCAACAAATCTATTTGTAGCTTTACTTAGAGATATTTCACTGTACGTATAAGAGTATCTATTAACGTACAAAATTAAACACCAACGAATCCAGACGCAACCACTCAAATAGCCATAATCATCATACAAAATGCATTGCACGCATAAGTGGATAAGAGGCAATCATTCAATTATTGTAGTTGGATTCAGTTGACTACTTCGCAACATGAATCCCATTGACGATAAAAACGAATAAACAAAATAAAAATTATATGAAATACTTAATGAAATTAAATTAATATAATTGGATTCGTTCATTGTCATTTGCAGTTAATTTCAGATGAAACTCATCCGAATGCCTTGTAATAACCTCTCAGCAACGCATAATTTGCATTTTGTGGCCATCCAATACCGAATAAACGTGTGCAGCATATAAATCTCACAATCAGGCCTCCTGATCTGGCCGACGCGATGCGACGATGATGATGAGGTTGGCACCGAGGCAAAGGGAGCAAAAAATGTTTACACGAAATATATCATTTTTCCACAATTTACTCTACAAAGCGTTTTCATTCGATTTGCACTTATCTGCACTTTACACTGCACTTACTCCATCGAAGTGCATCTATCCATCGGTTATGCCCATATTCCTGTATACCCACTGTCCTACTCGTATACCCACCTGGAACCTGAGAGGGAAAAGTTGTATCGTAAATATCGCCAATTGTGCATCAACATGGAAATTATTTGTATATACTACATATATATGTATATAACTGAAATTTCATCCCTTCCACCGAGACCGGATATAATATGTGACGTGCAAAGCGAGCATTAAATATTCCAGGGATGATATGACTTCTATAATGGACAACAGGACACAAAAGAGCACAAACAGGCAGTTACCTATGTAGTCTTCAGAAAACTATTTTTTTCAATTTAACACGATTCTTTTAACTTTAAGGAATATTTTTGTAGGTATGAACAAATTAAAAAATCTAAGACATTTTTTTCCAATTTGCTACTTTCTGTTTAGTAATACCCTTTTTAACCGCACCCTATTGCACAATACGAACTGATAATAGATACAATTTAAAAAAGCTTTTAAAATTTAAAAAAACATTTCAATTTATTTCAAAACAAAACAGGTCCATCTGATTTAACAAGAACTGTCACAAACAGTTGTTTCTACTTGACGTTTTTGAAACAAAAGAAGACGTAGACGATAATAATAATTAAGTGTGACGAACGCTCACAAACATACCACTTCACCAGGAATTCCATGCGGTCTCATGTATGACAGCTACATGAATACTCATGATAAGCATGTTTCCATACTCTTTAGCTGCTGCACCCTTAATTAAATGTGAATTTTCAATCTTATAAAATTTCTAATTTAATAAAACCCCTTAACGAGTAGGAATGTATGAATGAGATCGAAGTGAATATCACAAGCAAATTGTTGGGACACAGATAATACCTATATCATGTAATAAAGGCTTCCCTTACTGTCGTCAATTCTTCATCCACATATACATTATGTTTATGTGCATATATGCTTAGTCTATCCAGTCTTGAGTCTACAAGCTGAATTCACTTTATTCCTTCTTCAACAATTACAAGATACGATGATATGTAAAGTTTATAATTTTATAAAATTATTTTTTTCAAAATAGTAAAATTGAGTTTGAAAAACGAGTTAATTCGAATTCCGTCTTCTACATCTCAATTGATTTCAAAAACTTCCCCAAATCAATTCAATGAATTAAATTAAAGCGTTTCATTAATCATGAATGACGGGTTCTAATTGTATCAAGTCAAATTTGTCTTCTATGTTCGGACTTTGATTCCATTTCGAATGACAGTGAAATGTAGAACCTGGCTTTAAATCATGGATCTGACATTAGTTATTCGAATAATAAATTCAAATGTACTGAGTACGGCCTTAACTCGTGAAAGAAAGAATTATGCTTTCATACTATCAACAAACACCGTTATTGTCAACATTGTTATTTTATTTTTATAAACCCAAGACTTACCCCTGTTAAAAGCGAGTTAAAAAATCCACAATGATAAACTTCATCATTATCAGGCGGATAAAGATATATTTTTAGAAATAAAAAAACACTCTAAATTAATTCGCTTCGCTTTTGTTTTTGTTTTTGTTTTTATGCCACTAACATCATCATGGTCGTCGTCAGTTCGCTCAGTAATG
The DNA here is from genome assembly GCA_905146935.1 of Scaeva pyrastri. Taxonomy (NCBI): domain Eukaryota; kingdom Metazoa; phylum Arthropoda; class Insecta; order Diptera; family Syrphidae; genus Scaeva; species Scaeva pyrastri. The sequence goes on along the minus strand of LR989929.1, from coordinate 373,012 downwards.
GCTGTGGCAATTAATTAATTGTGGCAAAGTGTGAAATCACATTCCTTCGCTGTGAAAATTCGTTTGAAGTGTACCCCAGAGTCAGAGTAATATCTGTCTACCAGCAGCGGGTGGCCCGGCTGGCCCCACAGTGGAGCCCTTTTGAAAAGCACAATATGTGTTTTTATTCTAAGAGCAAAAACACACAGCTTCAATGAATATAAATTTATTGTGATTCGAAGGTATTTCTTCCGCCATCAAATGTCTGGGATTACAGTGGTTCTGTTCGGTGGCAGGGCTGTTTTACAGAATTTATCGAAAACATTTCAGTTCGCACCCAGAACCTAATATGCTGATGGTGATGGCAAGTGGAGTGAAGATTACTTTGCATGGTCTATGTCGTAAATACGAGTACAAGGGAGCCTCGACTCTCGACTTTGTGTTTGCCGAGTAAATATTTGGATTCGTAACAACACCATCGTAGTGGAAATTGTTTGTGTGTTGTGTACCTGTTACATGTCAGGTACTCAAATCTTGACACTAGCGTTTTGAAATTTTTGACATTTATGAAAACAAATATTAAATAGGGTGTTGATGTTGGAGTGGTTCTGGGTTAAAGATGGATGCAGAAACAAAAACTGAGAATGAACAACAACTGCTGGCAAATGTAAACATGTTTGTATTCACTTTCAACAAAATAGGAAAGACGCAGTATAATTATTTCAGACCTCAAACATTCTTTCAGATAGATGTGTATAGATACCTACAGATACATACATACATATGTAATATGTATATAGTATGTACAATGTACATTTACACTATCTAGAAGCGTTTGATAATAGAGTCACAAATTATGTTTTCAAAAGATGATAAACCTGCGTGTGCTCACTCGAACTAATAAAACAAAAAATTAATGATGATAGAGAAATTAGTTAGATTTAGATTATGGACATTTATGCGATTAATGGATGATGACTTTGAGGTTAAGATTGAATCTATGCAACGTTGTGTTACAAAAAAAAAAAAAATGAAAAAGAACACAAAGAGGAAAATAAAAAATTACACTTCAGTTTATTGATTTGTTAGCTAAAACAAACCATTATGTTTTAAGCAGCTATGTTACATAGAACAAGTCGCAAACTATCAGGAGTTGTTTGATTATAATCTTCCGATTTTCCAACGGGACAAGAACTGATAATATAAAATAATATATAACTATATACATTTTTTTTTTTATTTTACAAGACTATTTATTATACAAACTGTTTTATGTTATTAAATTATAGGTCATGAAATTAAACTTCACCCTCTCAAAGCACCAAGACGAAGTGCAAAAACAAAGAAAGACTTTATGAACAAATTTTACTATCAGAGTTGCCCTCTTGTGGCCAATCCACGATTCTACAATCTACAATCCTAAAGCTTCTAAACAATTTCAATGTTTTCAACAAAAAACATAACTCTTTCGTTCTGAAATACTCATACATTACTTTTCAGCTGCACTTTATTAATTTAATTAAAAACATAATACCAACTTTAAAAGTATATCTTACAATTTGACTTTTCTGTAGTGTTTAGTGTCATATTATTCAAGGTTTAAGTAGCACATTGATTGAAAGCCTAAAAGAAAATCAAATATATTATGCTCTTCTAGCAGGCTTTAAATCAATGTGGTACTTAAGACTTCTAATAGTTGTTTTAATTTCAAAATTCCATTGTATTTTATTAATATTTTTTTTTCTCAAAACATATAATATTCTTTTAGTTAACATTTATGGACTTAAACTCACAATAACATAATGATTTGTAATATTTATGAAGAGTATCAATAAAAACAATTAGCTAGGTCGATAAATTTTCAAAAATATAAAGCGAGTTAACAGAGAATGACTCAACCAAAAATTAAGCGAACCGGTACGTGCGACCAGTTATGGCTGAATATTTCTTTTTTAATATTTAATCACTAAAAAACTTGAACTAAATTATTCATTACAGTACTCAATTATGACTTCGGCTATCTGTTTTTTTTTTTTTTTAAATTAACACCCATCAGCTCATTATAATTGCTAAACTATCAACCGATAGGGGCGCGAGAGGTTGTTAACTAGCACAAATCGCGCCCCCATCCATTAAAGCCGATTGTGTGTTGTTTTCACAATTTAACACAATTCTTGTTTACACAAACGAAAACAACATTATTTTCCCTTTTTATTTTGTTGATCTATATCTACAAGAATTACAAAAACATATTCATAGTATAAAAATAAAACTACTGGATTAAAAATGTTTTGTTTAATTATATTGAGATTAAAATTTAGAATGCAAACATGTTTATTAAAAAAAAAATACACCATAGATACATAAATGAGGCTTTACTCTAAGAATATTGTTTTTGTTGTTGTTTTGTTGATTTAAATGCGAAGTCTCAGGAATTCATTCGTTATAAAATAATCATGGATCCCACGCAAGTCTGAAAGCCGCACTAACTCTATTCCCCTCCTCTCTAGCTGTCGCCCTCATAAATTTGTCTCATCTGGCAGTCAACATGTCACTTAAGCGACTGTCACTGCCGCCAAGCGTATGTGACACATTGCTTCCCATTAGCGAACAGCATAATTACTGCGCTTAAGAGTTTCGTTCTTTTTGTCCAGCTTTAGCTCCAGAAGCATTGCCGCCGCGCCGCGCCGCCGTTGCTACTATACTAGCTTGTGTACACCCGAACTCATCCTCGCGACCGTTCTAGTGTCACTTCACTACTCGTATGCATACACACATGAATGTGATGTTGATGTGGTGGAAAATCCAAAACAGCAAGAAAGATCTCTGTTAAGAATGTTTTTTTTTTTTTTTTTTTTGTTTAATTCATTTTGTATCTTTCGCTTTATAAATTATTCTACTAGCTATACATTTATATTACATAAATCGTGAGATGAAGTTCTTCTTACTCGCTTGCCACACTCGTCGAATTAAGTAGTGAACTGAACTCGCAGGTTTCTTATTCGTCTTTGGTTGAAGTTTTATTTATTTTTTCGTTTTTTTAATTTTTTGAATTGTAAATAGTAATTAACGAAGACACATTGTCTTTAAAATGAAATTTTAGTATGTCGTTCAGAGTGGGGAACAGAAAAAGTTAGGGGAAATAGGGGCAAATTACCAAGCAGAAGCAAAAATAATACCAATTTATTGATATTTAAAAAAAATTAACTGCTACAGTGGCATTATGTTCCTTTAAATAAACAAAATTAAACTTATTTGTTTGAATTTTCAAAGCAATATACCAAAAATGAATATCGAGAAATTTGCATGTCTCTATATTTAATTTTAAATAAGTATCGTTTGAAGGTTGAAAAAAAAGACATGGAATATTGTGTTTCATTGAGTACGTAACGTAAAGTCAAACTTTTAACTAAGATCAGAGTTATGATGAAGAGCATTAATAAAAAACATAGAGAACACACTGAAATTCAATAATTTATATTTAAAAAAAAAAAAACAAGTATACGCCCCAGTATATCACTCTTGCACTGTAGTTTTTATAAGAATTATTGTACGAAAAAAGGATACCACAGAAAACGTTTATTATATAATTGAAATCAATTATTGGTTTACCGTTTTTACACTTAACAAAAATTTAATACCTACTGTGAAAAAAAAAGAAAGAAAGAAAGAAAGAGAAGAATGATTTTTTGACGCACAGAAGATAATTGAATTCAAAACAACAATGGTTCTTTAAGTTTTTCGAGTCTTAATCCATTAAAACTACAAAGGGTATTTGATATATGTACATAAATAGAATTAACATATGGTTTTAAAAACAGAAACTCACTTTCGGATTTTTGAATTTTCCTCAATGTGAAACTGCCCCTTTTTCTCCATCCTACTCTACACTCGTACGGAATTACATGTCGCAGGCAAATGCAGATAAAACAAATTTTCATGACAAGTTTCATAAAGGATGAGCGATTTATTAATGCATGATGACTGTGGAAAAGACTTTTTTAAGATTGGCGCTATGTACACAATGTTGTGTGCTCAGTTTCTTTTTTTTCATAAAAAAAACTGGAAAGATTTAAGTTTGTTTTTGCTATTCGGCGGAATTTTAGAATTAAAAATAACTAAGAACAAGTTTGACGGTTTACACAGGTTTATGTAGGAAGATTAAGAAATAACTCTCTTTATGATTGACATGCATGTAAGCAAGATCAATAATTATTGCTCTTAGGTAAGGGTAAAAACGTAGTCAAAAATCCTTATTAAATTTGTACACAAATGTCAGCGATCCCAAAGCTATTTCTTTTCAGTCTTTGAATATCAACACTGTTTCACAAAATTTCTGAATCACTTGAAAAAAAACATATTCCAAAATAAAGGTTTGTTTACGTTTAAGTTTTATGTTTTATGTTGTGTTGTTTTTTATTTGTTAAACTTAACTTATGGTACACTCTTAACTTTAATATGGTCATGAGAACTTACAATAAGTCTGATTTCTTTAAATATGATCAATTTCAAAAGTACATAGTTACATAAATTTGTCTTTTCTCTATTGAATGAAATAAGGTTGTTAAAAGAAGGATTCTCAAACTTGTTGCCTTTTTAAAAATAAAAAAAAAGTTTTCGTCCGCTGTCTCATCTCTTGTGGTCCAATTTTGTTCAAAAGAATAATGTTAAGATTTACTTAGAAATGTTCATTAAATACCAAACGTTTCAAGTAACTTAAATTTAATTTACTATCCAAAAACTTAGCCCCAAATGTTAAAGAAATACAAATTGTTATTATGTGCATAGCTTTCAAAACTGAAAATGTTTTGATTATATAGAAAACCTACGCTTCTTTAGTATCTACTTTTGAATAATTTTTTGTGATGGTCTTTTAATCCAAATTGAAAAAACTTGTTACTGGCTATATTTAAACTCCTCGCCTGCATAATTAATAAAACATTAATTTCCATAACACATTCCCCATGCTAACTAATTACATTGCAATTACTGCTAATAATGCGCTCAGAAAGTTGTACTTAATTATAAGTTTATGCAGAAAGCAACAACTGCTAAGGTAGTTTTCAAACGTGCACTATACACGGACACCATTGGCATTGTATCAGCTATATTCGGAAACTCGTTAATTTTAAATTAATTGTTTTTCTCCTTATTTTTGTTTTGTAATAATGCAACATTTTTAAGTCTGAGTAGAGTCTCTTCTCATTTGATAAGTTAATTTGTTGCATTATATGGCTGTTGGTTGTTATTCGATTTTCTTTGAATATATTTAAGTGCATTTTTGTTTAATATGCAATACATACATACATACATGACGTGTGTATGTGTTTCTGTTGAGAAAATGCATATTTGTTTTTTCTTTATAAATAAATAACATACATACCTACATGCATATTAACAATAAGATATACATATGACTTTAAGACGATACTTATGTAAATGTATTTTTTAGAACGTCAAATATAAATATAAAAACAATGTTTCGTATTTTAAGCAATTAAAGTAGGTTTGTCTATTCAATTTTATTCTGTACAAGGAAATGTCTGATAAATTATTATTTGTAGCGCAGACTGAATAGTAATTAAAATTTGATTACTTTAGTATAGTAACTGCTCTATACTTCTTTAAAAGGTACATACATAATTGAATTTGAAAAAATTGCGCTTTGAAGACAAAAAGTTGCATCAACGCACGTAATTTATTGTATTTTTACAAGAGTACATAGTATACAATGGAATATGTCACTCATTAATAAAAATTGTCATTAGATTATGACACAAAACATTAACTATTTTATTATCAAATACATACATATTCATATGTAAAGGCAATCATTTTTTAAGACACATTTGAAATAAACAAAAGGAGGTACACTTTTATTCGTTTTACAGTAAGTGACGATACAACTAACAGAAAGAGTTTAATAACTTTTAATTGTCAATTTTATAGTTAATCAAATGAAGAAAAAAATTAAAATCTTTAAGTAATGTATACAAATATTTTATATATTCTTAAACACTACACTCTGCTTAGAAAGCTTAACTGCTCTTAAGCGCAAATAGCCTTAAAAATGGAAATATCCAAAGCTTCTGTGGTGAATATAGCTAACAATGCGAAAATAAAAGTAAATTTGAGGATTTAGCTTTAAGTAAATGCACAAAACAAATTATAAGAGGATACACCTTCAGTCCGAGAAGATCGAAAAATATTTATCATTGCATTAAGACATTACTTCTAGTATCAATGTATCAGACGTGCAATGAGATGAAAATTACCTCTTTCGAGCTCGGCAGAAAAACCAAAAGTTAAGTATTGGAGAAAGATTGGATTTTAAACAATTTTATTTTACATTTTTTCAATCGGATTCATCTTAATAAAAAAAATATTTGAAAGTCGTATCAATCAGTGTGGGTTTAAAGCGGTAACCGTCAAGAACGATTGCGTAGAAGGGATGAACAGTATTTAGAACGCTGTGTAGCAAATTGATTTGGAATCATAAATTGTTTATTTTGTCCTCAAATGTATATATTTATGTACACAGATTACAGAAAATTATGTTTCTTGAAAATGATGCTGACACTTTCCGCAGGAATAAGTTTTATTAACAATTTCAACAGTAATATGTACATATGCATGTATTTAAAGAGCATCAAATTAGTTGCAATATTTTCCATAATTTTTATCATCATAGCGTAACATTCCTTGTATGTACATTGTACATGTACAATCAATACATTAACTCAACTTGAATAAAAAATATGTATAAATCACCGCGGCAGATGGAATCAAAAAAGGGTTGCTTTAGGCACAAACGTGTAAGGATGTTTTATAACACCCATTATTGTTGTGTTAACAGAGCCATTCGCACCCCCATAAAATAAACCAGATTCCTTTCGTATAGACTTACGCCTGATTTAACAGAAAATACACTACAAACAAACCATAAAAGCTCCTTATAGCAGCACTTTTCTTTCTTTATTTAGCTTTGGGGGCAGGTAGTGACTTAAGTGTGAACAGGTTCTTAATATTACAGAAAATTCACACACCTGCACGTAAGTTTATTATTTTTTATTGACTCATATTTTCTTTTGATTGCGCTTTGATTTTTCTTATATTGAGCAAATTATTAGATATTAAGTTATAGAATTCATCTACGATTAGGACTGCACAGCGCAACTTTGCCAATATTTAACACTTCTGGAACTTGTAGACAGAAATTTAACTCCGACAGCAATAACTCAACTCAATCTTAATAAAAAAATTTTTAGAATATAATGTTCTAACATTATATTAAGAAATGATTTAAATTTACTCTAACAAAAAAGTATATTTCAATCTTTTTTTTCTGTTAGAGCTCGTTCACATTGAAAAAATAATTAATATATCCTTCTATTTTTGAAGGTGATAAAAAAAAAAACCAACTAGCTATTTGTCACTTTTAAATAACCGCTTAAATGTCCCCATTGTATCAAAAACTTTTGAGTCTTGTCCTTATACAAAAAATTGTGGTTTTCTTTAACTTTAGTCTATTGTTAAACAGGGCAATTAACAACTATAATCAACATTTATCACAACTAAACAATGAGGTTCTTATCATGCTCTTTTTAAAAGTTATTTACAATATACTATCTTAAGTAGTAAATCAGATTAAGACTTCTTCACAAAAAACTGTCAGAATACACATTTGTTTTAATCCAGCTTAAGCAGAATATTATAATCCAAAACATGTGCTTCTGATTTGGTTAACGACATTATTTACCATCTGACTTAAATTTAAGCTTAATATTAAATATATGACAAACTGATCGCCTTTCTAAATTTAAAATCATAATTATAATTTTATTCAATAGCATAAACAACTTATCAGTTAGACTTTGATGTAAGTTAAACATCACAGGCAATGAATTAAACAGTCACTGAAGGTACATTGTACACTCATCAGAGAATAAAAAAAAAAATGCAACTTAATATTACTAACCAATTATTCTGTGACATATGATACAAATTATTTTATTTCTCTCCATCTATTATATTGTACCTAAATGAATTTCTTACCAAGAGAAACAGTATAGGCAATGGACACCTATTTTCTACAAGAGTTGCTTCAAGGACAAAATTCTATTCATAAACTTGTTGTATAACGGGCAAGTTATAATGTAGAGTTGACCAACCCAATAAAAACAACAGTCGAAGACCTCTTAATAGATATATCAAGAATATCAAAAAGTTAGTTTATAAAGTTTACGTTGCCTTCTTGATGGGCTTAGCTTGGGTTCCTTCACGGAAACCGTTGCGGAAGCGCCTTCGCACAACCTTGAGGAAACGCATACGACTAGTTCCAGTGGTCTTCCTCCTCTTAGACTTAACCGACCAGTTTTATGAACGCAACTTGGCGGCTGGGTATCCACATTGGGAGCATTTGGACTTTTTGATGTGGTACGAGCTGCGTCCACACCGACGACACAAGGTGTGCGTCTTATTGTGGCGTTTACCAAAACTTGATGTACCTTTCGTCATCTTGGATGGCGAACGACAGAAAAAGAAGAAGAGAATCAATGGTTTTCTAATAACTCAAATTTTATACACGCTTACACGCTGTTATTGACAGTAAAGTAATAAGATATCAATAGAGGACTTTTTTATTGGTAAATGTTTGAATATCATCTATATTATATATGTATATACATATATATTTCATATTCCTATTGTAACAGAAGCAAAGCGCAGTGAGTCTATAGTTTGCTTTGTTATACCACTTTTACAATATTTTCATAATCATCACTCCTTAAACTTAGTCAGCTTCTGATATTAAACAAGCTGTCGTAAAGTTTTACTGATGACATGATTCGGAGTCAAGAGAAATTTGAATTAGAGGGATTTGACTGTGGGGAGTTTGTAATTTTAAAACAAACCATAAATCGTTTGTGTGACAAGTGTCCAAGTCATAGTCTCACCGACCAACAATAACATTTCTTGTTTAAGCAAGACTATGACGAGTATAGGGCTTCTTCGGCTTTTATGCGGAGAGTTAAAATCAGTTTCTATACGGGTTCTTATTAAGCCACATCCGCACAAGCAATTATTATTTTCTTTCACCAATTTAACAATGAAATACATTTTCCTGCAATTAAATGCATTTTTCGAATGTAACTGCATCACTAACACCAAAAACAACAACAACCTCGTTATTTTTCATCTTTGCATGTCATTTACATTAAATTATTCATTTTCGATCCGAATGCGTGATGAGTTCATCAGTAATTCCTCTTGCGCAAAGTGCAACGAGTATCTGTTTATTCAATTTTTTCTCCGCATTCCCGCATTTGTCAGATAGAGCAACAGCATTCAGAATAAATGTGTTACAGTGAGTGAAAATGAAGGAGAACTCGTTAATTAACGACCCCAACCCAATCCGAGTTAAAGGAAACTCTGACTGAACTTAAGCACTCGTACACGCATATTAGCGTCTGCAAATGCCATGGCAAAGATATGTACATACGAGTATGAGTATAGATACAGAACACAGATACTTGTTTTCAACGTGAATTTATTATAAGTTTAATTATTTTTGTAACTTTCTAATTGGCTCGAAATTAATTTACAAATTACATGAACTGGTATAATTACATTTTTGCGGTTTGCGTTTTTTTTTTTCCTCCTCATTTTACTATTTCTTTAGTCCTAAAGATACCTACTACAATGTACAGTGTTGCAAGTAGATAGTTTATAATTATGATTAGATTTCTGAGAGGGCAATTTTATATGATTATTATTAATTAAACCAGATTATGGTTAACACTTACGTATATTGAGCTCTCAGCGACAATTGTGACGGACTTATTCAGAAAAAGATATTCTCAAGTAGGTTAGTTTTATATATGTATGTCGATATATATAAGAAGAGAACTTGTGTAGAACGTGTTTTGTTTTTTGGTTTTTATTATTATTTTTATTTTGTAGAAGCTTTAGATACACCTACAATTTAGCGTTTATTATATCACGTAATGAACTTTAGCTTAGATTTTGTTTGTTTACTTTTTGCTAATTTCAAGCAAATACTATCGAAAATTTGATTAAATTTTGTATTCAGCGAATATTGTATTCGGGTCGGAGCAGGTAGGTTAATAGATATAAATCACTCTTCGGGCCGATTTGTTTATATCTACCAAAGTGGTTAAATATTTCACTTAATAATCAAAAACGATCTGTGATAACTATAGATACGTAAAATAGACTTCAACCGGCATACTCTCTTGAATTGGTACGTTTAGAAACCAACAGGATCTATTATAGATGTACTATACACCAAAAGATATTTTATTTAGGTATATGAATTTTATCACAAGTGACAAGTGGATACTAATGGAATATTTTATTTTTTTTTACTGTTGCAATTATGTTAAATCAACACTATTATATTTAAGTTAGACACATAAACACATCGGGGTGAAAGTATCGCAAGCAAACGAACGTACTCCGGCAAACCGACTTACAGCGTCGACGTTTATTCGACGAATGAATTGGTTTGGAAGTCTGAATTCCGTTTGCACACCAAAGGCCAGAGCAGCAGCAAAAAGTGAATATGAACACTAAATTCCTCCTACTGTACTGATCCGCCACGAGAGGGCGCAGATGGAAGCAAGAAAGAGAGATAGTACTATGCTAGGGTGAAAATAATACAAAGAAAATAGAGCAACGTATACAAATAATTGAGAATCTAATGAGCAAAGGGGATGATACACCATCACATCGCCAATCGCCAGGCTTCCAATGAATTCATAGAGAAGATTTCGAGGGCGGTTAACGGTAAGTATAAAATAGTCCAACATGCGTGGTGTATTGGTACAAATCAAGGTTGTAGTAGAATAGCAAAGCAGAATAAGAACATTCCATTTGAATCTTAATATTTTCTATTTTCTCGGATAAATCAAAGCTATGGGAAGTTCCAGTTATTGGAAAATCAATGTGGGTACAAAGGGGTAACTGATTAATGCAGTTGACTCTTCAGCTGATACAATTTATTGATAAATTATTGCCCACTGAGTGGATTTCGATCCAATACCTACTTTAGGCAATTAAAATCAGGTTCTTTTGCTTGAAAATCGGACACAATCATTAATAATAATTACTTATGTTGTTTATATTGTGAGATTTGTATTAAATTTATTTTATGATATCGAAGACGGTAGGATCGAATTGTTGAAACACCACCAAAGATAATCTTTTAAAAATGATTAATTTTTGACACAATAATTTAAACTAGATAAATGTTAATTAGGAATTGTTCGCGATAATAGAAGTTCACTTAAATAAAAAAAATACCAGAGATTCACTTAGTCATGTTGTGATGTGATTCCATCAAATGGTATTTGTTTATTGAGTTAATTATTTAATTTTTTTTAATCCTTTAATCTTGCGGACATATACAATGTTTTATTTGTAACAAGATACTCACTCTTGTTTTGGCAAATATTTTTTATTTTAATAACTAAGCACCTGCATATGTTATCGTATATGAATGTATGTACATACATACATAATATATCTATGTATGTACATTTTTTGAGAATTCAATGAATAATATTTGTAGGACATGTGATATGTGTATTACATGAATATTCACAACAGACATTGCATGGAATCAACTTACATATTTTAACTCAACATCTGTTTATTTTAACAAGATTAGTGTTATGTATATGCGATATTACGTATTTTATTTTAAAATGCGTTATTTTGTGTGTATTATGTCTCACAGTTGAAATTTTGCAAGCCTTCTTTTGTAATTTTTTAATTCAAACTTTAATATGGCTTTTGCTTTATTAACAAAATTAAATGAATCATATTTTTAGTTTCTAACTATTGATTGCATTTTTAAATGTTTTTTTACTTTATTATTAATATGTATATATAATTATGCACATATGACTATGTATATAGAATATTTATTTATGCATTTAAGTTACAAACAAATTACTCCCCTTCTACGTATTAAAGGAAAAACAACATTGATACAAAATTTTCGCCATACAAAGTGAAAGCCTTTTACCCATTAACAATTTTCTATGAAATAAAATCTTCGAGCTGGCAACTTTCTTCCATCAACTTTCCAGTGAGCAAAGAATCCACGTGGTACTTGGCAAAACAAGTCAGAAGAAATTGCTCAAATTAAATTTTGTAAACAAAATTCCACAAGTTACTCTCTGCGGAAAGTTTTGGGGAGCTTTTCTCTCTCGGCTCCAAGTGTGTAATCTGTAATCTCTTTCTGTATCTCTTTCTCGCTGTTTTCTCCTATCATGTTTGTTTATTTTGGCGTCCCTCCAATCAACAATTGTTCACATCGCACTTTTGTTCGTTGCTCTTCTGCTCCAAGAGTGACAGAATGACATGTGCGCGGGTATAACGCTCGGTGTGAGATATTAGGTGAATGGGTATTCTCGAATGAAAAGTTCGTGTCCGCCCTATCTAATGAAAGGACCTGTCCTCTTGTGGGAGGAGCAATGTCCTTTGATTTTTATGCTTCTTCGGGAATAAAAAGTAGATAATGCCGTTGGCTAGGTACCTGTCTGCAGCAACGGCTATGAATTGTAATAGAATTTTTTTTTAATTACTTTCTTTCGATTTATTTGTTGGTTTATTTCTTCCCGCCCCTTCAATCCTTTTTTATTATATTTTATCTTTTTTTATTTTCCTTTGTATTTGATTGGAATTTATGATAAAGTTTTTCAACTTTTTTTGCAAGTAAGGTTGGTTATACAAATATTTTAAAATAAAGAAAATCATTCTTCTTAATTTTTTTGCATCAATGTTTTTTCTTGAAAAAGGTTTTGATACATTTTGAAATGTATGTAATTAAATAGTAGTGTAAAAGAATGTTCGTCATGTTTCTTTTTTATCGTGTTATGGAGCATTTAAGACACATAACTTTTCTAATAGAAAACTCATATACATAACCTCAACGGCCAATTTAATGATTCGTCTGAACTAAAGCTAAGTGTACATACACGTTTGGTGGATCCTACAATATTGTCAGATCAATCAGTGAAAAACATTTTTACAATGTGTTACAACCGTGTAATCTTACAATTAACTGTGCAAAAATTTGTCTTACAATCGTGTAATGTTGAAATTAATAGCCAAAATTTGTACCTGACAATAAATTTTAAGACAATAAATTGTATGGTATTTGATAATCGTGTACTGCACACACACAATTTATTGCCAGGTCTGCCTGTTTTTGTCTGACGTTTCTGACAATGAAAAAAATTGTAAAATATACTTTTTCAAGCATCATACAATTTTAGTATTGTTAGCCAACTTTCAGTGAATTTTGATTTTAGGTTATTCATGTAAATTCTCTAAAATGTATTGTATTTATTTCATAAATTTAATTTAGCGTAGCATCCGTGCTGCTGACGACGAGTCACCCAATCCTTTGTCCATACCGTTCAAAACTCTTTTTGACACTTCTTCATCGTAATTTTTTACGTAATTACTCCGTGACAAAATTGTTATGTATAACAGCTGCGAATAGTTTGACAAGACTGACAATTTATTGTGCTTGTACTGTACACGTATGGTAGAAAACCTACCAATCTCTTACAATACAAGTAATTGGTAGGTATTTAGCCAACTATCCACAAATAAATTGTCAGCCAACTTCTGACAATAAATTGCAAGAGATTGTTAGATGTTCTATTAACCGTGAACACATAAAACGTAATTGTTAGTTCATTAGTAGATAATTCTCAAACATTTGTTAGATCTACCAATCGTATACACTTAATTTAACTATTTTGGCAATTTCAAACTATTTTCAGACGGCTTTCTAATAACAAAATTTTCTAATGACCAGACAGTAAATTATGTGGAATTCATTCGCAATTTGTGGAAATATTAACACACTGTCGGACTCGTATGAATTCCTCAAACGTGGTTGTCGTTGCAAGTGACGAACAGGGTTTTAGCTCCCTTTAATGGACCCCGACATTCAAAAGTACGGATATGTGATGTAAGAATAATACCATAGAATGCATATTATTATTGTACTTCTACTAATGTTTGCATTCCATTCGAACCTTAACGGTCTTTTCTAAAAATCTACACGATTACAACGGTAACCAACTCTTTTGACTTTGCATACATAATCGCAATTCCACTACCAAAATCAGACCGTCATCTTTATGCTTACTAATTTTGATAAGACTTTGCGATAAGTACTTATAAAGAACACATAAAACGAAATTAATTTTATATTTGAAGAAATGAACTTTAGGAGCAAATATTTTAGTAAATTGGTATGTATGTATATGTACGTATATTTATTTATTTTTTTATTTTATTTTTATGTTTAGCTTAATTGGAAATGACTCTTGATTACTTGATAAACAAGTTTTGGTTTACTCTTTCTTTATGAGAAGGCCATCTGAAAATGGTCTAAAACTGAAATTTATATCAGAATTATCAGACAAACAGTATTTTAAGACCATTTTACTTATTTTGGGACAACGAAACGCATCAATTTAGTTGAACATACAATAGTGTAAAAAAAAAAGAAACGATGAAAAAAAAAACAACTGTTGTTTTTCTTTCCTTAATTTTGGCCATACTAGTTATTTAATACAAATGACAAGTCAAACATAAATATTATTAGTCTCTTCTTCGATGGAATTTTTTTAAGGACAGGAAACCAAATCAGTTTTTTTTCCAAAACAAATAATCAAATTGATATTTACATATTTATCTTCCCACAAAAATTTTAATACGTTTTCCGAAATTTTTTATATATTGGTATCTAATGTTTCGGAAAACTTCTTGTACTTATAGGTAGCGATATAAAAGCAAAAGCTAGCTGTACACAAAATACAAATTTACATGCACAATGAACAATGAACAATGAACAATGAACAAAACATACACAACGCGGTTTACATAATGAATATATTACTTAAGCTTAGAATTTTCTTTTAAAACGATTTCTTATTTTTTTTTATTTTGTGGTTTGATATATGTTTTTTATACTTCGAGTGGGTTAGGTGGATAAAAATAGAATAGCACATCATATTAATAGTAGTTTTTATTCAAAAGTTTGTTTTATCCCGATCCGTTCAGCCATTCTGGCGTGATTGGAAAAATTAAAAGAAATCCAAATCAGACATATAACTACGAAGAAAGGGCCCTTAAAATTATTTAATTCAGTGCACCCTAGGCCACTTCAAAATGACACAATTTTTATTTAACTGAGAACTCAGTTTATATCGCAGTTCAAGTTAACCGAGAGTATTCTGCCGTTTAAACTCCAGTTCAGCAAACAAAACTGACATTTCAAATTAACTAAATGGTTTGTTGGTCAAAATGTTTTAAAACGTCGACTCGCCGTTTTAAAATTAATTGTGCATTAAAAATTGTATCGCGTAGTGATTTTAAATAAATTAAATCTCTCAATATTATCAACAAAAATAATGACTTGTTATGTTTCATGATTTGTTTACCTCTGAGTAGGAAAGAAAGAAAAAACAAGGATAGGTAATTAAACTTCATAAAAGTGATGTCTGACATTACACATTTAAACGATTCAACTAAACTGAAGTTCAGATTTCTCAGAACTCAAGTGCAAGAAAAATTAGAGCACGATACTTACATAAATACATAACGTCATTTTTTTCCTTAAAACAACAATGCAAGTTTTTTTCAAATTTTGATTTTGCAAAGTAATGCTAATTGAAAAGTGATAAGATAAAAGTGCAAAATTGGTTAAATGCTTTGCAAAAATTTGTTAAGTGCAAATGTTGGTTACCTATATTTCAAA
The DNA here is from genome assembly GCA_905146935.1 of Scaeva pyrastri. Classification (NCBI taxonomy): domain Eukaryota; kingdom Metazoa; phylum Arthropoda; class Insecta; order Diptera; family Syrphidae; genus Scaeva; species Scaeva pyrastri. Next base: position 357,225 of record LR989929.1, on the reverse strand, counting down.
CTCTACAAAGATATTTTTCAGGCTCTTAAACTACAATATTATTGTTTTATTCTTAATATTCTAAATAGTTTACAAAATGTTAAATTCAATTTCCAATAAAGTTTTACTCCACATCGTATTTAAACTAAACAAACTTGCTAATGATAATTAAATCGCCCGTATATGTTACTTCATGTCTGTTCTGTCTCCCATTCTTTGTATCACTGTGTTTGTTAAGTAGATTTGTTCCAATTAAATTATTTGAACAAACGATTAATTGTAGAACATAATCTATACTCCTTTTCTATTTTGTGCAAGGGAGAATTTCACACTAAGCTCTATTATATACATAGATATAATTTTATTTTGGAAAACTACGAGCGGCTTATATGTATGTACGTCTGCAACACTTCTACACTTTACTACACACGACTGACCGTCATGTCCAGTATTGATACATCTCAAAATTGTTTACTTCTCTTTCAAAGGCTGCCCTAAAAAACGATGCAGACAAATCAATCGTCGCAGAAGTGAACCAAACATCCACAAACAATAAATCACCCAAAACAGTTGATTTCGTTTATTGTATCCAGGTTATCCTGAAGCAAACCGTACGAGAAGAGGGGTACCTATCTAATCAAATCACTTCACCACATCACATCACAAACGGCAGCTAGCTGACACATCCATAAAAAATGGAATGGAATAAGTCATCTCTTTGTTAAAGTCCTGTGGGAATGATGATGGCAGAACAGACAACGGGCTACGCGGATGGCGGCTGGATGGCGATGGCGGCCGGCGCGCGGTGTGGTGTGGTGTTGGGAAAAACCGAATAACTCAACCTAAAAAGTACACAAAATAAATAACTGTTAAATAACATTGATGCTGAAGGGTGTCACCACGATACCCTCACCGAGACAGGAAGTCGAAACAGAGCAATGTATCCATTTAGCATTTAGCTCACCCCGCACTCCAGAACCAGCACAGATATATCCGAAAACTTAGAAGGAAAGCTAAACAACAGACAAAAATGAGTATTTGCCATTGTGACATTATACATCCGGGTATTAAAAGCAATTTTGTTTTCCTTTCCCTTAGTGTTTCGTCCTTTTTTAGTGATTCTGATTGCTAGGGATGGAGGGGTGGAATTTTTCGTGGTGGGCAATTAAATGGACTAAGGTTAATCTTCGGTGTATGGGCATTTCAAACAAACGGACAATTAAATGTTTTTGGGTAATTTAAAATTAGTATTCTGTAAACGAACGCGTTTTTCTTCATTGCCGTTAAATTGATCCTAATTGAGATGGACACAACGGTTATTATCTTAAATTATCAAAACTCGACATTGGTAATAAAGTTGATTATATTCTGCCAATAGTTGCACGAAAAACAATCTTTAAATTTACTTATCGTTACGGTAAATACAAATGTGTCATCGTTTAAAAAAGGAAACCTATTTTATATTTTCCCTTTACTCGTAAAATATTAAGAATAGAATCTTTAAAAAGATTTTCTCTTCAATGATTTTTTGAAAGTCTTTTAAACGAGATACAGACTTGAACCTAAAGGGTTTTCAGATGTTGCTGCATATATCTAAGTTACCAATGTCAATTTTTTAATAATATCAAGCGGCGGCGCGGCGGTGTCAGTTTCATCGATCTGTTCTGATAGGTACTAATGAAATTAAACAAAAAATGTACAATGCTTACTAATTAGCAACAACAAATGTGGAACTACATTCTCAAGCTATATGACTCGTTAGTATCTAATTTTTAGTGTCTTTATTTGTTGATAATATTACATTTTCCTTCCCCTCCCAAAATTCGAATATCATATAGAATTGTTTTTTTACAAGGAAATATATAAAGACTACCGGTCAGGTCTCACTTGTATTATTCTTGAAGACAAACGATTGTATATTTATAAATATTTCAAAATGTCGACACCCAATTCACTGTAAATGCTAATCAGGCTTACCTATTGTTAAAGTCAGCAACCCCTTTTCTTCAAAATTTCAAATCTAAGAAAGAACACAAAGAAAGAATGCGACCAATGATTAATAGTCCTGATTTTCTCGTCCTTGCGGTGAGCAATTGTGCAAACAATGATTTAATTTAAGGACTGTGGATTCGGTTTTTTTCTTCTTTTTTTTTTACTGGATACCTTTTTACTCTAGTTGTGTGCTCATAAGTATTCTGTTCACTTTCTTTGATTCGAATAAATTTTAATTAAATTTGATATCACACGAAGTGAACAACAACAACGGATGAAGGCTATTTATCTTTAACACGTTAACGGGTAAGCCACAAGTGAACCCTTTTTTTAAGTATACTCTTTTGTTATACTCATAGCTTCTGACGGAGACTTAAACTCAATAAGGGAATTATACTATATACATACATACCTACAATCTGAAATCAAAAAATAATTTTTCATGACCTGACAGCAACACAAGGGGTTTCTAATCATATTCTTATACTCGTTATGGTATTTTCTTATGGTTAAGTATCTCTCTGAAAGTTGCAGAAGCATGCATAGGTACACAAAACCACCGTTTAAGGGTTGTGAGAAGGGCTGTTTGCATAAATTTATCAATTTGCATTAAATACTCGTATTCTGATGTCTGCTGTTCCATTGAACTGCATTTCTGAAAGCAACTTTTAATTTTAACACGCTATCCATTTCAAAATATTGGCCTCCCTGCAGTGCTGAATGTAGTCGAAGAAGACTAATTAATTCCCAGTTAAAGTAGGAACAAATCTAGTCCTCAAGCTATGTAGGTGTGATGTCATAAGAACAGTGGCAAACATTTAAACAAGAATTTAAGACTCCTATGTAATTTGGAGTTAGCAGTTATCTTCAAGTCTTTTTAAAAAGATTGAGGAAATACAAAACGTATAATATTTTACTGTTAAGTGTTTTAAGTTGGATATGGTAGAAACTAATAACTCATAAATATTTTTTTAAATAAGGCGACACTTGCTTAGGACATTTTTTTGGACCAAAGGAAAAAGGTTATCCGGGAAGACCGTTTAGGTTGGGTGGAAGAAAATTTTCACAAACATTACAAAAAAAAATCCCAAACTTTATAGCAATTTCCTAGTTTTGTCCCAGAAACAGGTCAAATTAAGCATAATACTTTTGTATTCGATAAATCAAAATTAAAAATTTGAAACTATAATGGATTTTATAAGTTCTGTTGTCAAACAACAAACATCATGCCCATCCCACATTCACCATTTAATTAAGGCTGTCAGATTATAAATTATTGGAAACAACGATATCTTACACAAGCAGAAAAAAGAACCAAAAACATAATGTATTAACCCGTACAAGGATACGAAAGGGTTACGTCCCTTAGGAGTCATTATTTAAAAAACAATCCCTTACGTCCAGTATCTAAAAGATGGGGTACTTGAAACTTTACTTCTTCTGTGTAAAATATCTTTCCGCATTTGGACGAGACCAAAAAACAACACTATGCTTGGGTACGGGTACACATTTCCATTTCTCGGTGGTGTAATTTGTGGAACTGTTGTTCTCCAAATAAATCAGATGTGTGCTACATCTGATCTATTTCAAAGTTTCCGTTTTCCGTGCCCGGAGGACCTACCAATATCTATAACTATACTACTCATTCGATTATACTATAGCTTAACTTGTTTACCTTCGCACGGGAAAGAGATATTTCAAAAGAATAAGTCACCCCCATGAACCATTGTTTACCAAACCCTTGTTCTCAAATCAATTTCAAATATGTTCATAACGATGCGATGTTTTGACAGGAAATTGTCCTTCTCCAACTCCAAAAAGTCCAAAAAGGACTCATCTCTGTTCAATAACAAAGTAAATAGATTTCGTTGTCTTTTTTCTAACTCGAAGAATGAGAAAAATTGCTTGTCAAACACAAGCAAAAGTCCTTCCCCACCGCGAGAATCAATGCAATGTAACATTGAATTCGAAAATAAATTTCCGTAAGTTTTTCAAGCGCGAGCAAACATAAAAAGTCATGTGTGAAACGTGCTCCAGATCATATCGGCGACAGCAGGATTTCTAATTAAATTACTGAGTAACGAAGTGTGCGGTGTGCCTTAATCTTGACCTTATAATCTAGAAAGTGCCATTAAATTCGGATCGATTAGCAATGCATCGACGAACTTGAAAATAACTGAAACTGAGCTCTCAGATTGAGAAATTGCAACCAGCAGAAGCTAAATTATTTGCTTTTTTCCTTGGTGATGGTTTTCCGTTTTCCCCTTAATTCTCTATTGTGTAACTGCAAAAACCATTTGGAAAATGCGTTGATGAATTATTCTCCACAAAATGAAAGCAAATTTAAAATCATGGCTTTGATTGCATTTTCAGAGATGAGTTGCTTGATGGCACGTGGCGTACGGAAAGTTGGTCACCACGATAAGGAATAGATGCCACGTGACCTTTCCAACTGATTCGTGGCAAATTTGCTTCTTGGATGTGCTCTTTTTGTTGATATTGTTTACCATTTTACACTTTTCCCAACGAAGGACCTGCTAATATAGGTATCCGTTCATTAAAATTTTTTAAACAAAATGAAACGTTAACGGACGAATAGTGAATATATACCATTCGAAGAATGCAAAGGATTATTTAAAAGCTCCTAATAAAACAAAATTGAACAAAAAACTTATGTAGTCTTATCAAATGTATATATGACCGTAACCACAAGGAAGATAAAGGCATTATTCCGAAATAACCCGTTGAATGTAGAAATTCCAATTTTGAAAATTAATACAGACAATGAAAACGTTGTATTTTATTTTATACCGTAATTGCATTCTTAACGATACCCTCATCCCTTCATACAACCAACGAACAGGATTATTTTTTAACGATCTAAGCCATGAAATACCATCACCATTGTCCCTTATAATCCTTACATAACACAAAAAAAATCATTGCAAACAAGATAAATAAAATAAATTATTATTGGTGACGTATTTGGTCTTTAAAATATCATAGAAATTAGGGTAGTTCTTGAATTATTTTTAAAGGGAAAATGAGCCACCTATTCTGAAAAAATTAAAAGGTAGCATGGTTGTGGATCAAAAATTAAGATTGACTCATAATGAATTGTGCACGTCATAGCCTTAGCAAATTATCGAGGCATTCGTTCGGAGAATTTAAGAAACGAAAGTGAATTTCGATCGGAACTCAGATTACTTTCGAGGTAACCGTTACGGAACTAAATAAAATCAAGCAAACAATAGCGTTTGTTTATAATATTTTACTTACAATTTTGTAGTTTAAATTTCCGAATAATATATTCTGCAATGATTTTTCATCGTCGGATTTATGCGAAATGCTTATCGGAACGGACACTTCGATAGAAGATTTTCCGATTTCGAACAAATCGGATAAACTTTTCTTCCGAATTGATACCTCTATAGAAGTGAATATTGACAAAACACATCCGACATTATTTGTTTCTGATTTTAACGAAATATCTCTCAAAATTACTTATAATTTTTGTAAATATACTTATTAAAATAATGTTTCAAAAGCAATTTTTTGAGTAATGTTTATGTTAATCGCTGTTTTCTAATTTATATGGTATTTACTTTTGTATCATATGAGGTAATTTTTACACCACTCAGTTTATTCATTTAAAAGTTTTCCTTTTTTATATAAGGATTTATTATATCTCAAGGGAACCTATGTGCACAGAGGCTGACTTCTTTAATCATGTACGTTTGTACATAGACATACCACTAAGATGTGTTTCAGATAATGATAAATATAAGTACATATTATGCCGTGGGCAATTCTACACGCTTAGAGTTCATTTCGACAATCGCAAGGAAAATGGATGTCACAAAGTTATCACGCCCATTCAAGACGATTGCCCTAAAGTTATTATGGTCCTAAGGCTGTTATTGTTTTTATTTCTTGATTTTTTCTAGATTTTTTTTGAAAAGAAATTACATGTGGTAACATATCTGTTAAATACCGATAAATAAGCAAGATCCTGGGAAATACTTCCCTTACAAATTCAAACTCTTTGTATCGATTATAATGTGCTATGTATATTATACTCGTTTATACGATACATAATATTATTTAACAAATTTTTTTCAAAGCAAAAATATGAATACGAATTCAGGGGTTGTTATATGGTTGAAAAAAAAAAATACTGAATTCTAAATTAATCCGCTTTGATGCCTTTTATAACACAAATACAGAAAGGATGCATCACATAATGACAATTTCAATATTCTTTCTGTGACTATTCATTTAGGGATAAAAAAAGTTTTGATTTCATTTCATTTTTTTTTTTTATATTTACTAAGGGGAAGATGGTTGAATACCCGATTGCGTTTAATTTTTGGATTATTCTTTCCGAAGAATAACCCTGGTATCGTGGGAAGCAGTTTTTTTCGAAACCCTATGGTCACACAAATTAACTAAATGTGAATATGTTTTTGGTTACTGTTGTCTCACGTAGAAAACTATTTTTGAGCATAATGAGTATATTGTGGTTATGCATAATTGGATGAACTTATAGGGAGGTAAATTTACTTAACAATAGTACCTAGTTTGTAAAGCAAATTAAAAGTGTCCTTATCAGGGAGAAATGCAATAATACATACATAACTCTTATATGCCATATTCAATAGCTTTAACATAAATATGTATCTTTGCCAGAATGTAACAAAAAGAGATGTTTAATATTTTTATATGAATGTCCATAAAAGTGAATTGCAAACAATTTGCCAAATTGAAAATTTTAATATATGTATCTCGATGTTCAGGAATAGAAATCTATCATTTTAAATTTTAGAATATTTTTTTACAACCAAAAATCAATTGACTAATAACAAAAACTAAAAAAATCAACTTAAAACTGGTTTCGGTTTCGAAAGTAAATGTTGAACATTTAATTTCATTATAAAGTTTGGACTCTGCCATCAAGAACATTCATTCTTTTCCTTCAACGGAAAAAATGTTACACCATTTTATTAGCATTTGGTGTACAACTATTTCTACAACAAAAACCTTAAATTGATTTTTTTATTGTTTGAAAATGACGGCTACATTTTTGTTGCCTAAAATATTAAAACTCTCACCTTAAGAAGACCGGTTTGGTCGATTTTGACTATCATTTATACCAAAGCAACTTAACCGATTCCTCCGCAGAGGAAAGTCTCTTTTTCTTGTGACAAATAATTAGATGTTAAAGAAATTACACATTTGTGTGAATAAAACTTATAAAATTTGAAAGTCTAATAAAGTTCGGGAAATCTAGGTTCAAGCTTCTTTTAGAATAAAAATAATATGTTTGTTTTATATTTAAAATATAATATTTTGCAAAGTGAATTGCAATAACAAAAATCCTGATGTTATCACAAATTACTGCAGATTGGCAAGAGTTTAGCATAAAGAGAAGAAATTAGTAGTCTGTCTTGTTGCTGAATACAGCGGGAAGTGTATAATGACTTAAGTACGTTCAGGGATTTAGATTATACAATCTGTGTGTACCAAACATTCTTTTTGGAACTAAACCCAAAAGCCTATTCAAAAATTTAATTTAAAAATGTCACTAACAAAATGAATTTCGTTTAATACTTACCAGAAAACCTGTCTGTAAGAACGCGTTCATTTTCGCGAATTTTGTTTGGCTTGATATTTGTTTATTAAATTTGATAGAAACTAATTTTCGGTGATGATCCGGCATGGCGATGAGATCGTCTAAGATCGCCTTTTGAAATCTGAGAAAAATCAAGAGAAAAAAAATCGTTCAAGACATAGACTGTACAAACTATGTAAGTATGGATATTTTTTTTTAACTAAAGGGTGTAATAAAACAACATTTTGCTTTTTGGCTTTCTCGTTGATTTTTTGTCATTACTTTGTGATTTATTGTTTGGTTTGTTTTGTTTTGCAGGTAAATTTTAAGATTATATAGGAGAATAGCTACAGCATGGATATTTAAATGCCCTGGCAGAGAGTTATTTAAGTATTATATAAATAAATAAATACAATTTATCATAAAATGCTTATCATATACGGGGATTTAAATTCTTAAACGTTTTTTGATCTCATCAGCTAAGTTTTCGATTTTAACTTCTTCTTCTTTGCGTGTTTTAATCTCACGAATTTTTACAATCCCTTTTCCCAACTCAGAGTCACCGAATACAACAGCCAATGGAATACCATTTTCTTCACAGTATTGTAACTGCACCAAAAGCTTTGGATTAAGCTTATAAGAGTGTTCAGCCTGAAAATTAGTTTAATTTATTTAATAATAAATGTATGCGTAAAAATAAAAATCTTACTTTGACTCCTTCGCCCCACAGTTGGTTTAAAATTTGTAATCTCTTTTCATGGAGACCTTTATGGGCAGAAGCCACATAAGCTTCGATTTCGGTTGTTCGAGTTTTAACACCACTAGCTGCGTTCTTTGCTTCTAATACAGAAAATATTCGCTCTACTCCAATTGATACACCCACACAAGGGACCTGTTTACTTTTTGGGTCGAACATTCCAACAAGGTTGTCGTAACGTCCACCACCTGCAATGGAACCAACTGTTCCAGTTTCATCCCCATTTTGTGCTACTTTGGGTTCTGCTTTCAGCACACATTCATAGATAACTCCCGTATAGTAATCAAGTCCACGTGCCAAGCTAAGATCAAAGCATATCCTTTTACTCAATCCCATAGCGTTGCAGTACTTGAGAAGTAATTTCATTCCTTCCAAGCCATTTACAGCGGATTTTATATTTTTTAGTTTTTCGTCGTCAAGCAGTTTATCAACTAATTCTACGCCACCGCTTAATTGTACGTATTCTCCGATTTTATCGGCTGCTGCTTCATCGAGGCCTTTTTCTTCAATCATTTCTCTTCTGACTTCTGTCCAAGGACTCTAAAATATAACAAATAGTTGGAACAAAATTTCAAACAATACTTTAATATGAAACTGATATTTATATTTTTTTTTATAAATGGTATCTACTTTGAAGTTCAAATAAACATTTAAGAATTTTAATCTTATATATAAAATTCAAGGTTCACAATGCTTGTTCCCATACTATTCCGAAACGGCTCTACCGATTCGTATGAAATTTTATATGCATATTCAGAAGGACTGAGAATCGGCTACTATCTATTTTTCATACCCCTAAGTGGTGAAGGTTGGCCACCACCTACATTTTTTTTGACAATTTTGTTTTTTTTTTTTTTGTAATAAAAAAAATCTATGCAACCCTTAATTTTTACACTTCTATCCCCGACCTTTAATTTAATTTTAATTAATTTTTTTGATTTTGTATTAAAAAATAAATACTCACTTCAGTTTTAAAAATTTAAACAAAATAATTGACTCGGTAGCTTACGATATACATACATACATATGTATGTATACGAGAATTTTGTATATAAGATATTATGTTCTCAAGTAACTTTATTATTTATTTATTCTTTGCGGGCTGTATGTCACCCTGGAAAACTTTATCCATCCTAAATTGATGACATTATTGAAGTTACGAATTTTTGGTGTGATGTTAATTTATGCTTCAATTGTTTATTCTTTTAAGCTCTATACATGATTTTTATTTGGACCAACATTAAACAAAAAAATTGAAGAAATCTTCGGTCATTGTTTTACTTTCAGAATAACGGAACAGAATGTTACATCAATACTAGGACATGAACTTCGGTTGTCCTGCCGCTTGATCCACTTTTTTCCAAACAGTCAATGCAGAGCTATTTAAAGGCAAGACCATGTATTTTGATTGTTTGCTTTCAAATAACTATTAGACTAAAGTAAACTTTTTAATGATAAGACTTTTAGGTCTGAAAAATAACAATGCTGTGAGTTGACATAAGAGTTTGTAATAGAATCACCTATTTTAGCGAAGGGAGAGTTTTAATATCTTTTGGATAAGTGATACGAAGCACACCGGGCCATCTGGAAACTATAAAAAAACGTGTGCCATTAATCGGAGCGAGACGAAGTTCTCGCTAGTATATTTATAAATAGTTAAATGTTATTGTCATAGGGTAAAATAAAAAAAAAGTAACAAAGCTGTCGGTTTAAAAAATAAAAAATTGCTTGCGATTTATCAAAGCAGTGAAATCGTCTGAAGTAGGTGATAGTAAGCCAAACAAGAGGAAGAGCTAGTATTTGAAGTAGTGTAATCCTTAAATTATCTTGAGTTAGCAGTAGCAGCCGATAACAACACAAAAGAAATATCGGCCAGGTGGCTGCGCAAAGCCATCAGAGCCTACTTCTGTACACGAATGTGGTTCTGTCAGTAATCAGTAATCACATATGGAACCGAAACCTGGGTGCTTAGTAAAAGGAACTTTCACCTCTTAATTTTAATTTTTACTTTGTTCGATGCAATGGAAATTATTTCGTTTCCGGTAAATTATTCAATTATTGGAATTATTCAACTTATACAGCCCTTTCTTAATATGTACCTTCTGATTAAACATAAATATATCAACTTCATATATATACATATGTATGTATGTATTTACCTTGTCCAACTTGTCTACCGTAGAGCAAATTGCTCTAAATTTATCATTTGGAACTCCACAGGCTTCAAACATACCATCAAGTAACTGACGATGGTTAAGTTTGACGACAAAATCACCCATCTCCAAACCTTCAAGCACTTCCACGACAATTTTAACACACTCAGCATCTGGCAGCATTGGATCATAAGTTCCAGCAATATCAAAATCCTTTAAATTAAAAAAATATATATAAAGCTGATACTAACTTGTGTTAAAAGCAACTTACGCATTGGTAGAATTCACGATAGCGTCCACGGGCTATTGAGGGATTGTCACGTCGATAGACTTTAGCAATATGATATCTCTTAATACTTGATATTTTGCTCATGGCTAAATATCTAGCCAAAGGAACTGTAAGGTCATAGCGCAACGAAAGAATTTCACCACCTTGATCTTTGAGATCGTATATGAGTTTCGAATCTTCGCCATACTTTCCTGTAAGTACTTCCTATAGAAAAATAAAGTAAAATAAAAATTAAATAAAAATGAAAATGTAAATATGCAGACGTATTAAACTTACTTTAAGCTCAAAAACAGGAGTATCAATGGACTCAGCACCATGTTTCTTAAATACGGCAATTATTTTATCAAGGACGTTCTGTCTCAAGGCCATTTGTTCGGGACTATAGTCTCGTGTCCCTTTTGGTGTCTTCAAGGTAAATTTCTGTGGCGTTCCATTATCTTCTGATAGTTGCGCTTTTAGCGCCAGTAATTTCGATACTTCGGCATCAATCTATAGAAGAAAATAATTTTTTTTAATAATTTGTAGAGTTATTAATAGTTTTATATGTTAAATAAAAATTTATGTACTATAGAATTAAAAAAAAAAGCAATGCTAACCTTTGATATTTCCTGTACAATGGATTCATCATCAGTATCATTATTATTGTTGTTATTATTTTGTTTAGTTTGACTATTTTGAATTTTAAATAATTTAGCTGAACTATGCAAACAATTGACATGTTGATTTAGAAAAATTGTCTGAATTAGTCGCGAATAATTATGATGGCTCCAGCTAAAGTGACGCAACATTTTTACTACTAATAACTAATAGCTGGAATTTGCTCAGACTCGATTTAAACCTAAACAACAATATAATGAAACTGATTAGAGTTCATATTACTTTGAATTAACAACATAAAATAAGAACTAAATCAAAAACAAACAAACAAAGTAACTGCATAATATGTATGTATACATGAATGAAATTGTGGAAAAAAGTGTATGGTATTATGTATTATGGTAAATTAAAGGTCCAAAGCCAATGTTAAAAGCAAAAAAATGTTGCGCCTTATTCCACCAATGCGACAAGTTATTGCAACAACACACTTTCACTAAGTTAAGGTAAAAATTTATATAGTCACAAGCAAACAATAATATTTAACTTTTTTCAGATCACCACCACACGAAACTTTTCGATTAACACACGTTTTGATATTTATCAAGTTATGTACTTGGCAAAACGATTTTAAATACTTAAGTGATATTTTTTGTATGAACTAAAAGTGCTTCTGAAAATAAACGAAAGCAGCAAAATAAAATTATCAAAAATCAAAATAAGAAATGTGCAAATTTTAAACGCATCATCTTTTCATGAATTTAACAAAAAGTAATACAACATTATCACTTTCGCATCACTTTAGCACTTGCGGCTTTGATAAAACTGCACTCTTTATTGAATGCAATTACTTTCAATAAGTAATTGAATTATTTTTGAAGATTGCATTCATTGAATTATATATATCAAATTCACCAATCATTTGACATACAATAGTTTGCAATCATTATTTTCCCGATATCAATCACTTCGTACTTTATGCATTCCTTTGAATTGTTTGCATTAATTTGGTTTAAGTTCATTCAAGTAACTGCAATTAATTGATTTTAGTAATTTTAAGTTATAATATCACAACTATCTTTTACGACTGACACCCAACAACTTATTGTGCAAAAATAATACATAATTAATTCCAACTATTGTTGATAAACGTTAGCTAATAATAATAAAAAATAATATTCTAATAACAATAATTTTAATTTAATTAATAATTTTTAGAGAACAAAAGCAACGCATTTAAATCCATTAAGGATATACCTACTTTCTTAACATTTTTCTTTAGAATTTATAATAGTATAATTATAATAAAATGTGTGCGAAATAATCTTTATTTACTATAAACTACTTATAGTACTACGAAAATAATTTCGTCGCTCCAAAGTGAGTGAAGAAATAATTTGTATTATCTAATTTGACTAAACCTTTTATAGATAGATAATATATGTACATATTTTTGCCAAAGTTAAAAACCAAAGCCCAACAAATCTACATACAAAAAATAAGATACCAAATAGATATGTCCTTAAGCTATAACATAACCCAATTTACCAAATGCTAGACGAAATGGTACCTGTTTCAATGTTTCTCAAAAAGCAATTGTTTAACTTGTATTATTGCAGCTCAAAAAAAACAATTTTTGTAGCCATTTGCCAAGTAAAAAATAAGAACCTAGATATTGGATTAACTTGAATGATACCTAAGTATATTTTTCTAAAAGATATGAGAGACGGTTTATGGTAATATTATATTCGTACATTAGTGGACATACTGTGTGTTATATATTATACAGAGGTGTTTTCCAATCAGGAAATTCCTATATGAAATGAAAAACATAATGACGACGCATGCACAATTAATATTATAACTCAACAAGGTCATTTCTATGGCACATATTACGACTATGATTTAAAATTTGAAAAAGGAAAAACTTGTTTCATCAGCTACCTTGCAATGCACGAGCCGAATTAGTTGTTTTGAGTGAAGGCAGACTCAGTGGTGAACAAAGACCATTAAATTAACAATATTACGTATATACTCTATAGATGGATGCTATTAAATGCAACACAAAAATTGTAACAAGTTTCAAACGGACGAGTTCTTTCAAGGTTTTTGTTTTCATGTTGCAGAGGGGCTCGCGCTTTAATTTTTACGTTTCTATCTTGAAAGTGGGATTGGAGTGAGTAATGCACAACCAAAGATGTTGAAATTTTATCTCAACTATATTTATGTGTATTTACATCAGACATAATGGCCTGTTTTTTACACTTTTTTAAGTACATATTGCTTTTTGTTTGTATTCAGCAGTGAAAGCATTCGACTGGATATCATGATCTGCATACATTAATTGCCAGCACATCAAATTGGATTATAAGATTTGTTTGAACTAAACTTCTAAGCACAGCGTTAGTTTTGTTTATTTAAATATTTATTATTTAAAAAGGTTTTTCTCACCCTATCTTTGGGTTCTTTGGCAGCTTTTAATTTCCTGACCACTTCTCCTTGACACCTTATTGATTCCAAAAGTTGTTCGCGATTTTCACTCATTCTTTTATATTTTGACGTGGAGAACACAAATTGTTTTGTCTTTTAGACAGTTCTAATTCATGAATGTAATTATTTATTCAAGATATGTGCACACATCAGTTTTGAAATTGAAACTTTTAATAAATTATCTCACTTTCTGAAACGAAACGCGGACGTCTTTTCTTTACACGAGGTTAGATGCAAAAGCAAAATGTAAAAATTGAGACGTCTAAAAATTAAAAATCCCCCCTGATTTATGACGTTTTACCAAATGGTACAGGGATGTCAATGAGAGAAGCATTTCGTAATGCACTAAAGGTATGATAGCATCGGATATGTTTTCTTTTGGAAGTATTACAAAAAATACAGGCCGTGTTGACGCTTATGACGATTTCAATTTATTGGACTTTTTAAATTCCATTAATTGTTAGATGATGACATCTCCGTATACATACAAATGTCAATAACGCTTTTTCAATTGCTGTCGGATATTTCCAGGCACACCAATATATGCGGCTGGTTAAATAAATCTAGCTAGAAAATGCTTTGAATATTTTGTTTATCTTAATAATCTTTGGAAAGAATATTTTAATTAAAAATGACTTGTGTATTTTATTTTCATTTATTAGTACAAATTTCATGTAATTTTGCAATTTCCTTACTTTTGAAATTAATCATAAAGTTAATTTAATTTTTATAAGTTTATAAACAAGATCTGTGAAGGAAAATACAAAAAAAACGCAAAGGCAAAATAAATTTGAGAAAAAAGCATTCTTAGGTTAGCGCTTTTATTGTTGCTTAGAGCTTACAGGTTTTTGTTTTAATTTGAATTTTAATAACGGTGAATAGCATCCTATTTCAGGAAAAAAATCAAAACCTCAGATTTGTGTGTTTAACATTTGAAAAAATACAGTAAAGAATATGAATATCATCAATATGAATATTTAACTTTAACATAAGTTTTTTCCTCAGCATAAGCTGTCACATTACTTTTTCTGTTGAAATGAATTGTTTCTTGAAGTGTCATTTCAGGAAATTGGTCTGAAAACATTTAGCATATGAACCATAACTTTATAAACAATTTTGTTGTTTACGTTTGTGTCTTTTTTATTCCCAGTCAGTTATATATTTGCAATTTAAAATTATGAAGCAGTCAATTAAAATAAAGTGTATTTCTAAAAGATTCGTCAACATTTTGGTCTTACAGTTTTGTTTTTTAAAAAGCCACTATTTCTGTATCATGTTTTACATAAATACATACATAAATGTATATATGCAGAAGATGAAATTCATGTATCCAGTACAAGCACTTTCAAAATTAGTAAAAATTATAAAACAGAGTTAAAAGTAAAAATTATTTTCAGTAATTATTAAATAGTAGGTATTATAAAAACAATATTTTAAATAACATAGTTATTTATATAAATATATATATCACTTTGAACATAACGTATGGTCAGAAGGTAGGCTATCCTTCGTTCAATTTTGTAGTCCAAATTAATGCACCTTTTTCCGCTTCATACTCGCTTTACGTTTTTTATCTTCGGCTTCTTGTCTCATATCTTCCAAGTCTTCCATTAAACCTAAAAGTTGTTAACCAAAAATTGAGTAAAAATGTACAAAGAATTTTCATGTTGTGCTATTTAGAGACCAATCAACTTACCGATTTTTTTACTAACATACTCTTCGCGCATTTGTTGTGCAAAGGAAGATTCCATTCCAGAATCGTCTTCATCCATATCTCGGTACCTTAAAATAAATTAAGATTACATGTTTTTTTAGTTGGACTTCAAACTGTTAAAATTATAACATAACATCTGCAAAATTAACAAAACGGGGGTTAAACATAAATTGGGACATGCGCATTTGTTATTTTTTACTTCCAGATTTCAAAGACCTTTCACATGATTCTTTCAAATTAGTTTTCTTATAATTTGAATTCCTATCTTTGTGGGTACTTTGTTTATTGTTGTTGCAGCACGTGAAACTAGTATGTTTGATTTCGAATGCTAGGACTTTTCCCACTCGTTCATTTAACAGATATTTTTTAAAATAGTTACCTTGACTTATCGTAGCCAAAAATAGCTTTGATGTGCTGAGAGTAGTCTTCCCCGTCTGGTCCATCATCGATAAAATCATCTAATTCAGAATCGTATTCATCCTCATCATCATCGTATATTCTTCCTTAAATCCAAACCAAAAAATGTTTGTGGTTATTTTGTAAAATAACAACACAGAACTTACTCTTTGCTGCTTGTTGAGGTTTTCTCTCTGGAGGTTTGCTGCTCCGACGAACATCTGGCGGTGGAAATTGTCGCGTCTGGGATGGCTGTTGAGGCCTCGACTTAACGTCCTTTGGAGGAAACTCACTTGTTGGACCATTATAAGTTCCTTTGCTTCCATTTTGAGTTAAGGCACTTTTCGAAACTCCAGCAGGAGAGGGCTTAGAAGACCTCGTTGGCTGTTTACCAGTTGAATAAGATTTCTGAAGTGGTTTATCTTTCGATGATTGTGTTGACGGTCCTCCGTTAACGGATGACCTTACACCACTGCCTGTGCTTTTCGATACTGCTGCCGAAGAAGACATCTTCGAAGAAGTATTATTAATGCCCTTTTGAGTCGAGTTTGCACTTGCCACAACAGGGTTGAGAGGTTTTTTAAAAGTCGATCTTGAGTCAGCAGACTTGCTGCTGCTAGAACTTGTTGATGAACTGGCAGTTGGGCCCTTTTGAGCTGGTGATTGATTTAACTTTGGTATGCGGCCATTTGGCTCCATTTTTTGTCTCTCGGGTGCTTTAGGAATTGGGGCACCCAGCTTGCTATCTCCTTTTTCTCTATCTTTCTTGCGTCGTTCCCTTTCTTCCATGAATTTTTGGCGTTCTTCCTGTTCTCTTTTTTCTTTCTTCGTCAAAAGCCGTTCGGGTTCTTTTTTCTTAGGCTCTACTTCAACCACCACCGGCTCAAATTGCTTTTTTTCAGCAAGCTTGAGAAGCGACTGAAAATCCATCACTGGAGGAGGGACAGATTTCTTAATTTTTGCCTTTCTTTGTTGTTCCTCCTCGCGCTTCTTTTTCTCCTCCATTTCTTTCTCGGCTTCAGGATCATAAAGTTCTTTCTTTCGTAGTGACCCTGAAGTTGGACCACTAGTCAGGGCAGAGGCTAGCTTAGGGGCTGATGTTCTCACTCGCGTATGAGGCATATTTTTCTCCATTATTTCTCGTTCAATAGCTGCTTTCACGCGATCTTTTGTGCTGTTCAAGTCGGTTCTAGTTGCTGGTCGACTGGGTGCAAAAACCTTGTCTTCCTTTACATCCTTCACCTTTTCTATGTACTTTTGGTAGAAGGCATTTGCTTCAGTCGACACGTAGCCGTAGTCGTCTGCATCGGGTTGATCTCCACCCTCCCGAGACACTGCAGTGTGTTCATTGTCTACAGCATCATCCAACACCGACTTGTTGGCCGATTTGATGACCTTAAGCATTTTCCTGATTTTGTTCTTTGACTTCTCATCGCGGAGAGCCAATAGTTGCTCACGTTTCTCTTTCTCCAACCGCGCTCGCTCCCTTTCTTCTTGTTCTTTTTTGGCTAGAAATTTCTGGATGTTGTGCGATAGTTTCTTATCTTTTGATTCCTTTTTCGGAGGTGCAAATTTGGTACTGTAATACTTCCCCTACAAATTAAAGAAAAATATTAATTTTGTATATATTTTTTTACTGCATTTTGACAATATGGTTCGTCTGCAAAAAAATTGCCAAGACAAAGCTACAACAAGGATTTCTCTCATGCATTATTATCTTCTATTAGATGAAGTCTTTGAATTTGGTGTGAAATATAACACTCATTATCATTATCACATAATCGATTTATTAAAAAAAAAAAATAAATCAATTGTGAAAGTGGAAAATTTGTTTAACTTACATCTGCACCCTTGGTGCTTTCGCTATTTTTTTTGGCAACATGAAGCAAGGCTCCAAAATCCATGATTGCTAATGTCTGACTAAAATTTTCTACTGTTGATTGCCTGAGTAAAAAATAAAAAAGTTCTAATTTGGTTTTAATAGAAACTTAATTAAAATATGTTATTGGTTGATGCTGCCTTGAAAACGACACACGACCATCTTGAAAAACGAAGAAAGACTGTACGCTGTCGCTGTCAAATCAAAAGTCAAATTTGTTGTTTTTTTTTTTTTACAAAAAATTTAATGACAGTTTTTAGGTGCTGCCAAAAATCATTGCAGTTGTTCTTGTTACTCTTGGTTCTTGATCTTAAGTCTGTTCAATGAAGCTGTTCCGAACAGTTTGGAACAGTTTAGAACAGATGAGAACAGCTTTTTGCTGTTCAATGAGGTTTTTGCTGTTCTAAAGTGTTCTAGTTTGCTGTTCAATGAGGCAATCTAGAACAGTTTGGAACACTTTAGAACAGCATTTTCTACACTTGCTTTTTAGGTAGAACAGAATTGTGAAAAGTGTCAAAATCATCTGTCTGTAATTTGTGATTGGTTTTCATTTCGTCTGTTGTGCTTAATATTTGTTTTGTGTGAGAATAAAGTAAACAAAATATTATATTTGGAACAGTTTTACTCAATTTTTATGTCGGAAACTAAATAATTGGTTTATTTATCAAAAATTGGTAATAAATTTTCATTAAACGTGAGTCAAAGCAAAACAATTTTTGTTTACAATTTCAGATACCAGATATTTGACTGTTCTAAGTTGTCTGACGTTTATTGTTCTGTTCTATCCTATCCTACGCTGTTCTACTCTGTTCTATCCTACTCTAAAACTCAGTGAACAGACTTCTTGGTTATTTCAATGAATATGTTCAGCAACAAAAGTATTCTTTCACAAAGAGGAAAGATAGAAATATTCATGAAACTTGTCAAGTAAATCTTTTGAAACTCAAACATAAATTTTCGCAGTTCGTTTCTATAGGAATAACATTATCTGGTTTGCTAGGTTTATCCAGCTTTTGCACCGTTTCATGAATACCATTAATATTGAACTCAACGAATAAAAATGACGGAGTAGTGTTAAGTGACAGTTATAGCATCAAATTAAGCCTTACCTCCCTTCAAAGACTTAAGTTATGAATTATTAAATTGAAATTTCGCTTTACAAACTAAAACAATTATAGATTAAAGATTGTCAAATGCCAAATGGTAGAACCGTAATACGTACAAGTCTTTCTTACAAAAATTTAAATAACAATTATAAGTAAACAAACAAAAACAGTTTTTCAAAATTTCAACACTCAGAACAAAAATAGCATTAGCAAAGTCAACAACAAACAACATCTTAACCAAACAATTTGCAATCACATTCTAATCAGTAATTCATTTTTTTGGCATTTTACGTCAATAAGTTAGTTTTAATCATTCGAATCGGTACAGCTTTGATTGTTTTATTATGCCGTGATGCCACTGAATATTATTGTTGGAAAGTTGGAGTTGTGAGTTTGGCAAATTTAGCACACTACACAGTCCTAAAGCTAAAGAGGCTCTAGATAATCATAATTTTTGGATCTGTTATATTTTTCATGCTGAATAGGTTCACTAATTTATATAAGGGAAGTGGAAGTATATGCACTACCATACCGACTTTCGGCTACTGACTAGTGGCTCAAGCATTGATTATGACATTCTGATATTCTTTAATTTCATTTTCAATTTTAGTTTTCTGAGTACGATTTTTTGTTATACCTTCCTTTCTTTTTCTTGCATGTCCAAACAGCCAATGTTATAAAAATAAAATTAAATAGAGATTTTTAAACGTTTATTTTAATAATGTCCCATCACGGATATGCAAACTTAAATATGTTTGAGTTAAACGACGATGAACGTGTTGACTTTAATGATGACTCCAGAAACACAAATTTCGACCAAAACATGTATGATAGCGAAGAAGGTATTGCATTGACATTTATTTCTAAAAACAAAACCATTTAACAAAAAAAATATCTCCAGATACCGAAGAAGCTAGTGAAACCGAATTCAGAAATCACCACCGCGGTAATGACGAACCAATGGAAATAAAAGAACAGTAAGCTCACAATAGGTTTTACTTTATTAAGATAAATTTGCCCTCATATTTGCTAAATAAGTGGCATCCATTAAATAACTGTAATTGATGAAAGCATTGATCACCTCGCTTTTAAATTGACTAATAGAAAAATTGAGTCAAAACAACACTTTATTTTTCAGAATGTATTTAGACAAGTTAGCAAGCCTCCATAAGTTGTTAGGCGAGCTCAAGGCTCTTTGCCATCCCGAATACCTTAAGAAAGTAAAGAAACTTGAGAGTATGTATAAAGAACGCTTACGATTGAACGAAACTTACCGTGACTACCTTAGAGACTGCGTTGAGAGGGACTATATTCTGGAGAAAAAAGCGGCTCTTAAAGAATATGAAGAAAAGAAGGTAAGCAACAATTAAGACGTCTGATATAATTTTCTAGAGCCTTATTCGCAAATACTTCTCCTCTCTGCACGCATGTCAGAGTTAAATTAAAACCAAAGTGTTGCATGCTGCTATTAGCACATTCTCTATTTTGATAGCTTGTCCTTGATTTTGAAACTGTGTTATGTCTATCGTTCTACCAAGCAGTTCTTGTCGGATTAGTTGACCACTTAAATAGTTGTTGTTTTGCTTATCTTATAGAAATTGCCATTTTCATTTTCATTGTTAATGAATGTTTCCACTTTTGTATCTTGTTAAACTTTAATCAACAACGACGGAAACCCACGTGAAATCAAAAGCTTAATAATGTGATTTTTCTAATTTGAAAGTTGTGATATTCTGCCTTATCACAAATATAAATTCCCTCGAGTTTTTTCTCATATTGGAAGCTTTGCGATCGTAAATAACTGTTTCCAGAAATTTTTCTAATTATTTGTATACAAATATTTCCGTAACTAAGTTGCGAGAGAAAAATTTCCCATAAAATTGGCGATTGGGCAGATTGTGTGCTTGGGACATTGTTTTTGAAAAATAAAAATAAAGAAATCCAAATAATTAAAAAATTAGATTTGCTTAGAGTGATTGTACAAAAACAGAATTGTTAGGAAATGTAAAATTTTTCTGAGAATTCAAAATCATAATTTTTACTGTTATTGCAGGCCGACCTAAAAGATAATATACTTACTGACTTTGAAGATAAAAAGAAATTAATAGAAAACGAGCGGCACAGTCTCGAGCTTACAAGCGACTCGATGGAGGTATATTAATATAACATCCCTTTTTAATTGTAATAAAAAAATTAAATTTAAATAGATAAAACCAACAGTAACCAGAAAACTTAGGCGAAGACCTAATGAACCGATGCCAGTTGTTGAAAAGAGACGCAAACCTGCAACTGGACAGCTCCTTGTTTATCTACTGGAAGATAAAGACATTGATAATGATCTTAAGACTATTAACAGGGGGAAACCTATGACCCCAAGTAATTCTTTCTTGTAATTGAAGTGTCTTCACATTTCCCTTTTTAACGCACAATTATATTTTTTTAGCATTATCCCAAAATGGAGTGGGAAGTCTCATGAACAACTCAACAGGGCTTTTGATGCCTGAATCTAATAATTCCTTTGTCGAGACGAGAATAGAGGACGGTAAACTATTGTACGAACGAAGATGGTTTCATCGCGGCCAGCCAGTGTATGTTGAAGGCAAAGAACTGCCTAAATTTGCAGCTACAATATCCGCCATTGGCAATGAAATTGTGAGTGAGGTCCATACCTGATGAAAAGTATTTCTAATGTTTCAATCGTATTTGCAGGTTTGGGTTAAGAAAGTCACGGACAATACCCGTTCGAAGATCAGTATGTCGCATTTGGCAAAGGGAAAAGTTTCTATTAAGCGTAGAGCAAATTAAATTAAAGAAATTAAATCTATGTATAGTTTTAAGTAATTAATATCTGCTTACTTTAAGGTTTTCTCTTATATTTTAACTTTAGAAGAATAAAGTAAGGTGTGACGACTTTTTTAAAAGCATGGATCAGATTAGTACAGAAAACAATAGATTCAGGCTTTGATTTTACCATAAAGCCGAACAATCTACTTGCTTCTAGTTTTAATATGAACTCTTGAGCAGGGTTTAAACAATCTTAATCATCTTTAACTGTTTGACTTGTAGCTCTAGGCAGAATGGCAGACGATAAAAGCGCACAGAAGGTCTTAAATGACCTAACGATTTTAGAGATCGAAAGGAACCGATGATGCTTTGCTTTTCTGATCTGCAAGTGTAAGTTTACATTACATTGCCTTAAGTATGAATAGTAATTGAATTCCTCAAAATACTTCCCATTGCTATAATTCGTCAAAAATGCATTTTATTAATTTAACGAAAAGCATATGTAAATTTTAAACAGTAAACATAAAGCTTAAAAATACAGAAACATTATATTATAACTTATTGTATAAGATTATTTGTAACATTTAAAATAATAAACTACATGTGAAAATGAACATTTCTCCAGATCCGTCAATAGTATAGTCAACTCTTCTTTATTTTTCAACGTGCTGCTTTGAGAGATTCATTAGTTCATCGCATATTTTATCATTTATTTCGTCGACACCGGGTAGTTCGGACATAACCCAAGTATCATCTGTGCTGGCTAATAACTCATTGCAAATTGGACACGTCTTGTTATTCACATTCCTTTAAATAATGAAACAAAAAACATAATCTTGTCTGAGTTTTTGATGGAATAAATAAATTACCATTGTTCTATACATGGTGCGCAGAAACTATGGGTGCATGGTAATATTACTTCAGTTTTTCGATCGAGACATATTGAACACTCATCAAACTGATCTGGGGTAGAACACAGTGAGGAGGTAGGACTAAATTGACCTGAATTCATCATTGTATGTACTTTGTCCATTAATATAGATGCTGTTATTGGAGTATCAGATGCGGAATCTGAAGAACCAGAACCTCGTCGTTCCTGAGGGAAAAACAAAAATATCGATTTGTTTTGTTATTTAAAAGCGTAAATAACTCACGCTCTGCTTTTCGCTGGAAACCAGACTTTGAAGATGGGATTGAAATGTTTTAAAAACACACAGAAATTGCTTAAGATTGAGAAGCTTGTATTGATCGATCTCACGAGTGACTGGGTCAACTTTAACACAAGCTATCTTCACAGTCGCTTTCCATAAAAGTGAAGCGTCTGTACCATTCTTGATAAGGAATACTAATTGCTTCCCCGTTGGATCCAAACAGTTTCGAGATCTGTAAATTAAGTTGTGAAAAATGCAAATGCCAAAAGCCGGTTTAAGTAATCAACTTACAACGCATTAAGACCTTCCAGACATTGCTTGAAGTCGTCATAGGTAAGTAAGCCTATTTCAGAGAAAACTTTAGCATGTTTAACCACTTGCATTTGTAGATTATCCACGGTTTCCGGGATGACATTGTCTGTAATGCTCTGATTCTGGCCCATTTTGTTTAATGTATCGTATTTAGTTAGTTTAAATAAACATGTTGTTTTGATAAATCAAGTAGACACCAAAAATGAAAAATAGTCTCCAATTAATTTTGTATATCAATGCCCGACCTTTTTTACAAGCTATAATTTTGTTTTTGACGTTTCTCTTTCGTTATTAGTCAACAAGCAGATATGATAACCGCTGTCAACCCATATCGAAATGAGTGCGCTCAGGTAACCATATAAGGCCTTTTTCTTTTTTAACTCAGAAAAGAGTTCTGAACAGAGTCTGAGCATATCGAACATCCTCTGACCAAGCTCTGAACAAAATTCAACTCAGTCTGCTCAGTTATTTTATTCTGAGCTCATAAAGCGCGCTCTGAACAAGCTCAGAACATGTTCAGAACGAAATAAGAAACACAGTTTTTTGTTTGGCAGTAATGGCAGTTCAGGCTCTGCTCTGAGCTACAAAAGAAAAACGCCTATTCTGAGCTGAGCAGAGCTTGAGCACGATTACGCTATAAAGCATTGTATTACGTAAGATGTTAATATACTTAAAGGGTCCACTATTGTGCAAGGTAAAGTGGGGTTTAACTTTGTAGTAATATTTTTTATATACTGAAACCTTATACTTATATACCGAAACCTCTGTTAAATCCAAAAGCTGTCGGAACTGTCAAGAAATCTTCATAAATCTGCATAAATTAAAATCAAGAATTCCTTATTATGATAGTTTAATATTCCGTTTCATAGACATATGAGCATACAAAAATTAAACACATATTTCTTATAAAAATAACACTTGATGATAATAATTGATTTCGTTTTCGGATATTCATAGCAGAACATAACAAAAGATTGAACTGCGTAGCGATTTTCAATTTAAAGAGCTCGTTCTTGCATTACCCAACCAAATTCGAACATCATAATAAAATTAAAATTTAGTCACTCATTGGATTACCCAAAGCTATTGTAACGTCGGCCTTACAATTAGTTGAAATTTCAATATTTAAACTCGACCATTCAACCGATCCATAGACACACCAATAAACATATTTATATTTGTTATTTATTGTCCAAGGTAGATAGGTATAGACAAATTTTCATTTAATTTGTGTTTATAAGAAAATTTCGATAATCTATTTCCATAATTTTTAAACTAATATTTCAAAAACAAATAAGACCGATGGGTAGCATTGCTAAGGCTTACATATCGGGTTTCCTCTGTCGACTTTGCTCTGAAATTCACAAAATAGTTGTCCATGTTTACAGCAATAGCGTCAAAAAATTCCTAATTGATGAGAAAATAAATGGATATTTACCAATAACGGCAAGTAACTTGAATTAAAGACTTACAGTATAAGAAATTATTATTATGATACATTACATAGATCTCACCAACAGACCCCCTACCGAAAACTATATGCAGATCTTGTTTACGAAAAGTTGAGGAGCACTATGATCTTTTGATGCGTTTGTCAAGCATACGAAAAACCATCAAACAAAACAACAAAGCAACAAACACTGAACGTGATACTGTCTCAAAGAATGAATAAACAATTTTTTAAATGTAAAATCAATTTTTTGTTTAGTTTTAAATAAATGTTTGGGCCGAGTAATTTTTTTTTTCAATAACAATGTTTTTGTTCATTAGTTTGAGACTTTCTCTTTAAAAATCTAAGAAATATCAGTTCTGAAACAGTTACAGGTATGATTCTAATGGAAATCACTTTTATTAAACTGCTGTGCTTTCACTCTTCCAAAGACCGTAATATCCTACCAAGAATTTAATACAACGAAGTCCTAATTTTAAGTGTTCAAAATTCTGCAAACGAAAAGCCTATTGAGAGCCCCTTGCATGCAGGTACCTGTACATTTTCTATTTTAACTTTCATCTGTTTTTTTTAATCGTATTTCTTCAAAACTGTTTTTTATTATATAGGAACAGCAAAATAAGTTTCAGCTGGAAATCCTAGCTTTCTTTTTGAGACGAGAAAAGAACAGATTTTAACAATTGTTAAACACTATCACAAGGAAAGCAGCTTCCTATCCACTACAGATAAAAAGTATTTTTTTTAAACACCTTTTGCTAAAACGATACTTAAGTACTTTGTTCAACTTAAGAACTTATGTGGAAGCTAACTCCAGAAAAAGCAGCTCACAAGCTCCTAAGTTGATTATAAAGTATTAACTTTTCGTATCGGCAAATAGATCATGTATAACTCTGTTTCCAAAAATTAAAGATTATTTAGTTTTAGTACAAACGTTTGTTTATTGATTTAACATAAAAACCTATTGTGGACGAGAACCACGACCGAATCCACCACGGAACTCAACATCTCCGGTTCCAGCTCCGACGTCTCCCTTCTTGTCAGCACCACCTGGAGCACGTCTGTATGCAGAACGATCTTCACCAGTCTTTGTGGAGTCACCACGAGGGCCAGAAACAGTTGGTCGTGGACGAGCAGTCTCAGACCTTGCTGGGCGTTTCAATGTTGCTGGGACAATCTCTGGGGGCAAGTGCAGGTATGTCCTGAGGTATTCAATACCTTCGTTGGTCAAATGCCAGTAGTAATGCCTCCATGCGAATTGTTCCTTCACCAAACCTCGGGAATGCAGGGACTGCATCGTCTTGATGACATGCAAGTTGGGAATTGTTTCCAATTCGGGATGTTTTGGGGCATGGAAATCTTTTTTGGCCACAATGACACCCTCCTTAAAGAGGTATTCATAGATAGCAACGCGATGAGCCTTTGGCATAAACATCTGAAAGAAAATTAAAAATGTTCAATTAATGTTACTCTGCCTAAGAGAAATTCACTTCAAAAAGTAAAATGAACCGAAATAAATAAAGTAAATGTAAATAACACTCAAATCACTCATTATTTATCACATTATTTCATGCTACGTAAATCGATTTAATATTGAGGATTATAATTTCGGTTTCATTTAACCATTTAATTAAACGATTGATAAGATATTTTAAGATTTTTATAGAAATTCACATACTTTAGCGTCTTTGTGAGAGCGGTCACCGGAAAGAAAGGAATTGTCAAAAAGAAATTGACATTTCGAAGAGATGTGGTTTTATTACTGAGCCACAGATGTCGCACTAGAATTAGAAAGAGAAATTAGGCTGGCGACGCAGTGCTATGACATTAGTAAATCAACTGTCTTTTTGCTTGACATGAACGCTTGCCGCTTAAAAATATTTGCGTCCATTTTTTTGTATTAATTTATTTGTGTGAGTTACTCGTCGGATAACTGTCCGGAATAAATTTTTCGTAATTTTATCAGATTTTCCACTTTCAGCATCAATTTAGTGAGATAAATTCTACTTTATTCGAGTTTTTCGTCGTGAGTCTTTTTTCACTACAATGCACTAGTTATAATATATGTGTTACACGTTTAAGGTTTAACTGCATAAAGCATTTGGTAACATTTGACATACAATTTCACTTTTTTGTTTCAATTAAAATGTTTAATTTAATTTTAAAATTAAATATATGATGATATATTTAGTACTAGAGGGCCTGGAAAACTTCGTCTCGCCCCAATTTAATGCAGCAACTTAAGCTATTGAAAAATATTGTTGTTGATATTGATATTTATTTCTCAATCACCTGTACGTCAAGATTAACTTATAAGTAGTACAGGATATATAACAAATGATTTTAAATACAAATAATAAAATAACAAATTTACAAAAATGAATTAAAGTTAATAAACAAAAATAAATTAAATACAAAAAATACATTATAGTTATACATTAAAAATGGCCTTAAATTAAAGGTATTATACAAAGAAAAAAACAAGACATGAATATAAATTAAAAGTTATGTGTCGCAACTAAAATAAAAATGATTAATTTAAAAGAATTTTCAGTTCCCGTTCGAGAAGTATTTAAAACAAATTTCTTGAAACTTTCTGCTTTCAATTCTAGACCTCATATGACTGGGAAGGTTATTCCACAGTCTTACAGCATGAACGAAAAATTGCCTGCGCGATGTCAAACACGTAAAGGTGGACGATGGCAATTAAATGGAATGGCTACAAAAACAAAAATTAAGCCTGTTATATAGATAACTGGGAGTCTTTTCAACAATCAATTTAAAGAGTAGAATACAACAGCGATATTTGAAGAAAGCTTCCAGATCACAATTGAAAAGCTTGTTGCTTATTCGATTTTCCATGGAATTGTTCCATAGTTTCTAGATTGCCCGGTGTACTTCGTAAGTGGATCAAGCGAAGTTCATGTACTTGTTGTTTAAACTATCTGTTTTATGGTGCTGAATGTAAAACAAAAACCGCAGACTGTATCTGTGCCAAATTTCAGCCAAATCGGTTCAACCATTCTTGAGTTACAGATAGTGTAATTAATACGACTCTTTAATATGAAATATAAACAATACATTATAATATATATGTACATATAATATATATTTAGTATTATAAATTTATTATATGGAGTTATATTGGAGTTATATTAATTAATTGATGTGATTGAGGATGAGTCGATGACTGTCTCAGAAATTTTATGTTATTTCTTTGTGGTCTTACGTGCGTGGGGGAATTGATTGCAAACAATATGATTTAAGAGCACTGAAAGCACTAACACTTAAAGAAAGTTTATGGAAAGTATTAATGAATGTTGAGAGGTAAATGTTCAAACAAGAATCATATTTCTAAAACAAATCTCGATTAGTTAATGATTTAAAATTTTCTTCAGATAACTCTATACAGTTTTTTTTTTTTTGAAAATGATGACCACAGTAAAAAATACACTCGACGGATTCGGACGTTTTCGAACGCTTTATAGCATTAGCAATTAGCACAGATCTTAGACATTTTAAAAGATAATCTCTGACAGATTCAGAGAGAAGTTAGTCGCAGACTGACTTTTAAACCAACTTGTGATTCATGTTCCAACTATTTTTGTGCACAACCACTCCAAACTATCACAGAAATGGCAGAAAAAAATTGAAGTTGAACGGTTTTTATTATTTCAAATTAAATTTAATTTTATTTGTTTTCTTAAGTTCTAAATGTGGGATAAATGGTATTATACATAGGTACAAAAATAAATTAATAAATTAATAAATAAACAGTCTAAGCTCCCTTAGTTGTAGTCGTAATTGGCAATACAGTTAAGTTATTATTCAGCTTTTTACTACTAAATATCGCCTTTTCTATCACTAACACTGGAACTTCAAAACATAAAGATAGGACAATAGATACCATCAATGAGATTCCAAAATTACTCCAAAATACCAGCATCTATATAAAATAAAGAGTTCACAAGTTTAGGTTTATAAACATAGAGTAGATATATACATATGTACATACATATGTTATGCATGTATGTATTTATAATACTCACTAATGTGTAGTCTGAGAAGAACACATCTGTTCTTGAAATTCCGAAATTAAAAGTTAGCACAGCGACGTGAACTAAATACAAGCAATAGGTCAGACGTCCTAGTGGCTGCCAGTAAGGATGAGAAAGAATCGAGTTCACTTTCCCCCCAAATCCAAAATGGCATGCAAAAACGATCCAGGCCAATGCAATACTCCAAGAAACGCGTTTAAAACCTTCATAAGCTGCTGCATGAAACGCAGTTACTGTATACGATGATTTCATGGAAAAATAAGGACCAAAAACTATAGCCAACAAAGTTCCGACGCTTAAAGTCCAACCAAGAAGTTGAAGTTTCTGATTGTAATAATAATAAATAAAAAAAAAATAATAAATTTTAAGGTTCACAAAATACAAAACAGAATATTATTACCAAGGGAAGTCGGATCGTCTTGTTTCTATTTAAGTGCATATAGTATCCCAACCCGATGCCAATCAGCCATGGTGGGAATCTTATATGAGTTGGAAAATAAACCTTAGAGGTGCGGCCTGGTTCAGCAAATCTTGAAATTTATAAGGATTGTATATTAACACATTTCTTAATTTATTAGTACCTATATACTATATGGTCCAAAAGTTCCATCTTATCTTACCCAAAAAGTGTCTGGTAGTCTTCGATGTATATCACAGAAAAAACGCATGCAATTGCTGAACATATGAGAAGTGCCATTACAGAAATACATTTTTTACCCCATTTCCAAATTGGTATAAGAGCAAGCGGTGCTAACACGTACAACTGTGTATCGATGGCCAGATACCACGACTGTAGGACGCACTGAAATTATATGAAAACATCGTTTATGTTAAAAAATCCCTGCTGTGGTTTTTCTTTTGCCAGACTTACCATGTTTTTGGGACTCACGTAGTTTTGTACATACAATAATGTGGACCACCATGTTTCCTTGCACTGAAAATGCCTTTTTATGGAATCCTCTCTGTATGGCCCACTTCCGATGAATTTATTTAAAGTCAAGTAGAAGAGAATCACCACTGCTAGAGGTGGAGTGAGTCGTATATAGCGATGAAACCACATCAACAAAACATTCAGTTTTCCTTTTCTACAAATATGTATTTTAATAAATTTAAAATTGAATATAAATCCTTTTTTTTTTTAAATATATACATACGTTTTGTCCAACTCTTGAAAGCAGAGCCATGCTACAAGTAAGCCGCTTAAGAAAAAAAATGAATCCACAGAGACGGTTCCCATCAGTATAGGCATGGTCCAGAACATTTTAGCCCACTAAAAAGATTTGGATTAATTGAGTTCATTGTTTTGGTATGTATTTCTAAAGTTTCAGATATTTTTGTATTCAAAAATAAAAGTATAGGGGTTTATATTGATCTCCTTAAACATTCTTTAAAAACAAAAAACTGAAACGGTTATATTTATATTTTTAGTTTTTATTCATCTTTGACCTGGAACTCTAATATAGTACGCATAGATATTTATATACATACATATATACTTACATTAAGTATGTCGACTATATTGACAAGATTCATGGATGTGTAAAACATGTAATTGTGACAATACAAAACCCAAACCGTTGAAAGAACTCTAATGCCAGTTAAGCAATCAATTGAATTAGTCGACTTTTTCGTTTTTATCGCAAACATCTTCCGTACATTGCTTATTAAAGAGAATGCCAGTAGAACATCGATTCCCTCTTCTAAAAAAAAGAAAAAATTGTCAACTGGGTTCCAACCACGTTGATTAGTTAAACTTACTCCCAAAGTATTGGTTATAAGAGTCATAAGCTGTACTAGCGACAATCAAAACTCCAATCAAAGAAAAAAGTACTCTAGTTGAGGAAAATACATAGAAGTTAATACATTTTGAAAATTGTTTGTTACAAAAGTTAATCATTCATACATAGCAAATATGTCCAAGGCCTCAATGTCAGGCTTTTTAGCCACAGAACACTTTGAAATCTGAACACCAGTTAAATAGCCTCCCAATACATTGGCAACTGCTTTTTGAAAAATTGCTGTTATCAATTTTGCATTACAAACATCTGGGATACAAATTCCCAGTTTTATCGACAAAATGCTTGATAGATCAATGTTTAATCTGGGGTTCATTAAAACATCATTTACATTATCCGAATCTTCCTTGGGATATGGTACAGTTGGCAGTAATGGAAATGATGCAAAACAATATTGTCCATTTGTGGCTTTCGTTCCTTCTTTTAAAATTACCGATGTTCTGACACACTGATCATAATTGCCGAGGTCAGTTAAATGGCCGTACAACACTCCAGATGGTAATTTTCCCCACGAATCAATGACTGAAAAAATAAATAAATTATAAATGAAACAAACCTATTTATTTACAAATTAACTATATCTACTATAACTTTTAATGTACAACTTTTGAACAAGGATTTGGTTGTCTAGTCTACCTATAAGAATTCTTCAAAAAATAAAATTCTTTATAATGTAGCTCTAGTTTCAGCTTAATGGTGTCACATAAAAGATCATAAAATAAAATATATATGTATGCAATTAAATAAAATCGTACTCTAGCTTTCTCAGAAACAGTTGTCAATGTTGTGTTAGTTATAATAATTTATAGACAGTTCCGAAATACAATTACATAATTAAATAACTTAAAAGGAATAGGCCAGCGGATGTGCAATTCTTTAAAAATATAAAGAAAAGTATCTTGATTTTACAATTTTAGAAAATAAATATTAAATTCAAAATAAACAAAAACAAAACAACAACAATAAAAAAAGAAGAAATCGAAATGAAATGGTTTTATCTAAAAAAGAAACGAGAACATCATAGTTTTCTATTACTGCTAATTATAAATAATGCGATAAGTTGAATGAATAAGAAATTTTATTGGAAAAGTAATGTTCTGGCACGACAGTGACGCAGGTTAAGTGTTCAAAGTTTATAAGATTAGATTAAAAGTATTATATTACTCATTTAAATAAGAATTAAAAAAAAAAAATACATATGTTACTTTCCAATAACGACGAGTTGTTCCATTTGACTAATATTAAATGTTTTTCATAAAAATGTTCTATACCTATGTACATACCTTACCTATGTATGTATGTACCTAACTTATGCTTTGGACTTTAAAATCAAATGAAAAGTTTTCATTTTATTTAGACTGATTTGCAAGAACATTTTTATCGCAAATTGTTACGTAGTCGGTCATTTACTAATATCACGGCTAGACAATCTTGATCTTGCGTTGATGAATGGATTTCAAAATAAAACTCTATTACTCTTTGATAAGTATTTAATAATATACTCTTATCCTCCTTGATTTATTAGGAATATTATTTTAGACCGTTTAAATTTAGCGGTATCAAATTTTAACTTTGGTAATCTTAACTTCGATTAATTGTCTTTAAAGTGCTAAAGGTTCTTATTAAATTTGAAAGTTTTAATCTTTTTAATTAAAAAGTCACTACGCCCTGTTTCTTGACTAGTTGTAAAGACGTTATTTTTAAAACTTATGTGAATGCAAAATTTTAATCAATTTGGGGGCGGGCGGTTAGAATGAATTGCTATGTTTTTTTCCGAATTCTACGCAACCAACAAATTGATTGAAATAAAATCCATGTACCTCTTAAATTAAAATTCCATGAAAATATAAGTTTTTGCCCTTAACGTAAGGCAGTTTGAGTAACCAGTAAACAATTAGTTTTCCTAATATTGTGCATTGCGAATGAGTATACATTTTTTGAAAGTTAGCAATTTCAATACCTCCATTGTATACACAGCAAGAAACTTAAGTTCTAAATTTCATTTCAGCGTACTCGCTGCTTGTTTTGTTTGCAAATTAAAGGAAAAACACTTACATCGTGCCACCTTCAGGCTTGGAAATTGGTCAATAATATCTTTCAATTGAATAACGCACTTTCGTGCATCTTCAATATTTGAACCAATCGACTTAACAATATCATTGAAATTTAAATTCGATTGAATTTCACTGATAAATAAATCTTGAATAAAATCACTTGAAACAGTAAAATTGTTCACAACCGTTCTCGAATCAACATTTTTGGGAATTTCACAAAGAAATAACAAGAGTATGAATAATTTTATCCGCATTATAAATTTTATTTGAAAATTAGATTTAGAAATACTCGTAAATAAACGAAGAAACGCGGCGGGTTTATTTCGACTACGAGTAAATTTGGAGATAGGTATCCTTTTATTGTATTTTTTAAAATTCAAAGTCTCAGATTAGATAAACTAATTTTTGTTGTGTTTTTGTTGAATTGGTCAAGAAAAAATTATCTTTTCATGATTAAATGATGACATTTAGTGATTAGGAATTCCTCGCCTTTCAGCTTAACGATCGATAAATACAAACAGTTATGATTTAAATTAAATATCGGATGTTGTAGGATTACTCATCATTTTTAGCTTCCTTCAATTTTTTTTTTGATAGCGAAGAAGACCAGGGGCTTGCACCATAAAACTAACAAGTATTGTACAAGACATATATTTTTACAAATTACAAAGATGGGTGTACCACAAGACTTCTAGTTAGCATAGCCCTCAACAATTGACCATGAAGCTCGATTGGTAAATTATCAATTTCCCAATGTTCTGTACCACAAAGCTACAAGGGTAAATCAAATTTAACAAATCATGTTAAATAGTTAGAAAAACTTAACGTTCCAATGGGAAATTGTTTAGTCGTTACTAGTTCGATTTTTAAAGGTATCATTTCCAAATACCATTGAGGTGGAGAGGTGTTTATTTATATACATTTTTTTATTTCAATGATCATCACGCCGATGACGAAAAAGGAGCAGTCAATCAAATTTTTAACCACCAGTCCCAGTTCTTTGGAGTTTCAAATTTTTGCATAGAATAAAATATATAATTTATTTATTGAGAAGTCTACTTTGTTTACAACTACAATCAATGATGAGTTTCGGTAGTTTTGCAAAAACACTGATTTTGTGCTGAACACAATATATAGTAAAGACTTGATGCTAGGCTAAATATATTGTGTCTAAACTTCAATTTTTCTCCCTTATTGAGGCAGAAAGCCCAAAAAGAACCTATTTTTTTGCGGGCTTTAACTACAAACATTTCTGCATTAACGGGACAAATAAGATAAATAAGTCTAGCCTTTGTGAGATATCTTGTACAACTCAATTGTACAAAAAGGGACATTTGCAAATTTAACAGTCGTAGGTGTTTTCTTTGTGGTAGAGAAATAATAGTTACTTGTTAACAATACATAGTTGACATTTGCTTGTACAATTGTTGTAATATTGTAGTGTTCTGGTATAGGCTCCAGGTGGATCTTGCTCTAATTGGTCAAGTACCTATATTTATAACTAGTAACATAAGAAACACAAAAAACATTTTGAAGATTTTGTTTTATTTTTATAGGCTAAAGTTTTTCAAAGGCGATTTTGTTTGTATTTTTTCTTTATTTCTCAATTTTTTAATTAAATTTTAAAGGACATTTACCAATTAATAATGTTCTTAAATTTATGACCAAATTAAATTATCCAATTCATTATTTATTTAATAATTTTTTTAAAAATAGTACTTATACCAAAAGTATAATAAATATAAAACTTTCTTTAAAAATAATATACATTCTATTCATATCTATTTTTTTAAGTTCATGACTAAAACACCCAAAATTATTTAAATGGATATTTTCATAGACACACCTTAAAGCATAGATTATACTTCTTTTAAATCCAGTCCATCAATAGAAACTTTGCATGAAGCAGAGGGCAAAACATTCCCATTTGTATTTTCATTCTGATGGCTCTTAGAAAATAAAACTTTTTCTATAACGAGAACCGGTGCTTCAAAAGATAATGACAACACAATTGATACCAAAACGGAGATTCCAAATGTACTCCAAAAAGTCAAGTACTATATAAAAAAATAAAAAAAAATTGTTTGCACAAAACCATCAAGAGAACAACTTACAAGTCTATAGTCGGAGAAGTACGCATCAGTACGAACTGTTCCGAAGTTAATTGTCTGCACAGCAATATGGACCAGGTACATGCAATAGTTCAAACGTCCCAACGGCTGCCAAAATGGGTGCGAAAGAATAGAGTTCACAATTCCACCAAATCCAAAATGACAAGCGAACACAATCCAAGACAACGCTAAACTCCAGGAAACACGTTTGAGTGATTCATACGCAGCTGCATGGCCAACAGATGCAGAATGGGAAGAACTTATTGTAAAGTACGGTCCAAATATGATGGAGAGTAAAGTTGCGAAACAAACAATCCATCCAAACATTCGAAGAACCTTGAAAAAAAATCTGGTAAAATTTTCAGATGTAACTTAAATTACAAAATTAACAACCATGTGAGGTCTGAAAGACCTTTGTCTGTTTAGATACATGAAATATCCAAGGCATATTCCAACTAACCATACTGAATACCTAGTGTGAGTAGGAAAATAGACTCTTTTCGTTCGTTCTGGCTCGCCAAACCTGTACAAATTAATAGCCGCATTTAGTGTCGCAATGTTTGTAATGGGAATAAAAAATGGAAATGTTTGACGAATTTTAATTTTCGTTCTTTAAAATATTCAAAGGAATTAAAAACAATACGGTTCTTTATATTGTTCCATCATTCTTACTTACCCTATTAAGCTCGTGTAACCTTCTGAGAAAAACGTTGCTATTGTGCAACCAATAGACAACAGTGAAATGACGATCAAAAGTGGCACACATTTTCTACCCCACTTCCACAACGGTAAAAGAATCAATGGAGAAAGAAAATATAATTGGGTATCTATTGCCAAATACCAGGATTGCATGATGCACTTAAAAAGAAAAAGCATTTACAAGTTTCTTAAAAGATTATAAAAAAAAAATAATACCATTTTTTCCGGAGTAACATAGTTTTGTACATACAAAAGTGTAGCCCACCATGATTTTTGGCAAGCTTCATTGGCTGTATTATAATTTTGACGCAATGGTCCACTCCCAATGAATTTTATTAATGTAACATAAAATAGAATGACTGCTGCAAGAGCTGGAGTAAGTCGAATATACCGGTGAAAATACATCATTGCAACGTTAAGTTTTCCTTTCCTTAAATTAAAACAATATCAAATTAAAATCCTTGCTTTGGCACATTATTCCTTTTCATCAACGCACGTTTTGTCTAATTCCCGTAAACCCAGCCATGCCACGAGCAATCCACTGAGCAAGAAGAATGAATCCACCGACACCGTACCCATTAAAACCACCATAGACCAAGGCTTCTTGTACCACTGTAAAGAATTACAAATATAAGTTTTTTTTTTTTTTAAGAAGTTAATATTTACATTAAGTGTATCCCCGAAATTGGTCAAGTTTTGAGTTGCATAAAACATATAATTGTGACAGTGTAGGACCCAAATCATCGAAAACACCCTGATACCAGTCAGACAGTCGATAGAATTTGGTGTTTTTTTAGTGTTGATCATAAATAGCTTTCTTCCATTGCTAATAACTGAAAACGCCAGCAAAAGGTGTTTGGGTTTTCCTAAAATGTTAAGATATTTGACTTAATTTCTTTATGCACCCAATATAATATTTTAACCATACTTTCAAAAGAACTCGTAAGGCAATCATAGAGTGTACTCAGAAGCATTAATACACCAAACGTCGAAAACAACCCACTACCAAAAGGAATTATTTCAATAAATAGTTTAAACTTTAAGTAACACGCAAATAAAGTATACATTTTAAAATACTTACATTGCAAATATATCCAGCGCTTCGTATTCAGGTTTCTTTTCCACAGAACAACCTGAAACTGTGACCTCTGAAAGAGTATCATTTAATAAATTTGCTAATACTCTTTGAAAAATTTGAGTTATCAACTGTGGGCTACAAGAATCTGGCATACAGACCCCTATTCTTAATTTAATAAGATTTCGTAGATTTATCTTCTGTTCTAAGGGATTTTCTCGAAGCAAGGACAAATCATTTTCGGAGAATGTGGTGGATGAAGTTAGTGGAAAATTCGCCATGCAGTATTTTCCAGTAGCGACCCCAAGTGTCTCATTTAGCTCTACAGATGTCTTAACGCACTGATCGTAGTTGCCAAGATCTCTTATATGACCATAGAGGATACCAGAGGGGAATTTACCCCAGGAATCAAAAACTGTTTATAAATTATAAAAATGTGTTTTAAAGATAATATATACATATGTACATATGTACCTATGCATTTATTTTTTAATTTTTTTTTTTTATTTATTATAAAACTCTTTTATACGAAATAAAAAATGAAACAAGAAAAAATTATTCTTTTGTTGCCGTGTGACTGTATTGAGTGCAATTATCATTTTGAGACTTTTAGTCCAATGCGTTGCATCCTTGTCATACATTTGGCCTTATCTGTATGTGCCTTAGAAAGTTATCGCAACATCTAACTAACCGCGCGCCGTACCTGGACAAAACCCATTGGAATAAAAGTCGCAAAATAAGAATTTATATCTTTTACTTAAAACTTTTCCATGTGCATGGTATTGAAATAACTTTAGTAAAAAGGTTATTTACGATCGGAAATTTTAAATTTTAATGTAGTTTTGTGTGCCCTTCCCTTTCAATTGCTGTTGTCACTGACCAGTTAGACTGACCCACTAAGGTGGCAGGGCTGGATTCATTAGGTGCTCGAGACAGACAAGTAGGTTTTAACTTACATGAGGCAACTTTAACACTTGGAAATTCGTTAACTATGCTTTGTAGTTGGAGAATGCATTTTTTTCCATTTATGAGATCTACGTCAGTTAATTCGGGTATTTTTAAATTTAACCGCACTTGCTTTATGAACTCATCTTGAAAGAAACTACTTTGTACGGTAACATTGTTGAAAACCGAATTGGAACGTGCTTGGAAAACGAATATGGTTAAAACTAAAACAAATTTAAATGTGTGTTTTGGCATTGTTAAAAACCGTCTCGACGCCACGCGGCCACGGCAACTTGTTATTTTTGTAGATACAAGCTCGACAAGAACTTACAAATAACTGGAATATTTACTTGAATATAGTTGTCCTTTTAACAAATTATTATATTTGCAGATAACGTTATCAATGCAATCTTTTAAAATGCAATATAAAATTTGTATACTTGTACGAGTAGGTAGATGTTAAATAATAATAGAATCAGGCCTTTGTAATGATACGGATAAGCCACTAAGCCTGTTCGCATTGATAAATAAATCAAGTTTTCAAATGTATAATTTAACTTAAATTAAGTATTTGTTCTTTAATTTCTATGGGTCAGTTTTATTATTACGTGTCTCACGTGTAATTATTTCTTACAATCAAAATTACTGAGTTGCTCTAAAAAAGTAACAATTGCTTTGAAGACTTGAAAATTAACTTTATGTTAATTGGACAAGTTTTTGCAAATAGTTAAATATTATTAAAACATAATTTTTGAATCACGTTTGAAAATAATGTACATATGTATGTGCATACATATATTTGTAGATTGACAATGCTTAGAATTTTAAGGTTATAAAAACAATTCATATATATATTTTTTTATTTTTAAACATTTAGTTTCCAAAATATTTAGTTTGTTAGTCTTTATTTGTAAATTCCATTAATTTTTTTTCATTAAAACATATATGTACACATGTATTCTCTTAATTTATAAGACTCTTTATTAAATTGATGAATTTTATTAATTTAATATACATATAACCAGACAAAATAAATGATTAAATATTCTTCTTCTTTTTTATCTTTAGCAGATAATAGTTTGAATCACTTTATAAGTTGTACAAATTGTATTCATAAACTTATAGACTATCAACCTATCAATTTATCGAATTTTGACCAACTTGGTGAGTTGAAAGTCCATAATTAAATTATTGAAGACTTATTAATTTTACTGTGAATCTGTTAATCTTTTCTGCTTGCGCATGAAAACTCGAAAAGATTACTAGATTACTATTTGTTTATTCTTTTTAGCATTTGTTGTTAATGAAATTATTTTCTAATTACAAACATTGGAAAAATTTGTAAATCAATCATTTTTTCAACATTGAACTTTACCCTATGGAAAAGCTTTTCAATTCTACATTCTAGTCTTATTGAATCTTTATTATTATTATAAAGTAATAATAATAAATGATACAATTCTAACAATTACCCATAAAAATATTGATCAAAGACTTATTGGCAAATTTATACCTAGTTCTTGCAGACATTCTAATCCAAACAATTTTCATAGCTTCCGATATGGACTAAGGAAGTTGAGCTTTTAAAATATGTACATACTTATGTGTTATGTATGTGTCAGTCTATTTCAAAGAAATAACTAAACGTCCAAATGTGTAGGTAAAACTTTGAATGACTCATCAAAATAATATTTTTAATTATTTTTTCAACGGAATTTCTTTTAGGTTAAGCTATAAATTTAATGGTACGTGCTTAATATTGAACAGGCAAACCCACATAATGATCAATACCCCTGAAGTACGTTTGGTCGTGTCTTGGCCTTAATATATTAAATGAATTATTTGTTATTAGAAAAGTGCGTATACGCCCAGTTGTACGACTTTTATGTTTATCGTGGTCTTTGACAGAAAATATCTAAGAGATTACAGTAAATTTATTGCATATTTTAGTATTTTTACTAATAAGAAAGAAAAAATTGCAATTATTGTTCTGCTTTGGATTGTTTTGTTACAAATTGATTCCATAAAGGTAGGAGTTTATGTGAGAAGTTTTCAGAAATTGCTTTAATTGTGGGGATAAAACACTAGTTTTTTATACCACAAACCCAACGAATGAGTCTTTTCTCATAAAAGTGGGCCATCAAAAAATGTTTTCACGTATTAGGTATTTTAGTAAAGTGCATACTTTAACAATAGGAAAAATAATTTTTTTGATAGTATTTTTTTCTAAAGCTCCCATTCCGTATTCTCTGTTTCTCTAACTATGTATACATATAATAATACAATGGACTATACGTATGCAATTCGTTAGAAAAACTTATCTTACAGTTTCTTACAAAAATGTTTAATAAAGTAACTGTAAAAATTTTTTCATTTCAGTTAAAATGTTGAATCGTTTTTACTTATGAATAATATGAATAATTTATAATTTTAATTATAAACAGGATTCTTGTAGAAATGCAATCATAAATTTATCATTTTTATTGAGAAATTGTTTTTATTCACAAAAAAATTGTATTCAAATAAAAATTAAAAAAAAAAGTCTCACATCGTTATACGTTGGTCAAGTTTTGAAAGACATGTGTCTGCTCACTCTGCTATAGAAAAGTATGTTATTATGTACCTAATAAATTTTCAAATTCTGCAATAAGCGTTAGTGTTGCTTAGATATGCATGTAACATGTTTTTTACTTTAGATAATGTGCATCACACAATAATATATTTGGGTGAAGATTATTAAGGCCATTTGGTTGAGTTTTATATTCTATTAAATACATGCGAGTATATACAAAATATATTTTGAATTGTAGTGTGAACGTTTCTTATTTACCAACCATAAATGGAATGAAAGTGCAACTTTTACATTGGTGCCATAAATATTTTTTATCAAAATGCCTTTTATCTCTTCGTTATCCAATGTATTTCATAAGATTTTAGGAGTTTGATGCAACTCTTTCTTACTATCTTTCTTATCGAACATTCAATAGATCAAGTCTCGTAGTAAATAAAAGGGCTCACAAAATTCATCGGTTTTTTAGTCTTCAAAAATCTATCAAATCGCAAATAATCGGTTTTAAAATGAAAAATTTAATATACTTGTTATTAATAAGTTCAAGTGTCCTCATTATTCAAGTACAAACAGTTGTTGTCTTAAACAATCTGCCTGTGCCAAATGATATCCTTTCAAAAATATTTATTGATCATTTACAACATAATACTATTTTGGTTTCAAG
Source organism: Scaeva pyrastri (assembly GCA_905146935.1). Classification (NCBI taxonomy): domain Eukaryota; kingdom Metazoa; phylum Arthropoda; class Insecta; order Diptera; family Syrphidae; genus Scaeva; species Scaeva pyrastri. The sequence continues at coordinate 316,600 of LR989929.1, read as the reverse complement.
AACAAACTTAGATGATTCTAAAAAGTGTATTTTGGGACTTAAGGAAATTGTAAATCGATATCCAAGTTTAGACGTTTTTCCATGTGAGTTGAATCGAAGTTTTCTTTTATGTTTGTGAAGTTTATTATTCTGAAGTGCAAAAGTCAATGTTTTAAACGGTTTAAATAATTACTCTTCAATCATATACATACATATGTACAATGTACATAGATTTACTATACATAAACAAAAGAACTGTGTTACTCGAATTTCAAAAAAAAAAAAAAAATTAGAGGTAGCTAAAAATAAATTTCAATGAAAATTAAAATTTTTGAATGGCATATAAAAGTACATAGATAAAGTAAAAAATTGTTTAATTTTAATAAAACCATGTATATTCACTTAATTTTTCATAATAAGATCAAGTGATTAAGACGTGGGCCTTTTTAAGTTTTAAAATGTTGTTTCTTCTAGTTATCGATGCGTGGGGAACAATTCCCTCAGGATTGCTATATGGTCACTTAGAGGACTTTGGCAACTTCGATGAATGTATTGATATATCAACAAATCTCAGTAAATCTATTGGTCCAACAAATGGAAAATATTGTTTTGCGTCGCTTCCAATCTTGGAAGATCAAACTGTATCAACAGAAGTCCACGATGAAAAGATCCAACAAAGATTTTCCATCGCAGAATACGCCATTATCAGGATAGGGATATGTGTTCCTGATGTTTGCACTTCGGAAATACTCACAGAAATATTCCAGAACGCAACAATCAATAAATTTAATGGAGCATTGAAGCGAGTAACTGTGAACAATTGTATGGTAGCGGAAAGTCCTAGTTTTGAAGTAGAAAATATTGTTGGAATGTGAGAAGAAATCAATTTAAAACAAATATTGTAATACTTATTATAAAAAAACTATTTTAAAGAGTAATATTTTTAATATTTGGACTACTGATGCTGCTAAGTACACTATATGATATTTTCATGGATACATTTAACAGTAAAAAGAAATTCTTACAAATACAAGTTTTAAATCAATTAATGTAGACTTTTTACAGAGCCAGGAAATAAAATACTTTTAGCCTTTTCCGTGGTAACAAATGGCCGAAAATTGTTTAAACTAAATTATTCGAAGTCAAATAAAACCATTGGATGTCTAACAGGAATTCGGGTACTTTCGATGGTCTGGGTCATTTACTGCCATTGTTATACAGCGTCTGCAAAGATGCCATACATAAACAAATTCGATTATTTTCCAGTAACTCCTTTTTTAATTACATATGTATATTGTGCGACTAAATATAATTTTTTTTGTTTTAATTGAAGTGGTCCAAGGAGGCATCTTCAATGCACGTATTATTGGCTACTGTTTCGGTGGATACATTCTTCTTTCTGAGTGGTTTGCTAATAGCTTGGCTAGGATTCCTTGAACTGGATCGAAGGTAACATTAAATGATGAATCATCCACAAGAGTGAATAACGAATAAAAAATATGTACATACATACATACACAAGTATGTATTTGTTCATTTTGATATTTCTTTAATATGATTTTTTGTCGTCTACCGTCGCCCTTTCATAGATCATAACTTACTAAACATCAAGAAAACGAAGAGAATGTTGATTTTGACGTTAGTCGCGATCGGCGTAAACAAATTATTCATAGAAGTGTGGATGGTATGTGGAACGCGAATACAGTTTGACAGACAATTTGTGATAACAGTTTGTGATTTGCGACGACCAATTTTGTTTAGTCAAATAGCTTTTATACATCCGACGTTTTCTTGATATTTGTGAGGTATAAGTTTCAAGGAAACAACTTTCCGACCAGTAAGTAGGTATACTTTTACTGTCCTTTTATAGCAACCAGTAAAACTACAAAAATTAATCTTAAACAAGAGATATGAATATTAATTTAAAAGAAGAATGTTGCTTCCTCAAGCCATGCAATATTACTTCACCACTTAAATTTAATTTATTTTTTTTTTTATTTCAGCAATGGAAAAATTAATATATTTTTGATGTATTTCCATCGTTACATACGCTTGACTCCTGCATTGGCCGCTGTTATTTTGTATGTTGTCAGTATTGACAAATACGTTGGAAGGGGTCCTTTAAGTGAAGAATTTAGGGATATTGTCGGAAATTGCAAGGATAATTGGTGGTCAACGTTACTTCACATTCAAAATTATGCTAATCCCTCGGACATTGTAGGGTTACATGGTTGCGTATTTGAATACCCAGTTTATTTAAATCCAATTTTCAGTGCATAGGGCAAACATGGTATCTAGCCGTTGACACTCAACTTTACATCTTATCACCATTGATTTTAATTCCTCTATGGAAATGGGGAACGAAGTTCATACCCGTGATGATTTTACTTTCGGTTCTACAAATTGGTTATGTTATTGCCATATTTTTCCAATATGGTTTCAATAATTTTCTGGGGTAATTTTGGATATTTACAAGTTTGTAAACAGTTGCAAGTGATACCTTATTTTAATATGTTTTTAGAGTTTTGGGGGATGATCAATTGATTCTAACTTATAGGCCAACTCATGCCAGATACGCAGTTTGGCTCCTTGGCATCGGATTTGGATACTTTATGCACAGGAACAGAAGCAAATCCATAAGACTTTCAAGGGTTCGTTTTGTTATATAAAACACATATGTACATACGATAAGCATTTAATTAACTGATTATTATATTTGTTTTAGCCGATTCAAATGCTTGGTTGGTGTATGTGCTTTGCATTACTAGCAGCCATAATGTATGGTCCCTATCCTACGATCCATGCTGACCAAGGGGCAACTGTTCTGGAAGCTGCATTATATGAACCCTTAAGGAGGGTAGCTTGGGGAGTTTTGCTGTCTTGGATTGTTTTTGCATGTCATTTTGGATTTGGCGGTTTGATAAATTCATTTCTTTCACATGAAATGTGGCAACCAATTGCCCGACTGACCTATTCCATGTACTTGGTTCATTTGAATATTCAAGTTGTTAATTATGGAATGACGAAAACCAATGTCTACTTTTCAGACTACTTTTTCGTAAGCAAAGCAACGCCTTAAAGCCTAAAAAAAAATCCTTAACTCTTCTTATTCTTATTGAATGCAGATTTTAGTTTTCTGGAGTACTTTTGGAGTTTGTTTATCGGTTGCGATTGTTCTAACACTAGCCTTTGAAGCACCAGTTATAGCGATTGAAAAGTTATTATTAAGACCATCAAACCAAGATATGGATGAAAAACCGAAGATGACATCTAAGACTGATCTGGATATGATCCCAAAACTTCCTTAGCCTTATGACAAATAATATAAAATTTTGATTTATATCTATACAAATATTCTTGTTTTTATATATTTTTAAATAAGGTTGGTAGATTGAAGTCAAATCTTAAGAAAAATATGTTGCATGATTACATTTAAAAGCAATTATCGAATTGCAAGGGAATACGAGTACAAAACATTTTTATATGCCTCGGCATTTTTTAACAACAGCCTGAAACCTGAAATGCAATTTTTTCAGAAACATTTTTCGAAATCATAAACTGGACTCATAGTCCTGTTCATGACTCTTTGCTAAAGAGTTCAGAAGAATGCGTTAATTTTAACAATTTTTAATAAATACTTAAAATTAAAAAACTGCTTATGAGTTTACTCTGGATTCAGGGTTAAAAAAATCTAATTTCACTCAGTTAAGCTGCTGCACCACAAAATTTCTCTATTAATGATTTTACTCAATGAGTTGCCGCGAAACGAAATTTCTTGATTCAAATATTGTTCAACATTAAAAATAGGTTGTTTTGTTGAGTTTCAATGAACATAAAGCTCATGTTGCTTTTATTAAATTGAATTGCATTTGCTTGTGAGACTGACAATAATTGGTGGCAATTAAAATTTCACATTTTTAAGATATCCTTTATTAAATTTTATAAAACAGACTAAAAGTTTTTCGTTTTATGTGTTTTATTTATAAAGTTAAATTCTTTTGAAATATCCGAACGGCTACATCACCAACTGAAAATCTAGATGTTGCAAAAGATAAGTTTCATAGCCTACGAGTAAGCTGTAATTTAATGTTTGCAATTGCATACTTTTATGATAAAAAACAAAAGAATTGAAGTGGTTGTTTGATAGTCGTTTTCTTTTTAATTTAAATTGTTTTTTTTTTTTCAAAAGATTAATTAATGATTATGTGTATGGTGTTGTGCAGTATAGGTACATTGAAATTATTTTTGAAATATAGTTTGTGGGGGTTTCGAAATATTTGAGGTTTATGTTCGGAACAACGTATATATGTATGTATGTATTATGTATATACAATATATAGGTATTTGTTATGTACAATATTGTACATACATACATATGTAGACTAGAGTGCCCGGTGAATTCGTCTCGCTTGTTCTATTTTTCATAGCTTCTAGATGGCCCGTTGCTAGGTAGGTGCGTGTAATAAGACATAGCTGAGGCAGATTTGAAATAAAACACAAACTATTTATCAACACATTTTACTGTTAATTGATTTATTAGATATGTATATAACAAAAAAAAAAAGTATACAATATTTTAAGTTCAAAAACAAACTTTAAACAAAAACAATTTCAACATTTTTAAAAAACTTTTCCAATAGCTCATCATATTAAACTATAGTCGGGTAATAAAGTCCAAGTTTTTAAAATAGGTACATAAAACAGTATATATGTTATACAAAATACATGTAAATAAATTAAAGCTTAAAAAACAATACATTATTTCTTTGTAGCACAGCCATCAAGACAAAAGTGTCTTTTTCAAACTGCCGATGCCGATCTGAAGATCCAATTATCAAGCAGTTGTATTTGCTTGCTAACATGAGTAAAATTTTGAAAAAAAAAAACCATTTACAAAAAATTAAAACAGAAAAATTTATGTGTGTTCATATCTACCTATATATAGAAAAAAAAGGAGGATAATAAGGCCTGTCCCTGTCTTCAAATTTGGTAGGCCTTATTACCTTCATGCACTACTTGTATAAAAAAAAATTAATATTGAAACTATGTATTATTAAAACTTAAAGAATAAACAAAAAATAAATAATGGACCACTTAAGCTGAATTTTAGAAATAGGATGATTTCTTATCTATATATACTTCTATTTCTATATTCTATATTTATTCTGTATCTATACTTCTGTATCTATACTAATACTAGCTGATCCCGCAGACGTTGTTCTGCCCTGTTTTTCAAATTGTGTGAAAGAAATTGCTTTAAATCTTCATATCCAGGTTCTAATAAAGTTTTGGCATTCATAACTGAACTTATGAGCCCATTTTTTAAACAGCATAAAAACCTATAAATGGACCTTATATTTTTTTCACTATGTTTCCCTTGTATTTCTCTTAAACACAATCTTGAGGCACTATTTTCTGCTTCTTTCCATATCCAATTCATCACAAATATATAGCTACATAGCTTTCTATTGGTAAAAAGAATTTTAAAAATCGGTTCAGTAGATCTAGAGATTACCTAATACAGTCTTAAAAATGTTACTAACTCTTTCGAGAAACGATTGATTTAGGTACTGTGGCCGCTTTGTCAAAAATTCAATTCGACTTCAATCTTCAATGTTATGACTGTATTGTAAACAGTGCTATTTGGCAAGTCTAAATTATGTCAATAAAGAAATTCAGATTTGAAAAGTGGCAACCGTTTGTCTTGATCATACTTCCAGGAGGACACTTTTTGTATTTTCTTATCGATAATAATAAATATTGATGTTTAATGTCAACTGTGACTATCAACTGTCAGTTAAGTAGTTCAAGAACACGGTGGTGGTTTAAAATATGCTTCGAAATAAGACTTGTAAGACTTTTAATTTCGTAAGCAATTTAATTTAAAATATTGAAGGAAAAAACATTTTTTTAATATATTATTTGACATAGTACAGTGTTCAATAGTGTAGAGACGAAAATGAGCCATAGTGTGTTAATTTTCATTGTTTTTAAGATGTATTCTGCTATTTGGGGTGGAGACAAATCCAATCAATCAATAACCACGAAAATTGGTTCAGCAGATCTCGAGTTATAAGTGTTGTAACAAACCCGTCTTTGTTTTATATATGTAAAAATATAAATATAATATAATAATATATAGATATTTATAGATATAGATATAAAGCTGAAGAGTTTGTTTGTTTGAACGCGCTAATCTCAGAAACCACTGGTTCGAATTGAAAAATTATTATTTGTGTTGGATAGTCCATTTGTCGAGGAAGGCTATAGGCTATATAACATCACGATGCAACCGATAATAGAGAAGAACCAGTGGAAAATGTTGCAAAAACGGCGAAAATTATTCATCTTTGAGGGCTTCCGTTGTTCGTTTCAAGGCGCTGATCTCAAAAACTACGTGATCGACTTGAAACATTCTTTTTGCATTGGATAGTTTATTTATCGAGGAAGACTTTTAGCTATACAAAATTACGCTACGACCAATAGGCGAAATATAGGTCACTGGTCATTATTGGTCTTTGGTCATAAATGGTCTTTGGTCATAAATGGTCTTTGGTCATAAATGGTCTTTGGTCAATATAGGTCATTTGTCATTGTACCTTTGACCTTTGACCTCTGACCTCTGACCTTTGACCTTTCACCAATGACCTGTACAGGCCAATGACCAATAACCTATAATGACCAATGACATATATTGACCAATGACCATTTATGACCAAACACCATTTATGACCAAAGACTAATAATGACCAATGACCATTTATGACCAAAGACCAATAATGACCAATGACCAAAGACCAATAATCACCATTCTCCTATAATGATTCATAACCAATGACCAAGGAGTCTCTCATTTATCCCGATCGTGACGAACGCCATGCCATCGCCATTCGGTTGCGCAAAGGATTCGGAATTCGAGGTAGATTGCGGAATCGTCCTTCCTTACATACGGGGCCATCAATTCTCCTTGCGACTTGCTTTGCGCTTAAGAGGTCAAAGTTTGCTACTATTGACCCAAGGTATTCATGCTCCATTACCTTAATTGTTTGACCAGTTGTTCTTCTGATCTTCTCGCATTCGAACGTCACCAAGCACTTTGTTTTTCTTTCACTAATCAGCCTGCGGGATATCGTATTAAAAAGAGAACAAAAGGCACGCATTAGTCCATTTGTCGAGGAAGGCTGTAGGCTATATAACATCACGCTGCGAAAAATATTAGGGAAGAATAAGTGGAAAATGTTGCAAGAACGGGGAAAAATATTCTTCTTTGATGTCTTCCGTTGTTTGTTTCAACACCCTGATCTCAGGAACTGCGTGATCGAATTGAAAAATTCTTTCTGCGTTGGATAGCCAATTTGTCGAGGAAGGTTTTAAGCTAATTAAATTATTAATTAATTAAATAATTAAGCTATAACTACACTACTATCAATAGGAGCAATGAATCAGTGGAAAATGTTGCAAAAGGAAAGAAAATTATTCATCTTAAAGGGCTTCCGTTCCATTGTCAAAATCGGGTTGCAGAGAAAATCCGTATGTTCTTCAGTCATAATAAAATAAAACCTAAATATCCTTTACGAAGTACTTTAAAATATATATTTTTTAAAACTTAATCTTAATTGCTATAATAATAAATTGAAGCGGACGAAGTCGCGGGGAACAGATAGTAAGATTATAATGTTCAGCTTCTATAATACGTACATAAGAGCATACGGGAAAAAAACACGTGCCGCCGATTGGGATCATTATTGTTATTCAAAATATACCTATACAAAACACAAGTTAGGAACAAAAAATGTGCACTGCGAGAATATACCTAATTCAAACTAAAAATTTTTAATTAGGTATACAACCTTCAAAGGGCCATTGAACTCATTTTGACTAGTTAACTGCGAGCACAAGTATTGAACGCGATTGCGTAAGATTAGATATTATTTTGATTTTTCACAAATATAATAGGTAATAATCTTTTGAATTTAATCAATTATTTTCTATGAAGTGTACTACAATGATATCAGCATGACTATTTTTCAATTCCAATTAAATAAAAAAACACTTAAGATCATTGACCGCTCTCTTGGAGTCTTAAACATGAATGACAAATGCATATCACCATACAAATTTTAATTGTTGTGCATATTATAATATTCTTCCCAAACGCACTTTTGTTATCATTCCTCAAACCTTACTACTTGATGAGCTTTTGATTTTAACTAGGTATGAATGTACACATGTATTCACACGAAATAAAGCATTCAATAGTTGAGTCATTTTTTCTATCTATTCTACACTTTCACCTGAACCTGGAAGCAAAAATTTAGAATAAATTGTTTGTTTGACATAACCCATTTCCATTTGTCTCAATTTTACCTTCTCAACTCGCCCTAAGCTTCTGTTATTGCAAAGTACATATGTACAATGTACATTTTGTATTAATACAAAAATATGAATATTTTTAGATCAACACCTACATACATACATACAATGGCAAAGATAATCATTCAAAGGAGAAATCAATGATGACCCACTCAAAAACAAAAATACGAGTATGTTTATTTATAATAATATTTGATGAACCTGTTTTGTGAAGAACTTAATGAGCTTAAATTAAACAACAATTGACTCTACCTGCGGGAACTTTTTTTGTACATATATAAGTAGATACCATAATATACATATGTATGTACATACATACAAGTATAAACGTGTGTTTTATAATTATTATTCTTATTATTATTATTCTCTAACAACGCGTTATTGCCATTATATAAGGCTGAAATTGAATTAATAAAGAGTTTACATTTCGTCAAATGTAATCACTGATCAGTTACACGAAAGGGCGTCGCGTCGCGGTCGCTCCGATTGCTTCGAATACGCAAAACACGCGTTCGGTTGTTATTATTTTTCTCGATTTGACAATCTGTGAATCAACCATTGATAACTTTTTGATTAGGCACCAATGCGAAAATTGCAATACTATCGAAATCGAAATCATAAGCGTGCTCAATTGGTTTCAGTTTTAATATGTATTTAAACTGATGTCTAACCGTGTTTTTGGTCAGAAGCACACTGCCTGTCGGCAGACGAGGTTATTAAACAAGGTGTCACTGATTTCGCAAATTAAAACACTAAAATCGGTTTCCCATCAATAATGAAGAATTTTAAGGCAGTTTTTTTATTTTTTGTGTTGAACATTTTTTGTCAATTCTTTTATAATGCTGTGCAAGGCAGTGAAATAAAAAAATATCCATATGACAGTTACAATATTGGATTTATAAAACAAGGTTGGGAAAATGATGTTCTTAATGAAATCGCGTCCTTAATTCAAGGCCAGCTGAATTTAACTTCAGAGTGCAATCGACATCTCAGTGCAATTGTAACGGCAGTCAAAAACCGCGACAAATGGGCAGTAAAGTGTAAGTGTATAAATACTTAATTGGTTGTTAAGTTTATTTTTGTTTTTATGATCATATGACGTTTACATTTAAAACGTGGAAAATACTTAGGTATGTAGGTACCTACAAAAACAGTCATGAGATTTTATTTTGTTTTCATTTTACTTCTTCGTTCTTGAATCATTGTAATTTGAAAGACGCGTTAATTAAATTTGTGCTTTGATTTGTGTAAGTTATTTGCAACATACTTACGAAGAAGGTCCTTTTTCATAAGAACTTAATAAAAACCTTATTTTTTTTTGTAAACTTAAACTTTTAATTTGATAAGGATGTTATTGAAAATATGTGGTCTTGTCATTACTAAAAAAAAACCAGAAGAAGATACATTAATTTACGCATTATTTAGTATGATATATGCATATACATAGGTACATTATATTCATGGAAGTAAAAATATATTTTTTGAGATTATGAATTAAACTGTACCTATTTTATTTTTTTTTTTCTTAACTTGGTCAAACTGAATTTAGTGACGTATCTGATCGTGATTGTTTAAAAATATAACAAATAACATTAAAAAAGGAAATGTGAGTTATCAATAAATCTATTTCTAATACTTTCAAAATATACAAACAAAATCACTGTCTATCAAATCAATTACTTTAAAAGGTACATACATCCATACATAGGTATGCTACTAACGTTTTTTTTTTTTTGCAATTTTATCGGTATTTAAAATTAGAGTCATTTTCGATAGATGAAGCTCTTCATCGATTCTACTGTTATAAGAGCCTGTGGTATTGTAATTCGATGCAACATCTCTGCTTAATGTATACATTTTTTCTTTCAGTTCTCGATTCATGGGGTAAGCTTCCATCGGGACTACTATGGGGTAATTTGGTTGAATTTGGAAGTTTCGATGAATGTTTACTCACAGAACATGAAATTGAAAATGAGGAAACTAAAGAGAAAATCCTAGGCCAATATTGCTTGACCAGTCTTCCGTTTTGGGACTTATTTCATAATATTTACTCGGAAATCTCACCTGAAATAAAATTAAACATTGGCATTTGTATTCCTCGAGCATGTGAAGCATTCGAGGCAAATACGATTCTGACTCAAGCCTTTTCACAGACTTTTAATATAACCATCTTGTCAGATATAGTAACCAAGGAAAAATGTACTTCGAGCATGCATACGAATTTTGATATAATGGATTGGATAACAATGTAAGTTCAACATCATAACTGAAGCCGCTTGCATAAAAATGAATAATCAAAAATTGGATCAGATCAATATTTTCAATTATAGGAATCCTGATTGTGTGTAGTTCCATTTACGATATCACTGCGAAAAGACAAGGGTGTAATGAATTAAATTGGCGATTTCAATGTACAAAAAACTTACTGAAATTTATTTTAACAGATGTTCCAAACCAGGTCTTGGTTGCATTTTCTCTTTATGTAAATATGAAAATCTTGTTCCGGACTTCTTCAAAGAAATCACCAAATATAATTAGCTGCCTAAATGGTATTCGTTGCATGTCAATTATATGGATCATTTTTGGTCATAGTTATATGATGGGTTTCCTCTTACCAAGTGCAAATAGTAAGGACATTGTTGAGGTAGGTATATACAGTATTCATATTTACTTATGTACGTGCTGACTTGAAATTTCAATAATTTTAATATTTTTTTGTTTTTAGTGGGCCCAAACCCCATTCTCCATGCTTCTGCAGTGTGGGACAATATCTGTAGATTCATTTTTCTTTCTTAGTGGTCTGCTTGTGATTTGGACGGGCTTAAGGGAACTTGAAAAGTATGCATGAATTATGTAAATTCGATTTATCTAAACTTAGAATAAATGTTTTTAGGACTGGGGGAAAGCTTAATGTGCCTATGATGTATCTTCATCGATATATTCGTCTAACTCCAATAGTTGCTGCAGCTATTTTATTTTACGTCAGCCTGTTCCGACATATGGGAAATGGACCTCTGTGGAACAATTTCACAAGCTCCTACAAACTTTGCCATGAGACTTGGTGGGCAACTCTTTTGTATGTTCAAAACTATGCAGCTCCTGGAAAAATGGTAAGTTTGTATCGGTGACAATTGACAGTAAATAAATAATAATAGGTTTTTCTTTTTAGTGCTTGGGTCATACTTGGTACTTAGCAGCGGATATGCAATTGTACGTTCTATCTCCTTTGATTTTGATTCCAATATTTAGATGGAAGAAAAAAGCTATCGGTGGTGTTATTATATTGGGAATTCTTCTGGTAGCGTACGTTTTTGCGAGTATTTTAATAAATAATTTTTCTGTTTTTAGTACAAACGGGTATGTGCATTGTGTGTTTCTTAAATTTTGTATAATTAACCTCTTTTATACATAAATACATACTAGAAATTTAGGTGAGGACACGCCGGAAATGAGGAAAATATACTATGCTACCCATGCCCGCACATCACCTTGGCTTATCGGAATTGTTGTTGGTTATTTCTTGTACAACTATAAAGAAAGTCGTATCAAAATGTCTAAGGTTTGTTCAAATAATATTAAAACAAACGGCAAACGGTAAAACCCAGATAAATATACTCACTAAATCACCGTATACAGGTTTTTGTAACTGGAGGCTGGGTGATAGCTTTGATTCTTTTGGGAACTGGAATATTTTCCTTGTATCCAAAAGTTTTACCTGAAGCAAAACCATTGACAACCTTGGAAGGAGCGTTTTACTTAACTTTGAGCAGGGTGGCATGGCCTCTTGCTCTGTCGTGGATTGTGTTCGCATGTATTAACGGTTATGGTGGACCTGCCAATACTTTCTTGTCGTGGCCGTTTTGGCAGCCAATAGCAAGACTATCATACTGTATGTATATTATCCACTTAATGGTCGAGACCATCAATAGTGGACGAACAAAAGTAAACTTACATTTCTCAGATTATGATTTGGTAAGGGGAATAAAAATAACCCACAATTGCAAATATTCGATTTATTCTAGTATTTTTTTTTACTTTTCAGATGTTACGTTTTTGGGGAGATTTTGGTGTCACGATTTTAGTGTCCATTGTTGCTTACTTAATGTTTGAGTCTCCAATGATGGGAATTGAAAAAATTTTATTAAAGTCAAACACAAAAGAAAAGGCAAAAACAATTTCAAAGGAGGGACTCTGCGAACATCAACCCTAACTGGTTTAAAGTACCTACATGCAACATATTTATTATTTATAAAATTTTAGGCACGCGTATGATAACTTGTTTGACGATAACGAATTTTTATAGAGTAGTAAGAAACGATATTTTTTTTACTGTAGGACGGAGGTATGTCTATCTACGTACATATGTATCTCGCTCCGTTTAGGAACTATTAGAAAAAAAATTAAGGTCAAATTTCTGATACTTATTAAATTCATCAAATTAGTTTCAAACTCAAAAAAAATGTTTAAAAAAACAATTTTGTATGCTAGTTTTTTCAAGTTTATGTAACTTAACTAAGAATTTACTTCATGTGTTTCTGACTTTATAAATTCTTCATCAAATGTTCATGTTTTTGTGAAAACTTTACGAAACCTTTATTTAATGGTTCTTTAAGATGTTAACATTTTTACAAGTAACACAAATTTGTATTGGCTATAGTTAAGTTCAGGTATGGTCAATCACAAACTAGACGTCAAGTTATTTTTGCAACAATTGCTTAGGTGGCTGATTGGAATAACATGATTTAAGAACTCAAAGGAGAAAAACTTATTATTAACATCTGGTTGTTACCGTTATTTATTAATATTTTTTTTTTTTGAATTGCAAATAACCCTCCATATTCTACTAACTAAATGTATGTAGTTCACCCCTTTAAAAAACTCTGTTATTATTCTCGCCTGTTATCGTACTCCCCAGTGCCTTATGTGTGCTTTATTTTTTTAATTGTTTTTTATTTTTACGCAATTTAAATGTATAATCAAGTATTTTATCAAAGTTTTTGTATATCTTTAATATCTTAATTAAAATCGTCATTAGAAAATTAATTGTGTTTGAAGACAGTTAATCTAAAAAATTATTACACACAAATTTGGTACAAAATTTGACTAAAATACTGGAACGAGAATGCGTATGAAATATACTCATTCTCAATAAAATTTATATAACTTAGTAAGGTTATATGAATTTGACATAACCTTGAATCAATGGGTAATTTATTTCAGGGGAGGAATACAAATGGGCTTTTTCATTACAACCATGTGCCAGCAGCGTATGGAGTAGAGGAGGAAGAACAAAAATATGGAAAATTCAATTTTGTTTTGGAACACAGCCGATTTCTATGTATCTAATCTTTCAAAGTTTGTAGTAAAATGTACATATAATGTACATATGTATGTATATTCTCTAAATATACTTTTAAGCCTTCGTTTGGTATAACCATTTGGGAAACTTACTCGGTGTAACGTACGTTGCCAATATTGGCTTTTGACAATGACAATGCAGCAGCAACTCACACAACAACCAACATTCGTATATATGTACACATGTATTTATGCATGTATTTAATTTTTGTATATTCTGTTTCCAATGGTCCTCGGTCCTCGTATTTAGTTATACGTAAATTGTATAAATGCATACATATATATTATAATATTTCGGCTTGGTCCGATAATTAAAACTTATTTACACTTGTAAATAAAACAAAATTTACTTTATTTAAATCGTTCACAAAAATTCTTTATTCAACACTTTCAATTATCACTTTTAAAACACAGTCTTTACTTTATCGCAATTCACAATCAATAATAATCCGCTTTGCTTCCGAGCGCCTATTTATATACCTCAAATCGGTTCGAGAATCTGCTAGGTTGTTCTCGAAGCTTAACGAAGCAAGTTCCCCTCTTAACCACTAGATGTTTCTCGATGCTTCAAGAAGCGAGTTCTCCTTTATTCTAGTATAACACGATATTAAAAGAGATAAAGAGTGTATACATATAACATTGCCCCCTCCTTAGGATTGATCGTCCCGAACAAATCCATCGTTCTCATCACCACTGTAGCGATGTAGCCGGTCGCGATGTACAACTTTAGGTTTTCCTCTGACTCCCTTTTGTATCCGGTACACGACATCGTTGATTTTTGTAATGACTGTATATGGACCTTCCCAGTCCCGTTGAAGTTTCGGTGACAACCCTTTTTGTCGATGAGGATTGTAAAGCCACACGCGATCTCCTGCTTGGAACTCTGTTGTTGTCGCTCGTATATCGTAGCGTGTCTTCATTCGGTCACTGAACATCCTTATTTTCAACCTGGTATTGTCGTGGATCTGAAGGAGTCTTTCTCTGAGGTCATCAATGTAGTCATCCTCGGCTTGCGGCTCCGACGTGGGACATCCAAATTTTATTTCGCTCGGCAGTCTGATGTTCCTTCCCATCAAAATCTCAGAAGGTGTATGGCAAGTTGAGCTATGTCTTGCACTTCGATACGCCATCAAAAACAGTGGAATGTGTCGATCCCAATCTCGCTGATTGTCGTCCACAACTTTGCAAAGATGTTCCTTAAGGGTTCGGTTGAATCGTTCGACCATGCCATCAGATTGTGGGTGAAGTGGTGTTGTTCTTGTCTTCTTGATGTCAAGAAGCCCACAAACTTCCTGAAATATGTTTGATTCAAAATTCCTTCCCTGGTCAGAATGCAGTTCTAATGGAACACCGAATCTGCTCACCCAGTTGAAGACAATTTGGTCTGCGACTGTTTTGGCTTCTTGGTTTGGAATGGCGTATGCTTCAGGCCACTTGCTGAAGTAATCCATGACGACCAGAATATAACGATTTCCATTATTTGTTTCCGGAAATGGACCCGCTACGTCTACTGCAATCCTTTCGAAGGGTGCTCCGACATTATACTGCTGCATTTGGCTGTGGTTCTTTTTGTTCGGGCCTTTGGTGGCAGCACAGGTATCGCATTTTCGGCACCACTTCTCGACATCCTCCCTTGCATGCAGCCAGTAAAATCGTTGTCGAACCTTTTCTAGCGTCTTGTTCACTCCTAGATGGCCTCCCGAAACTCCATCATGCATCTCTCGCAGAACGTCCATAACCTTCGATCTCGGTAAGACTAGCTGCATTACATAAGACTTTCCATCTGCTGATTCCCATTTACGTCGAAGGACACCCTCTTGGACATGAAACGAGTCCCACTGTGCCCAATAGGCCTTCAGGGTCTGACTTCTATCGGAGATATCAGACCATTCTGGTTTTTCCTGGTGTTCCTTCCAAGCGAGGATGGGTTCGATATCTGAGTCTTCTTGTTGAGCCTTCCTCAACTCGTCGTTGCTCCAGCCATAAATGGGATCGGCTCTGGTTCGTTGGACAGTAACCACCTCTTTTTCTTCTTGTCGTCTGCAATGCTTACAGTCTTGCTTGCATGGTCTCCGAGACAGTGCATCTGCATTTGAGTGAAGCTTCCCCTTTCGATGTTGAATTTCGTAATCGTACGTCTGCAGCCTCTCAATCCACCTTGCCACTTGACCCTCTGGATTCTTGAAATTCAAAAGCCAGTTAAGTGCTCCATGGTCAGTTCGGAGAAGAAACTTCTGTCCATAGAGATACTTATGGAAGTGCTTTGTTGCCAAAATCAGTGCAAGAAGTTCTCTTCTGGTCACACAATAGTTTCTTTCTGACTTCGAGAGTACCTTGCTGTAATAGGCAATCACCTTTTCTTCGCCATTATGTACCTGCGATAGTACAGCACCTATCCCGACATTGCTGGCATCAGCATCAATTATGAACTGTTTTCCTGGAGTTGGGTAGGTCAGCACTGGTGCATTACACAAGCGTTGCTTGAGCTCTTGAAAGCTGCGCTCACACTCACCTGACCATTTAAACTGTTTTCCCTTTTCCGTTAGCTGATGTAGACTCTTGGCGATTCCAGCAAAGTCCTTCACAAAGCGCCTATAGTAGGTGGCTAGACCCAGAAAGCTTCGGAGTTGGTGTTTGTCCTGTGGTGTTGGCCAATTCTTCACTGTGTCAACCTTACCAGGATCCGTTTTTACTCCTTGGGATGAGATGATATAACCCAGATATTTCACTTCGGTTTTGAAGAGTGAACACTTTTCTGGGTTAAGCTTGAGGTGGGCTTCTCGCAGTCTTTGAAACACGGCTCTCAGATTTGTACAGTGCTCGTCAAATGTTTTCCCGTATACTATGACGTCATCCAAATAGACCAGGCAAGATTTCCATGTGAGTCCTTGCAGGACGCATTCCATTAGGCGCTCAAAAGTTGCTGGAGCATTGCAAAGTCCAAAAGGCATCACTTTGAACTGCCACAATCCGTTTCCTGTTGAGAATGCTGTCTTTTCTTTGTCTTCAGGATGGATTTCGACTTGCCAGTAACCACTTTTCAAGTCCAAAGTTGAGAACCATTGTGCTCCTTCCATCGCGTCCAGAGTATCACTGATCCTAGGCAGAGGGTAGCTATCCTTCTTTGTCACATCATTCAACCTTCGATAGTCCACGCAAAAGCGGGTTGATCCGTCTTTCTTCTTTACCAGAACCACTGGAGACGCCCAAGGGCTTTTAGAGTTTTCGATCAAACCTTCTTCCTTCATGGTGGTTATCAGTTCTTCAACCTCACCTTGTTTGGCTAGTGGAAGGCGTCTTGCAGGTTGACGAATCGGCCTTGCATCCCCGGTATTGATTCGATGTTGCACCAGTTGCGTTCTGCCATATTTACCTTTCGGTGATGAAAAGATGTCTGCAAATTCTTCGAGGAGACCTTCTGCAGTTCTTCGTTGTTGGTGGCCAAGATTAGATGACTTGAGAATGTCCGTCTTTATGGAGTTCAGCTCTTCGGACTTCAAGGATTGCCTTGACTCTTCTTCGTTGATCCTTGTTATAGCTGATACAGATTCGCATTGTCCGACAATCTCACCTTTTCTAAGTTTAACTTCATACGGCTTGATGTTCAGTATTCGTACCGGAACCATGTTCTTTAAAGGTCTCACAAGAGTCTTCCCAATGGTGACGTTTTGGGAGGACTTTACAGATGCTGGTTCGACCATGAGGTATCGATGGCTGCCAGGCTTACCCTTCAATTTCGTCCACACGAATACTTCTGAAGAAGCAGGCAAAGTGAGATCTTCATTGATGACAGTTTTCATAGATGGCGAGGTCTCATATGAGTTAGTCGCATAGATCATCGGAATCTCGATGTTTCGATATTTCAGGACTTGGTTCCTGATATCCAATATTACTCCGTGATCTTTCATGAAATCGACGCCGACAATGCACTCGTCGCATATATCTGCTACCAGGAACAGGTGAGAGAATTCCAACTCTGCCATGCGGATCTTAAGACGTACCTCACCATAAACTTTTGCGGCCTCTCCAGTTGCAGTCCTTAGACGATAGCTGTTGGTGTTGTGGAGCCATGCCTTCTTAACGAGGTCTTGCCGTATGATGGACGCCGTGGCACCGGTGTCAATGGTAGCCACACATTTATTGCCGTTTATACTTGCTTCCACGGTCAGGCTCTTGTTGTCACGTTTCGTTTGAGAAACCTGGATGTTGTTTCTGGGGCCATCGATACCCGGGTGGGAAACAACTTCGGAAGCAACATTGTTGGTGTTACTTTGACCATTTGAATAACTTCTGTTTCCACAGTGTTGGCATGTGGTTCCTCTTCGTGTTAATCTGCACTGTCGCTGTAGATGCCCAGTCTTATTGCAGTTCCAGCATCGTGCTGGTCCGTCTCGCTGACTCCTTTCCACAGTAGCCTTCTGACAAGAACATTCTTGGACTTCTATTTCCCTTACGCGATGCACGTTTTGGGAAGCTTGTTCTGCAGCTTCCATCGTCAGAGCGAAAGCCAATGCTTCTGGTAGTGTTCGCTTTCCGGCAGTGCGGATAGCCCTTTGGAGATTTATATCGCCCACAGCTCTCACAAAGGCTTCAACAGCAAGTTGATTTACTATCTCGTTACCAGCTGTTGGATATGCCAGGTGAACCAATCGCTCGATATCTGCCTGAAGCTGCTGCAGAGTTTCACCTCTTTTCTGTGTCCTATTGTTAAGCTGAACTCGGAAGACTTCTGTCATGTGGCTATCCCCAAACCGCTGTTCGATTGCGTTTACCAGAACTATGAAGTCGCCACTCTTCTCTGCTGGGATGGTTTGTAGCAGTTCAGCAGCAGATCCTCTTAAAGCAAGCGTAAGAGCAATGTATTTTTCGTGATCGTCCCAGCCGTTTGTTAACGCTGCTGCCTCAAACTGTTTCTTGTAGATTGACCACGGAATCTGTCCATCAAAGCTTGGAGGATTCACTTCTCTCTTCCTTGAGCACTCACCAGAAGGTTCTCGAGCTTTCATCTTTCGCACTTTTTCCAGTTCATTTGTAATGGTTTCGATTCGTTCGTCCATTTTCTTGAAACGTGCATTTTGTTTTTCGACGCGCTCGTCGATAGTGTTGATTTTTCCTTCGAAGACCGCAAACCTGCCTTCTAAAAGATTTCTCTGTTCGTCGAACCGCTCTAGAATATTCTTTTCATTTTCTTCAAATTTGGCCAAAAGAACTGACACCATGTTAGATAAGGAAACATTTGCATTTACCTCTTCCACTTTTGCTTCTAATTCGAAAGCAAAAGTATTTGGGTCTTCATTTTGCTGCTCCAGATATTCCTGCAGCCGTTTAACGAGTTCGGTTTTTACGCCTGTCCCACTTAAGCCACGTTTGCTTAGTTCGGCCTTTAGCTCAGGGACAGTTAAGTCTTTCAAAACTTTACTCATTTTTTTTTTTTTTTTTTTTTAACTTCACTACTTCACACACAATCGTTTAATCACTGCTCACTGTTTTTATTCTCAATAAGTTTTAATCCCACTTCTGACACCAATATAATATTTCGGCTTGGTCCGATAATTAAAACTTATTTACACTTGTAAATAAAACAAAATTTACTTTATTTAAATCGTTCACAAAAATTCTTTATTCAACACTTTCAATTATCACTTTTAAAACACAGTCTTTACTTTATCGCAATTCACAATCAATAATAATCCGCTTTGCTTCCGAGCGCCTATTTATATACCTCAAATCGGTTCGAGAATCTGCTAGGTTGTTCTCGAAGCTTAACGAAGCAAGTTCCCCTCTTAACCACTAGATGTTTCTCGATGCTTCAAGAAGCGAGTTCTCCTTTATTCTAGTATAACACGATATTAAAAGAGATAAAGAGTGTATACATATAACAATATGTATATATACTTTTTTATATATTTAAATCTTCTGTCTGTGTTAGTCATTGAACTCCTCCTAAACGGCTGGACCGATTTTGATGAAATTTTTTGTGTGTATTCCAGGGGGTTTGAGGATGGTTTAGATTCACAATACGGACGGTGGATTTAAACATAACATTACCTTTCCTGAAATATAATGGTTATAGCACCTTTACCTACGTATCAAAAAACAAAGTCTTAGTTTTTTTTGATTTGTCAATGGTTCATTTGGGTAGGTTAAAAGCCCATATGAATTTTCTATAAGCTTAAAAAAATCAGAGATAAATGCTGGGTATGTATATTTTTAAGAGTGTTAGTCAGATAAATAAGCACTTCAACGTGAACAGTTTCATAAATCTGAACTTATGTACAGTAATGCGAAAAAATACATTATGGACTTTTGGCTTACGTAAGACAGCCAAAAATCGTTAGACGATGGTTCAAAATTTGTCTGGGATCCACGTATTCGTCGAATACCTAATTATTCAACAAATATGTACATAATAATAAATTTCCGCTTTCGTCCGCACCCGGAGTAAACGAACGAGGACGTAGCGGATATCCGACTCCATTTTTGTGTTTATTGCATTTTTTAATTAATTTTTTTGTATTTCACGCTTTTCAAATTTGTTTGAATTTAAAAAGAAATTTTTGTATGTTTTGTTTTCAAAATTTTGTTTGGGGTTTTTTTAATTTTTTTCTATTTTGAAATAATAATAGTCATGATATAGATAAGTTATAGTAAGTTAAAGACGACCATATTATTATTATCGTTGAACTAAGGATTCCAAAATATTCGCCGTATGAATTCTGGTCAGGTTTTGGCGTCGTCGCTAATCACGTCTTGAAGGGTATGCCAAGGATTTTTATTATGATTTCAACCGAGGTATTCACCTTTTAAACTATTTTTCGTAATTAAGGAACTCGGAAATGAGCAAAAATCTCGGATGTGTTATAATGGCGTACATTTATGTATCTATCTTTAGGAAAGACTTCTGTCAATACATAAGGGCCTTAATATTTAGGCAAACGTTTTTTGATAACTCCACTTGCTACTATATTTTCTATCTATACTATTATTATAAGAAGGACAGATTTAATTGTTTGTTTGAATTGAATAGGTTCCGAAATTACTTGCCCGATTTGAAAAATTCTTTTTCCGTTAGGAAACTACACTAACCGCGGTTGAAATATGTTTTATTATATTTTTAAAAAATAGGGACCCTTACAAAAAAAAATTGTATACAAAAAATTTCTGTAAAAACACAAAACATTAGAAAAAGTTTTGCATTGAAGCATATAATTTAATGGTTTTGAACGACCGAGGTAAAGGTGGAAAATTCATTGTAAAGTTCTGAAAATTTCGGACAATTTTAAAATTCATTATTACGCTTTGGATCCATTTTGGTTGCTCTTTCACATTAAAATATGAACTACCTAGGTTTTATTACTGTATATACTGTATACTCTGGAGTTTATGTTAAGACGTTAAATTTGGGCGAGACGAAGTTCGCCAGGTCACAAACTTTGACCACTTTTCTTTGACTTGCACCACTTTTAAATACAATCATGTCGGTTAATAACCCGTCTATCTCTATGTTGTCATTGAGGCACACTCTTTTTAAATATTTGTCATCTTTAGGTTCCCACTGTCCCTTTAGATTATTTTCCAATCAGGTTTGAACCCTAAGTTTTCCTCTTAGTTTGAAGCCCTTTGGCACACATCCCAGTCGAGGTTTTTTAGTGCGTCACAGAGCGAAGATACTTGGGTCAGACGAGCTGAACCTCACACACCTCCCAATCATCAGGGTGACGGTTCTGTTCAGGAAAATTTGTTCCGCCGCCGCCGCCGCCGCCGCCGCGTCGACTATATAAAATAGATAGGAACAAAAAACTGCCACATTCCAATTCTTTTTGACAAAACAAAGTCTGTTGGGTCCGCTAGTGCATTTTATATTTTTCTTTTCAAATAGTAAATCAATTCTCTATTTTTTTACCTACAACAAGATTTAAAAATACTTAACTTTTTTCAATTGAATATAAATATGTGTTATCATGCGACCAGCGTAAACATCGGTTTGCCTTATTTATCTATTAGTAATATCTATAAATAAAATGTGATTTAGGTTGAAACAAATGCACAGCTTTAAGACTTAACGCAAATTTATTATTTTATTTTTTACACTATTGCATTTGTTCTTAATTAAATAAATAGTTTGAACGATAAATAAACAATATTACCACTCAATAAATCTGAATCTACTTCATTTTCAAATTTAAAATTCTAAGAATATATATTTAAATTAAAATAAATCATTATTTCATGGTTGAAAAAAAGTTTATCAAAATTATTTACACATACATACATATGTTTTTTCTTAACTTAAGAGCTTGAATTAAAAAGCTTAAGAAGGGGTGTGTAAGTGTAACATCTTTAAATTTTTTAAAAGTTCACACGGAAATTGAATTTAATATTTTTTTAAGTTCCAACAAGACAGTTTTTAATTTTATTTCGACGAAATGAAAAAAATTGATTAGCTGAATTTGAATGAAAAATAAAATTAAAAAAATAAAATTTTTTTCTAATAAGGGATTAATTTATAATTGATTTCTTATGAAATCAGTTAGTTGCAAATAAATACCTATACATACCTACATGAAATGATAGAAAAGGTTATTTTACATTAAAGATATTTTTTCAATTTCTAAACAATACATTGTTAATCATGCAAATCTGTTAAACGTACATTGCACTCATTTCATTTTTTTTTACCTATAATATAACAATAAATATTTTTCGATAAAATGTAACTAATATTAAATCAAACTTATTATAATATTTCTTAAGCCTTAAGGTCTTTGCTTTCAATATTTGTTGTTATCGTTACAGCTGGTTCGTTAGTTACAATAGATGACAGCGGTTGGGCTGGCTTCTTAGGAGGAGAACTTCCTCCACCAAATATAGCCTTTTCTATCCCAAGAATCGGTGCTTCGAATGCCAAAGTTGCAAAAATTGACAACGTCAATGAGATACCAAAATCATGCCAGAATCGAAGAATCTATGGGAGGGTTGGAAACAATTTAAAAAACATTAGCAGACTATAGTTAAATATTTAAATTCTTACGGCTTCATAATCCCCAAACTTAGTATCGTGTTGAATTCGAGCACCATTTACAAGTTGAACAATTCGATGAATCACATACATACAGTATGATAGTCGTGCAAATCCTTGGAAGAAACTCCAAGACAAGAAGTCATTAATGATTCCACCATGTCCATTATAACAAGCCCATACAATCCAACCAATAGCACAAGCCCATGATGCTCTGCTTAGTGGTTCGTAAAGAGCGCCCTCAATAATGGGTGCATTGGGGGTACCTGGAAGAATTCTCCAGTATGGTCCCCAAACACAACTTAACATAATTCCAAATGCTACTGTCCATCCCAAAATAACCAATGACTGAAATACTTTCGGTTAAGACACATCGGATCAGGAACAAAATTTTAAATACTTGTACCTTTTTCATTGCAATAGTACGTCCGCGGTTATACTTAAAGAAGAAGTAGCCAAAAATAACACCGATAAGCCAGGTTGGAACTCGAGTATGAGTTGGATAATAAGTTAGCCTCTGCCTTAGGTCAACATGATCACTTGAAAGAGAAAAATGATTTTTGATACCAACATTAGTAATGATATTCACATATATTCCTCAAAATTAAAACTTACTCCTGGACTCGGAATAGTGTGAAACCTTCCTTCATAAACGTTGCAAACGTGCATCCCATGCACAATACACCAAATATAATTATTGGGACGAGTGCTTTTTTGCCCCACTTCCATAATGGGATAAGGAAAATTGGTGAAATGACATACAATTGTGTATCTACTGCCAAGTACCAAGATTGACTCACGCACTATAAAATAAATTGAACACCTTACAGTTTTGTTCAATAGATAGATAGATAGATACAAAAACTTACAATTTTATAAGGGAAAACATAGTTTTGTACATATAGAAGAGTTGCCCACCACGTGTCTGAGCATCTTTGATCTTGGGTGCCGATTTTCATCCACATAGGCCCACGCCCCGAGTATTTATAGAGACTCATTATATACAAGATGACTACTGCAACAACAGGAGTCAAACGTATATAACGGTGGAAGTACATCAAAGGAAGATTGAGTTTGCCCTTTCTAATTAAAAAATTATTTTTTGAATTGAAACAAGATCGTTTGATGTTCTTACGTCTTTTCCATTTCACGGAATGCACCCCATAGCATCAACAAACCACTCATAAAGAAGAATGTGTCCACACAAAGGGTTGCGTTTTGCACCAGCATTGAATATGGTGTCTCAATCCACTGAAAGCAATAATTTCAAATTTGAGTATTCGTATTAAGATCGGACGGATTTCATAACTATCAGGTGAAATTTAAACTCACAGTGTAGAATTTATTTCTGTCAAGATGAGGAAGTTCATAAAACGTCATATAGCCATGTCCGAAAACCACCCACATCATGGATATGCATCTCATACCAGCCAAGCAATGAATAACATTCGGATTATTTGTCTTTTTAACATTAAAAATCTTAGGAGCATTTGAATAAACGGAAAATGCAGTGAATAAGGGACGTCCTTGGACTGCAAGTAAAACAAATAAATATTTTTTTCATAGTAGACAAACACTTTATACTTACGTCCTTTCTTTTGCTGAGCTGCATCATAAATACTGCTCATAATCATGAAAAGAACAATGCAAGAAAAAAAGATTCTGAAAAAAACTCACATTAGTAAAATATTAAGGATTCGATCTGAGTAAAAAGTAATCATACATAGCAAAGATATCAATTCCACGAAGAACAATTGGATCGTCAGCCCTACAATAATTTTCCATAGCCATAGGCTTGACAACAACTTCATTGGTAAGTCTCTCAACAACGCTTTTGTAAATAATGTTTACATCAGCTGCAGAACATGACTTTGGAATACAAATACCCAGTTCGAAGTTTTCCGGGTCCTTCTGTTTGTAACTTATACGAGCTTGGACGGCATCATTGCGGGGTTTAACTTTAGAGTATAGGTTTTTGATTGGCACTTGTGTCAAACAATATTTTCCACGAATTGTATCGGTATCGGTGAATCTTCTCGAAGCTGCTATGCATTCTTCAAATGCTCCCATACTAATTGTGTGGCCCCAAAATAGACCCATGGGCATACGCCCCCATGAGTCTGGCCCTGTAGATATAAAAAGGCTTTAAATAACTCAGACAAAAGTTAAACACAGCAATTTTTATTTATTCCTCTACCAAAGTACAACAATTTAAGATACACTTTAATTTTATTCACGTAAACTTCAATACTTTTCTAATCACACAGGTACTACAATCGTTGAAGATAATTATCTTCTTTTTAACAAATAAACCAAACCTACAAATATTTACGTCTTGTTATTGATTTTGATACGGACCGCCCGCCCGCGCCGGCCGCCACCACCGCGCCGCCGCCGGTAGCATTTAAGTGACCATGTTATGTTCATTAGTTCATTGAATGAGTTATATTTGGAGGTTATAAAAATGTACGTTAAGTGCCTAATGTTGGCTTAAAAACAATATTGCCTAATTTTTAATTATACTATACCACATTACAGTACAGCCTCGCTAGTCCGGACACATAAAGTTTCTACCGTGTCCGGAATAGCGAAATGCCCGGACTATAGAGAAAAAATTAAATACAATGGACAACCGAAAACTTTTACAAATTTCCGAATTATCATCTTATTCATTTTTATATCAAAAACAGTTGACTTTGAGACTTTGAAAATTTCTGCTACTTGCCTAACTGATTTGCCAGTTTCAATATCATCCAATATTTTACATTTCTTAGAAAGTGTCAAAGTAACATGCTTCCTTTTCTTTGTAGAAGCCATAATAAGTAATAACTTATGTTTTAAAAATTTTCAATGAGAAATTCAAATTATACACCAAAAAATATGCCTTATCCTTATAGAAAGCTCACGATGAAATGTAACAGAGCATGAAAAATCAACGACCACAAATATAAACTTCCAATGAGTAAATTTGCAACGATTAAAATGTCTAGATTCCAGAGCCAAATACAAGCGACAAAACTAGAAGGAGATTCCCCGTAATCGTATGAACAATTTTTTCCAAGAAACAGAGACAAATAATATATGTATGTGTATTGTACATAAGCATTTTAATACGCTGTCCGGACTGTAGAGGTAAACTTTTGAAAATGTCCGAAACATAGAGGTGTCCGGACTACTGAAGTGTCCGGACTAGCGAGGCTGTACTGTACTAAAGTATGTTCTGTTTTATATTGAAGCAATTTTTTTTTTTTGTCTTTATTGATCATTTTCATCAGGCTATTAGTAAACTATTAAATGAAACTAGTATGTTCGCTTATCAAATAACCGTGTATGTTGTGACATGTGGCATACAAAAATGTTTATGTATGTATGCCCATCGCCCATCGCCCATATCTCTAATTTAAATCAATAAATTTTTAAGTGGTCTACAGCACCCAAGATGTCAAATATCAAGATGCTTTTTGACATATCGCTAATAACATTCTTATTAATCAATAGGTTTCTGAATTGTTTTTATCTATTTCAATTATTATAAATAAAATAAGTGCATATCTGATTATGAACTTTATTTATTTTGATTGTTTTCAACACAATATCGAAATATAAAAAAACTAAACTGAATTGGTAACAATATTCAAGCAAACATTTGCTAAAATTTAAGATTTGTCATTCTTTCTTTCAAAGTGTAACGTTTTACATTGTCAATTAGTTAAAGGTAGTTCAATTTATAAACGTTGGTGTTTAGAATTAATAAATGAAATAACGGTTTAAGAAAAATTAAAAAGATACCTACTCTTATGGACTATGTACCTACAAACCTTTATATACATATGTATATGTGCATGCATATGTATATTGTATGTACAACTTTTATTATTTGGATTCAAGTCACTTTATTTTAATTGGTTAACATGCGAAATATTCGTTATCAAAATGCAAAATGCAAAAGCTCTTAAATCAATTTCCCTAATTTTTTAGAAAGCGATTTTTAACTTTAAATCTTAAGTAAGAAGCATACCCAAGCTACATAGTACATATTTTACAAACGGTTATACTTATAACTTTTTATTTTCAAAGATTTAACAATTGAAAAATATAAATTCTGGACAAAAAAGAGAGAAAAATTGTTAAAACCACTTAGTTGGCTCGTATTGGTTTAGTTGTTTAGCAAAACTCCATCCTAAATACACTCCATCATTTAATAAATCGAAGTATTGCCCTATCATTAAAGCTTAATAATTTAATTCAACAATAGGTATGTGTTTGACAGTAATACACATTAAAAGTTCATAAAACAATAATTTCATTCAAAAAAGATTATCAATGAAAGAAAGGTGCTATATCGTAAAATATTAGGTAATTGATAGCTTTTTGGGCAAAAAGTTAATTTCTAATCTATTTTTATTTTTTCATCATAGTATTTACTGTACATACATATGTACATCACATGGTTAAGCGATTTGACCTATTAAGAGGGGTATATAGCCCAATCAAGATAACAATAACTGTCAGAATTTTAAACCCATCGATGGTTAGTATACTTTTTTTTTGTGGCGCAATAGCTCGTCAAAAATTGGGGCCTGGTGATTTACAACTTCGAAAAATTTCAGTGTGCTAGCATTGACAGGAAGATGGGAACCTAGGAATTTATAACAGATCAAAACGCTTAATTTAAAAAGTAATTTTCACAAGACAAGTATTACTCTGGGAGGATTTGTGAATTAATATGACATTGCTGCAAACTTACCATTACGTCACATTAACATGTACATACATACATATGTATGTAGATGTGAATATGTAATTGGTTTGAAAAGTTTTTGTCTCATAAGTGAAAAAAAAAAAAAATACCTACTGACTAATTAATTGAACGATATGTGGCTTGCTTGTGCTTTTATCAGGTTTTTGATAGTGATAATTAATGTCATCAGTTAATCCCTAATAATAATCCTTTTAGCTATTCATTAACCGTTTGAAATAAATTTAAAATTCAGATGAAAATTGATAGTTACTATGCTTTCTCTTTTAAAAACGTAATACATATATGTATGTACATACATATGTATATCATTGATGCACTTTCACTTTAAGGAAGAATACTATATGTGTATACTGATGGGTGAAGTAATTGTTTTTACTAATTTTACTATTTATTTTGCGAGTTAAATTTATTTAAAAGAATGCACAATTTAAAAACTATGTTTGAAATGAATTAACAGCAAGTCAAGCATTTTTTAGATAGAAAAAATGCACAAAAGCTTTAAAAAAAAATGGCATTGCAAAAGTCAGATCTGCGCGTCTGGTAAGTTACAGTTGATGACGACAGTTTTGACTCTTGACTGGACTGAAAAAATTAAGAAGAGTAAAATAGTTTTCTCATTTCTTTTTTAATTCAAAGGAAAATTATTTATACTAGGAACTGTTTCATTGGTTAACACATTTCACCGAGGGCTGAGATACAAATTCTATTTATTTCACTTTACTTCCCACATCCTGAAGAGTTGCATACACATTACACTTAGAATTTTATTTATTTACATTACAATTCAAAATATTGAAAAGCGCACAGAAACTTAAAAAAGTATCGTGTAAATACAACTATGTACATAAGTGTATGTATTCACTTTCTTAATTAAACTTTTTTTAAATTAATATCTAACTATGCTATACCTATGTATGTATGTGCAATAAACCTTGACTAGAGCCTTGCTACTTCAGAGAGAGACAATATGACTTTTTACAACAACCTATAAAATTGGACAATGATGCCTTGTAAAATATTTTATGAACTACTTAAGTTTTATTCCAAGGTTTTAATTAAGTAGTTTTTCAGTTGAAAGACAGTTCTAGTAAAATGGAACACTTCAATTAAATCACTTGGTCTATTGCTTTTTAATTTAAATTGCTTCGTTAATTTTTGCTTTAAAGAACATAATGCCACAAATAAACTTCTTACACTCCAAAGCCCATTCCTGGTAGTCCAAAATTCCAGTGTATATCTTCTCCAAATGGCTTCTACAGAGATCGTCGATTTCTGCAGTAGCTCGGCTTGATGCGTTTTTAGCGAATAATTCATGTGCTTCTTTGAAAAAAGCAAAAGCAATATCACTTTTAAAAGGTGAAGGTTCTAAATCTATTAATCCGTTATTTCCAAAGTTTGATGACTTCTCATTTGAACACTGCGCGTATCCTAAAACGGTTAGGAGAGCTAAGGACAATCCCAAAAGGAAATGTCCACCCATGATTAGCAATTGAATCCTTTTTCTTTTTTAGTTCACCGACCGAACACTGCTACACGTTTGAAGTAGATTTACGAAATACGTGACTTTAAAACAATGCAACCTCTTTTTATAGCCATAATTTATCGTCTTTTTCGATTAAAAGATTAAAGATAATAGCTGATCCATCGCAGTCTAAACAAACGCACGGGAGTTAAAGAAAATTTCAATCGATCGCTATATTTATTGCTATCAGTAAAAAAAATTGGAATTGTAAAAATGGAAATTCCAAGTACTTTTGATAAACCACAAACCCGGAATCATTGCTTCAATATGTACGGTAAATACTTTATAGCTTAATTTTGAATCACAGTTTTTGGGATTTATATTGTTTTTTATATTGTTTAAGGTCTATTTAAAGTGTATGTGACTCTGATTGATAAGAAACAAAAATGCTTACCTTATTTTACTTATTTTAATTGTTTCAAAGAGTGATGGGCTTACAACGATTAGTCAGAGTTTGACTCTTTGGACTTTTTAATCTTTAGATGTTTTTTGTTGTTCATTGATCTTCGGTCACAAATTAAATCATAAATAATGTGTTTGCGTAAATGAAAAAATATTAAATAAGTTTATTGCACTTTCTATAGCGAGACACCTGAACAGCATAATAAACATTGCTATCAATAATATCTATCTACAATTATATTTAAATGTCTTAAGAAAACTTATTGTATTTAATTTTAAAATTATAGCAGAGAAAATTAATAATAAAAAAGAGGCTGGGTGCGACCCACACTGATAACTTCCCATTTTGTATTTATTGTACAAAACTGTCAATTTAATATTCGTCAATATTTTACCTTTTTTAGGTATTAACAAATGCATTATGTTGAAAATAAAATACATTTGAAGTCAACATCATTGCTTGTTGTGATGATATTTTAGTCGAAAAACGATTTTTGTCACTTTTCTGTAAATTTCGGTTTTAGTTTTTTATTTTTCGTAAAAAAACTGTCAATTCGACATTTGTTAAAATTGTAGCATATATTCATAATTGTATTTTGTATAAACTTAAATAAATATGAAGTCAATATCGGTGATCATTCGCGAGATAATCAAGTCAGAACACATTTTTTACCAACTTTTCATAGAATTTTTTGTACCTATTTATTTTTTGTAAAAAAAGTGTCAATTGAATTTTTTCGAAAATTTTACCAGATGTTAAGGACAGTATTTTCTATAGTAAAAAATTATTTTGAAGATGATATCATTTTTTCTTCATTGTATATTTGCGCTTTTTTAGTTTTTACTTTTTTTAAAAATAACGGTATGTTGAACTATTTCAATATTTATACCAAACCTGTATTACATTATCTACACAATAAAATTTATTTGAAGTAAATAGCATCATTCGTTCTTGAGATATTTGCAACAAACCAAAATTTTTCACTTTTTTTTAAACTGCTATGGTGAAAAAAACCGCTAGACAAATTTTTATAAAAGTCCTTTCTGCATCTTTCGAATTTATAACCTATTAAATAAAATTGAATTCGAGTCGATATCTTTAATTATTCTTGAGATATCGTTAACGAAAAAGGAGTCTCGAACGTACGAAAGTACGTACACACACACACAAGACATCTCTCTACAAATGACGAATTTAGATTCTAGGAACCATAAAACGTCCAGACTTGTCAAAAATTTCAATTTGACAAATCGGACCGATTACAATAACTTCCTATGGGAAGTAAAAAATAGTCCGCAATCGCTTGCCAGTCAGATGCATGTACCTTTATCTTAATTTTTTACTTTAGTCTTATAAGTTTGATGAGTTTTGGTCAATAGAGTAAAGATCAGCCTAAAGGGTCGTTCCGGGTATTTTCTAAATTATCTCTTGTTTTAGGTATGCCTAGAAAATGTTAGAAGTTGTATGATGACACTTTAAGATTAATAATTATAATGGTATTTGATTAAAATCGTGGCTTTGTTGCGTCTTCGTCTGTTTGTCTCGATAAATGATAAATGATAAATTTTGAAATGTTTGATTTGTTTTTTTCTGATTTTTTTCTTTATTTAATACTTATTCAAAAGTAGGTGATAATAAATCTACGGATATTGTATCTTCCTAAACTAACTCTTTCCATTTTTACTTTCTAAAGGTTCAATGTTAGTAGGATGTGCAGTAACATTTGTCAGTTCGTGATGTGGTTTCTTTGGTTCTGCTGATGTTCCCTTTCTGAATATGGCATTTTCAATTCCAATAATAGGTGCTTCAAAAGCCAATGTTGCAAAACAAGACAGCGTCAAAGCAATTCCAAAATCATGCCAAAAACGAAGAATCTACATAATGTATATAAAAATTTAAAAACAATATTGTTATTGAAAAGAACTTATGTAATAAAATTGTATAGTCTCCTGGTTTTGAAGAACGACGAAAAGTACATAATATGTAACTAAGTACTTAAAAATTACTATTAAGTGAAGTTGCATTTAGTTCTTTTAATTTAATAATTATGTATTCTTACCGCTTCATAATCTCCAAATTTCGTATCATGCTGAAGTCGAGCACCATTGACATTTTGAACAATTCTGTGAATGATGTACATACAGTATGATAATCGAGCTAGCACTTGGAAGAAACTCCAAGATAAGAAATCGTTGATGATTCCACCGTGTCCATTATAACAAGCCCAAACAATCCAACCGATTGCACAAGCCCATGAAGCCCTACTGATTGGTTCATACAGAGCGCCTTCAACAATGGGTGCATCAGGAGTGCCTGGAAGAATTCTCCAGTAAGGCCCCCATACACAACTTAACATGGTTCCCAAAGCAATAATCCAGCCAAATATTACCAATGCCTAGAATTTAAAATTATTTAAAATAGGTATGTATGTATATGTTTGTATAATAGATGTTAATGTTTAAACCTTATTCATTGCGATTTGTCTTCCACGATTGTATTTGAAGAAAAAGTAACCAAATATGACACCAATCAACCATGTTGGGACCCGTGTATGTGTTGGATAGTAAGTTAGCGCTTGTCGACGGTCAACATCATCACTAAAACACAAAAATCCTTCACTTATCTTATACAATTCAAAATTTGAAAACATACTCTTGTACACGAAACAGTGTGAAGCCATTTTTCATAAACGTAGCATATGTACATGCCATACAAAGTAAGCCAAACACAATTATGGGGCCAAGTGCCTTCTTGCCCCATTTCCATAATGGGATAAGGAAGAGTGGTGAAAGCACATACAGCTGAGTGTCAACAGCCAAGTACCATGATTGACCAACGCACTAAACGAGTATAAACAAAATAGTACATTCCTTGATTGTTAATTTTGATAAAATGCATTTTGTTCTTTTTATTATTTATTTGTAAAACTATTTTACAACGTTTCGAAAGTCTCACTTTTTTAAGTTTTTTTTTTTGGGGTTTCTGAAATTAGATATTCGATACAATTTTAAATAGGTACTTACGTAATTATGTGGAGTAGCATAGTTTTGAATATACAACAAAGTGTACCACCAAGTATCAGTGCATTTTTTGTCTTGAGTTGCAATCTTTATCCACATTGGTCCATGTCCTGAATATCTATACAAACTCAATATGTACAAGATTAACACTGCTAGCACCGGAGTGAGACGAATATATCGATGAAAGTACATCAAAGGTATGTTAAGCTTTCCTTTGCTGATTTAAAGGAAAAACAAAAATAATAGTTGATAAATTAAAAATATGTGTACACTAAATCGGGTCTTACCTTTTCTCCATTTCACGGAATGCTCCCCAAAGCATAAGTAACCCACTCATGAAGAAGAAAGTGTCCACGCAAAAAGTTGCGTTTTGCACTAGCATTGAGTATGGAGTTTCTAACCACTACAATTGTTGTATAAGAGTTAAAATGACATTGATCTTATTACTTTGATAGGCTTACAGTAAAAAATTTATTTTTATCCAAGTGAGGCAATTGATTGAAAGTCATATATCCATGTCCGAAGACAACCCACATCATAGAAATAGATCTCAATCCAGCCAAACAATGAATTACATTTGGATTTTTTGTCTCCTTAACTGTAAAAATTTTCGGTGCGTTTGTATAAACCGAGAATGCTGTTAAAAGAGGATGTCCGTTTTCTAATTTCAAAGTAAGAACTTTTTATCAAACAAAAGGCCATGAATTTAAACTTCAAGACAAGCAACGTACGTCCTTGCTTTTGTTGAATTGCATCGTAAATACTACTGGCAATCATTATGACCGTCACTGTACACACAAGTGTTCTGAAATTTGACATCCATATTATTATATCCATATTTTTGTTGGTTATTTCTTTCTTAAAAATTGTATCGAGGCGAATTAAGAAATGTTGTGTTAATGAAATTTTGAAATGACTACCAAATCCACTTATACTTACATTGCGAAAATGTCAATTCCTTCTAGAACAATAGGTTCCTCTGATCTACATCGTGTTTCTTTAACCATATTCGCCTTTAAGAAATCTAAGTCAGTGACATTTTTTAATATGCCTCTGAGAAGGTCATTGCCCATTTTAGCTGAGCATGACTTCGGAATGCAAATTCCTAATTGAAATGTTGTAGGATCTTTTTGTTTATAACTAACACGAGCCTGAAGATCATTTTTGCGGGGCTTAACTTGTTTATAGTAATCTTCAATGGGAATATTGGCTATACAATATTTTCCACGTATCATATGTGTTTCAGTTACTTGATGAGAAGCTGCAATACATTCTTCGTACGCTCCCATGCTAATGGTGTGGCCCCAAAATAGACCCACTGGCAAGCGCCCCCATGAATCTGGCCCTGTGAGTGATTAAAATCAAATTGATTGATAAATGATGACAAAAACCCTTATCGACAAACAAATAAATATGCATACATTAGTAAAATTATGGTATTTCATTGAATGTATTATGAAAGTTGAATTGAGCTTCTGAGAGAATTCTGGAATGAAAATGTGGATACATACATATGTAATGTATGTACATATGTACAGAACAGTACATATGTACAATGTAAAAATGTATAAAAGAATTTTTTTTGATACAAACATTGTACCAATTAAATGACTTTTACATATAAAATCAAAGAATAAGATCACCTATCACTTCATATAATATTGGTATTCTTACACTCCAAGGCCCATTCCTGCAAGTCTGCAATTCCTTCATATATCTTGTCTATATCCTGTAGACACTGTTTTCGGCTAACATCTTTACTTGTCACTTTAAATTCACTCTGCTTTTGGGCTTCCTCAAAGAAAGCAACAGCAATATCACTTCTGAACGGTGAAGCTTTTGATGGTAATATTTTATTTGTACACTGAACTAGTCCTAATACGGTAAACAATACAATACCAAACCCAAACAAAATATTCGTTCCCATATTTGACTTGACAGGGACCACTGCCCTTTAGATGAAATTGAATAAAAACGTGACTTTTTAATATAACAACCTCTTTTATAGCCTAGAGATTAGCAGATCTAGTTTTATGTGTAAGTACAAAATATTTAATGCTAGATAAAATTATATTTTTTATCAGTTCATTTGGAAAATTTTCTTGTTTGCTAATTTAGGTGGTCACAAAATAAAATCCTCAAGGTGATTCAAATATTCCTAAATATAAGAACGATAATTGTATTTTTTTAAGAAATATCCATATCTATTTTAAACTTAATTAAGATTAAAATATAAATACATATGTATGTACATACATATGTCTTAAGGTATGTATACTAATAATAACTTTGATGGATCAATACCACAACTTTTGTTTTAATACCTTAAACACTGATTTTGGTTTTATATAAAACCTAAAGCAACACACTAATATAAGATTACAAAATAAAAATACTACAGCACACCATTTTGATAGCTGACCTTTATTGAAGGGCTTTCGTTTGCAAAATCAACAACAAATACATAGGACATATTAATTCTATTTAAAATAAAGTTAAAATTAGGCGCGTACATACATACATATACATATATGGACTATGATAGTTATCATTTCTTGTACTATCAATTTGTTTCTATAGTCATCATAGTCCAAAGTACATTATATCAGCCACTCCACTATAAAAATCTACATTATCAATTCTTTTTACTGCCAAATCAAAGGTTTTAAAGTTTCCCCTACTAAATAAAATAATAATTAAAGCAGATAATAAAAATGCCAGAATTACGCTTTTGAAAGAATTTTTTTTTAACTCAAGATGTAACGTGTATAATGTGGTTATGATGGTTTGGAAATCAGCTTATTGCTTTTTTGGAAAGATAAAATGTACATACTCGTACATATGTTTAAATACCTATTAGGTATTTGATTAGCACCTTATTTTTAGAAATTAAGAATAAGATTGACATAATGATAACACTTTTCTTGGCGAAGAAAAAGAAATTGGCTATTTTCATGAATCAGAGCTCCTCCCAGGATACAGTCAATGAATTGAAAATGATTGTTCTGGTTCCTCTAAATTTGCCAAGTGGTTTATCTACCTCTCTGAATAATTATGTACCTACATATGTACATATATGAATGATTTCTGTCCTTAGAAGGGATTTTTCAGCTTTTTAGTTTTCAAGAGACATTTTTATCCTACTACTGTTAAAACTTCTTATCAAAATAATTGTATTTTGTTAAGTCTTATTGATTTGATAATTTATCATGGATAAGATTACTGGTAACTCCTAAAAACAAAAAACGTCACTAAATAGATATACGATTAAATTTTGGAAAATTTTGTGTTAAGTGTTGAGTCTATAAATAAATGTTGAACAACCTCATGATGTTCGTTCAAAATGTCGGGGAGAGTACGATAACTATAGGACGCCAAGATTTGATAACAGTTTCTTGTTAATGGGTCCCGTTTAAGGGGTAGAGTCAATTGTAGAGAAAATGCCAACATTTACAATATAGTACTATACGTATACCAAGCCAAGAGCAAAACAGAAGTCTGTTCTATAGTGATACATTAAAATTATATTATTTATTCCAAGAATTTTTGAAACAAAAATCACACATTGAAGTTACTTCATGTATGTTAATATTTTTTGAAAAATTCACATAATTTTAAATTAAAAAAAAAGAGACTGGGTTCGACCCATACTGATAACTTCCCATTTTACATATATTTATTGTAAAAAAATGTCAATCTGATATTCGTAAATATTTTATTATTTTTAGGTATTGACAAATGAATTATGTTAAAAATAATTCGATATTTGTCAAAATTGTATATTAATAATTGTATTTTGCATAAGCTTAAATAAGTTTTAAGTCAATATCGATGCTCACTTTCGAGATATTAAGATGTTGAACTATTTCAATATTTATACCAAACCTGTATTAAATTGCTATCTACAAAATAAAATATATTTGAAGTATGTAGTTGAAGAATTATCCGTTCCTGAGATATTTGCACACAACTAAATTTTTTTTTTAAAACTGCTATGGTGAAACAACCGCTAGACAAATTTTTATAAAAGTCTTTTCTGCATCTTTCCAAGTTATAACCTGTCGAACAAATTTAATTGGAGTCGATATATTTATTTATTCTTGAGATATCGTGAACGAAAAAGGGTATCTGGAACGTACGAACGTACATACGTACGAATTGAATGTACCTATTAAAAAGGCTATTAAAAAGGTATGTAAGTTGATGTGTGGAGTGGAGTTTGGCTTGGCGGTACAAAACCCTCTTAGTGCTCACTATGAAGCATGAGGGAGTCAAAATCTATGGGAAGAAGTAACATGGGTATACTTTCTTTACGTCTAGTAAAAATTCCATGATTTGGGAGCCCAATTCGTCCTTTTTTTTAAGCCATTCTCCCTCTAAGAGAAAAGCATACAATTTTTTTCCATCAGGTGCAAAAATTATTTCAAATGTATGTATTTAAAATTTATGTACATATGTATGTGTGTATGTATATTTTGTTGAATTTGGATATACCTACAAAATATAGGATGCATTCAATGTTTCTTTTAATCCAGATCCTATAAATGCAAAAGAATCTTTGCATGCATCCAACATCACACCCATCCCAAATCCTATAGTGTGCCTCATGTATGTATTACTATGTACATACATACATACCTCACTAATTGAAGCAAAAAACAAAAAAAAAACTCAAACCAGACGACATACCTAAAACCATTCGGTTTTTTGTGTCCGATTCAAAATTGATGGTTACATTAACCACATAAATTTTTGTATCAAAATTTTAAGTTAACATAATTTTTCAAAAACTAAGGACATGAGTTATTAAATTTAAATTTGTGATTACCTATGCAACAGATTGCTAACTTTTAAAACTGGTATAGTAGTATATTGTAAGTGTTGCCGTTGTTTTTTAATATTAATTCAAGAATAGTAATGAAACATTGCGCTGTTATTCAAAACTGAAAAATATTCGACAAAGAAATGTCCACCCAACTGAATATGTGTACATAACAAAATGGGATTTTTTTCATACCAACTTTTTATATGTAGCTATGTACATATGTATGTATAATGACTAAATTGACGACATTATGTATATTTTTAATTTATAAAACTATTTCTTTTTTTGAAAAAATTATCTTCGCTTATTATATTATTTCTAGATTTTTGAAGTCGAGATTTTTTCCATTGTAGACTTTTGTCTTTGAGATTTTTTTACTTTCGAAAAACTTGTTTTCAAGATATCGTGGTTAACCCATTTCCGGCGGCTACAAGTTCCAGGTGTGCTTGGAATTTCAAATTTCATACAATACCTATTTTTGGAAATCTGAAAAAGCAGTTTTCCGGAAATTCGAGCAACATCAGCCGAATGTAGTAGCTATTTTTTGTTTTTGCTTGGAGTTTAACTCAACTTTATTCAAATATTTTTTCGACAAAGCGTTTCAAAACATAAAATTAATTATAAAAAACATAATATTGTTATTGTATGTATATACTGTATAGATATATGTAGTTATGCATGTGTATAAAATGTGTAAGTTCACAAACGCATCACTGCAGGGGCCCTACTATGTAACTCGATTCTAATTTTGATTCTATTCGAAACCTATTCGCGATTCTACTTTTAATTGCTACTATGTATGGAAAAAGAATAGAGCGCCAGTAATGCCAAGCTTTTTCAACAAATTTGCGATTTTCGCACGATGTGCTCGCAAACACATTTGATGTCTGCTTTGTTTTGACATTAACGTTCGAGTTAGGTGGTTCCGATTATACGAAAGTACATAAAAACCAAGCTGGCATCACTATAGCTGTTCGATTATCGCATATTAAAGCGTCATTAAAAGAGTTATAGAGTCCAGAATTTGCGAATTCGAATATTTGTATTATAGAATCGGGTTACATGGTTGGGCCCCAGTAATGATGCCCAAATGTTCAAAGTCAAACGTTCACAAACGCAGATTCTGACATCATTTGTCTCGTCAACTGTTCATTATTGCAAACTTGCATAAACTGATGCGCAAAAACTAAACAAAAAAGCATCACTACGACAGCGTGATTAGTCGGCATCGCATCAGCAACAGCTGCATCAGCAAAAAAGCAGTGATGCCGAATCACTGCAGAAAATTTGACATTTGTGAACACAATATTAGTAGTATGCAACTAATGATAATTACCTTTTTAAATATGTATGTGTTTTAAAATGTTACTTGCTATCACTTCACACACAAATAAATTACATACATACCTACTTGAAAAGTGATACAAATGATGTAAGTAAATGTATTTTATAGTCAATTTTTTCGCTTTTTAACATTTGATCAATAAAATTTCTTTGCCAAATTTTGCCTTGGTAATGTATTGCCATCTTAGAAGTGTTAATATCTACTTTACACATAGAAGTTATTTGATGACCAGAAGTTTCGTTTCAAGAGATAATCACCCTTATCGAGGTATCCGTTCGGAAGAAAATTTTCTTCGATTTGTTCGAAATCGGATAATTTTCTATCGAGGTATCTTCCGACAAAATACATCGCATTCCATCGGAAATGGAAACTACAAAATGGTAAGTAAAATATTAAAACGAACGCGATTGTTGAGTTCCGATCGGAGTTCACTTACGTTACGGAAATTCTCTGAACGAATACCTCGATAGGGCTGAATAATATAATTACTGTAACATAAGGGCAGTGTTCTTAACAATCTGAACTTAATTGATTCGTAATAATTAGTCAAAAAATGTGCCCATTTTGTAAGTAAAAGAAAGGAATTGACAACAAAAAAGTGAATTTAACAAGTCCTTGACTGAGATTCAGCATTCATTTGAATTTTGAAGTTATTTTTTGTCATTTAAATTTCAAAGTCATGTGTTTTGAAGAGTAAAACTCAAGTGTATTCCTTATAATAAATAAACAAATCAACTGCTGGCATGCAGGGGTGTCATGCATTAGTCAAATTTTGAAACCACTTTGTTCTCAATCAGGTACTACAACGAAAACGAAATTATTGTATAAAAATAAAAACTTGATTAATTTTTGTTATATGTAATTTTCTTATTTTATTATTAATATAAAATATGAATTATTTTTGTTCTATACAGAGGAAAAATGAGAAAAATAACATTAAACATACGCATGAAAATAATTACTATTTTTAATTTTCTCCTTCTTTTTAATTGTATGTATGTATCCGCATGTATGGATGTATATTATTTTATGTTTTTCAATTAATTCAAAATGAAGCTAAATATTACCAAAAAAGGAAAATATTAGTAAATTAAAATAATATAATATTTATAGATATATGTTTTTATATATAACATTGAACTAATATTGTTTTAAAAAATTATATATAAAAGAATTCAAATGAGAAAAATTAAAATAAACAATATCTTCACTTTACATTAAAAAAATTAATAGTAATATACACATTATCTTAAAAAATAAAGTAACTTCCCTAAATAATTTTGTATGACATAAAGACACACAGTTTTCTTACGAGTCAAGGTCATTAAAGAAATTGATATTTTTTCTTGTATAGTCGTATGTTAAAGTTCCCCAACAGTTCTTCAATTGCAAACAAGCAGCAGTTTTTTTTATTTTATTTTATTAAATTTTTCAGCTGGGGTATATTTTTTTTACTCCTTTTTCTATTTTTTTTTTGTTTTCTTTTATTTTGTTTTATAATATAATATAGAATTAATGTTTGTATTAACATTTATTTAATTTACCGATTTTTTGCTTAAACTTTGTATCATACAGTATTCATGAATTTAATTTATTATTTTATCTACATGTAGCCTAAGAATTAAGAAAACTTCTCTTGTTTAGATGACAAACGCAAATTTCGGTGCACAGGTTTATAAATTAAAGTGCTCAGTGTGATATTAATAGTTAGATGTTACTTTTTAATGACTATAACTAGAAAGTTTTATTTTTTATTTTTATTCATTTCATAAATAATCAGTATTCATATTATATTATATACAAAACCATGTATATTTCTTTTAGCTTTAGTCGGTTTGAAATCGTTTCATTTTTTAAATCTTCATTGTCTCGCACCGCCTTAATCACAAAAAACTTGGAATAATTCTTTAATATTTTTTTGCTGCTATCATACATTTATTTAAATTCTTGTTTTATTGAAATTAACGTATTAATTATATTTTTTTCAAGACAGTGCATTTCAGTGTTTTATACATAAATTTGTTTACAAATTACAATTTAAAATAATTTTATTCATAGCTTGTTGATTTCTTGTTTTCTTTTTCTCCTCCATTGACATGTATCACGACGAAAGGATGACGAAGAAGAAAAACAATTGTTATAATATTTGATTTATATTATATTTATCGTATCAAAAGAAAACCGTGGCTCGTTAAAATTACTTTAATCCCTAGGTTTATTAATTATTTTATTCATGTATAATCTTAATCTTTACTTTTTTAACTTAGCATGAAATTTGTTTAATCCTATTTAAAAATAAAGCACGTCATCAATTATCTTTATTATTATAATTTTATGTAACCCCAGATGTATTTTTTTGTTTTCTTGTGTGAATGATGTATATATATAAGATATTTTATATATATACAGCTTATATTATTTCGTTATACACTTATTTTTTATATCTTTTACATTTTAAGTTCTACTTTAAAAATAAATGAAAATGTTGTATTGCATAAATAGTAAACACGAAATACAATTTTGTTGTTTGATTTTCTGTTTGTATTTCTTTAAAAATGTTGCAGTTTTTTCGATATATTTAAATATACTTTCTTTGCTAGTAAATTATAATTTTTTAAAATTAATGTTTAACTAAGAACTTAGAGAGTAAAAGAATATCAGATGTAAAAATTAAAAAAAATAGTGAAAATTATTATTATTATTATTTTTTTTTTTTTTTTTTTTTTTTTTTTAAAGGTGAATTTCCGAAATCCGCATTTTGGTTTTGCTTATAACCTACGTCATCATTTTTTAAGTTTTTTGTATACATTTATTATTATGCTATCGATGTATACAACAATTATAATTATTCTTATTTATACATTATGGTTTGTGGTTCTCTAATAAACTACTTAATGTATTTTTATTTACATATTCTTATAAAGAGCAAGGGGTGAGTTTTGGAGTGGGAGATGGGAATTTCAATAGTTAATAATAACTAGAATAGAATGATAATAGTAATAAGTTGCGTTTTACAATAACTTTTTTTTTCATATAATGGAAGTGATAAAATTTCGATAAGGGCTTTTAGTATCATCAATTTATATCTCTTCAGCTTGGTTTAACGCGTACGCATTTGTGTATAGAAATATATTTTTTATTTTGCTGTGTTGTTTTTTTTTAAATATCTACTTCTAATTATACTAGAGTTGTTCCACAAATTTTGTTAATTGATCCTGAGCTGTCATTGAAGGCGCATCAGGACCGGGGCCAACTACACCACCAACTCCGTCTTGTGGAACCCCTGGAAGGGGTGATTGATGGGGATGCATATGGTTGTGCATGTCACCAGGTTGAGGCGCGGGTGAGTGACTTGGCATGTGGTGGGGAGATGGTTGAGCTCGTGGTGACGCAGACGGTTGAGCTCGAGGTGATGGCGCCGAACGTGGAGAAGGCGTTGGCTGGGGACTTCGGATTGGAGGTGGAGATCGAACCGATTGCATTAGCTGCTGTTGCATTGACAAGGGCGTTGGTGGGCCCATGACGTGAGGATTGCCTTGGACACCTTGCTGTACATGTTGTCCAGTTGGCATTACACCACCAACTCCACCCACCTGTGGTTGATTTGATTTTAGACCT
Organism: Scaeva pyrastri; assembly: GCA_905146935.1. Classification (NCBI taxonomy): domain Eukaryota; kingdom Metazoa; phylum Arthropoda; class Insecta; order Diptera; family Syrphidae; genus Scaeva; species Scaeva pyrastri. Next base: position 274,376 of record LR989929.1, on the reverse strand, counting down.
TGTTGCATTGCGTATTGGTCAGGCGAAAAATTGCCTCCACCGCCTTGAAAACCACCCATTTGAGGTGCTCGTGGTCGTTGCGGATATGGGGGAGCAGGGTAACTTTGCATTTGCATTTGACGCATCTGCATTGACTTATACCATTGATTATTTTGTACCTATAAAAAGAGAAAAAATAAAAAACATTTGATAAAACCCATTTCAATTCAAAATGTTTGTCATTTACTCACCGGCCCTTGTTGTTGTTGAATTTGCCCACTTCCTTGAACCATCATAGCATTTTGCATAGCCGTCGGCATTCTGCTATGGGGCACACCAGGCTGACTTGGTATAACAACCTGATTTTGTTGGGGTTGTTGTTGTTGCTGTTGTTGATTTATCATATGCTGCATATGACTACCCTGCTGCATTACCTGTTGAGGCGGAAGCGGTCCATTAACTTGATTTAGAGCTGCAACGCCTCCGGCAGAATTTTGACTCTGCTGACGTTGTTTTATGATGGCCGCCATTATTTGAGGATTAGATTTCAACATTTGTAGAATTTGATGGTGACCTTCACTAGATGGATTATTTTTTATTTTTTGCATAATCTGCGATAGTTGTTGAGTATTTAATTGTGGACCATTGGAGGATTGTGGGCCAGCTTGACCTCCAGTTGGTCGCATTCCAACCCCGACATTCATTGAACCACCCATCTGATTTGACGGGCCAGCCACCATGCCCATCATATTCTAAAAATAAATTTGTTATAAAAACCGCACTTTTCAAAGTATTTAAAATTTTTTACCTGTGGTTGCATCGTATTTTGTTGCATAACTTGGCTTTGATTTGGTGGCCTTAAATTTGGTTGGTTAGTGTTGTTGGGATATCTATTACCCCATTGTTCCATCGAAAGAAGATTATTTCCACTCACCGGCCCACTTCCCATGGGGAGTTGTTGGGGTTGATTAGGAACTACGCCCAAATGTCGCTGCATAACGGCAGGAGGCATTTGTGGGGCTGGGGCAACTTTTCCGAAACCTCCAGCATGAGGAACTTGTTGCCGCGCAGCTTCTTCTTGTACCTTGAAAACCAAAAATTTTAATGTTTTTATTATATCTAAACTTCAATTTTCCCCACAAATCAAAATATGTATGTACATAATATTTAAACGTTCTTTATTTTTTAAATGCGAATTTAAAGGACATACATATTTCTTTTTTTATTGTTAAATTAGTGTTCTTATTCGTTCGTATCTATGGTAAATATAAATATAAAAATAAAAAAAAACTCACTTGTTTAACCACCTGTAAGACGTTTGGCGATGGAGAATGACCTCCGGGCTTCATTCCTATTCCTTGCTGATGAGGACTGCTCATTCCGCCTAAGGACGAAGAGACAGGCGATGGCACAGCTTGGTGAGGACTCATTCCTCCTGGATTACCACCAGCTGCAATAATTGGTGCTACGGGCATTGGACCTGGTACCGGAACACCTGATGGGAAAACTGGATTCGTCGCTGTTCTTGTCATCACAGCCATACGACGACGAAGTAATTGCGCTTGTTGTAACCTAGATTAATTCATTTACATGATTAACATAGCTTCTATAAGAATCACAAAAATAAAAAGAACCTTTGTTGCAATTGTTGTTGCTTAAGTTTATGCTTTATGTTGGCACAGAACGGCACAGGACACTTTGGTTCTTGACAGTGCTTAGCATGGTAACAGCATAACGCAATGAGCTGTTTGCAAATTGGGCATCCACCATTTGTTTTTCGCTTGCAGTTCTTCGTATGCTGAACTACTCGTTTCATCTTTTGGCACGAAGGTAACCGACAGTTTGCATCCCTGCACTGGCACGCATGCACAAGAGATTGAATGCAGCGCTGAATAGATTGCTTTCTCGCCTCTTGTGGATTTGCTTGTTTGAGATCTGCTGGTGAAGATCCATCGTCCAAATCGAAACCCAATTTTTCCATTTTATGTGGATGTCCCACTTTATCTTTACAGACAGTACATAGGTCGAAATCCTTCATAAAAAAAATATATATACATATATATATGTGCAATAGTTTTAAAAAGATTGTTGTTATTACACTTACATCGCAAACAGTGCAATGGTATCTTGTTTCAACAGCGGCTTTGCAGTTGTTGCAGGTGTAGACGAATTTGTCTTGTCCTTGGTTGTGCAATTCATATAGCATAGAAAGTGTAGAAAACCGCGCTCGTCGCAATGATGAAAATTCGTAGTGTTTATCTCGAGCCATTGTTAAAAATGCATCCCGACCATCCATTAAATCGCACGTTTGAATTGGATCAGGATCTTGAATTGGCTAAATACAAATTACATTAATTTAAGTTCCTTTTCATCATTTTATAAAGTATCATAGAAAGCTTACCGCTAGACTTGCTGCTGATTGTGCTGAATGCAGGCGGATAACGAAAAATACTTCTTTATGTTTTTCCATAGTGGCGTATATTTTCGCTGTGAGATCGTTGCCTGTTTGCTGTTCGTTAGACTTCTTGTTATTTTTGCGTTGAGCTGCCTTGGACTTGTTTGATTTTTTTGCTTTCTTTTGACCCTTCTTTTTACCATCACTACTTGTATCATTTTCTTCGGACAAGGAGAATATCTAATAAACATACAAACAAACAAATAAGGTTTAATTTGATAAAAGACTCATAAGGTAAATACGTTTCTACTTACCGCATTGGCAGCAGCAGCAGCCGCTTCGGCAGCTTCCGCTTGTTTGCGTTTTTCTTCTTCTTCTTGATCAAGTTCCTTAATACTTTCTTCTAGTACATTCGGCCAAAAATCACCCTCGAAATAGGGCAATTCTGCAGCAGACGTGAGCTTGTCTTCCATAGCTTGTTTGAGAATGTCTTTGTAGTCTTGAATGGTTCGCTCGATCATTCCCTTGTCGAGCATCTTTTTGTACCATTCTTGTAATCGCTTTGGTTTTGGTATTTTCTGATCGGTTGGATGGCAGTGGAAAATGTAGTCATCACCCTCAGAAGGTGGGCACGCCCAGATATGCGCCATTGTGTAACCAAGTTGCTTTACATAATCCATATAGCCAAGTAGGATTTCATGGTACACAGATGTACGGTATTGACGTGGTCGAAAGAAGTGAACCGAGTCAAGATAAGCAATGTAGACTCTTCTTGTATTGGGGGCTGGACATTCTGAGCCATATTCTTGAACGTGCATTCCAAAGAAACACACATCTACACCATCAACCTCTTCAAATGCAAATAGAGCTTTCGCTCTATAGGGGAACTCAGCATTGAGCTCTCCCGCTTCAACAAAGCGTCGTCGCATACCCGGTTTAACTTCTACATATTTGTCCGAACTAGATACAACTCGAATGTGAACTTCTCCTGCACCAGCCTCCTTTTTCTTTAAAAAATTATTAACTCTCGTCTCGATATATACACCTAGTTTCGTTGGAGGCAATCTTTTTGCGTTAAACTTATTATCTTTTCTCTTTTGGTTTTTTTTCTTCAGACAATTTTCGCAAACAAAACCACCTTGCCAAATCGTTTCTAGATACAAAACACATATTTGGTGTTGCTTTCTGCCACATTCCTGGCAATCTACAAACGGTTCCAGTTCCAAATGATCATTTTTCATTTCTTTAAATTGATCCTTTTTAATTTGTCTGGTAAAAAAAAATATATTAGCTTGTATGCTTACATTTCGACAATTTTACATATTTAACTCTTATTTGCACAAATTACTTATTAATAGCATAGCTGGGCTTTGATTCAAAGAGATATTTAAGAATGTTCATTGATAAACGATTGCAAGTCATTTAATACGATTTATAAAAATATAATAACAAAGACGTTAACAACCGACTGGTCGACTGCAATTGAAGTTTCGTAGAATTAAAGAACACTGTTTCATCAGGTGGAATGTCTGGGACATACATATAAGGGGAGAATATCTTTCGTTAACACCAGTAACAAAATAAATCGTACTAATATCAGTATCAAGGACTAGAAGTAATGTTTTCAGAAATTAATTATAAATCACCAATAGTAAGTTCATTGTTTATTTGTTTAAAATAACGAGAAATTACTTGGAAAGGAAGTCGTACCAGCTCACTGCGGATTGTTCAATGATTGAAATCTCAAGTTTGTTTGTACAATCGTCAAGAAGAAACACACAGTTAAATACTTAATTTACTGACACATCGGTATTCGCCAATGGCGTGTTGTTTAAGGAAACATTGAAAATGTTTAATAAGTGTTTCCTTATTTATTCTGAATGTTGCGCTTTTTCAAATAGAATATTAAAGAAAATAAAAGGATATGAAATATATGTATAATAATACATATATTTTTAATCCTTTTGGACTAGCAATAGGTCTTTATTTTTGTTTTATATTAGAAGAATTTGTTTTTATTTGAAAAGAGATGGAATGTTCTGATTCCAGGAAGAATTTATACTTTTACACTCATATATAGTTGCTACACGAAGCACTATCACATCCCAAAAAAAATCACTGTTTGTTGTGGATTACATGCCGGAGGTGTCATCGGACCATATTTTTTTATGATACTAATCGCCACATTACTGTGAATGGTAATCGCTATCGCACCTTGATAAGTGATTATATTCGGCCTCAATTGCAAAGTATAGAATTGGCCGCAGCTCACTGCGGATTGTTCAATGAATGAAATCTCAAGTTTGTTTGTACAATCGTCAAGAAGGAACACACAGTTAAATACTTAATTTACAGACACATCGGTATTCGCCAATGGCGTGTTGTTTAAGGAAACATTGAAAATGTTTAATGAGTGTTTCCTTATTTATTCTGAATGTTGCACTTTTTCAAAGAGAATATTAAAGAAAATAAAAAATGTTTAATGAGTGTTTCCTTATGAAGAGTAAATTTTCTGATCGCGTTATTGGTCATTGATCTAAACTCTCAACCAACAAGCCTGCAACAAAAGTTGAGCTCAAAGCCAACATTGAACTAGAAATAGCTGGATTTTGGACAATTTATAAGAAAAAGTGGAAAATTGAGTTTAACGACTGGACTTCTGCAAACGTGCGAAGGAAAATGAATTGAATTAAATGCAATTGAAGACATTAATCATTGTTTTTTTTTTGGAAATCTTAATCCGTTTTTGTATTATTTAAAAAAAAGAAAGTTGAAGCGTCATTAATGAAAACCCCGATAATCATGTTAGTAGTTAAATTATTCATTCAGTACCAATGGAACTAACTTTACCATGTCGGTTTAACAAGAAATGAAAACTCTTCAAAAAGTACGATTCATGTTTTTAATCTGATTGGAATTCAAAATTACTTTTCTTTTAAACTAAACAAATCCTTAACAGTGTATCTGGTTTTGTAGCGTTCTAATAAAATAGATCACACAAATTTTATATACATTTTATAAATGAATGTAATATACTATTCCACAATGTATGATTTTTGTTTTGGTTTTTAATTTTTCCTGTTTGAAACAATATGGTTTAATAAACAACAATTTTATTTTTTATATATATTTTTTAAATTTCAATATTCAATAACATAAAAAATATCATTTAAGTAAAACAACAACAGCAAGTAGATTATGTTCATATGTGCTTTTATATAAAAAAAATGTATATGTATTAAATACAAATCAAAGTACTTACGTTTGTGACTGTAGTGGATCATCTCCTAGTGTAACCGTATCACCGATGATGTCGTTGAAACATTTTTGGCAGAATGTATATCTATTAGATGCAACACCGTAATCCTTTAGACTATTTTTTGTTTCGTTTGAAAAACAAATTTATTGGGAGTGTTGGTAAATTAATGTAGTACAGTGTGATTAATAGGGAACGTATGTTTTGACGAACGAATGAGTTTTTGTTTTAGATAATTTTGGCCAATTTTATTTAGATGTTTTGGATTTGATTATAAAATTGAACGAGGTAGTGTGACGGTTGTGTTTTGTAAATGTTCGAAACCATAACCAGGAGGTAGTATACAATGTGCAGGCAATGAAAAAAGAAAAGGCAAAGGAAAAGGTTGATTAATACATTTTTCAAACAATGACATTTACATTTATATGCATATGTGCAGTGTCTAATAAAGTTTTAATAATAACTTATTAATTATTTAAATTTGTGTAAATGTAAACAACAGAACAATATTTATAGGGAGAAAGTAGGCAAAATAAATTAAATAAACATACCTGTTTTGATAACTGTAGTACTTTGCATCCCTAGGAATGGTACACAACTGTTTTCCGTAGCAACATAATACTTGCGGATTAAAGGTATACTTTCGCCCACAGCAGTATCCTAATGCCTGCATAACTGGATCTATTTCTTGTTCAAATACTTCCGAGAGCTTTGAGAAACATAAAGTTAGGTCATCTGGCAGAATAGACTTAATAAAATACAACTTACCCTCGTGCAATATCTATATACACGCGATGTCTTCCGGTTGTACAACCAGGCGTTGTCAAATATTAACCAAACATCATCTACATATTCCCAGGGATCACTGTACATTCCGTTCATTAAATTATTTCTTATTGTCCCCAAGTCCATTGGTTTTTTAATAATTTCAAAATAATCGGGAATGCCAAGAGCTTGAGGGTCGACGGGATTTTTGAAATGAACTGATTCAGGCTCATGGCGAAGAAGTTTGTCTAGTGTTGGTAATAAGGCCCTTTTCAATTCTTCGGGATTGAAAACACATTTCTTCTTCTCGCCAGTGGGAACTAAGGGTTCCGGTACCACAGGCTTGACTTCTGTCTTGATATCGAGTTTAATGTCACCTCCTCGGGCACTTGTGCTGGATGATGAACCTTCTTCTGCGTTAACAGGTTTTTCATCTTTTATACCTAACTCGCTGTTATTGCCCTGTCCAGTGCTGTCATCC